>CM060916.1:374299996-384299996 GCA_030737875.1 Allium sativum
TCTCTTCCCCTAAACATCACAAAGTAGGATATACATCTTCAAATATCATTGTTCATTTAATAAACTAGTGCCTAATTTATTTCAAAAAATCAAAATTATTTCTTATAAATATCGTCTAAACTTGCCAAATAAATTTCAAAAGTCATCATCGAATTTGTCCCACATTAAATATGTAAAATATATATTATATAACAACAATAATTTAATCTCCACTACATGCAATACAAGTAGATACAGATATCATCAATATCAATTTCAATAAAGTTTTTTGGGATGTACTATACTTTACTTTCTCCTTTTCTCCAATAAGTTTTAATTCACCTCAAAATCAAGAAAATTTACGTTATAGTCATATCCAATTTAGCTATTGAAAGAAACATGTACACATTAATTTAAATATGTATCTTAAAAGATACATCAAGGACTTTAGATCAAATGATCAGAGGTATGACGATTTGGACAAAGTATCTCTCATGTTATTAAAACAGATCTTAAAAATGGTAGGCAAACAGTGATTAATAACAAATCATCTTTGCTTAGGCTAATGATTCATTTTCCATCTCTATAAGACCCTGGTTTGTTTTTGATAGTCGTCGACTTCTTGCTTATATCAACAAATTTCACATCCAATAAATTGCAAAATACACGGACTCTTTTAAGATGGAAAAACTATTGGGTAAACATTAAATGCAAGATTATTGGGAAATTTAAAAAGGTGAATGGTTATGCCAATTAGTGAAAAGGTAGTGTCTTTAGAGTCAAAAGTCATGTCCGTTCAACCGAAGAGTCATGTTTGTTGAAATGAAGAGTCATGTCGGCTGAAATGAAGAGTCATGTCCATTAAAGTGAAAAGTCATGTCTGTTCATGAAGAGTCGTGTCTGTTCGTTAAGTGTCATGTCCGTTCATCAAGAGTCGTATCTATTCGTGAAAAGTCATGTCTATTTATGAAGGGTTATGTCTATTGGAGTTGTAAGGTCATGTAAACCACTATATAAATATGGATGGTCATTGTGTGTGTTGTAAGTGAAAGAGAGAAAAAAAGAGAAAGAGTGAAAAGTGTAAGAGAAAAAAAGTGAAAAGTGAGTAAGAGAGGGAGTGAGAAAAAAGAGTGTTGTAATGAAAGTTGAATTATAAAAGTAAAACAAAATTTGTTGTTGTATCCTCCTCCTCCTCCTTATCGATATTAATTCCTCTTCTTATCAGTTTTTACAAACTGGTATTGGAGCCTAGGTTGAAACTATGACATTTTTATTCTTCTCATCGTTCGTTCTCACAAAAGAAAACTTCGAAAAGTGTAGTAGTGGAAAGAAAGAAGAGTTAATCTCCAAAGGGTTATGGGAGATTGTTGAGTGTGGCTATGAATGGCCAAAAGATGTTAAAAATATGACGAAGAAAGAGAGTGAGACATTTACAAGCTTGAGAAGGAAAGATCTTCAAGCTTTTATGGTGCTGAGTGAGAACGTTGATAAAGAAGCATGGTGTCATAATAATGGAGAAAAAACAACAAAAGATTCGTGGAATTTGCTGAAAGAGGTTTATACAAAGGATGACAAAGAAGAAGATGAAAAGGAAGTTGATGAAGATGATGAAGAAGAGATCGAAAGATTCAAAGAGGAGCTGATGAGAGAGAAAACCGCTAAAGACAAAGAACTAGAAGTAAAAGAAAAGGAGAAGGCGAGAAAATAAGTGGAGGATTCAGATGGGAAAGTGGTATTATTCATTGATGAGATACATTTGGTGCTTGGAGCAGGAAGGACTGAGGGAAGTATGGACGCTGTCAATTTGTTCAAACCAATGTTGGCTAGCTGGTAGCTGAGGTGCATTGGTGTAACTACACTGGAAGAGTACATGGAGTATGTTGAAAAAGGTGTTGCTAAGGAGGAGATGCCTCCGTATACTGATTTGGTCGATGACGTATACAAACCCCCTTGGAGGAATAAAACATTTAAGTTTACGGGGGAGTTTTGTTGGGTAAACATTAAATGCAAGATTATTGGGAAATTTAAAAAGGTGAATGGTTATGTCAATTAGTGAAAAGGTAGTGTCTTTAGAGTCAAAAGTCGTGTCCGTTCAACCGAAGAGTCATGTCTGTTGAAATGAAGAGTCATTTCGGTTGAAATGAAGAGTCGTGTCCATTAAAGTGAAAAGTCATGTCTGTTCATGAAGAGTCGTGTCTGTTCGTTAAGCGTCATGTCCGTTCGTCAAGAGTCGTATCTATTCGTGAAAAGTCGTGTCTATTTATGAAGGGTTATGTCTATTGGAGTTGTAAGGTTATGTAGACTACTGTATAAATATGGATGGTCATTTTGTGTGTTGTAAGTGAAAGAGAGAAAAAAAGAGAAAGAGTGAAAAGTGTAAGAGAAAAAAAGTGAAAAGTGAATAAGAGAGGGAGTGAGAAAAAAGAGTGTTGTAATGAAAGTTGAATTATAAAAGTAAAACAAAATTTGTTATGTATCCTCCTCCTCCTCCATAATAATTCCTCTTCATATTAGCTTCTTCAGATTGGTATCAGAGCTTCCGTTTTTTCAAAAACTAGTCTCTAAAGTATTACACCTTTAAAATCAGACTGAACAAGATTAAGTCATAAATCAGTTATGACAAGCAGCTTTAGTTACTTTTACGCTACTAGGAACATTGAAAATCGCGGTCGATGCTTACGACAGTTTGTGTCGGTTAAAATAAGTGGTTGACTCTAGCTGTTGCAAGTCCACAACTACCTGAATAAACCGGTGAACTCATCTAAAACATTTCATTTCTCTCGACACCCCCTCGCGTGCAAAAATCCAAGCCCACCGAGACAAAAAATGGGCTCCCCCCAGCCATTACCCGCCTCAACTCTGCAGCCTCGATCCAAGAACATCGCTCCCCTTTCCTCCACTTTCCTACTCCTTCAATTTGCTCTTCTTTCTCCTTTTATTTGCTGTTGGAAGTACGAGGTACAATTTTCAATTTCTATTTTGTTCAGTGTTGATGATTGTGTGTATGGATATATCAATTTATTGTTATTAGATGATAATAATTGATTATTAGATTGTGACGGCCCACCCCGCACCAGCCGGCATTTCCTCCGAAAGTGCGTTGTACACATGCCCGACTAGCACGGAACGGTCGCCAAAGAAAGGAAAGAAGAGAGTGAACTAATCAAAAACTTGTAGAATGTCTCACAGCGCATGGGATAAAATATAATAACAACATACTTGACACAAAATAGGCGAGACAGTGCATAAGCTGAAAACTAAAATCAACACCAACATCATCATCAGAGTAGCGGAAATCCAAATACAGCTTATTACAACCTTCCAAATTACTGTCTCTAAACAAAAGAAAGAAAGGTACACCACTAATGCCCAAAGTAGTGACCGCAGCAACACAGAGAGAATGTCTATATATATATATATATATATATATATATGTATATATGTATATATCATATGTGGAAGCCTCCTGCTCGTCTCCGGTACAGCTACTCGTGCATACCACCTAACCTGTCTCTAGTCTGCTCGTGAGAGCACCCAGAGTAATAAGAAGAGACATAAAACTCTGGGTCAGACAAAAAGTCTGGTATGAGCGATAAGCGGCTAAACAGAACAGTAACAGGTATACTAAACCATACCTGAACCTGCAACCAAAGAGTTAGCACTACATACTGTACAATGCTCTGAGGTGCCACTAACATATGGTGTAAAGAATACGTGGGTGGGGTGTGCATGTCATAATGAAGGCAAACAATCAAACACGACAACCATCCTTACATCTCTCACTCAGTGCGTAAAGTATACGATGTCCACCACTATCAATCACTAGACTCATCGAGGTAATGACGGAGTTCGACTTGTACAACTACTGCTAACACCAAGCTTACCTCATGGAGTCATGACTAAATCTTTACAAATGACCCCACTTCATTGGTCTATAGCCCTTTTAGTCGTACCTAGGCCACTGTGGCCCTGAATCCGTTCACGTACCTCCCATACATAGTGATCCAAAGTTATAGACATCAACAACTCCTTAGCACACGTCCCGCAGCAAAGCCCAATCATGAAATTCACTCGTTGGTTCCCATCTGGATCCTGAGTATAAACTTCCTACTTGGACTACCTTTGCATCTCGGGTTATTGGTCTTCTTTCCCGGATCGGTTCGGTTTCCCCCCTTTGCTTTGCTTCGGATCGTACTCTCATTGGGTTCGGATTGTGCTTCCCCTGTTCAATTGTGACCTTCATCTCGTGGCGGTTCGGATCGGTCGTCATCACCTCCTGGCGGATCGGGTCGGGTTCTTCAAGTCCAATCGCCATACATCGGTTCGATTCGGAGGTGGCCATACAGGTCGGGTCGGGGTGGTACATGCCACGAGAGGCGGAGCGGTTCGAAGGACTCCTCGTCTATCAGTTCACGAGCTCCGGGCTTCACAGCTGCACCATCGGTTCGGGGATGAGCATCCGGGTCGGTTCGGGTAAGGGCGATCTGATCCGGTTTCCTGCACAGTTTTCTGCGAACTTCCAGCAACCTGTTTTATGTCATTCGACGTCGTTTTCGACCAATCTAACTATTCTAATCAACCACAAAGCATACCATACAGTCATAACAACATGTAGAAACGACTATAAACACCAAAACATCAATTTGATAAGTTAAAACGGATCAAACATAGCTAAAACCCCATATTTTCCCTTAAGCATGTTTAAGCAAAACTGATGATAGGATTAGAAAAACTTAACCAAATTAATCCAAATTTCTAACAGAGGTCTAAAACATTATTTTCGAATTTTATAAATATTTTCCAGAATTTTATCATGTCTAATTTCGTTAATCCTCACTAATTACCCTTAATTAACCGTAATTAGTGCAAAACTATGCAAATCACTCACCTTGGCCACAAATAAAACCTTTAGAACTGAAACTCTACTGTTTGGGCGCGAATACCAATGCAACACAGCAGCTCTACCTCGATTCTTCTGCTAATCCTCCTTGATTTGATGTTGCTAAGCCTAATCCTTGATTAGAAAGTGATTTGGAGGTGTTTTAGAGGTTGGAGGCCATTGTTAGGGTTTCTAAGAGGTAAGTGGTGGCTAGAAAACTGAAATAGAATGAAAACCTAACTCATTTTCATCCTCCCCATAACCCTAATCCCGAAATGGGTTATGGGCTCATTCACTAATCACCCTATTTGGCCCGGTTAAGCAGTTTTTCATCTTCCAAACCTTATTCCAGCCATATCTCCCAAACAGTAAGTCCATTTTTCACATGTGACCACTCTACGGAAAGGTAAACCATCATCAGAAGCCAATGGAAGTGGTTTTAGGTCAAAACTCCTTTCCAATCAAAAGTTATGGCCAAAACAAGGTCAGCTAGAGGTAAAACAGTCATTTAAAAATCGGGAATAAACATGAACATGGGAAATGACCCCAATGGTCGTCTCCCAAAGTTACATGATCATACGACTTCGTATGTGAAAGAAATAAATATTCTACGATCCTATGATGCGTAGAATGCGGGTCGTTACACTCTCCCCCCCTTAAGAAATTTCGTCCCCGAAACTCCTTAACCCAAAACATACAAAGGATCCCGCATGCCTAGCAACCATATACAACAATCAATCATGCAAAAAAAAAAAAAAAACAAGCCTATCCTAGCATGCGGAAAGACTAAATCGATGTTAAAATCTTACCAGGCGAAGAGTTCTGGATACGTCTTCCTAATGCTCTCCTCTGTCTCCCAGGTATAGTCATTCTCATTCTCGCCCCACTGAACTTTGACTAACTTCACCGCTTTCCTTCGAAGTTGCTTCATATCGTTCCCAACAATACGCATAGGCTTGCGGTTCCCAATCGCCTCGGGTTCAACTTCGATATCATCCAACTGATCAGGTGAAATAGTCACATTTGGGTCGTGTGCGAACTTTCTTAACTAGGAAACATGAAATACGTTGTCAACTCCTGTCATCTTCTCTGGTAATTCAACTTTATATGCCAAATTCCCAATTTTCTCAAGAACTGGGAATGGACCAACAAATCTTGGTGCTAACTTGCCTCTCCTGCCAAATCGTATCACACTCTTCAACGGAGAAATCTTGACAAACACCAAGTCTCCAATGGAGAACTTTAATTCTCTTCTCCTCTTATCAGCATAACTCTTCTGCCTATCTTGGGCAGCTTTCATTCGCTGTTGGATAATCTTAATCTTAGTTGAAGTTTCTCTTATCACGTCGGGTCCAAGTACAAACTTCTCACCAACTTCTACCCAATATGACGGTGAGTTGCACGGTCTTCCGTACAAAGCTTCAAATGGAGCCATACCGATACTGGATTGATAGCTATTATTATATGCAAACTCTACTAGATGCAAATGGTCATCCCATGATCCACCAAAATCCAATACACAAGCTCTCAAGAGGTCATCTAACACTCGATTCACCCTCTCTGTCTGTCCGTCAGTTTGAGGATGATACGCGGTACTGAGATGTAATTCTGATCCTAACGCCTCTTGTAAGCTCTTCCAAAATCCACTAGTGAACAATGGATCTTGGTCACTCACAATGCCTTTGGGTATTCCATGAAATCTCACTACCCACTTTATATACAGTTCCGCTAACTTAGCTGCCGTCCTATTTGACTTGACGGGTATAAACCTTGCACTCTTAGTCAATCGGCCCACAATCACCCAAATGCTATCATGGCCCGATCTAGTCCTTGGTAACCCATCAATGAAATCCATTGACACTTGTTCCCATTTCCAATCTGGAATTTCTAATGGTTGTAACAAACCACTAGGCTTATTTTGCTCAGCTTTAACTAGCTGGCAGTTCATGCATTTGGATATAAACCTCCCAATGTCTCTTTTCATCCCTTCCCAGTAGTAGGTCTGCTTCATGTCTCGATACATCTTGTTACCACCGGGGTATATAGTCAGTTTTGAGTGATGACTTTCTCTAAGCACTTCATCTCTCAATCCATTGACATTGGGTACAACTAGTCTTCCGTTCTTTCTAAGCCATCCATATCGATCAAGCCCATACTTGTTCATCTCTCCGTCGATTCCCATCTTTAACTTTGAGATGATTTCCAATAGGTTAGGATCGTTCCTCTGACTGGAACCAATCCGCTCAATCAAAGAGGATCTGGTTGTCAAACTTGCTAACATTTCTGGATCCAATTCGCATTTTGGTCTGAAATCATACCCAGCGATGTACTCCAGTTGCTTCCATTCTAGAAACATAGCCCCTAAACTGGCATGTCTCCTACTCAATGCATCAGCTACCGCATTGCCCTTTCCTGGTGTGTATGCGATATCGAAATCATAGGAAGCTAAGAATTCTAACCACCTTTGTTGCTGGAGATTTAGATCCTTTTGAGTGAAAAGATACTTTAATGATTTATGATCGGTAAACAACTCGAATCTTTCTCCCAAGAGATAATGTCTCCACATCTTCAATGCAAACACGATTGCTGCCAATTCCAAATCATGGATAGGGTATCTTTTCTCGTGCGGTTTCAGTTGCCGACTCGCATAAGCTACAACCCTACCTCCTTGCATCAATACAGCACCTAGCCCTGTGCCACATGCATCCGTATATACTGTCATCTCTTCATTCCCCTTAGGAATGACTAACACTGGTGCACATGTCAACTTTTCTTTTAGGCTCTTGAATGCATTCTCGCACTTTTCGTCCCAGACGAAAGCTTGATTCTTCTTGGTCAACTGAGTCAACGGTGCTGCTATCTTGGAGAAGTCTTGGATAAACTTACTATAATATCCAGCTAACCCCAAGAAACTTCTTATGTCCGTTGCATTCTTGGGCGTAGACCAATCTTGTACCGTAGCCACCTTCGCAGTATCCACGGCAATACCATTCTCTGAAACAACATGGCCCAAGAATCTCACTTCCCTCCTCCAGAAGTGACACTTGGAAAACTTTGCTTTCAATTGGTGTTTTCTCAACACCTCCATCACTATTCTTAAATGTTCCTTGTGTTCTTCCTCTGTCCTCGAATAGACCAAAATATCATCCACGAACACAAGGACAAACTTATTCAACTGATCTCTGAATACCCTATTCATAAGATCCACAAAATATGCTGGGGCATTGGTCAGCCCGAATGGCATGACCAACTACTCACAAAATCCAGACGGCGTCCGAAATGCCGTTTTAGCTATACTCTCAGCTCCCACTCTAAGCTGATGAAAACCTGTCGCGAGCTCCAACTGAGAGAATACTCTCGCACCACACAACTGATCAAACAAATCATCTATCCGCGATAGAGGATACTTGTTCTCCCTCGTCACTTTATTCAACTCGCGGTAGTCTACACACAAACGAAAGGAACCATCCGCCTTGGTAGCAAACACAACTGGTGCTCCCCATTCAGAAACACTCCTTCTGATAAATCCGTTCTTCAAAAGATCGCTGACTTGCACCCCGAGCTCTCGCTGCTCCCTTGGTGCCATACGACGAAGTGGCATCACTATAGGTCTGGCATCTTTTAGTAAATCAATACGGAACTCAATCTCTCGGTGTGGTGGAAGCCTGGTCACTTCCTCGAAGACGTCCGGATACTGGCCAACCACGGGCAAACCTGACAACTCACTATGCGGGATGTCGAGGGAATTTAGAAAACTAGTCATTACCCCATCACCGGGTAGACCACCAAACACTACCCTCTGCCCATCATCCACTCTAGCTGTCACCAAAAAGCCCTCACAGTCTACCACCACCCTGTATCTTTGGAGCTAATCGACTCCCAAATTAATGCCAAACCCAGTAAAGCCCAAAACAAAGCAATCATAAACAAACATGCATCCATGACTCAATAAGACCACATTACGACAAATCATGCTAAAGTTAGTCGAACTACCAATCAGGTTCATCACTACTAAAGGTCTATCGACAATCTCGGGCTCCAATCCCAACCTATCTACCAGGTCACTAGATATGAAAGAACTGGAAGCCCCGGTATCAAACAAAACTCTAACAGGAACAACATAAACAAAAAGCATACCTTGAACAACAACATTCTTTCCTTTCTCCGCCGCAGTTGGGGCATTCGACGAAGAAGGAATAGCATTAAGGGCATATGCTTTCACCACCTGCTTTTCTTTAGGGGGTTGTGGACACTTGTCCTTGTGATGTCCCACTTGGCCACAGTTGAAGCACTTCCTATCCGTTGGCTTGGCCCGACAATTACTAGCATAATGGCCCTTCTTACCACAGCTGAAGCACTCAACATCTTTCTTATTCTTTTTCTGGCCATCCTTATTCTGGTTCTGCTTCCTCTTATTCTGAGGACCACTCTTGCCTCCACCACTTGCTTGTGGTTTTGGCTCCTCTGCAGATGCAACCTCAGTCTTCGACTTAGGGTAAAGACTCTCGGATCTCAATGCTTTTCCCACAATCGACTCAAACATCTCATCGATGTGGTTAATAAGCCTTTCCCCCAAGTATCCATCCAAGCCAGTTATGAACTTCTCATTCTTCTTCTCGGCAGTATCAATAAGAGATAGTCCATACTTCGATAAAGTATCAAATTCTGCAATATACTCCGAGACAGCTCTGCCATTCTGCTTGAGCTCCAAGAATTTCTTAAACAACACTGACTTCTGATCAGTTGGAATGAACTTATCGCTAAATCGAACCTTGAACTGATCCCAAGTAATATGATCCTCGGGAGTGGCTGCCTTTATAGCATTCCACCAATTCATTGCCCGTCCTTGTAGCTAACGGGATGCTAGCCTTCTCTTCATCGCATCCTCGATACCCAAGTCTTCGAAGATACGCTCGCGGCTATCCAACCAATCCTGAACATCTGTAGCCGACTCCATTCCGTGGAACGGCTTCCCACCAAGACTAGTATAATCCTTGTTCAGCTTGGCGAAATCGGCCCTAGGCGCCTGCACTATTGGACCACCACCATTACCATTATTGGGAGCTGCCCTCTGCACATCCTAAGCATCTCTCTCATGAGGTCAGTAAACAACGTCCTATTGTCAGCCGCATTCCCATTACTGGCTCCTCTACCGACACCTCTTGCGTATCGGCTCATCGTTCAATCTGCAAAGAGAAAACGATTAACCATCTCCATAGTGGTGCAGTGCAGTGCGACTTCATCCTTAGCTATACTAATAGTATATATAGCTTTTGAAAACCAAAATAATCACAAATACGTGCTCTCATATACATATACTATCTCTCCCTGCTGACTTCCCCAGGTTAACTACGCAACCTAGAGCTCTGATACCAAGTGTGACGGCCCGCCCCGCACCAGCCGGCATTTCCTCCGAAAGTGCGCTGTACACATGCCCGATAGGGCTGTAAATTTTATTCGAATGTCCGACGTCCGTTCGTGTCCGTGACCGAAATACGTCCGTCCACGTCCGTCCGATTTTCATTTAGGACACGAGTTAGGACAACAAAATTTGTACGAGAAAAAATCATGTCCGGTCCGGGCTCGTCCGAATTCGTCCGAATTACTTGTAATTCGACATATAGTTGAGAGAAAATCTAGTAAAATGTACAAAATGTGATATAAATAGCCATGTCCGACCAAGTCCGATCGATCCGAACATGTCCGGGTCCGACCGATTTTATTTAGGACACGAATTAGGACAACTAAATTTGTCCGAGAAATTTTTTGGTCCGGTCCGTGTTCGGTCCGATTTTTTTTAGGACAGAAACTGAACACACCTCCGTCCGGGCTAGTCCGACCGATTTACACCCCTAATGCCTGACTAGCACGGAACGGTCGCCAAAGAAAGGAAAGAAGAGAGTGAACTAATTGAAAGCCTGTAGAATGTCTCATAGCGCATGGGATAAAATATAATAACAACATACTTGACACAAAACAGGCGAGACAGTGCATAAGCTGAAAACTAAAATCAACATCATCATCAGAGTAGCGGAAATCCAAATACAGCTTATTACAACCTTCCAAATTACTGTCTCTAAACAAAAGAAAGAAAGGTACACCACTAATGCCCAAAGTAGTGACCGCAGCAACACATGGAGAATGTCTATATATATATCATACGTGGAAGCCTCCTGCTCGTCTCCGGTATAGCTACTCGTGCATACCACCTAACCTGTCTCTAGTCTGCTCGTGAGAGCACCCAGAGTAATAAGAAGAGACATAAAACTCTGGGTCAGACAAAAAGTCTGGTATGAGCGATAAGCGGCTAAACAGAACAGTAACAGGTATACTAAACCATACCTAAACTTGGACCTGCAACCAAAGAGTTAGCACTACATATTGTACAATGCTCTGAGGTGCCACTAACATACAGTGTAAAGAGTACGGGGGTGGGGTGTGCATGTCATAATGAAGGCAAACAATTAAACACGGCAACCATCCTTACATCTCTCACTCAGTGCGTAAAGTATACGATGTCCACCACTGTCAATCACTAGACCCATCGAGGTAATAACGGAGTTCGACTTATACAACTACTGCTAACACCAAGCTTACCTCATGGAGTCATGACTAAATCTTTACAAATGACCCCACTTCATTGGTCTATAGCCCTTTTAGTCGTACCTAGGCCACTGTGGCCCTGAATCCGTTCACGTACCTCCCATACATAGTGATCCAAAGTTATAGACATCGACAACTCCTTAGCACACGTCCCGTAGCAAAGCCCAATCATGAAATTCACTCGTTGGTTCCCATCTGGATCCTGAGTATAAACTTCCTACTTGGACTACCTTTGCATCTCGGGTTATTGGTCTTCTTTCCCGGATCGGTTCGGTTTCCCCCCTTTGCTTTGCTTCGGATCGTACTCTCATTGGGTTCGGATCATGCTTCCCCAGTTTAGTTCGTGACCTTCATCTTGTGGCGGTTCGGATCGGTCGTCATCACCTCCTAGCGGATCGGGTCGGGTTCTTCAAGTCCAATCGCCATACATCGGTTCGGTTCAGAGGTGGCCATACGGGTCGGGTCGGGGTGGTACATGCCACGAGAGGCGGAGCGGTTCGGAGGACTCCTCGACTATCAGTTCACGAGCTCCGGGCTTCACAGCTGCACCATCGGTTCGGGGATGAGCATCCGGGTCGGTTCGGGTAAGGGCGATCCGATCCGGTTTCCTGCACAGTTTTCTGCGAACTTCCAGCAACTTGTTTTACGCCATTCGACGACGTTTTCGACCAATCTAACTATTCTAATCAACCACAAAGCATACCATACAGTCATAGAAACATGTAGAAACGACTATAAACACCAAAACATCAATTTGATAAGTTAAAACGGATCAAACATAGCCAAAACCCCATATTTTCCCTTAAGCATGTTTAAGCAAAACCAATGATAGGATTAGCAAAACTTAACCACATTAATCCAAATTTCTAACAGAGGTCTAAAACATTATTTTCGAATTTTATAAATATTTTCTAGAATTTTATCATGTCTAATTTCGTTAATCCTCACTAATTACCCTTAATTAACCGTAATTAGTGCAAAACTATGCAAATCACTCACCTTGGCCACAAATAAAACCTTTAGAACTGAAACTCTACTGTTTGGGCGTGAATACCAATGCAACACAGCAGCTCTACCTCGATCCTTGTGCTAATCCGCCTTGATTTGATGTTGCTAAGCCTAATCCTTGATTAGAAAGTGATTTGGAGGTGTTTTAGAGGTTGGAGGCCATTGTTAGGGTTTCTAAGAGGTAAGTGGCGGCTAGAAAACTGAAATAGAATGAAAACCTAACTCATTTCAGCCTCCCCATAACCCTAATCCCGAAATTGGTTATGGGCCCATTCACTAATCATCCTATTTGGCCCGGTTAAGAAGTTTTCACCTTCCAAACCTTATTTCAGCCATATCTCCCAAACGGTAAGTCCGTTTTTCACATGTGACCACTCTACGGAAAGGTAAACCATCATATGAAGCCAATGGATGTGGTTTCAGATCAAAACTCCTTTCCAGTCAAAAGTTATGGCCAAAACAAGATCAGCTAGGGGCAAAGCGGTCATTTAAAAATCGGGAAAAATCATGAACATGGGAAATGACCCCAATAGTCGTCTCCCAAAGTTACATGACCATACGACTTCGTATGTGAAAGAAATAAATATTCTGCGATCCTATGATGCGTAGAATGCGGGTCGTTACATAGATGATTTAGGAATATGATTAAAATCCTATGCTATTAAATTAGTTGATTATCAATTTGAAAATCGATGAGTATTGTGTAGCAGTTGATATTTATGTATACGTATATGTTATTGAACTTTTGTTAGATGATAATCATAGATTAATGCTTGATTTTAGGATATGATTAAACCCTAATTTTGGAATTTAATTATAAGATTACCAACTTGAAATCGATTGATATATATTGTGAATTAGTTGATGATAATTTTATAAGAAGTTTAACAATTTATATCATGCTAAAATTTTATATTGTGCTAATTCATATCGTGTTGACAATTAAATCAATATTCATGTCTGTAGTTTAATTTTGCGAAGGTTGAACTTATAAATTAAATATAATTAAAACGAGCTCGTCGCGCAGCAGCAGTTCGTTATTTTACGATTTTAACTTTGAATGGGTGCATGTGATACAATATAAGTCGAAATTCTTTGACACAAGAATCTATTAGATTATAGTTGTCTAATGAAAGAGAAAATTTGAGAATTCATCTTGTAGACTTTGGAATATGTCAAAATCAAATTTCTAAAAAATCGTGGCGTGGTGGCTTTTAAATTATATCGATTTATTTATTAAAATGGATGGATTTTAAGGAAATAATATAGGAATTTATAGAAAAATTTATACATGGTAGATATATTGACTTATGGTGAATTTGGATATGAGATGGTTACGTGTTGATTGCTTATGATTATACATATTATTACATTAAATTTGTGTTGTTTGAGATCATTACATCAACCTTGATAGAATAATATAAATCAAAACTCATAATATAAAATATTATAGGTAGCGGGGACCTAGGCATCTTATAGGAGATCACAGCAGAAGGTGGAGAACGACATGCTCCATTAGCAGATGGCTGAGAGGCGGGATTGGAGGAAGAGTGAAGTGACTGCTATGCTCGATGAGTGGATCGCTGCATTTCTATCTAAGCATGGGAGGATGCCTGAGGATGTGGCTGGGTTGGGTGATGGAAATGACAAGGATGATGAGGACGATGATGATGATAGGGACGAGTAGGTACCTATCTTGTAACACCCCACACGTTTCTAAGCCCAAATTTTGACAAAACTCGAACACATTCAAACATGGAGCATGTAAATATGGTACCTGTAAATATATGAGCATGAGCATAATCGGGGCACGATAAAATAACTCATAGCGGAAACAAAATAGGGTAGACTAATATTAACTCGAGTAACTACCTTTTTTAAAAGTGAGTCACCATGTTAATACCGAGCATGAGAGAGAAGGAGAATCGAAAGCCAAACTTAGACACCTATGAGAAATCGACCTTCTTTAGGAAACTAGGGAGGTTGTAATGAGGAAGGGGTTCAGAAAAACAAGTTCCGGTGAACAAGAAGAGGACAACACAGTTTACAATACAAAAATGTATCCCGTTTGGTTCAACCCAAGATATATGTCTACCACGGCTAGTAATTCTAATCTAACCTTATAAACATTTACGCACGACTCTAACCACCATACCCAAGGTAGTATTCCAATGATAATGTTACCGAGATAGAACATTTACGCATACATTTGTAAAGCCTTTATATCATCATTTAACTGATTATTAAATCATGAAGTGAACTTCTGACTACGGAGTTTAGTCACTTATTTTTGTATACTTAGCCACTTAATGCCTCACTATTAATTGATAGATAAGGGTGGATCCTCTCGATCACTTAAGACCCTAGGTGGACTTATTGATCATTTAATACCGATGATTTACCCAATGTTGTTATAAACTAGAGGGCACTAGCTACAGGGTCCTACAAATTAAGGTTTCTCTCATTCACTCATATAAACCCATGCCCTACATAAGGTAAGAGATGGTATCTCATTGCTTAAGACCGATAGGACTAGGTAGACGACATATCGCCATTTATGGCCATCCTATGGTGGAATCACATTGTTACCGTTTAGCTGACCTTATTGGATAATCTCCTAGATGCTTAATACTTCTTGTAGAATAGTAGCCCTGTGGAACGACTATAGCAGACGTTTTTGAATCCAGGTTTAGGTAGGATTCACACACTATTTAAGACCCCTAATTGGATGACCTATTCCTAGGTGGACTCCTCAATTGAAAGCCACTTAAGACCTAAGGAAGAGGACTATTCACGAAAATTATCAAGGTCGTACCCAGTTAGCCTTTAATGCTTCCATTTATGGGAGGTGGGCAATGCGATCGCTTAATACATTTTTTATAGGTGGAACTGACCACTTAAGACATTAATCACGAAGCATGCTATGTTATTGAGTTATTCACGTTTAGTTTCTCTTCACGGAAGTACCATCGTCATGGATTCCTATGGTTAATGATATCTCACATCAGTTGGACAATTATTCGACTGCTGGAAAGTGCAGACTTCTACCGAATAAAGTAACTGACCTCACATCATTAACCTACAAAGTCCAACTCAAACTTTTAATTATAAGTTCCAAAATAATTGGTATAAATAAGGGAAGTTATATCCCTCTTAGCCTAGGATATTAATTTAATTATTTTCCTTATTGTACTTAGTATTTAAAACGAAAATCAACACCCAGTAACCCCTTTTTATTTCATTATTTCTATTTAATGGGGTTATTGCCATTTTTGACCATAACGGTCATATTTTACTAAGGCAACAATTTATCTCCTAATTGTTATTTACTTCCATTGATTATAATTAATGTCACTTATGAACCTAACAATTATAATTCTCTAAGGCATTAATTATCAGTCTCGAAATATATATTTGTTGTACCCCAATAGATACTACTAATTTATTGTCTGTTTTTTTAAAGGCAATCTAACTTTATTAACACTACACAATTACAAAGTTTACAAATATCCACTCAACACTATACAATGATTATACAACCATACCCTACATTGACATTGAGAGAAAAAAACAATGAAATTTACAATTTAACATACAAAAAACTCAATGCCCCTAGTAACAACTACAAATGCAACACTACTTCAAGCCAAAACATCTTTTCATAAAGAAGCTTCAGCAACTTCCAAATAACAGGAACAAAAATTCTCAAAACCGATAGTTTCATCCAGCATTCAAATTCTTCAGAATTCTTCTATGAATGGTAGAATACAACTCATTAGCATACAATGAAGAGTTGGAAAAAACTCCCATATTCCTCTCAGCCCACACTTCATATAAGAAAATCTTTAAAATCCTCAATAATAACATACTTCTCCTTGTTTTCCATCTGGTAGCTTTGAATAAAAAGAACCGTTCTTCTCTACTGATGTTAGATGGTCTGTGCAGATTTCCTGAAGCCAACACTCTTCTCCAAATTTGGAAAACATAAGTACATTCGAAGAATAAATGAGTATTACATTCAGCCTCAACCCGACATAATACACAAACATCATCTGGAATGACACCCATCTTATACAGATTGTCTTTAGTATTAATTGCATTCGACATAACTTTCTACAACAAATAATTAGTCTTAGCAGTACTCATCAAATTCCATATTCTTTTGTGAATATTGGCTTCTCTCCTCCTAAAAGATCATAGGCATGACTAATGGTATGCCTCTTACCTATCCATGATATATGAAGTCATCATTAGTATTGAATTTAGATGAAATTCATTCCAGAGTATTCTTAAAGATGTCGAACTATTATGAGGCAAAATTAGTACTCCTCCATATATAACATCATCTACTATAGCATTTTCAGAGATTCCACAATTACTTCTCTCATTGTACTCAATCAAATCATTTAGAATTAAACCATTACCTGCGCAAGGCAAACTCCAGAAGGATAGCCCATGAATCTTACTTGCATTACACTGAACATAAGGTAAAAATATGCTTCTTAACTTCAGAATATTCCTCTAGCTCCAACTGCAAGATTGAGGAACATGCATAGCCCAAAAAAATTCCTTCCTACAAGATTGTTCTTCACAAACTTAATCCATAAGCAGTTTTCATTTGAGAAAAGCCTGTTAATGTACAAAGAGATAGCGGCTTTATTCCATTGAATGAGATTGATTATACCTAGTCCTCCATTTCTTTTATCTTCGCAGAACTTAGAAAAGGAAATAGGAATAAGCTTTCTAGCAAATGGATCACCATTCCATAGGAATTTATTCATTGCGCTAATCACCATGTTAATTAGCTTCAAAGGAAGAATATAGTGCCTTGAATAATAATGTAACAACCCGAAAATCTGGGCCAGTTTAAAATTTTTATTTTGGCAATTATAGCGAATTTTGAACATTTAAAATAGATTATTTTAAATAATATCGACGAGAAAATTTAGTTTGAATAGAATTCGATCGTATATATTATACGCGTCGTCGTTAGAATATAAATATTTATATATAATTATAAAAGGAATTGAAAATGGCGCGGTAGTTCGATAATTCGATTTCAAACTTCAATTGAATGTACCGGGTGCAAAACAATCCGGATTTTAGTGAAACCAAAAATAATGGGATCTAATTGTGAATATCTTTCCAACGAATTCGAAAAATCAAGATTTCATATCAGGAATCAAAAGATATGTCCAGTTGAAAATTCTGAATAGTCGCTATGGAATTCAGGCCCTTAAAAATGGACATTTTGCAAATGACCTCGGATTTCGACGAAACCAGTTTTGTTAGATCCGTGATGTCGAATTATTGCTAGGTTTCAAATTTCATAATTTTTCGAATCAATATGTGAGCGTGGCAAAGGAAAACGCGTTTGACCAGTTTCAGTTGATTTTAATCGACTGGAAATTGGCCATTTTTCCAACGGTCTCAGAATTCGACGAAACTAGTTTTATTAGGACCGTATCGTCAATACGAAGCTAGAAAATATTTTTCTGTAATTTTTAGAGTTCGTATGCGACCTCGATAATTTGAAATGTACGTTTAAAATTCAATATAGTGATTTAAATGTAAATTCAACAGAAACTAATCGAAACGATCAAATCAGCTTGCGTTACATATCCCATTGTGTTCGGAATGGGGGTAAAACGCCGGGGACGGCAGTCGTTGGGTTCAATTTCGAGTTCGAATTTTAAAGTTGTTTTTTTTGAAATAAATTAAATAAAATATATTATTATTTAAGGGCCCCTCTCTCCTTAACCCTCTTCCTCCCACGTTGACTTCACGGAAAAGAAAAAAAACCCTCGAATAATGAAACCACGTCGCGCTCCTCCCGGCTCCGCACCCCACCAGCGACGGTCGAGCCCTCCTCCCCCACCGGTCCTCCGCCATCTCCAGGCCTCCTCCCTCTCCAATTAAAACCCGACGCCCTAAAACCCTACAACCCGTCGCCGCTGTTTTCCTTTCCCCTGCCGTCGCGTTTCAGGCCGCCTTACCCCCGAGCTCCGCCGCTGACCTTTCCTCCGGCCACCTGGGGCGTCACCGACGACGGGGTGAAAGGGGGGGATTGATTTCCAGGCTAGAACGTGAAGAAAATACAGTGAGCATTCCTTATTTTTTTTTAATAACAAAATTGTTGTTTTTATTTTAGTTTCTTTTATAAAATTAAACAGTGATTTCAAACCAGTTTAAAAATATTTATACCAAGTTTAAAATCAGTTTCATTTTATAGATAGCATAGTATAAAGAACAGATTTTTATATATATGTTAGGAGTATAAAGAACAGATTTTTATATATATGTTAGGAGTATAAAGAACAGATTTTTATATATATGTTAGGAGTATAAAGAACAGATTTTTATATATATGTTAGGAGTATAAAGAACAGATTTTTATATATATGTTAGAAGTAAAAATTCGATTTTTATATATTGAATAGCGAAGTAAAAATTCGATTTTTATATATTGAATAGCGAAGTAAAAATTCGATTTTTATATATTGAACTTCGAAATAAAAAATATGATTTTTATATATTGAATAGCGAAGTAAAAATTCGATTTTTATATATTGAATAGCGAGGTAAAAATGTGATTTTTACATATGTAGAGGATACGGGCAAAGAAAGTGAAAGGAGGCGAAACGACGAAGACTTCTGCAAATGAAGAGCCGTGGAGCTAGGATAGCTATAAGTGAGAATTTCTCACCTTTCAATTTATTTTTCTAGTTATATATATATATACTAGGATGCAGACGGTGCTTAGTAGCACCCGACACAATCGTCCACAGACCATGGACTTGTTTGTTTGATTGCAAAAATTAGTTAGATTATTTGATTGAAATTGAATTGTGTGGTGAAATGAATTGGATTGATTGATGTGTGAATGGCGTGGGCCTTCACTAGACCGGGGATAAGGCTAGGCCTCGTCCCATTTCTAGTATCGTGCCGTTATGCCGCCGAAATTTTCTAAAATATGTTAGAAAAATAAAAATATCATTTTATTTAAAGAATGAACTGAATAGAAACTCATATGTTGGAATAAAATGTTTTATCGTTAAAAATATAATTTTTAACGTGAATGTGAATAAATAAATATTCATTTACAAACCCGACGGTTTGTTTATGTACACCTATTTGAAGGACATCGATTGGGTCGATAAATTTTACACATCGCCCAACTGCACAAATAAAATCTGTGTTTGATTGTTTGAAACCCCACACGGGTGTTGGGATGAAATTTGAAGTTCACTCATCCTGACTGATTAAATATGTCGATCGACTGATTGACGGGCTGTTATAAGCGTTAGATATCTATATTTGGTGCTTATACAGTGTAGTGCACTTTGGTTGATGGTTGATTATTTTTCAATGCTATTGTATACATGTGTTGTATGAAAATCCATATAATTAACATTATATGGTAATTGATTGGGCCTCATTCCAATTTGAAAAATAAAGAATATTATAAAATAAAGGTTCATGTGTTGACAGTACTCATCCATTGAGATTGGTCATGTGTTGGACGAAATATTTTGATAATAACAACTATTTTGAAAATAGAAATTTATGAAGCCGTGTTGATTAGATTGACGCCATTTTGACGTGAACGATATTTATATCGATTTTATCGATTTCGAAATGAAATGAATTGAAAACGATTTCGAAATGAAATGAATTGAAAACGATTTCGAAATGAATTGAATTGAAATGAATTCAAATTGAATTGAAATTTGAATTGAATAGAAATGAATTTTAAAACGAACTTATAAAGAAGAATTCGATTTTGATTTGAATTGAAATGGAAGTTGAAATAGCTTTTGAAACGATTTTAAAACTATTTATATAATTCGTTTTAAATAGAAATCGACGAAGTATATATTATATATATTATATATATAATATAATGGCCTGAATAGAACGCGTCGCGCCGCGGCAGTTCGTGAATTTCGACCATTTATTTCAAACGGATATTACGGGAGATCCGACCGTCGGATTCTCCTAAAACCGGAACCGTTGGGTTCGTATCGAAAAGAGCTTTCTAACGAATATTAGAAATTAGAAATCTAACGGTTGGATTTGGAGATACGTCCAAATCAAATTCGAAAAAGGTCGCTGTAAGTGCAGTTCGATGGCCGTTGATGGAAATCGACTGTACGGGCCTTGATAAAATTATTAAAAATAGTAATAATTTGTGTAAAATCATAAGAAATGATTTGAGAAGAATTGGGATGAAAAACTCCATATTTGAAAAGATAAAAATAGATTTTTATCGAAATGAACTAGTTTTGAACTAGAATTATAATTCTATTTATTTTTAAATAAATAAATTGAATTCGAAAAGGGTTTTAAAAATAACCAGAATATCCAATGATTGCATTGGAGTGGATTTGAATCGAAATTGTCTTCGGAATATTTCGATGTTGGAATTCGTGATTATACGGATGTGGTTATGGAAATTTGAAAGATATATATTTATATCGTTATTTCCAATACGACATTTGTTAATCGTAGAATTTGATATTGAATATAAGCCGATATATTTTCTATTCAGAGCCTTGTATTGAATATCAAATGTGATTTGGGTTTGTCGTGAATGGTGTCTTCACTAACACTGTTCTTGAACCCAGTTGAGAAAAGATTAAATCTTTTTATTTAGATTTAATGAAGTGTACCAATTAAATAATATTTAATTGGAATTGAATTGATATTGATTTTTGGGTTTATCGTGAACAGTGTTTTAAACAACACTCGTTCTTTAACCCGATAATTAATGAATGTGATTTTGGGTTTATCGTGAACTGTGTTTTAAATGACACGGATTCTTTAACCCAGTTAACGATTAAAACTAAGTGGAGTTTTAATGAATCTTTAATTAGATTGAAATAATCGAGAATGGAGTATCACCAGTTTTACTCCAGGCGATAGTTAAATCTTTAATTAGATTTGAACGTGAAATGGTAATTGAATTTACCGATAACACTATGGTTTTAGATATGAAGTATTACCAGTTTTACTTCATGGGATAAATAGGTTGGGATTGGGAAATTAAAACAAATGATTACTTCGGTAAGTTTCGTTAATCCCGACTAGTTTGAATTGATATTCAAAAGTAGATTTGAAAATAAATTGTAATGATTTATCTTGGATAAAATTAATGGGAACCTTTCCCTATGAATGTGAAATTTAGAAACTAACCGTCGGTTAGCCAAGCAGAATGGTTTTCTGGATATTGATCTGATGTTGGTTTCGGCCTTCGGGGTTAATATTTGGGGAATTATTCTCTTGATTAATTTACGGTTAGTGACTAATGGATTGGAATGAGGCGTATGATGTGTTTGTGTAACACTTATTTTAAATATACGCGAGTTATTCGGAAAGACCGGGTTTATCCCATTCTGAATAACTGACACGACGATAAGTCGAAGATGAAGACGGTGGTCGAAGACCGGAAGTCTTCACGTCGTTTGGGTAATTACTGATGATCTTGATTGGGCTGTACACCCAAGAAGATGGAAACAGTTAGTGATCGCCCAGACGTACTTGGAGATCGATGGATATGCGGGGTACTAGGTGCCTCCGGTTTCGTTCAGACCCAGAACGGACTTGTAAATGGACTGTGTGTCTGACATTGGATTTTAGTCTGTGTGATTGATCTCTATTAAATATATATCTGTTTGGCGGCGGAGAATTTATTCTCTTGCTTAACGCCCTTCTCTGAGACGTACGAGCTCAGGGGTTATATATTGATGGATATCAAACGCATGGAGTGAATTGCCCGTGTGGCATGCCTAAGTGGCAACTGATCGAGGCTTCTGTTGAAAAGCAAAGTCTTGTGGTGATGATCAAAGCACGGCCTTTGTGGCGAAGCTTTGTGTAACGATTGCTTCGCGAGTTTCACACCCGGTATGAACTAAAAACGGGAGACGGACGTCAGGGAGGGCATGCGTTTCTTTCTAGCTAGAAGTGGCGTCAGTGGTTTTACACGCCCTGACGAGTTTGACTTATGTGGTTGTTGCTGTTGCGAGGCGCCTCGGTTATATCGGTTTCGGCCGATGCATTCTGGTCGGCTGACGGGCCAGACTTACACCCCATAGGGTGGGGAGACGTAGTGTTCAGGCATAATAATCCACATCGGTGGACCGGCCCTGAGGATCCAAGGGGCAGTTGCGGCTGTTCCTAAGGGGCGGGCTAGAGCGTCTCGAATCGGTTGAGGACTATCTTTTGCCTCGGTTCATAGATGGAAATCCAATTTCCAAATACGTGACATTTGCGGTTTTATTTGTAAACCTATACATGGCGACATAGTGGCATGGGACGCTCATGTCGTCTATGATTGATACTTATGATTTGAAGTTGTTTTATACACTATGCACTTATTATAGTATCAAATGATTTGTTTTAAACGTATCAAGCATTCTTTGGCTGTTATAAGGGAAAACCCTATCCCCCCGCTTGCGTTGCATTGTGTGATAGGACCTGGGTCTTATAACAACTTCATTTTTCTTTATTTAGCATTGCGCTGTTTGTTTTATGCACTGGTATTCTTGGGAGGAAACCCATTCCGTGTTATACGGCGTGGTCCCTTGATTTACCTAACTTTAAGAATAAAGATTAACTGTTTTAGTTCTCACACCAGTCACATGACTGACCTGGAGTTTATTGTTTTAACCTAAACTCTGGGTGCCCTTATTTTGACACGGGCAGCTAGTAGTTTTGGTTTTGCAGATTTATATTCACAGGATCCTGGTTTACAGCTGGAACGATATCCGGAAAGCTTTGTATCCGTATATCTCCTTCTAGTTGTATATTGTATTATTTTCCGCTGCTATGTATTTAAATGTAATTTAAATCTCTGATATTTCTGTGTAATATTCATTTATACTCTGTATATTCTTGTAATCTGATGCATTGTTGTTATATACAATGAAATGTTCTTCTGTATGCGTCCTGATTTGTCGTGTTCTCAAACGATAGGGTGTTTCGAACGGTCTGGGTCGGTTTAGCGACTGGTTCGGACCGAGCGAAATTCCTTGCCGTCACAGTTGGTATCAGAGCTTTGGTTTACAAAGCAGAGAACAAGACACATTAGAACCGTACGAAAGAATTCATCAGAAATTGGATTAGTAATATCCAACGAGAATGACTCGTTAGAGATGGGATCAGTAGTATCCTAGAACGAGTGTGAAGAGTATATTTTTGAAAATGAAAACAAATTTTTGTTTTGAAAATTTAAATCAATTATTCGTATTTGATTATTTATTTATATTGATGTGGACAATCCAGTATATATAGATTCTGCGTATACGTCTGATCCACGTGTATTTGGAATTTTAATATGCTGGATAGATATAGAATCACCTTCTAGTCGCCCGGAGAGAACTCTGATGATTGATGCATCATCATCAGAATTTATGTTCGAGTGACGAAAGGGAGATTTCTATATATTTCCATTAGACTGGTGTGAGAACCAATTTGATAGGGCTTATTGTTGTGATTTGGCATCAAAAATCTGATTTTTGTATATGTATCAAAATTATGAATTTGAAACTCTAATTCACTAATTGATTGATGTTTGTGTTGTTTGTTTATTTGTTTGATAATTTTCGAACCATTTAGCCAAATTGAATCAAATATTGAATTGTATTGAAAATTGGTCGCATTTGCTTGCATGTACATATGCTTATATTGAACAGGTCATAGCAAGGAGGCTAGAGCAGAGAATAAAATTTGTTTGCCCGACAAATAGGTACATGTTTACTACATAATTTACTGTTTGTTTGGGTGATGATGATTTTATGAGCCTATTGGCTAGCCGCTTGGCTTTTTCTTTTTCTTTTTGAGATCTGAAGGACCGGGGAAGCTATTTGAAATTCCCCGATGCTCCCGGTGCAGGGGAGGTTATGGCGAAATTTTTCGAAAATTTGGGGTGTTAGCCAAATTTTTGAAATTTTTGAAAAGTTCTTAGAAACTGAAAAGTTGAAGAACTTAAACCGTAATCAAAACAATAGAAGTTGAGCTGAATAATCAAACCACTTTCGACTTTGTTCCTTTTCGGGGACGAAAAGTTTTAAGTGGGGGAGATTGTAACAACCCGAAAATCTGGGCCAGTTTAAAATTTTTATTTTGGCAATTATAGCGAATTTTGAACATTTAAAATAGATTATTTTAAATAATATCGACGAGAAAATTTAGTTTGAATAGAATTCGATCGTATATATTATACGCATCGTCGTTAGAATATAAATATTTATATATAATTATAAAAGGAATTGAAAATGGCGCGGTAGTTCGATAATTCGATTTCAAACTTCAATTGAATGTACCGGGTGCAAAACAATCCGGATTTTAGTGAAACCAAAAATAATGGGATCTAATTGTGAATATCTTTCCAACGAATCCGAAAAATCAAGATTTCATATCAGGAATCAAAAGATATGTCCAGTTGAAAATTCTGAATAGTCGCTATGGAATTCAGGCCCTTAAAAATGGACATTTTGCAAATGACCTCGGATTTCGACGAAACCAGTTTTGTTAGATCCGTGATGTCGAATTATTGCTAGGTTTCAAATTTCATAATTTTCGAATCAATATGTGAGCGTGGCAAAGGAAAATGCGTTTGACCAGTTTCAATTGATTTTAATCGACTGGAAATTGGCCATTTTTCCAACGGTCTCAGAATTCGACGAAACTAGTTTTATTAGGACCGTATCGTCAATACGAAGCTAGAAAATATTTTTCTGTAATTTTTAGAGTTCGTATGCGACCTCGGTAATTTGAAATGTACGTTTAAAATTCAATATAGTGATTTAAATGTAAATTCAACAGAAACTAATCGAAACGATCAAATCAGCTTGCGTTACATATCCCATTGTGTTCGGAATGGGGGTAAAACGCCGAGGACGGCAGTCGTTGGGTTCAATTTCGAGTTCGAATTTTAAAGTTGTTTTTTTTTGAAATAAATTAAATAAAATATATTATTATTTAAGGGCCCCTCTCTCCTTAACCCTCTTCCTCCCACGTTGACTTCACGGAAAAGAAAAAAACCCTCGAATAATGAAACCACGTCGCGCTCCTCCCGGCTCCGCACCCCACCAGCGACGGTCGAGCCCTCCTCCCCCACCGGTCCTCCGCCATCTCCAGGCCTCCTCCCTCTCCAATTAAAACCCGACGCCCTAAAACCCTACAACCCGTCGCCGCTGTTTTCCTTTCCCCTGCCGTCGCGTTTCAGGCCGCCTTACCCCCGAGCTCCGCCGCTGACCTTTCCTCCGGCCACCTGGGGCGTCACCGACGACGGGGTGAAAGGGGGGGATTGATTTCCAGGCTAGAACGTGAAGAAAATACAGTGAGCATTCCTTATTTTTTTTAATTACAAAATTGTTGTTTTTATTTTAGTTTCTTTTATAAAATTAAACAGTGATTTCAAACCAGTTTAAAAATATTTATACCAAGTTTAAAATCAGTTTCATTTTATAGATAGCATAGTATAAAGAACAGATTTTTATATATATGTTAGGAGTATAAAGAACAGATTTTTATATATATGTTAGGAGTATAAAGAACAGATTTTTATATATATGTTAGGAGTATAAAGAACAGATTTTTATATATATGTTAGGAGTATAAAGAACAGATTTATATATATATGTTAGAAGTAAAAATTCGATTTTTATATATTGAATAGCGAAGTAAAAATTCGATTTTTATATATTGAATAGCGAAGTAAAAATTCGATTTTTATATATTGAACTTCGAAATAAAAAATATGATTTTTATATATTGAATAGCGAAGTAAAAATTCGATTTTTATATATTGAATAGCGAGGTAAAAATGTGATTTTTACATATGTAGAGGATACGGGCAAAGAAAGTGAAAGGAGGCGAAACGACGAAGACTTCTGCAAATGAAGAGCCGTGGAGCTAGGATAGCTATAAGTGAGAATTTCTCACCTTTCAATTTATTTTTCTAGTTATATATATATATACTAGGATGCAGACGGTGCTTAGTAGCACCCGACACAATCGTCCACAGACCATGGACTTGTTTGTTTGATTGCAAAAATTAGTTAGATTATTTGATTGAAATTGAATTGTGTGGTGAAATGAATTGGATTGATTGATGTGTGAATGGCGTGGGCCTTCACTAGACCGGGGATAAGGCTAGGCCTCGTCCCGTTTCTAGTATCGTGCCGTTATGCCACCGAAATTTTCTAAAATATGTTAGAAAAATAAAAATATCATTTTATTTAAAGAATGAACTGAATAGAAATTCATATGTTGGAATAAAATGTTTTATCGTTAAAAATATAATTTTTAACGTGAATGTGAATAAATAAATATTCATTTACAAACCCGACGGTTTGTTTATGTACACCTATTTGAAGGACATCGATTGGGTCGATAAATTTTACACATCGTCCAACTGCACAAATAAAATCTGTGTTTGATTGTTTGAAACCCCACACGGGTGTTGGGATGAAATTTGAAGTTCACTCATCCTGACTGATTAAATATGTCGATCGATTGATTGACGGGCTGTTATAAGCGTTAGATATCTATATTTGGTGCTTATACAGTGTAGTGCACTTTGGTTGATGGTTGATTATTTTTCAATGCTATTATATACATGTGTTGTATGAAAATCCATATAATTAACATTATATAGTAATTGATTGGGCCTCATTCCAATTTGAAAAATAAAGAATATTATAAAATAAAGGTTCATGTGTTGACAGTACTCATCCATTGAGATTGGTCATGTGTTGGACGAAATATTTTGATAATAACAACTATTTTGAAAATAGAAATTTATGAAGCCGTGTTGATTAGATTGACGCCATTTTGACGTGAACGATATTTATATCGATTTTATCGATTTCGAAATGAAATGAATTGAAAACGATTTCGAAATGAAATGAATTGAAAACGATTTCGAAATGAATTGAATTGAAATGAATTCAAATTGAATTGAAATTTGAATTGAATAGAAATGAATTTTAAAACGAACTTATAAAGAAGAATTCGATTTTGATTTGAATTGAAATGGAAGTTGAAATAGCTTTTGAAACGATTTTAAAACAATTTATATAATTCGTTTTAAATAGAAATCGACGAAGTATATATTATATATATAATATAATGGCCTGAATAGAACGCGCCGCGCCGCGGCAGTTCGTGAATTTCGACCATTTATTTCAAACGGATATTACGGGAGATACGACCGTCGGATTCTCCTAAAACCGGAACCGTTGGGTTCGTATCGAAAAGAGCTTTCTAACGAATATTAGAAATTAGAAATCTAACGGTTGGATTTGGAGATACGTCCAAATCAAATTCGAAAAAGGTCGCTGTAAGTGCAGTTCGATGGCCGTTGATGGAAATCGACTGTACGGGCCTTGATAAAATTATTAAAAATAGTAATAATTTGTGTAAAATCATAAGAAATGATTTGAGAAGAATTGGGATGAAAAACTCCATATTTGAAAAGATAAAAATAGATTTTTATCGAAATGAACTAGTTTTGAACTAGAATTATAATTCTATTTATTTTTAAATAAATAAATTGAATTCGAAAAGGGTTTTAAAAATAACCAGAATATCCAATGATTGCATTGGAGTGGATTTGAATCGAAATTGTCTTCGGAATATTTCGATGTTGGAATTCGTGATTATACGGATGTGGTTATGGAAATTTGAAAGATATATATTTATATCGTTATTTCCAATACGACATTTGTTAATCGTAGAATTTGATATTGAATATAAGCCGATATATTTTCTATTCAGAGCCTTGTATTGAATATCAAATGTGATTTGGGTTTGTCGTGAATGGTGTCTTCACTAACACTGTTCTTGAACCCAGTTGAGAAAAGATTAAATCTTTTTATTTAGATTTAATGAAGTGTACCAATTAAATAATATTTAATTGGAATTGAATTGATATTGATTTTTGGGTTTATCGTGAACAGTGTTTTAAACAACACTCGTTCTTTAACCCGATAATTAATGAATGTGATTTTGGGTTTATCGTGAACTGTGTTTTAAATGACACGGATTCTTTAACCCAGTTAACGATTAAAACTAAGTGGAGTTTTAATGAATCTTTAATTAGATTGAAATAATCGAGAATGGAGTATCACCAGTTTTACTCCAGGCGATAGTTAAATCTTTAATTAGATTTGAACGTGAAATGGTAATTGAATTTACCGATAACACTGTGGTGTTAGATATGAAGTATTACCAGTTTTACTTCATGGGATAAATAGGTTGGGATTGGGAAATTAAAACAAATGATTACTTCGGTAAGTTTCGTTAATCCCGACTAGTTTGAATTGATATTCAAAAGTAGATTTGAGAATAAATTGTAATGATTTATCTTGGATAAAATTAATGGGAACCTTTCCCTATGAATGTGAAATTTAGAAACTAACTGTCGGTTCGCCAAGCAGAATGGTTTTCTGGATATTGATCTGATGTTGGTTTCGGCCTTCGGGGTTAATATTTGGGGAATTATTCTCTTGATTAATTTACGGTTAGTGACTAATGGATTGGAATGAGGCGTATGATGTGTTTGTGTAACACTTATTTTAAATATACGCGAGTTATTCGCAAAGACCGGGTTTATCCCATTCTGAATAACTGACACGACGATAAGTCGAAGATGAAGACGGTGGTCGAAGACCGGAAGTCTTCACGTCGTTTGGGTAATTACTGATGATCTTGATTGGGCTGTACACCCAAGAAGATGGAAACAGTTAGTGATCGCCCAGACGTACTTGGAGATCGATGGATATGCGGGGTACTAGGTGCCTCCGGTTTCGTTCAGACCCAGAACGGACTTGTAAATGGACTGTGTGTCTGACATTGGATTTTAGTCTGTGTGATTGATCTCTATTAAATATATATCTGTTTGGCGGTGGAGAATTTATTCTCTTGCTTAACGCCCTTCTCTGAGACGTACGAGCTCAGGGGTTATATATTGATGGATATCAAACGCATGGAGTGAATTGCCTGTGTGGCATGCCTAAGTGGCAACTGATCGAGGCTTCTGTTGAAAAGCAAAGTCTTGTGGTGATGATCAAAGCACGGCCTTTGTGGCGTAGCTTTGTGTAACGATTGCTTCGCGAGTTTCACACCCGGTATGAACTAAAAACGGGAGACGGACGTCAGGGAGGGCATGCGTTTCTTTCTAGCTAGAAGTGGCGTCAGTGGTTTTACACGCCCTGACGAGTTTGACTTATGTGGTTGTTGCTGTTGCGAGGCGCCTCGGTTATATCGGTTTCGGCCGATGCATTCTGGTCGGCTGACGGGCCAGACTTACACCCCATAGGGTGGGGAGACGTAGTGTTCAGGCATAATAATCCACATCGGTGGACCGGCCCTGAGGATCCAAAGGGCAGTTGCGGCTGTTCCTGAGGGGCGGGCTAGAGCGTCTCGAATCGGTTGAGGACTATCTTTTGCCTCGGTTCATAGATGGAAATCCAATTTCCAAATACGTGACATTTGCGGTTTTATTTGTAAACCTATACATGGCGACATAGTGGCATGGGACGCTCATGTCGTCTATGATTGATACTTATGATTTGAAGTTGTTTTATACACTATGCACTTATTATAGTATCAAATGATTTGTTTTAAACGTATCAAGCATTCTTTGGCTGTTATAAGGGAAAACCCTATCCCCCAGCTTGCGTTGCATTGTGTGATAGGACCTGGGTCTTATAACAGCTTCATTTTTCTTTATTTAGCATTGCGCTGTTTGTTTTATGCATTGGTATTCTTGGGAGGAAACCCGTTCCGTGTTATACGGCGTGGTCCCTTGATTTACCTAACTTTAAGAATAAAGATTAACTGTTTTAGTTCTCACACCAGTCACATGACTGACCTGGAGTTTATTGTTTTAACCTAAACTCTGGGTGCCCTTATTTTGACACGGGCAGCTAGTAGTTTTGGTTTTGCAGATTTATATTCACAGGATCCTGGTTTACAGCTGGAACGATATCCGGAAAGCTTTGTATCCGTATATCTCCTTCTAGTTGTATATTGTATTATTTTCCGCTGCTATGTATTTAAATGTAATTTAAATCTCTGATATTTCTGTGTAATATTCATTTATACTCTGTATATTCTTGTAATCTGATGCATTGTTGTAATATACAATGAAATGTTCTTCTGTATGCGTCCTGATTTGTCGTGTTCTCAAACGATAGGGTGTTTCGAACGGTCTGGGTCGGTTTAGCGACTGGTTCGGACCGAGCGAAATTCCTTGCCGTCACAAATAAATAGTCATGGAAGTTACTATATACTGTATAACAGTTAACATTCTAGCTTGTGATAACTTGCATGATGGCCACTGCTTCATTTTATCAATAATCTTTTCATAAAGAGGCAATCATCTATCTTTAATAATCCTGCCGCTGAACAGAGGAAAACCTAAATATGTTGAATTATCAGGCAACTCCTTCAATCCATACAAGGCAATGAGTTCATCCTTTTTATTCTGTGACAAACCAGCAATCTTGATATGTGACTTATTCAAATTAATTTGCAGCCCTATTACCTCATAGAAAAATTGCAGAATGGATAATATACACTGTATATTACTTAAAGATGGCTTAGTAAAGATTATGAGGTCATCTGCAAATAACAAATGAGTAATTAGAGGATTTTTACAGGGAGGATGTAACTCAACTTTTCCATTCTTCACTTGATTAATAACCAATGAGTTGAGTAGTTCCATAACTATGATGAAGAGATAAGAAGAAATCGGATCACCCTGTCTAACTCCACATTTATCTTTAAAATAATCGTGATGTGTACCATGTGTGGAAATGGAAAACATAGGAGAGGAAATGCAAATATATATCCAGGTAAGGAAAGGCCTTGCAAAATTCATTCTAGACATGATTGCTAAAATAGATGACCAAGAAACACTATTAAATGCCTTCTTAATGTCTAGCTTCGACATACATCGAGGTGATATATTCTTCCTACCATAACCATTAAGTAGTTCCTGGGTGATCAATATGTTATCACTAATAGACCTTCAATAATGGCAGACTGGTTACCAGAAATCATAATAGGCAATACCCTTTGAATTCAATTAGCAAGAACCTTAGAGATTATGTTATAGAAGACACTACAACATGAAATAGGTCTAAAATCAGATACAATAGAAGGGTTATCATTTTTGGGAATCAATGCAATTGAAGTTGCAGAAAAGCTAGAAGGAAAATAGTTCTTCAAAAAGAAAATTGCACTGCTTCAATAATACCATATCCATTTATTGGCCAACACTTTTGCAAAAAAACATGCGTTATAACCATCTGGGCCACCTGAACTAGAAGGATCCATGTTAAACACTGCATATTTAATCTCATCACTAGAAACAGAAGAAACCAAATCCAGAGATTGATGATTACTGATAGAAGGAAGGTCAATGTGAAAGAGGGGTTCAATATTATAATCTAGTAATGAATTAGGAGCTAAAATATCTTTGAGGTACTTAACAAAAGCAACATCATCAATACTTGCTTGAGAAGAGTGAACATTACCATTAGTATCCTTTATCATGAAAACAACCTCTTTCACCTTATTAATCTTTAAGAAATTATGAAAGAACTTTGAGTACCTATCTGCCTCCAAATCCCTTTTCAAGATTGAACTTTGCCTAGCTGATTGAAATTCCATATCCAACAAACTTTTAAGCTTATCCTACAATTCTGACTCTAATAGTTGTAGCTGCAAATCATAAGGCTTCCCAGCCATAGCTTCCTACACTTTAAGTAGTTCAACCTTTACAAATGATGATTACTTAGATCCATTGCCAAAATTGTGATCAGACCAAACCTTAAGATGGATTTTTAGTAACCTCGGCTTATATATCAATTTGTCCAAAGGATTCCTTCCATAACTATTGCCCCAAACCTGTAACAAAACATTAGTAAAATACTTATGAGATAATCAAAAATTTAAAAATTCAAAAGAGGACTTCCCTTTTTCAATGGCATCATAAATCGCCCAATATAAAAGGAGTGGACAATGGTCAGATATTGATGGAGGAAGAATGTGATAGAAAGATTTGGGAAATATATTAAGAAAGGAAGAATTAACAAAAATGTGATCAATTTTGCATAATGTAGGAGGACCAGAGTGACTTTTATTCGACCGTGTGAAAGAAGGCTCAAAGTTGTTGAGAGGAATAAGATTTGAATTGATGGTGGCTTGATTTAAAGGAGCAATGTCATTTACAGAGAGAGCACAACAACCCAATTTATGAGAAGAAGAATACATACAAATAAAATCCCCTCCTAAACTCCAAGGGCCAGGCTGAGATTGAATATTGCAAAGATTAATAAGAAAAAAATTCCTCGAAGATAAAGCATTCTGAGCATATACAGAAGTGAGAAAAAAGATAGAATTAGTAGGAAGATATACACTCTTATAGTGTATATACTGATCAGAAGATGATAATTTAGAAAGATTGAAAATCGAAGGAGGCCAAATAGTTAAAAGTCGACCAACATTTGCATCAGCTAGATTATGATCAAACTTCCAACTTGGTGAAATGTAATTAGCTACTCTGAAGGTAGAAAACATGTCAAGCTTAGTTTCAGACAAGCACAATAACTGAATATTCTTATCTTTGATAAAGAATTTGATTTCACTTTTCTTTAAGGGAAGATTCATTCCCATCACATTCCAAAATGATATGTTGTGCATCATAATATTGGTTGGAGAGGATCTACTAGTGGAGCATGATGCTTCCTTGTATGCCTTTTCGATTGAAATTTCTAACTACCCGAAGGCAATACATCTTCTTATTTAAATTCACCAAATCATCTATATCATCCATTCCAGCTGAATTCGAATTTACTTTCTTTTTCCTGCATTTTTTTGATTTAGTAGTAGACTTGGAAGCAGTAGCTAAATACAGACTTTTGGTTTTGAGGAGTTTGATGGAGAACTCCAGGTAAAACATGATCATTAGAAGAATTAGAAGGTGGTGGAAGAATGATCCCCTTTGGAGGAGTTAAATACGAATAAGGTGAAGTGGAAAGGTCAACAGGATCATTCAATTTCTGACTAAAATATGAATTAGATGGGATTTGGAAGCTAAAAGAGGAATCATTAGCAGCAGTGTGAGCTGCTGAATTGGAGGAAAAGGTAGAAGAACATGACATGGATTTGTTAGAGGAGGTAAGGTTATAATGAGAGGAAATTCCCAAAGAGGTGGATGCCACAGTTGAATGATCATTTAGAATAGAAAAAGGATTGCTGGTATGGAATTCATTTTGTACTGCTTCGTTAAGGATATCATCAAATACTTGTTTGCCCTTTTGCTTATTGTCCAAATTAGTTGTTGATTCATCTAGTGATACCTTTTTTTGATGCACAACACAGTTGCCTTTTTATGTACAACACATGATATCTTCAACCACATTAGCAGCAACATGCCTATACTCTTTCTCTATAGCATTCTGACTTCCTTGATAATTCACTTCCTTATTTTGAACATCATATTGAACTGTTGCATGACCAAAAACTTTATATTGAGTGCAGATGCTTGGCTTCCAATCATATGAGATGATAACCGGGGGGCAATTATCACCAAGACCTCCCAACTCAATACTTTGAGGTAATTCAGATTCTGCATCAATTTCAGCTCGCACTTTGGCATATCTGATTCTATGCATCTTTGCAGTGTTGGTATCAAAACAAATAAGCTTTCCAACTTAACATGCTAACCAATTAATACCCATCAAAGTCCACAGCAACAATGGAATACGGTGTAAGTAAATCCAGATGGGTACTTTCTTGATTTGTGATTGGGCATTACCAATGGATGGATCCCATCTAGTTATGATGAACATACATTCTCTAATGAAAATAGGGCCTGCCTTCAAAACTTTCTCTATATCCAAATCATTCGATAATTTGAAACAAAAACTGAGACCATCAGAATTTATGTCAACTTCACCATACAATTTCCAAAAGTTACATAGAAAATTAGTAACAGTGAGATATGATAATGATCCATCAATAAAGAAGCCCACTAAATGATGATGCCAATATTCCATACCTTCCGCTTTAACTATTTCAGGTGGAAATTTCTTCTGCGCATCTTTGACTATATCAAACTCCATGGGTTTGTAAGATCCAGCATTGTGAGGTAAAGAGTTGAGTGAAAGGTAATCATATTTTATAGCAGGAACAGAGTTCTTTAAGGTGTTCGATGGAATGGGAAGGCTGGAAATGGAAGGTTTAAGGCGATTCTTAGCCATGGACGGATCAGAAGCATTAAGATGTTCAGGAACACCAGATCCACTCCTAGTTGCATTAGAATTAACAATAGAGGGAGGAACTTTCAAAATATTTGACAAAATGCCAGCTTGAGCATTCTAGAAAACTGAAGAATTAGATTTGGATGGGTCAACATACTCAACACCATTCCGATTTTGAATAGATGAAGCATCTAGATCAAGATTCAAGGATTCTAAAAAAGCCGTGATAGGATCAGAATTAACAATAATTGGATTAGAATTCTAAATGGGGATATTAACATTCAAGGAATTATCAAAAGGAATTTTAACCAATGAAGGAGATGATGATTCAATAGAAGTTTTAGCAAGATCAGAGGAATTATCAACAAAAGCACCAGAAGATGCTTTGATAGATTCATTAGGCGGAGGATCAGGTGGGTCTGGAGGGAGGGGATGAACTGGAGGAGGAAGGGATGAAGAATCAAGAGGAAGCGAAGAGGACAAATCAAGATAGGAGGAAGAAGACGCCATTGTCAAGGGTCGTAAGATTCAAGCTTCGAAGGGGGTCTAATACCCCCTTCTATTGTCTGTTGCATATACATATACATATACATATACATATACATATATATGTATATATATGTATATGAATATATGTATGCCCCAGACATATATATATATATATATATATGTATATGTATGTATATGCATATATGTATTCCCCAGACCCCTTATATTATGCCAACAACTTAGGGATGCTGGGTTTGCCAGGCGGTTCCGGGAAGACTTCTACCACAAGTTGAGATTAACCTCGTGCCTTAGTGCAGTTGTAATTTAATTTCCTAATTAGGGTTTACAACATTAATACTAGCCAATTTAGAAATTGTAACCGTTAGGCTTAACTACTTAATTAAATTTGTTTTCCCCAAATCAATTACGGTTACAATAGTTATTTGTTTATTTGTGCCCCTATTTATAACAATCAATTGCACTAATTGCTACAATGGTCATCAAAAATATTTTCATTTAATATGGATTACATTTACATGTATAATTCCATAAAATGAAAACAATTTAAGCATTCAGTATAATATATATTTCGTTATTGACGTAGATTTGGACAGATAACGTGTGTGTGTGTATTTCGCGCAGTTAACATAATTAGTTTTCTTTTATTATTGTTATTAAGTTTTAATGTTTTGGTTCAACTAATAATCAAACATTCCTTTTTGCATTCAATTTCGAAATAAGGTTCTAAATCTTACAAAAAACCGTCAACTATAGTTATTGTAAGTTATGTCAGAATTGTGGAACAAACACATTTCAAACCACATGAAATATATATTAGGTATGTTTCGGAATGGTTGATGTAAACTACATAAAAATATTATACGTGAATTTACACAACTTTTCCCTTTTTCAATATTTGACATATTTCTTATTGGTTCAAAGAATGTCTTTTTATTTTAAAAGTATAAAGACGCATATTTACAACAACTAAATTAAAACCCCAACAAAATTGAGTACGAATAGGTTTATATCTTTTTGATCAAGATTACGTGAATCATTGTTTAAAACTGAAACTATAGATCTGGAATAAAACAACATCTTAATAGTGTTTTGAGGGACTAATTTCCCGATCTACGGTGTTTACAATAACCCCTATATATATTATACACATTTGTAGGTAATAATATAAACAACCAGGTTAGCCTATAAATTATAATATTATTCGAACCACAAATTTGTACTTTTAGATTTTGACAACATTCATAAACAGATCTGAAAGGCATCATTTTATATTTTATAGTATTGTAAACAGATTTGATAAATGTTAGGCACAAATTTAAGATATAATACAAACGAGATAATAAGTTATTATAACTTTGTATATAAATTTCTCACTCACCTGAAAGCACCCAAATCTGAAATCTGAATAATCTTTTAGGCCAACAGTTACCAAATTCTTATATATCTACGGTTATTCATAAAAGAGGATACTTTCAAATTTGTAGATTTGCAAGAAAATAGAAAAAGAGGGGAGAATTTGACGAAGAAGAGCTTAGACGTCAATGTATACCCTATTCCACTTGAATCTAATTAGCCCTTTCAAATCTATATGGTTTATGTTTGATTGATTGTATATGAAGCTATTTTTGATTTAGAATTTGTTTGAAGAGAAAGGGAAATGATAGAGCTTCGCTGCTACCTACACATTTGTGTCGAAAAGAATGAGCCCTTACCCCTTTATTTATAGGAGTTGAAATGGTCACGAACCATTATATTTGATTAAATAATTATCTGTCTGTTTATATAATAAAATATATAGAACTAAACCCTTTTGACCTGGCAATCACTGGACTGTCCAGACTCGAAGAGGTCGACCGCTCCTATCATGGCATCAACCGCCCTTCAACCGTTTTTCCTAGTGAAGGCAGGTTACAAAAGGAAATAAATATTTAATTTATTACGTTTTATTATTTCCATCTGTTTTTCATATTTCATTCGTAACATTTTCATACGGATTCCGTTCACGAAACTACAAACTTGAAAGTTAACCAGAATTCCGTTATGAACGCCATGGTTAAAGTCTCGTGGTAAAATTCCATCATTTGCATAAATTCTATTTTTAAAATCTAATTAAATAACTAGTTTATTTATTGTCAAAATCCGGGTTGTTACATGTCTTATTTGAATTTTTTTTCTATCATATGTAAATATAAACATGATGGTTATGGATTTGGCTTATTATCGATGGTTTATGGATATGGTATTTGTTTGTGGACATGATGTTGTGGATATGTTTTTTTATGGTAATGGATGTGATGGTTTCTTTTTGAATATTTAATGTCGATTATTTTTGGTTTATTAGTTAGTTTTGGTATATAAGTTGGTTTATAATATATATATATATATATATATATATATATATATGTGTGTGTGTGTGTGTGTTTGTGTGTGTTATGAATTTTAGTGTATATATGACATGTTGGGTTATGGAATTGATCATATATGAGTTGTGGAGTGAATAGATTTATGTATGGGTGGTTTAAGGGAAGCATTGTAAAGAGAAAACAACAAAACTACTTCAGGTTAGTGACGACTAGCTACAACTTACTAGTCACGTAGTGTTATGGCTAGCGACGACTAGCTACGACCTGTGTGCCCAGTATAGTTAAAGTTAGCGATAGGTAGTTACGATTATATTACTACGACTAGCAACGGCTTGGGACGACATATAGATGATCCATAAAAAAGCCACGTCTCCTCGTTTGTCGTCACTAATCATAGCAAGTTGAGTGACCGAAGCCGTCGCTAGAGTTGACGCTATTTCGTTAGCGTTAGCTTATATAGTGACTACTTTAAGCAATAATCGATTATGGTCGCCGACGGCTAAAAGCCATAGCTATACGAAGCCGTTCTTGTAGTGTTATTTCAACTTAAAAAATTGATATAGAACAACATGTTCATCACTTCAAATAACCATAATACTTAAAAAGGATAGGATGCATAACCTATATAATCATTCAACAAACTTGAATCCAAAGTTATTCACAAAAATGTAGGGATAGAAATATATATATTTATGCAATTGACAGCAACAGTTAGTGTGCACGTTTGTAGATGCACGACACACATAACCAAGATCATTTCAATCCAATTGCTAATCATAGGAGCTTTAAATTCCTGACTAATTTATTAGCAAACTTTAATCGATTGTCCTTTACCAAACTTAGTCTTTATGGCTGCTGCTCTAAGTTGGGAAGAAATGCTTTAATCTACATGTATTTGGTGAAACACAATTTTTTTTTTAAATCGGATACTTAGTGGGAGTACATATTAATACTATGAGTCTTAAGTAGTATATAAGATACTATATATCAATATACGTTTAAACCACGCTATGCAAATTTCAAAACCTATGATGTCTCATGCCAAATGTGAGCATCTTGGTATGCCCATTATGTTTCAAGAAATGTTTGCATGTAGGAATTTCTCTTTCTTGACCTTGTCTCAAGATCTAATTTAGAAAAACAACTTATACTACCCTAGTAGTCTCTCCAAGTGACATCAGTTGGAGGTCATTTTAAGTGTTTTTTTCCATTTTGTCAAAGTTTGAGCTATTGATTTATTATTTATAGATATTATTATTCTTGTAGATTTTTTATGTCTCATGAAGTATTTCTTCTATAAACATAGGAGTATCTTTCTTGATGGTTATATGCTTTGGTCTTCTTTTTTAATTAACAAGCACAAAGCATAGTGTAGAGAGTCAAGCCAGCTTTCTTTCTTGATTATTTGCGGCATGGTGGTTGATTAAGATGAATACAAAGGCGACTAAGTATTTAATGTTAGCATCAATTGCATATTTATCAATTAGCGATATGTGATATTTATTTGCATGTATTAGAGAAACATTAGAGTGATACACAAATTACTGTGAAGATAACAGTTGAAAATATCAACACTTAAATAATTGTTAAAATGTTTGAATATATATATATATATGTATATATATATATATATTCGTGAAAAGAATTCGTAAATCAAAAGATAAAGTGAAAAGTTGTGTATGTTTAAGTGAAGAGTCATGTCCATTAAAGTGAAAAGTCGTGTCTGATGAAGTGGAGGGTCGTGTCGATTAAAATGAAGAGTTGTGCCTATTCAGTAAAAGTCGTGTTTATGGATTTTTTTTGCCAATATATATATATATATATATATATATATATATATATGTGTGTGTGTGTGTGTGTGTGTGTGTGTGTATGGCAACCTCAACTCCTCTTCCCAGAACCCAAGGAGAAAAAGAAGATGAAGGAGGAAGCGGGTGGCAGGAGGTTCAATGCAAGGGAATGAAAATGTTTGCTGAAGTCATTCGGCAGTCAGCGCGCGTCTCTCAACCGTCGAAATCACAAAACCATAACCCTAGAAACTGGGTGGAGACGTTTGATTCTAAGATTCAAATCTCAGGTAAAGTCAAGTTGTACGAACCGATGACAACTGGTAACATCCGATGCAAATTGATTGACGATCTGGACTATGCCGAATCTAACAAGATTTGGGAAAACTCGGTCTACGTTTATATGGTAGGTAAAAGACCTTATTTTGTGTATTTCGATGCCTATATTAAGCGGGCTTGGAAGCCCAAAGCGGCGGGGGATGTTTTCTAAGAGAAAATGATTTCTACATCACCAAATTTGAGATGAAGGAAGATTTTGAGAGGATCTTGAAGGTTGAACCATGATTCACGGATAGTTAGCTCATTTTTATGTGTAAGTGGGTGGCTGAGTTTAATTTTGAAAAAGCTATATTGTCATCATATCTGATGTGGGCTAAATTAACCTAGCTCTGTGGAATACTAGATCCATTGGATATTGATGAGAATACCAAACTGGTAAAGAAAACAAGTTTCGTTAGAGTACTTATTGAAACAACGGTTGATTTAGAATTACCCAGAAGTATCAAAGCTATTGATAAACATGGAAATACTTATGAGCAAGCAGTAGAATACGAGTTTATGTCACCTAAATGTACAACATGCAAATGTTTTGGTCATATAGATACACACTACATGATGGTGATGCCAGAGAAAGTGTGGGTTGAGAAGTCAAAAATCAGTGAGAGTAGCACATTCAAAAGTCTAGCTTATCCAAAAAGTGATATTCACAATGAAGTAGATGAAGCTACAGTTAGTCCTACTACTCTAGTTCCATCGCCACCTAATGTCGTGGACTTTGCAACATCTGTAGCATCTCATACAGATCATCATCAAAATCAGGCTCTGCCTGTGGTAGTTCTGGTATGAGAGGATGGTTCAGGTCCCATTGATCCACGTGTGGAGCCCACTCAAGCAGAGGAGAATAAGGAGCCGAAGTCTTTGGAAAATATCCAAAATCTAGAAATTCATCTGGAGGAATATGATGATGAAAGCATAGATGAACCAAATTTATCAACCTCATAGAAGTTAATAGCAAATATGTAGAACAATTCAAACAAGATGGCAAAAAGGTAGCTGCTATACATGCTTTGGACATTACTGCTCCAGTTACTAGGAGCAAAACTGCCAAACCTTAAAGTTGGTTCCATGCTAGATTGTAAGAGGTCTAAACAATGACACTCATGAATTAGAACTCTACAACTTTTGGGACAAGTATAAGCCCACTATAATTAATGTGTTAGAAAACAAGTTTACGCAGGAAACCTTAGATTATTTCAAAATTTGGATAGGTGACCAATGGAATCTTAGTTATAATTTAAATACTTCTCAGAAGGGTTGTATAGTAATTTTTTGGGATGTGTTGTGATGGAAATGTGTTACTGTCAATTGTGATGATCAATAATTGACCGCCTTGGCTAATAATGTTGGGGGGCTGGAAATTTATATATCTTTTATTTATGCAAGCAATTTGGCCTATGATAGAATAAAGCTATGGAATACCATTACTGACAACGTTAAAAGCATTCACTCTCCATGGCTAGTGTTGGGATACTTCAATGTAATGCTACATACAAGCGAAAAGAAGGGTGGACTTACACTCAAGCTTTCCCTAGTGTTAGAATTTAATAATTGCGTGCTGGGCAGCGTGGGTTTTCAGACATTCCCGACTTTGGCCTTCAGTTCACATGAAGGAGCGGTGAGGCTAAGAAAATTTCATCAAGACTTGACCATGCACTTGGGAATGCAAACATGTTAAATTATATCAACGGTCTCAATGCAACATTCCTAGCCTCGTCTACCAGTGATTATTCTCCTCTCTTAATCCGATTCAATAATGTCAACAGTAATCCCAAAGGTAAACCATTCAGGTACGCAAATCATTGGCACTTAATTGGGGGTTACCATGATGTAGTCAATTTCAATAACATCCATATACCATAAGGTAATAAGATGTACAGGCTGGTGATGATTCTCAAGCAATGTAAACAACGACTGAAGGATTAGAACAAGACATGACCTAAACAGGGGGAGAAAATATAATGGTCACAGGATTAGTTAGAACACATGCAATTTCTTCTCGATGCATACCCAATGAATGAAGGGCTGAACAATGATTATTACTCTTTGCAGAGACAGCTCAAAGATGCTTTGGCTAAAGAATCACTTGAAATTAGGCAAAAGGCAAAGAAGAAATGGCTCACTTAGGAAGATGAATGCAACAAGTTTTTCCATACTAAAATGTCCCTAAGAATGCACTATAATAATCTGCGTAATTGTTTAAATGAACAGAAGGAATCGAGCCAACAAATCAAATAACTTGAAGATTCTGCTATATCTTACCATTCAGATCTTTTTAATGGAGAATATGTTGACAATGTTCATGACATCGTGTTTAGAAGGCAAATCATTGCCGAAGGTACGCTGCTGTTGGCTGGAAACATTGACAAGCAGGAATTGAATGATGCTCTGTTCTCTATCCACATCGACTCCAGCCCCGGCCCTGACGGAGTGGGTGCAACCTTCCTGAAATTGCACTGGAAATACCTGAAAAGCCATATATTAGTTGCACTTCAAGAGCTCTTGATTAAGGGGAATTCATTAGAGAAATTAATCATACGTTTCTTACACTCATCCCCAAAGTGCCTAACCCATCAAGAATAGATGACTACCAACCAATTGCTTGTTGCAATGTGGTTTACAATATTCTAGGTAAAATTATATGCAACAGACTGAATAAAGTGCTTCCTTCACTTATTTCTCAATGCCAAAATGCTTTTAAAAAGGGTAGATTTATTTCATAGAACTTCCTTATGGCTCACGAGTTAGTTCGAGAATTTAACAAAAAGGGAACAGATAAAATGTGATTTGAAATTGATTTGCATAAAGCATATGATAGAGTTAACAGAAGATTTATCATCCACATGCTTCGATCGATGGGTATACCGGTTAAGCTTTTAAACTTGATAAACTTCTGTTTAGATTCACCTACTTATTCTGTTTTGACCAATGGTGTTCCTGAAGGTTAATTACATCACTAGCACGAGAGGTATTAAGAAAGGTGACCAACTCACCTCTTATCTCTTTGTTGTCACAATGGAATGGTTTACTCTTCAAATGGAACTTGCCACTGAGCACAAGTTAATTATGCATGTGCATAACCACCAACCAAAAATCACTTATTTGATATATGACAATGGTCTTTTATAGCTTTTCTGAGCTTCTAATGCAGCTATCAATCATCTCAAGCACATCTTTTCCAATTTGGAGATATTGGTTAGGCTCAAAGTCAATGAACTCAAAACAAAATGCTACTTTAATAAATTCTATAGGGATAGGAAGAACCTTCTAAATACTACCGGGGTTCAAGAAAGTAACCTACCTGTCAAGTATTTAGGAGTATCTATGTCCAATTAGGGCTATCAACGAATACCCGAAAAATCCGATATCCGTCCGAATCCGTATCTGAAATATCTGTTATCCGGCATAATCCAAAAAGTGGATACATATATCCGATATTCAAAAAGCTTTTCGGATATGGTTATAGTGGTATCCGTATCCGAAAAATATCCATCCGACTAATTGATGTAATATATATAACTCAAAACAGAAAAATAGAGTTAATAATTATTTTTTAACTGTTGGATGTTACTATGATATAAATGTTTGTCCATTTTTAGTGAAAAATGGTAGTTGTAATGTTTAATTTTGGAATATTTTTGGATATGCCTATGGATATTTGTAAAAAAACAACGTTTCATCAGCACATTTCTTTATTTTCTGGTTTTTTTACAAACATTTGTATAAAAATTATTTTATGTTGATCCAAACTTTTTTATTTATACTCTTAAATTTATTAATTACAGGCGGAGCAGATAAATATCCGATATCCGTCCATATCCGAAAATTAAGCGGATACGGATTTCCGATATCTGAAAATTAAATGGATACGGATATCCAATATCTAAAAATTGTTTTGGATATGGGTACAGATATGGCACTATCCGTATCCGAAAGCATCCTTGACAACCCTATGTCCAATAATACCATAATTGATGCTGGGTGTGGTAAATTAGTGGATGGTATTCGGGATAAACTACAAGGTTAGAGGTCAAAATTGTTATCTTTTGCTAGTCAACTTGAATTATTGCACACAATTATCACATCCAAAGTCAGGTTTTGGTTTCAAACTTTTCAAATTCCAGATTGTTCAATTGCAAAAATTAATTAGGTATGTGCGAATTTTATTTGGAGAGGTGGGCTTCATAAGATAAGTTATATTTTACTATGTAGCCCTAAAAATGAACTTGGAGTTGGGCTGAAAAGTCTATTTGAACATAAATGGGCCTATGGGCTGAAACCAACATGGAAGTTAATTTCATCTAACAACCTTTGGGCTGTTTGGATAAGGGCCAGATACATGAAAGAAAAATTTTGGATCTAAAAAATTAATAATAATGCAGACAACTTGGAAATACTATATGAACAAAGGGATGAACCCAAAAAGCGAATTCAACGAGAAATTACCAATGGCTACACTACAGATTTATGGTGTGAACCATGACTCAATTGTAAAAGTCTTATTAACGGATATAGATGGTTTAGCTACTCAGCATATGGTGCTTCTAAAGTGACGGTCGACACTATTATTTCTCACAACACTTAGGACTGTAACAATAATTTGGTAGCACGTAATCTATCAGAGGAACTTGCAGCCAAATCAGTTCACTCTGACACAACTAAAGACATTTGGGTCTGGCTAAATGGAAGTTTCAGAGTGAAAGAGGTTTGGGACAACCTCAGAAATGAACACCTAATAGTACCGTAATTGTAGTGTGGTTTGGTCCAAATCATGCCATCGAAAATGGCACATGTACTATACAAATCCATTTTACGTCGGTTACCCACTAAAGATTGTCTGCAAAATTGGTAGATAATTAATGATAATAGTTGTGTGTTGTGCAATGATGCAACCGAAACCCTAAATGACCTATTTTTAAAGTACAAATTCAGTAAACTACTTTGGCGATTCAGAAACTCAAGTGTTTCAATACTGACAACATCAGAAGCTTAGTGGAAGAAATTCAGTACCTGAATGATCGGCAACACGTGCCGGAGTTGATGGTAGAGATCGACAAAATTTTCCTCACAACCACAGTGAGATAAACATGGTGAGAACACAATTCTTTTACTTTTAAATAGAAGGAGAAAGACATGTTGGTCAATTCGAGCTTGATTAACAGAGAAGTTGCAATTATTATTGGGAAAATTAATCCGAAAATCCTTACCAGTGCAAAGGAACGAGAATTATTGTTACTAAAGAAGTAGTGCTAAAAGGCAGCGATCGTAGGAACTCGACGAGAGAATTTGAAGTTGCCATGATTTCTTTTTTGTGCCTTAATTCTAAAGCTTTGTCTTTTGCGGATAATGTAAAGGAAAAGCAGACGTTTGGATGTATTATGTTTAGTACCCGTACTCTATAAATGGGCCCTATTAATGGGCCGAGCCGGCTATTTGTGAAACAATAAAAATTAAACAAATTTCAAAAAAAAAATATAACCAAAAAGGAGAAGAAAACGTTTTTCTGGAGGTGCACAAAAATAGTCAAAATGTTTCACAAGAACCTTAAAACTGTAACACAAAAGCTCCAAACAAAAGCAAAGAAAAAAAATAAACAACAACCAAGAGAAAGCAACAACACCAATCCACAACACTTAAACTACAGGAGCAAAAATAAATAGACCACAATAAAAAAGTAAAGACCTACCACCTCCCAAAAAACAAACATGCGACCAATAGAGGAAGGCTCAAGCATACGTAAAGCCCCTAGCAAAGAGGAGGGAAAAATCCTGCAAGAGCATCTAGAGCCAAGCAAGTACCAACTTCGCACAACACAAGATACATCTAGGAGAATCGTCAAGGCTACCGTCTAGTATCTGACTAAGACCGAATGCGAATCAACAAGTCGTGTCTATAAAATGAAAAGGTGTTTATTCAAAAAGTTGTGCCTATTTTTAAGGGTACACAGTCCATTATAAATATGTTATCACTCTGTTGTGTTATAAGCAAGAAAAACAAGCAAGTATGAATAACGAATAAAGAATGAAGTCGAGTTATAAAGAAGTAAAAATATTTATATATCCTCCACTAAAATTCCTCTTCTCTGTTTAACAAGTTGATATCAGAGTATGGCGAATCCCGGATCTTCGGGGGAATATATCGCTTCCATAACTTACCAAGTTGAATTACGACAATTGGAGCATTCAAATGTGTGCATTTCTAGGTACATAGGATGCTTGGGAAGTATTTGAAATCGGCTACACAAAAGTAGAAAACACCACAAACTTGTCGGCAAATCAATTATAGCATTAAACGAAATGTGTATGAAAGATAAGAATGCTCTCTACCTTTTTTTCGAGCAATGGACAAATTGGTACTTAAATTTTTTACTGATGCAGCATATTTGAAAGAAGCGTGAGACACTTTGCAAAAAGTCTACAAGGGCGCCAATCGAGTTAAACAAGTACGACTTCAAACACTTCATGGCTAGTTGGAAGCAATGAAAATGAAGGAATCGGAAGGAATATCCGACTACATCACACGTGTGCAAACAACGGTGTAACGGCCGGGAATTCCGCTCGATCCGAATCAGTCGCTAAACCGATCAAGACAGTTCGAAACGCCTGATTGTTTTGAGAACACGACAAAATAGAACGCAGACAGAAGAACATTTCATTGTATATTACAATAATTCCATCAGAATACAAGAATATACAGAGTAAGAATAAATATTACACAGAAAAAATATCAGAGATTTAAATTTACATTTAAATACATCGCAGCGGAAAATAATACAATACACAACTAGAAGTAATACACGAATACAGAGCTTTCCGAGTATCGTTCCAGCTATAAATCAGGATCCTGTGAATATAAATCTGCAAAACCAAAACTACTAGCTGCCCGTGTCAAAATAAAGGCACCCAAAGTTTAGGTTAAAACAATAAACTCTATGTTAGTCATGGGACTGGTGTGAGAACTAAAATAGTTATTAATCTTTATTTTAAAGTTAGGTAAATCAAGGGACCACGCCGTAAAACACGGAACGGGTTTCCTCCCAAGAACACCAGTGCATAAAACAATAGCGCAATGCTAAATAAAGAACAATGAAGCCATTATAAGACCCATGTCCCATCACACAATGCAACGTAAGGTGGAGGATAGGGTTTTACCTTATAATAGCCAAAGAATGCTTGATACGTTTAAAACAAATCATTTGATACTATTATAAGTGCATAGTGTATAAAACAACTTCAAATCATAAGTATCAATTATAGGTGGCATGGGTACCATATATCATGTCGCCAATACTAGGCTATACAAATAAACCGCAAAGTCACGTATTTGGAAATTGGATTTCCGTCTGTGAACCGAGGCAAAAGATAGTCCTCTACCGATTCGAGACGCTCTAGCCCGTGTCTCAGGAACAGAACGCATCGTCCCTTGGAGCGACAGGGCCGGTCCACCGATGTGGATTAAAATGCCTGAACACTGCGTTACCCCACCCTTTGGGGTGTTAATGAGTCAACAAATGATTCCATCGGCTTCACATAGTCACCAATATATCCGAGGCACCTTGCAACAGCAACAACCACATAAGTCAAACTCGTCAGGGCGTGTAAAACCACTGACGCCACTTCTAACTAGAAAGAAATGCATGTCCTGCCTGAGGTCCTTCTCCCGTTTCTGGTTCACAACCGGGGTGTGAGGCTCGCGAATCAACGCTACACAAAGCTATGCCACACATGCCGTGCTTTGATCATCAACCACAAGACTCTGCTTTTCAACAGAAGCCTTGATAATTTGCATCTTAGCATGCCACATAGGCAATACACTCTATGCAACCGATATCAGTCACACAGAATGAAATCCAATGTCAGACACACAGTCCATTTATAAGTTCGCTTTGGGTCTGAACGAAACCGGAGGCACCTAGTATCCCGCATATCCATCGATCTCCAAGTACATCTGGACGACCACTAACTGATTCCCTCCTCTTGGGTGTACATCCCAATCAAGATCATTAGAAATCACCCAAACGACGTGAAGACCTCCGGTCTTCAACCACCGTCTTCATCTTCGACTCATCGTCGAATCAGTTATTCAGAATGGGATAAACCCGGTCTTTTTGAATAACTCGCGTATATAATAAACAAGTGTTACATAAACACAACATACGCCTCATTCCAATTCATCAGTCACTAACCGTAAATTAGTAAGGGAACAATTCCCCAAATATTAACCCCGAAGGCCGAAACCAACATCAGATCAATACCCAGAAAACCATTCCCCTTAGCTAACCTACAGCTTGTTTCTAAATTTCACTTTCTTAGGGAAAGGTTCCCATTAATTTTATCAAAGATAAATTCTTTTAAATTTATTCTTTAATCTTCTTTTGAATATCAGTTCAAACTAGTCGGGATTAGCGAACCACACCGAAGTGATCATTTATTTTATTTTCCAATCCCAACCTATTCATCCCATGAAGTAAAACTGGTCATACTTCATATCTAACACCACGGTGTTATCGGTAAATTCAATAATGCAATTACCATTTCACGTTCAAATCTAATTAAAGATTTAACTATCGCCTGGAGCAAAACTGGTGATACTCCATTCTCGATCATTTCAATCTAATTAAAGATTCATTAAAACTCCACTTAGTTTTAATCTTTAACTGGGTTAAAGAATCAATGTCATTTAAAACACGGTTCATGATAAACCCCAAAATCACATCACATATCAATCAGTCCCTAACCGTAAATTAGCAAGTGAGCAATTCCCTAAGTATTAACCCCGAAGGCCGAAACCAACATCAGATCAATACCCCAGAAACCATTCAACTTAACTAATCTCCAGTTAGTTTCTGATTTTCTTAAATCCTTTGGGTCTAAGAACAGTATTATTGAAGATACCGTTCACGACAACCCAAAATCACATTCCATTAATTATCGGGTTAAAGAACAAGTGTTATTTAAAACACTGTTCACGATAAACCCGAAAATCAATACCAATTCAATTCCAATTAAATATTATTTAATTGGTACACTTCATCAAATCTAAATAAAAAGATTTAATCTTTTTCTCAACTGGGCTTAAGAACAGTGTTAATGAAGACACCATTCACGACAAACCCAAATCACATTTGATATTAAATACAAGGCTCTGAATAGAAAATATATCGGCTTATATTCAATATCAAATTCTACGACCAACAAATATCGTATTGGAAATAACGATATATATATATATACATATTTTTCAAATTTCCATAACAACATCTGTATAATCACGAAATCCAACATCGAACTATTCCGAAGATGATTTCAATTCAAATCCAATCCAATTCAATTATTGGAAATCCGGGTTATTTTAAAAACCATTTCAAATCCATTTTATTTATTTTAAAAACAAACAAATTATTATTCTAGTTCAAAACTAGTTCATTTCGATAAAAATCTATTTTTATCTTTTCAAATATGGAATTTTTCATCCCAATTCTTCATAAATCATTTCTTATGATTTTACATAAATTATTAATATTTTTAATAATTTTATCAAGGCCCGTACAGTCGATTTCCATCAACGGCCATCGAATTGCACTTACAACGACCTTTTCCAAATTTGATTTGGACATAATTCCAAATCCATCCGTTAGATTTCTAATTTCTTATATTCGTTAGAAAGCTATTTTCGATATGAACCCAACGGTTCCGGTTTTAGGAGAATCCAACGGTCGGATCTCCCGAAATATCCATTCGAAGTCAATGGTCGAAATTCATGAACTGCCGCAGCGCAGCGCGTTCTATTCAGGCCATTATATATATATATAATATATATTATATATATTTCGTCGATTTCCTTTTAAAACGTATTTTATAAATCGTTTCAAATTCGTTTTCAAAACGATTTCAACTTCTTATTCGATTTCAAATCAAAATTGAATTTTCCTTTATAAATTCCTTTTTACATTCATTTCTATTTGATTTCAATTCAATTTCAATTCGATTTCAATTCGATTCAATTCAATTTTAATTCGATTTGAGTTCCACTCAATTCGATTCGATTCAATTTCAATTTGATTTGAATTCCATTCAATTCGATTTGAATTCTATTCAATTCAATTTCAATTCAATTTCAATTCGATTCAATTCAATTTTAATTCGATTTGAATTTGTTTTCTATTCAATTCGAATTCATTTTCTATTCAATTCAATTCGAATTCATTTTCTATTCAATTCAATTCGAATTCATTTTCTAAAATATTCGATTATTGAAATCACTTTTCAATATTCGTTAAAAACAAATAAAATCGATATAAATATCGTTCACGTCAAAATGGCGTCAATCTAATCAACACGGCTTCTATTCAACACATTAATGTTTTCAATTCAACACATGAATTTATTTTCTAAATCAGAACGAGGCCCAATCAATTAACATATAATGTTAATTATATGGATTTTCTACAACACACGTATATAACAGCAACGATAAATCATCAACCATCATCCGAAGTGCGTTCTACACTGTATAAGCATCAAATATAAATATTTAATGCTTATAACAGTCTGTCAATCAATCGATCGACATACAGCTAATTATTGGGATTAGTGTATGTCATATATCATCCCAATACCCGTGTGGGGTTTCAAACAATCAAACTCAGATTTTATTTGTGCAGTTGGGCGTTGTGTAAAATTTATCGTCCCAATCAATATCAGCCAAATGTGTGTATATAAACAAATCGTCCGATTTGTTTATATTTATTTATTTCCTTTTATATACACGTTAAAAATTCTATTTTTAACTATAAAATATTTTTAACTATATAAATATTTTATTCCATTCCACATCACACAATCAACTACACATCAAAATCAAACAAACAAGCCGTCCATGGTCTGTGGACGACGGGTGTCGGGTGCTACTAAACACCGTCTGCATCCTAGTATATATTTTAACTAGAAAATTAAATTAAAGGTGAGGAGTTCTCACAGAGGGTTCCACTCCGTCGTGCTTTGCTTCTGAACTGCTGAACCATCTGGATCTATTTGAAATTCCAATGCAGTTCTTGTCCCGAACGAAAGAAGGCTGAGGGGTGCTGGAGATCGCCTGAGGTGGGGGGGGGGGTTGCACAGGTGGGGCGCTGCTTCTGGTGGCGTTCTGCTTGGTGGCGGCGCAGGTTTCTAGGGGAAGACGGGTTTGGGGCGTTAGGTTCTGAAATGGTGGCGTGGAGAGAGAAGGAGGAGGGAGGAAAGGAGGAATCGGAGGGGAGGGGTGGTGATGGATGGCGGCGGTGCAACTGGGGGAGGGCGCGACGGTGGGCAAAGGCGGCGGGCTGAGATTAGTGGAGCGACGGTTTAGGGCTCAGCCCTTTTTGTTTTTTTTCTGTTAAGTGAGGGAGAGAGAGAGAGAGTGTTGAGGGGTGAGGTTATATTATAAATATTTAATTTATTTTAATTCACTAAAAGGAACTTTTTATTTCAAACTCGAAATCAAACCCATCGACTGTCGACCCTAGCGTATTACCCCCATTCTGAACACAATGGGATATGTATCGTAAGCTGATTCGACTGTTTCGATCAGTTTTCATCCAAATGAAAATATAATTTTATATATTAAATTTGAACGCACATTTCAATTTAACTTGGGCCACATACTAACTAGAAAAATTCCAGAAAAATATTTTCTAGCTTCTATTGATGATACGGTTCTAACAAAACCAGTTTCGTCAAATTCTGAGACCGTTTGAAAAATGGCCATTTTCCAGTCGATTAAAATCAACTGAAACTGGTCAAAGCGTTTTCCTTCGCCACGCTCACATATTGATTCGAAAAATTACGAATTTTGGAATCTAGCAATAACTTGACATCACGGATCCAACAAAAGTGGTTTCGTCGAAAACCGAGGTCGTCTGCAAAATTCCTATTTTTAAAGGCTAGAATTCCGTAGCGACTATTCTGAATTTTCAACTGGGCATATCTTTTGATTCCCGCTATGAAATTTCGATTTTTCGGATTCGTTGGAAAGATAATCTCAATTAGATTCAAATATTTTTGGTTTCACTAAAATCCGGTTCATTTTGAACTCGGTACATTCATTTGAAATTTGAAATCGAATTATTGAACTACCGCGCCATTTTCAATTCCTTTTATAATTGTAAATAAATATTTATATTCTAACGTCGAGCTATATAAATATATACGTTCGAATTCTATTCAAAATAAAATTTTCATCGTTATTATTTAAAATAATTCATTTTAAATAATCAAAATTCGCTAAAATTGCCAAAATAAAATTTTTAGATTGGCTCGGATTTCCGGGTTATTACAATCTCCCTCACTTAATACTTTTCGTCCCCGAAAAGGAACGAAGCTGAAAGTTGTTTAACTATTCAACTCAACTTTCAATATTTTCTTTACGGCTTAAGTTCTTCAACTTTTCAGTTTCTAAGAACATTTCAAATTTTTCAAAAATTTGGCTAACACCCTAAATTGTCGAAAAATTTCGCCATAACCTCCCCTGTACCGGGGACTTCGGGATATTTCATATAGCCTCCCATGGCCTTCTTCAATCCAAAAGAAAAAGAAAAAGCCAATCGGCTCACAAAATCATAATCACCCAAATAAAACAGTAAATTATGGTAAACATGTACCTATTTGTCGGGCAAACAATTTTATTCTTCTGCTCTAGCCTTCTTGTTATGACCTGTTCAGTGTAAGTACATGTATATGCAAGCAAATGCGACTAATTTTTAATACAATTCACTATTTGCTATAATTTGGCTAAAGGTTCAACATTTAATTAATCAAACTATAATCAAACAACACAACCAGCAATCAATTAGTTGATTAGCTTTTGAAATTCATAACTTTAATATATAGTCAATAATCACATTTTTGATGCCAAATCACAACAATAAGCCCTATCTAGTTTCGGTTCTCACACCAGTCAATTGGAAATATATGGAAATCTCACTTTCGAAACTCGAAAATAAATACTGGCAATGGTGCCCCATCACCAGAATTATCCCCGGGCAACTAGAGTGTGATTCTATAACTATCCAGTATATTAAAACTTCGAATACACGTTTGCAAGGCGTATATGCAAAATCTTTATATATTGGATTGTCCCAATTAATTTAATATAAATATTCAAATACGTATAAAACGATTTAAATTTCAAAACAAAAATTGTTTTCATTTTAAAAATATACTCTTCACACTCGTTCTAGGATACTACTGATCCTATCTCTAACGAGTCATCCTCATTGGATATTACTAATCCAATCTCTGATGAATTCTTTCGTTTGGTTCTAATGTGTCTTGTTCTCTGAGCTTTGTAAACCAAAGCTCTGATACCACGATGTAACGACCGGGAATTCCGCTCGATCTGAATCAGTCGCTAAACCGATCAAGACCGTTCGAAACGCCTGACTGTTTTGAGAACACGACAAAATAGAACGCAGACAGAAGAACATTTCATTGTATATTACAACAATTCCATCAGAATACAAGAATATACAGAGTAAGAATAAATATTACACAGAAAAAATATCAGAGATTTAAATTTACATTTAAATACATCACAGTGGAAAATAATACAATACACAACTAGAAATAATACACGGATACAGAGCTTTCCGAGTATCGTTCCAACTATAAATCAAGATCCTGTGAATATAAATCTGCAAAACCAAAACTACTAGCTGCCCATGTCAAAATAAGGGCACCCAGAGTTTAGGTTAAAACAATAAACTCCAGGTCAGTCATGGGACTGGTGTGAGAACTAAAACAGTTATTAATCTTTATTTTAAAGTTAGGTAAATCAAGGGACCACGCCGTAAAACACGGAACGGGTTTCCTCCCATGAACACCAGTGCATAAAACAACAGCGCAATGCTAAATAAAGAACAATGAAGCCATTATAAGACCCAGGTCCCATCACACAATGCAACACAAGCCGGAGGATAGGGTTTTACCTTATAATAGCCAAAGAATGCTTGATACATTTAAAACAAATCATTTGATACTATTATAAGTGCATAGTGTATAAAACAACTTCAAATCATAAGTATCAATCATAGGCGGCATGGGTACCATATATCATGTCGCCAATACCTCCGATCTTCAACCACCGTCTTCATCTTCGACTCATCGTCGAATCAGTTATTCAGAATGGGATAAACCCGGTCTTTCTGAATAACTCGCGTATATAATAAACAAGTGTTACACAAACACAACATACGCCTCATTCCAATTCATCAGTCACTAACCGTAAATTAGTAAGGGAACAATTCCCCAAATATTAACCTCGAAGGCCGAAACCAACATCAGATCAATACCCAGGAAACCATTCCCCTTAGCTAACCTACAGCTAGTTTCTAAATTTCACTTTCTTAGGGAAAGGTTCCCATTAATTTTATCAAAGATAAATTCTATTAAATTTATTCTTTAATCTTCTTTTGAATATCAATTCAAACTAGTCGGGATTAGTGAACCACACCGAAGTGATCATTTATTTTATTTTTCATCCCATGAAGTAAAACTGGTCATACTTCATATCTAACACAACGGTGTTATCGGTAAATTCAATTACCATTTCACGTTCAAATCTAATTAAAGATTTAACTATCGCCTGGAGCAAAACTGGTGATACTCCATTCTCGATCATTTCAATCTAATTAAAGATTCATTAAAACTCCACTTAGTTTTAATCTTTAACTGGGTTAAAGAATCAATGTCATTTAAAACACGGTTCATGATAAACCCCAAAATCACATCACATATCAATCAGTCCCTAACCGTAAATTAGCAAGTGAGCAATTCCCTAAGTATTAACCCCGAAGGCCGAAACCAACATCAGATCAATACCCCAAAAACCATTCAACTTAACTAATCTCCAGTTAGTTTCTGATTTTCTTAACTCCTTTGGGTCTAAGAACAGTATTATTGAAGATACCGTTCACGACAACCCAAAATCACATTCCATTAATTATCGGGTTAACGAACAAGTGTTATTTAAAACACTTTTCACGATAAACCCAAAAATCAATACCAATTCAATTCCAATTAAATATTATTTAATTGGTACACTTCATCAAATCTAAATAAAAAGATTTAATCCTTTTCTCAACTGGGCTTAAGAACAGTGTTAATGAAGACACCATTCACGACAAACCCAAATCACATTTGATATTAAAAACAAGGCTCTGAATAGAAAATATATCAGCTTATATTCAATATCAAATTCTATGACCAACAAATATCATATTGGAAATAATGTTATATGTATATATATATCTTTCAAATTTCCATAACAACATCTGTATAATCACGAAATCCAACATCGAACTATTCCGAAGAAGATTTCGATTCAAATCCATTCCAATTCAATTATTGGAAATCCTGGTTATTTTCAAAACCGCTTCAAATCCAATTTATTTATTTTAAAAACAAACTGTAACGACCCGGGGAAAAGATCGACGCTCGAGTCTTCGACAACAATACATAAACACGTATTGCTTGCCAAAAACCCAAGTATCAAACCCCCAGATTGTCATGAGAAAGAATTTAGAGGGTGAGAATAGAAAGAAAGAAATATTAGAATAGAAGAAAGAAGAAGAACACATCAGAATCTCACAGCGGAACGAATAAAATATAATATCAAATCTCCTTATATAAAAGAACTATATATACATACCAATCATCAGAGTCAACATACATCAGTCACAGCGGAAAAATATCTGTATATAACTAGCGGTGAAGCCACCTGCTTCTAGCTCCTAAAACTCCGAGCGAAACCTAACCTGGAACGTACTCGGTCTGACCCGAGCACATTTGATTTAAAACAAAATACACCGGGTCAGTATGGAATACTATCAGTGATAAATTCACAGCACACACACTGGTTTAACTTTGGAAATCCTTTCTGAAATCAAAGGATAATAGTAAGACCAGTCCACACATAAACATGGACGACATTTACCTTACTATAACCCAAAACATTTTTGAAATCAATATCTTCCTCTGATATTATCATAATGTCTAAATACAAGTAAATATCAATCTAGAGGAACGCTTGCATCTCACGCTCCCCATATATAGTATACAAACCAAAACCGCGGGCGCTTATTGGATATTGGATTCCAACTTGACAAGGTATGGGACCACCTTCCGCACGTGTATCTCTAGAGGCGAATACACAGGGTTCAACAAGAACGTCTTGCAACCCGGCCCTCACATGACCGACTACTCATTTCGCTTGAGTGTATCGAATGTATATCACCAACGGTTGGGATCAGCAACCGCCTGCCCGAAAAGGGACAACATCGATAGATTAAGAAGCAAATGGAATTTCTCTAGATAGGTGATCATACATCCTAATGGGAGCGACCCACATAGCCTTGCTGCCTGCCCGATTTTTGTCATTTCCCGGTTGATGAGGCTTGAGGCTAGAATTCATCTCTTCAAACATCTGGCCATCATTCACTTTGAATGCCACATCGTTAGATCCGCCAGATCACATTTGATTGACGTCCACAAAAATACTCTAGTTTATTTGGCCAGAGAATAACCATTTCTCCGCCATCAACTATCGTACGTTTTGAGAAATCAACGCATGTAATTCTTTTGGAAATACTCTGTCAGACACTCGTCCATACAAGTCATCCAGGAACAGGATGAAGCGAAGGTACCCTCCTACCGCATCTCATATAGGAATCACCCCATGGATCAGTAGCGAGAAGTCGTTGCAACCCGTGGATTCCAACCACGACAGAACCACAGTTCATCTCTGGGAGCTAACCAAAGATTATTAGCAGTCCTTCCGCTTATGAAGATCCTCGGTCTTCAATGCTCCATCTCGACCATCTTCAAATGTCTTCACGTATTTGCTGGTCGGAATGGTTTTCGAATATAAATTCGATCCCGGTCTTTCCATACCAACAATCGTATTGGTCAGGTTTTGATAGTCGGTGATTTAACTATCAAATAACAAATGTGTGAATAAAACAAATTCGCTGATTCAGTACTTGGCATGACTTGGCCTTTTAAAATATATTTAACAAAATCGTTAATCAACTCTAATATTCGACTTAACTCTAATTTGACTAACTCGATTAACTCCGACTGATTTACTTTGATCGATTAACTCTAATTCTTGACTTAACTCCATTCGCTTGACTCTAGATCGCAGCGATCACAATGGTTACGCCTGATTCCCTCAGGAAACATCCGACCGCCGTAGGCTATCTGCAGCCTTGTGAATTACGCTAGCAGTCGTACCCAATGACAACTTTTCCTGAATAACTATGTTTGCTTATCTCTACCTCAAATACTATATTCGATCAACTCTAATTAAATAAACGAATATTCAATATAATTTGAAAACAATATTCTTATTTCTTTTGAAACTAATATTTATATATTATTTATTTCCCAAAATCTTGCATTTAAGTTTGTTATCCCTCGTATAAGATAAACCAATTTCAACATCTTTCACTCGTTTCAAACCAATATCATTCCTCGATAATAACGAAGCCGTTCAAGTTGGGGTATTCTATTTACCTCTCAGACCTTGATCGACAACGTCCTTATCTCAGAATAATATTGGTTTATAACTTAAACCCTTATATTAAATCTCGTTACCACCTTGATTTCAAACCTGGTTATATAAACCGTTTCTTTCATTTGAAATATTCGTTCGAATGTCGCTTTACTTAATTCCTTTGATTTAAGTAAACATTTCACTAAACCACCACTTTAACTTAAGTCATTATTTTGCTTATAACATTTTGAATTATATTCAAAATCTCGGGCCAAATCATTTACTTAAATCTTTTTGTATTCTTAATATAGAACCTTTACTTGGATGCCAAGATTAAATCCGCTTATCTCCTTCTTTAAAATAAAACCCCTTTTAACTTGGATTTCATTTCGAGAATCTAATAATCAATATTTAATACCAAAGCCCTTATATGTAATCCACTTTGCTTGAACTCCTTATTTCAATTACAGTGCTTTGTTTAATTAAATTCATTACCATTCAAAGTCATTGTTTGGTTTAAAGCCCTTTCAAACCTGGTTTTGATTTCCACTCCATCTAAATTCGCTTTACTTAATTTAAAACATTAAGTAAAATCTTATTTAAAACTTCACTTTCACTTACACATCTTGTTTACAAATCTTGTTTGAAACTTGGATTATATATCCCTTTATAAACTCTTGTCGCCTTTTTAAATTAATTAAATAACTCAATTAATTTAAAAACACCATTTTATTATTATAAAAACAATTATTCTATTTTACCAACTCGTAGGTAATTTTCTTTAGTTTCTCTACTTTATAACTTGTTTACATCATTTGATCTTGCTACTCAACCCATTTAAATAGCCCTTTTTAAAAACTTGAATAAAATATTTATTTATAAATTTCTAATTAAATTACTAATTTAAAATGACTGAATAACTTCAGTTTAGTTATAAAATAATTTATAACTTTAAAACTGCGTCGATTCACCGAACGGTTGAACGACGTCTAAACAACACATTTTAGGCCATTCACTGCCAATTACCCAATCAACACTGTCGGTTGATTTTAAAACAACACGGGTGAATATTTGTTCAATCATCACACTCAAACAGGTTTTTCAACCATATGGGGTTCAATCAGTTCAAATATCAACAATTTGAAACAAACAAACAACATATATAATATTTGAAGAATCCGGTCGGATCCCTCCAACCTGTCCTTCCCTGCATCACAGCTCGTTATATATTTCATAATAATATATGAAATAAATCTCATATGATCGATTAAATTTACTTAATAGCAACCAATCAACCATAACAGTCAACAACAACCAACCAACCAATTTATATTTTTAAAGGTAAATTATATTTTAATATGAATTTACCACATCACAGAATTCCAGAAGGTGTGAGAATTAACTCACCAGGTTATTCTGTCGACGGTTGATGCGTTTGTCGCTTTTAATCTTGAACGGATGTTCAAAATTAGCTCAATTTTCAACGGTATCAGATCAGAGCCTAGTCAGTGCCATCGCCTAGGCCTCGTCCTTGTGATCCCAATGGATCCAGTTTCGTCAGTTTTCGTTCACGTATGAGAAAGTTACGCTCGTTTTAAGTTTGAATAAATTAAACGATAAATATAATAACAAAATTACTAATTAATTAAAAGCTTACCGTTAATTACCTACTGACTAGGCTGCCACGTCATCATTAACTAAAACAAATGCGTCTTCCTCCTACGAACAACTTGAAACCCGATCGTTACTCTCTGATAACCCATCTTCTTCTTCACGGTCAACAACCATCACTCCTCCGCCACCTCATACGACCGCCGGAGACCACATCCGATAGCCTACCAGAACCGCCTGACCTTCAGCATCCACCGCCCCCGTCTCCGACCTTTAATGACCAACCCCTCGCCTGAAAACCGAGCCCGACCCGAAACCCTTCAAAACCCAATTTCTCTGCCACCTCGCCACCGGACGACGCCACACCACCGCCATCCTGACCGCCCCGCCTTCCAGCTCCATTTCCCCCTGGCCCGCGACGCCAACTCCACCTCCAATCACCGGAAATTGACCATTTCCGTTCGTGACTCCAACCCAAACCCCAAAAATCAACCCCTTTGTTCATCTATGAATTGCGACCACCACACACAATTTCAGAACCTCCGACCATAGTCAAATCGAAGCCTTGCCTCTCCTCTACGAAAGCTCTAAGGTCCCGGCCTCCCAAATCGACTGTAGCTCTCCAATTTGGCCAGAAAACGAAAGTTATTCTTCGCTGTCCATCGCGAATTCCGTCCACCAGGATCGACAAAACCACCCCAACTTTTTACAGCAGCTCGGCATCGAGCCGATCTACACTTTTCTCTTTGGTTGCCATAGCAAATTCTCGATGGATCATGAGATATAAATGATTTTGCGTTGAGAGTCTTATTTGCAAAATTGATGGAAGAAGATGAAGGTTGGCTGGAAATTTGTGATGTAGGGGGGTATATATAAGTGGAGATAATATATTTTAAGTCGATTTGACGAGTGATGCTGACTAACGATTTTTATTTCGTACCTATCGCTATTTTTAATGCTGTTTACTCGCTGCTGCGCTCACATACGAACCCCGTTCAAGATGCAACTGGACGGCATGGTATAATTTGACGATACGGTCCTAACGAAACTTGTTTCGTCGAATTCCGAGTTTTTTTGCTCACATGGCCCTAGTTCACATTCAAACGGTCGTTTTTATTAACATTTTATTTTGCTACGCTCACAAATTAACCCCGATTAATGCGCCACTTGAAATCTAGCAATAATTTACCGTTGCGGTTCCAATAAAATTTATTTCGTCGAAAACTGAGGTCGTTTGAATAAAGGCCCTTTTATAACTGGCCAATTCGAATAAAATAAACCAATTTTAAAATACCTCAATATAAAAATATTAAAATATTGAAATTGGCCATACACGACCAGAATTTGATGTATTACCAAGGAAAAATAACCTGGGTAGAATTCCAAGCCAAGTCGATATTTAAAATATTTAAAAACCTTTATTTTATATAAATGCAGCGCTATATATTAAAGGAAATTCCTGGCGTTGTTTTTCTGAGAATTTGATTTGGACATAAAACAAAATCTACACGACGAAAACTGGATTTTTCTCTTTCATTTGAAAAATATTGGCCAACCGGTCCCGATGTTTCTTGTTTCGAGGAAATCCGACTTATTTTGAACCCGGTACGACCCATTGAAGTTCAAAACGCCAAATCGCGAACTGCCGCACCGCTGTAGCTCGTTATTTAATTAAATTATAAACCAAACGTTATAACGTCGTTTTATTATCGAAATCGCCACGAAATTTCAATACAAACCGTATCGGATCATTTTAAGTGGACCGTTCACGTTATACGGCAAAATTGACATTTTCGCAAATTTGCCGAAAATAAAATATTATTATTTTATTAATATAATTTAAATATTCAAATAAAAATGGTCATCATCGATTATTTAATCTCAAACCAATATTTTAAATAAATAAAATATTCAAATAAATTGGCCAAAAACACGGGACGTTACATTCCTTCCCCCTTAAAATAATTTCGTCCTCGAAATTGCTAAGGTAGAAAGAACGTTACAACCCTTTATCCTTTCAAAAAGAATTAATTTTAAAACTCGAATTTATTTTCAAACTGACTCAACTGGTTTTAAAACCAATTTATTTCAAATAAAAGAATTTTCCAAAAATTTCCAAAAATTTTCTAACACCTTAAATTTTGGAAAAATTTCGGCAGAGTCTCCATTGTACGGAGGACCATCTGCAAAATCGCAGGTTCAAGAAATATGTATATATCGACTCTCAAGGTCGGAAAATCAAAAAGTCAAACCAAAAATCCAAACAAAAACCAAAAATTCATATTTGCGTAGGCGTACCTTTTTCCGAGCGTTATTACGCGATAAACTATATTTTATACTTGCCTGCTTGGTTATTATGCAGCTCCACTCAAACTGGATTTGATTAACTCCAGAATTTCTCTATTGAACGGATTTTAAAACTGAATTGGTATTCCTGCACCTGTTTCTCAACTCAAATGAATTTCATTAGTCCCCAAGCAAATGTCAGTTATGTTCAAAACATCCATATCATCCACATCAACCAATTATACACACAGTTCAATCTATGCGAGGTTATAATTATTTTAAATCACTTCATTTATTTCTTTAATTATCCATTCAAATTTATTTAATCTGGATTGGTTATCCAACTTCCTTATTTCATTTTGGTTTTCAACCAAGTCGATTCAGGTTCAGGTTCAAATCCATGAGATCGAGCACACCATTCAAACATACCACACAATCAACCATAACAAATCCAATTAATTTCCCATATTATAATAATCATCACTTTTATTTTATTATAAAATAAATTGGGCAACAATAATTTCGAAAATAATTTCAATATCAAATCACAAATACGCGCTCTCATATATACACTCAAACTCAATCTAGGGTATTACTAACCCCATCTCTATTAAGTCACACCACAGAGCCAAGGTTATCTCTAAACCAATAGCTCTGATACCACTGTAACGACCCGAGGAAAAGATCGACGCTCGAGTCTTCGACAACAATACATAAACCCGTATCGCTTGCCAAAAATCCAAGTATCGAACCCCCAGATTGTCATGAGAAAGAATTTAGAGGGTGAGAATAGAAAGAAAGAAATATTAGAATAGAAGAAAGAAGAAGAACACATCAGAATCTCACAGCGGAACGAATAAAATATAATATCAAATCTCCTTATATAAAAGAACTGTATATACATACCAATCATCAGAGTCAACATACATCAGTCACAGCAGAAAAATATCTGTATATAACTAGCGGTGAAGCCACCTGCTTCTAGCTCCTGAAACTCCGAGCGAAACCTAACCTGGAACGTACTCGGTCTGACCCGAGCACATTTGATTTAAAACAAAATACACCGGGTCAGTCTGGAATACTATCAGTGATAAATTCATAGCACACACACTGGTTTAACTTTGGAAATCCTTTTTGATATCAAAGGATAATAGTAAGACCAGTCCACACATAAACATGGATGGTTTTTACCTTACTATAACCCAAAACATTTTTGAAATCAATATCTTCCTCTGATATTATCATAATGTCTAAATACAAGTAAATATCAATCTAGAGGAACGCTTGCATCTCACGCTCCCCATATATAGTATACAAACCAAAACCGCAGGCGCTTATTGGATATTGGATTCCAACTTGACAAGGTATGGGACCACCTTCTGCACGTGTATCTCTAGAGGCGAATACACAGGGTTCAACAAGAACGTCTTGCAATCCGGCCCTCACATGACCGACCACTCATTTCGCTTGAGTGTATCGAATGTATATCACCGACGGTTGGGATCAGCAACCGCCTGCCCGAAAAGGGACAGCATCGATAGATTAAGAAGCAAATGGAATTTCTCTAGATAGGTGATCATACATCCTAATGGGAGCGACCCACATAGCCATGCTGCCTACCCGATTTTTGTCATTTCCCGGTTGATGAGGCTTGAGGCTAGAATTCATCTCTTTGAACATCTGGCCAACATTCACTTTGAATGCCACATCGTTAGATCCGCCAGATCACACTTGATTGACGTCCACAAAAATACTCTAGTTTATTTGGCTAGAGAATAACCATTTCTCCGCCATCAACTATCGTACGTTTGGAGAAATCAACGCATGTAATTCTTTTGGAAATACTCTGTCATACACTCGTCCATACAAGTCATCCAGGAACAGGATGAACCAAAGGTACCCTCCTACCGCATCTTATATAGGAATCACCCCATGGATCAGTAGCGAGAAGTCGTTGCAACCCGTGGATTCCAACCACGACAGAACCACAGTTCATCTCTGGGAGCTAACCAAAGATTATTAGCAGTCCTTTCGCTTATGAAGATCCACGGTCTTCAATGCTCCATCTCGACCATCTTCAAATATCTTCACGTATTTGTTAGTCGGAATGGTTTTCGGAAATAAATACAATCCCGGTCTTTCCATACCAACAATCGTATTGGTCAGGTTTTGATAGTCGGTGATTTAGCTATCAAATAACAAATGTGTGAATAAAACAAATTCGCTGATTCAGTACTTGGCATGACTTGGCCTTTTAAAATATATTTAACAAAATCGTTAATCAACTCTAATATTTGACTTAACTCTAACTTGACTAACTCGATTAACTACGACTGATTTACTTTGATCGATTAACTCTAATTCTTGACTTAACTCCATTCACTTGACTCTAGATCGCAGCGATCACAATGGTTACGCCTGATTCCCCCAGGAAACATCCGACCGCCGTAGGCTATCTGCAGCCTTGTGAATTACGCTAGCAGTCGTACCCAATGGCAACTTTTCCTGAATAACTATGTTTGCTTAACTCTACCTCAAATACTATATTCGATCAACTCTAATTAAATAAACGAATATTCAATATAATTTGAAAACAATATTCTTATTTCTTTTGAAACTAATATTTATATATTATTTATTTCCCAAAATCTTGCATTTAAGTTTGTTATCCCTCGTATAAGATAAACCAATTTCAACATCTTTCACTCGTTTCAAACCAATATCATTCCTCGATAATAACGAAGCCGTTCAAGTTGGGGTATTCTATTTACCTCTCAGACCTTGATCGACAACGTCCTTATCACAGAATAATATTGGTTTATAACTTAAACCCTTATATTAAATCTCGTTACCACCTTGATTTCAAACCTGGTTATATAAACCGTTTCTTTCATTTGAAATATTCGTGCGAATGTCGCTTTACTTAATTCCTTTGATTTAAGTAAACATTTCACTAAACCACCACTTTAACTTAAGTCATTATTTTGCTTATAACAATTTGAATTATATTCAAAATCTCGGGCCAAATCATTTACTTAAATCTTTTTGTATTCTTAATATAGAACCTTTACTTGGATGCCAAGATTAAATCCGCTTATTTCCTTCTTTACAATAAAACCCCTTTTAACTTGGATTTCATTTCGAGAATCCAATAATCAATATTTAATACCAAAGCCCTTATATGTAATCCACTTTGCTTGAACTCCTTATTTCAATTACAGTGCTTTGTTTAATTAAATTCATTACCATTCAAAGTCATTGTTTGGTTTAAAGCCCTTTCAAACCTGGTTTTGATTTCCACTCCATCTAAATTCGCTTTACTTAATTTAAAACAATATGTAAAATCTTATTTAAAACTTCACTTTCACTTACACATGTTGTTTACAAATCTTGTTTGAAACTTGGATTATATATCCCTTTATAAACTCTTGTCGCCTTTTTAAATTAATTAAATAACTCAATTAATTTAAAAACACCATTTTATTATTATAAAAACAATTATTCTATTTTACCAACTCGTAGGTAATTTTCTTTAGTTTCTCTACTTTATAACTTGTTTACATCATATGATCTTGCTACTCAACCCATTTAAATAACCCTTTTTAAAAACTTGAATAAAATATTTATTTATAAATTTCTAATTAAATTACTAATATAAAATGACTGAATAACTTCAGTTTAGTTATAAAATAATTTATAACTTTAAAACTGCGTCGATTCACCGAACGGTTGAACGACGTCTAAACAACACATTTTAGGCCATTCACTGCCAATTACCCAATCAACACTGTCGGTTGATTTTAAAACAACACGGGTGAATATTTGTTCAATCATCACACTCAAACAGGTTTTTCAACCATATGGGGTTCAATCAGTTCAAATATCAACCATTTGAAACAAACAAACAACATATATAATATTTGAGGAATCCGGTCGGATCCCTCCAACCTGTCCTTCCCTGCATCACAGCTCGTTATATATTTCATAATAATATATGAAATAAATCTCATATGATCGATTAAATTTACTTAATAGCATCCAATCAACCATAACAGTCAACAACAACCAATCAACCAATTTATATTTTTAAAGGTAAATTATATTTTAATATGAATTTACCACATCACAGAATTCCAGAAGGTGTGAGAATTAACTCACCAGGTTATTCTGTCGACGGTTGATGCGTTTGTCGCTTTTAATCTTGAACGGATGTTCAAAATTAGCTCAATTTTCAACGGCGTCAGATCAGAGCCTAGTCAGTGCCATCGCCTAGGCCTCGTCCCTGCGATCCCAACGGATCCAGTTTCGTCAGTTTTCGTTCACGTATGAGAAAGTTACGCTCGTTTTAAGTTTGAATAAATTAAACGATAATTATAATAACAAAATTACTAATTAATTAAAAGCTTACCGTTAATTACCTACTGACTAGGCTGCCACGTCATCATTAACTAAAACAAACGCGTCTTCCTCCTAAGAACAACTTGAAACCCGATCGTTACTCTCTGATAACCCATCTTCTTCTTCACGGTCAATAACCATCACTCCTCCGCCACCTCATACGACCGCCGGAGACCACATCCGATAGCCCACCAGAACCGCCTGACCTCCAGCATCCACCGCCCCCGCCGCCGGCCGTCAATGACCAGCCCCTCGCCTGAAAACCGAGCCCGAACCGAAACCCTTCAATACCCAATTTCTCTGTCACCTCGCCACCGGACGACGCCACACCACCGCCATCCTGACCGCCCCGCCTTCCAGCTCCATTTCCCCCTAGCTCGCGATGCCAACTCCACCTCCAATCGCCGGAAATTGACCATTTCCGTTCGTGACTCCAACCCGAACCCCAAAAATCAACCCCTCTGTTCATCGATGAATTGCGACCACCACACACAATTTCAGAACCTCCGACCATAGTCAAATCGAAGCCTTGCCTCTCCTCTACGAAAGCCTTAAGGTCCCGGCCTCCCAAATCGACCATAGCTCTCCAATTTGGCCAGAAAACAAATGTCAATCTTCCCTGTCCATCGCGAATTCCGGCCACCAGGATCGACAAAACCACCCCAACTTTTTACAGCAGCTCGGCATCGAGCCGATCTACACTTTTCTCTTTGGTTGCCATAGCAAATTCTCGATGGATCATGAGATATAAATGATTTTGCGTTAAGGGTCTTATTTGCAAAATTGATGGAAGAAGATGAAGGTTGGCTGGAAATTTGTGATGTAGGGCGGTATATATAAGTGGAGATAATATATTTTAAGTCGATTTGACGAGTGATGTTGACTAACGTTTTTTATTTCGTACCTATCGCTATTTTTAATGTTGTTTACTCGCTGCTGCGCTCACATACGAACCCCGTTCGAGACTTCACTGGACGACATAGTATAATTTGACGATACGGTCCTAACGAAACTTGTTTCGTCGAATTCCGAGTTCGTTTGCTCACATGGCCCTAGTTCACATTCAAACGGTCGTTTTTATTTACATTTTATTTTGCTACGCTCACAAATTAATCCCGATTGACGCGCCACTTGAAATATAGCAATAATTTACCGTTGCGGTTCCAATAAAATTTATTTCGTCGAAAACTGAGGTCATTTGAATAAATGCCCTTTTATAACTAGCCAATTCGAATAAAATAAACCAATTTTAAAATACCTCAATATAAAAATATAAAAATACTGAAAATGGCCATACACGACCAGAATTTGATGTATTACCAAGGAAAAATAACCTGAGTTGAATACCAAGCCAAGTCGATATTTAAAATATTTAAAAACCGTTATTTTATATAAATGCAGCGCTATATATTAAAGGAAATTCGTAGCGCTGTTTTTCTGAGAATTTGATTTGGACATAAAACAAAATATACACGACGAAAACTGGATTTTTCTCTTTCATTAGAAAAATATTGGCCAACCGGTCCCGATGTTTCTTGTTTCGAGGAAATCCGACTTATTTTGAACCCGGTACGACCCATTGAAGTTCAAAACACCAAATCGCGAACTACCGCGCCGCTGCAGCTCGTTATTTAATTAAATTGTAAACCAAACGTTATAACGTCGTTTTATTATCGAAATCGCCACGAAATTTCAATACAAACCATATCGGATCATTTTAAGTTGACCGTTCACGTTATACGGCAAAATTGACATTTTCCCAAATTTGCCGAAAATAAAATATTATTATTTTATTAATATAATTTAAATATTCAAATAAAAATGGTCATCATCAATTATTTAATCTCAAACCAATATTTTAAATAAATAAAATATTCAAATAAAAAGGCCAAAAACATGGGACGTTACACAAACAAATTATTATTCTAGTTCATTTCGATAAAAATCTATTTTTATCTTTTCAAATATGGAATTTTTCATCCCAATTCTTCACAAATCATTTCTTATGATTTTACATAAATTATTAATATTTTTAATAATTTTATCAAGGCCCGTACAGTCGATTTCCATCAACGACCATCGAACTGCAATTACAGCGACCTTTTCCAAATTTGATTTGGACATAATTCCAAATCCAACCGTTAGATTTCTAATTTCTTATATTCGTTAGAAAGCTCTTTTCGATACGAACCCAACGGTTCCAGTTTTAGGAGAATCCAACGATCGGATCTCCCGAAATATCCATTCGAAGTCAATGGTCAAAATTCACGAACTGCCGCAGCGTGGCGCGTTCTATTCAGGCCATTATATATATATAATATATATTATATATATTTCGTCGATCTCCTTTTGAAACGTATTTTATAAATCGTTTCAAATTCATTTTCAAAACGATTTCAACTTCTTATTCGATTTCAAATCAAAATTGAATTTTCCTTTATAAATTCCTTTTTACATTCATTTCTATTTAATTTCAATTCAATTTCAATTCGATTTCAATTCGATTCAATTCAATTTCAATTCGATTTGAATTCAATTTCAATTTGATTTCAATTCAGGTACGCAAATCATTGGCACTTAATTGGGGATTACCATGATGTAGTCAATTTCAATAACATCCATATACCATAAGGTAATAAGATGTACAGGCTGGTGATGATTCTCAAGCAATGTAAACAACAACTTAAGGATTAGAACAAGACACGACCCAAACAGGGGGAGGAAATATAATGGTCACAAGATTAGTTAGAACACGTGCAATTTTTCTCGATGCATACCCAATGAATGAAGTGCTAAACAATGATTATTACTCTTTGCAGAGACAACTCAAAGATGCTTTGGCTAAAGAATCACTTGAAATTAGGCAAAAGGCAAAGAAGAAATGGCTCACTTAGGAAGATGAATGCAACCAGTTTTTCCATACTAAAATGTCCCTAAGAATGCACTATAATAATCTGCGTAATTGTTTAAATGAACAGAAGGAATCGAGCCAAAACATCAAATAACTTGAAGATTCTGCTATATCTTACCATTCAGATCTTTTTAATGGAGAATATGTTGACAATTTTCCTAACATTATGTTTAGAAGGCAAATCATTGCCGAAGGTACGCTACTGTTGGCTGGAAACATTGACAAGCAGGAATTGAATGATGCTCTGTTCTCTATCCACATCGACTCCAGCCCAGCCCTGACGGAGTGGGTGCAACCTTCCTGAAATTGCACTGGAAATACCTGAAAAGCCATATATTAGTTGCACTTCAAGAGCTCTTGATTAAGGGGAATTCATTAGAGAAATTAATCATACGTTTCTTACACTCATCCCCAAAGTGCCTAACCCATCAAGAATAGATGACTACCAACCGATTGCTTGTTGCAATGTGGTTTACAATATTCTGGGTAAAATTATATGTAACAGACTGAATAAAGTGCTTCCTTCACTTATTTCTCAATGCCAAAATGCTTTTAAAAAGGGTAGATTTATTTCATAGAACTCCCTTATGGCTCACGAGTTAGTTCGAGAATTTAACAAAAAAGGAACAGATAAAATGTGATTTGAAATTGATTTGCATAAAGCATATGATAGAGTTAACAGAAGATTTATCATCCACATGCTTCGATCGATGGGTATACCGGTTAAGCTTTTAAACTTGATAAACTTCTGTTTAGATTCACCTACTTATTCTGTTTTGACCAATGGTGTTCCTAAAGGTTAATTACATCACTAGCACGAGAGGTATTAAGAAAGGTGACCAACTCACCTCTTATCTGTTTGTTGTCACAATGGAATGGTTTACTCTTCAAATGGAACTTGCCACTGAGCACAAGTTAATTATGCATGTGAATAATCACCAACCAAAAATCACTTATTTGATATATGACAATGGTCTTTTATAGCTTTTCTGAGCTTCTAATGCAGCTATCAATCATCTCAAGCACATCTTTTCCAATTTGGAGTTATTGGTTAGGCTCAAAGTCAATGAACTCAAAACAAAATGCTATTTTAATAAATTCTATAGGGATAGGAAGAACCTTCTAAATACTACTGGGGTTCAGGAAAGTACCCTCCTGTCAAGTATTTAGGAGTACCTCTGTCTAATTAGGGCTATAAACGAATACCCAAAAAATCCGATATCCGTCCGAATCCATATCCGAAATATCCGTTATCCAGCATTATCCAAAACGTGGATACATATATCCGATATCCGAAAAGCTTTTCGAATACGGATATGGTTATAGTGGTATCCATATCCGAAAAATATCCATCCGACTAATTGATGTAATATATATAATTCAAAACAGAAAAATAGAGTTAATAATTATTTTTTAACTGTTGGATGTTACTATGATATAAATGTTTGTCCATTTTTAGTGAAAAATGGTAGTTGTAATGTTTAATTTTGGAATATTTTTGGATATGCCTATGGATATTAGTAAAAAACAATGTTTCATCAGCACATTTCTTTATTTTCTGGTTTTTTTACAAACATTTGTATAAAAATTATTTTATGTTGATCCAAACTTTTTTATTTATACTCTTAAATTTGTTAATCACAGGCGGAGCAGATAAATATCCGATATCCGTCTGTATCCGAAAATTAAGCGGATACGGATTTCCGATATCTGAAAATCAAATGGATATGGAAATCCGATATCTGAAAATTGTTTCGGATACGGGTACAGATATGGCACTATCTGTATACGAAAGCATCCTTGACAACCCTATGTCCAATATTACCATAACTGATGCTGGGTGTGGTAAATTAGTGGATGATATTCGGGATAAACTACATGGTTAGAGGTCAAAATTGTTATCTTTTGCTAGTCAACTTGAATTATTGCACACAATTATCACATCCAATGTCAGGTTTTGGTTTCAAACTTTTCAAATTCCAGATTGTTCAATTGCAGAAACTAATTAGGTATGTGCGAATTTTATTTGGAGAGGTGAGCTTCATAAGATAAGTTATAGTTTACTATGCAGCCCTAAAAATTAACTTGAAGTTGGGCTGAAAAGTCTATTTGAACTTAAATGGGCTTATGGGCTGAAACCAGCATGGAAGTTAATTTCATCTAACAACCTTTGGGCTGTTTGGATAAGGGCCAGATACATGAAAGAAAAATTTTAGATCTCAAAAATTAATAATAATGCAGACAACTTGGAAATACTATATGAACAAAGGGATGAACCCAAGAAGCGAATTCAACGAGAAATTACCAATGGCTACACTACAGATTTATGGTGCGAACCATGACTCAATTGTAAAAGTCTTATTAACGGATATAGATGGTTTAGCTACTCAGCATATGGTGCTTCTAAAGTGACGGTCGACACTATTATTTCTCACAACACTTAGGACTGTAACAATAATTTGGTAGCACATAATCTATCAGAGGAACTTGCAGCCAAATCAGTTCACTCTGACACAACTAAAGACATTTGGGTCTGGCCAAATGGAAGTTTCAGAGTGAAAGAGGTTTGGGACAACCTCAGAAATGAACACCTAATATACCGTGTTGTAGTGTGGTTTGGTCCAAATCATGCCATCGAAAATGGCACCTGTACTATACAAATCCATTTTACGTCGGTTACCCACTAAAGATCGTTTGCAAAATTGGGAGATAATTAATGATAATAGATGTGTGTTGTGCAATGATGCAACCGAAACCCTAAATGACCTATTTTTAGAGTACAAATTCAGTAAACTACTTTGGCGATTCAGAAACTCAAGTGTTTCAATACTGACAACATCAGAAGCTTAGAGGAAGAAATTCAGTACCTGAACGATCGACAACACGTGCCAGAATTGATGGTAGAGATCGACAGAATTTTCCTCACAACCACAGTGAGATAAACATGGTGAGAACACAATTCTTTTACTTTTAAATAGAAGGAGAAAGACATGTTGGTCAATTCGAGCTTGATTAACAGAGAAGTTGCAATTATTATTGGGAGAATTAATCCGAAAATCCTTACCAGTGCAAAGGAATGAGAACTATTGTTACTGGAGAAGTAGAGCTAAAAGGCCGCGATCGTAGGAACTCAACGAGAGAATTTGAAGTTACCATGATTTCTTTTATGTGACTTAATTCTAAAGCTTCGTCATTTGCAGAGAATGTAAAGGAAAAGCGGACGTTTGGATGTATTATGTTTAGTAACCGTACTCTATAAATGGGCCCTATTAATGGGCTGAGCCGGCTATTTGTGAAACAATAAAAATTAAACAAATTTCAAAAAAAAATTATAACAAAAAAGGAAAAGAAAACGTTTTTCTGGAGGTGCACAAAAATAGTCAAAATGTTTCACAAGAACCTTAAAACTGTAACACAAAAGCCCCAAACAAAAGCAAAGAAAAACAATTAACAACAACCAAGACAAAGCAACAACACCAATCCACAACACTTAAACTACAGGAGCAAAAATAAATAGACCACAATAAAAAAGTAAAGACCTACCACCTCCCAAAAAACAAACATGCGACCAATAGAGGAAGGCTCGAGCATACGTAAAGCCCCTAGCAATGAGGAGGGAAAAATCCTGCAAGAGCATCTAGAGCCAAGCAAGTACCAACTTCGCACAACACAAGATACATCAAGGAGAATTGTCAAGGCTACCATCTAGTATTCGACTAAGACCGAATGCGAATCAACAAGTCGTGTCTATAAAATGAAAAGGTGTTTATTCAAAAAGTTGTGCCTATTTGTAAGGGTACACAGTCCATTATAAATATGTTATCACTCTGTTGTGTTATAAGCAAGAAAAACAAGCAAGTATGAATAACAAATGAAGAATGAAGTTGACTTATAAAGAAGTAAAATTATTTATATATCCTCCACTAAAATTCCTCTTCTCTGTTTAACAAGTTGATATCAGAGATATGGCGAATCCCGGATCTTCGGGGGCATATATCGCTTCCATAACTTACCAAGTTGAATTACGACAATTGGAGCATTTAAATGCGTGCATTTCTAGGTACACAGGATGCTTGGGAAGTATTTGAAATTGGCTACACAGAAGTAGAAAACACCACAAACTTGTCGGCAAATCAATTATAGCATTAAACGAAATGTGTATGAAAGATAAGAATGCTCTCTACCTCTTTTTTCGAGCAATGGACAAATTGGTACTTAAATTTTTTACTGATGCAACATATTTAAAAAAAGCGTGAGACACTTTGCAAAAATTCTACAAGGGCGCCAATCGAGTTAAATAAGTACGGCTTCAAACACTTCATGGCTAGTTGGAAGCAATGAAAATGAAGGAATCGGAAGGAATATCCGACTACATCATACGTGTGCAAACGGTGGTGTAACAACCGAGAATTCCGCTCGATCCGAATCAGTCGCTAAACCGATCAAGACTGCTCGAAACGCCTGATTGTTTTGAGAACACGACAAAATAGAACGCAGACAGAAGAACATTTCATTTTGTATTACAATAATTCCATCAGAATACAAGAATATAAAGAGTGAGAATAAATATTACACAGAAAAAATATCAGAGATTTAAATTTACATTTAAATACATCGCAGCGGAAAATAATACAATACACAGCTAGAAGTAATACACGGATACAGAGCTTTCCGAGTATCGTTCCAGCTATAAATCAGGATCCAGTGAATATAAATCTGCAAAACCAAAACTGCTAGCTGCCCGTGTCAAAATAAGGGCACCCAGAGTTTAGGTTAAAACAATAAACTCCAGGTCAGTCATGGGACTGGTGTGAGAACTAAAACAGTTATTAATCTTTATTTTAAAGTTAGGTAAATCAAGGGACCACGCCGTAAAACACGGAACGGGTTTCCTCCCAAGAACACCAGTGCATAAAACAACAATGCAATGCTAAATAAAGAACAATGAAGCCATTATAAGACCCAGGTCCCATCACATAATGCAACGCAAGCCGGAGGATAGGGTTTTACCTTATAATAGCCAAAGAATGCTTGATACGTTTAAAACAAATCATTTGATACTATTATAAGTGCATAGTGTATAAAACAACTTCAAATCATAAGTATCAATCATAGGCGACATGGGTACCATATATCATGTCGCCAATACTAGGCTCTACAAATAAAACCGCAAAGTCACCTATTTGGAAATTGGATTTCCATCTGTGAACCGAGGAAAAAGATAGTCCTCTACCGATTCGAGACGCTCTAGCCCGTGTCTCAGGAACAGAACGAATCGTCCCTTGGAGCGACAGGGCAGTGTTAAAACCCGTAACTTCCCCGTAAAGGAAAGCGTCGGATAGTTCGAGAACAAGCCACAGCAGAACGCATACGATAGAACGTTTCATTGTATATTACAACAATGCATCAGATTACAAGAATATACAGAGAAAAATGAATATTACACAGAAATATCAGAGATTTAAATTACATTTAAATACATAGCAGCGGAAAAATAATACAATACACAACTAGAATGAGATATACGGATACAAAGCTTTCCGGATATCGTTCCAGCTGTAAATCAGGATCCTGTGAATATAAATCTGCAAAACCAAAATTACTAGCTGCCCGTGTCAAAATAGGGGCACCCAGAGTTTAGGTTAAAACAATAAACTCCAGGTCAGTCATGGGACTGGTGTGAGAACTAAAAACAGTAATCTTTATTTTTAAAGTTAGGTAAGTCAAGGGACCACGCCGTATAACACGAAACGGGTTTCCTCCCAAGAATACCAGTGCATAAAACAAAACAGCGCAATGCTAAATAAAGAAAAATGAAGCTGTTATAAGACCCGGGTCCCATCACACAATGCAACGCAGCCGGGGATAGGGTTTTTCCTTATAACAGCCAAAGAATGCTTGATACGGTTAAAACAAATCGTTTGATACTATTATAAGTGCATAGTGTATAAAACAACTTCAAATCATAAGTATCAATCATAGGCGGCATGAATACCATATATCATGTCGCCATACTAGGCTCTACAAATAAAACCGCAAATGTCACGTATTTGGAAATTGGGTTTCCATCTATGAACCGAGGCAAAAGATAGTCCTCAACCGATTCGAGACAATCTAGCCTACCATGTCTCAGGATCAGAGCTCGAGTGACCCTTGGATCGTCAGGGCCGGTCCACCGATGTGGATTAAAATGCTTGAACACTACGTTTCCCCGCCCTTTGGGGCGCAAATGAGCCATCAAATGACTCCATCGGCTCGAGAACGACTGATCAATCTGAGGCGCCTCGCAACAGCAACAACCACATAAGTCAAACTCGTCAGGGCGTGTAAAACCACTGACGCCACTTCTAGCTAGAAAGAAACGCATGCCCTCCCTGACGTCCTCTCCCGTTTTTGGTTCATACCGGGTGTGAAGCTCGCGAATCCACGTTACACAAAGCTGTGCCACACAGGCTGTGCTTTGATCATCACCACAAGACTTTGTTTTTCAACAGAAGCCTCGATCAATTGCCACTTAGGCATGCCACACAGGCAATTCACTCCATGCGTTTGATATCCATCAGTATATAACCCCTGAGCTCGTACGTCTCAGAGAAGGGCGTTAAGCAAAAGAATAAATTCTCCGCCGCCAAACAGATATATATTTAATAGAGATCAATCACACGGACTAAAATCCAATGTCAGACACACAGTCCATTTACAAGTCCGTTCTGGGTCTGAACGAAACCGGAGGCACCTAGTACCCCGCACATCCATCGATCTCCAAGTACGTCTGGACGATCACCAACTGTTTCCATCTTCTTGGGTGTACAGCCCAATCAAGATCATCAGTAATCACCCAAACGACGTGAAGACCTCCGGTCTTCGACCATCGTCTTCAACTTCGATTTATCGTCGTATCAGTTATTCAGAATGGGATAAACCCGGTCTTTTCGAATAACTCGCGTATATTTTAAATAAGTGTTACGCAAACACAACATACGCCTCATTCCAATTCATCAGTCACTAACCGTAAATTAATCAAGAGAATAATTCCCCAAATATTAACCCCGAAGGCCGAAACCAACATCAGATCAATATTCAGAAAACCATTCTGCTTGGCTAACCGACAGTTAGTTTCTAAATTTCACATTCATAGGGAAAGGTTCCCATTAATTTTATCCAAGATAAATTCCTTGAATTTATTCTTTATTCTATTTTTGAATCTCAATTCAAACCAGTCGGGATTAGCGAGCCTTACCGAAGTAATTATTTATTTTAATTTCCCCTTCCCAACCTATTCATCCCATGAAGTAAAACTGGTAATACTTCATATCTAACACCACAGTGTTATCGGTAAATTCAATTACCATTTCACGTTCAAATCTAATTAAAGATTTAACTATCGCCTGGAGCAAAACTGGTGATACTCCATTTTCGATCATTTCAATCTAATTAAAGATTCATTAAAACTTCACTTAGTTTTAATCGTTAACTGGGTTAAAGAATCAGTGTCATTTAAAACACGGTTCACGATAAACCCAAAATCACATTCATTAATTATCGGGTTAAAGAACGAGTGTTATTTAAAACACTGTTCACGATAAACCCAAAAATCAATAACAATTCAATTCCAATTAAATATTATTTAATTGGTACACTTTATTATATCTAAATAAAAAGATTTAATCTTTTCTCAACTGGGTTCAAGAACAGTGTTAGTGAAGACACCATTCACGACAAACCCAAATCACATTTGATATTCAATATAACGCTCTGAATAGAAAATATATCGGCTTATATTCAATATCAAATTCTACGATTAACAAATGTCGTATTGGAAATAACGATATAAATATATATCTTTCAAATTTCCATAACAACATCTGTATAATCACGAATTCCAACATCGAAATATTCCGAAGACAATTTCGATTCAAATCCACTCCAATGCAATCATTGGAAATTCTGGTTATTTTTAAAACCCTTTTCAAATTCAATTTATTTATTTAAAAATAAATAGAATTATATTTCTAGTTCAAAACTAGTTCATTTCGATAAAAATCTATTTTTATCTTTTCAAATATGGAGTTTTTCATCCCAAATCTTCACAAATCATTTCTTATGATTTTACACAAATTATTACTATTTTTAATAATTTTATCAAGGCCCGTACAGCCGATTTCCATCAACGGCCATCGAACTGCACGTATAGCGACCTTTTTCAAATTTGATTTGGACGTATCTCCATATCCAACCGTTAGATTTCTAATTTCTAATATTCGTTAGAAAGCTCTTTTCGATACGAACCCAACGGTTCCGGTTTCAGGAGGATCCGACGGTCGGATCTCCCGTAGTGTCCGTTTGAAATAAATGGTCGAAATTCGCAAACTGCCGCGGCGCGGCGCGTTCTATTCAGGCCATTATATTATATATATAATATATATTTCGTCGATTTCTATTTAAAACGAATTATATAAATCGTTTGGAATTCGTTTCAAAAACAATTTCAATTTCTATTTCAATTTAAATCAAAATTGAATTCTTCTTTATAAATTCGTTTTAAAATTCATTTCTATTCAATTCAAATTTCAATTCAATTTGAATTCATTTCGATTCATTTTAAATTCAATTCGAATTCGAAGTCGTTTTCAATTCAATTCCTTTCGAAATCGATTTCAATTCAATTCATTTCGAAATCGTTTTCAATTCAATTCATTTCGAAATCGTTCTCAATTCAATTCATTTCGAAATCGTTTTCAATTCAATTCATTTCGAAATCGTTTTCAATTCAATTCATTTCGAAATCGTTTTCAATTCAATTCATTTCGAAATCGTTTTCAATTCAATTCATTTAGAAATCGTTTTATATTCAATTCATTTCGAAATCGTTTTATATTCAATTCATTTCGAAATCGTTTTCAATTCAATTCATTTCGAAATCGTTTTCAATTCATTTCATTTCGAAATCGTTTTATATTCAATTCATTTCGAAATCGTTTTATATTCAATTCATTTCGAAATCGTTTTATATTCAATTCATTTCGAAATCGTTTTCAATTCAATTCATTTCGAAATCGTTTTCAATTCATTTCATTTCGAAATCGTTTTATATTCAATTCATTTCGAAATCGTTTTCAATTCAATTCATTTCAAAATGAATAAAATTGATATAAATATCGTTCACGTCAAAATGGCGTCAATCTAATCAACACGGCTTCATAAATTTCTATTTTCAAATATTCTATTTCAAATATTTCTTTTTCAAATATTTCTTTTTCAAAATAGTTGTTATTATCAAAATATTTCGTTCAACACATGACCAATCTCAATGGATGAGTACTGTCAACACATGAACCTTTATTTTATATGGATAAAGATGTAAATTTTATTACTAAAATATTTCGTTCAACACATGACCAATCTCAATGGATGAGTACTGTCAACACATGAACCTTTATTTTATATTGATCTTTATTTCTCAAATTGGAATGAGGCCCAATCAATTACCATATAAAGTTAATTATATGGATTCCATACAACACATGTATATAATAGCATTGAAAAATAATCAACCATCAACCAAAGTGCACTACACTGTATAAGCGTCAAATATAGATATCTAACGCTTATAACAGCCTGTCAACCGATCGATCGACATATTTAATCAATCAGGATGGGTGAACTTCAAATTTCATCCCAACACCCGCGTGGGGTTTCAAACAATCAAACACATATTTAATTTGTGCAGTTGGGCGATGTGTAAAATTTATCGTCCCAATCAATGTCCTTCAAATAGGTGTACATAAACAAACCGTCCGGTTTGTAAATGAATACTTATTTCTTCACATTCACGTTAAAAAATTATATTTTTAACGATAAAACATTTTATTCAACCTATGAATATTCTATTCGGTTCATTTATTCAATAAAATGATATTTTTATTTTTCTAACATATTTTAGAAAATTTCGGCGGCATAACGACACGATACTAGAAACGGGACAAGGCCTAGCCTTATCCCCGGTCTAGTGAAGGCCCACGCCATTCACACATCAATCAAATTCACCAAACAACCAATTCAAATCAAGTCATCAAATTAATTTATGCAACCAAACAAACAAGTCCATGGTCTGTGGACGATTGTGTCGGGTGCTACTAAGCACCGTCTGCATCCTAGTATATATATATAACTAAAAAAGAAATTGAAAGGTGAGAAATTCTCACAGATAGCTATCCTAGCTCCACGGCACTTCATTGATAGAAAACTTCATCGCTATCGCATCTTCGTCATCTTTGTTGCCCGTAGCCACTACATATGTAAAAATCGAATTTTTACTTCGAAGTTCAATATATAAAAATCATATTTTTACTATGTTATTCAATATATAAAAATCGAATTTTTACTATGCTGTTCAATCTATAAAAATCGAATTTTTACTTTGCTATTCAATATATAAAAATCGAATTTTTACTTCGAAGTTCAATATATAAAAATCATACTTTTACTATGCTATTCAATATATAAAAATCGAATTTTTATTATGTTATCCTCTATATAAAGGTCTCGCCTTTTCAACTATAAAGATTTCGCCTTTATAAAAATATCATTATAAAAATCACATCTTTATTTTGCTACACATAGAAAGATGCTATTTTTAATATTTCTATCATGTAAAAATTATATTTTTAATCCTCTACACAACCAAAAATCATATTTTTACATCTTCTATATAGTAAAGACTATATTTTTAATACTTTAAAAATATAAAAGTCATATTTTTAACAATACCATTAAAATTAAAATATGAAAACTAAATTCAATGTTTTATATATCCATATATATTTATTTTTCTAATTTTAAACGATGTATTTGAACTCAATCAAAGAAACCAAATATTCACCTTTGCTGTTTTTTTCCCCAACATCGAACCCTTTGATGAAGGAAGGCCCACCGGCGTCGGTGGGTGACACAGGACGGCGACATTCGACTGGGGAGGGGGCGGATGCTGTTCGCCAGGCCGGTGGTGGCGGGGGTTCTGGCCGGCGGCAGCTTTTACGGTTTGGAGAGGTTTAGGGGGGGGGGGGGGGGCTTCAACTGAGGAAGAAGAGGGGATAGAGGAAGAAGAAGGTCGGTGGCGAGGGGGATCTGGGGTGGTGCGGCGTCGGTTGTTTTCACGAGGGGGGGTTTCGAACAGCAATCGCGAGCGAGGGGGGGGACTTCGGTCGGCGGTGGGGTGAACGGAGGTGGAGCGCCTCCGGCGGCGTCATCGACGGCCCTCCGTCGCCCGTTTTCTCTCTTCCCTTTTTTTTTCGACTGAAATGAAATTTAGGGGGGGGGTTTAAGGATAATTTATATATTATTATTTTTTATTTTTATTTTGCCAAAAAGTTGACTTTCACACACGACCTCGAAACGAGGCCCACCGCCTGTCGTCTACAGCGTTTTACCCCCATTCCGAACACAATGGTATACGTATCGTCTGCTGGTTCGGCTGTTACAATCAGTTTCTGTTGAATTTACATTTAAATCACTATATTGAATTTTAAACGTACATTTCAAATTACTGGGGCCGCATACGAACTTTATAAATTGCGGAAAAATATTTTCTAGCTTCGTATTGACGATACGGTCCTAACAAAACTAGTTTCGTCGAATTCTGAGACCGTTTGAAAAATGGCCAATTTCCAGTCGATTAAAATCAACTGAAACTGGTCAAACGCGTTTTCCTTTGCCACGCTCACATATTGATTCGAAAAATTATGAAATTTGGAACCTAGCAATAAATTGACATCACGGATCCAACCAAAAGTGGTTTCGTCGAAATCCGAGGTCGTTTGCAAAATGTCCATTTTTAAGGGCCTGAATTCCATAGCGACTATTCGGAAATTTCAACTGGACATATCTTTTGATTCCCACTATGAAATATCGATTATTCGGATTCGTTGGAAAGATATTATCAATTAGTTCCAAATGTTTTTGGTTTCACTAAAATCCGGATTGTTTTGCACCCGGTACATTCAATTGAAGTTTGAAATCGAATTATCGAACTACCGCGCCATTTTCAATTCTATTTATAATTATATATAAATATTTATTTTATAGCGACGACGCGTATAATATATATGTCGAATTATATTCAAAATAAATTTCTGGTCGATTTTATTTAAAATAATCTATTTTAAATATTCAAAATTCGCTAAAATTGCCAAAATAAAAATTTTAAACTGGCCCAGATTTTCGGGTTGTTACAATCTCCCCCACTTAAAACTTTTCGTCCCCGAAAAGGAACAAAGTCGAAAGTGGTTTGATTATTCAGCTCTACGTTCGATCTGGCTTCCATTCTCCAACTTTTCAGTTTCTGAGAATTTTCAAAATTTCAAAAATTTGGCTAACACCCTAAATTTTCGAAAAATTTCGCCATAACCTCCCCTGCACCGGGAGCATCGGGGAATTTCAAATAGCTTCCCCGGTCCTTCAGATCTCAAAAAGAAAAAGAAAAAGCCAAGCGGCTAGCCAATAGGCTCATAAAATCATCATCACCCAAACAAAACAGTAAATTATGTAGTAAACATGTACCTATTTGTCGGGCAAACAAATTTTATTCTCTGCTCTAGCCTCCTTGCTATGACCTGTTCAATGTAAGTATATGTATATGCAAACAAATGCGACCAATTTTCAATACAATTCAATATTTGATCAAATTAGGCATAATGGTCCAAAATTTATCAAACAACTAAACAAGCAACACAAACATCAATCAATTAGTGAATTAGAGTTTCAAATTCATAATTTTGATACATATAAAGAAAATCATGTTTTTGATGCCAAATCACAACAATAGGCCATATCTAATTTTTGGTTCTCACACCAGTCAATAGGAAATATATAGAAATCTCACTTTCGCCACTCGAATATAAACACTGATGATGAGGCCTCATCATCTGAATCATCTCCGGGCGACTAGAGTGTGATTCTATATCTATCCAGTATATTAAAATTTCGAATACACGCGGATCAGACGTATACGCAAAATCTATATATACTGGATTGTCCACATCAATATAAATAGATAATCAAATACGAATAATTGATTTAAATCTTCAAAACCAAAATTGTTTTCATTTTAAAAAATTTACTCTTCACACTTGTTCTAGGCTGCTACTGATCCCATCTCTAACGAGTAATCCCCATTGGATATTACTAATCCAATATCTGATGAATTCTTTCGTATGGTTCTAATGTGTCTTGTTCTCTGAGCTTTGTAAACCAAAGCTCTGATACCAACTGTTAAAACCCGTAACTTCCCCGTAAAGGAAAGCGTCGGATAGTTCGAGAACAAGCCACAGCAGAACGCATACGATAGAACGTTTCATTGTATATTACAACAATGCATCAGATTACAAGAATATACAGAGTAAAAATGAATATTACACAGAAATATCAGAGATTTAAATTACATTTAAATACATAGCAGCGGAAAAATAATACAATACACAACTAGAATGAGATATACGGATACAAAGCTTTCCGGATATCGTTCCAGCTGTAAATCAGGATCCTGTGAATATAAATCTGCAAAACCAAAACTACTAGCTGCCCATGTCAAAATAGGGGCACCCAGAGTTTAGGTTAAAACAATAAACTCCAGGTCAGTCATGGGACTGGTGTGAGAACTAAAAACAGTAATCTTTATTTTTAAAGTTAGGTAAGTCAAGGGACCACGCCGTATAACATGGAACGAGTTTCCTCCCAAGAATACCAGTGCATAAAACAAAACAGCGCAATGCTAAATAAAGAAAAATGAAGCTGTTATAAGACCCAGGTCCCATCACACAATGCAACGCAGCCGGGGATAGGGTTTTTCCTTATAACAGCCAAAGAATGCTTGATACGGTTAAAACAAATCATTTGATACTATTATAAGTGCATAGTGTATAAAACAACTTCAAATCATAAGTATCAATCATAGGCGGCATGAATACCATATATCATGTCGCCATACTAGGCTCTACAAATAAAACCGCAAATGTCACGTATTTGGAAATTGGGTTTCCATCTATGAACCGAGGCAAAAGATAGTCCTCAACCGATTCGAGACAATCTAGCCTACCATGTCTCAGGATCAGAGCTCGAGTGACCCTTGGATCGTCAGGGCCGGTCCACCGATGTGGATTAAAATGCCTGAACACTACGTTTCCCTGCCCTTTGGGGCGCAAATGAGCCATCAAATGACTCCATCGGTTCGAGAACGACCGATCAATCCGAGGCGCCTCGCAACAGCAACAACCACATAAGTCAAACTCGTCAGGGCGTGTAAAACCACTGACGCCACTTCTAGCTAGAAAGAAACGCATGCCCTCCCTGACGTCCTCTCCCGTTTTTGGTTCATACCGGGTGTGAAGCTCGCGAATCCACGTTACACAAAGCTGTGCCACACAGGCTGTGCTTTGATCATCACCACAAGACTTTGTTTTTCAACAGAAGCCTCGATCAATTGCCACTTAGGCATGCCACACAGGCAATTCACTCCATGCGTTTGATATCCATCAGTATATAACCCCTGAGCTCGTACGTCTCAGAGAAGGGCGTTAAGCAAAAGAATAAATTCTCCGCCGCCAAACAGATATATATTTAATAGAGATCAATCCCACGGACTAAAATCCAATGTCAGACACACAGTCCATTTACAAGTCCGTTCTGGGTCTGAACGAAACCGGAGGCACCTAGTACCCCGCACATCCATCGATCTCCAAGTACGTCTGGACGATCACCAACTGTTTCCATCTTCTTGGGTGTACAGCCCAATCAAGATCATCAGTAATCACCCAAACGACGTGAAGACCTCCGGTCTTCGACCATCGTCTTCATCTTCGATTTATCGTCGTATCAGTTATTCAGAATGGGATAAACCCGGTCTTTCCGAATAACTCGCGTATATTTTAAATAAGTGTTACGCAAACACAACATACGCCTCATTCCAATTCATCAGTCACTAACCGTAAATTAATCAAGAGAATAATTCCCCAAATATTAACCCCGAAGGCCGAAACCAACATCAGATCAATATTCAGAAAACCATTCTGCTTGGCTAACCGACAGTTAGTTTCTAAATTTCACATTCATAGGGAAAGGTTCCCATTAATTTTATCCAAGATAAATTCCTTGAATTTATTCTTTATTCTATTTTTGAATCTCAATTCAAACCAGTCGGGATTAGCGAGCCTTACCGAAGTAATTATTTATTTTAATTTCCCCATCCCAACCTATTCATCCCATGAAGTAAAACTGGTAATACCTCATATCTAACACCACAGTGTTATCGGTAAATTCAATTACCATTTCACGTTCAAATCTAATTAAAGATTTAACTATCGCCTGGAGCAAAACTGGTGATACTCCATTTTCGATCATTTCAATCTAATTAAAGATTCATTAAAACTCCACTTAGTTTTAATCGTTAACTGGGTTAAAGAATCAGTGTCATTTAAAACACGGTTCACGATAAACCCAAAATCACATTCATTAATTATCGGGTTAAAGAACGAGTGTTATTTAAAACACTGTTCACGATAAACCCAAAAATCAATATCAATTTAATTCCAATTAAATATTATTTAATTGGTACACTTTATTATATCTAAATAAAAAGATTTAATCTTTTCTCAACTGGGTTCAAGAACAGTGTTAGTGAAGACACCATTCACGACAAACCCAAATCACATTTGATATTCAATATAAGGCTCTGAATAGAAAATATATCGGCTTATATTCAATATCAAATTCTACGATTAACAAATGTCGTATTGGAAATAACGATATAAATATATATCTTTCAAATTTCCATAACAACATCTGTATAATCACGAATTCCAACATCGAAATATTCCGAAGACAATTTCGATTCAAATCCACTCCAATGCAATCATTGGAAATTCTGGTTATTTTTAAAACCCTTTTCAAATTCAATTTATTTATTTAAAAATAAATAGAATTATATTTCTAGTTCAAAACTAGTTCATTTCGATAAAAATCTATTTTTATCTTTTCAAATATGGAGTTTTTCATCCCAAATCTTCACAAATCATTTCTTATGATTTTACACAAATTATTACTATTTTTAATAATTTTATTAAGGCCCGTACAGCCGATTTCCATCAACGGCCATCGAACTGCACGTATAGCGACCTTTTTCAAATTTGATTTGGACGTATCTCCAAATCCAACCGTTAGATTTCTAATTTCTAATATTCTTTAGAAAGCTCTTTTCGATACGAACCCAACGGTTCCGGTTTCAGGAGGATCCGACGGTCGGATCTCCCGTAGTGTCCGTTTGAAATAAATGGTCGAAATTCGCGAACTGCAGCGGCGCGGCGCGTTCTATTCAGGCCATTATATTATATATATAATATATATTTCGTCGATTTCTATTTAAAACGAATTATATAAATCGTTTGGAATTCGTTTCAAAAACAATTTCTATTTCTATTTCAATTTAAATCAAAATTGAATTCTTCTTTATAAATTCGTTTTAAAATTCATTTCTATTCAATTCAAATTTCAATTCAATTTGAATTCATTTCGATTCGTTTTAAATTCAATTCGAATTCGAAGTCGTTTTCAATTCAATTCCTTTCGAAATCGTTTTCAATTCAATTCATTTCGAAATCGTTTTCAATTCAATTCATTTCGAAATCGTTCTCAATTCAATTCATTTTGAAATCGTTCTCAATTCACTTCATTTCGAAATCGTTTTCAATTCAATTCATTCCGAAATCGTTTTCAATTCAATTCATTTCGAAATCGTTTTCAATTCAATTCATTTCGAAATCGTTTTCAATTCAATTCATTTCGAAATCGTTTTCAATTCAATTCATTTCGAAATCGTTTTATATTCAATTCATTTCGAAATCGTTTTATATTCAATTCATTTCGAAATCGTTTTCAATTCAATTCATTTCGAAATCGTTTTCAATTCATTTCATTTCAAAATCGTTTTATATTCAATTCATTTCGAAATCGTTTTATATTCAATTCATTTCGAAATCGTTTTATATTCAATTCATTTCGAAATCGTTTTCAATTCAATTCATTTCGAAATCGTTTTCAATTCATTTCATTTCGAAATCGTTTTATATTCAATTCATTTCGAAATCGTTTTCAATTCAATTCATTTCAAAATGAATAAAATCGATATAAATATCGTTCACGTCAAAATGGCGTCAATCTAATCAACACGGCTTCATAAATTTCTATTTTCAAATATTCTATTTCAAATATTTCTTTTTCAAATATTTCTTTTTCAAAATAGTTGTTATTATCAAAATATTTCGTTCAACACATGACCAATCTCAATGGATGAGTACTGTCAACACATGAACCTTTATTTTATATGGATAAAGATGTAAATTTTATTACTAAAATATTTCGTTCAACACATGACCAATCTCAATGGATGAGTACTGTCAACACATGAACCTTTATTTTATATTGATCTTTATTTCTCAAATTGGAATGAGGCCCAATCAATTACCATATAAAGTTAATTATATGGATTCCATACAACACATGTATATAATAGCATTGAAAAATAATCAACCATCAACCAAAGTGCACTACACTGTATAAGCGTCAAATATAGATATCTAACGCTTATAACAGCCTGTCAATCGATCGATCGACATATTTAATCAATCAGGATGGGTGAACTTCAAATTTCATCCCAACACCCGCGTGGGGTTTCAAACAATCAAACACATATTTTATTTGTGCAGTTGGGCGATGTGTAAAATTTATCGTCCCAATCAATGTCCTTCAAATAGGTGTACATAAACAAACCGTCCGGTTTGTAAATGAATATTTATTTCTTCACATTCACGTTAAAAAATTATATTTTTAACGATAAAACATTTTATTCAACCTATGAATATTCTATTCGGTTCATTTATTCAATAAAATGATATTTTTATTTTTCTAACATATTTTAGAAAATTTCGGCGGCATAACGGCACGATACTAGAAACGGGACAAGGCCTAGCCTTATCCCCGGTCTAGTGAAGGCCCACGCCATTCGCACATCAATCAAATTCACCAAACAACCAATTCAAATCAAGTCATCAAATTAATTTATGCAACCAAACAAACAAGTCCATGGTCTGTGGACGATTGTGTCGGGTGCTACTAAGCACCGTCTGCATCCTAGTATATATATATAACTAGAAAAGAAATTGAAAGGTGAGAAATTCTCACAGATAGCTATCCTAGCTCCACGGCACTTCATTGATAGAAAACTTCATCGCTATCGCATCTTCGTCATCTTTGTTGCCCGTAGCCACTACATATGTAAAAATCGAATTTTTACTTCGAAGTTCAATATATAAAAATCATATTTTTACTATGTTATTCAATATATAAAAATCGAATTTTTACTATGCTATTCAATCTATAAAAATCGAATTTTTACTTTACTATTCAATATATAAAAATCGAATTTTTACTTCGAAGTTCAATATATAAAAATCATATTTTTACTATGCTATTCAATATATAAAAATCGAATTTTTATTATGTTATCCTCTATATAAAGGTCTCGCCTTTTCAACTATAAAGATTTCGCCTTTATAAAAATATCATTATAAAAATCACATCTTTATTTTGCTACACATAGAAAGATGCTATTTTTAATATTTCTATCATGTAAAAATTATATTTTTAATCCTCTACACAACCAAAAATCATATTTTTACATCTTCTATATAGTAAAGACTATATTTTTAATACTTTAAAAATATAAAAGTCATATTTTTAATAATACCATTAAAATTAAAATATGAAAACTAAATTCAATGTTTTATATATCCATATATATTTATTTTTCTAATTTTAAACGATGTATTTGAACTCAATCAAAGAAACCAAATATTCACCTTTGCTGTTTTTTTTTTCCCAACATCGAACCCTTTGATGAAGGAAGGCCCACCGGCGTCGGTGGGTGACACAGGACGGCGACATTCGACTGGGGAGGGGGCGGATGCTGTTCGCCAGGCCGGTGGTGGCGGGGGTTCTGGCCGGCGGCGGCTTTTACGGTTTGGAGAGGTTTAGGGGGGGCGGCTTCAATTGAGGAAGAAGAGGGGATAGAGGAAGAAGAAGGTCGGTGGCGAGGGGGATCTGGGGTGGTGCGGCGTCGGTTGTTTTCACGAGGGGGGTTTCGAACAGCAATCGCGAGCGAGGGGGGGGGGACTTCGGTCGGCGGTGGGGTGAACGGAGGTGGAGCGCCTCCGGTGGCGTCATCGACGGCCCTCCGTCGCCCGTTTTCTCTCTTCCCTTTTTTTTTCGACTGAAATGAAATTTAGGGGGGGGGGGGGTTTAAGGATAATTTATATATTATTATTTTTTATTTTTATTTTGCCAAAAAGTTGACTTTCACACACGACCTCGAAACGAGGCCCACCGCCTGTCATCTACAGCGTTTTACCCCCATTCCGAACACAATGGTATACGTATCGTCTGCTGGTTCGGCTGTTACAATCAGTTTCTGTTGAATTTACATTTAAATCACTATATTGAATTTTAAACGTACATTTCAAATTACTGGGGCCGCATACGAACTTTATAAATTGCGGAAAAATATTTTCTAGCTTCGTATTGACGATACGGTCCTAACAAAACTAGTTTCGTCGAATTCTGAGACCGTTTGAAAAATGGCCAATTTCCAGTCGATTAAAATCAACTGAAACTGGTCAAACGCGTTTTCCTTTGCCACGCTCACATATTGATTCGAAAAATTATGAAATTTGGAACCTAGCAATAAATTGACATCACGGATCCAACCAAAAGTGGTTTCGTCGAAATCCGAGGTCGTTTGCAAAATGTCCATTTTTAAGGGCCTGAATTCCATAGCGACTATTCAGAAATTTCAACTGGACATATCTTTTGATTCCCACTATGAAATCTCGATTATTTGGATTCGTTGGAAAGATATTATCAATTAGTTCCAAATGTTTTTGGTTTCACTAAAATCCGGATTGTTTTGCACCCGGTACATTCAATTGAAGTTTGAAATCGAATTATCGAACTACCGCGCCATTTTCAATTCTATTTATAATTATATATAAATATTTATTTTCTAACGACGACGCGTATAATATATACATCGAATTATAATCAAAATAAATTTCTGGTCGATTTTATTTAAAATAATCTATTTTAAATATTCAAAATTCGCTAAAATTGCCAAAATAAAAATTTTAAACTGGCCCAGATTTTCGGGTTGTTACAGGCCGGTCCACCGATGTGGATTAAAATGCCTAAACACTGCTTTTCCCCACCCTTTGGGGTGTCAATGAGTCAACAAATGACTCCATCGGTTTCACATAGTCACCGATATATCCGAGGTGCCTCGCAACAGCAACAACCACATAAGTCAAACACGTCAGGGCGTGTAAAACCACTGACGCCACTTCTAACTAGAAAGAAATGCATGTCCTCCCTGAGGTCCTTCTCTCATTTCTGGTACACAAAGCTATACCACACAGGCCGTGCTTTGATCATCAACCACAAGACTCTGCTTTTCAACAGAAGCCTTGATAATTTGCATCTTAGCATGCCACACAGGCAACCCACTCTATGCAACCGATATCAGTCACACAGAATGAAACCCAATGTCAGACACACAGTCCATTTACAAGTTCACTCTGGGTCTGAACGAAACCGGAGGCACCTAGTACCCCGCATATCCATCGATCTCCAAGTACGTCTGGATGACCACTAACTGATTCCCTCCTCTTGGGTGTACATCCCAATCAAGATCATTAGTAATCACCCAAACGACGTGAAGACCTCCAGTCTTCAACCACCGTCTTCATCTTCGACTCATCGTCGAATCAGTTATTCAGAATGGGATAAACCCGGTCTTTATGAATAACTCGCGTATATAATAAACAAGTGTTACACAAACACAACATACGCCTCATTCCAATTCGTCAGCCACTAACCGCAAATTAGGAAGGGAACAATGCCACAAATATTAACCCCGAAGGCCGAAACCAACATCAGATCAATACCCAGGAAACCATTCCCCTTACCTAACCTACAGCTAGTTTCTAAATTTCACTTTCTTAGGGAAAGGTTCCCATTAATTTTATCAAAGATAAATTCTTTTAAATTTATTCTTTAATCTTCTTTTGAATATCAATTCAAACTAGTCGGGATTAGCGAACCACACCAAAGTGATCATTTATTTTATTTTCCAATCCCAACCTATTCATCCCATGAAGTAAAACTGGTCATACTTCATATCTAACACCACGGTGTTATCGGTAAATTCAATTACCATTTAACGTTCAAATCTAATTAAAGATTTAACTATCACCTGGAGTAAAACTGGTGATACTCCATTCTCGATCATTTCAATCTAATTAAAGATTCATTAAAACTCCACTTAGTTTTAATCTTTAAATGGGTTAAAGAATCAATGTCATTTAAAACACGGTTCACGATAAACCCCAAAATCACATCACATTTCAATCAGTCCCTAACCGTAAATTAGCAAGTGAGCAATTCCCTAAGTATTAACCCCGAAGGCCTAAACCAACATTAGATCAGTACCCCAGAAACCATTCAACTTAACTAATCTCCAGTTAGTTTCTGATTTTCTTAACTCCTTTGGGTCTAAGAACAGTATTATTGAAGATACTGTTCACGACAACCCAAAATCACATTCCATTAATTATCGGGTTAAAGAACAAGTGTTATTTAAAACACTATTCATGATAAACCCAAAAATCAAAACCAATTCAATTCCAATTAAATATTATTTAATTGGTACACTTCATCAAATCTAAATAAAAAGATTTAATCTTTTTCTCAACTGGGCTTAAGAACAGTGTTAATGAAGACATCATTCACGACAAACCCAAATCACATTTGATATTAAATACAAGGCCCTAAATAGAAAATATATCGGCTTATATTCAATATCAAATTCTACGACCAACAAATATCGTATTGGAAATAACGATATATATATATATATCTTTCAAATTTCCATAACAACATCTGTATAATCATGAAATCCAACATCGAACTATTCCGAAGATGATTTGGATTCAAATCCATTCCAAATCAATTATTGGAAATCCTGGTTATTTTCAAAACCATTTCAAATCCAATTTATTTATTTTAAAAACAAACAAATTATTATTCTAGTTCAAAACTAGTTCATTTCGATAAAAATCTATTTTTATCTTTTCAAATATGAAATTTTTCATCCCAATTCTTCACAAATCATTTCTTATGATTTTACATAAATTATTAATATTTTTAATAATTTTATCAAGGCCCGTACAGTAGATTTCCATCAACGCCATCGAACTGCACTTACACCGACCTTTTCCAAATTTGATTTGGACATAATTCCAAATCCAACCGTTAGATTTCTAATTTCTTATATTTGTTAGAGATCTCTTTTCGATACGAACCCAACGGTTCCGGTTTTAGGAGAATCCAACGGTCGGATCTCCCGAAATATCCATTCGAAGTCAATGGTCGAAATTCACGAACTGCCGCAGCGCGACGCGTTCTATTCAGGCCATTATATATATAATATATATATTATATATATTTCGTTGATTTCCTTTTAAAACGTATTTTATAAATCGTTTCAAATTCGTTTTCAAAACGATTTCAACTTCTTATTCGATTTCAAATCAAAATTGAATTTTCCTTTATAAATTCCTTTTTACATTCATTTCTATTTGATTTTAATTCAATTTCAATTCGATTCAATTCAATTTCAATTCGATTTGAGTTCCATTCAATTCGATTTGAATTCTATTCAATTTTCAATTCGGTTTGATTCAATTTCAATTCGATTTGAATTCTATTCAATTCAATTTCAATTCGATTCAATTCAATTTAATTTCAATTTGATTTGAATTCGTTTTCTATACAATTCAATTCGAATTCATTTTCTATTCAATTCAATTCGAATTCATTTTCTATTCAATTCAATTCAAATTCATTTTCTAAAATATTCGATTATTGAAATCACTTTTCAATATTCGTTAAAAACAAATAAAATCAATATAAATATCGTTCACGTCAAAATGGCGTCAATCTAATCAACACGGCTTTTATTCAACACATGAATGTTTTCAGTGCAATACATGAATTTATTTTCTAAATCGGAACGAGGCCCAATCAATTACCATATAATGTTAATTATATGGATTTTCTACAACACACGTATATAACAGCAACGATAAATCATCAACCATCATCCAAAGTGCGTTCTACACTGTATAAGCATCAAATATAAATATTTAATGCTTATAACAGTCTGTCAATCAATCGATCGACATACAACTAATTATTGGGATTAGTGTATGTCATATATCATCCCAATACCCGTGTGGGGATTCAAACAATCAAACTCAGATTTTATTTGTGCAGTTGGGCGATGTGTAAAATTTATTGTCCCAATCTATATCAGCAAAATGCGTGTATATAAACAAATCTTCCGATTTGTTTATATTTATTTATTTCAATTTATATACACGTTAAAAATTCTATTTTTAACTATATAAATATTTTATTCCATTCCACATCACACAATCAACTACACATCAAAATCAAACAAACAAACAAGCCGTCCATGGTCTGTGGACGACGGGTGTCGGGTGCTACTAAACACCATCTGCATCCTAGTACATATTTTAACTAGAAAATTAAATTAAAGGTGAGGAGTTCTCACAGAGGGTTCCACTCCGCCGTGCTTTGCTTCTGAACCGTCTGGATCTATTTGAAATTCCAATGCAGTTCTTGTCCCGAACGAAAGAAGGCTGAGGGGTGCTGGAGATCGCCTGAGGTGGGGGGGTTGCGCAGGTGGGGCGCTGCTTCAGGTGGCGTTCTCCTTGGTTGCGGCGCAGGTTTCTAGGGGGAAGACGGGTTTGGGGCGTTGGGGTTTGAACTGGCGGCGTGGAGAAAGAAGGAGGAGAGAGGAAAGGAGGAATCGGAGGGGAGGGGTGGTGATGGACGGCGGCGGTGCTACTGGGGGGAGGGCGCGGCGGTGGGCAAAGGCGGCGGGCTGAGATTGGTGGACCGACGGGTTAGGGCTCAGCCCTTTTTGTTTTTTTCTGTTAAGTGAGGGAGAGAGAGTGTTAAGGGGTGAGGTTATATTATAAATATTTAATTTATTTTAATTCACTAAAAGGAACTTTTTATTTCGAACTCGAAATCAAACCCACCGACTGTCGACCCCAGCGTATTACCCCCATTCCGAACACAATGGGATATGTATCGTAAGCTGATTCGACTGTTTCGATCAGTTTTCATCCAAATGAAAATATAATTCTATATATTGAATTTGAACGCACATTTCAATTTAACTAGGGCCACATACTAACTAGAAAAATTGGATTTCCATCTGTGAACCGAGGTAAAAGATAATCCTCTACCGATTCGAGATGCTCTAGCCCGTGTCTCAGGAACAGAACGCATCGTCCCTTGGAGCGACAGGGCCGATCCACCGATGTGGATTAAAATGCCTGAACACTGCGTTTCCCCACCCTTTGGGGTGTCAATGAGTCAACAAATGACTCCATCGGCTTCACATAGTCACCGATATATCCGAGGCTCCTAGCAACAACAACAACCACATAAGTCAAACTCGTCAGGGCATGTAAAACCACTGATGCCACTTCTAACTAGAAAGAAATGCATGTCCTCCCTGAGGTCCTTCTCCCGTTTCTAGTTCACAACCGGGGTGTGAGGCTCGCGAATAAACGCTACACAAAGCTATGCCACACAGGCCGTGCTTTGATCATCAACCACAAGACTCTGCTTTTCAACAGAAGCCTTGATAATTTTCATCTTAGCATGCCACACAGGCAACCCACTCTATGCAACCGATATCAGTCACACAGAATGAAATCCAATGTCAGACACACAGTCCATTTACAAGTTCGCTCTGGGTCTGAACGGAACCGGAGGCACCTAGTACCCCGCATATCCATCGATCTCCAAGTACTCTGGACGACCACTAACTGATTCCCTCCTCTTGGGTGTACATCCCAATCGAGATCATTAGTAATCACCCAAACAACGTGAAGACCTCCGGTCTTCAACCACCGTCTTCATCTTCGACTCATCGTCAAATCAGTTATTCAGAATGGGATAAACCCGGTCTTTCTGAATAACTCGCGTATATAATAAACAAGTGTTACACAAACACAACATACGCCTCATCCAATTCATCAGTCACTAACCGTAAATTAATAAGGGAACAATTCCCCAAATGTTAACCTCGAAGGCCGAAACCAACATCAGATCAATACTCAGGAAACCATTCCCCTTAGCTAACCTACACCTAGTTTCTAAATTTCACTTTCTTAGGGAAAGGTCCCATTAATTTTATAAAAGATAAATTCTTTTAAATTTATTCTTTAATCTTATTTTGAATATCAATTCAAACTAGTCGGGATTAGTGAACCACACCGAAGTGATCATTTATTTTATTTTCCAACCCCAACCTATTCATCCCATGAAGTAAAACTGGTCATACTTCATATCTAACACCACGGTGTTATCGGTAAATTCAATTACCATCTCACGTTCAAATCTAATTAAAGATTTAACTATCGCCTGGAGCAAAACTGGTGATACTCCATTCTCGATCGTTTCAATCTAATTAAAGATTCATTAAAACTCCACTTAGTTTTAATCTTTAACTGGGTTAAAGAATCAATGTCATTTAAAACACGGTTCACGATAAACCCCAAAATCACATCATATTTCAATCAGTCCCTAACCGTAAATTAGAAAGTGAGCAATTCCCTAAGTATTAACCCCGAAGGCCGAAACCAACATCAGATCAATACCCCAGAAACCATTCAACTTAACTAATCTCCAGTTAGTTTCTGATTTTCTTAACTCCTTTGGGTCTAAGAACAGTATTATTGAAGATACCGTTCACGACAACCCAAAATCACATTCCATTAATTATCGGGTTAAAGAACAAGTGTTATTTAAAACACTGTTCCTGTTCACGATAAACCCAAAAATCAATACCAATTCAATTCCAATTAAATATTATTTAGTTGGTACACTTCATCAAATCTAAATAAAAAGATTTAATCTTTTTCTCAACTGGGCTTAAGAACAGTGTTAATGAAGACACCATTCACGACAAACTCAAATCACATTTGATATTAAATACAAGGCTCTGAATAGAAAATATATCGGCTTATATTCAATATCAAATTCTACGACCAACAAATATCGTATTGGAAATAACGATATATATATATCTTTCAAATTTCCATAACAACATCTGTATAATCACGAAATCCAACATCGAACTATTCCGAAGATGATTTCAATTCAAATCCATTCCAATTCAATTATTGGAAATCCTGGTTATTTTCAAAACCATTTCAAATCCAATTTATTTATTTTAAAAACAAACAAATTATTATTCTAGTTCAAAACTAGTTCATTTCGATAAAAATCTATTTTTATCTTTTCAAATATGGAATTTTTCATCCCAATTCTTCACAAATCATTTCTTATGATTTTACATAAATTATTAATATTTTTAATAATTTTATCAAGGCCCGTACAGTCGATTTCCATCAACGGCCATCAAACTGCACTTACAGCGACCTTTTACAAATTTGATTTGGACATAATTCCAAATCCAACCGTTAGATTTCTAATTTATTATATTCGTTAGAAAGCTCTTTTCGATACAAACCCAAGGGTTTCGGTTTTAGGAGAATTCAACGGTCGGATCTCCCGAAATATCCATTCGAAGTCAATGGTCGAAATTCACGAACTGCCGCAGCGCGGCGCGTTCTATTCAGGCCATTATATATATATATATATATATATTTATAATATATATATATATTATATATTTCGTCGATTTCCTTTTAAAATGTATTTTATAAATCGTTTCAAATTCGTTTTCAAAACAATTTCAACATCTTATTCGATTTCAAATCAAAATTGAATTTTCCTTTATAAATTCCTTTTTACATTCATTTCTATTTGATTTCAATTCAATTTCAATTCGATTTCAATTCGATTTCAATTCGATTTCAATTCGATTCAATTCAATTTCAATTCGATTTGAATTCCATTCAACTCGATTCAATTCAATTTCAATTCGATTTGAATTCCATTCAATTCGATTTGAATTCTATTCAATTCAATTTCAATTCGATTCAATTCAATTTCAATTCGATTTGAATTCGTTTTATATTCAATTCAATTCGAATTCATTTTCTATTCAATTCAATTCAAATTCATTTTCTATTCAATTCAATTCGAATTCATTTGCTAAAATATTCGATTATTGAAATCACTTTTCAATATTCGTTAAAAACAAATAAAATCGATATAAATATCGTTCACTTCAAAATGGCGTCAATCTAATCAACACGGCTTTTATTCAACACATGAATGTTTTCAATTCAACACATGAATTTATTTTCTAAATCGCAACGAGGCCCAATCAATTACCATATAATGTTAATTATATATATTTTCTACGACACACGTATATAACAGCAACGATAAATCATCAACCATCATCCAAAGTGCGTTCTACACTGTATAAGCATCAAATATAAATATTTAAAGCTTATTACAGTCTGTCAATCAATCGATCGACATACATCTAATTATTGGGATTAGTGTATGTCATATATCATCCCAATACCCGTGTGGGGTTTCAAACAATCAAACTCAGATTTTATTTGTGCAGTTGGGCGATGTGTAAAATTTATCATCCCAATCAATATCAGCCAAATGTGTGTATATAAACAAATCGTCCGATTTGTTTATATTTATTTATTTCCTTTTATATACACATTAAAAATTATATTTTTAACTATAAAATATTTTTAACTATATAAATATTTTATTCCATTCCACATCACACAATCAACTGCACATATAAATCAAACAAACAAACAAGCCGTCCATGGTCTGTGGACGACGGGTGTCGGGTGCTACTAAACACCGTCTGCATCTTAGTACATATTTTAACTAGAAAATTAAATTAAAGGTGAGGAGTTCTCACAGAGGGTTCCACTCCGCCGTGCTTTGCTTCTGAACTGCTGAACCGTCTGGATCTATTTGAAATTCCAATGCAGTTCTTGTCCCGAACGAAAGAAGGCTGAGGGGTACTAGAGATCGCCTGAGGTGGGGAGGGGGGTTTGCGTAGGTGGGGCGCTGCTTCAGGTGGCGTTCTCCTTGGCGGCGGCGCAGGTTTCTAGGGGGAAGACGGGTTTGGGGCGTTGGGTTCTGAAATGGCGGCGTGGAGAGAGAAGGAGGAGGGAGGAAAGGAGGAATCGGAGGGGAGGGGTGGTGATGGACGGCGGCGGTGCTATTGGGGGAGGGCGCGACGGTGGGCAAAGGCGGCGGGCTGAGATTGGTGGAGCGATGGGTTAGGGCTCAGCCCTTTTTGTTTTTTTTTTCTGTTAAGTAAGGGAGAGAGAGTGTTGAGGGGTGAGGTTATATTATAAATATTTAATTTATTTTAATTCACTAAAAGGAACTTTTTATTTCGAACTCGAAATCAAACCCACCGACTGTCGACCCTAGCGTATTACCCCCATTCTGAACACACATTTCAATTTAACTGGGGCCGCATACTAACTAGAAAAATCCCAGAAAAATATTTTTTAGCTTCGTATTGACGATACAGTCCTAACAAAACCAGTTTCATCAAATTCTGAGACCGTTTGAGAAATGGCCATTTTCCAGTCGATTAAAATCAACTAAAACGAGTCACGGATCCAACAAAAGTGATTTCGCCACGCTCACATATTGATTCGAAAAATTACGAATTTTGGAATCTAGCAATAACTTGACATCACGGATCCAACAAAAGTGATTTCGTCGAAAACCGAGGTCGTTTGCAAAATTCCCATTTTTAAGGTCCAGAATTCCATAGCGAGTATTCTGAATTTTCAACTAGGCATATCTTTTGATTCCCGCTATGAAATTTCGATTTTTCGGATTCGTTGGAAAGATAATCTCAATTAGATTCAAATATTTTTGGTTTCACTAAAATCCGGTTTATTTTGCACCCTGTACATTCAATTGGAATTTGAAATCGAATTATCGAACTACCGCGCCATTTTCAATTCCTTTTATAATTATAAATAAATATTTATATTCTAACGTCGAGCTATATAAATATATACGTTCGAATTCTATTCAAAATAATTTTTTCGTCGTTATTATTTAAAATAATTGATTTTAAATAATCAAAATTCGCTAAAATTGCCAAAATAAAATTTTTAAATTGGCTCGGATTTCCGGGTTATTACAATCTTCCTCACTTAATACTTTTCGTCCCCGAAAAGGAACGAAGCCGAAAGCTGTTTAACTATTCAACTCAACTTTCAATATTTTCTTTATAGCTTAAGTTCTTCAACTTTTCAATTTCTAAGAACTTTTCAATTTTTTCAAAAATTTGGATAACACCCTAAATTGTCGAAAAATTTCGCCATAACCTCCCCTGTACCGGGGACTTCGGGATATTTCATATAGCCTCCCATGGCCTTCTTCAATCTAAAAGAAAAAGAAAAAGCCAGGCGGCTCACAAATTCATCATCACCCAAACAAAACAATAAATTATGGTAAACATGTACCTATTTGTCGGGCAAACAATTTTATTCTTCTGCTCTAGCCTTCTTGCTATGACCTGTATAGTGTAAGTACATGTATATGCAAGCAAATGCGACTAATTTTCAATACAATTCACTATTTGATATAATTTGGCTAAAGGTTCAACATTTAATTAATCAAACTATAATCAAACAACACAACCAGCAATCAATTAGTTGATTAGCTTTTGAAATTCTTAACTTTAATATATAGTCAAAAATCACATTTTTGATGCCAAATCACAACAATAAGCCCTATCTAGTTTCGGTTCTCACACCAGTCAATTGGAAATATATAGAAATCTTACTTTCGAAACTCGAAAATAAATACTGGCGATGGTGCCCCGTCACCAGAATTATCCCCGGGCAACTAGAGTGTGATTCTATAACTATCTAGTACATTAAAACTTCGAATACACGTTTGCAAGGCGTATATGCAAAATCTTTATATATTGGATTGTTCCAATTAATTTAATATAAATATTCAAATATGTATAAAACGATTTAAATTTCAAAACAAAAATTGTTTTCATTTTAAAAATATACTCTTCACACTCGTTCTAGGATACTACTGATCCTATCTCTAACGAGTCATCCTCATTGGATATTACTAATCCAATATCTGATGAATTCTTTCGTTTGGTTCTAATGTGTCTTGTTCTCTGAGCTTTGTAAACCAAAGCTCTGATACCACGATGTAACGACCGGGAATTCCGCTCGATCCGAATCAGTCGCTAAACCGATCAAGACCGTTCGAAACGCCTGATTGTTTTGAGAACACGACAAAATAGAACGCAGACAGAAGAACATTTCATTGTATATTACAACAATTCCATCAGAATACAAGAATATACAAAGTAAGAATAAATATTACACAGAAAAAATATCAGAGATTTAAATTTACATTTTAAATACATCGCAGTTGAAAATAATACAATACACAACTAGAAGTAATACACGGATACAGAGCTTTCCGAGTATCGTTCCAACTATAAATCAAGATCCTGTGAATATAAATCTGCAAAACCAAAACTACTAGTTGCCCGTGTCAAAATAAGGGCACCCAGAGTTTAGGTTAAAACAATAAACTCCAGGTCAGTCATGGGACTGGTGTGAGAACTAAAACAGTTATTAATCTTTATTTTAAAGTTAGGTAAATCAAGGGACCACGCCGTAAAACACGGAACGGGTTTCCTCCCAAGAACACCAGTGCATAAAACAACAGCGTAATGCTAAATAAAGAACAACGAAGCCATTATAAGACCCAGGTCCCATCACACAATGCAACACAAGCCGGAGGATAGGGTTTTACCTTATAATAGCCAAAGAATGCTTGATACATTTAAAACAAATCATTTGATACTATTATAAGTGCATAGTGTATAAAACAACTTCAAATCATAAGTATCAATCATAGGCGGCATGGGTACCATATATCATGTCGCCAATACTAGGCTCTACAAATAAAACCGCAAAGTCACGTATTTGGAAATTGGATTTCCATCTGTGAACCGAGGTAAAAAGATAATCCTCTACCGATTCGAGATGATCTAGCCCGTGTCTCAGGAACAGAACGCATCGTCCCTTGGAGCGACAGGGCCGATCCACCGATGTGGATTAAAATGCCTGAACACTGCGTTTCCCCACCCTTTGGGGTGTCAATGAGTCAACAAATGACTCCATCGGCTTCACATAGTCACCGATATATCCGAGGCTCCTAGCAACAACAACAACCACATAAGTCAAACTCGTCAGGGCATGTAAAACCACTGATGCCACTTCTAACTAGAAAGAAATGCATGTCCTCCCTGAGGTCCTTCTCCCGTTTCTAGTTCACAACCGGGGTGTGAGGCTCGCGAATAAACGCTACACAAAGCTATGCCACACAGGCCGTGCTTTGATCATCAACCACAAGACTCTGCTTTTCAACAGAAGCCTTGATAATTTTCATCTTAGCATGCCACACAGGTAACCCACTCTATGCAACCGATATCAGTCACACAGAATGAAATCCAATGTCAGACACACAGTCCATTTACAAGTTCGCTCTGGGTCTGAACGGAACCGGAGGCACCTAGTACCCCGCATATCCATCGATCTCCAAGTACTCTGGACGACCACTAACTGATTCCCTCCTCTTGGGTGTACATCCCAATCGAGATCATTAGTAATCACCCAAACAACGTGAAGACCTCCGGTCTTCAACCACCGTCTTCATCTTCGACTCATCGTCAAATCAGTTATTCAGAATGGGATAAACCCGGTCTTTCTGAATAACTCGCGTATATAATAAACAAGTGTTACACAAACACAACATACGCCTCATTCCAATTCATCAGTCACTAACCGTAAATTAATAAGGGAACAATTCCCCAAATGTTAACCTCGAAGGCCGAAACCAACATCAGATCAATACTCAGGAAACCATTCCCCTTAGCTAACCTACACCTAGTTTCTAAATTTCACTTTCTTAGGGAAAGGTTCCCATTAATTTTATAAAAGATAAATTCTTTTAAATTTATTCTTTAATCTTATTTTGAATATCAATTCAAACTAGTCGGGATTAGTGAACCACACCGAAGTGATCATTTATTTTATTTTCCAACCCCAACCTATTCATCCCATGAAGTAAAACTGGTCATACTTCATATCTAACACCATGGTGTTATCGGTAAATTCAATTACCATCTCACGTTCAAATCTAATTAAAGATTTAACTATCGCCTGGAGCAAAACTAGTGATACTCCATTCTCGATCATTTCAATCTAATTAAAGATTCATTAAAACTCCACTTAGTTTTAATCTTTAACTGGGTTAAAGAATCAATGTCATTTAAAACACGGTTCACGATAAACCCCAAAATCACATCATATTTCAATCAGTCCCTAACCGTAAATTAGAAAGTGAGAAATTCCCTAAGTATTAACCCCGAAGGCCGAAACCAATATCAGATCAATACCCCAGAAACCATTCAACTTAACTAATCTCCAGTTAGTTTCTGATTTTCTTAACTCCTTTGGGTCTAAGAACAGTATTATTGAAGATACCGTTCACGACAACCCAAAATCACATTCCATTAATTATCGGGTTAAAGAACAAGTGTTATTTAAAACACTGTTCCTGTTCACGATAAACCCAAAAATCAATACCAATTCAATTCCAATTAAATATTATTTAGTTGGTACACTTCATCAAATCTAAATAAAAAGATTTAATCTTTTTCTCAACTGGGCTTAAGAACAGTGTTAATGAAGACACCATTCATGACAAACTCAAATCACATTTGATATTAAATACAAGGCTCTGAATAGAAAATATATCGGCTTATATTCAATATCAAATTCTACGACCAACAAATATCGTATTGGAAATAACGATATATATATATATCTTTCAAATTTCCATAACAACATCTGTATAATCACGAAATCCAACATCGAACTATTCCGAAGATGATTTCAATTCAAATCCATTCCAATTCAATTGTTGGAAATCCTGGTTATTTTCAAAACCATTTCAAATCCAATTTATTTATTTTAAAAACAAACAAATTATTATTCTAGTTCAAAACTAGTTCATTTCGATAAAAATCTATTTTTATCTTTTCAAATATGGAATTTTTCATCCCAATTCTTCACAAATCATTTCTTATGATTTTACATAAATTATTAATATTTTTAATAATTTTATCAAGGCCCGTACAGTCGATTTCCATCAACGGCCATCAAACTGCACTTACAGCGACCTTTTACAAATTTGATTTGGACATAATTCCAAATCCAACCGTTAGATTTCTAATTTATTATATTCGTTAGAAAGCTCTTTTCGATACAAACCCAAGGGTTTCGGTTTTAGGAGAATTCAACGGTCGGATCTCCCGAAATATCCATTCGAAGTCAATGGTCGAAATTCACGAACTGCCGCAGCGCGGCGCGTTCTATTCAGGCCATTATATATATATATATATTTATAATATATATATATATTATATATTTCGTCGATTTCCTTTTAAAATGTATTTTATAAATCGTTTCAAATTCGTTTTCAAAACAATTTCAACATCTTATTCGATTTCAAATCAAAATTGAATTTTCCTTTATAAATTCCTTTTTACATTCATTTCTATTTGATTTCAATTCAATTTCAATTCGATTTCAATTCGATTTCAATTCGATTTCAATTCGATTCAATTCAATTTCAATTCGATTTGAATTCCATTCAACTCGATTCAATTCAATTTCAATTCGATTTGAATTCCATTCAATTCGATTTGAATTCTATTCAATTCAATTTCAATTCGATTCAATTCAATTTCAATTCGATTTGAATTCGTTTTATATTCAATTCAATTCGAATTCATTTTCTATTCAATTCAATTTAAATTCATTTTCTATTCAATTCAATTCGAATTCATTTGCTAGAATATTCGATTATTGAAATCACTTTTCAATATTCGTTAAAAACAAATAAAATCGATATAAATATCATTCACTTCAAAATGGCGTCAATCTAATCAACACGGCTTTTATTCAACACATGAATGTTTTCAATTCAACACATGAATTTATTTTCTAAATCGCAACGAGGCCCAATCAATTACCATATAATGTTAATTATATATATTTTCTACGACACACGTATATAACATCAACGATAAATCATCAACCATCATCCAAAGTGCGTTCTACACTGTATAAGCATCAAATATAAATATTTAAAGCTTATTACAGTCTGTCAATCAATCGATCGACATACATCTAATTATTGGGATTAGTGTATGTCATATATCATCCCAATACCCGTGTGGGGTTTCAAACAATCAAACTCAGATTTTATTTGTGCAGTTGGGCGATGTGTAAAATTTATCATCCCAATCAATATCAGCCAAATGTGTGTATATAAACAAATCGTCCGATTTGTTTATATTTATTTATTTCCTTTTATATACACGTTAAAAATTATATTTTTAACTATAAAATATTTTTAACTATATAAATATTTTATTCCATTCCACATCACACAATCAACTACACATATAAATCAAACAAACAAACAAGCCGTCCATGGTCTGTGGACGACGGGTGTCGGGTGCTACTAAACACCCTCTACATCCTAGTATATATTTTAACTAGAAAATTAAGTTAAAAATGAGGAGTTCACACAGAGGGTTCCACTCCGTCATGCTTTGCTTCTGAACTGCTGAACCGTCTGGATCTATTTGAAATTCCAATGTAGTTCTTGTCCCGAACGAAAGAAGGCTGAGGGGTGCTGGAGATCGCCTGAGGTGGGGGGGGGGGGTTGCGCAGGTGGGGCGCTGCTTCAGGTGGCGTTCTCCTTGGTGGCGGCGCATGTTTCTAGGGGGAAGACGGGTTTGGGGCGTTGGGTTCTGAAATGGCGGCGTGGAGAGAGAAGGAGGAGGGAGGAAAGGAGGAATCGGAGGGGAGGGGTGGTGATGGACGGCGGCGGTGTTACTGGGGGAGGGCGCGACGGTTGGCAAAGGCGGCGGGCTAAGATTGGTGGAGCGACGGGTTAGGGCTCAGCCCTTTTTATTTTTTTTCTGTTAAGTGAAGGAGAGAGAGTGTTGAGGGGTGAGGTTATATTATAAATATTTAATTTATTTTAATTCACTAAAAGGAACTTTTTATTTCGAACTCGAAATCAAACCCACCGACTGTCGACCCTAGCGTATTACCCTCATTCTGAACACAATGGGATATGTATCGTAAGCTGATTCGACTGTTTCGATCAGTTTTCATCCAAATGAAAATATAATTCTATATATTGAATTTGAACGCACATTTCAATTTAACTGGGGCCACATACTAACTAGAAAAATCCCATAAAAATATTTCCTAGCTTCGTATTGACGATGCGGTCCTAACAAAACCAGTTTCATCAAATTCTGAGACCGTTTGAAAAATGGCCATTTTCCAGTCGATTAAAATCAACTAAAACTGGTCAAACGCGTTTTCCTTCGCCACGCTCACATATTGATTCGAAAAATTACGAATTTTGGAATCTAGCAATAACTTGACATCACGGATCCAACAAAAGTGGTTTCGTCGAAAACCGAGGTCATTTGCAAAATTCCCATTTTTAGAATTCCATAGCGACTATTCTGAATTTTCAACTGGGCATATCTTTTGATTCCCGCTATGAAATTTCGATTTTTCGGATTCGTTGGAAAGATAATCTCAATTAGATTCAAATATTTTTGATTTCACTAAAATCCGGTTTATTTTGCACCCTGTACATTCATTTGAAATTTGAAATCGAATTATCGAACTACCGCGCCATTTTCAATTCCTTTTATAATTATAAATAAATATTTATATTCTAACGTCGAGCTATATAAATATATACGTTCGAATTCTATTCAAAATAAATTTTTTGTTGTTATTATTTAAAATAAATCATTTTAAATAATCAAAATTCGCTAAAATTGCCAAAATAAAAATTTTAAATTGGCTCGGATTTCCGGATTATTACAATCTCCCTCACTTAATACTTTTCGTCCCCGAAAAGGAACGAAGCCGAAAGTTGTTTAACTATTCAACTCAACTTTCAATATTTTCTTTACGGCTTAAGTTCTTCAACTTTTCAGTTTCTAAGAACTTTTCAAATTTTTCAAAAATTTGGCTAACACCCTAAATTATCGAAAAATTTCGCCATAACCTCCCCTGTACCGGGGACTTCGGGATATTTCATATAGCCTCCCATGGCCTTCTTCAATTCAAAAGAAAAAGAAAAAGCCAATCGGCTCACAAAATCATCATCACCCAAACAAAATAGTAAATTATGGTAAACACGTACCTATTTGTCTGGCAAACAATTTTATTCTTCTGCTCTAGCCTTCTTGCTATGACCTGTTCAGTGTAAGTACATGTATATGCAAGCAGATGCGACTAATTTTCAATACAATTCACTATTTGTTATAATTTGGCTAAAGGTTCAACATTTAATTAATCAAACTATAATCAAACAACACAACCAGCAATCAATTAGTTGATTAGCTTTTGAAATTCATAACTTTAATATATAGTCAAAAATCACATTTTTGATGCCAAATCACAACAATAAGCCCTATCTAGTTTCGGTTCTCACACCAGTCAATTGGAAATATATAGAAATCTCACTTTCGAAACTCGAAAATAAATACTGGCGATGGTGCCCCGTCACCAGAATTATCCCCGGGCAACTAGAGTGTGATTCTATAACTATCCAGTACATTAAAACTTCGAATACACGTTTGCACGACGTATATGCAAAATCTTTATATATTGGATTGTCCCAATTAATTTAATATAAATATTCAAATACTTATAAAACGATTTAAATTTCAAAACAAAAATTGGTTTCATTTTAAAAATATACTCTTCACACTCGTTCTAGGATACTACTGATCCTATCTCTAACGAGTCATCCTCATTGGATATTACTAATCCAATCTCTGATGAATTCTTTCGTTTGGTTCTAATGTGTCTTGTTCTCTGAGCTTTGTAAACCAAAGCTCTGATACCACGATGTAACGACCGGGAATTCCGCTCGATCCGAATCAGTCGCTAAATCGATCAAGACCGTTTGAAACGCCTGATTGTTTTGAGAACACGACAAAATAGAACGCAGACAGAAGAACATTTCATTGTATATTACAACAATTAAGTCAGAATACAAGAATATACAGAGTAAGAATAAATATTACATAGAAAAAATATCAGAGATTTAAATTTACATTTAAATACATCGCAGCGGAAAATAATACAATAAACAACTAGAAGTAATACACGGATACAGAGCTTTCCGAGTATCGTTCCAACTATAAATCAAGATCGTGTGAATATAAATCTGCAAAACCAAAACTACTAGCTGCCCGTTTCAAAATAAGGGCACCCAGAGTTTAGGTTAAAACAATAAACTCCAGGTCAGTCATGGGACTGGTGTGAGAACTAAAAAAGTTATTAATCTTTATTTTAAAGTTAGGTAAATCAAGGGACCATGCCGTAAAACACGGAACGGGTTTCCTCCCAAGAACACCAGTGCATAAAACAACAGCGCAATGCTAAATAAAGAACAATGAAGCCATTATAAGACCCAGGTCCCATCACACAATGCAACACAAGCCGGAGGATAGGGTTTTACCTTATAATAGCCAAAGAATGCTTGATATGTTTAAAACAAATCATTTGATACTATTATAAGTGCATAGTGTATAAAACAACTTCCAATCAAAAGTATCAATCATAGGCGGCATGGATACCATATATCATGTCGCCAATACTAGGCTCTACAAATAAAACCGCAAAGTCACGTATTTGGAAATTGGATTTCCATCTGTGAACCGAGGCAAAAGATAGTCCTCTACCAATTCGAGATGCTCTAGCCCGTGTCTTAGGAACAGAACGCATCGTCCCTTGGAGCGACAGGGCCGGTCCACCGATGTGGATTAAAATGCCTGAACACTGCGTTTCCCCACCCTTTGGGGTGTCAATGAGTCAACAAATGACTCCATCGGCTTCACATAGTCACCGATATATCTGAGGCGCCTCGCAACAGCAACAACCACATAAGTCAAACTCGTCAGGGCATGTAAAACCACTTATGCCACTTCTAACTAGAAAGAAATGCATGTCCACCCTGAGGTCCTTCTCCCGTTTCTGGTTCACAACCGGGGTGTGAGGCTCGCGAATCAACGCTACACAAAGCTATGCCACACAGGCCGTGCTTTGATCACCAACCACAAGACTCTGCTTTTCGACAGAAGCCTTGATAATTTGCATCTTAGCATGCCACACAGGCAACCCACTCTATGCAACCGATATCAGTCACACAGAATGAAATCCAATGTCAGACACACAGTCCATTTACAAGTTCGCTCTGGGTCTGAACGAAACCGGAGGCACCTAGTACCCCGCATATCCATCGATCTCCAAGTACTCTGGATGACCACTAACTGATTCCCTCCTCTTGGGTGTACATCCCAATCGAGATCATTAGTAATCACCCAAACGATGTGAAGACCTCCGGTCTTCAACCACCGTCTTCATCTTCGACTCGTCGTCGAATCAGTTATTCAGAATGGGATAAACCCGGTCTTTTTGAATAACTCGCGTATATAATAAACAAGTGTTACACAAACACAACATACGCCTCATTCCAATTCATCAGTCACTAACCGTAAATTAGTAAGGGAACAATTCCCCAAATATTAAACCCGAAGGCCGAAACCAACATCAGATCAATACCCAGGAAACCATTCCCCTTACCTAACCTATAGCTAATTTCTAAATTTCACTTTCTTAGGGAAAGGTTCCCATTAATTTTATCAAAGATAAATTCTTTTAAATTTATTCTTTAATCTTCTTTTGAATATCAATTCAAACTAGTCGGGATTAGCGAACCACACCGAAGTGATCATTTATTTTATTTCCCAATCCCAACCTATTCATCCCATGAAGTAAAACAGGTCATACTTCATACCTAACACCATGGTGTTATCGGTAAATTCAATTACCATTTCACGTTCAAATATAATTAAAGATTTAACTATCACCTAGAGCAAAACGGGTGATACACCATTCTCGATCATTTCAATCTAATTAAAGATTCATTAAAACTCCACTTAGTTTTAATCTTTAACTGGGTTAAAGAATCAATGTCATTTAAAACACGATTCACGATAAACCCCAAAATCACATCACATTTCAATCAGTCCCTAACCGTAAATTAGCAAGTGAGCAATTCCCTAAGTATTAACCCTGAAGGCCGAAACCAACATCTGATCAATACCCCAAAAACCATTCAACTTAACTAATCTCCAGTTAGTTTCTGATTTTACTAACTCCTTTGGGTCTAAGAACAGTATTATTGAAGATACCGTTCACGACAACCCAAAATCACATTCCATTAATTATCGGGTTAAAGAACAAGTGTTATTTAAAACACTGTTCCTGTTCACGATAAACCCAAAAATCAATACCAATTCAATTCCAATTAAATATTATTTAGTTGGTACACTTCATCAAATCTAAATAAAAAGATTTAATCTTTTTCTCAACTGGGCTTAAGAACAGTGTTAATGAAGACACCATTCACGACAAACTCAAATCACATTTGATATTAAATACAAGGCTCTGAATAGAAAATATATCGGCTTATATTCAATATCAAATTCTACGACCAAAAAATATCGTATTGGAAATAACGATATATATATATATCTTTCAAATTTCCATAACAACATCTGTATAATCACGAAATCCAACATCGATCTATTCCGAAGATGATTTGGATTCAAATCCATTCCAATTCAATTATTGGAAATCCTGGTTATTTTCAAAACCATTTCAAATCCAATTTATTTATTTTAAAAACAAACAAATTATTATTCTAGTTCAAAACTAGTTCATTTCGATAAAAATCTATTTTTATCTTTTCAAATATGGAATTTTTCATCCCAATTCTTCACAAATCATTTCTTATGATTTTACATAAATTATTAATATTTTTAATAATTTTATCAAGGCCCGTACCGTCGATTTCCATCAACAGCCATCGAACTGCACTTACAACGACCTTTTCCAAATTTGATTTGGACATAATTCCAAATCCAACCATTAGATTTCTAATTTCTTATATTCGTTAGAAAGCTCTTTTCGATACGAACCCAACGGTTCCAGTTTTAGGAGAATCCAACGGTTGGATCTCCCGAAATATCCATTCGAAGTCAATGGTCGAAATTCATGAACTGCCGCAGCGCAGCACGTTCTATTCAGGCCATTCTATATATAATATATATACTATATATATTTCGTCGATTTCCTTTTAAAATGTATTTTATAAATCGTTTCAAATTCATTTTCAAAACGATTTCAACTTCTTATTCGATTTCAAATCAAAATTGAATTTTCCTTTATAAATTCCTTTTTACATTCATTTCTATTTGATTTCAATTCAATTTCAATTCGATTTCAATTTGATTTCAATTCCATTCAATTCGATTTGAATTCTATTCAATTCAATTTCAATTCGATTCAATTCAATTTCAATTCAATTTGAATTCCATTCAATTCGATTTGAATTCTATTCAATTCAATTTCAATTCGATTCAGTTCAATTTCAATTCGATTTGAATTCATTTTCTATTCAATTCGAATTCATTTTCTATTCAATTCAAGTCGAATTCATTTTCTATTCAATTCAATTCGAATATATTTTCTAAAATATTCGATTATTGTAATCACTTTTCAATATTCATTAAAAACAAATAAAATCGATATAAATATCGTTCACGTCAAAATGGCGTCAATCTAATCAACACAACTTTTATTCCACACATGAATGTTTTCAATTCAACACATGAATTTATTTTCTAAATCGGAACGAGGCCCAATCAATTGCCATATAATGTTAATTATATGGATTTTCTACAACACACGTATATAACAGCAACGATAAATCATCAACCGTCATCCAAAGTGCGTTCTACACTGTATAAGCATCAAATATAAATATTTAACGCTTATAACAGTCTGTCAATCAATCGATCGACATACAGCTAATTATTGGGATTAGTGTATGTCATATATCATCCCAATATCCGTGTGGGATTTCAAACAATCAAACTCAGATTTTATTTGTGCAGTTGGGCGATGTATAAAATTTATCGTCCCAATCAATATCAGCCAAATGTGTGTATAGAAACAAATCGTCCGATTTGTTTATATTTATTTATTTCCTTTTATATACACGTTAAAAATTCTATTTTTAACTATAAAATATTTTTAACTATATAAATATTTTATTCCATTCCACATCACACAATCAACTACACATCAAAATCAAACAAACAAACAAGCCGTCCATGGTCTGTGGACGACGGGTGTCGGGTGCTACTAAACACCATCTGCATCCTAGTATATATTTTAACTAGAAAATTAAATTAAAGGTGAGGAGTTCTCACAGAGGGTTCCACTCCGCCGTGCTTTGCTTCTGAACCGTCTGGATCTATTTGAAATTCCAATGCAGTTCTTGTCCCGAACGAAAGAAGGCTGAGGGGTGCTGGAGATCGCCTGAGGTGGGGGGGTTGCGCAGGTGGGGCGCTGCTTCAGGTGGCGTTCTCCTTGGTTGCGGCGCAGGTTTCTAGGGGGAAGACGGGTTTGGGGCGTTGGGGTTTGAACTGGCGGCGTGGAGAAAGAAGGAGGAGGGAGGAAAGGAGGAATCGGAGGGGAGGGGTGGTGATGGACGGCGGCGGTGCTACTGGGGGAGGGCGCGGCGGTGGGCAAAGGCGGCGGGCTGAGATTGGTGGACCGACGGGTTAGGGCTCAGCCCTTTTTGTTTTTTTCTGTTAAGTGAGGGAGAGAGAGTGTTAAGGGGTGAGGTTATATTATAAATATTTAATTTATTTTAATTCACTAAAAGGAACTTTTTATTTCGAACTCGAAATCAAACCCACCGACTGTCGACCCCAGCGTATTACCCCCATTCCGAACACAATGGGATATGTATCGTAAGCTGATTCGACTGTTTCGATCAGTTTTCGTCCAAATGAAAATATAATTCTATATATTGAATTTGAACGCACATTTCAATTTAACTAGGGCCACATACTAACTAGAAAAATCCCAGAAAAATATTTTCTAGCTTCGTATTGATGATACGGTCCTAACAAAACCAGTTTCGTCAAATTCTGGTAACGTTTGAAAAATGGTCATTTTCCAGTCGATTAAAATCAACTGAAACTGGTCAAACGCGTTTCCCTTTGCCACGCTCACATATTGATTCGAAAAATTACGAATTTTGGAATCTAGCAATAACTTGACATCACGGATCCAACAAAAGTGGCTTCGTCGAAAATCGAGGTCGTTTGCAAACTTCCCATTTTAAGGGCCTGAATTCCATAGCGACTATTCTGAATTTTCAATTGGGCATATCTTTTGATTCCCGCTATGAAATTTCGATTTTTCGGATTCGTTGGAAAGATAATCTCAATTAGATTCAAATATATTTGGTTTCACTAAAATCCGGTTTATTTTGCACCCGGTACATTCATTTGAAATTTGAAATCGAATTATCGAACTACCGCGCCATTTTCAATTCCTTTTATAATTATATATAAATATTTATATTCTAACGTCGAGCTATATAAATATATACGTTCGAATTCTATTGAAAATAAATTTTTCGTCGTTATTATTTAAAATAATTCATTTTAAATAATCAAAATTCGCTAAAATTGCCAAAATAAAAATTTTAAATTGGCTCGGATTTCCGGGTTATTACAAGTGGTGAACCAACTTAAACGCAATGGAGAAATAATAACTGATGCAAGGGTTGTGGAGAAGATTCTGTATTGTTCGACGATTTCGAAAACTTTGTATGTGCAATTAAAGAGTCGAAGAATTTGACATAAATGACCATCAATGACCTTGCGGGTTCTCTTGAAGCACATGAACAACAGAAGATGAAAAAGAAACAAGAGCTACCCGAAGAGGCTTTGTGTAACAATCCTGATTTTTGGACCTAATTTAAAATTTTATTTTAATTGATTTAATGGATTTTTAATCTTAAATAATTTATTTTAATTAATAACTTTTATTTTAATGTGGATTTAGAACGTAGAATTTAAAATTTAATTAAAATGAACTCGTAATGACGCGGTAGTTTAAAATTTTGGTTTTGAACTTTAAATGAATGTACAAAATTAGATATAAGTCGAATTTCAGTAAAACAAGAAACGTTAGAATTTATTTAATTATATATTTCTAATGAATGAGGAAAATTTAGATTTCATGTTATAAATTGCAAGTTATGTCTAGATTAAAAATTAAAATAGTCGCTATAGAATTTATTAATAGTTTAATATTATTTAAGCCCTTAAAATGGCCATTTTGTAAATGACCCCTGTTTTCGATGAAAATAATTTTATTGAATCTGAAACATCAAATTATTATCAGGTTTAAATTTTCAAGTCAATTGGAATTAAGATGTAAGCGTGGTAAATTTTAAACTCGTATTGAATTTCTGTTATAATTTAATAAGCTAGCTAAAAGGCCATTTTTCAAACGGTCTCCAAGTTCGATGAAATTAATTTTGTTAAGACCGTATTTGTAAAATATAACTAGATTTCAATTTTTGAAAATTTTGAAGTCAGTATGTAGTCGCGGTAAATTAAAATGTACGTTCAATTTCAATATTAAAACGTTGTATTGATTTATATTTTAATTTCAATATAAACTGATTGAAACATTCGAATTAGCTTACGAAACATATTCCATTGCGTCCGAAATATGATTATTTGGTTAGGAACGTTAGTCGTTGGGGGTTATTTGCAGTTCAGAGCGATAAACAAGTAAAATCGAAATAAAATAATAATATAAAATGGTATCAAAAGCCGTTAAAATTCCAAAACCCTAGACCTAATTCTGAAGTCGCCGCCTAACTCAATTAACGGACATAAATGCTCGATTCTTCTTCCCTCAATATCTTCAAATATAATTCGAATTAGATTCTTGTTTCTGAACAAAATTTGTAGGCAATTTCATGAGCTTCAATTCTATATGGTTTTGATGGGGAATTGTGTAGTGAGTTGGTTGAATTTTGTGCTCAAACAGCCAATGTTTGCAGCCGTTTCTAGATAAACGGGAACCACCGTGTGCGGCACAGTTCATGGCATGGGAGGAGGAGGCTCGACGCTCTGACGTGGCGACCGCAATTGACTTTCGGCGCCTCGTGATGCGTGTAGCGATGGAGAGAGGGTGGACAGGTTTTGCATGGCCTGGAACCAAAAAGGAGCATGAGGGTGAAGAATTAAATTAGCCGTTAGTTCTTAATTATGTAATTAGGCCAAGTTAATTATATTTAAATTATATTAAAATCATAATTAAAGCTTTTTATATCGTAACTTCTTCAAACGATGTCAGAAATTGACAAAATTGGGTTCGTTGGAATCGTGAAGACGAGCACTACATTTTAGAATTGATTGGAACAGAAATGGAGTAAGTTACAAATTTTTACTAAATTAAACGTTTAGTTTAATTCAGTTCAACAATCGTTATATAACGATTTCAGAAGCCGATCGAAGTGAGAACTCTCTCACTCGAAAATATTGTGTATAGTTATTTATTTCTATAACTGGAAACATATTAATTACCTATATGGATTTTTATTTGTTACATGTGATATCCCTTGAGCTCAGAACAATAATTATTCACCAGTTCTATTATTTGAAGCGTTGTTTGAATATATGACACTCGTATTTCAAAACGTGGATGGACACTTTTTGACACCTTAAATGGCAATGGATGATTATTTATGTTATGAATTGAATGTGATCATGAAATAATTAACATATTAAAAAGATGTTAAATTATTTTTGGTAGTTGAAATTGGATTAAATATCCATTTCCATGTCAACCAACTTGTTTATGTTCACCCATTTTAAGTGATATCAATTGGAATAAATAAATAATTTATTAATTCATTATTTATTGGTTGAAACCCCGCATGGTCTAGGGATGATAATCAATTCACCCATCTCCCTTAGATTTAATTGTATGCAAACCAATTGATTGATAGATTGTTATAAGCGTTATTTAATTATTTAATGCCTATACAATTGTAAATGCACTCTGGATGTGAACTCGATGTTTAATGGTTGTTTTTTCTAACGATTGTCGAATACATGCGATGTATGAAATCCATTTAATTAAAGTTAAATGGTAATTGATTGATTATTATTCCAATTCTGAAATAACGAATATTTTAATATAATATTCAATGAAGAAGAAAGGTTTGATTTTGATGTCCGATTTTGGATGGACACAGAAATTATAAAATTATAATGGATATTGAGAAGATTTGATTTCAAAATCTGATATTTTGAAAATATTATTATTTTGATATTATGATAATATGAGATGTTCAATTTTAATTTAAAATTGAAATGGAAGTTGAAATCATTTTTAAATGAATTTATAAATGTTTTATAAAATACGTTTTGAATGAAAATCGCATAAATCTATTATATATAATATAATGGCTTAAAATGAAGATATTTAATTTTTAAGTAAAATGATTGAAATAAAATTTCAAATGGTAGTTGTGAATAATTTATAATATTTATAAATTATTTTGGAAACGTTTACGATTTTATTTTAGTTTATAGATCGAATTCGTCCTTGAATAGAACGCGTCGCATAGCGACAGTACGCGAACGTCAACACGTAATTTCGAATTGATGTAACAGGAGATCCAACCGTCGGATTCTCCTGAAACCTGAACCATAATGAAATGAGCTTTCGAATAAAATAAGAATTTTTGAAATCCAATGGTTTGATTTTAAGATAGGTCCAAATCAGTTTTGGAAAAGGTCACTATGGACGTAGGTCGGTGGTCGATATTGGAAATCGACTATAAGGGCCTTAATAAAATTATTAAATATATAAATAAATTATGTAAAATCATAATAAATGATTTGAAAAGATTTTGGATGAAATATTACAGTTTTGAAAAGATAAATGATATTTTTATTCGAATAGAGTTGTTAATAAGTAGTATAAGAATTCAATGGTTTTAAATAACATACTGAATTGTGATTGGCTTTTATCTAACCAGAATTTTCCAATATAAAAGTTGGACTAGATTTGAATGGAAATTTTGTTCGAATATTTCAGTATTGGATTCTATGATTATACGGATATCGTTAAGGAAGTTGGTATGTATAGACATCGTTATTCCCAATATGATATCAGTTGATTTCAAAATTTGATATTGAATATAAGCCGATATGATTTCTATTCAGAGCCTTATATTTAATATCAAACTGGATTTTGGGTTTGTTGTGAATGGTGTCTTTATTAACACTGTTCTTAAACCTAGCTAAAAGTGAAGTTTTCCAATTAATAAATATAATTGGAATTAAATTGAATCGGATTTTGGGTTTATCGTTAGCGACGTTTTGAATAACGATCGTTCTTTAACCCAGTTAACAGTGAAGTTCTGATTTGGAATTTATAATCTTTTAATTAAGATTTAATGGCATTTTTCCAAAGTAAAGTTTTCCAATTTAAATACATTAAATTTGAATCGAGTGGAATTCGATTTAATAATAATTGAGATGAGTTTTTGCAAAGGAAAACCGTTATTATTTATGGAATTTAAAAGGCTTTCCCGCTATTCCATTTGTAGTATTAGTCTAATACTTAAATTTATATCAATTATAAATTGTTCAGGTTTCCGTGAAGATTCCATATTAAATGGAAGATGATTTTGGGTTTATCATGAACTGTGTTTTAATTGACATTGGTTCTTTAACCCAGTTAAAGACTAGATTTATTTCCTAAATTTAAATAATCATTAAGTAATGGTTTTTTAGATTAAAACTAAATGGAGTTTTAACGAATCTTTAATCTGATTGAAATGCGAATAAGGTTATTAAATTTACTGAATTCAAGAAATGTTTGAGATGGAGTACCACCCGTTTTACTCCATGCGATAGTTAAATCTTTAATTAAATTTGAAGCATTAAAGGGTAATTAAATTTACTGATAACGCGATGGGTGTTAGATGATGAGTGTTAGATATGGAATACTACCAGTTTTGCTCCATGGGATGAATAGGTTGGGATTGGGAAAAATAAAATGAATGATTACTTCGGTAAAGCTCGATAATCTTGACTAGTTTTATAAACCTTAATCTGGTTTATGTTGCGAAAGACACTATAAATTTTTTTGAAATGATTTCCAAGGAATGGATTAAACGATAAGCTTAAAGAGATAATTTTTGATAAAATTAATGGGAGACTTTCCAAAAGATAAGAATATTTGAATTAAAGAATATTCCGAATTGGAATGGGGCGTATGATGTGTTTTTATATCACTTGATTATAAGAAATGCATGTTATTCGAAAAGACCGGGTTTAACCCATTTTGAATTACTGATACGACAATTGAACGTCGAAGAAATGAAGATGGTGGTTGAAGATCGAAGATCTTTACATCATTTGGGTTGATGTCTCGATTGGGGTATACAACCCAAGACGAGGTTATAAGTGGCGACCATCCAAACGTACTTGGAGATCGACCGGATATGCGAGGGCCTCTCTCCTGTATTGGACATATAGGACGAGGAATAAGGTGCCTCCGATTTCGTTTAGACCCAGAACGGACTTGCAAATGATTGTATGTTTAACATTGTATTCTGTACTGTATTCGTTGATCTCTACTAAATATATATCAGTTTGGTGGCAGAGAATTTATTCTCTTGCTTAACACCATTCTCTGAGACGTATGAGCTTAGAGGTTATATATTGGTAGACATCAATGGTATGGTATATATTGACAATGTGGGATGATGAGTGCTGCGGCCAGATAGATCTAAGCTTTTGTTGAAAACCAGAGCTTGGTGGATGATGATCAAAGCATTTCTTTAATATAGCGTAGCTTTATGTAGCGTTAAATCGTGAGCCTCACACGTCGATATGATGGTGAACTGATGGTTAGATCAGTATACTTTCGAGATGAGGATGAGCAACCTATGGTTTGAGATTTGATAAATTTTGGTCTTGTCACGGAGTAGGTCGACCGAGATGAGTTGGGTGTGGTCGCTCCACACCGAGAAGGAGTAGGGTTTATACCTGATTCCCAAAAGGATAGAGGAAGCGGTGTTTTCCAAAAGCCCTGGACGTAAGCCACAGTGATACTCGGAATCCTGGATATCGTGCGAACGTGTATTACAATGTTTTCCAAAAGCCCTAGACGTAAGCCGTGGAATATACACTACATGATCGATCTTTCGGATCGGTAGCCATCATAATGGAAATCCAACTTCCAAATACGAAACTTTACGATTTTAGTTGTAAACCTATATGGCGACATAGTAAGATAGGGTACTATGTCGTTTAGGATTGATACATTTGTATTCGAAGTTGATTTCTACACTATGCACTGATAATAATAAAAGATAAATTTCGCATATCAAGCATATTTGAGTATTATAAGGTAAAACTCTATCCTCCGGCTTGCGTTGCATTGTGCGATGGGACCTGAATCTTATAATAGCTTCATTGTTCTTTTATTTAGCATTGCGAGTTTCATTTTATGGTATTCATGTGGAGGAAACTCGTTCTGTGTCATTCGGCTTGGTCCCATGATTTACCTAACTTTAAATTAAAGTTTAATAACTGTTTTTAGTTCTCACACCAGTCCCATAATCGACCGGAGTTATTTTTTTCCCTAAACTATGGATGCCCATATTTTCCACGCGGGCAGCTAGTAGTTTTGGTTTTGCAGATATTTTTAAATAGGATCCTGGATTATGGCTGGAGCTATGCTCTGGACTATTCGGAGTCTTCCACTATATATATTTATATTTCCACTGCGTTGTAATTTAAATCTCTGATATTTTTCCACTGTATATTATTTATTTACGCTCTGATATCTTGTACTCTGAGGTAAATTATTGTAATAGCAATGAAATACTATTTGGTGATCTGTTTTGATGTGTTGTATTCCCATAACGATGCGAGGATTTCTGTAAGGACCCGGATTTTCGAACAGTTTATTTTAAATATTTAATATCGTTTAAATATTGAGTTTATAATATAAATGAATTTTTATATTTAGTTATCGATTTAATAATCGATTTCGATTTAATATCGAATATATTAAATTATCGTAATATGAAAAATAATTCAGTTCGAGATTTAAACTGAATTTGAAAATAGTTCAGATGATCAATTACAGCTTCTGTTCGAATTGGAATAATAATATTAAATTATTATCGAAGAATTTAATGGTTTGAAATTTAATTAATATCGTCTCAAGACGATCAAATTAGACTTCGTGACCTATCCCAGTGTGTTCAGAATAGTGTTATAACCCTAGGAACGACCGTTGTTGGGTTCAGAAGGGAGTTCAGCATCACGGATTATTTTGATTAGAATGGTATCGGTTCAAAACTAAAAATATAAATAAAATAATTACTGGCCTTATTTGCTCCACCCCTCACTTAAGAAAATAAACCATGCCTCCTTTATTACCGCAAATCAAAACCCACCGTGCCCTCTTTTAAATCCACAAATTTACTTTATAAAAGCCGTAACTAATTCAAACGAAATCGCAAATCGCGATGGGTTTTTCGATCCTTAGAAGCTCAAAATCACGCTAGAAGGCGCTCGCGATTTTTGGAGTTAGGTTTGACGACGATTGTGAGGGTTCAGGTGTCGATCGATTAGGGAAAGCTTCGCAACCTTCACCCTGAGTCTTAGGTCGTGGTACAATGGGAGGGCATCGAGTTCAAAGAATTGGTGAGGTGATTAGTGATTGCGGTTGTCAAAGCTGAGGTGAAGGTCGCGAGGTTGATTTTGATGTGGGAAGGTCATCGCGACCTGTGATGTTGAGAAGGGGCAGTTCGACCTTCAAACAACGTTCGATTTAGGGCTTTTAGTCGTTGATTTTAGAGAGGGGAGGTTCATTGTCTGCAAGGAAGGGGGTGCGATTTAGTTAAACTGGAAGATGGGGGTTTGAGTTCGACAGAGTGGATATGGGAGGTTTGGGCAATAAGCTGATGAAATTTTCTGTTGAAATTGCTATGGTATTTATGGATGGCGAATACAAATGTTGGTCGTTCAATAGGAGTTGGTTGAGGCAATAAACATGATAAGTTTTTGTGGCAGTTCAGCCAGTATATTTTGGGAAGTTCAGACCTGGAAGAAGGCTGTGACGGGTGGTAATCAATGTTGGTGATGTAGAGGGAAACAATGTGTTTGGATTGGATCACTGCAGTCAGCGATCGCTTAGTTGTTCATGGTTGGTCGAGGCGATAAGGTATTCGTTTGAATGAATTTAAATTACATAGTATATTTATTTATTCATTATAGTAGTTAATTTAAATAAATAAATGATTAATCGATATGTAAAATTTAATATAGGTACAAATAAATTCGGTGGACATAATTCAAGTAGATTTGTAAACGCAACGATACGACATTTAACGGAATACTCGGCAAGGGAACCTTGGTGAGTAAATCTCACTTACCTGTTATTTAGAATTATTTTTATTTGGTAAAAATAAATGTTGTTGTTTGTTTGAATGCTTTCCGGTAGATTTAAATATATTAGTTATTTAGGGTTGACTATTATATATATATTGGGTTAATGATTGGATTGTTCCCGCAGTCTCATTAGCGGATGCCCGCAGTTTCATAGCGGATGATTTCCCTATGCGCCCCACAAATATATATTAGTGGATGACCTTCATACCGCGATATCCTGCCTCGAAGCAGGATGGGTATTACTATGTTGACTAACGTCTGTGGATGCAGGAAAAACAGGTTGGAGGAATCCGACTGGATTCCTCAAAAATATATTATCTGTTTATTTATTTGTTTGCATATATACTGTCGTATATGATGTGTTAGAAAACATGAAATAAATAATTGGTTGTTTGGTGTTTAAATATCATTGGGCGTAAATGTTGATATTTAAAAATATCATGAAAAGGAATTTTTCAGATATAAAAAGGGAATTCTATTTTTCAAAAATAGAATTTGAAATTCGAATAGAATGGAAATATTTAGTTGTTTTATAGAATAAAAAAAACAAGTAGTTCATTTATAAACGAAGTTTATAAATAAAGTAAAATGAATTATCATTGGATAATTTAGAAAATAGAAATACAAGTGTGACTTTGGGAAGGAAAATATATTTTTCCAAAGAAGAAATATTTTATTTGAAAGCGAGACTTGTTTAATAATGGTGTTTGTAGATAGAAAGGTGAAAAATTATCATTTGGATAATTTAAACATTTTAAATTCAAAAGTGAATTTAAAGCGAGAACGTATAATCGGTTTAAATAATATACGATTAACTTTATTCTGATATTCGGAATATAAATGAAGTTGAATAAATCCTTAGGATTTATGTTTGAATTCGACTATGCCGGATTTATATAAAAATAGATTTATCCAATTAGGATAGTTTAACTAGAGACTGAAATAAGACATGGAAATAGATCTATATTTATATAGATAAGTTATAAGAAATAGAAATTTCCAAAATAAGATTTTGGTTTTAAATAGATTTCGAAATAGAATTTTTTAAATAAAACAAGGAAATTTATTAAATGGTGTTTATAAATAAAATGAATAAATTATCAAGAGATAATTTGAATATTTAAATTCAAATAAGAAAATTCAAATATAGAATTTGAATATAGAAATTCAAATGGAATTTGAATAAAGAAAATTCAAATATAGAATTTGAATATAGAAATTCAAATGGAATTTGAATAAAGAAAATTCGAATATAGAATTCAAATGGAATTTGAATATAGGAATTCAAATAGAATTGAAATGGAATTTGAATATAGAAGATCGAAGTATAAATAAATTTATTTTCGAGTTAGGGAAAATTTACAATTTAGAAAATTGGAAATATTATGTTAAATTGGAAAAATGGATTTGATATATAGTAAAAAATATATCAGAACTGAGTTGAATTTATTTCAAACGAAGTTTAAAAGTTTTTATATATATAAATATAATTAAAACGAACTCGCCACAGCGCGGTAGTTCGTAAATTGGCGATTCGAACTTCAATTGAGTATATATAACTCAAATTAAGTCGGGATTCTTTGAAACAAGAACCTTCAGGACTAGTTAGATAATAGTTTTCTAATGGAAGAGAAAAATCTGGATTTCGTCTGATAGATTTTGAGTTATGTCAAAATCAAATTTTTAGAAAAGCAGCGCCAAAAATCGTTTAAAAACCCTAATGGTTTATATATATAGATATAAGGATTTTTAAGCAAATAAACATCCGAATGTCCATTAGAAAAATCCAGACTTGAGTTATAACATAAATATGAACTCAAGTGATGTAAATGAAATGATTTCTTAAACGGAAATTATATTTTCGATTTGTTGAATAGAATTAACTAAAGCAAAATAATAATTAGTTAATAAAGTTTAAGATTTAGTTCAACTTTGAATAAGTAGATTAAACTTGTAAATTGATTTTCGAAATCAAATATGGAGGTGAATTGAAAATGGGATCCAACGAGTGGATAAATAAGTTAAACTTATATTTGGATATGTTATATTCAAATGAAAGGGGGAAATAGGCAAAATAGTTAACTAGAAATTAGTTAATGGAATGGTTAATGGAAGCTGAACTTTGAAAGGTAAATAGGATTTGAAAACTTAGATTTCGAAATTTGATATGAAATGTAAGTTGAAATTGGAATTCAATCAACTTGTAAGCAAGTTAGAATTATATTTGGACATGTAGGTTCGAATATAAAAGTAAAACAAGAAAAGAATTAATTAACGAATTGAGATAAACGATTGAATTGAGTTGAAATGAATTAGAAATGTATGGATATACATTAGACAGGTTTGGAATGAAGTGTTAGAAGAGATATAATTAGAATGCTCGACAAGAAGGTATGTATTTAATTCATATATGAGATTTTATGCGCCGTACCGGCAAGCCGCTTGGCTGTTTCTTTTTCTTTTTGAATGGAGAGGCCTATGTGGCAAGGTTTGATTTTTCCGGTAACCCTGTACAAAGGAGGTTAAGGCGAATTTTCTTGGGAATTTAAAGAGTTAGAATATTTTTAAGAAGTTTGATAACTAGAAATCTATATATCAATATATATAGAAGTCGATAAGGAAACGAACTTAAAATTAGAATAGTATAATCAAAAAGGAAATCTAGGAATAAAATCTAGTAAGAATAGAAAGAGAAGCGTATACCTGTTTTAAAAGTGAATAATTGGTTTGTAAGGTATTGATTATTCGAGTAAGTAGTCTTATCTGTTTTGACGTTATAAATGTTATTCAGTCAAGGTCTGAGAGGTAGTTAGACCCCAACTTGATTGATTTCATTATTAAAAAATAAATAGTAAAATTCAGACTAGAAGATCAATGTTGAATAAGAGTTAGTTAAATACAATATTTGGGTTGTAGTAACGATGTTTTACACAACATCCGTTTTAACCCAAATAAGTGAAAGTTGGAAACAGAACAATAAATATTTCCTAAGAATAGAAATAAACAAGTTCAGAAAAGAGTTAAGTAATTGGAATATTTTCCAATTATAAATAGAATATATTTTCTAAGTACAGAAAATAAAAGAAGACGATATATGGAAATGTTTTCCAATTAATGTAAAAGACCAAGATGATTATCGAAAATATTTGGTTAACAAATATTGATAAGGAAATGGAGAAGAGATTTAATTAATGAAATATTAATTAAAAAGCCTAGTGATTTGTTTGATATGTTGAATGATGTAACAACCCGTAAAATCTGGGCCAGTTTAAAATTTTTATTTTGGCCATTTTAGCGAATTTTAATTATTTAAAATGAATTATTTTAAATAATATCGACGAGAAATTTATTTTGAATATAATTCGAACGTATATATTATACGCGTCGTCGTTAGAATATAAATAATTATATATAATTATAAAAGGAATTGAAAATGGCGCGGTAGTTCGATAATTCGATTTCAAACTTCAATTGAATGTACCGGGTGCAAAACAATCCGGATTTTAGTGAAACCAAAAATAATGGAATCTAATAGTGAATATCTTTCCAACGAATCCGAAAAATCAAGATTTCATATCAGGAATCAAAAGATATGTCCAGTTGAAAATTCTGAATAGTCGCTATGGAATTCAAGCCCTTAAAAATGGACATTTTGCAAACGACTCGGATTTCGACGAAACCAGTTTTGTTGGGTCCGTGATGTAAAGTTATTGCTAGGTTTCAAATTTCATAATTTTTCGAATCAATATGTGAGCGTGGTAAAGGAAAACGCGTTTGACCAGTTTCAGTTGATTTTAATCGACTGGAAATTGGCCATTTTTCTAACGGTCTCAGATTTCGACGAAACTAGTTTTGTTAGGACCGTATCGTCAATACGAAGCTAGAAATAATTTTTCGGGAATTTTTCTAGTTAGTATGTGACCCCGGTGATTTGAAATGTACGTTTAAAATTCAATATAGTGATTTAAATGAAAATTCAAAAGGAAACTGATTCAAACTATCAATTCAGCTTGCGGTACATAGCCCATTGTGTTCGGAATGGGGGTAAAACGCTATGGACGACAGGCGGTGGGCCTCGTTTCGAGGTCATATGTAAAAGTCAACTCTTTAGGATAAAACGAAATAATTAAATAAAAAAAAAAAAAAAAAAAAAAAATATATCTCTCTTCCATTAACCCGCTGGCCCCCCCCCCGATCATTTAACAGAAAATAAAAATAAGGAAAGAAAAAAAAAAAAAAAAAAGAAATCGAGCCGCCGCCTCCACCCTACATCCGTCGCCGCCGCGATGGAGCCACCCACCTCTGGCGCGCCTCCCTCCCTCAATCTCCGCCTTCTCCTTCTTTCCTTCCAGCCTCGAACGAAACCCCGAAGCCCTGAACCCCTCCGCTCGATTACAGCGAACCCCCCCCCTTTGTTCCACTTCGAATCGAACCCCACTAATCCGCCTCCGCACCACCAGCTCGGACCAGCACGCCCTCCGACGATCTGCAGAAACCCCCCCCCCCCTTATCTGTAAGTATTTTTATTTTTATTTTTAAAAGTATTAAAAACTGTTTTTTTTTTTTGTGTAAAACTGTTTTTTTTAAAAAGAAAGAAAACTGTTTTTTTTTAGTTAGTAAAACTGTTTTTTTTTATATAAAAGTAAAAAGAATATAAAAACTGAAAATGTTTAAAAGTTAAAAACTGGATTTTTAAGAATTTAAAAACTGAATTTTTGAATATAGAAAACTGATTTTTGTTTTAAGTTTTTAAAACAGAATTTTTAAAAGAAGTAAGTTATAAAAACTGTTTTTAAAAAGAAATTAAAAACTGATTAAAGATTTTAAAAAGAGAAAAGATTTAAACTTGAAAAGGTAAAAGAAAAGATTTGATCTTTAAAATGGAAAAGGCGGGATCTATATTTTTGTAAAAATATGATCTTTATATTTTTAAAGTATTAAAAATATGATTTTTATATTTTTAAAGTATTGAAAATATAATCTTTATAGGATAGAGAATATAAAGATATCATCTTTGTGTATGTAACGAAATAAAAATCTGATTTTTATTTTATATATGAAGCGACAGAGAAGATTGAACTTCGATAGAAAAATGGAATTTTTATATATTGAACTTCGATAGAAAAATATGATTTTTATATATTGAATATTGAACTTCGATAGAAAAATATGATTTTTATATATTGAATAGCGAACTAAAAATTCGATTTTTATATATTGAATAGCGAACTAAAAATTCGATTTTTATATATTGAATAGCGAACTAAAAATTCGATTTTTATATATTGAATAGCGAACTAAAAATTCGATTTTTATATATTGAATAGCGAACTAAAAATTCGATTTTTATATATTGAATAGCGAACTAAAAATTCGATTTTTATATATTGAATAGCGAACTAAAAATTCGATTTTTATATATTGAATAGCGAACTAAAAATTCGATTTTTACATATGTAAAGGATCCGGGCAACGAAGGTGACAAAGATGCGATAGCGATGAAGATTTCTATCAATGAAGTGCCGTGGAGCTAGGATAGCTATATGTGAGAATTTCTCACCTTTCAATTTATATTTCTAGTTATATATATATACTAGGATGCAGACGGTGCTTAGTAGCACCCGACACAATCGTCCACAGACCATGGACTTGTTTGTTTGACTGTTTGGTGATTGATTGCGATATTGGTTTGAATGTGGTTTGTGGTGTGAAAAATCGAATCGATAAATTGGTTAGGATTAGACGTGCGCCGTTATAAGGCGAAGGGGTAAGGCTAGGTTAGATCCTTACTCCAAAGTTTGTGGTTTGCATAACGAATGGATTTGATTGATGTGTGAATGGCGTGGGCCTTCACTAGACCGGGGATAAGGCTAGGCCTTGTCCCGTTTCTAGTATCGTGCCGTTATGCCGCCGAAATTTTCTAAAATAAGTTAGAAAAATAAAAATAGCATTTTATTTAACGAATGAACTGAATAGAAATTCATATGTTAAAATAAAATGTGTTATCGTTAAAAATATAATTTTTAACGTGAATGTGAATAAATAAATATTCATTTACAAACCAGACGGTTTGTTTATGTACACCTATTTGAATGACGTTGATTGGGTCGATAAATTTTACACATCGCCTAACTGCACAAATAAAATATGTGTTTGATTGTTTGAAACCCCACACGGGTGTTAGGATGAAATTTGAAGTTCACTCATCCTGATTGATTAAATCTGTCGATCGATTGATTGACAAGCTGCTATAAGCGTTAAATGTCTATATTTGATGCTTATACAGTGTAGTGCACTTTGGTTGATGGTTGATTATTCATCGTTGTTGATATATCCATGTGTTGTAGAAAATCCATATAATTAACATTATATGGTAATTGATTGGGCCTCATTCCAGTTTCGAAGAAAAAAAAGAAATATTTGAAATAGAAATATTTGAAATAGAAATATTTGAAATAGAAATATTTGAAATAGAATATTTGAAAATAGAAATATGTGAAGCCGTGAGGATTAGATTGACGCCATTTTGACGTGAACGATATTTATATCGATTTTATTCATTTTAAAATGAATATTGAAAAGTGATTTCGAAATCAAATATTTTGAAATAAATTGAATTGAAAACGAATTCAAATTGAATTGAAAACGACTTCGAAATGAATTGAATTGAAAACGAATTCGAAATGAATTGAATTGAAAACGAATTCGAAATGAATTGAATTGAAAACGAATTCGAAATGAATTGAATTGAAAACAAATTCGAAATGAATTGAATTGAAAACGAATTCGAAAGGAATTGAATTGAAAGCGATTTCGAAATGAATTGAATTGAGAACGATTTCGAAATGAATTGAACTGAAAACGAATTCGAATTGAATTGAAAGCGAAGTGAAATAAATTCAAATTGAATTGAAATTTGAATTGAATAGAAATGGATTTTAAAACGAATTTATAAAGAAGAATTCAATTTTGATTTGAATTGAAATGGAAGTTGAAAATGTTTTTGAAACGAATTCAAAACTATTTATATAATTCGTTTTAAATAGAAATCGACGAAATATATATTATATATATTATATATAATATAATGGCCTGAATAGAACGCGCCGCGCCGCGGCAGTTCGCGAATTTCGACCATTTATTTCAAACGGACATTACAGGAGATCCGACCGTCGGATTCTCCTAAAACCGGAACCGTTGGGTTCGTATCGAAAAGAGCTTTCTAATTAATGTTAGAAATTTGAAATCTAACGGTTGGATTTGGAGATACGTCCAAATCAAATTCGAAAAAGGTCGTTGTAAGTGCAGTTCGATGGCCATTGTTGGAAATCGACTGTACGGGCCTTGATAAAATTATTAAAAATAGTAATAATTTGTGTAAAATCATAAGAAATGATTTGTGAAAGTTTGGGGTGAAAATCTCCATATTTGAAAAGATAAAAAAATGGATTTTTATCGAAATGAACTAGTTTTGAACTAGAATTATAATTCTATTTATTTTTAAATAAATAAATTGAATTTGAAATGGTTTTGAAAATAACCAAAATTTCCAATGATTGCATTGGAGTGGATTTGAATCGAAATTGTCTTCGGAATATTTCGATGTTGGAATTCGTGACATTACAGGTGTTGTTATGGAAATTTGAAAGATATATATTTGTATCGTTATTTCCAATACGACATTTGTTAGTCGTAGAATTCGATATTGAATATAAGCCGATATATTTTCTATTCAGAGCCTTGTATTGAATATCGAATGTGATTTGGGTTTGTCGTGAATGGTGTCTTCACTAACACTGTTCTTGAACCCAGTTGAGAAAAGATTAAATCTTTTTATTTAGATTTAATGAAGTGTACCAATTAAATGATATTTAATTGGAATTGAATTGGTATTGATTTTTGGGTTTATCGTGAACAGTGTTTTAAATAACACTTGTTCTTTAACCCGATAATTAATGGAATGTGATTTTGGGTTTATCGTGAATCGTGTTTTAAATGACACTGATTCTTTAACCCAGATAATGATTAAAACTAAGTGGAGTTTTAATGAATCTTTAATTAGATTGAAAAGATCGAGAATGGAGTATCACCAGTTTTGCTCCAGGCGATAGATAAATCTGTAATTAGATTTGAATGTGAAATTTAGAAACTAACTGGCGGTTAGCCAAGCAGAATGGTTTTCTGGATATTGATCTGATGTTGGTTTCGGCCTTCGGGGTTAATATTTGGGGAATTATTCTCTTGATTAATTTACGGTTAGTGACTAATGAATTGGAATGAGGCGTATGTTGTGTTTGTGTAACACTTATTTAAAATATACGCGAGTTATTCGGAAAGACCGGGTTTATCCCATTCTGAGTAACTGATACGACGATAAGTCGAAGACGAAGACGATGGTCGAAGACCGGAGGTCTTCACGTCGTTTGGGTGATAACTGATGATCTTGATTGGGCTGTACACCCAAGAAGATGGAAACAGTTAGTGATCGTCCAGACGTACTTGGAGATCGATGGATATGCGGGGTACTAGGTGCCTCCGGTTTCGTTCAGACCCAGAACGGACTTGTAAATGGACTGTGTGTCTGACATCGGATTTCATTCTGTGTGACTGATATCGGTTGCATAGGATGGCTTGCCTGTGTGGCATGCTAAGATGCAAATGATCAAGGCTTCTGTTGAAAAGCAAAGTCTTGTGGTTGATGATCAAAGCACGACCTTTGTGGCGTAGCTTTGTGTAACGTTTGATTCGCGAGTTTCACACCCGGTATGAATCAAAAACGGGAGACGGACCTCAGGGAGGGCATGCGTTTCTTTCTAGTTAGAAGTGGCGTCAGTGGTTTTACACGCCCTGACGAGTTTGACTTATGTTGTTGTTGCTGTTGCGAGGCGCCTCGGTTATATCGGTTTCGGCCGAATGCATTCTGGTCGGCTGACGGACCAGACTTACACCCCATAGGGTGGGGAGACGTATTGTTCAGGCATAATAATCCACTCCGTGTGGACCGGCCCTGACGATCCAAGGGGCAGTTGCGGCTGTTCCTGAGGGGCGGGCTAGAGCGTCTCGAATCGGTTGAGGATCTTGCCCCTAGCCTCGGTTCATAGATGGAAACCCAATTTCCAAATACGTGACATTTGCGGTTTTATTTGTAAACCTATATATGGCGACATAGTGGTATGGGGCATTCATGCCGCCTATGATTGATACTTATGATTTGAAGTTGTTTTATACTCTATGCACTTATAATAGTATCAAATGATTTGTTTTAAACGTATCAAGCATTCTTTGGCTGTTATAAGGGAAAACCCTATCCTCGACTGCGTTGCATTGTGTGATGGGACCTGGGTCTTATAACAGCTTCATTTTTCTTTATTTAGCATTGCGTTGTTTGTCTTATGCACTGGTATTCTTGGGAGGAAACCCGTTCCGTGTTATACGGCGTGGTCCCTTGTTTTACCTAGCTTTGAAAATAAAGATTTATAACTGCTTTAGTTCTCACACCAGTCACATGACTGACCTGGAGTTTATTGTTTTGACCTAAACTCTGGGTGCCCTTATTTTGACACGGGCAGCTAGTAGTTTTGGTTTTGCAGATTTATATTCACAGGATCCTGGTTTACGACTGGAACGATATCCGGGAAGCTTTGTATCCGTATATCTCATTCTAGTTGTGTATTGTATTATTTTCCGCTGCTATGTATTTAAATGTAATTTAAATCTCTGATATTTCTGTGTAATATTCTTTTATACTCTGTATATTCTTGTAATCTGATGCATTGTTGTTATATACAATGAAATGTTCTTCTATATGCGTTCTGTTGTGGTTTGTTCTCGAACTATCCGACGCTTTCCTTTACGGGGAAGTTACGGGTCTTCACAGTTGGTATCAGAGCTTTGGTTTACAAAGCAGAGAACAAGACACATTAGAACCGTACGAAGGAATTCATCAGATATTGGATTAGTAATATCCAATGGAATGACTCGTTAGAGATGGGATCAGTAGTATCCTAGAACGAGTGTGAAGAGTATATTTTTAAAATGAAAACGATTTTTGATTTGAAAATTTAAATCAATTATTCGTATTTGATTATTTATTTTATATTGATTAGGACAATCCAAAATATAAAGATTTTTGCGTATGCGCCTAGCTAGCGTGTATTCGAAGTTTTAATATATTGGATAGATATAGCACCACACCCTAGTCGCCCGGAGATGATATTGATGATAGCGATCGCATCATCAACATTTATGTTCGTGTTTCGAAGGTTTGATATCTATATATTTCCTATTGACTGGTGTGAGAACCAAAATTAGATAGGGCTAATTGTTGTGATTTGGCATCAAAAATCTGATTTTTGTATATATATCGAAATTATGAATTTGAAACGTTAATCCACTAATTGATTGAAGTTTGTGTTGTTTGTTTAATTGTTTGCTAATTTTGAACAATTATGCCTAATTGAATCAAATATTGAACTCTATTGAAAATTGGTCGCATTTGTTTGCATATACATATATATCATTGAACAGGTCATAGCAAGGAGGCTAGAGCAGAGAATAAAATTTGTTTGCCCGACAAATAGGTACATGTTTATTACATAATTTACTGTTTTGTTTGGGTGATGATGATTTTATGAGCCTATTGGCTAGCCGCTTGGCTTTTTCTTTTTCTTTTTGAGATCTGAAGGACCGGGAACGCTATTTGCAATTTCCCGATGCTCCCGGTGCAGGGGAGGTTATGGCGAAATTTTTCAAAAATTTAGGGTGTTAGCCAAATTTTTGAAATTTTAAAAATTCTCAGAAACTAAAGAGTTGGAGAATGGAAGCCAGATCAAATGTGGAGCTGAATAATCAAACCACTTTCGACTTTGTTCCTTTTCGGGGACGAAAAGTTTTAAGTGGGGGAGATTGTAACAACCCGTAAAATCTGGGCCAGTTTAAAATTTTTATTTTGGCCATTTTAGCGAATTTTAATTATTTAAAATGAATTATTTTAAATAATATCGACGAGAAATTTATTTTGAATATAATTCGAACGTATATATTATACGCGTCGTCGTTAGAATATAAATAATTATATATAATTATAAAAGGAATTGAAAATGGCGCGGTAGTTCGATAATTCGATTTCAAACTTCAATTGAATGTACCGGGTGCAAAACAATCCGGATTTTAGTGAAACCAAAAATAATGGAATCTAATAGTGAATATCTTTCCAACGAATCCGAAAAATCAAGATTTCATATCAGGAATCAAAAGATATGTCCAGTTGAAAATTCTGAATAGTCGCTATGGAATTCAAGCCCTTAAAAATGGACATTTTGCAAACGACTCGGATTTCGACGAAACCAGTTTTGTTGGGTCCGTGATGTAAAGTTATTGCTAGGTTTCAAATTTCATAATTTTTCGAATCAATATGTGAGCGTGGTAAAGGAAAACGCGTTTGACCAGTTTCAGTTGATTTTAATCGACTGGAAATTGGCCATTTTTCTAACGGTCTCAGATTTCGACGAAACTAGTTTTGTTAGGACCGTATCGTCAATACGAAGCTAGAAATAATTTTTCGGGAATTTTTCTAGTTAGTATGTGACCCCGGTGATTTGAAATGTACGTTTAAAATTCAATATAGTGATTTAAATGAAAATTCAAAAGGAAACTGATTCAAACTATCAATTCAGCTTGCGGTACATAGCCCATTGTGTTCGGAATGGGGGTAAAACGCTATGGACGACAGGCGGTGGGCCTCGTTTCGAGGTCATATGTAAAAGTCAACTCTTTAGGATAAAACGAAATAATTAAATAAAAAAAAAAAAAAAAAAAAAAATAATATCTCTCTTCCATTAACCCGCTGGCCCCCCCCCCGATCATTTAACAGAAAATAAAAATAAGGAAAGAAAAAAAAAAAAAAAAAAGAAATCGAGCCGCCGCCTCCACCCTACATCCGTCGCCGCCGCGATGGAGCCACCCACCTCTGGCGCGCCTCCCTCCCTCAATCTCCGCCTTCTCCTTCTTTCCTTCCAGCCTCGAACGAAACCCCGAAGCCCTGAACCCCTCCGCTCGATTACAGCGAACCCCCCCCCTTTGTTCCACTTCGAATCGAACCCCACTAATCCGCCTCCGCACCACCAGCTCGGACCAGCACGCCCTCCGACGATCTGCAGAAACCCCCCCCCCCCTTATCTGTAAGTATTTTTATTTTTATTTTTAAAAGTATTAAAAACTGTTTTTTTTTTTTGTGTAAAACTGTTTTTTTAAAAAGAAAGAAAACTGTTTTTTTTTAGTTAGTAAAACTGTTTTTTTTTATATAAAAGTAAAAAGAATATAAAAACTGAAAATGTTTAAAAGTTAAAAACTGGATTTTTAAGAATTTAAAAACTGAATTTTTGAATATAGAAAACTGATTTTTGTTTTAAGTTTTTAAAACAGAATTTTTAAAAGAAGTAAGTTATAAAAACTGTTTTTAAAAAGAAATTAAAAACTGATTAAAGATTTTAAAAAGAGAAAAGATTTAAACTTGAAAAGGTAAAAGAAAAGATTTGATCTTTAAAATGGAAAAGGCGGGATCTATATTTTTGTAAAAATATGATCTTTATATTTTTAAAGTATTAAAAATATGATTTTTATATTTTTAAAGTATTGAAAATATAATCTTTATAGGATAGAGAATATAAAGATATCATCTTTGTGTATGTAACGAAATAAAAATCTGATTTTTATTTTATATATGAAGCGACAGAGAAGATTGAACTTCGATAGAAAAATGGAATTTTTATATATTGAACTTCGATAGAAAAATATGATTTTTATATATTGAATATTGAACTTCGATAGAAAAATATGATTTTTATATATTGAATAGCGAACTAAAAATTCGATTTTTATATATTGAATAGCGAACTAAAAATTCGATTTTTATATATTGAATAGCGAACTAAAAATTCGATTTTTATATATTGAATAGCGAACTAAAAATTCGATTTTTATATATTGAATAGCGAACTAAAAATTCGATTTTTATATATTGAATAGCGAACTAAAAATTCGATTTTTATATATTGAATAGCGAACTAAAAATTCGATTTTTATATATTGAATAGCGAACTAAAAATTCGATTTTTACATATGTAAAGGATCCGGGCAACGAAGGTGACAAAGATGCGATAGCGATGAAGATTTCTATCAATGAAGTGCCGTGGAGCTAGGATAGCTATATGTGAGAATTTCTCACCTTTCAATTTATATTTCTAGTTATATATATATACTAGGATGCAGACGGTGCTTAGTAGCACCCGACACAATCGTCCACAGACCATGGACTTGTTTGTTTGACTGTTTGGTGATTGATTGCGATATTGGTTTGAATGTGGTTTGTGGTGTGAAAAATCGAATCGATAAATTGGTTAGGATTAGACGTGCGCCGTTATAAGGCGAAGGGGTAAGGCTAGGTTAGATCCTTACTCCAAAGTTTGTGGTTTGCATAACGAATGGATTTGATTGATGTGTGAATGGCGTGGGCCTTCACTAGACCGGGGATAAGGCTAGGCCTTGTCCCGTTTCTAGTATCGTGCCGTTATGCCGCCGAAATTTTCTAAAATAAGTTAGAAAAATAAAAATAGCATTTTATTTAACGAATGAACTGAATAGAAATTCATATGTTAAAATAAAATGTGTTATCGTTAAAAATATAATTTTTAACGTGAATGTGAATAAATAAATATTCATTTACAAACCAGACGGTTTGTTTATGTACACCTATTTGAATGACGTTGATTGGGTCGATAAATTTTACACATCGCCTAACTGCACAAATAAAATATGTGTTTGATTGTTTGAAACCCCACACGGGTGTTAGGATGAAATTTGAAGTTCACTCATCCTGATTGATTAAATCTGTCGATCGATTGATTGACAAGCTGCTATAAGCGTTAAATGTCTATATTTGATGCTTATACAGTGTAGTGCACTTTGGTTGATGGTTGATTATTCATCGTTGTTGATATATCCATGTGTTGTAGAAAATCCATATAATTAACATTATATGGTAATTGATTGGGCCTCATTCCAGTTTCGAAGAAAAAAAAGAAATATTTGAAATAGAAATATTTGAAATAGAAATATTTGAAATAGAAATATTTGAAATAGAATATTTGAAAATAGAAATATGTGAAGCCGTGAGGATTAGATTGACGCCATTTTGACGTGAACGATATTTATATCGATTTTATTCATTTTAAAATGAATATTGAAAAGTGATTTCGAAATCAAATATTTTGAAATAAATTGAATTGAAAACGAATTCAAATTGAATTGAAAACGACTTCGAAATGAATTGAATTGAAAACGAATTCGAAATGAATTGAATTGAAAACGAATTCGAAATGAATTGAATTGAAAACGAATTCGAAATGAATTGAATTGAAAACAAATTCGAAATGAATTGAATTGAAAACGAATTCGAAAGGAATTGAATTGAAAGCGATTTCGAAATGAATTGAATTGAGAACGATTTCGAAATGAATTGAACTGAAAACGAATTCGAATTGAATTGAAAGCGAAGTGAAATAAATTCAAATTGAATTGAAATTTGAATTGAATAGAAATGGATTTTAAAACGAATTTATAAAGAAGAATTCAATTTTGATTTGAATTGAAATGGAAGTTGAAAATGTTTTTGAAACGAATTCAAAACTATTTATATAATTCGTTTTAAATAGAAATCGACGAAATATATATTATATATATTATATATAATATAATGGCCTGAATAGAACGCGCCGCGCCGCGGCAGTTCGCGAATTTCGACCATTTATTTCAAACGGACATTACAGGAGATCCGACCGTCGGATTCTCCTAAAACCGGAACCGTTGGGTTCGTATCGAAAAGAGCTTTCTAATTAATGTTAGAAATTTGAAATCTAACGGTTGGATTTGGAGATACGTCCAAATCAAATTCGAAAAAGGTCGTTGTAAGTGCAGTTCGATGGCCATTGTTGGAAATCGACTGTACGGGCCTTGATAAAATTATTAAAAATAGTAATAATTTGTGTAAAATCATAAGAAATGATTTGTGAAAGTTTGGGGTGAAAATCTCCATATTTGAAAAGATAAAAAAATGGATTTTTATCGAAATGAACTAGTTTTGAACTAGAATTATAATTCTATTTATTTTTAAATAAATAAATTGAATTTGAAATGGTTTTGAAAATAACCAAAATTTCCAATGATTGCATTGGAGTGGATTTGAATCGAAATTGTCTTCGGAATATTTCGATGTTGGAATTCGTGACATTACAGGTGTTGTTATGGAAATTTGAAAGATATATATTTGTATCGTTATTTCCAATACGACATTTGTTAGTCGTAGAATTCGATATTGAATATAAGCCGATATATTTTCTATTCAGAGCCTTGTATTGAATATCGAATGTGATTTGGGTTTGTCGTGAATGGTGTCTTCACTAACACTGTTCTTGAACCCAGTTGAGAAAAGATTAAATCTTTTTATTTAGATTTAATGAAGTGTACCAATTAAATGATATTTAATTGGAATTGAATTGGTATTGATTTTTGGGTTTATCGTGAACAGTGTTTTAAATAACACTTGTTCTTTAACCCGATAATTAATGGAATGTGATTTTGGGTTTATCGTGAATCGTGTTTTAAATGACACTGATTCTTTAACCCAGATAATGATTAAAACTAAGTGGAGTTTTAATGAATCTTTAATTAGATTGAAAAGATCGAGAATGGAGTATCACCAGTTTTGCTCCAGGCGATAGATAAATCTGTAATTAGATTTGAATGTGAAATTTAGAAACTAACTGGCGGTTAGCCAAGCAGAATGGTTTTCTGGATATTGATCTGATGTTGGTTTCGGCCTTCGGGGTTAATATTTGGGGAATTATTCTCTTGATTAATTTACGGTTAGTGACTAATGAATTGGAATGAGGCGTATGTTGTGTTTGTGTAACACTTATTTAAAATATACGCGAGTTATTCGGAAAGACCGGGTTTATCCCATTCTGAGTAACTGATACGACGATAAGTCGAAGACGAAGACGATGGTCGAAGACCGGAGGTCTTCACGTCGTTTGGGTGATAACTGATGATCTTGATTGGGCTGTACACCCAAGAAGATGGAAACAGTTAGTGATCGTCCAGACGTACTTGGAGATCGATGGATATGCGGGGTACTAGGTGCCTCCGGTTTCGTTCAGACCCAGAACGGACTTGTAAATGGACTGTGTGTCTGACATCGGATTTCATTCTGTGTGACTGATATCGGTTGCATAGGATGGCTTGCCTGTGTGGCATGCTAAGATGCAAATGATCAAGGCTTCTGTTGAAAAGCAAAGTCTTGTGGTTGATGATCAAAGCACGACCTTTGTGGCGTAGCTTTGTGTAACGTTTGATTCGCGAGTTTCACACCCGGTATGAATCAAAAACGGGAGACGGACCTCAGGGAGGGCATGCGTTTCTTTCTAGTTAGAAGTGGCGTCAGTGGTTTTACACGCCCTGACGAGTTTGACTTATGTTGTTGTTGCTGTTGCGAGGCGCCTCGGTTATATCGGTTTCGGCCGAATGCATTCTGGTCGGCTGACGGACCAGACTTACACCCCATAGGGTGGGGAGACGTATTGTTCAGGCATAATAATCCACTCCGTGTGGACCGGCCCTGACGATCCAAGGGGCAGTTGCGGCTGTTCCTGAGGGGCGGGCTAGAGCGTCTCGAATCGGTTGAGGATCTTGCCCCTAGCCTCGGTTCATAGATGGAAACCCAATTTCCAAATACGTGACATTTGCGGTTTTATTTGTAAACCTATATATGGCGACATAGTGGTATGGGGCATTCATGCCGCCTATGATTGATACTTATGATTTGAAGTTGTTTTATACTCTATGCACTTATAATAGTATCAAATGATTTGTTTTAAACGTATCAAGCATTCTTTGGCTGTTATAAGGGAAAACCCTATCCTCGACTGCGTTGCATTGTGTGATGGGACCTGGGTCTTATAACAGCTTCATTTTTCTTTATTTAGCATTGCGTTGTTTGTCTTATGCACTGGTATTCTTGGGAGGAAACCCGTTCCGTGTTATACGGCGTGGTCCCTTGTTTTACCTAGCTTTGAAAATAAAGATTTATAACTGCTTTAGTTCTCACACCAGTCACATGACTGACCTGGAGTTTATTGTTTTGACCTAAACTCTGGGTGCCCTTATTTTGACACGGGCAGCTAGTAGTTTTGGTTTTGCAGATTTATATTCACAGGATCCTGGTTTACGACTGGAACGATATCCGGGAAGCTTTGTATCCGTATATCTCATTCTAGTTGTGTATTGTATTATTTTCCGCTGCTATGTATTTAAATGTAATTTAAATCTCTGATATTTCTGTGTAATATTCTTTTATACTCTGTATATTCTTGTAATCTGATGCATTGTTGTTATATACAATGAAATGTTCTTCTATATGCGTTCTGTTGTGGTTTGTTCTCGAACTATCCGACGCTTTCCTTTACGGGGAAGTTACGGGTCTTCACAAATGAACACTTGTTTTTTCCGATAGTTAAATCACATATTATCGAAGTTTTGACCATCGTTGTCAATATGGAGAGACCGGTTGGATTCTTATCCAAAGAACCACTCCGTATTTGGCATAAGCATTGCGAATCATATATGCCAAAGAAAATTGAAGACGGAGTAAAGTGCAACGGCTGTTGTATAATTCCTAGGTAGAGATTGCCTAGGATGGATGTACGGAATAGTGTCTGCGGTTTCGTTCAATCCCAGAACAAACGTATATAGACGAATGTCTGACAGAATATTTCCAATGATCGAATATGTTGGTTTATATAAATATATATGTTGGCAACGGATTTATTCCCATAGCATATTATACAGAATATTTGTGCAAATTAATTAATGATTAACGGATCTGACAATGGGGCATTCAAAGTGATCGTGTTATCAATGAATGGCAAGTAAGCGTAGCCTCCGGCCTCAACAACCGGGAAATGACAAAAATCGGGCAGGCAGCATGGCTATATGGTTAGCTCCCATTAGGGTGTATTATCATCTATCTAGATATTCATTTAATTCCTTATTCTATTCGATGCTGTCCTATTTGGGAAACGGTTGCTGATCCTAACCGTTGGTGATATACATTCGATACACTCATGCGAAATGAGTGGTCGGTCATGTGTGGTCGGGTTACAAGATGTTCTTGTTGAACCCAGTGTGTTCTCCTCTAGAGATACACTATCAGAAGGTGGTTCCATACCTTGTCATAGTTGGAAATCCAATCCCCAATAAGAGCCTGCGGTTTATGATTATACATTATATATGTGGAGCGTGAGATGCAAGCGTTCCACTAGATTGTTATTTATTTGATTTAGACACTATTATAATATCAAAAGAGTTTTTATATAAAGATTATCATTTTCTTTCAAAAGATCTTGAAAGTTGAATCTAGTGTTTTGTATTCTCATAAGGGAAAAACCCATTCCGTGTTATACGGCGTGGTCTTATGAGATTTCGTTTATTTTCTCAAACTATTTAAAATTATTTACTCACACCAGTCCCATGACTGACCCGGAGTTTATTTTGTTTTGTTTTACCTAAACTCTTGGGTGCCTAAATTTGTACGGGCAGTCAAGTAGTTCAGGATTTTACAGATTTATCTGAAGGAGCTTGGAGCAGGAGGCTTCAGTGTTAGTTATATAGAGTTTTGTTCCGCTGTGTTGTAAGTGCTGCACTCTGATAATTATATGTGTATATAGTACAAATTTTTTATTTCAAAAGTTATGATATAGTATATTTTGTTCCACTACGATGTGAGATTCTGTATTGTTATTTTTGTTCTTCTTCTACCTTTTTCTTCTAAAAAAATGATTCGTATTTTTGTGATATTTGGGTTGGATGTATGATGTATGTAGTCAACTCTGATATTACGGATTTGTGGGCCATTACAGTTGGTATCAGAGCTTAGGTTGAGCGAATACCTAGGCTTGGTGGAATGTGCTCATTAGAGATAGGGTCAGTAGTACCCTAGAATGAGTTGAGTGTATATATATACATATATACGAGAGAGCGTATTTGTTAATTGATATAAAATTTGTTTTATATTGTGCTGGCTAGTCTGTTGAGCGATTTATGAATTCTGATCGAATCGTGGGACGCCACGACGTCGATAAGAGTTTGTAAATACTTGAACAGAAGATTGAACACGATATTGTTTTTAAGTGGGTAAATGAAAAAAAATTACCCAAAAATTCTATCTTTGATAGAAGAAGAATAATTTTCTGAAATTATTATAATATATGGATGTGTTGGATGTTAATATTATAATCAAATAAGATTATAAAATGGGAATGGTTATTTATAACTGAATAGAACTTGTCTATGAATGAAGTATATACAAATGAGTTGAGTTAAAATTTAATCCAAACCAGAATGTGGAATTTAAAATCCTGGGAAGTTAGAAAATATTTTTTCAAAGTATATTAAAATAATATAGCTTTGTTTTGAATGGATTTTAGAAAGTGATTAAGCACTGAACTCACTTCAGTGGCTAGAAAATAATTCTGATGATGATTGCAACATCATCAGTGTTCATTTTCGGGTTTCTAAGTGATGAATTGCTACCTTAGAAAAGTTTTTGATGGAAATTGGTTTAAAGGAAAACAAGTGGTTTGAAAATTCAAATGTTTTGAATTTGAAAATTTGTTATGGATATATATGTATAGACATATATGATTTCAAATGCATTGAAATAAAAAAAACCCAAGAATATAAATTCTGGAATTAAAATTTAACTTAAGCAAGTTAGATGGATCGAAGTGAATAAATTGATTTAAAATCAATTTGAATGAATCTGGAATGAATATGAATACATATGAATGGAATATGAATTGGATGTGAATAAAGGAAAACCAAAAGTTTTGGTAGAACTAAAATTTGTTGAAATATGAAGAGTTGAGTTTCAACATAAGTGAGTTTTTGAAAAATAAATAGGTTTGAGCCATTTTCGTACCTTAGTAATTTCGGGACGAAATTCTTTTAAGTGGGGAAGAATGTAATGACCCGGATTTTCGAACAGTTTATTTTAAATATTTAGTATCGTTTAAATATTGAGTTTATAATATAAGTGAATTTTTATATTTAGTTATCGATTTAATAATCGGTTTCGATTTAATATCGAATATATTAAATTATCGTAATACGAAAAATACTTCAATTCGAGATTTAAACTGAATTTGAAAACAATTCAGATGATCTATTACAGCTTCTGTTTGAATTGGAATAATAATATTAAATTATTATCGAAGAATTTAATGGTTTGAAATTTAATTAATATCATCTCAAGACGATCAAATTAGACTTCTTGACCTATCCCAGTATGTTCAGAATAGTGTTATAACCCTAGGAACGACCGTTGTTGGGTTCAGAAGGGAGTTCAGCATCACGGATTATTTTGATTAGAATGGTATTGGTTCAAAACTAAAAATATAAATAAAATAATTAGTGGCCTTGTTTTCTCCACCCTTCACTCAAGAAAATAAACCGTGCCTCCTTTATTACCACAAATCAAAACCCACCGTGTCCTCTTTTAAATCCACAAATTTACTTTATAAAAGTCGTAACTAATTCAAACGAAATCGCAAATCGCGATTGGATATTTCGAGTCCTCAAAAGCTCAAAATCACGCCAGAAGGCGCTCACGATTTTTGGAGTTGGGTTTGCCGACGGTTGTAAGGATTCAGGTGTCGATCGATTGGGGAAAGCTTCGCAACCTTCACCGTGAGTCTCAGGTCGTGGTACAAAGGGAGGGCATCGAGTTCAAAGAAGTGGTGAGGTGATTAGTGATTGCGGTTATCAAAGCTGAGGTGAAGGTCGCGAGGTTGATTTTGATGTGGGAAGGTCATCGCGACCTGTGATGTTGAGAAGGGCCAGTTCGACCTTCGAACAACGTTCAATTTTGGGCTTTTAATCGTTGATTTCAGAGAGGGGAGGTTCAGTGTCTGCAAGGAAGGGGGTGCGATTTAGTTAAACTGGAAAATGGGGGTTTGAGTTCGACAGAGTGGATATGGGAGTTTTGGGCAATAAGTTGATGAAATTTTCTTTTGAAATTGCTATGGTATTTATGGATGGTGAATACAAATGTTGGTCTTTCAATAGGAGTTGGTGGAGGCAGTAAACATGATAGGTTTTTGTGGCAGTTCGGCCAGTATATTTTGGGAAGTTCAGACCTGGAAGAAGGCTGTGACGGGTGGTAATCAATGTTGGTGATATAGAGGGAATCAATGTGTTTGGATTGGATAATTGCAGTCAGCGATCGCTTAGTTGTTCATGGTTGGTCGAGGTGATAAGGTATTCGTTTGAACGAATTTAAATTACATAGTATATTTATTTATTCATTATAGAAGTTAATTTAAATAAATAAATGATTAATTGATAGATAAAATTTAATATAGGTACAAATAGATTCGGTGGAAAAATTCAAGTAGATTTGTAAACGCAACGATATGACATTTAACGGAATACTCGGCAAGAGAAACCCTGGTGAGTAAATCTCACTCACCTGTTATTTAGAATTATTTTTATTTGGTAAAAATAATTGTTGTTGCTTGTTTGAATGCTTTCTGGTTGATTTAAATATATTAGTTATTTAGGGGTGACTATTATATATATATATATATATTGAGTTGATGATTGGATTGTTCCCGCAGTCTCACTAGCGGATGCCCGCAGTTTCATAGCGGATAATTTCCCTATGCGCCCCACAAATATATATTAGTGGATGACCTTCATACCGCGATATCCTGCCTCGAAGCAGGATGGGTATTACTATGTTGACTAACGTCTGTGGATGCAGGAATAACAGGTTGGAGGAATCTGATTGGATTCCTCAAAAATATATTGTCTGTTTGTTTATTTGTTTGCATATATATACTGTCGTATATGATGTGTTAGAAAACCTGAAATAAATAGTTGGTTGTTTGGTGTTTAAATATCATTGGGCCTAAATGTTGATATTTAAAAATATCATGAAAAGGAAATTTTCAGATTTAAAAAGGAAATTCTATTTTTCAAAAATAGAATTTGAAATTCGAATAGAATGGAAATATTTACTTGTTTTAAAGAATAAAAAAACAAATAGTTCATTTATGAACGAAGTTTATAAATAAAGTAAAATGAATTATCATTGGATAATTCAGAAAATAGAAATACAAGTGTGACTTTGAAAGCGAGACTTGTTTAATAATGGTGTTTGTAAATAGAAAGGTGAAAATTTATCATTTGGATAATTTAAATATTTTAAATTCAAAAGTGAATTTAAAGCGAGAACTTAGAATCGGTTTAAATAATATACGATTAACTTTATTCCGATATTCGGAATATAAATGAAGTTGAATAAATCCTTAGGATTTATGTTTGAATTCGAATATGTCGGATTTATATAAAAATAGATTTTTCCAATTAGGATAGTTTAACTAGAGACTGAGATAAGACATGGAAATAGATCTATATTTATATAGATAAGTTATAAGAAATAGAAATTTTCAAAATAAGATTTTGGTTTTAAATAGATTTTGAAATAGACTTGTTTAAATAAAACAAGGAAATTTATAAAATGGTGTTTATAAATAAAATGAATAAATTATCAGGAGATAATTTGAATATTTAAATTCAAATAAGAAAATTCAAATATAGAATTTGAATATGGAAATTCAAATGTAATTTGAATAAAGAAAATTCAAATATAGAATTTGAATATAGAAATTCAAATGGAATTTAAATAAAGAAAATTCGAATATAGAATTTGAATATAGAATTCAAATGGAATTTGAATACTGGAAATTCAAATAGAATTGAAATGGAATTTGAATATAGAAGATCGAAGTATAAATAAATTTATTTCCGGGTTAGGGAAAATCGACAATTTTAGAAAATCGGAAATATTATGTTGAATTGGAAAAATGGATTTGATATATAGTAAAAATATATCAGAACGGAGTTGAATTTATTTCAAACGAAGTTTAAAAGTATATATATATAAATATAATTAAAACGAACTCGTCGCTGCGCGGCAGTTCGTAAATTGGCGATTCGAACTTCAATTGAGTATATATAACTCAAATTAAGTCGGAATTCTTTGAAACAAGAACTGTCAGGACTAGTTAGATAATAGTTTTCTAATGGAAGAGAAAAATCTGGATTTTGTCTGATAAATTTTTAGTTATGTCAAAATCAAATTTTTAGAAAAGCAGCACCAAAAATCGTTTAAAAACCCTAATGGTTTATATATATTTATAGATATAAGGATTTTTAAGCAAATAAAAATCTGAATGTCCATTAGAAAAATCCAAACTTGAGTTATAACATAAATATGAACTCAAGTGAGGTAAATGAAATGATTTCTGAAACAGAAATTATATTTTCGATTTGTTGAATAGAATTAACTAAAGAAAAAGAAGAATTAGTTAATAAAGTTTAAGATTTAGTTTAACTTTGAATAAGTAGATTAAACTTGAAAATTGATTTTCGAAATTAAATAAGAAGGTGAAATGAAAATGGGATCCGACTAGTGGATAAATAAGTTAAACTTATATTTGGATATGTTATACTCAAATGAAAAGGGGAAATAGGCAAAATAGTTAACTAGAAATTAGTTAATGGAATGGTTAATGGAATTTGAACTTTGAAAGGTAAATAGGATTTGAAAACTTAGATTTCGAAATTTGATATGAAACGTAAGTTGAAATTGGAATTCAATTAACTTGTAAGCAAGTTTGAATTATATTTGGACATGTAGGTTCAAATATAAAAGTAAAATAGGAAAAGAATTAATTAACGAATTGAGATAAACGATTGAATTGAGTTGAAATGAATTAGAAATGTATGGATATACATTAGACAGGTTTGTAATGAAGTGTTAGAAGAGATATAATTAGAATGCTCGACAAAAAGTTATGTATTTAATTTATATTTGAGATTTTATGTGCCGTATCGGCAAGCCGCTTGGCTGTTTCTTTTTCTTTTTGAATGGAGAGGCCTGTGTGGCAAGGTTTGAATTTTTCCGGTAACCCCGTACAAAGGAGTTATGGCGAATTTTCCCGGGAATTTAAAGAGTTAGAATATTTTTAAGAATTTTGATAACTAGAAAACTATATATCAATATATATAGAAGTCGATAAGGAAACGAACTTAAAATTAGAATAGTATAATCAAAAAGGAAATCTAGGAATAAAATCTAGTAAGAATAGAAAGAAAAGCGTATACGTGTTTTAAAAGTGAATAATTGGTTTGTAAGGTATTGATTATTCGAGTAAGTAGTCTTATCTGTTTTAACGTTATAAAGGTTATTCAGTCAAGGTCTGAGAGGTAGTTATACCCCAACTTGATTGATTTCATTATTAACAAATAAATAGTAAGATTCAGACTCGAAGATCAATGTTGAATAAGAGTTAGTTAAATACAGTATTTGGGTTGTCGTAACGATGTTTTACACAACATCCGTTTTAACCCAAATAGGTGAAAGTTGGAAATAGAACAATAAATATTTCCTAAGAATAGAAATAAACAAGTTCAGAAAAGAGTTAAGTAATTGGAATATTTTCCAATTATAAATAGAATATATTTTCTAAGTACAGAAAATAAAAGAAGACGATATATGGAAATGTTTTCCAATTAACGTAAAAGGCCAAGATGATTATCGAAAATATTTGGTTAACAAATATTGATAAGTAAATGGAGAAGAGATTTAATTAATGAAATATTAATTAAAAAGCCCAGTGATTTGTTTGATATGTTGAATGAACACTTGTTTTTTTTCGATAGTTAAATCACAGACTATCGAAGTTTGACCATCGTTGTCAATTTGGAGAGACCGGTTGGATTCTTATCCAAAGAACCATTCCGTATTTGGCATAAGCGTTGCGAATCATATATGCCAAAGAAAATTGAAGATGGAGTAAAGTGCAAGGGCTGTTGTATAAGTCCTAGGTAGAGATTGCCTAGGATGGATGTACGGAATAGTGCCTTCGGTTTCGTTCAATCCCAGAACGAATGTATATGGACGAGTGTCTGACAGAATATTTCCAATGATCGAATATGTTGGTCTGTATAAATATATATGGTGGCAACGGATTTATTCCCTTAGCATAATATCCCGAATATTTGTGCAAATTAATTAATGATTAATGGATATGACAATGTGGCATTCAAAGTGATCGTGTTATCATTGAATGGCAAGTAAGCGTAGCCTCAAGCCTCAACAACCGGGAAATGACAAAAATCGGGCAGGCAACATGGATATGTGGTTAGCTCCCATTAGGGTGTATTATCATCTATCTAGAGATTCATTTAATTTCTTATTCTATTCGATGTTGTCCCATTCGGGAAACGGTTGCTGATCCCAACCGTTGGTGATATACATTCGATACACTCAAGCAAATGAGTGGTCGGTCATGTGTGGCCGGGTTACAAGATGTTCTTGTTGAACCCAGTGTGTTCTCCTCTAGAGATACACTATCGGAAGGTGGTTCCATACCTTATCATAGTTGGAAATCCAATCCCCAATAAGAGCCTGCGGTTTATGATTATACATTATATATGGGGAGCGTGAGATGCAAGCGTTCCACTAGATTGTTATTTATTTGATTTGGACACTATTATAATATCAAAAGAGTTTTCATATAAAGATTATCGTTTTCTTTCAAAAGTTCTTGAAAGTTGAATTTAGTGTTTTGTATTCTCATAAGGGAAAAACCCGTTCCATGTTATATGGCGTGGTCTTATAAGATGTTTCTCAAACTGTTTAAAATTATTTACTCACACCTGTCCCCTTACTGACCCAGAGTTTATTTTGTTTTGTTTTACCTAAACTCTTGGGTGCCTAAATTTGTACGGTCAGTCAAGTAGTTTAGGATTTTACAGATTTATCTAAAGGAGCTTGGAGCAGGAGGCTTCAACGTTAGTTATATAGAGTTTTGTTCCGCTGTGTTGTAAGTGTTGCACTTTGATAATGATATGTGTATACAGTACAAATTTTGTATTTCAAAAGTTTTGATATAATATATTTTGTTCCGCTGCGATGTGAGATTCTGTGTTGTTATTTCTGTTCTTCTTCTACCTTTTTCTTCTAAAAAAAATGATTCATATTTTCGTGATATCTGGGTTGGATGTATGATGTATGTAGTCAACTATGATATTACGAATTTGCGGGCCATTACAATTTCCGTCTTTTGGATCGAACCTGTGCGGTTTGTGGTCGATTCGAAGGGGGGCGATATTCAGGTCGCTACAGGTGGTATTAGAGCTTTGGTTAATTCAAATTTTTAGGGTACAATTCGTAGAACAGAATGAAAGAATTCATTCGAGAGAGGATTAGTAATATCCGATAAGAATAACTCATTAGAGATAGGGTTAGTAATGCCCTAGATTGAGTTAAGAGTATTACGTATACGAGAAAGCGTAATTGCGATATAAAAATAAACTTGCGTCTGCCTTCATTTCTTAGCTTCGTTCCTTTTCGGGGACGAAAAGTTTTTAAGTGGGGGAGAGTAACAACCTAGAGATTTTGGAACCAATGAAAAATTTATTTTCAATATAATTTTATAAGAAAATACGTCAGAATTTAAAAATCTCATTTTTAAACTATCTCACAGGGCATAAAATGTGAAATTTTGCTAATGACCTCTTAATCTAACAAGATTTTTTTATTATATTCGTAATAATAAATCATGGCTAGATTTCAAATTTCATGCCAAACGGAGTTAGTATGTGGCCGTGCGAAATAGAATGGTTAGATGTGATATTGGTGATCAGTTTACAAAGGAACATTATTGAGATGACCTTGGAAATCGATGAAACTTTATTCAGATTCGTATCGTCGAATTATGGTCAAGTTCTAAATTTTTGAAGTTAGCGTATGGGTGTGCAAGAAGAAAGACTACGCTAAAATCGTATTTTTAAAGCTAATTAAAACTCGATCGAAAAATAAAATGGAAGGCCAAACGAACTCGGAATTCGACGAAACCTAATCCGTTGGATTCAGAATTATGTTTGTTATAGTAATCCTAAATTTCGTAGTAAACGGAGTTAAATTGTGATCATGCGATCAAAAGAAGTGGAGTCACTAACACACTTTTATAAACGTTAAGTTATGAAACTTAAAACAAATGGAGACCATCCAACGGACCAAGTTGGTTTTGTTGGAACTCACAGGATCGCGCCACCTCAACGATCTGTGTAAGGCCTTGGAGATTTTGCAAAGAAGCCCTTCCCTTTTCTTTCTTTTCCTTTCTTCCTTCTCTACCATTTATCACTTACCTCCCTCCTCCCACTTTCACCAAAATTGCCACCACCTTGTCACCGCCCCCTCCATTTGCGATGCCGTTATAGGACCCCCCCTCCGCTAGCCAGCAGGCCCCTTCCCACTTTTCGCTTCAAAACACCTCTTTTACTTCATTTTGGCACAAAACCTCCTAAAGGCCTCATCTTTCTTCCTCCTACCACCTTCCTACAACCCATACCAGCTCCCTAGACCTCCATCTCCTCCCCACCAGCGCTGCACAGCCCCGGACAATGAGCTTATGGGTCCCGCAACCCCTTAAAACCCTCGTACACCCCTCCGTTTAGCTTCAAACCTCCAGATCTATTCGTACATGAGTATGTGAATGTGTTAGAAAGCCACTTGAGCTCCGCAGGACACCGGAAAGTCATGCGAGTGTCCGACAAGTGCCGTTGAAGCTGTAGTAGTGATTAGCGTGTCTACATTCCTTCCCGTACAAAGATTGGTGGAGTGGAAACCTCTAGTGAGAAACTATTCGCTAAAAAGGGCTAGATTAAAATTAACTGTTTGTAAGTTAATTGTTTGAGTTATGAGATAATTATTTATTGATAATATAAGTTCATTAGGTTGTTAAATAATGATTAGCATATTAAAAATATGATTTTTAATTGATGTATGTATACTTGTTTAAGTATGTGAGAAATCTAAACTCACTTTAGAAAGGGGTAGATTAGAAAATGAATTGTTTGAAATTTGGTTGTTACGTTAATTGTTAAGTTAAACAATTAGTGTATGTTAATAAATTAAATTTATTAAGTAATGAATTTTTTTTTGGTTAGTTATAAATATGATTTTTAACTATTATGTGCGATGTAGATTGGATACGTGATATATATAAATAAAATCGCATTGATATTATTGAATTGTAACTTGAATGAATTAAATAGAATTAACGATTTAGGCGTTAATTGATTGCAGTTAAAAATAAAATTAACTGCGAAGTAGTACGATGAACATGTAATAATAATAATAATAATTTATTATGATGTTAGCGAGCAATTGGTGATGCAAAATTATTATTTTTAAATCATTATACAAGTGAATATTTAATTTGCGCTAAAATTAGAATTTGCGTAGCAATGTAATGAATTTATTTTTACAATCAGTTGTTGATTAGAAATATTTGATCATGTTTTATTGATGCTTATCACTGCTTATGTAAGTTCATTGATATTGTACACATTGTATAGTTCACTAAAAATATGTTTTTTATTTACTGTTAGAAGCATTGTGTGGATATATGACACTCGCATTTCATACCATGTGGATGGACACTTTGTGGCGCCTTAAATGGCATGGATGATTTATTTATTTATGACTACTGTGCATGACTTGGATACGTCTGATGGTCTTTTGGATGAATTGAACATACGCCATGGGATAGTGACAGGTATTGGACTACACTACATAGCATAGCATAACATACCCATATAAGCATGTAGTTGCTTGATGCTTATATGATGTGAACCGTATTGTATTCAAATATTTGATGCTATACGAAAATAACAAATGACCGGAGATCGGATATATAGTATATTGGTTATCGAATGAAGACTGGACTTGATATGAACTTAAATAAACATATAGCGGAATTTGCAGGATTTAATAACAGACCCTACACAGGTTTGATGAAGACAAAAATATACACGTCACTCTAGTTATAAATATGTGACACAATGGTTATTCACAATGATTTTTAAATCACACACGACTATTGGGATGATTTATTTTTACACATCTCTCAGTGCACACATATTGTATGAATATATGAACTTTATTAAGGACTGTTGAGGCAAGTTGTGGTTTTTCCGAGCATTCAGTACAAAGGAGGTTATGGCGAGTTTTTCCGAAAATTTACAGCATTAGCCAAATATTTAATAAAATAAATAGTTTGGCAGTCATTCGTTGTATAATATTCGCGTTTTCGACTCGTAATTTTAAATGAGTATACCGGGAGATCCGACCGTCAGATTTTCCGGAGTTAGAACTGTTGGATTCATTTCGAAAAGATCTTTCCAACGGTAATAAGAATGTTAAGATCCAACGATTAGATTTGAAGATAAATCCAAATTAATATTTGAAAAGGTTGTTGTAAATGCAGTTCGATGGCCGAAATTGGAAACCGACTGTAAGGGCCTTAATGAAATTATCACATATGCGAATAAATTATGCTGAAACATAATAAATGATTCAAAAGAGTTATAAACCAAATATACTTTGTTTTTGATATTTATTGTGATCGATTGATTGTTTAGATTGTGCTCGACCAGTTTATAAGCAAAATATGTTTTTACATTTAGCATCGGGTTGGGCAGAAAATATTTGTATACTAACACCTTGTTATTAATTTCACGATTTGACTATGAGTTGTTTAGCGATGTTGTTTGATTCATTTCAAATGTAATGAATGGTTTTTCAAATGAGATTTTCTTTTAAGTGAAAAGAAGTGTTATTCCTGATTTTGGACATGGAATGTTTTATAAAAAATGTTTTGTAAAATAGAAAGGATTTCGAGGGTTAAACCCGATGATTTTGAAATGATTTAGAACTGGAAATTTATATAGATTTGATTATACTTGTGATTACTGATGTTAACAATTTTTTCCACTTCGGTATATAATATGATTTAATATGTGGCTAAAGATTCGGGTAACCCTGACGACTAAAAGTATAGGTGAGAGAGGCCCAGAATCTTAATAATTGGTCAGTGGTTAGTGCATTCCCATAACGGGAGAAACCTCCTGATATTTGGTTGCATACGTTTTGTATGCATCGTGATATTTTGGAATTCACATTTCCAAATATTTTGGTTTGAGATCCCGAAGTGAAATCTATTTTGATATGAAAGCTAGATATGTATTTCAAAAGACTTGAAATAAGAAATAAGGAATAGAGTCCATAGAGATCATTTCTGGAAAGAGAATTGGATTTTGATATCTAATTTTGGGAATTAAGCCTAAATGGTTAGATTGAGGAATTGCATATTTCCTGATGCATTGTAGATCCATAAGTTTATTTGTGGTAGTTGTTTGTGCACTGGTATTCATGTGGAGTAAACATGTTCCATGTTATATGGCGTGGTCCCGTAATATACCTTGTTTTTAAATAAGTTAAATATAACTGTTTTGTTTCTCATACCACTCCCATGACTGACTCGTAGTTTGTTTTCCCTTTGTAAACTCGGGTGCCCATGTTTTCCACATGAGCAGTTGAGTATTTTTTTTTGTAGATATTTTTCTTGAGCAGGATCCTAGATTGAAGCTTAAAGTTGTGTCCAAAGCATTTGATAGTCTTCCACTGTGTTAGTTGATGTTTCCGCTATGCATTATATTATATTTATTGTAATTTATCTTCCGCTGTATTATTATCGATGTACTATGATATACTATGTACTCTGATGTAACATTTCAATGATGTTAATAAAAGTCTTTTGCGTTTTTTCTGATGTTGTTATGCGCCCAAAGATAATAATCCGAGGATTTTCGACTTTCGGATCGGACCTTCCGTGTAACAACCCGGAAAATCAGAACCAATTTAAAAATTTTATTTTGGCAATTTTAATGAATTTTGAATATTTAAAATGATTTATTTTAAATAATAACGGCTATAAATTTATTTTAAATAGAATCAGAACGTATAAATTTATTTAAATCAAAGTTAGAATATAAATATTTATTTTAATTATAAAAGGAATTGGAAATGGCACGGTAGTTTGAAAATTCGATTTTAAATTTCAATCGAATGTACAGGATTCAAAATAAACCAGATTTTAGTGAAACCAGAAATATTGAGTCTGTTTGGAAATATCTTTCCAACGAATCTGAAAAATTGAAATTTCATAGCGAAAATTAAAAGTTATGCCCAGTTGAAAATTCAGAATAGTCGCTAGAGAAATATAACCCTTAAAAACAGCGATTTTGCAAACGATCTCCGTCTTTGACTAGACCACTTTTTTTGGATCCAGAATGTCGAATTACTGCTAGATTCCAATTTTCATAATGTTTGGAATTAATATGTGGGCGTGGTGAATTTAAATGTGTTTGGTAATTTTAGTTTGAACTTAATCAACTGAAAAATTACCGTTTTTCAAACGGACTCCAAATTTTACGAAATTAGTTTTGTTGGGACCGTATCGTCCCAACATAGCCAGATTTATTTTTCGGGAATTTTTAGAGTCAATATGTGGCCCTAGTAAATTAAAATGTGTGTTCAAATTAAATATATACTGATTTACATTTTGATTTAGCGGAAACTAATCATAACAGCCGAATTGGGTTACGATACATATCCCATTGTGTTCGGAATGAGGGTATTTAGCTAGGGGCGACAGTCGTTGGGCTCGATTTGGGGTTCGAATTAAATGGTTACTTTGGAAATTGAAAATAATTAAAATAATTATATAACCCCCCAATACTCTCTCTCCCCGATTCAGTTAAACAGAAATAAAAAAAAATGAACGAAGAACCCTAGCCGCCGCCAGCACGAGATCGCTGCGCCACCCCATAGCCGGACCACTGCCACGGCCCCTTCCTCTACTCCGTCGTCGCCTAGGATCTGCACACTAGTCCCCCTCGCGAGACCCAAAGTCGCCCATCGACCCCTCCTCGTGAAGCCAACGCCATCACCACCAAATCCCGAGCTCCGCCTAGACCACCAGCGCTGACTGCTCCCCCTCCTCTACCTCCAGCGAGCGCCATTCTTCCCTCCCTCCCCCCCCCCCCCCCGTTTCCATTGTGAGCTTTTGTTTATTTATTTCTTTTTTTTATATACGTGAATTTGAAGACTAAGAAGGATATATATATATTTATATATACAAAGTATTTTCTGAATATAAAAATATGATTTTTTATGTAAGTAGCATTAAAAAGATTTGATCTTTATTATGAATAACGCTTTAAAAAGTTTTAATTTTTATTATGAATAACGCTTTTAAAAAGGTTAGATTTTTAAATATAAAAAAATTAGATTTTTAAATATAGAAAGATTAGATTTTTAAATATAAAAAGATTATATTTTTAAATATAAAAAGATTAGATTTTTAAAAATGAAATGATATGATTTTTCATAATATAAAAATATGATTTTTATATATGTATCGAAATAAAAATATGATTTTTATAGGAATAACGTTTAAAAATGTGATTTTCAACATATATCGTGTGAAACAGAGTGCGATGGAACAGACGAAAAAAAAATCCAAACCGTTCAAAAATAAAGAATGGCAGAGTGGAAATCAAAGATGAGAACTCTCTCACTGAATTCTTTGTACAGTTATTTATTTTATAACTGCATATATGAATTGCTCCCGTTCGTCCACAGACCATGGACGACTTGTTTGATTGTATGATAAGGTGATAATTGATTGTGATTGTTATGTGAAATGAAAATAAAATATTCATGTGTTGAATAAAGTGTTAGAACAATAAAAATATCATTATTATTGTAAAAATGAATGAAATAAAATATTTACTGAAATAAAATAAATATTCATTTACAAATCGGACGATTTGTTTATGTGCACACATTTAACTGATATTGATTGGGACGATTTATTTTACACATCGCCTAACTACACAAATAATAATCAGTGTTTTTGTTTGAAAACCTCACACGGGTATTGGGATGATAGTAGACATACACTAATCCCAAATATTTAGTTGTATGTCAATTGATTGGTTGACAGGCTGTTGTAAGCGTTAATTATTTATATTTGATGCTTATGCAGTTGTGTAAGGCACTTTGGATGGTGGTTGACTGTGTTTAATTATTTCTATGTACATGTGCGTATGAAATCCGTATAAATCAAATTATATGGTAATTGGCTGTGCCTGATTCCAAATCGGAAGGAATGAACATTTTAAACTAACGAATATTTTAAAATGACGAGTAACGAATATTTTAAAATAACTAATATTTTAAAATAATATTCAGTAATGGATCAAAATATGATTTTGATGTCCGATTTGGGATGGACACAAAAATATTTAAATATATAAAGCCGTGTAGATTAGATTAACGCCATTTTGATGTAAACGATATTTATATCGGTTTTATTCATTTTTATAATGAATATCGAAAAGGAAGTGATTTCAAATCTAATGTTTTTGAAAACATTATCATTTATATATTAATGATATGGAATATTCAATTTTGAATTAAAATTGAATATGAAGTTAAAATTGTTTTTGAAAACGAATGTAAAACGCTTTATAAAATACGTTTTAAATGGAAATCGACGAAATATATATAATATATGTATTATATATATATATTTATTTATTTAATTGCCTGAATAGAACGCGCCGAACCGCAGCAGTTCACGAATTTTGACCATTGACTTCGAATTGACATTATGGGAGATCCGACCGCCGGATTCTCCTAAACCAGAACCTTTGGGGTCGTATCGAAAAGAGCTTTCCAACGAATATAATAGACTTGTAATCTAACGGTTGGATTTGGAATTATGTCCAAATCAAATTTGGAAAAGGTCGCTATAAGTGAATTTCGATGACCATTTACGGAAATCGACTGTACGAGTCTTGATAAAATTATTAAAAATATTAATAATTTGCGTAAAATCATAATAAATGATTTGGAAGGAATTGGGATGAAAAATTCCATATTTGAAAAGATAAAAATATATTTTCATCGAAATGAACTAGTTATGAACTAGAATTATAATCCAATATTTTTAAATAAATAAACTGGATTTGAAATGGTTTTGAAAATAATCAGAATTTCCAATATATGAATTGGAATGTATTTGAATGGAAATAATCTTTGGAATATTTCGGTATTGTATTTCGTGATTATACGGATATGGTTATGGAAATTTGGAAGATATATTTTATATTGTTATTTCCAATACGATATTTGTCAGTTTTAGAATTTGATATTGAATATAAGCCGATATATTTTCTATTCAGAGCCTTGTATTTAATATCAAATGGGATTTTGGGTTTGTCGTGAATGGTGTCTTCATTAACACTGTTCTTGAACCTCATGTGAAAAGATTAAATATTTAATTAAGATTGTTAGTTTTTCCAATTAATTAACATTTAATTGAAATAAAATGGGATGTGAATTGGGTTTATTGTGAACTGTGTTTTTAACGACATTCGTTCTTTAACCCGATTTACAATGAAATGGGATTTGGAATTTATAGATCTTTTTATTAAGATTTAACGGGAATTTCCAAAGTAAAATTTTCCAATTTAATATATTAAATTGGAATTGAATGGAATTCGATTTGATAATAATCGAAATGAGCTTCTGTGGAGGAAGACTGTTGATATATGCGGAATTCAAAATGCTTTGTCATTATTCCATTTATATCATTAGTCGGATACGGAAATTGATATCGATTAAATATATTGATCAGTTTTCTATGAAGATTCCATGATTAATGGAATGTGATTTTGGGTTTATCGTGAACTGTGTTTTAAATGACATTAGTTCTTTAACCCAGTTAAAGACATGATTTATTTCCTAGATTTGAAAAATCATTAATATTGATTTTTGGGAAAATTAAAACTAAGTGGAGTTTTAATGTATCTTTAATTAGATTGAAATGGGAACTGATAATTTAAATTATCAAATTTGGGAAATGATCGAGAATGGAGTATCACTAATTTTGCTCCTACCGATAGTTAAATCTTTAATTAGATTAGAATGTGAAATGGTAATTAAATTTACTAATAACGTCATGGTGTTAGATATGGAGTATTACCAGTTTTGTTTCATGGGATGAATAGGTTGGGATTGGGAAATATAATAAATGATTACTTCGGTAAGGTGCGCCAATCCCGACTAGTTTCCATAAACCTTAATTTGGTTTGAACTTATATTCAAAGGAAGATTAAAGAATAAATTTAAAGAATTTATCTTTGATAAAATTAATGCGAACCTTTCCCAAAGTATAAGAATATTTGAATAAAGGAATATTCTGGATTGGAATGAGGCGTATGTTGTGTTTTTATAGCACTTGTTTATTTTATACGCGAGTTATTCAAAAAGACCTGGTTTATCCCATTCTGAATAACAGATTCGACGATGAAGACGGTGGTTGAAGACCGGAGGTCTTCACATCGTTTGGATGATTACTGATGTCTTGAATGGGCTGTACACCCAAGACAAGGTAATAAGTGGTGGTCGTCCAGACGTACTTAGAGAACGACCGGATATGCGAGGACCTCTCTCCTGTATTGGACATATGGGACGAAGAGTAAGGTGCCTCCGGTTTCGTTCAGACCCAAAACGAACTTGTAAATGGATGTGTGTCTGACATCGGGTTTCATTCCGTGTGATTGATAGACATCGGTTGCATAGCGTGAATTGCTGGTGTGGCATGCTGAGATGCAAAGGATCAAGGCTTCTGTTGAAAAGCAGAGTCTTCTGGTTGATTATCAAAGCACGGCTTTAATATAGCATAGCTTTGTGTATATCATTAATTCGCGAGCCCCACACCCCCGTATGAACCAGAAACGAGAGAGGACCTTAGGGAGGACATGCGTTTCTTTCTAGCTAGGAGTGGTGTCAAAGTTTTGCAAGCCCTGACGTTTTACTTATGTGGATGATGGATAGCGAGACGCCTTGCTTATATCGGTCACTGCGGTGCCGATGGATGGTTTAGTCGATATATGACCAGTTTACACCCCCATAGGGCGGGCAAACGTATTGTTCAGGCATTTTAATCCACTTCGTGTGGACCGGCCCTGACGATCTAAGGTGCAGTTGCGGCAGTTCCTGAGACATGGTAGCTAGATTGTCTCGAAGCAGTAAGGACGATCCCTTTCCTTGGTTCACAGATGGAAATCCAACTTCCAATACGTGAGATTTCGGGTTTGATTGTAGAGCCTAGTATGGCGACGTAGTGGGATGGGGCACTATGTCGTCTATGATTGATACATTTATATTTGAAGTTGATTTCTTCACTTATAGTAATAATAAAAGATGAAATTTCACGTACCAAGCACTTTTGGCTATTATAAGGTAAAACTCTATCCTCTGGCTTGTGTTGCATTGTGTAATGGGACCTGAGTCTTATAATAGCTTCATTGTTCTTTATTTAGCATTGCGTTGTTTGTCATATGCACTGGTATCCTTGGGAGGAAACCCATTCTGTGTTATACGGAGTGGTCCCTTAATTTACCTAACTTTAAAAATCAAATTAATAACTATTTTAGTTCTCACACCAGTCACATGACTGACGTGGATTTTATTGTTTTAACCTAAACTCTGGGTGCCCTTATTTTCCACACGGGCAGCTAGTAGTTTTGGGTTTTGCAGATTTATATTCACAGGATCCTGTTTTACAGCTGGAATGATATTCAGAAAGCTCTGTATCCGTGTATTCCTTTCAATTATGTTATGTAATTTGTAAATCTCTGATATTTTTTTCTGATGTATGTTATTTGTTCATACTCTATATGTTCTTGTACTCTGATGTAAATTGTTGTAATAAGCAATGAAATGTTCTTCTATTTGAGTTATGATTTGTTGTGTTCTCAATTCAATCCGGGATTTCCTTTATGTGGAAGTTCGGGTCGTCACATTCCGGTTGGTTCGAAGAGGGGAAATTTGGGTTGTTACACTTTGCAAGAAAGGTAAGTTTCAAGGAAGACAAGCTGGTGTACTCATGACAAAATCGAAGAAGTGGACGTGGTCGTTGTGGTTTTGGTTCTAGTGGAGGCCGTGGATTTGGAAATAACCCCCGAGACAAAGACCAGTCGAGCCAACAAAGTTGGCATGACAGAGGATATGGTTATTGAAGAGGCAGTCGGTCAAATCGTCAAAATGTTGAGTGCTACAACTGTGCAAAATATGAGCATTACGCAAAAAATGTTATTCTAATAAAACGGTGGAAGCAAATGCAAACCTAGTTGAGGAAGAAACAGGAGACGATGGTGTTACCTTTCTGGCTTATAAGGAAAATGCTCCTTGTAGCGATGTTGTATGGTATCTCATTACCAGTGCAGGTAATCGTATGTGAGGGAAAAAACACCTTTTTTGTGAAGATGCAAGAGGTAAAGGATGGAAATATTTCATTTGAAGATGCATCAAAAGTCCAAGGCCAAGGAAAAATAAATTTTCTCAAAAGAATGGTTGATTGATGATGTCTATTATGTGTCTAAATTGAAGAGTAACATCCTTAGCATAGGGAAACTATTAAAGGATGGGTATTCAATTTTCGTGAAAGATCGGATGTTACTTTTAAAGGAACAAAATTGCTATTTATTTTCATATATAGAAATGAGAAAGAATCGAATGTGCAAACTCAATATAGGAAACGTGCACGAAAGGTGTTTGCAAGTCAACATGGAGGATAAGGCCTCACTTGTTACTTACGGTTTGGTCACTTACATTATGGCGGTTTGAAAGAGTTAGCAAAGAAGGATATGGTTCATGGTCTACCACATATGGAGAAATTTTGCGAGGGATGTGTGCTTGGAAAACAAACAAGATTTTTTTTTCAAAAAAAGGCTAAATATCGCGCAAGGAGGTTACTAGAGTCAATACATACCGACATATGCAGCCCGATCACTCCCAAGTCATTTGGCGATAAGAGATATTTTATTACTTTCATTGACGATTACATAAGAAAGACTTGGGTTTATTTTTTGAAACAAAAATCTGAGACACTTTGAGTATTCAAGAAATTCAAAGTGTTAGTAGAGAAGACGATTGGTCCTTATATCGAGGATTTGTGATCAGATAGAGGTGGAGAGTATATTATGTCAATAGCCTTATGAGCTATTGCGAGGAACAAGGGATCAAAAGATTCTTAACTTCACCTACTCTCCTCAGAAAAATGGTGTGATCGAAAGAAAAAATCAAACTATTCTTAACATGATTCGATCAATGTTGAGGAGCAAAGACAAGCCGAAAGAATTTTGGGTAGAAGCTATACAATGTGTAGTGTATTTACAAAATCGATGTCCACATGCGATATTGGCATATCAAACACCACAAGAAGCTTGGATCGGATGAAAACCAACCGTATCACACATAAAACATTTAGTAGTTTGGCATATGCACATGTACCAGATCAAAGAAGAACCAAGCTGGATGATGAAAGAAGGAAATATGTATTCATTGGGTATGATGAGAAGGAAAATGCCCTAGATTTATTCGATCCAATTGAAAAGGAGGTGGTTGTGAGTCAAGATGTGTAGGTGAATGAAGAAAGCATGTGGGATTGGAACAACCGAATGGAAGTGACGTAGAAGGAAGAAAAGGGAGAATTACCAACAATTACATTGGTACACACACTAATAACCCCTCATGCATCTGATGATGAAGAATAGCCAAGGCAACCAAAAATGCGAAGTTTACAAGAACTGTACGAGTCAAAAAATGAAGTGCACCCAATATGTCTTTTGGCAGATGCTGAGAATATTACTTTTGAAGATGCAACAAGAGATAAAAAATGGAAAGTTGCGATGGATGAAGAGATGAGGGCTATCGGAAAAATGAAACTTGGGACCTGGTGGAGTTGCCAGAAGGATATCATCCCATAGAAGTAAAACGAGTATATAAGAAAAAGATGAATGCCAAATGTGGGATAGAAAGATATAAGGCGCGACTACTTGCAAAGGTTTATAAACAAAAGGCGGGGTTCGACTATAACAAATTATTTACCCTGGTGGCAAGAATGGAAACAATTGGGCTTCTCATATCTCAAGCAGCGCAATTCAAGTGGAAGATTTATCAAATGGATGTGATATCAACATTTTTAAATTGTGTGTTTGAAGAGGAAGTATACATGGAGCAACCACAAGGGTGCATGAAAGCTAGGAAGGAGAGCAAAGTATTGAAGTTAAGGAAAGCGTTATATGGGCTAAAGCAAGCACCTTGTACATGGAAAACCAAAATCAATACATACTTCAAGGATAATGAGTTGATACAATGTCCTTACGAGCATGCACTATATGTGACGAAAGAAAAATGCAACTTATTGTTTGTTGCTCTTTATGTTGATGATCTATTATTCATAGGGAATAACAAGGAGACGATAAAAGATTTTAAAGAAGCTATGACTCGAGAGTTTGAAATGACATATTTAAATTGTTGAAATACTTTCTTGGTCTTGAGGTTAGGCAAGAAAGATCTGAAATATTTGTGTCACACGAGGCTTATACAAAAGACATTTTGAAGAAGAACAAGATGGAAGAGTGCAACCAGTAGCAACACTATTGGAACTCAGTGCAAAACTCTCTAAGTTTGATAGCGGAGATCGAGTAGACACAAACAAATACTAAATTTTGGTTGGGAGCCTAAGGTATCTCACGTGCACTAGGACAGATATTGCATATAGTGTTGGCATGGTGATTCGGTTCATGGAGGAGCAGAAATACTCGCATATGAAGGCTATTAAGAGAACTCTTCGATATTTCCGGGGAATGGAGTCACTAGGGTTATTCTATTATACGACAAATGAATACAAATTGGTGGGTTACTCTGATAATGATTGGTGTGGAGATACAGATGATCGGAAAAGCACATCGGGATATGTGTTCTACATAGGAGATACTGCTTTCTCATGGCTCTCGAAGAAACAAACAATAGTGGCATTGTCAACATGTGAAGCAGAGTATGTGGAAGCATCTTTGTGTGTATGTCATGCGATATAGTTGAGAAATTTGCTGTACAAGCTAAAACTACAACAACATAAGGCAACAGAAATATGAGTTGATAATAAATCGACAATTGAGTTAGCAAAGAATCTGGTGCACCATGAGAGGGGAAAGCTTATAAATATTCGATTTCATTTTATTCGGGAACATATGAAAGAAGGCAACGTGCGAACGAGTCATGTTTCAAGTCATGACCAAGTGGCAGATATATTTACAAAGCCGCTACCAAAAGTCTTGTTCGAGAATTACGAGATGATGATCGGAATGAAGAATGGAAAATGTTTGAGTTTAATGGTGGAATTTGTTAAAGAATAAACTCAAATCAAAAGATAAAGTCAAAATTTGTGTTTGTTGAAGACAAGAGTCGTGTTTATTAAAGTGAAAAGTCGTGTCTTTTGAGAAATGAAAAGTCATATTTGTTGAAGTGAAGGGTCGTGTCAGTTGAAATGAAGAGTGTTGTCTATTCGGTAAAAGCCATGTTTATTGAAGTGAAAAGTCATATTTATTCAGTAAAACTCGTGTCCATTGAAATGAAAAGGCGTTTATCCAAAGAGTTGTGTCTATTTATAAGGGTATGTAGTCCATTATAAATATGTGGTTATTTTGTTGTGTTATAAGCAAGAAAAACAAGCAAGTATGAATGAAAAACAATGAAAGAAGTTGAATTATAAAGAAGTAAAATTATTTATGTATCCTCCTCAGAATTCCTCTTCTCCGTTTAACATATTCATGTGCTTTTTCTACTTCATGGGTTCTATTTGACAACATTCATCTACATTTATGACAAATATTGGTGCACTATCACCGATATATCGGTAAATACCAATGATTTATTATATAAATATCATTAAATTGCATTTTTAGTGATGTTCCATAGAATATACTTGTTGAAGCCCGATATACGATATATTGATAACATTTCCTGATGTTAACTGCTAGTGGAGAGGTGGAAGTATAAAAATGGAAAAATATAATATAACTAAAAAATGAAGAAAACTGCAAATAAGGAAATAAAGATAACCATTTCATTTTATCATATTTTAATTCATGCTTACATAAGATGCAACTACATAAGAATATAATCATAGTGACATTCTTCTAGAACGATTTCTCATATATTATAACCAACTCTTCACCTGTGCTACTTGTTAAAAAGTAAGATTACACGTGGCGATTTTGCGTTGATTACCGAGCTCTAAACGTCGTAACAATTAAAGATCGCTTTCCAATCCCAACAGTGGATGAGCTATTGGACGAACTCGACGGTGCCTCGTACTTCATTAAATTAGACCTGAAGAGAGGTTACTTCCAAATCCATGTCCATCTCACCGATATTCCAAAAACAACTTTTTGTACCCATGAAGGCCACTATGAATTTTTGGTCATGCCTTTCGGCCTCACCAACGCCACCTTCTACCTTTCAAGCAACAATGAAAACTATTTTCCATCAACATCTTTGGCATTTCATTTTATTATTTTTTGATGACATACTTATTTATAGCCGGACACTTACTTCTCACATATCACACTTACAAGCTACTCAACAGATCCTAGCAGAACACAAGTTTGTTATCAACCTTACCAAGTGTGCCTTTGCTCTTACCGAAATAAATTACTTTGGACACTTAATTTCTGAAGATGGAGTAAAAGTTGATCCTAGATAAATTCAAGCAATGACTGAATGGCCTATTCCAACCACCACTACCGAACTCCGCGGATTTTTAGGCCTCACGGGCTACTATCGAAAGTTCATACGCCATTATGCCATCATAGCCAACCCCTTCACTAAACTATTAAAAAAAGACTCTTGGACTTCCGAAGCAACCACGACATTCAACCATCTTAAACAAGTCATAACCAAAACGCCCATTCTCGCCCTACCTAATTTCTCCTTACCATTCGCCTTACGCACCGAAGCATCTGACTCCGCTACTGGAGCCATCTTATCCCAAAATAAACACCCTATTTCCTTCTTTAGTAAAAACTCCCACAAACACTTCAAAAAGCCTCCACTTATAGCCGTGAAATGTACGTCATTTCTTACAGCCGTTAAACGTTGGTGTCACTACCTCTTAGGCCGACCTTTCACCATTATAACTGACCACCAATGCCTCCGCCAACTAATGACACAAACTGTACAAACTCCGAAACACCAAAAATGGCTCACAAAACTACTTGGATTCGATTTTACTATTCATTACCAGCCTGGTCCAATGAATTCAGTTGTAGATTCACTATCCAGACTACCGACACTATTATCCCATACCACACCCTATTAACAAACTTACACCACTTCACCTTTAACATACAACACACAATCCCTACCCTCTCCCCTATATTTCGAAGCACTCCACATTCTCAAGCCTCTCCACCACTGCTAGTGCAACCAAATACCCTAACCGAATCCAAGACCAACATACTCGAAGCTTTTTCTTCTCTATCCTTCGACCTCCAAGCAGCTATCCAACATGTCACCGCAGACTACCCCAAAGCTCAATGACTTATTACCTCAACACGGCAGGAACCTACGCAGCAACTCCAGGCCCGCGATGGACTGCTGTTGTATGGAAACCGCATTTTTGTGCTAGACAAAGAAAACTTATGCTGCCATACCGTCGTCGCCTTCCACAACTCTCCCATCGGAGGAAACTCATGTGTACATACAACTCTAGCTCGTCTATCTGCTAATTTTTATTGGCCAAAAATGCTCGTCCATATTAAGAATTTGTTAAGGGTTGTTCTATTTGTTTACAATCTAAACCAGAAAATACTACCCCGAAAGGCCAGCTACAACCTCTGCTGATTCCAATCCGAATTTAGGAAGATATTTCGATGGGCTTCATCGCCCACCTTCCACCCTCCCTAGGAAAAACAACCATTTGGGTAATTGTTGATCGCTTATCCAAATATGCTCATTTCATACCATTACCCACTTCATTCTCTACTTCCCAATCAGCCTCCCAATTTATCCAAGACTATGTCAGACTTCATGGATGCCCGCGCTCCATCGTCTCCGACCGTGATCGCATCTTTATTAGTCACTTTTGGAAGGTGCTTTTTCAACTCCATGGAACCTTTCAAAAATGAGTAGCACATATCAACCACAAACGGACGGCCAAACCGGAGTGGTAAACCGTTGTCTTGAAACGTATTTGAGAGTGACAGTAGGCAATGCACCAAACAAATGGACCATGATGCTATCAGGGCTGAATGGTGGTAAACACTAATCGTCACTCCTTCATCGGCATGTTCCCCTTTCAAGCGGTCTATGGACAACCACCACCAATACTTCTTGACTACATCAATGACTCCACTAATGTTGATGAACTTGATGAATGGCTCCCCAGTCGATCCCAACTTCTCCAACAACTTAAACAAAATTTGGCGAACAGTCTCGGATGACAAATCATGCTAACCAACATCGAACGGACAAGGAGTTCTCTTTTGGAGATTGGGTGTTCATACGACTCCAACCATATCGCCAACTCTTCTTAAGTAAAACCTTCCACAAACTCTCTAAACCATACTTTGGACCATATCAAATCATTGACCGAATTGGAACAATCCCCTACAAGTTTCAACTTCCATCCGACTCAAAAATCCACCCAGTTGTTTACATATCCCTGCTCAAATATTGCTCCAACCCTCACACCACTACACTTACCCCATTACCATCCACAAATCCGGAGAAGATACTGGCCGCATGACAACGCTCTCTGAACATTACCTAAATCCTGGTGCAACGGCAAGGTTTCGGCCCACATGAAGCAACATGGGAAAATACAAAACTACTGATAAAGAGCTTTCCAAACTTTGACCGTGAGGACAAGGTCCATTTTGGAGTAGGGAGTAGCAGCAGCCATGTATAATGGTGCACCAGTGTAACCTGTTAGGTCCAAGAGAATCATTAACAAACCTGCACGTTTTAGGTGAATCATGCATATACCTGAATCTGCTGCAAAAGAGTAGTTTGTTATAACTTTTTTATTTCCATTGCTTTTGAGGTGGCACTGTCCAAAATAATTTGTTATGAATTTGTTATATGCGGTGAGCTGGCAAAATATTTATGGGTTAGTTACATAACACCTTTTGTAGTGCATATATATATATATATATATATATATATATATATATATATATATATATATGCATTATAATTTCCTTACCTCGCCTTCTTCTCTTCAAAAATGTCTCTGTTAATTCTTCAAGTGCTGCATCAGAACGTTTCCCACATGTCATGGAAAATGCAACTGTACAACTAATTATTATGCTTCTTCGTGATTAAACAAGAGTCTTAATGACTCTATATTTAGTCTTCATTTTTCACTCTTGTTTACTAGTTTTTCCCTGCTTATTATAGACTCCATGCTATTTAATCTTAATGGCTCCGACAAAACTGAACTGAGCCAAATTAAAGCCGAGCATCACAAACAAACAAGAAAGTCAAACTGATCGCTCAGAAAACTTTCAACAAATCCATGATGAACAGCAACAGAACATCACCAAGAACCACCATGAACTCCAAGAACCACACAAAAGCAGGATAAACCTTGATCTAAACACAACCCCAAACCAAAAACTGCACTTCAAACAAGAAGAACTGCTCCACTACAAGCATAAGCACAACAACATAAAGACTAGCAGAAAAACCAAATACTACCCAAGCAGGCCAGAAGCAACATCACTGAATTCTCAAACCGTAAATAAACAAAATATACAAAAACCAACCAGAAGGAGGCTTCTAAAGAACCAAACCAGAAATATGAATAGGAGGCATGCATACATAGCATTAAAAGAGAAACTGGAGAGACTTACTTCTTAGTTATCCCTTCTTTAAAATTCCACATGAAGAATTACCCTCTTCTTTTGCCTTCTTGGTTTTTGATCTATTTTACCCACCCTGGATTAGTTTCTACCAAGGGTTCTCCACTCATCATATTGTTGCCTTTCTTGAATTTACTTCTTTTAAATCTTGTTTTTTTCCTTAAAGCTACTAACTGAGCCGTCAGAATCCTCCACAACTAAATCTTCATTTCTTTGGATATCCTTAACTTGCATTGTACTATAATTTTCATTATCTAATATATCATTGAATCCAATACCTGAATCAGTCTTTCCAATATCATAATTAACTATAGAATGATCCTTAACTTCCTTTATAACCTCCATTAAGTTATCTTTTGCTACATTCCCTCCTATACTATATATCTCACTACAGTTCTCTAAATTGTCAATTCTAGTAGCATCAGCTTTCACTCCAGAATATTCAACATTCTTAATACATTCATCATCCTGCTCATACCTAGCTCGCATATTCTCTTTAATAGTTGATGACACTTTCACAGGATTAGAAATAACACCACCCATGCATGTTATGACACACTTCCATATCAATAGTAGGATAATACTCTGTAACAGGAGACCCTAATGATTTAAATGTCTTGTATTACTATCAGTGTTAACAACATCTTTTCCATTATATTCCTTAACAATATCCCTCATAGTATTTTCCTGTTTGTCCTTTATTTCATCCAAATCCATACAATTGTTATTGTTAGGAGAGTTCCTTAGTACCCATATTCTATCTGACTTACACATATCATTAGAATGCCCAAATATATTACATTTAGTACACACATAAGGAATCCATTCATATCTAACTCTTTGCCAGACTATAGTTCCATTTTCATATTGAACAGGAATAACTTCTTGAAAATTAAAATTTATGCTAATCTCAACCAATACTCTAGCATAGGATATGCGGTAAGCATTTTCAGTTACACTATCCATTCTTAAAGGTTTACCCAAAATAGAAACCATCCTACTAATGGCTTCAACTGGCCAAAATTCAAGATCTAGATTAGGTAGATTGATCCAAATTGGAATGGTGTTAAGGAATTCTCTATTCATTCTCATGCCTGACACCCACTTTTTCATGAAAATCAGTCTCTTATTATAATAGTATGGCCCCTCTGCAAGATTTGGTAGCTTTGATTTTGCAACTGTGTTGTTATCTTAGGTCTCGTTACAGTGGTCTATGTTATTTTGTGCTTGTGTGGTGTTATGGGTTATGTAGTGTATGTTTTGCTTTTGGGTTGGCTTTCTTTTGTCATTGTATAGTATTTGTTGCTCTTTGGTTGTATTGTTACCAGCTCAAATGTTTTGTAACTCTTCCATTTGTATACAAGTACCCTTCAATGTTAAAAAAAGGGGATTGTTAAAGGGACTCCACATTTGGTTAAGGGAAGGATAATTTTAAGGGGACTCCAGCTTATTTTTTTGTTGTTAAGGGGGGTTTGGTTTATTTGAAAAAGAAAAGAAAACAAGACCAAATTACCCAAGGCTTGTCACTTATGTTAAACTCTAACTTACTAAATTCAACGCAAATAACAAACTTGGAAATTACTAAACATATCAATTACTCAAATTAGATACAACACATTAGATTAAATTTTTTGTTTTTGCATTTATTTTAAATTAACCATACCAATTTTAATATGAAATTAAAATTAATTACCTAATCTGATGCCTTCTGATCACCATGAAGCTTTTTTGTGTCTCCATTACATTAAATATATCTATTTTTTATTTGGAAAATTCTATTTATACACCGAAAACCACTTAACATGCACCATTATTTTTCTATAAATTATATTACTAAATTAATCTTTTCTCATAGTTGCTTTTCAAAAACTTTTGCATATAAAAAGTCAAATTATTCTTAAAAGTATTCAAACTTGATGCAAACAATATATGTTAACAAAGATGTTAATGAATTATTTAATCATGAAATCTAAAATTTCAATTAAGAAAACATTCAGAAATAATGTCTAATTTAGATGTGTTGATTTATTTTGTAAAATTACAGTAATTTTTTTCAAATTGAATTTTTTTTCAGAAAGTTTATAAAATTACAGTATTAGTAAAAGAAATAAATTTCATTTTATTAAATTTTACTCAGTTTGATGCAGAATTTCTAATTTTTGGTAATTGTGTTTTAAGTTTGAAAGAGGAAAGAAAAATAAGATGAGAACATTGATAATTTAGTAAAAGAAACGGTGTATGTAAAATAATATATGGTGTATAGTAGTTTATTATATTTTTTGTTTATGTTTAGCAATTTTTGGTGTATAAATAGAATTAGCCTTTTTATTTTTATGTACATTATTAAATTGTTAGCATTAATTAAGGTTTAATTTACATGGTTTATTTTAATGAGGATTATAGGGGGTTAATATCGAAATTTTAGTTTATATTTTTAAGGGGAGGCTGATTTATTTTGTCCTCCCCATAACAATTATACAATAAATAAAAATTGGTCCTCCCCTTAACCAAATGTGGAGTCCCTTTAACAATCCCCTAAAAAAATTCAAAAAAAATAATCTCAATGGCAAGTAAATTGGATTTTTCTCGTGCTTACATCAGCACGCCATGCAACATAAACTATCATTATTACAGTTAACTTATAGCATTCACAACAACCTTTTAACAGTTGATTTCTATTATTGAAATATTCGATGAATACAATGTCAAAGCATACATTTTATCAATATTTTATTCAAAATTAAATTTGGAATTTTTTTTTTGCTTGCTGCCATCACGACAGCATGAGCAACAACAGAGTCCTGAAAAAACCCATCATTAGAAGGAGTCATCCAAGACTTAACCCCTGCTTTGGCAAACATTTCTTCACATGCACTTCCAGTTCTTGTCACAGTTTCAACTTTCCCGCTAGCTGCTTTGTAATCTCCCTTCTTCATCACAGTAACCGCTTCCTTTAAATTTGAAATAGCGGTCTCATATAGATGTATACACCCCTGCACGCATGATACTTTTTTGGGGTCAGACTTGATCTTCGGGTATTCGTTTTGTAGGCTTGATCGGATCGAGCCGGCTTTGGCTGAGGTGATCTGGGTGGCAATGATGGCTAGGCTTTTGGGAGAGGAGCCACAACCGTGACTATTACAGTATGCATTGAACATATCGACGCATTCTTTGATCTTCATATGTGGATCCTCCGATGAACCGGCTTTGCATGTCTCTTCCACAACATTTGCTTGTTTGGAACTTTGGATTAGGATTAGGAAAACTAATATTAGCAATGCTTGCTTCATGTTGTTATGACAAGATTAACATTGTTTGATTTTAAGAGATATATAAATGACATCTTTGCATTCATGTCTATCAGTGATCATTGAATGTTCCTTTACCTGTTTTTTATGCACATTAACTTAGTTAATTAATATGTTAACAAAATCAAAATATTCAAGTGGGCTTCACTTAATTTTGAATGGATGCAATTTTATGCATCCTTGAGTAGGATGGATACACCTTTGAAAAATAAAAAAACATAATGCATTTGATGAACGAATATATGATTCAATCTAGCAAAAAAAGAATACATTTACCATGGATTTTCTACATTCATGTCAATCCAGGATTTGAATGTTGATCGATCTTGCTTTTAAGATAAGGGAGCTTAATTACTGTCATTCCAAAACAGAACTCTTCCCCTAAACATCACAAAGTAGGATATACATCTTCATTCTTCAAGTACAATAATTTTGCATATAATAAACTGGTGCCTAATTTATTTGAGATAATCAAAATATATATATATATATATATATATATATATATATATATATGGAAAAGCTATTTAGACACAATATTTTGACACAATGGAGCTCAACCATTAGATCACCTGTTGAATTCTGTATTTCAATGTATGGACAAAAATATCCAACGGTTAAGACTTTGTGTTTCCCAATTTGTGTCTAATTTTGTGTTCAAATAGCGGGTATATATTCAACAACAACAGCTAATCCATAAATCTCAAACAAGTTGGGGTTGGCTATGGAACATCAAAATAAGGAAAAAAAAGTCAAAAACATACGTGAAAGTAAAATAAAGTAAAAAAAAAAACTAAGGTTATGGTACATGGATTACTAACTTGCATGCACTTCTATCTAATACCAACTCTTCAGATATACTCAAATTTCTTAAGTCCCTTTTTACTATCTCCTCTCATGTCATTTTAGGTCGACTCTTACTTCTTTTTGGGCCTTCAGTACGACCTAAAATTCCAACATGCACAGGTGCATATATATATATATATATATATATATATATATATATATTGAAAATTGGTTCACTTTATTGCTAAAACCAATAACAACCTCCTTTATAAGCCTCGTTAAAACCTTGCAATCCTTACAAGGAAAAAGAGTACTTATAAATTTGGTTAATACATCATCTATAAACGATAACAAAAAAAAATACAACAAGATAGACAAAAACCAACAAAACAAAATAAACTTGTACTTTAAAGTCCTTCTTCACCGGCCCATTGAAGCCCAGAACCCATCACCGACATAAAAGGAGTCAAACTACTTCGAACTATCCAAAGTCAATCAGTTCAATCCCCCATCGAGCTAACATCTGTTCATTCCTCAAAGTACGAGCAGTTTTAGATCCATTTCCACGAACCAGATCTACAATCTCCTTCTTAATCTTCAACAAAGTAATTTATGCAAGAGTTCTTCGATTCTGAAATACTCTCATGTTTCTCTCCCTCCAGATAAAATACACCACAGTCGTGAAAGCACCGAATGCTAAGTCTCTAATTTGGTCCTTAGCCGAGAATTGGGAAATTAGGGTTCGAGCTTCTTCCTGAAGATTAGCAAGAAGATGAAGTGGCAAATCAAGTTTCCGTTTTAATGATAACCAGATAAAGGAGGAAAAATCACATTGAAAGAACAAATGGTTTATGGATTCAGCATGGTTATCACAAAGAGGGCACAGAATATTTTCAACAGCACTGTACTGAAGCAAGCGATCTTTGGTGTTCAATCTTCCTAACACAGCAAGGTAAGAGATAAAAGACATTCTTTTACTGTTTTTCTTATGCCAAACTACTGAGAAAATTGGATCTGAAACCCCATTTGTACGAGTATACTCCCATACTTTATGAAATAAAAATATTCCACCTTCACACCACTCATAGAAGTCCTGATTTTGACTAGAATTAACCACTATTGGACTGATTTCTTCAATTAATTCTCTTGTCGCAGGATGAATTTCAGGATGAAATTCTTCATTTCTGATTATGGAGCTGACTTTTTGTTCAGAGTTACCAATTATTTGAAGCCTATCAAAACCCAAAAGATCCACCATGCATTTACAATTGATCCAAGGATCATACCACAGATAAGTATTCTCTCCTTTACATATTACCTTATTAAAAAGTTGCTTTGAATTAGATCTAAGTTTTAGAATAGCTTTCCATGTACTAGAAGAATTTGGATCAGCTGCCATTGACCAAAAATGATCATTCCTGCAATATTTATTATGAATCCATCTACTCCATAAAAAAGTATTAGATAGAAAATTCCACAATAGTTTAATACATGCAACTTTTTTCAGATCTGACAAATTCTTTAGACCAATTCCTCCTTCATTCTTAGGTTTACACAGAATAGACCATGCAACCTTATGAGCAGTTCCTCCCCAGAAAAAATCAGCATAAAGAGACTGTAATTTATCCAGTGTAAATTCTGGTATTTGGTAGATGAACAGCCAATACAAAATAATAGGAGTGATCACTGAATTAATTAATTCTGCACGCCCAACAAAACTTAATAGTTTAGTCTCCCAACCTTGAATCTTATTTTGAACTCATTGAATTAGGGAATTGCATTCAGAATAATGCAAGTAATTAGATGAAAGAGGAACACCCAAATATTTTACAGGCAATATTCCTTGCTCAAAACCCAATATATCTAGTATTTCATTTCTATTCAAAGTAGAAATACTAAAAAATATTTTAGTTTTAGAAGCATTTACATTCAGGCCTGCATAAATACTTAGGTTTTGAAAAATTCCTTTTAAAGTAGCTGCATTAAGAATAGAAGATTTACCAAACACCATTAAGTCATCTGCATATAGGAGGTGAGAAATAACTGGCTGAATTTTACTACTTGGTTGAAATGACTTTGAAACAGTTGCCTCATCCATCAGAAAAGTAAAATATTGCATGCAAATAGCAAACAAATATGGTGATAAGGGGTCCCCTTGCCTAATACCTCTTGTAGATGTAATAAAACCCTTAGGAATACCTTGTATCATAATTGAGAATGTAGCTGATTCCATGCACTCATATATCAATTTTATAAAGTGATTAGGGAACTTCATTTTTTCCATCAAAAAACATATCAATTCCCTATTTACTTTATCATATGCTTTCTGCAAGTCTATTTTAATACTCATTTTTGGCATTCCAGCTTTTTTGAAATCTCTCAACAGCTCATGAGCTAAGAGGATATTATCACCAATGTATCTTCCTTTGATAAATGCACTCTGATTTTCAGACACTAGAAATGGAAGAAAAGGTTTTAATCTATTACATAAAATTTTTGAATTTTTTTTTATAATAGACATTGCAACATGAAATTGGCCTGTAATGATAGATTTCTGATGGCTTATCATTTTTAGGTACAAGTGTTATAAAGGTATGATTTAAAGCTTTGGGCAATTTTCCAGAAAGAAATATATCTAAAATAGCTTCCAATAATTCAGATTTAATACTCTCCCAATGAACTTTAAAAAATTTAACACTCATACCATCAGGTCCAGGACTTGATTCATCATGAATTGAGAAAACTGCTTCTTTGACTTCAGCTAAATCAACTTTTCTCAATAAGCTTCTTTGACCTTGCTCATTTATAAAGGAAATAGGCAGGAAATGAGGGAATTCACTTGATTTAGGACCATTAAACAAAGAAGAAAAATAATTGATGGCTGCTGATTCAATTTCATTTGCTTTAAACAACAAGGATCCATTAGAATCAATTAATGCTCTAATATGGTTGAAATATCTTCTATTAGACATACGAGAATAGATAAATTTTGAGTTTGTATCACCTTGCTGCAACCAAGAAATCTTTGCTTGTTGTTTAAAACTTCTGAAATATATATATTGTAATTCCTGATACTCCTTCTTTGCTTGTAGATAATCATCATAAATTTGCATATCCTCTGGATGAAGATCAACTTCAGATTCAAGCAGTGACACCTTCTGTTCAGCCTGTTTAAGGTTAGAATTATTTTTATCTCTAATTCTATTCCAATTTTTCAACTCAGTTTTACAGTATTTTAACTCCTGTTGAAACTTGTAGCTTTGAAAACCCCAAACTTTAGAATTCAAACCATTTTGCACAGCTTCATGATATCCTGCATAACTGCTCCAGTCATTTTTATATCTGAATGGAAAACCCTTCACTTCTTGAGTAGGAACAAAATCCACAACAATAGGATTATGATCACTAGATCTTTGATGAAGTGAAAGAGCTTTCATATTAAGAAATTAATGAAGGCAGACATTATTCACCAAAATTTTATCAATATGTGTTGCTACTCCTCTTCTACGCCATGTAAAATTAAATCCCAATGGTTTAATTTCAGATAAATTGGTTTGAATTAGAAACTTCTGAAATTCTCTCAACTGATAATATGGAATTGGTAGGCCCTTTTTTTTTATCTTTTGGTGATAATGCATTGTTAAAATCCCCCATAAGAATCCAAGATTGTGAATAAGAAATTGAATCTCTGACCAATGCTTCCCATAAACCAACTCTATCTGCAAATGAGTTACTACCATATACAACAGTAAAAATCATTTCAAAACCACCTTTGTTTATTGCTTTAACTGTCAAATGCTGTGTAGACATAGAAAGGGTGAATAGCTCCCATACATTTGAATCCCAAATGAACAAAATTCTACCAGTAACCAAAGTAGAATTATTAGTTAAGTATTTCCAATCACTAGGCATCAAAGAAGAAAATAATCTCAAAATAGTTGCAGACAATTTTGTTTCTACTAAACCAACCAAGGTTGATTTAGTATTATTTAGGAGTGAGAGTACATCTTTCATTATAAAAGATGTATTCATACCCCTAACATTCCAAGTTAATATTGTCATTTAATTGAGGATGTACTCCTTGTACTTCTTTTAGGAGGAGTAGGTAATTTTGGTTTTGACCCTTGCAGATAGTTTTCATTCTTATCAATTAACAAAGAAACATCAACTTGTTTTCCTTTGTCCAGATTATTTACTTTGTCAGCTTCCTCTATGTGATCAGCAACATTGTTTAACATATCTGGAATAATACTTTCAGGAAGCTTTGAATTTAAGAAATCAAGATCATCATTAATTTCTGTAAATGAGTGAACTTCATTGTTAAATCCAGATGATTGTGGATCTAAACCTTGTTTTTCTGTCACTTCAGTAATTTCATCATGAGACTCATCAGCATCAGGAGGTTTCCATCGATTATCAGAAACTTCAGCATGATAATCATCATTATGCCCAAACAATTTACACTGGACACACATCTGAGGTACAAATTCATATTCTACTGATATTGAAATCTTTTGCCCATTATGTAACTGAATAGGAATTTCAGTTTTTAAGTCTGTTTCAGTGTCAATTAGTATTAGAACTCTAGCATACTTTGAATACTTCTTCTCTGCTGTATTTGAATCAATCAGTAGAGGTTTTGAAATGTAACTTGACAACATTTGAATAGCATTTTTAGTCCAAAGTTCAAATGGTAAATCAACTAAACGGATCCAGATCTGGACCATATTACTCTGTTTCTCATTGAAATCAAATCCAGGATACCAGACCTCAACATATAAAAGCCTACCAAAATATGAATATGTTGAACACTCTTTGATTCGCTCAAAATCCTCTTTAGATTCAAACTGAACTATAAAATTATAGTTAGAGGATACATGAGTATTAAACACACCTATAGGCTTCCATACCTTTGAAATATACTCCTTCAATTTGACTGTTGATAGTCTAAAGTAGATTGGAATTAGAGCCACTGTATTAATCCAAGAGATCTCTGATTCATTATATATATTTTCAGGTATGAAGATAATATCATATCTCGGAGGTACATATTCGAGCTGTCTGTTTCTCAGATCCGATACCAGATCTGGATTAGATGAAGAAACCATTACAGGATTTGCTTGGGATTTAGTTGTTTGGAATGATGGATTGATTTTTGTAGATGAATGAAATTGGTGAGGATTTGATGTATTATTGTCCGCCATTTTTGATGTAAAGTGGTGTAAATTAAGAAGGCGAAAGTTATATATATATATAATCTAAACAAGCCAAACAAACTTTAAAAATATCATCGAACTTGTCCCATAGTAAATATGTACATATATAGTATCGCTAATTTAGTCTCCATTACATGCAATTAAAGTGGATACAAATATATCAGTATCAATTTCAATAAATTTTGTTGGGATGTACTATACTTTACTTTTTCCTTTTCTCCAATAAATTTTAATTCATCTCAAAAGAAATTTTACATTATAGTCATATCCAATTTAGCAATTGAAAGAAACATATAACATTAACTTACATTATATGTATCTTATAAAATTTACATTGAGTACTCTAGGTCGAGTGGTTAGAGGTATACCGATTTGGATAAAGTATCCCTCATGTTATTAAAATGAATCTTAGAAATGCTAGGCAAATAATAACAATAACAAATCATCTATGCTGATGCTACTAATTCATTTGTCCATCTTTATAAGACCCTGATTTGTTTCGGATACTCGTCGACTTCTTGCTTATATCAACAACTTTCACATTCAATAAATTGTAGAATAAACGGATTCTTTTAAGATGGAAAGACTAGTCTCCTAAGAATTACACCACTAAAACCAAATTGAACAAGGTTAAGTCATAAATAAGTTATTACAACAAGCTTTAGTTACTTTTATTTCAACTTAAAAAATTGATACAGAACGACATATTCATCAGTTTAAATAACCATAAATAGAATACAGCAATTTGTAGAATCATTCAACAAACTTGAATCCAAAGTTGTTCAAAAAAATATAGGAATAAAAACCTAGATTTATATGCAATTGACAACAACAGTTGATGTGAACGTTAGTAGATGCACAACACACATAACCAAGAATATCTGCTAATCCTAGGTGCTTTGAAATCCTGACTAATTTATTAGCAAAATTTAATCGATCATCCTTTACCAGACTTAATCTTAGTGGCTGCTGCTTTGAATTGGATATAAATGCTTTAATCTACATGTATTTTGTAGAATTTTAGAAGAGGAGGAAACTTCTTTAGTTTCTTACTCACTTTTTTCTCCACTACTTCATTTTTCCTTACATACTTACAAAATGACCACACTTATATATAGTGGACGACATAACCTTACAAACACCAATAGACACATTTTCATTTCAATGGACATGACCCTTCATTAAACTGACACGACTATTTGTTGAACGGACACAACATTTCATTAAACAGACACGACACTTCACTTGAATAGACACGACTCTTCATTTGAATGAACATGACTTTTCACTTCAACAGATACGACTATTCATTTATCATTAAATTTTAGTTTATCCCAACAAATGTCTCCCTTAAACTAAAATTCCTTCGAACTCGCAATGCAGCAACATTTATTGAACATGAAACCGTTTGTGCCTGCCCCTTTTTTGTATTTTACATGCTTTGGTAGAACTATAGAAATTATTCAAGCTTTCTTTCTTCTTTTCTCACCTTTGTCCTTGGATTTTTCATCTTTGGCTTTCTTTTTTTTCTCCTTCTCTAACTCTTCTTTGCTCACATCATCATCATCCTTCCCTTCTTTCTCTTTCTCATCTTTATTTTTCTTCTTACCTTTGTCCTTCGGATCTTTATCCTTAATTCTCTCTTCTTTGTTCTTTTTCACTCCCTTCGTGCTTGTCCTTGTCTTTCGCTCTATTCTTCACTTTCTTCTCCTTAACATCGCCTTCTTCATTTTCATTTCCTTTACTTTAACCCTTCTTTTCTTCCTCATCCTTTACTTCTTCATGTTCATCATTTTTGTGTTATTCTTCTTTTCTTTCCCTTCTCTCTTCTCCTTTGCATCATCATCTGCATTTTCATCTTCTTCTTGTTTTCCTTTCTTTTCCTTTCGTTTTTTCTTGCATTTCTTCGCCTTTACTTCTCCGTCTTTAGTATTATCTTCTTTTCCTTCCTTTATAGCATCATCTCCTTCGCTTTCATAGTTTTTCTCATTTGCATCCCCTCCAATTCCATCTACTTCATCATTTGTCGCTGTTTCATTTCCATTTACTTCCACTTTTTCTTTAAGCATCTCTTCCTCTACTTCTTCTTCCTTCTCTTCATCCTTTTCTTCTTCATCTTCTTTGGCCTCCTCTTCATCTTCTTCTTCTACTTTTGTGTCATCCTTTTCATACACTCTTTCAATAAATTCCATGAATCTTTTGCGGATTTTTCTCCATTAATATGACACCATGCTTCTTTATCGACGTTCTCACTCAATACCATAAAAGCTTGAAGATCTTTCCTTCTCAAACTTGTAAATGCCTCACTCTCTTTCTTCGTCATGTTTTTAACATCTTTTGGCCATTCTAGCTACTTTCAACGATCTCCCATAGCCCTTTGGATATCAACTCTTCTTTCTTTTGTTTCATAATTTTCTTTTGTGAGAACAAACGACGAGAAGAATAAAAATGCCATAATTTTAACCAGGCTCTGATACCAATTTGTAGAATTGAAGAAGAAGAGAAAACTTAATTTTTGATTTGAGGAATAACTCCTTTTAATTTCCTTACTCACTTTTTTTTCTTCACTTCCCACTTACAACACTCTTACTTTCTTACAACAACATTCTTCAATAGACACGACCCTTTATTTCAACAGACACGACTCTTCATTTATCATTAAATTATGGTGTATCCCAACATATTTGACGAAAAGCAATATATATATATATATAGATTGGGTACTTAGTGATAATACATATTAATATTATGAATCTTAGATAGTATATAACATACAACATATCAATATATGTTTTAACCACGTTATGCAAGTTTTGAATTTATGACCTTTCACATCAAACGCGAACGTCTTAGTATGCCCACTGTGCATTTAGGAATGTTTACCTGTAGGAAGTTCTCTTTCTAGACCTTGCCTCAAGGTCTAATTTAGAAAAACAACTTATAGTATCCCAATAATCTCTCTAAGTGACATCAGCTTAAGGTTGTTTTAAGTGTTCTTTCCATTGTCAAAGTTTGAGCGATTTATTTTGTTATTCATAAATATTATTATTCTTGTAGGATCTTATGTCTCATGAAATATTTCTTCTGTAAACGTAGGAGTATCTTTCTTCATGGTTATATGCTTTGGTCTTTTTTTTAATTAACAAGCACGGAACACAGTGTAGAGAGCCAAGTCAACTTTCTTTCGTGGTTATTTGTGGCACGGTGGTTGATTAAGATGAATATGAAGGCGACTAACTATTTAACATATACAAAATCAATGCGAAGATGACAATTGCAGATGTCAACACTTAATAATTGTTAAAGAAGTTTAAATATGTATATTTGTGTAAAGAACTCGCACATAGAATGTTCACGTTTATTTTGATATGAGATATTCATGTGCTTTTTCTGCTTAATGGCGATATTTGACAACTTCAATCTACATTTGTGACAAATATTAGTGCACTATCACTTTCATATCGACAAATATCAATGATTTAGCATTTAAATATCACTAAACTGCATTTTTAGTGATGTTCTACAAAATATACCAGTTGCCCCCAAGTCTCGAGCCAATCCTTGCGGAACACTAGCACATGTTCCAATCATGTTGCCTTGTCCCGACTGCCTCGTAAATCCTTTGAGTCGAGCGAGAAGAGTGGCTGTGGTGGCCTCTTGGTGACAGAAATGTTCTTCCTGTTGTTCTAAGAGACACTACTAGAATACAAGGCTATTCCAACGCTCTGTTTCCAACGGCCGCCAACGGCTTTAAAGGTGCCGTTGGAATCTGTTGTAAACCAATGAAAATAATGTCGTTGGCGGCCGTCAATAGCCGTTGGAAGTTTTTGGGGTATCACCTGGACTAGCAAGCCAAGAATCATTATCTTCCCCAAACCCACGATTCCCCCCTTTTCACCATTTTATCCCCTCCAAAACTGCTCCCAACGCTTCCACCGCCATTCCGACCACCTCCAATGCCACCTAGGAGCATCTCCAACCTGTCTCCACCTTCCTTGCTCTCCAAAACCGATAATTTCCCTAACCTAATTTTTAGCTTTTCATTGATTTCAAGTTTAATTTGAAGTTTGCTTGATTCCTAGTTGTTTGTATATGTATATTACATCATGGTACCCCTAATTGCTGTTATTATCACCATAATCATCAAATTGTTAGCAATTTTTAATTTTTTCAAATTTTGTATATTGTGTTTATTTAGGTATTTTTGGTTAGTAACGAACGTTATGTGTGTGATAGAGTTTGCTAATAATATAATTTATGCAAATACGAAGTATGTATTATGTTGAGTGATCATAGTTTTGGATAGTTTATGAGAACTTGGGTTTTGTGCTTGTGCAAAATGATTTGATGTATAAATGATTTTAATAGAAATCGTCGTAGTTAGAATTTAGCAAAATGCAAAAATATATAATTTAGTACACATGTAATAAAACGGTAGAATATAAACAAATTATATATTTAAATTTAATATAGACAAATATTTAAACTCTTAGCTATTATTTTGCCCCCATTTGACAAGTGTTGTGTATGATCGTTATATAGATATTCGTTTTTTCTATAAACAGACATCTATATTCATCTGATACATCATTTGTCGGATTTGTCCTTGTATTGGACAAGTTACAAACACTATAAAGTAATTATATTTTGTAGATCATATCACTTTAAACGGTTCACAAAATTTCGACGGTATTTCCTTTACGTTCCTTGTGTACACGTACGTGTGTACGATACAAGGAACACGGGGGAACTACTGTAAATTTTTTGTAAAATCATTTAAAATGATATGATTTACGAAATATAATCACCATTGTGTTTGTAATGGGAAGTAGGATGACCGATCATCAAAGAAGACACATAAGCGTCAATGAACCACTAGTTGTTTATTTAAAATAAAGTTTGTAAAAAAATAATAATTAGTACATGTTTACTTAATCAGTAAATAAAATTTAAACAACATATAAAATTAATGATTACTTCTTTTACTTCATCATAGGTTTTAAAGTAGGAAAAATGGCTGATTACTTTATTGATCGGAGCTGGATATATCAGAGAAAGGAAATTAGTGGTGCAATAAGTGAACATTTTGAAAATGGGGTAAAAGTGTTCATCGAATTTGCGATAAGTAATATTGGAAACAGTAGAGAAATTCGTTGTCCATATAGTAGGTGCAAATTGTTGAACTATTTAATACCGATTATGGTTAAGATTCATTTGCGCCTATATGGTTTCCTACCCAATTATTTGATGTGGGATCGTCATGGAGAAACTGTAGCCTCTAATACTCAAGAACAGTCGATGATGGTCAATAGTGTTGAAGTTAGCACGGATCTCATAGAAAATATGGTCGAAGATGCTGTACGATCAATGTTTCCTACCGTTGAAATTGGTAACAACGATGTTAACATCGAAAATGAACCAAATGTTGAAGCAAAAAATAAATAAATGATTTATTGAATAATGCTTAAATAAACCTTTGGAATGAATCTGAAAACGGCACTCAATTATCGGTAACTGTAGAATACATTGCAATGAAATCAAAATACAACCTTACGGAGGCTGGATTTACGGCTGTTGTTCAAGCGGCTAAACGCCATATACCATTCGATAATTTAATATGCAAAAATTATTATGGGGTGAAAAAACTTATGTCATCTTTCGTTTTTCCATATCAGAAAATAGATACATGTTTGAAGGGTTGCATGTTGTATTAGAAAGAAGACAATAATCTTAGAAAATGTAAGTTTTGTAATCGAAAAAGATACAAACCAAGGGAAAAGAAGTTCCATACAAGCATATGTATTATTTACCCATCACCCTTAGACTTCAACGGTTATATGCATCGTCTATAACAACGCATCATATGCGATGACACAATGTGAGAACACCTCAAGAAGGCATGTTGACACACCCATCAGATGGAGAAGCATGGAAGCATTTTGACAAGGAATATCCCAATTTCACAGCGGAGAGCCGCAACGTTTGACTAGGTTTATGTACAAATGGCTTCACAACGTTTTCCAATTTGGTTCTAAATATTCATCTTGGCCTATAATAATCACACCTTACAATCTACCCCCGTGGATGTGTATGAAAACTTCATACATGTTTCTCATAGTTGTCGTCCCTGGCGCTGATGATCCGACACAGGGTTACAACAGTTAATCGAAGAATTGAAAAAATTATGGTATGAAGAAGTTAAAACATACGACGTATCAAAAAAGAAATTTTTTTTGGATGTTCACTAATTTGTTATGGACCATTAGTGATTTTCCTGCATATGCAATGCTTTCGGGTTGGAGTACAGCCGGTCGTTTTGCTTGTCCTTATTGCATGGAAGAAACACGAGCATTTTCATTACCGTATGAAAATAAAATTTCATGGTTTGATTGTCATTGATGTTTTTATCATATTAATCATACTTTTAGAAGAGACAAAAAAACTTCACGTCTAATAGACATGAGACTCTACGACCACCGACGGTTTGGTCAAACGAGGAAATATATGAACTTGTAAAAGATTATACAAAGATACATGAAACCGGAAAACAAATTGATAATCAAGGTACATCGACGATTCATAATTGGTGCAAACAGAATATATTCTGGGAATTGCCTTATTGGAAACATATCTTAATCCACCATAACATTGACGTGATGCATAACGAGAAAAACATATTTGACAATGTGTTTAATACATTTCTGAATATGAAGGGTAAGACTAAGGAAGATCTGAAATCTGGACGTGATATGGAGGAAATATGAAATCATCCCGAGCTTCATATGAAGCCCAATGACAGTAAAAAAATTCAAAGCATGCTATGAACTAGACAATAACCAAGTTAAAATACTGTTAAAATGGGTGGAAGAATTGCGTTTTCCAGATGGAATTTCCTCTTATCTCCACATATGTTTCGACTATAAAAACGGAAGGTTGAGTAGAATGAAAAGCCATGATTGTCATGTAATGATGGAAAATTTGTTATCCATCACATTCAAAGAATTATTACATGGAAAAGTTTGGAATGTAATAACAAAGCTTAGCTTATTTTACAAGGAGATTTGTTCAACTACGTTAAAAGTTGACCGTCTACTTAAACTTGAAGAAGAAATCCCTTTATTGCTTTACAAACTGGAGAAAGTATTTCTTCTGGGTTTCTTTAATGTAATGGAGCATTTACATGTTCATCTTCCAAAGGAAGCACGTCTTCGAGGTCCTGTGCAATATGGATGGATGTATCCATTCGAAAGGTATGTTATTATACTAAGTATTCAAATGTTAATTTAATTATAAATAGAAATTAATATTGAACCAAACTATTTTTTATTAGGTACTTAAATTATTTAAAGAAAAAAGTGAGACAAAAAACTCGAGTTGAAGGTTCTATTTGCAAATCATATATCAAAGAAGAAGCTTCCTTTTTTCTCTCTCATTATTTTAATGATCATATCAACTTATCATTTGGAAGCGTTCCTCATAATGATGAGAGGGTTGAACAAGATTCTTCTTCTCCATCAACATTATATATTTTTAAACAACATAGCTAACATGCTAGAAAATGTGTGAAAATGTTGCTAAATGATAAAGATTGTCATGTAGCACACACATATATTCTTCTTAATTGTTCTGAAGTTGCTCCTTTTGTCAGGTAATCATTTTTTTTTTTCAAATTTTGTCGGATAATAATGTAACATATAATGTTTGTGTTTGCAGTATTTCGAATCACAAAATCCAAGGGGCGATTTAAGCAAAATTTCAGTAGTTGGTTTAGGAACTACATTTTTTATCCCATAAATCATGTGCTCGATGAAGGACTGAAACATTTAGCCTTTGGACCGAAAAGAAAAGTCAAAATGTATCCAATATTTTTTGTTAATGGGTATAAACTCAATACCAAAGAATACGGTGCTGAAAAATTAACAAACAATACTGATGTGTTTATTAATGGCAGTGGAGATCCTAATAATCATATAAATGATTTTAATGGCGAGTTAACTCAGATTTTGCAATTGACAGATTTTATAAGGCCCGTAGAGGATGTTTATTTATTTATATGCAACTTGTTCAGCAGTGTTCCAAGTTCTGGTATTAACGTGCATCCAAAGTATAATCTTGTAGAAATTAAACATACCTCACGTTATCAAAAGTACGACCCTTTTGTACTAGCCAAACAAGCCCTACAAGCTATTATGCTCCTTATCCGTCTCTGAAAAGGGATAAAGCAGATTGGTCTGTGGTTTTAAAACCAAGGCAAGATTTACATTCGATGGACATATTATTCCTGATGAACAAGCCTATCAAGCATATCTAGAGGAAAATGTTGAAATAACAATTGCAGACGATCAAACTGATTTTGGACTCTTAAATGATGAGGCAAATGTTTTAAATGATGAGCCTAATCAGAAAACGACGAAGACTAAGTAAAATTTGGTAATTTTCACAACTATTCAATTACATTTACCTATGTTTAATGTTGCATTTATCCAAGTTATCCAATTTTAACGACAATAAGTGTATAATCACACACACACACACACACAAGTACACAACACATCCAAAACATGACAACTATGTAGCATGTATTACTTTTTTTAACAGTTAATCATATCATAATTATTATGAATTGTAAATGTGGAAGGTATATTATGTATGGCTCTCGACGACATTCGGTAACCTGACGGTGGTGAATCCTTTTGCATACATACAATAACAGTGTTATAATATTTTGTATGCTGACATAACATTTTTTCTATTCATTCTATTTGCAGACTCGACAACTTAAGAAGGCCCAATACAGAGAAGAAATTAAAGATCTTAGGATCATGATTGAGTAGCTACATGAGCAGAGTCATCATCAGACTATCCAGTTGGAGTAGCTAAATCATAATTTTGCGAAGTATGTGCACAATCATGATAGTTGTCCTTCGTCGTCTGCTGATTTCAGAAGCAATGCTTCAGGTATGCGTTTTCTATGACTTGAGGATGGTGACATTTTGTTTGAATGTAGTATAATTTGGAGCGGAGTGGGTGAGAATGATACTTCGATATGTTTAGATGGTTTGTGGACATGTATGTATTTGGTTTATGAACATGTATATGTTGGTTTCTAGATTTTTAGATGGTTTTATTTGTTTATATTGATGTTTCTTTGATTTATTTTGGTTGTTTATATTGTTATTGATATATATGTTGTATACATGGAACTGATTGGAATTGGACTGGATATGGATTCGAATTGGATTGGACTGGAAATGGGGTGGCTGGAAGGTTATATGCTTGCTGTTATAAAAAAAAAATAACCCAGTTATTCCAATAGTCACCAACAACAATTTGGTCAATGTTTTTAAACGGTTTCCACCCCGTGTGAAGCCATTGGTAATGTCATTGGAAATATTCCGCTAGACCCATTGGAAGGCGTGAACGCTATTCAAACGGCTATTACATCGGTCTCCAACGACCGCCAACGGCTATAGGCCGTTGGTATAGCCCTGTATTCTAGTAGTGCGAGAAGTAATATATTTACTTAATTTCTTGACGCTTCCGTCAGTGTCATCTCGAGCAACAAAGTTCGATGGTGTTCAGTCGAGGAGAGTTTTTGCTCTTCCTGCACACCTGCTCCTTCCGAGAAAGCTAACTACTTCCTTTTAAACATGGCTGGAAGCAAGTGAACTTCGTTTTCAAAATAAAGTTGAAGTTGAATTCCAAAATCTAAAGACCAAAGTCGAGAGTTGAGGTCGAGAACTAAAGTTGGAAACTAGAGTCCAGAACCAAGACTGTGTTCCCCCTGCTTGGCGCGCTAAAGTGTTGATGTGGGAAATTGTCGCTATTCGCGAACAGCAACTCCTGAGTGTATGTTTTGTATAAAAATGGTAATCTAAATCTGAAGTAATGAAACTCAAGGAAATCATAACTTTTATAGAAGTTCGACATTAACGTCTACATCCACTTCATAGTAATCATTCATCATATAATTGTTGATTACAAGAGTTGTACAAGTCCGGACAATATTTGCATACATTGTGTTACAATAGAACATCAAAATACTTATTAATTCTAAACTTTGACCAAAATGTCATTCTTCTTCATCGTCGGGTGAAAAATATGTTGACTTGGTCAACAATGTCCAGAAAGTAGCTCTAATGTCCAAGAAATCCAAAATTATCCTAGAACGGTCCAAAAGTAGTGTAAATGCCCTTGTAAATGTCCATAAATTGACGAAAAACATTTATGCAATGTTTTAATGATCCAAGCTATGTCCAATAATCACGGAGAAGATGGAAATCATTAATGGTGATTGCGAGTTTCCGAAGTGTCCAAAATCTAACCTCTTTGAAGAATGAGGTAGGGGGTATTTATTGTAGTGGATTAGGTGGGAGTAAGTGAGATTTGGGGGCTACTACAACAAATTTCGCATACCAAAAGAGCAATACCTTGAATTTCGCATCCCCTTGTTGCATGGCAGAAAATTTCGTATCCCCCTGGGGATGTGAATTCCACATCCCTGGGATGCGAAATTTGCATCCCGAGGGGATATGAGATATCGTATTCCTAGGATACGAGGTTTAATATCCCGAGGAATACGATACTCGTATCCCAGGGGATATGGGATGCGAATGATATGGTGTGGGGTGATGTGAGAAACCGAGAGCGAACTCCCCTAGTGGGATGTAAGGTGATGTTGTTGAGTGATGCGGGGCGATGCTGCTGAGGGATGCGAGGTGAGGGAAGGATGTGAAATCCTAGTGGTGCAAAGTTTGAGGGACTCGAAGTCCGGAGGAATCAAAAGGTGGAGTGTGAAGTAATAATGGAGAAGCTCTGAGATGCAAGGGAGACGGAGATCGTATGCCCGGGAATGCAAAATGCATTTTCGCATCCCATAAGGTATACGAAATGCGCGTTTTCACATCCCTGGGGATGCATTTGCTTGCCGAACTGAACCTTTCCTAGGCCGATGCGCTCTTTGGATTGCCAAATCTAGAGCTTGCCAGATTGAGTTGCACGAGCAGTTTTAAGTGATTGACGCAGTGTGCACAAGTTTTTCGTAGTGATCGACACGTGTTTTCCACATGTGCTTAAAAGGATGCTGATTCTAGAAAGAGTTATATTTTGGCTCGATTCTGAGCGCGTTGTTGAGTTTGAACTCGACGTGTGACGTCTTTGACCAAAAAGCACGTCAACACCTTTGCCCCCCAAAACATGTCTTTCTTGATTAAAGGAAGATGCGTTTTGTAAGTAGCCTGGAGACCTATGAGCTGGTGAGCTATGATTTGAGAGAAGCTGGACGATCATTGAGATCGCATTAGAATATATGTCATATGATCACTGAGATCATATTAGGATGGAAAGCCAACAACTTCGAAGTCGCAATAAGTCAGAAACCTAAAGATCGCTGAGATCATATTTAGAATAGAAATATAACGATCGTTCAGATCGTATTTTAGAGTGGAAATCCGACGATCGTTGAGATTGCAGTTAGGCTCGATGCCTGGCGATCATGGAGATCGTATTTGGATTGAAAGCCAACAACCACCGAGTTCGTAGCGAATTAGAAATCCAACGATCGATGAGATTGTATTAAGAATGGAACTTCTACCGTCATCGAGATCGTATTAGAATGGATTGTTGAGTCCGGGATGCTTGGGATCCAAGAAATAGGAGGCCTCGAGCAAGCTGAGTCCTGCTGGAACAAGCATGTACCTGTAAAAAAAGGATTTTGCACTTGGTAGACCAAGTTATGTAATATTATAGATTTGATGGGCTAGATTATTAAGATTTCCGTGCTAAGAGGGTTATGATAAGGAACTCCCATGTTTGGCAGACCATGTCGGGCAGTTCTTATGCTAGGTAGGCCCATCTGGAAAATCTCGGCACCCGATAGACCGAATCTTTGGGGAAGTCATGGATCAGAGTCCAAAGTCGAGAACCCAAGTTCAAAGTTTATGTCTGACTGATCAAGGAGGGGGATGCCAGAGTCTTATGTTTATACTAGAAGGATCCAGTGCGGAGGAGACCGGAGCATGAATTTTATGCTCGACTGATCGAGTATGGAATGGATCCCGAATTTTATATAGGACTGATCCAATGTGAAGACGTAGCCCAAATATTATACCGGATTGATCAGTGTGGAGCTAGAGCCTGAACTTTATACTGGACTGATCCAGTGTGGAGCTGGAGCCCGAATTTTATACTGGATTGATCCAGTGTGGAGCCAGAGCCTGAATTTTATACTAGACTGAACCATTGTGGAGCTGGAGCCCGAATTTTATACTAGACTGATCCAGTGTGGAGCCAGAGCCCTAAAGTTGTCTGTTATTTATTCCACAGGGGTACAACGATCATTAATCCAACCTCGAACATGACTGGAGATCACAAGTCGATTTTGTGCGTGTGAGCCGACGTTGCTGCTTTGATTACATGCAGAAAAAGCAAAAAGGGCGAGAAGTTGCCAACAATAAGAACAAATATAAACAATAGGCCGGAGTTTGGAGAGCCAAGGAGAACCATTGAGCGAGATCAGTTGATGATAATGCCTTGGGGGCAACCAGTTCTTCCCCAGTCCTGAGGTGTAGGGGGCAGAGCAGATGGGTGCAGCCATTGTTGGATCCAGGATGTACTACTATAGTTCGTCGCGCCTGATGCGGACTTCAATAAGGTCACAAAAATGCCTGCAATGGTCGGTTTCATGACCTAACAGCTCATGGAAAAAGAAGTATTTCTCAGAGCTCGCTTGTCTTGGAGTTGGGTTCCTCATGGGGGTTTCTAGAAAGGTGCAATTTCGTGAATGTCGAGATAAATCCTTTCCAGGCCACGGCTAGTTCAGTGTAAGTTGAGAACTTTGGCTCTAAGCGAGGTCGTGAGTCTCAATTGTCCCGAAAGTTTCCCTTTCCTTTGTCGAGCATAGACGGCTCTTAGTCAGATGCAGAATTGGTTTGTCATCGCAGGAGTCCACCTTCCTAAGAAATCTTTCCGCCTCGAAGTAGAATTTAGTGAGGTCCCTTGATGGGTCTCATCGAAGTGAAATCTTGAATTATATCTTATCAAGAATGCCGGAGACGGTGTCCATTAGGACCATGGATGGATCCGACCTATCAACAAAGGCCACCGTCGCGTTGAATTGTTCAATAAATTTACCCAGTGTCTTGCCTAATCTCAGCCTAACTAATGTCAAAGTCATGATGTTCCTTGGTTGGGCAATGTGAACCCTGAATTGCTCGATGAACCATCTAACCAAGATGTTCCAACTGTTAATAGTTGCTAGTTCCAACTGTTTGAACCATAAAGCAACAATATCTGCAAGATAATGTGGGAAGCACTTAGCCATGACGCCATCTGAGGTTGAATGTACTTCCATATGGCGCATGTAGCACATGAGATGAACTGTAGGATCCTTCCTACCATCGAAAGCTTCCAGTACCAGCAACTTGAAGTTCGGTAGGTACTGATAGTTCCTGATATCTTGAGTGAAGGGGTTGCAAGTAACATATACCAACTGGCATAGGGTGCCCTGCCATGGGCATTGCGTCAAATGACACCGGCAACTTGGCTTTCACTACCCATGTCGAGAAATTGATTCATATTATGTAAATTGACACTAATGCTCCAGTGTCAAGCCTAACATTAGCAAAAAGTAGAGCTCAAGCAAAATATCTGGCTTGATCCTGACTTGAGGTTCCTCGACGGGCACAAATACAATATTCGGAACCATGAGAGTTCCTTTGTCCAAAGCTACGCGCACTGGCGCTTGAGTAGCATTTCCTATGCCTGATCCTGAGATCTGATTGACGGCAGCCTAAGCTGAATCTTAAATGGAATTGGGGGTGTTTCCCATAAGCCTAGCCGATCCGATAGTTGTCTATGGATTGGTGTTGACACGGGTTTGTTCTTTGAGAATTGCCCCTAAGTCCTAAGCCAATACTTGCGGAACACTAGCACTTGTTCCGATCATGTTGCCTTGGCCCGACTACCTCGTAAATCCTTTGAGTCGGATGAGAAGAGTGACCATGGTGGCCTCTTGACTACGGAAATGTTCTTTATGTTGTTCTAAGCGAGAAGTAAGATCTTTAGTTAAGTCCTTGATGACTCAGTCAATGTCGTCTCGAGTAACAAAGTTCGATGGGTGATCAGTTGAGGAGAGTTCTTGCTCTTCCTTCATACCTGCTCCTTTCGAGCGTGTTAACTGCTTCCTTTTAACCATGGCCAGAAGCGAGTGAAGTTCGTTTCCAAAAGAAAGTTGAAGTTGAATTCCAAAATCCGAAGACCAAAGTCGATCGCTGAGGTCGAGAACTAAAGCTGAAAACTAAAGTCGAGAACTGAGACTGAAGATGTGCGTCCCCTACTTGGCGAGCCAAAGTGTTGACGTGGGGAATTGTCGCTATTCGTGCATGCCAACTCCCGAGTGTATGTTTCATAGAAAAACGATAATCTAAATCTGAAGTAATGAAATGTAGGGAGAATACAGTTTTTTATAGTGGTACGACACTAATACGTACATCCACTTCATAGTAATCATTCATCATATAATTGCTAGTTACAAGGGTTCTACAAGTTCGGACAATATTTGAGTATAAAGTGTTACAATAGAACAACAAAATACTTATTAATTCTAAACCTTGACCAAATGCCCTTCTTCTTCTTTGTTGGGTGAAAAATTTGTTGACTTGTTCAACAGTGTCAAGAAAGTAGCTCTAATGTCTAAGAAATCCAAAAATATCCAGGAACAATCCAAAAGTAGTGTAAATGTCCTTGTGAATGTCCAAAAGTTGAAGAAAAACGTTTGTGCAAAGTTTCAGTGCTCCAAGTTATGTCCAGTAGTTATGGAGAAGAAGATGAAAGCCATTAATGGTGCTTAAGAGTTTCCAAAGTGTCTAAAATCCAAACTCTTTGAAGAATGTGGTAGGGGTATTTATAGGTAGTGGATTATGTGGGAGTAGGTCAGATTTGGGGACCACTACAGCAAATTTCGCATCCTAAAAGACCAATACCCCGAATTTCACAACCCCCTCGTTGCATGGTAGGAAATTTTGTATCCCCCTGGGATGCGAGGTTTCGTATCCCAGGGGATACGGGTGCGACGGAGATGGTGTGGGGGGGATGCGAGAAACCGAGAGCGAACTCCCCTGGTGGGATGTGAGGCGATGCTGCTAAGGGATGTGATGTGAGTTTTTCTATCCATCTTTTTTTTGTTGTATCATCTAGAATTGATTGTATTCAATTGGCAGAATCAAAATATGGTATATAATAAATAACCTCTAAAGAACTTCTTTTTCTTATTTTTATGTATCCTTTTTTTACTAATAGGAAATAACATTAACAACTTCCAGACATACCGAATTCCAAAATTTCTTGTACATTCAAAAAAAAAAGAATCGATTCGGTGAAAGATAGGATCAGTAAATGGAAAATAAACCACTGATATGGCATCTTTTTTATGAGATCGTCAATTGAACACTACAAGAAAAATGATTTTTTGTTGCAAAAATTTGTGGCATTTATTTGCAAATGCAAGAAAAGGTGTTTTCACTCATAATATAAACGCGGAAAAAAAATTCACTTCCCCGCCTAAGAAAAAATAGTCTGTGTGGTCCAAAATAAACGTAACCACCTATTTTCTATTCCTCTCCTGCTCATACTTAGAAATTTTTAACCCTTGTTCCCTTTCCCCCAAATCCCTCTACCGAAGAAATTCCCTTTCCTCAAATCGCTCTACTGAAGAAATCGTACTAATTAAATTTCCTTATGTCATCATCAACTCCGTCGTACTCCACTCAACAATGTAGTGGAAGCCAGCAAAAATCTTCACTCATGGTATAGGTAAATTTAGGTATGAAATCTTTAACTCGATTTTGTGATTCTATTCGGATTGTGTATGAAATATTTGAATGCATGCTATTTTCTCATCTCTTATCTTGGTAGGTTTTGGTTATGGTATAGCTGATTAACCCTAATTACAATCGTTAATTTATCTGTATTCCATCCTCTTTTTATTTTCTCATCTCCTATGTTGCTAGGGCTCAGTTATCGTATAATAGCTCGATTTTCATGTTTTATTTGGATGCTTTTCTGATAGGCTATTTTGATGATTGTTATTATTGTGGATCATGTGACAGTTTATGTTGTATATGCTACAACATTTCAATTCAAACTCTTTAATTAAATAGAAAATGTGTTTCAAATCAAAAGTAAAAGAAGTTGTTCTTGAATTTAACCTCATATTTATCATTGTTACAAATATTTTAACGTACAAATTTTAGTGAGATTATGTTGTACACTTTTGATGTGATGGAATTCTATTTAGTTATGGGGAGTAATGCGACATGAAAACCATTCAGGAGTTTTGAAATAGACAACTTTCCTATCTTATATGTGAATCTAGGATCTGTGAGATCTGGTCAACGTATAATAATAATAAGATGATGATATCATGTATGATGTGCATGGGTATAAGTGTATTTAAATTCAAGGTTAATTGAATTTTTTTTCTTTTTTGGACGGTTCATTTCGATATGAAATATTCTAGACAAATTTGGCCCTCCTCTTGTCGAATTCCCGGCTCTATTCCTGCTCTCATTTACGTGATATTTATCAAGTCTTTGTTTATCAAGTTTAAGCTAGGTTAATAAATATCTAAGTTTATTAGTATTCAGACTTTGTTAATTGATTTCAAGTTAAGGTGAACAAATTGTCTATGCGTACCAATAATCAGTGGCCTCAACTGATGATATAGTACAAGTACACAAGGTTCTATGCTAAGTTGAGAACAATTCATTAAGAAGCATGGGTTCATCTTGCATTGAATTTTAAAATATAATTACAATTCTCCAAAGATAATAGTAGTGTTGGAACTTCTTTTCCTGATCTCTTATAATTGTTCCTGGCGGATTTGTATTTGAACATATAATCAGATTCGCTGAAGTAGAATTAGGTAGTTAGTGCACCATTTATAAGATGCTTGGATGTCTTTTTGGTTAATAACTTAAACATGTAGTTATTTTTTTTTTCTAACAACAGATAACCAATTTGTACGTCCAAGTTTGGAAACTTATTTTCCTTCATATGTCGATGATGGAAAAAGATTGGGTTTTTAAAACAGGTGACAAAACCATGCTTAACATAATATGTACTTTGAGAATTAGAACATATAATCTAATATTAAAACTCAATTTTTATGTTTTTTACTTTTGTCATAGAACTAGTACAGAGTACCGATAAGGGGCAATGAATTTCATGCATGCTGCAAAGAGGAACATAAGAAATGTAGAAAAAAATTGTGCCCTTACAGAGATTGTTGGAATCTTAGTCGCCATGATGACCAAATTATTGTTGATCATTTACTTATAAAAGGATTAGATCCTGGACACATTGATGGTGAATGGTTTGATCATGGTGAAGAGACAAATGTAGAGAAGAAAACAAATATGTTTGACGTATATGATCTATTCAAGATGATTCACTATGAAGATTTATGAATAATGATTTTTTTGATGATGATAAAGATAATGTTGATTCTCAAAGAAAAGAGGATGAGTTACTAAAGAACTTGGAAGATGCAGCAACTCCATTATATCTTGGTTGCATAGATCACACAAAATTATCTTCCATCACCGTCTTATATAATCTTAAATACGAGACTGACTTGTCTGATAGGGGGTTTGATAAGCTTTTAGTCGTGCAACATCTATTTCAGCCAAAGGATAACGTGCTTCCCAAAACCTCATATGAAGTCAAGAAATTTCTTAAAATCGTTTGACATGGGTTTATAAAAGATACATGCTTGTGAGAATGACTGTTGCCTTTTCAGAAAAGAATACAAAGATTTAAAATTTTGTCCAAAATGTGGTTCTTTGGGATGGAATAAAAATCAAGATACTGAAGAGGCTATATAAGGTCTTCTAGTTAAAGTATTGAGATATTTCCCAATCATGTCGAGATTTAAAAGAATGTATAGATCTCAAAAGATGGCAGAAGATTTAAGATGGTGTTTTACTAATAAAAGTAATAATGGAAAAATGCGTCACTCCATGGATTTTAGGGCATGGAAAATGGTGAATGAAAAGTATAAATCTTTTTCATCGGATCCATGCAATCTTAGGCTTGGTCATGCTGCAGATGGATTCAATCCATTTTCCATGTTGAGTTCGAAATATAGTTGTTGGCGGTAATGCTTGTGACTTACAGTCTCTCGCCTAGGTTGTGTATGAAGAAGGAAAATATTATGTTGACTTTACTTATTCCAGGCCCAAAGCAACCCGGGAATGATATGATGTATATTTGGCGCCTTTGGTGGAAGATTTCCATCACTTATGGTCTAATAGAGTTAATGCTTATGATGCGTTTAGCAAAACTTTATTTAAATTGAATGCAATTTTGCTATGGACGATTAATGATTTTCCCGCTTATGGAAATCTTGCTGGATATCGTGTGAAAGGGGAAAAAGCTTTCCCATTATATGGTGTCAATACTAATTCTCCTTGGTTGAATCATAGTCGAAAGTTTGCTAACATGGGTCATAGAAGATTTCTACTTCCTTCAGATTCACGTAGGAAACAAAAGGCAATGTTTGATAACACCATAAAGACAGATAGTGCTCCTAGATTGCTTACTGGGAGAAACATCTATGCATTGTTGAAGGATTATCCAAATGCTTTTGGAAAAGGAAAAGAAGATAAAAGTAATAAGAGAAAGTGTGTTTATGATGAAGAAGATGAATATGATGATACTAACACTTCCACGAAAATAGAGATATCAAGGTGGAAAAAAATAAATTTTCTTTGATTTGCCTTATTGGGAGGTTAGTTTTTAATCTATTTATTTTTCACTACTTTAGTATAAGAAAAACCCAATAATGCATTATAGTTATGGTTTTCGTAGTAACTTCCATTACGTCACAATATAGATGTGACGCATGTGGAGAAGAACATTGGTGAAAGCCTATCAGGCACAATGTTGCATGGTAATAAATCCAAAGATGGAACCAACTATAGGAAGGATTTAGAGGATTGGGGAATTCAACGTGAGCTTCATACATAACCTCATGGGAATAATACATATCTCCCACTGGCTCCATATTTTTTGTCAAAATCCGAGAGAAAAATATTTTGCAAAATATTGTACGATTTCAAAGGACCGGATGGCTACTATTCAAATTTAAAAAACAGATTTCATTGTCGGATTGCCAAATTGGTGGATTTAAGTCACATGATTACCATGTATTAATACAACATTTATTGCCAGTAGCATCGAGAGGATTAATGACAAAGAAGGCAAGAAAAGCAACAATTTGCTTATGTTCTTTTTTCAACAAATTATGTCAATGTGTTCTTAGTCGAGAGAAGATAGAACAAATCAATGTTGAGATTATTGAAGTTTTATGTGAGCTTGAATTTTTTTCCACCATCTTTCTTTGATATAATGGTACATTTATCCATTCATCTTGGAAAAGAAGAACAAATGTGTGGACCAGTTCATTTTCGTTGGATGTACCCATTCGAAAGAAATATGAAGACAATCAAAGATTATGTTAGAAACTATGTACGACCAGAGGGATGTATTGCATAATCGTATCTAGCACCAGAATGCATGTTGTTTTTCAATGAATTTTTGAAAAAATCAGGACATACAGAGGAGAAAGCAGCTCTAAATGAAGAGTATGAAAGTAGCGGAATACTTGAGGGATGTCCAATTTCAACATTGAAGACAATTGCATTGCCAGCTAATGAGAAAGAAAGTGCTCATTTAGCTGTGTTAATGGTGGAACCATTTATGAAGCAAGTTTATGTTATATATTGTTTTAATTACTTTTATATGTTCGCAATGATATATATAACTTATAATCAAATGTTCAATACTATTTTACATTTGGAGGAATTAGAAAATTCAAACCAGCGCATGAAAAAATATGCGATCTTACTTTGGGAAAGACATACCAAATTTTTTGCCGATTGGATTAAAAGAAAGGTTAGTTAGATTTCAAACATATTGTCATATGACTATTAATATTGCTATAAAATTTACATGCTAAATGAAATTCATTGTAGATACTTATTACCTCCAAGTGTCATAAAGGCATGTTGAAATGGATTGCTTACGGTCCGAAGGATGATGCCATGTCTTACAAAGTATATATCATCAATGAGCAACATTTTCATGTAAAAGATTTGGGGAGGCAAACTCAGAATTGTGGGGTGACTTTTTATGCGACTACTATGTGTAGAGAAAGTGCAAAAGATATGTCCTAAGTGGTTGATGTGGTCACTTATTATGGAATGTTGACAGATATAATTTTATTAGATTATCATTTGTTTTATATTTCATTTTTTAAGTGTCATTGGGCGTATAAAGGAAATGGAGTAAAAGTTGATGATGATGAGTTCACTCTTGTTAATTTACATCAAGCATCATTTTACGAGACCCATACATACTCGTATCTCAAGCAAAACAAGTATTTTGTTCAAGAGAGAATGATGATTCTAATTGGTATGTTGTAATGAAAGCACCATCAAGAATTTTTACTAATTTGGAGGATCCTAATTGCATCGACGAAGAAATCCAAGTGGTGGAAGATGAAATAACCTAAGTGGATGATGAAGATGTTAACTATGTTAGAGAGGATTTCGAGGGCATACTTGAGTAGATTATATGTCCTACTTGAGCGTCGTTGTTCATTTGCTTTAGTGTTGGTTGTTCATTGTACTCTTATTGATTTTCTGTAGCGTTGGTTGTTCATTGGCAAAATGCTTGGAACTTGGCATTTGTGTTGCACCTCAAACTGTGTTATATACATTTGTGTTGTACTAGAATTTCTGGCATTTCTTGGCCATGCGATCTGACTTGTTTTTCATATTACATGCACGTGCACAAGTACATTGTGTTGTCTTGTCTGGTCTTTCTATTAAACCTAAGATTTGTCTAGTCTGGTCTTGCGTTTCTTTACATGTGTATACTTTATATACATAAATGTGCGTATACATATACGTTGTGTTGCCTTGTCTGGTCTTGCATTTCTTTACATCAAACAACACAATTTAAATTATGTATGTATTTATGACTGTATATACAATTCAAATTATGTATGTATTTAGATTATATACATATATGCAATTCTCTCGACCTATGCCACTGAAATTTGTATTTATGACTGTATATACGTGTGCATGAACGCGTGTATGCATATATATATATATATATATCATATTTAAGTGCCAGTTAGTTATTGGTTTATACTGTATTTTGTTTCACTTGCAGAAAAAGATGTCGACAAGCAATGTACGTAATCGCAACCAGATAAAGGCTGCAGAGGAATCCAAAAAGAATAAGCCAGATCAGAAGCGTAAGTCAAAGCTACAACGTAACATTCAATGCGAAGAACAACCAATCGACGTTGAGAAGCAAGCCATTGTTCACAATGAAGACAAAGAAAAAACTGTCCTGAATGACTGAAATGAAGAAGGACTTCACTCAAAAAATCAAACCTGTCTTGAATAAACTGATGATGCCGAGCAGGAAATTAGGAAACAAAGTGCAGCTGAAATCGTTAGTACATCTCAAAAAAGAGGCAGTAGAAGTCCAGCAAAAGCAAAAAGGCTCCCGTTATGCAGTCAGGATCAAATTGAAGCCGAGTTCAATGATCTAGGTATACCAATAGGGCAAGAGTCGGTATATTTATCCTCTTTTATTGGACAGCTTGTGAGGGAGCAGATTCCATACACTATCGATGATTGGAGGAATATAAGTGTTGAGTTAAAAGAAGTTTTGTGGCAGTCGGTTTAGGTATGAAGTTAGACTTAATTTTGGTTACTTGGTTAATTTTTCTTACTTAATTTTGGTTATTTATAAACCTTGAATATGTGTTTGATGCGCTTTAGGTGTCACTTAAAATTTAACATGCAAGTAAAATTACATGAAAGCTAAAATAATATCTCAGAATTCATGCAACAAATTTTAATATTCTAAAGCTATGTACATGCAACAATAAAAAATTACATTTCGTATCCTTTTGTCTTAGTTGTTAGGTAGGATTGATGCTTCTTGGTTACCCAACTAAATGACTATTATCCTTAGCCACGTAAAAATTTAATTCATTATTTATTACTGTAGCACTTTGCTTGAGATGGTATGGTAGGTACTTTAAGGAAAGCATGCATATAGAAGTATACTGATTTATAGTATACGCTCTTTTTTGTACTCCAATTCAAACCATACGCACAGGTGAATTATAACATCCAAATAGATTAAGAATTCATGTAAAACAGAGAGGCCATTAATAAACCATGAAAGTTATGTGAGGGATATGTATTTTCCAAAACTATACACCGAGAAGCAACAACAACAATAAAACCGTGTATTGATAGATAGTCAAGAATAAGGCTGTGACACCCCATGTCCGTTAATGTCACTCATTAAAAGAATGCATTAAATTCCATGAAGCGTTAAATGTAAACAGAAACATAAATATTACAAGATAGATGTAAAATAGCAGCAGAATTAACTTCTGTCCTGCACTAAAATCATCAGAGTATTATAATAAAAGAAGCATAGTTCCCCATGAATATAGCCATAGTAAAGAAAGTACGAAATCAAAGCAGTACATCTAAGCAGCTCCGAGCAAAATGAAAGAAGAATCTTGATCAAGCTTGAGTATTCCCACCCTGAGAACCTGGGGTGGGGAGGGGGAGGGGGAAGGGAATGGAAGAGAAGAAGAGGAAACAAAATAGGTCAGACATAAAGTTTGGTGAGTCCAGTTACTTTTAGCATATAAATAAGTAAAAGCATCATCACAGGCATATAAATTGAGACGACCCCAAACCCCGTACCGACGGCGGCAAGGGTAATCCATGGAATATAACACAGAAACAGATAATAGCAGAACATAATTAAATAAATACACCAGATAATGTACAATAGAATACACTGGATAAACGTAAGCATCAGAGTTACACAGTTTACAGGATCATACTTAGTACAAATACAGTTCAACTATATATATGTCTATAGCGGAAATCAAACATAATGTACAATAGGAGCTGAACAGCATAAAAGGAGATAAATAATAGAATCCATCTTCAGCTCCAGCTATCCCGAAAGAACCAGCTAAATCTGAATACAAGGCTGCCCGTGTAGAAAAAGGGGCACCCGAGTTTGAAAGTGAAACAAACTACGAGTCAGTCATGGGACTGGTATGAGAAATTGTAACACCCCGAATTTCAGTTAATGCTAAAATTCACTAATTGCAGAATAAATAATCTCAGATGTGAGAATTGGGGGAAACGGGCTGCGTCATTGCGTTCGTCTCGAAAAAATACGCGAAATAGAGTCCGAAATTTTGTAAATCGGAGTCCGTATGGCCCAGTTATGGCCCAATGAAGTTTACAGAAAATTCAAAGTTCAAAACAGATTTAAAATTCAGGTTCAAATTTTCGAAATTGGGGCCATTGGGCGCAGGGGGGAATATTCCCGCCTAGCTACCCAAGTCGACAGCCCAGTTGACTGGGCAGTCGACTTAGCTAGGACCAGGTCGGCAGCCCTGTCGACTTGGGTGTCGACAGGGGGTGCTCGGCCAATTTGGCCTGGTGCACCATTTTAGGGTTTGGCTGTGTTTTGGGGCTGTTTTCTGGAAGCTTCCGAGATCTGATGGTCCTAATCTAATTTAGGGTTAATCTAATGGCCTAAAACACTTGCCTAATCTATAAATACACCCTAAGACTACCCTAATTCATACTAAAAATAGATTCAAGGGCCTCATGCCGTCAAATTAAAACTAGAAGGAGCCTCCACCAAAGTTGAGAGGAAGTTAGCATCTCAAATCAACTCTAATCAAGTTCTAATCCACTCTAGCAACTTAATCTTCCTCATTGGAGTGCTAATTAGTTATTTGTGAGTTCCTATGCCTTTAGCAAGCAATTGCTAAACTAATTAGGATAGGATATTACGAGGCTATGGTTGTAAATGTGGATCTATGCAAGTTGTGGTTGTCATATGTTATAAGTTCATATGCAAGTTTGTCTCTTTTTATGATATGCATAATATATGCAAGTTTGCCTCTATGTATGACATGTTATGCAAGTTCATATGCAAGTTTATATGCAAGTTCATATGCAAGTTTGTCTCTTTTTATGATATGCATAATATATGCAAGTTTGCCTCTATGTATGACATGTTATGCAAGTTCATATGCAAGTTTATATGCAAGTTCATATGCAAGTTTGTCTCTTTTTATGATATGCATAACATATGCAAGTTTGCCTCTATGTATGACATGTTATGCAAGTTCATATGCAAGTTTATATGCAAGTTCATATGCAAGTTTACTTTTTTTATGTCATACATACATATGCAAGTTCATCTTTTTGTATGACATACATACATGTGCAAGTTACCCTCTTTATGACATATGTGATTCATGCAAGTTTGGGTTAATGATTTATGCTAGTTGGGTTTAATGTTATGATGCAAGTTGACACCTTTTAAACCCATGTAAATGCCAATGTTGTGCTAAGTTGAACCCATTACATTTATGATGAATCTTCCCATTTATATGTCATGTCATGAGAATGAATTACGTGGGGGACGATGGGGTTAATATGCATGTTAATAGAAATGTGTAAAGTTGGTATGCTTAAGCATAACATAAAATGAATGGACATAATTGGGAATTTACCTATTAAGTTAGGTCTACCCATATTATGGAGTTGGGAATTTACCTATTAAGTTAGGTCTACCCATACTATGGAATTGGGAATTTACCTATTGAGTTAGGTCTACCCATATTCTTAAAAATGTGTAATTAATTAGGGATAATTAATACAAATTATGGGGGTGATTAACTAGGTGTAATTAATCAACTAAGACACGAGGTTGGACCCTTTTGTAGCGGAAGTCTGCCCGGACCCAACCGGCATATCCAGCAGTCATAAAAGGTGGTCTAATGTGAGAGGTCTTTATGAGGTCATGATCTTAATTAATTAATTAAGAAACACTTAACCAAATTAGCATGTAGTGGGGCATGAGGGGTTAAGTGGGTGCCTTGGGTGGCATGAGGAAAACTAGTGGGTTGCCTTGGGTGGCAATAGAAAATACGATTAGTATACTTAACCAAAATTATAACATGTAAGTGAACATGGTTAAAAGGTTAAGTGGGATTCACTAGTGGGGGCCAAGCTTAGGTGGATAGCTTGTGCCAAGTGATGGGGGCCCATCTCAGCCAATATCCCAAACGTATCTTTGTGGGCTCGACCCAAGTCGAGGACGGGACACGCATATTGGGCTTGACTATAAGAGGCCAAAACGGGTTAGCGGTGGCAACGCAAGTCCAACGGGTTTCATATGCGTGTGTGGACCCGGGCTGGTAGGTAAGACGTTGTTGCATCGTGTAGGTATAAGCCGTGCACCGTTGACATTATCGGGTTGCCACTTTAGGGGATGATACACCCCACCGTGGGACCAGCACGGGTATCTACGTTAGGGAGCCGATCGAATGGGGGGTAGTGGTACACCTAGTGGAGATAGGGGCGGACGACACCTATGTAGTCAGCTAGGGGTACACGAAACTACCGTTAAGTTTTACTAAGTACTCTTAGTGGGATCAACCTTTAAGTTAGTAATGACTGGTGTGGTGCAGTGTAGTAATTATCCTTGGGTGGGTAAATGCATCTTTATCGGTATCTTAGTTCATTCTAAGTCTGATTGGCTACTGAGTGTAGTCATTTATCCCCAGTCACACCGTACCAAGTTATATCATACCCTAGTTACTTTAATGATTGTATTGTTAAAGTTATAGGACTCGCTCAGACTTATGTCTGACCCCGTTGTTTTTATCTTTTTTCCCAACCCTCAGGTTCTCAGAGTGGGCCCAGCACGAGTGGGCTTTGATCAGGCTGCTTTATTACTCTTTTGGAGCTTGGACCATAGATGTAAAGCTCAGCTTACCCTTTTCTTTTATGGCTATCAGTTCATGTATTGGGATTATGTACTTTTATTTATCAGGATGGATATTTTGTACTTGACTCTTATTATGGTTTTGTGATGTAACCAAACATGTTTTACTTTCCGCTGCAATGAAATGATGTTTTAAAATTTTCAAGTATTACTTATGTCTGTCTTGTTGTAATTTTTCTGTTCTATATTCACTTAAAATACTCCACCAATGTTATGGCATTCCCTTAGCGAGTGACCATAGCGGGTGTGGGGTGTTACACGTGGTATCAGAGCTGAAGGTTACCAGAACAGATAATTTTTTTAGAAAAACTATTTTTCTAAAACATTTTGGAAGAAGTATTTTCAAAAACATGTTTTTGAGAGAAAAAGTTTTTGAAAGAAAAGCATAATCCCCAATAGCCATATCTTTATCTTTCGAATTCTCCGTTTTGAATCTTTCCTTTTCCGTTTCAGCATGGCTGAAGATCTTAACATTCCGGGTGTGACGATACCAATATGGTATAGGAGATTGATGGAGGCTAGGGCCGCCGCTACGGGGTCAGCAAATGTTACTCCACCACCCGTTGCACCCAATCTTCCTCCCCCTCCTCCTCCTCTCACGGATACATTTGCTAAGACTTGCAAGGAATTTAAGGCTATGGGAGGGAAATCTTTTCAAAGATCAGAAACTTTCGTGGAAGCTAGAGATTGGCTTAAGGAGACGGAAGAGTTGATAGACATCTTTGAGATGGAAGAAGGAAAGAAAGTTAAGTTAGCTGCTTGGTTAATGAAGGGAGAGGCCTCGTTCTGGTGGGTGGTCACTAATGGAGAACGCCTTGTTGACTCATGGGCAGATTTCAGGCAAAGGTTTGGGGCTAAGTTTCTCTCAATAGCGGAAGAAAATCTGTACATGGAAAGGTTCTTGACTCTAAAGCAAGGAAACTTATCGGTGAAGGAATATGTCAACAAATTTAATCAATTGGCAAGGTTTGGCATGGACATGGTGAATACTCCGGAGAAGAAAGCTTTGAGGTTCGTTAAAGGCTTGAACGAACCAATGCATGGAGTGGCTATGTCTCACATCCCTATGGGGGCCACTTTTGAGAAGCTAGTAGACATGGCACTTATGCATGAGGAAGAGAAGGGTCCCAATGCTAATAAGGCACCCGAAAAGAAAGGAGATCAGAAGAAACCTCAACAACAGCAAAGCAAGGGAGGGAAAGGCAACGGTGGCAAGGGAAAGAAGAAGTGCTTCAATTGCGGGACACCAGGCCACCTAAGCAAAGATTGTCGGAAGAAGAAGAAGACTGGCTGCTTCCACTGTGGCGAAGCAGGGCATCTAGTGAAGGACTGCCCTAAGAAGGGGCAGAGGACGGGATCTACCTCTGGAGGACAGGTGCAAGCTCTTATAGCACCAAGTCAGGCAAAGGGGCAAGTTCAGGCTCTCGCAGTTCCACCGATTCAGGAGAGAGGTAGAATTATTTCCGTTGAAAGTCTAGTCTTTCTGTTTGATCATCCTGTCCGTACTTTATTCGATTCTGGCGCATCGCATTCGTTTATCTCATCATCAGTAGTTGAGTCACTGCACTTAGACACCAGTTTAGTAGATGATCCCTTGGTTGTTTCAAACCCAATTGGGGGCTCCACTTATTTGTCCATGATGTGTTTGGGTTTGAAGATTTCCATACTTAGCGTTGAGTTTAGATGTGATGCTTTTGTGTTGGGCTTCACGGGCTATGGGTTGATTTTGGACATGGACTGGTTATCCAGTAATGGTGCCGTTCTTGATTGTGAAAAGAGAGTTGTTAGGCTTATGACCCGCTTGGGTAACACTCTCGAGATCTCTTGTAATCCCATGGAATCTGTTATGCTAAGTTATCTTGAATCGCTTGATGCTTCGGTCGAAAGTTTGCAATCTGTTAGAGTGGTCCGGGAGTACTCGGATGTGTTTGAGGAGGTAAAGGGCTTACCTCCGAAGCGGGAGATAGACTTCCGAATTTATCTGGTAGACAATGCTAAACCAGTATCTTTGCCAGTGCGCCACATGGCTCCTCGTGAGAGGAGGGAACTCCATAAGCAAGTGGGTGAGTTGCTTGAGAAGGGGTTCATAAGACGAAGTATATCGGAGTGGGGTGCTCCAGTAGTTTTTGCCACGAAGGCGGATGGGTCCCTTAGACTTTGTGTAGACTATAGAGAACTCAATAAGCTTACAAAGAAGAATAGACACCCATTGCCGAGGATTGATGATCTCTTTGATCAGTTAGTTGGCGCCTCAGTGTTTTCGCAGTTGGACTTAGCCACGGGGTTTCATCAGTTGAGAGTGGCTGAGGATAGTATAGAGAAGACTGCCTTTAGGACTCCGGATGGTTTCTATGAGTGGCTTGTGATGCCATTTGGTTTGACGAACGCCCCTGCATACTTTGTTGATTTGATGAGTAGGGTGTTCAGGGAATACCTTAATAAGTTCGTGGTGGTCTTTGTAGATGACATCTTGGTCTTTTCCAAGAGTGAAGAAGAGCATGCCCTACATCTTAGGGAAGTGTTGGAGACTCTTCGAGTGCATAGCCTTAAGGCTAAATTCTCTAAATGTCACTTTTGGAGGAAGGAAGTGCGATTCTTAGGGCACGTGGTCTCTAAGGAAGGAATAGCTGTGGATCCTGCGAAGGTAGTGTCCATCCAAGATTGGAAGGTTCCTAGAAATGCTACCGAAGTAAGAAGTTTCTTGGGGTTGGCGGGTTACTATAGGAAGTTTATAAAAGATTTCACGAAGATATCAGCTCCATTAACCCGCTTAACGAAGAAGAATCTTGTTTTCACATGGGACGTAGATTGTGAGGATGCGTTCCGACGGTTAAAGAGAGCTTTAACCACTGCTCCAGTTTTAGTGCTGCCAGATGGGAGTAAGCCATTTGTTGTTTACACCGATGCTTGTGGGACAGGGCTAGGCGCAGTCTTAATGCAAGAGGGAAGGGTAATAGCCTATGGTGGAAGGCAGTTGAGAGTGCATGAGAAAAATTACCCTACCCATGATCTAGAGTTGGCTGCTATTGTTTTTGCGCTTAAGTCTTGGCGCCATTATCTTCTTGGCGAGAGGTTTGAATTGTTCACAGACCACAAATCTTTGAAGTACTTATTCTCTCAGAAGGATTTGAATTTGAGGCAGCAAAGGTGGATGGAATTCTTAGCGTCCTATGATTTTGATATAGCGTATACCCCTGGCAAGGGTAACGTGGTGGCAGACGCCTTAAGCAGAAAAAGGCTGTCCTTGAGTCCATTGTTCGTGGAATGGCGAAGCTTGGAGTTTATATCTATGTTTGACTTCAGACCTTCGGTTGACTTTGTACCCGGTTTGCTAGCCTCCTTGGAGGTTAGGCCCACTCTTTTGGGATGGATTGGTGAGGCTCAGCGAGACGACCCACAGTTGGTTGAGTTAGTAGAGAAGCTCATAAGGGGGGAGTCGTCCAGCCATTTGAGTAGGTACACCCTGGATGGTAAGGGGTGGTTGTGTAGAGACGGTAGACTTTGTGTACCGCAAGACGAGGGTTTGAAGAAGGCTATTTTGGATGATGCACATCGTTCAAAGATGACCATTCATCCCGGTGGGGACAAGATGTACCAAGACATGAAGCGAGATTTCTTTTGGGCCGGTATGAAGAAAGACGTGGCCAAGTATGTCGTTAGATGCTTGGTGTGCCAACAAGTGAAAGCGGAGCAGAAGAAACCCGGTGGGTTCCTTCACCCATTGGAAGTTCCGCTATGGAAGTGGGATAGTGTCTCGATGGATTTTGTCGATGGATTACCGAGATCGACGAAGGGTAATACGGGAATTTGGGTTGTGGTAGACAGACTTACTAAGAGCGCCCATTTCATACCCGTGAAGAGTAAGAGGACTGCTCCATGGCTAGCTTCAGTTTACATTCGAGAGATTGTTAGATTGCATGGTGTACCTTCCAGTATAGTGAGCGATCGAGATCCTATCTTCACTAGCGAGTTTTGGAAAAGTTTGCAAGAGGCGGTAGGGACTCAGTTGTGTTTGAGTACCGCATATCATCCTCAGACGGACGGCCAGACCGAGAGGGTGAATCGTATTTTAGAAGACCTTTTGAGGCTATGTATCTTGGATTTTGGAGGTACATGGGAAGAGCATCTTCCATTGGTGGAGTTCGCATATAATAACAACTTTCAGTCTAGTATTGGCATGGCTCCTTTCGAAGCTCTTTATGGAAGGCCTTGTCGGTCACCTACATGTTGGTGGGAATCTACGGATAAGATTCTACTTAGGCCCGATATGGTTAGAGAGACTTCGGAAAAGATTGATTTGATTAGAAGAAGGATGAAAGCGGCGCAAGACAGACAGAAATCTTATGCGGACAAGAGGAGGACGGATCTTGAGTTTGAAGTTGGGGACATGGTCTTTGTCAAAGTGTCTCCATTACGAAATGTGGTTCGCTTTGGATCTGTTGGGAAGTTAGCACCAAGGTTCGTAGGGCCGTTTCCTATTAAGGAAAGGATTGGACGGATGGCATATAGAGTGGAGTTGCCCGACAGACTTAGTGGTGTACATGATGTATTCCATGTGTCACATTTGAGGAAGTGCCTACATGAGACCGCTGAGGTGGTAGAGCCGAGCTTGCTTAAAGAAGTGGAGGTAGAGCGTGATGCAACTATTCGACGAGCTCCTACTCGCATCCTTGGGTCTGAGACTAGGAAGTTGAGGAATCGAGAGGTTCAACTAGTCAAAGTGCAATGGGTAGAAGATGAGAGCAACGCTACTTGGGAGACGGAAGCGAAGATGCGTTCACTATACCCATTCCTTTTTGAGGGTATGTCTTTTAACTTCTCCTTTATCGTTTGTCTAGTACTTATCTATCTTTAGTATGTCCTCTCGTTAGTACTTTTGACCTTTAGATAGGGTAAACCTATGGTTGAAACATGTGTTTGAGACATGTTATGATTGATGGATGCATGTGGATGCAAGTGTTTGCTAGTGGTTGCTCGTGGATGCATATACACACACTCTAGACACTAGATCGGCTCAGTCACTTCATATTGCATATTGCATATAATTGTGTGTAGGTAGCTATATTTATGGATGTATAATGATTGTGTTATCATATGGATGATGCATTTTGGTGAATGATTGTGCACTCATGTAGATATTGTATGTGTCGATAGGGTTCTCTCGCATACATAATGGATGCATGGCACTATCATGGTTTGCATATGTTCATACATTAGATAGGGAACATATACACACACTTTTTGCATATGCTCATACATCATTAGAAACTGTTTTAAGGACAATGGATGCCCGTGTTTGATGGATTGAGTAGATGGTTGTTTGGATGGTAGGATATGCATTCTCCTTAGCTTAGAGATTTCGGGGACGAAATCCTTTAAGGAGGGGAGAATGTAACACCCCGAATTTCAGTTAATGCTAAAATTCACTAATTGCATAATAAATAATATCAGATGTGAGAATTGGTGGAAACGGGCTGCGTCATTGCGTTCGTCTCGGAAAAATACGCGAAATAGAGTCCGAAATTTTGTAAATCGGAGTCCGTATGGCCCAGTTATGGCCCAATGAAGTTTACAGAAAATTCAAAGTTCAAAACAGATTTAAAATTCAGGTTCAAATTTTCGAAATTGGGGCCATTGGGCACAGGGGGGAAAATTCCTGCCTAGCTACCCAAGTCGACAACCCAGTCGACTGGGCAGTTGACTTGGCTAGGACCAGGTCGGCAGCCCTGTCTACTTGGGTGTCGACAGGGGGTGCTCGGCCAATTTGGCCTGGTGCACCATTTTAGGGTTTGGCTGTGTTTTGGGGCTGTTTTCTGGAAGCTTCCGAGATCTGATGGTCCTAATCTAATTTAGGGTTAATGTAATGGCCTAAAACACTTGCCTAATCTATAAATACACCCTAAGACTACCCTAATTCATACTAAAAATAGATTCAAGGGCCTCATGCCGTCAAATTAAAACTAGAAGGAGCCTCCACCAAAGTTGAGAGGAAGTTAGCATCTCAAATCAACTCTAATCAAGTTCTAATCCACTCTAGCAACTTAATCTTCCTCATTGGAGTGCTAATTAGTTATTTGTGAGTTCCTATGCCTTTAGCAAGCAATTGCTAAACTAATTAGGATAGGATATTATGAGGCTATGGTTGTAAATGTGGATCTATGCAAGTTGTGGTTGTCATATGTTATAAGTTCATATGCAAGTTTGTCTCTTTTTATGATATGCATAATATATGCAAGTTTGCCTCTATGTATGACATGTTATGCAAGTTCATATGCAAGTTTATATGAAAGTTCATATGCAAGTTTGTCTCTTTTTATGATATGCATAATATATGCAAGTTTGCCTCTATGTATGACATGTTATGCAAGTTCATATGCAAGTTTATATGCAAGTTCATATGCAAGTTTGTCTCTTTTTATGATATGCATAACATATGCAAGTTTGCCTCTATGTATGACTTGTTATGCAAGTTCATATGCAAGTTTATATGCAAGTTCATATGCAAGTTTACTTTTTTTATGTCATACATACATATGCAAGTTCACCTTTTTGTATGACATACATACATGTGCAAGTTACCCTCTTTATGACATATGTGATTCATGCAAGTTTGGGTTAATGATTTATGCTAGTTGGGTTTAATGTTATGATGCAAGTTGACACCTTTTAAACCCATGTAAATGCCAATGTTGTGCTAAGTTGAACCCATTACATTTATGATGAATCTTCCCATTTATATGTCATGTCATGAGAACGAATTACGTGGGGGACGATGGGGTTAATATGCATGTTAATAGAAATGTGTAAAGTTGGTATGCTTAAGCATAACATAAAATGAATGGACATAATTGGGAATTTACCTATTAAGTTAGGTCTACCCATATTATGGAGTTGGGAATTTACCTATTAAGTTAGGTCTACCCATACTATGGAATTGGGAATTTACCTATTGAGTTAGGTCTACCCATATTCTTAAAAATGTGTAATTAATTAGGGATAATTAATACAAATTATGGGGGTGATTAACTAGGTGTAATTAATCAACTAAGACACGAGGTTGGACCCTTTTGTAGCGGAAGTCTGCCCGGACCCAACCGGAATATCCAGCAGTCATAAAAGGTGGTCTAATGTGAGAGGTCTTTATGAGGTCATGATCTTAATTAATTAATTAAGAAACACTTAACCAAATTAGCATGTAGTGGGGCATGAGGGGTTAAGTGGGTGCCTTGGGTGGCATGAGGAAAACTAGTGGATTGCCTTGGGTGGCAATAGAAAATACGATTAGCATACTTAACCAAAATTATTACATGTAAGTGAACATGGTTAAAAGGTTAAGTGGGATTCACTAGTGGGGGCCAAGCTTAGGTGGATAGCTTGTGCCAAGTGATGGGGGCCCATCTCAGCCAATATCCCAAACGTATCTTTGTGGGCTCGACCCAAGTCGAGGACGGGACACGCATATTGGGCTTGACTATAAGAGGCCAAAACGGGTTAGCGGTGGCAACGCAAGTCCAACGGGTTTCATATGCGTGTGTGGACCCGGGCTGGTAGGTAAGACGTTGTTGCATCGTGTAGGTATAAGCCGTGCACCGTTGACATTATCGGGTTGCCACTTTAGGGGATGATACACCCCACTATGGGACCAGCACGGGTATCTACGTTAGGGAGCCGATCGAATGGGGGGTAGTGGGTACACCTAGTGGAGATAGGGGCAGACGGCACCTATGTAGTCAGCTAGGGGTACACGAAACTACCGTTAAGTTTTACTAAGTACTCTTAGTGGGATCAACCTTTAAGTTAGTAATGACTGGTGTGGTGCAGTGTAGTAATTATCCTTGGGTGGGTAAATGCGTCTTTATCGGTATCTTAGTTCATTCTAAGTCTGATTGGCTACTGAGTGTAGTCATTTATCCCCAGTCACACCGTACCAAGTTATATCATACCCTAATTACTTTAATGATTGTATTGTTAAAGTTATAGGACTCGCTCAGACTTATGTCTGACCCCGTTGTTTTTATCTTTTTTCCCAACCCTCAGGTTCTCAAAGTGGGCCCAGCACGAGTGGGCTTTGATCAGGCTGCTTTATTACTCTTTTGGAGCTTGGACCATAGATGTAAAGCTCAGCTTACCCTTTTCTTTTATGGCTATCAGTTCATGTATTGGGATTATGTACTTTTATTTATCAGGATGGATGTTTTGTACTTGACTCTTATTATGGTTTTGTGATGTAACCAAACATGCTTTACTTTCCGCTGCAATGAAATGATGTTTTAAAATTTTCAAGTATTACTTATGTCTGTCTTGTTGTAATTTTTCTGTTCTATATTCACTTAAAATACTCCACCAATGTTATGGCATTCCCTTAGCGAGTGACCATAGCGGGTGTGGGGTGTTACAGAAATCTACTCAACACATTTATAATATGGCTAATCACAGGACCACGCCACTTTTGTGGAACGGGTTTACTCCATTGGATTGCCAGTGCTTTAAAACAAATAATTCTTTTAAACATCGCAATGCTTTTTATAAAAATGAATCCATTATAAGACTCAGTTCCCATCACACAATGCAACGCAAACCGGAGGATAGAGTTTTTACCTTATAACGGCCAAAATATGCTTGATACGAATAAAACCAAGGCATTTGATATTATTGCTTGTGTTTATATGTTTTGAAACCAATTTCAAATCATAACTATCAATCATAGACGACATTAATGCCCCATACCACTATGTCGCCACATATAGGTATACAATCAAAACCGCACAGTCACGTATTTGGAAATTGGATTTTCGTCATGAACCAAGGCAAAAGATAGTCCTTACCGAATTCGAGACAATCTAGCCCATGTCTCAGGTCCCAAACTCAGGTGGGCCCTTGGAGCGACAGGGCCGGTCCACCGATGTGGATTAAAATTCCTGAACACTGCGTTTCTCCGCCCTATGGGGCGTAAACGAGCCAACGAATGGCTCCATCGGTCCCGGATCGACCGATATATCCGAGGCGCCTCGCAACAGCAACAACCACACAGGTGAAAAGTATATAAATGTCAGGGCTGGTAGGTTACTAACACCACCCTAGCTAGAAAGAAACGCATGCCCTCCCTGAGGTCCTTCTCCCGTTTCTGGTTCATACCGGGGTGTGAGGCTTGCGAATTCACATTATACACAAAGCTACGCCACACAGGCGGTGCTTTGATCATCACCACAAGACTTTGCTTTTCAACAGAAGCCCTGATCATTTGCCACTTAGGCATGCCACACTGGCAATTCATGCCATGCGACTGATATCCACCGATATACAACCTCTGAGCTCGTGCATTCTAGAGAAGGGCGTTAAGCAAAAGTATAAATTCTCCGCCGCCAAACAGATGTATATTTAATTGAGATCAATCAACACAGAATAAAATCCAATGTCAGACACACGGTCCATTTACAAGTCCGTTCTGGGTCTGAACGAAACCGGAGGCATTAAATACCTTGCAAACCCATCGACCACCACGTACGCTTGGACGATCACCACTCATCATCCATATTTCGGGATGCCTCCCAATCAGGACCTTGGTTACCATCCAAACGAGGTGAAGATCTCCGGTCTTCTACCACCGTCTTCATCTTCGACTTTCAATCGTCGGTCAATTATTTGAAATGAGAATTAACTCGGCCTTTTCAAATAATTCACGTATATTTAATATTTCAAATCAATTTATTTCAATGGTTAAATCATTCGACAACACCAATTTTGTTCTTTAATGTAATTTTCACACCAAACACATTCAACCATCAAATGCCACATAAATCGAGCAAATTCAATTTATTTCCATTCCATATCGTTTATGATATTTTATAACGATTTATCGCTATTTTTATTTATTTTAAAATAGCCAATTTATTCAAAACGACGCTTTGGGCCATACCGCGGCCGTGGCGCTGTTTTTCTTCAGATTTGATTTACAAATATATGAAAATCTAACCATTGGATCTTCACAAAATTTACATCATTGGAAAGATCTTTTCAAAACGAATCCAACGGTTCCAGTTTCGGGAAAATCCGACGGTCGGATCTCCCGGTATGATCGTTTGAAGTTTCGATTTCAAATTACGAACTTCAGCGTCGTTATTCGATTAAATATAATTATATTTATATATATATATAAATATAATCGTTTCTGGCGCTGTTTTTCTTCAGATTTGAATTAAACATCCCAGACAATCCAACCGTTGGATTTTTACAAAGTGGGTGCCGTTGGAAAGATATTTCCAAAGCGAACCCAACGGTTGCGATTTCAGGAAAATCCGATGGTCGGATCTCCCGTACTAATCGTTTGAAATCACGGTTTCAAAATACGAACTGCAGCGTCGTTTTTCGATATATTTCAATTCTATTTAAATATATATATCGATTCTTCGATTTCAAAACCATATGAATTTCACACTTTTGATAAAAATGATATTTTCATCTAACTGCCTTCTATTTCAACACTTCACTATTTTTAACAACTCATGTATATAATAAAATTGTGATTTTTATTGTAAAACAATTCATTTCAAAACACTGTTATTTTATATAGTTCGTATGGATGATAAAAATGGGATTTTTATTATAAAACAATTTATTTCAAAAACTGTTATTTTATATAGTTCGTATAGATGATAAAAATGGGAATTTTATTAGAAAACAATTTATTTCAAAAAAAAATGAACACCATTCAACACATGAATTTCCACTCAACAACGTTTCCACACATGGAGGTTTTCTATTCAACGAATAAATATAGTTTCAACAAATGAAAATAATTCAAACACATGAATATTATTCAAAAATTCGGCAGCATAACGGTAGGGTGGTTAAAACCGGGACCGTCCCTAATACGGCTCCTCGCTCTACCTTAAAACCTCGCGGTTTTTGATAATGGGGATCATGCATCTAGTACGCACGCAGGCGGCATGTATATATTTATTTCATTTCCACAAACTAATCCTATGTGGTTTCAACCAAATATTTCTCAACCACAAATGGGTATTTTTCAACCACAATCAGCCAATATCAACCACAAACAATCACAATTAACCATTCGCTGTCAATCAATTTTCACACCAATCACAACCAATAAATATCGTCCATGGTTTGTGGACGAGGGGCATATATATATATATATATATATATATATATATATATATATATATAGCAATTCACTTCTATTTCAACACATATGTAATTTTTACAATGCATATATAACTTATACATCGAACGTACAACTTATACAACGCTTATACATGAGGTGTACAATGCTTATATAACTCATACATCGACTATATAATTTATACATCGTCGTTTTCCATATCGTTTATAAATTAGAAATCTCACATTGGGTTCCACTCCACCAAAAATAGCAGAAGGCTCTGAAAAATATGCGGTCTCTTCTAAAATGTAGAAGACGTCCACACGGTCACGATGTTTCCTGTTTCATCGAATTTCGTCAAGAATCGAAAAAGATATGATTTTTCAAAGTTCAGATGTAATAAAAGACGCACCTTTCACGATGGTTCAAAACTAGGTTTTGATCTTTCGATCAAATCGTTGCGCGATAGGAAAATCAGCTCACACAGCGTCGAAGAGCTTCGAACCACCTTCCCGGCGCTGGTGGTTTCACTCCGTTCGGTGGCGCCTGTACGTCGCGGCGGCGGTCCAAAGTCGTTGACTTTGAGGACCCGTAACTCCCTCCACACTTGATGATAACTAGCAAACCTTAGATGGATTTGAAGAGGAGACGAAGAGCTTTGAAATGAATCAAGAATCACTCGATTTCATTGTGAAACGTGGGAGAAATCGAAGAGAGAAGGTGGCGACATCATTTCCGTCGTGCGCAGTATACATCGGGGAGAGAGAAGATGGTCACTGGCCAATGAGAGATTTTCTTTATATTTATATTTTTTTAAATGTCGAAAATACCCCCTTTTCCACATGAACGCCAATTCAAACCCAACTAGCGTTTTACCCCCATTCCGAACACAATGAGATATGTTTCGTAGGCCCATTCGACTGTTTCAGTCAGTTTTCATTCAATTTAAAATATATAACATTCAATATTTGAATTGAACGTACATTTCAATTTGCCAGGGCCACAAACTGATTCGAAAAATTCCAGAAAAATAAATCTGGCTTTGTTTTGATGATACGGTCCCAACAAAACTAGTTTCGTCGAATTCCGAGACCGTTTGCAAAAAGGCCCATTTCTGGTCGATCCAATTTAACTGTAACTGAACAAAACACGTTTTCCTTTGCCACGCTCAAATATTAGCTTCAAAAATTATGAAATTTGAAACCTAACAATAACTTAACATCCCAGATCCAACAAAAGTGGTTTCGTCGAATTCCGAGGTCGTATGCAAAATGGCCAATTTCACGGGCTATATAAATTCCATAGCGACCTTTCTGAAAATTCATTTGGCCATAACTATTGCTTTCCGCTATGAAACTTCGATTTTTCAGATTCGTTAGAAAGGTATTCACTAACAGATTTAAATATTTTTGGTTTCACTCAAATCCGTTATGTTTTGCACCCGGTACAGTCCGACAAAGTTTGAATTCAATTTTTGAAACTACCGCGCCATTTCAGGCCTTGTTTATAATTAAAATTAATTATATTTATTTTCAAGCATCGATTCAAACCTATTTTTCATCACTATTATTTAAAATATTTATTTTAAATATTTAAAATCCACTATTTTAGCCAATTTAAAAAGTTTAAATTGGTTCAGATTTTCCGGGTCGTTACATAAATTGAATAAGAGAGGTATAGCATATAAGGCACGTATGACAAGGTAAACAGGATAAACTGGACAGAATACGCAATGCGCTTCTCTACTACTTTTCTTTTTCCCTGCACCTATAGTAGTATAACTGTAACATGATGATCCCAATAAGCATAATATGGTTGACTTAGGCGTACTTCTAGTGAGAGGTTTTTACCCCATACAATACAGGTAGCCCAACAGAACTGACAGGTGTTATCCCTAAACGATAATAACGGGCTCCTAAACAGACGTGACTAGATGTGCCCTAATTACTACCCCAATTGATCAGCTCCCTAACCCTCGTAGATACCCTGTGCTGGCCCCACAGTATGATGTATCAATTCCTAAAGTGGCAACACCGATACAAACAAGATGCACGACCATATCTACAAATGTCACGGCATCTTAATCCTCCCTGGTCCGGACCCATGCACACACATGACCTTGTCGGAATGCGCCACCCACACCTCCTCTCAAGTAACCTCTTACAACTAGCTCAGTAAGCGTGTCCTAACCCCGACCTAGTTCGGGGTTTCCCGTTTGATACCGATATAGGTTGCTGACTGATATGGGTCCCACATACAAGATGATACAAGCTTCCACCTAGGCTTGTATCCCCGCTACTAGGTTTTCCGTAGGTTATGCCTACTGGTTTATCAAGATTGCATAACCCAATAGGTTAAGTTTATGGGCCTATATATATAAATATTGCCCACCAACCCAAGATTTACTTAACCCTCCCACTGATTCAAGCAAACTTACTTAACCCCTACTCAAGTTAACTGGTTCATGTAGTCCCTATAGATTCAAACATGTTAAGTATTACAAGTTCATTACCATATATTCATTTATGGTTATAATGCTCTAGAATTTCCACATTAAGCCTACAACTTGTAGATGCTGGATATGCCGAGCGGGTCCGAGCAGACTTCTTCCACAAGTCAGAATTAACCTCGTGTTTTAGCACCGTCACATGTTTATGCACTTAGACCGCTCACATTAGATTCACTACTTGTGGCCACTAGATATATGCCAGGAAGGTCCAGACAGACTTCTACCACAAGTGTAATCTAACCTCGTGTCTAAGCACAGTTACAATTTCTAATTACTGTAAATCTAGGCATTATCTTTATTTAACAATTATCCCTAATTTCATTATAGGTTTTCATGAATCATGCCCCTTTCCCAAGTCATATTCATCGTTAACCATATGCCCCAAATTTAAGATCTAAATTACAATTTGATTTATGCCCCAAATCCATATTCATGTATTTCATACAATTTATGCCCAAAATTCCCAATGCAAGTTATGCCCCAATTTTAACGTTTTCCCCCCGTTCCCAATTTCATGCATTCGCATATTTTAGCGGTACGCCTACGTTCAAAGGTAGCCTGGCTATAAAATAAAAAGGGAAAAGAAGAAGGGAAGAGAACAGAAATAATCATAATAACAAGATTGACATATGACAGCAAAAATAGGCATAGCAACTAATAAGCATACAGTGACAAAAACTGGGCATAGTGACAAGATGGCATGTAAGAACATATCTGATGAACATGTGATAATGGAACTGATTAGGCATAGTGTCATGACCATAAACATGCATGATGAGATCTAATGAGTGAACTAGATATACAAATAATGGCAGAATTGACATGATAATAGGCATAGGCCTAGATCCAATTCATAGTCATGTCAAAATAACTTAGATACTCAGGTTATGGAAGATCTGATAGGATTCAATTAGTCACAGGATTAGGTCCAATTCATATCATGTCAAGATTAACTTTTAAGTATTCATATCTAAAAATAATGTAGACTCACTGTGATTGGATCTACGAAATAGAGAAGAGTAATTGCAGATGTTGAATCATAGATCTCTAAATTTGAGTGACTTGATTGTTGAAGAAGAAAGGCTATTTCAATCTAGGCAGAGGCAACATCTAGTTCTCCATTGTTTTTGGTGTGTAAAAACAATGAGAATGGGGTCTTATTTATAGCTTAGGGTTCACGAATCTGGTCAGAAAACAAGTCACATACGCAGAAATGAATTTCGCCTAGATCTAAGGGGTGTCGACATGGGTGTCGACACCCCGCTTATGGTGTCGACTCATGGGTCGACACCCCTAGGGTATGTCAACCCCCAATAGGTCCATTTCCTCCCAGACTTCATGCTTTTGATTTTTGAACTATTTTGAAATTCTGGGCTTAATTTATTTATATACAATTGTCTTGCGCGTATACAAACTTCTAACCTTAATAACTTCTTCATATGATGTCCGTTTTACGCAAACTTGGAGTCTGTCTCAAGCAGAATTCCGAAATGAACACAATGACACAGTCTGTTTTACTTAAATCCCAATATTTAATTAAGTATTCTTTAATTTATCATTTTAATGTGTTATAAATTACGGGTGTTACAAAGACAACTGGTTAATGTTTGATAATAAGTTGATAATATCATATATGGTGTACATGGGTATAATTGTATTCAAATTCATGGTTAGTTAACTTAATTATTATTTTCTTTTTGAACGGTTCATTTCGGTATCAAATATTCTAAGCAAACTTAAGTCGAGTTACGCTTCAATTCTTGACTAGTTAACTAGTCAATTTGCATTTTTGACTGTTTTTTATTATAATATATTTTACACATCACCAAAAAAATTAGACTCCCCTCTGTTTATACTAGAAGTGGTTATTTGCTGTTATTTGATTTTAATATCATGTTTTCATGTACTGATTCATGTTAGATTTAAACTGGAAGAGGAATGACAAAGAAAAGCCATATTTCAACAAATGGGAGCACTTTGGAGATTGTTAAAAAGCAAATTGGTTTGAAATTTGCAAAAAGCGAAGAATGAAGAGAAAAGACTTAAACTGAAACCTACCAACATAAAAAACATGAACAAATGGAGAAAGTTTGTGAAGGAAAAAACAAGTGAGGAGTTTAAGGCAAATCTAAAATAAAGTTCAATATTTCAACAGCAAATCATTCCTACACTCATCTCTATTAGTATGCTAGTTTTAACATATTTCTATATTTCAAGCAAAAAAAAAGTGAGAAATACTCGTCCCTTAGATACACACAACTTCCACATACAACTGGTCATAAGGGAATGACTAGAATGACTGAAGACTTAGTTCGTTAATTAACTATAGCTTTACTTATTTAATGTTATCCTTAATTTAGAAAAAAGAAAGTGTAGATCCATCATCTGTAATTATAGATGATGTGTGGATCAAATCTCACATAAAAAAATTGGTGAACTGATGTCTATGGAAGCTGCAAACACTATTGTATAATTGTTTTTAATTTGATCGTTACTTTTTTTTTTGAAACTATGATACTTTTACCATTGTACATCATCTACGTGTTTTTATTTATATAGGAGGAGATTAAAAGGTTTGGTAGCGCATCGCAGTCCTGCTCGAACAGAATGTCAATGGAAATGCTCTTGTAAATGTATTGGGAGAAGATAGACAGGGAAGGTTAAGGGCATTGGGAGGGGTTGCACTTTAACCAAGCTAGCTATGGCTCAGTCCAAAGATAAGCAAGTGTCACAGTGTCAAGTGAAAATAGCAGAATTGAAGGGAATGATACAGACTCTAATGGACCAGAAGGTAAACTTTTAAAATTATTTTATATAAATTCAGCACACTCTATAATTTAGAATACTAAAAAGAATAAAATTTGGTGCTTTAATGCAGGGTAAAGAAAGTTTGCAAGGGAACACACAGGAAATGGTAAAAATAATAATTATATTACTTAATAAATAACATTTAGATTTTAATTTTGATCCACTAATGTTTTATTTTGATTATTGGGGCATCCACTTGAGTGCTCCTAAGATCAAAATATCGTGATATTTGTGCTTTGCAGCAGGGTAAAGAAAGTTCTAGAAAGAGCTCACCTCGCTGAAAATAATAACTACTTTACTCAATAAATAAAATTTATGTTTTAAATTTTTAATCCAGTATTTGATATAATTTTCGGTTGAATAATTGTAGAGTGATGACGAAGTATATTTGTTGTTGAATTAGGATGGAACCTCTGGAGTTGTTGCCTATGGGACGTTGTTGTCCTTAGACCCAAATGACGTTGTCAATGGCATTCATCTTGGACCAAATGTTGCGAGCATTGTTAATAAATTTTGTGGATAAACCAGATACTTATTTATGGAGGTCTACACCTAAAATGATAGTATTAGCAGATGTTATGAATAAGGTAGTAGCTTGGTCAACAGTTTGCGTCAAGGTACCACTGCGAACACGTGTGAACTATGATGAAGCCAGTACGGTAAAATTTACATTTCTTGTATTATATTTATTGCTATTTTGTGTGTGTATAGAATAAAGGTACCACGTAAATATCTTCTTGATTATATTTATTAACAAATTCATATTTGATTTAGAATAAAGGTACCACGTATATTTGTTTACAGTTACGTGTGAATTGTAAATGAAGGGCTGTAAAGCTATTAGACTATAGAGCCATCACTACATAGAAATAATACAACATTTTCTTGTTTTGAAACTATCATGACTAGAAGTATAATTGCTAATACTGAAGTATATTCTCATTTTTAGAGTACCAGCAACATCCAAGATAACTGCAAGATTTATGGTTGGAATGAGGGTGAAGGTGTAGTTGTCAAAGGAAGAATCTTCGCCGATGATCCAAAATATACTGTTAATGGTATTCCGCTCGGTCCGTCTTCCGTTGTGATTTAGGTGGACTATGTAATAAATAAAGATGCTTATTTTTGGCGACCCGCATCTGATATGTCGTGCATTGGAGATGCGGTTGGTAGGAAAGTAGCATGGCCAAGATCAAAATTAGAAGTTGATAAAGAAAATCCAAGTGAGAGTCATCATGATAGCGAAAATCATGTGACTTCTCTCTGAAAATCTGCATATATGTTCATGAATAAATCGCAACATTTAAGTATTAATTTTCAACATTGATCACTGTATATGAAAGTTATTTAACGCGTATGTATATATTTTGCATAATAATCTTTTTTTTCTTTCAGCTGATTGCAACCATGAAAAAAGATGCCAAATGCAAGTTGACAGATCTGGGTGGAACAGACTAGTGGCTGAAGGAACTATTACACCAACTGATCCGATAGTGATGGTCCATTGGGAAAGGATGCTGTAAAAGTTTGGGTTGAAAGTGTGACAGTTCCAAATGCAGAGCTATGGAGACCAACATCAACTCTGACATGCGTGGAAGATGCCTTCGGTGCTCCAATAGCTTGGCCAATGGAAAAAAACATTATTGAAACAAAATGAAATGTATGTAAATATTTTTTTATTATACATTAGGACTTACTGCGGTATTTAAGATGCCTTATAAACTTATAAACTTCTGGAACATGTTCTATGTTTCAAAAATCACAGTTTGGCCTTTTACTATGGTATGACCATATAGGCTTATGGATTGTAGATACTTATAGGCTTATTTTACTGTGGTATGTTCTATGTTTCAGAAACCACAGCTTGGCCTTTTACTATGGTATGGCCTTATAGGCTTCTGCAACATGTTAATGTTTCATAAACCACAGACAAGCCAACTAAGAGCTGATTCTCAATGGTATGCATGCTCAAATATGTTTGCTACCATAAGAGGTACAACAGAAATATAAGACATGTATTATAATTTGATAAAAACAAAATGGTGAATTGAGGTCCAACCTTCAATGGAATTATGTAGTTCAAAATCTCAAGACACAACAGTTACACATGTACTTGTTTCCTTCAGTCAAATTTATATTGTTGTCAATATTGTACGCAATAGACATTGGTTAGGAAAAAATTGAGGTTGAGAAAAAATCAAGTGTTTATAATGCCGTGGTTATCATTATATTATGTGAAATGAAAATATTTGAAGTCCAAAATCATACCTGACATTTGTTTGGAAAATGGCATTTTCAGAGTAAAATCCAAGCATATCCATAGTGTGCTTATCCGCACCTATATCAAACTGTGCTCCTTTATTCAAGCATGTGTCTTGACACTTATGTATGTTTTGAATGTATGAATGTGTAGCTTGTGGATCTTTGAATGTGTACGTATTTTGTGGTTGTTTAATATGTTACGTTCAAAAGTGTATGTGTTTGTGTATTATGTTATATAATTAGTGGCAAAACTATGGGTAGGTCTGGAATATTACAATACAAATTTGGGAACAAATGGTGGCGGGAAAAAAATGCTATGGAATATTAATTTTATTCGCAGTGTTTAAAACCCGCTATAAATAATTGGTTACAGAAAATAAAAAACATTGGTTTTGTGTGTATTAAACGCCACAAAAAAGTTAAGAGAATGCCATTAAAAAAGAACCATAATGAAGAAACCTATTCGGTGGCGTTTAATAAACGCTGCAAAAAAAACATTCGTAATGTTTAAAATGCGCCATTAAAAATAAATTTTTAGTGGCGTTTGTGAAAGTGCAACAAATACTCAGTGATTTTTAGTAGCATGTTTTCTCGTAATGGTTAACGAAACGCCACCAAAAATTCTTAGTAGTGGTTTTTGGGCGCTATAAAAAATCATTTTTCTTGAAGTAGAAGGATGTGAAATCCTGGTGATGCAAATTTTATGGGACTCGAAGTCCAAAGGGAGTCGGCAAAGCTCTGAGACCCGAGGGAGATGGAGATCGTATCCTCTGAGGGATACAAAATCGCATCCCCGGAGGTTTTCGATTTTCTATCCCTAGGGATGCGAAATGAATATTTCGCATCCCATGAGGGATATGAAATGCACATTTTCGCATCCCTGGAGATGCGAAAATCCCTGACTTCGCTTGCCGAACTGAACTGTGCCGAGGCCGATGCGCTCTTTGGAATGCCAAATCTCGAGCTTGGTAGATTGAGTTGCGCGAGCAGTTTTGAGTGATTGACGCGGTGTGCGCAAGCTTTTGGAAGTGATCGACACGCATTTGCCACACGTTCTTGAAACGATGTTGATTCCAGGAAGAAATTACATTTTGGCTAGATTCTGATCATGTTGTTGAACGTGAACTCAACGTGTTATATATATATATATGTATGTATATAGGCTTTGACAAAAAAACACGTCAACATATATATTACAAAAATGATCCTTGTCCCTATGTTTAACTATACACTAAATCATTTCTATTTTATCCGCACTAATTTCCCTAAGATTACTGTAAATTTCATTAAATTTGTCGTCATTAAATTTCTGTCATTGTGCACTGCTCTACTATGTACACATTATAGCTGTATTAGTGCTCTGCACTAAAACAATATAAAATTTTAGTTGTAGAGATCTAAGACTATCTATTACTCCTATATGTAGCATTTTTATTTAAATATTGCTACATATAACTTGTTGATAAATGTATAAATTTTAGAGAAAAAATTCACAGTTCAAACGGTTTGATCGATTAAACCATCAAAACCTTAAACCTTTAGTCATCACTGTTCAAGTCACAGTTATGAAAACTATGGTATATTCCCTATAAGGAATCCATTTTGTCCGGTCTATATTTTACTTATCCACTCTCATTACCTACTCCATGCTACCTGTAACATTTTCATGCTACCCCCATCCTCTGACTGTCGATCTCTTCATACTCCATTTTAAATATCTATACCCTAATTATTGATATCTTTCACCATCATCCTTCTTTCTACCCCTGATCCAGGCACCATGCTTTTTACCTCTTCTCGGTTGCTCTACCCGACATTTATTTTCCTATTTTATCTCCTCCCTTTTCCTTCTTTATAGTGAACCTCAATTAGCTCTGCCCCTTTCCATTCAGTGTAAAAATCAAAATAGATAAGCAATTCATCACTTTTGTCAGTTTTCCTATAGCTTTGATAAAGAAAATTTTGGAGACCTTAAGTTTAAATAGCTTGGACGCAACATGTATTATTATTATTATTATTATTATTATTATTATTATTATTTTTGGGATAATGGTATGCTGGTGGTATGCACAAATTTGAGTATGAGTTTATTTTTTATATAGAACATAAGATTTTATCACTCGAGTGTATAAAGTCATGTCATTTGACAATATTAATATGAATTACACCCTAAAATCAAATTGTCCTATCATTTGAGAATTTTGATGAATAATGTAGGAATATTTTTCATTCACTTGAGTGATAAATGTAGGATAGGCTTTGTGATATACTATTTTTGGTATATGACTTTTGAGAGGGTATTAATATAGAATTTTTGATATATAATTTTTCAAATGTCAATTTGCGTTTTTGGCATAGGTTAATGGTGGTTATATAAGATTTGGTGATTAATGATAATGCTTTTTTTTACATCTTAATACTTTACTGATACAAGATTTCATGATTAATGTTATTTTGTTGATTAACGATGATTAAGAATTTTTTTGATTAACAATATAGAAAATTTGATCAATAATTGACTTTAAGAAATTATAGTAGAAAAAAATCAATGCATTAACCTCATGTTTGTTAAAAAAGTAATTATGATTTATGATAATCGTAGGCATTTTGAATATCTGTCATTAGCTAATGTTCAAAATGATTTGTTTATGTAATTTATTCTTAACTTGTACTTTTTAAGGAGGTGATAAGCAACCTATGACAACTTCTGAATTCTGCCACTAAAATGAAAACTTCGAGGAGTAGATCGAAATATTATTTCATTATTTATGTCTTAAAATACGAACCCGAAAAGTAGTATATGTATAATATGTACAAATTTTTACATAAAAGGATCTCATATTCGTCATTTACAAAATATGACCAAGTATCAATTATTTACGGTAACAATAACTTAATACAACTGAATATACCCCCTCAAGATGGACTTGAAGACAATTGAGACACAAGGCAAATCTTGAAGCTTAAAAACCGATGTTGCTCCACACCAAGTGGTTTAGTCATCAAATCAGCTAATTGCATTGTTGTGTTAACATGAGACAGCACTATGAAATTACTCTGAACGTGATCTCGAATGTAATAACAGTCCATCTTTAAATGTTTTGTTCTCTCTTGAAAAACCTCATTTTCTGCAATATATTGAGTATATTTGTTATCACAAAATAAAGTGATAGGTTTAGGAACATTCACCATCAATTCTCGAAGTAATCCTTCTACCCATACGACTTCACTTGTTGTTTCACTCATTTCTCTATATTCTGCTTCACTTGAGCTTTTAGATGTCACCTTTTGCTTCTTTATCTTCCATGAAATCAATGAATCTCCCAAAAAGACTTAAAAACCAGTCAAAGATTTCCCAGAAAATACACAACTACCCAAGTCAGCATCACTACAAGCTTCAGGTGTAATGCATTATTAGCAGTATAGAATAAACCATGGTTTAATGGTTTAATGTTCCCTTCAAATATTTCAAAACATGTAATGCAGCAGAAAAATGTGGGGTTTTGGGTTCTTGCATAAATTGGCTAAGCTGTTGAACAACATACGAAATATCTGGTCGTGTCGTATTAAGATAAAGAAGCTTACCAATCAACTTCTATACACTTCTAGATTATCTAATTTAGCGCCTTCAATAGTACTTAACTTCAATCCTTTAGGAAGAGGAAAAGGTTCAGTTTTTGCATTTTCCATATTTGTAGAACGCAACATATCCAATGTGTATTTTCTTTGATTTAAAAGGATCCATTCTGTGAAAACCCGTAACTTCCCCGTAAAGGAAAGTGTCGGATAGTTCGAGAACAAGCCACAACAAAACGCATACACAAGAACATTTCATTGTATATGACAACAATGCATCAGATTACAAGGATATACAGAGCATGAATGAATATTACACAGAAATATCAGAGATTTAAATTACATTTAAATACATAGCAGCGGAAAATAATACAATACACAACTAGAATGAGATATACGGATACAAAGCTTCCCGGATATCGTTCCAGCTGTAAACCAGGATCCTGTGAATATAAATCTGCAAAACCAAAACTACTAGCTGCCCGTGTCGAAAATAAGGGCACCCAGAGTTTAGGTTAAAACAATAAACTCCAGGTCAGTCATGTGACTGGTGTGAGAACTAAAACAGTTATTAATCTTTATTTTAAATCATTAGGTAAATCAAAGGACCACGCCGTATAACACGGAACGGGTTTCCTCCCAAGAATACCAGTGCATAAAACAAACAGCGCAATGCTAAATAAAGAAAAATGAAGCTGTTATAAGACCCAGGTCCTATCACACAATGCAACGCAAGCCGGGGGATATGGTTTTCCCTTATAACAGCCAAAGAATTCTTGATACGTTTAAAACAGATTGTTTGATACTATTATAAGTGCATAGTGTATAAAACAACTTCAAATCATAAGTATCAATCATAGGCGGCATGGGTACCATATATCATGTCGCCATATATAGGTTTACAAATAAAACCGCAAATGTCACGTATTTGGAAATTGGATTTCCGTCTATGAACCGAGGCAAAAGATAGTCCTCAACCGATTCGAGACTGTCTAGCCCGAGTCTCAGGCACAGCCGCAACCGTACCTTGGATCGTCAGGGCCGGTCCACACGAAGTGGATTATAATGCCTGAACAATACGTTTCTCCGCCCTTTGGGGCGTAAGCGAGCCAACTAAATGACTCCATCGGTTCGAGAACGACCGATCAATCCGAGGCGCCTCGCAACAGCAACAACCACATAAGTCAAACTCGTCAGGGCGTGTAAAACCACTGACGCCACTTCTAGCTAGAAAGAAAACGCATGTCCCCCCTGAGGTCCGTCTCCCGTTTTTGGTTCATACCGGGTGTGAAACTCGCGAAGTAAACGTTACACAAAGCTACGCCACAAAGGCCGTGCTTTGATCATCACCACAAGACTTTGCTTTTCAATAGAAGCCTTGATCATTTGCATCTTAGCATGCCACACAGGCAAACCATCCTATGCAACCGATATCGGTCACACAGAATGAAATCCGATGTCAGACACATAGTCCATTTACAAGTCCGTCCTGGGTCTGAACGAAACCGGAGGCACCTAGTACCCCGCATATCCATCGATCTCCAAGTACGTCTGGACGATCACTAACTGTTTCCATCTTCTTGGGTGTACAGCCCAATCAAGATCATCAGTTATCACCCAAACGACGTGAAGACCTCCGGTCTCCGACCATCGTCTTCATCTTCGACTTATCGTCGTATCAGTTATCCAGAATGGGATAAACCCGGTCTTTCCGAATAACTCGCGTATATTTTAAATAAGTGTTACACAAACACAACATACGCCTCATTCCAATTCATTAGTCACTAACCGTAAATTAATCAAGAGAATAATCCCCCAAATATTAACCCCGAAGGCCGAAACCAACATCAGATCAATATCCAGAAAACCCTTCTGCTTGGCTAACCGACAGTTAATTTCTAAATTTCACATTCATAGGAAAAGGTTCCCATTAATTTTATCCAAGATAAATTCCTTGAATTTATTCTTTATTCTACCTTTGAATCTCAATTCAAACTAGTCGGGATTAGCGAACCTTACCGAAGTAATCATTTGTTTTAATTTCCCCATCCCAACCTATTTATCCCATGAAGTAAAACTGGTAATACTTCATATCTAACACCATAGTGTTATCGGTAAATTCAATTACCATTTCACGTTCAAATCTAATTAAAGATTTAACTATCGCCTGGAGTAAAACTGGTGATACTCCATTCTCGATCTTTTCAATCTAATTAAAGATTCATTAAAACTCCACTTAGTTTTAATCTTTAATTGGGTTAAAGAATCAGTGTCATTTAAAACACGGTTCACGATAAACCCAAAATCACATTCATTAATTATCGGGCTAAAGAACGAGTGTTATTTAAAACACTGTCCACGATAAACCCAAAAATCAATATCGATTCAATTCCAATTAAATATCGTTTAATTGGTACACTTCATTAAATCTAAATAAAAAGATTTAATCATTTCTCAACTGGGTTCAAGAACAGTGTTAGTGAAGACACCATTCACGACAAACCCAAATCACATTCGATATTCAATACAAGGCTCTGAATAGAAAATATATCGGCTTATATTCAATATCGAATTCTACGACTAACAAATGTCGTATTGGAAATAGCGATATAAATATATATCTTTCAAATTTCCATAACAACACCTGTATAATCACGAATTCCAACATCGAAATATTCCAAAGACAATTTCGATTCAAATCCACTCCAATGCAATCATTGGATATTCTGGTTATTTTCAAAACCCTTTTCAAATTCAATTTATTTATTTAAAAAAAATAAATAGAATTATAATTCTAGTTCAAAACTAGTTCATTTCGATAAAAATCTATTTTTATCTTTTCAAATATGGAGTTTTTCATCCCAATTCTTCACAAATCATTTCTTATGATTTTACACAAATTATTACTATTTTTAATAATTTTATCAAGGCCCGTACAGTCGATTTCCATCAATGGCCATCGAACTGCACTTACAGCGACCTTTTTCAAATTTGATTTGGACATAATTCCAAATCCAACCGTTAGATTTCAAATTTCTAATATTCATTAGAAAGCTCTTTTCGATACGAACCCAACGGTTCCGGTTTTAGGAGAATCCGACGGTCGGATCTCCCGTAATGTCCGTTTGAAATAAATGGTCGAAATTCGCGAACTGCCGCGGCGCGGCGCGTTCTATTCAGGCCATTATATTATATATATAATATATATAATATATATTTCGTCGATTTCTATTTAAAACGAATTATATAAATAGTTTTAAAATCGTTTCAAAAGCTATTTCAACTTTCTTTTCAATTCAAATCAAAATTGAATTCTTCTTTATAAATTCGTTTTAAAATTCATTTCTATTCCATTCAAATTTCAATTCAATTTGAATTCATTTCAATTCACTTTCAATTCAATTTGAATTCGTTTTCAATTCATTTCGAAATCGTTTTCAATTCAATTCATTTCGAAATCGTTTTCAATTCAATTCATTTCGAAATCGTTTTCAATTCAATTCATTTCGAAATCGTTTTCAATTCAATTCATTTCGAAATCGTTTTCAATTCAATTCATTTCGAAATCGTTTTCAATTCAATTCATTTCGAAATCGTTTTCAATTTAATTCATTTCGAAATCGTTTTCAATTCAATTCATTTCGAAATCGTTTTCAATTCAATTCATTTCGAAATCATTTTCAATTCAAGTCATTTCGAAATCGTTTTCAATTCAAGTCATTTCGAAATCGTTTTCAATTCAAGTCATTTCGAAATCGTTTTCAATTCAATTCATTTCGAAATCGTTTTCAATTCAAGTCATTTCGAAATCGTTTTCAATTCAATTCATTTCGAAATCGTTTTCAAATCGATATAAATATCGTTCACGTCAAAATGGCGTCAATCTAATCAACACGGCTTCATAAATTTCTATTTTCAAATATTCTATTTCAAATATTTCCTTTTCAAAATAGTTTTTATTATCAAAATATTTCGTTCAACACATGACCAATCTCAATGAATGAGTACTGTCAACACATGAACTTTTATTTTATATCGATAAAGATGTAAATTTTAATATTAAAATATTTTTCAAATTGGAATGAGGCCCAATCAATTACCATACAAAATTAATTATATGGATTTTCATACAACACATGTATATAATAGCATTGAAAATAATCAACCATCAACCAAAGTGCACTACACTGTATAAGCATCAAATATAGATATTCAACGCTTATAACAGCCTGTCAATCAATCGATCGACATATTTAATCAATCAGGATGAGTGAACTTCAAATTTCATCCCAACACCCGTGTGGGGTTTTCAAACAATCAACAAAGATTTTATTTGTGCAGTTGGGCGATGTATAAAATTTATCGACCCAATCAATGTCCTTCAAATAAGTGTACATAAACAAACCGTCTGGTTTGTAAATGAATATTTATTTTATTCCCTTTCACTATATTCATATTCACGTTAAAAATTATATTTTTAACGATAAAACATTTTATTCTATCATATGAATTTCTATTATTCATTTACACAATAAAATGATATTTTTATTTTCTAACATATTTTAGAAAATTTCGGCGGCATAACGGCACGATACTAGAAACGGGACGAGGCCTAGCCTTATCCCCGGTCTAGTGAAGGCCCACGCCATTCACACATCATCAAATCAATTCATTTCACCACACAATTCAATTTCAATCAAACAATCTCTATCTATGCAACCAAACAAACAAGTCCATGGTCTGTGGACGATTGTGTCGGGTGCTACTAAGCACCGTCTGCATCCTAGTATATATATATATAAATAGAAAATGAAATTGAAAGGTGATAAATTCTCACATATAGCTATCCTAGCTCCACGGCACTTCATTGATAGAAATCTTCATCGCTATCGCATCTTCGTCATCTTCGTTGCCCGTAGCCACTACATATGTAAAAATCGAGTTTTTACTTCGCTATTCTATATATAAAAATCGAATTTTTAGTTCGCTATTCAATATATAAAAATCGAATTTTTAGTTCGCTATTCAATATATAAAAATCGAATTTTTATTTCAAAGTTCAATACATAAAAATCGAATTTTTATTTCAAAGTTCAATATATAAAAATCGAATTTTTATTTCAAAGTTCAATACATAAAAATCGAATTTTTATTTCAAGGTTCAATATATAAAAATCGAATTTTTATTTCGAAGTTCAATATATAAAAATCGAATTTTTATTTCAAGGTTCAATATATAAAAATCGAATTTCTACTTCGCTATTCATATAGATAAAATTCTATTTTTATCACGTTCTTCTATACATAAAGATTTCTCCTTTTTAAATATGAAGTTTCACCTTTTTAAATATGAAGTTTCACCTTTTTAAATTTAAGGATTTTGCCTTTTCAAATCTAAGGATTTCGCCTTTTTAAATATGAAGTTTTCACCTTTATAAAAATAAAGTTTTCGCCTTTATAAAAATAAAGTCTTCGCCTTTCATCGCTATAGATTTCATCATTATAAAAATTACCACCTTATCTCAACGTATATAAAAATAAAAATCAGATTTTTATTTCGCTACATATACAAAGATGATATCTTTATATTCTCTATCCTATAAAGATTATATTTTTAATACTTTAAAAATATAAAAACCATATTTTTACTTCTTCTACACAATAAAAATCCCGTCTTTCCTATTTTAAAGATATGATCTTTATTTTAGCAAGTTCAAATCTCTTTCTTTTAAAAGATTAAAACCTTTTTCTATTTTCTTTAAAAAAATCAGTTTTTTTTTAAATTCTTTTCAAAAATTCTGTTTTTACATTCTAAAAAAACAGTTTTTAAATCTTAAACAAATCAGTTTTTATAAATCTTAAAAAAAAATACAGTTTTATAAATCATAAAAATCAGTTTTAACATAATATAAAAAAATCAGTTTTAACATAATATAAAAAAACAGTTTTAACATAATAAAAAAAACAGTTTTCTTTTATGTCTTAAATAAAATAAAAATAAAAATAAATAAATAAAAAAACTTACAGGGGGCGCTGTCGAGTGGTCGGGGGGGAATCTGGTGGCGCAGTGGTCGTCTCAGAGGGGTGCGGGTCCTCAGGTGGGTGGCGCTGTGGGTTTTAGGGGGGGGGGGTCGAGATCGATTCGGGGGGGGGGGGTTTCTTGGCTACGGGCGTTCGAGTGGAGGGAGGAGGAAGGCGGGGAGGGGATTCGGCAGCAGGCGGAGGTGGAGAAGCGCGGGTCTTGGCCGGCGGCGGCGTTTGATGCGGAGGGCGGCGGGATGGAGATCAGGCGGCGCGATTTAGTTATTAGGTTTTTCCCCTTTTTTTTTCTTTCTGATAAATGATCGGGGGGGGGGGGGCAATGAAGGAAAAAAGGGGAAAATATTTTTTTCTTATTTTATTTTATTTTTTAATTTTGCATAAGGGTTGACTTTTATATCCGACCTCGAAACGAGGCCCACCTCCTGTCGTCCATAGCGTTTTACCCCCATTCCGAACACAATGGGATATGTATCGTAAGCTGGTTTGATCGTTACAATCAGTTTCCGTTGAATTTACAATTAAATCCTTATATTGAATTTTAAACGTACATTTCAGATTACAGGGGTCACATACTAACTCGAAAAATTCCCGAAAAATATTTTCTAGCTTCGTATTGACGATACGGTCCTAACAAAACTAGTTTCGTCGAATTCTGAGACCGTATGAAAAATGGCCAATTTCCAGTCGATTAAAATCCACTTAAAATGGTCAAACGCATTTTCCTTTGCCACGCTCACATATTGATTCGAAAAATTATGAAATTTGGAATCTAGCAATAACTTAACACCACGGACCCAACAAAACTGGTTTCGTCGAAATCCGAGGTCGTTTGCAAAATTGCTATTTTTAAGGGCCTTATATATATAAAAATATATATAAATTCCACAGCGACTATTTCTAATTTTAAACTGGACATATCTTGTCATTTCTAAGATGAAATCTCAGTTTGTTAACTTCGTTACAAAGATATAGTTATACAGATTCAAATATTTCTTGTTTCGTTCAATTCTGACTTATATTGAATTCTGTATATTCATTTGAAATTAGAAATCGAATTTTCGAACTACCGCGCCATTTTCAATTCTATTTATAATTATATATAAATATTTATATTCTAACGACGACGCGTATATAATATATACATTCGAATTATATTCAAAATAAATTTCTCGTCGATATTATTTAAAATAATCTATTTTAAATATTCAAAATTCGCTAAAATTGCCAAAATAAAAATTTTAAACTGGCCCAGAATTTGCGGGTTGTTACACATTCTTTTCTTCTTGTCACCTTAAATTCCAAAGAAAAAGGCAAGATCACTTAAATCCTTAATTGTAAATGCCTTATGAAGAGATTTTTTTATTTTCAGAAAAAACTTGCAAATTAGTCCCAGTTACAAGTAAATCATCAACATAGCAAACAAAGACAATAAATTCTGCACCATTAATTCTGGTAAACAAAGAACAATCCTGCTTTGACTGAATAAATCCAAGTTGAATGAGAAAAATTTTAAGTTCTTTATTCCATTGCCTAGCAGCTTGTTTAAGTCCATAAATTGATCTTCTAAGCTTACAAGCCTGTTTAGGTTTAGATTTTGTATATCCAAGGGGAGGTTTCATATACAATTCTTCATCAATATATCCATGTAAAAAAGCATTTTTTATGTCTAATTGATGTAAATACCAATTATTCGCTGCTGTTAAAGCAATAACTACTATAACAATTGTAAATCTTAGAACTGGACTGAAAGTATACTTAAAATCTTTACCTTCGATTTGCTTATCTCCCTTGCTACAATCCTTGCTTTGCATCTTTCAACATCACCAATTTTTAGAAACTTTGTTTTGTAAACCCACTTGCTTCCAATTGTTGTTTTATTGGATGGTAAATCCACAAGATCTCAAGTATGATTCTTCTGCATAGCTTCTATTTCTTCCTCCACAGCTTCTACCCATCTAGCATCTTCTTTTTCTTGATTATAAGAAACCAGTTCTCATGTAGATAGCATTTTATCAAGACCTCGGAGAGTACTTGAATCCAAGTGCTTTAATGAATATTCTATGAACACATTAAAAACCACAGAAGTAGAGTGACTATCACGTGGAGTAGATAAAGGTTTAATGTGTTGAACTTCAAAATCTTTGAATTTTGATGGTAATTTTGGTGTTATGGTGGATCTTCTTAATGCAAGAACTAGAGAAATAATACTTTCATGTTGATGATCAGGAATAGAATTTTTTTACTGATGTGGAATGGCTGAAGAGAAACTTTCTAATATTTTGTCATTATTGGTAGGACAAACTTGTGAAGTAGGATGTAACAACCCGCATTCTACGCATCGGAGGATCGTAGAATATTTATTTCTTTCTTATATGAAGTCGTATGGTCATGTGGCTTTGGGTAACGACCATTGGGGTCATTTCCCATGTCCATGATTTTTGCCGATTTTTTAAATGACCTTTTTGCCCCTAGCTGATCTTGTTTCGGCCATAACTTTTGATTGCAAAGGACTTTTGACCTAAAACCACTTCCATTGGCTTCAGATGATGGTTTACCTTTCCGTAGAGTGGTCACATGTGGAAAACGGACATACTGTTTGGGAGAAATGGCTGAAATAAGGTTTGGAAGGTGAAAAACTGCTTAACCGGCCAAATAGGATGATTAGTGAATGGGCCCATAACCCATTTCGGGATTAGGGTTATGTGGAGACTGAGAAGAGTTAGGGTTTCATTTTATTTCAGTTTTCTAGCCCTCACTTACCTCTTAGAAACCCTAAAAATGGCCTCCAACCTCTAAATCACCTCCAAATCACTTTCTAATCAAGGATTAAGCTTAGCAACATCAAATCAAGGGAGATCTTCACCAAATCAAGATTAGAGCTGCTGTTTAGCATTGGTATTCACCCCATATCAGATATTTATTTCAGATCTAAGGTTTACTTGTGGCTAAGGTGAGTGATTTTTATAGTTCCTCACTAATTATGGTTAATTAAGGGTAATTAGTGTTAATTAGCGAATTTAAACATGATAAAAATCTGGAAAAATAATTATAAATTCTTAAATGATGTTTTAGACCTCTGATATGAACTTGGGTTAATTTGGTTAAGTTTTGTTAATCCTATCATTAATTATGCTTGAACATGCTTAAGGGAAAATATGGGGTTTTGGCTATGTTTGATCCATTTTAACCTATCACATTGATGTTTTGGTGTTTGAGGTCACTTCTACTTATTGCTATGACTGTATGGTATGCATCATGATTGATTAGAATAGTTAGAGTGGTCGAAAATGCCGTCGAATGGTGTAAAACACTCATTGGAAAAGTTGCAGGAAATTGGTGTAGGTTTTCGTTTCGGATCGGATCGGCTGGATGGGCTCGGACCGGATAGTGGGCTGGGCAAGGGATCACCGAACTGAACCAAGGCTTAGCACGAGATAAAGTATGGCAAAAAGGAAGGCCACTGTGGTTGGACTGGGATCGGATCAGAGCGGATGGGAATAGGGATGGGGATCGGATCGGACTAGAAGATCAAGCCAGGGACGGAAGGAAGAAAGGTGATAGACCGAACCGAAGTGACATGGAGGACCCGAACCGAACCGAAGTGACATGGAGAACCCGAGCCGAACTGATGACTAGTAACTGGAGCAAGCCGGACCGAACTGTGGTTTATCTACCCGAACCGAACCGATGGCTAGGAGGAGATCCGAACCGATCCACTAATGACCAAAAACCCGAGATGCAGAGGTAGTCCAAATGGAAGTTAGAGCTCAGGATCCAGTTGGGAACCAATGAGTTCACTTCATGATTGGGCTTTGCTGCGGGACGTGTGCTAAGGAGTTGTCGACGTTCATAACTTCGATTCACCACTGAAAAGGAATGATGGGCTACGTATCAGTGCAGTAGAGTCATTATGACTCGAGGGGCAAAGTGATCATAGTAGGACTACCTATCAGTGCAGTGGAGTCACCGTGACTCGTGGGGAAAAGTGATCGTAGTAAGACTATGAGCCAGTGCAGTGGAGCCATTGTGACTCCATGGGGCAGAGTGGACATAGTAAAGGATTAGTAAGGCTATGAGCCAATGCAGTGGGGTGTGTACGACTCCATGGGGCAAAGTGGACATAGCGAAGGATTAGTGGCTATGGATCAGTGCAGTGTAGCCGTTGTGACTTCATGTGGCAGAGTGATCATAGCAAAGTATTGGGTAATCGAATTGGTGGATATCGTATGCTTTACGCACTGAGTGAGAGATGTGAGGATAGTTGCTATGCTTGATTGTTTGCCATCACTATGACATGCACACCCCCACCCCTGTATGCTTGTACACCATATGTTAGTGGCACCTTAGAGTGTTGTACAGTATGTCAGTATGTAGTGCTAACTCTTTGGTTGCAGGTCCAGATTCAGGTATGGTTTAGTATATGTTAGATCGAAATTTGGACCTAACACCCAAATTGTTATGAACAGTAGAGAATTTCAAATGAAGAACAAGGAAAAAGAAAATAACACTCAGAATTTATGGTGGTTCGGCGTTAACGAGCCTACGTCCACTTTATATCTTATTGATTATGCTTTAAAAGCTAATACAACAATGATTTCTCTCAATATTTCAGTAGTTTGACAACAATGGCGGATTTAGTACTCAATATTGCCAAAAAGATCCCGAAAAATGCCAAGCTCTGGGCTATTTATAGCTGATTTTGTCAGGCGGATTGTGGACACGTGGCACGAATCCCGAGAGCATCGGATCGCATCGCCACCATTGAAGAAGTAGTCAAACTAGCCGTTGTGAACAGGTGTCGCCAGATCCGTGCGATTCGGATCGTGCAGATGAGGAGAATTGGTCCAGATGACGGTTAGGAACACGTGTCGCCAGATCCGTGCGATTCGGATCGTGCAGATGAGGAGAATTGGTCCAGATGACGGTTAGGAACACGTGTCGCCAGATCCGTGCGATTCGGATCGCTGAAGACCGGCTCGTGATTGAATGGGTCAGAGGGTTCGGTGCGCACCAAGGGATCGAATCGCAACGATATAAGTTTGGATCGGATCGCCTGGATGTGTCGTTCGCTGACGAGATGGAAGCGATCCGTTCCTGGGCGAGACGATGGAGTGCGATCCATTCCTGGGCGAGACGATGGAGTGCGATCCATTCCTGGGCGAGACGATGGAGTGCGATCCATTCCTCCATATTCTTTGGGAACGAGGTTTCCTGTTTTCCTTTTATGAATGATCCTGGGTGGCTTGGTCAAAAAGCGAGCCAACAGTATACCTGTTATTGTTCTGTTTAGCTGCTTATCGCTCATACCAGACTCTTGTCTGACCCAGTGTTTTATGTCCCTTCTTATTACTCTGGGTGCTCCTAAACGAGCAGACTAGAGACAGTTTAGCTGGTGATCACGAGTAGCTGATTCGGAGGCGAGCAGGAGGCTTCCACGTATGATATATATATATAGATATTCTCCCTGTGTTGTTGGTGGTCACTACTTGGGCATTAGCAGTGTACCTTCCTTATATTGCTTTTAGAGATAGTTTTTAAAAGTTGTAATAATGATGTTGTAGAACATAAGCTGTATTTGGATTTTCCGCTGCCATGATAGTTTGTTTTCAGCTTATGCACTGTCTCACCTGTTTTATGTCAAGTATATATTGTGATTATATTTTATTCCATGCGATTTGAGACATATTACAGGTTCTTTATTGATTCTTTGTCTTCTTCCTTTTCTTCTGACGACCATCCCGTGCTAACTGGACATGTGTACAGCGCACTTATGGAGTAAATGTCGGTCGGTGCGGGGCAGGCCGTCACATTTGGTATCAAAGCTATAGGTTGCGTAGTTAACCTAGGGAAAGACACCAGGGAGAGATAATACGTATATGAGAGTGCGTATTTGTGATTACTTTGGTTTCCAAAAGATATATATATACTATTAGTAGTATAAGGATGAAGTCGTACTGCACTAGCACCACTATGGAGATAGTTAATCGTTTTCTCTTTACAGATTGAACGATGAGTCGAGACACGAGGGGTGCTGGTAAAGGGGCCAATAATGGGAATGCTCCTGACATGAGGGCGATGTTCACTGACTTCATGAGAGAGATGCTTAGGGATGTTCAGGGAGCAGTTCCCAATGCCGGTAATGGTGGTGGTCCAGTAGTGCAGGCGCCTAGGGCCGATTTCGCCAAGCTGTCCAAGGATTACTCTAACCTTGGTGGGAAGCCGTTCCACGGAACGGAGTCGACCACGGATGTTCAGGATTGGTTGGATAGCTGTGATCGTATCTTCGACGACTTGGGTATCAAGGATGCGATGAAGAGAAGGCTAGCGTCTCGTCAGCTGCAAGGGAGAGCGATGAATTGGTGGAATGCTATTAAGATAGCCACTCCAGAGCATCAGGTAACTTGGGATCAGTTTAAGGATCGTTTTAGCGACAAGTTCATCCCAGCTGCTCAGAAGTCGGAATTGTTTAGGAAGTTCTTGGAACTTAAGCAGAATGGTAGGGCAGTCTCGGACTATATTACTAAGTTCGACACTTTGTCGAAGTATGGACTATCTCTTATTGATACTCCTGAGAAGAAGAACGAGAAGTTCATTACTGGTTTGGATGGATACTTGGGGGAAAGGCTTATTAACCACATCGATGAGACGTTTGAGTCGATTGTTGGGAAAGCTTTGAGATCAGAGAGTCTTTACCCCAAGTCGAAGACTGAGTTTGCATCTGCAGAAGGGCCAAAACCGCAAGCGAGCGGTGGAGGCAAGAACAATTCTCAGAATAAGAGGAAGCAGAACCAAGTTAAGGATGGCCAGAAAAAGAGTAAGAAAGATGTTGAGTGCTTCAGCTGTGGTAAGAAGGGCCATTATGCCAAAGAATGTCGGGCCAAGCCAGCGGATAGGAAGTGCTACAACTGTGGCCAAGTGGGACATCATAAGGATAAGTGTCCACAGCCTTTTAAAGAAAAGCAGATTGTGAAAGCATATGCTATTAATGTTGTTCCTTCTTCGTCGAATGCCCCAACTGCGGCGGAGAAAGGAAAGAATGTCGTCATTCAAGGTATGCTTTCTATTCTTGATGTACCTATTCGAGTTTTGTTTGATACTGGGGCTTCCCGTTCCTTCATATCTAGTGACCTGGTAGATAGGTTGGGACTGGAACCCGAGATAGTCGATAGACCTTTGGTTGTGACGAACCCGATTGGTGGTTCGACTAAGCTTAGTATGATTTTCCGAAATTTGGTCTTATCGAGTCATGGATGTATGTTTGTTTGTGATTGCTTTGTTTTGGGCTTTACTGGGTATGGCACTATATTGGGGGTCGATTGGCTCCAAAGATACGGGGTGGTGGTAGACTGTGAGGGCTTTTTGGTGACAGTTAGGGCGGATGATGGGCGGAGGGTAGTGTTTGGTAGTCTACCTAGTGATGGGGTAATGGCTAGTTTTATAAATTCCCTCGACATCCCGCATGATGAGTTGTCAGATGTGCTTGTGGTTGGCCAGTATCTGGATGTCTTCGAGGAAGTGATTGGACTTCCACCACACCGAGAGATTGAGTTCTGTATTGATTTAGTGAAAGATGTCAGACCTATAGTGATGCCACTTCATCGTATGGCGCCAAGGGAGCAGCGGGAGCTCTGGGTGCAAGTAAGCGATCTTTTGAAGAAGGGGTTTATAAGAAGAAGTGTCTCCGAGTGGGGAGCACCAGTTGTGTTTGCCACTAAGGAAGATGGTTCCCTTCGTTTGTGTGTGGACTATCGCGAGTTAAATAAGGTGACGAGGAAGAATAAGTATCCTCTACCGCGGATAGATGATTTGTTTGATCAACTGGAAGGAGCAAGAGTGTTCTCCCAGTTGGACCTCGCGACAGGATTTCATCAGCTTCGAGTAGCAGCTGATAGTATAGCTAAAACGACATTTAGGACGTCGTCTGGATTCTATGAGTAGTTGGTCATGCCATTTGGGTTGACCAATGCACTAGCATACTTCGTGGATCTTATGAATCAGGTATTCAGAGATCAGCTGAATAAGTTTGTTCTTGTGTTCGTGGACGATATCCTTGTTTACTCAATGACAGAGGAGGAACACAAGGAACATTTGAGGATAGTGTTGGAGGTGTTGAGAAAACACCAATTGAAAGCGAAATTTTCCAAGTGTCACTTCTGGAGGAGGGAAGTGAGATTCTTGGGCCATGTTGTTTCAGAGAATGGTATTGTCGTGGACCCTGCGAAGGTGGCTACGGTACAGGATTGGTCTACGCCCAAGAATGCAACAGACATAAGAAGCTTCTTGGGGTTAGCTGGGTATTATCGTAAGTTTATCCAGGACTTCTCCAAGATAGCAGCACCATTGACTCAGTTGACTAAGAAGAATCAAGCCTTCGTCTGGGACGGAGTGTGTGAGAATGTATTCAGGAGTCTAGAAGAAAGGTTGACGCGTGCGCCAGTGTTAGTCATTCCTAAAGGGAATGAAGAGATGACGGTATACACGGATGCTTGTGGTGCCGGACTAGGTGTTGTATTGATGCAGGGAGGTAAGGTTGTAGCTTATGCTAGTCGGCAACTAAATCCGCATGAGAAAAGGTATCCTACCCATGATTTGGAATTGGCAGTGATCGTGTTTGCGTTGAAGATGTGGAGACATTATCTCTTGGGAGAAAGATTCAAGTTGTTTATCGATCATAAATCGTTAAAGTATCTTTTCTCTCAGAAGGATCTGAATCTCCGTCAGCATAGATGGTTAGAGTTCTTGGCTTCGTATGATTTTGATATCGCATATACACCTGGGAAAGGCAATGCGGTAGCCGATGCCTTGAGTAGGAGACATGCCAGTTTAGGGGCTATGTTTCTTGAATGGAAGCAACTGGAGTATATCATAGGGTATGATTTCAGACCAAAGTGCGAATTGGATCCAGATGTGTTAGCTAGTTTGACGATCAGACCCACTTTGATTGAGCGGATTGGTTCCAGTCAGAGGGACGATCCTAATCTATTGGAAATCATCTCCAAGTTAGAGATGAATATCAATGGTGAGGAGATGAATTTGTATGGGCTTGATTGAGAAAGTCAGAAAGATGGCTTCGAAAGAATGGAAGGCTAGTTGTACCCAACATGAATGGTTTGAGAGATGAAGTGCTTAGGGAATGTCATCACTCAAAAACTGACTATACACCCCGGTGGTGATAAGATGTATCGAGACATGAAGCAGACTTACTACTGGGAAGGGATGAAAAGAGACGTTGGGAAGTTTATATCCAAGTGCATGAATTGCCAGCTAGTTAAAGCCGAGCAAAAGAAGCCTAGTGGTCTGTTGCAACCATTAGAAATTCCCGAATGGAAATGGGAGCAAGTCTCGATGGATTTCATTGATGGTTTACCAAGAACTAGATCGGGGCATGATAAGATTTGGGTAATTGTGAATCGATTAACCAAGAGTGCAAGATTTATACCAGTCAAATCGACCAGAACGGCAGCTAAGTTAGCAGAACTGTATATGAAGTGGGTAGTGAGATTTCATGGAGTACCTAAAAGCATTGTGAGTGACCGAGACCCGTTGTTTACTAGTGGGTTTCGGAAGAACTTAAAAGAGGCTCTAGGGTCGGAATTATATCTCAGTACCGCATATCATCCTCAAACCGACGGTCAGACAGAGAGGGTGAATCGTATATTGGAAGATCTCTTGAGAGCTTGTATATTGGATTTTGGTGGATCATGGGAAGATCATTTGCATCTAGTAGAGTTTGCATATAATAATAGCAACCAATCCAGTATCAGTATGGCTCCATATGAAGCTTTGTATGGAAGACCGTGCAATTTACCATCATATTGGATAGAGACCGGTGAGAAGTTCGTGCTTGGACCAGATGTGGTAAAGGAAATTTCAGATAAGATTAAGATCATTCAACAGCGGATGAAGGCTGCCCAGGATAGGCAGAAGAGTTATGCTGATAAGAGGAGGAGAGACTTAAAATTCTCTGTTGGTGACTTGGTGTTTGTCAATATTTCTCCGTTGAAGAGCGTGATACGATTTGGCAGGAGAGGCAAGTTGGCACCAAGATTTGTTGGCCCATTCCCAGTTCTCGAACAAGTTGGGAATTTGGCGTATAGAGTTGACTTACTCGAGAAGATGGCGGGAGTTCACAACGTATTTCATGTTTCCCAGCTAAGGAAGTTTGTGCACGACCCAGATATGAGTATTTCACCTGATCAATTAGAGGACTTCGAAGTGGAACCCGAGGCGGTTGGGAACCGCAAGCCGATTCGTATTGTCGAGCACGATACGAAGCAACTTCGAAGGAAGGCGGTGAAGCTAGTCAAGGTTCAGTGGGGGCGAGAATGAGAATGACTGTACTTGGGAGACAGAGGAGAGCATTAGGAAGACGTATCCAGAACTCTTTGCCTGGTAAGATTTACTTTGCAATTTAGTTATTCCGCATGCTAGGATAGACTTGTTTTACTTGTTTTGCATGTTTGATTGTTGTTTTATGGCTGATAGGCATGCGGGACCCTTTGTGTGTTTTGATTAGGGAATTTCGGGGGCGAAATTTCTTAAGGAGGGGAGAATGTAACAACCCGCATTCTACGCATCGGAGAATCGTAGAATATTTATTTCTTTCTTATATGAAGTCGTATGGTCATGTGGCTTTGGGTAACGACCATTGGGGTCATTTCCCATGTTCATGATTTTGCCGATTTTTAAATGACCGTTTTGCCCCTAGCTGATCTTGTTTCGGCTATAACTTTTGATTGGAAAGGAGTTTTGACCTGAAACCACTTCCATTGGCTTCGGATGATGGTTTACCTTTCCGTAGAGTGGTCACATGTGGAAAACGGACTTACCGTTTAGGAGAAATGGCTGAAATAAGGTTTGGAAGGTGAAAAACTGCTTAACCGGGCCAAATAGAATGATTAGTGAATGGGCCCATAACCCATTTCGGGATTAGGGTTATGGGGAGGCTGAAAAGAGTTAGGGTTTCATTCCATTTCAGTTTTCTAGCCCCCACTTACCTCTTAGAAACCCTAAAAATGGCCTCCAACCTCTAAATCACCTCCAAATCACTTTCTAATCAAGGATTAAGCTTAGCAACATCAAATCAAGGGAGATCTTCACCAAATCAAGATTAGAGCTGCTGTTTAGCATTGGTATTCGCGCCATATCAGAGATTTATTTCAGATCTAAGGTTTACTTGCGGCTAAGGTGAGTGATTTGCATAGTTCCTCACTAATTATGGTTAATTAAGGGTAATTAGTGTTAATTAGCAAATTTAAACATGATAAAAATCTGGAAAAATAATTATAAATTCTTAAATGATGTTTTAGACCTCTGACATGAACTTGGGTTAATTTGGTTAAGTTTTGTTAAACCTATCATTAATTATGCTTGAACATGCTTAAGGGAAAATATGGGGTTTTGGCTATGTTTGATCCATTTTAACCTATCACATTGATGTTTTGATGTTTGAGGTCACTTCTACTTGTTGCTATGACTATATGGTATGCTTTGTGGTTGATTAGAATAGTTAGAATGGTCGAAAAGGCCGTCGAATGGTGTAAAACACTCGCTGGAAAAGTTGCAGGAAATTGGTGCAGGTTTTCGGGTCGGATCGGCTGGATGGGCTCGGACAGGATAGTCGGCTGGGCAAGGGATCACCGAACCGAACCGAGGCTTAGCACGAGATAAAGTATGGAAAAAAGGAAGGCCACGGTGGTTGGACTGGAATTGGATCAGAGCGGATGGGAATAGGGATGGGGATCGGATCAGACCAGAAGATCAAGCCAGGGACGGAAGGAAGAAAGGTGACAGACCGAACCGAAGTGACATGGAGGACCCGAACCGAAGTGACATGGAGAACCCAAGCCGAACCGATGACTAGTAACTGGAGCAAGCCGAACCGAACTGTGGTGTATCTACCCGAACCGAACCGATGGCTAGGAGGAGATCTGAACCGATCCACTGATGACCAAAAACCCGAGATGCAAAGGTGGTCCAAATGGAAGTTAGAGCTCAGGATCCAGTTGGGAACCAATGAGTTCACTTCATGATTGGGCTTGCTGCGGGACGTGTGCTAAGGAGTTGTCGATGTTCATAACTTCGATTCACTACTGAAAAGGAATGTTGGGCTACGTATCAGTGCAGTAGAGTCATTATGACTCGAGGGGCAAAGTGATCGTAGCAGGACTACGTATCAGTGCAGTAGAGTCACCGTGACTCGAGGGGAAAAGTGATCGTAGTAAGACTATGAGCCAGTGCAGTGGAGCCATTGTGACTCCATGGGGCAGAGTGGACATAGTAAAGGATTAGTAAGGCTATGAGCCAATGCAGTGGGGTGTGTACGACTCCATGAGGCAAAGTGGACATAGCGAAGGATTAGTGGCTATGGATCAGTGCAGTGAAGCCGTTGTGACTTCATGGGGCAGAGTGATCATAGCAAAGTGTTGGGTGATCGAAGTGGTGGATATCGTATGCTTTACGCACTGAGTGAGAGATGTGAGGATAGTTGCTATGCTTGATTGTTTGCCATCACTATGACATGCACACCCCCACCCCCGTATGCTTGTACACCATATGTTAGTGGCACCTTATAGTGTTGTATAGTATATAGTGCTAACTCTTTGGTTGCAGGTCCAGGTTCAGGTATGGTTTAGTATACCTGTTATTGTTCTGCTTAGCTGCTTATCGCTCATACTAGACTTTTGTCTGACCCAGAGTTTTATGTCTCTTATTATTACTCTGGGTGCTCCTAAAGGAGCAGACTAGAGACAGGTTAGCTGGTGATGCATGAGTAGCTGATTCGGAGGCAAGCAGGAGGCTTCCACGTACGATATATATATATATATATATATATATGTATATATATTCTCCCTGTGTCGTTGGTGGTCACTACTTGGGCATTAGTAGTGTACCTTCCTTATCTTGCTTTTAGAGACAATTTTTAAAAGTTGTAATAATGATGTTGTAGAACATAAGCTGTATTTGGATTTTCCGCTGCCATGATAGTTTGTTTTCAGCTTATGCATTGTCTCACCTGTTTTATGTCAAGTATATGTTGTGATTATATTTTATTTCATGCGTTGTGAGACATATTACAGGTTCTTTATTGATTCTTCATCTTCTTCCTTTTCTTCTGACGACCGTCCCGTGCTAACTGGACATGTGTACAACGCACTTATGGAGTAAATGTCGGTCGGTGCGGGGAGGGCCGTCACATAGAAAAAGGTGAATATTCAAATTGGAGTCACAAATTTGTTCATCATGATAAATATTTCGAATTTGAGGTAGTGAGGGTTGCATCTGAGTTTATGTAAGCAGCAGAGACTTTTTAGTGTGATAAGGAAACATAGATTCTTCGAAAATTCCATCTCTGCTAAGAATAATTTTTTGATCATCTAAATCATACAACTGGTAACCTTTTTGAGCATAAGGATAGCCTATCATTATACACCTCTTTGCTCTAGGAGAAAACTTGTCATTTGATTTTACTGTTGGGTAACATAGACATCCAATTACCCAAAGATGTGTATAATGGGGTGATTTACCCATTAATTTTTCATATGGAGTCTTCCACTGAAGAATAGAACTCGACATTAGATTAATTAAATGTGCAACAAATAAAATGCAATCTACCCAAAATTTAATAGGAAAATTAGCATGAATTCTGATTGATCTTGCAGTTTCTAATAGATGTCCGTGTTTTCTCTCTTCCCTCCCATTTTGTTGAGGTACTCCAGGTATACTTCTTTGATGAATTATTCTCTTTTGAGCAAACAACTAACTACATGACTCGTTGAATATTTCAGTGCCATTTTAACTTCTAATTGTCTTCACCTTGGTATTAAATTGATTCTCAACATATGTAAGGAAAGCAGAGATCATATTGTAAACTTGCTACTTGTTATGTAGAAGATGAACCCAATTTGTCGTAGTTTGATCATCTACAATAGTTAAAAAAATATTACTCCAGACGAACTTGGTGTCCTATATGGTCCCAATAAATCCATATAAACTATTTCAAAATATTGAATAGCAATAGATGAAGATAACAATTTATGACGCTTACGTAAAATGGGTGCTTCACAAGTAAAATCGTTAATTTTATTATCAATATAGGAAAATGATAAATGCTTCATATTAGAAACACTTATATGACCTAATCTTGCATGAAGAGTATCAAAAGTATGCAAAGAAGTAGAACTATCTGCTAACACATTGTTAGACTTTTCAGATGTTAGATTATTATTATTTGTTAAAAGTAAAGAAGAAGATGTATTGGGTATGGAACTTAGAATTTATCCACTGAATTTGTATAACCCAGCTTCTCTTATCCCTAATCCCTTCACTTGTCTAGACTGCAAGTCCTAAAAGACACAACTTGTTTGATCAAAATAAGCAGTTAGCCTGTTATGATCAAGTAATTTTCCAATACAAAATAAATTGGGCCTAAAATCAGGTATATACAGCACATTCTTGAGAACTATTTGCGGTGTAAGATGAATGGTTCCTGATTTGGTCACACATTTATTTGTTCCATCTGGTAAACTAACAGTCGGAGGATTGTTTAGTGTCTGAATCAATGTAAAGTATTTTAAATCGTATGCCATATGATCTGAAGCACCAGAATCTATAATCCATGTATCATGACATACTTGATTTGAATCATAATTAACATTAAAAGCTGGTATACCTGCAAAATTCACCATGGATAAAGGATTAGAAGCAGAAGATTCTTGTTGCATCATTTGCATGATTGCTTTGTAGATTTCAGACACCACTTTCTGATCAACTTGAGTAGCAGATTTGTTTTCAGCACTATGCATAGGAACACTAGATCTAGATGCATTTGCTGCAAATTTTCCAGTTGGCTTCGTATTCTTTCCTTTGTGAAACCATTCTGGATACCCTATGAGCTTGAAACATTGACTAATAGAATGCCCTTTCATTTTACAGTGTTCACAAATCGTATTAGACTTAAGTCTTTTGAATTCACGCTTTGCTGAAAATGGTATTGAATCCTTTTGTGAATTTTGCTTTAGACTTTGTACTTGAAGAGCATTAGTGTCAGATATAAAACTGTTGATTCCATTCAAATTTTGTCTTTCAACCTACAACATAATATTATAAGCTCGATTTACAATTGGTAATGGATCAGCACTGAGCAGATTTATTCGAACTTGATCATAATCTTTAGTAAGATGAGAAATAAATTGAATCAACTTCATCCTTTGATCAACGTCAACAAGCTTCTTAAGAATGCCACAAGTACAGTCTTTCATAACTCCACATGAGCAATTAGGATATCCATCAACAATTTGTAATTCATCCTAGATTTTTTTCTTTTTACAGCAACACTCGAAAATCGACAAATTTTCTTGTTCAATTAGCATTAATTAACGATGCAAATCATATAATTGTGGAACATTATTTTTCCATACCTATCAACAATTTCAGTCCACAATTGCTAAGAAGAATCACTAAAAATAAAGCTCTCAGAAATCGATTTATCAATAGAATTTGTTAACCAATTCATTACCACATAATCGTTTCAGATCCATTTCTTGTAATCAGGAGAAGTAACTTCTGGTTTCGGCAGTGTTCCGTCAAGAAACCCTAATTTGTTTCGAGCAATCAGCGCCATCCTTATCGCCCTACTCCAGTTAACAAAGTTACTTCCATTGAAAATATGATTGATGATTGGAACAACAGAAATATCTCCAGAGGTTAGAAAATAGGGATCGTGTAATTGACAACAATATTTTCTGATTGAGGGATCGAATTGAAAGTCGAGTTTTCTGAATCGTTTGCCATGATTTTAGAAAACTCAATAAAAGAAGAAGAAATTAGAGATCGAGATCATGAAATCTTCCATTAAAATGAAAACATCGAGAAGTAGATCGAAATATTATTTCATTTTTGTCTTACAGCACAAACACGAAAAGTAGTGTATGTATAGTATGTACATACTTTTACAGAAAAGGATCTCGTATTCATTATTTACAAAATATGACAATTATTTACGGTAACAATATCAAATATGACTCAATACAACTCAATAACTTCTTATAGGCGTGAATAAGAGAAGCAAAGGCTACAAAAATATTGTTCGTGAAACATGGCGAATATAAGAAGATCATGATTCTCCATCTTCATCGGGTTTAGAAGACAATGAATTTGAACAAAGCAGTGAGGATATTAAAAGTGGGCATTCAAAACATTTAGTTTCAAACCGAACATGTCAAAGCAGAAATAGAAAAGTGGTTGCTTCTTTGCCATCTAGTAGTATATATGTTGTATACATAGTGGAGTTCCAGAAATAAACGAAGATCTAAAGTTCTATAAATATCACTTCACAAAGAAAATTTAGAAAATCAAAACTATAATATAAGAGCAAATTTTAGGACTCTATCCTATAATCACGAACTCTTATTAGTTCATGGATGTACTAACCATAACTACATTTTTTGAAAGATGGCATCCAAATACAAACATCTTTCATTTTCCAATCTAGGAGATGACCATAACTTTGGAAAATGTCAGCAAAATTCTTGGAGTTCCATTATCAAGTACACGCATTTACAGAAAACATGAGGGTCAAGATATTGAAAGTAGCGATGATTTTAATTTAGTCGTGGAGAAATTAGGTATAGAAGAGTAGAAAATGAGGGAAGAGATAGCTAGGGTTTATAGAGTACAAATACAGTAAATTAAGAAGAATTGCCAAGGAAAAGCTTCGATGGAGGGAACAGCTGAAGCTAAATATGACAAAGTGGCTCGATCTTATCTTTTTCATATGGATGCAACTTTTTAGATATATATGGTATGTGGAAATCAGTATTTTGTCCCAACTTCCTAATCAGGGCATTCTTAAGAAGTTTGTTGCCCTAGGTAGATTGACTAAGCCCCCACGAAATGACCAGGCGGGCAGGCAAAAAAAAAACAGTAACCAAGGCAAAAAAATATTAAAAAACAGCAAGCAGTACAGCCAGGAATCGAACATTGCACGTTGTGCGAAAAGGGAAGATGCACAACTAACCGAGATACAAATGCCATTGACACAACATACTAATTTTTAGTAAAAATTTGCTACAAGTTGATAATCACCACCACGTCCTCCTTCCTAGTTGTTGCCCCGCCAGAGGTGGGTTGCCCTTTTCGACCGCCTAGCCGGCCTAACCCTAAAAAGGTCCCATTCCTAATTGACATTAGCACTTTAAATAAGCAAGCATGAGGATAAATAAACCTTTAACCTACTTATACCGACGTTTGGGATAAATAAACCTTTAACTTGTACGACTAAATAAATTTTCTGAGTGCTTAAAAATTTAAAATCATATATATTTTACTGTTTATATTGTAGGCATTGATACGATCATTCTCCATGTTGCATATTTCAACCGAAATTGCTTCTTACAACATTACTGAACCCATATTTAGAAAATTGAGGAATGTCAAAATCAGAGGAGATCATGTTATTTACAGTAGTCACATCAAGGAATAGCTAGATAATTTACAACTAGAGGATGTAAGTATTTGTAAATAAATTTTTTTGAGTGAAATGAGTGATCATCATATGGAGAAGAGCACTCATGTAATTTTATTCCATACTTCAAAAAGAGCTACGAACATGCCTGATAGGTAGCAAAACTCCCATGTACAAGGAAAACAACAAAAAGCCCACCCAAACCTAAAATACTAAAGTCTGAAATGTACAAATACAAAAAAAAAACCACTATCCTACAACCTATAGCTTCACAAGAGAACTCAAAAATAAGTAGGAATTAATTATATACATATGTGTGTGTATATATATATATATGAGAATGGGCCATAAATCTACAAAGATAGTTGTAGAAATAAAAAATGCAAACAATGAAACAAACCTAAGAACAAGAAAGCAGGATATCAGAAGCAAAATATTAAAAAAGAAAAAGGTATGCACAAAGAATACATAGCAAATGAAACTCGAGAACAACAAAATGGTGCCCAACCAGATTACCAAGAATTCCAAGTGAAAAATATAATCATTGATAGAAACACATACTGGTCTAACAAGCTCATACAAAAACAATAATAAACAAGCCACTTAGCAAAATGACTAAATATAGCAACATGACTAAAACAACCAATAAAAAACATAAACAATAATGCTTGCTTATGCAGAAAACAATAAACAACACCAAATATCCTAAGAATGATATTATTAAAATTTAAAATATATTTTAAGATATCCATACGAACTCTACTACTTTAAGAAGCTCTTTGAAACACATCATTATGATATTTATAACTGGGATTTGAAATCCAATTAGAACAAAATAAAGAAATAAAATAGATAAGGGTATCCAAATTAGAAAAAGGCGGTGGTTCCTTTCAAACCAAATATACCAACAACTTACTACAAAAATAAAGTCAAAAGGATATCTTTTGAAATCCTTATAACGAAGCCTAAAGTCATTCCAGTATATTTCATAATTAAAATATTTATAATTAAGATCAAAGTCGAAAACTCTAAAAACATTTAGAAGAATAAACTGTGTTATATTACAACCAAGGTATAAATGGTTAAAAATTTTCAAATAATAATAATAATAATAGTTCTTATCAATAAAAAATATTTTTAAACTAAAAAGTTCTATAGTATTCAATCTACCATGAATTGTTAACTACAAATGGATTTTAGTTTTAGGAAGGCATTAGTTTTCCATACCTTTTTAAACACATTCGCAACTTTAGAGAAATTAATAAAGTTATAAAAAGAATGAGAAGTGTACTTTCCACATTTATCCCAACAACAAATATTAATATTTGTATCATTATCAATAATATAATTCTAGACTGCCTTTTTACAAGGACGTTACGCTTTGGATTTTTGGTTACTGGATCACTCGAGACTCGAGAATGAACTTACACGAGCTTGGAAAATATTGGTTGAAGCAACGAATATCATGAAAACATAGAGTTTTAGACAGTCAAACTCCGGGTTGGCATGGCTTATTGCCTCAGATTGGCATAGCTTATTGCCTTGAATCGGCATGCCTCTCTTTGGCCTCGGAACAGTCAAACTTCCACTTACCGTCGGATCAACATAGAACGTATTACCCTGGGTCGGCATACACGTTAATGTAATCGTATCGATGCTCGCTTCAGCATTTGGACTTGGAGCTTCATGGATATGCTTCATCTTGGCATTGGAATCACTTAGGGATTGAGTGTCGGGGCTTGGCACACTTAAATTGGTAAGGCATGGCTGGGATTCAACATGTATTCAGATCAGTTCTCTCCTATCGATACATATACGAATCATAATGGATTGGGCCGATCTGATTTCTCCACCCGGAGTGGTCTTCTGTCAAATCTATTTTCGTTCCATCTACCTGACCGACCTGAGCTCTGTAATAGCTATAAATACATCTCCACTGGGACTTTTTCGCAAGGATCTTCTCTTGGCTTTCGGCACTCATATGCATGGACATTGTCACTGCCAAACTAACACTTCTTTTACTCCACTTTCTTTTAAACAAACTGGAATGTAATTGTAATCAAGCAGTATAAACAAGTGATTATCCCCACACTAGATGTAGGCACACTCACTATGTCTTAATTTATATTGCTATTTTGCGACTGCTTTTTTGATTTTGGTGTTGGAATTCAACTGAAAAAATCGAGCGTCAATATTTTGGCATGCATGTAGGGTGACAACCTTTGGATTAATATTTTCTTAAAGGGCTTGGACTACTCCAGGATTCAGTCATGGTTAAAAGGAAGAAGAAATATGCTGCTACTCAGGCTGAAGGTGATCAGATGGAAGGGAGCTAGGAGGCTTCTTAAGCTGGAAATCCCTTTATCTGTCTAATTCGAAAAGAGATGAATGGATTGGTGAAGGAATATGAAGCTTTCCTAGAATGGTAGGAAGGACTCCTCATACTGCAAGAGGAGAAGATGACAACTTCTCTCGCTTGGATCAAAGGATTCAAAAGGCTAGGATGTCAGGGTCAAACTACTGGTGTAGGACCCTGTGGCGCATGTGACCATCCACCCAGAATGGCCTAAATTTTGACTTAGGAAAGGCCCATCGAAGCTTAGAGCCATTCTAAATGGATCGTTGGTTCCTATAAGGAAATATTAAAACAGATATTGTAGATCAATCTAAATGAAATCAGAGTCTCACATAACAAAAGAAATAAAATATAATATCTCAAAATAGATGTACCATAAATAAAATCATCATGAACGCCAGATACAATGATTCGCAGTGATAAAGATACATCAACAACTATCCCAATAACATAATGATAATAATAATACTGCCATAAATAACTAAAGCCTCCATCGTCGGCCTTCTTCTCCAAGCATCACTGATCATTATCGATCCCAAGCGTCCTTACCTACTAAACTATATATGTTAAGAGGAGGGATGCCAGACCATAAAGTTCTGGTGAATGAAAATGATATAAGTTTAGGAAATGACTATTTCCTATATTTGGCAATGTAAATTCTTTATGTTATGTCTACACAAACAAACACACATACGCACAACACTAAACATATGAGGTGAACATCCTTACAGTCACTTAAGGCCTACATATTGATATAAGGGAGGACATTCCTATAGTCACTTAATACCCCACGAGGTGGGCTCTTCCCGGTCACTAAAGGCCACTACATAGACTTATTTAAGGGCAGATTCCTACTATCACTTACTACCCTATGGCAGACCCTTAGCCACTTAATACCTCGTCTCTAGCATCAACATTATCAAATATATACTCTCCTTGTTGGTCGAGAGATAGTAAGCAGTCACTTACTACCAGGTTTAGATAGGAACACAACATCATTTAAGAACCTCCTGGCTGACTCCTTCGTTACTATCTAGCTGTCTCTACAGGTGAAATCCTAGCCACGTAATTCTTCCCTTAGATGGTGGTTCCTTTAGGCCTTTTATATAAACCGTCCCTAAATCAGCCCTCATTAGCACCTAGATAAGAAGCGGACACTTTCAGATAACTACCCCACTCATATGCCATGGTATATTAGGACCATTTATAGAGAAAGAAGGACCCGACGACCATTTAAGACCTAGTAGGGTGGGTCCCATGACTCTAGTCCAGAACCAAGGAGCGAACCTTAGAAACGGACCTAGACCTGTCCACTTAATTCCCAACGAGGTAGGTCAGCCACTTAATACCTTCTCAAGGTAGGCCAACTTCACACACAAATAATATATATGTATACTAGACATCTCACATTAAACCGACCACTTGTAGACGCTGATTTGTCGGGTGGTTCCTTACATGCTTCTACTACAAGTTGGGCTTAACCTTGCATCTTAGTGTAATAATATAATGGCCCATGGCACCTAGACCTCGCACATTAACTAGTCTTACTTGTAGATGCTAGATATGATGGTCGGTCCGCGCAGGCTTTTACTAGAAGTAATGGTTAATCTTATGTCTATGTGTCATTAATTATAGTTAAAAACCATTAACTCACACACAAACAAGTTCCTACGGGGATATTCGAATTCGATTACCTAATTTAAACACACTTAGTACGCATCAATATTACGTCTAATTATTCTGTAAATATATAAATAAATAGGTGTGAATTTAGAGCATGAAAATTATGACCTAATATGTTTGAAATGTCAATCCTGATATTCACAATTATGGTATACAAGTTAATTTCCCTATTAATGACATGGTCCAGCATGCATATTCTCATTCAATGATAAAAAGGGAAAATAAATTACATATAAATAAACTTGCAACCTAGGTTTGTACAATTAATTTGGAATAATAAAGTATAGGAAAGATGCAATAAATCTAACCACGTATGCAAAAATCTAGCTTTTTGCGCTGCTTCACTTTTTATTTTATGTCGCATATAATAACTTAAGATCCAAATATATTTTATATAATACATTCAAACAAATCTATTTAAAATTGATGTTTAAACCTATTATTTTACAATACACAAATCTTAAGTTTTAGTACACAAACATGTATGAACTTTCAAAATAAGAATCAAGTGAATCAAACTCAAAAACTAAGAATTTCACAGCACCCAAAGCATAACATTTATTATTCCAATAAAACAAACCCAAATATATCACTTTTGATTGACCATTTCCGCAATAAAAAATATAGGATTTAGAGGGTTTATATTGTTTTATTTTCCTTTTAATCCAAATCCCATACATGCATAATAATCCAATGCGTACTACAAAAGATAGAAAATAGCAACATACAAGGTTTCCATTCACAGTGATATGAGAAGGAAGAACAATAAGATTTGTGTAGAATCAGATCTGGATTTAGCCTTCGAAATCATACTCCAATATTTCTGTTATAATATATATAAGAATCAAATCTTAGAATCTCACAAATATATATATATATAACTAAAATCCAGAACGTAAATCTATATTAAACTAGAATAGAAAGGATAGAATGGACTATGGAGGTTAGAGGAATAAAAGAGAATCCTAACCTTTTTCTCTGGAATTAGCAATGACATAAGGACAAACCGTAGGTGTAGAAAGAAATGAGAGTTGGGTTTAGAGTTAGCCTAATGAGCCATGTTTATAGTTGCAAGTATGTGTATAGATCGTTAAATTGTTTAGATTTAATTTGGATGGTCTATTGATGTAGAAATATAGAAATATCTCTATAAAAGCACACCCTCACCCTCATCTCTCAAGAGGGCTGTCGACCCCCTCTATAGTGCCATTGACCCCCTCCTATAGGGGAAGTTGACCCCCCCCCCCGTTTGGGGTCGAGTTAGGAGAATTCGAATCTCCTGTAATGTCGTTTTTATTAATTTCTAAATTTAAGGCTTTGATTTATTTCCTTACATTGATTATCTTTGTCCCTTTGCATATGAATATACACACAAATTCAAATCCTCTTGGAATAGTCTTTTATGCCAATCTATAATTAATTATATTCCTGATTTATATTTAATTTATTTGAATTTCAAACATTGTGTGTAAATATTTACGCATAAATTGTTTTATTAATATCTTCTTCATATGAACTCCGTTTTCAGCAAATAAAATATAAAAACGGATTAGATTCTCGCCATGAATGCAATAGTAATAATTCGTGTTTTAATTCCCAGTTATTCAAAATTCTATTTTTCATCCCCTTAATTCATTACTGATTATTATATATTTTGAATTACCTTATGTTTATTTTACGGGGTGTTACATTCTCCCCCCTTAAAATAGATGTCATCCAGAGATCTTTTTGAAGGGGCGAGAAACACAACTTTCTCTAACAACAATGTTGTACACCCATGTTATTTTACAAGCATCGATAGTCATCCATAGCTCATAGTAATTATGTACTATAGACTTACTAAAGTGAACTCAGTCCCAGCGTGTACGTGTAGTAAGTGATGCAATTTTAAAAATACTTTTTAGGCATTGCATTTTGTATTTTGCAGATTTTTAAAACACATATATTATGTTTCAAATTAACGGATTCAAACACTTAGTAAGTGTTTCAAATTGGTAAATTGCAACACCTAATAAGTGTTCCAAGTTAATAATTTGCAGCACTTAACGAGTGTTTCAAATTAATAATCTGCAACACTAAATAGGTGTTTCAAGATGATAACCAAGAACACTTAATAAGCGTTTCAAGATTACAAGTGGCAAAACTTACTAAGCGTTTCAAGTTGACAACCAAAACACTTACTATATGTTTCAAATTGATCATTTGTCAAACGGTTAATGTGTCGTGGATTTGAGATATGAAAATTATTTTAAAATGTGCAACTGATATATTCAGTAGTGTAAATAGATTCAATCATTCTCCAAACTAAATGCTAAAAAATATTAAAAGAAAATTCATAAGAAAGTTTACCATAAACAAATTACTATATAACAAAAATAAACTATATCATCAAAGGAACAAAAAAAGTACAAATATACCGCAACAAATCTTAGTTATATAGCAAGTAGAAGTTGACAATATAATAACCAAATTTGCTGGTAAATACATTCTATGTACCCTAATTCATCCTATTATCTTTCCAAAATCCATATCTATATAAGGAAAAAAATAAGTCATATTTTTTTTATATACTCCCCGTATAACTTTAATCAATAAACCAATTACATGTATACATTAAAAACAAAGCTACAACTTTAATTTCACAATTACATTAACAACCAATTTCTCTTCAAGTCCTATGAGTCATCACAAACATGATTATATTACAGAGAAGACTGAAAAGATAACTTGAAATACTAACTTTAGATTAATCTAGAGTGGAAGTGAGGCTTTTTGGGTGTTTTGGATGAATAATCACGGTGGCACTTTAGGTCTTTCAAAATGAACCCTTTGGACGATAGACTTGGTTATTGCTGGTTGAATAAGCTTCTACATGCTTCTAGCTTTTATTTTTTTCAAAAGGTTGTTTTCTTCCGAACAAGACTTTTCCTTACACAGTGCGTATCTCCTTTAGGACGAGGCTACCGAAATATCGCCTTTGAAGGAATCGAAGGGTACATTCATTTCAAAGAGCATAAAAATATCATTTTATAATTTAGGAAGAAAGTGGAGATGAAAAGATGAGAGAGTTTCATTCCAACCTCCAAAAAATATGAGAAACGAAGGAAAAATTAGACTATGATTTATAAGTGCAAAAATTAACCACATCCGCATAATCGAATTATGTTTTATTTATTTTTTCTCTGTACTCTTTTGTTCATAACTTATTAATAAGGACTTCGATTTTGAAATTCAAATATGGAAGTTAACTGGAATTTGACCACAAATGCAATTATATAAGTTTCATTGTCAAATTCCACCATTTACACAAATTTCATTTTTTTAACCTAACCAATTAACTAATGTCAAAATTATGGAGTATTACACATACATCAATTTAAAATTTTGAACCAACCACTCATAACCATCTCCCCGTTCTTATGTAAAAAAGAATAAGATATAGAGAATATTCTATTAGTAGAAGTTATTCCAATCATCTACGCAGTTAAGGCACTTAGCAGATTCAATGCGATGGAGGTGCAAAAAGTCTTACGAGATAAAGTGAGAAAAGCAGTGGGGATATATCAGATGACTCTAGAATTGCATCTAAAACTCGTGCTTAATGTTTCTACAAATATATAAATGATAATTAAATGAAAACCCAACACTCAATTTAATTATAATTAGTAAATTCATAATTTTTATTAAGGTAGATATATATATATATATAATTAAACGTAAGCTTTTAATTTAATTAAATTTGATGGAATGTTGAAGTATTTTCATTTCTAAATATATACGTTTATAAATTCAAGTAATGGTTTTGTCGGAAGTTGGAATGATCTAGTGGAAAGATTTATTGAACATTTTCTGGTCCACATCTATCGACCTAAGAATGTTATGTCACTTACCATTATCAAGCCGATGACTAGTGTGACTCTGCAATTTTTTGGAAAGGTTTAATGTTGTAGTTGTGTCGACGGATCTACTGGACATGTCCATGGTTCTAAGAGCTGTAGTTTCTGGTATATTGGATAATTTTGATTTCAATGTTTCACTGGAAAGGGGTTCAAAGAGTTTATGCAGTGGTAGGAAATTATAGTATGGAGTATAAGCAAAGTAATGTCTAAATAGTAAAGTAGTAGCAATGAATAAAATGACACAGTCAATTTTATACTGGTTCAGACCACTGTCTTACTTCCAGTCCTAGACTCCCTTCTGGTATTTCACTAAACAACAACTACCCTCACTTCACCCGGAGGAACAGGTTTACAATTACCTGGATAGCCGAATGAGATTTCTTGCCTCAAGTGCTAAAAAGGACTTCCACAATAAAGAATAATCATTGACTACTTGTGTTCTTGACAACATGGATATGTCAAATTTATGTACACCCTTCCTAAAATCTCTCCTTGATGATAATCGTGTAATCCGTGAAAGTATAAGGAAGATTTTAAATCTTAGAAATGTGAAAATAGAGTGCTTTAAGAACTTGAATGCTTAAGATAAGATAGAAAGAATTTAAAGCAAGTTTCAGTGATTAAAACATTTGATCAAGCCTCTATTTATAATAAACAAAAGTTTGCGACTAATAATGAAGAGATTTATTAAAGAGATATGAATTAAGATTTGTATCTCTTCATTTAAAGGTTGCATCCTTTCGTAGTCAGATGTCTGAATGAAAATTTCAGATGTCTATTTTTGATCCAAATTTCGGACAGCAGGGAAATAATTCATTTCTGGCATTAAACAAACGTCTGACTTGGAGAACTCAAATGTTTGAATATTGTAAAGAAACTATATTTCGTTCAACAAACAGATATCTGAGTTTAAATGGTCAGACGTCTCTTTTCTGATATTGAATTATTCCTTGTGCTCATGTATATAGATTTATATAATTTGAAATCGTGTATGTGTATGTGCATCATCAAGGAAGATTTTAACAATAAAATTCTAATACTAACAGACTCAATACATGTAATCTTCACTTTGAGCTCTTGATTCTGTTGTTTGAATTTCTTCCTGTAAAACTGAGTTAGTCGATATAATATATGTGCTCATGTACAGTTGTCATAATCAAAACGCTATACAACGAGATCCAACATTTTCCCCCTTTTTGATAATGACAACTATATATGTTGCTCCCTCGGTCAATATGCATACAACATCATATATTTTCTCCCCTTTTGTCATTGACAAAAAGGAGATACTTGATTATAAGTAAAAACAAGTATATGCACAACACTGACACACATAAACTTACGCACAGACATGACATAACACTTGCACTATTCAGACAAACCATAAACAAAATACCATTAGCACATATTAGAGTTTTGCGCCAAAGATAAACCAAAGTGCCAAAAAATATTACAAATCATAGTAACTTAAGAGTTTAAAGCAAAATACTTCAAAGAGAACCATACCACCATATCTTACCAACTTTCTGAAACCGTAATGCTTGGTCTCACACTAGTATCTCCTCCATTAGGATCACCATGATCGGAGCTAGAGTCCGGAACTTCTTCCGCGGAACTAGATGGCCATTGAAAAGGAGCCCTATCATGTGCTTGAGAAGATTGAGCGCTATTGCAAGAGATTTTGTCCCAAATCTTGTTTAAAAAGCCTTTTAAAGATTCAAACTTCTTGTTTGTGTTATGCTCAAAGCATTTGAATTCCGAGTGAAGTTTGGATTGATTTTGTGAGAATATTGCCATGGCTTGCGTTGGTGGTCAATCAGGTGAAATGATTTGAATACCTTCTTGTTCTTCTTCTTCGATCAACAGGTGATGACGATGAGATGATTCGGCTATAGGCATTTCATGTTGTGAAGCAACATGTTACTTCCATCTCTCAAAAGACATGTACTCAAGCGTAGGGGATTAGGTCAATATCCATTAATGTAAGAGTTTTCAATCCGATTTCTTTGATTTGTAAAGACGGAGTTTCAGGAATTTGAACCCATTTTCAAGTAGAAAACTAGTGATATATGCTCCATAATGAAGTGTCTTGTACTTGCGCTTTTTGGTTATATCTATCCACTCGTCCATAATGATTCTAGCCCAGTTAATTTGCTTATTTGAATATAAAGCATATAAATCTTGGAAGTCACGTCGGTATACTTTTTCATAACTTCCTTTGCGAGGTTGTATAGTACGAACCAAGATTCGGTTTAAAAGACATGCTTGCGGACGAAGGTGTGAAGCGGTAAGTTTGTTCATGTCAATCACATCGTTGGAAATAAACTTATGAGTTATTTCATCTCTTTCACTCATATCAACTTCAATAGAGTCTATATCAAGTCCTTACCAAGCACACCTAGAGATTTGTCCTAAGTGTTGAATAGGAAGACAGATACGACGTCCACAAACCACAGACCGTACGCCATCCTTAGTAGTTCTAGGTGTTTGGTGATCTAAGTTAAGGTTAGCCAAGAAAAATTTCACAAGTAATGGGTAAATTGGCACATTATTGCTTTCATACTTAACTAGAGATTCAAAATGATAGTGTATACCATATTGCAGAAGATGATAATTAGAAAGGCGTCGAATTTAACAAAAGCACCTTCGAAGAGCTTTGATTTACTCATAACTTTGTATCTTTCTTTTGTTGTATCATCCCGTAGCCATTTTTGAATCAAATCATCGGATGGTTCTTGAATTATTGTTCTCTTAGGACGATTTGCCATGATTTTGATAGAGAGAAAGTTTGAATTTTTTTGGTAGAGAATGGTAAATGGGGGCTAGTGTTTTTATAGAAAGTAAAAGAGGAAAGTGAAAATGAATGGTTGAGATGAAATGGTGATTGGGTTAAATGGTACGTGGCTTTTAAAAAAAATCTCAAAGTCGATTCAGACGTCTATTTTTAAAATTCAGACATTTGAATTTTTTAATTTTGAACCTGACAGAATTTAGTTCATTTTTGACCCTTTTTAGACGTCTATTTTGAACGGGTCAGGCGTCTTGAATCTATAAGAAGAAATATTGTTCTCCTAGTATTCAGACGTATGTTTTAATCACGTCAAACGTCTGATTCATGTGTATTTTTATTTATGCCTTTTATTTTTAATATTACGAATTTTGAATATATTTTAAATGAAAACAAATGATTTATTACAATAATATAGTTGAAAAAATCATAAGAAACAACATCATACTTAAACAAATTAATGTTTAGGAGACGGCGACTTTTTGGGTGTTGAAAATTGAGATGACCCAAACTTCCCCTTACGGGAAAGCCCGGATTGCTTTGAGAACACGACTCTTTGGAACATAAACAACATTACATTTCATTGCTATTACAACAGTTATACCAGAGTACAAGAATATATCAGAGTTCAAATAATATACAGCAGAAAAATATCAGAGATTTAAATTACAAAACAGTGGAAAATATATACATAAGTACAATGCATAGCAGAAAATAAAAACTAACACAACTGAAAGAGATGATACAAAGCTTTCCGAATATATCTCCAGCTGTAATCTAGGATCCTGTGAAAAGAAATATCTACGAAAACCAAAACTACTAGCTACCCGTGTGGAAAATATGGGCACCCAGAGTTTAGGTTAAAACAATAAACTTCGAGTCAGTCATGAGACTGATGTGACAACTAAAACAGTTATTAAAACTTTACTTTAAAATAAGGTAAAACAAGGGACCATGCCGTATAACACGGAACAGGTTTACCGCCATGAATACCAGTGCCTAAAGCAAACAGCTCAATGCTAATTAAAGAAAAATGAAGCTATTATAAGACTCAATTCCCATCACACAATGCAACGCAAGCCGGAGGATAGAGTTTTACCTTATAATAGCCAAATATGCTTGGTATGTTTTAAAAACAAATCTTTTATTATTACTATAAGTGAAGAAATCAACTTCAAATATAAATATATCAATCATAGACGGCATGAGCGCCTCATCCCACTATGTCGCCTTATATAGATTTGCAACTAAAACAGCAAAATGTCGTATTGGAAGTTTGGATTTCCATATTGATGGCTCCTGATTCGAAAGATCTATCGCGTAGTGCAATACTCCGTGGCTTACGTCCCGACTAGAGAAAACACCGTAATGCACAATCGCCTTTTTAGGAAATTAAGTATCACCGCGGCTTACATCCTAGCTAGAGAAAACACATCTTACTCTATCCCTCTAAGAATCGGGGGCGTGCCCTATTCCTCTGAGCGTGGAGCGACCGCACTCAGCTCATCTCGGTCGACCGAATCCATGACACCTCTAAGGGTGTCTATCCTCATCTCAAAAGCATATTGACCTGACCATCAGTTCACCATCATACCGGTGAGTAAGTCGCGAATTAACGCAACACAAAGCTATGCTAATTAAAGCTATGCTTTGATCATCATCCCCAAGGCTCTGCTTTTCAATAAAAGCCTTGATCCATGTATCTCAGCATGTCACATTGTCAATCCATACCATAACATTGATTTCTGCCAATATATAACCTATAAGATCGTACGTCTCAGAGAAGGGTGTTAAGCAAGAGAATAAATTTTCCGCCACCAAACAGATATATATTTAGCAGAGATCAACTAATATTGCATAATGGAATACAATGTCAGACACACCATCCATTTGCAAGTCCATTCTAGGTCTGAACGAAACCGGAGGCACCTTATTCCTTGTCCCATATGTCCAATACAGGATAGATGTAGCGACATGAACTTCCCGGCCAGCCTATACTGAACAAGAAGGCGGACTGCTTTGACAACAAGACTGATCGGAACACAAACGACAGAACATTTCATTGGTATAACAACAATTTACATCAGAGTACAAGAATATAATAGAGTATGAATAAATGTTATACATCAGAAAAATATCAGAGATTTAAATTACATTAGCAGCGGGAAAATAATACATAACACAACTGAAAGAAATACACGGATACAAAGCTTTCCGAATATAGCTCCAGCTGTAAATCCAGGATCCTGAGAAAAGAAATAATCTGCAAAACCAAAACTACTAGTTGCCCATGTGGAAAATAGGGGCACCCTGAGTTTAGGTTAAAACAATAAACTCCAGGTCAGTCATGGGACTGGTGTGAGAACTAAAACAGTTATTTAAAACTTTACTTTGGAAATAAAGTAAATCAAGGGACCATGCCATATAACACGGAACGGGTTTTCTCCCAAGTATACCAGTGCAATAAACAAACAACGCAATGCTTTTTGGAAAAATGAAGCAATTATAAGACTTAGGTCCCATCATACAATGCAACGCAAGCCGGAGGATAGAGTTTTACCTTATAATAGCCAAACATGCTTGGTACATTTAAAACAAATCACTTGATATTATTACTAGTGCATATATATTTTCAAACACAATTTCAATCATAATGTATCAATCATGGACGGCATAGTACCCCATCCTATTATGTCGCCATATATAGGTTTACAATCAAAACCGAAATGTCGTATTGGAAATTGGATTCCATCATGAGTTGAGGCCAGGGATGGCTCCCCACCGATTCGAGACACTCTAGCAAATGCCTCAGGATCCCCTGCAGTGGACCCTTGGTTCCTACAGGGCCGGTCCACACTTACGGTAGTGGATTTGTTATTCCTAAACACACGTTTTCCTGTCCTGTAGGACCTATCCATCGGCCCCGTAGTGACCGATATATCTGAGGCGCCTCGCAATCCATCATCCACATAGGTATAAATAAATAAATGTCTAGGCTCCATACCATGATACCACCTATAGCTAGAAGGAAACGTTATGTCCTCCCTGCGTCCCTGATCCTGTTTTTGACTCATACTGAGGTGTGAGGCTCGCGAATTAACGTTATACACAAAGCTATGCTATTTAAAGCCGTGCTTTGATCATCAACCACAAGACTCTGCTTTTCAACAGAAGCCTTGATCATCTGCATCTCAGCATGTTACACTAACAATTCACGCCATGAAGCTGATATCTATCGATATATAACCTCTAAGCTCGTACGTCTCAGAGAAGGGTGTTAAGCAAGAGAATAAATTCTCAGCCACCAAACAAATATATATTTAATAGTGATCAATCGACACAGAATAAAATCCAATGTCAGACACACATCCATTTACTAGTTCGTTCTGGGTCTGATTGAAACCGGAGGCACCTTATTCCTCATCCCATATGTCCAATACAGGAGAGAGGTCGTCGCATATCTGGTCGATCTCCAAGTACGTCTGGACGATCACCACTTATTACCTTATCTTGGGTGTACATCCCAATCAAGACATCAGTAATCATCCAAACGATGTGAAGACCTCCGGTCTTCAACCATCGTCGACTTATCGTCGAATCAATTATTCAGAATGGGTATAAACCCGGCCTTTTCGAATAATTCAGGTATCATATAATCAAGTGCTATAAAAACACAACATACGCCTCATACCAATCTAGAATATTCTTTTATTCAAATATTCTTTCCACAATTTAAACCAAATTATGGTTTTCCAAACTAGTCGGGATTAGCGCACCTTACCGAAGTAATCACTTATTATATTTCCCAATCCCAACCTATTCATCCCATGGAGCGAAACTGGTAATACTCCATATCTAACCCCATGGTGTTACCGGTAAAATTAATTACCATTTCACGTTCAAATCTAATTAAAGTTTACTATCATCTGGAGTAAAACTGGTGGTACTCCATTCTCGATCATTTCACAAATGTGATATTTAAATTATCATATTCACTTTCCAATCTAATTAAAGATTCAATAAAACTCCACTTAGTTTTAATCTACCAACAATCATTATTTAATAATTATTTAACTTTGAAAACACAAATGTGCCGCATTGATCATCTACACCGTACCATTGATTTCTGCTGATATATAACCTCTAAGCTCGTACGTCTCAAAGAAGGATGTTAAGCAAGAGAATAAATTCTCCACTACCAAACAGATATATATTTAGCAGAGATCAATCAATACAGTTCAAAATACAATGTTAGACATGTAATCTTGTCTTTACTGGGTTAAAGAACCAATATCAGTTAAAACACAGTTCACGATAAACCCAAAATCACATTCCACTAATTATAGAATATTCACGGAAAACAGATCAATACATAATCGATATCAATTTCTGTATCCGACTAATAATAATATAAATGGAATAACGACAAAGTATTTTAAATTCGATATATATTAACAATCTTCCTCCATAGAAGCTCACTTCAATTATTACCAAATCGAATTCCATTCAATCCCAATTTATTTGATTAAATTGGAAAACTTTACTTTGGAAAATTTCCATTAAATCTTAATTAAAAGATTTATAAATTCCAAATCACATTTCACTATTAATTGGGTTAAAGAACGGATGTCGTTAAAAACACAGTTCACAATAAACCTAATTCACATTCCGTTTTATTCCAATTACTAAATATAACTGGATACTCTAATAATCTTAATTAAAAGATTTATTCTTTTCACATGGGGTGTAAGAAGAGTGTTATTGAAGACACCATTCACGACAAACCAAAAATCTAATTCTTTTATTCAATTCCAATTTAATATTAATTAGTTGGAAAAATTCACTAAATCTTAATTAAGAGATTTATTCTTTTCTCAACTTGGTTTAAGAACAGTGTTATTTAAGGTATCTTTCATGACAAACCCAAAATCCAATTTAATATTAAATACAAGGCTCTGAATAGAAATTATATCGGCTTATATTCAATATCAAATTATGAAACCAACGGATATCGTATTGGGAATAACGATATCTGTATCTTCCAAATTCCCATAATCTATAACCACGGAATCCAATATTCAAATATTCCGAATATTATTTCCATTCCAATCCATTCCAATTTATTTATTGGAAAATTCCGGTTATTTTTAAAACCATTTCAAATCCAATTTATTCTTTAAAAATATTGGATTATTATTCTAGTTAATAACTAGTTCATTTTGATAAAAATATATTTTTTATCTTTTCAAACGTGGAATTTTTCCTCCAAATTCTTTCCAAATCATTTATTACGATTTTACACAAATTATTAATATTTTTAATAATTTTATTAAGGCCCTTTCAGTCGATTTCCATAAAGGGTCATCGAACTACACTTACATCGACCTTTTCCAAACTTGATTTGGACATAATTCCAAATCCAACCATTAGATTTCAAATCTCTTATATTCATCGGAAAGCTCTTTTCGATACAAACCCAACGGTTTCGGATTTTGGAGAATCCGTCCATCAGATCTCCCGTAATGTCAATTCGAAGTTGTAACGACCCGCATTCTACGCATCATAGGATCGTAGAATATTTATTTCTTTCACATATGAAGTCGTATGGTCGTGTAACTTTGGGAGACGACTATTGGGGTCATTTCCCATGTTCATGATTTTTCCCGATTTTTAAATGACCATTTTACCCCTAGTTGGCACTGTTTTGGCCATAACTTTTGACTGGGAATGAATTTTGACCTGAAACCACTTCCATTGGCTTTGAATGATGGTTTCTCTTTCCGTAGAGTGGTCACATTAGCCAAACGGACTCACCGTTTGGGAGATATGGCTGAAACAAGTTTCAGATGGTGAAAGACAGCTTAATTGGGCTTAACCGGGTAATTAGCAGCTAGGCCCAAGGGGAATTTCGGGTTTAGAGGTATAGGAGGACTGATTAGGGTTAGGTTATCACTTTCATTTCAGTTGTGAGCCGCCACAAACCTCCTTGAGACCTTAGTAATGGCTTCCTACATCTAAAACACTCAAAATCACTCACTAATTGAAGATTAGGCTTAGCAACACCAAATTAAGGAGAAAAAGCACCAAAGCAAGGTTAGAGCCGCTGTTAGACATCAGTATTCGCCCCAAATCAGAGGAGTTTCAGTTCTGAGAATTTCATTTGTGGCCAAGGTGAGTGATAGCATCATTTTGACACTAATTACAGTTAATTAAGGGTAATTAGTGAAGATTAGCGAATTTATACGTAAATAAATTCTGGAAAAATTCTTAAAATTCTAAAATAATGTTTTAAGGCTCTGTTAGAAATTTGGGTTAATTTCGATGTGTTTTATTAATCGTATGCTTAAACATGATTAAGAGGGATTATGAGAAAATATGAAGTTTTAGTCACTTTTTGATCCATTTTGATTCATTTGAATTGTTGTTTGCTGTTTGTGATTGCTATTACATGTTGCTATGACTCTATGGTATGTTTCATGATTGATTAGAATAGTTAAATTGCTCGAAAACGTCGTCGAATGGCGTAGAAAGCTCGCTGGAAAGTTGCAGAAGTGTGCAGGTCCCGAACCGGTTCGGATCGGAGAAAGGGGTCGGATCGGACTAGGGAACTGACCAAGGGAAACCGAACTGGATGGGGACTTGTCACTGGAAGAAGCTTGGCGAGAAGGAAGGCCGTTTACTTAGAGTTGGAGTGGACAGGGGGATCGGATCGGAACTATGGAGCAGGATCGGATCGGAGTAGGAGGGATCGGATCGGATCGGAAGCATAATAGAGGCCAGATCGGATCGACTCACGAATGGGAGGCTACGACTGGAGCAAGACGAAGGGATCGGATCGGATCGGAGTAGATGGGAAACGAGGAAGCTGATCGAAGGAGGAGCATGAACTCGAAGGAAAACAGCAACCCGACCCGACCCGGAGGAGGACACCGACCCGACCCGAAGTGAAGAACCCGACCCGAACCGAATGGGAATATGACAAGGAGGACCGACCCGAACCGACGAGAATAACAACTACCGACCCGAACCGAATTCTAGAGCTGCTATTGCGCGACAACTCTTCTGAAGACCCACTCCAATTCGACCAAACCCGAGATGCAAAGGAAGTCCAAATGAGAAGTTAGAGCTTAAGATTCAGATGGGAATCAACGAGTTCACTTCATGGTTGGGCTTTGCTGCGGGACGCGTGCTAAGGAGTTATCGACACCTATAGCTTTGGACCACTATGGTAGGAGGTACGAAGGCGGATTCAGGGCCATTATGGCATTGGTAGAACCAAGGGCTATGACCAATGAAGTGGGTCATTGAAATGTTTGGTCATGACTCCAAGTGTTTGGCTTGGTCACAGCAGGGTTTCTACAAGTCAGGATTCGTCGTTGCCTCAGTTTGTCTAGTGTTCCAAAGTGGTAGATGTCGTACGCTTTACGCACCGAGTGAGAGATGTGAGGATGGTTGCTATGGATGATTTGTTGCTATCATTTTGACATGCACACCCCACTCCCGTATTCTTACACTATTTATTATGGCACCTTGGAGTATTGTACGGTATGTGGTACTAACTCTTTGGTTGCAGGTCCAGGTTCAGGTATGGTTTAGTATACCTGTTATCATTCTGTTTAGATGTTTATCGCTCATACCAGACTTTATGTCTGACCCAGAGTTTTATGTCTCTTCTTATTACTCTGGGTGCTCACACGAGCAGACTAGAGACAGGTTAGCTGGTGATGCACGGGTAGATGATCCGGAGACGAGCAGGAGGCTTCCACGTACTATATACATAATATTCTCCCTGTGTTGTTGAAGATCACTGCTTGGGCATTGTTGGTGTATCTTCTATTTTAGCTTTCTTTTGTTTAGAGACAGTAAATTTGGAAAGTTGTAATAAGCTGTATTTGGATTTCCGCTGCTTTGAGATTGATGTTGGTTTTAGTTATCAGCTTATGCACTGTCTCGCCTGTTTTATGTCAAGTACATTATTATTATTATATTTTATTCCATGCGTTGTGAGACATTCTACAGGTTCTTCGATTAGTTCGTTCCCTTCTTTCCTTTCTTCCGACGACCGTCTTGTGCTAGTCGGGCATGTGTACAGCGCACTTTTGGAGGAAATGCAGGCTGGTGCGGGGCGGGCCGTCACACTTGGTATCAGAGCTCTAGGTTGCGTAGTTAACCTAGGGAAATTATCAGGGAGAGATAGTATACGTATACGAGAGAGCGTATTTGTGATTATTTTGGTTTTCAAAAGCTATATATATATACTATTAGTAGTATAAGGATGGAGTCGTACTGCACTAGCACCACTATGGAGTCGTTAATCATTTCCTTTTTCAGATTGACGATGAGCCGAGATACTAGAGGTGCTGGTAGGGGAACCAATAATGGGAATGCTGCTGACATGAGGACGATGTTTACTGACCTCATGAGAGAGATGCTTAGAGATGTGCAGAGGGCAGCTCCCAATGGTGGAAATGGTGGTGGTCCAATAGTGCAGGCGCCAAGAGTCGACTTCGCCAAGCTGAATAAGGATTATACTAGCCTTGGTGGGAAGCCGTTCCACGGAACGGAGTCGGCTACAGATGTTCAAGATTGGGTGGATAGTTGCGAACGTATCTTCGAGGATTTGGGTATCGAGGATGCGATGAAGAGGAAGCTAGCGTCCCGTCAGCTGCAAGGGCGGGCAATGAATTGGTGGAATGCTATAAAGGCAGCTACCCCCGAAGATCAGATTACTTGGGAGCAGTTCAAGGCTCGCTTTAGCGAGAAGTTCATTCCAGCTGCTCAGAAGTCAATGTTGTTTAAGAAATTCTTGGAGCTCAAGCAGAATGGCAGGGCTGTCTCGGAGTATATTGCTGAATTTGACACTTTGTCAAAATATGGGTTATCTCTTATAGATACTGCCGAGAAAAAGAATGAGAAATTCATAACTGGTTTGGATCAATACTTAGGGGAAAAACTTATTAACCACATCGATGAGACGTTTGAATCGATTGTGGGGAAAGCGTTAAGGTCAGAAAGTCTCTACCCTAAGCCGAAGACTGAAGTTGCATCCGCAGAAGAGCCAAAGCCACAAGCTAGTGGTGGAGGCAAAGGTGGTTCTCAGAATAAGAGAAAGCAGAATCAGGCTAAGGATGGCCAGAAGAAAAAGAATAAGCAAGATGTGGAATGCTTCAGCTGTGGTAAGAAGGGCCATTATGCTAGTAATTGTCGGGCCAAGCCAGCGGATAGGAAGTGCTTCAGTTGTGGCCAATTGGGACATCACAAGGACAAGTGTCCACAGCCCCCTAAAGAAAAGCAAATGGTGAAAGCATATGCTCTCAATGCTATTCCTTCTTCGTCGAATGCCCCAACTGCGGCGGAGAAGGGAAAGAATGTCGTCATTCAAGGTATGCTTTCTGTTTATGATGTTCCTGTTAGAGTTTTGTTTGATACCGGAGCTTCCAGTTCTTTCATATCTAGTGACCTGGTAGATAGGTTGGGATTGGAACCCGAGATTGTCGATAGACCTTTAGTAGTGACGAACCCGATTGGTGGTTCTACTAGCCTTAGCATGATTTGTCGTAATGTGGTCTTATCGAGTCATGGATGCATGTTTGTTTGTGATTGCTTTGTTTTGGGCTTTACTGGGTTCGGCATTATTTTGGGAGTAGATTGGCTCCAAAGATACGGGGTGGTGGTAGACTGTGAGGGCTTGTTGGTGACAGCTAGAGCGGATGATGGGCGGAGGATAGTGTTTGGTGGTCTACCCAGTAAGGGGGTATTGGCTAGTTTTCTAAACTCCCTCGACATTCCGCATAGTGAGTTGTCAGGTTTGCCCGTGGTTGGCCAGTATCCGGATGTTTTCGAAGAAGTGACCGGACTTCCACCACACCGAGAGATTGAGTTCCGTATTGATTTGGTAAAAGATGCCAGACCTATAGTGATGCCACTTCGTCGTATGGCACCAAGGGAGCAGCGAGAGCTCGAGGTGCAAGTCAGCGATCTTTTGAAGAAGGGATTTATCAGAAGGAGTGTTTCTGAATGGGGAGCACCAGTTGTGTTTGCTACCAAGGCGGATGGTTCCCTTCGTTTGTGTGTAGACTACCGCGAGTTGAATAAAGTGACGAGGAAGAACAAGTATCCTCTACCGCGGATAGATGATTTGTTTGATCAGTTGAGTGGCGCGAGAGTATTTTCTCAGTTGGATCTCGCGACAGGTTTTCATCAGCTTAGAGTGGAAGCTGAGAGTATAGCTAAAACGGCATTTCGGACGCTGTCTGGATTCTATGAATGGTTGGTTATGCCATTTGGGCTGACTAATGCCCCGGCATATTTTGTGGACCTTATGAATAGGGTATTCAGAGATCAGCTGAATAAGTCTGTCCTTGTGTTCGTTGATGATATTTTGGTCTATTCGAGGACAGAGGAAGAACACAAGGAACATTTAAGAGTAGCGATGGAGGTGTTGAGAAAACACCAATTGAAAGCAAAATTTTCTAAGTGTCACTTCTGGAAGAGGGAAGTGAGGTTCTTGGGTCATGTTGTATCAGAGAATGGTATTGCCGTGGACCCGGCGAAGGTGGCTACGGTACAGGATTGGCCTACGCCCAAGAATGCAACAGATGTAAGGAGTTTCTTGGGGTTAGCGGGATATTATCGTAAGTTTATCCAAGGTTTCTCCAAGATAGCAGCACCGTTGACCCAGTTGACCAAGAAGAATCAAGCTTTTGTCTGGGATGAAAGGTGCGAGAATGCATTCAGAAGTCTAAAGGACAAGTTGACAAGCGCACCGGTGTTAGTCATTCCTGAGGGGGATGAAGAGATGACGGTATACACGGATGCATGTGGTACCGGACTGGGTGCTGTATTGATGCAAGGCGGTAGGGTTGTAGCTTATGCAAGTCGGCAATTGAAACCGCACGAGAGACGATACCCTACCCATGATTTAGAGTTGGCAGCGATCGTGTTCGCGTTAAAGATGTGGAGACACTATCTCTTGGGAGAAAGATTTGAGTTGTTTACAGATCATAAGTCGTTAAAGTATCTATTCTCCCAGAAGGATTTAAATCTCCGTCAGCAGAGATGGTTAGAGTTCTTAGCTTCCTATGATTTTGACATCGCATACACACCAGGAAAGGGCAATGCGGTGGCTGATGCATTGAGTAGAAGACATGCCAGCTTAGGGGCTATGTTCCTTGAATGGAAGCAACTGGAGTTTATCGCGGGGTTTTATTTCAGACCAAAGTGCGAATTGGATCCAGAAATGTTAGCAAGTTTGACGATCAGACCCACTTTGATTGAGCGGATCGGCTCTAGTCAGAGGGACGATCCTAACCTATTGGAAATCATCTCCAAGTTAGAGATGGGTATCGATGAGGAGGTGAACAAGTATGGGCTTGATCGAGATAGATGGCTTAGAAAGAATGGAAAGCTTGTTGTACCCAATGTCAGTGGATTGAGGGATGAAGTGCTTAGAGAATGTCATCACTCAAAGCTGACTATACACCCCGGTGGTAATAAGATGTATCGAGATATGAAGCAGACTTACTACTGGGAAGGGATGAAAAGAGACGTTGGGGAGTTTATATCCAAGTGCATGAATTGCCAGCTAGTTAAAGCCGAGCAAAAGAAGCCTAGTGGGTTGTTACAGCCCTTAGAAATTCCCGAATGGAAATGGGGGCAAGTCTCGATGGATTTCATCGATGGTTTACCAAGAACTAGATCGGGATATGACAGCATTTGGGTAATTGTAGACCGACTGACTAAAAGTGCAAGGTTTATACCAGTCAAATCGACAAGAACGGCAGCTAAGTTAGCAGAATTGTATATGAAGTGGGTAGTGAGATTTCATGGAGTACCTAAAGGCATTGTGAGCGACCGAGACCCGTTGTTTACTAGTGGGTTTTGGAAGAGCTTACAAGAGGCTCTAGGGTCAGAGTTACATCTCAGTACCGCATATCATCCTCAGACCGACGGTCAGACGGAGAGGGTGAACCGTATTTTGGAAGATCTCTTGAGAGCATGTATATTGGATTTTGGTGGATCATGGGATGACCATTTGCATCTAGTAGAGTTTGCATATAATAATAGCTACCAATCCAGCATCGGTATGGCTCCATTTGAAGCTTTGTATGGAAGACCGTGCAACTCACCATCATGTTGGATAGAGACTGGCGAGAAGTTTATGCTTGGACCAGATGTGGTGAGGGAAACTTCAGATAAAATCAAGACCATTCAACAACGAATGAAGGTTGCCTAAGATAGACAGAAGAGTTATGCTGATAAGAGGCGAAGGGACTTAAAATTCTCCGTTGGCGACTTGGTGTTTGTCAAGATTTCTCCGTTGAAGAGCGTGATACGATTTGGCAGGAGAGGCAAGTTGGCACCAAGGTTTGTTGGCCCATTCCCTGTTCTTGAATTAGTCGGGAATTTGGCATATAGAATTGACTTACCAGAGAAGATGGCGGGAGTTCATAACGTATTTCATGTTTCCCAACTAAGGAAGTTCGTTCACGACTCAGATATGACTATTTCACCTGATCAGTTAGAGGACTTCGAAGTAGAACCCAAGGCGGTTGGGAACCGCAAGCTGGCCCGTATTGTCGAGTACGACATGAAGCAACTTCGAAGGAAGGCGGTGAAGCTAGTCAAGGTACAGTGGAGCGAGGACGAGAGTGATTGTACTTGGGAAACAGAGGAGGACGTAAGGAAGAAGTATCCGGAACTCTTTGTCTGGTAAGATTTTGACTTCGATTTAGTTTTTCCGCATGCTAGGATAGGCTTGTTTGCTTGTTTTGCATGTTTGATTGTTGTTATATGTGGTTGTTAGGCATGCGGGACCCTTTGTATGTTTTGGGTTAAGGAATTTCGGGGACGAAATTTCTTAAGGGGGAGAGAGTGTAACGACCCGCATTCTACGCATCATAGGATCGTAGAATATTTATTTCTTTCACATATGAAGTCGTATGGTCGTGTAACTTTGGGAGACGACTATTGGGGTCATTTCCCATGTTCATGATTTTTCCCGATTTTTAAATGACCATTTTACCCCTAGTTGGCACTGTTTTGGCCATAACTTTTGACTGGGAATGAATTTTGACCTGAAACCACTTCCATTGGCTTTGAATGATGGTTTCTCTTTCCGTAGAGTGGTCACATTAGCCAAACGGACTCACCGTTTGGGAGATATGGCTGAAACAAGTTTCAGATGGTGAAAGACAGCTTAATTGGGCTTAACCGGGTAATTAGCAGCTAGGCCCAAGGGGAATTTCGGGTTTAGAGGTATAGGAGGACTGATTAGGGTTAGGTTATCACTTTCATTTCAGTTGTGAGCCGCCACAAACCTCCTTGAGACCTTAGTAATGGCTTCCTACATCTAAAACACTCAAAATCACTCACTAATTGAAGATTAGGCTTAGCAACACCAAATTAAGGAGAAAAAGCACCAAAGCAAGGTTAGAGCCGCTGTTAGACATCAGTATTCGCCCCAAATCAGAGGAGTTTCAGTTCTGAGAATTTCATTTGTGGCCAAGGTGAGTGATAGCATCATTTTGACACTAATTACAGTTAATTAAGGGTAATTAGTGAAGATTAGCGAATTTATACGTAAATAAATTCTGGAAAAATTCTTAAAATTCTAAAATAATGTTTTAAGGCTCTGTTAGAAATTTGGGTTAATTTCGATGTGTTTTATTAATCGTATGCTTAAACATGATTAAGAGGGATTATGAGAAAATATGAAGTTTTAGTCACTTTTTGATCCATTTTGATTCATTTGAATTGTTGTTTGCTGTTTGTGATTGCTATTACATGTTGCTATGACTCTATGGTATGTTTCATGATTGATTAGAATAGTTAAATTGCTCGAAAACGTCGTCGAATGGCGTAGAAAGCTCGCTGGAAAGTTGCAGAAGTGTGCAGGTCCCGAACCGGTTCGGATCGGAGAAAGGGGTCGGATCGGACTAGGGAACTGACCAAGGGAAACCGAACTGGATGGGGACTTGTCACTGGAAGAAGCTTGGCGAGAAGGAAGGCCGTTTACTTAGAGTTGGAGTGGACAGGGGGATCGGATCGGAACTATGGAGCAGGATCGGATCGGAGTAGGAGGGATCGGATCGGATCGGAAGCATAATAGAGGCCAGATCGGATCGACTCACGAATGGGAGGCTACGACTGGAGCAAGACGAAGGGATCGGATCGGATCGGAGTAGATGGGAAACGAGGAAGCTGATCGAAGGAGGAGCATGAACTCGAAGGAAAACAGCAACCCGACCCGACCCGGAGGAGGACACCGACCCGACCCGAAGTGAAGAACCCGACCCGAACCGAATGGGAATATGACAAGGAGGACCGACCCGAACCGACGAGAATAACAACTACCGACCCGAACCGAATTCTAGAGCTGCTATTGCGCGACAACTCTTCTGAAGACCCACTCCAATTCGACCAAACCCGAGATGCAAAGGAAGTCCAAATGAGAAGTTAGAGCTTAAGATTCAGATGGGAATCAACGAGTTCACTTCATGGTTGGGCTTTGCTGCGGGACGCGTGCTAAGGAGTTATCGACACCTATAGCTTTGGACCACTATGGTAGGAGGTACGAAGGCGGATTCAGGGCCATTATGGCATTGGTAGAACCAAGGGCTATGACCAATGAAGTGGGTCATTGAAATGTTTGGTCATGACTCCAAGTGTTTGGCTTGGTCACAGCAGGGTTTCTACAAGTCGGGATTCGTCGTTGCCTCAGTTTGTCTAGTGTTCCAAAGTGGTAGATGTCGTACGCTTTACGCACCGAGTGAGAGATGTGAGGATGGTTGCTATGGATGATTTGTTGCTATCATTTTGACATGCACACCCCACCCCCGTATTCTTACACTATTTATTATGGCACCTTGGAGTATTGTACGGTATGTGGTACTAACTCTTTGGTTGCAGGTCCAGGTTCAGGTATGGTTTAGTATACCTGTTATCATTCTGTTTAAATGTTTATCGCTCATACCAGACTTTATGTCTGACCCAGAGTTTTATGTCTCTTCTTATTACTCTGGGTGCTCACACGAGCAGACTAGAGACAGGTTAGCTGGTGATGCACGGGTAGATGATCCGGAGACGAGCAGGAGGCTTCCACGTACTATATACATAATATTCTCCCTGTGTTGTTGAAGATCACTGCTTGGGCATTGTTGGTGTATCTTCTATTTTAGCTTTCTTTTGTTTAGAGACAGTAAATTTGGAAAGTTGTAATAAGCTGTATTTGGATTTCCGCTGCTTTGAGATTGATGTTGGTTTTAGTTATTAGCTTATGCACTGTCTCGCCTGTTTTATGTCAAGTACATTATTATTATTATATTTTATTCCATGCGCTGTGAGACATTCTACAGGTTCTTCGATTAGTTCGTTCCCTTCTTTCCTTTCTTCCGACGACCGTCTTGTGCTAGTCGGGCATGTGTACAGCGCACTTTTGGAGGAAATGCAGGCTGGTGCGGGGCGGGCCGTCACAGAAGTCAATGGTCGAAATTCGCGAACGGTCATGGCGTGGCGCGTTCTATTCAGGCCATTAAATGTATATAATATATATTTTGTCGATTTCCATTTAAAACGTATTTTATAAATTCGTGTTAAAACGATTCCTACTTTCATTTCAATTTTAAATCAAAATTGGATTCCCCTTATCATTACAATATTTAAATGATAATATTTTCAAAATATCAGATTTTGAAATAATTTCCTTTTCGATATTCATTATAAAAATGAATAAAATCGATATTAATATCATTCGCTTTAAAATGGCGCAAATCTAATCGACACGGCTTCATACATTTCAGTATTTTCGTGTCCATCCAAAATCAAACATCAAATTCACATTTCAAAACTTTATTTTAAAATATTCGTTATTTTAAAATATTTCCTTATTTTAAAATGTTTGTTCCTTTTTGAATTGTAATCAGCCCTAATCAATTACCATATAATTTATTTATATAGATTTCATACAACACATGTACACAACAATAATGAAACACAATCAACCATCATTCAGAGTGCAATACACAACTGCATAAGCATTAAATATAAATAATTAACGCTTACAGCAGTCTGTCAACCAATCGATTGACATACAACTAAACAATTTGGAATAGTGTATGTCAAATATTATCCCAATACCCGTGCGGGGTTTCAACCAACAAATACTGAATATTATTTGTGCAGTTGGGCGATGTGTAAAATTTATTGTCCCAATCCATGTCAATTAAATGGGTGTACAAAAACAAATCGTCCGATTTGTAAATGAATATTTATTTTCATTTCAGGAGAATTTTATGTCGTTCATATATACATTAAAAATTAAATTTTTAACGATAAAATATTTATTTCAACACATGAATATTTTATACAGTTCATTTATACAATAAAAATGATATTTTTTATTGTTCAAGCATTTTATTCACAATCAATTTTACAGCCATAATACAATTCAAACAAACAACCATAGTTTGTATAACTGTAAAATAATCAGAGTGAGAAGGAGTTCTCACTTTGGGATCCACTCTATTAGTCTTTAACTGGCGATTTCAGTACAGTTTGGGTTTGAATTTTCCTAGATTTCTAACTAACTTCAAATTGGACCTGGTCAGTTTTGTTGTGAAGCTCTTGTCTCTATGATCGCAAGGATCCAGTTTCGCGTGATTTGGGCCTTGTATGGAAAAGATATTGATTTTAATACATTGGTTAAAAAAATTAATTAATTAATGAGATAATTAGCACTAATTAATCACCTTCTTTTTCAGTCGTTAATTGAACCCATTTGTTCAATCCTAGGGTTCATCGTTGCTTATGCCTAGAAGCGTCGGACCTCGATCAACGACCGCCATAAGGAGCGTCGTTGCCTCCTCTACCCGCGGCCCCCACCTGGTCCCACTCGGTGGACCCATTCTCCGGAAACGCGCCGCGAAGTTTGCCACTTTCAGCTCGAAATTCGAGCAAATCACACACCCATTATCGATCTGGAGATTACAGATTTGAAGTGCTTGAATAGGTCTACAAAATCCTCTAAAGAACTAGGGTTTAATTTTGCTTGTAGAGGGAGAAAATTAGGGGAGAAGGGATCGACGTTTTCCGCCTTTGAATCATGAAGAACGCGACTGTGAGGGCGTTGACCACGGGGTATGAGATAAAGGGTTTTTGACCAATGAAAGAATATATATTTATTTAATTCCAAAAATTGTGTTTTTGTATACGAACTCCAAATCAATCCCAATGACTGTCGCCCCTTGCCAAATACCCTCATTCCGGACACAATGGGATATGTTTCGTAAGCCAATTTGACTGTTTCGATCAGCTTTCATCAAAATTAAAATATAAATCAATATATATTGAATTTGAACGTACAATTTAATTTACCGGGGCCACATACTGACTCCAAAAATTCCAGAAAAATAAATCTAGCTATGAGTCGAATTTGGAGACCGTTTGAAAAATGGTCATTTTCCAGTCGATTAAATTCAAACTGAAATTACCAAATGCGTTTAAATTCGCCATGCTCACATATTAATTCCAAAAATTATAAAAATTGGAATCTAGCAATAATGTGACATTCCGGGTCCAACAAAAGTGGTTTCGTCGAAACGGAGGTCGTTTGCAAAATGGCTATTTTTAAGGGCCATATATTATATAAAAATATATAAATTCCATAACGACTATTCTGAATTCTAAACTAGACATAATTTTCAATTCTCGTTATGAAATCTAGATTTTTAACATTCGTTAGAACGATATAATTAAACTGATTCAAATGTTTTTGGTTTTACTGAAATCCGATTTATTTTGAATCTTGTACATTTATTTGAAATTTAAATTTGAATTTTCAAACTACCACGCCATTTCAAGTTCTTTTTATAATTAAAATAAATTTATACGTTCTAACTTCGATTTAAAATACATTTTTAGATGTTATTATTTAAAATAAACCATTTTAAATATGCAAAATCCATTAAAATAGCTAAAATAAAATTTTTAAATTGGTTCTGAAAGTCTGGGTTGTTACAAGAGAGGCCCTCGCATATCCGAACAATCAACAAATACGTCCGGACGGCTACCACTGTAGCCCCTTCAAGGTAGCTACTCCAATCATGGGCATCAGTAGGAACCCATCCATTCGATGTGAAGATCGTCGGTCTTGCACCGTCTTCAATCTCTTCGATTGTTAGTCATCTTAACAATTATCCAGAATGGGTTAAACCTGGTCTTTCTGAATAACTCGCGTATCTCATAATCAAGTGCTATAACAACATATCATACACCTCATTCCAATCCTGAATATTCTTTTATTCGTATTTCTTTATTCTGGAAAGGTTCTCATTAATCTTATCAAAGATTTATCTCTTTTAAACACACTGTTTAATTCATTTCTTTGGAAATCATTTCAAAAGATTTTATAGTATCTTTTCACAGTTTAAACCCAATTTAAGGTTTATCAAACTAGTCGGGATTAATGCCTTACCAAAGTAATCATTCATTTATTATCCCATCCCAACCTATTCATCCCATGTAGCAAAACTAGTAGTACTCCATATCTAACACTACCGTGTTATTGGTAAATTCAATTACCATTTCACGCTCAAATCTAATCAAAGATTTAACTATCGCATGAAGTAAAACTGGTGATACTCCATTTTCGAACACTTCTCAAATTTGGCAAATTTAATTACCACATTAATATTTTAATCTAATTAAAGATTCATTAAAATTCCACTTAGTTTTAATCTCCAAAAATCATTTTTTAATAATTATTCAAATTTAGGAAATAAATCATGTCTTTACTAGGTTAAAGAACCAATGTCATTTAAAACATCGTTCACGATAAACCCAAAATCATCTTCTATCAAAAGGAACCCACATGGAAATCATAACCGTGGATAATCGATATAAATTTCTGTCTCAAATCAATACTATAAATGGAAAAATGGCAAAACCTTTTAAATTCCATATATAGTAACAGACTTCCTTTATAGAAGCTCATCTCGATTATTACCAAATCGAATTCCATTCAATTCCAATTTTATATATTGAATTGGAAATCTTTCCTTTGGAAAATTCCATTAATCTTAATTAGAAGATTATTAAATTCCAAATCATATCTTCACCATTGTTTAGGTTAAAGAAATGTTATTTAAAACATCGTTCACGATAAACCCAAAAATTCAATTTCAATTCAATTCCAATTAAATATTAATTAATTGGTAAACTCCTCTAAATCTTAATTAAAAGATTTATTATTTTCTCAACTGGGTTTAAGAACAATGTTATTTAAGGCACCGTTCACGACAAACCCAAAATCCAATTCTTTTATTCAATTCTGGTTAAGTATTAATTAATTGGAAAACTTCACTAAATCTTAATATAAAGATTTATTCTTTTTAAACTGGGTTTAAGAACAATGTTGTTTAAGACACTGTTCACGACAAACCCAAAATCCAATTTGATATCAAATACAAGGCTCTGAATAGAAATTATATCGGCTTATATTCAATATCAAATTCTGAAACCAACGTATATCGTATTGGGAATAACGATATCTGTATCTTCCAAATTCCTCAATAATATCCGTGTAATCACAAAATCAAATATCGAAATATTCTAAAGATTATTTCCATTCCAAATCTATTTCAATTTATTCATTGGAAAATTCTAGTTATTTTAAAACCATTTTCAAATCCAATTTATTTGTTTCTAAAAACAATTGGATTATTATTCTAGTTATTAACTAGCTCATTTCGATAAAAATATATTTTTATCTTTTAAAATATGGAATTTTTTGTCCAAAATCTTTCCAAATCATTTATAATGATTTTACACAAATTTTCCATATTTTTAATAATTTTATTAAGGCCTTTACAATCGGTTTCCAATAACGACCACCGAACTGCATCCATAGCGACCTTTTCTGAAATTGATTTGGACATATTTTAAAATCCGACCATTCAAATTTAAATCTCTTATATTTGTTGGAAAGCTCTTTTCGATACGAACATAACGGTTCTGGTTTTAGGAGAATCCGACAGTCATATCTCCCGTTACGTCCATTTGAAGTTAATGGTCGAAATTCGCGAACAGTCACTGCGCGGCGCGTTCTATTCAGGCCATTATATATATAATATATATATCGCTGATTTCTATTTAAAACGTATTTTTAAATATTTATAAATTCTTTTTAAAACTATTTCAACTTCATTTTCAATTTTATATCAAAATTGAATATTCTATATCATTATAATATTAAAATGATAATATTTTCAAAATATCAAATTTTGAAATCACTTTTCGATATTCATTATAAAATGTATAAAATTGACAGAAAATCTCGTTCGTGTTAAAATGGCGTTTAACTACTTAACAAGGCTTCACATTTAAATATTTTCTTGTCCATCCAAAATCGCACATCAGAATCACTTTTTTATTATTCATTGAATATTGTTTTAAAATATTCGTTAATTCTGAACTGGAATCAAACTCAATCAATTACCATATAATTTCAGTTATATGGATTTCATACATCGCATGTATACAACAATAATGATAAACAATCATTAAAAATTCTACAACATCCAGAGTGCATTTTACAACTGTATAAGCGTTAAAATAAATAACCCTTATACAGTCTGTCAACCCATCGATTGACATACAACTGAACAATTGGGATTAGTGTATGCCAAATATCATCCTAATACTCTTGTGGGGTTTCAACCAACAAATACTATTTATTATTTGTGCAGTTGGGTGATGTGCAAAATTTATCGTCCCAATCAATATCTGTTAAATGGGTGTACATAAACAAACCATCCGACTTGTAAATGAATATTTATTTTATTTTATTTTCATGTTAAGTTTTATATACATTTTATATAAATAATTTTATATACAACAATATCAACCCCAATCATAATCCAAACAAACGATTAACAATGGTCTATACCAAAAAATAATGTCAGGAGCTACTAAGCCCTATCTGCACCCTATTATATAATAACTGTTGAGTGAGAGAGAGAGTTTTCACCATCGGTTTCCACTCCGTCATTCTTTATTGGACGGTTTTGATTTAAATCTGCCCTAAATTATAATAAGCTCCAAATTGGACCCAGTTAGTCTTGTTGCGAAGCTCTCGTCGATACGGTTCCAATACATCTTGTTTTGACAAATTCCGATCTCGTATGAAAAAGTTACGCATTTTTACAAGTTTGTATATAATTAAATGTCATTAACTTTAATAATTATATAATTTAAACTCTAATCACTTTTCCCTTCCTAATTCTTCCTTCTTCCCCATTACATAACGCACGCTGCCTGCTCTTCAAACATGCCATTGCCGAACTCAAAGCTCCCAATTTCTCTATCCTTTCTTCATAAACAAATTAAATCAAAACACCGTTGAACTCTGCGCTTTCTCCTCCATCCCATCTTTATCAATCCCAACTCGATGCTCCAGAAAAAAGCGTCGACAGACCTGTCGAGTACTCCCCTGGATTTCGAACGACACTTACCCCTTTCGAATTTCACCAAACATTGCTACATGATGCTATTTCTCATCCTAAACACCAAAATCACAACCATTTACCCATTCGAAGCTTATATCTCACGAACCCCATAACCCTAGGTGCGCTTTAAGTTTTTGAGCATCAGAAAAGATGCGTCGCACTCTTCCATATAGGTATAGAATTGAAGAAGAACATCTAGGGAATTCAAAAATATATTTTCCATGATTTATAAATATTGATTTGAATTTCTTTGGGTTTATGAATTCATGATTTGTTTGTGAAAGGGGGAAACACTGGCGGCTGAAAGTTTGACCAAAGGAGGAAATGAAATAGGTTTGGGATAGTTGAGGATAGTTTAATATATATATTTTCCACTAGTTTAATTTATTTTATTCCTACTTGTTTAATAATCCAAAATCCAAATCAAACCCAACGACTGTCACCCCTAGCCAAATGCCACCCATTCGAGACACAATGAAATATGTTTCGTAAGCCAATTCGACAGTTTAGGTCTGTTTTTATCAAAATTAAAATATAAATCAGTTATATTAAATTTTTAACGTACATTTTAATTTACCGGGGACACATACTGACTCCAAAAATTATAGAAAAATAAATCTAGCTATGTTTTGACGATACGGTCCTAATAAAACTAATTTCATCGAATTTGGAGACCGTTCAAAAAATGGTCAATTTCTGGTCGATCCAATTCAAACTGAATATACAAGACACGTTTAAATTTACTGCACTTACATCTTATTCCAAAAATTATGAAATTTCAAACCTAACAATAGATTGACATTCCAGATCCAACAAAAGTGGTTTCATCGAAAATTGAGGTCGTTTGCAAAATGGCTATTTTTAAGGGCTATATATTATATTAAAAATATATATATATATTCCATAGCGACTATTTTAAATTTTAAGCTGGACATAACTTATATTATAAAGTGAAATATTAGTTTCTCACATTCATTAGAAAGATATAGCTAAACAGATTCAAATATTTCTTGTTTTACTGAAATCCAATTTATTTTGAATCCTATACATTCAATTGAAATTTAAAATCGAATTTTCAAACTACCGCGCCATTTCAGGCTCGTTTTATATTTAAAATAAATTTATTCATTCTAACTTCATTTAAAATAATTTTTTTAGTCGTTATTATTTAAAATAAATCATTTTAAATATTCAAAATTCATTAAAATAGCTAAAAAAAAAATTGGTTCTGAAATTCCGGGTTGTTACAATCTCCCCCACTTAAAATCTTTTCGTCCTCGAAATGGAACGGAGCTGAAAGTTGTTTAACTAATCAACTCAACTTTCATTTTGGCTTTCATTCTTCAACTTTTCAGTTTCTAAGAATTTTCTAGTTTCTCAAAAATTTGGCTAACACCCTAAATTTTTGAAAAATTTCGCCGTAACCTCCTTTGTACAGGTTGATCGGTAAAACCACAACTTGCCTTACAGGGCCCTCATCAATCCAAAAGAAAAAGAAAAGCCGAGCGGCTATCCAATCAGCTCATAAAATCATCAAACCCAATGAATATAGTAAATATGTACCTATTTGTCGGGCATACAATTTTATTCCTCTTCTTTGCTTCCATGCTATGACCTGTTCAATAGATATAAATGTGTATGTATGAAATTTCAATCAATTTTCAATTTAATTCAATATTTGATTTGGCTTAATTCAACTTTCATTGTCTTATTGATTTTACCATTTCAATATTTTTTTAATTAGTTAAACTAATAATCACACAACACAATCATCAATCAATTAGTTGATTAGCTTTTCAAATATATAACTTTTATATACTCAAAAATCGTATTTTCAGTGCCAAATCATAAACAATAAACCCTATCTAGTTTTGGTTCTCACACCAGTCAATCGGAAATATATAGTTATTCTACTTTCGAAACTTGAACATAAATGCTGATGATGCCATGGTGTCAACAGAATCATCTTCGGGTGACTAGATTGTGATTCTATATGTACCCAGTATATTTGAGACTTCGAGTACATGCCAGCTGCGCATATATGCAAAATCTTCTTACACTCGATAGTCCAAATCAATATAAAATCAAATACTCAAATATGTATAATAAGGTATTTTTTTTCAAAATCTAATTTGATTTTTAAAAATAACACTCTTCAAACATCTCTAACGAGTTATTCTTATAGGATATTACTAATCCTATCTCCGATGAATTCTTTCATTCAGTTCTAATGTGTCTTGTTCTCGTGCTTTATAAAACAAAGCTCGGATACCAAACTGAGACGACCCAAACTTCCCCTTACGTGAAAGCCCGGATTGCTTTGAGAACACAACTCATCATAACATAAACAATAGAACATTTCATTGCTATTACAACAATTACATCAGAGTTCAAATAATATACAGCAGAAAAATATCAGAGATTTAAATTACAAAATAGCGGAAAATATATACATAAGTACAGTGTGTATCGAAAAATAACAATTGACACAACTGAAAAAGTCATGGGACTGGTGTGAGAACTAAAACAGTTATTAAAACTTTACTTTAAAATAAGCTAAATCAAGGGACCACGCCGTATAACACAGAACGGGTTTACCCCCAAGAATACCAGTGCCTAAAACAAACAACTCAATGCTAATTAAAGAAAAATGAAGCTATTATAAGACTCAGATCCCATCACACAATGCAACACAAGCCGGAGGATAGAGTTTTACCTAATAATAGCCAAATATGCTTGGTACGTTTTAAAATCAAATCTTTTATTATTACTATAATTGAAGAAATCAACTTCAAATGTAAATGTATCAATCATAGACGTCATGAGCGCTGTATCCCACTATGTCGCCATATATAGGTTTACAACTAAAACCGCAAAATGTCATATTGGAAGTTTGGATTTCCATACTGATGGCTCCTAATTCAAAAGATCTATCGTGTAGTGCAATACTCCACGGCTTACATCCCGGCTAAAGAAAAAACCGTAATGCACATCCTCCTTTGTGGGAAATCAAGTATCACCGCAGCTTACGTCCCAGCTAGAGAAAACACCGCTTACTCTATCCCTCTGGGAATCGGGGGTGTGCCCTATCTCTCTGAATGTGGAGCGACCACACTCATCTCATTTCGGTCGACCGAATCCATGACACCTCTAAGGGTGTCTATCCTCATCTCAAAAGCATACTGACCTGACCATCATACCGATGTGTGAGGCTCGTGAATTAACGCTACACAAAGCTATGCTAATTAAAGCTATGCTTTGATCATCATCGACAAGGCTCTGCTTTTCAACAAAGGCCTTAATCCATGCATCTCAGCATGTCACATTGTCAATCCATACCATACCATTGATTTCTGCCAATATATAACCTCTAAGCTCGTACATCTCAGAGAAGGGTGTTAAGCAAGAGAATAAATTCTCCCCGACCAAACAGATATATATTTAGCAGAGATCAACGAATACAGCATAATGAAATACAATGTCATACACACCATCCATTTGCAAGTCTGTTCTAGGTCTGAATGAAACCGGAGGCACCTTATTCCTCGTCCCGTATGCCCAATACAGGAGAAAGGCCCTCGCATATCCGAACAATCAAAAAATACGTCTGGACGGCTACCACTGTAGCTCCTTCAAGGTAGCTACTCCAACCATGGGCATCAATAGCAACCTATCCATTCGATGTGAAGATCGTCGATCTTGCATCGTCTTCAATCTCTTCGACTGTTAGTCGTCGTAACAATTATTCAGAATGGGTTAAACCCGGTCTTTCCGAATAACTCGCGTATCTTATAATCAAGTGCTATAACAACACATCATACGCCTCATTCCAATCCAGAATATTATTTTATTCGTATTTATTTATTTTGGAAAGGTTCTCATTATTCTTATTAAAGATTTATCTCTTTTAAACACACGGTTTTATCCATTTCTTTAGAAATCATTTCAAAAGATTTTATAGTATCTTTTCACAGTTTAAACCCAATTTAAGGTTTATCAAACTAGTCGGGATTAACGCCTTACCGAAGTAATCATTCATTTTATTATCCCATCCCAACCTATTCATCCTATGGAGCAAAACTGGTAGTACTCCATATATTACACCACTGTGTTATTGGTAAATTCAATTACCATTTCACGTTCAAATCTAATCAAAGATTTAACTATCGCATGAAGTAAAACAGGTGATACTCCATTTTCGAACACTTCTGAAATTTGGCGAACTTAATTACCACATTAATATTTTAATCGAATCAAAGATTCATTAAAACTCCACTTAGTTTTAATCTCCAAAAATCAATATTTAATGATTATTCAAATTTAGAAATAAATCCTGTCTTTACTAGGTTAAAGAACCAATGTCATTTAAAACATCGTTCACGATAAACCCAAAATCATCTTCCATTAAGATGCAATCTACCCGAAAATCATAACAGTGTATAATCGATATAAATTTCTGTATCAAATCAATACTATAAATGGAATAACGGCAAAAACTTTTAAATTCCATATATAGTAACGGTCTTCCTTTATAGAAGCTCATCTCGGTTGTTACCAAATCGAATTCCATTCAATTCCAATTTAATATATTAAATTGGAAATGTTTACTTTGGAAAATTCCATTAATCTTAATTAAAAGATTATAAATTCCAAATCATATCTTCACTGTTAACTGTGTTAAAGAACAAATGTTATTTCCCGATAAACCCAAAAATCCAATTTCAATTCAATTCCAATTAAATATTAATTAATTGGGTGACTCCTCTAAATCTTAATTAAAAGATTTATTATTTTCTCAGCCGGGTTTAAGAACATTGTTATTTAAGACACCGTTTACGACAAACCCAAAATCCAATTCTTTTATTCAATTCAAATTAAATATTAAATAATTGGTAAACTTCACTAAATCTTAATTTAAAGATTTATTCTTTTCTAAACTGGGTTTAAGAACAGTGTTTTTTAAGACACCATTCACGATAAACCCAAAATACAATTTGATATCAAATACAAGGCTCTAAATAGAAATTATATCGGCTTATATTCAATATCAAATTCTGAAACCAACGGATATCGTATTGGGAATAACGATATCTGTATCTTCCAAATTCCTCAACAATATCCGTGTAATCATAGAATCCAATATCGAAATATTCTGAAGATTATTTCCGTTCCAAATCTATTTCAATTTATTCGTTGGAAAATTCTGGTTATTTTAAATCCATTTTCAAATCCAATTTATTTATTTGTAAAAATAATTGGATCATTATTCTAGTTATTAACTAGCTCATTTCGATAAATATATTTTTATCTTTTCAAATATGGAATTTTTCATCCAAAATCTTTCCAAATCATTTATTATGATTTTATACAATTTTTCCAAATTTATAATAATTTCATTAAGGCCTTTACAATCAGTTTCCAATAACGGCTACCGAACTGCATCCATGGCGACCTTTTCTGAAATTGATTTGGACATATTTTAAAATCCGACCTTTCAAATTTAAATCTCTTATATTCGTTGGAAAGCTCTTTTCAATACGAACCCAGTGGTTCTAGTTTTAGAGAATTCGACTGTCGGATCTCCCGTTACGTCCATTTGAAGTTAATGGTCGAAATTCGTGAACGGTCGCTGTAACAACCCGGAAAATCGGAGCCAATTTAATTTTTTTTATTTTGGCAATTTTGATGGATTTTGAATATTTTAAATGGTTTATTTTAAATAATAACAACGAGAAATTTATTTTGAATAAGATTAGAAGTATATATTTATATAGATCGTTTTTAGAATATAAATATTTATTTTTAATTTTAAAAGGAATTGAAAATGGAGCGGTAGTTCGAAAATTCGATTTCAAATTTCAAATGAATGTACAGGATTCAAAATAAAATGGATTTTAGTAAAACAAAAAATATTAGAATCTATTTGAAAATATCTTTCCAACGAATCCGAAAATTGAAATTTCATAGCGGGGATAAAAAGTTATGCTCAGATGAAAATTCAGGATAGTCGCTATGGAAAATATAGCCCTAAAAAATGGAAATTTTGAAAACGACCTCTGTTTTCGACGAAACCACTTTTGTTGGATCCCGGAGGTCAAGTTATTGCTAGGTTTCAAAATTCATAAATTTTTGAATCAATATGTGAGCGTGGCGAAGTAAAACATGTTTTAACAGTTTCAGTCAATTTCGATCGACCAGAAAATGACCATTTTTCAAATGGTCTCGGAATTTGACGAAATTAGTTTTGTTAGGACCATATCATCAATACGAAGCTAGAAAATATTTTTTGGAAATTTTTAGAGTCCGTATGTGGCCCCAGTAAATTGAAATGTGCGTTCAGATTCAATATATAGATTTATATTTTGATTTTGATGGAAATAGATTGAAACAGTCGAATCGGCTTACGATACGTGTCCCATTGTGTTTGAAATGGGGGTAATTAGCTAAGGACGATAGTCGGTGGGTCTCGTTTGGAGGTCGAAATAAAAAGTTACTTTTTGGATTTAGAATTAAAATAAATATATATATTTATATAAGGCCACCCCTTTTCTCTTCTGCCAAATCAACGCCCCCTTTCTCAAACCAGATTGAAAAATAAGAGACGCACGACACCGACGGAGCCACGTTCCACTTTGCGATCAGCGCCGACCACCGAAGGTTCACGACGCCGACCACCGGAGGTTCACGAGCCGCCCCCTTCGAATCTCCTCCAAGCAGTACCCTCCTCCTCGCGATTCCTCTCGAACCCGCCCCCTTTCCCTCCGATGTAACACAGACACCGCGCCAATTAAAGAAAACCGGACCCCCTCCCAGGCGCCATCGGCCTCCACCATCTCCACCCTCCTCCGCGGACGCCGAACACCCCCTCCCCTTCCAACCGTCACACAAGCGCCCCCCCCCCCCAATCCCCTCAGAAGAAAATAAAAGTGATTTTTTATTTACTTTGATTTTAATTTTTAGTTTTAACATGTAATGGCATTTTAAAAATCTGATTTTTTATTTATTATAAAAAGCTATTAATTTTATTATAAAAAGTTTGATTTTTACAAAAATGAAGAAGCTTTGATTTTTAAAAATGAACAAGAAATGATTTTTATATATACAATTTGCAAAGACTTGATTTTTTATAAACAAAGATATGATTTTTGTTTACGTAAAGTAAGGGTTTATATAGATAATAAAAAGGAGATATTTTTATCAATAAAAAGGCGATATTTTTATCATTAGAAAGGCGATATTTTTATCATTGTAAAGGCAATATTTTTATCATTGTAAAGGCGATATTTTTATCACTGTAAAGGCGATATTTTTATATATGAAGCGAAATAATAATTCGATCTTTATATAAGAAGTAAGAATATAAAAATATAATTTTTATATAGAAAGAAGCGTTGTAAAAATATATGAAGTAGAAATTAAAATATGATTTTTATTTATTGGAAGGAAGAAATAAAAATATAATTTTTATTATGAACAGCGTGGCAAGGGCTGCATTGGAATTTCAAACAAATCCAAATGGTTCAGAAGTTCGGAAATAAAGAACGGCGGAGTGGAACACAATGGTGAGAACTTCTCACTTTTAATTTATTTTCTAGTTGAAATATATACTAGGATGCAGACGGTGCTTAGCAGCACCCGACACCCGTCATCCACAGACCATGGATGACTTGGTTGTTTGATTGATGTGTTGTGAAAAATTGATTGTGTGATGTGAGATGGAATGAATAAATATTTTATAGTTAAAAATATAATTTTTAACATGTATATAAAATAAATATGAATAAACAAATCGGACGATTTTTTTATGTACACCCATTTGATTGATATTGATTAGGACGATAAATTTTACACATCGCCCAACTGCACAAATAAAAATCTGTGTTTGTTAATTTGAAACCCCACACTGGTGTTGGGATGATATTTGGCGTACACTAATCCCAATTATTTAGCTGTATGTCGATCGATTGGTTGACAGACTGTGTAAGCGTTAATTATTTATATTTAATGCTTATGCAGTTGTGTGGTGCACTCTGGATGATGGTTAATGATTTATCGTTGCTATTATATACATGTGTTGTAGGGAATCCATATAATTAACATTAAATGGTAATTGATTGGGCCTCATGCCAATTTGGAAAATAAAGAATAAAAGAAAAATTCATGTGTTGAATAAAATATATATTCAAGTGTTGAATAAAAGGGAATTCATGTGTTGAACAAATATTTATACAATAAAGTTCACATTTATATTGTAAGTAAGAATTAATAAATACTCATGTGTTGAATAAAGTATATATTCATGTGTTGAAGAAAATATTCATTTGTTGAATAGAATAACGAAGTTATTGAAATATATAAAGCCGTGTTGGTTAAATTGACGCCATTTTGACGTGAACGATATTTATATCGATTTTATTCATTTTTATAATGAATATCGAAAAGGAATTGATTTCAAAATCTAATGTTTTGAAAATATTATCATTTGTATATCGATGATATGGAATATTCAATTTTGATTTGAAATTGAATAGGAAGTTGAAATCGTTTTGAAAACGAATTTAAAACGATTTATAAAGTACATTTTAAAAGGAAATCGATGAAATATATATAATATATATATTATGTATATATAATGGCCTGAATAGACCACGCCGCGCTGCGGCAGTTCGCGAATCCGGACCATTGACTTCGAATGGATATTACGGGAGATCCGACCGTCGGATTCTCCTAAATCGGAACAGTTGGGTTTGTATCGAAAAGAGCTTTCTAACGAATATTAGATTTTTTGAAATCTAACTGTTGGATTTGGAATTATGTCCAAATCAAATTTGGAAAAGGTTGGTGTAAGTGCAGTTCGATGGCCGTTTATGGAAATCGACTGTACGGGCCTTGATAAAATTATTAAAAATAGTAATAATTTGTGTAAAATCATAAGAAATGATTTGGAAAGAATTGGGATGAAAATTCCATATTTGAAAAGATAAAAATAGATTTTTATCGAAATGAACTAGTTTTTGAACTAGAATTATAATCCATTTATTTTTGAAATAAATAAATTGGATTTGAAAGAGTTTTAAAAGTAACCAGAATTTCCAATAATTGAATTGGAATGGATGTGAATCGAAATTGTCTTTGGAATATTTCGATGTTGGATTTCGTGATTATACAGATATTGTTATGGAAATTTGAAAGATATATTTATATCGTTATTTCCAATACGATATTTGTTGGTCGTAGAATTTGATATTGAATATAAGCCGATATATTTTCTATTCAGAGCCTTGTATTTAATATCAAATGGGATTTGGGTTTGTCGTGAATGGTGTCTTCATTAACACTATTCTTAAACCCAGTTGAGAAAAGATTAAATCTTTTTAATTAGATTTAATGATATATACCAATTAAATGGTATTTAGTTGGAATTGAATTTGAATTGATTTTTGGGTTTATCGTGAACGTTGTTTTAAATAACACTTGTTCTTTAACCCGATAATTAATGGAATGTGAATTAGGTTTATCGTGAACTGTGTTTTAACGACATTCGTTCTTTAACCCGATTTACAGTGAAATGTGATTTGGAATTTATAAATCTTTTATTAAGATTTAAAGGAGACTTTCCAAAGTAAAGTTTTCCAATTTAATAAAATAAATTGGAATGGAATGGAATTCAATTTGGTAATAATCGAAGTGAATTTCTATGGAAGAAGACAACTAATATATCTGGAATTTAAAAGGCCTTGCCGTTATTACATTTATATTATTAGTTGGATATGGAAGTTTATATCGATTTGTTTTCCATGAAGATTCCATTGTAAATGGAATGTGATTTTGGGTTTATCGTGAACCGTGTTTTAAATGACATTGGTTCTTTAACCCAGTTAAAGACAGAATATGATTTCCCAAGTTAAACAATCATTAATATTGATTTTTGGGAAAATTAAAACCAAGTGGAGTTTTAATGAATCTTTAATTAGATTGAAATGATCGAGAATGGAGTATTAACAATTTTGCTCCAGGCGATAGTTAAATCTTTAATTAGATTTGAACGTGAAATGGTAATTGAATTTATCGATAACACCGTGGTGTTAGATATGAAGTATGATCAGTTTTACTTCATGGGATGAATAGGTTGGGGTTGGGAAATTTAACAAGTGATTACTTCGGTAAGGTTCGCTAACCCCGACTAGTTTGGATAAACCATAATTTAGTTTGAATGGATATTCAAAAGAAGATTAAAGAATAAATTTAAAGAATTTATCTTTGATAAAATTAATGGGAACCTTTCCCAAAGTATAAGTATATTTGAATAAAAGAATATTCTGAATTGGAATGAGGCGTATATTGTGTTTGTGTAACACTTGTTTATTATATACGCGAGTTATTCAGAAATACCGGGTTTATCCCATTCTGAATAACTGATTCGACGATGTGCCGAGGATAAAGATGGTGGTCGAAGACCGGAGGTCTTCACATCGTTTGGATAATTATTGATGATCTTGATTGGGCTGTACACCCAAGAGGAGGGAATCAGTTGGTGATCATCCAGACGTACTTGGAGATCAATGGATATGCGAGGTACAAGGTGCCTCCGGTTTCGTTCAGACCCAGAACGAAATTGTATGGACTGTGTGTCTGACATTGGATTTTGCTCTGTGTTGATTGATCTCTATTAAATGTACATCTTCCTGGTGAAGGGGAATTTATTCCCTTACTTCACCCTTCTCTGAGACGTATGGGATCAGAGGTTGTATATCGATAGACATCAGTCGCGTGGAGTGGATTGCCTGTGTGGCATGCCTAAGTGGAAAATGATTATGGCTTCTGTTGAAGAGCAAAGTCTTGTGGTTGATGATCAAGGCACGACCTTTGTGGCGTAGCTTTGTGTAGCGTTAATTCACGACCCTCACACCCCGGTTGTGAACAGAAACGGGAGAGGACCTCAGGGAGGGCATGCGTTTCCTTCTACCTAGGGTGGTGTCAGTGACCTACCAGCCCTGACATTTATATTATTTTCACCTGTGTGGTTGTTGGATTGCGAGGCGCCTCGGATATATTGGTGACTATGTGGAGCCGATGGAGTCATTTGGATCATTTACGCCCCAAAGGGCGGGGAAACACAGTGTTCAGGCATAATAAGCCACATCGGTGGACTGGCCCTGACGATCCAAGGGTCGATGCGCTCTGACCCTGAGGCTCGGGCTAAAGAGTCTCGAAGCCGGTGAGGACGATCCCTTGCCTAGGTTCACAGACGGAAATCCAATTTCCAATACGTGACTTTGTGGTTTTGATTGTAGAACATATATATGGCGACATAGTGGTATGAGGCACTTATGCCGTCTATGATTGATACCTATGATTGAAATTGTTTTGACACTATAAACTTATAGTAATAATAAAACATGAAATTTCACGTAGCAAGCATTCTTGGTTATTATAAGGTAAAAACCCTATCCTCCGACTTGTCTTGCATTGTGTGATGGGACCTAGGTCTTATAATAGCTTCATTGTTCTTTATTTAGCATTGCGTTGTTGTTTTATGCACTGGTATTCTTGGGAGGAAACCCATTCCATGTTATACGGCGTGGTCCCTTGATTTACCTAACTTTAAAATAAAGATTAATAACTGTTTAAGTTCTCACACTAGTTACATGACTGACCTGGAATTTATTGTTTTAACCTAAACTCCGGGTGCCCTTATTTTCCGCACGGGCAGCTAGTAGTTTTGGTTTTGCAGATTTATATTCACAGGATCCTGGTTTATAGCTGGAATGATATCCGGAAAGCTTTGTATCCGTATATCTCTTTCAGTTGTGTATTGTATTATTTTTTCGCTGCAGTAATGTATTTAAATCTCTGATATTTCTCTAATGTATTATATTTGTTTATACTCTGTATATTCTTGTATTCTGATGGAATTGTTGTAATAAGCAATGAAATGTTCTTCTGTTTGTGTTCCGATTTGTCGTGTTCTCAAAACAACAGGGGTTTCGAACGGTCTTGGTCGGTTTAGCGATCAATTCGGATCAAGCGAAATTCCCAATTGTTACATGTGGTATCAGAGCTTTGGTTTACAGAGCTCGGAGAACAAGACGCCTTAGAACCAAACAAAAGAATTCATCAGAGATTGGATTAGTAATATCCAATGAGAATGACTCGTTAGAAATAGGATCAGTAGTATCCTAGAACGAGTGTGAAGAGTATATTTTTAAAATGAAAACAAATTGTTTTGAAGATTTAAGCTGTTTCATACGTATTTGAATATTTATTTGTATTGAATTTGGACAATTAAGTATATAAAGATTTTGCGTATACGTCTGATCCGCGTGTATTAGAAGTTTTGATATACTGGATAGATATGGAGTCACACTCTAGTCGCCCGGAGATGATTCTGATGATTGTAGCTACATCATCAGAATTTGTGTTCGAGTTTCGAAGGTGTGATATTTATATATTTCCAATTGACTGGTGTGAGAACCAAAGCTAGATAGGGCTTATTGCTGTGATTTGGCACCAAAAATGTGATTTTTGGCTATATATCAAAATTATGAATTCGAAATGATAATCAACTAATTGATTGCTGATTGTGTTGTTTGATTATTGGTTGATTAATTAAAATTTGAACCATATAACCAAATTGATCAAATATTGAACTGTATTGGAAATTGTTTGAAATAGCATGCATTTACATGTGTATCCATTGAACAAGTCATAGCAAGGAGGCTAGAGAAGAGGAATAAAATTGTTTGCCCGACAAATAGGTACATGTTTATTGTATTTCTTAGGGTATTTGATGATTTTATGAGCCGATTGGCTAGCCGCTTCGCTGTTTCGTTTTCCTTTTGGATTGGAGAGGCCTGTGTGGTAATTTCGAGATTTTCCTGAGGCTCCCGTGTAGAGGAGGTTATGGCGAAATTTTTCGAAAATTTAGGGTGTTAGCCAAATTTTTGAAGAATTTGAAAAATTCTTAGAAACTGAAAAATTGAAAAACTTAAGCCATAATGAAAAGAATGAAAGTTGAGTTGGTTTGAAAAACAACTTCCAACTTCGTTCCTTTTCGGGGACAAAAAGTTTTAAGTGGGGGAGATTGTAACAACCCGGAAAATCCGAGCCAATTTAAATTTTTTATTTTGGCAATTTTGATGGATTTTGAATATTTAAAATGATTTATTTTAAATAATAACGACGAGAAATTTATTTTGAATAAGAATAGAAGTATATATTTATATAGAACGTCGTTAGAATATAAATATATATTTTTAATTATAAAAGGAATTGAAAATGGCGCGGTAGTTCAAAAATTCGATTTCAAATTTCAAATGAATGTACAGGATTCAAAATAAAACGGATTTTAGTGAAACCAAAAATATTAGAATCTATTTGAAAATATCTTCCCAAAGAATCCGAAAAATTGAAATTTCATAGCGAGGATAAAAAGTTATGCCCAGATGAAAATTCAGAATAGTCTTTATGGAAAATATAACCCTTAAAAATGGAAATTTTGCAAACGACCAATGTTTTCGACGAAACCACTTTTTTTGGATCCGGGAGGTCAAGTTATTGCTTGGTTTCAAAATTCATAAATTTCCGAATCAATATGTGAGCGTGGCGAAGTAAAAAGTGTTTTAACAGTTTCAGTCAATTTCGATCGACCAGAAAATGGCCAATTTTCAAATGGTCTTAGAATTTGACGAAATTAGTTTTGTTAGGACCGTATCGTCAATACAAAGCTAGAAAATATTTTTCGGGAATTTTTAGAGTCCGTATGTGGCCCGGTAAATTGAAATGTGCATTCAAATTCAATATATAGATTTATATTTTGATTTTGACGAAAACAGATCGAAACAGTTGAATCGGCTTACGAAACATGTCCCATTGTGTTTGGAATAGGGGTAATTAGCTAGGGACGACAGTCGGTGGGTCTCGTTTGGAGGTCGAAATAAAAAGTTACTTTTTGGATTTAAAATTAAAATAAATATATATATTTATATAAGGCCCCCACCCTTTCTCTTCTACCAAGTCAACGCCCCCCTTTCTCAAACTAGATCGAAAAAAAGAGACGCACAACACCGACGGAGCCATGCCCCCCCTCGCGATCAGTGCCGACCACCGGAGATTCACAACGTCGACCACCGGAGATTCACGACGCCGACCACCGGAGGTTCACGGCCCCGCCCCCTTCGAAGCTCCTCCAAGCAGCACCCTCCTCCTCGCGATTCCTCTCGAACCCGCCCCCTTTCCCTTCGATGAAACACAGACACCGCGCCAATTGAAGAAAACCGCACCTTCTCCCAGGCGCCATCGACCTCCACCATCTCCACCCTCCTCCGCGGACGTCAAACACCCCCTCCCTTCTAACCGTCACACAAGCGCCCCCCCCCCCCTCCAATCCCCTCAGAAGAAAATAAAAGTGAGTTTTTATTTACTTTGATTTTAATTTTCAGTTTTAACATGTAATGGCATTTTAAAAATCTGATTTTTTATTTATTATAAAAAGCTATGAATTTTATTGCAAAAAGTTTGTTTTTTATAAATATGAAGAAGCTTTGATTTTTAAAAATGAACAAGAAATGATTTTTATATATAAAATTTGCAAAGACTTGATTTTTTATAAATAAAGATACGAAATAAAGTAAGGGTTTATATAGATAATAAAAAGGCGATATTTTTATCATTAAAAAGGCGATATTTTTATCAATAAAAAGGCGATATTTTTATCAATAAAAAGGCTATATTTTTATCATTAAAAAGGCGATATTTTTATCATTGTAAAGGCGATATTTTTATCATTGCAAATGAGATATTTTTATCATTGTAAAAGCGATATTTTTATCATGGTAAAGGCAATATTTTTATATATGAAGTGAAATAAAAATTCGATCTTTATATAAGAAGTAGGAATATAAAAATATAAATTTTATATAGAAAGAAGCATTGTAAAAATATATGAAGTAAAAATTAAAATATGATTTTTATTTATTGGAAGGAAGCAATAAAAATATATTTTTTATTATGAACAGCGTGGCAAGGGCTGCATTGGAATTTCAAACAAATTCAAACGGTTCAGAAGTTCAGAAATAAAGAACGGCAGAGTGGAACCCAATGGTGAGAACTTCTCACTTTTAATTTATTTTCTAGTTGAAATATATACTAGGATGCAGACGGTGCTTAGCAGCCCCCGACACTCGTCGTCCACAGACCATGGATGACTTGGTTGTTTGATTGATGTGTTGTGAAAAATTGATTGCGTGATGTGAGATGGAATGAATAAATATTTTATAGTTAAAAATATAATTTTTAACGTGCATATAAAATAAATATGAATAAACAAATCGAACGATTTGTTTATGTACACCCATTTGATTGATATTGATTGGGGCGATAAATTTCATACATCGCCCAACTGCACAAATAAAAATCTGTGTTCGTTGATTTGAAACCCCAGACGGGTGTTGGGATGATATTTGGCGTACGCTAATCCCAATTATTTAGCTGTATGTCGATCGATTGGTTGACAGACTGTGTAAGTGTTAATTATTTATTTTTAACGCTTATGCAGTTGTGTGGTGCACTCTGGATGATGGTTGATGATTTATCGTTGCTATTATATACATGTGTTGTAGGGAATCCATATAATTAACATTATATGGTAATTGATTGGGCCTCATTCCAATTTGGAAAATAAAGAATAAAAGAAAAATTCATGTGTTGAATAAAATATACATTCATGTGTTGAATAAAAGGGAATTCATGTGTTGAACGAAATATTTGTATAATAAAGTTCACATTTTTATTGTAAGTAAGAATTAATAAATATTCATGTGTTGAATAAAGTATATATTCACGTGTTGAATAAAATATTCATTTATTGAATAGAATAACGAAGTTATTGAAATATATAAAGCCGTGTTGGTTAGATTGACGTCATTTTGACGTGAACGATATTTATATCGATTTTAGATATTTTTATAATGAATATCGAAAAGGAATTGATTTCAAAATCTAATGTTTTGAAAATATTATCATTTGTATATCGATGATATGGAATATTCAATTTTGATTTGAAATTAAATATGAAGTTGAAATCGTTTTGAAAACGAATTTAAAAAGATTTATAAAATACGTTTTAAAAGGAAATCGATGAAATATATATAATATATATATTATATATATATAATGGCCTGAATAGAACGCGCCGCGCTGCGGCAGTTCGCGAATCTCGACCATTGACTTCGAATGGATATTACGGGAGATCCGACCGTCCGATTCTCCTAAACCGGAACCGTTGGGTTCGTATCGAAAAGAGCTTTCTAACGAATATTAGTGATTTGAAATATAATGGTTGGATTTGGAATTATGTTCAAATCAAATTTGTAAAAGGTCGTTGTAAGTGCAGTTCGATGGCCGTTTATGGAAATCGACTTTACGGGCCTTGATAAAATTATTAAAAATAGTAATAATTTACGTAAAATCATACGAAATGATTTGGACCGAATTGGGATGAAAATTCCATATTTGAAAAGATAAAATAGATTTTTATCGAAATGAACTAGTTTTTGAACTATAATTATAATCCATTTATTTTTGAAATAAATAAATTGGATTTGAAAGGTTTTTAAAAGTAACCAGAATTTCCAATAATTGAATTGGAATGGATTTGAATCGAAATTGTCTTTAGAATATTTCGATGTTGGATTTCGTGATTATGCAGATATTGTTATGGAAATTTGAAAGATATATTTATATTGTTATTTCCAATACGATATTTGTTGGTCGTAGAATTTGATATTGAATATAAGCCGATATATTTTCTATTCAGAGCCTTGTATTTAATATCAAATGGGATTTGGGTTTGTCATGAATGGTGTCTTCATTAACACTGTTCTTAAACCCAATTGAGAAAAAGATTAAATCTTTTTATTTAGATTTAATGAAATATACCAATTAAATGGTATTTAATTGGAATTGAATTTGAATTGATTTTTGGGTTTATCATGAACGGTGTTTTAAATAAAAATTGTTCTTTAACCCGATAATTAATGGAATGTGAATTGGGTTTATCGTGAACTGTGTTTTAACAACAGTCGTTCTTTAACTCGATTTACAATGAAATGTGATTTAGAATTTATAAATCTTTTGTTAAGATTTAAAGGAGATTTTCCAAAGTAAAGTTTTCCAATTTAATAAAATAAATTGGAATGGAATGGAATTCGATTTGGTAATAATCGAAGTGAATTTCTGTTGAGGAAGACAACTAATATATCTAGAATTTAAAAGGCTTTGCCGTTATTCCATTTATATTATTAGTCGGATATGGAAGTTTATATCGATTTGTTTTCCATGAAGATCCATTGTAAATGGAATGTGATTTTGGGTTTATCGTGAACCGTGTTTTAAATGACATTGGTTCTTTAACCCAGTTAAAGACAGGATATGATTTCCCAAGTTAAACAATCATTAATATTGATTTTTGGGAAGATTAAAAACAAGTGGAGTTTTAATGAATCTTTAGTTAGATTGAAATGATCGAGAATGGAGTATCACCAGTTTTGCTCCAGTCGATAGTTAAATCTTTAATTAGATTTGAACGTGAAATGATAATTGAATTTACCGATAACATCGTGGTGTTAGATATGAAGTATGATCAGTTTTACTTCATGGGATGAATAGGTTGGAGTTGGGAAATTTAACAAGCGATTACTTCAGTAAGGTTCGCTAATCCTGACTAGTTTGGATAAACCATAATTTGGTTTGAATTGATATTCAAAAGAAGATTAAAGAATAAATTTAAAGAATTTATCTTTGATAAAATTAATGGGAACCTTTCCCAAAGTATAAGAATATTTGAATAAAAGAATATTCTGAATTGGAATGAGGCGTATGTTGTGTTTGTGTGACACTTGTTTATTATATACGCGAGTTATTCAGAAAGACTGGGTTTATCCCATTCTGAATAACTGATTTGACGATGTGTCGAGGATGAAGACGGTGGTCGAAGACCGGAGGTCTTCACATCGTTTGGATAATTACTGATGATCTTGATTGGGCTGTACACCCAAGAGGAGGGAATCATTTGGTGATCGTCCAGACATACTTGGAGATCGATGGATATGCGAGGTACAAGGTGCCTCCGGTTTCGTTCAGACCCAGAACAAACTTGTATGGACTGTGTGTCTGACACTAGATTTTGCGCTGTGTTGATTGATCTCTATTAAATGTACATCTACCTGGTGAAGGGTAATTTATTCCCTTACTTCACCCTTCTCTAAGACGTACGGGATCAGAGGTTGTATATCGATAGACATCAGTCGCGTGGAGTGGATTGCCTGTGTGGCATGCCTAAGTGGCAAATGATTAAGGCTTCTGTTGCAAAGCAAAATCTTGTGGTTGATGATCAAAGCACGACCTTTGTGGCGTAGCTTTGTGTAGCGTTAATTCACGAGCCTCACACCCCGGTTGTGAACCAGAAACGGGAGAAGACCTCAGGGAGGGCATGTGTTTCCTTCTAGCTAGGGTGGTGTCAGTGACCGACTAGCCCTGACATTTATATTATTTTCACTTGTGTGGTTGTTGGATTGCGAGGCGCCTTGGATATATCGGTGACTATGTGGAGTCGATGGAGTCATTTGGCTCATTTACGCCCCAAAGGTCGGGGAAACACAGTGTTTAGGCATAATAATCCACATCGGTGGACCGGCCCTGACGATCAAAGGATTGATGCGCTCTGACCCTGAGGCTCGGCCTAGAGAGTCTCGAAGCCGGTGAGGACGATCCCTTGCCTCGGTTCACAGATGGAAATCCAATTTCCAATACATGACTTTGCGGTTTTGATTGTTGAACCTATATATTGCGGCATAGTGGTATGGGGAACTTATGCCGTCTATGATTGATACTTATGATTGAAATTGTTTTGACACTATACACTTATAGTAATAATAAAACATGAAATTTCACGTACCAAGCATTCTTGGCTATCATAAGGTAAAAACCCTATCCTCTGGCTTGTGTTGCATTGTGTGATGGGACCTGGGTCTTATAATAGCTTCATTGTTCTTTTTTTAGCATTGCGCTGTTGTTTTATACACTGGTATTCTTGGGAGGAAACCCGTTCCATGTTATACGGCATGGTCCCTTGATTTACCTAACTTTAAAATAAAGATTAATAACTGTTTTAGTTCTCACACTAGTCACATGACTGACCTAGAGTTTATAGTTTTAACCTAAACTCTGGGTGCCCTTATTTTCCGCACGGACAGCTAGTAGTTTTGGTTTTGCAGATTTATATTCACAGGATCCTGGTTTACAGCTGGAATGATATCCGGAAAGCTCTGTATCCATATATCTCTTTCAGTTGTGTATTGTATTATTTTTCCGTTGCAGTAATGTATTTAAATCTCTGATATTTCTCTGATGTATTATATTTGTTTATACTCTGTATATTCTTGTATTCTAATGGAATTTTTGTAATAAGCAATGAAATGTTCTTCTGTTTGTGTTCCGATTTGTCGTGTTCTCAAAACAATCAGGGGTTTCGAACGGTCTTGGTCAGTTTAGCGATCGATTCGAATCAAGCGAAATTCCTAATTGTTACAGTCGTTGTACGACACGTTCTATTCAGACCATAATATATAATATATATATCAATGATTTCTATTTAAAACGTATTTTTAAATATTTATAAATTCGTTTTAAAACGATTTCAACTTCATTTTCAATTTTTTTATCAAAATTGAATATTCTATATCATTATAATATTAAAATGATAATATTTTCAAAATATTAGATTTTGAAATCACTTTGCGATAATCATTATAAAATCGACAGAAAATCCGTTCATGTTAAAATAGTGTTTAACTACTTAACACGGCTTCACATTTCAATATTTTCGTATCCATCCAGAATCGGATATCAAAACCACATTTTAATTATTCATTGAATATTATTTTAAAATATTCTTTAATTCTGAACTGGAATCGAACTCAATCAATTACCGTATAATTTCATTTATATGGATTTCATACATCGCATGTATACAACAATAATGACAAATAATCATTAAAGTTTCATACAACATCCAGAGTGCATTTTACAACTGTATAAGCATTAAAATAAATACATAACGCTTATACAGTCTGTCAACCCATCGATTGACATACAACTAAACAATTTGGATTAGTGTATGTCAAATCTCGTCCCAATACCCATGTGGAGTTTCAACCAACACATATTATGTAATGACCCACATTTTTCAGCGTTATAATAATTAATTTATTTAATTATTTAAAATAGTGATTTAGAGGATTTAATGGTCGTTGAATTAAATAATAGTGAATATTTAATTAAAATAATAATTAAATAATATATTTAATTCGGAAATAATCAGAATTGGCTAAAATGGCGATATGATGTGAATTGGGAAATTCAAAATATATAATTTAGTTTAGAATTGAATTACGATAACGAATATATTTAATTAACGACGGTTGAACGTATAAATTATATTATAATTATAATCGAGCTCGAAATGGCGTGGCAGTTCGGAATTTGGCGATTCGAACTTTAAACGAATATACGGAAGCCTTTTTAAATTGGATTTCTGTGAAACAAGAAACGTTAGGACTGATGAATTATATTTTTCTAGTGGAAGAGAAAAATCGAGATTTCGTCGTGTGGATTTTGATTTATGTCCAAATCAAATTTTAGAAAAGTCGCTGTGGAATTCCTTTATAATTTATAAAGGAATTATTTATATTTTAAAAAGGAATTTCATTATAAATCAAATATCGATTTAATCGGGTTTTGAAGTATCGAGTTTTAAATCCAGGGAGAGCTGCATGGTATTCCACTGTGAATATATACGATAGTATTTATTTTTAAATATTAAATTTAATTGTTTTTAAATATATTAATATATTTAAAGGGTTATTTAGAACTTTAAAAATAGCCAGTTTTGCAAACGAAGTCGGAATTCGACGAAACTAATTTTGTTAGATCCACAATGTTAAATTATTGTTAGATTTCAATTTCCGTGATTTTTAAAGTCACTGTGTGGCCGTACGGATTTATAATGTGAAAAACAGTCGATAAATTGACCTTTAAAAATACGCTGTGTGAGTAAACGAAGTCGGAATTCGATGAAACCAGTTTCGTTGGGATCGTAATGTCGAACTCTAGCTACATGTCCAGTTTCGTGATTTTTGGGTATCATGTGTGACCACATGAATTTTTAGAAAGAAAAAATAAATAAAAATAAAATATCTAAAACAAAATTGTGAACAAAAAGGAGCCACCCATTCATGTTTTCAACCACACAAGAAAATCACATCCCTTATATATAAACGTTGTCCTAAGCCGCCACTCTTTTTCATTTCCTCTTCACAGAAAATCAAAATCGCAACTTCTAAAATCAAAGAAAATTTAAGTACAATCGATAAATCTTGAGAGAGGTGTTTTTGTAATGCCAGTGAGATTCTCTTCAAGTTGATGTGAGCTCTATTCAGTTCGATGTCCATTTCCATTCACTGGAAAATCAACAGCGGTACCTAGGGCTGATGAATTCAGCAAATTGAGACACCGATTCAAGGAGTGGTAGTTACGGTTGGATTTCAATGATCGAATAACACCTTGTTGGGTTTTTTTGAGGGATTTCGTGAATAAAAGTGTTGATGTCGACACTGTGAGGTGCGGTGTAAGCTGTTCGAACGCAAGTGGGAAATGGAGGTCGAGTTTGGCGTTAAAGGGTGGAGAGGAAAGAGCTCGAGAAGTGGAGGCTGTTGGAATTTTTAGTATAATTATAAATTAGAGGAGAAGGTGCGGTGGGAGTTCGAAATCATGGTAATGACTGTGGATGTCGAGTTCGACATCAGGTGTAAAGTGGAAGAAGGGAATAAGCGTGCGGGCTGGTATTTTAGAAAGGGAGAATGGGTCTTATTTTAAAAGTGAGGCCCAACTATAAATTTAATGATGTTTATTTTTTAAATTTTATAACATATAACTTGTAACCCTTATAACTTGATCATATGTTAACGAAATTCAGTGAAACAATATCCGCTGGGATCGTATGGTTGGTGGCTACACCATGGAACTAACGGGGAGCGAATCAAAGTTCGTTACAATTTATGGAAAAATAAATTGTCCGTCTGAATCAAATCGAGCGATGGTTATCGTTATTAACGATGATCGTCCAATGTGAGTAAAACTGACCAACTTTGAACAGTTCTATTCTTACAACGTATTTTTAGAACTGAAAAATGATGACTGATTGTTGTGTGCTGACTGATTGGTTGAATTGTGTATGTACTGGTTGAAATATAGATAACGATATATATATAAATCGTAAATCGAATATTGATTCTGTTTATCAGAATATTTTATATTCGTGTTGTTTAACATCTGTGATGCAGGGAAACAGGGTGGAGGAATCCGACTGGATTCCTCAACATTTACTTTACTATCTTTCTTATAGTGTGATATATGATATGATATATAATATGTGCTGATTATGTGTGTTTGGATGATGTTGACCATGGGTATACGATATTTTAAGTACCGTAAGAAATACTGGAATTTGAAAAGGGAATTTTCAAAGTGTATATTGAAAATAATATATTTTTAAAATCATAGGGTTTTATAAAAGGAAAATATTTAGAAAACGAGTAAAGTTTTATAAAAGGAAAAAGTTTATAAAACGAATAGAATTAATAAAGGAATATTTATTCAAAAAATAAATAGAATAAAGGGATATTTATTTAGAAAGTAAATAGAATTATAAAAGGAATATTTATTGGGAAATAAACAAGATTTATAAAAAGGGAAGTTGACTAGATATAAAAGAGTTAATCGAATTGAGTTATTCGAAGTCGAGTTAATCGAATATGGTTAGTCGAATAGAGTTAGTCAAACATAGTTATTCAGGATAAGTTTCCATTTTGCACGACTGCTAGCGTAATTCGCAGGGCTGCAGATAGCCAACGGTGGTCGGATGTTTCCTGAGGGAATCAGGCGTAACCATTGTGATCACTGTGATCTAGAGTTAAGCGAATGGAGTTAAATCGAATATTAGTTATTCGAATAAGAGTTAAGCAACTAGAGTAAATCGAATATTAGTTATTCGAATAAGAGTTAAGAAAATAGAGTTATTCAATTAGAGTTAATCGAAATAGAGTTAAACAAAATTAGAAACTGACTAGAGATTAGTTAAGTTGAATAGTTTTCTGAGTATCGATCTGATGTTGGTTTCGGCCTTCGGGGTTTATACTTAGAAAATTGTTCTCCTACTAGTTTACGGTTAGGGACTAATAGTTGTGGAATGGTAGTGATGCGTGAATAAGCTATGGAAATGTTTCCAATGTTAATAACGTATATTTTCTAAATGTAGAAAATAAGGAAATATGAATATATAATTGTTTGATGATTGGATCGATAATTCCATTTGGAAATAAGATTGTTGTGTGTACACAGACATGTTTTCTTTGATAGTTAACTCACCGACTATCGAAGTTTTTGACCATTTTAACGTTTTTAATATGGAGAGACCGGTTGGATTATTATCTAAAGAACCATTCTGTATTGGCATAAGCGTTGCGAATCATATATGCCAAAGATAATTAAAGACGGAGTCAAGTGCAAGGGCTGTTGTATAAATCTTAGATAACAATTGCCTAAGATGGATATACTGAATAGTGCCTTCGGTTTGTCCAGTCCCAGGATGACTTATATGGAAGAATGTCTGACAGAGTATATTTAATAGATCGCATAAGTTGATCTCTTCAAACGTATTTACGTTTGGTGGCGGAGGAATTCGTTTCTCTTAGCTGTATACCCGTGGTATTTTTGGGGAAATCAATTTGTGATTTGGCAGGTTTGACGATGTGACATTCAAAGTAAATAAATGTATGATCTGTCAGAGATAAGCGTGGCCTCTAGCCTCACAACCGGGAAATGACAAAAATCGGGCAGGCAGCATGGCTATGTAGGTCGCACCTATTAGGGTGTATAATCACCTGATCTAGAGTTTCATTTACTTCTAAAAATTTATTGTCGATGCTGTCCCATTCGGGAAACGGTTGCTGATCCCAACCGTTGGTGATATACATTCGATACACTCAGCGAAATGAGTGGTCGGTCATGTGTCACCGGGTTGCAAAATGTTCTTGTAGAACCCAGTGTATTCCTCTCTAGAGGTACACTAGCGAAAGGTGGTTCCATACCTTGTCATAGTTGGAAATCCATTACCCAATACGTGCTTGCGGTTTTGATTGTATACTATATATGTATAACGTGAGATGAAAGCGTTTCTGCTAGATGATTAATATATTGTGGTTGATAGACATTATTATAATATCAAAAGGTTTTTGATATAAAGATATTTTGGATTCTCACAAGGGAAAAACCCGTTCCGTTATACAGCGTGGTCTTATGAGATATCGTTTGCTTGTTCAAACTGTTTTAAACTGTTTTACTCATACCAGTCCCATGACTGACCCGGAGTTTATTTTGTTTGTTCTCCCTAAACTCTTAGGTGCCTAAATTTGTACGGGCAATCAAGTAGTTGGGATTTTTCAGATACACTTGGAGAGCTTGGAGCAGGAGGCTTCAGGATTTTATAGCTATTGTTTATTTCCGTTGTGTTGTAAGTTTTGTACTCTGATAAGTGTTATTGTATATATACTGTTTGTATTTCATAAGTTATGTTATATTTTATTCGTTCCGCTGTGAGATTCGTGTTTACTCTGATGATGATGTTCTTCTTCTTCTTCTATTCTATTAGTTCTATCTTATCTATTCTCACCCTCTAATTTCTTTCATTAACCATCCAGTATTTTCGACTCTTGATGTTCGATATGTGTTGTATATCGGATAATCAAGGTCATTAATTTTCGGGTCGTTATAGTTGGTATCAGAGCTTAAGGTTAAGTAATTACCTTGGATCTGTGGCGTGACTCGGTACAGATGGGGTTAGTAATACCCTAGATTGAGTTGAGTGTATATATACGAGTGAACGTATTTGTTATTGATATAAAAATTTGTTTTATATTGTGGAGATTTATTGGTTGAGTTGTTTATGGGTTCTAGTCGATCAGTTTGATCCACTGTATCGGTAGGATTTTATAAACACTTGAATACGATGAACTGTCATGGTATGTTTTGAAAAGAGGATAAATGAAATAATTTTATCCAAACTATATTTGATATAAACAAAGTATGTATATGTGATATATTATCACGTATAGGATGTGTTGGTTGTGATTATAATCAGACAAGATTATAAAATGTGAAATGGTTATATATAACCAATCAGAATTCATATAAGTGAAATATATGAAATTGAAATAAATTAAATCTGAATTTAAAATCAGAATTAAAAGTAAAACCCTGGAAATTTGAATAAGTATTGATAAATGATTTGGATTAAGTATATGAGAATTTTAAAATCCTGGGCGATTTTAAATTGTTTTACAGCATTGTAAATGGTATTTTTGTAATGTATTTCAAAATGGAAGTGTTTAGAAATGGTTTTGAAAGTGATATAGTATTGAACTCACTTCGATAACTGGAAAATAATTCTGATAATGACTGCATCATAATCACTGTTCATTTTCGAGTTGTAAGTGACGAATTACTACCAGAGACACTGTTTTGAATTTGTTTTGGGAAAAACAAGTTGTGTTGAATTTCAAAAAGAAAATTTTGATTTTTGAAAAGAGTAAACTATTTAAAAACTCCTAGGAAGAGACTGCTTGAATTAAAAACAAAATTAAATAGAAATTTGTGAAATCGAGCTGGAACTGAGTTAAAACCAATTAACTGGAAATTGAATTGGATATGATATATCAAGTAGATCAGATTTTGAATTGTGAGATAGAATCTGAAATGGTATTGGATTGATGAGTTAAGAATAAAAAAATCGAAAATGGAACTTTGATTTGAAATTTGAATTCTACTTAGGTATAAGCGAATGGTTGGATTTGTGGAAAAAAACAGATTGGAATTTGATTGGGATGACCCTTGTATCTACTGAATTGATAACAGGTGAAAAGGATATAATGATATGCCCGACAAAAAGATACAAATTTATATTTCTATTGGATATAAGATTTATGAGCCGAATTGGCAAGCCGCTTGGCTGTTTGATTTTCTTTTGGGTTGGAGATGGCCCAGAGAGGCGAGTTGGAGTTTGATCTATTGACTAGTACAAAGGAGGTGCTAGCGAAATTTTCGAAAAGTTAAGGCATTAGAAAATTTTCAGGATTTTTGGAAATTTTCATTGATAAGAATTAATTAATAATTTAATTGAAATTAAATTGGTTCAGTTGAAACTGAAATTAAGAAGTGAACAAATAATTTTAACCCAATTGGTGGAGTTTGTTTTCTACCTTAGCAATTTCTAGGACGAAATTATTTTAAGTGGGGAAGAATGTAATGACCCACATTTTTCAGCGTTATAATAATTAATTTATTTAATTATTTAGAATAGTGATTTAGAGGACTTAATGGTCGTTGAATTAAATAATAGTGAATATTTAATTAAAATAATAATTAAATAATATATTTAATTCGGAAATAATCAGAATTGGTTGAAATGGCGATATGATGTGAATTGGGAAATTCAAAATATATAATTCAGTTTAGAATTGAATTACAATAACGAATATATTTAATTAACGATGGTTGAACATATAAATTATATTATAATTATAATCGAGCTCGAAATGGCGCGGCAGTTCGCGATTTGGCGATTCAAACTTTAAACGAATATACAGAAGCCGTTTTAAATCGGATTTCTGTGAAATAAGAAACGTTAGGAGCTAATGAAATATATTTTTCTAGTGGAAGAGAAAAATCGAGATTTCATCATGTGGATTTTGATATATGTCTAAATCAAATTTTAGAAAAGTCGCTGTGGAATTCCTTTATAATTTATAAAGGAATTATTTATATTTTAAAAAGGAATTTCGTTATAAATCGAACATCGATTTAATCGGGTTTTGAAGTATCGAGTTATAAATCCAATGAGAGCGGTATGATATTCCATTATGAATATATACGATAATATTTATTTTTAAATATTAAATTTAATTGTTTTTAAATATATTTATATATTTAAAAGGGTTATTTAGAACTTTAAAAATAGCTAGTTTTGCAAACGAAGTTGGAATTCGACGAAACTAATTTTGTTGGATCCGCAATGTTAAATTATTGTTAGATTTCAATTTCCGTGATTTTTGAAGTCACTGTGTGGCCGTACGGATTTTTAATGTGAAAAATAGTCGACAAATTGACCTTTAAAAATACGCTGTGTGAGCAAACGAAGTCGGAATTTGACGAAACCAGTTTTGTTGGGATTGTAATGTCGAACTCTAACTACATGTCTAGTTTCATGATTTTTGGGTATCATGTGTGAGCACACAAATTTTTAGAAAGCAAAAATAAATAAAAATAAAATATCTAAAACAAAATTATGAACAAAAAGGAGCCACCCATTCATGTTTTCAACCACACAAGAAAATCTCATCCCTTATATATAAACATTCTCCTAAGCCGCCACTCTTTTTCATTTCCACTTCACATAAAATCAAAATCACAACTTCTAATCAAAGAAAATTCAAGTAAAATCGATAAATCATGAGAGAGGTGTTTTTGTAATGCCAGTGAGATTTTCTTCAAGTTGATGTGAGCTCTGTTCAATTCGATGTCCATTTCCGTTCACTGGAAAATCAACAGCGGCACTTAAGGCTGATGAATTCAGCAAATTGAGACACTGATTCAAGAAGTGGTAGTTACGGTTGGATTTCTATGATCGAATATCACCTTGTTGGGTTTTTTGAGGGATTTCGTGAACAAAAGTGTCGATGTCGACACTATGAGGTGCTGCGTAAGCTGTTCGAACGCAAGTGGGAAATGGAGGTCAAGTTTGGTGTTAAAGGGTGGGGAGGAAATAGCTCGAGAAATGGAGGCTATTGGAATTTTTAGTATAATTATAAAGTAGAGGAGAAGGTGCGGTGGGAGTTCGAAATCATGGTAATGGCTGTGGATGTCGAGTTCGGCATCAGGTGTAAAGTGGAAGAAGGGAATAAGCATGCGGGCTGGTATTTTAGAAAGGGAGAATGGGCCTTATTTTAAAAGTGAGGCCCAACTATAATTTTAATGATGTTTAATTTTTAAATTATATAACATATAACTTGTAACCCTTATAACTTGATCATATGTTAATGAAATTCAGTGAAACAAGATTCGTTGGGATCGTATGGACGGTGGCTACACCATGGAACTGACGGGGAGCGAATCAAAGTTCGTTACAATTTATGGAAAACTAAATTATCCGTCTGAATCAAATCGAGCGATGGTTATCGTTATTAACGATGATCGTCCAATGTGAGTAAAACTGACCAACTCTGAACAGTTCTATTCTTACAACGTATTTTTAGAACTGATAAATGATGATTGATTGTTGTGTGCTGACTGGTTGGTTGAATTGTGTATGTATTGGTTGAAAATATAGATAACGATATATATATAAATCGTAAATCGAATATTGATTCTGTTTATCAGAATATTTTATATTCGTGTTGTTTAACATCTGTGATGCAGGGAAACAGGTTGGAGGAATCCGACTGGATTCCTCAACATTTATTTTACTATCTTTCTTATAGTGTGATATATGATATGATATATAATCTGTGCTGATTATGTGTGTTTGGATGATGTTGACCATGGGTATACGATATTTTAAATACCATAGGAAATACTGGAATGTGAAAAGGGAATTTTCAAAGTGTATACTGAAAATAATATATTTATAAAATCATAGGGTTTTATAAAAGGAAAATATTTAGAAAACGAGTAAAGTTTTATAAAAGGAAAAAGTTTATAAAACGAATAGAATTAATAAAGGAAAATTTATTTAGAAAATAAATAGAATGAAGGGATATTTATTTAGAAAGTAAATAGAATTATAAAAGGAATATTTATTGGGAAATAAAATAGGATTTATAAAAAGGGAAGTCGACGAGATATAAAAGAGTTAATCGAATTTAGTTATTCGAAGTCGAGTTAATCGAATATGGTCAGTCGAATAGAGTTAGTCAAACATAGTTATTCAGGATAAGTTGCCATTTTTCATGGCTGCTAGCGTAATTCTCAGGGCTGCAGATAGCCTACGGCGATCAGATGTTTCCTGAGGGAATCAGGTGTAACCATTGTGATCGCTGCGATCTAGAGTTAAGAGAATGGAGTTAAATTGAATATTAGTTATTCGAATAAGAGTTAAGCAACTAGAGTAAATCGAATATTAGTTATTCGAATAAGAGTTAAGCAAATAGAGTTATTCAATTAGAGTTAATCGAAATAGAGTTAAACAAAATTGGAAACTGACTAGAGATTAGTTAAGTTGAATAGTTTTATGAGTATCGATTTGATGTTGGTTTCGGCCTTCGGGGTTTATACTTAGAGAACTATTCTCCTACTAGTTTACGGTTAGGGACTAATAGTTGTGGAATGGTAGTGATGAGTGAATAAGCTATGGAAATGTTTCCAATGTTAATAACGTATATTTTCTAAATGTAGAAAATAAGGAAATATGAATATATAATTGTTTGATGATAGGATCGATAATTCCATTTGGAAATAAGATTGTTGTGTGTACATAGACATGTTTTCTTTGATAGTTAACTCACCGACTATCGATGTTTTTGACCATTTTAACGTTTTTAATATAGAGAGACCGGTTGGATTATTATCCAAAGAACCACTCTATATTGGCACAAGCATTGCGAATCATTTATGCCAAAGATAATTGAAGATGGAGTCAAGTGCAAGTGTTGTTGTATAAATCTTAGATAACAATTGCCTAAGATGGATATACTGAATAGTGCCTTCGGTTTTTCCAGTCCCAGGACGACCTGTATGGAAGAATGTCTGACAGAGTATATTTAATAGATCGCGTAAGTTGATCTCTTCAAACGTATTTACGTTTGGTGGTGGAGGAATTCGTTTCTCTTAGCTGTATACCCATGGTATTTTTGGGGAAATCAATTTGTGATTTGGCGGGTATGACAATGTGACATTCAAAGTGAATAAATGTATGATCTGTCAGAGATAAGCGTGGCCTCTAGCCTCACAACCGGGAAATGACAAAATTGGGCAGGCAGCATGGCTATGTAGGTCGCACCTATTAAGGTGTATAATCACCTGATCTAGAGTCTCATTTACTTCTAAAAATCTATTGTCGATGTTGTCCCATTCGGGAAACAGTTGCTGATCCCAACCGTTGGTGATATACATTCGATACACTCAGCGAAATGAGTGGTCGGTCATGTGTGGCCGGGTTGCAAGATGTTCTTGTTGAACCCAGTGTATTCCTCTCTAGAAGTGCACTAGCAAAAGGTGGTTCCATACCTTGTCATAGTTGGAAATCCATTACCCAATACGTGCTTGCGGTTTTGATTGTATACTATATATGTATAACGTGAGATGAAAGCGTTTCTGCTAGATGATTAATATATTGTGGTTGATAGACATTATTATAATATCAAAAGGTTTTTGATATAAAGATATTTTGGATTCTCATAAGGGAAAAACCCGTTCCGTTATACGGCGTGGTCTTATAAGATATCGTTTGCTTGTTCAAACTGTTTAAACTGTTTTACTCATACCAGTCCCATGACTGACCCGCAGTTTATTTTGTTTGTTCTTCCTAAACTCTTGGGTGCCTAAATTTGTACGGGCAGTCAAGTAGTAAGGATTTTTCAGATACATTTGGAGAGCTTGGAGAAGGAGGCTTCAGGATTTTATAGCTATTGTTTATTTCTGCTGTGTTGTAAGTGTTGTACTCTAATAAGTGTTATTGTATACATACTGTTTGTATTTCAAAAGTTATGTTATATTTTATTCGTTTCGCTGTGAGATTCATGTTTACTCTGATGATAATTTTCTTCTTCTTCTTCTTCTATTCTATTAGTTCTATCTTATCTATTCTCACCCTCTAATTTCTTTCACTAACCATCCGGTATTTTCGACTCTTGATGTTCGATATGTGTTGTATATCGGATAATCAAGGTCGCTTATTTCCGGGTCGTTACATATTATTTATTATTTGTTCAATTGGGTGATGTGTAAAATTTATCTTCCCAATCAATATCAGTTAAATGGGTGTACATAAACAAACCATCTGATTTGTAAATGAATATTTATTTTATTTTCTTTTCATGATAATTTTTATATACATTTGATATAAATAATTTTATATACAACAATATCACCCAATCACAATCCAAACAAACAATCAACCGTGGTCTGTACAAAAAAATGGTGTCAGGAACTACTTAGCCCCATCTGCAACCTATTATATAGTAACTGTTGAGTGAGAGAGAGTTCTCGCCATTGGTTTCCACTCCGTTATTCTTTATTGGAGGGTTTGGATTTAAATCTGCCTTAAATTCTAATAAGCTCCAAATTGGACACAGTTAATCTTGTTGTGAAGCTCTCGTCGATCAATTTCTAGCTGATAATGGGAGTTTATGATTTAACATAGCTCGTTATTGTCTTTTAACCATTCTCCATAACCATTTTATGTAGTCCAGTTATGTCCTATTTTTGATAGCAAGAAGATTATGATCCTCTGTGATCTTGTATTATTTTGAATTATGCAACAAAATTTCCTTTTTTACCCCTCTAAATGTAAGTACATATGTTGAGAAGCATATGACACAGGAAAAAATGTGTTCATACGTAAAAATGGAATATTAACGAATGGAACTAACATTTCAACTATATAGCATCTGCTCTAGCCTAATCTTCTCCATTTCTAAACAAAAAGCATAACAAGTTTGTCAACTCAATTTAACAGAGACAGAGAAGCAGCAGCCAATATTAAAGAGCATTTTGCTATTTTGGCCTTGTTTTTTTTTTCAACAAATAGCCTCATTTTACAAAAAATTAAAAAAATAGCCCACTTTTGGCCAACTCAGCGCTGAGTTGGCCAAAAGTGGAGATTTCTTATGGGCTCAATCATTGATTGCACCCAGAAAGTATTTTTTTTTTAAATCCTTACGGGGCGCAATCAATCATTGCGCCCCGTAACGATTCCAACGCATCTTGTTTCATCAAATTCTGATCTCGTATGAAAAAGTTAACACATTTTTACAAGTTTGTATATAATAAAATGTCATTCACTTTAATAATTATATAATTTAAACTCTAATTACTTTTTCCCTCCTAATTCTTCCTTCTTCCACATCACATAACGCACGCTGCTTGCTCTTCAAACATGCCATTGCCGAACTCAAAGCTCCCAATTTCTCCATCCTTGCTTCATAAACAATTTAAATCAAAACACCATTGATCTCCCCTTTAGTTTCTCCTCCATCCCATCTTCATCAAGCCCAACTCGTTGCTCCAGAAAAAACGCGTCGACAGACCTATCGAACACTCCCCTAGATTTCGAACGACACTTTCCCATTTTGAATTTCACCAAACATTGCTACATGGTGCTATTTCTCATCCTAAACACCAATGTCATAACCATTTACCCATTCAAAGCTTATATCCCACGAATCCCATAACCCTAGGTGCGCTTTAAGTTTTTGAGCATCAGAAAAGATGTGTCGCACCCTTCCACATGGGTATAGAATTGAAGAAGAACATCCAGGGAATTCAAAAATATAAAAATTTATTTGAATTTCTTTGGGTTTATGAATTCTTGATTTGTTTGTGAAAGGGGGAAACACTGGCGGCTGAAAGTTTGACCAAAGGAGGAAATGAAATAGGTTTGAGATAGTTGAGGATAGTTTAATATATATATTTTCCACTAGTTTATTTTAGTTTATTATTACTTGTTCAATAATCCAAACTCCAAATCAAACCCAACGACTATCACCCCTAGCCAAATACCCTCATTACGGACATAATGGAATATATTTCATAAGCCAATTCAACAGTTTCGATCAGTTTTTATAAAAATTAAAATATAAATCAATTATATTGAATTTTAAACATACATTTTAATTTATCGGGGCCACATACTAACTCCAAAAATTACAGAAAAATAAATCTAGCTATGTTTTGATGATATGATCCTAACAAAAGTAATTTCGTCCAATTTGGAGACTATTTGAAAAATGGTCATTTTCTGGTCGATCCAATTCAAACTGAATATACAAAACACGTTTAAATTTACTGTGCTCACATATTATTTCCAAAAATTATGAAATTTGAATCCTAACAATAATTTGATATTCTGGATTCAACAAAAGTGGTTTCGTTGAAAACAGAAGTCATTTGCAAAATGACCATTTTTAAGGGCTATATATTATATTAAAAATAGGGTGCGTTTTTTACAGGTCCTTATTAACTTTTAAAATAAATAAAAAACCCGCGCATACTTTCCAATACAATTCCGGTCCCTGTTTTTGAATGTGCGCCTCCTACATTAGTGCATCCGCTTCCACCTATCATGTCACGCTCTGGTCCATTATTTGTTTCGCTCCTACGTATTTTTCCAAAAAAAAATAGTGCGGCCATGACCAAAAAAAAAAAATGTAAAATCTGGAAATAATCCCAGAAGTCCACACCAAAATAAAACTTGCATATATGTATGCAAGTATTGCCTATACTTGCATACATGTATGCAATTATTGCACAAAGGAAATTATGCTATAGTTTTGCCTGCATATATGTTGCACGCAAATGTGCATGTTTCATATTTAATTGCACACTTGAATGCAAATAAAAAAGAACTAATTCAACAACGGATACAAACTGGAATAATTGCACATATATACGCAGGAAATTGAAATTATTGCATGAAAAAATGCAATTAACTGCATTTATCGTTCTTTTTTTCAGTTTAATTTTATTTTTTGCATGTTTTTGAATTTTTTTTAGTGAATTTATGGTCAAATGAATTATTTATTTAAAAAATAATATTCGGATTTTTTTACTTTTTTTTCCACTTTTTTCGCAACTTTTGAAAAATAGGGACCTAATCTATAATAAGTTTATCACTGGATGTGAGCCTAATTAAGTTTGCTTTTAGGGACCTGAGCCTTGTTTTCACTTAAAAATATATATAAATTCCATAGCAACTATTTTAAGTTTTAAACTGGACATAACTTATAATATATAAAGTGAAATCTCAGTTTCTCACATTCATTAGAAAGATATAGCTAAACAGATTCAAATATTTCTTATTTTACTGAAATCCGATTTATTTTGAAACCTGTACATTCAGTTGAAATTTAAAATCGAATTTTCAAACTACTGCGCCATTTCAGGCTCGTTTTATATTTAAAATAAATTTATTCATTCTAACTTCGTTTAAAATAAATTTTTAGTCGTTACTATTTAAAATAAATCATTTAAATTATTCAAAATCCATTAAAATAGATAAAATAAAATTTTTAAGTTGGTTCTGAAATTTCGGGTTGTTACAAAAAAATTCTTCCTTCATTTGCCATATAGTTTTTATCCCAAGTATTTGGACTACATGGAGGTCTTTTAGGACAAGATCAAGGGTTTACAAGATCATTAGCAGTACGATATGATGCAGATGGATCAAGAGTATTTACTGGTATTGGAAGTGGTTCGGTAACATCTTTCATCTTCGAACTACGAAATTTTGCACCGATTTGTTCTAGAAAGCCCAATCGGCTAGAAGTGACTTTTTGCTCAAAGTATAACTCACGTTAAAGTTCAATTTGTTGTCATTGATAATGGTGTATTTCATCGATTTTGTTTTTGTGTCTGTAGAAGTGAAAAGAGCACGTTTTGCTTTCTTTAAATCTGGTGTAAATCCAGGGTGATATTCTCCCCACTTATATACCGGTTCGTTTCTAGGTGTTGGTGAAGGAAGATGTGGTGTTTCCTCCGAGCTATCCATTGTAAAAGTAATGTGGATTGAAGATCTAGAATTGTTTGAAGACATTTTGAGTTGTTTGTTTTTATGCACTTGTTTTGAAGTTTTGATGATGTATTTTCTATTTTTTGTTAGGTATACATAGTTTGAAAAGAATGTTAAAATTTGTGGATGAGAACTAAGAATAACTTATAGCCATAAAAACAACTATCGACTGAACTAATTATTCAAGTGAGTGGTTAAAAAAACAAAGTTATTTGTAGCAATGTTTTGTTAAGTAAACAATAGAGACAAATAGTTCAGATGAAAATGAAAAAATGGTTAAAGTTTTAAATTGAAGTCTTGTCTTTGGCATCTAAAATTATATAATTTTAAAGACATTATTCCTAATTCTCTACGTAATTTTACAGAAGAACTTTCTAAAAGTGGTTTTGTAAATATGTCAGCTATTAGTTTTTCAGTGGACATGAGTTTTAAATTTATGATTTCTTTTTCTATATTACCTCATAAAAAATGGTGACGAATGTCAATACGTTTAGTCCATGAATGATTTACATGATTTTTGGATAAATTGATTGCGCTTGTATTATCACAGTATATTGTTGATTTAGTTAAGTTTATCTGGAATCTCTGAGTGTCTGTTGCATATAAATTACCTGAGCATACACTAAAGCAGTAGATATGTATTCTGCTTCACATGTTGAAGGAGAAACACAATTATGTTTCTTACTAAACCAAGATACAAGTGATTTTCCAATAAAATGGCACGTACCACTTGTACTTTTCCTATCCGTCCGAGATCCACCAAAATCAGCATCATTATAAGATATTAATTCAAATGGACATTCTTTTGGATAGAAAAGACCGAAGTCCTTAGTGTTATTATGATATCTCAGAATTCGTTTCACTGCTCTTAAATGTGATTCTTTAGGATCTTCTTGGAATTTGGCACATAAGCACACACTCATCATTATGTAAGGACGGTCTGTAGTTAAATAGAGTAGCGAATTGATCATACTTCAGTATCGTTTTTGGTTAACACTTTTTCCTTTTTCATCTCGATTAAGATGAGCTGTAGTACTCATAGGATTGGTTTTTTTGGAAGAGTTATCCCAACCAAATCATTTAGTTAAATTATTACAATATTTTTCTTGATCAATAAAGAAACCATTTAAAAATTGTTTAATTTGTAATCCGTGGAAGTATGATAACTCTCCCATATGTGACATGTCAAATTCATTTGTTATAACAGTAGAAAATTATTTACATAATTCTTCATTAGTTGAACCAAAAATGAAATCATCTACATAAATTTGTATAATTAAGATATCTTTATTGGCGTTTTTAATAAACGATGTTTGATCAGTTTTTCCAACTCGAAATCTTGAGTTTATTAAATAATTTTTAAGTCTGTCATACCAAGCCCGAGGTGCTTGTTTTAGAACATATAGAGCCTTTTTAAGTTTATATGCATAATCTGGATATTTTTCGTGTATAAATAAAGGCGGTTTTTCTATGTATACATTTTCTTTAATAAAAACATTTAAGAAAGCATTTTTAACATCCATTTGATAGAGTTTAAAGTTATGAAAACATGTGTATGCTAATAGAATACGTATTGCTTCAAACTTTGCTACGGGAGCAAATGTTTCTTCATAATCAATACCTTCTTATTGATTATAGCCTTGTGCTACTAATCTTACTTTGTTTCTCGTAATATTTCCCAATTCATCTGCTTTATTCTTATAAATCCATTTAGTATCTATGACTGATTGATCATCTGAACGAGGTACTAACTCGCAAACATCATTTCGTTCGAACTGATTTACTTCCTCTTGCATAGCTATAATCCATTAATCGTCTTTAGAGACTTCTTTTGGGTTTTTAGGTTCGATAGTTGAAAGAAACGCTACATGAACCATTTGATTTAGTTGACTTCTTGTTCGAACTTGTGAATCAATTTCTTCAATAATTTTTTGTGTAGGATGATCTCGTAGAATTCTGGGAGGCGGTCTAATTTGTTATATAGGATTATTTTCAGTATTTTCAAAGCTAGTGTTTTCAATAATTTCGTCATCATCTTTGATGATTGTATTTTTATCGAGATTTTCATTAAAAGATACGTGTAGAATTTCTTCTATAATATTTGTACATTTATTGAAAACACAATAAACCTTACTACGTTCCGAATATCCGACAAAATTCCCATGATCAGCTTTTGGATCAAAATTTCCGAGTTGGTCTTTTGTGTTAAAAATAAAATATTTTGACCTGAAAATCTTATAATAAGAAATATTAGGTGGTCTTTCATTAAGAAGTTCATAAGAACTGTTTATTGAAAAAGTTTATGTAGCGGTAGGATCATATAGTATGGAGTATAAGCAAGGTAATGTCTAGATAGTAAAATAGTAGTAGTGAATAAAATGACACAGTCAATTTTATACTGGTTCGGACCACTATCCTACTTCCAGTCCCAGACTCCCTTCTGTTATTTCACTAAACAACAACTACCCTCACTTCATCCGAAGGAACAGGTTTACAATTACCCGAACAACCAAACGGTATTTCTTGCCTCAACTACTGAAGAGGACTTCCACAATATAGAATAATTGTTGACTACTTATGTTCTTGACAACACGGATATGTCAAATTTATGTACACCCTTCCTATAATATTCGTGAAAGAATAAGGAAGATTTAAAACCTTAGAAATGTGAAAATAGAGTGCTTTTAGAACTTGAATGCTTAAGATAAGATAAAAAGAATTTAAAGTAAGTTTCAATGATTAAAACATTTGATCAAGCCTCTGTTTATAATCTACAAAAGGTTGTAACTAATCATGAAAAGATTTATCAAAGAGATATGAATTAAGAGTTGTATCTCTTCATTGAAAGGTTACATTCTTTCGTATTCAGATGTCTGAATGAAAATTTCAGATGTCTGTTTTTTATTTAAATTTCAGATAGCAAGGAAATAGTTCATTTTTGGTATGAAACAGACATTTGACATGGAGAACTCAGACGTATGAATGTGAAGAAATTATATTTCTTTCAACAAACAGTGGTCTGAGTTTAAATGGTCAGACGTCTCATTTTTTATATTAAATTATTCCTTGTGCTCTTGTATATAGATTTATATAATTTGAAATCGTGTATGCGTATGTGCATCATCAAGGAAGATTTTAACAATAAAATTCTAATACTAATAGACTCATATACATGTAATCTTCAGTTTGAGCTCTTGATTCTGTTGTTTGAATTTCTTCCTACAAAACAGAGTTAGTCGATATAATATATGTGCTCATGTATAGTTATCATAATCAAAACGCTATACAGCGAGATCCAACATGGGTATGCTGAGAGATCTCAACAAATTTTATTATGAAGCTGATCTACTTCTCAAGAGAGAGAGAGAGGATGTGAGGGTAGATAGAAAGGCTCTTGAATTTCACTTGTCAAAGATGGAGGACCATCAAGTTTTGAAAAGGAAAAAAGGAAGGCTACTGATGGAATTGGATGGAATAACAAGAGGCTAAGATAATCAAAGTGCTCTTCGTACTCAGATCTTATTGCTACTTTGGAACATATTTTTCTGAATACCGTGGATACTCCCCCATTTAGGAGGCCACATTGGAGGGAAGCTACAAACAGAGAAAGAAACCCAAGAAAACATTGTTTATTCCACAACTCAGTTAGTCATGATACAAATGAGCATCGACATCTCGAAGATATGATATATGAATGCATTAAGAGAGGATGGCTGGTGCAGTACATTCGGAATAGGATTGGGGTAACAGACAGGAGTAGTTATCTACCCCTTAGAATAGGAACGAGCCACGACCTAGCTTGAGTGGTTCATTAATTAACTTGGACTTGGATTTTGGATGGTTTAAGTCTTCCTACCCATGTATGGGATTGGGATTTAATCCCTTGGAATGCTCTTTGTGGATGATGAACCCTCCAACCTCTTTCATGAATAAATTTGTAATAAAAATGGATAAGTCAGCCTAACCCTGTATGGGACTAGGATTTAGTCTCTAGGCATATTGTCTATACCCGACAATAAACCACTAGTTTTGTATTGACTCGGTTTTTAGACTAGTTTTATAATCTATAATGTATAGATTATACTGATAGTTTAATTTGATAAATTAAGATTTATATATTTAGAAAATATCAGGGAAATTCCAAATAAATATATTTGTTGATGATTTAATATTCCTTAATCAATGTTATATATGTGTATAAAATAAATAATTGATGTTTTATCATTTGTTGTGTTTTAATTTGCTTTTAAAACTCATATGGGTATAGAAACTTAAGTAAGAAATAAAAAGAAGATATAAATTAAATACAAGATATTCATTGATTTTATAATGTTGATAAGAGCAAACCCATATAAATTTGAATAATTATTTTTAATACCATATATGTGTGTATATATATATGTGTGTGTGTGTGTGTGTGTTTGTGTGTGTTAACTAGTCATATTCACATTTAAATATATAATCCAGTGCATGCTGTTTAAACACTTTTGTTGCATTTAAAGCTTGTTTCAAAGGTCATGTACATATAATATATAAAGTAAATAATGACATATACTTGAAGTAAACTCGCATTCTTACTTCACATGACACATAAGAAGATCATGACTTTGAAAAAAGGAGACAGGTTCTAACATTTGCTTAGATTAGAACATATAAATGAAATATATATAAGTGAATATATATATATATATGTATATATAAAGACAAGTTTACTCAAATAAAAACATAGGCTTTAAATCTTGGTTTGTACATTTGCATATAAGAAATATAGTGAATATATATATATATATATGAATATATATGTATATAATACATGTATGTACATTACATATAAATGTATACATGAAACTACTAAAACAAGAATGAAATAAAAATTGGAAATATAAGAAAAATAAGGAGACATGGAAGAAAACATAGCCTACTAGTGCACTAAGTTGAAAATGGGAACTTAGGCATTTATTAGAAAAGAAGGCCTAGGCATTAACATTAGAAAGGAAGTAATCATCTTACATAAGTAAAGGGTAGGTCTACAAATTTGGATATCCTACAGATTTAATGCAGCTTTAGCCATGTGCACATCACTATGGATGCCAAGCAGCTTAAATGGAAAGATTTAAACAATTTCATTCCATGTGCATTCCTATAGGAACAAGCATAGTCGAGTGTAGGAAAATATAGTGTAAAATCATATGTAGTCACTTTCTAAAATTTGGGAAAAAGCCTATGCATGTAAGTAGATAAGATAGCAAACCATAAGGCTGCCAAATATGGTACAAGGCTTAACCCAAAACATGTTTTTCCATGTGCAAGTCAGAATACAAGAACAGCCGAATAGAAAGGAAATGAAAATCCATTAATGAACTTAGTTGCTTAGGAACTAAGGGTTGATTTATTAATATATATATAAAGTACACACATGCAGAAATTTTGAAGCAAGAACATAGCATGTTAGTTTTGTTTAGGAGCGGAGTAAAGACAGTATAGGATTGTGAACATCAAACATCACCCCTTCTAAATAGACCGCTGCATAGATGTTCCTGCTTAATTAAACACCTACCTAACATAAAGCCTCCATTCTTTCATCTATAAATACTCAAAGAAACCCCACAATTCACACATCAGTTCTCTGGAAATTAAATGAAAAATGGTAGGAAAAAAGTGTGAATACAGAGAGCTTAAACGTGAGAACACAAAGCCTGGAAGTTCAATGGCTAAGCAGTGAGCAAAATATAAACAGCGTTAATATATAAGGTGAGTAAACACTTATTTTACTTCTTTCAAAACTAATTTAAAGTGATATGCGTATTGAATTCAAATACATTTGCTCATTGATTTCTGTTGAGTATATAAGATCATATATAACTATTATTGTTTAGTTGATTGATATTTTGGGTTATACATATAGACATCGCAACATTGATTTGTTAGAAAGCAGTTGAATGATGTTATGGACTCCAACAACGTACTGCTGATATTGTGTAGTTCAATTCCATAAAGCAGTAGTTATACTAAATGCATTATTACTTAATTATAAACAGTTGAGGTCGGTATATGTATAATCTGTGGGGGAGGAGCTATAGAAGGAAGTAGTATGTAAAGTGGATTTATTTTCATTACAAATCGTAGGATAAATGATTTTGACTATTTACATGTAACTACGTTTTAAAAATAAAACCAAGTTTAAGATTAAACATATGTTAATATGTTCCAGCTTAAACTGTTCAGGTCCAAAGAAAAAAATATACAGTAAGATACAAGGTGAGTAAACACCTCATTTTTTTTCTACTATTTATATATTTAAACTCTTGAGGACGCGAGCTAGTTATATGCTTATATGTACCCAACACACTGAATGCAAATATTACGTTGTTTTAAGATAGTCAGATTTGACTTAAGGGTTGAACAAAACCAGAGAATGAAACAGAATAATAAAGACAATAAACACAAAAATAAAGTAGCAGTATTACATATAATGATTATGCTACTATTCCCGAATGACTGTAAGTAAGAATACGCGGATCTCAAAAATGACGGTCAGCAATTCAGAGGAAGTCCACGTAATTCAAGGGATATGCATAATCCAAGGGTTGTCCTCCTTTTCGCAGAAAATGACAAACTACTTTTCGGGTATAATAGCATTATCGTACATATAATTGTGAGTAAAGTATAAAATTTAATTCAAACATTTGGTCTACGGAGGATTTATAGGGGTTTGGGCAAGTATATGGTCATAACAGTGTTATTATTAAGTAATTCAGCTCTAGTTGTAATTTTAGAAGATGAGGGTAGGGTAATGATTTGGCATTAGAGCAATATGCAGAGAGGTGGGGGATAATTGAGGGTGTGGTTTGATTATGCATGTACATAGTAGGAAAGACATAAAAGCATGCTTCTCTTGAAGCTTGGCAATGATCGGCTTAACCAGTTTCCCTTCATTGAAGTTAGATTGACCAACACCGTAGCTAGGCTTGTTCAAGAGGGACGAACTAGGGACGATTACGATAGCTTGAATAGAAAAAGGAGAAAATAAAGGATCACCCTGATGCGAAACGTTACTAAAACTAAAAAAGCTATTTTTCTATCATATATACATGCACAGTCCAAGTCGATGTAATATAATAGCAGTACCACAAAGCTTTCAAACATATATAAAGGGAAAACTAACAAAAACTAATTAATGTTTTGACTAAATAAACTATTGTTCTTATCACAATATAAGAAAGGAAAATGTAGCACATGCAGTTTAACGTAAGCCGTAAGCAATTAACGAAAGTCCTCAAGTTCACCTACCAATGCAGCACACAAAAGTAGACAGATATCTTGAAACCAGAGATAAACCAAAGCACGGCTGAAGCAACGAAGAAAAAAAGAGAGAAGGATCACTCCGAGCTTATCAATGGGGTTTTATTGACAGAGCTGATGCTTTTTAACTGCATGGAAGATACAAGAAACAAAGAGGAGAAGTTGGGCAGAGAGAAGGGGTGAACCAAGCGGGTTGATCCATTTTTTGTTGTTGACAAGACTGAATTTTTTCCCCTGGGTTTTCAAATCGTTGTAGCAAGAGAAGAAGGAAGAGTGAGAAATCAGGGTAGAGAGTTTTGTGATTGAAACAATGTGATCATTGTTTTGTGATTGAAATTGTGCCAAGTTTGCATGTATGGAAGGAAATAAGGTGGGATGTTGTGTTGGCTAATTACGGCTATTGGGCCTTCGGACTTATAAACTAATTAAATGTTTTATTACATTACTATTACTTTCTAGAAGGTGATATTGAATACTAATGGTATATATATTACAATTATTATTAAGTTATTGTTTCTATCTAGAGATATAAATTTATTCTAACAAAATAAGGGTAAATAATAGTTGCTGCTTAAGTGTACTTTACTATGGTAAGCCCAAACATAATAAACTGTTGAATTAGAATAAGACCAATTTGATAAAATGAGTGATATTTTAATATAGCCTACAACCCATAATATATAAAGCCAGTTAATTACATGTGTTAACTAACATTTGAAATTACCCATTAATTGGTATTTGGATCTGAAAAATTCATGTGGTTAATTGAATCAATTTTGACAAAGTTGGTCTTAAATAAAGATTAAAAATATATAAGTAAATTAAAATAAGAAAGAAGGATCGGGAAGCTACTAAATTATTTTGTAAATTCAAAATAAACGTTATCCTGTAAATGTGAGTTTGAATCTGCAATATATATATATATATAGTATATTAAAAAGAAATAGAAGTATAAATAAAATCGATTAATTTATTTCCAAAGGTTTTGATAAATAAGTATTGTGAAATAAGCCATAATCCGAGATCAGATATTTCAAACTATTATTAGTTTGAAATAAAAAGTCGAATTATTGTTGAATGTTAATGTTGTATGACTATTGTTAACCATCTGCTATGCTACGAAGTGATAAATAAATCTGAATTTAGTTAAAGTAGACGTTGACGTGTTTTATTTAAATACTGATTGTTATTCTGAATTTGAGCAAGTCAAATAAAGTGAATTGATAAGTCATGTAAATAGAATATAAAGTAAGTTGTATAAATAGTTTTATTCATCTACGCTGTATAAATTTGATAGTTAAAACACCGACTAACAAATAAATATTCCTTACGTGTTAGTTCGAAGAGACCGGGATGAGAACTAGACCAAAAAGCACTTCGTACCGACTTTACGTAAACTAACATGCAGGGATGTCTATATGATTTAAAGAATTGAAGACCGTAGATCTTCATGAGCAGAAGAAATACTTGTTGAAATTCTCTTGTTAGTTCCTAGAGATATTTCAACAGTGATTCTATCGTGATTGGAATCTTCGGATTGCAACGACTTCTCGCTACTGATCCATGGGGTGATTCCTATATTGGATGCAGTAGGAGAGTTCCTTTGGTTCATCATGTCCCTGGATGACTTGTATGGACGAATGTATATTAGGGTATTTCCTTAAAACCACTTATGTTGATTTTTACATATATACTAAGCTGACAATGTGGCATTCAAAGAAAATGGTGGCCAGATGTTCTAAAGGTAAATTCTAAACCTCTAGCCTCATCAACCGGGAAATGACAAAACCTGGGCAGACAGCATGGCTAAGTGGGTCGTTCCTAAGTAGGGTGTATTATCACCTATCTAGAGAAAATCATTTCGTTCTTTATTTTTTTCCATGTTGTCCCTTTCGGGAAACAGTTGCAGTACACAACCGCTGGTGATATACATTCGATACACTCAAGCGAAATGAGTAGTTGGTCATGTGTGGTCGGGTTCCAAGATGTTCTTGTTGAACCCAGTGTATTCCCCTCTAGAGGTACACTATCAAAAGGTGATTCCATACCTTGTCATGGTCCGAATCCATTACCAATATGTGCCCGTGGACTTGGTTGTATACTATGTATGTGGACCGTGAGATGCAAGCGTTCTGCTAGATTGCTATTTATTTGATTTAGACACTATTATAATATCAAATTAGTTTTAATATCAAGATTGTTTTAGGTTATTGTAAGGTAAAAACCATCTGTATTTATGTATGGATCAGTCTTACAATTATCCCTTCTTTCCAAAGGATTTTTTGAAAGTTAAATCAATCTTTTTTAAAATTGCTTACTCACACCAGTTCAATGACTGACCCAGAGTTTATTTTCTGTGTTTTCCCTAAACTCTTGGGTGCCTAAATTTGTTTGAGCAGTCAAGCAGTGTAGGATTTTACAGATACATTTAAAGGAGCTTGGAGTAGGAGGCTTCATTATTAGATATATATAGTTTATTTCCATCGTGTTTTATATGAATTGTACTCTGATGATGTACGTAGGTACAGACACCATTTTTGTATTGTACTATAATATATTTAATTTAGTTCTGCTATGAGATTCGTGATACTCTGATTCTGTTGTGTTATGTTCTTCTTTTTCTTCTATTCTAAATTTCTTTTTATTTCTCACCTCTAATTTCTTTCTATTAACGATCTGGTAATTTCTGATACTTTTGATTAGTCGATATGTGGTTTCAGATACGTATTAGTATTGATGATTAGGATCGAAACTTTTCGGGCCGTTACAAGTATTCTATTTAGATTTAGTAAAAAAATGGATTTTGTAACTTTAATAAAATCACTTCACTTGTATGGATTATGCTTGTGAAGTATGGAATTAGAAATTTGATTTTAAATTTAATAACTGGTCCCTAAGCATGTATTATGCTTAGGAAGGTTTGGGTTGTCTTGTCAGGACTTACCACAGCTGTAAATCATTCCTTGAGTATGGATTATGCTCGAGAACATTTAGGTCATTTTTTATGGACTTGGCAAATTTTCTTGAACAGTCGTTTACTAACTGTGCTTGGAAAGGGTCAGTCCATCTTGGAAACGAAAACATTTAACCATATTTTTTGCAGGTATGCATCATACCCATGCACGCAAGGCCTGGAGAGGCCATGTACATTGGATTTCTAGCTAAGATTTTAGATTTAAATTTCATGGATATTCTGGATTTTGAATTTTGATTATGGATTTCTTGGATTTTGGATTACTTAGACTTCTTGGATTATTGGATCAGGTTTTAGATATTTTAGATTTGGATTTCACGGATTTTATATCGATTCTTAGGATATGGATTGTCCTATAATAACTATCCAATGCGTTTATGGTTTTCTTGATTTTTATCTTTTGGATGTTGGATTTCTCATGGATTTTTCCTAAATTAGGGCATATGAACTTTGGATTTCTATATTATATAAACATATCTTCCCCGAAATATATGTTTTAGGAGGCAAGCGTTAACCCACTTTTTTACAAGGTTATTGCATTTTGGATTTAGATAAATGGATAGCTCGGGACTCAAGTACAGACGGTTATATGGAGTCGTGGAAAGTTGGAATCGCTTAGATAAAGATGGAAATGGGAATAATCGAAAGTGATGTGGATTAAGGATCTTAAGACTAGATTTACATTAAAGGAGGAGGTGAATAGTGTTTCTTAAATTCTTTGAATTTATTACAATATAGTTATGTGAATGTGTATATCGAATGATCACATAATCAACTAAGTAAAATAAAAATGCAGTAAAAGTAAAATAAAAAAAAAAATCAATAGACGAAAGAACACACCAGGAATCTTTATATGGGTTCGGAGTTACCCTACATCCAGTTTCGCACTTTGTACGATCTTTATTACTATCAATAATTATAATCCTTGATTTCAAGGACACAAGGAGACACCCTCCAAAACTCATACCTATATGTAGGCCAATATGATTTGCGAGCCATAGATCCTTACCCAACTTGACTTTCGAGCAAACAAATCACTCCCAATTGCTTTTTACCGGGCACAATCTATCTCAACTAGATCCAGTGCTACCTAATCACATTCATATTGGTTTTTAATTTTTTTTCCATAATGAATGCAGACATGTATCTTTCGACCTTGGTTACAATTGCTCCTATAACTCTGGTTTTTGCTTTGATCCCGGTAGAAACGAGAGAGTTTGATGTAGAATCAAATCGGAATATAAATAACTTGATTGGGTTAATAAATCGACAAAATATAGTTATAGGATTTAAGATTTTCAAGAGAGGAGAAGAAATGTTAAAGAAAAATGAAAGTAATTAGTTATCGTGATGATGTCCCTATGCTACCAAAATCCCAAGTAGTGTGTTGTGGTGGTGCTCGGTCAATGCAAGGTAATCATCAAGGTTGAAATAAGAAAACTAACCAATGGAACCTGTCATATATTAGATAGCACATGGAACAAAGTATAATAATAACATAGAGTGATGTAAAACAGGCGAGACAATATAAGCTACAAATGAGTCATAAGCATCAGAGTAGTGAATTCACATCACAACATTATACCAGTAAGTCATACATAGATACATACCCAAAATATTGCCTCTGCATAAACACTACTATGCCTTAAAGTAGCGAAAAATGGAAGCAAAATAGGGTATAAGTAATATATATATATATATACAAGTACATGGAAATCCTCCTGCTTATCTTCGGTCAGTTACTCGAGCACACCCTCCTTGTCTCTAGTCTGCTTATTTAAGAGAACCCAGAGTAATAAGAAGAAATGCATAAAACTACAAGTCAGACAAAGTCTTGTGTGAGCGATAGTAATCGTAGTTACTAAATAAGTGACACTACAGGTATGAAGAGTAATACATGACCTGTCCCTACGTCCAAAGATTTAGCACATGAAGTAATGTACTCTACTGTAAGGCCATCACATTACTGAGTGTAAATGAAAGTGTTCATGATAAGGTGATAGCAAACATCCAAACATAGCATCCATTCTCACATTCACTCACCCAGTGCATTGAGCATATGACACTTGATACTTCAGTTGCCAAATCCATCAAGACAATGGTAGGCCCCGCTACATGAGCTCTACCAAACTATCGCTATGTCCCACTGCATAAACTATAGCTGATAACCCTACCTAGTCCATACTATATTGACTCTGGGGTCCGGGCTGGTCTGTGCACACTGTATTGGCTTTGATCCATCCTCGTGCCACTCTCTCAATGGCTTACCGAAGTCGCAGATTTGGATGGTAGTCGAACCGAGATCCTGTTCGAGTACCGAGCCACACTTCAATTCGTATATTGTTCCAAATTCGGATTGTTCATGCCGATCCGGATCCATTTTGTATGTCAAAACGGAGACTCCTACCTCCTTCACTCCTTAGCCAAATCAACTTCCCCTTCCTAGCCGAACCAGAGCTCCCACCTTATGCCAAACCGTAACCTGCTCCTATAGCCGAATCGGATTTGAAGGTGCCATAACATGGTCTCTGGAACTCAAACGACTTGAAACTTTTCCTAAGACCTTCTTGGACCTTCCTTGTCGTCCCTACAAAATATCTTGCCTATCCGGCTTCGTGTTAATCTGGACTACACCAAGCTGTACTTGGACGAACCAAATTCTATAACATGTTTTCTACATCCTATCTCGTCATTCATCAGCGTTTACATCCGTTCTAGTATTCCTATGAAATGTTCTAACATACGAAATATACTCAGGTAACATTTAGATCAACAAAGCAAGGTAAAGCATCAAAACAAGGAAAATGAAGCGCATGTTGTTCTAGCTTCCTTAAATTCTGGGTTTCATAAATCTTATCCAAATCAACCCAAACTTACAAATGTGTCATTACGTGATTAATTATAATTTATGAGTATTTTTCATAATTTTAAGATGTATTTTTAAGCTCATACACCCTAATTAGTGAAAGATACCAATCACTCACCCAAACGTCCAAAGCTTTGTTAGATCCAAGGTGTAACGTCCAAGATTTTTCAGCTGTTTAAACTGGAATATTTAAATCTGTTTATATATTATATTGGAAATATAATGGATTTGATATCGAATTTATTTAAAAAAATAAAATAAATGGAGTTCGAACATATATAATTTATATATTAATTAAAACGAGCTCGGAAACGATGCAGTAGTTCTTATGATTTAAACTTTAACTAAATATACAAGATCCGATATAAGCCGGAATTTGGTGAAACAAGAAACGTTTGAATCAGTTTTATTATATGTTTCTAACAGAAGAGAAAAATGGAGATTTCATTTTATAGATTGTAATTTATGTCTAATTCATATTTCCAAATAGTCACTGTGAAATTCGCTAATAAACCCTAACGTTTATTGGATAAATAACAAAGGATTTCTATATAAATTTTGCATATTGTTGAGTTTGAAACATACACTGGTTTATTTTGAAGCTGTATAATATTTCATGTGGAGATATGCGATTATAATAATTCATTATTTTTTTAAATTAAATTGTTTTAGGTTTAAATATATTTTGTCGATATTATATACGATTTAGAAATAGTTTTATTTTCAAACGACCTCCATTTTCGATGAAACAAACTTTATTGGAATGCGTACAACAAATTATTGTAGCATTTACGATTTGGAGTCAAACGGAGTTGTTTCATCGGTAGACGAAATTTAACAATGAACCGATAAATTTAAATAACGTTGTGGTGCAAAAGAAGTTCTTTTCAATGGAATTTATTTCATTGTGACTGGAATGTTTAGACGTAACGGTATATCGTCAATTTTCATGGTATTTGGAACTCGGGTATGATGCACCGTATATTAAATGATTAACGTTTAACAATGGTCAACTGCAAAATTAAATACTGTATAAAATAAAATAAAATAAAATATCAACTAGTTAATGTACTTTTTGTATAAGGAACTGAAATGGATATTACCGAACTATGCCAGTAACGAAGTAGACATGTCTATGTCTACTGCAGTGCTTCTTGATACCTCAACTTTACTTTTCAACAAAGCTACAACTTAATATTCGTCCATGTTTATATATATAAAACCAATATGATTAAGAAATTATAACTTTGACAGGATAATATATGCAGTTGCTCCGGCCTCAGTTCCGAACTATACTCAACAGTCTAACCAACAAGACATACTATCAAAAAAAACCAATTAAAATGTTGATGAACCCTAAGGCATGACCTGTTAGTCTTGGCAATGAACAAAGTTATGTTTCCTTCTTTGAGGAAAAATCATTATTTTCTTAATGGTACGTAAATTTATTACCATACTCCTCCCTTCCCAGAATACTGCCGCTGTCATACTTCCTTTCAAGTCATCACATGTCTAAAATCTAAATCGACCCAACTATATGGATTGGCACAACAAACCTATTGACCTAAGAAAATTTATATACATTGTTTAATGAGACTTGGCCGCCAAGGTTTGCACAGCTTTCTATTCTTTTCCCCAGATTGCTCCCACAAAACCAGACATCACCTCTGCCACATTTCATTTCAACAACAAGTCTATCCTACCTTTTGTGTATGTAAAACACAGCCTACTCTCTTTCCCCCTAATGCGCCCCACTGCCACCTTTCTACTCAAGCCAACCAAGCCTACTAATATAGCCAACCTACCCTAGGATCAAAATCGTGTGTGCCAAGGCTTCGTTGCCTATTAATGGGAAGACACACTTCACGTTGTAACCCCATCTTCTGTCTCATTCAGTTCTTTAAAGAACTGCTCTTTCTTCTCGAAACAAACTCCATCTACGTTATTAAACAACGTAAGCAACCATTTTCTAATGCAAGGCCTCTTTCATATATACTGGTATTCATTTCCTGTTCTGGTGCATGCAGTCACGATTGTAGGGAGGTGGCTTCACTTCAAAAGTAGCCTGGATGGAGAATGTGTTGATGTATGGGGTGGCCAATGTGGTCTGTAGGGAGGATGAGGGAGCAGTTGCCAAGTTTAGTCCGGCCATGGTACGTGTAAATACTATTATGGGAAAGGTGTGTAATGTAGGCGGTTTAACTCGATGCAGCGTTGAAATGAGGAGCCAACGCCGGTGATCAGTTCCAGCGCATGAAATGGGTGCGGTTTTCATTTGTGGAGGCCGCAGTGTGGGTTCGAGACAATGGAAGGCGAGAAGAATGGTGAAAGCTAGTTGTGTGGGACGTTTTAAATGATGGTGTGTCATGACATGAAGTAGCAGATGGAAGGCGTGATGATGGGTTCATGGACGTGGGAACGATTGGGAGTTGAGGTGGGTGCGTGTTCTTGAAGTATTGGAGCAAAACTGGTGGAGAGCTTCAGGCGTTGGGTAGTTCAAATAAGGAAAATGAAGAAGGAGCTCACGTGGACAGAAACGGATAAAACAAGGAAACGTCAGAACCATGTCAACAAACGTAAGATTTTGGAATGGGAACGGACAAAGTAAGCACAACTAGAAGCTTGTAAACTGAACTGTGTTGACAAAAAAGGGAAGCCCGAGGTGAGTTAACTCACTCAGTTTACCCCGTTTATATTTTATATAAGTCGGGTTTTTATTTTGTGTGCAATGTTTGCTTATTGAATGACTGTTTGCTTGTGTGCTGAATATTTTTTAATATTCATTGATTAAATTAAACGTTTGTTTAATTTAATCAAATTAAATCGTTATTTCTAACGATTAGATTCCAAATGAGGTAGCTTACCTTGTTGGTTACGTTATAATAATATAAACGGATTGAATAAATAATTGAGTGTATGGTTGATCATTATAAATCTGTTTGTTGACTGTCATTAGTTGAACTGTTTATTTTTGTTTACCGTGATGAATATAGTGTTGTATTGAAGTAACCCATTGTGATGCAGGGAAGGACAGGTTAGAGGGATCCAACTGGATTCCTCAAATATATTGTTTATTTATATGTACTGTTAATCAATTTGATTGATTGTTGATTCTAAATTCACCACTTGTTTGATATTAACAAATGGGTGATAGTGGTTGAGTAACGACAGATGGTCTATAAATGAACCATTGTATAGAGATTGATTTACCGTCAGGAAAATCAATAGAAAGAAAGTTATAAAGTTTGTTTTATAACTAAAGATGGTGAAATATATTTTATATATATTATTTTTAAATGAAGTATTAAAGGAAATTAATAATTATATTTACCTATGTGATTATAAAGCGAATATATAAAGTGAGCATTGTAGATTGATGAGTTGGGTAAGCAAGTAAGGAGAAATTAACGAAATGGTTAAAGAGTTGAATTAATTGTTTTGAATAAACAATTAAATGAGATTATTTTATTTAATTAGATTGTTGATTAAATCAAATGGGATTATTTAAATTAATTTTATTTATTAATTTAAAAAGAAATAACTAAATGGAAATGGTTAACAAAGTAACCTTGTTTGATATGATCAAGTTGAAGACTTGAATGAGAATTGAATATTAAAAACAAATATTGATTGTTAATTATTATCGAAGTAAATTATTATTTTAAAATAACTCTTTAAGAAAGGATAATTATTTTATTTATAGTTGATAATGAAGTAAACTATTGGATATAAAGGACATTAGACGACTAACGAGGATTTAACCTGCAAACAAGATTTTTAAAGTATAGTATGAGTATGAATTCATAAAAGGACTCGATAGACAAGATTTGAATATAAAATAGTGTTTTCAAATGAAACCAAGTTGTTTGATATACCGAGTCAAGATTTCTATAAAAAAGATAATACTGACTTTTAAAGTGAATAATGAATGAAACCAGGTTGAAATGGGAATAGTGATAAAGGGAATTTATTGAGTAAAACCTTGTTTATAAAAGATTTTAAATAAGTTCTCATATTTATATGAGTTAGATTTTGGATTTATTTCCGGAAAGGAATTTTATAAAAGGAAAGTTTAAACAAGATTGATGTAAGTTGGAATCGAATGGAAACCTTAGTGGATTGAAATGGGTTGTAAAAACGAGAATCTAGCGATAAAGACCTAGAGATAAGTATTTTAAAATGAAAGGAAGTTATTTAAATAAAACTAAGATATATCGTTGTTTTAAAAAGGATTCTAAAATAGATAGAAGTGTTGAGATATTATTTGAATGAGATTTCATTTATAAGCTTATATTTATACTCCGAAGATAAGAGTTTTGTCGACTCATGGTTAGAGAGATAAATAAAATACCCCAACTTGTGACGACTTCATGATTATCTAAGGATGATGTTAGTTTATAGACGATGATGAAGGATATTATAAATTAAAATTCGAAAAGCTATAAAATTTAATAATTTGATTTCGAAATAAGAATTGAAAAGCGGAATTCCAAGTATTGGAAGATGCAGAAATTTAATTAACGAATGTTTAACTAAAGAGGCCAAATGAGGCTATATACTGAACCAGTGACATCCACTTTATTTATTTTCCTGTGGATCATGGTTGTTTATTTTGATAGTTAAATCACCGACTATCAAAATCTGGCCAAATCGATTGTTGGTACGGAACGATCGGGATCGAATTTATATTCGAAAACCATTCCGACCAGCAAATACGTAAACGTTGAAGATATCAGAGGATGGTCGAGATGGAGCATTGAAGACCGTGGATCTTCATAAGCGGAAGGATCGTTGTTGAATTTCTCTGGCTAGCTACCAGAGGTTTTAAACTGTGATTCTATCGTGGTTGGAATCGACGGATTTGCAAGGACTACTCGCTACTGATCTATAGGGTGATTCCTATGATGTAGTAGGAGGGTACCTTCGGTTTGTCCAGTCCCAGGACAACTTGTATGGACGAGTGTCTGACAGAGTATTTCCAAAGGGATTACGTACGTTGATTTCTTCAAACGTACGAAGTTGGTGTTAAAGAAAGGAAACTTCTTTAGCCTAACAATCTGAGTATTTTTGTGGGAATCAATTAGTGATTTCCGATGGATCTGACGATGTGGCATTCGAAGTGAATGGTGGTGTGCCATCTTGGAATGGTAATTCAAACCTCAAGCCTCACAACCAGGAAAATGACAAAAATCGGGCAGGCAACATTGCTTTGTGGGTCGCTCCCATTAGGGTGTATAATCACCTATCTAGAGAAATTCCTTTTACTTCTTTAATCTATCGATGCTATCCCTTTTCAGGAAATGGCTGGTGATCCCAACCGTTGGTGATGTGCATTCGATACACTCAAGCGAAATGAGTGATCGGTTGTAACAACCCATATTTTAATAACGTGTTATAACCATAAATCAAGGCAGAATTAATTTTTAAATTAAGAATCAAGGGCAACGGGTTATGCCATTACGTTCGTCTCGAAATTCTTCTTGGAAATGAGTCCGAGTTTTCGAAAATCGGAGTCCGTATGACCAAGTTATGACCCTTCGAAGTTTCAGGAATTTTCGAGTTCAAAAACAGCTCAGAATTCAAATTCAAATTTCGAAATTCAAACCCCAGAACGGACTGGGTGGGAAATTTCCCGCCCAGGACCAGGTCGACCTGGGGGTCGACCATAGTGTCGACCTGCCCAGGACCAGGTCGACCATAGAGTTGACCTGGGTGTCGACCTGGTTGCCGAGCCCATTTTTGAGTCAGAATTCACTCTGATGTTTCTAGTCCGATTTCTATCTAAATTCGTTGGCCTGGCCCTATATAAACAGCCCCTAACTCTAGTCTCTCTACACAAATTCTCTTTGGTATTATGCTGCCAAAACTTTGGTTGAAAAGTTAGAGAAAAGGGATTGCTTCTTCTCCAACAAGACTACGTGTAGAGTTTTGCTGTTTGGGGGATTTCTGTTAGACTCGAGATTCAACATCGCCTCTTTGTTTTCTAATTCTCAAACCACGATCTGTAAGCCGCGGTTACTTTTAGATCTAAACTTTAAACTTAATATGGACATGTTGTAAATTGAAATTGAACCTAAGTATGATAATTATCTTGGATCTATCATTGTATACCTTGGGTCTATTATTGTTCCTTTTGGATCTATTATTTTGAATCTTCTATTATTCACCTCGGATCTATTCATCTTGAATCTTGACTTGTGGAAATATTTATATGAAATTGATTTAGGGCCTAAACATGTTGTAAACCTAAACACCTCATGTCCATGATGTTAACATGCCTGTGATGTTGAATTAGTTGTTATTCACAAGTTTGGGGTTATTATTTTATGTCAACTGTTACCATGACTATCACCCTATTTTGCTAGGTTAGATATTTGAGACCACTATTCCATATGCCAGTATTGTTGTAGTCATTTATCTCAAGTTATACCATGCTTGACTTATAATCACTTTTGCCACCTTATGCCCGTTCTGTCTATGTTATTCCCTAATTAGATTTGTTTGTATCGATTCGAATTCACGTGCGATGGGAATACGATTTGGGTAGTTTAGGCAAACCTGATTTTACTATAAACTTGAAACGTGAACATTGTTATAACTTGAACCTGGATATGGACATGAACTTGACACGATTTGACATGAAACATGACATGAAAACTTGACATGAATTTAGACTCGAAACTTGAACCTGGACATGACACTTAGAATAAACTTGAACATGGCCAACTCGAGGTTGGGTTGAGTTTGCAGTGTAAATCTGCCCGGAACCGCCCGGCGAATCCAGTGACTGCAGACAATAGGATCCAATGTGGGTAGTTGGTCATATCGCACCTAAAACCCGAGGTTAGACTATGTTGTGGTGTAAATCTGTCCGGAACCGCCCGGCAAATCCAGTGACCACAACAACTAGTCTAATGTGAGAGGTTGGGGTGCATTAATGAAGTTATGCTACATGATAGGGTTAAGTCATAAACCACTTGAATATACTTAACCAATTTGACACGATGATTTGATAGGGTTAAGTCATGAACATGAAAGACAACACTTAACCAACTAGATACATGATTGGATAGGGTTAAGTCACGAATTTGAATGATATCACTTAACCCACTAGAAACCCAAGTTACACGGTCCTTTTCAGCGGTAACCCACTTGGATGTATCACGATACCCTGAGACTAGGCAGGGTGGGGCACGATTACTAGGTTGATTGTAAGCGACCAGAACGATGGCTGAGTAGGTGCGCCATTGTAGGTTCAAGCGGACTATGGTCGTGCACGTAGTCCGGAGTTGAAAAAGCAGGCATTGGGCACCAGTAGGTTTACACTGTGCGTGCTTGATTCGTGTCGGTGGTTGGCACCCTAGGGCTTGATACACCCTATGGTGGACCTAGCACAGGTGACTACATTTCGTGATTGGGCCGTATGACACAGACACATGACGAGCTAGAACTTGTAGGGAGCCAATCGATTAGTAGATCGTACTGTAGGACCCGGTAATGGGTCATTTCATGATATTGGGCCAAGGGATCATTTCATGGTTAATACTTGACATGGGTTAGAATACTAGTACAGTTGGTGCAGCGAATCTTGAGTATGCGATGCTAGACTTGATTTATCTTGTTATCTTAGTTATCTTGCCAGACTTATTATCATCCCTATGTTTACTTTCCGTTTACTCATGCCTTGTTAACTTCACTAGTTTTTATACTGAAAGTCACTAGGGCTTACCAGTCTTTATGACTGACCCTTTTTCTTTCGCCTCTCTTTCTTTCGTTCCCCCCCCCCCCCCAGGTTCTCAGGGAGGAAACGCTAGCTCTTAGCTTGGATTTAGCTTGCTTTCTGTCAGCTCATGTACGGTTTGGTCTTGAGCTATGCTATGGCTGCACTTCTGCTATTTTGGGAATAATTTACTTTTGTTATCTTCAGTTTATGCTTCTTTATTTAGAACTTGATGTTATGGAATAATTTGTACTTTGGATATATGAGGTTTTGACTCTTTTCTTAAAAGTAATGAAATTTGGTTATTAATTTCTACCGCTGCTTTATTTATGTTCCGCCTTGTGACATCTCTATGTATGTTTACCTAGATAATACTCCACCAAAACTAGTGCTTTCCCTTTGTGAGTGACCCTAGCGGAGGTGGGGTGTTACATTTGGTATCAGAGCAGAAGGTTACCAGACGGGGCAAAAGTTTTAAAAACCTCCTAAAACTATTTTCCAAAACCGTTTATAAAGAAGCATTTTTCAATAAAAGTTTTATGTTTAAAAAGGCTATTCCCCAAAAGCCATTAGCACTTTCCTTTGTTTCCTCGTTTGAATCTTTTTCTTTTTGTTTTTCATCATGTCTGATCTTAACCTTCCTGAGGGAGTACCCGTACCTGGATGGTTCCGAAGGTACTTAGAAGCTAGGGCCAACTGCGCGGGCCCGGCAGACATCCCTCCTCCTCCTCCCTCAGTGGTCGCGGTTCCTCCTCCTCCTGGTACCGCCTTTGCCAAAATATGCAAAGACTTTAAAGCAATGGGCGACAAGAACTTCGTTGGAACTGAAACCTTCGTTGTGGCACGAAACTGGCTCAAGGAGACTGAAGAATTGTTTATTATCTTCGACGTGGAGGATCATAGGAAAGTTCAGTTGGCAGCATGGTTGTTGAAAGAGGAAGCTGCATTTTGGTGGGAAGTCACCAACACTACCAGGCCAGTTGAGACTTGGGCAGACTTTAGAGAGAGGTTTGGGCTTAAACTCTTATCGTCAGCAGAAGAGAACCTTCAGATGGAGAGGTTCCTAGCACTTAAGCAAGGGGACATGACCGTTAGGGAGTACGTGAATAAGTTTAATCAGCTTGCTAGGTTCGGATTGGACTTGGTTAACACAACTCAGAAGAAGGCTGTACGCTTTGCTTGAGGATTGAACGAGCCACTACATAGTTTGGCCATAACTCATATACCCGTGGGGGCGACCTTTGAAAGCTTGGTGGATATGGCTCTACTTCATGAGGAAGACAAGAATAGCAAGAAGGAGGCTAAGCCTAATGAGACTCAGAATAAGAAAGTTGACTTCAAGAAGGGGGGCAACAAGAACAACAAGAATAACAAGAATAACAAGGGCAACAACAACAATAATAACAAGGCACGTGAGACAAGGTAGTGTAACTTTTGTGGGATTACGGGGCATATAGCCAAGGACTGTAGAAAGAAGAAGAGAAAGTTGGGTGAATGCTTTCATTGCGGGGATACTGGAAACTTCAGTAAGGATTGCCCTAAGAAGCAAGGGCAGGGGCAAGGGCAGGCCCAGCGAGCAGGACCTTCTGGAGGGCAGTTGCATGCTCTCAACACCACTCCAGCTCTTGATCGAGGTAGTAATATTTCTGTAGAAAGCCTTGTTTACATTTATGAATTTCCTGTTCGAACCTTATTTGACTCTGGCGCATCGCATACTTTTATTTCTTCTGATATTGTTGAAAATCTGCACCTAAGTACTAGTCTAGTTGAAGATCCCGTTAGTGTTTCAAATCCAATTGGGGGCTCCACCCATTTATCTATGATGTGTGTGGATTTGAGGATTTCTATCTTAAGCGTAGAATTCACGTGTAATGCCTATGTTCTCGGATTTATGGGATACGGTTTGATCCTAGGTATGGATTGGCTGTCCAATTATGGAGCCATTCTTGATTGTGAACGAAGGGTAGTGAGGCTCATGACTCGCCTTGGTAATACCCTTGAAATTTCTTGTAACCCTAAGGGTCCAGTCATGTTGTGTTATCTTGAATCTCTTGACTCGTCCATCGACAATTTGCAATCTATAAGAGTGGTCCGAGAATATCTAGATGCCTTTGATGAGGTGAAGGGGTTACCTCCTAAACGCGAGATAGACTTCCGAATTTATCTTGTTGATAATGCCAAGCTAGTTTCATTGCCCGTTAGGCACATGGCCCCGCGAGAAAGAAGAGAGCTCAGTAAACAAGTAAAGGAGTTGCTTGAGAAAAATTTCATAAGGCAAAGCATTTCTGAATGGGGTGCTCCGGTGGTATTCGCTACTAAGGAGGATGGTTCGCTTCGTCTATGCGTAGATTATCGTGAGTTAAACAAGCTAACTAAGAAAAATAGACACCCACTACCAAGAATCGACGATTTGTTTGACCAGCTTGTGGGAGCATCTGTTTTCTCTCAACTCGATCTAGCCACAGGATTCCATCAGCTTAGAGTGGTTGAGGACAGCATTGACAAAACTGCGTTTAGGACTCCAGATGGGTTCTTCGAATGGCTCGTCATGCCATTTGGGTTAACGAATGCACCCGCGTACTTTGTAGATTTGATGAGTAGGGTGTTTCAGGAGTTCCTTAACAAGTTTGTAGTGGTTTTCGTGGACGATATTTTGATCTTCTCAAAGGATGAAGAAGAGCATGCTAGACATCTCAAGGAAGTCATGGATACACTTAGAGCACACCAGTTAAAGGCTAAGTTCTCCAAATGCCATTTTTGGAGGAAGGAAGTTCGGTTTCTTGGACATGTAGTTTCTAAGCAAGGCATAGCCGTGGACCCCGCAAAGGTAGTTGCGGTGCAAAACTGGAAAATTCCTAAGAACGCAATGGAGGTGAGAAGCTTTCTCTGTTTGGCAGGCTACTATAGGTAGTTCATTAAGGACTTCGCTAAGATTTCAGCCCCTCTTACTAGGTTAACGAAGAAAAACCTAGCGTTTGCATGGGACATAGAATGTGAGATTGCTTTTCAGAGACTCAAGAGAGCCCTCACCAGAGCTCTAATTTTGGCATTACCCGACGGAAGTAAATGTTTACGGTGTACACAGATGCGTGTGGCACAGATTAGGCGTTGTCCTAATGCAAGAAGGGAAAGTGATTTGCTACGGGGGTAGACAACTTAAAGTTCATGAGAAGAACTGTCCCATACATGACTTGGAGTTGGCAGGGATCGTTTTTGCACTTAAATCTTGGCGCCATTATCTTCTATGGGAGAGGTTCGAGCTGTATACCGACAACAAATCGCTTAAGTACCTCTTCTCACAGAAAGATTTGAATCTGAGACAACAGCGGTGGATGGAATTATTGGCATCATATGACTTCGATATAGCTTATACCCCTGGCAAGGGTAACGTGGGCGGATGCGCTAAGTAGGAAAAGGTTGACCTTGAGCCCCTTGTTTGTTGAAAGGAAAAGTCTAGAGTTTATAGCAACCTTTGATTTTACACCTGCTATTGAGTCATTGATTGGTACGTTAGCATCTCTTGAGTTAAGACCTAACTTCTAGATCAAGTAGGGACTTCATAGAAGGAAGACCCACAGATAGTCGAAATCATGGACAAGCTGATTAGTGGTGAGACGTCAAGTCACCTCGGTAGGTATGCCATAGATGACAAGGGATGGCTAAGGCGCGATGGAAGTCTATGTGTCCAACAAGTAGGAGAATTAGTAAATAAAGTTCTCGAAGAGGCGCATCACTCGAGGATGACTATACATCCCGGAGGGGATAAGATGTACAGAGATATAAAACGCATTTTCTTTTGGGCTGGAATGAAAAAGGACGTGGCAGAGTTCGTTTCAAAGTGCATGGTGTGCCAACAAGTAAAGGCCGAGTCGAAGAAGCCCGGTGGGCTATTACATCCTTTGGAGGTTTCGCAATGGAAGTGGGAAAGTATCTCGATGGATTTCGTGGATGGACCGCATAGGTCAAGGAAGGGAAATACTAGCATATTGGTTATAGTTGATAGACTCACAAAAAGCGCTCACTTCATTCCGGTGAAAAGCAAGAGGACCACATCATGGCTAGCGTCTATTTACCTTCGAGAGATAGTACGGTTACACGGGGTTCCTTCTAGTATAGTTAGTGATCGTGACCCGATTTTCACTAGCCAGTTTTGGAATAGTCTGCAAGAAGCAATGGGTACACGACTGAGTTTAAGCACGGCCTATCACACGCAGACGGATGGACAAACCGAAAGGGTAAATAGGGTACTAAAGGATCTTTTGAGGCTATGCATTCTTGACTTTGGTGGTACTTGGGAAGACCATCTTCCTCTCGTGGAGTTTGCATATAATAATAGTTACCAAGCTAGCATCGGAATGGCACCGTTTGAAGCCCTGTATGGAAGACCGTGCAAGTCGCCAACTTGTTGGTGGGAGGCGACAGACAGGCTTATACTAGGGCCCGACATGATAAGGGACACTTCTGAGAAGGTTGAGTTGATACGAAGACGGATGAAAACGACCCAAGACAGACAGAAATCTTATGCAGACAAGAGAAGGACAGACCTAGAGTTCGAAGTCGGAGATATGGTCTTTATAAAAGTTTCTCCTTTACGTAATGTGGTTCGTTTTGGAGCGGTTGGAAAGCTAGCACCAAGGTTCGTAGGACCGTTCCCTATCACTGAGAGGATTGGGCAGATGGCTTATAAGGTAGACTTACCCGAGAAGCTGACCGGAGTACACAATGTCTTTCACGTCTCGCATCTCCGAAAGTGCTTACATGAGTCGGCCGAAGTGGTTGAGCCAAGTATCCTTGAAGGCGTAGAAGTGGAAAAAGAAGCAACATTGAGGCGAGTTCCGATTCGTATCTTAGGAACGGAGATCAAGAAGGTGAGGAATCGAGAAGTCAAGCTAGTTAAAGTACAGTGGAATGAAGTCCAAGAAGACGCAACTTGGGAAACCGAAGAGAAGATACGTGCGCTTTACCCATTCCTTTTTGAGGGTACATTCTCGATCTCTTTTCCTATAAACTTGAAAACCTTCGTATCATGCTTTCACTACCTATGTTTGCCTTGTTATCTTCTTGATCTTATCTTGAGAACCTTAGGTAGAACCATATGGATGTAAACATGTGATTGAAACATGTTATGGTTGATGTTTGGAAATGGTTGCAAGTGTTTGCAAGTGATTGCTAGTGGATGCATGACACACATTAGGCACTAGATCGGCTCAGTCACATTTTCATGTTGCATATGCATGAGTGCTTATACTTGTACATGGATGGAACCTGTTATGCTATCACTTGGATGTTGCATATGAATGAATGTTTGTGCACTCATGTAGAGATTATAAAGTATGTTAGGAATTTTGCATGCATGTTGGATTCATTACACTAACATATTTTGCATTAAGGAGGTCTACTGAATCAGTAACCGCCTGATCTTTTGCATTAGATAAGTACATATACACACACTTTCTGCATATGTTCATACAGCACTAGAAATCTTTTAAGGACAATGGTCGCCTGTGGATGATGTTTTGAGTAGATGGATGATTGGATGGTAGGATATATTCTTTCTAACTTAGAGATTTCGGGGACGAAATCCTTTAAGGAGGGGAGAATGTAACAACCCGTATTTTAATAACGTGTTATAACCATAAACCAAGGCAGAACTAATTTTTAAAATAGAAATCAAGGGCAACGGGTTACGTCATTACGTTCGTCTCGAAATTCTTCTTGGAAACGAGTCCGAGTTTTCGAAAATCGGAGTCCGTATGACCAAGTTATGACCCTTCGAAGTTTCAGGAATTTTCAAGTTCAAAAACAGCTCAGAATTCGAATTCAAATTTCGAAATTCAAACCCCAGAACGGACTGGGCGGGAAATTTCCCGCCCAAGACCAGGTCGACCTGGGGGTCGACCATAGTGTCGACCTGCCTAGGACCAGGTCGACCATAGAGTTGACCTGGTTGCCGAGCCCATTTTTGAGTCAGAATTCACTCTGATGTTTCTAGTCCGATTTCTGTCTAAATTCGTTGGCCTGACCCTATATAAACAGCCCCTAACTCTAGTCTCTCTACACAAATTCTCTCTGGTATTTTGCTGCTAAAACTCTGTTTGGAAAGTTAGAGAAAAGGGATTGCTTCTTCTCCAACAAGACTACGTGTAGAGTTTTGCTGTTTGGGGGATTTCTGTTAGACTCGAGATTCAACATCGCCTCTTTGTTTTCTAATTCTCAAACCACGATCTGTAAGCCCCAGTTACTTTTAGATCTAAACTTTAAACTTAATATGGACATGTTGTAAATTGAAATTGAACCTAAGTATGATAATTATATCGGATCTATCATTGTATACCTTGGGTCTATTATTGTTCCTTTTGGATCTATTATTTTGAATCTACTATTATTCACCTTGGATCTATTCATCTTGAATCTTGACTTGAGGAAATATTTATATGAAATTGATTTAGGGCCTAAACATGTTGTAAACCTAAACCCCTCATGTCCATGATGTTAACATGCCTGTGATGTTGAATTAGTTGTTATTCACAAGTTTGGGGTTATTATCTTATGTCAACTATTACCATGACTATCACCCTATTTTGCTAGGTTAGATATTTGAGACCACTATTCCATATGCCAGTATTGTTGTAGTCATTTATCTCAAGTTTACCATGCTTGACTTATAATCACTTTTGCCACCTTATGCCCGTTCTGTCTATGTTATTCCCTAATTAGATTTGTTTGTATCAATTCGAATTCACGTGTGATGGGAATACGATTTGGGTAGTTTAGGCAAACCTGAATTTACTATAAACTTGAAACGTGAACATTGTTATAACTTGAACCTGGATATGGACATGAACTTGACACGATTTGACATGAAACATGACATGAAAACTTGACATGAATTTAGACTCAAAACTTGAACCTGGACATGACACTTAGAATAAACTTGAATATGGCCAACTCGAGGTTGGGTTGAGTTTGCAGTGTAAATCTGCCCGGAACCGCCCGGCGAATCCAGTGACTGCAAACAATAGGATCTAATGTGGGTAGTTGGTCATATCGCACCTAAAACCCGAGGTTAGACTATGTTGTGGTGTAAATCTGCCTGGAACCGCCCGGCAAATCCAGTGACCACAACAACTAGTCTAATGTGAGAGGTTGTGGTGCATTAATGAATTTATGCTATATGATAGGGTTAAGTTATAAACCAGTTGAATATACTTAACCAATTTAACACGATGATTTGATAGGGTTAAGTCATGAACATGAAAGACAACACTTAACCAACTTGATACATGATTGGATAGGGTTAAGCCACGAATTTGAATGATATCACTTAACCCACTAGAAACCCTAGTTACGCGGTGCTTTTCAACAGTAACCCACTTGGATGTATCACGATACCCTGGGACTAGGCAGGGTAGGGCACGATTATTGGGCTGATTGTAAGCGACCAGAACGACGGCTGAGTAGGTGCGCCATTGTAGGTTCAGGCGGACTATGGTCGTGCACGTAGTCCGGAGTTGAAAAAGCAGGCATTGGGCACCAGTAGGTTTACACTGTGCGTGCTTGATTCGTGTCAGTGGTTGGCACCCTAGGGCTTGATACACCCTATGGTGGACCTAGCACAGGTGACTACATTTCGTGATTGGGCCGTATGACACGGACACATGACGAGCTAGAACTTGTAGGGAGCCGATCGATTAGTAGATCGTACTTTAGTACCCCGTAATAGGTCATTTCATGATATTGGGCCAAGGGATCATTTCATGGTTAATACTTGACATGGGTTAGAATACCAGTACAGTTGGTGCAGCGAATCTTGAATATGCGATGCTAGACTTGATTTATCTTGTTATCTTAGTTATCTTGCCAGACTTATTATCATCCCTATGTTTACTTTCCGTTTACTCATGCCTTGTTAACTTTACTAGTTTTATACTGAAAGTCACTAGGGCTTACCAGTCTTTATGACTGACCCTTTTTCTTTCGCCTCTCTTTCTTTCGTCCCCCTCCCCCAGGTTCTCAGGGAGGAAACGCTAGCTCTTAGCTTGGATTTAGCTTGCTTTCTGTCAGCTCAAGTACGGTTTGGTCTTTAGCTATGCTATGGCTGCACTTCTGCTATTTTGGGGAATAAATTACTTTTGTTATCTTCAGTTTATGCTTCTTTATTTAGAACTTGATGTAATGGAATAATTTGTACTTTGGAAATATGAGGTTTTGACTCTTTTCTTGAAAGTAATGAAATTTGGTTTTTAATTTCTACCGCTGCTTTATTTATGTTCTGCCTTGTGACATCTCTGTGTATGTTTACCTAGATAATACTCCACCAAAAATAGTGCATTCCCTTTGTGAGTGACCCTAGCGGAGGTGGGGTGTTACATCGGTCAAGTGTGGGCCGGGTTGCAAGAAATTTTTTGTTGAACCCAGTGTATTCGCCTCTAGAGATACACTATCGGCAGGTGGTTCCATACCTTGTCATAGTCAGAATCAAATCTCCAATAAAAGCCCGCAGTTTTTATTGTATACTATATTTGTCGAGTGTGAGATGTAAGCATTCCGCTAGATTGCTATTTATTTGTATTTAGATACTATTATAATATCAGAAGATATATATGATTTCAAAAATGTTTTGGGTTATAATAAGGTAAAAACCGTCCGTATTTATGTGAGAATTTGGTCTTTCGATTGAGTATTTGGTCTTTCGATTATCCTTTTCTTTCAAAAAGGATTTGTTAACTTAAAAATCTAGTTGGGTGTTATTTATAAACTTAGTGGGTTTCTCACTCTGGTTCACTAGACTGACCCGATGTTTGTAATGCTCGGGTTAGATCGGGTTGTACAGGTTCAGGTTATTAGATCATATGAAGTTCAGAAGACATGCTGAAGTAATTCAGACGTATGATTTTATCAAGTATATTCTGTTGTGTGCTGTATTTAAGGACAGGTTGTTATAACTTTCCAGATGTGTCTGTTGTACTTTGATATATGTAAGTATATTATTTCAAGCTTTCAATAAAGTTATTTATGTATTAGATTTTGTTCCACTGCGATGTGAGACTCTGATTGTGTTGTCTTTTCTTCTTCTTATTTCTTCTATTCTAAAATTTCTTTCTTTCTTATCTCACCCTCTATCTTCTTTCTCATAACTTTCTGGATGTTCGGTACTGGGGTTTGGACACGGGATGTAATTGTGTCGAAAATTCGAGCATCGAATTTTCTGGTTCATTACAGTGGTATCAGAGCTTTGGTTAATAGTAACCTTGGCTCTGTGGCGTGACTCAGTAGAGATGGGGTTAGTAACACCCTAAATTGAGTTTGAGTGTATATATACGAGAGAGCGTATTTGTAAATTTTATATAAAAATGTTTTATATTGTGTTGATAAATCGGTTCAAGTGTTGGGAAACCATATTTAGCAGGCAATTGACATGGTATTGTTTTATAAAGAGGGTAAATGGAATACTTTTGCCCAAATTGTATTTTTATAGAAAAAGGAAATAATTTTCTATATTACAACAATATTGGTTGTTTGGTTGTTTAGCTTGATTTGATTGTAATTCAAATTAAATTATGAAAGGAAATTGAACCAGTTAGAAATCAGTTGGTTAATTAAATATGGAAAGAAGACCTTACTAGGTCAAGAGGAATTGAGTAATACAAATTTGGTAATTGGAAATCCAATGGATAAAATGGAAATTAATGGGATATTAATCGATTGATATAAAGGTATGCAGACCAGTAAGTATCGACATTGAATATAATTCAAATTAGTTGGTTATTTGTTATTTAGAGATTGGATTGGTTAAAATCCATCAAATAAGTCGATAAGGATGGTTGAATGGATTGAAATTAAATACCAGTATAGTGAATTGGGAATAAAATCGTTTATGAAATGAAATGGAATTATTTTACCCTGTATTTGTTATTGGCATCGTAAGTTTGGATAAGTGCAAATTACAGGAGACTATGAAGTTAATATGGTTACACAGATTGGAAGACGAAGAACCATGAGTGCTTTGCTTCGAAATTGGAATTGAATTGCTCGAAAAATAGGTAAACCGTAATATATTGATTGGAGTGATTGATTTTATACCCCTGAGTGGGATGGCCATTGGGCTTTTGGTTTTATTTTGGAGAAGTTGAGGCCCACAATAGAGGTTGTAGTTGTTCTGATCGAGCTGTGCAAAGGAGGTGCTGGCGAAATTTTCGAAAATTTAAAGAGTTTGAATTTAACTTGTGATAATTCAAAAATAATTATTTTAAAACAATTGGGTTCAGAGCATTCTTCTTACCTTGTAATTTCAGGGACGAAATTCTTTTAAGGGGGGAAGAATGTAACGTCCGAGATTTTTTGGCTGTTTAAACTGGAATATTTAAATCTGTTTATATATTATATTGGAAATATAATGGATTTGATATCGAATTTATTTAAAAAAATATATAAATGGAGTTCGAATATATATAATTTATATATTAATTAAAACGAGCTCAGAAACGACGCGGTAGTTCTTATGATTTAAACTTTAACTAAATATACAAGATCCGATATAAGCCGGAATTTGGTGAAACAAGAAACGTTTGAATCTATTTGATTATATGTTTCTAACAGAAGAGAAAAATGGAGATTTCATTTTATAGATTGTAATTTATGTCCAATTCAAATTTCCAAATAGTCACTGTGTAATTCGCTAATAAACACTAATGTTTATTGGATAAATAACAAAGGATTTCTATATAAATTTTGCATATCGTTGAGTTTGAAACATACACTGATTTATTTTGAAGCTGTATAATATTTCATGTGAAGATATGCGATTATAATAATTCATTATTTTTTTAAATTAAATTGTTTTAGGTTTAAATATATTTTGTCGATATTATATACGCTTTAGAAATAGTTTTATTTTCAAACGGCCTCCATTTTCGATGAAACAAACTTTATTGGAATGCGTACAGCTAATTATTGTAGCATTTACGATTTGGAGTCATACGGAGCTGTTTTATCGGTAGGCGAAATTTAATGGTGACCCGATAAATTAAAATAACGTCATGGTGCAAACGAAGTCCGTTTTCATTGGAATTTATTTCATTATGACAGGAATGTTCAGACGTAATGGTAAATAGTCAATTTTCATGGTATTTGGAACTCGGGTATGATGCACCATATATTAAATGATTAACGTTAAACAACGGTCAACTGCAAAATTAATCACTGTATAAAATAAAATAAGATAAAATATCAACTAGTTAATGTACTTTTTGTATAAGGAACTGAAATGGATATTACCGAACTATGCCAGTAACGAAGTAGACATGTCCATGTCTACGACAGTGCTTCTTAATACCTCAACTTTACTTTTCAACAAAGCCACAACTTATTATTCGGCCATGTTTATATATATAAAACCAATATGATTAATAAATTATAACTTTGACAGGATAATATATGCAGTTGCTCCGGCCTCAGTTCCGAACTATACTCAACAGTCTAACCAACTAGACATACTATCAAAAAAAACCAATTAAAATGTTGATGAACCCTAAGGCATAACCTGTTAGTCTTGGCAATGAACAAAGTTATGTTTCCTTCTTTGAAGATAAAATCATTATTTGCTTAATGGTACATAAATTTATTACCATACTCCTCTCTTCCCAGAATACTGCTGCTGTCATACTTCCTTTCAAGTCATCACATGTCTAAAATCTAAATCGACCCAGCTATATGGATTGGCACAGCAAACCTATTGACCTAAGAAAATTTATATACATTGTTTAATGAGACTTGGCCGCCAAGGTTTGCACGGCTTTCTATTCTTTTCCCCAAATTGCTCCCACAAGACCAGACATCACCTTTGCCACATTTCATTTCAACAACAAGCCTATCCTACCTTTTGTGTATGTAAAACACAGCCTACTCTCTTTCCCCCTAGATGCGCCCCACCGCCACCTTTCTACTCAAGCCAACCAAGCCTACTAATATAGCCGACCTACCCTAGGAACAAAATTGTGTGTGCCAAGGCTTCGTTGCCTATAAATAAGAAGCCACACTTCACGTTGTAACCCCATCTTCTGTCTCATTCAGTTCTTCAAAGCACTGCTCTTTCTTCTTGAAACAAACTCCATCTACGTTATTAAACAACGCAAGCAACCATTTTCTAACGCAATCCCCCTTTCATATATACTGGTATTCATTTCCTGTTCTGGCGCACGCAGTCGCGATTGTAGGGAGGTGGCTTCACTTCAAAAGTAGCCTGGATGGAGAGTGTGTTGATGTATGGGGTGGCCAACGTGGTCTGTAGGGAGGATGACGGAGCAGTTGCCAAGTTTAGTCCGGCCATGGTACGTGTAAATACTATTATGGGAAAGGTGTGTAATGTAGGCGGTTTAACTCGATGTAGCGTTGAAATGGGGAGCCAACGCTGGTGATCAGTTCCATTGCAGGAAATGGGTGCGGTTTTCATTTGTGGAAGCTGTAGTGTGGGTTCGAGAAAATGGAAGGCGAGAAGAATGGTGAAAGCTAGTTGTGTGGGATGTTTGAAATGATGGTACATCCTGACTTAAAGTAGCAGATGGAAGGGGTGACGATGGGTTCATGGACATGGAAACGATTGGGAATTGAGGTGGGTGCGTGTTCTTGAGGTGCTGGAGCAAAACTGGTGGAGAGCTTCAGGCGTTGGGTAGTTCAAATAAGGAAAATGAAGAAGGAGCTCACGTGGACGGAAACGGACAAAACAAGGAAACGTCGGAACCATGTCAACAGACATAATATTTTGGAATGGGAACGAACGAAGTAAACACAGCTTGTAAACTAAACTGTGTTGACAACAAAGGGAAGCCTGAGGTGAGTTAACTTACTCAGTTTACCCCGCTTATATTTTATATAAGTCGGGTTCTTATTTTGTGTGCAATGTTTGCTTATTGAATGATTGTTTTCTAGTGTGCTGAATATTTTTTAATATTCATTTATTAAATTAAACGTTTGTTTAATTTAACCGAATTAAATCGTTATTTCTAACGATTAGATTCCAAACGAGGTAGCTTACCTTGTTGGTTACATTATAATAATATAAACGGATAGAATAAATAATTGAGGTTATGGTTGATCATCATAAATCTATTTGTTGACTGTTATTAGTTGAACTTTTTATTTTTGTTTATCGTGATGAACATAGTGTTGTATTGAAGTAACCCATTGTGATGCAGGGAAGGACAGGTTGGAGGGATCCAACTGGATTCCTCAAATATATTGTTTATTTATATGTACTATTAATCATTTTGATTGATTGTTGATTGTTGATTCTAAATTCACCACTTGTTTGATATTAACCAATGGGTGATAGTGGTAGAGTAACGACAGATGGTCTATAAATGAACCATTGTATAGAGATTGATTTACCGTTAGGAAAATCAATAGAAAGAAAGTTATAAAGTTTGTTTTATAACTAAAGATGGTGAAATATATTTTATATATATTATTTTTAAATGAAGTATTAAAGGAAATTAATAATTATATTTACCTATGTGATTATAAAGTGAATATATAAAGTGAGCATCGTAGATTGATGAGTTGGGTAAGAAAGTTAAGAGAAATTAACGAAATGGTTAAAGAGTTGAATTAATTGTTTTCAATAAACAATTAAATGAGATTATTTTATTTAATTAGATTGTTGATTAAATCAAATGGGATTATTTAAATTAATTTTATTTATTAATTTAAAAAGAAATAACTAAGTGGAATTGGTTAACAAAGTAACCTTGTTTGATATGATCAAGTTGACGACTTGAATGAGAATTGAATATTAAAAACAATTATTGATTGTTAATTATTATCGAAGTAAATTATTATTTTAAAATAACTCTTTAAGAAAGGCTAATTATTTTATTTATAGTTGATAATGAAGTAAACTATTGGATATAAAGGATATTAGACAACTAACAAGGATTTAACCTTCAAACAGGATCTTTAAAGTATAGTATGAATATGAATTCATAAAAGGACTCGATAGACAAGATTTGACTATAAAATAGTGTTTTCAAATGAAACCAAGTTGTTTGATATATCGAGTCAAGATTTCTATAAAAAGGATAATATTGACTTTTAAAGTGAATAATGAATGAAACCAGGTTGAAATGGTAATAGTGATAAAGGGAATTAATTGAGTAAAACCTTGTTTGTAAAAGATTTTAAATAAGTTCTCATATTTATATGAGTTAGATTTTGGATTTATTTTCGGAAAGGAATTTTATAAAAGGAAAGTTTAAACAAGATTGATGTAAGTTGGAATCGAACGGAAACCTTAGTGGATTGAACTGGGTTATAAAAATGAGAATCTAGCGATAAAGACCTGGAGATAAATATTTTAATATGAAAGGAAGTTATTTAAATAAAACTAAGATATACTGTCGTTTTAAAAAGGATTCTAGAATAGATAGAAGTGTTGAGATATTATTTGAATGAGATTTCGTTTATAAGCTTATATATATACTCCGAATATAAGAGTGTTGTCGACTCAAGGTTTGAGAGGTAAATAAAATACCCCAACTTGCGACGACTTCATGATTATCCAAGGATGATGTTAGTTTATAAACGATGATGAAGGATATTATAAATTAAAATTCGAAAAGCTATAAAATTGAATAATTTGATTTCGAAATAAGAATTGAAAAGCGGAATTCCAAGTATTGGAAGATGTAGAAATTCAATTAACAAATGTTTAACTAAAGAGGCCAATTGAGGCTATATACTGAAACAATGAAATCCACTTTATTTATTTTCCTATGGATCATGGTTGTTTATTTGATAGTTAAGTCACCGACTATCAAAATCTGGCCAAATCGATTGTTGGTACGGAAAGATCGGGATCGAATTTATATTCGAAAACCATTCCGGCCAGTAAATACGTAAACGTTGAAGATATCAGAAGATGGTCGAGATGGAGCATTGAAGATCGTGGATCTTCATAAGTGGAAGGATCGTTGTTGAATTTCTCTAGCTAGCTCCTAGAGGTTTTAAACTGTGATTCTATCGTGATTGGAATCGACGGATTTGCAAGGACTACTCTCTACTGATCTATAGGTAAATTCCTATAATGTGGTAGGAGGGTACCTTCTGTTTGTCCAGTCCCAGGACAACTTGTATGGACGAGTGTCTGACAGAGTATTTCCAAAGGGATTACATACGTTGATTTCTTCAAACGTACGAAGTTGGTGGCAAAGAAAGGAAACTTCTTTAGCCTAACAATCTGAGTATTTTTGTGTGAATCAATTCGTGATATCCGATGGGTATGATGATGTGGCATTCAAAGTGAATGGTGGTGTGTCATCTTAGAATGGTAATTCAAACCTCAAGCCTCACAACCGGGAAAATGACAAAAATTGGGCAGGCAGCATGGCTATGTGGGTCGCTCCAATTAGGGTGTATAATCACCTATCTAGAGAAGTTCCTTTTACTTCTTTAATCTATCGATGCTGTCCCTTTTCGGGAAACGGTTGCTGGTCCCAACCGTTGGTGATATACATTCGATACACTTAAGCGAAATGAGTGGTCGGTCATGTGTGGACCGGGTTGCAAGATGTTCTTGTTGAACCCAATGTATCGCCTCTAGAGATACACTATCGGCAGGTGGTTCCATGCCTTGTCATAGTCGGAATCCAATCTCCAATAAGAGCCCGCGGTTTTGATTGTATACTATATTTGTGGAGTGTGAGATGCAAGCATTCCACTAGATTGCTATTTATTTGTATTTAGACATATAATATCAGAAGATATATATGATTTCAAAAATGTTTTGGGTTATCGTAAGGTAAAAATCGTCTGCATTTATGTGAGAATTTGGTCTTCCGATTATCTTTCTCTTTCAAAAAGGATTTGTTAACTTAAAAATCAAGTTGGGTTGTTATTTATAAACTTAGTGGGTTTCTCACTCTGGTTCACCAGACTGACCCGATGTTTGTAATGCTTGGGTTAGACCGGGTTGTACAGGTTCAGGTAATTGGATCATATGAAGTTCAGAAGACATGCTGAAGTAATTCAGATGTATGATTTTATTTAGTATATTCCGCTGTGTGCTGTATTTAAGGATAGGTTGTTATAACTGTCCAGATGTGTCTGTTGTACTAAGATATATGTAAGTATATTATTTCAAGCTTTCAATAAAGTTATTTATGTATTATATTTTATTCCATTGCGATGTGAGACTCTGATTGTGGTGTGTTTTCTTCTTCCTATTTCTTCTATTCCAAAATTTCTTCCTTTCTTATCTCACCCTCTATCTTCTTTCTCATAACTTTCTGGATGTTCGGTACTCGGGTTTGGACACGGGATGTAATTAAGTCAAAAATTCGAGCATCGAATTTTCTGGTTCGTTGCACAAGGAGAATAGTGTTTGGCATGGATTCCTAGATGTTGCAGCAACTCTAATTTTGATGATGTTGATTGGACTTAATTTTCAATTAATGAGGTGCTTTATTTAATTAAAGTAAGGTTTAGGGAGATTTTTAGAAGGGGGAAGCTATAATGGGTGCAGGACCTTATTTTTGGGAGTTATGTAATGTGTGGGAGATAATTCTCCAACCCGTATTAGCCCCGCCTAACACTACTCCCGAAATGGATCCTAGACCGACCCACTAATGATTCCTTTAGCCCATTTAAGTTGTCCAATCCTCTCCAAACCTTATTTCATATATTCCTCCCCAACAGTAAGTCTGTTTGCTTAGTGTGACCACTCTACAAAATGAGAAACCATCATTTGAATCCAATGGAAGTAGTTTTAGGTCCAAATTATTTACTAATCAAAAGTTATAAGTGAAACAAGATTCCTCAAGGGAAAAATGGTCACATTATAACTTGACAAAAATTGTGAAGATGAGAAATGACCCTAATAGTCATTTCCTAAAGTTATATGACCATACGACCTCATAGTAAATAATATAAGTATTCTGCGATCCTCAGATACGTAGAATATATGTCATTACAGTTATTCTCATTTCTGAAAGAAGGGCATTCATAGATGTGAAGAGATATGGTTGTTAGAGACAACCTATCCTGAAAAGACATTTCCTTTCAAATTTGAAATTTGAAAATTTTCTGTTATATATCAACATGTTTGGTGACCCTATGTTGACATGCTCGAATGAAAATTAAAAAGGGTTTATTTTGAAATAGTTTTGAAAATATAAACTTATATATAATGTTGCAAAACTTTGTATACATATTAAATCATATTAATTGTATAATTCAAGCATAGTAACACTTAAGAAAATTTATTTAAAATATTTTAAAAGAATTCATGTAAAAGTATTTTAAAACTTTATACAATCAAATATATAAAACTTAAAATATAAGTATTAAAACTATAATAATACTAAATCATAAGTATGAAGTTCAAAATCAAAATCTAAAGCATAATTTAGAACTAAAATCTGAAGTAAAATGTGACGACCCCAAAGCCCCGTACTTACGGTGTCAAGGGTAATCTTTGGAATATAACACTTTAACAGATAATAGCATAACATAAATAAATAAATAAATATACCAAATAATGTACAATAGAATACACTGGATAAGCATAATCATCAGAGTTACACAGTATACAGGATCATACTTAGTACAAATACAGTTCAGCTATACATAAATGTCTACAGCGGAAAACAAACATAATATGTACAATAGGAGCTGAACAACATAAAAAGAGATAAATGATAGAATCCATCTTCAGCTCCAGCTATCCAGAAAGAGCCTGCTAAAACCTGAATACAAGGCTGCCCGTATAGAAAGAGGGGCGCCCGAGTTTGCAAGTGAAACAAACTATGAGTCAGTCATGGGACTGGTATGAGAAATCTACTTAACACATTTTATGATATGGCTAATCACAGGACCACGCCACTTTCGCGGAACGGGTTTACTCCATTGGATTGCCAGTGCTTTAACACAAGTAAATCTTTTAAATATCGCAATGCTTTTTATAAAAATGAAGCCATTATAAGACTCAGTTCCCATCGCACAATGCAACGCAAACCGGAGGATAGAGTTTTACCTTATAACGGCCAAAATATGCTTGATACGAGCAAAACAAATCATTTAAAATGTAAATTTTATCGTTTAATTCCTAATCACACTCCAACCGTAAATTAGTAAGAGAACGATTCCCTAAGTATTAACCCTGAAGGCCGAAACCAACATCAGACCAATACCCAGGAAACCACCCATCATAGCTCGTTTCCAGTTAGTTTCTAATTTTATACACAATCATAAATATCAATCATAGACGACATGGGTACCATATATCATGTCGCCATATATAGGTATACAATCAAAACCGCACATGTCGTATTTGGAAATTGGATTTCCGTCATGAACCAAGGCAAAAGATAGTCCTTACCGACTTCGAAACAATCTAGCCCATGTCACAGGCGAGCGCGCAGGAAAGCCTTTGGAGCAACAGGACCGGTCCACCGATGTGGATTAAAATGCCTGAACACTACGTTTCCCCGCCCTTTGGGGCGTAAATGAGCCAACGAATGACTCCATCGGCTTCACATAGTCACCGATATATCCGAGGCGCCTCGCAACAGCAACAACCACATATGGAAAATAATATAAATATCGGCTAGTTTAAGCACCGGCACCACCTCTAGCTAGAAGGAAACGCATGCCCTCCCTGAGGTCCTCTCCCGTTTCTGGCACATACCGGGGTGTGAGGCTCGCGAATCAACGTTATACACAAAGCTATGCCACACAGGCCGTGCTTTGATCATCAACCACAAGACTTTGCTTTTCAACAGAAGTCTTGATCATCTTCCACTTAGGCATGCCACACAGGCAATTTACTCTATGCGACTGTTTTCTATCGATATATAACCTCTGAGCTCGTACGTCTCAGAGAAGGGCGTTAAGCAAGAGAATAAATTCTCCACCGCCAAACAGATATATATTTAATAGAGATCAATCAGCACAGAACAAAATCCAATGTCAGACACACAGTCCATTTACAAATTCGTTCTGGGTCTGAACGAAACCGGAGGCACTATATACCTCGCATATCCATCGACCTCCACGTACGTCTGGACGATCACCAGTCATTATCCATATTTCGGGATGCCTCCCAATCAGGACATCAGTTACCATCCAACCGAGGTGAAGATCTCCGGTCTTCAACCACTGTCTTCATCATCGACCTCTTATCGCCGATCAATTATTTGAAATGAGATTTAACTCGGCCTTTCCAAATAATTCACGTATAGTTAGAATTTGAATCAATTCATTTCAATGGTTAAATTATTCGACACCAATAATTCTGTTATTAAATGTAATTTTCACACCAAACACATTCAACCATCAAATATCTAATAAACCGGGTAAATTCGGTTTATTTTCCATTCCATATCGTTTATAAAATTTTATAACGATTTATCGCTATTTTTATTTATTTAAAAATAGCCAATTCCATTCAAACGACGCTTCATGCCATAACGCGGCCGTGGCGCTGTTTTTCTTTAGATTTGATTTACACATATCTGAAAATCTAACTGTTGGATCTTCACAAATTTTATATCATTAGAAAGATCTTTTCAAAACGAATCCAACGGTTTCAGTTTCGGGAAAATCCGACGGTCGGATCTCCCGGTACACTCGTTTGAAGTTTCGATTTCAAAATACGAACTGCAGTGTCGTTATTCGATTTATTTTAATTTTATATATATATATATATAATCGATTCTGGCGCTGTTTTTCTTCAGATTTGAATTATACATTCCAGACAATCCAACCGTTGGATTTTCACAAAGTGGGTGTCGTTGGAAAGATATTTCCAAGGTTAACCCAACAGTTGAGGTTTCGGGAAAATCCGGTGGTCGGATCTCCCGCACTAATCATTTGAAATCACGGTTTCAAAACACGAACTGCATCTTCGTTATTCGATTTATTTTATTTATATATATATATATAAATATAATTCATTCTTCGATTTCCAAACCATATTCATTTCATATATTCGATAAAAATGATATTTTTATCCCACTGATATTTATTTCAACACATCACCATTTTTAACACTTCATATTCACAATAAAAATGTAGATTTTATTGTTCAATCTATATATTCAACACATGAATGTTTTCGACTTCACACATACGATAAAAATAGGATTTTTATCGTTCTACTCCTTTATTCAACACATGAATATTCTCTATAGTTCATATATATAATAAAAATGTGATTTTTATTATAAAACAATTTATTTCAAAACATGATTATTTTATATAGTTTATATATAAGGTAAAAATGCTATTTTTAATGTAAAACAATTTATTTTAAAACACGATTATTTTATATAGTTTATATATAAAGTAAAAATGTTATTTTTAATGTAAAACAATTTATTTCAAAACACGATTATTCTATATAGTTTATATATAAGGTAAAAATGCTATTTTTAATGTAAAACAATTTATTTCAAAACACGATTATTTTATATAGTTTATATATAAAGTAAAAATGCTATTTTTAATGTAAAACAATTTATTTCAAACACTAGCATTCTATATAGTTTATATATAAGATAAAAATGTTATATTTATTTTTCAAAGAATTTATTCTATACACGAACTCCATTCAACACATGAATTTATTTCAACACATGAATTTCTATTCAACACATGAATTTTATTTCAACATTCAACACATGAATTTCATATCCACATTCAACACATGAATTTAATTTTCAACATTCGAGTTTAAATCAAACATAGAAATATTTCAGAAAATTTCAGCAGCATAACGGCAGGGTAGTTAAAACCGGGGCCGTCCCTAGTACGACTCCTCGCTCTACCTTAAAGCCTCACAGCTTTTGACAATGGGGATTTCATGCATCTAGTTCGCACGCAGGCGGCATGTTTATTATTTTCCTTTTCCACGAACTAATCCTATGTGGTTTCAACCAAATAATTCTCAACCACAAACGGGTATTTTTCAACCACAATCAATTAGTTTTAACCACAAAGAATTCTAATCAACCATTCGCTATCAACCAATTTTCACACCAATCACAACCAAAAAATATCGTCCATGGTTTGTGGACGAGGGGCGTATATATATAAGTATATTTCACTGCCATTTCAACACATATATAATTTTTACAATGCATATATAACTTATACATTGAACATACAACTTATACAACGCTTATACATGAGGTGTACAACGCTTATATAACTCATACTTCGAATATATAATTTATACATCGTCATTTCCATATCGTTTATAATTCAAAAATCTCACATTGGGTTCCACTCCACCAAAAATAGCAGAAGGCTCAGAAAAATATCCGGTCTCTTCTAGAATGTAGAAGACGTCCGCACGAGTCCACTGTCTCTTGTTTCATTGAATTTCGTCAACAAACGAAAAAGATATGATTTTTATTGTGGAATCACAAACCGCAGCGCTTTAAAGTGCTATTAAATAGTTAAATATAATTTAGGCCGTTACCTTTCTTTCGATGTTCAAAACTAGGTTTAGCTTTTTTGATTAATCCATGAAGCTATAGCCCGATCAGATTATACGGCGTTAAGGGCTCCGAGAGAGCTTCCTGGCGCCACCAGTCTTGTCCAGTTCGACGGTGGATCCAGCTCACGGCGGAGGCAGGAAGTTCCAGACTTTGGAGCGATGGATCTCAGCAAATACTCCAGTAGAGAAGACCAGGTTTGTATGGATTTAGAGATGGGAGAATTATCTACAAAAAACCCAACTGGAGCCTGTGATATTGATGAGTGAGGAGGAGAAAACGAGGAGAGAAGCTTGGAAGCCTTTTCCGTCGTCGCGCAGCAGGAGATCGGGGAGAGAGAATATGATGTGGCCCAATGATATTTTTTTTATATTTATAAATTTTAAAAATCCAAAAATACCCCTTATCTCATACGAACTCCAATACAAACCCAACGGCTGTCGTCCCCAGCTAAATACCCCCATTCCGAACATAATGGGATATGTTTCGTAGGCCCATTCGACTATTTGAGTCAGTTTTTCTTAAAATTAAAATATACAACATTCAATATTTGATTTGAACGTACATTTCAATTTGTCGGGGCCACATACTGATTCTAAAAATCCCAGAAAAATAAATCTAGCTATGTTTTGACGATACGGTCCCAACAAAACTAGTTTCGTCGAATTCTGAGACTGATTGCAAAATGGCCATTTTCACGGGCTATATAAACTCTATAGCAACCTTTCTGAAAATTCATTTAGCCATAACTTTTGCTTCCCGCTATGAAACTTCGATTTTTCAGATTCGTTAGAAAGATACTCACTAACAGATTTAAATATTTTTGGTTTCACTAAAATCCGCTTCATTTTGCACCCAGCACAGTCAATCAAAGTTTGAATTCAAATTTTGAAACTACCGCGCCATTTCAGGCCTTGTTTATAATTAAAAATAATTATATTCATTTTCAAATATCGATTCAAACATACTTTTCGTCGTTATTATTTAAAATATTTATTTTAAATATTAAAATCCACCAAAATAGCCAATTTAAAAAAAAAAATCAAACTGGTTCAGATTTTCCGGGTTGTTACAAAAAATCATAATATAAAATATAATTTCAAAATATTAAGATAAGTATAAAATTAAAAGATATTTATTTATAAAAAATCAAAGTATAAAATTAAAAATCAAGTACAAGTAAAGTAAGTATTTTAAAAGTATAAAATCAAAGTTACTTAAAAGGGTATAAGTAGTGAAATCAAAATATAATAATCAAAGTAAAGTATAAATACCTAAATCTAATAGTAAGTGTAAATTTCTTAAAGTAAAGTTATAATAAAATATTCTTTTTAAGAAACCTTTGAATGGATTTCTTTGAAATCAAAGTATAGTTGAAAACTTTTTATAAAGAGAATTTAAAATGTAAATTCTGTTTTGAAATCATTTTGAAAATAGAAATATTTGTAAATCATTTTGTAAAAATTGGATGGAGATTAGATAAGTGAAACCAGAGTTTTAACCTAATTCTAAGATTCTATTATTTTGAAAACTTGAACTCTTGCAACTCATGATTTTTTATATTCTTGTATCAACATTTTAAATCTTCCATCCTGGTATTATATAATTTTCATTAGCAATATCTTTCATAACATCGTGCAATATTTCCTGCACTATACAATATATATATACATATACATATACATATATATACATATACATATATATATATATACATATACATATATATATATAATGATTAACACATGTTAGGTATAAAATATTCATTACCTAAGGTTGTTACCTTCAAAACTATCATCCACGTTACTAACAACCTCCCCTTTTTGATGATGACAACATTTTATAAAATAATTTCTTACTCCTTCATAACTTCGTCTTAATCTGTACTCCTCCTCAATCTATGCATGTTTTATATTTTCTCCCCTTTTTCATCAACAAAAATTTCCTTAACTATCGATTAAATTGACTTGGTTACGGATCATATTGAAATACTGGTGAACTAAAACCCTCACACACTCTTATATATATATACACTATAATTTAAACGTATTCTAATATTGGAAATATAGGGATATTCTAATGAATAATTATAAGAAACCATACTTAAGATAAACATATGTAAACATAAAGATGAAATAAAACATTTCATTCCAATCTAAACAATATATATGAATTAAATCAATCATTCAAACAAACAAGCAAATCAAATCAATCTAATCAAGTCATATGTTATGCACATCAATATGACTTTGATATATTCATACTTAAGTATTCAAAATAAGTAAATTCAAACATTATATGGTGCAATAAGTAAATTCAAACATTATATGGTGCTTCTACCCCACCATCCTTGCCAAAGATAAGATCCTGCCTTATAGCATTCCAATCATTGTCATCTTTGGTTATAGTACGTTCAAGATTGGCTTCGGGTTAGTCATTAGAGACCGAGGAAATCATCCATAGAATCACATCAAAGCTCCTCTATTACTTTTTGATCATCTTTCTGTTCTAGAATGGTATTCATAGGAATTATCCATTATTTTGTTTAAAGATAAAAGGATGAGAAAAGATGAAGAAAAAATGGATTTGATTCATCTTTCTGTTCTAGAATGGTATTCATAGGGAAGAAAATTCATTTGAAATGAAAAGAGATAAGGTAGCTATTTAAGTTCAATTTTTTTGTATTTTGGTCATTATACGTCGATATGTCTATATAGGGTATGTTGTCATGTTCAGACATATTTTGAAAAGTGGCTTGTTTTTTAGTTTTATATCATCATTTTATCGATTCTAGCACTACAAGAAAATTGATTTTTTGTAGCGCCCAAAAAACGCTACCAAGCGTTTTCGGTGGCGTTTCGATAATCGTTACGAGAAAACATGCCACTAAAAATCGTTGAGTATTGATTGCACTTTCTGTAACGTTATAAATATTTGTTTCTAACAGCGTTTGTTAAATGTTACGAATGTTATTTTTGCAGTGTCCATAAAACGCCACCGAAAAATGTTTCTTTACTACGATATTATTTTTAATGGGGGTCACTTGTCTTTTTTGTAGCGTTCAGTGAATGCCACCGCAAAGTTTCCTAATTACTTTAACCATTTATTTGTAGCGGCTTTTAAACGCTACAAATAAAAATAATATTCCATGGCGTTTTCTCCACCACCATTTGTTCCCAATTTGTATCATAACATTCCAGACCTATCCATAATTTTGCCTCCAGTTATATACCAATAGAATACACAAACACATACACTTTTGAACATAACATATTAAACAACCACAAAATACATACACATTCAAATATCCACAACATACATAAGTGTCCAAGTGTGCATAACCATACATTTTCATGGTTAGTATTTACAATAAAATTTCTCACGATGAAGAACTAAAGAGAGTCTAAGTGCGCTTACCTATTGTCTATCCATTAGAGACTTCTATTTACATAGAAAAGACGGAGCAGAGATAAACATAGCTTCCTAGTATTAGTATCATGGGGTATAACAGAAAATTACGTCAGTTATCCAAACTTGCACCATAAATAATGCTGCACATAATTTATAATCAATTCACGAAATGTTACAAATGCATAAGGAAGAAGAATCCCATTTAGCTCTATAGATTTGTTATTCACAGCAGGTACCTGAAATAGCGCAAACCAAGCAATTAGAATTTGAACTGTAAATGTACATAGAGAGAGAGAGAGAGAGAGAGAAACAAGCCAATACAATAGTGCATACGAGTAACTAATAAGTAAGAAAAAGATCTTTATAAAAGAATGCCATAGATGAAGATCAGAGAATCATAATAATTAAAAAATAAGACCTGGATCCATGATTGTGTAAACGACTTCTTCATAACATTGATGCAAATGGAGCTCCATTCCATTTTTCATCCACACTAAGTGACTGCATGGTTTAGCGATTAGTTAAAACTATAAAACTTAGTGAATGTCATTATCAAGTAGTATTTTTCTACCTGAAACCCAAACTGCTAATATTTGAACCGATCTGTTACTAGAAAATTTAGAGATATATTTGCCAGTCTCACAACAATAATTAATTTTTGATAGAACCTATGACTTACTTGAATCGGCATCATTTCACAGAAAATAAACTTATCATAGAGAAATTATGTTAGAAACTAAACAGTTATAAGCTGCTCAACAAAAAAGTGAGGATTATATGGAAGACAGAAAACAATCAGGCCACATTGCAGTAGAGAAAATTACGTCAGCTTCATATGTATTTCCCTTTAGAACTAAAACTTCTACCCGCATACCATGTATTATACAGTAGCTCATCAAAACTGCCAACTTTTTATCATCGTGTACAAGAGTTATACTGGCATTACGTGTATTAGAAATCACCATTACATATCTGGGTTCATTTTGAAATTTTTATCACATTAAAAACAGCCAAGAACACGAGTATAACATTTGATTCCATAATATTCACAACTAAGAAATAAAGAGGTGTACCTCTTAAACAACGTGAGCTATGTTAGATATAATCATCAAATATGTTTCCTTTTATTTATGAGTTATATTAGGGTTGTATTATTTATGAGTTATATTAGGATTGTATTAATTATGATTTATAATAGGATTGTATTAATTTGGTCTATATTTGGTATAGATTCAAATATGCTCTAGAATATTCTATTCTAGAATGCACTCTCCCATCTATAAATATGTAATTATTTAATTATGTAATCAAGAAATACAATTCTATTTTCTGTTTTCACATGGTATCAGAGCACCATTAAATAAAATTACACTCTTGTCTTTCTCAATCTCTTATCATGGCTAATGATAACAATCCTCCTACTGTTTCTATCAGAGTTGATCCTTATGCTATCCATCACTCGGATAGTCCCTCTACTGTTCTTGTCACACCTCTCTTAACTGGTGATAATTATGGCTCTTGGAGTCGTGCCATTACAATGTCATTACGAGCCAAGAGCAAATTTGGTTTTGTCGACGGTTCCTTACCGATCCCAACGGTGGAAACCGACATTGTCAATTGGCACCACTGCAACGATCTTGTTGGCAGTTGGATACTCAATTCTGCATCTCCGGAAATCAGGCCAAGTATTCTCTATGCCGATAGCGCTGCCCAGATATGGATGGATCTCAAAGAGCACTTTTCTCAGTCTAATGCGCCGAAGATATATCAGTTAAAACTCTCTATCTCCTCACTCAAACAAGAAGGTATGAGTGTTTCATTGTACTTCACCCAACTTAAATCTTTGTGGGATGAGTTGAGTAGCATTATTTCAATTGATCTGTGTACTTGCGAAAATGGAAAGTGTATTATTGAACAACAAAATCAGGATCGAGCCATGGAATTCCTTCAAGGACTGCATGATAGTTTCTCTGCTGTGCGTAGTTAGATTCTCCTTATGGAGCCATTTCCGTCCATTCAGCGGATTTACAATCTTGTCCGTCAAGAAGAGATGCAACAAGAGTTGAATGTTCGATCAACCCCAGCTGTTGAGTCTGCTTCCTTCCAAGCTTCAAAGCCACCATATCGTGGGCTGTCAAAGAGGCAACGTCCATTCTGTGATCACTGCAACCGATATGGACATAATCGAGATAAATGCTATCAACTGCATGGCTTCCCAAGCAAGCAAGAAAAGCACGCAGCTGAACATGGATCAACCTCTCATGCTGTGCCAAATAATCATCTGACAACTCAACAGTACAACAAGTTGCTTGCTCTCTTGACCAAAGACGAAGTTGGTGAACTCTCGGCTAAATTAGCAGGTACAATTCTATCTTGTATGTCTTCTTGTTGGATTATAGATTCAGGTGCATCAAATCATATATGCACATCACTATCAATTTTTTCTTCAGATGTTCCATTGCAAAAACATAAGTCTGTTCAATTACCTGATGGCACTTTTGCATCAGTGACTCACATTGGGATTGTTAAACATTCAAAATCCCTTATTCTCAAAGATGTATTTTTTATCCCATCATTCAAATTCAATTTATTATCTGTCTCACAATTAGCAAAACAACTTAATTGTGAAGTAATTTTTTCTAAATTTCAATGTCATTTTCAGGACCTGTTGACGAACAGGACGATTGGTCGGGGTAGAGTTCATTGTGGCCTTTACTACTTGGAGGATGTTTCCCATTTAAATTCAGTTTTTTCATTTCAGCATTCAAATAATTTTGATCTTTGGCACTCTCGCCTTAGTCATCCTAGTAGTTCTCGTTTTAAATTTCTTGTTAATAATTTTCTGGATATATCCGCGAATGATAAATTTATTTGTGATATTTGCCCACAAGCTAAGCAATGTCGTGGTTCATTTCCGCAAAGTGTATCTTGTTCTTCTCTATGTTTTGAATTATTACATGTTGATGTTTGGGGACCATTTAATGTTCCATCTAAAAATGGTTCACATTTTTTTCTTACCATTGTTGATGATTATTCAAGATGCACTTGGGTCTATTTAATGAAATTCAAGTCTCAAACCTTTTATATGATAAAACATTTTTTTAATCAAGTAAGTAGACAATTTGGACTGTCAATCTCCACTATACAATCTGGAGATGGTGGTATTTTTATTCCATAACTTCAAGCTCTTCGATCTGACAATGGAACTGAGTTTCTTTCATTAGAGTTTCAAAATTGGTTTCATTCTCATGGTATAATCCATCAACGAAGTTGTGTAGCCACTCCTCAACAAAACGGGATTGTGGAACGTAAACATCGACACTTGCTTGATGTTGCTCGTTCACTACGATTTCAAGCTAATCTTCCCCTCTCATTTTGGGGCGAATGTGTTCTCACCGCCGCATTTCTTATAAATAAATTACCCACACGTGCTCTTAATTTCAAATCTCCTCATGAAGTTTTATTTGGAAAGGTTCCGTCTTATTCATCTTTACGTGTGTTTGGCTATCTGTGTTTTGCGAAAAATATGCATATTAAAAATAAATTTGAGGCACGAGGTAAGCCACACATTTTTGTTGGTTACCCTTATGGTCAAAAATGATATCGACTTTATGATCCTTATTCTCATCGCATAATAGTCTCGCGTGACGTTATTTTTCATGAATCAGTTTTTCCATATAAAAACATTTCAGATCATAGATCTAACGACATTTCCATCACTCCACTAGATGATGATTTACCTACAAATTTCACACCATTTCAAAATGATTCATCAGTACCAACTAATATTTCTTCGTCTAATACAACTGAAAATGGTGAAAATTCACTTCAAAATCATTCTCCAAATCTGATTCCAACAGAAATCGCTGATTCAAATCAGTCTCAGCAAACTAATAGTAATTCTTCAATTATAATTCCCACGAATACTGCTGATTTAAATCGTCCTCAGCGAATCGACGAAGGCCATTACATCTCAATGATTATGCATGCAACGTCTCTCCTTCATCTACTTCTTTTCCTTTATCCAAATATTTCTTTTTGGAAAAGTTTAGTCATTCTCATCATGTTTTTTTGTCCAAAATTATTAATCATGATGAACCTCAAACTTATTCTCAAGCAGTTCAATCTTCTGCTTGGCATGGTGCAATGTCTGTTGAAATTCGTGCTCTCGAAGCAAACAAAACATGGTCTGTTTGCTCATTACCACCAAATAAAACACCAATTGGTTGCAAATGGGTATATAAAATTAAATATTGCTCTGATGGTTCTATTGAACGATATAAAGCACGTTTAGTAGCCAAAGGTTACACCCAAGTTGAAGGAATTGATTACCACGATACTTTTGCTCTGGTAGCAAAATTGGTCACCGTTCGTCTACTTCTTTCTATCGCTACAATTAAAAACTGGTCTCTTCATCAATTAGACGTAAACAATGCTTTCCTCCAAGGTGATCTAAATGAGGAAGTTTATATGAAACTTCCTCTTGGTTTTCCTCGTCATGGTGGCAATCAAGTTTGTAAGATCCATAAATCTTTTTATGGACTTAAACAAGCTTCGCGTCAATGGTTCTCTAAGTTTTCTTCTACTTTAATTCAACGTGGTTTTCGTCAATCTAATTCCGATTACAAGCTCTTTACGTATATTCGTCATCATATTTCAGTATTTGTTCTTGTTTACGTAGATGATATTATCATTACAGGAAACGATGAATCTTTTATTTCCATGACAAAACAATTTCTCGCTAAATCTTTCTCCATTAAAGATCTTGGGCGTCTAAGTTATTTTCTTGGTATTGAAGTTTCTCGTTCCAAAAAGGGATTATTTTTGTGTCAACGTAAGTACACACTTGACATATTAAAGGATTCAGGTATGCTTGGTTCTCGTACAACTCCAATTCCTATGGAATAACATTGTCGACTTCTTCCAGATGACGGCAATCTCATGCCTGATCCATCTCTTTATCAACGACTCATCGGTCGTCTCTTATATCTTACAGTTACTCGTCCCGACATTCAATATGCTGTCAACAAACTTAGCCAATTTATGCAAAGCCCTCGTTCCACACATCTTGATGCTGCAAATAAAATCCTTCGATATCTCAAAGGTTCTATTGGTAAAGATTTATTCCTATCGGCAACGAGTTCTTTTTCTCTGGTCGGTTTTGCTGATTCTGACTAGGCAGGTTGCCCCGTCACTCACCGTTCTACTACCGGTTACTTTACAATGCTTGGTTCTAGTCCCATCTCCTGGAAATCAAAGAAACAACCGACTGTTTCTCGATCATCTCCTGAAGCTGAGTATCGGTCTCTTGCTGCTATTACCGCTGATGAGATAGCCCGTAAATTCCCCGTGAAGGAAAGCCCGGATTACCTTGAGAATACGACAAACCAGAACACAAACAGAAGAACATTTCATTGTATATAACAACAATTCCATCAGAATACAAGAATATACAGAGTATGAATAAATATTACACAGAAAAATATCAGAGATTTAAATTACATTTAAATACATCGCAGCGGAAATAATACAAAGCACAACTAGAAGAGATATACGGATACATAGCTTTCCGGATATCGTTCCAGCTGTAAATCAGGATCCTGTGAATATAAATCTGCAAAACCAAAACTACTAGCTACCCGTGTGGAAAATAGGGGCACCCAGAGTTTAGGTTAAAACAATAAACTCCAGGTCAGTCATGTGACTGGTGTGAGAACTAAAACAGTTATTAATCTTTGTTTTTAAAGTTAGGTAAATCAAGGGACCACGCCGTATAACACGGAACGGGTTTCCTCCCAAGAATACCAGTGCAAAAAACAAACAGCGCAATGCTAAATAAAGAACAATGAAGCTATTATAAGACCTAGGTCCTAGCACACAATGCAACGCAAGCCGGAGGATAGGGTTTTCCCATATAATAGCCAAATATGCTTGATACGTGAAATTTCATCTTATATTATTACTATAAGTGAAGAAAACAATTTCAAATATAAATGTATCAATCATAGACGGCATGGGTACCATATATCATGTCGCCAATACTAGGCTCTACAATCAAAACCGCAAAATGTCATATTTGGAAATTGGATTTCCATCATGGTGGCTCCTGATTCGAAAGATCGATCGCGTGGTTCCATCTACAATCTTACGTCTCAGCGAGAGAAAACACCGTAATGCACATCCGCACTTTTTGGGAAATCGAGTATCACTGCGGCTTACGTCTCGGCTAGAGAAAACACCGCTTACCCTATCCCTCTGAGCACTAAGCTCAATCTCGGTCGACCGAATCCACGACACCACTAAGGTGCCCATCCTCTAAAAAGCATACTGATCAAACCATCAGTTTACCACCATACCGGGGTGTGAGGATCGCGAATCAATGCTATACACAAAGCCGTGCTATATTAAAGCTGCGCTTTGATCATCACCCACCAAACCTTTCTTTTCAACAAAAGTCTGGATCACTACATCTCAGCATGCCACACTATCAATCCATATCGTACCACTGATTTCTGCCAATATAAAACCTCTGAGCTCGTATGTCTCAGAGAAGGGCGTTAAGCAAGAGAATAAATTCTTCACCGCCAAATAGATATATATTTAGCAGAGATCAACGAATACAATATAAAGGAATACAATGTCAGACACACCATCCATTTACAAGTCCGTTCTAGGTCTGAACGAAACCGGAGGCACTTTCCTCGCATATCCATCGACCTCCAAGTACGTCCGGACGGCTACTACTTTAGCCCCCTTCAAGGTAGCTACTCTCATCGTGAGCATCAGTAGCACCCATCCATTCGATGTGAAGATCGTCGGTTTTGCACCGTCTTCAATCTCTTCGACTCATCGTCGAATTAGTTATTCAGAATGGGTTATACCCGGACTTTCTAAATAACTCGCGTATCTTAATCAACAAGTGCTATAAAACACAATATACGCCTCATTCCAATTTATAATATTCTTTTATTCAGATATTCACACTCCTAGGGAAATGTTCCCATTAATTTTATCAAAGATAAATTCTTTTAAATTTATTCTTTAATCTTCCTTTGGATATCATTTCAAACCATATCATGGTTTTCCAAACTAGTCGGGATTAGCGAACCACACCGAAGTAATTATTTATTTTATTTCCCAATCCCAACCTATTTATCCCATGGAGCAAAACTGGTGATACTCCATATTTAACACCACGTGGTTATCGGTAAAGTTAATTACCATTTCACGTTCAAATCTAATTAAAGATTTAACTATCGCTAGGAGTAAAACTGGTGATACTCCCCTTTCGATCATTTCTAAATTTTGATAATTTAAATTATCAATTCATATTTCAATCTAATTAAAGATTCATTAAAACTCCTTTTACTGGGTTAAAGAACAAATGTCATTTAAAACAAAGTTCACGATAAACCCAAATCACATTCTATTTCAATTCCAATAAAATATATTAGAACTTCTGGTTATTTAAAACCCATTTCAATTTATTTATTTCAAAAATAAATTGATTTTAATTCTAGTTCAAAGCTAGTTCATTTTGATAAAAATCTATTTTTATCTTTTCAAATATGGAGTTTTTCATTCCAATTTTTCCCAAATTATGTCTTATGATTTTACACAAATTATAGATATTTTTAATTATTTTATCAAGGCCCATACAGTCGATTTCCATCTACGGCCATCGAACTGCACTTACAGCGACCTTTTCTGAAATTGATTTGGACATATCTCCAAATCCAACCGTTAGATTTCAAATTTCTAATATTCATTGGAAAGCTCTTTTCGATATGAACCCAACGGTTCTGGTTTCAGGAGAATCCGACGGTCGGATCTCCCGCAACGTCAATTCGAAGTCAATGGTCGAAATTCGCGAACTGCCGCAGCGCGGCGCGTTCTATTCAGGCCATTATATTATATATATAATATATACTTCGTCGATTTCCTTTTAAAAACGAATTTTATAAATCGTTTTAAATTCATTTTCAAAACGGTTTCAACTTCATTTCAAATTCAAATCAAAATTGAAATTTTCCAATATAAATTCGTTTTAAATTCATTTCAAATTAATTTCAATTCAAATCGATTTCAATTCAATTTCAATTCGAATTCATTTCTATTCAATTTCAATTCGAATTCATTTCTATTCAATTTCAATTCGAATTCATTTCTATTCAACTTCAATTCGAATTCATTTCTATTCAATTTCAATTCGAATTCACTTTATATTCAATTCAATTCGAATTCACTTTATATTCAATTCCATTCGAATTCGTTTTATATTCAATTCAATTCAAATTCGAATTCGTTTTATATTCAATTCAATTCGAATTCTTAAATCTCTTTTCAATATTCATTATAAAAACGAATATAATCGATATAAATATCGTTCGCGTCAAAATAGCGCATCACTAATCAACACGGCTTTATATTTTTTAATAACTTCGTTATTCTATTCAACAAATGAATATTTATCCTATTCAACACATGAATCTATATTTCTTTCACCACCTGACTAATCTCAACAAATGAGTACCGTCAACACGTGAATCTTTATTTTATAATATTCTTTATTTTCCCAATTGGAATGAGGCCCAATCAATTACCATATAATGTTAATTATATGGATTCCATACAACACATGTATATAACAGCAACGATAAATAATCAACCATCATCCAAAGTGCACCACACAACTGCGTAAGCATCGAATATAAATATTTAACGCTTATAACAGCCTGTCAATCAATCGATCGACATACAGCTAATTATTGGGATTGGTGTATGTCATATATCATCCCAATACCCGTGTGGGGTTTTCAAACAATCAAACACATATTTTATTTGTGCAGTTGGGCGATGTGTAAAATTTATCGTCCCAATCAATATCAGCCAAATGTGTATGTAAACAAATCGTCTGATTTGTTTATAAATATTTATTTATTCACATTCACGTTAAAAATTATATTTTTAACTATAGAATATTTTCCACTATATAATATTTTATTTCATTCCACAACACACAATCAATTTTTCACATCAAAATCAATCAAACAAGCATACAAGCCGTCCATGGTCTGTGGACGACGGGTGTCGGGTGCTGCTAAGCACTGTCTGCATCCTAATATATATTTTTAACTAGAAATAAAATAAAAGTGAGGAGTTCTCACCTTTGGGATCCACTCCGCCATTCTTTCCTTCTGAATGGTTTGGATTTCGTTTTGATTTCAATCAGATCCATCGTCATCTGTTTCACGCAGTTGATTATTAAAAATCACATTTTTATACTGCTACTATATAAATAAAAATCATATTTTTATTTCCACTTCATATATATAAAAATCATATTTTTAAGTTGCTAATTCGTATATAAAAATCAAACCTTTCTTGTTTTAAAAAAAATCAAAACTTTCCGCCATTAACAATCTCATCCTTGTGCCATTAAAGATCATATCTTTTCATAGTTAAAAATCTCGTCTATTTATATTTTTCTTTTCTAACCAAAGTATATTCTTCCTATATGAACAAAGTATATTTCTTTTTAATCAAAGTATAATTTATTTTCAAATCTAATGCGATATATTTTTCAGAACAAATGCGATATATTTTTCAGAACAAATGCGATATATTTTTCAGAACAAATGCGATATATTTTTCAGAACAAATGCGATATATTTTTCAGATTTTGCGATATATTTTTCAGATTTTTAACAATGATAATACATAAATAAAAACAAGGTTTTAATTACCCTTTCCTCCTTCCAGTTCTGCTTAAGGCCGACGTTGATTTTAGTTGTTCAAAGCTAGGGTTTCGCCTAGCTCGAGAATGGTGACACCGGACGTTGATCCACCAGCTCCACACGGCGCGCCTCCGAGAGGGCTTCCCATCGACACCCCACTTGGCCAGCTCGGTGGCCAGGACGGCGCGCAAAACGAGACGATGCAGCGGCTTCTTGGAGGCTCGATTCGAACGATTAACACCATGATGAAAGGCAAGGTTGGTATAGATTGGAAGAGCAAAAGATCCTCTATAATCTTTGCTTTAAGATTCCAAAGATTATTGAGTGGATAAATCGATTTTTGAGGGAGAAAATTTGAGTGGTTTTGACCGTCGATTTCATTCTGGCGACTTGGACGTTGAATTAGGGTTAAGGGGGAATTTCTAGTGTATTTATATTATTATATATTAATATTATATTCTACTTTTGCTTTGTTATCAAATTTAACACCCCGAACCCCAAATCAAACCCAACGACTATCTCCCCTAGCTAATTACCCCCATCTCGGACACAATGGAATATGTTTCGTAAGCCCATTCGACGGTTACAGTCAGTTATTCTTCAAATTAAAGTATAAAACATTTAATTTTAGATTTGAACGTACATTTTAATTTGCCGGGGCCACATATTAACTCTAAAAATTCCTGAAAAATATTTTCTAGCTTCGTATTGACGATACGGTCCTAACAAAACTAATTTCGTCAAATTCTAAGACCGTTTGAAAAATGGCCATTTTCCAGTCGATTAAAATTAACTGAAACTGGCCAAACGCGTTTTCCTTCGCCACGCTCACATATTGATTCGAAAAATTACGAATTTTGGAATCTAGCAATAATTTGACATCATGGATCCAACAAAAGTGGTTTCGTCAAAAACCGAGATCGTTTGCAAAATGTCTATTTTTAAGGGCCAGAATTCCATAGCGACTATTCTGAATTTTCAACTGAACATATCTTTTGATTCCCGCTATGGAATGTTGATTTCTCGGATTCGTTGGAAAGATATTCTCAAATAGATCCTATTATTTTTGGTTTCACTAAAATCCAGTTTATTTTGAATCCTGCACATTCATTTGAAATTTGAAATCGAATTATCGAACTACCGCACCATTTTCAATTTCTTTTATATATTTAAATATTTATATTCTAACGACGATCTATATAAATATATACGTTCGAATTATATTCAAAATAAATTTCCCGTCGATATTATTTAAAATAATTCATTTTAAATATTCAAAATTCATTAAATTCGCCAAAATAAAAATTTTAAATTGGCCCAAATTTCCGGGTTGTTACAACTGAAGTCCAATGGTTACATTCAGTCTTATCCGAACTTGGTTTTCCACCATCTGTTCCTATATCAATACATTGCGATAGCCAAGCTGCAATTCATATTGCATCAAATCCCGTCTACCATGAACGAACTAAGCACATCGAAATAGATTGTCATTTCGTTCATGAAAAGATTCTCTCCGGTATTGTTACTCCTTCCTATATTCGTTCTTGCGACCAACTAGCGGATATTTTCACAAAACCACTAGGTGCTGATAATTTCAAACGATTGCTTAGCAAGTTGGGCGTGCTCGACATTTCTCTCCCGGCTCCAACTTGACGCGGGGTGTTAAAAAACATGACCTATGTTAGAGATAATCATCAAATATGTTTCCTTTTATTTATGAGTTATATTAGGATTGTATTATTTATGAGTTATATTAGGATTGTATTAATTATGAATTATATTAGGATTGTATCAATTTGGTCTGTATTTGGTATAGATTCAAATATGCTCTATAATATTCTATTCTAGAATGCTCTCTCCCATCTATAAATATGTAATTATGTAATCAAGAAATACAATTCTATTTTCTGTTTTCACAGTACCATATGCTAAAAGAATAAAACTTACATCGCAAGGCTTCTAACTCTGTAAAGTTATTCTTGAAAACCAACATGTAATTGATCTGATAGTTCAAAATGCTGCATCTAAGATACCGCGATATATCTAAACTTTGAAATCAACAAGTACATCATAAAAAAATTCCAACTATGACGTAGGACTCTCAACATTAAAAGTGTCGTAACAAAGTTATAAAGAATAAGCAGTATCAGGTAATAGTGAACATATCGAAGAGTTTCTATTGACTGATGATAAATTATGGCATGTGATATTTTGGTCGCTTCTATTCTAAGGGCTTTTAGCTCTACCTCGGCTTTATGGGCAGTAATCACTCCAACACAAAAACTAGTAGAACATAGAAAAAAAGGAATAAACGTACATAAAATCTCACCTAAGGTTACCAACAATAACTCCAATTTTTTTAACCCCTTGAAAGCACCTAGCATTAAGTAAAACAAATCTCTTCTCCCCAGTATACTACTCGTTGCAAATAAACAGAAGACATAAATCACCGTAAAATGGTTAAATAAATCAAACTGTGCCATAGCAAACAAAATTGTAAAGTTATCAAAACTGGTACCGACTATCGAATGTATAGAGTAACTTGCACGCACTAAATTCTTTCATGGACGAAAACAAACTTTTATGTACTTCCAGTCCCATTTAAGCTAAACAAATAGTAGATACTCCCCGAAAACAATACATAAATTAATGTACAAATAATTAATCAATAATATGCAATTAGACAAAACTGTATATACTTGAGTTTTACAAATTCCTTGTTTCAATACAAAGTTTTAAATAGATATCATGTTCTATTTTTGGTTCTATTTAGAAATCTTGTGCACCTCTACTGATTCCTACTTCTCAATAGCCTATCATATATATTAATTTATAGACAGAGAAACTGTACCAGAGTTGCAATGTCAACATGTACACAAGGTTTACTCGACTTATGCTAAACTTGTACTCAAATTATTACTAGCACTTTATAAGAAAATAAATAAATAAATAGCAATAACATTACCTTTGGAAGTTGCAATAAGTATTAGCAATAATCTCAAACTCCCCTGGTATGGTATAACCATTTCTTCTATAACACCACTTTTTTCTCTAGGCTAAATACAAACTAAACCACCTATAAAATACTTGGAAGAAGGTGGGTTTCTTTGTTCAGTTTCCTACATCAATTCACCTTTATCTAGCCTTATTAATATTAATATCGAGATTGCAAATACAGTTCAGGTTCAACTTGATCATTGATGGCCTAACACAAATTATTGCAATCTCGATTATTAATATTGATGGGGCAAGAGCCTAAAACAAATTGTCTTGGTCCCCTTTGGGCGATCAGTTAAGAAGAAACTGATTTGCCTTATGTAACATAATGCTTCTCCTGGGCCTACACAGAAATTTTGTATGATTATGTATCTGTTATTTAACAACATAGTCATAAACATAAATATATGTTATACAATCCTTGTACTATTAACCAATGTAATGCTTGTATGAACATTTTTATGATAAGTACGACATCTTTATGGTATGTAACATTCAGCACTATAGGAAAAAAGGCACAACCAAGATAAAATTTTGAAGATCCTGATACTGTTAAGTAGTACTGCCTGAAAGTATATTCCAGAGCCATGTCGACAAGGTGTTTAGTAACTTTAAGATACTGCAACCAAATTCCATCAAGATGGAACACTCACATTTTACTAAGTACTAAATCATGAGTTATATGCGTATGCCGGAAGATAAGAGAGGTACTAAACAAGCATTCTATGGGATGGTCGAGGAAACATTTCGAAATGATAAAGTTGATCATATGGATGAATATTTTTACTTCTTACTGTTTAATAATTTGGTCTAGTTAACAAACCAACTAACCTTGATTTATTTTAGGAGTTACTAAATTGATCCATTGAAACTTATTGATCTTTGGAACTTAAGTTACTAAATTTCGAAGCTCTTTAGTGACAGAAAACTTTATTTTAAAGTTTTCATCATTTCAAAGTGTTTCCTCAACCAGACCACAGAAAACTAAGTCAGTACCTCTCTTAACTCCGCGTATTCGCATAGAACTCGTGATATGTTTCTTAATAACACGTGAATGTTCCATTTTCATGGAAATAAGTCGTAGTATCCTAAAAATACTAAACACTTGCCGACATGGATGTAATAACCCGGAAATCTGGGCCAATTTAAAATTTTTATTTTGACAATTTTAGCGAATTTTGATTATTTAAAATGAATTATTTTAAATAATAACAACGAAAAAATTATTTTGAATAAAATTAGAACGTATATATTTATATACGTCGTCGTTAGAATATAAATAATTATATATAATTATAAAAGGAATTGAAAATGGCGCGGTAGTTCGATAATTCGATTTCAAACTTCAATTGAACGTACCGGGAGCAAAACAATCCGGATTTTAGTGAAACAAAAAATAATAGGATCTATTTGAGGATATCTTTCCAACGAATCCGAAAAATCGAAATTTCATAGCGGGGATCAAAAGATCTGTCCAGTTGAAAATTCTGAATAGTCGCTATGGAATTCAGGCCCTTAAATATAGAAATTTTGCAAACGACCTCGGATTTCGACGAAACCACTTTTGTTGGATCCATGATGTCAAGTTATTACTAGGTTTCAAATTTCATAATTTTTCGAATCAATATGTGAGCGTGGCAAAGGAAAACGCGTTTGACCAGTTTCAGTTGATTTTAATCGACTGGAAAATGGCCATTTTTCAAATGGTCTCAGAATTCGACGAAATTAGTTTTGCTAGGACCGTATCGTCAATACGAAGCTAGAAAATATTTTTTGGAAATTTTTCGAGTTAGTATGTGGCCCCGGTAAATTGAAATGCGCGTTCAAATTCAATATATAGAGTTATATGTTGATTTTGACGAAAACTGATCGAAATGATCGAATCAGCCTACGGTACACATCCCATTGTGTTCGGAACGGGGGTAATACGCTAGGGACGACAGTCGGTGGGCTTGATTTCGAGTTCGTGTTAAAAAGTTACCTTTATGTAATTAAAAATAATAAAATATTTATATATAAATTAAATAAACCCCCCTTATCCCTCTCTACTTGGTCAGCCCTACTGTGATATCGTTCAGATCTAAAAAATGAAATAAAAAAAAAACCACGAGCCTCGTCGCCTAGCCCCATCGCTCCACCGTCGTCCACTAACATCGCTCCACCCCAGCTCGGCACCTCCTCCACTTCCTCCTTCCCCCATCGCCAATACGAAACCGCATTGACCCAGCCTTCCACCGCGAGCCCCAGCTTGCAGCCGCCACAACCGTCAGCCCCCTCTATCGCCGCACAGTCCCGCGAGCTTCGACCAACTCTGGTGGCAGCAGCGGTGGCTTCTCTCAAGGGATGACGGGTTTTAGATTTGGTACAGTGAGTTTTTTGTTTTGTATAATTAATTTAAATATAACATTGTTTAAATTTGACTTAATTAATTTTGCAGTAGATAATAATGTGATTCTTAAATATAACTTATATAGAAAAGGTTCGATTTTATTTAGGTGAACATCGTGTTAAAAATATACTCTTTTTATTAGAACAAAGATATGATTTTTATTTGAACAAAGATATGATTTTTACTTATAAGGTAGCGGTATAAAGATATGATTTTTATCCATGTAGCGGTGAAGTAAAGTTGTGGTATTTATTTATATGAATACCATATAAAAATATGATTTTTATCATGAAGAGAAAAATGTAAAAATTATTATTTTTATATATGTAGCGAAATAAAAATCTGATTTTTATTATATATATAGTGAAGTAAAAATGAGATTTTTATAGCGATGAAAAAAAATTAGATCTTTCTATATGAAAAGATAGGAAAGTGTATTTGGTGGAAAAGCGAATAAAAATATGATTTTTATAGTATAGAGAAAATAAAATTTTGATTTTTATATTATATAGATAATAAAAATTCGATCTTTATTATGTAGGAGGTGTAAAAATAGAATTTTTATCTATATAGTAGCGATGTAAAAATAGAATTTTTATCTATATAGTAGTGATGTAAAAATAGAATTTTATCCATATGGAGTGATTATAAAAATATGATTTTTATATACATAGCAACAATATAAAAATGTGATTTTTATATATGTAGTGGCTACGGGCAACGAAAGTGACAAAAGGCGAGAACAGTGATGATTTCCTACAATAGAAGAGTCGTGGTATTGGATTAGCTATCGGTGAGAACTCCTCACTTTAAATCTTCTCTTTCTAGTTATATATATATACTAGGATGCAGACGGTGTTTAGTAGCACCCGACACCATCGTCCACAGACCATGGACTTGTTTGTTTGGTTGTGTAGTTGGTTAGATTGTTTGATTTGAATTTGATTGTTTGGTGAAATAGAATGGATTTGATTGATGTGTGAATGGCGCGAGCCATCACTAGACCGGGGATAAGGCTAGGCCTTGTCCCGTTTCTAGTATCGTGCCGTTAAGCCGCCGAAATTTTCTAAAATAAATTAGAAAAATAAAGATATCATTTTATTTAATAAATGAACCGAATAGAATATTCATAGGTTGAATAAAATAATTTAATCGTTGAAAATATAATTTTTAACGTGAATATGAATATAGTGAATGTGAATAAAATAAATATTCATTTACAAACCAGACGGTTTGTTTATGTACACCTATTTGAAGGATATTGATTGGGACGATAAATTTTACACATCGCCCAACTGCACAAATAAAATCTGTGTTTGATTGTTTGAAACCCCACACGGGTATTGGGATAAAATACGGCATACACTAATCCCAATAATTAGTTGTATGTCGATCGATGGATCGACAGGCTGTTATAAGCGTTAGATATCTATATTTGATGCTTATACAGTGTAGTGCACTTTGGATGACGGTTGATTATTTATCGTTGCTATTATAAACATGTGTTGTATGGAATCCATATAATTAACTTTATATGGTAATTGATTGGGCCTCATTCCAATTTAGAAAATAAAGAATATTATAAAATAAAGGTTCATGTGTTGACAGTACTCATCCGTTGAGATTAGTCATGTGTTGAACGAAATATTTTAACAATAAAATTCACATCTTTATCTTTATAAAATAAAGGTTCATGTGTTGACAGTACTCATCCGTTGAGATTAGTCATGTGTTGAACGAAATATTTTAACAATAAAATTTACATCTTTATCATATAAAATTAGAAACTAACTGGAAAATAGATAAGATGAGTGGTCTCCTGGATATTGATCTGATGTTGGTTTCGGCCTTCGGGGTTAATATTCCGGGAATCGTTCTCTTACTAATTTACGGTTGGAGACTGATTTGAAATCAAAAGATAGATACCATAATTTTTATAAAATATATTAAATAACAAAAATAGTCACACGTGGACAGTACTCATTTGTTGAGATTAGTCATGTGTTGACAAACATTTGTAAATAGAATAACGAAGTTACTGAAAAATATAAAGCCGTATTGATTAGAGATGCGCTATTTCGATGCGAACGATATTTATATCGATTATATTCGAATTTGAATTGATTTGAATAGAAAATGAATTGAATTTGATTTGAATAGAAAACTAATTGAATTTGATTTGAATAGAAAACGAATTGAATTTGACTTGAATAGAAAACGAATTGAATTTGATTTGAATAGAAAACGAATTGAATTTGACTTGAATAGAAAACGAATTGAATTTGATTTGAATGGAAAACGAATTGAATTTGATTTGAATGGAAAACGAATTGAATTTGATTTGAATAGAAAACGAATTGAATTTGATTTGAATATATAACGAATTCGAATTGAATTGAATATATAACGAATTCGAATTGAATTGAATATAAAACGAATTCGAATTGAATTAAATATAAAACAAATTCGAATTGAATTGGAAACGAATTGAAATAGAATAAAAATCGATTTGAAATGAATTCAAATTGAATTGAAATTTGAATTGAAATGAATTTTAAAACGAATTTATAAGGAAAAATTCAATTTTGATTTGAATTGGAAATGGAGGTTGAAATGTTTTTGAAACGAATTTAAAACTATTTATAAAATTCGTTTTAAATAGAAATCGACGAAATATATATTATATATATAATATAATGGCCTGAATAGAACGCGTCGCACCGCGGCAGTTCGTAAATTTCGACCATTGACTTCGAACGGACATTACGGGAGATCCGACCGTCGAATTCTCCTAAAACCGGAACCGTTGGGTTCGTATCGAAAAGAGCTTTCTAACGAATATTAGAAATTTGAAATCTAACGGTTGGATTTGGAGATACGTCCAAATCAAATTTGGAAAAAGTCGCTGTAAGTGCAGTTCGATAACCGTTGATGGAAATCGACTGTACGGGCCTTGATAAAATTATTAAAAATATCAATAATTTGTATAAAATCATAAGAAATGATTTGGGAAAAATTGGGATGACAAACTCCATATTTGAAAAGATAAAAATAGTTTTTTTATCGAAATGAACTAGTTTTGAACTAAAATTAAACCCGTTTATTTTTAAATAAATAAATTGGATTTGAAATGGGTTTTAAATAGAATTGATTTGTGGGTCTATCGTGAATGATGTTTTAAATAACATTTGTTCTTTAACCCGATAATAAATAGAATGTGATTTGGGTTTGTCGTGAACTGTGTTTTAAATGACATTAGTTCTTTAACCCAATAAAAGGAGTTTTAATGAATCTGCAATTAGATTGAAATGTGAATTGATAATTTAAATTATCAAATTTGGAAAATGAGCGAGAATGGAGTAGCACCAGTTTTGCTCCAAGCGATAGTTAAATTTTTAATTAGATTTGAACGTGGAATGGTAATTAAATTTACCGATAACATCGTGGTGTTAGGTATGGAGTATCACCAGTTTTGCTTCATGGGATGAATAGGTTGGGATTGGGAAATAAAATAAATAATTACTTCGGTGTGGTTCGCTAATCCCGACTAGTTTGGAAAACCATAATTTGGTTTGAAATGACATCCAAAGGAAGATTAAAGAATAAATTCAAAGAATTTATCTTGGATAAAATTAATGGGAACCTTTCCCTAAGAATATGAAATTTAGAAACTAGCTGTAGGTTAGCTAAGAAGAATGGTTTCCTGGGTATTGATCTGATGTTGGTTTCGGCCTTCGGGTTAATATTTGGGAAATTGTTCTCTTGTTGATTTACGGTTAGTGGCTGCTAAATTGGAATGAGGCGTAAGTTGTGTTTGTGTAACATTTGTTTTTAATATACGCGGGTTGTTCGGAAAGGTCGGGTTTATACCCATTCTGAATAACCGATTCGACGATAAGTCGAAGATGATGACGGTGGTCGAAGACCGGAAGTCTTCACATCGTCTGGATAATTACTGATGATCCTGATTGGGCTGTACAGCCAAGAGGATGGAAATAGTTGGTGGTCGTCCAGACGTACTTGGAGATCGATGGATATGCGAGGAAAGTGCCTCCGGTTTCGTTCAGACCCAGAACGAACTTGTAAATGGATCGTGTGTCTGACATTGGATTTTATTCTGTGTTGATTGATCTCTATTAAATATACATCTGTTTGGTGGCGGAGAATTTATTCTTTTGCTTAACGCCCTTCTCTGAGACGTACGAGCTCAGAGGTTGTATATCGATGGACATCAGTCGCATGGCATGAATTGCCTGTGTGGCACGCCTAAGTGGCAATTGATCAAGGCTTCTGCTGAAAAGCAAAGTCTTGTGGTTGATGATCAAAGCACGGTCTTTGTGGCGTAGCTTTGTGTATAACGTGAATTCGCGAGCCTCACACCTCGGTATGAGTCAAAAAGGGGATACGGACCGTTGGGAGAACACAACGTTTCTTTCTAGCTTTGGTGGTGTCAGTGACTTACCAGCCCTGACATTTATATACTTTTCACCTATGTGGTTGTTGGAATGAGGCGCCTCGATTTTAGGTCTGTAAGGACCGAGAAACGTGTGTTCAGGAATAACTAATCCTCAAACGTAAGAGAGGACCGGCCCAACCGATCCAAGTGGCTGCCCAGAGTGTGTAGTCCTGAGCATTTGCTAGAGTGTCACGAAAGCGGAGAGGAGCTTGCCCCTTGCCTCGACTCATGACGGAAATCCAATTTCCAATACGTGTATTTCGGTTTTATTTGTAGAGCCTAGTATGGCGACATAGTGGGATGGGGCGCTTATGCCGTCTATGATTTATATTTATGATTGAAATTGTTTTGACACTATACACTTATTATAGTATCAGATGATTTGTTTTTAAAACGTATCAAGCATGTTTGGTTGTTATAAGGGAAAACCCTATCCTCCGGCTTGCGTTGCATTGTGTGATGGGACCTGGGTCTTATAATAGCTTCATTTTTCGAAAAAGCATTGCGTTGTTTATCCTATGCACTGGTATTCTTGGGAGGAAACCCGTTCCATGTTATACGGCGTGGTCCCTTGAATTACTCTCTTTTAAAGTAAAGTTTTAAATAACTATTTTAGTTCTCACACCAGTCACATGACTGACCTGGAGTTTATTGTTTTAACCTAAACTCTGGGTGCCCTTATTTTCGACACGGGCAGCTAGTAGTTTTGGTTTTGCGGATTTATATTCACAGGATCCTGATTTACAGCTGGAACGATGCTCAGAAAGCTCTGTATCCGTGTATCACTTTCAGTTGTGTTTTGTATATTTTTCCGCTGCTATGTAATTTATTGTAATCTCTGATATTTATCGAATGTAATTTATTCAATTATACTCTGTATATTCTTGTATCTGATGGAATTGTTGTAATAGCAATGAAATGTTCTTCCGTCTGCGTTCATTTGTGTGTTGTTCTCAAAGTATCCGCTCTTTCCTTCACGGGGAAGTAACGGGTTCCTACAATGGATCTGAAATATACCTCCTGACAACACTACTATACACTAATAATGAACTTTGATAGGAGATCCTACCATGTTAGTGTTACCTTTCAAATTAATTGTTGATCCATTGAATGTAGTCACTTAATTTAGTAACTCCCAAGATAAATCGATCTTGAAATGTTAGACCTCTTGGCCACAAAATTAACTTGCTTTAGTAACTCCCAAGAAATCATGAAATGTTCACACACACTTGATATATACCTTTAGGAATAAATGCATACTTGATCAATATACCTCTCATAAACATGTGCACTCATGCTTCACACATACAAAACATAGTATCACCTGCACTATGTATGTATGTATGCTCATTTACATATCCTAATGTGAAACACAAGGTATGGTATTAATTATTATAAATTGCCACTCTTTTAGCCTACCATTATTTAGTCATATTTAAAAGCATTAATCTTTCATGTATATCACTATATATATGCGTATACATACATACATACATACATACATACATATATATATATATATAGCTCGGAATTAAATGTTCAATCACAATAGATATATGGCATATTTCAGTGTTCATTCTGATATACTTACACAATCTCACATATACTGCTTAAGTCATATTATGATATACTTGCATAATATCACATATTGCAAAATTCATATATTGCTTAAGTTATATGCTGCACAATTTATATACTGTGTAACTCATATATATAATTCATACATTGCAAGGTTTTTATATATATATATATATATATATATATATATATATATATATATAGGGAGCGTCTATTTTAACACAATTTGGTGACACAAAAGATCTGCACCATTGGATCTTTTTGTCTTTACATGGGAAGGTGGAATTCAGGGGGCAATCCAATTGTGAGAATTCATTGTGTCAACAATTGTGTCACAAAATTGTGTCAAAATAGACTTTCCCATATATATATCTTTACTAATAATACAAATACTTTGTTTCGGTGAAGCTTTTTTGAATTTCCCAACCAAACCCTTCATGCACTTGCAAAACAATGAACCAGAAAAATGATTAGAGGGTATATGTGCCATTTCTCCTATCCATACCACGTTCTGATCGCACGAATTTCAGCAGTTCAAGGGCATATGTGTCATTTAAGTCAATACCATCTCTCGTCACTTCCTTTTTTTCCATCGTTCTCCCCACTTCACTTTTCTTCTTCACTGGAAAACCTCTCATTTACTCAACTACTTCTCATGAAATTACAATTCTTACGTTTGCTCTTCAAATTACAGTCCGTATTCTTTTTGGATCCAACTCCTGTCAAAATCCATGTGTTTAACGTTGAATAACGGCAGAAAAGGATGGAGCGAGTTTAGTGGTTGTAATTCGTTCTCTTCTTCCGGCAAATCATTGAGGATTCACATTGAAATTAAAGCTGTATTACTCCTCAATGGCGATTTATTGGTTTGGGTTGCAAATTTGGGGTGCTACCTTTAGGTTGAGGAGTTCAACATGTTGTAACTTAGGTAAACTCTCTACTACCCTTATACTTCTCTTATATGCCTATTTTTACTTCTTTTTGTTTTCATATTGCAGCAGTTCATCCATAACTAGATTTTGGAGAAAACACTATTTTGTCGTATCATTTGTTAGATATTAGTCCATGTTTAAGGTAATAACAATCATTTTATGACTATAGTTGATTATTTATAGTGTAGAGGATTGCATGAATGATAGCTTCTTATACTGCATTAGATTAAACCAACTAGCTAACTGTTTTTAACATACCAATTATTTATGCAGTTTCGAAGAAAAACTTTTACATGATAGCATTATATAATAAATTGTTGGCTACATATTACGATCACTCTTTTAATAATATTTTCAAATACATTTCTATTTTCATTTTTTCTACTATTATTCTAACCATTAATGCTATGGTATGATACAACTAATTATCTTGCATGCAGTTATGTTTTGCAGTAATCTTTACTTACCAAATATTTAATGGTATCCATTGGAAGACCCAGCTCAAAATTTTACAGGAACATTGTATAATTAGATAGTTAAAAAGCCTCCCATGTTGATATTAACAAAAGAGATTAATAGCTCTGTGTTGTGCTCAAGTTTATAATCGTATGTTTGTAGATGTTTCTTCTTTTTACTGCTATTATTTTCATCTTTGAATTTATTTTCTGAAATGTAATTGCGACATATTTTATTTTATGGTTATTAACGTTTCCCAAATATTTCAGCAATTACCACTTAAGTACTGCTTAATAGACAATCTCAAATTTTGCAGGGTATATGAATGGAAAATGAAAATACCTCTACTGATGATTAAATCAGTTATCACTATGACTTCATCAACAACAAAAATTGATAGCCAATGTTGTGCTCTGGCCTTTCGTGGTATGTTAAAAGATGTTTCTACTTTAATTTCAGTTGTTTTGATATATTAAATTGTTAGATGATATAGTTGATTATAATGCTGTATTGAAATTTTATTTTAGGGTGCTGTTATTCACACCCCAGTTTCCTCTCCTGGCCACCTTAAAAATTTTAATAGACGTGATTATTTGTACACACTTCTGGACACCACAATATATTCGTTCGCTCAACTGTCAATCACAGAGAGTAATCCAAAATTTCAGATGCACACAGCCGAACAGAAATATACAAATTGCTCAACCTATTTCATCAGCATTCGATGGTAAGGAACTGAAAAACAATCACATTCACGAGTCGACCAAATCACCTAAAAATGCAAACCCAATATTCGGTTACCAACTACTGAATATAAATTGAAATAACGATTGTTATCAACCGAAAGGAACTATTAACTTTTATATTTGAATGTTTCACCAATTTGTTTGTAAGAGACCCAAAAAAGACTTCGGTGGTTATTCACCGAAAATGGAGTTAGTAAATGGTGGTTATGCACAATGGAAAAAAATCTGTGTATATGCAAGATGTTACATCAATGGTCAACAGCCATATGACGAAGGTGATTTTGACTATTTGCAATTGAACAGGGGATTTCTATTTTAATATTGTTCTACATTGGTCTTCACAGTTGAAAAAAACCGAAATTTTGTGTCAAACCACGTACGGTAGGCCAACGACCAATAAACAAAATCAGTTGTAACGATTAAGAAAATATTGCACACACTTTTTTTTGCAAGGCTATACTGCACATATATTGCATTCAAATTAGTATCAACAAGGTGACAGGAGAGAAGGGGAAGTTTTTTTCTTTTTGAAGACTGCGGTGGCCTCTCCATTTTAAGTTTTTTAATATTGTGGTGGCCAGAAGGGTAGAATGCTATTAAACGGGGTGCTTTTAGTTTTGGTGGCCAGAAGAGGAAACTGGGATGTCAACAGCAACACACTTATTTTATGATGATGATAATTAATGCTTACCAACTATTTAGAAGAGATTCTTAGCATGTATATCCTTGAAAAACAATTTTTTAGTTTCTATAACTGATATTTATTTAGTTTCTAATTGCACCAATAAAATTCATCTTTGTAAAATAGATGTCAAAATGGACCTCTCGTTGTTCAAATCAGTATCATTTTTTGCAAATTTGGACGTGCTCATGAACTAAAATAACATCACTACATTTCTTTTATCCTCATTTCCCTATGTTTTCAATTTTCTTACATAGTAGAACATGTTCACTAAAAAAATTCCTTTTGTCCATTTTTGTAATGAGTTATCTATTTGAAATTCTTTGCTTGATACTTTCCCTATATTCACTTCTTTTTTAAGTCAAAGATTTAAAAGCATCTCTATTTGACTAGCCTAGCTTGAGGCTTCCCATGCATTTGTTAATGAATTATTTCATTTTCATCGCATATAATCCTTTATCATGTCAAATCTTATTTTTGATAGTACATCTCTACATATATAGTGCACTAAATAACAATATTCACTGGCTACATAATACATATTACGATCACTTTTTAGTATTATTTCCAAATACATCTCTATTTTTCTACTATTATTCTAACCATTAATGTTGTGGTATATTTCCAAATACATGTCAAATCAGGTTTATAATGCATATAATTCTACTTTTTAGTAATATTTCCAAATGCATGTCAAATCAGGTTTATAATGGTATGTTTGTAGATGTTTCTTCTTTTGCTGCTATTATTTTCATCTTTGAATTTATTTTATGATATGCTTAATTGCAACATATTTTTATTTTATGGTAATTAATGTTTACCAAATATTTCAACAATTACCACTTAAGTTCTGTTTTATAGAAAATCTCAAATTTTTGCAGGGTATACGAATGGAAAATGTAAAGGCCTCCACTGATGACTAAATCATTTATCACTGTGACTTCATCAACAAAAAGATTGATAGCCGATGTTGTGCTCTGGCCTTTTGTGGTATGTTGAAAGACGCTTTTACTTTCAGTTGTTTTGATATATGAAATGAAATTGTTATATGATACAGTTGATTATATTCCTGGATTGAAGTTTTATTTTATGATGATGATAATTAATGCTTACCAATTATTTAGAACAGATTCTAAGCATGTATATCCTTACAAACAATTTCACAGTTTCTATAACTGATATTTATTTGGTTTCCAGTTGCACCAATAAAATTCATCTTTGAAAAATAGATGCCAAAATGGACCTTTCATTGTACAAATCAGTATCATTTTTTGCAAATTTGGACGTGCTCATAAACTGAAATAACATCTATACATTTCTTTTATCCTCTTTTCCCTATGTTTTCAATTTTCTTACATAGTAAAACATGTTCACTAAAAAAAAATCCTTTTGTCCATTTTTATAATGAGTTATTTGAAATTCTTTGCCTGATACTTTCCTTATATTCACTTCTTTTTTAAGTCAAATAATTAAAAACATCTCTTTTTGACTAGCTTTGCTTGAGACTTCCCATGCATTGTTAATTAATTATTTCATTTTCATCGCTTACAATCCTCTATCATGTCAAATCTTTTTTTGATAGTACATCTCTACATATATAGTGCACTAAATAATAATATTCGCCGCATTAATTCCTCCAATTTTACGTCAATCCTAATCATGTTTAATGAATTGTAATTTAATTTACTAATATTTATATTTATCCAATTATTTTATTTGTTTACACAAAAAAAACTTTGATAGATAATACTAAACATACCTGTAGCAACTACTAATGTTTCATCTACACTTATTATCAAAAACTTTTATTACTTAATATTATCCTTAGCTGTCAATTGTATAGTAACTGATGTTTTTTACTTTTGTGGATGTTGCTTTAAGCTTTACTTTTTTGTATGAGATACACATGCTGCTATTACGGTTTCAATTTTTGAAGTTCCTTTTCTCTATATCTCGATACATTACACGTTTAAAATTCTTTGGTTCATACTTGCGATAACATGTATTCAGTTTTTCCTAATTACAATGACTATACAATAATATATTAAGTATTTGTTCCCAACATTAACTACATGCTCATTAAATATATTTCCTTTTGTGTATTTCGTTATTCTACACAGTGATTTAAATGCATGCTCCACTTAATATTTCTTTGTTCGTACAGACCATACTTTCACTGACTATTTATTGGATTACATCACTAGACCAACAATTTACTTTTGTGATGTTTCCTATGTCAGGTCCTATGGATTTTCTAGGCTTCGGTCACTAAAATGGGGTTTGATCGTAGATCATTGAACATGCACTATAGTTAATATTTAATATAATTCATATGGAAAAATGTTATACCTGATGAATGAGAGTGGGTACAGTGGCGGGACTTTATTCTATGATTCAAAATACACGTAATAACTGTATTACTTTTTCCAAGATAACTAAAATCCTAATTAAGTGTAGTGACTTAAATTTACTTTACGATTGTTTTTTTGGGTACCAAGTATTTACTTTTTTTCTAGAAAGGATATGTTTAATCAATGATACCTGATATAGTTTACCTATTAGTGCTTTCTATATCTTTTTTACTTTATCAAAAAGATTAATTACTTAATAATATACTTAGGCATTCAATGGTATACCAACCAATATTTCTATTTTTATCATCACTGCTTTTCATCTTCATTTCTTTTTGTATGACACACATGCTATTTTTATCATTTTCAAATTTATTATGTGTTATTCGTATGTTTTTATAATAATTTGCACAGTTCTATTCTGCTGCATATCTCTAATTCCGCTTATTTAGATCTTGCTTTTTTATTATATGCGAACATTACACTATTTTCAAATAAATTGTTTCTCCCAAAATTTCATGACATGTCGATTGAAAATAATTAATGTTTGTTGCTTTTAGATTTGAATGCATTTTCTAATTAATAGTCCTTGATTGATACCATTGCATACTTTTATTTTTGGGATTAGATCACTAGATATGCAGCGAAATATTCACTATTTTTTCATTTAAAATTAACAAAATGCTATTATATGTTTTCATCTTTCTTTTTCTGCAATATTAATTTAATCTCAATATTTCAGCAGGGAGAAGCAATGGAAAAATGGAGAAGAATCTGACTTTCAAGAGGTAATACCATTTATTTATTACTAGCTGCAAGTTACTTGCAGAACCACTTCTGCACCATCATATTGTTTACCACAGACCTAAATATGATGTATACCTTATTGATGATCTTTGCTTATTATTGTTTTTTGTTCATGGGATTCATCATCTATCACATAGTATTAACAAAGCGTTCTGCATGGATGAGTTTGGCTAATACCACTACACATGAGCATTCACACCTAGATATCAATTCATACTCATGTTGAATAAAATTTATTTTATAGTGAAACGTTTTCAAAACTACCGAATATTAGCATCTTACTTTGGATGATAACTCAAAAAACTGACATTTTACATCAACAAAACTAGCAATGATGAGTAAATGGACATGTGCATTGAAGACAACCATTTTAACGTTACACGTTTTTGGGAATCGTTCCTTTTCGTGCTTGGTACTGCGATTATGAAACACACTTGCTTGGAGGGCAAAAAATGAAGACTTTTGTATATATGTTTATTGCTGTTTTGTTCTAATATTAGTCCAATGATTGTTCAATATTACATCCTCATTGTCATATATTAAGACAATTTCATTGTATTCCAAAAGCAACTACGCGTTTAGCTTCCAATCATGTAGTTTGAATTTACTAAAATGGTGTAGCGCTGTCAGTTGAGTAAACATTGTACGTTTCTTAAAATTTGTTTCCTAGACCATGCTTTGTATGCCTTATCTATCTTCTTTTTGCTGCCATAATATTTATTTTCTAGATGTATGCAAATTTATTACTACTGCTTTCCGACGGTACTGCATATTTTTGTGCATGAATGGTTCCCCTAAATTTAGTTTTACAGTCTGTAATGCAAATGATTTTGGTGGTTTATGTTCTTTCTTCCCACCAATCTCTGCGCATAACCCATTTTTACTTTGGTTGTCTATGCACACGTCCATTCGGACATGCTAGTACTCAATCAAGCAATTTAAATGGAAATGTTTATATTTAAAGTCCATGCCCAGATCATATTCCAATCCATATAACTCAAGCAATCAACACATACACACACACACACACACACACACACACACACACACACACACATATATATATATATATATATATATATATATATATATATATATATACACACACACACACACAAAACAAGTTCAAAACCATTCAATTCAAATGCAAACAACATGGAAGATATTATAACAAGTATAAACACCATTTGTTTTCATACATACTATTATGAAATATGTATATCTAGATCTAAATTTGTAGCATGCGGGGGGTCATAAGCATATAAACTTAATCTGGTATACTATCAAACCCCATATTTCAAAAGTTACTTAAGAACACCAGATAAAATCCATTTACAAATATTGCTTGCAGAAATCAACTGTTTTGGTATGTGGATGCAGAGAGTTTGTAAAAATCAACGCGCAACGAATTTTAATGGTTCAAAACCCTAAACTATATAGGATCCAAACAAAATTAGATAAATCAAGTTTGAATTTATACCTTTCGATCTTTTGCAATTTCACGAACTTGAATACGATTTGGATTGAATCAAATTGTTTTGTAGCATCGCTAAGATGCACCGCCTCTATTGGTTTCCCTACGGATGTTAAACGAGATCATCTTTATAAAACCGTATTGAACTGAGAAATAATAAGCAGTAGATAGAAAGTGCTTAGAAGCTAGGGTTTCTTTAAGAAAAAAGTAAGAAAAGGGAATGAGGGTTAAAAAAATTAAATACGGGGGGAAAGGAATAGAGAATAGGTCGATTACATTTTTTGGACAAGCGGACTTATTTTTATGAAGGCGGGAATGTGAAATATTTTTTGTCGTACTTATATTGGTAGTGAAAACAATTTTGCTTGCATTTGAAAATAAATGCCACCATTTTTTGCAACAAAAAATCAATTTTCTTGTTGTGTAGAGGCTATTACAGGTTTTTGACGGAGAATAAAAGTTTTGCATTCATACTAATCATCGATTACAACCTACTACTACAAATATAAAGTAAAAATGCTTAATAAACTAAGATACATGACTAATACAACATAAGTGAAGCAAGAATGCAGACGAAGACGATGATGATGATAATCTAAGCTTCCTTCCAACCTTCCTAAAGGACTTGTCCATTTTGCTTGAGATTTTTATTAAATTTCTTGCTCATGGAATGACTGAGAGTCTTATTCTTTACATTCTTCTTTATATTCATAAGAAAATCTTTGGTAGTAGGACAAACTTGAAAATTGATACTTTCTAAGGAGGCTTCTTCCTCTTCCTCCACTCCTCCCTTAATCTTCATTCCATATTTCACTTCTTCTTCTTCTTCATTTGTTCATGAGCGAGCCTTTGGTCCTTTTTGATAAGTGACTCATAAGGTTCAAAAGTTACGAGAATGTTCAACAAATGGGTACTGGAAATAGAAAAAAAATCAAGGAGAAAATTTCCCTCCTTATAAATAAACATTGAGAAACTTAAATATGCGAGCAAGATAGATTACATGAGAAAGAGCATATTCATATGATTGCTAAGTTAAAATTCGTCAAGTATGACTTATTCCCAATTTATGTCGTAGTGACCAAAAAGAGCAAAAAGTGCTTCACAAACTTTAAAATTCAGGTTATTGTAATTTTCTGATCTAGGAATAATATATTGTTATCAGAGAAGATCGACAATTTTTCGCTTTACAATAGAAATTTTATTCTTAAATTTGGAATCATCATCGCTTTCAATTATGTTATGGAATGCCTCTCCATCGTTTCAACAATTTGAAATATAAAAGGATCGATTTTGGTAAACTTACAACTAAAAATTTGGCCTAAAACGCAATCCAAAACAATTTGCTCTCCCTTAACGCTGCTTCAAACTTGGTTTTCATTTTCATTAAAAAAATCCATTCAAATTAGCATAAAATGTTATGATAAGATGAGGATAGCAAACGAAATCATTTTGACATGCGTCAACAAGAGAAAGAGTAGAATCTCCTTTGAAAAGAGAATCAAGTTCATAAGAAGGAAGATCATTGAAATGGACAAACCTACCATGATGGACTTTGCCATAGTTCATATACTTGATGTAGGCATCTATGGCCTCTTGATCATAGTAAAGATAAGCTTTGACAATCTTGATGAGTCTCATGGTTATAGGAGTGTTCAAGGATAAAGCCATTGGAATTGTAAGAAGATACAATTTTTTTTTAAAAATGAGAGTTTGAACTTGAAACATGACGATAAGAATCGATGAATATAAATGACGTAAATAGATATTGAGTTGGCATATTCTCTAGTCAAAAGGGTGCCTATTAATAATAGGAATTTGCTAAAAGATAAGGGGAAATTCAAATTTTAAACTCAAAATTGAATTCAAAGATTTTTGCACACAAGCCGGCATTATATCAAGAGACACAGCGATATGCATGAATGCTATTGACATGCTTTTTGGTCAAATCTTTCACACATCAAGATTTTGGTTAGTGACACGCTTAAGTTTCGAGAATGTCGTCAGAAAACTCAAAATGATTTGGTCGAAGCCATAACGTATTTGGAAAAGGTTGGAAATTGCGCCGATTCGTGAAATCGTCGTCAATGGACTTGGAAAAATTGGCATGGTAAATATGTGATCGACTAGGTCTGATCAGCTCAAAATACTTGTGCGTGTCGTTCCGATCATGTAGTAAAGTTCATCGTGGAAATATATGAATTTTGGTGAAAAGCAGTGTCACGTACTCAAAAACAACTGACCGACATGGCATGGTCACGAAAGATGGCTCGCATGACTCACGGCATCAAAATCTGGCACTTTGCAAATTTTTGGTCTGGTACGTTCGGAAACATGTGATCAACACATGAAAATCATCAAAAATCATGTGTTCATGCTTGGCTGATCACATCTAGTAAAATGATCGATCAACTAGCATGGCACGAAAAATGGAGTGATCAACACGGTGGAAACATGGAACACCAAGTGCGCACATAAGTTAGATCAGATGGAAAATTTGGCTTGGAAACATAGAATTTCGCATCCCAAATTTCGTATCATGCCCGGTTTGTGGAATCCCATGTCTCGATTTTGCCCTGGCTCGAATTTCCATAGGTGCAACATGATATTTCAGGATATGAAATCATGGTAGAGGCGTGATGTGAATTTTTGGCAAATGAGGGATTCAAAGTTTGCAACGTGAAATCCCTGGCATGCACTCGGTCTAATTTGAGTTTTTCTCGACTCCGTATGACGGTTTTGGGACACGAGAAAGTGGCAAGGCTAATTTGGCACCGCGATTTCCATTTGGCATCACGGAGGATGCAATGCTTTCATAAGCCTGCACCGTGATTTTTTTATGTGAGAAGTTAGATTTGGAATGGACTCAAGATTTTTGGCAAAATGGCAGATCACATTGGCAACTCAATTCTACCATGTGGATCACTGTTTTTGGCCTGATCTGCATGTGTCTAGCATTATTTTTTTGAATGTGATTTTGGTAAACCTCTGGGATGCGAAATTTCGTATCCCGCTTCCTTGGAATGCAAAATTTCCTGCTATGGACCCCAGATCTAACTTGCTTCCACATATTCCACTACCTACAAATACCTCCTTAGCTCATTCTTCTAAGAGGTTGGATTTGGGACACTTCTTGAAGCTCTTAAACACCATTAATGGTTGTCTTCATCATCTTATGGATTTTGGACTTCTTTTGGACTTCAAAACATTTCAGAAATGTCTGCCTACAACATTTGGACATTTACTTGGACTTTTACACTGCATTTGGACATTTTTAGATATCTTTATAATTTGTTGGACATTGAAGCTACTTTTTGGACCTTTGTTGACACTTTGGCTCAACGGAGAAGAAAAAAGGCATTTTTATCAAAGTTTAAATTAGCAAACATTTTGTTGTTCTATTATACAACTTTGCACACGAAACTGTCCGAACTTGTACAACTTTTGTAATCGACTATTATATGATGAATGATTACTATAAAGTTGATGTAGATGTTAGTGTTGAACCACTATAAAAAGCTGTGTTCTCTCATTACATTCTCGTACTTTGGATTTGGATTATCGTTTTTCTACAAAACATACACTCGGGCGTTGGCAAGCGTGAATAGCCATTTCCCCACGTCAACACTTTTACACACCAGATAGGGGGCGTACAACTTCGACTTCTTCTTCGAATTGGATTCTCGGGTTTGGTTTAGTTCTCGACTTTGATTTCAGTTTTCGACTCCGACTTTGTTACTTTCTTTTCATCATGGTTAAGCACAAGAAGCTCGATGCTATTGCTGAAGCCCAAGGTACTGGAGGTGAAGGAAGTCAAAAACTTTCCTTGATTGAAATTCCCTTGAATTACATCACTCATGACGATGTCGACGGAATGATTAAGAACTTCGCTGTGGATTTGAATGCTCAACTCGAGCGAAAAGAAGAAGCAGTTACTACATTTCTCACTCGGATTGAGGCTAGGTTTGGAAACTTAGGAAAGCCGACCAGGCAGACATTCTCGGAACAAGTATCAGTGTTCCTGAAGCAGCAAGTCGGACTTGGGAACAACCCTACAAACTGATCAGCTGGGCAACGCCAATCCTCGGACCGGTACCGTTCCCGCTACACTCAGAGGCACCACTAATCCTGACGTCGCTCCATCCCATGACGCTTTGGTTGGTCAAGTTGCGGGCTCCGCTATTGGTAATGTGGTTCAAGCACTGGTGCATGCAGCTTTGGATGGTAGTGCTCCCACGGTTCCGTGGGTAAGGATCGTGCCTAATGCGGCTCCTCAGGTTGGAATTCAACTGGATATTCTTCTTGCTAATCAACCGATTCCTAATTTGGACTTGAACACTAAGGGACTAGTGTTGCTTTGGATAATTTGAATCAGTTTCTTGCATTTGGTAATGGATCTAAAATCACGGATGGTATTCGTCTATTCACTTGAGGCGGTGCCTCTTCTTCGGACTTGGATTGTGTTACTCACAGTTCGTTTTCTTTGAATATCAAAAATTCTTAAAATCCACCATATTTCAAACTACCGTTGTTGAAAGCTTATGATGTTGGAGAATGGAATTTTGATGACAACAACCTTGTTTCAATTATTAACATTACTGATTATAAAATATATACTAACATCTTTATTCAGAATATATATATATATATATATATATATATATATGCAGGAATTATATACAAGTGATATAAAAGACTGTATAGTTTAAGAGATTCAAGATTTCAAGACTCATGAGAATCAAGAGTTCAACAATATTAAGTAATATAGTCTAGTGAATATGTAAAACTCTGGTTATCACTTTCAAATTCTGTTTTCAAATTTTGTTTTTCAAATCATATTATTTTCAAACACCTTTCTAAATGATTTCAAATTATTCTTACTTTTGTTTTTCATATATATATATATATATATATATATATGTTCATTATATAGTTTATATATATTATAAAATTTTATATTTACATTGTATATGTTTATAATTATAATATAGTTATATATCATATATATATATATAGTTTTATATTACTACGTTTTTATATGTTTTACATTTTACAAAATTCATTTAAAACACTAGTTTTGATTCAAGAATTTCCAGAATATATATGTAGTAATTTAAACACTTTAAAAATGTTTTAAAATTCAAAAAACCTATAGCGACATATAATAATGGACATGTCGACATATAACTGTTACAATTTTAGTTTTCAAAAGAAGTGTCTTTTCATTATTTGAAACATTTCAGAAGTATTGCAACCTTTGGAAGTCTATATAAAGGGGTCATTTTCGAATTTTTAGTCATCCTATCTTCTCCTTCTTTATCCTTACTCTTACCACCATTATTCTACTTTCTTTTCTTGATTTCAACACTTATACTCTACCGTTTTCAATACAAATTATACCATTCTCTTTCTCTACTCAATCTCTATCAAACACTCTCTGTTTGGAAGTGCTATTCAAGGGTTCTAGGGCTATTTGTAATTGTTCAAGAAAAGGTGTGTTCCTTGTAGCTTGCAAATCAAGGAAAAGGAGCGGTATGAACCTTGTAGCCGTGAAATCAAGGGTGTTGAATTGGTGTGAACCTTGTAGCCTGAAATCAAGGGCGTGGAATCGGTGTTAACCTTGTAGCTGTGAAAACAAAGGTGTTGTAAGATTGATACTAATGTTAATAAAAGTCTGCATAATCCAGCGTTGTGTGTGACTGGAAGTAGGAGTAATCCGAACCAGTATAAAATATGGTGTGTTCTTTCCTTTTTCGCTTTTTGTTTCCATTTATATCTGCATTTGTGATTGTTTCTGTTGTGATATTAATTCTGTGATTCATATAGTTGTTTGAATTATCGTTAATTGTTTAAGTTTTCCATAATCTCTTTAAAATACTATTTACCCCCTCTAGTGTTTGTTTTGCCTTAAGATCCGTGATTCACATCACTAACAATTGGTACCAAGGAAATAATTTCTATCATGGAATTTATGTTACCTGCATCTTAAATATTTGGGAGCGGATCTCAAAGGAGAAGAATTTGTGCCCAGAAAGTTTTTTAACTTGGGAAATATATCCCTTATGCAAATTTCATTCTCTTAAGTCTTATGAAACATTTGTCGAAAAATAAGCTCGAATGGGACAAAAGAAAAATCCAATGGAAATCGACGAAGAAGAAGAATCCTCTTTGGAAAGTGTAGAATGTCCAACAAATAGTAGAGCCATATCCAAGAATTACTTATCCAAAACCAAGTCAAGTTAGACAATAATCAAAAGAAGAGAAAGAAGACACTTAATCAAATGTCTTCTAAAATGAACAAGTTCTTTGGTAAAATAGAAAGAAAACTTGGAATATCTTCTTCCTCCTTCTCATCCGCTGAGATTTAAGCCTTTTAGTTTGTGTTTTCTTTTTGTTGTAGCTTGTATTTCCTTTTTTATTTTCATATTTCGTACTACTAGCTTTAAATTTTATGCATCGTTTGCTTGTAATCATTTAGTACTAACGAATGATGTTGTTTCCTGTCAAAACAATCTTTAAAAACATTAAAGTTAAGTAAAATAATATAATATAATAAGAAATAACTCAAAATTATGCGCAAATAAAAAATATCCAAAACAGAACATGGGTATGTCGACATGTATAAATTAACATGTTGACATATAACTGCCAGGAAATTTAAATTGTTTCAAATTCAAATTTTTTAAGTAACTACCTTATGTCTCTTCATTTAAAACAAATTCCAGACCCTATAAATACTCTTTCTTCCAGAAAGCTCCGTTTTTAATTCTCTGCTTCTTCTCTAAACTCTCATTCTCTAAATAATCAAGTAATGATCAATCTATTCACAATCTAATTGAGAATATTGAAGAAACACTCGATTCGTTCAAGAATACCCTTTCTATAATTCTCCATAATCAGCGACATCTAGAGTTAAGTCAAATAAAGATGTTTGAACATCAAGAGAAACACCTTGATGCCATTCATTGGTTGATTTCTTCTCTTTCCATAGATGAAGAAGACAACAACATCACTGGATCACCTCTCACAAAATACAACGAAGACTGGGAAGTCATCAAAAAGGATCCAATCTTCGGTGGAGATGGATGGGTGAAAGTTCCAAGGGATGTATAAATTTGGTTGACTTTGTGTTCTTTGTTTTGAAAATTTGTAAATATTATTTGATTTGTTTGGATTTGCTTTATTTGGATTTGATTTGACTATAAACAATGATTGCTTGTATAACGGTTGAATTGTTTAAAAATGTTGATTTACTTGTTTATACTCTACTGTCATTTTTGGACAGTTTTACATCTAGGATAAAAAATTAGAATCATTTATAGCGTATATTTAGGGGGAGTGTAGTTTACTATAGTTTAGAATTTTTTTTTTTGATGACAAAGGGGGAAAAATTAAAAAATAGGATATAGTTAAGACAGGTATAGTTTAAGGGGGAGTTGGAAGGAATGCATAGTGAAAGGGGGAGTAATTAAGGAATCAGATCATCAGGTATAACAGGTATGAATATTTTATAAACCACGGTTGTCATCATCAAAAAGGGGAGATTGCTAGAGAATAGAATTTTGATGACAACAACCTTGTTTCAATTGTTAACATTACTGATTATAAAATATATACTAACATCTTTATTCAGAATATATATATGCATGAATTATATACAGGTGATATAGAAGACTGTACAGTTTAAGAGATTCAAGATTTCAAGACTCATGAGAATCAAGATATCAAGATTTCAAGAGTTTAAGCATATCAAGTAATAGAGTCCAGTTAATATGTATAATGTAACGACCCGGAAAGTTTCGACTCCGAAAACCGACACAAATACCTATATCGACTATTCAGATGTCGGAAATACCGGATAGTTAATAGAAAGAAGTTAGAGGGTGAGAATAGATAAGGTAGAACTATTAGAATAGAAGAAGAAAAAGAAAAAGAAAAAGAAAAAGAAGAACACAACAACATCAAAGTAACCCGAATCTCACAGCGGGACGAATAAAATATAGTATACAAAAAAACATTGAAACACAAATCTGTATTTGTATATTAGAGTACAACACTTACATCACAGCGGAAATAAACAATAGCTATAAAATAACATTTTCAAAATCAATATTTTTCAGATATTATAACAATAGCTATAAAATAACATTTTCAAAATCAATATTTTTCAGATATTATAATATTTTTCAAAATCAATATTTTTCAAAATCAATAGCTATAAAATAAACACAAATACCAATGTCGACTATTCAGACATCGGAAATACCGGATGGTTAATAGAAAGAAGTTAGAGGGTGAGAATAGATAAGGTAGAACTATTAGAATAGAAGAAGAACATAACATCAGAGTAACCCGAATCTCACAGTGGAACGAATAAAATATAGTATACAAAATAACATTGAAAGACAAATATGTATTTGTATATTAGAGTACAACACTTACATCACATCGGAAACAAATAATAGCTATAAAATGTTGTTGAAGCCTCATGCTCCAAGCTCCATCTAGTGTATCTGTAAATCCCGACTACTTGACTGCCCGTATAAATTTGGGTACCCAAGAGTTTAGGGAAAGAAAACAAAATAAACTCTGGGTCAGTCATGAGACTGGTGTGAGTAAACTCCAATCATTCGGTTTAACTTTTCAAAATCCTTTTCAAAAGAAAAGATAATCGTATGACCGATCCATACATAAACACGGATGTTTTTTACCATACGATAACCCAAAACATTTTCAAAATCAATATTTTTCAGATATTATAATAATGTCTAATCATAAATAATTAACAATCTAGTAGAACGCTTGCATCTCACGCTCCACATATATATAATATACAATCAAAATCACAGGCGCTTATTGGAGATTGGGTTCTGACTATGACAAGGTATGGAACCACCTGCCTATATTGTATCTCTACAGAAGAATACACGGGGTTCAACAAGAACGTCTTGCAACCTGGCCACACATGACCGACCACTCATTTCTCTTGACTGTATCGAATATATTGTCACCTACGGTTGCTAGCAACATAACCGTTCCCGGGAGATACAGAAGCGAAAAGAAGTAACAAATATGAATATTCTCTAGATGGTGACAATACACCCTAATGGGGCCGACCCACATAGCCTTGCTGCCTGCCCGTTTTTTTTCATTTCCCGGTTGATGAGGCTTGAGGCCATAACGTATCTTTTGAAAGATCGTACATTCATTTACTTTGAATGCCACATCGTCATACCCATCAAATCAAAAATTAATTCCATAAAAATACCACAAGAATAAAGCTAAGAGAAACGAATTCCTCCGCCACCAAACGTGGATACGTTTGAAGCGATCAACTTACGTGATCCATTAGATATACTCTGTCAGACATTCGTCCATACACGTTGTCCTGGGTCTGGACAAACCGAAGGCACTATTAAGTAAATCCATCTTGGGCAATTTCTACCTAGGATCGCCAGAACAGCCCTTGCACAACTCCGTCTTCAATTATCTTCATCATATTTGATTCGCAACGCTAATGCCCATACAGAGTGGTTTTCAGATAATGAATCTGATCCCGGTCTCTCCGTATTGACAACGGAAATTGTAACACCCCATATTTTCTATGAACATAAAAATAACAAATCAACGTACAATTAATTTTTGGAAAAAGAATTAGGTGAAACGGGTTGCACCATTGCGTTCTTCTCGGAATTCTGCTTGATATAGAGTCCGAGTTTGCGTAAGTTGGACTCCGTATGAAAAAAGATATCCTTAAATTAAATGTTGCAGCAAAACATGAAAAAAGAGGAATGAGAAAAGAATCATGTTTAGCATTGTTCTAAGGGTTGTAAGCAAAATACTTAGTAGCTCATTTGGTTGGAACATGTGACTTGCATACAAGGGGTACAGAGTTCGATCCCCGCCAGAGCCATATTTTTGTTTTAGGGGAATGGCTTAAAAGCGGCTTAGTGTGAACGTAGTTCAAAAGTTGTTTAGTGTGAAAATGGGTAATTGGGAAGATAGATAAAAAAAAACTAAGAATATATATATATATATACACACACACACACACACACACACACACATATATATATATATATATATATATGACGTGTACGCATCATGTGGCATACGTGGCGCATTTTTGGTTGTCAATGATTGTTTTTTTTATGTGGCCTTCCCTGATTGGCTTTTGTGATAAATTAAAGGTAAGAAAGATTTATGCATGTATAAATAGATATTTATATAATGCAAAGGGAGAATATGTAATTGACAATAATTGATTTATAATTTACATATAAATATGAAGGATAAACATGAAAATTACATGGCATAGATTGGTTCATGGAATGGTATATTTAGTATACCATTAATTGTGAGCATAATTAAAAGGATAATTATGGCATAATTAAATTGGGAATAATTTACATATGGAATTTGTCATAAATAAGAAATATGTAAATTGTAGAAAGGGTGAACATTTGGTACATTAACGTTAAAATAGAAGGTTATTATTACATTTGCTGAGTCATTCCTGACCTGTTGCTGAGTCACTGGGATAACTCTATCTAGTCTAGACGGTTCTGATTGCTCCTCTGTGATCCAATGGCCTATATTAATCTAAATCTCTTTAAAAGCAACCTAATACCTCAACCCCTAAAACCTAAACTAAATTAAATCCATGGCCGTCATGTTGTCAGTCTGCAGCCAAGAGTAGCCGCCACCAACTAGAAGAAGCTTAGCAACAATTCAATTCAACTCAAGTCTAATCTAAATCAAAATTTGTCTACATCAAGGGAACGCTAATCAATTACAGAATACAGATCCCAGAACTCAAGACTTTCTTTTTGTTTGTGAGTACAATTTCATTCACAAAGTAATTGTTAATTTGATTGGGATAAGTTTATAATTTGGATTACAAGAACATGCCTGTTGAATCATGTGACGTTACTTATATTTTGTTTGTGAACATATGACAGTCTTGTTAATTCATGTTATGGATCAATTTTATATGACCAATCACATATGTCTTGATTCATCTTTCTTATGACATCAATTTATACACAAGTTTGTGGTTGTGAATCATTGACTGCTATGATATTACCTATGTTGTAAATCTATGTTAGTTGCTGGCTTATGTACAATCGTTTCATAATGATGCTTCATATGCTAGTTTTGTTATCTTAGTGGATCTAATTCATATGTTAAATCATATGTATGTTTAACTTGATATGCAAGTTTGGATATGTTAATTTATACATGAATCATATGCAAGTTTAATGAGAATCATATGCAACTTTGTACGTTTAATTTGATTCATGACATCTATTTTATATGTAAGTTTGGATCTAAAGTATATGCTAAGATATATGTGAATTATATGCAAGTATGTATGCAGATTATACATAAGCTTTCATGCTAGTTTACATGTAGATCTTAATTTACATGTTTAGATTCATATGCAAGTTTACATCATCATATATGCAAGTAAATATACATATTTGGGATATGAATCATATGCTAGTTTAAATGTAAGTTTGAGATTCATATGCAAGTTCACACCTTTATGTTAGATCTATATTTAGATCCATGATAATACATAAGTTATGCAAATATATGTGTTACACACCCATTGTCTATGCAAGTTTAGATGAAAACCATAGTCACACATGCAAGTTCACCTCTTTATGTTTAGATCTATAAAGTTGACTATGCAAATTTTATAATTAGATCTAATTTATGTGCTATGCATGTTGTGATGTTTCCTTTCTTAGACTATGGCGAGTCTAACGTATATTTCACGTTAAACGAACAAACGTACAACGTGGGGCAATGGGATAATATTAAAATATTTAATATTGTGAATTGGCATAAATGCCTTAAAAGATATATAATTAGTTTGTAATGTTAATTGGTATAATTTATATACCATAAATAGATGGAAATAATTAAGGTGACAATTACGGACATAAATAAATATGGAAATGATTGACAATTTGAATAGGGATATTAATTCAAATTTGGGATAATTAATTATGTGAATAATTAACTGCTTAAGACATGAGGTTAGACTCGTTTGTGGTATAAGACTGCCCGGACCCGCCCGACAAATCCAACAACCACAAATGCCAGTATAATTTGGGAGGTATTAGGCATAAATTAAATGCGTAACAAGTTGCAAAGACCCGAGGTTAGACTCGTTTGTGGTATAAGACTGCCCGGACCCGCCCGGCAAATCCAGCAACCACAAATGTCAGTCTAATGTGAGAGGTCTTGCAAGAGTTGCGGCTTTAATGAATTAAGTAACACTTAACCCAGATAAACATGTAAATGGGACATGGGGTTAAGTGGGTGCCTTGGGTGGCTGGTGAAATGTGATTAGAAACACTTAACCAAGATAAACATGTAAGTGGGACATGGGGGTTAAGTGGGTGCCTTGGGTGGCTTGTGAAATACGATTTGAAACACTTAACCAAATGGAGACATGTAAGAAGACATGAATAAGAATGGGGTTAAATGGGAAACCTTAGTGGGGACCTAGCATAGGTGGAAAGCTTGTGTCAGGCATGAGGGCCCTTTTCAAACCAGTAACCCATTTAGTATCTTTGTGAGCTCGACCCAAGTCGAGGACGGGACATGCTTATTGGATTTGATTGTAAGAGGTCAAAACGGGTTAGCGGCGGCAACGCAAGTCCAACGGGGTCATGTGCGTGCGTGGGCCCGGGCTGGTAGGTAAGACGTTGTTTCATCGTGTAGGTATAAGTCGTGCATCTCTAGTGGTAACGGGTTGCCTCTTTGGGGAGTGATACACCCCATTGTGGGACCAGCACGGGTTTCTACGAGTTAGGGAGTCGATCGAATAGGAAAGGTAGTGGGTACGACTAGCGAAGATAGGAGCAGGCGGCACCTATGACGGCAGCTAGGAGTGCAACTACCATATTATAAACATTGTGATTAGAAAAGGGGAGGGTAGCGGGTACAACTAGTAGAGATAGGAGCAGGCGACACCTATGAAGACAGCTAGGTGTACACGAAACTACCATTATGATTATTTTGTTCAGTAGGCGGGATCAACTTTTAGGGTGACTAGTATTGGTGCAGTATGGTAATTATCCTATAGTGTTGGAAGCGCAATTAACGTTATCTTATTCCTCTTGTTTGCCTTGCCATGCCCATTTTGTTCGCAGTCATTCCTTGTTTTGCCAGTTTATGCCTTATCCTAGTTACTTTAATAATTACATTGTTAAAGTTATTGTACTTGCCAGACTTTATGTCTGACCCCCTTTGCTTTCGCCTCTTTTCTTCCTCCCCCCCCCCCCCCAGGTTCTCAGGGTGGGACTAGTGCTAGTGGAGCTTGATTTGGATCGCTTTACTTCTCTCTCTTTTGGAAAAGCTTGGATTGCTGAAAGTAAAGTTTCATCTCATCTTTTTTATTGCTATCTACTTTGGGGTTTATGCTTTTTATTTTATGTACTATGATTTTGTCAAGATGGATATTATGTACTCGACTCTAGTCTTTGGTTTTGGATGATGTAACCAAACTAATTTGTTTACTGCTGCAATGAATGAAGTTTAAAATTTTTAAGTACTGTTTTATATCTGTCTTGTTGTTAAATTTATGTTCTATACACACTTAAAACGCTCCGTAGAAGTTAAGGCATTCCCTTTGTGAGTGACATTAATGGACGTGGGGTGTTACAGAAATGGTAAAAACTTTGATAGTCGATGATTTAACTATCAAAGGAAAACATATGTACAAACAACGGTTGTATTTCATACCCACCAAATCACAAATTGATTTCCATAAAAATATCATGGGTATAAAGCTAAGAGAAACGAATTCCTCCACCACCAAACGTGGATACGTTTGAAGCGATCAACTTACGTGATTCATTAGATGTACTCTGTCAGACATTCGTCCATACACGTTGTCCTGGGTCTGGACAAACTGAAGGCACTATTCTGTAAATCCATCGTGGGCAATTTCTACCTAGGATCGCCAGAACAGCCCTTGCACAACTCCATCTTCAATTATCTTTATCCTATTTGATTCGCAACGCTAATGCCCATACGGAGTGGTTTTCAGATAACGAATATGATCCCGGTCTCTCCGTATTGACAACGGAAATTGTCAAAAACTTTGATAGTCGGTGATTTAACTATCAAAGGAAAACATGTGTACAAACAACGGTTGTATTTCCAAATGGAAATCTTTACCAAGCAAATCATCAATCAACACCGATCCCCTTTAATTTAATTTGCCATTCAATCACTCATTTCCCTATTTCCATTCCCATATATTCGTAAATTCTTATTTTCTAAATTTAAAAAATATACGTTATTAATCATTGGAAAACATTTCCAAATTTACTCTCATTTCTTATTTTCTATATTAGAAAACATTTCTGATTTCTTATTTGGAAAACATTTCCAAAACTCCTTCATTTGATTTAAACAGATGTTTAAATAAAATATCGCTATGCCAACTCGAACCATTAACACTTATTAACTAAATTAAATTAACTAACCTTCACTATCGAACCTTAACCATTCCTTAGTTAAAAATGAAGTCAAACAAGTTGGGGTGTAATTACCTCTCAGACCTTAACTGAACAACATTTCAACCTCAAAATAGACAAAGTTCACATTTTAAATCTTCAACTAACTTCCTTACGTAACTCTCGGATTCTATTTACAAATCCACTTCTTTTACAGAAATCATTCGATTATAACAATAGTGTTATAATCCTATGCTTCCGAAATATAATAACTTAAATATAACTTTAATTTCTTAATTTGAATAAATAAACAAATAACTAATTTATAAATCAATAAATAAATCTTGATTAAACATGGAAGTGAATAGTACTTTTCCGAATTCGATAAAATCGAATTTCTATGTATAATTCTCTCTCGAATAATCTATATTCGATAACTCTCTTTTGAATAACTATATTCGATTATCTCTCTTTCGAATAAACTATATTCAATTAACTCCCTATTCGAATAAACTATATTCGATTAATTCTCTATTCAAATAACTGTATTCGATTAACTCTCTTCGAATAAACTATATTCGATTATCTCTAATTCGATTAACTCTAATTCGAATAACTAATATTCGATTAACTCTATTTAATTGACCTATTTCCTGTCTCATTCAAATTCCCATTTGAATTCGTATTTCAAAACCTAAGCTTCCTTATAAATGTTTTAATTTATAAAATATTCATTTTAATCCATTATTCACATCGAATGTGAAAAATATTTCTTTTATATAATCCATTAAGTTTGATTTCGTATTTCAAAAAATATCCCATTTCCAAATTCTATTTATACTTCTATTCATAGAATTTTTCATAGAAATCTCCTTTTCATTCTAACACTTATATCTCATTTGTAATTCTCTTATAATTGCTACATTCAATTTCAATCTCAAATATCGGTGTTAAAACCGATTTTTACTTCTATATATAAATTCAGACTTATATATTCAATTTATCCAATGATAAATAATTTACTTAATTTATAAAACATTATTTATAAATTAATCCTTCTCAATTTTATCTGTTAAAAACAGATTTCTATTTATTTCTACTTTAAATTAGTCTTTCCCATTTATTTGTTAAAACAAATTTCCATTTACTATTTATTTTCCACTCATATTCTTTTATAAAATTCTATTCATTTTATAACATACTTCCTTTTATAATTCCTATTTATTTCCCAAATAATTCCTTTTCTATTCTATTTGGTTTACAAATATTTCCTATTCAATTCTATTTGTTTTACAAATATTTCCTTTTCGATTCTATTTATATTACAAATAAATATTCATTTTACAAATAAATATTCATTTTATAAAATCCTTTGTTTTATAAGTATTTCCTTTATATAATTCTCTTTATTTTATATAAATATTTCATTAATACAATTCTATTTATTTTATATAAATATTTCATTTATACAATTCTATTTAATTTCCAAATATTTCTTTTTATAATTCTATTTGTTTTCTAAATAAATACTCCTTTTAATTTATTTTCTAAATAAATATTCCTTTTTATTTATTTTCTAAATAAATATTCCATTTTATATAAAATCCATTGATTTTATATAAATATTTTATTTTCTAAATAAACTTTGAAAATTCCCTTTTTTACATTCCAGTATCACGTATGGTATTAAAATACCAAATCAAAAGGATCAATCATCATCCAAACACACATAATCAATAACAAATTACATACCACATCATATATCAGAATATATGAAAAATAGTAAAATAAATGTTGGTGAATCCAACTAGATCCCTCTGACCTGTTTCCCTGCATCCACAGATGTTACATAATATAATTCACATCAATTTCATTTCAATATGTATTATTCTGATAAACAGAATCAATATTTGTTTAACGATATGTGTATATATTGTTATTTGTGATTCCAAACAATAAATCCGCAATTCAACCAAACAATCAACACACGACAATCAACCATCATTTATCAATTCTAAAAAGACGTTATAAAAATATAATTGAGCAGAGTTAGTGAGATTTACTCACATTGGACGATCATCATTAAATAATGATAAGTGTTGTTTGATTCTGACAGACAAATTATTTTGCTATAAATTGTAACGAGCTCCAATTCACTCCCAGTCAGTTCCATTGTGTAGCCACCATCCATACGATCCCAATGGATCTTGTTTCGCTGAATTTGGATAACATATGAATAGTTATGACTTTTACAAGGTTGTATACATATATATTCAACAATATTAATGTAATTAATATAATTATAATTATCCATAATCACCTCTTTAAAATTCTTAACTGCCGCCCTCATCTTCTTTCTTCCCCGTATTACAAAATCCCCAAAACACCATTTCGTAATCTTCCCAGCTTCCATACTCCCTCGATACACCATCAAAACTAAAACTGTAACCATCATCCTTCTCCTCTTCGCAAGAGCCACCACCTTATCATCACAGCAAGCCACTCGCACAACCTTCGTTCATCGCGGCTCTGGCAAATCTGCGTCACCCTACAGGCAAAGTTACGACATCATTCGACGCCAAACCCTCCCACATTTTGCACAAAAGTGTTATTTCACCTCCTTATACCAAAAACGACAACCAAAACATGCATCGAGGGTTATAATACCCAAAACGTGAAACCCTAAAGCACGGTTCCACACAAACATCGAACCAGAACATTTTTGAACCATGTAAAAATCGTATTTTCCTGAAGCGCTTGGTCTCATCGACTCATATATATATATATATATATATATATATATATATTGGAATTTCTAGATTTTTCTTCAATTTGATATTGATTTTTGAAGTCATGGATTTTGGTTTGGGGAAAATTACTTGGTGGCGTATGGTTGTTGACTGTCAAAGGAAGTAAGTGAGGGTTTGTAAAAGGTAAAGGGGTATATATAGGATGAACATATAATTTTATATTCAATTATTATATTTATATTTATTATTATGTTGTTTATATTTTTCGTAACCCTTATGATCACATAACATATCCAAATTCGACAAAAATGGACATGCACCTTCAGTTCGACATTACGGACCCATCGAAACTTGTTTCATCGAATTCCCACTCCGTTTGCTCACACAGCTTATTTTTAAAGGTAAAATTATCGACTGTTTTTCACATTAAAATTCCATACGGCCACATACTGACTTCAAAAATCACGAAAATTGAAATTTAGCAATAATTTAATATTCTGAATCCAACAAAATTAGTTTCATCGGAAACGGAGGTCGTTTGCAAAACTGACTATTTTTAAATCTCTAAATAAACCCATTTAAATATTAATATATTTAAAATAATAAAATTAAATACTTGTAAATAAATATTATCGTATATATTCACACAGAATATTATCCAGCTCCAAAATAAACATACTGGGATTTATAACCCGATGTTTGAAGTCCAGATTATATCAATATCCAATTTATATATAAAAATCCATTTATTATATAAATAAATCGTTATAAATTATAAATGAATTCCATAGCGACTTTTCAAAAATTTGATTTGGACATATCTCACAATCTACACGACAAAATCTTGATTTTTCTCTTCCATTATAAAAATATACTTCACTAGCTCCGAACGTTTCTTATCATAGAAATCCGATTTAAAAGGGCTTCTGTATATTCGTTTAAAGTTCGAATCGCCAAGTTACGAACTACCGTGCCATTTGGTGCTCGATTTTAATTATAATATAATTATACGTTCAACTATCGTTTATATAGTATATTCGTCAATATAATTCAACTCTAAACTGAATTATATATTATATATGAGCCAATTCACACCATATTGTGAATTCCACTATTTCCGACTATTTTGGAAATTAAATATATTATTCTATTACTTATATTAATTAAATATTCAATATAATTTAATTAAACGACCATTTAAATCTCTAAATCACTATTTAAATAATTAAATTAATTAATTATTATACCGTAAAAATACGGGACATTACATTCTTCCCCTCTTAAAATAATTTCGTCCTCGAAATTGCTAAGGTAGAAAACAAACCCTATTAACTGGGTTAAAATTTATTTGTTTACTTCTTTAACTTTAGCCTCACTATACCAATTAATTCCAATTAAAATATTAATTCATTTCCAGATAACTAAAATTTTCAAAAATTCTGAAAATTTTCTAACACCTTAAATTTCCGGAAAATTTCGCCAGCTCCTCCTTTGTACGACTCAATCGGTACAACTACAACTCGCCTCTCTGGACCTTCTCCAATCTAAAAAAAATCAAATAGCTAAGCGGCTTGCCAAATCGGCTCATAAATTACCAAACTCATATATAAAAAAACATGTACCTTTTTGTCGGGCATATCATTATATCCCTTTCATCTGCCACCAATTCTGCATATACCAATATCATTCCAATCAACTCCGATCAATTTATCCTTAACACAGCTATTTGCTTATACAAACCAAATCCCATTCCAAACTCGTTCCTGATCCCAAACTCTTAACTCACCAACCCAATATCATTTCAAACTCGAGTTCCATTCTCGATTCCAAACTTATACTCCACTAATCTGGTTCCATTTTAATTTCCGATCTCATAATTCAATTTTTTTCCCGATATTATTCTAATCCAATTCAATTTTCACTTAACTGGGTTTAATCCAATTTCAATTTACTTCCCTGGATTTTCTTTAAATTTATTTTTAATTCAAAACAATCTTCCTAGGAGTTTTAAACAACTTACCCTTTTCAAACATTCAATAGTCCTTTTCAGACATCAAAACCACTTGTTTCTTAAAACAATTCAAAAACAATATCTCTTGGTAGTAATCCGTCACTTAGAACTTGAAAATGAACACTGATGATGTGGCCATCTTCATCAGAATTATTTCCTAGCTATCATAGTGAGTTCAGTACTATATCACTTTTCAAAACCATTTCTAACACTTCCATTTTGAAATATATTTCAAATATCCTTCCAATGTTTGTAAAACAATTTAAAATCTCCCAAGATTTTAAAATTCTCATATATTTAGTCCAAATCCATTTACAAACACTTTTCACATTTCCAGAGTTTTTAATTCCAATTCTGATATAAATTCAGATTTAATTCATCCAATTCCATATATTACATTTATATGAACTTTGATTGGTTCTTTACATCACCACTTAATTTATAATCTCATTCGATTATAATAACAACCAACACATCCAATATTCTATAATATTTCCAATATTAATCATTCTTTTATATCAAAATATAATTTGGGTAAAATTATTTCATTTACCCTCTTTTCAAAACATACTGTGTCGGTACATCGAATTCAAGTGTTTAGAAACCCTACCGATACAGTGGATCAAACTGATCGATCAGAATCCATAAACAACTCAACCAATAAATCTCCACAATATAAGACCATTTAAAAAAAAATCTACAAATACGTTCACTCATATATATACACTCAACTCAATCTAGGGTATTACTAACCCCATCTCTACTGAGTCATGCCACAGAGCCAAGGTGATACTTAACCTTCGGCTCTGATACCACTGTAACGACCCGGAAATATTTGACTCCGAAAATCGACACAAATACCAATGTCGACTATTCAGACATCGGAAATACCGGATGGTTAATAGAAAGAAGTTAGAGGGTGAGAATAGATAAGGTAGAACTATTAGAATAGAAGAAGAACATAACATCAGAGTAACCCGAATCTCACAGTGGAACGAATAAAATATAGTATACAAAATAACATTGAAAGACAAATATGTATTTGTATATTAGAGTACAACACTTACATCACATCGGAAACAAATAATAGCTATAAAATGTTGTTGAAGCCTCATGCTCCAAGCTCCATCTAGTGTATCTGTAAATCCCGACTACTTGACTGCCCGTACAAATTTGGGCACCCAAGAGTTTAGGGAAAGAAAACAAAATAAACTCTGGGTCAGTCATGGGACTGGTGTGAATAAACTCCAATCATTCGGTTTAACTTTTCAAAATCCTTCTTAAAAGAAAAGATAATTGTAAGACTGATCCACACATAAACACGGATGGTTTTTATCTTACGATAACCCAAAACATTTTCAAAATCAATTCTGATATTATAATAATGTCTGATCACAAATAATTAACAATCTAGTAGAACGCTTGCATCTCACGCTCCACATATATATAGTATACAATCAAAATCGCAGACGCTTATTGGAGATTGGATTCCGACTATGACAAGGTATGGAACCACCTGCCGATAGTGTATCTCTAGAGAGGAATACACTGGGTTCAACAAGAACGTCTTAAAACCCGGCCACACATGACCGACCACTCATTTCTCTTGAGTGTATCAAATAAATTGTCACCTACGGTTCCTAGCAACATAACCATTCCCAGGAGATACAGAAACGAAAAGAAGTAACAAATATGAATATCCTCTAGATGGTGACAATACACCCTAATGGGGCCGACCCACATAGCCATGCTGCCTGCCCGATTTTTGTCATTTCCCAGTTGATGAGGCTTGAGGCCATAACGTATCTTTTGACATATCACATATTCATTTACTTTGAATGCCACATCATTGTACCCGCCAAATCACAAATTGATTTCCACAAAAATACCACGGGTATAAAGCTAAGAGAAACGAATTCCTCCGCCACCAAACATGGATATGTTTGAAGCGATCAACTTATGTGATCCATTAGATATACTCTGTCAGACATTCATCTATACAGGTTGTCCTGGGTCTGAACAAACCGAAGGCACTATACTGTAAATCCATCTTGGGCAATTTCTACCTAGGATCGCCAGAACAGCCCTTGCACAACTCCGTCTTCAATTATCGTCATCATATTTGATTCGTAACGCTAATGTAATAATCCGGAAAATCTGAGCTAATTTAAAATTTTTATTTTGGCAATTTTGGCGAATTTTGAACATTTAAAATGATTATTTTAAATAATATCGACGAGAAATTTATTTTGAATAGAATTAGAATGTATATATTTATATACGTCGTCGTTAGAATATAAAAATGTATTTATAATTATAAAAAAGAATTGAAAATGGCGCAGTAGTTTGAAATTTCGATTTCGAACTTCAAATGAATGTACCGGGTGCAAAATAAACCAGATTTTAACAAAACCAAAAATATTAGAATCTAATTGAGAATATCTTTCCAACGAATCCGAAAAATTGAAATTTCATAGCGGGAATCAAAAGATATGCCCAGTTGAAAATTCAGAATAGTCACTATGGAATTCTGGCCCTTGAAAATAGAAATTTTGCAAACGACCTCGGTTTTCGACGAAACCACATTTGTTAGATCCGGGATGTCAAATTATTGCTAGGTTTCAAAATTCATAATTTTCTAAATCAATATGCGCGTGTGGCGAAGGAAAACGCGTTTGACCAGTTTCAGTTGATTTTAATCGACTGGAAAATGGCCATTTTTCAAATGGTCTCAGAATTTGACGAAACTAGTTTTGTTAGGACCGTATCGTAAATACGAAGCTAGAAAATATTTTTTGGGAATTTTTAGAGGCTGTATGTGGGCCCGGTAAATTGAAATGTGCGTTCAAATTCAATATATAGAGTTATATTTTGATTTTGATGAAAACTGGTTGAAACGATCGAATCAGCTTATGATACATATCCCATTGTGTTCGGAATGAGGGTAGTTAGCTATGGGCGACAGGCGGTGCGTTTCGTTTTGAGTTCGAAATCAAAAGTTACTTTTTGAAAATTAAATTAATTAAAATAAATATATATTATTATATTCTCCCCCTTATCCCCTTTTCTCTTCAAATCAGGCCCCCCTCCCCCAGCCTCCCCAGGCGTGGCAGCACCCCCTCCGACCTCCCTCTCGCGTTTCTTTCTCCTCCTCTAATCAAATCCACGAAACCGCCCCTCGTCTGCTTCTACAACACCTCGAGCCACCTCAGAAGCCGTCGTGGCCGCGCTCCGATCATCAACAGCCAGCCTCCGACCTGCAGTGCGCCAGAGTGCGAGCCCCCTTTTTCTTCCTTAGTTCCACCCGCGCCAGAAACCCACCAACTCCGACAGTGAGCGACTGCGATATCCCCCCCTCTCGCTGTAAGTTTTGCCTTCCTTGATTTTGATTTTTATATATAAAAGGAAATGATTTTTGGTAGTAAATAGAAAAGCAAAGATATGATTTTTTATATTTTAAAAGATTCGATTTTTCTTTAATGATAAGATTAGATCTTTCTTTAGAGAAAAGTTAAGGTTTTGAAATTAAATAAAAAGATGAGATTTTTATTCGCTTAAAGATTTGATTTTTAGTTAATCAAATAGATGATTTTTCATAGTTGAAAGGTTTGATTTTTATCATCAAAAAGATTTGATTTTTATAAATAAAAAGGGACGATTTTTATAATATATTAAATGGATAAAGTTTAGATTTTTATCGTTCAAAGATATGATTTTTAATTCAACAAAGCTATGATTTTGTTTAACGAAAAGATTAGATTTTTGTTAGCAAAAAGATATGGTTTTTAAAATGTTAAAAATAAGATTTTTATATTATAGAAGGTATAAAGATATGATTTTTATATATGTAGAGATATAAAAATATAATCTTTATTATATGAACATCGTTATAAAAATAGAATTTTTTATCTATATAGTAGCGGTGTAAAAATAGAATTTTCATCTATATAGTAGTAGTATAAAAATATGATTTTTATATACATAGCAACAATATAAAAATGTGATTTTTATATATGTAGTGACTACGGGCAGTGAAATTGATAAAAGGCGAGCACGACGAAGATTTCTACATATGAAGAGTCGTGGCATTGGTTTAGCTTGTCGGTGAGAACTACTCACCTTTAATTTAAATTTCTAGTTAAAATATATACTAGGATGCAGACGATGCTTAGCAACACCCGTCGTCCACAGACCATGGACGACTTGTATGCTTGTTTGATGTATTGTGAAGTTTGTTTGTGATGTTGATGTGAAATGATAATAAAATATTCATGTGTTGAAAAAAATTAATTATCGTTAAAAATAAATTTTTTAACGTGGATGTGAATAAATAAATATTCATTTACAAACTGGACGGTTTGTTTATGTACACCCATTTGAAGGATATTGATTGGGACGATAAATTTTACACATCGCCCAACTGCACAAATAATATTCAGTGTTTGTGGATTGAAACCCCACACGGGTGTTGGGATGATATTTGGCGTACACTAATCCCAATTATTTAGTTGTATGTCGATCGATTGGTCGACAGACTATGTAAGCGCTAATTATTTATATTTAATGCTTATGCAGTTGTGTGGTGCACTTTGAATGATGGTTGATTATTTATTGTTGCTATTATATACATGTGTTGTATGGAATCCATATAATTAACATTATATGGTAATTGATTGGGCCTCATTCCAATTGGGAAAACAAAGAATATTATAAAATATAGATTAATGTGTTGAAAATATTCATGTGTTGAGTAAAATATTTTAACAATAAAATTTACATCTTTATCATATATAAAATTAGAAACTAACTGGAAAATAGATAAGATGAGTGTTCTCCTAGGTATTGATCTGATGTTGGTTTCGGCCTTTGGGGTCAATACTTAGGGAATCGTTCTCTTACTAATTTACGGTTGGAGTCTGATTAAGAATTAAACGATAGAAATCATAATTTTATAAAATATATTAAATAACAAAAATAGTCATGTGTTGACAGTACTCATGTGTTGAGATTAGTCATGTGTTGAAAGAAATATAGATTCATGTGTTGAACAGAATAAATATTCATTTGTTGAATAGAATAACAAAGTTATTGAAAAATATAAAGCCGTATTGATTAGAGATGCGCTATTTTGATGCGGACGATATTTATATCGATTATATTCGTTTTTATAATGATTATAGAAAAGAAAGTGATTTCAAAAATAGAATATTTTGAAAATGGAATTCAAATTGAATTGAATAGAAATGAAATTTGAATCAAATTGAAATAGAATTTAATTTCGAATTAAATTGAAATAGAATTTAATTTCGAATTAAATTGAGATAGAATTGAAATTCGAATTAAATTGAAATCAAATTGAAAACGAATTGAAATCTAATAGAAATGAATGTAAAACGAATTTATAAGGACAAATTCAATTTTGATTTGAATTTGAAATGAAAGTTGAAATCGTTTCGAAAACGAATTTAAAACAATTTATATAATACGTTTTAAAAGGGAAATCGACGAAATATATATATAATGGCCTGAATAGAACGCACCGCGCCGCGGCATTTCGCGAATTTCGACCATTGACTTTGAATTGACGTTGCGGGAGATCCGACCATCGGATTCTCCTAAAACCAGAACCGTTGGGTTCGTATCGGAAAGATCTTTCCAATGAGTATTAGAAATTTGAAATCTAACGGTTGAATTTGGAATTATGTCCAAATCAAATTTGAAAAAGTCCTTGTAAGTGCAGTTCGATGGCCATTGATGGAAATCGTCTGTACAGGCCTTGATAAAATTATTAAAAATATCAATAATTTGTGTAAAATCATAAGAAAGGATTTGTGAAGAACTGGGATGAAAAATTCCACATTTGAAAGGATAAAAATAGATTTTTGTCGAAATGAACTAGTTTTGAACTAGATTTAAAATCAATTTATTTTTGAAATAAATAAATTGAATTTGAAATGGTTTTGAAGATAACCAGAATTTCCGATATATAAAGTGGAAATGGATTTGAATCGAAATTGGCTTTGGAATATTCCAATGTTGAATTTCGTGATTATACAGATATTGTTATGGGAATTTGAAAGATATATTTATATCGTTATTTCTAATATGAAATTTGTTGGTCGTAGAATTTGATATTGAATATAAGCCGATATATTTTCTATTCAGAGCCTTGTATTTAATATCAAACGTGATTTGGGTTTGTCGTGAATGGTGTCTTCATTAACACTATTCTTAAGCCCAGTAGAGAAAAAGATTTAAATCTTTCTATTTAGATTTAATGAAGTGTACCAATTAAATAATATTAATTGGAATTGAATTTAAATTGGTTTTGGGTTTATCGTGAGCGGTGTTTTGAATAACACTTGTTCTTTAACCCGATTAACAATAGAAGGTGATTTGGGGTTTATCGTGAATCGTGTTTTAGATGACATTGGTTCTTTAACCCAGTTAAAGACAGGTTATTAATTTTTGAGAAGATTAAAACCAAGTGGAGTTGTAATGAATCTATAATTAGATTGAAATGTGAATTGATAATTTAAATTATCAAATTTAGAAAGTGATCGAGAATAGAGTATCACCAGTTTTGCTCCAGAGCGATAGTTAAATCTTTAACTAGATTTGAACGTGAAATGGTAATTAATATTTACCGATAACACCGTGGTGTTAGATATGGAGTATTACCAGTTTTGCTCCATAGGATAAATAGGTTGGGATTGGGAAATAAAATAAATAATTACTTCGGTGTAGTTCGCTAATCCCGACTAGTTTGGAAAACCTTAACATGGCTTGAAATGATATCCAAAGGAAGATTAAAGAATGAATTTAGAAGAATTTATCTTTGATAAAATTAATGGGAACCTTTCCCTAAGAATGTGAAATTTAGAAACTAACTGTAGGTTAGCTAAGAAGGATGGTTTCCTGGGTATTTGATCTGATGTTGGTTTCGGCCTTCGGAGTTAATATTTGGGGAATTGTGCTCTTGCTAATTTACGGTTAGTGACTGATGAATTGGAATGAGGCGTATGTTGTGTTTGTATGACACTTGTTTATTATATACGCGGGTTATTCAGAAAGGCCGGGTTTATACCCATTCTGAATAACCGATTCGGCGATAAGTCGAAGATGAAGACGGTGGTTGAAGACCAGAAGTCTTCACATCGTTTGGGTGATTACTGATGACCTTGATTGGGCTGTACACCTAAGAGGAGGGAATCAGTTGGTGATCGTCCAGACGTACTTGGAGATCGATGGATATGCGAGGAAATTGCCTCCGGTTTCGTTCAGACCCAGAACAAACTTTTAAATGGACTGTGTGTCTGACATTGGATTTTATTTTGTGTTGATTGATCTCTATTAAATGTACATCTGTTTGGCGGCAGAGAATTTATTCTCTTGCTTAACGCCCTTCTCTGAGACGTACGAGCTCAGAGGTTGTATATCGATGGACATCAGTCGCATGGAGTGAATTGCCTGTGTGGCATGCCTAAGTGGCAAATGATCAAGGCTTCTGTTGAAAAACAAAGTCTTGTGGTTGATGATCAAAGCACGGCCTACGTGGCATAGCTTTGTGTATAGCGTTGATTCGCGAGCCTCACACCTCGGTATGAGTCAAAAACGGGATAGTGACTGCAGGGAGAACACGACGTTTCTTTCTAGCTAGAGGTAGTGTCAGTGCTTAAACTGGCTGACATTTATATTATTTTTACCTATGTGGTTGTTGGAATGCGAGGCGCCTCGGATATAGGTCTGTTAGGACCGGGAAACGTGTGTTCAGGAATAATTAACCTCAAACGTAAGGGAGGACCAGCCCTGAAGCATCCAAGGGTTACCCAGAGTGTGTAGTCCTGAGGCATTTGCTAGAGTGTCTCGAAGCGGAGAGGTGCTTGCCCCCGGCCTCGGCTCATGATGGAAATCCAATTTCCAATACGTGATTTTGCGGTTTTAATTGCAGAACCTAGTATGACGACATGATATATGGTACCCATGCCGTCTATGATTGATACTTATGATTGAAATTGTTTTGAAACACCTATGCACTAGTAATAATATCAGATGATTTCGTTTTATACGTATCAAGCATTATTTGGCTGTTATAAGGTAAAACCCTATCCTCCGGCTTGCGTTGCATTGTGTGATGGGACCTGGGTCTTATAACAGCTTCATTGTTCTTTATTTAGCATTGCGCTGTTTGTTTATGCACTGGTATTCTTGGGGTAAAAACCCGTTCCGTATTATACGGCGTGGTCCCTTGATTTACCGAACTTTAAAATCAAATTAATAACTGTTTTAGTTCTCACACCAGTCACATGACTGACCTGGAGTTTATTGTTTTAACCTAAACTCTGGGTGCCCCTATTTTCCACACGGGCAACTAGTAGTTTTGGTTTTGTAGATTTATATTCACAGGATCCTGATTTACAACTGGAACGATGCTCGGAAAACTCTGTATCCGTGTGTTACTTTCAGTTATGTTTTGTATTATTTTCCGCTGCTTAGTAATTTATTGTAATCTCAGATATTTTTCGAATGTGTAATATTTATTCATACTCTGTATATTCTTGTATTTTGATGGAATTGTTGCAATAAACAATGAAATGTTCTTCTGTTTACGTTCTACTTTGTCATGTTCTCAAGGTAATCCATGCTTTCCTCACTAGGGAAGCTACGGGCTATCACAGCTAATGCCCATACGGAGTGGTTTTCAGATAATGAATCTGATCTCGGTCTCTCCGTATTGACAACGGAAATGGTCAAAAACTTTGATAGTCGGTGATTTAACTATCAAAGGAAAACATGTGTACAAACAACGGTCGTATTTCCAAATGGAAATCTTTACCGAGCAAATCATTAATCAACACTGATCCCCTTTAATTTAATTTGCCATTCAATCATTCATTTCCCTATTTCCATTCCCATATATTCGTAAATTCTTATTTTCTAAATTTAGAAAATATACGTTATTAATCATTGGAAAACATTTCCATATTTACTCTCATTTCTTATTTTCTATATTAGAAAACATTTCTAATTTCTTATTTGGAAAACATTTCCAAAACTCTTTCATTGGATTTAAACAGATGTTTAAATAAAATATCGCTATGCCAACTCGAACCACTAACACTTATTATCCAAATTCAATTAACTAACCTTCACTATCGAACCTTAAAAATTCCTTAGTTAAAAATGAAGTCAATCAAGTTGGGGTATAATTACCTCTCAGACCTTAACTAAACAACATTTCAACCTCGAAATAGACAAAGTTCACATTTTAAATCTTCAACAAACTTCCTTACGTAACTCTCGGATTCTATATACGAATCTACTTCTTTTACAGAAATCATTTGATTATAACAATAGTATTATAATCCCATGCTTCCGAAATATAATAACTTAAATATAACTTTAATTTCTTAATTTGAATAAATAAACAAATAAATAATTTATAAATCAATAAATAAATCTTGATTAAAAATGGAAAGTGAATAGTACTTTTCTGAAATCGATAAAATCGAATTTCAATGTATAATTCTCTCTCGAATAATCTATATTCGATAACTCTCATTCGAATAACTATATTCGATTATCTCTCTTTCGAATAAACTATATTCAATTAACTCCCTATTCGAATAAACTATATTCGATTAATTCTCTATTCAAATAACTGTATTCGATTAACTCTCTTCGAATAAACTATATTCGATTATCTCTAATTCGATTAACTCTAATTCGAATAACTAATATTCGATTAACTCTATTTAATTGACCTATTTCCTGTCCCATTCAAATTCCCATTTGAATTCGTATTTCAAAACCGAAGTTTCCTTATAAATGTTTTAATTCATAAAATATTCATTTTAATCCATTATTCACATCAAATGTGAAAAATATTTCTTTTATGTAATCCATTAAGTTTTATTTCGTATTTCAAAAAAATACCCCATTTCCGAATTCTATTTATACTTCTATTCATAGAATTTTTCATATGAAATCTCCTTTTCATTCTAACACTTATATCTCATTTGTAATTCTCTTATAATTGCTATATTCAATTTCAATCTCAAATATCGGTGTTAAAACCGAATTTTACTTCTATATATAAATTCAGACTTATATATTCAATTTATCCGGTGATAAATAATTTACTTAATTTATAAAACATTATTTATAACAATTTTATCTGTTAAAAACAAATTTCTATTTATTTCTATTTTAAATTAGTCTTTCCCATTTATTTGTTAAAACAGAATTCCATTTACTATTTATTTTCCCCTCATATTCTTTTATAAAATTCTATTCATTTTATAACATACTTACTTTTATAATTCCTATTTATTTCCCAAATAATTCATTTTCTATTCTACTAGGTTTACAAATATTTCCTATTCAATTCTATTTGTTTTACAAATATTTCCTTTTCGATTCTATTTATTTTATAAATAAATATTCCTTATATAAAATCCTTTGTTTTATAAGTATTTCCTTTATATAATTTTCTTTATTTTATTTAAATATTTCATTTATACAGTTCTATTTATTTTATATAAATATTTCATATATACAATTCTGTTTAATTTCCAAATGTTTCTTTTAATAATTCTATTTGTCTTCTAAATAAATACTCCTTTTAATTTATTTTCTAAATAAACATTCCTTTTTATTTATTTTCTAAATAAATATTCCCTTTTATATAAAATCCATTGATTTTATATAAATATTTTATTTTCTAAATAAACTTTGCAAATTCCCTTTTTTACATTCCAGTATCACTTATGGTATCAAAATACCAAATCAAAAGGATCAATCATCATCCAAACACACATAATCAATAATAGATTATATACCACATCATATATCAGAATATATGAAAAATAGTAAAATAAATGTTGAGGAATCCAATTGGATCCCTCCGACCTATTTCCCTACATCCACAGATGTTACACAATATAATTCACATCAGTTTCATTTCAATATGTACTATTCTGATAAACAGAATCAATATTTGTTTAACGATTTGTGTATATATCGTTATCTGTGATTCCAAACAACAAATCCGCAATTCAACCAAACAATCAACACACAGCAATCAACCATCATTTATCAATTATAAAAAGACGTTATAAAAATATAATTGAGCAGAGTTAGTGAGATTTACTCACATTGGACGATCATCGTTAAATAACGATAATTGTTGTTTGATTCTGACAGACAAATAACGATAATTCTTAAAAAAACATAACCATCATCCATCTCCTCTTCGTAAGAGCCACCACCTTATCATCATAGCAAGCCACTCGCACAACCTTCATTCATCGCGGCTCTGGCAAATCCGCATCACCCAACAGGCAAAGTCACGACATCATTCGATGCCAAACCCTCCCACATTTTGCACAAAGGTGCTATTTCACCTCCTTATACCAAAAACGACAACTAAAACATGCATCGAGGGTTATAATCCCCTAAACGTGAGACCCCAAAGCATGGTTCCATGCAAACATCGAACCAGAACATTTTTGAACCATGTGAAAATCGTATTTTCCTAAAGCACTTGATCTCATCGACTCATACATATATATTTTGGAATTTCTAGATTTTTCTTCAATTTGATATTGATTTTAGAAGTCATGGATTTTGGTTTGGGGAAAATTACTTGGCGGCGTATGGTTGTTAACTATCAAAGGAAGTAAGTGAGGGTTTGTAAAAGGTAAAGGGATATATATAGGATGAACATATTATTTTATATTCAATTATTATATTTGTATTTATTATAACGTTGTTTATATTTTTCGTAACCCTTATGATCACATAACATATCCAAATTCGACGAAAATGGACATGCATCTTCAGTTCGACATTACGGACCCATCGAAACTTGTTTCATCGAATTCCGACTCCGTTTGCTCACACAGCTTATTTTTAATGGTAAAATTATCGACTATTTTTCACATTAAAATTCCATATGGCCACATACTGACTTCAAAAATCACGAAAATTGAAATCTAGCAATAATTTAATATTTCGGATCCAACAAAATTAGTTTCGTCGGAAACGGAGGTCATTTGCAAAACTGGCTATTTTTAAAGCTCTAAATAAACCATTTAAATATTAATATATTTAAAAATAATTAAATTAAATATTTATAAATAAATATTACCGTATTTATTCACATAGAATATTATCCAGCTCCAAAATAAACACACTGGGATTTATAACTCGATGCTTCAAGTCCAGATTATATCGATATCCAATTTATATATAAAAATCCATTTATTATATATATACATCGTTACAAATTATAAAGGAATTCCATAGCGACTTTTCGAAAATTTGATTTGGACATAACTTACATTCTACACGACGAAATCTTGAATTTTCTCTTCCATTATAAAAATATACTTCACCAGCTCTGAACGTTCCTTGTTTCACAGAAATCCAATTTAAAATGGCTTCTGTATATTCGTTTAAAGTTCGAATCGCCAAATGACGAACTACTGCGCTATTTCGAGCTCGATTTTAATTATAATATAATTATACGTTCAACTGTTGTTTATATAGTATAATCGCTAATATAATTCAACTTTAAATTGAATTATATATTATATACGATCCAATTCAAACCATATTGTGAATTCCACTATTTCCGACTATTTCAAGAATTAAACATATTATTCTATTATTTATATTAATTAAATATTCAGTATAATTTAATTAAATGACCATTTAAATCTCTAAATCACTATTTAAATAATTAAATAAATTAATTATTATACCATAAAAATATGGGACATTACATATAACTTCGGTTAGCACTTTCAAATTCTATTTTCCAATTCTATTTTCAAACTCTTTTCTAAATGATTCCAAACTATTCTTAGTTATGTATATATATATATGTGTGTGTGTGTGTGCACGTGTGTGTGTGTGTAACATCCCATATTTTATGTATATTTAAATTTCGATTTAAAAATAAATAAATTGGAATAAAATTAGATAAAGATCAAGTTTTGTTGATTTTTAATGTTGATGGTTTGCTGAATTAAGTACAAACAGATTTTTTTATTTAGTTTGTACATAGGATGGTTGTAATTTGGAAATTTTATTCTATAAATTAAATAAATTTGAGATGTTAGTTTATATTAAGAATTCAAATTTAATTTGAATGGGGAATTCTAAGTTGTAAATTATAATTTAAAACTCAAATGAAAAAAATTTAAATAATCAAATTTGGGACCTTGAATGTGTGAAATTTTATTTATAAAATTTGTTTAAGTCATAATTGGATTAAATGAAAATTTATAAATATTTAAATTTGAATTTAAACAGTTAATCGAATAATTAATTATTTTATGTATTTAATTAACTGTGGAATTTAATAATTTTTGTAACTGTCTCGGAATTCGACGAAACTGGCGTCATCGGAACCAGAATGGTGAATTATGATAGGATTTCAATTTGCGTTACAATCCGACTTACCGTTTGATCGTACGAAAGAAAATGTGAACGAGATCATTGTAAATGGATAATTGAGTATTTCACATATTTGGGCCTTATAATTAAATTTAAATAAAACCCACTTAACACCTCATCAACCATTTCTCAATATACGTATATTTCCTCCACCGACTCTTTCTCTAATGGCAAAAATAAATTCTGAGCCCTAGATCAGAAGTAAAAATACAAACTTCAAATTCAAATTTCCTCAAACCATAGCGAATTATATATCGATTCAAAGCTCTCGTTGATACGAAGCTGCTGGTACCCTCTGTTGCGACATGCAGTGGGCGGTCTTGCCAGAAATCACCAGTCAAAGGTGCAGAAATTGAAACCATGAAATCAATTTTGGGGGTTTTCGATTCTTGCTTCAATCGAGGATTTTGCCATTTGGGTATTATTAAGATTGTCGCTAGGATCGCAACAACGTACGTCACGTTGGTTATCATCAGCCACAGCGCCGGAATTTGATGGTTAAAGGATAGAAACAACGGTTTTAGGGTTGGACGGCGTGACTGATTGGGGGCGCCGGAGGTCAGGCCATGGACAGGGGAGTGCTTCGATTTGAGGGTTGTCTCGTGGATTCCGGTGGGCTCGGGAGGAAGTAAGGCACGGTCAGAGTGCGGTGGGTTTTTGTGCGTTGCTTTACTATAGCGAAAGGAGAGAGGAGTGGGAAGAAGGATTGTAGGTGATGACGTGTCAAGGGCTTATTGGTGAGAATGTATTGTTTTAATATTTTAAATCTAGATAGTAAAACGCTAATAACTCACTCATTTTAACTCGGATTTGGACGCAGTTGGGTGCGTTGGGATCGTGGCGGAATTGCGGACAATATGAGACTAGTTTTGATGCATTTAGAAACTGTGAAATTTTGAGCTTCTTTTGGACATCCAATCCAATTTAGACCCAAAGGTGAGTGATTTTCTCACATACGAAATACTGAATTATTCCCATATTTATTGAATCAAATTATGAAATAAGTTTGGTTGCATGGTTGTGTTTGATAGTTGATGTGATGTTTGAAATTGACATGCAAGTATGTTAACATGAAAATTTAGGTCGATGCTTAGATATTTAATTAAATTTAAATTTCTAGTTGGAAATTCGAATCTTTGCTAAAACCTGAAACAATTTAATGTTGATTAGTTGAATGGAATGGTTGTGATGGATGTTTGGTTGGAATCTATTACTGAATTGATTGAACACTGTTGATGCTCCATATCTCAGTGTATTATATTGCATGTTGATTATGACGATAAATCCCATTTACCTTTGATGTTACGGGCATCTAATAAACCCGGGATTTATCGATAACATAAATTAAGAACACAGAGTGAAATGATAAATCTCTGTGACCCCTGATTTGGATTGAAATGATAGATCCATCCCAGAATATCGAGAAATTAAATTTAAAAATCACTTGGCCATAGGATAGAAAATTATATATGGACATCGGTTGGTTAAGTGATTTTAAAATATTTGAAATTCGATTTGGTGGAAATTTCATATAAAGGAAATGTGTCGATTTTCGATAGATTTTATTTTTCCTTTAAGATATGAATCCTCGATGTTATTTGAAATGGTTAAGAAAATTTCCCAAACTAATTTGGAAGTTTTATTTGGATTTAAATATGATTTGGGATTTATTCCAATAATCGGTGGACTTGAATTTAATAAATTCTTATTGAATTTTAAATTTTTGAATAAAAGGTAATCGAGGCTATGCGGAGTTGTTTTAAACTAAATACGAATATGGTTGAATCCTCGGAATGGAAAAATGGGTTGAATGGTTTTGGAATAAGATATTGAAACTATTTGACTCCATTTGAGACTGGAATATAGATACGGGTGTTTGAAGTTTGGAAGGATGGAATGATTTTGGTTAAAGGACTTTATTATATGTATATATTTTACACTGTTCGATTTCAAATAACTATTCCTTTCTAAAATCTCATTTATTAAAACTTTACCTATAATTATTTTGTTATAACTAAAATTCCTTATATTTTATCTCTTAAACTATTTGTAACTTTGATATATATATATATATATATATATATATATATATATATATATATATATAATGTTCTAAACTAACTTATTTTATTCCGACTATTTTATTCTAATTATATTTATATAAAGATTTTTCCTTTATAAGCATCTGTTTTTCATAGTTACATTTTATGAATTTTAAAGTTTCTTCTAAATGGAAAGTGTTTGGATCTAAAATTGTTGTTCAAATGGAGCTGAGATAAATTTTATTCTATTTGAATATGAATCGATTTCTAACCGATCTTTGATGTGGAAATGTGAATTATATGCTACTCAAATATGAATTTAACTCCTAAGTGATTTAAATAAGTTTTAAAAGTATATATTCAATTTGAATATGAATGGAGTTCGAACATAAATAGATTTGGAATAATTTGAAATTTTTGAGATAGAAAATATTCTATTTGAATATAAGTCGATTTTGAAATATTATATGATTATAATATATGAATATGGAAATATATTCTAGTTTGGAATATAATCGGTTTGGGAATGATTGGGATATTTTGATATGAAATTTATATTCTATTTTGAATATAAATTGGGTTCGAAACAAAATATAATATTTTGATATGGAAGCGAACCTTTGTGAAAAGTAAAAGAACCGACCGATGTGGAAAATGTAAACGTTGGTTGTTAAAGAGACCGGAGTCGACATAAGGCATACTCTCTGTCAGTGTCGATGCAACTTTGACAAATGTGAATGTTATGACGTATCCAGAATGCGTATGATGACTTGGAGGCGATTAGTGAATCGAAGAAGATGAACGATGACGAGATAGCCCTTACCTTTGGGTCAGAATTGAAATGACTAAAACAGGAGCTATACCATGACTAATTGAGGTAGCACCTTTGATCGGACACACTTCTTCGATACTATTTATATGACTATGATGATGATGATGATTTGGGCCCTTTATGATTTTGGGAGTGTGTTCCGAGGTGGGCGGTAGTGGCTGCTATGCGTTACCACCGGTCCGGGAGTGCAATTGGTAGAATCCTACCCTGGGCATTGCCTCGTGTGCCTTATCATATTTATACATATCGAGCCCCATACGATTTTGATTTAGCATTTCCTTCTATGGAGTGCTCTCTGATAACACCAGTACGGTGAATTTACGATACTGTATAAATTGTTGGTGCCTGTGAACGGCATAAGGTTAATATGGTAATCCCGCTTACGCTATTTTTATGATATTTACTTTACTAGATAAACACTATCATAATAGCGTATTATACTATGTATGTATTAGTTTAACGGATCCTCGAGAGATGGAAAAATCCCGTAACATATCTAGAGTTACTGCACTCATGACACTTAAGTTATTTCGTATTTTGATTTGACTAATATGAGAATGATTTAGTGCTGATCTGAGTGTTAGTTGTGTTTTCTTTTTATGCAATACGCTCTGGTCAGCAGATGTTGCAGTCAGTGAAGATTTCTTCCTTTGGAGCACGAAGACGACGATTTGGTATACATATATACTATATATAATATTTTTCCGCTGCACTTTGTTTCCACTGTCGTGTATGTATACCTGTGTATGTATAATTCTGAAAATCATTGTATGTTATAGCTATATGTATCTTTCAACTGATTTAAACTGTTATTTAATTATTATATGTTGTCCATCCGATGTGAGAACTCTGTTTTGCCTTCTTCTCTTTCTTCTTTTTCTTCTTTTCCCAATAACTACCTATATTTGAGATTTGTTTGGGTCGACATGTGTGGTTTATTGTCGATTTTGAACGGTCAAAAATGTGGGTCGTTACATTTGGTATCAGAGCGATGGCTAGCGATAACCTTGGCTCTGTTTGGGAATTAACTCATTAGAGATAGGGTTAGAAACGCCCTAGAATGAGTTAGAGGGTATATATGAGAGAGCGTACTTGTAATTTTGATATAAAATGGTTTTATATTGTGTTGATTGTTCTGTTGAATATTTATAGATTCTGGTCGATTTATGGGACGCCATAGAGTTGATAGGAATCTCTAAATGATAGAACAGAATGGATCGACATAATATGGTTTTTGATTTATTTTATATATATTAAATATAATATTATTGGTTTTAGTGTATATGCATTGGTCGTTAGAAAGCGATAATATTAAGTTATTATCTGTTATGGAATTAGATAAGAAGTCTAATGGGCAGAATAAATTTCAAGGGTTTAAAGGATTTAAAATGAAATAAATAAAGAAGGTGGGTAAATATCTCTTGAATAAAATAGAAATGACCTTGAAACTTGATTCTGGGAGGCTTTTGAAATAGATTTGCCAATTTTTTTTGAAATAATACCGTAGTATAAGTAATGGTTTCAGAAATGGTTTACCAAGGATTTTAAAGGAATTGGTGTGTAATCCCTTCTCGGACAATTAGAAATAACTTTGTTAATGAGTGCACGTATTATCGACGTTTATTTTGAAGAATCTAAGTGGGGGAGACCACTCAATGATTATTAGAACATGTTAACAAAGGATTTTGGATTTAAATTTCGTATAGTATAAATTTTTTATATGAACTATTAGTATATGCTATTTAAAAATTTAATTTAATTTTAACCAGGTTTGAATATCTCTATGTTTTGTTAATTAAGAATTGGATTTAAAATTTTATGACATGATTTTTCTATAAAATAGTATAAGTATTAAAAGAAAAGGGGAAATAATCATTTAAAATTCCTATGTATGACAAAAATTCAACAAATCCTTGGTTTAGTCGATTGGAGTATTTGAAAATTTTATGAAACAAAAGCTTAATTTAAGTCGACTAAAATGAATTGAAGAATTTTGTTGTGTAACAAAAATGGAAACCACTTATGACGTGAAATAGTTAATGAGTACGTTAAGTTAGTCGAGACGGAATTGATAAGAAATTAAGTTGTTAATGAAAGGTGAATGGACGAGGAAAAACGTAGAATTAGATGGTGAATTTGAGTACATGTTAAGCGAAGATATAAAAAATCTAAATGGTTAAATCTCATTAGGATAATATATCGAGTATAAATCGAAGTATAAACGATGAAATGAATGGAATGTAAACCATTTAGTCGAATGAAGTTTAACTTGATTCGAGCAGAGGAATCGAGTTAAATGAAGTATAAAATTAAGTTATGAACCGTCCTTAATCCAACCATGATTTGTGAATCAAATAAAAAAGTTGAGTTAATGGAAGAAGATTCAATTTAAGGTGGAAATCGGAATAAGTGGATAAGAAAATGGTTAGAGGAATGAATAGAAGTGCCTATACCCGGGAAATGAGAGATGAAATTTGGCGAATTGGTCTGTGTTAATGAATTAAGGGTTGAATATACTCAAGATAATTGGGAAAGGTTAGAGTGAATTTAATTTTTATTCAAAATTTAATAATGAGATAGGATAAGAGGGTTACATAAAACCATAACGGACCTTATTCCATTAATATAGATTCGAAGTTAAAACGAGGAAATGAAATAAAATGGAGATTGGAATTATGGAAGGGAGGTATAGGAAATTTATAACCAAAGTCTAATTTATTAACTTATAATATCGAAGATTTGGAATTAAATGAATTCTGTTAAGTCGAATGAATTAGAATAAGTGAAGTAAACTCGGGAAATGGGAAATGGTCGACTTAAACCAAGTATAAAGGAATTAAACAAAGTAAGAATAAACTTGAATAAGTAGAATGAATCAAAAATCGGGATTGATTCGAATGTATGGCTAACTGAATATGGATAAATGGAATTATGCTTGGTGTAACTTGGATGAAGTAAATCGGAATAAGGGATGAAAGTGGATGAATCGACCAAGATAATGTATTAAGGATTTAATACAAATCAAGATAGTTGAAAAGGTTAGAATGACTTCAAGTTTTAACTAAAGTTAATGCTTGGAATGAAACGAGAAATGGAATAGATAATATATCGGAATGGAGTAAGCAAATTGAATGTGAATGCATTTCTCGGGAAATGAGGGGATAACAAATTGAGGTGTTAAAGATTTACAAAATTATTGGAATAAAAAGGCTTTAAAACTGCTAATAAATTAAACTGTTGTTTATGCAAGAATCTGAAATAGTCGATAAGCTGTAACTAAAATGACCATAACTTCTGAATGGCTGATCGAAATTCAACGATTCAGGACAATTTGGAAACGTTAGAAACTGAACTAAAACTTTTGTTAATAGAGCCTTATCAAATTTTCAGGTTTGTTAGGTTGAAATCCAAGCGTTAGTTGTAATTCAATGCATAGAAAATAAAAATTTGAAGCGTATATTAATATTGCTTTGACCATAATTTCCTAATGGAGCGTCGGATTTCGATGTGCGAGTACAATCGGGAAGCCCAGGATCTGAACTAAAACTTTTCCTCAATATGCTTTGCAAAATTTTGAGATTTAAAGGGGTAAAAACTGGGTTGAACAACTCAGACCTGCACTTTTCAGTGTACGGGCTGAGGCGTTTGCCTTGGCTAAAATAGTCATAACTTTTGGAAAATTATCCAAATTCGACGAATCCGGATAATTTGGAAAGCCTGAAACGATTAGAACAACTTTTGCATGTGTGCTATGGTCAAATTCCATCATCTAAGAGGCGATAACCCTCAATTTGTTCGTTGGTCTGTCATTAATATTTTTGTTTTATAGTTGAAATGTTCAATATATGTTGTGTAAGTGGTATACCTTTGCTATGTATTGTATATATGTTTAATCCTCATGCATATTTGAGTATGTAACAGGTGTAGGGAAGTTGCGCTACGCTTCGGAGCTCGCTTGCACTAAATGCTAAATGCTAAGCTAAATAAATTCGCAAATAAACACTAAAGAAGGTACGTATTTGTGTTGTATGGTTTTGGGTTTATATATACGTTGTTTACCCCATTTTTGGGATGCCTCATCGAATGATGAGATGTATATTTGAATTTTTTATATGTTGTGATTTTTCCGGACATCTCTGTACAAAGGAGATGCTACCGAAATTTTCCGTGATTTCGGGAGTTAGAAAATTTATGAAATTTTACAACTATATAACTTATCTTATAAATACTATTTTATAGGTATGAATTTGAAATTATGATTTATTTAATACCTCATCTCGTTCTATTTTCGAGGACGAAAAGATTTTTAAGTGGGGGAGAATGTAACATCCCATATTTTATGTATATTTAAATTTCGATTTAAAAATAAATAAATTGGAATAAAATTAGATAAAGATCAAGTTTTTTTGATTTTTAAGGTTGATGGTTTGTTGAATTAAGTACAAACAGATTTTTTTATTATTTAGTTTGTACATAAGATGGTTGTAATTTGGAAATTTTATTCTATAAATTAAATAAATTTGAGATGTTAGTTTATATTAAGAATTCAAATTTAATTTGAATGGAGAATTCTAAGTTGTTAATTATAATTTAAAACTCAAGTCAAAAAAAATTTAAATAATCAAATTTGGGACCTTGAATGTGTGAAATTTTATTTATAAAATTTGTTTAAGTCGTAATTGCATTAAATGAAAATTTACAGATATTTAAATTTGAATTTAAACAGTTAATCAAATAATTAATTATTTTATTTATATAATTAAATGTGGAATTTAATAATTTTTGTAACTATCTCGGAATTTGACGAAACCGGCGTCATCGGAACCGGAACGGTGAATTATGATGGGATTTCAATTTGCGTTACAATCCGACTTACCGTTTGATCATACGAAAGAAAATGTGAACGAGATCATTGTAAATGGATAATTGGGTATTTCTCATATTTGGGCCTTATAATTAAATATAAATAAAACCCACTTAACATCTCATCAGCCATTTCTCAATATACGTATATTTCCTCCACCGACTCTTTCTCTAATGGCAGAAAAAAATTCTGAGCCCTAGATCAGAAGTAAAAATACAAACTTCAAATTCAAATTTCCTCAAACCATAGCGAATTATATATCGATTCAAAGCTCTCGATGATACGAAGCTACTGGTACCCTCTATTGCGACATGCAGTGGGCGGTCTTGCCAGAAATCGCCAGTCAAAGGTGCTGAAATTGAAACCATGAAATCAATTTTGGGGTTTTCGATTCTTGCTTCAATCGAGGATTTTGCCATCTGGGTATTGTTAAGATTGTCGCTAGGATCGCAACAAGGTAGGTCACGTTGGTTATCATCAGCCACAGCGCCGGAATTTGGTTGTTAAAGGTTAGAAACGGTGGTTTTAGGGTTGGACGGCGTGACTGATTGGGGGCGCCGGAGGTCAGGCCGTGGACATGGGAGGTGCGGCTAGGGGAGTGCTTCGATTTGTGGGCGGTCTCATGGATTCTGGTGGGCTCAGGAGGAAGTAAGGCGCGGTCAGAGTTGATGATGCGGTGGGTTTTTGTGCATTGCTTTACTGTAGCGAATGGAGAGAGGAGCGGGAAGAAGGATTGTAGGTGATGACGTGTCAAGGACTTGTTGATGAGAATGTATTGTTTTAATATTTTAATATATTTTAAATCCAGATAGTAAAATGCTAATAACTCTCTCGTTTCAACTCGGATTTGGACGCGGTTGGGTGCGTTGGGATCGTGGCGGAATAGCAGACAATCTGAGACTAGTTTCACTGCATTTAGAGACTGTGAAATTTTGGGTTTCTTTTGGATGTCCAATCCAATTTAGACCCAAAGGTGAGTGATTTTCTCACTTACGAAATACTGAATTATTCCCATATTTATTGAATCAAATTATGAAATAAGTTTGGTTGCATGGTTGTGTTTGATTGTTGATGTGATGTTTGAAATTAACATGCAAGTGTGTTAACATGCAAATTTAGGTCGATGCTTAGATATTTAATTAAAATTAAATTTCTAGTTGGAAATTCGAATCCTTGTTAAAACCTGAAATAGTTTAATGCTGATCAGTTGAATGGAATGGTTGTGATGGATGTTTGGTTGGAATCTATTACTGAATTGATTGAACACTGTTGATGCTCCATATCTCAGTGTATTGTATTGCATGTTGATTATGACGATAAATACCATTTACCTTTGATGTTACGGGCATCTAATAAACCCGAGATTTATCGATAAAATAATTTAAGAACACAGAGTGAAACGATAAATCTCAGTGACCCCTGATTTTGATTGAAATGATAAATCCATCCCTGAATATCGAGAAATTAAATTTAAAAATCACTTGGCCATAGGATAGAAAATTATATATGGACATCGGTTGGTTAAGTGATTTTGAAATTCGATTTGGTGGAAATTTCATATAAAGGAAATGTGTCGATTTTTGATTGATTTTAGTTTTCCTTTAAGATATGAATCCTCGATGTTATTTGAAATGGTTAAGAAAATTTCCCAAACTAATTTGGAAGTTTTATTTGGATTTAAATATGATTTGGGATTTATTCCAATAATCGGTGGACTTGAATTTAATAAATTCTTATTGAATTTTAAATTTTTGAATAAAAGGTAATCGAGGCTATGCGCAGTTGTTTTAAACTAAATACGAATATGGTTGAATCCTCAGAATGAAAAAATGGGTTGAATGGTTTTGGAATAAGATATTGAAACTATTTGACTCCATTTGAGACTGGAATATAGATACGGGTGTTTGAAGTTTGGAAGGAAGGAATGATTTTGGTTAAAGGACTTTATTATATGTATATATTTTACACTGTTCGATTTCAAATAACTATTCCTTTCTAAAATCTCATTTATTAAAACTTTACCTATAATTATTTTGTTATAACTAAAATTTCCTTATATTTTATCTCTTAAACTATTTGTAACTTTGATATATATATAGAATGTTCTAAACTAACTTATTTTATTCCGACTATTTTATTCTAATTATATTTATATAATGATTTTTCCTTTATAAGCATCTGTTTTTCATAGTTATATTTCATGAATTTTAAAGTTTCTTCTGAATGGAAAGTGTTTGGATCTAAAACTGTTGTTCAAATGGAGCTGAGATAAATTTTATTCTATTTGAATATGAATCGATTTCTAACCGATTTTTGATGTGGAAATGTGAATTATATGCTACTCAAATATGAATTTAACTCCTAAGGGATTTAAATAAGTTCTAAAAGAATATATTCTATTTGAATATGAATGGAGTTAAAACATAAATAGATTTGGAATAATTTGAAATTTTTGAGATAGAAAATATTCTATTTGAATATAAGTCGATTTTGAAATATTATATGATTATAATATATGAATATGGAAATATATTCTAGTTTGGAATATAATCGGTTTGGAATATAATCGGTTTGGAAATGATTGGGATATTTTGATATGAAATTTATATTCTATTTTGAATATAAATTGGGTTCGAAACAAAATATAATATTTAGATATGGAAGCGAAACTTTGTGAAAAGTAAAAGAACCGATCAATGTGGAAAATGTAAACGTTGGTTGTTAAAGAGACCAGAGTCGACATAAGGCATACTTTCTGTCAGTGTCGATACCACTTTGACAACTGTGAACGTTATGACGTATCCAGAATGCGTATGATGACTTGGAGGCGATTTCTGAATCGAAGAAGATGAACGATGACGAGATAGCCTTTACCTTCGGGTCAGAATTGAAATGACTAAAACAGGAGCTATACCGTGACTAATTGAGGTAGCACCTTTGATCGGACACACTTCTTCGATACTATTTGTATGACTATGATGATGATTTGGGCCCTTTATGATTTTGGGAGTGTGTTCAGAGGTAGGCGGTAGTGGCCGCTATGCGTTACCACCGGTTCGGGGGTGCAATTGGTAGAATCCTACCCTGGGCATTGCCTCGAGTGCCTTGTCATATTTATCCATATCGAGCCCCCATACGATTTTGATTTAGCATTGCCTTCTATGGAGTGCCCTCCGATAACACCTTTACAGTGAATTTACGGTATTGTATAGACTGTTGGTGCCTGTAAACGGCGTAAGGGTAATATGGTAATCCCGCTTATGCTATCTTTATGATATTTACTTTGCTGGATAAACACTATCATAATAGCGTATTATACTATGTATGTATTAGTTTAACGGATCCTCGAGAGATGGAAAAATCCTGTAACATCTCTAGAGTTACTGCACCCATGACACTTAAGTTATTTCGTATTTTGATTTGATTAATATGAGAATGATTTAGTGTTGATCCGAGTGTTTGTTGTGTTTTCTTTTTATGCAATACGCTCGGGTCAGCAGATGTTGCAGTCAACGAAGATTTCTTCCTTTGGAGCACGAAGACGACGATTTGGTATACATATATACTATATATAATATTTTTCTGCTGCACTTTGTTTCCGCTGTCATGTATGTATACCTGTGTATGTATAACTCTGAAAATCATTGTATGTTATAGCTATATGTATCTTTCAATTGCTTTAAACTGTTATTTAATTATTATATGTTGTCCTTCCACTGTGAGAACTCTATTTTATCTTCTTCTCTTTCTTCTTTTTCTTCTTTTCCCAATAACTACCTATATTTGATATTTGTTTGGGTCGACATGTGTAGTTTATTGTTGATTTTGAACGGTCAAAAATGTGGGTTGTTACATTTGGTATCAGAGCGATGTCAGCGATAACCTTGGCTCTGTTTGGGAATTAACTCATTAGAGATAGGGTAAGAAACGCCCTAGAATGAGTTAGAGAGTATATATGAGAGAGCGTACTTGTAATTTTGATATTAAATGGTTTTATATTGTGTTGATTGTTCTGTTGAATATTTATAGATTCTGTTCGATTTATGGGACGCCATAGAGTCAATAGGAATCTCTAAATGATCGAACAGAATGGATCGACATAATATGGTTTTTGATTTTATTTTATATATATATTAAATATAATATTATTGGTTTTAGTGTATATGCATTGGTTGTTAGAAAGCGATAATATTAAGTTATTATCTGTTATGGAATTAGATAAGAAGTCTAATGGGCAGAATAAATTTCAAGGGTTTAAAGGATTTCAAATGAAATAAATAAAGAAGGTGGGTAAATATCTCTTGAACAAAATAGAAATGACCTTGAAACTTGATTCTGGGAGGCTTTTGAAATAGATTTGCCAAATTTTTTTGAAATAATACCATAGTATAAGTAATGGTTTCAGAAATGGTTTACCAAGGATTTTAAAGGAATTGCTACGTAATCCCTTCTCGGACAATTAGAAATAGCTTCGGTAATGAGTGCACGCATTGTCGACGTTTATTTTGAAGAGTCTAAGTGGGGGAGACCACTCAATGATTATTAGAACGTGTTAACAAAGGATTTTGGATTTAAATTTCGTATAGTATAAATTTTTTATATGAACTATTAGTATATTCTATTTAAAAAATTAATTTAATTTTAACCAGGTTTGAATATCTCTATGTTTTGTTAATTAAGAATTGGATTTAAAATTTTATGACATGATTTTTCTATAAAATAGTATAAGTATTCAGAGAAAAGGGGAAATAATAATTTAAAATTCTTATGTATGGCAAAATTTCAACAAATCCTTGGTTTAGTCAATTGAAGTATTTGAAAATTTTATGAAACAAAAGCTTAATTTAAGTCGACTAAAATGAATTGAAGAATTTGGTTGTGTAACAAAAATGGAAATCACTTATGACGCGAAATAGTTAATGAGTACGTTAAGTTAGTCGAGATGGAATTGATAAGAAATTAAGTTGTTAATGAAAGGTGTATGGACGAGGAAAAACGAGAATTAGATGGTGAATTTGAGTACATGTAAAACGAAGATATTAGAAATTTAAATGGGTAAATCTCATTAGGATAATATATCGAGTATAAATCGAAGTATAAACGATGAAATGAATGGAATGTAAACCATTTAGTCAAATGAAGTTTAACTTGATTCGAGCAGAGGAATTGAGTTAAATAAGTTTAAAATTTAGTTATCAACCGTTCTTAATCCAACCATGATTTGTGAATCAAATAAATAAGTTGAGTTAATGGAAGAAGATTCAATTTAAGGTGGAAATCAGAATAAGTGGATAAGAAAATGGTTAGAGGAATGAATAGAAGTGCCAATACCCGGGAAATGAGAGATGAAATTTGGTAAATTGGTCTGTGTTAATGAATTAAGGGTTGAAAATACTCAAGATAATTGGGAAAGGTAAGAATGAATTTAATTTTTATTCGAAATTTAATAATGAGATAGGATAAGAGGGTTACATAAAACCATAACGGACCTTATTCCATTAATATAGATTCGAAGTTAAAACGAGGAAATGAAATAAAATGGAGATTGGAATTATGGAAGGGAGGTATAGGAAATTTAAAACCGAAGTCTAATTTACTAACATATAATATCTAATATTTGGAATTAAATAAATTCTACTAAGTCGATTGAATTAGAGTAATTGAAGTAAACTCATGAAATGGGAATTGGTCGACTTAAACCAAGTATAAAGGAATGAAACAAAGTAAGAATAAACTTGAATAAGTAGAATGAATCAAAAATCGGGATTGATTCGAATGTATGGCTAATTGAATATGGATAAATGGCTATGCTTGGTGTAACTTGGATGAAGTAAATCGGAATAAGGGATGAAAGTGGGTGAATCGACCAAGATAATGGATTAAGGATTTAATACAAATCAAGATAGTTGAAAGTGTTAGAATGACTTCAAGTTTTAACTAAAGATAATGCTTGGAATGAAACGAGAAATGGAATAGATAATATATCGGAATGGAGTAAGCAAATTGAATGTGAATGCATTTCTCGGGAAATGAGGGGATAACAAATTGAGGTGTTAAAGATTTATAAAATTATTGGAATAAAAAGGGTTTAAAACTGCTAATAAATTAAACCGTTGTTTATGCAAGAATCTGAAATAGTCGATAAGCTGTAACTAAAATGACCATAACTTCTGAATGGCTGATCGAAATTCGACGATTCAGGACAATTTGGAAACGTTAGAAACTGAACTAAAACTTTTGTTAATAGAGCCTTGTCAAATTTTCAGGTTTGTTAGGTTGAAATCCATGCGTTAGTTGTAATTCAATGCACAGAAAATAAAAATCTGAAGCGTATATTGATATTGCTTTGACCATAATTTCCTAACGGAGCATCGAATTTCGATGTGCGAGTACAATCGGAAAGCCCAGGATCTGAACTAAAACTTTCCCTCAATATGCTTTGCAAAATTTTGAGATTTAAAGGGGTAAAAACTGGGTTGAACAACTCAGACCTGCATTTTTCAGTGTACGGGCTGAGGCGTTCGCCTTCGCTAAAATAGTCATAACTTTTGGAAAATTATCCAAATTCGACGAATCCGGATAATTTGGAAAACCTGAAACGATTAGAACAACTTTTGCCTGTGTGCTTTGGTCAAATTCCATCATCTAAGAGGCGATAACCCTCAATTTGTTCGCTGGTCTGTCATTAACATTTTGGTTTTATAGTTGAAATGTTCAATATATGTTGTGTAAGTGGTATACCTTTGCTATGTATTGTATATATGTTTAATCCTCATGCATATTTGAGTATGTAACAGGTGTAGGGAAGTCGCGCTACGCTTCGTAGCTCACTTGCGCTAAATGTTAAATGCTAAGCTAAATAAATTCGCAAATAAACACTAAAGAAGGTACGTATTTGTGTTGTATGGTTTTGGGTTTATATATACGTTGTTTTCCCTATTTTTGGGATGCCTCATCGAATGATGAGATGTATATTTGAAGTTTATATATGTTGTGATTTTTCCGGACATCTTTGTACAAAGGAGATGCTGCCAAAATTTTCCGTGATTTCGGGAGTTAGAAAATTTATGAAATTTTACAACTATATAACTTATCTTATAAATACTATTTTATAGGTATGAATTTGAAATTATGATTTATTTAATACCTCATCTCGTTCTCTTTTCGAGGACGAAAAGATTTTTAAGTGGGGGAGAATGTAACATCCCATATTTTATGTATATTTAAATTTCGATTTAAAAATAAATAAATTGGAACAAAATTAGATAAAGATCAAGTTTTGTTGATTTCTAATGTTGATGGTTTGTTGAATTAAGTACAAACAGATTTTTTATATTTAGTTTGTACATAGGATGGTTGTAATTTGGAAATTTTATTCTATAAATTAAATAAATTTTTGATGTTAGTTTATATTAAAATTTCAAATTTAATTTGAATGGAGAATTCTAAGTTGTTAATTATAATTTAAAACTCAAATAAAAAAAAATTCAAATAATCAAATTTGGGACCTTGAATGTGTGAAATTTTATTTATAAAATTTGTTTAAGTCATAATTGGATTAAATAAAAATTTATAAATATTTAAATTTGAATTTAAACCGTTAATTGAATAATTAATTATTTTATTTATTTAATTAACTATGGAATTTAATAATTTTTGTAACTGTCTCGGAATTCGACGAAACCGGCGTCATCGGAACTGGAACGGTGAATTATGATAAGATTTCAATTTGCGTTACAATCCGACTTACCGTTTGATCGTACGAAAGAAAATGTGAACGAGATCATTGTAAATGGATAATTGGGTATTTCTCATATTTGGGCCTTATAATTAAATATAAATAAAACCCACTAAACACCTCATCAACCATTTCTCAATATACGTATATTTCCTCCACCGACTCTTTCTCTAATGGCAGAAATAAATCCTGAGCCCTAGATCAGAAGTAAAAATACAAACTTCAAATTCAAATTTCCTCAAACCATAGTGAATTATATATCGATTCAAAGCTCTCGATGATACGAAGCTGCTGGTATCCTCTGTTGCGACATGCAGTGGGCGGTCTTGCCAGAAATCGCCAGTCAAAGGTGCTGAAATTGAAACCATGAAATCAATTTTAGGGGTTTTCGATTCTTGCTTCAATCGAGGATTTTTTCATCTGGGTATTGTTAAGATTGTCGCTAGGATCGCAACAAGGTAGGTCACGTTGGTTATCATCAGCCACAGCACCGGAATTTGGTGGTTAAAGGTTAGAAACGGCGGTTTTAGGGTTGGACGGCGTGACTGATTAGGGGCGCCGGAGGTCAGGCCGTGGACAGGGGAGGTGCGGCTAGGGGAGTGCTACAATTTGAGGGCGGTCTTTTGGATTCCGGTGGGCTCGGGAGGAAGTAAGGCATGGTCAGAGTTGATGGTGCGGTGGGTTTTTGTGTGTTGCTTTACTATAGTGAAAGGAGAGAGGAGCGGGAAGAAGGATTGTAGGTGATGATGTGTCAAGGGCTTGTTGGTGAGAATGTATTGTTTTAATATATTTTAAATCCAGATAGTAAAACGCTAATATCTCTCTCGTTTTAACTCGGATATGGACGCTGTTGGGTGCATTGGGATCATGGCGGAATTGCGGAAAATCTAAGACTGGTTTCGCTGCATTTAGAGACTATGGAATTTTGGGCTTCTTTTGGACGTCCAATCCAATTTAGACCCAAAGGTGAGTGATTTTCTCACTTACGAAATACTGAATTATTCCCATATTTATTGAATCAAATTATGAAATAAGTTTGGTTGCATGGTTGTGTTTGATTGGTGATGTGATGTTTTAAATTGACATACAAGTGTGTTAACATGCAAATTTAGGTTGATGCCTAGATATTTAATTAAATTTAAATTTCTAGTTCGAAATTCGAATCCTTGCTAAAACCTGAAACAGTTTAATGCTGATCAGTTGAATGGAATGGTTGTGATGGATGTTTGGTTGGAATCTATTACCGAATTGATTGAACAGTGCTGATGCTCCATATCTCAATGTATTGTATTGCATGTTGATTACGACGATAAATCCCATTTACCCTTGATGTTACGGGCATCTAATAAACCCGGGATTTATCGATAAAATAAATTAAGAACACGGAGTGAAATGATAAATCTCTATGACCCCTGATTTGGATCGAAATGATAGATCCATCCCTGAATATCGAGAAATTAAATTTAAAAATCACTTGTCCATAGGATAGAAAATTATATATGGACATTGGTTGGTTAAGTGATTTTAAAATATTTGAAATTCGATTTGATGGAAATTTTATATAAAGGAAATGTATCGATTTTCGATAGATTTTATTTTTCCTTTAAGATATGAATCCTCGATGTTATTTGAAATGGTTAAGAAAATTTCCCAAACTAATTTGGAAGTTTTATTTGGATTTAAATATGATTTGGGATTTATTCCAATAATCGGTGGACTTGAATTTAACAAATTCTTATTGAATTTTAAATTTTTGAATAAAAGGTAATCGAGGCTATGCGGAGTTGTTTTAAACTAAATACGAATATGGTTGAATCCTCGGAATGAAAAAATGGGTTGAATGGTTTTGGAATAAGATATTGAAACTATTTGACTCCATTTGAGACTGGAATATAGATCCGGGTGTTTGAATTTTGGAACGAAGGAACGATTTTGGTTAAAGGACTTTATTGTATGTATATATTTTACACTGTTCGATTTCAAATAACTATTCCTTTCTAAAATCTCATTTATTAAAACTTTACCTATAACTATTTTGTTATAACTAAAATTTCCTTATATTTTATCTCTTAAACTATTTGTAACTTTCATATACATATACATATATATATGTAATGTTCTAAACTAACTTATTTTATTTCGACTATTTTTTTCTAATTATATTTATATAAAGATTTTTCCTTTATAAGCATCTGTTTTTCATAGTTATATTTTATGAATTTTAAAGTTTCTTCCGAATGGAAAGTGTTTGGATCTAAAACTGTTGTTCAAATGGAGCTGAGATAAATTTTATTCTATTTGAATATGAATCGATTTCTAACCGATTTTTAATGTGGAAATGTGAATTATATGCTACTCGAATATGAATTTAACTCCTAAGGGATTTAAATAAGTTCTAAAAGTATATATTCTATTTGAATATGAATGGAGTTCGAACATAAATAGATTTGAAATAATTTGAAATTTTTGAGATATAAAATATTCTATTTGAATATAAGTCGATTTTGAAATATTATATGATTATAATATATGAATATGGAAATATATTCTAGTTTGGAATATAATCGGTTCGGGAATGATTGGGATATTTTGATATGAAATTTATATTCTATTTTGAATATAAATTGGGTTCGAAACAAAATATAATATTTTGATATGGAAGCGAACCTTTGTGAAAAGTAAAAAAACCAACCGATGTGGAAAATGTAAACATTGATTGTTAAAGAGACCGGAGTCGACATATGGCATACTCTCTGTTAGTGTCGATACCACTTTGACAACTGTGAACGTTATGACGTATCCAGAATGTATATGATGACTTGGAGGCGATTAGTGAATCGAAGAAGATGAACGATGACGAGATAGCCCTGACCTTCGGGTCAGAATTGAAATGACTAAAACAGAAGCTATACCGTGACTAACTGAGGTAGCACCTTTGATCAGACACACTTCTTCGATACTATTTGTATGACTATGATGATGATGATGATTTGGGCCATTTATGATTTTGGGAGTGTGTTCCGAGGTGGGCGGTAGTGGCTGCTATGCGTTACCACCGGTCCGGGAGTGCAATTGGTATAATCATACCCTCGGCATTGCCTCGAGTGCCTTGTCATATTTATCCATATCGAGCCCCATACGATTTTGATTTAGCATTGCCTTCTATGGAGTGCCCTCTGATAACACCAGTACGGTGAATTTACGGTAGTGTATAGACTGTTGGTGCCTGTAAACGGCGTAAGGGTAATATGGTAATCCCGCTTACGCTATTTTTTGATATTTACTTTACTGGATAAACACTATCATAATAGCGTATTATACTATGTATGTATAAGTTTAACGGATCCTCGAGAGATGGAAAAATCCCATAACATCTCTGGAGTTACTGCACCCATGATACTTAAGTTATTTCGTATTTTGATTTGACTAATATGAGAATGATTTAGGGCTGATCTGAGTGTTTGTTGTGTTTTCTTTTTATGCAATACGCTCGGGTCAGCAGATGTTGCAGTCAGCGAAGATTTCTTCCTTTGGAGCACGAAGACGACGATATGGTATACATATATACTATATATAATATTTTCCCGCTGCACTTTGTTTCCATTATCATGTATGTATACCTATGTATGTATAACTCTGAAAATCATTGTATGTTATAGTTATATGTATCTTTCAACTGCTTTAAACTGTTATTTAATTATTATATGTTGTCCTTCCGCTGTGAGAACTCTGTTTTGTCTTCTTCTCTTTCTTCTTTTTCTTCTTTTCCCAATAACTACCTATATTTGAGATTTGTTTGGGTCGATATGTGTGGTTTATTGTCGATTTTGAACGGTAAAAAATGTGGGTCGTTACAGTGTGTGTTTATTATATAGTTTATATATTATAAAGCTTTATATTACATTATATACACATATTTATAAATATATAATTATAATATAGTTATATATCATATATATATATATAGTTTTATATTACTATGTCTTTATATGTTTTTACACTTTACAAAATTCATTTGAAACACTAGTTTTGATTCAAGAACTTCAGAATATATATAGTAATTTAAACACTTTATTAATGTTTTAAAATTCAAAAAACTAATATATGTGGACATACAATAATGGACATGTCGACATATAACTGTTACAATTTTAATTTTCAAAAGAAGTGTCTTTTCATTATTTGAAACGTTTCAGAACTGTTGCAAACTTTGGAACTTTATATAAAGGGGTCATTTTCGAATTTGTAATCATCCTATCTTCTCCTTCTTCATCCTTACTCTTTCCACCATTATTCTACTTTAATTTCTTGATTTCTACACTTATACTCTATTATTTTCAATACAAATTAAATCATTCTCTTTCTCTACTCAATCTCTATCAAATAATCTCTGCTTGGAATTGCTATTCAAAGGTTCTAGGGATTTTTGTAACTATTAAGGAAAAGGTGTGTTCCTTGTAGCCTGTAAATCAAGGAAAAGGAGCGGTGTGAACCTTGTAACCGTGAAATAAAAGGTGTTGAATTGGTGCGAACCTTGTAGCCGTGAAATTAAGGGTGTGGAATCGGTGTTAACCTTGTAGCCGTGAAATCAAGGGTGTTGTAAGATCGATACTAGTGTTAATAAAACTATGCGCAATCCAGCATTGTGTGGGACTGGACGTAGGAGTAATCCGAACCAGTATAATTGTTTCTATTGTGATATTAATTCTGTGATTCATATAGTTATTTGAATAATCGTTAATTATTTAAGTTTTCCATAATCTCTTTAAAACTCTATTCGCCCCACTCTAGTGTTTGTTTCGCCTTAAGATCCCTGATTCTCATCCCTAACATATGATGGTCGGAAGGGTCTGATTGCTCACTTGATACGATACATTCATCATATGGAAGTTCTCTCTACTTCAAAAAGTGCCATGGCAAAGTGTTTTCCACTTTACTTGACAGATTTTGCTGTCACGTGGTTTAGGCGGTTGGAGACAAATTCTATTCAATCTTGGAATGCTTTGGTTGGAAAGTTTTTGGAACAGTTCAGATATCGCTCGTCTGAAAAGAGTTATGACTGTAACTGGCATTATGCAGAAGTCCGGTGAGACTTTGTATAAATTTTTGAAATGATTCAATGTTGCAGAAGCTTCGGTCGACAGATCTGATCCGTCTGTGGTCTTGATGGCTGCAGTCTCTGGAATTCTGGATAAGTCTGAATTTAAGACTTCTTACATCGGAACCTGGATAGGGATCTCAGTGAGTTCTATTTTGAAGCTGAAAGTTTTCTTCAGGAAGAGGATGTGAGGACTGATAAAAAGGTTCTCGAGGCTAACATGGTTAAAGGCGGGAAACCGTCTGATTCTCGTACGGCTAAGGATTCTGGTACAAGTAAACCTCCTTCCGGGAATGATCATAACATAGCTTGGAGGCAACCTAAGTTCTCGACTTACTCGAAACTTATTCACACCCTAAGGAAATTTACTTAGATGTCCATCCCATCACTCCTTTCAGGAAGCATCCTGTAAGGGGCTCGAGTCAAAGTGAAAAGGATATTGGTCAATGTTGCTTTTTTCATGATCTCGACGGTCATAATATAAAATATTATCGCCATCTCAAAGATATGATTGAAGAGCGTGTTAGACGTGGAGAGATGGCATGGGTTTTTTGGACTCAGGTCGTGGTGCTAAGACAGGCACAACCCCCTTATGTTAATCGGGATAGTCCCTGGACCAGCACTCGTCCCGACGACACTGTTATCAACAAAACCTATTTCTGGCTCTAAATGTTTCGGATGCAAGCCTCCCAGGCATTGACATCTTTTGGCTTGTGGTTTCTAGTCTTTTGGCATTATGGATATCTTGGTTACTTGTTTTTGGCTTTTTGGTATCGTGGTTTTAGCTGTTCGGGGTCTTGGTTTTGTCTTCTTTGGTTTCTTGGATTTTGGTTTGTTAGCCTTTGGTACTTTGATTTTCTAGCCTTCTTTGGATTTCTTTGGCTTCTTGGCTTATAGATTTGTGGCTCTTGGATAATGGGCTTCTTGCGCATGCTTTCCTACTTATGGTTCTCCGGCTTTTGGTTTCTTGAGCTTATGGTTTGGCTGTCTCGGCTTCTTCTGGATTTGGATATTCGTGCTTCGGCCTATGGTTTGGATTTGTAGGCTTCGGCCCATTGGATTTATCTTTTGGCTTTCTGGATTGTAGATGTTTGAGTTGACCTACCCATGTACAAGAACTGTTATAATCCCTAGGCATGCTCTTTGCTCGACAACATACCATTACCCCCTGGTTATTAATAAAATGGATTGGTTCTTGCTTTTCTTGGTCATCTTACTCCGGTAAAGCCGCCTTGAAGTACTCTGGATTTTCTTGGTAGTCTTACTCTGGTAAGGGCGCCTTGAACACTTTGGCTTATTCTCGGTCGTCTTACTCCTGTAAGGCCGCCTTGAACTTCTCTGTCTAGTCTTGGTCGTCTTGCTCCGGCAAGGCCGTTCTGAGATAAAACTTGTTTGGGAACTCGCATGGCTAATTGCTTACCCATGTTTGGGAACAAGCATCCCTAGGCATTCTCTTGGTGAATGGTAAACCATTCAGTCCCCTTCATGAATGAATTTGAAATTAGAAACAACTAAGTCCGCATACCCATGTATGGGAACGGGCGAGTCCCTAGATATGCTCTTTACTGATGATAAATCGTTAAGTTTTTCTTTTGGTTTTACTAAAAACTCCAAAATTTTATAATTTTAACAAGATATTTTGCAAAGTAAGGACGCTCAGTTGTGGAGTATGAAATCTAGACTCTGGTCCACGGCTTGTCCATGGTCGTCTAACTCCGGGTAGGTCGTCTTAGGCCTCATCTGGCTATTCCTTGGTGATCTTACTCCGGTAAGACCATCTTGGACCTATCTGGCTTTCCTTGGTCGTCTTACTTCGATAAGGCCATCCTGGAACTTCTTGGCTTTCCCTGGTCGTCTTACTCCAGTAAAACTGTCTTGGGATTTTCTGGCTTTCCTTTGCCATCTTACTCTAGTAAGGTCGTCTTGGAAATCTCTGGCTCTCCTGAGTCATCTTACTCCAGTAAGGCCACCTTGGACTCATTTGGATATCTGGCTATCTGATTATTGGTTATTCTGGATTTGCAGGTTTCGGGTTTTCCCGATTTCATGGTTATGGATTTTTTGGTTATTTAGGTTATTAGACTCATGCAGCCCTTTGGTTATTCTAGCTACTTTGATTATTTTGGTACTTTGGTATCTCTAAACGATCTGAAGCGATCATCGTCTTTCTATTGATTTCAAGCTTTCTGGTTTTTTAATTTCAGTGGTTAGTATGACCCGACGTGATCGCAGCTCCTTAGTTTTCTAGTTATAGAAGTTCGTTTAGAACTTCTCCTGGCTTTGGTTTCTAGATTCCCAGATTCCTTGTTTTCTCGCAAATATGTCTTCCTTCAATCAAGCAAGACATGTTTTGTAGGCAAAGTGTTGGCACACTTTTTGGTCAAGGCTGTCACATGTCAAGATTTTGGTTAGCGACACGCTTAAGTTTCTAGAATGTCGTCAGAAAATAAAAAGCGATTTAGTCAAAGTTGTGATATGTTCGGAAAAGGTTGGAAATAGAGTCAATTCGTGAGATCGTTGTTAATGGACTTGGAAAAACTGGCATGGTAAAACTACGTGATCGACTTGGTCCAATTAGCCTAGAATGCTTGAGCGTGTCGGTCCGATCACGTGGCCTAGCAAAGCCTATCATGGAAAAATATATGGATTTTGGTGAAAAGAAATGTCGTGCACTCAAAAACAGCTGATCGACATGGCACAATCACAAAAAATGGCTTGTGCGACTCATGACATTAAAATCTGGCACTTGGCAAATTTCTGGCTTGGTACGTTCGAAACAGGTGACCGACACGTGAAAATAATCAAAAATCATGTGTTCGTGCTTGGCTGATCATTTCCAGTAAAATGGTTGATCATTTGGTTTGGCACGAAAAAAGGAGTGATCAGCATAGTGAAAACATGGAAAACCACATGCGCGCATCGGTCAGATTAGGTGGAGAAATCGACTTAGGAATTTGGCTTGCCAACATGGAATTTCGTATCCCAAATTTTGTATCATGCCCGGGATGCAAAATTCTATGTCTTGCATCAGCCCCGACTCGAATTTCCCTGGTTGCAACACGAGATTTTGGGATACGAAATCATGGTAATGGTGGGATGTGAAGTTTTTGCAAATGAGGGATTCGAAGATTGCAACACAAAATCCCTGGCACGCACTCAAGCTGATCCGAGATATTCTCGACTTTGTATCACGGTCTGGGATACTAGAAAATGGTAAGGCGAATTTTGCACCGTGATTTTCTGATGCAAGAAGTTGGATTTGGCACAGATTCGAGATTTTTGACAAAGTGGCAGATCATGTTGGTAATTCATTTCTATTGTGCGAATCACTGTTTTTGGCCTGATCCACACGTGTCTGACACTGTTTTTTGGGATGTAATTTTGGCAAACCTCCGAGATGCGAAATTTCGTATCCCACTTCCCTAGGATGCGGAATTTCATGTTGTGAACTCCAAAACTCACTTATTCCCACCTACACTACCTATAAATACCCCTACCTCATTCTTCTAAGGGGTTGGATTTTGGACACTTCTTGAAGCTCTCAAACACCATTAATGGTTGCCTTTACCATCTTCATGGATTTTGTACTTCTTTTAGACTTCTAAATGTTGTACAAACGTTTGTCTACAACATTTCGATATTTACTTGGGCTTTTACACTACATTTGGACATTTTTGGATATCTTTGCAATTTCTTGGCCATTGAAGCTACTTTTTGGAACTTGCTTCATACTTTGGCTCAATGGAGAAGACAAAGGGCATTTTAGTCAAAGTTTAGAAATAACAAACATTTTGTTGTTCTATTATACAACTTTGTACACAGAACTTTCAGAACTTGTACAACTCTTGTAATCGACAATTATATGATGAATGAGTACTATAAAGTGGATATAGGCGTTAGTGCTGAATTACTATAAAAGGTTGTGTTGTCTATTATATTCTCGTACTTTGGATTTAGATTATCGTTTTTCTACAAAACGTACACTTGGGAGTTGACAAGCATGAATAACCATTTCTCCACGTCAACATGTACTTTTGTATAATTTGATTCTTTTCAAATTTTTGTTCATTTGTGTGACTAGGTATATGTGCATGTATATATATTAATTTTAGATTTCTCAGAAATGAGAAACACATTTTTATATTACTATTTTATAAAAATAATTATTTTAAATTTTAGAATATTTATTTTTAAACCAAAAATTATTTTAAAATAAAATTATATTAATTAGAAGTTATTACGAAGGATTAGTTCAGCCAACAAATTGACCAAAGCAACCAATAAAATTAAAAAAATTAATGTAAACGCGTACTTATTTTAGATCCAGAATTCATTTTGTTTCAATTGTATATTGTCGTGAAGCACGTATTAGCCATTTCTGTTTTAGAACCTCCACCGCATGATGAACAGTTTGAATCTGAATCATCTAATGTTGCAGTAAATTACCTTTTCCTTTTTCTAAATGAATCTATACAACCCACCTAGAATGGGCCTAAATCCCAATCCAGAAAAGGCCCATCAGAACTTGGAGTCATTCTAAATGGATCATTGGTTCCTAAAAGGAATAGTAAACAGAGCCAGACTAAAGACGAAATCAGAATATCACAGTGGAAAGGATAAATATAATAATTGAAAAATAGGTATGCCATTAAATTAAATCAAAATATAGTCAATTACACCAAATTCCAATTGTCATATCAAAACATCAATAATAATATTCGTTAATTATAATAAATTGCAAACACGATAATAATAGTAATAATAATAAGCTATAGAATCTCCTTCATCAGGCTCCAATCTCCATGACTCCATCACTCAAGCATTCCTACCTACTAACATGTTTAATTGTTTTGAGAAGGGAGGTCAGAACGATAAGTTCTAGTGAATGAAAATCACATAATTTTAAGGAATGTTTATTTCCTATACTTGGCGGTATGTATTCATCAAATTATGACTACCCAGTTTCAATACACAAATATGAATACTAATTGAGCGGATTACTTTAAGGTCATTTAAGGCTCTCATGATTACGTAAGGTAGGGTGTCTATTATTATTAATAACTCCATGAGACGGGCAATCATTTAGTCATTTAAGGCCATTAACTATATTGGATAATGGGTGGATTCCTACAATCACTAAACCCGATGGCGTACCCTAGTCACTTAAGATCTCGTATTAACGTTATCAAATAATTTATCTTGTAATACCGGAAATAGTAATATGTCACTTAATATCAGGTGAAGGTAGACACTTATCACCATTTAAAACCTCTTTGGTGGACTCATGTTTTACTATTTAACCTGTATTACGGGTGAACCCCTAGCCACTTAATATTTCCCTTAGACAGGTGGTTCTTTGGTAACTGACCCTAGGTATGCCCTCACATAGCCCCTAAGTAAGAAGCGTATAACTTCCGAAGAACTACCTTACTCATACTTCTATCTTTTAATTAAGACCATTTTATACATTATAAGGGAAAGGTGGACCCAATAACCATTTTAAAACCTAATAAGGGCGGGTGCTATGACTTTGGTCCACAACCAAGGAGTGAACCTTACGAATGGCCTTAGTCCTAACCACCTAATACCCAAAAAGGATAGGTCAACCAATTAGTATCTTCTCGAGGCAGGACTACTTCACACACTATGTATGTATGTATGTATGTATATGTATGTATGCACACACATACACATTAGACGTCCCATATTAAACCAACTGGATTTGTCGGGCGGTTCCGAGCAGACGTCTATTGCAAATTGAGCTTAACCTCGCGTCTTTGTGGACTTATTATAATGGTCGATGGCGCCTAGACCTCTCACGTTAACCTGACTTACTTGTAGATGCTGGATATGCCGATCGGTTCTGAGCAAGCTACTACTACAAGCGAGGGTTAACCACGTATCTATGGGTCATCAATATTCATTAATAACCATTAATACTCACAAGCATACAAATTTCCTATGCGGACATTTAAAATTCTAATTTCCTAATTTAACAGTTTTAGTGCACATTAGTACGTATTTATAATTCGTTAATTACGCTATAAATAGCAATAAGTAAAAAACGTATATTGAGCACGCGTAAAGAAACATCCTAAATGTAGAAATGTCAATCCTAACTACAAAATTTAAGGATTACAAGTTTATTTCCCTAATTTCATCATAACACAAAATGTATATTCATATTTGATCAATATTAGGGGAATAACAAGTTTACAGAATAACTTGTAACCTAGGTTTAAAAGATTATTTCAATAATAAAAGGAAGACATGGTGTAATGTTTCAAATATATGTATAATCCCTTTTGGTACTGCTTCACTTTACATATGATCTTTATACAAAAACTTAAGACTTTGGCGATCTGTTTTATAATATGTTCAAATATCAATTTAAAAATAGATGCTCAAACCTATTTAAATTACAAACACTGAAATCTTATACTTTTGTATATATATATATATATTACTTTTATAATTTACAAGAAAGTGAATGAGACCATTATCAAGATTATACAACAACCAAAAGTCTAACTTTTATTTTATTCTTAACCCAAAACAAATATACAACAATGATTAACCATTTCCTGAATTATAAAAGATTTGGAGGATTTGTTTATATTTTGTTTTCATGCAAATCCAAACCCCTTTAGGCACAACAATAAAAATTTACACTATCAAGATATAGAAAATAGTAAACTTATACAATTTCCACTAATAATAACATAAGAAGAAGGATGAAATTGCCATATAGAACCAGTTTCAGGATCCTCACAATAACCATTTTCCAAACTTCGTCTTAATACAATATATACATATAAGAATTTGATTAATGTCTTATACATAGATACATACATACAAACATACATATATATATATATATATATTCTAAATCCATATTATTTTGAGAAAAATAGATTAGAAATGTAGAGAAATAGGTTAAGGAAGAAGAAGAATCCTAACCTATCAAATTTCTGGAATTAGGAATAATGGTGGAGAGTTAGAGTAGAGGCGCAAAAGAGAATGAATGTAGGGTTTAGGGGAGAGTATGAGGGTCTATTTATAGTTGCTAGAGTGTATGTGGACTATAAGATTAGTTAAATATAATCCGGATAGTCCGTTCGAGAAAAAATAAATTAAAACCCTTAACAATAGCTGCCTCTCTCTCACCCTTGACCAGAAGGGAGGTCGATCAGACGGTCGATCCCCTCTTGGGGGCAAATGGATGAGAGATTTATTTCCCTGGCGTTACTACTTTATTAATTACGTTAATTAATTCTGATTGATTCCTTCCATTATTTTTTATTCTTGTCCTCACTTATATACTTAAATATACACACGCAAATTCAAATTTCCAAGGAATATTTCTTAATGCCAAAAGTATATTATTTTATTCATGGTTTATATTCTTAAAGTTTGAATTTCTAATCCTGTGTGTATACAATTCCTATATAACTTATTATTTTATTACGTTTTCATATGGACTCCATTTTCGAAAAATAAAATATGAAAACGGGCTAGAGTTTCTCCACGAATACAAATAGTAATATTTTCATGGACCTATTCTCACTTACCCAAAACTGTTATTTTTAGCCCATTAATATTCAATTAAATTATTATTGTTTATTATAAATTTAATTATCTATGTCTATTTAGGGTATATTTTAGTATTTTATGGAGTGTTACATTCTCCCCCCTTAAAAGAGAATTTGTCCTGAAATCTTTACGAAGTGGCGAAAAACACAACTCCCTCTAACAAACATGTTATACACTCAAGTTATTTATTAAACATCCATAAAGCATCCATACTCAATGTGATTATGCACTGCAGACTTGCTAAAGTGAGCTCAAACCTAGTGTGAAAGTGTAACATGTGAAGCTGTATGTATGTAAAACACCCTAATATGCATATAATTTTTTTAAGAGTGCTCAGTTCATTTGTGTTGCAAAAAATTCAACATTGAAAACTTTTGATGAAATAATTACTTGTGAAAACTCTAGGTGAGTTTTCCTCGTCTTTTCTCCGTTTCCCATGTGCTTTCCACATGATTATCTCCTCGTTGTACTCGGACAAGGTTGATGAATTTATTGCGAAGCCTTTTGATTCAGTGCTCCACATTCCTTGTGGTGGAATGGGGAACCCTAGGCTCCAACTCAAAGCTTCCTAAGTCCCCAATATGATCAAGCTCGAGTCTAACGGCAGAGTTATGATATGCCAAACTCAAGTTCCTTCTTTTATCAGCATAAGACTACTACGGGTCTTGGGATGCCTTCATTATTTGGCATATCAAAAGAATCTTCTACATAGGAATCACAGATAAGGTCAGGTCCGAATAGAACTTTGTCCGTAGTTTCCTACCAACAAGTAGGCAATTTGCATGGCCGTTCATGTAATGCTTCTTAAAAGACCATACCATTCGTCGCTTGAAAACTCTTGTTGTACAAGAACTCAGCTATTTCCTAATGATACTCCCACGCTCCACCAAAATTGATGATTCAAGCCTTAATTGGATCTTTAAGAACTTGATTGACTCTTTCTAATCTGTCCATCGGCCTGGGGATGGTATGCGGTGCTCAAGTTAAGTGGCATCCCTAAAGCTTCTCCAAAATTCACTTGTAAACAAAGAGTCTCTATCTCTTACCATGCTCTTTTGGATTCCACGTAGACACACTATCTCCTTGATATACAAATGGGCTAAAGAAGTCGCGGTCCTACTCTTCTTCACTGGGATAAAATGGACACTCTTCGTCAAACGATCCACGATAACCCGAATGGCTTCATTTCCCTTTTGACTCCTTGGTATCCCATCTATAAAATCCATCGAGTTATGATCCCATTCCCTGGTGGGAGCATCTAAAGGTAATAACAAACCTCTAGGCCTAACTTGCTCTACTTTAACTCTCTAATAAATCCAACACCCACAAACTCAGCAGCGTCCTTCTTTATAACTTACCAATAAAAACTCCTTCTCATATCCTTAAACATTTTATCCCCTTTGGGTTGTATGGTCATCCTCAAACGATGACACCCCTCTAAAACCTCTTCTCTTAGATTACAACTCTTAGGTACATAAAATCGGTAGTCCTTCTCAAACTCCTATCTCTATCTACATAAAACTTATTAGAATGAGGAATGTGCTCTCCTCTAGTAATTCTTTCCCTCAACACTCTTAACTCTCCATCAAGACCTTGTTCACATTTAATCCTATCCACCAAAGATGGTCTCACTTCTAAAACTACAAGAAATCCTTGAAATGATTCACATGGCGGCTAAAGGTTAAAACTAGAAAGCAACTTTAACTGCTTCCACTCGACAATCACACTAAGAAGGATAGTGTGTATTCCACTTAAAGCGTCAAAGATAACATTACCCTTCCTCGGGGTATACTGAATAGCAAAATCGAACGAAGCTGTATACTCTATCTAACTTTGCTGCCCAAGGTTCAAATCTCGCAGAGAAAACAAGTATTTAAGAGAATTATGATTTGTAAAAAGCTCAAAATTTTCTCCTAATTGATAATGCCTCCATATCTTCTGGGCAAACACCATGGTTGCTAACTCTAAATCATGCACATGGTACCTCTTTTCATGATCCTTGAGTTGTACACTTACATAGGCAACTACCCTACCCACTTGCATGAGTACTGCTTCTAATTCTATCCCACAAGCATTAGGGAAAACCATAAACATCTTAGTACCATCTGGAATAACAAGGACATGCACACTCGTAAGAGACTCTTTCAGTTTATCGAACGCACAGCTACACTTGTCGCTCCCAAAAAACTCAAGATTTTCTTAGTTAAAGGGGTTAAAGGGGCAACAGTCCTTAATGAATTTCCTATAATAGCCCACTAACCATAGAAAACTTCTAACCTCTAAAGTATTGCAAGGAACCTTTCATTCTTCAACAACTTCTACCTCTGTGGGGTCCACTGCCTATCCATTCTATGAAACTTTGTGTCCAAGAAACTTAACTTCCCTTCTCCAAAAATGGTATTTTAAAAATTTAGCCTCAAGTCAATTCTCCCTCAAAATCCCTAAGGCCTTCCTTAGGTGATCTTCATGCTCTTTAAAGTCCTTGGAAAATATGAGAATGTCATCTACGAATACCACGACTATCTTGTTGAGAATTCCCCTAAACACTCTACTCAAAAAAAATATAAAGAAGGCGGGGACATTCATCAATCTAAACGACATCACTTCACACTCAAATAAACTATCAGGTGTCATAAAGGCTGTCTTCAGTTTTCTTTCCTCGGCAATTCTCAAGTAGTGAAATCATGTTGCTAGGTCCAACAAAGAAAAGACTTGGGCACCTCCCAAATAGTCGAATAGGTCATCTATCCTAGGTAAAGGATAACTATTCTTCTTGGTTAACTTCTTTAACTTCCTATAACCGGCGCTTAGTCTCAAAGATCTAACTACTTTTTGGTAGAAACTATGGGCATCCCCATTTCGAAATACTTTATCAAATAAATCCTTTTTGTATCAATTCAGAAATTTACTTATCCAACTATCTCCTTTCCATAGGAGGTGTATGCCTCGACGACAAAGCGATAGGCCTAGCATTCTTCTCGATATATATTCTAAAATCGATCTCCCAATAGGGTGGAAGGCCCATAATTTTTTCAAAGACATCCATGAATTCCCAGACAAGAGGCACTAGGGATGGCTCTTCCAAAATAAATGATAAAGAATGCAACAAAATCGAATCCTTTAAGTGTCCTACCATACAAGGGACTACTATGCTACGACCTCCTCAGCTTCTCAAATCGACGATCTTCCTCTCACAACGGAGGATGAGCCCATAATAAGATATCAATCCATTCCTAAGATAAGTTTATACCCTTCTAAATTTTGGACATACGAAACACATGAGAAATCGACATCGTCAATGCCTAGTATGGTCTTTAAAAATCAATAATAGCTTCTTAATTCCTACGATAGGGCTGGACACCATTATCGAAACTCTAGCAATAGAAATTGGAAGTCCTAAGAAATAAACAATGCTCCTAACTACAAAGGATTGAGATGCTCAGAATCAAAGAAGGTATAATAGAAGTCCAAAAAATAGAAATTATACCTTTTAAGGTTGGTTGTCCTTGATCCATCGATGGTTAACTATGAAGAGGCGTTATTTCCAAAGTGTAATTCTACATAATCAATCTTCCCTCTTCATGACTGTTATAACATTTTCCTTTGAATTTAAGCTAAGCCAGATTAACCCTACAATCTTTGGCCTTATAGCCCTTCTTACGGCATCCCATACATACTTTAGCCTTTTCCTTAAACTTCCTATTCTTCATCTTTTTTATCCAAAAGTTCTTCTCCTTTCTCTTTCCAAGTCCATAAGCACCTTCACTTTTTACACTCTTAGTTTCCTTCCTTTTCTGTGTAATGCATATGATAGCGGTCTCCACAGGAACCTCAAAAGTTGCTCCAAAAGTTACTTGAGATAATAATATCCCTCTCAAAGGGGAATTAAGTCCTTTCACAAATATAAGTGCCTCATTAATAAGTTTGTTTATAAGACCTTTTCCAAACTTAGTGTAACGACCCGGATTTTGAGCGACTTTGGTTATCGACATAAGCTCGATGTCGATAACCAAAACATCGAAAAATCCTGGTAATTAATGAAAGAAATTAGAGGGTGAGAATAGATAAGATAGAAACTTAGAATAGAAGAAGAAGAACACAACATCAGAGTAACACGAACCTCACAGCGGAACGAATAACATAAAATATATAACATAACTTTGAAATATAATAGTTATGTATACAATAGCACTTATCAGAGTACAACACTTACAACACAGCGGAAATAAACTATAGCTATATGATCCAGAAGCCTCCTGCTCTAGCTCTTAAGTATATCTGTAAATCCCGACTACTTGACTGCTCGTACAAATTTAGGCACCCAAGAGTTTAGGGAAAACAACAAAGTAAACTCCGGGTCAGTCATGGGACTGGTGTGAGTAAAACAGTTTAAACAGGTATATGAACAAGTAAACGATATCTCATAAGACCACGCCGCAGAACGGAACGGGTTTTTCCCTTATGAGAATCCAAAATATCTTTATATCAAAAACCTTTTGATATTATAATCATGTCTATGTACAAATAGATATCAACTAGCAGAAACGCTTTCATCTCACGTTCTACATATATAGTATACAATCAAAATCGCAAGCACGTATTGGATAATGGATTTCCAACTATGACAAGGTATGGAACCACCTTCCGATCAGTGTACTCTAGGAACGATACACTAGAGTTCAACAAGAACATCTTGTAACTCAGCCACAAATGACCGACCACTCATTTTGCTTGAGTGTATCGAATGTATATCACCAACGGTTAGGATCAGCAACCGTTCCCGTATATATATGGGACATCATTGATAGATTTAAGAAACAAATGAATATTCTCTAGATAGGTGATTATACACCCTACTTCGGTGCGACCGACTTAGCCATGCTGCCTGCCCGATTTCTGTAATTTACCGGTTGATGAGGCTAGAAGCTACGCTTTATCATTACATCAGATTCACTTCGAATGCCACATTGTCAGATCCATCGAAAATCACTAATTGGCGTCTACAACAGTACGTTACGTGTTAGCTAAAGAAGTTTCCTTCTCCGCTTCCACTCTTGGTATAGTTGAAGAAATCAATGTACGTGACCTTTCTGGAAATACTCTGTCAGACATTCATCACCACAAGTCATCCTCATTAACTTAGAATGTCACATCGTCATACCCACCAAATCACAAATTGATTTATCCAAAAATAACACGGGTATACAGCTAAGAGAAACGAATTCCTCCGCCACCAAATGTGAATACGTTTGAACAGATCAACTTACGCGATCCATTGGATATACTCTGTCAGACCTTCGTCCATACAAGTTGTCCTGGGACTGGACAAACCGAAGGCACTATTTAGTATATCCATCTTAGTCACTGTTAACTAAGACTTATACAACAGCCCTTGCACTTTACTCCTTCAATTATCTTTGGCATATATGATTCGCAACGCTTATGCCAATACAGAGTGGTTCTTCGGATAATAATCCAACCGGTCTCTCCATATTAACAACGTTAAAATGGTCAAAACTTCGATAGTCTGCGATTTGACCATCAAAGAAAAACAAATGTGCAAACAACGATATTATTTCCAAATGGAAATTATATCGGTAAATCATCAACATATATCTATATATATATATTCACATTGCCTTATTTTCTATGTTTAGAAAATATATGTTATTAACACTGGAAAACGTTTTCCATTTGCTTATTTACAAATCACTACTCTTCCCCAACTATCAGTCCCTGACTGTGAACTAGTATGAGAACAATTCCCCAAGTATAAATCCCGAAGGCCGAAACCAACATCAGATAGGCACTTAGAAAACCATTCAATTTACTAATCTCTAGTCAGTTCTAATTTTACTTAACTCTATTTGATTAACTCTGATTGATTAACTCTAACTGGTTAATTCTAACCAATCAACTCTAACTGGTCAACCTTAATTAATTAACTCTAACTGGTTTTACTTGGTTTGACTAACTCAATTTATTAACTCGACTGACTAATTCAACTCGATTAACCTAACTTGATTTACTTATCTCGATTAACTGAACTAATCACTTTGATTAACTCGACTAATTCACTTTGGTTAACTTAACCAATTCACTTAACTAATTTACTTCGTTTAACTTAACTAATTCACTTAACTCCTGTCGAATAAACTATATTCGATAACTCCTCTAACTCTATTCGAATAAACTATATTTGATAAATTCATTTACTCTATTCGAATAAACTATATTCGATCAACTCATTTGATTAAACTCTAATCGATTAACTCCATCGAATAAACTATATTCGATAACTCCTTCGATTTAACTAATATTCTATAACTCACTTCGAATAACTAATATTCGATAACTCTATTTAACTCCATTCGCTTGACTCTAGATCGCAGCGATCACAATGGTTACGCCTGATTCCCTCAGGAAACATTCGATCGCCGTAGGCTATTTACAGCCATGCGAATTACGCTAGCAGTCGTACGAAATGACAACTCATTTTGGATTAACACTTATTTGATTAACTCTAACTGATTAGCTCTAATTGGTTAACTCTAACTGATTAACTCTAACTGGTTAACTCTAACTGATTAACTCTAACTGGTTAACTCTAACTGATTAACTCTAACTGGTTAACTCAAACTGATGGTTAACTCTAACTGATTAACTCTAACTGGTTAACTCTAACTGATGGTTAACTCTAACTGGTTAACTCTAACTGATTAACTCTAACTGATTAACTCTAACTCGACTAACCCCCTTTCGAATAACATATTCGATTAACTAACTTTCGAATACCAGATTCGATTAACTTACTTTCGAATACCATATTCAATTAACTTCTTTCTAATTACGTTTATCCATTTAAAAGGATTTCCTTTTTAACAACGTTTATTCATTTATAAAGATTTACTTTTAGTAACGGTTCTTCACTTTACAAATGATTTCCTTTTCAATTCTATTTGTAAATGATTTTACAAATATTCCTCTTTTTATTCTATTTGTAAATGTTTTACAAATATTTCTCTTTCTATTCTATTTGTAAATGTTTTCCAAATATTTCTCTTTTTTTCTAATTTATTCTTAAAAATATTCTATCTCCTTAAATTCCCGGAAAAATTCGCCATAACCACCTTTGTAACGGGAGCATCGGGAAAATCCCCAAACCGCTACACAAGCCTTTCCATTCAAAAAGAAAATGATTTGCAGTTATTTCCTTTCTGAATATCTCCTATTTATTTCTAAGTAAATAATCCCTATTTAATATTTTATTTATTTAACAAATAAATAATCTATGTTATAGTATCTTATCTATTTATTCTAAATAAATAATTCACTTTATAAATATTCCATTTATAAAGGCTTTCCTTCATTTATAATTCCACTTAAACGTATCTTCTATTTATAAATATTCCATTTATAAATATTTCTATTTATAAATATTCTATTTATAAACATTCTCTTTTATAAAATCCTCTTGAATTTATAAATATTCTCTTTTCAATATTGCGGTATGTCCTGGTGTTTAACATATCAAGTTACGGTGTCCAATATCGTCCATTCACATATAATCAATAACAGATTATAAATCACGTCATATATCACAATATATGAAAAACAATAAAATAATTGTTGAGGAATCCAGTCGGATTCCACCAACCTGTTTCCCTGCATCCACAGATGTTACATAATATGATTATCATCACTTTCAGTTCAATATAAATTATTCTGATAGCAGAATCAATATATATATATATATAATTTCCACTAACTGACTAGCAGTTCAATCAATCAACCAAAACGCAGCAATCAACAGATGATTAACAGTTCTAAAAATACATTATAAAAATATAACTGTTCAGAGTTGGTGAGTTTTACTCACATTGGACGATCATCGTCAATGACGATAACCATCGCTTGATTCAGACAATTTATTTTGCTATAAATTGTAACGGACTCCAATCGACTCGCGGTCAGTTCCATAGTGTAGTGTCTGTCCATACGATCCCAACGGATCCTGTTTTGTCCAAATCCGATACCGTATGATAAAGTTATACACATTACAAGTTTAAACAAGAAATTATATATATAAAAAACCATTTCTACCTCAATTGGGCTCACTCACGAATCTTGGCCCAAACCAACCTTTTGACCCACAAACCGTTTATACAGTCCTCCTTCTTCCCCATATGAACTTGCGATTTCCAGTACCCATTTCCAGATTTTCCAACCCCATTCTCCTTCTTTTCTACTCTTTTTAAAATCACATAAAAATAACCACAATTCCTCTCATCACACCCACTTTCGCCCCATACTCTTATCACACCGTTCGATGTTGCCAAGCAGTTTCCGTCGCACAGCCCAAGAGCGACTCATACAGCAGTATCCGACACTTTGTATCTCGGTCTTGCTCAAGAAAAAGTTGTGTGATGTTATTCGGCACACTCAAACCAAATCCAAACTCTGATTCGCGAATTGGGGCATAAATTTTCCAAAACTGAAAACCCTAAGTATACGCTGCTCCAATTTCCTGCGAAGAACAGCGAAGTCGAACACGCTGGAACCCCTACCATTTGAAGCTCTAACGTCTAGCAGTGCAAGGATATGAACTTTGTAATTTATAGATTTATATATGATTTTATTTTGAATTTCCTTCTCTCGATTTAATCTTGCTGAAAATAGAGGAGTGGCGGCCAGTTTGATTTTGATGTTTGCAGAAGGAATGTAATTAGGTCTTAAGGGTGAGGGGTGGATATTTATAGAAGATGAAAATATCTAGATATTTGTAGAAGGAATATTCCCGGTATATTATCCATCGTCAATTCGTCTTCTAAAAATCTGTGTGCTTACACACGCTACCTAAAAATCACGAAACTGGACAAGCGGCTACAGTTTGACATTACGGTTCCAACGAAACTGGTTTCGTCGAATTCCGACTCCGTATGCTCACACAGCGTATTTTTAACTGTCAAAATACTGATTGTTTCTCACTCTAAAAATCCGTACGACCACACAGTGACTCTAAAAATCACGAAACTGGAAATCTAACAACTATTTGACATTGCGGATCCAACAAAACTAGTTTCGTCGAATTCCGACTTCGTTCGCCAAAGTGGCTATTTTTAAAGCTCTGGATGACCCATTTAAATATATAAATATATTTAAATATAATCAAATTAAATATAAATAAATTTATATTATCGTATATCTTCACATATGATATCGTACAGCTCCAGAATATCATATCAGAATTTACAGTTTGATATTTCAGATTTTAGATTTATCGATATTCAGTTTATATCAAAAATTCCTTTTATAACGTAAATAAAGCATCGCAGATTATAAAGGAATTCTACAGCGACTTTTCTGAAATTTGATTTGGACGTACATCAAAATCCACACGACGAAATCTCGATTTTCCTCTTCCACTAGAAAGATATACTCCACCAGCTCCACACGTTTCTTGTTTCACAGAAATCCGATTTAAAACGAACCCTGTATATTCAGTTGAAGTTCAAATCGCCAAATAGCGAACTGCCACATCGTTTCAAGCTCTATTTTAATTATATTATAATTCTACGTTCAAACTAACGTCGGTTGAATATATTCGTCAATATAATTCAACTCTAAGCTGAATTACATCTTAGGGATGACCCCGTTCACAAAATATTGTGATTTCCAATATTTTTTATTATTTCGACATTATAATATATTTTATTATATTAAAATTATTAATTGAATATTCAGTATTATTTAATTCACATTCTCGATATCGATAAATCGATATTTAATAATTAAATAAATTAATTATTCAACAGCTAAAAAATGCGGGTCATTACAATCTTTCCCCCTTAAAATAATTTCGTCCTCAAAATTGCTAAGGTAGTGGACGATCCTATCTACTGGGTAAAAATTTATCTGTTTACCTCTTATCTCCGGTTTCAACTGAACCAATTAATATCAACTAAAATATTAATTTATTCCGACTAACTAAATTTTCAAAAATTCTGAAAATTTTCTAACACTTTAAACTTTCGAAAAATTTCGCCAGCACCTCCTTTGTACTGGTCAATATCTCAAACTCCAACTCGCCTCTCTGGGCCTTCTTCAACCTAAAAGAAAATCAAACAGCCAAGTGGCTTGCCAATTCGGCTCATCAAAATCTCAAATCCATATATAATATAAACTGGTACCTTTTTGTCGGGCACATCAACTCTACCACTTCCATATGCTATCAACTCAGCATATACCAGTGTTATCTCAATCAAATTCCAATCAGTTCATATCCTCAAATCCAAACCGAATTTTATTCGAACCCCAATATCAAATTTCAAATTCTTAACTCATCAACCCAATTCCATAACAGATTATTCTCTAATCCAATTCAATTCTATTTAACTCTGTTCAAGTTAAATTTCAATTTATTTTTACCATCTCATTTTATTTAACCTCATTTGTTAAATTTTTAATTCCAGAACTTAAATTCCTGGGTTTCTTTCAAATCAATTTGAAATTATAATACCAATTCAAAACCTTTGAATTTCTAAACAACTTGTTTTCTCAAAACAATTGAAAAAACAAAACCTTTGGTAGTAAACCGTCATTTAGAAACTCGAAAATCACACCGATGATACTGCGCAGTCATCATCGGAATTATTTTCCAGCGACCCAAGTGATTTCAATACTATTTCATTTCAAAACCCTTACTAAATACATCCATTTTGAAAACATCTCAAAATCTCCCAGGAACTTAAAATTTCCTTATTTTAATTCCAAATCTGATTTAAATTCATATTTAATTCATCTTATTTCAAATACTTTACTTATATGATTCTGATTGGTTATATATAACCATTTCACTTTATAATCTCATTTGATTATAATTACAACCAATATATCTAATATATGATAATATATTACATATCCATACTGTGTCGGTCCATCGTATTCAAGTATTTATTTACTCCTATCGATACAGTGGATCAAACTGATCGACCAGAACTCATAAACAACTTAGCCAATGAATCTCCACAATATAAAACAAATTTTTATATCAAATACAAATACATTCACTCGTATATATACACTCAAACTCAATCTAGGGTATTACTAACCCTATCTCTACCGAGTCACGCCATAGAGCCAAGGTAAATTCTTAACTTAAGCTCTGATACCAACTGTAACGACCTGGATTTTGAGCGACTTTGGTTATCGACATAAGCTCGATGTTGATAACCAAAACATCGAAAAATCCTGGTAATTAATGAAAGAAATTAGAGGGTGAGAATAGATAAGATAGAAACTTAGAATAGAAGAAGAAGAACACAACATCAGAGTAACACGAACCTCACAGCGGAACGAATAACATAAAATATATAACATAACTTTGAAATATAACAGTTATGTATACAATAGCACTTATCAGAGTACAGCACTTACAACATAGCGGAAATAAACTATAACTATATGATCCAGAAGCCTCCTGCTCCAGCTCTTCAAGTATATCTGTAAATCCCGACTACTTGACTGCCCGTACAAATTTAGGCACCCAAGAGTTTAGGGAAAACAACAAAGTAAACTCCAGGTCAGCCATGGGACTGGTGTGAGTAACACAGTTTAAACAGGTATATGAACAAGTAAACGATATCTCATAAGACCACGCCGCAGAACGGAACGGGTTTTTCCCTTATGAGAATCCAAAATATCTTTATATCAAAAACCTTTTAATATTATAATCATGTCTATGTACAAATAGATATCAACTAGCAGAAACGCTTTCATCTCACGTTCTACATATATAGTATACAATCAAAATCGCAAGCACGTATTGGATAATGGATTTTCAACTATGACAAGGTATGGAACCACCTTCCGATCAGTGTACTCTAGGAACGATACACTGGAGTTCAACAAGAACATCTTGTAACTCAGCCACACATGACCGACCACTCATTTTGCTTGAGTGTATCGAATGTATATCACCAACGGTTGGGATCAGCAATCGTTCCTATATATATATGGGACAGCATTGATAGATTTAAGAAACAAATGAATATTCTCTAGATAGGTGATTATACACCCTACTTCGGTGCGACCGACTTAGCCATGCTGCCTGCCCGATTTCTGTCATTTACCGGTTGATGAGGCTAAAAGCTACGCTTTATCATTACATCAGATTCACTTCGAATGCCACATTGTCAGATCCATCGAAAATCACTAATTGGCGTCTACAACAGTACGTCACGTGTTAGCTAAAGAAGTTTCCTTCTCCGCTTCCACTCTTGGTATAGTTGAAGAAATCAATGTACATGACCTTTCTGGAAATACTCTGTCAGACATTCATCAACACAAGTCATCCTCATTCACTTAGAATGTCACATCGTCATACCCGCCAAATCACAAATTGATTTATCCAAAAATAACACGGGTATACAGCTAAGAGAAACGAATTCCTCCGCCACCAAAAGTGAATACGTTTGAACAGATCAACTTACGCGATCCATTGGATATACTCTGTCAGACCTTCGTCCGTACAAGTTGTCCTGGGACTGGACAAACCGAAGGCACTATTCAGTATATCCATCTTAGTCACTGTTAACTAAGGCTTATACAACAGCCCTGCACTTTACTCCATCTTCAATTATCTTTGGCATATATGATTCGCAACGCTTATGCCAATACAGAGTGGTTCTTCGGATAATAATCCAACCGGTCTCTCCATATTAACAACGTTAAAATGGTCAAAACTTCGATAGTCTGTGATTTAACCATCAAAGAAAAACAAGTGTGCAAACAACGATATTATTTCCAGATGGAAATTATATCGGTAAATCATCAACATATATTATATATATATTCACATTGCCTTATTTACTATGTTTAGAAAATATATGTTATTAACACTGGAAAACGTTTTCCATTTGCTTATTTACAAATCACTACTCTTCCCCAACTATCAGTCCCTGACTGTGAACTAGTATGAGAACAATTCCCTAAGTATAAATCCCGAAGGCCGAAACCAACATCAGATGGGCACTTAGAAAACCATTCAATTTACTAATCTCTAGTCAGCTCTAATTTTACTTAACTCTATTTGATTAACTCTGATTGATTAACTCTAACTGGTTAATTCTAACCGATCAACTCTAACTGGTCAACCTTAATTAATTAACTCTAACTGGTTTTACTTGGTTTGACTAACTCAATTTATTAACTCGACTGACTAATTCAACTTGATTAACCTAACTTGATTTACTTATCTCGATTAACTGAACTAATCACTTTGATTAACTCGACTAATTCACTTTGGTTAACTTAACCAATTCACTTAGTTTAACTTAACTAATTCACTTAACTCCTGTCGAATAAACTATATTCGATAACTCCTCTAACTCTATTCGAATAAACTATATTCGATTAACTCATTTACTCTATTCGAATAAACTATATTCGATCAACTCATTTGATTTAACTCTAATCGATTAACTCCATCGAATAAACTATATTCGATAACTCCTTCGATTTAACTAATATTCTATAACTCACTTCGAATAACTAATATTCGATAACTCTATTTAACTCCATTCGCTTGACTCTAGATCGCAGCGATCACAATGGTTACGCCTGATTCCCTCAGGAAATATCCGACCGCCGTAGGCTATTTACAGCCCTGCGAATTACGCTAGCAGTCGTACGAAATGGCAACTCATTTTGGATTAACACTTATTTGATTAACTCTAACCGATTAGCTCTAAGTGGTTAACTCTAACTGATTAACTCTAACTGATTAACTCTAACTGGTTAACTCTAACTGATTAACTCTAACTGGTTAACTCTAACTGATGGTTAACTCTAACTGATTAACTCTAACTGGTTAACTCTAACGGATGGTTAACTCTAACTGGTTAACTATAACTGATTAACTCTAACTGATTAACTCTAACTCGACTAACCCCCTTTCGAATAACATATTCGATTTACTAACTTTCGAATACCAGATTCGATTAACTTACTTTCGAGTACCATATTCGATTAACTGCTTTCTAATTACGTTTATCCATTTAAAAGGATTTCCTTTTTAACAACGTTTATTCATTTATAAAGATTTACTTTTAGTAACGGCTCTTCACTTTACAAATGATTTTCTTTTCAATTCTATTTGTAAATGATTTTACAAATATTCCTCTTTCTATTCTATTTGTAAATGTTTTACAAATATTTCTCTTTCTATTCTATTTGTAAATGTTTTACTAATATTTCTCTTTTTTTCTAATTTATTCTTAAAAATATTTTATCTCCTTAAATTCCCGGAAAAATTCGCCATAACCTCCTTTGTAACGGGAGCATCGGGAAAATCCCCAAACCGCTACACAAGCCTTTCCATTCAAAAAGAAAATGATTTGCAGTTATTTCCTTTTTGAATATCTCCTATTTATTTCTAAGTAAATAATCCTTATTTAATATTTTATTTATTTAACAAATAAATAATCCATGTTATAGTATCTTATCTATTTATTCTAAATAAATAATTCACTTTATAAAATTCCATTTATAAAGGCTTTCCTTCATTTATAATTCCACTTAAACGTATCTTCTATTTATAAATATTCCATTTATAAATATTTCTATTTATAAATATTCTATTTATAAATATTCTCTTTTATAAAATCCTCTTGAATTTATAAATATTCTCTTTTCAATATTCCGGTATGTCCTGGTGTTTAACATATCAAGTTACGGTGTCCAATATCGTCCATTCACATATAATCAATAACAGATTATAAATCACGTCATATATCACAATATATGAAAAACAATAAAATAACTGTTGAGGAATCCAGTCGGATTCCTCCAACCTGTTTCCCTGCATCCACAGATGTTACATAATATGATTATCATCACTTTCAGTTCAATATAAATTATTCTAATAGCAGAATCAATATATAAATATTTAACGGTTTATATATATTTATATTTATATATATATATATATATATATAATTTCCACTAACTGACTAGCAGTTCAATCAATCAACCAACACGCCGCAATCAACAGATGATTAACAGTTCTAAAAATACATTATAAAAATATAACTGTTCAGAGTTGGTGAGTTTTACTCACATTGGACGATCATCGTCAATGACGATAACCATCGCTTGATTCAGACAATTTATTTTGCTATAAATTGTAACGGACTCTAATCGACTCGCGGTCAGTTCCATAGTGTAGTGTCCGTCCATACGATCCCAACGGATCCTGTTTTGTCCAAATCCGATTCCGTACGATAAAGTTATACACATTACAAGTTTAAACAAGAAATTATATATATATATATAAAACCATTTCTACCTCAATTGGGCTCACCCACGAATCTTGGCCCGAACCAACCTTTTGACCCACAAACCGTTTATACGGTCCTCCTTCTTCCCCGTATGAACTTGCGATTTCCAGTACCCATTTCCAGATTTTCCAACCCCTTTCTCCTTCTTTTCTACTCTTTTTAAAATCACATAAAAATAACCATAATTCCTTTCATCACACCCTCTTTCGCCCCATATTCTTATCACACCGTTCGATGTTGCCAAGCAGTTTCCGTCGCACAGCCCAAGAGCGACTCGTACAGCAGTATCCGACGCTTTGTATCTCGGTCTTGCACAAGAAAAACTTGTGTGATGTTATTCGGCACACTCAAACCAAATCCAAACTCTGATTCGTGAATTGGGGCTTAAATTTTCTAAAACTGAAAACCCTAAGTATACGCTGCTCCAATTTCCTGCGAAGAACAGCGAAGTCGAACACGCTGGAACCCCTACCATTTGAAGCTCTAACGTCTAGCAGTGCAAGGATATGAACTTTGTAATTTATAGATTTATATATGATTTTATTTTGAATTTCCTTCTCTCGATTTAATCTTGCTGAAAATAGAGGAGTGGCGGCCAGTTTGATTTTGATGTTTACAGAAGGAATGTAATTAGGTCTTAAGGGTGAGGGGTGGATATTTATAGAAGATGAAAATATCTAGATATTTGTAGAAGGAATATTCCCGGTATATTCTCCATCGTCAATTCGTCTTCTAAAAATCCGTGTGCTCACACACGCTACCTAAAAATCATGAAACTGGACAAGCGGCTACAGTTTGACATTATGGTTCCAACGAAACTGGTTTCGTCGAATTCCGACTCCGTATGCTCACACAGCGTATTTTTAACTGTCAAAATACTAACTGTTTTTCACTCTAAAAATCCATACGACCACACAGTGACTCTAAAAATCACGAAACTGGAAATCTAACAACTATTTGACATTGCGGATCCAACAAAACTGGTTTCGTCGAAATCCGACTTCGTTCGCAAAAGTGGCTATTTTTAAAGCTCTGGATGACCCATTTAAATATATAAATATATTTAAATATAATCAAATTAAATATAAATAAATTTATATTATCGTATATCTTCACATATGATATCGTACAGCTCCAGAATATCATATCAGAATTTACAGTTTGATATTTCAGATTTTAGATTTATCGATATTCAGTTTATATCGAAAATTCCTTTTATAACGTAAATAAAGCGTCGCAAATTATAAAGGAATTCTACAGCGACTTTTCTGAAATTTGATTTGGATGTACATCAAAATCTACACGACGAAATCTCGATTTTCCTCTTCCACTAGAAAGATATACTCCACCAGCTCCACACGTTTCTTGTTTCACAGAAATCCGATTTAAAACGAACCCTGTATATTCAGTTGAAGTTCAAATCGCCAAATAGCGAGTTGCCGCGTCGTTTCAAGCTCTATTTTAATTATATTTTAATTCTACGTTCAAACTGACGTCGATTGAATATATTCGTCAATATAATTCAACTCTAAGCTGAATTACATCTTAGGGATGACCCCGTTCACAAAATATTGTGATTTCCAATATTTTTTATTATTTCGACATTATAATATATTTTATTATATTAAAATTATTAATTAAATATTCAATATTATTTAATTCACGTTCTCGATATCGATAAATCGATATTTAATAATTAAATAAATTAATTATTCAACAGCTAAAAAATGCGGGTCATTACACTTAGACAGCTCCGTAAACCTTGCAATATATTTCCTCAGACCAAACTCTCCTTGTTTAAGTTGGATAGACTTCTACATTTGCAGACTCATCTCAGCGTTGGGCAAAAAATTAACTTAAAATTACTTAAACACATTCCAACTAAATACCTTGCTAACGTTCTCCTCGAAAATCATATTCCACCATTATAATGCTTCGCCTTTAAGATGCCAAGTGGCTACCCTATGTTTCGATGAGTACTTCTATCCTGTAGCTTTAAAGATACGATCGCACTCTGATATCCGTGTCTTAGCTTCAGGAAAACTTTAGTTCCTAGAAAAGGCTTTCCTCCCAAATTAATGAAGTCCTTACAAAGACGATGAAAGTTGAATGATACATCAACGGGATGAGATGCTGGTTCCACTAGGGCTGGTAGGGAAATGAGAACTTGTTCCATGGTCCTTAATTACTGCCAGAACCACTTGGGCAAGTACCGAGGCCTTGCCTGGTTTCCTTGCTCAAGTTGATTATCGACCATTTCAACTACTAGAAAAAGGAACGACTTTAGTCGAAATTCCTAAGATGATATTTATGCCAAAAGAAAATAGGAAGAAAGATAAAGATTGCCTAGTATAATCGTGTATATCTTTGGGGTATAGTGTGCGTGTGTGTGTGTATATATATATATATATATATAACTTTTCCAAATAATAAGTACGTCTCTCATACGATGTTTCCCCTTAATCGGGTAACAAATGCTCTGATACCACATGTAACAACCCGCCCGGAATGGGCCTAAATCCCAACCTAGAAAAGGCCCATCGGAACTTAGAGTCATTTCTAAATTGATTGTTGGTTCCTATAAGGAATACGTAAAAAGAGCCAAACTAAAAACGAAATCATAATCTCACATCGGAAGGGCTAAAATATAATAACTGAAAAATAGTTGTACCATTAAAACCTCATAATAATGTCAATTACACCAAATTCCAACTATCATTTCAAGGCACATCTATAATAAAATCCTATTATTACAATAAACTGCCAAACATGATAATAATAATAATAATAAGCTATAGAATCTCCTTCGTCGGGCTCCAGCCTCCATGACTCCATCACTCCAGCATTCCCACTTTCTAACCTGTATAATTATTATGAGGAGGGTGGTCAGAAAGATAAGTTCTGGTGAATGAAAATCATATAAGTTTAAGGAATGTCTATTTCCTATACTTGGTGGTATGAATTTATCAAATTATGTCCACGTTGTTTCAACACATAAATATAAATACTAATTAGGCGAACTACTTTAAATTCACTTAAGGCCCACATGCTTATGTAAGGTTTGGGTGTCTATTATTACTTAATTACCTACGAGGCGGACTATCTTATGGTCACTTAAGGTCGTTATCTAAATTTAATTATGGACGGATTCCTACTATCACTTAATACCCTATAGAGGACCCAAATAGCTTAAAACCTCATCTTAACGTTATCAAATAGTGTCTCTCTTGTAATACAAGAAATTGTATTTTTTCACTTAGTATCGGATGAAGGTAGACATTATCGCCATTTAAGGCCTCTCTGACGGACCGATGCGTCACTATTTAACTGGTATTACGGTTGAACTCCTAGCCATTTAATACTTCCCTTAGACAAGCGGTTCCTTTAGAACTCTTTATTACCCTTCCCAAAGTATGCCCTCACATAGCCTCTAGATAAGAAGCGGAGAACTACCCTACACATATGTCTATCTTTTGGTTTAGACCATTTAATACCTTATAAGAGAAAGGCGGATCCAATGAACATTTTAAAACCTAATAAGGGCAGTTCCTATGACTTTGATCCAGAACCAAGGAGTGAACCTTAGGAATGAACCTAGTCCTAACCGTTTAATACCAAAAAAGAATAGGTCAGCCACTTAGTACCTTCTTAAGGAAGAACTACTTCACGCACAAATATATATGTACATACATATGTATATACACAGTAAACATCCCACTTTAAATCGGCTACCTGTAGATGTTGGATTTGTCGGGCGGTTCCGAGCAAACTTCAACTTGAAGTTTGGCTTAACCTCGCGTATTTGTATACTTATCATAATAGACCACGACATCTAAACCTCTCACATTAACCCGACTTACTTGTAGAAATTGGATATGTCGGTCGGTTCTGAGCAGACTTCTACCGCAAGTGGGGGTTAACCTCGTATCAATGTGTCATTAATATCGATTAATACTCACACGCGTACAAATTTCCTATGGGAACATTTAAAATTCTGATTTCCTAATATAATGATTTTAATGCACATTAATATGAATTTACAATACATTAATTATGCTATAAATAGTAATAAATCAAATCATACGATTCCAACGCAACAAACCGCACGTCAATCTGAGTTTGTATGAAAAAGTTATAAGCATTTAAACATTTGAATGTCAAATTCAAAAAAATTATTATAATAATTCTCACCCAACACCACAAAGCCCCGTCACTCTCTTTCTTCTTCTTCATAGTTTTACTACAGGTAAAAAAACCATCCATGGCAGCAAAAACGCAAGTAATCCCTTCCACTTCTTCACATTCCCTCAACAAAATAACAAACCGATTTTATCATCAAACTTCTCTTCACGAGCGCCTCTTCCCCGACATCACCAACCCACACTCGACCTCATCATCAAAAAGCCAACTCGAAGCTCCTCACAAACAACATGGTACAGGTCTCGACACTTTTCGTCGTCGATTGGCCTCAAATTCGGCCACCAAATGCTATTTCATGCTGTGAATCCAAATACAATCACCATTTCGTGCATAAATCCCTTTATTGATCACAACTTCAAACCCTAGTTCACAAAACCCATTTTCTCTTTACTGTAACAAAATGTCGGACCCAAAAGCGATGCTACATCTTCCACAACTCATATAGGATCGAAGATCTAATATTTATAGACTTCGAGAAACTTGTTTCACAATTTTTATGGACAAAAGTTTGAGATATAGATTTTTGAATTTGCTGTAAACATTTGAAACTTATTTCACAAATTTATTTTTCTGTAAACGTTTGAAGGAGGACAACCATTTTGTTAAAGGAGGATGAAGGGATTAAGGTTAAAGTGTTTAGGATGAGGTGTACTTATTGGTGAGAAGATTTAATGGTTAATTAAATAAATTAAATTACTTGGATTTCCTTTTTATTCAACATATACTATAAATGGTTACTTAAACATTCACTAAAATTTATAACAAATTTACATATCAAATTTTAGGTTAGTTACTACATAGATTCGTAGTGTTTGGTTTCAACTATAATTAAATCTCGTTAAGTATATATGTAAGAACCCGTAACTTCCCCGTAAAGGAAAGAGCGGATACTTTGAGAACAGGACAAAATAGAACGCAGATGGAAGAACATTTCATTGTTATTACAACAATTCCATCAGATACAAGAATATACAGAGTATAATTGAATAAATTACATTCGATACATATCAGAGATTACAACAAATTACATAGCAGGGGAAAAAGAATACAAAACACAACTGAAAGTAATACACGGATACAGAGCTTTCCGAGCATCGTTCCAGCTGTAAATCAGGATCCTGTGAATATAAATCTGCAAAATCAAAACTACTAGCTGCCTGTGTTGAAAATAGGGGCACCCAGAGTTTAGGTTAAAACAATAAACTCCAGGTCAGTCATGTGACTGGTGTGAGAACTAAAACAGTTATTTATCTTTATTTTCAAAGTTAGGTAAATCAAGGGACCACGCCGTATAACACGGAACGGGTTTCCTCCCAAGAATACCAGTGCATATAAGTAAACAGCGCAATGCTTTTTCTAAAAATGAAGCTATTATAAGACCCAGGTCCCATCACACAATGCAACGCAAGCCGGAGGATAGGGTTTTCCCTTATAATAGCCAAACATGCTTGGTACGTTTTAAAACCAAATCATTTGATACTATAATAAGTGTATAGTGTCAAAACAATTTCAATCATAGACGGCATGGGTACCATGTATCATGTCGCCATACTAGGCTCTACAAATAAAGCCGAAATACACGTATTGGAAAGTTGGATTTCCATCATGGTGGCTCCTGATTCGAAAGATCGATCGCGTAGTGCAATTCCCCACGGCTTACGTCCCAGCAAGAGAAAACACCGTAATGCACATCCGCACTTTTGGGACCAGAGTATCACCGCGGCTTACGTCCCAGCGAGAGAAAACACCGCTTACTCTATCCCTGAGCACTAAGCTCATCTCGGTCGACCGAATCCACGACACCACTAAGGTGCCCATCCACTAAAAAGCATACTGATCAAACCATCAGTTTACCACCATACCGGGATGTGAGGCTCGCGAATCAACGTTATACACAAAGCCATGCTATATCAAAGCTGCGCTTTGATCATCACCCACCAAACTTTGCTTTTCAACAAAAGTCTGGATCACTGCATCTCAGCATGCCATACTATCAATCCATATCGTACCACTGATTTCTGCCAATATATAACCTTTGAGCTCATATGTCTCAGAGAAGGGCGTTAAACAAGAGAATAAATTCTCCGCCGCCAAACAGATATATATTTAGCAGAGATCAATGAATACGATATAAAGGAATACAATGTCAGACACACCATCCATTTACAAGTCCATTCTAGGTCTGAACGAAACCGGAGGCACTTTCCTCGCATATCCATCCATCTCCAAGTACGTCTGGACGATCACCAACTCTTTCCCTCATCTTGGGTGCACGGCCCAATCGAGATCATCAGTAATCACCCAAACGATGTGAATACTTCCGGTCTTCAACCACCGTCTTAATCTTCGACATCTCGTCGAATCGGTTATTCAGAATGGGTATATACCCGGCCTTTCTGAATGACCCACGTATATGATAAACAAATGTTACACAAACACAACAAACGCCTCATTCCAATTCAGAATATCCTTTTATTCACAAAATCACATTCTGAGGGAATAGGTTCCCATTAATTTTATTCAAGATAAATTCTTCTAAATTTATTCTTTAATCTTCCTTTGGATATCATTTCAAACCAAAATATGGTTTTCCAAACTAGTCGGGATTAGCGAACCACACCGAAGTAATTATTTATTTTATTTTCCAATCCCATCCTATTCATCCCATGGAGCAAAACTGGTAATACTCCATATCTAACACCACGGTGTTATCAGTAAATTTAATTAACATTTCACATTCAAATCTAATTAAAGATTTAACTATCGCTTTGGAGCAAAACTGGTGGTACTCCATTCTCGATCACCTTTCAGATTTGATAATTTAAATTATCAATTCACATTTCAATCTAATTAAAGATTCATTAAAACTCCACTTAGTTTTAATCTTTTCAAAAATCAATATCCTGCCTTTAACTGGGTTAAAGAACCAATGTCATCTAAAACACGATCCACGATAAACCCAAATCACATTTGATATTAAATACTAGGCTCTGAATAGAAAATATATCGGCTTATATTCAATAGCAAAGTCTCAAACCAACAAATATCGTATTGGAAATAACGAAATAAAATATATCTCTCAAATTCCCATAACAATATCTGTATAGTCACGAAACCCAACACCGAAATATTCCGAAGATAATTTCGAATCCACTCCAGTCCAGTTCACGTATTGGAAATATTGATTATTTTTAAAATCACTTTCAAATTCAATTTATTCATTTCAAAAATAAATTGATTTTAATTCTAGTTCAAAACTGGTTCATTTCGACAAAAATCTATTTTTATTACTTCAAATGTGGAGTTTTTCATCCCAGTTCTTTCCAATTCACATATTATGATTTTACACAAATTATTAATATTTTTAATAATTTTATCAAGGCCCGTATAGTCGATTCCCATCAACGGCCATCGAACTGCACTTACAACGACCTTTTTCAAATTTCATTTGGACGTAATTCCAAATCCAACCGTTAGATTTCAAATTTCTAATATTCATTGGAAAGCTCTTCTCGATACGAACCCAACGGTTCCGGTTTCAGGAGAATCCGACGGTCGGATCTCCCGTAACGTCGATTCGAAGTCAATGGTCGAAATTCACGAACTGCCGCAGCGCGACGCGTTCTATTCAGGCCATTATATATATAATATATATATATATTATATATTTCGTCGATTTCCTTTTTAAAACGAATTTTATAAATCGTTTTAAATTCGTTTTCAAAACCATTTCAACTCTATATTCAATTTCTAATCAAAATTGAATATTTCATATCATTACTATATAAATGATAATATTTTCAAAACGTTATATTTCGAAATCACTACCTTTTCTGTATTCATTATAAAACGAATAGAATCGATATAACTATCATTCACGTCAAAATGGCGCAACTCTAATCAACACGGCTTTATATATTTCAATAATTCGTTATTCTATTCAACAAATGAATATTTATTCTATTCAACACATGAATCTATATTTCTTTCAACACACGACCAATCTCAACACATGAGTACTGTCAACACACGACTATTTTTGTTATGTAAAATATTTTATAAAACTATGGTATCTATCGTTTGATTTTTAATTAGACCCCACTGTGAAGTAGTGTCTAATCTTAAATATGATAAAGATGTAAATTTTATTATTTAAAATATTTTACTCAACACATGAACATCGTCAACACATGACTATTTTTATATTCAACACACGAATTTTCTTTTATAATATTAATTATTTTCCCCGATTGGAATGAGGCCCAATCTATTACCATATAACTTTAATTATATAGATTCCATACAACACATGTATATAATAGCAACGATAAACAATCAACCATCATCCAAAGTGCACCACTCAACTACATAAGCATCAAATATAAATAATCAACGCTTACACAGTCTGTCGACCAATCGATCGACATATAATTAAATAATTGGGATTAGTGTACGCCAAATATCGTCCCAACACCCGTGTGGGGTTTCAAATCAACAAACACAGATTTTTATTTGTGTAGTTGGGCGATGTGTAAAATTTATCATCCCAATCAATATCAGTCAAATCAGTGTATATAAAAAAATCGACCGATTTGTTTATAAATATTTATTTATTTACTTTCATGTTAAAAATTATATTTTTAACGATAATTAATCTATTTCAACCATCTACATTTTATTATCGATTTCACATCAACAACACAAACAAATTTCACAACACATCAAACAAGCATACAAGCCATCCATGGTCTGTGGACGACGGGTATCGGGTGCTGCTAAGCACCGTCTGCATCCTAGTATATATATATATATATATAACTAGAAAAAGAAATTTAGAGTGAGTAGTTCTCACCAAAGCTAATTCAATCATCTCGACTCTTCTTATGTAGAAGTCATCGCTATTCTCGCCTCTTGCCACTTTCGTTGCCCGTAGCCACTACATATATAAAAATCAAATTTTTATTTCGCTATTCAATATATAAAAATCGAATTTTTACTTCGCTATTCAATATATAAAAATCTAATTTTTACTTCGCTATTCAATATATAAAAATCGAATTTTTACTTCGCTATTCAATATATAAAAATCGAATTTTTACTTCGCTATTCAATATATAAAAATCGAATTTTTACTTCGCTATTCAATATATAAAAATCTCGCCTTTTCAAATATAAAGATTATATTTTTATATTCTCTATTATATAGAAATTTTATTTTCAATACACTACTTATATAAAAATAGTATTTTTATATCTTCTGCTATAGAAAGGTCATATTTTTAATACTCTACACAAGTAAAAATCATATTTTTGATTCACTACATATATAAAGATCAAATTTTTAACACTTCTATAATGTAAAAATCATATTTTTGAATTTGCTACTTACATTATAAAAATCCCAACTTTATTACCATAAAAGTCCTTTCCTCATAACTATAAAAATATAATCTTTTTGCTAATAAAAAAAACTCCCTTCTCGTAATAAAAACCTAAATTTTTTTAAAGGAATAAAAATAAAAATTTACATTGATTTTATTTTCAGAATTTCGATTGAAGGCGGTTGGTTTGAAGAATGCTGGTCGGGGCTGCGACTGTCGGGTTGGAGACGCCGGCGCTGGTCTTCGCGGAGGACGTCTGCAGTTGAGATGGAAGGGGGAGGGGCGCAGTTCGCCAGTGGGGGCGGCGCTCGGATCTGGGTAGCGGGGAGGTAGCGTTGAGCAGGCGCAGGGCGCGGGGCGGCGAACCCGAGATGCTGGGGGTCTCGCGAGGTGGGTCTCGTGCTAGGGTTTCGAGAAAGGGGAGGTGCGGTTTTCGAGAACGGAGGGGCAGGGTCAGGCGACGACCCTGGCGACGTGGGCGGCGGCTGGTGGCGCTCCGCGAGGTAGGGCGGCGGTCGATTTGAGGAGCGGCTGTTTTTTTCTTCTGAAATGAATTGAACGGAAGGGGGAGCCAGAGGGATTTAAGGAGAAGAGAGGGAGGTTTTATTTTTTTTAATTATTTTAATTTCAAAAAGTTGACTTTTTCATACGACCTCTAAACGAGGCCCACCGCCTGTCGTCTGTAGCGTTTTACCCCCATTCCAAACACAATGGGATATGTATCATAAGCAGATTCGATCATTTCGATCAGTTTTCGTCAAAATCAACATATAACTCTATATATTGAATTTGAACGCGCATTTCAATTTACCGGGGTCACATACTAACTCTATAAATCCCAGAAAAATATTTTCTAGCTTCGTATTGACGATACGGTCCTAACAAAACTAATTTCGTCGAATTCTGAGACCGTTTGAAAAATGGTCTTTTTCCAGTCGATTAAAATCAACTAAAACTGGTCAAACGCGTTTTCTTTTGCCACGCTCACATATTGATTCGAAAAATTATGAAATTTGAAACCTAGGAATAATTTGACATCGCGGATCCAAAAAAAGAGGTTTCATCGAAATCCGAGGTCGTTTGCAAAATTTCCATTTTTAAGGGCCTGAATTCCATAGCGACTATTCAGAATTTTCAACTGGACATATCTTTTGATTCCCGCTATGAAATTTCAATTTTTCGGATTCGTTGGAAAGATATTCTCAAATAGATCCTATTATTTTTGGTTTCACTAAAATCCGGTTTATTTTGCACCGGGAACATTCAATTGAAGTTTGAAATCGAATTATCGAACTACCACGCCATTTTCAATTCTATTTATAATTATATATAATTATTTATATTCTAACGACGACGTATATAATATATACGTTTGAATTCTATTTAAAATAAATTTCTCGTCGATATTATTTAAAATAATTCATTTTAAATGTTCAAAATTCGGTAAATTGCCAAAATAAAAATTTTAAACTGGCCCGCATTTTCGGGTTGTTACAATCTCCCCCACTTAAAACTTTTCCTCCCCGAAAAGGAACAGAGTCGAAAGTGGTTTGATTAATCAACTCTACGTTCGATCTGGCTTCCATTCTCCAGCTTTCCAGTTTCTGAGAATTTTCAAATTCTTCAAAAATTTGGCTAACACCCTAAATTTTCGAAAAATTTCGCCATAACCTCCCCTGCACCGGGAGCACCGGGAAAGTCACGAAATTGCCTTACAAGCCTTCTAATCTCAAAAAGAAAAAGAAAAAGCCAATCGGCTCATAAAATCATCATCACCCAAACAAAACAGTAAATTATAGTAAATATGTACCTATTTGTCAGGCAAATAATTTTATTTCTCTGCTCTAGCCTCCTTGCTATGACCTGTTCAATGTAAGTACATGTATATGCAAGCAAATGCGACCAATTTTCAATACAATTTAATATTTGATACAATTAGGCTAAATGGTTCAAAATTATCAAACAAATAAACAAACAACACAAACATCATTCAATTAGTGAATTATTGTTTCAAATTCATAATCTTGATACATATACCGAAAATCATGTTTTTAATGCCAAATCACAACAATAAATCTATCTAGTTAAATTTTGGTTCTCACACCAGCCTGATGGAAATATATAGATATCACACCTTCGAAACACGAAAATAAACCACTGATGCCGTACGTCATCAGTGGAATCATTCCCGGGCCACTAGAGTGCGATTCTATATCTATCCAGTATATTAAAACTTCGAATATACGTTCATGACGTGTATATACAAAATCTTTATATATTGGATTGTCCAAATTCAAAATAAATAAATATTCAAATACGTATACTTGAATTTAACTTTCAAAATAAAGTTTGTTTTCAAATTTTTATTTTTAAAAATATACTCTTCACACTCGTTCTAGGATACTACTGATCCTATCTCTAACGAGTCATTCTAATTGGATATTACTGATCCAATATCTGATGAATTCTTTCGTATGGTTCTAATGTGTCTTGTTCTCGAGCTCCGTAAACCAAAGCTCTGATACCAAACTGTAAGAACCCGTAACTTCCCCGTAAAGGAAAGAGCGGATACTTTGAGAACAGGACAAAATAGAACGCAGACGGAAGAACATTTCATTGTTATTACAACAATTCCATCAGATACAAGAATATACAGAGTATAATTGAATAAATTACATTCGATACATATCAGAGATCATAATAAATTACATAGCAGCAGAAAAACAATACAAAACACAACTGAAAGTAATACACGGATACAGAGCTTTCCGAGCATCGTTCCAGCTGTAAATCAGGATCCTGTGAATATAAATCTGCGAAACCAAAACTACTAGCTACCCGTGTCGAAAATAGGGGCACCCAGAGTTTAGGTTAAAACAATAAACTCCAGGTCAGTCATGTGACTGGTGTGAGAACTAAAACAGTTATTTATCTTTATTTTCAAAGTTAGGTAAATCAAGGGACCACGTCGTATAACACGGAACGGGTTTCCTCCCAAGAATACTAGTGCATATAAGTAAACAGTGCAATGCTTTTTCTAAAAATGAAGCTATTATAAGACCCAGGTCCCATCACACAATGCAACGCAAGCCGGAGGATAGGGTTTTCCCTTATAATAGCCAAACATGCTTGGTACGTTTTAAAACCAAATCATTTGATACTATAATAGGTGTATAGTGTCAAAACAATTTCAATCATAAATATCAATCATAGACGGCATGGGTACCATATATCATGTCGCCATACTAGGCTCTACAAATAAAGCCGAAATACACGTATTGGAAAGTTGAATTTCCATCATGGTGGCTCCTGATTCGAAAGATCGATCGCGTAGTGCAATTCCCCATGGCTTACGTCCCAGCAAGAGAAAACATCGTAATGCACATCCGCACTTTTGGGACCAGAGTATCACCGCGGCTTACGTCCCAGCGAGAGAAAACACCGCTTACTCTATCCTTTGGATATCATTTCAAATCAAATTATGGTTTTCCAAACTAGTCGGGATTAGCGAACCACACCGAAGTAACTATTTATTTTATTTCCCAATCCCAACCTATTCATCCCATGGAGCAAAACTGGTAATACTCCATATCTAACACCACGGTGTTATCGGTAAATTTAATTAACATTTCACGTTCAAATCTAATTAAAGATTTAACTATCGCTTTGGAGCAAAACTGGTGGTACTCCATTCTCGATCACCTTTCAGATTTGATAATTTAAATTATCAATTCACATTTCAATCTAATTAAAGATTCATTAAAACTCCACTTAGTTTTAATCTTTTCAAAAATCAATATCCTGCCTTTAACTGGGTTAAAGAACCAATGTCATCTAAAACACGATCCACGATAAACCCAAATCACATTTGATATTAAATACTAGGCTCTGAATAGAAAATATATCGCTTATATTCAGTAGAAAAGTCTGAAACCAACAAATATCGTATTGGAAATAACGATATAAAATATATCTTTCAAATTCCCATAACAATATCTGTATAGTCACGAAACCCAACATCAAAATATTCCGAAGATAATTTCGATTTCACTCCAGTCCAATTCACGTAATGGAAATATTGATTATTTTTAAAATCACTTTCAAATTCAATTTATTCATTTCAAAAATAAATTGATTTTAATTCTAGTTCAAAACTGGTTCATTTCGACAAAAATCTATTTTTATCACTTCAAATGTGGAGTTTTTCATCCCAGTTCTTTCCAATTCACATATTATGATTTTATACAAATTATTAATATTTTTAATAATTTTATCAAGGCCCGTACAGTCAATTTCCATCAACGGCCATCGAACTGCACTTACAGCGACCTTTTTCAAATTTCATTTGGATGTAATTCCAAATCCAACCGTTAGATTTCAAGTTTCTAATATTCATTGGAAAGCTCTTCTCGATACGAACCCAACGATTCCGGTTTCAGGAGAATCCGACAGTCGGATCTCCCGTAACGTCGATTCGAAGTCAATGGTCGAACTTCACGAACTGCCGCAGCGCGGCGCGTTCTATTCAGGCCATTATATATAATATATATATATATATATATATATATATATTTCATCGATTTCCATTTTAAAACGTATTTTATAAATCATTTTAAATTCGTTTTCAAAACCATTTCAACTCTATATTCAATTTCTAATCAAAATTGAATATTTCATATCATTACTATATAAATGATAATATTTTCAAAACGTTATATTTCGAAATCACTACCTTTTCTATATTCATTATAAAACGAATAGAATCGATATAAATATCGTTCACGTCAAAATGGCGCAACTCTAATCAACACGACTTTATATATTTCAATAATTCGTTATTCTATTCAACAAATGAATATTTATTCTATTCAACACATGAATCTATATTTCTTTCAATACACGACCAATCTCAACACATGAGTACTGTCAACACACGACTATTTTTGTTATGTAAAATATTTTATAAAACTATGGTATCTATCGTTTGATTTTTTAATTAGACCCCACCGTGAAGTAGTGTCTAATCTTAAATATGATAAAGATGTAAATTTTATTATTTAAAATATTTTACTCAACACATGAATAGTTTTAACACATGAACATCGTCAACACATGACTATTTTTATATTCAACACATGAATTTTCTTTTATAATATTCATTATTTTCCCCGATTGGAATGAGGCTCAATCTATTACCATATAACTTTAATTATATGGATTCCATACAACACATGTATATAATAGCAACGATAAACAATCAACCATCATCCAAAGTGCACCACTCAACTGCATAAGCATCAAATATAAATAATCAACGCTTACACAGTCTGTCGACCAATCGATCGACATATAATTAAATAATTGGGATTAGTGTACGCCAAATATCATCCCAACACCCGTGTGGGGTTTCAAATCAACAAACACAGATTTTTATTTGTGTAGTTGGGCGATGTGTAAAATTTATCATCCCAATCAATATCAGTCAAATCAGTGTATATAAACAAATCGGCCGATTTGTTTATAAATATTTATTTATTTACTTTCACGTTAAAAATTATATTTTTAACGATAATTAATCTATTTCAACCATCTACATTTTATTATCGATTTCACATCAACAACACAAACAAATTTCACAACACATCACACAAGCATACAAGCCGTCCATGGTCTGTGGACGACGGGTGTCGGGTGCGGCTAAGCACCGTCTGCATCCTAGTATATATATATATATATATATATATATATATATATATATAACTAGAAAAAGAAATTTAGAGTGAGAAGTTCTCACCAAAGCTAATTCAATCATCTCGACTCTTCTTATGTAGAAGTCATCGCTATTCTCGCCTCTTGTCACTTTCGTTGCCCGTAGCCACTACATATATAAAAATCGAATTTTTATTTCGCTATTCAATATATAAAAATCGAATTTTTACTTCGCTATTCAATATATAAAAATCTAATTTTTACTTCGCTATTCAATATATAAAAATCGAATTTTTACTTCGCTATTCAATATATAAAAATCGAATTTTTACTTCGCTATTCAATATATAAAAATCGAATTTTTACTTCGCTATTCAATATATAAAAATCGAATTTTTACTTCATTATTCAATATATAAAAATCGAAATTTTACTTCGCTATTCAATATATAAAAATCGAATTTTTACTTCGCTATTCAATATATAAAAATCTCGCCTTTTCAAATATAAAGATTATATTTTTATATTCTCTATTATATAGAAATTTTATTTTCAATACACTACTTATATAAAAATAGTATTTTTATATCTTCTACTATATAAAGGTTATATTTTTAATACTCTACACAAGTAAAAATCATATTTTTGATTCACTACATATGTAAAGATCAAATTTTTAACACTTCTATAATGTAAAAATCATATTTTTGAATTTGCTACTTACATTATAAAAATCCCAACTTTATTACCATAAAAGTCCTTTCCTCATAATTGTAGAAATATAATCTTTTTGCTAATAAAAATCACTCCCTTCTCGTAATAAAAACATAAATTTTTTTAAAGGAATAAAAATAAAAACTTACATCGATTTTATTTTCAGAATTTCGATTGAAGGCGGTTGGTTTGAAGAATGTTGGTCAGGGCTGCGGCTATCGGGTTGGAGACGCCGGCGCTGGTCTTCGCGGAGGACGTCTGCAGCTGAGATGGAAGGGGGAGGGGCGCAGTTCGCCAGTGGGGGCGGCGCTCGGATCTGGGTAGCGGGGAGGTAGTGTTGAGCTGGCGTAGGGCGCGGGGCGGCGAACCCGAGATGCTGGGGGTCTCGTGAGGTGGGTCTCGTGCTAGGGTTTCGAGAAAGGGGAGGTGCAGTTTTCGAGAACGGAGGGGCAGGGTCAGGCGGCGACCCTGGCGACGTGGGCGACGGCGGGTGGCGTTCCGCGAGGTAGGGCGGCGGTCGATTTGAGGAGCGGCTGTTTTTTTTCTTTTTTTCTTCTGAAATGAATTGAACGGAAGGGGGGGCAGAGGGATTTAAGGAGAAGAGAGGGAGGTTTTATTTTTTTTAATTATTTTAATTTCAAAAAGTTGACTTTTTCATACGACCTCTAAACGAGGCCCACCGCCTGTCGTCTGTAGCGTTTTACCCCCATTCCGAACACAACGGGATATGTATCGTAAGTTGATTCGATCATTTCGATCAGTTTTCGTCAAAATCAACATATAACTCTATATATTGAATTTGAACGCGCATTTCAATTTACCGGGGTCACATACTAATTCTATAAATCCCAGAAAAATATTTTCTAGCTTCGTATTGACGATACGGTCCTAACAAAACTAATTTCACCGAATTCTGAGACCGTTTGAAAAATGGCCATTTTCCAGTCGATTAAAATCAACTGAAACTGGTCAAACGCGTTTTCTTTTGCCACGCTCACATATTGATTCGAAAAATTATGAAATTTCAAACCTAGCAATAATTTGACATCACGGATCCAACAAAAGTGGTTTCGTCGAAATCCGGGGTCATTTGCAAAATTTCCATTTTTAAGGGCCTGAATTCCATAGCGACTATTCAGAATTTTCAACTGGACATATCTTTTGATTCCCGCTATGAAATTTCAATTTTTCGGATTCGTCGGAAAGATATTCTCAAATAGATCCTATTATTTTTCGTTTCACAAAAATCCAGTTTATTTTGCACCCGGTACATTCAATTGAAGTTTGAAATTGAATTATCGAACTACCGCGCCATTTTCAATTCTATTTATAATTATATATAATTATTTATATTCTAACAACGACGTATATAATATATACATTCGAATTCTATTTAAAATAAATTTCTTGTCGATATTATTTAAAATAATTCATTTTAAATGTTCAAAATTCGCTAAAATTGCCAAAATAAAAAATTTTAACTGGCCCGCATTTTCGGGTTGTTACAATATATATGTGTATATATGTATATATATATTTAATCCGACTAAATGGGTTTTGATTTAATATCAATTCTTTTTTTGGTCCAATCTCGTATTTACAGATATAACTGTCACTTTTTTGTTTATATCATATTACGTTAGTAACTTCCATTTATTGCTTAATGTATGGCAACAAAAATACCTAATTACAGTTAATTACAATCAATTTACTTATCATAACTTAAATTCGATTAAGTATCATTTAATTCATTATTTACTTTATTATTCCATTCATCGTTACATTTTGGTCCTATTTAACACTTGTTTGAAATCTATAATGTCATTCTTTTAAGTTACAAGTTTATTCACCTTAACTGTAGTAATTACGTGCATTAGTTAAAATTCATTCCAGTTTATCATCAATGAATTAAATAGCAATTGGTTTCACACACCAATCAATTAATCTATTATAATCGTTATTTTTAAAATTAGATAAACATTCAATTTATTCCTTTAATTACCATTAATTACACCATTCAATTATCTTTATTGCAATTTGTTTCAACTTTATTTCAATACATTAATATTGGGTTTTGCATTTATGACTAGTTACAACTTTTAATTAAATATTATATGCTTATTGTTGTAAACAAATAAATAAATGGATTCAAATAAAGTTAATTATTCTAACTTAATAAATTTCGGTTGACCACGTAAAATCTTACCATTTATTTACAATATTTGGTTGAATTCCATTTATTTCAAATAAATAACCAAATCATGACTATCTTTACAATATATGTGTATAATTGCTACAACTAGTTGAAATTTCATTGCACAATCAAATGGATCTATATTATTTACATATTCCATAAATTAGAATTATCAGTATATAATAGAATCTCAAAATTAATTAATCCATTTTATATTGTTAATTCAATATAAATTTCAAATTCATTATAAATAGATTGTCAAACACTGTCATTATCATATGTAGCCTTTGAGAACCAGTTCTCAATAAATCAAGTTAGGTTCATATCTTAACAACCCATGACATAAATTCTTAATTTTAATATTTAAACGAACATTATTCAAATTTACATTAAATTTAGTATTTCATATAGTCGCGAAATCTCGGGATGTTATACTCTCCCACACTTAAAACTTTTCGTCCTCGAAAAGGCGTAGTAAGAAAGTTGCCAATTTATACATTAAATCATATATATATATATATATATATATATATATAGTAAGCAACATATGCAGAAAATCATATAAGACTTAACAAATACACCCAACAAGCGTCCAACAAGTATTCATCCAAAATTTTAACAATAATTTCAATTCAGACTTCTTAATATCAACATTTATCTATTACACTATCATTTCTTACAAGTATACAGTTGATTAACATTTGTTGGTAGCATTCACTTTATTGCACATTAGTTGTTGTCATTCTCTTCCAATTTTATTCATTTAAATTTATTAGGTTTATATACATTTATTTTCTTGCAATGAATTCATATTCAACTAATGCACATTACCTTATATCTAATTGACTCATTCACAATCATTGATGTTCACTATTTTTGTTTTCACTTAACAAATTGGATTCATTTCCATATTACATCAATTCTATTTCATTCGGCTTATTTTAATAATTTAGTCATTTCTTCATTTTCATTAATCTCCAAAAGTTAAATAAATCTAATAACCCATACACTAGTTTAATTTACTTACCCTTTTTTTAATTGATTTTAATTCCATAACATAACTAAATATATCATATATTATCAGAATCTTTATTTATATTTATAACCATCAATTTAATTTCTCTTTTCATTATTCATACTTACACTTGTATATTATTCAAGTGATTATTCATATAACATTTCAGCTTCTTATATATTTTGGTAAGTTATATATGTTATGGATGAGGTTTAATATTATAGAGATATTCAATATTATCCAATTTGCTTCAATTTTTAACATTTCACATTCCTAAGAGATTACTTTGTCACATATTTCTATTAGATTTATTTTATTTGTTTCACAATTTAAAGGTTTCAAATTTCAAGTTTGGTTCATTACTTTAATCACTTGAGAACTTAAGAATTCAACCTCGGGTTCATTTCCAAATCAACTTTCAAACTATCTCATATATTATATCTTTTATATCAAACCAAACTATAAAATATTTAAATGAAATTCAAATTTCTCAAACAAATTATAAAATTTCTAAATGGTCTCCCCCACTTAGACTCTCGAAAATAATGTCGATGATGCGTGCACTCATCGCCGAAATCATTTCCAAAACAAAAGGGGAGTATACACTTATTTCAAAAATTCATTTAAAAATAATAACTATATGAAACAACTTTTAAAATATAAATATATTATTTCAAACCATTTACAAAGCACCCGAAATTAAATTCTCAATTCTATATTCAAGTTCATCTTATTTCATTATCATTTTATTTTCAGAATTTCATTTTTCTAAAATCATTCAATAATAAATGGTTATACCATTGACTAATCGAATAACAAAGGCTAAAAATTTAATAATTTCATTTCTAACAACCAATATAATCAATTTTATAAACTACCAAATATAATTCCTTATATATAAAATATAATTCAAAACTATATTGTGTCGATCGGTCCTACTCGAATGTTTAGAAATCCGTATCGATGCCTTGACATCCCAAGTACTGACCAAATTCATAAATATTCAGCAGAACAAACCAACACAATAAAAAATCATTTTTATATAAAAATTACAAGTACGCTCTCTCATATACACTCAAACTCATTCTAGGGTGTTACTATCCTATCTTTAATGAGTTAATCCCAAATAAAGCCAAGGTTATCACTAAACCAAAGCTCTAATACCAACTGTAACAACTTGAATTTTTGACCGTTCAAATCGACAATGATCCTCACATGTCGACTTAAACAAATCTAAAATACAAATAGTAATTAGGATTAATATAAGAAAAAGAAGAAAGAAGAAAAACAATCATAGAATCTCACGGCGGAAGGACAAACTATAATAAACAAATAACAGTTGATGAAGCTGTTAAAACATACATTTGATTATATTTTACAACAATTATTAAAGTTAACTATCATAAACATACCAATATTTGCAGCGGAATTATAATAATAAATACATCTGTTGAGTTCTGTCTTCATCTTCATAATGGTATCTTCAATAACTGAAAACTCAGGCTGACCCGAGCATAAATGAAAAGACAAAAACACTCGGATCAGAACTAAAATATTCTCATATTAGTTAAATCGAATTCATGTGATAATATGAGTGCAATAACTTAAGTGATGTTATGGGAATTTCCATCTCCTAAGGATGCGTTAAACTAGATACTATATAATACTATATGTTATTAAAAAAGTGTCTTTGGTTAAATATAAAATATTAAAATAGCGTAAGCGGGATTACATTTTTACCTTTACACTGTTTATACATTATCATAAACATTGCATATAAAACCCCAGTAAGGTCGGTGGGTAGGGATGCGCCGCTATACGATAATGTTAAATCAAAATCTTAGGTGGCTCGATCAAGATAAATATTACAAGGCATCGAGGCAACACCCATCAGTAGGATTCTACCAGATTGTGGACCCAGGCTGGTGGTAACGCATAGCCGCCAGCTACCGCCCACCTAGACAATACTCCTAAAATCAAAGGCGCCCAAATCAGTCACAAAGTAATATATATGGTATCAAAGAAGCATGCTTGCTAAGAGTAAATAACTCACATTGGCCTGGGTATTGCTCCTGTTTAATCATTTTAATTATGACCCGAAGGTCAAGGTCATCCATCATCGTTCTCTTTCTTCAAATCTAGTAATCTCCTCCAAACTAACCTACTTCATTCTAGATTCTCCACCACGCGCACAATTATTAAAGTGGTTTTTGGTATTGGCAGAGAGTATGACATATCAGATCCCGGTCTCTTTAACAACCAAATGTTTACATTTTTCACACCACTCAGTTCTTTTACATTTCAAAGAGGTTCATACTTCATATCAAAATAACATATTTTGCTTTAAACTCGTTTCAATAGTCAAGATATAATATTTTCATATCAAAGTCTCCATTTAAACCAAATTTAGAACCTTGAAACAATTCCAATTCCACATAATTTGAATATTTAAAATAGTAGAAAAGAATGTTAAAATAATTTAGATATGTATATATATATATATATAATAGTTAGGAAGTAAATGGTTAGATAATAAAAGTTTAAATATAAAAATAGTGTTTATCAAAATTTTGTAAAATACATATATATGAAGTAAAATATAAAGTAGTTTGGGAAATAGATAATTGGTTATTAAAATAGCTCATTTAAATAGTAAATATATACATGTAACAATAATAATTTATAAAGATAGTACAACATAAATATATGTTTAATAGTATAGTCTATAAAATAAATAAATATTTAGTAAAATAGCATATAAAATGGTTGAAAATATTATGATTGGAATTGGTATTGTTCCTTTCGAATAACTTGAAGTCATGTTTCAATTTAAAATCAATGCAACTCAATTTCAGTATTTCAATTCCATTCAACTTTTTTCTTTTCAAATCAGTTCAGTTTAGACAATCTGATTCAAAATTTTAAAGTTTAACATAGAATTATCGTTTGGAATCGTTTCAGTTTGCAGCAAATCTAGAGTCCGTAAATCAAATACTACTTTAAATGGGGTTAATTTAAAGTAAAATTTAAAGAAGGATAATTGTTTAGATTTTTAAACAATTTAATTTCAATAGGTTCAATTCATGATAAATTACAAATCTTTAGCTTCGATTTACAAAACAAAAAACAATCGTTTTACTTTAAATTCCAAAAAAAATAAAATTCAATTCCGAAGGAAATCAATTGATAAAATCTCATTTATACTGCTTTTAAAACAATATTTCAAAATTCAAAGTTTAACCAAATTTTATTTAACCAACTGGTGTCCGTATATAATTTTCTATCCTATGGCATACTTAAAATTTAAATTTAGTATTTTAGAAAAGGACATATCATTTCAATCCAAATCGGAAGAAAGAAGAAAAACAATCACAGAATCTCACGGCGGAAGGACAAACTATAATAAATAAATAACAGTTGATGAAGTTGTTAAAACATACATTTGATTATATTTTACAACAATTATTAGAGTTAACTATCATAAACATACTAATATTTGCAGCGGAATTATAATAATAAATACATCTGTTGAGCTCCGTCTTCATCTTCATAATAGTATCTTCAATAACTGAAAACTCAGGCTGACCCGAGCATAAATGAAAAGACAAAAACACTCGGATCAGAACTAAAATATTCTTATATTAGTTAAATCGAATTTATGTGATAATATGAGTGCAATAACTTAAGTGATGTTATGGGAATTTCCAACTCCTAATGATGCGTTAAACTAGATACTATATAATACTATATGTTATTAAAATAGTGTCTTTGGTTAAATATAAAATATTAAAATAGCATAAGCGAGATTACATTTTTACCTTTACACTGTTTACACATTATCATAAACATTGCATATAAAACCCTAGTAAGGTCGGTGGGTAGGGATGCGCCGCTATACGATAATGTTAAATCAAAATCTTAGGGGGCTCGATCAAGATAAATATTACAAGGCATCGAGGCAACACCCATCAGTAGGATTCTACCAGATTGCGGACCCAGGCTGGTGGTAACGCATAGCCGCCAGCTATCGCCCACCTAGACAATACTCCTAAAATCAAAGGCGCCCAAATCAGTCACAAAGTAATATATATGGTATCAAAGAAGCATGCCTGCTAAGAGTAGCTAACTCACATTGGCCTGGGTATTGCTCCTGTTTTAGTCATTTTAATTATGACCCGAAGGTCAAGGCCATTTATCATCGTTCTCTTTCCTCAAATCCAGTAATCTCCTCCAAATCAACCTACTTCATTCTAGATTCTCCACCTCGCGCACAATTGTTAAAGTGGTTTTCGGTATTGGCAGAGAGTATGACAATATCGGATCCCGGTCTCTTTAACAACCAAATGTTTACATTTTTCACACCACTCAGTTCTTTTACATTTCAAAGAGGTTCATACTTCATATCAAAATAACATATTTTGCTTTAAACTCATTTCAATAGTCAAGATATAATATTTTCATATCAAAGTCTCCATTTAAACCAAATTTAGAACCTTGAAACAATTCCAATTCCACATAATTTGAATATTTAAAATAGTAGAAAAGAATGTTAAAATAATTTAGATATGTATATATATATATAATAGTTAGGAAGTAAATGGTTAGATAATAAAAGTTTAAATATAAAAATAGTGTTTATCAAAATTTTGTAAAATACATATATATGAAGTAAAATATAAAGTAGTTTGGAAAATTGATAATTGGTTATTAAAATAGCTTTTTTAAATAGTAAATATATACATGTAAAATAATAATTTATAAAGATAGTACAACATAAATATATGTTTAATAGTATAGTCTATAAAATAAATAAATATTCAGTAAAATAACATATAAAATGGTTGAAAATATTATGATTGGAATTGGTATTGTTCCTTCCGAATAACTTGAAGTCATGTTTCAATTTCAAATCAATGCAACTCAATTTCAGTATTTCAATTCCATTCAACTTATTTCTTTTCAAATAAGTTCAGTTTAGACAATCTGATTCAAAATTTTAAAGTTTAACATAGAATTATCACTTGGAATCATTTCAGTTTGCAGCAAATCTAGAGTCCGTAAATCAAATACTACTTTAAATGGGGTTAATTTAAAGTAAAATTTAAAGACGGATAATTGTTTAGATTTTTAAACAATTTAATTTAAATAGGTTCAATTCATGATAAATTACAAATCTTTAGCTTCGATTTACAAAACAAAAAACAATCGTTTTACTTTAAATTCCAAAAAAATTAAAATTCAATTCCAAAGGAAATCAATTGATAAAATCTCATTTATACTGCTTTTAAAACAATATTTCAAAATTCAAAGTTTAACCAAATTTTATTTAACCAACTGGTGTCCGTATATAATTTTCTATCCTATGGCATACTTAAAATTTAAATTTAGTATTTTAGAAAAGGACATATCATTTCAATCCAAATCAGGGTCATAGTTATTTATCATTTCAACCACGTTTTCAATTCGTTTCAATGATTAATCCGGGGTTTATTTGATGCCCATAACATCTAGGGTAATGGTTGGGATTAATCAACAAAATCAATAAGCATATATAAATAATGTCAATAACAAGATGAATTATACATCAATACATTAAATATATAAATCCAAGGCATCCATCAAAATCAATACATCTAAACAGTTCAATATAATATCAGTTTACTAGTCATCAGGTATGAGGTTTTTAAACTAGAAATTAAATTCTAACTGTACAATTTATAATAACAGTTAAATTAAATTATACTCTCTATGCCTATTAACACAAATAAGCAATTTAAACAATCAAACAACAAACAATACAATCATATCATAACATAAATTTAATTTAACTAGCAATCTAATATTATAGTTAGGTGTGAGTGAGTTTAATCACTCACCTTTGATTTCGAGCTCATTTGAAGTCAAAATAGACCCAAAATTTGACAATCTCCAAATCCAATCAAACTAACTCCATGTCATCCGGAATTTCGATACGATTCCAACGCAACAAACCGCGCATCAATCTGAATTTGTATGAAAAAAGTTATAAGCATTTAAACATTTGAATTTCAAATAAAAAAATTATTATAATAATTCTCACCTAACATCACAAAGCCAAGTCACTCTCTTTTTTCTTCCTCACAACTTTACTAGAGGTAAAACGCACCATCTATGGTAGCAAAAACGCAAGTAATCCCTTCCACTTCTTCACATTCCCTCAACAAAATAGCTAACCGATTTTACCATCGAACTTCTCTTCGCGAGTGCCTCTTCTGCGACATCACCAACCCGCACTCGGCCTCACCATCAAAAAGCCGACTATAAGCTCCTCACAAACGACATGGTATAGGTCTCGACACTTTTCGTCGTCGATTGGCCTCAAATTCGGCCACCAAATGTTATTTCATGCTGTGATTCCAAATACAATCACCGTTTAATGTATGAATCCTTATATTGATCACAACTTCAAACCCTAGTTCCCAAAACCCATTGTCTCTTTGCTGTAACAAAACGTCAGACCCAAAAGTGATGCTACATCTTCCACAACTCATATAGGATCAAAGATCTAATATTTATAGACTTCGAGAAACTTGTTTCACAATTTTTCATGGACAGAAGTTTGAGATATAGATTTTTGAATTTGTTGTAAACATTTGAAACCTGTTTCACAAATTTATTTTGCTGTAAACGTTTGAAGGAGGACGACTATTTTATTAAGGAGGATGATGGGATTAAGGTTAGACAGTTTAGGATGAAGTGTACTTATTGGTGAGAAGATTTAATGGTTAATTAAATAAATTAAATATTCAACATATACCATAAATGGTTACTTAAACATTTACCAAAACTTTAAAACAAAACATATCAAATTTTAGGTTAGTTACTACATAGATTTGCAGTGATTGGTTTCAACTATAGTTAAATATCATTAAGTGTGTGTATGTGCGCGCGCGCACACACACACACGTGTGTATATATATATATATATATATTAAATTCCACTAAATGGGTTTTGATTTAATTTAAATTCCTTTTTTCTCACCAATCTTAAATTTATAGATATAATTGTCACTTTTTTGTTTATATCCTTTTACGTTAGTAACTTCCATTTATTGCGTAATGTATCGTAACAAAAATGCTTAATTACAGTTAATTGCAATCAATTTATTTATCATAACTTAAATTCGATCAAGTCTCATTTAATTCATAATTTACTTTATTATTCCATACATCGTTACATTTTGGTCCTATTGAACATTTGTTTGAAATCTATTATGTCAATCTTTTAAATTACAGGTTTATTCACCTTAACTGCAGTAATTACGCGCATTAGTTAAAATTCATTTCCAGTTTATCATCAATGAATTAAATAGCAACTGGTTTCACACACCAACCAATTAATCTACTATAACCGTTAATTTTAAAAGTAGTTAAACATTCAGTTTATTCCTTTAATTACCAATAATTACACCATTAAGTTATTTTTATTGCAATTTGTTTGCACTTTATTTCAAATTTTCAATACATTTATATAGGGTTCTGCAATTTATGACTAGTTACAACTTCTAATTAAATATTATATGCTTATTATTGTAAACAAATAAATAAATGGATTCATATACAAGTTAATTATTCTAACTTAATAAATTTCAGTTGACCACGTAAAATCTTACCATTTATCTACAATATTTGGTTGAATTCCTTTAATTTCAAATAAATAACCAAATCATGGCTATCTTTATAATAAATGCGTATTGTGTTTACAACTAGTTGAAATTTCATTGCACAATCAAATGGATCTATATTAGTTACATATTCCATAAATTAGAAATATCAATATATAATAGAATCTCAAAATTAGTTAATCCATTTTATATTGTTAATTCAGTATAAATTTCAAATTCCATTATAAATAGATTATCAAACACTGTCATTATCTTATATAGTCGTTGACTCGTTGATAATTAGTTCTCAGTAAATCAAGTTAAGTTCATATCTTAACAACCCATGGCATAAAATATTAATTTTAATATTTAAACAGACATTGTTCAAATTTACAATAAATTTAATATTTCAAATAGTTGCAAAATTTCGAGATGTTATAGAAATCGAGGCCTGTCTCATTTTACACAAGAATGCAGGTTCAACTAGTGAAATACACTCTTGCAATTTTGAAGTCGAGGGAAAAGGAAAAGAGCTAGTTTATCAAGATCACCCTCTCCGGTGTCCACTACAGCTTTGAATATTTTAAATGTTGATTTTATTCTAAGGCTATTTTGTGTAGTTATTGGGAAATTTTGTTATAAATGAGAGCCAAGAATTTTGTTAATGCTTGTATTCAAAATTGAAATATAATTGTTCATATTTGTTTGATTTTCATTTAGAAAGGGAAAAATGTATGAATTCATGTTCAACCAAGTTATTTGATGAATTTTCCATTGTCCGTTAGTTGGCAAACTCGTTTGAAAGATGTTCGATTTGAAACCCCATCTAGTCCCCATCCATTCATCTTTTTATCGAATAGAAACTAAGCATACCTCCATCCGATCCGATCCATACCATTGAAAGTTATTTGGTTCGAATCCATGTAAAATACACGAAATTTCAACCAAAAAAATAGGATCTATGAATTAAATTGTAAATCGAGAGTCATACCTTTCAGGGCTTTCATCCTTTTACCAGTCGAAATGAGATCTGGAATCAAATCGTATTTGAGTTGTGACAGGTGACCCTTAGCAAGGTTTGACAAATTGATTTCAATCTCAGATTCGACATTCTACTATTTTCTTAGTTCTTTCCATTGTAGTTTCAGATGCGTTCGATTTACCCTTTTTAGTTTCAAGTTTTCGCCCATGGAAATTTGTGGATAATACATGCATATCGTGAAAAAACATTCATTGTCCAAAACGAAATCAACACATTGAATGAAATGTTTTTTTAGGAAATAACAGAGGGATGAGAGATAATTCATCTTTCAGTCCTTCCTCCATTCTTTTCATTTTTTGTAATTAATGTCTAAAACTAAAAGTACAAAACATAAAATAAACCAAACAGAACGCACCATTCGATTCTAATTTTAGTTTCACTCCCATTTCGATTTTCGATAATTTTCCAATGAAAATACAATAATAAAGATTGTAAATCAAAAGCAAAACATTCCTTGATGAAATAAAACACAAAATAAACAACACATTCTAATTCTAATTAATTATCCAATATCATAGCCAAGTTCTCTAAATCCTTATCTAAATCACAAAATATATCATAATTAATCCAACTCAACTTCCAAAGTCCAGCCCAACTATGACTAAAGTTACAAATAGCCCAAACCCCCACAATGATAACGCATACCAGGATTCATTTCCGCCTCCATTCCTCTTCTCCTGCAGTTTTTTTTCTTCGCAATTAGGGCAGGGATCACAACTAGGGTACGCGTCGATTCATTGTTCAAGGTTTACATTCAAGCTTTAATCTCCTATAAATTTTATTTACTGCTTCTTCACATGCCTCTTATTCCTGATGGTTAGAGTTAAGTTTTGGGAAAAATTCAGATATTTTTTGTTAGTTAAACATTGGAGTTTACGTTTTTGCTCGATTCGGTACCAGCTGTGAGCGGTACATATTCAGTAATACCGAAATTTAGGTGTACCGACTTTCACATTATACCATGATTTTCCGTATAGAAAAAAGTTATGATGCGATTTTAATATTGGACGACAACATCCTTCGCAGTAGTTTTTACAAATGATGATAAGAATTAAGCATATGTAACTTTTCCCAATTAATAAAAATGTGATGACAAGGAATAAGTAGTTTCAGTACCAGGTGAAAACTTAAAGCATCCGTTTTTTTTTACACTTTTTTATACCACTCACCATTTTAAGGGGTGTTGGAGGGGGGGGGGGGGGGGGGGGGGGGGGGAGGGAATCGAAGTGTTTTTAGCAAGGTTAATTCTATTCGAACCTAGCAAAATGCCGAGTAGCCCCCCATTTCATCAAAAAAATAACGAGGACGAAAATGCCCATTTTCTGTTTTTTTTTTTTTTTTTTTTTTTGGGGATTTTTGCATACCTCGTTGTTGTCCTACGTAGTTCTTTAGGGTACATCGTGGTCACCCTGCGTTGTCCTTGAAGAAACCACGGAGAGCTTCTATGTGGTACTCTATGGAATCACGTTGGGTAACTACGAGGTACACTGAAAAACCACAGTTACCCTACGTGGAAGGGTAATTTTTTTTTTTTTTTAAATTTCAGCAGGGGCTACTCAGTAGAATTAGGGTTTATCAGTTTTTTCAAACTGTAGGGGGCTAGTAAGCAAATTCTTGGGTTGAAATAGAATTTGCCTTTTAGCAATACTCTAATGAAATAGGCTAATTCTATTTAAACCAAGGTTTGTAATCCTGGTTTCCGTTTCCGTTCCCGTTCCGGCCTTTGAATTTTTTTGATTTTCCAGTTCCGTTCCAGAATTTCGGAAATTCCATTAAATTTCGGTTTATGAATTCCGGTATCTTTTTGCTTAAATTGCTTCAAGTTATGTACAAAATAAATGATTTGCTACAAAAATGTACATGGTGTAGTTTTTTTAATCATACAAAATATTTTAAGCTCTATAAAGATTTAATTATTACAATAACAAAGTGCTTTAACTATTTAAAAGAAAATTATTTATTACAATATTGAAAAAGTGAGTATAAAACCTAAACTTAAACTAGCTAAGAGTTGCTGGGTTACAATAAAACCTAGTAAACAAGGCCCACTATAATATTTACTAATACGAACATTGAAAGCTGCTAACTGCTGAAACCCTAATTACTGAAATTGGACAGCCGCTTCTTTCTTCTTCATCATCGCTTCTTTCTTTTCCGTTCACGGTAAGCAACTCTACATCTTTTTGACTTCCCTTTCAACTTGATTCTTCCTCCCTCTCTCACAACGCACAATTCCGCCTCACTCCTCCTCTTTCTCAAGTATCTTAAATCTTACCTTTTACATTTTTGCAGCGGAAAGGATTTTGGTTCAAATTCCGGTCCGGTCATCGCCGGAACCGGACCGAAATGGCCGGGATTCCGGCATGCTGGACAGAATTTCGAACTATGATTTGAACCCAAGAAATTAGTAAAGCCAGTTTTTTTGCAAAACCAGAAAAGACACATGATTTTTTAATTAAAATAAAATCAAGAATACTGTTCCACGTACCAGCTCTACGTGGTGCCTTCAAGGTACCACGGAGGGCAACTGCGTGGTGCCTTGAAGGTACCACGTATTAGCTGCGCTATTAAGGTACCACGTAGGGACACTACGTGGTGCTCTGAAAGCATTCAAAGTATGTTTACGGTTTAGAAGCCCAGGTTGTTGCTGTCATTTCTGAAAATTGATTGGATTCAACAGGCAAGTAAACATAGAGATAAAGAACGGGTGAGACTAGGAGTTGCATTTTTGTGTGTTGATTTTAGTTTCAATATAATTTAGCAGTCCATTTATTTTCTTAGTTATTGATCATGGAAGCAAGAGATTTTTGATGCTGTTGAGTGTATAACTAACAGTTCGTGCGTATAATAGTTGTATTGTATTTAAGCTGAAAACCAATATTTCAATTTAAACCTTAGTATCATTGTATATCGGGTTAGCTTGATTAGATTCATGATATTCCATTAGATGTTATTAATGTAAATGTGGACCTGGAAGTACAGTTAAGAGTAGACATGAATGTTTCTACTGGTCGTGGATCAAACATCCCAATACAAGATTTTTGAAAGATACAGCTACCTCGGATGGTTAACTGCTTGCATGCCATCGCAGCCTTTTTCATACAGTTTGTCCTTTCAGATAGATATAGTTAATATCACTTTGTCTATTTTGAAAAGATAAGACTAATTGTCAAATGTGGGCTATATTATATGCTCACATCATAGGGATCTTATGTGGTGGATTCCCCTTATGATACATATACACTCAAGGGCATAACTGTTTTCATATAATATTAGAATTGGCATTTATTTTTTGTAATATGACTACCTCAACATTTTCAGTTAATTAGGGAACATTTTATTAGATTGTATGTTTCTACTGGTCGTGGATCAAACATCCCAATACAAGATTTTTGAAAGATACAGCTACCTCGGATGGTTAACTGCTTGCATGCCATCGCAGCCTTTTTCATACAGTTTGTCCTTTCAGATAGATATAGTTAATATCACTTTGTCTATTTTGAAAAGATAAGACTAATTGTCAAATGTGGGCTATATTATATGCTCACATCATAGGGATCTTATGTGGTGGATTCCCCTTATGATACATATACACTCAAGGGCATAACTGTTTTCATAATATTAGAATTGGCACTTATTTTTTGTAATATGACTACCTCAACATTTTCAGTTAATTAGGGAACATTTTATTAGATTGTAGGTATATGCCATTAATTTTTTCATACGCTGCCGTAATTAGCATAAAATAGAAGCAGTGAAGTACAAATATTATGATACGCGGTATATAAAGGCCAAATCTACATGAGATATAATATTAGATGTGAAATATTTGTCTACCTTTTTCTGGATTAGTGACAATGGTTTTGAAGTTGTGCTTACACATGCTAATATGTAGAAGGTTCGAAAACTCGGTTTCGGTCATTTGAAAAGTTACTAGTTTCGGACGGTTTCGGTTTTTGTTTCGGTTTCGGTCAAAAAATCTAACTTTTATATTTTTGTATTTGAAAGTATGTTTGATATACACATATTATTACTATAACTGTTTGCAGCGCATTATACATTGTATATAGGCCTGTAACTTTTAAAGTATGAATTAATAATAAGTGTTGGGCTGAATTTACCAACATCATAGTAGCAGCACAGCCCATTTTCTCCTTTTTAAAACTTAATACAGCCCACCCTTTTAACTACTTCAAACCCTAAAATCCTGTTACGCTCATTTGTAGCTTCACAGCTGCAGCCGGAATACTTATTCGATAAATAGAGAGAAAGTGCAATATTCGAAATTAGGGTTCACACTTCACAGCTGCGGCCGCAACACGCTATATTATCTCGAGTTTAGGGTTCGGGTATGTTTTGTGTTCATTCATGCTACTTTGAATTCAATTTTTTCTGCATCTGATTTGGCCTCTTCTAAATCTTGCTTTCTTTTTTCTTTTTCTATACTGAAATTGTTAATTTTACGGTGAATTAGGTCATTTCGACCGAAAACGAAATTTTTCTCCAATTTCGTCTCGGCGATGACCGGAACCGAGTCGAGATCACCGGAATCTCGAGGTTCCGGCCGAAACCTCAAACCCTGATGATTGAGGCCAACAAGTCCTTGCCATCACACATTTTCTCCCTTTGTTTTTTATTTTGATCTAATCGAACCATAATTAAAATTTATGCAAATCATCTGACCAACGTGTGATGCTTCTAATCTTTATGCTGTAGCTTCTGAGCGGTATTAGTTAGATGGCTGCTATAGTTAAATCATTCATATTGCACTCTATGCATCAGCATGTGCACACACAAGCATATGTATGCGTATGCACGTCTCTCTGTGTGTGGAAATTCAATTGGGTTAAACTTAAAAAAGCAAAATTAGGCAAACTACTTTAGCTATTAATTTACTTATTATCTCAACCATTCAAATATTTAAGAAATTTGTTCCTCTCCAATATTAGCATTTTTGTGTTTCTCTCCAAAATTAATGTCCTTATGCTGCTCCTTCCTTTCTGTATGGTTTATGAATATTACTGGCGCTGTTAAGAGTTTCTATGGAATAAACGATCTAACATTCGTGAACCTCTTTGCTGTTGGGGTCAAAATCTGGAATAGCGTATGCTAGCACTTTAATGCGCCTAATTCAATGGTTGAGGTTAAGCTTCCCTCAAAATCAATGGCAAAGATACTGGGATCAGGAATTCCTAGTAGCATGCATGATTCTTTTTTTTAAAAGCGATTCTGCTTTCTATTTGTAACATTTTCTTTATAATTGTACACGGTTGAGATAATGAATGTCTAATGCTTATAGTAGTGTGTTTAATTTTGTATTTTTTTTTTATTTTGTTCCAGTAGCTGACTTCAACTTTATTAATATATGCCAATGTAGTTCATTCAAATTGATATCATAGATAGAATGTTAAATCTTTTTTAAGTAGCTGTTTGCTTACAACAACACAACGTGGATTGTAATTATTTATAATAATTATTTTTCTTTTTAAGGACTTTCTGAAAATGGAAGATTTCTCCTTAGAAATATTGTTTATTATAATCTCGTATAATGCAATGGCATTAAGAAATTCAATGTTGTGTAACGAACATCTTAATGTTGTGTGCAAACATCCTCAACTATGTTTGTATTCTCTAAAATTAAGGTGTATCTACTATGTAAAGCCCCTGGAACGCTGTTCGAATTCTCTAAACATCCTTGCATGCATTGTTGTGTGCAAACATATGAAAATCTATTTCCATTTTTGTGAAACCAGTAATAAATTCAGTAATGTTCGTTTCCCTAGCATATGTCATTTGTATGCCTGTTTTTTTTTTTACAACATTCTCAGCTATGTTATATGTTGATAACCACAATTTTGCCAGTACTGTTGATTGGTTTCATGTGCATTTGCACGCTTTGATGGGATGTTTATTTTCAGGAGGCTACTTGACTAAAAGTTAAAATGAGAATTGAAAAGTGCTGGTTTTGTTCATCTAGCATATACCCTGGACACGGCATTCAATTTGTGCGCAATGATGCAACGGTTTGATCTACTCTTTACCATGACTAAAATTGCTTTTCCTTCTTCAACTATAATTTTTTATGTATTGTACGATGCAAATCAAGCAACCGCTACAGTAACTGCTATATGTAATATGTATTGTTACCCTACATGCTTCAAGTCTCTGTTCTTGTTTTGTGCTGACATATCTGTTCAAGTAAACACGATGATAATGATCAAGTCCTCTTGGTGACATTTGAATTCTTAATAGATTGCACTAGTTCTTAGTACCTGCATTACGACAGCCGACTCTTTTTCCAGGTTTTCAAGTTCTGCCGATCTAAATGTCACAAGAATTTCAAAATGAGGAGAAATCCGAAAAAGGTCAAATGGACAAAAGCATACAGGCGTGAACATGGGAAGGATATGACGAAGGTAATGTTTTCATATCACATTGCATTCAAATGATATAGCACAATATAAATGTCATTGTTTTTCAGGACAAAACCTTCGAGTACGAGAAGAGGAGAAACAGGCCGATGAGATATGATAGAAATGTCACTGTGGAAACCCTCAAGGCCATCAAGAAGATCGACAAGATCAGGGTGGCTAGAGCGGCTAGCCACATTGAGAAGAGGTATGTTCTATTTACATCTATCTATACAATAGTGGAAAATAGGCCGAAGACCAAACTTTAAAGAAAAAAAAAATTTGAAAGACACGGAGTTTCTTTTTTACGTTGGAGGACAAACTTTGAAAAATATTGGGTTGAAGGACAATGCTAAATATAACTAGAATTTTGTATAGTGTAAAACTGAATATAATGCTAGTTGTAACTAGCATCTCGGTATGGTGTACTTCAGCTTGATTTTTTCCTCAAAGCTTGTCCTTCCTAATAACCTCTCTCTCTATATGTACATATATACGTATATATACATATATACACATATACATATATACACATATACATATATGTGTGTGTGTGTTGCCACCGTGTTTATATGGTAAAAATGTGCTCTGTAGGTGGAAGGGCAATGCAAACAAAGAGCTAAGGGAAGCTAAGCAGGAGTTGGATCAGAGCATCCACATGATTAAAGCGCCTTCGGTTCTTCGAGAAGAAGCATCAAAGATCAAGGTCAAAGTTTCTCAATCACAGCCTGAAGATGCAATGGAAGAGTAGTCCATCTTATCATCATCCGTTACGTAGACGCTCTGCTACTTTTTTGCACTTATTATAATGTTATGTTACCAAGACTTTGTTTTCCTGTTATGGTCTTTTTGGCTTAGAAATAATTTTTATCTAGTTATGTTCTGTGTAATGCCTGGAGGGGTGAACCAGTGGTATGCATAATATGTCGCTTATGGAGCAGTAAGCCACGAATCAGCTCATTTGTTATGTTTTTGTATTGATGCGCTGCGCACGTTATTTGATCATCCTGTGCTCTTAGTGGTGTTTTTTTTTTGTTTTTGTTTTTGGAATATGACATTCCCTTATATTTGTAACATGCACCAGTTACAAGGATACAAGGTAAAGTACTGTAAGTGAGGATATCGGAATTTCAGAATTGAGCATCGGTAAGAGCTTGGAAGGAGGAACCTCTATTCAAATTTAAAGCAGTCTCTTTTGGAATACAAAGGGATGCTCTTTTGGAATGCAAGGAGATGATGTTAAATAGGAACTACAAAATTTTGTTTTGTAGGATCTAGTAAAGATGAGCATTTGCAAGTGACAGCTCAACCCTGCAAAAGAGTAGTGTTCTAATTTTGCGGAATTCTGGTTGGAAATCCATGTAACAAACCATATATAACTTATAAGGGCATTTCCAAACCTGTTTGACTTTCAGTGTCAATGGAGAAAAACACCAAGTTTTGAAGTTTTGTGTTTGTTCTTAGTTGGCTAATGACAAGCTCATCAATTGCAATCTGTGGAATAACTGGCTCGAGCAGACGTTGGCTATCACTTTTTCTTTTTCACTCACTCCTCTTGCTTCGGCTTACTCCTTCCTCTCACTCGAATCTTGCCTCCCTTATTCAGTAGCTTAACCAGAAAAAAAAAAAAAAAAAAAAAAAAAAGAGGGAGATAGAAATGTGGGAAATAAAAGAAAAAAAGAGGAGCTCTGGATGATAGCTGTAGTTGCGGTGAATGAAGCATCTTGATTCTTGAAGGACGATGGAAAACACCTAAGTTGAAGAACAAATCAATGCCCCAGATATCGTTAGACTAGATGTGGTTTGGCAAAAATAAGCAGGGTATACGCGGGATGTGATATTGAACCCTCATATCGATAAAAATTAGGGATTTGACAAGAAATTGAGCAATTTTCATATGTTTTGCAATAATAAAGAACACGTCAGCACGTGTGCTAAAGATTGTGTAAGTTACATACTTTTAAATTACGTTTTCAGATCTATTTTTTAGATTATACATCGAAATGTAGCACATTTATAATTAGGCTCGTTATAATCACTTAGTGGCTCTTGGTCTAGCGTTATGCGTTTTTATACAATAGTTTGAAGTATTGATAAGCATGACATTTTTCGTGCATTTCTTGAGGATATAGGAATTTTAGAATTGAGCATCGGTAAGAGCTTGCGAGGAGGAACCTCTATTCAAATTTAAAGCAGTCTCTTTTGGAATACCAAGGGATGCTCTTTTAGAATGCAAGGGGATGATGTTATATAGGAACTAGAAATTATGTTTCGTAGGATCAAGCGGAGATGAGCATTTGCAAGTGACAACTCAACCCTGCAAAAGAGTAGAGTTCTAATTTTGTGCAATTCTGGTTAGAAATCCATGTTACGAACCATATATAACTTATAAGGGCATTTCCGAACCCGTTTGACTTTCAGTGTCAATAGAGAAAAAACACAAGGTTTGAAGTTTTGTATTTGTTCTTGGTCGGCTAATGACAAGATCATGGATTGCAATCCGTGGAATGATGTGGATGAACTGAGTGGTCGTTGGCTATCACATTTTCTTTTTCACTCACTCCTCTTGCTCCAGCTTCTTCCTCTCACCCGAATTTTGCCTCCCTTACTCAGTAGCCTAACCAAAAAAGAAAAGAAAAGGAGGGATATAGAAATTTGGGAAATAGAAGAAGAAAAGAAGAGGAGCTTTGGATGACAGCGGTAGTCGCAGTGAAAGAAGCATCTTGAAGGATGATGGAAAACGCCTAAGTTGAAGAAGAGATCAACGCCTCAGATATCGGTAGACTAGATGTGGTTAGGCGAAGATAAGCAGGGTATACACGGGATGTGGTACTGAACCCTCATATCGATAAACATTAGGGATTTGACAAGAAGTTGAGCAATTTTCATATGTTTTGCAATATGAAAGAACACGTCGGCTTATGTGCCAAAGATTGGGTAAGTTACATACTTTTAAATTACATTTTCAGTTATATTTCCTAGATTATAAATCGAAATGTAGCACATTTATAATTAGGGTCGTCGTGATAACTTAGTGCCCCTTGGTCTAGCGTTATGCGTTTTTATATAGCAATTTGAAGTCTTGATAAGCATGACATTATTCACGTATTTCTTGAGGATATATGACTTGGTGATTTCTTGAGTATGTATATACTTAATTACCACTAATTTATTTTAGACTTCTTAATACTTTCAATGATCATAAATTTATTTAATAGCTATTAAAAATCTTTTAAATTTGATTGTCTTGTTGGATAGTGCGTTAGCCGTATGTTGGCGGAAAATTAACTATACATTTCATCTGACTTCTGAAGAGTTGGGTTCAACCGCTTTGGATATTACCATGCTTACTGGATTAGTGATTGGAAGGTGAGAGACATCACCAAATAGTGACCATATAATGAGCAGTACCAGCCCTATGATCTTTTGTCTGGTACACTACCTCATTTTGACTTACATGATGGATTGTCTTCAGGAGTGCAACTTAGAGTTGGTTACTTTAGACAAGCAATCTATGAACTGGTACATCCCTGTATGGAAGAAAACAATTTAGAGATTGCTTGATTTTTTGTTCTCTTTATGATAAGAAACATATTCTTTTCGAACCCATAAAACATATTGCGGGCTGGACATGCAACAATCATTGCAGAGTTGTCGTTGACCGTCCAATCATACATGATCAAAAGACTCCTATTCTAGCATATTTGTATTGCTATTAGGATCATCGGTGGTTGATAGGACGAGATCCATGTGTATCAATAGTTTTTGAGAGATTTTGCAGTACTGGTACTATGAGTACTTCTGCAGTTTGGCTTACCTGCTAGTAGACTCTATGTTACCTCTATTCTTTCCCCGAGTTAGAGCATAAGTTTGCGAAAACCAGAGTCTACTGCAAGAGAGGCGGGGCCCTTCATATATCTGCCACTGCCTACAATCAGATTGAGTTACACATGACACGGAAGAGTATTATTTGGCATCCTTGTGATGACAATTGATGAGAACGTAGTTAATGCCATATTGATTTTGGTTGGATGTTTTCCTTTGGTGTCATCCCCTTCAACAGGAGACTGCTATTGGTTTCTCGGCGAGCGTAGTTGGAGGCATACCTTATATATTGATTTCGTTCTTGATGATCTACATTTAGGTACACCTTTATTAAAGAAGTAAGATCTTTATTAAATGTGTACGATAGTGCTGCTTTACAAATACTTAGGCACATGATTAGTGGCCAACTAATTACTTGATCATATCTGTTTAGACTATGCATCGTTTTGGCATTGATTTTACACTCCACCACATACTGCTACTTTCGTTCATGTTGCATCAATTGATTTGGAAGGCCTATAGGTTTTCGAAGTGGTGTTGTCCCATGGTTTTATTGGACCTTACATAGAGCACTCTGGTATATCATGCTCCACAACCATCCCAGGCAGCAGATTATGGTTTGACAATGGGTATTCCTACAATGTTGCATAAACAATTTAACTGCTCGTATTAACGAGCTTACTACTTGTAATGAGAAGCGATATCATCCTTGACCTAGAGCAAATGATGATGATGATATAGGTGATCTTGAGGATTATTACTTCACCGATTTTTAGATTATGCTTTCTTCATATATCAGTATTCCTATTTCCAATCAGTGCGTTGTCACTATATTCTCATTGTATCATTACTATATTATTAGTGTTTTCATTTTGTCTCTGTGTTATCATTGTATTATTATTGCACATTATTGTATTATTGGTGATTTTATATCATACCAAGTGTGATGTCCTTGTCTTATCTTGTTACATTACTATATAATTAGTGTTTCTATTTCATGCCAAGTGTGTTATTGTTGTATTATCGTTGTACATTATTGTATTATTAGTGTTGTATTTCCTACCAAGTTTAACTTTTTTTCTAATACAGTACAATCAATGTATGAGACTGACTATCACTTATTGTATTTCATATCTGGTACTTCATTATCGCGGTGCACTTGTGTTTGTTTCTATCTGAGTTCCTTAGCGTTTGCCATGTGTTAGTTTAGAATGCTTTGTTTCATGAGACATGGATAATAAATTTTAACATTGTTTATGAAATGTTTTATTCTTTCTTCATTACTTTTACTATAAACTTGTAAACTACACTGTGTGTCATTACTTAGTCTTCTTCTGAATTGCTTGTACTTGTGAAATTATATACCAAGGTTTCTCTAAGGCATAAAAGTTTAGTGCATAGTGATGTGCAAGTAAGCCATGAAAGGTTTTAGAATCTAGCAAACGAAGTTGACAGCAATCCCTCTGTTTGTATGATGACGCAGTCAAATTTGTAAACCAGAATATCTTATGACGATTTTATAATAGCTTATGGTTGATATTGTAACATCATTGAAGATGCAGAAGATGAAAAAGTATGCCAAGCAACTTGATTTACCTTTGATTCGTGTTATGTATCAGAATACCTAATAGAATTCGTTGATCAATGAGGCTTTTGAACTTCATTAGAATTGGTTTACACATCTAGATTATCTACAAATATTACTTTTTGCATTTCATATAACAATTTATCTATTTCTTGTATCATGTTTGAATAAGTTATTATATGTACTTTTGAATGCATGTTAAGTCCATGATTTTGAATACACATAGACTGTTAAACCATAAAAACAAGTACTAACATACTGATAAAGAAGATAATATTTTAGAAAACAACAAAGACATTACACACTGAAACATGACAACAACATAGAAAATAAGCAAGATAGTTGATGATTAAAAGTGCAACCTACATTCCCTTGATAAGTTAATCGAACCTAATGTCCTCCACAACATTTGAATATGTTCTTCAAGATCAGAAGCATACAAAACTGCTCAATGAGGTAGAGGATCATCGAGTCATTTTTAAACTCCACAGTCATCGCGAAAATAGCAACACCTATAGTGGAGAGGACGAATGTTAGTTCCATTTCATACGATAGAGCACAAAATAGAAACTTCACAGTTACTGTATACTTATTATGAATTAACCACTTGATCCAAATGGAGTCCTTGTTGTCGTATTTCATTCCTTATCTGCCTTCTCTCATTTTGGCTATGTTGCTTTTCTTTGTGCCATCTTCCATCGTCCGGTTGTCTTTGCTCTTCCGACCATCATCCCTTTCTCTCTTGCATCTACATCATGTCTTACAGGACCTTCGTATGAGTATGCATATATCAGAGTATTAAGATTGCAACTTGCCAATTTCAGTTACTAGTGTTATGCTATGAATGAAGGGAATCAAAGTATGTATAATAAAACATTATATATGTATACCATAATGATGTAAAGTTCGGATTTCGTGCACAGTAGTTCAACATGGGTATAGTATCTTCATATAAAATCATTCCAGTACAACAGGAATCCCTCATGAAAAAAATATGCATACATGATACTATCGATGCGATACAAACAACAAACAGATGCAACAATTCATCTTATGACTTCAATGAAACACAATCACAAAGCAATTGCAATAACCATTACACTAAAATGTTCTTCTAATTTGAATATCAACACGTAGCCTTTTATCTTCCCTTTCAATCGATGGTTTTGGGCTTGGATCTCTCTGGCGAATTAGAATCCTTTATGACACAACTAAAAATCTATCTGTTCCCACAATTCACAACAAGTAAGATCATCTATGTTAAACTTTTCACCTCGGTATCGTGCACATCTATAATAATAACGCCCTGCATTTTTTCTATTTTTAACAATTTTTTCGCACAAATAACTCCATAATGGCAAATTGATGTTGATGAGTGTCCCACTCCATCGTACCTAACGTTTGGTTTTCACACTCTATATTCCGTTGAATCCAAACAAACCCGGTTGTCAAAACCGTTTCAATGACAACATTCATTGTTTGATGACTTTGTTCTAGCTGAGTTTGTTGAACAACTTTAGACTCTACTTCCTCCACATCAAAATATTTTTTCAATACTTCATCATCAAAATTTCACTTATCAATACATCATAGAATTTCAAGTAGTTAAATATACTTAATTTTTCTTGGCAACATCTTTGGTATGAATTCGAGGTGGCTCTAATATCTTGTCACTGTCAGACATTACAGGGTTTCACATAAAGTGGAGCGTAGGAGACACTGGTTTGATCCAACATAGAAGAGCTTCTTAATATAGTTGATTTATCTCAAACCATGTAGTTAAAGCCCCGCTATAGCTCATAGTCCTCTTTAACTGCTATGCTATTTCAGTTTAGCGCTAATGAACAGTAGATCCACTTTTAGCCCCGCTATAATCCGCTACATCCATTAAATCAAGGTTTTTTAGCTTCCGCTTTGGCAGTATTAATATAAAAAGCTTGATTTGACTAGTTCTCTATTTTGAAAAGTTAATAAATTCAGTGCAAAGAGCTCATTTTAAAGAATAATTGTCAAATATAAGATATAAATTTATTATAATCATCAAATCAAGTGTGCATAACCATAATATTCTTTAATTTTGCTGTACATCATTAGTTTGTATTAGTTTCTTCAACACATATAATGTAAAAAATGATAATTAATTAATTTTAGATATTTTACGTCTAATAAATTTTTTTGTGCCTCTGCTATATCCCCACTATTTCCTCGCTTTATCCCCGTCAATTTTTTTGCATCCCCACCGCTATAGAACTACTAAGCACTTTAACTGCATAGATCCAGATTTGTTAGTGAAACAACCCATACACCTTAACGTCACCCATATGAGGATGCACAAAGGTTTATGAAGCGCTTAGGGATAAAGTAACAATACATGGACTAAAATTCAGAAGACAGAAATATAAAACACAATGGAATTTTTAAAATGACATTTAATAAAGCAAGTCGAATCACAGTGCAGATTACATTTCCAAAGTACCAACTACTCATCAAAATAAAACCAAATACACTGCCTCGTGGAGAACCATAATATCATAGTACATAAGTGAAACCATCTATCTCAATGCCAACACAATAATCATAAGATGAGAAATGAACCAGTACATGAGTCTGAAATGAGTCTGAATCCAAGATGAACTGAAAAAACAAGAATCACTGTTGAGACCCTCCACCCTGCGAACCTAGGTGGAAAGGAAGAGCGAAGGAGAAAATAAACTAGGTTAGACATAAGTCTGGTGAGTTCTAGTAATTTCTAGCATGAGCATAAGTTAAGGAAGCAATAGACAAATGAACATTTTTAAGGACATAAGACATAAAGGTAGTAAACAAAGTTAATCACGAATAAAGACTGACTTCTCATTCATATCCAAGATTGATGCAGTAACTTACCAAAGATATAATAATTAGGCTTTACCTCATTTCTACCCGTCGATCGACTCTTATAAACACGATGTGATAACCTATGTCAACTATGTAACTCAGGGTTATCAAACTCGAGCCCATCAACTAAAAGGGCATAGCCGTTAATCATACACGTTGCATCAGCTTATTTTACCCAATCGACATGATGCATGCTCATCATCCCGCCAAAACGTCCCATACCCACATCGTTTGGACCTTTACTATCCAGTGTAGTAAAGCGTCCTCTCGACTCTACCTAGTGTGAGATCTCCATAGATGATAATAGGGATACTGCCTATTATGGGTCCCTAACCAAATATGCAATTGACGCAAGTCACTCATAGACCTGGTCCCCAATTATTTTTCTATTAGGCCACTTAGTTTACCCAATTAGCCCTATGCTGCCGAAATGGACTTAAACTACAATTTTTTAATTTTATTAACCGCTTATTTTCCCCAATCAGCCCCACACTTCCAGAACGGACCTAACCTTAGAGTCATTAATTTTCTTCAATCAGCGTCACGCTGTCGGAATGGACTCCCACTACAATTTTATTATTTTATTAGGCCTTTTATTTTCCCTAATTAGCCCCATGCTGCCAAAGCGGACCTAACCTACGACCCACTTATTTTCCCCAATCAGCCCTACACTACCGGAACAGACTCCACTATCTTAGCTTATTAATTTTTTTCTTTAACTCAACTTAATAGAATTTAAGTTTATTAATAAGCCCACTGTTATATTCCTAGGCTATATTATTCCTAATTAATATTTATCCTTTTATACAACCCAACCCCACATCACTTAGCGTCCAACTAAGTTAATCCTATTCCATTTTATGTGTTTGCACGTTCTCGAATTACATATTAAGTTTTATCTCCAATTTATAGTCCAATACTGATTATAATATTTAATCAGTTATAACATGCCTAACTGTCCATTTTCATTCAATTTAAATATTATTCAATTTTAATGCAAACTAACGATAAAGGCCTAGACTCTCTTTAGGCATAGGCTCAACGCTAAAATAAAAGGGAAATGGTCTAGGCTACTTGCAAGGCCTAGAATCAAAAATTAACAAAACAAATAAAATAGGGCATAGCCCGAATTGTAAATAAAACCACAACAACGAAGGACATAAGAGAAGGAGAACTCCTTATAAATAGTAAATAACTGGGAAAAAAAGGCATAGACAGTAAATAAATTACAATAACTTTGCAGAAAAATTAAATGCATAAATATTGTAAATAACTGTAAACTTCAAACATGCAACGTAAAACTACTTAGTTATCTAAGTTTTTCTACATAAATTACTAATCTAAAAATCACATAAAATATAACAGATCTAACGTTCATTGGTTCCGCCATGGCCTTCTTATTCGAGCAGAGCCTTAGCCTCTAGAAATATTTATAAAAATAAACATTAGTACTTAAAAAGCTTCTTTATCCCCGTAAAAGTTTGATTATTTGGCCCTTTCTAATTTTGAGGATAGGCCTGGGGAATAAGAAGGAGACAAAGAGAACGAATGGATGTGAAGAAATGGGAGAGGCTTTACTGGTGTATCTATATGTTTAAAAGGTGTCCCAAGCCATCCAAATTTAGGATTAAATCTGGACCAACCATGTCACTGGACCAATCAGAAAGCACTACGTCAGCCTCTGATTGTTAATGAATCAATAAGACTAAGCCAGCTCAAAAAATAACGTTGAAATAATATAAAATGTTCGATCCTGAAACATGCGCTCCAAGGTACACGCTTACAGGCATGTTGGTCGACCCACCTGCGTCTTAGTTGACACAAGGTCGACCCAAGCATCTATGGGTCGACATTTGGTCGACCCAAGTAGGGATGGGTCGTCCTACTTAATCCGTTTACTTGATATATTATTATATTTTCCTGATTTTTTAGCTTATCTTGTTTAATTCATAACTTATTCTTTTTAACTCCGGTTTCACAAACCAAGTGTCTATTTTCATCGGAAAATTACAACGGGCCCAACGGTTCTAGTCCCGTTGTCCAATTTTGAAGTTTATTCTAATTAATATTTAGTTTATTACCCTTTTCTAATTAACTAATGTTTATAAAAATTCGGGATGTTACATTCTCGCCTCTTTAAAGGATTTCATCCCCGAAATCTCTAAGGCTAGAAGAATGATATTGATATTATCAACCATTATTTACACCCATATACTCAACCATCAACCACTGGCATCCATTGTCCTTACATTTTCTAATGCTTTTCATGAACATATGTAAAAGGTGTATTGTATTTGTCCCTAAGCTAATGCAAAAATTAGGTGGTCCACTGGTTCAGTTGACTCCTTAATGAAATTTCATGTTCGTGTCATGCATCCAATATGTTTGTAAAGAAATTCTAACAATACATATAATTCTATACACGTGCAACAACAATTCACCAAAATGCAACATTCAAGTGATGATTCAACCATTTTCATCCATTTTTAAATAAATTAAAATTGCACACACATCCATATGCAATTACGTAAGTGCCCTAGTTTGTCGATCGCTAACAAGTGCCTAGTGTATATATATGCATCCACTAGCAAACAATTGCGTCCACATGAATCCATTCGACCATAACATGTTCTATTAACATGTTTTAAAACATTTTCTATCATCCATAGGCTACTACCTAAGACTTATGATTCAAAGGATAGGAACAATAGATTCAAATTTAAAGCTTGGGAAAGGATTAAGAGTGTACTATCAAAGAGAAATGAAGAAGAAGCATGAATCCTATCCTCTGCCTCCCAAGTCGCTTTATCGATGTCCTCTCGCTACTGAATCTTAACAAGCTTGATCTCTTTATTCTGCAACTTCTTCACCTCAGATCCAAGTATCCATGTATGAACTCTCCTAATCGATGCCTCCCTCTCTACCTCAACCTCTTATAGGGTACTCAGCTCCAACACTACCGCATAATAATGTAAGCACTTTCGCAAGTGCGAATCATGGAATACATCATGAAGTTCTGCCAATATCTATGGTAGTCTAACCCTATAGGTAATCTGACCTATCATCTCCACTATAGGGAATGGCTCTACGAATCTCGATGCCAACTTCCCTACTGAGCTGAATCGAACAACACTTCTAAAGGGTGACACCTTAATGAAAACCATGTCGCCTACCTCGAACTCTAGGTATGTCCAACTGATCTGCGTACAGCTTCTGTCTGTCCTAAGCTTCCTTCATCCGCCTCTGAATCAAATCTGTCTAATGCGAGGTCTCCCTAACCATCTCAGGCCCAAGTAAAAGTCTATCCATGGACTCCCACCAACAACTTGGTGATCTGCAGGGCCGCCCATACAATGGATCGAAGGAAGCCATACCTATACTCGTTTGGTAGCTGTTATTATACGCGAAATCTATCAACGGAAGATGCTCCTCCCAAGTCCCTCTGAAGTTCAAGACACACATGCGTAATAATTCCTCAAGAATCCTATTAACCCTCTCTGTTTGTCCCTCTGTTTGAGGCTGATAGGCAGTGCTAAGTCATATTTGTGTCCCCAAAGCCTACTGCATGCTCCTCCAAAACTCACAGGTGAAGATGGGGTCTCTATCACTTATAATATTAGAGGGGACTCCATAAAGTCAGACGATCTCTCTAAGATACACTGATGCCAACCAACTCGTGGTCTGCTTACTCTAATTTGGGATGAAATGAGCGCTCTTAGTCAACCTATCGACTATAACCCAAATACTGGTGTTGCCTTTCCTCAATCTGGGAAATCCATTTATGAAGTCCATTGAGATGCTCTCCCACTTCCACTGTGGCGTATCCAGAGGCTGAAGCAATCCACCAGGATTCCTTTGCTTAGCCTTCAATCTCTAACAAGACATGCATCTAACCACGTACTCTACCACATCCTTCCTCATCCCTATCTAATGAAAGACCCTCCTCATGTCTCTATACATATTATCACCTCCTAGATGGATTGTCATCCGAGAGTGATGGGCCTCCTCTAAAACCGATCTCAACAAATCATCAACTCGAGGGACACATAATCTCCTATCACGATGTTGCTACCCCTCTCATCCACATAATACCTAGAAAGGTGACTAGAGGTATCTCGCCTACCGAGTTGGGTCCATGATACCCGTTAGCTGTTGATCCTCGCACTGACTGGATCCAATGCGCTCTAAGAGAGTAGGTCGCACCTCCAATGATGCAAATAATCCTGGTGCATAATCCATAGACGGTATAATATAAAATTGAATGACAAGATAAACTCCAAATTCCTCCACTCTATGAAAAATGGACTCAAATTCATCCTCTGCCTACTCAGTGTATCTGCCACTACATTTCCCTTCCCCGGGGAATATGATATCTCAAAGTCATAGGATGCAAGAAACTCCATCCAATGCTATTGTCGCAAATTAAGATCCTTTTGCGAAAACAAGTACTTGAGAGACTTATGGTTGATGTATAGCTCAAAATCGCAGGTAGGGTAATTCCTCTTATGTACCCTCAGTTGTCTACTCCCGTAGCAGACAACCCTACCCTCATGTATAAACACCGCACCGAAACCCATGCCGCAAGCATCTATATATACAGTGAACATCTTCGTACCACCCTGAAGAGTCAATACTGGTGTCGATTTGAGAGCCATCTTCAACCTCAAGAACACATCATTGCAGTCCACATCCCAAGAAAATACTATGTTTTTCTTCGTAAGGCGGGTAAGCGGAGCTGAGATCCACGCAAAATCCTTAATGAACTTTCGATAATATCCTGACAAACTTAGAAAGCTCATCACCTTTGTCGCATTCTTGGGGGATTTCCAGTTTTGTACTGTGATAACCTTAGCGGGATCCACATTATACCATCTCTAAAGACAACATGCCCCAAGATCCTCACCTCCTTCTGCCAAAAGTGGCACTTAGAGAACTTCGCCTTCAGCTGATGTGCACAGAGAGTACGGAGGACCTCTCCCAAGTGCCAGGCGTGCTCATCCTCACTCCTCGAGGATACCAAGATATCATCAACAAACACTACTACTAACTTACTTAGGAACTCCCTAAATACCCGGCTCATTAATTAGCTTAAAAGGCATAACTAGCCACTCAAACAATTCGTTGGGAGTCCCAAAGGAAGTATTAGCTATGGTATCATCCGCCACCTTAAGCTGATGAAAACCTGTAGCTAAATCCAACTGCGAGAAAACTGAAGCGCCTAACAACTGACCGAACAAGTCATATATCCGAGGAAGTGGTTGTCTATTCTTCTTTGTAAGCATTTCCAATTCTTTCTAATCCAGAAGTAGACAAAGAGAGTCGTCTTCCTTGGTCGTGCAAACGACTGGTGCTCCCCACTCGGAAATACTCTGTCTAATAAACCCTTTCTCGAACAATTCACCCACCTGCTTACTATGCTCCTTCCTTTCCCTCGTAGCCATGTAGCGGACTAGCAATGCAACATGCTTAACATTCTCCACTAAGTAGATCTGGAAATCAATCTCACGCCTAGGAGGTAGCCCTCTCACCTCCTCGAATATGTTTGGAAAGTCTTTAACTATGGGCACCAAACTGAGATCTTCTACACAAGCGTCTAGTTAATCCAAGAAACTGAGCATGACTGACCCTCGCGGGTCGTAAGAAATCTCGAGAGTCCTATCGTGGCATATCAAAAGCCTCACAACCCTCCTCTCGCAGTCAAGGATCATGCCAAACATGGATAACCAATCCATCCCTAGAATGATCCCGTAAAAAATGAAACCCAGTACATGTGCGTCACAATCAAACTCAACGCCAAGAATAGAAATCCTCAAACCCCTACACATCATAGATAGGTGAGCTGTACCTCCTATGGAGTTTGTGACAACTACTAGATTAGAAACTATAGAAGTATCTAGGTACAGACTATCAACAACAGAACTGGGTATGAAACAATAAGAAGAACCAAAAACGAACAAGGTCCTAATAGGAAAGTTAGAAGAGAAATCAAACCGTTTACAGTGACCTTCCTACCTATGTTCGGACTGCTACCACCGGCCTGAGCTACCTCAAGCGCATGAACCTGTGCTTTGGATGAACCTGCTCCCTGCCTCCGAGGGCACTTGTTGTTATAATGTCCATCTGTCCGCATTGAAAGAAAGCACCCTTCTTACCTATCTTCTTGCAATCTACGACGAAGTGCCCCATCATGCCACACCCATGGCACTTCACTTCCATCTTGATTTATACTTTATCTGGTTTCTCTTCCTTTTTCTTTCCACCTTTCTTGAGCCACCGATTTTCCTTTCTAAACCCCATTTTAACCACCTCAGTCTTAGCCTCATGTGTAATCTCCTTTCCTTCCTCATGCATAAGAGTCATCTCTACCGGAGTCTCAAAAGTCACACCCATAGAAATTTGTGTCATTGCTAGTACTAAGAGGGATTGGTTTAGTTCCCTCACAAACCTCAATACCTTCTTATGCACAGTATTAACCGGATCTAAGCCAAATCTCGCCAACTAGTTAAAGTTATCCTTATAATCCCTAACCGACATATCACCCTGTCTCAGACTCTAGAATCCTTCCAATTGCAACCCTTGTTCAGCTTGTGATAAAAACTTTTTCTCGAACTTATCCTTGAACTCATTCCATTTCCTCATGGCCTACTCCGGCTCAGCCACTTCTCACATGCCAGGCGGCCAACTGAATTCTCCTCCTGTCATCAAGCTATAATAATCCAAACACACGATCAGTCTTTCTAAGCCAATTAAGAGAATCAACAAAACTCTCTGATCCAAGAAATGGCTTGCCATCCATAGTAGAAAAATCTTTGCAGAGCTTAGAAAAATGGTTTTGGATTCAGTGGAACTACCATGGCTATAGCTGGAGGCTGGGAATTTCTTTGCCCTTCAGCAGATGCTGTAGCTTCAATATACCTACGAAACCATTCCAGAATGGGAACACCCTCTAGAAAGTTGGGAGCCCCATACATGTAGAAAAAAGACAAGGAGAATCAAGGGAATATTGTAATTGACTTGAGGGCATATTTTTCAAAAACAGTTTTACTTGGAAATACTTTACTTTTGAAATATAAAACATAGAGACTAAAATTCACAAGATAGAAATGTAAAACACATTAGAAATTTTAAAACAACATTTAATAAAGAAAATCAAATCACAATGCTTATAACTTTTCCAAAGTACCAAATAGTCATCTACGTAAAACCAAATACACCATGGAAATGCATAATATCAGTGCACATAAGTAAAACCATTCCCCTTAAAACCAACACAATAATCAAAAAATGAAGAATGAACCAATACACGAGTATGAAATAAATTTGAATCCAAGCTGAACCGAAAAATCAAGAATCATTACTGAGACCCACCACCATGCGAACCTGGGGGAAAGAAAGAGAGAAGGAGAAAACAAATTAGGTCACGTTTGGTGAGTTCTAGTATTTTCTAGCATGAGCATAAGTTAAGGAAGCATAGACAGATGAACACTTTTTAAGGACATAAGATATAAAGATGTAAAGGCAATAAACAAAGTTAAGCACGAATAAAGATTGGCTTCTCATTCATATCCAAGATTGTTGAACCAACTTACCAAAGATATAATAATTAGGCTTTACTTAATTTCTACCTGTCGATCGACTCATATAACCACAATGTGATAACCTATGCTAGTTATGTAACTCGGTGTTATCAAACCCGAGCCCATCAACTAAAAGGACATAACCATTAATCACAGACGTTATAACAGCTTATTTTCCATAATCGGCATGATGCACGCTGTGGTCCCGCTAGAACGTGCCCTTGCCCACCTCATTTGGACCTCTTACTATCCAGTGCAGTAAAGCGTACCATCGTCTCTACCTTGTATGAGACTTATACAGATGATAATAGGGATACTGCCTGATACAGATCTCGACCCAATAAGCAATTGACAGAAGTCACCCCTAAAATTGTTCCTCATTCATTTTTCTGTTACGCCACTTAGTTTCCCCAATCAGCCCCATGCTGCCTTAATGTACCTAAACTACAATTTTATTATTTTAGCAGACCTCTTATTTTCCCCAATCAGCCTCACGCTCCCAGAACGGACCTAATCGACAAGCCACTTATTTTCTCCAATCAGCCGCACACTGTTGAAACGGACTCCCACTGCAATTTTATTATTTTATTAAATCCTTTATTTTTCCGAATCAGCCCCATGTTGTAGGAACGGACCCAACCTACGCACCTGTTTTTTTCCACAATCAGCCTTACACTGCTGGAACGGAATCCGCTATCTTAGCTTACTAATTTTTCTTTAACTTAACTTAAGACAATTTAAGTTTATTAATAAGCCCAATATAAGATCGTGTTGTATTCCTAGATTGTATTAAACATTCATAATTAATGTTTTTATACAATCCAAACTCATGTTACTTAGCGTCCAACTAAGTTAATCCTATTCCAGTTTATGTGTTTGCATATTCTTAAATTACATATTAAGTTTTATCCCCAATCTACAGTCAAATACTGATTATAATATTTAATCAATTCTAACATGCCCAACTATCCCCTTCTATTTAATTTCAAAATTTTTCTAATTTTAACATAAAATAACTATAAAGGCCTAGGCTCTCTTTTGGCCTAGACTCAGCTAAATTAAAAAGGAAATGTTCTAGGCTACTGACAAGGCCTAGACTCAAAAATAAAAAAAAACAAATAAAATAGGGCATAGCCTGAACTGTAAATTAAACCACAACAGAGAAGGGGATAGGAGAAGGATAATTACTTAAAAATAGTAAATAACTAGAAAAAATATGCATAGACAGTAAAAAAAAAATATAGTAACTTTACAGAAAAACTAAATACATATATACTGTAAATAACCGTAAACTTTAAACTTGCAAATTAAAAATATTTAATGGTCTAAGTTTTCCAACACAAATTACTAATCTAGAAATCACATAAAAGCTCATAGATCTGGCAATGAGAGCTTCCTCCATGGCCTTTCTTATTCCAGCAAAACCTCCGCCTCTAGAAGAAGTATTTATAAAAATAAATATCAAAACTTAAAGAAATTCGTTATCCTCAAATTTTTTTAATTATTTGGCCCTTCCTAATATTAAGGATAGGTCTGGGGTAGAAGAAGGATATGGATGTAAATAAATGGGAGAGGCTTCACTGGTTTATTTATAGGGATTACTGGACGTTCAACCGTCCAAAATTAGGATTAATTCTAGACCAACCATGTCACTTGACCAATCAGAAAGCTCCATGTCAACATTTGGTTCAAAATGAATCAATAAAACAAAGCCAACTCAGAAAATTATGTTGAAATAATATAAATTATTCGTTCCCGAAACATACACTCTAAAGCACATGCCTACAGGTGTGTTGGGTCGACCCACCAGCGCCTTGTGTCGACACTAGGTCGACCCAAGTGGGAATGTGTCATCCCACTTAACCTGTTTACTTAATGTATTATTATTATATATATTTCTAATTTTTAGCTTATCTTCTTTAAATCATAACTTATTGTAACAACCCGTAAAATGCGAGCCAGTTTGAAAATTTTATTTTGGTAATTTTAGCGAATTTTGATTATTTAAAATGAAATATTTTAAATAATATCGACGAGAAATTTATTTTGAATTGAAATTCGACGTATATATTATATACGTCGTCGTTAGAATATATAATAATTATATATAATTGTAAAAGGAATTGAAAATGGCGCGGTAGTTCGAAAATTCGATTTCTAATTTCAAATGAATATACAGAATTCAATATAAGTCAGAATTGAACGAAACAAGAAATATTTGAATCTGTATAACTATATCTTTGTAACGAAGCTAACAAACTGAGATTTCATTTTAGAAATGATAAGATATGTCCAGTTTAAAATTAGAAATAGTCGCTGGGGAATTTATATATATTTTTATATATATAAGGCCCTTAAAAATAGCAATTTTGCAAACGACCTCGGATTTCGACGAAACCAGTTTTGTTGGGTCCGGGATGTAAAGTTATTGCTAGATTCCAAATTTCATAATTTTTCGAATCAATATGTGAGCGTGGCAAAGGAAAACGCGTTTGACCAGTTTCAGTTGATTTTAATCGACTGGAAATTGGCCATTTTTCATACGGTCTCAGAATTCAACGAAACTAGTTTTGTTAGGACCGTATCGTCAATACGAAGCTAGAAAATATTTTTCTGCAATTTATAGAGTTAGTTTGTGACCCCGGTAATTTGAAATGTGCGTTTGAAATTCAATATAGTGATTTAAATGAAAATTCAAAAGGAAACTGATTCAAACTATCAAATCAGCTTGCGAGACATATCCCATTGTGTTCGGAATGGGGGTTAAACGCTATGGACGACAGGCGGTGGGCCTCGTTTCGAGGTCGTTTGTAAAAGTCAACCTTTTTGAAAAATTAAATAATAAAATAATAAAAAAAAAAAATAAAAAAAAATATTTTCCTTTCCCCCTTTTTACTCTGGCCCCCCCCCTTTCTCCCCGTTCATTCGTTTCTGTATAAAAAAAAAAAAAAAGAGAAGGAGGCGACGAAGGCGGGGAGGAGCCGCCGCCCTCCCCAAGGGCCACCGCGCCTCGTCAAGGCGACCCCCCCTCTCATCCACCTCGACCGCGACGCAAGACCCCCCCCTCTCATCCACCTCGACCGCGACGCAAGGCGACCCCCCCCTCTCTTCCACCTCGACCGCGCCTCGTCAAGGCAACCCCCCCTTGCTGCTCAGTCCGACGCAAGGCGACCACCCCCCCCTCTTCAGAATACTGTAAGTATTTTAATGTATTTTTTTTATTTTAATTTCGATTTTAGGTTTAAAACTGATTTTTCATTTTAAAGTTAAAACTGATTTTTCATTTTAAAGTTAAAACTGATTTTTCATTTTAAAGTTTGAAAACTGATTTTTATTTTTTATTTTAAAATTTTAAAGGGAAGAAGATTTGAAACTTTAAAATAGAAAAGATTGAAACTTTAAAATAGAAAAGATTTAAGCTTAAAAAGTAAAAGAAAAGATTTGATCTTTACTATGAAAAAGGTTCGATATTTGATATGAAAAGGATTTGGTCTTTAGTTTAGAAAAGATTATGTTTTTAAATATAAAAAGATTTGATTTTTGGTAGATAAAGAAACGATTTTTATTTATAGTTATAGATAGAAAAATAGAATTTTTATATATTGAACTTCGATAGAAAAATGGATTTTTATATATTGAACTTCGATAGAAAAATGGAATTTTTATATATTGAACTTCGATAGAAAAATGGAATTTTTATATATTGAACTTCGATAGAAAAATAGAATTTTTATATATTGAACTTCGATAGAAAAATGGAATTTTTATATATTGAACTTCGATAGAAAAATGGGATTTTTATATATTGAACTTCGATAGAAAAATGGAATTTTTATATATTGAACTTCGATAGAAAAATAGAATTTTTATATATTGAACTTCGATAGAAAAATGGAATTTTTATATATTGAACTTCGATAGAAAAATGGAATTTTTATATATTGAACTTCGATAGAAAAATGGATTTTTATATATTGAACTTCGATAGAAAAATGGAATTTTTATATATTGAACTTCGATAGAAAAATGGAATTTTTATATATTGAACTTCGATAGAAAAATGGAATTTTTATATATTGAACTTCGATAGAAAAATGGAAATTTTATATATTGAACTTCGATAGAAAAATGGAATTTTTATATATTGAACTTCGATAGAAAAATGGAATTTTTATATATTGAACTTCGATAGAAAAATGGAATTTTTATATATTGAACTACGATAGAAAAATGGAATTTTTATATATTGAATAACGATAGAAAAATAGAATTTTTATATATTGAACATCGAAGTAAAAATTCGATTTTTATATATTGAATAGCGAAGTAAAAATGTGATTTTTACGTATGTAGTGAAAGCAGCAACGAAGGTGACAAAAAGGCGAAACGACGAAGACTTCTGCAAAAGAAGAGTCAAGATGATTGGATAGCTAATGGTGAGAATTTCTCACCTTTCAATTTATTTTTCTAGTTATATATATGCTAGGATGTAGACGGTGCTTAGTAGCACCCGACACCCGTCCACAGACCATGGACTTGTTTGTTTGACTGTTTGGTGATTGATTGTGATATTGGTTTGAATGTGGTTGGTGGTGTGAAAAATCGAATCGATAAATTGGTTAGGATTAGACGTGCGCCGTTATAAGGCGAAGGAGTAAGGCTAGGTTAGACCCTTACTCCAAATTTTGTGGTTTGCATAACGAAAGTGAATTTGATTGATGTGTGAATGGCGTGGGCCTTCACTAGACCGGGGATAAGGCTAGGCCTTGTCCCGTTTCTAGTATCGTGCCGTTATGCCGCCGAAATTTTCTAAAATATGTTAGAAAAATAAAAATATCATTTTATAGAATAAATGAATTGAATAGAAATTCATAAATTGAAATAAAATGTTTTATCGTTAAAAATATAATTTTTAACGTGAAGTGAATAAAATAAAATATTCATTTATAAACCAGACGGTTTGTTTATGTACACCTATTTGAATGACGTTGATTGGGTCGATAAATTTTACACATCGCCTAACTGCACAAATAAAATATGTGTTTGATTGTTTGAAACCCCACACGGGTGTTAGGATGAAATCTGAAGTTCACTCATCCTGATTGATTAAATATGTCGATCGATTGATTGACAGGCTGTTATAAGCATTGAATATCTATCTTTGATGCTTATACAGTGTAGTGCACTTTGGTTGATGGTTGATTATTTTTCAATGCTATGATATACATGTGTTGTATGAAAATCCATATAATTAACTTTATATGGTAATTGATTGGGCCTCATTCCAGTTTTAAAATAGAAATATACGAAAAAGAAATATTTGAAATAGAATATTTGAAAATAGAACTTTATGAAGCCGTGTTGATTAGATTGACGCCATTTTGACGTGAACGATATTTTTATCGATTTCGAAATAAATTGAATTGAAAACGATTTCGAAATGAATTGAATTGAAAACGATTTCGAAATGAATTGAATTGAAAACGATTTCGAAATAAATTGAATTGAAAACGATTTCGAAATGAATTGAATTGAAAACGATTTCGAAATGAATTGAATTGAAAACGATTTCGAAATGGATTGAATTGAAAGCGATTTCGAAATAAATTGAATTGAAAACGATTTCGAAATGAATTGAATTGAAAACGATTTCGAAATGAATTGAATTGAAAAAGATTTCGAAATGAATTGAATTGAAAACGATTTCGAAATGAATTGAATTGAAAACGATTTCGAAATGAATTGAATTGAAAACGATTTCGAAATGAATTGAATTGAAAAAGATTTCGAAATGAATTGAATTGAAATGAATTCAAATTGAATTGAAATTTGAATTGAAAAGAAATGAATTTTGAAACGAATTTATAAAAAAAAGAATTCAATTTTGCTTTGAATTGAAATGGAAGTTGAAAATGTTTTTGAAACGAATTCAAAACTATTTATATAATTCGTTTTAAATAGAAATCGACGAAGTATATATTATATATATTATATATATAATATAATGGCCTGAATAGAGCGCGCCGCGCCGCGGCAGTTCGCGAATTTTGACCATTTATTTCAAACGGACATTACGGGAGATCCGACCGTCGGATTCTCCTAAAACCGGAACCGTTGGGTTCGTATCGAAAAGAGCTTTCTAACGAATATTAGAAATTTGAAATCTAACGGTTGGATTTGGAATTATGTCCAAATCAAATTTGAAAAAGGTCGCTGTAAGTGCAGTTCGATGGCCATTGATGGAAATCGACTGTACGGGCCTTGATAAAATTATTAAAAATAGTAATAATTTGTGTAAAATCATAAGAAATGATTTAGAAAGAATTGGGATGAAAAACTCCATATTTGAAAGGATAAAAATAGATTTTTATCAAAATGAACTAGTTTTGAACTAGAATTATAATTCTATTTATTTTTAAATAAATAAATTGAATTTGAAATGGTTTTGAAAATAACCAAAATTTCCAATGATTGCATTGGAGTGGATTTGAATCGAAATTGTCTTCGGAATATTTCGATGTTGGGATTCGTGATTATACAGATGTTGATATGGAAATTTGAAAGATATATATTTATATCGTTATTTCCAATACGACATTTGTTAGTCGTAGAATTCGATATTAAATATAAGCCGATATATTTTCTATTCAGAGCCTTGTATTGAATATCGAATGTGATTTGGGTTTGTCGTGAATGGTGTCTTCACTAACACTGTTCTTGAACCCAGTTGAGAAAAGATTAAATCTTTTTATTTAGATTTAATGAAGTGTACCAATTAAATAATATTTAATTGGAATTGAATTGATATTGATTTTTGGGTTTATCGTGAACAGTGTTTTAGATAACACTTGTTCTTTAACCCGATAATTAATGAATGTGATTTGGGTTTGTCGTGAATGGTGTCTTCACTAACACTGTTCTTGAACCCAGTTGAGAAAAGATTAAATCTTTTTATTTAGATTTAATGAAGTGTACCAATTAAATGATATTTAATTGGAATTGAATTGATATTGATTTTTGGGTTTATCGTGAACAGTGTTTTAAATAACACTCGTTCTTTAACCCGATAATTAATGGAATGATTTTTGGGTTTATCGTGAACAGTGTTTTTAAATAACACTCGTTCTTTAACCCGATAATTAATGGAATGTGACTTTGGGTTTATCGCGAACCGTGTTTTTAGATGACACTGATTCTTTAACCCAGTCACAGATTAAAACTAAGTGGAGTTTTAATGAATCTTTAATTAGATTGAAAAGATCGAGAATGGAGTATCACCAGTTTTGCTCCAGGCGATAGTTAAATCTTTAATTAGATTTGAATGTAAAATTTAGAAACTAACTGTCGGTTGGCCAAGCAGAATGGTTTTCTGGGTATTGATCTGATGTTGGTTTCGGCCTTCGGGGTTAATATTTGGGGAATTATTCTCTTGATTAATTTACGGTTAGTGACTAATGAATTGGAATGAGGCGTATGTTGTGTTTGTGTAACACTTATTTAAAATATACGCGAGTTATTCGGAAAGACCGGGTTCATCCCATTCTGAATAACTGATACGACGATAAGTCGAAGATGAAGACGATGGTAGAAGACCGGAGGTCTTCACGTCGTTTGGGTGATAACTGATGATCTTGATTGGGCTGTACACCCAAGAAGATGGAAACAGTTAGTGATCGTCCAGACGTACTTGGAGATCGATGGATATGCGGGGTACTAGGTGCCTCCGGTTTCGTTCAGACCCAGAACGGACTTGTAAATGGACTGTGTGTCTGACATCGGATTTCATTCTGTGTGACTGATATCGGTTGCATAGGATGGTTTGCCTGTGTGGCATGCTAAGATGCAAATGATCAAGGCTTCTGTTGAAAAGCAAAGTCTTGTGGTGATGATCAAAGCACGGCCTTTGTGGCGTAGCTTTGTGTAACGTTTACCTCGCGTGTTTCACACCAGGTATGAACCAAAAACGGGAGACGGACGTCAGGGAGGGCATGCGTTTCTTTCTAGCTAGAAGTGGCGTCAGTGGTTTTACACGCCCTGACGAGTTTGACTTATGTGGTTGTTGTTGTTGCGAGGCGCCTCGGTTATATCGGTTTCGGCCGAATGCATTCTGGTCGGCTGACGGACCAGACTTACACCCCATAGGGTGGGGAGACGTAGTGTTCAGGCATAATAATCCACTCCGTGTGGACCGGCCCTGAGGATCCAAGGGGCAGTTGCGGCTGTTCCTGAGGGGCGGGCTAGAGCGTCTCGAATCGGTTGAGGACTATCTTTTGCCTCGGTTCATAGATGGAAATCCAATTTCCAAATACGTGACATTTGCGGTTTTATTTGTAAACCTATATATGGCGACATAGTGGCATGGGACGCTCATGCCGCCTATGATTGATACTTATGATTTGAAGTTGTTTTATACACTTATAATAGTATCAAATGATTTGTTTTAAAACGTATCAAGCATCCTTTGGCTGTTATAAGGGAAAACCCTATCCTCGACTGCGTTGCATTGTGTGATGGGACCTGGGTCTTATAACAGCTTCACTTTTCTTTATTTAGCATTGCGCTGTTTGTTTCATGCACTGGTATTCTTGGGAGGAAACCCGTTCCGTATTATACGGCGTGGTCCCTTGATTTACCTAATGATTTAAAATAAAGATTAATAACTGTTTTAGTTCTCACACCAGTCACATGACTGACCTGGAGTTTATTGTTTTAACCTAAACTCTGGGTGCCCTTATTTTGACACGGGCAGCTAGTAGTTTTGGTTTTGCAGATTTATATTCACAGGATCCTGGTTTACAGCTGGAATGATATCCGGAAAGCTTTGTATCCGTATATCTCTTCTAGTTGTGTATTGTATTATTTTCCGCTGCTATGTATTTAAATGTAATTTAAATCTCTGATATTTCTATGTAATATTCATTTATACTCTGTATATTCTTGTAATCTGATGCATTGTTGTGATATACAATGAAATGTTCTTCTGTATGCGTTCTGTTGTGGCTTGTTCTCGAACTATCCGACGCTTTCCTTTACGGGGAAGTTACGGGTCTTCACAGTTGGTATCAGAGCTTTGGTTTACAAAGCTCAGAGAACAAGACACGTTAGAACCATACGAAAGAATTCATCAGATATTGGATTAGTAATATCCAATTAGAATGACTCGTTAGAGATAGGATCAGTAGTGTCCTAGAACGAGTGTGAAGAGTATATTTTTCAAATGAAAACAATTTTGTTTTGAAATTTAAATCGTCTTACACGTATTTGAATATTTATTTATTTTGAATATGGACAATCAAGTATATATAGATTTCGCGTATACGCGTCATGAACGTATATTCGAAGTTTTAATATATTGGATAGATATAGCATCACACTCTAGTTGCCCGGAGATATTATTGATGATAGCGATCGCATCATCAACATTTATGTTCGTGTTTCGAAGGTGTGATTTTCTATATATTTCCATTAGGCTGGTGTGAGAACCAAAACTTATATATAGCTAGAATACATTGTTGTGAATTGGCATCAAAAACATGATTTTTGTATATGTATCAAAATTATGAATTTCAAACTCTAATCAACTAATTGATTGATGTTTGTGTTGTTTGTTCATTTGTTTGCTAATTTTGAACCTTTATGCCTAATTTGATCAAATATGGAATTATATTGAAATTTGGTCGCATCTGCTTGCATATACATGTATATCATTGAACAGGTCATAGCAAGGAGGCTAGAGCCAGAGAATAAAATTTGTTTGCCCGACAAATAGGTACATGTTTACTACATAATTTCCTGTTTTGTTTGGGTGATGATGATTTTGTGAGCCTATTGGCTAGCCGCTTGGCTTTTTCTTTTTCTTTTTGAGATCTGAAGGACCGGGGAAGCTATTTGAAATTCCCCAATGCTCCCGGTGCAGGGGAGGTTATGGCGAAATTTTTCGAAAATTTAGGGTGTTAGCCAAATTTTTGAAAATTTGAAAATTCTCAGAAACTGAAAAGTTGGAGAATGGAAGCCAGATCGAGCGTAGAGTTGAATTATCAAACCACTTTCGACTTTGTTCCTTTTCGGGGACGAAAAGTTTTAAGTGGGGGAGATTGTAACAACCCGTAAAATGCGATCCAGTTTGAAAATTTTATTTTGGTAATTTTAGCGAATTTTGATTATTTAAAATGAAATATTTTAAATAATATCGACGAGAAATTTATTTTGAATTGAAATTCGACGTATATATTATATACGTCGTCGTTAGAATATATAATAATTATATATAATTGTAAAAGGAATTGAAAATGGCGCGGTAGTTCGAAAATTCGATTTCTAATTTCAAATGAATATACAGAATTCAATATAAGTCAGAATTGAACGAAACAAGAAATATTTGAATCTGTATAACTATATCTTTGTAACGAAGCTAACAAACTGAGATTTCATTTTAGAAATGATAAGATATGTCCAGTTTAAAATTAGAAATAGTCGCTGGGGAATTTATATATATTTTTATATATATAAGGCCCTTAAAAATAGCAATTTTGCAAACGACCTCGGATTTCGACGAAACCAGTTTTGTTGGGTCCGGGATGTAAAGTTATTGCTAGATTCCAAATTTCATAATTTTTCGAATCAATATGTGAGCGTGGCAAAGGAAAACGCGTTTGACCAGTTTCAGTTGATTTTAATCGACTGGAAATTGGCCATTTTTCATACGGTCTCAGAATTCAACGAAACTAGTTTTGTTAGGACCGTATCGTCAATACGAAGCTAGAAAATATTTTTCTGCAATTTATAGAGTTAGTTTGTGACCCCGGTAATTTGAAATGTGCGTTTGAAATTCAATATAGTGATTTAAATGAAAATTCAAAAGGAAACTGATTCAAACTATCAAATCAGCTTGCGAGACATATCCCATTGTGTTCGGAATGGGGGTTAAACGCTATGGACGACAGGCGGTGGGCCTCGTTTCGAGGTCGTTTGTAAAAGTCAACCTTTTTGAAAAATTAAATAATAAAATAATAAAAAAAAAAAATAAAAAAAAATATTTTCCTTTCCCCCTTTTTACTCTGGCCCCCCCCTTTCTCCCCGTTCATTCGTTTCTGTATAAAAAAAAAAAAAAGAGAAGGAGGCGACGAAGGCGGGGAGGAGCCGCCGCCCTCCCCAAGGGCCACCGCGCCTCGTCAAGGCGACCCCCCCTCTCATCCACCTCGACCGCGACGCAAGACCCCCCCCTCTCATCCACCTCGACCGCGACGCAAGGCGACCCCCCCTCTCTTCCACCTCGACCGCGCCTCGTCAAGGCAACCCCCCCTTGCTGCTCAGTCCGACGCAAGGCGACCACCCCCCCCCTCTTCAGAATACTGTAAGTATTTTAATGTATTTTTTTTATTTTAATTTCGATTTTAGGTTTAAAACTGATTTTTCATTTTAAAGTTAAAACTGATTTTTCATTTTAAAGTTAAAACTGATTTTTCATTTTAAAGTTTGAAAACTGATTTTTATTTTTTATTTTAAAATTTTAAAGGGAAGAAGATTTGAAACTTTAAAATAGAAAAGATTGAAACTTTAAAATAGAAAAGATTTAAGCTTAAAAAGTAAAAGAAAAGATTTGATCTTTACTATGAAAAAGGTTCGATATTTGATATGAAAAGGATTTGGTCTTTAGTTTAGAAAAGATTATGTTTTTAAATATAAAAAGATTTGATTTTTGGTAGATAAAGAAACGATTTTTATTTATAGTTATAGATAGAAAAATAGAATTTTTATATATTGAACTTCGATAGAAAAATGGATTTTTATATATTGAACTTCGATAGAAAAATGGAATTTTTATATATTGAACTTCGATAGAAAAATGGAATTTTTATATATTGAACTTCGATAGAAAAATGGAATTTTTATATATTGAACTTCGATAGAAAAATGGAATTTTTATATATTGAACTTCGATAGAAAAATGGAATTTTTATATATTGAACTTCGATAGAAAAATAGAATTTTTATATATTGAACTTCGATAGAAAAATGGAATTTTTATATATTGAACTTCGATAGAAAAATGGAATTTTTATATATTGAACTTCGATAGAAAAATGGATTTTTATATATTGAACTTCGATAGAAAAATGGAATTTTTATATATTGAACTTCGATAGAAAAATGGAATTTTTATATATTGAACTTCGATAGAAAAATGGAATTTTTATATATTGAACTTCGATAGAAAAATGGAATTTTTATATATTGAACTTCGATAGAAAAATGGAATTTTTATATATTGAACTTCGATAGAAAAATGGAATTTTTATATATTGAACTTCGATAGAAAAATGGAATTTTTATATATTGAACTACGATAGAAAAATGGAATTTTTATATATTGAATAACGATAGAAAAATAGAATTTTTATATATTGAACATCGAAGTAAAAATTCGATTTTTATATATTGAATAGCGAAGTAAAAATGTGATTTTTACGTATGTAGTGAAAGCAGCAACGAAGGTGACAAAAAGGCGAAACGACGAAGACTTCTGCAAAAGAAGAGTCAAGATGATTGGATAGCTAATGGTGAGAATTTCTCACCTTTCAATTTATTTTTCTAGTTATATATATACTAGGATGCAGACGGTGCTTAGTAGCACCCAACACCCGTCCACAGACCATGGACTTGTTTGTTTGACTGTTTGGTGATTGATTGTGATATTGGTTTGAATGTGGTTGGTGGTGTGAAAAATCGAATCGATAAATTGGTTAGGATTAGACGTGCGCCGTTATAAGGCGAAGGAGTAAGGCTAGGTTAGACCCTTACTCCAAATTTTGTGGTTTGCATAACGAAAGTGAATTTGATTGATGTGTGAATGGCGTGGGCCTTCACTAGACCGGGGATAAGGCTAGGCCTTGTCCCGTTTCTAGTATCGTGCCGTTATGCCGCCGAAATTTTCTAAAATATGTTAGAAAAATAAAAATATCATTTTATAGAATAAATGAATTGAATAGAAATTCATAAATTGAAATAAAATGTTTTATCGTTAAAAATATAATTTTTAACGTGAAGTGAATAAAATAAAATATTCATTTATAAACCAGACGGTTTGTTTATGTACACCTATTTGAATGACGTTGATTGGGTCGATAAATTTTACACATCGCCTAACTGCACAAATAAAATATGTGTTTGATTGTTTGAAACCCCACACGGGTGTTAGGATGAAATCTGAAGTTCACTCATCCTGATTGATTAAATATGTCGATCGATTGATTGACAGGCTGTTATAAGCATTGAATATCTATCTTTGATGCTTATACAGTGTAGTGCACTTTGGTTGATGGTTGATTATTTTTCAATGCTATGATATACATGTGTTGTATGAAAATCCATATAATTAACTTTATATGGTAATTGATTGGGCCTCATTCCAGTTTTAAAATAGAAATATACGAAAAAGAAATATTTGAAATAGAATATTTGAAAATAGAACTTTATGAAGCCGTGTTGATTAGATTGACGCCATTTTGACGTGAACGATATTTTTATCGATTTCGAAATAAATTGAATTGGAAACGATTTCGAAATGAATTGAATTGAAAACGATTTCGAAATGAATTGAATTGAAAACGATTTCGAAATAAATTGAATTGAAAACGATTTCGAAATGAATTGAATTGAAAACGATTTCGAAATGAATTGAATTGAAAACGATTTCGAAATGGATTGAATTGAAAACGATTTCGAAATAAATTGAATTGAAAACGATTTCGAAATGAATTGAATTGAAAACGATTTCGAAATGAATTGAATTGAAAAAGATTTCGAAATGAATTGAATTGAAAACGATTTCGAAATGAATTGAATTGAAAACGATTTCGAAATGAATTGAATTGAAAACGATTTCGAAATGAATTGAATTGAAAAAGATTTCGAAATGAATTGAATTGAAATGAATTCAAATTGAATTGAAATTTGAATTGAAAAGAAATGAATTTTGAAACGAATTTATAAAAAAAAGAATTCAATTTTGCTTTGAATTGAAATGGAAGTTGAAAATGTTTTTGAAACGAATTCAAAACTATTTATATAATTCGTTTTAAATAGATATCGACGAAGTATATATTATATATATTATATATATAATATAATGGCCTGAATAGAGCGCGCCGCGCCGCGGCAGTTCGCGAATTTTGACCATTTATTTCAAACGGACATTACGGGAGATCCGACCGTCGGATTCTCCTAAAACCGGAACCGTTGGGTTCGTATCGAAAAGAGCTTTCTAACGAATATTAGAAATTTGAAATCTAACGGTTGGATTTGGAATTATGTCCAAATCAAATTTGAAAAAGGTCGCTGTAAGTGCAGTTCGATGGCCATTGATGGAAATCGACTGTACGGGCCTTGATAAAATTATTAAAAATAGTAATAATTTGTGTAAAATCATAAGAAATGATTTAGAAAGAATTGGGATGAAAAACTCCATATTTGAAAGGATAAAAATAGATTTTTATCAAAATGAACTAGTTTTGAACTAGAATTATAATTCTATTTATTTTTAAATAAATAAATTGAATTTGAAATGGTTTTGAAAATAACCAAAATTTCCAATGATTGCATTGGAGTGGATTTGAATCGAAATTGTCTTCGGAATATTTCGATGTTGGGATTCGTGATTATACAGATGTTGATATGGAAATTTGAAAGATATATATTTATATCGTTATTTCCAATACGACATTTGTTAGTCGTAGAATTCGATATTAAATATAAGCCGATATATTTTCTATTCAGAGCCTTGTATTGAATATCGAATGTGATTTGGGTTTGTCGTGAATGGTGTCTTCACTAACACTGTTCTTGAACCCAGTTGAGAAAAGATTAAATCTTTTTATTTAGATTTAATGAAGTGTACCAATTAAATAATATTTAATTGGAATTGAATTGATATTGATTTTTGGGTTTATCGTGAACAGTGTTTTAGATAACACTTGTTCTTTAACCCGATAATTAATGAATGTGATTTGGGTTTGTCGTGAATGGTGTCTTCACTAACACTGTTCTTGAACCCAGTTGAGAAAAGATTAAATCTTTTTATTTAGATTTAATGAAGTGTACCAATTAAATGATATTTAATTGGAATTGAATTGATATTGATTTTTGGGTTTATCGTGAACAGTGTTTTAAATAACACTCGTTCTTTAACCCGATAATTAATGGAATGATTTTTGGGTTTATCGTGAACAGTGTTTTTAAATAACACTCGTTCTTTAACCCGATAATTAATGGAATGTGACTTTGGGTTTATCGCGAACCGTGTTTTTAGATGACACTGATTCTTTAACCCAGTCACAGATTAAAACTAAGTGGAGTTTTAATGAATCTTTAATTAGATTGAAAAGATCGAGAATGGAGTATCACCAGTTTTGCTCCAGGCGATAGTTAAATCTTTAATTAGATTTGAATGTAAAATTTAGAAACTAACTGTCGGTTGGCCAAGCAGAATGGTTTTCTGGGTATTGATCTGATGTTGGTTTCGGCCTTCGGGGTTAATATTTGGGGAATTATTCTCTTGATTAATTTACGGTTAGTGACTAATGAATTGGAATGAGGCGTATGTTGTGTTTGTGTAACACTTATTTAAAATATACGCGAGTTATTCGGAAAGACCGGGTTCATCCCATTCTGAATAACTGATACGACGATAAGTCGAAGATGAAGACGATGGTAGAAGACCGGAGGTCTTCACGTCGTTTGGGTGATAACTGATGATCTTGATTGGGCTGTACACCCAAGAAGATGGAAACAGTTAGTGATCGTCCAGACGTACTTGGAGATCGATGGATATGCGGGGTACTAGGTGCCTCCGGTTTCGTTCAGACCCAGAACGGACTTGTAAATGGACTGTGTGTCTGACATCGGATTTCATTCTGTGTGACTGATATCGGTTGCATAGGATGGTTTGCCTGTGTGGCATGCTAAGATGCAAATGATCAAGGCTTCTGTTGAAAAGCAAAGTCTTGTGGTGATGATCAAAGCACGGCCTTTGTGGCGTAGCTTTGTGTAACGTTTACCTCGCGTGTTTCACACCAGGTATGAACCAAAAACGGGAGACGGACGTCAGGGAGGGCATGCGTTTCTTTCTAGCTAGAAGTGGCGTCAGTGGTTTTACACGCCCTGACGAGTTTGACTTATGTGGTTGTTGTTGTTGCGAGGCGCCTCGGTTATATCGGTTTCGGCCGAATGCATTCTGGTCGGCTGACGGACCAGACTTACACCCCATAGGGTGGGGAGACGTAGTGTTCAGGCATAATAATCCACTCCGTGTGGACCGGCCCTGAGGATCCAAGGGGCAGTTGCGGCTGTTCCTGAGGGGCGGGCTAGAGCGTCTCGAATCGGTTGAGGACTATCTTTTGCCTCGGTTCATAGATGGAAATCCAATTTCCAAATACGTGACATTTGCGGTTTTATTTGTAAACCTATATATGGCGACATAGTGGCATGGGACGCTCATGCCGCCTATGATTGATACTTATGATTTGAAGTTGTTTTATACACTTATAATAGTATCAAATGATTTGTTTTAAAACGTATCAAGCATCCTTTGGCTGTTATAAGGGAAAACCCTATCCTCGACTGCGTTGCATTGTGTGATGGGACCTGGGTCTTATAACAGCTTCACTTTTCTTTATTTAGCATTGCGCTGTTTGTTTCATGCACTGGTATTCTTGGGAGGAAACCCGTTCCGTATTATACGGCGTGGTCCCTTGATTTACCTAATGATTTAAAATAAAGATTAATAACTGTTTTAGTTCTCACACCAGTCACATGACTGACCTGGAGTTTATTGTTTTAACCTAAACTCTGGGTGCCCTTATTTTGACACGGGCAGCTAGTAGTTTTGGTTTTGCAGATTTATATTCACAGGATCCTGGTTTACAGCTGGAATGATATCCGGAAAGCTTTGTATCCGTATATCTCTTCTAGTTGTGTATTGTATTATTTTCCGCTGCTATGTATTTAAATGTAATTTAAATCTCTGATATTTCTATGTAATATTCATTTATACTCTGTATATTCTTGTAATCTGATGCATTGTTGTGATATACAATGAAATGTTCTTCTGTATGCGTTCTGTTGTGGCTTGTTCTCGAACTATCCGACGCTTTCCTTTACGGGGAAGTTACGGGTCTTCACACTTATTCATTTTTAACTCCGTTCTCATTAAACTAAGTGTCTATTTTCGTCAAAAAATTACAACGGATCCAACAGTGCTAGTTTTGTTGTACTATTATGAAGTTTATTCTGATTAATATTTAGTTTATTACCCTTTTCTAAATAAATATTGTTTATAAAAATTCAGGGTGTTATGGTCAGATTCTACACTAAATTCACTATTCTTTTCTTCCTACCTCTGTGAGTGGGAATTACACCAGTATTCTATTTTCTATATTTTATAGTATTGATTTGACTGTTATGCCTGAAGGATTTGGACTTGCATGAAAATAAAATATAAACAAATCCTCCAAATTTCTTATAATATGCGAAAATGGTCAATCCGTTGGTGTAAATATGGTTTTGGTTATTAACGTAAGATAGGCTTTTGGGTGTTTTACAATTTCTGATAATGGTATGGTTCACTTCCTTGTGAAATTATGAAAATCATGTATGTGTGTGCAAAGGCATATGACTTGAGAATTGTTGATTTAACAGGTTCAGGTTTCTATTTTTACAATAAATAGTTTGAACTATTATATGCAAATCGCTGAAGTCTTAAGTTTTGTGTGTGTCTGTATATATAAATCATATGAAAAATGAAGCAATACCTGTAACACACCACATTTTTAATATTAAAAGTAATCAAAATAATAACCAAAACTATTATTGAAAAATAGACATTTTTTAGATTTTTAGAATTTGGCCTCGAATCGTATATCATTGCGTTCATATCAATTTCCTGATTAATTTCCATATATAATATGTTCCAAATGGAGTTTGTACGAAAAAGTTATTAACATTCAAAGTCTTGTGTAAATGTGCGTGAATTTATCTATTTCAGGAATATATCCGCATATTAATTTCATAAACCGTATGCGTTTGAATTTGAAAAACGAAACATGCAGAATAAATGAGAATTAAATAAAAAGTTGCCATTATACAAACTTAACATTACAAAGGTATAAAGAGAATTGTATAAAATGCAAAATTATAGAAAGATGATTGGAAGATAATTAATAACACATTAATAAATAGAATGTAACTTAAATTTAAAAGTAAAAAAAAAAACTAATTAATAGTTACATGCATGCAAGCATGTGTAAAAAAATGTTTATCTCATATAAATATATATACGTATAAATTGCAAAAGTAGCGCGCGTTTAAATTTGGAAGTTAACGTGGATCATTAAAAGGAACTAAATCAAGAAAGAAATTAAGGTTAAGCTGCAACATTCCTTCAATAAACAATGCGCATCATTAATGACATTAAAACACACATAAATGAGAATGAAGTTAAAGCTTGAATTTGAAAGTTAGAACTGTGTTAAACATGAAAAGGAAAATTTAATAAAATCAAAAGTAAAAACAAACATTTTGAATAATAGTCACAAGAATTAACACGAAGGAATTAGAAATGGAAAAATCAGTAACGTTCAAAATTTTATATAAATATATTTCAAAATATGTATACATATACATGTATTAATTGGACAAACAACAAACATTTGATTTTGAAATTGTGTGTTAAAAGCGAAAGGAAACCAAATAAAATAGGAAATAAAAAATGAGAACGCTTGAAAATTCAATACGTGCGAAGTGAAATAGGAAAAAGAAATAAAATCGTCAAAGGAATAAGTACGCAAAGTAATAAAATGGGAAAGAAATAAACCTAGCCATGTATCGGCGATGTATTTTATTTCCTTTAAACAATTTGGATTTATTGTTTTATATCATATAGACATGGTTAGTTTCAACATCTATAAATAGGGGATTGTTAAAGGGACTCCATTTTTTGTTAAAGGGGGGACAATTTTTTAATTTTTGATGAATTGTTAAGGGGAGGACAAAATAAGTTAGCCCCCCCTTAACCATATAATTAAAATTTCCAGTACTATCCCTATAACAGAGAAAAACTAATGCACACCTTCAAATAACTATATAAATTTAAACACTTAAGCATAAGTCAGACCACACTTGCATGAATTCAAACACTTAAGCAAGAGTAAGACCATCACTTATTAACATTTCTTGGTCTAATAAGATACATGAATAATTAATGTAACACCCCACTCCCGCTATGATCACTCACTAAGGGAATGCCATAGCATCGGTGGAGTATTTTAGTGAATATAGAACAGAAAAATTACAACAAGACAGATATAAATAGTACTTGAAATTTTAAAACATCATCTCATAACAGCGGAAGTAAAACATGTCTGGTTACATCATAAAACCACAATAAAGGTCAAGTACAATATCCATCAAAATAAAGAAGTACATAATCCCACTCTCATACAATAGCCAAACAAAAGAAAAGATAACTGGATAACTGGAGCTTTACATCTATCCAAGCTCCTAAAGACTGGAACAGCAATCCGATCAAGCTCCACTACTGCTAGGATCCACCGTAGGACCTGAGGGTTGGGAAAAAGATAAAAACAACGGGGTCAGACATAAGTCTGAGCGAGTCCTATAACTTTAACAATACAATCGTTAAAGTAACCAGAGAAGACATAAACTGATATACGGTAACATATAGGGATGAATGGCTACCCTAAGCAGTCAACTAAACGAAGATAAAGGATAAAGACGCATCTACCCTCCCTAAGGTAAATTACTAAACTGCACCACACCAGCCGTTCCTAACTTAAAGGTTGATCCCACCCAAGGACTTATAAAATTTACTAATTAGTACCTGCGTACCCCTAGGTGACCAAGTAGGCGCCACGGGGCCCTACAATCCACTAGGTGTACACACTACTTCCCATTCGATCGGCTCCCTAACGTAGATACCCGTGCTGGCCCCACCGTGGGATGTATCATTCCCCAATGTGGCAACCTGATGAAACTAAAGGTGCACGGCTTATATCTACTCGATGCAACAACGGCTTACCTACCAGCCCGGGCCCACTCACGCATATGAAGCCCGTTGGACTTGCGTTGCCACCGCTAACCCGTTTGCCTCTTACAGTCAAGCCCAGTATGCGTGTCCCGTCCTCGACATGGGTCGAGCCCACAAAGATACGTATGGGTTACTGGTTGAAATGGGCCTCCACAAGCTACCCACCTAAGCTTGTCCCTTTTTCTAGTATATCCCACTTAACCCTTTAATCATGTTTTAATTACATGTTCTATTTTGGTTAAGTATTCTAATCGTATTTTCTATTGCCACCCAAGGCAACCACTAGATTTTCTCATGCCACCCGAGGCACCCACTTAACCCCTCATGTCCCTCTACATGCTAATGTGGTTAAGTGTTTCTTAATTAATTAATTAAGAACGTAACCTTTGTAAAGACCTCTCACATTAGACTGTCTTTTATGACCGCTGGTTAAGCCGGTTGGGTCCGGGCAGCCTTATGTCATAACAGAGCCTAACCTCGTGTCTTTACATTAATTACGTATTTAGTTTGTGCCTAAGACCTCTCACATTGGGCTAACATTTGTAGCAACTGGTTAAGCCGGTTGGGTCCGGGCAGTTTTACGCTACAACTGAGTCCAACCTCGTGTCTTAGTCAATTAATTACACCTAATTAATCACCCTCAAAATTTTATATTAATTATCCCTAATTAATCAAGTTTTCTTAACATGGGTAGACCTAACTTAATAGGTAAATTCCCATGGGGTAGACCTAACTCAATAGGTAAATTCCCAACACATAGTATGGGTACACCTAACCAAATAGGCAAATTCCCATACTATGTTTATTTATTTTGTGTTATGCATAATTATATTAATTTCACACAATCTTATTAACTTATGCATTTAATTACCCCATCGTTCCCACGTAATTTCGTTCATGATATAACACATATAAAAGGTGTCAACTTGCATATGAATGAACATGTTTCAAAGGTGCCATCTTGCATATTAACAAACACATAACTTGCATATGAACTTGCATAACATGTCACATAACTTGCATATAATATGTCACATAACTTACATATTCATTTTGCATAACAAACTTGCATATTAGCTTATAGACTTGCATAATGTGTCATCATGAACTTGCATATTAATAAACATGTAACTTGCATATTTACATACATGTAACTCGCATATTAACAAACATGTAACTTGCATATAAAGAAACATGTAACTTGCATATTTACATACATGTAACTTGCATATTAACAAACATGTAACTTGCATATTAACAAACATGTAACTTGCATATTTACATACATGTAACTTGCATATTAACAAACATGTAACTTGCATATTTACATACATGTAACTTGCATAGCATATTACCATGAACTTGCATAACATGCATATGATTACATAGCCCACAACTTTCATATTTAGCATCATGCAAACATAACATACATCATATTAAACTTGCATAAGCTTACATACTCAACATGCATAAACATAAGATTAATGCTAACATCATATCATATGATTCAAAGCTCATTAACCCACATACAAAACCATAAATCTCATCACATCTCATCTAATTAGTTTACCAAAAGATCATCAAAGTGATAGAAACTCACCACTAGCAACTTTGAACACCAAATGAAGAAGATTAAGATGCTAAGAAGGGATTAGAAGTTGATTAGAGAGTGATTAGTATGCAACCCTCTTCATAAAATTAGTGGAGGCCATGAGAGCTAGCATTTTGCCATAGTTTAGTCACTAGGTTTAATTATGAATGAATTAGGGTAGGTTAGGGTCTTATTTATAGATTAGGCAAGTGTTTTAGGCCATAGGATTAACCCTAGATTCAATCCAAGCCATCAAAGCATGTCTTGGGGAAGAAGTCAAGTGTAGGAACCATCTAGGGCCTTTAGATTAAAGATGGACCATGAGAACCATTCAAATGCAAAATCTGCACTTGAGCGAATCGGCCCACGGGTTGACAGCCAAACACCCTGGATTAACCCCTAGTCGACCCAGCAGGCTCGGGTCGACTTCAAAAATCGGCCGGTTCGGTTATTCCCCTCTCCCAATTCGCTGTTTTGAGCATTTTTGCATATTTATTTATTAAATTTTCAATTATATATATATATATATATCAATATATATATATATATATATATATCTACACAACCCATTTCACTTAATTAAGTATACTTTAATTTGGGAATTTTCGTGAAACTTCGCGAGGCCATATCTTGGTCATACGGACTCCGATTTTCGAAAACTCGGACTCTATTTCGCGTATTTTTCCGAGACGAACACAATGGCATAGCCCGTTTCCCTTGATTCCCATTTTAGAATTAAATTCTGCCTCGATTTATGTTATTACAGGTTATTGAAAATACGGGTTGTTACAATTAACTCTGCAAATTGCAAAATAAATTTAGAAACAATATACACTGACCTTCTATAATTCAACTTAAAAGGAAAATAAAAAGAAATAACAATTAAACGAAGATCCTCCTCCTTCAACTCTCCCCGATTCAAACAAAGTTCATATAATCTCAATAAGGCAAATTCTATTTATACACCGAACATCCCTCAACATACACCATTATTTTTTCTATAAAATTTTATTACTAAATTACCCTTTTCTCATAATTGATTTTTAAAACTTCTGGATATAAAAAGTCAAATTGTTCTTAAAAATATGGAAACATGATACAAACTAGATATGTTAATGAATTATTTATTCACGAAGTCTAAAGTTTCTATTAAAAAACATTCAGAAATAATGTCTAATTTAGAAGTGTTGATTTATTTTGTAGAATCATAGTAATTTTGTTGAAACTGATTTTTTTTTTCAAATTTTTTATAGAAGTTACAATATTAGTAAAAGAAATAAGTTTCATTTTGTTAAATTTACTCAATTTGATGCAAATAATTTCTAATTTTGGGTAATTTTGTTTTAAGTTCGAAAGAGGAAAGAAAAAGAAGATGAGAACATGAATAATTTAGTAAAAGAAATGGTGTACGTAAAGTAATACACAGTGTATAGTAGTTTATTATAATTTTTGGTATATATGTAGCAATTTTTGGTGTATAAATAGAATTAGCCTCTCAGTAATCCAGTTTAAATCATGCTTTTATCACTCATATATATAAATAAATAAATAATAGAGAAAATAAAAAATGATAGTTACATGTCTTGAAAAAAAAAAGAACGATAATTATAGTTGCATGCACCTTATATTTGGTAATGATATAAATAGCGTAGATGATTTTACGCAAGTATTCAAAGAAAGTCAATACCAAACATACCCAAAACTAAGCCTGGAATTATGAGAAGTAATTAACAAACTAAAATATAGTTAATCATTGTATGTCTAATTAATTAATGGTACGAGGGGCAGTCTAGTCCATGCTTATTTTAAAATAAAATAAAATAAAAACCCTCCCTTAACATTTTTTTTTAAGGTGGAGTCCCCTTAAAAATGTCCCCCCCCCCCTAACCAAAAGTGGAGTCCCTTTAACAATCCCCTATAAATAAACCTATAGGGCCTAGCTGTCAAACTCATATTTTTTGAGAAAGCGCCGAAGCTCTACCATTCCCTTTCTCCATCAAATTCTTTAAAAATAGAAAATACTAGATTTAAGTCATCTAATTCGAGGTTTGGAGGCAAAGGTCGTAGATCCAAGATTTAGATGTCCAGATTTCATAATCAAAAGAATTCGTAAATTAAAACAATAAAGATCACATAAACTAAACCTAGATCTAAATCAAATTCATACCTTAAGAGCGCAAATCACAGGTGAGGGGATTTAAATTATATTTTTATATAATGGTATATGATATCGTTTTATTCTTGTTAAATGAATAAATCTTGCTATTTCGGAATTGTTTAGTTGTGGTAATTTATTACTTATGCGGTTTAAGTATAGTTTTATTTACAATAATTCATTTCTTACTGTAAATCCCTGTTGGAATAATATAAGAAATTTCATGTATAATGAATCTGTAATTTGAGTTGTAAATATGAGAATTCCCATTTTTAATTTCTGAGGCTATGGTTTAAATTTAGAATTGGATAAATACCAGAATTGGTTAGAATGGGAAAAGAGGTATAAACATAATTGTATTCGAACTTATAGAAAATATGTCAGATTTGCGGAAATAAATTTATGAACATGAATTAACATATATCTGTAAAAATGGAAATTAGGGAATAGCCTAGATTGATTGGTTAGCAAAAGAGAATATGTTTCCATAGTTTGGTTTGTAAGAAAAATGGAAAACATAATTGAAAACATAAAAAAAAAATAAAGCTGTGGATTAGAGCGAAATAGGGATTTAGCTGTATTGTACACTGTTCAATAGCCTAAAAATAATTGAAAGAAATGTCTTGCAATTATGGGTTTCTATTGTAGCAATTACCTTAAACTATGGAAATAATATTTGTGTGGTTTTAATAAACAATCAAGTAAGAACATGCTTAACTTTCTAAAGAATAAATTTCAGAGATAAAAAGAAAAAGGGTAAAATCACTGAAAGATGTTATGTAAAGATAGGAAGTAAGAAATCAAGTTAAAACACTTGATAGCCAGAAAAGAATTTGTCATATTTTGATAATGGTGTAGACAGAGAAATGAACAATAAAGATAGTTTTGATATATGTGTAAGCAAGGTTATAACAAGAAAGGCTTATTGTAAACTTACAATTGTAAATTTAATAAACATAATTCTATGGCAATAATGTGTAATTCTATAGCAATGGTTTTATGATAAAAATAAGGTTATAACGTAAAAGCAATAATTTAAAAAGTGAAATGAAATAAGAAAATCTTATTATGAATAAACTTAAAATTATGAATTAAATTTAATAAGAAAACTTTCTATGGTGATCTTGTGATTAAAAAACTCAATGGTTCAATGGTGGCCTTGTGATTAGGCAATACTATGGTATTCTACGGTTCTATGGTGGCCTTATGATTAGGCAATTCTGTAGTTATTCGCTGATTCTATCATAACTAATAAATTTAATAAAAACGAAGTAATTAGAAGTTAAATCAAATGGAGTGAACAATGTTGTAAATCAACGAAAAGTAAGTAAAATGCATAATGGTAAATTAGACATAGGATCTAAGAAAATAGTGATATGCATTTGGACTAGTCCAAAGGAATAAAGAACCCAACGGGGAAAATCATCGTAGGTGTCCAGAGACACAGTGGGAGCACATCTAGCTAATACCTAATTAGACAGGAAAGAAGTTCGAGCCTTCCGCGGGATGTGAGGATACTCTGAGATAGCCTTCTAGGGTATCGAAGTTATACCCCTAGAGGCAGGTCTGTACTATTCCATCCGCCTTGGATGCATTTATGTTGAGGGTATCCAAAAGAATAATGCAATGATTTTGAGGATTCAGTGGTTACCTCAGCACCGAGAGTAGGCTTCATGGTTAGGACCCAATAAGGATAGTAAGTCGTTGAATACTTGTCATCATCAGTCAGAGCGAGTACGGGTAAGACTAGAGGTAAACCAATAATAGGTTAATGATCTTTCACTATCGAGACACTAGATGAGGGACAATTCCAATTTGGATGCCTAGATTATTTGTTAGGGGCATGGTCACTTAGCTCTAGGAATGGTCTTTAACTAGTTGAAGGTGGGTCAAGTGGCTACCGAGAAAAGAAATAGACCAGCATGTGGATATCTATATCGTAGGCCTAAAGAAGCCGTCCTTTGCAAATATAGAGATCCTCGGCTAAGTTCCATAGTATAACTCAGATGGTAGATAGTACGCTTTCGTTGCGTGGCGATGGAGGCTTAATATGATTTCATAACATGGCCTAGTATGCTTTTGTAGCCTAGCGATGGAGTCCTTTCAAGCAGGGTACTATGGGAAGTACCTTGATATTTTGGACATATAAACACACACACACACACACACATATATATAATTTATTTGGTTAATCTACTTAGGAGTAGATGAGTACGATTTGTATGTAAATTCGATATCGTAATTAACCCAGATAACTCAATAAAAGGTAAAACAGTGATAGAACGGTATATGTAGATTTATTAATGGAAAATATAGTTAGTCCATTCATTAGAACTTTTGTTCTGACCCATCCTCACAATAAACCTACAGGTTAGACATGAGGTAGAGATTTTACAGCTAAGAGACACTTACTGGTCAGTGTCATTGTTATGGTAAGTATTTACTTATTATCACATTTTATCCCGTTCCGTTGTAAGATATTTATTATGAGCTTTGATGTATTTATCTTTGCCTTTCTACTGGATACCATACAAACCAACTCGAGTTTTAATGGACTTGGATTTTAGCATTTTGTGAAAAATTTAGGCCTGCTGAAATTTAGGTTCTCATAGTACAATTTTTTTATTTATTGTACCTTGTCTTTCCATTATTATTAATATAATCTTTTAAACCTTCGTTACAAGTTTTTATGTATATGTCATTATTTCCTATCGTTGACAAAACGTGAATATACATGTTAAGGGTGTCAATTGGTTAAGTTCAGTTTGATTTTAAATGGGTTAGGTAAACCCATTTATTAAACGGGTCTGAAATAGCTTAACCCAAACTCGACCAATTTATAAACGGGTTAGCCCGTGTAACCCGTTTAATTTGGCCGAGGCAAGTCGTAAACGGGTTATGGCGGGTCGGGTGATAAATGGGTCATAATCGGGTCGGGTCAACTCGTATAAGGTATAAACGGGTCATAAATGCGTCATAAACGGGTCAAATTCGGGTTCACAGGTCATAAATGGCTCAGAAACGGGTCAAATTTGGGTTCACGAGTCAAATGAGTTGTAAACGGGTCGGATCAACCCATATAAATATAAACGGATTATAAATGTGTCAAATTCAGATTAGCGGGCCAACCCGAAACCCACCCGTTTATAAACAGGTCAAATTTGGGTTGACCCGAAAATGACCCGCCAACTAAACGAATAGGGTTAGCCTGCTAATTTCCCTGCGGGTTTCAGGTCGTGCAGGAAATTGACAGCCCTAGTACATGTTTATGCCATGTTGACGAAGTTAAGTAAATAAATTTGCAAACTTTATTTTGATGTTAGGGTTGACATTTCAACAATTTATGATGTTTCTTACGTGCACTTGATTTATGTTTTATTTATTACTCTTTATAATGTGATTAATGTATTATAAATGCGAATTAAATTCATATTAAGTGCGTTAAAATAGGAAATTAGAATTATAAATGTCCCGATAGGAAATTTGTATGTGCATGAGTATTAATGGCTTTTATTATTATTAGTGACACATGACATGAGGTTAATCCCGATTTGTAGTAGAAGCTTTCCCAGAAGCGATCGCCATATCCATCACCTACAAGTTAGTGGGTTAATGTGAGAGGTCTAGGTGCCATAGGCCATATAAATATTATACAAGGACGTGGGGTTAAGTCCAACTTGTAGTATAAGCCTGTCCGAAACCGCCCTACAAATCCATCATCTACAAGTGGTTGATTTAATGTAAGATGTCTTGTGTTCACACACACACACAAACACACACACTTACACTCACACACACACACACACACACACACACACATATATATATATATATGTATGTGTGAAGTCATCCTGCCTTGAGAGGTTATTAAGTGGCTAACCTACCTTGTTTGGGTATTAAGTGGCTAAGACTAGGTCTATTATTTAGGTTCACTCCTTAGTGCTATGCCAAAGTCATGACACCCGCCTTTATTGGGTCTTAAGTGGTTATTAGGTCTTATTTCTCTTATAAAATTACGAGGTATTAAATGGACCTTTGTAAAATGACAGACATATAAGTAAGATAGTTCTTTAGAAGTTGTCCGCTTTTTATCTAGGGGCTATGTGAGGGCATACATAGGGATGGGCGATATGAAAATTTCTAAGGGACTTCCTATCTAAGGGAAGTGTTAAGTGACTAGGAGTTCACGGTTAATGGCAATTAAATAGTAATGCATTGGTCCGCCAAGAGGGTCATAAATGTGATGAGTGTCTATCCAAACCTGGTATTAAGTGGCAGATCACTGTCTCTCGATTTACACTGAGAGTATATGTAATAGTAATGACGATTATTAGACAAGGACTTAAGTGATTTTTGAGTAGCTCGCCTAATTATTACATAGTAATTATGTGTTGAATTTTCCTAGAAATGATTTGATGAATTTATACTGCCAAGTGTAGGAAAGGGACATTTCTTAAACTTATGTGATTTTCATTCACCAGAGTTTATTGTTCTAACTTCTCTCCTCTTAATATATAAACAAGTTAGTAAGTGGAAAATGCTTGATTGATGCAGTCATGGAGATTAGAGCCTAATGAAGAAGGATCTATAATTATTATCACGTTTTATAGTATTATTGTACCTATGGGATATTGTTATTGATGTACCTAGACTTGACAGATAGAATTTTATGTAACTGACATTATTGTAGTTTTATTTAATGGTACATCTATTTTCATTTATGATATTTATCCCTTCGTTGTGAAATTCTGATTTTATTTTTAGTGTAGCTCTGGTTGTGTAGTCTTCATAAGAACTAACGATCCATTTAGAATGGCTCTAACTCTAGATGGACCTTTTTTGGGCTAGGATTCAGGCTCATTCCGGCAAGGTTGTAACATTTATACACCATGTGTTTAAAAAATAGTAAGCCTTTTGGGACAAAAGGCTCCACACATTTTACTTCTGTCAAATTTTGATAGCGCTTTGCTACACTTCTGTTCTATGCATTCATTGCATCCAAGGGGTTTATTTTTGTTATGGCATTCAAAAAATAAAGTAAAGCCTTTTGGGTCTAGAGGCTTTACACACTACACAATCATATCTCGATTGCGCTTCGCTTCATTACACTTCTTCTATGGCACAAAATAGTATTTAAGGCTTATATTTAAAACAACATTACATTCGTTCAAAATTTAAAAAAATAAATATATTAGAGGAATATTTGGTCTTGTATATTCTGTTTTAACTTTCAACAAAATTTGTTTTAATAAAAACTTTGTGGTTATCGTTTCCATTTTTTAATTCTTTTAGGAAATAATTTCAGTAGAATATCAGGCATATGTTATGTTTATGTCTAAATTATTTAAAAAATCGATTTCAGTATAGTATTCGATTTTGTTACAATCAATTCAATATTTTTTGGAAAGACTAATTTAGTACGATATTTATTCCTGTCTATTCATTTCTTGAACTTTTTTTTTGAAAGGCAAAGTGGAACTTTTTTATTTACACATAAAAATAATTACATGAGTATCTTGCAACCAAACTTGCACGCAACAGAACAAAAAACACAACTTTACATTTTAACCTTTTTTTATACTATTAAAGATAATTGTGTATAATTGATCCTCTGTGTTACTGCCAATGCCAAAAATCCTGTTGTTCCTTTCTCTCCAAGTACCAGCAACAAACTTCTTCAAAAGCATCAGCATAATAGTTGACTTGTTATTTCTCCACCTCGTCGCTTTAAATATGTTAAACCACTCCATGCAACTAGAAGTTGCAGGATGATGATAACCACCAGACGCCAATAATCTCTTCCAAATATGATTCACAAAGAAGCATTCAAAGAACAAATGTATATTAGTTTCAACTTCATTGTGACAAAGAACACAGTCCTGATCCTGAATGATACCATAAGAAAACAACTTACTCTTCGAATTGACTGCATTATCCATTATCTTCCAAAGAAGAAGATTATTTTTAGATGAGCTTCCACAGTTCCAAATCCTCGATGACCATGCAAAATTTTGATGATCTGGACACATTAGACTATAAACAGTACGAATTGAGTGAGGTTTCCCATTCCAAAATGTTGCTTGTTCACTGAAAACATTATAGTGTGGCGATTTCATTCCATAGTTCCCTCAAGCTGCCAGAGCTACTATTCGGCAATTCAAGTGAAGAATCCTGAATGTAATCATTTGCTAGAGCAGATTGAGGAATGCCTGAGTTATACATCACATTTTGATCAACAACTTCACTGAGAATCGGTCCTTGACTAGCCCATGGACTATGCCAGAAAGATAATTGTGTATTGTGACAATAGTTGCGTTGAATATATTTTTTGAAAGTAGAACGCAACCTTAGTATTGATGTCCAACTGCAGCACTGCGGTGTAGACATTGTCCAGAAGTTCCTTCTGCCAATCAAATTATTTTGAACCTACCTAACCCATAAGACTTTATTAGCTGCAAATAATTTGTCAAAGTAAACTGAAATTGCAGCAATGTTCCATTTATGTAGATTTGTAATTCCCAAACCTCCATTCCTTTTGATGTCACATATTTTGTAAAAAGCAAAGGGTGTCAATTTGTTAGAGAAAGGATCCCCGTGCCAAAAGAATTTATTCATCGCGCTTGTAATCATGTCAATCATCTTTTTTGGTAATATATAATGTCGCATCCAGTAAGTTGTCATAGCTGCAACCACAGATTGAATATAGTCAGTATTGCAGCTTGGGATAGCTTCGAATTTATCCATTGCTGCAGCTTATAAGTTATCTTTTCAAAAAGAGGAAGGCATTGATCCTTGGTAATTCTTGAACTAATGAGTGGCAAGCCAAGTAATAAGCATTCATAGGCAATTCAGCTAGACCCGAGCATGTGATAATATCAAATTTCTTATCCATGGGAAGACCAGCAATAAGGATATTAGATTTATTTATGTTGATCCTCAATCCAGTTATCTTGTAAAAATGATCAAGGGTGTCTAAGATACATTGAATGTTTTGAGCAGTAGGCTTTGTGAATATAATTAAATCGTCAGCAAATGTAGGTGCGTAATAAGAGGATCCTTACATCTTGGATGGAGCGCAAGCTTACTACAATACACCTTCTCCTTTAATAATGCATTCAACAACTCCATAGTGATGATGAAAAGATAAACAGAAATGGGATCCCCCTGCCTCAATCCATTCTTACCTCTAAAATAACCATGCAATTTCCCATTTCTTGAAATAGAGTAGTAAGGAGTGGAAATGCAGGTGTATATCCAAGCAATAAATGGCATTGGAAAGTTCATACGGGACATGATATCCAAAATAGCGTGCCATGAAACTGAATCAAATGCTTTACTTATGTCTAACTTGATCATACAACGAGGTGAGATATTTTTCCTTTTATAACCATAGAGAAGCTCTTGTGTTAATAATATATTATCATTAATGCTCCTACCATTTATGTAACCTTATTGATTCTCAGAAATTATTAATTGAAGGACCTCTTGCAATCTGATTGCCAAAATCTTAGAAATGATTTTAAAGAAAATATTACAACAGGGTATTGGACGAAAATCAGAAACTGACACGAGGTTATCATATTTAAGGATTAAAGAAATTGTAGTTGAGGTAAAGCTGGTAGGAAGTTGGTTGTGCATAAAGAAAAATTCAATAGCATAGGTAATATCATCACCTAGCGCAGGCCAACGTTCCTGAATGAAATGTGCATTAAAACCACCGGGTCCACTACAGCTATTAGGATCAAGACTGAACACAGCATGTTTAATTTCTTCACCGGACACTACTATGATGATTTGTGTGGATTGATCTTCAAACAGGTAAGGAAGGTGAATTCGAAAGAGGGGTTGCACATTGATACTTGAAGTTGCTGAATTTGCAAGAATAGACTTGAAATAATCGACAAAATCATTATTTATTTTGTCCTCAAAGTCTTGGATTATACCATGCATACTTTAACCATATAAATAGTATCCATGGCCTTCCTGATTTTGATAGCATTATGGAAATACTTTGTATTCCTATCTGCCTCCTTTTCTCTTTTTAAATATGTTTTTTGTCTAAAAGCTTTCAGCTCCATGTCCAATGCGTTCTTTAGTCTATTCTGACGATGACACTCGACATGTTGCAAGTTAATATTGTTAGGATGATAGTACAACTGCTCCTGAATACTAGAAAGTTCCGACCTTAAAAGAGTTGATTGTTTTGAGCCATTTCCAAAAGTTTTAGCAGCCCAAGCCTTTAAAACAAATTTCAGCAATTTAAATTTCCTGAGAATTTATTGCAAAGGATTTCCAGGTAATTGCTGCTTCCAGGCCTGCATAAAAATAGAGGGAAAATCCGCATGTTTAGTCAAGAAATTAAAAAATTTAAAAGAGGTATTACCCTTGCTAACAGCATTATCTTTATTCCAATCAAGAATCAAAGGACAGTGATCAGATAGCGAAGAATGTAATGACCGATAGAATGAATTTAGCCAAGTTTGAATGAATTGATAATTAGCAAAAATGTGATCCAATTTACAACGAGTAGAAAATCCATATTTATTCCTGTTGGACCAAGTAAACTCAAAGCCAAAACTGCTAACCGGATTAAGAGATGAATGAATAAGGGCTTGATTGATTGGTGCAATGTCTTTAACAGTAAGCGAGCATCCTCCAGATTTTTGAAGAGATGAGAACATGCAATTAAAATCCCCACCAATTATCCAGGGATCTGAAGAGGATTGCAAATAAGGAAGAGTATTAAGGAAAATCTGCCTTTGCGCTACAGAGTTGTGCGCATAAACTGAAGTTAGGAAAAAGAGAGAGTTTAATGGTAGGATATGACATTTATAATGGATGAATTGGTCAGATGACTTTATTTTGTCAAGATGAAAAAACCTCAGGTTCCATAAAGTTAACAAGCGACCATAATTGATATCAGAAAGATTGTGATCATAGCACCAATCGGGACATATGAAAGAGGCAGCATTCACAGTAAGATTGAGATCAAGTTTAGTTTCTGAAATGCAGATGACACGAATATTGTTATCTCTAATAAAAGATTTAATGTCACTTTGCTTAGAGATTAAGTGTAAACCTCTCACATTCCAAAAAGCAATTCTGGGCATTATCATAATGATATTGGATTAGAGAGGGGAGTGGGGTGCTTTTTGGTGTGTCTTTTACAAGGAAGATTCTTTGTTGATAATGGAATTGTTTCATTAGGTGAGTATTCTTTACCCTCATTCAAACCATCAGCATTTGCAGGAGACGGTGACTGAACTTTCTTTTTCCGACCTCTCTTCCCCTTTTTCCTGCCAAGGGAAGTAGTGGAGTCAGATTCATGCTTGGAATTTTCAACTTCAACAGACATTGAGGTAGGCAACACAATATGAGGAGGCACAGAAAGATGTGAGTAAGGTGATTTGATCTTACGACTCATGTTTGAATCTGGATGGACATTAAAAGTGAGAGGTGGATCAGAGGGGTTTGATAATGAATTTTGAGGAGTTGTTAACGATGGTATAGAATGTGATTTAGATGTAGATTCACCGTTCACAGCTGGTATTTGATCACTCACTGATTCCATATTCGACAAATTTTCAATAATAGAAAAATTATTAAAAGTATGAAAAGCGTCACACGCATTATCATTATCCTCTATCATTTTTATCCTTTTTCCAAAGTGGATTTCCTGTTTGAATTACGTGGTGTTAATTCCCCATCACTATGTTCATTAAATTTGGAACACTCATCATGACTATGAATCTTTCCACTACTGTCAATAATAAGAACATCCTGCAATGCTTCTACATTTACCTTGCTTTTACAATTCTCACTTGATTTATTTTGGGCATTGGAATTATTAACATTTTGCCTTTGATCATCATCATTCAAGTTTTGCTCTGCATTGAGTTCCCTTACTCACATTTGTTTTTTCTTGCTAATCACTTCTTCCCACTCATTTTGATTACTTTTCTTATCATCAGTTCTCCATACTTTCTTTGCATTGCATCCAACATTTTCATTGCGCCCAGTTTCATATTCAAACTACTGACCATTCTCAACTTTTGCACTATCCCTAACTTTATTATGCTCACATTCTATGGTGCTGTGATCAAACATTTTACAAATTGTACAAATGGAAGGTCGCCAATCATAACTGACTTGCATAGATGGACAACTTTCGCCAAGGTCATCCATAGGAATACTGTCAGGTAGCTCATAGTCAGGCTCAATCTCTACCAAAGCCTTCGCATATCTGAATCATTGCATCTTCTCGGTACCCTCATCAAAACAGATTAGTCTTCCTATGTGGCACACCAGCTAATTAATACCATATAGAGTCCATAGCAGAAGAGGGATTCTATGAAGATGAATCCAAATCGGAACTTTCCTGATTTGTGATTGCGAACTGCCAAAAGCTGGATCCCATATTGTAATAATAAACAGACTTCCCTTAATGAATATTGGATCTTCCTGTAAAACTCTCTCTTTATCAAGTTCATTAGCAAATTTAAAAAAGAAGTGATAACCGTCTGATTTTATCTCAATATCACCATTCAGCTTCCAGTGTCTTTGTAAGAAATTTACAACAGAGGTATATGAAAGAGTGCCATCAAGGGAAAAACCCACTAAATAATCATTCCAATACTTCATACCCTCTTGTTTAACGAGATCAAGAATTTTCTCATGACTAGAATCACGTGGAATATCAAAATGAAGAGGTTTGAATTTACCAGCATTACGTGGAAGAGATTTGAAAAGAGATGCAAAATCAGATTTAACTGCAACACGCTCACGAGAGGCAGAGCTAGTTGGAAGAGGGTTTGAAGAAGACATGTTCGATGATATGCCAATGACGTGAATTGATGTAGAAGTAGAGAAATCTTGAACAGAGGGATTAGTAGTAGGAGGAATTTCATTAAACTGATCAGGATAAGAAATTGCTGTAGAAATACCATGGATTAGCGAGGAGGAAGGAATTTCTTTTATTCCTCTTGGATCCAGATTTGTAAATTCATGAAAAATATAGTTTGTAGATTCAAATAGGAATGACCACGGATAATAAATGTAAATTTAAATCAAATTCAGAACTTGGAGTGCAAAATCCCAAGTGAGTGGATTTCAATTTTTTTTAATAGCAGTATATATCATCATTTAATTCTTATTAAATTAATAAGATATTTTCTCAATCCTCGTTCCCTCAATCTGCGTTCGATTTTAAAGTCTGTTGTAGTAACATTCAAAATATGCGTGGATTTGCAGTATTGACATATGCATATGACTGATTTAGACACCGATTTGTACTCCTAATTCTATGCAAATGTTTAACCCTTTTTATTTTGCGCATGTTGGAAAATATGATTCAGTTGTAATCATAAAAAGAAGAAGATTTCATAACTTGAGGCTAAGTTGACTTATAATGTAAAACTGTAATAAAAGGGAATTTGGACTGAAAATAGAAAAACTTGATCAGGCATGCCAAATAATTGTGACACAGGTTGAGATTGTATAATTAATATTACGTATAGTAAATTTACAGTTGAATGGTAAATCTGAGAATTCCCAAATTTATTTCTTAAAACTACCATTCCAATATATAATGGAATGAATATAGAAATTGTTGGGATTGAAAAAAAAGTATAAGCCCAATTGTGTCCAAATTTATTGTAGTTATGCCAAATTGGGAGAAACAAATGAAGAACAGGAATTAATGTGTACCAATTAAAATAGGAAGTTCGAATAGCCTAAATTGATTGGTAAGTAAAAGGGAATATATTTGCATAGTTTGATTTGTAAGAAAAATGAAAACATAATTGCAAGTATAAAAAGAAATAAAGGCTTGGATTTGTGCGAAAAAGGGATTTAGCCATATTGTGCACTTTTCGATAGCCTAAAAAAAATATCTTGCAACTATGGTTTCTATTACTGCAATTACCTTAAACTATGAAGTTAGATTATTGTAAAATTTTAATAATCAATCAAATAGGAACATGCCCAACTTTCTAATGAATAAATTTACAAAGATGGAAAGAATAAGGGAAACATAACTAAAAGATGTTATGTAAAGAAAAGAAGTAAGAAATCGGGTCAAACACTTGATAATTAGAAACGAATGTAATCTATTATGATAATTGTACGAAGACAAAAATGAATCATAATATGCAGTTTTGATTACACCATGAAAATTATAGTTAAAACTGAAATGAAGGCTTATTATAAATAAACTTAAAAGTGTGAATTAAGATTAATAAGTAAAATTCTATGGTGGCCTTGTGATTAGGCATTCTATTTTATGGTGGTCTTGCGATTAGGCATTAACCTTGTGATTAGGCATTCTATTTTATGGTGGTCTTGCGATTAGGCATTGGCCTTGTGATTAGGCATTCTATTTTATGGTGGTCTTGCGATTAGGCATTGGCCTTGTGATTAGGCATTCTATTTTATGGTGGTCTTGCGATTAGGCATTCTATAGTTATTCGATGGTTCAATGATCGCTAATAAAGTAGATAAACAAGTAATTAAAGTTCAGATTTAATGAACTGAACAATACTGTTAATTAGCAAAAAGAAGAGTAAGCTAAATGCATAATGGAATATTATACATAGGATATAATAAAATAGTTAGATGTGTTTCAACTAGTCTGAAGGAATTCTGAATAAAGAGCGCAATGGGGCAGATCATTGTAGGTGTCTGGAGACATAGTGGAAGCACATCCAACTTAATATTGGATAGGACCAGACAAAGACCTCTTGGGGAAGCCCGTTGCTAGCTAAGTCCCAGAGGTTGGAAGTTCGAGACTTCTTTGGGACGTGAGTATTCTCTGAGATAGCCCTCTAGGGGATCCCCGTGGTCTGCTACCCCAGTGGAAGGTCTGTACACTTACATCTATAAAGTATGCATTGGCTTCATTTTTGTTAAGAGCAACCAAAATACTGATGGGATGATTTTTTTAATTCAGAAGTTGCCACGGCTCTATGAGAAGGCTTCATGGTCAGGACCTAATAAGGATAGTAGATTGTCTGGTACCTATCATCGTCAGTTAGAGTATGTACAGGAAGGACTGGAGATAAACCAACATGCCAATGGTATTTCACTATCAAGACAATTGTTGAGTGACAACACCAATTGGATTTTTAGTTTGTTTATTAAGGGAAAGATCACTTAGGTCTTGAAATGGTCTTTCATTATTTGAGGTGGGTGAGTAGGGCCATAGACACTAAGAAAAAGGGACAAACTGATCTACGGATATCTGTATCATAAGCAGATGTAGAATCCCCCGACTAAATTCTGTGTAAGGCTTTAGCTCGATAGAGGAGCTCAGGTTGTAGACTGTATGATCAAAAGTAAGTCCTCGGTGTATGCAATGGGTGGTGCATCGTGGATGTCTGAGTATTAACTTCATGCAAGGGTTTAACCAAATAAAGGAGCTCGGATAGTGGACAGTACGCTTCCATCGCGTGGCAATGGAAATTTCATATTCTTTCGTAGTGTGGTGATGAAGATCTAGTATGCTTTCATAGCGTGACAATCGAGACATTTCGAGGAGATTACTATGGGTAATACCTTGATATATGGATCATATAGCAACATATATATGGATTATTTGGTTTGATCTACTGGGAAACAGACGGGTACGATCTGCGCGCAGAGGCGAGAGTGTTATAAACCTCAACAACCTAATAAAGGTAAATTAGTGATAGAACGGTATATACAGTGTTATCTTTTAAAAGTATAATTTATCCATTCACTAGAGATTTTGTTTTGACCTCCTCCTCATAACAAACCCGCAGGTTGGACAAGTGGCAGAGATTTTACAGCTTAGTGACACTTGCTAGTCAATGTCATTATTATGGTGATTATTTTCTTCTTCTTCTTATTATTATTCTTTATTCAGTTCCACTGTGAGATATTTTATTATGAGCTCTGATATATTTATCTTTGGCTTTCTACAGTATTCCAAACAAACCAAGTCGAGTTTCAGTGAACTTGGATTTTAGAATTCAGCGAAAAATTCAGACCAGCTAAAATTTAGGTTGTTACATCTAGTATCAGATCTTAGGTTTAGGATTCCTATATAAATGCAAGTGAGCATATTTTCATTTTCAATATATAAAAATGTTACATGCATATACCTAGATCCATAAAGGAACCTACTAAATAAGAGGAGCGATGTATGGAAAAAGCTAAGATATCAGTTTTGTACACTTAGGAAATGGAAATGAAAAAAGAGAAAACAAATCCAAGAGTAACTAGAATAAAATGAACAAAATTGTTCTAAAAAAAAGGAGAAGTCCATGTGTTAATATCCGAAATTTTGGTATTTCAAAATAGTGGCTTGGGTAATAAAGCCTTATAAATTGAGAAAGGGCAGGAAGGAAAATGGATTAGGGGTGTGTGTACATACATGCATACATAAATACATATATATATATATATATATTGTAAACACTCAAAGGTAACACAATAATGTAAGAGAACTGAGAAAAAGAAAATTTCCAAAAGACGTCTCTCATGTGATTATTGTTTAATAGAGCGGAGTTTAGGTAATTTTAAACTTGCATGGTTTATATGAAAAGGGTAAAGAGGAAATAGATTGGAAAGAGGGAGTCTGGGATTTTTATAAGTGAAATTATGACATGGTTTGTAATTAATTAAAATACTTTTGCAGCACTTCTTGATGAAATATGAATGTTTGATATGTTATCTCAATCTATGATGGGATAAGAACTAGGGGTAGGCGACATGAGTTTGTAGAGAGTGGTCGATGGAAAGAAGGAGCAATAGGGTTGCCTAGTTTTTGTGATGGTGACCTTTTTATGTCAAAGGGATATGGTCTTAGGCCTCCTAGTCCTAGTGGATAACCATATTTAGCCATTGTATCTTTTATCTAGTAGTGATTGTAATAGAGCATGTTTTCCTTTAGTAAAGATTTATACTCCTATGTAATATTCTATTTTATTATAGATGATAGAATAGTTTAGAGGGATATTCTCTTTCTAGGTGCTTGTGCTGATCACTAAAAACGAATAAAGGCATAGGATATTGTAAATAAATTGATGATGAAAGCAAAAGATGAATAACTAAACGAAGAACAACAAAAAAAATTCAGAAATCAATAAAGATGACAACTACAATAAATGAGAACAATAAGAGAAAATAAGTTTTCCAAAAATAAGTTTGGGAAATCTGAAATAAGAAATTCTTCTTATGTAAACTTTGCTTGGGATAGGAAAATAGGAATTTTTAGAGAGTAGCAATGGAAAGTTCCATGTATAGAGAAAAAGGTGCATGAAAATGAAGTGGAAAATATAGAATTTTCCATTTTCTACCTTTTTCCAACATAAGAAATCGAATTCGAAAAATTAATTTTTTCTAAATTCGCAAATTAGAAGTTGGTTGGTAGGGTTGGGTACAAAAATTGGTGATCTATCCACTTACCCTTTGAGGGTGTGGAAAAATTGGATGAAATTATATTTTATTTTTAAATTATCGCACTTATGTAGAAATTTCCTATATATTTAGGTTGTGTGCATCATGTTTTCAAGGGATTTTTGAAAAAAAAAACAATCATATAGGATGTACCGCTTAGAAATTCATTGCATTTACAAATTTTTATGATGTACTACACTTTGCACTAGTACATGGATAATTGCAAAATTTTATGTACATGTGATGGTTGAGAATTATGCGAGGAATTACATAATTTTACCCGTACAAAATTTCGAGGACGAAATTTCCTAAAGGTTAGGAGAATGTAACACCACGCATTTTTATTAATAAAAGTAATCAAGATAATTCCATAAATAATTAATAATAAAAACATACATTTTGGGATTGTTAGATTTTATCTTTGAAACATATACCATTACGTTCATAGCGATTTTCTGACTAAGTTATATATATAATATATTCTGAATGGTGTTTACAAAGAAAATTTACTAACATTTGAAGTCTAGTGCTGGGAAAAATATTTATAAATGTAAACGTATGAATGTATGTAAATATATTTGTTTTAAAAATATATTCGCGTTTTAATTCCACAACAGTACGCATTTGAATTTGAATCTACAATGTGTCAAAAAGGAATGAAATCAAATAAATCTATAAAATAAAAACAAAAATTTAAAATTAAACACGCATGATGAAAACGGGAACCCAGACCGTGTTGAAACGCATATGGGTCGACCCTTACTTAGAATGGATCGACCCATAGATCGACCCATGTGTTGTGTCGACCCATGTGTCGACCTGACGATAAGATGATTTGACCCAAGTGGGTAAACGACGCATTGTTTTCTGATTTTACGGCCTGGATTTTATTGTTTTGAATGGGATGGACACAGCTAGTATGGACATCTATAAATAAACCTACAGGGTTGGTTGTCAAACTCATATTTTCCTGGGTGGATGCGGAAGCCTTACCATTCCCTTTCTCCTCCAATTCTTCAAAAAATATATATTAGATTTAGGTCATCTGATTCAACATTTGGAGGCAGATGTTACAAATTTAAGGTTTAGATACCCATGTTTTCTATCCATACATGATAAGTTCTTTGAATTTGAAGTTAAATAATTTCTTTACTCCTTTTGGATTCCGATTTGTAAATCCGTGAACAACATAATGTGATGACCCCATTTCCCGTACGAACGGAGACAAGGGTTATCTTTGGAATATAACACAGAAACAGATAATAGCAGAACAGAATTAAATAAATACACCAGATAATGAACAATGGAATATACTGGATAAAAGTAATCATAAGAGTTACACAATTTACAGGATCATACATAGTACAAATGCAGTTCAACTATACATATATGCCCACAGCGGAAAATAAACATAATGTACAATAGGAGCTGAACAACATAAAAAGAGATAAATGAGAGAATCCATCTTCAGCTCCAGCTATCCAGAAAGAACCATCTAAACCTGAATACAAGGCTGCCCGTGTAGAAAAAGGGGCACCCGAGTTTGAAAGTGAAACAAACTACGAGTCAGTCATGGGACTGGTATGAGAAATCTACTCAACACATTTCAAATATGGCTAATCACAGGACCACGCCACTTTCGTGGAACGGGTTTACTCCATTGGATTGCCAGTGCTTTAAAACAAATCTTTCTTTTAAAACATCGCAATGCTTTTTATAAAATGAAGCCATTATAAGACCCAGTTCCCATCACACAATGCAACGCAAACCGGAGGATAGAGTTTTACCTTATAATGGCCAAAATATGATTGATACGAATAAAACAAAAGCATTTGGTGTTACTACTAGTGTTTATATGTTTCAAAAACAATTTCAAATCATAACTATCAATCATAGATGGCATGGGTACCATATATCATGTCGCCATATATATATACAATCAAAACCGCACGATCACGTATTTGGAGATTGGATTTTCGTCATGAACCAAGGCAAAAGACAGTCCTTACCGAATTCGAGACAATCTAGCCCATGTCTAAGGATCAGAGCTCGAGTGACCCTTGGAGCGACAGGGCCGGTCCACCGATGTGGATTAAAATTCCTGAACACTACGTTTCCCCGCCCTATGGGGCGTAAATGAGCCAACGAATGACTCCATCGGACCCGGATCGTCCGATCTAACCGAGGCGCCTCGCAACAGCAACAACCACACAGGTGAAAAGTATATAAATATCAGGGATGGTAGGTCACTGACACCACCCTTGCTAGAAAGAAACGCATGCCCTCCCTGAGGTCCTTCTCCCGTTTCTGGTTCATACCGGGGTGTGAGGCTCGCGAATTCACATTATACACAAAGCTACGCCACACAGGCGGTGCTTTGATCATCACCACAAGACTTTGCTTTTCAACAGAAGCCCTGATCATTTGCCACTTAGGCATGCCACACTAGCAATTCATGCCATGCGACTGATGTCCATCGATATACAACCTCTAAGCTCATGCGTTTCAGAGAAGGGCGTTAAGCAAAAGAATAAATTCTCCACCGCCAAACAGATGTATATTTAACAGAGATCAATCAACACAGAATAAAATCCAATGTCAGACACACAGTCCATTTACAAGTCCGTTCTGGGTCTGAACGAAACCGGAGGCACTAAATACCTCGCAAACCCATCGATCACCACGTACGTCTGGGCGATCACCACTCATTATCCATATTTCGGGATGCCTCCCAATCAGGACCTCGGTTACCACCCAAACGAGGTGAAGATCTCCGGTCTTCGACCACCGTCTTCATCTTTGACTTTCAATCGTTGGCCAATTATTTGAAATGAGAATTAACTCGGCCTTTTCAAATAATTCACGTATTTTTAGAATTTCAAATCAACTTATTTCAATGGTTAAATCAATCGACAACACCAATTTGTTCTTTAATGTACTTTTCACACCAAACACATTCAACCATCAAAAACCACATAAATCAAGCAAATTCAGTTTATTTCCATTCCATATCGTTTATGATATTTTATAACAATTTATCGCTATTTTTATTTATTTTAAAATAGCCAATTTAGTCAAAACGACGCTTCGGGCTATAACGCGGCCGTGACGCTGTTTTTCTTCAGATTTGATTTACACATATCTGAAAATCTAACCGTTGGATCTTCACAAAACTTACATCATTAGGAAGGTCTTTTCAAAACAAATCCAACGGTTCCAGTTTCGGGAAATCCGACGGTCGGATCTCCCGGTATCATCATTTGAAGTTTCGATTTCAAAATACGAACTGCAGCGTCGTTATTCGATTAAATATAATTATATATATATATATATATAATCATTTCTGGCGCTGTTTTTCTTTAGATTTGAATTAAACATTCCAGACAATCCAACCGTTGGATTTTTACAAAGTTGGTGCCGTTGGAAAGATATTTCCAAGGCGAACCCAACGGTTGCGGTTTCGGGAAAATCCAATGGTCGGATTTCCCGCACTAGTTGTTTGAAATCACGGTTTCAAAACACGAACTGCACAGCCACGTTTCGTTTTAATTTTATTTATATTTATATATTTATATAAATATAGTTCATTCAACAATTTCAATATCGTTTTCACTTCAAATATTTCACTAACGCCTTTAAATTTTGGAAAATTTCGCCATAACCTCCTTTGTACGGGAGGGGCTGGAAAAATTCCCAAATAGCCACACGGGCGTCTCATGTGAAAAAGAAAAAGAAAAAGCCAAGCGGCTAGCCAACAGGCTCATAAAATCATCACCCAAACAAAACAGTAAATGTGTACCTATTTGTCGGGCACAAAATTTTATTCCTCTTCTCTAGCCCTTTTGCTATAACCTGTTCAATAAATATGCACGTACATATATACAATTTTTATCACTTATCATTTTCCATTCAACTTCATATTTGATTTACTTTATTTTAAAACACCATTCATTCTAATGTTGCATGCATAGGCTAAAATCATATCATTAGCTAATTAATGTATATTTCAACTCATGCATATTTTATTTGAACAAGTGGCTATTTTTAACACTTCACATTTCAAAGATGATAATTTTGGCGAACTAAAATACATTTCAACACATGACTATTTTCTTTAGTTCCTATGCATGTTGAAATAATATTTCTTCACAAATATTTATTTCAACGTCCACATATCTTTAGCATATCACATAGATGATAAAAATGATATTTTTATCATTTAAAACATTTATTCGACAAATAGATGTTTTCAACACTTCATAGTTTCAATAAAAATGTAATTTTTATTGTTCGATCTTTTTATTCAACACATGAACTTTTCCACTACACACACTTCTCAACACATGAGCATTTCCACACATGGATATTTTATTTATGTTGTTCATATAAGAAAGATAGAATTTTTGTTGTTGAAACTATTTATATATAAGGCGAATATTTTACATACTTCATATATATTATAAAAATGTGATTTTTATTGTTTAGACACTTCATTCATTCATAAATGAATTTAATTTTCACACATCACTTTTCAACACATGAACATTTCCACACATGGATATTTTATTTATGTTGTTCATATAAGAAAGATAGAATTTTTGTTGTTGAAACTATTTATATATAAGGCGAATATTTTACATACTTCATATATATTATAAAAATGTGATTTTTATTGTTTAGACACTTCATTCATTCACAAATGAATTTAATTTTCACACATCACTTTTCAACACATGAACATTTCCACACATGGATTTAGTTTCAACATATGACTTTAATTTCAACGCATGAAAATAATTTCAACATATGAAAATTATTCTAACACACAAAGATTATTCAAAATTTCGGCAGCATAACGGTAGGGTAGTTAAAACCGGCACCGTCCCTAGTACGGCTCCTCGCTCTACCTTAAAACTTCGCGGTTTTTGACAATGGGGATTCATGCATCTAATTCGCACGTAGGCGGCATGTTTATTTTTATTTCCACAAATATTTCCAACTCATTTCAATCACCAATGGGTATTTTTCAACCACAACCAAACAATATCAACCACAAACAATTATTCAACCATTCGTATTTTTCATCCAATATTTCACACCAATTCACAACAATAAATATCGTCTATGGTTTGTGGACGAGGGGCGTATATATATGTATATTTTATTGCTATATTTCACTTGCATTTCAACACATATATCAATTATTCTTTGCATGTATAATTCATACTTCACTCATATAGCTTACACATCGCATGTACTTGAGGTATACAACACGCGTGTAATTTATATTTCGCTTATATAATTTATACACGACATTTTCCATTCAAATTCCTTTAATTTAGATTTCTCACATTGGGTTCCACTCCACCAAAAATAGCAGAAGACTCAGAAAAATATGCGGTCTCTTCTAAAATGTAGAAGACGTCCACACGGTCACGATGTTTCCTGTTTCATCGAATTTCGTTAACACACCAAAAAGATATGATTTTTCAAAGTTTGCAACGGTTTAAAAGTGTTAAAACTGTTGAAAATTTAACAAGTCGTTACCTCAGCTGAAAGGTTCAAAACTAGGTTTGAATTTTTCGATCAATTCGTGCAATGGTTCCACGATCGGGTTGCGCAGGGTCGAAGAGGGAGGAGAGGCGCCTGTTCACCTGGAGGTGGGGCCAGTTCGACGGCCTCAGGCGTGCGTGGAGGCGGTTCGAAGTGCTGAACTTCGTGACGTCGGTTCTCCCAAACCACACAATGAAAAAAAATCCAAACTATATATGGATTTGAAGATCTTCTCGTGCTCTCCAAAATCTTCAACTGGAGCTTTTGATATTAGTGAGTGGATGAGGAGAAATCGAAGAGAGAAGGCCTCAAGCCCTTTCCGCCGTGCGTCGCGATATACGGGGAGAGAGAAAGCTGGGGTGTCGTTTTCTGATTGGCCAGGAATTTTTTTATATTTATATATTTTTAAAATTTCAAAAATACCCCTCTTCGCATACTAACTCCAATCCGAACCCAACGACTGTCGTCCCTAGCGTTTTACCCCCATTCTGAACACAATGGGATATGTCTCATAGGCCCATTCGACTGTTTCAGTCTGTTTTCTTTCAAATTAAAATATAAAACATTCAATATTCGATTTAAACGTGCATTTCAATTTGCTAGGGCCACAAACTGATTCAAAAAATTCCAGAAAAATAAATCTGGCTATGTTTTGATGATACAGTCCCAATAAAACTAGTTTTGTTGAATTCTGAGACCGTTTGCAAAAAGGCCCATTTCTGGTCGATCCAATTTAACTATAATTGACCAAAACACGTTTTCCTTTGCCACGCTCACATACTAGCTTCAAAAATTATGAAATTTGAAACCTAGCAATAACTTCACATCCCGAATCCAACAAAAGTGGTTTCGTAGAATTCCGAGGTCGTATGCACAACGACCAATTTCACGGGCTATATGAATTCCATAGCGACCTTTCTGAAAATTCATTTGGCCATAGCTTTTGGTTTCCGCTATGAAAATTCGATTTTTCAGATTCGTTAGAAAGGTATTCACTAACAGATTTAAATATTTTTGGTTTCACTCAAATCCGTTTTGGTTTGCACCCGGTACAGTCCGATAAAGTTTGAATCCAATTTTTGAAACTACAGCGCCATTTCAGGCCTTGTTTATAATTATAATTAATTATATCCGTTTTCAATTGTCGATTCAACTCACTTGTCATCTCTATTATTTAAAATATTTATTTTAAATATTAAAAATCCATTATTTTAGCCAATTTAAAATTTTTGAATTGGTTCAGATTTTCTGGGTCGTTACAATCTCCCCCACTTAAAACTTTTCGTCCCCGAAAAGGAACAAAGTCGAAAGTGGTTTGATTAATCAATTCTACGTTCGATCTGGCTTCAATTCTCTAACTTTTCAGTTTCTGAGAATTTTCAAATTCCTCAAAAATTTGGCTAACACCCGGAATTTTCGAAAAATTTCGCCATAACTTTTCAAAATCACGCAAATCAATTTCTATATTCTTTTAAAATCATTCAGACTATAGAATTAAAAGTGCACATCCATGGAAAGAAAATAACAACAGAATAGAGAACTGATTGGTAATGCAAAGTATGGTAAATGTACCTTGCACCGGAGTCAATCAGAGTTATCCACTCGGCATCTAGGATAAGCTTTCTGAATGCTCTCCTCAGTTTCCCAAGTACAATCTCGCGGATCTCCACTCCATTGCACTTTAACTAAGTGAACCTTCTTGTTCCTCAACTCTTTGGTTTCTTTGCCGATAATCTTTAGCGGATCTCTTCTCACAGCTAGTTCTGGAGTAATTTCAATATCCTGTTGAGCTGCTTCTTCCACGATCAAGTCTGGATCATGAACGTGCTTTCGAAGTTGAGATATATGAAATACATCATGAACTCCAGGCAACCAATCCGGCAGTTTGACCCTATAAGCGAGAGTTCCGATCCGTTCCAGAATAGGAAACGGACCAATGAATTTGGGCGCCAACTTTCCAGTTTTACCGAACCGGATAACTCCTCTCATCGGCGATACTTTCAAATATACATAGTCGCCCACAACAAATGATATATCTCTTCTTCTCCTATCAGCGTAGCTCTTTTGTCGGCTTTGAGCGGCCAATAATCGTTTCTTAATAAAATCGACTTTGTCGGCAGCTTCTCGAATCATATCTGGCCCCAACACAAGTCTATTTCCAGGTTCGACCCAACAAGCAGGAGATCGGCATGGTCTACCATACAATGCTTCGAATGGCGACATTGTCAGACTCGCCTGGTAGCTGTTATTATATGAGAATTCGGCCAAATGCAGATGGTCTTCCCATGATCCACCGAAATTTAGAACACAAGCCCGCAATAGATCTTCTAAAATACGATTCACCCTCTCAGTCTGACCGTCTGTCTGAGGATGATAAGCGGTGCTCAAGTTCAACTTTGTTCCCAGCTCTACTTGAAATGCCTCCCAGAATTTACTAGTAAATATTGTGTCTCTATCACTGACTATACTGAGCGGCACTCCATGTAGTCTAACTATTTCCTTGAAATAAATCTGCGCCAGGCTCTGGGCAGTTCTGTTTGATCTGACAGGTATGAAATGGGCGGTCTTCGTGAAGCGATCTACGATCACCCAAATACTATCATTTCCTTTTCTGGTTCTGGGCAGACCATCAATGAAATCCATAGAAATATGTTCCCACTTCCAACGAGGAACGTCTAGCGGTTGTAATAATCCAGCTAGTTTATGTTGGTCGCTTTTGACTAGCTGGCAAGTAGGGCATCGACTAACATATAAGGAAATGTCCCTTTTCATCGACTTCCACCAGAAAATGCGTTTGATGTCATTATACATTTTGCTTACTCCCGGATGGATACTAAGTTTTGACTTGTGGCATTCATCCATTACTTCCTTTCGGAGTTCAGGAATTTTAGGAACACAGATTCGACCTTTCAGCCTTAGAATCCCCTCATTATCAACTTGAAAACTCGAGGGTTCGCCCTTCTGAATTATCTCTCTGATCTTCTGAATGAAGTGATCATCCTTCTGAAGAGAAGATATTTTATCCATCAATGAAGTCGTGATAATAAAACTGGCGATCATTTCATTCTGCTACTCATACGAGGATATTACTGATCCTATCTGTAATGAGTTACCCGTCCTAGAACACTACTGGTTCTATTTCTGACGAGTTCGTTAATATGTTATATTCCAGAACTAAGCTTAACCAAAGCTCTGATACCACGTTTTGACGACCCCATTTCCCGTACGAACGGAGACAAGGGTTATCTTTGGAATATAACACAGAAACAGATAATAGCAGAACATAATTAAATAAATACACCAGATAATGAACAATGGAATATACTGGATAAAAGTAATCATCAGAGTTACACAGTTTACAGGATCATACTTAGTACAAATGCAGTTCAACTATACATATATGTCCACAGCGGAAAATAAACATAATGTACAATAGGAGCTGAATAGCATAAAAAGAGATAAATGAGAGAATCCATCTTCAGCTCCAGCTATCCAGAAAGAACCAGCTAAACCTGAATACAAGGCTGCCCGTGTAGAAAAAAAGGGGCACCCGAGTTTGAAAGTGAAACAAACTACGAGTCAGTCATGGGACTGGTATGAGAAATCTACTCAACACATTTCAAATATGGCTAATCACAGGACCACGCCACTTTCGTGGAACGGGTTTACTCCATTGGATTGCCAGTGCTTTAAAACAAATCTTTCTTTTAAAACATCGCAATGATTTTTATAAAATGAAGCCATTATAAGACTCAGTTCCCATCACACAATGCAACGCAAACCGGAGGATAGAGTTTTACCTTATAATGGCCAAAATATGATTGATACGAATAAAACAAAAGCATTTGGTATTACTACTAGTGTTTATATGTTTCAAAAACAATTTCAAATCATAACTATCAATCATAGACGACATGGGTACCATATATCATGTCGCCATATATATATATATATATATATATATATATATATATATATATATATATATACAATCAAAACCGCACGATCACGTATTTGGAGATTGGATTTTCGTCATGAACCAAGGCCAAAGTTAGTCCTTACCGAATTCGAGACAATCTAGCCCATGTCTCAGGATCAGAGCTCGAGTGACCCTTGGAGCGACAGGGCCGGTCCACCGATGTGGATTAAAATTCCTGAACACTACGTTTCCCCGCCCTATGGGGCGTAAATGAGCCAACGAATGACTCCATCGGACCCGGATCGTCCGATCTAACCGAGGCGCCTCGCAACAGCAACAACCACACAGGTGAAAAGTATATAAATGTCAGGGCTGGTAGGTCACTGACACCACCCTAGCTAGAAAGAAACGCATGCCCTCCCTGAGGTCCTTCTCCCGTTTCTGGTTCATACCGGGGTGTGAGGCTCGCGAATTCACATTATACACAAAGCTACGCCACACAGGCGGTGCTTTGATCATCACCACAAGACTTTGCTTTTCAACAGAAGCCCTGATCATTTGCCACTTAGGCATGCCACACTAGCAATTCATGCCATGCGACTGATGTCCATCGATATACAACCTCTAAGCTCATGCGTTTCAGAGAAGGGCGTTAAGCAAAAGAATAAATTCTCCGCCGCCAAACAGATGTATATTTAACAGAGATCAATCAACACAGAATAAAATCCAATGTCAGACACACAGTCCATTTACAAGTCCGTTCTGGGTCTGAACGAAACCGGAGGCACTAAATACCTCGCAAACCCATTGATCACCACGTACGTCTGGGCGATCACCACTCATTATCCATATTTCGGGATGCCTCCCAATCAGGACCTCGGTTACCACCCAAACGAGGTGAAGATCTCCGGTCTTCGACCACCGTCTTCATCTTTGACTTTCAATCGTCGGTCAATTATTTGAAATGAGAATTAACTCGGCCTTTTCAAATAATTCACGTATTTTAGAATTTCAAATCAACTTATTTCAATGGTTAAATCAATCGACAACACCAATTTGTTCTTTAATGTACTTTTCACACCAAACACATTCAACCATCAATAAACCACATAAATCAAGCAAATTCACTTTATTTTCATTCCATATCGTTTATGATATTTTATAACAATTTATCGCTATTTTTATTTATTTTAAAATTGCCAATTTAGTCAAAACGACGTTTCGGGCTATAACGCAGCCGTGGCGCTGTTTTTCTTCAGATTTGATTTACACATATCTGAAAATCTAACCGTTGGATCTTCACAAAACTTACATCATTAGGAAGGTCTTTTCAAAACAAATCCAACGGTTCCAGTTTTGGGAAATCCGACGGTCGGATCTCCCGGTATCATCATTTGAAGTTTCGATTTCAAAATACGAACTGCAGCGTCGTTATTCGATTAAATATAATTATATATATATATAATCGTTTCTGGCACTGTTTTTCTACAGATTTGAATTAAACATTCCAGACAATCCAACCGTTGGATTTTTACAAAGTTGGTGCCGTTGGAAAGATATTTCCAAGGCGAACCCAACGGTTGCGGTTTCGGGAAAATCCAATGGTCGGATTTCCCGCACTAGTTGTTTGAAATCACGGTTTCAAAACACGAACTGCACGGCCACGTTTCGTTTTAATTTTATTTATATTTATATATTTATATAAATATAGTTCATTCAACAATTTCAATATCGTTTTCACTTCAAATATTTCACTAACGCCTTTAAATTTTGGAAAATTTCGCCATAACCTCCTTTGTACGGGAGGGGCTGGGAAAATTCCCAAATAGCCACACGGGCGTCTCATGTGAAAAAGAAAAAGAAAAAGCCAAGCGGCTAGCCAACAGGCTCATAAAATCATCACCCAAACAAAACAGTAAATGTGTACCTATTTGTCGGGCACAAAATTTTATTCCTCTTCTCTAGCCCCATTGCTATAACCTATTCAATAAATATGCACGTACATATATACAATTTTTATCACTTATCATTTTCCATTCAACTTCATATTTGATTTACTTTGGTTTAAAACACCATTCATTCTAATGTTGCATGCATAGGCTAAAATCATATCATTAGCTAATTAATGTATATTTCAACTCATGCATATTTTATTTGAACAAGTGGCTATTTTTAACACTTCACATTTCAAAGATGATAATTTTGGCGAACTAAAATACATTTCAACACATGACTATTTTCTTTAGTTCCTATGCATGTTGAAATAATATTTCTTCACAAATATTTCTTTCAACGTCCGCATATCTTTAGCATATCACATAGATGATAAAAATTATATTTTTATCATTTAAAATATTTATTCGACAAATAGATGTTTTCAACACTTCATAGTTTCAATAAAAATGTAATTTTTATTGTTCGATCTTTTTATTCAACACATGAACTTTTCCACTACACACACTTCTCAACACATGAGCATTTCCACACATGGATATTTTATTTATGTTGTTCATATAAGAAAGATAGAATTTTTGTTGTTGAAACTATTTATATATAAGGCTAATATTTTACATATTTCATATATATTATAAAAATGTGATTTTTATTGTTTAGACACTTCATTCATTCACAAATGAATTTAATTTTCACACATCACTTTTCAACACATGAACATTTCCACACATGGATATTTTATTTATGTTGTTCATATAAGAAAGATAGAATTTTTGTTGTTGAAACTATTTATATATAAGGTGAATATTTTACATACTTCATATATATTATAAAAATGTGATTTTTATTGTTTAGACACTTCATTCATTCACAAATGAATTTAATTTTCACACATCACTTTTCAACACATGAACATTTCCACACATGGATATAGTTTCAACATATGACTTTAATTTCAACGCATGAAAATAATTTCAACATATGAAAATTATTCTAACACACAAAGATTATTCAAAATTTCGGCAGCATAACGGCAGGGTAGTTAAAACCGGCACCGTCCTTAGTACGGCTCCTCGCTCTACCTTAAAACCTCGCGATTTTTGACAATGGGGATTCATGCATTTAATTCGCACGTAGGCGGCATGTTTATTTTTATTTCCACAAATATTTCTAATTCATTTTAATCACCAATGGGTATTTTTCAACCACAACCAAACAATATCAACCACAAACAATTATTCAACCATTCGTATTTTTCATCCAATATTTCACACCAATTCACAACAATAAATATCGTCCATGGTTTGTGGACGAGGGGCGTGTATATATATATTTTATTGCTATATTTCACTTGCATTTCAACACATATATCAATTATTCTTTGCATGTATAATTCATACTTCGCTCATATAGCTTACACATCGCATGTACATGAGGTATACAACACGCGTGTAATTTATATTTCGCTTATATAATTTATACACGACATTTTCCATTCAAACTCCTTTAATTTAGATTTCTCACATTGGGTTCCACTCCACCAAAAATAGCAGAAGACTCAGAAAAATATGCGGTCTCTTCTAAAATGTAGAAGACGTCCACACGGTCACGATGTTTCCTGTTTCATCGAATTTCGTTAACACACCAAAAAGATATGATTTTTCAAAGTTTGCAACGGTTTAAAAGTGTTAAAACTGTTGAAAATTTAACAAGCCGTTACCTCAGCTGAAAGGTTCAAAACTAGGTTTGAATTTTTCGATCAATCCGTGCAATGGTTCCACGATCGGGTTGCGCAGGGTCGAAGAGGGAGGAGAGGCGCCAGTTCGCCTGGAGGTGGGGCCAGTTTAATGGCCTCAGGCGTGCGTGGCGGCGGTTCGAAGTGCTGAACTTCGTGACGTCGGTTCTCCCAAACCACACAATGAAAAAATCCAAACTATATATGGATTTGAAGATCTTCTCGTGCTCTTCAAAATCTTCAACTGGAGCTTTTGATATTAGTGAGTGGATGAGGAGAAATCGAAGAGAGAAGGCCTCAAGCCCTTTCCGCCGTGCGTCGCGATATACGGGGAGAGAGAAAGCTGGGGTGTCGTTTTCTGATTGGCCAGGAATTTTTTTATATTTATATATTTTTAAAATTTCAAAAATACCCCTCTTCGCATACTAACTCCAATCCGAACCCAACGACTGTCGTCCCTAGCGTTTTACCCCCATCCCGAACACAATGGGATATGTCTCGTAGGCCCATTCGACTGTTTCAGCTTGTTTTCTTTCAAATTAAAATATAAAACATTCAATATTCGATTTGAACGTGCACTTCAATTTGCCAGGGCCACAAACTGATTCGAAAAATTCCAGAAAAATAAATCTGGCTATGTTTTGATGATACGGTCCCAGCAAATCTAGTTTCGTTGAATTCTGAGACTGTTTGCAAAAAGGCCCATTTCTGGTCGATCCAATTTAACTATAATTGACCAAAACACGTTTTCCTTTGCCACGCTCACATACTAGCTTCAAAAATTATGAAATTTGAAACCTAGCAATAACTTCACACCCCAGATCCAACAAAAGTGGTTTCGCCGAATTCTGAGGTCGTATGCAAAATGGCCAATTTCACGGGCTATATGAATTCCATAGCGACCTTTCTGAAAATTCATTTGGCCATAACTTTTGCTTTCCGCTATGAAAATTCGATTTTTCAGATTCGTTAGAAAGGTATTCACTAACAGATTTAAATATTTTTGGTTTCACTCAAATCCGTTTTGTTTTGCACCCGGTACAGTCCGACAAAGTTTGAATCCAATTTTTGAAACTACAGCGCCATTTCAGGCCTTGTTTATAATTATAATTAATTATATCCGTTTTCAATTGTCGATTCAACTCACTTCTCATCTCTATTATTTAAAATATTTATTTTAAATATTAAAAATCCATTATTTTAGCCAATTTAAAATTTTTAAATTGGTTCAGATTTTCTGGGTCGTTACACATAATTTGTAGATTCAAATAAGAAAGAACACAGATAATAAATCTAAATCCAAATAAGATCCAGAACTTAACGCGCAAATCTCCGGCGAGTGGATTTAATTTATTTTAATAGCGGTCTATATCATTGTTTGATTCCTGTTAAATTTATAAGACATTTTCTCAATTCCGTTTCCTCTTCCTACGTCTGATTTTACAGTTTGTTGTGGTTACGGCTAAAATATGTCTAGATTTGCAATATTGGTATATATATACGACTGATTTAGACATCGATTTATTCGTTTAAATCTATGTTATTGATTAACCCTTTTTATTTTGCATACATTAGAAAATATGATTCAGTTGGAATTATAAAAATAAGATGATTTGATAACTTGGATCTAAATTGACATATAATGTAAAACTGTAAAAATAGGAATTTGGACTGAAAATAGACAAACTTGATATAGCATGACAAATAATTTTGGCGTAGGTTGAAATGGCATAATTAATGTTACATACAGTAAATTTGTAGTTGAATGGTAAATCTGGGAATTCCCACGTTTGTTTGTTAAAATTGCCATTTAGGTTTATAACTGGATGAGTATGGAAATTAGTGGGATTGAAAGAAAAAGGTGTATAGGATTAATTGTGTCCAAATTTACTATAGTCATGCCAAATTGGAAAAAATAAATAAAGAACAGGAATTAATGTATACCAACTATAATAGGAAGATAGAATAGCCTAGATTGATTGGTTAGGAAAAGAGAATATGTTTTCATAGTTTGGTTTGTAAGTAAAATGTAAAACATAATTGCAATTATAAAAAGAAATAAAGGCATGCATTAGTGAAAAATAAGGATTTATTCATATTGCACACTTTCCAATGGCCTAAAATCGAAAAGAATATCTTGCAATTATGAGTTTCTATTGCTGCAATTACCTTAAATTATGAAAATAGATTATTATGAAATTTCTATAACTAATCAAATAGGAACATGCCTAACTTTCTAAGGAATAAATTTACAAAGATAGGAAGAATAAAGGAAACACAACTAAGAGATGTTATGTAATGAAAAGAAGTTAGAAATCAGGTTCAACGCTTGATAATTATAAATGAATGTAATCTATTATGATAAATGTATGAAGATAAAAATGAATCAAAATAGGCTGTTTTGATTACAATATGAATGTTATAATTAAAAGTGAAATGAAGGACTATTATGAATAAATTTAAAATGGTAAATTTAGATTAATTATAAAAAATTTATGGTGGCCTTGTGATTAAGCATTTTATTCTATGGTGGCCTTGCGATTAGGCATTATATTCTATAATGACCTTGTGATTAGGGATTCTATGGTTATTCGATGGTTCTGTGGTCACTAATAAAGTAGATAAACAAGCAATTAAAGTTCATATTTAATGAATTGAACAGTAGTGTTAATTATCAAATAGAAGAGTAGGTTAAACGCATAATGGAAGGTTAGACATAGGGTCAAATAAAAAAACGAGATGCGTTTGGACCAGTTCAAAGGAATTCCGAAGGAAGAGTCCAACGGAACAAATCATTGTACGTGTCCGGAGACACAGTGGAAGTACATCCAACTTAATATTCGACAGGACTGGAGAAAGACCTTTATGGGAAGCCCGTGGCCAGTTGAGCCCCAAAGGAAGGAAGTTCAAGACTTCTATGGGATGTGAGGATACTCTGAGATGACCCTTTGAGGGATGCACGTGGTCAGCCACCCCATAGGTAGGTCTGTACGGTTCCATCCATAGAATATGCCCTAGCTGCATTTTTATTGAGGGCAACTAGAAGACTAATATGATGACTTTTAGGACTTGGCGGTTGCCTTGTGTAACACCCCGTAATTTTAAAGAACATTATAATGATAAACTAAAGAATACTTAATTAAATATTGAAAATTAAGTAAAATGGACTGCGCTATTCGTTCGTCTCGGAATTCTGCTTAAGATAGACTCCGAGTTTGCGTAAAATGGACATCGTACGAAGGATATATTAAAGTTTGAAGTTTATATACATATAAGCATAATATATACAAATAAATCATGTCCAGAAATCAAAAATCAAGAAGCGGGAAGAGGAGGGAATTCGGCCCGTTAGCGGTCGACCCCGTGTCCCATGGGTGTGGACTCATGTGTCGACCCCTGGGTCGACCCCAGTTAGATCTGAGGTAGATCCAGTTCTGTGAATGTGGACTCGTTTCTTGACCAAATTCGTTGACATTAGGCTATAAGTGGGACGTCATTTCTATTGTTTTATTCACCAAAAACAATGGAGACAATGAGGTGCTGCCCCAACTCAGATTAAACTTGCCTGTTCTTCTGCGACAACATCTTATAAGCATACAAGGATCTCTGCTACAATATCAACAGTCAATTCTCGGTTATTTAGATCCAATCACAGTGAGTTCATGTTATTTTTAGATATAAACAATTAATAGTAATCTTGACATGTTTATAAGTTGGATCTAAAACTGTGCCTGTTAATAACCCGAATCATAACTAGAATGATCTGCCAATACTTGTACATCTGATCATTTGTTTAGTTCTTGCATGCCTATTTTTGTTATGCTTATTCTGTTAACATGCCTAATCATTTCACCATATGACTACCCTGCTAGTATGCTGTTTTCTGTCATCATATGCCTGTCTTGTTATTATGCCTATTCTTGTTCTTTTCTCTCCCTCTTTCCCTTTTTATTTTTATAGTCAGGCTACCTTCGAGCCTAGGCCTACCGCTGAAATATTCGAGCGCACAAAATTGGAAATGGTTGGGAATGATAAATTTGGGGCATAACTTATATTAAAACTTGATTGGGATTTGGGCATAATTTATACCTTGATCTAAAACTATAATTTGGGGCATAACTTGCATTGTGAACCAGAATAGGATTTGCTGAATAATCTTGGACAAACATGAAAAATTGGTTAATAATGAACATGCCTAGATTTACAGTAATTAGAAACTGTAAATGCACTTAGACACAAGGTTAGATTACACTTGTGGTAGAAGTCTTCCCGAAACCGCCCGACAAATTCCACGTTAACATGTGGTTAATCTAATGCGTGGAGTCGAGTGCATAAATTTAAACGTAATGGTGCTAAGAAACGAGGTTAAATCTGACTTGTGGTAGAAGTTTTCCCGGAACCACCCGAATATCCAACATCCACAAGTAGTAGACTTAATGTGAGAGGTCTAGTCATTAACATCCATAAATGGATAACTTATTAACCAGTAATACTTAACCTGTTTAAATCTGTGGGGAGTTACATAAACCTGTTAAATTGATTAGAGGTTAAGTAAACTTGCTTGAATAAGTTGGGGTTAAGTTAATCTCGTAAAATCTATAGGGGTGGGGGTGTTATATATATATATATATATATATATATATATATATATATACCCGACAAACTTAACCTGTTTTACTTGTGGAGGTAATGCAACCTTGTTAAACTGTTAGGCATTACCTGTCAAAATCCTAGTAGTGGGGATGCAAGCCTAGTGGAAGCTTGTATCATCTGTTGTGTGGGACACGGTACAGTCAGTAACCAATCTTGGTTTCAAACATGGAACCCTGAACTAGGTCGGGGTCGGGACACGCTTACTGAGCTGATTATAATAGGTCACTTGTGTGAGGGTGTTGATAGCACATTCCAATGGGTCATGTGCGTGCATGGGTCCGGTTTTCTTGGGGAAATTAAGACGTTGTGACATCAGCAGATATGGTTGTGCATCTTGAAGATAACGGGGTTGCCACTTTAGGGAGTGATACATACTACTGTCGGGCCAACACGGGGTATCTACGGGGTATGGACCCGACCGATTGGGGGTTGTAATTAGGGTACATCTAGTCTTGCTTGCTTGTTTAGGAGACTGTTATTATTGTTGGGGGTAACACCTTTCATTCCTGTTAGGCTACATGTTATTATTGTTGAGGGTAAAACCCATCACTAGAAGTACACCTAAGTCTACCATCTTGTTCTTGTTGGGATTATCTTGTTCTTGTTATACTAGTATTGGTGAAGAGAAAGGGACTTGAGAAGCGCGATATATTCTGTCATGTGTATTCTGTTTATCCTGCTCAGTTTGTTATTCCTACCTTATGATATTGTTATCTCTCCCATCCAGTTTATATGCCTATCATGATGCTTTTACTTATTTATATTCTAAAAGTGACTGGACTCGCCAGACTTTATGTCTGACTCATTTTGTTTCCTCTTCTCTCTCTTTCTTTTCCCCTCAGGTTCTCAGGTTGGTAATACTCAAGCTTGATTTGGATTCTTTCTTTCGTTCTGCTTGGAGCTATTTAGATGTACCGCTTTGATTTCTTGCCTTCTATGATATGGCTATATTTTTGGGGACTATGCTTTTATATTACCGTACTCTGATGATTTTAGTGCAAGGCAAATGATTTAAATTGACGTAATGGGTTTTTTGTATTTCAGACTTATGTTGTAACTGAATTCGGATACGATGTTTTCTATTTGGAAAATAAAGTTTTAAATTCCACTTTTATTTTATATATGTCTTGTGATGTTTCTATTTCTGCTTACCTATAACGCTTCACGAAACTTATTGCATTCTGATAAAGAGTGACATTAACAGATGTGTGTGTCACATTTGGTATCGGAGCTGAAGGTTAGCAGATTAGATAAAAGATTTTGAAAATTGTTTTCAAAAAGATTTAAAAAAAAACATTTTTCAAAAGAAAACTCTGTTTTGAAAAATATATTCCCCAAAGCCATATGGAATATCTTTTGATTCTCTATTTTAATCCCTTTTCCTTTCTTTTTCAGTATGTCTGGGAAACCGATTCTTCCCGAGGGCGTTACGATACCGGCTTGGTTCTATAGGTATCTTGAGGCTACGACGACACCTGCCGGAGGCCAAGCAGACTCCCCTCCCCAGCTGCAGTCGTTGTTCCTCCTCTTCCGCGAGCGGATAATTTCTCTAAGATATGCAAGAATTTCTGTGCTATAGGAGGGAAGCCATTCCGAGGAACTAAGACTTTTGTAGAAGAAAGACACTAGCTCAAAGAGATGGAGGATTTATTCAGGATTTTTGAGGTTGATGACCATAGGAAGATTCAGTTGGTCATTTGGCAGCTGAAAGATGAGGCTTCATTCTGGTGAGAAGTGACACACGCAGAGCGTCCAGTTGAGACTTTAGATGATTTCCGATAGAGATTTGAAATGAAGTTTCTTTCTCAAGCCAAGCAAAGTATGCAAATGGAAAAGCTTTTGGCACTTAAGCAAGGAGGCATGTCTGTCAAAGAGTATGTTAATAAATTCAATCAATTGGCGAGGTTTGGTTTGGAGCTAGTGAATACCCCGCACAAGAAAGATTTGAGGTTTGCTTGAGGATTTAATAAACCCCTTCATGGGTTGGCTATGTCTCATATTCTGATGGGAGCAACTTTTGAGAAACTCGTTGATATGGCATTGATGCACGAAGAAGATAAAGGTGGAAAGAAAGAGGCTAAGATTGATGAAACACAAAACAAGAAAGTATGGCCCAAGAAAGAGCAGCAACAATAGCAAAAGAAACGCAGAAAGAACGATAAAGCCCAAGATAAGAGGAATTGTCATAATTGTGGACGCGAGGGTCATTTGGTCAAAGATTGCAAAAGAAAGAAGAATGCTTGTTTCCATTGTGGAGAGGTCGGACACCTTATTAAGTATTGCCCGAAGAAGCAAGGACAAGGCCAAAGGGCAGGATCTTCTGGAGGGCAGATGCATGCTCTCGTGGCTGGTGTGCCGGATAGAGGTAGGAAAGATTCTGTTGAAGTTTTGATTTCTCTTTCCCATCATCCTATTAGAACTCTTTTTGATTATGGTGCTTTGCATTCTTTCATATCTGATTCTGTGGTTGAGTCTCAGCACCTTAGTACTAGTATGGTTTTGGATCTCGTTGTTGTCTCAAACCCCATTGGCGGTACGACTCATTTGTCTATCATTCATCGGGGTTTGAGAATATCTGAGTTGGTCATCGGGTTTGAATGTGACGCATATGTGCTTGGTTTCATGGGCCATGGTTTGGTTTTATGGATGGATTGGCTAGGCATATATGGTGCCATTCTGGATTGTGAGAGGAGGGTCTTTAAACTTTTGACTTGCCATGGGTGGACCCTCGAGATTTCTTGTGACCCTAAAGGGTCTGTCATGCTTAGTTTCCTAGAGTTACTTGATGCATATATCGATGATCTACGATCTATACCAGTAGTCTGTGAGTATCCAGATGTTTTTAAGGAGGTTCGGGGCTTACCATCGAGGCGAGAGATTGATTTCCTTATGTACTTGGTGGACATGCAAAGCCGGTTGCATTGCCTGTGCGCCATATGGCTCCGAGAGAAAGGAGGGAGCTCAGCAAGCAAGCAAGGGAGCTACGTGAAAAAGGGTTTATTAGGCGAAGCATATCTGAATGGGGTGCTCCTGTAGTATTGCCACTAAGGCAGACGGTTCGCTTCACTTATGCGTGGATTATAGGGAGTTGAATAAGCTCACTAAGAAAAATAGGCACCCACTTCCGAGGATAGATGATTTGTTTGACCAGCTTGTTGGTGCGTCTATTTTCTCTCAGTTAGACTTGGCCGTGGGGTTTCATCAGTTGAGGGTGGCCGAGGACAGTATAGACAAGACTGTTTTTAGAACTCTGGATGGTTTCTTCGAGTGGCACGTCATGCCTTTTGGGTTAACGAATGCACTAGCCTATTTTGTGGATCTGATGAGTAGGGTGTTTCGGGAGTTTCTAAATAAGTTCATTGTGGTCTTTGTTGATGACATCTTGATTTACTTGAAGAGCGAGGAAGAGCATGCTCGACATTTAAGGGATGTTTTGAAAACTCTCCGTGCATACTAGATTAAGGAGAAATTCTCCAAATGTCATTTTTGGAGGAAGGAAGTGAGATTTCTAGGGCACGTGGTCTCTAAGGATGGGATAACAGTAGATCCCACGAAAGTAGTTGCAGTTCAAGATCGACATATCCCAAATAATGCAATGGAGGTGAGGAGTTTTCTTGGATTAGCGGGCTATTATAGGAAGTTCATTAAGGACTTCTCTAAGATATCATCCCCACTCACCAGGCTGACAAAGAAGAATCTGGCATTTTATTGGGGTATAGACTATGAGGATGCTTTTCAGTGATTAAATAGGGCTCTGACAGCAGCCCCAGTCTTGACTTTGCCTGATGGGAACAAGTGTTCACGTTATACACTGATGCATGTTGTACAGGGCTTGGTGCGATTCTGATGCAAGATGGAAAGGTAGTATGTTATTGAGGTAGACAATTAAGAGTTCATGAGAAGAACTACCCATGACTTAGAGTTAGTTGCTATAGTATTCGCGCTTAAGATTTGGAGCCATTATCTACTTGGAGAGAAGTTCGAGTTGTATACCGATCATAAATCTCTCAAGTACTTATTCTCGCAGAAGGATCTCAATTTGAGGCAACACAGATGGATGGAGTTCCTAGTGTCCTATGACTTTGAGATTGCTTATACCTCTGGCAAGGGTAATGTGATGGCGAACGCGCTGAGTAGGCAGAGGATGACCTTGATTCCTCTATTTGTAGTGAGGTAGAGCTTGGAGTTTATATCGACTTTTGATTTTAGACCCTCCACCGAGTTCATACCTGGTTTATTGGCATTATTAGAGGTGCGACCTACTCTATTGGATTAGATAGGAACTTCACAGCGAGAGGACCCACAAATAGCGAATATCTTGGATAGGCCCAGTAGAGGGTAGTCTTCCAGTCACCTCAGTGGATATTCCACGGATTATAAAGGGTGGTTGCAACGAGATGAAAGGGTTTATGTTCCCCAAGTGGTGAGTTTTTTTAAGATAGTCCTTGAGCAAGCCCATCATTCTAGGATGACTATTTATCCTGGCGGTGATAAGATGTATAGAGATATGAAGAGGGTTTTCTTTTGGGCCAGGATGAAGAAAGATGTAGCGGAGTTTGTTTCTCGATGTTTGATATGCTAGCAAGTCAAGACCGAGGAAAGGAAACCCGGTGCACTACAAGAAAAACGATTTTTTGTTGCAAAAATCAGTGGCGTTTATTATCAAATGCAATAAAAAGTGTTTCAAGGACCAATGTAAGCACAATAATTTTTTTTCACATTCCCACCTCTTCGTAAACACAAGTTTGCGTGTCCAAGGAAAACGTAACCGACCTATTCTCTTTTCCTATTCCTTTATGCTTAACATCTTTTAACCCTCGTTTATTCTTCTTCCTTTTTTTGGAAAAAGCCCTAGCTTTTTACCCCTTCCAATCTACCGCTTATTATTTCTCAGTTTAATTCGATTTTGTACAGACTATCTCGTTCAACGTTGGTATGGATACCAGTAGAGGTGGTTCATCTCAACGACGATACAAAGTGATTTGATTCAATTACTAATCATATTCAAGATCGTGAAATTGGTAAAGCTAGAAAGGTATAAAACCAAACTCGATTTATCTAATTTTGTTTAGATCCTATCGCTTAGGGTTTTGAACAATTAAAATCCGTTGAGTGTCGATTTCTGCAAACACAAACCAAAACAGTTGATTTCTGCAAGTAGTGTTTGTAAATGGGTTTTATATCTAGGTTTTTAAGTTATTTTTGAGCTTTGGGTTTTGATAGTATACTAGATTAAATAACTTCTAAATCGAATGGGTTTTGAACTCTGGGTTTTGACAATATACCAGCAAAAATTACCAAACAGTGTTGATTTCTAGTGTTTGCATCTGAATCGGGTCGGTTTTGAACCTGTTTTGTACATATATGTTGATTTCCTGAACTATAGTCTATATTGATTGGAATTTAATATGGATATTGATTTTAAATGTTAACATGTTCATTTAAATTGCTTGATTGAGTACTTATAGCAAATATATTACATTGATATACATATATATATATATATATATATATATATGTGTGTGTGTGTGTGTGTTGTGTGTGTATGTGTGTGTGTAGGAACCTTGCAATGCATGAATTATATATGTGAGTTATGCAGTATACAAAATTGTGCAGCTTATGACTTGGGAGTTTATGAATTTTTCAATATGTGATATTATGCAAATATATCAGAATGTGTTTATGTATGTTAATTTAATTTGTTTTCTTCCATCTGATTTGCATGTATAAGAGTATACATAAATACTGAAATTGTGCAGTATAAAAGAGTGTCACTTAACTGATACATTTCATACAAAATTTCACTGTAGGCTAAGGAGAACCTAAAAGGACAAAGATAATTTGTTTTAGGCTCTTGTCCCATTAATATCAATAATAGAGATTGCAAAATTTGTGTTAGGACATCAACGATCAAGTTGAACCAGAACCGTATTTGCAGTCTCGATATTGATATTTATGAGGCTAGAGAAACGTGAATTGATGTGGGAAACTAAACAGAGAAACAGGTTCAAAACAGGTATACCTACATTGCAATCAAAATGTGTTTATGTGTGTGAATTTATTTATTTTTATTCCATCTGATTTGCATGTATAGGAGTATATATACGTGAACACTGAAATATGTCATATATCTGTTGTGATTGAACATGTGAAACCAGGCTGCCACCCTACACACACACACACACACACATATATATATATATACACACACATACACATACACACACATGCAAGGTTTTCAAAATGGGATTTAAATCGTAAATTGTAAAGTTTATATTTCAAATCGAAACGGATTTTAAATCGTAAGTCATATTTTCCGAATATTATTACTCATGGATTTCATATGCACTTTGAATTTGATTTAGATGTTTGAATTTCTACAATTAAATTTAAAACCCAAATTTTTTCCCTCTAATTTCATTTTTATTTTTTTTAAAAGCATTATCAAGTGATTGTGAATCTAAATATGTATATTACAAATGGTAGTTTGAGTTGAATGTGGTTTTTTATAACTAAGTTTGAATCGTATTGTAAAAATTGAATCGTAAAAGGAGAGATTCAAGTTGGATCGGGATTCAAATCCCAAGATTTTAGGATTTTTGACAACAATGTGTGTATACATATACACACACACATACATACATACATACAATGGTATACATGAAAGATTACTACTTTTAAATATAGCTATATATATACCTACTTACCTTGTGTATGACATTACGATAAATATATGTTTTATGTACGACTTCTGCATGCACATCAGCACATGTATATATACAACATATAATGATTACGAGCATACAGACATAGATAGTGCAGGTGAAACTATGTTTTGTATCTGTGAAGCATGAACACATATGTTTATGAGTGGTGTATATATCAAGTGTGTGTGAACATTTTGAGAAACCTCGGAAATATGAAAAAGTTAATTTTGTAGCCAGGAGGTCTAATTTATATGGGCTGACAATGAATCTGACTTGGGAGTTACTAAGTTAAGTTAATTTGACTTGGGAGTTACTAAATTAAGTTAATTTGACTTGGGAGTTACTAAATTAAGTTAACTTGACTTGGGAGTTACTAAATTAAGTGACTACATACATTTAGTTTATCTTGGAGGTAAGAGAGGTATTAATCTCCTATCAATGAATTGACAATTAATTTGAAGCTAAACATTAACATGGTAGGATCTCCTATCAAAGTTCATTGTTAATGTATAGTAGTGCTGTCAGGAGTTATATTTCAGATCCTTGTCGGCAGGTGTTTAGTATTTTTAGGATACTACGGCTTATTTCCGTGAAGGTGGAACATTCTCGTGTTATTAAGAAATAAATCACAAGTTCTAAGCATATACATGGAGGTAAGAGAGGTACTGATCTAGCTTTCTGTGGTCTGGTTGAGGAAACTCTCCGGAATGATGAAAAATTTAAAATAAAGTTTTCAATCATTAAAGAGATTCAAATTTCAATAAATCAATTTCAGAAAATCAATAAGTTTCAATGGATCAATTTACTAACTCCTAAGATAAGTCGAGTTTAGTTGGTTTGTTAACTAGACCAAATTATTAAACAGTAAGCGGTAAAAATATTTATCCATATGATCAACTTTATTATTTCAGAGCGTTTCCTCAACCAGCCCACATGATGCTTGTTCTATACCTCTTTTATCTTCAGGTGTATGCATATAACTCATAATTTAGGACTTAATAAAACGGGAATGTTCCATCTTCATGGAATTTGGTCGCAGTAACTTAAAACTACTAAACATCCCATCGTTATGGTTCTGGAATTTACTTTCTGGCAGTACTACTTAACACATTCAGGATCTTCAAAAATTTGTGTTGGCTAATGAATGTTACATTGGTTAACATACTTATTTTTTGTGCATAGGCAGATCACTCAAGGATTATGTAATGGTACAAGGATTATGTAACATTCGGATACATTTCATACAAAATTTCCATGTATGCTCTCGAGAAGCATTATGTTACATAGGGGATGAAGACAATTAGTTTTAATCTCTTCCCCCATCAATATTAATAGTTGAGATTGCAAATTTCCATGTTAGGCTATCAACGATCAAGTTGAATCTGAACCTTGTTTGCAATCTCGATTATTAATATTTTTGAGGCTAGAGGAACCTGAATTGACGTGGAAAACTGAACAGAGATCCGATCAACCTGAATTGGTGTTATAGAAGAAATGATTATATCGTACAAGAGGAGTTTGAGATCCGGTCTTACATTTGTTCGGACAACTATGTTTCTTCTTATCTGAAAATGCCTGTAGTTCAAAAGGCTCTTCAAGTTTGTTGCATTGTTCGGAACTCTACAGGCATGCCTATTACTTGCGAAAACTTCATCTTTTTTTGTTTATTTACCATTGCTATATGTTTTAACAAATTTTGAATGCTTATAGTACCTATCACTTACGAACTCTACAGGCGTGCTCTTGAATTTTCTACGAGACAAACCGATACGGTATGATTTTTTATTGCTTCATGTTAGCACAGTTTATCCTAAAACTAATCCCAAGTTATTGCTATTTAAACTGGTTTGCATTCTGTTATATTATGCAGATTAGCAAAGCTAAGAATATCTGCGAGAGCATGACTACATGTTCATGTTAGGCCATCAATGTAAATAATAGGAGGTAGGAAAATAGGTAAACCTTAGGTACATATAGGGTAATTCAAATCCCATATACATATACATACATGTGTGTGTGTGTTTGTGTGTGTATGTATGCATATGTTTCAGCTAAGATCTTAGAAAATGGAGAGAAATAACATGGCTATTTACATGTACAGATGGCATGCTGAAATTGATCAAGAAACATGGTTCAGTGATGCTATACTTTATCGATTTGTGGATACCAGGTAACATGGCTGAGTTCACCATTTCAATGGAAGTAAGTTATCACATAAACATTTGGTAGCCTCATTTTGCTGTATACAGTTTGACTAATAGGTCATTTGATATGTCCTTGTGTAAGATAATGTTGATCTAGGAACCGCCTGTGGAAGTACTTTCGGGTCTGTTGCCTTAGCATTATCGATCCAGGTTAATTTATACTACTTTACTATTTACACGAATGGAACACATAAAAGCTAGCTTTAGTGGAGATTAGTATTTTGTATTGTCACTTGTGTTCAGCTGCTGCTAAAGTTACACATTGGTTCGAAGATCGATGTACGAATCACAACATCGAATCTGAAGGTAACAAACATATGAACTTGCATTGCTTGGTATGTCCAGTCATGTTTTGCAATGACTCATTATCTGCTGGCCTTGTAATATGGTTCAATCTCTTGTGTGAGATAATTTAGTTAAACATAGCTTGTTAACATTTGTGTATCTTGTTGTGAAATCTGGGAGGAGCTGTGTAAATATATGTTGCATCACTTCAAAGAACAAAGCGGTTATTGTGTACTAGTTGTGTACACTACGGATATAACATTTTCCTTAATAAATTGTGTAAATTTATATATCAGAGTGGTCATTGTATGTGAGTTTTTGGTCAATTACACAGAAAACTATTGTATTTAATTGGTTATGCATATTTTACTTGGTTATATGGTTAATTATTTTTCTGATTGTTTGAACGTCACGAGTATGTGAATGATTATCGATTGATATTGTCGAAACAAAATAGATTGCTAGCAGGAAATAATTGCAGGGTAAAAAGAGCAAATTAATTAGTAATTCTTAGTTGCGTTACATTCAATGGCATTGAATAAATGCAACCGTAAACTAGGGGTAAAATTGGAAATTTTATATGTAACATTATAAGCTTTTTTTATGGCATTCATAAAATGCTACGAATTTTTTTTGTGGCGGTTAATAAACGTTACAAAAAAGAAATTACAGTGGTGTTAAAAATAGTGCAACCAATTTGGAATGATTTTTATGGCATGTTTTCTCGTAACGATTATCGAAACGCCACCAAAAATGATTGGTAGCAGTTTTTGAGTGCTACAAAAAATCATTTTTCTTGTAGTGGTGGTTTACTTCATCCTTTAGAGGTTCGACAATGAAAGTAGGAGAGCGTCTTTATGGATTTCATTAATGGTTTGCCTAGATCGAGGAAAGGCAACACCAATATTTGGGTTATAACAGGCTTACTAAGAGCGTTCATTTTATTTTTGTTAAAGAGTAGGAGAACATCAGCCTGGTTGGCAGCAGTTTATCTTCGTCAAATAGTCAATCTACATGGAGTACCTTCCAGTATTGTGAGTGACCGTGACCCATTTTCACCAGTGAATTTTGGAGGAGCTTACAAGAGACATTAGGTACACAGTTGTGTTTGAGCATTGCTTATCACCCTCAGACCGGTGGATAGACGGAGAGGGTGAACAGAGTTCTTGAGGATCTTTTAAAACTATGTATCCTAGACTTCGGAGGGACTTGGGAAGAGCATCTTCCTTTGGTAGAGTTCGCCTACAACAACAATTATCAGGCTAGTATTGGCATGGCACCCTTCGAGGCATTGTATGGACGACCCTGTAGATCATCGACTTGTTAGTGGGAATCTATAGAAAGGCTTCTACTTGGACCTGAGATGATTAGGGAAACTTCAGAAAAAATTGATCTCATTCGCAAACACATGAAGATAGCTCAGGACATGCATAGATCCTATGCAGATAAGAGAAGGACCGATATTGAGTTTGAAGTAGGATGCATGGTTTTCATCAAGGTACCACCTTTGAGGAATGTGGTTCGTTTTGGATCTACAAGGAAATTGGCACCAAGATTTGTAGGGCCATTTCCCATAATAGGAAGGATTGTTCAAATGGCTTATAGAGTAAAGTTACCAGAGGGACTGGCCGATGTTCATGATGTTTTTCACGTTCCTCATTTATGGAAGTGCTTGCATGATACCGTAGAGGTATTTGAGCTGAGTATGCTTATGGAAGTAGAGGTGGAACGGAAGGCGACAATTAGACGAGTTCCTACACGTATTCTTGGATCAGAGGTTAAGAAGCTACGCAACCGAGAGGTCAAGTTGATGAAAGTTCAGTGAGGAGAAGACCCCGAGAATGCAACTTGGGAGACTGAAGACAAGATACGCGCTTCGTACCCTTTTCTTTTCAAGGGTATGTTCTTAACTTCTTTCTCCAAAGCATTCATTCGTACTTACTTCTGACATTTAAGTATATCCTATTAATCATGGATGTAAACATGTGTTTGAAGCATGTTATTTTTGATGGATGCAAGTGTTTACTAGTGGTTGCTTATGGATGCATATACACACACATTAGGCACTAGATTGGCTCAATCACTTTCATATTGCATATTGATGCATGTGTATATTTTTCTTCTTTTAATGGATGAAAGTGGGTGTATCATCATATGGATGTTGCGTTTGAATGGATGATTGTGCACTCATATAGCGCTTACATGGTATATTAGGATTATTTGCATACATGTTGGATTCATGGCACTAGCATACATTGCATTAAGGAGGTCAACTGAATCAGTGGACCGCCTGATCTTTCACATTAGTACAGGGACATATACACACACCTTTGCATATGTTCATAAAAGCATTAGAAATCTTTTAAGGACAATGGATGCCTGTGATTGGTGGATGAGTAGATGGATGGTGGATGTTAGGTTATACATTCTTCTTAACTTGGAGATTTCGGGGACGAAATCCTTTAAGTAGGGGAGAATGTAACACCTCGTAATTTTAAAGAACACTATAATGATAAACTAAAGGATACTTAATTAAATATTGGGAATTAAGTAAAACATATTGTGCCATTGCGTTCGTCTTCGAATTCTGCTTAAGAAAGACTCCGAGTTTGCGTAAAACAGGCATCATACGAAGGAGATATTATGGCATGAAGTTTGTATATGTATAAGCATAATATATACAAATAAATCATGTCCAGAAATCTAAAATCAAAGAAGCCAGAAGGGCAGGGAATTCGGCCCGTTAGGGGTCGACCCCGTACGGGTCGACCCCTACACGGGGGGTCGATGTAACAACCCGGAAAATACGAGCCAATTTAAAAAATTTAAATTGGTTATTTCAATGCAATTTGAACAATTGAAATAGAATATTTCAAAAAAATAATGGATTAGAAATAGTGAGGCAGTTTGAAAATTTGAATTCAAACTTTGACTGACTGTGCCGGGTGGGAAATATAATGGATTTTAGTGAAACCAAAAATATTTAAATCTGTTTATGAATACCTTTCTAACGAATCTGAAAAATCGAAGTTTCATAGTGGGAATCAAAAGTTATGGCCAAATGAATTTTCAGAAAGGTTGCTATATAGAATATATAGCCCATGAAAATAGACATTTTGCAAACGACCTCAGAATTCGACGAAACCACTTTTGTTGGGTCCGGGATGTCAAACTATTGCTAGGTTTCAAATTTCATAATTTTTGAAGCTAGTATGTGAGCGTGGCAAAAGAAAATGTGTTTGGTCAATTTCTGTTAAATTGGATCGACCAGAAAATGGCCATTTTTCAAACGATCTCAGAATTCGACGAAACTAGTTTTGTTGGGACCGTAGCGTCAAAACATAGCTAGAATTATTTTTCTGGAATTTTTCAAGTCAGTTTGTAGCCCTGGCAAATTGAAATGTACGTTCAAATTGAATATAAAATGTTTTTATACTTTAATTTGAAAAATAACTGACTGTAACAATCGAATTGGCCAACGAAACATATCCCATTGTGTCCGGAATGGGGGTATTTAGCTAAGGACGACAGTCGTTGGGTTTGAAAGGGAGTTCGTTCGTGAAAACCCTAATTTTCTGAATAATATATACATCGGCGAATCAGAAAATTCCATTCATAAATTAAAATAAAAAAAACCCTCGTTCTCTCTGGTATCGACGGCGGAAACCCGCTCCAACCTTCCCGACGATTTTCCCGTCGCTCCGTTCAACGTTGACCGCCGCCACCACCCTGACTCGACAGCGCCGACCCTCCTCTTCAAATCAAGACAACCCCCGACCCCCCTCGTCGCTTCCACCTCGAGAATGACGCCAGGGAAGTCGCCGACTTCATGCCGCTGCCACGATCGCCAGAGGCCACCAGATCCGACCGCACCACCCTCGATAGACGCGCCCCTCTCCCCTATTTCACGTCGCACCCTACGATCCTTCCAATTCTTCACGGATTTCACGAATTCTGCAAACCCTAGTTCGAACAAACAAAGAAAGGTGAGTCCTTTATGATGTTTGAACTTTGAAAAATCATATCTTTTTCGTGTATTGACGAAATTCGATGAAACAGGAAACATCGTGACCACAAGGAGGCTCTCTACCACATAGAAGAACCGCGGATTTTTCTGAGCCATCTACGATTTTTAGCACTCCGAAAACCAAGGTGAGAAATCTAAATAAAATGAAATTGAATAGAAAATGTCATGTATAAATTATATAAGCGAACTATAAATTATATACGTGTTGTATACCACATATACATGCGTAGTATAAGTTGTATAAGCGAAGTATGAATTATACATGCATTGTTTAAATGATATGTGTGTTTGAATGGTAATAATATATATATATATATATATATATATATATATATACACACACACTCCCCTCGTCCACAAACCATGGACGATATTTATTGTTGTGAATTGGGTGAAAAATTCAAATGGTTGAATAATTGGTTGTGGTTGATATTGTTTGGTTGTGGTCGAAAAATACCCATTGGTGATTGAAACAAATTTGAAATAATTGTGGAAATGAAAATAAAACATGCCGCCTGCGTGCGAACTAGATGCATGAATCCCCATTGTAAAAAACCGCGAGGTTTTAAGTTAGAGCGAGGAGCCGTACTAGGGACGGTGCCGGTTTTAACTACCCTGCCGTTATGCTGCCGAAATAAATATTTGTGAAGTGAATATTATTTTTAACATGTGAAGGAACTAAATGAAATTCATGTGTTGAATAAAAGGTTGAACAATAAAAATTACATTTTTATTGAAATGTGAAGTGTTAAAAATAATCACTCGTTCAAATAAATATGCATGAGTTGAAATATTCATTAATTAGCTAATGATGTGATTTTTGCTTATGTATGCAACATTAGAATGAATGGTGACTTTAAACCAAAGTGAATCGAAAATAAAATTGAATAGAAAATGATAAGTGATGAAAATTGCATATATGTACATGCATATTTATTGAACAGGTTATAGCAAAGAGGCTAGAGAAGAGGAATAAAATTATGTGCCCAACAAATAGGTACAAGTTTACTGTTTTGCTTGGGTGATGATTTTATGAGCCTATTAGCTAGCCGCTTTGCTTTTTCTTTTTCTTTTTGAGATGAGACGCCCATGTGGCTATTTGGGAATTTTCCCAGCCCCACCCGTACAAAGGAGGTTATGGCGAAATTTTCCAAAATTTAAAGGCGTTAGTGAAATATTTGAAGTGAAAACGATACAGGAATTTTCGAATGAACTATATTTATATAAATATATAAATATAAATAAAATTAAAACGAATCGTGGCCGTGCAGTTCGTGTTTTGAAACCGTGATTTCAAACGACTAGTGCGGGAGATCCGACCATTAGATTTTCCCGAAACCGCAACCGTTGGGCTAGCCTTGGAAATATCTTTCCAACGGCACCAACTTTGTAAAGATCCGACGGTTGGATTGTCTGGAATGCTTAATTCAAATCTGAAGAAAAACAGCGCCAGAATCGATTATATTTATATATAAATATAAATATAATTAAATTAAATCGAATAACGACGCTGCAGTTCGTAATTTGAAACCATTTTTTCAAACGACTAGTGTGGGAGATCCGACCGTCGGATTTTCCCAAAACTGAAACCGTTGGATTCGTTTTGAAATGACCTTTCTAATGATATAAAATATGTGAAGATCCAACGGTTAGATTTTCAGATATGTGTAAAACAAATTTAGTGAAAAACAACGTCAGTGCTTCGGCACGACCTGAAATGTCATTTAATTGAATATGGCCGTTTTTAAATAAATAAAAATGGCGATATATCATTAAAAAATATTATTGACGATATAGAATGGAAATAAATCGATTTTGCTTGGTTTGCTTGATATGTGATGGTTGAATGCATTTAACATGAAAACTATACTAAGGAACTGAAATGTGAATGTTGAGTGATTTAACCATGTGATGAATTGATTTGAAAATCTAAATATACGTGGATTATTTGAAAAGGCCGAGTTTATTCTCATTTCAAATAATCGATCGACGATGAGAAGTCGAAGAGTTGAAGACGGTTGAAGACCGACGATCTTCACATTGGATGGATGGGCGCTACTGATGCTCGTGATTGGAGTAGCTACCTTGAAGGAGCTGAAGTAGTAGCCGTCCGGACGTATTGTTGATTGTGCGGATAAGCGAGGAATTTGGTGCCTCCGGCTTCGTTCAAACCCAGAACGAACTTGTAAATGGACTGTGTGTCTGACATTGGATTTTATTCTGTGCTGATTGATCTCTATTGTATATATATCTGTTTGGCGGCGGAGAATTTATTCTCATGCTTAACGCCCTTCTCTGAGACGTACGAGCTCAGAGGTTATATATAGATAGAAATCAGTCGCATGGAGTGGATTGCCTGTGTGGCACGCCTAAGTGGCATGTGATCAAGGCTTCTGTTGTAAAGCAAAGTCTTGTGGTTGATGATCAAAGCATGGTCTGTGTGATGTTGCTTTGTGTATAGCGTAGATTCGCGAGCCTCACACCCCGGTATGAGTCAAAAACGGGAGAAGGACCCAAGGAGTGCACGACGTTTCTTTCTCGCTAAGGTGGTGTCAGTGACCTACCAGCCCTGACATTATATATACTTTTCACCTTTGTGGTTCTTGGAATGCGAGGCGCCTCGATTATAGGTCTGTAAGGATCGGGAAACGTGTGTTCAGGAATTGCCAATCCTCAAAGTAAGAGAGGACCGGCCTTGGAGGATCCAGGGGATTGCTGTGTGCGGTCCTGGGACATTTGCTAGAGTGTCTCGAATGGAGAGGAGCTTGCCCCTTGCCTCGACTCATGATGGAATCCAATTTCCAATACGAAATTGCGGATGTGATTGTATTACTAGTATGGTGACATGATATATGGTACCCATGCCGTCTAGGATTGATATTTATGATTGAAATTGTTTTTGAAACATATATGCACTAGTAATAATATCAAACACTTTTGTTTTATACGTATGAAGCATTTTTGGCCATTATAAGGTAAAACTCTATCCTCCGGGTTGCGTTGCATTGTGTGATGGGACCTGAGTCTTATAATGGCTTCATTTTGATAAAAAGCATTGCGATGATTTAAACATTTCTTTTATTTCATGCACTAGCACTCATTGGAGTAAACCCGTTCCGCGAAAGTGGCGTGGTCCTTTGATTTGCCCTATTATTGTTGTTTAGTAAGTTAAGTTGATTTCTCATACCAGTCCCATGACTGACTCGTAGTTTGTTTCACCTTGCAAACTCGGGTGCCCTTATTTTCACACGGGCAGCCTAGTTACAGGTAGCTGACATATTTTGGGCATGGCACCGCAGTAAAGGTGCGCTTTTGGCTTATGGCGAGGCTTGACTACATTGAGATGATTGTGACTTTTCCGCCATTAATGTATATGTATTATGATTCCGCCACAGGCGATGTAGACTGATATTTAGTTTATGTACTCTATATGTATTATGATTCCGCCATTGGCGATGTTGACTGATTATGTATTATTATGCACTAAGTAGTATCCTGCACTGTGCTATCTGATGTGGTGATATAGATATGATTCCACTGTCATATTGTGTAAATTATTCTATTTTCTTGTTTATGCTATTATCTGTACTCTGCTAATGATGATTAATGTGTTATATTCCAATGATTATCCTTAACACCGTGGTACGGGGTTTTGGGATCGTCACAACTGGTATCAGAGCTTTGGTTAACCTTAGTTCTCGAATTTAACACATTAAACACTTCGTCAGAATAGAATCAGTAGTATTCTAAGATGAGTAGCTCATTAGAGATAGGACTAGTAATGTCCTATAATGAGCTAAGCAGAATAGCAAAAACAATTTGATCAGTCCATCGTTATCTTTCCTTAAGTTCTTCTGCTTTACCATACAATAAAATTATCGTTTCTGTAAGCTGACTCTTTTCTTGCTTATACAGAACTTGAACAATGGCTACCCGAGCAGCCGCTGGTAGAGGAGGCTGAGCTGGCCGTGGCAGAGGACATGGTGAAGTCCCAGCAGAAGATGGACCTTTAATACAACCCCCGACCGCTCAACAATTCGAGCTGGACCGCGTGGCTAAAAGGTACATGATCCTAGGAGGCAAAACCTTCTATGGAACGGGCACTGTAATTGAGGCCTTAGCATGGCTCAAAACATGAGAGAAAATACTTGGAGGCCTGAGGCTGGGCGATCAAGATAAAGCTATTATGGGTGCCTGGCTTATGCAGGAAGAAGCCGAGCTATGGTGGGAAGCTCTCACCGCAAGGAACAGAAATGCTGGCAGAACCTGGGACGAATTCAAAGAGAAGTATGTCCCAGAACAAGCCCTGGAGCGCATGCACGACGAATTCGCCAACCTCCAACAGGGGGATCTCTCAGTGCAAGATTATCTGAACAAATTTACACAATTAGCCCGCTATGCTCCCGAACTCGTCGCCACCGCAAAGTCCAAGAACAAGAGGTTTATCCTCGGGCTGAAGCGAAAGTACCAGGATAGGGCAATGGCCCATATCAAGCTGGGGTTTAATGAATTGGTGGAGATGGCTGTAACTATGAAGACCTAGATCAAAGGCACCTGGATCAGGATCGTGCTAAAAGCCAAGCCGGGAATAAGCGCAAGCCAGCTGCAAATCAAGGCGAGTCAAGCGAAGTAGCATCCTCGAATCCACAAACCAGTAAGCCGCCAAGAGGAAACTGCTATAACTGTGGCAAGGCGGGGCACTACTCAAATGTTTACACAGCCCCGAAACGGCAGAGGACCAATTCTCAAGGTTCAAGCCAAGGCTCCCAGAACCCTCGCTCGTGCTTTAACTGTCGCAAGACAGATCATCTTGTCAGGGACTGTCCTTTGCTTAAGAAGGTCGCAGTAGCTCACGTATATGACGAGTCGAACCCGCCAGCTGCTTCCGATGGAGCAGGTAAACCCGATGTTTTGGGAGGTACCCTTACAATTAAAAATATTCCTGTTTCTGTATTATTTGACACGGGTGCATCACGTAGTTTTATTGCTAGTAACATAGTGCACAAATTAAAGTTAAAACGAAGAAAGCTCAAAGAATCTGTTAAGGTTCATAATCCAATAGGGGGTTCTATTATTCTCAGCTCATATTGTAAAGTGCCAGCCTCTTATTCTTTTTACAAGTTTCCTTTTGATCTAGTTGTTATGGACTTTCCTGAGTTTGATATCATTCTCGGGTTAGATTGGTTAACGAAATACGAAGCAGAAGTTAGATGTGCCGAAAGGATCGTTAAAATTCGAACAAAGCTAGGACATATATTTATACCCTGTTGTGGCTCAGATCCAGATAGAGGAGAATTTTGGTCTGCGTTAGAAGTTATCCCCACTTCCTTAGAAAAGATTCCTGTTGTTAGAAACTATGCGGATGTGTTTGAAGAAGTTGAAAACTTACCTCCGCAAAGAGAAATAGAATTCAGAATCGATCTAATTCCTAATGCCAGACCAGTGGTGCATCCAATTCGGAGAATGACTCCAAAGGAAAAGGAAGAATTAGGTGATCAAACTCATCAACTGCTATGGAAGGGTCTGATCAGACCTAGCTTTTCTAGTTGGGGTGCAGCTGTAGTGTTTGTCCCAAAGTCAGGCGGTACTCTTTGATTGTGTGTAGATTACCGAGACCTCAACAAACAGACGCTCAAAAACAAATACCCATTTCCCCATATCGATGATCTGCTAGACCAATTAAATGGGGCGAGAGTATTTTCCAGAATGGACCTAGCTACAGGTTTCCATCAATTGAGAATTGCAGAAGAGTGTGTTCCTTTGACAGCTTTCAGAGGTCCAGACATATTTTATGAATGGTTAGTAATGTCGTTTGGCCTATGCAATGCTCCAGCATACTTCGTCGATCTAATGAATAGAGTGTTCAGGGGAGTTCTGAATAAATTTGTCCTCGTATTCATCGATGATATTTTAATCTACTCCAAATCAAAACCTGAGCATGAAAGACATTTAGAACAAGTATTGGAGATTCTGAGAAAGAACGTCTTCAAAGTCAAATTCTCTAAGTGTGTCTTCTGGTAAGAAGAAGTGAAGTTCCTTGGCCATGTCGTGTCAAAGGAAGGGATTTCTGTAGATCCGAGTAAAATTACAGCAATTCAAGACTTGAAACAGCCTACCACACCCACAGAGGTTAGAAGTTTTATGGGGTTGGCTAGTTATTATCGGAAATTCGTTAAGGATTTCTCGAAGATATCCGGTCCATTAACAAAGTTTACAAAGAAGCATGAGAAGTTTAAATGGACTTCCGACTGTGAAGAAGCTTTCCAGGAATTGAAATCTAAACTGACAACCGCTCCAGTGTTAACCATTATCATGGCAATCAGAATTTGACGGTTTGGACAGACGCTTCTATTAGAGGTCTTGGTGCAGTGTTAATGCAAAGAGGCCAAGTAGTCGCTTATGCAAGCCGCCAGCTAAAACCGCATGAGAAGAATTATGTAACTCATGATCTTGAGTTGCTAGCTATCGTTTTTGCTTTGAAAATCTGGAGGCATTACCTGCTGGGTGAGAAATTCGAACTATTTACTGACCATCAATCATTAAAGTATTTGTACACCCAGAAAGATCTGAACTTGAGACAGCAGTGTTGGCTAGAATTTCTTGCAGCGTATGACCTAGATATTCTGTATATGCCGGGAAAGGCTAACGTTGTAGCAGATGCGCTTAGTAGAAAAACCGCAATCATAGCCAATCTTATAATTATGCCTGGCTTGATTGATAAAATATCTGCTCTCCAGAAGAATGATCACTTCATTCGAAGAATCAGAGGGAGAATACAGAAGGGCGAACCCTCAAGTTTTCAGATAGATAAAGAAGAAGTTCTGAGACTGAAAGGGAGAATCTGTGTTCCCAACATCCCTGAGCTCAAAAGAGAGGTGCTAGATGAATGCCATAAATCCAAGCTTTGCATCCATCCAGGTGTGAGCAAAATGTACAACGATATCAAGCGCACTTTCTGGTGGAAGGCAATGAAGAGGGACATTTCTTTATATGTTAACAGATGTCCTACATGTAAATTAGTCAAGAGCGACCAACAAAAGCTAGCAGGATTGTTGCAACCGTTGGAAGTCCCAAGTTGGAAATGGGAACAGATTTCCATGGATTTCATAGATGGTTTGCCTCGAACCAAGAAAGGTAATGACAGTATTTGGGTAATCGTAGATCGCTTCACGAAGACTGCCCATTTTATACCTACCAGATCCAATAGAACCGCTCAAAGTCTAGCATAGATATATTTCAAAGAAATTGTTAAGCTGCATGGAATTCCCATCAGCATAGTCAGTGATAGAGACCCAATTTTTGCTAGCAAATTCTGGGAGGCATTCCAAACCGAATTGGTGACCAAATTAAATCTAAGCACCGCTTATCACCCTCAGACGGATGGCCAAACTGAGCGGGTGAATAGAATTCTAGAAGATCTACTGCAGGCTTGTATAATTGATTTTGGCGGGTCATGGGAAGATCACTTGCATTTCGCAGAATTCTCATATAACAATAGCTATCAAGCAAGTTTGAGAATGTCACCATTTGAAGTATTATATGGTAGACCGTGCAGATCTCCAGCATGTTGGGTAGAATCTGGCAACAGACTTGTGTTAGGACCCGATATGATTCGAGAAGCATCTGATAAAGTCGATTTTATCAAGAAGCGATTGAAAACTGCACAAAGCCGACAGAAAAGTTATGCAGATTCCAGAAGAAGAGATTTGACATTTGCTGTTGGTGATCATGTTTATTTGAAAGTATCTCCGATGAGAGGAGTGATCCGATTCGGTAAAACTGGGAAGTTAGCACCCAGGTTTATTGGTCCCTTTCCTATACTTGAACAAATTGGAACTCTTGCTTATCGGGTTAAATTACCTGATTGGTTGCCTGGAGTGCATAATGTGTTTCACGTATCTCAACTTAGAAGACATGTGCATGATCCAGATCTTGTTGTAGAAGAAGCAGCGCAACAGGATATAGAAATAACTCCAGAAGTAGCAGTCAGAAGAGAGCCATTAAAAATTGTTGGCAAAGAAACTAGAGAACTAAGAAGCAAAAAGGTTCATTTAGTCAAAGTGCAGTGGAGTAGTGATCCTAGAGACTGTACTTGGGATACTGAGGAAAGCATTAAGCAAGCTTACCCCAAATGCAGAGTGGACATCTCTGACTAACTCCGGTGCAAGGTACCTTTACAATCCTTTGCATTTACATTTTGTTTCCTACTTTACTGTTGTTTCCTTTTCGGGGACGAAATTTTTTAAGTGGGGGAGATTGTAACAACCCGGAAAATACGAGCCAATTTGAAAATTTTAAATTGGTTATTTCAATGCAATTTGAACAATTTAAATAGAATATTTCAGTAAAATAATAGATTAGAAATAGTGAGGAAGTTTGAAAATTTGAATTCAAACTTTGACTAACTGTGACGGGTGGGAAATATAATGGATTTTAGTGAAACCAAAATTTTTTAAATCTGTTTATGAATACCTTTCTAACGAATCTGAAAAATCGAAGTTTCATAGCGGGAATCAAAAGTTATGGCCAAATGAATTTTCAGAAAGGTCGCTATATAGAATATATAGCCCTTGAAAATAGACATTTTGCAAACGACCTCGGAATTCGACGAAACCACTTTTGTTGGGTCCGGGATGTCAAACTATTACTAGGTTTCAAATTTCATAATTTTTGAAGCTAGTATGTTAGCGTGGCAAAAGAAAATGTGTTTGGTCAATTTCTGTTAAATTAGATCGACCAGAAAATGGCCATTTTTCAAACGATCTCAGAATTCGACGAAACTAGTTTTTTTGGGACCGTAGCGTCAAAACATAGCTAGAATTATTTTTCTGGAATTTTTCGAATCAGTTTGTGGCCCTGGAAAATTGAAATGTATTTTCAAATTGAATATAAAATGTTTTTATACTTTAATTTGAAAAATAACTGACTGTAACAATCGAATTGGCCAACGAAACATATCCCATTGTGTCCGGAATGGGGGTATTTAGCTAGGGACGACAGTCGTTGGGTTTAAAAGGGAGTTCGTTCGTGAAAACCCTAATTTTCTGAATAATATATACATCGGCGAATCAGAAAATTCCATTCATAAATTAAAATAAAAAAACACTCGTTCCCTCTGGTATCGATGGCGGAAACCCGCTCCAACCTTCCCGTCGCTCCGTTCAACGTTGACCGCCGCCACCACCCTGACTCGACAGCGCCGACCCTCCTCTTCAAATCAAGACAACCCCCGACCCCCCTCGTCGCTTCCACCTCGAGAACGATGCCAGGGAAGTCGCCGACTTCACGCCGCTGCCACGATCGCCAAAGGCCACCAGATCCGACCGCACCACCCTCGATAGACGCGCCCCTCTCCCCTCTTTCACGTCGCACCCTCCGATCCTTCCAATTCTTCACGGATTTCACGAATTCTGCAAACCCTAGTTCGAACAAACAAAGAAAGGTGAGTCCTTTATGATGTTTGAACTTTGAAAAATCATATCTTTTTCGTGTATTGACGAAATTCGGTGAAACAGGAAACATCGTGACCGCAAGGAGGCTCTCTACCACATAGAAGAGACCGCGGATTTTTCTGAGCCATCTACGATTTTTAGCTCTCCGAAAACCAAGGTGAGAAATCTAAATAAAATGAAATTGAATAGAAAATGTCATGTATAAATTATATAAGCGAAATATAAATTATATACGTGTTGTATATCACATATACATGCGTAGTATAAGTTGTATGAGCGAAGTATGAATTATGCATGCATTGTTTAAATGATATGTGTGTTTGAATGGTAATAATATATATATATATATATATATATATATATATATATAAATATATATATACTCCCCTCATCCACAAACCATGGACGATATTTATTGTTGTGAATTGGGTGAAAAATTCAAATGGTTGAATAATTGGTTGTGGTTGATATTGTTTGGTTGTGGTTGAAAAACACCCATTGGTGATTGAAACAAATTTGAAATAATTGTGGAAATGAAAATAAAACATGCCGCCTATGTGCGAACTAGATGCATGAATCCCCATTGTCAAAAACCGCGAGGTTTTAAGGTAGAGCGAGGAGTCGTACTAGGGACGGTGCCGGTTTTAACTACCCTGCCGTTATGCTGCCGAAATTTTGGATAATATTCATGTGTTAGAATTTTTTTCATATGTTGAAATTATTTTCATGCGTTGAAACTAAAATCATGTGTTGAAACTATATCCATGTGTGGAAGTGCTCATGTGTTGAGAAGTGATGTGTGAAAATTAAATTCATGTGTGAATGAATAAAGTGTTAAACAATAAAAATCACATTTTTATAATGTATATGAAGTATGTAAAATATTCGCCTTATATATAAATAGTTTCAACAATAAAAATTTCATCTTTCTTGTATGAACAAACTATATAAAATATCTATATGTGGAAATGCTCATGTGTTGAGAAGTGATGTGTGAAAATGAAATTCATGTGTTGAATAAAAGGTTGAACAATAAAAATTACATTTTTATTAAAACTATAAGGTGTTAAAAACATTCATGTGTTGAATAAATATTTTAGATGATGAAAATACCATTTTTATCATGTATGTGATTTTCTAAAGATATACTAGTGTTGAAATAAATATTTGTGAAGTGAATATTATTTTTAACATGTAAAGGAACTAAATGAAATTCATGTGTTGAATAAAAGGTTGAACAATAAAAATTACATTTTTATTGAAATGTGAAGTGTTAAAAATAATCACTCGTTCAAATAAATATGCATGAGTTGAAATATTCATTAATTAGCTAATGATGTGATTTTTGCTTATGTATGCAACATTAGAATGAATGGTGACTTTAAACCAAATTGAATCGAAAATGAAATTGAATAGAAAATGATAAGTGATGAAAATTGCATATATGTACATGCATATTTATTGAACAGGTTATAGCAAAGAGGCTAGAGAAGAGGAATAAAATTATGTGCCCGACAAATAGGTACATGTTTACTGTTTTGCTTGGGTGATGATTTTATGAGCCTATTGGCTAGCCGCTTAGCTTTTCTTTTTCTTTTTGAGATGAGACGCCCGTGTGGCTATTTGGGAATTTTCCAAGCCCCTCCCGTACAAAGGAGGTTATGGCGAAATTTTCCAAAATTTAAAGGCGTTACTGAAATATTTGAAGTGAAAACGATATAGGAATTTTCGAATGAACTATATTTATATAAATACATAAATATAAATAAAATTAAAACGAATCGTGGCCGTGCAGTTCGTGTTTTGAAACCGTGATTTCAAACGACTAGTGCGGGAGATCCGACCATTGGATTTTCCCGAAACCGCAACCGTTGGGCTCGCCTTGGAAATATCTTTCCAACGACACCAACTTTGTAAAGATCCGACGGTTGGATTGTCTGGAATGTTTAATTCAAATCAGAAGAAAAACAGCGCCAGAATCGATTATATTTATATATAAATATAAATATAATTAAATTAAATCGAATAACGACGCTGCAGTTCTATAATAACCCGGAAATTTGGGCCAATTTAAAATTTTTATTTTGGCAAATTTAGTGAGTTTTGATTATTTAAAATGAATTATTTTAAATAATATAGACGAAAAATTTATTTTGAATATAATTCGAGCGTATATATTTATATAGTTCGTCGTTAGAATATAAATAATTATTTTAAATTATAAAAGGAATTGAAAATGGCGCGGTAGTTCGATAATTCGATTTCAAAATTCAAATGAATGTACTGGGTGCAAAATAAACCGGATTTTAGTGAAACGAAAAAATATTTGAATCCAATTGAGAATATCTTTCCAACAAATCCGGGAAATCAAAATTTCATAGCGGGGATCAAAAGATATGCCCAGTTGAAAATTCAGAATAGTCGCTATGGAATTTCGGCCCTTAAAAATAGCCATTTTGCAAACAACCTCGGTTTTCGACGGAGCCACTTTTGTTGGATTTGGGATGTCAAATTATTGCTAGGTTTCAAATTTCATAATTTTTCGAATCGATATGTGAGCGTGGCAAAGGAAAACGCGTTTGACCAGTTTCAGTTGGTTTTAATCGACTGGAAAATAGCCATTTTTCAAACGGTCTCAGAATTCGACGAAACTAGTTTTGTTAGGACCGTATCGTCAATACGAAGCTAGAAAATATTTTTCTGGAATTTTTCTAGTTAGTATGTGACCCCGGTAAATTGAAATGCGCGTTCAAATTCAATATATAGAGTTATATGTTGATTTTGATGAAAGCTGATCGAAACGATCGAATCAGCTTGCGATACATATCCCATTGTGTTCGGAATGGGGGTAATTAGCTATGGACGACAGTCGGTGGGTTTGGTTTCGAGTTCGAATTTTAAACTAACTTTTTGGAAATATAAAATGGAATTAAATATATAAATATATATTGGGGTCAACCCCCTTTTTCTTCCTTCCTCAGTCAAACCCGATTAGGGTATAAAAAAAAAGAAAAAGGGTGGGGGGGCAATCGCGATCGATGATCGCGAGAGGGGGGGGGGGCTCGCCGCCTCCTCCAAGCGCACCACCACCCCTCCGATCCCCCATCTCTCCTCCCTCCTTCAGACGAGAACGCCGTGACCCTCCCCTCCTCTGTTTGAAGACCGCCAGAACCCAAACCCTGTGACCCCAAATCAGTACCCGTACCCCCAAGCCGCCTCTTCTCCTCCACCCTCGCACCTCCATCCCATCCTCAGCCATCGTCGGCAGCTGCGCCCATACTCCGACCCCCTTTTCCCCCTCTGTACCTCCCTCTTCCTCCTCTCGAAGCTCTAACGCCCCATTTTCAGAAATTCGAAAAGTAAGTTTTTATTACTTGTTTAATTTTATTTTCAATTTTCTTTTATTTAAATTTAGCATAAGTAAAATCTGATTTTTATATATGAATTCGCATTGAAAGTAAATTTGGTTTTTAAAATATTTTAAACAAAGAAAGATTAGTTTTTTAATGTAGTAAAGAGGTGTTTTTTTTTCAAGTGTCCAAAAATATGACCTTGCTTGGTTTAAAAATATGATCTTTGATTCGTAAAGACGAGATTTTTAAATTCAAAAAGATTGAATTTTTTTTATTCAGAAAGACTAGATTTTAGTATACAAAAGTTGAGATTTTTATATACATCGCAATGAAATAAAAATATGATTTTTATATTATAGAAAGAATAAAAATACAAATTTTATAAGGTAGAAGATTAAAAATATGATTTTTATATTATAGAAAGATTAAAAATATGATTTTTATATTATAAAAAGAATAAAGATATGATTTTTATTATATATACGTTGAAGTAGAAAAGTGATTTTTATAGCGATGATATAAAAATTCGATTTTTATATATTGAATAGCAAAGTAAAAATGTGATTTTCATATATGTAGTGGCTACGGGCAACGAAAATGACAAAAGGCGAGCACGACGAAGATTTCTACATAAGAAGAGTCGTGGAGTTGGGATAGCTTTTGTGAGAACTTCTCACCTTTAATTTAATTTTCTAGTTAAAATATATACTAGGATGCAGACGGTGTTTAGTAGCACCCGACACCCGTCGTCCACAGACCATGGACAGCTTGTATGCTTGTTTGTTTGATTTTGATATGTAATTGATTGTGTGATGTGATGTGAAATGAAATAAAATATTTATATAGTTAAAAATATTTTAGAGTTAAAAATAGAATTTTTAACGTGTATTTAAAATAAATATTTATAAACAAATCGGAGATTTGTTTATATACACTGATTTGATTGATATTGATTGGGACGATAAATTTTACACATCGCCCAGCTGCACAAATAAAATCTGTGTTTAATTGTTTGAAACCCCACATGGGTATTGGGATGATAGATGACATACACTAATCCCAATAATTAGTTGTATGTCGATCGATTGATTGACAGGCTGTTATTGGGATGATAGATGACATACACTAATCCCAATATTTATATTTGATGCTTATACAGTGTAGAACGCACTCTGGATGATGGTTGATTATTTATGGTTGTTATTTTATACATGTGTTGTAGAAAATCCATATAATTAACATTATATGGTAATTGATTGGGCTTCATTCCAGTTTTGAAATGGAAATATTTGAAAAAGAAATATTTGAAATAGGTATTTGAAAATAGAAATATATGAAGCCGTGTTGATTAGATTGACGCCATTTCGACGCGAACGATATATATATCGATTTTATTCATTTTTCAATGAATATCGAAAGTGATTTCAAAATGTGATGAATTGAAATTGAATAGAAATGAATTCGAATTGAATTTGAATAGAATTGAATTCGAATTGAAATTGAATAGAAATGAATTCGAATTAAATTGAAATGAATTGAAATTCGAATTAAATTGAAATTGAATTGAAATCGTTTTGAAATGAAATTAAAACGAATTTATATTGGAATATTCAATTTTGATTAGAAATTGAATATGATGTTGAATTCGTTTCGAAAACGAATTTAAAACGATTTATAAAATACGTTTTAAAAGGAAATCGACAAAATATATATAATATATATATATATTACATATATAATGGCCTGAATAGAACGCGCCGCGCCACGGTAGTTCGTGAATTTTGACCATTGGCTTCGAACAGATATTACGGGAGATCCACTCGTCGGATTCTCCTAAAACCGGAACCGTTGGGTTCGTATCGATAAAAGCTTTTTAACGAATATTAGAAATTTGAAATCTAACGGTTGGATTTGGAATTATGTCTAAATCAAATTTGGAAATGGTCGTTGTAAGTGCAGTTCGATGACCGTTGATGGAAATCGACTGTACGGGCCTTGATAAAATTATTAAAAATATCAATAATTTGTGTAAAATCATAAGAAATGATTTGTGAAGAATTGGGATGAAAAACTCCATATTTGAAAGGATAAAAATAGGTTTTTATCGAAATGAACTAGTTTTGAACTAGAATAATAATTTATTTATTTTTAAAATAAATAAATTGGATTTGAACTGGTTTTGAAAATAACTAAGAATTCCAATAATTGAATTGGAATGGATTTGAATTGAAATTGTCTTCGGAATATTTCGATGTTGGATTTCGTGATTATACAAATATTGTTATGGAAATTTGAAAGATATATTCATATCGTTATTTCCAATACGATATTTGTTGGTCGTATAATTTGATATTGAATATAAGCCGATATATTTTCTATTCAGAGCCTTGTATTTAATATCAAATGTGATTTGGGTTTGTCGTGAATGCTGTCTTCATTAACACAGTTCTTAAGCCCAGTTGAGAAAAAGATTAAATCTTTTTATTTAGATTTAACGAGGTGTACCAATTAAATAATATTCAATTGGAATTGAATTGGTATTGATTTTTGGGTTTATCGTGAACAGTGTTTTAAATAACACTTATTCTTTGACTCGATAATTAATGGAATGGGATTTTGGGTTGTTGTGAACGGTATCTTCAATAATACTATTCTTAGACCCAAAGGAGTTAAGAAAATCAGAAACTAACTGGAGATTAGTTAAGTTGAATGGTTTCTTGAGTATTGATCTGATGTTGGTTTCGGCCTTCGGGGTTAATACTTAGTGAATTGCTCACTTGCTAATTTACGGTTAGGGACTGATTGAAATGTGATGTGATTTCGGGCTTTATCGTGAACTGTGTTTTAAATGGCACTGATTCTTTAACCCAGTTAAAGATTAAAACTAAGTGGAGTTTTAATGAATCTTTAATTAGATTTAAAAGATCGAGAATGGAGTATCACCAGTTTTGCTCCAGGCGATAGTTAAATCTTTAATTAGATTTGAACGTAAAATGGTAATTGAATTTACCGATAACACCGTGGTGTTAGATATGAAGTATGATCGGTTTTACTTCATGGGATGAATAGGTTGGGGTCGGGAAATACAATAAATAATTACTTCGGTGTGGTTCGCTAATCCCGACTAGTTTGAATTGATATTCAAAGAAAGATTAAAGAATAAATTTTAAATAATTTATCTTTGATAAAATTAATGGGAACCTTTCCCTAAGAATGTGAAATTTAGAAACTACCTGTAGGTTAACTAAGAAGGATGGTTTTCTGGGTATTGATCTGATGTTGGTTTCGGCCTTCGGGGTTAATATTTGGGGAATTATTCTCTGGTTAATTTACGGTTAGTGACTGATGAATTGGAATGAGGCGTATGTTGTGTTTGTGTAACACTTGTTTAATATATACGCGAGTTATTCAGAAAGACCGGGTTTATCCCATTCTGAATAACTGATACGACGATAAGTCGAAGATGAAGACGGTGGTCGAAGACCGGAGGTCTTCACATCGTTTAGATAATTACTGATGATCCAGATTGGGCTGTACACCCAAGAGGAGGGAAATAGTTGGTGGTCGTCCAGACGTATTTGGAGATCAATGGATATGCGAGGTATAAAATGCCTCCGGTTTCGTTCAGACCCAGAACAGCCTTGTAAATGGACTGTGTATCTGACATTGGATTTCATTCTGTGTGATTGATATCAGTTGCATGGAGTGGTTTGCCTGTGTGGCATGCTAAGATGCAAATGATCAAGGCTTTTGTTGAAAAGCAGAGTCTTGTGGTTGATGATCAAAGCACGGCCTTTGTGGCGTAGCTTTGTGTAGCGTTAATTCGCGAGCCTCACACCCCGGTGTGAACCAAAAACGGGAGACGGACCTCAGGGAGGACATGCGTTTTCTTCTAGCTAGGAGTGGCGTCAGTGCTTGAACCGGCTGACGAGTTTGACTCATGTGGTTGTTGGAATTGGAGGCGCCTCAGATATATCGGTGACTTTGTGAAGCCGATGGAGTCATTCGTTGGCTCATTGACATCCCAAAGGGTGGGGAAACGTAGTGTTCAGGCATAATAATCCACATCGGTGGACCGGCCCTGACGATCCAAGGGGCAGTTGCGGCTGTTCCTGAGACACGGGCTAGAGCGTCTCGAATCGGTTGAGGACTATCTTTTGCCTCGGTTCACAGATGGAAATCCAACTTCCAATACGTGACTTTGCGGTTTTATTTGTAGAGCCTAGTATGGCGACATAGTGGGATGGGGCGCTTATGCCGTCTATGATTGATACTTATGATTTGAAGTTGTTTTATACACTATACACTTATAGTATCAAAAGATTTGTTTTAAACGTATCAAGCATTCTTGGATATTATAAGGTAAAAACCCTATCCTCCGGCTTGCGTTGCATTGTGTGATGGGACCTGGGTCTTATAATAGCTTCATTTTTCTTTATTTAGCATTGCACTGTTGTTTTATGCACTGGTATTCTTGGGAGGAAACCCGTTCCGTGTTATACGGCGTAGTCCCTTGATTTACCTAACTTTAAAATAAAGATTAATGACTGTTTTAGTTCTCACACCAGTCCCATGACTGACCTGGAGTTTATTGTTTTAACCTAAACTCTGGGTGCCCTAATTTTGACACGGGCAGCTAGTAGTTTTTGTTTTGCAGATTTATATTCACAGGATCCTGGTTTACAGCTGGAAAGATATCCGGAAAGCTTTGTATCCGTATATCTACTTCTAGTTGTGTATTGTATTGTTTTCCGCTGCTATGTAATATATTGTAATCTCTGATATTTTCAGTGTAATATTTATTCCTTTATACTCCGTATATTCTTGTATTCTGATGGAATTGTTGTAATATACAATGAAAAGTTCTTCCGTCTGCGTTCTGATGTGTCGTGTTCTCGAAACTATCCGCGCTTTCCTCACCGGGGAAGTTACGGGTTTTCACAGTTGGTATCAGAACTTTGGTTTACAAAGCTCAGAGAACAAGGCATATTAGAACCAAACGAAAGAATTCATCAGAAATTGGATTAGTAAAATCCAATAAGAATGACTCGTTAGAGATGGGATCAGTATCCTAGAACGGGTGTGAAGAGTAAATTTTTGAAAATGAAAACAAATTTTGTTTTGAAATTTGAATCAATTATTCGTATTTGAATATTTATTTATATTGAATTTGGACAATCCAGTATATATAGATTTTGCATATACGTCTGATCCACGGGTATTCAAAGTTTTAATATACTGTATAGATAGAGTATCACACTCTAGTCACCCGGAGAAGATACTGATGATTGAGATCTCATCATCAGTGTTTTTGTTCGAGTTTCGAAAGTGGGATTTCTATATATTTCCATTAGACTGGTGTGAGAACCAAAATTAGATAGGGCCTATTGTTGTGATTTGGCATCAAAAATCTGATTTTGTGACTATATATCAAAGTTACGAATTTGAAATGATAATTCACTAATTGATTGCTGATTGTGTTGTTTGTTTATTGTTTGGTTAATTAAATGTTGAACCTTTAGCCAAATTAAACCAAATAGTGAGTTGTATTGAAAATTAGTCGCATTTGCATGCATATACATGTGCTTACATTGAACAGGTCATAGCAAAGAGGCTAGAGCAGAGGAATAAAATTGTTTGCCCGACAAATAGGTACATGTTTATTGTATTTCTTGAGTTTTGGGTGATTTTGTGAGCCGATTGGCTAGCCACTTGGCTTTTTCTTTTTCTTTTTGACTGAAGAAGACCATGGGAGGCTATATGAAATATCCCGAAGTCCCCGGTGTAGGGGAGGTTATGGCGAAATTTTTCGAAAATTTAGGGTGTCAGCCAAATTTTTGAAAAATTTGAAAAGTTCTTAGAAACTGAAAAGTTGAAGAACTTAAGCCATAGTGAAAATACTGGAAGTTGAGTTGAATTGTTAAACAACTTTCGGCTTCGTTCCTTTTCGGGGACGAAAAGTTTTAAGTGGGGGAGATTGTAATAACCCGGAAATCTAGGCCAATTTAAAATTTTTATTTTGGAAAATTTAGTGAGTTTTGATTATTTAAAATGAATTATTTTAAATAATATAGGCAAAAAATTTATTTTGAATATAATTCGAGCGTATATATTTATATAGTTCGTCGTTAGAATATAAATATTTATTTTAAATTATAAAAGGAATTGAAAATGGCGCGGTAGTTTGATAATTCGATTTCAAAATTCAAATGAATGTACCGGGTGCAAAATAAACCGGATTTTAGTGAAACAAAAAAATATTTGAATCCAATTGAGAATATCTTTCCAACAAATCCGGGAAATCAAAATTTCATAGCGGGGATCAAAAGATATGCCCAGTTGAGCATTCAGAATAGTCGCTATGGAATTTCGGCCCTTAAAAATAGCCATTTTGCAAACGACCACGGTTTTCGATGAAACTACTTTCGTTGGATCCGGGATGTCAAATTATTGCTAGGTTTCAAATTTCATAATTTTTCGAATTGATATGTGAGCGTGGCAAAGGAAAACGAGTTTGACCAGTTTCAGTTGATTTTAATCGACTGGAAAATGGCCATTTTTCAAACGGTCTCAGAATTCGACGAAACTAGTTTTGTTAGGACCGTATCGTCAATACGAAGCTAGAAAATATTTTTCTGGAATTTTTCTAGTTAGTATGTGACCCCGGCAAATTGAAATGCGCGTTCAAATTCAATATATAGAGTTATATGTTGATTTTGACGAAAACTGATCAAAACGATCGAATCAGCTTGCGATACATATCCCATTGTGTTCGGAATGAGGGTAATTAGCTATGGACGACAATCGGTGGGTTTGGTTTCGAGTTCGAATTTTAAACTAACTTTTTGGAAATAAAAAATGGAATTAAATATATAAATATATATTGGGGTCAACCCCCTTTTTCTTCCTTCCTCGGTCAAACCCGATTAGGGTATAAAGAAAATAAGAAAAGGGGGGGGGGCAATCACGATCGACGATCGCGAGGGGGGGGCTCGCCGCAGCCTCCAGGCGCACCACCACCCCTCTGATCCCCCATCTCTCCTCCCTCCTTCCCTCCTTCAGACGAGAACGCCGTGACCTCCCCTCCTCTGTTTGAAGACCGCCAGAACCCAAACCCTGTGACCCCAAATCAGTACCCGTACCCCCAAGCCGCCTCTTCTCCTCCACCCTCGCGCCTCCATCCCATCCTCAGCAATCGTCGGCGACTGCGCCCATACTCCGACCCCATCTCCCCCCTCCGTACCTCCCTCTTCCTTCTCTCGAAGCTCTAGCGCCCCATTTTCAGAAATTTGAAAAGTAAGTTTTTATTACTTGTTTAATTTTATTTTCAGTTTTCTTTTATTTAAATTTAGCATAAGTAAAATCTGATTTTTATAAATGAATTCGCATTGAAAGTAAATTTGGTTTTTAAAATATTTTAAACAAAGAAAGATTAGTTTTTTTATGTAGTAAAGAGGTGTTGTTTTTTTTCAAGTGTCTAAAAATATGACCTTGCTTGGTTTAAAAATATGATCTTTGATTCGTAAAGACGAGATTTTTAAATTCAAAAAGATTGATTTTTTTTATTCAGAAAGACTAGATTTTAGTATACAAAAGTTGAGATTTTTATATACATCGCAACGAAATAAAAATATGATTTTTATATTATAGAAAGAATAAAAATACAATTTTTATAAGGTAGAAGATTAAAAATATGATTTTTATATTATAGAAAGATTAAAAATATGATTTTTATATTATAGAAAGAATAAAGATATGATTTTTATTATATATACGTTGAAGTAGAAAAGTGATTTTTATAGCGATGATATAAAAATTAGATTTTTATATATTGAATAGCAAAGTAAAAAATGTGATTTTTATATATGTAGTGGCCACGGGCAACGAAAGTGACAAAAGGCGAGCACGACGAAGATTTCTACATAAGAAGAGTCGTGGAGTTGGGATAGCTTTTGTGAGAACTTCTCACCTTTAATTTAATTTTCTAGTTAAAATATATACTAGGATGCAGACGGTGTTTAGTAGCACCCAACACCCGTCGTCCACAGACCATGGGCGGCTTGTATGCTTGTTTGTTTGATTTTGATGTGTAATTGATTGTGTGATGTGAAATGAAATAAAATATTTATATAGTTAAAAATATTTTATAGTTAAAAATAGAATTTTTAACGTGTATTTAAAATAAATATTTATAAACAAATTGGAGATTTGTTTATATACACTGATTTGATTGATATTGATTGGGACGATAAATTTTACACATCGCCCAGCTGCACAAATAAAATCTGTGTTTGATTGTTTGAAACCCCACACGGGTATTGGGATGATAGATGACATACACTAATCCCAATAATTAGTTTTATGTCGATCGATTGATTGACAGGCTGTTATAAGCGTTAAATAATTATATTTGATGCTTATACAGTGTAGAACGCACTCTGGATGATGGTTGATTATTTATGGTTGTTATTTTATACATGTGTTGTAGAAAATCCATATAATTAATATTATATGGTAATTGATTGGGCTTCATTCCAGTTTTGAAATGGAAATATTTGAAATAGAATATTTGAAAATAGAAATATATGAAACCGTGTTGATTAGATTGACGCCATTTAGACGCGAACGATATATATCGATTTTATTCATTTTTCAATGAATATCGAAAGTGATTTCAAAATTTGATGAATTGAAATTGAATAGAAATGAATTCGAATTGAATTTGAATAGAATTAAATTCGAATTGAAATTGAATAGAAATGAATTCGAATTAAATTGAAATGAATTGAAATTCGAATTAAATTGAAACTGAGTTGAAATCGTTTTGAAATGAAATTAAAACGAATTTATATTGGAATATTCAATTTTGATTAGAAATCGAATATGATGTTGAATTCGTTACGAAATTGAATTTAAAACGATTTATAAAATACGTTTTAATAGGAAATTGACGAAATATATATAATATATATATATTATATATATATAATGGCCTGAATAGAACGCGCCGTGCCACGGCAGTTCGTGAATTTCAACCATTGGCTTCGAACAGATATTACGAGAGATCCGACCGTCGGATTCTCCTAAAACTAGAACCGTTGGGTTCGTATCGATAAGAGCTTTCTAACGAATATTAGAAATTTGAAATCTAACGGTTGGATTTGGAATTATGTCCTAATCAAATTTGGAAAAGGTCGCTGTAAGTGCAGTTCGATGGCCGTTGATGGAAATCGACTGTACGGGCCTTGATAAAATTATTAAAAATACCAATAATTTGTGTAAAATCGTAAGAAATGATTTGTGAAGAATTGGGATGAAAAACTCCATATTTGAAAGGATAAAAATAGGTTTTTATCGAAATGAACTAGTTTTGAACTAGAATAATAATTTATTTATTTTTAAAATAAATAAATTGGATTTGAAATGGTTTTGAAAATAACCAGGAATTCCAATAATTGAATTGGAATGGATTTGAATCGAAATTGTCTTCGGAATATTTCGATGTTGGATTTCGTGATTATACAAATATTGTTATGGAAATTTGAAAGATATATTCATATCGTTATTTCCAATACGATATTTGTTGGTCGTATATTTTGATATTGAATATAAGCCGATATATTTTCTATTCAGAGCCTTGTATTTAATATCAAATGTGATTTGGGTTTGTCGTGAATGGTGTCTTCATTAACACTGTTCTTAAGCCCAGTTGAGAAAAAGATTAAATCTTTTTATTTAGATTTAACGAGGTGTACCAATTTAATAATATTTAATTGGAATTGAATTGGTATTGATTTTGGGGTTTATCGTGAACAATGTTTTAAATAACACTTGTTCTTTGACCCGATAATTAATGGAATGGGATTTTGGGTTGTTGTGAACGGTATCTTCAATAATACTATTCTTAGACCCAAAGGAGTTAAGAAAATCAGAAACTAACAGGAGAATAGTTAAGTTGAATGGTTTCTTGGGTATTGATCTGATGTTGGTTTCGGCCTTCGGGGTTAATACTTAGTGAATTGCTCACTTGCTAATTTATGGTTAGGGACTGATTGAAATGTGATGTGATTTCGGGGTTTATCGTGAACTATGTTTTAAATGGCACTGATTCTTTAACCCAGTTAAAGATTAAAACTAAGTGGAGTTTTAATGAATCTTTAATTAGATTTAAAAGATCGAGAATGGAGTATCACCAGTTTTGCTCCAGACGATAGTTAAATCTTTAATTAGATTTGAACGTGAAATGGTAATTGAATTTACCGATAACACCGTGGTGTTAGATATGAAGTATGACCAGTTTTACTTCATGGGATGAATAGGTTGGGGTTGGGAAATACAATAAATAATTACTTCGGTGTGGTTCGCTAATCCCGACTAGTTTGAATTGATATTCAAAGAAAGATTAAAGAATAAATTTTAAATAATTTATCTTTGATAAAATTAATGGGAACCTTTCCCTAAGAATGTGAAATTTAGAAACTACCTGTAGGTTAGCTAAGAAGGATGGTTTCTGGGTATTGATCTGATGTTGGTTTCGGCCTTCGGGGTTAATATTTGGGGAATTATTCTCTGGTTAATTTACGGTTAGTGACTGATGAATTAGAATGAGGCGTATGTTGTGTTTGTGTAACACTTGTTTAATATATACGCGAGTTATTCAGAAAGACCGGGTTTATCCCATTCTGAATAATTGATACGACGATAAGTCGAAGATGAAGACGGTGGTCGAAGACCGGAGGTCTTCACATCGTTTGGATAATTACTGATGATCCAGATTGGGCTGTACACCCAAGAGGAGGGAAATAGTTGGTGGTCGTCCAGACGTATTTGGAGATCAATGGATATGCGAGGTATAAAGTGCCTCCGGTTTCGTTCAGACCCAGAACAGACTTGTAAATGGACTGTGTGTCTGACATTGGATTTCATTCTGTGTGATTGATATCAGTTGCATGGAGTGGTTTGCTGTGTGGCATGCTAAGATGCAAATGATCAAGGCTTTTGTTGAAAAGCAGAGTCTTGTGGTTGATGATCAAAGCACGGCCTTTGTGGCGTAGCTTTGTGTAGCGTTAATTCGCGAGCCTCACACCCCGGTGTGAACCAAAAACGGGAGACGGACCTCAGGGAGGACATGCGTTTTCTTCTAGCTAGTTGTGGCGTCAGTGCTTGAACTGGCTGACGAGTTTGACTCATGTGGTTGTTGGAATTGGAGGCGCCTCAGATATATCGGTGACTTTGTGAAGCCGATGGAGTCATTTGTTGGCTCATTGACACCCCAAAGGGTGAGGAAATGTAGTGTTCAGGCATAATAATCCACATCGGTGGACCGGCCCTGACGATCCAAGGGGCAGTTGCGGCTGTTCCTGAGACACGGGCTAGAGCGTCTCGAATCGGTTGAGGACTATCTTTTGCCTCGGTTCACAGATGGAAATCCAACTTCCAATACGTGACTTTGCGGTTTTATTTGTAGAGCCTAGTATGGCGACATAGTGGGATGGGGCGCTTATGCCGTCTATGATTGATACTTATGATTTGAAGTTGTTTTATACACTATACACTTATAGTATCAAAAGATTTGTTTTAAACGTATCAAGCATTCTTGGCTATTATAAGGTAAAAACCCTATCCTCCGGCTTGCGTTGCATTGTGTGATGGGACCTGGGTCTTATAATAGCTTCAGTTTTCTTTATTTAGCATTGCGCTGTTGTTTTATGCACTGGTATTCTTGGGAGGAAACCCGTCCCGTGTTATACGGCGTAGTCCCTTGATTTACCTAACTTTAAAATAAAGATTAATGACTGCTTTAGTTCTCACACCAGTCCCATGACTGACCTGGAGTTTATTGTTTTAACCTAAACTCTGGGTGCCCTTATTTTGACACGGGCAGCTAGTAGTTTTGGTTTTGCAGATTTATATTCACAGGATCCTGGTTTACAGCTGGAACGATATCCGGAAAGATTTGTATCCGTATATCTACTTCTAGTTGTGTATTGTATTGTTTTCCGCTGCTATGTAATATATTGTAACCTCTGATATTTTCTGTGTAATATTTATTCCTTTATACTCTGTATATTCTTGTATTCTGATGGAATTGTTGTAATATACAATGAAAAGTTCTTCCGTCTGCGTTCTGATGTGTCGTGTTCTCGAAACTATCTGCACTTTCCTCACCGGGGAAGTTACGGGTTTTCACAAGTTCGTAATTTGAAACCGTGTTTTCAAACGACTAGTGTGGGAGATCCGACCGTCGGATTTTCCCAAAACTGAAACCGTTGGATTCGTTTTGAAATGATCTTTCTAATGATATAAAATTTGTGACGATCGAACGGTTAGATTTTCAGATATGTGTAAAACAAATTTAGTGAAAAACAGCGCCAGTGCTTCGGCACGACCTGAAATGTCGTTTAATTGAATATGGCCGTTTTTAAATAAATAAAAATGACGATATATCGTTAAAAAATATTATTGACGATATAGAATGGAAATAAACCGATTTTGCTTGGTTTGCTTGATATGTGATGGTTGAATGCATTTAACATGAAAACTATACTAAGGAACTGAAATGTGAATGTTGAGTGATTTAACCATGTGATGAATTGATTTGAAAATCTAAATATACGTGGATTATTTGAAAAGGCCGAGTTTATTCTCATTTCAAATAATCGATCGACGATGAGAAGTCGAAGAGTTGAAGACGGTTGAAGACCGACGATCTTCACATTGGATGGATGGGCGCTACTGATGCTCGTGATTGGAGTAGCTACCTTGAAGGAGCTGAAGTAGTAGCCGTCTGGACGTATTGTTGATTGTGCGGATAAGCGAGGAATTTGGTGCCTCCTGCTTCGTTCAAACCCAGAACGAACTTGTAAATGGACTGTGTGTCTGACATTGGATTTTATTCTGTGCTGATTGATCTCTATTGAATATATATCTGTTTGGCGGCGGAGAATTTATTCTCTTGCTTAACGCCCTTCTCTGAGACGTACGAGCTCAGAGGTTATATATAGATAGAAATCAGTCGCATGGAGTGGATTGCCTGTGTGGCACGCCTAAGTGGCATGTGATCAAGGCTTCTGTTGCAACGCAAAGTCTTGTGGTTGATGATCAAAGCATGGTCTGTGTGACGTTGCTTTGTGTATAACGTAGATTCGCGAGCCTCACACCCCGGTATGAGTCAAAAACGGGAGAAGGACCCAAGGAGTGCACGACGTTTCTTTCTAGCTAAGGTGGTGTCAGTGACCTACCTGCCCTGACATTATATATACTTTTCACCTGTGTGGTTCTTGGAATGCGAGGCACCTCGATTATAGGTCTGTAAGGACCGGGAAACGTGTGTTCAGGAATTGCCAATCCTCAAAAGTAAGAGAGGACCGGCCTTGGAGGATCCAGGGGATTGCTGTGTGCGGTCCTGGGACATTTGCTAGAGTGTCTCGAACGGAGAGGAGCTTGCCACTTGCCTCGACTCATGATGGAATCCAATTTCCAATAAGAAACTGCGGATGTGATTGTATTACTAGTATGGCGACATGATATATGGTACCCATGCCGTCTAGGATTGATATTTATGATTGAAATTGTTTTTGAAACATATATGCACTAGTAATAATATCAAACACTTTTGTTTTATACGTATGAAGCATTTTTGGCCATTATAAGGTAAAACTCTATCCTCCGGCTTGCGTTGCATTGTGTGATGGGACCTGAGTCTTATAATGGCTTCATTTTGATAAAAAGCATTGCGATAATTCAAACATTTCTTTTATTTCATGCACTAGCACTCATTGGAGTAAATCCGTTCCGCGAAAGTGGCGTGGTCCTTTGATTTGCCCTATTATTGTTGTTTAGTAAGTTAAGTTGATTTCTCATACCAGTCCCATGACTGACTCGTAGTTTGTTTCACCTAGCAAACTCGGGTGCCCTTATTTTCACATGGGCAGCCTAGTTACAGGTAGTTGACATATTTTGGGCATGACACCATAGTAGAAGTGCGCTTTTGGCTTATGGCGAAGCTTGACTACATTGAGATGATTGTGACTTTTCCGCCATTATTGTATATGTATTATGATTCCGCCACAGGCGATGTAGACCGATATTTAGTTTATGTACTCTATATGTATTATGATTCCGCCATTGGCGATGTTGACTGATTATGTATTATTATGCACTAAGTAGTATCCTGCATTGTGCTCTCTGATGTGGTGATATAGATATGATTCCGCTATTATATTGTGTAAATTATTCTATTTTCTTGTTTATGCTATTATCTGTACTCTGCTAATGATGATTAATGTGTTATATTCCAATGATTATCCTTAACACCGTGGTACGGGGTTTTGGGATCGTCACAGCCGACCCCTGGGTCGACCCCAGTTAGATCTGGGGCAGATCCAGTTCTGTGAATGTGGACTCATTTCTTGACCAAATTTGTTGACATTAGGCTATAAATAGGACCTCACTTCTATTGTTTTATTCACCAAAAACAATAGAGACAACGAGATGCTGCCCTAACTCTGATTAAACTGGCCTATTCTTCTGCGACAACAACTTATAAGCATACAAGGATCTCTGCTACAATATCAACAGTCAATTCTCTGTTGTTTAGATCCAGTCATAGTGAGTTCATGTTATTTTTAGATATAAATAATTAATAGTAATCTTGACATGTTTATAAGTTGGATCTAAACCTATGCCTGTTGATAACCTGAATCATAACTAAACAGATCTGCCATTACTTGTACATTTGAAACTCTGTTTAGTTCTTGCATGCTTATTTTTATTATGCTTATTCTGTTAACATGCCTAATCATGTCACCATATGCCTATCCTGTTAGTATGCTTATTTTTGTCCTCATATGCCTGTCTTATTATTATGCCTATTCTTGTTCTTTTCTCTCCCTCTTTCCCTTTTTATTTTTAAAACCAAGCTACCTTTGAGCCTAGGTCTATCGCTGAAATATGCGAGCGCATGAAATTGGGAACGATTGGGAATGATAAATTTGGGGAATAAATTATATTAAAACATGATTGAGATTCAGGCATAATTTATACCTTGATCTAAAACTTTAATTTGCGGCATAACTTGTATTATGAATCAGACTAGGATTTGGGGCATAATCTTAGACAACATGGAAAATTGGTTAATAATGAACATGCCTAGATTTAAAATAATAGAAACCGTAAACGCACTTAGACACAACGTTAGATTACGCTTGTGGTAGAAGTTTGCCCGGAACCGCTCGGCAAATCCCACGTCAACATGTGGTTAATCTAATATGAGGGGTCGAGTGCATAAATTTACACGTAACGGTGCTAAGACACGAGGTTAAATCCGACTTGTGGTAGAAGTTTTCCCGGAACCGCCTGACATATCCAGCATCCACAAGTAGTACACTTAATGTGAGAGGTCTAGTCATAAATAGCCATAAATGGTTAACTTGTGAACTAGTAATACTTAACCTGTTTAAATATGTGGGTGGTTACATGAACCTGTTAAATTGATTAGGGGTTGAGTAAACTTGCTTGAATCAGTGAGGCTTAAGTTAATCTTGTTAAATCTGTGGGGGAGGGGTGAGGGTTATATATAGACCCAACAAACTTAACCTGTTTTACATGTGGGGGTTATGCAACCCTGTTAAACTGTTGGGCATAACCTATCAAAATCCTAGTAGTAGGGATGCAAGCCTAGGGGGAAGCTTGTATCATCTGTTGGGTGGGACCCGTTTCAGTCAGTAACCCATCTTGGTATCAAACGGGGAACCCCGAACTAGGTCGGGGCCGGGGCACACTCACTGAGCTGATTATAATAGGTCACTTGTGTAAGGGTATTGATGGCGCATTCCAACAGGGTCATGTGCGTGCATGGGTCCGGTTTTCTTAGGGAAATGAAGATGTTGTGACATAAGTAGATATGGTTGTGCATCTTGAAAATAATAGGGTTGCCACTTTAGGGAGTGATACATCCTACTGTGGGGCCAGCACAGGGTATCTACGGGATAGGGAGCCGATCGATTAGGGGTCATAATTAGGGTACATTTAGTCTTGCTTGCTTGTTTAGGAGCCTATTATTATTGTTGGGGGTAACACCTTTCATTCCTGTTGGGCTACCTGTTAGTATTTTTGGGGGTAAAACCCGTCACTAGAAGTACACCTAAGTCTACCATCTTGTTCTTGTTGGGATCATCTTGTTCTTGTTATACTAGTATTGGTGTAGAGAAAAGTACTTGACAAGCGCAATATATTTGGCATGTTTATTCTGTTTATCCTGCTCAGTTTGCTATGCCTGCCTTATGATATTGTTATCTTTCTCATCCAATTTATATGCCTGTCATGATGCTGTTACTTATTTATATGCTAAAAGTAACTGGACTCGCCAGACTTTATGTCTGACCCATTTTGTTTCCTCTTCTCTCTCTTTCGTTTCCCCCCCAAGTTCTCAAGGTGGGAATACTCAGGCGTGATTTGGATTCTCTCTTTCGTTCTGCTTGGAGCTGCTTAGATGTACCGCATTGATTTCTTGCCTTCTCTGATTTGGCTATATTTTTAGGGACTGTGCTTTTATATTACTATACTCTGATGATTTTAGTACAAGGTAGATGCTTTAAATTGATGTAATCGGTTTTCTGTATTTCAGACTTATGTCGTAACTGAATTTGGACATGATGTTTTCTATTTGGAAAATAAAGTTTAAATTTCGTTGTTATTATATCTGTCTTGTGTTTTGTTTCTGTTTACCTATAATGCTTCACGAAACTTAATGCATTCTGATAAAGAGTGACATTAACGGACGTGGGGTGTCACACCTTGGCTCCAACAAACGGCTTCGTGGTCAGGACCCAATAAGGGTAGTAGATCGTCGAATACCTATCATCATCAGTCGATGCTTGTACGAGAAAAACTAGAGCTAAACCAACAGGCCGATGGTCTTTCATTATTGATATATTGGATGAGGGACAATGCAACTAGATGTTAATATCATTTGTTAGAGACACAATCACTTAGCTCTTGAAATTATCTTTTATTATTTGAGGGAGGAGACTGAGTGGGGCTATAGCCATCGAGAAAAAAGGGACAGACTTGTTAGGGAATGCGGAATGGATCGTTAAGGCAAAACTAACATTAGAGGGGGTGAATAGTGTTTTTAAAGAATTTAAGAAAATCTTAAACTTATATGAGTGAATTACATACCTCAAATATGATCACAAACACAGAATCAAACACAAACACAGAAATAAATAGAAATTAAATGCAGAAAAGGAAAGAACACACCGAATTTTATACTGGTTCAGATTACTCGTACGTCCAGTCCCACGCAACGCTGGATTGCACAGAGTTTTATTACTATATCAATATCCAAGTACAACACCCTTGATTTCACGACCACAAGGTTACCACCGATTCAAACACTCTTGATTTCACGGCTACAAGATTACCACTGATTCCAAACACCCTTGATCAAGTATATTCCCCTTGATTACCCGGCTACAAGGATAACACCGATTCCTTACTTGATTTCACAGCTACAAGGAACACACCGTTTTCAAAACTATCCCAGATGATTACAACAGCCCTATAACTCTTCAGTAGCACTTCGATTCAGAGAGCGATGGGTAGAGAGTGAGAAGAGAAGAAGTTTATATAATTAGACTTGAAATCGGCAGAGTATAAGTGTAGAAATCATAAAAATATCAAAAATTAATGGTGTAATGAAAGGGGATGAAGATAGGGAAGAAGAATGATAAAAACATTCGAAATCAGCCACTATTTATAAGATTTGAAAGGTTGCAATGCTTCTGGAACGTTACAAATAGTGAAAAGACACTTCCTTTAAAAATTAAAAATGTGTCATTTATATGTTGACATATGAACATATATATGTCGACATATGCTATTCAAAAATTGAAATTTGAGCATTTTTCAAGTGTTTTAATATATATTCAATTCTGGAAATTATTGAATTAAAACATAATGATATAAATAAGCATTATAAAGTAGAAAATCATATGAAACCATAAATATAAACTATATAAACATATTTATAAAATTATAAAGTTTAAAGCTGTATAAATATAAAGTATAAAAGTATATAACTATATAAATATATATAAACTTATAATCTTTAAAATTTTAAGTTTAAAATCAAAGGTAAGATAGGAAAACTTAATTAGAATAGGAAATAGAATTTGAAAATAGAAATTTGAAAATCAGAATTTAAATTTGAATTTAAATTTGAACCTGGAGTGTTATTCGAAGTCTTATATAAACTAGACTCTATTACTATATTTATCTTGAACTCTTAAACTCCCGAAATCTTGATTACTCATGAGTCCTAAATCTTCTCTGAATTCTAAATCTCTAAAAGCTCTTAAACTGTACAGTCTTCAATATTAATTCTTGTATACAAATCCTGCATATTTGTATGTATATATTTTAGATGAAATGTTAGTATATATTTTATTATCAATTAATATTGAAATAAGGTTGTTGTCATCAAAACTCCATTCTCCAACAATCTTCCCCTTTTTGATGATGACAAACTTAGTTTATAAAATATCATACCTATTGTTGATCCTTCTAATACTCCCCCTGTCTATATGAATCCTATATATTCCAAGTCTATATTTTATAATTTCTCTCCCTTTGGCATTATAAAAAAGAAACTCTAAAAATACCCCCCCCCCCCAAAAAAAATCCTATAACTATGTAAACTATATTACACTAAGATATATAACTGTATAACTTGTGATTATAATACTTAGTGTGTCTGACTCCCCCTAAATTATTGCCTATATAACAAAGTAATAAAATACTTATGATAGACAAAACAAGAATTATATTAAACATCGTCTTTATAAGCGATAAATTACACGAATTACTACAAATGTAATACATCGATTAAACGCAAAGGAAAGAAATGAAATGAAGACCTAAATTCTAATTGTTTTTGACGATGGGAGACTTATGAGTTGGACAATTTGGGTAATGAAGACAAAAATCCCTATTTCGTTCAATCACATTTCCGTTTTGATTGAACAAGACTTCATCCACGCATACGACTTGATCATCTTCATCCGTTACTCGTTGTTGTATATCTACTTGTTCCTCTTCTTCCATATATCTTCCTCCTCTTCTTCTGGTTCCTCTTCTTCTTCTATTTTTCGATTATCATCCTCGATGATGATTGGGTTGGCTTGGTTATCCATTACGAATTTATTAAGGCTCCTTAACATCTTTCCTTGTCGATTTTGCTCTTGACTCATACAAATTTGGAGCACTTGTATTTCAGCAAGCATCTGAAGAGTATATTCCATTTTCTCTACTAGTTTGATGACATGTGATAGGGTAAACGTTGGAAATGACCTTCAGATGGTCCAATGGATGATTCAGGATTAATTTGGGTGTTAAAATTGGTGGAGGCCATTATTTATTTTGGTTTAGAGTTTTTACAGAAGAGAAATAAGAGAATGAAGAAGAAAATTCGAAGTGGAGAGTTTAAATGGATATTGTAACTAACTATTGGTGGGGAAAATTTTTTGAACTCTGGCAGTTATATGTCGATATAGGCAAGTATCTATGTCGACATACTTATGATTTTTATTTTTCTTTTTTTAATGTTATTCCTATATATATTAATATATTTAATTATTCTAATTCACTTAGTGAACTAATACCTAATTCTCGTCTAAATTTAGTAAATGTTGCTTCGTTTATTGGTTTTGTTAATATATCTGCTATTTGTTTATTTGTTTTTATAAACTCGAGTGAAATTTTCTCTATACTTATGTTATCTCTTAGAAAATGATGTCGAATATCGATATGTTTGGTTCTTGAGTGATGAGTTGGATTTCTAGATATATTTATTACGCTTGTATTATCGTAGTATATTTGTGATTTATTTCTATTTAATCCAAAATTATTTAGAGTTTGTTGCATATATATTACTTGTGAACAAGCCAAAGCAGCAGAGATATATTCTGCTTCAGTTGTTGATAAAGATATGGTATTTTGCTTTTTACTAAACCTTAAGACTAGTGAATTCCCTAAGAAATGACATGTTCCACTAGTACTTTTACGATCAGATATACATCCCGCATAATCAGTATTACAATAAAAAACTAAGTCGAATGAATCATCCTCAGGATAAAATAATCCAAAGTCTGATGTATGTTTTGCATACCTTAGAATATGTTTTATGGCTTTTAAATGTGTTTCTTTAGGTTGCGATTGATATCTTGCATAGAGACACACACTATGCATTATATCTAGTCAACTAGCGGTTATATATAATAGCGATCCTATCATGCCTTTATATAATTTCTGATCAACTTCTTTTGACATATCATCTTCAGTTAACGCTATATTAGTCGCCATTGGTGTTGGTCTCCCGTTTGTTGTTGTTAAATTATATTTATTAATTAAATCTATTGCGTATTTTTCTTGGATAATAAATATTCCATTCTTTAATTGATGAATTTGTAAGCCTAAGAAGAATGTTAGTTCTCCCATATGACTCATCTCAAATTCTAAGGTCATAATATCTATAAATTCTTTATTCATCTTATCATTTGTCGATCCGAAAATTATATCGTCAACATATATTTGTAGTAGTTATATATCCTTATTATTCTTTTTAATAACCAAAGTGTTATCTAGTTTTCCTATTTCAAAGTTGGATTGTAATAAGTAATTTCTTAATCTATCATACCAAGCCTAGGAGCCTGATTTAATCCATATAATGCCTTCTTTAACTTATATACGTGATTTGGTAACTTTTCATCTTCAAAAAAGGTGGTTACTCTACATATACGTATTCTTTAACAAATCCGTTTAAAAAGCACTTTTAACATCCATTTGATATAATTTGAAATTACTATGGTTTGCAAAGGCTAGTAATATCCTAATTGCTTCTAATCTAGCTAGGGGGCAAAACTTTCGTCGTAATCTATTCCTTCTTCTTGAATATAACCTTGCGCTACTAATCGTGCCTTATTTCTTACTACTTAATCATGTTCATTCATTTTATTTTTCTAAACCCATTTAGTTCCTATTGTAGTCTTATCCTCTAGTCTAGGAACAAGTTCCCATACATCGTTCCTAGTAAACTGATTCAGTTCTTGCATGAAAATAATCCATGAATCACCCGAAGATGCTTCCTTTGGATTATTAGGTTCAATAGTTGAAATAAATGCAAAATTACTCATATTATTTAATTGATTACGCGTCCTAATGACGGATTCAATACCTCCTAAGATATTTTCTACGTGATGGTCTCTTTGTAATCTAATTCATTTATTTGGTTGATTATCTTCATGATTTGTTTCATTAATTTCATTTTCACATTCATCTTCATTGGGTTGTTTTATACTTTTATATTTAGATACGTTTAAGGTTTCTTTTATAGTATTGGTTTTTGATTTAAAAACTCTGTATGCCTTACTTCTCTCTCAATATCCAATAAATATTCCTTTATCAGATTTCGAGTCAAATTCATCTAAATTTTCTTTAGTATTAATTATAAAACATTTACTTCCAAATATTTTAAAATATGATGCTTTTGGCTTCTTATTATACAAAAGTTCATATGGTGTTTTAAGAGTTAAGGGTCTAATTGAAATTCTATTTAAAATATAACAAACTGTTGCAACTACCTCAGCCAAAAAAATTCTTTGTAAATTACTATCAGATAACATAGTTCTCGCACACTCTTGTATCGTCCTATTTTTATGTTCAAATACTCCATTTTGTTGAGGGGTTTTAGGTAATGAATAATTACGGGTTATTCCCTTTTTATTACAAATTTTCTCAAAATTTTCATTTTCGAATTCTCCACCGTGGTCACTACGTATTGTTTTGATTTTTAAGGATAATAAATTTTGAATTCTTGTAGCAAAGGTTTTCAATTGATCAAAGGCAACACTTTTATTTTTTAATAAATAAAGTCCAGGTAAGTCTTGAAAAATCGTCGACTATTACGTAAACATATCTATTGTGATTTATTGATTGGGTTAGGTATGGACCAAATAAATCCATATGAATTAACTCTAATGGTTTTGAGGTTGTAATTTCTTCTTTTGATCTAAATGAACTTCTTTTTAATTTTTTGAATTGACAAGCGTCGCATAAATTATTAACTTTAAACTTCATTTTGGGTAATCGCCTAATTGAATCTAATTTAGAAATTCTAGGGATGTGTTTAAAATTTATATGACCAAATCTTTTATGCTAGATCCAGGAGTTACTTGTGTTGGCCAAAAGACATAGATTATCGCTGGAGATTTTCATCCTCAATATATAAATATTTTTCTTTCTATCTCCTTTGAGTATTACTTTTAAATTCGTATCTTCTATAAAGCATTTATCCTTTTCAAAATTTATTTTATATCCCTTATCGCAAAGTTGGCTTATACTTAGTAAATTGTGTTTTAAATTTCTAACAAATAAAACATCAGATATAGTAGGAGTTTCAGAAGACATTGTTGATCCCAATAATGTATCCTTTAGAGTTATCTCTGAAGTTCATCATTCCACCATCTTCATATACTAAATTATTTAATATTTTTGGATTTCCAGTCATATGTCTCGAATAGCCACTATCCAGTATCCATTTGTTCTTTTTGATTTCCACCATTTGTTTGCCAGAATTTGAATTCTCATCAGCCATGTAGCACACCATTTCAGAATTTGAATTTTCAACAGCCACCATTTCGAAATTTGAATTTCCAATAGTCACTTCACCCATCTTTTCAGCTGTTGAATTTTCAAAAGCCATATAACACATCTTTTCCTGTATTGGACAACATTTCAGTAGATCACTTGAATTTTCAACACGATTATATGCTGACTCTTTCAACATTGGTATAATGCATGAATTGACACTAATGTTAACAATTATTTCAAAATTTGCCATTTAAAATTTTCAAAAATCAGATAATGAAATTTTTGAAAAACCTTGCTCTGATATCAATTGTTAAGGAATGAGGAATGGATCACTAAGGCAAAACTAACATTAGAGGGGGGGTGAATAGTGTTTTTAAAGAATTTAAGAAAATCTAAAACTTATATGGTCTTCTATATGACTTACACACCACAGATATGATCATAAACATGGAATCAAACACAAACAAAGGAATCAAACACCATTTTCAAAACTATCCCAAATGATTACAACAACCCTATAACTCTTCAATAACACTTCGATTCAGAGAGTGATGGGTAGAGAGTGAGAAGAGAAGAAGTTTTATATAATTGGACTTGAAATCGGCAGGGTATAAGTGTAGAAATCATAAAAATATCAAATATTAATGGTGTAATGAAAGGGGATGCAGATGGAGAAGAAGAATGATAAAAACATTCAAAGTCAGCCCCTATTTATAGGATTTGAAAGGTTGTAGTGCTTCTGGAACGTTACAAATAGTGAAAAGACACTTCCTTTCAAAATTAAAAATGTGTCAGTTATATGTTGACATATGAACATATATATGTCGACATATGCTATTCAAAAGTTGAAATTTGAGCATTTTTCAAGTGTTTTAATATATAATCAATTCTGGAAATTATTGAATTAAAACATAATGATATAAATAGGTATTATAAAGTAGAAAATCATATGAAACTATAAATATAAACAATATAAACACATTTATAAAATTATAAAGTTTAAAAATGTATAAATATAAAGTATAAAAGTATATAACTATATAAATATATACAAAAACGTTAAATTCTTATGTTTAAAATTAAAGGTAAGATAGAAAAACTTAATTAAAATAGGAAATAGAATTTGAAAAATAGAAATTTGAAATTTAAAAATTTGAATTTGGACCTGGAGTGCTATTCAGAGTCTTACATAAACTAGACTCTATTACTATATTTAACTTGAACTCTTGAACTCATGAAATCTTGATTACTCATGAGTCTTGAATCTTCTCAGAATTTTGAATCTCTTGAATCTCTAAAAGCTCTTAAACTCTACAGTCTTCAGTATTAATTCCTGTATATGAATCCATGTGTATATATATATATATTCTAGATAGAAATGTTAGTATATATTTTATAATCAATTAATATTGAAAAAAAGGTTGTTGTCGTCGAAACTCCATGCTCCAACAAGACTGACCTATAGATATCTGTATCATCGACAGATGTAGAAATCCCCTGACTGAGTTCTATGCCAGAGTTTAGTCCGATAGCGGGATTCAATTAGTAGATAGTACGATTGTATGTTAGTCCTTAGTGTACGCACTAGATGATGAATCGCCGATGTCCGAGTTTTACTTCTGTGGAAGGGTTTAACCTGATAGCAGAGCTTGAATAGTGGATAGTATGCTTATGTAACATGGCGATGGAGACCTTGTACGCTTTCGTACCATGACGATGGAGATCTAGTACGCTTTCATAGTGTGATGACAGAGACCTTTTGAGGAGGGCATAATGGGTAGCACCTAGATATATTAGGAAAATAGCTACGTATATTTGAATTATTAGGTTTGATCTAATAGGAAGTAGATGGGTAGAAGTGCACTCAGAGGCGAGAGTGTTATAACCCGAACAACCTAATGAAGTAAATCAGTGATATAAGAGTATGTGTAGTGTTATCTTTAAAAAGTATATTTTGTCCATTCATTGGAACTTTTGTTCTGACCTCTCCTCATAAATAATCCGTAGGATAAATATTTTACAGCTTAGAAACACTTTCTAGTCGGTGTCATTATTATGGTGAGTATTTTCTTACTATTACACTTTATTCACTTCCACTGTGAGATATTTATTATGAGCTCTGATATATTTATCTTAGTTTTTCTACAAGATGCTAGACAAACCAACTTAAGTTCAATTGAACTTGGATTTTAGCATTTTGCAAAAAATTCGAGCCAGTTGAAATTTGGGTTGTTACAATATTAATCTTTACACGTAAACTATAACAAACTTTTTTTGCACTTTACATTCTTGTAAACTTATTAACAAACATATTTATCACTTATCTCACACTAACTTTCATAATTTAAACTAATTCTAATTTTTAATTACGAAATAAAAAATCAAACCACTAATCACAATCCTCAAGTCAACAAACATGTTATATTATCGTTGACTGATACAAAATGACCATCGATTTATAACCGATAATCTCCTAATTTTCTAACATAGAATTTAATAATATTCCTAAATCAATTAGTTATCCGTCATTATTATAATATAATAATGGATAATCGACATATGAAAACACATAATCATCTAAACTTATCAAATTAGGGATTAAAAATTATACCTTAAAAATTGGATAAGAATACGGCGTGAAAAGAAGCAACGACGGGTTGTGGGGGCACCTGGAGAAAGGCGGCGGACATAAGGGTGGGTGACAGTAGTTAGTAGGTTTTTTTAGCTCATACGTTTTTTTTGGAGAGAAAGTTGTGAAAGTTTTTGTTAGTATGGTTCACAGATTATATCCAGTTGGGCTATGACTAACGACCGTCACTTATTTTAGCCATTGCAAGCATGGGTCATTATTTCTACTATCTCTAATAATGGATGTAATGAATTTCTATTTGTTAGATCTTGTGTTTATATGATATTAAGATTTGTTAATATGCGTAGAAATGTAGTTTGGATTCGTTAAAATATTTAGTTGTTAGATCCAATTTTTTAATAATATATAAAGCTAAAGATAAGTAGATGTATTTTTGAAAGTTTGTGGTCTTACCAAAAGTTTGCACTTTCAAGTCAAACTATTAATAAAGATATGTTTTATGAGTGAAGCTTAGACATTATGATTGAAGAAGATTAACTACAATCGTCTGTTACAAAATCTGCTTTTTTATTTCACTCATTTAAGAAAGGAAAAGAAAAACTAAAAAAGAAAGTATCACAAAAGGTATGGATATTAAATTGGTAAATTTTAGAAATAAAAAAATCTACTATTCAATATATATACATGTGTGCATGTACCACATTTTTAATAATTAAGTAATAAAATAAAATTGTAAAATTAGCAGAGTTTGGTCATGGTATTAGCACCGTTGTGTCCGTGGAAAATTTCTGATCAATTTAGGTCTATAATTTATAGAAAATAGGGTTGAAATGAAGAAGATATCATAAAAAATTTAGAATAAATATATAAAAGTGGCGTTGAACCCACATTGCATGAGTCAATCCAAAAACATAGGTGGGTTGACCCGCCAAAATTTCTGGTTTTTATTTTATTTATTAGTTTTGAATTTTACTCGATGTGGCAAGTTCCTATTAGCTGAATGACATGGCTGGCCTAAATTTTTTCTGCAAGTCCAACAGTATAGTATCCCAAACCTATCAATAGACCCCTAGGCCTAGCTAATTCCTCACACCACAATCTTTTCCCTTTTGGATTCTTTCTTTTTGAGATGGACCTAACCTAAATTTTTATATGGAAAAGGTTTATAAAATTAAATATTTTTGTAATCCTATTAGAGGCTTGATAGCCAGCAGCCAAGGATAAGAGCTTAGGACAACGCGTGAGTGGTTTTAAATTATATTTTTTAATAAAAATATATAGTGTCATTTAATTCCTATTATAATTTAGCAGAGTTTAATTTAGAATAATTTAAAGTAATTGATTTCATGTTATTCTTAGGTATAGTTAAATTAGAGTTATTTACAGTAGTTTAATTCTTACTGCAGCTTAATTTAACATATTTTTGTCAGGATTGTTTATAATAAATCTATACTTAAACAGTAAATTTGGGAAACTTATACTTAAGTACAGAAGTTGATTATTAAGGATTAAACTTGGATGGATATAAGTACTGTTGAGACAAAATAATTGAAAAATGGGTGTAAACCCAATTATGCTAATTTTACAGTAATTTTGTCAAATTTGGGAAATAAATTGAGAACGGGAATTAAAATATACATATTAAAATTGGAAGTTAGGAATAACCTAGATTGGTTGGTAAAGAAAAAAGGATATATTTCCATAATTTGGATTGAAGTAAAGCAATGAACATACTTGCAAGAATAAAAGAAAAGTAAATGGGCTAGTGGGAAATAGGGATTTAGCCTTATATCACACAATCTAATAGCCCAGAATTAAGTAAATGATATATCTTGGAAATTATGGATTCATGTTTATAGGGTTGCTTTATATTAGATTATGGAAATAAATTCTAGTGCACTTTCATTAACCAATCAATTATGAATGAGTATAACTTCCTAAAGGTAAAACATACAAAGATGGTAGACAAAAGAGTAATACAACTGAAACATGTTATGAAAAGAAAAGGATTAAGGAATCAAGGTAAGACACTCAATAGCCAAGAAAGACTGTGACCTATTATGATCAAAGTAGAATATCATAAGCTCAGGCAAGGTACTGAGTCAATAGGCGGGGCTCAGATATAGGATTGGACTAAAAACAAAGAAGGATTAAGAAAAAATATGAATTTTTGTGAGTAAAATTATAATAAGAGGGTTGTAAATTGAAAAGAAGAAAAGAGAAATAAATTGAGGAAGATTTATTATAAACAAAACTTAGATCTAGGATTAAATGTAATAAGCATGTAATAGTGGTCAGTTTCGGTAGCAAATACCGATTGGGGAAAATAAATGACCAATAAAATTAATAAGCAAGTAAATAAGGTTCAAATTAGTCAAAACTAAGGAGATAACGCAAATCGGTGTTATAATAAAAGAAAAGATCAGCAAACTAAGCACATAATAAAAGATTAGACACAGGATCCAATAAAATAACAAGATGCATTTTGAGTAGTTCGAATGGAGTCTGGATGAAGGGTCTAATGAAGAAGATCATTGCAGACAGTGGAAGCACGTCCAATACGTTGTTCAGCAAGGCTGTCGAGAATTATGAGAATTCTACGGGACACGAGGATCCTATAGAATGGCTCTTTGGGGTAGGCCCAACAAAGCTGCACCCCGGAGGCAGGTCTGTAATGGTTCCATCAAGAGAGTATGCTTTGAATGCATTTAAATCAGGGGTAATCAGAAGACTAGTGGGTGACTTCAGGAACCGGCGGTTGCCTCGGCTCCGAAAGCAATCTTCATGGTCAAGACTCAATAATAATAGTAATCGTTTAGATACATGTCTTCACCGGTTAGAGCGAGAATGGGAAACAATGGAGCTAAACCATCAGGCCAATGATCTTTCACTATTGAAACATTGGATGAAGGGCAATGCCAATTGTATGTTTTGATTATTTGTTGTAGGGTATGGTTACTAAGTTCTTGATGAGTCTTTCAACTAGTTGAGAGGGGATCGCGTGGATCCATAGCCATGGAGAAATAGATAGACCAAAGAGAATATCTGCATTGTAAGCCTAACGAAGCTGTCCTTTACAGATATATAAATTCGTGACTGAGTTCCGTGCAAGGGTAAGCATTATAAGTGGATCTCAAGTAGTAGGCAATACGACTACGTGTAAGTCCTCGAAGTATGCACCAAGTGGTACATTATGGATATCCGAGCATTAGATCGAGCTGATGTAGACGTGGTTTCACGTTTTCTTATCAAACGTTAGAACATCTGCATTGTAGGCTGCACAAAGCTGTCTTTTACAGAAGTAGTTGGAGTACTCTTTCGTAGCGTGATAACGGAGTCCTATCGAGGAGGATTCAAAGGGTACTATAGGCAGTACCTAGGATCACGATGGTTGATTAGGCATACAATTATTTATATATGTATTATTAGGTTTGGTATACTGGATAGTAGATGGACACGATTTAAGCATATAGGCGGGGGTGTTATGAACCCTAATAAGCTAATAAAAAGCAAACGAAAGGTAGAATGGTATATATATAGTGTTATTCTTAATAATTTGCTCATTCACCAAAACTTTAATTTTGACCCTATCCTCATTAAATAACTGCAAGTTAGATAGACAACAAAGATTTTCCAACTTAGAGATACATTGGCATTATTATTGTAAGTACTTACTTATTATCATATTTTATTCAGTTCCACTGTGAGGTATTTATTTGTGCTCTGATATATTTATCTTTGCCTTTCTGCAGGATACTAGAAAACCAAATTGGGTTTCAACAAACTTGAATTTTAGCATTTTTGTGAAAATTCAAGCTCGTTGGAATTAGGATGGTTGCATTTGGTATCAGACCTTAGGTTTGGGATTCCAATGTAGATAGTGAGTGAACATATTTGTATTTTCATAATGTATGTATATATATATAATATTATATATACCTGGATCCATAGAGAAAACCACTAGGAAAGAGAAGTTTGGAAAAAAAAATTGGAGTATTTTTTTGGTACATGAAAATAAAGGTTACAAAAATTTAAGAACAGTAGACACTTGAGTGGCTAGAGTTTAAAGTATACAGTATGTTTCATGATAAAAAGGAAAATTTCATGGTTAACATATGAAATTTTCAGTGTTTCAAATTAGTGGGTTGGGCAGTAGAGCCTTATAATATAAGAAAGAGTAAGAAGGAAAAATGGACTAGGAATATACATATATATACACACACACACACACATACATACACACACACACACACACTTGTGGCAAAGATAGCACTAGACTCGAACTCCAGTTCACACATAGCTATGGAAGGATTAGTGTTAAAGAGAGTTTGGACGAAGAAAAATAATTCCGTGCAAAGGATTTGGAAATGAAAATTAAGGAAATCACTTTATACTTAGCCCCACAATAAAAAATTAAAAGAATTTGGAAAAAAATATAGATAAAAAAGATTCCTAGAAGAGTTTTCAGGTTTCAAAATATTTTTTTTATAGTTTTCAAGGTTATACTAATTTATGATATTGAGACTAGCATTAAAATAATTTTACAAAATACAGAAAGTTCAGTATGTTATCCAACTTTATGGTAGATTAAGAACTAGGCATAAGAATATGGGGTTATATCATAGTGAAGTAAGGATCATTGGATTTGGATCCATCGATATATTCAAAACAGTTAGACTACGAGTATCTAAATATTATCTATGGCCAATTGGAGATGGGCCATTTATAATAGCAGATGGCTAAAGAACTAGCGGGTATATGGCATGAAATTGAAGTGAGCGACAAATGGAAAGGAGGAGCACTTTGGTTTTATATATTTAGTGATTATAACCTTTTTATCTCAGGAACGACATGGTCCTAGACCTCCTAATCTTATTAGATGGCCAATTTAGCCATTGTATCTTTTACCTAGTAGTGATTGCAGTAGAGCTTACTTTCTTTTAGTAAGGATTTTTATTCCTATGTATTATTTTATTATTGGAAAATAGAATTGCTTAATGAGTCATTTTTTGTAGATTCTTGTGATGATTACAAGAAAATAATAAAGACATAAGATATTGTAAATCAACTAACAATGAAAGCAAAAGATGAATAACTAAAAGAAAGTCAAAAAATTCATAAAAAGCAGCAAAAATGACAATGACAATAAATGAGAATAGCAAGAGAAAATAAATTCTCTCAAAATAAGTTTGGGAAAATTAAAAATAAATTCCTCTTATGTAAACAATGCTCGGAAAAGAAAATAGAAACTTTTGAAGAGTAACGATAAAAATCCAAATATGGAAAAAAAAGGTATGTAAGAGTGAAGTGGAAAATATAGAGTTTTCCATTTTCTACCTTTTTCTAGCATAAGAAATTGTCGAAAACTTAGATATTTTTTTTTAAATTCAAAATTTTAAAATTTATTTAGTAAAATTTGGATGGAAAATGGATGAACTACACCCTTATTCATTAAGGATGTGGATTTCTTCATTAAAAGATACTTTGAATTTTAAAATATTGAATTCATGTAGAAACTACAATTACATTTAGGATTTGTGGATCACATTTTTAAAGAAAAAAGTATTCGTATATATAGGAGGTACCACTGAAACATTCATTGCATTCAAATTTTTTTATGATGTATTGCACTTTGCACAAATAAACGGATGGTTGCAAAAATGGATGATACACATAATGAATGTGAATTATATGAAAAATAACATAGTTTTACCCTAACCAAATTTCGAGGATGAAATTTCCTAAATGGTAGGAGAATGTAACGTCCTACATTTTTAATAATTAAATAATGAAAGTGAAGGGAATTTCTGACCAAAATACCAGCAAAATCCAAAATTTACATCTCCAAATTACAAGATCCAAGCGAAAAATAGTAAATCGAGTGATAGTGTACCTTTTTGTAGTTTTGCATTTCATGAACTCGAAGAAAATCTTGATAAAATTGAATCTTGCTAACGCTGATGGAATCGGCATCTCTAAGCTATCCACGAACGTTTCTTCGGAATCTTCCCACGAAATCGAAGAAGAAGTAAGGATTGGAAGGTACTAGCCAAGGTCGATTTTCTACTTTTCGATTTGGACTAATTTCCGCATGCGTAAGAAAAAGAGGAGTTCACCCCTTTAAAAGGAACGAGAAACGCATCCCGAAACGAGATAATATCGACCTACCTTTTCATAAGAAATTTTAAAATATCAACCTTTGATAATTTTAAAATTCAAAGAATGGTTATCCCCTGTTAAACATTCTTAGCGTGTGACCCTGCAGGGTTTTACAACTTTGGCATTAACTTCAAATTATATTTAAAATTATAAACAGTGAGGTACATCTAGTAATACATCGCTATTACCCATGTTATAATAAAATCAACTATTCGATGCAACCTTTTCTTTGACCAATGTTCAATGTAATTTAATTCTTTTAACCATTATACCCAAGGTTAAACTCAAGGCATGGAATGTATCATCCTCTTTATAATTTAGTTCTTTTATCTTGATCTATGAGCAAATTATATAAAATAAATCAATATTTGAGCACGGCCATGCTTTTTAAAATCTTACTCAATCAAGAGGCCCATGGATATCTCTACTTATATTGTGTAATGGCCTGAATTTTCGTACACTTTGAGTTGACTAACTAAACCACATGTCCAACAGAAATACGAATCATTAATAGAAAGAAGTTAGAGGATGAGAAATAGAAAGAAGAGTTAGAATGGAAGAAAACGAAGAATACAAATCTCACAGCGAAACGAATAAAATATATTAAATAACATAATATTTGAAATACAAATCAGTTACTTTATATAAATACCATCATCAGAGCACGACGGTTATTCCTGGAACAGTTATAAACACCTGTTTCCAGATACAACAAAGTACACAGCGGAAAATATAATATTCTATAGCTAATTGATGAAGACTCCTGCTTTAGGCTCCTCCAAGCGAATCTGTGAAATCCCAGTTACTTCTGCTCATACAAATTTGGGCACCCAAGAGTTTAGGGAAAACAAACAAAATAAACTCTGGGTCAGTCATGGGACTGGTGTGATTAAACTCCAACCATTTGTTTAACTTTCAGAATCCTTTCAAAAGAAATGATAATCATAAGACTGATCCACACATAAACACGGATGGTTTTTACCTTACGATAACCAAATTTTTTTTTGATATCAAATCCAATGATGTCACAATAGTGTCTAAATCAAATAAATAGCAATCTAGTGGAACGTTTGCATCTCATGCTCCATATATAATATTAAATCAAAAACTGTAGTGCGCTTATTGGAGATTAGATTTCCAACATGACAAGGTATGGAACCACCTTCCGATAGTGTATATCTAGAGGGGAATACATGGGTTCAATAAGAACATCTTGCAACCCGGCCCACACATGGCTGGCCACTCATTTAACTTGAGTGTACCGAGCATATTATCACCAACAGTTGTGATCATCAACCGTTACCGAAAGCATACAACAGCGAAGAGAATAAGAAGAAAATGAAATTTCTCTAGATCAGGTGATAATACCCGTAATGGGAATGAACCACATGGCCATGCCGCCTGCCCAATTTCTGTCATTTCCCGGTTGATGAGGCTTGAGGTCACTATTATCTTTCAAGAACATCTTGCCACCATTTACTTTGAATGCCACATCATCAGATCCTTCTATATACATTGGCCTGGGACTGGACAAACCGAAGGCACTATTCTATTAATCCATCTTGGGCAATTTCTACCTAGGATTAACAGAACAGCCCTTGCATTTTACTCCATCTTCAATTATCGTCAGCATAAGTTGATTCGTAACGCTTATGCCAATACGGAGTGGTTTTCAGATATTAAATCTGATCCTGGTCTCTCCATATTGACAATGGAGGTATAAAATAACTAAAACCTTGATAGTCAGTGATTTAACTATCAAAGCAACATCTATACAATCGACGGTCCTATTTCCAAATGGAAATTCTATCGATCAATCATCAAGCAACACTGGTCCCTTTTTAAATCAATTCCTTATTGTATTATCATTTCCAATTCCCATTTCCCATCTATCGTATCCTTTCAAAACTCAATTTCCTCTCTCGATTCTTGGAAAAAAACATTTCCAATAATATAATTTCTTTATTCGAGAAAATATCTCTTATCCCAGTAAGAAAACATTTCTATATATTCACAAGTCCTTGTTTTCTACATTTAGAAAAATATACCTTATTAATATCGGAATTTTTTTCCATATTCCATTTCTTAATTCCTCGTTGACCAATTCATTTCATTTTCTACATGTAGAAAATATCTCTTATTTTATTCAGAGAAACATTTCAAAATCCTTTAAATTAACCTGATGTTATAAAAACATCGTTATTATAACTCAAACCATTTACCATTTATTAACTAAACATATTGCTAACCAATCTTAACTATCGAACCTTAAACATTCCTCCATCAATCATGAAGTCAATCAAGTTGGGGCTCTCAGACCTTATTTGAGCAACATTCTCAACTTTGAAATAGTCAAAGCTCACAACTTTAAACAAAATATCACTTACGCGACTCTTGGATTCAATCTAAGAATCCACTTCTTTTACGAAAAACATTGATTAAAACGGTAGCGTTATAATCGCTATTTCCAAATTTTTGATTTATAAAACATTTTAATGACAACGTTACAATCGCTGTTTAGATTTATAGAACATTTATTATAACAGTAGCGTTATAATTGTTGTTTAAATTTACAAAACATTTATTATGACGGTAATGTTATAATCGCTGTTTCCAAAATAATTGATTTATAAAATATTTATTTTAACTGTAGCGTTATAATCGCTGTTTCTAATTATTTGGTTTATAAAAATATAACTGGTAATTATTAATTTCAATAAATAAATAATTAATTAATTAAATTTGATTCAAAATGGAAAGTAAAAATAACTACTTCCCTAAATTCGATACAATCGAATTCCAATAAATACTTTCTCTCCAATAATCTATATTCGATTTATATTCCGAACTTTGGAATTTATCTACCATTTCTGGTTAATTCAAATTCCAAATTCACTTTTGAATTTATCCTTTCCAAATCATTACCAAATTCTTTTATAACCATTCCAGTCTACAAACGTTATCACACTTTATTTTATATTCTGAATTTTTAACTAAAACTCATCATTTTTCTTTAAAAAACGATTGTCCATTTCCCTTTTCATTCATTTTCCAATCTGGATTCATATTTCAAATCTAAATTTCGTTAGAGATATTTCATTTGCAAATATTTGCTTTAAACCATTATTTACTTTAATCGCAAATATGTTTCTTTTATATAGAATCAAATCCATTTGATTTTATCATTTCAAATTCAAAATTTCATCTATAACTTCTTTTTAAAATTTATCCATAGAAAATCTCTTTTTTTATTCCAAATATGAATAATCTCGTTCACAATTTCTTTTATAACTACTACGTTTAAATCCAATTTCAAATATCGGTTTCAAAACCGTTTTTTCACTTTTCTATATAAATTCAGTTTATAGCAATTTCTCATTCGATAACAAAATACCGATTTCAAGCCAAATATTAATTATTCAATGATAATTATTTCCCTTTAGCCATAAATATCGTTTATAAAATTAACTACTTGTTTTATCCATTAAAACAAGTTTCTACTTTCAAATCTATTCGGAATCCATTTTCTATTTTGAAAATAAATTTTCTTTTTTTAAATCTCCAATTTGTTTTCTACATTTGAAAATAAATTTTGGAATTAAATACTTCAAGGCCAGGATAATTCAACACAGCATAATCAATCCCAGTATATATCACAGTGAATAACAAACAATAATATAAATGTTGACGAATCCAGTTGGATCCCTCCAACCTGTTTCCCTGCATCCACATATGTTAATTAACATCGATAATATTAATTTCACATCAATATGAAATATCATGGTGAACAGTATTATTAATGGATCAACGATATAACTATATCAACTAATTTTATCAACCATTCATCCAAACAACCATCACACAGTATAGAATTACTATAAATAAATTTAAAAATCGATTATATAAAAATATAAAGGAGTCAGAGTTAGTTTACTTACCTTGGTTCGCAGTTGACGAATCTATTTTTATTTCGTTTAAAATCAAACAGCGATTGATTTTTCCTTGAAATTCCAGTAGCTCGGTTTCTAGGCACGTAGTTCCATAATGTAGATTTCGTCATTATGGTCCAATTGTGACCGGATCCGTCCGATTCTGATAATATATGAACATGCCATAATCATTTTAGTCATACGATTTAAGTAAATAATTAATTTCTTAATTAAATTAATAATTTCACTTTGATTACGTTGTTAAGGATATTAACAGGCCGTTTACTTCTCTATTGCGTTTTCTTCTTCCTTAGACTTGTTCGAGCAGCGTGCTACTTCCAAACTCACCATGCTTGACTTTGAACTTCCATCGCCGAAACAAATTTGAGGTCTGTTGCTTTCCCTCACACCACGGTTTTATTCGTGATAATCTTTTCAGAACTTCGTTTGAAATCACGGTATTGACTCGCTCATTTTCCAGACTTCGACACTTTCTTCAACACAACAATATATATATCACCATTCATGCACTTATCAAAACATTCACCTCCTCCTTGTGGAACCACTTCATTTGAACTCAACTGAATTACCTCACAAAATTTCATACGCCAGTAAACACCCACCACCCCAAAAACATGCACTTCCCTACAAACTATTCTTCTCAGTAGTGAAACGTACATCATCATTAATGCCATGTTTCACCTCCCCCAATCAGTTGAGCTCACCCATAAGACCGTGAACCCCAGCCCAACACCCACGTCGTTCCTTTCACAACTGCCGAATGCTATTTCAATCCACCAATGCTTAGCCCACCTTGTTGCACTGTCTCCCCACTCAACTCCTCCTCGCATTATTTGCGAACTGTTTTCACATGCACAGTCTTGCCAAAATCCAAAAATTGGACTTGCCAAAACCACGTTTTAAGCATCCTTCCTCAATTCCTACCCAGGCAACGCCAAAAAGAATATGATCCCCCCACATCGCAAATAATTCTCGTCAATCACCCCATCATACATCACATTCTGAACCCTAACTTCGAACAAAACACAGGAATTTACCCCGTTTAAACCCTGCCGCCGATAACCCTATGCACCGGACCCCACCAATCAGCCATCACAACCACCGCCATAGAACCCCGTTCCTTCTCCGTCCTGTCTGACCTCCTCCAACCCCTTACAGCGCCCAAAAAAACTCAAAAACCGAGCCTACACCAATTCCATTTGAATTCATCAAACTCTGGCCAAAGACCCCCCTTGCTCGCGTTGAAAGTGAACAGAGAATTTCGCTAAACCAAAAGATGAAAACTCTCAATTTTTATATTTTCTTTTGATTTATAGGATTTTACTTGAAGTATGATGGATCTTTGAAGTGGTGTTTTCCTCGTTTTTGTTAGTTTTGCTGAGAATCGAAAGAGAGATAGAAGTGAGAAACGAGGAACAGGAAAAAAAAATTGGCTTAAGGGATTGTAAGGGGAATGGCTTTAATAAAGACAAAATCAGCTTCTTTGAGAAGTTGTTTGAGTGGCTTCTTAGGGAAGGAATTTGGGTAGCTTCTAACAGAAGCTTCAAATTTATTATATTTAGTATTCAAAGGTTAGCGTACCCTGCTATATAGAATTCCATTTATTTCCTGACCGCTACAGACAAAAATAAAAATATTGTTATATTGGGCAACGCGCTACGATCATAGAAATATGATAAAATAGACTAGTTAACATATTTTGTGATATCCCAAAACGCTGATATATGGTGTAAAATACTTTAAATAAAATGTTGCTTATTTTTCAAAATAAAAATTACAGAAAAATTCTATAAATTAAATTATAACTACGTCTCAAAAATCTTGTTCAAATTCGAACCCAATATTTAGTTATATTAAATAAACCGTTATGGCTTATATACGACTCCACAACGACTTTCTGAAAATTTGATTTGAACATCACTTACAATCTACAAGACGAAATCTTGATTTTTCACTTACAATAGAAAAATATAATCAAATAGATCTGAACGTTACTTGTTTCAAGGAAATACGACTTATATTGGATTCTGTATGTTCTGTTGAAGTTTAAATCGTAAATTACGAACTACCGCAAGTATTTGAGCTCGTTTTAAATTTAAATAAATTTTAATACGTACACCATTAGTTTAATAAATAATTTTTTTATTATAATCCATTATATTATTCCATTTCAACATTTAATACAATTCAAATGTTTTGAAATTAATGTCCAAAAATCTGGGTCGTTACATTCCTCACCTCTTAAAAGAATTTCGTCCCCGAAATTATTAAGACAGGAAAAATGCTTCAAACCCAATTAACTAAGGCAAAATCCTTTAGTTTACTTCTTAAATCTAATTTTTACTGAACCAATTAATTTCAATTAAAATATTAATTTACTCCTGCTAACGAAAATTTTCAAAAATTCTGAAAATTTTCTAACACCTTAAATTTATGAAAAATTTCGGTAGAGTCTCCCCTGTATAAAGGGACTTCTGTGATATCACAGGAACAACAAATATGTATACATTGACCGAAATGGTCAGAAAACAAAATCCAAAACCCAATTTTGTATTTTTGCATAAGCGTACCTTATATAAGCGTTATTAAGCGAATTCGTTCAACTCGTATGTTGTACACGCAACCAAAATCAAGCCATTCTGCTCCAAACCTTTACTTGCTCAATTCAACAGGTGAGTTTTCCATAATTTGATATTTAGATAACCATTCATGCCTTTAACCAATATAACCATACTATTCATTTGGTGCTGAACGTTTTTCAATCCATATTTTCACATTCAATAAATTATCCACATACAAACGAGCACATCCATCCAAATTGATTTTAAATCAATTTATTCCTTTATATTTCAAGCCCATTTCACTTTTTAATTTATAAAATATTCAATTTAATTTCCAATCAAATATATTTCTGTTTAACTTATCTTAAGTTAAATTTCAATCTACTTAACTTATACAAGTTATATTCAAATTCAGAATTCCAATCCCCGATTTTTATTTTCAAATTGGTTGGAATCATATACATATATGTATAATCAATTCAATTCAAACGTATGAATTCCTAAACACTTTGTTTTTCTCAACAAATCTCCATTAACAAATCTATTATGGTAGTAATCCATCACTTAGAAACTCGAAAATGAATACCGATAATGTCGCGATCCATTATCAAAATTATTTTCTCGCCACTGAAGTGATTTCAGTGCTTAATCACTTTCAAAATCCATTTAAAACCATTTTTATTCAAAAATCGTTCAAAATAATGTTATATTACCTTTAAAAATACTTTAGAAAATATTTATAAATATCCGGGACCTAAATTACAAATTCTGGTATGAATCCAATTGTAATTCAGCTTATTTGTATATTTCATTCTTATACAAATTCAATTTGGTTTTATATAACCATTTCAATATTATAATATCATTCGATTATAATAACAACCAACCAATCAATAATTTAAGAAAATTATTCCTTTTATATCAAAATAATCTTTGGGAAAAATTATTCCATTTTCCCATTTTAAAACAATACTGTATCGAGTTGCTTTGTTCGAGGGTTTAGAAACACCTATCAATACAGTTGTACATCCTGCATCGACCAGAATTCATAAACCACTCAACAAACCAACCAACACAATATAAAACAATTTTGTATCAAATCTACAAGTATGTGGTCATGTATATACACTCAAACTCAATCTAGGGTATTACTAACCCCATCTCTTATGAGTCCCGCCACAGAGCCAAGGTTACTACTCAGCCTTCAGCTCTGATACCAAATGTAATGGCCCAAATTTCCGTACCCTTTGAGTTGACTAACTACACCACACGTCCAACCCAAATTGCACAGAAATACGAATCATTAATAGAAAGAAGTTAGAGGATGAGAAATAGAAAGAAAAGTTAGAATGGAAGAAAACAAAGAATACAAATCTCACAGCGTAACAAATAAAATATATTAAATAACATAACATTTGAAATACAAATCAGTTACTGTATATGCATACCATCATCAGAGCACGACGGTTATTCCTGGAACAGTTATAAACACCTGTTTCCAGATACAACAAAGTACACAGCGGAAAATATGATATTCTATAGCTAACTGATGAAGCCTCCTACTTCAGGCTTCTCCAAGCGAATCTGTAAAATCCCGACTACTTGACTGACTGCCCATACAAATTTGGGCACCCAAGAGTTTAGAGAAAACAAACAAAATAAACTCTGGGTCAGTCATGGGACTGGTGTAAGTACACTCCAACCATTTGTTTAACTTTCAAAATCCTTTCGAAAGAAATGATAATCGTAAGACCGATCCACATATAAACACGGATGGTTTTTACCTTATGATAACCAAAAATATTTTGATATCAAATCCAATGATATTACGATAGTATCTAAATCAAATAAATAGCAATCTAGCGGAACGCTTGCATCTCACGCTCCATATATAATATTAAATCAAAAACCATAGTGCGCTTATTGGAGATTAGATTTCCAACATGACAGAGTATGGAACCACCTTTCGATAGTGTATCTCTAGAGGGGAATACATGGGTTCAACAAGAATGTCTTCCAACCCGACCCACACATGGCTGGCCACTCATTTAACTTGAGTGTACCGAGCATATTATCACCAACGGTTGTGATCAGCAACCGTTACCGAAAGCATACAGCAATGAAAAGAATAAGAAGCAAATGAAATTTCTCTAGATCAGGTGATAATACCCCTAATGGGAATGACCCACATGGCCATGTTGCCTGCTCAATTTCTGTCATTTCCCGGTTGATGAGGCTTGAGGTCACGATTATCTTTCAAGAACATCTTGTCACTATTTACTTTGAATGCCACATCATTAGATCCTTCTATATACATTGTCCTGGGACTGGACAAACCGAAAGCACTATTCTATTAATCCATCTTGGGCAATTCCTACCTAGGATTAATAGAATAGCCCTTGCATTTTACTCCGTCTTCAATTATCTTTAGCATAAGTTGATTTGTAACGGTTATGCCAATATGGGGTGGTTTTCAGATATTAAATCTAATCCTGGTCTCTCCATATTGACAAAAAAGGTATAAAATAACTAATACCTTGATAGTCGGTGATTCAACTATCAAAGGAACATTAATACAATCGACGGTTCTATTTCTAAATGGAAATTTTATCGATCAATCATCAAACAACACCGGCCCCTTTTTAAATCAATTCCTTATTGTATTATCATTTCCAATTCCCATTTCCCATCTTTGGTATCCTTTCAAAACTCGATTTCCTCTCTCGATTCTTGGAAAAAAACATTACCAATATTATAATTTCTTTGTTCGAGAAAATATCTCTTATCCTAGTAAGAGAACGTTTCTGTATATTCACAAGTCCTTATTTTATAAATTTAGAAAGTATACCTTATTAATATCGGAAAATATTTCCATATTCCATTTCTTAATTCCTCGTTGAGCAATTCATTTCATTTTCTACATGTAGAATATATCCCTTATTTTATTCGAAGAAACATTTCAAAATCCTTTAAATTAACCCGATGTTATAAAACCATCATTATTATAACTCAAACCATTTACCATTTATTAACTAAACATATTACTAACCAATCTTCACTATCGAACCTTAACCATTCCTCCATCAATCATGAAGTCAATCAAGTTAGGGTATAATTACCTATTAGACCTTAATTAAACAATATTCTCAACTTTGAAATAGTCAAAGCTCACAACTTCAAACAAAATATCGCTTATGCGACTCTCAGATTCAATCTAAGAATCCACTTCTTTTACAAAAAACATTGATTAAATCGATAGCGTTATAATCGTTGTTTCCAAATATTTGATTTATAAAACATTTTAATGACAGCGTTACAATCGCTGCTTAGATTTATAGAACATTTATTATAACAGTAGCATTATAATCGCTGTTTAGAGTTACAAAACATTTATTATAACAGTAATGTTATAATCGTTGTTTCCAAAAAGTTTGATTTACAAAATATTAATTTTAACTGTAGCGTTATAATCGCTGTTTCCAAATATTTGGTTTATAAAAATATAACTTGTAATTATTAATTTCAATAAATAAATTAATAATTAAATAATTAAATTTGATTCAAAATAGGAAGTAAAAATAACTACTTCCCTAAATTCGATACAATCGAGTTCCAATTAATACTTTCTCTCCAATAATCTATATTCGATTTATATTCCGAACTCCGGAATTAATCTACCATTTAAGGTTAATTCAAATTCCAAATTCACTTTTGAATTTATCCTTTCCAAATCATTACCAAATTCCTTTATAACCATTCCAGTCTACAAACGTTATCACACTTTATTTTATATTCTGTATTTTGAACTAAAACTCATCGTTTTTCTTTAAAAAAACGATTATCCATTTCCCTTTTCATTCAATTTCCAATCTAGATTCATATTTCAAATCTAAATTTCGTTTAAAGATATTTCATTTGCAAATATTTTCTTTAAACCATTATTTACTTTAATCGTGAATATATTTCTTTTATATAGAATCAAATCCATTTTATTTTGTCATTTCAAATCCAAAATTTCATCTATAACTTCTTTTTAAAATTTATCCATAGAAAATCTCATTTTTTTAAATCCAAATATGTATAATCTCATTCACAATTTCTTTTATAACTACTACGTTTAAATCCAATTTCAAATATCGGTTTCAAAACCTTTTTTTTACTTTTCTATATAAATTCAGTTTATTCCACTATCAATATTTCACTGAATTTAAAATGTCGTTCATAATTTAATCTTCTCAATTTATCTATTAAAAACATATTTCTATTTAAAATCTCCTTTTAAAACTTATTGCAATTTCTCATTCGATAACAAAATACCGATTTCAAGCCAAATATTAATTATTAAATGATAATTATTTCCCTTCAGCCATAAATACCAATTATAAATTTAACTACCTGTTTTATCCATTAAAACAAGTTTTTACTTTCAAATCTATTTGGAATCCAATTCCTAATTTTGAAAATAAATTTTCTCTTTTTAAGTATCCAATTTATTTTCTACATTCGAAAATATATTTCGGTATTAAATACCAAAATTTTAAGGCCAGGGTAATTCAACACAGCATAATAAATCCCAGTATATATCACAGTGAATAACAAACAATAATATAAATGTTGAGGAATCCACTTGGATCCCTCCAACCTGTTTCCCTACATCCACAGATGTTAATCAACATCGATAATATTAATTTCATATCAATATGAAATATCATGGTGAACAGAATTATTAATGGATCAACGATATAACTATATCAAATAATTTTATTAACCATTCATCCAAACAACCATCACACAGTATAGGATTACTATAAATAAATTTGAAACTCGATTATATAAAAATATAAAGGAGACAGAGTTAGTGAGTTTACTCACCTTGGTTTGCAGTCGATCAATCTATTTTTATTTCATTTAAAATCAAACAGTGATTGATTTTTCCTTGAAATTCCAAGAGCTCGGTTTTGAGCCACCTAGATCCATAATATAGATTTCGTCATTATGGATCTGTTGTTACCAGATCTGTCCGATTCTGATAATATATGAACATGCCATAATCATTTTAGTCATACGATTTAAGTAAATAATTAATTTCTTAATTAAATTAATAATTTCACTTTGATTACGTTGTTAAGGATATTAACAGGTCGTTTACTTCTCTATTACATTTCCTTCTTCCTTAGACTTGTTCGAGCAGCGCGCTATTCCCAAACTCACCATGCTTGACTTTGAACTTCCATCGCCGAAACAAATTCGAGGTCTATTGCTTTCCCTTACACCACGGTTTTATTCGTGATAATCTTTTCAAAATTTCGTTTGAAATCACGGTATTGACTCGCTCACTTTCCAGACTTTGATACTTTCTTCGACACAGCAATATATATCACCATTCACACACTTATCAAAATATTCACCTCCTCCCTATGGAACCTCTTCATTCGAACCCAACTAAATCACCTCACAAAATTTCATACGCCAGTAAACACCCACCACCCCAAAAACATGTACTTCCCCGCAAACTATTCTTCTCAGTAGTGAAACGCACATTATCATTAACGCCATATTTCTCCTCCTCAAATCAGTCGAGCTCACCCATAAGACCTTGAACCCCAGCTCGACACCCACGTCGTTCCTTTCACAACCATCAAATTCTATTTCAATCCACCAATGCTCAGCCCATCTTGCTGCACTGTCTTCCCACTCAACTCCTCCTCACATTGTTTGCGAACTATTTTCACATGCATAGTCTTGCCAAAACCCAAAAATTGGACTTGCCAAAACCACGTTTTAAGTATCCTTCCTCAATTCCTACCCAGGCAACGCCAAAAAGAAAATGACCCCCCCTCCACATCGCAAATAATTCTTGTCAATCATCCCCATCATGCTCAACATCCCATAATACATCACGATATGAACCCTAACTTCGAACAAAACACAGGAATTTACTTTGTTTAAACCCTGCCACTGATAACCCTACGCACCGGACCCCACCAATCAGACATCACAACCACCGCCATCGAACCCCCTTCCTTCTCCGACCTGTCTGACCTCCTCCGACCCCTTAAAGTGCCCAGACAAACTCAAAAACCGAGCCCACACCAATTCTGTTTGAATTCATCAAACTCCAGCAAAAGACTCCCCCTTGCTCGCGCTGAAAGTGAAAAGAGAATTTTGCTAAACCAAAAGATGCAAACTCTCAATTTTTATTATTTTATTTTGATTTATAGGATTTTACTTGAATTATGGTGGATCTTTGAAGTGGTGTTTTCCTCGTTTTTGTTTGTTTTACTGAGAATCGAAAGGGAGATTAAAGCGAGAAACGAGGAACATGGAAAAGAAATTGGCTTAAGGGATTGTAAAGGGAACGGCTTTATATAAAGACAAAATCAGCTTCTTTGAGAAGCTGTTTGAGTGGCTTCTTAGGGAAGGAATTTGGGTAGCTTCTAAATGAAGCTTCATATTTATTGTATTTAGTATTTAAAGATTAGCTTACCCCGCTACATAGAATTCCATTTATTTCCTGACTGCTACAGACAAATATAAAAATATCGTTATACTGGGCAACGCTCTACGATCATAGAAATATGATAAAATAGACTAGTTAACATATTTTGTGATATCCCAAAACGCTGATATATGGTGTAAAATACTTCAAATAAAAAGTTGCTTATTTTTCAAAGTAAAAATTATAGAAAAATTCTATAAATTAATATAACTGTCTCAAAAATCTTGTTTAAATTCGAAACCAATATTTAATTATATTAAATAAATCGTTATGGCTTATATACGACTCCACAACGACTTTCTGAATATTTGATTTGAACATGACTCACAATCTATAAGACGAAATCTTGATTTTTCACTTTCAATAGAAAAATATAATCAAATAGATTCGAACGTTACTTGTTTCAAGGAAATCCGACTTAAATTGGATTCTTTATATTCAGTTGAAGTTTAAATCGTAAATTACGAGCTACCGCAACTATTTCGAGCTCGTTTTAAATTTAAATAAAATTTAATACGTACACCACTAGTTTAATAATTAAATTTGTTATTATAATCCATTATATTATTCCATTTCAACATTTAATACAATTCAAATGTTATGAATTTAATGTCCAAAAATCTCGGTCGTTACATATTGTTGCATTAAATTCCATCTAGATCATTCATATTATTTAATCCATTCGAGATGTATCCAATAATTACCTTTATTGTCTACTCTGTTAATAGTAAGTTTTGATGATATCAAAAAACAAATATCCTCGAATGAAATATATAATGATTTCAGGTCTGAGGACTATTACATCACTGTCACTACGAGAATTACTTATGACACTATTAATCATGCTCCATGAAGTTTTCTCATATTGGGTCTACCTAATACACTATTCTCTAATACATATTTATGTATTGACATTAATATCACATATATTAGTGATCAATGAGATATGATCATCAATCAATCAACATACTACTCTCGGTCTTTCATTATTGTCCTATATACAATAAAACTTGACCAAGGTCATTTAAGTTTATTATATTATATAATCTCATGTTCAAGTCACTTACTTGAAACTATATAACTCAGTATTATTATTCTAAGGACTTCTATTATGTTAATGTTTATATTACGCAGTAAATATAACATAATAGAAACTTTTATTCAAAATAAAATATAACATCAACAATGTTATTAGTTACATCAAATAGATTTCCTCTAAGGCACAAACTCTAACAATCTCCTGCTTGCTCTAAAGCCAATCACTCATGTATTGTATACCCATGAACTAATGTGACTATCATTCTACTGCTTCGACAAAGCTTTAGTCGTTCATTTGTAACATTATTATTTATTGATGCTTTGCATATATGTATATCTCCTCTGTCAACAATTTCACGGATGAGATAATATTGCCTAAGTATGTGTTTGGACCGATGATGTGATCTAGGTTCCTTGACCTATGCACTGGCCCCAAGTTGTCACAATAAAGTTCTACTAGATCAACAATGGATGGAATAACAGAAAGTTCAATAATGAACTTTTTAATCCAAACAAAATCCTTAACAGCTTCAGAAGCAACAATGTATTCAGCCTCCATTGTCAAATCAGCAACCGTTTCTGAAACGACCCAAACTTCCCCCGTAAAGGAAAGCCAAGATTGAGTTGAGAACATGATAAATCAGAACGCAAACAGAAGAACATTTCATTGCTTATTACAACAATTTACATTAGAGTACAAGAATATACAGAGTATGAATAAATAATATACATTTCATAAATTTCAGAGATTCAAATTACAAAGCAGCGGAAAAATAATACATAACACAACTGAAAGAAATACTCGTATACAGAGCTTTCTGAATACAGTTCCATCCGTAAATTCAGGATTCTATTAATATAATATCTGCAAAACCAAAACTATTAGCTTCCCGTATGGAAAATAGGGGCACCAAGAGTTTAGGTTAAAACAATAAACTCCAGGTCAGTCATGTGACTGGTGTGAGAACTAAAACAGTTATATGAAACTTTACTTTAAAATAAAGTAAATCAAGGGACCACGCCCTATAACGGAACTGAGTTTCCTCCCAAGAATACCAGTGCATAAAACAATTTATGAACAACGCAATGCTTTTTTAAAAATGAAGCTATTATAAGACCCAGGTCCCATCACACAATGCAACACAAGCCGGAGGATAGGGTTTTCCCTTATAATAGCCAAACATGCTTGGTATGTTTAAAACAAATCATTTGATACTATAATAAGTGTATAGTGTCAAAAATAGCTTTAAATATAAATGTATCAATCATAGATGGCATAGTATCCCATGCTACTATGTCGCCATATAGGTTTACAACTAAAACTGAAATGTCTCGTATTGGAAATTAGATTCCATCTATGAGTCGAGCCCAAGGGTGGCTCCTCACCGCTTCGAGACACTCTAGAAAATGTTTCAGGACTACACACTCTAGGAAACCCTTGGATTGGTTAGGTCAGTCCTCTATTACGTTTGAGGATTATTTATTCCTTAACACACGTTTCCCGATCCTATAGGACCTATCCATCAGCTCCGTAGTAACCGATATATCCGAGGTGCCTCGCTATCCATCATCCATATATGTAAAAATATATAAATGTTTGGGCTCCATACCAAGACACCAGCCATAGATAGAAAGAATGTCATGTTCTCCCAATGGTCCAATCCCGTTTTTGACTCATACCGAGGTGTGAGGCTCGCGAATTAATGTTATACACAAAGCTATGCCCTTTAAGGTTGTGCTTTGATCATCAACCATAAGACTCTGATTTTCAACAGAAGCCTTGATCATTTACTTCTCAGCATGCCACACTGACAATTCACGCCATGCAACTGATGTCTATCGATATATAACCTCTGAGCTCGTACGTCTCAGAGAAGGGTGTTAAGCAAGAGAATAAATTCTCCGCCACCAAACTGATATATATTTAATAGAGATCAATCAACACATAATAAAATCCAATGTCAGACACACATCCATTTACTAGTTCGTTCTAGGTTTGAACGAAACCGAAGGCATCTTATTCCTCGTCCCATATGTCCAATACAGGAGAGAGGTCCTCGCATATCCGGTCGATCTCCAAGTACGTCTGGACGATCACTACTTGTTACCTTATCTTGGGTGTACAACCCAATCAAGACATCAATAATCATCCAAACGATGTGAAGACCTCAGGTCTTCAACCACCGTCTTCAACGTTGACTTGTCGTCGAATCAGTTATTGAGAATGGGTATAAACCCGGCCTTTCCGAATAACTCGTGTATATAATAAACAAGTGCTATAAAAACACAACATACGCCTCATTCCAATCCAGAATATTCTTATACTTTGGGAAAGGTTCCCATTAAATTTATCAAAGATAAATTCTTTAAATTTATTCTTTAATCCTCCTTTGGATATCAATTCAAACCAAATTAAGGTTTATCCAAACTAGTCGGGATTAACGTACCTTACCGAAGTAATCATTCATTTAATTTCCCAATCCCAACCTATTCATCCCATGGAGCAAAACTGGTAATACTCCATATCTAACACCAAGGCATTATTGGTAAAATTAATTACCATTTCACGTTCAAATCTAGTTAGAGATTTAACTATCGCTTAGAGTAAATTGGTGCTACTCCATTCTTGATCATTTCCCGAATTTGATAATTTAAATTATCACATTCTCTGTTCAATCTAATTAAACATTCATTAAAACTCGACTTAGTTTTAATCTTCCCAAAAATCAATATTAATGATTGTTTAACATTGGAAACACAAACATGCTGCATTGACAATCTACGCTATACTAATGATTTCTACCGATATATAACCTCTAAGCTCGTATGTCTTAGAGAAGGGTGTTAAGCAAGAGAATTAATTCTCCGCCACCAAACAGATATATATTTAGCAAAGATCAACCATGCAGTTCGAAATACAATGTTAGACATGTAATCTTGTCTTTAACTGGGTTAAAGAACTAAAGTCATTTAAAACATAGTTCACGATAAACCCAAATCACATTCTATTATGTATGGAATCTTCACGGAAAGCAGATCAATATATATAATCGATATCAATTTCCGTATCTGACTAATAATATAAATGGAATAATGACAAAGCCTTTTAAATTCCATATATATTATTGGTCTTCCTCCACAAAAGCTCACTTTGATTATTATCAAAACGAATTCCATTCAATTCCAATTTAATATATTAAATTGGAAAACTTTACTTTGGAAAATTCCCGTTAAATCTTACTAAAAAGATTTATAAATTCCAAATCACATTTCACGGTTAATCGGGTTAAAGAACAAGTGTTATTTAAAACACCATTCACAATAAACCCAAAAATCCAATTCTTCCATTCAATTCCAATTAAATATTAATTAATTGGAAAATTCCTCTAAATCTTAATTAAAAGATTTATTCTTTTCCCAACTAGGTTTAAGAACAGTGTTAATAAAGACACCATTCACGACAAACCTAAAATCCCATTTGATATTAAATACAAGGCTTTGAATAGAAATTATATCGGCTTATATTCAATATCAAATTCTGAAACCAACAAATATCGTATTGGAAATAACGATATAAATATATCTTCCAAATTTCCATAACAATATCCGTATAATCACGAAATCCAATATCGAAATATTCCGAAGATGATTTCCATTCAAATCCACTCCAATTCATATATTGGAACTTCTAGTTATATTAAAACCCATTCTCAGTCCAATTTATTTATTTAAAAATAATTGAATTATAATTCTAGTTGATAATTAGTTCATTTCGATAAAAATATATTTTTATCTTTTCAAATATGGAGTTTTCATCCCAACTCTTTCCAAATCATTTATTATGATTTTACACAAATTATTAATATGTTTAATAATTTTATTATGACTCTTCCAGTCGATTTCCATAAACGGTCATCGAACTGCACTTGCAGTGACCTTTTCCAAATTTGATTCGGACATAATTACAAATCCAACCGTTAGATTTCATATCTCTTATATTCATTGGAAAGCTCTTTTCGATATGAACCCAACGGTTCCAGTTTTAGGAGAATCTGACTGTCGGTTCTCCTGTAATATCAATTCGAAGTCAATGGCCGAAATTCGCGAACGGCCGCGGCGCGGCGCGTTCTATTCAGACCTTTATATTATATATATAATATATATACTTCATCGATTTTCATTTAAAAAGTATTTTATAAATCTGTTTATAAATTCATTTTAAAATGATTCTAACTTCATTTTCAATTTTAAATCAAAATTGAATACTCCTTATCACTATATTGTTTAAATGATAATATTTTCAAAATATTCGATTTTGAAATAATTTCCTTTTTGATATTCACTATAAAAATTAATAAAATCGATATAAATACCGTTCGCGTCAAAATGGCGCATATCTAATCAACACGACTTCATATATTTCAATATTTTCGTGTCCATCCCAAATCGGACATCAAAATCATATTTTGATCCATTACTGAATATTATTTTAAAATATTAGTTATTTTAAAATATTCATTATTCATCATTTTAAAATATTCGTTCTTTCCGAATTGGAATCAGACACAGTCCATTACCATAAAATTTTATTTATATGGATTTCATACACACATGTACACAACAATAATCCAACACAGTCAACCATCATCCAGAGTGCATTACACAACTACATAAGCATTAAATATAAACAATCAACGCTTACGACAGTCTGTCAACCCATCGATTGACATACAACTAACACTTGGGATTAGTGTATGTTATATATCATCCCAATACCCATGTGGGGTTTCAATCAACACATACCGATTTTATTTATGCAGTTGGGCGATGTGTAAAATATATCGTCCCAATCCATATTAGTTAAACATGTGTACATAAACAAATCGTCCGATTTGTAAATGAATATTTATTTTATTCATATTCACGTTAGAAATTATACTTTTAACTATAAAATATTTGTTTCAACTCATGAATATTTTATACACTTCATTTGTATAATAAAAATGATATTTTTTATTGTTCTAACATTTTTAGAAAATTTCGGCAGCAAAACGGCGTGATACTAGAACCAGAATAAGGTCTAGCCTTATCCCTCGGCTAATAATGGCTCACGCCATATACATACCAATTCTAATCAATTCAATTTACATCTCAAACCAAATTCAACCAATTTATCAATCCAAACAAAAAACCAAACATCCATGGTTTCAAATAAAGGTGTCGCGTGCTACTAAGCACTGTCTGCATCCTAGTGTATATATTTAACTAGAAAATAAATTAAAGTGAGAAGTTCTCACCTTTGGGATCCACTCCCTCATTCTTTAATTGGTGGATTTTGTCGTCACGCTTTGTTGTCACTTTCTCGCACTTGAATTCGCCTCTTTGGCTCTAGAATTTGCATACGACCTCCAATCTTCGCGAAACTTTGTCACTAGCCTAAACGCGTCATTCCGGACAACTTTTGCCTAGTAGAATTTCTTCCAAAACTGCACTAATTCGCCGAAAATCGCGAAAAACAGCAGCAGATCCACGATCTTCGGACGCGTTTTCGGATAGCCCCGCAATCCAAAATAGGACTTCCATATACCCAAATCGAATAGAAAATCGTGCTTTTCGACTTTGGTACTATGGAGTTTTGGCTTGAAATGCACCGTTTGAGAGTTATTAGCGAAATAGTGACAGGTGTTTATTTACAATTTCGGATTTTTGGAGAAAGAGGTTTTTTTTGGCTATGTGGGGCCCACGTCCTGAGTTGGTGGCCTGAGGACGGCGGCAGGAGCCTGACGTGGGATGCGGTTGGTGCTGGGGGTGGGGTCCATGGTGGTGGATTTGGGTTGAAATGGGTCCTAGGGTTTGCGAAATGGAGAGGAGAGAAGAGAAGATGGGGTGGTCGGAGATGGGGCGGCGGCTGGTCGGAGGCGGTGGGAAGGGTTGCGGCGGCGGAGACCTGGAGGAGGAGACCATTTTGAAAGAAAATAGTGAATATAGAAGGAGGAAAATAATGAAGTGTAAATGAAGAGAAGTGGTTTATATGCCTGTTTCTCTCCTATCACCCGAATGCAAGCGATCTTCGTTTGCCGCGGATTTCGGGCACGAGATAATACAAGTTATGATTATTCCAACAAACCAAGTTTCGTCGAATTCCGAATTTGTTTGACCATCCGTTAAAATTGTCAAAGATGCTCTGATATTGTTCAAAAATGCGATTTTAGCGCACCTTTTCTTCTTGCATGCCCACACACTAACTCCAAAAATCATGACCTTTTGGATTTAACCATTATTGAACGATCCGAATAAAAAAAACAGAATCGAATTCGGAGATCGTCACAATAATGTTTATTTGCAAAATGACTGCTTGTTTTACCCTGAACTGTTTTAGCTCGCACGGCCACATACTCACTCCGTTCGACGCACATTTTGGAACTCAACAATGATTTGTGATTATGAATCCGAAAAAATTTATCTTGTCGAATTATGAGCTCATACGCAAAATTTCACTTTTTAAGGGCTATGTATTATATAAATTCCGTAGCGACTATTCTGAATTTTCAACTGAACATAACCTTTTATTCCCATTATGAAATCTGAATTTTTCACATTCGTTGGAAAGATATTTTTAAGCAGATTCAAATATTTCTGGTTTTACTAAAATCCAGTTTATTTTGAATCCTATACATTCGTTTGAAATCTGAAATCGAATTTTCAAACTATCGCGCCATTTCAAGCTTGTTATATAATTAGAATAAATTTATTCGTTTTAACTTCGATAAAAATAAATTTTTAGTCGTTATTATTTGAAATAAATTATTTTAAATATTCAAAATACATTAAAATAGCTAAAATAAATTTTTTTAATTGGTTTTGATTTTCCTGGTTGTTACAATCTCCCCAACTTAAAATCTTTTCGTTCTCGGAAAGGAATGGTGCAGAAAGTTGTTTAACTAACCAACTCAAATTTCATTCTGGCGTTCATTCTTCAACTTTTCAGTTTCTAAGAATTTCTAATTTTTCAAAAATTTGGCTAATACCCTAAATTTTCGAAAATTTCGCCATAACCTCCTTTGTATGGGGAGACATTTAAAACCACAACTAGCCTCACAGGGCCCTCACCATCCAAAAAGAAAAAGAAAAAGCAAAGCGGCTCATAAAATCATCCAACCCCAATTAATTAGTAAACATGTACCTATTTGTTGCGCATACAATTTTATTCCTCTTCTTAGCCTCCTTGTTATGACCTGTTCAATGTATATACATGTATATGCATGCAATTTCAATCTATTTCAATTCAGTTCAAATTTGATTATATTTGGCTAAATTAACATTCATTCACATTTTGGGTTTAAATGAATATTCACACAACACAATCAGCAATCAATTAGTTGATTATCATTTCAAACATATAACTTTTTAATACTAAAAATACATTTTTTATGCCAATTCACAACAATTACCCTATCTAGTTTTGGTTCTCATACCAGCCAGTTGGAAATATATAGATATCTCACTGCGAAGCTCGAAGATAAATATTGATGATGTTGCAGCAATCATCAGAATCATGTTCGGGCAAATAGAGTGTGATTCTGTATCCATCCAGTATATTTGAGACTTCGAACATACGTTCATGACACGTATATGCAAAATCTTCATATAATGGATTGTCCAAATTCAATATAAAATAATATACTCAAATACGTATAATTGGATTAAATTTTCAAAACTCAATTTGTTTTCGTTTTTATTTTTAAAAACAACTCATTTTACACTCGTTCTAGGATACTACTGATCCCATCTCTTACGAGTCATTCTCGTTGGATACTACTAATCCAATCTCTGATGAATTCTTTCGTTTGGTTCTAATGTGTCTTGTTCCTGAGCTCTGTAAACCAAAGCTCTGATACCAAGCTAAAACGACCCAAACTTTCTCGTAAAGGAAAGCCCGGACTGAGTTGAGAACACGACAAATCAGAACGCAGACAGAAGAATATTTCATTGCTTATTACAATAATTTACATCAGAGTACAAGAATATACATAGTATGAATAAATAATATACATTTGATAAATATCAGAGATTCAAATTACAAAGCAGCGGAAAAAAATACATAACACAACTGAAAGAAATACTCGGATACAGAGCTTTCCGAAAACAGTTCCAGCCATAAATCAAGGATCCTGTGAATATAATATTTGCGAAACCAAAACTACAAGCTGCCCATATGGAAAATAGTGGCACCCAGAGTTTAAGTTAAAACAATAAACTCCAGGTCAGTCATGTGGCTGGTGTGAGAACTAAAACAGTTATCTGAAACTTACTTTAAAATAAAGTAAATCAAGAGATTACGCTGTATAACACAAAACGGGTTTCCTCCCAAGAATACCAGTGCATAAAACAGTTTATGAACAACGCAATGCTTTTCGAAAAATGAAGTACTATAAGACCCAGGTCCCATCACATAATGCAACACAAGCCGGACGATAGGATTTTCCCTTATAATAGCCAAACATGCTTGGTACGTTTAAAATAAATCATTTGATACTATAATAAGTGTATAGTGCCAAAAACAACTTCAAATATAAATGTATCAATCATAGACGACATAGTATCCTATGCTACTATGTCGTCATATAGTTTTACAACTAAAACCGAAATGTCTCATATTGGAAATTGGATTCCATCTATGAGTCGAGGCCAGGGATGGCTCCTCATCGCTTCGAGACACTTTAGCAAATGTCTCAAGACTACACACTCTGGGCAACCCATGGATCAGTTGGGCCGGTCCTCTCTTACGTTTGTGGATTAGTTATTCCCGAACAAACGTTTCCCGGTCCTATAGGAGCTATCCATCGGCTCCGTAGTAACCGATATATCTGAGGTGCCTCGCTATCCATCATCCACATAGGTAAAAAAATAATAATGTCTGGGCTCCATACCATGACACCACTCATAGCTAGAAAGAAACGTCATGTTCTCCCAACGGACCAATCCCATTTTTGACTCATATCGAGGTGTGAGGCTCGCGAATTAATGTTATACACAAAGCTATGCCCTTTAAGGTCGTGCTTTGATCATCAACCACAAGACTCTACTTTTCAACAGAAGCCTTTATCGTTTGCATCTCAGCATGCCACATTGACAATTCACGCCATGCAACTGATGTCTATCGATATATAATCTCTGAGCTCGTACGTCTCAGAGAAGGGTGTTAAGCAAGAGAATAAATTCTCCGCCACCAAAGAGATATATATTTAAGAGATCAATCAAGACAGAATAAAATCCAATTTCAGACACACATCCATTTACTAGTTAGTTCTAGGTTTGAACGAAACCGTAGGCACCTTATTCCTCGTCCCATATGCCCAATACAGGAGAGAGGTCCTCGCATATCCAGTCGATCTCCAAGTACGTCTGGACGATCACCACTTATTACCTTATCTTGGTTGTACAGCCCAATCAAGACATTAGTAATCATCCAAATGATGTGAAGACCTCCGGTCTTCAACCATCGTCTTCAACGTCGACTTATCGTCGAACCAGTTATTCAGAATGGGTATAAATCCGGCCTTTCCGAATAACTCGCGTATATAATAAACAAGTGCTATAAAAACACAACATACGCCTCATTCCAATCCAGAATATTCTTTTATTCAAATATTCTTATACTTTGGGAAAGTTTCCCATTAATTTTATCAAAGATAAATTCTTTAAACTTATTCTTTAATCTCCCTTTGGATATCAATTCAAACCAATTTAAGGTTTACCAAACTAGTCGGGATTAGCGCACCTTACCAAAGTAATCATTTGTTTAATTTCCCAATCCCAACCTATTCATCCCATGCAGCAAAACTGGTAATACTCCATATCTAACACCACGGTGTTATCGGTAAAATTAATTACCATTTCACGTTCAAATCTAATTAAAGATTTAACTATCGCTTGGAGTAAAACTGGTGCTACTCCATTCTCGATCATTTCCCGAATTTGATAATTTAAATTATCACATTCTCTGTTCAATATAATTAAAAATTCATTAAAACTCCACTTAATTTTAATCTTCCTAAAAATCAATATTAATGATTATTTAACTTTGGAAACACAAACATGTCGCATCGACAATCTACACTATATTATTGATTTCTATCGATATATAACCTCTAAGCTTGTAAGAACCCGTAACTTCCCCGGTAAGGAAAGCACGGATACTTCGAGAACAACACACAAAAGAACGCAAATAGAAGAACATTTCATTGCTTATTACAACAATTCCATCAGAATAGAAGAATAAACAGAGTATAAACAAATAAAATACATTCGATAAATATCAGAGATTACAATATATTACATAGCAGCGGAAAATAATACAAAATACAACTGAAGAAGATACACGGACACAAAGCTTTCCGGATATCGTTCCAGCTGTAAACCAGGTTCCTGTGAATATAAATCTGCAAAACCAAAACCACTAGCTGCCCGTGCGGAAAATAGGGGCACCCAGAGTTTAGGTTAAAACAATCAACTCCAGGTCAGTCATGTGACTGGTGTGAGAACTAAAACAGTTATTAATCTTTATTTTAAAGTTAGGTAAATCAAGGGACCATGCCGTATAACACGGAACGGGTTTCCTCCCAAGAATACCAGTGCATAAAACAAACAGCGCAACGCTAAATAAAGAAAATTGAAGCTATTATAAGACCCAGGTCCCATCACACAATGCAACGCAAGCCGGAGGATAGGGTTTTTACCTTATAATAGCCAAAGAATGCTTGATACGCTAAATTTCATGTTTTAATTCTTAATCAGACTCCAACCGTAAATTAGTAAGAGAACGATTCCCTATGTATTAACCCCGAAGGCCGAAACCAACATCAGACCAATACCCAGGAAGCCACCCATCTTAGCTCGTTTCCAGTTAGTTTTTGATTTTATATACAATCATAAATATCAATCATAGAAGGCATAAGCGCCCCATCCCACTATGTCACCATACTAGGCTCTACAATCAAAACCGCAAATGTCACGCATTTGGAAGTTGGATTTCCATCTGTGAACCAAGGCAAGGGATCGTCCTTACCGCTTCGAGACGCTCTAGCCCGTGTCTCAGGATCATAACGCATCGACCCTTGGAGCGACAGGGCTGGTCCACCGATGTGGATTAAAATGCCTGAACACTGCGTTTCCCTACCCTATGGGGGTGTCGATGAGCCAACGAATGACTCCATCGGCTTCACATAGTCACCGATATATCCGAGGCGCCTCACAATAGCAACAACCACATAAGTCAAACTCGTCAGGGCGTGTAAAACCACTGACGCCCCTTCTAGCTAGAAGGAAACGCATGTCCTCCCTGAGGTCCTCTCCCGTTTCTGGTTCACAACCGGGGTGTGAGGCTCGCGAATCAACGCTACACAAAGTTGTGCCACATAGGCTGTGCTTTGATCATCAACCACAAGACTCTGCTTTTCAACAGAAGCCTTGATCATTTGCATCTTATCATGCCACACAGGCAAACCACTCCATGTAACCGATATCCATCAATCACACAGAATGATATCCAATGTCAGACACACAGTCCATTTACAAGTCCGTTCTGGGTCTGAACGAAACCGGAGGCACCTTGTACCTCGGTTATCCATCGATCTCCAAGTACGTCTGGACGACCACTAACTGATTCCCTCCTCTTGGGTGTACGGCCCAATCAAGATCATTAGTAATCACCCAAACGACGTGAAGACCTCCAGTCTTCGACCACCGTCCTCATCTTCGACTTATCGTCGTAATAGTTATTCAGAATGGGATAACCCGGTCTTTCTGAATAACCCGCGTATATAATAAACAAGTGTTACACAAGCACAACATACACCTCATTCCAATTCATCAGTCGCTAACCGTAAATTAGTAAGAGAACAATTCCCCAAATATTAACCCCGAAGGCCGAAACCAACATCAGATCAATACACAGGAAACCATTCTGCTTAGCTAACCTACAGTTAGTTTCTAAATTTCACATTCTTAAAGAAAGGTTCCCATTAATTTTATCAAAGATAAATCCTTTTAAATTTATTCTTTAATCTTCCTTTGAATATCACTTCAAACTAGTCGGGATTAGCGAACCACACCGAAGTAATTATTTATTTTATTTCCCAATCCCAACCTATTCATCCCATGAAGTAAAACTGGTCATACTTCATATCTAACACCACGGTTTTATCGGTAAATTCAATTACCATTTCACGTTCAAATCTAATTAAAGATTTAACTACCGCCTGGAGTAAAACTGGTGATACTCCATTCTCGATCTTTTCACTCTAATTAAAGATTCATTAAAACTCCACTTAGTTTTAATTTTTGACTGGGTTAAAGAATCAGTGTCTTTTAAAACACGGTTCACGATAAAACCCAAAATCACATCACATTTCAATCAGTCCTTAACCGTAAATTAGCGAGTGAGCAGTTCCCTAAGTATTAACCCCGAAGGCCGAAACCAACATCAGATCAATACCCCAGAAACCATTCAACTTAACTAATCTCCAGTTAGTTTCTGATTTTCATAACTCGGTTGGGTCTAAGAACAGTATTATTGAAGATACCGTTCACGACAACCCAAAACCACATTTCATTAATTATCGGGTTAAAGAACGAGTGTTATTTAAAACACCGTTCACGATAAACCCAAGAATCAATTCGAATTCAATTCCAATTAAATACTATTTAATTGGTACACTTCATTAAATCTAAATAAAAGATTTAATCTTTTTCTCAACTGGGCTTAAGAACAGTGTTAATGAAGACACCATTCACGACAAACCCAAATCACATTTGATATTAAATACAAGACTCTGAATAGAAAATATATCGGCTTATATTCGATATCAAATTCTACGACCGACAAATATCGTATTGGAAATTACGATATATATATATATATCTTTCAAATTTCCATAACAACATCTGTATAATCACGAAATCCAACATTGAACTATTCCGAAGGTGATTTCGATTCAAATCCATTCCAATTCAATCATTGGAAATCCTGGTTAATTTCAAAACCATTTCAAATCCAATTTATTTATTTTAAAAATAAATAAATTATTATTCTAGTTCAAAACTAGTTCATTTCGATAAAAATCTATTTTTATCTTTTCAAATATGGAGTTTTTCATCCCAATTCTTCACAAATCATTTCTTATGATTTTACACAAATTATTACTGTTTTTAATAATTTTATCAAGGCCCGTACAGTCGATTTCCATCAATGGCCATCGAACTGCACTTACATCGACCTTTTCCAAATTTGATTTGGACATAATTCCAAATCCAACCGTTAAATTTTTAATTTCTTATATTCTTTGAAAGCTCTTTTCGATACAAACCCAACGGTTCCGGTTTTAGGAGAATCCGACGGTCGGATCTCCCACAATATCCATTCGAAGTCAATGGTCGAAATTCACGAACTACCGCGGCGCGGCGCGTTCTATTTAGGCCATTATATTATATATATAATGTATATAATATATACTTTGTCGATTTCCCTTTAAAACGTATTTTATAAATCGGTTTAAATTCGTTTTCGAAACGATTTCAACTTCCTTTTCAAATTCAAATCAAGATTGAATTTTTCAATATAAATTCGTTTTAATTTCATTTCAAATCGATTTCAATTTGAATCGATTTCAATTCAATTTCAATTCGTTTAAATTCAACTCAAAACGATTTCATTTCTATTTCAATTTAATTCGAATTTCAATTCTATTCGAATTTCAAATCATTTCAATTTATTTCGAATTTAAATCAATTCAATTTAATTCGAATTTTAATTCACTTCAATTTAATTCGAATTTCAATTCACTTCAATTTGATTCGAATTTCAATTCACTTCAATATTCATTTCAATTTGAATAAAATCGATATAAATATTGTTCACGTAATCAACACGGCTTCATATATTTCTATTTTCAAATGTTTCTATTTCAAATATTTCTATTTCAAATATTTCTATTTCAAATATTTCTATTTCAAAACTGGAATGAGGCCCGATCAATTACCATATAATGTTAATTATATGGATTTTCTACAACACATGTATAAAATAACAACGATAAATAATCAACCATCATCCAGAGTGCACCACACAACTGCACAAGCATTAAATATAAATAATTAACGCTTAAACAGTTTGTCGACTAATCGATCGACATACAACTAAACAATCAGGATTAGTGTACGTCAAATATCATCCCAATACCCGTGTGGGGTTTCAAACAATCAAACACAGATTTTATTTGTGTAGTTGGGCGATGTGTAAAATTTATCGTCCCAATCAATATCAGTCAAATGTGTGTATATAAACAAATCGTCCGATTTGTTTATATTTATTTATTCACATTCACCTTAGAAATTATATTTTCAACTATAAAATATTTGCAACTATATAAATATTTTATTTCATTTCACATCATATCACACAATCAACTACACATCATAATCAAACTAACAAGCATACAAGCCGTCCATGGTTTGTGGACGACAGGTGTCGGGTGCTACTAAACACCGTCTGCATCCTAGTATATATTTTAACTAGAAAATTAAATTAAAGGTGAGAAGTTCTCACTGACTAGCTAAACCAACCGCCATGACTCTTCTTATGTAGGAATTCTTCGCCACTCGCCTTTTGCCAATTTCACTGTTCGTAGCCACTACATACATAAAAATCACATTTTTATATTGTTGCTATGTATATGAAAATCACATTTTTACACCGTTAATATATAGATAAAAATTCTATTTTTATATAGCTACTATATCGATAAAAACTCTATTTTTATTCTTCTCACTATATAAAAATTATATTTTTATTCTCTATGTCTTCATATATAAAAATCTCATTTTTCTCTTCGCCGTTTCAACTATATAAAGATTCAAACTTTTCTAATATAAAAATCCGACCTTTTCTATTCGATTAACTATATAAAAATCCGACCTTTTCTATTCGATTAACTATATAAAAATCGTATTTTTATTGTCACTACTATATAAAAATCATATTTTTATTGTCACTACTATATAAAAATCATATTTTTATAGCTTATAAAAATCTTATCTTGGCATCAATAAAACTGATTTTTCTTTATTTTTAAAACTGATTTTTAACAACGATTTTATATATAAAAAAAAGTATTCAAATTAAAAAAATCACCTTACTGCTGTTGTTCACAATCGCTACCACCAACATCTGAAAATCGAGCTCGTCCATGTCGCTAGGGCACGCCACCGGAGACTGCAGGGTTCGCTTGCGATGACTGGAAGGCGAAGGGGCGCGCAGGGGTTCGCGAAGGTAGCCAGGGGGTTTGGAGTCAGCGGTGGGTGCAGGAGGTCGGAGAGGTGGTCTCAGGCAAGGCGCGGTTTAGGGTTTTTGGTTGGGAGAGGTTACGGGTTCGAATGGAGAGAGAGTCAGGAGGAGAGAGGCGTGAGGGAAGGGGGGCTGGCGCACCGTCGTCGGAGGCTGGGGTGGGCTACCGTCGATCGGCGGCGTCTGGAGGCAGTGCGCAGTTTTCCCTTTTTTTTGTTCTGCCAATTTCAATACTGAAGACAGAGGGGGGGTTAAGTGGAAAAGGAGTAATTATATTATTTAATTATATTATTTTATTATATATTTTTCCATATAAGTTGACTTTTCTTTCGAACTCGAAATTGGACCCAACGACTGTCTCCCCTAGCCAATTACCCCCATTCCGAACACAATGGGATATGTTTCGTTACCCATTTCGGGTGTTACGATAAGTTTTGCTTCAAATTAAAAATATAAATCCATGTATATTCAATTTAAATGTATATTTTAATTTACTGGGGCCACATACGGACCCCGAAAATTCCAGAAAAATTATTTCTAGCTTTGTATTGACAATACAGTCCTGACAAAACTAATTTCATCGAATTCTGAGACCGTTTGAAAAATGGCCATTTTCCAGTCGATTGAAATTGACTAAAACTGGTCAAATGCGTTTTCCTTTGTCACGCTCACATATTAATTCGAAAAATTACGAGTTTTGAAACCTAGCAATAATTTGACATCACGGATCCAACAAAAGTGGTTTCGTCGAAATCCGAGGTCGTTTGCAAAATTTCTATTTTTAAGGGCCGAAATTCCATAGCGACTATTCTGAATTTTCAACTGGATATAACTTTTGATTCCCGCTATGAAATTTCAATTTTTCGGATTCGTTGGAAAGATATTCTCAATTAGATTCTAATTTTTTTGGTTTCACCAAAATCCGGTTTATCCTGCACTCGGTACATTCATTTGAAGTTTGAAATAGAATTTTCGAACTACCATGCCATTTTCAAATCCTTTTATAATTTAAAATAAATATTTATATTCTAACGTCGATCTATATAAATATATACGTTCTAATCCATTCAAAATAAATTTCTTGTCGATATTATTTAAAATATTTCATTTTAAATATTCAAAATTCATCGAAATTGCCAAAATAAAAATTTTAAACTGGCTCAGATTTCCGGGTTATTACAATCTCCCGCACTTAAAACTTTTCGTCCCCGAAAAGGTACGAAGCCGGAAGTTGTTTAACTAATCAACTCAACTTTCAGTATTTTCCTTACGGCTTAAGTTCTTCAACATTCCAGTTTCTAAGAACTTCTCAAATTTTTCAAAAATTTGGCTAACACCCTAAATTTTTGAAAAATTTCGCCATAACCTCCCCTGCACCGGGGACTTCGGGATATTTCATATAGCCTCCCATGGCCTTCTTCAATCCAAAAGAAAAATAAAAAGCCAAGCGGCTAGCCAATCGGCTCACAAAGTCATCATCACCCAAACAAAACAGTAAATTATGGTAAACATGTACCTATTTGTCGAGCAAACAATTTTATTCTTTTACTCTAGCCTCCATGCTATGACCTGTTCAGTGTAAGTACATGTACATGCATGCAAATGCGATAAATTTTCGATACAATTCACTTTTTGATTCAATTTGGGTAAAGGTTCAAATTTTAATTAATCAAACAACACAACCATCAATCAGTTAGTTGATTATCATTTCAAATTCATAATTTTGATACATAGTCAAAAAATCAGATTTTTGATGCCAAATCACAACAATAGGCCCTATCTAATTTTGGTTCTCACACCATTCAATAGGAAATATATAGAAATTCCATCTTCGAAACTCGAACATAAATACTGATGATGTCATGACAATCATCAGTACCATCTCCGGGCGACTAGAGTGTAATTCTATATCTATCCACTATATTAAAACTTCAAATACACGTGGATCAGACGTATATGCAAAGTCTATATATACTGGACTGTTCAAATCAATACAAATAAATATTCAAATACGTATAAAACGATTTAAATTGTCAAAACAAAATTTGTTTCCATTTTAAAAATATACTCTTCACACTCGTTCTAGGATACTACTGATCCCATCTCTAACGAGTCATTCCTATTGGATATTACTAATCCAATCTCTGATGAATTCTTTCATATGGTTCTAACGTGTCTTGTTCTCGAGCTTTGTAAACCAAAGCTCTGATACCAAATGTAAGAACCCGTAACTTCCCCGATAAGGAAAGCACAGATACTTCGAGAACAACACACAAAAGAACGCAAATAGAAGAACATTTCATTGCTTATTACAACAATTCCATCAGAATACAAGAATAAACAGAGTATAAACAAATAAAATACATTCGATAAATATCAGAGATTACAATATATTACATAGCAGCGAAAAATAATACAAAATACAACTGAAGAAGATACACAGATACAAAGCTTTCCGGATATCGTTCCAGCTATAAACCAGGTTCCTGTGAATATAAATCTGCAAAACCAAAACCACTAGTTGCCCGTGCGGAAAATAGGGGCTCCCAGAGTTTAGGTTAAAACAATAAACTCCAGGTCAGTCATGTGACTGGTGTGAGAACTAAAACAGTTATTAATCTTTATTTTAAAGTTAGGTAAATCAAGGGACCACGCCGTATAACACGGAACGAGTTTCCTCCCAAGAATACCAGTGCATAAAACAAACAGTGCAATGCTAAATAAAGAAAAATGAAGCTATTATAAGACCCAGGTCCCATCACATAATGCAACGCAAGGCGGAGGATAGGGTTTTTAACTTATAATAGCCAAAGAATGCTGGATACGCTAAATTTCATGTTTTAATTCTTAATCAAACTCCAACCGTAAATTAGTAAGAGAACGATTCCCTAAGTATTAACCCCGAAGGCTGAAACCAACATCAGACCAATACCCAGGAAGCCACCCATCTTAGCTCGTTTCCAGTTAGTTTCTGATTTTATATATAATCATAAATATCAATCATAGAAGGCATAAGCACCCTATCCCACTATGTCGCCATACTAGGCTCTACAATCAAAACCGCAAATGTCACATATTTGTAAGTTGGATTTCCATCTGTGAACCAAGGCAAGGGATCGTCCTTACCGCTTCGAGACGCTCTAGCCCGTGTCTTAGGATCAGAACGCATCGACCCATGGAGCGACAGGGCCGGTCCACCGATGTGGATTAAAATGCCTGAACACTGCGTTTCCCCACCCTATGGGGTGTCAATGAGCCAACGAATGACTCCATCGGCTTCACATAGTCACCGATATATCCGAGGCACCTCGCAACAGCAACAACCACATAAGTCAAACTCGTCAGGGCGTGTAAAACCACTGACACCACTTTTCTCTAGAAGGAAACGCATGTCCTCCCTGAGGTCCTCTCCCGTTTCTGGTTCACAACCGGGGTGTGAGGCTCGCGAATCAACGCTACAAAAAGTTGTGCCACATAGGTTGTGCTTTGATCATCAACCACAAGACTCTGCTTTTCAACAGAAGCCTTGATTATTTGCATCTTAGCATGCCACATTGGCAAACCACTCCATGTAACCGATATCCATCAATCACCCAGAATGATATCCAATTTCAGACACACAATCCATTTACAAGTCCGTTCTGGGTCTGAACGAAACCGGAGGCACCTTGTACCTCGCTTATCCATTGATCTCCAAGTACGTCTGGACGACCACTAACTGATTCCCTCCTCTTGGGTGTATGGCCCAATCAAGATCATCAGTAATCACCCAAACGACGTGAAGACCTCCAGTCTTCGACCACCGTCTTCATCTTCAACTTATCGTCGTAACAGTTATTCAGAATGGGATAACCCGGTCTTTCTGAATAACCCGCGTATATAATAAACAAGTGTTACACAAGCACAACATAAGCCTCATTCCAATTCATCAGTCGCTAACCGTAAATTAGTAAGAGAACAATTCCCCAAATATTAACCCCAAAGGCCGAAACCAACATCAGATCAATACACAGGAAACCATTCTGCTTAGCTAACCTACAGTTAGTTTCTAAATTTCACATTCTTAAAGAAAGGTTCCCATTAATTTTATCAAAGATAAATCCTTTTAAATTTATTCTTTAATCTTCCTTTGAATATCACTTCAAACTAGTCGGGATTAGCGAACCACACCGAAGTAATTATTTATTTTATTTCCCAATCCCAACCTATTCATCCCATGAAGTAAAACTGGTCATACTTCATATCTAACACCACGGTTTTATCGGTAAATTCAATTACCATTTCACGTTCAAATCTAATTAAAGATTTAACTACCGCCTGGAGTAAAACTGGTGATACTCCATTCTCGATCTTTTCACTCTTATTAAAGATTCATTAAAACTCCACTTAGTTTTAATTTTTGACTGGGTTAAAGAATCAGTGTCTTTTAAAACACGGTTCACGATAAACCCCAAAATCACATCACATTTCAATCAGTCCTTAACCGTAAATTAGCGAGTGAGCAATTCCGTAAGTATTAACCCCGAAGGCCGAAACCACATTCAGATCAACACCCCAGAAACCATTCAACTTAACTAATCTCCAGTTAGTTTCTGATTTTCTTAACTCGGTTGGGTCTAAGAACAGTATTATTGAAGATACAGTTCACGATAACCCAAAACCACATTTCATTAATTATCGGGTTAAAGAACGAGTGTTATTTAAAACACCGTTCACGATAAACCCAAGAATCAATTCGAATTCAATTCCAATTAAATACTATTTAATTGGTACACTTCATTAAATCTAAATAAAAGATTTAATCTTTTTCTCAACTGGGCTTAAGAACAGGGTTAATGAAGACACCATTCACGACAAACCCAAATCACATTTGATATTAAATTCAAGACTCTGAATAGAAAATATATCGGCTTATATTAAATATCAAATTCTACGACTAACAAATATCGTATTGGAAATAACGATATATATATATCTTTCAAATTTCCATAACAACATCTGTATAATCACGAAATCCAACATCGAACTATTCCGAAGTTGATTTCGATTCAAATCCATTCCAATTCAATCATTGGAAAAACTGGTTAATTTCAAAACCATTTCAAATCCAATTTATTTATTTTAAAAATAAATAAATTATTATTTTAGTTCAAAACTAGTTCATTTCGATAAAAATCTATTTTTATCTTTTCAAATATGGAGTTTTTCATCGCAATTCTTCACAAATCATTTCTTATGATTTTACACAAATTATTACTATTTTTAATAATTTTATCAAGGCCCGTACAGTCGATTTCCATCAACGGCCATCAGACTGCACTTACAGCGACCTTTTCCAAATTTTATTTGGACATAATTCCAAATCCAACCATTAGATTTCTAGTTTCTTATATTCGTTAGAAAGCCCTTTTCGATACGAACCCAACGGTTCCGGTTTCAGGAGAATCCAATGGTCGGATCTCCCGCAATATCCATTCGAAGTCAACGGTCGAAATTCACGAACTGCCGCGACGCGGCGCGTTCTATTCAGGCCATTATATTTTATATATAATATATATAATATATACTTAGTCGATTTCCTTTTAAAATGTATTTTATAAATCGGTTTAAACTCGTTTTCGAAACGATTTCAACTTCCTTTTCAAATTCAAATCAAGATTGAATTTTTCAATATAAATTCGTTTTAATTTCATTTCAAATCGATTTCAATTTGAATCGATTTCAATTCAATTTCAATTCGTTTAAATTCAATTCAAAACGATTTCCTTTCTATTTCAATTTAATTCTAATTTCAAATCATTTCAATTTATTTCGAATTTCAAATCAATTCAATTTAATTCGAATTTCAATTCACTTCAATTTAATTCGAATTTCAATTCGCTTCAATATTCATTTCAATTTGAATAAAATCGATATAAATATCGTTCACGTCAAAATGGCGCAAATCTAATCAACACGGCTTCATATATTTCTATTTTCAAATGTTTCTATTTCAAATATTTCTATTTCAAAACTGGAATGAGGCCCAATCAATTACCATATAATGTTAATTATATGGATTTTCTACAACACATGTATAAAATAACAACGATAAATAATCAACCATCATCCAGAGTGCACCACACAACTGCATAAGCATTAAATATAAATAATTAACGCTTACACAGTTTGTCGACTAATCGATCGACATACAACTAAACAATCGGGATTAGTGTACGTCAAATATCATCCCAATACCCGTGTCGGGTTTCAAACAATCAAACACAGATTTTATTTGTGCAGTTGGGCGATGTGTAAAATTTATCGTCCCAATCAATATCAGTCAAATGTGTGTATATAAACAAATCGTCCGATTTGTTTATATTTATTTATTCACATTCACCTTAGAAATTATATTTTCAACTATAAAATATTTTTAACTATATAAATATTTCATTTCACATCACATAATCAACTACACATCAAAATCAAACTAACAAGCATACAAGCCATCCATGGTCTGTGGACGACGGGTGTCGGGTGCTACTGAACACCGTCTACATCCTAGCATATATTTTAACTAGAAAATTAAATTAAAGGTGAGAAGTTCTCACCGACCATCTAAACCAACCGCCACGACTCTTCTTATGTAGGAAATCTTCGCCACTCGCCTTTTGCCAATTTCACTGTTCGTAGCCACTACATACATAAAAATCACATTTTTATATTGTTGCTATGTATATGAAAATCACATTTTTACACCGCTACTATATAGATAAAAATTCTATTTTTATATAGCTACTATATCGATAAAAACTCTATTTTATTCTTCTCACTATATAAAAATTATATTTTTATTCTCTATGTCTTTATATATAAAAAATCTCATTTTTCTCTTCACCGTTTCAATGATATAAAGATTCAAACTTTTCTAATATAAAAATCCGACCTTTTCTATTCGATTAACTATATAAAAATCCGACCTTTTCTATTTGATTAACTATATAAAAATCGTATTTTTATTGTCACTACTATATAAAAATCATATTTTTATTGTCACTACTATATAAAAATCATATTTTTATAGCTTATAAAAATCTTATCTTGGCATCAATAAAACTGATTTTCCTTTATTTTAAAAAATGATTTTTAACAACGATTTTATATATAAAAAAGTATTCAAATTAGAAAAATCACCTTACAGCTGCTGTTCACAATCGCTACCACCAACATCTGAAAATCGAGCTCGTCCATGTCGCTAGATCACACCACCAGAGACTGCAGGGTTCGCTTGCGATGACTGGAAGGGGAAGGGGCGCGTAGGGGTTCGCGGAGGTAGCCAGGGGGTTTGTAGTCGGCGGTGGGTGTAGGAGGTCGGAGCGGTGGTCTCAGGCAAGGCGCGGTTTAGGGTTTTTGGTTGGGGGAGGATACGGGTTCGAATGGAGAGAGAGTCAGGACGAGAGAGGCGTGAGGGAAGGGGGCTGGCGCACCGTCGTCAGAGGCTGGGGTGGGCTGCCGTCGATCGGCGGCGACTGGAGGCAGCGCGCGGTTTTCCCTTTTTTTTTGTTCTGCCGATTTCAATACTGAAGAGAGAGGGGGGGCTAAGTGGAAAAGGAGTAATTATATTATTTAATTTTATTATTTTATTATATATTTTTCCATATAAGTTGACTTTTCTTTCGAACTCGAAATTGGACCCAGCGACTGTCTCCCCTAGCCAATTACCCCCATTCCGAGCACAATGGGATATGTTTCGTAATCCATTTCGGCTGTTATGATAAGTTTTGCTTCAAATTATAAATATAAATCCATGTATATTCAATTTAAACGTATATTTTAATTTACTGGGGCCACATACGGACCCCAAAAATTTCAGAAAAATTATTTCTAGCTTCGTATTGACAATATGGTCCTAACAAAACTAATTTCGTCGAATTCTGAGACCGTTTGAAAAATGACCATTTTCCAGTCGATTGAAATTGACTAAAACTGGTCAAACGCGTTTTCCTTTGCCAAGCTCACATATTGATTCGAAAAATTACGAATTTTGAAACCTAGCAATAATTTGACATCACGGATACAACAAAAGTGGTTTCGTCGAAATCCGAGGTCGTTTGCAAAATTTCTATTTTTAAGGGCTGAAATTCCATAGCGATTATTCTGAATTTTCAACTGGACATAACTTTTGATTCCCGCTATGAAATTTCAATTTTTCGGATTCGTTGGAAAGATATTCTCAATTAGATTCTAATGTTTTTGATTTCGCCAAAATCCGGTTTATCCTGCACCCGGTACATTCATTTGAAGTTTGAAATCGAATTTTCGAACTACCGCGCCATTTTCAATTCCTTTTATAATTTAAAATAAATATTTATATTCTAACGTCGATCTATATAAATATATACGTTCTAATCCATTCAAAATAAATTTCTCGTCGATATTATTTAAAATATTTCTTTTTAAATATTCAAAATTCATCGAAATTGCCAAAATAAAAATTTTAAACTGGCTCAGATTTCCGGGTTATTACAAAGCTCATACGTCTTAGAGAAGGGTGTTAAAAAAGGGAATAAATTCTCCGCCACCAAACAGATATATATTTATTAGAGATCAACAATACAGTTCGAAATACAATTTTAGACATGTAATCCTGTCTTTAACTGGGTTAAAAAACTAATGTCATTTAAAACACAATTCATGATAAACCCAAATTACATTCCATTAATTATGGAATCTTCACCGAAAGAAGATCAATATATATAATCGATATCAATTTCCGTATCTGACTAATAATATAAATGAAATAACGATAAAGCCTTTTAAATTTCGTATATATTAATAGTCTTCCTCCATAGAAGCTCACTTCGATTATTATCAAATCGAATTCCATTCAATTCCAATTTAATATATTAAATTGGAAATCTTTACTTTGGAAAATTCCTATTAAATCTTAATAAAAAGATTTATAAATTCCAAATCACATTTCACAGTTAATCGGGTTAAAGAACAAGTGTTATTTAAAACACCGTTCACGATAAACCCAAAAATCCAATTCTTCCATTCAATTCCAATTAAATATTAATTAATTGGAAATCTCCTCTAAATCTTAATTAAAAGATTTATTCTTTTCTCAACTGGGTTTAAGAACAGTGTTAATAAAGACACCATTTACGACAAACCCAAAATCCCATTTGATATTAAATACAAGGCTCTGAATAGAAATTATATAGGCTTATATTCAATATCAAATTCTGAAACCAACTAATATTGTATTGGAAATAACGATATAAATATATCTTCCAAATTTTCATAACAATATATGTATAATCACAAAATCCAATATCAAAATATTCCGAAGATGATTTCCATTCAAATCCACTCCAATTCATATATTGGAAATTCTGGTTATATTAAAACCCATTCTCAATCCAATTTATTTATTTAAAAATAATTGGATTATAATTCTAGTTGATAACTAGTTCATTTCGATAAAAATGAATTTTTATCTTTTCAAATAAGGAGTTTTCATCCAAGCTCTTTTCAAATCATTTATTATGATTTTACACGAATTATTAATATTTTTAATAATTTTATTATGGCTCTTTCAGTCAATTTCCATAAACATTCATCGAACTGCACTTACAACAACCTTTTCCAAATTTTATTTAGACATAATTCCAAATCCAACTGTTAGATTTCATATATCTTATATTCATTGGAAAGCACTTTTCGATACGAACGTAACAGTTCCAGTTTTAGGAGAATCCGACGGCTGGATCTCCCGTAATATCAATTCGAAGTCAATGGTCGAAATTCGCGAACGGCAGCAGCGCGGCGCGTTCTATTCAGACCTTTATATTGTATATATAATATATACTTCATCGATTTTCATTTAAAACGTATTTTATAAATTCGTTTTAAAATGATTCTAACTTCATTTTCAATTTTAAATCAAAACTGAATGCTCCTTATCATTATATTGTTTAAATGATAATATTTTCAAAATATCCGATTTTGAAATAATTTCATTTTTGATATTCATTATAAAAATGAATAAAATGATATAAATATCATTCGCGTCAAAATGGCGCATATCTAATCAACAGGGCTTCATATATTTCAATATTTTCGTGTCTATCCCAAATCGGACATCAAAATCATATTTTGATCCATTACTGAATACTATTTTAAAGTATTAGTTATTTTTAAATATTCATTATTCATCATTTTAAAATATTCTTTAATTTAAAATATTTGTTCTTTCCGAATTGGAATCAGACACAGTCCATTACCATATAACTTTATTTATATGGATTTCATAGACACATGTACACAACAATAATCCAACACAGTCAACCATCATCCAGAGTGCATTACACAACTGCATAAGCATTAAATATAAACAATCAACTCTTACAACAGTTTGTCAACCCATCGATTGACATACAACTAAACACTTGGGATTAGTGTATGTCAAATATCATCCCAATACCCGTGTGGGGTTTCAATCAACACACACCGATTTTATTTGTGCAGTTGGGTGATGTGTAAAATATATCGTCCCAATCCATATCAGTTAAATGTGTGTACATAAACAAATCGTCTGATTTGTAAATGAATATTTATTTTATTCATATACACGTTAAAAATTATATTTTTAATTATAAAATATTTATCTCAACTCGTGAATATTTTGCACAGTTCATTTATACAATAAAAACAATACTTTTTATTGTTCAAACATTTTTAGAAAATTTCGGCAGCATAACGGCGCGATACTAGAACCGGAATAAGGTCTAGCCTTATCCCTCGCCTAATAATGGCTCAAGCCATACACATACCAATTCTAATCAATTCAATTTACATCAAAAACCAAATTCAACCAATTTATCAATCCAAACAAACAACCAAACATCCATGGTTTCAAACAAAGGTATCGTGTGCTACTAAGCACCGTCTGCATCCTAGTATATATATTACTAGAAAATAAATTAAAGTGAGAATTTTTCACTTTTGGGATCTACTCCCTCATTCTTTAAATGACGGATTTTGTCGTCGCGCTCCGTTTTGTCGCTTTCTCGCACTTGAATTTGCCTCTTTGGCTCTAGACTTTACATACGTCCTCCAATCTTCACCAAACTTTGTCACTAGCCTAAACGCGCCATTCCGGACAACTTTTGCCTGTGGACTTTCTTCCAAAACTGCACAAATTCTCCGAAAATCATGAAAAACAGCAGCAGATCCGCGATCTTCGGATGCGTTTTTTGGATAGTTCCGCAATCCAAAATAGGACTTCCATATACCCAAATCGAAGAGAAAATCGTGCTTTTCGACACTGGTACTATGGAGTTTGACTAGAAATGCACCGTTTGAGAGTTATTTGCGAAATAGTGACAGGGGTTATTTACAATTTTGGATTTTTTGGAGAAAGAGGTTTTCTTTTGCCGTGTGGGGCCCACGGCCGAAGCTGTTGGCCTGAGGGCGGCGGCAGGTGCCTGACGTGGGCTGGGGGTGGTGCTTATGGCGGTGTGGGGTCCATGGCGGCAGGTGGTGGCGGATTTCGGTTGAAATGGGTCCTAGGGTTTGCAAAATGGAGAAAGAGAGGAGAGAGGAGGAGGGGATGGCCGGAGGTGGGCCAGCGGCTGGTCGGAAGCGGTGGGGAGGGGTGCGGCAGCGGAGACATGGAGGAGGAGGCCATTTTTGAAAGAAAATGGTGGAAGTAGAAGGAAAATAATGAAGTGTAAATGAAGAGAAGTGGTTTATATGCCCGTTTCTCGCCTGTCGCCCAAATGCAAGCGATCTTCGTGTGCCGCGGATTTGAAACACGAGATAATACATGTGATGACGATTCAACAAACCAAGTTTCATCGAATTCCGAGTTTGTTTGACCATCCGTTAAAATTGTAAAAATGCTCAGATATTGTTAAAAAATGTGATTTTAGCGCATTTTTTCTTCTTGCACGCCCACACACTAACTCCAAAAATCATGGCCTTTTGGATTTAACCATTATTGGACGATACGAATCCAGAAAAAAAACGGAATCGAATTCTGAGGTCGTCACAATAATGTTCCTTTGTAAGATGACTACTTGTTTTACTCTGAAATGTTTTAGCTTGCACGACCACATAATAACTCCGTTCGACGCGCATTTTGGAACTCAACAATGATTTGTCATTATGAATCAAGAAAAAATTATCTCGTCGAATTCTGAGCTCATACGCAAAATTTCACTTTTTAAGGGCTATGTATTATATAAATTCCGTATCGACTATTCTGAATTTTCAACTGGACATAAATTTTTATTCCCATTATGAAATCTGGATTTTTCACATTCATTGGAAATATATTTTTAAGCAGATTCAAATATTTCTGGTTTTATTAAAATCTGATTTATTTTGAATCCTATACATTCATTTAAAATCTGAAATTGAATTTTCAAACTACCGCGCATTTCAGGCTCATTATATAATTAGAATAAATTTATTCGTTTTAACTTTGATAAAAATAAATTTTTAGTCGTTATTATTTAAAATAAATCATTTAAATATTCAAAAGTGAAAATTAGGCTCACATCCCTATTTTCAAACTTAATTAAAGCCACATCCCTCCCTAACTTTCCATACGTTTCTGCCCCCTGTTTTTAGCTGCCGCCCACTTTTTTGTGTTCATTTTCGGACCTGCCATGAAATGTTACGTGTTTTCCAATTTTTGAAAAAAAAAGTGCGCTAGTGAGTAAAAAAAAAATTCTAAAAATAGGAAATATTCTCAGGAGCATTCGCCAAAAAAAAAAAGTTGCATACTTATGTGCAACAATATCTGAAAAGTAGCATACATGTATGCATATATTCATATAGTGTATTTCTGTTGAAAATCTGGACCAATATACGCATACATGTATGCAACTATTAGCAAATAACTGCATACATTTATGCATACAAAGTTGAACTGAGATTCACGTGTAACGAAAAGTTGCATACATGAATGCAACTATTCTGTATATATGCATGCATGTGTGCAACAATTTTAAAAGGGGCGACGGCTAGCGAATATATGCATGTATGCATGCATTTAGTCTGTACAAGAGCATAAATGTGTGCAACAATGTCTGAAAACGGTGAATGCTTGAAAAAACAGGTCAAATTTGAATATATGCATAAAAGGATGCATGTAATGCAGTTTACCTGCATACATGTATTTATTTATACTGTAGTTTGGGCGCAACACTGAAATATTAGCATGAATGTGTGCAACTATTTACAAATATGTGTATCTTTTGATGCAAAAACCTGCTTTTTCGCTGATTTTGTGTTATTTTGGGTTTTGACGTGGTTTTTGATTGTTTTTCCACCTGATTTTTTTGGCGTAAACGTGTTTTATTTAATAATGAATTTTAGTGATTTTTTTATTTTATTTTTATATTTTTTTATATGTTTTTGAAAAATAGGGACCTAATTTACAATAAGTTTAAGACCGGATGTGAGCCTAATTTTGAAACTTAATAGGGACTTGTGACAAACGGACCCTATTCAAAATACATAAAAATAGCGAAAATAAAAACTTTAAATTGGTTTTGATTTTCTAGGTTGTTACAGTTTCTTACTTTGAACTTTTCTAGCTTACAGCACCACCATTGAGAAAAATCAACCTAACTAGGACTTATAGTCATCTTTATCAATCTGAAAAATAGCGTATGTGTAACCTTTGACCATTAAAACTGCAGTTAATTGCATACTACTATGCACATATTTTGAATTTCATGCATACATCCGTGCAAGTATTTCAGTCATGCATCTGTATTGGTTTTCTTGCATACAGGCATGCAAGTATTACATAAAACTTGCATACAAGTATGCAAAAATTCGCATCCATGCAAATCAGTTTATATTTATTTGCATACATGCATGCAGGTATTTCAGAATACTTGCACACATGTATGCAACAATACTCAGGCATATATTTCAACGTAAAACCTTCATGCAATATTTGCATAGATGTGTGCAAATATATTAAAATAGTTGCACATAGGCACGTAAGAATTTCTGAAGATTTTCAGCGTAATCTGTTTCGTGAATACTTGCATACATGTGTGCAACTACTGTAAATACTTACACACATGTATGCAAGTTTTCTTTGTTTCCGTGGTCTTCTGGGAATATTTGTAGAATTTAGAAGAAGAAAAAAATCAAGTGTCAGCGCATTTTTTTATAGCCAAAACACGTAACAGTGAACATAGGGACCGGGTTTGAAACGAAACTTGGGGAGGGAGGCCGTTTTTATTTTGAAATGTTTTACGGATGACACTCTAATTTTCACTACAAACAATTTTAGTATTGCAATTACTCTATCTCATAAAACCATAATAAACAGGGTGTTCATGCTTCAGCATAACCCACAACCATTGACTATGACACTAATGAGTGTTATTCTTGGAAGATGTCACTTTGACTTAATATAAACATGTAGTTTTAAGGGATTTTATTATTGGAAGTGTGTTACTAAGCGTTATATAATTTATAAGAATATTGTAAACTAATTTACAACATCATCCTTTGTAATATTCATTTCGTATGATATAAATATATATAAAAAATTGTGTAGAACATAGTTCATGATAATTTATTATCACTTTGTTCAATCAACGTATATTAATCTCGTATAATAACACACACACACATATATATAACAATTCACATGGAAATGATAAATCAAGTACATAACAGTTATATACTTGATTTTACTTTAATAAGAGATACATAAATTAATTCATGTAAAGTCCATGTGCATATCTACATGCATAATACTGCCTGCAAATATATATGCTAATATATATATATATATGGACAATAGTTAATTTTCACAACATTTGTGCAATTGTGCTTCAACAGTGCATAGTAACTGCCTATATACTATTTTGTAAGAGCATCCATGAATATGTGGACATTTTATCATCTATGCAGCCAGTCATAGGTATGAATTTATGCACGCAATGTAGGTTCACATGAGAATCAATCATTCAAGTATGTAAAACCATGCAACAACTTTAAAAGTAATTCAGTATTTTGATACCAGTGTATGTATGCAAGCAGTATAAAGCAAGTCAAACTTGTTGTAACTTGATAATATATTTGCAGCATGTTTGTGTCAATATTCATACCAGCATCATATATATCATCAAGTTAAAACATATGCAACGTCTTATAGACACCCCAAGTTTTAAGTACATACATACATATTTCTTTTTTGAAAAATACATAAGTGTGTGTGTGTGTGTGTGTGTCTATATATATATATATATATATATATATATATATATCAGAGTGGTGGATTTATAAACATATGACTATCACAGAATATAAAGTACTGCACATTAAATTTCAATATGAAGTTGCTATAGCAATCATGAATCATGCATATCCTAGTTTATATAATAATAAACATGAATATGTATATTAAAAGGCTGCTAGTGTACTTAAACAAGGAATTATATAATTCATGTATTTGCAGGTCATACATGCAACACACATACATCATTATATATCTAAGCAGTAAAGAAAATTCTGAATTGAAATTCACCATACATAGTATCAGGGCCGGTCCTAGCTGTTTTGGTACTCAAAGCCAGTTGAAAAATTAAAGCCTTATACAAAAGTAATGCTACTATCATTGATTACATCATCAAAAATAATTTAGCTTGTTTTTAAAAAATGAGAAGATGAAAAACGTTACTAACTTTATTCATAATAGTAATTTAAGTTATACAACAAAACGAATATTAATTGCTTATCAAACAATATAGCCATAAACATATAACAAAGACACATACAACTGTTGTTTCAATTACAAGAATGAGTTCACTGTTGTTGAGTTATTATTATTTTTCCTTTGAGTTGCATCAAATCAAAATCAAAAAAATTCAGCAAGAAACATGTTACCTTCTGGTGGTAATAACTGTAGTATAACTATAAAAAAATGCAATTTGGATCATATGATTAATAATTGGTAACTTACAGGAATTCTACCTAGCTATTTCTCCTTGATCTTTACCTACGCAACTTTTCTTTTCTCAAAACTAAAAAGTGTCTATCAAAATAAACTATAACATTTCTATCACAGCAAATGTTAATCAAACATTAATGAAGTAAACCCAAATCATGTTCAACATTCAAAGGGCTCTTTTCCATATCCAAATTTACAAATCAAATAACAATTCATATATACCAACTCATATTAGGCCTTTCAATTGTTATACAAATAAATCCTTAATACACAATCAACTTACCTAAAATTATAGCATACGAATCTAATTCAAACTGGAATCAGAACATAGTTACAGCACAAAATAGAATTTATAAATTAAATGAAGTACAAATAATTGGAAATCATAATATATAAAACTGAAAAGTCCAAAATAAGGCGGTACCTTTTCAACAACCTATTATTGTTATGTTCCCTAGTGATTTTGAGTCTTGAGTATCGTTTTTCCCATTGATTGGGATCTTTGAAGATGGAGTTGCTATCGATCGATTTGGATACAGAATCATCGTCGCCTCCCCTTCTAGGTGCAGTTATCGTTAGCCAATAGCCTGTGTTGTTGAGCCACGATCGAAGATCCGAATTCGCAATTTTTTTTAATGCAGGTCGAGATTTATTATTTTTTTAGGGTGGATGCGTTGTTTTATCGGGAAATATGATGGTGTCCTAAAATTTTTGCGGCCCAAAGCGGTTGCTTTAGCTATTTTGGTAAAGGACCGGCCATGCATAGTATATCTATCATACATCATAGAGTGTGAATATATTTGTGATCAACACAGCTGTGAATATATGTACATATATAAAGTAAAACTAAACAAACAGATTCATTGATCTAAAGCATAGCAGACCAAGCCAAGTCCAATTTTTTTAATTAACATATTGCTTAGGTTTTGCAATGGTTTAAAATCATTCATTTATAAATATTAACTTCAGATCAAAGGATTTAGGCTCTATATGAATCATATTTAATTGATTCATTAAGAAAAAGAGTTTGAAAACCAAAGTAAAACATTCAAATATGTTCTTTTAAACATGAGCTTCAATTTAAACATACTTTAAACACATTTTAATATACACATTGTTAACAGATTAAACTATGCGTATTTAGAAACAATCTACACATGATGGATAACAAGCCCAGTAATCTTAAGTTCATTCGACAACCAGATAGGAGGTATTGAATTAGCATTTAGCTTCAAACAAAACAGGAATAATAGTGTAATACAAAACATAATTAATATCCAATATTAACCCATTAGTTCATTTCAAACTATGTATCAAATACAAATTGTATTTACAGTGAACTAATTTCAATTCAGAAATGAATTTACATTACATTCTCGCACTAGTGTTCATAACACTTCCGATTTGCAAGAAATCATACATACAAAAACCAAATTCAGAACTCAAAATACAATTTTCGTATGACTAGCTATGATACCACTGAAGGGAATTTCTGACCAAAATAATAACGAAATCCGAAATTTACATCCCTAAATTATAAGAACCAAGCAAAAATAGTAAATCAAGTAATAGTGTACTTTTTTTAGTTTTGAAGATTCACGAACTCAAAGAAAATCTAAATTGAATCGTATCTTGTGAATGGTGATGGAATCGACATCTCTAAGGTATCCACAAATGTTTCTTCGGAATCGTCTCATTATATCAAAGAAGGAAGGATTGGATGGTACTAGCCAAGATCAATATTCTACTCTTGGATTTGGATTAAATTCTTCGAGCGTAGGAAAAGAGGAATTAACCCCTTTAAAGGAACGAGAAACGTATTTCCAAACATGATAATATCAGTCTACTTTTTCTTTAAGTAATTTTAAAATATCAACCTTTTTTAAAATTCAAAGAATGGTTATCCACTTATAAACGTTCTTAGTGTTTGAACTTGTAGGTTATTACAATGTGGGCAATAACTTTAAAATAAAATTATAAATAGTTAGTACCATCTATTAATATATTTTTGTTACCCAAGTTATAATAAAACCATTGATTTGATATAACCTTTTCTGTGACCACTGTTTCAATGTAATTTAATCCTTTTAACCACTATATCCAAGATTAAACTCGAGGCAGGAACGTATCATCCTCTTTATAATTTAATTCTTTTATCCTAATCTATAAGCACATTATATAAATGAATCAATATTTGAGTTTATAATCTTACTCAATCAAGAGGACCATGGATATCCCTACTTATATTGTAGGGTTAAATACCATATAGATCATTCATATTATTTAATCAATTCGAGATGTATCCAATAATAACCTTTATCGTCTACTTAGTTAAGGGTAACTTTTGATGATATCAAAACACAAATATCCTCGAATAAAATATACAATGATTCCAGGTGCGAAGACTGTTACATCACTGTCACTATAAGAATTACTTATGACACTATTAATCATGCTCCATGAATTTTTCTCATGCCGGTCTGCCCAATACACTAGTCTTTAATACATATTTATGTATTGACATTAATATCACATATATTAATGATCAATGAGATATGATCATCTGTCAATCAACATACTAGTCTCAATGTTTTATTAATGACATATATACAATAAAACTTGACTAGGGACATTTAAGAATTACAATACTTATTATATTATATAATATCATATTCTGTCACTTACTTGAAACTATATAATTATGTATTGTTATTTTAAGGATTTCTATTATGTAATATTTATATTATGCAGTAAATATAACATAATAGAATCTTTTATTTAAAATAAAATATAACATCAGCAATGTTATTAATCACGTCAAAAAGATTGTCTCTAGGGTATAACAAAATAAAATTGTAAATTTATTAGAATTTGATCATGGGATTAACATCATTGTGTCCATGGAAATTTTCTGATCAATTTAGATCTTTGCTGAAAATAGAGTTAAAACGCAGAAGATATTGCCAAAACAAATTATAAAAAATATATATGTATATAAGAGTGAGGTTCGACCCCTACATTGGTTAGATTGACCCATGGGTCGACCAAAAAACATTGGTGGGTCGAGCCACCACATCTCCTGGACGTAATAGCGTCCTGGTAAAGGAGCATGACTTATTTGTTTTGTTTTGGGTTGACGTGGCTTAATTTTGTTTGTTGGTTTTGAAGCGAGTTCGATTGGCTGAATGACGTGGCTGAACTAGATTTAATCTAGGAATACAATGGTCTGAAATCCTTAGTCTAACCTATAAATAGAACCCTGAGCCTGGCTAATTCCCCAGAACACAATCTTTTCCCATTTAGGTTCTCTCTTTTTAAAGTAGACCCGATCTAAATTTTTACTAGGAAAAGGTTTATAAAATTAAATATTTTGTAATCCTATTAGAGGCGGAATCTATAGTAGCCAAGGATAAGAGCTTAGGACGATGAGTGAGTGGATTATATTGTAATTTTTTAATAATGGTATATAGTATCGTTTAATTCCTGATATAATTTAGCATAATTTAATTTATAATTATTTGTAGTAATTTATTTTCATGTTATACTTTGGTAAAGTTTAATTAGAGTTACTTACAGTTGTTCGATTCCTACTGTGATTTAATATGACATACTTTAGTAAGGATTGTTTACAGTAAACCTATAATTAAACTGTAAATTTTGGAAACTTGTAGTAATATGCATAAATTAATTGTTCAGAATCAAACTTAGACGATAAGTATTATTGAGACAAAGTAACCAAAAACGAGTATAAGCCCAACTATGTTAAATTTACAGTAATTATGTCAAATTTGGAAAATGAAATGAGAACAGGAATTAAAGTATACCCATTAAAATTGGATGTAAGGAATAACCTAGATTAGTTGGTTAAAAATGGATATATTTCCAAAATTTGGATTGTAAGTAAAGAAAGAAACATGATTGTAAGAATAAAAGAAAACGAAACGAATTAGTGTGAAATAGGGATTTAGCCATATTTCGCACTATCGAGTGGCTCAAGAATAAGTAAAAGAAATATCTTGCATTTTTGCTTTATATTAGACTATGGAAATAAATCTAATACATTTTCAGTAACCAACCAATTAGGAATAAGTGTAACTTCTTAAAGGTAAAACTTACAATGATGACAAGTAATAAATTATGAAAAGAAAAGGATTCAAATTAAGACACTTGGTACCTAGGAAAGAATGCAACCTATTACGATCAATGTGCAATATCATAAACTCGGGCTAGATACTGAGTCGACGAGTTGGGCCCAGATCTAGGATTGAGCTAAAAAGAAAGAAAGAAGGATTAAGTAAAAATCTAAATGTATATGAGTGAAATTACAACATGAAGGTTGTAAATTGAAAAAAGGGAAGGAGAAATAAATTGATAAAGGGTTATTTTAAATAAAACTTAGATATGGGACTAAGTTTAATAATCATGTAGCAGTAGTTGTCAGTTCTAGCAGCAAATGCTGAGTAGGGAAAATAAGTGACCAATAAAATTAATAAGCAAACGAATAAGGTTCAGATTAGTAGGAACTGAGTAGATAACACTAATCAGTATTATAATAAAAGAAAGGAAACTCAAATTAAGCGTATAATGAAATATTATACACATGATCTAACAAAATAGCGAGGTGCATTTGGAGCAGTTCGAACGAAGTCTTGGGTGAAGTGTATAATGAAACAGATCATCATAAACAGTGGGAGCACGTCCAATATTTTTTTCTTAGCAAGGCTAAAGGGAAGTACAAGACTTCTACGGGACATGAGGATACTCCAAGATAGCCTTTTGAAGTAGGCCTAACAAAGCTGCACTCGCTGTTAGACCAAAATCTGGTGCTAACACCTAAATGCAGTATGAAATCCTCAGAGACACAGATCACAGATCGCAGAGTACAGAAAACAGTAAATAATGGGAGACAACGAGGTTTTTATAGTGGTTTGGCTATAGATGTAGCTTACGTCCACTTTATAATCTTATTGTTATACTGACATATTACAACAATCAGTTACATGCAGACACACAATCCATGTGCTGAATGAGAATACGAGAGTTTATACACGTAATTCATGTATTAACTTAGTTTGAGAAGCAAAAAGTTCTTGTCTCATAGCAATGGTGGATGTCGTGAAGAAGAAGTGCCAAAAGTCCTCTTAAAATCCTTTAAGTGGTGTATTTATAGCCATTTTCTGGTTTCGGGTCGGATGTCATGTGGCGCGCACCCTGAGAATCCCGAAATGTAATGGTGAACGTGGAGCACTCCTCTTTAATTTGTGTTATGCCAAGTGTAATCAGATCCTGGAAAATAGGAGGCGGTTATGCCATGAGAATAGGTCAAAGCAGCTTTACAGGAGCAGGTCGAGGCGATCCGATTCGGGTTCCCCTACCACCGACCCGAACTGATGTCTTCAATCAGAGATGGTGTGCACGTCTGTGCAACTGGAGTCAAGATGGGTTGGGTCTGGATGGTTCGATCCGAACCGATGCGAGCCAGAAACCAGGGTCATGCTAGGTGGTTAGTCGTGACGGGATCGGGTTCTCCTCCTCCGTTCCGACCCAGCTCGTACGATCCGACTCGGACAGGCGTAACTTCCAAACCATAAGTCCATTTTGACCAAACAAAAGCTCTACCTTAAGCTAATTAAGAAGTCTACAAGAACTACGGGGAAATGCCCCGTAATTGATGTTTTCGGGTCCAAAAGTGGTCATCTGTTAGGACTTTATGACCATTCTATGTTTTTGACGGCTTTGACCAAAAAGTGTGCCAACACCCGCAGAGGTAGAACTATAGTGGCACCATCAAGAGAGTATGCCTTGACTACATTTATATCGAGGGAAGTCTAGAAACTGATGAGTTACTTTATTATTCGCTAGTTTCCTCGGCTCCGAGAGTGGGATTTATGGTCAGGACCCGATATGAATAGTAATCATTCGGATACTTGTCATCACTAGTCAGAGCAAGAACGGAAAAGAGTAGAGCTAAACCAACAGACCAATGATCTTTCACTAATGGGACATTGGATGAAGGACAATGCCAATTGTATGTTTAAACTGTTTGTCATAGGGCACCATCACTTAGCTCTTAATGAGTCTTTCAATTGGTTGAAGGGGGCTGCGTGGAGACATAACCACGAATATAGAGACATACCAAATAGAATATCCATATTATAGGTCTAACGAAGCTATCCTTTAAAGATATATAAATCCCCGATTGAGTTTCATACAAGCGTTGGTCTTGCAAGAGGAGCTAAGATAGTAGACGGTACGATTACTTGTAGGTCCTCCATGCATGGACCGAGTGGTACATTGTTGGTGTCCGAGCATTGGGGCAAGCTGATGTAGATGCGGTTTCAAGTTTTCTTATCATATGATGGAACATATGTATTATAGACCTCACGAAGTTGTCCTTTATAGATGTAGTTAGAGAGCTCTATTGTAGCGTGACAATGGAGTTCTATCGAGAAGGACGAAGGGTGTTATGGGTAGTAGTTAGGACGACGAAGACCGATTGGGCATACACATACATACATACATACATACAAATATATATATATATATATATATATATATATATATATATATGGTTTACTCTGTAGTAGGTGGGTACGATTTACGCATAGAGGCGAGTGTGATTGTAACGACCTAGATTTTTAATATAGGAATGTTTACTTAATTTAAATATTTAAAAGATTGATTTTAAGATTTAATGACTCGAATTAAATTTAGATGAGAATTTAAATATGGAATTAACTTGAAATTGAAATTATTGAGTTGAAAATCAAATTAAGTTTATTTTGAAGCTATGCTGAATTCCTTTGAAAATAGAACGATAATAAGTAATTATTATCAATAAATATGAGTGTTTGAAAATCGATTTTATTTTAATTGATTTGATTTAACATGTGAAAATAGACGTTTTGCAAACGATCTCAGAATTCAACGAAACCTATTTCATTGGATTCAGAATAATATATTTTTGTTGGATTTCAAATTTTGTAGTAATTGGGTTTAGTATATGGTTGTGCGAACGTGAAACGTTCGAGATTTAAATGTATGAGTAAATTATATTAAAAATTTTACCAACGTAATACCATAAACTTCTAACCTAATTCACTTACTTTCTTCTTCTATATTGTGAAAAAATTGAGCCACCACCCTTTTTTTGAAAAAATGAAGTCTCCCTCCTTTGAAAATCAAAATAAATTAAAACAAAAATCTAAAAATCCTAAAGCCTTGATCTTTGAACTCGTGGAGGTTAGTCTTCAGGTACATGTAAACATATAGAGTGCGATCAAATGTTGTCGAAATCTACAAGTAGGCAGTGTGTCTGAGTCTTGGTTTTTCGAAGGAAGCAGTGATCGATTTTGGAAATGGGCTTTGGGTTGGGTTTTATTAGATCAATTCGCACCTTGCTTAAATTTTTGGTGGGATTCAAAACCAAAAACTCTCTCACCCTATGTGATTATTGTGAGGAAAACGCTGATGGATGGAAGTTTGAGGGAGGCGATGAGTGGGGTGAGGTGGTGGTGATCAAGAGGAGAGCGAGGCAAGATGATCAATGGTGTGGTTTTCGTGGCATTTCATGGTGTGAAGGAGGAGCTATAGGTGTTCTTAGTCACTGCCATGGTGATCAATGGATATAGGTGGGTTGCGCTTTGAATTTGGGGATGAGAGGTTAATAACATATTTAGGGTAATGAATTTATAAATAAATTATGTCAATGATAGTTTAATTCAATCCAACCTCGTAACACATGTATATATTTCAACCGATGTCAGATCACGGCAAAACAAATTGTGTTGGGTTCGTATAGACGAACACTACACATACGAATTGGGTTAGAATGATTAGGAGTTGTTTGCAATTTTATCTAATTTCAAACGACTATTTGAAATTAGATAAAATAGCGTGAATCACCAATTGAATTGGATGGTCAGTTAGCTCTCAAACTTTCTGGAATACTAATGAATATTTTACACTATATAATAATATTCAGCGTTGATTTTATATCAAATTGTGTTGGTTGTTTGGATGATTTGATGATTTATTACTTAGTTGATTGGTTGTGGTTATCTATTCTTGTCTGTGAATGGATGACCTTCGACATTGCCTACTTTTAAGAAGAAGATTCATCTTAAATGAATTAAATTGTATTATTTATTTTATATGCATATATGAGTTGTGATGTAGGGGGACTGGTTGGAGGGTTCCTACAAGATTCCTCAATGTGTTGGAAGTTACTTGCTTCTTATTTCACACAAGTGAACTATCTAACCTAAATAACATTAAAAATATGATTTGGATGTTGATTGTTGAATTAAATTCAACCGTGATATATAATTAATCAGTAAACAATGCTGGTTAAGTGGTTGGCAGCAGATGACATGAATTTAATATTTTGAAAAGGTTGAATCGCCGTCTAGTGAACTTACTAAGTTTGAAGTTATAAAATTTATTTTTATAATGAAGTAAGAATTTGAATCGAATTTTTATATAAGTTATACAAAATAGAAGTTTTATAAGTAAATTAATATTTATAGTTGGATTTTGTAGAGAGACTGTAAAATGGTTTATGTAGTGAAATTCTTGTTTTATAAATAGGTTTTATAATTGGATTTTTCGAGTGTTAAAACTTAACCAGGTTTTATAAATAAGCTTTATGAAGTGATAAAACTAAGTTTTATAAAGTGATTTCGATTATTTGAATAAGTTTTACAAATTGATTTGTAAATTTACGAAATGACTTATAAATGGGGTTAGAACATAAAATTTGGAATGCATAAAGTTTAGAAATCTAAATGAGAACTTATAATTGGTCGGATTCAGTTTGCAGGTTAAGTTCTAATTGATTTGATTTAAAAATCGAGAAGTTTGAATAAGAAATAAAGGTTATTAAATAGGAAAACAAAATTTCAGTTTATAATAAAATTTATAAAGGAATTAATAAGAGGATTTTGAAAAAATAAGAAATTTAAAACTAATAAGATGGTTTTAATAAGTATTTTCTTAATAATGAATTAAGCAAAAATGATACCGGAAAGAGATTTTCAAACGCAAGAGAAGGTTTTTAAACTCTTATTTGAATTGAGTAATAAATGGAATTTATTGTCACATTCATTGAATATCAGGTTTTTATGTTAATAAACTTCAATTTATCTCGAAGATAAGAATGTTGTCGATTCAAGGTCAGATAGGTAAATAAAATACCCTAACTTGATTTACTTCATTTTTATCTGAGAGATAATATTGGTTAAGATAGAGATTTTGGATGATTTAAAATTTGATATTTATATTGTACCACTTAAACTCTAATTCACTGCTTGTTATGTGCTATCGGTCAGGCTTGTTGACTGAAACTACCAATTTACTATATTAATATTAATCGGCTATGTATTCCCGCATTGCTTAATCGTCTATCTCTAAAAAAATTATAACTGAAGCTTGAAATGTTGTTAATTGTAACTAAAGTTTGAAATGTTGTTTATAATTGTTTTTCGACATTTCTAAATAAAATTTATAAATGATTTATAAAAAAGGCTTCAAGAATATGAATGAGTGTATATAAGAAATATTATAGAAGGATTTATCGAAGAGATTCATAAAAGGAATAGAGATTTGATTCTTCCAAATTGATCTTCTTTAAAATGGTGTTATGTGCATTTCTTCCACACTTAACAACGGAAGAATCATGTTTGGAATTATTCTTATATCCATTTCTTTCCAAATAACTTTGTTTGATCCTTTAATATGATTTGAAAATAAGAAAGCTTTGTCTAAAAGTTTTTAAATATACTTATTCAAAAATTTTAAGTTGTGAATATACTTATACTAATAATATAAGTTATGAGTTTGTTTTATAAATGAAATATTCATTACAATGAGGCTTAGTAATTACCACGGGTAAATAAATCATTTTATTGATTTGGTATTTGTTTATTTGATATTAAAATAACTAACTATTAAATCTAGCCATTTTAGCTTTGGAAATTTATTCAATAAATGATGAGGAAACATGTTCTTGTTAATAGTTAGGTGATGAACTCCGCACTTATATATTGTCAGTTTATTCCTAAATAATTGTAGTTTAGTTTTCAAAAACTATCGATAGTCATTTTGAAGAGACCGGGATTGGGCCTACTTACCCGATTCGATCCAGTTGATGTGTTTCGAATTAGAAATATTATGAAGATGATTAAAGATAGAATTATCTAGTTTCGTTCAGGCCTAGAAAGAACTTGTATGGATGAATTCTAGCATTACATATCCCTGAAAGGAAATGTTAGCATTCCAGGATATTCTATAATTTATAAGGTGAACGTAACATTTAGCCTCATCAACGGGTAATTGAAAAAATCCAGGAAAAGTCGCTGGGCTATGTGGGTCGCTCCCATTAGGATATGATCATTTCATATCTAGAATTGATTTACTTGTATGCTTCGAGGCCCCATATGGTTGTTTATCGACTGGGTGATCATATTCAACATCATCTAATTTTTAAGGATGGTTCCGGTCCTAATTTGCTGAGGTTCAAATTAACGTAACCCCCCATATGTTTTATCTAGTTATGTATTAATTCAATGGGTAGACCCTTTCATAGTTGGAACTCCAATACAAACTTTTGCTCTTGATTGTATAACTACAATGTTGGAACGTGAGAGGCAAGCATTTCGGCTATTTTAATACATTTACTTGTAAATTGTAGACATTATTATAATATCACTAGATATTTATGTAAAACAGTTTTGGTTATCGTAAGAAAAAATTACATGTCATGTTTATTTATGGTCGTGTCCTATTTTACACATATGAACTGTTTAACCTAAGTAACATTAAAAATATGATTGGACGATGATCGTTGAATTAAATTCAAACCAAATATATTATTAATCAATAAACAGTTTTGGTTAAGTGGTTGGCATCAGATGATGTAAATTTAATATTTTGAAGAAGTTAATTCGTCGTCAGGCGAATTTACTTAGTTTGAAGCAATAAATTTATTTTTATGACAAAGTAAGAATTTAAATCAAATTTTTATATCACTTATATAAAATACGAGTTTTATAAATAAATAAATTTTTATAGTTGGATTTTATAAAAAGATTATAAAATGATTTTTGCAATGAAATTCTTGTTTTATAAATAATTTTTATAATTGGATTTTTTAGTGTTAAAACTTAAACGAGTTTTATAAATATGCTTTGTGAAGTGATAAAACCGATTTTAATAAATGAATTAGTTTAATAAAGAGAATTCGATTATTTGAATAAATTTTATTAATTAATTTGTAAATTTATCGAATGACTTATAAATAGGGATAGAACTAAAAGTATGGAATGCATAAAGTTTAGAAACCTAAACAAGAATGTAACAACCCAAAATTTGGCGATAATTTAGTTATTTAATTAGGTTTAAAAAATGTAATTTGATCATGAAACTTGCACCGTTGCATTTATAACAGAAAACTGGTCAACTTTCATGTTTGGAACTTCGCGAATGGAGTCCGTATGAAAAGGTTATGGACGAAATATGAAAATGAATTGAAATTAAATCATGATTTAGGAGTATTTCAGGTTTTAAAGCGACCATGAGTTAGGAGTATTTCAGGTTCGAGTATTCGACCAACCCTGATTTTTCTTCATGGTGGGTTTGGGGATTTTATTTTGAAGACCATGAATTTGATCTTGGTACTGGATGGAAAGCTATCTGCAACTAAGATAATCATGAATTCTTATTTTGGTTTCATTTGGGAGTTCTAGTCGTTGACCTATCCTTGGTCATGAGCAGAAGATTCACGTTAATGTGTCATCATAATCTGGAAATAAAACTACGAAGTATACTTATTGGATTGTTCTTCATATGAGTCTGTATAATCTTTTGGTAGAATTATTCATTTGAATCCTTGGTCTTACATTTAGTGGAATTTCAGTTTTTAAAACTGTCTTGAAAGTCAAAGTTGGTTTCAGAAATTTTAAAACTACGTTTTCATGAAATTGTTTGATAAACAAATTTTAGAATTTTAAAAATCTAACCATGTTTCAGATTGTTGGGTTTTATGTAATTTTAATAAATAATCCAATTTTGGCAAAAGAAGGAATTGGAAATAATAAGGAATATGCCTTAGAATTTCAAAAATATTATTACCCATTCCTTATGATTTTTAATATTCAGTTTTTTGGATGAATTATAGGAATTAACACAAATAACCTTTTAGAGATTTGATAATCATGACAATTTAGAACATGGAAGGATTTTTCTAGTTAGTGATGTAGACTGAAATATAAATTAATAAGATAGATTTATATTATGAGACCCTCAATTTATAAAGAAAATTATTTTGAAAAGTTTTCAATGTTTTCTCTCAAAAACATCTAAGGTAATTTCCATTTAGCTTCAGTTATCTGATTTCGTAAATCGTTCGTGTCGTTTATCAGCTAGGTAAGGGGAAAATCCATTTTATTTTATATTGGACTTCTAACTGAGTTTTCTTTTCAAGAATTTGTTCGTTTATTATTGTGTGGTCGCAGCCTTTTGTTGAGGCTACTTTAAATCTTTGGAGACGGTTTGGAGTTTGACTGTGGTATATGATTCCGCCATGATGAGGACAAGTATTTTTCGTATCGCATCAGATCTTAAGAGATGACATGGGACGATAAATATTTAGTCCGATCATCATATAGTCAAGGTTCAACTATTGTCTAAAGCATGTTTGACAGTTGACTGTTTAGCTCTATTCCTAGAGTGGTCAACTAGTTGATGAGTTTTAGTACAACATGGATCTAGGACTCAACCATAAAAGTTATGTCCAAATTACCCTCCTTAAGCTTCTTTCTTTCGCCCTTTCCTCCCTCATTTAACCGAACCATAGCTTTATCCTCCTCCTCTTTCTTTTTTATCGCCTCGCCTCCTCCTTTTCCACGTTAGTTTCCGCATTAGATCTCACCCTACTATTACTTCAAGGCCTAAACCCAGTTTCTTCTCTCTAATCGTTTCTTAGTCCATAGTACCTACTTGTACTGTCCGATCTTTCTCCTGCCATTTAAATCCCATTATTAGGGAGAGATACCACTTGGTTGGATTAGAGGAAAAGAGAATTAGTCATGCCATTTGGACTTGCACCGGTCCTTCTCTTTCTGTGATGGCTCGCCCCGAACCAGCCGACATTTTCCTGAAATACGTTGTGCCGATGTCCAACCAGTACGGGACGGTCGTCAAAGAAAAAGGGGGTTTGAAATGATGAATCAACAAGGAACCTGTAGTATATCTCACAACGCATGGCACAAAATATAATAATAACATAACTTGATATAAAACAGGCGAGACAGTGCATGAGCTAAAAACTAAGCCATCGTAGCAACGGAAAATTCAAAATACAACTTATGATCCAGACCATAATTATTACAACTTTTAAAATTGTCTCTGAAGCAAAATAGGGAAGTACACTACTAATGCCCAAAGTAGTGACCAGCAACAACACAGGAAGAATATATGGGAATGATGCGTGTATGCCTCCTGCTCGTCTCCGGACAACTACTCGTGCATAACTAGCTAACGTGTCTCTAGTCTGCTCATTTAGGAGCACCCAGAGTAATAAGAAGAGACATAAAACTCTGGGTCAGACAAAAGTCTGGTATGAGCGATAAGCAGCAAAAACAGAACAATAACAGGTATACATAACCATACCTAAACCTGGACCTGCAACCAAAGAGTTAGCACAACAAGATGTACAATACTCTAAGTGACACTAACACATGGTTTGAAAATAATGGGGAAGGGGTGTGCATGTCATGGTGATAGCAAACATCAAACATAGCAATCATTCTCGCATCTCTCACTCAGTGCGTAAAGCATACGATATCCACCGATTTGATCACAAGAACCATTTGGGGCCTTGATGGAGCTCGGCTCCATCCAAACATTACTACGACCACTTTGCCCTTGGGGTCCTGATGGAGTTCGACTCCATATGACTTTGACCCCATCACACTGATCCATAGTCAATGTCCCTCCCATTTATAGTGAATCAAAGTTATAGATACCGATGACCCCTTTGCACACGTCTTGCAGCAAAGTTCAACTCATGAAGTTAACTCATTGGTTCCCATCTAGATCCTGAGTAATAATCTCCCATTTTAACTTCCTTTGCATCTCGGGATTTGTTCATCATCTTGGTTCGATCTCCACTCGGTTTGTGAGTCATGAAGCTGGCGGTTCGGTTCGTAGCACCCTCTCCAGATCGGTTCAGGTCGTGGTGCCTCATAGGGTTCAGATCGGCCTTCCTCAGTTTGGGTTGGAGCTTCTGTTCGGTTTGTGATGGTGTTCCACGGTTCGGGTTAGAGCTTCGGTTCGGTTCGTGAGTGCTCCATGGTCCTGGTCGGTTCGTGGCTTCCTACTCGTGACACTCCAGTTCGGAGCGACAGGTCGGTTCGTGATGGTGTTTCACGGTTCGGCTCGTGATGGTGCTCGAGGACTTCATGCAGGCGGTTCGGTTCAGGGGAAATGGCTCGGTTCGTGGTGGTGTTCCACGACCCCATGGGCGATTCGATCTGTTCCTCCATCTCCCATCCGATCCGAATTCCTGCGCTACTTCCAGCGAGCTATTCACGTCACACGACAGCGTTTTCGACCATTCTAACTTCACTAAACAATCATAAAACATTCTAAGCAGTAGTAGTGGCATATAGGATCAATCAACAAGGTCAAAACATCAAGCACATAGGTTATTATAGATCGAACATACCCAAAACCCATGGTTTTCCCCTTAATCATGTTTAACCATACCTAATGACAGGATTAGCAAAACATATCCAAATTAACCCAAATTCCTAACAGAGGCATAAAATACTGTTTAAGAATTTCTACATATTTTTCCAGATTTTTAACATGCATAATTTCACTAATTATCACTAATCACCCCTAATTAGCCGTAATTAGTGAAAAAAGAAAATCACTCACCTTAGCCACAAATAAAACCTTAGATCTAAAACCCTACTATTTTATGCAGTTTCCAATGCAACACAGCAGCTCCAACTCTGATTTGATGTTAATCTTCCTTGATTTGACGTAGATTTGGCTAATAAGTGATTAGAAAGTGATTTGGGAGTGATTTAGAAGGTGTAGGCTATTGCTAGGGTTCAAAGGATGAAAGTGGGGGCTAGAAAAATGGTAAATATTAATTTCTCAAACCCTATTAGCCTCCCCATAACCCTAATCTCGAAATGGGTTATATGCCTAGCTGCTAATCATCCTAATTAGGCCCGGTTAAGCTATTTTTCACCTTCCAAACCTTGTTTCAGCCATATCTCCCAAACGCTAAGTCTTTTTGATCAGTGTGACCACTCTACGTAAAGGTAAACCATCATCCGAATCAAATGGAAGTAGTTTCAGGTCAAAACTCCTTACCAATCAAAAGTTACACGAACATGGGAAATCGTGAACATGGGAAATGACCCCATTAGTCGTTCCCCAAGGTTACACGACCATACGACTTCGTATGTAAATGAAATAAATATTCTACGACCCTCCGATACGTAAAATGCAGGTCGTTACACTTTCAGTCTCTTGACTCGAGTCGTTGTTTGTGCTGCATCCGCCTTTGCCATATCTTGTGGAATAGATTTTGATGAAGGCAATCGTCGTTTGGAGGTCAAGATTGAGCTATCTTTGAATGTTCTCTCGAAGGAGGATCTCGATGAGATTTTTGAGGCATCCATGTTTTGCACGAGCTTGAATTGTCTTTGGTTTGAGTGGCTCTGGAGATCTTGTAGTAGATCTCTTCTTCCTAAATACCAGTTTTTGAGTTCAGAAATCTATGTTCGAACTACTCATATAAATGTGTGATTTATTTAACACATTATTATGAAGTTGGGAAGTTACAATTAGATTCTTATGATGCAGAAATCTATCTTTTCCTTGATCGATGGCGTAATCATCATTTAGTACTGCATTATATCTGATTCAGCTTGTTGTCCTTATGTGCTATTTCATAGAGTTACTTGTTGTATTTTCACCATCCATTTTTTTGTCTTTAGACAATGTTCGGTGAATCTCCGTGAAAACATTTTTGGTATTTGGTTTCTTTTGTCATCACAAAATTCTCTGTTAGAAGAGATGGCGATGTAGAAACCTTCAACAACACCAGTAGTGTCTACAACACGAAATTGAGTAATTTGCTACCATGATATGACCTGTCAAAGGTCATGGAAATGGTTCAAGCCCTAACTATGGAGCAAGATGTATCGTTGTCTATAGGCAATGTTTTCGAATTTCGAAGTTATTGTCTTTGTCCTTTTCTCTTTCCAGCATTTACCCCTTGGTTTTGTGGTAGTTCGTGCTTGTAACTGTTAGTGTTGTTTCTGTAAATTGCACGATGAAGTAATGAGATTTTAGTATGTTTGTCTTTCGTGCCCCGTTGTATTTGAATTAGAAATGAAATCTCATTTTTCTTATCTAACTAACAATTGTTTTAGAGCTGGAAAGTATAGAATTCTGTAGTGGATAAATTTTAGTGAAGGACATGTTTTTGCGTCGTTTCATCACGGGTATATTTATTTTGTCTCCTGTTCATTTTGAGCTAAAATTTAATTTTGAGTTTGCTTGTGTGGTTTCGGTTTTCACACTTTTGCGTGATTGGCTTCCTCGACGCCAATATGTGACTTTGAATCATTTAAGTTTCCACAAAACATATTTTAAACCTTTTGCAAATGCTGGTTGGAAAAATAAATCTCTTCCCATTTTAAAATTATTTTGTCTTAACTACTTCTTCTACCTGATTTATACAAAAACATGAATTTGGTATGGTAGTCTAAGCATGTTTAAACTTTTATTTTGTATCAAAATAGAAGGTTTAAATATAGAAAAGCGAAAGAAACCAAAATTTTAACTTTTGTACAAATCTTGTATTGAAAGTGAGCGACACTAGAAAGGAATTTCAAATTTACACAAGGAGATTTTATAGAGGAAATTTATTTTAATGGAAAATTTTCGGTTTTTAGTCACACAAAAAGCATAAGAAAGATTTAAATGATTTGTTTGCACATTTTAACGGTGCATTATGAACAATGATGCGTTAAAGACATTAATGATAACAAGGGAAATGTTGTTTCCATACTTCGTCGACGATGCACGTGAGTTTGTTAATTAACTCTTTTTACGTATTAGAGTTTTTTTTCAAGTCCCCTTTGCGGTCTACAGATGGAAATTTTTGGAGTATTTTGGGGTAGTTTTGTAAGATTCCGCTATAGGATGGGAATTGGAATATTTGTAAGCGGAATGTAAATTGAATTTCACCACTTTGATTTTCTTTTTCCGACATAGAAGAAATAAATAGAAGACGATTCAGATGCATTAACGAATTTGATGGTAGGATTTGGATGCAAAATTGGCTTCACACTTTTATTCGTAGTTATGTGAGGGTTATAGATAAAAATATTTTCAAAAAAAATTGCATTCATATAGAAGTGCAAGTATATTTTATGATATTCCGCATCATGTTTTTGAAATAAAATGCATACATATAGGAGGATCCGATTTAGAACCATTATGCATGCATATTTTATGGTTGCAACTCAATATGTACACTGTGCACATGCGCATGTTGGTTGCAAAATTGGATGTACACTAACTGGTTGTGTAGTTATGGATGATTAGGCACAAAGGCGTTACTTAGTCATTGGTAAAATTTCAAAATCAAATTTCTTTTAAGGAGGGAAGAGGGTAACAATCCAGAATTTCAGCGATAATTTAGTTATTTAATTAGGTTCCTAATTTTTTGTCTTAAATGATGGAATTTGGCTATGAAATTTACATCGTTGTGTTCGTGACGGAATTCTGGTCAATTTTCATGTTTGGAACTTCGCAAATGAAGTCCATATGAAAAAGTTACATATGAAATATGAAAATGGATGGAAATTAAATCAGAAAGAACAAATAATAAATTTATAACCATTTATAACCCGCCATCACTAGGCGAGTTTGACCCAGAGCGGTTGCCCAAGGCGGTCGACCCTTCTGGTCGAAATCTGCCCAATGATGGCTAGGTTTTGAGGGTTATTTTATATATATAATATTTTATAAATGGACGGATCTTTCTAGAATTAAATCCAATGGTAAGGGTCATTTCAACACATATAAATAATGGGTTATACCCCTATTCTTTTGCACACAATTTTGAAAGCAGTGGCGAGGCTCTGCCATTTTTTCTTCATTCAAATCTCTCCTTAAACAAATCTAAACATAAACATATTAAATAAACAGAGATTTGAGAAGACTGAAATCATATTATTTTGCAAAATAGATGACGCAACGAATAGGCGCTCTTTCATTCATATTTCCTTCCTCTTTCTTATTTCTTGCAGATCTACAAATCTAAAAGAATCCCTTTTTTGAAATAATAGTAGATCTGTAAAATTAATTGGGAATTATAGGCCTAAAGGTTTATCCATATTTAGATCTGGATAACTCTCAAGTGAGTGAAAATTTTATATACATCGTTTATGAAAATATGATTGGTTCATTTGTAATAAATCTAGAATGTATGCCTAAAAGTTTATCAAATTTGTTTACTATTTTTGTCAAGTCTTTAATAATAGGTAATGGTTTGAATATTGAAATTTGTAGGCCTATTTGTTTTAATATAATATTGCCTACAATTGTATTTCGATTTGTTGTGGTTATTGTGTACACCTTAGATCAGAAAATCAGTGCCAAAACCATTGTCAAAATTGTAGTTTTATTTCAGATCCTTAGCTTTCGTATTGATTTGTGGTTTATGACATCTGTGATTTTAAAAACATGCCTATTCATGTTTGATATTGTTTGGGGTTTTACTTGAATATTGTAGAAATGGCCTTTTTGTTCTTTTTAAAAATAAAAAGGACATTATAACAGTATCAAATATCAAAAAAGCTTCGTTCGGAGGTGAGCTTGTTAATGGCGACATTGAAAACCCCTTCCCTCCCTTTTCTTCTCTGCGCAACTATTATCTCCTCACACAAATCTTGCCTCCCCTCTTTCTCCTCATCTTCTTGTCTCCTCTCAATCATTGTTTTCTCCACGAGTGGACTTTCCTCCGTTCCTACTTCCGTTCCTATTAGATCTGAGCTTTTGCACGTAATGGATCTAAGCCTGCTTAACTCATATTATCTGCAACCTCATCGTTTGTACTCTCCTCTCCCATAAATCGACATCGATAAAACTTCCTAGATCTTTTCGAATCCACTTTAGGAAACTTATGGATTTCCAGATCTTCAACTGGTGGGCTCGGCTTTGGATGGGACTTCAGCACTAACGCGAAGGGTTTTGGTAAGCAGTAACTCCCAAGCCTTTGTTTTGTTTACGAATCACGATGTTATGTCTGTGATGGGACCCAGCGGTGATTTGGGTATTCAATGGTTGTTATATTATGTCTTGTTGGTAGTTCGTCTTCTTGGTTTTGCTTATTTCTAGTTGGGTGATTGTGAATGGTGTTTGGTTTTACTTCGGTTAACTAGTGCTCAGCAATATCATGTTATTCATTGTTTGCAAATACTTTGATATGTGATTTAGAGTATGTATCGATGAGTATCACCTAGGACGATGGCTATGCACGAGATGTGATTGCATTGAATTTGTTTGTTGTTTTAGGTGGTTATATGCTTGTTTATGCAGCGCTCTTCTTCATAGTCATAGTTTTTTTTTTGCAATACAGTTATGCAATTTGTTGATGTTCTTTTGTCGGTCGACAGATTGGTCATCCTGTTTCAGTAATCATCCTCATGGTGTTACTTTTTGGCCATGCTCTGGATTGACTGTTTCACCTATTTATGGGACAGCATGGCTCTGCCATGATGCCTTCTTGGTATTCGGGCTTCACAATGATGGTGTGGATCTCTAGAAACTGTTCAACTGAATGGTCACGCCTATACTATAGTACTGCACAATCTCTATGCAATTTGATGGAAACTATGCTTAATTGTGTGGCTCGAGATGAAACTACTCTACCGATGAAATCTTATACTTACTTGAATTGTGTGCCTAGGGTATGGTTTAAGTTTTCTAGCATGTGATACTGTTTTTTACAGTACTTGTTGATGTGATTTTACCCGTATAATTTACTATTTATCGGTATGTAAATACTTCGTGCGTGGAGTCATATAGTAGTCTAATAATCTAGCAATCTAGCTAGCTCATGTTCTGTAATCTAGGATAGATATTATGAACGACCCACATTAAATGCTGTTGGCAATGGACGGTCCACCTTAAAACCCGAATTAGCCGACTGCTAACTACAGTCACTTGTTACATTGATTATGCTCATGTTCATTAATTGCAGGTACCAGATTCATACTCTCCATGCTTAAATGGGTTTGAGTTTCGATTTTTGTCGAAATTCAGACTCAAAAAAGTGTGGTTTGTTACATTGAACCCGTAATTGGCTGAATTCGATTTGCAACTTAAGTTCTAAATGATTTGATTTAAAAATCGAGAACTTTAAATAAGAAACGAAGTTTATTAAAGAGAAAAGAAAATTTTAAGTTTATGATTTATAAAGGAATTTATAAGAGGATTTTATAATAAATCCAAGTTTGTAAATAAGTTTTTTAAGGATTTACTTAATAACGAATTAGGTAAAAATGCTTCTATGGGGAAGTGAACTTCAAATGCAAGAGAGGGCTTTTAAACTCTTATATGAATTTAGTAATAAATGGAACTTATTGTGACATCTATTGAATATCAACTTTTCGTGTTAATAAACTTCTATTTATCTCGAAGATAAGAATGTTGTTGAGTCAAGGTCTGAGAGCTAAATAAAATATGCCTTATTGATTTACTTCATTTTTATCTGAGAGATAATACTAGCTTAAGACCGAGAGCAGATGATTTAAAATTTGATATTTATAAAGGAGGTCTTAAATGTTTTTAATCATAAAAGAAGTTTATAATTGATTTGATATTTATAAATAAAATTTATAAATGATTTATAAAAAAACCGGTTTCAAGAATATGAATGAGTTTATGCAAGAAATATTATAAATGGATTTATCGAAGAGATTCATAAAAAGGTATTGTGATTTTATTCTTCCAAATCGATGTTCTTAAAATGGTGGTATGGACATTTATTTCACATTTAACACTGGAAGAATCATGCTTGGATTATTCTTATATCCATTGTTTTTTAAATAGATTTGTTTGATCCCTTAATATGATTTGGAAGTAAGAAAGCTTTATCTAAATGAGTTTGAATTGCATATCCAAATTTGTTAAGTTATGTATATACTTATTGTTAACGATATTTTTCGTTAACACCCGGAATGAGTTATATGAAGCATATATTTAAGAAAATTTGTGTGTTCACGATCTAAGGTAGCTGAAGGACAATCTGAGGTCAGTGTCCCTTAGCTAAATCAATTGCTTAAATACCAGAATCTTCGTTCTAAAGGTTAGTTATCCTTCCCTCAAGGGGTGAATATCACGCTTATAGAATTATGGAGTTTCAAAGTACCTTGAAGAAGGGTTCATCTGACTTGGTACATCTAACGCCCTAAGAAATCAGCCACCCCTTAGATCATGGGCAAAATGATGTACATTGTGATAAGAGGAAAACATGTTAATGCTTCCCATTACTCGGATGGTAAGGGTGCTACAATGTTTATTAACTTAAATGATCATTTCGCATCGAGCCAGCCCAAAGGGCCTCGGTTGCGTTAGTGGTCAAGCCATAAGCTTGCAATCAACCTATTTTTCAGAATTGAGTAGCAATAGGCTCATCATGAGAGGGTTGATTCACATTGCAAACCTTCAAGATGAAGAAAGAGGAAAAGCTTCGAGTTTCCACGAAGTCTTTCCTCTTTTCGAGGGTGTAATGAACAACTCTTTCATACAAAAGGTTAGTGTTAACTCCCTGTTCCATCATAAATGGCACAATATGATTCTCAGATCACAAAATTCTTAAGTCTCGGGCTACTTCGTTCATAAATTGTAGATATATTACAAGAGTTGAATGAATCCCCAATCCGATTTGGAATTAAGGGTTTACTCCTTAGAGAAGAATGAACCAGATTGAGAAAAATGAAAAATCTCTCCCCCTAAAATCTGACCCTAGGGTCTTATTTATAGAGAAATCGGGAACCCTTCTGCTGTGGGGTCGTTAGGCCTGCAGATATCTTTATCGGCTGCTTTTCTCCTTGGTTTCGGTTGTTTTAGCTCCCGACCGGTTTATGGTGTGGATTATAGCTTCCGGAAGGATGGTCTCGGTCAGCGGGGCTTTTGTGAGAGTGATATGAGCTTATTGATATAGTAGCTTTTTCTAGAAGGTATTTGAACCTCCTTTTGTATGCTCTCGATTATAAGCTTTCGCATGTAGGCTCCCGGTTTTCTCATAAATACTTAGAGGAGCTTGTCCTCAAGATGTACGTAGATAGTTACCGGTTCGGAACCGCTGTCTGTACTAAGTGGTTTAATATGGATAGCCTGTATCCTTCCTAGGGTTCCGGTTTGCCTTCCGGTGGGGTCTCCGAGTATAGCCTAGTCTTCCGAAAGGTAACTCCGGGCGAGCTTCCTATTGTCTATCAGTGCGACCTTTCGGTGTTTATGCAATAGATGTTTCGGAAGCTGGTTCTCGATAATCTTTATGCACCTTTGGCTTGATACTCTTGATGCCTTTACCTCCTGGTGTATCAGTATTAAAAAGGTTAATACCGATAGCACTTCCATCTTTCTGGGTTTCATCTGGTGGAGCTATGGCCTCTCTCTTTCTTAGCTTTCGTCCTAGATGACCTTTCGCTATAGGATCCCCCTACCAGATGGACCCCGCCGGAGAGACCCTGTCGGTATTCTATGGCTTTTGAGTTCCTTTATTCTAGGATGGTGCCGGTTTATGTAGCTCTTGGACCATTCTTTCCTTCTTTTGGTTCTTTCTAATGTTTGGCTCTTTCCTTTTGGAGAATTCCTATGTGCTTGCAGTCACTCAAAACCCCTTCACCATCATCTTGTTTCGGAGTTAATTTTGGTAATAACATTTCCCCCCCCCCCTTAGTGAAGGAGTGTTTTCGACTTTCCAACTCAAACTTTTCTTTCTAGACTTTATTAACATGGGATGGAACAATGAAGCCTCCAAGGTATTGTTACTGTGCTAGCTTTTACCCAACCTTAAAGATTGGAAGCTGATAACCGATTTATTGTTTTGATAATAGCCTTTAGGCCAACCCTTATTCGGGCAATCTAAGGACCAAGGGCGAGAAATCCCCTTCCAGCATTAATAGAAGTTCCGAACAGTCCCTTGTTTGGGTAATGTAATGGCCCACAAATCTCTACTATCTGAGTTGACTAATAACACCACACGTCCAACCCAAACTACACAGAAATACGAATCATTATTAGAAAAAAGTTAGAGGATGAGAAATAGAAAGGAAGAAAAGTTAGAATAGAAGAAAAACGAAGAACACAAAACTCACAGCGGAACGAATAATATATATTATATAACATAACTTTTGAAATACAAATCGGTAACTTTATATACATATCATCATCAGAGCACAACAGTTATTCCTGGAACAGTTATAAACACATGTTTCCAGATAGAACATGGTACACAGCGGAATATATGGTAGTCTATAGCTAATTGGTGAAGCCTCCTGCTTCCAGCTCTTCCAAGTGAATCTGTAAAATCCCGACTACATGACTTCCCATACAAATTTGGGTACCCAAGAGTTTAGGGGAAACAAACAAAATAAACTCTGGGTCAGTCATGGGACTGGTGTGAGTAAACTCCAACCAATTGTTTAACTTTCAAAATCCTTTCGAAAGAAAGGATAATAGTAAGACCAGCCCACACATAAACATGGACGGTTTTTACCATACTATAACCCAAAACACTTTGATACGAAAATCCAGCGATATTATAATAGTGTCTAAATCAAATAAATAACAATCTAGCGGAATGCTTGCATCTCACGCTCCATATATAATATAAAATCAAAAACTGCAGGGCACTTATTGGAGATTGGATTCCGACTATGACAAGGTATGGAACCACCTTCCGATAGTGTATCTCTAGAGAGGAATACACTGGGTTCAACAAGAACATCTTGCAACCCGGCCCACACATGACCGACCCCTCATTTCGCTTGAGTGTATTGAATGTATATCACCAACGGTTGGGATCAGCAACCATTTCTCGAAAAGGGACAGCATCGATAGATTAGAGAATTAAAGGAATTTCTCTAGATAGGTGATTATACACCCTAATGGGAGCGACCCACATAGCCATGCTGCCTGCCCGATTTTTGTCATTTCCTGGTTGTTGAGGCCCGAGGCTACGATTACTTTCCATTCATTGATAGTACAATCACTTTGAATGCCACATTGTCAGATCCGTTAATCACTAATTGATTTGCACAAATACATTCTGGATATTATGCTAAGAGAATAAATTCTCCGCCACCATATATATCTATACAGACCAACATATGCGATCATTGGAAATACTCTGTCAGACATTCGTCCATTTACGTTCGTTCTGGGATTGAACGAAACCGAAGGCACCACTTCTATTAATAGAAAAAGTCCTTGCACTTTACTCCGTCTTCGATTATCTTCATATAATCTGATACGCAACGCTACTGCCAATACGGAGTGGTTCACGGATAATAATCCAACCGGTCTCTCGATATCGACAACGATATTGGCAAATACTTCGATAGTCGGTTATGTAACTATCGAAGAAAAACAAACATCCATTCAAAGCATCAAACAATCACTGGGCCCCTATATTAATATTTCGTTAATTAAATCACTTCTCTATTTCCTTATCAATATTTGTTAACCAAATATTTTCAAAAATCATCTTGGCCCCTTTCGCTATTTGGAAAACATTTCCATATATTACCGTCTTTTATTTTCTATACTTAGAAAATATATTCTATTTGCAATTGAAAAACATTTCAATCATTTATCTCTTTCCCGACTCGGTTACTTTTATACATAGAAAATATTTATGATATATTTCCAGAATTCCTCTTACTTGGGTTAAAACGACTGTTATGTAAAACATCGTTATAAACAACCCAAAATACTGCATTCCACTAACTCTTATTCAAACATTTCTCTTCGAGACTGGATCTTGCTATTTATCGGTTAAAAATGAAATCAATCAAGTTGGGGTATAACAACCTCTCAGACCTTGACTGGAAAACATCCTTAACTTCAAAACGGACAAAACCACTTACCTCGAATAATCCACATCATATATAAAGCCAATTATTCATTTTTTAAACGTATATACATTTCTCTTTCTATTACCAGACTATCGATTTCCTTTTTGTTTAAAATATTCTATTTTAAATTCGTTTCCTTATCGAATTCAATATATATTGATATATAGATTTCTAATTATCTAATTATCTTAAAAATATTCTAGCTCCTTAAATTTTCGGAAAATTTCGCCATAACCTCCTTTGTACTGGGAGCATCGGGAAAATCCCGAAACCACCACACAGGCCTCTCCAATCGAAAAGAAAAAGAAAAAGCCAAGCGGCTAGCCGATTCGGCGCATAAAATCTCATATGGAATTTAAACATGTACTTTTTTGTCGGGCACTAAATCTATAAACTTCATTCTCTTCATATACTTCATTCCATACCTGTCTAACACATGTTCACCTGTTTTCAATTCAATTCAACTCAATCCAATCGTTTGAATTCAGTTTTGCCCATTTATTCTTTAATTAGTTATTTTGCCTATTTCACTTCTTTGTTTGAACATAACATGTTCAAATAAAATATTTAACTTGCTTATAACCAAATTGAATTCCAATTTCAATTCTAGTTTCCTTTTCGATTTCAAATATAAATTTCCAAATTGAATTCACTTATTCAAGCCCAATATCCATTCAAAATTTCATTAACTAATTACTATTCAAATTAGTTAATTCTATTCAATAATTAAAAATCTGATTTCTGTTTTAAAAAAAATCAATTCATTACTCCACTTGAGTTCACATATAATTTACAACTCAAATCTGAAATTTTCTAAATAGAAATTCGGATTTTATTCGCTTAAAATCCTTTTATAAAATTAAATAAATCGTTATGGTTTTTTATATGGTTATGGCGCTGTTTTTCTGAAAATTTGATTTTGACATAACTCAAAATATATACGACGAAATTCAGAATTTTCTCTTCCATTAGAAAACTAGTGTTCTACCGGTCCTGACGATTCTTGTTTCAAAGAATTCCGACTTAAATTGAGTTCTATATACTCAATTGAAGTTCGAATCGCCAATTTACGAACTGCCGCGCTGCGGCGAGTTCGTTTTAATTATATTTAATGTATAAACATTTTAAACTTTGTTTATAATAAATTCAACTCCATTCTGATATATTTTATATATTTTAAACCAATTTTCCAAATTCAACTTAATATTTTCGATTATCTAAAATTGTCGATTTTTCCTAACTCGTAAATAAATTTATTTATACTTCGATCTTCTATATTAAATTCCAATTCCTTTTACACATTATAAATCCTTTAGATTTAATTTCTATTTAATTTAAAAATCCGCATTTTGAAAAATATTTTGTCATTCCTATTTCGATATAATTTCAACTTTCTGTTTTCAAATTCTCTTTTCAATTCTATTTGAATTTTCCATATTCAAATTCCATTTGAATTTTCTACATTCAAATTCTATTTTCAATTCTATTTGAATTTTCTATATTCAAATTCTATTTTAAATTCTATTTGAATTTTCTATATTCAAATTATATTTTCAATTCTATTTGAATTTTCTATATTCAAATTCTATTTTATTCTATTTGAATTTTCTATATGAATTTAAATATTCAATTTTTCTCTTTGTAATTAATTCATTATATTTATAAACACCATTTTACAAATTTTTCCTTGTTTTATATTTAAACAAATTTATTTCGAAATCTATTTAAAACCAAAGTCTCCTTTTGGAAATTTCTATTTATAATAACTTATAACAATCAATTTATTTTCATACTCAATTTAACTTCTATTTAAATAAATTCGAATTAATCGAATTCCAATCATAAATCCTTACGGATTTATTTTAGTTCAATTTATATTCTGAACATCAGAATAAATTCCATCGTTTATTTCTTCAAAACGGTTTCCCCATTTCTATTTTTAAATTCACATTTGAATTTAAATATTCCAATTATCAAATGATAAATTTTCCATTTTATTTATAAACACTGTTTATAAATTTACTTCAATTTCCTATATTATTTAATTTATAAACATCGTTTATAAATTCAATACTTGTTTATATTTTTCAAAACAAGTAAATATTTCTTAGCCCATTCGAAATTCAAATTCTATTTTAGAAAAATAGAATTTTCCTTTTAAATCTCAAAATCCCTTTTTCACAATATTTTTATAAATTACCATTTAGGCCCAGTGATATTTCAACCAATCAAAATCACCCAATTATTTATCACCGGTTTTCAAACACATCATATATGACAATATATATGGAAACAAACAAACAATAATATTTTTCAGGAATCCAGTTGGATTCCTCCAACCTGTTTTCCTGCATCCACAGACGTTAGTCAACATAAATAATACCCATCCTGCTTCGTGGCAGGATATCATGGTATAGAAGGTCATCCACTATCATAGCTTGGGGCGTATAGGGTAATCATCCGCTAATGGTACCACGGGCATCCGCTAATGATACTGCGGGAATCCAACCACCAATATATATATAATAGCAACCACCAAGCTTAAATAACTAATATATTTTAACAGCAACAAATAATATTTAAAGCATCCAAACAATCAACAAACAATTATTTTTAACTGATAAAAATAATTCTAAATAAAATTTGAGTGAGATTTACTCACCGTGACTTCATTTGCTGATCGATTTATTCTGAATATAAAATCCAAAGCGACTCTAAAACCAACTTCTGTTCGTATCTCTTACAGCTACGAAATCCACTCAACTCGGATTATGATTTTTCTTTGCCCCCCGTCTACATTTTATATTTTATTTTATTTTAAGTTTGAATATCATTTATATAAAAAAAATTAACTAAATTTTATTACCTTAAATTTCCTTAACTTGCGGCTTACACAGCCAAGCTTGCTTCTCCCATTTCGAATATCCACCAAATCGTGATTTCCAGTCTTTTCCATGAACTGTCGGTCAACAGCTTTTGATCCCAAATCCTTCTTCCTTACTGAAGAAGAAACCCGCATATCGCTCCTGCTTGAACACCATCACTCTGTCTCCTTTCTAAACCTTTCCAACTCCATACTGGAATACGCAATTCGATCCACTATGACAAACCCCGACTTCAGCTATCCTCACCTCGAATCAGTACAAGGTCCGATCTATTTTCTCCCCAAATCGAAATCAGATAGTACCCATCGCAAGCCCCAAACCCTTCATTTCTGAAATCGAGCTTCACAACATTGCTCGCAGTCGCGCTAAAAAATCCACGAGTACCCCCACAACAACGATCGAACCTATTAACATCGCGATAGTCTGCCTCCATTCGATTTATCGCGATAGTCAATGATACCCCCAAATCTTGTGACGAACCCTAGCTTTCACTTAATTTTCTCCCAGTTTCACCTCGCATTCACGAAGAGCGTCATCTGAATGAAGTAGCACTTTTAAGGAGGGGATTCGACTTGATTTGTAATGATCGATTTTCCCAAAATCGTGTTTCCTGATGTTGATTGGAGTGAAGTCGATCTTCACGAACAAGATTACACCACATTCGAACCATACCAGAGTAAAGCCTATCGTTCAACGAGCCATTCGAATCTGAAATGAACTGATTTCGTTGAGAAAACATATTGTTCTAACTTATTGAAGGATTGAATAAGAGGAGAGGACTTCGATTTATTTTTTCTATGAAGAACCAAAGGGAAAAATATAAGGGGAAGTGCGATTTATAGAGATGAATACTTTGGCATTAAGCAACGTAGGGTAGGATAAGTACATGGCTTTAAATTGCGATTTGATGTTGATTTAACTTGATTTGATTTAAAGAGATTTTGTTTCTTTTTAAATATATACTGATTTGATTTCGATCTTATCCACAATCAAATATCTCGGGGTCCATTAATTTAAATCACGAACCGATATTCTAGCGTACCGACCGACATTTCAATATAATAACTCTATTCTGAACTCAACAGTAAATATTATGGATTTTAATTTCAACATATATACCATATTAAATTAATATAATATAATTTAAATTCAAAAACCACAAATTCTTTGATAATAAATTATTATTTATTATCGTATGTATCAAATAAAATTCCTTCTTATCATCTGAATCATTTTGATTAAATTTTTTATTACTTCGAATAAATTATATTTTGAATTACAATAATTTGATATATTCTAAATTAAATTATATTCGATAACTCAATATAAAAATTAATTTATATTATCAACTAAATATTTAAAACAAATATTAAATATTTAAAATTAATCGATCAAAAACTGGGTCGTTACAGGTAATTGAAAATTGAAGATCGTGAATCCCCTTTCGACATTGATTGAAGTACCAAATTAACCCTTATTCGGGTAACATAGAGATTAAAGACTGGGAATTGCCTTCCGGCATTAATTGAAGTCCCGGATTAACCCTTATTCGGGTAATATGAGTACTGAAGATTGGGAATCACCTTCCGGTATTTGTGAAGAATCGAACCAACCCATATTTGAGTATTAATATAGCTGACCTGAACCAACCCTTGTTTAGGTAATTAAAGATTGAGTACCAGAGACCCACTTCTGGTATTTGTGAAGAACTGAACCAACCCAGATTCGGGTATTAGTATAGAAGACCTAAACCAACCCTTGTTCAGGTAACTAAAGATTGAGTACCAGAAACCCACTTCCGGTATTTGTGAAGAACTGACCAACCCAGATTAGGGTATTAGTGTAGAAGACCTAAACCAACCCTTGTTCATGTAATTAAAGATTAAAGACCAGAAGCTCCCTTTCGGTATTAGTGTTTTGGTATCCCCTTTGGATTTGATTTGTGAAGCAGAGGTTGTACGTGCTTCTTGAGCCACTCTCTGGGCTTTTGATGCCAAAGAAGAGGACGTACGTGCTTTGTTGGCCACTCTTTGGGCCTGTGCGTCCGGTGCGCTTGGCTAGCTTATCCACAAGCAGGACCTAAGGGATTACCTGACCTCCCTCCAGGAGGTGCCTTATCCTGACCATCGTAGGTGATAATAAGGTCTTAGAAACTTAGACGGGGCCATCGTAGGCACAAAACTAAGGTTTACTCTTTTGATGCTCTATACTGACCATCGTAGGTACTGATAGAGGCTTACATGCCACCCCCTCCGATGGGTGCCCTATCCTGACCATGGTAAGTGATTATAGGGGTTTGTGTTCCCTTCTGCGAGTAACACGGAACATAAGCAGAGTAGGACGTGCTCTTCTGCAAGCATAGGTAGGACGTGCTTAGTTCTAGCAGAGGCAGGGCGTACTCTTCTACGAGCAGAGGCAGGGCGTACTCTTCTACGAGCAGAGGCAGGGCATGATAATTTTAGATGCACCGCTACGACCATTTCTGGTGTGAAACGGAGGCTTATGCTTTTGATGCTTTAACCTATCCCCCTTTGATTTAGGCATGGAGAAATACTAATACACTATCCTTCTCCGGGGAATGCCGCGTCCTGACCAATTTTGGTGATGACAAGGAATTTGATCCTTTTTTCAGCTCGACCCCTTTTAGGTTTCTTTAAGCTACTGAAAGGGTTTCTGTGCCCTTGGCTACATGATCATCTTTGGAGGAAAGTTTTTTTTTTCTTATTTCTTTTGCGTTGAGAAGTATGGTCTTAAATGTTTCGAGTTCCATGTTCTCGGAACAAGATCACCATTGGGTCTGCACAGTCGATATGTTTCGGGCATAACTCAAGGGTCCTTCCCAATTTGGGTCGACAGGGCCATCCGTTGGTACTTTGTGTCAGCCATGACACTTCGTAAAACTAACTCTCCTTTTGCGAAGCTTCTAGTTCTGACCTTTATGTCGTAGTATTTCGCAATTCTCCTATGATATTCAGTTGTTCTAATCGCAGCCTCGTCTCTTAATATCTGTATTAGGTCTAGGGATTCCTTTCTTAACTTCTGATTGGGATTAAACGTATATGCTATCCTTCTATGCGATGGGATTTCGACCTCAACCAGAAGCATAGCCTCGCCTCCATATGTCAAGGAAAAAGGGGTGTGTCCCCGGTTGCTGTTTTGGCAGAGGTTCTATATGCCCAAAGCACTAAGGGTAACTCTTCGGCCCAATTTCCTTTGGCTTGGTTTAGGCGCTTTTTAAGAGTTGTCTTTATGGTTTTGTTGGCAGCTTCGATAGCTCCGTTGTCCTTTGGATGCGCTACCGAGGAAAACTTTTAATGATTCCATTTTTCTCTCAAAACCGAATGAATTCTTTGCTCTCGAATTTGTTCCATTATCTAATATGATCTTGTAAGGGATTCCAAAACGGGTAACGATATTCTTTATTACGGATCTCAACACTTGATTGTCGGAAGAGGTTATGCCTCCACCCATTTGGTGAAGTAGTCGATAGCTACTAAGACATACTTAGCTCTACCCTTAGAGATTGGTAATGGTTCGATTAGGTCTATTCCCCATACGTCGAATGGCCGAGGGCTTGAGATAGTGGTTAGTTCGCTAGGGGGAAGTCGGGGCACCTTAGAGTACCTTTGACATCTTTCACACTTTTTGGCATATTTAATTGCTTGATTAACTGTTCATGGCCAATAATAGCCTTGTCGCATTACCCTTTTGGCCAGCTTAATTCTAGTGGAATGGTCTCCACACAGTCCTTCATGGGTTTCTCTTAATAGGTTAAACCCATCTTCAGAGCTTACACGTCTTAAGTAGGGAAGTGAATGTCCCTTTATATAGAGTATATTATCCATAATCACAAATGTAGGAGCCTGGTGTTTTATCCTTCTTGCGTCTTGCTTATTAGGGGGTAAAGTTTCGTTTAGGAGGTAGTTTACCATGGGATACATCTAGGTATTTTCATGGTGGCGATTCGTTTCTGTTAAGGGAGGTTCCACATTGGAGTTTCCCTCTTTGTTCCCTTCGTCCTCCTTTCTCAAGGCTTGGGATCTAGTTAGGACTTATAATTCTGTCCCCTTTTTTGATTCTTCATGTTCGATACTAGGTCTTTCCTGATAACCCATGTGAATTACTCGAATTTCAGGGGCCCCTCGGGAGATGGCTAATTTTGCCAGTGGATCTGCTTGAGCATTCTCCCCGCGGGGTATTTGATGAACTGAAAGATCCTCAAACTGGAAAAGCATCTTTAATATCCTTTTCACATATAGAGTTAGTCGCGCATCCTTAGTTTGATAGGTTTGTTTTATTTGGTTTACCATCAGTTGTGAATCACTAAAGATTTCTATTCGAGGTATCTTCAACTGTAGTGCCAAATTCAAACCAGCCATCATCGACTCAAATTCGGCTACGTTGTTAGTTTTCGGGAATCCTAACTTCATGGCGTAGTGCAAGCGGTGTCCGTCAGGGGTAATTATGATATAACCTGCCCCCACTCCCTATTTTTTTGAAGCTCCATCCACAAAAAGTTGCCACTTGGCCTTTGAGTCATTCTCTTTAATTGATTGCTCTGTAATGAAACTTGCGCATTCGTTCACAAAGTCTGCGAGTGCTTGTCCTTTAATTGCCACTCGAGGGTGAAACTCAATCTCATATTGGCTAAGTTCAACTCGCCATTTGACCAACCTCCCAGAAGTTTCTAGCTTACTGAACACTTGTTTAAGCAAAAAGCTAGTTAACACCTTAATGGGATGAGCTTGGAAGTACCCTCTTAGCTTTCGAGTGGTAAGTACTAGGCAATATGCTAGTTTTTCCATTACTGGGTATCGGGTTTTCGCATCATTTAGCCTTCTGCTAACATAATAAATTGGGTGATGAGTCCTATTACTTTCTCTTATTAGGACTGGGCTTACTGCATATTCTGAGACAGCCATATAAAGGTATAGATCTTCTCCTTTCTCGGGACTGGATAAAATCGGAGGAGTTCCCATATAAACTTTAAATTCTCGAAAGGCCTTTTTACATTCTTCATTCCATTCGAAATTCTTCTTTTTCTTTATGACATCGAAAAAATGGACACATTTGTCAATGGCTTTGAAAATAAACCTACTGAGGGCTGCTACTTTCCCATTAAAGCTCATGACTTCTTTGCTTGTCCTAGGTTTTTCCATGTCTTTTATGGCTTGAATTTGGTCAGGGATAGCGTCAATCCCTTGCTCACTTACTATATACCCTTGGAACTTTCCAGATTAGACTCCAAAAGAACACTTTTGTGGGTTTAACTTCATTTGGTAATTTCTTAGGACATTGAACATTGCTTCCAAGTCTTTTAAATGGTTTTCTACCTCGATGGCTTTTACTAGCATGTCATCCACATATACTTCCATGTTGCACCCTATTTTTCCTTGAAACATTTTATTTATCAGGCTTTGGTATGTTGCTCCCGCATTTTTTAAGCCAAAGGGCATTACCTTATAGCAAAATGTTCTCCAATCAGTGATAAAGCTTGTGTGCTCTTCGTCAGGTTTACGCATTGGAATTTGGTTATACCAAGAGTAAGCATCCATAAGAGATAGTATCTTATGACCACTTGTTGCATCGACCAACTGGTCTATCTATGGAAGGGGATAGCAATCCTTTGGGAAAGCCTTGTTTAAATCCGTGTAGTTAACACATGTCCTCCTTTTCTCATTGGACTTCTTTACTAGCATAGGGTTGGCTAATCACTTTAGCTACAGAACATCTCAGATAAACCCATTTGTCTCCAACCTTTTGACTTCTTCCTTTAGGGCCTCAGGCCGGTCTCTATTTTATTGTCTCTTCTTTTGTCGAACCGGGATTACTGAAGGATCAATGTTTAAGGCATGACTCATAATAGGGGAGTTGATCCCGACCATGTCTGAATGGGTCCAGGCGAAAATATCTTTGTTGAGCTGCAGGAACCGAATTAGGTCGCTCTTAAGGGGCTCTGTCAGTCTTTTCCCTATGTTCACAACCTTTAACTTATCCTTTGAATCAACGTTCACCTCTTCCATGTCTTCTATTGGTTTCATTCTTTCAATGTCCCCTCTCGAATCTAAATCTGTGACAATTTCTCCTTCTTCAGTCAAGTTTACATCATCGGCTCTCTTCCTTTTCTTTTCAAAAAAGTGTACCTACCATTTACATGTTTGCCAGCTTTGTTAACTTTTATTTTGGCTTCGAATGTGGGATGTAAGAATCCTTTATCCGAAGGCATAAAAATAGTATAGGAATCAAACTATGAAGAACACTCCCTTTTGTATTTTTCAATTGTTGCGAAATATAACTCGCGAGAACTAAATTATTCTCCCCTTATTACCCCATCCCTGCTTGGTTAGGAATTTTATCATAAGATATTTGGAAGAGACGAAAGCGTTCATCTCCTCCAAAGTCGGTCATCCAAAGAAGGCATTGTAACAGGATGGTTGATCGATCACATCGAAGAGAGTTTTGAAGGTTCTATGATGCGGAGACAGTCCAACTTAAACCAGAAGGTTGATTTGTTCCACTGGAGTAGATCCCTTGTTGTTGAAGTCGAACATCGGTTCATTGCTTGGCTCCAACCTCTTCTCAAAGGTTCCCATCTAATTGAAAGCATGTTTGAAGATGACATTGACGACACTCCCAGTGTCCAGAAGGATTTTGGAGACGAATGAGGGTCCTATTTGCGCTATTATCATAAGGGGATCATTATGTGGGTGGAGGGCCCGTTTCTTTATTTCTTCTGAGAAACCACTAGGTTGTGCATTTTAAGAGCATAACGTGCGTTCTTCAATGATGGTTCTTATTGAATGGGGAATATTCCCTCCATGGCTTCCTTCTGTATTGATTCCTGACTCTCGGACAGTTTCCTGTAGGGTGTGGTCCTCCATGGATCACATTGATTCGATTTACGGGAGGACCTAAGCCTATGTTGCCCTCTTCTAAAGTAGCCACTATTGCATTTGCTGAAACTTTCTGTTATCCATTTGCATGCTGAGCTGACATGGTCTTGTTTAAAAAAAAATCTTTCAAATGTCCCTCTCGGATTAGCTTCTGAATAATCTCGTCCAATACCTTGCATTCGTTAGTCTTATGCCCATTGGTCTTGTGAAATTGACAATACTTATCATCGGAATAAAGTTCAGGGAAATTCTTGGCTTTGAACGAGATGAGGAAGTTATTAACCCTTTCTCTTGTGACAGCATACACGAACGAGATGGGCTTGTTCAGAACAACTGAGTTGGTATTAGAATCTTCCCATCTTAATCTCTTTTGATTTCCCTCCGAGGTATTTCGTCCAAAGCTCGGCCTTCCCCCTTCCCCTCGAGGCCCAAAATTTCTCTTGGTGAAGTACAATTTGTCCATGCGTGTAAACTTGTCAGCTTGGAAGTGCAAGTCTTGTAAGTCTTTACAGCCATGAATGTATAATTCTTTCCAGAAGGGGGTGTTTTCGATTAACCCCAAATGCACAGCTATCAATTTGTCACGGTCGTTCATATCCTTGGCCTTTAACGCCTTGATATTGAACCTTTTTAAGTAATATCCTAAAGACTCCCCTTGCCTCTGTTTGATGTTAGCTACGACTGTGTAGTCCACTGTCGGTCTTTGCAGATGCAGAACTGTGTGAAAAATTCATAGGAGAACTGCTTCCACAAATAGATGGTGTTTTCTCTATACCGACGATACCACTTTGTCACCGCCCCCTGAAATGTCACTGGGAAAAGATGACATCTGACGGCTCTTGAAGCATTGTAAAATCCATCTGGCTGTCGAAAGCCATTAGATGATCATCAGGGTTTTGTTGTTCTAAGATATTTTTTGGTTGGAACCTTCACCATAGATGGTATTATGGTGTTCATAATTTCATCGATGAAAGGAGCTACTTTTTCATTGTCGTTAACCCTGTCGTCTTGGGTCCTTTTCCCTTTGCTCCCCAATGAGTCCTTGACGGTTTTCTGAGCAATGTCTTTAATATAAGCTTCTGTGTTGTCGTAGTTTATTCTCTTGAGATTATAACCTTTGGAAGTGGAACTCCCGGGTTGTTCTTGGTCACATTGATTTCGTTGATGGTCTAGTCCTGTTAAATGGGACTTCTTCTTAGAGGAAGTTTCCTTGAGCTTCTCTTTTGCTTCGGTGTGCTGAATGGGACCTTTCTTTTCGGAGATTCATTCGTCTCTCTTTGACTAGATTTGGTGAGTCTTGAAGACTTCTGCATTTGAGCAGCATTCATCTGAGCTTACATTTTTTCAGAGTTGTTTTCCCAAGGCCGTAATTCTTGCGACATTGTCTTCCATGGAGTTTGGAATTTGTGGTTGTGTTTGGCTGGATGTGGCTCCTCTTTCATTATTGTTCAGATTGAGCGTTAGATCCATGTTTCCTTCAGGGGTCGCATTAAGAGTCGGCTTCTTGTTTCGCTCTTCCAATCATTTTGATTTCATCTTTCCTGCCATGGAGTAATAAATTTTACCACATTAATTTGACAAATTAACCACAAGGACTAAGGTTCAAACCCTCCTTCTAACGCCAAAATGTTAATGATATTTTTTTGTCAATACCGGAAATGGGTTATATGGAGCACATATTTAGGAAAGTTTGTGTGTTCACGATCTAAGGTAGCTGAGGGACAATCTGAGGTCAGTGTCCCTTAGCCAAATCAGTTGCTTCTTAAATACCAGAATCTCCATTCTAAAGGTTAGTTATTCTTCCCTCAAGGGGTGAATATCACGTTTATAGAATTATGGAGTTCCGAAGTACCTTGAAGAAGGGTCCATCTGACTTGGTACATCTAACGCCCTAAGTAATCAGCTACCCCTTAGATCATGGGCAAAATGTTATACATTGCGATAAGAGAAAAACATGCTAATGCTTCCCATTACTCTGATGGTAAGGGTGCTACAACGCTTATTAATTTAAATGATCCTTTCACATCGAGCCAGCCCGAAGGGCCTCAGTTGCATTAGTGATCAAGCCATAAGCTTGCAATCAGCCTCTTTTTCAGAGTTGAGTAGCATTAGGCTCATCATGAGAGGGTTGATTCACATTGCCAACTCTCGAGATGAAGAAAGGGAAAACGCTTCGTGTTTCCATGAAGTCTTTCCTCTTTTTGAGGGTGTGGTGAACAACTTTTTCATACAAAAGGTTAGTGTTAACTCCCTGTTCCATCATAAATGGCACAATATGATTATCAGATCATGAAATGTTCAAGTCTCGGACTTCTTTGTTCATAAATTGTAGATATATTACAAGCATTAAATGTATCCCCGATCCAGTTTGGAATTTAGGGTTTCCTCTTTAGAGAAGAAAGAACCAGATTGAGAAAAATGAAAAATCTCTCCTCCTAAAATGTGACCCCTGGGGTCTTATTTATAGAGAGATCGGGGATCCTTCTGCTTTTGGGCCATTGGGCCTGCGAATACCTTTGTCTCATGTTTTTCTTCTTGGTTTCGGTTGTTTTAGCTCCCGAGTGCTTTATGGTGTGGATTACAGCTTCCGGAAGAAAGGCCCCGGTCAGCTGCGGATTCTGTGAGAGTGATATGAGTTTTTTGATATAGTAGCTTTTTCCAGAAGGTCTTTGAACCTCCTGTTGTATGCTCTCGGTTATAAGCTTCCGGATGTAGGCTCCTGATTTTCTCATGAATACTTAGAGGAGCCTGTCCTCAAGATGTACGTAGATAACTGTCGGTTCGGAACTGTTGTCGGTGTTTGTATTAAGTGGTTTAGTATGGATAGCTTGTATCCTTCCAAGGGTTCCGGTTTGCCTTCCGGTGGGGTCATCGGGTATAGCCTAGTCTTCCGGAAGTTAACTCTCGGTGAGCTTCCCGTTGTCTATCAGTGCGATCTTTCGGTGTTTATGCAGTAGATGTTTTAGAAGCTGGTTCCAGATAATCTTTATGCACCTTTGGCTTGATACTCTTGATGTCTTTATCTCCTGGTGTATCGGTACTAAACAGGTTAATACTGATAGCCCTTCTGTTTCTAGGTTTCAGTTAGCAGAGCTTTTGCCTCTTTCTTTCTTAGCTTTCGTCCTAGACGACCTTTTGCTATAGGATCCCCCTTACTGGATGGACCCGCCGGGGAGATCCTGTCATTATTCTGTGGCTTTTGAGTTCCTTTCTTCTAGGATTCTGCCTGTTTATGTAGCTCTCGAACCATTCTTTCCTGCTTTTGGTTCTTTCTAGTATTTGGCTCTTGCCTTTTGGAGAATTCCTATGTGCTGGCGGTCACCCGATACCCCTTCACTGTCAGCTTGTTTTGGAGTTAATTTTGGTAGTAACACTTGTATAATAAAATAAGTTATGAATTTATTTTCTTAGTATTGAAAAGATAATGATGGAAATATGATTGGTTCGGTAAGATACGAATATTTTAAACAAATATTCTGAAATGAGATTTTATAAATGAAAGATTCAATTTAATGAGGCTTAGTAAGTACCATGGATAAATAAATCTTTTTATTCATTTGGTGTTTATTCATTTGGTGTTTATTCATTTGTTAGTTAAATAACTGACTATTAAATCAAGTCATTTTATCTTTAGAAATTTATTCGATAAACGATGAGAAACCCCTTCTCATAAACGGTTACATGATGAACTCTGCACTTATGTATTGTCATTTTATTCCTAAGGAACTAGAGTTTAGTTTTCTGGAATTATCGGTTTTTGTTTCGAAGAGACCAGAATCGAGCTTACTTGCCTGAAAACAACATTGAACCGGCTGATGCGTTTCGAATTGGAAATATTTTGAAGTTGGCTGAAGATGGATTTATTTAGTTTTGTTCTAGCCCGGAACGAACTTGTATGGTTGCATGCTAGCATTACATATCTATGGAAGGCAATGTTAGCATTCCAAGATATTTTGCAATTTATAAGGTGAACATAACTTTTAGCCTCATCAACTGGTAAATGAATAAAGCAAAGAAAAGTCATATGGCTATGTAGGTTGCTCCCATTAGGATATGATTATTTCGTATCTAGAGTCAATTCCCTTATATGCTTTGGGGACCTATATGGTTGTTTATCAACTAGAGTATCATATTAGGCGTCATTTGATTTTTTAGGATGGTTCAAATCCTGATTTGTTAAGGTGCAAATTAACGTAGCTTCCCGTATGTTTTATGTAGAGATTTTCTGATTCGGTGAGTATACCCTTACACTTTCATATTTGGAACCTATTCTCCAATACGAACTTTCTACCTTGATTGTATACCTACTAGGGCCGTCAATTTCTAACACGGCCCGAAACACGACTTGTAACCCACATGAAAAAAAAACCAACCCGACCGGACCCATTTATAAACGGGTCAATTTCATGTCAACCCGCTCTGACGCGTTTAATAAACGTGTGGGTTTCGGGTTGACCCATGAACCCGTTTATGACCCATTTAATATAAAACATATTTTTATTACTCTACAATCTACAAAACATAGACCCAGCCCAGTCCATTGCCCATTTTCCGCTTTACCCTAATTTACAAATTACCAAGTCATCACTTATTCAGTCATTCTATGATTCTACCTCTTCACTCCTTCAGACTTTAGTTTCCTCTTTCCTTTTTACACCGAGCCCTAGAATCCATCCTTCTGAAATCGTGCATCAGATCGAAGAACAACAGCGGCTCCAGGAAAAAGCATCGACAACATCATCATCTCGAGACTCTCGATACTCGACAGATTCGACAAGGTTTGTGAAATCTTTGTTCTTTACCAAAATTGTGATTCCTATTCACTTTGGATGATATACTTCATGGAATTTCAAGTTTTTGATTTCTTCACAAAGGGCATTGCATCTTTCCTGATCTCGAGTAAATCATTTTTTTCGAACAAGATGTGCATCGAGATTTATGTTGACGGCATGTTGGGTAATATTTGGATCGACTGCTTCAACTTCTTATGTAGTTCGCTACTTAAGTTTTTATTCAAATTTCGTTCTAACCTAAAGGGTCTATTTAAAAATCTTCCTAGTCTTTCACTACTTTTAGATCTTTTCTTTTTATATCCGGATGTTGACTCATCTCATCCTCTACTTCTTGTGGCTTTGATGAGGGTGCTTTTCTGGAATGGTCTCATTTTACTTTCCTTGCAGATGCTATGGTCGTGGGTTTACATGATTTAGTATCAACCTTGGAATTTAGTTCTGATGGAGTCCTTTGAACTAGCTTATTATTTTGATTTTAACTTTTACATAAATTAGAATGGACAATGGTATGATTTCAAATAATTTTATTGATGGGGTTCAAAGTTACATCACACTGTTCTCTGGCTAATAACTTTTCCCTTCTCATTTTGCGTTTTTAGTTTTTTATGTTTTTTGTTCATTTTATTTATAACTGGGTGAAAATTAGATTTCAGAAATCAGAATTGGTTAATGTGGTCTGTTTAATTTTGTGGAGTAATTGTTAATTAGACATTGGTAACTATAATTTATTTTACACTCACTTGTAGTTGTAATTTCAGTCAGTGTGTAGTAATGTATATGTTTTCTCTGCTTTTGTTTTGCAAAAAAGAGATAGTGTTTTTACCCTAAGTAGTGGTGATCAAGTTGAAGATGTCAATATGGAAGAAGTGGAAACAGAAAACACAGAAATAAAAGGTGAAAATTTTGTCAGTAAGAGACGTAGAAAGCTTACTTCTAAGGTATGGACTAAGTTTGAATTTATTCCATTGCAATATGATGGAAAGGAAAGAGTTAAGTGTATGAAATATGGTGCTACTTATTTATGTGATAGTACTTACGGCACTGGAAACTTAAAATGACATATTAAATCTTGTACCAAAAAACTGGATCTAGGTCAATTGCTATTAAGTCAAACCGAGGGCCCTCTTATAACAAGGTCGTCTAAATTTGATCTGGATAAATTCAGATAATTGTTGGTAATGTCAATATTGATGCATGATCTACCATTTCAATTTGCTGAGTATGCTAGTATTAGACAATTATTTTCTTATGTTTGTGCGGATATTAAGTTGATTTCTACAATTACTGTTAGAGCTGATGTGATTAAAGTGTATAAAAGGGAAAATTTGAAAGTTAACATATTAGTTTCAATTCCAGGGAGAATTTGTTTGACTTCCGATTTACGGAATTAAATTGCAACTGATGGGTACATTTGTCTAACCGCTCATTTTGTTGATGTTAATTGGGTCCTCCAAAAGAGAGTTTTAAATTTTAGTCCCAGGCCTTCTCCACATACCAGAGTTGCTTTGTCTGAATTTTTTTATAATTTGTTGACTGATTGGGGAATTGAAATAATGGTATTTTCCATTACCTTAGACAATACTAGTGCAAATGATGTATTTGTTAAAGGAGCAACTTTTACTGAGGGAGACTTTGTTGATGGATGGTGATTTTTTTCAGATTAGATGTTGTGCTCATATTCTTAATCTTATAGTGCAAGATGGGTCAAAAGAAGTTGATATATGTGTGTCTAAAATTAGGGAGAGCATTAAATATGTAAGAGGTTCACAAGCAAGGAAGAAAAAAAATTTAGAGTGCATATTTCATGTTTCTTTAGAGTGTAGGAAGGTTTAAGATAGGATGCTCCTACTAGATGGAATTCCACGTTTCTCATGCTTGAGAGTGCTATTTATTATCAGCGTACTTTCCGTCATTTACAGTTGAGTTATTCCAAATATAAGCATGCTATTTCTCAATCTGAATAGGTTAAGTTGGAACAAATTTGTATGTTTTAGAAGGTCTTCTATGATGTGACTTGACTCTTTACCGTTGAGTGTTCTTCTAACAATCAACATCAACTCATCTAACCGGTATGTTCAATAGCATTAGCATTTTCTACCATTCCTCTCTTCTTCTAACAATCAGTGTAGGCATTTGCTGTTGATGTCTGCCGCTATCAACATGTGCCTGATCAGCAGCTCGGAGCTACCGCCGAGCAGCAGCTCGGAGCTTCCGCCGACCTGTTGTTTAGCAGCAGCTCACGCTGCAGTAGCTTTGAACTGCCGCTCAGCAGCTGCTCTGAGCTACCGCTCAGCATGTAGCAACGTATCAATTACATTGAATGGTGAAAAATGTTATTTAAGCTAAAGAATATACTATAAGTGATGTATTAGTGTATTTGCATTAAAAACTAGCATCGGACATAAGATCTTTATGTTTTGTACCAAATCTATTCATTTCTACATTTGCAGTTTTTTTTGGGGGATAAGGTCATTCTCGAGGAACCAGTGGAATGGTATGTTATGTACTCTTTTTTGAAGCAATTTAGGTGTCTTTCACAATATAGTTTTTGATCGATCTGCATCTGCTTATTTACATGAAATACGCCTTTCAGATTACCAACAAAATGTATTGGAGTTCACACATGCATGCCTGCTCGGAATGGAGACTAGACCGCTTTCATCAAGTCTGGTCTGCTGCCACTTGCCACTTCCAGCAGTTTCATTTTGAGTTTCAATGCAATTTGTAATTTGTATCACTATTAGACTATTAGTTGTTAAGGGTTAACTATTAGTTTCCTGCAATTTCGATAGAAGTTTGTAACTTTGTTTCTAACTTTCTGTAAGTGTTATTTGGGACTTTGAGTCTGTGGCTATGTACTAATATGCATTTGGAGATGATCAGGATCTAGATGTATTTTGGACTTTGGAGTATGGGTTCTTTTCTATGTATGCTTATTGCTTAGCTAGTTATGTACTGTTCTTATAGTATATTGTATGGATGCGGCATGCTTATAATATACTGAAATGACTCTGTTATAGTGTTATGTGTTGTTCTTATAATATACTGTGTGTATGTATGCTTATTGTTTAGCTTGTTAGCTTATATCATCACCATGCTGGAAAATTGGAAATATTATTGTATGCTAGATTGTTATATGATTTCCGCAAATACATGTAAACATGACCAAAACGGATTAAACGGGTCAACACGACTCGACCCGATTAGGTAAACGGGTTACACAGGTCAGGTCGGGTCGGGTCGGGTCGGGTCAACCCGTTTATAATCGGGTTGGGTTCAGGTCGGCAAAAACAGACCCGTTTATTAAACGAGTTGACCCGACCCGTTTAAAAATTGACCTGAACCCGACTTGACACGACCCGAACCCGACCCAACACGACCCATTGACAACCCTACCTACTATGTTGGAACGTGAGATGCACGCATTATGATTATTTTAATATATTTACTTGTGAATTGTCAACATTATTATAATATCATTGGATATTTATCATAAAAGAGTTTTAGTTATCGTAAAGAAAAAAACTTGCCATGTTTGATTGTGATCGTGTCCTACGAGAGTTCTATTCTTTCAAAGATTTCTAAAATTAAGCAATTTGTTTGTGATGTGAATTTTCTCACTCTAGTATTCTAGAGCTGATACAAATGATTTTGCTTTCCCTCAAAATGTGCTCAGAGCTGCAAAAGAGGAGCTGAAGTCCTGACGTATTCTCGTATTTCCCGTATTATTTTGTTTCCACTCTGTGTGTTGTATTTATCAGTCACTATAGGGATAGATTGTTATAATTATATTGGTTGATCTGTTGTGTGCTCTGGTTATGTATCAATGTATATATACTGCTTTTCTTTATGTAAAGATACAGATATATTATATTTTATTCACTCCGCTATGAGATTCAGTTTTGCTCTGCTTCTATTGGGTTTGTGTTATTTTTCTTCTTCTATTCTAATTTTTCTTTCTTCTTTCTCACCCTCCAACTTCTAACTTTCTGGGTTTTCAGTACTTGAAACTAGACACGTAAATACATATGTTGTATTAATGTCGAAATTCGAGGATCGAATTTCCTTGATTGTTACAGTTGTGAACCCTAATAACCTAATAAACAACAAATGAAAGGTAGAACGGTATATGTATTATTATTCTTAAAAGGTATAATTTTTCCATTTATCAAAACTTTAGTTCTGATCTCCCTCCTCATAACAAACCCGTAGATTAAATGGATGTCAGAGATTTTCCAACTTATAGACATTTGCTTAGTCAGTGTCATTATTATGATAGGTACTTACCTATTATCATATTTTATTCATTTCCGCGTTAAGGTATTGAGCTCTGACATACTCATCTTTTTCTTTCTACACGATACCAGAAAATCAACCCGGATTTCAATAGACTTGGATTTTAGCATTTTACGAAAATTCGAACCCGTTGGAATTTAAGTTGTTTTTCCCTCTTCGGATTTCCCTCTTGTTTTCACCTTTCCGTATAAAGATAAAATGGTCCAACGACCGAGATTCTGAGTTTTTTTTAATTGGATAATTCACTATCTCGGGCATGTTTTCAAAAACAATAACGCATTTAGCCTTGTTTGAAACTTTATTACAAAAATAGACCTGTTTTGGGTTTACTGAAGGCAAGTTTTGGGAACTCGCACGAAGGCAAGTTCCCAAAACTCGCCTTCAGTTAACCCAAAACAAAACAACAATACTTCATTCAAACAAAGTGTACGAAGAACAGTCCTACATTGTTCGCTTCCAGATAATTTCTAAATAACAAAACATTGTGGTGTTATTTCGACTATTCCTTTTACATTAAAATCGACGTTTAATTTATATTAAAAATGGTTTATATATATTTAATAAATCGTTATGCTTTATAAACGATTCCACAGCGATTTTCTGACAATTTGATTTGGACACAACTCAAAATATGTAATATGAACTCTTTTTTTTCTCCTCCGTTATAAAAATATAGTTTAGTATATTCGAACATTTCTTGTTTCAAAGAAACCCGACGTATACAGAATCATATATATTCAATTAAAGTTCGAAGCGTAATAATACAAACTACCACGACGTTACGACCTCATTTTTAATTATATAATAAACTGTACATTCAAATATAACGAATTTCATAAACCAAATAACAACGAATATTAACTAAAAAGTTGATTGCAACAGATCCTAACATAGAAATAAGTACTAAAACTAAGGATGCAACAGATACTATCACAGAAATAGATAATAAAACTGAGGATAGAACAGATGCTAACACGAGACGTCTAATCTCTTGTTCGAGTTCGTTCGCATAACGTTTTGGAGACGTCTAATCATTACGGTTAAACCACAACTGTTCAATAACGTTTTGGAGACGTCTAATCTCGGGTCGAGTTCGTTCGCATATGTTATTCCCCTTGGGCACAACGGTTCGTCTGTCCATTCAAAGTAATTACATCTATTCGGATAAGATGGACACTTCTGAATGCGTCGACCAATATTGTTGTCATCTGCTCGAACAACAACTTCAACCGGATAACCGCAGTAGCAACAAACTTGATAAGAATCAACTTCATGTTCATAAGAAATTGGAACATATAGTACTTGATATGCCTCTACTTCTTGTCGTGATTGAAAGACCGACTATTCATACGAATGTTGAACATTGGGTACTTGAGCTTGATGTGGAGGTTGTATGTTCCGCTGTAAAGACGGTGGTTCAACCCGAAGTCTCAGTTGGTTTAGAAACCGGAATTCGTCCTCAAGCTCCCGAAGTCGCATCTGTTCATACGCCTGTTCATCAGAGTCTGGAGATGATGACCAAGAAGGCACAGTTGTGGGAATGCACAGAGTAGTTGGAAACAAAGGTGTTAGAGTGAGGTAAGTTGTGAGTAATTGGCAGAGATATATAGCAGCATAGTGTACAAGTGAATAAAGGGTAAAACAAAGAATGATGTGAATGGTCACTGGTACAACTTTGCTTTACGTGCTACCCGACACTATTTCGTCTGACGTAATACTGTAGGCAATCTACTCTACGTACTACTTTAACCTTGCACTGACTAGTCTTTTCAGGAGAGATTCATCACTCCCTGGTTCATCACATGTACACTACTTTAACCCTGCACTGACTAGTCTACTCCATTACATAATTGAGAAGCTTACAACAACGACGATTACAACAACAAGAAATGCAAACTACAATCATACGAACTATAACAACTGAACACACAAACATCAAATTCAAAGTACAATAAAACACATTAAGATAGTTTCCACATACACCTACCACGGACGTCGGAAAAATCCAGCTCTAGTTGGCTCAGCAACATTCTTTTTCAAGCGTCTTATTTCGGCTTGTGCTTTCAGTGCATACTGAACTCCATTCGTACATCGGAGGGTCAATCCACTACTTAAAGCAACAACAATCAATTTCATCAGGAAAAACCTTGTGGTCCTCGTAGGCTTCATAACCGAAAATCGATGAACAGCATTTTTTTTGTTTTTGAAACAACCACGACCGATACTTTTCCACAACGGCAAATAGGGTTGGATCTACCCGGACCTAGTGGCTCAACAACGCGCCCTTCAACTACCCTTTCTTTTCCAGGTCGTTGATTTGCTACCGCCTCATCGTCATTTTTTCAGTTGTCCATAGCTCAAATTGTTAATGTTGAGTAAACGAATTATAAGCTTACAGAGCATAAAACTTGGGCGTATCAATTCATCTTAGACTTTAATTTTATATCAGTGCTACAGTGTTCCTAAGAGGGAAATTTCTGAAATGAGCATACTGATTAGTCATATCACTTCAGCTCCATAACTATCATACTGAGTAGTCATATTAGGGCTATAAACGGATGCAGTCGGATACGGATAGCGCTGTATTTGAATCCGTACCCGAAAATGAAAATCTGTATCCGAATAAGTATCCGATATCTGTGGATACCAATTAAAAATATCTGTATTCGTATCCACAGATATCCGTATCTACCTTAACGAATACGGATATCCGAAAATATCCATGTCCGAAACTTAAAAATGTACATTAGATATGGTTATCCGAAAATATCTGTATTCGAAACTTTAAAATGTACATTAGAAGTGGTTATCCGAAAATATCTGAAAAAATATCCGAAAATAAAACAATAAAAGTTTACAAATACATTACTCACATGCAAATATGGCTCATAAAATATATTTTTTGAAAAGGTGAATACATCTAATTAAAAATTACAAACAAGACATCAACCAAATAAATTTCTTAAAACAAATGTTTTAAGAGATAAAGTGTTCAAAATATGAAAAACACAACCCTAAGACTAAAATAAATCAAAACATAAATCATAGAAGCACATACACAATTATGTTTTAATTATAACCATACTACAAAATAAAATGAGTACGTGATTTAAAATGTTGCATAATACCAAATACAACATTCCTTTATGATCCAATAGTTGAGATTAGTTTAGCTATTTTAAGGAAATTTATATATTAGTTTAATCTTAAATGTAAATTAAAAATTATATAATATATACATACACATATATATACACACATACATACACGTATCGGAAAATCGAACGGATATTTTTCGGATACGGATACCACTATAACCATATCCGTGTCCGGAATGATTTTCAGATATCGGATATTCGTATCTGCATCTCGGATAACGGATATATTCCATATTTTTGGATACGGATGCGGACGGATATCAGATTTTTCGAGTACCAGTTGACAGCCCTAAGTCATATCAGTTCGGTCCCATAATTAACTTTAGCTTAAGGGGTCGTCACATGTACATTGACTAGTCTTATCAGGAGAGATTCATTACTCCTTGATTTAAGGGGTCATCACATGTACACTGCTATAAACCTGCACTGACTAGTCTACTCCATGTACATTGTTTCGTCACGTGTAATGATCAATGCTTCAAACCAGTCTCTCATCCTCTTTCCCTGTACCAACCAACTTCTCTTCCTCTCTTCATCACTCCCTGGTTTTTTGTAGAGTAGTTCACCATCAAAATGGCTAACTGGGAATACGACGACGATATCATGGTTTAAATGTACGATGAGTACGAACGTGGTAAACAACCCGTAGAAGATACCGACTTTGTGCCCGAAACGCAAATGGGAGTCCAAGTAGATGCCGCAGAGTTCGAGTCCGAACTCTTTAGTGCAACACAACCAAACGTTGCAGTCCAGCGCATCGGACCGATTCAAAAATCTCTCAATGCTCACTTGAGGGAAGTTCTTGCTCGATAGAACCCCGATAGGTCAAGCTCCAGCATGACGGGTCGTTCAGTCCTTTGCTATTGCGGAGTCGAATATAACGTGTTTGTTTCTAAAAGTCAAACGAATGCAAGTCGTCGTTTTTACGGTTGCAAAGACTACATTCATGCACAAAATCGCCAAGGGTTGCAGAGTTGTATTTTTTTATGGATCGATCCACCTTTAACAGAGATGGGTGTCCAATACGCACTTGAGATGCAAGCTGAGGTTAATCGCTTGGAAAGAATGAATGTGACAATTAAGAATGAAATGTTTCATGGGCGCTATGGTTCATTCCGAAACTACGGGTCGTAGTTATGTTGTATTGGGTAGTGGTTATGTTGTATTGTTGGGTCTAAATTATGTTGTATTGTTGGGTCCAAGTTATGTTGGGTCTTATTTATGTTATTTTGTAGGCTTTTGGTTATGTTGTACTGGATCGTAGTAATATGTTTTTATCAAATTGAAAGAACGCCGCTTGTGTTGTATGTTGTTCTTGTAAAATTGTTTGCCGTGTTTAAAATAGTTTTTAAATAGTTCAAAACCGAAGGCGAGTTTCCAAAACTTGCACAAAGACGAGTTTTCAAAACTCGCCTTCGCAACTTCCCGGACCAAAACAGGTCTATTTCTATAATTATTTTAGAAACATGGCTAAATCCGTTATACTTCTCAAAGACAAGCTTACACAAGTGATGTGTCAGTGTGTATACATTCGTATAAGTGTAAATCTGATTGTGATGTTAATTTAAACGGTTCGCTAAACCTACATGCACGGCATTGGGCCTCCTGATCATATAAAGATGGAGAGCTCATGGTGATGATGGAGCAGTATTTTGTACCTTAACCAGGGTGGTTAGCATAGCTTGTTGGATCACTATTTCAGATTGATCACGAAATTATTATTTGTATAACTCATGTATTAGTGGGACCTCAATTAGTCTTAAATGATGAAGCACTGCGGTTAGTACTGTAAAAAGTTTAGGAATGTCACCATCCGATGCTGTAGGACTTCCACATGAATAGAAATTAAAATTAAAAAGAAAAGGCGAAAATATATTTAAGAGAATAAGTTGGTGAGATTTCCAAAAAAAAACAACATATTTTGATAAGTTCATTTCAAGCGCGGTAGGAAAAACGAATAGAAAATTAAACATGTTCAATTCTACTTCAAACTAAAGTTTCAGAACATACATTGAAAGAACTATAAACCAAAACCCCTTTATTCAGCATTAACTTAACCGAATCAAATTTCACAATATAACGTTACCCTTTCTCTTCTCTCAAACTACAAATTCAAAGTTGAGCATTTCAATCTACACCAAAAGAATCAATGCAATTTACTCTACTTCATCCATTTTGATCATCAAAATTTTATGTATCTTCACCAAACATAACCAAAAAAATGAGTAAATTGTACCAAGTTTTGTTGAGTATATAGAAATGCTCATAACTTAACCTTCACCAATACTTCATTGTTCATCGCCACCTTCTAGGATCCAAATCACCCTCTAGCAGGTTTTTGAAGCACGGCCGATAAGTAAATCCCTCCTTTCCCTTTACCCGAAGGATCCGCCTTCTCCCCGACTACCCACTTAACCTTCTTATACCCGAACTTCTCGATCAACCTAGTAACCACCCTCTTCCTCTCATCATCCACACACAAGTAGTTATCCAACCAAAACAACCCGTTCGCCCTCAACACCCTATCCAAATCGAACATCAAGAACTCCATCCCTTCCACTCCAACTCCTCCTTCATCCAAACCCTTGCTCGTGTGCACCAAATCGAACACACTATCATAAAACGGAAACCTCGTCCCTCCGCTCATACTCAAAGGAAACACCCCTTTGCTCATTATCTCGCCCTCATTCATGTATGAGGCTGTCATTATCGTAACGTTCTTCTCCGCCATTACGGCAGCGAACTCACCATCCGCAGTGGATCCGAAATCAAGTCCGACTTTGATTCCGGTTGCAAGCGCTAGCACGTCGTCCGCCAGAAAGTCGTTTTTGCCCTTGGACTTGATCCAGGAGGAGGATCTGAGTCCGGACCATGAAGAGGTGGACCGGGGTTTGGGTTTGGTAAGGCATCTTCGCCGAGGGAGAGGCTCGCAGGATCTGGAGATGAGCTTTTTGGGGAGGTGGGAGTCGGACAAGGGGCAGTAGGAGAAGGGTTTGTAGGACATGAACTGGGTGAGGAGGTCGTTGGATTTGACGCAGGAGTGGCCGACGGAGGCGACCATGTGGGTGATGCCGGATCTGGAGTCCTTGCCGAGGGGGAGAAGGTGGCGGGAGAGGAAGAGGGAGAGCTCCGGCGCGAGGTTCGGGGAGGACGGGTCCAGGGAGGAGTAGCCCGAGATTTGGCGCTCGATTTGGTGGAGCTTCAGCTGGGAGATCTGGATTTCTTTGAGGATCGAGGTTATGTGTGTCGAGAGAAGAGTGGATATGTTGCTGGAAGTGGAAGTGGTGGCGGTTTGGTTTGAGGTGGAGGAGAAGGCGTAGAAGGCGAAGAGGTTCGTGGCGAGGACGGAGGAGAGCATAAGGAGGTGAAGGAGCGACGAGCACATCGTCGATCGCCGGAATCTGGCAGTGCCGTCGCCGATTTTTAGGGAGACGGTGCCCATTTTGGGTGTGTGGACCGGAGAGTGACGCAAAGTGAGATAGAGTAGAAAACGGAGAGAGAGATTTGGGAGGAAGAGATGAGATTATTGTCGGTTACTTCGTGTTGTTGTAGACTTAACTGTGTTTTGTACTTTTGGAGGGAAGCCCTTGTGTAACCCAAGCTTTTAATTTTGCTTTTGTTTTCTTTTTAAAAAGAAAAATCAAGCAATAGCCGCGGTATTGTTTAAAGATGTTTCCCGTGACGAAGGCTTAGATGATGAAATATGTATAATTTACGGTAAGATAATTTCATACCCCTTAGGAAAAGAATAGGCATATATCGAATTAATTTATACATAAAAGAAATCCAAGTAATACGTTAGCTAGATTTTCATCTAGCACTCTAAATCTGACAGAACTTTCGAATAAAAGCAAGATAATCTCCAACAACGCGGAAAAAGCTCGAAATGGTAATTGTCACCCTTTTTATTTGCTTCCTCGTGTTGTGGATTTAAGTGTGATGAAGCAATTAAAATGACGATATTTGTTGTTTTATTCTAAGCATTGATCCATCGAATTTTAGAAAACCATTTAAGTTTTATCTGATTTTCTAAAGTCCACTTGTGAAGAAATATCTTTTTTATTTCATTAACGTTAGTTGATGTTTTGAAAACCATTTAGGAGAGAAAAGCCCTAAATGGTTTTCTGAATTTCATTAACACAATTTTATTTTACTGCTGGATGAACGAGACTTTCTCCCATTTTATTTCGTGTTTCCTCCTAACAATTCTCCTTAACTGCTAGAGATGCTCTACTAAAGTTGAGTGCATACCGAAAGTAAGACGAAAGTACTAAAGATAAAATCACGCAAGATCAATATTGGTTCGGAATCGCGATTCGTGCGTCCATGTTGAAGATTTCGACATTTGATTTATTACACAATTTTGATTACAAGTACAATTGTGACGAATTTCACCACTAATGATCTTTCTGTACTCAGAGCTTTCTAACGAAGGAAATAAGCGTCGAGTAACAAAGAAACGCCGGAGATGCTTTAGTCAGTTTTCTGTAGCAAGTGATCCTCCATAAATAGTGAGTTTAGAGTTCTTTTATTTGTTCAGGTGTATTCTTTTGGATTGATGATGTGGTTTTGCTATGTGAGACTTGAATTTGAATGTTTCTCATTGTCTGGTTGAATATGTTTTGATAAGGAATAATCATGTTTTGTACTTTTAAAAGAAAGTCCTGTAATGTAGGATTTTAATTTTGTTTTTGTTTTCTTTTTAAGGAAATATAGCAATAGTCGTATTGATTCAAATTGTTTTCCATTGATGACGAAAGGTTTAGATGAAATACATGTATATATGTAGGTATGTATGTATGTATAATTTAAAGATGAGTTTTTTTTCATTTCTCTTGAAATAAAATATAATAACACACATTGTATTAACGTATACATCAATATCAATAATAATAATAATAATAATAATAATAATAATAATAAGCGTTATTTTTGACTCATATTATTGCATGCGAATTAAATGCTATTTATCAATCCCTATTATGCTAGAACCAATTTTATTATCATAAGTTCACCAGATCTATTCTTATATGTCCATCTTAACATTATGTCATTATATGTTTATGTCAATTTTGTTAGAATAATCATTTCTGTCATCTTCCCTTCCCCCTTTCCCTTTTATTTTTTATAGTCAGGCCACTTTCAAGCCTAGGCATGCCGCTAAAAATATGCGAATACGTTAGTTTGGGAACGAGGGGAAAAACATTGAAATTGGGCCTTGTAAAAGGGAAATATTACATAACTTGAATAATATTTATGAATATGAATTTAGGGCATATAATTCATTATGAACATATTTGGGAAGGGGGGATTGAAACCTATAATGACATAGGTAAAATTTGCTAATAATGAAATGCCTAGGATTACAGTAATTAGAAGTTGTAATTGCGCCTAGACACGAGGTTAAATTACATTTGGGGTGGAAATCTGCCCGGAATCGTCCGGCATATCCAGTGATCACAAGTTGTGAATATAATGTGAGGGGTCTAGGTGCACAAATACGAGACGTGCTGAGACACGAGCTTAAGCCCGATTTATGAAAGAAGTTTGCCCGGAACCACCCGGCATATTCAGCATCCACAAGTGGTAGGCTTAATGTGAGGGGTCCAGCACATTATAACCATAAATGGACATGATAATGAATTGGAATACTTAACCTATTTGAATCCATAGGGATTGTATGAACATGAATTTGAATAGGGGTTAAGTAAATATGTTTGAACAGTGGGTGGGTTAAGTAAATCTGGATAGGGTGGGTAATATTTATATATAGGCCCACGAACTTAACCGGTTGGGGTTATGTAAATAAAGACACCGCTAGGTAAGCATAACCTGTAGAAATGATGGGGTTATGTAATTAAAGACACCAACATGTGTACAGAACCTGTGGAAATCCTAGTGGGGATACAAGACAAGGGAAGAGCTTGTATTATCTTGTGTGGGGTACGTTTCAGTCAGTAACTCATATAATGGTATCGAACGAGTACTCTGCCATAGGTCGGAGTAGGGACACACTTACTGGGCTGATCGTAAGAGATCCAAACACGGAGGACGGTGTGGGTGGCGCAAACTGACTGGGGACATGTGCGTGCATGGGCCCGGCAAAGGGGGATAAGATGGCAGTGACACCAGTAGATATGGTTGTGCACATCACGAGGGTATATTCTTTTGGATTGATGATGCGGCTTTGTTATGTGAGACTTGAATTTGAACGCTTGTCATCGTCTGGTTGAATATGTTTTGATAAGGAATAACCATGTTTTGTACTTTTAAAGGGAAGTCCTTCTGTAATACATGATTTTAATTTTTTTGCTTTTGTTTTCTTCTTTTGAAGGGAAGTCCTGTAATGCAGGATTTTAATTTTGATTTTGTTTTCTTTTTAAGGAAATCTAGCAATAGTCATATTGATTAAAATTGTTTTCCATTGATAACAAAAGGCTTAGATGAAATACATGTATATATGTAGGCATGTATGAATGTATAATTTAAAGATAAGGGTGTGTTTGGTTAAAACTGAGTTTTGGGTTTTTAGTTTTCAAAATTAATTACAAAACTTTAAAGGTGTAGAAGGAGGAATGGTAGAATGAAAGCAAGATGGAGGGGACCGCGGAGGGGATGTAGCAATCATGAAATGAGGATTTGGTCTCCATATTTCTGTCATTTCTCAAAACATGAAAAATAGATAAAAGTTGTTTTTTATTTTGTGTGTTAACTTTGTTTTCTAAAATCGTTGTATTCCATGATTTACATGCGTTGTGCACATTTTTGTATGGATGAAAGCCCAAAACTTAAAATGGTAAACCAAACACTACCTAAGTTTTTTTGTTCATTCCTATTGAAATAAAATAATAATAACATATACATCGTATTAACGTATACATCAATAATAATAATAATAACAATAACAATAATAAGCAATATTTTTTATTCATACTATTGCATGCAATTTAAATGCTATTTATCAATAGGTGGATTTAGTTTTTGTTACCTCTTGAACTATTATGTAACCCATACGTTATACATGATAAAGTTATAAAAGTATTGTAATATCGATCGGTAAAAATAAAGATTATCTATGAAGTATATGATAAATTTGTTATGCTATCAATCAAACTATTTTATCATTTTTATGCATATAACATATATCGAGTGATTTATTCGATTTACATTCCGACTGAAATTTGGTTTTACCGTTTTATGATTAATACAGATATTGGAAATGACAACTTTTAAAATTTGTTGGACAAAATAATAATTAATACTTACTCAAATTTACTTAAGTAGTTTATATTTAATTATTAAATTCACCAATTTAATATCTGTAGTTAAGTGGAATATCATAAGATCAAATCTAAGGAAGCTTTTTATTGTTATAAAAATACAAGTATTTGAGTGAAAAACCATGAAAATAATACGTAAACATTATGTCTAATTTTTAAAATGACAACATACACAATGTTTTTTGAATATATGAAAACCTAATAAAAAGGACAAACTTCTGTAAATAATTTTCATAATTAGTTACGGTTAACTTGCATTTTTGCAAAGCAGTTACATGTTGAGTTTAGCTAAATGGATTTCTCAATTATCAAGATAGGAAACACGAAGAGGTGATCGATCCACTTAGAACTCTAGTATGAATACGGATATGAAGTTTCGATTAAATGGATTGATCCAAACAACACTAAGAAATTGGCTAAGTATGAATTTGCACTTCCCTTAAATAAGGAAGTGGTATCTATTCCTTTCCCTAATAAGACATATTGATTTGATCGTATAATTTAACCGCATAAAGTTAGCAATTTAACTCAATTAAAATCACACAGTATCTTGCAATTTAACATAAGTGACTCATGAAACAAACTACAGTTATCTAAGGTAGAAGACATGAGGGACCTACTTTAGGGATCAATGATCACTATTCGCAAGGAATAGGAGTCAACACCAATCCCCCGTAGGTGGCATCAATACTGATCCCCATAACTAGCAATTTAGAAGATGTGATTTGTAACAACCCTGCTTAGAGGAGGAACCTCTCGAAGATTTGGTTATAGCGGCAGTAGCCTTATTATTGTTGTTTTTATGTATTCAGGATAATGAATAATTGATGTGCCTTGTACCTTTGAGACTTATTGTATCTGAATTTGTGGTTTTAATAATGGTACATCTATTTTTATGCTATTAAATTTTATTTTTTCCGTTGCGTCAGATTCTGATTATCGTTTATACCGCTCCGTGATACCTATTCAGTATTTCATTATAGGAACCAAAAATCCGTTTAGAATGGATCTAAGTTCCGATGGGCTTTTTCTGGGTTGGAATTGAGGCCCACTCTGAGCGTGTTGTTACATGATTCCCGTGAGTTGTACGAGCTGATCTGGAGGTTTTCTCATAGAATATTTAGCTCGATCCATATTCATCTCCATCTATAGATATTGGTTCGTTTACACAAGAAATGGGATAATTTTCTGTTTTTTAAGGATATATTGTGTCATTTTTGTTACTCAAACTTAGATCATTTTAACTGTAATCCCTTTACAGTATAAATAAATAAGACCTTTCTAGAGTGGACACTAGCCAGAGTATGCCAAACAATTATAAAAAAGTTGTCACTTTCTTATCATTTTTAATCTTCTTCTTCAATTTAATTTCCTATTGCATTTTGATATTAGAATATAGATAAATTGTTGCTTTCATTACAACTTGAGTGTTTATGCCAAAATTAATGTAAACATTTTGGTACTTTCACTGATAATACTAACACTCATTGATTAGAAGAGCTAAAGAATGATTAACAATGGCTAGAATTACAAGAAGAACTATCAGTCATGGAATAGAACAATAAGCCAAGTGGCGTTCTCAGGTGGAAATAGTACGTCCATCTATATTTTTTGGAGAGGAGGTATAGAAGGTGGTGGATCACATGTAGGATACAACAGCAAGACGGAAAGAAATAATGACAATTTTCCTTCAAATGGTTGGACAAAACGAAGGAATGGGACATCTAAAATTCAAATCAAAGAGTGCAGAGAAGATCATAACCGGTATAGAAACGGATTTACAAAACTAGGGCCAACCCTCGGACAAATACCGGGGATTAGTACTGATTCCTCCAGAATGATCTACGGCATCCCCATGGAACATGGGACCTTCCAGTTCACTTTGGCGGAACTTCGGATGGACTAGTAGTTGGAACTAGATCAAACAGAAAAATGAGTGGGAAAAAAGCAACTGTGACTGGCTCTTAAACAAGTAATAAGGATCGACCTCGATTCTCATTAAAGGATCAACATTTATCCCCTTAGAACTGAGGATATAGCTTTGGTTAATCTTGGAAGAAACACTACATGACTTGTGGTAGGGCTTGGATGTGTTAATGCTCAGCATCAGAGTATGTACCATAATTCCCTGATGGAGTCCAAGGGCGGGATGAAAATATGGATCAAAGACTACCTATGGTTGATGGTAATACGCTTGCAAAAATGATCAGATGGGACATAAGAGGCGGACTGCCAACACTACGCCATAGATTGCATACGGCAACCCCAGAGAAGTGATGCAGGAAGTGCAAAAAAATATTGCTATAGGCCAAAAATGATCCATGGCAACACTTTTTTGGGGTTGCCTTTTGCAGCGTTGCCTTAGAGTCAAAGACATCATCTTTGCTATCATAAGGTAGCATCACTACAGGTACTAAATTTACAAAAATGTGGGACCCACTAAAATCTGAATCCCGTGTTCACGAAATCCTGTTGTGCCACTAAAATCTGTAGCCGGGTTCATAGAATCTTATTGTGGGGCTACATGCATTAATTTATGGCAACACTATATCATAGCTATGACAACATTTAACATTACATACTGCAACATTATATCATGGCTATTGCAACATTATATAACATACTGCAACATAACAACAATTAACATCACACACTGAAATTAATAAAGAACTTTTTATTTCAAATTAACCAGTAACACAAGTACTACTTAGTCTACTACAGAATAACAAAACATAGCCAATAAATTCAGTTTTACTGAGTACTTACAAACACAGCTAGTACTAAATTCATGTTTACATCAAACTAAAACAGTTTCAAATAAATAAAGCGCGAGCCTCCAGTGCATTCAGTACCTCTACTGCCTCCTTCACCTGCAAAATAAAGCAATTTCAAAAGTCGAGCATTTTACCAAAAGCCTTTAGTACAACTAATGCATTTCAACACAACCAAAGTCATTCATGCCTCGGTTACAAACTGGTGTAATGCCTCGCTTACATTGCAACACAAAATGAAAGACATGCATACCTCAGTTGCATTTCAGCACAAACTATGGCCATAGTATAACTGACTTACACTTCAGCACAAAGACATTTCAGCATAATCTATGGCCTGCATACCTCAGTTGCATTTCAGCATAATCTATGGCTGAGTTGCAAATTGATGCAATGACGCAGTTTGTTCAAAGCATGATATCAAGGAATTGCATAGTATGCCTGAGGCACTGCTTCAGTATGATATAATTTGAAGAAATGCCTCCTTTTGCTTTAGTAAAAATTTAGACATGCCACAATTTGTTCAAGTACAAACTCAACCATTGCATCAATTACGAACCAACACGATCATTACAGATTGAAGAGTTCTGTAGTTCATTACTGAAGCATCAGTCTTGTACATGATCAGTTACATACCAGCATTGAACTACAGAATTGTAAGAATTAGACTGATGCTTCAGCAAGCAGAAATTGTAAGAATTCTGTAGTTCATTACTATATTTCATTACTGGAGCATACCTCCAGCCAACCATAAAAATAAGAAAAAATACATACCAGCAGTGTGTGTCTGTATACGGTCTCCGATTTGCACAATTAAGAAGCCTTGTTTTTCACTTTGCTAGTGGAAGACGGATTCGTCTTATTGGAACATCATCTCTACACTAATGAACATCAAAATCCTGATTTCTCATTCCATAAACAGGCTGGATATCATTCAAACCTTCATTTTCATATTCTCTTTTGATTTTACACCAGTCTTTCGGCAATTTCTTGATAACATTGTGGCACATCTTATCAATTGGATCTTCTATATAAAACACTTGTTTTACTTGTAAAGCCATAATATCAGAATCAGATTTCTGGCATAATCGATTAAAATTGACACGAGTCAGCCCATATAAATCTTTCTCTTCTTGGTACCAACAACACTTAAATAAAACCACACTAAATTCTCCCCAATAATCTAGTTATAATATTTCTTCAATTGATACATAGTAATTAACTTCATCAACTAATGGATTTTGATTTTTCGAACTTGCAAAGCTAGTAGTCAAGGCTATCAAAAATACACCATTGTTTTGTGTTGTTCATTTGGCATCTTTGAACCTTGTATAAAGTCTGTATCCATTGATAACATATCCAGTAAACCGCTTAGCTGTTGGAAGAGGCCCCATTGCAAGTAGTTGTGCTTCTTTTGAAATGTCCTTTTTCCTAACCTCTTACTTTAACCACTTCCAAAATTCTTCACTGTGTTCTCTCTCTCTCTTTTATATTTTTTGATGATGCATGACCATCAATTAAAGCTCGATGATGTTTCTTAGAATAAAGACCTAGTTAATAAAAGTTCGAAACAAATTTGGATGGCTTTATTAGTAAAGTTGAAACTGACCATACCAAAAACAATTCTGTATGAATGAGAACATAGCTTAAGTACAAATCATGCTTCAAATCCCTAAAAATGCTGAAACTTGGAATTTACAACTATCACTAGCTAGAATCAATAACATGTTTGTCGATTGTTCAAAAGATTTGATTTTTATGGCAAAAGGATGGCATCAAAAATAGTTTTTTTCAATCTAGTTGACTTTCACAAGCTACGCGAAGAATATTATTACTGATGTTAACTGAACTTGTCCACTTTTCTAATTAAATAAACCATTGCAAACTTTAATTGCATAAAATTCCATCTTCCAGGTTCAAAAAGGAAAACATTATTTATTATGAAAAAGGTGAAGCAAAGAACTTCAATACTTACTAAAATAAAAATAAAACTTGAAAACTTACCCAAGTAAACTCTCTATTTCCTTGTAACCACAATTGAATAGAATGTAACGGTGACATTCCTTCCATTGAGAATTTTTAAGATGAATAGCTTTTCCATCTTTGTTTCTTCTTATGCCAATAGGATATTCCAGATTCTGTGGACATGTTTCAAATTGCATTTTTCCTGCTCTATCGCCACCGAAGAACCTTGAACAGAATATCAAACATTCCTCTACAAGATAACCTTCAGCAATTGACTCCTCGGGTTTACTTTTGTTGCGAACATATGATTTCAGTTTACAAAGATAACACTCAATAGGAAACATACAACGAACATGTGCAGGTCCACCATATTCAAGTTCCTTGCATAAATGAACTAGCAAGTGCACCATTGTATCGAATAAAGCATTTGGTAATATCATCTCAAATTGACGAAGAATTTCACACAATTTTCTTTTGTAGCCTCTTGAGATCAGCTAAATCGATAATTTTACTCCGAAGACTTCTTAGAAATACACCTGATCTTATCATAGGTATTGCAACTTCAGGTTTTACAGATTTCTTCACAGCAAACTGCAGCAAGTAGTGGAGAAGAAAATGAGCATCATGACTCTTATACCCTGTAATTTTCCTTTCTTTCTTGTTTACATACCGGCTGATATTAGCTGTACAACCATAAGGCAGTTTAGCATTCTCTAACACCAGCAAAATATTTCTTTCTCCTTGTTCATCATTTCAAATATGGCAGCCCTCATCTGAAGGTAATTCCATTCAGTTGATAGAACCGGATGAAGGACCTCCCTGATGCCCATCTCTTGTAAATCATACCGAGCATTTAAATGGTCTTTCGACTTCCCATCAATATTTAGTAAAGTACCAAGTATGTTATCGCAAATGTTTTTCTATATGTGCATAACATCAAGGTTATGTCGACATACATTTTGACTCCAATATGTTAAATTAAAAAATATTGACTTTTTTAAAAAGGAGATTCATTTCTATGCTTTTTGACCCCTTTCTTTCCAAAAACATTTTCATAACTAGCCAGCAATTCTTCAATGTCAGTCCCGGATAAAATACCGGGAGGTGTTCCCATTTTAATTTCACAATTGAATCTTTTCTTATCAAATCTCCGCTTGTGTCCCAGGTCGAAAAATTTCCTATGATTCATGTAGCACATTTTTTTACTATATTTCAAGTAAGCTGAAGAAGTCTCAAAACGGCATATGGGACAAACTAAATAACCCTTCGTGCTCCAGCTAGGTAACATTGCATAGCCCTGAAAATCACTGATCGTCCATAACACGCTTGCACGTAATGTAAAATTATCACCAGCGAATGCATCATAAGTTTGTATGCCAAGATCCCATAATTCTTTCAATTATGCGATAAGAGGCAGCATGTAGACATCAATGTAATTGTTAGGAGACTCTGGACCAGGGATAAGGGTTGAAAGTATCAAATTTTCTGTCTTCATGCATAACCAAGGTGGAAGGTTATATTTTTACCAATACGATCGGCTACGTGCTGTGCTGTGTAATCATTGTACGGAAAGGATTGAATCCATAAGATGCTACTCCTAACCTAATATTTCTGATTTCTAATGAAAAATGAGGATAATTTGCATCCATCGTCTTCCATACCTCGCCATCAGCTGGATATCGAAGTCTGCCGTCATTTTTCGTCCCACTGCATGCCATAACATAAGTTCTGCGTACTCCTTCGACATGAACATCCTTTGCAACTTTGGTTTTAGTGGAAAATAACGCATCACTTTTGCTGGTACTTTGTGAATCCGCTTCTCCGAATCTTTGTCAATAACCACTTTCTCTTCCGGTATAACCCACCTTGAAAAATCACAACTTTTACAGTTATTTTTCTTTTCATTTTCTGCCCAATATAACATACAATCATTTGGACATGCATGTATTCTTTGGTAATCGAGGCCTAAATCTTTAATGATATTTTTGGTAGCATTGAAAGATAAAGGGATGTGGGCTTGTGGAAAAATTTCTTTCATCAACTCTAATAGATCGCTGAATGCAGACTCAATGAGTTTATGTAGGCATTTTAAAGAATAAAGCCTGACAATAAAACTTAACCGCAAAAATTTAGTACACCCGGGATATAATGGTTGTTTTCCCTCTTCAACAAGGTGACGAAATTTTCTAGCATCGATATCTATTCCATTTGATCCATCAGAAGATCCATCTTCATTGTTCTGCATATTTCCACAAGTACGTTGCAACATCTCACCGATATTATCTCCAAAATGTATTCCTGCTTCACAATCCATATCGTTATCGCTCCTTTCAGGATCAAAACAGGAAACCTCACAAATCAATTTCATGTATAATTCATATGGGCCATTCCAAATCAGATGGTTCCAGACTACTTGACAATGCCACTTGCGATTATGACACTTTTTGCAAGGGCATGTAATTTCATCACCTACCGCAAATCTAGAAAAGTATTTTGAATAAAAAGTTTCACTCCACTGATGTACCCTTCACTGAACTTAGGAAGTTCTACCCATATTTTTTCCTCGTCGTTCATTGAGTGATACCTTAAAGCGGTAAATTAGGCACAAGTAAAGCAAATTAGGCAACACAACAATCAAATCAGAAAAAATTGAAATATACATTGAGTGATACCTTAAGCAACAGATTAAATCGAAGCCCTAACTGAACTTGAACTCGAACTTCCCCTAATTGAACCCCAGTTAAGCTCGTAAACTTGAATTTTTAGTCCTAATTGAACCTGAGAGTGAGTGATTGAGAGGTTGAGCAATGGAGTATTTTGTTAAATTTCGGTTGAAACTTTCAATATTTTGTTAGTTTTTCCCCTTTGTTTTTTATTCCCGCCGTAAACATTATTTCATGCGTGGATTGCTAATCTGGACTAAACATTACTTCATGCGGATTGCTAACCTGCACCGTTGGATCGTGTTGATGCGGATTGATAATTTTATTCACGCGGCTACTGCAACACATGTTGATATCTATGCTAACACATTTAAGTGTGTGTTGCAATAGATAAAAAACAGCATAGCAATGGCAACATTGCAGCTAGTAACACCATGGATTTTCGTTGCGATAGGTTATCTATAGCGTAGTGCAAATTAGTATTTGGAAGATATAAATAGGAAACTGTTCAATCCTAATATCAGATATGCAAGGAACTTATTGGACTTTAAGCTATAATCTTCGAACTTTATGACGGGAAGGTAGACCAAACAACACACTTGATGCAATATATTAGACACATAAAAGTATTAGGGGCATCATAGAATGTTACTGAATGGAATTTTCCTTCGTATTTATCGTATATAGCTACGATGTGGTTCATGTAGTTATAGAATAGATCTATAAGATCACTTGAAAAGAGTTGCTAAATTAGTTCATGAGGCATTTTTGGATCCACGTCATGAGACCTCAGTAATAAATTGATTTTTAGAATGATGAAACAAGGTAAAGGAAAGTCTCTAAGGAATTATTTATTTTGCTTTAGTGCGACAATTTCTTTGGTAGATAGGTCTAACTTGCCATTCTTTCAGATGGCGGTGGTGTCAGAAATTGCGGATAATGTTAATTTTTGAACATTTTTTGGAAAGAGACCCTCCAATGGGTCTCAAAGAATTTTACAATGAGGTAGACAGTTTTCTACGATATGAGGATCGTTGTAATTGATTGGAAGGAAGTCAACGCTGTTAAGGACATAGGACCGTTTAATGAAGGATCAAACAAGGATAAATATATAAGAAAAGCGAATAATGGATACAGAGGATGGAAAACGCAAATAAGACAACCCAAATTACTCCTCATGTACAAATATTGATGAATCTGTAAAATGATATATGTGGATACCCAAAGACATTTATGTATCGAAGGGAGATACGTAGGAAGCTCATAGAGTAGGAAAGAACTTCTGGGAAATACTGCATATTCTAAGTGCTAGATGGGCATAACACCAATGGCTACATGAACTCAAAGGAAATGGTTGAGGAGCATGTCTTGAGTGTTCAACTCCAATAGTATATCAAGAATTAAACTGTGGTGACAAAGCATGAGCAACTATCATCCATCGCTAATCGAGGCAAATCCATCTCAAGGTCATGTATCGTCATCTCTTAAATAGAATGATGTGAACCTAAATAAATAATAAATGCCATAATGAAACACCTAAGTCATTTACACTTGTACGGGATCAAGACTTAGTCCTAGTCATGTCTGATCGTGATAAATTATCATGCTCGAAGAGGCACCACTTAGTTTTATTTTTATTTTTTGGAAATTAATAAGTCGAGTAAATGTAACTAGTATATCTACGTTTTCATTTAATGATGAATAAATGAATAAAGCATGTTGTAGTTACCCCAATATGAGAGGTGGGTGATGATCACAAGGTGCGGGTCCCTTTCACTAAAGAGTGAATCGGTGGACTCGTACATCATAGATTATCACAAGTTTTCAGCATAAGAGTCAAGGCTAGAGAATTAACATAATTTGCTTTGTCGGAGAGTAATATGACTGACCTGTGCTCCTTGGATTAAGCCATCAACCGAAGAGTCGAGGCCAAAGAATAAACGCACCTGGATTAAACTATTTATGGAGAAAAATGCAAGTTGCTTTGCCAAAGAGAAACATTTTAGACTTATTTATTGATGTTAAACATGGATTGTACTTAGTAAGAGTCCGAAAAGCTTATTATTTGTCTATACATATAATGACATTGCAAATTACCACATCTTGGTGTCTAGACCAGGGTGTAGGAAGTAAATTGCTTTGCTAGAGAGTAACATAATCGATTTATCCATCATTAGATCTAGATTTTTCTTAGTATGAGTCTGGAGAGACTAGTATTAGCTCAGGAGGGCCATGAACATCATAGTTTATCCCAATTTAGTACATGGAGCATAGAGAAAGGAATATGTCGTTTTGTTGAAGAGCGACATGATCGACCTATTCATTATCAAAGTATGGAATATGCTTCGTATCCGTCACTAGAGACCTTGGATTGGACTGAAGAGGCCACAAACTTGGCCACTTGTCTGGAGGGACCTCAGGTCTTGGATAATAATCTAATGAGATTAATGGATTTGGATAATGAGCACGAAAGGTCACAAATTTGAATGTTGGATTTGGATTTTGTAAACGACCAGGAGAGTTCATGATTTTGGGTTCTTACCTTACATAGATTTGAATTTGGATTGTGATTCGAGGAGATCACGGATTTGGATATCCATTTGGAACAGTTGTAGGAATCAACTGGACATTGGCTCGGAATATCACTTACATACAGATTTGGATTTCGATTATGCAGGTCACATCTTCCATTAGCAAGGCATGCTTTGGTGGGAAGCGTCAACCCATATTTTTACAAGATTGTTACACTTCAGATTCAGCTAAATCAATTTCTAAATTATCAACACAAGAAACCCGAATAGATGAATGGTTTGCTCAGAACTCAAAGTACTAAAGAATATGAAGTTGTGATCAAGTGGATACACCCAAGCAATATTCGGGAATCAGCTAAATATGAATTTGCATTTCCCTTAGGTAAGAGGTTAATACCTATCCCTTTTCCAAGGCATGAGATAGAGATCAGAACATCATGACTTAGTCACATAAATTGGAAATTCAACTTTTTTTTTACCCAATATCTTGCAATTTCACCTAGATGACTCATGAAAAAAAATCTACTGAGATTCAAAGCAAAAGGAATAAGAAACCCACCTTAGGGGTTGTTGATCCTTATTCACAAGGAATAAGAATCGGTATTGATCCCTCCATGGGATCAACACAGAACTTTACAACTTGCGATTTAGGGGTCACGATTCCTGCGGAGGTTACGACTTAGTCACGAGGTTATGTATTTGTTTTCACCTACAAATACTAGATTATTTTCATAAGAAAATGTGTATTTTTTTCTTGTTTTCTATGCTATACTTCGTCACTTTTCTTACATAAGCTTGGATCACTGTAACTATCTTCTTTCTATAGTATAAATAAAAAAGAACTTTCTAAAGTAGACATAGGCTGAAATTAGCCAAGCCATTATAAATCTTTGTGTCACTTTCTTACTATTTTTTATTTCTACTTCATTTTAGTTATGTGTTGCATGTTGACATTGGTTAGTTGATGCTTTCGCTATTACCTGGATGTTTATGCCAAGGAGTTGGAAGTTCTATGCCTTACTATTGTACTTAATGGATAATTTATTGAGACAACTGAATATAGAATAAATTATTTTCAATATTTATGTACCTAATGTTTATTATGTGATATATATATAGTGAATATTAGTGTTAGGTCCCTAAAACTTATCAAAATAGAAGCCACATCCCTCCCCAAGTTTACATTCATTTCCGCCCCTTGTTTTCAGTACTTCCGTGTTTTTTGGCCAAATTTTTTGGCGCAACCAAGTAAAAAAAAATCTAAATTCTAGAAATGTCCACAGAACTCCACGCGAATTATAAAAAAATTGCATACATGTGTGCAACTTTTACCAATGGTTGCACACATGTATGCAACTATTGCATACGCTGTTTATGTTGAAAAACTGGACGGAAACTTGCGTACATGTGTGCAATTATTCTGAAATACTTGCACACTTGTATGCAAGTATTTCATGAAGAAAAGTTAATTGAATTTTTGCCTGTGGATTATTGCATGCATGCGTGCTACTTTTATGATTTATCTGCACACGTGAATGCAAATAAATTCGAACTGATTAGCAACTGTGTGAATTATTGCATATTTTTATGCAAGAATTATGCTATAGTTGCACATATGTATGCAAGTATTTTCAACACAGATGCATAACAGAAATTCTTGCGCAGATGTATGCATGAAAATCCAAATATGTGCATACTAGTATGCATTTAACTGCTATTTTTGTTGTTTTTTTAGTTTTGACATGGTTTTTTTATGTCTTTTGGTCTGAATTATTTTGCGTTTACTTATTTTAATTAAATACGAATTTAACATGACTTTTTTTTAAAATTTTTACTGAAATTTCGAAAAACAGGACTAAATTTATAATAACTTTATAACCGGACCTGAGCCTAATTTAAAACCTTAACAGGGACCTATGCCAAACGCACCAAATATGTGTGTGTTTGCCTATGTGTGAGTGTGTGTGTGTGTGTGTGTGTGTGTGTGTGTGTATATATATATATATATATATATTCTTACATTTGAACAACTCCTTGCCATTCATTTTAGTATAAATATAATATGCATATAGAAATTGTTATTTTTTGTGATTTAATTGACAAAACAATAAATGGTAGTTATTTATTTTATTTTGAATAGTCTAAAATTAGATTATTTAATCGACTTAATTTTATAGATTTAATTGTAAAATATTGTAGAAAATTGAATAAAAGTATATAACTCTGTAAACTATAAGATATGAGCATTTGAATGAAGTATGGTTGGTGACAAATTGTCGAATAGTAATAATTTTGAAAAATAACATAATAGAATTAATAAGAGATAAGATTTAAATAAGCGCAACCCTATTTATATTATTATATGCCTGTACCTCATAATTTTAATACGGTTTGATTTGGAAAAGTATTTTTACACATATTTTCAAAGAATTGAAATTTTTGTGCAATATATGGTGATTTTTTTTAAGAAAACTGAATACAAATATATTTTCCTTGTTAATTTTTAAGTATGTAATTTGTGTTATGTTGTTTTTGTATTTTATTTGTATAATAAATAAATTATCATTTTGTTGATAATATAGAGTTTGATACCAATATTTAGTGTTTAATACTTGTTAATAAAATAAAACGAAAGTTGGTATTCTAAATAATTTTATATATTTTAGTGGATAAAGATCTATATACATATATTTTGAGTTAGATATTTTAATTTTAATACATTTTAAAAAGATACATGATATATAGATTGGCTTTCAAATTTAACTTTTGGAAATGACAAAAGCACATAAAAATGAAATTATAATAGTGATGAATCATTAATATTCTTTGCATTTTAAGCTCATTCTATTAATATCAACACTAGAAATTAGTACATGATAATATCAAAGTGATAGACAAAATGTTAACTTCATAACTAAATGTAATGTGGATTAATGGAATATTACAAATCATAATGTTGTTTTGGTTTTGTAAAAATAATAGTAAGTTTCTTAAACATTTGTTCATACCTCATTGACCTTAACATGTAATAAAATTTTGAAAGACAACAAAATACAAAAGAGTAGCATTCTAACTGACATCTAATATATTTTATATACCGGTTAACTTAAATTATGAATATGCATAAATAACATTTAATATTTTTAGAGAAAATATCAAATGAATTATTCATTTATTTCAAAACCACAAAATATATTATTGATCACTTATAATTAGTCTAATGTTACTACTTATAAAGATAAATTTTATTAATCAAAAAATCCACTTTATGTAATAATTCCAAAAAGAAAGAACATTGTGTATGTTTGTAATAATATATACCAAGTTCAACATGAAATTTTTTGTATTTTTCTTTGTAATATGCACTAATTTTTTAGAGAAATAAATTATGTAAATTTGAGTATAGAATAGCATCAAAAAACTAAAAATAGTTTTATATATAATGTGAAAATTTTGAGTCATATGGACTTGAATGGAGTATTAGTTTTATAAATTTTGTTAATATAACTAAGTTTGTCCTTCTCCCTATTTTCCACTTTTTTTTATTTTAGTGTTCAAATTATATGTTTTTTTATTAATTCGACTGTATGGACCTGAATGTAGAATAGCGTGATAAAATTCATGAGAACTCAAAAAATAATTGTAAAATTTTTTATTTACCTATATTTAAATGTACAACAATAATGAAAAGAGTTAGTATAATTTGGTAATAATTATTATAATGATAACTTATAATAATATGAAAATAAAACATACAAAGAGAATTAAGGAGAGAATAATAAATGCTTAGAATTAACAAGAGAGCATGATTTATTTTTTATTTTACAGTTATTTAATATATTGTTCTTATTACTACATAAGTTTAATAAGTTTAACAAGCATGAATTTCTATAATCACAAAACTTAATTTTTATTTCTATTTAAGTTGGGGTGTTACTCAAATAGGTTGGGCACAAATGTTTTTGTTACCTCTCGTACAAGAGATTCGAACATATATGAACCTGCCAAGATGTAACAGCATGGCTCAAAAATCCAGATATGAAAAAATTTCTATTTTTTTTAATATATTAGTTCAATCCGATTCAAATATTTAAGAATGATAAATACATACATATATATATATATGTATATATATATATGATATATGTATGTATATATATATATAATACATAGTTTACAAATGGTATATGTGTACAAATTCTAGAATGAAAAAAATGGCTTAACATGATAGGGACACGTGTCACCAAAAGAATGGAACACATGTCTTGTAAGTAAATAATGCAATGACATATAACCTCTTAGGTGTCCATGTGTAGAAAAATCTAAAGACACCTAAGTAGACATGTGTCTACATCCTAAAGCATGGTTGTTAAACATGAATATATGTATTTAAAATAAGAAGCTAATCATGTAAGCTAAAAGAGAATGATAAGAAGAAGAAAAAGAGATAAGGGCACATAACCCACTTAGATGTCCATGTGTAGAATCATCTTAGGACACCTAAGTAGGCATGTGTCATCATCTTATGGTTTGCATGAATGATGAAGGACAAGTGTCCTAAACTAAATTACCAAACTAGCCTTGAAAACAACTATATAAAGGGATGAAATATTCACTTCATTTCATACATTCACGAAACAAAAATAAGATAAAATAAAAAGGAGAAGATTAGGAGAAGCCAAGAGGATAATTAGAAGATCAAGATACAAGTCTAAGGTGAGAAAAACTATTTAAGTTCATATATTCATTTCATATTTTGAAGAAAAGTTGAGAAATTTATGAATGAATGTTTGGATGTGAACCTCTGAAAATGATGTTCGTTATTTTAGGCATAACTTTTGCAATTCTTAATAAAATTACGACTTCTCTATCAATTTGGAAAGCTAATTCAAAGGGCTACAACTTTTACTGAAGCAATTTTTCCTAATTCGGCCATTTACATGCCCAAAAATTGGATGCAAGATAAGGTAAAAATCAACCCAAAATAGACATGTTAAAAATGCCTTTTATTGTTGAATTTTGTTTATTGAATCGATAAATAATTTTAAGGGTTTCTTTTTATGATAATTAAGTAGACAAAGATAGCTTCTTTATGTAAAAAAAAATTAAGTCAAAATCTATTTTTATCATAGTGAAACAGTGCCAAACATTTCACCCAAAAACTGGAAAAAAGGTTGATTTTTCGAAATTTGAAACACTATGGAAATTTGAAACGCTTTTTGATTGTTTTTAACTCTGAAGTGTGTCAAAACAGAACTTTCTATAGCATTTATGAAGCGTTGTCTTTTCTGAATTATTTAATGAAGTAAATCTAATAAGCTCAGAACTTTTTACAGCGCATTTAAAACGCTGCATATAGCTGTTTAAGCCTAAAACCACCTAGAACTTTTCATAGCGTGCCTAAAACGCTGTGGATAGCTGTTTTGGGTGTAAAACCATCTGAAACTTGTTGTAACACCTTTAAAATGCTGCAGTTTTCATTTTATGGATGTTGGAACTTCTTATAGCATTTTTTAAATGCTACATTTTCTTATTTCGAATACTTTCGTGATTCTTCTCAACATAGATTGGAATAATTTGAGATAGTTTGATTTTGTCTTAGACCCTTAAAAGTATGACTTTAAAGGTAGGAAATTTACCTAATTACTGCGCGAATACACATAAAGTGTCTTTCAAAATGAATGACTATAACGTTTTAGGGTGACAGAGAGGATAGTGTCTAGGCTTGAGTTTGGAAAATATAGTTTCCTGCTCTCCCTGACTATCCGTAACTGATCTGATGAACGGGATGGTTAATTCAAGTTTTAATTTGAAATTATTTGAATTCAGAAATAATTTAGAACTTTGTTCAATATTAAAGAAAAGTAATTTAAGATTACTTGTGAGATACATTTTATTAATTATATTTCTTCGATGGTGTGCGGTATAAGACAATAGATCTTGGGTAGTGCACTATTACTCTATGTTGGTATAGAGCCAACTAGAGTACGTTCGTACTTAGTGACGAGATGCCGACCGCAATAGGATAACATATCCTAATATCTAAACCAAGTCAAGGGGGTGGTTTAGACTCATAACTATATATTTGATAAATTATGAGGTTTTGATGAAATGAAGTTACAATAAATTTGTTTGATTCAATATCCCGAAGTCTTCCTTGATTTTTGTTTTAAACTTGGGATGATGAAACATTCGAAGAAAAGAGTCATGATGAAACTATAATACAACCCACTAAGAAATAATGTGAAAACAAAGCTTAAATAGCTATCTCACTGGGTCTGTGTTGCTCATGATGTTACACTTAAAACTTTTTAGGTTTAGATGGTTAGTTGGATGCTTGAAGCGAAGACTTTTATTATGCACATTATCTCTTTATGTACCCCTATGTAAAATTATTTAATGACTAGACTCTTAGATCTCTGTAACTCTTTGCTATGATGGGATGATTATATAATAGTTCTTCCATTTAAAATCATGTACTAAGAATGATTTTATGTTCCGACATGTTTCTGTTAAGTTGTGATATTGTTCTATTAGCACCATGGCTTATATGTAGCATCACCGCTTCTGATTAAGTATATCAGAGTGGGGGTGTTACAAAGTTGGTATCATAGCCATGGTTTAAGGGGTGATTTTAGAAACTTTATAGTATCACAATTTAATTTGTCGGAATAGGAAGTTTATACAATTATTGACATCTTTATGACTATTTGCAGTTATAAGTTATGGTTAGCAACAGAAGTTGGTGTACGGGGGATACATGGGGTGGTGCTAAGTGCACCACCACAAAAATGAACGATTAGTTGTTGCAGGTCGCACAATAGAGAAGCATGTGCTTAAGAGGAGAGCAATGACGATTCTCCTTGATGAGATATATGAAGTTTATAATAGGGGTAACGATTATGAAGACGATCTAAAATGAGATTTTGTTCTTTATCGTCTGCGCCAGAAGATGAAACCCTTTGCAATGGCAATTAAACTGGCAGAACGTACTGATTATGGAGATGCTTTAGAATATTTATGGCAAGAAGGAGCATTACCACCACAAGGAGGGAATATAAGACGTAAACGACTTCCAAATAAAATAGTGGAACAATATGATGAAGAGGAATCTGAAACAGTTGGTTCAAATGATTACTCTCAAGAAGTCACTGGACCTTCTCGAGCAGTAAAGGAGGAAATGGGTCCTTCTTCATCAAAGGAAATAATAGTGACAGATTAAGAATGGAATAGGAAGTTAAGTATTATATAGTATATCAAGTAGTATGGATGACTATCTATAGTTTGGGAAGGTTGTGGATAAACACCCAAATTTTGTTTGTAAATAAGTGTTATAAGTAATATAATATGTTTGTGTGTTCATGACTTGAGTATGTTATTAGATATTATTTATAATTAAAGGTGTATTTCATCCGTAACCATAACAAGATATTTTTATTGAAGTTCATGGCAAATCAAAATAACTCAACAACTCAAAGTCAAGAGGCTCAGTTTTCTGCACAAACAAATGCTATGGAACTGTTTGCATCTTTTATCAAGCAGATGGAGCAAGTTTCTTCAACATCTTCAGCAAACCACCTTTTAAGCCGTTTTAAAAGTTTGAAACCTGAAAAATTTGTTGGAGGTGCAGATCCAGTTAAGGCAGAGCAATGGATTCAACATCTAGAGAATATATTTGAAGTTTTGGAATGTAATGAAGTTGACAAGAGGAAGTTGGCTGTCTTTCAATTATCAGAGGAGGCTCGATTTTGGTGGGAGCTAGTACGAACAACAACTAGTCCAGATGAGAAGGAACAGATGACATGGGAAGAATTCAAGGTGAAGTTTTTGGATAAGAATTTTTTCAGAAAATGAGATAGAGAAGATGGAGACAAAATTTCAAAATCTTACTCAAGAACGTATGTCAGTAGCTCAATATCAGAATAAGTTTGAAGCATTATCCCGATTTGGAAATCACTTAATTAATACACCTGAAAAGCATGCTAGACGATTTGCGAAAGGGTTAATCCCCCCCATAAGAAGGCATGTTATTGGTGATAGACGTAAAACTTAAGAGATAATAGTAGCTGAAGCATTAAATTTGGAAGAAGACTATCTTCAGTTCCAGCAAGAAAGGAAGGTTTCAAATAAAAGGAAACCAAACAATCTTTCTGATAATCAAAAGAAACCAGATGAGAAGAAGAAGAAACCAAATGGAGAAAGTAAAGGACCGACGGGACAACAAAAGGAGCTTGACAAGCTAAGGAGATGTTACCGGTGTAATGAGACTGGACACATTTCCCCGAATTGTACAAAGCCAATTGTGTGCCACAATTGCAACGAACCTGGGCATATTAGTCGGAATTGCAAGAAGCCAAATAAGGACAACAAAGACGAGTGTATGCAGTTGTTTTTGAACAAGCTCAAGTAGAAGATACTGTGTTTCTTTTTAACTTTCAAGCAAGAATTTTATTCGATACTGGTGCAACACATTCTCTTATATCTGAAATATTTGCTACTAAGTTAGGATTACTTATTGAACAACTATCAAATCCTTTGATAGTATATAGTGTAGTAGGAGGGAGAACTAAACTTGAGAGTATGTGTAGGAACTGTATCCTTAACTTTGAATGTAAGGATATGGTGGCTAATTTAATTATCTTTCCAATGGAACACTTTGATATTATCTTTGGGATGGATTGGCTTACAGAATATCAAGCTATCTTAAATTATTGCAAAAAACCATAAGTTTGACAATTCGAGAGTATAAGACCTTTGTTTACTCATGTGATAAAGTTGAAGACGCTTTTATATCTGGATATATTGCTTATATTAATATCGATAATAAGGATCAAATGGTGGATCAAATCCCAATAGTAAAGGAATTTAAAGAAGTTTTTCAAGAAATACCAGGGTTACCACCAAAAAGAGAAATTGATTTTTGCATGGACTTAATCCTTGGTACAACTCCTATTGCTAAAGCCGCTTATCATATGTCTCCCATGGAAAATAAAGAATTAAAGAGACAAATTAAGGAGATGGAGGATCAAGGATTTATCAGACGTAGTAAATCCCCTTGGGGAGCATCAGTGTTGTTTGTAAAGAAGCACGATGGGATGTTTCGTTTATGCGTAGATTATCGAGAGATTAATAAGGTAACAATTAAGAACAAATATCCATTACCTCGGATCGCTGACTTATTTGATCAACTTCAAGGAGATACCGTATTTTCAAAAATTGACTTAAGGTCTGGGGATCATCAATTAAGAATAAAAGAAGAAGATATTCCAAAAAAGCTTTCCAAACACGATACAGACACTACGAATTCTTGGTGATACCTTTTGGTCTTACCAACGCACCTGCAGTATTCATGGATATAATGAATCGTGTGTTCCGTCCATATCTTGATCATTTTGTTATTGTGCTTATTGATGATATCCTTATCTATTCTAAGAAAAGGAGGACCATGAATGCCATTTGCGTTTTTGTCTCCAAACACTAAAAGAGCATCAGCTATATGCAAAATTAATTAAATGTGAATTCTGGTTGGAGGAAGTAAAATTTCTTGGACATGTTGTCTCAACGAATGGAATAGGAGTAGACCCATCAAAGGTTAAGGCGGTGTTGAAATGGAAGCCTCCGACAACCCCAACAGAAGTTCAAAGTTTTCTAGGATTAGCTGGTTACTACTGAAGATTTATTCAAGATTTTTCAAAAATAGCATCTCCATTAACAAAACTAACTCATAAGGAAACTAAGTTTATTTGGGATGAAAAATGTAAGATAGCATTTGAAACCTTAAAGAAAAGATTGACAGAGGCACTAATTCTGTCCTTGCCAAAGAGTGGAGTCCCATATAAAGTATATTCTGATGCATGCGGACAAGGATTAGGATGCATACTAATGCAGGATGACAAAGTTATTGCTTATGGCTCTCGTCAATTAAAGCTCCATGAAGCTAATTATCCAACTCATGATTTAGAATTGGCCGCAATTGTGTTTGCCTTAACAAATTGGAGATATTACCTTTTTGGAGAACAATTCCATGTTTTACTCTGACCATAAGAGATTATAATACTTGTTCTCTCAAAAGGAATTAAATACGAGACAAAGAAGGTGGATGGAATTCATAAAATATTATGGTTTTACATTACATTATCACCCAGGAAAGGCAAATATAGCTGCAGATGCATTAAGTCGAAAGAGCTATAGTGTAATAGCTCATTTAATGATAAGAGAATGGAGAGCTCTAGAGACTCTTGCTGAGATGAACGCTTGCACAAGGATGGTTAATGGATCCATGATTAACGAAGTAGTACTTCTATGTAATCTTAATATTCAACCAACTTCGATAAGTAGAATACTGAAAGCCCAAGAAGATGATGAGGAATTAAAAGAGTTATTTATGAAAATGAAGGATAAGGAACCCATGGATTGGAACACTGATAAAGATGGCGATTATAGATTAAAAAAATCGACTATGTGTTCCAAATCAAACTGATTGAAAAATGAAATTCTTAGTGAAGGACATCGTTCAAGGCTAACGGTGCATCCAGGAAGCACAAAAATATTTAAGGATCTTAAACGTCAATTTTGGCAGAATGGAATGAAGAAGGATGTTGCTGAATTTGTTGCAAAGTGTCTTTAAAGCAAAGCAGCAACGACCAGCAGAACTCCTGCAACCACTTCCTATTGCTGAATGGAAATGGGAGCATATAACAATGGATTTTATCACTGGATTACCAATGAAAAAACAAGGTCATGATGCAATATGGGTAGTGGTGGATCGCTTGATAAAGTCAGCACATTTCATACCTTACAACATGACTTTCTCAATGGAGAAATTGAGTAGACTCTATTTGAAAGAAATTGTTCGACTACATAGTATACCAGTTACCATAGTTTTAGATAGAGATTCACGATTCACTTCGAGGTTTTAGAGAAGGTCACAAAAAGCATTAGGGACATCACTAAACCTAAGTGCAGCCTTTCATCCTCAAACAAATGGACAAACTGAAAGAGTGAACCAGATCATAGAAGACATGTTAAGGTCTTGTATAATAGAATTTTAAATCACATGGGAAAATCACATACCATTAATCGAATTTGCATACGACAATAGTTATCATGCAAGCATTGGTATGGCCCCATATGAAGCTTTGTATGGAAGACCTTGTCGTTCTCTAGTATGTTGGGCAGAAATTGGAGATCGTGAGCTTCTTGGTCCAGACCTAGTAAAGGAAACAACTGAGAAAATTTCTATCATAAAGGAAAGATTGCAAGCGGCTCAATGTAGGCAAAAGAGTTATTCATATCATAGAAGAAAAGATTTGGAATTCGAAGTAGATGATCAATTCCTTCTTAAAGTTTCTCCGGTACGAAGGGTAATGCGATTTGGAAAGAAGAAGGCAAAACTATCACCGAGATTTATCGAACCATTTCGTATTACCAGGAAAATTGGGAAAGTTGCGCACGAACTTGATTTACCTGAAAAAATATCAGATATACATAATGTGTTTCACATATCAGTGCTACGAAAGTATATTTCTGACCCATCTCATGTGATTGATTTAAGCGGCATTGAAGTCAAAAAGGGCACCAAGTACATTGAAAGACCTGTTCGAATTCTTGACAGAAGAGTTAAGAAACTAAGAACGAAAGAAATTCCCTTAGTAAAAGTTCAGTGGAATCATCATAATGAAGACGAAGCATCATGGGTAGTGGAGTCAGAAATTAGTAAATATTATCCAGAATTGTTTGAAGCTTAGATTTCGAGGACGAAATCTTTTTCTAAGGGTGGTAGAGTGTAACAATCTGACTCAAAAATCCGGGTATGAAAAAGTTTCTAATTTTTTTTGAATATATTAGTTCAATCCGATTCAAATATTTAAGCATGATAAATACATACATATATATGTATATATATGATATATGTATGTATATATATATATATATATATATATATATATATATATAATACATAGTTTACAAATGGTATATGTGTACAAATTCTAGAATGAAAAAAATGGCTTAACATGAAAGGGACACGTGTCACCAAAAGAATGGAACACATGTCTTGTAAGTAAATAATGTAATGACACATAGCCTCTAAGGTGTCCATGTGTAGAAAAATCTAAAGACACCTAAGTAGACATGTGTTTACATCCTAAAGCATGGTTGTTAAACATGAGTATATGTATTTAAAATAAGAAGCTTATCATGTAAGCTAAAAGAGAAAGATAAGAAAAAAAAGATAAGGACACATAATCCTCTTAGGTGTCCATGTGTAGAAACATCTTAGGACACCTAAGTAGGCATGTGTCATCATCTTATGGTTTGCATGAATGATGAAGGACAAGTGTCCTAAACTAAATTACCAAACTAGCCTTGAAAACAACTATATAAAGGGATGAAATGTTCACTTCATTTCATACATTCACAAAACAAAAATAAGATAAAATAAAAAGGAGAAGACTAGGAGAAGCCAAGAGGATAATTAGAAGATCAAGATACAAGTCTAAGGTGAGAAAAACTATTTAAGTTCATATATTCGTTTCATATTTTGAAGAAAAGTTAAGAAATTTATGAATGAATGTTTAGATGTGAACCACTGAAAATGACTTTCGGTAGTTTGGGCATAACTTTTGCAATTCTTAATAAAATTACGACTTCTCTATAAATTTGGAAAGCTAATTTAAAGGGCTACAAATTTTACTAATGCACTTTTTCTAATTCGGCCATTTACATGCCCAAAAATTGGATGCAAGATAAGGTAAAAATCAACCCAAAATAGACATGTTAAAAATGCCTTTTATTGTTGAATTTTGTTTATTGAATCGATAAATAATTTTAAGGGTTTCTTTTTATGATAATTAAGTAGACAAAGATAGCTTCTTTCTGTAAAAAAAATTGGAGTCAAAATCTATTTTATCATAGTGAAACAGCGCCAAATATTTCACCCAAAAACTGGAAAAAAGGTTGATTTTCCGAAATTTGAAACACTATGGAAATTTGAAAAGCTTTTTGATTGTTTCTAACACTGAAGTGTGTTAAAACAAAACTTTCTATAGCATTTATGAAGCGTTGTCTTTTCTGAATTACTTAATGAACTAAATCTAATAAGCTCAGAACTTTTTACAGCGCATTTAAAACGCTGCAGATAGCTGTTTAAGCCTAAAACCACCCAGAACTTTTCATGGCGTGCCTAAAACGCTGTGGATAGCTGTTTTGGGTGTAAAACTATCTGAAACTTGTTGTAACACCTTTAGAACGCTGCAGTTTTCATTTTATGGATGTTGGAACTTCTTATAGCATTTTTTAAATGCTACATTTTCTTATTTCGAATAGTTTCGTGATTCTTCTCAACATAGATTGGAATAATTTGAGATAGTTTGATTTTGTATTAGACCCTTAAAAGTATGACTTTAAAGGCAGGTGATTTACCTAATTGTTGCGCGAATATACATAAAGTATCTTTCAAAATGAATGACTGTAATGTTCTAGGGTGACAGAGAGGATAGTGTCTAGGCTTGAGTTTGGAAAATATAGTTTCCTGCTCTCCTTGGCTATCCCTAACTGATCTGACGAACGGGATGGTTAATTCAAGTTTTAATTTGGAATTATTTGAATTTAGAAATAATTTAGAAATTTGTTCAATATTAAAGAAAAGTAATTTAATATTACTTGTGAGATACATTTTATTAATTATATTTCTTCGATGGGGTGCGGTATAAGACAATAGATCTTGGGTAGTGCACTATTACTCTATGTTGGTATAGAGCCAAGTAGAGTACATTTCTACTTAGTGACGGGACGCCGACCGCAATAGGATAACATATACTAATATTTAAACCAAGTCGAGGGGGTGGTTTAGACTCATAACTATATATTTGATAAATTATGAGGTTTTGATGAAATGAAGTTACCATAAATTTGTTTGATTCAGTATCCCGAAGTCTTCCTTGATTTTTGTTTTAAACTTGGGATGATGAAACATTCGAAGAAAAGAGTCATGATGAAACTATAATACAACCCACTAAGAAATGATGTGAAAACAAAGCTTAAATAGCTATCTCACTGGGTTTGTGTTGCTCATGATGTTACACTTAAAACTTTTCAGGTTTAGATGGTTAGTTGGATGCTTGAAGCGAAGACTTTTATTATGCACATTATCTCTTTATGTACCCCTATGTATAATTATTTAATGACTAAACTCTTAGATCTCTGTAACTCTTTGCTATGATGGGATGATTGTATAATAGTTCTTCCATTTAAAATCATGTACTAAGAATGATTTTATGTTCCGACAAGTTTATGTTAAGTTGTGATATTGTTCTATTAGCACCATGGCTTATATGTAGCATCACCGCTTTTGAATAAGTATATCAGAGTGGGGGTGTTTCACAAGACTTTAACTCGAACATCATTCATATGAGCCGGACGAAGAAGTACGATGGTCGAATGACAGAAAATTCATCGGATAACTCATATATACAAAGTCTTATATATATATTTTGTCGTAGTTCATGTCATAAATGGAAACGAACGAACGTTGATAAAATCGGACAACGGATAAGATACGCTTACAAAATTAGCATCCTTATATTGTAAAAGGCATAGAATATCATTATGGCCATGAGTTCAATTGTTGATGATAAGAATTTTGATATAATTTTTTTTCCTACTGATATATATTGTTTGATTAACTTTTCAATATTTATGATATAACATCAAAATACAAAGTATTTATGTTGCTAAAAGATGAACTTTATATTCTAGAAATGGATAGCATAAGGCTTACAACTGCATTTGTTTTAATGTTAAACACATTTAGGTGTTGCTTGGAGCCACTTTTTGGCACCTTGTGGTTGACGGCGCGCCTGACGCATCAGATGCCTCAACAATGCTGGCCACTTTCTCAAGACTATCGGCTGTTTGTAAGAAAACGAATCATTAACATTTTACGCATCTCACGCATTGATCTCAGCAGCAACTTCCAACCAACAACTATTTATTTTTCCCCTTCCGCCACTTCCTCTACACAATTTCACCTTCATCTTCTATTTTTTCCCTCTTATTCCCCTTTCATCTCCTCTTTACCTCTCATATTTTTGTCTATGCTAACAGATTTAGTTAATTTACAGTTAGATTTTGTCTATAACGTATAAGATTTAATCGCTATAAGCACATAATTACATAGAAAAAGAAGCGGTATCACTCACATCCACATGTCAAAATATACAATGTTTAATGTGATTTAAATACATATAAAATGGTCATTGAAAAACGCAAAAGTAATTTTCAAATAATAAGACTTTTTTCCTTTGTTATGCAACATGCTACAAAATTATGGTCAGATTACAACCGAAGGCCTTGGTGTCCGAGAAACGGTTGTCATATCCCTAAATATCATATTTGTAATGCTTTCAAATCGACAGATGAACAAAATATTTCAAATTCGGGTAGCTTAATTTCATTTTGTTTTTATGTTATTTTAGAGGCTATACAATTAATTACTTGTTACATATATTATCAAGTCAGATGACACTCCATTTAAAACTGTTTTCATCTTATATTATGATATAACTTCAAATCAGTATCACCCATATTTTAAAAACTGTATTGATGCTACAGATGATGCACACGTAATAATATACTTACATGCAGATGCATGAGTAGTTTCATACATAATACGGAAATGTTTTGCTATATAAAATGCCTTAGCAACATGCTTATTCGATTTACAATTTACTTTTTTTGTGGTTGATTGAGAAGATATTGCGCATGATAGTAGAATAGTTAATTCATTTGCACACAATAAAACTTGTGACTTTCTTCATCCTTCATCTCGAAACTTATGACTTTCGTTCGTAGAAAACGCACTCCTAATTGAATATTCCGTTCCATTTTATATTTATATCACTGAAATTTAAAATGAATAAGCTACCTTGCATAATGATAAACTCTTATAAGGACATACCAAGTGATTGAGTCTAAGGGTATATATAATTTATTGGTTTCACGAGGGTGCATTATCATATGACACACAAAATAAATTATTCTCTAATCTGCATCTAATGTTTTATAACCTAATAATGATAGTATAAAAGAGCAGTCTAGCTGTCTCGCTTTCTTAGCTAGTACAGGCACCCGTTTCATGTACACCCACCAATCAACGCAGGTATGTAGCCACAGTTGTTCGGTCAATGAGCAGTGGGTGCTGTTTCTTATCCGTTGTTGAAATAAAATCGGAATATAAAAATATCTACTGAAAGTCAAGTTCAGCGGCAAAAGGCTGCTCACGAGGAGCAGAACCGCGTTTATGCGTTCACATGTCGGGGTTACCAAATACCAACAGAAAAAGTATGGTTGAATCCAAACTGGAAACCAATGGTAGGGCAGTAGGCTCTCCATGAGTGTTTCTTTGGGCCAAACCCAAACCAACATTACAGAAGTTATAACTAAACTCTTAACTATTACTTATACCTTAACACTAATCTGAATTTACAGAAATTTGATCAAAATTTTATGAATCCAACCTTTCAGCAAATAAAATTGAAATGTAAACATACCTTCAAAATCACAAAAATCACAAACTTTACTTGAAATTTATAGAAAGAAAGTCGATAGCACACCTTTAACCTTTAGGTCCTTCTTACATTTCAATTTAATGTCCATACGCTGTTTATAGTTCGGGATTCATGGATATTACCCGACCTTTAGCCCCGAATACTCCAAACTATTCAAACAAATATAGGTTGGTGATTTCATAGTGGATGATTCAGAATGATAATACGGAAACACTGATATTAAGGAAGGACATAGTTGTAGAATAGGGGTTAGGAAAACTCAAAAGAATGCCATGACGAGATGCTTAGAATCAAGTCAGGAGGGCGTAGAATCAGAATCGACCATCTTTAGAGGTTGCAATATAACCCCGGTTCAGTTCAATCCAAGTTCAACCAAATTCAAATATGTAGGACAACCGTTACTCCTTATCAGTAGGCGAAGTAAAGACAAAGTCGAGGAATGGAGCTAACTCGATTTGGTTTGCACGTGGTTGAGTGAATCTGGATTGGTGCATATGGTACTTGATCAGTGCGTAAAGCATACGTTACTCGATGCTTTGGTCACTCAATCCATCAAAACACTGGCAGGTCGAAAACATCAACTAACTCTACCAGACTATCAACTATGTCAAAACGTCACCAGACTATAGCAGATAACCCTACCGAGTCCAAATGTCAACAGGCTCTAGGGTCTGGGCAGATTAGGTCTAAAACGTTGACTGACTCTGAACCCATCATTGTGTCACTCTTTCAAGGGTGTATCAAAGTCTCGAATTCTAATGATCCCTTTGCACATGTTCTGCGTAGTAGAATCCATCTCTAGACTATTCATGAGACTCCTATTTGAAGTTATCTCAATCTGAGAACTATCCTGTAAGGTCATCATATGTCGTAGGATATCACCTTGTATCTCCCACCTCTCTCTCTTTGATAGTCACATCAATGCAACTTAGTGTCGTCTTTTCTGCATCATATAGAAAAACCATTTATCGCAATAGCCTCGTCTCTATCATAGAATCTCCATCGTTAAATAACAAACCACTACATAGAAGCACCACATCTCTCTCTCAAGCCAAGGCTATTGATCTAAGAGATACCATTGAAATCACTATCGAAGGAACCATCATGTCTTGTTCCTCGAAATCGCATCATCGTCCACGTCAAGTTGGCCAGAGTGGCCAACAACAATAACAGTCGATATCGACCACTCCATAATAGTCGATAATGTCTATTCGGATCATGTATTTAACTAAAACTGGTTAAATGGACACCTAGGGATAATACTTGACATTCGTTTGAATTAAGCTCATCGCCAAGTCCATGCTCCGTCTTCAGATCGACCCCTAAGCTCTAGTGTCACTCCATCCTTGAATCTGTCACGAAGCTCCAGTATCGCTCCGTCGTCGAATCCATCCATGCGCTCTGAAGCTCCATCAATAGTTTATCTCGTTCATTCAAGCCTATAATCTTTGTGCATTCGATCGATAAGCACCGTAAACTCTAGCGAATGAAATTTCCAAATATTAGATCGTCTACGAGTGTCGTTTTAAGTTAAACTTAGTCATACAAATTTCTGAGCTAGAATATAAACATCCATAATAGCAATAACCAAATAGAGCTTATATATGGCAATCAAAGTGAAATAAATGTGCAAATAGCCTAAATCTAGCAGTATAGTCAAAATATCGCTTAACAACGTGCAAGTAGGTAAAATGTGATAATCACGATTGAAACTACTTAAATCAGTTATTAGCCTTTTGTTAATTATTTACTAGGTTCAATTATCCTAACAATTATGTTTTATAATTAGAAATCAGTTTAAAATGTCGGATTTATTGTAACGACCCATCTCCCATGTATCAGGGGATCGTATAATATTTATATTATTTACAAATGAGGTCGTATGATTGTATAAGTTGGGAAATGACTAATAAAACCATTTCCTACCTTCACCATTTATTTTTAATTTTAATGTGACCATTTTACCCATAGCGAATCTTGTTTCACCCATAACTTTGATGGGTAAAGAATTTAGACCTAAAACCACTTCCATTCAATTCAGATGATGGTTTCCCATTATGTACAGTGGCCACATTAAGCAAACAAACTTACCATTTGGGAGGAATGGCTGAAATAATTTTGGTGAGGCTTAAATAGGATGTTTAGGTCATTAGCAGGTGAGGCCCACAACCCATTTTGGGTTTGATGACTTTTAGGGGCTGAAGGGGTAGGAGAATCATCTCATATTCACTTTCCCAACTCCCAAAGTAGATTTAAACCATATTAATGGCCTCTACCTCTCAAATCCATCATTAAACCTTTCTTTAATCATCCAACCACCAAATAAAAAGCGTATTAAGTCAAATCAACACCAAAATAAGAGTTGCTGCAATACATCAGGATCTGAGCCAAATACCTTTTATTTTTGGGTCTAGCGTATTTGGGGTAATTAAGGTGAGTAATAGTGTTCTTACTCACTAATTAAGGTATATTAACATGTAAACACCCCATAAAAATATAACAAATGCTTATAATTCATTATTAATCCTATGATGACACATATCTAAGTTTAGGTTGATTCGGACATGATTTTTGAATCTCAGAATTTAATGGATTATGAAAATATATGCCTCTTTGGGTGCTTAATCTTAGTTGGTTGGTCTTAATGTCGTTTGAGTGTGTTTGGTATGTTATGACATTGGCTAGGAATGCTAAGATGAGTGCAAACGCCGATGAATGGCGAAATAGGATGCTAGAATTCATTTTAGACACGTCGTAATTGTTGGTTCGACCATGTCGAGCTGGACCAACCATGTCGGATCGACAAGAAACTTTATGGGGATGACAAGGAAGGTCATAATAGACTCTAGGCCAAGTTTCAAGTTGTTTGGAGTTCTGGAGACCAAATTATGGTGCTTTAAAGCTCGGGTTGGCTAAACGTAGTAATTCCAATTCAACTAAGAGTAAAGTGGGAATAGGAAATTTGAGCAGCGGAGAACTTCCTGCCTGGTGGTCGAGCCGGGCTTCGACTCGAATAAGTGCTCAAGCTCTGGACTGACATAGTCGATCTGGACCAGGATCGAACAAGTTCGAGTTGACATTGTCGACCCGGATATGACGTTCCAATCCCAGACCAGTATCACCGACCCGGAATTAAGGACTCAAGTCCAGTTCGACAATGTCTAATTAGAATTGGGCCAATCCAGGAAAGGGAGAAAAAGGAAGGGTTCTTTATGGTGGTGCAGGGTGCGACGTTTCTTCGTGACGACGATCGAGCTCTTTTGAAGGCAAACTCCAATACCACTAGTTAAACCTGAGGTGCGAGATAAGTCTAAGTGGGGAGTTGCCACCAAGGATCCAGATGGAAACCATCGGGGTGACTTCTAAGTTAAATTTCACTGCAGGAACACATGCAAAAGGGTTATTGGTACTCACAACTTTAGTACATCCATAAGAAAGAGGGGCATGTAGATGAATCAGAGGCAGAGAAGTGTGGACTAATTTGAACCGTACCCAAGAGCCAAGGTGGTGTGGACTGGGTAGGGCTGTTGGCCATAGACCAAAGCAGTTGGTCGTAACAAGAGTCGGGTGGAGACCAGGTCAGTTGGTCCCACCATGACCTTAAATGGATTGGATGACTAAGATAATAAATACCATGCACTCGACGAACTAAGCGAGAGAATGTGAATATGTTGCCCTGACTGAATGGTTGTTATCACTATGACACACACACACTTCCATTTACACTCAGTATTGTGATTACTATAGATTAGAATACATGGTTATATGTGCTAATTTTTTGGATCTAGGGCCAGGTCATGTATGATTTCTCATGCCTATTATATTACCCTATATAGTGATTGAGATTACTATTGTTCACACCAGACTTTGTCTAACTCAGAGTTTTATGCATTGCTTATTATTACTCTGGGTGATCTTAAATTAGCAGACTAGAGACAGGTTGATGTGCTCGATTATCTGACCAGAGATGAGCAAAAGTCATCAACGTATTATATATGTACTATTATCCCTGTTTATTCCCATAATTCACTACTTTGGGCATAGTAGTGTTTTGTTTAGAGATGGTCTTTTTGAGATGTATCTATGTATGACTCATTAGATATTATGCTACGATGTGAATCTACTACTCTGGTGTTTATGATTCAATTTTCAGCTCATATACCGTCTCACATGTTTTGTATCATGTTTTATGTTATTATATTTTGTTGCATGTGTTGTGAGATATATGATAGGTTGTATGGGTTTTCTTATTTCAACATGATGATTGCCTTGCATTAGTTGGGCACCGTTACAGCGCAACTAGTTGGGTGCCGGTTGGTACAGGGCAACCGTCACATTTATACTGTGTTTATTCCTTAAAGATAGTGCATACATTCGATGAACAAGCCTGCATAGAAACCACAAGACAAACATTTACATCAGTCTAGTATCACACAGCTCGCACTCTCATACCAAGGTCGTTCGCACCATATCGGATTTAGTAAGAGAGGAAGGCCGTTCGCACACAAGTTAAGGGTCGAGCATGGTGTATGAGTTCGGTCAGTCATACCAAAAAATGAGACAGTCGCTTGAACATCAGGAAACCTGGGTGCAACATGACTTGAACACTTTAGGAGACCGCTCGCACATAAGGATAGCTTGCTCTGCCTATCAAAACAGTTAGAGCGTCCGCTCAACACAACCGGGTCGGCCATACAACATAGCTTGACCGTGCAAAGAGGTTGCTCGTTTTTCTTCTTCCCAGTCACTTGTTCCTATATCAAAGAGGTCAATCGTGCAAGACAAGAAGTAGAATTGATGTCGGTCACACATTTCTCTCTATAGTCGGTCATTCATACTAACCTGATCGGTCATACATGTCTCTTTGGAAAGAAAGCTAAAGATACCAGAGGTCGCACACGAATCTTGTGTCCGTTCATAAACTGCAACCCCTGCCGCTTGCTTATTCCTCAATCAGTTACTAATACTTCAACCAGATGCTACCTACTGGTCGGTCAGATATCAATTCTTGAATGGTCGCACTTATATTTGGTTTACAAGCAATGGTCGGTCGCCCGTATACTCAGCATCCGACCACCCGATCAGCTCGCTCACACGCATAGAGCTCGCTCATACAAGACAACTGGATATAGCTGTCGCTATTTGGCTACAATTAGGCGGTGGCATTTTCGTAATTAATGGGACGAGCGACCCATAGCCTGCGTATCTGAGTTTCATCTCATTTCTTCATGGGAGCTCACCTATAAATAGGCTAGGGCTTCCACCATAAGGAGGATCATCTCCTTGCCACCACGAAGTGCTGCCGAATTCTCTCTTGCACCATTCCTTAGCATTCCAACCATCATCATCTCCATTTGAAGATCATTCACCCATTTTTGGCTATGGATCCATGGAAATCATCTAAGTGACAAAGAGATTGAAGACTCTACTTCCTCCTCCTCTCAAACAAGGACATTTACCTTCTCCTCTGTTGGTCCTACATTTCTCCATTAAATTCTGCGAATTAAGTGAGATCTATATGTGTGAGAGAGAATATGTTGTAAGAGAAGGAAGATGCATGTACAAAGAGTGATTTTATGCCTTGTAATCATTGTCATGATAATGCAAGCTACCATCATAGTGGGCGTAGGCCTAGCTTAGGGTCGAACCACTCTAAAACCTTCTCTCCATTTTACTTTCCTTGCATTTTAATTTCTAATTTTTGTTGATTGCGGCTCCATTTACTTTCTAACCACATTGGTGAAGTATGATTCACGTACCATTGGTGTTTGAGCCATTTTTTGGTGAAATCATTTGGCACCCACCGTGGGGCCATGTTCGCATCTCCTTCCTTGGCACTTTCTCCAATTATAAGCTTACTATTAAAGTCCCAATCCACCTCCTTCTCCGAAATCATGGCCGGTTTGAAAAGAAACAACAACTCTATTAGAGCTACTACGAGTGTCGAGAACGCTTATGATAATGAAGCTACACCACAAACTTTGAATTGAGAAGTTGGAGAGTTCCCCAAGCCATCAGTAACTCTAGATGAGTTGAACGTGGTTGTAACCGGCTTGAATGAAAAAATGGATGCTACGACTAAAATAATGATGGAAAAGCTTGATGCTTTACTTAATGCTCAAGCTAATCCCCGCCTCCAAATGTTGTGGGAAATGTTGACGAAAAAGAGGATTCTTCTGCCTCAGACCTTAGTTGGTTCCACTTCTTAATGGAAGATAAGGTGGAGGCCGGCGTTGAGAACTCTAAAGTCAAGGCACCACCTCATGATAAGTAACGTGCGACTCGGAGCGCCACAAGTTCCACCAAAGGGGCACCTCCCAAAAGAGGTACAAGACATCAAAACTTGAGTCGCGATCATACCGGTAAAAGGACTCATGCCTGCCCCGTGGAACAATCTGGCGATGAGAATCACATTTCGGATATGATCTAATGAATAATGGAGGAAAATGCAGCCCATTAAGATAATGAGAAGGAATGGGAGTTTTCACCCAGCAAAAACCCATTTACAGAAAGAATTCATCAAGCAAAATTTCCTAAGAAATTCACACCTCCGACAATAGCACCTTATAATGGGACTGGAGATCCAAACATCTTCCTATTCAAATACGATCAACACATGAATGGAGCTAGGGCCACTGACGAGATAAAATGCTTGTACTTCCCCATATGCTTGGAAGGTGTAGCTTCACTATGGTTCTCCAGACTCCCACCTAAATGTGTTGATCAATTTGCTGATTTGGCGAGAAGATTCCAAGACCAGTTCCGCCTACAAACTACCAAAGTAAGCGATGTGATGTCGCTTAGCGAAATGGAACAAATGACTAGAGAGACCATTAAAGCTTTTCTTACACGATTCCACTTTGCGGCAGCTGAAGTTATAGAACCAGAACCTTGGTACTTACTGCGGCTTTGAAGGGCGCTACTGATAAGAAATCATAATTTGGGAAGTGGCTCAAGATGAAAACACCCAAAACCCTGAAGAAGTTTTACAAGAAAGCCGAAGAATATATGTGCATGGAAGATGATCCGCCCACTGTCCAGACAATTATAGAGAATAATGCTATCGGAGGAAGCAAAGATAGCGAGGTCCAACTTGAGCAAAAGAATGACTCTGGGTAGAAAAGGGGAAATGAAGGAAAGGGTAACAAAACTCATAAGAAGACATGGCCTTAGCGCTGTTAGGAGGTTATGCTCTACTATTTAAGTTCGCACTTCATACCCTAATTCCATGATGTAAGAATCCTAATTCCACTCTAAAATAAGGGGTGTTATGCGGGACCCTCGAAGCTCCTTTAAATCACCAGAAATCGCTACAAGGAAATTTCCGTTCATCCTACAAAATCTCTCCTTTGGCCATGAAACGTCATGGGACCACTTCGGCAACCACCATCAACCTCCTGTGTACCTTCGACCTTTAGGTATCTCTGGTCAACTCACGACGTGGCACGAGCTACGAGCAAAAATCGGAAAAAGACCTAGGCTTAGTTTTTAGTGATTTTCGACTAACTTCGGTGCTCGACCTATAAACAGATAACAATGAAGAGTTTGCATAGTGATATAGAGAACTTTCATGTTAGGAGTTTTAGCTAATTGTAAACAGATTGAACTAGGAAATTTCAGCCACTGACGGATGAAATGGAGCCTAGAGATCTAAGAAGTGAAGAGAAGGAGATGCTTATATAGCCTCCTTCAAAACATTATTCACCAAGCCTAAAATTTCCCGAACCCCAAACATGTTGAACCTTATATTCAAAAGTATTTCAGAAACCACTCTGAGACCAAGTTTAAGGACATAACTCCATCACATGCAAAACTCAGCTTTTTGGATTGTTTCAGGAACCGGTCTCAGGCTACAACCTAAAAATTCAACATTCAAAACATATTGATGCTTACACTCTAAAATGTTCCCACCATCGATCCAGACTTAGTGAAGTGGTGTCGAGTCCTAATTCAATAATATATGAAAAGTCATATTTTGAAACTGCCACTCAATCAACAATTAATATTTAAAAATATTTAAATATCCAATCACTAAAATATAGGCCATTACATCCTTTACAAAATCAATACCACCACTACCACCATTGATTTTCCAATCGATCCAAGCTCAGCCTCATCTATAAATACGGGTTGTCTTGGAAGAATTATGGACTTGTCGCCCTTGAGAATTTTCAGTTATTTCTTGTACTTTGGATCTTTGCTGATCCGAACTGTAATTACCCGTATTTTAACAATTAGGTAAATAAATATGGATCGTAAATTATTCGATTGATGGTTCCAAAATGTGATTTTTCACAAATGATCGAATCAAGACTTGAGACTAGTTCCGTTGAGTTCGAATGGTTTGCTACGTTAATAAAATTTGTAGGGATTGATATATTTCGAGATCGGGAGATTTTAGGGTCAAAACCCTCTCGAAATACACATAAAATTATCTTCTCGGCAATAACCTTGGATTTTGACGAAACTTGTACTATCAGAACAGTATCGTTGAGGTGATGCATGCCATCATGTTTCACAATGCTTGGACGGAACATTTGATCATGGCAAGCTAAAATGCATGTTGATTTTCGTTGAGAGAGAATGGGAATTTAAATTGTTAAATAAAATAATAATAAAATCTTAAGTGTAACAACCCGAAATTTTGGCAATAAAAATTAATTATTAGAATTCCAAAAATAGGTATTTCTGCAAATGATGGAATTTAACCACAAAACTTTATTCGTTCGTCTCAGAATTCTGGTCAACTTTTATGTTTGGAGTTTCGCGAATGGAGTCCGTATGAAAAGGTTACGGACGAAATACGAAAATGGATGGAAAGTAAACAAGTTAGAATTTATAAATATATTACCTTATTTAACTAGTCGAACTAGGCATTTTACAACGCCACGGTCGACCCACTGGGTGTCAGTTTGTCCAGTGACGACTAGGGTTGCTAAGGTTTAGTTTATAATATATGTATAAGACGAATGGACGGATATGAATTTAAACGAATCCAATGGTTCAATGCCAATTTCACTCCTATAAATAAAGGGGTAGGGCCTCATTCTTTTCCGTACAAATTTGTGGGCAGCAGCTAAGCTTTGCCATTTTCCTCCTTCTCCGAACCTAATTTCTTAATCAAAAATATAATCTTGTACAAAAAATCAAATCCAAATCATATAAGATTGAGAGGATTATTAGATCTAAAGGAAAAGAATGAAAATTAGCACTCAACAATAGATTCTCCCTGTTACGACCCGAGGGATTTGCGACCTTGGTTATCGACATAAACTCAATGTCGACTATTCAAGCATCGGAAATACCGGATAGTTAATAGAAAGAAGTTAGAGGGTGATAATAGATAAGATAGAAAATTAGAATAGAAGAAGAAGATCACAACAACAAAATCAGAGTAACATGAATCTCACAACGGAACGAATAAAATACAACATAATTTTGAAATAAAACCAGTATGTGTGTACAATAACATTTGTCAGAGTACAACATTTACAACATAGCGGAAATAAACGATTGCTATAAAATCATGAAGCCTCCTGCTCCAAGCTCTCAGTATATCTGTAAAATCCTGATTACTTGACTGCCTGTACAAATTTGGGCACCCAAGAGTTTAGGGAAAACAAAACAAAATAAACTCCGGATCAGTCATGGGACTGGTATGAGTAAACAATTTAAAACAGGTTGGGAAAATAAACGATATCTCATAAGACCACGCCGTATAACAATTAACGGGTTTTTCCCTTACGAAAATCCAAAACACTTGATTTAACATTCAAAAATCCTTTTGAAAGAAACGATATCTTTATATCAAAATCCTTTTGATATTATAATAGTGTATATCACCCACAATATAATAATCATATAGCAGAACGCTTTCATCTCATGTTCCACATACATAATATATAATCAAAAACCACAGGAACTTATTGGGTAATGAATTCCAACTGGCAAGGTGTGGGACCACCTTCTGACAGTGTATCTCCAAAGAGGAATACACCGGGTTCAACAAGAACATCTTGCAACCCAGGCTAAACATGACCGGTCACTCATTTTTCTTGAGTATACTGAATGTATTATCACCAACGGTTGGGATCAGCAACCGTTTCCCGAAAGGGACAACATTGAAATAGATTATAGAAGTAAATGGAATTTCTCTAGATCAGGTGACAATACACCCTAATTGACAGCTAACCACTTAGCCATACGATCTACCCGATTTTATACTATTTCCTGGTTGTGAGGCTAGAGGCCATAACATATAGTTCACACCTTTATTTACTTTGAATGCCACATTGTCACACCCACCAAATCACAAATTGATTTCGCCAAAAATACCACGGGAATACAGCTAAGAGTAATGAATTCCTCCACCACCAAACGTAAATACGTTTGAAGAGATCAACTTATGCGATCTATTAAATATAATCTATCTGACATTCTTCCATACAGGTCGTCCTTGGACTGGACAAACCAAAGTTACTATTCTGTAAATCCATCTTGGATAATTTCTACCTAGGATTTACTAAACAGCCCTTGCATAACTCCGCCTTCAATTATCTTCATCATATTTGATATGCAACGCTAATGCCATACGGAGTGGTTTTCAGATAATATATCTAATCCCACTCTCTCCGTATTGACAATGGAAATGGTCAAAATCTTTGATAGTAGGTGATTTAACTATAAAAGGAAAACATGTGTACAAACAACGGTCGTATTCCCAAATGGAAATCTTACCGATCAATCATCATTTCATTTCCCAAATTCCCATTTGTCGTTTCCATATATTCATAAATTCCTTACTTTCTAAAATTAGAAAATATACCTTATTAACCTTGGAAAACATTTCCATTTTTGATTCATGCATCTATATATTCCCACCTCTATCAGTCTCTAACTGTAAAATAGTAAGTGAACAACTTCCCAAGCATAAACCCCAAAGGCCGAAACCAACATCAGATCGATACCTAGAAAGCCATTCAACTTAACTAATTTCCAGTCAGTTTCTAATTTCAGTAATTCTATTTAAATTCCTAATTCAAACCCCAAATTCCTTTATAATATTTTATTTGCAAAATATTTATTTTCATCTAATTTTTCGCATAGAATGTGAATAATATTTCTTTATATAATCAAAACAGTTTAATTTCGTATTTAAAAACCATATCTCAAACCCAAATTCTATTTATATTTTTATTTGCAGAATTATTCATACAAATCTTATTTCATTTCCAACATTTATAATCTCGTTACAAATTTCCTTTATAACTACTACATTCACATTCCATTTCAATTGTCGGTGTTAAAACCGATTTTACTTCTCTATATAAATTCAAATTTTATATATTCAATTTATCAAATGATAAATATTTCCTTAACTTGTAAATATCTTTTATAAATTATTCTCCTCAATCTATCTGTTAAAACAGTTTTCTATTAAATATTTACTTTAAATTAGTATCATGTTACACCCGTGTGCGAAGCACGGGTCTAAATGTTACTAATGTAAAATTCTCTTTTTATAAAATTCTATTCATTTTTCAAATATTTACTTTTATGATTCTATTTACTTTCCAAATAAATTCCTTTTACAATTATATTTATTTTCCAAATAAATATTCCTTTTATTTATTTTCCAAATAAATTCCTTTTATAAAATCCATTTGATTTTATATAAATATTATATTTTCAATATACACTTCGAAAATTCCCATTTTACATCCTAGTATTTCTTATGGTATTTTAGAAATACCAAATCACAGTGCCAGTGTCATCCATACGTACAAAATCAATCATAGAAAATATATCACATTATATATCACAATATATGAAAAACAAACAGTAATAATATTTGAGGAATCCAGCTGGATCCCTCCAACCTGTTTCCCTGCATTCACAGATGTTAAATAATATAAATAACATCGATTTCATTTCAGTATGAAATACTCTGATAAACAGAATCAATATATGATTAACGATTTATATATATCATAATCTACAATTTCAACCAATAAATCTGCAATTCAACCAAACAATCAACACACAGCAATCAATCATCATTTATCAATACTATATTATATTTATAAAAATATAAACTGTACAGAGTTAGTTAGATTTACTCACATTGGACGATCATCGTTAAATAACGATAATTGTTGATTGATTCAGACAGACAATTTATTTTGCTATAAATTGTAACGAGCTCCAATTCACTCCCAGTCAGTTCCATTGTGTAGCCGCCATCTATACGATCCCAACGGATCTTGTTTCGTCCAATTCTGATAATGTACGCAAAAGTTGTACATTTTAAAAGTTTAAATACTATTTAAATTGAAAACAAACTAAATTTATTATTAGCTGTGCCTCACCCATTCACCACGGGCCCAAATTACATCCTTCTCCGACCCATCATAAAATGGTTCCTTCTTCCCCAAAAAAACTTAACCCGTATGCTCCTTCCACCTCTTATTTCTTTGATCCAAACTCGTCACTTCACGAAATTCGAAACCAATTATACTTGCTTAATCACTTCCACTCCACTATCAAAACACAACAATATCATCACTCTCGATCAACTTTCCTAACCGCGACTTCCAGTTCTAAATACACTATACAGTGAAAACCAAAGTTTGACCACCTCCAACTCCTCCTTCGACCACAAACCAACGTCAGCACCACGACCCCACATTACAATGCTCAAAGCTATATTCCTTCCTCACCTTCACACATGACTTGCACACCCAGGTCCTATCGCGACCTACAGCTCACTCGGGAACCCACGACTTCAGTTATTAGACCCTCCTCTACGATGCCCTGATTACAACGCACATCTCCAATTCCGCGATTATTGTTTCAATCCTTAAAACACCTGAACCCTATCTTTCGATAATAACGCAACAGTAAAAAAAAGGGAAACTCGAATTCAGTAAACATTACAGGGAATCGGAGATCATCTCTTTAGAGATTTGAACACATCACTATGTTTTTTATTGATTTTTTCTTGAATTTTTCATTGTCACAAATTTGTTTTGAGAATGGAAAAACTAGCGGCTTAAAAATGTTTCTCTTTTGACTTTGGGGAAACTGAGATTAGATTAGGATAGTTGTTAGGTACTTATGGAATAAAAATATTATTTTATTATTATAATTTTTTTTATTGTATCGTTTCTTGTATTTGTCTTCTAAAAAACCACATTATCGCACACGATATCCAAAAATCATGAAAATGGGCATGCGTGATAAGGGTATATGCGTGAATGACGAAAGCCTTGACTAGTAGGGCCCGTAGCTAGTGCTCTCTAGTTTATAAAAATATGGAACAAGTCATCGAGAGGTATTAAGTCAATAAAAAGTCCATCGACCAATGACTCTGCCTAGGGTTTTAAGTGGTTGGGAGAATCCACCCTATCTATCATTAATAATGAGGCAGAAACAACAGACAATGAGGCGGAAACAGTAAAAAGGAAAGTGGGTGGAAAGGTATATATGTATGTGAGAACTCCGCAGTTAGGGGTTCACTTCTCGGTCTAATAATCAATTATAATAATAATTTAAAGGGCTTCCTAAATATATGCGTAAAATGTTCTATCTCGGTATTATATCTTAGAATAATAATTTGGGAAGAATAGTAGAGTCGTGCATAAACATTTACAAGGTTAGGCTAGAATCACTAACCTTGGTAGGCATACATCCTTGGTTGAACCAAACAGGATACATCTGTGTGTTATGTCGGTGGTACATTTCCTGTTCACCAGAATCTTGTTGTTCTAACTCCCTTCCTCATTACAATCCCCAGGTTTTCTAGAGAAAGTCTAGTTCCCACAGGTGTTTTTGATTGGCTTTCTGTTCTCATACTCTCTCATGCTCAGTATTGACAAAGTGACTTACTTTAAAAAGGTAGTTACTTGAGTTAATACTATTTTATCCTATTTTGTTTCTACTGCGATTTATATTATCGTACTCTGATTATGCTCATGCTCATTTATTTGCAAGTACCAGATCTACACAATCCATGCTTGGATGTGTTTGAATTTCGATTTTTGTCAAAATTTGGGTACAGAAAAGTGTGGGGTGTAACATTAAGCCCACTCCCTTATAAAAGTCGAACACTATTCACTTCCTCTTTCTTTAGTCAGTTACTATTCCATTGAGGTAGCCACCTCTTTCTTACAAAACTAAAAATCAAAATCAACTTGTTCTCTTCGTTAAAAATTCCAAGGTCTGGTTCATCGGTTTCACATCAAAAACCTCGACACTCCTATACCTATTTGGCAAGACACCGTCCCACTTCCATGATTGACATTTCCCTAGGTCGTGATTAGGGTTCAACTTCTTTGGAGGTTAAGGCAGTGGCAAGCAAATCTAAGCATGAAATCGGACTTAGGGTGGAAAAAACATCAACAACATGAGCACCATTGAACTCGATCCATTTTTGCAATATGCTTCTTTTTCCCATGTTGTAAAAATCCTGGGAAGTCGCAATTTTATAGATGGCTTCGACTGTGATTTTTTTGGGATATGGAGTTTGGTTTTCGATGGAGATTGCAACGATGTAATCGAATTCGAATTTCTTATAGTAGTCGTATCCTTGATTTTTGATGCATAGGATATTTGGCTTATTACTGTGTAGTGGACGACCAATAGAAGGAGTTGGGGGAAGAAAGGTAATTAACAAATTCAATTAGTTTAACTAGTTAATTATAGTTTATTTAAATAGTTGAAATAATCCATTATGTTATACTTATCATATCTTTTGCGTACGATATAGAATTTGGATGTGATTTCTTGCGTTGGGCTTATATGGACAAGCTCTACGTTGTGGAGCTGATTTGGACTGATTTGGCTAAGGTAAGTGAAATTACCCCTCATTGAACCGTATTAGTTTATATAGCCTAAATGTGACGATTTAAATTGGTTTATAATCATAAAATGTAATATTTAGGATTGCGGAACCTAGTAAATAATAAATAAAATTATTAGAAAGTGATTTGAGTAGTATTAACGTGATTATCAAATTTTACCCAACTACGCGCTATTTTGCGCGCTATTTACCCGTTTCCACGCTATTGCGCATTGTTTCAGCAATAGAGCTAGAAATGGATTATTTAGAAATATATTTTATTTTTATTGCTATAGAGAGGTTACATTCGATTTACAATCATTGTTGTTGGTTCTTGTCTGCTATTTTATGAATTTGGATGATTAATTGTTGTACGGTTGAACTGTTTGCTTGGTTTAGATTAAAACTTCATACGATGCCAACCTAGTATTGGGAAATATTTCGTTCGTGAGAGTTTGGGGGTGTTTATAGATCAAATAAACACGTTGTCGTATATCGATTGAATTCACAAGGATAGTGGACCCGAAGGGGCAAGATATATTCTTGATGGAGCTTCAGAGCGCATAGATGGATTCGACAACAGAGCGAGATTGGAGCTCGATATCAAATCTAAAGACTTGGATAGAGCTAAGAAGTGGTAGGACGGAGTGGATCTAAGTCGGTTAAGTTCCAATTGACTATGTTGATCCAGATATAGGTAACTAAGTACGTATCAGGTGTGCCGATCTGGTGTGACTAGGTCGAACCGAAGTAGGTCGACCCAAGGAAAGGTGACGTAATGATGACCGATCTGGAGATAGAAGATGGATTTGGCGACGAGCTTGACTTAGCAACGAGCCAAATTTCTCAATGAAGCTGGACGTTTTCTTGGGATGCGTATTTAACCACTTTTGGTTATATATGTTATTTAAGTAGTCATTATCGATTACGATTACATAGTTGATATCGAGTACTATTGTTATCGGCCTTTGGCCAATTTGACTCCGAGGAAGATGCGTTTTCAAGGAGCAGGATATGATGGTTCATTTGATAGTGGTTTCGAGGCGATGGCTCTTTGATTAGTGACTTTGTCTTAAAATGAGAATGTGGTGCTTCTATGCAGTGATGCATCATTTGAAGACGTTGATTCTAGGATGGGAGAAAGCAGTTGTGATGGATAGTCTTACTTTGAGATGCGGAAAAGACGGCATAAGTCGTATTGAGTTGACTATCAAGAGATGGGAGATATAGGGTGATCTCCTATGACATACGATGACTATCGGGGATAACCCCCATATTGAGACGACTTCGGATGGGAGTCTTATGGATAGTCTAGCATTACTAGAAATTGTGGTTACAACATCAGGGCTTTTACATCAGTTACTAAAACCATCGATGTTAAAGGAATTTTTAACATCGATATTTTTTTGTGAATGTTAAAAATTTTCATAGACATCACTTGTTAAAATAGCCGATGTCTATTACTCTATTATAAAAAAAGAATTACCCCCCTTTTATTTCACCTCGCGGTTTCCTCTTTTATTTCCCTCCCCTCTCCTCTTTTATTTCACTTTATTTCCACCAAAGAAACCCTCGTTCAAAAATCAAAAAGAAAAAAATGGCCTCTCCAAATCAAAATCTCACTTAATCTCCTCCTCCCGGACACCCTCCAATCCACCATGCAAGCCTCTAGTCTCCGCTGTCACCTCGAGACCCACATCGAATCCATTAGCATCAACCATAACCTCAATCGTTAGCGTTTCAACCTAGGAGTAACACGACAAATAGGTGAGTTTTAACAAACGATCATGGTATTCAAGTTATTAATCTCAGTATTAATATGAAAGTACAATGGTAACTGTGGGGTTTAGAATTGCCTATTTTCTAGTAATGATGGGTTTAAATAGGGTTTTGAAACCCTAGTTTATTTGATTTCATTGATTGACTTGATTTGTGGATTTTGTTCTCTGATTTCATTGAATGACTTGGTCTTTACATGTGTGTATTAACCGAACCTGCTTCCATCATGTGTGTATTTGTTTGTGATACTACACTTGATCCTGATTGTTTGGTGAGTGTAGTTTTTTCGCATATGATATTTACCGTTGATATTGTTTGGTTTGGGTTATTCACATGTTCCTTGTTCCACCTGTGTTGTTTTTACCTTTTAATTGTTGTGGTTAAACTGATTCCGTACTTATACATATACATATGTGTATATATGCAAATACGAAAACAGAACCTACTCATTACTTTTGTTATGCAGTGCTTGCCTATAACTGGAATTAAATGTCATTGCTACCGCTGTTTCACTGTGTTCAACTCAAGACATTTGCTTTTAAAATGGAGGATGACAATTTCACATGTTGTATGTATATATATACATAAACACACACACACACACACACACACATATATATATATATATATTATATGTGTATTTATGTACTTATGTGTTGATTCAAAATTTCAACTACATATGTCCTATAAGCCTAAACACATACCCAACTATATTTATGTTGGCCTGCATATTTGTAGCTTGCACCTCACACCTATATTCAGTTATGTGCACATGTATTATGGTTGCTCTTGCATAGAAACCTGGTATAGTTGTCCCTCTTACCCATTGTTTCATGTACCCCTGCATGGCCTGCGTATACTTAGCTGACTGGCTATGAAAATGTGTCACTTTTGTTGGGAATGTGTATATGACTACTATACATGTGTGCTAGGGTATGTATATGTACATATGTATTTGTATTATATATGTGTATATATATGCATGTGTTATATATGTATATATACATATACACATGTATTAGTGCACTAACTTATGTGCTGTGCCATATAGTAACTCTTGTATTTTTGCATGTCTCTTGTGCTACTGCAGTAACTCTTATAACTTGTGTGCTATGTCATGCATTAGAACAAACTTGCACCTGATGATGCCATAAAATAATACCGTGTAACTACACCTAATGACCATGCTTATTATTGATGGGTTGGTTTATACTTAATGTCACCTGTTTGTTTGAAGTTCGGAAGCTTGATTTTGTGTATATATGTGGTGGCTGACGCATGTGTGTATAAATATACATTCTTATATGCATACATGCACATTGTTAGCATACGTACATACATACATACCTGTGTTGTCTAGATTTATTTACGTGAACTATTTTTGGAAACTAGAGAAAACTTATACGCTGTTTTGATGTTGCCTATGTGATTTGTTGGTTTTGTGCACTTAGTAATTGGCATGCAATTCTTGCTCTGCTGCGTATTTGATGCTGCCTTGGTCATTGTGTTTTAATGTCTTCTCTTGTGTGCATTCACTTGAACCTGGTCTGATCTATGGTTTATTTCCATGTGCAGCTATCTTGTACCCTTGATTGGTTATTCCTGCACATACTATCCTATTTTTGTTTGTATATTCCTGTATTGATCTAATAAGTGGAACTGCATGGTCATTTCTTTAGTCCTGACCATACTTACCTAAAATATGTGGCATCTATTGCCTGCATATACATGTGTTCACCTATGTATCTACTATGATCATTAGTCTGCAGTTCCTGGACCATGTAATATTTGAAGTTGAAGATCATTTGCATGTCATGTATTTGTTGTGCATTTGATGCCATGTCCTTTGTGCTACATTTTGATAATTATAGTTGCTTGATGCCATGACCCATAACCTGAAAAATATGGCTTTACTAAAATGATATATATATATATATATGCATGTCCTTTCTGGCTTTGTGTTGTCACATGCATGTGCTGTTGCACATCTTTTCTGGCCTGATATGATTTTATGTGGAACTGGTCACTTTGCTGCTACTATTTGAATGCATGTGGCCTTTGATTTTGGTATCCTATCACACACTATTCTTAAATACTTGGTTTTTCTTAAATACATGGTTATTTGATCAAAACAGTCCTTTTATGTTCAATCTTACATTAAGATTCTAAAACTCATAAAAAGGTCAAAGCCGAAATTACTGTAAATTACGCCATAAGATATTTTGAAGAGGAACAACATATTTCAAATCATAAGAAATATGTAATATATGTTTTTGGAATGGTTGACGTAAGCTATGTACAAACATACATAAATCTATGTTTGTCCCTGAATTTACACAATCCTTTTCTTTTTACACTTTTTGTATATATTTCTTACTGATTTGAACTAATGTATTTTTATTGAAATAGTACAAAAAGGAATATTTACAATAACCATGTTAAAACCTAAGCAAAACTGAACATAAACAAGCTTATTATTCTTTTAACAAAATTTACATGAATCACAATCAACAGCAATACTACAGATCTAGAATAAACAATACTTTTATAATGATTTTTAGGACTGATTTTAAGAGCTATGGTATTTATAATAACCATAACATTTTAAACACAACTGTAGGAAATAATACAAACAATTCCAATAAGCCCACAAGATAATAATATTCAAACCATAGTTTTGTTCTTTCAGATTTAACAATACTCATAAACAGATTTGATAGGAATTTTTCAGATTTGACAAAACTATAAACAATTCTGATAAATATTTAGGCACACATTTTTAGATCTAATACAAAGGAAGTAATCAGATTATTATAACTATATGTATAGACTTTTCACTCACCTGAAAGCACCAAAATCTGAATCTGAATAGTCTTTTAGGTCTACAATTCATAAGTTCTTACCGATCTACAGTGATTCTGAAAAGGGGATACTTCCAGATTTGTAGATTTGCAAAAAAAATAAAAAAAGAGGGAAGAAATCAGACGAAGAAGAACCTAAACAAAAATCCATGATTAATCTCCTTAAATCTGTATTGTTTATGTTTGACAATGTTTGTATATGAATATACTTTGTTTTAGAATATGTTTGAAGAGAAAAGAAAATGGCAGAGCTTCGCTAGTACTCTCAGAAATATATGCAAAAGAATAGGGGCCTAACCCTTTGTTTATAGCAGTTGAAGAGGCCCTGAATCGTTAGATTTAATTCATAGAAATCCGTCAGCTAATTTTTTTTTATATATAACAAAACCCTATCCGCCACTACCTGGCTTGACCAAGCGGTCACAACTAGCGGTCGACCGCCCCTATCGACCGCTTGGGTCGACCTGGCAGTGAGGTGGCAGGGAAATTAGTAGTCGCTATATATTTGATACTCTGTTTGAGTTATTTCCATCCATTTTTAATATTTTGTCTGTAACTTTTTCATACGGACTCCTTTCACGAAACTCCAAAAATGATAGTTGATCGGAATTCCGTCACAAACGCAACGGTGCAAGTTTCGTAGTCAAATTCCATTATTTGAAAAAATTCCTATTCTTGTAAATCTAATTAAATAAGTGATTGAATTTATTGGCAAAATTACAGGTTGTTATAGGTCCGACAACTTGGGGCTGATTGGGGAAGATAAGCGGCTCGTAGACTAGGTCCGTTCTGGTAGCAAGTAGCTAATTGGGAAATACAAGAGACCTAATAAAATAATTATTGGGGACCAAGTCTAGGGGTGACTTGTGTAATTGCCTTTTTGTTTGCCAACCCGTATCAGTCAGCATCCCTTTGTTATTATGGAGTCTCACATTAGGTAGAGGCTAGGGCACACTTTACTAAACTGTATAGTAAGAGGTTCAAACGAAGTGGGTACGGGCGTATTCCAGCATAACAATGAGCGTGCATCATTCCAATTTGTGAAGATAACCCACTGTAATGCCCGTGATTAATGGATGTGTCCTTTTAGCTTATGGGTTCGGGATTGATAACCCCAAATTCCATAGCTGACTCACGTTATCACATTTTGGGTAAAGTAGCCGATCGACAGGTAGAAATTAGGTAAATCCTAAATTTGATATTTTGGGAGTTGATGTAGCAATTTTCGGATATGAATGAGAAGCCTATCTTATTTCGTGTTCATATTTTCTACTATTTCATTTATGATTTTGTGTCTGTTGCTCTTAGAACTATTCATCTGTCTAAATGCTTCCTTATCTTATGCTCGTGCTAGAAATTACTAGAACTCACCAGACGTATGTCTAACTTAGTTTGTTTTTTCCTTCACTCTTCCTTCCTCCTCCCCCCTAAGTTCGTAGGGTAGAGGGTCTTAGTAGTGATTCTTTATTTTTTGGTTCATCTTGGATTCAGACTCTTTCCAAATTCATTTATTAGTTAGTTCTTATTTTTTGATCATTATACTGACTTATGAGAGGGATAGCTTTTGTGGTTTTACTTATGCACTTTGATATCTTCCAAGAGACAATATGTTTATTTTATGATGTTGACTATCTGGTATTTTAAAATGTAATAAGTATTGTGACTTGATTTGCTTATTTAAATAAATGTTTTTAAAAAAGTTTACATGGTGTTTTATATTTCTATTTTGTGAATTTTAGTCTCTATGTTGTTACTTTATACTAAAGTGTTTCACAAAGCTTAGCGCATCCTCATATGGCTGATGTTGAGGCATGTGAGGTATCACATTTGGTATAAAGCCTAAGGTTACAGGATCAGAGAAACGTTTTGAAAAAGTGTTTTTAAAAGTAAAAATTAAAAGTAAGAAAAATTTCAAGTGAAATTTATTTTCGAAAAATATCCCCTCAAGTCAATTAAAATATTCCTTTTGATCACCTTTTGAATCCTTGTCTCTTTTCTTTCCAGCATTTCTGAGGCTCCCAATTTTCCAGAGGGAGTTTCCATTTCGGCATGGTTCCGTAGATATGTTGAAGCAACGATGCCTGCTGAAGGGCAAGGAAATGCCCTACCTCCAGTTGTAAACGCGTTAGTCCGCCTAATCTAGTGGTTAATTTCCCTAAGCTTTGAAAGGATTATTCTGCTATGGGTGGCAAGCCATTTCTTAGATCAGAGAGTTTGTAAATGCTTGTAATTAGCTGAGAGAGTCTGATCAAGTGTTTGGATTATTCGAGCTAGATGACTAGAGAAGGATTTAGTTGGCCGTTTAGCAACTAAAAGGAGAGGTGTCGTATCAGTGGGAAGTAGATGAGGTCGTGCCGTCAACACATGGGATGAGTTCAAGGATAAGTTGGATAAGAAGTTTTTATCACAAGCTGAAGAAGGAATGTAGTTGGAAAAGTTCTTGAGGCACGGTAGTATGGCGGTAAAGGAGTCATGGATAGCTTCAATGAGCTGGCAAGGTTTGGTTTAGATATGGATAATACTGCACATAAGAAGGTCTTAAGATTTGCGAGGGGAAACCAACACCTCCAATGTAAAGAACCACCAAATTCTTGATCCTGATTATCGGTATAAATACCATATCGACTAGCCCCACCAAAAACTTACCAGGTCATTAAAAGAAAGAAGTTAGAGGGTGAGAGTAGAGAAGATAGAAAATTGGAATAGAAGAAAAAGAAGAACACAAAAGAAACAAAGTAACACGAATCTCACAGCGGAACGAACAAAATATAATATGTAATATCATTTGAAATACAAAATGGTATTTGCACTTACAAACATCATCAGAGTACACAATATATATAATACAGCCAAATAAAACTCTATCTAACACTGAAGCCTCCTGCTCCAAGCTCCTTCCAGAATCTGTAAAATCCCGAACTACTTGACTACCCATACAAATTTAGGCACCCAAGAGTTTAGGGAAAACATAGAAAAATAAAATCTAGGTCATTCATTAGTCTGGTGTGAGCAAAACAATTTTTAAACGAGTTAAGGAAATAAAAATATTTCATAAGACCACGTCGTAAGTACGGAACAAGTATTACTTTATGAGAACAAAACATTTTTATTGTATATTCAAACTAGATATTATGATAATGTCTAAGGTTTTCCACAAATAATTAGAATCTAGAAGAATGATCGCATCTTACATTCAACTATATAGTATACAAACAAAACCGCTTGGCGCTTATGGATAATGGATTTCCAACTATGAAAAGGTATGGAACCACCTTCTGATAGTGTATCTCTTGAGTGGAAAACACTGGGTTCAACAAGAACATCTTGCAACCCGGCCACACATGGCCGACCACTCATTTCGCTTGAGTGTATCGAATGTATATCACCAACGGTTGGGATCAGCGATCGTTTCCCGAAAGGGACAACATCGAATAGAATAAAGAACGAAATAAATTTTCTCTAGATAGGTGATAATACAACCTAATTGGTAGCGACCCTACTTAGCCATGCTGCTTGCTCGGTTTTTGTCATTTACTAGTTGTGAAGCTTGAGTCTATGCTTACCTTTTTCTTATTACATCTTCATTTACTTTGAATGCCACATTGTTAAATCCGCCAAATCACTAATTGATGTCCACAAAAATACTCTAAGACTTAAGCTAAGATAAGGGTCTTCTCCGCCACCAAATAGAAGTACGTTTGTAAAAATCAATGTTCGTGACTCTTAGGAGATACCCTGTTAGACATTCGTCCATACAAGTTGTTCTGAGACTGAACAAACAAAAGGCACTATTTTGTAAATCCATCTTAGGCAATTTCTACCTAGGATTTACGGAATAGTCCTTGCATAACTTCGTCTTCAACTATCTTCAATAATGTATGACTCATATAAATCGAATTGAAGTGGAATATAGTTCCAGAATCTTCGAAATGATAACGTTAATATCTTTTAGGGTCAAGTGATACTTAATAGCAATCAATCAACATGCTTTATATGGTTTCTATATCCTAGTTGATTATCAGGACTTATTTAATAAAATCATTTCACATATAATATTCGAATCACATATTTGAATGGTGATTTAATACAAGATGGGTTAACATCAATGGTTACTTTACTATTCAAGTTAGAATAATCACATTATAACACAAACATCAATCAATCGACAATCAATTTTCACAACATATCTAACATCTTTAGTATGGCAATTCAAATTCAATCCATCATCGTCTATTTATTGGTTAATCCTGGATTAGTATTTATTTCCATATTATACCTATCTAGAATTTACTTTCTTTAGATAAGTAAATAATTAATTTATTGAATCTTTATTTAAAACGGAAAGTAAATGATACTTTCCTGAATTCGATAAAATAGATTACTAATTCAACATTTCTTCCCAATTCATCTTCACTCTGTTTATTTTTCGAATTTTTAGAGTAACCTTATCATTTTAGGGTTTATCCGTTTCCATTTTTATATCAATTCCTCTTACAACCATTGTCATCTGCAACATTTGTTTTAAATGTCATTCACTTAGAATTGTGCATTCTCGACTCGTTTTACTTAATCAACTTGATTTCATTTTTAAATACTATTACCATTTGTCCATCGAGTCATTCTATAAATTTACACTTAATTGTTTTAAATTCGATTTTTAATTCATTACTTGATTTCAAACGATTATCAACTTGATTTGATAAAATAACATATCAATTTTTATTTCAAAACATTTAAACTCATTAGTGGTAGTCAAACCTCTCCTTTAAATCACGTCATGTTGATGATTATAAATTCAATCCATCAGATCTCAACCAATTATTCTTTCTCAAGAATAATTGAATAACTCACGTTCCTTATTATTTAAATTAAAAGAATAAGTTAAATTCTATTTAAAATAAATATAACTTTGATAAATAACAATATATATTTATTTAGTTTAACTTTAATTAATGTTGATGGTTTCTATTTACTATTCCCAATTTTCCATTTAATCAATATGATCAAATTCATTATATATATTATATATATATATATTACATTTTTCTCTTATTAATAAATAATCAATACGTTAAGATAAATTTAGAGGTCTTAAAACCATTCGATTCACCTCAGTAAATATCAACACTTCCTTATTCTTTATCTTCATTTCTTCCTTATACTTTATTTCTTTAGCCCATTTCTTTCAGCCCACTTATGTAACAACCCGGAAAATCTGGGCCAGTTTAAAATTTTTATTTTAGCAATTTTAGCGAATTTTGATTATTTAAAATGAATTATTTTAAATAATATCGACGAGAAATTTATTTAAAATATAAATCGAACGTATATATTATACGCGTCGTCATTAGAATATAAAAATTTATATATAATTATAAATAGAATTGAAAATGGCGCGGTAGTTCGATAATTCGATTTCAAACTTCAATTGAATGTACCGGGTGCAAAACAATCCGGATTTTAGTGAAACCAAAAATGATAGAATCTAATTGATAATATCTTTCTAACGAATCCGACCAATCGAAATTTGATAGCGGGAATCAAAAGGTATGTCCAGTTGAAAATTCTGAACAGTCGCTTAAAAATGGACATTTTGCAAATGACCTCGGATTTCGACGAAACCACTTTTGTTAGATCCGCAGTGTCAAGTTATTGCTAGGTTTCAAATTTCATAATTTTTCGAATCAATATGTGAGCGTGGCAAAAGAAAACGCGTTTGACCAGTTTCTGTTGATTTTAATCGACTGGAAATTGGTCATTTTTCAAACGGTCTCAGAATTCGACGAAACTAGTTTTGTTAGGACCGTATCGTCAATACGAAGCTAGAAAATATTTTTCTGGAATTTTTCTAGTTAGTATGTGACCCCGGTAATTTGAAATGTACGTTTAAAATTCAATATAGTGATTTAAATGTAAATTAAACAGAAACTGATCGAAACAGTCGAATCAGCTTGCGATACATATCCCATTGTGTTCGGAATGGGGGTAATACGCTATGGACGACAGGCGGTGGGCCTCGTTTAGAGGTCGTATGAAAAAGTCAACTCTTTGGAGAAAATAAATAATAAAATAATAATAAAATTAAAACCCCTTTTCCCTTAAAACCCCCCCTTCCCTCTTCAGAACTGTCAAAACCGAAATAAGAAATAATAATAAAAAAAAAATAACTGATCGACGTTCTCGAAGTCCGCCGCCCCAGGCGATGGCCGCGCCACCGCTCCCCGACCGGCGCTCTCCACCCCCTCAGCTCCGTACCCCTCTTCTCCTTCTCCCTCCGGCGCAAGAAGCCCTAGCCCAAATCGCGAAGTACCTCCACCCTGGACGCCGCCTCTACCGGATTTGCCACCTCCGCGCCACCTCGAAGCCTTGCCTCCTGCCTCCGATGGTCGAAGACCGGAGGTCTTCACGTCGTTTGGGTAATTACTGATGATCTTGATTGGGCTGTACACCCAAGAAGATGGAAACAGTTAGTGATCGTCCAGACGTACTTGGAGATCGATGGATATGCGGGGTACTAGGTGCCTCCGGTTTCGTTCAGACCCAGGACGGACTTGTAAATGGACTGTGTGTCTGACATCGGATTTCATTCTGTGTGACTGATATCGGTTGCATAGGATGGTTTGCCTGTGTGGCATGCTAAGATGCAAATGATCAAGGCTTCTGTTGAAAAGCAAAGTCTTGTGGTGATGATCAAAGCACGGCCTTTGTGGCGTAGCTTTGTGTAACGTTTACCTCGCGTGTTTCACAACCGGTATGAACCAAAAACGGGAGACGGACCTCAGGGGGGACATGCGTTTTCTTTCTAGCTAGAAGTGGCGTCAGTGGTTTTACACGCCCTGACGAGTTTGACTTATGTGGTTGTTGCTGTTGCGAGGCACCTCGGATTGATAGGTCATTCTCGAACCGATAGAGTCATTCGTTGGCTCATTTACGCCCCAAAGGGCGGAGGGACGCATTGTTCAGGCATTATAATCCACTTCGTGTGGACCGGCCCTGACGATCCAAGGGGCAGTTGCGGCTGTTCCTAGACATGGGCTAGATTGTCTAAAAGCGGTTGAGGACGATCCCTAGCCTCGGTTCATAGATGGAAAACCAATTTCCAAATACGTGACACTTGCGGTTTTATTTGTAAACCTATATATGGCGACATAGTGGCATGGGACGCTCATGTCGCCTATGATTGATACTTATGATTTGAAGTTGTTTTATACACTATGCACTTATAAGAGTATCAAATGATTTGTTTTAAACGTATCCAGCATTCTTTGGCTGTTATAAGGGAAAACCCTATCCCCCGGCTTGCGTTTGCATTGTGTGATAGGACCTGGGTCTTATAACAGCTTCATTTTTCTTTATTTAGCATTGCGCTGTTTGTTTTATGCACTGGTATTCTTGGGAGGAAACCCGTTCCGTGTTATACGGCGTGGTCCCTTGATTTACCTAATGATTTAAAATAAAGATTAATAACTGTTTTAGTTCTCACACCAGTCACATGACTGACCTGGAGTTTATTGTTTTAACCTAAACTCTGGGTGCCCCTATTTCGACACGGGCAGCTAGTAGTTTTGGTTTTGCAGATTTATATTCACAGGATCCTGGTTTACAGCTGGAACGATATCCGGAAAGCTTTGTATCCGTATATCTCTTCTAGTTGTGTATTGTATTATTTTCCGCTGCGATGTATTTAAATGTAATTTAAATCTCTGATATTTCTGTGTAATATTCATTTTTACTCTGTATATTCTTGTAATCTGATGCATTGTTGTGATATACAATGAAATGTTCTTCTGTATGCGTTCTGTTGTGGTTTGTTCTCGAACTATCCGACGCTTTCCTTTACGGGGAAGTTGCGGGTCTTTACAGTTGGTATCAGAGCTTTGGTTTACAAAGCTCAGAGAACAAGGCACATTAGAACCGTACGAAAGAATTCATCAGATATTGGATTAACAATATCCAATGAGAATGACTCGTTAGAGATGGGATCAGTAGTATCCTAGAACGAGTGTGAAGAGTATATTTTTCAAATGAAAACATTCTTTGTTTTGAAAATCTAAATCACTTAATCGTATTTGATTATTTATTTATATTGATTAGGACAGTCCAATATATAAAGATTTTGCGTATGCGCCTAGCTAGCGTCTATTCGAAGTTTTAATATACTGGATAGATATAGAATCATACTCTAGTGGCCCGAAGATGATTCTGATGATTGACTAGTCGTCATTAGTATTCACGTTCGAGTAATGAAGGTGTGATATCTATATATTTCCTATTGACTGGTGTGAGAACCAAAATTAGATAGGGCCTATTGTTGTGATTTGGCATCAAAAGATGATTTTCTTTATATATATCAAAATTATGAATTTGAAACGTTAATCCACTAATTGATTGATGTTTGTGTTGTTTGTTTAGTTGTTTGATAATTTTGAACTAGTATGCCTAATTTGATCGAATATTGAATTGTATTGAAAATTGGTCGCATTTGCTTGCATATACATATATATCATTGAACAGGTCATAGCAAGGAGGCTAGAGCCAGAGAATAAAATTTGTTTGCCCGACAAATAGGTACATGTTTACTACATAATTTCCTGTTTTGTTTGGGTGATGATGATTTTGTGAGCCTATTGGCTAGCCGCTTGGCTTTTTCTTTTTCTTTTTGAGATCTGAAGGACCGGGGAAGCTATTTGAAATCCCCCGATGCTCCCATTGCAGGGGAGGTTATGGCGAAATTTTTCGAAAATTTAGGGTGTTAGCCAAATTTTTGAAATTTTGAAAATTCTCAGAAACTAAAGAGTTGGAAAATGGAAGCCAGATCGAACGTAGAGCTGAATAATCAAACCACTTTCGACTTTGTTCCTTTTCGGGGATGAAAAGTTTTAAGTGGGGGAGATTGTAACACCCCGGAAAATCTGGGCCAGTTTAAAATTTTTATTTTAGCAATTTTAGCGAATTTTGATTATTTAAAATGAATTATTTTAAATAACATCGACGAGAAATTTATTTAAAATATAAATCGAACTTATATATTATACGCGTCGTCGTTAGAATATAAAAATTTATATATAATTATAAATAGAATTGAAAATGGCGCGGTAGTTCGATAATTCGATTTCAAACTTCAATTGAATGTACCGGGTGCAAAACAATCCGGATTTTAGTGAAACCAAAAATGATAGAATCTAATTGATAATATCTTTCTAACGAATCCGACCAATCGAAATTTGATAGCGGGAATCAAAAGGTATGTCCAGTTGAAAATTCTGAACAGTCGCTTAAAAATGGACATTTTGCAAATGACCTCGGATTTCGACGAAACCACTTTTGTTAGATCCGCAGTGTCAAGTTATTGCTAGGTTTCAAATTTCATAATTTTTCGAATCAATATGTGAGCGTGGCAAAAGAAAACGCGTTTGACCAGTTTCTGTTGATTTTAATCGACTGGAAATTGGTCATTTTTCAAACGGTCTCAGAATTCGACGAAACTAGTTTTGTTAGGACCGTATCGTCAATACGAAGCTAGAAAATATTTTTCTGGAATTTTTCTAGTTAGTATGTGACCCCGGTAATTTGAAATGTACGTTTAAAATTCAATATAGTGATTTAAATGTAAATTAAACAGAAACTGATCGAAACAGTCGAATCAGCTTGCGATACATATCCCATTGTGTTCGGAATGGGGGTAATACGCTATGGACGACAGGCGGTGGGCCTCGTTTAGAGGTCGTATGAAAAAGTCAACTCTTTGGAGAAAATAAATAATAAAATAATAATAAAATTAAAACCCCTTTTCCCTTAAAACCCCCCCTTCCCTCTTCAGAACTGTCAAAACCGAAATAAGAAATAATAAAAAAAAAAATAACTGATCGACGTTCTCGAAGTCCGCCGCCCCAGGCGATGGCCGCGCCACCGCTCCCCGACCGGCGCTCTCCACCCCCTCAGCTCCGTACCCCTCTTCTCCTTCTCCCTCCGGCGCAAGAAGCCCTAGCCCAAATCGCGAAGTACCTCCACCCTGGACGCCGCCTCTACCGGATTTGCCACCTCCGCGCCACCTCGAAGCCTTGCCTCCTGCCTCCGACGATCGGTGAAACGCCCCCTTTTTATCTGTAAGTATTTTTATTTTTATTTTTATTTTTATTTTTTTAATTCTTAAAAACTGAATTTTTATAATGTTGGAAAACTGATTTTTTATAATGTTAGAAAACTGATTTTTATAATGTTAAAAACTGATTTTTCATAATTTCAAAAACTGAATTTGGAAAAAAGAAAACTGATTTTATAAATGATTTTAAAGTTCGATTTTTGAATGAATAAAAAGTTCGATTTTTGAATGAATAAAAAGTTTGAATTTGAAAATAAGAATAGAAAAATACGTGGATTTAGAATAGAAAATAGCATTTGAAATAAAAATTCGATTTTTATATATTGAACTTTGAAATAAAAATTCGATTTTTATATATTGAACTTTGAAATAAAAATTCGATTTTTATATATTGAACTTTGAAATAAAAATTCGATTTTTATATATTGAACTTTGAAATAAAAATTCGATTTTTATATATTGAACTTTGAAATAAAAATTCGATTTTTATATATTGAACTTTGAAATAAAAATTCGATTTTTATATATTGAACTTTGAAATAAAAATTCTATTTTTATATATTGAACTTTGAAATAACAATTCGATTTTTATATATTGAACTTTGAAATAAAAATTCGATTTTTATATATTGAACTTTGAAGTAAAAATTCGATTTTTACATATATAGTGACTACGGGCAATGAAGATGATGAAAAGGCGAAACGACGAAGATTTCTACCAAAGAAGAGCCGTGGAGCTAGGATAGCTATATGTGAGAATTTCTCACCTTTCTATTATTTTTCTAGTTATATATATATACTAGGATGCAGACGGTGCTTAGTAGCACCCGACACAATCGTCCACAGACCATGGACTTGTTGGTTTGGTTGCGTAGATTAGTTGAATTATTTGTTTGAATTGAATTGTTTGGTGAGATGAAATTGATTTGATTGATGTGTGAATGGCGTGGGCCTTCACTAGACCGGGGATAAGGCTAGGCCTCGTCCCGTTTCTAGTATCGTGCCGTTATGCCGCCGAAATTTTCTAAAATATGTTAGAAAAATAAAATATCATTTTATTGAATAAATGAATTGAATAGAAATTCATATGTTGGAATAAAATGTTTTATCGTTAAAAATATAATTTTTAACGTGAATATGAAAATAGTGAAGTGAATAAATAAATATTCATTTACAAACCAGATGGTTTGTTTATGTACACTTATTTGAATGACATTGATTGGGACGATAAATTTTACACATCGCCCAACTGCACAACTAAAATCTGTGTTTGATTGTTTGAAACCCCACACGGGTGTTGGGAAGAAATATGAATTTCACTCATCCTGATTGATTAAATATGTCGATCGATTGATTGACAGGCTGTTATAAGCGTTGAATATCTATATTTGATGCTTATACAGTGTAGTGCACTTTGGTTGACGGTTGATTATTTTCAATGTCATTATATACATGTGTTGTATGAAAATCCATATAATTAACTTTATATGGTAATTGATTGGGCCTCATTCCAATTTGAAAAATAAAGAATATTATAAAATAAAAGTTCATGTGTTGACAGTACTCATCCATTGAGATTGGTCAGGTGTTGAACGAAATATTTTGATAATAACAACTATTTTGAAAAAGAAATATTTGAAATAGAATATTTGAAAATAAAGGAATATATGAAGCCGTGTTGATTAGATTGACGCCATTTCGACGTGATCGATATTTATATCGATTTTATACGATTTCGAAATGAATTGAATTGAAAACGATTTCGAAATGAATTGAATTGAAAACGATTTCGAAATGAATTGAATTGAAAACGATTTCGAAATGAATTGAATTGAAAACGATTTCGAAATGAATTGAATTGAAAACGATTTCGAAATGAATTGAATTGAAAACGATTTCGAAATGAATTGAATTGAATTGAAAACGATTTCGAAATGAATTGAATTGAAAACGATTTCGAAATGAATTGAATTGAAAACGATTTCGAAATGAATTGAATTGAAAACGATTTCGAAATGAATTCAATTGAAAACGATTTCGAAATGAATTGAATTGAAAACGATTTCGAAATGAATTGAATTGAAAACGATTTCGAAATGAATTGAATTGAAAACGATTTCGAAATGAATTGAATTGAAAACGATTTCGAAATGAATTGAATTGAAAACGATTTCGAAATGAATTGAATTGAAAACGATTTCGAAATGAATTGAATTGAAAACGATTTCGAAATGAATTGAATTGAAAACGATTTCGAAATGAATTGAATTGAAAACGATTTCGAAATGAATTGAATTGAAAACGATTTCGAAATGAAGTGAATTGAAATGAATTCAAATTGAATTGAAATTCGAATTGAATAGAAATGAGTTTTGAAACGAATCTATAAAGAAGAATTCAATTTTGCTTTGAATTGAAATGGAAGTTGAAATGGATTTTTGAAACGAATTCAAGACTATTTATATAATTCGTTTTAAATAGAAATCGACGAAATATATTATATATATATTATATATATATATATATATAATATAATGGCCAGAATAGAACGCGCCGCGCCGCGGCAGTTCGTGAATTTCGACCATTTATTTCAAACGGACATTGCGGGAGATCCGACCGTCGGATTCTCCTGAAACCGGAACCGTTGGGTTCGTATCGAAAAGAGCTTTCTAACGAATATTAGAAATTTGAAATCTAACAGTTGGATTTGGAATTATGTCCAAATCAAATTCGGAAAAGGTCGCTGTAAGTGCAGTTCGATGGCCGTTGATGGAAATCGACTGTACGGGCCTTGATAAAATTATTAAAAATAGTAATAATTTGTGTAAAATCATAAGAAATGGTTTAGAAAGAATTGGGATGAAAAACTCCATATTTGAAAAGATAAAAATAGACTTTTATCGAATTGAACTGGTTTTGAACTAGAAATATAATTCTATTTATTTTTAAATAAATAAATTGAATTTGAAAAGGGTTTTGAAAATAACCAGAATATCCAATGATTGCATTGGAGTGGATTTGAATCGAAATTGTCTTCGGAATATTTCGATGTTGGAATTCGTGATTATACAGGTGTTGTTATGGAAATTTGAAAGATATATATTTATATCGTTATTTCCAATACGACATTTGTTAGTCGTAGAATTCGATATTGAATATAAGCCGATATATTTTCTATTCAGAGCCTTGTATTGAATATCGAATGTGATTTGGGTTTGTCGTGAATGGTGTCTTCACTAACACTGTTCTTGAACCCAGTTGAGAAAAGATTAAATCTTTTTATTTAGATTTAATGAAGTGTACCAATTAAATAATATTTAATTGGAATTGAATTGATATTGATTTTTGGGTTTATCGTGAACAGTGTTTTAAATAACACTCGTTCTTTAGCCCGATGATTAATGAATGTGATTTTGGGTTTATCGTGAACTGTGTTTTTAAATGACACGGATTCTTTAACCCAGTTAACGATTAAAACTAAGTTGAGTTTTAATGAATCTTTAATTAGATTGAAATAATCGAAATGGAGTATCACCAGTTTTGCTCCAGGCATTAGTTAAATCTTTAATTAGATTTGAACGTGAAATGGTAATTGAATTTACCGATAACACCGTGGTGTTAGATATGAAGTATTACCAGTTTTACTTCATGGGATGAATAGGTTGGGAAAGTAAAACCAATGATTACTTCGGTAAGGTTCGCTAATTCCGACTAGTTTTGAATTGAGATTCAAAAATAGAATAAAGAATAAATTCAAGGAATTTATCTTGGATAAAATTAATGGGAACCTTTCCCTATGAATGTGAAATTTAGAAACTAACTATCGGTTAGCTAAGCAGAATGGTTTTCGGGATATTGATCTGATGTTGGTTTCGGCCTTCGGGGTTAATATTTGGGGAATTATTCTCTTGATTAATTTACGGTTAGTGACTAATGAATTGGAATGAGGCGTATGTTGTGTTTGTGTAACACTTTTATAATATATACGCGAGTTATTCGGAAAGACCGGGTTTATCCCATTCTGAATAACTGATACGACGATAAGTCGAAGATGAAGACGATGGTCGAAGACCGGAGGTCTTCACGTCGTTTGGGTAATTACTGATGATCTTGATTGGGCTGTACACCCAAGAAGATGGAAACAGTTAGTGATCGTCCAGACGTACTTGGAGATCGATGGATATGCGGGGTACTAGGTGCCTCCGGTTTCGTTCAGACCCAGGACGGACTTGTAAATGGACTGTGTGTCTGACATCGGATTTCATTCTGTGTGACTGATATCGGTTGCATAGGATGGTTTGCCTGTGTGGCATGCTAAGATGCAAATGATCAAGGCTTCTGTTGAAAAGCAAAGTCTTGTGGTGATGATCAAAGCACGGCCTTTGTGGCGTAGCTTTGTGTAACGTTTACCTCGCGTGTTTCACAACCGGTATGAACCAAAAACGGGAGACGGACCTCAGGGGGGACATGCGTTTTCTTTCTAGCTAGAAGTGGCGTCAGTGGTTTTACACGCCCTGACGAGTTTGACTTATGTGGTTGTTGCTGTTGCGAGGCACCTCGGATTGATAGGTCGTTCTCGAACCGATAGAGTCATTCGTTGGCTCATTTACGCCCCAAAGGGCGGAGGGACGCATTGTTCAGGCATTATAATCCACTTCGTGTGGACCGGCCCTGACGATCCAAGGGGCAGTTGCGGCTGTTCCTAGACATGGGCTAGATTGTCTAAAAGCGGTTGAGGACGATCCCTAGCCTCGGTTCATAGATGGAAAACCAATTTCCAAATACGTGACACTTGCGGTTTTATTTGTAAACCTATATATGGCGACATAGTGGCATGGGACGCTCATGTCGCCTATGATTGATACTTATGATTTGAAGTTGTTTTATACACTATGCACTTATAAGAGTATCAAATGATTTGTTTTAAACGTATCCAGCATTCTTTGGCTGTTATAAGGGAAAACCCTATCCCCCGGCTTGCGTTTGCATTGTGTGATAGGACCTGGGTCTTATAACAGCTTCATTTTTCTTTATTTAGCATTGCGCTGTTTGTTTTATGCACTGGTATTCTTGGGAGGAAACCCGTTCCGTGTTATACGGCGTGGTCCCTTGATTTACCTAATGATTTAAAATAAAGATTAATAACTGTTTTAGTTCTCACACCAGTCACATGACTGACCTGGAGTTTATTGTTTTAACCTAAACTCTGGGTGCCCCTATTTCGACACGGGCAGCTAGTAGTTTTGGTTTTGCAGATTTATATTCACAGGATCCTGGTTTACAGCTGGAACGATATCCGGAAAGCTTTGTATCCGTATATCTCTTCTAGTTGTGTATTGTATTATTTTCCGCTGCGATGTATTTAAATGTAATTTAAATCTCTGATATTTCTGTGTAATATTCATTTTTACTCTGTATATTCTTGTAATCTGATGCATTGTTGTGATATACAATGAAATGTTCTTCTGTATGCGTTCTGTTGTGGTTTGTTCTCGAACTATCCGACGCTTTCCTTTACGGGGAAGTTGCGGGTCTTTACAGTTGGTATCAGAGCTTTGGTTTACAAAGCTCAGAGAACAAGGCACATTAGAACCGTACGAAAGAATTCATCAGATATTGGATTAACAATATCCAATGAGAATGACTCGTTAGAGATGGGATCAGTAGTATCCTAGAACGAGTGTGAAGAGTATATTTTTCAAATGAAAACATTCTTTGTTTTGAAAATCTAAATCACTTAATCGTATTTGATTATTTATTTATATTGATTAGGACAGTCCAATATATAAAGATTTTGCGTATGCGCCTAGCTAGCGTCTATTCGAAGTTTTAATATACTGGATAGATATAGAATCATACTCTAGTGGCCCGAAGATGATTCTGATGATTGACTAGTCGTCATTAGTATTCACGTTCGAGTAATGAAGGTGTGATATCTATATATTTCCTATTGACTGGTGTGAGAACCAAAATTAGATAGGGCCTATTGTTGTGATTTGGCATCAAAAGATGATTTTCTTTATATATATCAAAATTATGAATTTGAAACGTTAATCCACTAATTGATTGATGTTTGTGTTGTTTGTTTAGTTGTTTGATAATTTTGAACTAGTATGCCTAATTTGATCGAATATTGAATTGTATTGAAAATTGGTCGCATTTGCTTGCATATACATATATATCATTGAACAGGTCATAGCAAGGAGGCTAGAGCCAGAGAATAAAATTTGTTTGCCCGACAAATAGGTACATGTTTACTACATAATTTCCTGTTTTGTTTGGGTGATGATGATTTTGTGAGCCTATTGGCTAGCCGCTTGGCTTTTTCTTTTTCTTTTTGAGATCTGAAGGACCGGGGAAGCTATTTGAAATCCCCCGATGCTCCCATTGCAGGGGAGGTTATGGCGAAATTTTTCGAAAATTTAGGGTGTTAGCCAAATTTTTGAAATTTTGAAAATTCTCAGAAACTAAAGAGTTGGAAAATGGAAGCCAGATCGAACGTAGAGCTGAATAATCAAACCACTTTCGACTTTGTTCCTTTTCGGGGATGAAAAGTTTTAAGTGGGGGAGATTGTAACACCCCGGAAAATCTGGGCCAGTTTAAAATTTTTATTTTAGCAATTTTAGCGAATTTTGATTATTTAAAATGAATTATTTTAAATAATATCGACGAGAAATTTATTTAAAATATAAATCGAACTTATATATTATACGCGTCGTCGTTAGAATATAAAAATTTATATATAATTATAAATAGAATTGAAAATGGCGCGGTAGTTCGATAATTCGATTTCAAACTTCAATTGAATGTACCGGGTGCAAAACAATCCGGATTTTAGTGAAACCAAAAATGATAGAATCTAATTGATAATATCTTTCTAACGAATCCGACCAATCGAAATTTGATAGCGGGAATCAAAAGGTATGTCCAGTTGAAAATTCTGAACAGTCGCTTAAAAATGGACATTTTGCAAATGACCTCGGATTTCGACGAAACCACTTTTGTTAGATCCGCAGTGTCAAGTTATTGCTAGGTTTCAAATTTCATAATTTTTCGAATCAATATGTGAGCGTGGCAAAAGAAAACGCGTTTGACCAGTTTCTGTTGATTTTAATCGACTGGAAATTGGTCATTTTTCAAACGGTCTCAGAATTCGACGAAACTAGTTTTGTTAGGACCGTATCGTCAATACGAAGCTAGAAAATATTTTTCTGGAATTTTTCTAGTTAGTATGTGACCCCGGTAATTTGAAATGTACATTTAAAATTCAATATAGTGATTTAAATGTAAATTAAACAGAAACTGATCGAAACAGTCGAATCAGCTTGCGATACATATCCCATTGTGTTCGGAATGGGGGTAATACGCTATGGACGACAGGCGGTGGGCCTCGTTTAGAGGTCGTATGAAAAAGTCAACTCTTTGGAGAAAATAAATAATAAAATAATAATAAAATTAAAACCCCTTTTCCCTTAAAACCCCCCCTTCCCTCTTCAGAACTGTCAAAACCGAAATAAGAAAAAAAAAAAATAACTGATCGACGTTCTCGAAGTCCGCCGCCCCAGGCGATGGCCGCGCCACCGCTCCCCGACCGGCGCTCTCCACCCCCTCAGCTCCGTACCCCTCTTCTCCTTCTCCCTCCGGCGCAAGAAGCCCTAGCCCAAATCGCGAAGTACCTCCACCCTGGACACCGCCTCTACCGGATTTGCCACCTCCGCGCCACCTCGAAGCCTTGCCTCCTGCCTCCGACGATCGGTGAAACGCCCCCTTTTTATCTGTAAGTATTTTTATTTTTATTTTTATTTTTTTAATTCTTAAAAACTGAATTTTTATAATGTTGGAAAACTGATTTTTTATAATGTTAGAAAACTGATTTTTATAATGTTAAAAACTGATTTTTCATAATTTCAAAAACTGAATTTGGAAAAAAGAAAACTGATTTTATAAATGATTTTAAAGTTCGATTTTTGAATGAATAAAAAATTTGATTTTTGAATGAATAAAAAGTTCGATTTTTGAATGAATAAAAAGTTTGAATTTGAAAATAAGAATAGAAAAATACGTGGATTTAGAATAGAAAATAGCATTTGAAATAAAAATTCGATTTTTATATATTGAACTTTGAAATAAAAATTCGATTTTTATATATTGAACTTTGAAATAAAAATTCGATTTTTATATATTGAACTTTGAAATAAAAATTCGATTTTTATATATTGAACTTTAAAATAAAAATTCGATTTTTATATATTGAACTTTGAAATAAAAATTCGATTTTTATATATTGAACTTTGAAATAAAAATTCGATTTTTATATATTGAACTTTGAAATAAAAATTCGATTTTTATATATTGAACTTTGAAATAACAATTCGATTTTTATATATTGAACTTTGAAATAAAAATTCGATTTTTATATATTGAACTTTGAAGTAAAAATTCGATTTTTACATATATAGTGACTACGGGCATTGAAGATGACGAGAAGGCGAAACGACGAAGATTTCTACCAAAGAAGAGCCGTGGAGCTAGGATAGCTATATGTGAGAATTTCTCACCTTTGTATTATTTTTCTAGTTATATATATATATACTAGGATGCAGACGGTGCTTAGTAGCACCCGACACAATCGTCCACAGACCATGGACTTGTTGGTTTGGTTGCGTAGATTAGTTGAATTATTTGTTTGAATTGAATTGTTTGGTGAGATGAAATTGATTTGATTGATGTGTGAATGGCGTGGGCCTTCACTAGACCGGGGATAAGGCTAGGCCTCGTCCCGTTTCTAGTATCGTGCCGTTATGCCGCCGAAATTTTCTAAAATATGTTAGAAAAATAAAATATCATTTTATTGAATAAATGAATTGAATAGAAATTCATATGTTGGAATAAAATGTTTTATCGTTAAAAATATAATTTTTAACGTGAATATGAAAATAGTGAAGTGAATAAATAAATATTCATTTACAAACCAGATGGTTTGTTTATGTACACTTATTTGAATGACATTGATTGGGACGATAAATTTTACACATCGCCCAACTGCACAACTAAAATCTGTGTTTGATTGTTTGAAACCGCACACGGGTGTTGGGATGAAATATGAATTTCACTCATCCTGATTGATTAAATATGTCGATCGATTGATTGACAGGCTGTTATAAGCGTTGAATATCTATATTTGATGCTTATACAGTGTAGTGCACTTTGGTTGATGGTTGATTATTTTCAATGTCATTATATACATGTGTTGTATGAAAATCCATATAATTAACTTTATATGGTAATTGATTGGGCCTCATTCCAATTTGAAAAATAAAGAATATTATAAAATAAAAGTTCATGTGTTGACAGTACTCATCCATTGAGATTGGTCAGGTGTTGAACGAAATATTTTGATAATAACAATTATTTTGAAAAAGAAATATTTGAAATAGAATATTTGAAAATAAAGGAATATATGAAGCCGTGTTGATTAGATTGACGCCATTTCGACGTGATCGATATTTATATCGATTTTATACGATTTCGAAATGAATTGAATTGAAAACGATTTCGAAATGAATTGAATTGAAAACGATTTCGAAATGAATTGAATTGAAAACGATTTCGAAATGAATTGAATTGAAAACGATTTCGAAATGAATTGAATTGAAAACGATTTCGAAATGAATTGAATTGAAAACGATTTCGAAATGAATTGAATTGAAAACGATTTCGAAATGAATTCAATTGAAAACGATTTCGAAATGAATTGAATTGAAAACGATTTCGAAATGAATTCAATTGAAAACGATTTCGAAATGAATTGAATTGAAAACGATTTCGAAATGAATTGAATTGAAAACGATTTCGAAATGAATTGAATTGAAAACGATTTCGAAATGAATTGAATTGAAAACGATTTCGAAATGAATTGAATTGAAAACGATTTCGAAATGAATTGAATTGAAAACGATTTCAAAATGAATTGAATTGAAAACGATTTCGAAATGAATTGAATTGAAAACGATTTCGAAATGAATTGAATTGGAAACGATTTCGAAATGAAGTGAATTGAAATGAATTCAAATTGAACTGAAATTCGAATTGAATAGAAATGAGTTTTGAAACGAATCTATAAAGAAGAATTCAATTTTGCTTTGAATTGAAATGGAAGTTGAAATGGATTTTTGAAACGAATTCAAGACTATTTATATAATTCGTTTTAAATAGAAATCGACGAAATATATTATATATATATATTATATATATATATAATATAATGGCCAGAATAGAACGCGCCGCGCCGCGGCAGTTCGTGAATTTCGACCATTTATTTCAAACGGACATTGCGGGAGATCCGACCGTCGGATTCTCTGAAACCGGAACCGTTGGGTTCGTATCGAAAAGAGCTTTCTAACGAATATTAGAAATTTGAAATCTAACGGTTGGATTTGGAATTATGTCCAAATCAAATTCGGAAAAGGTCGTTGTAAGTGCAGTTCGATGGCCGTTGATGGAAATCGACTGTACGGGCCTTGATAAAATTATTAAAAATAGTAATAATTTGTGTAAAATCATAAGAAATGGTTTAGAAAGAATTGGGATGAAAAACTCCATATTTGAAAAGATAAAAATAGACTTTTATCGAATTGAACTGGTTTTGAACTAGAAATATAATTCTATTTATTTTTAAATAAATAAATTGAATTTGAAAAGGGTTTTGAAAATAACCAGAATATCCAATGATTGCATTGGAGTGGATTTGAATCGAAATTGTCTTCGGAATATTTCGATGTTGGAATTCGTGATTATACAGGTGTTGTTATGGAAATTTGAAAGATATATATTTATATCGTTATTTCCAATACGACATTTGTTAGTCGTAGAATTCGATATTGAATATAAGCCGATATATTTTCTATTCAGAGCCTTGTATTGAATATCGAATGTGATTTGGGTTTGTCGTGAATGGTGTCTTCACTAACACTGTTCTTGAACCCAGTTGAGAAAAGATTAAATCTTTTTATTTAGATTTAATGAAGTGTACCAATTAAATAATATTTAATTGGAATTGAATTGATATTGATTTTTGGGTTTATCGTGAACAGTGTTTTAAATAACACTCGTTCTTTAGCCCGATGATTAATGAATGTGATTTTGGGTTTATCGTGAACTGTGTTTTTAAATGACACGGATTCTTTAACCCAGTTAACGATTAAAACTAAGTTGAGTTTTAATGAATCTTTAATTAGATTGAAATAATCGAAATGGAGTATCACCAGTTTTGCTCCAGGCGTTAGTTAAATCTTTAATTAGATTTGAACGTGAAATGGTAATTGAATTTACCGATAACACCGTGGTGTTAGATATGAAGTATTACCAGTTTTACTTCATGGGATGAATAGGTTGGGAAAGTAAAACCAATGATTACTTCGGTAAGGTTCGCTAATTCCGACTAGTTTTGAATTGAGATTCAAAAATAGAATAAAGAATAAATTCAAGGAATTTATCTTGGATAAAATTAATGGGAACCTTTCCCTATGAATGTGAAATTTAGAAACTAACTGTCGGTTAGCTAAGCAGAATGGTTTTCGGGATATTGATCTGATGTTGGTTTCGGCCTTCGGGGTTAATATTTGGGGAATTATTCTCTTTATTAATTTACGGTTAGTGACTAATGAATTGGAATGAGGCGTATGTTGTGTTTGTGTAACACTTTTATAATATATACGCGAGTTATTCGGAAAGACCGGGTTTATCCCATTCTGAATAACTGATACGACGATAAGTCGAAGATGAAGACGATGGTCGAAGACCGGAGGTCTTCACGTCGTTTGGGTAATTACTGATGATCTTGATTGGGCTGTACACCCAAGAAGATGGAAACAGTTAGTGATCGTCCAGACGTACTTGGAGATCGATGGATATGCGGGGTACTAGGTGCCTCCGGTTTCGTTCAGACCCAGGACGGACTTGTAAATGGACTGTGTGTCTGACATCGGATTTCATTCTGTGTGACTGATATCGGTTGCATAGGATGGTTTGCCTGTGTGGCATGCTAAGATGCAAATGATCAAGGCTTCTGTTGAAAAGCAAAGTCTTGTGGTGATGATCAAAGCACGGCCTTTGTGGCGTAGCTTTGTGTAACGTTTACCTCGCGTGTTTCACAACCGGTATGAACCAAAAACGGGAGACGGACCTCAGGGGGGACATGCGTTTTCTTTCTAGCTAGAAGTGGCGTCAGTGGTTTTACATGCCCTGACGAGTTTGACTTATGTGGTTGTTGCTGTTGCGAGGCGCCTCGGATTGATCGGTCGTTCTCGAACCGATAGAGTCATTCGTTGGCTCATTTACGCCCCAAAGGGCGGAGGGACGCATTGTTCAGGCATTATAATCCACTTCGTGTGGACCGGCCCTGACGATCCAAGGGGCAGTTGCGGCTGTTCCTAGACATGGGCTAGATTGTCTAAAAGCGGTTGAGGACGATCCCTAGCCTCGGTTCATAGATGGAAAACCAATTTCCAAATACGTGACACTTGCGGTTTTATTTGTAAACCTATATATGGCGACATAGTGGCATGGGACGCTCATGTCGCCTATGATTGATACTTATGATTTGAAGTTGTTTTATACACTATGCACTTATAAGAGTATCAAATGATTTGTTTTAAACGTATCCAGCATTCTTTGGCTGTTATAAGGGAAAACCCTATCCCCCGGCTTGCGTTTGCATTGTGTGATAGGACCTGGGTCTTATAACAGCTTCATTTTTCTTTATTTAGCATTGCGCTGTTTGTTTTATGCACTGGTATTCTTGGGAGGAAACCCGTTCCGTGTTATACGGCGTGGTCCCTTGATTTACCTAATGATTTAAAATAAAGATTAATAACTGTTTTAGTTCTCACACCAGTCACATGACTGACCTGGAGTTTATTGTTTTAACCTAAACTCTGGGTGCCCCTATTTCGACACGGGCAGCTAGTAGTTTTGGTTTTGCAGATTTATTTTCACAGGATCCTGGTTTACAGCTGGAACGATATCCGGAAAGCTTTGTATCCGTATATCTCTTCTAGTTGTGTATTGTATTATTTTCCGCTGCGATGTATTTAAATGTAATTTAAATCTCTGATATTTCTGTGTAATATTCATTTTTACTCTGTATATTCTTGTAATCTGATGCATTGTTGTGATATACAATGAAATGTTCTTCTGTATGCGTTCTGTTGTGGTTTGTTCTCGAACTATCCGACGCTTTCCTTTACGGGGAAGTTGCGGGTCTTTACAACTTACCTATCTATATTTTATTTTTTTCTTACCGGGCCAAATCCCAATTTCCATTTAACCGTCCACCCTTTTTTTGTATTGCTTCTCCTATACTTTACTACTGTGTTTCCCTTACCTCTATATTTTCCCTCTTCTTCATCCATTGCTGTGCACAACTGGTGCGCAAGGTGCATATGTACACAGCCTTTGTTCATCAGGAAGCCATCGCCGCCTCTCAAGTATGTCACATCACCAACCCTCTTCATCCACAACCAGTTATTTAGCCACAAAACCCTTCTCTTTCAAAATTCACTTCTCCACCATCGATGTTGCAAACTGTGGTCTAGTATGACGCCTTACATTGACCTCCCCAGGTTGATTCTGGCCATTAGAACACTTGCCACTGCCACCATTCGATTCCCCATACCTGTGAGTTCCTCCACCCTGATTTCAACGCAACTCGATCCAATCATCTGTCCTTACGACGCGATTAAAAGCTAGACCTAAATCATAGTACACAAAATCCTATACTGCTTTAAATCTCAACAGTCAAGCCATGGAAAAATTATCTGATAGTCTCCCCCTCATCCCTGGTCTTTAGCACTTCTCCGTCCCCAACCCCAAGATCCATCATCCATGACATCGCCAGAATTTGACGAAGTTCCCTTTTCTGATTATCACTAAATACTCGTCATTCCTATGACTAAAAATCTTCAATTTTCTTTTAAAAATCATGATTCCCTATTTCTATTTCATCGGTATATCGGATTCTCAGAATTTAAATGTTCGAATTTTTGATTTTTCAAACTCCTTATGGTATTTTAATTTATAACTGTATATATAAATGTTAGATGAGTTGCATATGTGTTTATAATACACTATAATTATGGACAACAATATCCATGCTGGACTTCTACCCTATAAGTCCCTAGCATCAAAGATATGGATTTTCAAAAATATAAGAAGTGGATTATTTTCAGTGGTTTCAAGCACACATGTGTGTTTTGCAAAGGTTAGCTAGGTTCAATATTCATCAAGAACTCAAGTGATTGTACTATACTAGTAAACAAACCAAGAAATGCATACAATAAGATAGTCCAGTGGCGATAAAAGATTGAAAGTGAAGTTTTTCTGACAATTCTAGTCTCTATTTTCAGTTTCCATAATTTATTTTCCCCCATCATGCTATGAAGTTAAATTTAGCTAAGTATAATCATATTTAAAAGCATATGTGTTTATATATCTTTGTGTTATGGTTTACACAATCAGTGATAGATTAAATGGGTAAAGGGAAATTTACTTACCCAAAAATATACTACTGCAGCTTTGTAATTTTGTACACTGGTTTAGGTTCCAGTTCATATGTTTTTGGTTCGGATTGACATAAGGATCTAACTAAAATTTCAAACATGTATACTTAACTACTTATACAAATGTATTCCTAAATCCTACAAATAAAACAGTTTCAAATGGGAAAACAGGGAAGAGCTTACTCACCCAAAACTGCTCACTGCATTGGTATATTGCCCACTGTTTGCTGCCATTACCACTTCCAATTTGGTCAAAATTTTGGTTTTTAGTTGAGAGTGTGCACAGCAGTGTATTTATAGCTAGAAAGACTTTCATATGAAGTTGTAGGGTAAAGGTAAGGGTTGACTTTATGGGTATAGCTACTGGCCATTCGATAGAAAAGAGGTTAAGGAAATCTTCATTGATCTTCTATGTAGCTATTTGATAGCTATACGCTTATTTCTTATCACATGGAAATGATTCTAAAATATTTGATTTAGTCTCATTGGAAATGTACATTTCTGTTTCTAACACATTTCAACTAATGTAAATTATAAATAGCTTGCTTTAGTTTATTAAGAAGTGAAAGTTATTGACTAATTTATTCTTATATTTCAATTTTCTACTCTCAATCATAACCACGATTAGGATATTAAAGAGAGGGTTTTCCTTTTCTGACAAAGAAAGTGTAAACTAGGTATGTTGAATGAGACAAGCACATACCATTTCGAAATGTCACCTAGCTCCTAAGCTTATCTTAGATCTTACAATATCATGTGTAGAAAGATTTCAAAATATCATATAGGTGCATAACCAAATATGTGCTCATTTATTTTCTATGTACTTCATTGACTTTGAGAGTATCAAAACATGTACATAAATATTTTAAAAAAACCATTCTTAGTATATAAGCCATTAGCGTCTATGTAAAAAATGTATCCATATATCAATTCACGTACAAACAATTCTTATTTATATGTTTAATTAGATTTAAGACCAATTATATTGATTAGATGATATGATCCTTTTCAAATGCTTATATAAGAAGAAATAACATATTTACTTTAAGTATAAAAAGTTACTATCTTGATCTATATATTATTCACACAAATATATACCTTTTATACATGTACATATACTTAAGGTATTATAAAAGATTGATTTAAATTCCTTCATATATTTAATCTAATTTAGCTTAAGTAATTCTATTTTTATATAAATTAAAACAAATTTTAAATGCAAACAAAAATATAAATGTCAAATAACATTTACCTGTGTATACAAGTCAAAAATATACATATAGAATTTTAAACAAATGATTATTCAAAATTTTCGAATTAAATATTATTCAACTAAATTTTTTTGTCAGACATAATCTAGAGTTAAATAATATAAATTTGGTCAAAAAACCGGGACGTTACATCCACGGATTGGTAATGACACATCTTCCGATGGGAGCTACGTTTGAGAGACTTATGGATATGGCTCTTATGCATGAGGATGGAAAGGTGAATAAACAAGAGGATAAGGCCGAAGTGGCCAAGCTAATTATTGGAAAGAGAAAGTGGTGGCCCAAGAAAGGTGCAGTGAAAAAGGGAGAGAAACATGATAAAGCACAAATAAAGAAGGAAGTGAAGTGTTATAGTTGTGGTATGATGGGACACTTAATTAAAGATTGTAAGAAGACAACTAATAGGGTGCTTATTTTCAGTGCGAACAAATGGGAAATTACAGCAAGTAGTGCCCTTAGAAGCAGAGATAACAGGTAGGTACGTATGAAGCATAGGTTCATGCGCTTTAGGCAACTCAGACTGGTGGTAGTAGTCAGGACAAAGGTAGGATGTTCACAGCAGAAGGTTTGATTTCTCCTTTTGACTTTCCCATTAGGACCTTGTTCGATTTCAGTGCTTATCATTCTTTCATATCCAGTTCTATTGTTGATAGTCTGCACCTAGATACTTCTATAGTTTCTGATCCAATAGTTGTCTTAAACCACATAGGAGGTATGGCTCACCTATCTATGATGTGTAGGGGTTTAAGGATTTCTATTATTGACGTCGAGTTTGATTGTGATCCGTATGTTCCGGGTTTATGGTAACGACTTATTCTAGGGATGGATTGGTTGGCCATGTATGGTGTCATCCTTGATAGTGAGAAGAGAGTCGTGGGGCTTTGGACGTGCTATGGTAGGTGTAACACCCTGATTTTTTGACGAAAATAAAGAAAATAAATTAAATAACAATTAATTTAATGTTCAGAAATAGAGGAAATGGACTACACCATTGCGCGTCCGTCTCGAAATTCTGGTCAAGATAGACATTTGGTTCGCGTAAAACAGACACCGTATGAAGAAGTTATGAGAGTTTTAAGTTTGTATACGCATAGAAATATTTTATATATACGCATGAGTCAGAGGTGAGTCAGAATCCTATCCAGAGGATTAAAATTCAAAAAATTCCTCTGAGCGGCCAAAATCCTGCTCTAGGGGGTCGATCCCCCTAGGGTGTCGACCTAGGGGTCAACCTACCCACAGGGATGTCGACACCCCTAGGGATGAGGTGGCACTCGGTTTCAGGGGGTCTGGCAGCTATATATATGTGTCATATTTCTCATATTCTCTTCGTTGGAAACCATGGAGTCCATTTGCTGTCGGAGTGCGAGCTGAACCGTTTCTACAACAACATATTCTACAAATCCAATTCAGAAATTCTAGATCCGTTCTTCCTAAATTCTCTAAACCTAACACTGTGAGTTTCTAGATTACTTTTAGGTTTAGATAAATAAAAGTATGCTTTGGTAGACAATGAATTGGATATGTTGCAAAGTATGATTCTGTGTTAATATGAAATTCTATCCTATGTCATGACAGATCTAATTTCCTAGATCTAGTATCATTGCGGTGATTCAATTATGATGTTTATATGGACCTTGATTTGTAACCATGTTATGATGGAAGTACATCTATTAATTTGGATAATTGTGACATTACTTGGATCTTGACCTTTATGTTAATCACCTTTCACCTGTCATATTATGATACATTGATATATGTTGTAAACTTGACATGTGAATCTACCTTTTGATCTAAACATGTTGTTGTGTCACCCTAACTATGCTAGATCTAGGTAATTGGACACCTAATGTTAAATCTAGATCTTACTAAACATCATAGTGATTGCCATAAGTTACTAGTTTGATGTCCACTTTATTATGATGTTCATCACATGTCCATTCACTTTTTTATGCCAGTTTATGTTCACGTTTATGCCAAGACATGTTGAAACTATCACCCTTGTCATACTCCCTTTTTATTGTTATAGCTAGGCTACTTTATAGCCTAGATGCCATCAAAATACGTTACGTTAGAGAGGAAATGGGGAAAAAGGGATTATAATTGGCATGAATTATGTAATGTTATATAAAATGGGACATGTAATTCAAATGGGGAAAACATAGAAATAGTTACCCATAATGACATATGTAGACTTGGATTAATTTGGAATGTTTAGTAATTTACAATTAGAAATTGTAAATTGTACTTATGACACGAGGTTAGGTTACACTAGTGGTAGAAGTCTGCCCGGAACCGACCGGCATATCCAGCAACCACTAATGTTGAACCTAATGTGGGAGCTCTAAGTACGCAAATACGAATCGGGCTAAGACACGAGGTTAGGCCTAACTGTGGAATAAGACTGCCCGGAACCGGCCGACGTATCCAGCGTCTACGCGTTGTAGGCCTAATGTGGGAGGTCTAGCCCATTATAACCATAATTGGACATGGTAATGAAATAGACTACTTAACCTAATTTAATATGAGTATGGATTTAAGTTAGGGTTAAGTAAAATTGGATGGGTAGTGGTGGGTTAAGTAAATTATAGGGGGTGAGTAATATATATATATATATATATATATATATATATGCCCACGAACTTAACCTAATAAGGCTATGTAATTAAAGACACATAGTGGTATACAAAACCAGCAGATAGTGTATTAAGGTTATGTAATTAAAGACACCTATGGTATACATAACTGATAGATAATGTAATGAAGTTATGTAATTAAATACACCCTTTAGGGTAAGCATAACTAGTATAGGGCTATGTAATTAAAGACACCTAAAGGTATACATAGTCAGTGGAAAACCTAGTGGGGATACAAGACAAGGGGGAGATCTTGTATCATATTGTATGGGACCCATTTCAGTTAGTAACTCGGAGTTGGTATCAAGTAAGGACCTCCGTACTAGGCGTAGAAAGGGGCATGCTTACTGATTGATTGTAAGAGATCAAAACGAGGCAGATGGTATAGGCGGTGCAAACCGACCGAGGACATGTGCGTGCATGGGCTGGGAAGAGGGGACTAAGACGACCATGACACCAGTAGATATGGTTGTGCACACCATGGGTTGCCACTTTAGGAAGTGATACCTCTTACTGTTAGGCCAGCACAGGATATCTACAAGGTAGGGGGCCGATCAATTAGGGTAGTGGTTAGGGTATACTTGGATGTATGACCTAACCCTACCAGCTTATAGTGGAAGGGATCATTTCATTTTGGTTATACTAGTAATAATGCAGAGTAATCATTAATGAGGCACATACACCTTAACTTGCTTACCTTGTCACACCTGCCATTTATGCAGTGATCTCTCTTATCCACTTTATATGCCTATCATGTTGCTTTTAATTATCTACTGGCTAAAAGTAACTAGACTCGCCAGACTTAGATCTGACTCAGTTGTTTCTCCTTCTTTCTTCTGTTTCCCACCTAGGTTCTCAGGGAGGAAACACTCAGACTTAATCATGAATCAGATATCATCTTGCTTGGAGCTACTTTTGTAGTATGGCTCAAGTTCTTGTCTCTACTATGGCTTAACTCTTTATTGGGGAATGATGCTTTTTATTTACTTATGTACTCTGATGATGCAAGATAGAAGTTATTTTATTATAATGGTTTTTGTGACTTATGAAATTGTGGACCACGGTATTATGACTTTTTCTTGAAATAAAAGTTTAAATTTTCCGCTGCTGCATTATTTATACCTATCTTGTAATTATTTTGTATTTGTTTACCTATAGCACTTCACGAAAACTTAACGCATTCCCTTAGTGAGTGACGTTAACGGACGTGGGGTGTCACACTTGGTATCAGAGCTGAAGGTTACTAGATTAGATAAAAGTTTTTGAAAATTATTTTCAAAAAGGTTTTTAAAAGGAAAGCTTTTTCAAAACAAAAAGTCTATTTTGAAAAACATTCCCCAAAAAACCATATGTAGTATGCTTCGGTCCTTTATCTAAATTTCTTCCTTTTCCCTTTTTCAGCATGTCTGGGGAACAAAACATCCCTAATCTCCCAGAGGGCGTTACAATACCTGGATGGTTCCGAAGGTATTTAGAGGCCATGGCGCCGGCCGAAGGAAAAGAGACGTTCCTTCCTCAGTTGCACTAGTCATTCCTCCTCCTCCCCCTCTAAAAGATGACAACTTTGCCAAGATCTGCAAGGACTTCTGGGCTATGGGAGGAAGGTCATTCCATGGGAACGAGACATTCGTAGAAGCTAGGAATTGGCTTAAGGAGACAAAGGACTTATTCGTAATCTCTGAAGTGGAGGACCGAAGGAAAATTCAATTAGTTGCTTGGCTGTTAATGGACGAAGCCTTATTTTGGAGGGAAGTCACCCAAGCTAGACGTCCGGTAGAAACTTGTGAAGACTTTAGATAGAGGTTCGAAATGAAATTTCTTTCCCAAGCGGAGAGAAGCATACAGAAGGAGAGGTTCTTAACACTCAAACAAGGAAATTTGAAGGTGAAGGAGTATGTGAACAAGTTCAACCAACTGGCAAGGTTTGGGCTAGAGTTGGTAGACACACCACACAGAAGGCTTTACAGTTTGCTAAGGGGCTGAATGAGCTTGTGCATGGTTTATCTATGTCCCATCCTCCAATGGGGGACACCTTTGAAAAGCTTGTTGATATGGCCCTAATTCATGAGGAGTACAAGGGAGAAAAGAAGGAAACAAAAGCCGAGGGAACATTGCAGAATAAGAAGGTGTAGCCCAAGAAAGGGCAGCAACAGTAGTAACAACAACAACAATAGAAGAAAGGAGGGAAAGATGATAAAAGCAAGGATAAGAGAAAATGTTACAATTATGGAAATGAGGGTCACCTGATCAAAGTTTGTAAGAGAAGGAAGGTCAGTTGCTTTAATTGTGGAGAGGTCGGACACTTCTCTAAAGAGTGCCTGAAGAAACAGGGATTGCAGGTACAAGGGCAAAGAGCAGGGACTTCTGGAGGGCAGGTGCATGCTCTCCCGATCAGTGCTCCTGGAAGAGGTAGAAAATTTTTCGTAGAAAGTTTAGTTTCTCTTTCAAACCATCCAATTATAACACTTTTTGATTCTAGTCTTCACACTCGTTTATATCTAGTTCTATGGTTGAATCTCTGCATTTAATTACTAGTATGGTATTAGATCCCGTAGTTGTTTTTCAAACCCCATTAGTGGTTCGGCTTATTTATCGATGATTTGTCGGGGTTTGAAAATATCTATGTTAGGCATCAAGTTTGAATGCGACGCGTATGTGCTCGGGTTTATGGGCTGTGGGTTGATTCTAGGAATGGACTGGCTTGCCACGTATGGGGCCATTCTTGATTGTGAGAAGAGGGTTGTTAGACTCCCGACTTGTCATGGGAAGACCCTCAAAGTTTCTTATGACCCCCAAGGGTCAGTTATGCTTAGCTTCCTAGAGTCTCTAGATGCATCCATAGATGATTTGCAATATGTTCCAATGGTTCGAAATTATTCAGATGTTTTTGATGAGATACGGGGTTTAACTCTAAGGAGCGAAATTGACTTCCGTATATATCTGGTGGACAATGCAAAGGCAGTTGCATTACCAGTACGCTACATGGCTCCATGGGAAAGGAGGGAGTTGAGTAAGCAAGAAGGGGAGCTACTTGAAAAAGGGTTTATCAATGAAGCATATCTGAGTGGGGTGCTCCAGTAGTATTCACAACAAAAGTGGATGGTTCGCTTCTTTTGTGTGTTGAGTATAAAGAGTTAAATAAGCTCACCAAGAAGAATAGGCGCCCGCTTCAGAGGATTGATGACTTATTTGATCAGCTTGTTGGTGCCTCGGTATTTTATCAATTGGACTTGGCCATGGGATTCCATCAGTTAAGGGTGGCTGAGGACAACATAGATAAGACTGCTTCTAGAACTCTAGACAGTTTCTTTGAATGGCTAGTTATGCCTTTTGGGTTTCTAAATGCACCCGCCTATTTTGTTGATTTGATGAGGTGGGTGTTTCAGGAGTTCCTAAACAACTTCGTCATAGTCTTCGTTGATGATATTTTGATCTTCTCCAAGAGTGAAAAAGAGCATGGCCAGCATTTGGGAGAATTTTTGAAAACTATCCGTAACCATCAACTAAAAGCAAAGTTCTCCAAATGCCATTTCTGGAGAAAGGAGGTGAGATTATTGGGGCATGTAGTCTCCAAAGAAGAGACAGCTGCAGATCCCGCAAAAGTGGTTGTAGTACAAGATTGGCAGATTCCTAAAAATGCAACCGAGGTGAGAAGATTTCTTGGGTTGTTAGGTTATTATAGGAAGTTCATTAAGGACTTCGCAAAGGTATCAACCCCTCTCACCAGGCTGACAAAGAAGAATTTGGCATTTTCATGGGACATAGACTTGATGTTGCTTTCCAATGACTAAAGAGGGCTCTGACAACGGCCTCAGTCTTGACCTTGCCCGATGTGAGTAATGAGTTTACTGTTTACAGTGATGCGTGCGGTACAGGGCTTGGTGCAGTTCTGATGCAAGAAAGGAAAGTAATATTTTATGGCGGTAGACAGTTGAGAGTTCATGAGGAGAATTACCCAACCCATGATCTAGAGCTAGCTGCTATAGTATTCGCGTTAAAGACCGGGCATCATTATTTACTTGGAGAAAAGTTCGAGTTATATACCGATCATAAATCTCTCAAGTATCTATTCTCACAAAAGGATCTAAACTTAAGGCAATAACGGTGGATGGAGTTCTTAGCTTCATACGATTTTGAGATTGCTTATACCCTCGGCAAGGGTAATGTGGTGGCAGACGCACTAAGTAGGTAGAGAGTGGCTCTGAGTCCTCTGTTTGTGGAATGAAAGAACTTGGAGTTTATATCAGCTCTTGATTTTAGACCCCCCATCGAGGTTTTGCCTGATTTATTTGCATCCTTAGAAATACGACTGACTCTTGTGGATCAGATAGGAGCTTCGCAACAAGGTGACCCATATATTCTAGACATCATTGATAAGCTCAGAAGAGGGGAGACTTCTATTCACCTCAGCAGATATGCCATAGATGAAAAGGGGTGGTTGCGACGAGATGGAAGGCTTTGTGTTCCTCAAACTAGAAGCTTGATAAAGGCAGTCCTAGAAGAAGCCCACTATTCTAAGATGACCATTCATCCAGGCGGTGAAAAAATGTACAAATACATGAGGAGGGTTTTCTTTTGGGCTGGGATGAAGAAGGACATGGCCAAATTTGTTTCTCAATGTTTAGTTTGCCAGCAGCTTAAAGCTGAGCAAAAGAAGCCTGGTGGATTACTTCATCCGTTGGAGGTTCCACAGTGGAAATGGGAGAGCGTCTCTACGGATTTCATAGATGGTTTGCCTAGATTGAAGAAAGGTAATACCAGTATTTGGGTGATAGTGGATAAACTCACTAAGATCACTCACTTTATTCCAGTTAAAAGTAAAAGGATAGCATCATGGTTGGCAGCAATTTATGTTCGTGAGATAGTTCGTCTCCACGGAGTTCCTTCCAGCATCGTGAGCGATCGTGACCCCATCTTTACCAGCGAATTTTGGAGGAGCTTGCAAGAAGCATTAGGTACACAGTTGTGTTTAAGCACCGCTATTATCCTCAGACCGATGGGCAAACGGAGAGGATGAACAAAATTCTAGAAGATCTTTTAAGGCTGTGTATCCTTGACTTCAGAGGGATTTGGGAAGAGCATCCTCCTTTAGTAGAGTTTGCCTATAATAACAGCTATCAGGCTAGCATCGATATGGCACCCTTCGAAGCATTATAGGGACGACCCTATAGATCGCTAACTTGTTGGTGGCAATTTACAGAAAGATTATTACTTGGACCAGATATGGTTAGGGAAACGTCCGAAAAGATTGACCTTATTTGATGGCGGATGAAAACAACTCAAGATAGGCAGAAGTCCTATGCAGACAAGAGAAGAACTGGCATTAAATTCGAAGTGGGAGACTTAGTTTTTATCAAAGTATCACCTCTGAGGAATGTGGTTCACTTCCGATTAGTAGGGAAGTTGGCACCTAGGTTTGTGGGACCATTTCCCATAACTGAGAGGATTGGCCGAATGGCCTACAGAGTAAAGCTCCCAGAAAATTTATCTGGTGTTCATGACGTTTTCCATGTTTCTCATCTGCGGAAGTGCCTGCATGACACGACGGAAGTTGTTGAGCCAAGCATGTTAGAAGAAGTCGAAGTGGAACAGGAGGCGGCAGTTTGACGAGTCCCCACCCATATTCTTGGGTCAGAAGTTAAGAAGTTGCGCAATAAGGAAATCAAGTTGCTAAAGGTTCAATGGGGAGATAACCCAGAAGATGCGACTTGGAAGATCGAAGACAGGATTCGTGCTTCATACCGTTTTCTTTTCAAGCATATGTTCTTAACTCCTTTCTTAAGTTTTATCAGTACTAGTTTATGTCAATGGAATATATCTTATCCATCATAGTTTCAACCTTTAGATAGGAATCCTATGGATGTAAACATGTGTTTGAAACATGTTATGTTTGACGGATGCAAGTGTTTACTAGTGGTTGCATGTGGACACATATACACACACATTAGGCACTAAGATCGGCTCAATCATTTTCATATTGCATATGGATATGTGTGCGTTTTCTTTTCTTTATGAATGGAAATGGATAAACTGGCATATTGATGTTGTATTTGGACGAATTGGTGTGCACATATATAGAAATTATATGATACAATAGGTTTATTTGCATACATATTGGACTCATGGCACTAACATACATTGCATTAAGGAGGTTAACTGAATCAGTAGGCCGCCTGATCTTCACATTAGTGTTGGGACATATACACACACCTTTCCATATATTTATATAAGCATTAGAAATCTTTAAGGACAATGGATGCCAGTGATTGGTGGATGAGCAGATGGATGATGGATGGTAGGATATGCGCTCTTCTCAACTTAGAGATTTCGTAGACAAAATCCTTTCAGTAGGGGAGAATGCAACACCCCGAATTTTTAACGATATTAAAGAGAATAAATTAAATAATAATTAATTTAATGTTCATAATTAGAGGAAACGGACCGCACCATTGCGTCCATCTCAAATTTTGGTCAAGATAGACATTTGGTTTGCGTAAAACGGACACCTTATGAAGAAGTTACGGGAGTTTTAAGTTTGTATATGCATAAAAATATTTTATATATATGCATGAGTTAGAGTTGAGTTAAAATCCTATCCAGAGGATTCAAATTCGAAAAATTCCTCTGAGCAGCAAAATTCCCCCTAGAGGGGTGTCGACCTAGAGATCGACCCCCCTGAAGGGGTGTTGACCTCGGGGTCGACCCACCCACAGGGTTGTTGACACCCCTAGGGCTGAGGTGGCACTCGGTTTCAGAGGGTTTGGAAGCAATATATATGTGTCATATTTCTCATATTCTATTCATTAGAAACCATGGAGTCCATATGCTGCTAGAGTGCGAACTGAGACATTTCTACAACAACATGTTCTACAAATCCAATTTAGAAATTCTTGATCTGTTCTTCCTAAATTATCTAAACCTAACGCTGTGAGTTTCTAGATTACTTTTAGGTTTAGATAAATAAAAGTATGCTTTGATAGACAATGAATTGGATATGTTGCAAAGTATGATTCTGTGTTAATATGAAATTCTATAATGTGTCATGACAGATCTAATTTTCTAGATCTAGTATCATTGTGGTGATTCAATTATGATATTTATATGGATCTTGATTTGTAACCATGTTATGATGGAAGTAAATCTATTAATTTGGATAATTGTGACATTACTTGGATCTTGACCTTTATGTTAATCACCTTTCACCTGTCATATTATGATACATTGATATATATTGTAAACTTGACATGTGAATCTACCTTTTGATCTAAACATGTTGCTATGTCACCCTAACTATGCTAGATCTAGGTAATTGGACACTTAATGTTAAATCAAGATCTTACTAAACATCATAGTGATTGCCACAAGTTACCAGTTTGATGTCCACTTTATTATGATGTTCATCACATGACCATTCACTTTTTTATGCCAGTTTATGTTCACGTTTATGCCAAGACATGTTGAAACTATCACCCTTGTCATACTCCCTTTTTATTGTTATAGCTAGGCTACTTTATAGCCTAGATGCCGTCAAAATACGTTACGTTAGAGAGGAAATGGGGAAAAGGGATTATAATTGGCATGAATTATGTAATGTTATATAAAATGGGACATGTAATTCAAATGGGGAAAACATAGAAATAGTTACCCATAATGACATAGGTAGACTTGGATTAATTTGGAATGTTTAGTAATTTACAATTAGAAAATGTAAATTGTACTTATGACACGAGGTTAGGTTACACTAGTGGTAGAAGTCTACCCGGAACCGACCGGCATATCCAGCAACCACTAATGTTGAACCTAATGTAGGAGGTCTAAGTACGCAAATACGAATCGGGCTAAGACACGAGGTTAGGCCTAACTGTGGAATAAGACTGCCCGGAACCGACCGACGTATCCAGCATCTACGCGTTGTAGGCCTAATGTGGGAGGTCTAGCCCATTATAACCATAATTGGACATGGTAATGAAATAGACTACTTAACCTAATTTAATATGACTATGGACTTAAGTTAGGGTTAAGTTAAATTGGATGGGTAGTGGTGGGTTAAGTAAATTAGAGTGGGTTGGTAATACGTATATATAGGCCCACGAAATTAACCTAATAAGGTTATGTAATTAAAGACACCTAGTGATATACATAACCATTAGATAATGTAATAAGGTTATGTAATTAAAGACACCTAGTGGTATACATAACCGATAGATAATATAATGAAGTTATGTAATTAAAGACACCCTTTAGGGTAAGCATAACTAGTATAGGGCTATGTAATTAAAGACACCTAAGGGTATACATAGTCAGTGGAAACCCTAGTGTGAGATATAAGATAAGTGGGAGAGCTTGTATCATATTTTGTGGGACCCATTTCAGTCAGTAACCCGGAGTTGGTATCAATTAAGGACCTTCGTGCTAGGGGGAGAAAGAGGCACGATTACTGATTAATTGTAAGAGATCCAACGAGGCAGATGGTGTGGGCGGCGTAAACCGACTGGGGACATGTGAGTGCATGGGCTAGGCAGAGGGGGCTTGTAACACCCCACTCCCGCTATGGTCACTCGCTAAGGGAATGCCATAACATCGGTGGAGTATTTTTAAGTGAATATAGAACAGAGAAATTACAGCAAGACAGATATAAGTAATACTTGAAAATTTAAAACATCATTTCATTGCAGCGGAAAGTAAAACATGTTTGGTTACATCACAAAACCATAATAAGAGTCAAGTACAAAATATCCATCCTGATAAATAAAAATACATAATCCCAATACATGAACTGATAGCCATAAAAGAAAAGGGTAAGCTGAGCTCTACATCTAGGGTCCAAGCTCCAAGAGAGTAATAAAAGCAGCCTGATCAAAGCCCACTCGTGCTGGGCCCACTCTGAGAACCTGAGGGTTGGGAAAAAGATAAAAACAACGGGGTCAGACATAAGTCTGAGCGAGTCCTATAACTTTAACAATGCAATCATTAAAGTAATTAGGGTATGATATAACTTGGTACGGTGTGACTGGGGATAAATGACTACATTCAGTAGCCAATCAGACTTAGAATGAACTAAGATAACGATAAAGACACATTTACCCACCCAAGGATAATTACTACACTGCACCACACCAGTCATTCCTACTTAAAGGTTGATCCCTCCCAAGGACTTAGTAAATTTACCCAGTAGTTTCGTGTACCCCTAGCTGACTACATAGGTGCCGCCTGCCCCTATCTCCACTAGGTGTACCCACTACTCCCAAGCGATCGGCTCCCTACCGTAGATACCCGTGCTGGCCCCACAATGGGGTGTATCACTCCCCATAGTGGCAACCCGATACAACAAATGGTGCACGGCTTACATCTACACGATGCAACAACGTCTTACCTACCAGCCCGGGTCCACACACGCATATGAAACCCGTTGGACTTGCGTTGCCACCGCTACCCCGTTTTGGCCTCTTATAGTCAAGCCCAATATGCGTGTCCCATCCTCGACTTGGGTCGAGCCCACAAAGATACGTTTGGGATATTGGTTGAAATGGGCCCCCACAAGCTACCCACCTAAGCTTGTCATTTCTAGTGTATACCACTTAACCCTTTAATCATGTTTTAATTACATGTTCCACTTTGGTTAAGTATTCTAATCGTATTTTCTATTGCTACCCAAGGCAACCACTAGATTTCCACATGCCACCCAAGGCACCCACTTAACCCCTCATGTCCCTCTACATGCTAATATGGTTAAGTGTTTCTTAGTTAATTAATTAAGATCATGACCTCATAAAGACCTCTCACATTAGACCATCTTCCATGACTGCTGGATATGCCGGTTGGGTCCGGGCAGACTTCCGTCATAAAAAGGGTCTAACCTCGTGTCTTTACTTTAATCATGTATTTAATTTATGACTAAGACCTCTCACATTGGGCCAATCATTTGTAGCTGCTGGATTGCCGGTCGGTTCCGGGCAGACTTCCGCTACAAAAGGGTCCAACCTCGTGTCTTAGTTGATTAATTACACCTAATTAATCACCCCCCATAATTTGTATTAATTATCCCTAATTAATTACACATTTTTAAGAATATGGGTAGACCTAACTAAATAGGTAAATTCCCAATTCCATAGTATGGGTAGACCTAACTTAATAGGTAAATTCCCAACTCCATAATATGGGTAGACCTAACTTAATAGGTAAATTCCCAATTATGTCCATTCATTTTATGTTATGCTTAAGCATACTAACTTTACACATTTTTATTAACATGCATATTAACCCCATCGTTTCCCACGTAATTCGTTCTCATGACATGTCATATAAATGGGGAGTTTCATTATAAATGTGATGGGTTCAATCTTAGCACAACGTTGGCATTTACATGGGTTCAAAAGGTGTTAACTTGCATCACAACATTAAACCCAATTAGGATAAATCATTAACCCAAACTTGCATATGAACTTGCATATGAACTTGCATATAAACTTGCATATAAACTTGCATATGAGCTTGCATAACATGTCATACATAGAGGCAACCTTGCATATGTTATACATATCACAAAAAGAAACAAACTTGCATATGAACTTGCATACAAACTTGCATATAAACTTGCATATGAACTTGCATATAAACTTGCATATAAACTTGCATATGAGTTTGCATAACATGTCATATCATAAAAAAGAGACAAACTTGCATATGAACTTATAACATATGACAACCACAACATGCATAAATCCTCATTTACATCCATAGCCTCCTAATATCCTATCCTAATTAGTTTAGCAATTGCTTGCTAAAGGCATAGGAACTCACAAATAACCAATTAGCACTCTAATGAGGAAGATTAAATTGCTAGAGTGGATTAGAACTTGATTAGAGTTGATTTGAGATGCCAACTTCCTCTCAAATTTGGTGGAGGCTCCTTCTAGTTTTGATTTGACGGCATGAGGCCCTTGAATCTATTTCTAGTATGAATTAGGGTAGTGTTAGGGTGTATTTATAGATTAGGCAAGTGTTTTAGGCCATTAGATTAACCCTAAATTAGATTAGGACCATCAGATCTCGGAAGCTTCTAGAGAATAGCCCAAAACACAGCCAAACCCTAAAATGGTGCACCAGGCCAGCCAGGGTCAAACCAGAAAGCTGTGCAGGTTTCTGGCTCGACACGGGCGCACTTCCCAAGTGCGCCAGTGTATTTTTGTGTTGGCGCACTTCACAAGTGCGCCAGTGCATTCTGGCATGTTTTCGGTTTTTCTGCCTAACTTCGTTCGTCCATATCTTCTTCATACGGACTCCGATTTTCGAAAAATCAGACTCTATTTCGCGTATTTTTCCGAGACGAACGCAATGACGCAGCCCGTTTCCCCCAATTCTCACATCTGAGATTATTTATTCTGCAATTAGTGGATTTTAGCATTAACTGAAATACGGGGTGTTACATTCTCCCCTCCTTAAAGGATTTCGTCCCCGAAATCTCTAAGCTAAGGAGAATGCATATCCTACCATCCAAACAACCATCTACTCAATCCATCAAACACGGGTATCCATTGTCCTTAAAACAATTTCTAATGATGTATGAGCATATGCAAAAAGTGTGTGTATATGTTCCCTATCTAATGTATGAACATATGCAAACCATGATAGTGCCATGCATCCATTATGTATGTGAGAGAACACTATCGACACATACAATATCTACATGAGTGCACAATCATTCACCAAAATGCATCATCCATATGATAACACAATCATTGTACATCCATAAATATAGCTACCTACACACAATTATATGCAATATGCAATATGAAGTGACTGAGCCGATCTAGTGCCTAGAGTGTGTGTATATGCATCCACGAGCAACCACTAGCACACACTTGCATCCACATGCATCCATCAACCATAACATGTCTCAAACACATGTTTCAACCATAGGTTTGCCCTATCTAAAGGTCAAAAGTACTAGCGAGAGGACATACTAAAGATAAGATAAGTACTAGACAAACGATAAAGGAGAAGTTAAAAGACATACCCTCAAAAAGGAATGGGTATAATGAACGCATCTTCGCTTCCGTCTCCCAAGTAGCGTTGCCCTCATCTTCTCCCCATTGTACTTTGACTAGTTGAACCTCTCGATTCCTCAATTTCCTAGTCTCTGACCCAAGGATGCGAGTAGGAGCTCGTCGAATAGTTGCGTCACACTCTACTTCCACTTCTCTAAGCAAGCTCGGCTCTACCACCTCTGCGGTCTCATGTAGGCACTTCCTCAAATGTGACACATGGAATACATCATGTACACCACTAAGTCTGTCGGGCAACTCCACTCTATATGCCATCCGTCCAATCCTTTCCTTAATAGGAAACGGCCCTACGAACCTTGGTGCTAACTTCCCAACAGATCCAAAGCGAACCACATTTCGTAACGGAGACACTTTGACAAAGACCATGTCCCCAACTTCAAACTCAAGATCTGTCCTCCTCTTGTCCGCATAAGATTTTTGCCTATCCTGCGCTGCTTTCATCCTTTTTCGAATCAAGTCAATCTTCTCAGAAGTCTCCCTAACCGTATCAGGCCCAAGCAAGATCTTATCCGTAGATTCCCACCAACATGTAGGTGATCGACAAGGCCTTCCATAAAGAGCTTCGAAAGGAGCCATACCAATACTGGACTGAAAGCTGTTATTATATGCGAACTCCACCAATGGAAGATGCTCTTCCCATGTACCTCCAAAATCTAAGATACAAAGCCTCAAAAGGTCTTCTAGGACACGATTCACCCTCTCAGTCTGGCCATCCGTCTGAGGATGATATGCGGTGCTCAGACATAATTGAGTCCCCATTGCTTCTTGCAAACTTTTCCAGAACTCGCTAGTGAAGATAGGATCTCGATCACTCACTATGCTAGAGGGTACCCCATGCAATCGAACTATCTCTCGAAGATATACTGAAGCTAGCCATGGAGCAGTCCTCTTGCTCTTCACAGGTATGAAATGGGCGCTTTTAGTAAGTCTGTCTACCACAACCCAAATTCCCGTATTACCCTTTCTTGATCTGGGTAACCCGTCAATAAAATCCATCGAGACGCTATCCCACTTCCATTGCGGAACTTCCAATGGGTGAAGCAACCCACCTATTTTCTTTTATTCCGCTTTCACCTATTGGCATACCAAGCATCGAGCGACATACTCGGCCACATCTTTCTTCATACCGGCCCAGAAGAAAACCCGCTTCATGTCTTGGTACATCTTGTCCCCACCGGGATGAATGGTCATCCTAGAACGGTGTGCATCATCAAGAATAGCCTTCCTCAAACCCTCGTCTTGCGGTACACAAAGTCTACCGTCTCTACGCAAGCACCCCCTATCGCCTAGGGTGTACCTACTCAAATGCTGGACGGCTCCCCCCTTATGAGCTTCTCTACCAACTCAACCAACTGTGGGTCGTCCCTCTGTGCTTCTCCAATTCACCCCAAAAGAGTAGGTCTGACCTCCAAGGATGCTAGCAAACCGGGTATATAGTCAATGGAAGGTCTGAAATCAAACATCGAGATAAATTCCAAGCTTTGTTGTTCCACGAACAATGGACTCAAGGACAACCTTTTTCTGCTCAAGGCGTCCGCCACCACATTACCCTTGCCAGGGGTATACGCTATCTCGAAATCATAGGATGCTAAGAACTCCATCCACCTTTGCTATCTCAAATTCAAATCCTTCTGAGAAAACAAGTACTTCAATGATTTGTGGTCAGTGAACAATTCGAATCTCTCACCAAGAAGATAATGGCGCCAAATCTTAAGCGCAAAAACAATAGCGGCCAACTCTAAATCATGGGTAGGGTAATTTTTCTCATGCACTCTCAACTGCCTTCCACCATAGGCTATTACCCTTCCCTCTTGCATTAAGACTGCGCCCAGTCCTGTCCCACAAGCATCGGTATAGACAACAAATGGCTTACTCCCATCTGGCAATACTAAAACTGGAGCAGTGGTTAAAGCTCTCTTTAACCGTCGGAACGCATCATCACAATCTACGTCCCATGTGAAAACGAGATTCTTCTTCGTTAAGCGGGTTAATGGGGCAGATATCTTCGCGAAGTCTTTGATAAACTTCCTATAGTAACCCGCCAACCCCAAGAAACTTCTTACTTCGGTAGCATTCTTCGGAACCTTCCAATCTTGAATTGATACTACCTTCGCGGGATCCACAGCTATCCCTTCCTTGGAGACCACGTGCCCCAAGAACCGCACTTCCTTCCTCCAGAAGTGACATTTAGAGAATTTAGCCTTAAGGCTATGTGCTCGAAGAGTCTCCAACATCTCCCCAAGATGTAGGGCATGCTCTTCTTCACTCTTAGAAAATACTAAGATATCATCCACAAAGACCACCACGAACTTATTAAGGAACTCCTTGAACACCCTACTCATCAAATCAACAAAGTATGTAGGGGCGTTCGTCAACCCAAATGGCATCACCAGCCACTCATAGAAACCATCCGGAGTCCTAAAGGCAGTCTTGTCTTTGCTATCCTCAGCCACCCTCAACTGATGAAACCCCATGGCTAAGTCCAACTGAGAAAATACTGAAGCGCCAACCAACTGATCGAAAAGATCATCAATCCTCGGCAATGGGTGTCTATTCTTCTTTGTGAGCTTGTTGAGTTCTCTATAGTCTACACAAAGTCTGAGGGACCCATCCGCCTTCGTAGCAAAAACTACTGGAGCACCCCACTCCGATATACTTCGTCTTATGAACCCCTTCTCAAGCAACTCCCCTACTTGCTTATGGAGTTCTCTCCTCTCACGAGGAGCCATGTGGCGCACTGGCAAAGATACAGGTTTAGCATTATCCACCAGATATATTCGGAAGTCAATCTCCCGCTTCGGAGGTAAGCCCTTCACCTCCTCAAACACATCCGAGTATTCCCGGACCACTCTAACAGATTGCAAACTCTCGACCGAAGCGTCAATCGATTCAAGATAACTTAGCATAACAGAATCCATGGGATTACAAGAGATCTCGAGAGTGTTACCCAAGCGGGTCATGAGCCTAACAATTCTCCTTTCGCAATCAAGAACGGCACCATTACTGGATAACCAGTCCATGCCCAAAATCAACCCATAGCCCATGAAGCCCAAAACAAAAGCATCACATCTAAACTCAATGCTAAGTATAGAAATCTTCAAACCCAAACATATCATGGACAAATAAGTGGAGCCCCCAATTGGGTTTGAAACAACCAAGAGATCATCTACCAGACTGGTGTCTAAGTGCAGTGACTCAACTAATGATGATGAGATAAACGAATGCGATGCGCCAGAATCAAACAATGTACGGACAGGATGATCAAATAGAAAAACCAGACTTTCAACGGAAATAGTTCTACCTCTTTCCTGAATCGGTGGGATCGCGAGAGCCTGTACTTGCCCCCTAGCTTGCCCCGGTGACATAAGAGCTTGCACCTGTCCTCCTGAGGTAGATCCCGTCCTTTGCCCCTTCTTAGGGCAATCCTTCACTAGATGCCCTGCTTCGCCACAGTTATAGCAGCCAGTCTTCTTCTTCTTTCGACAATCTTTGCTTATGTGGCCTGGTATCCCGCAATTGAAGCACTTCTTCTTCCCCTTGCCACCGTTGCCTTTCCCACCTTTGTTTTGCTGTTGTTGCTGAGGTCTCTTTTGATCTCCCTTCTTCTCGGGTGCCTTATTAGCATTGGGACCCTTCTCTTCTTCATGCATGAGTGCCATGTCAACTAGCTTCTCAAAGGTGGCCCCCATAGGGATATGAGTCATAGCCAATCCATGCATCGGTTCATTCAAGCCTTTCACGAACCTCAAAGCCTTCTTCTCCGGTGTATTCACCATGTCTAGGCCAAACCTTGCCAATTGATTAAATTTGTTGACATATTCCTTTACTGAGAGATTTCCTTGCTTTAGAGTCAAGAATCTTTCCATATACAAATTTTCCTCCGCCCTTGAGAGAAACTTTGCCACAAATCTTTGCCTAAAATCCGCCCAAGAGTCAACGGGGCGTTCTCCATTAGTGACCTCCCACCAGAATGAGGCCTCTCCCTTCATTAACCAAGCAGCTAACTTGACTTTCTTTCCTTCTTCCATCTCAAAGATATCTATCAACTCTTCCACCTCCTTAAGCCAATCTCTAGCCTCCACAAAAGTTTCTGATCCTTGAAAAGGTTACCCTCCCATAGCTTTAAATTCCTTGCAAGTCTTAGCAAAAGTATCCGTGCGAGGAGGAGGGGGAGGAGGAAGATCGTGTGCTACGATTGGTGGAGGAACATTTGCTGGACCCGCAGTGGTGGCCCTAGCCTCCATCAATCTCCTATACCATACTGGTACCGTCACACCCTCCGGAAAGTTAAGATCCTCAGCCATGCTGAAATGAAAAAGGAAAGATTCAAAACGGAGAATTCGAAAGATAAAGATATGGCTATTGGGGATTATGCTTTTCTTTCAAAAACTTTTCTCTTTAAAGACATGTTTTTGAAAATATCTCTTCCAAAAATGTTTTTAGAAAGTTAGTTTTCTAAAATTTTTATCTGTTCCGGTAACCTCGCTCCGATACCACGTGTAACACCCCACTCCCGCTATGGTCACTCGCTAAGGGAATGCCATAACATCGCTGGAGTATTTTTAAGTGAATATAGAACAGAGAAATTACAACAAGACAGATATAAGTAATACTTGAAAATTTAAAACATCATTTCATTGCAGCGGAAAGTAAAACATGTTTGGTTACATCACAAAACCATAATAAGAGTCAAGTACAAAATATCCATCCTGATAAATAAAAATACATAATCCCAATACATGAACTGATAGCCATAAAAGAAAAGGGTAAGCTGAGCTCTACATCTAGGGTCCAAGCTCCAAGAGAGTAATAAAAGCAGCCTGATCAAAGCCCACTCGTGCTGGGCCCACTCTGAGAACCTGAGGGTTGGGAAAAGGATAAAAACAACGGGGTCAGACATAAGTCTGAGCGAGTCCTATAACTTTAACAATGCAATCATTAAAGTAATTAGGGTATGATATAACTTGGTACGGTGTGACTGGGGATAAATGACTACACTCAGTAGCCAATCAGACTTAGAATGAACTAAGATAACGATAAAGACGCATTTACCCACCCAAGGATAATTACTACACTGCACCACACCAGTCATTCCTACTTAAAGGTTGATCCCTCCCAAGGACTTAGTAAATTTACCCAGTAGTTTCGTGTACCCCTAGCTGACTACATAGGTGCCGCCTGCCCCTACCTCCACTAGGTGTACCCACTACTCCCAAGCGATCGGCTCCCTACCGTAGATACCCGTGCTGGCCCCACAATGGGGTGTATCACTCCCCATAGTGGCAACCCGATACAATAAATGGTGCACGGCTTATATCTACACGATGCAACAACGTCTTACCTACCAGCCCGGGTCCACACACGCATATGAAACCCGTTGGACTTGCGTTGCCACCGCTACCCCATTTTGGCCTCTTATAGTCAAGCCCAATATGCGTGTCCCGTCCTCGACTTGGGTCGAGCCCACAAAGAAACGTTTGGGATATTGGTTGAAATGGGTCCCCAAATGCTACCCACCTAAGCTTGTCATTTCTAGTGTATACCACTTAACCCTTTAATCATGTTTTAATTACATGTTCCACTTTGGTTAAGTATTCTAATCGTATTTTCTATTGCCACCCAAGGCAACCACTAGATTTCCACATGCCACCCAAGGCACCCACTTAACCCCTCATGTCCCTCTACATGCTAATATGGTTAAGTGTTTCTTAATTAATTAATTAAGATCATGACCTCATAAAGACCTCTCACATTAGACCATCTTCCATGACTGCTGGATATGCCGGTTGGGTCCGGGCAGACTTCCGTCATAAAAAGGGTCTAACCTCGTGTCTTTACTTTAATCATGTATTTAATTTATGACTAAGACCTCTCACATTGGGCCAATCATTTGTAGCTGCTGGATTGCCAGTCGGTTCCGGGCAGACTTCCGCTACAAAAGGGTCCAACCTCGTGTCTTAGTTGATTAATTACACCTAATTAATCACCCCCCATAATTTGTATTAATTATCCCTAATTAATTACACATTTTTAAGAATATGGGTAGACCTAACTAAATAGGTAAATTCCCAATTCCATAGTATGGGTAGACCTAACTTAATAGGTAAATTCCCAACTCCATAATATGGGTAGACCTAACTTAATAGGTAAATTCCCAATTATGTCCATTTATTTTATGTTATGCTTAAGCATACTAACTTTACACATTTTTATTAACATGCATATTAACCCCATCGTTTCCCACGTAATTCGTTCTCATGACATGTCATATAAATGGGGAGTATCATTATAAATGTGATGGGTTCAATCTTAGCACAACGTTGGCATTTACATGGGTTCAAAAGGTGTCAACTTGCATCACAACATTAAACCCAACTAGGATAAATCATTAACCCAAACTTGCATATGAACTTGCATATAAACTTGCATATAAACTGGCATATGAGCTTGCATAACATGTCATACATAGAGGCAACCTTGCATATGTTATGCATATCACAAAAAGAGACAAACTTGCATATGAACTTGCATACAAACTTGCATATAAACTTGCATATGAACTTGCATATAAACTTGCATATAAACTTGCATATAAACTTGCATATGATTTTGCATAACATGTCATATCATAAAAAAGAGACAAACTTGCATATGAACTTATAACATATGACAACCACAACATGCATAAATCCTCATTTACATCGATAGCCTCCCAATATCCTATCCTAATTAGTTTAGCAATTGCTTGCTAAAGGCATAGAAACTCACAAATAACCAATTAGCACTCTAATGAGGAAGATTAAATTGCTAGAGTGGATTAGAACTTGATTAGAGTTGATTTGAAATGCCAACTTCCTCTCAAATTTGGTGGAGGCTCCTTCTAGTTTTGATTTGACGGCATGAGGCCCTTGAATCTATTTTTAGTATGAATTAGGGTAGTGTTAGGGTGTATTTATAGATTAGGCAAGTGTTTTAGGCCATTAGATTAACCCTAAATTAGATTAGGACCATCAGATCTCGGAAGCTTCTAGAGAATAGCCCAAAACACAGCCAAACCCTAAAATGGTGCACCAGGCCAGCCACGGTAAAACCAGAAAGCTGTGCAGGTTTCTGGCTCGACACGGGCGCACTTCCCAAGTGCGCTAGTGTATTTTTGTGTTGGCGCACTTCACAAGTGCGCCAGTGCATTCTGGCTTGTTTTCGGTTTTTCTGCCTAACTTCGTTCGTCCATATCTTCTTCATACGGACTCCGATTTTCGAGAACTCGGACTCTATTTCGCGTATTTTTCCGAGACGAACGCAATGACGCAGCCCGTTTCCCCCAATTCTCACATCTGAGATTATTTATTCTGCAATTAGTGGATTTTAGCATTAACTGAAATACGGGGTGTTACAGGGCTATGACGACCGTGACAGCAGTAGATATGGTTGTGCACACCATGGATAGCCACTTTAGGAAGTGGTATCTCCTACTGTGGGGCCAGCACAGGATATCTACAAGGTAGGGAGCCGATCGATAAGGGTAGTGGTTAGGGTATACTTGGACGTATGACCTAAGCCTACCAGCTTATAGTGGAAGGGATCATTTCATTTCGGTTATACAGGTAATAATGCAGAGTAACCAATAGTGAGGCATATACACCTTAACTTGCTTACCTTGTCACACCTGCCATTTATGTAGTGATCTCTCTCTTATCCACTTTATATGCCTATCATGTTGCTTTAATTATCTAATGGCTAAAAGTAGCTAGACTCTCCAGACTTTATGTCTGACCCTGTTGTTTCGCCTTCTTTCTTCCGTTCCCTTCTAGGTTCTCATGGAGGAAACACTCAGACTTAATCAAGAATCAAGTATCTTCTTGCTAGGAGCTACTTCTGAAGTATTGATCAAGTTCTTGTCTCTAATATGGCTTAACTCTTTTTTGGGGAATGATGCTTTTTATTTACTGTAACACCCAGTGAATTCTATAACGTTAAGCTTTACAAATTAAAGTGTAATTAATTCTAAATGAAAGAATTAAGGGAAATGGGTTACGCCATTGCATTCGTCTCGGAATTCTGTTTGAGATAGAGTCCTAGTTTGCGCGAATCAGACTCCGTATGAAGAAGTTATGACCTTCGGAAGTTTCAGAATAAAATTTAAATTCAAATAGCTCAGTTTAAAATTCGAAATTCGAAAAATAGGTTCAAACTGGGCTGGGCGGGAAAATTCCCGCCCAGAGACCAGGTCGACCAAAGGGTCGACCATGGTGTCGACCTGGCCACCCCAGGTCAACCATAGTGTCGACCTGGGTGTCGGCCTGCCAGTCGACCTACCTGGTCGACCTGGCTGGCTAGGTCTGGCCCTGGCTTGAATTTCTGTGGCTCGGTGTGTCAGGGCTGACATGTCACCTCTTGATTGGCTCTTTGAACTTTGTACGGTCTAGATTCCTCCTTTCTTAATCTGACGGCTCAAAACAATTTAAAAATCTATAAATACACCCTAAGTCTCAACTGAAAATTCACAAAAAAAATATGATGGGAGTCGTCATGCTGCCAGGGAGGAATTCAACAAAGCCGTCAAGAGAGAAAAGCCTAGAGACGAATCAAATTAAGAAGAAGAAGATAAAACTTTAATCAAATTAATCAACGCAACGTTAATCTACCCAAAGGAGCACATCTCAATTTCAGAATTCAGAATCCAGAATTCAAGATTCTGCATTCGTTGTAAGTATAGTGACCTTTCAGAATATGAATAAAAACTGTGATGTGATTCGATGTAAATGAAAATAGAATTGTGTTATTGTATGAATTCTATGTATTGTAATAATTCTGTCATGACTTGTGTATTGATATTTGTGGCATAAATTGATTGATGTAAGCCTATTGGACATTTGTATATGAAAGTAATAGCAATAGCAAGTTGTGGCAAAAACTAGAAAATTGATCCCTTTATGTTTATGTCGATAGCATGGACTATATACATTAATTTATGTAAACATGTTATAGATTTGAGACCTTTTATGCCTACATGACCTAAAACCTATGATATCATTCTTATGTTTATTTGCAAGTATAATTGGATCCATGTTAAGTATCATTTGGGTTTCATAAACTATGCAAGTTCATGTTGAAATAGGCTATATGATTAGATGTCAAAATTGGACATTTTGGTGAATATACAACATGCTAGTTTTGTGGTTGACATTATGCCAAGTTAAACATGTTTAAGCCCAAGTTTGTATAAGCCTAAACTATGCCATTTCATATGTCACGTACTTAGTTATACTTTGATTTGAATGCAAGTTCACATGACGCATATTATGTGTTAGTTGAATCGCTAAATTGCAAGTTCATGCGCCACACACCTTTATGTATTACACGTTCTTGATTTCCCCTTTTTCTCACGTTTATAAAGTTGGGCTGAATTGTGACAAGCCCAACACATGTTATAATGTTGCGAACAAACGGGGGTAATAACGTTGGGTGTAAAACATTGAAAATATATGTTGGCATGGTTGGCACATGCCAAGACAATGACATTTAAGAGGTATGAATTGATATACCCAAGAATAAAAGATATGACATTTACATATATAATTGAGAAGTAATAAAATATGTAAATTCAGAAAACACGATATGCTTAACCCGAGGTTGGATTGAGTTGTGATGTAAACCTGCCCGGACCTGCCCGGCTGTCCAGTAGTCACAACAATACCTATCCAATGTGGGTGGTTAAGCATTAAGCCCAATAAGGACCTGAAGTTAGACTAAGCTACGGTGTAAACCTACCCGGAACCGACCGGCACATCTAGTAACCGTAGCAATACCTGTCTAATGTGAGTGGTCAGGTGCTCTAAGAGGCTAAGGACAGATGGTAGGGATAAGTCAACTATAACACTTAACCAAATTCAACATGTTAACAAGAATTGATGGGTGGGGTTAGGTTAATACAGACACTTAACCACTTAACATGTTTGACTAGAAAATCCTGGTAACGAGGGACCCGTTTCAGCAGTTACCCAAGTTAGGTATCATGGTACCCTGAAACTAGGCAGGGTGAGGCACGATTACTGGGCTGATTGTAAGCGGTCAAAACGACGGCGGTGGGTGCACAGTGTAGGTCTAACGGTGTGCGGGCGTGCACACACTCCGCAGCAGACAAACAGGGCACTGGGGACACCAGTAGTATAACCTATGCCTTCTAGAATTTTGTGTCGGGGCCGCCACCATGGGTCTTGATACACCCCATGGTGGGACTAGCATAGGTATCTACAATTCTTGGGGGCCGTATGACACATGTTAACGCGAGTAGGAGCCGATCTTTAGAAAATGGGGATCACTTCACCCTCAGCATGGGGTGCTAGTTAGAATAAACTCAAGTAGGTGCAGAGATATATAATGTGGGCGCGATAGTACATTCGATTCCAAACGTCACCTCCTTAGCGTGTGACACTTTCCTGTTTTCAGTTTATATCTATCATGCCCTTTTCTTATTCACATACTAAAGAGTTGCTAGATTTACTCAGGCTTTATATCTGACTCTATTTTCTTTTCGTCTTCCTTTCTTTCGTCCCCCCCAGATCCACAGGGAGGAAACATCTCAGCTCAGTCAGACTCTTTACAAGGTCCAAGACCGTAGATGTATGATTTGGATCTCTTTTTCTCGGATTATGGCTTTGGATATCACTATGGGGATTTTTGTCACTTTATTTATGTTTTATGCTTCTTTAATAATCAAGGCAGTAATGAGGTTGTAATGTTGGAAGTATTTTTAGACAATTATGGAAATGTTTTGTTTGAACACGTTTTGATGAAATAAAAGTCTGTTTGGTTTCCGCTGTTGAAAATATGTGTATTTATATCTGTCTTGTGTTTATCTGTGGCTTTTACTTATAAACCTCCACCAAAGTTAAGGCATTCCCTTTGCGAGTGACCTTAACGGAGCTGGGGTGTTTCACTTGGTATCAGAGCATAGGTTTACCAGATAAGATAAAAAAAATTTGAAAATTGTTTTCAAAAAGAAAATTTAAAGAAGCATTTTTCAAGAAAAAGTGTTATATTTTTAAAAGAGGCATAATCCCCCAAAGCCGTATGCACTATCTCTCTCTATCCTTCGTTTTGAATCTTTCCTTTCTGTTTCAGCATGCTTGGGGACCTTACTTCCCAACTACAGATGCTTTTACTCCTCCTCCTCCTCCTCCTCTACGTGAACCAGCAACCGGAAGAATCGCCGAACAAGAAGACGGATAATAGTCAAGGAGGAAAGGACCACAACAGTAATAACAAGACAAGTGAGAAAAGGAAATGTTATTTCTGTGGCATTGTTGGACATGTGACGAACGACTGCAGAAAGAAGAAGAGGAAGATGAGTGCTACTTGCTTCCATTGCGGTGAGGCTGGACACATGGCTAAGGACTGCCCTAACAAGCAAGGGCGAGGCCCGCAAGAAGGACCTTCTGGGGGTACCTCTTTAACTTCTTCTCCTAGATGCTTTGTTTTATCCTGCTTATCTTTTCAATCCTATCTTGAGAACTTTAGGTAGTAATATTTCTATAGAAAGTGTAGTTTATCTTTATGATCATCCAGTTCGCACACTTTTTGACTCTGGCGCATCACACTCTTTTATTTCATCTGCCTTAGTAGAATCTCTGCATCTAGACACTAGTATGGTAGAGGATCCCTTAGTAGTTTCAAATCCAATCGGGGGCTTCGCTTACTTGTCAATGGTTTGTTTGGGTTTGGAAATCTCTATTCTCAGCTTTGAGTTTAGTTGCAATGCCTTTGTTTTGGGATTCTCGGGATATGGTTTGATCTTAGGCATGGACTGATTATCCAGTAATGGTGCCATCCTTGATTGTGAGAAAAGAGTAGTTAGACTCTTGACTCGGCTTGGTAACACTCTAGAAATTTCTTGTAATCCCTTGAATGCTATTATGCTTAGTTATCTAGAGTCGCTTGATGCTTCTGATGAGAATTTACAATCAGTTAGGGTAGTCCGGGAATATCCGGATGTCTTTGAGGAGGTGAAAGACTTACCTCCGAGGCAGGAAATAGACTTCCGCATATATCTTGTGGATAATGAAAACCATGTAACTTTACCTGTCAGACACATGGCTCCAAAGGAGAGAAAGGAGCTCAGTAAGCAGGTTAAAGAACTTCTCGAAAAAGGGTTCATTAGACGGAGCATTTCGGAAGGGGTGCTCCAGTGGTGTTCGCAACCAAAGCGGACGGTTCGCTTCGCCTTTGCGACGACTATAGGGAGTTAAACAAATTGACCAAGAAAAATAGGAACCCTCTTCCCTGAATTGACGATTTGTTTGATCAGCTTGTAGGAGCGTCGGTCTTCTCCCAACTTGATCTGGCAACTGGGTTCCATCAGCTGAGAGTAGCTAAAGACAGCATTGATAAGACAACGTTTAGAACCCCAGACGGTTTCTTCGAGTGGCTTGTCATGCCTTTCGGCTTGACAAACGCACCCGCTTATTTCGTAGACCTAATGAGCAGGGTGTTCAGAGAATTCCTCAACAAATTTGTGGTTGTCTTCGTAGATGATATCTTAATCTTTTAAAAGAATGAGGAAGAGCATGCTCAACATCTGAAAGAAATCATGGAAACTCTCCGTACACATCAGTTAAAAGCCAAATTCTCCAAGTGCCACTTTTGGAGAAAGCAAGAGGGGTTGGCTGTGGACCCCGCGAAAGTGGTGGCAGTACAAGATTGGAAGACACCAAGAAATGCAACCGAAGTTCAAAGCTTTCTTGGGCTAGCCGGTTTTTATCGAAAGTTTATTAGGGATTTCGTGAAAATCTCAGCCCCACTCACAAGGCTAACAAAGAAGAATCTAGCGTTCACTTGGGATTTGGATTGCGAGTTTGCTTTCCAACGATTAAAAAGGGCTCTCACAACAGCCCCAGTTCTGACTTCGCCAGATGGAAGAAAAATGTTCACAGTATACACGGATGCATGTGGAACGGGACTAGGCGCTGTTCTAATGCAAGAAGGAAGGGTAGTAGCATATGGCGGAAGACAATTGAAAGTTCATGAAAAGAACTACCCAACCCACGATCTTGAGTTAGCCGCCATCGTCTTTGCGCTTAAGTATTAGCGCCATTATCTCCTAGGTGAAAGGTTCGAATTATACACTGACCATAAATCGTTGAAATATCTCTTCTCGCAGAAGGATCTTAACTTGAGGCAGCAAAGATAGATGGAGTTTCTTGCCTCGTATGACTTTGAATTTTCCTATACTCCCGGCATAGGCAACGTAGTAGCAGACGCATTGTGTAACGCCCCGCATTCTTTTAGCTTTGAAAATAAGAGATTTATATATATTTATAAATAGGGATACGTGAGCGGGTTAATTAAAGAACTATGGTAATAAGAGATATTCTGTTTATATTCTAAGAATTAAGTTAAACGGATTTCACCATTTCGTTCGTCTCGGAAAAATACGCGTAATAGAGTCCGAGTTTTCAAAAATCGGAGTCCGTATGACCAAGTTATGGCCCGTCGAAGTTTTCAGAAAATTTCAAGTTCAAAACAGTTTAAAACTAGGGCAGAATTCAAAATTCAAACACATAGGGGGGAAGGGCGGGTGAATTCCCTCCCAGGTCGAGTCGACAGGCGTGTCGACTGTGCAGTCGACATAGCCACCCCCGTGTCGACTGCCCAGTCGACACGGTGTCGACCTGCCTGGTCGAGCCCAGGCAACCAGGGTGCACCTGCTTGCTGTTTGAACTGATTTTGGGGGTTTGTGACGAATTCTGACGGTTCTGATCTATCCTAGGGTTAATCTAAGGGCCTAAACTACTCCTAATCCCTATAAAAAGACCCCTAAGCCTACCCTAAACCCTCACAAATCACTCATGCCACGAAGTGCTGCCCAAATACCAAGTGATCATGGCCTCCATCTCCAATTCCTAGAGACTATGCATTCAAATTGGATCCGAATCAAAGGTGCTAGCTTGCTACATCAAATCAAGGGAGTGGATCAACGTTGCTATGCAAGTTTCATGACGATTCTTCAACAAAGGAGCCACCTTTCTTCGTCAAGACGATGCATGATCCTTCCCTAAGCCTCGCTATGTAAGTTCTAGCTACTTCTAGATCTAAACGGTAGTCTTAATGATGGCATGGAATAAAACGAGATTAAACTAAGTATGCTAGCCTACATGAACCTTGTCATGTCTCTTTAGCTTGAACCTATGACTTTAGGTTATGTTTAGTGACTAAATCAAGTTACTCATGTTGCATTGGACTTAGTTTGCCATGCAAGATTGAACCTTTACTTGTGGAAAGTTGGGATGAACACTTGGAACCACTTTGACTTGTGAAATATGTGCATGAACATGACTTGGGGCTTATGTATATAAATGAACCCAAACACCTCATTATAATATGCATGTTTGGGACCAAAACCCCCTTATGATACTTTGCATGCTTGAGGCCAAATCCTTTATGATATTATTCACGTTTGTGGCCAATCCCTTTATGACATCGTACATGCTTAGTGGCCAATATGCAATATGCTAGTTAAATGAACACCTTTGCCTCAATTTCTACCATGTTTAACTTGTGATTCATCTTTGCCATCTTGTACCCATCTTTGTCATATTATCCCAAATATGTTTCGCTTTCACGTGCGTTGGGGACATGCTTTGGGTAGCTTTGGCAAACTTGAAAATCGGCTATGATCTTGACGTGAAATTACATGTAACATGAAATGATAAATAATGTGAATATGACACGAAAACTTGACATGGGGCTACATGGAAACATGGACTTAGAAAGGGGTCTAAATTTGACATGAACATGATACGTAGAAAACATGAAAGTGGCCAACTCGAGGTTGAGTTGAGTTTGTAGCATAAATCTACCCGGACTCGCCCGGCTTAACTAGTGGCTACAAACAATAGGACCCAATGTGAGTAGTTGGTCATATAGCACTTAAAACCCGAGGTTAGACTAGGTTGTGGTGTAAAGCTACCCGGACCCGCCTGGCTTAACTAGTAACCACACCAAAGTCTAATGTGAGAGGTTGGGGTGCATTAATCTAATTAATGCCACATGAAAAGGTTAAGTAAATTTGACTAATGACACTTAACCGATATGACACGAATGGGTAGGTTAAGTGGAACCGGACTGGGTTTCCTAATGACACTTAACCATATAAGACGATTAGGAGATGGGGTTAAGTAATTAACACTTAACTAATCGAAACACGGTACTTAGGTGAGGTTAAGTGACCTACACTTAACCGATCTAAAATAACAAGTGGATAAGGTTAAGTCGTAAACCGTTTGATATACTTATCCAATTTGGCATACGGGTTGTAGGGCCAAGCCTTGAACTTGAACACTTAGTCGATTATGACATGGTTGGTATGCGGGTTAAGTCATGGGCTTGAATAACAACACTTAACCCAATAGACAAAACCCTAGTTAGAGGAACTAGGTAGAAAATCGTAGTTAATCAAGGATAACGGGAAAAGAAGCTAAGTGGTAAACCTTAGTTAAGAATAACTAAGTAATAATTCTTAGCTAAGGACATGGGACTAGTTCATAAATAGATGAGTAATCTGATACGGTAGGTCATCGCTTAGTATACGAGGAGGAGCAACTAATCTGACTTGGATAAAAAGCTCCAGCGAACTGGGTGACGAAGCGGTAGCTTCGGGGGACGTGAGGGTACTCTTGGTATCCCTCTGTGAGGTGGCAGATGGTCCATGAAACCTGGCCTCACAGAGGTTAAGGTCTGCGGTAGAAGAGCCAAGTTATGCCTTGGTTGCTATGCGAGCGACCTAAAGACTGGGATGGATTAGCGTGGAGTCGTCGATTCTTGTTTTTGCCCTGGATAGCGCGTCGTCGACTACCTACCATCTTTAGTCAATCGTGTACGAACGGAAATGCAGAGAACTCCCAAAAGACCATGTTCTTGCTATCGAGTCATGGGTGAGGTTGGCCCATAGGAAAGTGGGGCTATAGTGGGGCCGGGATGTAGTTCTCATACATGATTTTTCTTGGATTGCCTTTCAGTTGTTGAGGGAGGGGTCACGTGGGACCATAGCCACGGATACAAAAACAGACCTTGACATCTGCATCGGTAGATGACTTAAAGCTCCCGACCGAGTTCCGTATTTCTTGATTTGCCCTGGCACGGAACTCGGATGACACATTGAGATACATGTGCGTCTAGACATGGAAAACGATTCACGATACATACGTGGGATAAAGGGCGTGGTTGATGGGTGGCATAATCCCTAGTGGTCCTAGGTGGCTTGAACCCAAACCGAGACACGGAAACGTTCATTAGGTAGCATAATCCCTAGTGGTCCCAGGTGGCGTAAATCCTAAGTGAACACGCGATAGTTCATGGTAAGAAAACATAACTAGATCAAGGGTAGCAGTCCAAAACAACTTCAAGGATAAAATGGTACTACGTTGAGGTGGTATAGATTTACATGGGAAAGCCCGTACGGCCTACGACAAAGGACTGAACTTATACATGGGAAGAAACATACAAGTTGGTAAAAACCTACATATGTTATTTATTAGGTTGACATGGACCATTACATGACATTGGGCAAGGGACATTCATAGTTAACACATAACGCGGGTTGGGATACTAGTACGAGAGGTGCAGAGCAAATATACATGATAAATACCTTGGGATGTTATACATGATAGATACCTTGGGATTGTATACTTGATAGAAACCTGACAATGTGATGCCTTGATTTATCTTGACACCGTAGTTTATCATGATACCTTAGTTTATCTTGCTACAGTAGTTCATCCAGTTATCTTGGTTTAGCTTATCTATCTTGTCATCATCCTTATGTTTACTTTCAGTTTATGCATGTCATGTTACCTTTACCTGTTTTTATACTGGAAATAGATAGGACTTACCAGTCTTTATGACTGACCCCGTTTTGTTTCGCCTCTTTGCCTTCCGTTTCCCCCCCTCCCCCAGGTTTCCAGGAAGGGAATGATGTTGTTTAGTTCGGACCTTTTATGCTTGAAGGTCATCATGTATAGCTCGGTCTTCTCTTGGCTATGGCTGCTTCACTACTTTATTTTGGGGAATAATTTATGAAAAAGTTTTATGCTTCTTTACTATTGCAAGACCAGTTTTGATGTATTCTGATGTAAAAGGCTTTAGACCTTATTTTATAAGGTAATGAAATTTGTTTTACTTCTGCTGTTTTATATATGTTCTGTCTTGTAATATTTCTGTGCATGTTTACCTCGATAGTGCTTCACCAAACCTAGTGCATTCCCTTTGTGAGTGACCCTAGGGGAGGTGGGGTGTTACATTTGGTATCAGAGCAGAAGGTTACCAGACTGGGCAAAAGCTTTCAAAACCTTCTGAAAACTATTTGAGAAACCGTTTATAAAGAAGCATTTTTCAAGAAAAGTTTTTAAAGGCTATTCCCCAAAAGCCATTAGCACTATCCTTTGTTTCCTTGTCGAATCTCTTCTCCTTCCTCTCCTCCATCTGTAGTCACCGTGGTTTTAAGTACGACTAGCCTTTTCTAGCTACGAAAGTGTTCTCTGTATGATGGAGGTAGTTCCCGAGAGGTTTGTGGCCGTATTATAAGAAGGAAGGGTAAGAAAGAGGATTGCTGTGCAGGAGGGAAAAAAAATTGAAGGGGGCAAGTCGACAGGGGTGTCGACTGTGTAGTCGACTCAACCCCCCTCCCCCCGTGTCGACTGCCCTGTCGACACGACCCCCTGTAGCAGAAAAAAAGGCACGAAGGCCGACAGCCTTCAGCTCCAAAGCACATTTCGTGCGTCTCCCTTCCAGCCACCAAGAAACCCAAAAAACCCCTTCACTTCCTCTACCTCCCACCGCCTCGTTTCTCCGCTGTTTTCTGAAAAACCAGTCTCAAATCGAAGCTAGAGCCATCCTCTATCCAGATCTACAATTTTCCTCTCTCAATTTGTGCTCAAATCCCCATGGAGAACCTTCTTGAGCTTTACCCTCAATTAACACCACAAGAGATAGAATGGTGCGATGAGCGACAGGAGATAGTTGAGCAATACGCGAAGAGCGCCAACATGAAGTTACTATTAGGCTGTCCGGTGAGATTTGCTGATTTTGCGGGGACCCCCGTGGAAAGCTTGTTTGAGGAAGCGGGTTTGATTTCTATCTTGGACTCACGCACCGCCGAGAGAAGGGGTGTCAAGCGTTTGGTAAGGCTTTTTGACGCATTTTTAGAAATTGGTGAGGATGATGAGGGTTTAGTAACCTATAGTTCAAAGGTTAAGGGTACTCATGTTTATATTAATGAGGTCCAGTTTGGTGAAATGTTAAATATCCGCGGTACGGGAATGGATACAGTAGATCTTGAGATGAATGATAATACTATATGGCGTAGGATTTTCTTTAATGAGCTTGAAAGACAGTGGGATTATGATCATCTACGCCCACTAGCTAGATTTGTTATCAGGATATTGCAGTATAATCTTGCGGGGCAGAATGCTAGGTTCGATAGAATTCCACATGTCATTAAGATTGCTACCTATGCTATATTTGGGGGTATACAGATGAACTGGGCCCGAACTATCTTACAGCAGTACCATACCACTAGGGAAGTAAGGATTTCCAATATTTGCTTTGGAAATTTATGGACTACGGTTTTTATGCGGAGTGGCGTTGATCTACACGACGAGGATTTTGTAGTACTTTCTTCTCATCCCTCTAGTATTATTAGCGTGGCTGCACTGACAAGGATGGGTATACAATTGCAACAGCTGCAAGAGCCACAGCCTATGGAACATGATGGAGAGGATGAGGGTGACGAGGAGGAAGAACAAGAGGACGAGCCACATGATAGTCAGCTCGGATATTTCGAGGAACCCCAGCAGACGACATCAGAGGGGTTTGGGCAAGCACATGCAGAGCAGGCTTGGGAAGGAGCTTGGACTTCCCAGACCCCGGCACAGGGGGCTGCAGATACGTCCGGGTGGGACCCATGGGTTAGTAGGGATCCAGATTGGAGGTCTGAGTTGAGGTATGTTTCGGAGCAGCAGGCTCGTATAGTTAGGAGCCACCATGACATACTGAGGACACAGAAGGAGATGCTACAAGCACAGGTAGACCTAGCTCAGACTCAGTAGCAGATGCTACACGATATGGGTACCTCCTACGATCAGTTAGGAGCCGGACTTCAGGACTTACAGTTAGAAGTTAGACAGGGGAATAGACGACAGGGAGAGAGGCTTGATAGCATAGAGGAGCTCATTCGTAGCTACTTCCGTTAGGCTTGACCTCTATCAGTGTATCCGTAGGGTAGTATTTTATTTTTATCTAGTTGTAACCATGTACTGAAATTATCTTAATGTAATCCGCACGTTGTTTGCTTAATGAAAACTGTTATGCTTGAGATAACCCTGAAAATATTGCACGGTAATATATATAGATGAGGAAAAACGGGAAAGTAAATAAACGGGAAAAAGGTAAAAAAAAATTCCGTTGTGTAGGATTTAGAAAATTAGATTTTTCTAAAATTAAAAATGGATGATAGGATCTTGGATGCGCCAATTGGATGAACTTCACTCTTGTTTTATAAGGGTGTGGGAAAATTTGGATGAAAATGTTTTCATAAATTTTTGCATTCATTTAGAACTGCAAGTATATTTAGGGTGAGAGCATCATGTTTTGAAAAAGAAATTTTCAAGGAAATTGCATCCATATAGGTGGTACCACAAGTTAGGCATACATATTTTACTACAATGTAATTCACTTTGTACATGTGCACATGGTTGCAACAATTGGTTGAACACTGTTGGGTGGTAATGAGGGGACATAAATCCTACTCTTATTTAATTTCGGGGACGAAATTCTTTAAGGGTGGGAGAATGTAACGCCCCGCATTCTTTTAGCTTTGAAAATAAGAGATTTATATATATTTATAAATAGGGATACATGAGCGGGTTAATTAAAGAACTATGGTAATAAGAGATATTCTGTTTATATTCTAAGAATTAAGTTAAACAAATTTCACCATTCCGTTCGTCTCGGAAAAATACGCGAAATAGAGTCCGAGTTTTCGAAAATCGGAGTCCGTATGACCAAGTTATGGCCCGTCGAAGTTTTCAGAAAATTTCAAGTTCAAAACAGTTTAAAACTAGGGCAGAATTCAAAATTCAAACACATAGGGGGGAAGGGCGGGAGAATTCCCGCCTAGGTCGAGTCGACAGGCGTGTCGACTGTGCAGTCGACACAGCCACCCCCGTGTCGACTGCCCAGTCGACACGGTGTCGACCTGCCTGGTCGAGCCCAGGCAACCTCGGTGCACCTGCTTGCTCTTTGAACTGATTTTGGGGGCTTGTGACGAATTCTGACGGTTCTGATCTATCCTAGGGTTAATCTAAGGGCCTAAACTACTCCTAATCCCTATAAAAAGACCCCTAAGCCTACCCTAAACCCTCACAAATCACTCATGCCACGAAGTGCTGCCCAAATACCAAGTGATCATGGCCTCCATCTCCAATTCCTAGAGACTATGCATTCAAATTGGATCCGAATCAAAGGTGCTAGCTTGCTACATCAAATCAAGGGAGTGGATCAACGTTGCTATGCAAGTTTCATGACGATTCTTCAACAAAGGAGCCACCTTTCTTCGTCAAGACGATGCATGGTCCTTCCCTAAGCCTCGCTATGTAAGTTCTAGCTACTTCTAGATCTAAACGGTAGTCTTAATGATGGCATGGAATAAAACGAGATTAAACTAAGTATGCTAGCCTACATGAACCTTGTCATGTCTCTTTAGCTTGAACCTATGACTTTAGGTTATGTTTAGTGACTAAATCAAGTTACTCATGTTGCATTGGACTTAGTTTGCCATGCAAGATTGAACCTTTACTTGTGGAAAGTTGGGATGAACACTTGGAACCACTTTGACTTGTGAAATATGTGCATGAACATGACTTGGGGCTTATGCATATAAATGAACCCAAACCCCTCATGATAATATGCATGTTTGGGACCAAAACCCCCTTATGATACTTTGCATGCTTGAGGCCAAAACCTTTATGATATTATTCACGTTTGTGGCCAATCCCTTTGTGACATCGTACATGCTTAGTGGCCAATATGCAATAAGCTAGTTATATGAACACCTTTGCCTCAATTTCCACCATGTTTAACTTGTAATTCATCTTTGCCATCTTGTACCCATCTTTGTCATATTATCCCAAATATGTTTTGCTTTCATGTGCGTTGGGGACACGCTTTGGGTAGCTTTGGCAAACTTGAAAATCGTCTATGATCTTGACGTGAAATTACATGTAACATGAAATGATAAATAACGTGAATATGACACGAAAACTTGACATGGGGCTACATGGAAACATGGACTTAGAAAGGGGGTCTAAATTTGACATGAACATGATACGTAGAAAACATGAAAGTGGCCAACTCGAGGTTGAGTTGAGTTTGTAGCATAAATCTACCCGGACCCGCCCGGCTTAACTAGTGGCTACAAACAATAGGACCCAACGTGAGTAGTTGGTCATATAGCACTTAAAACCCGAGGTTAGACTAGGTTGTGGTGTAAAGCTACCCGGACCCGCCCGGCTTAACTAGTAACCACGCCAAAGTCTAATGTGAGAGGTTGGGGTGCATTAATCTAATTAATGCCACATGAAAAGGTTAAGTAAATTTGACTAATGACACTTAACCGATATGACACGAATGGGTAGGTTAAGTGGAACCAGACTGGGTTTCCTAATGACACTTAACCATATAAGACGATTAGGAGATGGGGTTAAGTAATTTACACTTAACTAATCTAAACACGGTACTTAGGTGAGGTTAAGTGACCTACACTTAACCGATCTAAAATAACAAGTGGACAAGGTTAAGTCGTAAACCGTTTGATATACTTAGCCAATTTGACATACGGGTTGTAGGGCTAAGCCTTGAAATTGAACACTTAGTCGATTATGACATGGTTGGTATGCGGGTTAAGTCATGGGCTTGAATAACAACACTTAACCAAATAGACAAAACCCTAGTTAGAGGAACTAGGTAGAAAATCGTAGTTAATCAAGGATAACGGGAAAAGAAGCTAAGTGGTAAACCTTAGTTAAGAATAACTAAGTAATAATTCTTTGCCAAGGACATGGGACTAGTTCATAAATAGATGAGTAATCTGATACGGTAGGTCATCGCTTAGTATACGAGGAGGAGCAACTTATCTGACTTGGATAAAAAGCTCCAGCGAACTGGGTGACGAAGCGGTAGCTTCGGGGGACGTGAGGTTACTCTTGGTATCCCTCTGTGAGGTGGCAGATGGTCCATGAAACCTGGCCTCACAGAGGTTAAGGTCTGCGGTAGAAGAGCCAAGGGTATGCCTTGGTTGCTATGCGAGCGACCTAAAGACTGGGATGGATTAGCGTGGAGTCGTCGATTGCCCTGGATAGCGCGTCGTCGACTACCTACCATCTTTAGTCAATCGTGTACGAACGGAAAGGCAGAGAACTCCTAACAGACCATGTTCTTGCTATCGAGTCATGGGTGAGGTTGGCCCATAGGAAAGTGGGGCTATAGTGGGGCCGGGATGTAGCTCTCATAAATGATTTTTCTTGGATTGCCTTTCAGTAGTTGAGGGAGGGGTCACGTGGGACCATAGCCACGGATACAAAAACAGACCTTGACATCTGCATCGGCAGATGACTTAAAGCTCCCGACCGAGTTCCGTATTTCTTGATTTGCCCAGGCACGGAACTCGGATGACACATTGAGATACATGTGCGTCTAGACATGGAAAACGATTCACGATACATACGTGGGATAAAGGGCGTGGTTGACGGGTGGCATAATCCCTAGTGGTCCTAGGTGGCTTGAACCCAAACCGAGACACGGAAACATTCATTAGGTAGCATAATCCCTAGTGGTCCCAGGTGGCGTAAATCCTAAGTGAACACGCGATAGTTCATGGTAAGAAAACATAACTAGATCAAGGGTAGCAGTCCAAAACAACTTCAAGGATAAAATGGTACTACGTTGAGGTGGTATAGATTTACATGGGAAAGCCCGTACGGCCTACGGCAAAGGACTGAACTTATACATGGGAAGAAACATACAAGTTGGGAAAAACCTACATATGTTATATATTAGGTTGACATGGACCATTACATGACATTGGGCAAGGGACATTCATAGTAAACACATGACGCGGGTTGGGATACTAGTACGAGAGGTGCAGAGCAAATATACATGATAAATACCTTGGGATGTTATACATGATAGATACCTTGGGATTGTATACTTGATAGAAACCTGACAATGTGATGCCTTGATTTATCTTGACACCGTAGTTTATCATGATACCTTAGTTTATCTTGCTACAGTAGTTCATCCAGTTATCTTGGTTTAGCTTATCTATCTTGTCGTCATCCTTATGTTTACTTTCAGTTTATGCATGTCATGTTACCTTTACCTGTTTTTATACTGGAAGTAGATAGGACTTACCAGTCTTTATGACTGACCCCATTTTGTTTTGCCTCTTTGCCTTCCGTTTCCCCCCAGGTTTCCAGGGAGGGAATGATGTTGTTTAGTTCGGACCTCTTATGCTTGAAGGTCATCATGTATAGCTCGGTCTTCTCTTGGCTATGGCTGCTTCACCGCTTTATTTTGGGGAATAATTTATGAAAAGCTTTTATGCTTCTTTACTATTGCAAGACCAGTTTTGATGTATTCTGATGTAAAAGGCTTTAGACCTTATTTTATAAGGTAATGAAATTTGTTTTACTTCCACTGTTTTATATATGTTCTGTCTTGTAATATTTCTGTGCATGTTTACCTCGATAGTGCTTCACCAAACCTAGTGCATTCTCTTTGTGAGTGACCCTAGGGGAGGTGGGGTGTTACACGTTGAGCCGAAAGAAACTGACCTTAAGCCCTCTCTTTAGCGAAAGGCAAAGCTTGGAGTGTATAGCCAGTTTTAACTTTAGACCCTCCTCGGATTTTGTACCGGGTTTGTTAGCATCTCTCGAAGTACGCCCTACTCTCTTGGACTCAATAGGGGCTGCACAACGTAAAGACCCTCAGCTTGTTGATGTGATTGATAAACTTATTAGGGGTGAAACTTCTAGTCACCTCAGTAGATACGCTGTCGATGATAAGGGTTGTCTGAGGTGAGATGGAAGATTATGCGTCCCACAAGCAAGGGAGTTGACAAAGAAGGTTTTCGAGGAAGCGCATCATTCCAAGATGACTATACACTCTGGCGGTGATAAGATGTACAAGGATATAAAAAGGACTTTCTTTTGGAGCGGCATGAAGCATGACGTGGCAGATTTCGTTTCTAAGTGCATGACCTGCTAACGGGTCAAGGCGGAACAGAAGAAACCTGGAGGACTACTTCATTCTTTAGAGGTCCCACAGTGGAAGTGGTATAGCATTTCAATGGACTTCATTGATGGACTGCCTAGGTCAAGAAGAGGCAACACTAGCATTTGGGTACTAGTGGATAGGCTTACTAAGAGCACCCACTTCATACCTATCAAGAGTAGAAGGACTTCCTCATCTCTAGCATCTCTTTATCTCAAGGAAATAGTTCAACTCCATGGGATACCCTCCAGCATTGTTAGTGACCGAGACCCTATCTTCACAAGCGAGTTTTGGCGGAGTCTGCAAGAAGCTGTAGGCAACAGTTATGTTTGAGCACGGCCTATCACCCCCAAACTGATGGCCAGACGGAATGGGTGAATAGAGTTTTAGAGGATCTTTTAAGACTTTGCGTTCTTGACTTTGGAGGGACGTGGGAGGATCACCTTCCTTTAGTGGAATTTGCCTACAACAACAGCTACCAAGCTACCATCGGTATGGCACCCTTCGAAACCCTATATGGAAGACCGTGCAAATCACCAACTTGTTGGTGGGAGTCTACAGATAAGCTTATACTTGGGCCAGACATGATTTGAGAGACTACAGAGAAAGTGGACTTAATACGGAGAAGGATGAAGACAGCCCAAGACAGACAAAAATCCTACGCCGACAAAAGAAGGACCGACCTTGAGTTTGAGGTTGGGGACATGGTTTTCCTTAAGCTATCTCCTTTAAGGAACGTCGTTCGCTTTGCATCCGCAGGAAAGCTAGCACCAAGATTTGTAGGACCGTTTCCTATCATCGAGAAGGTTGGGAAGATGGCCTATAGATTAGAGCTACCCGAGAGACTGGCCGGAGTTCACAACGTCTTTCATGTTTCTCACCTCCGAAAGTGTTTGCATGAGTCTGCGGACGTGGTGGAACTTAGCATTCTAGAAGAAGCCGAAGTGGAACGTGAAGCAACTGTGAGGAGAGTTCCAACCCGCATCTTAGGAACTGAAGTGAAAAAGCTACGCAACCGCGAAGTCAAACTCGTTAAAGTTCGGTGGAGCGACGCCGAGGAAGACGCGACTTGGGAAACTGAGGACAGAATACGCGCTGCCTACCCTTTTCTTTTTGAGGGTACATCTTCGATCTCTCTTTTTCCTTAAGTTATGATTTATCTATCTTTTTAAGTATATCTCCTCGGTCCTTTTCCTAACTCCTTAGGTAGAAAACAAATGGATGCAAACATGTATTTGAAAACATGTTATGGATGATGGTTGCAAATGGTTGCTAGTGATTGCTAGTGGTTGCTCATGGATGCATATACACACACACCCTAGGTTATAGATCGGCTTAGTCACTTCATATTGCATATGCATATATATGTATTCTAATTTGTATATGGTTGAAACTTGATATGCTGTCATATGGTCATCGCATTTGTATGAATAATTGTGCACTCATATAGAATTATGAGTAGAAAAATTTGCATATATAATGGATTTATGACACTTACATGATTCACATTAAGGAGGTCAACTGAATCAGTAGACCGCCTGATTTCTGCATTAGATAAGGACATGTACACCCACTATGCATATGATCACGAAGCATTAGAAGTCTTTTAAGGACAGTGGACACCTGTGTTTGTTGGTTGAGTAGATGGACTATTGGATGGTAGGATATACATTCTTCCTAACTTGAAAATTTCGGGGACGAAATCCTTTTAAAGGGGGAGAATGTAACACCCCATGAATTCTATAACATTAAGCTTCACAAATTAAAGTGTAATTAATTATAAATGAAATAATTAAGGGAAATAGGTTACACCATTGTGTTCGTCTCGGAATTCTGCTTGAGATAGAGTCTGAGTTTGCGCGAATCGGACTTCGTATGAAGAAGTTATGACCTTCGGAAGTTTCAGAATAAAATTTATATTCAAATAGCTCAGTTTAAAATTCGAAATTCGAAAAACAGATTCAAACTGGGCTGGGCGAAAAAATCCCTGCCCAGAGACCAGGTCGACCATAGGGTCGACCATGGTGTCGACCTGGCCACCCCAGGTCGACCATAGTGTCGACCTGGATGTCGACCTGCCAGTCGACCTACCTGGTCGACCTGGCTGGCTAGGTCTGGCTCTGGCTTGAATTTCTGTGGCTCGGTGTGTCACTAGGGCTGATATGTCACCTCTTGATTGGCTATTTGAACTTTATATGGTCTAGATTCCTCCTGTCTTCATCCGACGGCTCAAAACAATTTAAAAATCTATAAATACACCCTAAGTCTCAACTGAAAATTCACAAAAAAAAATAAGATGGGAGTCGTCATGCTTCCAGGGAGGAATTAAGCATAGCCGTCAAGAGAGAAAAGCCTAGAGACGAATCAAATTAAGAAGAAGAAGATAAAAGTTTAATCAAATTAATCAACGCAACGTTAATCTACCCAAAGGAGCGCATCTCAATTTCAGAATTCAGAATCCAGAATTCAAGATTCTGCATTCGTTGTAAGTATAGTGACCTCTCAGAATATGAATAAAAACTGTGATGTGATTCGATATAAATGAAAATAGAATTGTGTTATTGTATGAATTCTGTGTATTGTAATAATTTTGTCATGACTTGTTTATTGATATTTGTGGCATAAATTGATTGATGTAAGCCTATTGGACATTTGTATATGAAAGTAATAGCATGTTGTGGCAAAAACTAGAAAATTGATCCCTTTATGTTTATGTCGATAGCATGGACTATATACATTCCCTTAGTCTAAGTTAGAATTTATGTAAACATGTTATAGATTTGAGACCTTTTATGCCTACATGACCCAAAACCTATGATATCATTCTTATGTTTATTTACAAGTATAATTGGATCCATGTTAAGTATCGTTTGGGTTTCATAAACTATGCAAGTTCATGTTGAAATAGGCTATATGATTAGATGTTAAAATTGGACATTTTGGTGAATATACAACATGCTAATTTTGTGGTTGACATTATGCCAAGTTAAACATGTTTAAACCCAAGTTTGTATAAGCCTAAACTATGCCATTTCATATGTCACCTACTTAGTTATACTTTGATTTGAATGCAAGTTCAAATGACGCATATTATGTGTTAGTTGAATCGCTAAATTGCAAGTTCATGCGCCACACACCTTTATGTATTACATGTTCTTGATTTCCCCATTTTCTCACGTTTATAAAGTTGGGCTGAATTGTGACAGGACCAATACATGTTATAATGTTGCGAACAAACAGGGGTAATAACGTTGGGTGTAAAACATTGAAAATATATGTTGGTATGGTTGGCACATGCCAACGACAATGACATTTAAGCGGTATGAATTGATATACCCAAGAATAAAAGATATGACATTTACATATATAATTGAGAAGTAATAAAATATGTAAATTTAGAAAACACGATATGCTTAACCCGAGGTTGGATTGAGTTGTGATGTAAACCTGCCCGAACCCGCCCGGCTGTCCAGTAGTCACAACAGTACCTATCCAATGCGGGTGGTTAAGCATTGAGCCCAATAAGGACCCGAGGTTAGACTGAGCTACGATGTAAACCTGCCCGAAACCGACCGGCACATCCAGTAACTATAGCAATACCTATCTAATGTGAGTGGCCAGATGCTCTAAGAGGCTAAGGACAGATGGTAGGGTTAAGTCAACTATAACACTTAACTAAATTCAACATGTTAAAAAGAATTGATGGGTGGGGTTAGGTTAATACAGACACTTAACCACTTAACATGTTTGACTAGAAAATCCTGGTAACGAGGGACCCATTTCAGCAGTAACTCAAGTTAGGTATCATGGTACCCTGAAACTAGGCAGGGTGGGGCACGATTACTGGGCTGATTGTAAGCGGCCAAAACGATGGCAGTGTGTGCACAGTGTAGGTCTAACGGGGTGCGGGCGTGTACACACTCCGGAGCAGACAAACAGGGCACTGGGGACACCAGTAGTATAACTTATGCCTTCTAGAATTTTGTGTCGGGGCCGCCACCATGGGTCTTGATACACCCCATGGTAGGACCAGCATAGGTATCTACAATTCTTGGGGGTCGTATGACACATGTTAACGCGAGTAGGAGCCGATCTTTAGAAAATGGGGATCACTTCACCCTCAGCATGGGGTGCCAGTTAGAATAAACTCAAGTAGGTGCAGAGATATATAGTGTGGGTGCGATAGTACATTCGATTCCAAACGTCACCTCCTTAGCGTGTGACACTTTCCTGTTTTCAGTTTATATCTATCATGGCCTTTTCTTATTCACATACTGAAGGGTTACTATATTTACTCAGGCTTTATGTCTGACTCTATTTTCTTTTCGTCTTCCTTTCTTTCGTTTACCCCCCCCCCCAGGTCCACAGGGAGGAAACAACTCAGCTTAGTCAGACTCTTTACAAGCTCCAAGACCGTAGATGTATGATTTGGATCTCTTTTGCTCGGATTATGGCTTTAGATATCACTATAGGGATTTTTGTCACTTTATTTATGTTGTATGCTTCTTTAATAATCAAGACAGTAATGAGGTAGTAATGTTGGAAGTATTTTGAACAATTATGGAAATGTTTTGTTTGAACAAGTTTTGATGAAATAAAAGTCTGTTTGGTTTCCGCTGTTTAAAATATGTGTATTTATATCTGTCTTGTGTTTATCTATGGATTTTACTTATAAACTCCACTAAAGTTAAGGCATTCCCTTTGTGAGTGACCTTAACGGAGGTGGGGTGTTTCATTTACTTACATACTCTGATGGTGCAAGACAGAAGTTATTTTATTTTAATGGTTTTTTGTGACTTATGGAATTGTGGACCACGGTATTATGACTTATGTTTCAAATAAAAGTTTAAATTTTCCGATGCTGCCTTATTTATATCTGTCTTGTAATTATTCTGTGTCTGTTTACCTATAGCACTTCGTGAAACTTAATGCATTCCCTTAGTGATTGACATTAATGGATGTGGGGTGTCACAGTAGGACTCTCGAGATTTCTTGCGACCCACGAAGGTAAGTAATGCTTAGTTTCTTAGATTCGCTATATGATTCTAGCCATGATCTCAGTTTGTTGCCCGTAATTAGAGACTTTTCAGACATATTCGAGGAGGTGAGATGGCTACCTCCCAAGCATGAGGCAGATTTTCTGATATATTTGGTATAGAATGCTAAGCCTGTTGCTTTTCCACTGCGCTACATGGATAATCGAGAGAGGAAGGAGCTTAGTAAGGAAGGGGGTGAGTTGTTCGAGAAAGGGTTTATTAGAGGGAGCATTTTTGAGTAGGGAGCACTGGTCGTCTTCGCGATTGAGGCGGACGACTCTCTCCGTCTATGTGTGGATTACAGGGAGTTGAACAAGCTCATAAAGAAGATAGACACCCACTCCCATGGATAGATGGCTTATTTGATCAGGTAATGGGAGCTTTTGATTTCTCGTAGTTGGATTTAACCACAGGTTTTCATCAGCTTAGGGTAGAGGATGACAATATAGACACGATTGCTGTTAGGACTCCCGACGGATTCTTTGAGTGGTTGGTTTTGCCTTTTGGGCTAAAAGAAATGCACCGGTGTACTTTGTGGATTTGATGAGCTGGGTGTTTAGGGAATACATGAATAAGTTTGTGGTGGTATTCGTTGATGATATCTTGGTTTTCTTGAGGAGCGAGGAAGAGCACGCTGTGCACTTGGGGGAGGTCCTCTGTACTCTGTTAAAGATGATTTTTTCTTATTGCTATTTCTGGTGGAAGGAGGCAAGGATATTGGGGCACGTTGTCTCTACTGATGGTATAGCGGTGGACCCTACTAAGGTTATCGAAGTTTAAGATTGGGAAGCCCTAAAGATTGCGATAGAGATAAGGAGTTTCTTCGGTTTGGAAAGATACTACCAGAACCTCATTAAGGATTTTACATGGATCTCAGCTCCGCTTACCCGCTTGACCAAGAAGTACATAGTTTTTGCTTGGGATGCAGATTGCGAGGATGCATTTTTGAGGTTGAAGAAGGCTCTTACATCAGCTCTAGTATTGACACTTCCTAATGGTACGAATATGTTGACCATTTATGTGGATGCTTGCGGCACGGGTTTAAGTGCGGTCCTTATGCAGGAGAGTAGGGTTGTCTACTATAGGAGTTGGCAGTTGAGGGTACATGAGAAGAACTACCCTACCTATGATTTGGAGCTGGCAGCGATAGTGTTTGCGCTCAAGTCATGGACAATCTATTTATTAGGTGAGAGCTTCGAGCTTTATGCATAACATAAATCGCTCAAGTACTTGTTCTTGCAAAAAGATCTTAATTTGCAATAGAGGTTGAATGGGGTTCCTTGCATTTTATGGTGTTTAGATAGCATATACCTTGGGGATGGGGAATGTGGTAGCAGATGCATTGAGTAAGCAAAGAATGACTTTGAGTCCATTATTCGTAGAGTGGTAGAGTTTGGAGTACGTCTCATCGTTCGATTTTAGACCATCTACGGATTTTGCACCCGAATTATTGGCATCATTGCAGGTGTGACCGAGTCATTAGAGAAAAGATCTCTAGTCACCTTGCTAGGTGTTATGTGGACAAGAGAGGGTTGCTATATCGTGATAAGAGAATGTTTGTTCATAGAGTTGATGATTTGTTGAGATCGGTTTTAGAGGAGGCTCATCACTCTCGGATGACTATCCATCCGGGCGGTGACAAGATGTACAGAGTTATGCGGAAGGTCTTTCATTGAATAATTATGAAGAAGGATGTGGTAGAGAATGTGGATCGACGTATGACTTGTCAACGAGTGAAGGATGAGCATAGGAAGCCTGGTGGATTGCTTCAGCTCTTGGATGTGCCACAATGGAAGTGGACGAGCACCTCGATAGATTTTATGGGTTCCCAAAATCGAGGAAGGGTAATGTAACACCCTGCATTTTATTTAAACAATAAAATGAATATTAACTAATTAAATATTCAAAATTAAGTAAAACTGATAGTACTATTACGGTCATCACGGAATTCTGGTTCAGATAGACCTCGAGATTGCGGAAAACGGACAACATATGAATAAGTTATGAACCTTAGAAGTTTGTATATGTATTGAAGGCTTATGTACAAATATAATTCAAAGTTACTCAAACTAGATATAACGTGCGGAAATGACCGATGGGAGGACCAACCAGGGTTTGGGTCGACCTATGGGTCGATCCAAGTGGTAGGTGGGTCAACCCGGGGGGTAGGCAGTCAACCCAAGCATTCCAGATGTGTTTATCTGATATGTAATTAGTGATGTATGCGGCTCAGATTTTAAGGAATTAAATCCGACGGTTGAGGCTTTCTTGTACACCTATAAATAGACTAGCAGGTCCTAGCCTAAATCTCATATTTTCTGAGCTGCTTCTTAGGCTTTTTCCTCCTCAAATCTCATTAGAAAGTAGAATATTTATTCTTAGGAAACTCTGATTCAAGGTTTGGAGGAATAGAATATATATTTACAAATGGGTGTTCATAGTACTGATCAACGAAAGGTAATTCTTTGAATCTAGTTTATATAGATTTCTTTCTCTTTTCCTCTTCTTTAGTATTAGATTTGTGAATCCATGATTATTTGGAATATAGATTCAGTTAGCAAGGCCACGAAATAACAAATCTAGATCAGATTCATGGATTGGAAATCTTTTCAGTGAATGGATCTAAGTTATACCATTTTAAATAACAGTATATTTATTGTTTGTATTCCACATTAAATTTAATCTGCTAAACAGTTGATAGAAATTGGGTATCAAAACTGTTTAGGATATGAAAAAAAGAAAACTGTTGTACATAGATAGAACATCTTAAATCAAGTTTCAATGAAATTGTGAATAATTAGGGTAATTGGGGTTAAATTTGTTGAGGGTCATATAAGCTTGTTTCCATTAAACACCTGTCTGAATGAGAAATTACTGTAAATGCTGTAATTATGGAATTTATGATAAGCCTGAATTTTTTCTTAAGAATATTATTATGCCAAAAGGTTGTAAATAGAATTACAACAAAAACTTGAAAGAATAAACGTGCCTAAATTTTATGGGAAATATACAGTAATTAGGAAATTGAAACCGCACTAGGACACAAGGTTAAGTTCAACTTGTGGTAGAATCCTACCCGAAACCGCCCGATAAATCCAGCATCCAAAAGTAGTCAACTTAATGTAAGGGGTCTAATGCCTAAACATATATATATGTATATATATATATATATATATGTACATAAATGGAATGTAACCGCACAGAGACACGAGGTTAAATTCAACTTGTGGTAGAAGCCTGCCCAGAACCGATTGGCAGATCCAGCATCCACGAGTTGTCAATTTAATGTGAGGGGTCTAGTGCGTAAACATATATATAAATATATGTACACAAAAGGAATGAGTGTGAAAAATTCACAAGACAATAAAGAGATAATTGTTACAACCATAAAAGTTTGGTTAACATAAAGGACCAAAGAAAAATGTGATAAACGGGGAATATAACCTATAATAATTAATTACATTAATGAGAATGGAAAATAATAGGTAGGCTTGTCCTAGAGAGAAGTGGAAATTACAAAATATGTTATAATAAGTGGAAATAAACTTACTGATAAACCATAGTTAAGAGGACTAAGTAAATAAGTAAATAACAACAAGAGGTTGTATTAAACAAAGTCATGGTTAATGAAAAAGAATGAAGTAAGCTTATTATTGGCAGACTTATAAAAGATAATTATGAAGTCTAGTAAAAGAAATTAATAATAAGAGGAAGCCCTCTCAGGCGACATAAGACTGAATGAAATAAGAAGACTTATGGAATGAAATAAGTTATACTTAATCGTAAATTAAGTAATATATTAAATGGAAACCTACTAATTGTGATAGGATTTACTTAATGACACATTAAGTAGAACATGATATTGTAACCTAAAATTGGACAATGAAGGACATGATAATTATGTAAGAAGATTGTAGATTACAGACCTTAAATTACAATCTAGTGAATTACATGTTAGGGGCTTATTAATGAACTTAAATGAGTTAAGTTATATAACTAAAATTAATAATTGAGGGGGGTCCATTCCTTAGAGATATAAGGGGCTCGAATAGAACTTGGTAACTTGAATAAAAAGTTAGTATGATTAGAAATAACCAAGTTAATTGGAAATCAGATGAGGTAGAGCAAGCGCGTAATTAAACGTTTAGACATAGGGTCTAATAACATGTTAGCAAGATGCGCTTGGACCAGTGTGCACGTCTGAAGATGAAGAACCCAATGGGGTAGATCATCGTATCTAGATGCATGGGAGGAGCATATCCATCTGATCATTCGGCTTGATATTCTGCTTACTGGCTCTGCGGGACTAGAAGGAAGCACCCAGGGTACTCCGTGGTGGTCCTCTATTGCGGTGCATGCTCAGGTTGTACTTGCAGAGGTGGGGTCTGCACGCTACCACCCATTGAGTGTACCTTTACTGCAATAGTAGTTTGGAAATCAGAAGGCTGTAGCGGTATGACATTGGGGTGATTCGATGACTTGCCTACAGAGAGACTGGTCAGGACCAAATAAAGGATAGTAATCATCGGGTACCTGTCATCTGCAGTTAGTGTGACGTGGAAAGATTAGAGCTAAACCTACAGATCATCGATCTTTCACTATCGAGACTTTGGTTGCAGGACACACCAATTTTAATGTAGATTGTTTGCTGGGGGAACATCATTTAGCTCTTGATGTAATCTTTCACTAGTTGAGGGAGGGGTCGAGGTGGGACCATAGCCACCGTAGAAATGCAAACCATAGTTTAGATATCTGTACTTTAGGCCTCTTTAGCAGACCTATATAGATATGGAAAAGCTCCTGAACGAGTTCCGTGCATTCAGATGCAGCCTTATTACGGAACTCGGGGTACAATAGAAAGTACGTATGTGTGAAGATACACGCATGCCGCAACGGGTGGTGTATCGTAGACGCTGGGGCATTACTCCATGTTAAGATCGAGCTTGGGTATGGAGATCTGTACGTCGCTCCGGCGTAGGATTAGAGTTATATAAGTGGCGTAGTTTTATGGATATCCGTTAGTCGCACCGGCGTAGGATTAGAGTTACAGACACGGCGTAGTTTTATGGAGATCCGTACGACGATCCGGCGTAGGATGAGAGAGTTGCATACGCTTCCGTGGCGTGATGGTGGATGCCGTGCGAGGAGGGTACCATGTAAATACCTTGACATTGGGGGTAGCTACATATATACTATATTAGGTTAATCTACTGGGAGGTAGATGAGTACGACATGTGTGTAAATCCTTGAGTGCTATTAACCTAAAACAACCTAATAAAAAAAAATGTAATTGAACAATATGTAGGGTTATTTCAGATTGTGTAATTTAGTCATGTCACCAGAACTTGTCTTCTGTGTAACATCCCATATTTTCTATATATTTTAAATTTCGATTTAAAATAAGTAAAATGATATAATATTTGATAAATTCAAATTTTGTTGATAATAATGATGATGGTTGAATTGAGTATAAATATATTCTAAGATTTAGTTATAGTTAAAAATGTTGTAATGTGAAGTTTAAGGTTATAACAAATTTAATTTGAGTGGGTTAATTTAAAAGTAGAATTCAAATTTAAATTGGAAATGGTGGAATTTTAAGTCGTTGAATTATAACTGAAATTCAAATAATCAAATTAAGATTTAAAAATGCGTGAAATTTTTATAAAATTTATTTAAGTTATACATTAATTTAAATGAAATTATATAAATATTTAAATTGAATTAAACAGCTAAGGGGAAAATTTGAATATTTTATTATTAATTAACTGTGAAATTCAACTGTTTTGGCAACTGTCTCGGAATCCGACGAAACTAGTCTCATCGGAACCGGAATGGTGAATTATGGTAGGATTTCAATTTGCATTACAATCCGACTTACCGTTTGATCGTACGAGAGAAAATGTGAAAGAGAGCATGTAAATGGATAATCGGGTGTGATAACATTTGGGCCTCCTATTTATATAAATAAATTTATTTTCCTCCAATCCATCAGCCATTTCAACATACGTATGATTTCCACCGACTCTTTCTATAATGGCTGAAACTTCTAAACCCTAGATCCAATTCAAATTTCAAGCTTCTAAATAAAATCTTCACAAACCCTAGCAAATTATATGTCAAAACGAAGCTCTCGATGATGCGAAGCTACGGGTATGGTTTGTTTTGACATGCGGTAAGCGGATTGGACAAATTTCTTGGTCAAACATGCTAAAATTCAAAACCTTAGAAGTGATTTTGGGGATTTTCGATTTACATATTAATCAGAGAAATCAAGACATGGATTTTGAAGAGGAAGGCTATTCGAGGTCAATGGTGGTATTAGCATCACCTAGAAGTGCTTGTAGTGATCGTATTTAGCAAATTAGGGTTCGAAAATTTGTTTGGTCCTTTCGACGCTGGCGACGCTGGAAGTCGTTGGAGGTGTTGAGCCTGACACAGGCGATGCGGTTCTCGATGAGGGTCGGATTGGTATGGGTCGGAGGTTCTTCGATGGTCGGAAGCAAGAGCAGTAGGCGGTCAAAGATCAGGGTTTTGGGTTTGCTTGCGTCGTGTTCTACTGGAAGGGAAACGGAAATGAGCGGGAGGAAGAGTTGCTGAGGCGTCAAAGTATTATTGGTGAGGAGATTTATTTATCAATATATATATATATATATTTGAATCTTCAATATAGTAAAATGCTAATAACTTTCTCATATTCACTCGGATTTGGACACAGTTCGGTTCGTTGAGATCGTGGCGAAATTGCGGACGTTTTGGCACTAGTTTGGCTGCATTTGGAGACTGTGAAATTTTGGGCTTTAGTTGGATGTTCGATCCACTAAACACCCAAAGGTGAGTGATTATTCACTCACGAATAACTGAATTTTCCCCATATTTATCAAATTAAACTATGAAATAAGTTGGTTGCATGGTTGTGTCTGATTGGTGAATGGTTGCTTAAATTTGACGTGAAAGTGTGTTACATGCAATGAAAATCGATAATTAGTTATTTAAATCCAATTTAAATTTCTAATTTAGAAAATCTCAACACTTGGAATTAGTGAAATGATTTAACATGTACCACAGAATAAAATGCTGTGTGATGGATGCCTTGGTTGATTGAATTACTAAATGAATGTTGTTTGAAATGTCCCTTTTATTCAGTAGGTGAATGATGTATGCTCATGTTTGACGGGCATCAAATAAACCTGGGATTTGTCGATATAATAAACTAAGAATATAGAGCGAAATGATAAATCTCTGTGACCATAATTTGGATTGAAATGATAGATCCATCCCTGAAATATCGAGAAATTTAAATTTAATATCACTTGGCCATAGGATAGAAAATTATATACAGGCATCGGCTGTTTAAATGATTTTTAAATATTTAGGAAAGTTTAACTGATAGAATTTTCATTTAGAAGAATGTGTCGATACTCGATAAATCGAATCCTTTAAAGATTCTGAACTTGGGATGTTTATTAAAAAAAAAGGTTAAGGAAATTATCCCAAACCAAAGTGGAAAATTTTAAATTGGGATTCGAATATGATTTGGAAACTATTCAAATTTATGGGGTACATTTTAATGAAATAAATTGTTATTGAATTAAATTTTGGAATAAGGGAAATCGAGGTATTCTGAGTTGTTTTAACTCAATTTTGGATGTAGATTTGAATTCTTGAATTCGAACGATAGTTTGAACGATGTTTGAATGAGATATGGAACTAAATGAACTCCATTTTTGACTGGGGTATAGATTCAGGTATTCGAAATTCGGAAGAAAGGAACAATTACGGTTTAAAGGATTTTATTTTTAAGATTATATATATATATACCCTGCTTGTTTTTAAATAAACTATTTTTTTCCAAAATTTATTTATTAAGCTTTTAACCTGTAAATTATTTTGTTATAAATGAGTTTCCCTATCTTTTATGTCTTACAATTATTTAGTAAACTTTTATTTTATGTTTGTAAATAGCAAATTAATTTATCTTATTTTATTCCAACTATTATTTTCTAAATATATATATGTTTATATAAGATTTCACTTTATAAGCATCTATTATCCTAATTATATATTTATGAATTGTAAATTCCTTCCGAATGGAATATTTTTGGATCTAAACCGTTGTTCAAATGGAGTTGAGATAAGTTATAGCCTTTTTGAATATGAATCGATTTCTAAATCGATCTTTAAATTTGGAAATGTGGGTTTCTACTTGAATATAAAATTTTCTCCTAAGGGATTGATATGAGTTATAAAGTATATATATATATATACTCTATTTGAATATGAATGGATTTCAAACCTTAAGTGATTTGGAATAATTTGAAATCTTTGAGATGAGGTATATTCTATTTGAACAGAAGTCGGTTTTTAACTATTATATGGTTATAATATAGGGACATAGACATATATTCTAACTTAGAATATAATCAGCTTGGTATGATTTATGATATTTTTGATATGAAATTGTATTCTATTTGAATATAAATTTGGTTCGAAACAGAATATGATATTTGATATGATAGCGAACCTTTATGAAATATAAAAGAACCAACCGATGTGAAAGATGTAAGCGTTGGTTGTTAAGGAGACCGGAGTTGACATAAGGCATACTCTCTGTCAGTGTTGATACCACTTTGACAACTGTGAACGTTTCGACGTATCCAGAATGATGTATGATGACTTGGAGGCGATTATGGAATCGAAGAAGATGAACGATGAAGAAATAGCCCTTATCTTCGGGTTAGAATTGAAATGACTAAAACAGGAGCTATACCATGACTAATTGAGGTAGCACCGTTGATAGAACACACTTCTTCGATACTATTTCTATGACTATGATGATGATGATGATTTGGGCCCATTCGAATTTGGGAGTGTGATCCGAGGTGGGCGGTAGTGGCTCCTATGCATTACCACCGGTCCGGGAGTGCAATTGGTAGAATCCTACTCTAGGCATTGCCTCGGGTGCCTTGTCATATTTATCCATATCGAGGCCCATACAATTTTGATTTAGCATTGCCTTCTATGGAGTGCCCTCTGGTAACACCAGTACGGTGAATTTACGGTACTGTATAGACTGTTGGTGCCTGTAAACGGCATAAGGGTAATATGGTAATCCTGCTTACGCTATTTTTATTATATTTACTTTACTGGATAGACACTATCATAATAGCGTATTATACTATGTATTAGTTTAATGGATCCTCGAGAGGTGGAAAAATCCCGTAACATCTCTTGAGTTACTGTACCCATGACACTCAAGTTATTTCATGTTTTAATTTGACTAATATGAGAATGATTTAGTGCTGATCCAAGTGTTTGTTGTGTGTTTTTTCTTTTTTTGCAATACGCTTGGGTTAGCAGACGTTTGCAGTTATTGAAGATTTTCTTTTCTTGGAGCATGAAGACGAAGTTGGTATATATATTTTGACACGACCCGAACTTCTCTGGTAAGGAAAGTATGGATAGAATTAAGGACAAGACGAATTAGAACACAAACAGAAGAACATTTCATCGTTTATTGGAACAATTCCATTAGAATACAAGAATATACAGAGTATAAATAAATATTATACAACAAAGAATATCAGAGATTATAATAAATTACATTTAAATACATAGCAGTGGAAAAATAATACAACACACAACTGGAAGTAATACACGGATACAGAGCTTTTCGAGTATCATTCCAGCTATAAACCAAGATCCTGTGAATATAAATCTGCAAAACCAAAACCACTAGCTGGCCGTGTAGAAAATAGGGGCACCTAGAGTTTAGGTTAAAACAATAAACTCCAGGTCAGTCATGTGACTGGTGTGAGAACTAAAACAGTTATTAATCTTTATTTTTAAAGTTAGGTAATCAAGGGACCACGCCGTATAACACGGAACTTGTTTCCTCCCAAGAATACCAGTGCATAACGCAAACAGCGAAATGCTAAATAAAGAAAAATGAAGCTATTATAAGACCCAGGCCCCATCACACAATGCAACGCAAACCGGAGGATAGGGTTTTTACCTTATAATAGCCAAAGAATGCTTGGTACGTTTAAAACAAATCATTTGATACTATTATAAGTGTATAGTGTCAAAATAATTTCAATCATAAATATCAATCATAGACGGCATTAATGACCCATACCATTATGTCGCCATATTAGGTTCTACAAATAAAACCGCAATATCACGTATTGGAAATTGGATTTCTGTCATGAGTCGAGGCAAGGGGCAAGCTCCTCTCCATTCGAGACACTCTAGCAAATGCCCCAGGATCCCACTATGATCCTTGGAATCGGTTGGGCCGGTCCTCTCTTACTTTTGAGGATTTGCAATTCCTGAACATAAGTTTCCCGGTCCTAATAGACCTATATCCGAGGTGCCTCGCATTCCAACAACCACACAGGTGAAAAGTATATATATGTCAGCCAGTTTAAGCACTGACACCACCACTAGCTAGAAAGAAACGTCGTGTTCTCCCAACGGTCTGTATCCCGTTTTGACTCATACCGAGGTGTAAGGCTTGCGAATTCACGCTATACACAAAGCTGCGCTACACAGGCCGTGCTTTGATCATCAACCACAAGACTTTGCTTTTCAACAGAAGCCTTGATCATTTGCCACTTAGGCGTGCCACACAGGAAATTCATGCCATGTGACTGATGTCCATCGATATACAACCTCTGAGCTCGTACGTCTCAGAGAAGGGCGTTAAGCAAGAGAATAAATTCTCTACCGCCAAACAGATGTATATTTAATAGAGATCAATCAACACAGAATAAAATCCAATGTCAGAAACACAGTCCATTTACAAGTTCGTTCTAGGTCTGAACGAAACCGGGGGCACTTTCCTCGCATATCCATCGATCTCCAAGTACGTCTGGACGATCACCAACTGATTCCCTCATCTTGGGTGTACAGCCCAATCAAGATCATCAGTAATCACCCAAACGATGAGAAGACTTCCAGTCTTCAACCACCATCTTCATCTTCGACATATCGTCGAATCGGTTATTCAGAATGGGTATAAACCCGGCCTTTCCGAATAACCCGCGTATATAATAAACACGTGTTACACAAACACAACATACGCCTCATTCCAATTCAGAATATTCTATTATTCAAATTTTCACACTCTTAGGGAAAGGTTCCCATTAATTTTATCAAAGGTAAATTCTTCTAAATTTATTCTTTAATCTTCCTTTGGATATCATTTCAAACCGTATTATGGTTTTCCAAACTAGTTGGGATTAGCGAATCACACTGAAGTAATTATTTATTTTATTTCCCAATCCCAACCTATTCACCCTATGGAGCAAAAATGTTATTACCCCATAACTAACACCACGGTGTCATCGGTAAATATTAATTACCATTTCATGTTCAAATCTAATTAAAGATTTAACTATCGCTTTGGAGAAAAACTGGTGATACTCCATTCTCGATCACTTTTCAGATTTGATAATTTAAATTATCAATTCACATTTCAATTTAATTACAGATTCAGTAAAACTCCACTTTGTTTTAATCTTTCCCCCAAATCAATATCATGTCTTTAACTGGGTTAAAGAACCAATGTCACCTGAAACACGATTCACGATAAACCCAAAATCACTTTCAAATTCAATTCCAATTAAATATTATTTAATTGGTACACTTTATTAAATCTAAATAGAAAGATTTAATCTTTTTCTCAGCCGGGTTTAAGAATAGTGTTAACGAAGACACCATTCACGACAAACCCAAATCACCTTTGATATTAAATACAAGGCTCTGAATAGAAAATATATCGGCTTATATTCAACATCAAATTCTACGACCAACAAATATCGTATTGGGAATAATGATATCAGTATATCTTTCAAATTCCCATAACAATATATGTATAATCACGAAATCCAACATCGAAATATTCCAAAGACAATTTCGATTCAAATTCATTCCAATTCAATTATTGGAAATTCTGGTTACTTTTAGAACCCCTTTCAAATTCAATCTATTTATCTCAAAAATAAATTGATTTTAATTCTAGTTCAAAACTAGTTCATTTTGATAAAAATCTATTTTTATCTTTTCAAATGTGGAATTTTTCATCCTAGTTCTTCCCAAATCATTTCTTATGATTTTACACCTCAAGGCCCGTACAGTCGATTTCCATCAATGGTCATCGAACTGCACTTACAGCTGCCTTTTCCAAATTTGATTTGGACATAATTCCAAATCCAACCGTTATATTTCAAATTTCTAATATTCATTGGAAAGCTCTTCTCGATACGAACCCGACGGTTCCGGTTTCAGGAGAATCCGATTGTCGGATCTCCCGTAACGCCAATTTGAAGTCAATGGTTGAAATTCATGAATTGCAACGCCACAACACGTTCTGTTCAGGCCATTTAATATATATAATTTATGTATTATATATATTTCATCGATTTCAATTTAAAACGTATTTTATAATTCGTTTTAAATTCGTTTTCAAAATAATTTCAACTTCATATTCAATTTCGAATCAAAATTGAATATTCCATATCATTAATATATAAATGATAATATTTTCAAAATATTATATTTTGAAATCACTTTCTTTTCTATATTCATATAAAATCGATATAAATATCGTTTGCGTCAAAATGGCGCATCTAATCAACACGGCTATATATATTTCAATAACTTCGTTATTCTATTCAACAAATGAATATTCCCTTCAACACATGAGCATCGTCAACACATGACTATTTTTATTATTTAACATATTTTTATAAAATTTTAATAAAGATGCAAATTTTATTGTTAGAATATTTACTCAACACATGTATATAATGGCACTGACAAATAATCAACAATCATCCAAAGTGCACTACTCTTTATAAGCATTAAATATAGATATCTAACGCTTATAACAACCTATCAATCAATCGATCGACATACAACTAATTATTGGGATTAGTATATGCCGTATTTTATCCCAATACCCGTGTGGGATTTCAAATCAACAAACACAGATTTTTGTTTATTCACATACCCGTTAAAAATTATAATTTTTTTTACGATAATATATTTTTAACTATATAAATATTTTATTTCATTTCACATCACACAGTCAATCTTCACCACAACAAACAATCAAACATACAAGCCATCCATGGTCTGTAGACGACGGGTGTCGGGTGCTACTAAGCACCGTCTGCATCCTAGTATATAATTTAAACTAGAGAAGAAAACTTAAAGTGAGATATTCTCACCGACTAGCTAAACCAGCGCCACGACTCTTCTTATGTAGAAATCTTCGTCGTGCTCGCATTTCGTCACTTTCGCTGTTCGTAGCCACTACATATATAAAAATCGCATTTTTATATTGTTGCTATGCATATAAAAAATTACATTTTCATATTGCTACTATATAGATAAAAATTCTATTTTTACACCGTTACTATATAGATAAAAATTCTATTTTTACACCGCTACTATATAGATAAAAATTCTATTTTTACAACTGTGTTCATATAATAAAGATTATATTTTCATCACCCTATTATCTATACAAAAATTATATATATATATATATATATATAAAGATCGTATTTTTATATCACGGCTTCATATGTAAAAATCACTCCTTTACAACGCTACTTCCATGATAAAAATTATATTTTTATCTTGCTAGCAATATAATAAAAATTATATTTTTATTACTCTACATGAATAAAAATCATATTTTTATATCTCCTACATAATAAAGATCGAATTTTTATTATCTATATAATATAAAAATCATATTTTTCCACTGCCTTCATGATAATAAAAATCAAAACTTTATTATTTAAAAATCCTTTCTTTTCTACTTTAAACATCCCGCCTTTCCACTACTAAAAATCTAACCTTTTTGCATTATAAAAATCGAACTCTTACTACTCTACTTAAGTAAAAATCATATTTTTACTATTCTAACAAATATAAAAATCAGATTTAAAACTAAGTTTTTTTTTCTTTTTTTTCCTAAAGAGAGAAAGAGAGAAAAGAGTAAAAGAATAAAACAAATAATAATAAATAGCTTATAACGCTCGGAGGGGGTGGAAATCGAAGTTCATCGGAGGTGGAGGGCTTCAGGGGGTCGGCGCAGGCGGCTGGGGGTCTTCGCAGTGGTGGGTTGTCTCGGGGAGGGCGCGGAAATCGAAGGCGAAAAAAGGGGTGACTGGCCGTCGTTGAGAGGAGGAGAGGGAGAAGGAGAAAAAGAGAAAGGAGAGGATGACCCGGTGGTCGGCGCGCCACCTGGGGCGGCGACGGTGATGATAGGAGGGGCGACACAGTTTTAGCGGTAGTTTTTTTTTAATTTCGATTTAAAATGAAGAGAGAGAGGAGGGTAGGTGAGGTTATATATTATATATTTTATTATTAAATTTTCTAAAAAGCAACTTTTATTTTTGATCTCGAAACGAGAACCACCGCCTGTCGTTCCTAGCTAATTACCCCCATTCCGAACGTAAAGGGATATGTATCGTAGGCTAATTCGATCGTTTCGATCATTTTTCGTCAAAATCAACATATAACTCTATATATTGAATTTGAACGTGCATTTCAATTTACTGGGGTCACATACGGACTCTAAAAATTCCCAAAAAATATTTTCTAGCTTCGTATCAACGATACGGTCCTAACAAAACTAGTTTCATCGAATTCTGAGACCGTTTAAAAAATGGCCATTTTCCAGTCGATTAAAATCAACTGAAACTGGTCAAACACATTTTCCTTTGCCACGCTCACATATTGATTTGAAAAATTACGAAATTTGAAATCTAGCAATAGCTTGACATCACAGATCCAACAAAAGTGGTTTCGTCGAAATCCGAGGTCTTCTGCAAAATTTCCATTTTGAAGGGCCAGAATTGCATAGCGACTATTCTGAATTTTCAACTGGACATATCTTTTGATTCCAGCTATAAAATTTCAATTTTTCGGATTCCTTGGAAAGATATCCTCAATTAGATTCTAATATTTTTGGTTTCCCTAAAATCCGGTTTATTTTGCAATCGGTATGTTCATTTGAACTTTGAAATCAAATTATTGAACTACCGCGCCATTTTCAATTCCTTTTTATAATTATAAATAATTATTTATATTCTAATGACGATCTATGTAAATATATACGTCTATTTCTATTCAAAATAAATTTCTCGTCATTATTATTTAAAATATTTCATTTTAAATATTCAAAATTCACTAAAATCGCCAAAATAATTTTTTTAAATTGGCTCGCATTTCCGGTTATTATATATTTATTATATATATAATTCCGCTGCACTGTGTTTCTGCTGTTTTGTTATGTCTATCTGTAAATGTGAAACTCTGATAACCATCGAATGTTATAACAAATGTATACATTTCAACTGCTTTTAACTGCTATTTGTTATTATATGTTGTCCTTCCGCTGTGAGATTCTGTGCTTGGTTTTCTCTTCTTTCTTCCTTTTTCTTCTTTTCTCAATAACTACCTGCATTTGCGATTTGTTTGAGTCGACATGTGTGGTTTATTGTCGATTTGAACGGTCAAAAATATGGGTCGTTACATTTGGTATCAGAGCGATGGTTAGCGATAACCTTGGCTCTGTTGGGAATTAACCCATTAGAGATGGGGTTAAAAACGCCCTAGAATGGGTTTGAGTGATATAAGAGAGTGTACTTGTATTTTTGATAAATTGGTTTTTCATTGTGTTGATTTGTTCTGTTGAATATTTATGGATTCTGGTTGATATATGGGACGCCATAGAATCAATAGGAATTTCTAAGTAATCAAACAGAATGTTTGACATAATATGATTTTTGATTATATTTTATATTTATTATATGTACTATTAGTGGTTTTAAGTGTATAATCTTTGGTCGTTGGTAGGTAATAATATTAAGTATACTACGGTTGATTCGATAGTAAATTTAATAAGGAAATTTAAACGGTCTAAGGAAAATATTTGAAATGAAATATCTATAGGTATAATTGGGGGTAAAAGTTTGTGATTAAAATAGAAATGAACTTGAAACTTGATCCTGGGTATTTTTGAAATAGTTTTGCCGAAGTTTTTAATAATATCATATTATAGGTATGAGATGGTTTAAAGGATTTTTTTAAAAAAAAGTGTGCAATCCCTTCTCGGACATCAGAAATGACTTTGGTAATGAGTGCATGCATTATCGATGTTTATTATGAAGTGTCTAAGTGGGGGAGACCGCTCCGTACTCTCATAACTTGTTTGAAAACAATTTTTGGATCTAATTTCCAAGGGTATGTAAAGTGGAGTTTAAGATTAAACCAGGAGTGGTATTTCTTTGTTTGTTAATTAAAGTTGGATTTCAATTTAGGGCATGTTTTTTTGGATTTTTAAATACATATACATTTTATGCTTGGTTTATAAAACCTAGAATCTAGCAATTTAAGTTCATCCTTGTCAACGACATCGATTCAAGATTAATTTTCTCGATTCGTTGGAGTTTTAGACTTTGAAATTATGGGATGGACTTAAGAGGGGTCGTCACCTAAACTCTTAAATATGGTGATGATAAGGGTCAAACAAATCCAAACTTTGGTTAGTAAGGGTGTTAGAAGAAATTTAAATTAACCGCGAAATAAATTCAACTTAAGTCAACCAGAATAGATTGGAGAATTAGGTTGTGTAAAAATGGTGATAACTCATGGCATGGCTAAGATACTAATTAGTCGAGAAGGAATTGAAAGGAATTTGAGTTATTGAAGGAATGTGAATGGTCGATAAACTAAACGAAGAAAGTAAAAGATGAATCAGTGTACAGGTGGAATGAAGACGTAAAACCTAAATTGATTAAACCTCTTTTGGTCAATGTATTGAAGATAAACCTATGTATAAACGATGAAAAGAATGGGTTGTAAAACATTTTTCAGATGAAATATAACTTAATTTGTAGGGAAATTGAGTTAAATAAAGTTTCTTAGAAAATCAAATAATAATGGTTGAGAACTAAGTATGAAAAAAGATTTCGAGTGTGAACATTTCTTAATTCAAAACGTGAGTTGAGAGTCAAATAAATAGGTCGAGTAAATGAAATAATATTTATTTGAAATGAAATGGGAAAAATGAATTCAATAAAAGGAATAAAATAGAGGTTGGTAAAAAGGGATAAACCATTTGCAAATTTGATAAGGTTTGAAAGCGGCATGGAAATTTAGTAAACATGTAAATAGAATGGTTATATAAAAGACCATAACGTATCTAACCCAGGGTTATGGATTTAAGGTTAACTACATAGAATGAGGAGAAGAAATAAAATGGAATTAAGCTCGAGAAATATAATTTGGTCGAATTAAAAACCAATAATTAATGAAATGAAGTGAAGTATGAATGAACTTGAATAATTAAAATCATTAGATCAGGACTAATCCAAGGGAACGACTAATCGAATATGGGTAAATAAGGTGACATTCAATGAAATAAGGGTGAATTAAATAAGAAAAATGGAATTTGGCAATTGGATTCATGTTTATGAATTTATTATTTAATATGAGTAAGTTAGTTGGAAAAGGTAAACAAATTTAACTTTTGTTCAAAATGTAATGTTTGAAACGAAACGAGAAGTATATTGGAATGTGGTAAGCAATTAGATATGGATCCATTTCTCGAGTAAAAAGTGATAACTAATTGGAAGTGATAAAGATTTACAAAATTTTGGAATCCGAAGGTTTAAAACTCCAAATAAATAAATCAATGTCTATGCAAAAATCTGAAATATTGTTAAGCTGAAGTAAAATGTCTATAACTTCTGACGGGATGATCGGAATCTGACGATTCCAGACTTCTTGGAAACCTTAGAAACTGAACTACACGTCGAAATTCTCATGTTTACTAGGTTGAAATTCACTTATTAGTCGTAGTACTATACGCACAAGTTTAAAATCTGAAGCGTATATCAATATTGTTTTGACCATAACTCCCTAACGGAGCATCGAATTTTAACGTGCGAGTACAATTCAGAAAAGACAAAATCTGAACTAAAACTTTTCCTTAATCTGCTTGCTAAAATTTATATGTTTAAAGGGTTAAAACTGGATTGAACAACTCAGGTCTGCAATTTTGTGAGTATGGGCTGAAGCGTTCACTTCCACTAAAACTGCCATAACTTTCAAACGGATTATCTGAGTTCCACGAATCTGGACGATTCGGAAAGCCTGGAATGATAAGAATAATTTTTTCCTAGTGGGATAGGGTCAAATTCCATCATCTAAGGGCTGATAACACACCTTTTGTTCGTTGTCCTGTTGGTAACATGGTTGTTTTTGCAGTTGGAATGTTTGATATGTAGTGTAAGTTATATGAAATTGCTATGTATTGTTATATGTTTGATTCTTATGCATATTTGAGTGTTTTAGTAGGTGCAAGAAATGGAATTACGCTTGGAGCTCACTTGCGCCAAGTACTAAGGGCTAAAGATAAATAAAATTTTGCATATAAACGCTAAAGGAGGTACGTAATTGGGATTGTTTAAGTTTTGTGGTTTTGTTTCTGCATTGTTCCCCATTTTTTGGGATGCCCCATCGTGTAATGGGATGAATATGTGAGTTTATATGTAGGGATTTTTCCCGGATCTCTCCGTACAAAGGAGATGTTGCCGAAATTTTCCGTAATTTCGGGAATTAGAAAATTTATGAAATTTTTACAACTATATAACTTATCTTATAAATACTATTTTATAAGTATGGATTTGAAAGTATAATTGTTTAATAACTTATCTCATTCTCTTTTGGAGGATGAAAAGATTTTAAGTGGGGGAGAATGTAACATCCCATATTTTCTGTATATTTTAAATTTCGATTTAAAATAAGTAAAATGATATAATATTTGATAAAATCAAATTTCACTGATAATAATGATGATGGTTGAATTGAGTATAAATATATTTTAAGATTTAGTTATAGATAAAAATGTTGTAATGTGAAGTTTAAGGTTATAACAAATTTAATTTGAGTGGGTTAATTTAAAGGTAGAATTCAAATTTAAATTGGAAATGGTGGAATTTTAAGTCATTGAATTATAACTGAAATTCAAATAATCAAATTAAGATTTAAAAATGTGTGAAATTTTTATAAAATTTATTTAAGTAATAAATTGATTTAAATGGAATTTTATAAATATTTAAATTGAATTAAAGAGTAAAGGGGAAAATTTGAATATTTTATTAGTAATTAACTGTGAAATTTAACTGTTTTGGCAACTGTTTCGGAATCCAACGAAACCAGTCTCATCGGAACCGGAACGGTGAATTATGGTAGGATTTCAATTTGCATTACAATTCGACTTACCGTTTGATCGTACGAGAGAAAATGTGAAAGAGAACATGTAAATGGATAATTAGGTGTGATAACATTTGGGCCTCCTATTTATATAAATAAATTTCTTTTCCTCTACTCCATCAACCATTTCAACATACGTATGATTTCCACCGACTCTTTCTTTAATGGCTGAAACTTCTAAACCCTAGATCCAATTCAAATTTCAAGCTTCAAAATAAAATCTTCACAAACCCTAGCAAATTATATGTCCAAACGAAGCTCTCGACGATGCGAAGCTACGGGTATGGTTTGTTTCGACATTCGGTAAGCAGATTGGACGAATTTCTTGGTCAAACATGCTGAAATTCGAAACCTTAGAAGTGATTTTGGGGATTTTCGATTTACATATTAATCAGAGAAATCAAGACATGGGTTTTGAAGAGGAAGGCTATTCGAGGTCAATGGTGGTATTAGCATCACCTACAAGTGCTTGTACTGATCGTATTTGGCAAATTAGGGTTCGAAAATCCGTTTGGTCCTTTCGACGCTGGCGACGCTGGAAGCTGCCGGAGGTGGTGGGCCTGACACAGGCGATGTGGTTATGATGAGGGTCAGATTGGTTGGGTCGGAGGTTCTCCGATGGTTGGAAGCAAGTGCAGTAGGCGGTCAAAGATCGGTGTTTTGGGTTTGCTTGCGTCGTGTTCTACGGGAAGGGAAACAGAAATGGGCGGGAGGAAGAGTTGCTGAGGTGTCAAAGTATTATTGGTGAGGAGATTTATTTACTAATATATATATATATATATTTATATATATATATATATATATATTTAAATCTTTCAATATAGAAAAATGCTAATAACTTTCTCATATTAACTTGGATTTGGACACGGTTGGGTGCATTGGGATCGTGGCGAAATTGCGGACGTTTTGGAACTAGTTTGGCTACATTTGGAGATTGTGAAATTTTGGGCTATAGTTGGATGTTAGATCCACTAAACACCCAAAGGTGACTGATTCTTTGCTCACGAATAACTGAATTTTCCCATATTTATCAAATTAAACTGTGAAATAAGTTGGTTGCATGGTTGCGTTTGATAGGAGAATGGTTGCTTAAATTTGACGTGAAAGTGTGTTACATGCAATGAAAATTGATAATTAGTTATTTGAATTCAATTTAAATTTCTAAGTTAGAAAATCTCAACACTTGGAATTAGTGAAATGATTTAACATGTACCATGGAATAAAATGTCGTGTGATGGATGCCTTGGTTGATTGAATTACTGAATGAATGCTGTTTGAAATGTCCCTTTTATTCAGTAGATGAATGATGTATGCTCATGTTTGACGATGAATCCCATTCCTCTCACCCTGGATGTTACGGGCATCAAATATACCTGGGATTTATCGATATAATAAATTAATAACACAAAGTGAAATGATAAATCTCTATGACCCTGATTTGGATTGAAATGATAGATCCATCCCTAAAATATCGAGAAATTTAAATTTAATATCACTTGGCCATAGGATAGAAAATTATATACAGGCATCGGTTGGTTAAATGATTTTTAAATATTTGGGAAAGTTTAACTGATAGAATTTTATTTAGAAGAATGTGCCGATACTCGATAAATCCAATCCTTTAAAGATTCTGAACTTGAGATGTTTGTTAAAAAAATAGGGTTAAGGAAATTGTCCCAAACCAAAGTGGAAAATTTTAAATTGGGATTCGAATATGATTTGAAAATTATTCAAATTTATGGGGTACATTTGAATGAAATAAATTCTTATTGAATTAAATTTTGGAATAAGGGAAATCGAGGTATTTTGAGTTGTTTTAATTTAGTTTTGGATGTAGATTTGAATTCTTGAATTTGAACGGTAGTTTGAACAATGTTTGAATGAGATATGAACTAAATGAACTCCATTTTTGACTGGGGTATAGATTCAAGTATTTGAAATTCGGAAGAAAGGAACAATTACGATTTAAAGGGTTTTATTTTTAAGATTATGTATATATACCCTGCTTGTTTTTAAATAAACTATTCTTTTCCAAAATTTATTTATTAAGCTTTTAACCTGTAAATTATTTTGTTATAAATGAGTTTCCCTATCTTTTATGTCTTAAAATTATTCAGTAAACTTTTATTTTATGCATGTAAATAGCAATTTAATTTTTCTTATTTTATTCCAACTATTATTTTCTATAGATATATATATATTTATATTTATATAAGATTTCACTTTATAAGCATCTATTTTCCTAATTATATTGTTATGACTTGTAAATTCCTTCCAAATGGAAAATGTTTGGATCTAAACCGTTGTTCAAAAGGAGTTGAGATAAGTTATAGCCTTTTTGAATATGAATCGATTTCTAAATCGATCTTTAAATATGGAAATGTGGGTTTCCACTTGAATATAAAATTTTCTCCTAAGGGATTGATACGAGTTATGAAGTATATATATATATATATATTCTATTTGAATATGAATGGATTTCAAACCATAAGTGATTTGGAATAATTTGAAATCTTTGAGATGAGGTATATTCTATTTAAACAGAAGTCGGTTTTAAACTATTATATGGCTATAATATAAGGATATAGACAAATATTCTAATTATAATATAATCGGCTTGGTATGATTCATGGTATTTTTGATATGAAATTATATTCTATTTGATTATAAATTTGGTTCGAAACAGAATATGATATTTGATATGAAAGCGAACCTTTATGAAATATAAAAGAACCAATCGATGTGAAAGATGTAAGCATTGGTTGTTAAGGAGACTGGAGTCACATAAGGCATACTCTTTGTCAGTGTTGATACCACTTTGACAACTGTGAACGTTACGACGTATCCAGAATGATATATGATGACTTGGAGGCGATTATTGAATCGAACAAGAAGAACGATGACGAAATACCCCTGACCTTCGGATCAGAATTGAAATGATTAAAACATGAGCTATACCATGACTAATTGAGGTAGCACCTTTGATTGGACACACTTCTTTTATACTATTTCTATGACTATGATGATAATGTTATGCGTTACTACTGGTCCGGGAGTGCAATTGGTAGAATCCTACCCTGGGCATTGCCTCGAGTGCCTTGTCATATTTATCCATATTGAGCCCCATGCGTTTTTGATTTAGCATTGTCTTCTATGGAGTGCCTTCAGATAACACCAGTACGGTGAATTTACGGTACTGTATAGACTGTTGGTGCCTGTAAACGGCGTAAGGGAAATATGGTAATCCCACTTACGCTATTTTTATGATATTTACTTTACTGGATAAACACTATCATAATAGCGTATTATACTATGTATGTATTAGTTTAACGGATCCTCGAGAGGTGGAAAAATCCCGTAACATCCCTTGAGTTACTGTACCCATGACACTCAAGTTATTTCATGTTTTAATTTGACTAATATGAGAAGGATTTAGTGCTGATCCGAGTGTTTGTCGTGTTTTCTTTTTCTTTTTTTGCAATATGCTCGGGTCAGCAAACATTTCGAGTTATCGAAGACTTTCCTTCCTTGGAGCACGAAGACGAAGTTGGTATATATATTTATTATATGTATAACTCCGATGCACTGTGTTTCCGCTGTCTTGTTATGTATATCTGTAAATGTGAAACTCTAATAACCATTGAATGTTATAACAAATGTATACATTTCAACTGCTTTTAACTGCTATTTGTTATTATATATTGTCCTTCCGTTGTGAGATTCCGTGCTTGGTTTTCTCTTCTTTCTTCCTTTTTCTTCTTTTCCCAATAACTACCTGCATCTGCGATTTGTTTAGGTCGACATGTGTGGTTTATTGTCAATTTGAACGGTCCAAAATATGGGTCGTTACATTCTGACCCCTTCCTCAAAAACATACCCGCAAGTTAGGCATTTACAAGGATAGGTTAGCTTTGGATATTGGGCAGACTGTATTATTACTTTGGTAAGGCTATATTTGATTATGTTATATTTTATTCCATTCCATTGTGAGATTTTTTTTAAGCTCTGATATATTTTATATCTCTGTATTTTCTACAGGATACTAGACAAGCCAACTTGGGTTTTGACAGATTGAGATTTTTGAGAAAAAAAATCAGTCTGTCAGAATTCAGGTTCGTACATCTAGTATCGGAGCCTAGGTTCAGGATTCCTATATAGAAAGTGAGTGAACGTATTTGTATTTTTAAAATATAAATAATAGTATATGTATAAACCTAGATCCATAAAGGAATCCACTATATAGGAAGAACGGTTTATGATAAGAATTGCGGTATTAGTTATGTACAGTAAAGGAATGATTATGGAAATTTGAGACCCTTAGGTGGTTTGAAGTGTACAATGTAATTGATAATGAAGAAACATGTATCCCCATACGTTTGTGCCTTGGATTTGTGGGTTTGGCAGTAAAAGCCTATAAATTTGGAAAAGAGTAAGAAGGAAAATGGATTAGGAATATATATTTGTGAGAAATGACTTTGTGGGAATATCTAGGAGAGTCAAGGTAAGTTGGGAACCCACGTTGAGTCTAGCCCCATTGTTAACTTTTAAGAATTTTAAATTGTAAAAGTTTTTGGGTGATAGTTTATGGTGTTTTTCAGGTTTTAACCTTAAAAGTTATAATTTTAAATATGTACTAGATACATTGTGTAGAAATAATTTTTGAAACAAAAAGAGGTATTTTTGATGTTTGAAAAAAAAATTATGTAAGCAACATATTTGAAAAGTACATATTGAGTTTTGAAATAAAATGGGGTATATTTTAAAAAACGGTGATTTCTTATGATTATATTTTTCTTAAATGAATTCTTTTAGAAAAAGATGCACATTATAGAGCATGTATAGCTCACTAGTTTTCAAGTTATAAAGTATGAAAGGATTAAAGGTAAAGCATAGAAATGGCAGCATTTTTGTTAAAAGACTAAAATTCTCGATAAAGAAAATTTTGAAGTTCTCTGTTCTTTTGACAACAATTTTTGATAATTGTTTTGACATAAAATTTTGTTGGGTGGACAAAATAGGTTGTAAGAATGGGATAAATGTTTGCACCTAGATGTAAGTTATTGAACCGACATTGTAAACATGAATGGTTGTGAAACTGATAGAGAACTAGTCTTCTTGTCTACTCCGGTTTTTGTGTTTTGAAAAAAAAAATTGATTTGCATTTTTCTGGATGACATATTTTTATGGTTTGGCAAAAATAAGTTTTCATGAGGAAAAAAAAGTTTTGACACTTTTAACTTTTGAAAGAAAAATGAAACGAGGAAGCCAAACCATGTTTTTAAAATCATGGAGTAAGCAAAAGATTAGTACCTAGGGAAGGCGGGAAATATTTTAATGCTATAAAGTAAACAGCAAGGACTATTTGGCAATAACGGTAAATTCCCGTAGAATGTGTAAGCATTATAGAGCCTAGGTTGTTGCTTGAAAAAGACTATTAGTACACAACAAGGACTATTGGTGACCTCTAGATGGTAAAGGGTAAGTAAGTGTATAGATCCTTTAGTTTGGAATTTTCTTTGTCGGAGGGGACATGGTCCAAGGATACAAAGCCCTTGGTAGTAGCTGTGTAGAGTGCATGTTTTCTTGTTTCAGTTTAATAATTAGAAGGCTTATTTGAAAATTAAACTTAGATCTGTGGATCAAGTTAAATAAGCTAAGAAAGAGCAATGGCACAACTAAAAAGAAAACAACAAATCAAGTAAAGCAACAAACATGGCAGTTGATAGGAAAAAGAAAAAAAATTCCAAAGTAAGTTGGAAAGGAAAATTTATAATAATGAAAAATTTCTTATGTAAACTGTGCTTAGGTAGGAAGATAGGAAATCTTTGTATAATAGTTGCTTAGAAAGCTAAGTACAGTTAGAAAAGGTACATAAAAGAAAAACGTAAGATATGAAGTTTTCCGTTTTCCACCTTTCCATAACATAAAAAATCGAATTCAAAAAAATAGAATTTTCTGTAATTCGAAAATTTAAAGTTGTTTGATACGGTTTGGATGCAAAAATTGGATAAACTATATTCTTGCTCTGTAAGAGTGTTGAAAAAATTGGGCAGAAAAAAATCTTGATTTTCAAAATATTGCATTCATGTAAAAATTGCCAGTATATTTAGGATGTGTGCATCATGTTTTCAAAAGATTTTCAATAAAAATTTGCATTCATATAGGAGGTACCTCTTAGGCATACATTGCATTCTTATATGATTATGTTGTATTACACTTTACACGAGTGCACAAATGGGGTAGAAGTTGGATGTTGTTGACATCAAAATTTGGTACAACACCTAAGTGATAAGTTTGTAGAGATTAAGCGAAGACAAACAAAATGGAAAATGCAGGAAAGAGTGGTTAAACATAAATTTATAGTGGTTCGGCGTTAATAGGCCTACGTCCACTTTATAACCTCTTATATGCTTTATGATCTGTTATAGGCAGAAAAACCGCAGCGACAATACAACAAGAGATCGGCAAAAATCAAAGGATGATAAATCCGAAAATGCCCAAAAGTCCTTTCTCCAGAGTCCAGAAGGTGTATTTATAGGTGATACAATGCTTAAATTGGTGGGAATATGTTTAATCTAATCCAAGATTGTCGGGAAGCATGAAGAGGCGTTCTGCTCCTACAAAATCGATATACATAATGACAAATGGCAATTGACCCGGTTTATGCAGGTGGCTTTAAGCAGTTAAACTAGAGTGTGTGCAACTCTTATGGTGGATAATTTGTTCGTGGCTAGGCCCGACTTGGCTTGGTTACTCCGATCGTTATGGGTTCCATCTGGCTGGCATATTGGGTTCCCGTATCAGGCCAAATCCCCTGGTTCGAACTAAATATCCTTTGCATCAGGATATCCATCTTTTCACGTTACTTTGGTAGAAGCCCATGTAGTCAACGAACCTTGATGGCCTTACCAAAAAGACTATCAACAGATGTACACATGATGGATGCATATTGCACAAGGGATTGCTTAACTTTACCCTTGCCAGATTTCAGGGAAGAAATTTTCTAAGGGTGGGAGAGTGTAACACCTCGCATTTTATGTAAGCAATAAAATGAATATTAACTAATTAAATACTCAGAATTATGTATAATCGACTGTACACTTGCGACCGTCTTGAAATTCTGTTTCAGATAGACCCCAAGTTTGCAGAAAACGGACAACGTATGAATAAGTTATGAACTTTAGAAGTTTGTATGTGTATAAGAGGCTTATGTATAAATATAATTCAAAGTTATTCAAACTGGAGACAACGCGCGGAAAGAACCCATGGGAGGACCCAACCAGGGCCTGGGTCAACACATAGGTCGACCCATGCAAGGGTCGAGTCAACCCGAGTGGTAGGTGGGTCGAGCCTAGTAGGTGGGTCGACCCAAGTAGGTGGGTCGACCTATGGGAGGGTGTTGTAAAAAGTAAGATTGCAAAGTAACATTTCCTAATAGCCATCATTCTTATTGTTTACATCATATGCAAAGTAATATTGCTGGTATTGTAAAAAGTGGGAGGGGTGTTTGGGTTGCTCATTTGCTAGAACGTTGTGCTTTAATTTCAGGTACTTATGAATTTGAAAAGGCTATGGCTAAATTAAAGAAATTGGAGGTGAAAAAGCTATTGAATATTTGAACGATAAGCCATATGATCACTGGGCAGATTTATTTTTTCTCGGAAAATGGTATGGTGAAAATAAGTCTAATGTAGCCGAAAGTTTCAATTCATAGATCTTGGATGAAAGAAGTCTTCACGTAACTGCATGTCCTGATGGTATTCGAGTTAAGCTTATGATGCAAATGTCAAATCGAAGAGAAAGATAGATAAGTGGACAAGTGTGTTTTGTCCAAAAATGGAAGCTTGTTTGTTGAAATTGAAGAAGGAAGGGTTTGGGAGGAGCGTTACTAAATCATCTAGGTATATGTTTTTTTATGTTCGGATTACGATGCAAACAGTTATCAAAGGTTTCCTTTATGATGCAAACTGTTTCTAAAAAAGATACACGCATTTATCTTTTTTTAGTTTGTTATATTGTCAGTTTGTTTTATATTTTATTACATGTTGTTATAACTTTATGAAAAAGATGAGTGAGAAATATGCGACTATAGGATAATTTTTGTATTAGTTCACTATGTACACTAAATTAGAGGATTTAAGCATTTGTTGTGTGATATTCAACATGATGAATAAGCAAAATGTTGTCACAATAAACACCATGATGTGTATACATTCACAAATCAACCTTTATATAGGAAGAACAATGTCGTACTTGAAAGAAATGCTTATTAGGGAGATATTATAATATTATAGAGATTATATATAGTGAACTATACATGTGTGAACTGCACATGCAAAGTTATATTGGAGAGATTATATACGGTGGTAATAAATTTTGTTTGGAAACGTAATATGTATATTTATTTAACCATGCCTTATTTTTGACTTTGTAGACATATTTTTGAAGTTCATTCTCCAACATCGCAAAAAGTAGATCTTAGAAATTGCATTTGCAGCTGCAATCAATGGAAAGTGGCGGGTTTTCCTCGTGCACATGCTTTGCAGTGTATTTCTTTGTCAAGAAATTCTGTTTATGATTACATTGAGCAGTACTTCACCGTTAAGTATTATCGAGTTTTTTATTCGCATGCTATCAATCCGATTCCAACTTTTTATAAAGAAGAAATTGAAGCTAAAGAAAAATCTATTGTACTTACTATTAAGGCTGTTCGTGGAGCTAGTAGGCCTAGAGTGAACAGAATTGAAGGTGTTGATTTTCATGCAAAGCAAAAAAGATGTGGAAAGTGTAAAAACTAGGACATAATATAAGAAGTTGTTCTTTGAATGATTGAGTTCTTTTTATAATTCATTGTATTTAGTTGATTGCTTTACATTTAGTTTTACAGATGAATAATATGGTAAGCTAAATTGTTGCTTATATGGATGTGATGAATTTTGCATTTAAGCAGTGGTTAATGTTCAGTTGTGATTTAAATTATGCAAGTTGATGTTTATTATATGTTGTGCATTAGGTGCTAAAAAAGATAACCGTATTTATCTTTATTTATTTATTTTTGCAACTTGTTTTTTTGTTGATTGATTATTTGCTTATTTGGCCTTTTGTTACTCCTTGAAATTAGTTTTGTGACAACCCACGTTCGTTAATGTCACTCACTAAGGGAATGCATTAAGTTTCGTGAAGCGTTGTAAGTAAACAGACACAGAATATTATAAGATAGATATAAAAGCAACAGCGGAATTTCAAATTTTTATTTCAACATAAAACATAACCTCATGGTCCAAAATACCATAAGTCACAAAAACCATTACAATAATATAACTTCTCTCTTGCACCATCCGAGTACATAAATAAAAAGCATAATTCCCCAAAAAGAGCTAAGTCATAGTAGAGATAAGAACTTGAGCTATACTTCGAAAAATGCACCAACTAGATGATAACCGAGTCTTCATTAAGCCTGAGAATTCCCTCCGCGAGAACCCTAGGGGGAACGGAAGAAAGAAGGAGAAACAAAAAGGGTCAGACATGAAGTATGGCGAATCTAATTACTTTTAGCAAGTAAATAAATAAAAGTAGCATGACAGGCATAAAAAGTGGATAAGAGAGATTATTACATAAAAAACAGGTGTGACAATGTATACAGGATAAGGAGTATACGCCTCCCTAATGATTACTCTGCACTATTACTAGTATAACCAAAATGAGATTATTCTTTCCACTATTACGTGGTAAACTTAGGCGTACGTCCAAATGTATCCAAACTACTACCCTAATCGATTGACTCCCTAATCCGCGTAAATACACCGTGCCGGCCCCACCGTAGGATGTATCACGTCCTAAAGTGGCAACCACTCTCTGATATACACAGCCCCATATCTACAAGTCTCACAGTCGTCTTATCCCCTTCTTCCCGGCTCATGCATGCACATGGCCCGTTAGGTTTTCCCACACCATCCTCCACGTTTGGATCTTTTACAATCAGTCCAGTAAGTGTGCCCCTTATCCGACCTAGTTTGGAGTACATGGTTGATACCTACTTCGGGTTACTGGATGAAACGGGTCCCACACAATATGATACATGCTCTCCCCTTTGTCTTGTATCCCCCACTAGGTTTTCATTGGCTATGTATACCACTAGGTATCTTTAATTACATAACCCTATCATTTCTACAAGTTATTGTTACCCTAGAAGGTGTCTTTAGTTTCATAACTTTATTATTTCCACTGGTTATGTATACCACTTGGTGTCTTTAACTACAAAAACCCCCAAATTGGTTTAGTTTCGTGTGCCTATATTTAGATATTACCCACCCGTCTTAGACATACTAACCCTCCAGTTGTTCAAGTTTACTTAGTCCCTTATTCAAATTCACACAATCCCTATAGATTCCACTAGGTTAAGTATTTCAATTTATTACCATATTTTCATTTATGGTTACAATGGGCTAGACCTCCCACATTAGGCCTAAAACTTGTGGATGCTGGATATGCCGGTCAGGTCCGGGAAGACTATTTCCACAAGTTGGGCCTAACCTCGTGTCTTAGCCCAATTTGTATTTATGCCCTTATAATTCTCACATTAGGTTCGACATTAGCGGTTGCAGGATATGCCGGTCAGGTCCGGGCAGACTTCCACCACAAATGCAACCTAACCTCGTGTCATAAGTGCAATTACAATTTCTAATTGTAATCTTAGACATTTCATTATTATCCAAATTCTCACCTATTTCATTATAGAGGATTATGCCCCTTTTTCCCCATTTTGAATTATATGTCCAATTCATATAAACATTATTTAAATTATGCCAATTCTAACCTTTTCCCCCCGTTCCCTAAGTAGCGCATTCACATAATCCGCGGCATGCCTAGGCTAGATAATAGCTTAGTCATAAATGATCAAAAGGGAAAAGTGATGGGAATATGACAATGGTGATTGTTCTGGCATAAACATAAACTAGCTTGGTGATAAGGTGGACATATAAGCATAAATCTGATGAACTTGTGGCAGTTAACTAATTCTAACATAACTATGATATCATAATAAGCATAATAAGATCAAAATTAACAATTTAGATGTCCAACTGGTTCAAAACTAATATGATAGGAACAAGGTGATAAACTAGATCTGATTAATAATTTAGATGTCCACATAATTCAGATCCAATAGTTAAAAATAGATCTAACACAAATAAGGTCAAGATCCGCATCATAGAAGTTGCAGTAAATCTGATAAGATAAAGGTTGAGATCCAAATCCTAACCAATTCAGAATGTCATATGTTCACAATTTACAATGGATCTGGTATATTTTAGTCATATGAACAAATCCAAATTATAGTCATATCACGTTTACTTTTAAAAATTTAAATCTAAAAGCCACTTGGAACTCACAATGTTTGGATCAAAAAATAGATGAAGAATGTATCTTGAATCTCTAATCTTTTAATTGCAAAAGAAGAAGAAAAGAATCCTATTCAATCCAAGCACTGACAGCATTTGGCCTCCACTGATTTCCAGTGAAGAAAACAAGAAAAATGGACCTGTATATATAGCTACCAGCCCCCTAAAATCGTTTGCCACCTCAGCTGTAGGGGTGTCAACACCCCTGTAGGGGGGTCGACCCTGGTGTCGATACCCCTTAAGGAGGGTCGACCCCGGTGTCGACAGTCCTCTAGGGGGTCGACCCCATAGAGCGAGAAAACTGCCGCCACTTTTTTTTTTCGATTTTGAACGATTTCTGATAAGGTTCTGACTCATATGTATATATATTTTTCTTCTGCGCTTGTACATACTTTAAACTCTCATATCCTCTTCATATGATGTCTGTTTTACGCAAACCAAATGTTTATCTTGACCAGAATTTTGAGACGGACGCAATGGTGCAGCCCATTTCCTTTAATCGGAATATTAAATTAATTATTATTTAATTTAAACTCTTTTAATATTGTTAAAATTAGTGGGTGTTACATTCTCCCCCAATCAAAGGATTTCGTCCCCGAAATCTCTAAGTTAAGAAGAACGTATCCTACCATCCACATCCATCTACTCATCCACCAATCATAGGCATCCAATGTCCTTAAAGACTTCTAATGCGTATATGAACATATGCAAAGGTGTGTGTATATGTCCCAGTAGTAATGTGAAGATTAGGCGGTCTACTTATCTAGTCGACCTCTTCAATGCAATGTATGTTATGCCATGAGTTCGATATGCATGCAAATAATCCTATTATAATATGTAATTTCTATATGTGTGCACACTCATTCATCCAAATGCAACATCCATTTGATAGTACATCCATTTCCATCCATTAAAAGAAAGAAAAATGCTCATATATACATATGTAGTATGAGAGTGATTGAGCCGATCTTGTGCCTAATGTGTGTGTGTATGCATCCACGAGCAGCCACTAGCAAACACTTGCATCCACTTGCGTCCATTAAACATAACATGTTTCAAACACAAGTTTACATCCATAGGATTCCTATCTAAAGGTCGAAGATTCGATCGATAGGGTAGATAAAAGCTTTGGAAAAAGGAGTTAAGAACATACCCTCAGAAAGAAAAGGGTACGAAGAACGAATCTTATCTTCGGTCTCCCAAGTTGCATCCTTTTGGTTGTTTCCCCACTGAACCTTCATCAACTTGATCTCTTTATTGCGTAGCTTCTTAACTTCTGATCCAAGATTACGGGTAGGAACTCTTCTAACTGTTGCCTCCCGTTCTACTTCCACCTCTTCTATTATACTTGGCTTAACCACTTCTGCGGTATCATGTAAGCCCCTCTGCAGATGAGAAATATGGAAAACGTCGTAAACGCCAGATAATCTCTCGGGTGGCTTCAATCTATAGGCCATTTGGCCAATCCTTTCTGTTATGGGAAACAACCCTACGAATCTTGGAGCCAATTTCCCTATAGATCCAAAGTGTACCACATTTCTTAAGGGTGATACCTTAATAAAAAAAATGTCTCCTACTTCAAACTTGATGTCAGTCCATCTCTTGTCCGCATAGGATTTCTGCTTATCTTGAGCAGTCTTTATTCGCCATCTCATGAGATCAATCTCCTCAGATGTTTCTCTAACCATATCGGGCCCAAGCAATAGTCTTTCTGTAGATTCCCACCAACAAGTTGGTGGTCTACAGGGTCGTCCGTATAAGGCTTCAAAAGGTGTCATGCCACTGGTAACTTGGTAATTATTGTTGTAGGCGAACTCCACTAAAGGAAGATGCTCTTCCCAAGTACCACCAAAGTCTAGAATACACAGCCTCAAAAGATCCTCTAGAACTTTGTTCACCCTCTCCGTCTGTCCATCGGTCTGAGGATGATAAGTGGTGCTTAGACATAACTGTTTTCCCAACGCTTCTTGCAAGCTCCTCCAAAATTCACTAGTGAAGATGGGGTCATGATCACTTAAGATGGTGGAAGGTATTCCTTGAAGACGAACTACCTCACAAACATAAAGTGCTGCCAACTATGAGGCCGTCCTCTTACTCTTTTTACTGGAATGAAACGGGCGCTCTTAGTAAGTCTTTCTACTACCACCCAAATATTGGTGTTGCTTTCTTCGATCTAGGCAAACCGTCTATGAAATCCATAGAGATGCTCTCCCATTTCTACTGCGGAACCTCCAAAGGATGAAGTAAACCACCGGGCTTCTTTTGCTCAGCTTTAAATTGCTGGAAAATCAAACATTGAGAAACAAACTCTACCACATCTTTCTTCATCCCAGCCCAAAAGAAAACCCTTTTCATGTCTCTGTACATCTTATCACCGCCTGGATGAATAGTCATCTTAGAATGATGGGCTTCTTCTAGGATTGCCTTTATCAGGCTTCCAGTTTGAGGAACACAAATCCTTCCATCTAGTCGCAACCACCCCTTTTCATCTATTGAATATCTACTGAGGTGACTAGAAGTCTCCTCTTCCCTGATCTTATCCATGATGTCTAAAATATGTAGGTCACCTTACTGCAAAGATCCTATCTGATCCAAAAGAGTTGGTCATATCTCTAATGATGCAAAACAAAACAGGCAAAATCTCGATAGAGGGTCTAAAATTAAAAGTTAAGATGAACTCCAAGCTCTTCCTCTTCACAAACAGAGGAATTAAGGCCTTCCTCTGCCTACTTAGTGCATCTGCCACCACACTACCCTTGCCAGGAGTATAAGCAATTTCAAAATCATAAGAAGCTAAGAACTCCATCCACATTTGTTGCCTTAAATTAAGATCCTTCTACGAGTTCAGATACTTGGGAGATTTATGATTGGTATATAACTCGAACTTCTCTCCAAGTAAATAATGTCACCATGTCTTAAGCGTGAATACTATGGCAGCTAGCTCTAGGTCATGGGTGGGGTAGTTCTTCTCGTGAACTCACAACTGTCTTCCCCCATAACACACTACTTTCCCTTCTTGCATTTGAATCGCACCAAGCCCTATACCACATGCATTAGTGTAAATTGTAAATACTTTACTTCCATCAGGCAAGGTCAAGATTGGGGCTGTTGTCAGAGCCCTCTTCAGTCGTTGGAAAGCAACATCACAATCCATATCCCATGAAAACACCAAATTCTTCTTTGTTATCCTGGTGAGTGGGGCTGATTTCTTTGCAAAGTCCTTAATGAACTTCCTATAATAACCTGCCAATCCAAGAAAGATCTTTACCTATGTTGCACTTTTAGGAATCTGTCAATCTTGCACCACAACTACTTTCTCGGGATCCACAACTGTCCCTTCTTTAGACACACCTTAAGAATCTCACCTCCTTTCTCCAAAAATGGCATTTGGAGAACGTTGCCTTAAGCTGATGGTCACAAAGAGTTTTCAAAACTTCTCCCAAGTGCTAGGCATGCTCTTCTTCGCTTTTGGAGAAGACCAAAATATCATCAACAATGACTATGACAAATTTATTTGCAAACTCCCGAAACATCCTACTCATTAGATCGACAAAATAGACGGGTGCATTCATCAGCCCAAAAGGCATGACTAGCCATTCGAAGAAACCATCTGGAGTTCTAAAAGCAGTCTTGTCTATACTGTCCTCAGCTACCCTCAACTAATGAAACATTGTGGCCAAGTCTAACTGAGAGAATACCGAGGCACATACAAGATGGTCAAACAAGTCGTTTATCCTCGGAAGTGGGTGCCTATTCTTCTTCATGAGTTTGTTCGATTCTCTATAGTCCACGGACAAACGAAGCGATCCATCTGCCTTAGTCGAATACAACTGGAGTACCCCATTCAGATATGCTTCGTCTGATGAATCCTTTCTCAAGTAGCTCCCCTACTTGCTTACTCAGCTCCCTCCTTTCTCTTGGAGCTATATAGTGCACTGGTAATGCAACTGGCTTTGAATTGTCCACTAAATATATGCGAATATCGATCTCGCGCCTTGGGGGTAAACCCAGAACCTCATCAAAGACATCAAAATAATCTTGGACTACTCGAACAGATTGCAGATCATTGATAGATGCATCAAGAGACTCTAGGAAACTAAGCATGAAAGGCCCTTGCGGGTCACAAGAAATTTCGAGGGTTCTCCCATGACAGGTCAATAGCCTAACGACCCTCCTCTCTAAATCTAGAATGGCACCATACGTGGTTAGTCAGTCCATTCCTTGAATCAACCCATAACCCATGAACCCAAGCACATACGCGTCGCACTCAAACTCGACGCCTAACACAGTTATTTTCAAACCCCGACAAATCATAGACAAATGAGCTGAACCCCAATGGGGTCTAGGACAATTACGGGATCCACTACCATACTAGTAATTAAGTGCAGAGATTCAACCACAGAACTAGATATAAATGAATGTGAAGCGCCAGAATCAAAAAGTGTTATAATAGGATGGTTTAAAAGAGAAATTAAACCTTCCAAAGAAATTTTTCTACCTTTATTAGGAGCACTGATGGTGAGAGCATGCACCTGCCCTCCAGAAGTTCCCGCCCTTTAACCTTGTCCCTGTGATCTCTGTTTCTTCAGTCACTCCCTAGCAAAGTATCTGAACTTTTCACAGTTGAAGCAAATGCTCTTCCTTCTTTTACAGTCTTTGACCAAGTGACCCTCTTTCCCACAACTGTGAAATTTCCTCTTATCCTTGGCTTTGTCATTCTTTCCACCTTACTTTTGTTGTTGTTTTTGTTGTCCCTTCTTGGGCCACACCTTCTTATTTTGCGTTGTTTCCTCAGCCTTTACTTCTTCCTTTTTTCCCTTGTCTTCCTCATTCATTAGGGCCATATCAAGAAATTTTTCAAAATTGGATCCCATTGGAATATTGGTCATGGCTAACCCATGAAGGGGTTCATTTAGCCCTTTAGTAAACCGTAACGCCGTCTTATGCGAAGTATCCACCGGTTCCAATCCAAACCTTGCTAGCTGGTTGAATTTTTTCACATATTCTTTAACAGTCATATTCCCTTGTTTGAATGCCAAGAACCTCTCCATCTGCATGCTTTTCTCGGCTTGGGAAAGAAATTTCATTTCAAATCTTTCCCAAGTTTTCACCAGATGTCCATCTGGTGTGACTTCCCACCAATATGAGGCTTCATCTTTCAGTAGCTAGACAGCTAACTGAATCTTCCTTCGGTCTTCCACTTCAAAGATTACAAATAATTTCTCAGTCTCCTTGAGCCAATTCCTTGCCTCTACGAACGTTTTGGTTCCATGGAATGGCTTCCCTCCTATGGAAAAGAAATCTTGGTCGACCTTAGCAAAATTATATGCTCTTCGAGGAGGAGGAGAAGGAACGACAGGTGCAACTGGGAGAGGAACATTTCCTTGGCCTTCGGCAGGCGTAGTGGCCTCCAGAAACCTATGGAACTATCCGGGTATCGTAACGCCATCTGGAATGTTGGGTTCCCCAAACAAGCTGAAAAAGAAAAGGAAAGAGATTCAGACAATGGATCAAAAGATATATTTATGTCTTTTTGGGGAATGTTTTTCAAAATAGACTTTTCTTTTTGAAAAATGATTCTTAAAAATAATTTTGAAAATAATTTTCAATTTTTTTATCTAATCTGGTAATCTTCGGCTCTGATACCAAGTGTGACACCCCATCTCTGTTAATGTCACTCACAAGGGAATGCATTAAGTTTCGTAAAGCATTGTTGGTAAATAGACACATAATATTACAACACAAATATAAAAGCAACATCAGAATTTTAAATTTTTATTTCAACAAAAAACATAACATCGTGGTCCAAAATACCATAAGTCACAACAGCCATAACAATAATATAACTTCTATCTTGCATTATCAGAGTACATAAATAAAAACCATAATTCCACAAAAAGAGCTAAGCCATAGTTGAGATAAGAACTTGAGCCATACTTCTAAAAAGCTCTAACTAGATGATAACCGAGTCTTTACTAAGCCTGAAAATTCTCTCCCTATGAACCTGGCGAGGGGGAGAGAACGGAAGAAAGAAGGAGAAACAAAAAGGATCAGACATAAATTTTGGAGAGTCTAGTTACTTTTAGCAAGTAAATAAATAAAAGTAGCATGACAAGAAAATAAAGTGGATAAGAGAGATTACTACATAGAAGACATGTGTGACAAGGTAGATAGGATAAGGTGTATACACTTCCCTAATGATTACTCTGCACTATTTCTAGTATAACCAGAATGAGATGATCCCTTCCACTATAAGGTGGTAGACTTAGGCATACGTCCAAATGTATCCCAGCTACTACCCTAATTGATCGGCTCCCTAATCCGCATAAATACTCCGTGTCGGCCCCACCGTTGGATGTATCACATCCTAATGTCTCAACCCCTTGCTGATATGCACAACCCCATATCTACAAGTGTCACGGTCGTCTTATCCCCTTCTGCCCGGTTCATGCACGCGCATGGCCTGGTCGGTTTGCGGCTCCCACACCATCCTCCACGTTTTGATCTCTTACAATCAATCCAGTAAGCGTGCCCCTTCTCCGACCTAGTTCGGACTACATGTTTGATACCTACTCTGGGTTACTGGATAAAACGGGTCCTACACAATATGATACAAGCACTCCCCTTTGTCTTGTATCCCCCACTAGGTTTTCATTGGCTATGTATACTGCTAGGTATCTTTAATTACATAACCCTATCATTTCTACAAGTTATGCTTAACCTAGAAGGTGTCTTTAATTTCATAACTTTATTATTTCCACCAATTATGTATACCACTAGGTGTCTTTCATTACATAACCCACCAATTGGTTAAGTTTCGTAGGCCTATATTTAGACGTTACCCACCCATCTCAGATATACTTAACTCAACCCTCCCATTGTTCAAGTTTACTTAACCCTTTATTCATGTTCATGTTCACACAATCCCTATAGATTCCACTAGGTTAAGTATTTCAATTTATTACATTTTTCATTTATGGTTTTATTGGGCTAGACCCCCAACATTAAGCCTACAACTTGTGGATGCTAGATATGCCTGTCGGGTCTGGGCAGACTTCTTCCACAAGTTGGGCCTAACCTCGTGTCTTCGCCCAATTCGTTTTTATGCCCTTAGACCTCTCACATTAGTTTCGACATTAGCGGTTGCTGGATAAGCCGGTCGGGTCTGGGCAGACTTCCAGCACTAATGCAAACTAACCTCGTGTCATAAATGCAATTGCAATTTCTAATTGTAATCTTAGACATTTCATTATTATCCAAATTATGACCTATTTCTTTATTGGTGATTATGCCCATTTTCTCCATTTTGAATTAAATGTCCAATTTATATAAACATTATTTAAATTATGCCAATTCTAACCCTTTTTCCCCTATTCCCTAACTAGCGCATTCACATAATTCACGACATGCCTAAGCTAGATAATAGCCTAGTCATAAACGAAAAAAATGGAAAAGTGATGGGAATATGGCAAAGGTGATTGTTCTGGCATAAACATAAACTAGCATGGTGATAAGGTAGACATATAAGCATAAATATGATGAACTTGTGGTAGTAACTAATTCTATCATAACTATGATGTCATAAAAAGCATAATAAGATCTAAACTAACAATTTAGATGTCCAGCTGGTTCAGATCTAATATGATAGGCACATGGTGATAAACTAGATCTGATTAATAATTTAGATGTCCATATAATTCATATCCAATAGTTAAGAACAAATCTAACACAAATAAGGTCAAGATCCACATCACAGAATGTCATAGAAGTTACAATAGGTCTGATAAGATAAAGATTGAGATCCAAATCCTAACCAATTCAGAATGTCATATATTCACAATTTACAACGGATCTGGTATATTTTAGTCATATGAACAAATCCAAACTATAGTCATATCACGTTTACTTTTAAGTATTTAAATCTAAAAGCAACAAGGAACTCACAGTGTTTGGATTAGAAAATAGAAGAATGGATCTTGAATCTCTAATCTTTTAATTGTGGAAGAAGAAGAAGAAAAGAATCCTATTCAATCCAGGAACTGATAACATTTGGCCTCCATTAATTTCCAGTGAAGAAAACAAGAGAAATGGACCCGTATATATAGCTGCCAGCCCCTTAAAATCGTCTGCCACCTCAGCCCGACGGGTGTCAACGCCCCTGTAGGGGGTCGACCCCCTAGAGCGGGAAAAGTGCTGCCATTTTTTTTTCCAATTTTGAATGATTTTGGATAAGGTTCTGACTCATATGTATATATATTTTTCTTCTACGCGTAAACAAACTTTAAACTCTCATATCATGTTCATACGGTGTCCATTTTATGCAAACCATATGTCTATCTTGACCAGAATTTTGAGACGGACGCAATGGTGGAGTCCATTTCCTTTAATTATGAATATTAAGTTAATTATTATTTAATTTATCCTCTTTTAATATTGTTAAAATTATGGGGTGTTACAAGTTTCCAATAAAACAGTTGTGTAACTTCCAATAAAGTGACGTTCCCTATCTTTTTGGAAGGAATGGCCGTGATTTGGTTTACCAGGTTATCATTATGGTTCATTTTTTTTTACCATCTTCGCTGGAAATTTTGTTGGTGAATTTAGGATCCACATCACATGAACAAAGGATGTCATTTTACTATCAAACTTTTTTATCTTTTTAACAGAGCAGTATAAACATATTGTCAATTCAACATATTGAATATACATACTGAATAAACTTTTTTCTTATCAGATTACCATCTTCACTAGAAACTTTGTTGGTCAATTTAATAGGGTAGTATAACATACTGTCAATTTATTTTTTATGTTTTTTTATCTTTTTTAGTCAATTTAGATTTACTGAGAAGTTATACAACATATTGTCAATAAAACATTAATGCTTTTATCTTTTTAATAGTGCAGTATAAACATTAGCCATTACAAGTTCATTATCAATTACCAGAATTTGATAATCAAATTTAAAAGCAGTTGTGTAAGTTCTTTTTCTAGTTAACAGTACACAAAAGCAACATAGATTGAAGTGATTATGTAGTTGATATTTCGCTTGACAGATGTGTTGCCTGTAGACAGTTTTGCCTTCTTGGTTCACTATACCATAACATTTTGACAATACATCCTATGGTACTGGGTGCACTGGGGATCGATAGCCTCTACAAGTAACATTTCTGATAGTAGTTATCCCTTTGGAAATCAATAATGTACATAACATGATTACTATTATGTTCTCTTCTATTTCGTTCAAAATATCGACTTCTTCACATGCTATAAATTATGTAGCCATGTGTAGAAAACCAGTACCACCTTCTGATTTTACCCGAAACATTTCCATCAGAGGAAAAAGATCAAATTTTATGACCCAAATGTAGAAATGTAGGTTTTCTTGAACTATAGGACTTAGGTATATTGCTACCATAAACATGTAACGACTTATCTCCCTCGGTGTACATGTTATTATCATCGACCTCAGTTTCAAAATGAATAATTTTGCAACAGTTCAGATCCATTTCACACTTTAATAGATTATCTAAATTAACGTCTATTCTGCAAATAAGTGATTTAGTAAACGCTTCTTCCTCATTCAGATTGTTACATTCAAAGCATCCGCTTGGCAGTAGTACAACATTCTTCCTCGCTTTTGATGAGAAAGGAAGACGAAAATAATGATTACGAGTATAAACTCCAGTATCAATGAAAAGATGGCCCTTATTCTCTGATGAGCTTGAATCTTTCTTGATGTACAGTTTTTTCAAACTACAGACCAATTTATCTTGAATTTATTATACATGAGCATACCTCAGAGATGAATGCTCTAACATGCGAGTTGTCTTTGAAGGAAATATTTGGGATACGAATGATCACATGTCGAGAGAACTTTTCTTCATTAGATGAATCAAGCTTTATAACCCAATCTTGATTTCCCTGGATTTGGTATCGTTTAGAGTTTTGAAGGTGATAGATTTCAAAATATCTACCATTTCACTAGCATTCTCTCTAGTGTTAATCTTTTTGTTAAATCTAGATCATAATACAAGTGGCAAGGCAGTCTGACTTGAATAACCTCATAATGGTGACGTAACTTAGGATTCATGGCTTTGTACCTCTTCCAGAACTCATCCTATGTAGAAACTAGGAACCTTCTTTGTGCAATAATATGATCTTGGTAGCAAAAATGTAAGTGTTTGCATGTGTTTGGACAAATCTTAAAGCTTCTTCTTGTTTAGGAAAAGTGGCCCATATTGCCTCCATTTGCTGTGTAGAAAAACGGAATTAGGAAACATAGTAATAAATATAAAACAACAAATTATCAATAAAAGATAAAAGGATTTATCCTTTTTAATAGAATAGTAGAATCATGTTTTGGATTGCAAATTCATGATAAGTTATCTGAAAAATATCATCAAATTAGTAGTAGATATTAGAAATTCATTACCAAATACAACAACTAGTTCAACATCAGCCACTACTAATTCATCATGTTCATCAGTAAAGTCAGATATACTGCCTAAAAACTATCATCAATATAGTGTCAGCCATTACAAATTATTCACCAAATTCATTATCTAATTGTTAAAATCAACCACTACAAATTCAGGTATTTTGTGTGAGTTCAAACATTTTTGGAGCTGAAGCAGAGCTGCAAAATTTGTCAATTCTCCAGCAATGTGGTTCATCAATGAGTATTTTTGCAGCTATCTTTGCTCTGTATGCATTAGCTTGTTGAAGACTAATTTTTGATTTGTCTGCATTCCTTGTGCTATTTTTTCCATGAACATCATCACAAAAATTCCATAGTCCTACCTGTATTTTTGAAATTTAGTACTCTGCGTATAATGATAAAACAGATTATCTTTTTTTATTTTGATAATGAATTGTAATGAGTATCAAGTTTCTCTAAGTAATTGTATGTATCTACATAATATTACCCAATTGGTAATATGTGTGTGGGTAGTTAATGTGTATGGTGAATTTGTGTATAAAATTCTTAACCATCTTCAAAATTACCCATTGCTTTGTTGAGCACAATCAACATTTATAAGCACTAAATTTTTGTTGAGAATTGTTTTGTGCCCTTCCTCTTTTAGCTGTTCGATTAGGTTGTTGGCTGCTGATTTCTACGAACAGCGAATGTAAGTTAGAAGAAATATAAACACATTTATCTTTTATAATTTTTGTGAATTTTTACTTACCACATTAATGACAAATTTTGTATGTCCACTTCTGTGGGTTTTTTATCTTGTGGTCAAGTATATAGAGTCGTAGTGGCTCCAAGTGCCTTCTCCAATAACTAGCTCAAGCAGGCTCCAATGTTCATTGCCATGTATTGGGAATAATATGTTGCAACATAATGGATCTAAAAGTGTTTTTTTTATAAAAGGATTGAAATGTTGTTTCTTGATTTTTTTTTCAGCTGCCATCTGTTGCACTTACTATCATTATTGTGTTAACATAGATAATGTTATTGCTTTGTTCTAGTTTTTTACAAATACATAGAAATATCGTAAATTTTTCATAGAAATAGAGTTTCGAAACTTTTTTAACAAGGAAATGTAATATACCAAAAGGGAGAATCAAGCCATTCTCCAACGGCTCACAAAAACAGTTTCTACAGCAAGCATAAACTGTGCACACACATGCACAAATGAAAACGAACAAAACACAACAAAAGTAGAAAAGACGGACAACATGCACAAGGAAAAAAAGATAGATAGCGAAGCCAACAAAGCCACTTGAGATAGAAGCCAGAACCAAGAATGACATGCACGAGCCATCAACAAAAATGACAACAGCTAAAGGTTGGAAGATCTAGAAGTCCAGCTCCAAAAGAGGCACTAGTGGCCAGGGACATGTGGAAGAGCTCCAAGCATCCAGCTCTTCCTTATAATCCTGCTCCATCTACTCTTGGTAGCCTAGCTCGGACAAGGTAGCGATCCCTTTAACCAGCTCCAGTCAGATGATCTCCAAAACCTATAACCAGGACCTGCATAACTAAGCCCGACATTAGATTACGGGGGAGGGGGAAGCGTGAGAGTAAGTGGAAGGGCCAGCAGAAGGCAACATAAAAGCAAAACTCAACTAATACCTGCCCTTGGAGTGGTCGTTACTGTAGAAACATTAAAGGTAACTGCCAAACTCAACGATCTGGAACCAACTCCACCCTTGAAAGGCTTTCCCCGAAAAGAAAGGAAAACATTTTTCCTTACTCTCCGGATAATGGTAAGCGGATCCATGGCTACTTCGTCAAAAATTCCCTTATTCCACGCGCACCAAATGTGCCAGCAGACTTGACAAGGAAGCAAATGAAGCAGGATCGAGCGAAAAGATTTTCCTGAGATGTTGGACCACCAAAATCTAAGTAAATCTTCAAGCGAGATGGCACTACTCCGGCAACCCATCAGGTTTTCGAAGTAATTCCAAACAGACCTAGCACAAGAATCGGAGAAAAGTAAATGGGAGGAGGATTTCGAGCTGCCTATCCTACAACATCTGCAACAAGACATAATGTGAATGTCGATCTCATATATTGGTAAACCATCATGCAGGGTTCTCCACATAAATAGAGAGACCTTGGGAGGAATACTGACATTCCAAACAAAAGAGAAAAGACGAAGGTGCGGACCAGGAGTTCTCACTGAGTTCCACACCCCCTTAATCGAGAAGGGGTACCATCCCAGCTGGTTTTGCCACCATGTGGATCAAACAAGGACTTCACGGATTGCATCCGTTTCCACATGTCACTAGCGTAGGACGAGATACTGGAGTAAATCGTACAACAAAACCTACGGTACTTAGCATGGAGGAACTAAGCCCAAAGGGAGTCGTTTGTACCAAGCCGCGCCCATAGCTTGCAAGTAAAAACCTAACAAATGCCCTTTGGGTTATGGAGGCCCAAATGACAGAGGAAAGTATGAATAAAAGCTTGAAAAAAGAAGTTAAGAACATACCCTAGAAAAGAAAATGATACGAAGCGCGAATCTTGTCTCCAGTCTCCCAAGTTTCATTTTCGCGGTCTTCTCCCCATTGAGATTTCATCAATTTGACTTCTTGGTTGCGAAGCTTCTTAACCTTTGATCCAAGTATACGGGTAGGAACTTGCCTAACTATCGCCTCCTATTCTACCTCTACTTCCTGAAGCATGCTCGGCTCAACTGCCTCTTCTGTATCGTGCAGACAATTCCGCAAATGAGAAACGTGGAAACATCATGAACACCTGCCAATCTCTCTGGTAGTCTCACCCTATAGGACATCTGACCTATTTTTTCCACTATAGGAAATGGCCCTACAAACCTTGGTGTCAACTTCCCTATAGATCCAAAGCGAACAACATTCCTCAAAGGTGATACTTTGATGAAAACCATGTCTCCCACCTCAAACTCAATATCAATCCTTCTCTTATCTTCATAGGATTTTTGCCTGTCCTGAGCTGTCTTCATGCATCTGCAGATAAGATTAATCTTTTCTGAAGTTTCTCTGATCATCTCAGGTCCAAGTAGAAGCCTATCCGTGGACTCTCACCAATAAGTCGATGACCTACAAGGTCTTCCATACAATGCCTCGAAGTGTGCCATACCTATACTTGCCTGAAAACTGTTGTTGTAGGCGAATTCAACCAATGGAAGATGCTCTTCCCAAGTCCCTCTAAACTCTAGGATACGCAACCACAGAAGATCCTCAAGAACTTTATTCACCCTCACAGTCTGTCCATCGGTCTGAAGGTGATACGTGGTGCTCAAACGTAACTATGTACCTAATGCCTCTTGCAGGCTCTTCCAGAACTCATAGTGAAGATGGAGTCATGATCACTCACAATGCTAGAAGGTACTCCATGTAGACGGATTATCTCATGAAGATAAACTGATGCCAACCATGCTTCCATTGTCTTATTCTTAACAGGAATGAAATGAGCGCTCTATGTAAGCATGTCTACTATAACCCAAATACTGGTGTTGCCTTCCTTGATTTAGGAAAACCCTCGATGAAATCAATAGAGACACTCTCCCACTTCCACTGCGGGACATCTAGAGGATGAAGAAAACTGCCAGGCTTCCTCTGCTCAGCTTTGACTTGCTGGCAAACTAAACATCGAGAGACAAATCCGCTACATCTTTCTTCAACCCAGCCCAAAAGAAAACCCTCTTCATATCTCTATACATCTTATCACTGCACATATGAATAGTCATCCTAGAATGATGGGCATCCTCAAGGAATGTCTTCAACAAACTCCCAACTCGAGAAACACAAATTCTTTCATCCCGTTGCAACCAGCCTCTATCATCCATGGAATATCTACTGAGGTGACTAGAAATCTCCCCTCTATTGAGCCTATCCAAGATGTCTGCTATACGTGGGTCCTCTCGCTACGAAGATACTATCTGATCCATAAGAGTAGGTCGCATCTCTAAGGATGCCAGCAATCCAGGTGTAAGATCTGTAGATGGCCTAAAATTGAAGGTCGACATGTATTCCAAGCTCCGCCTCTCTACGACTAGAGGACTCAAAGTCATCCTTTGCCTGCTCAATGCGTCCGCCACCACATTACCCTTGCCAGAGTTATAATCAATCTCAAAATCATAGGATTCTAGGAATTCCATCCATCTCTGCTGTCTCAAATTAAGATACCTTTGCGAGAATAGATACTTGAGAGATTTATGTCGCCAAGTCTTAAGCGCAAATACTATAGCAGCCAACTCCAAATCATAGGTAGGGTAATTCTTCTTATGGACTCTCAACGGTTTACTACCATAGCACACTACCTTTCCCTCTTGCATCAAGATGACACTAAGTCCTGTACTGCATGCATCAGTGTACACTTTGAACACTTTATTCACGTCAGGCAGAGTCAAGACTAGGACTATTGTCAGATCCCTCTTTAACCGCTGAAAAGCATCCTCATAGTCAATGCTCCAAGAAAAGTTCAGATTTTTCTTCATCAGTCTGGTGAGTAGGACTGATATCTTTACGAAGTCCTTGATAAACTTTCTATAATTGCCCGCTAATAAGAGAAAACTCCTCATCTCCATTGCATTCTTTGGAACCTTCCAATCTTGAACTGCAACTACTTTCGTGGGATTCACTGCTATCCCATTCTTGGAGACCACGTGCCCTAGAAATCTTACTTCCTCTCTCCGAATGTGACATTTGGAGAACTTTGCCTTAAGCTGGTGCGCTCGGAGAGTCCTCTAAACCTCCCCTAAATGTAGGTCTTGCTTTTCCTCACTCTTCGAGAAGATCAGAATGTCATCCAAAAAGGCCACAACGAACTTATTCAGAAACTCCCAGAACACCTTACTCATCAGATCCACAAATACGCAGGTGCATTCGTTAACCCAAAGGCATGACTAGACTCTCAAGGAAACAATCTGAAGTTCCTAAAGCAGTCTTTTCTATATTGTCCTCGGCCACACTCAACTGATGAAACCCCTTGGCCAAGTCTAACTAAGAGAAAACAGATACACAAACAAGTTGGTCAAACAGATCATCTATCCTCGGAAGTGGGTGCCTATTCTTCTTAGTGAGCTTATTCAACTCCCTGTAATCCACACATAAGCGAAGCGAGCCATTCGCCTTAGTTGCAAAGACGACAGGAGCACCCCATTTTGATATGCTTCGCCTAATAAACCCCTTCTTAAGTAGTTCCCTACTTGCTTGCTAAGCTCCCTCCTTTCCCTAGGAGCCATATGGTGCACAGGCAATGCGACTGGCTTTGCCTTATCCACCAAGTATATCCGGAATTCAATCTCGCGCCTCTGAGGTAAGCCGCTAACCTACTAAAAAACATCTGGATACTTACAAACAACAGGTACAGATCGCAAATCATCGACAAAAGCATCAAGTGATCCTAGGAAACTAAGCATAACAAACCCCTTTGGATAATAGGAAATCTCGAGAGTCTTTCCTCGGTAAGTCAAAAGTCAAATGAATCTTCTCTTAGTCCAGAATGGCACCATATGTAACGACCCGTATTCTACGCCTCATAGGATCGTAGGATATTTATTTCTTTCACATACGAAGTCGTATAGTCATGTAACTTAGGGAGACGACTATTGGGGTCATTTCCCATGTTCATGATTTTTCCCGATTTTTAAATGACCATTTTACCCCTAGTTGGCACTGTTTTGGCAATAACTTTTGACTGGAAAGGAATTTTGATCTGAAACCACTTCCATTGGCTCCGGATGATGGTTTCTCTTTCCGTAGAGTGGTCACATTAGTCAAACGGACTCACCGTTTGGGAGATATGGCTGAAACAAATTTCAGATGGTGAAAAACAGCTTAATTGGGCTTAACCGGGTGATTAACAGCTAGGCCCAAAGGGGAATTTCGGGATTAGGAGTTTAAAAGGGCTGTTAGGGTTTGGAGAATACCTTTTTCTCATTTTTCAGCCGTCACTATTCATTCCTCTTAACCTAGCCATGGCCTCCACCCTCTAAATCTCTTCAAAACACCTCTTAATCACTTTCTAATTGAAGACTAGGCTTAGCAAACATCAAATCAAGGAGTATTAGCACGAGAACCGAGGTAGAGCTGCTGTGTAAGATTGGGAACAGTGCCAAATCAGAGAATATTTCAGTTTTGGGGTTTTAGTTGTGGCAAAGGTGAGTGATTAGCTTGCTTTTTCACTAATTATGGCTAGTTAGAGTAATTAGCGAAAATTAGCGAAATTATGGCTCAGAAAAATCTAAAAAAATTCCTAAAATTCTAAAACACTATTTTATGCCTCTGATATGAATTTGGGTTGATTTCGACTAATTTTGTTAATCCCGGAATTTAGGGGAGTAAGGGGTAATTAGGGGGTAATTAGCGAAATTATGCACCATAAAAATATGGAAAAATATGCAGAAATTCTAGAATATTATTTCAGGCCTATGACAGAAAATTGGGTTAATTTGGATATGTTTTACTAATTCTATCATTAGTTATGCTTAAATGTGATTAAGGGGAAAATAAGTGGTTTTGGGCATGTTTGATCCATTTTGACATATAAATTCATCGTTTTGGTGTTTGAGGTTAGTTTGCTATGTTGTTATGACTATTTGACATGATTTGTGATTGATTAGAATAGTTAGATTTGCCAAAAACGTCGTCGAACGGCGTAAACAAGTTGCTGGAAAAAGTTGCAGAAAGTTGTGCAGGGCTTCGGATCGGATCGGATATGTGAACTGGGCAAGAAAACCCGAACTGGAGTTTGGCACATAGGAGGCTTGGCAAAAAGGAAGGCCGTTTACTTAGAGTTGGAGTGGACAAAGGGGATCGGATCGGAAGAATAATGGAGGCCAGATCGGATCGACTCAAGAATGGGAGGCTACGACTGGAGTAAGGCAAAGGGAGCGGATCGGATCGGAGTAGATGGAAAACGAGGGAGCTGATCGGAGAAAACTGGAAGGAAGACAGCAACCCGACCCAACCAGGAGGAGGACACCGACCCGACCCGAAGTGGAGTACCCGACCCGAACCGAATGGAAAGATGACTACCGAACCGAACCGACGAGGGTGATGACTACCGAACCGAATTCTAGGACTGTTACTGCGCGACAACTCTTCTGAAGACCCACTCCAATTCGACCAAACCCGAGATGCAACTGAAGTCCAAATGAGAAGTTAGAGCTCAAGATTCAGAGGGAAATCAACGAGTTCGCTTCATGGTTGGGCTTTGCTGCGGGACGCGTGCCAAGGGGTTATCGACGTCTATAGCTTTGGACCACTATGGTAGGAGGTACGAAGGTGGATTCAGGGCCATTATGGCATCGGTAGAACCAAGGGCTACAACCAATGAAGTGGGTCATTGAAATGTTTGGTCATGACTCCATATGTTTAGCTTGGTCATAGCAGGGGTCTTTACCTCAATTTGTCTAGTGTTCCAAGGTGGTAGATGTCGAACGCTTTATGCACTGAGTGAGAGATGTGAGGATGGTTGCTATGGATGGTTCGTTTGCTATCATTATGACATACACACCCCACCCCCGTATTCTTACACTATTTATTATGGCACCTTAGAGTATTGTACGGTATGTGGTACTAACTCTTTGGTTGCAGGTCCAGGTTCAGGTATGGTTTAGTATACCTGTTATTATTCTGTTTAGATGCTTATCGCTCATACCAGGCTTTATGTCTGACCCAGAGTTTTATGTCTCCTCTTATTACTCTGGGTGCTCACACGAGCAGACTAGAGACAGTTTAGCTGGTGATGCACGGGTAGATGATCCGGAGACGAGCAGGAGGCTTCCACGTAATATATATATATATAGTATTCTCTATGTGTAGTTGAAGATCACTGCTTGGGCATTGGTGGTGCATCTTCTACTTTAGCTTTCTTTTGTTTAGAGACAGTAAATTTGGAAAATTGTAATAAGCTGTATTTGGATTTCCGCTGCTCTGACGTTGATGTTGGTTTTAGTTATCAGCTTATACACTGTCTCACCTGTTTTATGTCAAGTATTTTGTTATTATATTGTATTCCATGCGCTGTGAGACATTCTACAGGTTCCTTGATTAGTTCATTCCCTTCTTTCCTTTCTTCTGACGACCGTCCCGTGCTAGTCGGGCATGTGTACAGCGCACTTTCGGAGGAAATGCAGACTGGTGTGGGGCAGGCCGTCACATTTGGTATCAGAGCTCTAGGTTGCATAGTTAACCTAGGGAAGTTATCAGGGAGAGATAATATACGTATACGAGAGAGCGTATTTGTGATTACTTTGGTTTTAAAAGTTATATATATATATACTATTACTAGTATAAGGATGAAGTCGTACTACACTAGCACCACTATGGAGTCGTTAATCGTTTTCTTTTTCAGATTGACGATGAGCCGATATACTAGAGGTGCTGGTAGGGGAGCCAATAATGGGAATGCTGCTGACATGATGACGATGTTTACTGACCTCATGAGAGAGATGCTTAGAGATGTACAGAGGGCAGCTCCCAATGGTGGAAATGGTGGTGGTCCAATAGTGCAGGCGCCAAGAGTCGACTTCGCCAAGCTGAATAAAGATTATACTAGCCTTGGTGGGAAGCCGTTCCATGGAACGGAGTCGGCCACGGATGTTCAGGATTGGTTGGATAGTTGCGAACGTATCTTCGAGGATTTGGGTATCGAGGATGCGATGAAGAGAAAGCTAGCGTCCCGTCAGTTGCAAGGGCGGGCAATGAATTGGTGGAATGCTATAAAGGCAGCTACTCCCGAAGATCAGATTACTTGGGAGCAGTTTAAGGCTCGGTTTAGTGAGAAGTTCATTCCAGCTGCTCAGAAGTCAGTGCTGTTTAAGAAGTTCTTGGAGCTCAAGTAGAATGGCAGAGCTGTCTCGGAGTATATTGCTGAATTTGACACTTTGTCAAAATATGGGTTATCTCTTATTGATACTGCGGAGAAAAAGAATGAGAAATTCATAACTGGTTTGGATCAGTACTTGGGGGAAAAACTTATTAACCACATCGATGAGACGTTTGAATCGATTATGGGGAAAGCATTAAGATCAGAAAGTCTCTACCCTAAGCCGAAGACTGAGGTTGCATCCGCAGATGAGCCAAAGCCACAAGCAGGTGGTGGAGGCAAGGGTGGTTCCCAGAATAAGAGAAAGCAGAATCAGACTAAGGATGGCCAGAAGAAAAAGAATAAGCAAGATGTGGAGTGCTTCAGCTGTGGTAAGAAGGGCCATTATGCTAGTAATTGTCGGGCCAAGCCAGCGGATAGGAAGTGCTTCAACTGTGGCCAAATGGGACATCACAAGGACAAGTGTCCACAGCCCCCTAAAGAAAAGCAAATGGTGAAAGCATATGCTCTCAATGCTATTCCTTCTTCGTCGAATGCCCCAACAGCGGCGGAGAAGGGAAAGAATGTCGTCATTCAAGGTATGCTTTCTGTTTACGATGTTCCTGTTAGAGTTTTGTTTGATACCAGAGCTTCCAGTTCTTTCATATCTAGTGACCTGGTAGATAGGTTGGGATTGGAGCCCGAGATTGTCGATAGACCTTTAGTAGTGACGAACCCGATTGGTGGTTCGACTAGCCTTAGCATGATTTGTCGTAATGTGATCTTATCGAGTCATGGATGCATGTTTGTTTGTGATTGCTTTGTTTTGGGCTTTACTGGGTTTGGCATTATTTTGGGAGTAGATTGGCTCCGAAGATACGGGGTGGTGGTAGACTGTGAGGGCTTTTTGGTGACAGCTAGAGTGGATGATGGGCGGAGGATAGTGTTTGGTGGTCTACCCAGTAAGGGAGTATTGGCTAGTTTTCTAAACTCCCTCGACATTCCGCATAGTGAGTTGTCAGGTTTGCCCGTGGTTGGCCAGTATCCGGATGTTTTCGAAGAAGTGACCGGACTTCCACCACACCGAGAGATTGAGTTCCGTATTGATTTGGTAAAAGATGCCAGACCTATAGTGATGCCACTTCGTCGTATGGCACTAAGGGAGCAGCGAGAGCTCGAGGTGCAAGTCAGCGATCTTTTGAAGAAGGGATTTATCAGAAGGAGTGTTTCTGAATGGGGAGCACCAGTTGTGTTTGCTACCAAGGCGGATGGTTCCCTTCGTTTGTGTGTAGACTACCGCGAGTTGAATAAAGTGACGAGGAAGAATAAGTATCCTCTACCGCGGATAGATGATTTGTTCGATCAGTTGAGTGGCGCGAGAATATTTTCTCAGTTGGATCTCGCGACAGGTTTTCATCAGCTTAGAGTGGAAGCTGAGAGTATAGCTAAAACGGCATTTCGGACGCCGTCTGGATTTTATGAGTGGTTGGTCATGCCATTCGGGCTGACCAATGCCCCAACATATTTTGTGGATCTTATGAATAGGGTATTCAGGGATCAGTTGAATAAATTTGTCCTTGTGTTCGTTGATGATATTTTGGTCTATTCGAGGACAGAGGAAGAACACAAGGAACATTTAAGAGTAGTGATGGAGGTGTTGAGAAAACACCAATTAAAAGCAAAGTTCTCTAAGTGTCACTTCTGGAAGAGGGAAGTGAGGTTCTTGGGCCATGTTGTATCAGAGAATGGTATTGCCGTGGACCCGGCAAAGGTGGCCACGGTACAGGATTGGCCTACGCCCAAGAATGCAACAGATGTAAGAAGTTTCTTGGGGTTAGCTGGATACTATCGTAAGTTTATCCAAGGTTTCTCCAAGATAGCAGCACCATTGACCCAGTTGACCAAGAAGAATCAAGCTTTTGTCTGGGATGAAAGGTGCGAGGATGCATTCAAGAGTCTAAAGGACAAGTTGACAAGCGCACCAGTGTTAGTCATTCGTAAGGGGGATGAAGAGATGACGGTATACACGGATGCATGTGGTACCGGACTGGGTGCTGTATTGATACAAGGCGGTAGGGTTGTAGCTTATGCAAGTCGGCAATTGAAACCGCATGAGAAGAAGTACCCTACCCATGATTTGGAATTGGCAGCGATCGTGTTCGCGTTGAAGATGTGGAGACACTATCTCTTGGGAGAAAGATTTGAGCTGTTTACAGATCATAAGTCGTTAAAGTATCTCTTCTCCCAGAAGGATTTAAACCTCCGGCAACAAAGGTGGTTAGAATTCTTGGCTTCCTATGATTTCGACATCGCATATACACCGGGAAAGGGCAATGCGGTGGCTGATGCATTGAGTAGAAGACATGCCAGCTTAGGGGCTATGTTCCTTGAATGGAAGCAACTGGAGTATATCGCGGGGTTTGATTTCAGACCAAAGTGTGAATTGGATCCAGAAATGTTAACAAGTTTGACGATCAGACCCACTTTAATTGAGCGGATCAACTCGAGTCAGAGGGACGATCCTAACCTATTGGAAATCATCTCCAAGTTAGAGATGGGTATCGATGAGGAGATGAACAAGTATGGGCTTGATCGAGATGGATGGCTTAGAAAGAATGGAAAGCTTGTTGTACCCAATGTCAATGGATTGAGAGATGAAGTGCTTAGAGAATGTCATCACTCAAAGCTGACTATACACCCCGGTGGTAACAAGATGTACCGAGATATGAAGCAGACTTACTACTGGGAAGGGATGAAAAGAGACGTTGGGAAGTTTATATCCAAGTGCATGAATTGCCAGCTAGTTAAAGCCGAGCAAAAGAAGCCTAGTGGGTTGTTACAGCCCTTAGAAATTCCCGAATGGAAGTGGGAGCAAGTCTCGATGGATTTCATTGATGGTTTACCAAGGACTAGATCGGGACATGATAGCATTTGGGTAGTTGTGGATCGACTGACTAAAAGTGCAAGATTTATACCAGCCAAATCGACCAGAACGACAGCTAAGTTAGCAGAATTGTATATGAAGTGGGTAGTGAGATTTCATGGAATACCTAAAAGCATTGTGAGTGACCGAGACTCGTTGTTCACTAGTGGGTTTTGGAAGAGCTTACAAGAGGTTCTAGGGTCAGAGTTACATCTCAGTACCGCATACCATCCTCAGACCGACGGTCAGACGGAGAGGGTGAATCGTATTTTGGAAGATCTCTTGAGAGCATGTATATTGGATTTTGGTGGATCATGGGATGACCATTTGCATCTAGTAGAGTTTGCATATAATAATAGCTACCAATCCAGTATCGGTATGGCTCCGTTTGAAGCTTTGTACGGAAGACCATGCAACTTGCCATCATGTTGGATAGAGACTGGCGAGGAGTTTGTGCTTGGACCAGATGTGGTGAGGGAAACTTTAGATAAAATCAAGACCATTCAACAACGAATGAAGGCTGCCCAAGATAGGCAGAAGAGTTATGCTGATAAGAGGAGAAGAGACTTAAAATTCTCCGTTGGCGACTTGGTGTTTGTCAAGATTTCTCCGTTGAAGAGCGTAATACGATTTGGCAGGAGAGGCAAGTTGGCACCAAGATTCGTTGGCCCATTCCCTGTTCTTGAACTAGTCGGGAATTTGGCATATAGAATTGACTTACCAGAGAAGATGGCGGGAGTTCACAACGTATTTCAAGTTTCCCAACTAAGGAAGTTCGTTCACGACTCAGATATGACTATTTCACCTGATCAGTTAGAGGACTTCGAAGTAGAACCCGAGGCGGTTGGGAACCGCAAGCCGGCCCGTATTGTCGCGCACGACATGAAGCAACTTCGAAGGAAGGTGGTGAAGCTAGTCAAGGTACAGTGGAGCGAGAACGAGAATGATTGTACTTGGGAGACAGAGGAGGACATTAGGAAGATACACCCAGAACTCTTTGCCTGGTAAGATTTTGACTTCGATTTAGTTTTCCGCATGCTAGGATAGGCTTTTTTGCTTGTTTTGTATGTTTGATAGTTGTATGTGGTTGTTAGGCATGCGGGATCCTTTGTGTGTTTAGGGTTAAGGAATTTCGGGGACGAAATTTCTTAAGGGGGGAAGAGTGTAACGACCCGTATTCTACGCCTCATAGGATCGTAAGATATTTATTTCTTTCACATACGAAGTCGTATAGTCATGTAACTTTGGGAGACGACTATTGGGGTCATTTACCATGTTCATGATTTTTCCCGATTTTTAAATGACCATTTTACCCCTAGTTGGCACTGTTTTGGCCATAACTTTTGACTGGAAAGGAATTTTGATTTGAAACCACTTTCATTGGCTCTGGATGATGGTTTCTCTTTCCGTAGAGTGGTCACATTAGCCAAACGGACTCACCGTTTGGGAGATATGGCTGAAACAAGTTTCAGATGGTGAAAAACAGCTTAATTGGGCTTAACCGGGTGATTAATAACTAGGCCCAAAGGGGAATTTCGGGATTAGGAGTTTAAAAGGGCTGTTAGAGCTTGGAGAATACCTTTTTCTCATTTTTCAGCCGTCACTATTCATTCCTCTTAACCTAGCCATAGCCTCCACCCTCTAAATCTCTTCAAAACACCTCTTAATCACTTTCTAATTGAAGATTAGGCTTAGCAAACATCAAATCAAGGAGTATTAGCACGAGAACCGAGGTAGAGCTGCTGTGTAAGATTGGGAACAGCGCCAAATCAGAGAATATTTCAGTTTTGGGGTTTTAGTTGTGGCAAAGGTGAGTGATTAGCTTGCTTTTTCACTAATTATGGCTAGTTAGAGTAATTAGTGAAAATTAGCGAAATTATGGCTCAGAAAAATCTAGAAAAATTCCTAAAATTCTAAAACACTATTTTATACCTCTGATATGAATTTGGGTTGATTTCGACTAATTTTGTTAATCCCGGAATTTAGGGGATTAAGGGGTAATTAGGGGGTAATTAGCGAAATTATGCACCATAAAAATATGGAAAAATATGCAGAAATTCTAGAATATTATTTCAGGCCTATGAAAGAAAATTGGGTTAATTTGGATATGTTTTACTAATTCTATCATTAGTTATGCTTAAATGTGATTAAGGGGAAAATAAGTGGTTTTGGGCACGTTTGATCCATTTTGACATATAAATTCATCGTTTTGGTGTTTGAGGTTAGTTTGCTATGTTGTTATGACTATTTGACATAATTTGTGATTGATTAGAATAGTTAGATTTGCCAAAAACGTCGTCGAACGGCGTAAACAAGTTGCTGGAAAAAGTTGCAGAAAGTTGTGCAGGGCTTCGGATCGGATCAGATAAGGGCTCGGATCGGATATGTGAACTGGGCAAGAAAACCCGACCCGAACTGGAGTTTGGCACATAGGAGGCTTGGCAAAAAGGAAGGCCGTTTACTTAGAGTTGGAGTGGACAAAGGGGATCGGATCGGAAGAATAATGGAGGCCAGATCGGATCGACTCAAGAATGGGAGGCTACGACTGGAGTAAGGCAAAGGGAGCGGATCGGATCGGAGTAGATGGAAAACGAGGGAGCTGATCGGAGAAAACTGGAAGGAAGACAGCAACCCGACCCGACCAGGAGGAGGACACCGACCCGACCCGAAGTGGAGTACCCGACCCGAACCGAATGGAAAGATGACTACCGAACTGAACCGACGAGGGTGATGACTACCGAACCGAATTCTAGGACTGTTACTGCGCGACAACTCTTCTGAAGACCCACTCCAATTCGACCAAACCCGAGATGCAACTGAAGTCCAAATGAGAAGTTAGAGCTCAAGATTCAGAGGGAAATCAACGAGTTCGCTTCATGGTTGGGCTTTGCTGCGGGACGCGTGCCAAGGGGTTATCGACGTCTATAGCTTTGGACCACTATAGTAGGAGGTACGAAGGCGGATTCAGGGCCATTATGGCATCGGTAGAACCAAGGGCTACAACCAATGAAGTGGGTCATTGAAATGTTTGGTCATGACTCCATATGTTTAGCTTGGTCATAGCAGGGTTTCTACAAGTCGGGATTCATCGTTACCTCAATTTGTCTAGTGTTCCAAGGTGGTAGATGTCGAACGCTTTATGCACTGAGTGAGAGATGTGAGGATGGTTGCTATGGATGGTTCGTTTGCTATCATTATGACATACACACCCCACCCCCGTATTCTTACACTATTTATTATGGCACCTTAGAGTATTGTACGGTATGTGGTACTAACTCTTTGGTTGCAGGTCCAGGTTCAGTTATGGTTTAGTATACCTGTTATTATTCTGTTTAGATGCTTATCGCTCATACCAGGCTTTATGTCTGACCCAGAGTTTTATGTCTCCTCTTATTACTCTGGGTGCTCACACGAGCAGAATAGAGACAGGTTAGCTGGTGATGCACGGGTAGATGATCCGGAGACGAGCAGGAGGCTTCCACGTAATATATATATATATGGTATTCTCTATGTGTTGTTGAAGATCACTGCTTGGGCATTGGTGGTGCATCTTCTACTTTAGCTTTCTTTTGTTTAGAGACAGTAAATTTGGAAAATTGTAATAAGCTGTATTTGGATTTCCGCTGCTCTGACGTTGATGTTGGTTTTAGTTATCAGCTTATACACTGTCTCACCTGTTTTATGTCAAGTATTTTGTTATTATATTGTATTCCATGCGCTATGAGACATTCTACAGGTTCCTTGATTAGTTCATTCCCTTCTTTCCTTTCTTCTGACGACCGTCCCGTGCTAGTCGGGCATGTGTACAGCGCACTTTCGGAGGAAATGCAGACTGGTGCGGGGCGGGCCGTCACACCATACATGCTAGACAATCCATCCCTAGAATCATTCCATAGCCCATAAAAACAAGCACATATGCGTCGCACTCAAATTCGACGCCCAACACAGATATCCTCAAACCCCAGCAATTCATATATAGATGAGTCATTCCCCCCAATGGGATTTGAGACAATAACGGGATCAAAAACAATACTAGTATTAAGGTGCAGTGACTCAACCACAGTATCAGATATAAAAGAGTGAGAAACGCCCGAATAAAAAAGAGTCCTAACAGGATGATCAGAAAGAGAAATCAAGCCTTCAACATTAACTTTCCTACCTCTGTCCAGTACACTGTCCTCGGGAGCATGCACCGAGTATTCACCAGTACTAGACCAAGACTTGCCAACTGATTGAACTTATTGAAATACTCTTTGATAGACATATTTCCTTGCTTAAGTGCCAGAAACCTCTCCATTTGCATACTCTCTTCTGCCTGAGAAAGAAACTACATCTCAGACCTCTACTAGAATCATCCCAAGTTTCCATTGGATAGTGTACTTGCGTCACTTCCCGCCAGAATGAAGCCTCGTCCTTAAGCTTCCATGCAGCCAACTATATCTTTCTGCAGTCATCAATTTCAAAAAGCCCAAATAAGTTCTCCGTCTCTTTTAGCCAATTCCATGCTTCCACAAAGTTATCAGTTCCTCAGAATGGCTTTCCTCCCATAGCACAGAAATCCTTGTGTATCTTAGAGAAATCATCCGTTCGCGGAGGAGGAACAATATCTGCAACTAGGGGAGGGGCGTTTGCTTGGCCTCTGGCAGGTGCCATAACCTCAAGATGTCTACGGAACTAAGCCGGTATCTGAACACCCCCGGGAATATTCGGTTCCCCGGATATGTTGAAAAGAAAATGAAAAAGAGATTCAAATAGTGAATCGAAAGATATTTTATATGGCTTTGAGGAATATGTTTTTCCAAAAACAGACTTTTCTTTTGAAAATACTTTCTTTTTGTAAGCTTTTGAAAACATTTTTCAAAACCTTTTATCCGATCTTGTAACCTTCAGCTTTGATACCAAATGTGACACCCCACGTCTGCTAATGTCACATAATGCATTAAGTTCCATGAAGAGTTATAGGTAAACAGAAAAGAATCTCACAAGATAGATTGTGAGGTATATTTTTGGATATACTTAGTGGAGAATGCTAAGCATGTTGCTTTTCCAGTGCACCACATGGCTCCTAAAGAGAGAGGAGGGAGCTTAGTAAGCAAGTGGGTGAGTTGTTTGAGAAAGAGTTTATTAGAAGGAGCGTTTCTGAGTGGGGAGCACCAATCCTCTTCGCGACTGATGCGAATGGCTCTCTTCATCTATGTGTGGATTACAGGGAGTTGAACAAGCTCATGAAGAAGAATAGACACCCACTCCCATGGATAGATGACTTATTTGATCAGTTAGTGGGTGCTTTAGTTTTCTCGCAGTTGGATTTAGCTATAGGTTTCCATAGCTTAGGGTAGCAGATGACAACCTAAACAAGATAGCTTTTAGGATTCTCGACGGATCTTTGAGTGGCGGGTTATGCCTTTTTGGCCAAAAAAATGCACCGACGTACTTTGTGGATTTGATGAGTCAGGTATTTAGGGAATACGCAAATAAGTTTGTGGTGGTATTCATTGATGATATCATGGTTTTCTCGAGGAGCAAGGAAATAGCCCCACACGTCCGTTAATATCACTCTTTAACAGAATGCATTAAGTTTTGTGAAGCGTTATAGGTAAACCAACAGAATCCCACAAGACAGATGTATAAAACAACATCAGAAATTTGAAACTTTATATTTCCAATAGAAAGCATTGTGGTCTCAAAATCCAGTTATAACATCAGGCTGAAATGATGGAACAAAATACATCAAAATAAAAACATCCGTCTTGCGCTAAAAACCATCAAAGCACAGAAGTAAAAAGCCATAGTCCCCATAAGTAGCCATAAACAAGTAGACAAGAAGCCAAAGCGATACATCGAAGAAAATCCAAATCCAAGCAGTAACAGAAGAGAGATTCCTAATCAATCCTGAGCGTTCCCACCCTGAGAATATGAAGGGGGAAGAAAGAGAGAGATGTTGAAAAATCGATCAAATCGACATCCTAATTTTTAACGATTTAACATGTTTAAATTATGGATTTTTCAATAAAAGTAAATCAAAATAGATCTAGGCTAGGAATCATACCTGTCGTTGCCTAATTCAGGAAGAACAAAATCAAATCGGAAGAAATGTGAAGCATCGAATCACTAGGCACGTCAATCGTCGGCCCTCTATTGGTTATCCACACGAACGTTTCTCCTTACTAATCAACATCAAAGAAGAAAGGGGAGTTTTAGGTGCTAACCGCCATATCCAAGGGTTTCGTGAAAAGGTAGGGTTAGGGTTTTTATTTTTCTATCTAAGATAATGAAAAATGATTGCTCCACCTTATCTTATAAAGTGAATAGTCAACCCCTTATAAAAACAAGTATGCTCCGTCAATTAAGGAACCACTTGTATACCATTTCAATGTAATATGAAATATCAACAAATTTGATAATTTATTTACCCAATATATATACTACGTTTATAACGTTCTAAGTGTGTGACCCGATAGGTTATTATAACGTTGGCAATGATTTTAAATCGTATTTAAAATCATAAATAGTGATTGGCAGCTAGCAATACATCGCTGCTACCCAAGTGATAATAAGATCAATGATTCGATACAACCTTTCTATGACCAGTGTATCAATGTAGTATAATCCTTTTAACCAATATATCCAGGATTAAACTCAAGGCATGGACCGTATCATCCTCTATATAATTTAATCCATTTTTCTTGATTGATGAGCAGACTGTTTAAAACAAATCAATATTTGAGAACGGTCGTGCTTTCACAGTCTCACTCAATCAAGAGGCCCATGGATATCACTACGAATATATCGTAGGGTTAAATTCCATCTAGATCATTCATAATTTTCATTCGATTCTAGAAATATCCAATAATCACCGCTATCATTACTCTGTTACGAATAAATTTAGATGATATCAAAACACAAATATCCTTGAATAAAATTATAATGATTTATGGTCTGAGGACCATTACATCACTGTCACTATGAGAATAACTTATGATACTGTTAATTATATTCCATGTAGTTATCTCACGGTGGGTCAGCCCAATACGATATTCTCTAATACGTATTTATGTTTTGACATTAATATCACGAATATTAATGATCAATGAGATATGATCATCAGTCAGTCAGCATACTAGTCACAATGTTTTATTATTGTCCATTATATAAACAATAAAAATTGACTAGGGTCATTTAAGAATTATAACACTCAGTATATTATATAACCTTAAGTTCAAGTGACTTACTTGAACTATATAATTCCGTATTATAATTCTAAGGACTTCTAGTATATTAATATTTATATTACACAGTAAATATAACATAATAGAATATTATTTTGTTCCAAATAAAATAATAACATCAACAGTGTTATCAATCTCATCAAATGGATTGCCTCTAGAGCATAAACTCTAACAATCTCCCACTTGCACTAGAGTCAATCATTCACGTATCGTATACTCATGAAACTAGTGTGACTATTAAACTTCTGTTGCGACAGAGTTTAATTCAATAGGTCTGCAACATTACAACGTATGTAACTTTGCAGATATATTCGTTTCCTTTGTGAAAAAATTCACATAGGAATTATATTTCTTAAAAATATATTTGGATCGATAATGAGTTTAACGTTTTAGGCCTAAGCAATAGCCATGTTGTTATCACAATGTATATCATTAGATCAACAATGAATTAAGTTCAATCATGAACTTTTTAATCCAAACATTTTCTTTCTTAGAATCAGTATTTATTTCTTGTTTTAAAACTAACATAATTCACAATAATTAATGTGTTATCAAATAACATTAGAATTATTGTGTCATTCCTCCTCAATTTCTTGTCTATACAAGATTCAATGGTATTTTGTTATTTTTCGACACATTTCGAAATCTATTTCATTCACATTGGTATCTTATAGACTGTCTCTCCTTTAAAAGGATACCAAATCGAGCAATAAACATTTTATTCTCAAAGAATTTATATCCACAAAATAATTATCTGATTTAGGCATGATTTTATCAGAGAAAGGACGTTCAATAAGCGTCTTTACATCCCAAATCATCGTATTAGACACACTAGGATATTTCCTGGTCCGTATCTTATATGGCATCTTTAAATCGTTTTAGTAGGGCTAAATGTAATCGTTCTAAATTTAATTTGTTGGAGGATCTTTATAACTTATCATTAACCGTACTAAATCTTATAAGGTGCGATTACTCCTTTCAGACACACCATTCCAATATGGTGTTCTAGATGGAGTGAGTTGTGAAACAATTTCAAACTCGTCTGGATAGTCATTAAATAGTTAGCTTAAATACTCTCTTTCGATCTATTCGAAAAGTATTTAATTTTCTATTAAAATTGGTTTCTAGCTTCATTTTGAATTCTTTGAACTTTTCAAAGGATTCTGATATATTTTTCATAAGATACACATATCTGTATCTACTGATATCATCAGTAAATATAATGAAGTAATAAAACCTGCCTCTAGTTTATGTATTCGTTGCTCCATATGCATCATTATGTACGAGACCCAATACTTATCACTCATTCATTATGTCAAGTGTGATTCAGTTATCTTGCCTAAGAAGCAAGATCTGTATTCTTCATATAATTCAAAATCAAATATTCTCAAAACCCATCATTATGGAGTTTTGATATGTTTTCTTGTTTACTGGGCTAACTGGTAATACTAAAGGTATATTAGATTTAAATCACTAAATTTAATCCACTCATTATTAATGTCAAGTACATTATAGTTAAGGATTTACAAATATCATTAACTGTTTGTGAAATTCCATACGATATTTCATTTAAATAAAATGAATTACAATTATTCTTTTATTACAATTGAAATTCAAACATTTCTGAACAAGATATATTATAACATTTATTTTAAGTGGAATTTCATAATAATAATTATTTTATTTATTTAATTAAGCCAATATAATTAACAAGAATCAACTTCCTATGGATAATCCAACAAGATTTGCTTCATTTCCAATTGAAAGTGCACTTGTCCTTTTATCAGGTTTCTACTTATTCTGCGATTTCTGTAAATTCACATACACTTATGTTATTCATATCTAGTATCTAATACTAGAGATGTATAAGTAGATTCTATAACATTTATATCTTAATTGTTTGAAGTCATACTTTAACTTATTTTAGATCCTCTCTATATTTCTAAAACAAATACGTTTAAATTGTTTGAGGACAATCCTCAAATTTCAATGTCAGTCAAGAAATTTGATTTAATTCAATTTATCCTTATTAAGGATTAATTTAAATTATTAGAGTTATTTATTATTTAATACCTACAGTAGATAATAAATAATATCAGATTCTTTAATATTTATTTAATATAAACTTAGACAATCAAAATTTTATATTAACATAAATGTGTAATTTAAACTAAAATATGCTCCCACTCAAATTAACATCCCTTTATTTATATACATATATCAGTATATATATATAAAGGTGTTCCAAGACCCATATCTAGTCATGCCTTGAGCTAGCTTTGGCTAATCCCCAAAACATAACTTTTTAGGTAGACATCTTATGTCAATTATATCGTGTGTATAATTCCTGGATTGCATGATGAACATTTTGTTCAGTATTATTCGTTTGCTCAAATATAGAATAATTCACGCTGTTGTCTCCAAGCCATAATATTATTATGTAGCTCAGTTAAGTCATACCCAATAATACAATTCAAGTATCACTTTTACTCCGTCGCATATAACCAAAATAAAAAGATGCACAATGCTTTGGCATTACCTACATCCAGTGATTTTGGACATTGATGAGTGTATTATTGGAAGACGTCACCATGACTTAATACAACAAAATTTGCTATAAAGGGAATTACATAATCTGTAATGGCGAACAATATTATAGTTATTTACACATATCGAAATATATGTATTTTATATTCATAATATAAATTGGATTTAAATAAACTAAATGAACCATATATATTTATTTAAATTCAATAATATATAGATATTACACCTACATATTCCCATTTTTGAACATTTCAAAATTTCTTTGATTATCTTTATCTACAATTAGAGATTATATTTAATATTAATATTAATTAATCAATTCTTCTTTCATAAAGAGATTCTCAAATTATACAAAGCTTCTGATTCGTTTGTCCAAAACAAAGTATACATACAGATAAATCTGCAGGGATTAATATATATATATATATATATATATATATATATATATATATATATATATATATATATATATATGCCGCTTTGTTCGAAATTTTGTAAAATATGGTCAAACGTACATGCTTGTATCATAAATCATAATAGAACTCAAACTTAATGTAACAACCCGGAAAATACGAGGCAATTTAAAAATTTTAAATTGGTTATTTTAAAGAAATTAGAGCAATTCAAATAGAATATTTCAATAAAATAAAGAGTTAGAAATGGGGCGGTAGTTTGAAAATTTGAATTCAAACTTTGACTGACTGTACCGGGTGCAAAATAAATTGGATTTTAGTGAAAAAAAAAACATTTAAATCTATTTATGAATATTTTTCAAATGAATCTAAAAAATCGAAGTTTCATAGCGGGAATCAAAAGTTATGGCCAAATGAATTTTCAAAAAGGTCGCTATAGAGAATATATAGCCCTTGAAAATAGACATTTTGCGAATTCGACGAAACCACTTTTGTTGGATCCGGGATGTCAAATTATTGCTAGATTTCAAATTCCATAATTTTTGAAGTTAATATGTGAGCGAGGCGAAGGAAAAAGTGTTTGGTCAATTTTTGTTAAATTGGGTTGACCAGAAAATGGCCATTTTCAAACGGTCTCAGAATTCGACGAAACTAGTTTTGTTGGGACCGTATCATCAAAACATAGCTAGATTTATTTTTCTAGAGTTTTTCGAATCAGTTTGTGGCCCCAGCAAATTGAAATGCACGTTCAAATCAAATATTGAATGCTTTATACTTTAATTTAAAGAATAACTGACTGTAGCAGTCGAATGGGCCTACGAAACATATCCCATTATGTTCGGAATGGGGCTATTTAGCCAGAGGCGATAGTCGTTGGGTTTGGATTGGAGTTCGTATGGAGAAACCCTATTTTAAAAATTAAATAAAGCACGGTCCAATCATACTTTTTCCATCATAATTTAATTTTATAAAAAAAAATCTCAAACCCCCCCACCCGTTACTCGCGCTCCCGATCATTTTTCGGCCGTTCCCGATGATTTTCCGGCCAAACCACGCCACGATAGACCCTGCCACAGTTCAACTTTTTGAAGCCCTCCTCCCACTCTTCAAATCCATATAAGGTTCGTCTTGTATCATGCTGTGTACATCGAGTTTCGTGCCTCTGAAGTGGCCGACTTTGAGCCGCCGCCAACCGAGATCCTGACCACCGAACTACGTCGAACCCCCAGGCGCAGGCGTGCCTACTGACCCTCTTCGACGTGGTATAAGCCGATCCTCCTATCGTGCTACGGATTTCGTGAAAATTCAAAACCTAGTTTTGAATTTTCAACTGAAGATAACGACCTTAGCTATTTTAAACTGATTTTTACACCTTTAAGTGTTGCAAACTTCTAAAAATCATATCCTTTTGCTATGTTGACGAAATTTGATGAAACAAGAGACATCGAGACCATGTCGACGCTCTCTACATTTTAGAAGTGTCCGTGGAATTTTTCTGAGCTCGCTACTATTTTTAGCAAGGCAACAAACCAATGTTAGATTTCTAAACTGAAATGTGAATGGAAATGCGTTGTGTAAGTTATGTAAGCGAAGTATAAATTATATACACGTTGTATACCTTATGTACATGTGTTGTATAAGTTATATAAGCGAAGTATAAATTATATATGCATTGTATAAATCATATATGTGTTGAATTGTAAGTGAAATATACTTATATATCTATATACACACACACTTCCCTCGTCCACAAACCATGGACGATAATTATTGATTGTGAATTGGCGTGAAAAATTTGGTGAATAATGCGAATGGTTGATAGAATTGTTTGTGGTTGATATTGTTTGATTGTGGTTGAAATATACCCATTTGTGGTTGAAAAATATCCATTTGTGGTTGAAACAAAATTAGAATAGGTTGTGGAAAAGAAAAACATACTCGCCTGCATGCGAACTAGATGCATGAAATCCCCATTGTCAAAAATCACGAGGTTTTAAGGTAGAGCGAGGAGCCGTACTCGGGACGGTGCTGGTTTTAAATACCTTGCCGTTATGCTGCCGAAATTTTCAATAATATTCATGTGTTAGAATTATTTCATGTGTTGAAACTATTTTCATGTGTTGAAACTATATTCATGTGTTGAAACTATATTCATGTGTTGAAACCATATTCATGTGTTGAATAGAAATTCTAGAAATTCATGTGATGAATAAAATTCTTTGAAAAACAAAAATAACATTTTATCACATATATAGAATATATAAAATATTCATGTTTTAAATAAATTGTTTTAACACTAAAAATCACATTTTTATTATATATATAACCTATAGAAAACATTGATGTGTTGAATAAAGGACTAGAATAATAAAAAACATATTTTTATCGTATGTGTGAAGTCGAAAACATTCATGTGTTGAATATATGGAGTGAACAATAAAATCTACATTTTTATTGTGAATATGAAGTGCTAAAAATGTTCATGTGTTGAATAAATATTTTTGATGATAAAAATATCATTTTTATCATGTATATGACTCGCTAAAAATACACAAGTGTTGAAATAAATATTTGTTTGCTATTGTGACGACAAGGAATTTCGCTCGGTCCGAACCAGTCGTTAAACCAATCCAAGCCGTTCGAAACGCCCTATCGTTTGAGAACATGACAAAATAGAACGCATACAGAAGAACATTTCACTGTATATCACAACGATGCATCAGATTACAAGAATATACAGAGTATAAACAAATAAATATTACACAGAAATATCAGAGATTTAAATTACATTTAAATACATCGCAGCGGAAAATAATACAATACACAACTAGAAGAGATATACGGATACAAAGCTTTCCGGATATCGTTCCAGCTGTAAACCAGGATCCTGTGAATATAAATCTGCAAAACCAAAACTACTAGCTACCCGTGTCAAAATAGGGGCACCCAGAGTTTAGGTTAAAACAATAAACTCCAGGTCAGTCATGTGACTGGTGTGAGAACTAAAACAGTTATTAATCTTTATTTTTAAAGTTAGGTAAATCAAGGGACCACACCGTATAACACGGAACGGGTTTCCTCCCAAGAATACCGGTGCATAAAACAAACAGCGCAATGCTAAATAAAGAAAAATGAAGTTGTTATAAGACCCAGGTCCTATCACACAATGCAACGCAAGCCGGGGGATAGGGTTTTTCCTTATAACAGCCAAAGAATGCTTGATACGTTTAAAAACAAAACATTTGATACTATTATAAGTGCATAGTGTATAAAACAACTTCAAATCATAAGTATCAATCATAGGCGACATGAGCGTCCCATGCCACTATGTCGCCATATATAGGTTTACAAATAAAACCGCAAATGTCACGTATTTGGAAATTGGATTTCCGTCTATGAACCGAGGCAAAAGATAGTCCTCAACCGATTCGAGACAATCTAGCCTACCATGTCTCAGGACCAGAGCTCGAGTGACCCTAGGAGCGACAGGGTCGGTCCACCGATGTGGATTAAAATGCCTGAACACTACGTTTCCCCGCCCTTTGGGGCGCAAATGAGCCATCAAATGACTCCATCGGTTCGAGAACGACCGATCAATCCGAGGCGCCTCGCAACAGCAACAACCACATAAGTCAAACTCGTCAGGGCGTGTAAAACCACTGACGCCACTTTTAGCTAGAAAGAAACGCAAGTCCTCCCTGAGGTCCGTCTCCCGTTTTTGGTTCATACCGGGTGTGATACTCGCGAAGTAAAACGTTACACAAAGCTATGCCACAAAGGCCGTGCTTCGATCATCAACCACAAGACTTTGCTTTTCAACAGAAGCCTTGATCAATTGCCACTTAGGCATGCCACACAGGCAATTCACTCCATGCGTTTGATATCCATCAATATATAACCCCTGAGCTCATACGTCTCAGAGAAGGGCGTTAAGAAAGAGAATAAATTCTCCGCCGCCAAACAGATATATATTTAATAGAGATCAATCACACGGACTAAAATCCAATGTCAGACACACAGTCCATTTACAAGTCCGTTCTGGGTCTGAACGAAACCGGAGGCACCTAGTACCCCGCATATCCATCGATCTCCAAGTACGTCTGGACGATCACCAACTGTTTCCATCTTCTTGGGTGTACAGCCCAATCAGGATCATCAGTAATCACCCAAACGACGTGAAGACTTCCGGTCTTCGACCATCGTCTTCATCTTCGACACCACGTCGAATCAGTTATTCAGAATGGGATAAACCCGGTCTTTCTGAATAACTCGCGTATATATTATAAAAGTGTTACACAAACACAACATACGCCTCATTCCAATTCAGAATATTCTTTTATTCAAATATTCCTATACTTTAGGTAAAGTTCCCATTAATTTTATCCAAGCTAAATTCTTTAAATTTATTCTTTAATCTCCTTTGAATATCAATTCAAACTAGTCGGGGTTAGCGAACCACACCAAAGAAATCATTTATTTTATTTCCCAATCCCAACCTATTCATCCCATGAAGTAAAACTGGTTATACTTCATATCTAACACCACGGTGTTATCGGTAAATTCAATTAACATTTCACGTTCAAATCTAATTAAAGATTTAACTATCGCCTGGAGTAAAACTGGTGATACTCCATTCTCGATCTTTTCAATCTAATTAAAGATTCATTAAAACTCCACTTAGTTTTAATCTTTGACTGGGTTAAAGAATCAGTGTCATTTAAAACACAGTTCACGATAAACCCAAAGTTACATTCCATTGATTATCGGGTTAAAGAACGAGTGTTATTTAAAACACTGTCCACGATAAACCCAAAAATCAATATCAATTCAATTCCAATTAAATTTTCTTTAATCGGTACACTTCATTAAATCTAAATAAAAAGATTTAACCTTTTCTCAACTGGGTTCAAGAACAGTGTTAGTGAAGACACCACTCACGACAAACTCAAATCACATTTGATATTCAATATAAGGCTCTGAATAGAAAATATATCGGCTTATATTCAATATCAAATTCTACGATTAACAAATGTCGTATTGGAAATAACGATATAAATATATATCTTTCAAATTTCCATAACATCCATATAATCACGAATCCCAACATCGAAATATTCCGAAGACAATTTCGATTCAAATCCACTCCAATGCAATCATTGGAAATTCTGGTTGTTTTTAAAACCCTTTTTCAAATTCAATTTATTTATTTAAAAATAAATAGAATTATATTTCTAGTTCAAAACTAGTTCATTTCGATAAAAATCTATTTTTATCTTTTCAAATATGGAGTTTTTCATTCCAAATCTTCACAAATCATTTCTTATGATTTTACGCAAATTATTACTATTTTTAATAATTTTATCAAGGCCCGTACAGTCGATTTCCATCAACGGCCATCGAACTGCACTTACAACGACCTTTTTCGAATTTGATTTGGACGTATCTCCAAATCCAACCGTTAGATTTCTAATTTCTAATATTCGTTAGAAAGCTCTTTTCGATACGAACCCAACGGTTCCGGTTTTATGAGAATCCGACGGTCGGATCTCCCGTAATGTCCGTTTGAAATAAATGGTCGAAATTCACGAACTGCCGCGGCGCGGCGCGTTCTATTCAGGTCATTATATTATATATATAATATATCTAACATATACTTCGTCGATTTCTATTTAAAACGAATTATATAAATAGTTTTAAAATCGTTTCAAAAGCAATTTCAACTTTCTTTTCAATTCAAATCAAAATTGAATTCTTCTTTATAAATTCGTTTTAAAATTCGTTTCTATTCAATTCAAATTTTAATTCAATTTGAATTCATTTCAATTCACTTTCAATTCAATTTGAATTCGTTTTCAATTCAATTCATTTCGAAATCGTTTTCAATTCAATTCATTTCGAAATCGTTTTCAATTCAATTCATTTCGAAATCGTTTTCAATTCAATTCATTTCGAAATCGTTTTCAATTCAATTCATTTCGAAATCGTTTTCAATTCAATTCATTTCGAAATCGTTTTCAATTCAATTCATTTCGAAATATTTGATTTCGAAATCACTTTTCAATCTTCATTTTAAAATGAATAAAATCGATATAAATATCGTTCACGTCAAAATGGCGTCAATCTAATCAACACGGCTTCATAAATTTCTATTTTCAAATATTCTATTTCAAATATTTCTTTTTCAAAATAGTTGTTATTATCAAAATATTTCGTTCAACACATGACCAATCTCAATGGATGAGTACTGTCAACACATGAACCTTTATTTTATAATATTCTTTATTTTTTAAATTGGAATGAGGCCCAATCAATAACCATATAAAGTTAATTATATGGATTGCATACAACAAATGTATATAATAGCAACGATAGATAATCAACCATCAACCAAAGTGCACTACACTGTATAAGCATCAAATATAGATATCTAACGCTTATAACAGCCTGTCAATCAATCGATCGACATATTTAATCAATCAGGATGAGTGAGATTCAAATTTCATCCCAACACCCGTGTGGGGTTTTCAAACAATCAAACACAGATTTTAGTTGTGCAGTTGGGCGATGTGTAAAATTTATCGTCCCAATCAATGTCAGTCAAATCAGTGTATATAAACAAATCGGCCGATTTGTTTATAAATATTTATTTATTCACTTTCACGTTAAAAATTATATTTTTAACGATAAAACATTTTATTCAACCTATGAATATTCTATTCGGTTCATTTATTCAATAAAATGATATTTTTATTTTTCTAATATATTTTTAGAAAATTTCGGCGGCATAACGGCACGATACTAGAAACGGGACGAGGCCTAGCCTTATCCCCGGTCTAGTGAAGGCCCACGCCATTCACACATAAATCAATCCATTCATTTCACCAAACAATTCAATTTCACCAACAATCCAATTTCAAATCAAATCATCTAACTAATCTATGCAACCAAACAAACAAGTCCATGGTCTGTGGACGATTGTGTCGGGTGCTACTAAGCACCGTCTGCATCCTAGTATATATATAACTAGAAAAATTAATTTGAAAGGTGAGAAGTTCTCACCGATAGCTATCCAAACATCTTGACTCTCCTTTTATATAAATCTCCTTCGTTCTCGCCTTTTGTCGCTTTCGTTGTCCTCTTTCACTACATATGAAAAAAAAATCGAATTTTACTTCGCTATTCAATATATAAAAATCATATTTTTATTTCGAAGTTCAATATATAAAAATTCTATTTTTATTTCGAAGTTCAATATATAAAAATTCTATTTTTATTTCGAAGTTCAATATATAAAAATTCTATTTTTATTTCGAAGTTCAATATATAAAAATTCTATTTTTATTTCGCTATTCAATATATAAAAATCACATTTTTACTATGCCACTAGTATAAATACTATATTTTTAACCTTTCTACATTATAAAAATATCGCCTTTGTTATAAATAAAAATCTCAACTTTGCTAAGCTAAAAATCATAGCCTTTCTAGTTTAAAAATCCAATCTTTTCTTTTTATATATAAAGTTCTCGCCTTTTCTATTTTTAAAGTTCAAACCCTTTTAACCTCTTATACATAGCAAACAAGACTAATTTTAATCATGAAAAAAAAAACGATTTTTCTAAATTTATAAAAGCTATTACATAATAAATAAATAAAGAAAACAAATAAAAATAAAACATTAAAAACTTACAGGGGTTTGGGGTCTGAAATCGAGGAGGGAGGAGCCTAAGGGGGCGGTGGGGGTTCGCTGTGGGGGCGTGAGATGTTGGCGGCGGCCTCGAGATGGAGGGAGCAGAGAGGGTACGAAGATGGTGCGGTGGCCTGGGGGATGTCGCAGTCGGAGAAGAAGGAGTGGAGGGGGAGGAGAAGGAAGGAGGCGGCGGAAAGAGGGGGGGTTGCGGCGGTGTTCCGCCTGGGGCGGCGGCGGCCATCGCGCCCTCCATTTTTCCTTTTTTTTTTATCTGAATTGATTTAAACGTGGGGGGGGGGGCCTGAGCGGATATAAGGAGAGGGAGATATTTTTTTTATAATTTATTTATTTACTAAAAGTTGACTTTTTCATACGACCTCGAAACGAGGCCCACCGCCTATCGTCCATAGTGTTTTACCCCCATTCCGAACACAATGGGACTTGTTTCGTAGGTTGATTCGATCGTTCGAATCAGTTTCCATTAAATTTACCTTTAAATCACTATATTGAATTTTAAACGTACATTTCAAATTACCGGGGTCACATACTAACTCTAAAAATTCCCGAAAAATATTTTCTAGCTTCGTATTGACGATACGGTCCTAACAAAACTAGTTTCGTCGAATTCTGAGACCGTTGGAAAAATGGCCATTTTCCAGTCGATTAAAATCAACTGAAACTGGTCAAACGCGTTTTCCTTCGCCACGCTCACATACTGATTCAGAAAATTATGAAATTTGAAACCTAGCAATAACTTGACACTGCGGATCCAACAAAAGTGGTTTCATCGAAATCCGAGGTCATTTGTAAAATTCCCATTTTTAAGGGCCTGAATTCCATAGCGACTATTCAGAATTTTCAACTGGACATATCCTTTGATTCCCGCTATCAAATTTCGATTGGTCGGATTCGTTGGAAAGATATTATCAAATAGATCCTATTGTTTTTGGTTTCACTAAAATCCGGATTGTCTTGCACCCGGTACATTCAATTAAAGTTTGAAATCGAATTATCGAACTACCGCGCCATTTTCAATTCTATTTATAAATATAAATAAATATTTATATTCTATCGACGACGTATATAATATATACGTCGAATTCTATTCAGAATAAATTTCTCGTCGTTTTTATTTAAAATATCTATTTTAAATATGCAAAATTCATTAAAATTGCCAAAATAAAAATTTCAAACTGGCTCAGATTTTCGGGTTGTTACTGCTATGAATATTATTTTTAACATGTATGTGAACTAAATAAAATAGTCATGTGTTGAAATATATTTTTGTTCACTAGAAATATTATTTTTAGCTTAGTTTCGCACACACACACACACACATATATATATATATATACACACACACATGTGTTGAACAGGAAAATGGGTTAACTGTTGAGTAAAGAATTTATTTGTGTGCCCGACAAATAGGTAAACCTTAATGAGTTGGATGTGCAATATTATTATATCTACTCCTATGAATGACATTGGATGCGGAGTGCTGGTTGTTCTGTGTGTAATAATAAACGTCGCCATAGGATAGTAACAATTAATTTTGAACTACACTACATGGCATACTTCTTGAAGATAGGCATACTTCATCATATACCACATAAGCATTTGGAGCTTGTGTGATGAGGTTGAAGATTTACCATACGAGAGAGAGGCTTGTATGGCAGTGACTATATATTACAGGTTGAATTGATGACTGATATGACTATGTAAAATGTACTGGTAAATTGCCAGATTAATAAACACGTCTCTCTGGTCATTAAGGCACAAAAAACATTTATAAGGTGATGAGAATTTATTCTCTGGAGTTATGATCTATACACACTCCCTTGTGGACACCGGAATATATCACTATAAATATGTGCATGCTTATTAGGATTTATTCGGTACCTAATACGGCCCCATAAATTTCCAAACCCCTTCCCGTACTATGGAGGTTATGGCGAAATTTTCTGAAATTTAAAGGCATTAGTGAAATATTTGAAGTGAAAGCGATATTGAAATCGTCGAATAAATTATATTTATATTTATATATATATAAATAAATTAAATAAACCGAATCGAGCCCCTGCAGCTCGCGTTTTGAAATCGTAACTTTAAATGATTACACCGAGAGATCCGACCATCGGATTTCCGCGGAACTGGAACCGTTGGGTTCTCTATGGAAATATCTTTCCAATGATGTAAACTTTGTTGAGATCCAGCGGTTAGATTTTCAGATATGTGTAAAACGAATTTGGAGAAAAACAGCGCCAGTGCCTCGGCATGACCTGAAACGTCGTTTAATTAAATAGGGCCATTTTTAAATAAATAAAAATGGCAATACATCGTTATAAAATATTAAAGACGATATGGAATGGAAATTAAACGATTATACTTGGTTTGCTTGTCACTTGATGATTGAATGTGTTTGACATGAAAATTATACTAAAGAACAGAAATGTGAATGTCGAATGATTTAACCATGAGAAGGATTGATTTGAAATCTAAATATACGTGAATTATTTGAAAAGGCTGAGTTAATTCTCATTTCAAATAATTGATCGACGATTGGAAGTCGAAGATATGAAGACGGTTAAAGACCGATGATCTTCACATCGAATGGATGGGCGCTACTGATGCCCATGATTGGAGTAGCTACCTTGAAAAGGGCTGAAGTGGTAGCCGTTCAAAAATATTTGTTGATTGTACGGATATGCGAGGAATACGGTGCCTTCGGCTTCGTTCAGACCCAGAACGAACTTGTAAATGGACTGTGTGTCTGACATTGGATTTTGTTTTGTGCTGATTGATCTCTATTAAATATATATCTGCTTGGCGGTGGAGAATTTATTCTCTTGCTTAACGCCCTTCTCTGAGACGTACAAGCTCAGAGGTTATATATCGATAGAAATCAGTCGCATGGAGTGAACTTCTTGTGTGGCACGCCTAAGTGGCAAATGATCAAGGCTTCTGTTGAAAAGCAAAGTCTTGTGGTTGATGATCAAAGCACGGCCTGAGTGGCGTAGCTTTGTGTATAGAGTTGATTCGCGAGACTCACACTTCAGTATGAGTCAAAAACGGGATAAGGACCGCTGGGACAACATGACGTTTCTTTCAAACTATGGTGGTGTCAGTGACTTACCAGCCCTGACTTTTCTTTTATGTACTCTCATATGTATATATACTGCTTATGGCGATGTAGACTAATCATGCACTTTTATGCACTAAGTTGTATCCTACACTGTGCTCTCTGATGTTGTGACATATTATGATTTCGATGTCATCTTTATGTAAATTATTCTATTTGTTGCTTATGCTATTATCTGTACTCTGCTAATGATGATTAATGTGTTATATTCCAGTGATTATCCTTAACACCGTCGTATGGGGTTTTTGGATAGTCACACTTAAAGACACATGCATTTGGCAGGCAACAAGTATACAAGCATTAAGTTACACCATTTCGGACTGATGCAAAACAAACAGGACATATTATGGAACTGCATATGGTCAGATTCTATCTCAAAACTGATGAATAATGTCTATTACATCTAAAGTCATTTTAATACAACTTACCATGTACAACGCCCAATATCATATACAGGAACATATCCTATCATATCTAGCTTTATAATCAAATTGCTTTCCACTTCATTACAATATAATTCACAAACAGTGATATAAATATATATATATATATCCTATAATGTCTAAAACCAATACAATAGTTACTAGCTTGTCAACCCAAATTCTACAGTTCAGAAATCATATTTGCTTCATAAGCAACATTCATCTTACATCAGCATTTGCCTCCAGGCAATGGTTCATTCTGAATGATTCATGCAAAACTCAGCGGCTGAAACAATTTCAACATACTTAGAAAGGTCAGTACCCTGTAACATAATCATATCATATTATTTTTTAACTGAATGTAAACAGTGCATGTTATAATGCAGTATACATATATAATACTGTTTGGAATCAAGCATGTGTATCAATATACAATTGTATGTTTAACTCTTTATATATGTATATAGATCATATATATATACATAAATATGTTCTGAGGAATCTGCCATATCAGTATCATCATACTGATTTACACATGCATCTATCATACATATATTATTACATACGACATTTGTATACATTACTGACAATAATATAAAATCCATGGCTATATTCAATAAAACTAGATTTCACTAACATATATACATATATATCTAATTGCCAAGATTTATATTCAAACAGTGTAATAACCCGGAAATCTGAGCCAATTTAAAATTTTTATTTTGGCAATTTTGGTGAATTTTGAATATTTAAAATGATTTATTTTAAATAATAACGATGAGAAATTTATTTTGAATAGAATTAGAACGTATATATTTTCGTCGTTAGAATATAAATATTTATTTTTAATTATAAAAGGAATTTAAAATGGCGCGGTAGTTTGAAAATTCGATTTCAAAGTTCAAATGAATGTACAGGATTCAAAATAAAACGGATTTTGGCGAAACCAAAAATATTTGAATCTATTTGAGAATATTTTTCCAACGAATCCAAAAAATTAAAATTTCATAGCAGGAATAAAAAGATATGTCCAATTGAAAATTCAGAATAGTCGCTATGGAATTTTGGCCCTTAAAAATGGAAATTTTGCAAACGTCCTCGGTTTTCGACGAAACCACTTTTGTTGGATCTGTGATGTCAAGTTATTGCTAGGTTTCAAAATTCATAATTTTCTGAATCAATATGTGAGTGTGGCAAAGGAATACACGTTGGACCAGTTTCAGTTGATTTTAATCGACTGGAAAATGACCATTTTTCAAACGGTCTTAGAATTTGAAGAAGTTAGTTTTGTTAGAACCGTATCGTCAATAAGAAGCTAGAAAATACTTTTTTGGAATTTTTAGAGTCCGTATGTGGCCCCGGTAAATTGAAATGCGCGTTCAAATTCAATATATAGATTTATATTTTGATTTTTGACGAAAACTGGTCGAAACGATCGAATAACTTACGATACATATCCCATTGCATTCGGAACGCGGGTAATTGGCTGGAGGCGACAGTCGTTAGGATTGATTTGGGGTTCAGACATAAAACCCTAACTATAGGAATAAATTAATAATAAAATATATTATAATATATAATATCTCATTTAAACCCCCCTGTTTATTTTTCCTTGGTCAAAATTAAAAGGCGCCCCCTTTTTTCAATTTCCTCTTCTGCCTCGACCGAATTGGAGGCGTTGCCTCCCTCCACCGCGCCTCAGTGCCCATCGCAGTCACCTCCCCTTTACTCCACCGCGACCATCGATTCTCCCCCCTCCGTTCCTCCGTCCAGCTGAAGCCCACGCTCCACGAAAACCCCAAACCGACATTGCGGACGCCGCACTTCGAACCCCACACCCGACCGCGAGCAGCTCCCACGCACTAACCCCCTTCTTTCCCACCCAGCGCCACCCCGAGCCCCCTTTGCCTCCGTCGAACATAGTAAGCTTTTATAGCATTTTTATTCTGGTTTTTGTTTAGTTTATTTAAATTTTCTTTTCTGTTTTTTTCTATAAAACAATAAAAGTTTTGATTTTATTTAAATGGAAAACGATTGGGTTTTTGAAAGGATTTTAGAATTAAAAATACGATTTTTATTGTATGTAAGGATCGGATTTTTACTTAGATAAAGGAGTGATTTTTACATATGTAGTAAAGATATAAAAATACGATCTTTATATACAAAAATGTGATTTTTTATATAGAGAATGACGAGATAAAAATATGATCTTTATTATAGGAACACCGGTATAAAAATAGAATTTTTATCTATATAGTAGCAGTATAAAAATATGATTTTAATCGATATAATGTAGTTATAAAAATGTGACTTTTATATGCATAGCAACAATATAAAGATGCGGTTTTTATGTATGTAGTGGATACGGACAACTAAAGTGATAAAGGGTGAGCACGACGAAAATTTCCTACATATAAAGAATCGCGGCGTTTGGTTTAGCTCTCGGTGAGAACTTCTCACTTTAATTCTTGTTTTCTAGTTAAAAATATATAATAGGATGCAAATGGTGCTTAGCAGCACCCGACACCCATCGTCCACAGACCATGGACGACTTGTTTGATTTTGTTGTGTGGTGAAAATTGATTGTGATGTGGAGTAGATGAAAATATATTCATGTGTTGAATATGAAATATATTCATGTGTTGAAATAAATTATTTATCATTAAAAATATAAATTTAACGTGAATGCGAATAAATAAATATTCATTTACAAATCGAACGATTTGTTTGTGTACACCCATTTGAAGGATATTTATTGGAACGATAAATTTTACACGTCGCCCAACTGCACAAATAATATTCAGTGTTTGTTGATTTGAAACACCACACGAGTGTTGGGATGATATGGATGATATGGAATATGAAGTTGAAATTGTTTATATATTAATGATATGGAATATTCAATTTTGATTTAAAATTGAATATGAAGTTGAAATTGTTTTGAAAACGAATTTAAAACGATTTATAAAATACATTTTGAATTGAAATAGACGAAATATATATTATATATATATATATATATATTAATGGCCTGAATAGAAAGCGTCGCGCCGCGGCAGTTCGCAAATTTCGGCCATTGACTTCTAATTGACGTTATGGGACATCCGACCGTCGGATTCCCCTGAAACTGGAACCGTTGGGTTCGTATCGAAAAGAGCTTTCCAAGGAATATTAGAAATTTGAAATCTAACGGTTGGATTTGGAATTATGTCCAAATCAAATTTGGAAAAGGTCGCTGTAAGTGCAGTTCGACGACCGTTATTGGAAATCGACTAAACAGGCCTTGATAAAATTATTAAAAATATTAATAATTTGTGTAAAATCATAATAAATGATTTAGAAAGAATTGGGGTGAAAAATTCCATATTTGGAAAGATAAAAATATATTTTTATCGAAATGAACTAGTTTTGAACTAGATTTGAAGTGGTTTTAAAAATAATCAGAATTTCCAATATACGAATTGGAATAGATTTGAATTGAAGTTATCTTCGGAATATTTCGATGTTGGATTTCGTGATTATACAGATATGGTTGTGGGAATTTGAAAGATATGTTTATATCGTTCTTTCCAATACGATATTTGTTGGTTTCAGAATTTGATATTGAATATAAGCCGATATATTTTCTATTCAGAGCCTTGTATTTAATATCAAATGGGATTTTGGGTTCGTCGTGAATGGTGTCTTAAATAACGCTGTTCTTGGACCAAGTTTAGAAAAGAATAAATCTTTTAATTAAGATTTAGTGAAATTGTCCAGTTAATTAGTATTTAATTGGAATTGAATTTAAATTGGTTTTTGGGTTTATCGTGAGCGGTGTTTTGAATAACACCTGTTCTTTAACCCGATTAACAATTGTTAGACCCAAATATGGTTCTAACACCCAAATTAATTAGAAACAAGATAAAGTAAGGCAGAAATAAAAAGGGACACACAAGGTTTATAGTGGTTCGGCGAAGAAATGCCTACGTCCACTTAGTTTTCACTATATTCAGTAATTCAGTTACAAATGCAGTGTAAGATTCGCTCACAACTCACTTTTATTCACTCAAAATGATAAAAACAGGAAATGAAAGATGGTTTGGATTTTCCGGGAGTAAAGGAATTCGGACGATGGAGGTACTTGGATTCTCGAAAGTGCTGAGAAAGATCCTTCTCTTTGTCTCTAGATGGGGTATTTATAGGTGTGAATTTGCCTGAGATTCAATCCGGGTCGGAACACGTGTCATCCATCGCACTCTCTTCGGGTTCGGATGGGCTATCAGGCGGACAACGCATCCATGAGATGGACGTTAGGGGTAGGAATTAGTCATATCCGGTCCGGTTCTCCAGGCGACTTTATAGGAGATTTTCCTGGATCAAGGGTGCGGGTCAGAGACGTGCAGGTTGGGGGCTCGGATCGGAATACCCGATCCGAACTGGAGTAGCTTGGACGTCTCTTCTTCTCTAATCATACTCCGCTCCGCTCCGAAGTCGTGGCAAGCAGACGGCTTTCCGATCCACCTGAGATTCATTGGCCTTCCGATCCGATCAGGTATGCTCTGCCAATTTATCCAGTAAGAGATATCCGATCCGAACAGAGAATTTTACCCGATCCGAACCGATACGCTGCTATCAATCTGAATTGTGGTGTTTCCTTCCGATCCGAACCGGAGTCGCATAACTTGAAATACTCTTCAACGGTTGGTTTCTTGACTTTGTGTTGCCTAGTTCACAAAGTAGGCTAACATTTTGCCCCCTCAAAGGATGCTTTCGTTGTACAAAGCGTCCTTTGATGTCGTTTAACCAGAATTGTCAAGAGTAATGCATTGATTTCTATTCGGTTCGGCGTCCGATCCGAGTGCCTTTTCTTTATTTCTGAGCAAATTTGGGAACTCTTCTCGCCGTGTAATGCTTCTTGCAGGTATGCTCCTCCTTTACTTCCCTTCTCTTCAATTCGGGTCGGACGTTAAATCAATCGCGTGAGATTTCCGCTCGGTTCGGATTCCGATCCGAAGCATTTTCGTGAGTTAGGTTCTTGGACGTTGGGCCTTCAGAGGGAGTTGTGCTTCTGGGCCTTCATTCCGGTCCGAGCGGGTGAGACAAAATAGGAAGACGAGGAGTCAACAACATTCCCTTTATAAACTCGTACTGCCTTCATTCCTTCCTTCTTCTTTTTTGCTGCCGCTCCCGACCTTAATATTGAAACGCCAGAAACTCGAAAATTCTAAAACAATTTCCTGTAGATTTCCCGAATCAAACATATAGGTAGCTTTTCTAATCTCAAATAATTTTGTTGTAACCGTTCTCGATTTCAATTAGCGTTGGGTTAGGATGGTTTGGCCATAAGCATCACTCGAACCCTCCGCCGCTGCTGGTGGATGCGCCATTACTTCGAGGCGTTGCGAGGCTGAAGAGGGCGAATATTTGTTCTTAACGGCGGCTTCGGTGATAAAGCGGACTCGTCTGTGAGTAGATGGGAAAAGAGGAAAGAGATGAAGAATGGGGTGACAAGCTGGAGTCTGTTCGGGTAGAAGACGAAGGAGCAAAGAGGAAAAGGAGGGAAAGGGAATCGGCTCGGGTTTCGTTCTTTGGAAAGATGAAAAGGAAAGAAAAAGTTGGTTCGGGTCGGAAAAGTAAATGGGATAAGAGGTTGAAGTAAACGGATCGGTTAGGTGGTGCTGGTTCGGTTCGGATCGGGCTACCCGATCCGAACAGATCAGTCCTGCTTCCGAACTCATTGCTTTCCTTGTCTTGAACTGACCATGCTTTAGTGAGGCACCCGAACCGACTGTTATCTGTGCCTGCGTCGAGCTAGTCATCATATGCATATCCGAACCGACCCGAACATATTGAACTTGACACATAAAGACCACCCAACTAACTCAACTAACACTTATTCTAGACGAATATGCCTCGCGGACAGTTAGGATAGTGCCTTGTGAACATAAATGAGAATCAAGGACAACTCGGACTATTACTTTCTCTTTAAAGCTTCGTCTTACATTGCTGTACTCTTATTTTGCACTTCCCGCATTTGTTGCACACACTTTAGTTCACACACATACACAAAAAAGGGGACACGGGATAATTCACTCTAATCCGTGCTATTGCTTCTTCAATAGTTTCACGACAATGAGGCCCAGACGCTCTTCTCGTTTAGCTGAGAGGAAAGAAGCTCCAGAAACTTCCAACAAAACCACTCTCGAGGATATATCTTCTTCATCTGACCCAGAATGGGATAGCGAGGGTCCGGATTACGGAGTTGGTCATCGGGAAAACGATGAAATGTCTTCAGAAAATGAAGTTTCCCTAGGCTTTGAGGAGGAAGGAGGGATTGGTGACAACCGAGCACCCGATGAATTTGACTCAGCCATTATATTGGAATCACCTCCAGATTCCGTAGAATCAACAATTGACAATGACCGACTCGTGAGAATTTGCTTGAAGTATGGAATAATGAAGAGAGACACTCTAGTGCCCTCACGTTCTGATCGTCCACATAACCCTCCAGAAGGATATATGACGGTCACTCGTCTGATGTGCATGGTTGGCGCTATTCCTCCTTTCTCGCCTTTCATCGTCGACTTCTTAAGACAAATGCGGATTGCCCCCATGCAGCTGCATCCCAATTCATATGCCTATCTGCATACCTTATTCATAGCATATCGTGAAATTCTAGGCGTGGAGCTTACGTTTGACGACGTTCATTTCTTCTATAATTTCAAACATCGGACTAGAGAAACCCCTTCTTTCTGTTACTTTGAGTCGGTCCCAAAGAGGAAGATAATCTCTACGCCGTTTAGCAGCAAGGCTGGAGATTCCAGACTGGAGTGGTTCTATATAAAGCAACAGTCTGGATGCGCCAGAAGATGGACAAAATCAAGTAAAGCACTGATTTTCTGACCCTGGACTCTATACACTTGAATCATCACCCTGACCTGTTTTCCTTTTTATTTGCAGTCGATAATCCCAAACAGGTATCAGACCAAGCGTTCTTTGATCGAATGCACCGTCTCCTCAATGGCGACCAAAAATTCCTTACTATTGACGAGGTTCTTAAAGATGAGTATCTTCATTTTCACGGGCTGCTATCCGTCTCCCGTAGCATTGGTCATGGGACGGTCCCTTATGCATATATTCCTCCAGTGGAAACAGTTCCAAAAATAGGAGAAGGCTCGGGAATTCCCGCAGCTTCTCTTCAAACTTCACCCTCTCCCTCTTCCACTCAAGATGATGAACTGGCAAATCTGGCCAAAAAACATCGTGAAGGATATATTGCCCCCGAGGAAACTACCTCGGTAGACAAATCAAAATCTCCCCAAGGGTCGCCACTTCACGCTTCCGAAGGGGATGTTCCTAGCGCCGACGAGCACATATTTCAGGGTTTGGGGGATCTCCCTTTACCCGAGACTATATACACTTCGAAAGATTTCAGAAAGGACCCTCTAGTCTTCACTTCTTCTGAAGAGACTACTCCTGCTAAGGCCAAAGAGCCTGCCCGCACCAGTCTAGCTTCAGACTCGGGTTGGTTGGGGGGACACATACACCACATAGGATGCACTTTGCACCGTAGCACTAGCATTCATTGCACTTCTTTTTCCATGGATCCGTCGATTCTAAACTTCGTTTAACTTATCGTGCAGGTACAATGTCTCGATCCTCTTATGACATAAGAAAGCTTCGCCGCAGCATGTCTAATCCTCCCCAGGATGCCGAATATAACCGCCGGGATGACCGCGGCAGGGAGGAAAGGAGACCCTATGATCCTTATCGATCTCGATCCTCACGCTCCCGCTCACCAGTTCGACCGGAACAGGAAAAATACAAAAGCTATCAAGGTCGTAGAGAGGAGGATAGACCACAATCTAGGGATTCCACTTCCTCCTATGAAAAGCGGGGTAGAGAGAAGACACCTCCAAAGGAAACTGGGTCTAGAAGTAAGCAAAAAGTCCCTGCTACTAAGCGACCTCGGACAGACAAGGGTTCTACAGAATCTTCTTCAGGAAGGGACACTGAACTAACCATCCTCGCCCCTCCTCCACCAGATGCGGGAACCGCAGTAAGGCTGGCATATTTAAAGGAGCAATTTCCCGAGCACTACTTCGAGACTCTGACCTTTCTACCTTCCCTTGAACCTATTTCTTCTAATTGGGCAGAGGAGGCCAGAGCAAAGATTGATTTGGTGGAAAAACAATATACCGAGATGTTCAAGTATTCCCGCACTCTTTCTAGAATCATCCGCACGCTAATGACAAATGCTGACTCAATGCACAAAACTGCAGAGGAAGATGCTAAGGCCCTAAAAACCTTAGGAAAAAATTTAGAAGATACTCAAGCTCAACTAGCTATCGCTCAGAAGAACGCTTCTAACTTCAAACAACAGTTTGAGGACATGCAAAAGCGCTATCATGATTTGCTAGAATCCCACACTCAGGAACGTTCCGAGTTGAAGAAGCAAGCTGACGAAGCCAAGTCAGAGGCTGCTAAGACACGTCTCGCTTATGCTGAGCTTGAGCAGAAAAGTGCCGAGTTAGCGAAAAGGAGTGCTGAGTTAGAAAAGAAAAACGCTGATTTGGCTTCAAAATTGTTAGAGGCGGAAAACAGGGCTGCTCTGGCTGAGGGCAACGTTGAATGCGCTATTAAATCTGCGGAGGAAACCCGCAAACAGCTATCAGAGGCGGAGGCCGATATTCAGGGCTTCGGGGAGCTAATGATCGAATTCTTCGCGCACATTATTCGTCGTCGAAACATTTCCTGGATCGAGGACTATCCATCCACTTTGGTTCATGTGTGGAATCAAATCGTTGAGTGGGAAAAAGAAGAGCTTAAGGTCGATTCCCTCGATGAAGATAAGTTGATGGAGAAGTACTTAAGAGACGACGAACCGGAGCGCCTAGCTGAAGGTCGCCGTCTAATTGCTGAGGCCATGGAAGAAAAGAGGCGGAAGTCTAAACAGAAAACCATTCCTGAAGCTGGCTCCTCTTCTTCTGCTCCTGTAACTCCTGAAGTGGAAGGGTATGATCCCGAAAACCCGGGAATTCCCCGATCAACTTTACTATCTCCCATTCCTGAAATAACTCCAGAGGTAGTAGTCACCCCCGCTGAGAAGTCTTCAGAAGGTATCCCTGTCTTTTCTCCTCAACTTGTCAAGGCTACTACTACCTTTGGCTACATGATTGAACGTTCAATGAGAAATCCTTTGCTCTCGCCTGAGTTGATAACCGATGTTTCTCATTTTGTAGGCGTTGAATCCTCCGCGAAGACAGATGTAGTTCAAGGAGCTACCACTGGGACAATGCCCGCTGATAGGGTCAAAGAAGGAGAAGACAAGGCTGCTTCCACAGACTTGGGGGAAAGAAGTGAATCAACTAAGGTGACTACTCCCCATGACGAAGAAATGATTGCAGCTTTAAAAGACGACGGAGGAGACGAGGGGCATGATGAGGAACCAGAAGTTACAATAACCGGGGAGTCGAAAAGCGCTGAGGACATTACCTTGGCTGCCATGAAGGCTGATCAAGACAAGCGCTTGCAATTAAAGGCTGAAGAATTAGACCCTGAGGTCCTCAAGCCCCTTGCAGTTGTGGATGCAGGTTCAAGGTTAGTGGTTAAGCTCTCAACTAGATCTATCACCGAAGAACTTGCTAAAAAATCTTCTTTTGATTCCAGTGCCCAGCCCTCCGGGAAGAAGTCTGCCGGCTCCAGTGCTACACCTTCAGGGAAAAAGAAATCAAAGCGAATTTTGACTGAAGCAGAGAGGGAATCAAAGGATGCGGAAAAAGCTGCCAAGAAATCGAAGGCTCATCCCAAACCCAAATAGTGGGTTCTCCTGTGTCCTTTTAGCATCTTTGTAAATCAATAAGTGCTGCCACAACAGCAGCTCCCGCACTTTCTTTTTTAGTCATTTCCCTGTACAAATTTATTCATTTGTAAATAAAAATAATTCACTTTTTGCAATGTTTATCTGTCAGCAGCTCTGCACTTATGTAAAAATGCATATCTATAGTTATGAAACAAAGTTGTGAAGAGGGGAGATATGTGTATGGGTATGTGTCCCCAGTCAATCTCCGTAAGTTATTCAGTGCCTAACTATGCAATCTGGATGCTCCCGATTCTCTAACGGGATAGCATTTCCTGTATCATCAATATCTGTTGTTTTTCCTGGCATTTCTTTTATACTCTTTCTCACTCTCTTGAGAGTTAGAGTTCGAGTTCAGTTGTTTGTTTATCCCCCGGTCGTTCAACGGGAAAAGATTTCTTTCTCGGCGCTCGGTCGGAGACGCCTTTATACTCTCTTTCTCTCTGGAAAGTTAGAGTTCGGAGTTGAACCTCTTTCTCAGCGCTCAGTCGGAGACGCTTTTATACTCTCTCTCTTTCTCTGGAGAGTTAGAGTTCAGAATAGAATTTCTTTTTCAGCGCTCAGTCTGAGACGCTTTTATACTCTCTCTCTTTCTCTGGAGAGTTAGAGTTAAGAATGTCGTTTTCTCATTCTTTTATGTCTTATTGCACAAATAATCATTGTGCTTCTTTTTATGCCCAAACTGTTTCAACCTTTTTAGGCTCTAAGTTGTCCTGTATTTTATAATCACAACAGAATAACTAACGAATGTAAATGCATAAAAGTAAATAACACACAATATTTTATAGTGGTTCAGCTAAGTCATAGCCTACGTCCACTTTATAGTCCTTTATTCATATCGTCATATTTTCCAAAGGCAAGTCGTGCCTTATTACAGAGTTTACAGGAAGAACAGCAAAAAGTATAGCATTTCTAATCCAAATATCGCATTAAGTGTTGGGCATTCCATGCTCGAGGGACTTCTTCGCCATCTACAGTCGTTAACTTGAATGTTCCTTTATCAAGTTTCCGTTGGATGACAAAGGGTCCCTCCCATTTTGGGCCGAGGTGAGGAAGGGATGGAAAAACTCTCTTGAGCACCAAATCTCCGGGTTCAAAAGTTCTGAGGCGAACTTTTTTGTCATAATAGCGCGCCATCTGACGCCGATGTCTTGCTGCACGCAAGTCTGCTTCGTCTCTTTTCTCTTCGACTTCATCAAGAGACTCAAGTAAAAGTGCCCGATTCGTCATCGGGTCATAATATGTCACCCTGTGGGAAGGAACTTCCAGTTCAACTGGAATTACTGCTTCTGAACCAAAGGAGAGGGAGAAAGGGGTATGACCAGTAGCCGTTTTAAACGTTGTTCGATATGCCCACAAAGCTAGGGGCAATTCATCAACCCATTTTGCTTTTGCACGCTCTAATCGCTTTTTGAGGATGGATTTTATTACCTTGTTTATTGCCTCTACTTGCCCATTAGATTGTGGATAGGCAACTGCAGTATATCGTTTGTCTATCTTATATTTCTGGCAAAAGTTTCTGAATTCAGTGCTATCAAATTGGGTCCCGTTGTCGGTAATAATTGTCCTTGGGATTCCGAATCGGCATATAATATTTCGGACCACAAAACTTATCACCTTTCTTGTGGTGATCTTAGTCAAGGGTTCAGCTTCCACCCACTTCGTGAAATAATCCACGGCTACTATGGCATACTTAGCTCCCCCTTTAGCAATCGGTAAAACTCCAATGATATCGATTCCCCATGTGGCAAATGGCCAAGGACTCACCATCGATTTAAGCTGGGTTGATGGTGCCCTGGGGATTTTGGCGAATCTCTGGCACTTATCGCAGCGTCGTGAATAATCAGCTGCATCCTTGTTGATCGTAGGCCAGAAGTATCCGTACCGCAATATTTTCTTTGCTAAAGTTTGACCTCCTGTATGATCTCCACACTCACCTTCGTGTACTTCTCTCAGTACACGCTTGATGTCGTCGTGTGCGATACATCGTAACAGGGGCATAGAAAATCCTTGCCTATAGAGGGTATCGTCTTGCATAACATATCTGGCAGCTTTGCGAACTACAGCTCTTTTCTCACTTTTCTTCGATGGGAGAGTCCCATTCTTAAGAAAACTCTTGATTGGAGTCATCCATGACTCCTTCTCTGGTTCCGCTTCAAGAACGAATTCAATTTCCATTGATTCGAAGCTTGGCGATTCCAATGTTTCAATTGGAATTACCTCAGTCCCTTCTGGATTGTCGGAACTAGCCAACTTTGCTAATCTATCCGCTTTCTGGTTTTCTGCTCTGGGAATATGTGTTATGTTGTACCGTTCTAAGCTATTCAATAGCTCTTTCACTTTCTTGAGGTATGTGATAAGTCGAGGTCCTCGAGCCGCGAATTCCTCTCGCACTTGACAAACAACAATCTTAGAGTCACAAAATATGTCCATCATTTTTACTCCGAGGTCTTTAGCAAGTTTCAGCCCGGCAATCAGGGCTTCATACTCAGAGTCGTTGTTAGTGGCCGAAAATTCTAACCGTAGGGCGTAATATAACGACCGTCCCTCCGGAGTGACTAAGACAATTCCAGCTCCGGATCTTCGGTCATTTTTAGCTCCATCTGTATATAGTCTCCACGGATTCATCTCTAGCTTATCCTCAGATTTGACCACTTGGTCATTGATTATTTCTTCCTCTGGAATGGTGAACTCCGCAATAAAGTCTGCTAGAGCTTGCCCCCTGATTGACTTTCGTGGTTGAAAATTCAAATCAAACTGGCTTAGTTCTATGTTCCATTTAATCAACCTTCCCGACGCTTCGGTTCTCTGCAGCACTTGTCTTAACGGCTGATCGGTGTATATGGTTATTGGATGGGCTTGGAAGTAGTGACGAAGCTTTCGGGATGCAATCAGGAGGCTGTAAGCAAGCTTCTCGATCTTTGGGTAGTCGCGCTCTGCCGCTGCTAACTTCTTACTCACATAGTATACTGGCCTTTGTACTTTGTCTTCTTCTCGAACCAGAACTGTGCTGACAGCGTGAGCCGAGACTGCTAGATAAACAAATAGTTCTTCATGGTCTACGGGCTTTGATAAGATTGGCGGTTTTTCTAACAGTTCTAACAGATTTTGAAAAGCCTCGACACAATCGGGAGTCTACTGGAAGTTCTTCTTTCCCCTTTTTATCAAATCAAAAAATGGAACACATTTATCGGTGGCTTTGGAGATGAATCTACTTAGCGCCGCTACCTTCCCTGCCAGACTTTGGACGTCTTTAATTTTCCTTGGTTCTTTGATATTTCTAATCGCCGCTATCTGGCTAGGGTTGATCTCAATTCCTCGGGAACTCACAATGAAGCCAAGGAACTTTCCCGACGCCACTCCAAATGAACATTTTAAAGGATTCAATTTCATACGGTATTTTCGCAAGATACCAAACATTTCTGCTAAGTCTTGCGTATGACTGGAGGACTGCTTTGATTTAACCAGCATATCATCCACATAAACTTCCATAGTTTTTCCTATCTGATCGTAAAACATTCTATTTACCAATCGTTGATAAGTAGCTCCAGCGTTTTTTAATCCGAACGGCATTACAGCATAACAATATAATCCCAAATTCGTAATGAAACTCGTATGCTCTTGGTCTGGCACATGCATAGGAATTTGATTGTATCCAGAATACGCATCCATGAAAGAGAGAAGTTCATGACCTGCTGTCGAGTCTACAAGCTGGTCAATTCTGGGAAGTGGGAAACTATCCTTTGGGCAAGCCTTATTTAAATCTGAAAAGTCAATACAAGTTCGCCACTTTCCGTTTGGCTTCTTTACCAAGACAGGATTCGATATCCAGTCGGGATAAGTCGAATCTCGAACAAATCCATTTTGCTTCAATTTCTCTACTTCTTCTTTGAGAGCAACCGACCTCTCTGGGCCCAGCATGCGTCTCTTTTGCTTCACAGGCGGATGCTTCGGATTTACATTCAATTTGTGACTGATAACGGAAGGCGATATCCCACACATGTCAGCATGGGTCCAGGCGAACACATCTAAGTTCGCCTTCAAGAAGTTCGTCAGGTCTTTAGCACGACGTGGATCCAATTGGGAACCGATCTTCAAAACTTTTGTCGGATCAGCTTTATCAACAGGAATTTCCACTGTTGCTTCATTAGGAGTTGCATTTCTAGCCTCTGGTTCCTCGTCTTTTCTAGGATCCAGGTCTTCAGGCGTTCCTTTTCGCAACTCCCTTGGGTTCAACCTCTCTAATTGCTATGCCGAGTCCCCCTTTGAGGGAGATGAGGCATCCTTACTCTCAGCATTAACTCCTTTCATCAACATCTTCAGTTCGGCCACATAGCAGGCCCGTCCAGAAACCTGATCCCCTCTTATTACTCCAGTCCCGGCTTCGGTTGGGAACTTTAGTAACAAGCACCAAGGGGCGATACAAATTCTAAACTCAGCGAGGGCAGGCCTCCCTAAAAATGCGTTATATGGCGAATCTACGTCCAGTACTACAAACTGAAGCATTCGCACTCTTCTACGTTCTCCTTGCCCTAGGGTCACAGGCAACTCTATATATCCCATAGGAGCTGTCGTCGCTCCGTTGAAACCTCTAATCCATCCTTCACAAGGTTTCAGATCTTCAGGCTCAAGCTTCATCTGATCAAATGACTTCTTGAACAAAATATTAACGGAACTTCCGTTGTCTACTAGTACCTTATGGACCAAAGCCGGCCCAATAGTGGTAGTAATAACCAACGGATCATTGGTGGGAGATTGTATTCCCGTGTTGTCTCGGCTGCGAAACACCACGTCATCGAACATGGTTTTTTGTTGTTTGATGGGGGTGACATCTTCCAACTCGTCACCTTCATTCACATCTAGATGCTTGGCAGCATTCACATATTGGTCCATTGACCTAAAGCTTCGGATTGCCGGGTGAGGTCCGCCTACTATGGAGTTGATGACGATCCCTTTACCTTTCTGCTGCGCGGTAGGCTTAGGAGCAGGTAGGATTTGCTTTGGAGCCTGCTCTCCTTGCCCCCTGTCCCTCGGGGCAACCTTGTACTCATCCAACTTTCCTTCACGCAGCAGCTTTTCAATTACATCCCTCAAATGTCGACACTCATTGGTCGAATGTCCATGTGTTCCGTGAAACAAGCAAAATTTCCCTGTCGCCATTTCTTTCTCGGTCGAATCACGAGGTGGCGGTCTTTTGTACTGCAACACATTATACGTGTCCAGGTAAATATTTTCCAATGTGTCATTCAATGGTGTGTAGTTCTCGTAATTCTGGAATCGGGGCCTTTTGTTTGGGTCGCTTCCCCTATTTCTGTTTCTCCTGTTACCGTTCGAATTACGGTTGTTGTTGTTTCCCCCGCTTCCAGTATTGTTGTTTCCACCCTTGTTTCCTACATTTACTTCAACCTTGCCAGAACTTTCCCCAGACTGCTTCACTGCAATATTACTCTGCACATTCTCCTTTGAAGCTGTCTCAGACTTTCTCTTCCGGTTTGCCCGGGCCTCCTCTCGTCTTAGATAAATATCGGCTTTTTCGTAGAATATCGCCCTTGTGGGGGGTGTCTTCCCAGAAAGGTAGTCTCCAAACTCAGATTCAGGATCGACTCCTTCCTTCAATGCCATCAGAATAGTGGGCTCATGCGGGTCACTGACCTCAGTTACAGCTTGGTTAAAACGATCTAAATATGCCCTTAAAGACTCTCCGGGTGCCTGTTTGATCCTCGACAATTCAATAACACTCTTGGACTTGCGGGCATGTAGTCGAAACTGGTTCATGAAACGCTCGCTTAGTTCTTTGTAATTAGAAATTGAATGAGGAGGAAGTCGGGTAAACCAAAATAAAGCCACATCTTCTAGGTAGATTGGGAACGCTTTGCACTTTACTTCATCGGGGGCAGCAGCGGCATTCATAAGCCACGAATACCGCATCAAGTGCTGTCCTGGATCAGTCCTTCCGTTATACTTGTCCATCTGTGGCAAGTTAAAGCGTCGGGGAAACTGGAAGTCTAGAATATCGTCAGTGAACGGGGTATGGCTTCGTTCGATGCCATAGTCTTCATTTGTATAATTCCGGCTCTCGGACATAATTCGGCGAACCATTGCCTGTACATCGGCACTAGTTAGGGGCTGCTCAGGTTCCCTGGCCCTAGTGTCCGAGTTCCTTCGGGGCTCCTGTTCTGGAGATGCCCTTCTTCTTCGAGCTGCCTCTACTCGATTCCTTTCCCTGTGTTCCCGGTCGATCTCGGGAAGAGGGGATTGGAGTCTTTGCCCCCGAGTTGGGCTATCGTTTCCCAATGCTCGTGCGATATCCTCGCGAGATCCCAAAGATCCAAACGTTAGCTGCTCCACGCTCTGAGGTCGTTCGAGTGGCCTTCGCTCACGGGGCCTCTCTTCCTCGGAAGATGAAGATTGATCTACGGGTGTGTGACGAACCGGTGACGGAGTTCTCTGCCGGCGGAGCTCATTGATCTCCCGACTCATGAGCCTCATATTTTCCTGCATCATGAGATTAGTGCGCTCATGAACTCTCATAGCTTCCCTCGTGCTCTCAAGCATATCAAGCAAGCGCGAGAAATCTCCTTGAGTGATGGGAGCAGATGGATTGACCTGGTCTCCAACCCTGGCAGCTGGAATTGGAGCATTCGCGGGGACTCGAGTAGATGTTCCAGCTTCACCAAGCATCGGGTCGGATCGGAGGTAGGAAGTCGGGTCGGATCGGAGCTGGGGTGCCTGGTCGGATCGGTGTGCAGCGAGCAAGTCGGGTCGGTTCAGACTGGGGGAGTGCACTGCTTCAGAGTCTCCAACCCGGATCGGATCGGAACTTTCCCCTTGCTGTCGGTTCGGATTTCCTGCATTGATTCTCCCTGCTGCTGAACTCTGCCCCCTAGACCTTGTTACAACAGCATGTTGCTGATCTTCACCAGCTCCATTTCCTTGAACAGACTGGACTTCCTTGCCTTTTCCTCTGGCCATGAGTCTTTGACAATTACTTCAACGAATGTAAGAAAGTGGAGAAACTTATGGATTCACTTCTTTGAACTCAACGGTCCAAAAAGTAGAAAGAGATCCCGGAAAATAAAGAATTTAGATGAGGATTCTCAGTGAAAGCACCAAAATGTTAGACCCAAATATGGTTCTAACACCCAAATTAATTAGAAACAAGATAAAGTAAGGCAGAAATAAAAAGGGACACACAAGGTTTATAGTGGTTCGGCGAAGAAATGCCTACGTCCACTTAGTTTTCACTATATTCAGTAATTCAGTTACAAATGCAGTGTAAGATTCGCTCACAACTCACTTTTATTCACTCAAAATGATAAAAACAGGAAATGAAAGATGGTTTGGATTTTCCGGGAGTAAAGAAATTCGGACGATGGAGGTACTTGGATTCTCGAAAGTGCTGAGAAAGATCCTTCTCTTTGTCTCTAGATGGGGTATTTATAGGTGTGAATTTGCCTGAGATTCAATCCGGGTCGGAACACGTGTCATCCATCGCACTCTCTTCGGGTTCGGATGGGCTATCAGGCGGACAACGCATCCATGAGATGGACGTTAGGGGTAGGAATTAGTCATATCCGGTCCGGTTCTCCAGGCGACTTTATAGGAGATTTTCCTGGATCAAGGGTGCGGGTCAGAGACGTGCAGGTTGGGGGCTCGGATCGGAATACCCGATCCGAACTGGAGTAGCTTGGACGTCTCTTCTTCTCTAATCATACTCCGCTCCGCTCCGAAGTCGTGGCAAGCAGACGGCTTTCCGATCCACCTGAGATTCATTGGCCTTCCGATCCGATCAGGTATGCTCTGCCAATTTATCCAGTAAGAGATATCCGATCCGAACAGAGAATTTTACCCGATCCGAACCGATACGCTGCTATCAATCTGAATTGTGGTGTTTCCTTCCGATCCGAACCGGAGTCGCATAACTTGAAATACTCTTCAACGGTTGGTTTCTTGACTTTGTGTTGCCTAGTTCACAAAGTAGGCTAACAACAATGGAATGTGATTTTGGGTTTATCGTGAACCATGTTTTAGATGAAGTTTGTAACACCCCACGTCCGTTAGTGTCACTCACAAAGGGAATGCACTAAGTTCTGTGGAGCATTTTAAGGTAAAAGATGCAGATGAATTACAAGACAGACAAAAATTAAAATAGCGGAAAATAAAACCTTGCTTTATTGATAAAATAGTTTGTACAACGATTTCTTTACAATATCAGAGTATCATCTGTCCTACAAAATAAAGAAGCATAAAACAACATTTATATTCCCCAATGTAGCAAGAGCCAGCCATAACATCTGAAAAGAGAATCCAAGCAAAATTTCGACAAATCTTCAAGCTGGGAAAGAGTGACAGTCCAACTTAACCTGAGCTATACTATTCCCTTCTTTACTACCTGGGGGGAGGGGGCGGAAGAAAAGAAGACGAAAGAAAAACAGAGTCAGACAAAGCCTGAGTAAGTTCAATTACTTCTAGCATGTGAACATGGAAAAACAAAACGACTTGAATTAACTGAATACAAGATAACACCATGATGATATGATCAGCAAGATTAGACAAGATTAACACAAGATATGCTAAGACAAGATAAACTGGATATGCTCTAATACTTTCGCCGCTTCGCTATTTCCTTGTTATATTGGTTTATATATCTCTGCACCACCTAACTAGTGTCCCAACTAGTAATGATAACGTGATCCCAATCCCGGTAATTTCGATTGCCTTTAGGCATACATTTATTATTTATTACCTAGATCTAATCTAGGGTTTTCTATTGAGTGCTTCCCAGATTCAACTAGGGTTTACGCGACTTGTCTAATGCTTTACAGATTCAGGGTTTATGCCACCTAGGTCCACTAGGGATTATGCTACCTGTCGAACGATGTCCCTAGTCTAGGACACACTACCTAGAGTGGTATATGTTCCTAGACTTTCCCCACGTATGTGTCGCGAATCGTTTATCACTGTCTAGATGCACATGTCCTGAAATGTGCGACCCGAGTCCCGTGGCAGGGCTACTCTAGAAACACGGAACTCGGTCGGGAGCTTTTTAGATATCTGCCGGTGCATATGCTAAGGTCTGTTTTTCTACCAGTGGTTATGGTCCCACGTGACCCCTCCCTCAACTAATGAAAGGCAATCCAAGAAAATCAAGCGCGAGAACTGTACTTTTGCCGCCCTATGCCCTACTTTCCTATTGGCCAGCCTCACAGATAACTAGATAGCAAGTATATGGTCTGTTGGGAGTTCTCTGCCTTTCCGCATACGCACAACGATTGACTAAAGATGGTAGGTAGACGACGAGTTGCTATCACAGGGCTACTGGTCTCGCCGAATCACGCTGGTCCATCCTAGTCTTTAGGTTGCCTTATATTGCAACCAAGGCATACCCTTGGTTCTTATAACGCGGACCTTAACCTCTGTGAGCCCAGGAGGATCATCTGCCACCTCACAGAGGGATACCAAGAGTATCCTCACGTCCCCTCGAAGCCTCAGGCTTCGTAACCCAATTCGTTGGAGCCTTCTTTAAGATCAGATGGACGTCCGCTCCTACTTGTGATATACTAAGGATTACTACTTAGTTTTCTAACTAAGGTTTACCACTTAGTTTGTTGAATCATCGTTTTCTTAACTAAGGTTTACGACTTAGTTCATATTAACTAAGGTTTACTACTTAGTTCTTGTTCTTGTCAAGTTGGGTTGGTTAAGTGTCATTAGTCAATTCGAGTCAACTTAACCCTTTCATTTGCCATATAAAAATGGTTAAGTGTTATCAGTAGTTCATGTTGACTTAACCCCTACCACAAACCGAGTTATATTGGTTAGGTATTTTCTTATTACTTAACCCTACCCATTCATCTCATATTGGTTAAACGTTCCCTTTAACCTAACCTTGCCCATTTGTTTTAACTGACATGTTATAGCGGTTAAGTGTTCCCTTAGCTAACTTGACCCTAACATCTGTTTAATTAACATGTTCTAATGGTTAAGTATTGTCCTTTCATGTTTTTAACTTAACCCTGTTCATTTATCCTGCTATGATGACTAAGTGTTCCAAGTTTACTTAACCCCACCTTCTAGTCTTAGTTAACATGTTAAATTGGCTAAGTGTATTAAACTTACTTAACCCCTACAAGTCTTGTCTTGTTACGATGTTAAGTCTGGTTAAGTGTCCCTATGGACTTAACCCTCCCATTCTAGCTTAACTGTGTTAAGTTGGTTAAGTGTTCCTATGGACTTAACCCTCCCATTCTAGCTTAACTGTGTTGAGTGTCTGTATGAACCTAACCCCACCCATCGGTTTGGTTATCATGTTGAATTGGTTAAGTGTCTTAGTTAACTTAACCCTACCATTCTTGTTCTAGATTTAACTAAATAAATTAAAGCCACGACCACTCACATTAGACAGATATTGTTGCGAATACTGGATGTGCTGGTTGGTTCTGGGCAGGTTTACATCGCAACTCAGTCTAACCTCGGGTTAGGCATATTTGTGTTTTCTAAGTTCAAAGGGTTTTGATTAATTTTCAAATCAGGTTTTGAAAGTAATCATCCCGTCCGTCGGATCAGTTAGGGATAGCCAGGGAGAGCAGGAAACTTGTATTTTCCAAACCCAAGCCTAGACACTATCCTCTCTGTCACCCTAGAACTTTCTGGTGTGTTATTATAAGATATGTCGTTAATAAACCTTTAATTTGTCTAAATTTACATTTTCTCATTTAGGACAAATTCTATAAGTAAATTATTCCTAATTTACTTATTTCATAAGTACTCTTTTAATGTAAATTGTCAACATTTATTATTATGGCCCATTTTCTCCTCTATATCATATTTATGCTTTTTGGTATGTAAACTATACCAAATTAAGTGTCACTAACCATGATTTTGCTAAACATGACAATTACTCACAATTATGGCCAATTTCAAATTTATGCCAATATACTTATTATGCCAAATTAGCTAATCAAATTCTGATTTAACATTCTAATTACCGTTCATGTCAAACTAGACTTATTATTCTAGTTCACAATTCATGTAAATGCTAGATTTACAAGTCAATACTAGATTCAAATTACACATCCTATAATTCATGTCAAATTTATCCAATTTGCATTTTTATAAACATGCCATAATACATTTTCCCAATTTATGCCAATTTCCAAGTTTATAACTACATTTTAGTAAATTTCATATTTTGCCCAAATCGTATTCCCATCGTTTGTATAATCGAGATTCAATCTAGATTATAGATAAATCTAGATTCGTAGATAAAAAGGGAATGAACCAAAGATGCTATGAAAAGATAGACACAATAACTGGCATAAAATGATAATTTACTAATTACAGACCTAACGAATTACACTGAAATAAATTGATCTAAAACACCGAAGGCCTATAGATCTAAAAATGTTATGACATAAAAAGGGTTGAATAACGATGTAGGTTCAAGAACATGGGTATACCTAACTTAATAGGTAAATTCCCAAGATCAAAATCCAAAGAAAATCAAGAATAGACAGAATAGATAATCAGGTTTAGACCCAATTTCACAGTCACAAAACTTAAGCAACACTTTCCTAGTCATGAATCATAGGTGTTTAGTCACAGTTGTCCTTGTTATGTCATAGGCAATAGTTTATGTTTCCTAATCAAAGGCATAGGCTTGTGTTCATAGTCAAAGGAAATAATCCTCATAGTCATGAGTCACAGTCATAGGCAATGTTCATAGTCATAGGCAATGTTCATAGTCAAAGGAAAATAATTCTCACAGTCAGGAGTCACAGTCATAGGCAATGTTCATAGTCAAAGAAGCATATGGTTTTAAGGTCCATAGTTTCATAGTCACAGTCTTATTGGTCATCGAATCATAACAGTTCTTAATTAGGTCCAAAGATATAAGCACTGATTCTAACAGAAAGATTTGGCATATTCTTTTATTCCTTTAATTTCATGTCACGAATAGAGAAAACGTTCAAATTTAAAAAGTAACCGACTTACAGAGATTATATTAGATTCGTAGAAAAACAGTCGTTGAAGCTGTTTGAATCTTTACTTGAATCCTAGCTTGTTTTGAATATCCTCTTGAAAGTCTTGAGCAACATTTCCTCGTCTTGATTTATTTTACATATTATTTTATTTATTATTTAATTTAGAGGAGGAGAAGAAGCCATGTCCACCAAGAATCTTTGCAGCATAAGTTAGAGAAGAATTGTGAATAGAGAAGGAGACTAGGGGCTGTTTATATAGGATTAGGCGGACGAATCTAGGCAGAAAACGAGACCAGGTACATCAGAATGCACCTAGGCCCAAAAGTGGGTTTTTGCACCCATGTCGACTGGGCAGTCGACCTGATCGGGGGGGGGGGTCGACTACCCAGTCGACCTGGGTCCTGGGCGGGAATTTTCCCGCCCAGCCCGCTTCTGGGTTTGAATTCGAATTCGAATTTCGAGCTGTTTTCTGTTCTGAAAATTCCTGAAACTTCGGAGGGTCATATCTCCCTCATACGGACTCCAATTCTCGCAAACTCGGAATCGTTTTCAAGCAGAATTTCAAGACGAACGCAATGGCGCAACCCGTTTCCCTTAATTCTTCAATTTTGAATTAATTAAACCTTGATTTGTGAATCTTAGTGTTACAGAATTACGGGGTGTTACAATGTTGGTTCTTTAACCCAGTTAAAGACAGGATATCGAATTTTGGGAAGATTAAAACTAAGTGGAGTTTTAATGAATCTTTAATTAGATTGAAATAAAAGAGAATGGAATATCACCAATTTTGCTCCAAAGCGATAGTTAAATATTTAATTAGATTTGAACGTGAAATGGTAATTAATTTTACCGATAGCACCGCGTTGTTAGATATGGAGTATTACCAGTTTTTCTCCATGGAATGAATAGGTTGGGATTGAGAAATAAAATAAATAATTTCTTCGGTGTGGTTTGCTAATCCCGACTAGTTTAGAAAACCTTAACAGGGTTTGAAATGAAATCCAAAGGAAGATTAAAGAATAAATTTAAAAGAATTTATCTTTGATAAAATTAATGGGAATCTTTCCCTAAGAATGTGATTTTTTTTGAATAAAAGATTATTCTGAATTAGAATGAGGCGTATGTTGCGTTTATGTAACACTTGTTTATTATATACGCGGGTTATTTGGAAAGGCCGGGTTTATACCCATTCTGAATAACCGGTTCGACGATAAGTCGAAGATGAAGACGTTGGTTGAAGACCGGAGGTCTTTACATCGTTTGGATGATTACTGATGATCTTGATTGGGCTATACACCCAAGAGGAGGGAATCAGTTGGTGATCGTCCAGACGTACTTGGAGATCGATGGATATGCGAGGAATAAGGTTCCTTGTATGACATTGATTTATTCTGTGTGATTGATTTCTATTAAATATATGTCTGTTTGGCGGCGGAGAATTTATTCTCTTTCTTAACGCCCTTCTCTGAGACGTACGAGCTTAGAAGTTATATATCGATAGGTATCAATCGCATGGCATGAATTGCCTGTGTGGCATGCCTAAGTGGTAGATGATCAAGGCTTCTATTTAAAAGCAAAGTCTTGTGGTTGATAATCAAAGCACGACCTATGTGGCACAACTTTGTGTATAGCGTTAATTCGCGAGCCTCACACCTCGGTATGAGTCAAAAACGGGATAAGGACCATTGGGGGAACATGACATTTCTTTCTAGCTATGGGTGATGTCAGTGACCTACCTGCCCTGACATTTATATAAGTTTACCTGTGTGGTTGTTGGAATGCGAGGCGCCTCGGATATAGGTCTGATAGGACAAGGAAACGTGTGTTCAGGAATTGCCAATCCTCAAAAGTAAGAGAGGACCGGCCCAACCGATTCCAAGGATCACTGTTTGTGGTCTTGAGACATTTGCTAGTGTGTCTCGAACGGATAGAAGCTTGCCCCTTGCCTCGATTCATGATGGTATCCAATTTCCAATACGTCATAATTCTGTTTTATTTGTAGAACCTAGTATAGCGACATAGTAGATGGTAGTTATACTGTTTATGATTGATACTTATGATTGAAATTGTTTTGACACTATACACTTATAGTAATATCAAAATAATCTGTTTTAACGTATCAAGTATGCATTGGCTATTATAAGGTAAAACCCTATCCTCCGGCTTGCGTTGCATTATGTGATGGGACCTGGGTCTTATAATAGCTTCATTTTTCTTTATTTAGCATTGCGATGTTTGCTTTATGCACTGATATTCTTGGGAGGAAACCCGTTCCGTGTTATACTGCGTGGTCCCTTGATTTACCTAACTTTAAAGTAAAGATTAATAACTGTTTTAGTTCTCACACCAGTCACATGACTAACCTGGAGTTTATTGTTTTCACCTAAACTATGGGTGTTCTTATTTTCCACACGGGCAGCTAGTAGTTGGGTTTTGCAGATTTATATTCACAGGATCCTGGTTTACAGCTGGAATGATATTCAGAAAGCTCTGTATCCGTATATCTCCTTTTAATTGTGTATTGTATTATTTTTCCGCTGCTATGTATTTAAATGTAATTTAAATCTCTGATATTTTTCAAATGTGTAATATTTATTCATACTCTGTATATTCTTGTATTATGATGGAATTGTTGTAGTAAACAATGAAATGTTATTCTGTTTGTGTTCTGATTCATCTTGTCCTCAAAGCAATCTGTGCTTTCCTCCACGTGGAAGTTCGGGTCGTTACAAAGTGGTATCGGAGCTTTGGTTTACAAAGCTTGAGAACAAGATACATTAAAACCACATGAAAGAATTCATTTGAGATTGGATTAGTAATATCCAATGAGAATGACTCGTTAGAGATGGGATCAGTAGTATCCTAGAGCAAGTCGGAAGAGTGTTATTTTAAAATAAAAATTGAAAACAAACTTTGTTTTGAAAATTTATATCTAATGGTACGTATTTGAATATTTTATTTGCATTGATCTTGGACAATCAAGTATATAGAGATTTTGCATATATGCGTCATGAACGTATATTCGAAATTTTAATATACTAGATAGATATAGAATCACACTCTAGTCGCCCGAGGATGATTATACTGATGACTATATAGAATCAGTAGTTTGTGTTCGAGTTTCGAAAGTGGGATTTCTATATATTTTCATCAGACTAGTGTGAGAACCAAAACTAGATAGGTTTATTGTTGTGATTTGGCATCAAAAAGATGATTTTCTGTATATATATATCAAAATTATGAACTTGAAAAGCTAATCAACTAATTGATTGATGGTTTTGTTGTTTGATTATTGGTTTGATAATTTTGGACCATTATGCCAAATTGAACCGAATATTGAAATGTATTGAAAAATGATTACAATTGCATGCATATACATGTATATCTATTGAACAGGTCATAGCAAGGAGGCCAGAGCAGAAGAATAAAATTGTTTGCCCGACAAATAAGTACATATTTACAAATTTATTGGGTTTGGATGATTTTATGAGCCGATTGGCTTTTTCTTTTTATTTTGGATTAGTGAGGGCTATGGGAGGCTATTCGAAATATCCCGAAGATCCCGGTGCAGGGGAGGTTATGGCGAAATTTTTCGAAAATTTACGGTGTTAGCCAAATTTTTGAAAAATTTGAAAGTTCTTAGAAACTGAAAAGTCGAAGAACTTAAGCCATAATGAAAATAATGAAAGCTGAGTTGGTTAGTTAAACAACTTTCAGCTTCGTTCCTTTTCGAGGACGAAAAGTTTTAAGTGGGGGAGATTGTAATAACCCGGAAATCTGAGCCAATTTAAAAAATTTATTTTGGCAATTTTGATGAATTTTGAATAATTAAAATTATTTATTTTAAATAATAACAACGAGAAATTTATTTTGAATAGAATTAGAACGTATATATTTATAGATCGCCGTTAGAATATAAATATTTATTTTTAATTATAAAAGGAATTGAAAATGGCGTGGTAGTTTGAAAATTTGATTTCAAAGTTCAAACGAATGTACAGGATTCAAAATAAATCGGATTTTGGCAAAACCAAAAATATTTGAATCTATTTGAGAATATCTTTCCAACGAATCCGAAAAATTGAAATTTCATAGCGGGAATAAAAAGATATGTCCAATTGAAAATTCAGAATAGTCGCTATGGAATTTTGGCCCTTAAAAATGGAAATTTTGCAAATGACCTCGGTTTTCGACGAAACCACTTTTTTGGATCCGTGATATCAATTTATTACTAGGTTTCAAAATTCATAATTTTCTGAATCAATATTGGAGCGTAACAAAGGAAAACGCGTTTGACCAGTTTCAGTTGATTTTAATCGACTGGAAATGGCCATTTTTCAAACGGTCTCAGAATTTGACGAAATTAGTTTTGTTAAAACCGTATCATCAATACGAAGCTAGAAAATATTTTTTTTTTGGAATTTTTAGAGTCCGTATGTGGCCCCGGTAAATTGAAATGCGCATTAAATTCAATATATAGATTTATATTTTGATTTTTGACGAAAACTGGTCGAAACGATCGAATAACTTACGATACATATTCCATTGCGTTCGAAACGGGGGTAATTGGCTAGGGGCGACAGTCATTGGGATTGATTTGGGGTTCGGACATAAAACCCTAACTATAGGAATAATTTAATAATAAAATATATTATAATATATAATATCTCATTTAAACCCCCCTATTTATTTTTCCTCGGTCAAAATTAAAAGGCGCCCCCTTTTTTCAATTTCCTCTTCTGCCTCGACCGAATCGGAGGCGTTGCCTACCTCCACCGCGCCTCAGCGCCCATCGCCGTCGCCTCCCCTTTACTCCGCCGCGACCATCGATTCCCCCCCCCCTCCGTTCCTCCGTCCAGCTGAAGCCCACGCTCCACGAAAACCCCAAACCGGCATCGCCGCCGCCGCACTTCGAACCCCATACCCGACCGTGAGCATCCCCCACCGCACTGACCCCCCTTTAGTCCAATCAGTGCCACCCCGAGCCCACTTTGCCTCCGACGAACGCAGTAAGCTTTTATAGCATTTTTTTGTTTAGTTTATTTAATTTTTCCTTTCTGTTTTTTTTCTATAAAACAAATAAAAGTTTTGATTTTATTTAAATGGGAAAAGATTGGGTTTTTGAAAGGATTTTAGAATTAAAAATACGAATTTTATTGTATGTAAGGATCGGATTTTTACTTAGATAAAGGAATGATTTTTACATTTGTAGTAAAGATATAAAAATACGATCTTTATATATAAAAATGTGATTTTTTATATAGAGAATGACGATATAAAAATATGATCATTATTATAGGAACACCGGTATAAAAATAGAATTTTTATCTATATAGTAGCAGTATAAAAATGTGATTTTTATCTATGTAGTGTAGTTATAAAAATGTGATTTTTATATGCATAGCAACAATATAAAGATGCAGTTTTTATATATTTAGTTACGGACAGCGAAAGTGATTAAGTGCGAGCACGATGAAAATTTCCTACATATAAAGAATCGCGGCGTTTGGTTTAGCTCTCGGTGAGAACTTCTCACTTTAATTCTTGTTTTCTAATTAAAAATATATACTAGGATGCAGACGGTGCTTAGCAGCACCCGACACCCGTCGTCCACAGACCATTGTTTGATTTTGTTGTGTGGTGAAAATTGATTATGATATGGAATAGATGGAAATATATTCATGTGTTGAATAGGAAATATATTCATGTGCTGAAATAAATTATTTATCGTTTAAAATATAAATTTAACGTGAATGCGAATAAATAAATATTCATTTACAAATCGAACGATTTGTTTATGTACACCCATCTGAAGGATATTTATTGGGACGATAAATTTTACACGTCGCCCAACTGCACAAATAATATTTAGTGTTTGTTGATTTGAAACCCCACACGGGTGTTGGGATGATATTTGGCATACACTAATCCCAATTATTTAGTTGTATGTCGATCGATTGGTCGACAGACTGTGTAAGCATTAATTATTTATATTTAATGCTTATGCAGTTGTGTGGTGCACTTTGGATGATGGTTGATTATTTACCAATGCTATTATATACACGTGTTGTATGGAATCCATATAATTAACATTATATGGTAATTGATTAGGTCTCATTCCAATTGGGAAAATAAAGAATATCATAAAATAAATATTTATGTGTTGAATAGAATAAATAGTCATGCGTTGACGATACTCATGTGTTGAGAATATTCATGTGTTGAAAGAAATATAGATTCATGTGTTGAATAGAATAAATATTCATTTGTTTAATAGAATAATGAAGTTATTGAAATATATAAAGCCGTGTTGATTAGATTTGCGCCATTTTGACGCGACCGATATTTATATCGATTATACTCATTTTTATCCTGAATATAGGAAAGAAAGTGATTTCAAAATATAACGTTTTGAAAATATTACCATTTATATATTAATGATATGGAATATTCAATTTTGATTTAAAATTGAATATGAAGTTGAAATTGTTTTGAAAACTAATTTAAAACGATTTATAAAATACGTTTTGAATTGAAATAGATGAAATATATATAATATGTATATTATATATATTAATGGCCTGAATAGAATGCGCCGCGGTAGTTCGCGAATTTCGACCATTGACTTCTAATTGTCGTTACGGGAGATCCGACAGTCGGATTCTCCTGAAACAGGAACCGTTGGGTCCGTATCGGAAAGAGCGTTCAAGGAATATTATAAATTTGAAATCTAATGATTGGATTTGGAATTATGTCAAAATCAAATTTGGAAAAGGTCGCTGTAAGTGCAGTTCGACGACCGTTATTGGAAATCGACAGAATGGGCCTTGATAAAATTATTAAAAATATTAATAATTTGTGTAAAATCATAATAAATGATTTAGAAAGAATTAGGGTGAAAAATTCCATATTTGGAAAGATAAAAATATATTTTTATCGACATGAACTAGTTTTGAACTAGATTTGAAGTGGTTTTAAAAATAATCAGAATTTCCAATATACGAATTGGAATAGATTTGAATCAAAGTTATATTCGGAATATTTCAATGTTGGATTTCGTGATTTACAGATATGGTTGTGGGAATTTGAAAGATATATTTATATCGTTATTTCCATTAAGATATTTGTTGGTTTCAGAATTTGATATTGAATATAAGCCGATATATTTTCTATTCAGAGCCTTGTATTTAATATCAAATGGGATTTTGGGTTCGTCGTGAATGGTGTCTTAAATAACACTGTTCTTGGACCTAGTTTAGAAAAGAATAAATCATTTAATTAAGATTTAGTGAAACTGTCCAGTTAATTAATATTTAACTGGAATTGAATTTAAACTGGTTTTTGGGTTTATCGTGAGCGGTGTTTTGAATAACACCTGTTCTTTAACCCGATTAACAATGGAATGTGATTTTGGGTTTATCGTGAACCGTGTTTTAGATGACGTTGGTTCTTTAACCCAGTTAAAGACAGGATATCGATTTTGGGAAGATTAAAACTAAGTGTAGTTTTAATGAATCTTTAATTAGATTGAAAAAATCGAGAATGGAGTATCACCAGTTTTGCTCCAAAGCGATAGTTGAATCTTTAATTAGATTTGAACGTGAAATGCTAATTACTTTTATCGATAGCACCGTGGTGTTAGATATGGAGTATTACCAGTTTTGCTCCATGGGATGAATAGGTTGGGATTGGGAAATAAAATAAATATTTACTTCGGTGTGGTTCACTAATCCCGACTAGTTTGGAAAACCTTAACAGGGTTTGAAATGATATCCAAAGGAAGATTAAAGAATAAATTTAGAAGAATTTATCTTTGATAACATTAATGGGAACCTTTCCCTATGAATATGATTTTTTTGAATAAAAGAATATTCTGAATTGGAATGAGGCGTATGTTGAGTTTGTGTAACACTTGTTTATTATATACGCAGGTTATTTGGAAAGGCCGGGTTTACACCCATTCTGAATAACCGGTTCGACGATAAGTTGAAGATGAAGACGGTGTTGAAGACTGGAGGTCTTCACATCGTTTGGATGATTATTGATGATCTTGATTGGGCTGTACACCCAAGAGGAGGGAATCAGGATGTGATCGTCCAGACGTACTTGGAGATCAATGGATATGCGAGGAATAAGGTTCCTCCGGTTTCGTTCAGACCCAGAACTAACTTGTAAGTGGACTATGTGTCTGACATTGGATTTTATTCTGTGTGGTTGATTTCTATTAAATATATATTTGTTTGGCGACGGAGAATTTAATCTCTTGCATAACGCCCTTCTCTGAGACGTACGAGCTTAGAGGTTATGTATCAGTTGATATCAATCGCATGCCATGAATTGCCTGTGTGGCATGTCTAAGTGGCAGATGATCAAGGCTTCTGTTGAAAAGCAAAGTCTTGTGGTTGATGATCAAAGCACGACCTATGTGGCACAACTTTGTTTATAGCGTTAATTCGCGAGCCTCACACCTCGGTATGAGTCAAAAAGGGGATAAGGACCGTTGGGAGAACACGACGTTTCTTTCTAGCTATGGGTGATATCAGTGACCTACCAGCCCTGACATTTATATACTTTTTGCCTGTGTGGTTGTTGGAATGCGAGGCGCCTCGGATATAGGTCTGATAGGACCGGGAAACGTGTGTTCAGGAACTGCCAATCCTCAAAAGTAAGAGAGGACCGGCCCAACCGATTCCAAGGATCGTTGTGTGTGGTATTAAGACATTTGCTAGAGTGTCTCGAACGGAGAGGAGCTTGCCCTTTGCTTCGACTCATGATGGAATCCAATTTCCAATATGTGATAATTCGGTTTTATTTGTATAACCTAGTATGGCGACATAGTAGACGGTAGCTATGCTGTCTATGATTGATACTTATGATCGAAATTGTTTTGACACTATACACTTATAGTAATATCAAAATAATCAATTTTTAAACGTATCAAGCATGCTATGGCTATTATAAGGTAATGCACTATCCTCTGGCTTGCGTTGCATTGTGTGATGGGACCTGGGTCTTATAATAGCTTCATTTTTCTTTATTTAGCATTGCGTTGTTTGTTTTATGCACTAGTATTCTTGGGAGGAAACCCATTCCGTGTTATACGGTGTGGTCCCTTGATTTACTTAACTTTAAAATAAAGGTTAATAATTGTTTTAGTTCTCACACCTGTCACATGACTGACCTGGAGTTTATTGTTTTAACCTAAACTCTGGGAGCCCTTATTTTCCGCACGGGCAGCTAGTAGTTGGGTTTTGCATATTTATATTCACAAGATCCTGGTTTACAGCTGGAATGATATTCGGAAAGCTCTGTATCCTTATATCTCCTTTCAGTTGTGTGTTGTTTTATTTTTCCGCTGCTATGTACTTAAATGTAATTTAAATCTCTAATATTTGTCGAATGTGTAATATTTATTCATACTCTATATATTCTTGTATTCTGATGGAATTGTTGTAATAAACAATGAAATGTTCTTCTGTTTGTGTTCTGATTCGTCTTGTCCTCAAAGCAATCCGTGCTTCCCTTCACGGGGAAGATCGGGTCGTTACAAACAATATATGAGTTATAATACATTCAAACAGGGATCTGCCAGATTAATATATACCATGATATCAAAATTTCAGATATGCACATTAGTATGGAGGAAGATGATATAGTGCCCTCCATAATAATAAACATCAATGAATACACAGATTTAACGTATTAATAATCTGTGTTCATGATATGTATAATTCAACCAATGTATAAGATTAACTGTTGAATTAGAAACCCAACATTAAATACTAACATATTTGCACATTTCTGGAATGTGCATACTCTAAAGATTTAAGTTGCAAATCATATTTTCCTCACATAAAATAGCTCGTTTGAAGCTTGTGTAATGACTCAGGCTAGCTTATATATCTATGTACATATATAAAATATATATGCATACATTGTTATTGTGACACATCCATCAAATGGTGTTTAAATCAGCAAGGTATATACATAATAATAACTCGCTAGTATATATGTAGTTTATTCAAATGTGCAATTTCATATAATTATGTATTGGGCTATTCATCTATATGAATAGTATACATTGATCCATCCGGAACTCATAAGCAATTTAAACACTCATACATATTAATAGGAGAAATCTATTTTCTGGTACAAATATTTGTAACAATATATAAACTTATTTCAAATACACAAAGCTCCATGTACATATTTACATAATATATCAAATATATCAATGCATATATGTAATTTTTTCATAAAATTACATCATATACTAATTTTATAGAATAACAAATCGCAATACATTTGCCATGACTTTGAACTAATTCTGGTCATTATCAATGTAATGTTAATGCAAAATCATATAAGTATTGTATGGACCTTTAGCTGAATAATCATAAAAAAATGATCTGGAATCAAAATTTAAGTCAACTGTTCTGGTTTTATCCTCAAATATAGAGATTAAAACAAAACAAAACAAAACTTTGTCACCACAATTTTTATACATATTGATTTCATCAAATCAAATATGGTCGAACATTTCAGTACTGATTGACATTCAGTAAAATTTGGTTTTAGACTCAGATTTTATAGCAAAATAAAATTTATGTCACTGAAACAATTTTAGATTTAATATTATAGAAAAGTTGTATACTAATTATAATGAACAGATGTTACTACTGGGCTATGAATTTAGTATTCATAAATCAAACAGATTTGATTTCATGTCCATGTATACTGATCAAATCAAAATAGTCTTAACAAGTTTCCATATTATTGAATACTGATATCATTAAATCAAAATGGTTTAAGATTACAATTCTGATTGGCATTTAGCAAATTTAACTTCTGTCATGCAAAGAAAATTTGACTGGGTCATGATTTTAACACACATTAATCAAACAAACTTTGATTATTATTTTACAACTGTTTACTCATATAAATAGATCCAAAATCATATTAGTATCTAATACTAATTTGTGTTTAAACAAACTAGTTTTCATGTTAACTGTTTAACAATCTAGGATGAAGTAGTATCTAAACAGGATTTAATATCCAATATCAGTTCATGTTTAAGTGAAGCAGTCTTATTTCATAAATAAGTCTGTTTAATTATCATTTTTCAAATTCCATTACCTCATCAATAAATTTGTAATAGATTCATGTATTGTTAACATATATAACCAAATCAATTCACGGCATCATACGAAATCTTCACACTTATGGTTTAATCACTGTTTGGAATTCAGTTAAATTTAGATTTAGCCAACAATAAATCCTTTTTCAAAATTTTACATCAAATGTAAAACTTTGATTTTTAGTAAAACATTTTCTAACCCGTATCAAATACAATTTTAATTTAGAATGGAAAATTTTCATCTTTTGAAACCAATTTATCACTAGTTCCTGAATCCATGTATTTAATAATTTCGATTATTGATTCTTAAGACTGCAACTTCACAAACCTTAATACCCAAGAAGTAAACAAAATTTGATTATAATTTTTGGCACTATTTTGTTACATAAACAGATCTGAAATAAAATAAAATAATGTATAAACAGAACTAATATCTAATGTCAATTTTGTTTAAATAAAATAATTTTATCTCAGAATATACTTTGTCAAATCTAGATAGATTGGTATTAGAGTAATCCAAGTCCATTAGATAACTGAATCAGTCCATAATGTTTTAACATATTCAATTATCAAAACTAGTTTTTGATAAATATAATGGATTCCATAAATCAGAATGTATTTTAATAGCAAGTTTAGAGCTGAATGATAGTTCAGGATTAATCATGAACCCTTTTAACTATCGAATCAAACACAGGTCTAAATCTCAGTAAACAATTTCATTAACTTGCTTTAAGTTTTAATATCAATGCATTGAATACTTACACAAATAACCTAAATCTTAAATCGAAGTACAATCTATTGCAAACCTAAGGCTCTGATACCATTATTGAAAAATCGATCAAATCGACATCCTAATTTTTAATGATTTAACATGTTTAAATCATGGATTTTTCAATAAAAGTAAACCAAAATAGATCTAGTCTAGGAATCATACCTGTCGTTGCCTAATTCAGGAATATCAAAATCAAATCAGAAGAAATGTGAAGCATCGAATCACTAGGCACGTCAATCGCCATCCCTCTATTGGTTATCCACATGAACGTTTCTCCTTACTAATCAACATCGAAGAAGAAAGGGGAGTTTTAGGTGCTAGCCGCCATATCCAAGGGTTTCGTGAAAAGGTAGGGTTAGGGATTTTATTTTTACGTCTGAGATAATGAAAAATGACGGCTCCACCTTATCTTATAAAGTGAATAGTCAAACCCTTATAAAAACAAGTATGCTCCATCAATTAAGGAACCACTTGTATACCATTTCAATGTAATATAAAATATCAACAAACTTGATAATTTATTTACCCAATATATGTACTTCCTTTGTAACGTTCTAAGTGTGTGACCCGACAGGTTATTATAACATTGGCAATGATTTTAAATCGTATTTAAAATCATAAACTGTGATTGGCATCTAACAATACATCGCTGCTACCCAAGTTATAATAAGATCAATGATTCAATACAACCTTTCTGCGACCAGTGTATCAATGTAATATAATCCTTTTAACCAATATATTCAGGATTAAACTCAAGGCATAGATCGTATCATCCTCTTTATAATTTAATCCATTTTTCTTGATCGATGAGTATATTGTTTAAAACAAATCAATATTTGAGCACGATAATGCATTTCACAGTCTCACTCAATCAAGAGGCCCATGGATCACTACGAATATATCGTAGGGTTAAATTCCATTTAGATCATTCATAATTTTCATTCGATTCTAGATATATCCAGTAATCACCGCTATCATTACTATGTTACGAATAACTTTAGATGATATCAAAACACAAATATACTCGAATAAAATTATAATGATTTCAGGTCTGAGGACCATTACATCACTGTCACCATGAGAATAACTTATGATACTGTTAATTATATTCCATATAGTTATCTCATGGTGGGTCAGCCCAATACGATATTCTCTAATACGTATTTATGTTTTGGCATTAATATCACGTATATTAATGATCAATGAGATATGATCATCGGTCAGTCAATATACTTGTCATAACATTTTATTATTGTCCATTATATAAACAATAAAACTTGACTAGGGACATATAAGAATTATAGTACTCAGTATATTATATAACCTCAAGTTCAAGTCACTTACTTGAACTATATAATTTCGTATTATAATTTAAGGACTTCTAATATATTAATATTTATATTACACAGTAAATATAATATAACAGAATATTATTTTATTCCAAATAAAATAATAACATCAAAAGTGTTATCAATCGCATCAAATGGATTGCCTCTAGGGCATAAACTCTAACAAGAGGAAGAAAAAAGGGTCAGACATAAAGTCTAGCTAGTCCAGTGACTTTTAGCATATAAATAAGTAAAAGTATCATGAAAGACATATAAACTAGATGGGAGATAACAATATCATATAACAGGTATAAACAGGATGGACAACATAAATAAAATAAACAGGATAAACTATGCTTCTCAATTACTTTTCTTTGCACCAATACTAGTATATCAGATTAAGTGTTTTCCCATTACTTAACAGAAACAGAATGATCCCAACAAAAAAATATGGTAGACTTATGTGTACTTCTAGTAATGGGTTTTACCCCGAAATGAAATAACATGTAACTAAACAGAAATAATGGGCGTTACCCCAAACAGAAATAATAAATACCTAAACAAGACTAGATGTACCCGAATTACTACCCCAGTGATCGGTTCCCTACCACGTAAATACCCTGTGTCAGCCCAACAGTAGGGTGTACTACTTCCTAAAGTGGCAACCACCAGAAGGACATAGACCTATTTACAGGTGTTATGACGGCTTATTTTCCCAAGCAAGCCGGACCCATGCACGCACATGACTCCGTTGGATCGCATCATCAGAATGCCTCTCCCTAAATGAACCTCTTATAATCAGTTCCATAAGCGTGCCTTGACCCCTACCTAGTGTGGGTCCCCCCTTTAATACTAGAATGGGTTACTGACTAATATGGGCCCCACACAATAGATGACACAAGCCACCCCTTAGGCTTGCATCTCCAACTAACTAGGGTTTTTGATAAGTTATGCCTAACAGATTAACAAGCCTGCATAACCCCAAGAGATAAAATAGGTTAAGTTTAATGGGTTCGAATAACCCCCTTACAGATTTAGCAGATTTACTTAACCCCACCGAATCAACATGTTTACTTAACCCCGCCCATAGTTTAAACTAGCGATAGATTAACAGGCTTCTATGTATATAACCCCTAAAGATTAAACAAGTTAAGTATTACAGGTTAATAGGTATGCATAAACCCCAACATGTTTCACAGGTTGCTTACAGTTTCATTTATATGTTTCGCTTAATCTTTAAATTAAGCCTATAGATTTATTTGCCCCAAACCACAAGTCCTAATTCACAGTCTAAGATTTGCCCCAAATTTTAGTCATATTTCACAGTATAGTTTATGCCCCAAATCCCAGTCGTGATTTATAGTACAAGTTATACCCCCAAATTACCATTTCTAATCATTCCCAATTTTACCCAATTTCATTCGTACACATATTTCAGCGATATCGTCCTAGGCTCGAAGGTAGCCTGGGCTATTAAAATAAAAAGGGAATGAGAGAGAAGAATGTAATAACCCAGAAATCTGAGCCAATTTAAAATTTTTAATTTGGCAATTTTAGCGAATTTTGAATATTTAAAATGAATTATTTTAAATAATGACGACGAGAAATTTATTTTGAATAGAATTAGAACGTATATATTTATTTGAAGCGACGTTAGAATATAAATATTTATTTTTAATTATAAAAGGAATTGAAAATGGCGCGATAGTTTGAAATTTCGATTTTAAAGTTCAAATGAACGTATAGGATTCAAAATAAATCAGATTTTAGCAAAACCAAAAATATTTGAATCTATTAGAGAATATCTTTCCAACGATTGCGAAGAATTGAAATTTCATTGCGGGAATCAAAAGTTAAGCCCAGTTGAAAATTCAGAATAGTCGCTATGGAATTCTAGCCCTTAAAAAAGGAAATTTCGTAAACGACCTCGTTTTTCGACGAAACCACTTTTGTTGGATCCGTGATGTCAAGTTATTGCTAGACTCCAAATTTCATAATTTTCTGAATCAATATGTGAGCGTGGCAAAGGAAAACGCGTTTGACCAGTTTTAGTTGATTTTAATCAACTGGAAAATGGCCATTTTTCAAACGGCCTTCAAATTCGATGAAATTAGTTTTGTTAGGACCGTATCGTCAATACGAAGCTAGAAAATATTTTTCGAGAATTTTTAGAGTCCGTATGTAGCCCCGGAAAATTGAAATGTGCATTCAAATTCAATATATAAATTTATATTTTGATTTTGACGAAAACTGATCGAAATGATCGAATCAGTTTACGAAACATATCCCGTTGTGTTCGGGATAGGGGTATTTGGCTAGGGGCGAAATTCGTTGGGTTTAATAAGGAGTTAGGTAGCGAAATTTTAAAACAAAGAAAAATTTAAAATAGAATATTAATAAAATATTAATATAAAAGGGGTTAACCCTAGCCTCCTTCACCAAACCTCAGACCCGCCTCCCACAAGTAAAAATAAAAACCCGTTGCTCCTCGAAGTCAACGCCGCCGAACATCCCCCCCCCCCGGTCAGAGCCGCCCTCCGCCGATCGCCCTTGCCTCTCTCCTCCCTTCGCTCTCCTCCTCCCTCTCCCTTCTCTCTCCCCCCTGGCCACTGACGATCCCCCTCCACGCCCTCCGACTGTGGGGCCCCTCTGCAGAAGAAAAGTGAATAAAAAAGTGAGTTTTTATGTTATTTTTGTTAATGTAATTATCTAGGTTAGTGATTAGGCAATAATTAAATTATAAACAACATTGTGTAATAAAGATAAGATTTTTAGTAATAAAAATATGATTTATACTTACATAGATTTGAATTGAAATGCGATTTTTAATTTATACGATCATAAATAAAAATGTGATTTTTATCTATATAGTAGCGGTGTAAAAATAGAATTTTTATCTATATAGTAGCGGTATAAAAATAGAATTTTTATCTATATAGTAGCGGTATAAAAATAGAATTTTTATCTATACAGTAGCAGTGTCAAAATAGAATTTTTATCTATATAGTAGCGATGTGAAAATAGAAGTTTTAGCTATATGGTAGCAGTGTAAAAATGTGATTTTTATATACATAACAACAATATAAAGATGTGATTTTTATATATGTAGTGGCTACGGACAATGAAATTGACGAAAGGCGAGCACGACGGAGATTTCCTACATATGAAGAGTCGTGGCGTTTGGTTTAGCTAGTCGGTGAGAACTCCTCACTTTTATTTTATTTTCTAGTTGAAGTATATACTAGGATGCAGACAGTGCTTAGTAGCACTCGACACCCGTCGTCCATAGACCATGGATGACTTGTATGTGTGATTGTTTGTGGTGTGAAAATTGACTGTTGGTTGTGAAATAAAATATATATTCATGTGTTGAAATCAAATATATATTCATGTGTTGAAATCAAATATATATTCGTGTGTTGAAATAAAATATATATTCATGTGTTGAAATCAAATATATATTCATGTGTTGAAATCAAATATATATTCATGTGTTGAAATCAAATATATTTTCATGTGTTGAATAAATTAATTATCGTTAAAAATATAATTTTTAACGTGAATGTGGATAAAATAAATATTCATTTACAAACTGGACGGTTTGTTTATGTACACCTATTTGAAGGATATTGATTGGGACAATAAATTTTACACGTCGTCCAACTGCACATATAAAAAAAATCTGTGTTCGTTGATTTGAAACCCCACACGGCTATTGGGATGATATTTGACATACACTAATCCCGATTGTTTTGTTGTATGTCAATCAATGGGTTGACAGACTGTGTAAGCGTTAGTTATCTATATTTAATGCTTATGCAGTGGTGTGGTGCACTCTGGATTATGGTTGATGATTTATCGTTGCTATTATATACATATGTTGTAGAAAATCCATATAATTAATATTATATGGTAATTGATTGGGCCTCATTCCAATTTGGAAAATAAGGAATATTATAGAAAATAAAAATTCATGTGTTGAATAGAATAAAAATTCATGTGTTGAACAGAAAATATTCATGTGTCGAATAGAAATAAATTCATGTATTGAATAGAAATAAAAATTTATGTGTTGAACAGAATAAATATTCATGTGTTGAATAGAATAAACATTCATGTGTTGAATAAAAGTTGTGTTGACTAGATTGACGCCATTTTGACGTGAACGATATTCATATTGATTTTATTCATTTTTATAATGAATATAGAAAAGGAAGTGATTTCAAAATATAACGTTTTGGAAATATTATCATTTGTATATCGATGATGTGGAATATTCAATTTTGATTCGAAATTGAATATGAAGTTGAAATCGTTTTGAAAACGAATTTAAAACGATTTATAAAATACGTTTTGAAAGGAAATCGACGAAATATATAAAATATATATATAATGGCCTGAATAGAACGCGCAGCGCTGCGGCAGTTCACGAATTTCGGCCATTGACTTCGAACGGATATTACAGGAGATCTGATCGTCAGATTCTCCTAAAGCAGAACCGTTGGGTTCGTATCGAAAAGAGCTTTCTAATGAATATTAGAGATTTGAAATCTAACTGTTGGATTTGGAATTATGTCCAAATCGAATTTGGAAAAGGTCGCTGTAAGTGCAGTTCGATAGCCGTTGATGGAAATCGGCAGTACGGGCCTTGATAAAATTATTAAAAATAGTAATAATTTGTGTAAAATCATAAGAAATGATTTGGCAAGAATTGGGATGAAAAATCCAAATTTGAAAGGATAAAAATGGATTTTTATCGAAGTGAACTAGTTTTGAACTAGAATTATAATCCCATCTATTTTTAAAATAAATAAAGTGGATTTGAAATGTTTTTGAAAATAACCAAAATTTCCAATAATTGAATTGGAATGGATTTGAATCGAAATCGTCTTTGGAATATTTCGATGTTGGATTTTGTGATTACACAGATATCGTTATGGAAATTTGAAAGATATTAATATTGTTATTTCCAATACGATATTTCTTGGTTGTAGAATTTGATATTGAATATAAGCCGATATATTTTCTATTCAGAGCCTTGTATTTAATATCAAATGGGATTTAGGTTTGTCGTGAATGGTATCTTCATTAACACTGTTCTTAAACCCAGTTGAGAAAAAGATTAAATCTTTTTATTCAAATTTAATGAAGTATACCAATTAAATGGGATTTAATTGGAATTGGAATGGAATGTGATTTTGGGTTTATAGTGAACGGTGTTTTAAGTGACATGATCGAGAACGGAGTATCACCAGTTTTGCTTCAGGCGATAGTTAACTCTTTAATTAGATTTGAACGTGAAATGGTAATGGAATTTACTGATAACATCGTGGTGTTAGATATGAAGTATGACCAGTTTTACTTCATGTGATGAATAGGTTGGGATTGGGAAATAAAATAAATGATTACTTTGTATGGTTCGCTAATACAGACTAGTTTGGATAAACCATAATTTGGTTTGAATCGATATTCAAAGGAAGATTAAAGAATAAATTTAAAGAATTTATCTTTGATAAAATTAATGGGAACCTTTCCCAAAATATAAGAATATTTGAATAAAAGAATATTCTAAATTGGAATGAGGCGTATGTTGTGTTTGTGTAACACTTGTTTATTATATACACGAGTTATTCAGAAAGATCGAGTTATCCCATTCTGAATAACTGATTCGACGTGGTGTCGAGGATGAAGACAGTGGTTGATGACCGGAGGTCTTCACATCGTTTGTGTGATTACTGATGATCTTGATTGGGCTGTACACCTAAGAGGAGGGAATCGGTTGGTGATCGTCCAGACGTACTTGGAGATCAATGGATATGCAAGGTACAAGGTGCCTCCGGTTTCTTTCAGACCCAAAACGAACTTGTGAATGGACTGTGTGTATGACATTGGATTTTATTCTGTGTGATTGATTTCTATTAAATATATATCTGTTTAGCTGCGGAGAATTTATTCTCTTGCTTAGCGCCCTTCTCTGAGACGTACGAGCTCAGGGGTTATATATTGATGGATATCAATCGCATGGAGTGAATTGCCTGTGTGGCATGCCTAAGTGGCAAATGATCAAGGCTCCTGTTGAAAATCAAAGTCATGTTGTTGATGATCAAAGCACGGCCTGTGTGGCATAGGTTTGTGTAGCGTTGATTCGCGAGCCTCACGCCCCGGTTGTGAACCAGAAACGGGAGAGGACCTCAGGGAGGTCATGCGTTTCCTTCTAGCTAGGGTGGTGTCAGTGACCTACCAGCCCTGACATTTATATTATTTTCACCTGTGTGGTTGTTGTTGTTGCAAGGCGCCTCGGATGTATCGGTGACTGTGTGGAGCCGATGGAGTCATTTGTCTCATTTACGCCCCAAAGGGCGGGGAAACGCGTGTTCTGGCATTTTAATCCACATCGGTGGACCGGCACTGACAATCCAAGGGTCACTCGAGCTATGATCCTGAGACATGGGCTAAATTGTCTTGAATCAGTGAGGATTATCTTTTTCATTGGTTCATAGATGGAAACCCAACTTCCAATACGTAACTTTGCGGTTTTTTATTGTAGAGCCTAGTATAGCAACATAGTGGTATGGGGGTTCTTATGCCGTCTATGATTGATACTTATGATTTGAAATTGTTTTGACACTATACACTTATAGTAATAATAAAACATGAAATTTAGTGTATCAAGCATTCTTTGGCTATTATAAGGTAAAACCCTATCCTCCGGCTTGCGTTGCATTGTGTGATGGGACCTGGGTCTTATAATAGCTTCATTGTTCTTTATTTAGCATTGCGCTGTTGTTTTATGCACTGGTGTTCTTGGGAAATCCGTTCCGTGTTATACGGCGTGGTCCCTTGATTTACTTAACTTTAAAATAAAGATTAATAATTGTTTTAGTTCTCACACCAGTCACATGACTGACCTAGAGTTTATTGTTTTAACCTAAACTCTGGGTGCCCATATTTTGACACAGGCAGCTAGTAGTTTGGGTTTTGCCGAATTATATTCACAGGATCCTGATTTACAGCTGGAATGATATTCGGAAAGCTTTGTATCCATATATCTCCTTCATTTGTGCTTTGTATTATTTTCCGCTGCCATGTATTTAAATGTAATTTAAATCTCTGATATTTTCTGTGTAATGCTTATTCATGCTCTGTATATTCTTATATTCTGATGGAATTGTTGTAATTAACAATGAATTTTCTTCTGTCTGCATTCCGATGTGGCTTGATCTCAATTCAATCCGGGCTTTCCTTACCAGGGAAGTTTGGGTCGTTTCAGCTTGGTATCAGAGCTTTGGTTTACAGAGCTCGGAGAACAAGACACATTAGAACCATACGAAAGAATTCATCAGAGATTGGATTAGTAATATCCAATAAGAATGACTCGTTAGAGATGGGATCAGTAGTATCCTAGAACGAGTGTGAAGAATATATTTTTAAAATGAAAACAAATTTTGTTTTGAAATTTAAATCGTTTTATACGTATTTGAATATTTATTTGTATTGAATTTGGACAATATGATATATAAAGATTTTGCATATACGCCTTGCAAACGTATATTCGAAGTTTTAATATACTGGATAGATATAGAATCACATTCTAGACACCCGAAGATGATACTGATGATTGAGATCTCATCATCAGTATTTATGTCCAAGCTTCGAAAGTGTGATATCTATATATTTCCATTAGACTGGTGTGAGGACAAAAACTAGATAGGTTAATTGTTGTGATTTGGCATCAAAAACATGATTTTCGATATATATAACAAATTATGAATTTGAAACGTTAATTAACTAATTGATTGATGGTTGTGTTGTATGATTATTGTTTTCATTTATTAAAATTTTGAACCATTTAGCATAATTGAACCGAATATTGAACTGTATTGAAAAATGATTACAATTGCATGCATATACATGTATATCTATTGAACAGGTCATAGCAAGGAGGCTAGAGCAGAAGAATAAATTTGTTTGCCCGACAAATAGGTACATGTTTACTAATTTATTGGGTTTTGGATGATTTTATGAGCCGATTGGCTAGCTGCTTAGCTATTTCTTTTTCTTTTTGGATTGATGAGGGCCATGGGAGGCTATTTGAAATATCCCGAAGTGAGGTTATGGAGAAAATTTTCGAAAATTTAGGGTGTTAGCTAAATTTTTGAAAAATTTGAAAAGTTCTTACAAATTGAAAAGTCGAAGAACTTAAGCTGTAAAGAAATTAATGGAAGTTGAGTTGATTAGTCAAACAACTTTCAGCTTCGTTCCTTTTCGGGGACGAAAAGCTTTAAGTGGGGGAGATTGTAATAACCTGGAAATCTGAGCCAATTTAAAATTTTTATTTTGGCAATTTTAGCGAATTTTGAATACTTAAAATGAATTATTTTAAATAATAACGACGAGAAATTTATTTTGAATAGAATTAGAACGTATATATTTATTTGAAGCGTCGTTAGAATATAAGTATTTATTTTTAATTATAAAAGGTACTGAAAATGGCGCAGTAGTTTGAAATTTCGATTTTAAAGTTCAAATGAATGTATAGGATTCAAAATAAACCAGATTTTAGCGAAAACTAAAATATTTGAATCTATTTGAGAATATCTTTCCAACGAATGCGAAGAATTGAAATTTCATAGCGGGAATCAAAAGTTATGCCTAGTTGAAAATTCAGAATAGTCGCTATGGAATTCTGGCCCTTAAAAATAGAAATTTTGCAAACGACCTCGGTTTTCGATGAAACCAATTTTGTTGGATCCGTGATGTCAATTTATTGCTAGATTCCAAATTTCAGAATTTTCTGAATTAATATGTGCGTGTGGCAAAGTAAAACGCGTTTGATCATTTTCTGTTGATTTTAAGGTGCGTTTTTTACAGGTCCCTATTAAGTTTTAAAATTAGGCTCACATCCGGTCGTAAACTTATTGTAAATTTAGTCCCTATTTTTCAAAAAATCAACAAAAAAATATTAAAGAAAAAATATAAAAAAATCACGTAAATTTGTAATTAATTAAAATAATTAATCGTGAAAAAAAAACAGATCGAAAGAACATCAAAAACAACGTCAAAATCAAGAATTATATAAAAAACAATGAAATGCAGTAAAATGCATCAAAAAATGCATATAATTCAATAAGTTGCATACATGTATGCATTTATTTCAATTCTACGTCAAAACTGTAGTATAAACGCATACATGTATGCACATATTGTAAAAACATGCATCTACCCATGCAATTATTTGAAAACAGTGTACATAAGTGCAACTTTTTCACTTTTACATATATTTTCACATATATGCACACATATATGCAGTTATACAGACTGCATATATGTATGCAGTTATTCCAGAGGAGGGCCTGAATATGTGCACGTGTATTCAAATAGTTGCATATATGTATGCAACTAATAGCAATAGTTGCATACATATATGCAACTATTTTTTTTGCGTGGACTTCTGGGATTATTTCAAGATTTTAGATTATTCTTTTAACCAGAGCCGCTTTTTTTTTGCTAGAAAATGAAAAAGGCGTAGTGTATGAAGTGGGAAGGCGGAAGTACCTAAAAATGAGGAGGCGGCAACTAAAACAGGGGGCAGGTTTACAGAAGAAAGATTATAGGGATGTAAGGTGTATTAAGTTTGAAAATAGGGATATGTACCTAATTTTCACTTGACTTTAATCAACTGAAAAATGGCCATTTTTTAAACGGCCTTCAAATTCGACGAAATTAGTTTTGTTAGGACCGTATCGTCAATACGAAGCTAGAAAATATTTTTCAGGAATTTTTAGAGTCCGTATGTGGCCCCGGAAAATTGAAATGCGCGTTCAAATTCAATATATAGATTTATATTTTGATTTTGACGAAAACTGATTGAAACGATCGAATCAGCTTACGAAACATATCCCGTTGTGTTCGGGATAGTGGTATTTGGCTAGGGGCGACATTCGTTGGGTTTAATAAGGAGTTAGGGAGCGAAATTTTAAAACAAAGAAAAATTTAAAATAGAATATTAATAAAATATTAATATAAAAGGGGTTAACCCTAGCCTCCTTCACCAAACCTCAGACCCGCCTCCCACAAAAAAAAAAACCCTATCGCTCCTCGAAGTCAATGCCGCCGGACATCATGCGTCGACCCCCTTGTCAGAGCCGCCCTCCGTCGATCCCCCTTGCCTCTCTCCTCCCTTAGCTCTCCTCCTCCCTCTCCCTTCTCTCGCATGGCTTCTTCGAGAACCCCAAGCCCCAACGTAATGAAACCGCCTCATCAACCCACGTCGGCCCACCTCCTCCTAGGGCGAGCTTTCCCCTCCGGCCACTGACGATCCCCCTCCACGGCCTCCGACTGTGCACCCACTGTGGGGCCCCTCTGCGGGAGAAAAGTGAATAAAAAAGTGAGTTTTTATGTTATTTTCGTTAATGTAATTATATAGGTTAGTGATTATGCAGTAATTAAATTATAAGCAACATTGTGTAATAAAGATAAGATTTTTAGTAATAAAAATACAATTTATATTTACATAGATTTGAATTGAAAATGCGATTTTTAATTTATACGATAATAAATTAAAATTTGATTTTTATCTATATAGTAGCTGTGTAAAAATAGAATTTTTATCTATATTGTAGCAATTTAAAAATAGAATTTTTATCTATATAGTAGCGGTATAAAAATAGAATTTTTATCTATATAGTAGCGGTGTAAAAATAGAATTTTTATCTATATAGTAGCAATGTAAAAATAGAATTTTTATCTATATGGTAGCAGTGTAAAAAGTGATTTTTATATACATAGAAACAATATAAAGAAGTGATTTTTATATATGTAGTGGCTACGGACAATGAAATTGATGAAAGGCGAGTACGACGAAGATTTCCTACATACGAAGAGTCGTGGCATTTGGTTTAGCTAGTCGGTGAGAACTCCTCACTTTTAATTTATTTTCTAGTTAAAGTATATACTAGGATGCAGACGATGCTTAGTAGCACCCGACACCCGTCGTCCACAGAACATGGATGACTTGTATATGTGATTGTTTGTGCTGTGAAAATTGACTATTGGTTGTGAAATAAAATATATATTCACGTGTTGAAATCAAACATATATTCATGTGTTGAAATCAAATATATATTCATGTGTTGAAATCAAAATCAAATATATATTCATGTGTTAAAATAAATTAATTATCGTTAAAAATATAATTTTTAACGTGAATGTGATAAAATAAATATTCATTTACAAACCGACGGTTTGTTTATGTACACCTATTTGAAGGATATTGATTGGGATGATAAATTTTACACATCGCCCAACTGCACAAATAAAAAAAAATTCTATGTTTGTTGATTTGAAACCCCACACGAATATTGGGATGATATTTGGCATACACTAATCCCGATTGTTTAGTTGTATGTCAATTAATTGGTTGACAGATTGTATAAGCGTTAATTATCTATATTTAATGCTTATGCAGTGGTGTGATGCACTCTGGATGATGGTTGATGATTTATCGTTGCTATTATATATATGTGTTGTAGAAAATCCATATAATTAACATTATATAGTAATTGGTTGGGCCTCATTCCAATTTGGAAAATAAGGAATATTATAGAAAATAAAAATTCATGTGTTGAATAGAATAAATATTCATGTGTTGAATAGAAAATATTCATGTGTTGAATAGAAATAAATTCATGTGTTGAATAGAAATAAAAATTCATGTGTTGAATAGAATAAATACTCAATTGTTGAATAGAATAAACATTCATGTGTTGAATAAAAGCCGTGTTGACTAGACTGACGCCATTTTGACGTAAACGATATTTATATCGATTTTATTCATTTTTATAATGTATATAGAAAAGGAAGTGATTTCAAAGTATAACGTTTTGAAAATATTATCATTTGTATATCGACGATGTGGAATATTCAATTTTGATTCGAAAATGAATATGAAGTTGAAATCATTTTGAAAACGAATTTAAAACGATTTATAAAATACGTTTTGAAAGGAAATCAACGAAATATATATAATATATATTATATGTATAAAATGGCCTGAATAGAACGTGTCGCGCTGCGACAGTTCGCGAATTTCGACCATTGACTTCGAACGGATATTACGGAAGATCCGACCGTCGGATTCTCCTAAAACCGGAACTGTTGGGTTCGTATCGAAAAGAGATTTCTAATGATTATTAGCGATTTGAAATCTAACAGTTGGATTTGGAATTATGTCCAAATCAAATTTGGAAAAGATCGCTGTAAGTGCAGTTCGATAGCCGTTGATGGAAATCGACTGTACGAGCCTTGATAAAATTATTAAAAATAGTAATAATTTGTGTAAAGTCATAAGAAATGATTTGGCGAGAATTGGGATGAAAAACTCCAAATTTGAAAGGATAAAAATGGATTTTTATCGAAGTGAACTAGTTTTGAACTAGAATTATAATCCCATCTATTTTTAAAATAAATAAAGTGGATTTGAAATGTTTTTGAAAATAACCAAAATTTCCAATAATTGAATTGGAATGGATTTGAACCGAAATCGTCTTTGGAATATTTCGATGTTGCATTTCGTGATTATACAGAGATTGTTATGGAAATTTGAAAGATATTTATATCGTTATTTCCAATACGATATTTGTTGGTCGTAGAATTTGATATTGAATATAAGCCGATATATTTTCTACTCAGAGCCTTGTATTTAATATCAAATGGGATTTAGGTTTGTCGTAAATGGTGTCTTCATTAACACTGTTCTTAAACCCAGTTGAAAAAAAGATTAAATCTTTTTATTTAGATTTAATGAAGTATACCAATTAAATGGGATTTAATTGGAATTGGAATGGAATGTGATTTTGGGTTTATAGTGAACGGTGTTTTAAATGACATTGGTTCTTTAACCCAGTTAAAGACAGGATATGATTTCCCAAGTTAAACAATCATTAATATTGATTTTTGGGAAGATTAAAACTAAGTGGAGTTTTAATGAGTCTTTAATTAGATTGAAATGATCGAGAACGGAGTATCACCAGTTTTGCTTCAGGCGATAGTTAAATCTGTAATTAGATTTGAATGTGAAATGGTAATGGAATTTACCGATAACACCGTGGTGTTAGATATGAAGTATGACCAATTTTACTTCATGTGATGATTAGGTTGGGATTGGGAAATAAAATAAATTATTACTTCGTGTGGTTCGCTAATCCCGATTAGTTTGGATAAACCATAATCTGGTTTGAATCGATATTCAAAGGTAAATTTAAAGAATTTATCTTTGATAAAATTAATGGGAACCTTTCCTAAAGTATAATAATATTTGAATAAAAGAATATTCTGAATTGGAATGAGGCGTATGTTGTGTTTGTGTAACACTTGTTTATTATATACGCGAGTTATTCAGAAAGACCAAGTTATCCCATTCTGAACAACTGATTCGACGTGGTGTCGAGGATGAAGACGGTGGTCGAAGACCGGAGGTCTTCACATCGTTTGGGTGATTACTGATGATCTTGATTGGGCTGTACACCCAAGAGGAGGGAATCATTTGGTGATCGTCCAGACGTACTTGGAGATCAATGGATATGCGAGGTATAAGGTGCCTCCGGTTTCGTTTAGACCCAGAACGAACATGTAAATGGACTGTGTGTCTGACATTGGATTTTATTCTGTGTGATTGATTTCTATTAAATATATATCTGTTTAGCGGCGGAGAATTTATTCTCTTGCTTAACGCCCTTCTCTGAGACGTACGAGCTCAGGGGTTATACATTGATGGATATCAATCACATGGAGTGAATTGCCTGTGTGGCATGCCTCAGTGGCAAATGATCAAGGCTTCTGTTGAAAAGCAAAGTCTTGTGGTTAATGATCAAAGCACGGCCTGTATGGCATAGCTTTGTGTAGCGTTGATTCGCAAGCCTCACACCCCGGTTGTGAACCAGAAATGGGAGAGGACCTCAGGGAGGGCATGCGTTTCCTTCTAGCTAGGGTGGTGTCAGTGACCTACCAGCCCTGGCTTTTATATTATTTTCACCTGTGTGGTTGTTGCTGCTGCGAGACGCCTCCGATATATATGTGACTGTGTGGAGTCGATGGAGTCATTTGGCTCATTTATGCCCCAAATGGTGGGGAAACGCAGTGTTCAGGCATTTTAATCCACATCGGTGGACCGGCCCTGACGATCCAAGGGTCACTCGAGCTCTGATCCTGAGACATGGGCTAGATTGTCTCGAATCGGTGAGGACTATCTTTTGCCTCGGTTCATAGATGGAAACCCAACTTCCAATGCATGACTTTGCGGTTTTTGATTGTAGAGCCTAGTATGGCGACATAGTGGTATGGGGCACTTATGCCGTCTATGATTGATACTTATGATTTGAATTTTTTTTGACATTATACACTTATAGTAATAATAAAATATGAAATTTAGCGTATCAAGCATTCTTTAGCTATTATGAGGTAAAAACCCTATCCTCCGGCTTGCGTTGCATTGTGTGATGGGACCTGGGTCTTATAATAGCTTCATTGTTCTTTATTTAGCATTGCGCTGTTGTTTTATGCAGTGATGTTCTTGGGAGGAAACCCGTTCCGTGTTATACGGCGTAGTACCTTGATTTACCTAACTTTAAAATAAAGATTAATAATTGTTTTAGTTCTCACACCAGTCACATGAATGACCTGGAGTTTATTGTTTCAACCTAAACTCTGGTGCCCTTATTTTGACACGGGCAGCTAGTAGTTTTGGTATCGCAGATTTATATTCACAGGATCCTGATTTACAGCTGGAATAATATCCGAAAATCTATGTATCCATATATCTCCTTCACTTGTGCTTTGTATTATTTTCCGCTGTGATGTATTTAAATGTAATTTAAATCTCTGATATTTTCTGTGTAATACTTACTCATGCTCTGTATATTCTTGTATTCTGATGGAATTGTTGTAATTAACAATGAAATGTTCTTCTATCTGCATTCCGATGTGGTTTGTTCTCAATTCAATCCGGGCTTTCCTTACCAGGGAAGTTCAGGTCGTTTCAAAGAACATAATTGGAATATAAAATAAAATAATCATATGATAATAGAGATGGGCATATGATAGAAGAAATAAGCATATCAGAAATAGGAATTTAAGAACTGAACAGCAGATCAGGTGTACATGTAATAGCAGGACCGATTAGGTATGAATCAGATTCTTAGCATGCATAGATTTAGATCCAGATTTATAAACATTTCAGGATTACTTGTTAAATGTTTATATCTAAAAGTAACATGAACTCACAGTGACTGGATCTAAAGAATAAAGAATAATGCGCTGAAGTTGTAAAAGAAATTCTCGTATGCGTATAAGCTGCTGTTGAAGAAAATAGGCAAATTCAATCTAAGATGGGACAGCACCTCTTTGTCTTCATTGTTTTTCATGTGTAAAACCAGTAGAAACTATGTCCTATAGATATCTAACTGCCAACAAACCTAGTCAAAATCGCGTCCAGATGCAGGAAAAAGAATTCAGCCAGATCCGTATTGGATCGACCCGCCCTCACCTGGGTCGACCCATAGATCGACCGACGTGGCCTTGGGTCAATCCATAGTTTGACCCAACATAGGTGTGGGTCAGACCCAACGGGTCCTGTTCCCGCTTGGTTCTCCCACTCAATTTATTTGATTATATTTGAATTTCTAAGTTGATTTGTATATATATAATCCTCTTATACGTATACAAACTTCTATGCTCCATATCTTTCTCATACGATGTTCGTTTTATGCAAGCTCGGTGTCTATCCTAAGCAGAATTCCGATACGAATACAATGGTATGGTCAGTTTTACTTAATACCCAATATTTAATAAAGTATTCTATAGTTTATTGTTTTAATGTTCTTTAAAATCATGGGGTATTACAAAGGAAGAGCACGCCCTGCACTTGGGAGAGGTCCTCCATACTCTCCGTGCACACCAGTCAAAGGCAAAGTTTTCTAAATGCTCTTTCTAGTGGAAGGAGGTAAGGATCTTGGGGCATGTTGTCTCTAGTGATGGTATAGCGGTGGACCCCACTAAGGTTATCGCAGTTTAAGATTGGATAGCCCCCAAGAATGCGATAGAGGTAAGGAGTTTCTTGGGTTTGGCAAGATACTACCGGGAGCTCATTAAGGATTTTACATGGATCTCAGCTACGCTTACCCGCCTGACCAAGAAGAACCTAGTTTTTTCTTGGGATGTAGATCGCGAGGATGCATTCTTGAGGTTGAAGAAGGCTCTTACATCTGCTCTAGTATTGACACCTCCTGATGGTATGATGATGTTTACTATATATACAGATGCTTGTAGCACGAGTTTAGGTACGGTGCTTATGTTGGAGAGTAGGGTTGTCTACTACGGAAGTAGGAAGTTGAGGGTACATGAGAAGAACTACCCTTCCCATGATTTGGAGCTGGCAGCGATATTGTTTGCGCTCAAGTCTTGGAGGTACTATTTATTAGGTGATATGTTTGATCTTTATATAGATCATAAATCGCTCAAGTACTTGTTCTCGCAAAAAGATCTTAATTTGTGACAGCAGCATTAAATGGAATTCCTTGCATCTTATGAATTCGAGATAGCATATACCCAAGGTAAGAGGAATGTGGTAGAAGATGCATTGAGTATGAAGAGAATGATTTTGATTCCATTATTCATGTGTGGTAGAGTTTGGAGTTCATCTCATCATTCGATTTTAGATAACCTACGAATTTTGCACTTGGATTATTGACATCGTTGGAGGTGTGACCGACGCAGTAGATGAGAAACCTCTAGTCACCTTGCTAGGTGTTATGTGGACATGAGAGGGTTGCTATATCATGATGGGAGAACGTGTGTTCCTAGAGTTGATGATTTGTTGAGATCGGTTTTAGAGGAGGCTCATCACTCTCGAATGACTATCCATCCAGGCGGTGATAAGATGTACAGAGATATGAGGATGGTCTTTCATTGGATAAGTATGAAGAATGACATGGCAGAGCATGTAGATCGATGTATGACTTGTCAGCGAGTGAAGGATTGGCAGAGGAAGCCTGGTGGATTGCTTCAGCCCTTGGATGTGTCACAATGGAAGTGGACGAGCATATCGATGGATTTTATAGGTTCCAAAATTTGAGGAAGGGTAATGTAACACCCCGCATTTTATCTAAACAATAAAATGAATATTAATTAATTAAATATTCGACTATACCGTTGTAGTCGTCTCGGAATTTTGGTTCAGATAAACCCTGAGTTTACGGAAAACGGATAACGTATGAATAGGTTATGAACCTTAGAAGTTTGTATATGTATAAGAGTCTAATATATAAATAAAATTAAAAGTTATTCAAATTGGAGACAATGCGAAGAAAGGATCGATGGAAGGACCCAACCAGGGCCTGGGTCGACTTATAGGTCGACCCAAGTGGTAGATGGGTCTACCCAAGTAGGTGGGTTGACCTATAGGTCAACCCAAGAGGTAGGTGAGTCCAACCAAGCTTTCCAGATGTGTTTTTAAGACGTGTGTTTAGTGATGTATGCTGTTCGGATTTTAAGGGATTAAATCCGACGGTTTAGGCTTTCCTATACACCTATAAATAGACTAGTAGGGCCTAGCCTAAATCTCATATTTTCTGAGTGTTAGGGATTGCGGAAAAGATCGTTAGGGCAAAACAAACACTAGAGGGGGTAGATAGTGTTTTTGAGAATTTGAAAAAAAAAATCTAAAACTTATGTTATAAACTATATGAATCAAACACCATAGAAACAATCACAGACATAGAATCAAACACAAATGCAAAATAAACGGAAATAAAAATGCAGAAAAGGAAAGAACACACCAAATTTTATACTGGTTTGGATTTCTCCTATGTACAGTCCCACGCAACACTGGATTGCGCGGAGTTTTATTACTATATCAAAATTCAATTACAACCTCCTTGATTTCACGGCTACAAGGGATACCACCGTTTCCATACACACTTGAACAAGTTTTGTCCGTCCTTGATTTCACGGCTACAAGAGATACCACCGATTCCGTCCTTGATTTTACGGCTACAAGGGATACCATTGATTCCTTTACTCAACCCAAACAAATTACAAATAGCCTTATAACTCTTCAATAGCACTTAATTCAGAGAGTAGAGAGTGTAGAGAGAAGAAGTTTAATCAAAACCAAATTGAATTCGGTAGAGTATAAGTGTAGAAATCATAAAAATGATTAACAATAATGGTGTAGGGAAAGCGGATGAAGTTAGAGAAGAAGAGATGAAAAAAATCGAATTTAAGCACTTTTTATAGAGTTTGAAAGGATGCCACGCTTCAGAACCGTTACAAATAGTGAAAAGACGCTTTCTTTCAAAATTAAAAAAACGATAGTTATATATCGACATATAGTTTTTTGTATGTCGACATACTTATAGTAAATTAATTTTTGAGCTATTTTCAAGTATTTTGATATAAATATAATTTTGGAAATTCTTGAATTCAAATATAGTGTTATAAATTAGTATTGTAAAGTAGGAAATCATATAAAAACATAATATAAACTATATAAATATATTTATAAAATTATAAAGTTTAAAACTATATAAATACAAATATATATAACTTATAAAACTTTTAGTTTGAAAACAAAATTAAATTAAGAAAAGATGGTAGAAAGGATAGAAAATAAAATAGAGAGGATTTGAAGATAGAATTTGAAAAGTAGAATTTGAATTTGAACCTGGAGTGCTATTTAGAATCTTACATAATCTAGACTCTACAACTATATTAACTTGAACTCTTGAAATCTTGAATACTCATGAGTCTTGAAATTTCTATGAACTCTGAATCTCTAATTTCTTTAAACTGTGCAGTCTTCAGTAATATTTCCTATATATAAATCTTGCATATGTGTGTATATATATTCTATGAAAAAGTGTTAGTGTATATTTTTTAATCAATTAATATTGAAATATGGTTGTTGTCATCAAAACTCCATTCTCCAATAATCTCCCACTTTTTGATGATGACAACGTTAGTTTATAAAATGTCATACCTGTATATACTTCTTGATGATGATCCTCTTAAATACTCCCCCTGTCTATATGAATTCTACTATATCTATATTTTATAATTTCTCCCCCTTTGGCATTATCAAAAAGAAATTCTAAAAGTACTCCCTATAAATTATATAACTATCTAAATAGAATTTAAGTAACCAATTTAATATCTATCCTTAATTTATAACTCATTCAAAGTAGAGTACTCTCCCTAAGTTTAATAACATATACTCCCACTTAAACTTATATTCTTATGTTTATAAAATCACAACTAATTATAATACTTATCTTACAAGTAAATTTTCATTTAACATGAGTTTGTACAAATTGTGATACACAAATAAATACAAACACGATTTATCGTAAGAACGCAAGGAAATGAAAACCTTAAACACTAACTATTTCTGACAATGTGAGATTTGTGAATTGGACAATTTGGATAATGGAGACAAAATTCTATATTCTTTTCTATCACATTCCTATTTTAGTCGAATAAAACCACTCCTACACATACAACCTTATCATCTTCTTCCGTAATTGTTGGTTGAGTCTCTTGTTGGTCTTCCTCTTCCGTCATTTCTTCCTCTTCTGGTTTTTCCATGGGATCTTCTTCTGGTTCTTCCTCTCTTCCATGGCTTGGTTATCATCATCTATGATAATCGGATTAACATGATTATCCATTATGTATTTAAGTAGACTCCATACTATTTTCCCTTGCCTTTTTTTCTATTGATTCATCCTAATCTGTAGTACTTGCATTTCAACCATCATTTGCAAAACATTCTCCATCTTTTCTTCGATTTTGATCACCCGAGATAGCGTAGATCATTGCAAAGGACTCTTGGATGGTCCAGTGTGTGAATCGATCAAAAATGCGAGTGTCACATATTCATACAACGCTTCTAATGAAAATGATTTGTGAATAGTGTAGTGTCGAAATCAAGGGATATCACATGCAATAGATAAAAACGACTATATAGAATATTTGAGTGAGAGAGTTCTCACCGAGATTTTTGATCGTCATAATAACAAACGCTTTTGAGTTAAATTAAATATGTGCTTAATTTAACCCAAATTTCCAACTAGCCACAAATTTAACAAATTAGTTTCATTGCGAAGCTCTCGTCGATACGGTTCCAACGCATCTTGATTCGCCTAATTTCGAGTTCGTATGAAAAAGTTATGATCTTTATAAGTTCGTATATTCGCTTAAATCAAAACATTTAACAACTTATTTTGATTCTTAACTACATGAACTATATAAAATAAATGATAAATCTCACAATGAGCATTGCAACACCTCGACACTTCACTGTAGGAACTCCACGCGCTTGCTACGAGCTAAAGAGCTCGCATTTTAAACTCGAATCAACACCAAATCTCTCGCACACACTTAGACACTCACTAACACGAAGCATACAAGCTAAAGGCGGGATTTTTATGGGTGTTTGAGCTTTTGGGACCCATGGGCTCGCTTTCCAATGTGGGATGATGTGGAAGCAGGTCAAGAAGGGTTGTAGGGTGCCTGCGTGGCAAGATGGGGGCCACAGAAGGTTCCTAGAAGTGGTTTGAGTGGTGTAGACCTTGGTTTGATGCTAATGGAGGTTCTTTTTGCAAAATAAAGAGGAAGGAAGGAAATTGAAGAGGGGGACCATGGTCTGCTGGTGGCACTTGATGACGTGGCACAGTGGTGGAGAGGGTGGTGCAGCCCTCTAGGTGGCAGTGGTTGGTCGTAAAAGGAGGAGGAATGGAGAGGGAAGCCATTAAAAGGGTTTAAGAGCTTTGGAAATGTATTTGCAAAATAGAAGATGTAATTAAAACTAAACAAACTCTAATCTAGTCATGGAAGCGCAAAAGAAGGAAGCATGACAAGTGGAGGGGAGAGAGGCCTAATTGTCTAATTCTTATTGGCTAAGCATTATTCACCATTTGACTTAAATTGACGTTGCATTAATTCTAACGTGCAAACTTCGTTTTAGTCTCACGACTACATGTTAACTCCAAAAATTACGAAATTTGAAATCTCGCTATATTTTGGAATTATGATTCCAACGAACCAGGCTAGGTCGAATTTGGAGACTGTCGAAAAATGGCTTATTTTGAGTTAAATTCAAATTTGAACTGAATTTTCAATGTACGTTCATAGGTCGTTCTTCTACATATGAACTCCATGGACTTGAAAATTTGAATCCTGACATATTTTGACATTCCGGATCCAACAAAAGTGGTTTCGTCGAATACCGAGACAGTTAGAAAAATGGTCCTTTTCAAGCGATCAATATAGCTCTTAAAATATTGATATCTAAATTCATACTTATAAATTAAATTAATAATTTTACTGAACTTAGTTTAAGTCAAATAAAATAAAAAAACAAATTTTAAAATTATTCTCAAATTTTATCTAACAAAAATAACCAACTTATATCCAAAACTCATTAAAATAGATTAAATCAAAATTTTAAATTGCTTCTGAAATTCCGTGTTGTTACAATCTCCCCCACTTAAAACTTTTTTGTCCCTAAAAAGAACAGAGTTGGAAGTTGTTTGACTAACCAACTCAACTTTCATTCTGGCTTGTGTTCTTCAACTTTTCGGTTTCTAAGAATTTCTCTAAAATTTTGCTAACACCTCAAATTTCTGAAAAATTTCGCCATAACCTCCTTTTTATGGGTTGATCTTAAAAATAGGCACCCAATAAATCAATATATCACATACAAAACAATTGTGCACACCCATTATGATTTATATACCCTCCTCCCCACGTACCCACACGTCATAGCTAAAACATGAGAGACATGACGTGTGTATTTTTGTCATCTAAAGACCTTTGTAAGGTTTGTTATTAAATCCTGCAATTTACCGTTATGGGTTATTAATTCCATAGTTACTCCTTGGTATAACCTGTAATTCAGTCCTCACCATACAAGCATCTTGCTCATATGGTAATTCAAACCTCGTCCTATAAGCGCCAAATGCTTATATGGAATATGATATGTTATGCCATCTTCTGTAGTATATTATGCGGTGTAGTCCATAATTTATTTATTACTATCCTATGGCATACGTTTTAATTTCACATAGGACAACCATCACAGGGCATCCAAATCACTCACAGTAGTTACAATAATAATAAAATTGTGCAACCAACTCATTAAGGTGCACCTGTTCTTCAGGCACACAAATTTATTTCTCTACTTAGCTTCAAATCAATAACCTGCTTAACAAATATATGCATATATATATATATATATATATATATATATATATATATATATATATATATATATATATATATATGTGAGTGTGTGTCTGTGTGTGTCTACTACGAACTAACTTTCAATTCAATTCTATTTTAGATTTGATTTGGCTTAATTTGCATTCCATTATCATATTGGTTATATTGGTCCAATATTTTTATTAGTCAAACTAATAATCATCCATCACAACCAGCAATCAATTAGTTGATTAGATTTATAAATATATAGCTTTTATATCCTCAAAAATCATATTTTCAACGCCAAATCAAAGCAATAAACTATAACTAAGATTTGGTTTTCACACCAAACAATTGGAAATATATAGATATCCCACTTTCAAAACTTGAACACAAACACAGATGATGTTGCAACATCATCAGAATTATCTCTGGGTGACAAGAGTGTGATTCTATATCTATCTAGTATATTTGAGACTTCATATATACGTTCATGATGCATGTATCCAAAATCTTCTTATACTTGATAGTCCAAAAATCAATATAAAATAAAATACGCAAATACGTGTAATAAGATATAATTTTCTAAACTAAATTCACATATTTTTTTTAATATAAATATCATACTCTTCAAACTCATTTTAGGGTACTACTAACCTATCTCTAACGAGTCATTCTTATAGGATGTTACTAATCCTATCTCTGATGAATTCTTTCGTTTGGTTCTAAAGCTTCGATACCAAGACGACATGACCCGAAATCCTCATCTGGCCTAGACCGAATGAGAACACGGATTGCGTGAGAACATGACACATCAGAACGTAGAACAACAGAACTTTTCATTGCTATTATAACAATTTTACATTAGAGTACAAGAATATCAGAGCACGAATAAATAATATACCGTAGAATTACAATATCAAAGAATAAATACATGGCAGCTGAAATAAAAATGTACAAATACTATGTGTAGCCCAAATACATCAACTAAAACAACTGAAAGAAATACACAGATACAAAGCTTTCTGAATATAGTTGTAGCTGTAAATCAGGATCCTATTAAATAGAAATCTGCAAAACCAAAACTACTAGATGATCGTGTGGAAAATATGGGCAACTAGGGTTTAGGTGAAAATAATAAACTCCGAGTTAGTCATGGGACTGGTGTGAGAACTAAAACAGTTATTAAAAATTTACTTTGAAAACAAGGTATATCATGGGACCACGCTACATGACAAGGGACAGGTTTACTCCACATGAACACTAGTTTAAAACATAAAACAACACAATGTTTTTTCGAAATTGAAGCTATTATAAGACTCAAGTCCCATCACACAATGCAACGCAAGCCGGAGGATAGAGTTTTACCTTTTAATAGCCAAATGTGATTGATACGCTTTAAAACAAATCACTTTGACTATAAGTGCATGGTGTCAAAAATAACTTCGAATATAAATGTATCAATCATAGATGGCATAAGTACCATATATTATGTTGCCATATAAGTTTACAATTTAAAACCGCACGATGTCGTATTGGATATTGGATTTCCTTCATGAATTAAGGCAGGGGATGTACTCCTTACCGGTTTCGGACCATCTCTAGCGGGATGCCCAGGATCAACACATGTGACCCTTAGATCCTGCTGGCCTAGTCCTCTCTTACTTTTCAGGATTAGTTATTCTAGAAAAATAAGTTTTCCGGTCCTATTAGACCTCCAAAAATAGCCATTATCGACCAAACATATATGAGGTGCCTCGCTATCCATCATCCATAAAAGTAAAAATGCTTGGGCTCCATACCATGGCACTACCTCTAGTTAAAAGGAAACGTATGCACTCCGTGTGTCCCTTATCCCATTTTAAACTCATATCGGGGTGTGATTCTTGCGAATTAACGCTACAACACAAATCTATGCTATATTAAAGCCATGCTTTGATCATCAACCACAAGACTCTACTTTTCACCAAAAGCCTTGATCATTGCTTCTTAGCATGCCATGACATACAACTGATATCTACCAATATATAACCTCTAAGCTTGCATGTCTCAGAGAAGGCTATTAATCAAGAGAATAAATTCTCTCCACCAAACAGATACATATTTAGTAGAGATCAACAAATATAGAACGAAATACAATGTCAGACATACAATCCATTTACAAGTCCGTTCTGGGTTTGAATGAAATCGGAGGTACCTTATTCCTCATCCCATACATCCAATACAAGAGAGAGGTCCTCGCATATCCGGTCGATCTCTAAGTATGTCTAGATGATCACCACTTATTACCTCTACTTAGGTGTACTTTCCAAGTGAGACATAAGCAATAGCCCAAACAATGTGAAGATCTCTGGTCTTCAACTACCGTCTTTATTCCTTCGACTTTCAATCGTCATATCAGATATTTAGAATGGGTTAAACCCGGTCGTTCTGAATATCTCGTGTATCTTATAATCAAGTGCTATAAAATCAGATCATATGCCTCATTCCAATCCAGAATATTCTTTTATTCAAATCTTCTTATTACTGAGAATTATCCCCATAAATATTTTCAAAGATTTAATCCATTTAAAACTCTTGTTTAAATCTTTCTTTGAAAACCATTGCAAAAGATTTTGTATTATTTTTAACAATCTTAAACTAAATTAAGGTTTATCAACTAGTCGGGATTAACGAGCCTTACCGAAGTAATCATTCATTTTATTATCCAAATCCCAACCTATTCATTCCATGGAGCAAAACTTATAGTACTCCATACCTAATACCCACTATGTTATTGGTAAATCTAATTACCATTTAACGTTCAAATCTTTTTTTTTCAAAAGGGGAAATATAATATAACAAAAAGAGGATCTAGCCATCCTCCAACGGCTTACAAAAACGATTTCTACTTAAAGCAGTAACCGTGCACACACACAAACAAAGTATAAAGAACAAAACAACAGAAAAACTCAGTTAACCACCTAGCTGAAGCCAGGCATTAGAGAAGGCGAAGGAAGCCTCTACAAAAGAACACCTCCCACAATAGCACTGAAAAAGGTCCGGAGATGCAATCGAACATAGCAACAAGCTCCAGCCACTGTCACCCCTCTAAAAGGCCTCTGGCACTGGAAGGAAGACACCACGAGCCTGCACTGAGACTCCATAAACAACTGTACCACAAGCTCTGCCAGGGGCAATGTGGAAAGCACAACCGTCTACTAATGGAGAAGCCCCTGAAGCATGAAAGCACCAGCTGAAACAACTCCATAAAGCGCACAACACTTGAAGAGATGGGAACCACCAGCACCTACCTACCTAATCTAGCAACCTGTAAAAGAGGATCTGCACAACGAACACACGACATAAGAGCCAAAGGGAGGGAGTAAGGTAAGGGGTTTAAAAACAGCTGATAACATAAAAAAACAAAAGCCAAAAATAACCCAATACCTTCCCTCAGAGCGGTCGCTACTAACGACACATCAAAGGTAACCACCAGACTTCTAGAGCGGGAACTAAAGCCGCCCATGTAAGGACTACCACGAAAAGCTAGAAAAACATCGTTCCTAACTTTCTGGATGATGCTAGGAGGGTCCATAGCTACCTCATCGAAAATCGCCTTATTACTCGCACACCAAATGTGCCAACAGATCAGACACGGAATAAGACGAAGAAGACTCGATCGAAGAGATTTACTTGAGATGCCGGACCACCAGAGTCTCAAAGAATCTTCAATCAAGGGGGCATAACCCCGGCAACCCATAAGATTCCCGAACTAATTCCAGATAGCCCTTGCACATGACCCTGAAAACAACAGATGGAAAGAGGATTCGGATCCTCCAACTCTTCAACATCTGCATCTAGAAACGAAAGGAATACTGATTCTTTGAAGGTTCTCATCTTTAGGCAAGCCATTATGTAAGGTTTTCCACATAAATAGAGAAACCTTCGGTGGAATACGAATATTCTAAATGAAAGAGAAAAGATGGAGACATGGACCAGGCACACACACTGAATTCCACGCCTCCAAAAGCGAGAAAGGTCTGCTTTCCTAAACGGTACCACTCCCATGAGAATCGAATAAGAACTTCATGGATTGCATCCGTTTCCACGTCTCACTAGCGCAGGATGGGACACCAGTGAAGTTCGTGCTGGCAAGCCTTCGGTACTTGGCGTGAAGGAACGTCGCCCAGAGGGAGTCGTTCACTCCAAACCTCGCCCATAGCTTGTAGGCAAAGGCCATGCAAACGTCACGAGGGTTACGAAGGCCATGCCCTCCCTCAACTTTGGGATAAAAAATGGAGTCTCAAGAAACCCAGTGGGGATGAGAAACACTGTCCTTAGTTCCCTAGAAGAAGGAGGATGCCAAAGATCGGTAGGAGCAGAAGAAGGAATCATTGGGAGTCATAGCCACAAAGATATGAGACCCCACTGAATCAAGGACAGACTTAATGAGAACCAGTCTGCCAGCCTGAGAAAGGGTGGTAGCATTCTACCTTAGAATCAGTCCCCTGACTTTGTCGGTTAGGGGATTGAAATTGGCATTGATCTTCATGCCTCGGTATAAAACAGTTCCTAGGTAAGGAAGTGGGAGAAAGGCTACCTTAAAGCCTGTAGTTGTCTCGATCCAGGAGGATCTAATTACCGACAGGTCTTTAACGAGAATGAAACAGCATTTTAAAGAGTTGAAGAGATGGCCCAAGCAACTCTCATACTGCCTAATAAGGCCCAAAAGACCACAGATAGAACGAAGGCAACCATTAGTAAAAATGATGATGTCGTTAGCGAAAGACTAAGACGAGATAAGAGGACATTCCCTAGGAATGCCGAACCTACGAATCTGGCCAGTAATCGTTAGAGAGTGCAAACCTCGAACGAAAGCCTTAGTAGCTAGGATGAACAATGATGAGGAGAGGGGGTCTCCCTATCGGAGGCCTCTCCCAGACCTGAAAAACCGGTAGCAGAACCGTTGATGAGAACGGAAAACCAGCAGTTGGAAACCAGCCTCCAAACAACATCGATAAGGGTTCTCGGAAAACCGAAAGCCCTCAAACCTTTATGATGAAGAACCAAGATATGCAGTCATTGGCCTTAGCCATGTCTAGCTTGACGACCACATTAGAGCCTCTTACCTTCTTGTCGATCTGCGAAATCAGTTTCTGGGCTAGCAGGACGTTTTTAGTTATCAAACGTCCTTTGACAAACCCAGCCTGAGAAAAAGAGATAACACGCTCAAGAAACGGTGTTAGCCTAGTGATTAACCTTAGAAATTACCTTGTTAGAGAAGTTGCAAAAGCTGATAGGCCAAAAATACGAACAAAGGCTAGGTTGGTCACGCCTGGGGATAAGGATCAAGTTGGTGGCAGTCCACCCCGTGGGGATCTCTCCACCAGAGAAGAAAGATTGGATGGCGAGACAAAAGTCAGACTGGATAACAGGCCACACACTCCTGTAGAAAACCCCGTTGAAACCATCAGGCCCACTCGCGCTGTCCTTGCTTAGAGCAAATACGCTATCACGTATTTCTTCCAAACTCGAAGGTGCGGCAAGGTCCGCATTATCCGACGGGAGAAGTAGACGAGGAATGAAAGCAAGAATGGAAGGGTTAGAGACAGAAACCGATAGGGAGCCAAGGAAGGTCTGGAAATGGGACAGAATCGTATCCTTGACCTCGTCTGGAGAAGAAGCCAAAGATTGGTCAGGGCGGCGATATGACGAATGGAAAGAAGTCTATTCTTCTTACAAATAGACGAGTGGAAAAACCTAGAGTTCGTATCACCTTCAGCGACCCACTTGATCCTTGCCTTTTAGCGAAGATGGTCTTGTTCAATACGAATCTTAGAAGAGAAGGAAAGCTGGGCCACTGCCCAGGCCTCCTTATTAGCAGGAGTGGGATCCTCCTCAAAAGATGCTTCCGCTAGCACAAGAGTTTCTTCAGCCGTGCGAACGCGGTCGAAGATATTCTTGAAAACCAGCAGATTCCAGGTCTTAAGACCGGTCTTAAGATGCTTCAGCTTTCGAGAGAAAACCACGCATGGGGTACCGCTAACAGGAGATATCCAGGATTATTCCACAATGCGGTGCAAAGAATGATGGGATCTCCACATACTCTGAAACATAAAAGAGGAACGGCCAGAAAGAGAAAAAGGAGAACAGGTTAGAAGCATAGGAGCATGGTCTGGAAACGTATGGTGGAGATGGGTGATGGAGAACAAGAAAGGAAAGCCGAACCACCCTTTTGAGGCGAAGACTCTGTCTAGCCTAGATAGAGTCCGGTTCGGGGCTTCTTGGTTGTTACACCAGGTGAAAGCCGATCCGACAAAAGACACTTCCGATAGATTTGAGCTGATGATGAAGGCATTGAAATCCGCCACTTCCAAACGATTAATGGCATTTCCTCCCCGTTTTTCTTCTTGGCTGGCGACAACGTTAAAATCGCCACCTAGTACAGAAGCAGCGAAGCCAAAGATGGAAAGTGTAACGACCCGCAAATTCATACCATTTGAGTCGACTGAATACAACACACGTCCTACCCAAATTGCACGAAAATACGAATCATTAATAGAAAGAAATTAGAGGATGAGAAATAGAAAGATAGAAAATTAGAATAGAAGAAATAGATAGAAGGTAAAATCGAAAAATAACAAAGAATCTCACAATCACAGTGGTACAAAATATAATATATAAATATTCACTTTTGAAATACAAGTTGTATTTGCACTTACATACATCATCAGAGTACATCATATGTACAACAAAGCGGAGATAAACTCTAAATATCTAACGTTGAAGTCTCCTGCCCCAAGCTCCTCCAGATAAATCTGTAAAATCCTGAACTATTGAATTGCCCGTATAAATTTGGGCACCCAAGAGTTTAGGTAAAAAATAGAAAAATAAACTCTGGGTCAGTCATGGGACTGGTGTGAGTAAACGATTAAAAACAGTTTGATTTTAACTTTCAAAAACCTTTTGAAAGAAAAGATAATCGTAAGGCCGATCCACACATAAATACGGATGGTTTTTATTTTGCGATAACCCAAAACATTTTTGAAAACAATACTATTCTGATATTATGATAATGTCTAAATACAAATAAATATCAATCTAGCAGAACGCTTGCATCTCATGCTCCACATATATAGTATGAAATCAAAACCGCTAGCGGTTATTGGATAATGGATTTCCAACTATGACAAGGTATGGAACCACCTGCCGATAGTATATCTCTAGAGGTGAATACACTAGGTTTAACAAGAACGTCTTGCAACCCGGTCCACACATGACCGACCACTCATTTCGCTTGAGTGTATCGAATATATTGTCACCAACGGTTGGGAGCGACCCACCGTTTCCCGAAAAGGGACAGCATCGAAAGATTTAAGAAGAAAAGGGATTTTTCTAGAAAGGTGACAATACACCCTAATGGGAGAAACCTACGTAGCCATGTTGCATGCCCGATTTTTGTCATCTCCCGGTTGTGAGGCTTGAGGCTGAAACTTACATTTGGATACTTCACGTCTTCATTCACTTTGAATGCCACATCGTCAAACCCGCCAAATCACAAATAGATTTCCTCAAAAATATCCCGGGTATAAAGCTAAGAGAAACGAATTCCTCCACCACCAAACATAAATACGTTTGAAGAAATCAACTTATGCAATTTATTATGCATACTCTGTCAGACATTCGTCCATACAAGTTGTCCTGTGACTGGACAAACCAAAGGCACTATCATGCAAATCAATCTTAGGCAATTTCTACCTTGGATCGACAAAATAGCCCTTGCATAACTCTGTCTTCAATGGTCTTTAATAAAATCTCTGTCTCGTAACGTATATCGAATCGAAGTGAAATTTTGATTCCGGTCTCTTCGAAAACGATAACGTAAAAGGTCCAGATTTGATAGTTGGTGATTTAACTATCAAATATAAAATAAAATAGACAAATTTATTTCCATTGGATCTGCTAAGCCTTTAAATAAATCTTTGATTATCTAAATCTAAATACTAACTTTGTATGTTCATGTTAATTTGAAAGCATAATTATTAACAAAAATCTTATTATCACTCTTATGTGGAAATCTCACTTTCGGACATCTGTTTTAGAACTTAAAAAGATATTTAACTCTAACACTTACCCGGAACACAAACTAATATGAATTATCGGATAATGGTGAAATCGTTCAAGTTGGGGTATTTTGATTACCTCTCAGACCTTGAGACGAAATCATTCTCATCGTCAAGAGTCGTAAAAGTTCGATATCCAAAATATTCAATAAACCCAAAATTTGTAAATCCAATTTGATTCTCAAATCTTAAATCATTTCAAAACAATGTTGTTGTCTTGAACAATTGAGTAAGTTAACTTAGTTTAACTTAAATATTAACTAGGGAAATATAATCTAAACATTTGACTTGATTTCCTTATCCTTTGATAATATAAATTATCTTTAAACCTTAGTTAAAAGATTTATTAAGTTAAAACATTATTTTGGATAACTTATCAAATATCATCTTTTCTATTAACTACACCATTATCCTACTAAATATGTTAATACAAAACATTTTCAAGTCGTTAAACAACAATTTATTTAAAAACTCTTCTAATAAATAAATTGAACAAATTAATCAATTCCCATTTAAACAGTTGATTTGAATCAACCCTAAACAACCTGATTAAATGATGTTTAAATAAATCCTTCCTTTTAAAATTAACAACATAATTAATTAAAAATAATCCATTAAATTGTTTCTTAAAAATAATTAAAATCCTATTATCAAAACTCGAGTATATTTCTACGTTGCTTTACAGAGATTATAACTTAGCAGTTCCAACGGTAACAATTTCTATAACAGACGGCCTTCAAGTCGTTAACCCAATTTGCACAAAACAATCGTATAAATACAATTCAATATTATCAACTGATAATATAATATCTCAACATCATATATTAACTGATAAAATATATCAAACTGGTATAATAACAGAACGGTGTTTATTTCTACTAATAGGGTGTTCAAATAATTCAATCAACCAAGCATATAGTGGAACAGTGTTTATTTCTACTAACAGATGTCCATACAACGTAATTACACGCAACGTAATTACTAGATTGATTAATAAATCATCAAATTCAAAATTTACTGAATTATCGGTTCATACGTTAATTTAGTACAACGTCTAAATTTATGTTTGATAAATTAAAATCACTTTTAATTTATCAATTTATTTTGAATTAAATTGTTTGACTCGATATTATGTTGAGTTACTGATATAAACCATCGATTGACTCGACTATACTCACACAAACCAAACTCTATGTGAATATCAGTTCTTTATATAATTAATGTACATAATTTTAAATATGTAAACATGTTTACATCGTAATTTAACTTAAATAATTTTTTTCTTTTTTTCTTTTTTTTCCTTCCCTTTTTTTTTCTTTTACTTAAATATGGCTCAAACCCAAGCCAAATTTCAAAACATCCCATGCATCAATATTTAAACCGTCGAACACTTCCCAGTGATCATCAGACAACGCAAGTGCCTCCCATACTTTCCATCTCATCTTCTTTTTGTTTCGTTTCCCATTTTTAATGTTATTTTTTTAATGGGCCAAGCCCAAAGCCCAATGTTATGTACTAAAAATGACGCACCAAACTCCTTCCGTTTAAACACACCTGGTAGACCACTCGTGCCATTTCTTCTTTTCCACATTATTTATTTTCTAGCTTCTTTACCCAGTTTCCTTTCTTTATTATTTTTTTCCTTTCGTTTGTTAATTTTGCCAAGGTAATCAAAACTAAAAGAATGGTTTGGCTACAACAGCAACAAGGATTGGCCCGTCCAATCCTATCATCTTCTCTCCCTTTATTCTTTTCTTCCTTCTTACTGTTCTTCTTTGCCAGATCCTCTTGATCCCAATCCACTATTGATCAATTCGATCAATATTCTGTTGATCACACACACTAGGCTAAGGCTTCTTACCCCTCTTCATTCTAATCCAAAGTCAGCAAAATACCTTCGCGAAATAACAAACACCCAAAACTCATCACAGTTTTGCACATTTGTGCACATCCTCAACCGTGCACATGCACGCACACCCCGATCATAAGGGAGCTGTTGCGCCACCGTAGATATGTCTCACCACCTTCCTAGTTCACCGACGACCGACCATTTCATACCAAACCCCTTTCCTGTATGTATATTATTTTTGTGTGTTTCCAGTCCCAGTTTATCCTTTTCTTACCGTTCTTATTTTATTCCAGATGAGGTTATAATTTCATATGCCCATCAGGTGGACACAGTGCTCAAGCACTCTCATGATACCACAACCCACCAGGTTTGTTCCAGCACCCTTTCCCATTTCATCTCTATAGCAAATCTCCTTCGTTTCTTCCCTATATGACTGTATCTCTTCTTCATGTTTTATGTTTTGTTCTTTTTTTAAATCACTTAATGAAATTCATGAAAATTCGACAGAGGATGATAAAACTATTTTAACGTAAATGGGTCTGCATCACCACTTGCTTACTGATCGGATGCACTCAGGATACACAACCCGCTGAATTTCCCTTTTCTTATCTGTTTTTCCACACTTTGGCTTCACAGTGCACGACGTGCACTTGTGCACGTACATGGTCAGCATAACGATCATCTCCATGCCCTGAGCTTTGCCACACACTCTGTTTCCTCCCCTGAAGCCATCTCAATCACCGGAACTTGCTCCGACCTCTTACTCTAAATTTTTGGCAATTCGACCCATACATTATAAACCCACCTACCCTTCTTTATACCCGACAGGCACATTCAAGTGAAAGAAACCCAAATTCTCCTTTGTTTATTCATCTTGCCTTTTCCATTAATCAGACATGATTTTTCGGTCAATACTTGTTATTTGTTTTATCACTCTGGATTTTATAATTTACGTTCATATGCAGGTTTCCTTCTGCAGTTTCATATTTGCGCTCAATTTTAGCTATTTCAAAGTTCTACGCTTCTTATTTACATTCATATGGTACAAATTTATTTTTCAGTTTGGACAGGGACAAGCAGAAGAAGTTTGAATTTGGGATCTTATCTCGATCGGATCATGTGCGACAGTCCATTACTATACTAACCCGGAAAAGCCTCCCTTTCATTTTTTTTGAAAGGCGGTTTCAGGGTTGGAATCAATCTTGCTTATAGACTGGCTAAGAGTTCATGTACCATCAATTTTACTCCTTGCTTGTGCTTGGAGCATATATGTTCTACAGCTAGAACTAGAAGATGTTCACTTGCTCCCCATTACTAATTCAGATACATTCATTTTGATTCTTTGTTTCAATTCGATTTAGCAATGGTGCCTTCTCTTGTTATTTCAGTAATATTTCAGTCACACGCTTTTTTTTTTTTTGTTAATTTCCTATCCCCGGTTTTTCTTCATTTCATGATCTCAGTCAACTATTACAACTAACTTCAATATATATATACATGCATGATTAATAATAGGGGAAAGGATTTACTCACATTGTGTACTGTCCTTATATTCGTAATTTTTTATTTATTTTACTGGTTTTTGGGTTTCCAGATTAAATATGAAGATCTAATTGATTTCAGTACCATTCATACATAAATTTACATATCTTTGAACTGACATACTTATAAATTAACAATAGATTTCAATGAAGAAAGAGGTTTACTCACTCATATATACCCAGTTGGTCACTTGTTCACATGTTTATGCACTTCCAGTTTAAACATGAAGCTTTAAATCAACCAAACACATATATATTCAGGATAATAGATGCGCACATATATGGCTATAATTAATGGATTAAGAAAACAGTTTACTCACAGGTTAATGCTTCCCTGTTTCTTGCCCCTATTTCTGGCTTCAGGGTTCCCCATTTCTTCTATCTAGTTCCAGATCTAAGTTCAAAGCATTCTGCCATTTATTCTACTCTGTGTTTATAGTTGTTTTGCTTTCGATTTGTGTGATAATGTTTAAGGGAACCAGTGCATTTATAGGAGAATGAAATATTATAAAATACAAGTAGCTTGGATAGGCTTTGCAGCGTAGAGTTTGGGCTATTTGATTGTTGATTGAAAAGTGGATGTTTGGTCACTTTTGTATTCCTATCACCAGGCTATAAGCCATGGCCATGCTATACTTTGGGTACCCATTCTATTGTACGAGCCATGTGCAATTTAGAACCAAGCTTGGCTACTAAGTAAAATCTATATATCAGCTACTAATGCGACTCAGTTCTAGGTATAGGCTGTCTCAATTGATTTGACAAGCATGTGTTGCCAGGTGGTTTTAGGCTAGTAAACTAATGGGCTTAATATTACTGATAAAACTAATATTCAAGTCAAAGAGAGAAGTTATGGTATTCAGAAGCTTTAAGCAAGCAGAGGCTCAATCACCAAAAGCTCCGATCCAAAAGGTTGAGAATGGCACACTGTATTGCTATTTGATGAGATTGGAGAAATCCTGCAAGGTGGGACGTTGAGAATTGCAGCTATTGTTCAACTTGTCCAATTTATACTCTATATACTACCTCCATATGTATGATGTAAAATAAGTATATCTCCCAAAATGAAATTAGCCATGTTCAATTCATATGAAATAGCATTGTTGAACCAATTAAGTTGCTAATACTATAATTTTTTAGTTCATGTACATGGAAAATCTGAATTTTGAGGGCAGGTTGGCTGTCTTTTAGTTATTTCATAAATGTAATATACCCTAAATAGTTGTACTTCAATTTTAATGCTAATGCATTTGCAAAATTGATTATCCTGCTCTGTTTTGTTGGCTGTTACTAGCTATTCTACTTCCTTCCCTGGTATCTATAATCAAAAATGATTTCTGATATAGCTAATAGCTATATTAGGTTGTCATTTTAATAGAGGGATCCTAATGTTATTTCTTCCAGGAATGGCCAGCTAGAAGCACATGTATGTGTACAGACATAGGTACAAATTATTTTCAAAGTCTCTTACTTAGCCTTTAAGTCACTTGGGCTATTAATGCCTACGTATTAAAAGGGTATATAGGCTACCTAAATCTATGAACAATCTATGTGAAACAATGTATTAAAAACCAACTTCACTTTAAATCAAATCAATATACTAAATGGATTGATTTATCCCTATTCTTATCACTTTAATGTCATATCACTTTTTTATTTATTATGTTTCCTATATGTGAAGTAATTCAATACTCTTATTTGTTATTAAAATAAAAAAACCCAAATTGTATATGAATTTAAGACAAGTTAAAATACAAACACAATATTATAACAACACTTGCTTGTGTATATTTACATAAAAAAAATATACGCATAGCATTTTTAAATAATTATCATTCTAATTACCTATAATATTCACGTTTAATATTATCCATTTTTATATTTAGCAAGAATGAAAACAAAAGAAAATTATAAACAAAACATTACTTACTTGATTTATAAACATATATACATTGATTAAGATATTTTAAACCATATATATATATATATATATATATATATATATATATATATATATATTCTTGAAATTTTCCAATATTTCCGATTCACAACTTATTATTTAAATCAATTATTAAAATAATTCAAAAATAAGTTGTATTACAAAAGCAGTCAAAATCCGAGACGTTACAGAAAGAGAGAGAATATCGGACCCCAGGGTTTGCCTTGCAATCCTGTCGCACTTAGCGTAAACCGCAGAGAACAGGAAGGATAAAGAAAGCGGGGGATAAGAGCAAGCCACGTAGAGTAGCTGATCTGTGTCGAAGATAGGGTGGACAACAACGCCTTTGGACCAAACAATCCAAATCTTGTCGGACACATTGGCTAAGGCACCGCCAAAGCCAAGGGAAAAAACAAGAGGATGTGACTGCATCCGGTCCCACCAGAGGTTCCAGAAGCGCAACCAAGCAGATGGAGTGCTTCTTGACAATGCGTTCTAGCCTCGCTAAGGATGCATCATTGTTGATTCCCCGAACATTCCAGAAAAGAAAGTTTGCTATCTAGAAGGAAAAAAGAGAACACAGAAAGAAGGATAAAGAGACCAGACCTACCACGAAACTCAGATACGATAGAGGGTGTGTCGAGTAGATCTAATGATCTGCTCGGACGCCGCTACAGAGCGGGTGCGAATGGTGCCGGGGGTGCAAAGAGCTGCATGACTCCTATGACGCGAAGGATGAAAAGCCGACCTAACAGGTAACTTGCCGGTGCAAGAGAACGCCTGAGAACGGCTAACATCTCCCTCTTCGGCGTCCGTAGCGCAAAGCCTCGAAGGGTAAGAATTCTTAGTAAGACGAGATAGACAATCATTAGTGATCTCTATCTCGGCCTTAGTCAGAAGGGGGAAGGAGTACGAGAGATAGCTAACACGAGGCAGACTTAGAAAAGGGGGTTGCATCGGTGACCAGAGGAGAACATGAAGAAAAAATTGGTAACGAAACATCAAAAAAAAAGAGGGGTACATCAATAGGCGCACTTCTAGTTCCAGTAAAAACTTAACCAATACCGAACTGTCAATAGCTTGACAGCCCGTCGAAATAGGTGAAGCCCAAGAGACGGAAATGGCTACATGTAGTGGAGGCTTAACAAGTAGGTAATCTTCCTGGAAAACCGTATAGTGGATCAACAATGGACCCACCATACATTTACAACAGGAAGACTGCCAAGACTGATGAGCCGACACCTTGTGCAGCACAGAACAACAGCAAGGAAACCCCTCAAACCTTAACCAACTAAAGAGAGACTCCGACGACAAGAAAAAGGCCTCATGAACCCACACTCGACTAGATAACCCAAAGTGAACAAACACCAGGACCGAACAGCCAACGATCAAACAAACACCTATCATAAAAGCCGAACAACAAGCGCACGTAACCAACAGAACTAAAACCTAGCCAGGGACGAAAATGCCCACAATGTGACCCGCAGGCGTAGCCTGCTGCACATCTGAGAAGAGCAAATCACTAGCAGAAACAGGAGCATGCAACCCAACAACAGCCGACCAATCTAACACAACAAGGATACCAACAGAAAATCCTAAAAAAGATGAAAACAAACTGGGCACAAGAGCTGAACCCAAACTGACAGGGGGGACAAGCGCAAGTATAAGAAATAAGAACAGGCAAAAGAGCGGCCTCCCCCGATGCCAAATCAGAAAGAAAGGAAAGACTACTAAAACCAAAAAAAAAAGTGATAGAGCGTAAAACACTCACCTGCCTCAAAGGGGCTGAACCAGATCCAAAACAAATAGAAACCATACCATAAACTGAGCTTGCAACGGCTACTGAAGGACAGTTCAAGAGATGCAACTGGAGCAGAAGCATCAACAACTTCACAACCCAAGCTAGTATCATCAAGCTCTGTTTCCCCGCCAAGAGAGCCCCTCTCTGGTTGCAAGCAGAGCTCAGCAATAGAGGACCGCCTCCAATGCTTGTAACGTGCTCCGCGTAACCACGGAGGTTGAGCCGAGACATTAAATGGAACTTGATAAACTGAAACATCCCACTCAAAGCTCTCCGACAGATTCTCAACCCCTAATGGTGAAAAAGAATTACTGGTGACGAGCACCTGGGAAGGAAATGAGCCTTCCACTAATCCACAACAAGAACTGGAAACCGAAGACATGGACTTTTTCATAACCCTCGATCGTCGCTGCTGCCGATTACAACATTGAGATTCAACCTTTTGCACATAAGAAATGGCAATTGCAGGCTCAAGAACCTCCGCGAGTTGATTGCGAGAGGATGAGGTGATCAAGCCACTATCTTTGATCGACTCAGCGGAAATAACATTGCCAAAATCAGGCCTAAAAGTAACACCATAGAGCAGAGACCCAACATAAAACCCATAAACTGCGACAAACGACAATGAGCCTGAAGATTTGAATCTCAATCCAGAGGAGAAAGGGGTGGTCATATCCCGCCTTCTCCGATAAGCTTCAGATCTAGGACAAGAGGCCGTTGCCACCGAATGAAGTAGATCCGTAGAACCATGAGGTGACAGCGAACTCACCAACCCAGAAAACACAGGAGATAATTCCAAAAACAGTCCCTCCACAACCAAGTAGCAGTGACGCAAAAGCTCAGAGAATGACAATAGTGAGAACAGCCTTACTTCAAAAGAGGATTCTCTAGTAAAAACCAACGACATTGGGCCTTTCACTACCGCCAAGATCTCTTTCGCGATTACGTCAAGGCTAGGGCAAGCTCGAGAACAAGATCCAGTAGCCACGAAGGCGTGAAAAGGGGGCATGAAGCCATGCCCAAGAACAGAAGGACCGCAGTAGATCTAGGAAAGGGGAGGATCACAGAAGAAGAAGATGCGCCGAGGTAAAGAGAGACCCGCTAGCGAAAGATAGAAGACAATGGAAGAGAGGAAATTAGATCTTAGACGCCATTTTTGTTACCATTGCTTTTTTGCTTGACTTTTGAAATTTAACGTTCAAATCTAATTAAAGATTTAACTGTCATGGAGTAAAACTGGTGGAACTCCATTTCGAACATTTCTTGATTTCGGTAAATTTAATTACCTCATTCACATTTCAATCTAATTAAAGATTCATTAAAACTCTAGTCCAGTTTTAATCTCAAAAATTATTATTTAATGATTATTCATCCCTAGAAAATCAATCTTGTCTCTACTTAGGTTAAAGAGCAAATCCTCGCGGAAATCTAAACACTTTACTACCAATACAAATTTCCATATTTGGCCATTCCATAAATAGTAAACGCCTTCCTTCATAGAAGTTCATCTCGAATATTATTAATCAAATTTTGTTCAATTCCAATTTGATTAGATAGACTGGAAAACTTCATTAAATCTAGTTTAAAAGATTTATTACTTTCACAAGTGGGTTCAAGAATAGTATTAACTAAGATACCATTCACAACTAACCCAAAATCCAATCTGATATTAAATGTAAGATCTTAAATGGAAATCATGTCGACTTACATTCAATACCAAATTCTGAAACTAACTGATATCGTTTTGGAATAACGATATCAATATCTTCCAAATTCCCAAAACAATATTCATATAATCACGAAATCTAATATCAAAATATATGAAGATATTTTCCACTCAAATCCATTCCAATATATATATGTCGGAAAACTCTAGTTATATCAAAATCATTCTCAATCCAATTTGTTAATTTAAACTTATTGGTTTATTGTTTTAGTTGTTAACTAGTTCGTTCTGATCAAAATATCTTTTATCTTTTCAAATATGGAATATATCATCCAAAATCTTTACAAATCATTAATTATGATTTTACATAATTTCTCCATATTTCTAAGAATTTTATTAATGCCCTTACAGTCGGTTTTCAATATCGGCCAACGAATTGCATCCACAGCGACCTTTTCCAATACTGATTTGGACATATTTCGAAATCCAAACGTACAAATTTAAACCACTTATATTCATTGGAAAGAACTTTTCGATACGAACCCAACGGCTCCAGTTTTAGAAGAATCCGACGGTCGGATCTCCCGTTACGTCCATTCGGAGTTAAATGGTTGAAATTCGCGAACGGTCGCTGCATAACACATTTTATTCAAACCATTTAAACATATAAAATATATTTAGTCGATTTCCATTCAAATCATATTTTATAAAACATTTATAAATTTGTTTAAAAAAGATTTCACTTCCATTTCAGTTTTAAATTAAAAATGAACATCACATATTATTATAATCTCATAATGATAATATTTTCAAAATGTAATATTTTGAAATTCAATCTTCTCGATATTCATTATAAAAATGGGTAAAATCGGTATAAAAATACATTCGAGTTAAAATAGCATTTATATACTTAACTCGACTTCCTTATTTATTTATTTTCGTGTCTATCCAAAATCAGACATCAAAATCAAACTTCTAATCTTCATTTTATATTATATTATAAAAATATTCATATTTATTCTGGATTGGAATAAAATTTCAACCAATATCCGTATAAATATATTCATATGGATCACATTCATTATGTACATCCAACAATAGTTACAAACAACTATCAACATCCAAATTTACATCCAATATGCATTTTATTTTGATATAAGCTTCAATTAGATAATTGACGCTTATATAAACCTATCAATCTACCGATTAACCGTAATTTCACACAAGGGAGAAGTGTGAGTCAAATATCATCCTAAAACCTATGTGGGCTTTCCAACCAACAATAATTATTTAATTAATCATTTATTTCGTCTCATCCATATCACAACATAACCAATCATCCAATGCCATTTACGGTCTCATAAGTGTCCATCCACGGAGTATGAAATGTGAGTGTCACATATTCATACAACGCTTCTAATGCAAATGATTTGTGAATAGTTCATGTGTCGAACTCAAGGGATATCACTTGCAATAGATAAAAATGACTATACAATATTTGAGTGAGAGAGTTCTCACTGAGATTTTTGATCATTATAAAAATAGTCGCTTTTGAGTTAAATTAAATGTGGATTTAATTTAAACTGAATTTCCAACCAGATCCAAATTTGACCAAATTAATATCATTATGAAGCTCTCATCGATACGGCTCCAATGCATCTTGAACCGCCTAATTTCATGCTCGCATTAAAAGTTTTGAACCTTATAAGTTCACATATTCGCTTAAATCAAAACATTTAACAATTTATTTTGATTTTTAACTACACAAACTATATAAACTAAATGATAAATGTCACCCCGAGAATTCCAACACCTTGACACTTCGCCACAGGTACTCCATGTGCTTGCTATGAGCCCAAGATCTCTCATTTTAAACTCAAATCAACACCAAACCTATCACACACACCTAGACACTCACTAACACGAAGCATACAAGCTAAATGCAGCATTTTTATGGGTGTTTGAGCATTTGGGAACCACGGGCTCGCTGTCTAGCATGGGATGATGTGGCAGCAGGCCAAGGAGGGTTGGGGGGTGCCTGCATGGCAAGGTGGGGGACACACGAGGTTGTTAGAGGTGCTTCGAGTGGTGTAGACCTTGGTTTGGTGCTAAAGGAGGTTCTTTTTGCAAAATGAAGAGGAAGGAAGGGAATTGGAGAGGGGGAAGGCCCACGCCCTGATGGGGGCACCTGATGAGATGGCACAAAATGGAGAGGGTGGTGCATCCATCTAGGTGGCAGAGCTTGGTGGTGAAAGGAGGAGGAAAGGAGTGGGAAGCCATTAAAAGGGTCTAAGAGCTTTGGAAATGTAATGACCCGGGATTTTGACGACTTTGGTTATCGACATAAATACGATGACGACTAACCAAACATCGAAAAATACCGGTCATTAATAGAAAGAATATAGAGGGTGAGGAACGATAAGATAGAAAACTTAGAATAGAAGAAGAAAAAGAACACAATATCAGAGTAACACGAATCTCACAGTGGAAAGAATAAATATATTTCATAACATAACTTTGAAATACAAATATGTACTTGAATATACATATCATTATTAAAGTACATCACTTACAACACAGTGGAAATAACTATAGCTATAATCCTGAAGCCTCCTGCTCCAGCTCTTTAATTGCATCTGTAAATCCCGACTACTTGAATGCCCGTACAAAATTGGGCACCTAAGAGTTTAGGGAAAACAACACAAAATAAACTCCGGGTCAGTCATGGGACTGGTGTGAGTAAAACAGTTTAAAGCAGTTCAAGCAGGTAAATGATATCTCATAAGACCACGCCGTATAACGGAACGGGTTTTTCCTTTATGAGAATCCAAAATATCTTTATATCAAAAACCCTTTTATATTATAATAATGTCTATCAACCACAATATAATAATCATCTAGCAGAAACACTTTCATCTCACGTTCTACAAATATATAGTATACAATCAAAACCGCAAGCACGTATTGGGTAATGGATTTCTAACTATGACAAGGTATGGAACCACCTTTCGCTAGTGTACCTCTAGAGAGGAATACATTGGGTTCAACAAGAACATCTTGCAACCCATCCACACATGACCGACCACTCATTTTGCTTGAGTGTATCGAATGTATATCAACAACGGTTGGGATCAGCAACCGTTTCCCGAATGGGACAGCATCAACAATAGATTTTTAGAAGTAAATGAAACTCTAGATCAGGTGATTATACACCCTACTTCGGTGCGACCGACTTAGCCATGCTGGCTGCCCGATTTCTGTCATTTACCGGATGTGAGGCTAGAAGCTACGCTTTATCATCACACCAGATTCACTTTGAATGCCACATCGTCAAATCCATCAAATCACCAATTGACGTCCTCAACCATACATTATGTGTTAGCTAAAAGAAGTTTCCTTCTTTGCTTCCACTCTTGGTACGGTTGGAGAAATCAATATACGTGATCGTCTGGAAATACTCTGTCACACATCCGTCCATACAAGTCATCCAGGAACAGGATGAACCGAAGGAACTATTCAATACATCCATCTTAGACACGGTTATCTAAGACTTATACAATAGCCCTTGCACTTTACTACGTCTTCAATTATCTTTGGCATATGATTCGTAACGCTTGTGCCAATACAGAGTGGTTCTTTGGATAATAATCCAACCGGTCTCTCCATATTAACAACGTTAAAATGGTAAAAACTTCGATAGTCTGTGATTTAACTATCAAAGAAAAATAGGTGTGCAAACAACGATATTCTTTCCAGATGGAAATTATGTCGATCAATTATCATTTAACATTTATCTCCTTAGTTCATTAATTTACTTATATCATGTTTCCCTATATTCAATATTTCTTATTTTCTAAATTTGGAAAATATACATTATTAACAGTGTAAAACATTTCCATTTCTTGTTTTCTTTATTAGAAAACATTTCTGGTTTCTCATTTGGAAAACATTTCCAAAGCTTCTTCATTGGACTTAGACAGATGTTTAAACAAACCATCGCGATGCCAACTCAAACCATTTCCTTTAATTACTAAATTCACTTAACCATCCTTTACTATCGAACCTTAACCATTCCTTAGTTAAAAATGAGGTCAATCAAGTTGGGGTAATACTACCTCTCAAACCTTAACTGAACAACGTTTCTAACCTTGAAATAGACAAAGTTCACCCTTCTAATTCTTTAACAGACTTCCTTACGTAACTCTCTTTCAAATCTTTTCTATTCGATAATTCTTTCCTTCGATAAGGTATATTCGATAACTTTATTCAATTTATTCTATTCACTTAACTCTTTTGATTTAACTCTAACTCTATTCACTTAACTCCTATCGAATAAACTATATTCGATAACTCTTTTAATTCTATTTGAATAAACTATATATTCGATTAACTCTTTTTACTCTATTCGAATAAACTATATCCGATTAACTCCTTTTACTCTATTCGAATAAACTATATTCAATTAACTCCTTTATTCTATTCGAATAAACTATATTCGATTGACTTCTTTTACTCTATTCGAATAAACTATATCCAATTAACTCCTTTTACTCTATTCGAATAAACTATATTCGATTAACTCATTTGCTTCTATTCGAATAAACTATATCCAATTAACTCCTTTTACTTTAACTCTAATCGATTTAACTCTAACTGGTTTAACTCTAACCGGTTTAACTCTAACTGGTTAACTCTAACTGGTTTAGCTCTAACTGGTTAACTCTAACTGGTTTAACTCTATCTAACCAACTCGACTCGACTAACCCCTTTCGAATAACATATTCGATTTACTAACTTTCGAATACCATATTCGATTGACTCCCTTCGAATACCATATTCGATTGAACTCTATTCAAATAACTAATATTTAATTAACTCATTTGCTTTAACTCTAATCGATTAAACTAACATCGATTAACTCCTTCTGATTTAACTAACATCGATTAACTCCTTCCGGTTAAACTAACATCGATTAACTCCTTTTGATTTAACTAACATCGATTAACTCCTTTTGATTTAACTAACATCGATTAACTCCTTCCGATTAAACTAACATCGATTAACTCCTTTTAACTCGATTAAACTATTCATTTATAAAGATTTACTTTTAGTAACGGTTCTTCACTTTACAAATGATTTCCCTTTTTTAAAACTCTATTCGTTTTAAAAACATTTTCCCTTTTATTTACTTTCGAAATATTTCCTTTTATAAAATCTGTTGATTTTATAAAATCCCTTTATTTAAGTATACATTGAAATAATCCTTTTTACATCCTAGGGTCTTTTATGATATTTAAAATATCGAATAACAATGATCAACATCGTTCTAACACACATAATCCATAACAAATATACATCACATCATATATCACAATATATGAAAACAGTAAATAAATGTTGAGGAATCCAGTCGGATTCCTCCAACCTGTCTCCCTACATCTAAAGATGTTATACAATAAAATCAATATCATTTTCAGTTCCATATGATATATTCTGTTAAACAGAATCAATATAGAAATTCAACTAACTGACTAGCAGTTCAATCAAACAGTCAACATACAGTCAATCAACCAACATTTAACAGTTCTAAAAATACAACATGAAATTATAAACTATTCAGAGTTAGTGAGATTTACTCACAATGGACGATCATCATTTATAACGATAACCATCGCTCGATTTGATTCAGACGGACAATTTATTTTGCAATAAATTGTAACGAGCTCCAATGGACTTCAAGTCAGTTCCATCGTATAATGTTTGTCCTTACGACCCCAGCGGATCTTGATTTTCTGAATTTTGTTAACGTATGCTCAAGTTATTGAATTTACAAATTATAAGTTAGTTATATAAAAAAACTAGACTTACACAAATTCAAACATCATTGGGCCTTAACCTTTTTTGATCGGTCCACTGACCCAAGCATAACCTGCTCCTTCCTCCCCTTCTCTTCCAAAATATCTTCCTCCAGTATCAAACCCATACCTGACGTTTCCTTCCATCCCAAATACCTCCCTCATCGATCAATAAAATCAACACCGAAACCACCTAACCACTTCTCATTTCTGTCTCTACCAATCCACACTCTCACCAGACAAATCGTCGCCCTCCAGTTGTATTCGTCGTTCAGGAGTTTCCACACCAGAACCAAGAAACCCGCGATGCTTTTTATTGTAAATAAATCCTCAAAATTCAAAACAAACGCCATTCTTCTCACTCAATCCAAAAACACCATCCATTTCATCAATTTCGAATTCAATCTCCTACAATTCCTAGCCCTAGGTCAACTGTACACTTCCGACATCAAGGAGGTTGCGTCGCATCTGGTAATAAGCATACCAGAATGAAGAGAGGCTCAGCAGGAATCGGAATATGTTAGTATTTTGATTTTAGGAATTTATTTGATTTTGATTTTCTTTTTCAAAGTTTTTGAACTTTCTGTCTTGAGGAAGAACAACGGCGGAATTCGCTGTTGACCAAAGAATGAAATAGTCTAGGTTAGGGAAGGGAAAATGGTTATTTATAAGGATAAAATCAATGAATTTTATATTAATTTCTAAGGTATCGCTATTGGTATTCCTCTTCTAAAATTCGTGTGGTCACCCATGATACCCAAAAATCACGAAACTGGACTTGTAGCTAGAGTTCGAGATTACGGTCCCAACGAAAGTGGTTTCGTTGAATTTCGACTTCGAATGCTCACACAACGTATTTTTAACCGTCGAAATACTGACTGTTTTTCACTCTAAAAATCCGTACGGCCACACACTAACTTCAAAAATCACGGAAATTGAAATCTAACTACTATTTGACCTTGTGGATCCAACAAAATTAGTTTCGTCGAATTCCGACTTCTTTTGCAAAAGTGGTTATTTTTAAAGTCCTAAATAATCCATTTAAATATATAAATATATTTAAATATAATTAAATTAAATATTTATAAATAAATATTATCGTATATATTCACAGTGGAATACCATACAGCTTTAGAATATTCCTATATGAATTTCTAACTCGATATTCAAATCCGGGTCAACTCGATATTCAATTTATATTGAAATTCCTTTTAAAATATAAATAATTCCTTTATAAATTATAAAGGAATTCCACAGCGACTTTTCTGAAATTTGATTTGGACGTGAATCAAAATCTACACAATGAAATCCCGATTTTTCTCTTCTATTAGAATGATATACTCCACCAGCTCCATACGTTTCTTGTTTCACAGAAATTCGGCTTAAAACGAATCCTATACATTCAGTTAAAGTTCGAATTGCCAATTTATGAATTGCAGCGCCATTTCGAGCTCGATTATAATTATATTATAATTTATTCATTCAACTGTCGTTTATATAATATATTCGTTTTTCAAATTCAATTCCAAGCTGAATTAAATATCACAGATGATCCGGTTCACACCATATCGTCATTTCAGCCAATTCTGATTATTTCAGAATTAAATATATTATTTAATTTATTATTTTAATTAAATATTCATCATTATTTAATTCCACGACCATTTAATTCACTATATCACTATTTAAATAATTAAATAAATTAATTATAATACCTCTGCCAATGCGGGTCATTACAATCTTTCCCACTAAAAATAATTTCGTCCTCGAAATTGCTAAAAGGTAGAGGACGGCCCTATCGACTGGTTAGAACATATTTGATCACTTCTTAACTTCAGTTTCAACTGAATCAATTTAATTTCAATTAAATTATTAATTAATTCTTATCAACGAAAATTTTCAAAAATCCTGAAAATTTTCTAACACCTTAACTCTTCGAAAAATTTCGCCAGCACCTCCTTTGTACTGGTCAATAGGTCAAACTCCAACTCGCCTCTCTGGGCCATCTCCAATCCAAAAGAAAATCAAACAGCCAAGAGGCTTGCCAATTCGGCTCATAAATCTCATATCCAATAGAAATTTAAACTTGTACCTTTTGTCGGCATATCATTATATCCTTTACACCTGTTATCAATTCAGTGGATACAAGGGTCATCCCAATCAAATTCCAATCTGCTTTTATCCACAACACAACCATTCGCTTATATTCGAGCCAAATATCATTTCAACTCGAGTTTCTTCTCGATTCCCAACTCTTAATTTGATTATCACATTAAACTTCAAATTTGAATCTCACAATCCAATTTGTCTTGATATCATTCTAATTCAATCTCGGTTACCACTTTACTGGCTTTAATTCAATTTTGCTTTCACAAATTTCTGTTAAATTTGTTTTTAATTCAAACAATTTTTCCTTTATTTTTTAAACTTTAGAAGATATATGCTATTTATAATTGGAAAATATTCCAATTGCTTATCTCTTTTCCGATCTTGTTTATTTCTATACTTAGGAAATATTCTTTATTATATTTCCAAGCTTACACTTATTTGGGTTAAAACGGATGTTGTGTAAAACATCGTTACGACAACCCAAATACTATATTCAACTAACTTTTATTCAACATTGATCTTGGAGCCTGAAATCTTACTATTTATTTGTTAATAACGAAATCAATCAAGTTGGGGTATAACTACCTCTCAGACCTTGACTGAATAACATTTATAACGTCAAAACAGATATGACTACTTACTCGAAAAGTCAATACCATACAACTACTTATTCACTTTTAAACACGTATATGCTTCCTCTTTCTATTCTTACTAGATTTTATTCTTAGTCTTCCTTTTTGATTTTACTATTCTGTTTCTTAGTTCGTTTCTTTATCGACTTCTATATATATATATATATCGATACGTTGATTTCTAACTATCAAATTATCTTAAAAATATTCTAACTCCTTAAATTCCTAGAAAAATTTGCCATAACCTACTTTGTACCAGGAGCATAGGGATATTTCAAATAGACTCCTATGGCCCTCACCAATTCAAAAGAAAAAGAAAAAGCCAAGCGGCTAGCCGATACGACGCATAAAACCTCATATATGAATTAAATACATACCTTTTCATCAAGCATTCTATTTATATACCTTCATACCTTATCCATACCTATCTCATGTATATTTATACCTGCCCAATCTATTTTAACTATACCTGATCGTTTAACTCAATTCGTTAATTAATTTGTTAATTAACTCTTTAATCTATTTCACTTTTATATTTGAACATGACATGTTCAAATATATTTTAACTTGCTTATTAACTAATTTGAATCCAAATTTCAAATTTAAGTTCTATATTCGATTTTGAATATCCATTTACAAATCCAATTCATCTTTCAAAGTTCAACTTCAAATTCAAAACTCAATTAACTAATTCCTCTTCAACTTAGTTAAGTCTATTCAATTTCTATTCAAATTTTATACCACTTCTATTATTCAAATCTATATATCAAATTCTGTTATCCAAATTTTATACATCAAATTCTATATATTCAAATTCTATATTATAAATCCCATTTGAATTCTATATTCAAATTCCATTCCACTTTCGATATTCAAATCCTATATTTGAATTCCATTTAAATTTCTATATTCAAACTCTATTTCAATTTCATTGAATTTCATATATTCAAACTCCCTTTGAATTTCTATATTCAATTTCTATTTCAAATTTTCCTTATTCATTCTTTATTATAAATCCCATTTTGAAATTCAACACAACTTGTCTTTCCCAAAACAAATTCAAAACAGTGTCTCTGGTAGTAATTTGTCACTTACAACTCGAAAATGAATACTGATGATGCAGCTGTCATCATCGGAATCTATTTTCCAGCGATCGAAGTGAGTTCAATACTATAAAACCATTTTTAAACATTTCCAATTTGAAATTCATTTCAAAATATAATTCACACTACTAGTAAATTAATTTAAAATCTCCCAGGATCTTAAACTTTCCTTACCTTTAATCCAAATCCATTTACAAACACTTATCCAATTCTCCCGAATTTTAATTCAATTTTTGGTTTAAATTTCAGATTTAACTCATCTGATTTAACGTATTTCACTTATATGAATTCTGATTGATTATTTACATAACCATTTAATTTATAATCTTACTCGATTATAATAACAACCAATATATCCAATATATTATAATTATTCCAATATAAATCCTTTATATCAAAATACAATTTTGGGTAAAACTATTTCGTTTACCCCCTTTTCAAAACATATCGTGACGACCCATCATATTCGAGTGTTTAGTAACTCCTACCGATACAGTGGATCAAACTAATCGACCAGAACTTATAAACTACTCAACCAATAAATCTTCACAATATAAAATTATTTTTATATCATATACAAATACGTTCACTCGTATATATACACTCAAACTCAATCTAGGGTATTACTAACCCTATCTCTACTGAGTCACGCCATAGAGCCAAGGTTATTCACTTAACTTAAGCTCTGATACCAACTGTGATGACCGGTATTTTCGATATTTGGTTAGTCGTCATCGTATTTGTGTCGATAACCAAAGTTGTCAAAATCCCAGGTCATTACAGGAAATGTATTTGCAAAATGGAAGATGTAATTAAAACTAACCAAACTTTAATCTAGTCATGGAATCACAAAAAAAGGGGAGCATGACAAGTGGAGAGGTGTCTAATTCTTATTGGCTAAGCACTATTCACCATTTGACTTAATTTGACGTTGCATTAATTCTAAAGTGCAACTAGTCTCATGGCCACACGTTAACTCCCAAAATTATGAAATTTGAAATCTTGCTTTATCCCGTTCAAAAAATGGCCTTATTTTAAGTGAAATTCAAATTTAAACTGAATTTTCAACTTACGTTCATTGGCTGTTCTTCTTTATATAAACTCCGTTCGACTTGAAAATTTGATTCCTGACATATTTTGTTATTCCGGATCCAACAATATTGGTTTTATCGAATTCTGAGATTGTTAGAAAAATGGTCCTTTTTCAAGTGATCAATATAGCTCTTAAAATATCGATATTTAAATTCGTACTTATAAATTAAATTAATACTTTTGTTGAACTTAATTTAAGTCATATATAACATAAAATCAAATTTTAAATTTATTCTCAAATTTTATCTAACAAAAATAACCAATTTATATCCAAAATTCGTTAAAATAGATTAAATCAAAATTTTAAAGTGGTTCTGAAATTCCAGGTCGTTACAAGCAGCTTCAACATCGTTCCAGGCACGAAATCGCGCCTGGTGATAATATGGGTTGACCCTCCTGCCTATATGGGTCAACGCAGGGGTCGACCCATATAGGTTCTGGGCCGACCCAGTTATGGGTTGGGTCGCCCATTACTCCGTTGATTTCGGCTTGGTTATTTATTTAACTTCTGGTTTAAATCTCAAACTTCGACCGACCATATCTTGTTCATTATTTGTTCGTTTTCCGCAAACTAACAGTCTATCTAAACTATAATTTCATAGCAAACCCAACTGTGAAATCCTCATTGCCCAATTCTGAATATTATTTTAAATAATATTGTTTTTATTATTCTTTTCTATTTAATTATTACTTGTTAAAAATTCAGAGTGTTACAGATTAGCTACTCTAAGGGAAGTTACAATGCAAGATGGTTCCAAAAACAACTTATCTGTTACACATCTAGTGATAAAGAAATGTGGTGCATCTGTGTTAAACAGAACTTTTACATGCTTGCTATGAAACAAAAGCGTACCTTCGAACTATGTTTTTCCTTTATCAATAGCTGTCAATTCAGAAAACGAAGGCTCTATTGCATTCACCTTTCCTTTCACTACTTCGGGTCACTTTTCCCATTAATGCTCCAGAAGGTTACATTTGAAGCACCAAATATTTTTCCTTCCAACAATGATCTTGGGAATGGTTCCCTGCACTCGGTCGAATATGAACCTTCCAGTGAACTTAAAGAAAACTTGTTCTTCTTTGGATTTTCCCCTTCCTGAGCTTTCTTTCCATTAGAAAATTTTCCTTTTTCTTTCCCAAAAGTCATGTTTTCCACTGTGTCTCTCAACCCTCAAGCATCTCTTCATTACGGATAGTTATCTCAACAATAACATCACTAGGGTCGTGCAAATGAGGCATCGTTGCTTTCACAATCTCAGACCGAATCCCCCTAATGAATTTCCCATCCTAAGCGAAACATTATCGATATTCACCTAAGCATATCCAAATAACTCATCAAACCTTTTATTTATTTAAATGATACTCGAGAAAATGATGGATTTTGAGATTAATTATTTTATTCAGTTTATATTAAAGTTAGTTTCCTTGAATACAACCTGACCCGATTTTTTGTTTTGCTCGGGTCGGGGTTAGACCCTGAGCATTACAGATTTAGAGATTTCAGCTTGGGATTCGAAGATTGGCAAGACGGGAATTTCTGAAGACATTGCGCACTCTGAAGTTTTTCAAAGCAGTAAAGATTATTTTTGTATTTTAAAATTTTTCTTTTAAATTCCACTGTACAGGGAATTCTTGTACCAATTTTTTTTATAAATATATAAAAATTTAGTTTGCTGTTCAATATTGTTATTTATTTATTCTGTATCTTTTTGTGTTGATACTGTATTTTAAACAGCTAAATAACAATCCATCGTTTTGGAACGTTTTAAGTTGGTTAATCACTGATTTGAGGCGGCCAAAAAGGCGGGACGTTACACTTTCTTATTGGTGTGATGACATGGCTGGACCAAATCAAATCTTAGATTTGAACGGCTGAGGGCATCCATTAAACCCTATAAATAGACTAGAAGAGCCTCTCTCATTTCTTCGAATCAATTCTCCCTCCTCTCTTCTTCTTCTTCTTCTTTTCTAGGCCTATCCTCAAAATTAGGAAAGGCCACATAATTAAATTTTTACATGGTGAAGAAGTTCTTAAGTTTTTAATATTTATTTTTATAAACGCTTCTAGAGGCGAGGTTCTGCCGGATTTAGGAAGAAGGCCATAGGGAATGCTTGTTTCATCTGATTTGTGAGTTTTACATAATTTTTAGATGTTATTTGCGTAGGAATGTTTATATAGTTAAGTAGTTTTAATTTGCAAGTTTTATGTTTATAGTATTTACAGTATTTATATATCTAGTTTTTCGGTAAGTTACTGTAATTTATTTATTGTCTACGCCTATTTTTTTTCCAGACGTTTATTGTTTATAAGTAATTCTCCTTCTTCTTATCCCCTTCTTTGTTATTTTATATTTACAGTTATGTTTAGTCCTATTTTTATTTTATTTTGCTTATATTGAATCTAAGCCTTGCAAGTAGCCTAAACTGTTTCCCTTTTTTTGGCGCTGAGCCTAGGCCTAAGAAGCGCCTAGGCCTTTATTGTTATTTATGCGTTAAATTAGAATAATGTTGAAATTAAATAAAAAGGGATTTTTTGGCATATTGAAATTGATTAAGTATTAAAATCAAATTGGACTGTAAATTGAGGATAAGACATTAAAAAGTAATTTGAGAACATGTAAACTGGAATAAATTGGACATTAAGTAACATAAGGAAGGGTTGTATAAAAAGATTACGTTGATTAGAAATGTTATTTACAACCTAGGATATAATATGTGGTTATATTGGGCTTATTAATAAAACTTGAACGTGTTAAGTTAAATTTATGAAATTAATAAGCTAAGATAGAGGGAGTCCGTTTCGACAGCATGGAGATGATTGGGGAAGATAAGTGGCTCGTAGATTAGGTTCATTCCGACGGCGTGGGGAAGACTGGGGAAGATTAGAGGCCTAATAGAATAATGAAATCCTACTTTAGGTCCGTTCCGGCATCATGGGGCTGAGTGGGGAAGATAAGTGGCCTAATAAAGTATTGAGTTGGGGATTAAGTATTGGGGTGACTTGTGTCAACTACATTTCTGTTTGGGAACTTGCATTAGTCAGTATCCCTTTTTATCATGGAGTCTCACATTAGGTAGAGGCTAAGGTATGCTTTACTGAATTGGATAGTAAGAGGTTTAAACGAGGTGGGTACATGAGCGTTCCAGCAGAATGATGAGCATGCATTGTTCTGATTGGGGAAGATAAGTGGCTATAACGCCTATAATTAATGGTCGTGTCCTTTTAGTTGATGAGTTCGAGATTGATAACCCCGAATTCCATAGCGGGCGCAAGTTATCACATTTTGGGTAAAGTAGCCGATCGACTGGTATAAATTAGGTAAATCCTAATTATGATATTTTGGTGTTGGTGCAGCAATTTTCGAATATGAACAAGAAGGCTATCTTATTTCGTGAATATCTATTCTGCTATTTCATTTATACTTCTACTTCCATTGCTCTTAGAACTATTCATTTGTCTAAATGCTTCCTTATCTTATGCTCATGCTAGAAATTACTAGAACTCACCAGACATATGTCTGAGCTAGTTTGTTTTCTCCTTCTCTCTTCCTTCCCCCTCTCCCAGGATCGCAGGGTGGAGGGTCTCAGTAGTGATTCTTGATTATTTGGTTCAACTTGGATTCAGACTCTTTCCAGATTCATGTAGTGGTTTAGTTCTTGCCTTCTGATCATTATATTGACTTATGAGAGGGATAGCTTTTGTGGTTTTACTTATGTACTCTGATATTTTCCATGAGACAGTATGTTTGTTTTATGATGATGACTATCTGGTATTTTAAAATATAATAAGTACTGTGACTTGATTTGCTTATTTAAATAGATGTCTTAAAAAAAAGTTTATGTTGTGTTTTTATATTTCTGTCTTGTGAATTTTGGCTCTGTGTTGTTACTTTATATCTTAGCGCATCCTCATATGGGAGATGTTAACAAATGTGGGGTGTCATGTGAACCCAAGAATCCAAAGGAAGCATCAAATGATGATTCATGGATACTTTCTATGCAGATGACTTGAATAAGTTCACTAGAAATAATGTGTGGGAACTTGTTCCTAGAGTAGAGGATATAACTATAATAGGAACTAAATAGGTATATAAAAATAAAATGAATGAACTTGATGAGGTTGTCAGAAATAAAACACGATTAGTTGCTCAAGGATATTATCATGAAGAAGGAACAGATTATAATGAAACCTTCGCTTGCTCAAGGATATTATCATGTATACGATAAAAAATTTTGATCAACTAATAATAAAATGATTCAAGAATTCTAAGAAATCATGACTAAAGAATTTGAATTGAGTCAGATGGGAGAACTTACTTTCTTATTAAGATTACAAATTAGACAATTAGATAACGGAATATTTATTAATCAAGAAAAATATGCTAGCGATTTAATTAATAAATTTAATATGGCTATTACTAAAGAAAAGCCTACTCCTATGGCAACCAATGAAGCCTTCAGTAAAGATAATTCTTCAAAAGATGTAGATCAGAAACTATATAGAGAAATGGTAGGATCCTTACCATATATAACTGCTAATAGACCAGAGATAATGTATAGCATTTATCTTTGCGCTAGATATCAGTCACAACCTAAGGAAACTCACTTAATATCCGTAAAATGTATTCTATGATATGTCAAACATACATTAGACTTTGGATTATTCTATCTGAAGAATGATTCATTCGATTTAATTTTGTATTGTGATGTTGACTATGCAAGTTGTAAATCAGACCGAAAAAGAACAAGTGGAACTTGTCACTTTTTAAGTCATTCCCTGGTTTCCTGGTTTAGTAAAAAGCAAAATACTATTACAACTGAAGCAAATTATATATATGATGCTTTGGCTTGTTCTCAAGTAATATATGTCCAATAGAATCTGAGAGATTTTGGTTTAAATATAACCAAATCACCAATTTACTGTGATAATACAAGTTCTATAAATCTATTAAAAAATAATACATATCATGCTAGAACAAAACATATTGATGTGAGACATCATTTTCTAGGAGATAACATAAATAAAGAATTTTTTTCTCTGCAATTTATTAACATAGAAAATTAAATTCTAGAAATATTAACTAAACCATTAAATGAAGCAACGTTTACTAAATTAAGAAGAGAACTAGGAATATGTTCTCTAAATGTGGAAAAATAACTAAATAGTTTAGTATAAATATAGAATAAAATATAAGAGAACTAAAAAAAAATCAAAATGTACATACTTATATCGACATAGGCAAAATGGTATGTCAACATATAACAGAAGAATTTTAAAATTACATGTAAAGACCCGTAACTTCCTCGTTGAGGAAAGCGCGGATAGTTCGAGAACAAGCCACAACAGAACGCAAACGGAAGGACATTTCATTGTATATTACAACAATGCACTAGATTACAAGAATATACAGAGTATAAACAAATAAATATTACACAGAAATACCAGAGATTACAATAAATTACATAGCAGCGGAAAATAATACAATACACAACTAGAAGAGATATACGGATACAAAGCTTTCCGGATATCGTTCCAGCTGTAAACCAGGGTCCTGTGAATATAAATCTGCAAAACCAAAACTACTAGCTGCCCATGTCAAAATAAGGGCACCCAGAGTTTAGGTTAAAACAATAAACTCCAGGTCAGTCATGGGACTGGTGTGAGAACTAAAACAGTTATTAATCTTTATTTAAAGTTAGGGAAATCAAGGGACCACGCCGTATAACATGGAACGGGTTTCCTCCCAAGAACACCAGTGCATAAAACAAACAACGCAATGCTAAATAAAGAAAAATGAAGCTGTTATAAGACCCAGGTCCTATCACACAATGCAACGCAAGCCGGGGGATAGGGTTTTCCCTTATAACAGTCAAAGAATGCTTGGTACGTTTAAAACAAATCATTTGATACTATTATAAGTGCATAGTGTATAAAACAACTTCAAATCATAAGTATCAATCATAGGCGACATGAGCGTCCCATGCCACTATGTCGCCATATATAGGTTTACAAATAAAACCGCAAGGTCACGTATTTGGAAATTGGATTTCCGTCTATGAACCGAGGCCAGGGATCGTCCTCTACCGATTCGAGACTGTCTAGCCCGAGTCTCAGGCAAGCGCGCAGACAAGCCTTGGATCGTCAGGGCCGGTCCACCGATGTGGATTATTATGCATGAACACTGCGTTTCCCCACCCTTTGGGGTGTAAATGAGCCAACGAATGGCTCCATCGGACCCGGATCGTCCGATCTAACCGAGGCGCCTCGCAACAGCAACAACCACATAGGTGAAAAGTATATAAATGTCAGGGCTGGTAGGTCACTGACACCACCCTAGCTAGAAAGAAACGCATGCCCTCCCTGAGGTCCGTCTCCCGTTTTTGGTTCACAACCGGGGTGCGAAACTCGCGAAGTAAACGTTACACAAAGCTACGCCACAAAGGCCGTGCTTTGATCATCACCACAAGACTTTGCTTTTCAACAGAAGCCTTGATCATTTGCCACTTAGGTATGCCACTGTAATGACCCGGATTTTTAGCGACTTTGGTTATCGACATAAACACGATGTCGATAACCAAAACATCGAAAAATCCTGGTAATTAGTGAAAGAAATTAGAGGGTGAGGAAAGATAAGATAGAAAATTAGAATAGAAGAAGAAGAAGAACACAACATCAGAGTAACACGAATCTCACAGCGGAACGAATAACATATAATATATATAACATAACTTGAAATATACATCTGTACTTGCATATACATATCATTTTCAAAGTACAGCACTTACAACACAACGGAAATAACTATAGCTATGATCCTGAAGCCTCCTGCTCCAGCTCTTCCACTATATCTGTAAAACCCCGACTACTTGACTGCCCGTACAAATTTAGGCACCCAAGAGTTTAGGGAAAAAAACAAAATAAACTCCGGGTCAGTCATGGGACTGGTATGAGTAAAACAGTTCGAACAAGTAAACGATATCTCATAAAACCACGCCGCATAACGGAACGGGTTTTTCCCTTATGAGAATCCAAAATATCCTTATATCAAAAAACCTTTTGATATTATAATAATGTCTATCAACCATAGTATATATAATCATCTAGCAGAACGCTTTCATCTCACGTTCTACATATATAGTATACAACTCAAAACCACAAACACGTATTGGGTAATGGATTTCCAACTATGACAAGGTATGGAACCACCTTTCGCTAGTGTACCTCTAGAGAGGAATACACTGGGTTCAACAAGAACATCTTGCAACCCGGCCACACATGACCGACCACTCATTTCGCTTGAGTGTATCGAATGTATATCACCAACAGTTGGGATCAGCAACCGTTTCCCGAATGGGACAGCATCAACAATAGATTTTTTGAAGTAAATGAAACTCTAGATCAGGTGGTTATACACCCTACTTCGGTGCGACCGACTTAGCCATGCTGCCTGCCCGATTTCTGTCATTTACCGGATGATGAGGCTAGAAGCTACGCTTTATCATCACACCAGATTCACTTTGAATGCCACATCGTCAAATCCATCAAATCACCGATTGACGTCCTCAACAATACATTATGTGTTAGCTAAAAGAAGTTTCCTTCTCCGCTTCCACTCTTGGTACAGTTGGAGAAATCAATATACGTGATCGTCTGGAAATACTCTGTCAGACATCCGTCCATACAAGTCATCCAGGAACAGGATGAACCGAAGGCACTATTCTGTAAACAGGATAGCCCTTGCATAACTCCGTCTTCAATTTCCTTTGGCATATATGATTCGCAACGCTTATGCCAATACAGAGTGGTTCTTTGGATAATAATCCAACCGGTCTCTCCATATTAACAACGTTAAAATGGTCAAAACTTCGATAGTCTGTGATTTAACTATCGAATAAAAACAAGTGTGCAAACAACGCTAATATTTCCAAATGGAAATTATATCGATCAAACATCATTTAATATTCATCTCTTTATTTCATTAATTTACTTATCTCCTGTTTCCCTACGTTCAATATTCCTTATTTTCTAAATTGGGAAAACATACGTTATTAACAATGGAAAACATTTCCATTTCTTGTTTTCTTTATTAGAAAACATTTCTGGTTTCTTATTTGGAAAACATTTCCCAAGCTTCTTCATTGGTCTTAGACAGATGTTTAAACAATATAGATAACATCGCTATGCCAACTCAAACCATTTCCTTTACTGCCGAACATTAACTATTCCTTAGTTAAAACGAAGCCAATCAGGTTGGGGTAGAAATACCTCTCAGACCTTAACTGAACAACATTTCTAACTTTGAAATTAGCAATGTTCACTTTATTCATTTTTCTAACTTCCTTACTTAACCCTCTTCGAATAGCTATATTCGATTGACTCTTTTCACTTAACTCTATTCGATTTACTAACACCGATTAACTCCTTTTACTTTAACTCTAATTGATTAAACTAACATCGATTAACTCCTTTTACTTTAATTCTAATCGATTAAACTAACATCGATTTAGCTCCTTTTACTTTAACTCAAATCGATTAAACTAACATCGATTTAGCTCCTTTTACTTTAATTCTAATCGATTAACTAACATCGATTAACTTCTTTTAACTTATCACTAATCGATTAACTAACATCGATTAACTTCTTTAACTTACTTTCGAAATATTTCCTATTTAGCTTCTATTTACCGTTACAAATATTTCCTCTTTATAACTTCTATTTACCATTACAAATATTTCCTCTTTATAACTTCTATTTACCATTACAAATATTTCCTATTTATAACTTCTATTTACCGTTACAAATATTTCCTATTTATAACTTCTATTTCTATTTATTTTCTAAATAAATATCCCTTTTATAAAACCGTGTTCGTTTTATAAATAATTCCTTTTATAAAATCCTGTGATTTTATAAAATTCCTTTATTTCAATATACATTGAAATACTTCTTTTTACATCCCAGGGTCTTTTATGATATTTACAATATCGAATAACAATGATCAACATCATTCCAACACACATAATCCATAACAGATTATATAACACATCATATATCACAATATATGAAAACAGTAAAATAAATGTTGAGGAATCCAGTCGGATTCCTCCAACCTGTTTCCCTGCATCACAGATGTTAAAAAATATAGATAACATCACTTTCAGTTCCATATGATATATTCTGTTAAACAGAATCAATATAGAAATTAAATCAACTGACTAGCAGTTCAATCAAACAGTCAACATACAGTAAATCAGCCAATATCTAACAGTTCTAAAAATACAACATGAAATTATAAACTATTCAGAGTTAGTGAGATTTACTCACATTGGCGCGTTAACCGTTAAATAGCGGTTTGCGTTATTTGATTCAGTCGGACAATTTATTTCGCCATAAATTGTAACGAGCCCTAATTCATTCCCCGTCAGTTCCATTGCGTCGCCCTCGTCCATACGATCCCCATTTTCTCGACCCACGATATAACAAACTTGCGCCCACCATGCTCCTTCTATAATTCATGACATCTCAGCATGCTCCAATGAAGAACACCCTCCATTTGCCTCCACGTTCTCAACTTGTTTTTTCTTTTTTTCTTTTTGTATATGGGCTCTCACACTTCGGCCCATACCCACGCTCAAGACCACAAAACCACGCTTAGTTCCCTTTTCACGTTGTAACCTCATCCGACAAGACAAACTTGCTTCAAGCCCTCACTCTAAATGCCACGTGGTTCCCTTTGTTATTTATTTTCCCATTTGTTTCTTCTTTTTGGGTTTTACGTTTTTTATACCGGCCCAAAATCTTGCATGAGAACCCACCGCATTACTACAGCAATGCATCTTCTTCCACAATGAGCCGCACCAGCCCATCCCAAGCACCACTCCCGTCCTTTAATTCACGTCCCCTTCTATAAATGAAACCCCTCTTCTTGAACACGTGCAGGTAAGTCCTTCAACACCAAAACACTAAATCCCATGTACCATGCATAACCCGCCATGCTACTGTCACCTTGCTTTCCCATGCCCCCTCCACTTCTGTCTTTCCTTAAACACATTAAACCTGTTACTATCCCTTTCAAAATCCCACACCGAACCCTTTAACACTCTCAAATCTCCACCTTCTCCAACATCGAGACACTTATACGGTTCTGGAATCTATCGCGAAAGTCTTAGGTTCGCCATCGGTCACGATATATATCATCTGAGCTCGATCCTCTACCTCCCATCGAAGCGCCTTCCCTCCCGCCTCTGATGCCACGGATCTCGCTCAACTCGAGCTCGTATATGCCTCAGAAAACTGACTCAAAGTCAGCGGCTTCAAGCCCTAAAATCCGTCAAACGAGGAAGCAAATTCATCATAGCTGCTAAGATCGTTAACCTCGTTGGGTAGAAGGCTATTGATGATGGAAAATTTCTCATATTGGTGTGTGGATTTTTTTGAATATTAGGAGAGAAGACTGCGAGTGTTTGTTGATCCTGATATTCGGTGGCGGCTGATATTGTTTTGACCGTAAATGAATAAAATTAGGTTAAGCTAAGTTCGTATATTTATACAAGAAATTTGGGGTTGCTGTAATCCACCTGACCATGCAAAGTTGAAGGCAGAAACTAGGCCACGCCGGCTCAAATTAGATTACCTCTCATTCTTTTTATTCGGAAAGAATACGGACCATTATATTTTAGGGTAGGTTTTGGATATTATAAAATTTAACGTACCTCATTTTCATAAGATTCCTTTTACGTACAGACTGAAATAAAGATACTGTTGTATTCAGTAAGGTGCCACGATCCCAGAAATATAATAATATCGGTAGTTCAACTCATTTTGTGAAACCCCAAAATCGCTGATACAGGGTGCAAAACACTCCAAATAAAAAGTTGCTTATTTAATTAATTAAAAATCACTATAAAATTCTAAAAATTAAATTATCACTATTTCCCAAAAGAACCTTGTCTAAATTCAAACCCAATATCTAGTTATATCGAATAAACTGTTACGGTCGATAAACGATTCTATAGCGACTATTTTAAAATTTGATTTGGACATATCTCAAAATCTACACGACGAAATCCCAATTTTTCTCTTCTACTAGAAAGATGTACTCCACCAGCTCCACACGTTTCTTGTTTCACAGAATTCCAGCTTAAAACGAATCATGTACATTCAGTTGAAGTTCAAATCGCCAAATTGCGAACTACAGCGCCATTTCAAGCTCGATTTTTTTTATTATATTATAATTATACGTTCAAACTATCGTCGATTTAATATATTCGTTATTCAAATTCAGTTCCAAGCTGAATTAAATATCACAAATGATCCGGTTCACACCATATCGTCATTTCAGCCAATTCCGATTATTTCAGAATTAAATATATTATTTAATTTATTATTTTAATTAAATATTCACTATTATTTTATTCCATGACCATGAAATTCTCTAAACCACCATTTCAATAATTAAATAAATTAATTATAATACCCCTGCCAATGCGGGTCATTACAATCTTCCCCACTTCAAATAATTTCGTCCTCGAAATTGCTAAAAGGTAGAGAATGACCCTATCGATTGGTTAGAACATATTTGTTCACTTCTTATCTTCAGTTTTAACTGAACCAATTTAATTTCAATTAAATTGTTAATTAATTCTGACTAATGAAAATTTTCAAAAATCCTGAAAATTTTCTAACACCTTAACTCTTCGAAAAAATTTCGCTAGCACCTCCTTTGTACTAGTCAATAGCTCAAACTTCAACTTGCCTCTCTGGGCCATCTCCACCCCAAAAGAAAATCAAACAGCCAAGCAATTTGCCAATTCGGCTCATAAATCTTATATCCAATAGAAATATAAACTTGTACCTTTTGTCGGCATATCATTATATCCTTTCCACCTGTTATCAATTCAACAGATACAAGGGTCATCCCAATCAAATTCCAATCTGCTTTTATCCACGACACAACCATTCGCTTATCTCTAAGCCAAATCCCATTTCAACTCAAGTTCAATTCTTGATTTTCAATTCCTTAACTTCTCAATCGAATACCATTTCGGACTCTAGTTTCATAAACCCAATCTTATTCGATTTCATTTCAACTTCAGTTACCACTTAACTGACTTTACTTTAATTCAAATCTGCTTTCACAAATTTCTGTTAAATTTGTTTTTAATTTAAACAGTCTTTCCCAGGGAATTTTCAAACCGTTTACTCTTTTCAAAAATCAAATTTTCCTTTTGAACATGTCACTGAGCCCTTAATTAATATTCCATTAGTTAAATCACTTCTTTATTTCTTTATCAATATTTGTTAACCAAATATTTTCAATAACCATATTGGCCTTTTATGTTAATTGGAAAACATTTCTGAATATCGCCTTCCTTTATTTTCTAAATCAATAACCTTTATAATCCTATTTATAATTCGAAAATACTCCAATTACTTATCTCTTTTCCGATCTCGTTTATTCTATACTTAGGAAATATTTTTTTTTATATTCCCAGCTTATGCTTATTTGGGTTAAAACGGATGTTGTGTAAAACATCGTTATGACCACCCAAATAATATATTCCAACTAACTCTTATTCAACATTGACCTTCGAGCCTGAAATCTTACTATTTATTTGTTAATAATGGAATCAGTCAAGTGGGGGTATAACTACCTCTCAGACCTTGACTGAATAACATTTATAACGTCAAAACAGATATGACTACTTACTCGAATAATCAACATCATACAACTACTGATTCACTTTCAAACACGTATATGCTTCCTCTTTCTATTCTTACTAGATTTTATTCTAGACTTCCCTTTTGATTATACTATTCTATTTCTAAGTTTGTCTCCTTATCGACTTCTATATATATATATCGATACGTTGATTTCTAGCTATCAAATTATCTTAAAAATATTCTAACTCCTTAAATTCCCGGAAAAATTCGCCATAACCTCCTTTGTATCAGGAGCATCGGGAAAATCCCCAAACTGCCACACAGGCCTTCTCCAATCAAAAGGAAAAAGAAAAGCCAAGCGGCTAGCCGATACGGCGCATAAAATCTCATATATGAATTAAATACATACCTTTCTGTCGAGCATTCTATTTATATACATTTACACCTTATCCATACTTATCTCATGTACATTCATACATTTCTAGTTCATTCCAACTTAATCCAATCGTTTTAACTTATTACGTTAAGTGATTTTCAAATTACTGGTTTGCCCATTTCACCTTTTTATTTGAGTATAACATGTTCAAATATATTTTAACTTGTTTATCAACTAATTGAATTCCTTTTCAATTCTATTTGAATTTCCTATATTCAAATACCATTTCGATTCTCTTATTCAAATTCTATACTTGAATTTCATTTCAATTCTATTTGAATCTTCTATATTCAAATTTCATTTTCACTTTCGATATTAAAATCCTATATTTGAATTCCTTCATATTTTCTATATTCAAATTCTATATTTGAATTTCATTTGAATTTCTATATTCATACTCTATTTCAATTCCATTGAATTTCATATATTCAAACTCCCTTTGAGTTTCTATATTCAATTTTCTTATTTCAAATTCTATTTTGAAATTCTATATTCACTTTTCCATTATTTAAATTTTCTTTATTCAAATCTCATTTGAATTTCTATATTCAAATCCCCTTTGAATTTTCTATACTGAAATCCCCTTTGAATTTTTTTATATTCAAATTCTATATTTGAACTTCCTTTCTTCAAATTCCTTTTCAAACTTTCTTTACTCATTCTTTATTATAAATCCCATTTGAAATTCAACACAACTTGTCTTTTCCAAAACAATTTCAAAACAGTATCTTTGGTAGTAATTCGTCACTTACAACTCGAAAATGAATACTGATGATGCAGCTGTCATCATCAGAATCTATTTCCCAGCGATCGAAGTGAGTTCAATACTATAAAACCATCTCGAAACATTTCCACTTTGAAATTCATTTCAAAATATAATTCACACTGCTTGTAAAACAATTTAAAATCTCCCAGGATCTTAAATTTTCCTTATTTTCAATTCAAATCCATTTACAAACACTTATCCAATTCTCCAGAGTTTTAATTCAATTTCTGGTTTAAATTCAGATTTAACTTATCTGATTTCACGTATTTCACTTATATGAATTCTGATTGGTTATTTACATAACCATTAAATTTATTATCTTACTCGATTATAATCACAACCAATATATCCAATATATTAAAATTTTGATATATATCTTCTTTATATCGAGATATACCTTGGGTAAACTTATTTTAATTTACCCTCTTTTCAAAACATACCATGATGGTTCATCGTATTCAAGTGTTTAGTAACTCCTACCGATACAGTGGATCAAACTGATCGACCAGAATTCACAAACAACTTAACCAACGGATCTCCACAATATAAAACAAATTTTTATATCGAATAACAAATACGTTCACTTGTATATATACACTCAATCTCAGTCTAGGGTATTTCTAACCATATCTCTACCGAGTCACGCCACAGAGCCAAGTAATTCTTAACTTAAGCTCTGATACCAACTGTAATGACCCGGATTTTTAGCGACTTTGGTTATCGACATAAACACGATGTCGATAACCAAAACATCGAAAAATCCTGGTAATTAGTGAAAGAAATTAGAGGGTGAGGAAAGATAAGATAGAAAATTAGAATAGAAGAAGAAGAAGAACACAACATCAGAGTAACACGAATCTCACAGCGGAACGAATAACATATAATATATATAACATAACTTGAAATATACATCTGTACTTGCATATACATATCATTTTCAAAGTACAGCACTTACAACACAGCGGAAATAACTATAGCTATGATCCTGAAGCCTCCTGCTCCAGCTCTTCCACTATATCTGTAAAACCCCGACTACTAGACTGCCCGTACAAATTTAGGCACCCAAGAGTTTAGGGAAAAAAACAAAATAAACTCCGGGTCAGTCATGGGACTGGTATGAGTAAAACAGTTCGAACAAGTAAACGATATCTCATAAAACCACGCCGCATAACGGAACGGGTTTTTCCCTTATGAGAATCCAAAATATCCTTATATCAAAAAACCTTTTGATATTATAATAATGTCTATCAACCATGGTATATATAATCATCTAGCAGAACGCTTTCATCTCACGTTCTACATATATAGTATACAACTCAAAACCACAAACACGTATTGGGTAATGGATTTCCAACTATGACAAGGTATGGAACCACCTTTCGCTAGTGTACCTCTAGAGAGGAATACACTGGGTTCAACAAGAACATCTTGCAACCCGGCCACACATGACCGACCACTCATTTTGCTTGAGTGTATCGAATGTATATCACCAACAGTTGGGATCAGCAACCGTTTCCCGAATGGGACAGCATCAACAATAGATTTTTAGAAGTAAATGAAACTCTAGATCAGGTGATTATACACCCTACTTCGGTGCGACCGACTTAGCCATGCTGCCTGCCCGATTTCTGTCATTTACCGGATGATGAGGCTAGAAGCTACGCTTTATCATCACACCAGATTCACTTTGAATGCCACATCGTCAAATCCATCAAATCACCGATTGACGTCCTCAACAATACATTATGTGTTAGCTAAAAGAAGTTTCCTTCTCCGCTTCCACTCTTGGTACAGTTGGAGAAATCAATATACGTGATCGTCTGGAAATACTCTGTCAGACATCCGTCCATACAAGTCATCCAGGAACAGGATGAACCGAAGGCACTATTCTGTAAACAGGATAGCCCTTTCATAACTCCGTCTTCAATTTCCTTTGGCATATATGATTCGCAACGCTTATGCCAATACAGAGTGGTTCTTTGGATAATAATCCAACCGGTCTCTCCATATTAACAACGTTAAAATGGTCAAAACTTCGATAGTCTGTGATTTAACTATCGAATAAAAACAAGTGTGCAAACAACGCTAATATTTCCAAATGGAAATTATATCGATCAAACATCATTTAATATTCATCTCTTTATTTCATTAATTTACTTATCTCCTGTTTCCCTACGTTCAATATTCCTTATTTTCTAAATTGGGAAAACATACGTTATTAACAATGGAAAACATTTCCATTTCTTGTTTTCTTTATTAGAAAACATTTCTGGTTTCTTATTTGGAAAACATTTCCCAAGCTTCTTCATTGGTCTTAGACAGATGTTTAAACAATATAGATAACATCGCTATGCCAACTCAAACCATTTCCTTTACTGCCGAACATTAACTATTCCTTAGTTAAAACGAAGCCAATCAGGTTGGGGTAGAAATACCTCTCAGACCTTAAATGAACAACATTTCTAACTTTGAAATTAGCAATGTTCACTTTATTCATTTTTCTAACTTCCTTACTTAACCCTCTTCGAATAGCTATATTCGATTGACTCTTTTCACTTAACTCTATTCGATTTACTAACACCGATTAACTCCTTTTACTTTAACTCTAATTGATTAAACTAACATCGATTAACTCCTTTTACTTTAATTCTAATCGATTAAACTAACATCGATTTAGCTCCTTTTACTTTAACTCAAATCGATTAAACTAACATCGATTTAGCTCCTTTTACTTTAATTCTAATCGATTAACTAACATCGATTAACTTCTTTTAACTTATCACTAATCGATTAACTAACATCGATTAACTTCTTTAACTTACTTTCGAAATATTTCCTATTTAGCTTCTATTTACCGTTACAAATATTTCCTCTTTATAACTTCTATTTACCATTACAAATATTTCCTCTTTATAACTTCTATTTACCATTACAAATATTTCCTATTTATAACTTCTATTTACCGTTACAAATATTTCCTATTTATAACTTCTATTTCTATTTATTTTCTAAATAAATATCCCTTTTATAAAACCGTGTTCGTTTTATAAATAATTCCTTTTATAAAATCCTGTGATTTTATAAAATTCCTTTATTTCAATATACATTGAAATACTTCTTTTTACATCCCAGGGTCTTTTATGATATTTACAATATCGAATAACAATGATCAACATCATTCCAACACACATAATCCATAACAGATTATATAACACATCATATATCACAATATATGAAAACAGTAAAATAAATGTTGAGGAATCCAGTCGGATTCCTCCAACCTGTTTCCCTGCATCACAGATGTTAAAAAATATAGATAACATCACTTTCAGTTCCATATGATATATTCTGTTAAACAGAATCAATATAGAAATTAAATCAACTGACTAGCAGTTCAATCAAACAGTCAACATACAGTAAATCAGCCAATATCTAACAGTTCTAAAAATACAACATGAAATTATAAACTATTCAGAGTTAGTGAGATTTACTCACATTGGCGCGTTAACCGTTAAATAGCGGTTTGCGTTATTTGATTCAGTCGGACAATTTATTTCGCCATAAATTGTAACGAGCCCTAATTCATTCCCCGTCAGTTCCATTGCGTCGCCCTCGTCCATACGATCCCCATTTTCTCGACCCACGATATAACAAACTTGCGCCCACCATGCTCCTTCTATAATTCATGACATCTCAGCATGCTCCAATGAAGAACACCCTCCATTTGCCTCCACGTTCTCAACTTGTTTTTTCTTTTTTTCTTTTTGTATATGGGCTCTCACACTTCGGCCCATACCCACGCTCAAGACCACAAAACCACGCTTAGTTCCCTTTTCACGTTGTAACCTCATCCGACAAGACAAACTTGCTTCAAGCCCTCACTCTAAATGCCACGTGGTTCCCTTTGTTATTTATTTTCCCATTTGTTTCTTCTTTTTGGGTTTTACGTTTTTTATACCGGCCCAAAATCTTGCATGAGAACCCACCGCATTACTACAGCAATGCATCTTCTTCCACAATGAGCCGCAACAGCCCATCCCAAGCACCACTCCCGTCCTTTAATTCACGTCCCCTTCTATAAATGAAACCCCTCTTCTTGAACACGTGCAGGTAAGTCCTTCAACACCAAAACACTAAATCCCATGTACCATGCATAACCCGCCATGCTACTGTCACCTTGCTTTCGCATGCCCCCTCCACTTCTGTCTTTCCTTAAACACATTAAACCTGTTACTATCCCTTTCAAAATCCCACACCGAACCCTTTAACACTCTCAAATCTCCACCTTCTCCAACATCGAGACACTTATACGGTTCTGGAATCTATCGCGAAAGTCTTAGGTTCGCCATCGGTCACGATATATATCATCTGAGCTCGATCCTCTACCTCCCATCGAAGCGCCTTCCCTCCCGCCTCTGATGCCACGGATCTCGCTCAACTCGAGCTCGTATATGCCTCAGAAAACTGACTCAAAGTCAGCGGCTTCAGGCCCTAAAATCCGTCAAACGAGGAAGCAAATTCATCATAGCTGCTAAGATCGTTAACCTCGTTGGGTAGAAGGCTATTGATGATGGAAAATTTCTCATATTGGTGTGTGGATTTTTTTGAATATTAGGAGAGAAGACTGCGAGTGTTTGTTCGATCCTGATATTCGGTGGCGGCTGATATTGTTTTGACCGTAAATGAATAAAATTAGGTTAAGCTAAGTTCGTATATTTATACAAGAAATTTGGGGTTGCTGTAATCCACCTGACCATGCAAAGTTGAAGGCAGAAACTAGGCCACGCCGGCTCAAATTAGATTACCTCTCATTCTTTTTATTCGGAAAGAATACGGACCATTATATTTTAGGGTAGGTTTTGGATATTATAAAATTTAACGTACCTCATTTTCATAAGATTCCTTTTACGTACAGACTGAAATAAAGATACCATTGTATTCAGTAAGGTGCCACGATCCCAGAAATATAATAATATCGGTAGTTCAACTCATTTTGTGAAACCCCAAAATCGCTGATACAGGGTGCAAAACACTCCAAATAAAAAGTTGCTTATTTAATTAATTAAAAATCACTATAAAATTCTAAAAATTAAATTATCACTATTTCCCAAAAGAACCTTGTCTAAATTCAAACCCAATATCTAGTTATATCGAATAAACTGTTACGGTCGATAAACGATTCTATAGCGACTATTTTAAAATTTGATTTAGACATATCTCAAAATCTACACGACGAAATCCCAATTTTTCTCTTTTACTAGAAAGATGTACTCCACCAGCTCCACACGTTTCTTGTTTCACAGAATTCCAGCTTAAAACGAATCATGTACATTCAGTTGAAGTTCAAATCGCCAAATTGCGAACTACAGCGCCATTTCAAGCTCGATTTTTTTTATTATATTATAATTATACGTTCAAACTATCGTCGATTTAATATATTCGTTATTCAAATTCAGTTCCAAGCTGAATTAAATATCACAAATGATCCGGTTCACACCATATCGTCATTTCAGCCAATTCCGATTATTTCAGAATTAAATATATTATTTAATTTATTATTTTAATTAAATATTCACTATTATTTTATTCCATGACCATGAAATTCTCTAAACCACCATTTCAATAATCAAATAAATTAATTATAATACCCCTGCCAATGCGGGTCATTACAGCCACACAGGCAATTCACTCCATGCGTTTGATATCCATTAGTATACAACCCCTGAGCTCGTACGTCTCAGAGAAGGGCGTTAAGCAAGAGAATAAATTCTCCGCCGCCAAACAGATATATATTTAATAGAGATCAATCACACGGACTAAAATCCAATGTCAGACACACAGTCCATTTACAAGTCCGTTCTGGGTCTGAACGAAACCGGAGGCACCTAGTACCTCGCATATCCATCGATCTCCAAATACGTCTGGACGATCACCAACTGTTTCCTTCTTCTTGGGTGTACAGCCCAATCAAGATCATCAGTAATCACCCAAACGACGTGAAGACCTCCAGTCTTCGATCATCGTCTTCATCTTCGACTTATCGTCGTATCAGTTATTCAGAATGGGATAAACCCGGTCTTTCCGAATAACTCGCGTATATTTTAAATAAGTGTTACACAAACACAACATACGCCTCATTCCAATTCATCAGTCACTAACCGTAAAATAATCAAGAGAATAATTCCCCAAATATTAACCCCGAAGGCCGAAACCAACATCAGATCAATATCGAGAAAACCATTCTGCTTAGCTAACCGACAGTTAGTTTCTAAATTTCACATTCATAGGGAAAGGTTCCCATTAATTTTATCAAAGATAAATCATTAAAATTTATTCTCTAATCTTCTTTTGAATTTCGATTCAACTAGTCGGGATTAACGAACCTTACCGAAGTAATCGTTTGTTTTAATTTTCCAATCCCAACCTATTCATCCTTTGAAGTAAAACTGGTAATACTTTATATCTAACACCACGGTGTTATCGGTAAATTCAATTACCATTTCACGTTCAAATCTAATTAAAGATTTAACTATCGCCTGGAGCAAAACTGTTGATACTCCATTCTCGTTTATTTCAATCTAATTGAAGATTCATTAAAACTCTACTTAGTTGTAATCGTTAACTGGGTTAAAGAATCAGTGTCATTTAAAACACGGTCCACGATAAACCCAAAATCACATTCCATTAATTGTCGGGTTAAAGAACGAGTGTTATTTAAAACACTGTCCACGATAAACCCAAAAATCAATATCAATTCAATTTCAATTAAATATTATTTAATTGGTACACTTTATTAAATCTAAATAAAAAGATTTAATATTTTCTCAACTGGGTTCAAGAACAGTGTTGGTGAAGACACCATTCACGACAAACCCAAATCACATTTGATATTCAATTCAAGGCTCTGAATAGAAAATATATCGGCTTATATCCAATATCAAATTCTACGATTAACAAATGTCGTATTGGAAATAATGATATAGATGTATATCTTTCAAATTTCCATAACAACATCTGTATAATCACGAATTCCAACATCGAAATATTCCGAAGACAATTTCGATTCAAACCCACTCCAATGCAATCATTTGAAATTCTAGTTATTTTTAAAATCCTTTTCAAATTCAATTTATTTATTTAAAAACAAATAGAATTTTAATTCTAGTTCAAAACTAGTTCATTTCAATAGAAATCTATTTTTATCTTTTCAAATATGGATTTTTTCATCCCAATTCTTTCTAAATCATTTCTTATGACTTTACACAAATTATTACTATTTTTAATAATTTTATCAAGGCCCGTACAGTCGATTTCCATCAACGGTCATCGAACTGCACTTACAGCGACCTTTTTCAAATTTGATTTGGACATAATTCCAAACCCAACCGTTAGATTTCAAATTTCTAATATTCGTTAGAAAGTCCTTTTCGATATGAACCCAACGGTTCCGGTTTTAGGAGAATCCGACGGTCGGATCTCCCGTAATATCCGTTCGAAGCCAATGGTCGAAATTCGCGAACTGCCACAGCGCAGCGCGTTCTATTCAGGCCATTATATTATATATATAATATATATAATTTATTCTTCGTCGATTTCCTTTTAAAACGTGCTTTATAAATCGTTTTCAATTCATTTTCAAAACGGTTTCAACTTCATATTCAATTTCAAATCAAAATTGAATATTCTAATATAAATTTGTTTTAAATTCATTTTCAAATCGATTTCAATTCAGTTTCAATTTGAATTCATTTATATTCAATTTCAATTTGAATTCATTTATATTCAATTTCAATACGTTTTAAATTCAATTCAAAACGATTTCAATCTAGTTCGAATTTCAATTCCATTCAGTTTAATTCGAATTTCATTTCATTTCAAATTGTCAAATTTTGAAATCACTTTCGATATTCATTTTAAAATGAATAAAATCGATATAAATATCGTTCACGTCAAAATGGCGTCAATCTAATCGACACTTCTTCATATGTTTCTAGTTTCAAATATTCTATTTCAAATATTTTTATTTCAAATATTTCTATTTCAAATATTTTTATTTCAAATATTTCTATTTCGAAACTGGAATGAGGCCCAATCAATAACCATATAATGTTAGTTATATGGATTTTCTACAACACAGGTATACAATAACAACGATGAATAATCAACCATCATCCAAAGTGCATTTTACACTGTATAAGCATCAAATATAAATATTCAACGCTTATAACAGTCTGTCAATCAATCGATCGACATACAACTAAACAATCGGGATTAGTGTACATCAAATATCATCACAATACCCGTGAGGGGTTTCAAGCAATCCAACACAGATTTTTATTTGTGCAGTTGGGCGATGTGTAAAATTTATCGTCCCAATCAATGTCCTTCAAATAGGTGTACATAAACAAACCGTCCGATTTGTAAATGAATATTTATTTATTAACATTCACGTTAAAAATTATATTTTTAATGATCAAACTATTTTATTCAACTTATGAACATTCTATTCGGTTCATTTATTAAATAAAATGTTATCTTTATTTTTCTAACTTATTTTTAGAAAATTTCGGTGGCATAACGGCACGATAATAGAAACGGGACGAGGCCTAGCCTTATCCCCGGTCTAGTGAAGGCACACGCCATTCACACATCAATCAAATCAATTTTAATTCACCCAACAGTCAAATTTCAATCAAATAATCTAACTAATTTTTGCAATCAAACAAACAAGTCCATGGTCTGTGGACGATTGTGTCGGGTGCTACTAAACACTGTCTGCATCCTAGTATATATATATATCTAGAAAAAGAAATTGAAGAGTGAGGAGTTCTCACCAATAGCTATCCTAACTCCACGGCATTTCTAATGCAGGAAATCTTCACTGTTCTCGTCTCTTATCACCTTCGTTGCCCGTAGCCACTACATATGTAAAAATCGAATTTTTACTTCGCTATTCAATATATAAAAATCGAATTTTTACTTCGCTATTCAATATATAAAAATCGAATTTTTACTTTGCTGTTCAATATATAAAAATCGAATTTTTTCTATGCTATTCAATATAAAAAAATCGAATTTTTACTATGCTATTCAATATATAAAAATCAAATTTTTACTATGCTATTCAATATATAAAATCGAATTTTTACTATGCTATTCAATATATAAAAATCGAATTTTTACTATGCTATTCAATATATAAAAATCGCATTTTTACTATGCTATTCAATATATAAAATTCGAATTTTTACTTTGCTATTCAATATATAAAAATCGAAATTTTACTTTGCTATTCAATATATAAAAATCGAATTTTTACTATGCTATTCAATATATAAAAATCGATTTTTTACTATGCTATTCAATATATAAAAATCGAATTTTTACTTTGCTATTCAATATATAAAAATCGAATTTTTACTATGTATTCAATATATAAAAATCGAATTTTTACTATGCTATTCAATATATAAAAATCGAATTTTTACTATGCTATTCAATATATAAAAATCGAATTTTTACTTTGCTTTTCAATATATAAAAATCCTCGCCCTTTTATAACATAAAAATCTCGTCTTTTTTCTTCATACAAATCTTATCTTTTTCATTTTAAAAAGAAAGGAAAATCAGAACTTTATTAGGCTAAATAAATTAAAAAAAACTGACTTTATATATTTCGATTTACCTAAATTACCTATAGTAAAAATAAAAAGAAATAAAATGAAATAAACAAAAAAAACTCACTTTGGTGATCAAAATCGAAGTTGTGGCTGCAGGGGGGTCCACGTCGGGGTGAGGTGGCGCACAGGGTCGGGAAAGGGTGCTGGGGGGTGCGGCAGTCGGAGAGGGTGGTGTTTGGCCATGGCGGCGGCCGTTTTCGTGTCGGGGGGGGATTCGAAGGTTGGGGTTCGTCGAACGACGAGAGAACAAGGAGAGAGGGAGGCTGGAGGGAAGAGGAAGGTGGGGAGGGGCTCGACGATGGCGGAGGAGGGCGGACGTGGGTGGTGCGATGGGCGGCGGTGCGGTTGTGGCGGGCGCGATTAGTTAGGTTTTTTTCTGATTTCATCTGAACGAATGAAAGAGGGGGAGGAGGAATTATAATATATATATATATTTATTTAATTATTTAATTTCATAAAGCAACCTTTTTATTTTGACTTCGAAACGATACCCACCGCCTGTCGCCCATAGCTGATTACTCCCATTCCGAACACAATGGGATATGTATCGTAAGCTGATTCGACTGTTTCGATCAGTTTTCATCAAATTCAAAATATAATTCTTTATATATTGAATTTAAACGCACATTTCAATTTACCGGGGCCACTTACGGATCCCGAAAATTACAGAAAAATTATTTCTAGCTTCGTATCGATGATACGGTCCTAACAAAACTAGTTTCGTTAAATTCTGAGACCGTTTGAAAAATGGCCAATTTCCAGTCGATTAAAATCAACTAAAACTGGTCAAACGCGTTTTCCTTTGCCACGCTCACATATTGATTCAGAAAATTATGAAATTTGGAATCTAGCAATAATTTGACATCACGGACCCAACAAAAGTGGTTTCGTCGAATTCCGAGGTCGTTTGCAAAATTTCTATTTTTAAGGGCCTGAATTCCATAGCGACTATTCATAATTTTCAACTGGACATATCTTTTGATTCCCGCTATGAAATTTCAATTTTTCGGATTCGTTGGAAAGATAGTCACTATTAGATTCCATTATTTTTGGTTTCACTAAAATCCGGATTGTTTTGCACCCGGTACATTCAATTGAAGTTTGAAATCGAATTATCGAACTACCGCGCCATTTTCAATTCCTATTTATAATTATATATAATTATTTATATTCTAACGACGACCTATATAACTATAAACGATTGAATTTTATTCAAACGAAATTTTCTCGTCGATATTATTTAAAACAATTCATTTTAAATAATCAAAATTCGCCAAAATTGCCGAAATAAAATTTTTAAACTGGCCCAGATTTTCGGGTTGTTACATTACAGTTCCCTCCAAAGTTAGTTATAACTCTTATTTGAACTCCTCACTTTGAAAAGACTTCTCTTCTCACTCAATTTCTCTGTAATAAAAATTATGAAACTATAGAATAATGGCTTCCACTTCAAACAATAACCAAAACAACTTCTTTTCGTTTCCTACGCCTACCTAAGGCCCATTTCAACGTTCCACACACGCAATGTATATCAAACTAGAAGAATCTATGAAGGTACCCTTCAATTACTTGCTGAAATTCAACTTCTTCAACTCCGGCTGGCCAAAGAACAAGAGAAGCAAGGGAAGATCATTAGGATTCTTTAGAAATATATAATAGATAACTAAGAAAATCCAATTATTATTGAAGATGATTCCTCTAACATTCAAGTCCATAATCCCATGGAGGAATATAAAGAAGAAGAGGAAGTTGAAGACCAAAATCAAGGAATGGGCGAAGACGATCAAGTAATTTGTGTCTGCAAAGTCTGTTTCGATAAGGATTAGAATGTGGTTAAACAAAATGGGGAATTATGTCTTTATTACGCAAATTATCCAATTCACAAATCCCCGATTGTTAGAAACAATTAATAGTTAAGTTTGTGTATTCGTATAAGCGCTAATGCACGTGAATATTTGTATGTATTCATTACAAATATTTTTGTACTTGTAAACAAGATAAATAAATAATAAATATAGGTTTGTATGAATGTTCCTTAGTATTTATTATTTATATTTATACCTAAAGATGTTATTAGACTCTTATACTAGATTTGGTATAGAATAGTCCTAGGTTGGTTAGTATTAGTTTAAGATATTATAATATGTATTAGTGTTAGTACTATGCCTTAGTTTTTTTGGGGGGGGGGGTATTATATTATATAGTTTTTGTTGATGACAAAGGGGGAGAACTATAAAATAGGACTTAGATTAAGGGGGAATTAGTAATTTCAATGGAAATTAATGGAGTAAGGGGAAATAACTGAAGAATCGAGACATCAGGTATGAATATTTTATAAACAAGGTTGTTATCATCAAAAATGGGGAGATTTTTAGAGACTGAGATATTGATGATGATGGTTTTGATGACAAAAACTTTGTTAACCTTGTTACAACTTTGTTTCAATTATTATTGTCAGAAAAAATATACTAATACTACTTTCTAGAATATATATATATATATATATATATATATATATATATATATGTGTGTGTGTGTGTGTGTGTGTGTGTGTGTCTGTGTGTATAAGAAATATATGCAGGTAATTATTATTGAAGACTGTATAGTTCAGAGAATCAAGATTCAAATTTTAAGACGAATGAGTATCAAGAAATCAAGAGTTCAAAATTTCAAGAATTGTACAGTAAATGTGTCTAGATATTCTGTTAAAAGTCCTGTTAACACTTGGTTCTGATTGCAAATTAAAAATCTGATTTTAAAATTTAATTCTGATTTCAAACTTCCTTTAAAAATAATTTCAAAATTATTTACCTGATTTTAAGTCTAGTTTTCAAATGATTTCATAATTACTTCCTAATTTATAAATATATACTACTTTATTTTAAGAAATATTTTAACTCTTGAAAGTTATTTTCTATTTTCAAATTTATATTTAATAGAATTTTACTTAAGTTTAACTTACAAATTTATTACTAGTTTTAATATAATTACTTATGTTTTCAATTTTCTTGTTTATATCAAGTTTTAATATATTCATAGTTTTATATTTATACTTTTATGTCATTTTATATTTAGTTTCTTAATTATTTTTATTTCATCTTTATATAAGTTATTTAAAATATATTTTACTTTGAATAGAATATTTTAATATAAAGGAATATTGTTTGTTTTATTTTTGGATTCACCATATTTTATTTAAACAATATTTACTTTGTTTTAAAATTCTTTTTTTTTTAATTTTGTACTAGCATATGTCGACATATGAAAAATGCTAAGTCGACATACTAGCCGTTAGTTTTTGTTTTTTTTAAATTTTGAAAAGAAGTGTTTTTTTTTTTTTGAATTCAAACCTTTTATGAAAGGTTATGACTGCTGTAAACCTATAAATACCTTCCGAAATTCGATTTTTTTAATTACTTTTCATTCTCTTCTTCTTTTCTAATCATACCACCATTATTCTTCTTAATTTCGTAACTTTCTATACTTAAACTCTACCGATTTCAATAAAAATTATATCATTCTTTTTCTCTTTCAATTTTGAATCAAAATCTCTTTGAAGTTCAAGTGCTACTCAAGAGTTATAGGTTGTTTGTAATGAAAGATCTCAAGATCAAGTAATATCGAGTCAATACTACATATTTGATAAAAGAAGGGTATGGTCCTGTCCCGTATAAACTGACTAGGTGTATTATGTCCTGAAAATCGATTAAGTGTAAAGTTGAGGCCCATAAATCAACCAAGTCTCACTATACATGGAATCGGTTTGGGTGTGCCCTTATAGCCCTGAAATCAAGGATTGTAGTTGGATTTACTGAATAAAAATCCACATCAACCCATTGTTGTGTGGGATTGGATGTAGAGGAGTCCCGAGCCAGTATAAAACCCCGGTGTGTACTTTCCTTTTAGTGCTTTCAATTTTGTTTTCTGCATTCTTTGATTGATTCTTTGTTTGTTAATATTTGTGATCTGCATGTTGTTTTGTTTAAGCCAAAAAGATTTTCAAGAAACTAATAAATTCCCTAAAACACTTTTCACCCCTAGTGTCTAAGTTTGCCTTAAGATCCTTAATCTGCATCTCCAACAAGTACCACCAAGGTGTATGTAAACTTCGAACGTTGACACTCCCTAAGTAGTTCTTTCCTCAAGTCATGAATATTCGGAGCGTACAACTTAATTTTCTTTCTTAACCAACTGTTTCGGTCAAAAGTGAAACCTTATGGGTTATTGTCTCCACTGAAACTTTGAGCATTATGGTCCATTCGTCTATTGAAGGATCTTCTCCCTGTCTAGAAACAATCTTCTCAATTAAGACTGGTCGAAATTATAAACACAATACCAAAGGTACACTTTTGACTGAACATGTCTTCAACTACTCCTCACATTACAAGCAACCAAAGTTTCTAAGTCCTTTCATTCGATCAACATAGCTGGTACCATCTCTTAGTATCGTCTACTAAGAATATAAAAAACTTTATTACCTTTTTCTAGAGTATACTCAATGTTAAAATTATAAGTAGTCAAAAAATCTAACCATCTCCGTTGTCACATATTCAACTCCTTCTAAGAAAACAAGTATCTTAAAGACTTATGGCCTGTAAACAAATTGAACCTTTCGTCCAGCAAGTAATGCCTCTAGATTTTCAAGGAAAAAACTATAGCAGCTTACTCAAGATCATAGTAGGGTAACACACTTTATGTGGCCTCATCTATCGTGAAGCATATGCAGCAAATCTTCCCTTCTTCATAAGAATAGCTCCCAAGCCCATTTCTCAAGCATCGATATGAACCACCAAATCCTGATTTCCACCCAGCACCACTAACACTAGAGCATCGGTCAATAAAAGCTTCAATTTCTGGAATGCTTCCTTACCTATCTGACCATACAAACCTAGCATACTTTTGGGTCAACTTAGTAAGCGGCGTTGCAATCCTCGGGAAGTCTTTAATAAACCTTTGATAGTACTCGAAAATTCCGAGAAAGCTTCGGACTTCCACAACACTTTCGGGCCTCTTCCAATTAATGACACCATCTACCTTTATAGGATCTACCGACAGGCCTTCACCCCAAACGACGTGACCAAGAAACTTCACTTTCTTTTCCTAAAGCTAACATTTAGAAAACTTTTCTTTCAATTGGTGCTTTCGCAAAGTCTCGAAAACAAAGGTAGCACTAATTCTCTTTAACACATTTCAATAAACCGATATATCATCAATGAAAATCAGCACAAAATGGTCTAAGTCTCTCGAAACACTTGGTTAATAAAATCCACAAAGAAAAAAGCTGCATTCGTTAATCCAAATAGCATAGCCATCCATTCGTACGATCCATATGTCATATGAAATGTTATCAATGGAATGATTTCTTCTTCTATCCTTAGTTGGTGGAAACTAGTACCCAAATCCCAGTCAGAAAACATGTTCGCTTTGGTTAACTAATCTAACAGGTCATCTATGCGGGGCAAAGGATATTTATTTTTTGTCATCCTCTCATTAAGCTTTTGTAATCAATACACATCTTCTATGTTCCATCGGGCTTTTTCACAAATGTAGCAGCAGCTCGTTAAGGCAAACTACTTGGACGAATAAAGCTTCTTCCTTCCGAATCAACAAGTTGAGCCTTCAGCTCTCTCATCTCCGAAGGGGTTACTCAGCTCGACGGCTGACTCACTAGCTCCGCTCCCAGCACTAAATCAATATGAAATTCAATAGCCCTCTTACATTAGCAAATTCCTTCACGACAGGAACACCACTTAGCTCTTCTTCCAACTTGAAAACACACGACAACGAAGATATCTGTGGAACCAAATTTTCCTCCCAAAACACAACTTTATCAGCGCTATCGGAGTGTCTCAACAAAATTTCCCTACTTCGACATAGCAATCTAGCATCATAACGATTCAACCGATCCTTTCCTAAAATAATAACAAATAAATCCAAATTAAAAACATACAAGCTATGATTAAAAGAGAAACCTAAAGAACGAATTTCCATATTATCACATCTCATCCTAAAGGTTACATAGCCTCCAACCAAATTATGTGACACTCCACATCCCTTAAAGTCACCCATATGAGGATGCATTAAGTTTTGTGAAGAGCTTAAGTATAAAGTAACAACACAAAGACTAAAATTCACAAGACATAAATAAAAAACATAAGGAGAAACTTTTAAAAAAATTTATTAAAATAAGAAAATCAAGTCACAACACTTACTAAATTTCAAAATATCAGGTAGTCATCATCATAAAACAAACATACTATCTCGTGGACAACATTAGAGTACATAAGTAAAACCACATAAGCCTCTCATAAGTCAATACAATGATCAAAAGACAAGAACTAAACCAATACATAAAGAAGCAAGGGGTCTGAATCCAAGCTGAACAAAATAGTCAAAAATCACTGTTGAGACCCTCCACCCTGTGAACCGGGGGGAAAGGAAGAGAGAAGGCGAAAACAAAGTAGGTCAGACATACGTTTGGTGAGTTCTAGTAATTTTTAGCATGAGCACAAGATAAGGAGACATTTAGATAAAAGAATATTTCAAAGAGCAATGGGCATAAAAGCTTAAATGAAATAAAAGAAAAGATAAACACTAATAAGGATAGGCTTTTGTTTCATATTTGCAATTTGCTGCACAACCTACCAAAATATCATGATTAGGCTTTACCTAATTTCTACCCATCAATCGGCTACTTTACCCCAAAATATGATAACCTGTGCCAGTTATGGAATTTGAGGTTATCAATCCCAAACCCATCAACTAAAAGGACACAACCATTAATCACATGCGTTACAGCGGCTTATCTTCCGCAATTGCAATGTTCCACGCACATCGTTCTTCTAGAACACGCCTGTACCCACCTCATTTGAACCACTTACTGTCTAGTTAAGTAAAGTGTGCGCTAGCCTCTACCTAGTGTGAGACTTCATGATAACCAATGGATACTGATTAATACAGATTCCCAACCAAAAGTGCAATTGACACAATTCACCCTTAGACTTGGCCCCCAATTTATAAGATTTCATTATACTAGTAGGCCTTTTATCTTCCCCAATTAGCCCTTGCTGCCAGAACGGACCTAATTTGTCTTAGCTTATTAATATCGTAATGTAACTTAACACGTTTAAGTTTATTAATATGCCCAGTTTAACCACATGTTATATCACTAACATTTTGAATTAATGTAATCTTTTTATACAACCCTTACCCTCGTTACTAAATGTCCAATTTAGTGCAACTTACTCCAATTTACATGTTTTCCAATTACAGGTTACTTAATGCCAATTAAGTGTAATTTATTCTAATTCACAATTTTGAATCTTCTCCAATTAAGGTGTATCCCAATTTATAGTCCATTATTTGTATATAATATCCATCAATTTCCAACATATCCAAAATCCCCTTTATAACATACTTTCAATATTATGCCAATTTTTACACAAATTAATCGATAAAGGCCTAGGCTCTCGTTGACCTAGGCTCAATGCAAAAATAAATAAAAAGGGAAAATTGGTCTTGACTACTCGTAAGGCCTAGACCCAGATATGAACAAATAAATAAAATACGACATTGCAAGTCTATAATAAAATCATAGTAGAGAAAGGGATATAGAAGAATAATTGCTTGCAAGTAAATAAACAGGTGAAAAGGAATAAACATAGACAACAAACAGATTGTGTAATAGCTTAGAAAAAAACAAACTTATAAATACTGTAAATGCAAAACTTATACATCCCAACTATTTTACGGTCTTAATCCTTCTTATGTAAATAGTTGATCTAAAAATTACATAAATCTCACAGAGAAAAGATTGCAAGTCCAGAAAAGGCTTTGGTAGAAGAAAAATCCTTTAGATCTACATTTGGACAATACTCCGATCTATTCCACAATTTTGTTTTATTTTTATAACATAATGGAGTGGAGGCTAAGAAACTTAAGAAGGAGAAGTGTTTAGGAAAAAGCGAGTAGTACCAGTAAATTTACAAGTGTAGAAGGATAATCTAAGCCTTAGGATGATTAGATTTTCAATCTCTGCTCTTAAAATCACGTCAGCAGAACTCTCCAGAACACTATAGCGCTGACACAACCCGAAATCCCCATCCGGCCCAGACCGAACGAGAACGCGGATTGCGTGAAAACACGATGCATCAAAACATAGAACAATAACAATTTACATCAGAGTAAAAGAATATCAGAGTGCGAATAAATAATATACCACGGAATTACAATATCAGAGAATAAATACATGGCAGCGGAAATAAAAATGTATAAATACAATGCATAGCGGAAATACATTAACTAACACAACCAAAAGAAATACACATATACAAAGCTTTCCGAATATAGCTCTTGCTATAAATTAGGATCCTGTTAAATAGAGAACTGGAAAACCAAACTACTAACTTCTCGTATGGAAAATATAGGCACCCAGAGTTTAGATGAAATCAATAAACTCCAAGTCAGTCATGGGACTGGTGTGAGAACTAAAACAGTTATTAAAAATTTGCTTTGAAAGCAAGGTAAATCAAGGGACTATGCCTTATGATAAGGAACGGGTTTACTCCACATAAAAACTAGTTTGAAACATAAAACAACGCAATGTTTTTTGGAAAATGAAGCTATTATAAGACTTGGGTCCCATCAAAAAATGCAACGCAAGCCGGAGGATAGAGTTTTACCTAATAATAGCCAAACATGCTTGATACATTTTAAAACAAATCACTTTAATATTACTATAGGTACATGGTGTCAAAAACAACTTCGAATATAAATGTATCAATCATAGACGACATAGGTACCAAATATTATGTTGCCATGCAGATTTACAATTTAAAAACGCATGATGTCGTATTGGAAATTGAATTTCCTTCATGAGTCAAGGCAAGGGATGTACTCCTTACCGGTTTCGGGCCATCACCAGAGGGATGCCTAGGATCCAGACACGTAACCCTTGGATCCTGCAGGGTCAGTCCTATCTTACTTTTGAGGATTAGTTATTCCTGAACAATACGTTTCCCGGTCCTATTGGACCCCCAAAAATGGCCTTTGTCAACCAAACATATCTGAGGCGCCTCGATATCCATCATCCACATAAATAAAATTGCCTGGGCTCTATACCATGGCACTACCTCTAGCTAAATGGTCCTTGCATCCCTTATCCCGTTTTAGACTCATACCGAGGTATGAGGCTCGTGAATTAACGCTACAACACGAAGCTACGCTAAAGCCATGCTTTGATCATCAACCACAAGACTTTACTTTTCAACAAAAGCCTTTATCATTGCATCTTAGCATGCCACATTGACAATCCATGCCATACAACTGATATCTACCAATATATAACCTCTAAGCTCATATTTATGAGAAGGGTGTTAAACAAGAGAATAAATTGTTCATCACCAAATAGATACATATTTTGTAGAGATCAACAAATACAGAACGAAATACAATGTTATACATACAATCCATTTACAAGTCCGTTATGGGTCTGAACGAAATCGGAGGCACCTTATTCCATATACCGTATATCCAATACAGGAGAGAGGTCCTCGCATATCCGGCCGATCTCTAAGTATGTCTGGACGATCACCACTTATTACCTCTACTAGGGTGTACTTTCCAAGTGAGATATCAACAATAGCATAAAAGATGTGAAAATCTCTAGTCTTCAACCATTGTCCTTATTCCTTCGACTTTCAATCGTCGTATCAGTTATTTAGAATGGGTTGAACCTGGTCTTTCCGAATAATTCATGTATCTTATAATCAAGTGCTATAAAAACACATCAAATGGCTCATCCCAATCAAGAATATTCTTTTATACAAATATTCTTATTACTGGGAGTTATCCCCATAAATATTTTCAAAGATTTAATCCATTTAAACCACTTGTTTAAATCTTTCTTTGAAAACCATTGCAAAAGATTTTGTATTATCTTTTAACAATCTTAAACCAAATTAAGGATTAACAACTAGCTGGGATTAACAAGCCTTACAAAAGTAATCATTCATTTTATTATCCCAATCCTAACCAATTCATCCCATAGAACTAAACTGGTAGTACTCCATATCTAACACCTATTTAATTTAATTACCATTTAACATTAAAATCTAATTAAATATTTAACTATCACATGGAGTAAAACTGGTGGAACTCCACGTCGAACATTTTGAATTCGGTAAATTTAATTACCTCTTTCACATTTCAATCTAGTTAAATATTCATTAAAACTCTAGTTCAGTTTTAATCTCAAAAATTATTATTTAATGATTATTATAACCTAAGTCAGCTTCCATATTTATTTATTTATTTATTTATTTATTTTCGTGTCCGTCCAAAATCGGACATCAAAATCAAACTTCTAATCTTCATTGAATATTATATTATAAAAATATTCATATTTGTTCTGGATTTCTTGAATTTGGTAAATTTAATTACCTCTTTCACATTTCAATCTAGTTAAATATTCATTAAAACTCTAGTTCAGTTTTAATCTCAAAAATCATTATTTAATGATTATTATAACTTAAGTCAGCTTCCATATTTATTTATTTATTTATTTTCATGTCCGTCCAAAATTGGACGTCAAAATCAAACTTCTAATCTTCATTTAATATTATATTATAAAAATATTCATATTTATTCTGGATTGGAATAAAATTTCAATCAATATCCATATAAATAAGTTCATATGGATCACATTCATCATGTACATCGAACAGTAGTTGCAAACAACTATCAACATCCAAATTGACATCCAATGTGCATTTTATTTTCATGTAAGCTTCAATTAGATAATTGTATAAATCTGTCAATCTACCGATTAACCGTAATTTCACACAAGGGAGACGTGTGAGCCAAATATCATCCCAAGACCAGTGTGGGGTATACAACTAACAACAATTATTTAACTAATCATTTATTTCATCTCATCCATATAATAACATAACCAATCATCCAATGCCATTTACGGTGCCACAAGCGTCCATCCACAGAGTATGAAATGCGAGTGCCACATATTCATACAACGCTTCTAATGCAAATGATTTGTGAATAGTTCATATGTCGAACTCAAGGGATATCACATGCAACATATAAAAGTGACTATACAAAATATTTGAGTGAGAGAGTTCTCACCGAGATTTTTTATGGTTATAATAACAAACGCTTTTAAGTTAAATTAAATGTGGGATTAATTTAAACTAAATTTCCACCTAGCTCCAAATTTGACCAAATTAGTTTCATTGTTAAGCTCTCATCGATACTGTTCCAACGCATCTTGAATTGTCTAATTTTGAGTTCGTATGAAAAAGTTATGATCTTTGTAAGTTTGTATATTCGCTTAAATCAAAACATTTGACAACTTATTTTTATTTTTAACTACACAAACTATATAAAATAAATGATAAATCTCACCTCGAGAATTCCAACACTTCACCGCAGGATCTCCAAGTACTTGCTACGAGTCAAAGATCTAGCATTTTAAACTCAAATCAACACTAAACCTCTCATACACACTCAAACACTCACTAACACGAAGCATACAGGCTAAAGGCAAGATTTTTATAGGTGTTTGAGCTTTTGGGACCAACAGACTTGTTGTCGAGCATGGGATGATGTGGTAGCAGTTCAATGAGGGTTGCGAAGTGCCTGCGTGGCAAGGTGGGGGACACATGAGGTTGCTAGAGCTGGTTCGAGTGGTGCAGACCTTGGTTTGGTACTAAAGGAGGTTCTTTTTGCAAACTAAAGAGGAAGGAAGGGAATTGGAGAGAGGGAGGGACCACGTCCTACTGATGGCACCTGATGACGTGTCACAGCGACGGAGAGGGTGGCGCATCCCTCTAAGTGGCAGAGGTTGCTGGTGAAAGGAGGAGGAAAGGAGAGGGAAACCATTAAAAGGGTCTAAGAGCTTTGGAAATGTATTTGCAAAATGGAAGTTGTAATTAAAACTAACCAAACTCTAATCTAGTCATGGAAGCACAAAAGAAAGGGAGCATGACAAGTGGAGGGGAGAGAGGCCTTGTTGTCTAATTCTTATTGGTTAAGCACAATTCACTGTTTGACTTAATTTGACGTTGCATTAATTCTAACGTGCAAACTTCATTCTAGTCTCATGGCCACACGTAAACTCCAAAAATTACAAAACTTGAAATCTTGCTATATTTTGGACTTATGGTTCCAATGAATACAGCTGCGTCGAATTTGGAGACCGTTCAAAAAATGGCCTTATTTTAAGTGAAATTCAAATTTAAGCTGAATTTTCAACTTACGTTCATAGGTTGTTTTTCTTCATATGAACTCCGGTGGACCTGAAAATTTGATTGTTAGCATATTTCGACATTCCAGATCCAACAAAAGTGGTTTTATCGAATTCCGAGATTGTTAAAAAAATGGTCCTTTTTCAAGTGATCAATATAGCTCTTAAAATATTGATATTTAAATTCATGCTTATAAATTAAATTAATAATTTTACTAAACTTAGTATAAGTCAAATAAAATATAAAAACAAATTTTAAAATTATTCTCAAATTTTATCTAACAAAAATAACCAATTTATATCCAAAATTAATTAAAATAGATTAAATCAAAATTTTAAAATAGTTCTGAAATTTCGGGTTGTTACAAGAAGCTTTGACATCATGCCAGGCACGAAATCGCGCCTGGCGCTAATATGGGTTGACCCACCTACCTATGTAGGTCAATACAAGGGTTGATCCACATAGGTTATGGGCTGACCCAATTATGGGCAGGGTCGTCCATTACTCCGCTGATTTCGGCTTGGTTATTTATTTAATTTCGGGTTTAAATTTCAAACTTCGACCAGGCATATGTTGTTCATTATTTGTTCATTTTCCGCAAGCTAACAGTGTAGCCAAACCATAATTTCGTAACAAACCCAACGGTGAAATCCACTTTGCCCAATTTTGAATATTATTTTAAATAATATTGGTTTTATTACTCTTTTCTATTTAATTATTGCTTGTTAAAAATTCAGAGTGTTACAGATTAGCTACTCTAAGGGAAGTCACAATGTACGATGGTTCCAAAAACAACTTATCTATTACACATCTAGTGATAAAGAAATGTGGTGCACCTATGTTAAACAAAACTTTTACACGTATGTTATGAAACAAAAGCTTCCTTCCCCAAAAGGTATGGTTTCCACTGGGTCTCTCAACCCCCAAGCTCCTCTTCATTACAGATAGTTATCTCAAGGACAACATCACTAGGGTCGTCGTTGCTTTCACAATCTCAAACCGAATCCCCCTAATGAATTTCTCATCCTTAACAAAACATTATTGATTTCCCCTGAGCATATCCAGACAACTCATCAAACCTTTTATTTATTGTTGCAATTGCGCGAAGCAATGGAATTCCTCCTTTCGATCCCCCATGCTTCGTAAGGTAACCCCTACTAATAACAGGACCAAAGGAATTCTCTTATTTATTTAAATGATTCCCTCAATTCCTTTCTCCTAAATTGCGCGAAGCAATAGGTCCTACCAGTTTAACCTTCTATGCTTTGCAAAATACCACCTCACTAACATGAAACTGAAATCTTACTCCTAAGTCCGTTAAGCTGCGCATATCAAAAGGCTTAGGCGCTAATATTCATTATTTAATTGGTGTTTCCCGTATTTTCCCACCTATTATACCTATCCCAGGTTTCATACATATGCAATGTCTTTCTACCAGTACTAATAACATAGCAATTAAATGGGTTCTATCAACGTTCAATTTAAACTTCCAAGGGATCGACACTTGTGTCTACCCCTTATCCCCTAGGCTCCCTCATAGGCCTCGAAGTCATATTTAATTCATTTCGAAAGAGACTACCCTTCCAACGAAATAACAACAATTAATGCTTAATGCCTATAATTACAAAAATAATGATAGGCTACTCCGGAAGGAGCAACCCCTTCAGCTACATTCAACAATCAATAATCAATGCTTTTCGTCACACAAATGACAACAGGCCATAGAGGTAGAACTTCTACTTCACTTTAGAGAAAAAGTAATGATAGTCTCCTTGTTGTCATTACCGATGTCGATAATCGAAAGCAAAACCTCAAAACATTTGGTATTAGAAAAGTTCCTAACCGACCCCATCGGTGCCGAATGAAGTAATTTGCATAGAACATGTTTATAAAAGCATTGTCGTCATAGGCAATGGCTTCAAGGCTTTCTACTTTTTTGGAAGCATAGGCTTCGGTAAGAAGCCTTGGTTCCAACGAAAGACCTAAAGGCATAAGGCCCTTATTCCTTTCAAAGTCACTTTGTAGAATCTTTCTTTATAAAACATTGTGTTCACAGATGAGAAACCCATTCGGCTTAACCAAAAGAGATGAGGTGAAAGCCTCTTGTAGAGTAGTTATCTTTTAAAACAAAATATTTATAAGTATCATGACTAATTAAATAACCGAAAGATTAGAGGAAGAAGCCTTGAATGATTTATATACCGTACTTGTGATATTCCTGTTGAATGTAACAATATGATTTTTGTTCGATGATAACAAATATATATATATTATTATATAAATGTGTTTTTATTTGTACTATTCTATACTACATCACATACAAAAATAAATATTTATTTTGAATGAAATGCTATTGCACAGAATTTAATATTTAAACAGTTTTTTTATTCAAATAAATATTTTATTTTAACATTTGGATCAGTACATATTTCTAACTCCACAATTGTACATTTCACTATAATATAATACATTCAATTCACATTTACATTGATTCCTTAATACAAAACTCATACACTTGGTCACATGTGTGGACTCATTCACACACACTAAAGCACTTTGTCTTCAAACTGATTCAGATTCTGTCCAACAACCTACATACCTATAATAGAAGCACTTACAGTAAAATGGTACAAAAACAGAATTTATTGTAGAAAAATATAAATTTATTTTAAATTTTATTTGCCTCAGAATTTGGGTGTGTTCCTCATCTTCTTTCTAGACTTGGTCTGATATGTATGTACATTTATTTGAATATAGACTGCTTGTGATATTCACAGTGATTCACTGAAAATACCACAAGGAAGACTAAATAACTAGTGCCTGCAGACCAGCCTAAACACAACTATAGTGGTCTAGTTATAAAGACCAGCCTCGACTCACGTTTGTGGTCTACTGATCTTGACTGGCCAAGACACATCGTATAGTGGTCTGCTAATTTTTATAGAAATATTTCTGCTGTAACACCCCATATTTAACAACACTAAAAGACGATAAATTAAAGAATAATTAATTTAATATTTAGGATTAAGTGAAACGGACTACGTCATTGCGTTCATCTCGGAATTTTGGTCAAAATTGGCACCTGCTTTACATAAAACGGACACCGTATGAAGAAGTTATTAAGGTTTGAAGTTTGTATATGCATAAGAAGAATATATACGAATAAAATATATCTAGAAAATTCAAACATTTCAAAATTGCGGAATTTGGGGAAGCGGGAAAATTCCTACCTAGGGGTTTCGAACCCATCAAGGGGGTGTTGACCCCATAAGGGGGGTCTACTCCCCTACGGGATATCTGGGCAGATTAGGTTTTTGTCTCAGCTATATATATAGCCTCATTTCTCAAGTTTTTCTACACCAAAAATAATGAAGGACTAGAAGATGTCTCTACCTAGATTGAATCAAACCTTTTCTTCTTCAGCAATCAACTAGAGTTATTCAGGTTTAAGAGAGTTGTGATTCAATCCTTCTTCTATTTTTCTAGATCCAAATACTGTTAGTCTATGTTAATTTTAGATCTAAATAATTAAAAAGTAAATATTGACATGACTATAATTTGGATCTATGCATGTGACTATGTGAATCATATCAGATCTGCTATAACCTGTTTATCTAAGTTACTCTGACATGACTATGAAACAAGATCTGAACCTATACCTATTTATCATGTCAGATCTCACTATAACAAAATATGTAATTAGTTACATTAGTGGCAATGTTTGATGGCTACGTGCAACCATAACCCGTTTATAATAATATATAAGTGAACAAGAAATGCTAATACTTTTCCCGCTAACAATTTGGCTGAATTTTTGCTATGTCCGCTCACGTATCTTTCGTCGTGACAAGAAATATTCGGTAAAATATATTTTCCTCCGGTTATGAGAAAACCCTACTGGAATAATTGTCTACTTATAATCTTAGGAGAACTGATTGTTTAATCATGTTTGTTATCTTTCTCATCGTGCATTAGTCAAACACTGGGAATTAATGCATCATTATAAAACAAATACAAAATTATAGTATTTGCATAACCTAACAATAATTCTTTAAATATCAATGTAACTTTATTGAATAACAAAATAAACATTATGGAAGAGCTATTATGATCACGTAAAAGGACTGCTTACTAAGAGATCCAGTTGCACATGCCACTGTAGAAGAAATTTTCAGGCATGTACTAGCCTCTACAGTAGTAGTTGACTGTTTTTGTGCTATATGTTAATTGAATCTAGGATTAGATAACAACACAAAAAAGTTAGACAAAGGAGGTCTGTGTTTAAGTGTTTAGCCATAATAATTGAAAAAGATGCACAAAACCATAGTAATTCAGTTGATCAAATTTCTACGCAGCATGCTTCTAGAGAATTATAAAAAAAATAGGAAAACTGTAGTTCACTTCTGATTGTCTGTTCAAAGATCTGAACCTATACCTATTTATCATGTCAGATCTCACTATAACAAAATATGTAATTAGTTATATTGGCAGCGTTTGATGGCTACGTGCAACCACAACCCATTTATAATAATATATAAGTGAACAAGAGATGCTAATACTTTCTCCCGCTAACAATTTGGCTGAATTTTTGCTCTGTCCGCTCGCGTATCTTTTGTCGTGACAAGAAATATTCGGTAAAATATATTTTCCTCCGGCTATGAGAAAACCCTACCGGAAATATCCTCCCCCATCGATCTAGATTTCCCCCAGAACCATTTCGCCTCAACAGGCGAATCTTGTCTTCGGCCTCTATTTCACGCTTCTAGCTCAATAAAGGTAATTCACAAATAAATCTTATTTTGAGTTTTTAAATTGATTTGGGTTTTTGGTTGAAATCATCGTATGAATTGAATCTGTTACCCAAATGTCTTTTTTTTTGTTAAGATCAGAAATTTTGAGATCCAATTTGTAATTGTGTATACATGACCAAAGAGTTAGATTATTTCAACTCTTCTATTGCAATAACTTTGTAATTGCTCTAGCCTGCCAACCTACTAATATGGGCAAAATATAATTGATGAACTGAGTAGCGCCTATTGTTTTAATTTTGTATTTCAGTTTTGAACTCTATCAAATTTTTATTAGTTTCATTTTTTGAGATTTAATGAAGCATAATTAGTTCAGTTAGACTGACAGGTTAAATCCAAGATTAACTAGAGATGTTTTGCATTTTTTATTAGTCACTTTCGATCATGCTTCCACTTTGAACAGACAATCAGAAGTGAACTACAGTTTTCCTATTGTTATTTTTATAATTCTCTAGAAGCATGCTGCATAGAAATTTGATCAACTGAATTACTATGGTTTTGTGCATTTTTTTCAATTATTATGGCTAAACACTTAAACACAGACCTCCTTTGTCTAACTTGTTTGTGTTGTTATCTAATCCTAGATTCAGTTAACATATAGCACAAAAACAGTCAACTACTACTATAGAGGCTAGTACATGCCTGAAAATTTCTTCTGCAGTGGCATGTGCAACTAGATCTCTTAGTAAGCACTCCTTTTACGTGATCATAATAGCTCTTGCATAATGTTTATTTTGTTATTCAATAAAGTTACATTGATATTTAAAGAACTATTGTTAGGTTACGCAAATATTATAATTTTATATATGTTTTATAATGATGCATTAATTCCCAGTGTTTGACTAATGCACCATGAGAAAGATAACAAACATAATTAAACAATCAGTTCTCCTAAGATTATACGTAGACAAATACACTTGATAATTTTACATTCATTGGTCATTTTATTTTTAGGCTTTATCCATCTCAATATTTACTATACAGAATAGAAAATGAAAGCTAGCAATAATCAGTTTCGGTTTTCTAAGGAATATACCTTCAGTGCATAACATGATTGGTTTTGTTTCCACGCTCACTGTTAGTGAAAACCATGATGAAGATAAATGCTATGTAGTCTGATATGTTATGTTGCTGTAATGTGCTTTACATAATGGTTAGGTATACTTATTGTTGTAGAATATAAATTTATTTAATATCCGAATCTTTAGACTAGAGAACTGTAGGATGATAATTTTTCACTAATTATACATGTGCAGGTGTCATTTATATAATTTTCCAACCACGGAGCAATAATCAGGCATACAGGAATACAATAGGTGAACATTTGGGGCTTTTAAGCTGGAAGGAACTTGGCCTCCTTGTGAGTTTGCTTGGTTCATTCTTAAAGCATGCCAAATCAACACAGGTATTGAAATGAATAACCATTACCTTTGATTTCTAGAAGTACTTAAAATATTGAACTTGTGCACTCGTTTTTTGTCAATTTACAGAACTAGATGATTCTAGGCTTGTTCTTAGAGCTTCAAACAAATGTAGCATGTCATACATAAATTCATTGAATACGTTATGATCTATATTAACTTTTATACTCTTTTGGAGCAAGGGATAAAATTCTGCATGTGTTCAACGAAATTCTGTCGGGGGGGGTAACAAATTCTGCATTAATTATGGTTTCAAATTTGCAAATAAAATAAGTTTTATTTGATCACATCTGACTGCAAAAAAGTAGTCAGGATAATATTCATCAAGTGACGAGGCCAAGAGCTGATATTAATTTATCTGGTAATGGACATCAGCATGGAGTAGGGATATTTAATGCAGAGAGTTGCTGCCAAGGCTTCAGAATTGGTATGCCATTCTCAGCTTTATTTTTGTGGAAATTAGATTTTACTTATAGCTTATGTATTACATCACTATAATAATTTTCTATTTCCTATATTTTTGGTGCTAGCAATATGATATGTGATAGTAATTTTTTTTAAATATTAGCAAATAATTATCTACTCTAATTATCATTGTTTTAATGAATATTTTGGGCCACTGTTCGACTGTAAACCTGCAACTTTATGTTTCCAAATTAAGTGTATCAGGTGATTACAACTTCAGCAACTCTGCTTTTCCTTATTGTAACACCCCACATCCGTTAATGTCACTCACAAAGGGAATGCCTTAACTTCGGTGGAGAGTTATAGGTAAAAGATGCAGATAAATTACAAGACAGATAATTTAAAATAGCGGAAAATAAAACTTTACTTTATTGATAAAATATTTTGTACAACAATTATTTTCCAATACCAAAATATCCGTCTTACAAAAAAAGAAGCATAAAATAACTTTTATATTCCCCAATGTAGCATGAGCCAGCCATAGCAAGTGAATCCAAGGAAAACTTCGACTAATCTTCAAGCTTGGAAAGGAAATTGAGCTAAGTAGTAATATTCCCTCCCTGCGAACCTGGGGAGGGGGGAAACGGAAGACAAGAAAGCGAAAGAAAACAGAGTTAGACATAAAGTGTGGTAAGTTCAGTAACTTTCAGCATGTGAACAGGTAAAAACAACATGACATGAATTTAACTGAATACAAGACAACACCATGATGACGGGAATCATAAGCACATGATATGATAAGGTAAGATAAACTGGATGCACTTCTATACTTTCTCTGCTTCGCTACTACCTTGTTATTCTAATTTCTATATCTCTGCACCTCCTAACTAGTAATCTGTATAAACTGATAAGAATAGATACGTGATCCCAATCCCCGCAATTGTGATTGCCTTAAGGCGTACATCTATTATTTTATTACCTAGATCTAATCTAGGGTTTTTCTATCGGGTGCTTCCTAGATTCAACTAGGGTTTACGCGACTTATCTAATGCTTCTCGGATTTTAGGGTTTACGCGACCTAGGTCCAACTAGGGATTATGCTACCTATCGAACGACGCCCCTAATCTAGGGCACACTACCCAGAGTGGTATATGTTCCTAGACTTTCCCCACATATGTGTCGTGGATCATTATCGCTGTCTAGATGCACATGTCCTCTATATGTGCGACCCTAGTCTCGTGGCAGGGCAATTCAGGAAACACGGAACTCGGTCGAGAGCTTCCAGATATCGGTCGATGCAGATGCTAAGGTCTGTTTTTCCAGTGGCTATGGTCCCACCTGACCCCTACCTCAACTAATGAAAGGCACACCTTGAAAAATGAGAACTACACGCAGGCCCTCTATGCCCCACTAACGTAAGGCCATCCGCACCCATAACTAGATAGCAAGTATATGGTCTGTTGGAGTTCTCCGCCTTTCCGCTTCACGTATCTCAATTGACTCAAGAAGGTAGGTAGATGACGAGTTGCTATCATAGGGCTACTCGTCTCACCGAATCACGCTGGTCCATCTTAGTCTTTAGTTGTCCTATATTGCAACCAAGGCATACCCTTGGTTCTTCTAATGCAGACCTTAACCTCTGTGAGCCCAGGCGGATCATCTGCAACCTCACAGTGGGTTATCAAGAGTACCCTCACGTCCTCTCGAAGCCGCGTGCTTCGTCCCCCAGTTCGTTGGAGCCTTCTTTAAGATTAGATGGACGTTCGCTCCTTCTCATGTCGTACTAAGGTTTACTACTTAGTTCCCTTAACTAAGGTTTACTACTTAGTCCCCTAACCATCGTTTTCTTAACGAAGGTTTACAACTTAGTCCTTTTAACTAAGGTTTACTTAACTCCACCTTCTAGTCTAGTAAACATGTTAAATTGGCTAAGTGTATTTTACTTATCCTCACCCACTTGTCTAGCTTAATTGTTTCTTAGCTTTAAATTATTCATTTAAAGCACCAACCACTCACATTAGACAGATATTGTTGCGGTCACTGGATGTGCCGGTCGGTTTCGGGAAGATTTACACCGCAACTCAGTCTAACCTCGGGTCCTTTTTGGTCTGAATGCTCTAACCAACCACATTAGATAGGTATTGTTATGGTTGCTAGACTTGCTGGCTGGTTCTGGGCAGTCTTATACCGTAACTCAATCTAACCTCGGGTTAGGCATATTCGTATTTTCTACAATGCACATATTTCTCATTTAGGACAAATTCTTCTTGTAAATTATTACTAATTTACTTATGCCGTAATTAAGATGACCCGAAATCCAGTTCTCACGGAAACAAGGGTTATCTTTGGAATATAACACAGAAACATATAATAGCAGATCAAAATTAAATAAATACACCAAATAATGAACAATAGAATATACTGGATAAAAGTAATCATCAGAGTTACACAGTGTACAGGATCTTACTTAGTACAAATACAGTTCAGCTATACATAAATGTCTACAGCGGAAATAAACAAAATATGTACAACAGGAGCTGAACAGCATAAAAAGAAATAAATGATAGAATCCATCTTCAGCTCCAGCTATCCAGAAAAAGAACCAGCTAAACCTGAATACAAGGCTGCCCGTGTAGAAAAAGGGGCACCCGAGTTTGAGAGTGAAACAAACTACGAGTCAGTCATGGGACTGGTATGAGAAATCCACTCAACACATATATAATTGGCTAATCACTGGACCACGCCACTTTTGTGGAACGGGTTTACTCCATTGGATTGCCAGTGCTTTAAAACAAATTTTTCTTTTAAACATCGCTATGCTTTTTATAAAAATGAAGCCGTTATAAGACTCAGTTCCCATCACACAATGCAACGCAAACCGGAGGATAGAGTTTTTCCTTATAACGGCCAAAATATGCTTGATATGAATAAAAACAAAGGCATTTGATATTATTGCTAGTGTTTATATGTTTCGAAAACAATTTCAAATCATAACTATAAATCATAGACGACATGAGCGTCCCATGCCACTATGTCGCCAAATATCTATACAATCGAAACCGCACGATCACGTATCTGGAAATTGGATTTCCGTCATGAACCAAGGCAAAAGATAGTCCTTACCGAATTCGAGACAATCTAGCCCATGTCTCAGGCAAGCGCGCAGGCAAGCCTTGGAGCGACAGGGCCGGTCCACCGATGTGGATTATTATGCCTGAACGATACGTCTCCCCGCCCTTTGGGGCGTAAATGAGCCAACGAATGACTCCATCGGACCCGGATCGTCCGATCAAACCGAGGCGCCTCGCAACAGCAACAACCACATAGGTGAAAAGTATATAAATGTCAGGGTTGGTAGGTCACTGACACCACCCTAGCTAGAAAGAAACGCATGCCCTCCCTGAGGTCCTTCTCCCGTTTTAGGTTCATACCAGGGTGTGAGGCTCGCGAATTCACGTTATACACAAAGCTACGCCACACAGGCGGTGCTTTGATCATCACCACAAGACTTTGCTTTTCAACAGAAGTCCTGATCACTGCATCTTAGCATGCCACACAGGCAATTCATGCCATGCGACTGATATCCATCGATATACAACCTCTGAGCTCGTGCGTTTCAAAGAAGGGCGTTAAGCAAAAGAATAAATTCTCCGCCGCCAAACAGATGTATATTTAATAGAAATCAATCAACACAGGATAAAATCCAATGTCAGACACACAGTCCATTTACAAGTCCGTTCTGGGTCTGAACGAAACCGGAGGCACTAAATACCTCACAAACCCTTCGATCACCACGTACGTCTGGACGGTCACCACTCATTATCCATATTTCGGGATGCCTCCCAATCAGGACCTCGGTTACCATCCAAACGAGGTGAAGATCTCCGGTCTTCGACCACCGTCTTTATCTTCGACTTTCAATCGTCGGTCAATTATTTGAAATGAGAATTAACTCGGCCTTCTCAAATAATTCACGTATATTTAGAATTTCAATTCAATTTATTTCAATGGTTAAATTATTCGACAACACCAATTTTGTTCTTTAATGTAATTTTCACACCAAACACATTCAACCATCAAATATCACATAAATCAAGAAAATTCAGTTTATTTCCATTCCATAACGTTTCCAATATTTTATAACGATTTATCGCTATTTTTATTTATTTTAAAATAGCTGATTTATTCAAAACGACGCTTCGGGCCATAAAGCGGCCGTGGCGCTGTTTTTCTTCAGATTTGATTTACACATATCTGAAAATCTAACCGTTGGATCTTCGCAAAATTTACATCTTTAGAAAGGTCTTTTCAAAACGAATCCAACGGTTCCAGTTTCGGGAAAATCCGACGGTCGGATCTCCCGGTACAATCGTTTGAAATTTCGATTTCAAAATACGAACTGCAGCGTCGTTATTCGATTAAATATATAATTATATATATATATAAATATAATCGCTTCCGGCTCTGTTTTTCTTCAGATTTGAATTAAACATTCCAGACAATCCAACCGTTGGATTTTTACAAGGTTGGTGTCGTTGGAAAGATTATTCCAAGGCGAACCCGACGGTTCAGGTTTCGGGAAAATCCAATGGTCGGATTTCCCGCATTAGTTGTTTGAAATCACGGTTTCAAAATACGAACTGCACGGCCTCATTTCATTTTAATTTTATTTATATTTATATATTTATATAAATATAGTTCATTCAATGATTTCAATATCGTTTTCACTTCAAATATTTCACTAACGCCTTAAAATTTTGGAAAATTTCGCCATAACCTCCCCTGCACCGGGAGCATCGGGAAATCGCAAATAGCTTTCCCGGTCCTTCTAATCTCAAAAAGAAAAAGGAAAAGCCAAGCGGCTAGCCAACAGGCTCATAAAATCATCACCCAAACAAAGCGGTAAATGTGTACCTATTTGTCGGGCACAAAATTTTATTCCTCTTCTCTAGCCCCTTTGCTATAACCTGTTCAATGAATATGCATGTACATATATATACAGTTCTTATCATTTATCATTTTCTATTTAACTTCATATTTGATTTCTATTTGGTTTAAAAACACCATTCATTCTAATGTTACATAAATAGGTGAAAATCATTTCATTAGCTAATTAATGAATATTTCAACTCATATATGTTTATTTTGAACAAGTGGCTATTTTTAACACTTCACATTTCAACGATTTATGCATACAATAAAAATGTGATTTTTATTGTAAAACAATTCATTTCAAAACATTATTTTTCTATATAGTTCATATAGGTGACAAAAATAGGATTTTATATATATAGATAAAAGGTGATTTTTATTATCAAACAATTTATTTCAAAATATGAATACCATTCAACACATGAATTTCTAATCAACGAATGAATATCAATTCAACACATGAATGTTTTCTATAGTTTCTATATATAGATAAAAATGTGATTTTTATTATCAAACAATTTATTTCAAAATATGAATACCATTCAACACATGAATTTCTAATCAACGAATGAATATCAATTCAACACATGAATGTTTTCTATAGTTTCTATATATAGATAAAAATGTGATTTTTATTATCAAACAATTTATTTCAAAATATGAATACCATTCAACACATGAATTTCTAATCAACGAATGAATATCAATTCAACACATGAATGTTTTCTATAGTTTCTATATATAGATAAAAATGTGATTTTTATTATCAAACAATTTATTTCAAAATATGAATACCATTCAACACATGAATTTCAAATCAACGAATGAATATCAATTCAACACATGAAGGTTTTCTATTCAATGAATAAATATAGTTTAAGCATATGAAAATAATTCAAACACACGAATATTATTCAAAATTTCGGCAGCATAACGGCAGGGTAGTTAAAACCGGGACCGTCCCTAGTACGGCTCCTCGCTCTACCTTAAAACCTCGCGGTTTTTGACAATGGGGATCATGCATCTAGTTCGCACGCAGGCGGCATGTATATATTTATTTCATTTCATTTCCACAAAACTAATCTTATGTGGTTTCAACCAAATATTTCTCAACCACAAATGGGTATTTTTCAACCACAATCAACCACAAACAATCCCAAACAACCATTCGCTATCAATCAATTTTCACACCAATTTCAATCAATAAATATCGTCCATGGTTTGTGGACGAGGGGCGTATATATATATATATATATTATATAGCAATTCATTTTTATTTCAACACATATATATATAGCTAGAAAAAGAAATTGAAGAGTGAGAAATTCTCACCAATAGCTATCCAATACCACGACTCTTCCTTTATAGAAATCTTCGCCAATCTCGCCTTTCTGTCGCTTCGTTGCCCGTATTCTCTACATATGTAAAAATCGAATTTTTACTATGTTATTCAATATATAAAAATCGAATTTTGACTTCGCTATTCAATATATAAAGATCATATTTTAAAAATAAAGATTATATTTTTAATATTCCTATGATGTAAAAATTATATTTTTATTGCTTTAAAAATATAAAAATCATATCTTACTTCTTCTACTTAATAAAATTTCCGTCTTTTCTATTTTAAAAATATGATCTTTTCTATTCTAAAAAAAAACCTGATCTTTCTATCCCAGTTCAAATCTTTTTCTTTTTAAAGTTTAAATCTTTTCCTTTTTAAAGTTCTAATCTTTTTCTTTTTAAAGTTTAAATCTTTTTTTTTAAAGTTCTAATCTTTTTCTTTTTATAGTTTAAATATTTTCTTTTTTAAAGTTTAAAATAAAATCAGTTTTATAATCTTTTAAAATCAGAATTTAAATACATAAAAATCAGTTTTATAATCTTTTTAAAATCAGAATTTAAATACATAAAAATCGAAATTTTCAGATTAAAATAAAAATAAAATAAAGTAAAAACAACTTACTTTAACTGCGAAGAAGGGGGGCGTCGTCAGAGTCGGCGGCAGGAGGTCGTCAGGGCGGAGCTGGCTTCGATGGTCTCGGCTGGGGCGGGGTGCGATGTCACTAGCGGTTCGATGAACGAGGGGAGGGCTGGAAGAAGGAGGAGGTGGAGCGGAAGTGGGGGCGTGGCTGGCGATGTGCGGTGGCGGATCCGGCGGCTACTGGGGTGGCGAAGGCGAGGGGGCGACGGGGTTCAGGGGCGATCGACGATGGGGTTTTATTTTTTTTCTTTTTTTTTCTCTGTTTAATGAAATCGGGGGGGGGGGGGGGGGCAGAAAGAAAGATAAAGGGAGGGAATTAATTTTTTTTGTATTATTTAATTTTGTAAAAAGTTGACTTTTACATACGACCTCTAAACGAGGCCCACCGCCTGCCGTCCATAGCGTTTAACCCCCATTCCGAACACAATGGGATATGTATCGCAAGATGATTTGATTGTTACAATCAGTTTCTGTTGAATTTTCATTTAAATCACTATATTGAATTTTAAACGTACATTTCAAATTACCGGGGTCACATACGAACTCGAAAAATTCCAGAAAAATATTTTCTAGCTTCGTATTGACGATACGGTCCTAACAAAACTAGTTTCATCAAATTCTGAGACCGTTTGAAAAATGGTCAATTTCTAGTCGATTAAAACCAACTAAAACCGGTCAAACACGTTTTCCTTTGCCACGCTCACATATTGATTCGAAAAATTATGAAATTTGAAACCTAGCAATAATTTGACATCACGGATCCAACAAAAGTGGTTTCGTCGAAATCCGAGGTCGTTTGCAAAATGTCCATTTTTAAGGGCCTGAATTCCATAGCGACTACTCAGAATTTTCAACTGGACATATCTTTTGATTCCCACTATCAAATTTCGATTTTTCAGATTCGTTAGAAAGGTATTCACTAACAGATTTAAATATTTTTGGTTTCACTAAAATTCGTTTTGTTTTGCACCCGGTATAGTCCGACAAAGTTTGAATTCAATTTTTGAAACTGCCACGCCATTTCAGGCCTTGTTTATAATTATAATTAATTATATTCGTTTTCAATTGTCGATTCAAACTCAGTTTTCATCGCAATTATTTAAAATATTTATTTTAAATATTTAAAATCCATTATTTTTGCCAATTTAAAAATTTTAAATTGGTTCAGATTTTCTGGGTCGTTACAATCTCCCCCACTTAAAACTTTTCGTCCCCGAAAAGGAATAAAGTCGAAAGTGGTTTGATAAATCTACAATCATACAACAACCAACTTGTTCTTACCCTTCAAAAATATACTAATCAAATCCTATACTCTTTAAAATCATTCAGACTATATAATTAAAAGTGCACATCTATTGAAAAGAAAATAACAATAGAGTAGAGAATTGAATGGTAGTGCAAAGTAGGGTAAATGTACCTTGCACCAGAGTCAATCAGAGATATCTACTCGGCAACTAGGATAAGCTTTCTGAATGCTCTCCTCAGTTTCCCAAGTACGATCTCGCGGATCTCCACTCCATTGCACTTTGACTAAGTGAACCTTCTTGTTCCTCAGCTCTTTGGTTTCTTTGCCGATAATCTTTAGCGGCTCACGTCTCACGGCTAATTCTGGAGTAATTTCAATGTCCTGTTGAGCTGCTTCTTCCACGATCAAGTCTGGATCATGAACGTGCTTTCGAAGTTGAGATATATGAAATACATCATGAACTCCAGGCAACCAATCAGGCAGTTTGACCCTGTAAGCGAGACTTCCGATCCGTTCCAGAATAGGAAACGGACCAATGAATTTGGGCGCTAACTTTCCAGTTTTACCGAACCGGATAACTCCTCTCATCGGCGATACTTTCAAATATACATAGTCACCAACTTCAAAGGATACATCTCTTCTTCTTCTATCGGCATAGCTCTTTTGTCGGCTTTGAGCGGCGAGTAATCGCTTCTTAATAAAATCGACTTTGTCGGCAGCTTCTCGAATCATATCAGGACCCAACACAAGTCTATTTCCTGGCTCGACCCAACAAGCAGGAGATCGGCACGGTCTACCATACAGTGCTTCGAATGGCGACATTGTCAGACTCGCCTAGTAGCTGTTGTTATAAGAGAATTCAGCCAAATGCAGATGGTCTTCCCATGATCCACCGAAATCTAGAACACAAGCCCGCAATAGATCTTCTAAAATGCGATTCACCCTCTCAGTCTGACCGTCAGTCTGAGGATGATAAGCGGTGCTTAAGTTCAACTTCGTTCCCAGCTCGACTTGAAATGCTTCCCAGAATTTTCTAGTGAATATTGTATCTCTATCACTGACTATACTGAGCGGCACTCCATGTAGTCGAACTATTTCCCTGAAGTATATCTGCGCCAGACTCTGAGCAGTTCTATTTGATCTGACAGGTATGAAATGGGCGGTCTTCGTGAAGCGATCTACGATCACCCAAATACTGCCATTTCCCTTTTTGGTTCTGGGCAAACCATCAATGAAGTCCATAGAAATATGTTCCCACTTCCAGCCAGGAACTTCCAGTGGTTGTAATAATCCAGCCAATTTCTGCTGGTCGCTTTTGACTAGCTGGCAAGTAGGGCATCGACTAACATATATCGAGATGTCTCTTTTTAACGACTTCCACCAGAATGTGCGGTTGATATCGTTATACATTTTATTCACACCTGGATGGATACTGAGCTTAGATTTGTGACATTCATCCAGTACATCCCTTCTGAGTTCAGGAATATCTGGAACGCAAATTCGCCCTTCTAACCTCAGAATCCCTTCGCTGTCTAGCTGGAAATCCGAAGCATTGCCTTCACGAATTCGTTGACTCATTCCTTTGATAAATTGGTCGTCTTCTTGGAGAGCCGATATCTTATCAATCAACGAAGTCGCAATGATGAAACTGGCGATCATCTCATTCTTTCGGCTTAACGCATCGGCCACGACATTGGCTTTCCCTGGAGTGTATAGAATTTCAAAATCATATGCTGCAAGAAACTCCAGCCAACGCTGTTGCCTCAGATTCAGGTCTTTCTGAGTGAACAGATGCTTTAACAACTGGTGATCTATAAATAGTTCAAATCTCTCACCCAGAAGATAGTGTCTCCAGATTTTCAAAGCGAATACTATAGCCAATAACTCCAGATCATGAGTTACGTAGTTCTTCTCGTGCGGCTTCAGTTGACGGCTAGCATAAGCAGTCACTTGGCCTCTTTGCATTAACACTGCGCCAAGGCCTTCTCTAGAAGCATCAGTCCAGACTTTTAGATCTTGGTTGCCATCTATGATGGTTGACACTGGAGCTGTGGTTAATCTCAACTTTAGCTCTTCGAAAGCCTCCTCACTCTCTTGAGTCCATTTGAATTTAGAATGCTTCTTCGTAAGCTTCGTTAAGTGACCAGATATCTTCGAAAAGTCTTGAACGAACTTTCGGTAATAGCTATCCAATCCGAGAAAACTGCGGACTTCAGTGGGAGTACTAGGCTATTTCCAGTTCTGAATAGCTGTGATTTTACTTGGATCCACAACGATTCCTTCTTTTGATACGACGTGGCCCAGAAATTTCACTTCATCTTGCCAGAAGATACATTTGGAAAATTTGGCTTTTAACACATTCCTTCTCAGGATTTCTAACACTTGTTCCAAATGTTTTTCATGCTCGGCCTTTGATTTAGAGAAGATCAGAATATCGTCAATAAAAACCAGAACAAATTTATTCAATACTCCTCTGAATACTCTGTTCATCAGATCGACGAAGTAAGCTGCAGCGTTACATAAGCCGAATGGCATTACTAACCATTCGTAGAATAGGTCGGGACCTCTGAACGCTGTCATTGGAACACACTCTTCGGCAATTCGGAGTTGATGGAAGCCTGTAGCTAGGTCCATTCGTGAAAATACTTGTGCTCCATTTAATCGATCCAACAAATCATCAATCCGCGGCAATGGATACTTGTTCTTTATTGTCTGCTCGTTCAGATCACGATAGTCCACGCATAGCCGTAGAGTACCGTCAGATTTTGGGACAAACACCACTGCTGCACCCCAGTCAGAGAAACTAGGCCTGATAAGACCTTTCCATACTAGCTGTCTTGTTTGATTGTCTAATTCCTCCTTCTCTTTCAAGACATTCTTCGAATAGCGTGAACTACCGGCCTTGCATTCGGAATTAAAGCAATTTTGAAATATATTTCTCTCTGCGGAGGTAAGCGAACAACTTCTTCGAACACATCCGCATAGTTTTTGACAACTGGAATGTCTTTGATGAGGTCGGGAATATTTTCCGTAACTTCAGGGATATTTTCCATTTGGGCTGGAGAAACATTCAAAGCTGCCCAGAAGTCCTTTCTATTAGTATTTTGACCTTCACAGGGAATGGTTATATAATTCCCCGATTTTGCCTTGGCCTTAACAACTCTCTCGGCGCATCTAACCTTTGCTTCATACTTGGTTAGCCAATCCAATCCCAGAATAAGATCGAATTCATTAAAACTCATAACGACCGAGATAATAGGGAATTTATAGCATGAAAAAGAGACAGGCATCCCACAAATCCAACTGAGGTTGATAGAACCCCCGACCGGATTCTGGACAGTCATTGGTTCCTTGAGCTTCCTCAAATTCAAATCTAGTTTCTTAGCAGCACTCTTGGCAATAAAGTTTCGGGACGCGCCTGTGTCAAACAGTACTTTGACTGGAATGTTTTTGACAGTAAGCGTGCCTTCTAACACATCGGGCCTTTCCAGAACATCTGCGGGCCCAGAAGTTTCTGCTATTTCATTTACCTGAGCCTCTTTGGCCCTTTTTAACAGCCAGCAATCTCTCTTTATATGACCGGACTGATGACAAAGATTGCACTCTCGAGTCAAAGGAGACTTTTTCTTGGATTTAGATTCACTCCCCCTTCGCTTTTTCGAGGGTTTGCAATTCCCCTGGAAATGCCCTGGCTTATGGCAGTTGTTGCATATGGCAGTCGTTGCTGGTTCTTTTTCGGATCTGGCCCTTTTTCGATTTACTTCGGGCTCCTTACCGACTTCAGACATTGTACTGGCCTCTGGACGACCAGTTTCAGACTCAATTTTATTACTAGAGCTGACTTCCTCTTCGTACTGTAGCATACCTTTCTTATCTAGATCTTCATATTGATAAGCCATATAAATCATTTCTGAAAAAGGAAGCTTCACATGCCCCAACACTTTATTCTGGTATTTCCTTTGAAGACCTTGAATAAATCTCATATTTTTCCTCTTTGGATTTTGAATTAGATGAGGAGCAAAGTGAGAAAGTTCATTGAATTTCTTATGATATTCGGGAATGGTCATATCCCCTTGTATCAGATAGGAAAATTCATCGCATAGTCGCTCGGTCGCTTCGGGAGGAGTAAATTTTTCTAGGAAAGTCACTTTGAATCTATCCTAGGTGATATCACCTTCTGGACTATCTTTAATAACTGAATCCCACCAAAACAAAGCTTCATCTTTAAATGCCCAGGAGGCCAGTAATCTTTTCTGGTCATCCCTAAGCTTTAATGCTTCGAAGATTTTCTCAGCCGAACGAATCCAAGCTTGTGTCTTCATAATAGATTCTTCACCATAGAACGGTATTCCACCCATATTTCGATATTTGATTAATAGGGCATCAATATCCGGGTCAGTATCACTTCTTCTGTTTCTGGCACTCATTTTCTAGTTCCTCTGCAAATAGCAGATCAAGTGTCAGGTCACAGAAAAGGTATTTTTAAAATATAGAAACACGTACTTGAATGTAAATGTGTCTATCCAGTGGTTATTTCATTCTGCTACTCCTACTAGGATATTACTGATCCTATCTGTATAGAGTTACCCGTCCTAGAACACTACTGGTTCTATTTCTGACGAGTTCGTTCAAATGTTATATTCCAGAACTAAGCTTAACCAAAGCTCTGATACCACGTTGAGACGACCCGAAATCCTGTTCTCACGGAAACAAGGGTTATCTTTGGAATATAACACAGAAACAGATAATAGCAGAACAAAATTAAATAAATACACCAGATAATGAACAATAGAATATACTGGATAAAAGTAATCATCAGAGTTACACAGTATACAGGATCTTACTTAGTACAAATACAGTTCAGCTATACATAAATGTCTACAGCGGAAATAAACAAAATATGTACAATAGGAGCTGAACAGCATAAAAAGAAATAAATGATAGAATCCATCTTCAGCTCCAGCTATCCAGAAAAAGAACCAGCTAAACCTGAATACAAGGCTGCCCGTGTAGAAAAAGGGGCACCCGAGTTTGAGAGTGAAATAAACTACGAGTCAGTCATGGAATTGGTATGAGAAATCCACTCAACACATATATAATTGGCTAATCACTGGACCACGCCACTTTCGTGGAACGGGTTTACTCCATTGGATTGCCAGTGCTTTAAAACAAATCTTTCTTTTAAACATCGCTATGCTTTTTATAAAAATGAAGCCGTTATAAGACTCAGTTCCCATCACACAATGCAACGCAAACCGGAGGATAGAGTTTTTCCTTATAACGGCCAAAATATGCTTGATACGAATAAAAACAAAGGCATTTGATATTATTGCTAGTGTTTATATGTTTCGAAAACAATTTCAAATCATAACTAAAAATCATAGACGACATGAGCGTCCCATGCCACTATGTCGCCAAATATCTATACAATCGAAACCGCACGATCACATATCTGGAAATTGGATTTCCGTCATGAACCAAGGCAAAAGATAGTCCTTACCGAATTCGAGACAATCTAGCCCATGTCTCAGGCAAGCACGCAGGCAAGCCTTGGAGCGACAGGGCCGGTCCACCGATGTGGATTATTATGCCTGAACAATATGTCTCCCCGCCCTTTGGGGCGTAAATGAGCCAACGAATGACTCCATCAGACCCGGATCGTCCAATCAAACCGAGGCGCCTCACAACAGCAACAACCACATAGGTGAAAAGTATATAAATGTCAGGGCTGATAGGTCACTGACACCACCCTAGCTAGAAAGAAACGCATGCCCTCCCTGAGGTCCTTCTCCCGTTTTAGGTTCATACCGGGGTGTGAGGCTCGCGAATTCACGTTATACACAAAGCTACGCCACACAGGCGGTGCTTTGATCATCACCACAAGACTTTGCCTTTCAACAGAAGTCCTGATCACTGCATCTTAGCATGCCACACAGGCAATTCATGCCATGCGACTGATATCCATCGATATACAACCTCTGAGCTCGTGCGTTTCAGAGAAGGGCGTTAAGCAAAAGAATAAATTCTCCGCCGCCAAACAGATGTATATTTAATAGAAATCAATCAACACAGGATAAAATCCAATGTCAGACACACAGTCCATTTACAAGTCCGTTCTGGGTCTGAACGAAACCGGAGGCACTAAATACCTCGCAAACCCTTCGATCACCACGTACGTCTGGACGGTCACCACTCATTATCCATATTTCGGGATGCCTCCCAATCAGGACCTCGGTTACCATCCAAACGAGGTGAAGATCTCCGGTCTTCGACCACCGTCTTTATCTTCGACTTTCAATCGTCGGTCAATTATTTGAAATGAGAATTAACTCGGCCTTCTCCAATAATTCACGTATATTTAGAATTTCAATTCAATTTATTTCAATGGTTAAATTATTCGACAACACCAATTTTGTTCTTTAATGTAATTTTCACACCAAACACATTCAACCATCAAATATCACATAAATCAAGCAAATTCAGTTTATTTCCATTCCATAACGTTTCCAATATTTTATAACGATTTATCGCTATTTTTATTTATTTTAAAATAGCTGATTTATTCAAAACGACGCTTCGGGCCATAAAGCGGCTGTGGCGCTGTTTTTCTTCAGATTTGATTTACACATATCTGAAAATCTAACCGTTGGATCTTCGCAAAATTTACATCATTAGAAAGGTCTTTTCAAAACGAATCCAACGGTTCCAGTTTCGGGAAAATCCGACGGTCGGATCTCCCGGTACAATCGTTTGAAATTTCGATTTCAAAATACGAACTGCAGCGTCGTTATTCGATTAAATATATAATTATATTTATATATATATATATATATATATAAATATAATCGCTTTCGGCGCTGTTTTTCTTCAGATTTGAATTAAACATTCCAGACAATCCAACCGTTGGATTTTTACAAGGTTGGTGCCGTTGGAAAGATTATTCCAAGGCGAACCCGACGGTTGAGGTTTCGGGAAAATCCAATGGTCGGATTTCCCGCATTAGTTGTTTGAAATCACGGTTTCAAAATACGAACTGCAAGGCCTCGTTTCGTTTTAATTTTATTTATATTTATATATTTATATAAATATAGTTCATTCAATGATTTCAATATCGTTTTCACTTCAAATATTTCACTAACGCCTTAAAATTTTGGAAAATTTCGCCATAACCTCCCCTGCACCGGGAGCATCGGGAAATCGCAAATAGCTTTCCCGGTCCTTCTAATCTCAAAAAGAAAAAGAAAAAGCCAAGCGGCTAGCCAACAGGCTCATAAAATCATCACCCAAACAAAGCGGTAAATGTGTACCTATTTGTCGGGCACAAAAATTTATTCCTCTTCTCTAGCCCCTTTGCTATAACCTGTTCAATGAATATGCATGTACATATATATACAGTTCTTATCATTTATCATTTTCTATTTAACTTCATATTTGATTTCTATTTGGTTTAAAAACACCATTCATTCTAATGTTACATAAATAGGTGCAAATCATTTCATTAGCTAATTAATGAATATTTCAACTCATATATGTTTATTTTGAACAAGTGGCTATTTTTAACACTTCACATTTCAACGATTTATGCATACAATAAAAATGTGATTTTTATTGTAAAACAATTCATTTCAAAACACTATTTTTCTATATAGTTCATATAGGTGACAAAAATAGGATTATATATATATAGATAAAAGGTGATTTTTATTATCAAACAATTTATTTCAAAATATGAATACCATTCAACACATGAATTTCTAATCAACGAATGAATATCAATTCAACACATGAATGTTTTCTATAGTTTCTATATATAGATAAAAATGTGATTTTTATTATCAAACAATTTATTTCAAAATATGAATACCATTCAACACATGAATTTCTAATCAACGAATGAATATCAATTCAACACATGAATGTTTTCTATAGTTTCTATATATAGATAAAAATGTGATTTTTATTATCAAACAATTTATTTCAAAATATGAATACCATTCAACACATGAATTTCTAATCAACGAATGAATATCAATTCAACACATGAATGTTTTCTATAGTTTCTATATATAGATAAAAATGTGATTTTTATTATCAAACAATTTATTTCAAAATATGAATACCATTCAACACATGAATTTCAAATCAACGAATGAATATCAATTCAACACATGAATTTCAAATCAACGAATGAATATCAATTCAACACATGAAGGTTTTCTATTCAATGAATAAATATAGTTTAAGCATATGAAAATAATTCAAACACACGAATATTATTCAAAATTTCGGCAGCATAACGGCAGGGTAGTTAAAACCGGGACCGTCCCTAGTACGGCTCCTCGCTCTACCTTAAAACCTCGCGGTTTTTGACAATGGGGATCATGCATCTAGTTCGCACGCAGGCGGCATGTATATATTTATTTCATTTCATTTCCACAAAACTAATCTTATGTGGTTTCAACCAAATATTTCTCAACCACAAATGGGTATTTTTCAACCACAATCAACCACAAACAATCCCAAACAACCATTCGCTATCAATCAATTTTCACACCAATTTCAATCAATAAATATCGTCCATGGTTTGTGGACGAGGGGCGTATATATATATATATATATATTATATAGCAATTCATTTTTATTTCAACACATATATATATAGCTAGAAAAAGAAATTGAAGAGTGAGAAATTCTCACCAATAGCTATCCAATACCACGACTCTTCCTTTATAGAAATCTTCGCCAATCTCGCCTTTCTGTCGCTTCGTTGCCCGTATTCTCTACATATGTAAAAATCGAATTTTTACTATGTTATTCAATATATAAAAATCGAATTTTGACTTCGCTATTCAATATATAAAGATCATATTTTAAAAATAAAGATTATATTTTTAATATTCCTATGATGTAAAAATTATATTTTTATTGCTTTAAAAATATAAAAATCATATCTTACTTCTTCTACTTAATAAAATTTCCGTCTTTTCTATTTTAAAAATATGATCTTTTCTATTCTAAAAAAAAACCTGATCTTTCTATCCCAGTTCAAATCTTTTTCTTTTTAAAGTTTAAATCTTTTCCTTTTTAAAGTTCTAATCTTTTTCTTTTTAAAGTTTAAATCTTTTTTTTTAAAGTTCTAATCTTTTTCTTTTTATAGTTTAAATATTTTCTTTTTTAAAGTTTAAAATAAAATCAGTTTTATAATCTTTTAAAATCAGAATTTAAATACATAAAAATCAGTTTTATAATCTTTTTAAAATCAGAATTTAAATACATAAAAATCGAAATTTTCAGATTAAAATAAAAATAAAATAAAGTAAAAACAACTTACTTTAACTGCGAAGAAGGGGGGCGTCGTCAGAGTCGGCGGCAGGAGGTCGTCAGGGCGGAGCTGGCTTCGATGGTCTCGGCTGGGGCGGGGTGCGATGTCACTAGCGGTTCGATGAACGAGGGGAGGGCTGGAAGAAGGAGGAGGCGGAGCGGAAGTGGGGGCGTGGCTGGCGATGTGCGGTGGCGGATCCGGCGGCTACTGGGGTGGCGAAGGCGAGGGGGCGACGGGGTTCAGGGGCGATCGACGATGGGGTTTCTTTTTCTTTTTTTTCCTCTGTTTAATGAAATCGGGGGGGGGGGGGGGGGGCAGAAAGAAAGATAAAGGGAGGGAATTAATTTTTTTTTTTTATTATTTATTTATTTAATTTTGCAAAAAGTTGACTTTTACATACGACCTCTAAACGAGGCCCACCGCCTGCCGTCCATAGCGTTTAACCCCCATTCCGAACACAATGGGATATGTATCGCAAGCTGATTTGATTGTTACAATCAGTTTCCGTTGAATTTTCATTTAAATCACTATATTGAATTTTAAACGTACATTTCAAATTACCGGGGTCACATACGAACTCGAAAAATTCCAGAAAAATATTTTCTAGCTTCGTATTGACGATACGGTCCTAACAAAACTAGTTTCGTCAAATTCTGAGACCGTTTGAAAAATGGCCAATTTCTAGTCGATTAAAACCAACTGAAACAGGTCAAACGCGTTTTCCTTTGCCACGCTCACATATTGATTCGAAAAATTACGAAATTTGAAACCTAGCAATAATTTGACATCACGGATCCAACAAAAGAGGTTTCGTCGAAATCCGAGGTCGTTTGCAAAATGTCCATTTTAAGGGCCTGAATTCCATAGCGACTATTCAGAATTTTCAACTGGACATATCTTTTGATTCCCGCTATCAAATTTCGATTTTTCAGATTCGTTAGAAAGGTATTCACTAACAGATTTATATATTTTTGGTTTCACTAAAATTCGTTTTGTTTTGCGCCCGGTATAGTCCGACAAAGTTTGAATTCAATTTTTGAAACTGCCACGCCATTTCAGGCCTTGTTTATAATTATAATTAATTATATTCGTTTTCAATTGTCGATTCAAACTCAGTTTTCATCTCCATTATCTAAAATATTTATTTTAAATATTTAAAATCCATTATTTTAGCCAATTTAAAAATTTTAAATTGGTTCAGATTTTCTGGGTCGTTACAGTAATTACTCTTTTATTGTACATTGTCAACATTTATTATTATGGCCCACTTTCCCTCTAAACCATGTTTATAAGATTATACCAAATTAAGTGTCACTAACCATGGTTATGCTACACATGACAATTATATGTAATTTCAAGTTATTAATCAGAATAGGCTATAACCTACCTTCTCAAACTTGCCATAATAGTTATGCCCAAAATCACTATGCCACATATTTGGCGTTCCAAATAAGTTGTTAAGCCTAATCTAGACTTAATGTTCTTATTTACATTTTTGGCCCAACTTAGATTAAATACCCAATTTTTCAATTCACGTTAGAACTAGATTTAATATTCTAGTTTACAATTTATGCCAAAACTAGACTCACATGCCAACTACATGGTTTGCGGCCAACTAACAATTTACCATTATACGCCTAAGTCTAATATGCATGTAATATTTACTATTATAGCCAATTCGGATTTATATCAACATATTTATTATGCCAAATTATATAAATTAAGCTATGCCCAAATTCCCCCGCCGTAGTCATACGTATTACACGATTTCACAAGTTTCTAAGTACTTATGAAATGAAACTAGAAAAAGTATCAGGGGATAAGCGCGAGAATTTGACATAAAAGAATAGGCATGTGAAAGCGAACCAATTACAAAGATAATTGTTCCAATAAGTTTGATGTACATAACAGTGAATAGGAATAAACTAGACAAGCTACATCATAAATACAAGATCAACACAATTTAGGGAATAGGCATATGTGATTTGGTCTAACATAATGCCAATTCGGTGTACAACATGATTTACAACTATAGTGTTATGGGCATAAGGCACTAACCATAATAGTCATAGGCAGTTAACCTCAATAGTCATAGTCATGGTTTCATAGTTATGAATCATGGGCGATTAAACACAATAGTCATGGATAATAGTCTTATAATCATAGGCAGTAATCTCATAGTCATGAGTCGTAGGTGATTAGCCACGATTGTCCTTGTCATAGTCATAGGCAATAGTTTTTTGTTCACGGTCTTAGGCATAGGCATAGTCTTATGTTCACAGTCATAGGCATAGGCATAGTCTTATGTTCACAGTCATAGGCATAGGCTATTAACAATAGTTTCAACGTCATAATCGAGAATTAGATCCAGAGGCATATACAAGCATCGATTCAGGCGAAAGGATTAGGCATATTCTTATATCCATTCAATTACACGCCACAAATAGATCTAGACGTTCAAATCTAAAAAGTAACTGACTTACATTGATCAGAGAAAGGATAATCAAATAGCATTGTGATAATTTTGCTAGGATTAGCACGACGTTGCCCGAAGCCGCTGAACTAGCCTTTGATCCTTTTCTTAAAGCTCTAATCCTAATTTGAATCTCCAATTTGCAATTCCTAGCCGTAGTCTTCAAGAACAGTCTTTATGTTTTATTTTAATTTATTTATTTCAATTATTACAGAAGCAGCATAAGGAGAGAATAGAATGGTGTAAAGAGAATGAGGCTAGGAGGCTGTTTATATAGGATTAGGCGGACGAATCTAGATTGAAATCGTGATCAGATACATCAGAATGAACCCAGGCTCAGAACTGGGTTCTGGCACCAGGTCGACCCCCAGGTCGACCATAGGGTCGGCCTGGTCCCTGGGAGGTCGACCATAGTGTCGACCCCCAGGTCGACCTGGTCCTGGGTGGGAAAATTCCCGCCATGTCTGCGCTAGCGTTTGAATTCGAATTTCGAATTCGAATTTCGAGCTGTTTTCAATCTTGAAAATTCCTGAAACTTCGGAGGGTCATATCTCCCTCATATGGACTCCATTATTCGAAAACTCGGACTCATTTCTAAGCAGAATTTCGAGACGAACACAATGGCGCAATCCGTTTCCCCTGATTCTTATCTTAAAATTTAATTATGCCTTGATTTATGGTTTTAACATGTTATAAAAATACGGGGTGTTACATTTTCCCTCTCTTAAAAGGATTCTGTCCCCGAAATCTTCAAGTTAGGAAGAATATATCCTACCATCCAATCACCCATCTACTCAACCACTCAATCACAGGCATTCATTGTCCTAAAAAAGATTTCTAATGCTTTCATGTTCATATGCATAGTGTGTGTATATGTCTTTATCTAATGCAAAAATCAGGCGGTTTACTGATTCAGTTGACCTCCTTAATGCGAATTATGTTAGTGCAATGCGTCCAATCATGTATGCAAGCATACCTAGTTATGTAAATACTACATATGTGCATAGCCATTCATCCATATGCAATATCCATATGATAACATATTCAGTTAAATCCGTTAAGCAAACACATATATGCTAATTAAATATGAATGTGATTGAGTCGTTCTAACGCCTATGGTGTGTATATGCATCCACGAGCAACCATTTGCAACCATCAATCATAACATGTTTCAAATACATGTTTATATCCATTGGCTTCTCCCTAAAGATCGATGATACGCCCTAGCGGATATACCTTAAAAGCTAGGAGGTATGTATAAAATTCCTAGAAAAAGAGATCAAGGACGTACCCTTAAGAAAAAGGGTATGATGCGTGTATCTAGTCTTCAGTTTTCTAAGTCGCATCTTCTTGAGCTTCACTATTCTGTACCTTATTTAATTAATCTTTACGATTGCGAAGCTTCGTGACCTACATTCCCAAAACTACCGTTGACTGGATAGTTGGTTTTTCACTGTCAACTGGATACATGTGGAAGTCTATCCCGCGTCTTATGGGTAAACTCCTAACCTAATCAAAAACATCTGCGTACTCATGGACCACCGTAATGGATTGCAAATCGTCGATAAATGTATTAAGCGATTCTAGCTAGCTAAGCCAAATTGATTCTTTACACGGAATCTCGAGGTTATTCCAAGGCAAGTCAAAAGTCTAACTACGCTCCTTTCAGAATTACTAGCCAACTGACCCATGCCTAGAATCAACTCATAGCCGATGGAACCAAAAACATAAGCAATACTCTTAGACTCAACACTTAATATAGTTATTCTCAAATCCTTACAAACCAAAGGTAAACGGGCCAAACCACCAATTGGATTTGAGACACTAATGGGATCTTCTACTATACAAGTACTAAGGTGCAGAGATTGGACTACGGAAGCAGCTATAAACAAATGCGAAGCGCTAAGATCAAAAGAGTACTAACTGGTTGATCAAAACGAAAAACTAAACTTTTCCAACAGAGACTTTTACTATCTCTCTCTCACGTATTCTGGTGGTGGAAGCATGCACTCGCCCTTCTGAAAATTCTGTCCCTTGTCCTTACCCTTGTCCTTAATTATATGCCCTATTATACCATGGAAAAGATACTTCCCCTCGTCTTGGGTTTTATAATTCCTTCTTTCTTCGTGAGTCGAGTTTATATCCATGAATTTCTCATCCTTGCGTTGAGCTTCCTAGCCAAACTCACTCATCCTCATCTTTAACATCCCTATGTAATCATATTGACAAGTTTCTCAAAAGCTACCTCCATTGCACAGAAAACCCTTCAAAGCTTGAAAGAAAACTAGCTGTAGGTGAAACTACTATGGCTATAGATGGAAGTCGGGCACTACTTTGCCATTCGATAGGTATCGTAGTCTTATCAAGCCTACAGAACCGTGCCGCGATGAGGTTACCTCCCAGAAAGCCAGGAGCCCCGAAGATTCAAGAAAGAAGGGGACAAGAATTCAAACAAAGGATCAGAAGATAGTGCATATGGCTATTGGGGAATATGCCTTTAAAACAAAACCTTTCTTTTGAAAATGCTTCTTTAAAACCGTTGAAAATAATTGTTCAAATCTTTTATCTGATCCGGTAACCTTCAGCTCTGATACCACGTGTAACACCCCACATCCGTTAAGGTGACTCACAAAGGGAATGCCTTAACTTCGGTGGAGAGTTATAGGTAAAAGATGCAGATAAATTACAAGACGGATAATTTAAAATAGCAGAAAATAAAACTTTACTTTATTGATAAAATAGTTTGTACAACAATTATTTTCCAATACCAAAATATCTGTCTTACAAAATAAAGAAGCATAAAATAACTTTTATATTCCCCAATGTAGCATGAGCCAGCAATAGCAAGTGAATCCAAGGAAAACTTCGACTAATCTTCAAGCTTGGAAAGAAAACTGAGCTAAGTAGTAATATTCCCTCCCTGCGAACTTGGGAAGGGGGGGGGGGGGAACGGAAGACAAGAAAGCGAAAGAAAATAGAGTCAGACATAAAGTCTGGTAAGTTCAGTAACTTTCAGCATGTGAACAAGTAAAAACAACATGACATGAATTTAACTGAATACAAGACAACACCATGATGACGGGAATTATAAACACAAGATATGATAAGGTAAGATAAACTGGATGCACTTTTATACTTTCTCTGCTTCGCTACTACCTTGTTATTCTAATTTCTATATCTCTGCACCTCCTAACTAGTAATCTGTATAAACTGATAAGAACAGATACGTGATCCCAATCCCTGCTATTGTGGTTTCCTTCAGGCGTACATCTATTATTTTGTTACCTAGATCTAATCTAGGGTTTTTCTATCGGGTGCTTCCTAGATTCAACTAGGGTTTACGCGACATATCTAATGCTTCTCGGATTTTAGGGTTTACGCGACCTAGGTCCAACTAGGGATTATGTTACCTATCGAACGATGCCCGTAATCTAGGACGCACTACCCAGAGTGATATATGTTCCTAGACTTTCCCCACGTATGTGTCATGGATCATTATCTCTGTCTAGATGCACATTGTAACACCCCGAATTTTGGTTAATGCTAAAATTCACTAATTACAGAATTAATAATCTCAGATGTGAGGATTGGGGGAAAACGGGCTGCGTCATTGCGTTCGTCTCGGAAAAATACGCGAAATAGAGTCCGAGTTTTCGAGAATCGGAGTCCGTATGAAAGAGATATGGACGAACGAAGTTAGGCAGAAGAACCCGGAACAGGCCAGAAATGCACTGGCGCACTTGTGAAGTGCGCCAGAACAAAAATGCACTGGCGCACTTGGGAAGTGCGCCAGTACAAAAATAGACTGGCGCACTTGGGAAGTGCGCCCGTGCCGAGCCAAGAAACCTGCACAGTTTCTAGAGAGTTCTGTGGTTGGGTGCACCAGTTTGGGGTTTGGGCTTGGTCTTAGGGCTGATTTCTGGAGAGTTCCGAGATCTAAGGGTCCTAAACTAATCTAGGGTTAATCTAAGGGTCTAAAATGCAACCTAATCCTATAAATAAGACCACAACCCTACCCTAATTCATTCATAATTAAACCTAGTAACTAAACTATGGCAAAATGAAACTTGATCATGGCCTCCACAAATCAATGAAGAGGAAAGCAAGCTAATCAACCTCTCTAATCAACTTCTAATCCATTCTAAGCATCTTAATCTTCTTCATTTGGAGTGCAAATTGCTAGTGGTGAGTTTCTATCACTTTGATGATCAATTGTTAAGATAAGTAGATTAGGTGTAATGAGACTTATGGTCTTGAATGCGGATTTGTGAGTTTGAATCATTTGTAATGATATGCTAATTTATGTATAATATTAATCCTATGTTGAATATGTAAGTTTATGTTGAATATGAGAGTTTATGCAAGTTGGATATGTGGGTTTATGCATAATAAGTAATTGATTTTATGCAAGTTAAGTATGTGGTTTTATGCATGATGAGTATGTGATTCTATGCATGCTAAGTATATGATATTATGCAAGTTTAGTATGTGATTCTATGCATGCTAAGTATATGATATTATGCAAGTTGAATATGTGATTCTATGCATGCTAAGTATGTGATAATATGCATGATTAATAAGTTGTTTTATGCATATTTAACAAGTGGGTTTATGCATGTTTAACAAGTTCATATGCAAGTTACATGTATGTTAATATGCAAGATATGCTATGCAAGTTACATGTTTGTTAATATGCAAGTTACATGTATGTTAATATGCAAGATATGCTATGCAAGTTACATGTTTGTTAATATGCAAGTTACATGTATGTTAATATGCAAGATATGCTATGCAAGTTACATGTTTGTTAATATGCAAGTTACATGTATGTTAATATGCAAGATATGCTATGCAAGTTACATGTTTTTTAATATGCAAGTTACATGTATGTTAATATGCAAGATATGCTATGCAAGTTACATGTTTGTTAATATGCAAGTTACATGTATGATATGCTATGCAAGTTACATGTTTGTTAATATGCAAGTAGGTGAATGCTTATGCAAGTTATGTGTATGCTTAGATGCATGTTTAACATGTTATGCAAGTTGTGAGAATGCTTATATGCAAGTTCAACATGTTATGCAAGTTATGTGTGCTTATGCAAGTTATGTGAATGCTAATATGCAAGTTCAACATGTTATGCAAGATGTGTGTATGATAATATGCAAGTTCATATGCAATATGTTAAGCAAGTCATGTGCGATAATATGCAAGTTTGGGTTAAATATAGTTGGGTTAATATATGCTCATGTATGCGAGTTGACATTCTCTTAACCCATGACAAAGTTATATGCTAAGATTTGGTTAAACCCATGAAGTTGTGATGGATCTTCCCTTTTATTATGTCGTGAAATGAAAACGATTTGCGTGGGGAACGATGGGGTTAATAAAGATGTTAATAAAAGTATGATTGGGTATGATTAAGCATACCATAAAAACAAATTAACATAAGTGGGAATTTACCTATTGAGTTAGATCTACCCCATGGGAATTTACCTATTGAGTTAGGTCTACCCATGTTATGAAAAACTTGATATTAATTAGGGATAATTAATATAAATTATGGGGGTGATTAATTAGGTGTAATTAATCGACTAAGACACGAGGTTGGACTCAGTTGTAGCGTAAAACTGCCCGGACCCAACCGGCTTAACCAGTTGCTACAAATGTTAGCCCAATGTGAGAGGTCTTAGGCACAAACTAAATACGTGATTAATGTAAAGACACGAGGTTAGACTCGGTTATGACATAAGGCTGCCCGGACCCAACCGGCTTAACCAGCGGTCATAAAAGATAGTCTAATGTGAGAGGTCTTTATGAGGATCACGGTCTTAATTAATTAAGAAACACTTAACCATATAAGCATGTAGTGGGGCTTGAGGGTTAAGTGGGTGCCTTGGGTGGCATGAGAAAACTAGTGGGTTGCCTTGGGTGGCAATAGAAAACACGATTAGAATACTTAACCAAAGTGGAACATGTAATTAAACATGATTAAGGGGTTAAGTAAGTGCCTCGGGTGGCATGTGGGAATTAAGTAAAGGACTTGGGTGTCATGTGGAAATCTAGTGGGTGCCTTGAAAGGTAATTAAAATATGATTAATGACTTAACCAAAGTATTTATAACATGTAAGTAGACATGGTTAAAGGGGTTAAGTGGGATACACTAGATAAAAAAAAATAACAAGCTTAGGTGGTAGCTTGTGGGGGCCCATCTCAACCAATATCCCAAACGTATCTTTGTGGGCTCGACCCAAGTCGGGTGACGGGACACGCATATTGGGCTTGACTATAAGAGGCCAAAAACGGGTTAGCGGTGGCAACGTAGGACCAACGGGTTTCATATGCGTGTGTGGACCCGGGCTGGTTAGTAAATCATTGTTACATCGTGTAGATATAAAGCCGTGCACCGTTGATATTATCAGGTTGCCACTTTGGGGAAATGATACACCCCATTGTGGGACCAGCACGGGTATCTACGATAGGGAGCCGATCGCTTGGGAGTAGTGGGTACACCTAGTAATGATAGGGGCAAACGGCACCTATGTAGGGGTACTAGAAACTACTAGGTAAAAATTACTAAGTACATTTGGTGGGATCAACCTTTAAGTAGGAATTAATCTTAGGTAGGTAAAACTGGTGTGGTGCAGTGTAGGAATTATCTTTGAGTAGGTCTGGGGCGGTGTAATTTAGTAATTATCCTTGGGTGGGTAAATGCGTCTTTACGGTTATCTTAGTTTATCCTAAGTTTGCCAAGCTGCTTGGTGTAGCCATGCATCCCCAGGCGTTACCGTATATCGACTTATGTCTTCTCTGGTTATTTTAATGATTGTATTGTTAGGGTTATAGGACTCACTCAGACTTATGTCTGACCCCGTTGTTTTTATCTTTTTCCCCCAACCCCAGGTTATTAGAGTGGGCCTGGTGCTAGTGGGCTTTGATCGGATTGTTGTATCTATCCTATGGAGCTTGGACCTCTGAAGTGAAGCCGAGCTTATCTTTCCTTTTATGGCTATTAGTTATGTAGTGGGATTATGTACTTCTATTTTATCAAGATGGATATTATGTACTTGACTCTGGTTTATGGTTTTGTGATGTAACCAAACATGTATTACTTTCCGTTGCAATGAAATGATGATTTAAATTTTCAAGTATTACTTATATCTGTCTTGCTGTAATTTTACTGTTCTATATTCACTTAAAATACTTCACCGAAACTAAGGCATTCCCCTGGTATGAGTGACCTTAGCGGACGTGGGGTGTTACACGTGGTATCAGAGCTTAAGGTTACCAGAACAGATAAAATTTTTAGAAAAACTATTTTTCTAAGAAAATTTTTGAAGGAGTATTTTCAAAAACATGTCTTTTAAGAGAAAAGTTTTTGAGAGAAAAGCATAATCCCCGATAGCCATATCTTTATCTTTCGAATTCTCCATTTGAATCTTTTTTTTTCTCTCGTTTTGAGTTTCCCCTCCGTGTGTAGATGATCTTTCTAAGATAGATAAGAATGGAAAACCGCTTCAAGGGACTTAGACGTAAATCAGATTAGAAGTTGGTTCAAGAAGGAGGAGGACTTGTAGGTACTTATTGGATGGACGATGGGAGGAAGGCTCTAATAGTTGTTTGGTTAATAAAGGACGAAGCCTCATTGATGGGAGGTTATGAGTGGAGAATGGGAAGGAGAAGGCTAGTAGTTATCCTTTTGGGAGGAATAGGACACCTTATTAGGATTGACCAAAGAAGCAAGGACAAGGTATGGAATCTTCTGGAGGGTAGTTGTATTCCCTCACGACTAGGGTGCCGGATGGGGATAAGACCGTCTAGGTTGGAATTTGGATTTCTTTATTATCCGATTCGAACTTTATTTGATTTGGACGCATTAAGTTCGTTTATCTCATCATTGTTAGTGAGTCACTGCACTTAGACACCAGTTTAGTAGATGATCCCTTAGTTGTTTCAAACCCAATTGGGCTCCATGATGTGTTTGGGTTTGAAAGTTTCTATACTTAGCATTGAGTTTGGATGTGATGCTTGTTGGGCTTCACGGACTATGGGTTAGTTTTGGGCATGAACTGGTTATCCAGTAGGGGTGCCGTTCTTGATTTTGAAGGGAGAGTTGTTAGGCTTATGACCCGCTTGGGTAACACTCTCGAGATCTCTAGTAATCCCATAGAATCTGTTATGCTAAGTTATCTAGAATCGCTGGACACGTCGGTCGAGAGTTTGCGATCTGTTAGAAGTGGTCCGGGAATACTCGGATGTGTTTGAGAAGGTGAAGGGCTTACCTCCAGAGCGGGAGATTGACTTCCGAATATATCTGGTAAACAATGCCAAACCAGTGACTTGGCCAGTGTGCCACAAGGCTCCTCGTGAGAGGAGGGAACTCCATAAGTAAGTAAGCGATTGCTTGAGAAGGGGTTCATAAGAAGAAGTATATCGGAGTGGGGCGCTCCAATAGTTTTTGCCATGAAGGCGGATGGGTCCCTCAGACTTTGTGTAGGCTAAAGAGAACTAAATAAACTCACAAAGAAGAATAGACACCCATTGCCAAAGATTGATGATCTCTTTGATCAGTAGGTTGGCGCCTCAGTATTTTCGCAGTTGGACTAAGCCACATGGTTTCGTCAGTTGAGAGTGGCTGACGATAGTATAGAGAAGATTGCCTTTAGGACTCCGGATGGTTTTATGAGTGGCTGGTGATGCTATTTGGTTTGACGAACGCCCCCGCATACTTTGTTGATTGGAAGAGAAGGGTGTTCAGGGAGTACCTAAATAAGTTTGTGATGGCCTTTGTAAATGACATCTTGGTCTTTTCAAGGAGCATAATAAGTTTTCGTATGTGCTCAATAGGGTGAGCAAAGCCAGTTATGGGACAAAACGGTGGTTTTGGAGCGAGACTGGCAAGGACATCCAAAGTTGGTCAAAGGCTTAATTGTTTAGCCATTATTATTATTATTTTTAGTAACATCTCACGTAGGTTGCCTGAACTCGAAGGAGATATCCCTTGGGTGTTTGTCTGATATTGGTTTCGGCCTTTGGGGCTTGCATTTGGGGGATGTCGAATTCGACTAGGGTGGTCTGCGTGAGAGATGGACAGTTGTGACGATTTTGGATAGGATTCTTAGCATCTTATGAGTTGAGATAGCGTATACCCCTAACAAGGGAAGCATGGTAGCAGACGCCTTAAGAAGAAAAAGGTTGTCCTTGAGTTCATTGATCGATTAAACGACGGAGCTTAGGGTTTATTTCTATGTTTGACTTTAGACCTTCCGTTGACTTTGTACCCGGTTTGCTAGCCTCCTTGGAGGTTAGGCCTACTCTTTTGGGACGTGGTGGCGAGGCACAGCAAGACGACCCACAGTTGGTTGAGCTATGAGAGAAGCTCATAAGGGGGAGGAGTCGTCCAGCCATTTGAGTAGGTACACCCTAGATAGTAAGGGGTGGTTGTGTAGAGACGGTAGACTTTGTGTACCGCAAGATGAGAGTTTGAGGAATGCTATACTTGATGATACTCATCAGTCGAAGATAACCATTCATCCAGGTAGGGACAAGATGTACCAAGACATAAAGCGAGTTTTCCTTTTTGCCAATCTGAAGAAAGATGCGGCCAAGTATGTCGCTAGATGCTTGGTGTGCTAACAAGTGGAAGCGGAGCAGAAGAAACCCGGAGGGTTGCTTCACCCGTTAGAAGTTCCGTAATAGGAAGTGGGATAGTGTCTCATTGGATTACCGAAATCAAGGAAGGGTAATACGGGGATTGGGCTTATAGTAGATAGACTTACTAAGTGTGCCCATTTCATACCCGTGAAGAGCAAGAGGACTGTTACATGTCTAGCTTCAGTTTACCTTCGAAAGATTATTAGATTGCATGGTGTACCTTCCAGCATTGTGAGTGATCAAGATCCTATCTTCACTAGTGAGTTTTGGAAGATTTTGCAAGAGGGCGGTAGGGACTCAGTTGTGTTTGAGCACCGCATCTCATCCTCAGACGGACGGTCAGACCAAGAGGGTGAACCGTATCTAGAACATCTTTTGAGGTTATGTATTTTGGATTTTGGAGGTGCATGGGAAGAGCATCTTCCGTTGGTGGAGTTCGCATATAATAGCAGCTTTCAGTCCAGTATTGGTATGGCTCCTTTCAAAGCTCTTTATGGAAGGCCTTGTCGATCTCCTACATGTTGGTGGGAATCTACGGATAAGATCTTGCTTGGGCCAGATATGGTTAGAGAGACTTCAGAGAAGATGGGTCGGATTCGAAGAAGGATGAAAGCGGCGGAATCTTATGCGGACAAGAGGAGAACAGAGCTTGAGTTTGATATTAGGACATGCTTTTTATCAAGGTGTCTCCGTTACGGAATGTGGTTCACTTTGGATCTGTTAGGAAGTGAGTACCAAGGTTTGTAGGGCCATTTCCCATTAAGGAAAGAATTGGACGGATGGCATATAGAGTGGAGTTGCCTGACAGACTTAGTGGTGTACCGGATGTATTTCATGTGTCCCATTTGAGGAAGTGCTTACATGAGACCGCTGAGGTGGTAGAGCCGAGTTTGCTTAAAGAAGTAGAGTTAGAGCACGATGAGACGATTCGACGAGCTCCTACTCGCATCATTGGGCCAGAGACTAGGAAGTTGAGGAACAGAGAAGTTCAGCTAGTTAGAATGCTACTTGGGAGACGGAAGCGAAGATGCGTTCTTTGTATCCATTTCTTTTGGAGAGTATGTCTTTTAACTTCTCCTTTATCGCTTGCCTAGTACTTATCTTATCTTTAGTAGGTCCTCTCGTTAGTCCTGTTTGACCTTTAGATAGGGAAAACCTATGGTTGAAACATGTGTTTGAGACATGTTATGGTTGATGGATGCAAGTGGATGCAAGTGTTTGCTAGTGGTTGCTCGTGGATGCATATATACACACTCTAGGCACTAGATCGGCTCAATCACTTCATATTGCATATTGCATAAAATTGTGTGTAGTTAGCTATATTGATGGATGTATAATGATTGTGTTATCATATGGATGATGCATTTTGGTGAATGATTGTGAACTCATATAGATACGGTATGTGTCGATAGGGTTATCTCGCATACATATTGGATGCATGGCACTATCATGGTTTGCATATGTTCGTACATTAGATAGGGAACATATACACACACTTTTCGCATATGCTCATACATCATTAGAAATTGTTTAAGGACAATGGATGCCCGTGTTTGATGGATTGAGTAGATGGTTGTTTGGATGGTAGGATATGCATTCTCCTTAGCTTAGAGATTTCGGGGACGAAATCCTTTAAGGAGGGGAGAATGTAACACCCCGAATTTCGGTTAATGCTAAAATTCACTAATTACAGAATTAATAATCTCAGATGTGAGGATTGGGGGAAAACGGGCTGCGTCATTGCGTTCGTCTCGGAAAAATACGCGAAATAGAGTCCGAGTTTTCGAGAATCGGAGTCCGTATGAAAGAGATATGGACGAACGAAGTTAGGCAGAAGAACCCGGAACAGGCCAGAAATGCACTGGCGCACTTGTGAAGTGCGCCAGAACAAAAATGCACTGGCGCACTTGGGAAGTGCGCCAGTACAAAAATAGACTGGCGCACTTGGGAAGTGCGCCCGTGCCGAGCCAAGAAACCTGCACAGTTTCTAGAGAGTTCTGTGGTTGGGTGCACCAGTTTGGGGTTTGGGCTTGGTCTTAGGGCTGATTTCTGGAGAGTTCCGAGATCTAAGGGTCCTAAACTAATCTAGGGTTAATCTAAGGGTCTAAAATGCAACCTAATCCTATAAATAAGACCACAACCCTACCCTAATTCATTCATAATTAAACCTAGTAACTAAACTATGGCAAAATGAAACTTGATCATGGCCTCCACAAATCAATGAAGAGGAAAGCAAGCTAATCAACCTCTCTAATCAACTTCTAATCCATTCTAAGCATCTTAATCTTCTTCATTTGGAGTGCAAATTGCTAGTGGTGAGTTTCTATCACTTTGATGATCAATTGTTAAGATAAGTAGATTAGGTGTAATGAGACTTATGGTCTTGAATGCGGATTTGTGAGTTTGAATCATTTGTAATGATATGCTAATTTATGTATAATATTAATCCTATGTTGAATATGTAAGTTTATGTTGAATATGAGAGTTTATGCAAGTTGGATATGTGGGTTTATGCATAATAAGTAATTGATTTTATGCAAGTTAAGTATGTGGTTTTATGCATGATGAGTATGTGATTCTATGCATGCTAAGTATATGATATTATGCAAGTTTAGTATGTGATTCTATGCATGCTAAGTATATGATATTATGCAAGTTGAATATGTGATTCTATGCATGCTAAGTATGTGATAATATGCATGATTAATAAGTTGTTTTATGCATATTTAACAAGTGGGTTTATGCATGTTTAACAAGTTCATATGCAAGTTACATGTATGTTAATATGCAAGATATGCTATGCAAGTTACATGTTTGTTAATATGCAAGTTACATGTATGTTAATATGCAAGATATGCTATGCAAGTTACATGTTTGTTAATATGCAAGTTACATGTATGTTAATATGCAAGATATGCTATGCAAGTTACATGTTTGTTAATATGCAAGTTACATGTATGTTAATATGCAAGATATGCTATGCAAGTTACATGTTTGTTAATATGCAAGTTACATGTATGTTAATATGCAAGATATGCTATGCAAGTTACATGTTTGTTAATATGCAAGTTACATGTATGATATGCTATGCAAGTTACATGTTTGTTAATATGCAAGTAGGTGAATGCTTATGCAAGTTATGTGTATGCTTAGATGCATGTTTAACATGTTATGCAAGTTGTGAGAATGCTTATATGCAAGTTCAACATGTTATGCAACTTATGTGTGCTTATGCAAGTTATGTGAATGCTAATATGCAAGTTCAACATGTTATGCAAGATGTGTGTATGATAATATGCAAGTTCATATGCAATATGTTAAGCAAGTCATGTGCGATAATATGCAAGTTTGGGTTAAATATAGTTGGGTTAATATATGCTCATGTATGGGAGTTGACATTCTCTTAACCCATGACGAAGTTATATGCTAAGATTTGGTTAAACCCATGAAGTTGTGATGGATCTTCCCTTTTATTATGTCGTGAAATGAAAACGATTTGCGTGGGGAACGATGGGGTTAATAAAGATGTTAATAAAAGTATGATTGGGTATGATTAAGCATACCATAAAAACAAATTAACATAAGTGGGAATTTACCTATTGAGTTAGGTCTACCCCATGGGAATTTACCTATTGAGTTAGGTCTACCCATGTTATGAAAAACTTGATATTAATTAGGGATAATTAATATAAATTATGGGGGTGATTAATTAGGTGTAATTAATCGACTAAGACACGAGGTTGGACTCAGTTGTAGCGTAAAACTGCCCGGACCCAACCGGCTTAACCAGTTGCTACAAATGTTAGCCCAATGTGAGAGGTCTTAGGCACAAACTAAATACGTGATTAATGTAAAGACACGAGGTTAGACTCGGTTATGACATAAGGCTGCCCGGACCCAACCGGCTTAACCAGCGGTCATAAAAGATAGTCTAATGTGAGAGGTCTTTATGAGGATCACGGTCTTAATTAATTAAGAAACACTTAACCATATAAGCATGTAGTGGGGCTTGAGGGTTAAGTGGGTGCCTTGGGTGGCATGAGAAAACTAGTGGGTTGCCTTGGGTGGCAATAGAAAACACGATTAGAATACTTAACCAAAGTGGAACATGTAATTAAACATGATTAAGGGGTTAAGTAAGTGCCTCGGGTGGCATGTGGGAATTAAGTAAAGGACTTGGGTGTCATGTGGAAATCTAGTGGGTGCCTTGAAAGGTAATTAAAATATGATTAATGACTTAACCAAAGTATTTATAACATGTAAGTAGACATGGTTAAAGGGGTTAAGTGGGATACACTAGATAAAAAAAAAATAACAAGCTTAGGTGGTAGCTTGTGGGGGCCCATCTCAACCAATATCCCAAACGTATCTTTGTGGGCTCGACCCAAGTCGGGTGACGGGACACGCATATTGGGCTTGACTATAAGAGGCCAAAAACGGGTTAGCGGTGGCAACGTAGGACCAACGGGTTTCATATGCGTGTGTGGACCCGGGCTGGTTAGTAAATCATTGTTACATCGTGTAGATATAAAGCCGTGCACCGTTGATATTATCAGGTTGCCACTTTGGGGAAATGATACACCCCATTGTGGGACCAGCACGGGTATCTACGTTAGGGAGCCGATCGCTTGGGAGTAGTGGGTACACCTAGTAATGATAGGGGCAGACGACACCTATGTAGGGGTACTAGAAACTACTAGGTAAAAATTACTAAGTACATTTGGTGGGATCAACCTTTAAGTAGGAATTAATCTTAGGTAGGTAAAACTGGTGTGGTGCAGTGTAGGAATTATCTTTGAGTAGGTCTGGGGCGGTGTAATTTAGTAATTATCCTTGGGTGGGTAAATGCGTCTTTACGGTTATCTTAGTTTATCCTAAGTTTGCCAAGCTGCTTGGTGTAGCCATGCATCCCCAGGCGTTACCGTATATCGACTTATGTCTTCTCTGGTTATTTTAATGATTGTATTGTTAGGGTTATAGGACTCACTCAGACTTATGTCTGACCCCGTTGTTTTTATCTTTTTCCCCCAACCCCAGGTTATTAGAGTGGGCCTGGTGCTAGTGGGCTTTGATCGGATTGCTGTATCTATCCTATGGAGCTTGGACCTCTGAAGTGAAGCCGAGCTTATCTTTCCTTTTATGGCTATTAGTTATGTAGTGGGATTATGTACTTCTATTTTATCAAGATGGATATTATGTACTTGACTCTGGTTTATGGTTTTGTGATGTAACCAAACATGTATTACTTTCCGTTGCAATGAAATGATGATTTAAATTTTCAAGTATTACTTATATCTGTCTTGCTGTAATTTTACTGTTCTATATTCACTTAAAATACTTCACCGAAACTAAGGCATTCCCCTGGTATGAGTGACCTTAGCGGACGTGGGGTGTTACACACATGCCCTCTATATGTGCGACCCGAGTCTCGTGGCAGGGCAATTCAGGAAACACGGAACTCGGTCCGGAGCTTCCAGATATCTGCCGATGCAGATGCTAAGGTCTGTTTTTCCAGTGGCTATGGTCCCACTTGACCCCTCCCTCAACTAATGAAAGGCACACCTTGAGAAATGAGAACTATACGCAGGCCCTCTATGCCCCACTAACCTATGGCCATCCACACCCATAACTAGATAGCAAGTATATGGTCTGTTGGAGTTCTCCGCCTTTCCGCTTCACGTATCTCGATTGACTCAAGATGGTAGGTAGACGACGAGTCGCTATCACAGGGCTACTGGTCTCGCCGAATCACGTTGGTCCATCCTATTTTTTGGGTTGCCCAATATTGCAACCAAGGCATACCCTTGGTTCTTCTAACGCAGACCTTAACCTCTATGAGCCCAAGCAGATCATCTGCAGCCTCACAAAGGGATACCAAGAGTACCCTCACGTCCCCTCGAAGCCGCGTGCTTCGTCCCCCAGTTTGTTGGAGCCATCTTTAAGATCAGATGGACGTTCGCTCCTTCCTGTGTCGTACTAAGGTTTACTACTTAGTTCCCTTAACCAAGGTTTACTATTTAGTCCCCGAACCATCGTTTTCTTAACTAAGGTTTACAACTTAGTCCTTTTAACTAAGGTTTACTTAACTTCACCTTCTAGTCTAGTAAACATGTTAAATTGGCTAAGTGTTTTTTACTTAACCTCACCCACTCGTCTAGCTTAATTGTTTCTTAGCTTTAAATTATTCATTTAAAGCACTAACCACTCACATTAGACAGATATTGTTGCAGTCACTGGATGTGCCTGTCGGTTCCAGGCAGATTTACACCGCAAATTAGTCTAACCTCGGGTCCTTTATGGGCTCAATGCTCTAACCATCCACATTAGATAGGTATTGTTACGGTTGCTGGATTTGCCGGGCGGTTCCGGGCAGTCTTATACCGTAACTCAATCTAACCTCGGGTTAGGCATATTCGTATTTTCTACAATGTACATATTTCTCATTTAGGACAAATTCTTCTTGTAAATTATTACTAATTTACTTATGCCATAATTACTCTTTTATTGTACATTGTCAACATTTATTATTATGGCCCACTTTCCCTCTAAACCATGTTTATAAGATTATACCAAATTAAGTGTCACTAACCATGGTTATGCTAACCGTGACAATTACATGTAATTTCAAGTTATTAATCAGAATAGGCAATAACCTACCTTCCCAAACTTGCCATAATAGTTATGCCCAAAATCACTATGCCACATATTTGGCGTTCCAAATAAGTTGTTAAGCCTAATCTAGACTTAATGTTCTTATTTACATTTTTGGCCCAACTTAGATTAAATATCCAATTTTTCAATTCATGTTAGAACTAGATTTAATATTCTAGTTTACAATTTATGCCAAAACTAGACTCACATGCCAACTACATGGTTTGCGGCCAATTAACAATTTACCATTATATGCCCAAGTCTAATATGCATGTAATATTTACTATTATAGCCAATTCGGATTTATATCAACATATTTATTATGCCAAATTATATAAATCAAGTTACGCCCAAATTCCCCCGCCATAGTCATACGTATAACATGATTTCACAAGTTTCTAAGTACTTATGAAATGAAACTAGCAAAAGGAACAGGGGATAAGCGCAAGAATTTGACATAAAAGAATAGGCATGCGAAAGCAAACCAATTACAAAGATAATTGTTCCAATAAGTTTGATGTACATAACAGTAAATAGGAATAAACTAGACAAGCTACATCATAAATACAAGATCAACACAACTTAGGTAATAGGCATAGGTGATTTGGTCTAACATAATGCCAATTCGGTGTACAACATGATTTACAACTATAGTGTTATGGGCATAAGCAACTAACCATACTAGTCACAGGCAATTAACCTCAATAGTCATGGTTTCATAGTTATGAATCATGGGCGATTAAACACAATAGTCATGGATACTAGTCTTATAATCATAGGCAGTAATCTCATAGTCAGGAGTCTTAGGTGATTAGCCACAATTATCCTTGTCAATGTCATAGGCAATAATTTTTTGTTCACGGTCTTAGGCATAGGCATAGTCTTATGTTCACCGTCATAGGCATAGGCATAGTCTTATGTTCACAGTCATAGGCATAGCCATAGTCTATTAACAATAATTTCAACGTCATAATCGAGAATCAGATCCAGAGGCATATACAAGCATCGATTCAAGCGAAAGGATTAGGCATATTCTTTTATCCATTCAATTACATGCCACAAAAAGATCTAGACGTTCAAATCTAAAAAGTAACTGACTTACATTGATCGGAGAAAGGATAATCAAATAGCATTGTGATAATTTTGCTAGGATTTGCACGACGTTGACCGAAGCCGCTGAACCAGCCTTTGATCCTTTTCTTAAAGCTCTAATCCTGATTTGAATCTCCAATTTGCAATTCCTAGTCGTAGTCTTCAAGAACAGTCTTCATGTTTTATTTTAATTTATTTATTTCAATTATTCCAGAAGCAGCATAAGAAGAGAATAGAATGGTGTAAAGAGAATGAGGCTAGGAGGCTGTTTATATAGGATTAGACGGACGAATCTAGACTGAAAACGTGATCAGATACATCAGAATGAACCCAGGCTCAGAACTGGGTTCTGGCACCAGGTCGACCCCCAGGTCGACCATAGGGTCAACCTGGTCCCTGGGAGGTCGACCATAGTGTCGACCCCCAGGTCGACCTGGTCCTGGACGGAAAAATTCCCGCCCAGTCTGCGCTGGCGTTTGAATTCGAATTTCGAGCTGTTTTTGATTTTGAAAATTCCTGAAACTTCGGAGGGTCATATCTCCCTCACACGGACTCCGTTTTTCGAAAATTCGGACTTGTTTCCAAGCAAAATTTTGAGACGAACGCAATGGCACAATCCGTTTCCCCTGATTATTATTTTAAAATTCAATTCTGCCTTGATTTATGGTTTTAACATGTTATAAAAATACGGGGTGTTACACTTATCAAAACTGTTTTTCTAATTTTTGCTTCAAAAAGTTAAATAAAAAAAACTTTTTTAAATCCTTCTAATAGAGCCTCTTTTTATTGGTAGATTGGCGAGCTTAAAAAATTGGTGGAAGAAGGTAAAATCAAGTATATTGGGCTATCAGAAGCAAGTCCTGATACAATAAAGCGTGACATGCGGTGCATCCGATAACTGCAGTACAAATGGAGTGGTCGTTATTGTGTCGTGACGTTGAGGAAGAGATTATCCCTCTTTGCAGGTGAAGTTTTTCTTAGACATCCTATAACACGAAAGGTGTGCTAGTACATAGCGGTTTGAGGAAGAGGAGAATAAATTAACATGTTGTACGTGTGGTATTTTCGAACCTTTGATATGACTACATTATAACTGACTAGACCTTGCTTTGTTTGTTTTTCTATTATAAGTTGCTAAATGTCATTAAACCTTATTTGCAATAAGAGTATATTTAAGCATTAAGCTAATTTGTCATGCTTATTGTATACCTTAATGCTTATTCACTATAATAGCAGCCAATAAGCATGAATTACTAATTATAAGTAAACACCGTTGTACCAATGAGATTGAAAAGCGAAACCATCTTTAATAATAGTTGGAATTGAAACATTTTTTTTCGTTTGGACTGTGAAGTATCCAAGCATTACACTAATGATATCATAAGTTTGAAACCTAAAAGTAATCTCTATTTTTATTTGGAAAGATTGAAATGTTACTGTGGCTAGGTTCAGATTCCACCTATGATAACATTTAGTATATTTTGTTCTTTCTACTTTTCGTTCTCCATATCAGCCTACCATTGTTCATTTTTGTTTATTTTAGACTTAAGCAGATTTCACATTTAATTTAATTTTATTTAGTTTTAGTACACTTGGTTTTTAAAAGAAGTACTTTTAAAAATATGTGAAAATATTAGATAATCCATCTAAAAATGAATGAAATCGAATTTCGTTCATATTTTATATTGTAGTCAATTTTTTTTCTTATACTTAAATGTTTTTTTTCAAAGTTAAAATTGAAAATTAAAATTGTTTGTGTATATATGTGTATACTTTCACATTTATTTTTTCAAACTAAAATGCAATATATTGGAATTCGTTGCTAATTATGTAATCTTTATCAAACTGAAAGTAACCGCTACTTTATGCGAAGTAGAATAATTTTAGTTATGTATGTTTTTTTTTTTTGCACAGAAAATGTACTCAGAAGATAATAGAAGACCTAGAAATTCTATTAGTTTCATCATAGATAATTTGCAGTTAAATTATTTTATGCTTCAATAGTGACAAAACTAGAAACAAAGTCTAATAAAAAGAGCAAAATTCGTCAGCTTTAACAGTTTAATTGAAACTGCAAGTTATGTCAAAATTTACATAAATTTTTTTCAACTTCATCGCATATATCCTTTTTGTTGTTGATGTTGGTTCAAGTTTGACACAAGCAGGAAAATACCTGCTACAACAATATTTAATATGTTTTCAACCACCATACCATGCTTATATTAAAAGTTCTATGCAGGTTTACATGTATCAAACCGATATCGTTACATTAACAGTTAACATTTTAAGTTTTAAATTCAAATGGTAACTTTCTTTTATGCACTGAGTGTGTTCCATTTGTAGTGATAATTATGCCTTTTATACAGAGCGAGCATCAGCCACACAATTTATTTGTCTTTTGTGCACAAAGCACTTAGCGATTTGTATTAATTCATTTTTCCTCGCATGTATGGAACTCCTACCCCCATGTATTAATTATTTTGTCTTGCACATGTGGAGGATGTGGCGTTTGATCTCATCATATCATAATTATTATTGCTAGGAAATGAAGTTTAGTCGTGACCCCCTTATCATGAAATCGGTCTTGGTGCTTTTCTACCTTTTCCGCCTTAGACTACTTTGGGTGGGGGTGATCCTCGCACGTTACATTAGAATGTTTATTAGTTATCATCTCATGTTGTTTATTTATTCTTGTTTGAATTTAATTGATCATGCAGAGAGCTTGGTATTGGCATAGTTTCATATAGTCCTCTTGGTCGTGGTTTTCTTGGTGGCAGAGCAGTTCTTGATGGAGTGCCTTCTAATTCTGTCTTGGTATGTGCATGCATTATACGTTGGATTTTCAAATGCAATATACAGTTGAGTGATTTACAAAAGCATCAAACGGTCTATTTGTATCGATAACGCTCGTGTTATTTTAGACTAACCATCCATGGTTCAATGGAGAAAACTTGAGATCGAAAAACAAGATTTTACATACAAAGATCGAAAAGTTGGCCAAAAAGCACAAGTGTACCATGCCTCAGCTAGCTTTGGCTTGGATTAACCATCAAGGAGATGATGTAGCTCCGATACCAGGTTGTTATTTTGCTAGAATTACTGATATCACATACCAGTTTCTAATGTTTACCCTTGGATGCACCTTTTGGTTTTTGTGTAGAGATAGTCCAACCTAGACTGCAACATTATGCTCATATACCGTTATAAAATATCTTTAGATGTCAAAAGTTTTAGAATGCTGTAGGAAAATAAACATATGACATATTAAGTATAAGATAACAATCTAAATAAGTATTGAAGTTTTATAATATCAACGTGAATAATAATAGCTTCCTGACTTCCAATGTTTTAGCACATTTTGATCATCAGAGAAAAATGAAAACGGTTTTAATAAGAAAATTACTAAAGTTCGTACTATCATTGTGTATAAGTGTACCAAGCCTACTTAATGTACCTGTAATTCCTCTATAATAAAGCGGAATAGCCTAATTATGGCTCTATAAATTTTGAACTATTTGCAGAATGAAAGCTATACTTCTCCCAACAGTCATCTCTAGAATTACTGGGTTTATGCCGCACAATAAATAGAATTGAACATGCGCTTTCCGTTTTGCAACGGCAGAGACACTATATAGCAATGACATACCTATTTGCATGCTTACTTGTTTGTTCATATGCTAATTTTGTGTGAATTGCCCAATCGTGCGGACACATTTCTTTTGTTCATGGAAGGTTTCTACTGTTATCCAAAAGGACTCGATGTAGTTATATAAATTTAACGATACTATTTTGAAATGTTAAAATTACCATATTTTAAATCATTCCTTTGCCTTTCATCTTTGTCTTATGCTATTAACGGATGCCTGAAATTTCAACGCTTCAACAGGGTTTTATTCACTCGTTGGTATTTGATTGTTACTGTAATATTTCATTTGTTTTTGTTTTTTTTGGACTATATTATAATTAATTACTCTCTGTTTGCAAATTCAGTCTCTTTTTTAGACAGCCAATGTGAACTGAAAATAATTATTTGAACATTAATTTGGAATTTCGAAATCCAAATGTACAAATTTAAACCACTTATATTCATTGGAAAGAACTTTTCGATACGAACCCAACGGCTCCAGTTTTAGAAGAATCCAACGGTCGGATCTCCCGTTACGTCCATTCGGAGTTAAATGGTTGAAATTCGCGAATGGTCGCTGCATAACACATTTTATTCAAACGATTTAAACATATAAAATATATTTAGTCGATTTCCATTCAAATCATATTTTATAAAACATTTATAAATTTGTTTAAAAATGATTTCACTTCCATTTCAGTTTTAAATTAAAAATGAACATCACATATTACTATAATCTCATAATGATAATATTTTCAAAATGTAATATTTTGAAATTCAATCTTCTCGATATTCATTATAAAAATGGGTAAAATCGGTATAAAAATACATTCGAGTTAAAATAGCATTTATATACTTAACTCGACTTCCTTATTTATTTATTTTCGTGTCTATCCAAAATCAGACATCAAAATCAAACTTCTAATCTTCATTTTATATTATATTTTAAAAATATTCATATTTATTCTGGATTGGAATAAAATTTCAACCAATATCCGTATAAATATATTCATATGGATCACATTCATTATGTACATCCAACAATAGTTACAAACAACTATGAACATCCAAATTTACATCCAATATGCATTTTATTTTGATATAAGCTTCAATTAGATAATTGACGCTTATATAAACCTATCAATCTACCGATTAACCGTAATTTCACACAAGGGAGAAGTGTGAGTCAAATATCATCCCAAAACCTATGTGGGGTTTCCAACCAACAATAATTATTTAATTAATCATTTATTTCGTCTCATCCATATCACAACATAACCAATCATCCAATGCCATTTACGGTCCCATAAGTGTCCATCCACGGAGTATGAAATGTGAGTGTCACATATTCATACAACGCTTCTAATGCAAATGATTTGTGAATAGTTCATGTGTCGAACTCAAGGGATATCACTTGCAATAGATAAAAATGACTATACAATATTTGAGTGAGAGAGTTCTCACTGAGATTTTTGATCATTATAAAAATAGTCGCTTTTGAGTTAAATTAAATGTGGATTTAATTTAAACTGAATTTCCAACTAGATCCAAATTTGACCAAATTAATATCATTATGAAGCTCTCATCGATACGGCTCCAATGCATCTTGAACCGCCTAATTTCATGCTCGTATTAAAAGTTATGAACCTTATAAGTTCACATATTCGCTTAAATCAAAACATTTAACAACTTATTTTGATTTTTAACTACACAAACTATATAAACTAAATGATAAATGTCACCCCGAGAATTCCAACACCTCGACACTTCGCCGCAGGTACTCCACATGCTTGTTATGAGCCGAAGATCTCTCATTTTAAACTCAAATCAACACCAAACCTATCACACACACTTAGACACTCACTAACACGAAGCATACAAGCTAAAGGCAGCATTTTTATGGGTGTTTGAGCATTTGGGAACCACGGGCTCGCTGTCTAGCATGGGATGATGTGGAAGCAGGTCAAGGAGGGTTGCGGGGTGCCTGCATGGCAAGGTGGGGGACACACGAGGTTGTTAGAGGTGTAGAGGTGCTTCGAGTGGTGCAGACCTTGGTTTGGTGCTAAAGGAGGTTCTTTTTGCAAAATGAAGAGGAAGGAAGGGAATTGGAGAGGGGGAAGGCCCACGCCCTGATGGTGGCACCTGATGAGATGGCACAAAACGGAGAGGGTGGTGCATCCATCTAGGTGGCAGAGCTTGGTGGTGAAAGGAGGAGGAAAGGAGTGGGAAGCCATTAAAAGGGTCTAAGAGCTTTGGAAATGTAATGACCCGGGATTTTGACGACTTTGGTTATCGACATAAATACGATGACGACTAACCAAACATCGAAAAATACCGGTCATTAATAGAAAGACTATAGAGGGTGAGGAAAGATAAGATAGAAAACTTAGAATAGAAGAAGAAAAAGAACACAATATCAGAGTAACACGAATCTCACAGTGGAACGAATAAATATATTTCATAACATAACTTTGAAATACAAATCTGTACTTGAATATACATATCATTATCAAAGTACATCACTTAGAACACAGTGGAAATAACTATAGCTATAATCCTGAAGCCTCCTGCTCCAGCTCTTTAATTGCATCTGTAAATCCCAACTACTTGACTGCCCGTACAAAATTGGGCACCTAAGAGTTTAGGGAAAACAAAACAAAATAAACTCCGGGCCAGTCATGGGACTGGTGTGAGTAAAACAGTTTAAAACAGTTCAAGCAGGTAAATGATATCTCATAAGACCACGCCGTATAACGGAACGGGTTTTTCCTTTATGAGAATCCAAAATATCTTTATATCAAAAACCCTTTTATATTATAATAATGTCTATCAACCACAATATAATAATTATCTAGCAGAAACACTTTCATCTCACGTTCTACAAATATATAGTATACAATCAAAACCGCAAGCACGTATTGGGTAATGGATTTCCAACTATGACAAGGTATGGAACCACCTTTCGCTAGTGTACCTCTAGAGAGGAATACATTGGGTTCAACAAGAACATCTTGCAACCCATCCACACATGACCGACCACTCATTTTGCTTGAGTGTATCGAATGTATATCAACAACGGTTGGGATCAGCAACCGTTTCCCGAATGGGACAACATCAACAATAGATTTTTAGAAGTAAATGAAACTCTAGATCAGGTGATTATACACCCTACTTCGGTGCGACCGACTTAGCCATGCTGGCTGCCCGATTTCTGTCATTTACCGGATGTGAGGCTAGAAGCTACGCTTTATCATCACACCAGATTCACTTTGAATGCTACATCGTCAAATCCATCAAATCACCAATTGACGTCCTCAACCATACATTATTTGTTAGCAAAAAGAAGTTTCCTTCTTTGCTTCCACTCTTGGTACGGTTGGAGAAATCAATATACGTGATCGTCTGGAAATACTCTGTCACACATCCGTCCATACAAGTCATCCAGGAACAGGATGAACCGAAGGAACTATTCAATACATCCATCTTAGACACGGTTATCTAAGACTTATACAATAGCCCTTGCACTTTACTACGTCTTCAATTATCTTTGGCATATATGATTCGTAACGCTTGTGCCAATACAGAGTGGTTCTTTGGATAATAATCCAACCTGTCTCTCCATATTAACAACGTTAAAATGGTAAAAACTTCGATAGTCTGTGATTTAACTATCAAAGAAAAATAGGTGTGCAAACAACGATATTCTTTCCAGATGGAAATTATGTCGATCAACCATCATTTAACATTTATCTCCTTAGTTCATTAATTTACTTATCTCATGTTTCCCTATATTCAATATTTCTTATTTTCTAAATTTGGAAAATATACATTATTAACAGTGGAAAACATTTCCATTTCTTGTTTTCTTTATTAGAAAACATTTCTGGTTTCTCATTTGGAAAACATTTCCAAAGCTTCTTCATTGGACTTAGACAGATGTTTAAACAAACCATCGCGATGCCAACTCAAACCATTTCCTTTAATTACTAAATTCACTTAACCATCCTTTACTATCGAACCTTAACCAATCCTTAGTTAAAAATGAGGTCAATCAAGTTGGGGTAATACTACCTCTCAAACCTTATTTGAACAACGTTTCTAACCTTGAAATAGACAAAGTTCACCCTTCTAATTCTTTAACAGACTTCCTTACGTAACTCTCTTTCAAATCTTTTATATTCGATAATTCTTTCCTTCGATAAGGTATATTCGATAACTCTATTCAATTTATTCTATTCACTTAACTCTTTTGATTTAACTCTAACTCTATTCACTTAACTCCTATCGAATAAACTATATTCGATAACTCTTTTAATTCTATTTGAATAAACTATATATTCGATTAACTCTTTTTACTATATTCGAATAAACTATATCCGATTAACTCCTTTTATTCTATTCGAATAAACTATATTCGATTAACTCCTTTATTCTATTCGAATAAACTATATTCGATTGACTCCTTTTACTCTATTCGAATAAACTATATCCAATTAACTCCTTTTACTCTATTCGAATAAACTATATTCGATTAACTCATTTGCTTCTATTCAAATAAACTATATCCAATTAACTCCTTTTACTTTAACTCTAATAGATTTAACTCTAACTGGTTTAACTCTAACTGGTTTAACTCTAACTGGTTAACTCTAACTGGTTTAACTCTAACTGGTTAACTCTAACTGGTTTAACTCTATCTAACCAACTCGACTCGACTAACCCCTTTCGAATAACATATTCGATTTACTAACTTTCGAATACCATATTCGATTGACTCCCTTCGAATACCATATTCGATTTAGCTCTATTCAAATAACTAATATTTAATTAACTCATTTGCTTTAACTCTAATCGATTAAACTAACATCGATTAACTCCTTCTGATTTAACTAACATTGATTAACTCCTTCCGGTTAAACTAACATCGATTAACTCCTTTTGATTTAACTAACATCGATTAACTCCTTTTGATTTAACTAACATCGATTAACTCCTTTTAACTCGATTAAACTATTCATTTATAAAGATTTACTTTTAGTAACGGTTCTTCACTTTACAATAAATTTCCCTTTTATAAAACTCTATTCGTTTTAAAAACATTTTCCCTTTTATTTACTTTCGAAATATTTCCTTTTATAAAATCTGTTGATTTTATAAAATCCCTTTATTTAAATATACATTGAAATAATCCTTTTTACATCCTAGGGTCTTTTATGATATTTAAAATATCGAATAACAATGATCAACATCATTCTAACACACATAATCCATAACAGATATACATCACATCATATATCACAATATATGAAAACAGTAAATAAATGTTGAGGAATCCAGTCGGATTCCTCCAACCTGTCTCCCTACATCCACAGATGTTATACAATAAAATCAATATCATTTTCAGTTCCATATGATATATTCTGTTAAACAGAATCAATATAGAAATTCAACTAACTGACTAGCAGTTCAATCAAACAGTCAACATACAGTCAATCAACCAACATTTAACAGTTCTAAAAATACAACATGAAATTATAAACTGTTCAGAGTTGGTGAGATTTACTCACATTGGACGATCATCGTTTATAACGATAACCATCGCTCGATTTGATTCAGACGGACAATTTATTTTGCAATAAATTGTAATGAGCTCCAATGGACTTCAAGTCAGTTCCATCGTATAATATATGTCCTTACGACCCCAGCGGATCTTGATTTTCTGAATTTTGTTAACGTATGCTCAAGTTATTGAATTTACAAATTATAAGTTAGTTATATAAAAAAACTAGACTTACACAAATTCAAACATCATTGGGCCTTAACCTTTTTTGATCGGCCCACTGACCCAAGCATAACCTGCTCCTTCCTCCCCTTCTCTTCCAAAATATCTTCCTCCAGTATCAAACCCATATCTGACGTTTCCTTCCATCCCAAATACCTCCCTCATCGATCAATAAAATCAACACCGAAACCACCTAACCACTTCTCATTTCTGTCTCTACCAATCCACACTCTCACCAGACAACTCATCGCCCTCCAGTTGTATTCGTCGTTCAGGAATTTCCACGCCAGAACCAAGAAACCCGCGATGCTTTTTATTGTAAAAAACTCCTCAAAATTCAAAACAAACGCCATTCTTCTCACTCAATCCAAAAACACCATCCATTTCATCAATTTCGAATTCAATCTCCTACAATTCCTAGCCCTAGGTCGATTGTGCACTTCCAACATCAAGGAGGTTGCGTCGCATCTGGTAATAAGCATACCAGAATGAAGAGAGGCTCAGTAGGAATCGAAATATATTAGTATTTTGATTTTGGGAATTTATTTGATTTTGATTTTCTTCTTCAAAGTTTTTGAACTTTCTGTCTTGAGGAAGAACAACGGCGGAATTCGCTGTTGACCAAAGAATGAAATAGTCTAGGTTAGGGAAGGGAAAATGGTTATTTATAAGGATAAAATCAATGAATTTTATATTAATTTCTAAGGTATCGCTATTGGTATTCCTCTTCTAAAAATTCGTGTGGTCACCCGTGATACCCAAAAATCACGAAACTGGACATGTAGCTAGAGTTCGAGATTACGGTCCCAACGAAAGTGGTTTCGTTGAATTTCGACTTCGTATGCTCACACAACGTATTTTTAACCGTCGAAATACTGACTGTTTTTCACTCTAAAAATCCGTACGGCCAAACACTAACTTCAAAAATCACGAAAATTGAAATCTAACTACTATTTGACCTTGTGGATCCAACAAAATTAGTTTCGTCGAATTCCGACTTCGTTTGCAAAAGTGGTTAATTTTAAAGTCCTAAATAACCCATTTAAATATATAAATATATTTAAATATAATTAAATTAAATATTTATAAAAAATATTATCGTATATATTCACAGTGGAATACCATACAGCTTCAGAATATTCCTATATGAATTTCTAACTCGATATTCAAATCCGGGTCAACCCGATATTCGATTTATATTGAAATTCCTTTCAAAATATAAATAATTCCTTTATAAATTATAAAGGAATTCCACAACGACTTTTCTGAAATTTGATTTGGACGTGAATCAAAATCTACACAATGAAATCCCAATTTTTCTCTTCTATTAGAAAGATATACTCCACCAGCTCCATAGTTTCTTGTTTCACAGAAATTCGGCTTAAAACGAATCCTATACATTCAGTTGAAGTTCGAATCGCCAATTTACGAACTGCAGCGCCATTTCGAGCTCGATTATAATTATATTATAATTTATTCGTTCAACTGTCATTTATATAATATATTCGTTATTCAAATTCAATTCCAAGCTGAATTAAATATCACAGATGATCCGGTTCACACCATATCGTCATTTCAGCCAATTCTGATTATTTCAGAATTAAATATATTATTTAATTTATTATTTTAATTAATTATTCATCATTATTTAATTCCACGACCATTTAATTCACTATATCACTATTTAAATATTTAAATAAATTAATTATAATACCTTTGCCAATGCGGGTCATTACAATCTTTCCCACTTAAAATATTTTCGTCCTCGAAATTGCTAAAAGGTAGAGGACGACCCTATCGACTGGTTAGAACATATTTGATCACTTCTTAACTTCAGTTTCAACTGAATCAATTTAATTTCAATTAAATTATTAATTAATTCTTATCAACGAAAATTTTCAAAAATCCTGAAAATTTTCTAACACCTTAACTCTTCGAAAAATTTCGCCAGCACCTCCTTTGTACTGGTCAATAGGTCAAACTCCAACTCGCCTCTCTGGGCCATCTCCAACCCAAAAGAAAATCAAACAGCCAAGAGGCTTGCCAATTCGGCTCATAAATCTCATATCCAATAGAAATATAAACTTGTACCTTTTGTCGGCATATCATTATATCCTTTACACCTGTTATCAATTCAGTGGATACAAGGGTCATCCCAATCAAATTCCAATCTGCTTTTATCCACAACACAACCATTTGCTTATATCCGAGCCAAATATCATTTCAACTCGAGTTTCTTCTCGATTCCCAACTCTTAATTTGATTATCACATTACACTTCAAATTTGAATCTCACAATCCAATTTGTCTTGATATCATTCTAATTCAATCTCGGTTACCACTTTACTGGCTTTACTTTAATTCAATTTTGCTTTCACAAATTTCTGTTAAATTTTTTATAATTCAAACAGTTTTTCCTTTATTTTCTAAACTTTAGAAGATATATGCTATTTATAATTGGAAAATATTCCAATTGCTTATCTCTTTTCCGATCTTGTTTATTTCAATACTTAGGAAATATTCTTTATTATATTTCCAAGCTTACACTTATTTGGGTTAAAACGGATGTTGTGTAAAACATCGTTACGACAACCCAAATACTATATTCAACTAACTCTTATTCAACATTGATCGTGGTTCCTGAAATCTTACTATTTATTTGTTAATAACGAAATCAATCAAGTTGGGGTATAACTACCTCTCAGACCTTGACTGAATAACATTTATAACGTCAAAACAGATATGACTACTTACTCGAAAAATCAATACCATACAACTACTTATTCGCTTTTAAACACGTATACGCTTCCTCTTTCTATTCTTACTAGATTTTATTCTTAGTCTTCCATTTTGATTTTACTATTCTGTTTCTAAGTTCGTTTCCTTATCGACTTCTATATATATATATATATATATATATATATCGATACGTTGATTTCTAACTATCAAATTATCTTAAAAATATTCTAACTCCTTAAATTCCCGGAAAAATTTGCCATAACCTCCTTTGTACCAGGAGCATAGGGATATTTCAAATAGACTCCCATGGCCCTCACCAATTCAAAAGAAAAAGCCAAGCGGCTAGCCGATACGACGCATAAAACCTCATATATGAATTAAATACATACCTTTTCGTCGAGCATTCTATTTATATACCTTCATACCTTATCCATACCTATCTCATGTATATTTATACCTGCCCAATCTATTTTAACTATACCTGATCGTTTAACTCAATTCGTTAATTAATTTGTTAATTAACTCTTCAATCTATTTCACTTTTATATTTGAACATGACATGTTCAAATATATTTTAACTTGCTTATTAACTAATTTGAATCCAAATTTCAAATTTAAGTTCTATATTCGATTTTGAATATCCATTTACAAATCCAATTCACCTTTCAAAGTTCAACTTCAAATTCAAAACTCAATTAACTAATTCCTCTTCAAATTAGTTAATTCTATTCAATTTCTATTCAAATTTTATACCACTTCTATTATTCAAATCTATATATCAAATTCTGTTATCCAAATTTTATATATCAAATTCTATATATTCAAATTCTATATTATAAATCCCATTTGAATTCTATATTCAAATTCCATTCCACTTTCGATATTCAAATCCTAAATTTGAATTCCATTTGAATTTCTATATTCAAACTCTATTTCAATTTCATTGAATTTCATATATTCAAACTCCCTTTGAATTTCTATATTCAATTTCTATTTCAAACTTTCCTTATTCATTCTTTATTATAAATCCCATTTTGAAATTCAACACAACTTGTCTTTCCCAAAACAAATTCAAAACAGTATCTATGGTAGTAATTTGTCACTTACAACTCGAAAATGAATACTGATGATGCAGCTGTCATCATCGGAATCTATTTTCCAGCGATCGAAGTGAGTTCAATACTATAAAACCATTTTTAAACATTTCCACTTTGAAATTCATTTCAAAATATAATTCACACTACTTCTAAATTAATTTAAAATCTCCCAGGATCTTAAATTTTCCTTACCTTTAATCCAAATCCATTTACAAACATTTATCCAATTCTCCCGAATTTTAATTCAATTACTGGTTTAAATTTCAGATTTAACTCATCTGATTTAACGTATTTCACTTATATGAATTCTGATTGATTATTTACATAACCATTTAATTTATAATCTTACTCGATTATAATAACAACCAATATATCCAATATATTATAATTATTCCAATATAAATCCTTTATATCAAAATACAATTTTGGGTAAAACTATTTCGTTTACCCCCTTTTCAAAACGTATCGTGACGACCCATCATATTCGAGTGTTTAGTAACTCCTACCGATACAGTGGATCAAACTAATCGACCAGAACTTATAAACTACTCAACCAATAAATCTTCACAATATAAAATTATTTTTATATCATATACAAATACGTTCACTCGTATATATACACTCAAACTCAATCTAGGGTATTACTAACCCTATCTCTACTGAGTCACGCCACAGAGCCAAGGTTATTCACTTAACTTAAGCTCTGATACCAACTGTGATGACCGGTATTTTCGATGTTTGGTTAGTCGTCATCGTATTTATGTCGATAACCAAAGTTGTCAAAATCCCGGGTCATTACAGGAAATGTATTTGCAAAATGGAAGATGTAATTAAAACTAACCAAACTTTAATCTAGTCATGGAATCACAAAAGAAGGGGAGCATGACAAGTGGAGAGGTGTCTAATTCTTATTGGCTAAGCACTATTCACCATTTGACTTAATTTGACGTTGCATTAATTCTAAAGTGCAACTAGTCTCATGGCCACACGTTAACTCCCAAAATTATGAAATTTGAAATCTTGCTATATTTTGGAAATACGGTTCCAATGAACCAAGCCACGTCAAATTTGGAGACCGTTCAAAAAATGGCCTTATTTTAAGTGAAATTCAAATTTAAACTGAATTTTCAACTTACGTTCATTGGCTGTTCTTCTTTATATAAACTCCGTTGGACTTGAAAATTTGATTCCTGACATATTTTGATATTCCGGATCCAACAATATTGGTTTTATCGAATTCTGAGATTGTTAGAAAAATGGTCCTTTTTCAAGTGATCAATATAGCTCTTAAAATATCGATATTTAAATTCGTACTTATAAATTAAATTAATACTTTTGTTGAACTTAATTTAAGTCATATATAACATAAAATCAAATTTTAAATTTATTCTCAAATTTTATCTAACAAAAATAACCAATTTATATCCAAAATTCGTTAAAATAGATTAAATCAAAATTTTAAAGTGGTTCTGAAATTCCAGGTCGTTACAAGCAGCTTCAACATCGTTCCAGGCACGAAATCGCGCCTGGTGATAATATGGGTTGACCCTCCTGCCTATATGGGTCAACGCAGGGGTCGACCCATATAGGTTCTGGGCCGACCCAGTTATGCGTTGGGTCGCCCATTACTCTGTTGATTTCGGCTTGGTTATTTATTTAACTTCTGGTTTAAATTTCAAACTTCGACCGACCATATCTTGTTCATTATTTGTTCGTTTTTCGCAAACTAACAGTCTATCTAAACTATAATTTCATAGCAAACCCAACTGTGAAATCCTCGTTGCCCAATTCTGAATATTATTTTAAATAATATTGTTTTTATTATTCTTTTCTATTTAATTATTACTTGTTAAAAATTCAGAGTGTTACAGATTAGCTACTCTAAGGGAAGTTACAATGCAAGATGGTTCCAAAAACAACTTATCTGTTACACATCTAGTGATAAAGAAATGTGGTGCATCTGTGTTAAACAGAACTTTTACATGCTTGCTATGAAACAAAAGCGTACCTTCGAACTATGTTTTTCCTTTATCAATAGCTGTCAATTCAGAAAACGAAGGCTCTATTGCATTCACCTTTCCTTTCACTACTTCGGGTCACTTTTCCCATTAATGCTCCAGAAGGTTATATTTGAAGCACCAAATATTTTTCCTTCCAACAATGATCTTGGGAATGGCCCTGCACTCGGTCGAATATGAACCTTCCAGTGAACTTAAAGAAAACTTGTTCTTCTTTGGATTTTCCCCTTCCTGAGCTTTCTTTCCATTAGAAAATTTTCCTTTTTCTTTCCCAAAAGTCATGTTTTCCACTGTGTCTCTCAACCCCCAAGCATCTCTTCATTACGGATAGTTATCTCAACAATAACATCACTAGGGTCGTGCAAATGAGGCATCGTTGCTTTCACAATCTCAGACCGAATCCCCCTAATGAATTTCCCATCCTAAGCAAAACATTATCGATTTTCACCTAAGCATATCCAAATAACTCATCAAACCTTTTATTTATTTAAATGATACTCGAAAAAATGATGGTTTTTGAGATTAATTATTTTATTAAGTTTATATTGAAGTTAGTTTCCTTGAATACAACCTGACCCGATTTTTTGTTTTGCTCGGGTCGGGGTTAGACCCTGAGCATTACAGATTTAGAGATTTCAGCTTGGGATTCGAAGATTGGCAAGACGGGAATTTTTGAAGACATTGCGCACTCTGAAGTTTTTCAAAGCAGTAAAGATTATTTTTGTATTTTAAATTTTTTCTTTTAAATTCCACTATACAGGGAATTCTTGTACCAATTTTTTTTATAAATATATAAAAATTTAGTTTGCTGTTCAATATTGTTATTTATTTATTCTGTATCTTTTTGTGTTGATACTGTATTTTAAACAGCTAAATAACAATCCATCGTTTTGGAACGTTTTAAGTTGGTTAATCACTGATTTAAGGCGGCCAAAAAGGCGGGATGTTACACTTTCTTATTGGTGTGATGACATGGCTGGACCAAATCAAATCTTAGATTTGAACGGCTGAGGGCATCCATTAAACCCTATAAATAGACTAGAAGAGTCTCTCTCATTTCTTCGAATCAATTCTCCCTCCTCTCTTCTTCTTCTTCTTCTTCTCTAGGCCTATCCTCAAAATTAGGAAAGGCCACATAATTAAATTTTTACATGGTGAAGAAGTTCTTAAGTTTTTAATATTTATTTTTATAAACGCTTCTAGAGGCGAGGTTCTGCCGGATTTAGGAAGAAGGCCATAGGGAAAGCTTGTTTCATCTGATTTGTGAGTTTTACATAATTTTTAGATGTTATTTGCGTAGGAATGTTTAGATAGTTAAGTAGTTTTAATTTGCAAGTTTTATGTTTATAGTATTTACAGTATTTATATATCTAGTTTTTCGGTAAGTTACTGTAATTTATTTATTGTCTATGTAACACCCCACCTCCGCCAGGGTGGCTCTTGCAAGCACTCTAACTTTGGAGGGGCGTTAAAACAGGTAAACATGCATAATGATATATCAAGGCAGAACATAACATATGTATTTATGTAATCAGAGTAAATAAGATAGATAAAACAGCGGAAGATTTTAAACCATTTCAAAACAAGTCAGGTACAACAAAGTATCATCTTTCCAAATAAACAAGTCTAGATAAAACATCAACTGAAAAACTGAAATATATAAAGTACTATCCCCAAAATGACGTGGTAAACCATAGCATGCTCACTGTCCAAACGTACATGAGCTCAATCCAGCAAGCAAGCAAAGCGGTCCAAGCTAAGCACCAATGTTCCCACCCTGAGAACCTGGGGGGGGGGGGGGGGGGGACGGAAGAAAAGAAGCGAAAGGAAAACGGGTCAGTCATAAAGACTGGTAAGCCCTATCTACTATCAGCATAAAAACTAGTAAAGTTAACTGGCATGAGGAACTGAGATGAACATAAGGATAATTACATACTAGCATGGTGAATATCTAACAGATAGTTCAAAGGAGTCATCGCATAATCAAGGTGAAGTTTTTCACCACAGGTGTACCAGCATTCTAACATGTCATGTATAAACAAGAATTTATCCCTGGGCCTAAACTTGGCCCAGTATCAGGTGTTTGACTTAAATCAAGATCCAACTTCTTGGTACCAATTCTAGTATAACAGGATTAGGTGTTACCCCAATGTTTACATCGAAACAGGACGGAACAGAATGGTCCATACAGAGATAGAGTTTGGGAAAAATGGGCTTTTACCACCCTAACAGATAAAGTACGGAAACGAAATGCTAACAATAATGGGCCTTTACCACCCTAACAGAACAGAGTACAGAAACGGAATACTACAATTAGATGTACACTAGTAGTGGGCCTTTACCACCCTAACAGACGGTACCACGCAGAAACAGACGGGTGTTACCACCCAACAAAACAGATGGTACCAACAGAATCAGACAGAGCTAAGTGTACCCTAAATCCTACCCAAGCGATCGGCTCCCTAATACATAAATACCCTGTGTCGGCCCCACGATATGGTGTATCACTCCCTAAAGTGGCAACCAATTGGCACAGGCATATTTACAGATGTCACGGCGTCTTACATCCTCAAAGGCAGACCGAGATCCATGCACGCACATGACCCGGTTGGAACGCACCATCAACACCCATCGCCATTATCAGAATGAACCACTTATAATTAGTTCAGTAAGCGTGCCCGGACCCTACCTACAGTTGGGTCAAAGTTTTGATACCAGAAAGGGTTACTGACTAATATGGGTCCCAAACAACAAATGACACAAGTATTCCCCCTTGTGTCCCCAGACTATCAGATTCAGATTAACTTATTAACAGAGTTCAGACATACAAAGTTCAGACGATCAGTTTTCAGACTAACGGATCAGATAACAGATTTACAGACTTGCCTAACTTGGTGTGGGTCCTACAGATCCGCAAAACAGGTTCGTTTAATTTATCAATCAAGTTAGTTTATCCAGACCAGGTATCAAATTGGTTCTCAGCCTTATCAAATTACTGAGTTGGATTGGTTAAGTATAGTTCAACTTAACCCCGTTAAATTACCGAGTTCAGATTGGTTATGTGTAGTTTAACTTAACCCCGTTAATTTACCGAGTTCAGATTGGTTAAGTGTCATAAGTCAAATTTACTTAACCTTATCATGTAGCATTAATTAATTTAATGCACCTTAACCTCTTACGTTAGACCTCGTTGTGGTTACTAGTTAAGCCGGGCGGGTCCGGGTAGCTTTACACCACAACCTAGTCTAACCTCGGGTTCAAGCACTACTTGACCAACTTCTCACATTGGGTCTTATTGTTTGTAGCCACTAGTTAAGCCGGTCGGTTCTGGGTAGATTCGTGCTACAAACTCAACCCAACCTCGGGTTGGCCACATTTATATTTCCTAAGTGTCATGCCCATTATGTTTCCAAAACATAATTACAAGTTAACATATCATGTCATGTTATAAAAACCATGTTCATGTCATAATGTTACCCAACCCCAACGTAATCCCATCGTTTACATAGTCGCAACAACGCATAAAGGATAAAATAGGAAACTTGGCATAACCATGACAAAAAGATGTTGAAGCCACAAGTTTAACATGGTGGCATATGAAATGTTCATATGTTCATATACTTGCATATTGCATTATTAGGCCTCAAAAGCATGCATAAAACCAAACTTAGCATATAAGTGATACATGGTGATAAATGACATGTAGAAATGGCCATAAGTTCGCATTTAGCCTCACATGCAAGTTATCATAAGGGATATGATAACTTACATGTTGCCAAAATGCAACCTTTAGCATAAAGCTTGAAGCTTTAGGTTCATAAACTCAAGGTAAGCTTGCGTAACATGATAACATGAGTAAAACGATCAACCCAAACTTGCATAACATACATGGCAAACTTGCATATCATAACATGGCATACTTGCATAACATAACATGGTAAACTTGCATATCATAACATGGCAAACTTGCATAGCATAACATAGTAAACTTGCATATCATAACATGGCATACTTGTATAACATAACATGGTAAACTTGCATATCATAACATGGCAAACTTGCATAGCATAACATAGTAAACTTGCATATCATAACATGGCATACTTGCATAACATAACATGGTAAACTTGCATATCATAACATGGCAAACTTGCATAACATAATATAGCAAACTTGCACAACATAACATGGCAAACTTGCATAACATAATAGCATGTAACATACTTAATGTTCAAACCCAAACTTGCAACATTCATTTAACTTCATAGTTCATATCTAAGAGTAGGAAAAGGGCTTACAATGTATGAAGACCCAAAAATATATATAGATTGAGACGAAGCCCTTATGCAACAATAAAACCCAAATATGAAGCTCCAAATCAATAAAAACCCTTGCTTTATGATGTAAAGATTGCAACTTGACTTGAGTGCAAGCTAATAATGCTCATTTAAACTTGAAATCACTAGAATGAACATGAATCTCTCATAGGAATAAGCTTAGAGATTTTTAAGAGAGAGGAGGCCATGAGAGGAATAATTTTGCCATAGTTTAGTTGTAGGGTTGAATAATGATGATTTAGGGTTAGGTTAGGGGCTTATTTATAGAGATTAGGATTAGTTTCAACCTTAGGATTAAACCCTAATTCCAATCTCAGCCCTTAAAACCGAATCTGGCCCCAAAACCTAACCAAAACCCCAAAATGGTGCACCAGGCAAAACTGCCCGGCTGAACCAAGTCGACAGCCAAGTCGACAGGGCTGTCGACTTAGGTCCAACCAAGTCGACTGCCAAGTCGACAGGCCTGTCGACTTGGTTGGCTTGGCGGGAAATTTCCCGCCTAGCCTTCCAGGCCTGAAATTCAAAATTTGAACTTGAAATTCAAATCTGTTTTGAACTTGAAATTTTCTGAAAACTTCATTGAGCCTTAATCGGGTCATACGGACTCCGATTTTTGAAAACTCGGACTCTATTTCGTGTATTTTTCCGAGACAAACGCAATGGCATAGCCCGTTTCCCTTGATTCAGATTTATAAATTAAATTCTGCCTCGATTTACGTTATAACAGGTTATCATAAATACGGGTTGTTATAGTCTACGCCTATTTTTTTCCAGACGTTTATTGTTTATAAGTAATTCTCCTTCTTCTTATCCCCTTCTTTGTTATATTTTATTTACAGTTATGTTTAGTCCTATTTTTATTTTATTTTTCTTATATTGAATCTAAGCCTTGCAAGTAGCCTAAACTGTTTCCCTTTTTTTGGCGCTGAGCCTAGGCCTTAGAAGCGCCTAGGCCTTTATTGTTATTTATGCGTTAAATTAGAATAATGTTGAAATTAAACAAAAAGGGATTTTTTGGCATATTGAAATTGATTAAGTATTAAAATCAAATTGGACTGTAAATTGAGGATAAGACATTAAAAAGTAATTTGAGAACATGTAAACTGGAATAAATTGGACATTAAGTAACATAAGGAAGGGTTGTATAAAAAGATTACGTTGATTAGAAATGTTATTTACAACCTAGGATATAATATGTGGTTATATTGGGCTTATTAATAAAACTTGAACGTGTTAAGTTAAATTTATGAAATTAATAAGCTAAGATAGAGGGAGTCCGTTTCGACAGCATGGGGATGATTGGGGAAGATAAGTGGCTCATAGATTAGGTCCATTCCGATGGCGTGGGGAAGATTGGGGAAGATTAGAGGCCTAATAGAATAATGAAATCCTACTTTAGGTCCGTTCCGGCATCATGGGGCTGAGTGGGGAAGATAAGTGGCCTAATAAAGTATTGAGTTGGGGATTAAGTATTGGGGTGACTTGTGTCAACTGCATTTCTGTTTGGGAACTTGCATTAGTCAGTATCCCTTTTTATCATGGAGTCTCACATTAGGTAGAGGCTAAGGTATGCTTTACTGAATTGGATAGTAAGAGGTTTAAACGAGGTGGGTACATGCGCGTTCCAGCAGAATGATGAGCATGCATTGTTCCGATTGGGGAAGATAAGTGGCTATAACGCCAATAATTAATGGTCGTGTCCTTTTAGTTGATGAGTTCGAGATTGATAACCCCGAATTCCATAGCGGGCGCAAGTTATCACATTTTGGGTAAAGTAGCCGATCGACTGGTAGAAATTAGGTAAATCCTAATTATGATATTTTGGTGTTGGTGCAGTAATTTTCGAATATGAACAAGAAGGCTATCTTATTTCGTGAATATCTATTCTGCTATTTCATTTATACTTCTATTTCCATTGCTCTTAGAACTATTCATTTGTCTAAATGCTTCCTTATCTTATGCTCATGCTAGAAATTACTAGAACTCACCAGACATATGTCTGAGCTAGTTTGTTTTCTCCTTCTCTCTTCCTTCCCCCTCTCCCAGGATCGCAGGGTGGAGGGTCTCAGTAGTGATTCTTGATTATTTGGTTCAACTTGGATTCAGACTCTTTCCAGATTCATGTAGTGGTTTAGTTCTTGCCTTCTGATCATTATATTGACTTATGAGAGGGATAGCTTTTGTGGTTTTACTTATGTACTCTGATATTTTCCATGAGACAGTATGTTTGTTTTATGATGATGACTATCTGGTATTTTAAAATATAATAAGTACTGTGACTTGATTTGCTTATTTAAATAGATGTCTTAAAAAAAAGTTTATGCTCTGTTTTTATATTTCTGTCTTGTGAATTTTGGCTCTGTGTTGTTACTTTATATCTTAGCGCATCCTCATATGGGAGATGTTAACAGATGTGGGGTGTCATGTGAACCCAAGAATCCAAAGGAAGCATCAAATGATGATTCATGGATACTTTCTGTGCAGATGACTTGAATAAGTTCACTAGAAATAATGCGTGGGAACTTGTTCCTAGAGTAGAGGATATAACTATAATAGGAACTAAATAGGTATATAAAAATAAAATGAATGAACTTGATGAGGTTGTCAGAAATAAAACACGATTAGTTGCTCAAGGATATTATCATGAAGAAGGAACAGATTATAACGAAACCTTCGCTTGCTCAAGGATATTATCATGTAGACGATAAAAAATTTCGATCAACTAATAATAAAATGATTCAAGAATTCTAAGAAATCATGACTAAAGAATTTGAATTGAGTCAGATGGGAGAACTTACTTTCTTATTACGATTACAAATTAGACAATTAGATAACGGAATATTTATTAATCAAGAAAAATATGCTAGCGATTTAATTAATAAATTTAATATGGCTATTACTAAAGAAAAGCCTACTCCTATGGCAACCAATGAAGCCTTAAGTAAAGATAATTCTTCAAAAGATGTAGAGCAGAAACTATATAGAGAAATGATAGGATCCTTACCATATATAACTGCTAATAGACCAGAGATAATGTATAGCATTTATCTTTGCGCTAGATATCAGTCACAACCTAAGGAAACTCACTTAATATCCGTAAAATGTATTCTATGATATGTCAAACATACATTAGACTTTGGATTATTCTATCTGAAGAATGATTCATTCGATTTAATTTTGTATTGTGATGTTGACTATGCAAGTTGTAAATCAGAACGAAAAAGAACAAGTGGAACTTGTCACTTTTTAAGTCATTCCCTGGTTTCCTGGTTTAGTAAAAAGCAAAATACTATTACAACTGAAGCAAATTATATATATGATGCTTTGGCTTGTTCTCAAGTAATATATGTCCAACAGAATCTGAGAGATTTTGGTTTAAATATAACCAAATCACCAATTTACTGTGATAATACAAGTTCTATAAATCTATTTAAAAATAATACATATCATGCTAGAACAAAACATATTGATGTGAGACATCATTTTCTAGGAGATAACATAAATAAAGAATTTTTTTCTCTGCAATTTATTAACATAGAAAATTAAATTCTAGAAATATTAACTAAACCATTAAATGAAGCAACGTTTACTAAATTAAGAAGAGAACTAGGAATATGTTCTCTAAATGAGGTAAAATAACTAAATAGTTTAGTATAAATATAGAATAAAATATAAGAGAACTAAAAAAAAATCAAAATGTACATACTTATATCGACATAGGCAAAATGGTATGTCAACATATAACAGAAGAATTTTAAAATTACAGTTCCCTCCAAAGTTAGTTATAACTCTTATTTGAACTCCTCACTTTGAAAATCCTTCTCTTCTCACTCAATTTCTTTGTAATAAAAATTATGAAACTATAGAATAATGGCTTCCACTTCAAACAATAACCAAAACAACTTCTTTTCGTTTCCAACGCCTACCCAAGGCCCATTTCAATGTTCCACACACACAATGTATATCAAACTAGAAGAATCTATGAAGGTACCCTTCAATTACTTGCTGAAATTCAACTTCTTCAGCTCCAGGTGGCCAAAGAACAAGAGAAGCAAGGGAAGATCATTAGGATTCTTTAGAAATACATAATAGATAACTAAGTAAATCCAATTATTATTGAAGATGATTCCTCTAACATTCAAGTCCATAATCCCATGGAGGAATATAAAGAAGAAGAGGAAGTTGAAGACCAAAATCAAGGAATGGGCGAAGACGATCAAGTAATTTGTGTCTGAAAAGTCTGTTTCGATAAGGATTAGAATGTGGTTAAACCAAATGGGGAATTATGTCTTTATTACGCAAATTATCCAATTCACAAATCCCCGATTTCTAGAAACAATTAATAGTTAAGTTTGTGTATTCGTATAAGCGCTAATGCACGTGAATATTTGTATGTATTCATTACAAATATTTTTGTACTTGTAAACAAGAAAAATAAATAATAAATATAGGTTTGTATGAATGTTCCTTAGTATTTATTATTTATATTTATACCTAAAGATGTTATTAGACTGTTATACTAGATTTGGTATAGAATAGTCCTAGGTTGGTTAGTCTTAGTTTAAGATATTATAATATGTATTAGTGTTAGTACTATGCCTTAGTTTTTTTGGGGGGGGGGGGTATTATATTATATAGTTTTTGTTGATGACAAAGGGGGAGAACTATAAAATAGGACTTAGATTAAGGGGGAATTAGTAATTTCAATGGAAATTAATGGAGTAAGGGGAAATAACTGAAGAATCGAGACATCAGGTATGAATATTTTATAAACAAGGTTGTTATCATCAAAAATGGGGAGATTGTTAGAGACTGAGATATTGATGATGATGGTTTAGATGATAAAAACTTTGTTAACCTTGTTACAACTTTGTTTCAATTATTATTGTTATAAAAAATATACTAATACTACTTTCTAGAATATATATATATATATATATATATATATATATGTGTGTGTGTGTGTGTGTGTGTGTATAAGAAATATATGCAGGTAATTATTATTGAAGACTGTATAGTTCAGAGAATCAAGATTCAAGTTTTAAGATGAATGAGTATCAAGAAATCAAGAGTTCAAAATTTCAAGAATTGTAGAGTAAATGTGTCTAGATATTCTGTTAAAAGTCCGGTTAACACTTGGTTCTGATTGCAAATTAAAAATCTGATTTTAAAATTTAATTCTGATTTCAAACTTCCTTTCAAAATAATTTCAAAATTATTTACCTGATTTTAAGTCTAGTTTTCAAATGATTTCAAAATTACTTCCTAATTTATAAATATATACTACTTTATTTTAAGAAATATTTTAACTCTTGAAAGTTATTTTCTATTTTCAAATTTATATTTAATAGAATTTTACTTAAGTTTAACTTACAAATTTATTACTAGTTTTAATATAATTACTTATGTTTTCAATTTTCTTGTTAATATCAAGTTTTAATATATTCATAGTTTTATATTTATACTTTTATGTTATTTTATATTTAGTTTCTTAATTATTTTTATTTCATCTTTATATAAGTTATTTAAAATATATTTTACTTTGAATAGAATATTTTAATATAAAGGAATATTGTTTGTTTTATTTTTGGATTCACCATAATTTATTTAAACAATATTTACTTTGTTTTAAAATTCTTTTTTTTTATTTTGTACTAGCATATGTCGACATATGACAAATGCTAAGTCGACATACTAGCCGTTAGTTTTTGTTTTTTTTAAATTTTGAAAAGAAGTGTTTTTTTTTTTGAATTCAAACCTTTTCTGAAAGGTTATGACTGCTGTAAACCTATAAATACCTTCCAAAATTCGATTTTTTTAATTACTTTTCATTCTCTTCTTCTTTTCTAATCATACCACCATTATTCTTCTTAATTTCGTAACTTTCTGTACTTAAACTCTACCGATTTCAATAAAAATTATATCATTCTTTTTCTCTTTCAATTCTGAATCAAAATCTCTTTGAAGTTCAAGTGCTACTCAAGAGTTATAGGCTGTTTGTAATGAAAGATCTCAAGATCAAGTAATATCGAGTCAATACTACATATTTGATAAAAGAAGGGTATGGTCCTGTCCCGTATAAAGTGACTAGGTGTATTATGTCCTGAAAATTGATTAAGTGTAAAGTTGAGGCCCATAAATCAACCAAATCTCACTATACATGGAATCGGTTTGGGTGTGCCCTTATAGCCCTGAAATCAAGGATTGTAATTGGATTTACTGAATAAAAATCCACATCAACCCATTGTTGTGTGGGATTGGATGTAGAGGAGTCCCGAGCCAGTATAAAACCCCGGTGTGTACTTTCCTTTTAGTGCTTTCAATTTTGTTTTCTGCATTCTTTGATTGATTCTGTGTTTGTTAATATTTGTGATCTGCATGTTGTTTTGTTTAAGCCAAAAAGATTTTCAAGAAACTAATAAATTCCCTAAAACACTTTTCACCCCCCTAGTGTTTAAGTTTGCCTTAAGATCCTTAATCTGCATCTCCAACAAGTACCACCAAGGTGTATGTAAACTTCGAACGTTGACACTCCCTAAGTAGTTCTTTCCTCAAGTCATGAATATTCGGAGCATATAACTTAATTTTCTTTCTTAACCAACTGTTTCGGTCAAAAGTGAAACCTTATGGGTTATTGTCTCCACCGAAACTTTGAGCATCATGGTCCTTTCGTCTATTGAAGGATCTTCTCCCTGTCTAGAAACAATCTTCTCAATTAAGACTGGTCGAACTTATAAACACAATACCAAAGGTACACTTTTTACTAAACATGTCTTCAACTACTCCTCACATTACAAGCAACCAATGTTTCTAAGTCCTTTCATTCGATCAACATAGCTGGCACCATCTCTTAGTATCGTCTACTAAGAATATAAAAAACTTTATTACCTTTTTCTAGAGTATACTCAATGTTAAAATTATAAGTAGTCAAAAACTCTAACCATCTCCGTTGTCACGTATTCAACTCCTTCTAAGAAAACAAGTATCTTAAAGACTTATGGCCTGTAAACAAATCGAAACTTTCGTCCAGCAAGTAATGCCTCTAGATTTTCAAGGAAAAAACTATAGCAGCTTACTCAAGATCATAGTAGGGTAACACACTTTATGTGGCCTCATCTATCGTGAAGCATATGCAGCAACTCTTCCCTTCTTCATAAGAATAGCTCCCAAGCCCATTTCTCAAGCATCGATATGAACCACCAAATCCTGATTTCCACCCAGCACCACTAACGTTGGAGCATCGGTCAATAAAAGCTTCAATTTCTGGAATGCTTCCTTACCTATCTGACCATACAAACCTAGCATACTTTTGGGTCAACTTAGTAAGCGGCGTTGCAATCCTCGGGAAGTCTTTAATAAACCTTTGGTAGTACTCGACAATTCCGAGAAAGCTTCGGACTTCCACAACACTTTCGGGCCTCTTCCAATTAATGACACCATCTACCTTCATAGGATCTACCGACAGGCCTTCACCCCAAACGACGTGACCATGAAACTTCACTTTCTTTTCCTAAAGCTAACATTTAGAAAACTTTTCTTTCAATTGGTGCTTTCGCAAAGTCTCGGAAACAAAGGTAGCACTAATTCTCTTTAACACATTTCAATAAACCGATATATCATCAATGAAAATCAGCACAAAATGGTCTAAGTCTCTCGAAACACTTGGTTAATAAAATCCACAAAGAAAAAAGGTGCATTCGTTAATCCAAATAGCATAGCAATCCATTCGTACGATCCATATGTCATATGAAATGTTATCAATGGAATGATTTCTTCTTCTATCCTTAGTTGGTGGAAACTAGTACCCAAATCCCAGTCAGAAAACATGTTTGCTTTGGTTAACTAATCTAACAGGTCATCTATGTGGGGCAAAGGATATTTATTTTTTGTCATCCTCTTATTAAGCTTTTGTAATCAATACACATCTTCTACGTTCCACCGGGCTTCTTCACAAATGTAGCAGCAGCTCGTTAAGGCAAACTACTTGGATGAATGAAGCTTCTTCCTTCCGAATCAACAAGTTGAGCCTTCAGCTCTCTCATCTCCGAAGGGGTTACTCAGCTAGACGGCTGACTCACTAGCTCCGCTCCCAGCACTAAATCAATATGAAATTCAATAGCCCTCTTACATTAGCAAATTCCTTCATGACAGGAACACCACTTAGCTCTTCTTCCAACTTGAAAACACACGACAACGAAGATATATATGGAACCAAATTTTCCTCCCAAAACACAACTTTATCAGCGCTATCGGAGTGTCTCAACAAAATTTCCCTACTTCGACATAGCAATCTAGCATCATAACGATTCAACCGATCCTTTCCTAAAATAATAACGAATAAATCCAAATTAAAAACATACAAGTTATGATTAAAAGAGAAACCTAAAGAACGAATTTCCATATTATCACATCTCATCCTAAAGGTTACATAGCCTCCAACTAAATTATGTGACACTCCACATCCCTTAAAGTCACCCATATGAGGATGCATTAAGTTTTGTGAAGAGCTTAAGTATAAAGTAACAACACAAAGACTAAAATTCACAAGACATAAATATAAAACATAAGGAGAAACTTTTAAAAACATTTAATAAAATAAGAAAATCAAGTCACAACACTTACTACATTTCAAAATATTAGGTAGTCATCATCATAAAACAAACATACTATCTCGTGGACAACATTAGAGTACATAAGTAAAACCACATAAGCCTCTCATAAGTCAATACAATGATCAAAAGACAAGAACTAAACCAATACATAAAGAAGCAAGGGGTCTGAATCCAAGCTGAACAAAATAGTCAAAAATCACTGTTGAGACCCTCCACCCTGTGAACCGGGGGGAAAGGAAGAGAGAAGGCGAAAAAAAAGTAGGTCAGACATACGTTTGGTGAGTTCTAGTAATTTTTAGCATGAGCACAAGATAAGGAGACATTTAGATAAAAGAATAGTTCAAAGAGCAATGGGCATAAAAGCTTAAATGAAATAAAAGAAAAGATAAACACTAAAAAGGATAGGCTTTTGTTTCATATTTGCAATTTGCTGCACAACCTACCAAAATATCATGATTAGGCTTTACCTAATTTCTACCCATCAACCGGCTACTTTACCCCAAAATATGATAACCTGTGCCAGTTATGGAATTCGAGGTTATCAATCCCAAACCCATCAACTAAAAGGACACAACCATTAATCACATGCGTTACAGCGGCTTATCTTCCGCAATTGCAATGTTTCACGCACATCGTTCTTCTAGAACACGCCTGTACCCCCCCTATTTGAACCACTTACTGTCTAGTTAAGTAAAGTGAGCGCTAGCCTCTACCTAGTGTGAGACTTCATGATAACCAATGGATACTGATTAATACAGATTCCCAACCAAAAGTGCAATTGACACAATTCACCCTTAGACTTGGCCCCCAATTTATAAGATTTCATTATACTAGTAGGCCTTTTATCTTCCCCAATTAGCCCTTACTGCCAGAACAGACCTAATTTGTCTTAGCTTATTAATATCGTAATGTAACTTAACACGTTTAAGTTTATTAATATGCCCAGTTTAACCACATGTTATATCACTAAAATTTTGAATTAATGTAATCTTTTTATACAACCCTTACCCTCGTTACTAAATGTCCAATTTAGTGCAACTTACTCCAATTTACATGTTTTCCAATTACAGGTTACTTAATGCCAATTAAGTGTAATTTATTCTAATTCACAATTTTGAATCTTCTCCAATTAAGGTGTATCCCAATTTATAGTCCATTATTTGTATATAATATCCATCAATTTCCAACATATCCAAAATCCCCTTTTTAACATACTTTCAATATTATGCCAATTTTTACACAAATTAATCGATAAAGGCCTAGGCTCTCGTTGACCTAGGCTCAATGCAAAAATAAATAAAAAGGGAAAATTGGTCTTGGCTACTCGTAATGCCTAGACCCAGATATGAACAAATAAATAAAATACGACATTGCAAGTCTATAATAAAATCATAGTAGAGAAAGGGATATAGAAGAATAATTGCTTGCAAGTAAATAAACAGGTGAAAAGGAATAAACATAGACAACAAACAGATTGTGTAATAGCTTACATAAAAACAAACTTATAAATACTGTAAATGCAAAACTTATACATCCCAACTATTTTACGGTCTTAATCCTTCTTATGTAAATAGTTGATCTAAAAATTACATAAATCTCACAGAGAAAAGATTGCAAGTCCAGAAAAGGCTTTGGTAGAAGAAAAATCCTTTAGATCTACATTTGGACAATACTCCGATCTATTCCACAATTTTGTTTTATTTTTATAACATAGTGGAGTGGAGGCTAAGAAAATTAAGAAGGAGAAGTGTTTGGTAAAAAGCGAGTAGTACCAGTCAATTTACAAGTGTGGAAGGATAATCTAAGCCTTAGGATGATTAGATTTTCAATCTCTGCTCTTAAAATCACGTCAGCAGAACTCTCCAGAACACTACAGCGCTGACACAACTCGAAATCCCCATCCGGCCCAGACCGAACGAGAACGCGGATTGCGTGAGAACACGATGCATCAAAACATAGAACAATAACAATTTACATCAGAGTAAAAGAATATCAGAGTGCGAATAAATAATATACCACGAAATTACAATATCAGAGAATAAATACATGGCAGCGGAAATAAAAATGTACAAATACAATGCATAGCGGAAATACATTAACTAACACAACCAAAAGAAATACACATATACAAAGCTTTCCGAATATAGCTCTTGCTATAAATTAGGATCCTGTTAAATAGAGAACAGGAAAACCAAACTACTAACTTCTCGTATGGAAAATATAGGCACCCAGAGTTTAGATGAAATCAATAAACTCCGAGTCAGTCATGGGACTGGTGTGAGACCTAAAACAGTTATTAAAAATTTGCTTTGAAAGCAAGGTAAATCAAGGGACTATGCCTTATGATAAGGAACGGGTTTACTCCACATAAAAACTAGTTGGAAACATAAAACAACGCAATGTTTTTTGGAAAATGAAGCTATTATAAGACTTGGGTCCCATCAAAAAATGCAACGCAAGCCGGAGGATAGAGTTTTACCTAATAATAGCCAAACATGCTTGATACATTTTAAAACAAATCACTTTAATATTACTATAGGTGCATGGTGTCAAAAACAACTTCGAATATAAATGTATCAATCATAGACGACATAGGTACCAAATATTATGTTGCCATGCAGATTTACAATTTAAAAATGTATGATGTCGTATTGGAAATTGAATTTCCTTCATGAGTCAAGGCAAGGGATGTACTCCTTACCGGTTTCGGGCCATCACCAGAGGGATGCCTAGGATCCAGACATGTAACCCTTGGATCCTGCAGGGTCAGTCCTCTCTTACTTTTGAGGATTAGTATTCCTGAACAATACGTTTCCCGGTCCTATTGGACCTCCAAAAATGGCCTTTGTCAACCAAACATATCTGAGGCACCTCGATATCCATCATCCACATAAATAAAATTGCCTGGGCTCTATACCATGGCACTACCTCTAGCTAAATGGTCCTTGCGTCCCTTATCCCGTTTTAGACTCATACTGAGGTATGAGGCTCGTGAATTAACGCTACAACACGAAGCTACGCTAAAGCCATGCTTTGATCATCAACCACAAGACTTTACTTTTCAACAAAAGCCTTTATCATTGCATCTTAGCATGCCACATTGACAATCCATGCCATACAACTAATATCTACCAATATATAACCTCTAAGCTCGTATTTATGAGAAGGGTGTTAAACAAGAGAATAAATTGTTCATCACCAAATAGATACATATTTAGTAGAGATCAAAAAATACAGAACGAAATACAATGTTAGACATACAATCCATTTACAAGTCCGTTATGGGTCTGAACGAAATCGAAGGCACCTTATTCCACATACCGTATATCCAATACAGGAGAGAGGTCCTCGCATATCCGGCCGATCTCTAAGTATGTCTGGACGATCACCACTTATTACCTCTACTAGGGTGTACTTTCCAAGTGAGATATCAACAATAGCATAAAAGATGTGAAAATCTCCAGTCTTCAACCATTGTCCTTATTCCTTCGACTTCCAATCGTCGTATTAGTTATTTAGAATGGGTTGAACCTGGTCTTTCCGAATAATTCATGTATCTTATAATCAAGTGCTATAAAAACACATCAAATGGCTCATCCCAATCAAGAATATTCTTTTATACAAATATTCTTATTACTGGGAGTTATCCCCATAAATATTTTCAAAGATTTAATCCATTTAAACCACTTGTTTAAATCTTTCTTTGAAAACCGTTGCAAAAGATTTTGTATTATCTTTTAACAATCTTAAACCAAATTAAGGATTAACAACTAGCTGGGATTAACAAGCCTTACCAAAGTAATCATTCATTTTATTATCCCAATCCTAACCAATTCATCCCATAGAACTAAACTGGTAGTACTCCATATCTAACACCTATTTAATTTAATTACCATTTAACATTAAAATCTAATTAAATATTTAACTATCACATGGAGTAAAACTGGTGGAACTCCACGTCGAACATTTCTTGAATTCGGTAAATTTAATTACCTCTTTCACATTTCAATCTAGTTAAATATTCATTAAAACTCTAGTTCAGTTTTAATCTCAAAAATTATTATTTAATGATTATTATAACCTAAGTCAACTTCCATATTTATTTATTTATTTATTTTCGTGTCCGTCCAAAATCGTACATCAAAATCAAACTTCTAATCTTCATTGAATATTATATTATAAAAATATTCATATTTGTTCTGGATTTCTTGAATTTGGTAAATTTAATTACCTCTTTCACATTTCAATCTATTTAAATATTCATTAAAACTCTAGTTCAGTTTTAATCTCAAAAATCATTATTTAATGATTATTATAACTTAAGTCAGCTTCCATATTTATTTATTTATTTATTTATTTATTTTCGTGTCCGTCCAAAATCGTATGTCAAAATCAAACTTCTAATCTTCATTTAATATTATATTATAAAAATATTCATATTTATTCTGGATTGGAATAAAATTTCAACCAATATCCGTATAAATAAGTTCATATGGATCACATTCATCATGTACATCCAACAGTAGTTGCAAACAACTATCAACATCCAAATTGACATCCAATGTGCATTTTATTTTCATGTAAGCTTCAATTAGATAATTGTATAAATCTGTCAATCTACCGATTAACCGCAATTTCACACAAGGGAGACGTGTGAGCCAAATATCATCCCAAGACCAGTGTGGGGTATACAACTAACAACAATTATTTAACTAATCATTTATTTCATCTCATCCATATAATAACATAACCAATCATCCAATGCCATTTACGGTGCCACAAGCGTCCATCCACAGAGTATGAAATGCGAGTGCCACATATTCATACAACGCTTCTAATGCAAATGATTTGTGAATAGTTCATATGTCGAACTCAAGGGATATCACATGCAACATATAAAAATGACTATACAAAATATTTGAGTGAGAGCGTTCTCACCGAGATTTTTTATCGTTATAATAACAAACGCTTTTAAGTTAAATTAAATGTGGGATTAATTTAAATTAAATTTCCACCTAGCTCCAAATTTGACCAAATTAGTTTCATTGTTAAGCTCTCGTCGATACTGTTCCAACGCATCTTGAATTGTCTAATTTTGAGTTCGCATGAAAAAGTTATGATCTTTATAAGTTTGTATATTCGCTTAAATCAAAACATTTGACAACTTATTTTTATTTTTAACTACACAAACTGTATAAAATAAATGATAAATCTCACCTCGAGAATTCCAACACTTCACCGCAGGAACTCCAAGTGCTTGCTACGAGTCAAAGATCTAGCATTTTAAACTCAAATCAACACTAAACCTATCGTACACACTCAAACACTCACTAACACGAAGCATACAGGCTAAAGGCAAGATTTTTATAGGTGTTTGAGCTTTTGGGACCCACAGACTTGTTGTCGAGCATGGGATGATGTGGTAGCAGTTCAATGAGGGTTGCGAAGTGCCTGCGTGGCAAGGTGGGGGACACATGAGGTTGCTAGAGGTGGTTCGAGTGGTGCAGACCATGGTTTGGTACTAAAGGAGGTTCTTTTTGCAAAATAAAGAGGAAGGAAGGGAATTGGAGAGAGGGAGGGACCACGGCCTACTGATGGCACCTGATGACGTGTCACAGCGACGGAGAGGGTGGCGCATCCCTCTAAGTGGCAGAGGTTGCTGGTGAAAGGAGGAGGAAAGGAGAGGGAAACCATTAAAAGGGTCTAAGAGCTTTGGAAATGTATTTGCAAAATGGAAGTTGTAATTAAAACTAACCAAACTCTAATCTAGTCATGGAAGCACAAAAGAAAGGGAGCATGACAAGTGGAGGGGAGAGAGGCCTTGTTGTCTAATTCTTATTGGTTAAGCACAATTCACTGTTTGACTTAATTTGACGTTGCATTAATTCTAACGTGCAAACTTCATTCTAGTCTCATGGCCACATGTAAACTCCAAAAATTACAAAACTTGAAATCTTGCTATATTTTGGACTTATGGTTCCAATGAATAAAGCAGCATCGAATTTGGAGACCGTTCAAAAAATGGCCTTATTTTAAGTGAAGTTCAAATTTAAACTGAATTTTCAACTTACGTTCATAGGTTGTTTTTCTTCTTATGAACTCCGGTGGACTTGAAAATTTGATTGTTAGCGTATTTCGACGTTCCAGATCCAACAAAAGTGGTTTTGTCGAATTCCGAGATTGTTAAAAAAAATGGTCCTTTTTCAAGTGATCAATATAGCTCTTTAAATATTGATATTTAAATTCATGCTTATAAATTAAATTAATAATTTTACTAAACTTAGTTTAAGTCAAATAAAATATAAAAACAAATTTTAAAATTATTCTCAAATTTTATCTAACAAAAATAACCAATTTATATCCAAAATTAATTAAAATAGATTAAATCAAAATTTTAAAAAAGTTCTGAAATTTCGGCTTGTTACAAGAAGCTTTGACATCACGCCAGGCACGAAATCGCGCCTGGCGCTAATATGGGTTGACCCACCTACCTATGTAGGTCAATACAAGGGTCGATCCACATAGGTTATGGGCTGACCCAATTATGGGCTGGGTCGTCCATTACTCCGCTGATTTCAGCTTGGTTATTTATTTAATTTCGGGTTTAAATTTCAAACTTTGACCGGCCATATCTTGTTCATTATTTGTTCATTTTCCGCAAGCTAACAGTGTAGCCAAACCAGAATTTCGTAACAAACCCAACGGTGAAATCCACTTTGCCCAATTTTGAATATTATTTTAGATAATATTGGTTTTATTACTCTTTTCTATTTAATTATTGCTTGTTAAAAATTCAGAGTGTTACAGATTAGCTACTCTAAGGGAAGTCACAATGTACGATGGTTCCAAAAACAACTTATCTATTACACATCTAGTGATAAAGAAATGTGGTGCACCTATGTTAAACAAAACTTTTACACGTATGTTATGAAACAAAAGCTTCCTTCCCCAAAAGGTATGGTTTCCACTGGGTCTCTCAACCCCTAAGCTTCTCTTCATTACAGATAGTTATCTCAAGAACAACATCACTAGGGTCGTCGTTGCTTTCACAATCTCAAACCGAATCCCCCTAATGAATTTCTCATCCTTAACAAAACATTATTGATTTCCCCCGAGCATATCCAGACAACTCATCAAACCTTTTATTTATTGTTGCAATTGCGCGAAGCAATGGAATTCCTCCTTTCGATCCCCCATGCTTCGTAAGGTAACCCCTACTAATAACAGGACCAAAGGAATTCTCTTATTTATTTAAATGATTCCCTCAATTCCTTTCTCCTAAATTGCGCGAAGCAACAGGTCCTACCAGTTTAACCTTCTATTCTTTGCAAAATACCACCTCACTAACATGAAACTGAAATCTTACTCCTAAGTCTGTTAAGCTGCGCAAATCAAAAGGCTTAGGCGCTAATATTCATTATTTAATTGGTGTTTCCCGTATTTTCCCACCTATTATACCTATCCCAGGTTTCATACATATGCAATGTCTTTCTACCAGTACTAATAACATAGCAATTAAATGGGTTCTATCAATGTTCAATTTAAACTTCCAATGGTGCGACACTTGTGTCTACCCCTTATCCCCTCGGCTCCCTCATAGGCCTCGAAGTCATATTTAATTCATTTCGAAAGAGACTACCCTTCCAACGAAATAACAACAATTAATGCTTAATGCCTATAATTACAAAAATAATGATAGGCTATTCCGGAAGGAGCAACCCCTTCAGCTACATTCAACAATCAATAATCAATGCTTTTCGTCACATAAATGACAACAGGCCATAGAGGTAGAACTTCTACTTCATTTTAGAGAAAAAGTAATGATAGTCTCCTTGTTGTCATTACCGATGTCGATAATCGAAAGCAAAACCTCAAAACATTTGGTATTAGAAAAGTTCCTAACCGACCCCATCGGTGCCGAAGGAAGTAATTTGCATAGAACATGTTTATAAAATCATTGTCGTCATAGGCAATGGCTTCAAGGCTTTCTACTTTTTTGGAAGCATAGGCTTCGGTAAGAAGCCTTGGTTCCAACGAAAGACCTAAAGGCATAAGGCCCTTATTCCTTTCAAAGTCACTTTGTAGAATCTTTCTTTATAAAACATTGTGTTCACAGATGAGAAACCCATTCGGCTTAACCAAAAGAGATGAGGTGAAAGCCTCTTGTAGAGTAGTTATCTTTTAAAACCAAAATATTTATAAGTATCAGGACTAATCAAATAACCGAAAGATTAGAGGAAGAAGCCTTGAATGATTTATATACCATACTTGTGATATTCCTGCTGAATGTAACAATATGATTTTTGTTCGATGATAACAAATATATATATATATTATTATATAAATGTGTTTTTATTTGTACTATTTTATACTACATCACATACAAAAATAAATATTTATTTTGAATGAAATGCTATTGCACAGAATTTAATATTCAAACAGTTTTTTTATTCAAATAAATATTTTATTTTAACATTTGGATCAGTACATATTTCTAACTCCACAATTTTACATTTCACTATAATATAATACATTCAATTCACATTTACATTGATTCCTCAATACAAAACTCATACACTTAGTCACATGTGTGGACTCATTCACACACACTAATGCACTTTGTCTTCAAACTGATTCAGATTCTGTCCAACTACCTGCATACCTATAATAGAAGCACTTACAGTAAAATGGAACAAAAATAGAATTTATTGTAGAAAAATATTGTAACAACCCTGAATTTTAGGGTAAATTTAAAATTTTATTTTAAGTTATTTTAATGGGTTTTTGATATTTAAGGTAATTTATTTTAAATCATAAAGACTGGAAATGTTAAAAATGTTCATTTTGTTAAGACATGTTATATTAGATTAAAAATATAATTTACTTAGGAAATTTCATTTATACAAAAATATCATTTCATTTGAAATGCCAGGTTAATAGAAGCGTTATTTATTAGAAAATGTCATCTTTGTGAAAAGATATTACTGTATTAGGAATGCCATGATAATGTCATTACATAAGGAACGTCATTTATTTAATAATGTCATGTTAGAAATAATAGGTATAGTAACGCTGAAATGGTTTTGACGTTAAACTTAATCATCTCAATTTGTGGATCTCAACCAATTCATTTTTTGGTTTAAAATATTATGAAATTGAATATCTCATTAACACATACCTATTCTTCCGTTTCAACCTTAAATGCGAAACAGCATGGCATGCATTTATAAGAAACTTTTTTAAGGGCAGTAAAAAAGAGAAAAAGGATATATATATGATACTTATCCTTATTTTGTATATATCTTTCCCTTGGGTGTAATTATATATATGTATCTCTTATACTTTAACATTTTGTAATTTATAAGGTTTTGACCTAACTAAAACATGGAAATCCATGTGTCAACCATCATTCTAATGAATGAAATAATTAGCAAACTCTAAAATATGAACTAAACTTATTTCATTTCTTAATTTCGAAGAATTACAATTTCCCGTTCATTTTTGATTCAAGGTTAAGTAAATTAGATGTAAACAAACAATTTAGGTAACCTTACATTTACTTTTATAGACAACCTTTAATAATGACAATCGCAATTTCAATTCATATCTTATTTTTTTTCCATTACAGGATTTACCGAATAAGATTGCAGTTCATTAAATATTTAAAATAGAATAGTTCTAAATAATATATTCTGCCATTTAAATAATTATTGTAATAGATACTTTGTTCATATAATGAATGCATTTATTCCTTTATATTTATTCTCTTTTCTTTTTGATTTGCTTTTGAAATTCGATGATAAATAAACATTGTAACACACTGCATTTCGGGCAACAAATTTTTCAAATAACCATAGGAGTAATGTGTGAAACGTTACAATCGAATTAAATAAAAAGAAACATTGGAAGCCAATTGTTACGTTATTAATATTAAAATGAACCTACGTGTATATTTCTATTCTTTTTATTCATGTCTATCCAATTGAATACCTTCCCGTTTTGTCTTTTCTTGTTTTATTTTGAAATGTGAATAGGAGATGATGGGCTCTTTCTTGAATTAATGGACAAAATAATCTAATATTATAAATAACCAACTGTTCTTTATTTTGTGTATAATTTGCTCTCTATCCACTTAAGTACAAACTGCGGATACTTTTGAAATTTGAAAATAAAAAATAAAAAAAGGGGGGTAAATGTGTCATTATATGTAAACATGGCATTACGTTATTTAATATTGCATGTTTTGAAATTTAGAAGGGTGCATAATTTAAACAATTAGGAAAAAAAAGCAAGCATTTAATTTGTTATAAATACAAAGAGGCATATAGGGGAAATAACTTGTGCATTTATTCTCTACTCTCTCTCCTCCCTTCCTTACTAATTAATAAATTAATATATATATATATATAAAGGTTGCTTTCTCTTTATGTTTCATAATTAATTATCAAAACGCATGCTACATTTGAAATACATGCACTTACAGATCTCTCTCTCTCCGCTTCCTTACTAATATATATATATATATATATATATATATATATATATATATATATTTGTATTTATATATGTTGCTTTCTCTTTATGTTTCATAATTTCCAATTTTCAAGTGAATTTAACTTAGTCCCAAAATTCGTCACAAATAAAAAAAATTAATTAGACCGACACCTCATTCCTAGTCAGTAAATTTCTTTCTTTCATAGCCTACCGTATGTAAAGAGCCCTTTCAGAAATAAATCACATATCCTACTCAATTCCATTCCTCAATTTTTGCTATGTAGTTCTCTTCTATGAATTTAAAAATCCTTCCTCTTGTCCACATAAAAAAAACCATTGATCCTTTAGAGGAACTTGAAGCACTCTCCATCACCATCGGCAGGCGCGCCTCCTCCATCTCCGACGTGGTGCAATCCGATTTCCCCGTCGTACAACCGATTCGAAGGAAAGTTGAACTCTAGTTTTGAATCAAAAGTTGAAAACTCACGGCTGAAGTAATTAAAGGAGCCATCGTGAACGTGACATTGTCCTCTACATTCTAGAAGAGGTAGGGATATATATAGAACTTGCTGCGAATTTAGGTGAAATCAAAACTCAAGGAAAATTTCAGATCCGTTTGAACCGTTGCATCGAATAGGACTTCTTGAAAGCAATTGGGACCAATTCTGAGCACGTTCGAATTTTAGATCTATATCCAATCAAGGTGAGAAATTCTGTTTATTTATATACAATTAAAAAATACTGAATCATGATACGTAATCTGTTCTAGAACTTGTGTTGTGAAATTATATGTCGCTAAATTCTGTTTGTTACATACGTGATTTGATTTGGCTGATAATACTATTGTATTGATATGCGGATTAGAATTCTCATGTTGGTTAAAATTTGGTTGTTATAAATAAATATATCATGATTGAATAATTGAAAACAAATATATTGTATTTGTTATAATAAAATTAGAGGAAACGAATATATTATTTTGTTGTGACAAAAGGATTGGAAACAAAAATTTATCATTTTTGTTGTAACCAAATAGTGGAGCAAAATTGTCAATTTTCGTTGAAACCAAAAAGTTGAAACAAGGACTTTGAAAATTCAGAAAAGTAGTGGTGAGATTTCTATATTTAATTATTGAAATTAAATTATTCCTTGCCATGTGAATTTTATACATATATGTTGTGGAATCCAAATTAGCTGATTGCTACGAAATCTTATTTGGTTGATGTTGTTAGGTGAATTTGTTGATGTGATGGTACTTGTGTTGAAATAAAATGGTTGAAATGAAATAGACCACTAGAATTTAATAAAATCGTTATTTAGCAAAATCGTTATTTTGTCGATTAGAATTGGCAAATTAAGATGGTTCCTTTTGTTGTAATTTAAAAAGGACAAATTTGCACCGTCATTATAGGTTGAAATATTATAAAGGACATTTTGATGGTCATTTAGTTGAAAATATAAATGGACGTTATTACATTGTCATTTGTGTGTAATTTATAAAAAGGACATTTATTTCACCTTACTTTGTTAAAATGAAAAAGGACAAATTTGCACCGTCATTATAGGTTGAAATATTATAAAGGACATTTTGATGGTCATTTAGTTGAAAATATAAATGGACGTTATTACATTGTCATTTGTGTGTAATTTATAAAAAGGACATTTATTTCACCTTATTTTGTTAAAATGAAAAAGGACAAATTTGCACCGTCATTATAGGTTGAAATATTATAAAGGATATTTTGATGGTTATTTAGTTGAAAATATAAATGGACATTAATACATTGTCAATTTGTTAGAAGTAAATGAACATTATTACATTGTCAATTGGTTAGAAATAAGAAATGACACAAAATATTATATTTTTGTTAAAAATAGAATGACACACAAAAATATACATTTTTGCTGGGATTATATTGACACACCAAAAATATATATTTTGTTGTAATGACACAAGAATAATCATTTTTGGTAAAATTGGAATGACATAGAAAAATATACCTTTTGTTGAACATTTAATGACACACTAGAAGTTTACATTTTTAATAAAAATAGAGATAATTTTCTTTATTTTTATAAAAATATCATTCATTAGGAATGTTATGATTAAATTGTCAATTTAGTTAAATATGTCATATATGTTAGAGTAAATAAGAATTAGAAAAGTTTACATTTTCTTATTGCAAATAAGAATTAAGAAAAGTCTACATTTTCTTTATGTGAATAAGAATTAGAAAAGTTTACATTTTCTTATTGTAAATAAGAATTAGAAAGGCTACATTTTCTTAATGTAAATAAGAATTAAGAAAAGATTACATTTTTCTTAATGCAAATAAGAATTAGAAAGAATTGACAAAATTACCACATTTTGTTATTTAGAAAGAATTGACAAAATTATCACATTTTGTTTATAAAAAAATTTAGACAAAATCATCACATTTTGTTTACATCAGAAGAATTAGACATTTTGAAAGGTTTATTATTATTAATATAATAATTGAGAAAGTCCAAAGTTTAATTAAGATTTGAAAAGGGTAAGTTATAATATTGGAAATTAAGTAATTTTGGAAATATAGAATATTCCAAAATTAAGAGATTTTGAAATGAGAAACAGTTTAAAATAATACTTTTTTTTAGTAGAACAATTATAGTAATTAATTAAAATTGTACTTGGACATGAGGTTAGGTCACATTTGTGGTGGAAGTCTGCCCGGACCCGACCGGCATATCTAGCAGCCACAAATGTTAGGCCTAATGTGAGAGGTCCAAGTGCGCAAGTACAAATTGGGCCAAGACACGAGGTTAAGCCCAACTTGTGGTAGAAGTCTGCCCGGAACCGACCGGCCAATCCAGCATCCACGAGTTGCAGGCCTAATGTGAGAGGTCTGGCCCATATCAAAATATAAATGGATAACTTAGAAATTGACGTTATTTTCACACTGCTATGTGTTAATAACAAAATGAATATTTTCACCTCCAATTTTGTTATAAAGGAAGGTTACATTTCTAATAAAATAAGATAAGGATATAAAAGTTTTTACGTTTTTCTTAATGTAAATATTAGAAATGTTACATTTTTCTTAATGTAAATAAAAGGAAAAATAGGAAGTTACATTTTTATATGTAATTGGTGTAATATAGAAACCTACATTTTTCAATGCAAATAAGGATGAAGTAGAAATTATGTTTTTATATGCATATAAAAAAAGTTTACATTTTTCAATGTAAACAAAAGAATGATTAGGAATTTATATTTTCCAATGTAAATAGAATGTGAAATAAAGGTTACATTTTCAATATAATAATATATTGAAGTATAAGTTTACATTTCTCAAAGTAAATAAAATAGGAATAGAAATTTACATTTTTCAATATAAATAATAAGATTAGAATTTGCATTTCTAAGGAATGGATCTTCATTAGAAAAATAATGAAACCAAATATACATTTGGTGTAAATTGAAAAATGGAAGAGTAAAATATACTGTTATGTTTAGGATGTGTAGGTAAAGTAAAAATAATGATAGATCGTTATAAATTATTAACGATGACATGAAATGGTTTCCAAATTTATATATGCGAGAGTTATTTGGAAAGTCCGAGTTTGCTCTCATTCCAAATAATGATACGACGTTCGAAGAATTGAAGACGACGATTGAAGACCGACGATCTTCACATCGAATAGGTGACTAGTGTTGAGGCCCTTGATTGATTTGCTCCCAAGACGGGGCTAAAATGGTAGTTATCCGGACGTAGTGCTGATTTGTACGGATTTGGCTTTCGCTCAGACCCAGAGCATAAGCGTATAAATGGATTGCACGTCTGACATTGTACTCCTTTTTACTGTATCTATTGATCCCTGCTTAACATACATCTGTTTGGTGTTTTACACCCTTCTCTGAGACGTACGAGCTCAGAGGTTATATGTTGGCAGAAATCAATGATATGGTATGGATTGACGATGTGGCATGCCAAGATGCATGTGATCAAGGCTTTGTTGAAAAGCAGGCCTTGTGGGATGATCAAAGCATAGCCTGTTTAGGCATAGCTTTGTGTATGACGTGACTTCACGAGCCTCAAACACCGGCGAAGTCTAAAACGGGAGAAGGGAACGCAGGGAGCGCACACGTTTCTTTCTAGCTAGAGTGGTGCCAGGGACCTACCAGCGCTGGCATTTATTCATTGTGGTTGTTGGATTTTTCGAGGCCTCGGTTTATGCGGTCGCTACTGGCTGTATTATAGGTCCAAAAGGACCGGGAAGCGTGTGTTCAGGAATTGCCAATCCATTAAGCGTTAACGTATGGACCGGCCCTGCAGGATCCAAGGGTTGGACAAAGTACCAATCCTGGGGCATTTGCTAGAGTGTCTCAAATCGGTAAGGATCTCCTCCCTAGCCTTGACTCAGATGGAAACCCAAATTTCCAATACGACATCACGCGGTTTTGATTGTATACCTATATATGGCGACATAGTGGGATGGGGCACTCATGCCGTCTAGGATTGATACATTTACTTTGATGGATTTCAAATTGGTTGCACACTATTATTATATAATACCGTGTCTATCGTATCAAGCATCTTTTGATCATTATAAGGTAAAACCCTATCCTCCGGTTTGCGTTGCATTGTGTGATGGGACTTGGGTCTTATAATGGTTTCATTTTTCTAAAAAGCATTGCGTTATTTTGACGATTTACTTTAGTCATGCACTGGAAATCCATAGGAGAAAACACGTTCCGCGAAAGTGGCGTGGTCCTGTGATTAGCCTTATTTTATTATATAGGTTAAGTAGAATTCTCACACCAGTCCCATGACTGACCTGTAGTTTGTCCACTGGCAAACTCGGGTGCCCATATTTTCCACACGGGCAGTCGAGTATCTATTTTTGCAGATATATTAAGCAGGATTCTGGGTTGAAGCTTAAAGCTGTGTCCAGAGATAGAGAGTCTTCCGCTGTGTTCTTCCGTTGCAGTATATTACATTTGTTGTATTTATCTTCCGCTGTAATTATATTCCAATGTACTCTGATATGTATATTCTCTACTCCGATGTAACATTTATTATAGTGTTATAAAAGTCTTCTGTTATCTGTTGTAATGTGTTGTATGCCCAAAGTTAATGTATTCGTAGATTTTCACTTTTTGGGTCAGACCTGTGTGGTTTATGGTCGATTCAAAGGGTGGGAGTTTGCGGGTCGTTACAAATATAAATTTATTTTAAATTTTATTTGCCTCAGAATTTGGGTGTGTTCCTCATCTTCTTTCTAGACTTGGTCTGATATGTATGTACATTTATTTGAATCTAGATTGCTTGTGATATTCACAGTGATTCACTGAAAATACCACAATGCAGACTAAATAACTAGTGCCTGCAGACCAGCCTAAACACAACTATAGTGGTCTAGTTATAAAGACCAGCCTCGACTCACGTTTGTGGTCTACTGATCTTGACCATCCAAGACACATCGTATAGTGGTCTGCTAATTTTTATAGAAATATTTCTGCTGTAACACCCCATATTTAACAACACTAAAAGATGATAAATTAAAGAATAATTAATTTAATATTTAGGATTAAGTAAAACAGACTACGTCATTGCGTTCATCTCGGAATTTTGGTCAAAGTAGGCACCTGCTTTGCATAAAACGGACACCGTATGAAGAAGTTATTAAGGTTTGAAGTTTGTATACGCATAAGAAGAATATATATGAATAAAATATATCTAGAAAATTCAAACATTTCAAAATCGCAGAATTTGGGGAAGCGGGAAAATTCCTACCTAGGGGTTTCGAACCCATCAAGGCGGTGTTGACCCCATAAGGGGGGTCTACTCCCCTACGGGATATCTGGGCAGATTAGGTTTTTGTCTCAGCTATATATATTGCCTCATTTCTCAAGTTTTTCTACACCAAAAATAATGAAGGACTAGAAGACGTCTCTACCCAGATTGAATCAAACCTTTTCTTCTTCAGCAATCAACTAGAGTTATTCAGGTTTAAGAGAGTTGTGATTCAATCCTTCTTCTATTTTTCTAGATCCAAATACTGTGAGTCTATGTTAATTTTAGATCTAAATAATTAAAAAGTAAATATTGACATGACTATAATTTGGATCTATGCATGTGACTATGTGAATCATATCAGATCTGCTATAACCTGTTTATCTAAGTTACTCTGACATGACTATGAAACAAGATCTGAACCTATACCTATTTATCATGTCAGATCTCACTATAACAAAATATGTAATTAGTTACATTAGTGGCAATGTTTGATGGCTACGTGCAACCATAACCCGTTTATAATAATATATAAGTGAACAAGAAATGCTAATACTTTTCCCGCTAACAATTTGGCTGAATTTTTGCTCTGTCCGCTCACGTATCTTTCATCGTGACAAGAAATATTCGGTAAAATATATTTTCCTCCGGCTATGAGAAAACCCTACTGGAATAATTGTCTACTTATAATCTTAGGAGAACTGATTGTTTAATCATGTTTGTTATCTTTCTCATCGTGCATTAGTCAAACACTGGGAATTAATGCATTATTATAAAACACATACAAAATTATAGTATTTGCATAACCTAACAATAATTCTTTAAATATCAATGTAACTTTATTGAATAACAAAATAAACATTATGGAAGAGCTATTATGATCACGTAAAAGGACTACTTACTAGGAGATCCAGTTGCACATGCCACTGTAGAAGAAATTTTCAGGAATGTACTAGCCTCTACAGTAGTAGTTGACTGTTTTTGTGCTATATGTTAATTGAATCTAGGATTAGATAACAACACAAACAAGTTAGACAAAGGAGGTCTGTGTTTAAGTGTTTAGCCATAATAATTGAAAAAGATGCACAAAACCATAGTAATTCAGTTGATCAAATTTCTATGCAGCATGCTTCTAGAGAATTATAAAAAAAATAGGAAAACTGTAGTTCACTTCTGATTGTCTGTTCAAAGATCTGAACCTATACCTATTTATCATGTCAGATCTCACTATAACAAAATATGTAATTAGTTATATTGGCAGCGTTTGTTGGCTACGTGCAACCACAACCCATTTATAATAATATATAAGTGAACAAGAAATGCTAATACTTTCTCCCGCTAACAATTTGGCTGAATTTTTGCTCTGTCCGCTCGCGTATCTTTCGTTGTGACAAGAAATATTCGGTAAAATATATTTTCCTCCGGCTATGAGAAAACCCTACCGGAAATATCCTCCCCCATCGATCTAGATTTTTCCCCAGAACCATTTCGCCTCAACAGGCGAATCTTGTCTTCGGCCTCTATTTCACGCTTCAAGCTCAATAAAGGTAATTCACAAATAAATCTTATTTTGAGTTTTTAAATTGATTTGGGTTTTTGGTTGAAATCATCGTATGAATTGAATCTGTTACCCAAATGTCTTTTTTTTGTTAAGATCAGAAATTTTGAGATCCAATTTGTAATTGTGTATACATGACCAAAGAATTAGATTATTTCAACTCTACTATTGCAATAACTTTGTAATTGATCTAGCCTGCCAACCTACTAATATGGGCAAAATATAATTGATGAACTGAGTAGCGCCTATTGTTTTAATTTTATATTTCAGTTTTGAACTCTATCAAATTTTTATTAGTTTCATTTTTTGAGATTTAATGAAGCATAATTAGTTCAGTTAGACTGACAGATTAAATCCAAGATTAACTAGAGATGTTTTGCATTTTTTATTAGTCACTTTCGATCATGCTTCCACTTTGAACAGACAATCAGAAGTGAACTACAGTTTTCCTATTATTATTTTTATAATTCTCTAGAAGCATGCTGCATAGAAATTTGATCAACTGAATTACTATGGTTTTGTGCATCTTTTTCAATTATTATGGCTAAACACTTAAACACAGACCTCCTTTGTCTAACTTGTTTGTGTTGTTATCTAATCCTAGATTCAGTTAACATATAGCACAAAAACAGTCAACTACTACTATAGAGGCTAGTACATGCCTGAAAATTTCTTCTGCAGTGGCATGTGCAACTAGATCTCTTAGTAAGCACTCCTTTTACGTGATCATAATAGCTCTTGCATAATGTTTATTTTGTTATTCAATAAAGTTACATTGATATTTAAAGAACTATTGTTAGGTTACGCAAATATTATAATTTTATATATGTTTTATAATGATGCATTAATTCCCAGTGTTTGACTAATGCACCATGAGAAAGATAACAAACATGATTAAACAATCAGTTCTCCTAAGATTATACGTAGACAAATACACTTGATAATTTTACATTCATTGGTCATTTTATTTTTAGGCTTTATCCATCTTAATATTTACTATACAGAATAGAAAATGAAAGCTAGCAATAATCAGTTTCGGTTTTCTAAGGAATATACCTTCAGTGCATAACATGATTGGTTTTGTTTCCACGCTCACTGTTAGTGAAAACCATGATGAAGATAAATGCTATGTAGTCTGATATGTTATGTTGCTGTAATGTGCTTTACATAATAGTTAGGTATACTGATTGTTGTAGAATATAAATTTATTTAATATCTGAATCTTTAGACTAGAGAACTGTAGGATGATAATTTTTCACTAATTATACATGTGCATGTGTCATTTATATAATTTTCCAACCACGGAGCAATCATCAGGCATACAGGAATACAATAGGTGAACATTTGGGGCTTTTAAGCTGGAAGGAACTTGGCCTCCTTGTGAGTTGCTTGGTTCATTCTTAAAGCATGCCAAATCAACACAGGTATTGAAATGAATAACCATTACCTTTGATTTCTAGAAGTACTTAAAATATTGAACTTGTGCACTCGTTTTTTGTCAATTTACAGAACTAGATGATTCTAGGCTTGTTCTTAGAGCTTCAAACAAATGTATCATGTCATACATAAATTCATTGAATACGTTATAATCTATATTAACTTTTATACTCTTTTGGAGCAAGGGATAAAATTCTGCATGTGTTCAACGAAATTCTGTCGGGAAAGGTAACAAATTTGCATTAATTATGGTTTCAAATTTACAAATAAAATAAGTTTTATTTGATCACATCTGACTGCAAAAAAGTAGTCAGGATAATACTCATCAAGTGAAGAGGCCAAGAGCTGATATAAATTTATCTGGTAATGGACATCAGCATGGAGTAGGGATATTTAATGCAGAGAGTTACTGCCAAGGCTTCAGAATTGGTATGCCATTCTCAGCTTTATTTTTGTGGAAATTAGATTTTACTTATAGCTTATGTATTACATCACTATATTAATTTTCTATTTCCTATATTTTTGGTGCTAGCAATATGATATGTGATAGTAATTTTTTTAAAATATTAGCAAATAATTATCTACTCTAATTATCACTGTTTTAATGAATATTTTGGGCCACTGTTCGACTGTAAACCTGCAACTTTATGTTTCCAAATTAAGTGTATCAGGTGATTACAACTTCAGCAACTCTGCTTTTCCTTATTGTAACACCCCACATCCGTTAAGGTCACTCACAAAGGGAATGCCTTAACTTCGGTGGAGAGTTATAGGTAAAAGATGCAGATAAATTACAAGACAGATAATTTAAAATAGCGGAAAATAAAACTTTACTTTATTGATAAAATATTTTGTACAACAATTATTTTCCAATACCAAAATATCCGTCTTACAAAAAAAGAAGCATAAAATAACTTTTATATTCCCCAATGTAGCATGAGCCAGCCATAGCAAGTGAATCCAAGGAAAACTTCGACTAATCTTCAAGCTTGGAAAGGAAATTGAGCTAAGTAGTAATATTCCCTCCCTGTGAACCTGGGGAGGGGGGAAACGGAAGACAAGAAAGCGAAAGAAAACAGAGTCAGACATAAAGTCTGGTAAGTTCAGTAACTTTCAGCATGTGAACAGGTAAAAACAACATGACATGAATTTAACTGAATACAAGACAACACCATGATGATGGGAATCATAAGCACAAGATATGATAAGGTAAGATAAACTGGATGCACTTCTATACTTTCTCTGCTTCGCTACTACCTTGTTATTCTAATTTCTATATCTCTGCACCTCCTAACTAGTAATCTGTATAAACTTATAAGAATAGATACGTGATCCCAATCCCCGCAATTGTGATTGCCTTCAGGCGTACATCTATTATTTTATTACCCAGATCTTATCTAGGGATTTTCTATCGGGTGCTTCCTAGATTCAACTAGGGTTTATGCGACTTATCTAATGCTTCTCGGATTTTAGGGTTTACGCGACCCAGGTCCAACTAGGGATTATGCTACCTATCGAATGACGCCCCTAATCTAGGGCACACTACCCAGAGTGGTATATGTTACTAGACTTTCCCCACGTATGTGTCGTGGATCATTATCGCTGTCTAGATGCACATGTCCTCTATATGTGCGACCTTAGTCTCGTGGCAGGGCAATTCAGGAAACACGGAACTCGGTCGGGAGCTTCTAGATATCTGCCGATGCAGATGCTAAGGTCTGTTTTTCCAGTGGCTATGGTCCCACCTGACCCCTCCCTCAACTAATGAAAGGCACACCTTGGAAAATAAGAACTACACGCAGGCCCTCTATGCTCCACTAACGTAAGGCCATCCGCACCCATAACTAGATAGCAAGTATATGGTCTGTTGGAGTTCTCCGCCTTTCCGCTTCACGTATCTCAATTGACTCAAGAAGGTAGGTAGATGACGAGTCGCTATCATAGGGCTACTGGTCTCACCGAATCACGCTGGTCCATCTTAGTCTTTAGTTGTCCTATATTGCAACCAAGGCAGACCCTTGGTTCTTCTAACGCAGATCTTAACCTCTATGAGCCCAGGCGGATCATCTGCAACCTCACAGAGGGATACCAAGAGTACCCTCACGTCCCCTCGAAGTCGCGTGCTTCATCCCCCAGTTCGTTGGAGCCTTCTTTAAGATCAGATGGACGTTCGCTCCTTCTCATGTCGTACTAAGGTTTACTACTTAGTTCCCTTAACTAAAGTTTACTACTTAGTCCCCGAACCATCGTTTTCTTAATGAAGGTTTACAACTTAGTCCTTTTAACTAAGGTTTACTTAACTCCACCTTCTAGTCTAGTAAACATGTTAAATTGGCTAAGTGTATTTTACTTATCCTCACCCACTTGTCTAGCTTAATTGTTTCTTAGCTTTAAATTATTCATTTAAAGCACCAACCACTCACATTAGACAGATATTGTTGCGGTCACTGGATGTGCCGGCCGGTTTCGGGCAGATTTACACCGCAACTCAGTCTAACCTCAGGTCCTTTTTGGTCTCAATGCTCTAACCACCCACATTAGATAGGTATTGTTATGGTTGCTGGACTTGCCGGTTGGTTCCGGGCAGTCTTATACCGTAACTCAATTTAACCTCGGGTTAGGCATATTCGTATTTTCTACAATGCACATATTTCTCATTTAGGACAAATTCTTCTTGTAAATTATTACTAATTTACTTATGCCGTAATTACTCTTTTATTGTACGTTGTCAACATTTATTATTATGGCCCACTTTCCCTCTAAACCATGTTTATAAGATTATACCAAATTAAGTGTCACTAACCATGGTTATGCTAAACATGACAATTATATGTAATTTCAAGTTATTAATCAGAATAGGCTATAACCTACCTTCTCAAACTTGCCATAATAGTTATGCCCAAAATCACTATGCCACATATTTGGCGTTCCAAATAAGTTGTTAAGCCTAATCTAGACTTAATGTTCTTATTTACATTTTTGGCCCAACTTAGATTAAATACCCAATTTTTCAATTCATGTTAGAACTAGATTTAATATTCTAGTTTACAATTTATGCCAAAACTAGACTCACATGCCAACTACATGGTTTGCGGCCAACTAACAATTTACCATTATACGCCTAAGTCTAATATGCATGTAATATTTACTATTATAGCCAATTCGGATTTATATCAACATATTTATTATGCCAAATTATATAAATTAAGCTATGCCCAAATTCCCCCGCCGTAGTCATACGTATAACACGATTTCACAAGTTTCTAAGTACTTATGAAATGAAACTAGCAAAAGGATCAGGGGATAAGCGCGAGAATTTGACATAAAAGAATAGGCATGCGAAAGCGAACCAATTACAAAGATAATTGTTCCAATAAGTTTGATGCACATAACAGTGAATAGGAATAAACTAGACAAGCTACATCATAAATACAAGATCAACACAATTTAGGGAATAGGCATATGTGATTTGGTCTAACATAATGCCAATTCGGTGTACACCATGATTTACAACTATAGTGTTATGTGCATAAGCCACTAACCATAATAGTCATAGGCAGTTAATCTCAATAGTCATAGTCATGGTTTCATAGTTATGAATCATGGGCGATTAAACACAATAGTCATGGGTAATAGTCTTATAATCATAGGCAGTAATCTCATAGTCATGAGTCGTAGGTGATTAGCCACAATTGTCCTTGTCATAGTCATAGGCAATAGTTTTTTGTTCACGGTCTTAGGCATAGGCATAGTCTTATGTTCACAGTCATAGGCATAGTCTTATGTTCACAGTCATAGGTATAGGCTATTAACAATAGTTTCAACGTCATAATCGAGAATCAGATCCAGAGGCATATACAAGCATCGATTCAAGCGTAAGGATTAGGCATATTCTTATATCCATTCAATTACATGCCACAAATAGATCTAGACGTTCAAATCTAAAAAGTAACTGACTTACGTTGATCGGAGAAAGGATAATCAAATAGCGTTGTGATAATTTTGCTAGGATTTGCACGACGTTGCCCGAAGCCACTGAACTAGCCTTTGATCCTTTTCTTAAAGCTCTAATCCTGATTTGAATCTCCAATTTGCAATTCCTAGCCGTAGTCTTCAAGAACAGTCTTTATGTTTTATTTTAATTTATTTATTTCAATTATTACAGAAGCAGCATAAGGAGAGAATAGAATGGTGTAAAGAGAATGAGGCTAGGAGGCTGTTTATATAGGATTAGGCGGACGAATCTAGATTGAAAACGTGATCAGATACATCAGAATGAATGCAGGCTCAGAAATGGGTTCTGGCACCAGGTCGACCCCCAGGTCGACCATAGGGTCGACCTGGTCCCTGGGAGGTCGACCATAGTGTCGACCCCCAGGTCGACCTGGTCCTGGGTGGGAAAATTCCCGCCCTGTCTGCGCTAGCATTTGAATTCGAATTTCGAATTCGAATTTCGAGCTGTTTTCAATTTTGAAAATTCCTGAAACTTCGGAGGGTCATATCTCCCTCATATGGACTCCATTTTTCGAAAACTCAGACTCATTTCCAAGCAGAATTTCGAGTCGAACGCAATGGCGCAATCCGTTTCCCCTGATTCTTATTTTAAAATTTAATTCTGCCTTGATTTATGGTTTTAACATGTTATAAAAATACGGGGTGTTACATTCTCCCTCTCTTAAAAGGATTCTGTCCCCGATATCTTCAAGTTAGGAAGAATATATCCTACCATCCAATCACCCATCTACTCAACCATTCAATCACAGGCATTCATTGTCCTTAAAAAGATTTCTAATGCTTTCATGTTCATATGCATAGTGTGTGTATATGTCTTTATCTAATGCAAAAATCAGGCGATTTACTGATTCAGTTGACCTCTTTAATGCGAATTATGTTAGTGCAATGCGTCCAATCATGTATGCAAGCATACCTAGTTATGTAAATACTACATGTGTGCATAGCCATTCATCCATATGCAATATCCATATGATAACATATTTAGTTAAATCCGTTAAGCAAACACATATATGCTAATGAAATATGAATGTGATTGAGTCGTTCTAACGCCTATGGTGTGTATATGCATCCACGAGCAACCATTTGCAACCATAAATCATAACATGTTTCAAATACATGTTTATATCCATTGGCTTCTCCCTAAAGATCGATGATACGCCCTAGCGGATATACCTTAAAAGCTAGGAGGTATGTATAAAATTCCTAGAAAAAGAGATCAAGGACGTACCCTTAAGAAAAAGGGTATGATGCGTGTATCTAGTCTTCAGTCTTCTAAGTCGCATCTTCCTGAGCTTCACTATTTTGTACCTTATTTAATTAATCTTTACGATTGCGAAGCTTCGTGACCTCCATTCCCAAAACTACCGTTGACCGGATAGTTGGTTTTTCACTGTCAACTGGATACACGTGGAGTTTTATCCCGCGTCTTATGGGTAAACTCCTAACCTAATCAAAAACATCTGCGTACTCATGGACCACCCTAACGGATTGCGAATCGTCGATAAATGTATTAAGCGATTCTAGCTAGCTAAGCCTAACTGATTCTTTACACGGAATCTCGAGGTTATTCCAAGGCAAGTCAAAAGTCTAACTACGCTCCTTTCAGAATTACTAGCCAACTGACCCATGCCTAGAATCAACTCATAGCCGATGGAACCAAAAACATAAGCAATACTCTTAGACTCAACACTTAATATAGGTATTCTCAAATCCTTACAAACCAAAGGTAAACGGGCCAAACCACCAATTGGATTTGAGACACTAATGGGATCTTCTACTATACAAGTACTAAGGTGCAGAGATTGGACTACGGAAGCAGCTATAAACAAATGCGAAGCGCTAAGATCAAAAGAGTACCAACTGGTTGATCAAAACGAAAAACTAAACTTTTCCAACAGAGACTTTTACTATCTCTCTCTCAGGTATTCTGGTGGTGGAAGCATGCACTCGCCCTTCTGAAAATTCTGTCCCTTTTCCTTACCCTTGTCCTTAATTATATGCCCTATTATACCATGGAAAAGATACTTCCCCTCGTCTTGGGTTTTATAATTCCTTTTTTCTTCGTGAGTCGAGTTTATATCCATGAATTTCTCATCCTTGCGTTGAGCTTCCTAGCCAAACTCCCTCATCCACATCTTTAACATCCCTGTGTAATCATATTGACAAGTTTCTCAAAAGCTACCTCCATTGCACAGAAAACCCTTCAAAGCTTGAAAGAAAACTAGTTGTAGGTGAAACTACTATGGCTATAGATGGAAGTCGGGCACTACTTTGCCCTTCGATAGGTATCGTAGTCTTATCAAGCCTACGGAACCGTGTCGCGATGAGGTTACCTCCCAGAAAGCCAGGAGCCCCGAAGATTCAAGAAAGAAGGGGACAAGAATTCAAACAAAGGATCAGAAGATAGTGCATATGGCTATTGGGGAATATGCCTTTAAAACAAAAATTTTCTTTTGAAAATGCTTCTTTAAAACCGTTGAAAATAATTTTTCAAATCTTTTATCTGATCCGGTAACCTTCAACTCTGATACCACGTGTAACACCCCACATCCGTTAAGGTGACTCACAAAGGGAATGCCTTAACTTCGGTGGAGAGTTATAGGTAAAAGATGCAGATAAATTACAAGACAGATAATTTAAAATAGCAGAAAATAAAACTTTACTATATTGATAAAATAGTTTGTACAACAATTATTTTCCAATACCAAAATATATGTCTTACAAAATAAAGAAGCATAAAATAACTTTTATATTCCCCAATGTAGCATGAGCCAGCCATAGCAAGTGAATCCAAGGAAAATTTCGACTAATCTTCAAGCTTGGAAAGGAAACTGAGCTAAGTAGTAATATTCCCTCCCTGCGAACCTGGGGAGGGGGGGGGGAACGAAAGACAAGAAAGCGAAAGAAAATAGAGTCAGACATAAAGTTTGGTAAGTTCAGTAACTTTCAGCATGTGAACAAGTAAAAACAACATGACATGAATTTAACTGAATACAAGACAACACCATGATGACGGGAATCATAAACACAAGATATGATAAGGTAAGATAAACTGGATGCACTTTTATACTTTCTATGCTTCGCTACTACCTTGTTATTCTAATTTCTATATCTCTGCACCTCCTAACTAGTAATCTGTATAAACTGATAAGAACAGATAAGTGATCCCAATCCCTGCTATTGTGGTTGCTTTCAGGCGTACATCTATTATTTTATTACCTAGATCTAATCTAGGGTTTTTCTATCGGGTGCTTCCTAGATTCAACTAGTGTTTACGCGACTTATCTAATGCTTCTCGGATTTTAGGGTTTACGCGACCTAGGTCCAACTAGGGATTATGCTACCTATCGAACGATGCCCCTAATCTAGGACGCACTACCCAGAGTGATATATGTTCCTAGACTTTCCCCACGTATGTGTCATGGATCATTATCGCTGTCTAGATGCACATGTCCTCTATATGTGCGACCCGAGTCTCATGGCAGGGCAATTCAGGAAACACGGAACTCGGTCGGGAGCTTCCAGATATCTGCCGATGCAGATGCTAAGGTCTGTTTTTCCAGTGGCTATGGTCCCACCTGACCCCTCCCTCAACTAATGAAAGGCACACCTTGAAAAATAAGAACTACACGCAGGCCCTCTATGCCCCACTAACGTAAGGCCATCCGCACCCATAACTAGATAGCAAGTATATGGTCTGTTGGAGTTCTCCGCCTTTCCGCTTCACGTATCTCAATTGACTCAAGAAGGTAGGTAGACGACGAGTCGCTATCACAGGGCTACTGGTCTCGCCGAATCACGCTGGTCCATTTAATTTTTTGGGTTGCCCAATATTGCAACCAAGGCATACCCTTGGTTCTTCTAAAGCAGACCTTAACCTCTGTGAGCCCAGGCGGATCATCTGCAGCCTCACAAAGGGATACCAAGAGTACCCTCACATCCCCTCGAAGTCGCGTGCTTTGTCCCCCAGTTTGTTGGAGCCATCTTTAAGATCAGATGGACGTTCGCTCCTTCCCGTGTCATACTAAGGTTTACTACTTAGTTCCCTTAACCAAGGTTTACTACTTAGTCCCTGAACCATCGTTTTCTTAACTAAGGTTTACAACTTAGTCCTTTTAACTAAGGTTAACTTAACTCCACCTTCTAGTCTAGTAAACATGTTATATTGGCTAAGTGTATTTTACTTAACCTCACCCACTTGTCTAGCTTAATTGTTTCTTAGCTTTAAATTATTCATTTAAAGCACTAACCACTCACATTAGACAAATATTGTTGCGGTCAATGGATGTGCCTATCGGTTCCGGGCAGATTTACACCGCAACTCAGTCTAACCTCGAGTCCTTTTTGAGCTCAATGCTCTAACCATCCACATTAGATAGGTATTGTTACGGTTGCTGGATTTGCCGGGCGGTTCCGGGCAGTCTTATACTGTAACTCAATCTAACCTCGGGTTAGGCATATTCGTATTTTCTACAATGTACATATTTCTCATTTAGGTCAAATTCTTCTTGTAAATTATTACTAATTTACTTATGCCATAATTACTCTTTTATTGTACATTGTCAACATTTATTATTATGGCCCACTTTCCCTTTAAACCATGTTTATAAGATTATACCAAATTAAGTGTCACGAACCATGATTATGCTAACCGTGACAATTACATGTAATTTCAAGTTATTAATCAGAATAGGCAATAACCTACCTTCCCAAACTTGCCATAATAGTTATGCCCAAAATCACTATGCCACATATTTGGCGTTCCAAATAAGTCATTAAGCCTAATCTAGACTTAATGTTCTTATTTACATTTTTGGCCCAACTTAGATTAAATATCCAATTTTTCAATTCATGTTAGAACTAGATTTAATATTCTAGTTTACAATTTATGCCAAAACTAGACTCACATGCCAACTACATGGTTTGCGGCCAATTAACAATTTACCATTATACGCCCAAGTCTAATATGCATGTAATATTTACTATTATAGCCAATTCGGATTTATATCAACATATTTATTATGCCAAATTATATTAATCAAGTTACGCCCAAATTCCCCCGCCATAGTCATACGTATAACATGATTTCACAAGTTTCTAAGTACTTATGAAATGAAACTAGCAAAAGCATCAGGGGATAAGCGCAAGAATTTGACATAAAAGAATAGGCATGCGAAAGCGAACCAATTACAAAGATAATTGTTCCAATAAGTTTGATGTACATAACAGTAAATAGGAATAAACTAGACAAGCTACATCATAAATACAAGATCAACACAACTTAGGGAATAGGCATAGGTGATTTGGTCTAACATAATGCCAATTCGGTGTACAACATGATTTACAACTATAGTGTTATGGGCATAAGCAACTAACCATACTAGTCACAGGCAATTAACCTCAATAGTCATGTTTTCATAGTTATGAATCATGGGCGATTAAACACAATAGTCGTGGATAATAGTCTTATAATCATAGGCAGTAATCTCATAGTCATGAGTCTTAGGTGATTAGCCACAATTGTCCTTGTCATAGTCATAGGTAATAATTTTTTGCTCACGGTCTTAGGCATAGGCATAGTCTTATGTTCACCGTCATAGGCATAGGCATAGTCTTATGTTCACAGTCATAGGCATAGGCATAGGCATAGGCTATTAACAATAGTTTCGACGTCATAATCGAGAATCAGATCCAGAGGCATATACTAGTATCGAGTCAAGCGAAAGGATTAGACATATTCTTATATCCATTCAATTACATGCCACAAAAAGATCTAGACAATCAAATCTAAAAAGTAACTGACTTACATTGATCGGAGAAAGGATAATCAAATAGCGTTGTGATAATTTTGCTAGGATTTGCACGACGTTGCCCGAAGCCGCTGAACCAGCCTTTGATCCTTTTCTTAAAGCTCTAATCCTGATTTGAATCTCCAATTTGCAATTCCTAGTCGTAGTCTTCAAGAACAGTCTTCATGTTTTATTTTAATTTATTTATTTCAATTATTCCAGAAGCAGCATAAGGAGAGAATAGAATGGTGTAAAGAGAATGAGGCTAGGAGGCTGTTTATATAGGATTAGGCGGACGAATCTAGACTGAAAACGTGATCAGATACATCAGAATGAACCCAGGCTCAGAACTGGGTTCTGGCACCAGGTCGACCCCCAGGTCGACCATAGGGTCAACCTGGTCCCTGGGAGGTCGACCATAGTGTCGACCCCCAGGTCGACCTGGTCCTGGACGGGAAAATTCCCGCCCAGTCTGCGCTGGCGTTTGAATTCGAATTTTGAATTCGAATTTCGAGCTGTTTTCGATTTTGAAAATTCCTGAAACTTCGGAGGGTCATATCTCCCTCACACGGACTCCGTTTTTCGAAAATTCGGACTCGTTTCCAAGCAGAATTTTGAGACGAACGCAATGGCGCAATCCATTTCCCCGGATTCTTATTTTAAAATTAAATTCTGCCTTGATTTATGGTTTTAACATGTTATAAAAATCGGGGTGTTACACTTATCAAAACTGTTTTTCTAATTTTTGCTTCAAAAAGTTAAAGAAAAAAAACTTTTTTAAATCTTTCTAATAGAGCCTCTTTTTATTGGTAGATTGGTGAGCTTAAAAAATTGGTGGAAGAAGGTAAAATCAAGTATATTGGGCTATCAGAAGCAAGTCCTGATACAATTAGGCGTCCACATGCGGTGCATCCGATAACTGCAGTAAAAATGGAGTGGTCGTTATTGTGTCGTGACGTTGAGGAAGAGATTATCCCTCTTTGCAGGTGAAGTTTTTCTTAGACATCCTATAACACGAAAGGTGTGCTAGTACATAGCGGTTTGAGGAAGAGGAGAATAAATTAACATGTTGTACGTGTGGTATTTTCGAACCTTTGATATGACTACATTATAACTGACTAGACCTTGCTTTGTTTGTTTTTCTATTATAAGTTGCTAAATGTCATTAAACCTTATTTGCAATAAGAGTATATTTAAGCATTAAGCAGATTTGTCATGCTTATTGTATACCTTAATGCTTATTCACTATAATAGCAGCCAATAAGCATGAATTACTAATTATAAGTAAACACCGTTGTACCAATGAGATTGAAAAGCGAAACCATCTTTAATAATAGTTGGAATTGAAACAATTTTTTTCGTTTGGACCGTGAATTATCCAAACATTACACTAATGATATCATAAGTTTGAAACCTAAAAGTAATCTCTATTTTTATTTGGAAAGATTGAAATGTTACTGTGGCTAGGTTCAGATTCCACCTATGATAACATTTAGTATATTTTGTTCTTTCTACTTTTCGTTCTCCATATCAGCCTACCATTATTCATTTTTGTTTATTTTAGACTTAAGAAGATTTCACATTTAATTTAATTTAGTTTTAGTACACTTGGTTTTTAAAAGAAGTACTTTTAAAAATATGTGAAAATATTAGATAATCCATCTAAAAATTAATGAAATCGAATTTCGTTCATATTTTATATTGTAGTCAATTTTTTTTCTTATACTTAAATGTTTTTTTTTTCAAAGTTAAAATTGAAAATTAAAATTGTTTGTGTATATATGTGTATACTTTCACATTTATTTTTTCAAACTAAAATGCAATATATTGGAATTCGTTGCTAATTATGTAATCTTTATCAAACTGAAAGTAACCGCTACTTTATGCGAAGTAGAATAATTTTAGTTATGTATGTTTTTTTTTTTTGCACAGAAAATGTACTCAGAAGCTAATAGAAGACCTAGAAATTCTATTAGTTTCATCATAGATAATTTGCAGTTAAATTATTTTATCCTTCAACAGTGACAAAACTAGAAACAAAGTCTAATAAAAAGAGCAAAATTCGTCAGCTTTAACAGTTTAATTGAAACTGCAAGTTATGTCAAAATTTACATAAATTTTTTTCAACTTCACCGCATATATCCTTTTTGTTGTTGATGTTGGTTCAAGTTTGACACAAGTAGGAAAATACCTGCTACAACAATATTTAATATGTTTTCAACCACCATACCATGCTTATATTAAAAGTTCTATGCAGGTTTGCATGTATCAAACCGATATCGTTACATTAACAGTTAACATTTTAAGTTTTAAATTCAAATGGTAACTTTCTTTTATGCACTGAGTGTGTTCCATTTGTAGTGATAATTATGCCTTTTATACAGAGCGAGCATCAACCACACAATTTATTTGTCTTTTGTGCACAAAGCACTTAGCGATTTGTATTAATTCATTTTTCCTCGCATGTATGGAACTCCTACCCCCATGTATTAATTATTTTGTCTTGCACATGTGGAGGATGTGGCGTTTGATCTCATCATATCATAATTATTATTGCTAGGAAATGAAGTTTAGTCGTGACCCCCTTATCATGAAATCGGTCTTGGTGCTTTTCTACCTTTTCCGCCTTAGACTACTTTGGGTGGGGGTGATCCTCGCACGTTACATTAGAATGTTTGGTAGATATCATCTCATGTTGTTTATTTATTCTCGTTTGAATTTAATTGATCATGCAGAGAGCTTGGTATTGGTATAGTTCCATATAGTCCTCTTGGTCGTGGTTTTCTTGGTGGAAGAGCAGTTCTTGATGGCGTGCCTTCTAATTCTGTCTTGGTATGTGCATGCATTATACGTTGGATTTTCAAATGCAATATACAGTTGAGTGATTTACAAAAGCATCAAACGGTCTATTTGTATCGATAACGCTCGTGTTATTTTAGACTAACCATCCATGGTTCAATGGAGAAAACTTGAGATCGAAAAACAAGATTTTACATACAAAGATCGAAAAGTTGGCCGAAAAGCACAAGTGTACCATTCCTCAGCTAGCTTTGGCTTGGATTAACCATCAAGGAGATGATGTAGCTCCGATACCAGGTTGTTATTTTGCTAGAATTACTGATATCACATACCAGTTTCTAATGTTTGCCCTTGGATGCACCTTTTGGTTTTTGTGTAGAGATAGTCCAACCTAGACTGCAACATTATGCTCATATACCGTTATAAAATATCTTTAGATGTCAAAAGTTTTAGAATGCTGTAGGAAAATAAACATATGACATATTAAGTATAAGATAACATTCTAAATAAGTACTGAAGTTTTCTAATATCAACGTGAATAATAATAGCTTCCTGACTTCCAATGTTTTAGCACATTTTGATCATCAGAGAAAAACGAAAACGGTTTTTTAATAAGAAAATTACTAAAGTTCGTACTATCATTGTGTATAAGTGTACCAAGCCTACTTAATGTACCTGTAATTCCTCTATAATAAAGCGGAATAGCCTAATTATGGCTCTATAAATTTTGAACTATTTGTAGAATGAAAGCTATACTTCTCCCAGCAGTCATCTCTAGAATTACTGGGTTTATGCCGCACAATAAATAGAATTGAACATGCGCTTGCCGTTTTGCAACGGCAGAGACACTATATAGCAATGACATACCTATTTGCATGCTTACTTCTTTGTTCATATGCTAATTTTGTGTGAATTGCCCAATCGTGCGGACACATTTCTTTTGTTCATGGAAGGTTTCTACTGTTATCCAAAAGGACTCGATGTAGTTATATAAATTTAACGATACTATTTTGAAATGTTAAAATTACCATATTTTAAATCACTCCTTTGCCTTTCATCTTTGTCTTATGCTATTAACGAATGCCTGAAATTTCAACGCTTCAACAGGGTTTTATTCACTCATTGGTATTTGATTGTTACTGTAATATTTCATTTGTTTTTGTTTTTTTTGGACTGTATTATAATTAATTACCCTCTGTTTGCAAATTCAGTCTCTTTTTTAGACAGCCAATGTGAACTGAAAATAATTATTTGAACATTAATTGGAATTTTGAAAATGGATGGATGTGTTCTGTTAATGACCTTTTAAATGTGTTTTTAATTAGTTATAACTTGAGCAAGTTTAATTTGAATGACAAAGAATAAGTTGTGTATGTTTATGTATGTATGTAACCATGTATCTGTGTGCTGGTATAAGATTTTGCGCTTTCCCCCTATATTGTAGCATATTTTTATCCCTTCATTGATATCTTGAGTTGAACTTAGGTCTGTCAATTAGACACGATCCAAGACTGTTCGATCCACCAAAGCTGGATTCGATGGATTTTTTTTTGGTGGAATTTGGTTAGATAAGATACAAATGAGAACATATAAGAGAAAGCACAGACGAGAACGTGTAAAAACCAGAACTGAACCCAACCTGATGTTAGAGGGTTACAGTCATGTCCCAATAACCAATGCTGTCGAGCTAGAGGCCTAACCCTTTTTTTATGATAAAACAAATATGTATACATGAGGAGAGATTCATAACCAATTTGTTAGCCCCTATTGTGACTCCTTTGTGGTCATGTGATCTGACTAAATCAATGGTCCAATCATGCGACGTTGCAAGAGAGAAAACTTATATGGACCATTGGTTAAATACTATCTTATGGCTACAAACAATGTTCACAAAATGGCTAGAATGGTTCATGTGCGAGTGGACTGCAAATTTTGAGTCTATATATGCCAACTTGATGTTGCTTGCAGCAATTGTTGGTTGTATCATGTGTGGTCACTAAAAATGGGGTGGGTCTTTCTTCATGTCCACTAACTCTATGTTAAGTATAATATCTAATTTATTCATTGAATTTCAAAATTTGTTAAATGTATTTAATGAATCTAAAGTATAATTGTTTGTCTGTTCAGTCCATAGATTTTTTTTTATCTTACTAATAAGAAACATAGTCGAAAAAACTAATTGATCGGATACTCTTGTATGGTTGTATCATTTAATTAGCTAGCACATCTTATTTTATATATGTAAATTGAAAAAACTATTGATCGTATATTTGGATTGACCACTTTTTTGTTATCAAATTCTCAAAAAATATGCTTAATGATGTATCATTGGCTGAATTTGAAGTACTTTATAGTGGAAATCATACAAACAAAACATTATTATCCATGAAAATGCATTAAGAGAAATTGTTGGATCATATTAGCTGCTGATTATGTTCATTTGTATGGCTTGCGCTCCGCATTTTGTTAGTCTACTTTTGAATGAACTTATGATTGTTTTTTCCAAAAACAAAAAAAAAATGAATTCGTTGATATAAATCATGTATATTCGGATTAGGCATTAAATGGCACAAGTTCCCCTCTTTTTTTCTTAGTGCTTACATACACACTACATTCACTTAGTAGTACATCATCTCCATCTTCTATGTACTTGGATTATTTTTCTCTTAAGTGTTTTCCTTTTTTGGACTGGTTTCATGTTATTATGATGAGTTACTGTGTTTCAGGTTGGGTGTTTGCTTTAGAGAACGTAATAGTATGAGGAGTTATTGTGTTTTTGGTTAGTGCTTGGTTTGGAGAACTTAACAGTGTGAGGTTTGTTGGTGCATTAAAGTATGAGTATGAACTTATATTTGTTTAGGGTGAGTTCTGTTTCTTAGAAGCGCATTAGAGGTGATTCTCTCTTCTTCTTTTTTGGGCTGAGAACTTAATAGCCTTTTGTTTCTCATAAGACAGGTGTCCTTGTAAGCTTGCTGACTTAATGTGCATCCACCGTTAACATTATTTTGTTTCACTTTAGGCTTCCATTGTTTGACTAAACTGCATGTAGATTCATTATCACCAGACGAATTACAGTTGCTGCATGGTTTCAATTTTGGTTCATATTCTATTTGTATACATTCTGTTTCCACATTGTACAACTCCATGAAAACTTCATTTAGGTATTTAAAATCAGCAGTTACATGAATAATCATCTGAGCATAATTCAGCCTATTCTCCACGACAGTTACAGTTGTCAAATGCATTTTAATAGGATGACAGAGTACGCTAGAATAGGCATGGTAATTTTACTGTGACTTGGTATATATGACATTTGCATGTTTTCATTGATTATGTACGATTGTAACTGTTATAGTAGTATCATACGGGGCAAGAGAAATATATGATTCAACACCATTGTGGAGGCCTAGAATCTGCTTTCTCGGATAATATGGCTTATTTCTTTTTCATTTTTACCATGCAAAGTATTATATAACAATTGTTCTATCATTTGTGTACTGCAGTTGAAATACTATGATTCTGGTAAAGATAGAACATGCACTTCCCAGGGTCACACAGACTGGTTTATTAGGAGATGTTACTTCAAATTTAAGCTGATTCATTATTATTAATACTAGGTTCTTTTCTGGGTTTAGGTTCCTTTCTGGGTGTGCTTGATTTCTTTGGTTGAGTCTCTGGAACATTAGAAAAAACGGACACTGTCTGTAACTAGAAGGAGCCCAATTTTTGCTTTTTTTTTGGTAACTCATTTCTCTCAGTTTCAATAGGAAACCAGTTTCTCAATTTTCTGACTCCGAGAATAACTCTGTTGGTAGTCTTCATTTTTCTCCAAAAAATAATACAAACACAAGGTGCCAAGCTTCAGTTAATTCCCATATCAGCACATTCTCTAGCGTTGGCCCTATTGAAGACCGTTCAAAGTCAAATCCATCGTCTCTCATTTCAAGATATGCTTACGATGGACTAAGCTGAGAGTATTTTTATGAGGCCATGTAATTTTATTTAGTTTGCATCAATTCAAATATCATATCTAAATGGAACAATTATTTGATTTTGCTAAATTTGCTAGTTATTACTTGTAACAGTCAACTGGGAATGCAAGTAGTACCAAGTTTGAGCTTCATAATAAATAGGTATTGTTATAGTATTAAATATTACATTTGAGTAACAGCACTTTCTGCGTGCACCACTCATATATTGGTTGTTAATTGCTTACATGATCAATAGTTCATAGTGCATTTTGCACCCTTTAAATATTAGCAGGCACTTGTTGAACTCATTTGATAAATTAACAAATATCTTATACCTTGTCAAAAAACCATCTTTGAAGTTGGTCAAAGCATCATGCAAGCAGTCTTCTCCCATTTTGTCATGTTCACAGACTTGTGAGAAAATCACTTCCACTATTTTGGATAAGTGGTAGCTCAAACTATGCTTAGAGCTCTCAGGATCCGTTGTTCTTCATCATCACCAGCCTACCTTTTTTCTCGATATATAAATACATTAGTGCTTGCGGAATATAAGGCTGGAGTTGTCAAACCATCCTCCTTAACTGCAGTAGCAGCTGCAGGATCAATAAGCAAAGAAAATTCCATTTCTGTCCTTTTGGGTGGTACTATCCCTTGCGTTATGCATTTTACTGAGCTGTTAACATGCCTAAACATAGAGCTGGATCGGAGAAACATTTGTTAATTGTTGTAAGATTTATACCTAAATATAGAGCTTCACCTTCTTTTCCTGAAGTCCCTTGCCTTATGCATTTTACTGAGCTATTAAAACATGCCTAAAAAATTCTAAAAATTTATGAAAATTAAGGATATATTCATCCATATGTGAAAGCAATAGATTGAAACGACGAACCTTAAATTCAATTATCATCTTATACCTATGAATATGTGGACTTAAAGTCTAACATTTGCATGCTCACATATATCAAGGTAGAATATTCATTGAATTTGGCCAGCATGTCTATTAGCGGAGAGCATGATTGATTATCTATGCTTATTAAGGTTGAAATAATGTAGATCATTATCATTACCATGAAACTATATACTTCAATTTCATGTGCAAGTTAGAGAGTTATTGGTCCACTAGGTAGCTGAAACTTGATGCCTACTGAAGTGATTTCAATTGTGGATACCTAATTAATATTCAGTCCAATTAAGTAGCTGAAACACAGATAATAAAATAACAACATTTGTATGTCAAATTCACTACTAAAGCATACACTATAAATATTTGTATGTCAAATTCAACGCTAATGCCTGATTCGAACTGTTTATATTAGAAACTAAAAATATTTTGTATTCTGACTATTGACCGCTATACTTGTATGTAATTCTTACCGTTGGTCGTTATACTTATGTATAGGTAATTAGATTTTCGAAGTGAAGAACAGCCGCATCAAAGAACCGGTAGTTTTTAAGCTATGGACATGACGTGAACTATTATTTTGTTTGTAAGAGTCGTGTAGACTTGTTTGTAACCAGTTGTGGTATGTGGATTCACTTATTTTGTCAGAATACTACTATTGAGATGATTATGGGTGTTATATTTGATATTGCGAGTAATGTGTTTTTTTAAGTATTTAAATATGGTGTTATTGATTTTAGTTTAAAAATGATACTCATATGATTATTTGTTTTAATATTTCTATTATATATAAGTAATTGATGGAAATGTTACAAGCCATTAAAAGTAAATAACCACAATTAAAATGTGGTGTGCATCAGTAAGTTTTAGTAGCGTTGAAATTGTGCTACAAATGTAATTTACAAAAGATATTGTAGCTGAAATGAAACGCAACAAAAAACATATAGTAGGACTAAAAAACTACTACAAAAAAATTGGGAAATGATGCAAGTATCACTTTAGTGGCATTTTAACCTCCTACCAAAAAACCTTTTGTATGGTTTCTAAAACGCTACAATATGTTCATTTTTGGTTGCGTTCATTAAAATGCAACAAAAACTTTCAGACTTTTAGTTGCATATCGTACTGCAGCGTTCTCTAAAACGCTACAAGTTATGGTAGCGTTTTTTCAACGCTACCAAAAGCCATTTCTGGTGTAATGTTTGCCATTGTTTATGGATCTAATTCACTGTTTAGATCACCTCATGCCTATTCCTATAAAGTTTGTGGCTAAATTAGATCTATCATTAGTGGGATATTCATTGTTTAGATCTCACCATGCCTGTTTATGATGTCCCTATTATGTTAGAATCAGTTCTATTGTCACATTTTCATCATATTTGTCTCTATATGTCTATCTTGTCATCATGCCATTATATGTTTATGCCTATCTCTACCATTATATGTCCACCTTGTTAGTATGATTATTTATGTCCTCTTCCCTCTATCTTTTCCCTTTTTATTTTTATATAGCCAGGCTACCTTCGAGCCTAGGCATGCCGCTCAAATATGTGAATGTGTTAAATTGGAAATGAGGGAAAAATAATTAAAATTGGGGAATAATTTGTAATTGTAATTTAGGCATAACTTGAATGAAATATATAAGTAAGAATTTGGGGACATAAATCAACTTGTAAATAAAGACCTTAATTTGAGGTATATGGTTCATTATGAACATGACTTGGGTAAGGGGCATGAAAACCTATAATCACATAGTAATAATTGGTTAATAATGGAAGTGCCTAGAATTACAGTAATTAGAAACTGTGACCGCGCTTAGACACGAGGTTAGACTACATTTGTAGTGGAAGTCTGCCTAGAACTGACCGGCATATCCAGCGACCATAAGTGGTGAATCTAATGTGAGGGATCTAGATACATAAACATGAGACGTTCTAAGACACGAGGTTAAGTCCGACTTGTGGAAGAAGTCTGCCCAGAACTGACCGGCATATCCAACATCCACAAGTTGTAGGCTTAATGTGGGAGGTCTAGCACATTGTAACCATAAATAAATATGGTAACCAATTGGAATACTTAACCTAGTGAAATCTATAGGAATTGAATGAACATATAACTTGAGTAGGGGTTAAATAAACTTTTTTGAAATAGTGGGTGGGTGGAAAAAAATTATATGGATATAGGCCCACAAACTAAACCTGTGGGGTTATGCAATCTTTTACTCAGGTATGGCATAACCTGTGGAAAACCTAGTGGGGATGCAAGCATAGGGGGAAGCTTGTATCATCTTGTGTGTGGGACCCGTTTCAGTCAATAATCCATATATATGTATGAAACAAGCACTTCGAACTAGGTCGGAGTCAGGGCATGCTTACTGGGTTGATTGTAAGAGATCCAAATGTGGGGGACGGTGTGGGCGGTGCATTCCGATGGGGTAATGTGCATGAATAGGTCCCGCAGAGGAGGTTTAGATGCCGTGACACCTGTAGATATGGTTGTGCACATCTTGAAAACGAAGGGTTGCCACTTTAGGGAGTGATACACCCTACTGTGGGGCCAGCACAGGGTTTCTACGGAGTAGGGAGCTGATCGATTAGGGTAGTAATTAGTGTAAATCTAGACTCCGGTATGCTGGAAAGCCCGTTAGTATCCTTAGGGGTAACTCCGGTATGTTGGGCTGCCAGTTGATTGTATGGGGTGAAAACCTCTCACTAGAAGTACACCTAAGTCTACCATCTTATACTTGTGGGGGATCATCTTGTTAATAAAATACTAGTATTGGTGCAGAGAAATCATTAGAGAAGCGTAGTATACTCTATCGTGTTTGTCCTGTTTACCTTGTCATACCTACCTATTATGATGTTATCTCTCTTATCCACTTTATATGTCTGTCATAATACTTTTACTTATTTATATGCTAAAAGTAACTGGACTCGCCAGACTTTATGTCTGACCCATTTTGTTTCCTCTTCTTTGTCTTCTGTCCCCCCTAGGTTCTTAGGGTGGGAATACTGAAGGTTGACCGGGATTCTGCTTTCATCTGCTTGGAGCTGCTTAGATGTATTGCTCGAGCTCTTATCCTTCCTACTATGGCTATGTTTTTGTTTGGGGAATTATGCTTCTTTTACTATTGTACTCTAATGTTTTAAGTACAAGATATAATTTTAAGATGATGTACTGGGTTTATGTATTTTTAGACTTATGATGTTTTGAACGACGAAGTTATGCTTTATGATTAATAAAAGTTTTTAATTTCACTGCTATTTTATATCTGTCTTGTAATGTTTCTGTTTACCTATAACGCTTCACAAAACTTAATGCATTCTCTTAATGAGTGACATTAATGGATGTGGGGTGTCACACTAGGTATAAGAGCTGAAGGTTACCAGATCAGATAAAAGATTTTGAAAATTATTTTCAAAAAGGTTTTAAAAGATAACATTTTCAAAAATAGAAGTTTGTTTTGAAAAACATATTCCCCAAAGCCATATGTAATATCTTTCGATCCTTTGTCTGAATCCCTTTCCTTTTCTTTTCAGCATGTCTGGGGAACCCAATATTCCTGAGGGTGTGATACTAGGCTGGTTCCGTAGGTATCTAGAGGCCACGATGCATGTCGGTGGTCAAGCTGATGTTCCTCCCCCAGCTGCACTCGTCTTTCCTCCTCCTCCTCCTTCGCGTGCAGATAATTTCTCTAAGATCTGCAAAGATTTATGTGCTATGGGAGGGAATCCATTCTGTGGAATCGAGACATTCGTAGAGGAAATGAATTGGCTCAAGAGACGGAGGATCTATTTGGAATTTTCAAAGTGGACGATCGTAGGAATATTCAGTTAGCCGCGTGGCTACTGAAAGATGACGCTTCGTTCCAGTGGGAAGTTACACAAGCAGGGCGTCCAGTGGAGACTTGGGATGATTTTCGACAAAGGTTTGAAATGAAGTTTCTTTCTCAAGCTGAGAAAAGCATGCAAATGGAAAGATTTCTAGCACTCAAGAAAGGAGGCATGACTGTCAAAGAGTATTTTAACAAATTCAACCAACAAGCGAGATTTGGGCTGGAGCTAGTGGATACTCCACATAAGAAAGCTTTACGGTTTTCTGGAGAACTGGATGAACCCCTTCATGGGTTAGCTATGTCTCATATTCCAATGGGAGCAACTTTTTAAAGGCTCATTGATATGGCCTTGATGCATGAGGAAGATAAAGCTGACAAGAAAGAAGTTAGGTTGAGGAAACACAAAACAAGAAAGTATGGCCCAACAAGGGACAATAAAAGAAACAACAAACAAAGGAGGAAAGAATGACAAGGCTAAAGATAAGAGGAAGTGCCATAATTGGGGACGCGAGGGTCATTTAATCAAGGACTACAAAAGAAGGAAGAATGATTGCTTCAGTTGTGGAGACGTTGGACACTTTTCTAAGGTGTCCCGAAGAAGAAAGGGCAAGGTCAAGGGGAAGAAGCTTCTGGAGGGCAAGTGCATGCTTTCGCGATCAGTGATCCGGATCGAGGTAGGAAAATTTCTGTGGAAGGTTTGATTTCTCTTTCCAATCATTCTATTAGAACTCTTCTTGATTCTGGCGCTTTGCATTCATTTATATCTGATTTTATGGTTGAGTCTCTACACCTTATTACTAGTGTAGTAGTGGATGCCATTGTTGTCTCAAACCCCACTGGCGGTATGGCTCATTTGTCCATGATTTGTCGGGGTTTGAGAATATCTATGTTAGGCGTCGAGTTTGAGTGCGACACATATGTGCTCGGTTTTATGGGCTATGGTTTGATTCTAGGGATGGATTGGCTAGTCATGTATAGCGCCATTCTGGATTCCAAGAGGAGGATTGTTAGACTTTTGACTTGCTATGGGAGGAGCCTCAAGATTTCTTGTGACCCTAAGGGTTCTGTCCTGCTTAGTTTCCTAGAGTCTCTTGACGCATCTATCGATGATCAGCGATCAGCACCAGTAGTCCATGAATATTCTGATGTTTTTGAGGAGGTTCGGGGCTTACCTCCGAGGCACGAGATCGATTTTCGTATATACTTGGTAAACAAATGCAAAGCCAGTTGCACTTGTGCGCCATATGACTCCAAGAGAAAGGAGGGAGCTTAGTAAGCAAGTAGGGGAGCTACTTAAGAAAGGGTTTATTAGGCGAAGCATATCTGAATGGGGTGCTCCAGTGGTATTCGTAACTAAGGCGGATGGTTTTCTTCACTTCTGTGTGGATTATAGAGATTTGAACAAACTCACAAAGAAGAATAGGCACCCACTCCCAAGGACAGATGATCTGTTTGACCAGCTTGTTGGTGCATCAATATTCTCTCAGTTAGACTTGGTCACGGGGTTTCATCGGTTGTGGGTGGCCGAGGACTGTATAGACAAGACCGCTTTTAGGACTCCAGATAGTTTCTTTGAATGGTTCGTTATGCCTTCTGGGTTGACGAATGCACCCGCCTTTTTTTCTTGATCTGATGAGTAGGGTGTTTCGGTAGTTTCTAAATAAGTTCATCATGGTCTTTGTTGATGATATCCTAATCCTCTCAAAGAGGGAAGAAGAGCATGCCCAACATTTGAAAGAGGTTTTGAAAACTCTGCGTGTGCATCAGCTTAAGGAGAAATTCTCCAAATGTCATTTTTGGAGAAAAGTGATGAGATTTCTTGGGCATGTAGTCTCTAAAGATGGGATAGCAGTAGATCCTACAAAGTTAGTTGCAGTTCAAGACTGGAAAATCCCAAAGACTGCAATGGAAGTGAGAATCTTCCTTGGATTGGCAGGCTATTATAGGAAGTTCATTAAGGACTTCACAAAGATATCAGCCCCATTCACCAGGCTAACGAAGAAGAATTTGACGTTTTCATGAGATATGGATTGTGATATTGCTTTCCAACGGTTGAAGAGAGCTCTAACAATAGCCCTAGTCTTGACCTTGCCCGACGGAAAGAAAGTGTTTACAGTTTACACTGATGCATATGGTACAAGGCTTGGTGCGGTTCTGATGCAAAAGGGAAAGGTAGTATGTCATGGGTGTAGACAGCTAAGGGTTCATGAGAAGAACTACCCTACCCATGACTTAGAGCTAGCTGCCATAGTATTCGCGCTTAATATGTGGCATCATTATTTGCTTGGAGAGAAGTTTGAGTTGTACACCGATCATAAATCTCTCAAGTACTTGTTCTGGCAGTGGATCTTGATTTAAGGCAACAAAGGTGGATGGAGTTCCTAGCATTTTATGACTTCGAGATTTCTTATACCCCTGGCAAGGGTAATGTGGTGGCAGACGCCCCGAATAGGAAGATGATGGCCTTAAGTCTTCTGTTTTTGGAAAGGAAAAACTTAGATTTTATATCGACATTTGACTTTAGACTCTCCACCGAATTTTTGCCTAGTATATTTGCATCACTAGAGGTGCGACCTACTCTTATGGATCAGATAGGAGCTTCGCAGCGAGAGGATCCACAGATTTTAGACATCTTGGATAGACTCAGTAAAGAGGAGACTTCTAGTCACATCAGTAGATATGCCATAGACGATAAAGGTTGGTTACGACGAGATGTGAAGCTTTGTGTTCCCCAAACTGGGAGTCTTTTGAAGATTTTCCTAGGGGAAGCCCACCATTCTAAAATGACTATTCATACAGGTCGCGATAAGACGTATAGGGATATAAAGAGGGTTTTCTTTTGGACTCAGATGAAGAAAGATGTGGCGGAATTTGTTTCTCAATGTTTGGTTTGTCAGCAAGTCAAAGCCGAACAAAAGAAGCCCAGTGGTTTACTTCATCCTTTGGAGGTCCCGCGGTGGAAGTGGGAAAGCGTCTCTATGGATTTCATAGATGGTTCGCCTAGATCGAAGAAAGGCAACACCGGTATTTGGGTTGTAGTAGAAAGACTTACTAAGAGCGCTCATTTCATCCCACTTAAGAGTAAAAGGACGGCATCATGGTTGGCACCAATTTACGTTCTAAGATAGTCCATCTTCATGGAGTATCTTCCAGCATCGTAGGTGATCGTGACCCTATTTTCACCAGTGAATTTTGGAGAAGTTTGCAAGGAGCATTAGGAAGACAGTTGTGTTTGAGCATCGCTTATCACCCTCAGACAGATGGGCATACAGAAAGGGTAAACAGAGTTCTCGAGGATCTTTTAAGGCTGTGTATCCTAGAGTTCGGAGGGACTTGGGAAGAGAACCTTCCTTTAGTAGAGTTCGCCTACAACAACAGTTATCAAGCTAGCATTGGCATGGCACCCTTCGAAGCATTGTACGAACGACCCTGTAGATCACCGACTTGTTGGTGGTAATCTACAGAAAGACTACTACTAGGACTAGAAATAGTTAGAAAGACGCCCGAAAAGATTGATCTTATTAGACGACAAACAAAGACAACTCAGGATAGGCAGAAGTACTATGTAGATAGAAGAAGGACTGATACTGAGTTTGAGGTGGGAGACGTGGTTTTCATTAAGGTGTCACCTTTGAGGAATGTGGTTCGCTTTGGATCTATAGGGAAATTGGCACCAAGATTCGTATGACTATTTCCCATAACAGAAAGGATTGGCCCAATGGCCTCTAGAGTAAAGCTACCAGAAAGACTATCCGGTGTTTACGATATTTTCCATGTTTCTCATTTGCGGAAGTGCTTGCATGATACTGCACAAGTAGTTGAGCCAAGTATATTGGAAGAAGTAGAGGTGGAACGGGAGGTGACAGTTAGGCGAGTTCCTACCCGTATTCTTGGATTAGAAGTTAAGAAGCAACGCAACCGAGAAGTCAAGTTAATGAAGGTTCAGCGGGGAGATAACCCAGAGGATGCAACTTGGGATTCGGAAGACAAGATTCGTGCTTCATACCCTTTCCTTTTCAAGGGTATGCTCTTAACTTCCATTCTAAACCTTTTATTTATGCTTATTTCTATCATTTGAGTATATCCTATCGATCAAATGTTCGATCTTTAGGTAGGAAAACCATGAATGTAAACATGTGCTTGAGACATGTTATGTTTGTACAAATGGATGCAAGGGTTTGCTAGTGGTTGCTTGTGGATGCATACACACACATTAGGCACTAGATTGGCTCAATCTCTCTCATACTGGATATGGATGTGTGTGCATTTTTTTAATGAATGGAAATGGATGTATCGTCATATGGATGTTGCATTTGAACGGATGATTGTGCACACATATAGAACTTACAAGTTATAATAGGGTTATTTGCATACATGTTGGATTCATGACATTAACATACATTGCATTAAAGAGGTCGACTGAATCAGTAGACCGCCTGATCTTCACACAAGTATTGGGACATATACACACACCTTTGCATATGTTCATAATAGCATTAGAAATCTTTTAAGGAAAATGGATGCCTATGTTTGGCGTATAAGTAGAGGGATGTAGATGTTAGGATATACATTCTTCTTAACTTGGAGATTTCGGGGACGAAATCCTTTAAGTAGGGGAGAATGTAACACCCCATATTTTAACAACACTAAAAGACGATAAATTAAAGAATAATTCATTTAATATTCAGAATTAAGTAAAACCGACTATGCCATTGCTTTCATCTCGGAATTTTGATCAAAATAGACATTTGGTTTGCGTAAAACGGATAGCGTATGAAGAAGTTGTTAAGGTTTGAAGTTTGTATATGCATAAGGAGAATATATATGAATAAAATATGTCCACAAAATTCAAAACAGTTCAAAATCGCAGAATTTGGGGAAGCGCGAAAATTCCCGCCTAGGGGTGTCAACCCCATCAAAGGGGTGTCGACCCCTGGGTCGACACCATAACGACCCATGGATCGACCCCACTAGAGGGTCGACCCCCCCCCCCTTCCGCGACAGATAAGGGTTTTGTCCCAGCTATATATATAGCCTCATTTCTCAAGTTTTTCTACACAAAAAATAATTGAGGACTAGATTCTGTCTCTACCCAGATTGAATCAAACCTTTTCTTCTATTTTTCTAGATCCAAACACTGTGAGTCTATTTTAATTTTACATCTAAATAATTAAAAAGTAAATATTGACATGACTATAATTTGGATCTATGTCTGTGACTATGCGGATCATATTAGATCTGCTATAACCTGTTTATCTAAGTTTTTCCGACATGACTATGAAACTAGATCTGAACCTATACCTATTTATCATGTCAGATCTGCCATTGTTTATGGATCTAATTCACTGTGTAGATCAACTCATACCTGTTCTTATTATGTTTGTGGCTAAATCAGATCTTTTATTAGTTGGATATTCATTGTTTAGATCTCATCATGCCTGTTTATGATCTCCCTAAGCAGTTCTATTGTCATATATTCATCAGATCTGTTTCTATGTGCCTACCTTGTCATTATGCCATTATATGTTTATGCATGTCTCTTCCATTATATGTCCACCTTGTTTGTATGATTATTTCTGTCCTCTTCCCTCTATCTTTTCCCTTTTTATTTTTATATAGCCAAGCTACCTTCGAGCCTTGGCATGCCGCTGAAATAAGCGAGCGCATTAAATTGGGAACGAGGGGAAATCGTTAAAATTGGGGAATAACTTGTAATTGGAATTTAGGCATAACTTGAATGAAATATATTAACATGAATTTGGGGACATAAATCAACTTGTGATTAAAGACCTTAATTTGAGGTATATGGTCCATTATGAACATGACTTGGGTAAGGGGTATGAAAACCTATAATGACATAGGAATAATTGGTTAATAATGGAAGTGTCTAGAATTATAGTAACTAGAAATTGTAACCGCGCTTAGACACGAGGTTAGATTACACTTGTGGTGAAAGTCTACCCGGAACCGACCGGCATATCCAGCGACCACAAGTGGTGAATCTAATGTGAAGGGTCTAGGTACATAAATATGAGACGTGCTAAGACACGAGGTTAAGTCCGACTTGTGGAAGAAGTCTACCTGGAACTGACCGACATATCCAACATCCACAAGTGGTAGGCTTAATGTGGGAGGTCTAGCACATTATAACCATAAATGAATATGGTAATGAATTGGAATACTTTACCTAGTTAAATCGATAGGGATTGTATGAACATATAACTTGAGTAGGGGTTAAGTAAACTTGTTTGAAACAGTGGGTGGGTTAAGTAAATATTGGGTGGGTGGGTAATATTTATATGGATATAGGCCTACAAACTTAACCAATGGGTTATATAATCTTTTACTCAGGTATGGCATAACCTGTGGAAAGCCTAATGGGGATGCAAGCGTAGGGGGAATCTTGTATCATCTTGTGTGTGGGACCCATTTCAGTTAGTAACCCATACATAGGTATCAAACGAGTACTCCTAACTAGGTCGGAGTTGGGGCATGCTTACTAGGCTGATTGTAAGAGATCGAAACATGGGAGACGGTGTGGAAGGCGCATTCTGCCAGGGTCATGTGCGTGCATGGGTCCGATAGAGGAGGTTTAGACACCGTGACACCTATAGATATGGTTGTGCACATCCTAAAAACGAAGGGTTGCCACTTTAGAGAGTGATACACCCTACTGTGGGGCCAACACAAGGTATCAACGTAGTAGGGACCCGATCGATTAGGGTAGTAATTAGGGTACATCTAGACTCCGGTATGTTAGGGAGCCTGCTAGTATCCTTAGGGTTAACTCCGGTATGTTGGGCCGCCTGTTGATTGTATGAGATGAAAACATCTCACTGGATGTACACCTAAATCTACCATCTTATACTTGTTGGGGGTCATCTTGTTAATAAGACATTTGTATTGGTGCAGAGAAATCGTTAGAGAAGCGTAGTATACTCTATCGTGTTTGTCCTGTTTACCTTGTCATACCTGCTTATTATGATGTTATCTCTTTTATCCACTTTCTATGCTTGTCATTATACTTTTACTAATTTATATGTTAAAAGTAACTGGACTCGTCAGAATTTATATCTGACCCATTTTGTTTCCTCTTCTTTCTCTTCTGTCCCCCCTAGGTTCTCAGGGTGGGAATATGCAAGCATGACCGGGATTCTGCTTTCATCTGCTTGGAGCTGCTTAGATGTATTGCTTGAGCTCTTATCCTTCCTACCATGGCTATGTTTTTATTTAGGGAATTATGCTTCTTTTACTATTGTACTCTGATGTTTTAAGTACAAGACGGAAATTTTAAGATGATGTACTAGGTTTATGTATTTTCAGACTTATGATGTTTTGAACCACGAAGTTATGCTTTATGATTAATAAAAGTTTTTAATTCTGCTAATATTTTATATCTGTCTTGTAATGTTTCTTTTCTGTTTCTGTTTCTGTTTACCTATAATGCTTCACGAAACTTAATGCATTCTCTTAATGAGTGATATTAATGGACGTGGGGTGTCACATCTACACTTGTATACAATTTTTTTTTCCAGGTGAACAGGTATAAAACTCAAGCGTGCTCAATGACACATAATATAAACACATATATATACACATGCATTAATGTACGTATATATATATACATGTATATATATGGTGGTGCCACAAGTTAGCAAGCAAATGGATGACTCAACACAAGTGTCATGCAAGCACACATAGCTATTGACACAACAACATTGTGATGTTAATCACAAGCACTTCAGAATGACCCAAAGTCACACACAAGAATGCTCAAACTAGTGTAGCAGTTCAACCTTAAAGCAAATGACAAAATGCCTAATGCCAAGAAAGTCAAATGCACAAGTCGAGTCAGTTACAGGTTCAACTAAATAGAACATTCATGCACAGGTGGGAACAACAAATAAAGTGATCAAGTCACATGGCAGTGGACACAATGATAAATACATGGCAGTATACACAGGAGTACATGCACACAAAAATATGCAAGAGACATAGTACAAGCAAGAAACATCATGCATGCAGCATGATACAAGTGAACAAAATGTACATGCACATGGCAGTAGCATGTATGTGCAGCAAGTCAAGGATCATTTTAATTAATCAAGCAAGTCACATAGATCAAGTGAAATGGCAAATGAACAAGTACCTCAAGCGAAAGCTAAACTGGCAGTGGCAATGCAACAAATAAATGTATACCAAATGCAACAAGGGATATAGTGCAGCAACGAATGCACACCCAAGACTGGCTAGAAATGCAACAACAAAGATGGGTAGCACATGCTTGACAAAATGAAGCACAACAATGCACAACAGTGTATAAGAGCATGTCAGCATGAACAAACTTGATGCACACACTGACAAGCACATCAACTCTGGTAGCTCGTAAATAAAATAATGCAAATAGCACATCAAAAAATGGTTCAGGTGCCAATGATATATGAGAACAAAGGATAAACATAAGTATACATATGCATGTGTATAAGGTTAAGTAAGGACAAAGTGCACAAGAGTTTCTAATGCTAATGACATTGATCATAAGCAGGCCAAAATTTCAGGCTCATAACAATTAAGCACGGGCACAAAGTCAAGAGACATGGCTAAAGTGCCAAGCAGGTTAACACATCAAGGCAGCACAAAGTAAAGACCAAGCCAGAATAAGTGATGCAATCAAATATGAATGCAGCAGTAGTTTGCAAAAAGCTAAATTGAAGACAATCTGGACACACATGCAACAAACCAAAGCAAAGGCAAAGTAAAGAATCTGTTCAAATGATAAAATGTAGTATTCGTTCTAATCAGTTTAGAGCATTGAAAAAAGAGGTAAATTCTTTTTTAATTCGAAAAATACAGAGGTGCAAGTATGGTACAATTACTCAAACAACTATCACAGGGAATAAAAGAAAATTGAGTTGAAGTTCAGGCACAATTTCTGTTTCAAAGTTATGCAGTAATAAGGAAATGAATTAGAGAAATATTTTCTCCAAATATTTTTGGACCAGCACCTAACATTTATCAAAGCATCCAAATCAATGGATATAATCAAAATTTGATACATTCGACATGAATTGAATTTTTTCTAGAAAAGCATCAAAATAATATTTCTAGGAATATATTGGGAAAGAAACTAATTCAAACATTTCCAAAAACTGAATGGGTATCACATAACATCAAGGCCAAATCATTGATTGAAATCAAAGAAATCAAAGGGGTTTTGAAACCCTACTTAAACACCTACTCTTATAGGCACTAGCATCGAAAATCACAACAATCGAGAGAATTAGACCAGAGTAACTCACATAGTTTCAGATTTTTCGATCAACCACAAAGGCTAAATCATCAATAAGCGAGTAACAATTTCGAAGTCATCAAAGAGTACTTCTCTACAGTTCAAGAGCCACAATTTTGGGGAAAACATAAAACCCTAGAATTGATTATCTCTCGGTCACCATTGAAGAACATAGAAGGAAGCCGACATATTTTTAAGTGACAAAGAAAAGGGACCGACCTTCTATTTTAAATGTTATAGTTTTTGAAAATAGGGTTTTGTGTTAAAAAATTTTAAGTTGTTACATTTTTGTAAACTTATATATAGTATTCTAATTTTCTTTAAACTAGGGTTCTAGCTATAGGATTTATAGTTAAGGAAAATAGAATCTCCGGGTTGAGGTCAGTACAACGTTTTGAGCGTAGGATTAGAACAATAGCGAGACGTTGCGAGTGTACCAGCGTTGTATGCAGGATATCATTTTTAATACCTAGTATAAACCTTGGCGAATGCAACAGTAGGCATGGGTTGTCCGAAGTTGGGTAAATTCTGTGTCGTTTATTTTCTGCATCTATTTATTCTATCGTGATCCGTGTGGTGATAATTTTATATTCCGCAAAACTGCAATAAACCATATTCACCCCCTCTAGGCTTAATTTAGATCCTACAAGTGGCATCAGAGCGGGTACTTTTGGTTTAATTCTAGAGTCATGGATCTCTCAAACAATGTCTTTCTGAGTTGACAGTCTAGCGAGAGTTAGTCCAGCAACATTCCAACTAATTTCAGTGAAACAGATTTATTTTAATTGGAAATCAAAAATTGAATCCTATTAAAATATGTTAATTCTGAATATTGGAATAGTTAATGTGGGTGATATTATAGATAGTGGAATAAAGTATCAGTTCTCGTTCTATGCATATTATTTATTCTTATCTTAGCGTTGATCAGTTTATATATCTCTCATTGTTTATCTACACAGGATATTTGGAATACTCTCGACTCGATGTATGGTGAAAACAACAGTACCTCGGAACCCTCAAAGGTCAACTCAAGTTCAAATATATGCTTGAAAGGAGTTATAGATGAAGAAATGGATGTTGATAGCAATGGAGACTCAACAGACGATGAAATAGTTGATTTTTCATGTATTGATTTAGTTCATCTTTGTAATGACTTAACTAAAGCTGTTGATTATCTCAAATTGAAAAATAAAAATTTGAAATCTGAAAATATTGAGTTAACCAGCAAAAATAACGTTTTGGAATTAAAACTTGAGAACACCATAAAATTAGAAAACTCCAATTGTAAAAATTATTCAAATTTAGAAAAGGATTTTGCTTATCTTAATGAAAAATTTAAACAGCTTGAAAACTAAATTTTGATTTTAAATAATCATGAGGATGAGCTAATTCAAAAAAATAATGTTTTGCAGAAGGAATTAGAAAATTTTAAGATGAACAAAAATTCCAAACATGAATTTGTTGAGAAAGAAAATTTGTTGAAAATCGAATTGATTTTGAAAAAGCTTGAAAATGAAAATGAAAAATTCAAGATTTTTGAGATTGAAAAGCAAAAAAAAATTGAAATTGAGATTTCTGAACTCAAGGATAAAATCAAATTGCTTGAAAATGAAAGTACGATCTTGAAACGAAATGACGCCGAGAAAAGAGAAATTGTGATCCACCATTAGTCTAAGCTAATAAACGAGAATAATCTTTTGAAATCTAAAATCAATGGTCTTGATTTGAGTTTGAAGAGATTTTCAAATGGAGAAAAATCATTGAATATGTTATTAAAAAAATCAACTGACGATTCAAAATAAACATGGTCTTGGTTTTGATGATTTTAAAAATCCTTCAAATAGCTCTAGAAAAGATCGAATTGGAAATTTGGACTTTAAAGATTTCAAAGGGTTTTGAAATCATAAACGATATGAAAACCTTTTTAGTAACAATCCAATTAAACGAATTTGGATCCTAGAAGATAACAAAATGAATTCGAGTAAAACTAAGCGAATTTGGGTTCCTAAGGGCACTTTAGTGGATAATAATGAATTTTTATATAAACGGGTGTGGGTACCAAAACGTGTAAATGAAGCTATGAGTGGTAAAACAACCTTTGTTAGACCGCTCGATCCTATAAACAATTAGTACCAGAGGAGGCTAAGTGTAACAACTCACAAATTCTAAACCAATTTAAAAAATTTATTTCAGAAATTTTAATGAAAACTTAATAGTTAAAATAATTAATTTTAAATAATAATGACTAAAAATTCATTTAAATTGAAGTTAGAATGAATAGTTTTATTATAATTATAAAAGGGAATTAGAAATAGCACGGTAGTTTGAAAATTTGAATTTGAACTTTGACGGACTGTACAAGATGCAAACTTAATCGGATTTTAGTGAAACCAAAAATATTAGAATCTATTTAAAAATATCTTTCCAGCGAATTTGAAAAATTGAAATTTCAAAGCGGGAATCAAAGGTTATGTCCAGTTTAAAATTTAGAAAAGTCATTGTAGAATTTATATATATTTTAATATTAAAAATAGCCATTTATCAAATGACCTACGTTTTTGAGAAAACCACTTTTGTTAGAACCAGAATGTCAAATTATGGCTAGGTTTCAATTTTCACAATTTTTCGAATTAATATGTGAGCGTGACAAAGGAATATGTGTTTTGTCTGTTTTAGTCAAATTTAATCGACTTGAAAATGACCATTTTTCAAACGGTCTTAGAATTCGACAAAATTAGTTTCATTAGAACCGTATCGTCAAAACATAGCTAGAAATAACTTTTCTGGAATTTTTAGAGGTCGTATGTGGCCCTGGTAAATTAAAATGTACGATCAAAATAAATAAATAAATGATTTAAATATTAAATTAAATAAAACAGGCTGAAGATGTTCGTTTGGACTGACGGGACCTAGTCCATCACATCCGGAACATGGGTATTTGCCTAGGAACAACTTAAGTTGGGCTGGAAATGAAGCTTCTGAGATATAGCAGATTTATTTGCAAAAACAAGTAATTAATTAATATTTTACTATAAATTAAACCTAGCCCCAAGAAACCCTAATGCCTCAAAATGCATCAGCCGCCAGATACTAAAATCAATGGCCAGAAGTGCTCCGTTTTCAATCCCCAATACCTCGTAATCCAAATCGAATTTCATCCCTGTTCATAAGCGAAAATGGTAGATAATTTCATGCTCCTTAATTCTGTACGAATATAATGAAATTCCATTGCGAAAATCAGGAGAAATCAAAGCCCAAAGGGTCGTCGTTCCCTTTTGTTTTCCGGCAAAAAGATGAGGCCGAGCTTGGCACCAGCGCTGGCGAAGGAGTAGTGAAGGAGGGGCGTCGTCGTGGTGATAATGGATCGAGGTCAAGCTCCCTATGGTGGCGCGCGTTTCGAGGTTAAAGTTGCGGTTTTGGGTTCTGAAACATGATTGGTTCCTGTAGAAGAAAGGAGGGCACGGGTTAAGGAAGGGATTGGGTGATCAATTATAAGTAATTATCCTAATTAAGTTTTATTATAATTTTAAATAATCTGTGACGATCCCAAAAACCCCATGACACGGTGTTAAGGATAATCATTGGAATATAACACATTAATCATCATTAGCAGATCACAGATAATAGCATAAACAGAAAATAGAATAATTTACACACATATGACAGCGGAATCATGTAGATATCATCACATCAGAGAAGCACAGTACAGGATACAACTTAGTGCATAATGATACATAGTCAATCACCATCGCCTGAGGCGGAATCATACATAAAGAGTACACAAAATAAATATCAGTCTACATCGCCGATGGCGGAATCATAATATAGATACAATAATGGCGGAGAAAATCCAAGTCAACACGGTGTAGTCAAGCCTCGCCATGAGCCAAAAGGTGCGTCAGAAACCTGTAACTAGGCTGCCCATGTGAAAATGAGGGCACCCGAGTTTGCAAGGTGAAACAAACTACGAGTCAGTCATGGGACTGGTATGAGAAATCTACTTAACTTATTAACAATAATAATAAGGCAAATCAAAGGACCACGCCACTTTCGCGGAACGGGTTTACTCCAATGAGTGCTAGTGCATGAAATAAAGTAAATGATTAAATCATCGCAATGCTTTTTATAAAATGAAGCCATTATAAAACTCAGGTCCCATCACACAATGCAACGCAAGCCGGAGGATAGAGTTTTTACCTTATAATGGCCAAAAATGCTTCATACGAATTAAACAAAAGTGTTTGATATTATTACTAGTGCATATATGTTTCAAAAGCGATTTCAATCATAAATATCAATCCTAGGCGGCATAAATGACCCATACCACTATGTCGCTGTACTAGTAATACAATCACGTCCGCATATTTCGTATTGGAAATTGGATTCCTTCATGAGTCGAGGCAAGGGGCAAGCTCCTCTCCGATTCGAGACACTCTAGCAAATGCCTCGGGACGACACACAGCAATCCCTGGATCCTCCAAGGCTGGTCCTCTCTTACTTTTGAGGATTGGCAATTCCTGAACACACGTTTCCCGGTCCTTATAGACCTATAATCGAGGCGCCTCGCATTCCAACAACCACACAGGTGAAAAGTAGATATAAATGTCAGGGCGGGGAGGTCACTGACACCACCATAGCTAGAAAGAAACATCGTGCACTCCTTGGGTCCTTCTCCCATTTTTGACTCATACCGGGGTGTGAGGCTCGCGAATTCACGTTATACACAAAACTACGTCACACAGACCATGCTTTGATCATCAACCACAAGACTTTGCTTTGCAACAGAAGCCTTGATCATATGCCACTCAGGCGTGCCACACAGGTAATCCACTCCATGCGACTGATTTCTATCAATACATAACCTCTGAGCTCGTACGTCTCAGAGAAGGGCGTTAAGCAAGAGAATAAATTCTCCGCCGCCAAACAGATATATATATTTAACAGAGATCAATCAGCACAGAACAAAATCCAATGTCAGACACACAGTCCATTTACAAGTCCATTCTGGGTCTGAACGAAACCGGAGGCACCAATTCCTCGCATATCCGTACAATCAACAGCATGTTTGGAGGGCTACTACTTCAGTTCCTTCAAGGTAGCTACTCCAATCACGAGCATCAGTAGCGCCCATCCATCCAATGTCAAGATCGTCGGTCTTCAACCGTCTTCGACTCTTCGACTTCTCAACGTCGATCGATTATTTGAAATGAGATAAACTCGGCCTTTTCAAATAATCCACGTATATTTCGATTTTCAAATCAATTTATCACATGGTTGGACTATTCAACATTCACATTTCAGTTCTTTGGTTATAATCCTCATGTTAAATACATTCAACCATCACATATCAAGCAAACACAACAAAATTGGTTTATTTCCACTCTATATCGTCTATAGTATTTTGTAACGATATATCACCATTTTTATTTAATTTAAAACGACCATATTTAATTAAACGACGTTTCAGGTCGTGTCGACGCACTGGCGCTGCTTTTCACTAATTTTGTTTTACACATATCTGAAAATCTAACCGTTGGATCTTCACAAATTTTATATCATTAGGAAGGTCATTTCAAAACGAATCCAACGGTTTCAGTTTTGGGAAAATCCGACGGTCGGATTTTCCACACTAGCCATTTGAAGTTACGATTTCAATTTACGAACTACATCGTCGTTATTCGATTTAATTTAATTATATATATATATATATATATATAATCGTTTCTGGCGCTGTTTTTCTTCAAATTTGAATTAAACATTCCAGACAATCCAACCGTCGGATCTTCACAAAGTTGGTGTCGTTTGAAAGATATTTCCAAAGCGAACCCAACGGTTGCGGTTTCGGGAAAATCCAATGGTCGGATTTCCCGCACTAGACGTTTGAAATCACGGTTTCAAAACACGAACTACACGGCCACGTTTCCTTTTAATTCTATTTATATTTATATTTATATATTTATATAAATATAGTTCATTCAAAAATTCCTATATCGTTTTCACTTCAATTATTTCACTTACGCCTTTAAATTTTGGAAAATTTCGCCATAACCTCCTTTGTACGGGAGGGGCTGGGAAAATTCCCAAATAGCCACACGGGCGTCTCATGTCAAAAAGAAAAAGAAAAAGCCAAGCGGCTAGCCAACAGGCTCATAAAATCATCACCCAAACAAAGCAGTAAATGTGTACCTATTTGTCGGGCACAAAATTTTAATCCTCTTCTCTAGCCCCTTTGCTATAACCTGTTCAATAAATATGCATGTACATATATACAATTTTTATCACTTATCATTTTCCATTCAACTTCATATTTGATTTACTTTGGTTTAACAACACCATTCATTCTAATGTTGCATGCATAGGCTAAAATCATATCATGAGCTTATTAATGTATATTTCAACTCATGCATATTTTATTTGAACAAGTGGCTATTTTTAACACTTCACATTTCAAAGATGATAATTTTGGCGAACTAAAATAGATTTCAACACATGACTATTTTATTTAGTTCCTATGGATGTTAAAAATAATATTTCTTCACAAATATTTATTTCAACGTCCGCATATCTCTAGCATATCACATATATGATAAAAATGATATTTTATCATTTAAAATATTTATTCGACAAATGGATGTTTTCAACACTTCATAGTTTCAATAAAAATGTAATTTTTATTGTTCGATCTTTTTATTCAACACATGAACTTTTCTACTACACACACACTTCTCAACACATGAGCATTTCCACACACGGATATTTTATTTATGTTGTTCATATAAAAAAGATAGAATTTTTATTGTTGAAACTATTTATATATAAGGCGAATATTTTACATACTTCATATATATTATAAAAATGTGATTTTTATTGTTTAAACACTTCATTCATTCACAAATGAATTTAATTTTCACACATCACTTTTCAACACATGAACATTTCCACACATGGATATAGTTTCATCATATGACTTTAATTTCAACGCATGAAAATAATTTCAACATATGAAAATTATTCTAACACATAAAGATTATTCAAAATTTCGGCAGCATAACGGCAGGGTAGTTAAAACCGGCACCGTCCCTAGTACGGCTCCTTGCTCTACCTTAAAACCTCGCGGTTTTTGACAATGGGGATTCATGCATCTAATTCGCACGCAGGCGGCATGTTTATTTTTATTTCCACAAATATTTCCAATTCATTTCAATCACCAATGGGTATTTTTCAACCACAACCAAACAATATCAACCACAAACAATTATCCAACCATTCGTATTTTTCATCCAATATTTCACACCAACTCACAACAATAAATATCGTCCATGGTTTGTGGACGAGGGGAGTGTGTGTATATATATATATATATATATATATATATTATAATTGCTATATTTCACCTGCATTTCAACACATATATCAATTATTCTATGCATGTATAATTCATAATTCGCTTATATAGCTTACACCACGCATGTACAAGAGGTATACAACACGTGTGTAATTTATATTTCGCTTATATAATTTATACACGACATTTTCCATTCAAATTCTATTAATTTAGATTTCTCACATTGGTTTGCGGAGTGCTAAAAATCGTAGATGACTCAGAAAAATCCGCGGCTTCTTCTATGTGGTAGAGAGCTTCCTTGCAGTCCCGATGTTTCCTGTTTCATCGAATTTCGTCAACACACCAAAAAGATATGATTTTTCAAAGTGCAGACATTAAAAAGGACTCACCTTTCTATTTGGTTTGAAACTAGGTTTGAGGTTTTCGCGAAATCCATTGGCCTAGACGACGATCAGGGAGTTGGACGTGGAAGAGCTTCGAGCGGGCTTCCTGTCGGTGGTGGTTTGGTGCAGCTCGGTGGCAGATCGGAGCGGCGGCGGCGATGGGAAGTATTGGACTTTGGGCGCTCGATTCAGGCGGAGGAGGCGTCGATGGCGGTCGTGGGTGGGTCGGATCTGACGAGGGGAGGCGGGCGCGTCGACGACAGGTGGTGGCAGCGGCGATAGAAGGCTGAGGCGGTCGGAAAAGGGGAGGGAAGCGGCGAACGGGTTTCGCCGTTGAAATCAAGGGTTACGGGTTTTTTTTTATTTTATTTTTATTTATGAAAGAAAAAATTCTATTGGCCGAGGATTTATAGTAAATTTTTAAATAGTGTTTTCTCCAACGAACTCCTTTTCAAGTCCAACGACTGTCGTCCCTAGCTAAATACCCCCATCCCGGACATAATGGGATATGTTTCGTTGGCCAATTCGACTATTACAGTCAGTTATTTTTCAAATTAAAGTATAAAACATTTAATTTTTAACTTTGAATGTACATTTCAATTTGCCAGGGCCACAAACTGATTCGAAAAATTTCAGAAAAATAAATCTAGCTATGTTTTAATGCTACGGTCCCAACAAAACTAGTTTCGTCGAATTCTGAGATCGTTTGAAAAATGGCCATTTTCTGGTCGATCCAATTTAACAGAAATTGACCAAACACATTTTCTTTTGCCATGCTCACGTACTAGCTTCAAAAATTATGAAATTTGAAACCTAGCAATAGTTTGACATCCCGGACCCAACAAAAGTGGTTTCGTCGAATTCCGAGGTCGTTTGCAAAATATCAATTTTCCAGGGCTATATATTCTATATAGCGACCTTTCTGAAAATTTATTTGGCCATAACTTTTGATTCCCGTTATGAAACTTCGATTTTTCAGATTCGTTAGAAAGGTATTGATAAACATATTTAAATATTTTTAGTTTCACTAAAATCCGTTATCCACCCTGCACAGTCAGTCAAAGTTTGAATTCAAATTTTCAAACTGACTCACTATTTCTAATTCACTACTTTATTGAAATATTCTATTTCAATTGTTCAAATTCCTTTGAAATCACCAATTTAAAATTTTTAAATTGGCCCGTATTTTCCTGGTTATTACAATCAAATGTTTAAATGACTGTATCCTACTCAAATCAAAACATAATCACATGATTTCAGTTGCGTTGAAATCGTCTTGACGAGATTTACTGCCTGGAACAGACTAGAGATGAAACCGAGGACTTTGAAAACTCAGCCAAATTTGAACACGAACGATTTCTGAAAACCGATCGATGTGAGATTTCTTCTTTTTATTTAATTAATTAATTATCTAATTTATTTGTTATGTGACGATTGACTGTGTATGATTCTGATCTGTTTTGTGATGGTATTGTGGATGATTTATCTGTTTGTGGGTGATGTATAAACACAGATCTTTATGTGTTCAATAAAAACAACCATATTGTTTATTTATTGGTTTGGATTAAAATTTCCCTTTAATAAAAAAAACATTATTTTGATTATTTTTGTTGAATTGAACTAGATCGTCAATTCAACATTAAAAACATTATTTTGATTATTATTGTTGAATTGAACTAGATCGTCAATTCAACATTAAAAACATTATTTTGATTTTTTTTGTTGAATCGGATTATATTGTCAATTCAACACTGAAACATTATTTTGATTTTTTTTCTTTTTTCTTTTTTTCTTTTTGTTGAATTTGTTTAGATTGTCAATTCAACATTAAAACATTATTTTGAACATTTTTATTGAATTGCATTAGATTGGCCATTCAACATAAAAACATTGTTTTGATCATTTTATTGAATTAGATTGTAAATTCAATATAAAAATATTATTTGGTTTATTTTATTTAATTGAAATAGAATTGTAAATTCAATGTAAAATATTATTTCGTCATTTTATTAGATCTAGTAGAATGATCAATACAATTGTGAATAAGTCATTGAATTGAGATAGAAATATAAATATATATATATATATATATTGAAAAATAAAGATGGTTCTTTTATTTGCATTCTTTTATGCAAATATACATAAGAAATATAAAATGTTCTTTTATTTGCATTCTTTTTATGCAAATATACATAAGAAATATAAAATGTTCTTTTATTTGCATTCTTTTATGCAAATATACATAAGAAATATAAAATGTTCTTTTATTTGCATTCTTTTATGCAAATATACATAAAAATATAAAATGATCTTTTAATTGCATTCTTTTATGCAAATATACACAGATATATAAAATGATCTTTTATTTGCATTCTTTTATGCAAATATACATAGAAATAAAAATGTTCTTTTATTTGCATCCTTCTAAGCAAATATGCATAGAAAATAAAAAAAATGTTCCCTTATTTACATTAGAAGTAAAACTATATTTTTATTTGCAATTTTAGATGCAAATAAACATTAGAGTTAAAATTACATTTTTGCAATTATAAATGCAAACAAAATAACTAGAATGAATATGACATTTTTATTTTGTATTTTAGATAGAAATAAAAATATGATTTAAAGAGTTACATTTTTGTTTGTAAATTTAGTTGCAAACAAAGCATTAAAAAAAGGGATTATATTTTTTTATTTAGATGCTGTAAAAGATTATATTTTTATTTGCATTCTTTGATGCAAATAAACACCGTTTTTAAAAGTCGAATTTTTATTTGCATTCTTTGATGCAAATAAACACCGTATTTAAAAGTCGAATTTTTATTTGCATTCTTTGATGCAAACAAACCACCGTATTAAAAGTTGGATTTTTATTTGCATTCTTTGATGCAAATAAAATATTGAAATTAAAAGTTGCATATTTATTTGCATTCTTTGATGCAAATAAAATATCGAAATTAAAAGTTGAATTTTTATTTGCATTCTTTGATGAAAATAAAATATTGAAATTAAAAGTTGCATATTTATTTGCATTCTTTGATGCAAATAAAATATTGAAATTAAATGTTGCACATTTATTTGCATTCCTTGACGCAAATAAAATATTGAATTAGAAGTTGCATTTTATTTGCAATTTTAGATGCAAATAAAATATTGAATTAGAAGTTGCATTTTATTTGCAATTTTAGATGCAAATAAAATATTGAATTATAAGTTGCATTTTTATTTGCAATTTTAGATGCAAATAAAATAATGAATTAGAAGTTGCATTTTATTCGCATTCTTTGATGCAAATGAAACATGAAATTGGAAGTTGTATTTTTAATTGCATTCTTTGATGCAAATAAATTATAAGTTAAAATGTTACACTTTCATTACAATTTAGATATAAATAAAAGAACAGGATTAAAAATATCATTTTTACTTTTAAACTAGAGAAAAAAAGAGGATTATGATAAAATGTATTCACTTTTGTCATTTTAAAGGAATGAGGTAAAATATTCATTTTTGTGTCACTTAAAAAGAATAAAGAAAAATAATCACTTTTGTCAATTTACATTAGTTGAAACAAAATAATTACTTTCGTCAATTTATATTGGTTGAAACAAAATTATTCACTTTTGTCAATTTATATTAGTTGAATCAAACATTTATTTTGTCAAATTATATTGGTTGTTACCAAAAAGGACATTTTTGTCAAATAAGAATTAAAGACAAATAGCATTTTGATAAAATAGAATTGTCGGCAAATGAATGTAACACTCTTCTTATACATTTTGTTGAGATAGAATTTACGTGCAAATATAATAACTATTTTTATTTGCATAACACAACATAGAATTTATATGCAAATATAAAAATCATTCTTATTTGCAACTTACATTAGAATTTATATTCAAATATAAGAATCATATTCTTGGTCTAAACATAGATTAGAATGTATAGGTGAGATAAAATGACATCCTTATATGTTAATGCATACATTAGAATTTGTATGCAATTTAAAATAAATATTTTTATGTGTTAGTTTATACATTGAAACATATACAAATGAGATTATTTCTTTTACATTAAGAATAAATACATACAAATTAAGTATAATGAAAATTATCCTTTTATTTGTCATCCACAATAATGTCATATAAATAAATTACATTCTATTAAATATTAGAAATGTATAAGGAAATTATGCGAATCAAATATATTTTATTTCGACATTAGGAATAAAATATCATCTTTTGTCCATCATTACCAACATGTTGGTAGTATCAAAATTGGTTAAATTCATTAACCAATTATTTATTTATATGTACTGTTGTTGGCTGAATACCCCTGGATGATAATTGATATACATTAGTCCCAATATTTATTTGTATGTCAATCGATAGATTGACAGGCTGCGATGAGCGTTATTATTTCATTTTAATGCTCACACGGTTGTGAACTTCACTCTGGATGTTGAATGAATGGTTTGATGATTATTTATCAATTGACATCATTTACATACGATGTATGAAATCCATATAACCAAAGTTATACGGTAAGTGATTGAGTCGCTTTCCGAATTAGAATATTTTTAAACAAAGAATTTCTTTTAAATAAAGAATAAATCTTTCAACTAAGATCATTGGTATTTCAATTTATATTTATTTATTGGAAAATGATTTTGGGTTTATCTTGAACAATGTTTTTAAATGACATTGATTCTTTAACCCAATTAAAGATAAGATTTATTTCTTAAATTGGAATAATCGTAAAGTAATGATTTTGGGTATTAAAACTGAATTGGAATTTTAATAAATCTTTGAAAATAAGATTTAAGATTAAATTTAAAAGAATTTATCTTTGATAAAATTAATGGGAACCTTTCCCTAATAATAGGAATATTTTATTTAAAGAATATTCAGAATTGGAATGAAGCATCGGATGTGTCTTTACAACACTTGATTTTTAATTATAAAAAAATACGCGAGTTATTCGGAAAGACCAGGTTTAACCCATTCTGAATAATTACTACGACGATTAAAAGTCAAAGACAATGAAGACGGTGATTGAAGACCGGTGATCTTCACATCGAATGGATGTGTTGCTACTGAGGCCCATGATAGGAGTAGCTACCCTAAAGGGGCTTCGGTGGTAGTCGTCCGGACGTACGTGTTGATTGTCCGGATACGCGAGCACCTAGGTGACTCCGGATTCGTTCAGACCTAGAACGGACTTGTAAATGGATGTGTGTCCGACATTGAATTTCATGTTGTGTAATTAAATTGATATCTATTAATATATATCTATGGTGGCGGAGGGTTTATTTCTTGCTTAACACCCTTCTTTGAGACGCACGAGCTCGAAGGTTATATATTGGTAGTTATCAATCGCTTGGTGTGATCTGTCAATGTGACATGCCAAGATGCAATTGATCGGGGGTTTTTGTTGAAAAGAAGAGCCCTGTGGATGATGATCAAAGCATAGCCTATCTAGGCATAGCTTTGTGTATTTCGCTACCTCGCGAGCCTCACACCCCGGTAGAGTTAAAAACGGAGCAAGGGAACGCAGGGAGTGCACACGTTTCTTTCTAGCTGGAAATGGTGTTTGGGTTTAACACGTCCCGGCATTTTACTTATGTGGTTGATGAATTTTGAGGTGCCTTGGATTTTTATTGGCCGCAATTGCCAATTTATAGGTCCAATAGTATCGGGAAGCGTGTGTTCAGGAATTACCAATCCAACCCATTGCACTATTGAGGGACCGACCCTGCTGTATCCAAGGGTTCGCCAGCGTCCGAATCCTGAGACATTGCTAGAGTGTCTCGAATCGGTAAGGAGATCGTTCCTAGCCTTGACTCTTTATGGAAACCCAATTTCCAATACGACATCATGCAGTTTTGATTGTAGAAATAGTACGACGACATAGTAGGATGGTGTAACAACCTGTATTTTAATAACCTGTTAAGATATAAATTGAGGCAGAATTTAATTTAAAAATCTGAATCAAGGGAAACGGGCTGTGCCATTGCGTTCGTCTCGGAAAAATACGCGAAATAGAGTCCGAGTTTTCGAAAATCGGAGTCCGTATGACCCAGTTAAGGCCCATTGAAGTTTTCAGAAATTTCCATATTAAAAACAGATTTAAATTTTAAGTTAAAAACAAGGGTTAGGGCACAACTGGCGTCAGGCGTGGAAAACTCCCGCCAAGACCCCCAAGTCGACAGGCATGTCGACAGGGGTCTAAGGGTGTCGACTGCCCTGTCGACACGGGGTGGCCGGGCAGTTTTGCCTGGCGCACCATTTCTTATCTGGGCTTGGTTGTGTGGCTTGGTTCTGGAGAATTCCGAAATCTGATGGACCTAATTCAACCTAGGGTTAATCCTAAGGCTAATATCACTCTAATCTTCTATAAATATGACCCTAATCCTACCCTAAAACCCCATTATTCATTCTAGCAACCAAACTATGTCAAATTGATTTCTCAAATGGCCTCCACTTAAAAAACCCTAGCCTCCACCCTCTTCATAAATCATTCCTATGAAGATTTTGATGTTCATACAAGCATTTCTAAGTTGTATGAATGATCATTAGCTTGCATACATCATCAAGTTGCAAGTTTTATTTGCTAAGCTAAAGTTTTTGGGATTTTTGTTAAGGGTGTTTCTTATTGGAGCTTTGTTTTGGGTTTTTATGCTTGCATAAAGGGCTTCTTAATCTTTACTTGTAGATTTGTGTCTTCATAATATTTGTAAGCCCTCTTACCTTCATTTTAGAAACTCTAAAGTTAATATGTGATGAAAGTTGGGATTTATGCATGTTTAATAAGTTATGCATGCTTATGCGAGTTCACTATGCTATGTGTGACGGCAAGGAATTTCGCTCGGTCCGAACCAGTCGCTAAACCGATCCAGGCCGTTCGAAACGCCCTATCGTTTGAGAACACGACAAAACAGAACGCATACGGAAGAACATTTCATTGTATATCACAACAATGCATCAGATTACAAGAATATACAGAGTATGAATGAATAAACACAGAAATATCAGAGATTTAAATTACATTTAAATACATAGCAGCGGAAAATAATACAATACACAACTAGAAGTAGATATGCGGATACAAAGCTTTCCGGATATCATTCCAGCTGTAAAACCAGGATCCTGTGAATATAAATCTGCAAAACCAAAACTACTAGCTGCCCGTGTCAAAATAGGGGCACCCAGAGTTTAGGTTAAAACAATAAACTCCAGGTCAGTCATGTGACTGGTGTGAGAACTAAAACAGTTAATCTTTATTTTAAAGTTAGGTAAATCAAGGGACCACGCCGTATAACACGGAACGGGTTTCCTCCCAAGAATACCAGTGCATATAAGTAAACAGCGCAATGCTTTTCTAAAAATGAAGCTATTATAAGACCCAGGTCCCATCACACAATGCAACGCAGCCGAGGATAGGGTTTTCCCTTATAATAGCCAAACATGCTTAGTACGTTTAAAACAAATCATTTGATACTACTATAAGTGTATAGTGTCAAAACAATTTCAATCATAAATATCAATCATAGACGGCATGGGTACCATATATCATGTCGCCATACTAGTTCTACAATTAAAACCGCAATACACGTATTTGGAAGTTGGATTTCCATCTATGAACCGAGGCAAAAGATAGTCCTCAACTGATTCGAGACGCTCTAGCCCGCCCCTCAGGACCCAGACTCAGGTGGGCCCTTGGATCCTCAGGGCCAGTCCACCGATGTGGATTAAACTTAAACCCTGAACATGCATTTCCCCGCCCTATGGGGCGTAAACGAGCCAACTAAATGACTCCATCGGTTCGAGAACGACCGATCAATCCGAGGCGCCTCGCAACAGCAACAACCACATAAGTCAAACTCGTCAGGGCGTGTAAAACCACTGACGCCACTTCTAGCTAGAAAGAAACGCATGCCCTCCCTGACGTCCTCTCCCGTTTTTGGTTCATACCGGGTGTGAAACTCGCGAAGCAAACGTTACACAAAGCTACGCCACAAAGGCCGTGCTTTGATCATCACCACAAGACTTTGCTTTTCAACAGAAGCCTCGATCAATTGCCACTTAGGCATGCCACACATGCAATTCACTCCATGCGTTTGATATCCATCAATATATAACCCCTGAGCTCGTACGTCTCACAGAAGGGCGTTAAGCAAGAGAATAAATTCTCCGCCGCCAAACAGATATATATTTAATAGAGATCAATCACACGGACTAAAATCCAATGTCAGACACACAGTCCATTTACAAGTCCGTTCTGGGTCTGAACGAAACCGGGGGCACCTAGTACCCCGCATATCCATCGATCTCCAAGTACGTCTGGACGATCACTAACTGTTTCCATCTTCTTGGGTGTACAGCCCAATCAAGATCATCAGTAATTACCCAAACGACGTGAAGACCTCCGGTTTTCGACCATCGTCTTCATCTTCGACTTATCGTTGTATCAGTTATTCAGAATGGGATAAACCCGGTCTTTCTGAATAACTCGCGTATATATTATAAAAGTGTTACACAAACACAACATACGCCTCATTCCAATTCATTAGTCACTAACCGTAAATTAATCAAGAGAATAATTCCCCAAATATTAACCCCGAAGGCCGAAACCAACATCAGATCAATATCCAGAAAACCATTCTGCTTGGCTAACCGCCAGTTAGTTTCTAAATTTCACATTCATAGGGAAAGGTTCCCATTAATTTTATCAAAGATAAATTCTTTATATTTATTCTTTAATCTATCTTTGAATATCAATTCAAAACTAGTCGGAATTAGCGAACCTTACCGAAGTAATCATTTGTTTTAATTTCCCAATCCCAACCTATTCATCCCATGAAGTAAAACTGGTGATACTTCATATCTAACACCACGGTGTTATCGGTAAATTCAATTACCACTTCGCATTCAAATCTAATTAAAGATTTAACTAACGCCTAGAGCAAAACTGGTGATACTCCATTTCGATTATTTCAATCTAATTAAAGATTCATTAAAACTCCACTTAGTTTTAATCTTTGACTGGGTTAAAGAATCAGTGTCATTTAAAAACACGGTTCACGATAAACCCAAAATCACATTCATTAATCATCGGGTTAAAGAACGAGTGTTATTTAAAACACTGTCCACGATAAACCCAAAAATCAATATCGATTCAATTCCAATTAAATGTTATTTAATTGGTACACTTCATTAAATCTAAATAAAAAGATTTAATCTTTTCTCAACTTGGTTCAAGAACAGTGTTAGTGAAGACACCATTCACGACAAACCCAAATCACATTCGATATTCAATACAAGGCTCTGAATAGAAAATATATCGGCTTATATTCAATATCGAATTCTACGACTAACAAATGTCGTATTGGAAATAACGATATAAATATATATCTTTCAAATTTCCATAACCACATCTGCATAATCACGAATTCCAACATCGAAATATCCCGAAGACAATTTCGATTCAAATCCACTCCAATGCAATCATTGGAAATTATGGTTATTTTTAAAACCCTTTTCTAATTCAATTTATTTATTTAAAAATAAATAGAATTATATTTCTAGTTCAAAACTAGTTCATTTCGATAAAAATCTATTTTTATCTTTTCAAATATGGAGTTTTTCATCCCAATTCTTTCTAAATCATTTCTTATGATTTTACACAAATTATTGCTATTTTTAATAATTTTATCAAGGCCCGTACAGTCGATTTCCATCAATGGCCATCGAACTGCACTTACAGCGACCTTTTTCGAATTTGATTTGGACATAATTCCAAATCCAACCATTATATTTCAAATTTATCACATTCGTTAGAAAGCTCTTTTCGATACGAACCCAACGGTTCCGGTTTTAGGAGAATCCGACGGTCGGATCTCCCGTAATGTCCGTTTGAAATCAATGGTCGAAATTCACGAACTACCGCGGCACGGCGCATTCTATTCAGGCCATTATATTATGTATATAATATATATAATATATATTTCGTCAATTTCTATTTAAAACGAATTATATAAATAGTTTAAAAATTCGTTTCAAAATCTATTTCAACTTCCATTTCAATTCAAAGCAAAATTGAATTCTTCTTTATAAATTCGTTTTAAAATTCATTTCTATTCAATTCAAATTTCAATTCAATTCATTTCGAAATCGTTTTCAATTCAATTCATTTCGAAATCGTTTTCAATTCAATTCATTTCGAAATCGTTTTCAATTCAATTCATTTCGAAATCGTTTTCAATTCAATTCATTTCGAAATCGTTTTCAATTCAATTCATTTCGAAATCGTTTTCAATTCAATTCATTTCGAAATCGTTTTCAATTCAATTCATTTCGAAATCGTTTTCAATTCAATTCATTTCGAAATCGTTTTCAATTCAATTCATTTCGAAATCGTTTTCAATTCAATTCATTTCGAAATCGTTTTCAATTCAATTCATTTCGAAATCGTTTTCAATTCAATTCATTTCGAAATCGTTTTCAATTCAATTCATTTCGAAATCGTTTTCAATTCAATTCATTTTGAAATGAATAAAATCGATATAAATATCGTTTACGTCAAAATGGCGTCAATCTAATCAACACGGCTTCATAAATTTCTATTTTCAAATATTCTATTTCAAATATTTCTTTTTCAAAATAGTTGTTATTATCAAAATATTTCGTTCAACACATGACCAATCTCAATGAATGAGTACTGTCAACACATGAACTTTTATTTTATATCGATAAAGGTGTAAATTTTATTACTAAAATATTTCGTTCAACACATGACCAATCTCAATGAATGAGTACTGTCAACACATGAACTTTTATTTTATAATATTCTTTATTTTTCAAATTGGAATGAGGCCCAATCAATTACCATATAAAGTTAATTATATGGATTTTCATACAACACATGTATATAATAGCATGGAAAAATAATCAACCATCAACCAAAGTGCACTACACTGTATAAGCATCAAATATAGACATCTAACGCTTATAACAGCCTGTCAATCAATCGATCGACATATTTAATCAATCAGGATGAGTGAAATTCATATTTCATCCCAACACCCGTGTGGGGTTTTCAAACAATCAAACACAGATTTTATTTGTGCAGTTGGGCGATGTGTAAAATTTATCGTCCCAATCAATGTCATTCAAATAGGTGTACATAAACAAACCGTTCGGTTTATAAATGAATATTTTATTTTATTCACTTCACGTTAAAAATTATATTTTTAACAATAAAACATTTTATTTCAACCTATGAATTTCTATTCAATTCATTTATTCAATAAAATGATATTTTTATTTTTCTAACATATTTTAGAAAATTTCGGCGGCATAACGGCACGATACCAGAAACGGGACAAGGCCTAGCCTTATCCCCGGTCTAGTGAATGCCCACGCCATTCACTCATCAATCAAATCAATTTCATTTTGCAAACCACAAAATTTGGAGTAAGAGTCTAACCTAGCCTTACTCCTTCGCCTTATAACGGCGCACGTCTAATCCTAACCAATTTATCGATTCGATTTTTCACACCACAAACCACATTCAAACCAATATCGCAATCAATCACCAAACAGTCAAACAAACAAGTCCATGGTCTGTGGACGATTGTGTCGGGTGCTACTAAACACCGTCTGCATCCTAGTATATATATATAACTAGAAAAATTAAATTGAAAGGTGAGAAGTTCTCACCTATAGCTATCCAAACTTCTTGACTCTTCTTTGATAGAAATCTTCATTGTTTTCGCATCTTCGTCAGCTTCGTCGTCCGTAGCCACTACATATATAAAAATCAAATTTTTACTTCGCTATTCAATATATAAAAATCCATTTTTCTATCGAAGTTCAATATATAAAAATTCTATTTTTCTATCGAAGTTCAATATATAAAAATTCTATTTTTCTTTCGAAGTTCAATATATAAAAATTCTATTTTTCTATCGAAGTTCAATATATAAAAATTCCATTTTTATTTCGAAGTTCAATATATAAAAATTCTATTTTTCTATCGAAGTTCATTATATAAAAATTCTATTTTTCTATCGAAGTTCAATATATAAAAATTCTATTTTTCTATCGAAGTTCAATATATAAAAATTCTATTTTTCTATCGAAGTTCAATATATAAAAATTATATTTTTCTATCGAAGTTCAATATATAAAAATTCTATTTTTCTATCGAAGTTCAATATATAAAAATTATATTTTTATTTCTCTTCATATATATTTTCGACGCTTCATTCTATATAAAAATTATATTTTTATATTTCTGCTTTATACATAAAGATCGAATTTTTATTCGCTGCTCAAACAAATAAAAATCGAATTTTTATTACTACTTCAAATATGTAAAAATCGAATTTTTACTTCTATGCAATCATTATAAAAACCCGTATTTTAATCGCAATCAAAAACTGTATCCTTTACAAATTGAAAATCATAGTTTTCATGTATAAAAATCCTATCATTTTCATGTAGAAAATCATACATTTTCATATAGAAAATCCTAACTTTTCTATGCTTTTAAAAATCCAATTTTTATAAAACAAAATAAAATAAAACTAAAACAACGTCAGAAAACTCACTTCTTTCATCGGATAAAGAGGAGGAGGAGCGCAGGTGGTTGCTGGTGGTGGTGGGAGGCTGCAGTCAGCTGGTGAGACCATGCGGTGACCGTCTGGAAGGGTGCGGCGGCGTCATTTGATGGGCATCGCGGTCTCGAAGGAGGGAGGGCGAGGTCGTTCTCGAGGCGGAGGGTGGCAGGCGAGGTGGAGAACCGGTGGCGAGGTCCTGGGGGGGGCGACGACGAGTGGTGGCGGCTAGGGTTCCGAGCGCATCGACCATTTTTTTTTTCTTATTTTCTGAAGACTGAATTTCGAGGGGGGGGCCAGGAGTTAAAGGAAAAGGGAAGATATTTTTTTCTATATTATATTTTAAAGTTGACTTTCACACATGACCTCTAAACGAGGCCCACCGCCTGTCGCCTATAGCGTTTCACCCCCATTCCGAACACAATGGGATATGCCACGCAAGCTTATTCGGCTGTTACAATCAGTTTTCGTTAGATTTACATTTAAATCACTATATTGAATTTTAAACGTACATTTCAAATTACCAGGGCCATATACTAATTCTAAAAATTCCTGAAAAATATTTTCTAGCTTCGTATTGACGATACGGTCCTAACAAAACTAGTTTCGTTGAATTCTGAGACCGTATGAAAAATGGCCAATTTCCAGTCGATTAAAATCAACTGAAACTGGTCAAACGCGTTTTCCTATGCCACGCTCACATATTGATTCGAAAAATTATGAAATTTGGAATCTAGCAATAACTTAACATCACGGACCCAACAAAACTGGTTTCGTCGAAATCCGAGGTCGTTTGCAAAATTGCTATTTTTAAGGGCCTTATATATATATAAAAAATATATATATAAATTCCACAGCGACTATTTCTAATTTTAAACTGGACATATCTTATCATTTCTAAGATGAAATCTCAGTTTGTTAACTTCGTTACAAAGATATAGTTATACAGATTCCAATATTTCTTGTTTCGTTCAATTCTAACTTATATTGAATTCTGTATATTCATTTGAAATTAGAAATCGAATTTTCGAACTACCGCGCCATTTTCAATTCTATTTATAATTATATATAATTATTTATATTCTAACGACGACGCGTATAATATATACGTTCGAATTATATTCAAAATAAATTTCTCGTTGATTTTATTCAAAATAATCTATTTTAAATATTCAAAATTCCCTAAAATTGCCGAAATAAAAATTTTAAACTGGCCCAGATTTTCGGGTTATTACAATCTCCCCCACTTAAAACTTTTCATCCCCGAAAAGGAACAAAGTCGAAAGTGGTTTGATTAATCAGCTCCACGCTCGATCTGACTTCTATTCTCCAACTTTTCAGTTTCTGAGAATTTTCAAAAATTTGGCTAACACCCTAAATTTTCGAAAAATTTCGCCATAACCTCCCCTGCAATGGGAGCATCGGGGAATTTCAAATAGCTTCCCCGGTCCTTCAGATCTCAAAAAGAAAACGAAAAAGCCAAGCGGCTAGCCAATAGGCTCACAAAATCATCATCACCCAAACAAAACAGGAAATTATGTAGTAAACATGTACCTATTTGTCGGGCAAACAAATTTTATTCTCTGCTCTAGCCTCCTTGCTATGACCTGTTCAATGTAAGTATTTGTATATGCAAGCAAATGCGACCAAATTTCGATACAACTCAATATTTGTTTTGATTATGCTAAATGGCTAAAAATTATCAAACAAATAAACAACCAACTCAAACATCAATCAATTAGTGAATTAGAGTTTCAAATCCATAAATTTGATATATATACAAAAATCAGATTTTTGATGCCAAATCACAACAAATAAATCTAGCTATATAAGTTTTTGTTCTCACACCAGTCTAATGGAAATATATAGAAAATCACACCTTCGAAACTCGAATACCAATTCTGATGATGTCTAGACTATCATCAGAATCGTCTCCGGGCGACTAGAGTGTGGCTCTATATCTATCCAGTATATTAAAACTTCAAATACACGTGGATCAGACGTATACGCCAAGTCTATATATACTGGACTGTCCAAATTCAAACATAATAAATAATCAAATACGAATAGTTGATTTAAATTTTCAAAACAAAATTTGCTTTCATTTTCAAAAATATACTCTTCACACTCGTTCTAGGATACTACTGATCCTATCTCTAACGAGTCATTCTAATTGGATTTTACTAATCCAATTATCTGATGAATTCTTTCGTAGGGTTCTAATGTGCCTTGTTCTCTAGCTTTGTAAACCAAAGCTCTGATACCAACTGTGACGGCAAGGAATTTCGCTCGGTCCGAACCAGTCGCTAAACCGATCCAGGCCGTTCGAAACGCCCTATCGTTTGAGAACACGACAAAACAGAATGCATACGGAAGAACATTTCATTGTATATCACAACAATGCATCAGATTACAAGAATATACAGAGTATGAATGAATAAACACAGAAATATCAGAGATTTAAATTACATTTAAATACATAGCAGCGGAAAATAATACAATACACAACTAGAAGTAGATATGCGGATACAAAGCTTTCCGGATATCATTCCAGCTGTAAAACCAGGATCCTGTGAATATAAATCTGCAAAACCAAAACTACTAGCTGCCCGTGTCAAAATAGGGGCACCCAGAGTTTAGGTTAAAACAATAAACTCCAGGTCAGTCATGTGACTGGTGTGAGAACTAAAACAGTTAATCTTTATTTTAAAGTTAGGTAAATCAAGGGACCACGCCGTATAACACGGAACGGGTTTCCTCCCAAGAATACCAGTGCATATAAGTAAACAGCGCAATGCTTTTCTAAAAATGAAGCTATTATAAGACCTAGGTCCCATCACACAATGCAACGCAGCCGAGGATAGGGTTTTCCCTTATAATAGCCAAACATGCTTAGTACGTTTAAAACAAATCATTTGATACTACTATAAGTGTATAGTGTCAAAACAATTTCAATCATAAATATCAATCATAGACGGCATGGGTACCATATATCATGTCGCCATACTAGTTCTACAATTAAAACCGCAATATACGTATTTGGAAGTTGGATTTCCATCTATGAACCGAGGCAAAAGATAGTCCTCAACCGATTCGAGACGCTCTAGCCCGCCCCTCAGGACCCAGACTCAGGTGGGCCCTTGGATCCTCAGGTCCAGTCCACCGATGTGGATTAAACTTAAACCCTGAACATGCATTTCCCCGCCCTATGGGGCGTAAACGAGCCAACTAAATGACTCCATCGGTTCGAGAACGACCGATCAATCCGAGGCGCCTCGCAACAGCAACAACCACATAAGTCAAACTCGTCAGGGCGTGTAAAACCACTGATGCCACTTCTAGCTAGAAAGAAACGCATGCCCTCCCTGACGTCCTCTCCCGTTTTTGGTTCATACCGGGTGTGAAACTCGCGAAGCAAACGTTACACAAAGCTACGCCACAAAGGCCGTGCTTTGATCATCACCACAAGACTTTGCTTTTCAACAGAAGCCTCGATCAATTGCCACTTAGGCATGCCACACAGGCAATTCACTCCATGCGTTTGATATCCATCAATATATAACCCCTGAGCTCGTACGTCTCACAGAAGGGCGTTAAGCAAGAGAATAAATTCTCCGCCGCCAAACAGATATATATTTAATAGAGATCAATCACACGGACTAAAATCCAATGTCAGACACACAGTCCATTTACAAGTCCGTTCTGGGTCTGAACGAAACCGGGGGCACCTAGTACCCCGCATATCCATCGATCTCCAAGTACGTCTGGACGATCACTAACTGTTTCCATCTTCTTGGGTGTACAGCCCAATCAAGATCATCAGTAATTACCCAAACGACGTGAAGACCTCCGGTTTTCGACCATCGTCTTCATCTTCGACTTATCATCGTATCAGTTATTCAGAATGGGATAAACCCGGTCTTTCTGAATAACTCGCGTATATATTATAAAAGTGTTACACAAACACAACATACGCCTCATTCCAATTCATTAGTCACTAACCGTAAATTAATCAAGAGAATAATTCCCCAAATATTAACCCCGAAGGCCGAAACCAACATCAGATCAATATCCAGAAAACCATTCTGCTTGGCTGACCGCCAGTTAGTTTCTAAATTTCACATTCATAGGGAAAGGTTCCCATTAATTTTATCAAAGATAAATTCTTTATATTTATTCTTTAATCTATCTTTGAATATCAATTCAAAACTAGTCGGAATTAGCGAACCTTACCGAAGTAATCATTTGTTTTAATTTCCCAATCCCAACCTATTCATCCCATGAAGTAAAACTGGTGATACTTCATATCTAACACCACGGTGTTATCGGTAAATTCAATTACCACTTCGCGTTCAAATCTAATTAAAGATTTAACTAACGCCTGGAGCAAAACTGGTGATACTCCATTTCGATTATTTCAATCTAATTAAAGATTCATTAAAACTCCACTTAGTTTTAATCTTTGACTGGGTTAAAGAATCAGTGTCATTTAAAAACACGGTTCACGATAAACCCAAAATCACATTCATTAATCATCGGGTTAAAGAACGAGTGTTATTTAAAACACTGTCCACGATAAACCCAAAAATCAATATCGATTCAATTCCAATTAAATGTTATTTAATTGGTACACTTCATTAAATCTAAATAAAAAGATTTAATCTTTTCTCGACTTGGTTCAAGAACAGTGTTAGTGAAGACACCATTCACGACAAACCCAAATCACATTCGATATTCAATACAAGGCTCTGAATAGAAAATATATCGGCTTATATTCAATATCGAATTCTACGACTAACAAATGTCGTATTGGAAATAACGATATAAATATATATCTTTCAAATTTCCATAACCACATCTGCATAATCACGAATTCCAACATCGAAATATCCCGAAGACAATTTCGATTCAAATCCACTCCAATGCAATCATTGGAAATTATGGTTATTTTTAAAACCCTTTTCTAATTCAATTTATTTATTTAAAAATAAATAGAATTATATTTCTAGTTCAAAACTAGTTCATTTCGATAAAAATCTATTTTTATCTTTTCAAATATGGAGTTTTTCATCCCAATTCTTTCTAAATCATTTCTTATGATTTTACACAAATTATTGCTATTTTTAATAATTTTATCAAGGCCCGTACAGTCGATTTCCATCAATGGCCATCGAACTGCACTTACAGCGACCTTTTTCGAATTTGATTTGGACATAATTCCAAATCTAACCATTAGATTTCAAATTTATCACATTCGTTAGAAAGCTCTTTTCGATACGAACCCAACGGTTCCGGTTTTAGGAGAATTCGACGGTCGGATCTCCCGTAATGTCCGTTTGAAATCAATGGTCGAAATTCACGAACTACCGCGGCGCGGCGCGTTCTATTCAGGCCATTATATTATATATATAATATATATAATATATATTTCGTCGATTTCTATTTAAAACGAATTATATAAATAGTTTTAAAATTCGTTTCAAAATCTATTTCAACTTCCATTTCAATTCAAAGCAAAATTGAATTCTTCTTTATAAATTCGTTTTAAAATTCATTTCTATTCAATTCAAATTTCAATTCAATTCATTTCGAAATCGTTTTCAATTCAATTCATTTCGAAATCGTTTTCAATTCAATTCATTTCGAAATCGTTTTCAATTCAATTCAATTCGAAATCGTTTTCAATTCAATTCATTTCGAAATCGTTTTCAATTCAATTCATTTCGAAATCGTTTTCAATTCAATTCATTTCGAAATCGTTTTCAATTCAATTCATTTCGAAATCGTTTACAATTCAATTCATTTCGAAATCGTTTTCAATTCAATTCATTTCGAAATCGTTTTCAATTCAATTCATTTCGAAATCGTTTTCAATTCAATTCATTTCGAAATCGTTTTCAATTCAATTCATTTCGAAATCATTTTCAATTCAATTCATTTCGAAATCGTTTTCAATTCAATTCATTTCGAAATCGTTTTCAATTCAATTCATTTCGAAATCGTTTTCAATTCAATTCATTTTGAAATGAATAAAATCGATATAAATATCGTTTACGTCAAAATGGCGTCAATCTAATCAACACGGCTTCATAAATTTCTATTTTCAAATATTCTATTTCAAATATTTCTTTTTCAAAATAGTTGTTATTATCAAAATATTTCGTTCAACACATGACCAATCTCAATGAATGAGTACTGTCAACACATGAACTTTTATTTTATATCGATAAAGGTATAAATTTTATTACTAAAATATTTCGTTCAACACATGACCAATCTCAATGAATGAGTACTGTCAACACATGAACTTTTATTTTATAATATTCTTTATTTTTCAAATTGGAATGAGGCCCAATCAATTACCATATAAAGTTAATTATATGGATTTTCATACAACACATGTATATAATAGCATGGAAAAATAATCAACCATCAACCAAAGTGCACTACACTGTATAAGCATCAAATATAGACATCTAACGCTTATAACAGCCTGTCAATCAATCGATCGACATATTTAATCAATCAGGATGAGTGAAATTCATATTTCATCCCAACACCCGTGTGGGGTTTTCAAACAATCAAACACAGATTTTATTTGTGCAGTTGGGCGATGTGTAAAATTTATCGTCCCAATCAATGTCATTCAAATAGGTGTACATAAACAAACCGTTCGGTTTATAAATGAATATTTTATTTTATTCACTTCACGTTAAAAATTATATTTTTAACGATAAAACATTTTATTTCAACCTATGAATTTCTATTCAATTCATTTATTCAATAAAATGATATTTTTATTTTTCTAACATATTTTAGAAAATTTCGGCGGCATAACGGCACGATACCAGAAACGGGACAAGGCCTAGCCTTATCCCCGGTCTAGTGAAGGCCCACGCCATTCACTCATCAATCAAATCAATTTCATTTTGCAAACCACAAAATTTGGAGTAAGAGTCTAACCTAGCCTTACTCCTTCGCCTTATAACGGCGCACGTCTAATCCTAACCAATTTATCGATTCGATTTTTCACACCACAAACCACATTCAAACCAATATCGCAATCAATCACCAAACAGTCAAACAAACAAGTCCATGGTCTGTGGACGATTGTGTCGGGTGCTACTAAACACCGTCTGCATCCTAGTATATATATAACTAGAAAAATTAAATTGAAAAGTGAGAAGTTCTCACCTATAGCTATCCAAACATCTTGACTCTTCTTTGATAGAAATCTTCATTGTTTTCGCATCTTCGTCAGCTTCGTCGTCCGTAGCCACTACATATATAAAAATCGAATTTTTACTTCGCTATTCAATATATAAAAATCCATTTTTCTATCGAAGTTCAATATATAAAAATTCTATTTTTCTATCGAAGTTCAATATATAAAAATTCTATTTTTCTTTCGAAGTTCAATATATACAAATTCTATTTTTCTATCGAAGTTCAATATATAAAAATTCCATTTTTATTTCGAAGTTCATATAAAAATTCTATTTTTCTATCGAAGTTCATTATATAAAAATTCTATTTTTCTATCGAAGTTCAATATATAAAAATTCTATTTTTCTATCGAAGTTCAATATATAAAAATTATATTTTTCTATCGAAGTTCAATATATAAAAATTCTATTTTTCTATCGAAGTTCAATATATAAAAATTATATTTTTATTTCTCTTCATATATATTTTCGACGCTTCATTCTATATAAAAATTATATTTTTATATTTCTGCTTTATACATAAAGATCGAATTTTTATTCGCTGCTCAAACAAATAAAAATCGAATTTTTATTACTACTTCAAATATGTAAAAATCGAATTTTTACTTCTATGCAATCATTATAAAAACCCGTATTTTAATCGCAATCAAAAACTGTATCCTTTACAAATTGAAAATCATAGTTTTCATGTATAAAAATCCTATCATTTTCATGTAGAAAATCATACATTTTCATATAGAAAATCCTAACTTTTCTATGCTTTTAAAAATCCAAATTTTATAAAACAAAATAAAATAAAACTAAAACAACGTCAGAAAACTCACTTCGTTCATCGGATAAAGAGGAGAAGGAGCGCAGGTGGTTGCTGGTGGTGGTGGGAGGCTGCAGTCAGCTGGTGAGACCATGCGGTGACCGTCTGGAAGGGTGCGGCGGCGTCATTTGATGGGCATCGCGGTCTCGAAGGAGGGAGGGCGAGGTCGTTCTCGAGGCGGAGGGTGGCAGGCGAGGTGGAGAACCGGTGGCGAGGTCCTGGGGGGGGGGGGGGGGCGACGACGAGTGGTGGCGGCTAGGGTTCCGAGCGCATCGACCATTTTTTTCTTCTTATTTTCTGAAGACTGAATTTCGAGGGGGGGCCAGGAGTTAAAGGAAAAGGGAAGATATTTTTTTCTATATTATATTTTAAAGTTGACTTTCACACATGACCTCTAAACGAGGCCCACCGCCTGTCGCCTATAGCGTTTCACCCCCATTCCGAACACAATGGGATATGCCACGCAAGCTGATTCGGCTGTTACAATCAGTTTTCGTTAGATTTACATTTAAATCACTATATTGAATTTTAAACGTACATTTCAAATTACCAGGGCCATATACTAATTCTAAAAATTCCTGAAAAATATTTTCTAGCTTCGTATTGACGATACGGTCCTAACAAAACTAGTTTCGTTGAATTCTGAGACCGTATGAAAAATGGCCAATTTCCAGTCGATTAAAATCAACTGAAACTGGTCAAACGCGTTTTCCTATGCCACGCTCACATATTGATTCGAAAAATTATGAAATTTGGAATCTAGCAATAACTTAACATCACGGACCCAACAAAACTGGTTTCGTCGAAATCCGAGGTCGTTTGCAAAATTACTATTTTTAAGGGCCTTATATATATAAAAAAATATATATATATATAAATTCCACAGCGACTATTTCTAATTTTAAACTGGATATATCTTATCATTTCTAAGATGAAATCTCAGTTTGTTAACTTCGTTACAAAGATATAGTTATACAGATTCCAATATTTCTTGTTTCGTTCAATTCTAACTTATATTGAATTCTGTATATTCATTTGAAATTAGAAATCGAATTTTCGAACTACCGCGCCATTTTCAATTCTATTTATAATTATATATAATTATTTATATTCTAACGACGACGCGTATAATATATACGTTCGAATTATATTCAAAATAAATTTCTCGTTGATTTTATTCAAAATAATCTATTTTAAATATTCAAAATTCCCTAAAATTGCCGAAATAAAAATTTTAAACTGGCCCAGATTTTCGGGTTATTACTCTATGTTATACATGTTTAATAAGTTATGCATGCTTATGCGAGTTCACTATGCTATGTTACACATGTTTAATAAGTTATGCATGCTTATGCGAGTTCACTATGCTATGTTACACATGTTTAATAAGTTATGCATGCTTATGCGAGTTCACTATGCCATGTTACACATGTTTGATAAGTTATGCATGTTTATGCAAGTTCACTATGCCATGATTTGCAAGTTTAACAAGTTATGCATGTTTATGCAAGTTCACTATGCCATGATTTGCAAGTTTAACAAGTTATGCATGTTTATGCAAGTTCACTATGCTAAGTTATGCAAGTCCAACATGTTATGCATGTTTATTATGATATGTAAGATTTATCATGTATGTTGTGCCAAGTTCCCTCTTTGTATCCTTTATGCGTTATGACGAATATGTAAGCGATAGAATGACGTTGGGGGGTTTGGGTAAAACTTAAAATACATGAAAATATAAGATTGGGAATTTACCTATTAAGTTAGGTCTACCCCTTGGGAATTTACCTATTAAGTTGGGTCTACCCAAGTATTTGTTAAACTTGTAATTATGTTTTGAAAATAAAGTGGACATGACACTTAGAAAACATAAGTGTGGCCAACTCGAGGTTGGGTTGAGTTTGTAGCGTAATTCTATCCGGAACCTACCGGCTTAACTAGTGGCTACAAACAATAGGATCCAATGTGAGAAGTTGGTCATGTGGTGCCAAGACCCGAGGTTAGACCAAGTTGTGGTGTAAATCTACCCGGAACCAACCGGCTTAACTATGTAACCGCAACAAAGTCTAATGTGAGAGGTTAAGGCACAATTAAATTAATTAATGCCTCATGATTAGGGTTAAGTCATGGCCCACTAATACTTAACCAATTTTGGGGATACGAGGGATTAAATGGGGTTAAGTGGTGAACTGTTGGTTACACTTAACTAATTTAATCCATGATTAGTGAGGGGTTAGACCACACTTAACCCTCTTAGAAAACCTTAGCGACGTGGTCTGTTCCAGCAGTAATCCCAGTTTGGTATCATTCACAACCCTAGAGGCTAGGCTAGGGCGGGGCACGATTACTGGACTGATGTAAGCGACCAAAGCGACGGCTGAGTGGTACAGCGGTGCGGGTCCAGGCGGGCTACGGACGTGCACGTAGTCCGGTGTTGGACAAACTCGAGGCACGGGTACCAGTAGGTTTAGACTGTGCATTATTGCTTAGGTGTCTGGGGTTGACACCCGAGGGCTTGATACACCCGAAGGTGGACCTAGCACAGTCTGACTACAACCATATGTGGGTCGTATGGACATCAACACTTGACGTGTTATGTTTATAGGGAGCCGATCGACTAGACCGTTGGGCTGGAGCTTGTATTAAGGTCACCTCATGTTATTGGGCCAAAGTTTGGGCTGAGGGATCAATACCTGTTATGTTAGTTTGCTAGTACACTGAGGTGCAAAGCTTAATCTTCTTTATGTGATGACACCTTTATCTATTGCCAGTATGTTCATCTCAGTTTCCATCATGATGTTAACTTTATTAGTTTATAGACTTATCGTAGTAGGGCTTACCAGTCTTTTTGACTGACCTGTTTTCTTTTGCTTCTTTTCTTCCGTTTCCCCCCCCCCCCCCAGGTTCTCAGGGAGGGAATAGTGGTGCTTAGCTTGGATCGCTTGCTTGTTTCCTGGATAGCTCATGTATGTCTGGACATTGAGCTCGCTATGGTTTATCATCTTTATTTTGGGGATAGCACTATGTACTTCAGTATTTCTGTTTATGATGTACTAGTCATGTTTATTTTGGCAGTTGACTTTATGATGTACTAGACTTGTTTTGAGATGGTTTGAGATATTCCGCTGTTTTATTCTCACTTACTCTGTTTTACATATATATTTATGTTCTTGTTCTGCCTTGATATATCATTATGCATGCTTACCCAGTTCTAACGCCCCCCAGAAGCTAGTGCCCCCGAAAGAGTGACCCTAGCGGAGGTGGGGTGTTACAAATTTGGTATCAGAGCATATGGTTTACAAGAAAGAACAAAAATTTTTTAAAAGACTTTTGAAAAACTATTTTCAAAACAAGTATAAAGTATTTTCCAAAGAAAAGTCTAGTATTTTAAAAGGCTATTCCCCAAAAAGCCATTAGCGTTATCCTTCGTTCCCTTGACCTAATCTTATCTTATCTTTCGTTTCAGTATGGCTGAGAATCTTGCCATCCCGGATGGAGTAAATGTACCACTCTAGTATAGGAGACTTCTAGAAGCTAGGGCGGCAGCCGGCCACGCAAACCCTGCTCCCACTCCTCCTCCTGTAGTTGAGAATCCTCCACCTAATGTCCCTCCTCTGGTGGTCCCTGTTCCTCCTCCTCCAGTTGCTGAGGCTCCTCTTCCTCCTCTTCCCCCTCAGCATCCTCAGGTTGAGTTCACGAAGGTTTGTAAAGACTTCAAGGCGATGGGAGGTAAGAATTTCCTAGGCACGGAATCTTTTGTTGAAGCTAGGAATTGGCTGAAAGACACTGAGGACTTGTTTGCTATCTTTAGGATTGATGACGAGAGGAAGATCTTATTGACAGTGTGGCTTTTGAAGGATGAAGCAGCCTATTGGTGGGAGGTCACCAATGGGACGAGGCCTGTCGAGACTTGGGCCGATTTGAGGGCTAGATTTGTGGCCAAGTTTCTATCTTCTGCTGAGGCGAATTTACAGATGGAGAAGTTCATTGCATTAAAGCAAGGTGATATGTCTGTCAAGGAATATGTGAACAAGTTTAATCAACTGGCCCGTTTTGGTTTGGATATGGTGAACACTCCTGAAAAGAAGGCTCTTCGATTTGCTAGAGGGTTGAATGAGTCGCTGCAGGGCTTGGCGATGTCACATATTCCGCATGGGGCTACTTTTGAGAGTTTGGTCGATATGGCTCTAATTCAGGGAGATGGAAAGAAAGAGGTCAAGTCGAGTGATACTCAAGCAAAGAAGACTGATTCTCAAGGTAAAGGCAATCAAGGTGGTCAAAGCAGTCAGGGGAATCAGAGCAAGAACAAGAAGGGGAACAACAACAAAGGCAAGGGAAAGTGCAATTACTGTGGTGTGCCTGGACACTTTGCTAAGGATTGTAGGAAGAAGAAAAGGAAGCTTAGTGGTGGATGTTTTTCCTGTGGTGAGACTGGACACTTCAGCAAGGAATGCCCGAAGAAGAAAGGGAAGGCTGGACCTTCAGGAGGGCAAGTTCATGCTCTCAATACCGCTCCAGTTCCCGATCGAGGTAGTGTTTCTGTTGAGAACCTTGTTTATGTTTCCGATCTTCCAGTTCGTACCTTGTTTGATTCTGGTGCATCACATAGCTTTATTTCATCTGATCTTGTTGATAGTTTGCACCTTAGTACTAGCTTAGTGGATGATCCCGTTTGTGTTTCGAATCCCATTGGGGGTTCTGCTTATCTATCTATGATATGTGAGGATCTGAGGATCTCTATACTCAGTGTAGAGTTCTTGTGTAGTGCGTATGTTCTTGGTTTCAGGGGATACGGATTGATTTTGGGCATGGATTGGCTGTCTAGACATGGAGCCATTCTTGATTGTGAGCATAGGGTTGTGAGGCTTGTGACTCGCCTTGGCAACACCTTAGAGATTTCATGCAATCCGAAGGATCCCGTCATGTTGTGCTATCTTGAATCTCTCGACTCGTCAGAGGAAACCCTTCAGTCTGTAAGGGTGGTCCGAGATTATCCAGATGTTTTTGAAGAAGTTAAGGGGTTGCCCCCTAAACGAGAGATTGATTTTCGCATTTATCTGGTGGATAATGCTAAGCCTGTTTCTTTGCCCGTTCGGCACATGGCTCCGCGTGAGAGACGGGAGCTCAGCAAGCAAGTAAAGGAGTTGCTTGAGAAGAACTCCATCAGACGAAGTATATCCGAATGGGGAGCGCCTGTGGTGTTTGCTACTAAGGCAGATGGTTCTCTTCGACTTTGTGTGGACTATAGAGAGTTGAATAAGCTGACTAAGAAGAACAGACACCCATTACCAAGGATTGATGATCTTTTTGACCAGCTTGTTGGTGCTTCTGTTTTCTCTCAGCTTGATCTTGCTACTGGATTTCATCAGCTCAGAGTAGCTGAAGATAGTATAGACAAGACTGCATTCAGAACTCCAGATGGATTCTTTGAATGGCTTGTTTTGCCGTTCGGTTTGACGAATGCACCCGCGTATTTCGTGGACTTGATGAGTAGGGTGTTTCGAGAGTTCTTGAACAAGTTTGTCGTGGTCTTTGTGGATGATATTCTGATCTTCTCCAAAGATGAAGAAGAGCACGCGAGGCATCTTGTAGAGGTGATGGATACGCTTAGAGCGCATCAGTTAAAGGCCAAGTTCTCCAAGTGTCACTTTTGGAGAAGGGAAGTTCGGTTCCTTGGGCATATAGTATCTAAGCAAGGCTTGGCAGTGGATCCCGCTAAAGTAATTGCTGTGCAGGATTGGAAGACTCCAAGGAATGCAACTGAAGTGAGAAGTTTTCTAGGTCTTGCAGGTTTTTACCGGAAGTTCATCAAGGACTTCGCAAAGATATCCGCTCCCCTTACTAAGTTGACGAAGAAGAACTTAGTTTTTGCTTGGGATATGGACTGTGAGCTTGCTTTTCAGAGACTCAAGAGAGCCCTTACCTCAGCACCAGTTCTAGCTTTACCCGATGGTGGTAAGATGTTTACTGTGTACACTGATGCTTGTGGCACGGGATTGGGCGTCGTTCTGATGTAAGAAGGCAGAGTTATATGTTTTGCTGGTAGACAACTTAAGGTGCATGAGAAGAATTATCCCACTCATGATCTAGAGCTGGCAGCGATAGTATATGCACTCAAGGCTTGGCGTCATTATCTTCTGGGAGAGAGATTTGAGCTGTATACTGATCATAAGTCTTTGAAGTATCTCTTTTCGCAGAAGGATCTGAACTTGAGGCAGCAAAGGTGGATGGAATTCTTGGCGTCCTACGATTTTGATATAGCCTATACCCCTGGCAAGGGGAATGTTGTAGCGGATGCGTTGAGTAGAAAAAGGTTGACACTAAGTCCTCTATTTGTTGAGATGAAGAATTTAGAGTTCTTGGCAACCTTTGATTTTTCTTTGACAGTTGAGTCGATGACCGGTTCTTTAGCATCTCTTGAGCTCAGGCCTACCCTTCTAGATCAAGTTGGGGCTTCGCAGAAGGAAGACCCTCAGATAATTGAGATTATGGATAAGCTGATTCGAGGGGAGACATCTAGTCACCTTGCTCGATATTCTATAGATGATAAGGGTTGGCTGAGGAGAGACGGAAGGCTTTGTGTTCCGATGGTGGAAGACTTGGTGAGGAAAGTTCTTGAGGAAGCACATCGTTTCAAGTTGACTATACATCCGGGTGGTGATAAGATGTATAAGGATATGAAGCGCATTTTCGTCTGGCCTGGAATGAAGAAGGATGTGGCGGAGTTTGTCTCTAGATGTGTTGTTTGTCAAAGAGTAAAAGCCGAGTCGAAGAAGCCCGGTGGGCTATTGCATCCTCTAGAGGTCCCGCTATGGAAGTGGGAGAGTATTTCTATGGACTTTGTTGACGGATTGCCAAGGTCAAGAAAAGGGAATACAAGCATATGGGTCATTGTAGATAGGCTTACGAAGAGTGCTCATTTCATTCCGGTGAAGAGCAAAAGGACCGCATCTGGACTAGCATCAGTATATCTTCGTGAGATAGTACGACTACATGGAGTCCCTTCCAGCATAGTCAGTGACCGAGACCCCATCTTTACTAGTCAGTTCTGGAACAGTTTGCAGGAAGCTATGGGCACGAGGTTGAACCTGAGTACGGCTTATCACCCACAAACGGACGGTCAGACAGAAAGGGTGAATAGGGTACTTGAGGACTTGTTGATGCTTTGCATTCTGGATTTTGGTGGTACTTGGGAAGACCATCTTCCTCTTGTGGAATTTGCTTATAATAACAGTTATCAGGCGAGCATTGGGATGGCACCATTTGAGGCTTTATATAGGAGACCGTGCAACTCACCTACATGTTGGTGGGAGACTACAGATAAGCTTATACTTGGACCTGACATGATTAGAGATACATCCGAGAAGGTCGAGTTGATTAGAAGACAGATGAAGGCGGCCCAAGACAGACAGAAATCTTATGCTGATAGGCGAAGGACTGATTTGGAGTTTGATGTTGGGGATATGGTTTTCGTGAAGGTTTCTCCTTTGCGGAATGTGGTTCGGTTTGGAGCAGTAGGAAAGTTAGCACCAAGGTTTGTTGGACCGTTTCCAGTTGTAGAGAGGATCGGGCAGATGGCCTATAGAGTGGAATTGCCCGAGAAGCTAGCTGGAGTGCATAATGTTTTTCATGTTTCGCATCTCCGGAAGTGTTTGCATAAGTCAGCAGAGGTGGTTGAGCCAAGTGTTCTAGAAGATGTGGAAGTAGAGAAAGAAGCTGCCTTGAGGAGAGCTCCGATTCGTATCTTGGGGACAGAGATCAAGAAGCTAAGGAATCGTGAGGTCAAGTTGGTGAAGGTTCAATGGGGTGAAGCCGAGGAAGACGCAACTTGGGAAACTGAAGAGAAGATGCGTAGGCTTTATCCATTCCTTTTTGAGGGTACACTCTCAATCTCTTTATCTTTCCATGTCTGTCTAGTTTATCTAGTTCATCGTGTCTATCTTATCATGAGAACCTTAGGTAGAATCCCTTGGATGAAACATGTGTTTGAGACATGTTATGTTTGATGGTTGCAAGTGGTTGCAAGTGTTTGCAAGTGGTTACTCGTGGATGCATGATACACATTAGGCACTAGATCGGCTCACACACTCCTCATATTGCATATGCATGAGTGTTTATGCTTATTCTTGGATGAAATTTGTATGCTATCACATGGATGTTGCATATGGATGTATGATTGAGCACGCATGTAGATATTATACATTATGTTAGGGATTTGCATACATATGGATACATTTCACTAACATATTTTGCATTGATCTTTGCATTAGATAAGTACATATACACACACTTTTGCATATGTTCATACAGCATTTAGAATCTTTTAAGGATAATGGTTGCTCGTGGATGATGTTTTGAGTAGATGGATGTTGAATGGTAGGATATGTTCCTAACTTGAAGATTTCGGGGACGAAATCCTTTAAGGAGGGGAGAATGTAACAACCTGTATTTGAATAACCTGTTAAGATATAAATTGAGGCAGAATTTAATTTAAAAATCTGAATCAAGGGAAACGGGCTGTGCCATTGCGTTCGTCTTGGAAAAATACGCGAAATAGAGTCCGAGTTTTCGAAAATCGGAGTCCGTATGACCCAGTTAAGGCCCATTGAAGTTTTCAGAAATTTCCATATTAAAAACAGATTTAAATTTTAAGTTAAAAACAAGGGTTAGGGCACAACTGGTGTCAGGCGGGGAAAACTCCCGCCAAGACCCCCAAGTCGACAGGCATGTCGACAGGGGTCTAAGGGTGTGGACTGCCCTGTCGACAGCCCTGTCGACACGGGGTGGCCGGGCAGTTTTGCCTGGCGCACCATTTCTGATCTGGGCTTGGTTGTGTGGCTTGGTTCTGGAGAATTCCGAAATCTGATGGACCTAATTCAACCTAGGGTTAATCCTAAGGCTAATATCACTCTAATCTTCTATAAATATGACCCTAATCCTACCCTAAAACCCCATTATTCATTCTAGCAACCAAACTATGTCAAATTGATTTCTCAAATGGCCTCCACTTAAAAAACCCTAGCCTCCACCCTCTTCATAAATCATTCCTATGAAGATTTTGATGTTCATACAAGCATTTCTAAGTTGTATGAATGATCATTAGCTTGCATACATCATCAAGTTGCAAGTTTTATTTGCTAAGCTAAAGTTTTTGGGATTTTTGTTAAGGGTGTTTCTTATTGGAGCTTTGTTTTGGGTTTTTATGCTTGCATAAAGGGCTTCTTAATCTTTACTTGTAGATTTGTGTCTTCATAATATTTGTAAGCCCTCTTACCTTCATTTTAGAAACTCTAAAGTTAATATGTGATGAAAGTTGGGATTTATGCATGTTTAATAAGTTATGCATGCTTATGCGAGTTCACTATGCTATGTTATACATGTTTAATAAGTTATGCATGCTTATGCAAGTTCACTATGCTATGTTACACATGTTTAATAAGTTATGCATGCTTTTGCGAGTTCACTATGCTATGTTACACATGTTTAATAAGTTATGCATGCTTATGCGAGTTCACTATGCCATGTTACACATGTTTGATAAGTTATGCATGTTTATGCAAGTTCACTATGCCATGATTTGCAAGTTTAACAAGTTATGCATGTTTATGCAAGTTCACTATGCCATGATTTGCAAGTTTAACAAGTTATGCATGTTTATGCAAGTTCACTATGCTAAGTTATGCAAGTCCAACATGTTATGCATGTTTATTATGATATGTAAGATTTATCATGTATGTTGTGCCAAGTTCCCTCTTTCTATCCTTTATGCGTTATGACGAATATGTAAGCGATAGAATGACGTTGGGGGGTTTGGGTAAAACTTAAAATACATGAAAATATAAGATTGGGAATTTACCTATTAAGTTAGGTCTACCCCTTGGGAATTTACCTATTAAGTTGGGTCTACCCAAGTATTTGTTAAACTTGTAATTATGTTTTGAAAATAAAGTGGACATGACACTTAGAAAACATAAGTGTGGCCAACTCGAGGTTGGGTTGAGTTTGTAGCGTAATTCTACTCGGAACCTACCGGCTTAACTAGTGGCTACAAACAATAGGATCCAATGTGAGAAGTTGGTCATGTGGTGCCAAGACCCGAGGTTAGACCAAGTTGTGGTGTAAATCTACCCGGAACCAACCGGCTTAACTATGTAACCGCAACAAAGTCTAATGTGAGAGGTTAAGGCACAATTAAATTAATTAATGCCTCATGATTAGGGTTAAGTCATGGCCCACTAATACTTAACCAATTTTGGGGATACGAGGGATTAAATGGGGTTAAGTGGTGAACTGTTGGTTACACTTAACTAATTTAATCCATGATTAGTGAGGGGTTAAACCACACTTAACCCTCTTAGAAAACCTTAGCAACGTGGTCTGTTCCAGCAGTAATCCCAGTTTGGTATCATTCACAACCCTAGAGGCTAGGCTAGGGCGGGGCACGATTACTGGACTGATGTAAGCGACCAAAGCGACGGCTGAGTGGTACAGCGGTGCGGGTCCAGGCGGGCTACGGACGTGCACGTAGTCCGGTGTTGGACAAACTCGAGGCACGGGTACCAGTAGGTTTAGACTGTGCATTATTGCTTAGGTGTCTGGGGTTGACACCCGAGGGCTTGATACACCCGAAGGTGGACCCAGCACAGTCTGACTACAACCATATGTGGGTCGTATGGACACCAACACTTGACGTGTTAGGTTTATAGGGAGCCGATCGACTAGACCGTTGGGCTGGACCTTGTATTAAGGTCACCTCATGTTATTGGGCCAAAGTTTGGGCTGAGGGATCAATACCTGTTATGTTAGTTTGCTAGTACACTGAGGTGCAAAGCTTAATCTTCTTTATGTGATGACACATTTATCTATTGCCAGTATGTTCATCTCAGTTTCCATCATGATGTTAACTTTATTAGTTTATAGACTGATCGTAGTAGGGCTTACCAGTCTTTTTGACTGACCTGTTTTCTTTCGCTTCTTTTCTTCCGTCCCCCCCCCCCCCCCCAGGTTCTCAGGGAGGGAATAGTGGTGCTTAGCTTGGATCGCTTGCTTGTTTCCTGGATAGCTCATGTATGTCTGGACATTGAGCTCACTATGGTTTATCATCTTTATTTTGGGGATAGCACTATGTACTTCAGTATTTCTGTTTATGATGTACTAGACATGTTTATTTTGGCAGTTGACTTTATGATGTACTAGACTTGTTTTGAGATGGTTTGAGATATTCCGCTGTTTTATTCTCACTTACTCTGTTTTACATATATATTTATGTTCTTGTTCTGCCTTGATATATCATTATGCATGCTTACCCAGTTCTAACGCCCCCCAGAAGCTAGTGCCCCCGAAACAGTGACCCTAGCGGAGGTGGGGTGTTACAGATGGGGTACTATGCCGTTTATGATTAATACATTATGATTGAAAGGTCTTTTAAAACATATATACACTAATAATAATATCAAATCCGTTTTTATCGTATCAAGCATTTTTGACCATTATAAGGTAAAACTCTATCCTCCGACTTGCGTTGCATTATGTGATGGGACCTGAGTCTTATAATGGTTTCATTTTTCTAAACAGCATTGCGTTGTTTTAACGATTTACTTTATTTATGCACTGGTAATCCAATGGATTAAACCCGTTCCGCGGTAGCGGCGTTGTCCTGTGATTAGCCTCCTTATTAGATAAGTTAAGTAAAGATTTCTCACACCAGTCCCATGACTGACCCGTAGTTTGTTTCACTTTGCAAACTCGGGTGCCCTCTTTTCCACATGGGCAGTCGAGTAGCTTATTTTGCAGATATACTGAGTAGGATTTTGGATCGAAGCTTAAAGCTGTGTCCAGAGCATTGATGTTCTTCCGCTGCGTTAATTTAATTATTCCGATGCATTGTATTAGTTTTGTCGTAATTTAATCTTCTATTGTATTATTTATCAATGTACTTTGATATATTCTGTATTTTGATGTAACATTATTATAATGTTTATAAAAGTCTGTTGGTATTTGTTCTGATGTGTTGTATTCCCAAAGTTAAAGTATTCGAAGATTTCCAACTTTTGGTTTAGACCTGTATGGTTTATGGTCGATTCAAAGGGTGGGGATTTTCGGGTCTTTACAATAAGGAATAATTTTGTGAAAGAGAGTTTGAATTCAAGTTATTCCATATTATTGAATTATTCAGAATTGCTTAGCCATAATTGTCGAGTTAGGGAATCCACATCGTCAATGGTAAGTCAGGTATGATCTCTAAACTCATGTTTCCTTTTTTTGGTTTTATTCTTCCATTTATTCTTCCTTTTTGTTTATGCTAATTTGTATTAACACTGCCATAGTATTTATGACACTTTTTGAGCTTCTTAACTTCAAATTGCAAATTTATTGATTTTCTGAAAATTAGATTCATTTATCTAAAACTTTTGTGTTTAGATGATTTCCAGATTTTGAACAGAAAATTGTGAATATCTGCAATTCTTTTGAAGTTTATCTTTTTGATAGTTCCCTGAATTTCTAACAATGTTGCAGTATCTTGTACATATCTTAAACATTGTTTCCCGGAATTATAAAAATTTGTAGATCTGAAAGCTAATGAAATTTCATACATCCTTGCTATTTTGAGTTTCTTGTAATTTGTAACAACCTGTGTTCTGATGGACCGATTTTTTTTTTTTAAATTCCAATCCATCGAAACCCAAGTTGGTTTGCTCTAGTATCCTACAGAAAAGACAGAGACATGAAACATGTCAGTGTTCGAAAAACATCTCACAGCGGAAGGAATAAAATATAATGTAATTAAAACATAGTTTTACATTAATAATAATACTGCTAAACTAGTATCCAAAGCTATACAGTCTCTGTCATGAACCTAACCTGCGAATGTTGTGAGGGGGGGGGGGTCAGAACATAAGTCCTGTATGACTGGATTTAAATTATACTTCTGGATAATCCTACATATACCGTTCAATTACATTTTCTAATTTATTGGGTTATCTGTGTCATTAGCATTCAAGGCTTACACACATCGCACCCATCTACTCCTTAGTAGATTAACCTAATACAGTGTATATGTAGCTACCCCCAACTAAGGTACACCCCATGGTACCCTACTCGCACGGTCTCCACCGTATCATCGTAGGAATATAGCAGTCCCTAATCCTACACCCGAATGTTGTACGGATTTCTGTATATATGTCAACTTACGTCTACAAAGAATCACTACTTCTATGTAAGCGTTCGGATTGCCATCTTTGAACCATTCGATCGAATTGGTTCCATCCTCGAATAATGCCCTCTAGTCTTATGATACACCACCTAGAGCGACATGAGTGTACCTAGATATTCCCACGTACGTATCACCAATCGTTCTCGATGTCTATTGCACATGTTCTCTATATGTGCGCCCGAGTCCCGTGGTAGGGCTAATCAAGAAACATGGAACTCGGTCGGGAGCTTTCAGATATCAGTCGATTGCAGATGTTAAGGTCTGCTTTTACGGTGGCTATGGTCCCACTAGACCCCTCCCTCAACTAATGAAAGGCACTCAAGAATATCAAGAATGAGAACTTAACCCCGGCCCCCTATGCCCTTCAATCCTATAGGCCAACCTCACCCATAGCTAGATAGCAAAGTATATGGTCTTTTGGAGTTCTCCACCTTTCCACTTTACGTACTGACTGAGGATTGTAGGTAGGCGACGAGTTGTTATCACAGGGCACTAACTGGTGTCGCCGAATCACGTTGGTCCATCTTAGTCTTTTGATTGCCCCTTATTATTGCAATCAAGGCATACTCATTGGTTCACCTACGCTGACCTAACCTCTGTGAGTACAGGCGGATCATCTGCCACTCACAGAGGAATACTAAGATAACCCTACGTCCTCGGAAGCCGTGTGCTTCTTAACCCGGTCCGTTGGAGCCTACAAGAATATCTAGATGGACAAGCGCTCCTCTTTGTGTCTTTTGACACCTTGATGATCTACCCCTTATGTTATTCATCCTCTAACGTATGGACTGGTCCAAGCATCTCAGTTTTATATGTCATTACACCCTACATCTAACCATTAATCACGTGCTTGCGCCACCTCGTGAATTTTCCCATTTAACTTGGTTATTCCCCTTCACGTTGACTTCCTTTTCAAGTTTACCAAGTTACCCTCGCTTATTTATTCAATTTATAACTTAACCCATTTAAGTTCATTAATAAGCCTACAACATGTTATTCTATATATTGTAATTCAGAATTCATGTCCCATCTCATGGTTTCCATAACATGTCCTACTTAATTTATAATTAAGTACATCTACATGCTTTCTGTCATTCAACATTTATGATTAAATACAACTTACTTATCTCCATAAGTTTTCCTTCTTCTTTCTCATTTAATCATAATCTTGTCGTACACTGCCATTACAATTTATCACAATTTACTTATTAACTATATTCTCTTAACTAATGTTTATTAATAAGTTTCCCTTTTCCTTTATATAACTTATGTTATCCTCATTTATGAATTTATTCTTATTCTCGCTAATTACTTAATCTTCAATTAAGTACAACTTTATTACATAAGTTATTTCATTTTTCTCTATTGTTCGTTATAACTTACCTTATTCCATAAGTTATAATTCCCACTTGTCCCTAGGACAAGTTTACCTATTATCTTTCCTTTTCTTGAGTTTATTCATAATAGGTTATTATCATTCCCCATTTGTTCCCTTTTCCTTACAGTTGTAATTATCTTTCATTCAATTTCATTTATTTCCATTTATTACAATTAACAATATTCGTCGGTCCTGCCATTTACATATTTTCATATATGTGTATATATATGTACTGGACCTCTCACATTAAGTCTACACTTGTGGATGCTGGATTTGCCGGGCGGGTCCAGGCAGTCTTCTACCACAAGTTGACTTAACCTCATGTCTTAGCACAACTACTTGTTTCATTTATGCACTTAGACCTCTCACATTAGATTCAACATTAGTGGTCGCTAGATATGCCGGTCGGGTCCGGGCAGACTTCCACCACTAATAAAACCTAACCTCGTGTCTTAGTACCATTTCATATATACGCACTAAGCCTCTCACATTAGATTCACCACTTGTGGTTGTTGGATATGGCGATCGGGCCCAGGCAGACTTCTACCACAAGTGCAATCTAACCTCGTTCCTAGGTGCGGTTCAGTTTTAGGCATATTCATCTCTATTCCATTATTTATGTTCATATCAAATTGCGCCTTCAATTTAAAGACTTAAAACATAATACATGTTTATTCCCCAATTCAAGTTTATGCTTTTAATTCTACCAGTAAGTTATGCCTATAATTTATATGCATAATTTCCAATTCCAATTCAATTTATATGCATAATTTCTAATTCACATTCATAATTTCAATTCAATTTATATGCATAATTTGCACCATAGTTATGCCATTAATCCCATCATAATTTATGCCCCCATATCTCTCAATATGAGTTGCACGTCTTTCTACATGTAATTAATAATATGTAGATCTCAAATAGTGCATCTTTTACTCAATGTCTCAATTATCCTAATTTATAGGTTCATAAAATGGATCTATACAACAGTATTCATCTTATACATTCAAATAAATGTACATCTCAACTGATTGAACCTAATTTTCATTTTAGCGCAATTATCCATCACATCAATTTTACTTTTCAATACATTCATTATAAATATCCATGAGGAATGATCAAATGATAAACATACTATTATTTACAAGGGATAATTTAAACCCACTCACCTTTAAGCTTTCCACAAATTTTGGATCTGATCCATTCTATCATCCATGTTTTTCCTTTTTCCTTTTCCCTTTAATTTGATTCACGACCTAACGACCATGCATTTATTATTTCATGAAAAGAGAAGGGAAAGAGAAATAATTTAAATAGATTGGTTCTTAGAGGTTTACCTTGTTTTCACGATTCAATAATCTTTTTATTAATGTTGATTTCCTCTTCTAGATCTGAATTCATAATCCTCCTAGGCTAATATTTTAATTTCAGAATAGATTTGAGAAGAGAGGGAGCCATGGAAGAGCTCCAGTGTAACCTCTGAATTATGATGTTTAGGGTTAGGTTTAGGGTCTTATTTATAGGTGCTTAAGACCTTATCGTACACGCAGCACTGAGTCAACATTAAACCCAATTAAAAAAATAGTCTAGGTTCGTGGATGAATCTAGCTAAATCTTATCGTACATGCAGTGCTAAGTTAGCATTGGGTCCCATAAGAAGTTTTGGCGTAGAAATTTGAATTTTGAATGTTTGAACTATTTTGGCGTAGAAATTTGATTTTCAGACTTTTGAATTTCTGGAATTTATTTAACTGTTTTATTCACATGAAATATTCTTATATGTATACAATTCCTCTAACGACGCGTATATATATACGCACAACTTTCGTTTCATTTTTAAAAATCAAACGATGTTGCACCGTTATTTGATTCTTTCCATATTTCATTGATTGTAGCATTATCTTGAATTTTATCTTTCGTATACATATATTTCTGCATATATATATACATATACATATATATATGTATATATTCACATATATATATACATATATTTTCTTTATTTCTTTATATGTACGTTCTTTTCCTTTCAAATTTTGAATTTGTATACGTACATATATTTGCATGTTCAGTTGGTCCTCTCTAAAACAAAGATAAAAATTATGCCGCCGTCGGGGTTCGAACCCCCGACCTCTACGTTACAAATCCAATGCCTTAACCAACTGAGCTATAAAGTCTTTTGTTAATAAGTCTTAGAACAATGATAATTATTGTTCTCTCCTTACTTCTCTTTTTCATGTTAGTTACAATACTTAAATTAAATCATTGCATGAATCTTTTTCTTTTTTTTCTTTTAATGTTAATGCAATATGTTTGCAAATCAGTGCATGCAACATATTTACATTGCATGAAACCAATCCTTTCTTTCTTTCAATGCATGCATTACATTTTTTTCAGTGAATGTATTTATTACATGCAATTCTTATTTTATTCTTTATTTTATTATATTAAAAATACGTGGTGTTACATAATTCATCTTGGAAAGTCGTGAAAATTTGCACTCAATACCGCATGCTATTCGAAAATTGATTTTGATAAGTTGTGATAATTTCATAGTTTTTTGGCTTGGCGTGACTATTTTGATTTTGAAATCATTTGTGATTGATTGTATATTGGATTTCATAGATATAATATTTGAATTTGATTTCTGAAAATAAATTTCATCAAGCAATTTCTAATAACTTGCTTTTTATTCGGATCATGGATTGTCTCTCGGGCTTGACGTAAATATTGTGGAAAGTTCTCTGGCTAAGCTTGTCCTTATTTATTGCTACTTTGATAAAAGAAATTGAATTTATATATTATTTGCTTAGGCTTGGTGATTGGATGGTTTGTTGAAAAATCAATTATAGACTTTATTGACTTCTATGGGCATTCCAGAGCTATAAGTGGTATCAGTCTTAGAAGTATCTCACATTCACCTGATTTTTTCGAAACTGAATTTCAACTTGAATATTTCTTTTAGAATCCCTCTTGAAATTAATATTTTAAAATCTAAAATCATTATTTTTATTTATTCAAAAATTGAAATTATTGACCAAATTGAACTATTTTTGGAATTCATCAAAAATAATGTTAGATTTACAAAATTATGATGAGTTACGACTATTGTATATTTCATAACAAGAGGACATATTATTTAAATTTTCATGATGATTGGACAGATTTTATAATATCTTTGAACTAGTGCTTATTTCACGATCATACTCTTTTTCTACCATCTTTCTATCATTCGTCATGGTTTTATATAAGGTGGAGAGTTTAATTTTCTTTAAACATCATTAAAGATAGTACAGTTTCAAAATTTGTGATTGAAATGTGACTATACTATTTTTTCGAGTGAGAGAAAGCAAAAAAAATTCAAAAATCATGGTACGGTTGAACATATTTCATAATATGAGTAATTTAGAGATTTATCTCATGACCATCTCTATCTCTCCTATATTTCTATCATTCATTATAGTTTTACATAATGAGAGGATTTTTATATAATAAGTATTCTAACCAAATTTAAAAAACCTAGATATGGTCATGCATGGTTAGAGAACGGTTATAATTTAAGTTGCAACTGACCTCATTTAAAAGTCTTATGGTTATGCGTGGATAGTGTGCTCTTAAAATAAAATAAAAAAAGGGAAAATAAAAAAAAGGTAACAAAAACTTATATATATATATATATATATATATATATATATATATATATATATATATATATATATATGAAATCCTCCTCGTTATGTAAAAACAAACCTATCAATTCATTATCTGAAATGTGAAATGTGTTACTATTTTATGGTATTATTATGATTTTATGGTTAATAGTTATGGATTTTCGATATTTGATTTTGTCTCTTGACTTGAATTTATAACTATAGTCCAAATCCATCGCTGTTTTGTGCTTAATTTTTAAATTTACTTAAATTTTTTGAAATCCATATTCATATTCAAGGTTTTATAACTCTCTCCATTTTATAAAATCCATCGTAAATTCATCATTCTGAAATGTAAAATTTACTTCTAGTTTGAAGAATATTATGATTTTTGTTTAATTAGTTGAGGTTTACGATATTTATTCTCTCTCTTGATTTGAATTTATATTTCTAGTCTATACTCATTCACTATCTCAATTTCTATTATCCTTTTGATGATAACAAAAGGGGGAGAATGGTTAAGATTTTGATTGATGAGTGAATATTTTTAATATTGGAAATTCAGTATTTTTTAACTCACTCATATATACATATATAAAGGGAGTTCAACTGCAGGGGAGCATACAAATAGGGGGTGTACTATATTCCATATTCAAACACATTTATCACTTTCAAAATCTTTGTGTATGTTTGTCATCATCAAAAGGGGAAGATTGTTGAATATAACAATATGATTTTTGTTTGATGATAATAAACAAATATATATTATTATATAAATGTGTTTGTATCTGTACTATTCTATACTACATCACATATAGAAATAAATATTTATTTTGAATAAAATGCTAGTGCACAATATTTAATATGCAAACAGTGTTTTTATTCAAATAAATATTTATTTCAACATTTGAATTATTACATATTTATAACTCCACTATTGTACATTTCACTATAATATAATACATTCAATTCACATTTACATTGATTCCTCAATACAACACTCATACACTTAGTCACATATTTACTCAGTCACACATACAAACTCATTCACACACACTAACACACTTTTGTTAATACCCTAGACATTGATTTTGATGACCACAACCATATAAACATTACTACTAACATATTTTTCAAGTTGTGCAGTTACATAAGATATATTATGAAGATATTTATACAGATAAACAAGAATGAAAAAGAAGAATTACAGAGGAAGGATAATCAAAGCAGTTAATGACCATAGCCTATTAAAGATGAATGCTAATGAACAGAGGTGTTTGAAGTGATGAGGAGTTGGTTGAACCTTAGAATATCTTGTTAAAATCCCATGAAAATTATACTTGAAGATAATCAATAATTGACCTCAGTCGAATCACCAAAATCCGACAAATATAAGGAAATACGAAGTGCTGAATATTTTGCGACACTTACAAGTGTCTTTTGCAACACTATATATGTCGACATACCTTTTTTTACATGTCGACATATAACGGTTTTTCAGATTTTCAAATTCAAATTAAAAAGTTTTTCCCTCCATCTCTTTACCAAAAAACACATCCTTTTAAACACTATTTAAAGGCTTCTGGAAACGAATTTTCACACCATATTTCCATATTTTCTTCTACTCCTTCTCCATATATTCTCTACACAAATCCATTAAATACTATCCTATTATTCTTGAAAATCCACTCTCTTACACTCCTATTCTTCACTTATTTGCAAGCCACACAATATCAGTGAGTTGTACTTGAATTCATATCATTCTCTCTCTGATTTTATCTTATTTCCTCAAAGAATTCAATGATATATTGCCATTGGAGGTCTTTAGGATCATTGTACCAAATCTGCAAGAATTTGTATTGAAGATACGACTACTTGCCATTGTTTGTTGTTGTTGTTGATAAGGATAAGGTGTATCTTGAAGCCCGTGAAATCAAAATTGTAAAGGTGTTCTTGCCACCCGTGGCAAGACAACGATTATAGTGAAATTCTACACGGTGAAGTGCAGGACTAGAAGTAGGATGGTTAATCCAAACCAGTATAAAATTTCTAGTGTTATTTACTTTACTGTGTTTTACTTTATTACTTATTTCTTTCTATTTGAATAGATATAGTAAATGCACTTCGTCTCTTTAGTGTCCGAGTAGCCTTAAAATCCATTAACATTGGGTTATAGTGTGATAGCCCGTAACTTCCCCGGGGAGGAAAGCCCGGATTATCTTGAGAACGCGACAAAATAGAACGCAAACAGAAGAACATTTCATTATTTACTACAACAATTCCATCAGAATATAAGAATATACAGAGTATGAATAAATATTATACAACATACAAATATCAAAGATTACAATAAATTACATAGCAGCGGAAAAACAATACAAAACACAACTGAAAGTAATACACGGATACAGAGCTTTCTGAGCATTGTTCCAGCTGTAAACCAGGATCCTGTGAATATAAATCTGAAAAACCAAAACTACTAGCTGCCCATGTCGAAAATAAGGGCACCCAGAGTTTAGGTTAAAACAATAAACTCCAGGTGAGACGACCCCGAACCCCGTACTGACGGCGGCAAGGGTAATCCTTGGAATATAACACATAAACAGATAACAACAGAATAGAATTAAATAAATACACCAGATAATGAACGAATAATATACTGGATAAACATAATCATCAGAGTTACACAGTATACAGGATCATACTTAGAACAAATACAGTTCAGCTATACATAAATGTCTACAGCGGAAAACAAACATAATGTACAATAGGAGCTGAATAGCATAAAAAGAGATAAAGAATAGAATCCATCTTCAGCTCCAGCTATATAGTGGAAGCCAGCTAAAACCTGAATACAAGGCTTCCCGTGTAGAAAAAGGGGCACCCGAGTTTGAAAGTGAAACAAACTACGAGTCAGTCATGGGACTGGTATGAGAAATCTACTCAACACATTTAAAATATGGCTAATCACAGGACCACGCCACTTTCGTGGAACGGGTTTACTCCATTGGATCGCCGGTGCTTTAAAACAAATCATTCTTTGAAACATCGCAATGCTTTTTTATAAAAATGAAGCCATTATAAGACTCAATTCCCATTACACAATGCAACGCAAACCAAGGGATAGAGTTTTACCTTATAATAGCCAAAATATGCTTGATACGAATAAAACAAAAGCATTTGATATTATTACTAGTGTTTACATGTTTCAAAAACAATTTCGAATCATAACTATCAATCATAGATGGCATGGGTACCATATATCATGTCGCCATATATATATACAATCAAAACTGCACGATGTCGTATTTGGAAATTGGATTTCCGTCATGAACCAAGGCAAAAGATAGTCCTTACCGACTTCGAGACGCTCTAGCCCGCCCCTCAGGCACAGGCTCAACCGTACCTTGGATCGTCAGGGCCGGTCCACAAGGAGTGGATTATAATGCCTGAACAATGCGTTTCTCCGCCCTTTGGGGCGTAAGTGAGCCAACGAATGACTCCATCGGTCCCGGATCGACCGATATTTCCAAGGCGCCTCGCAACAGTAACAACCACATAAGTCAAACTCGTCAGGGTGTGTAAAACCACTGACGCCACTTCTAACTAGAAAGAAAACGCACGTCCCCCCTGAGGTCCTTTCTCCCGTTTCTGTTTCATACCGGGTGTGAGGTTCGCGAATTCACGTTGTACACAAAGCTACGCCACACAGGCTGTAACACCCCGTAGTTTTATAACATTAAAATTCACAAATTAAAGTATACTTAATTTTTAGAAAAGAATTAAGTGAAATGGGTTGCGCAGAGAAATATATATATATTGATATATATATATATATAATTGAAAATTAAATAAATAAATATGCAAAAAAGTTCAAAACAGCGAATTGGAAGGGGAAATAACCGAACTGGCCCATTTTTGAGGTCGACCCGAGCTTTGCTGGGTCGACTAGGGGTTAATCCAGGGTGTTTGGCTGTCAACCCGTGGGCCTATTCGCTCAAATGCAGATTTTGCATTTGATTGGTTCTCATGGTTCAGGGTTAATCTAATGGTCCTAAATAACTTCCTACACCTATAAATACATCCTAATGCTAACCCTAAACCTAATTAAAATAGAATAGTTACCGTCATACCGTCGCCATGGAAATCAATGGAGCCACCGCCAACTAAGAAAGAAGAAAAGCAAATTCAATTCTAATTCTCTCAACCCTAAAGCAAAGAAAAACTCTCTCTTTTCTTCTCTAAATTGTGAGTATGATGATCTTAACAAGATTATTATCATTTTAATTAGGTTGAGTTATGAATGGATTATGAGTAGATGATGTGAATTATCATATATGTTGTTGTAAACCCCTTTTTGCTATCATGTATATTGTAAATCCAATGTTATGTGATGATGATATCTTATATGTTGTAAATCATGCTATGATGATGTTATGTATGTTGAAAGTTTCTATGCTATGTTGTGATGAATCATACATGTTAAAAAGGCCATGATGTTACCATCTATGCTAGTTAGTTCATATTAATTTAATCATCATGTTTGGGTTATGTTGATCTATATGACAAGTCACATATGCAAGTTAGATTGATTAGAAAAGTTATGAACATATGCCAAGACATCTATTATGACATCTAGAATTATGCTAGGACATATGTCATATCCTATGCTAGTTCACACCATCATTATGTTGCCTAAAAACCCCATATGCAAGTTTATGTATAGATTTGGGCTATGATCATATCATATAAATTGAGACATTTAACAAGTTGACACCTTTTGATCCTTAACATGTGTAGTTTATGCAAGTTTCACCCCTATTACGATTAGATTTATTTTAATTGTCCATATGTTGTGATAATTTATCTTTGTGCTAGGTGTTAGACTATACAAGTCTAGCCTATATTATGTGTTGAATAAGTGAACGTATAAACGTGGGGTAAGGATAATATTAAGGATTTAATATTAAAAAGTTGGGTGCAATTGATATGATTTTGCATGCCATAAGTGGATGGCCATAATTGAGTCAATTATGGACATCATTAAAAGTTGACTTAATTAATAATTTGAATAGGGAATTATTAAAACTGGGGTAAAAGATTTTAAGTGTTAATCAATGCTTAGGACACGAGGTTGGACTCGTTTGTGACGTAAACCTGCCTGGACCCGCCCGGCAAATCCAGTGGCCACAAATGTCAGCCCAATGTGAGAGGTCCTAGGCCTAAACTAAAGCATAACGGTTGTAAAGACACGAGATTAGACTCTTTTATGGTGTAAGACTGCCCGGACCCGCCCGGCAAATCCAGCTGCCATAAATGCCAGTCTAATGTGAGAGGTCTTTATGAGGTTATGGCCTGAATGAATTAAGAAATACTTAACCAGATAAACATGTAAGGTGGGACATGGGGGTTAAGTAGGTGCCTTGGGTGGCATGAGGAATCTAGGGGGTGCCCTTAGTGGCATGTGAAATACGATTAGTAAGACTTAACCAAACACACATGTAAATGAACATGACTAAGAGGGTTAAGTGGGATATACTAGTGACAAGCTTAGGTGGGTAGCTTGTGGGGGCCCATTTCGACCAGTATCCCAAACGTATCTTTGTGGGATCGACCCAAGTCGAGGACATGACACGCATGCTGGGTTTGACTGTAAGAGGCCAAAACGGGGAGCGGTGGCAATGCAAGTCCAACGGGTTTCATATGCATGTGTGGACCCGGGCTGGTAGATAAGACGTTGTTGCATCGTGTAGGTATAAGCCATGCATTCTCAAGTTGTATCGGGTTGCCACTTTAGGGGAGTGATACACCCCACTGTGGGGCCAGCACGGGTATCTACGAGTAGGGAGCCGATCGAAAGTGGGTAGTGGGGTACACCTAGCGGAGATAGGGGCAGACGACACCTATGTAGTCAGCTAGGGGTACGTAAAGCTATTTATAAAGTTTCTGTGTGAAGCAAGTGGGATCAAACAATAGGGTGACTGGTGTGGTGCAGTGTAGTAATGTGCGATGCAGTGTAGTAATCATTCGTTAGTAATTAGGTGTGCCTTTACCGTTATCTTTAACGTTATCTTAAACGCTATCTTTATCTTCCTAAGAGTTCATAGACATTTACTTGTCTTCCAGCTTATGCCTTATTCTAGTTATTTTGATAATAGTATTGTTAGAATTATCATACTCGCCAGACTTTATGTCTGACCCCCACTATTTCTATCCTTTTCCCCCCTCCAGGTCCTCAGGTTGGGCCCAACTTTAGTGGAGTTTGATTGAATTGCTTCATCTCTCTTTGGAAAGCTTGGACCGTTGAAGTAAAGTCCAGCTTGTTATCTTTTTAATGGCTATTTATGTAATGGGATTATGTATTTTGTTTTTATGAAGATGAATATTGTACTTGGTTATGATCTATGGTTTTATGATGTAACAAACATGTTTAATTTCCGCTACAATAAAATGAAGTTTTAGTTTTCCAAGTACTATTTATTATCCGTCTTGTTGTAATTTTTCTATTCTATATTAACTTATAACCTCCATGGAAGTTAATGCATTCCCTTTGTGAGTGACATTAATGGACGTGGGGTGTTACACGTGGTATCAGAGCTTAAGGTTACCAGAACAGATAAAAATACTTTAGAAAAATAGTTATTTTTGGAAGAAGTGCTTTCAAAAACATGTTTTAATGAGAAATTTAAAGAGAAAAGTTTTTAAGAAAAAAACATAATCCCCAATAGCCCATATCTTTATCTTTCGAATTCTCCATTTTGAATCTTTCCTTTTTCGTTTCAGCATGGCTGAAAATCTTAATCTACCCGACGGTGTAACGATACCAGGATGGTATAGGAGGTTGTTAGAGGCTAGGGCAGCTGCAGGTCCATCCAATGTTCCTCCACCACCAGTTGCACCCGTTCCTCCTCCTCCTCCTCGCGTAGATACTTTTGCAAAGACGTGCAAGGAATTCAAGGCTATGGGTGGAAAACAATTTCAAGGGTTAGAAACGTTTGTGGAAGCTAGAGATTGGCTTAAGGATGTGGAAGAATTGCTAGAAATCTTTGAAGTAGAAGAAGGGAGGATAGTTCGATTAGCAGCTTGGTTGATGAAGGGAGAGGCCTCATTTTGGTGGGAGGTCACTAATGGGGAGCGTCCTATTGACTCTCCGGTGGATTTCAGACGTAGGTTCGAGGCGAAGTTTCTCTTAAGGGCGGAAGAAAATCTATATATGGAAAGGTTCTTGACATTGAAGCAAGGAAGCTCATCAGTGAAAGAATATGTCAATAAATTTAATCAGTTAGCAAGGTTTGGCTTGGACTTAAACACGCCGGAGAAGAAGGCGCTGAGGTTCGTGAATGGCTTGAATGAACCATTGCAAGGGTTGGCTATGACCCACATCTCTATGGGGGCCACCTTTGAGAAGTTAGTAGAAATGGCGCTTATGCATGAGGAGAAAAGCGCTAAAGCTAATAAGGCACCCGAGAAGAAGGGGGATCAGAAGAAACCACAACAGCAAAACAAGAAGGGTGGAAAAGACAATAATGGCAAGGGAAAGAAGAAGTGCTTTAACTATGGAACCCCAGGCCATCTCAGCAAGGATTGCCGAAAGAAAAAGAAGACAGGCTGTTTTCATTGTGGCGATGCGGGACATTTAGTGAAGGACTGCCCAAAGAAGGGGCAGAGGGCAGGAGCTACCTCGGGACGAGAGGTGCAGGCTCTTATGGCACCAGGGCAGGCAAGGGGACAAGTTCAGGCTCTCGCGGTCCCACCGCTGCAAGAACGAGGTAGAACCATTTCTGTTGAAAGCTTAGTTTTTCTGTTTGATCATCATGTCCGTACCTTATTCGATTCGGGCGCATCACATTCGTTTATCTCTACATCATTAGTTGAATCACTACACTTAAACGCCAGTTTAGTAGAGGATCCCTTAGTTGTTTCGAATCCAATTGGGGCCTCAGCTCATTTGTCCATGATGTGTTTGGATTTTAAAATTTATATACTTAGCGTTGAGTTTAGATGTGATGCTTATGTGTTGGGCTTCACGGGCTATGGGCTAATTTTAGGAATGGATTGGTTATCCAGAAATGGGGCCGTTCTTGATTGTGAAAGGAGAGTAGTTAGGCTCGTGACTCGCCTTGGCAACACTCTCGAAATCTTTTGTACTCCCATAAATTCGGTTATGCTAAGTTATCTAGAATCGCTTGACGCGTCTGAGGAAAATCTACGATCTGTTAGAGTGGTCCGAGAGTATTCGGATGTGTTTGAGGAGGTGAAGGGCTTACCTCCGAAGCGGGAGATAGATTTTCGAATATATCTTGTGGATAATGCGAAACCAGTATCTTTGCCAGTACGCCACATGGCTCCTTGTGAAAGGAGGGAACTCGATAAGAAAGTGAAGGAGTTGCTTGAGAAGCGGTTCATAAGACGAAGTATATCGGAGTGGGGTGCTCCAGTAGTATTTGCCACGAAGGCGGATGGGTCCCTTAGACCGTGTGTGGACAATAGAGAACTTAATAAACTTACTAAGAAGAACAGACACCCACTGCCGAGGATTGACGATCTCTTCAATCAGTTAGTTAGCGCCTCAATGTTTTCGCAGTTGGACTTAGCCACTGGTTTCCATCAGTTGAGAGTGGCAGAGGATAGCATTGACAAGACTGCCTTTAGGACTCCGGACGGTTTCTATGAATGGCTAGTGATGCCCTTCGGTTTGACAAATGCCCCCGCATAATTTGTTGATTTGATGAGTAGGGTGTTTAGGGAGTACCTTAACAAATTTGTGGTAGTCTTTGTAGATGACATCTTGATCTTTTCAAAGGATGAAGAAGAGTATGCCCTGCATCTTAGGGAAGTGTTGGAGACTCTTCGAGCGCATAAGCTTAAAGCTAAATTTTCTAAGTGTCACTTTTGGAGGAAGGAAGTACGGTTCTTAGGACACGTGGTTTCCAAAGAAGGGATAGCTGTAGATCCCGCGAAGGTGGTGGCCATCCAAGATTGGAAGGTTCCTAAAAATGCTACCGAAGTGAGAAGTTTCTTTGGGTTGGATAGCTACTATAGGAAGTTTATCAAAGACTTTGCAAAGATATCAGCTCCATTGACACGCTTAACGAAGAAGAACCTAGTTTTCACATGGGACGTAGATTGTGATGATGCGTTCCAACGTTTGAAGAGAGCTTTGACTTCAGCCCCAGTCTTAGTATTGCCAGACGAGAGTAAGCCGTTTACCGTTTATACTGATGCTTGTGGGATAGGACTAGGCGTAGTCTTAGTGCAAGAGGGTAGGGTAATAGCCTATGGTGGAAGGCAGTTGAGAGCGCATGAGAAAAATTATCCTACACATGACCTAGAATTGGCCGCTATTGTTTTCGCGCTTAAGTCTTGGCGTCATTATCTTCTTGGCGAGAAATTTGAATTATTCACTAACCACAAGTCTTTAAAATACCTATTCTCTCAAAAGGACTTGAACTTAAGGCAGCAAAGGTAGATGGAGTTCTTAGCGTCCTACGACTTCGAAATAGCCTATACCCCTGGCAAGGGTAACGTGGTGGCAGACGCCTTAAGTAGAAAAAGATTATCCTTAAGTCCTTTGTTTATTGAGCGGCGAAGTTTAGAATTCATTTCGATGTTTGACTTTAGACCTTCCGTTGACTTCATACCCGGTTTGCTAGCTTCCTTAGAGGTCAGACCTACGCTTTTTGGACGGATTGGCGAGGCACAGCGAGACGACCCGCAGTTGGTTGAGTTAGTAAAAAAACTCAAAGGAGGGGAGTCATCAAGCCATCTCCGTAGGTATACCCTAGACGATAAGGGTTGGTTACGTAGGGACAGTAGACTTTGTGTACCAAAAGACAATGACCTAAGGAAGACTATTCTTGACGAAGCACATCATTCGAAGATGACCATTTATCCCGGTGAGGACAAGATGTACAAAGACATGAAGAGAGTTTACTTTTGGGCCGGCATGAAGAAAGATGTGGCCGAGTATGTCGCTAGATGCTTGGTGTGCCAACAAGTAAAAGCGGAGCAAAAGAAACCCGGTGGGTTGCTGCACCCATTGGAGGTTCCACAATGGAAATGGGAAAGCATCTCGATGGATTTTGTGGATGGATTACCATCGAGGAAGGGTAATACGGGAATTTGGGTTATAGTAGATAGACTTACTAAGAGCACCCATTTTATTCCCGTGAAAAGTAAGAGGACTGCTCCATGGTTAGCTTCTGTATACGTTCGAGAGATAGTTCGGTTGCACGACGTTCCTTTTAGCATAGTGAGCGACCACGATCCTATTTTCACTAGCGAATTTTAGAGAAGCTTACAAGAGGCGGTAGGTACTCAGTTATGTTTGAGCACCGCATATCATCCTCAAACGGACGGCCAGACCAAGAGGGTGAATCGCATTCTAGAGGATCTGTTGAGGTTACGTATCCTAGACTTTGGGGGTACGTGGGAAGAGCATCTTCCATTGCTGGAGTTCGCATATAATAACAGCTTTCAGTCCAGCATTGGTATGGCACCATTCGAAGCTCTTTATGGACGACCTTGTCGTTCACCTACATGTTGGTGGGAATCTATGGATAAGATCTTACTTGGGCCCAATATGATTAGGGAGACTTCGGAGAAGATCGACTTGATTCGAAGGAGGATGAAAGCAGCACAGGATAGGCAGAAATCTTATGCGGATAAGAGGAGGACAGATCTCGAGTTTGAAGTTGAGGACATGGTCTTTGTCAAAGTGTCTCCATTACGGAACGTTGTTCGCTTTGGGTCCGTTGGGAAATTAGCACCAAGGTTTGTAGCGCCGTTTCCTATTAAGGAGAAAATTGGACAGATGGCGTATAGAGTGGAGTTGCCCGAGTGACTTAGTGGTGTACACGACGTATTCCGTGTGTCACATTTGAGGAAGTGCTTGCACGAGACCGCGGAAGTAATAGAGCCGAGCTTTCTTAGAGAGATGGAGATAGAGCGTGATGCGACAATTCGACGAGCTCCTACGCGCATTCTTGGGTCGGAGATCAAGAGGTTGAGGAATCGAGAGGTCAGACTAGACAAAGTGCAACGGGGAGATGATGAGAGTAACGCTACTTGGGAGACGAAAGCGAAGATGCGTTCATTGTACCCTTTTCTTTTCTAGGGTATGTCTTTTGATTTCTCCTTTATCGCTTACCTTGTACTTATCTTATCTTTAGTGTGTCCTCTCGTTAGTATCTTTGACCTTTAGATAGGGTAGTCCTATGGTTGAAACATGTGTTTGAGACATGTTATGTATGATGGATGCACGTGGATGCATGTGTTTGCTAGTGGTTGCTCGTGGATGCACATACACACACTTTAGGCACTAGATCGGCTCAGTCACCTCATATTGCATATTGCATATAAATGTGTGTACATATTTAATTAATGGATGAATAATGGTTGTACCATCATATGGATGTTGCATTTTGGTGAATGGTTGTGCACACATGTAGAAATGATATGTATTGATAAGATTCTTTCGCATACATAATGGACGCATGGCACTATCATGGTTTGCATTAAGGGGGTCAACTGAATCATTAGACCGCCTGATTTTGCATTAGACAAGGAACATATACACACACTTCTTGCATATATTCATACATCATTAGAAATTTTATAAGGACAATGGATGCCAGTGTTTGATGGTTGAGTAGATGGTTGTTTGGATGTTAGGATATGCATTCTCCTTAACTTGGAGATTTCGGGGGTGAAATCCTTTAAGAAGGGGAGAATGTAACACCCCGTAGTTTTATAACATTAAAATTCACAAATTAAAGTATACTTAATTTTTAGAAAAGAAATAAGTGAAATGGGTTGCGCAGAGAAATATATATATATATTGATATATATATATATATAATTGAAAATTAAATAAATAAATATGCGAAAAAGTTCAAAACAGAGTATTAGGAGGGGAAATAACCGAACCGGTCCATTTTTGAGGTCGACCCAAGCCCCGCTGGGTCGATTAGGGGTTAATCCAGGGTGTTTGGCTATCAACCCGTGGGCCGATTCGCTCAAATGCAGATTTTGCATTTGATTGGTTCTCATGGTTCATGGTTAATCTAATGGTCCTAAATAACTTCCTACACCTATAAATACATCCTAATGCTAACCCTGAACCTAATTAAAATAGAATAGTTACCGCCATACCGTCGCCATGGAAATCAACGGAGCCGCCGCCAACTAAGAAAGAAGAAAAGCAAATTCAATTCTTATTCTCTCAACCCTAAAGCAAAGCAAAACTCTCTATTTTCTTCTCTAAATTGTGTGTATGGTGATCTTAAAAAGATTATTATCATTTTAATTAGGTTGAGTTATGAATGGATTATGAGTAGATGATGTGAATTATCATATATGTTGTTGTAAACCCCTTTTTGCTATCATGTATATTGTAAATCCAATGTTATGTGATGATGATATCTTATATGTTGTAAATCATGCTATGATGATGTTATGTATGTTGAAAGTTTCTATGCTATGTTGTGATGAATCATACATGTTAAAAAGGCCATGATGTTACCATCTATGCTAGTTAGTTCATATTAATTTAATCATCATGTTTGGGTTATGTTGATCTATATGACAAGTCACATATGCAAGTTAGATTGATTAGAAAAGTTATGAACATATGCCAAAACATCAATTATGACATCTAGAATTATGCTAGGACATATGTCATATCCTATGCTAGTTCACACCATCATTATGTTGCCTAAAAACCCCATATGCAAGTTTATGTATAGATTTGGGCTATGATCATATCATATAAATTGAGACATTTAACAATTTGACACCTTTTGATCCTTAACATGTGTAGTTTATGCAAGTTTCACCCCTATTATGATTAGATTTATTTTAATTGTTTATATGTTGTGATAATTTATCTTTGTGCTAGGTGTTACACTATACAAGTCTAGCCTATATTATGCGTTGAATAAGCGAACGTATAAACGTGGGGTAGGGGTAATATTAAGGATTTAATATTAAAAAGTTGGGGTGCAATTGATATGATTTTGCATGCCATAAGTGGATGGCCATAATTGAGTCAATTATGGACATCATTAAAAGTTGACTTAATTAATAATTTGAATAGGGAATTATTAAAACTGGGGTAAAAGATTTTAAGTGTTAATCAATGCTTAGGACACGAGGTTGGACTCGTTTGTGACGTAAACCTGCCCGGACCCGCCCGGCAAATCCAGTGGTCACAAATGTCAGCCCAATGTGAGAGGTCCTAGGCCTAAACTAAAGCATAACGGTTGTAAAGACACGAGGTTAGACTCTTTTATGGTGTAAGATTGCCCGGACCCGCCCGGCAAATCCAGCTGCCATAAATGCCAGTCTAATGTGAGAGGTCTTTATGAGGTTATGGCCTGAATGAATTAAGAAATACTTAACCAGATAAACATGTAAGGTGGGACATGGGGTTAAGTAGGTGCCTTGGGTGGCATGAGGAATCTAGGGGGTGCCCTTAGTGGCATGTGAAATACGATTAGTAAGACTTAACCAAACACACATGTAAATGAACATGACTAAGAGGGTTAAGTGTGATATACTAGTGACAAGCTTAGGTGGGTAGCTTGTGGGGGGCCCATTTCGACCAGTATCCCAAACGTATCTTTATGGGATCGACCCAAGTCGAGGACGGGACACGCATGCTGGGTTTGACTGTAAGAGGCCAAAACGGGGAGCGGTGGCAACGCAAGTCCAACGGGTTTCATATGCGTGTGTGGACCCGGCCTGGTAGATAAGGCGTTGTTGCATCGTGTAGGTATAAGCCGTGCATTCTCAAGTTGTATCGGGTTGCCACTTTAGGGGAGTGATACACCCCACTGTCGGGCCAGCACGGGTATCTACGAGTAGGGAGCCGATCGAAAGTGGGTAGTGGGGTACACCTAGCGGAGATAGGGGCAGACGGCACCTATGTAGTCAGCTAGGGGTACGTAAGGCTATTTATAAAGTTTCTGTGTGAAGCAAGTGGGATCAAACAATAGGGTGACTGGTGTGGTGCAGTGTAGTAATGTGCGGTGCAGTGTAGTAATCATTCGTTAGTAATTAGGTGTGCCTTTACCGTTATCTTAAACGCTATCTTTATCTTCCTAAGAGTTCATAGACATTTACTTGTCTTCCAGCTTATGCCTTAGTCTAGTTATTTTGATAATAGTATTGTAAGAATTATCATACTCGCCAAACTTTATGTCTGACCCCCTCTATTTCTATCCTTTTTCCCCCTCTAGGTCCTCAGGTTGGGCCCAGCTCTAGTGGAGTTTGATTGAATTGCTTCATCTCTCTTTGGAAAGCTTGGACCGTTGAAGTAAAGTCCAGCTTGTTATCTTTTTAATGGCTATTTATGTAATGGGATTATGTATTTTGTTTTTATGAAGATGGATATTGTACTTGGTTATGATCTATGGTTTTATGATGTAACAAACATGTTTAATTTCCGCTGCAATAAAATGAAGTTTTAGATTTCCAAGTACTATTTATTTTCTGTCTTGTTGTAATTTTTCTGTTCTATATTCACTTATAACCTCCATGGAAGTTAATGCATTCCCTTTGTGAGTGACATTAATGGACGTGGGGTGTTACACGTGGTATCAGAGCTTAAGGTTACCAGAACAGATAAAAATACTTTAGAAAAATAGTTGTTTTTGGAAGAAGTGCTTTTAAAAACATGTTTTAATGAGAAATTTAAAGAGAAAAGTTTTTAAGAAAAAAAACATAATCCCCAATAGCCCATATCTTTATCTTTCGAATTCTCCATTCTGAATCTCTCCTTTTTCGTTTCAGCATGGCTGAAGATCTTAATCTACCCGACGGTGTAACGATACCAGGATGGTATAGGAGGTTGTTAGAGGCTAGGGCCGCTGCGGGTCCAGCCAATGTTCCTCCACCACCAGTTGCACCCGTTCCTCCTCCTCCTCCTCCTCGCGTAGATACTTTTGTAAAGACGTGCAAGGAATTCAAGGCTATGGGTGGAAAACCATTTCAAGGGTCAGAAACGTTTGTGGAAGCTAGAGATTGGCTTAAGGAGGTGTAAGAATTGCTAGAAATCTTTGAAGTAGAAGAAGGGAGGAGAGTTCGATTAGCAGCTTGGTTGATGAAGGGAGAGGCCTCGTTTTGGTGGGAGGTCACTAATGGGGAGCGTCATGTTGACTCTTGGGCGGATTTCAGACGTAGGTTCGAGGCGAAGTTTCTTCCAAGGGCGGAAGAAAATCTATATATGGAAAGGTTCTTGACATTGAAGCAAGGAAGCTCATCAGTGAAAGAATATGTCAATAAATTTAATCAGTTAGCAAGGTTTGGCTTGGACTTAGTGAACACGCCGGAGAAGAAGGTGCTGAGGTTCGTGAATGGCTTGAATGAACCATTGCAAGGGTTGTCTATGACCCACATCCCTATGGGGGCCACCTTTGAGAAGTTAGTAGAAATGGCACTTATGCATGAGGAGAAAAGCGCTAAAGCTGATAAGGCACCTGAGAAGAAGGGGGATCAGAAGAAACCACAACAGCAAAACAAGAAGGGTGGAAAAGACAATAATGGCAAGGGAAAGAAGAATTGCTTTAACTGTGGAACCCCAGGCCATCTCAGCAAGGATTGTCGAAAGAAAAAGAAGACAGGCTGTTTTCATTGTGACGATGCGGGACATTTAGTGAAGGACTGCACAAAGAAGGGGCAGAGGGCAGGAGCTACCTCGGGAGGACAGGTGCAGGCTCTTATGGAACCAGGGCAGGCAAGGGGACAAGTTCAGGCTCTCGCGGTCCCACCGCTGCAAGAACGAGGTAGAACCATTTCTGTTGAAAGCTTAGTTTTTCTGTTTGATCATCCTGTCCGTACCTTATTTGATTCGGGCGCATCACATTCGTTTATCTCTACATCATTAGTTGAATCACTACACTTAAACACCAGTTTAGTAGAGGATCCCTTAGTTGTTTCGAATCCAATTGGGGGCTCAGCTCATTTGTCCATGATGTGTTTGGATTTGAAAATTTCTATACTTAGCGTTGAGTTTAGATGTGATGCTTATGTGTTGGGCTTCATGGGCTATGGGCTAATTTTAGGAATGGATTGGTTATCCAGAAATGGGGCCGTTCTTGATTGTGAAAGGAGAGTAGTTAGGCTCGTGACTCGCCTTGGCAACACTCTCGAAATCTTTTGTAATCCCATAAATTCGGTTATGCTAAGTTATCTAGAATCGCTTGACGCGTCTGAGGAAAATCTACGATCTGTTAGAGTGGTCCGAGAGTATTCGGATGTGTTTGAGGAGGTGAAGGGCTTACCTCTGAAGCGGGAGATAGATTTTCGAATATATCTTGTGGATAATGCGAAACCAGTATCTTTGCTAGTACGCCACATGGCTCCTCGTGAAAGGAGGGAACTCGATAAGCAAGTGAAGGAGTTGCTTGAGAAGGGGTTCATAAGACAAAGTATATCGGAGTGGGGTGCTCCAGTAGTATTTGCCACGAAGGCGGATGGGTCCCTTAGACTGTGTGTGGACTATAGAGAACTTAATAAACATACTAAGAAGAACAGACACCCAATGCTGAGGATTGACGATCTCTTCGATCAGTTAGTTGGCGCCTCAGTGTTTTCGCAGTTGGACTTAGCCACTGGTTTCCATCAGTTGAGAGTGGCTGAGGATAGCATTGACAAGAGAGCCTTTAGGACTCTAGACGGTTTCTATGAATGGCTAGTGATGCCCTTCGGTTTGACAAACTCCCCCGCATACTTTGTTGATTTGATGAGTAGGGTGTTTAGGGAGTACCTAAACAAATTTGTGGTAGTCTTTGTAGAAGACATCTTGATCTTTTCTAAGGATGAAGAAGAGCATGCCCTACATCTTAGGGAAGTGTTGGAGACTCTTCGAGCGCATAAGCTTAAAGCTAAATTTTCTAAGTGTCACTTTTGGAGGAAGGAAGTATGGTTCTTAGGACACGTGGTTTCCAAAGAAGGGATAGCTGTAGATCCCGCGAAGGTGGTGGCCATCCAAGATTGGAAGGTTCCTAAAAATGCTACCGAAGTGAGAAGTTTCTTGGGGTTGGCTGGTTACTATAGGAAGTTTATCAAAGACTTCGCACAGATATCAGCTCCATTGACACGCTTGACGAAGAAGAACCTAGTTTTCACATGGGACGTAGATTGTGATGATGCGGTCCAACGTTTGAAGAGAGCTTTGACTTCAGCCCCAGTCTTAGTATTGCCAGACGGGAGTAAGCAGTTTACCGTTTATACTGATGCTTGTGGGACAGGACTAGGCGCAGTCTTAATGCAAGAGGGTAGGGTAATAGCCTATGGTGGAAGGCAGTTGAGAGCTCATGAGAAAAAATATCCTACACATGACCTAGAATTGGCCGCTATTGTTTTCGCGCTTAAGTCTTGGCGTCATTATCTTCTTGGCGAGAAATTCGAATTATTCACTGACCACAAGTCTTTAAAATACCTATTCTCTCAAAAGGACTTGAACTTAAGGCAGCAAAGGTGGATGGAGTTCTTAGCGTCCTACGACTTCGAAATAGCCTATACCCCTGGCAAGGGTAACGTGGTGGCAGACGCCTTAAGTAGAAAAAGATTATCCTTAAGTCCTTTGTTTGTTGAGCGGCGAAGTTTAGAATTCATTTCGATGTTTGACTTTAGACCTTCCGTTGACTTCGTACCCGGTTTGCTAGCATCCTTGGAGGTCAGACCTGCGCTTTTGGGACGGATTGGTGAGGCACAGCGAGACGACCCGCAGTTGGTTGAGTTAGTAGAAAAACTCAAAGGAGGGGAGTCATCAAGCCATCTCTGTAGGTATACCCTAGACGATATGGGTTGGTTACGTAGGAACGGTAGACTTTGTGTACCAAAAGACGATGACCTAAGGAAGACTATTCTTGACGAAGCACATCATTCGAAGATGACCATTCATCCCGGCGAGGACAAGATGTACAAAGACATGAAGAGAGTTTACTTTTGGGCCAGCATAAAGAAAGATGTGGCCGAGTATGTCGCTAAATGCTTGGTGTGCCAACAAGTAAAAGCGGAGCAAAAGAAACCCGGTGGGTTGCTTCACCCATTGGAGGTTCCACTATGGAAATGGGAAAGCATCTCGATGGATTTTGTGGATGGATTACCGCGATCGAGGAAGGGTAATACGGGAATTTGGGTTATAGTAGATAGACTTACTAAGAGCGCCCATTTTATTCTCGTGAAAAGTAAGAGGACTGCTCCATGGTTAGCTTCTGTATACGTTCGAGAGATAGTTCGGTTGCACGGTGTTCCTTCTAGCATAGCGAGCGACCGCGATCCTATTTTCACTAGCGAATTTTGGAGAAGCTTACAAGAGGCGGTAGGGACTCAGTTATGTTTGAGCACCGCATATCATCCTCAAACGGACGGCCAGACCGAGAGGGTGAATCGCATTCTAGAGGATCTGTTGAGGTTATGTATCCTAGACTTTGGGGGTACGTGGGAAGAGCATCTTCCATTGGTCGAGTTCGCATATAATAACAGCTTTCAGTCCAACATTGGTATGGCACCATTTGAAGCTCTTTATGGACGACCTTGTCGTTCACCTACATGTTGGTGGGAATCTACGGATAAGATCTTACTTGGGCCCGATATGATTAGGGAGACTTCGGAGAAGATTGACTTGATTCGAAGGAGGATGAAAGCAACACAGGATAGGCAGAAATCTTATGCGGATAAGAGGAGGACAGATCTCGAGTTTGAAGTTGGGGACATGGTCTTTGTCAAAGTGTCTCCATTACGGAACGTTGTTCGCTTTGGGTCCGTTGGGAAATTAGCACCAAGGTTTGTAGGGCCGTTTCCCATTAAAGAAAAAGTTGGACAGATGGCGTATAGAGTGGAGTTGCCCGAGAGACTTAGTGGTGTACACGACGTATTCCATGTGTCACATTTGAGGAAGTGCTTGCACGAGACCACGGAAGTGGTAGAGTCGAGCTTTCTTAGAGAGGTGGAGATAGAGCGTGATGCGACAATTCGACGAGCTCCTACGCGCATTCTTGGGTCGGAGATCAAGAGGTTGAGGAATCGAGAGGTCAGACAGTCAAAGTGCAATGGGGAGATGATGAGAATAACGCTACTTGGGAGACGAAAGCGAACATGCGTTCATTGTACCCTTTTCTTTTCGAGGGTATGTCTTTTGATTTCTCCTTTTTCGCTTACCTTGTACTTATCTTATCTTTAGTGTGTCATCTCGTTAGTATCTTTGACCTTTAGATAGGGTAGTCCAATGGTTGAAACATGTGTTTGAGACATGTTATGTATTATGGATGCACGTGGATGCAAGTGTTTGCTAGTGGTTGCTCGTGGATGCACATACACACACTTTAGGCACTAGATCGGCTCAGTCATCTCATATTGCATATTGCATATAAATGTGTGTACATATTTAAGTAATGGATGAATAATGGTTGTACCATCATATGGATGTTGCATTTTGGTGAATGGTTGTGCACACATGTAGAAATGATATGTATCGATAAGGTTCTTTCGCATACATAATGGACACATGGCACTATCATGGTTTGCATTAAGGGGGTCAACTGAATTAGTAGACCGCCTGATTTTGCATTAGACAAGGAACATATATACACACTTTTTGCATATGTTCATACAACATTAGAAATTTTATAAGGACAATGGATGCCAGTGTTTGATGGTTGAGTAGATGGTTGTTTGGATGTTAGGATATGCATTCTCCCTAACTTGGAGATTTCGGGGGCGAAATCCTTTAAAAAGGGGAGAATGTAACACCCCGTAGTTTTATAACATTAAAATTCACAAATTAAAGTATACTTAATTTTTAGAAAAGAATTAAGTGAAATGGGTTGCGCAGAGAAATATATATATATATTGATATATATATATATAATTGAAAATTAAATAAATAAATATGCGAAAAAGTTCAAAACAGCGAATTGGGAGGGGAAATAACCGAACCGGCCCATTTTTGAGGTCGACCTGAGCCTCGCTGGGTCGACTAGGGGTTAATCCAGGGTGTTTGGCTGTCAACCCGTGGGCCAATTCGCTCAAATGCAGATTTTGCATTTGATTGGTTCTGATGGTTCAGGGTTAATCTAATGGTCCTAAATACCTTCCTACACCTATAAATACATCCTAATGCTAACCCTAAACCTAATTAAAATAGAATAGTTACCGTCGCCATGGAAATCAATGGAGCCGCCGCCAACTAAGAAAGAAGAAAAGCAAATTCAATTCTAATTCTCTCAACCCTAAAGCAAAGCAAAACTCTCTCTTTTCTTCTCTAAATTGTGAGTATGGTGATCTTAACAAGATTATTATCATTTTAATTAGGTTGAGTTATGAATGGATTATGAGTAGATGATGTGAATTATCATATATGTTGTTGTAAACCCCTTTTTGCTATCATGTATATTGTAAATCCAATGTTATGTGATGATGATATCTTATATGTTGTAAATCATGCTATGATGATGTTATGTATGTTGAAAGTTTCTATGCTAAGTTGTGATGAATCATACATGTTAAAAAGGCCATGATGTTACCATCTATGCTAGTTAGTTCATATTAATTTAATCATCATGTTTGGGTTATGTTGATCTATATGACAAGTCACATATGCAAGTTAGATTGATTAGAAAAGTTATGAACATATGCCAAGACATCTATTATGACATCTAGAATTATGCTAGGACATATGTGATATCCTATGCTAGTTCACACCATCATTATGTTGCCTAAAAACCCCATATGCAAGTTTATGTATAGATTTGGGCTATGATCATATCATATAAATTGAGACATTTAACAAGTTGACACCTTTTGATCCTTAACTTGTGTAGTTTATGCAAGTTTCACCCCTATTATGATTAGATTTATTTTAATTGTCCATATGTTGTGATAATTTATCTTTGTGCTAGGTGTTAGACTATACAAGTCTAGCCTATATTATGCGTTGAATAAGCGAACGTATAAACGTGGGGTAGGGGTAATATTAAGGATTTAATATTAAAAAGTTGGGGTGCAATTGATATGATTTTGCATGCCATAAGTGGATGGCCATAATTGAGTCAATTATGGACATTATTAAAAGTTGACTTAATTAATAATTTGAATAGGGAATTATTAAAACCGGGGTAAAAGATTTTAAGTGTTAATCAACGCTTAGGACACGAGGTTGGACTCGTTTGTGACGTAAACCTGCCCTGACCCGCCCGGCAAATCCAGTGGTCACAAATATCAGCCCAATGTGAGAGGTCCTAGGCCTAGACTAAAGCATAACGGTTGTAAAGACACGAGGTTAGACTCTTTTATGGTGTAAGACTGCCCGGACCCGCCCGGCAAATCCAGCTGCCATAAATGCCAGTCTAATGTGAGAGGTCTTTATGAGGTTATGGCCTGAATGAATTAATAAATACTTAACCAGATAAACATGTAAGGTGGGACATGGGGGTTAAGTAGGTGCCTTGGGTGGCATGAGGAATCTAGGGGGTGCCCTTAGTGGCATGTGAAATACGATTAGTAAGACTTAACCAAACACACATGTAAATGAACATGACTAAGAGGGTTAAGTGGGATATACTAGTGACAAGCTTAGGTGGGTAGCTTGTGGGGGGCCCATTTCGACCAGTATCCCAAACGTATCTTTGTGGGATCGACCCAAGTCGAGGACGGGACACGCATGCTGGGTTAGACTGTAAGAGGCCAAAACGGGGAGCGGTGGCAACGCAAGTCCAACGGGTTTCATATGCGTGTGTGGACCCGGGCTGGTAGATAAGACGTTGTTGCATCGTGTAGGTATAAGCCGTGCATTCTCAAGGTTTATCGGGTTGCCACTTTAGGGGAGTGATACACCCCACTGTGGGGCCAGCACGGGTATCTACGAGTAGGGAGCCGATCGAAAGTGGGTAGTGGGGTACACCTAGTGGAGATAGGGGCAGACGACGCCTATGTAGTCAGCTAGGGGTACGTAAGGCTATTTATAAAGTTTCTGTGTGAAGCAAGTGGGATCAAACAATAGGGTGACTAGTGTGGTGCAGTGTAGTAATGTGCGGTGCAGTGTAGTAATCATTCGTTAGTAATTAGGTGTGCCTTTACCGTTATCTTTAACGTTATCTTAAACGCTATCTTTATCTTCCTAAGAGTTCATAGACATTTACTTGTCTTCCATCTTATGCCCTAGTCTAGTTATTTTGATAATAATCATACTCGCCAGACTTTATGTCTGACCCCCTCTATTTCTATCCTTTTTCCCCCTCAAGGTCCTCAGGTTGGGCCCAGCTCTAGTGGAGTTTGATTGAATTGCTTCATCTCTCTTTGGAAAGCTTGGACCGTTGAAGCAAAGTCCAGCTTGTTATCTTTTTAATGGCTATTTATGTAATGGGATTATGTATTTTGTTTTTATGAAGATGGATATTGTACTTGGTTATGATCTATGGTTTTATGATGTAACAAACATGTTTAATTTCCGCTGCAATAAAATGAAGTTTTAGATTTCCAAGTACTATTTATTATTTGTCTTGTTGTAATTTTTCTGTTCTATATTCACTTATAACCTCCATGGAAGTTAATGCATTCCCTTTGTGAGTGACATTAATGGACGTGGGGTGTTACACAGGCTGTGCTTTGATCATCACCACAAGACTTTGCTTTTCAACAGAAGCCCTGATCACTGCATCTTAGCATGCCACATAGGCAATTCACACCGTGCAACTGATGGCTATCAATCACATAGAATAAATTCCAATGTCAAACACACTGTCCATTTGCAAGTCCGTTCTGGGTCTGAATGAAACCGGAGGCACCATATACCTCGCAAACCCATCGATCACCACGTACGTCTAGACGATCACCACTCATTATCCATATTTCGGGATGCCTCCCAATCAGGACCTCGGTTACCATCCAAACGAGGTGAAGATCTCCGGTCTTCGACCACCATCTTCATCTTCGATTTCTTATCGTCGATACAGTTATTCAGAATGGGATAAACCCGGTCTTTCTGAGCAACTCGCGTATATTATAAACAAGTGCTACACAAAAACTACTACGCATCATTTCAATTCATTAGTCACTAACCATCAATCAGTAAGAGAACGATTTCCCAAATATTAACCCCGAAGGCCGAAACCAACATCAGATCAAAATCCAGGAAACCATTCGACTTAGCTAACCTTCATGCATCTAGTTCGCACGCAGGCGGCATGTATACTTTTTTTCATTTCCACAAACTAATCCTATGTGGTTTCAACCAAATATCTCTCAACCACAAATGGGTATTTTTCAACCACAAACAATTTCCAATCAACCATTCGCTATCAATCAATTTTCACACCAATCACAACCAATAAATATCGTCCATGGTTTGTGGACTAGGGGCATATATATATATATATATATATATATATTTATATATAGCATTTCACTTCTATTTCAACACATATATAATTTTTACAACGCATATATAACTTATACATCGAACGTACAACTTATACAACGCTTATACAAGAGGTGTACAACGCTTATATAACTCATACATCGACTATATAATTTATACATCGTCGTTTTCCATATCGTTTATAAATCAGAAATCTCACATTGGGTTCCACTCCACCAAAAATAGCAGAAGGCTCGGAAAAATATGCGGTCTCTTCTAAAATGTAGAAGACGTCCACACGAGTCCACTGTCTCTTGTTTCACTGAATTTCGACAACACAGCAAAAAGATATGATTTTTACAAGTTTGCAACGCTTTAGAGTGTTATTTTCAGTTAAAAATAATCAAGGCCGCATACCTCCTTTGAACGTTCAAATCTGGGGTTGCAATTTGCAATCAATCCGTGAAGCTAGAGGACGATCGGCCTTCGCAGCGTCGAAGGGCTAGGAGAGAGCTTCGCGTGCGTGGGGGAGTGGGCCAGCTCGGTGGACCCAGGTGATGGCGGCGGCCGTTGAAAAGCTCCGACTTCGGGGACCCGATCCAACCAAAATACTCAATGATGTCTGACAAATCCGGTATGGATTTAAAGCTCTTCGAATTCTCTTCAAAATGGATCAAAGTTTGCTTGATTTCATTTGGAATTGAAAGAGAAATCGAGTCGGGAAGTTTGGAAGGGTTTTCCGCTTCACGCGCAGGTCGGGGAGAGAGAGAAGCGGGGAGAGAGAAAAGTGATGGCCAATCAGATTTTTTATTTTATTTTATATATTTTTAAAATCCGAAAATACCCCCTTTCACACAAGAACTCCAATCCAAACCCAACGACTGTCGTCCCTAGCGTTTTACCCCCATTCCGAACACAATGGGATATGTTTCGTAGGCCCATTCGACTGTTTCAGTCAGTTTTCCTTCAATTTAAAATATATAACATTCAATATTCGATTTGAACGTACATTTCAATTTGCCAGGGCCACAAATTGATTCGAAAAATAAATCTGGCTATGTTTTGACGACACGGTCCCAACAAAACTAGTTTCGTCGAATTCTGAGACCGTTTGAAAAATGGCCCATTTCTGGTCGATCCAATTTAATAGAAATCGACCAAACACATTTTCCTTTGCCACGCTCACATACTAACTTCAAAAATTATGAAATTTGAAACTTAGCAATAGTTTAACATCCAGGATCCAACAAAAGTGGTTTCGTCGAATTCCGAGGTCATTTGCAAAATGGCCATTTTCACGGGCTATATAAATTCCATAGCGACCTTTCTGAAAATTCATTTGGCCATAACTTTTGCTTTCCGCTATGAAACTTCGATTTTTCAGATTAATTAGAAAGGTATTCACTAACAGATTTAAATATTTTTGGTTTCACCCAAATCCGTTTTGTTTTGCACCCGGTACGGTCAGTCAAAGTTTGAATTCAAATTTTGAAACTACCGCGCCATTTCAAGACTTGTTTATAATTAGAATTAATTATATTCCTTTTCAATTGTCGATTCAAACTCAGTTTTCATTGCTATTATTTAAAATATTTATTTTAAATATTTAAAATCCACTATTTTAGCCAATAATTTTTTTTTAAATTGGTTCAGATTTTCCGGGTCGTTACAATCTCCCCCACTTAAAACTTTTCATCCCTGAAAAGGAACAAAGTTGAAAGTGGTTTGATTAATCAACTCTACGTTCAATCTGGCTTCCATTCTCCAACTTTTCAGTTTCTGAGAATTTTCAAATTCTTCAAAAATTTGGCTAACACCCGGAATTTTCGAAAAATTTCGCCATAACCTCCTTTGTATGGGGAGAGGTTTGGAAATTTATTGGGCCATATTAGGTACGCAATAAATCCTAATAAGCATACACATATTTATAGTGATATATTCTGGTGTTTACAGGGAAGCGTGTATAGATAATAACTCCAGAGAATAAATTCTCGTCGCCTTGTCAAAGCCTGAGGGAGTGTGTATTTTAATTGCTCCAGAGGATAAATCCTCGCCACCTCATCCCGTGTGGGAAATAAATAGTCCATGTGCCGTATCTAATAACTAGAGAGACGTGATTATTGTCAACTCCAGACCCGTGTGGGTTTTTTTATTAATTTGGCAATTTTATCGTTACAATTTAAATAGTCCATATCAGTCATCAGTTCAACCTGTAAAATATAGTCTTCGCCATACAAGCCTCTCGCTCGTATGGTAAATCTTCCACCTCGTCACACAAGCTCCAAATGCTTATGTGGTATATGATGAAGTATGCCTATCTTCGAGAAGTATGCCATGTAGTGTAGTTCAAAATTAATTGTTACTATCCTATGGCGATGTTTATTATTTCACACAGAACAACCAGCACTCCGCTTCCAAGGGCATTCACAGGAGTTGATATAATAATATTTCGCATCCAACTCATTAAGGTTTACCTATTTGTCGGGCATGCAAATAAAATCTTTACTCAACAGCTATCCATTTACCTGTTCAAACATATATAATGCACATGTATATATTTCTATCTATTTTCTAATCAGTTCAATGTGTGATTTAAATGAATAAATTCTACCATTATTCTCTTATTGATTAAATTAACTATCGTTTTAATAATTCAATTAATCAACTCTACAATCACACAACACAAACAACAATCAAATTGTTTTTAACTTTTCAAAAATATACTAATCAATTTCTATACTCTTTTAAAATCTTCCAGCCTATAGAATTAAAAGTGCACATCCGTGGAAAGAGAATAACAACAGAGTAGAGAACTAATTGGTAATGCAAAGTATGGTAAATGCACCTTGCACCGGAGTCAATCAGATATATCCACTCGGCATCTAGGATAGGCTTTCTGAATGCTCTCCTCAGTTTCCCAAGTACAATCTCGCGGATCTCCATTGCACTTTGACTAAGTGAACTTTCTTGTTCCTCGGCTCTTTGGTTTCTTTGCCGATGGTTTTTAGCGGCTCTCTTCTCACAGCTAATTCTGGAGTAACTTCAATATCCTGTTGAGTTGCTTCTTCCACGATCAAGTCTGGATCATGAACGTGCTTTCGAAGTTGAGATATGTGAAATACATCATGCACTCCAGGCAACCAATCAGGCAATATAACCCTATAAGCGAGAGTTCCGATCCGTTCCAGAATAGGAAACGGACCAATGAATTTGGGCGCCAACTTCCCAGTTTTACCGAACCGGATAACTCCTCTCATCGGCGATACTTTCAGATATACATAGTCACCAACAGCAAATGATATATCTCTTCTTCTCTTGTCGGCATAGCTCTTTTGTCGGCTTTGAGCGGCGAGTAATCGTTTCTTAACGAAATCGACTTTGTCGGCAGCTTCTCGGATCATATCAGGCCCTAACACAAGTCTATTACCGGGTTCGACCCAACAAGCAGGAGATCGACACGGTCTACCATACAATGCTTCGAATGGTGACATTATCAGGCTCGCCTGGTAGCTGTTGTTATAAGAGAATTCAGCCAAATGTAAATGGTCTTCCCATGATCCACCGAAATCTAGAACACAAGCCCGCAATAGATCTTCTAGTATACGATTCACCCTCTCAGTTTGACCATCTGTCTGAGGATGATAAACGGTGCTCAAGTTCAGTTTTGTTCCTAGATCTACTTGAAATGCCTTCCAGAATTTGCTAGTAAATATTGTATCTCTATCACTGACTATACTGAGCGGCACTCCATGTAGTTTAACTATTTCCTTGAAATATATCTGCGCCAGACTCTGAGCAGATCTGTTTGATCTGATAGGTATGAAATGGGCGGTCTTCGTGAAGCGATCTACGATCACCCAAATACTGTCATTTCCTTTTCTGGTTCTGGGAAAACCATCAATGAAGTCCATGTAAATATGTTCCCACTTCCAACCTGGAACATCTAGCAGTTGTAACAGTCCAGCAAGTTTCTATTGGTCGCTTTTGACTAGCTGGCAAGTAGGGCATCGGCTAACATATAAAGAAATGTCCCTCTTCATCGACATCCACCAGAAAGTGCGTTTGATGTCATTGTACATTTTGCTTACTCCCGGATGGATACTAAGTTTTGACTTGTGGCATTCATCCAGTACTTCCTTTCGGAGCTCAGGAATGTTAGGGACACAGATTCGATCTTTGAGCCTTAGAATCCCATCATTATCAACTTGAAAACTCGAGGGTTCACCTTGTTGAATTATCTCTCTGATCTTCTGAATGAAGTGATCATCCTTCTTAAGAGCATATATTTTATCTATCAATGAAGTCGTGATAATAAAACTGGTGATCATTTCATTCTTTCGGCTTAACGCATCGGCCACGACATTGGCTTTCCCTGGAGTGTATATAATCTCAAAGTCATATGCTGCAAGAAACTCCAGCCAATTTTGCTGCCTCAGATTCAAGTCTTTTTGGGTGAACAGATACTTTAGCGACTGGTGATCTGTAAACAGTTCAAATCTCTCACCCAGAAGATAGTGTCTCCAGATTTTCAAAGCGAATACTATAGCCAATAACTCAAGATCATGAGTGACGTAGTTTTTCTCGTGCGGCTTCAGCTGACGGCTAGCATAAGCAATCACTTGACCCCTTTGCATTAACACTGCGCTAAGGCCTTCTCTAGAAGCATCAGTCCAGACTTTCAAATCCTGATTGCTATCGATGATGGTTAACACTGGAGTTGTCGTTAATCTTAACTTTAGCTCTTCAAAAGCCTCTTCACTTTCTGGAGTCCATTTGAATTTTGAGTGCTTCTTTGTAAGCTTCGTTAAGTGACCAGATATCTTCGAAAAGTTTTTAACGAACTTCCGGTAATAACTAGCCAATCCGAGAAAACTGCGGACTTCTGTAGGAGTACTGGGCTGTTTCCAATTTTGAATAGCGGTGATTTTACTTGGATCCACCGCAATTCCTTCTTTTGATACGACATGGCCCAGAAATTTCACTTCATCTTGCCAGAATATGCATTTGGACAGTTTGGCTTTCAATACATTCCGTCTCAGAATTTCTAGAACCTATTCCAGATGCTTTTCATGTTCGGCCTTTGATTTAGAGAAGATTAGAATATTGTCAATAAAAACCAGAACAAATTTATTCAGGACTCCTCTGAACACTCTATTCATCAAATCGACGAAGTATGCGGGAGCGTTACATAAGCCGAACGGCATTACTAACCACTCGTAGAATAAGTCTGGACCTCTAAATGATGTCATTGGAACACACTCTTCGGCAATTCGAAGCTGATGGAAGCCTGTAGCTAGGTCCATCCTTGAAAATACTTGTGCTCCATCCAGACGATCCAATAAATCATCGATTCGCGGCAATGGATATTTGTTCTTTATGGTCTGCTTGTTCAAATCACGATAATCCACACATAGCTGTAGAGTACCGTCTGATTTTGGGACAAACACCACTGCTGCTCCCCAATCTGAGAAACTAGGCCTGATCAGACCCTTCCATACTAGCTGTCGTGTTTGATTGTCAAGTTCTTCTTTCTCTTTTAAGGACATTCTTCGAATAGCGTGAACTACCGGCCTTGCATTCGGAATCAAAGCAATCTTGAAATCTATTTCTCTCTGCGGAGGTAAGCGAACAACTTCTTCGAACACATCCGCATAGTTCTTGACGACAGGAATGTCTTTTACGAGGTCGAGAATATTCTCTGTGACTTCGGGGATATTTTCTATTTGAACAGGAGAAACATCCAAAGCTTCCCAAAAGTCTTTTCTATTAGCATTCTGACCTTCACATGGAATGGTTATATAATCACCTGATTTAATCTTCGCCCTAACGATTCTGTCGGCGCATTTAACCTCAGCTTCATACTTGGTCAGCCAGTCTAACCCCAAGATAAGATCAAACTCTGTAAAATTCATGACGACCGCGATGGTAGGAAACCGATAACGAGAAAAAGAAACCGACACTCCACAAACCCAACTGAGATCAATGGAACCCCCAACCGGATTCTGGACAGTCATTGATTCCTTGAGCTTCTTCAAATTCAAATCCAGCTTCTTAGCTGCATTCTTCGCAACAAAGCTTCGCGACGCGCTGGTGTCAAACAGTACTTTAACAGGAATATCTTTGACAGTAAGCGTTCCTTCTAAAACATCCGGCCTTTCCTGACTAGCTGAGGGCTCAGAAGTTTCTGCCAATTCATTTACCTGAGCTTCTTTGGTCGTTTTTAACAGCCGGCAATCTTGCTTTACATGACCAAACTGATGGCATTGATTGCACCTTTTCTTCCCTTGAAAATCCTTCTTGGATTTAGATCCACTCTTTCTTCGTTTGTTCGAAGATTTGCAACTTATCGCCAAATGTCCTTTTCTATTGCAGCTTGAGCACGTGGCGGTCGTTATTGGTTCATTCCCAGATTCAGCCCTTTTTCTCTTGGCACTGGGCTTCTTACTGACCTCAGACCTCATACTGGCTTCAGGAATATCAGTTTCCGACTCCACTTTGTTACTCGAGCTGACTTCCTCTTCGTCGCTGAACATACCTTTCTTATGGAGATCTTCATACTGATAAGCCATGTATATCATTTCTGAAAAAGGAAGTTTCACATTCCTCATTACACTATTCTGATATTTTCTTTGCAGGCCATGAATAAATCTCAGATTCTTCCTTTTTGGATTTTGAATCAGATGAGGAGCAAAGTGAGAAAGTTCGTTGACTTTCTTATGATATTTTGGAATGGTCATATCTCCTTGTATCAAATAAGAGAATTCATCACATAATCATTCAGTCACTTCAGGAGGAGTAAATCTTCCTAGGAAAATCTCTTTGAATCTATCCCAGGTGATATCACCTTCTGGATTATCTTTGATGATTATTTCCAACCAGATTAAAGCTTCTTCTTTGAGCGCCCAAGATGCTACTAACCTTTTCTGGTCATCTCTCAACTGGAAACGCTCAAATATTCTTTCTGCAGAGCTCACCCAAGCTTGAGTTTGAATAATAGATTCATTGCCCGAGAATTGTGCTCCTCCCAGATTTCGATACCTCTTAAATAGAGCCTCTAGATCTGGTTCTGCATTTCTTCTATTTCTAACACTCATTTTCTAGTACTTCTGCAAACAGCAGATCAAGTGTCAGGTCACAGAAAAGATATTTTAAAATATAGAAACACATACTTTAAACGTAAATGTGTCTATCGAGGTGTAATTTCATTCTACTTTGCTCATACTAGGATATTACTGATCCTTCTGTAATGAGTTACCCTTCCTAGAACACTTCTGGTTCTATTTCTGACGAGTTCGTTAATATGTTATATTCCAGAACTAAGCTTAACCAATGCTCTGATACCAAATGAGACGACCCTGAACCCCGTACTGACGACGGCAAGGGTAATCCTTGGAATATAACACATAAACAGATAACAACAAATAGAATTAAATAAATACACCAGATAATGAACAAATAATACACTGGATAAACATAATCATCAGAGTTACACAGTATACAGGATCATACTTAGAACAAATACAGTTCAGCTATACATAAATTTCTACAGCGGAAAACAAACATAATGTACAATAAGAGCTGAACAGCATAAAAAGAGATAAAGAATAGAATCCATCTTCAGCTCCAGCTATCCAGTGGAAGCCAGCTAAAACCTGAATACAAGGCTGCCCGTGTAGAAAAAGGGGCACCCGAGTTTGAAAGTGAAACAAACTACGAGTCAGTCATGGGACTGGTATGAGAAATCTACTCAACACATTTAAAATATGGCTAATCACAGGACCACGCCACTTTCGTTGAACGGGTTTACTCCATTGGATCGCCAGTGCTTTAAAACAAATCATTCTTTGAAACATCGCAATGCTTTTTATAAAAATGAAGCCATTATAAGACTCAGTTCCCATCACACAATGCAACGCAAACCGGGGGATAGAGTTTTACCTTATAATAGCCAAAATATGCTTGATACGAATAGAACAAAAGCATTTGATATTATTACTAGTGTTTACATGTTTCAAAAACAATTTCGAATCATAACTATCAATCATAGACGGCATGGGTACCATATATCATGTCGCCATATATATATAATCAAAACCGCACGATGTCGTATTTGGAAATTGGATTTCCGTCATGAACCAAGGCAAAAGATAGTCCTTACCAACTTCGATACGCTCTAGCCCGCCCCTCAGGCACAACCGCAACCATACCTTGGATCGTCAGGGCCGGTCCACATGGAGTGGATTATAATGCCTGAACAATGCGTTTCTCCGCCCTTTGGGGCGTAAGTGAGCCAACGAATGACTCCATCGGTCCCGGATCGACTGATATTTTCGAGGCGCCTCGCAACAGTAACAACCACATAAGTCAAACTCGTCAGGGCGTGTAAAACCTCTGATGTCACTTCTAGCTAGAAAGAAAACGCACGCCCCCCCTGAGGTTCTTTCTCCCGTTTTTGGTTCATACCGGGTGTGAGGTTCGCGAATTCACGTTGTACACAAAGCTACGGCACACAGGCTGTGCTTTGATCATCACCACAAGACTTTTCTTTTCAACAGAAGCCCCGATCACTGCATCTTAGCATGCCACACAGGCAATTCACACCGTGCAACTGATGGCTATCAATCACACAGAATACATTCCAATGTCAAACACACTGTCCATTTCCAAGTCTATTCTGGGTCTGAACGAAACCGGAGGCAATATATACCTCGCAAACACATCGATCACCACGTACATCTGGACGATCACCACTCATTATCCATATTTCGGGATGCCTCCCAATCAGGACCTCGGTTACCATCCAAACGAGGTGAAGATCTCCGGTCTTCGACCACCGTCTTCATCTTCGATTTCTTATCGTCGATACAGTTATTCAGAATGGGATAAACCCGGTCTTTCTGAGCAACTCGCGTATATAATAAACAAGTGCTACACAAACACTACTACGCATCATTTCAATTCATTAGTCACTAACCGTCAATCAGTAAGAGAACGATTTCCCAAATATTAACCCCGAAGGCAGAAACCAACATCAGATCAAAATCCAGGAAACCATTCGACTTAGCTAACCTTCAGTTAATTTCTAAATTTCACATCCATATCGTTTATAATATTTTATAACGATTTATCGCTATTTTTATTTATTTTAAAATAGCCAATTTATTCAAACGACGCTTCGGGCCATAACGCGAAAGTGGCGCTGTTTTTCTTCAGATTTGATTTACACATATCTGAAAATCTAACCGTTGGATCTTCAAAAAATTCACATCATTAGAAAGATCTTTTCAAAACGAATCCAACGGTTCTAGTTTCGGGAAATTCCGACGGTCGGATCTCCCGGTATAATCGTTTGAAGTTTCGATTTCAAAATACAAACTGCAGCGTCGTTATTCTATTATATATAATTATATTTATATAAATATATAAATATAATCGATTCTGGCGCTGTTTTTCTTCAGATTTGAATTAAATATTCGAGACAATCCAACCGTTGGATCTTTACAAAGTTGGTGCCGTTGGAAAGATATTTCCAAAGCGAACCCAACGGTTGCGGTTTCGGGAAAATCCGATGGTCGGATCTCCCGCACTAATCGTTTGAAATCACGGTTTCAAAATACGAACTGCAGCTTCGTTATTCGATATATTTCAATTCTATTTATATATATATATATATATATATATATATATATATATATATATCGATTCTTCGATTTCAAAACTATATGATTTTCATATATTTGATAAAAATGATATTTTTATCTAACTGTCTTCTATTTCAACACTTCAATATTTTTAACAATTCATCTATATAGTAAAAATGTGATTTTTAATGTAAAACAATTTATTTCAAAACCAGATTATTTTATATAGTTCATATTGATGATAAAAATGGGATTTTTATTATAAAACAATTTATTTCAAAACAAGACTATTTTATATAGTTCATATAGATGATAAAAATATGATTTTTATTATAAAACAATTTATTTCAAAATATGAATACCATTCAACACATGAATTTCAATTCAACGAATGAATTTCGATTCAACACATGAAGGTTTTCTATAGTTTATATATATAGATAAAAATGTGATTTTTATTGTTAAAACACGAATACCATTCAACACATGAATTTCTATTCAACGAATGAATTTCGATTCAACACATGAAGGTTTTCTATAGTTTATATATATAGATAAAAATGTGATTTTTATTGTTAAAACACGAATACCATTCAACACATGAATTTCTTTTCAATGAATGAATTTCTGTTCAACACATGAAGGTTTTCTATTCAACAGACTAATATAATTTCAACACAGGAAAATAATTCTAACATATGAATATTATTCAAAATTTCGGCAGCATAACGGCAGGGTAGTTAAAACCGGGACCGTCCCTAGTACGACTCCTCGCTCTACCTTAAAGCCTCGTAGCTTTTGACAATGGGGAATCATGCATCTAGTTCGCACGCAGGCGGCATGTATATTTTTTTTCATTTCCACAAACTAATCCTATGTGGTTTCAACCAAATATTTATCAACCACAAATGGGTATTTTTCAACCACAATCAATCAATTTCAACCACAAACAATTTCCAATCAACCATTCGCTATCAATCAATTTTCACACCAATCACAACCAATAAATAACGTCCATGGTTTGTGGACAAGGGGCGTATATATATATATATATATATATATATATATATATATAGCATTTCACTTCTATTTCAACACATATATTATTTTTACAACGCATATATAACTTATACAACGAACGTACAACTTATACAACGCTTATACAAGAGGTGTACAACGCTTATATAACTCATACATCTACTATATAATTTATACATCGTCGTTTTCCATATCGTTTATAAATTAGAAATCTCACATTGGGTTCCACTCCACCAAAAATAGCAGAAGGCTCAGAAAAATATGCGGTCTCTTCTAAAATGTAGAAGACGTCCACACGAGTCCACTGTCTCTTATTTCACTGAATTTCGACAAAACAGCAAAAAGATATGATTTTTACAAGTTTGCAACGCTTTAGAGTGTTATTTTCAGTTAAAAATAATCAAGGCCGCATACCTCCTTTGAACGTTCTAATCTAGGGTTGCAATTTGCAATCAATCTGTGAAGCTAGAGGACGATCGGCCTTCGCAGCGTCGAAGGGCTAGGAGAGAGCTTCGCGCGCATGGGGGAGTGGGCCAGCTCGATGGACCATGGTGATGGCGGCGGCGGTTGAAAAGCTCCGACTTCGGGGACCCGATCCAGCCAAAATACTCAATGATGTCTGACAAATCCGGTATGGATTTAAAGCTCTTCGAATTCTCTTCAAAATGGATCAAAGTTTGCTTGATTTCGTTTGGAATTGAAAGAGAAATCGAGTCGGGAAGTTTGGAAGGGTTTTCCACTTCACATGCAGGTCGGGGAGAGAGAGTAGCGGAGAGAGAGAAAAGTGATGGCCAATCAGATTTTTTTATTTTATTTTATATATTTTTAAAATCCGAAAATACCCCCTTTCACACACGAACTCCAATCCAAACCCAACGACTGTCGTCCCTAGCATTTTACCCCCATTCCGAACATAATGGGATATGTTTCGTAGGCCCATTCGACTATTTCAGCCAGTTTTCCTTCAATTTAAAATATATTACATTCAATATTCGATTTGAACGTACATTTCAATTTGCCAGGGCCACAAACTGATTCGAAAAATTCCAAAAAAATAAATCTAGCTATGTTTTGACGACACGGTCCCAACAAAACTAGTTTCGTTGAATTCTGAGACCGTTTGAAAAATGGCCCATTTCTGGTCGATCCAATTTTATAGAAATCGACCAAACACATTTTCCTTTGCCACGCTCACATACTAACTTCAAAAATTATGAAATTTGAAACTTAGCAATAGTTTAACATCCCGGATCCAACAAAAGTGGTTTCGTCGAATTCCGAGGTCAATTGCAAAATGGCCATTTTCACGGGTTATATAAATTCCATAGCGACCTTTCTGAAAATTCATTTGGCCATAACTTTTGCTTTTCGCTATGAAACTTCGATTTTTCAGATTCGTTAGAAAGGTATTCACTAACAAATTTAAATATTTTTGGTTTCACTCAAATCCGTTTTGTTTTGCACCCGGTACGGTCAGTCAAAGTTTGAATTCAAATTTTGAAACTACTGCGCCATTTCAGGACTTGTTTATAATTAGAATTAATTATATTCCTTTTCAATTGTCGATTCAAACTCAGTTTTCATTGCTATTATTTAAAATATTTATTTAAAATATTTAAAATCCACTATTTTAGCCAATAATTTTTTTTTAAATTGATTCAGATTTTCCGGGTCGTTACACCAGGTCAGTCATGTGACGGGTGTAAGAACTAAAACAGTTATTAGTCTTTATTTTTAAAGTTAGGTAAATCAAGGGACCACGCCGTATAACACGGAACGGGTTTCCTCCCAAGAATACCAGTGCATAACACAAACAGCGCAATGCTAAATAAAGAAAAATGAAGCTATTATAAGACCCAGGTCCCATCACACATTGCAACGCAAGCCGGAGGATAGGGATTTTACCTTATAATAGCCAAAGAATGCTTGGTACATTTAAAACAAATCATTTGATACTATTATAAGTGTATAGCGTCAAAACAATTTCAATCATAAATATCAATCATAGACGGCATTAATGACCCATACCACTATGTCGACATACTAGGTTCTACAAATAAAACTGCAATATGACGTATTGGAAATTGGATTTCCGTCATGAGTCGAGGCAAGGGGTAAGATCCTCTCCGTTCGAGACACTCTAGCAAATGTCCCAGGACCGCACACAGCAATCCTTGGATCTTCAGGGCCGGTCCTCTCTTACTTTTGAGGATTAGTTATTCCTGAACACACGTTTCCCGGTCCTAACAGACCTATATCCGAGGCGCCTCGTATTCCAACAACCACATAGGTGAAAAGTATATAAATGTCAGCCAGTTTAAGCACTGACACCACCACTAGCTAGAAAGAAACGTCGTGCTCTCCCTGTAGTCACTATCCCATTTTTGACTCATACCGAGGTGTGAGGCTCGCGAATTCACGCTATACACAAAGCTATGCCACATAGGTTGTGCTTTGATCATTAACCACAAGACTTTTCTTTTCAACCGAAGACTTGATCATCTACCACTTAGGCGTGCCACACATGCAATTCATGCCATGCGACTGATGTCCATCGATATACAACCTCTGAGCTCGTACATCTCAGAGAAGGGCGTTAAGAAAGAGAATAAATTCTCCGTCGCCAAACAGATGTATATTTGATAGAGATCAATCAACACATAATAAAATCCAATGTCAGACACACAGTCCATTTACAAGTTCATTCTGGGTCTGAACGAAACCGGAGGCACTTTCCTCGCATATCCATCGATCTCCAAGTACGTCTGGACGATCACCAACTGATTCCCTCCTCTTGGTGTGCAGCCCAATCAAGATCATCAGTAATCACCCAAACTATGTGAAGACTTCTGGTCTTCAACCACCGTCTTCATCTTCGACATATCGTCAAATCGGATATTCAGAATGGGTGTAAACCCGGTTTTTCAGAATAACCCGCGTATATAATAAACACGTGTTACACTAACACAGCATACGCCTCATTCCAATCCAGAATATTCTTTTATTCAAATTTTCACATTCTTAGGGAAAGGTTCCCATCAATTTTGTTAAAGATAAATTCTTCTAAATTTATTCTTTAATCTTGCTTTGGATATCATTTCAAACCATATTATGGCTTTCCAAACTAGTTGGGATTAGCGAACTACACCGAAGTAATTATTTATTTTATTTCCCAATCCCAACCTATTCATCCCATGAAGCAAAACTGGTAATACTCCATATCTAACACCACGGTGTTATCGGTAAAATTAATTACCATTTCACGTTCAAATCTAATTAAAGATTTAACTATCGCTTTGGAGCAAAACTAGTGATACTCCATTCTCGATCACTTTTCTCTAACTAAAGATTCATTAAAACTCCACTTAGTTTTAATCTTCCCAAAAATTAATATCATGTCTTTAACTGGGTTAAAGAACAAATGTCATCTAAAACACGGTTCACGATAAACCAAAATCACATTCAAATTCAATTCCAATTAAATATTATTTAATTGGTACACTTCATTAAATCTAAATAGAAAGATTTAATCTTTTCTACACTGGGTCCAAGAATAGTGTTATTCAAGAAACCATTCACTACGAACCCAAAATCCCATTTGATATTAAATACAAGGCTCTGAATAGAAAATATATCGGCCTATATTCAATATCAAATTCTGAAATCAACAAATATCGTATTGGAAATAACGATATAAATATATCTTTCAAATCTCCATAACAATATCTGTATAATCATGAAATCCAACATCGAAATATTCCGAGGATATTTTCGATTCCAATCCCTCCCAATTCACGTATTGGAATTCTGATTATTTTTAAAACCACTTTCAATCCATTTTATTTATTTAAAAATAATTGGATTTTTATTTCTAGTTATAAACTAGTTCATTTCGATAAAAATCTATTTTTATCTTTTCAAATTGGGAAATTTTCATCCCAATTCTTTCCAATTCATATATTATGATTTTACACAAATTATTAATATTTTTAATAATTTTATCAAGGCCCGTACTGTCGATTTCCATCAACGGCCATCAAACTGCACTTATAGCGACCTTTTCCAAATTTGATTTGGACATAATTCCTAATCCAACCATTAGATTTCAAATTTTTAAAATTCATTGGAAAACTCTTTTCGATACGAACCCAACGGTTCCGGTTTTAGGAGAATCCGACGGTCGGATCTCCCGCAATGTCAATTCGAAGTTAATGGTCGAAATTCGCGAATTGCCGCGGCGCGTTCTATTCAGGCCATTATATATATATATATATATATATATATATATATATATATATTTCGTCGATTTCCTTTTAAAACGTAATTTATAAATCGTTTTAAATTCGTTTTCAAAATAATTTCAACTTCATATTCAATTTCTAATCAAAATTGAATATTTCACATCATTACTATATAAATGATAATATTTTCAAAACGTTATATTTTGAAATCACTTCTTTTTCTATATTCATTATATAAACGAATATAATCGATATAAATATTGTTCTCGTCGAAATGGCGCATCTCTAATCAACACGGCTTTATATATTTCAATAACTTCGTTATTCTATTCAACAAATGAATAATTATTCTATTCAACACATGAATCTATATTTCTTTCAACATATGAATATATATTTTTCTTTCAACACATGAATATATATTTTTCTTTCAACACATGAATATTCTCAACACATGAGCATCGTCAACACGTGACTATTTTTGTTATTTAATGTATTTTATAAAAATTTGATAAAGGTATAAATTTTTATTGTTAAAATATTTTACTCAACACACGATAAGTTTCAACACATGAATTTTCTCAACACATGAGCATCGTCAACACATGACTGTTTATTCTATTCAACACGTGAATCTTTATTTTATAATATTCTTTATTTTCCCAATTGGAATGAGGCCCAATCAATTACCATATAATGTTAATTATATGGATTCCATACAACACATGTATATAATAGCAACGATAAATAATCAACCATCACCCAAAGTGCACCACACAATTGTATAAGCATTAAATATAAACAATTAATGCTTACACAGTCTGTCGACCAATCGATCGACATACAACCAAATAATTGGGATTAGTGTACGCCAAATATCATCCCAACACCCGTGTGAGATTTCAATCCAAAAACACTGAATATTATTCGTGCAGTTGGGCGACGTGTAAAATTTATCGTCCCAATCAATGTCCTTCAAATAGGTGTACATAAACAAACCATCCGGTTTGTAAATGAATATTTATTTATTCACATTCACTATATTCATATTCACGTTAAAAATTATATTTTTAACGATAATTAATTTATTTCAACACATGGATATTTTATTATCTATTTCACATCAACATCACGAACAAACTTCACAACACATCAAACAAGCATACAAGCCGTCCATGGTCTGTGGACGACGGGTGTCGGGTGCTGCTAAGCACCGTCTGTCTCCTAGTATATATTTTTAAATAGCAAATGAGATTTAAAGTAAGAAGTTCTCACCGACTAGCTAAACAAAATGCCTCGACTCTTCATATGTAGAAGTCTTCGTCGTTCTCGCCTTTTGTCACTTTCGTTGCTCGTAGCCACTACATATATAAAATCACATTTTTATATTGTTGCTATGTATATAAAAATCCTATTTTTACACTGCTACTATATAGATAAAAATTCTATTTTTACAACGGTGTTCATATAATAAAGATCATATTTTTATTACGCTAACTTCATAATAAAAATTATATTTTTATATCACTCTTTTTCCAATAAAGATTATATTTTTATAACGCTCCTTCCTATATAAAAATTATATTTTTATATCTACTTCTAATATAAAGATCGAATTTTTATATCATCGCTATAAAAATCACATTAATATTTCAACATATATATAATAAAAATCAGATTTTTATTTCGCTACACATATAAAGATCAAATTTTTACTATCTATATAATATAAAAATCGTATTTTTATTCTTTCTACTTCATAAAAATCGCCCCTTTTTATTTATAAAAATCTAATTTTTATGTAACCCAAAAATCTAATCATTTCTATACTAAAAATCAAAGCTTTGCTTTTCTATTCACTATTGAAAATCATTACTTTTATCATGTCCTCATATAAAAATAAAAATCCAATTTTTTTCTAACCAAAAATCTCAACTTTAACTAGTTAAAAATCTTAACTTTAACTAACTAAACATCTCAGATAAAAAAAAGTAACTAAGAACTCACTGTTTGGATGGAGGAGGGCTTTCAGTCGAAGAAGAAGCGGGAGGCGGCGCGCGGTCTGAAGAGGGTGTAGGTGGCGGCGGCTCAGGCAGTGGGGGGTCGGTGATGCGCGCGGCGGTGCAGGAGGCTGCGGTGGGTTGTGGGGGTTCAGGGTCCTCGAAGAAGCCATGCGAGAGAAGGGAGAGGGAGGAGAAGGAGGCGCGGGGAGCAGGAGGGGGCGAGATCGCCTGCGGTGGCGCGAGGTTGGGGAGCGGCGATCGAGGGCTTTAGCGTTTTTTTTTTACTTTTCGATTTTCTGATTTGGAATGGACAGGGAAGATAAAAGGAGGAGGAGGGGGCTTTAAGTATAAAGTTATATTATAATTTTTTTTTAATTTTTTTTTCAAAGGGTTGACTTTTTTATTCGACCTCTAAACGAGGCCCACCACCTGTCGTCCATAGCTAATTGCCCCCGTTCCGAACACAATGGGATACGTATCGTAAGCTGATTCGATCGTTTTCCGTCAAAATCAACATATAACTATATATATTGAATTTGAACGCGCATTTCAATTTACCGGGGCCACATACGGACTCTAAAAATTCCCGAAAAATATTTTCTAGCTTTGTATTGACGATACGGTCCTAATAAAACTAATTTCATCAAATTCCGAGACCGTTTGAAAAATGGCCATTTTCCAGTCGATTAAAATCAACTGAAATGGTCAAAACACGTTTTACTTTGCCACGCTCACATATTGATTCGAAAAATTATGAATTTTGGAATCAAGCAATAACTTGACATCCCGGATCCAACAAAAGTGGTTTCGTCGAAAACCGAGGTTGTTTGCAAAATTTTCATTTTTAAGGGCCAAAATTCCATAGCGACTATTCAAAATTTTCATTTGGACGTAACTTTTGATTCCCTCTATGAAATTTCGATTTTTCGGATTCTTTGGAAAGATATTCTCAATTAGATTCAAATATTTTTGATTTTGCTAAAATCCGGTTTATTTAGCACCCGGTACATTCATTTGAACTTTGAAATCGAATTATCGAACTACCGCGCCATTTTCAATTCCTTTTATAATTATAAATAAAATATTTATATTCTAACGACGATCTATATAAATATATACCTTCTAATTCTATTCAATATAAATTTCTCGTCGCTATTATTTAAAATAATCATTTTAAATATTCAAAATTCATCAAAATTGCCAAAATAAAAATTTTAATTGGCTTAGAATTTCCGGGTTATTACATATAGAAACCAAGTTCCCTAACAACTTTGTCTTCAAACTGCTTCAGATCCAGTCTAGTCACCTGTATACCTGTCACAGAAACACAAACGGTATAATGGAAGAAAAATAGAATTTATTATGGACAAATATTAATTTATTTTAAATTTTATTTGCCTCATAATTTTGATGTGTTTCTCATCATCTCTCTAGACTTGGTCTGATATGTATATAGATTTATTTGAATCTAAACTACTTGTGATATTCACAGTGATTCACTATAAATACCATAAGGTAGACTGAATATCTAGTGCCTGCAGATCAGCATCAACACAACTATAGTGGTCTGCTAATCAAGAACAGCCTCGACTCACGTTTGTGGTCTGCTGATCTTGACCAGCCATGACACATCGTATAGTGGTCTGCTGATTTATATAGAAATATTTTTGCACTTGTATACAATTATTATTTTTTAGGTGAACATGTATAAAACTCAAGCATGCTCAATGACACATAATATGAACACACACATATATATACACACATCAATGTATATATGTACATGTATATATATAGCAGTACCACAAGTTAGCAAGCAAATGGATGACTCAACACAAGTGTCATGCAAGCACACATAGTTACTGACACAACAACACCGTGGTGTTAATCACAGGCACTTCATAATGGCCTAAAGTCACGCACAATAATTGTTAGACAAAAAGTGGTTCTAACACCCAAATTCATTAAAAGCAAAATGAAATGAAATCAATAATAAAAATGAACACACAAGATTTATAGTGGTTCGGCGAAGAAATGCCTACGTCCACTTGTTTTTCACTATTCTCAATGATTCAGTTGCAAATACAATGAAATATTCACTTGATTTCTCTCACAACTCACTTACAATCACTCAATTGTCTAAAAACAAATAATGAAAGAAGATTTGGATTTTCCGGGAGTGCTGGAATTCGGGTAATGAAGTTGGTTGAACTCTCAAAGTGTCAGAAAAAAAGATCCTTTTCTTTGTCTCTAGACGGGGTATTTATAGGTGTGAATTTGCTCAGAACCCGATCCGGATCGGAGCCACGTGTCATCCATCCCATCAGCCTCGGGTTCGGATGGATTTCTATATTGACAACGCATCAGAGTAATGGACGTTGTGGGCAGGAACTGGTCATAGCCGATCCGAATAACCAGGCGCTCATGCAGGGGAATGACGTGGAAAATGGGTTCGGATCGGAAGAGTGGGCTCAAGGGGTTCGGATCGGCACCTCTGATCCGACCAGGATTACTGAGGACCAATTCTCTCTTCTTTTTACTCTGCTCCGCTCCGATCTATCTCTGTAGCAATTGGGTGGCTTTCCGATCCGACTGGAAGTAGATTGCCCTCCGATCCGAATAGCCGTCTCTCTCTAATTCCAATAGCAATAGTTCACCGATTCGAACAGCAGACTTTACCCTATCTGAACCGCTACCCTGCTCCGATCTGACCCGCTTCAGTGTTTTTCAAGTTCTTCAATATTTCACATCTTGACTTTGTGTTGCCCAGTTCACAAAGTGGGCTAACATTTTGCCCCCTCAAAGGATGCTTCTGTTGGAGACGGAGCATGCTTTGACTATCAACGCATAGCGCTCTTCAAGGTAATTTCTCTTTTGATTTTCCTTGTGTTTTCATCTTTTTCTTCAAATTTCAATTCAGTTCGTTGCTGAGCTAAAGAACTCGGTTCGGTTCGGATTCCGATCCGAACAGACCCCATCTCCTTTCTATTTTCCACTGGACTATTGGGCCAAGCTTTACTTCTGGACTGCCTATCCGATCCGAACGGGGGTTCTGCTATTGGGCTATCGGTCCGATCCGAATGGGGAGACGAATAGTCACACTCCTCTTCTATATAAACACTGCCTCCTTCATTCATTTTTAATATTTTACCGCTCGAGTTCTGCAAAACGAGAAAAAATTCAATTCGTGAAACCTCAAAATTCTTCTTAATTCTCGAAGTAATCACACTGGTAGGTTATAAAACTTTGAACAATCCCTTCTTTAATTACTCTCGATTCGGATTCGTAGGCGATTAGGACGATTTGAGTATGAAAATTGGACAACTTCGCCACCGTGACTCCCCCCCTCGTCATCATCACCAATAAACTCGTCGTCGTCTCGAGATTGGAACGGAGGAGATTATAATCCGTTGTTAAGTGCGCCAGCGTAGAATTGCTTGGCTTTGGTTTGAGTGACTGGCACGAAATTGGCCTTGGCGTCGGTTAGGGAAGAAAGAGGGTGAAGGAGAAGAAGAAGATAATAGGGAATCGGTTCGGTTCGGAAGGATATGAAAGGTGAAAAAACAAAGGAAGAAGGAAGGAAATTCAGGAGGTCGGACCGGGTCGAGGCAAGCAAAGAAAGAAAAAAGAAAAGAAATCCAGGAGATCGGATCGGGTCGGAGCAAGTATTTAAGGAAGGGGGAAAGGAGCCTACCTAACCGGATCGGGTCGGATCGTAAGATGATGGAGGAGAAGTATAACTATGTGATCCGATCCGAACCATTAGGGGACTCTGCCTCCAATCCGATCCGATTTTAATTTCTGAGTTTCGATGAGATATCCAAGCCTAAGGCCACGCCCCCGATCCGACCCCAATGAATGCACCCGAACCGAACCGAAGCACAGTCTACCTTAACGCATAAAAACTCGTATAACTGGCCCAATCAACTTTCGGCATAATCTTCAATTTAATGGACAGTTAGGATAGTGCCTTGCGAACGTAACTGGACATCAAGAACTACTTCAACTCTTTATATTTTGCCAAACTTTTTCGTCGCGCTTTTAAACATTTAGTTTGCACTTTCCATATACACTGTTTACACTTTAGTTTGCACACATGCACGGGGGGGATACGGGCTAATTTACTCTAATTTGTGCTATTGCTTCTTCAATAGTTTTATGACCATGAAACCCAGACGCTCTTCCAGATTAGCTGAGAGGAAAGAAGCCCCACCTCTAACAAGATTACTCTCGAGGACATATCTTCTCCGTCGGATCCAGAATGGGACAATGAGGGTTCAGACTACGACGTCGGAAATCGTAAAAGTGACGAAGTGTCTTCAGAGAATGAAGTTTCTTTAGGTTTTAAAGAGGAAGGAGGGGTTGGCGACGACCGGGCTCCTGATGAGTTTGAATCGGCTGTCATATTGGAATCACCTCCGGATTCCGTTGAATCAACAATCGACAACGATCGACTTATCCGAATTTGTTTGAAATATGGGATAATGAAAAGGGACACTTTAGTGCCTTCAAGCTCTGACCGTCTCCACAACCCTCCAGAAGGATATATGGCGGTCACTCGGTTGATGTGTGTGGTCGGCGCTATCCCTCCATTTTCTCCCTTCATCGTAGATTTTCTAAGACAAATGCGGATTGCCCCCATGCAGCTGCATCCCAATTCTTATGCCTACTTGCACACTTTGTACATAGCATACCGTGAGATCTTAGGCATAGAGCTCACTTTCGATGACGTTCATTTCTTCTATAACTTCAAGCATCGGACTCGAGAGACTCCATCTTTCTGCTGTTTTGAGTATGTTCCTAAGAGGAAGATAATCTCGGCGCCATTCAGCAGTAAAGCTGGAGATTCCAGACTGGAATGGTTCTATGTGAAGCGACAGTCTGGATGTGCCAGGAGGTGGACGAAATCAAGTAAAGCACTGATTTTCTAAATCCGGGCTCTATACACTTGAGTCATCACCTTAACTTGTTTTCCTTTTTGTTTGCAGTCGACAATCCAAAACAAATATCAGATCAGGTGTTCTTTGACCGGATGCACCAACTTCTTAATGGCGATCAAAAATTCTTGACTATCGATGAAGTCCTTAAGGACGAATATCTTCACTTTCATGTGCTGTTATCCGTTTTTCGTAGTATTGGTCATGGGACGGCTCCATACATATATATTCCTCCAGTGGATGTAGTCCCAGAGACAGGAGAAGGCTCGGGAGTTCCTACAGTGCCTCTTCAAACTTCACCTTCTCCATCTTCTACTCAAGATGACGAATTGGATACCTGGCCGAAAAGCATCGTGAAGGATATACTGCCCCCGAGGAGGCTACTTCTCTGGAAAAGTCAACATCCTCCCAAGAGTCGCCACTTAATGCTTCCGAGGGGGATGTCCCCAGTACTGATGACCAAATATTTCAGGGTTTGGGGGATCTCCCCTTACCTGAAACTATATACACTTCAGAGGATTTTAGGAAGGATCCTTTAGTTTTCACTTCTTCTGAAGGATCCTTTAAACTGTCTTCAACCTTTTCTGGTTTTGAATCATCCTGTATTCCATAATCACAACAGAATAATCGATGAATGTATATATATAATGCATAAAAGTAAATAACACACAATATTTTTATAGTGGTTCGGCTAAGTCGTAGCCTACATCCACTTTATAGTCCTTTATTCATATCGTCAGATTTTCCCAAGGCAAGTCATGCCTTATTACAGAGTTCATAAGAAAAATAACAAATAGTACAACATTTCTAATCCAAATATCGCATTAAGTGTTGGGCATTCCATGCTCTAGGGACTTCTTCGCCATCTACGGTCGTTAACTTGAAGGTTCCTTTTTCAAGTTTCCGTTGGATGACAAAGGGTCCTTCCCACTTTGGACCGAGGTGAGGAAGGGATGGAAAGACTCTCTTTAGCACCAAATCTCCTGGTTCAAAAGTCCTGAGGCGAACTTTTTTGTCGTAATAGCGTGCCATTTGACATCGATGTCTTGTCGCACGCAAATCTGCTTCGTCCCTTTTTTCTTCGACTTCATCAAGAGACTCAAGTAAGAGTGCCCGATTCGTCATCGGGTCATAATACGTCACCCTGTGGGAAGGAACTTCCAGCTCAACTGGAATTACTGCTTCTGAGCCAAAGGAGAGAGAGAAAGGGGTATGACCAGTAGCCGTCTTAAATGTTGTCCGATATGCCCACAAAGCTAGGGGCAATTCGTCAACCCATTTTCCCTTTGCGCGCTTTAACCGTTTCTTGAGGATGGATTTTATTACTTTGTTTATTGCCTCAACTTGCCCATTCGACTGCGGATAAGCAACCGCAGTGTATCGCTTGTCGACCTTATACTTCTGGCAGAAATTTCTGAATTCAGTACTATCAAATTGGGTTCCGTTGTCAGTTATAATCGTCCTTGGGATCCCGAATCGGCATATAATATTTCTGACCACGAAACTTATCACCTTTCTTGCCGTGATTTTGGTCAAGGGCTCAGCTTCCACCCACTTCGTAAAATAGTCCACGGCCACTATTGCATATTTCGCTCCTCCTTTAGCAATCGGTAGAACTCCAATGATATCAATTCCCCATGTGGCAAATGGCCAAGGACTCACCATTGATTTAAGTTGGGTCGACGGTGCTCTGGGGATTTTGGCGAATCTCTGGCACTTATCGCAGCGTCGTGAATAATCAGCTGCATCTTTATTAATTGTGGGCCAGAAGTATCCGTATCGCAATATCTTTTTCGCTAAAGTCTGACCTCCTGTATGATCTCCACACTCACCTTCGTGCACTTCTCTTAGAACACGCTTGATGTCGTCGTGTGCTATACATCGTAACAGGGGCATAGAAAATCCTTGCCTATAAAGAGTATCATCTTGCATGACATATCTGGTACCCTTGCGAACTACAGCCCTTTTCTCACTCTTCTTTGATGGGAGTGTCCCATTCTTAAGGAAGTTCTTAATTGGGGTTATCCACGACTCCTTCTACGGTTCCGCTTCGAAAGCGAACTCAACTTCCATCGACTCAAAGCTTGGCGATTCCAACGTTTCAATTGGAATTATTTCAGTCTCTTCTGGATTGTCGGAACTAGCCAGCTTTCCCAGCCTATCCGCCTTCTGATTTTCGGCTCTTGGGATGTGTGTTATATTGTACCGCTCCAAGCTACTCAGTAGCTCTCTCACTTTCCTGAGATAGGCGATAAGTCGAGGTCCCCGAGCCACAAATTCCTCTCGCACTTGGCAACCAACGATTTTAGAGTCACAGAATATGTCCAACATTTTTATTCTGAGGTCTTTAGCAAGCTTCAGCCCGGCAATCAGGGCTTCGTATTCAGAGTCGTTGTTAGTCGCCGAAAATTCTAATCGTAGAGCGTAATATAACGACCGTCCTTCAGGAGTAACTAAGACGATTCCAGCTCCGGACTTTCGGTCGTTCTTCGCTCCATCTGTGTATAGTTTCCACGGATCTATCTTTAACTCATCCTCGGACCTAACCACTTTGTCATTGATTACTTCCTCCTCTGGGATGGTGAACTCCGCTATAAAGTCCGCCAGAGCTTGCCCCCTGACCGACTTTCGTGGTTGAAAATTTAAATCAAATTGGCTTAATTCTATATTCCATTTGATCAACCTTCCCGATGCTTCGGGTCTCTGTAATACCTTCCTCAAGGGCTGGTCGGTGTATATGGTTATTGGATGAGCTTGGAAATAGTGACGAAGTTTTCGGGATGCGATTATGAGGCTGTAAGCGAGCTTCTCAATCTTTGGGTAGTTGCGCTCTGCCGCTGCTAATTTCTTCCTTACATAATACACTGGCCTTTGTACTTTGTCTTCTTCTCGAACCAGGGCTGTGCTAATGGCGTGAGCCGAGACTGCCAAGTAAACAAACAATTCTTCGTGATCCACTGGCTTTGACAAAATCGGCGGTTTCTCTAGCAGTTCCAGTAAATTTCGAAAGGCCTCAACACAGTCCGGAGTCCACTCGAAGTTCTTCTTTCCTCTTTTAATCAAATCAAAAAACGGGACGCATTTATCTGTGGCTTTAGAGATAAATCTACTCAGCGCAGCTACTTTCCCTGCAAGACTTTGGACATCTTTAATTCTTCTTGGTTCTTCAATGTTTCTAATCGCTGCTATTTGGCTAGGATTGATTTCAATTCCTCGGGAGCTCACAATGAAGCCTAGGAACTTTCCCGATGCCACTCCAAATGAGCATTTCAGAGGATTCAACTTCATCCGATACTTTCGCAGGATACCAAACATTTCCGCCAAGTCTTGCGTATGGCTGGAGGACTGTTTTGACTTGACAAGCATATCATCCACGTAAACTTCCATAGTCTTCCCTATTTGATTATAAAACATTCTGTTCACCAAGCGCTGATAAGTGGCTCCGGCGTTTTTCAATCCGAATGGCATTACAATATAACAATACAACCCCAAATTTGTAATGAAGCTCGTATGTTCTTGATCTGGAACATGCATCGGAATCTGGTTGTACCCAGAATATGCATCCATGAAAGAGAGAAGTTCATGACCTGCTGTCGAATCTACAAGCTGGTCAATCCTGGGAAGTGGAAAACTATCTTTTGGGCAAGCTTTGTTCAAATCTGAAAAATCAATGCAAGTCCGCCACTTTCCATTCGGCTTCTTTACCAAGACGGGATTCGATATCCAGTCGGGGTATGTCGAATCTTGAATAAATCCGTTCTGCTTCAGCTTCTCCACTAACTCTTTGAGAGCAGCCGACCTCTCTGGGCCCAGCATACGTCTCTTCTGCTTCACAGGCGGAAGTTTCGGGTTTACATTTAGTGTGTGACTTATGATGGATGGCGATATCCCACACATGTCAGCGTGGGTCCAGGCAAACACGTCCAAGTTCTCCTTAAAAAAGTCCGTTAGTTCTTTGGCCTGACGTGGATCCAATTGAGACCCAATCTTCAAAACTCTCGTTGGATCAGCTTCATCAATGGGAATTTCCACTGTCGCTTCATTAGGAGTTGCATTTTTAGTCTTTGGTTCCTCATCTTTTCTGGGATCCAGCTCTTCAGGCGTTCCTTTGGGCAACTCCTTCGGGGTCAATTTCTCTAATTGCTATGCCGAGCCCCCCTTTGGGGGAGGCGAGGCATCTTTACTCTCGATGTTAAGTCCTTTCATCAACATCTTCAATTCGGCAACATAGCAGGCCCGTCCGGAAACTTGATCCCCTCTCATTACTCCAGTTCCGGCTTCGGTTGGGAACTTAAGCAATAAACACCAAGGGGCGATACAAGCTTTGAACTCAGCAAGGGCAGGCCTCCCCAAAAATGCATTATAGGGCGAATCTACGTCCAACACTACGAACTGAAGCATCCGCACTCTTCTGCGTTCTCCTTGCCCCAAGGTCACGGGCAATTCTATGTATCCCATGGGAGCTGTTGACGCCCCGTTGAAGCCTCTGATCCATCCTTCACATGGCTTCAAATCTTCAGACTCAAGCTTCATCTGATCGAAAGACTTTTTAAACAAAATATTGACGGAACTTCCGTTGTCTACTAACACCTTATGAACCAAGGCCGGCCCAATGGTGGTAGTAATGACCAACGGATCATCAGTGGGTGAGTGAATCCCAGTATTATCTCTGCTGCGGAATACCACGTCGTCAAACATGGTCTTCTATTGTTTTATGGGGGCGATATCTTCCAAATCATAACCTTCATTCACATCTACGTGCTTGGCAGCATTTACATATTGATCCATTGCTCTGAAGCTACGGATTGCTGGGTGAGGTCCACCCACTATGGAGTTGATAACAATTCCCTTGCCTTTCTGCTGCGCTGTAGGCTTGGGAGCAGGTAGAATCTGTTTTGGAGCTTGCTCTCCTTGCCCCCTGTCCCTCGGGGCAACTTTGTATTCATCCAGTTTCCCTTCGCGCAGCAGCTTCTCAATCACATCTCTCAAATGTCGACATTCATTGGTTGAATGCCCATGAGTTCCATGAAACAAACAAAACTTCCCAGTTGCCATTTCTTTCTCTGTCGAGTCACGAGGTGGCGGTCTTTTATATTGCAAAACGTTATACGTATTCAGGTAAATATTCTCCAGGGTGTCGTTCAATGGTGTATAATTCTCGTAGGTCTGGAATCGGGGTCTTTTGTTAGGATCACTTCCCCTATTTCTATTTCTTCTGTTACCGTTCGCATTACGATTATTGTTGTTGCCCCGTTTCCAGCATTGTTGTTTCCACCCTTGTTTCCCACATTTACTTCAACCTTTCCGGAACTTTCCCCAGACTGCTTCACGGCGACGTTACTCTGAACATTTTCTTTTGATGCCGTTTCAGACTTTCTCTTTCGGTTTGCCCTGGCTTCCTCTCGTCTTAAATAAATATCGGCCTTTTCATAGAATATCTCTCTCGTGGAGGGAGTCTTCCCAGAAAGGTAATCTCCAAACTCGGATTCAGGATCGACTCCTTCCTTTAATGCCATCAGAATGGTGGGCGCATGTGGGTCACTAACTTCAGTCACAGCTAAGTTAAAACGGTCAAGATATGACCTCAAAGACTCTCCTGGCGCCTGCTTAATTCTTGACAATTCAATAACACTTTTGGACTTTCGGTTATGGAGTTGGAACTGATTCATAAAACGTTCGCTCAGTTCCCTATAATTCGAAACCGAACGAGGGGGAAGTCAGGTAAACCAGAACAACGCCACATCTTCTAGATAGATCGGGAATGCTTTACACTTCACTGCATCAGGGGCAGCAGCAGCATTCATGAGCCACGAGTATCGCATCAAATGCTGTCCCGGATCAGTTCTCCCGTTGTACTTGTCCATCTATGGCAGGTTGAAACGCCGGGGAAACTGGAAGTCGAGGATATCATCAGTGAAAGGAGTATGGCTTCGCTCAATGCCATAATCTTCATTGGTATAGTTCCGGCTCTCGGACATGATCTGGCGCACCATTGCATGTACATCAACATTAGTTAGGGGTCGTTCAGGTTCCCTGGCCCTGATATCTGGGTTCCTTCTGGGCTCTTGTTCAGGAGATGCCCTTCTTCTTCGAGCTGCTTCTGCTCTATTCCGTTCCCTACGCTCCCGGTCGATCTCGGGAGGAGGGGACTGGAGCCTTTGCCCCTGAGTGGGATCATTGTTTCCTAGTGCTCGTGCAATATCCTCGCGAGACCCCAAAGATCCGAATGTCAGCTGCTCCAAATTCTGAGGTCGTTCGAGCGGCCTTCGTTCGCGGGGCCGCTCTTCCTCGGAAGAAGAAGACTGATCCACTGGCGTGTGACGAACTGGTGATGAGGTTCTCTGTCTACGGAGTTCGCTAATCTCCCTGCTCATGAGTCTTATATTCTCCTGCATCATGAGATTGGTGCGCTCGTGGACTTTCATAGCTTCCCTTGTAATCTCAAGCATGTCAAGTAGGCGCGAGAAATCTCCTTGAGTAATGGGTGCAGATGGATTGACCTGATCACTGATCCTGGTGGCTGGAATCGGAGCATTCGTAGGGACTCGAATAGAGGTTCCAACATCACCAAATGTCGGATCGGATAGGAAATAGGAGACCTGGTCGGTTCGGAGCTGGGGAGCCTGGTCGGGTCGGTACGTGGCAAGCTGTTCGGGTCGGTTCAGGTTGGGGGAATGCACTGCTTCAGAATCTTCTACCCGGATCGGATCGGAGCCCTCCCCCTGAAGGCGGTTCGGGTTTCCTGCATCGGTTCGTCCTGCTGCTGAATTCTGCCCACGAGACCTTGTCACAACCGCATTTTGCTGATCTTCGCCAGCTCCATTTCCTCGAGCAGATTGAACTTCTTTGCCTTTTCCTTTGGCCATGGTTTCTTCAACAATCACTTCGACAAATATCCAAGAGCGTCGAAACTTGAGGATTAATTTCTTTGAACTCAACGGTCCAAAAAGTAGAACGATAATCCCCAAAAACAAAGAATTCAGATGAGTTCTCAGTGAAAGCACCAAAATGTTAGACCAAAAAGTGGTTCTAACACCCAAATTGATTAAAAGCAAAATGAAATGAAATCAATAATAAAAATGAACACACAGGATTTATAGTGGTTCGACGAAGAAATGCCTATGTCCACTTGTTTTTCACTATTCTCAATGATTCACACTACACCAAAACAACCAATTTGATACACCAGAATTCAGAGATTTGATACGGCTTTAAGCCATATCAAATTTGGCTGTGCTCATAGCCGTACCAAATTAAATTTGGCAATCCACGCCACCTCAAACACATTCAATTTCACCCTACATTTTTAATACTTCGGATTGGTTCGTTTAACATGCCTATGAACCGTATCAAAACAGCACCGCGTTTTCACTCCAAATTGGGCCGCTACTTTTTCATTTTCCACGACCTGTATCAAATTCGTTTCTGCTATGTCTGTTCTGATTTTCCCTTTCATCCACCAGTTCTTCTACTCCAAAAATCGATGTATTCCTTCATCTGCCGTTTCTGATCTCGCACAGAGCATCTTCCTTACTAGTTTTCTAGTTCTCGTCGAAGCCGCAATTGATTGCCCTAAACTTGTTGCGAATGGTGAGCTTTTATACTTTAACCTTAGTTTGTACTTGAGTCTTAAATTGAAGTATTATGTCTGATAACCTTTCGTCTCTACTAGAATTTTACATTAATTAAATCCTAGTTTGATTGTAACTGTCAAACGCCACAAATTGAATTTTACAGTACTTTGTTTTTTTGTTGATTGTTACTATTTTGTCATTTACTTCATGTTATTCATTGTAATTGGTTTGTTATCAGATTGGTCATCGATCCTATTCAACTGCAAATTAGAAGATAATTTGTTGTTCGACAAAGGAGGATAAGAAAACTGCAAGGTAACTATGTAATGTTATTTTCATGCAATATTTTATTATATACCGGAGGATCTGAGTTTTGATACATTCAGTTTTGCATTTTAGTTAGTAGTCAGACTGCGTTGTATCCTTACATTTTGTTAAAAACAAGAAATAATGACTGTGAAAGTTTATTTGGATTTTACATTTGTTGCTTTTATTTGTTAATATGCAACAAATAGAATTCGTGTAAATTCGTGTAATTGATTGTAAATTCGTGTAACTGATTGTAAATCAGTCTTCCTCGATTTCGCAAGAAAAAGTAATTCTCATTTGTTCATTGTTTTACTGTAGAAAAAACTTGTACACAGAATAGAGAACATTAGCAACCTTAGACCTCAGTGTTCTTGTTTCATTTATTTTTAAGGCTCTTTCTTGTGTGTAGTAAGGTGGAACTAACCTCTTTTGTACTAGTTTAACTGGAGATATCGGGAAATAAACAAATAAAGTCGGTTTTAAATTAACTTTATAGACAATTATATCACGAGCATGGATTGCAAAAAAAATAAATGTGAACTTGAATAAACTATTAGAATTTAGAACTGAAAAGAAATTATAGAAAATAAATGTAACTAAAGATTCAATATACTGTTACAAGTTTTTCTGGTTATTCACCATGATACGGTACTTTCATTTTAAAGAAGGTACTCTCGAATGTCTACCAAAGCTGTATTTGTCTAATTTAAAGAAAAAGTATATAACAAGCATTATGCTCAAATCTTTATGAAATGCTAATATGCCTTCTCAACTGACTTATTTGCAAAGAACTTTGTTGCAATGACCAGTTACTACTTTCCCAGTTTGCAAGTGGTGAAAAATATTTTATCAGATTTAATCAGAAGAATTCAAAAGGCTATTATCTCTCTAAACATGTTGAAGATCTCTTGTTGGTGTTATGTTCCTCTAGATGTTTTAGATGCTTACGTAAAGTTTTCAGATACATTTTGTGGGGCTATTTATTTACATGATAATCTATGATGTCTAGTGATTAAAAGTCGCATGATGCTTATATGAAAGCCTACGGGCTTTATCAGTATGGTGGAATTCAATAAATCCATGTCTTTTAATCTTCGTTGTACCTTTCCTGGATTTGTAGTGTCTTTGTGACTGAATTCCGATTTCCGAACTAGGTTTCTTTCTGTAAATGTTTCACCATTATGTTAAAACTGTACTAAGTATCAATAATTGGTTATAGTTATGAATAAGCAAACAATGTTGCATTAAAGAAAAAAAATCGTACAAGTATGTTAATGATTTAAAATTCATCTGAACCTATTTTCTTGGCAGCGCTCTCTAGCCCGGAGTACCTACAATAGGGGTGATTATGGGACATCTAAAATACTATGGTATATAATTCTGTCATTTGGATGAGGATTTTGCATGCAGTATTTTACATGATTGTTTTCGAAAGGTAATAGTACTCTTTGTAAATTTCACTTGCCAGGGAATCTGCATTGTCAATCAATTCTTTATTTCCTGATGGTTGGTTTGCATTTGGTGCTGCTGCATTGAAGGTGAAACAGTGTTATTCAAATATATAGTTTATTATCTAATAATTTTAAATAATAGTTTGTTTATATATTTCAGTGCACCTTTGTGCATCAGTTTTTCTCCATCATTATAAAGATTCCTTTATCTCATGTTAGAATATTGGTACAAACGATGTATACATGAATATGCATCAAATATTTTTATTTCAGATACTCCTAGTTTGAAGCACATGACTTTGAAATAACAGTGAAATCCTTTGCAGTCAATTCCCTTTATTAGTGGTCGAGATAAGTTTGTATGAATTTCTGTTCGCTTGGTAATTTAGTTCCTCCCCTGACTCTAACAGTATATCATTCATCTTGATACATAATCCCTACTTACCCGAAGTTAATTTTATTTTGGCTTCGTGGTTATGGTCCAACAATATGGTGTTTTATTGTATATATTCTAGGAGAATGTAGGTAGACATTGCAGCTTTACTCATTTGGAGAATTACTTAAAAGTATATGAAGATGTTTTTTTCAAATCAGCATCTAGTGTAGTCCAAAAATCTCATGGTTGTATAAAATAAAAATCATATAGGTTGATAAAACCTATATAAATCTAGAAGAAGCATGTACTAAATAAATATTTCCACACTTCTTTTACTAATACTGACTAAGAGAAAGTAGTAAAAAAGAAACCATTATCCCATCCTAACGTATTATGACAAACTTGGGCTTATTTTGAGCACATGCCCTAGGACATCAGCTACCTATATATGAGCAAGTCTCAGGAGGCTTTTGTGATCCTCTGTACATTTTAGATGTCCAAAATATCGAATAATCAACTTTCAACAAACAGATAAACACAATAAAATCAAACGAAATACTGTTTTATGTGCATATAGATCAAGTTGACTAAAATCCTTATCCATTATGCTATTGGAGAATTGAATTTTCCCCCCTTTGGTCATAGCTTGTTAGATGTGCTTATAATGTGGGTCAAGTTGAATAGAGCCGATATTCCTTATGGTGTTAGAGAATCAACCTTTTCCCCTTGCATAATAGCTTATTCTCTATATGTCCCTGATACTTCCTTTTCCAATGAACAAATTATTTTCTTTGATCGTTTATTGTGATCACCATGCTTGCTTCGCTGCAAGCGAAGCTATCTTCTTTCATATGATTTTCAGCATTTTCATACAACAATGTTATTGTATTAGATTAAATGCTTATGTAGCATACTGCGCGTACGTTGGGAGTCTACTCGCAGTCGTACCAAGGAGCGTGCTCTGCTAATGATGGAAAACCTTGTAAGTTAATGTTTGTTTGGTGCATTATTCTTAGTTTAATTGCTAAATGAATTTGCCTTGTTGAGGTTTAAGATGGTTAAATATTCCCTAACACAAATACATAACTTCGTTACATTTCAGATTTCAGTGTTTTATATGATGAATTTTGCATCAAATGCATTAACTATAATAGGTAGATGTGCACTGTCAGCATCCTTAATATAATCAACTGGATGCAACAATTTATTCAAAATACATTCAAGACCAGGGCAATATGGGGTTTGGTTAACATTATCAATTTATGTAAATCGACAGGGTTTGTCTAGTATGTCAAAATAGCATATTTGACTATAATATGAGTATTGTGTGAAATGTAAATTTAGGCAGTTTATCTTTCAAATCTGACTTGACAAATACATCTACCTAATCCGCTAACATAGATACTAGTATTGTTAAATGAAGTCTTTAACTAAATCGTTTAGAACACAGCTAAACAATATATTTAATCATGTTTAACTGTGTACTTGATAATAATTATTCTTACCTTGACCCTACAATTCATATATATATATATATATATATATATATATATATATATATATATATATATATATGCAGGTATACACATGTGTGTGTATACACACGCATATGAGGAGCGTTCAACAGCTCCCCTAAATTGCAGCACCCCAAGAGCCCCCTGAATTCGACCACTCATTTATATTAATATATGTTTGTGGGTGGAGAGAGATAGTGGAGAAAGAGAGAAACATATTTTAATATAATTGAGTGGTCGAATTCAGGTGGCTCTTGGGGTGCTGTGAACGCTCCTATATACATATATCTCTCTCTATGTGTGTGCATGTGCACGTGCGCACATGCGTGTGTCTGTGTTTGCCACTATATGCACTTCTCAATTTTTGGCCACATGCTGTATGTTTATTTCCAAATTATAACTGCCACTTTGGGGAACTTCTCTGAACTTTTCAAGTTGTAAATTGTAATAGCTGTATATTTAGATTGAAGTTATTAATAATGATTCTTTAATGTTGTGTGTGCGCTCTCTAGTGCGTGACTGTATGTATGTGCTTTTTAATTCTTGATCGCATATTCTCTTTATTTCCAAATTATAACCGTAGCTGTAGGAATTCCTTTGACCTTTCTAATCGTAAAGCTGTATTTTTAGGTTGAAGCTATTAACAGTGATTCTCCTATGGTTGCTCAAAGGATCCAAAATGTGTTTGGTGTCTACCTCCTAACTATCCCTGCTCTGCGCAAGTACGTATTGATTTTATATTTTCAGTTTAAAATATTTGGTGACTGTCTAAATTTCAGCTCAGTCTTATTATTTTTGTATATATAAACTGAAATACGCCATTTTTATAACAGAGAGTATGGGCAGCTTTTAGTGAGCTGCGGCATGATTGGGGAGGCACTGAAAATCTTTGAAGAGCTTGAACTATGGGATGATCTAATTGTTTGTTATCGGTACACTGCTAATTTATATTAATTACTTCATAAATATAATAATTTTCGAGTTGACATGTACCCGATACATGGCATGCTTCAGTTTATTAGATAAAAAGGCTGCTGCTGTGGATCTTATAAAGGAAAGATTAGTCCATACACCAACTGATTCAAAACTATGGTAAGTTATTAATGACTCAGGTGTGTTTATGTTTTCTAGTAGTGTTGCAAGTTAATATCGAGTATAAATTTTGCAGATTTACTACATCCATATAATTGACAATACTATTGCTTCTGATCCTCTTTCTTTTCCGATTTAGTGTACCGAGTATCGAGTCAATGCCATTGATATGATGTCCATAATCATTTTTATTAATTCTCTCCTAGTATGTTATCATGCCATATTTAATTTGAAACATTGATTACGGTTTGAAGAAGATAATGTAGAAACTTTAGTCAAAAACATATAACAAGTATAATTATTTGTGCTATATTCCCTAAGACAAAATTTAATATCTTTCTATTTTCGTTGACCTTGTTTTCTATATTCACATTAAAGTTTGTTCGATTGTGCTGAAATAACTTTCAGCATTTTAAGACGGGCATATAATATAATCAATGATGCTGAACACTTATACCATGAATTTGGACAAAAGAATTCTATAACAACTAAGCCAGGGTAAAGGAGGGTTGTGATAGGCTTGGCGAGCCAACGTAAAACTTCTGTTATGAATATGGACAAAAGAATTCTAATATTTTAAAAATTATATACTTGTTTCTTAAAATTGTTAAAATTTCAACTTTGATTTTGATACATATGTCAGATTTCCATACAGAACATTTTTGGCTATCTTCATTCTCTTTTAGTGTTCCTTTTAGAATCCTTTTTTTACTTTCAGTTAAAGTTTCAAGTTAAATGAAAACAATTAAAAACAGCTTCTAATTTCCAAATTGAATGCAGAAGAAGATAGGAGAATCTTTGGTCTTTAACTTCAAGTATTAGATGTATTCATGGTAGGTTGGACATGTTTCAGTCTGGAATTTCAACTCATTGGATGCTCATAACAGTATAACATTTATTAAGAAGGCATGAATTGATTAATTTATTCAGTCACTTCTTAAATAATCTACCATATTTATTTTGTTTTTGTCTGTATAAAATTGTTTACTGTAAATAATCTACCATATTTATTTCGAGTTTGTTGGTTGCTCATAACCATATAGCATTTTTTTAATGTTGCCTGGTGCTCACTAGGTGATGTTACAAATACCGATGTTTATTATGAGAAAGCACTGGAAGTTCCAAACAATAAATCTGCCCGTGCCAAGGTGAGAGTTTCAGATCTAAAGGAGCGTAAACTAATCATTTCTTTTGTCAACTTAAAATTCATCTGAACCTCATTTTCTTGGCAGCGCTCTCTAGCGCGGAGTGCCTACAATACGGGTGATTACGAGACATCTAAAATACTATGGTATATAATTCTGTCATTTGAACGAGGATTTTACATGCAGTATTTTTACATGATTATTTTCAAAAGGTAATAGTATCATTCTCTTTGTAAATTTCACTTGCCAGGGAATCTGCATTGTCAATCAATTCTTTGTTTCCAGATGGTTGGTTTGCATTTGGTGCTGCTGCATTGAAGGTGAAACGGTGTTATGTGTTTACATAAGTCATCTACTTTATCTCTTGCAGTGCTTTATTTTTGTTGTTGTGTCGATAATGGTTTATGTTTCATGTTTCGGTATATAAACAGGGAAGATCTTGTAGACCTTTTTACCATTAAATTTAAATACGATAGACCTATATTCTGCTTTTTTTTTAAAACTTCATTTAAGATCGATTTAGGTTGGCTGTGGCAATGATTTGTAAATGCAACGAGCTCTAGATAACAGCATTTGCTGTCTTAGGTTCCAAGACAAGTTTCTATGTTATAAATTGATTTAGAAAAGTAACGTTTTTGTAATATTCTTCTGTGATTGCAATGTGCCCAGGCTCATGATTTTGATAAAGCATTGGAAGGATTTACCCATGCTGTACAGCTTGATCCTGAAAATGGAAAGGCTTGGAAAAATGTTGCTTTTTTGTAAGTATTTGTCTTTTTTACACAATCTTCTTCGCATGTTTTTACTTCTTTTTTGTTTTTTCTGAGTTGTGGCTTATAAACCAACTGTTTCTGAGCTTCTTTCTTCATGTCAATACAAGATTGCTGTAAATTGCACTATTATAAAACTAGTGTTCTTTGATATGGGAAGGGAAAAACACTAAATATTCATGTCTTTGGATTTCTTCTTAGTTAGCATATCAAATACAAATCATAAAGATATTATTCTGCTTAATGATTAGCTTGTTTAATGAGAACAGATGGGGTCATCAAATTGCTGTGTTTTGAGCATTATATGGATATTGTAATCTGAATGTAGAAATATGATCATTGAAGGAAACATCCATGCATCCCATACACGGAATCCACAACTGTTTTTGAAATATTGCGATGTGAGATTAATTTACCATTCGATCCACACACACACGTCCATACAATTTGAACTACACCTAATAAAATGTGAATCAGGCCTTGATTCAAGTTTGTTCGAAAAGGATAGCAATGCAAACCTAACTTGGTCCACGACTGAAACTTGAGGATCAACAAGTTTGGCTTGACCATGTGACCCAGATCAGGTTTGGTTGCCCAACTTGATTTTTCCCACTAGTCAGGCCTATATGGAGTTGGATGTTCTGGATGAATAGTTAAAACTTCTTCTTATAATAGTTAAAACTTCTTTTTATAAATGAAATTGCTAATGCAATGCAACAGAAACATGTGCTAAGGGCTTGAAATGTTGTCCCGTTCTAAAATTCATTATATTGCCAAGTCAGAATTGGTTGTGTGTTTATTTCTTACACATTGATTATTGGTAACTAATAAACCAACATGGACAACATAAATTTATGTCACTTGTTACATAGGATTGAAGTTAACTTTATACATTAGAACAGAAAATATACATTAAGGAGACACTAGCAAAAATATTTAACTATATGATGTTGAATAACATTTTATATTTAATTTTGATTGATATATTAAAAATTTATTTGAATCACTACACCTGTAAAGGAAGGTGAAGTACTTCTATGGACCAAATTTGTATAATGTATACTGTGACAAATTTGAAATCATTAACATACATTATACATTATACATTCTATGGACCAAATTTGTCACAGTTGAAACCTGTTGAGCTCCTCGTGGATGGATCTTCTCCCCTATTGGGTTGCGGGTACTCCGCTATTTATCAAGTTCTATTCTATGTTGGACGCTGGAGTGAATTTTTGCTCCTTTCTGATTTTAGATTGTCCGACTTGATCGCTTCTGTTGCCAATGATGATTAATGGTTTTTTTTTATAGAATTTTAAATCCTTATGTTTTTCCAAATGGTCTACAGTCTACAATTCAGGAATCTCGTAAGTTTGAAAAATGTAGGCTTGTAAGACCACTGATAAAAACAGCCACCCTTCAATTACGAATTGACAAATCCCAATCAGATTGAAAACAAAAGAACGCCCTTTCTTCCCTTTTGCTGGATCTTCCCTTTTTCAGGATTTTCCATACACTCTCTTCGATTGCAGGTTCGAAATGAGTCAGTCTCTTTTGCTTTTGTGTATTGGGGAAATATACGGATTGATCAGCTCCAGGGGATGCTATGTTAAATTTAGGATTGAAGCAATTGATGCCTGAGACATATCGGCATAATCCAGGCATTGTAAATGCACAGTGACTCTCATACTGCCCAGGTCTGTCTTTGCTGTGAAGTCCCCATTATAAATATTAATTATATTTACATTTTCACATGGAAGTAGTCAATGACATTTATAACACTAGCTTTTACCTTCCTGCGATTTTCTCCAGACCCCATTCTTGGAATCTATTACATTAACATATTAGTTATGAATTTTGCAGAATAGAAAATTAAAAAAAAAATCTTTTTTCCCAGCAGTACGAATATTACCTTTGTTCGAATTTCTGAAATGGTGTATTCTTTGGTAATCCAGAAATGAAGACTTCTGCTAAGAGCAGCGCAGTCTGAAGTTTGTTTATTGTATTCAATGTATCATTTATCATTTGGTTCTACACAATTGCATTACAAATTGATTATAAATTTAGTTATTATTGATTTCATAATATTTGTCGTTTTATATTAGAAAAAAAAACCAAAATCTTACTTCACTGCGGTGCTGAAGGGAGAGCAAATAATCTAACAATAGTTTCATGCTTTCAGTGCTGGAAGTCCATTTCCTATAGAAGATGGTAGTGAAAGATGAGGTGTAGAATGATCACATGCTCCAAAGTCGACTTCTAAAGCATTCTCATCATTTGCCCTGAATTCAAATTTCAATTGTTTTATCAGTACATTAATTTACCTAGAACTATTAAGTTTCTTATATTCGATATTCATATTACCATTTTTCATGAATAATCGACTCTTTGAACTTTAGGTATTCGAAAACAATAATCCCATGAACTGCAAGATCCTCTGCATTCGCTTTGACATATTCCGTCTGACTGCGAATGCGACAAATGGTGGAAATACTACCGCCTCCTGTATATTTAGGTATATTCTTTATTATTTTTCAATATTACTAGATTAAAAAAGGTGAAGTGTTTAGAAAGGAAGAAAGAAAGCAAGGAAGGGATTGCTCACATCTCAGGTATTCTTTCATTTTTTTGTGCATTGAAGTATGGCAGATAATAAACTTTCTGTTGCATCCTAACTATTTTTGAAAAGTAAATTCGTGTAACTGATTGTAGAGTGTATTATAGGAACTCAACCGCTGACTGAACTTCTATTATTATATATCTCAACATTCAAGAGACTGTTCTATTCTCCCGCAGACGTAGTTGCATGTTAAGTGGTAAAACGGTTTGCGACTGAAGTCGCGAACTGAGTCCAGTTTGCGACTGAGTCGCAAACTGGACTCAGTTTGGAGTCCAGTTTGCAACTGAGTCGCAAACTAGACTCAATTTGCAACTCAGTCGCAAATTGAGTCCAGTTTGCGGGTTCAATCGCAAATTGGACTCAGTCTGCGATTGAAGCCACAAACTGAGTCCAGTCTGCGATTGAGTTGCAAACTGGACTTTGTTTGGAGTCCAGTTTGCAACTGAGAGTTGCAAACTGGACTCAGTCACAAATTGAGTTCAGTTTTGCGAGTTGCAAACTGAGTCCAGTTTGCAACCGAGTTGCAAACTGGATCAATGGTGTCTTTTCTTGTTGTTGTGGAGACGGAACTAAACTGATGTTTGTTATTTAATTTCTTTTCAGGTTTTGGAACAAGCATGAGTTGCATGGGCTCGACAACTGCAGTTTTGTTGTCTTTTTTAAGCAAGAACTGTGAACATTATGTTTTGTGTATATTGTGTTATGTGGTTTGTATTAACTGAAGTTATGGTTTATGTATTAATCGAATCATGCTTTGTGTATCTTCTTTATATACTGTTATATGGGTGCGGCGTATCTTCTTTATTGTGCATATATATATATATATATATATATATATATATATATATATATATATATATATATATATCAATGGGTACAGTGTTTCTGTATATTGCATATATGATATACCGATTTTGATACGGTTAAAAGCCGTATCTAATTCGTTGATAGCATTGTAGAAATGAGGCATTAAACACGGTTTTAAGCCGTATCAGTATAACAGTTTGATACGGTTTTCAGTCGTATCAATCTACAAATTTGATACGGCTTAAAACCGTATCGATCTATGAAGTTGACAGTGCCATCATATTAATTTAGTATGGCTTTAAGCCGTATCAAACTACTCAATTGATACGGCTTAAAGCCGTATCAAATTTATAAATTGATACGGTTTAGAACCGTATCAAATTATGAATTTGATACGGTTTTAAGCCGTATCAAAGCAACAGAGACGCCATTTTTTGATACGGCTTAAAATCGTATCAAATCCATTTTGATACGGTCATGAGCACTGCCAAATTGGCATTTTTGGTGTAGTGTCAGTTGCAAATACAATGAAATATCCACTTGATTTCTCTTACAACTCACTTACAATCACTCAATTGTCTAAAAACAAATAATGAAAGAAGATTTGGATTTTCCGGGAGTGCTGGAATTCGGGTAATGAAGGTGGTTGAACTCTCAAAGTGTCAGAAAAAAAGATCCTTTTCTTTGTCTCTAGACGGGGTATTTATAGGTGTGAATTTGCTCAGAACCCGATCCGGATCGGAGCCACGTGTCATCCATCCCATCAGCCTCGGGTTCGGATGGATTTCTATATTGCCAACGCATCAGAGTAGTGGACGTTGTGGGCAGGAACTGGTCATAGCCGATCCGAATAACCAGGTGCTCATGCAGGGGAATGACGTGGAAAATGGGTTCGGATCGGAAGAGTGGGCTCAAGGGGTTCGGATCGGCACCTCCGATCCGACCAGGATTACTGAGGACCAATTCTCTCTTCTTTTTACTCTGCTCCGCTCCGATCTATCTCTGTAGCAATTGGGTGGCTTTCCGATCCGACTGGAAGTAGATTGCCCTCCGATCCGAATAGCCGTCTCTCTCTAATTCCAATAGCAATAGTTCACTGATCCGAACAGCAGACTTTACCCTATCCGAACCGATACCCTGCTCCGATCCGACCCGCTTCAGTGTTTTTCAAGTTCTTCAATATTTCACATCTTGACTTTGTGTTGCCCAGTTCACAAAGTGGGCTAACAATAATGCTCAAACCAATGTAGCAGTTCAACATTGAAGCAACTAACAAAATGCCAAATGCAAAGAAATTCAAATACACAAGTCGGGCCAGTTACAGGTCCAACCATATAGAACATTCATGCATAGGTGGAAACAACAAATAAAATGACCAAGTCACATGGAAGTGGACACAGTGATTAATACACATGGCAATATACACAGGAGTACATGCATACAACAATATGCAAGAGACATAGTACAACAAGGGCTAGCATGCACAGCATGATACAAGAGAACAAAATGTACATGCACATGGTAGCAGCATGTATGTACAACAAGCCAGGGATCGTTTTTATTAATCATGCAAGTCACATAGCTTAAGTGAAATGGCAAATGAACAAGAACCTCAAGCAAAAGCTAAACTGGCATTGGTAAGGCAACAAAAAAATATACACCAAATGCAACAAGAAATATAGTGCAGCAAGGAATGCAAAATGCAACAACAAAGACGGGTAGCACATGCTTGACAAAATAATGCACAGCAGTGCATAAGAGCATGTCAGCATGCACAAACTTGATGCACACAATGGCAGACACATCAACTTTGGTAGCTCATAAATAAAACAATGAAAATGACACAACAAAAATGGTTCAGATGCCAATGATATATGAGGAACAAAGGCTAACATACATATGCATGTATATGAGAGTGAGTAAGGACAAAGTGCACAAGAGTTTCAAGTGCCAATGACACTGAACACACACGGGCCAGGATTTCAGGCTCATAATAAATAAGCACAGCACAAAGTCAGGAGACATGGCCAAAGTGCCAAATAGGTTAACACATCAAGGCAGCACAAAGTAAAAGACCAAGCCAGAATAAATGATGCAGTCAAATATGAATGTAGCAATCGTTTGCAAGAAGCTGAACTTGAAGAAAATATGGACTTATATGCAAGAAACCAAAGCAAAGGAAAAGTAAAACATCTGTTCAGATGATCAACTGCAGTATCTATTTCTAATCAGTGTAGAGATTAAAAAAAGGGGCAAATCCTTTTTAATTCGAACATAACAGGCGTGTAAGTATGGTGCTGTTACTCGAACAACTTTCACAGGGAATAAAAAGAAAAATGAGTAGAAGTTCAAGCAAAATTTCTGGCTCAAAGTTATGCAATAATAAGGAAATATATTATAGAAATATCTTCTCCAAATATTTTCAAACCCGTCATGCAACATTTATCAAAGTAACCAAACCAAAGGATATGATCGAAATCTAGTATCTTCGACATGAATTGAACTTCTTCTAGAAAGCATCAAAATAATATTTCCAGGAATATATTGGGTAAGAAATTAGTTCATACATTTCCAAAAGTTAAATGGGTATCACGCAATATCAAGGTCAAATCATTGATTGAAATTGTAACAACCCGCATTCTACGCATTGGAGGATCGTAGAATATTTATTTCTTTCACATAAGAAGTCGTATGGTCATGTAACTTTGGGAGACGACTACTGGGGTCATTTCCCATGTTCATGATTTTTGTCGATTTTTAAATGACCATTTTGCCCCTAGCTGATCTTGTTTCAGCCATAACTTTTGATTGGTAAGGATTTTTGACCTGAAACCACTTCCATTAAATGCGGATGGTGGTTTAACTTTCCGTAGAGTGGTCACATTAGCCAAACGGATTTACCGTTTGGGAGATATAGCTTAAACAAGGTTTAGAAGGTGAAAAACAGCATAACCGGGCCTAATTAGGGTGATTAGCAAGAGGGCCCATAAACCATTTCGGGATTAAGGTTATGGTGAGGCTGAGAACAGTAGGAAAACGAATTTTATTTCATTTTTCAGCCGCCTCAAACATTTCTCTAACTCTAGCCATGGCCTCCACCTTCTAATTTCATCCCAAATCGCCTTTAATCACTTTCTAATCGAAGATTAAGCAAAACTACATCAAATCAAGGGAGGTTAGCACCAAATCAGAGAGAGTTGCTGGAATACATTAGAATTTGACCCAAACAGAGAATCATTTCAGATCTATAGTTTACTTTATGGCAAAGGTGAGTGATTTGCATTATTTTTCACTAATTACGGCTGATTAGGGTAATTAGCAAAGATTAGCGAAATTATAACTCAGAAAAATCTAGAAAATTTTCTAAAATTCCAGAATATTATTTTACGCCTCTGATATGAATTTGAGTTAATTTGGACTAATTTTGCTAATCCCGGAATTTAGGGGATTAAGGGGTGATTAGTGATAATTAGCGAAATTATGCGTTATAAAAATCTGGGAAAATATTCAAAAATTCTAAAATATTATTTTAGGCGTCTGTTAGAAAATTTGGCTCATTTGGATAAGTTTTTCTAATTGTATGCTTAAACATGATTAAGGGGGATTAAGGGAAAAACATGGGTTTTAGGTATGTTTGATCCATTTTATCCTATCAAGTTGTTGTTTTGATGTTTGTGGTCGATAATACATGTTGCTATGACTGTCTGTATGATTTGTGATTGTTTAGAATAGTTAGAATGGTCGAAAACGCCATTGAGTGGCGTATAAATAGTCGTTGGAAGTTGCAGGAAGAACTGCAGGGTTTCGGATCGGATCGGAGGAGGAGTACCGGACCTTGGCATAGGAGAAAGGCCAAATGAACTGAATAGGAGAAGGGGATCGGATCGGAGGTTGGTAGGAGGATCGGACCGGAGCCTGGACATCTCGACCCGAACCGAAGGCAAGGCGTGACGAACTGAACCGAACCGAGTTGCATATATCTGAACCGAACCACGTTGCATATATTCGAACCGAACCGAGTTGCATATATCCGAACCGAACGTGAAGATTGAGTATTGTATTTCGAGCTCGAGCTTGAGCACTATACATGGCCGAACCGAACCGCCAGAGGAGGATAGTTACGACCGAACCGATCCGGTGACGATTAAAAACCCGAGATGCAAAGGTAGTTCAAATGGAAGTTAGAGCTCAGGATCCAGATGGGAACCAATGAGTTCACTTCATGATTGGGCTCTGCTACGGGGAGTGTGCAAAGGGGTTATCGGTATTCATAATTGTGGTTCACCACTGAGAGACGGATAGTGGGCTTGTAGTGATAGTTGTACGGGATTGGATTCTGTCATGGCCCAATGGATAGGTGACCAAGGTAGTGGATATCGTATACTTTACGCACTGAGTGGGAGATGTGAGGATGGTTGCTATGTTTGATTTGTTTGCCGTCATTGCGACATGCACACCACCACCCCGCTATCTTTACACCATTTGTTCAGTGGCACCTTAAAGTATTGTACGATATGTATTGCTAACTCTTTGGTTGCAGGTCCAGGTTCAGGTATGGTTTAGTATACCTGTTATTGTTCTATTTAGCTGCTTATCACTCATACCAGACTTTTTGTATGACCCAGAGTTTTATGTCTCTTCTTATTACTCTGGGTGCTCTCAAGAGCAGACTAGAGATAGGTTAGCTGGTGATGCACGAGTAGCTGATCCGGAGGCGAGTAGGAGGCTTCCACGTATGATATATATAGAATATTCTTCCTGTGTCGTTGTCGGTCACTACTTGGACATTAGTAATGTACCTCCCTTATCTTGCTTTATCTTTAGAGACAGTTTGAAAAGTTGTAATAATGATGATGTGGAAAATAAGCTGTATTTGGATTTTCCGCTGCTATGATAGTTTGTTTTCAGCTTATGCACTGTCTCACCTGTTTTATGTCAAGTATATGTTGTGATTATATTTTATTCCATGCGCTGTGAGACATTCTACAGGTTCCTTGTTGATTCTTTGTCTTCTTTCTTTCCTTCTGACGACCGTTCCGTGCTAACTGGACATGTGTATAGCGCACTTTTGGAGTAAATGTCGGTTGGTGCGGGGCGGGTTGTCACATTTGGTATCAGAGGTCTAGGTCGCGTAGTTAACCTAGGGAAAGACACTAGGGAGAGATAATATACATATATGAGAGCGCGTATTTGTGATTATTTTGGTTTTCAAAAGCTATATATATATTTAGTATAGCTAAGATGAAGTCGCACTGCACTAGCACCACTATAGAGATGGTTGATCTTTTTCTCTTTACAGATTGAACGATGAGCCGATACGCAAGAGGTGCCGGTAGAGGAGCCAATAATGGGAATGCTGCTAACATGAGGACGATGTTTACTGACCTCATGAGAGAAATGCTTAGGGATGTACAGAGGGCAGCTCCTAATGGTGGTAATGGTGGTGGTCCAGTAGTGCAGGCGCCTAGGGACGATTTCACTAAGCTAAATAAGGATTATACTAGTCTTGGTGGGAAGCCGTTCCACAGAACGGAGTCGGCCATGGATATTCAGGATTGGTTGGATAGCTGTGATCGTATCTTCGACGACTTCGGTATCGAGGATGCGATGAAGAGAAGGCTAGCATCTCGTCAGCTGCAAGGGCGAGCGATGAATTGGTTGAATGTTGTTAAGACAGCCACTCCAGAAGATCAGGTTTCTTGGGATCAGTTTAAGGCTCGATTTAGCGACAAGTTTATCCCAGCTGCTCAGAATTCGGAATTGTTTAGGAAGTTCTTGGAGCTTAAACAGAATGGTAGGGCAGCCTCGGACTATATTGCTGAGTTCGACACTTTGTCGAAGTATGGATTATCCCTTATCGATACTTCTGAGAAGAAGAACGAGAAGTTTATAACAGGCTTGGATCAGTACTTGGGGGAAAGCTTATTAACCACATCGATGAGACGTTTAAATTGATTGTGGGGAAAGCATTGAGGTCAGAGAGTCTTTACCCTAAGCCAAAGACTGAGGTTGCTACTACATCTACAGAGGAGCCAAAGCCGCAAGCAGGTGGTGGAGGCAAGAATAATTCCCAGGACAAGAGGAAACAAGACCAAACCGTGGATGGTCAGAATAAGAAAAATAAGAAAGATGGCGAGTGCTTTAGCTGTGGTAAGAAGGGCCACTATGCCAGAGATTGTCGGGAAAAGCCTGGGGAAAGGAAGTGCTTTAATTGTGGCCAAGTGGGACATCACAAGAATGAATGTCCACAACCTCCCAGGGAGAAGCAGATCGTGAAAGCATATGCTATCAACGCTGTTCCTTCTTCGTCGAATGCCCCAACTGTTGTGCAGAAGGAAAAAGGTGTCGTCATTCGAGGTATGCTTTATATTTAAGATGTTTTTGATCGAGTTTTGTTTGACAAACCTGAGTTAGTCGATAGACCTTTAGTAGTGACGAACCCGATTGGTGGTTCGACTAGCCTCAGTATGATTTGTTGTAACGTGGTCTTATCGAGTTGTGGATGTATGTTTGTTTGTAATTTCTTTGTTTTGGGATTTACTGGGTTTAGCATTATTTTGGGGAGTCGATCTACTCTAAAGGAATAGGGTGGTATTAGGTACCTACCTAGTGATGGCGATAGTAACTGGAGTCAGGAAAGCCGAGAGGTTATCGTTGTAATAAGTTCTAGTTGTCTCTGGGAGGCAAATGAGTGCTCCAGTGCTTAGTTGTTTGGCTAGTATCACTTCACGTGGATTGTCCGAATTCGGAGGAGATGTTCCTTGGGTGCTTGTCTGATATTGGTTTAGGCCTTTGGGGCTTGTGCCTGGGGAATGTCAAGTTCAACAAAGATGGTTTGCGTGAGAGATAAGTAGTTGTTGTGTTTTTCATTGGATGATATCTTGGTTTACTCGAGGAGTAATGGGCAGCTGTGACAGGATAAGACTATTCAGTGGTATGGACTGCCCCGAGTTAGACTCGATAGGATTATGAGATGACTCGAGTAGGACTCGAGAAAGATGCAAAGTAATGGATTGTTTTGGACCTTATGTTGATGTTCTTTTTGAAGAAATATGATGTATTCGTCGATTATGGAAGATGCAACGAAGATTAGGACGATTCAAGTTGGACTTGAACTCGTAAAAGAAAATGGGTGTTCGTTGATCTTGGAGATGCAAGGAATGGGGAGACGACTCACGTTGGACTAGGGTCTGTAGGTAATGGATACTCAAGACTGGGTCTAAGTTTATGGGTAATAGATTGACTCGAGTTGGACTCGAGAAGGCTGCAAGGAATTGGATTGGCTCGAGTTGGACTCGAGAGGGCAGCAAGATAATGGATAGACTTGGGTGGGACTCGAGTGTTTCAGGCGGACTAAAAGCAGTGGTATCTGGGGACGCCCACTTACCTTGGATCCGTTGGACGTGATCTAGTTATCCTTGGAGGATAAACGTACGTTGGATGTACGGTAGTCCGTTTGAAGGCAGAGTTTCCATTAGTTATTGATGTTGGTTGGACCAGACATACAGGTATCGACGTATTCATGGCTTTAGCAGGTGATAGATAGGATTTGTTTGATGGATGTTATGATTGTTGTGTTTGCTCCTACCTTTCTTCTCTTGAGTATCACCTGTAGGATCCTGTTGAATGGAAATAGTATAAGTTCGTTGATCATGGTGATATGATGGGCGTAAGACTTTACGTTAGACTTGAAGTATGTTGGGCATTGCGAAGCGTCCGTTGACCTTGGAGATTCAGCGGATATAGGAGCTTCAAGTTGGACTTGGACTCGAAGGTAGGGTACCTAGATTCATTGGATGAGTCTAGTTCACCTTTAGAAGGTGAATGTACGTTGGACGTGCAGTACGAGTATAAGTGGAGTACCTAGGTTCATTGGATGGGTCTAGTTTGCCTCTAGGAGGTAAATGTACGTTGGACGTGCAGTACGAATGTAGGAAGGACTCAAGTTGGACTTGAAAGGACATTTGGAATGTAGTTGGAAATTTGGCGTATAGGGTTGGATTACCTAAGAAGATGACTGTACAGATGGATGCCATAGTACCGGACTAGGTGCGGTAGCTGATGAATTGGGTATGAGACATGCCAGTTTAGAGGCTATGTTTCTGGAATGGAAGCAACTAGAGTATATCATGGGATATGACTTCAGACTTAAATGTGAATTGGGTTCAGAAACGCTAATAAGCTTGATGATTAGATCGATCTAGATTAAGTGGATCGGTTCTAGTCAGAGGACAATCCCAACCTATTGGAAATTACCTCTAGGGTAGAGGTGGGAATCGATGGCGAGAGAACGACTGTACTTGGGAAGTAGAGAATGACATAAGAAAGTCGTATCCAAAGCTCTTTGCTTGGTAAGATCTACTTTGCAATTTAGTTATTCCGCATGCTAGGGTAGACTTGTTTTGCTTGTTTTGCATGTTTGATTGTTGTTTTATGACTGATAGGTATGCGGGACCTTTTGTGTGTTTTGGTTAGGGAATTTCGGGGGCGAAATTTCTTAAGGGGGGGGGGGGGGGGGAGAATGTAACAACCCGCATTCTACGCATCGGAGGATCGTAGAATATTTATTTCTTTCACATACGAAGTCGTATGGTCATGTAACTTTGGGAGACGACTATTGGGGTCATTTCCCATGTTCATGATTTTTGTCGATTTTTAAATGACTATTTTGCCCCTAGCTGATCTTGTTTCAGCCACAACTTTTGATTGGTAAGGATTTTTGACCTGAAACCACTATCATTAAATCCGGATGATGGTTTAACTTTCTGTAGAGTGGTCACATTAGCCAAACGGACTCACCGTTTGGGAGATATGGCTGAAACAAGGTTTAGAAGGTGAAAAAAAGTTTAACCGGGCCTAATTAGGGTGATTAGCAAGAGGGCCCATAAACCATTTCGGGATTAAGGTTATGGGGAGGCTGAGAACAGTAGGAAAATGAATTTTATTTCATTTTCCAGCCGCCTCAAACATTTCTCTAACCCTAGCCATGGCCTCCACCTTCTAATTTCATCCCAAAACGCCTCTAATCACTTTTTAATCGAAGATTAAGCAAAACTACATCAAATCAAGGGAGGTTAGCACCAAATCAGAGAGAGAGAAAGTTGCTGGAATACATTAGAATTTGACCCAAACAGAGAATCATTTCAGATCTATAGTTTACTTTGTGGCAAAGGTGAGTGATTTGCATTGTTTTTCACTAATTACGGCTGATTAGGGTAATTAGCAAAGATTAGCGAAATTATAACTAAGAAAAATCTAGAAAAAATTCTAAAATTCCAGAATATTATTTATGTCTCTGATATGAATTTGGGTTAATTTGGACTAATTTTGCTAATCTCGGAATTTAGGGGATTAAGGGGGGTGATTAGTGATAATTAGCGAAATTATGCGTTATAAAAATCTGGAAAAATATTCAAAAATTCTAAAATATTATTTTAGGCCTCTGTTAGAAAATTTGGCTCATTTGGATAAGTTTTGCTAATTATATGCTTAAACATGATTAAGGGGGATTAAGGGAAAAACATGGGTTTTAGGAATGTTTGATCCATTTTATCCTATCAAGTTGTTGTTTTGATGTTTGTGGCCGATAATATATGTTGCTATGACTGTATGGTATGATTTGTGATTGTTTAGAATAGTTAGAATGGTCGAAAATGCCGTCGAGTGGCGTATAAACAGTCGCTGGAAGTTGTAGGAAGAACTGTAGGGTTTCGGATCGGATCGGAGGAGGAGTACCGGACCAGAGCTTGGCACAGGAGAAAGGCCATATGAACTGAATAGGAGAAGGGGATCGGATCGGAGGTTGGGAGGAGGATCGGACCGGAGCCTGGACATCTCGACCCGAACCGAAGGCAAGGCGTGACGAACCGAACCGAACCGAACCGAGTTGCATATATCCGAACCGAACCACGTTGCATATATCCGAACCGAACCGAGTTGCATATATCCGAACCGAACGTGAAGATTGAGTATTGTATTTCGAGCTGGAGCTTGAGCACTATACATGGCCGAACCGAACCGCCGGAGGAGGATAGTTACGACCGAACCGATCCGGTGACGACTAAAAACCCGAGATGCAAAGGTAGTCCAAATGGACGTTAGAGCTCAGGATCCAGATGGGAACCAATGAGTTCACTTCATGATTGGGCTTTGCTGCGGGGCGTGTGCAAAGGGGTTGTCGGTACTCAATACTATGGTTCACCACTGAGAGACGGATAGTGGGCTTGTAGTGATAGTTGTACGGGATTGGATTCTGTCATGGCCCAATGGATAGGTGACCAAGGTAGTGGATATCGTATACTTTACGCACTGAGTGAGAGATGTGAGGATGATTGCTATGTTTGATTTGTTTGCCATCATTGCGACATGCACACCCCCACCCCGTTATCTTTACACCATTTGTTCAATGGAACCTTAGAGTATTGTACGGTATGTAGTGCTAACTCTTTTGTTGCAGGTCCAGGTTCAGGTATGGTTTAGTATACCTGTTATTGTTCTGTTTAGCTGCTTATCGCTCATATCAAACTTTTTGTCTGACCCAGAGTTTTATGTCTCTTCTTATTACTCTGGGTGCTCTCATGAGCAGACTAGAGACAGGTTAGCTGGTGATGCACGAGTAGCTGATCCGGAGGCGAGCAGGAGGCTTCCACGTATGATATATATAGAATATTCTCCCTGTGTCGTTGGCGGTCACTACTTGGGCATTAGTAATGTACCTCCCTTATCTTGTTTTACCTTTAGAGACAGTTTGAAAAGTTGTAATAATGATGATGTGGAACATAAGCTGTATTTGGATTTTCCGCTGCTATGATAGTTTGTTTTCAGCTTATGCACTGTCTCACCTGTTTTATGTCAAGTATATGTTGTGATTATATTTTATTCCATGTGTTGTGAGACATTCTATAGGTTCCTTGTTGATTCTTTGTCTTCTTTCTTTCCTTCTGACGACCGTTCCGTGCTAACTGGACATGTGTACAGCGCACTTTTGGAGTAAATGTCGGTTGGTACGGGGCGGGTTGTCACAGAAATCATATAAATCAAAGGGGTTTCGAAACCCTATTTAAACACCCACTCATCATAGGCATTAGCATCAAAAATCACAAGCAATTCAATTAAGAGAATTAGATTAGAGTAGCTCACATAGTTTCAGGTTTTCCGATCAACCATAATGGCCAAATCATCGACAAATGAGCAACAATTTCGAAGTCATCAGAGAATACATATCCAGATTTCAAGAGTCGCGATTTTGGGGAAATTATAAAACCCTAGAATTGATTTTCTTTTGGACATCATTAAAGAACATAGAAGGGAGCCGACACATTTTTAAGTGACAAAGAAAAGAGACCGACCTTTTATTTTATATGTTATAGTTTTTGAAAATAGGGTTTTGTGTTATTTTGTTCTTAAGTTGTTACATTTTTGTAAACTGATATATAACATTCTAGTTTTCTTTAAACTAAGGTTCTAGCTATAAGATTTATAGTTAGGGAAAAAATGATCTCAGGGTTTGAGGTCAGTATAGAGTTTTGAGCGTAGGATTAGAACAATAGCGAGAGGTTGCCAGTGTACAGGCGTTGTATACAGGATATTGTTTTTAATAACTAGTAGGAACCTTGGGGATTGCAGTAGTATGCTGGGGTTCCAAAGATGGGTAAATTCTATGTCGTTTATTTTCTACATTTATTTATTCTACTGTGATCTGTGCTGTGATAATTTTTATATTCCACAAAACTGCAGTAAACTCTATTAATCCCCTTCTAGTGCTAATTTAGATCCTAAAATTTCAAGCATCCAACGCTACCGAAGGGTGATTCCGACTTTGTCAAAGGGTGCTTCCGGCTACGCAACGACACTAATAGTAAATATGGAAAAAGCTGACGTATTTCATTTTAAAACGCTACTTTATTCCCACTCCACCGTATTTGTCAAATTCTCATTGGTTCGTAAATTTAAAACATTGCCTTATACAATCCTTTTAGAGTACTTTGTACTGACCATGTATAAAATATTTATGCATATATTTTAATCAATTAAATCAATATTCAAGCAATTCAATCTAAGAAAATTCGTAACAAATTCATTCGATCATATGATAAATTATGATATCCGAAACCCATCTCCATAATTACATAACAATCATTTTCGCACATTTCATTTATATCAATCTGAGATGTCTAATTATGGCTTTTAGCCTATGTACCTATTCATTTTCACATGTTTCAATCATACACATGAAAACAATCATGTATATACAAAAACATTCATGTAACATCATATAAATAATGAAAGAAATCATGAATAACAACACATACGTTTGGGCTACAGTCAAACGGTCGAAACCTTCACGGATAAATAGTATTTTTAACCTTATCTGGATAGAGGCGTCGAGATTTGTTGATGAAGTTCCAAGATCTAAAATTCCTACTTTTTCTTTCTTCCTTCCTCTAGTTTCAAAAGTGATGAAATTTGGGTTGCCCTAGGCCGCAAGTGCAGTAGAAAAGGCGGAAAATGAAACTAAATAGCAGTAAAAAATTAAATGGCAAAAACTGTTAAAAGCCTATTAGCCATTGCAGCGTAGGAATGAAGTCCCAATCTTACACAATTCCAACATTCACAGGAACTAGCCGAGCTACAAGATTACTTATTAGAATCTGCATCAACTTATCTATATTCATATTCATTTAGTGTTCACCTAACCTCATATTTCTGATGATCGTTGCCTCCTTCTTGAGCGCGTTGGCTGGCTCGGCTAGCCTTGCAAGCGAGAAGAAGCAAAAAGACTAAATTGGAATTTTTGACATTTTAAAAAATGTGGTATGCTACACAAATTTGTGTCTTGTTTAGAAAACGTTACGTGGACTCAGACAATTACCAAAAGTACATATTGAAAAAGGCCTTACCAAAGAAATTTCATTCTTATTGTATTTTTTAAAATTGGGTATTTTATATATAAGTTAGATAGTATCTACAACAAACTATATGGGTAGATGGTTTGATTGTCAGAAATCGAACTCATGATCTCCTGCACCATGTTCAAATGTCGCAATCTGGTTGAATAAGATATTAGTCAACAAAATACATTTCATATTGTTGCCGAAATCAGAACCAAACGAGCAGCCATCTGAAGTTTTCATCAGCCACCGAATCAGCTCATTGGCCAATAACCGTATTTATCACGGGAAATAAATTTGAATCCGGTAGCAGAATATAAATGGAGCTCCGAAACCACTATTTTGTTCATCTTTTCCTGTTTTCAACCCTCCTATTCTTACATCTACCGCACCCGACCATCAGCATCCGCTTTCCAGATCCGACCCATAACGACCAGACCGTAGCCCAACAGATCCGACCCGTTAAGCTTGCGGTCTTTGCTCTCGGAAGCTTCTGGAGGTCCGAAGCGGCTTTCGGATGCATTCCTGGTGTAATCCGCACGACTGTCGGTTACGCAGGCGGATCCAAATCCAATCCCGAGTACAGAAATTTGGGCGATCATGCAGAATGCGTGCAGGTAAACGTTATTGGATGATTATTCTAAATTCGGGGCTTTACTGCTAATTCCCAATTAACATGTTGCTTCTCTTTAGGTTTGATCCCAGAAATTCATAATGTCAAATTTTTGGAATGTACATTGTATTCGTGATGTATACCGATTCAAGGAAGCTTTTTAAAAGAATGTTCAATGTACATTGATAAAACTATATATGAATTATTTGGTCTGTGCTATGGAATCTGAGAATACTTGGGTTGCAAAATTAGGTCAATGAACTAGCATTTTTGAAATGCATTGCCGGACATGCTCATTGTTTTGTTGAGGAAGCACAGCAGTAAAGACACTGAAATAACTTGTTTAAATATTCAAATTGAACGAGCAATAAGGCTAGTAACAAATATCTGAAAAATGAGTGTGAAGTTGACGATGTAGTACATAAGCTTGGCACCGTAAATGGAAAAGAGAAAGAATGAGGTAGAGTAGAGTTGCTAATAATAATGTGACTGGCTTTAGTATATTTTGGGGTGTACATCCTCATCAAGGTTTATATAATATTTGTAGTTCTTTCAATTTTTTGGTTTGGGGGAAGAGGGGGTTTATGTCGGGTTATGTTTGTTGTGCCAAACTCATGTCCATGGACTGCTAATACTATCAAGTCATGCTTGGTCATGGTGCTTGGTTGGCCAGGATACTCGAAGGCAATATTCGTGATCGAGCAGTAATACCATGATCAACGAACCATGAACAATGTATGAGCCAAAGCTTTGCAGTTAAATCCCCATTAGATCCCTACAAAATCCTCAACAATGCTCAATTACTTTCTTCTCTCTCTCTCTCTCTCTTTTTTTTTTTTTTTGGCAGTTTAACGCTAATAAACAATAGAAACACTCAAAGTCCTGCTATTTTCGCTATATTTTCTAAATCAATGTTTCTTAATAACATCAATATAAAGTCGTTGATTTAGCTGATTCTCTTTTACATCAAATCGAAGAAGTTCAAGTAATGACGTATTTTCAAGGCATAAATGCCCAATATGAGTTAAAAATCCGTTATGTTATAGTCACTAACCCTAAGTTGCATAAATCATGATTTTTTTTTTATTATGTTATAAAAGACTAAACAATATTTCCTTTTTATGCATAAATGATGTTAGAATGAGACTAAACTAACTTCTAATATTTGAGTCTAGCTATATCATCACTTTATCATTGCTATAACTATTTTTTACATCATGCGCTTTAACCGTAAAAAACTAAAGTCAGCATGGTATTAAAGACCCTGATTCAATGAGCTTATGAACAATCACCAGTGCACATACAAGTATGTGATATTTTCATGATTTTCCTTCCTGTGACTTGTTAATGCACATGTATTTGTGTTGTGTTGTGTTGAGTTCTAAGATTTCTTAAACCAAACTATTACTAGGCAGTATGTTATCTTTTGATGTACTAATTAATGATTTTATTATTGTATATAGCGTAAAATCATTTATATATATTTGATTTGCCCTTGTTTATATATCGTAATCATCTTATAGGTGGAATATGATGCAAATGTGATTCAGTATAAGGAGTTGTTAGCCGTATTCTGGGCTAGTCATGATTCTAGACAGGTTTTTGGCCAAGGACCAGATGTTGGAAATCAGTACAGGTATATAACCTCACATAATCATATACCTAAGTTATAACCTCCCTTTGTCATAAACTTATATCAGTTAATAGACCGCAGTTATTTTCATTCATCTTGTAGTTGATATGGAGGTTGCTCACTTGCTTGTATATTACCACACACCATGGTGCAACTCAGTCCATATAGCAACTCTTTTAGAATGTATTACTGAAAAACCAGAGTTTGGTATTTATGCTTTCGATTGGCCATAATTACCAACTCTTCTAAGACAAAGCACATATATTTGTGCAAGTCAAATATTAATAAATCCCCATTTGATTTGTCCACAGATCAATAATCTTTACAAATGGAACTCTAGAAGCTAGATTAGCTGCTGCAAGCAAAGAAAGGGAACAAACCAAGAGTAGAAGTAGTATCGTGACCACACAAATACAACAACTAGGAACATTTCATCAAGCTGAACCTGAGCACCAGGTATAACTTGGAGCTACATGCTTACTACTGTTTACATCTACTATTTGTGCCAATAATTTCCTCGTATATAATCTAAGCTAAAACAACATGAAACACACAGATTGACATATCGGCAAATGCATGTACAGATTGGATGTACTTAATCTGTGCTCTATTTTGTTGATTGTAATTTTTTGATTTTGCAGAAATTTGAGTTGAAAAGAAACCGTTTCCTTCTCCAACTGATCGGAAACATGCCGGAAGAAGAGCTTCTATCTTCCAGTTTGGCAGCACAGTTGAACGGTTATGCCGCGGAGCTTTGTCCACCAGATGTTCAAAAGAGGATCGATGCTAAAATTGACGACGTTCTCAAGAAGAATGGTTGGCCTGTCTTAAGAAGCATTTAAATCCAAATTTCTGTTCCTCGGATTTTCCATATCCAAGATATAAACATGCATAAGTTTTGTAAGCTGAATAATATCAGAGTTTGTTGTCAGCTACTGTTGTATTCTGACTTTTTACTAGTTTATATACAAGGAAATTACATGATTGTGAGTTGATCAATATACATAACGTAGGAAGTAGATCCGTTGCACTTGTAAGCTTACTTTGTTGTCAAGATGGTGATGACCGCTTGCTCTACACTACGATTGCTTATATAGTCTAATAGTGTGTTGTACAAGCATTCAATTGGTGCATAATGGTTGTCAGGAGAAAGAAACAGAAAGTAAGAGAAATGAAAGGAAAAGAAGAAAAGAGAAAGAAATACGGATGTTGTGACTTCCCACGTCCGTTAATGTCACTTATTAAGAGAATGCATTAAGTTTCGTGAAGCGTTATAGGTAAACAGAAATAGAAACATTACAAAACAGATATAAATAGCAGTGGAATTTAAAAAAATCTTATTAAACAGAAAACATAACATCGTAGTTCAAAACATCATAAGCCTGAAACTACATAAAACCCAGTACATCATTGAAAATTTATGTCTTATATTTAAAACATCAGAGTATAATAACAAAAAAAACATAATCCCCATAACATAGCCATAGTAGATAGATATGAAATCTAGCAGTACATCTAAGTAGCTCCAAGTAAGATGAAAGCAGAGTCCTGATCAAGCTTGACTATTCCCACACTGAAAACCTTGGAGGGAGGGGGAACGGAAGGGAAAGAAGAGAAAACAAAATGGGTCAAACATAAAGTCTGGCGAGTCCAGTTACTTTTAACATATAAATAAGTAAAAGTATCATGACAGACATATAAAGTGGATAAGAGAGATAACATCATAAAAGACAGGTATGACAAGGTAAACAGGATAAACATGATAGAGTATATTGCGCTTCTCTAGCACTTTATCCTTTTCTCTGTCTTTCTGCACCGATACAAGTATAATCAAAATGAGATGATCCCCAATATGTATAAGATGGTAGACTTAGGTGTACTTCTAGTGAGAGGTTTTAACCCCATACAATCAACAGGCAGCCCAACATACCGGGGTTACCCCTAAGGATAATAACGGGCTCCTAACATACCGGAGTCTAGATGTACCCTAATTATTACCCTAATCGATCGGCTCCCCACTCCGTAAATACCCTGTGTTGACCCCACACTATGATGTATCACTTCCTAAAGTGGCAACCCTTCGTTTTCAGGATGTGCACACGCATATCTACAGGTGTCACGACGTCTAAATTTTCTCTGCCGGACCCATGCACGCACATGACTCCGTCGGAATGCGCCGCCCACACCGTCCCCCACTTTTAGATCTCTTACAATCAACCCAGTAAGCGTGTCCCGACTCTGACCTAGTTCGGAGTACTCGTTTGATACCTATATATCGGTTACTGACTGAAACGGGTCTCACACACAAGATGATACAAGCTTCCCCCTATGCTTGCATCCCCACTAGGTTTTCCACAAGTTATGTCATACCAAAGTAAAAGATTGCCTAACTCCACATGTTAAGTTTGTGGGCCTATATATAAATATTACCCACCAACCCAAGATATACATAACTCTCCCACTGTTCATACAAGTATACTTAACCCCTATTTAAGTTAACACGTTCATGCAATCCCTATGGATTCAACTAGGTTAAGTATTCAACTTTATTACCAAATTCAGTTATGGTTACAATATACTAGTCCTTCCACATTAAGCCTATAACTTGTGGATGCTGGTTATGCCGGGCGGCTCGAGGCAGACTTCTTCCACAAGTCGGGCTTAACCTCCTGTCTTGGCACGTCTCGTGTTTATGCACTTAGACACCTCACATTAGATTCAACACTTGTGGTCGCTGGATATGCCGGGCGCATCCGGGCAGACTTCCACCATAAGTGTAATTTAACCTCGTGTCTAAGCACGGTTATAGTTTCTAATTACTGTAATTCTAGGCATTTCAATTATTAACCAATTATTCCTATGTCGTTATAGGTTTTCATGCCCCCTTCCCAAGTCATGCTCGTAATGAACCATATGCCTCATATTCATATTCATATTTTCATTTAAGTGGTGCCCAAATTTCCCAATACAAGGTATGCCCCAAATTTAGCGTTTTCCCCTCGTTTCCAATTTAACATATTCAGATATTTCAACGGCAGACCTAGGCTCGAAGGTAGTCTGACTATAAAAATAAAAGGGAAAAGATAAAGGGAAGAGGACAGAAATGGTCATACTAACAAAATTGACATTTAATGGCAGAAATAGGCATAAACATATAGTGGCATAATGACAAGATAGACATATTGGAACAAATCTGATGAACATGTGACAATAGAACTGATTCTAATATAATAGGGACATCATAAACATGCATGATGAGATCTAAACAATGAATTAGATATCCAACTAATTACATATCTGATCTAGCCACAAACATAATAGGAACATGCATGAGGTGATTTAAACAGAGAATTAGATCTACAAAAAATGGCAGATCCGACATGATAAATAGGTATAGGTTCAGATCTAGTTCATAGACATGTCAGAATAACTTAGATAAACAGGTTTTAGTAGATCTGATATGATTCAAATAGTCATAGTCATAGATCCAAGTTATAGTCATGTCAAGTTTTACTTTTAATTATTTAAATCTAAAATTAACATAGACTCACTGTGATTGGATCTAGAAAGAAAGATTGCAGATATCGAATCACGGATCTAAACTTGAATAACTTGATTGCTAAAGAAGAAAAAGGCTTGATTTAATCTGGGCAGAGGCCGCATCTAGTTCTCCATTATTTTTTGTGTAGAAAAACAAGAGAAATGGAGCCATATATATAAATGTCCCAAAACCCTAATCTGCCAGATCTGACGCAGGGGGGTCGACCCCCTTTAGGGGTTGACCCAGGGGTCGACACACTTGGGCGGGAATTTCCCCTCTCCCCCTTATTTTGATTTTGAACCGATTTTTGAATTTCTGGATTTAATTATATATATATTCTTCGTATGCGTATACAAACTTCAAACCTTAATAACTTCTCCATACGATGTCCGATTTACGCAAACCAATTGTCTATTTTGACCTGAATTCCGAAATGAACGTAATAGCGCAGTCCGTTTCACTTAATTCTGATTATTAAATTAATTATTCTTTAATTTAACATTTTTAGTGTTGTTTAAATACGGGGTGTTACATTCTCCCCTACTCAAAGGATTTCGTCCTCGAAATCTCTAAGCTAAGAAGAATGTATATCCTACCATCCATCACCCATCTACTCATCCACCAATCACAGGCATCCATGGTCCTTAAGAAATTTCTAATGCTTATATGAGCTTATTAAAAGGGGTGTGTGTGTATGTGTCCTAATACTAATGCGAAGATCAGTTGATCTACTGATTCAGTCGACCTCCTTAATGCAATGTATGATAGTGCCATGAATCCAACATGTATGCTAATAATCCTATTATAACATGTAAGTTCTATATATGTGCACAATCATCCGTCCAAATGCAACATCCGTATGATGATACACTCACTTTCATCCATTAAAAGAAGAAAAATGCACACACATCCATATGCAGTATGAGAGTGATTGAGCTGATCTAGTGCCTAATGTGTGTGTATGCATCCATGAGCAACTACTAGCAAACACTTGCATTCACTTGCATCCATAAAACATAACATGTCTTAAACACATGTTTTCATCCATAGGATTCCTATCTAAAAGTCTAAGATTCGATCGATAGGATATATTTAAACGATAGAAACAAGCATAAATAAAAGCCGTGGAAAGGAAGTTAAGAACATACCCTTGAAAAGAAAAGGGTACGAAGCACGAACCTTGTCTTCGGTCTCCCAAGTTGCATCCTCCAGGTTATCTCCCCACCGAACTTTCATCAACTTGACTTTTCTATTGCATAGCTTCTTAACTTATGATCCAGGAATACGGGTAGGAACTCGTCTGACTGTCGCCTCCCGTTCCACCTCAACTTCCTCCAATATACTCTTTTCAACTACTTCTGCGGTATCACGCAAACACTTCCGCAAATGAAAAACATGGAAAACATCATGAACGCCGTATAGTCTCTCTGGTATCTTTACTCTATAGGCCATTTGGTCTATCCTTTCTGTTATGGGAAATGGCCCTACAAATCTTGGTGCCAATTTCCCTGCAGATCCAAAGCGAACCACATTCCTCAAAGGTGACACCTTAATAAAAACTATTATCAATCTTGTTTAAATCATAACTAATTCATACGACTTCGAAAATTAATGATTTCGGATCCTGTGCGATCGTAGAGACGAGATCTACGACTCTAGACTGAAAATAAGCGATTCTAAGCTTGTTGAATTTTGAGTCAAACTTTCGAATCCAAACAATCCATTCATGACTGTGAGATTTCTGATTTTAAATAATTAATCAATTTAATTAGTTTTCTCGCTGTTAAATAGTAGTATGTATGTTAATGAATTAATTCTTCGATGTGATGAAATTTTGGATGATTGATCTGTTTTTTTGTGATGTATAAACATAGGTCTGTTAGTTAAATTATAGATCTGTATGTGTTGGTTAAATTAAAATAAATCATTTTTGTCAATATTTTGTGAATCATGTATATTAAACAAAAATGGAATATCATTTTGTTATATTATTGAATTGAATTAGAATTGTCAATTCAATAAAATATCATTTTTTTTATATTATTGAATTGAATTAGAATTGTCAATTCAATAAAAATATCATTTTGCTTATATTATTGAATTGAATTAGAATTGTCGATTCAATAAAAATATCATTTTGCTTATATTATTGAATTGAATTAGAATTGTCAATTCAATAAAAAAAACCATCACTTTGTTTATGTTATTGAATTGAATTAGAACTTTCAGTTCAATATAAAATATATCACCTTGTTTGTTGATTTATAAAAACATCACCTTTGTTTTTTTTGATTAAATTAGAGTTTTCAATCAAATAAAATATTGTTTTTGTGGTTATAATTAAACTTGCTGCAAAAATGGACATTTCGGTAAATAGAAATTTTAGTTAAACAAAATAATAGAATGAAAAGTTATACTTTTATTTACATTTTAGATGTAAATAAAAGAATAGAATAAAAATTTATATTTTTATTGTAACAACCCGCAAACTCTAATACCAACTGTAACGATACGGCTTTCGCCCGGTTTTAGTCAATTTTACGATCGATTAGGTCCGAGCGAAATTCATATCGTTACACCATGTCTCCCACTTCGAACTCAATGTCAGTCCTTCTCTTGTCTGCGTAGGACTTCTGCCTATCTTGAGAGGTCTTCATCTGTCGTCTATAAGATCAATCTTCTCGGACGTTTCCCTAACCATATATGGCCCAAGTAGTAGCCTTTCTGTAGATTCCCACCAACAAGTCGGTGATCTACAAGGTCGCCCATACAATGCTTCAAAGGGTGCCATGCCAATGCTAGCTTGATAACTGTTGTTGTAGGCGAAATATACTAAAGGAAGATGCTCTTCCCAAGTCCCTCTGAAGTCTAGGATACACAGACTTAAAAGATCGTCAAGAACTCTATTCACCCTTTCCGTAGGTCCATCGGTCTGAGGGGGATAAGCGGTGCTCAAACACAACTGTGTACCTAATGCTTCTTGCAAGCTCCTCCAAAATTCACTAGTGAAAATGGGGTCACGATCACTTACGATGCTGGAAGGTGCTATATGAATACAGACTATCTCATGAACGTAAATTGTTGCCAACCAAGCTGTCATCCTCTTGCTCTTAACCGGATAGAAATGAGCGCTCTTAGTAAATCTGTCTACTACAACCCAAATACTGGTGTTGCCATTCTTCGATCTTGGCAAACCATCTATGAAATCCATAGAAACGCTCTCCCACTTCCACTGCGAAACCTCCAAAGGATGAAGTATACCACCAGGCTTCTTTTGCTCAGCTTTAACTTGCTGGCAAATCAAACATTGAGAAACAAACTCCACCACATCTTTCTTCATCCCAGCCTAAAAGAAAACTCTCTTCATATCCCTATACATCTTATCGCCACCTGGATGAATAGTCATCTTAGAATGATGAGCTTCCTCTAGGACTGTCTTCAACAAACTCCTAGTTTGGGGAACATAAAGCCTCCCATCTCGTAGCAACCACCCTTTATCGTCTATGGAATATCTACTGAGTGACTAGAAGTCTCTCCTTTACTGAGCCTGTCCAAGATGTTTGAATTCTGTGGATCCTCTCGCTGCGAAGTTCCTATCTGATCCATAAGAGTAGGTCGCACCTCTAGTGATGCAAATAAGCCAGGAAGAAACACGGTGGAGGGTTTAAAGTCAAAAGTTGATATAAACTCCAAGCTTTTCCTTTCCACAAACAGAGGACTTAAGGCCATCCTCTGCCTACTCAGCGTGTCTACCACCACATTACGCTTACCAGGGGTATAAGAAATCTCAAAGTAATAAGATGCTAGGAACTCCATCCACCTTTGTTGCCTTAAATTAAGATCCTTCTGCGAGAACAAGTACTTGAGAGATTTATGAATAGTGTGCAACTCGAATTTCTCTCCAAGAAAATAATGTCGCCATGTCTTAAGTGTGAATACTATGGCAGCTAGATCTAAGTCATAGGTAGGGTAGTTCTTCTCATGAACCCTTAGCTGTCTACCTCCATAACATACTACCCTTCCCTCTTGCATCAGAACCGCATCGGGCCCTGTACCACATGCATCAGTGTATACTATAAACACTTTGTTCCCATGGGGCAACGTCAAGACTGAGGCTGTTGTCAGAGCCCTCTTCAATCGTTAGAAAGCAACATCATAATCTATATATCATGAAAATGTCTGATTCTTCTTTGTCAGCTTGGTGAGTGGGGATGATATCTTTGCGAAGTCCTTAATGAACTTCCTATAATAGCCTGCCAATCCAAGAAAACTTTTCACCTATGTTGCATTCTTTGGGATCTGTCAATCTTGAACTGCAAATACCTTCGATGGATCTACTGCTATCCCATCTCTAGAGACCACATGCCCTAGAAATCTCACCTCTTTTCTCCAAAAATGGCATTTGGAGAATTTTACCTTAAGCTAATGCGCACATAGAGTTTTCAAAACCTCCCTTATATGTAAGACATGCTCTTCCTTGCTCTTCGAGAAGATCAAGATATCATCAACAAAGACCATGACGAACTTATTTAGAAACTACCGAAACACCCTACTCATCAAATCAACAAAATAGGCGGGTGCATTCGTCAGCCCAAAAGGCATAACGATCCATTCAAGGAAACCATCTAGAGTCCTAAAAGCGGTCTTGTCTATACTGTCCTCAGCCATCCTCAACTGTTGAAACCCCGTGACCAAGTCTAGCTGAGAGAATATTGATGCACTAACAAGTTGGTCAAACAAATCATCTATCCTTGTGAGTGAGTGCCTGTTCTTCTTTGTGAGTTTATTCAACTCTCTATAATCTACACATAAGCGAAGCAAACCATCCGCCTTAGTTGTGAATACCACTGGAGCACCCTATTCAGATATGCTTCGCCTAATAAACCCTTTTTCCCTACTAGCTTGCTAAGCAACCTTCTTTCTCTTGGAGCCATATGACGCACAAGCAATGCAACTAGCTTTGCATTGTCTACTAAATATATGCGGAAATCAATCTCGCGCCATGGGGGTAAACCCTGAACCTCATGTAATACAACAGGATACTCACAGACTAGTGGTAAAGATCGCTGATCATCGATAGACGCATCAAGAGGTTCTAGGAAACTAAGCATGACAGACCCCTTTGGGTCACAAGAAATCTCGAGGGTCCTCTCATGGCAAGTCAAAAGTCTAACGACCCTCCTTTCACAATCCAGAATGGCACCATACATGGCAAGTCAATCCATTCCTAGAATCAAACCATAGCCCATAAAACCAAGCACATATGCGTCGCACTCAAACTCGACGCCTAACACAGATATTCTCAAACCCCGACAAATCATGGACAAATGAGCCGTACCACCAATGTGGTTTGAGACAACTATGGGATCCATTACCATACTAGTGTTAAGGTGCGGAGACTCAACTATCGAATTAGATACAAATGAATGCGAAGCACCAGAATCAAAAGAGTTCTAATAAGATGATTGGAAAGCAAAATCAAACCTTCCACGAAAACTTTCCTACCTCTATCTGGAGCACTGGTCGTGAGAGCATGCATCAGCCCTCTAGAAGCTCCTGCCCTTTGACCTTGTCCTTGATTATTTGGGCACTCCTTAGAAAAGTGTCCGACCTCTCCACAACTGAAGCAAGTATTCTTCCTTCTCTTGCAGTCCTTGATCAAATGGCCCTTGTGTCCGCAATTATGACACTTCCTCTTATCCTTAGCCTTGTCATTCTTTCCGCCTTTTTTGTCGTTGTTGTTGTCCCTTCTTGGGCCATACATTCTTGTTTTGTGTTTCCTCAACCTTAACTTCATTCTTTCCAACTTTATCTTCCTCATGCATCAAGGCCAAATCAACGAGCCTTTCAAAAGTTGCTCCCATTGGAATGTGAGACATAGCCAACCCATGAAGGGTTTCATTCAGTCCTTTAGCAAACCGCAAAGCTTTCTTATCTGAAGTATCTACCAGCTCCAATCCAAACCTTGCTAGTTGGTTAAATTTGTTACATATTCTTTAACAGTCATGCCCCCTTGCTTGAGTGCTAAGAACCTTTCCATTTGCATGCTTTTCCCAGCTTGAGAAAGAAACTTCATTTCAAGCTTCTGTCTAAAATCATCCCAAGTCTCCACCGGATGCCCTGCTTGCGTTACTTCCCACCTGAACGAAGCTTCATCTTTCAGTAGCCAGGCAGCTTGTTGAATCTTCCTATGATCGTCCACTTCGAAAATTCCAAACAAGTCCTTTGTCTCCTTGAGCCAACTCCTTGCCTCTATGAACGTCTTGGTTCCACAGAATGGCTTTCCTCCCATGGCACAGAAATCTTTGCAAATCTTAGAGAAATTATCTGCTCGCGGAGGACTGCTTGGCTATCGGCAGGTGTCATGGCCTCTAGATACCGATGGAACCAGCTTGGTATCGTAACGCCCTCAGGAATATTAGGTTCCGCAGACATGCTGAAAAGAAAAGGAAAAGGGATTCAGACAAAGGATCAAAGGATATTACATGTGGCTTAGGGGAATATGTTTCTCAAAACAGACTTTTCTTTTGAAAATGCTTTCTTTTAAAACCTTTTTGAAAATAATTTTCAAAATATTTTATCCGATCTGGTAACATTCAGCTTTGATACTAAATCTGACACCCCACGTCCGTTAATGTCACTCATTAAGAGAATGCATTAAGTTTCGTGAAGCGTTATAGGTAAACAAAAACAGAAACATTACAAGACAAATATAAAATAGCAGCGGAATTTAAAACTTTTTATTAAACAGAAAATATAACATCGTGGTTCAAAACTTATAAGTTTGAAACTACATAAAACCCAGTACATCATTGAAAATTTCTATCTTGTACTTAAAACATCAGAGTACAAATATAAAAGAAGCTCAATCTCCATAACATAGCCATAGTAGATAGATATGAAATCAAGTAGTACATCTAAGCAACTCCAAGCAAGATGAAAGCAGAGTCCTGATCAAGCTGGAGTATTCCCACCCTGAGAACCAAGGGGCGGAGGGGACGGAAGAGAAAGAAGAGGAAACAAAATGCGTCAGACATAAAGTTTGGCGAGTCTAGTTACTTTTAGCATATAAATAAGTAAAAGTATCACGATAGGCATATAAAGTGGATAAGAGAGATAACGTCATAAAAGGCAGATATGACAAGGTAAACATGATAAACATGATATAGTATATTGCGCTTCTCTAATACTTTATGTAACGACCCGCATTCTACGCATCAAGGGATCATAGAATATTTCTTTCTTTCTCATGCGAAGTCGTATAGCCATGTAACTTTGGGAGACGACTATTAGGGTCATTTCCCATGTTCATGATTTTTGCCGATTTTTAAATGACCGTTTTGCCCCTAGCTGATCTTGTTTCGGCCATAACTTTTGATTGGTAAGGAGTTTTAACCTGAAACCACTTCCATTAGATCCGTATGATGGTTTGAATTTTCGTGAGTGGTCACATTAGACAAACGGACTCATCATTTGTGAGATATGGCTAAAACAAGGTTTAGAAGGTGAAAAACAGCTTAACCGGGCCTAATTAGGGTGATTAGCAAGAGGGCCCATAACCCATTTCGGGAATAGGGTTATGGGAGGGCTGAGATGAGTTAGTAAATCAGTTTTTATTTCATTTCTTAGCCGTCACTTACAACCTTTGAACCCTAGCAATGGCCTCCACTTTCTAAAACATCCCAAATCACCTTCTAATTGCTAATTAAGCCAAATCTACATCAAATCAAGGAGAAATAACACCATTTTAGAATTAGAGCTGCTGTTAGACGCTGGAAATCGCCCCAACTCAGTGGAGTTTCAGTTTTGAAAGTTTTATTTGTGGCTAAGGTGAGTGATTGGCATTGTTTTTACGCAAATTATAGTTAATTGGGGTGATTAGTGTTAATTAACGAAATTATGCACGTTAAAAATCTGGAAAAATATTTAGAAATTATTAAATATTATTTTGGACCTCTGTCGAATGTTTTGGTTAATTTGGTTAAGTTTTGCTATTCCTATCATCAGATTTGCTTAAACATGCTTAAGGAAAAAATATGGGTTTTGGGCATGTTTGATTCATTTTAAAATATCAAATTGTTGTTTTGGTGTTTGTGGTTGATTATACATGTTGCTATGACTGTATGGTATGCTATGTGATTGTTTAGAATAGTTAGAATGGTCAAAAACACTGTTATGTGGCGTAAAAACAGTCGCTGGAAGTTGTAGGAAAAGTAAGCAGGAGCCGGATCGAATCGGATTGCCCTACCCGAACTGACCCAATCGTGTAGCCCACCCACGAACCGCTTCTCCAAGCTGCTGCACCACGAACCATTACTCCGAAATGCTGCACCACGATCTAGATCATCAACCCCAAACCACTTGGAGATCCCGATCCGGCCAGGAGCTCGTGAATAGTTCACATCTGAAGCCCCGACCCGAGCCAGAGATTTGTAACGAACCGATCCGAACAGGGAGCCTCCCATGAGCTGACCTGATGAGCACGAGCTGGAAGAGAGTCACGAATCGAACTGCCAGGGGACATGGACCATGAACTGGAGCTTGACCACGAGCAGAAGGAGACCGAACTGAACTGGGGAACAACATGACTCACGAATCGATCCGAGACAAGGTGAAGTGAAAATACTGAACCAATGAGTTAGTAAATTGATGCAAGGAGGTAGGGTTGTTGTAACACCCCACCTCCGCCAGGGTGGCTCTTTCAAGCGACTCTGACTTTGGTGGGGCGTTTTTTTTTAAAACAAGGTAAACATGCATAATGATATAGCAAGGCAGGACATGACATATATATATCTGTAAATAAACAGGGTAAGTAGATAAAACAGCGGAAGATTTTTAAACCATTTCAAAACACAAGTCTGGTACATCAAAATGTCAATTTCCCAAATAAACAAGTCTAGTACATGAAATAACATCATCTGAAACTGAAAAAGAAAACATAATAGTAGCTATTCCCAAAGTGGAAAAACCATAGCGATCTCAAGTCCAAAGCATACATGAGCTATCCAAGAAAGCAGCTAAGATCCAAGCTAGGCTCCTGTATTCCCTCCCTGAGAACCTGGGGGGGGGGGGGGGAACGGAAGAAAAGAGGCGAAAGAAAACGGGTCAGTCAAAAAGACTGAGTAAGCCCTGCTACGATCAGTCTATAAACTAATAAAGTTAACAACATGATGGAAACTGAGATGATCATAGATAACAACATACTGGCATGATAAATTAACTACAAGATAGATAGAGGTGTCATCGCATAAAACAAGGTTAAGTTTTGCACCACGGTGTACTAGCAAACCAACATAACAGGTATTGATCCCTTGGCCCAAGCTTTGGCCCAATAACATGAGGTGACCTTAATACAAGGTCCAGCCCAACGGTCTAATCAATCGGCTCCCTATAAACCTAACACGTCAAGTGTTGGTGTCCATACGGCCCACATATGGTTGTAGTTAGACTGTGCTGGGTCCACCTTTGGGTGTATCAAGCCCTCGGGTGCCAACCCCAGACACTTAAGCAATAATGCACAGCCCTAACCTACTGGTACCCGTGCCTCGAGTTTGTCCAACACCGGACTACGTGCATGTCCGTAGCCCGCCTGGACCCGCACCGCTGTACCACTCGGCCATCGCCTTTTGGTCGCTTACATCCGTCCAGTAATCGTGCCCCACCCTAGCCTAGCTTCTAGGGTTGTGAATGATACCAAACTGGGATTACTGTTAGAACAGACCACGTTGCTAGGGTTTCCCAAGAGGGTTAAGTGTGATTTAACCCTTCACTAATCATGGATTAAACTAGTTAAGTGTAACCAACGGTTCACCGCTTAACCCCATTTCAATCCCTCGTATCCCCAAATTGGTTAAGTATTAGTGGACCCTGACTTAACCCTAATCATGAGGCATTAATTAATTTAATGCACCTTAACCTCTCACATTAGACCTTGTTGTGGTTACTAGTTAGGCCGGGCGGGTCCGGGTAGCTTTACACCACAACTTGGTCTAACCTCGGGTCTTGGCACCACATGACCAACTTCTCACATTGGGTCCTATTGTTTGTAGCCACTAGTTAAGCCGGTCGGTTCCGGGTAGAATTACGCTACAAACTCAACCCAACCTCGAGTTGGCCACACTTATGTTTTCTAAGTGTCATGTCCACTTTATTTCAAAACATCATCACAAGTCAACAAATACTTGGGTAGACCTAACTTAATAGGTAAATTCCCAAGGGGTAGACCTAACTTAATAGGTAAATTCCCAATCTTATATTTTCATGTATTTTAAGTTTACCCAAACCCCCCAACGTCATTCTATCGCTTACATATTCGTAATAACGCATAAAGGATAGGAAGAGGGAACTTGGCATAATCATACATGATGAACTTGCATATCACAACAAACATGCATAACATGTTAGACTTGCATAACTTAGCATAGTGAACTTGCATATTAACATAAACATGCATAACATGTTAGACTTGCATAACATGGTATAGGGAACTTGCATAAACATGCATAACTTGTTAAATATGCACAACATGTCATTTTGAACTTGCATAAGCATGCATAACTTGTCAAATATGCACAACATGTCATTTTGAACTTGCATAAGCATGCATAACTTGTCAAATATGCACAACATGTCATTTTGAACTTGCATAAGCATGCATAACTTGTTAAACTTACAAATCATGGCATAGTGAACTTGCCTAACCATGCATAACTTGTTAAACTTGCAAATCATGACTTAGTGAACTTGCATAAACATGCATAACTTGTTAAACTTGCAAATCATGACTTGGTGAACATGCATAACTTGTTAAACTTGCAAATCAAAATATGCATACTTCATCAAACATGTGTAACATAGCATAGTGAACTCACATAAGCATGCATAACTCATTAATCATGTATAACATAGCATGGTGAACTCGCATAAGCATGCACAACTCATTAAACATACAAAAATCCCAACTTTCATCACATATTAACTTTAGAGTTTCTAAAATGAAGGTAAGAGGGCTTACAATGCTTATGCGGACTCAAATGAGTATAGCAAATGTAAGAAACCCCTTATGCAACTAATTTAAAACCCCTAAATGCAAGCAAACTTGATCAAGACTCCTCCTTTATGATGCCAATAGAGAAACAAGCCTTTAATGCAAACTAAGGAGGATCATACAAGCCTAAATACCCTTGTATGCATGGAAATCTCTTAGGGATTTGTTTAGGAATTGTATGAAGAGAGTGGAGGCCATGAGAGGATGGATTTTGGCATAGTTTAGTTGCTAGATTGAATAATGAGGGTTTAGGGTAGGATTAGGAGCTTATTTATAGAAGATTAGAGTGTTTTTAGCCCTAGGATTAACCCTAGGTTAGTTTTGGCCCGTCAGATCTCGGAATTCTCTAGAACCAAGCCACAAGACCCAGCCCAAATCAAAATGGTGCGCCAGGCAACATTGCCTGGCTACCCCCTGTCGACAGGGCTGTCGACAGGGCTGTCGACACCACAGGGACCCTGTCGACAGGCCTGTCGACATGCGGGTCCTGGCGGGAGTTTTCCCGCCTACGCCAGTTTGCCCTAACCCCTGTTTTTAAATTTTAAAATTTAAATCTGTTTTTACTTAGGAATTTTCTGCAAACTTCAATGGGCCTTAACTGGGTCATACGGACTCCGATTTTCGAAAACTCGGACTCTATTTCGCGTATTTTTCCGAGACGAACGCAATGGCATAGCCCGTTTCCCTTGATCCCCATTTTATAATTTAATTCTGCCTCGATTTTTGTTATAACAGGTTATTAAAATTACGGGTTGTTACATTCTCCCCTCCTTAAAGGATTTCGTCCCCGAAATCTTCAAGTTAGGAAGAACGTATCCTACCATCCAATCATCCATCTACTCAAAGCATCATCCACGCGCAATCATTGTCCTTACAAGATTCTAAATGCTGTATGAACATATGCAAAAGTGTGTGTATATGTACTTACCTAATGCAAAGATCAGGCGGTTACTGATATAGTAAACCTCCTTAATGCACATGTATGTCTTATCTAATGCAAAGATCAGGCGGTTACTGATACAGTAAACCTCCTTAATGCATATGTATGTCAGTGAAATGAATCCATATGTATGCAAATTCCTAGCATAATCCATAGTATCTATATGAGTGCACATAACATTCATCCATATGCAACATCCATGTGGTAGCACAACAAGTTTCAATCATGAATAAGCATAAACACTCATGCATATGCAACATAAAGAGTGTGTGAGCCGATCTAGTGCCTAATGTGTATAATGCATCCACGAGTAACCACTTGCAAACACTTGCAATCACTTGCAAACATCAAGCATAACATGTTTCAAATACATATTTCATCCAGAGGGTTTCTACCTAAGGTTCTCATGACAAGATAGACACGATAAACTAGATGAACTAGATAAACTCCTTTTTGGATTACAAGAAATCCATTCAAACTCTAACATATAGCACTAACCGATGAGTCATAACCCCCTTATGGAGTTTACAACAGAAATAAGATCGAGAATGGGACTGAGAGGATATATTTTCAAAAGATAACTTGCAAGCAAGCTCCACAGGAAAACAAGGATCAAGGATGCACTCTTAAAAAGATATGATGCGTGTATCTAGTCTTCACTCTTCTTAGTCATGTTTCCTTGAGCTTAACTCCACTGTGCTTTGACTATCTTTCACTTCATGATTCCTTGGCTTCCTAACTCCTATTTCCCAAATTCGAGTTGGAACTCATTTCATTATCGCCTCTCGTCTTTCTTTTCCACTTATTCTTCCTTCTGTATACTTGGCTTAAACAAACTATAACCTCATGATTTCATGCAAGCTCTCCAAAATTCACTAGTGAATCCTGGATCTCGTCCACTTACTATAAAGTATTCCACGCAGCAGAACTTTTCTTGAAAATACCAATCCACGTTGCCAATTGCCCTTATAAACGTGATTTTCTATAACTCATGTTTAATCGAAATGAACCATCCGCCTATGAGTGATAGGCCATACCTAGATTCAGTTGCCTACCCATGGCTTCCTGTAGGCTATTTCAAAACTGGCCAACTTCTTGAGGATAAACCGTTGCTAACCATGATGCAGTCCTCTCGCTCTTTACCGGACTGAGATGAGCACTCTTCGTGAGTCTACCTATTATGACCAACCTACCCGTATTCCCTTTCTTTGATCTAGGTAATCTATCCACATAATCTATCGAGATGTTTTCACACTTCCCTTGCGAAACCTCCAATGGAGGTAATGGCCCGCTGGGCTTCTATGACTTGGCCTTAACCTGGTGGCACAACATGCACCCTGAGACCAACTCGGCCACCTCCTCGAGTGATGCGCATTTTTTTCAAAAACCTTCTTTACCAAGCCTTTCACTCGAGGAACACATAATCTCTCATCGCGCCTTAGTCATCCCTTGTCATCTATAATATAGCTAGCGGGGTGTCTTAACATCTCACCTCGAATCGACTGGTCCACATTCTTGACTAACTGCTGGTCTTCTCCCTGTGAAACCCCCTTCTTGATCCAGAAGAGTAAGTCTAAGCTCGGGGAATGCTAACTAACTAGCCAAACGGAGAAAGCTTTCAATTGCCCTCCTCAGGGTTTTCCGGTCTTAAACCGCAATCACTTTAACGGGATCCACCGCTAAGCCTTCTTAGGAACTATGTGCCCAAGAAATCCAACTTCTTCCCTCCAAAGTGACATTTGGAGAACTTGACCTTCCACTGGTGGCCCTAAGCGTATCCATCTCCTCCTTGAGATGTATAGCATGTTCTTCCTCGTTCTTTTGAGGAGATCAAAATATCGTGTACGACGACCGCGACAAACTTGTTCAAGGACTTCCTAAACACCCTACCCATCAAGTTCACGTAATATGCGGGTGCCTTAGTCAAACCAAATAGCATGACTAGCCATTCCAAAAATCCACCGAGAATCCTAAACTCAGTCTTGTCAATTCCATCCTCAGCCCTCCTAAGCTGATGGAATCTGGTAGCTGGATCAAAAGAAAACAGATGCTCCTACAAGATGATCAAACAAATCGTCAACCCTTGATAACGGTTGTCTCCTTACGATAATCAACACATAGACGAAGCAAACTGTCCACATTAGTAACGAATACTACTGGAGCATCTTACTCGAAAAGGCTTCGTCTCAGGAAGTTCTTCTCAAGCAACTCCTTGACTTGCTTTCTTAACTCTCACCTCGTGAGGTCATGTGCCTAACCGGCCACGAAACTGGCTTGGTATTACCAACCAGATAATGCGGAAATCTATCCCACGTCTAGGGGTAACCCCTTTACTTCACCCAAGATATCAGGATATTCTCGGACTGCCCTCACAGATCGCAAACTATCGATAGACGAGTTGAGGGATTCAAGATAACCTAACATGACGGGACCCATAGGGTTGCTAGAAATTTCTAGGGTATTACCGAGGCGAGTCATGAGCCTCACACCCCTATATACAAAAACCAAGAATGGCTACAAAACAGGACAACCATTCCATGCCCAGAACCAACCCATATCCCCTGAAACCGAGAATAAAACATCCCACGAGAATTCTATACTCAAGATAGAAATTTTCAAATCCACTCAGACCATAGACAAACGGGCAGAACCCCCAATTGGATTTGAAACATATACGGGATCATCAACTAGGCTAGTACTTGGGTGCAAACTATCAACAAGATCAGGTGAAATAAAACTATGCGATGTGCCAGAATCAAACAAAGTACGAACAGGGAAAATCAGAAAATGCAAACAAGACTTTCAACAGAAACACTACCTCTATCATAAGCTGGAAGAGCGGTGCTGAGGGGATGAACTCGCCCTCCAGATAGTCCTGCACACTGAGTCTGACCTTGCCCTTGTTTCCTCGGGCAATCCTTGCTGAGATGTCCAAACTCACCACAATGAAAGCATTCGCCCCGCTTTCTCTTCTTCTTCCTACATTCCCTGGCTATATGTCCAACTTCACCACAGAAGTTGCATTTCCTATTCTCTCTTGGCTTGTCTTTGAGGTTGTTGTTATTCTTGCCCCATTTCCCGGAATTTACTCTCTTGCCTTGAGACTCATTCGCCTTGACCTCTTTCTTGTCATTGTTATCTTCTTCTTGAAGTAGGGCCAAATTCACCAAATTCTCGAAAGTCGCCCCCAAGGGTATATGAGACATGGCCAAACCATGTAATGGCTCGTTTAATCCTAGAGCAAGGTGTAGGGCCTTCTTCTGGGCTGTATTACCCAAGTCTAAATCGACCCGAGCCAGTTGATTAAACTTATCTATGTATTCCCTAATAGTCATGTCCCCTTGCTTCAGTGATAAGAATCTCAGTCCAAACCTTCCTCTAAAATCATCCCAAGTCTCAATTGGCTTAGTAGTGGTGGTGACTACCCACCAACGTGCAGCTTCTTCCTTTAGCAACCATACTACCAATAAAACCTTCCTGCGGTCACCTATATCAAAGGTGGCTAAAAGATCTTCGGTCTCTTTCAACCAATTCCTTGCCTCTACAATAGTCTCTGTTCCACTAAAATTCTTGCCACCCATCATCTTAAAGTTCTTACAAGTTTCCGCAAAATCCGTTTGTGGAGGCTGAGGGGGAAGAGGAACATCAGCTACGGGAGGAGGAGGAGGAACAGCGGCCTCGACTGGAAAAACAACATTAGAGGTACCCGGGACCGGTGCCGTGACTTCCAAGTACCGACGAAACCAATCGGGTATTGTTACTCCTTCGGGTAAGATGAGATTATCAGACATGCTGGAAACGAAAAGAAAAGAGTTCAAACGAGGGGTCAAAGGATAGTGCTAATGGCTTTTGGGGAATAGCCTTTAAAATAACTAGATTTTTCTTTGGAAAATACTTTGTACTTGGTTTTGAAAATAGTTTTTCAAAAGTTTTAAAAACCTTTTTATCCCTTCTCGTAAACCATATGCTCTGATACCAAATGTAACACCCCACCTCCGCCAGGGTGGCTCTTTCAAGCGACTCTGACTTTGGTGGGGCGTTTTTTTTAAAACAAGGTGAACATGCATAATGATATAGCAAGGCAGGACATGACATATATATATATATGTAAATAAACAGGGTAAGTAGATAAAACAGCGGAAGATTTTTAAACCATTTCAAAACACAAGTCTGGTACATCAAAATGTCAATTTCCCAAATAAACAAGTCTAGTACATGAAATAACATCATCTGAAACTGAAAAAGAAAACATAATAGTAGCTATCCCCAAAGTGGAAAAACCATAGCGAGCTCAAGTCCAAAGCATACATGAGCTATCCAAGAAAGCAGCTAAGATCCAAGCTAGGCTCCTGTATTCCCTCCCTGAGAACCTGGGGGGGGGGGGGGGGAAACGGAAGAAAAGAGGCGAAAGAAAACGGGTCAGTCAAAAAGACTGAGTAAGCCCTGCTACGATCAGTCTATAAACTAATAAAGTTAACAACATGATGGAAACTGAGATGATCATAGATAACAACATACTGGCATGATAAATTAACTACAAGATAGATAGAGGTGTCATCGCATAAAACAAGGTTAAGTTTTGCACCACGGTGTACTAGCAAACCAACATAACAGGTATTGATCCCTTGGCCCAAGCTTTGGCCCAATAACATGAGGTGACCTTAATACAAGGTCCAGCCCAACGGTCTAATCAATCGGCTCCCTATAAACCTAACACGTCAAGTGTTGGTGTCCATACGGCCCACATATGGTTGTAGTTAGACTGTGCTGGGTCCACCTTTGGGTGTATCAAGCCCTCGGGTGTCAACCCCAGACACTTAAGCAATAATGCACAGCCCTAACCTACTGGTACCCGTGCCTCGAGTTTGTCCAACACCGGACTACGTGCACGTCCGTAGCCCGCCTGGACCCGCACCGCTGTACCACTCGGCCATCGCCTTTTGGTCGCTTACATCCGTCCAGTAATCGTGCCCCGCCCTAGCCTAGCTTCTAGGGTTGTGAATGATACCAAACTGGGATTACTGTTAGAACAGACCACGTTGCTAGGGTTTCCCAAGAGGGTTAAGTGTGATTTAACCCTTCACTAATCATGGATTAAACTAGTTAAGTGTAACCAACGGTTCACCGCTTAACCCCATTTCAATCCCTCGTATCCCCAAATTGGTTAAGTATTAGTGGACCCTGACTTAACCCTAATCATGAGGCATTAATTAATTTAATGCACCTTAACCTCTCACATTAGACCTTGTTGTGGTTACTAGTTAGGCCGGGCGGGTCCGGGTAGCTTTACACCACAACTTGGTCTAACCTCGGGTCTTGGCACCACATGACCAACTTCTCACATTGGGTCCTATTGTTTGTAGCCACTAGTTAAGCCGGTCGGTTCCGGGTAGAATTACGCTACAAACTCAACCCAACCTCGAGTTGGCCACACTTATGTTTTCTAAGTGTCATGTCCACTTTATTTCAAAACATCATCACAAGTCAACAAATACTTGGGTAGACCTAACTTAATAGGTAAATTCCCAAGGGGTAGACCTAACTTAATAGGTAAATTCCCAATCTTATATTTTCATGTATTTTAAGTTTACCCAAACCCCCCAACGTCATTCTATCGCTTACATATTCGTAATAACGCATAAAGGATAGGAAGAGGGAACTTGGCATAATCATACATGATGAACTTGCATATCACAACAAACATGCATAACATGTTGGACTTGCATAACTTAGCATAGTGAACTTGCATATTAACATAAACATGCATAACATGTTAGACTTGCATAACATGGTATAGGGAACTTGCATAAACATGCATAACTTGTTAAATATGCACAACATGTCATTTTGAACTTGCATAAGCATGCATAACTTGTCAAATATGCACAACATGTCATTTTGAACTTGCATAAGCATGCATAACTTGTCAAATATGCACAACATGTCATTTTAAACTTGCATAAGCATGCATAACTTGTCAAATATGCACAACATGTCATTTTGAACTTGCATAAGCATGCATAACTTGTTAAACTTACAAATCATGGCATAGTGAACTTGCCTAACCATGCATAACTTGTTAAACTTGCAAATCATGACTTAGTGAACTTGCATAAACATGCATAACTTGTTAAACTTGCAAATCATGACTTGGTGAACATGCATAACTTGTTAAACTTGCAAATCAAAATATGCATACTTCATCAAACATGTGTAACATAGCATAGTGAACTCACATAAGCATGCATAACTCATTAAACATGTATAACATAGCATGGTGAACTCGCATAAGCATGCACAACTCATTAAACATACAAAAATCCCAACTTTCATCACATATTAACTTTAGAGTTTCTAAAATGAAGGTAAGAGGGCTTACAATGCTTATGCGGACTCAAATGAGTATAGCAAATGTAAGAAACCCCTTATGCAACTAATTTAAAACCCCCAAATGCAAGCAAACTTGATCAAGACTCCTCCTTTATGATGCCAATAGAGAAACAAGCCTTTAATGCAAACTAAGGAGGATCATACAAGCCTAAATACCCTTGTATGCATGGAAATCTCTTAGGGATTTGTTTAGGAATTGTATGAAGAGAGTGGAGGCCATGAGAGGATGGATTTTGGCATAGTTTAGTTGCTAGATTGAATAATGAGGGTTTAGGGTAGGATTAGGAGCTTATTTATAGAAGATTAGAGTGTTTTTAGCCCTAGGATTAACCCTAGGTTAGTTTTGGCCCGTCAGATCTCGGAATTCTCTAGAACCAAGCCACAAGACCCAGCCCAAATCAAAATGGTGCGCCAGGCAACATTGCCTGGCTACCCCCTGTCGACAAGGCTGTCGACACCACAGGGACCCTGTCGACAGGCCTGTCGACATGCGGGTCCTGGCGGGAGTTTTCCCGCCTACGCCAGTTTGCCCTAACCCCTGTTTTTAAATTTTAAAATTTAAATCTGTTTTTACTTAGGAATTTTCTGCAAACTTCAATGGGCCTTAACTGGGTCATACGGACTCCGATTTTCGAAAACTCGGACTCTATTTCGTGTATTTTTCCGAGACGAACGCAATGGCATAGCCCGTTTCCCTTGATCCCCATTTTATAATTTAATTCTGCCTCGATTTTTGTTATAACAGGTTATTAAAATTACGGGTTGTTACAGTTGTAGCTTATGCTAGTCGACAACTAAAACCGCATGAGAAAAGATATCCTACCCATGATTTGGAATTGGCAGCGATTGTGTTCGCATTAAAGATGTGGAGACATTATCCCTTGGGAGAAAGATTCGAGTTGTTTACCGATCATAGATCATTAAAGTATCTTTTTTCTCAGAAGGACCTAAATCTCCGACAATAAAGATGGTTAGAACTCTTGGCTTCTTACGATTTCAATATCGCATATACACCAGGAAAAGGCAATATGGTAGCTGATGCATTGAGTAGAAGGCATTCCAGTTTAGGGGCTATGTTTCTGGAGTGGAAGCAATTGGAGTACATCACTGGATATGATTTCAGACCAAAGTGCAAATTAGATCCAGAAGTATTAGCAAGTTTGACGATCAGACCCACTTTGATTGAGCGGATTGGTTCTAGTCACGGGGAAGATCCTAACTTATTGGAAACCTTCTCCAAGTTAGAGATGGGTATCGATAAGGAGATGGACAAGTGTGGGCTTAATCGAGATGGATGGCTTAGGAAGAATGGAAGGCTAATGGTGCCCAATGTCAATGGATTGAGAGATGAAGTTCTTAGAGAATGTCATCACTCAAAACTGACTATACACCCCGGTGGTAACAAAATGTATCGAGACATGAAGCAGACTTACTAATGGGAAGGGATGAAAAGAGACGTTGGGAAGTTTATATCCAAATGCATGAATTGTTAGCTAGTTAAAGCTGAGCAAAAGAAGCCTAGTGGTATGTTGCAACCATTAGAAATTCCAGAATGGAAATGGGAACAAGTCTCAATGGATTTTATTGATGGGTTTCCAAGAACTAGATCGGGCCATGATAACATTTGGGTGATTGTGGACCGATTAACCAAGAGTGCAAGGTTTATACCCGTCAAGTCGAATAGAACAACAACTAAGTTAGCGGAACAATATATGAAGTGGGTAGTGAGATTTCATGGAGTACCTAAAAGCATTGTGAGTGACCGAGACCCGTTGTTTATTAGTGAGTTTAGGAAGAGCTTACAAGATGCTCTAGGGTCAAAATTATATCTCAGTACCGAGTATCATCCCCAAACTAATGGTCAAACAGAGAGGATAAATCGTATATTAGAAGATCTCTTGAGGGCTTGCATATTGGATTTTGGTGGATCATGGGATGACCATTTGCATCTAGTAGAGTTTGCATGTAATAATATTTATCAATCTAGTATTGGTATAGCTCCATTTGAAGCTTTGTACGGAAGATCGTGCAACTCACCATCATGTTGGTTAGAAACCGGTGAGAAATTTGTGCTTGGGCCAGATGTGATAAGAGACACCTCAGATAAGATCAAGGTTATCCGACAATGATTGAAGGCTGCTCAAGATAGGCAGAAGAGTTATGCTGATAAGAGGAGAAGAGATTTAAAATTGTCCATTGGCGAATTGGTGTTTGTCAAGATTTCTCCGCTAAAGAGTGTGATACGATACGATTTGGTAGGAGAGGCAAGTTAGCACCAACATTTGTTGGTCCATTCCCAGTTCTTGAACAAGTTGGGAATTTGGCATATAAAGTTGAATTACCAAAGAAGATGGCAGGAGTTCATAACGTATTTCATGTTTCCCAGTTATGGAAATTCGTGCATGACCCCAATATGACTATTTCACCTGATCAGTTGGATGATATCTAAGTAGAAACCGAGGCGGTTGGGAACCGCAAGCGGATTCATATTGTCGAGCACGATACGAAGCAACTTCAAAGGAAAGCAGTGGATCTAGTCAAAGTTCAGTGGGGAGAGAATGAGAATGACTGTACTTGGGAGACAGAGGAGAGTATTAGGAAGACGTATCCAGAACTCTTTGCCTGGTAAGATTAAAATTGCAATTTAGTTTTCCGCATGTTAGGACAGACTTGTTTGTTATTTTGTATGTTTGACTGTTGTGAATGGTTGTTAGGCATGCGGGATCCTTTACTTGTTTCTTAGTTAAGGAATTTCGGGGGCGAAACTTCTTGGGGGGGGGGGGGGGGGAGGGGGATGTAACGACCCACATTCTTCGCATCAGGGGATCGTAGAATATTTATTTCTTTCTCATGCGAAGTCGTATAGCCATGTAACTTTGGGAGACGACTATTGGGGTCATTTCCCATGTTCATGATTTTTGCTAATTTTTAAATTACCGTTTTGCCCTTAGTTGGTCTTGTTTTGGCCATAACTTTTGATTGGTAAGGAGTTTTGACCTGAAACCACTTTCATTAGATCCGGATGATGGTTTACCTTTCCGTAGAATGGTCACATTAGCCAAACGGACTCATCCTTTGGGAGATATGGCTAAAACAAGGTTAAGAAGGTGAAAAACAGCTTAACCGGGCCTAATTAGGGTGATTAGCAAAAGGGCCCATAACCCATTTCGGGATTAGGGTTATGGGAGGGCTGAGATGAGTTAGTAAATCAGTTTTTATTTCATTTCTTAGCCGCCACTTACAACCTTTGAACCCCAGCAATGGCCTCCACTTTGTAAAACACCCCACATCACGTTCTAATCGCTAATTAAGCCAAATCTACATCAAATCAAGGAGAAATAGCACCATTTCAGAATTAGAGCTGCTGTTAGATGCTAGAAATCGCCCCAAATCGGTGGATTTTCAGTTTTGAAAGTTTCATTTGTGGCTAAGGTGAGTGATTAGCATTGTTTTTACACTAATTACAATTTATTGGGGGTGATTAGTGTTAATTAACGAAATTATGCACGTTAAAAATCTGGGAAAATATTTAGAAATTATTAAATATTATTTTGGATCTCTGTTGCAAGTTTGGGTTAATTTGGTTAAGTTTTGCTAATCCTATCATCAGATTTGCTTAAACATGCTTAAGGGAAAAATATGTGTTTTGGGCATGTTTGATTCATTTTAAAATATGAAATTGTTGTTTCAGTGTTTGTGGTTGATTATACATGTTGCTATGACTGTATGGTATGCTCTTTGATTGTTTAGAATAGTTAGAATGGTTGAAAACACCGTCGTGTGGCGTAAAAACAGTCACTGGATGTTGCAAGAAAAGTATGCAGGACCCGGATCGAATCGGATCGCCCTACCCGAACTGACCCGATCGTGTAGCCCACCCACGAACCGCTTCTCCAAGCTGCTGCACCACGAACCATTCCCCCAAAATGCTGCACCACGAGCTAGATCATGAACCCCAAACCACTTGGAGATCCCGATCCGGCCAGGAGCTCGCGAACAGTTCACATCTAAAGCCCCGACCCGAGCCAGAGATTTATCACGAACCGATCCGAATAGGGAGCCTCCCATGAGATGACCTGATGAGCACGAGCTGGAGGAAAGTCACAAACCGAACTGCCAGGGGACGTGGACTACGACCTGGAGCTTGACCACGAGCGGAAGTAGACCGAACTGAACTGGGGAACAACATGACTCACGAATTGATCCGAGACAAGGTGAAGTGAAAATACTGAACCGATGAGTTAGTAAATTGATGCAAGGAGGTAGGGTTGTAGCTTATGCTAGTCGGCAACTAAAACCGCATGAGAAAATATATCCTACCCATAATTTGGAATTGGCAGCGATTATGTTCACATTAAAGACGTGGAGACATTATCTCTTGGGAGAAAGATTCGAGTTGTTTACCGATCATAAATCGTTAAAGTATCTTTTCTCTCAGAAGGACCTAAATCTCCGACAACAAAGATGGTTAGAACTCTTGGCTTCTTACGATTTCGATATCGCATATACACCAGGAGAAGGCAATACGGTAGTTGATGCATTGAGTAGAAGGCATGCCAGTTTAGGGGCTATGTTTCTGGAATAGAAGCAACTGGAGTACATCGCTGGATATGATTTCAGACCAAAGTGCAAATTAGATCCAGAAGTATTAGCAAGTTTGACGATCAGACCCACTTTGATTGAGCGGATTGGTTCCAGTCAGAGGGACAATCCTAACTTATTGGAAATCTTCTCCAAGTTAGAGATGGGTATCGATAAGGAGACGGACAAGTGTTGCCTTGATTGAGATGAATCGCTTAGGAAGAATGGAAGGCTAATGTTGCCCAATGTCAATGGATTGAGAGATGAAGTTCTTAGAGAATGTCATCACTCAAAACTGACTATACACCCCGGTGGTAACAAAATGTATCGAGACATGAAGCAGACTTACTACTGGGAAGGGATGAAAAGAGACGTTGGGAAGTTTATATCCAAATGCATGAATTGCCAGCTAGTTAAAGCTGAGCAAAAGAAGCCTAGCGGTATATTGCAACCATTAGAAATTCCAGAATGGAAATGGGAACTAGTCTCAATGGATTTCATTGATGGATTACCAAGAACTAGATCGGGCCATGGTAACATTTGGGTGATTGTGGACCGATTGACCAAGAGTGCGAGGTTTATACCCGTCAAGTCGAATAGAACAACAGCTAAGTTAGCGGAACTATATATGAAGTGGGTAGTGAGATTTCATGGAGTACCTAAAAACATTGTGAGTGACCGAGACCCGTTGTTTACTAGTGGGTTTAGGAAGAGCTTACAAGAGGCTCTAGGGTTAGAATTATATCTCAGTACCGCGTATCATCCTCAAACTGATGGTCAAACAGAGAGGATAAATCGTATATTAGAAGATCTCTTGAGGGCTTGCATATTGGATTTTGGTGTATCATGGGATGACCATTTGCATCTAGTAGAGTTTGCATATAATAATAGTTATCAATCTAGTGTTGGTATGGCTCCATTTGAAGCTTTGTATGGAAGACCGTGCAACTCACCGTCATGTTGGTTAGAAACCGGTGAGAAATTTGTGCTTGGGCCAGATGTGATAAGAGACACCTCAAATAAGATCAAGGTTATCAGACAACGATTGAAGGCTGCCCAAGATAGGCAGAAGAGGTATGCTGATAAGAGGAGAAGAGATTTAAAATTCTCCATTGGCGACTTGGTGTTTGTCAAGTTTTCTCCGCTAAAGAGTGTGATACGATTTGGTAGGAGAGGCAAGTTAGCACCAAGATTTGTTGGTCCATTCCCAGTTCTTGAACAAGTTGGGAATTTGGCATATAAAGTTGAATTACCAGAGAAGATGGCAGGAGTTCATTACGTATTTCATGTTTCCCAGTTAAGGAAATTCGTTCACGACCCCAGTATGACTATTTCACCTGATCAGTTGGATGATATCTAAGTAGAAACCGAGGCGGTTGGGAACCGCAAGCAGATTCGTATTGTCGAGCACGATACGAAGCAACTTCAAAGGAAAGCGGTGGATCTAGTCAATGTTCAGTGGGGAGAGAATGAGAATGACTGTACTTGGGAGACAGAGGAGAGCATTAGGAAGACGTATCCAGAACTCTTTGGCTGGTAAGATTAAAATTGCAATTTAGTTTTCCGCATGCTAGGACAGACTTGTTTGTTATTTTGTATGTTTGATTGTTGTGAATGGTTGTTAGGCATGCGGGATCCTTTAATCGTTTCTTAGTTAAGGAATTTCATGCGCGAAATTTCTTAAGGGGGGGGGGGGGGGGAATGTAACGACCCACATTTTTCATATCAGGGGATCGTAGAATATTTATTTCTTTCTCATGCGAAGTCGTATAGCCATGTAACTTTGGGAGACGACTATTGGGGTCATTTCCCATGTTCTTGATTTTTGCCAATTTTTAAATGACCGTTTTGCCCCTAGTTGGTCTTTTTTTAGCCATACCTTTTGATCGTTAAGGGGTTTTGACCTGAAACCACTTCCATTAGATCCGGATGATGGTTTACCTTTCCGTAGAATGGTCACATTAGCCAAACGGTCTCATCGTTTGGGAGATATGACTGAAACAATGTTTAGAAGGTGAAAAACAGCCTAACCGGGCCTAATTTAGGGTGATTAGCAAGAGGGCCCATTACCCATTCCGGGATTAGGGTTATGGGAGGGCCGAGATGAGTTAGTAAATCAGTTTTTATTTCATTTCTTAGCAGCCATTTACAACCTTTGAACCCTAGCAATGGCCTCCACTTTCTAAAACACCCCGAATCACTTTCTAATCGCTAATTAAGCCAAATCTACATCAAATCAAGGAGAAATTGCACCATTTCAGAATTGGAGCTGCTGTTAGACGCTGAAAATCGCCCCAAATCAGTGGATTTTCAGTTTTGAAAGTTTTATTTGTGGCTAAGATGAGTGATTAACATTGTGTTTACGCTAATTATAGTTAATTGGGGTGATTAGTGTTAATTAACGAAATTATGCATGTTAATAATCTGGAAAAATGTTTAGAAATTCTTAAATATTATTTTGGACCTCTGTTGGAAGCTTGGGTTAATTTGGTTAAGATTTGCTAATCCTATCATAAGATTTGCTTAAACATGCTTAAGGGAAAAACATGGGTTTTGGGCATGTTTGATCCATTTTAAAATATCAGTTTTGATGTTTGTGGTTGATTATACATGTTGCTATGACTATATAGTATGCTATGTGATTGTGTTAGAACAGTTAGAATGGTCGAAAACGCCATCGTGTGGTGTAAAAACAGTCGCTGAAAGTTGTAGGAAAAGTATGCAGAAGCCGGATCGGATCGGATCGCCCCTACCAGAACTGACCCGATCGTGTAGCCCACCCATGAATCGCTTCTCCAAGATGTTGCATCATGAACCATTCCACCGAACTGCTGCACCAGGAGCTAGATCATCGACCCCGAATCGCTTGCATATCCCGATCCGACCAGGAGCTCGGGAACAGTTCACATCTGAAGCCCCGACCCGAGCCAGAGCTTTGTCACGAACCGATCCGAACAGGGAGCCTCTCATGAGCCGACCTGATGAGCACGAGCTAGAGGAGAGTCACGAACCAAACCACTAGGGGACGTGGACCACGACCTGGAGCTTGACAACGAGCGGAAGGAGACCGAATCGAACTGGGGAACAGCATGACTCACGAATCGATCCGAGAGAAGGTGAAGTGAAAATACTGAACCGATCCGGAGGAGATAAAACCCAAGATGCAAAGGTAGTCTAAATAGGAAGTAGAACTTAGGATTCAGTTGGGAACCAACAAGTTAACTTCATGAGTTGGGCTTTGCTGCGAGATGTGTGATAAGGGGCTGTCGACGTCCATAACTTTGATCCACCACCAAGACAGAAGTTAGGCTACGGATCAGTGCAGTGGAGTAGTTATTACTCCATGGGGCAGATTGATCGTAGCAAGGCTATAAGCTAGTGCAGTGGGGTTGTTATGACTCCATGGGGCAGAGTGGACATAACAAGGGATTAGTGGCTATGGATCAGTGCAGTGGGGCCATCATGACTCCATGGGTCAAAGTGATCATAAAAAGGATTTGGGTGATCAAAGCAGTGGATATCGTATGCTTTATGCACTGAGTGAGAGATGTGAGGATGGTTGCTATGTTTGATTGTTTGCCATCATTATGACATGCACACCCCCACCCCCGTATCTTTACACCATATGTTAGCGTCACCTTAGAGCATTATACATCCTGTTGTGCTAACTCTTTGGTTGCAGGTCCAGGTTCAGGTATGGTTTAGTATACCTGTTATTGTTCTGTTTTTGCTGCTTACCGCTCATACCAGACTATTGTCTAACACGGAGTTTTATGTCTCTTCTTATTGCTCTGGGTGCTCTTAAACGGGCAGACTAGAGACATGTTAGGTGGTATGCATGAGTAGCTGTACCGGAGATGAGCAGGAGGCTTCCACGTATGATATATATAGATATTCTCCCTGTGTCGTTGCTGGTCACTACTTTAGGCATTAGTAGTGTACCTTTCTTATTTTTCTTTGGAGACAGTTTTAAAAGTTGTAATAATGATGATGTGGAACATAAGCTGTATTTTGGATTTTCTGCTGCTATGATGGTCTAGTTTTCAGCTTATGCACTGTCTCACCTGTTTTATGTCAAATATGTTATTATTATACTTTATTCCATGCGTTGTGAGACATTCTACAGGTTCCTTGTTAGTTCAAATTCCCTTCTTTCCTTTCTTTGGCAACTGTCCCGTGCTGGTTGGACAGGCACAACACACTTCAATTGGAAATGTCGGCTGGTGCGGGGCGGGCTGTTACACTTCATGTTTTCTCTGTCTTTCTGCACCTACACTAGTATAACCAAAATGAGATGATCCCCAACATGTATAAGATGGTAGACTTAGGTGTACTTCCAGTGCGAGGTTTTAACCCCATACAATCAACAGGCAACGAAACATACCAGAGTTACCCCAAAGGATATTAATGGGCTCCTAACATACCGGAGTCTAGATGTACCCTAATTACTACCATAATCGATTGGCCCCCTATTCCGTAGATACCCTGTGCTGGCCCCACACTAGGATGTATTACTTCCTAAAGTGGCAACCCTTCGTTTTCAGGATGTGCACAACCATATATGTAGGTGTCACGACATCTAAATCTCCTCTACGGGACCCATGCTTGCACATGACTCCGTCGGAATGCGCCGCCCACACCGTCCCCCACTTTTGGATCTCATACAATCAGCCCAGTAAGCATGCCCTGACTCCGACCTAGTTCGGAGTACTCGTTTGATACCTGTATATGGGTTACTAAATGAAACAGGTCCCATACACAAGATGATACAAACTTCCCTCTACGCTTGCATCCCCACTAGGTTTTCCATAGGTTATGTCATACCAGAGTAAAAGACTGCATAACCCCACATGTTAAGTTTGTGGGCATATATGTAAATATTACCCACCAACCCAAGATATACTTAACCCTCCCACTGTTCATACAAGTTTACTTAACCCCTATTTAAGTTAACATTTTCATGCAATCCCTACGGATTCAACTAGGTTAAGTATTCAACTTTATTACCATATTCAGTTATGGTTACAATGTACTTGACCTCCCACATTAAGCTTATAACTTATATATGCTGGTTATGCCGGGCGGCTTCAGGCAGACTTCTTCCACAAGTCGGTCTTAACCACGTGTCTTGGCACGTCTCATGTTTATGCATTTAGACCCCTCACATTAGATTCAACACTTGTGGTTGTTGGATATGTCGGGCGGTTCCGGGCAGACTTCCACCACAAGTGAAGCGCGGTTATAGTTTCTAATTATGTCGTTATAGGTTTTCATGCCCCTTCCCCAAGTCATGTTCATAATGAACCATATGCCCTATATTCATATTCATATTCATATTTTCATTTAAGTTATGCCCAAATTTCCCAATGCAAGTTATGTCCCAAATTTAACGTTTTCCCCTCGTTTCCAATTTAACGTATTTGCATATTTCAGCGGCATGCCTAGGCTCGAAGGTAGCCTGGATATAAAAATAAAAGGGAAAAGATGAAGAGAAGAGGACAGAAATGATAATACTGACAAGATTGACATACAATGGCAGAAATAGGCATAAACATATAGTGGCATAATGACAAGATAAGCATATTGGAACAGATCTGATGAACATTTGATAATAGAACTGATTCTAATATAATAGGGACATCATAAACATGCATGATGAGATCTAAACAATGAATTAGATATCCAGATAATAACAGATTTGATTTAGCCACAAACATAATAGGAACATGTATTAGGTGATCTAAACAGTCAATTTGATATATAAACAATGGCAGATCCAACATGATAAATAGGTATAGGTTTAGATCTTGTCATAGTCATGTCAGAATAACTTAGATAAATAGGTTATAACAGATCTGATATGACTCAAATAGTCACAGGCATAGATCCAAGTTATAGTCATGTCAAGTTTTACTTTTAATTATTTAGATTTAAAATTAATATAGAACCACTATGATTGGATCTAGAAAAAAAGATTGCAGATATCGAATCATAGATCTAAACTTGAATGACTTGATTGCTGAAGAAGAAAAAGGCTTGATTTAATTTGGGCAGAGGCAACATCTAGTTCTCCATTATTTTTTGTGTAGAAAAACAAGAGAAATGGAGCCATGTATATAGATGTCCCAAAACCCTAATCTGCCAAATCTGATGCAAGGGGGTCGACACCCCTGGGCGGAATTTTCCCGCTCCCCCTTATTTTGATTTTGAACTGATTTTTGAATTTCTAGATTTAATTATATATATATATATTCTTCTTATGCGTATACAAACTTCAAACCTTAATAACTTCTTCATACGTTGTCCGATTTACGCAAACCAGTGTCTATTTTAACCAAAATTCCAAGACGAACGCAATGGCGTAGTCCGTTTCACTTAATTCTGAATACTAAATCAATTATTCTTTAATTTATCATCTTTAGTGTTGTTAAAATACGGGGTGTTACAAATGTAATCATTGAACACGTCTTATATTTCACAGTGCATTAGATAAAATCCTATAATCAGAATAGGCTCTTTCTCTCTATAGCCCTCACTCTGAAAGAGATCTGCTCTTGTGTTTTCTCTTTAAGCAATAATAGTGCGAGTGGTCCGGATGGATACAATGAGTTTTTTTTACTGTTTTGCATTTACCGATCATTCAAACTGACTTTGTAGCGGCGATCCAATTTGTCTTCTCTAGTGGTATGCTCCCTAAGGGGTGGACTTCCACCAATCTGGTTCTCATACCTAAATGTGAGAATCATCGTTCTTGTTCTGACTTCACCGATTAGTCTTTGTAACTTTTTGAACAAGGTCTTCTTTAAGATTTTGTCAACTAGACTCGTGTCTGTTCTAAACCGTATTATATCGTCATCACAAGTCGGTTTCGTCAAAGGCCGGCTTATCACTTACAATGTTCTTCTAGCCTAGGAATTTATCTCCTATATTGATTGAAAAACTCGAGGTTCTAATGTGGTTTTAAAGCTAGATATGGAAAAAATGTATGATTGCATATCTTGGTTTTTCATCGTATGGGTTCTCCGAGCTTTTGGGTTTCCTGAGCCTTTAATAGATTTTATTTGGAGGCTCATTCGAACTGTTGGTTCTCTATTCTTATCAATAGAGTAGCCAAAAGTTTCTTCCAATCGGGGAAGGCTCTCCTTCAAAGTGATCCCCTCTCTCCAATTCTTTTCGTTATCCCTGCTGAAGCTCTCGTCAGAGGAGTCATTCACTTTATCGGGGAAGGTTCAACACTTTGGTATTCCAAGCGGATGCCCAGTGATTTCCCCGTTGTTTTTTATTAATGAAATCATTATCTTTACTAGTGGGAACTGACGTTCTTTTCATCAACTCCTGGCTTTTCTTCATCTTTGCGAATAGTGTTCGGGATAGTTATTTAATGCCTTGAAGAGCTACTTTATCCCAGTTAAGTTCATGAGCCTTGGAAGAGTTTTCTAGATTGAATCCTTCCCTGGTTTTGGTTTGGCTTTTCTTCCTTTGACTTGCCTTGGCATCGTGCTCTATCGAGGCTGAAAACTGAACACCTCTACCGATTCCCTTACTAACAATGCAAGGGAAAGATTCTCAAATGGAACTCGTCTCTCATTTCCTTGCCTGGAAGACTGGTTCACATCAAGTTAGTTTTGGATTCTCTCGGGTCTCATGTCTTCGTGGACATGATGCCCACTTTTTCTTTCTTTCGCTCGTATCGTTCTTTGGCATCGGCTTTTTCAAAGGAAAAAACGACGTGCAAAGGCATCATTGGGTTTCTTGGCATTCCATCTGTCGCCCTAAGCGCGAGGGTGGCCTTGGTTTATGGAACTGAAGGGGCATCTGTAGAGCTTATGTTTATTAGTTATGGGTTCGATTCCATTCGTACGACTTTCTTTAGACATCATTTCTTCATGCTAAGTACCTCTGCCTTTCTCTCTTAGAGCAGCTTGGAATTCTATGCGTACTCCTATGCCAAGAATTATGGTTTTCTCTTTCATTTGGGACAAATGCATCCCTCCAAAGGTTTCCATCCTTATGTTGATAATTCTTTATGGGGAGGGGGATTCCGCTTGATGTTGACATTATGAGTATTGGTATCCCTCTTGTGTCCCATGGCAGGTTTTGCAGGAATTGAGAGGTGGAGTCGATAGAACATTTATTCTTGCTAAGTGATTGTGCTAGCGTTGTTTGGTCTGTTTCTAGAGACTTAGTAGGTATCAAGGGGATTGCTCACTCACTGACTGATCTGCTTCATCTTTGGTGGATAGGGAGGACTAAGAAGGATCTTAGGTCCATCCTTCTTCGTATTGTTGCATGCCTAATCTACTGACATCTTTGGTGCTCTAGAAATAAGGTCGTCTTCAATGAGTCACTAATGATGTCATCTTCGATCATTCGTAAAGTTAAGGGTGATGTTTTCTTTGCCTTCAGAGGTAGGCCCTTCATGGGTAACCTCTGTCCTATATCTTTATCTTTGGCTTGTGCTTTCTCAGTTTCCTGGGGAACTCATCCCCGTGATGGAGTAGGGTGGGTGATTTTTTTAGGGTTGTGCAAAAGTCGGCAGGTGATTTTCTGGAATGTGTTTCACGCATGGGTGGTCAGGCTTCCGTAAGAGTTTTTACTTGCAAGATGCTCAGACCGCTTGACTTTGGCTTTTTAGTTAGTAGTTCTTTGGATGTTATGGCATTGTTGCACTTTTATGGAGCTCCTTGGATGCTCTTCTTTCAATCTATGGATTCGAGTTTCAGGTTTCTGACCTTGCGGAGAGTTCTGTTGTGGTGTTGGTGTTTTTTTCCTAGCTTGTGGTCTGTCTGCTAAGGCAGTTTTGTGTGTTTTTTTACTTTTTGTATTAGGATATCATAGAATCAGCTGTGTTGTTGCACTAGAGTTCTGGTTTTGTTATCCATCAGAGAAATGTCGTTTTTCTCCCTTTTATTGTATAAATATTTCTTTTTAAAGAAAAAAGAAGTCATCTCCAATTAATCCATCTGGACAGTTCCAAATAATTATGTTGTGATCGATAAACAAATTATGAAATATTACAAAAATACTAATAGTAGATGGTTGAAAAATACGGTGAATCATATATGATCTTTCTCTGTGTGCACAAAGTTAGCTCATAAACGTATATACTACTCTATGGCATCGTCATCATAGGTGTATCCTATATACGAGTACTAAGAGTGACTAAGTGTCTGCATTAGTGCTATCTGCATGTGTAGACGTATCTAAAGTGATAAATGATCAACAAAACATAGCATCCGTCATCACACTTAGTGCGTTGGATATACGATACATTTGCTTCCTCGAAATGTTGTACCCGCACCCGTGTTACTTAAAAGGAATGAAACTATACAGAGACAACCTACGTATGGTTGAGAATGAATGTTAGTTTCTCAACAGAGAAAATATCACAAGCCTCTTGACAGAAACAACCTACAGTCTGGTTGAGTATCTAATACGAAACCTACAATCTTGTTAAATACTCGAGTACCTATACCTCAGCTTTTCTAGTAGCTGTCTGATCCAATAAGCCAACAATCCCTTTATGGATGTGTCCTTACTACAGAGTTCATCCTAAAATGATCCTTATAACTACAATTCGATGCCATCTTGTTCAGGAACCACATAGACATATACTATGTGTCATCAAATCTTATTGTCCTCTAAATCCCACTCTGACAGTTCCACCTTATCGACCACTAGTCTCACCACCCCAAATTATAGTTTTTTACTCCGTCTTTTGTATTACATTCATTCATCGTTGAAGCCACTGCTTCATATCACGGAATGACCATCGTCAGATGAAGAAACCATTGCGTTGAAGCACGCATCATTGCTTTGGTGCCAAAATCACTGTTTGAAGAGCCATCAGGTCCAAACCACCATCGAACAAAACATCATACCCTATGCCTCGAAGCCTCACCATCATCCATATAAAACCTTGAAGTTTGGCATCAATTAAATTAGATTCTAAAAAGGAAATTTGAGAAACCATGGAATTTAACCATGAAGTTTGCCCCTTACGTTCTCGACATTATTTTAGTTAACTTTCAAATTTGGAACTTCATGAACGGAGTCTATATGAAAAATTTACATACGAAAAATAATATATAAACAAATATTGCATTAACTCTCCCATCACTTCCCCCGACCCCACCATCGTTAGGTCGACCCAAAAGGTCGATTGGGCGGTCAACCACTTGATTGGCTTGATGTTCGATCTAAGCAGATGGCGACTAGGGTTTGGTTAACAAAAGCTAAATTTGCAAATATATTTTATTTAAACTAAATTACGATTATGGGTCATTTAAGCACCTATAAATGAAGGCCAAGACCCCCTACTCTTTGCCCATATTTTATGTAGGCGGCAACAAAGCTCTCTTGTTTTCATTTCCTTAATCTCTTCCAAACCTTCCAAATTAATCAATTTTAAGTCAAACAAATAAGAATCAGAGAAGATGAATTTAGATTTATGAACAAAGGTTGGTTTTGCATACTAGGTAAATTCTGTTCTTTATTTCCTTTCCCTTTTTCTAATTCTTTTTTAGATTTATAAATTTAAGATGTATACCTATCTCCCTTTTATACATATGATAAATCTATAGGGATTTGGGAATAAAAACCTGAAAGTTGTTGTTCAGATCTGGATTTCGGAATAGTTTTCAGGTAAGCGGGAAATTTATACATTGTTTCTAATATCAGATCTATTTCGTTGGTGTAAATTTTGACCTCATATGCCTAAATATTATAATTGTTGCAGGCTCTTTAATATGTAATATTCTTATACTGCCTACAAATTTTTCTTGTGTCTTGTGATCATTGTTTACAACTTAAATCTGGAAATCAGTCCCTAAATATTATTTGGGTTTTTGTAGTTGTTTATTCTATATTTGTAGAATTAGGTGTAATTGTAAAATGTGTGTAAATTACCATTATTGGTTTGTAAATCTATCTGCATTTTGGATTATTTTGGGTTTCTCTTGATTTTTTCGTAAATTATCCCTTTTATCTTTTTTCTATAAAAAGACATTGTTTGAAATGACAAGGAATACGAACAAAATGTGTAGGAAGAGATGTGTAAATTCGTGTATTATTTTACGTATTTTATACTATCTATTCCAAATAAAATATTAGTTATTTCTTGTGATTTTGAATATGTCAATATTTCCTCTTTATTAAGTGTTTGAGCAAAACTTACAAGAATTGTAGTAATAACCTTTTTATGGGATTTTAAATCTCAATGAGTCAAAATACAGGAATATTGTTCTAGTCATTAGTTTGGACTAGAATGTAAAATAATTAGAATTTAAAAGAATTGTTAACCTTGTAAAATTATATTTAAAATTTAGGGTGAGTTTATCTCAAGTCCCTAATAGGTTTGGAAATTAAACTCACATCTCTGTCATAATATTTTATAAATTACATCCCTATTTTTCATAAATTCATCAAAAAATAAAAATAAAAAATAAAGAAAATCACGAAAATTCTTAATTAAGTACAACAACTAATCATCATCAAACTCAGGCATTAAAACCAGCGAAAAACTCATCAAAAGCCAAAAAACAAAAAAATAGTAAATCTCCTGTATATTGCATCAAACGATGCACTTGTTTGCAACTGCTGCATACATTTTAGAAACAATTGCAGTTATGCATCAAACTGCAGTATTACTACAGAAATGTATGCAGTAATGCTACAATAAATCCATCGTTTGATGCAATAATTCAATCCTCGCCCGTTTTTTCAACCATATATGATTTTTAAGCATTGTTGCTTACATTTCAGCATTTATAAGCAATAAATGCATACATGTCTGCACATATTCATAAGCCTTTATCCGTTTTAACATTTCTGCATACATTTCAGCAGTTATACAGTATAACTGCATACATTTCAGTAGTTATTCGCAAGTTATATAAAATTATTTAACTTTATATGCATACATATTAGTAGGAATGTGCAATAATTGCATATATGTATGCAGTTATTCATCCAAATTTTCAGTGTTAACTCAGGATGAATAACTTCATACATGTATTGCTTATAACTGCATACTTTACCGATTTTTTAATGTTTTTTCAGCATGCTTTTGAGAATATTTGTAATTTTTTTTTATATTGTAGTGCAATTTTTTTTGAAAAACACGTAAGTGCCCAAAATAGGGACCCGCTTTGAATGGAAAGTTATAGGGAGATGTCGTTTACATCACCAAACATTTTAGGGACGTGTGGCTTATTTTCACTAAAATTTATCCATTCATGAATATACATAAATAACATTAGTATTATTTTAAATTAGGTGTACATAAATATAGGTTTGGATTTGAATATCCTTTATTTATGATAGGTATATGGTAATGTTTCCCTTAATAAATGGGAATAATTTTTTTTTCTTCTAAATTTTGAATTGATCAGTAAGAAATGTGGAGTTAATTGTTGTAATTGTAAAGATTACAATTAACTTAAGTAAGAGTTAAGATTGTAATCAGAAATATTATGAAGAAATAAATGTGACAATAATTGTTAAGAAGGTTATAATTAAAATAAATAGGAAATGAATGTTGTATGTCCAATTAGAAAATTTCATACAATAACATGCATATGTTGTATGTGTATATATATAAGAACTAATAAATTAAATAATAGTAGTGTAATAAAGGGAGTTACAATAAATAAAATTAATGAAATTTAATGGATATAATATTAATGGCATTTATTTGAATGTCCATTGCCTTAGGAAAAGTGTCTGTTGTAGTCATTAATGGCATGTGATAGTTATGAGTTAATTAACTTATTAAATGGACAATACATAATCTTAGAGTTATAAATCTTATATTAGGAAAGTTAATCTTATCTTATCTCTTGTTTAATTCTAGAAATAACATTTCTAATTAGTACAAGAACTAGACTTAGTAGGTTGACGATGCGAGGTCAGTTGAGTTATTCAACAGAAGTCCTCACTTTCTAGCAGTCGGATATTGTAACAACCTGGAACTTGGCATTAGTTAAATTATTTTTTTAGTCATATTACAAAAATGAAATTTGAGAAAATGATGGAATCTGGCCATGAAACCTAAATCGTTGCATTCATGACGGAATTTTAGTCAAATTTCATGTATGTAACATCGCTAAAGGAGTCTGTATGAAAAAGTTATGGATGAAGTATGAAAAAGGACGAAAATAATTAATCGCCATATTCATAATTAAGGCAAAAAATGCTGTCATTTCTCACCCCATCTCCCATAGAGCAGGTCAACCTAGGGATCGATCGAGGGGACGATTTGGCGGTCGATCTTCCCTGTGACCTGCAGGTCGCTGCTCCTGTGGCGGCTAGGGTTTTTATATATAAATATTAATGGATGTAATTTTCTAAAAATAAATCTTACGGTTCCACGTCATTTCTATGCCTATAATTAAAGGCCTAGGCCCCAACTCTTTTGCTGATATATTCTGGAGGCACTTGCGAAGCCTTTTCATTTCCATTTATCCAATTACTTCTAAAATTCTAAAATATAAATATATTCAAATCAATAAAATAAGTATTGGGGATATTATATCTAGACTTGTGCAAAAGGATTGGTTCTACACATAGGTTATTATTATTAGTTTTCCTTCTCTTTTTCCAATTCTTTCTCAGATCTACAAATTTTGATGTATCAATGTTTTAAATCTTGGATATCGATTGCATTGCATCTTAGTGATTCTAGAGACTTGATCTCGTATCGGGGGAGAACTCAGATGAGATAAGTCTAATTCGGGAGTTTGCCTTAGATTTCTATCTCTGATCTGAAAGTTCATATCAGAACAATCTTAGGGTGCATGATATGTTAAAAAATGATAAACATCAATTTTCACGAAAGCCATTATAATAAAGTAATTTAAACTTTAATTGTAAGATTACCTCATCATTCGTAATTTATGAAAGAACATTCATATTTATAAATCATAATATGCTCAAAATTTAAAAAAATAACATAATACAAGTAGATTTATTCTTAAAACTTATGATCCATGAAGAAGAATTGTGGTAAAAAAAAGAATAAAACAATTCAACATTAATAGAACATAAAATACATAATTTCATAGGTAGCATGATGGTAAAAATTGGCGAATATGAAAATCAGAAGCATTGTGGATCATATATGAATATATGACATACTCATTTAACGTGCAAAATATAAAATAGTAGGATATTATCGTAGTTGGATTTGAATTTTATAAATTATTTTTTTGGTTTGGGAACAATTTTAAATTTTAACTAAAAATACAAGACCCCGGGTGATGTCTCAATGTCTCGTCTCGATCGATATATCGTTCGATATTGCAATATCTCGGACGATATATTCAAAATGATATTCACAGTGAGATTTGCTGTTTCGTTCCGGAAGAAGCCTAAAAGGAGATCTCGGAGGAGATCTCAAGTGATATTTTCAAGATCTGGAACACAGATATATATATATATACATATATTTCATATTCATACATACTATAGATCTGTAAGATTTGGGATTATACCCCTAAAAGTTGTGTTACCATTTGGATTTGGGATAACTTTCAAGTGAATGGGAAATATATTTTTTATCCAAAGAGACATATAATAACCAAAAGGTAGAAAAAACGCCTTTCTCCGGTGGCTCACAAAAATAGACTATATGTGCCAAAAATGCAACTTAGTCTGAACAAAAAGCATAAACAAAAATCACACACAAAGGACTAAAGCATTAGAATAGCGCACCCCACTTACACCAACTAACCTAGAACCACAAAAACAAACACACAAATGACCACCCGTCCTAGAACTCCCTAAAAGCTAGGGGACCATCTGCACCCCTACCAATAGACCAACAATAAAGTAAAGCCAAGAAAACACCAACAAACTGCACCACCATTCAACGAAAGAAATCAACAACATCCATGGCACCTGAGGCAGCCGTGTGAAGCATTTAACCAGTCAGATCTCTTTGCCATTAGAACTTTCCCTGTAGATAGCTATCCCTACCTAAAAAAAAAAACCTCACCCAACCCTCTCTAGAGGATGTGATCCCTGGGTAAAATAATAAGCGCCGGACAACGACAGATATTAAGGACGGAGGGTACCCACAAAGGGCTACCTCTGAATGCAAAGAAGACATTGTCCTTGAACTTACGAATGATCGATGACGACATCATTGGAGACTATTCGAAAACTACCTTGTTTCGAAAGCACCAAAGATGCCAACAGATGAGATAAGGAAGAAGACAGAAAAGGTTGACCTAAGATCCTTCCCGGTCCGTCCATCCCCCCATAAATGAAGCATGTCAAGCAGAGAAGAAGGCACCCTTCGCTAAGACCTATCAAGTCCCCAAAGAAAGATCAAACAACACTTGCAGTCTCACCGTCCAAGAATAAATGTGCAATCGTCTAAATCCCTATGCCTATAATACCTGCACCGGGAAACAAGAGTGACACCAATCCTCATAAGGTTAGCATCTAGCAGAATCCACTCATAAAAGATTTTCAACATAAGAATGGAGACCATAAGAGGGATGCGACAGTCTTATATGAAAGAGAAAACATGAATTATGGGCTCTGGAGTTCTCGTTGAATTCCAAACTACCCTCAGAGATAAAGGACTCCCACTCTAGACCAAACCCCGACCGTGGGGCTTTCATTAATAGTACATTGTTGAAAATATCATATTTATTTCGTTTGTGTCAAATCTGAATTTATATACCTAAAAGTATCAAATTTATTTAGTTTGTGTGAAATATGAAATTGTGAATTTGAAGATCTAATATATATTTGGAGTCCTTTCGGTGATAATGTTCTTATCAAGCCTACAGTTCATCAATATGTTTTGTGGATATTTTAAACACTATAAATCTAGAAAGTAGTCCCTAAATATTGTTAGAACTACAAAGTTATTATTCCAGCTTTATTAGATTTAGGTGTAAATAATATAAATTGTACAGTTTATTACTTTAGAATTATAAACCTATTTGTGTTTTATATTATTTGTGTTTTTACTTAATTATTGTAAATTAGTCCTTTTTAAATAAAAATGCATTACTTGAAATCTGCAAGAAACATTAACAAATCATATAGGAAGAGAAGTTTAAATTCACGTCTTTTGTACGTAGTTTACATCATCTATTCCAAATAAAATATAATTTATTTCTTGTGATTTGAGATGTGTCAATATTCCCCCTTTTAAAAAATTTAGGCAAAATTTTCTAGAAATACAATAAATAAACTTTTTAAGAAATTTTGAATCTCAATAAGATTAAACACAAAAGGGGTTGTTCTAGTCGTTAGTTTGGACTAGAATATGGAATAATAATAATATTTAAACTTAATTTTTAACTATGTAAATACCGCACTTAAGATAAAAATATACATATATTATTGACCTTATCCATCCAATAATTTACGTAGTTGATGCTGTAAATATTATTAATAAAAGTGATTAACTTGTATTGTGTGTCTAAAATTGAATAGTTTCCACTTTTGATGGGAATATATATATATATATATATATATATATATATATATATATAGTAATAATTCCCATAATAAGTGGAAATGAATGTTTGTAACCGTTATGTTGTTAGCAATAAATATAAAGTTAATTGCTAGAATTAAAAAGGTTAGAATTAAGTTACATAGGGAATTTATATTGTAACCACGAATGTTGTGAGGAAATGAATGAATATGTAATAAATGCTAATTGGTTACAATTCAAAATAAGTAGGAAGAAACGTTGCAACTCCAATTAGAGAAGTTAATATAATAAATTTATATGTATTATATACTTATATAAGAACTAATAAGATTAAACAACAATAGTAAAGTTTTGGGAATTACAACAAGTAGAATTAAAATGGGATTGATAATAATGACATTTAGTAGGTTATCTATTGCCTTAGGAAATTCGACCATTAGGGTCATTAACGACATGCGACAATTATAGAATTTAATTGATTTAATGTCCTTTGCCTTAGTGAATATAACCATTAGGGTCATTAATGGCATGTCACCATTATATTAAGTAATAGGATTAAAGTGGATTTAAATGGGAATCCAAGCATTATTACTATAGTAATACTAAGTCCAATAAGGAAATAATTAAATAAATATCCTAGAGTTTGAATATTAGGAAATCATCCTTATATTATTCTAGATTAATTATAGAAACAATATCTTTAATTAAAAAGAGGTATTAGACTTACTAGTTTAATGATTTGAGGTCAGTTGTCTTATTCGATAGAAGTCTGCACTTTCCAATTACATATATATGTACAACTTATGTGAGTTATAATTGACTATAGGAACCCATGACGTTAAGAAATTGTGTAACATGAATTTATCCTTAAAGGTTTACTTCAAGTGGAGGTATTAAGTGGCTACAGGTCCTACCTCCCTTCTGAAATAAGAACCAAAACGGAGTAATTCACATCTTAACCTACTTTAGGAATAAAGGTACTAAGTAGTGGGATCCTCCTATTGGGTATTAATTGATTGGATTTACCCTTTCCCTATAAGGTAGAGTCATAGGGTCCGCCCTTAAAAAGGTATTAAGTGATCAGATAGTTTACCTCCTTATATCTAACATCCTAGATTTTTAACCGTTTTGTTTGAACATTTAAATATGGCTTTAAATGTTGATTTGGAAATATAAAATGGCACAAAGTTTAAAGAACGAGCTCGTAACATCGCGGTAGTTTGTAATATTATGTTTTGAACTTTCAATTGAATATACATAATCCAATATAAGTTAGACAACTTTGAAACAAGAATCATCTGAATCTATTAGATTATAATTTTCTAATGAAGGAGAAAAAAATCAAGATATCTTATTGTAGATTTTGAGTTATGTCCAAATCAAATTTTCAGATAGTCGCTATGGAATCGTTTATCAAACATAACAATTTATTTAATAAAATAAGTAGAATTTTTAATAAAATTAAATGTCGTTATAACCTAAAATTTAATCAAAATGATTTCTAAATTGTTATATACGCTATTGAAATATAATGGCAGTTAATAGAGTTTTCAAATAATTAGTTTAATGTTAATTTGGTGAAAATGAATATTTTCTATTAATTTAATCCAGTTAAAAATAGCTAATTTTGAAACAATCACGGATTTCAATGAAATCAATTTTATTGGATCCATAATGTTAAATTATTGTGTGAGGGTAAATTTCGTGGCGATCTGATATCATATGTGAGCTCCGTAATCATGAACACATAGCTAGTTTGCGTAGTAATTAATTAAATGAATTTAATTTGGTTAGAAGGAATTTGTGTATAGCTTGAGCTTACGATCGAATTAAGACCCCAGATTTTGTCCATTGAATTTATTTTGACATTAAGAGTCAGGATATATATGGTTCATTATTTTTGGAGGCCGAGTATTTTGGAGTCTAAAATAACATTGTTTTGCATGTGAAATATCATTCCGAGAGAACAGTCTCGGAATGCGACGAAACTTACAACATTTGATATGTATTAGTAAGTTATTATATGGTTTCGATTTTCGTATCGATCGAACTTATCATTTGATCATACAAATAATAAACGCCTAGATTTTTATTTAATCATTTTATCGATTTAATACTGAAACATAAGAATAGCCAATTTTCAAATGAACTTATAATTCAACAAAACTAATTTTATTAAATCCATAGTGATTAATTATTGTAAGATTCCAAGTTTCTAGATTTTTGAAGTTATATTGTGATCGTATGTAATTTAAACCCGTATCGATTCACATTGTGACATTATAAAGGTATTTTTACAAACAATCTCGGAATTTGAAGAAACATGTTCACCGTGTCTGGAATGTTTAATTTTGCTAGAATTTCAATTTTCATTTCAATCGGAGGTCGTATGAGGTAGTTTTGCGTGAAACTTACAGCGTGAATTTTGTAAATAATAAAATATAATTATAATTCTCTTATATATACATTGCAACAAACCCTTATTTTGTGCCTCAATCTTATGTCGTGGTCAATAATTTTCTTCTACCTCCACTTAACATTGAACGACCTAAATTTCACTATCTTCTTCTACCCATATCTCAAATCCATTCCTATAAATTGAAACTTCCCAACTACAAACATCTATAGCTCATCTAGAGCTTCCCGATCAATGACTATGATTGGGTATAGAGCGTAGGGGTGGCCAATATTAGCCTCGAAATGCTGGCAGTTCGAGGGGCTGCTACAAGCCATTAGAGAGTCCAGGTAGGTCGTGGGTAACAGCGAAGACAGAGGGGGTTTGGGCGCGTGTGTAACAACTCGGAAAATGTGAGCCCATTTAAAATTTTAAATTGGATATTTTAAAGAAATTTAAACAATTGAAATAGAATATTTCAATAAAATAATGAATTAGAAACAGTGCGACAGTTTGAAAAGTTGAATTCAAACTTTGACTGACTGTACCGGGTGCAAAACACAACGGATTTGAGTGAAACCAAAAATATTTAAATCTGTTTATGAATGTAGTAACCCGCATTTTTTAGCTGTTGAACAATTTATTTATTTAATTTTTAAATATCGATTTATCGATATCGAGAACGTGAATTAAATAATATTGAATATTTAATTAATAATTATAATATAATAATATATTATAATGTCGAAATAGTCGGAAATAGTGAAATTCACAATATCGTGTGAATTGAATAGCATACGAGATTTGGTGGAGTTTCGATTCGAAATATAATAACGATTATATTGTATCAACGACAGTTGAACGTATAATTTTATTATAATTAAAATCGAGCTTGAAATGGCGCTGCAGTTCGCTATTTGGTGATTTGAACTTCAACTGAATGTACAGGATTCGTTTTAAGCCGGATTTCTGTGAAACAAGAAACGTGTGGAGCTGGTGGAGTATATCTTTCTAGTGGAAGAGAAAAATCGGGATTTCGTCATGTAGATTTTGAGTTATGCCCAAATCAAAATTTTAAAATAGTCGCTATAGAATCGTTTATCGATCGTATCATTTTATTCGATATAACTAGAGATTGGCTTTGAATTTAAACGAGGTCCTTTTGGTAAATAGTGATAAAATAATTTTTAGAATTTTACTGTAATTTTTAATTTATTTAAATAAGCAACTTTTTATTTGGAGTATTTTGCACCCTGTAATCAACAAGTTGGGGTTTCACAATATGAGTTGAACCACCGATATTATTATATTTTTGGGATCGTGAGACGGTGTTGATCACAATGGTATATTTATTTCAGTGTGTAACACTCATAACTGAATGTAATTGTGTGTAGCGAGGTAGATAGGTTTTAAAACTAAAAACCAAATAACTTCACTTGAAGAACTAAACATTTGGTATACACTTCATATGGATAGAAAACGGACACGCCCATCATTACGTTTCCTCCCTTTGTTTCACAGGCAACAAGTATTTCCATAAATAACCCCATTCGATTTCCTTAAGACCTAACAACTAAATATCTCAAACAAAATATCTCTTTTTCTTTTCTTATAAATACCACGTTCTAACCTAAAAACAGAAGCCAAGTTTCCCGACTTCTCAGCCGCCACTATCAGCTCAAAAACAAAAGAAAGGAAGTCACTCAAAAATCAAAACAAATTCGTATAAATTCCTATAAAATAGGAAACATCTATTTTTGAATTCTTGGAATCACCCTCTTCAAATCCGATGTACATATTCTGCTTCGAACTCCAGATTGGCCGCTGTTATTTCTGAGTATCGAAGCTAGGGTTGAGCGTTTTTGAAAATGATTTGCGGCGTGGATTTTTTCTGTGTGCATGACTGGGTTTAAGGCGATGCAAGCTGGGGACTTCGACTTTGAAGGAGTCGATGCTCTCTTGGAAGTACGGCTGTGAGCCTGGAGAAACGCGAGTACCAGGTGAGCTCGAGTTGTGATGATGGTGAGGATGAGTGTTGGAAGAGGAGTACATTGGTGAGGTTAGTTTGGATTTCCATTGAGTAAGGAAGGTTCGGTTGTTGTTTAAATTTCTGGAGTTGTGCTTGAGGAGCGACGGGATTATCTTGGTTTGAGGAAGGATGTGCGAACTGGAGAGTTGAGGTTGGAGAGACAAACGGGTTTGGCCAGGGAAAAACGAACGGAGGTCTGAAGAATCAAGTGGGTTGGTTTTTAACTGTGAAGCCCAACAAAAGGAAATGGTAAAGCCCGACTATTTTAAAGTTTTATTTGAGTTTAGTTTTTGTGAAATATAAGTATGGAGAGGGGAAGTGTTTTAAAATGATCGGCAGAGGCTTTTAAAATGTTGGAAGAAGAAGAAGTGTAGTAATAGGTCAATGGTTGTGGTTCAAGTATAGGGTTGGGCTTTATACAGTGAGGCCCAATGGAAAGAGGAAATAGTAAAGATAAAAGAAAAGAAAAGGAAGTGGGCTTTAGTTTAAAGTAGGAAGTGGGTTTTGGTTCAAAGAAGGACGGGCTTTGGTTAAAAGGGAGATTTGGGCCGAGGATGTTGGGTAATGACCCAATTCATTTTAATTAAAATAAAATTTATTTAAATACTTGCTTAAAATTGTAAAATGCATAACTTGATCATATGTGAACGAAAATCAGCGAAACAAGATCCGTTGGGATCGTATGGACGGTGGCTACACGCTGGGACTGACGGGAAGTGGATTGAAGCTCGTTTGAATTTATGGCGAAATAAATTGTTTGATTCAAATCAAATAACAGTTTATCGTTCTTCAACGATGAACTGCAAATGTGAGTAAATCTCACCAACTCTAAACAGTTTATAATTTCATGTTGTATCTTTAGAACTGTTAGAAATTGTCTGATTTACTGTGTGTTGATTGTTTGATTGAACTGCTAGTCAGTTAGTGAAAATTATATATATATATATATATATATATATATATGTATGTATATATATATATATATATAAACCATTAAATATTTATATATTGATTCTGCTATCAGAATAATTTATATTGAACTGAAAGTGATGATAATCATATTGTGTAACATCTGTGGATGCAGGGAACCAGGTTAGAGGAATCCAACTGGATTCCTCAACAGTTATTTTACTGTGATTTATATATATTGTGATATATAATGTGATATATAATCGGTTGGCGATTATATGTGTATGGACGAGATTAGACATCGTGATTTGATATGATTGAATACCATGACATACCGGAATGTTGATAAAGGAATTTTCAAAGTGATATTGAAAACAAAATATTTATAAATTGGAATATTTATAAATAAGAGATATTTATAAATTTAAATATTTATAAATAAGGAATATTTATAAATTGGGATATTTATAAATAGGAGATATTTTAAAAAGGAAAATAAATTCAAAACATTTCTTTTTGAATGGAAAGGCCTGTGTGGCGGGTTTGGGGATTTTCCCGATGCTCCCGATACAAAGGAGGTTATGGCGAATTTTCCCGAAAATTTAAGGAGTTAGAATATTTCAAGAATAAATTTGAAAAGGAAATATTTGTAAACCATTTCCAAATAGAATTGAAAAGGGAACGTTATAAAAAGGAAATCATTTTTAAAGTGTAGAACCATTATTTAAAAGTAAATCTTTTCAAATGAATATAACGTTGTTAAAAAGGAAGTCTTTATAAAGTGAATAAAGTTAATCGAATATAGACATTCGAAAGAAGAAGTTAATCGAATATGGTATTCGAAGTTAGTTAATCGAATATGGTATTCGAAAATTAGTTAATCGAATATGTTATTCGAAAGGGGTTAGTCAAGTCGAGTTAGTCAAATAGAGTTAACCAGTTAGAGTAAATCAGTTAGAGTTAACCAGTTGGAGTTAATTAGTAGAGTTAATCGATTAGAGTTAAAACGAACTAGAGTTAATCAAATATAGTTATTTGAGACAGAGTTAGTAAAAACATAGTATTCAGGGTAAGTTGCCATCTTGTACGACTGCTAGCGTAATTCGCAGGGCTGTAAATAGCCTACGGCGGTCGGATGTTTCCTGAGGGAGTCAGGCGTAACCATTGTGAACGCTGCGATCTAAAGTCAAGCGAATGGAGTTTAAATCGAATATTAGTTATTCGATAGGAGTTAATCGAGTTGATCGAGTTGAGAAATAAGTTAAGTTAAATAAGTTGAGTTGATCGAGCTAAGTTAGTCAAGTTAGTCGAGCCTAGTTAATCGAATCGAATTGGTCGAACCAAGTAAGTCGAGTTAAGTTAGTCAAGTTAGTCGAGCCTAGTTAATCGAATCGAATAGGTCGAACCAAGTAAGTCGAGTTAGTCGAGTCAAGTTAAGTTAGTCGAGTTAAGTTCGTCGAGTTAAATATATCGATGTTAGTTTCATCGAAAGGAGTTATCGATGTTAGTTTCATCGAAAGGAGTTATCGATGTTAGTTTCATCGAAAGGAGTTATCGATGTTAGTTTCATCGAAAGGAGTTATCGATGTTAGTTTCATCGAAGGGAGTTATCGATTTTAGTTTAAATCAAAGTGAGATTTTCAAGAATGAGATATTTGAAAAGGAAGAGTTATCGAATATTAGTTATTCGAAGAGAGATTATCAAATATCGTTTATTCGAGAAGGAGTTAATCGAATATAGGTTATTCGAAGAAGAGTTAATCAAATAGAGATTTCTCGAAGAGAGTTAATCGGCAAATTCGATTTATATCGAATTCGGGAAAGTACTTATACTTTCCAGTGTTTAAATAGAAATTTATTTATTTATAAATAAATAAGTGTTAGGTTAATTATTCACTAATAAGAATAGAAGTTATAATTAAGGTTAGATAATTCGAAAGTAGGGATTATAACATTATTGTTATAACCAATGTTTTAAATATAGAAGTGGACCAGTAAAATTGAATCCGAGAAAGGCGTAAAGAAGTTGTTAAAGATTAAAAGATAAACTTTAACCATTTCGAAGTTATAACGTTGTTCAGTTAAGGTCTGAGAGGTAATTATACCCCAACTTGAGTGACTTCCTTCTTAACTAAGAAATGGTAAGGTTTGATCGTAAAGGAGTTTTGGAAATGTTTTCCAAACGAGAATCAGAAATGTTTTCTGATAAAAGAAAATAAGAATTTAGAATATAGGGAAACAGGAGATAAGTAAATAAATGAACTGAAGAAATTTATGATAAATGATGTTTGTTCGATATAATTTCCATTTGGAAATAATATCATTGTTTGCACACTTGTTTTTCTTTGATAGTTAACTCACAGACTATCGAAGTTTTGACCCTTTTAACGTTGTTAATATGGAGAGACCGGTTGGATTATTATCCAAAGAACCACTCTGTATTGGCATAAGCGTCGCGAATCATATATGCCAAAGATAATTGAAGACGGAGTAAAATTCAAGGGCTATCCTGTTTACAGAATAGTGCCTTCAGTTTGTCCAGGCCCAGGACAACTTGTTTGGACGAAGGTATGACAGAGTATATCCAATGGATCGCGTAAGTTGATCTGTTCAAACGTATTCACGTTTGGTGGCAGAGGAATTCGTTTCTCTTAGCTGTATACCCGTGTTATTTTTGGATAAGTCAATTTGTGATTTGGTGGGTATGACGATGTGACATTCTAAGTGAATGAAGATGGATGTTTGACAGAGTATTTCCAGACGATTACGTACATTGATTTCTCCAACCGTACCAAGAGTGGAAGCGAAGAAGGAAACTTCTTTAGCTAACACGTAATGTACTGTTGTAGACGTCAATTAGTGATTTCGATGGATCTGACAATGTAGCATTCGAAGTGAATCTGATGTAATGATAAAGCGTAGCTTCTAGCCTCATCAACCGGTAAATGCCAGAAATCGGGCAGGTAGCATGGCTAAGTCGGTCGCACCGAAGTAGGGTGTATAATCACCTATCTAGAGAATATTCAATTGTTTCTTAAATCTATCAATGCTGTCCCATATATATATACGGGAACGGTTGCTGATCCCAACCGTTGGTGATGTACATTCGATACACTCAAGCGAAATGAGTGGTTGGTCATGTGTGGCTGAGTTGCAAGATGTTCTTGTTGAACTCCGGTGTATCGTTCCTAGAGTGCACTGATCGGAAGGTGGTTCCATACCTTGTCATAGTTGGAAATCCAATCATCCAATACGTGCTTGCGATTTTGATTGTATACTATATATGTAGTAACGTGAGATGCAAGCGTTTCTGCTAGATTGATATTTATTTGTACTTAGATATTAGTATAATATCAGAAGGATATTGCTTTGAAAAGTTATTTGGATTCTCATAAGGGAAAAACCCGTTCCGTATTCACGGCGTGGTCTTATTAGATATCATATACCTGTTTAAATGATTTGAGTTTATTCACACCAGTCCCATGACTGACCCGGAGTTTATTTTGTTTTTTCCCCTAAACTCTTGGGTGCCTAAATTTGTACGGGCAGTCAAGTATTCGGGATTTTTCAGATACACTTGGAGAGCTTGGAGCAGGAGGTTTCAGGATTCTATAGCTATTATTATTTCCGCTGTTGTTGTAAGTGTTGTACTCTGATAAGTGTTATTGTATACATATACTGATGTTATTTCAAAGATATGTTATGTTATATTTTATTCGTTCCGCTGTGAGATTCGTGTTTACTCTGATGATGATGTTCTTCTTCTTCTTCTATTCTATAAGTTCTATCTTATCTATTCTCACCTTCTAATTTCTTTCATTAATTTCCGGGATTTTTCGATGTTTTGGTTATCGACGTCGGGCTTACGTCGATAACCAAAGCCGCTCAAAATCCGGGTTACTACAGTTGGTATCGGAGCTTAAGTTAAGAATTACCTTGGCTCTATGGCGTGACTCGGTAGAGATAGGGTTAGTAATACCCTAGATTGAGTTTGAGTGTATATATACGAGTGCGTATTTGTATTTGATATAAAAATGGTTTTATATTATGGAGATTCATTGGCTGAGTTGTTTATGAGTTCTGGTCGATCAGTTTGATCCACTGTATCGGTAGGAGTAAATAAACACTTGAATACGATGGACCGACACAGTATGGATATGTGATATATTATCATATATAGGTTGTGACTATAATTGAGTAAGATTATAACATGTGAAATGGTTATATATAACCAATCAGAATCATATAAGTAAAGTATATGAAATAAGATGAATTAAATCTGAATTTAATCAGAATTGGAATTAAAATAAGGAAATTTTTAGTTCCTGGGAGATTTTGAAACGTTTTCAAAATGGAAGTATTCAGTAATGGTTTTGAAAATGATATAGTATTGAAATCACTTGTGTCGCTGGAAAATAATTCCGATGATGACTGCGCAGTATCATCGGTGTGATTTTTGAGTTCTAAGTGGTGGATTACTACAAAAGGTTTTGTTTTTGAATTGTTTTAAGAAAAACAAGTGTTTAGAAATTCAAAGGTTTTAAATTGGTATTGTGATTTCAAATTGATTTGAAATAAACCCAGGAATTTAACTTCTGGAATATAAATTTAACCTATGAAGTTAAAGAGATTGAGATGGTAAAAATTGAGAAAAATAAATTAAAATTAACTTGAACTGAGTTAAATAAAATTGAATGGGTTAGAGATAATCTAGAATGGAACCAAATTGATAAGTCAATAATTTGGAATTTGATATTAAGGTTCGAATGAAATTCGATTTGGATTTGAGGATATGAACTGATTGGAATTCGATTGAGATAACACTGGTATATGCTGAGTTGATAGCATATGGAAGTGATAGAGTTGATATGCCCGACAAAAAGGTACCAGTTTATATTATAGATGGATATGAGATTTATGAGTCGAATTGGCAAGCCGCTTGGCTGTTTGATTTTCTTTTGGGTTAAAGAAGGCCTAGAGAGGCGAGTTGGAGTTTGAGATATTGACCAGTATAAAGGAGGCGCTGGCGAAATTTTTTCAAAAGTTAAGGTGTTAGAAATTTTTTAGAATTTTTGAAAATTTAGTTAGTCGGAATAAATTAATATTTTAGTCGATATTAATTGGTTCAGTTGAAACCGGAGACAAGAGGTAAACAGATAAATTTTTACCCAGAAGATAGGGTCATCCCCTAGCTTAGCAATTTCGAGGACGAAATTTTATTAAGGGGGGAAGATTGTAGTAACCCGCATTTTTTAGCTGTTGAACAATTTATTTATTTAATTTTTAAATATCAATTTATCGATATCGAGAACGTGAATTAAATAATATTGAATATTTAATTAATAATTATAATATAATAATATATTATAATGTCGAAATAGTCGGAAATAGTGAAATTCACAATATCGTGTGAATTGAATAGCATACGAGATTTGGTGGAGTTTCGATTCGAAATATAATAACGATTATATTGAATCAACGACAGTTGAACGTATAATTTTATTATAATTAAAATCGAGCTTGAAATGGCGCTGCAGTTCGCTATTTGGCGATTTGAACTTCAACTGAATGTACAGGATTCGTTTTAAGCCGGATTTCTGTGAAACAAGAAACGTGTGGAGCTGGTGGAGTATATCTTTCTAGTGGAAGAGAAAAATCGGGATTTCGTCGTGTAGATTTTGAGTTATGTCCAAATCAAAATTTTAAAATAGTCGCTATAGAATCGTTTATCGACCGTATCATTTTATTCGATATAACTAGAGATTGGCTTTGAATTTAAACGAGGTCCTTTTGGGAAATAGTGATAAAATAATTTTTAGAATTTTACTGTAATTTTTAATTTATTTAAATAAGCAACTTTTTATTTGGAGTATTTTGCACCCTGTAATCAACAAGTTGGGGTTTCACAATATGAGTTGAACTACCGATATTATTATATTTTTGGGATCGTGAGACGGTGTTGATCACAACGGTATATTTATTTCAGTGTGTAGCACTCATAACTGAATGTAATTGTGTGTAGCGAGGTAGATAGTTTTTAAAACTAAAAACCAAATAACTTCACTTGAAGAACTAAACATTTGGTATACACTTCATATGGATAGAAAACGGACACGCCTATCATTACGTTTCCTCCCTTTGTTTCACAGGCAACAAGTATTTCCATAAATAACCCCATTCGATTTCCTTAAGACCTAACAACTAAATATCTCAAACAAAATATCTCTTTTTCTTTTCTTATAAATACTACGTTCTAACCTAAAAACAGAAGCCAAGTTTCCCGACTTCTCAGCCGCCACTATCAGCTTAAAAACGGAAGAAAGGAAGTCACTCAAAAATCAAAACAAATTCGTATAAATTCCTATAAAATAGGAAACATCTATTTTCGAATTCTTGGAATCACCCTCTTCAAATCCGATGTACATATTCTGCTTCGAACTCCAGATTGGCCACTGTTATTTCTGAGTATCGAAGCTAGGGTTGAGCGTTTTTGAAAATGATTTGCGGCGTGGATTTCTTCTGTGTGCGTGACTGGGTTTAAGGCGATGCAAGCTGGGGACTTCGACTTTGAAGGAGTCGATGCTCTCTTGGAAGTACGGCTGTGAGCCTGGAGAAACGCGAGTACCAGGTGAGCTCGAGTTGTGATGATGGTGAGGATGAGAGTTGGAAGAGGAGTACATTGGTGAGGTTAGTTTGGATTTCCATTGAGTAAGGAAGGTTCGGTTGTTGTTTAAATTTCTGGAGTTGTGCTTGAGGAGCGACGGGATTATCTTGGTTTGAGGAAGGATGTGCGAACTGGAGAGTTGAGGTTGGAGAGACAAACGGGTTTGGCCAGGGAAAAACGAACGGAGGTCTGAAGAATCAAGTGGGTTGGTTTTTAACTGTGAAGCCCAACAAAAGGAAATGGTAAATCCCGACTATTTTAAAGTTTTATTTGAGTTTAGTTTTTGTGAAATATAAGTATGGAGAGGGGAAGTGTTTTAAAATGATCGGCAGAGGCTTTTAAAATATTGGAAGAAGAAGAAGTGTAGTAATGGGTCAATGGTTGTGGTTCAAGTATAGGGTTGGGCTTTATACAGTGAGGCCCAATGGAAAGAGGAAATAGTAAAGAGAAAAGAAAAGGAAGTGGGCTTTAGTTTAAAGAAGGAAGTGGGTTTTGGTTCAAAGAAGGATGGGCTTTGGTTAAAAGGGAGATTTGGGCCGAGGATGATGGGTAATGACCCAATTCATTTTAATTAAAATAAAATTTATTTAAATACTTGCTTAAAATTGTAAAATGTATAACTTGATCATATGTGAACGAAAATCAGCGAAACAAGATCCGTTGGGATCGTATGGACGGTGGCTACATGCTGGGACTGACGGGAAGTGGATTGAAGCTCGTTTGAATTTATGGCGAAATAAATTGTTTGATTCAAATCAAATAACAGTTTATCGTTCTTCAACGATGAACTGCAAATGTGAGTAAATCTCACCAACTCTAAGCAGTTTATAATTTCATGTTGTATCTTTAGAACTGTTAGAAATTGTCTGATTTACTTTGTGTTGATTGTTTGATTGAACTGCTAGCCAGTTAGTGAAAATTATATATATATATATGTATATATATATATAAACCATTAAATATTTATATATTGATTCTACTATCAGAATAATTTATATTGAACTGAAAGTGATGATAATCATATTGTGTAACATCTGTGGATGCAGGGAACCAGGTTGGAGGAATCCAACTGGATTCCTCAACAGTTATTTTACTGTGATTTATATATATTGTGATATATAATGTGATATATAATCGGTTGGCGATTATATGTGTATGGACGAGATTAGACATCGTGATTTGATATGATTGAATACCATGACATACCGGAATGTTGATAAAGGAATTTTCAAAGTGATATTGAAAACAGAATATTTATAAATTGGAATATTTATAAATAAGAGATATTTATAAATTTAAATATTTATAAATAAGGAATATTTATAAATTGGGATATTTATAAATAGGAGATATTTTAAAAAGGAAAATAAATTCAAAACATTTCTTTTTGAATGGAAAGGCCTGTGTGGCGGGTTTGGGGATTTTCTCGATGCTCCCGATACAAAGGAGGTTATGGCGAATTTTCCCGAAAATTTAAGGAGTTAGAATATTTCAAGAATAAATTTGAAAAGGAAATATTTGTAAACCATTTCCAAATAGAATTGAAAAGGGAACGTTATAAAAAGGAAATCATTTTTAAAGTGTAGAACCATTATTTAAAAGTAAATCTTTTCAAATGAATAAAACGTTGTTAAAAAGGAAGTCTTTATAAAGTGAATAAAGTTAATCGAATATAGACATTCGAAAGAAGAAGTTAATCGAATATGGTATTCGAAGTTAGTTAATCGAATATGGTATTCGAAAATTAGTTAATCGAATATGTTATTCGAAAGGGGTTAGTCAAGTCGAGTTAGTCAAATAGAGTTAACCAGTTAGAGTAAATCAGTTAGAGTTAACCAGTTGGAGTTAATTAGTAGAGTTAATCGATTAGAGTTAAAACAAACTAGAGTTAATCAAATATAGTTATTTGAGACAGAGTTAGTAAAAACATAGTATTCAGGGTAAGTTGCCATCTTGTACGACTGCTAGCGTAATTCGCAGGGCTGTAAATAGCCTACGGCGGTCGGATGTTTCCTGAGGGAGTCAGGCGTAACCATTGTGAACGCTGCAATCTAAAGTCAAGCGAATGGAGTTTAAATCGAATATTAGTTATTCGATAGGAGTTAATCGAGTTGAGAAATAAGTTAAGTTAAATAAGTTGAGTTGATCGAGCTAAGTTAGTCAAGTTAGTCGAGCCTAGTTAATCGAATCGAATTGGTCGAACCAAGTAAGTTGAGTTAAGTTAGTCAAGTTAGTCGAGCCTAGTTAATCGAATCGAATAGGTCGAACCAAGTAAGTCGAGTTAGTCGAGTCAAGTTAAGTTAGTCGAGTTAAGTTCGTCGAGTTAAATATATCGATGTTAGTTTCATCGAAAGGAGTTATCGATGTTAGTTTCATCGAAAGGAGTTATCGACGTTAGTTTCATCGAAAGGAGTTATCGATGTTAGTTTCATCGAAAGGAGTTATCGATGTTAGTTTCATCGAAGGGAGTTATCGATTTTAGTTTAAATCAAAGTGAGATTTTCAAGTATGAGATATTTGAAAAGGAAGAGTTATCGAATATTAGTTATTCAAAGAGAGATTATCGAATATCGTTTATTCGAGAAGGAGTTAATCGAATATAGGTTATTCGAAGAAGAGTTAATCAAATAGAGATTTCTCGAAGAGAGTTAATCAGCAAATTCGATTTATATCGAATTCGGGAAAGTACTTATACTTTCCAGTGTTTAAATAGAAATTTATTTATTTATAAATAAATAAGTGTTAGGTTAATTATTCACTAATAAGAATAGAAGTTATAATTAAGGTTAGATAATTCGAAAGTAGGGATTATAACGTTATTGTTATAACCAATGTTTTAAATATAGAAGTGGACTAGTAAAATTGAATCCGAGAAAGCGTAAAGAAGTTGTTAAAGATTAAAAGATAAACTTTGACCATTTCGAAGTTATAACGTTGTTCAGTTAAGGTCTGAGAGGTAATTATACCCCAACTTGAGTGACTTCCTTCCTAACTAAGAAATGGTAAGGTTTGATCGTAAAGGAGTTTTTGAAATGTTTTCCAAACGAGAATCAGAAATGTTTTCTGATAAAAGAAAATAAGAATTTAGAATATAGGGAAATAGGAGATAAGTAAATAAATGAACTGAAGAAATTTATGATAAATGATGTTTGTTCGATATAATTTCCATCTGGAAATAATATCATTGTTTGCACACTTGTTTTTCTTTGATAGTTAACTCACAGACTATCGAAATTTTGACCCTTTTAACGTTGTTAATATGGAGAGACCGGTTGGATTATTATCCAAAGAACCACTCTGTATTGGCATAAGCGTCGCGAATCATATATGCCAAAGATAATTGAAGACGGAGTAAAATTCAAGGGCTATCCTGTTTACAGAATAGTGCCTTCGGTTTGTCCAGTCCCAGGACAACTTGTATGGACGAAGGTCTGACAGAGTATATCCAATGGATCGCGTAAGTTGATCTGTTCAAACGTATTCACGTTTGGTGGCGGAGGAATTCGTTTCTCTTAGCTGTATACCCGTGTTATTTTTGGATAAGTCAATTTGTGATTTGGCGGGTATGACGATGTGACATTCTAAGTGAATGAAGATGGATGTTTGACAGAGTATTTCCAGACGATTACGTACATTGATTTCTCCAACCATACCAAGAGTGGAAGCGAAGAAGGAAACTTCTTTAGCTAACACGTAATGTACTGTTGTAGACGTCAATTAGTGATTTCGATGGATCTGACAATGTAGCATTCGAAGTGAATCTGATGTAATGATAAAGCGTAGCTTCTAGCCTCATCAACCAGTAAATGACAGAAATCGGGCAGGTAGCATGGCTAAGTCGGTGGCACCGAAGTAGGGTGTATAATCACCTATCTAGAGAATATTCAATTGTTTCTTAAATCTATCAATGCTGTCCCGTATATATATATACGGGAACGGTTGCTGATCCCAACCGTTGGTGATGTACATTCGATACACTCAAGCGAAATGAGTGGTCAGTCATGTGTGGCTGAGTTGCAAGATGTTCTTGTTGAACTCCAGTGTATCGTTCCTAGAGTGCACTGATCGGAAGGTGGTTCCATACCTTGTCATAGTTGGAAATCCAATCATCCAATACGTGCTTGCGATTTTGATTGTATACTATATATGTAGTAACGTGAGATGCAAGCGTTTCTGCTAGATTGATATTTATTTGTACTTAGACATTAGTATAATATCAGAAGGATATTGCTTTGAAAAGTTATTTGGATTCTCATAAGGGAAAAACCCGTTCCGTATTCACGGCGTGGTCTTATGAGATATCATACACCTGTTTAAATGATTTGAGTTTATTCACACCAGTCCCATGACTGACCCGGAGTTTATTTTGTTGTTTTCCCTAAACTCTTGGGTGCCTAAATTTGTACGGGCAGTCAAGTAGTCGGGATTTTTCAGATACACTTGGAGAGCTTGGAGCAGGAGGTTTCAGGATTCTATAGCTATTATTATTTCCGCTGTTGTTGTAAGTGTTGTACTCTGATAAGTGTTATTGTATACATATACTGATGTTATTTCAAAGATATGTTATGTTATATTTTATTCGTTCCGCTGTGAGATTCGTGTTTACTCTGATGATGATGTTCTTCTTCTTCTTCTATTCTATAAGTTCTATCTTATCTATTCTCACCTTCTAATTTCTTTCATTAATTTCCGGGATTTTCCGATGTTTTGGTTATCGACGTCGGGCTTACGTCGATAACCAAAGCCGCTCAAAATCCGGGTTACTACAGTGAACATCTTTCTAACGAATCTGAAAAATTGAAGTTTCATAGCGAAAATCAAAATTTATGGCCAAACGAATTTTCAGAAAGGTCGTTATAGAGAATATATAGCCCTTGAAAATAGACATTGTGCAAACGACTTCGGAATTCGACGAAACCACTTTTGTTGGATCCGGAATGTCAAATTATTGCTAGGTTTCAACTTTCATAATTTTTGAAGCTAGTATGTGAGCGTGGCAAAAGAAAACGTGTTTGGTTAATTTCTGTTAAATTGGATCGACCAGAAAATGGCCATTTTTCAAACGATCTCAGAATTTGACGAAACTAGTTTTGTTGGGACCGTAGCGTCAAAACATAGCGAGATTTATTTTTCTGGAATTTTTCGAATCAATTTGTGGCCCTGGCAAATTGAAATGTACGTTCAAAACAGAATTTGAATGTTTTATATTTTAATTTGAAGAATAACTGACTGTAACAGTCGAATTGGCCTACGAAACATATCCCATTGTGTCCGGGATGAGGGTATTTAGCTAGGGGCGACAGTCGTTGGGTTTGAATTGGTGTTCGTGTTGAGAAACACTATTTTAAAATTTAATAAAACCATCGACCAATAGGATTTCTCCATCCATAATTGTATAAAAAAAATCTCAACCCCCCTCACTGTAACCCGATCTCGACGACGGAATCCTTTTCGCCGCTTCCCAGGCAATTTTCGATCGCCACAGGCCGAACCAGCCCCACCCACAGTTGAACTTTTTGTAGTTCTCCTCCCCTTCTTCAAATCTATATAAAGAACTCCCCTTATCGTCGCTCCTACCTCGATATTTTCCCCTCTTAAGCCCCGAACTTTCGTGCGCCGCAACGCACGCTGGGCCCCACCGAGCTGCCTCCAACTGCCACGCGCATGAAGCCCCCTCGACCTTCTTTCGTGTGGTACAAGCTGATTATCCTATCGTGTAGCGGTTCGTTCGAAAATTGGAAACCTAGTTTTGAAGGTTTTGAGAGGTATACGGCTTGAATTGTCTAAATTGAAAATAACACTTTTAAGTGTTGCAAACTTTGAAAAATCATATCTTTATGGTGTGTTAACGAAATTTGATGAAACAGGAGACATCGTGACCGCAAGGATGCTCCCTACAATCTAGAAGAGACCGCGGATTTTTCTGAGCTAGCTACGATTTTAGCATCTCGAAAACCAATGTGAGATTTCTAAACTGAAATATGAATAGAAATGTGACGTATAAATTATATAAGCAAAATATAAATTATACACGTGTCGTATACCTCATATATGAAGTATGTAAAATATTCGTATTTTAAATAAATTGTTTCAACAATAAAAATAACATCTTTCTTATATGTACAAACCATATAAAATATATCCATGTGTGGAAATGCTCATGTGTTGAGAAGCTCATGTGTTGAGAAGTTCATGTGTTGAATAAAAAGATCGAACAATAAAAATTACATTTTTATTGAGAATACGAAGTGTTAAAAACATTCGTGTATCAAATAAATATTTTAGATGATTAAAATGCCATTTTTATCAAGTGTGTGAATTGCTAAAAATATACAATGTTGAAATAAATATTTGCTTGCTATGAATATTATTTTTAACATGTATAGGAACTAAATAAAATAGTCATGTGTTGAAATATATTTTAGTTCGACAAAAATATCATTTTTAAGTGAAACATGAAGTGTTAAAAATAACCATAAGTGGAAATAAACCTTTGTTCGCTAGAAATATAGTTTTTATCTTAGTTTTGCACATATATATACATGTGTTGAACATGAAATGGATTAGCTGTTGAGTAAAGAATTTATTTGCGTGCCCGACAAATAGGTAAACCTTAATGAGTTAGATGTGCAAATTTTATTATTGTATCAACTCCTGTGAATGCCATTGGATGTGGAGTGCTAGTTGTCCTGTGTGTAATAATAAACATCGCCATAGGATAGTAACAATTAATTTTGAACTACACTACATGGCATACTTCTTGACGATAGGAGTACTTCATCATATACCACATAAGCATTTGGAGCTTGTGTGACAAGGTTGAAGATTTACCATACGAGCGAGAGGCTTGTATGGCGATGACTATATATTACAGGTTGAACTAATGACTGATCTGGACTATATAAATTGTAACGGTAAATTGCAAGATTAATAAAAAAAACCCACACTGGTCTGGAGATAATAATAAACACGTCTCTCTGGTCATTAAGGCACAAAAACCATTTATAGGGTGATGAGAATTTATTCTCTGGAGTTATGATCTATACACACTCCCCTATGGACACCAGAATATATCACTATAAATATGTGTATGCTTATTGGGTTTTATTGGGTACCTAATATGGCCCAATTAATTCCCAAACCCCTTCCCGTACAAAGGAGGTTATGGCGAAATTTTTCGAAATATAAAGGTGTTAGTGAAATATTTGAAGTAAAAACGATATTGAAATCGTCGAATGAATTATATTTTTTTATATATAAATATAAATTAAATTTAAACGAATCGAGGCCGTGCAGTGCGCGTTTTGAAATCGTAACTTCAAACGATTATACCGAAAGATCCGACCGTCGGATTTTCACGAAACTGGAACCGTTGGGTTCGCTTTGGGAATATCTTCCCAATGATATAAACATTGTTGAAATCCAACGGTTAGATTTTCAGATATGTGTAAAACAAATTTTGGGAAAAACAGCGCTAGTGCCTCGGCACGACCTAAAACGTCTTTTAATTAAATTGGGCCGTTTTTAAATAAATAAAAATGGCGATATATCGTTATAAAATATTATAGACGATATAGAGTGGAAATAAACTGATTCTGCTTGGTTTGCTTGATATTTGATGGTTGAATGTGTTTGACATGAAAACTATACTAAAGAACTGAATGTGAAGGTCGAATGATTGAACCATGTGAAGAATTTATTTGAAAATCTAAATATACGTGGATTATTTGAAAAGGCCGAGGTAATTCTCATTTCAAATAATCGATCGACGTTTAGAAGTCAAAGAGTTGAAGACGGTTCAAGACCGACGATCTTCACATTGGATGGATGGGCGCTACTGATGCTCGTGATTGGAGTAGCTACCTTGAAGGAGCTGAAGTGGTAGCCGTCCGGACGTAATGCTGATTGTACGGATATGCGAGGAATTTGGTGCCTCCGGCTTCGTTCATACCCAGAATGAACTTGTAAATGGACTGTGTGTCTGACATTGGATTTTTTTCTGTGTTGATTGATCTTTATTAAATATATATCTGTTTGGCAGCGGGGAATTTATTCTCTTGCTTAACGCCCTTCTCTGTGACATACGAGCTCAGAGGTTATATATCGATAGAAATCAGTCACATGGAGTGAATTGCCTGTGTGGCGCGCCTAACTGGCATGTGATCAAGGCTTTTGTTGCAAAGCAAAGTCTTGTGGTTGATGATCAAAGCATGGCCTGTGTGGCGTAGCTTTGTGTATAGCGTGGATTCGCGAGCCTCACACCCCGGTATGAGTCAAAAACGAGAGAAGGACCCAAGGAGTGCACGACGTTTCTTTCTAGCTACTGTGGTGTCAGTGACTTACCAGCCCTGACATTTATATATAATTTTCACCTGTGTGGTTGTTGGAATGCGAGGCGCCTCGATTATATGTCTGTAAGGACCGGGAAGCGTGTGTTCAGGAATTGCCAATCCTCAAAATTAAGAGAGGACCGGCCTTGGAGGATCCAGGGATTGCTATGTGCGGTCCTGGGACATTTGCTGGAGTGTCTCGAACGGAGAGGAGCTTGCCCCCTGCCTCGACTCATGATGAAATCCAATTTCCAATATGAAATTGCGGATTTGATTGTATTACTAGTATGGCGACATAGTGGTATGGGTCATTTATGCCGTCTATGATTGATATTTATGATTGAATTCGCTTTTGAAACATATATGCACTAGTAATAATATCAAACACTTTTGTTTATACGTATGAAGCATCTCTTGGCCATTATAAGGTAAAAACTCTATCCTCCGGCTTGCGTTGCATTGTGTGATGGGACATGAGTCCTATAATGGCTTCATTTTTATAAAAAGCATTGCGATGATTTAATAATTTACTTTATTTCATGCACTAGCACTCATTGGAGTAAACCCGTTCCACGAAAGTGGCATGGTCTCTTGATTTTCCTTATAATTGTGGTTTAATTAGTTAAGTAGATTTCTCATACCAGTCCCATGACTGACTCGTAGTTTGTTTCTTGCAAACTCGGGTGCCCTTATTTTCACACGGGCAACCTAATTATTGGTGGTTGACGTATTTTGGCTTGGCTCCGCAGCAGAGGTGCACTTTTGGCTCATGGCGAGGCTTGACTACATGTTGATGACTATGATTTTTCCGCCATTATTGTATATGTATATGTTTCCGCCACAGGCGAGGTAGACTAATGTTTCGTTTATGTACTCTCTATATATGTGATTCCGCCATAGGCGATGTAGACTGATTATGTATTATTATGCACTAAGTTGTATCCTGCACTGTGCTCTCTGATGTGGTGATATATATGATTCCACTATCGTATTTGTGTAAATTATTCTATTTCTTTCTTATGCTATTATCTGTACTCTGCTAATGATGATTAATGTGTTATATTCCAATGATTATCCTTAACACCGTAGCAAATGATTATCCTTAACACCGTAGCACGGGGTTTTGAGATCGTCACAGGTGGTATCAGAGCTTTGGTTAACCTTAGTTCTGGAATTTAACACATTAAAAACCTCGTCAGAATAGAATCAGTAGTATTCTAAGGCGAGTAGCTCATTAGAGATAGGACTAGTAATGTCCTAGAATAAGCTAAGAAGAATAGCCAAAATAATTTGATCAGTACATCGTTGTCTTTCCTTAAGTTCTTCTGCTTTACCATATAATTAAATTATCGTTTATGTAGGCTGACTCTTTTCTTGCTTATATAGAACTTGAACAATGGCTATCCGAGAAGCCGCAGGTAGAGGAGGTCGAGCTGGCCGTGGCAGAGGACGAGGAGAAGTCCCAGCTGAAGATGGACCCTTAATACAACCCCCGACCACTCAGCCATTCGAGCTCGACTGCGTGGCAAAAAGGTACAAGAATCTAGGAGGCAAAACCTTCTCTGGAATAGGCATTGTGATTGAGGCCTTGGCATGGCTGAAAACATGCGAGAAGATATTATGAGGCCTGAGGCTGGGTGATCAAGACAAAGCTTTCATAGGTGCCTGGCTTCTACAAGAAGAAGCCGAATTGTGGTAGGAAGCTCTCACCGTAGGGAACAAAAATGCTGGTAGGACATGGGATGAATTCAAGGATTTATTCAAAGAAAAGTACGTTCCAGAGCAAGCCCTTGAGCGCATGCACGACGAATTTGCAAATCTCCAGCAAGGGGATCTCTCTGTGCAAGACTACCTAAACAAGTTTATATAGTTATCCCGCTATGCTCCCGAGCTCATCGCGACCGCTAAGTCCAAGAACAAGAGGTTCATCCTCGGGCTAAAGCGTAAGTACCAAGATAGGGCAATGGCCCACATCAAGCTAGCGTTTAATGAATTAGTGGAGATGGCGTGCAATTACGAAGACCTGGATCAAAGGAACCTTGATCTGGACCGTGCTAAGAGCCAAGCAGGGAATAAACGCAAGCCCTCTACAAACCAGCCAGAATCAAGCAACGCGGCGTCCACCAATCAACAGACTAGTAGGCCGCCAAAGGGAAGCTGCTACAATTTTGGCAAGGTGGGGCACTACTCAAATGTTTGCATAGACCCGAAACGGCAGAAGACCAATTCTCAAGGTTCAAGCCAAAGCTCTCATAACCCTCGTTCATGCTTTAACTAGTGCAGGACAGGACATCTTGTCAGAGATTGTCCCTTGCTTAAGAAGGCCGAGGTTGCTCATGTATATTATGGGACGAACCCGCCAGCTGCTTCCGATGGAGCAGGTAAGCCCGATGTTTTGGGAGGTACCCTTACAAATAAAAATATTCCCGTTTCTGTATTATTTGACATGGGTGCATCATGTAGTTTTATTGCAAGTAACATAGTTAACAAGTTAAAGTTAAAAAAAAGAAAGCTTAAAGAATCGGTTAAGGTTCATAATCCAATAGGGGGTTCTATTATTCTCAGTTCATATTGTAAAATACCAGTCTCGTATTCTTTCTACAAGTTTCCTTTCGATCTACTCGTTATGGAATTTTCCCGAATTCGACATCATTCTCGGGCTAGATTGGTTAAAGAAATACGAAGCCGAAGTAAAGTGTGCGGAAAGGATAGTAAAAAATTAAAACGAAGCTTGGATATATTACTGTACCATGCCATGGTTCAAATCCAGATAGAAAAGAATTTTGGTCTGCACTAGAAGTTATCCCCACTTCTTAGAAAAGATTCCTATTGTTAAAAACTATGCGGATGTGTTTGAAGAAGTTGAAAAATTACCTCCGCAAAGAGAAATTGAATTCAGAATCGATCTAATTCCGAATGCCAGACCAGTAGTACATCCAATTCGAAGAATGACTCCAAAGGAAAAAGAAGAATTAGGCGATCAAACTCGTCAACTACTACGGAAGGGTCTGATCAGACCTAGCTTTTCTAGTTGGGGTGCAGCTGTAGTGTTTGTCCCAAAGTCAGACGGTACTCTCCGATTGTGTGTTGATTACCGAGACCTTAACAAATAGACGCTCAAAAACAAATACCCGTTACCCCGCATCGATGATCTGTTAGACCAATTAAATGGGGTGAGAGTATTTTCCAGAATGGACCTAGCTACAGGTTTCCATCAACTGAGAATTGCCGAAGAGTGTGTTCCTTTGACAGCTTTCAGAGGTCCAGACATATTTTATGAATGGTTAGTAATGCCGTTCGGCCTATGCAACGCTCCAGCATACTTCGTCAACCTAATGAATAGAGTGTTCAGGGGAGTTATGAATAAATTTGTCCTCGTAATCATCGATGATATTTTAATCTACTCCAAATAAAAACCTGAGCATGAAAAACAATTAGAACAAGTGTAACAACCCGTATTTTCAATAACCTGTTATAATGTAAATCGAGGCAGAATTTAATTCTAAAATCTGAATCAAGGGAAACGGGCTGTGCCATTGCGTTCGTCTCGGAAAAATACGCGAAATAGAGTCCGAGTTTTCGAAAATCGGAGTCCGTATGACCCGATTAAGGCCCAACGAAGTTTCCAGAAAATTTCAAAGTAAAAAAAACAGATTTCAAATTCAAGTTTGAATTTGGAAATTAGGGCAGTTGGGCGCAGGCGGGAAATTTCCCGCCAGACCACCCATGTCGACAGCCCTGTCGACTGGGCAGTCGACATGGTTAGGCCCAAGTCGACAACCCTGTCGACTTGGGTGTCGACTTGGCTCAGCCGGACAGTCTTGCCTGGTGCACCATTTTGGAGTTGTGTTGAGTTTGGGGGCCAGATTCGGTTTTGAGGGCTGAGATTGGAATTAGGGTTTAATCCTAAGGCTAAAACTAATCCTAATCTCTATAAATAAGCCCCTAACCTAACCCTAAATCATCATTATTCATTCAAGTAAATAAACTATGGCAAAATCATTCCTCTCATGGCCTCCACTCTCTTCATAAAATTCCTAAGTTATTTCTATGAGAGATTTTCAATGCATACAAGTGTTTTCAAGCTTGTATGAGCATCATTAGCTTGCATTCAAGTCAAGTTTCCATATTTACATCATAAAGCAAGAGTTTTGATCATTTTGGCTCAAGGGTTTTTTTTTATTGGAGCTTGCATTTTGGGTTTATTTGATTGCATAAGGGCTTTGTCTCAATCAATATATATTTTTGTGTCTTCATAAGCATTGTAAGCCATTTTCTACTTTCATATTTAAACTTTAAAGTTAAATGAATGATGCAATTTTGGTTGATCATTATGATATGCAAGTTTTCCATGATATGCAAGTTTACCATGTCATGTTATGCAAGTTTGATATGTTATGATATGCAAGTTTGCCAATGTTATGTTATGCAAGTTTGCCATGTTATGATATGCAAGTTTATCATGTTATGTTATGCAAGTTTGCCATGTTATGATATGCAAGTTTACCATGTTATGCTATGCAAGTTTGCCATGTTATGATATGCAAGTTTATCATGTTATGTTATGCAAGTTTGCCATGTTATGATATGCAAGTTTATCATGTTATGTTATGCAAGTTTGGGTTGATCATTTTGCTCATGTTATCATGTTATGCAAGCTTATCTTGGGTTTATGAGCTTAAAGCTTCAAGCTTTATGCTAAAGGTTGCACTTTGGCAACATGTAAGTTATCATATCCCTCATGATAACTTGCATGTGAGGCTAAATGCGAACTTTTGGCAACTTCTACACGTCATTTATCACCATGTATCACTTATATGCTAAGTTTGGTTTTATGCATACTTTTGAGGCCTAATGATGCAATATGCAAGTATATGAACATATGTACATTTCATATCCCACCATGTTAAACTTGTGGCTTCAACACCATTTGTTATCTTTATGCCAAGTTCCCTCTTTCTATCCTTTATGCGCTATTGCGATTATGTAAGCGATGGGATTGCGTTTGGGGTTGGGTAAACTTAAAAGACATGAAAACATAAGATTGGGAATTTACCTATTAAGTTAGGTCCACCCATTGGGAATTTACCTATTAAGTTAGGTCTACCCAAATTCTTGAAAACTTGTAATATGTTTTGGAAACATGATGGACTTGACACTTAGAAAATATAAGTGTGACCAACTCGAAGTTGGGTTGAGTTTGTAGCGTAAAACTACCCGGAACCGACCGGCTTAACTAGTTGCTACAAACAATAGGACCCAATGTGAGAAGTTGGTCATGTTGTACCTTGAACCCGAGGTTAGACCAAGTTGTGGTGTAAAGCTACCCGGACCCGCCCGGCTTAACTAGTAACCACAACAAGGTCTAATGTGAGAGGTTAAGGCACATTAAATTAATTAATGCCTCATGATTAGGGTTAAGTCATGGTCCACTTAATACTTAACCAATTTGGGCTTGGTAGATTAATCAGGGTTAAGTCGTGAACTCATCGTTACACTTAACCAAGTTGATCCATGATTAGTAAAAGGGTTAAACCGTACTTAACCCACTAGAATATCCTAGCAATGGGGGTCCACTCCAGCAGTAATCCCAAGTTTGTATCATTAAGACCCTAGGGACTAGGCTAGGGTGGGGGCACGATTACTGGACTTGAGGTAAGTGACCAAAAACGATGACAGAGTGGTACGCCGATGTAGTTCCGGACGGACTATGGTCATGCACGTAGTTCGTATTTGGAGAAGTCAAGCATGGGTACCAGTAGATCTAAGACTGTGCACTTATGTTTATGGTGTCCAGGGGTTGACACCCTAGGGCTTGATGCACCCGACGGGAGACCCGGCACAGTCCGACTACAATTATGTTTGGGCCGTATTGACACCAACACGTGACGAGTTAGGCTTAGGGAGCCGATCGATTAGACCGTTTGGTTGGACCTCGTATTAGGGTCATTTCATGTTGTTGGGCCAAAGCTTGGGCCAAGGGATCAATACTTGTTTATTCAAGTCATGTTAGCTTGCTAGTACACCTGTGGTGCAAAAACCTTAAACCTGATTATGCGATGACACCTTTATCTACCTTGTTAGTTAATCATCATGCTAGTATGTTGTTATCCTAATGTTCATCCCTGCTTCTCATGCCAGTTAACTTTATCAGTTTGCATTGATTGTAGTAGGGCTTACTCAGTCTTTTTGACTGACCTGTTTTTCTTTCGCCTCTTTTCTTCCATTTCCCCCCCAGGTTCTCAGGGTGGGAATATTGGAGCTTAGCTTGGATTTCTAATCACTTGCTTATGGGATTTTAGCTCATGTACGATCTTGACATGAAGCTAGCTATGGTTATCACTTATTTTGGGGATAGTACTTATGTATTTCAGTTTTTCAGTGATGTTGTTTTTATCTAGACTTGTGTATTTGGAAAGTTGACATTATGTTGTACCAGACTTGTTTTGAAATAGTTTGAAATCTTCCGCTGTTTTACTTATCTTATTTACTCTGTTTACATATATACATATGTTCTTGTTCTGCCTTGATATATCATTATGCATGTTTACCCGGTACAAACGCCCCTCCAAAGTCAGAGTGCTTGCAAGAGCCACCCTGGCGGAGGTGGGGTGTTACATTTGGTATCAGAGTGTATGGTTTACGAGAAGGAACAAAAAGGTTTTTAAAACTTTTGAAAAACTATTTTCAAAACCAGGTATAAAGTATTTTCCAAAGAAAAGTCTAGTTTATTTTAAAGGCTATTCCCCAAAAGCCATTAGCAAAAATTCCTTCGTTTTTTTTTCTCTCCATTCTGAATCTATCTTTTTCTTCGTTTTCAGTATGGCCGATAACTTTGCTATTCCGGAGGGAGTACACGTACCTGTTTGGTATAGGAGACTTTTGGAGGCTAGGGCGACCGAAGCCGGCCCCGCAAATGCTCCTCCTCCTCCTCCTCCGGTAGTTAATGTTCCTCCTCCTCCTGTCGTTGAGGTTCCTCTTCCTCCTCCCCCTCAGCATCCACAAGAGGATTTCGCGGAGATTTGCAAAGACTTTAAGGCGATGGGTTGCAAGTATTTCATTGGAACCGAGACTTATGTAGAGGCAAGGAATTGGTTGAAAGAAACCGAAGATCTTTTTGCCTTCTTTGATATAGATGACCGTAGGAGGGTTTTATTGGCAGTGTGGTTGCTAAAGGAAGAAGCTGCACGTTGGTGGGTGGTCACCACCGCTACTAGGCCAATTGAGACTTGGGATGACTTTCAGGGAAAGTTTGGACTAAGGTTCCTATCACTGAAGCAAGGGGACATGACTATTAGGGAATACATAGATAAGTTTAATCAACTGGCTCGGGTCGGTTTTGACTTGGTTAACACAGCTCAGAAGAAGGCCCTATACTTTGCTCTAGGATTAAACGAGCCATTACATGGTTTAGCCATGACTCATATACCCTTGGGGGCAACTTTCGAGAGTTTGGTGAATATGGCCCTACTCAATGAAGAGAATAGGAGTGACAAGAAAGAGATCAAGATGAATGATACTCAAGCCAAGAAGACTGATTCCCAGTGGAAAGGAAATCATGGTAATCCAAGTGGTCAGAGCAGTCAAGGCAATCAGAACAAGAATAAGAGTCAAGGCAATAAGGGGAACAATAGCAAGGGAAATAACGACAAGAGGAAGTGCCATTATTGCGGTTCAGTTGGGCGTCTTATTAAGGATTGTAGGAAGAGAAAAAGGAAGAGTGGTGAATGCTTTCATTGTGGTGAGTTTGGACATTTCAGCAAAGATTGCCCGAAGAAGCAAGGGCAAGGTCAGACTCAGTGTGCAAGACCATCTGGAGGGCGAGTTCATCCCCTCAACATCGTTCTTCCAGCTCATGATCGAGGTAGTGTTTCTGTTAAAAGTCCTGTTTACATTTCTGATTTTCCTGTTTGTACTTTGTTTGATTCTGGCACATCGCATAGTTTATTTCATCTGATCTAGTTGGAAGTTTGCACCTAAGTACTAGTCTAGTTAATGATCCCGTGTGTGTTCCAAATCCAATTGGGGTTTCCGCCCATTTGTCTATTATCTACGTGGATTTGAAAATCTCTATCTTTAGTGTAGAGTTCTCGTGTGATGCTTATATTCTCGGTTTCATGGGGTATGGGTTGATTTTGGGCATGGATCGATTGTCCAGTTTTGGAGCCATCCTTGATTTTTGAGCATAGGGTTGTGAGGCTCATGACTCACCTCGGTAATACCCTAAAAATTTCTTGTAACCCTATGGGTCCCGTCACGTTGTTTTATCTTGAACCCCTCAACTCGTCTATCGATAGTTTGCAATCTATGAGGGTGGTCCGAGAATATCCTGATATCTTGGGTGAAGTGAAGGGGTTACCCCTAAACGCGAGACAGATTTTCGCATTTATCTGGTTGATAATGCCAAGCCAGTTACGTGGCCGGTTAGGCACATGGTCCCGCAAGATGAGAGTTAAGAAAGCAAGTCAAGGAGTTGCTTGAAAAGAACTTCATACAATAAAGCATTTCCGAGAAGGGTGCTCTAGTAGTATTCGCTACTAATGTGGACAGTTCGCTTCGCCCGTGTGTTGATTATCGTGAGTTGAACAAGAAGAATAGACAACCATTACCAAGGATCGATGATTTGTTTGATCAGCTAGTAGGAACATCTGTTTTCTCTTGATATAGCTACTGGATTCCATCAGCTCAGAGTAGCTGAAGATAGTATAGACAAAACTGCGTTCAAAACTCCAGATGGATTCTTAGAATGGCTAGTCAAGCCATTCGGTTTGACTAATGCACCCGCCTACTTCGTGGACTTGATGAGTAGGGTGCCTAGGGAGTTCCTGAACAAGTTTGTGGTAGTCTTTGTAGATGATATCCTGGCTTTCTTAAAGAACGAGGAAGAACATGCTAGACATCTCAAGGAGGTGATGGATGCGTTTAGAGCCCATCAGTTGAAAGCCAAGTCCTCCAAATGTCATTTTGGAGAAAAGAAGTTAGATTTCTTGGGCACATAGTTTCTAAACAAGGCTTAGCAGTGGATCCCGCTAAAGCGGTCGCGGTTCAAGACCAGAAAGCCCCAACGAGGACAATTGAAGTAAGAAGCTTTCTCAGTTTAATTAGTTAATTAGCGTCCCTTGAGCTTAGACCTACCCTTATGGATCAAGTAGGGACTTCGCAGAAAGAAGACCCGCAGTTAGTCGAGATCATGGACAAGTTGATTAGAGGCAGGATGTTAAGTCACCTCGCCATAGATAACAAGGGATGGCCAAGACGCAATGAGAGAAAGAAGGCTCTTGAAGATTCACATCACTCGAGGAGGCGGCCGAGTTTGTCCCAAGGTGCATGTTGTGCCAACAGATTAAGGCCAAGTCATAAAAAGCCCGGTGGGCAATTACATCCATTGGAGGTCCCCAGCAATGGAAGTAGTAAAGCGTCACGAAGGATTTCGTGGATGGACTACCTAGATCAAGAAAGGGAATAAGAGCATGTGGGTCATAGTAGGTAGACTCACGAAGAGTGCTCATTTCACTCCGGTAAGGAGTGAAAGGACTGCATCATAACTAGCGACAGTTTACTTTCAAGAAATAAAGCGGTTGCACGGGGTTCCCTAAAGGATAGTTAGTAACCATGACTCAATTTTCACTAGTCAGTTTTGGAATAGTCTACGGGAAGTCATGGGCAAGCACTGAATCTAAGTACGGCCTATCATTCGCAGGCGGATGGTTCATTCCGTTCAAGCATGAGTTATAGAAAATCACGTTAGTAAGAGCAATTGGTAAACGTGGATTGGTATTTTCAAGAAATGTTCTACTGCGTGGAATACTTTATAGTAAGTAGACGAGATCCAGGATTCACTGGTGAATTTTGGAGAGCTTGCAGGAAACCATGAGGTCACAGTTATGTTTAAGCCAAGTATGATAAAAGAGTAAGTGAAAAAGGAAGACGAGAGGCGACAATGAAATGGGTTCCAACTCATATTTGGAAATAAGAGTTAAGAAGCCAGGAAATCATGAGGTAAAAGACGGTCAAAGCACAGTGGAGTTAAGCTCAAGGAAATGCGACTTAGAAGACTGAAGGCTAGATACGCGCATCATATCTCTTTTTAAGAGCATATCCTTGATCCTTGTTTTCCTGTGGAACTTACTCGCATGTTATCTTTTTACGTATATCCTCTCGGTCCCATACTCGATCCCATTTCTGTTGTAAACTCCATAAGGGGGGTATGACTCATCTGTTAGTAATGCATGTCAGGGTTTGAAGGGGTCCGTTAGGTTGACTAAACCTTTTGGGCTTTTATAGGATATGGGTTGGGTTAGGAAGGGATTTCTTGTAATCCGAAAAGAGTATATCTTGCTTATCTTCCCGATCTCTTTGTAGCATATCTTTCTTTTGCTATCTATATTGTGTTAATCTTGTCATGAAAACCTTAGGTAGAAACCCTTTGGATGAAACATGTGTTTGAAACATGTTATGCTTGATGTTTGCAAGTGGTTGCAAGTGTTTGCAAGTGGTTACTCGTGGATGCATTATACACATAAAGCACTAGATCGGCTCACACACTCCTCATATTGCATATGCATGAGTGTTTACGCTTATTCATGGATGAAAATTTTTGTGTTATCACATGGATGTTGCATATGGATGTATGTTATGTGCACACATATAGATGTTATACATTATGTTAGGAATTGCATACATATGGATTCATTTCACTAACATAATTTGCATTGATGATATTTGCATTAGATAAGTACATATACACACACCTTTGCATATGTTCATACAACATTTAGAATCTTGTAAGGACAATGATTGCTCGTGGATGATGTTTTGAGTAGATGGATGTTGGATGGTAGGATATGTTCTTCCTAACTTAGAGATTTCGTGGACGAAATCCTTTAAGGAGGGGAGAATGTAACAACCCGCATTTTCAATAACCTGTTATAACATAAATCGAGGCAGAATTTAATTCTAAAATCTGAATCAAGGGAAATGGGCTATGCCATTGCATTCGTCTCGGAAAAATACGCGAAATAGAGTCCGAGTTTTTGAAAATCGGAGTCAGTATGACCCGATTAAGGCCCAACGAAGTTTTCAGAAAATTTCAAAGTAAAAAAAAAAAACAGATTTCAAATTCAAGTTTGAATTTGGAAATTAGGGCAGTTGGGCGCAGGCGGGAAATTTCCCGCCAGACCACCCATGTCGACAGCCCTGTCGACTGGGCAGTCGACATGGTTAGGCCTAAGTCGACAGCCCTGTCGACTTGGGTGTCGACTTGGCTCAGCCGGGCAGTTTTGCCTGGTGCACCATTTTGGAGTTGTGTTGAGTTTGGGGGCCAGATTCGGTTTTGAGGGCTGAGATTGGAATTAGGGTTTAATCCTAAGTCTAAAACTAATCCTAATCTCTATAAATAAGCCCCTAACCTAACCCTAAATCATTATTATTCATTCAAGTAACTAAACTATGGCAAAATCATTCCTCTCATGGCCTCCACTCTCTTCATAAAATTCCTAAGTTATTTCTATGAGAGATTTTCAATGCATACAAGTGTTTTCAAGCTTGTATGAGCATCATTAGCTTGCATTCAAGTCAAGTTTCCATATTTACATCATAAGGCAAGAGTTTTGATCATTTTGGCTCAAGGGTTTTTTTTTATTGGAGCTTGCATTTTGGGTTTATTTGATTGCATAAGGGCTTTGTCTCAATCTATATATATTTTTGTGTCTTCATAAGCATTGTAAGCCCTTTTCTACTTTCATATTTAAACTCTAAAGTTAAATGAATGATGCAAGTTTGGTTGATCATTATGATATGCAAGTTTGCCATGATATGCAAGTTTACCATGTCATGTTATGCAAGTTTGATATGTTATGATATGCAAGTTTGCCATGTTATGTTATGCAAGTTTGCCATGTTATGATATGCAAGTTTATCATGTTATGTTATGCAAGTTTGCCATGTTATGATATGCAAGTTTACCATGTTATGCTATGCAAGTTTGCCATGTTATGATATGCAAGTTTATCATGTTATGTTATGCAAGTTTGCCATGTTATGATATGCAAGTTTATCATGTTATGTTATGCAAGTTTGGGTTGATCATTTTGCTCATGTTATCATGTTATGCAAGCTTATCTTGGGTTTATGAGCTTAAAGCTTCAAGCTTTATGCTAAAGGTTGCACTTTGGCAACATGTAAGTTATCATATCCCTTATGATAACTTGCATGTGAGGCTAAATGCGAACTTATGGCAACTTCTACATGTCATTTATCACCATGTATCACTTATATGCTAAGTTTGGTTTTATGCATACTTTTGAGGCCTAATGATGCAATATGCAAGTATATGAACATATGTACATTTCATATGCCACCATGTTAAACTTGTGGCTTCAACACCATTTGTCATCTTTATGCCAAGTTCCCTCTTTCTATCCTTTATGCGCTATTGCGATTATGTAAGCGATGGGATTGCGTTTGGGGTTGGGTAAACTTAAAAGACATGAAAACATAAGATTGGGAATTTACCTATTAAGTTAGGTTTACCCAAATTCTTGAAAACTTGTAATATGTTTTGGAAACATGATGGACATGACACTTAGAAAATATAAGTGTGACCAACTCGAGGTTGGGTTGAGTTTGTAGCGTAAAACTACCCGGAACCGATCGGCTTAACTAGTTGCTACAAACAATAGGACCCAATGTGAGAAGTTGGTCATGTTGTACCTTGAACCCGAGGTTAGACCAAGTTGTGGTGTAAAGCTACCCGGACCCGCCCGGCTTAACTAGTAACCACAACAAGGTCTAATGTGAGAGGTTAAGGCACATTAAATTAATTAATGCCTCATGATTAGGGTTAAGTCATGGTCCACTTAATACTTAACCAATTTGGGCTTGGTAGATTAATCAGGGTTAAGCCGTGAACTCATCGTTACACTTAACCAAGTTAATCCATGATTAGTAAAAGGGTTAAACCGTACTTAACCCACTAGAAAATCCTAGCAATGGGGGTCCACTCCAGCAGTAATCCTAAGTTTGTATCATTAAGACCCTAGGGACTAGGCTAGGGTGGGGGCACGATTACTGGACTTGAGGCAAGTGACCAAAAACGACGGCAGAGTGGTACGCCGATGTAGTTCCGGACGGACTATGGTCGTGGACGTAGTCCGTATTTGGAGAAGTCAAGCATGGGTACCAGTAGATCTAAGACTGTGCACTTATGTTTATGGTGTCCAGGGGTTGACACCCTAGGGCTTGATGCACCGGACGGGAGACCTGGCACAGTCCGACTACAATTATGTTTGGGCCGTATTGACACCAACACGTGACGAGTTAGGCTTAGGGAGCCGATCGATTAGACCGTTTGGTTGGACCTCGTATTAAGGTCATTTCATGTTATTGGGCCAAAGCTTGGGCCAAGGGATCAATACTTGTTTATTCAAGTCATGTTAGCTTGCTAGTACACCTGTGGTGCAAAAACCTTAAACCTGATTATGCGATGACACCTTTATCTACCTTGTTAGTTAATCATCATGCTAGTATGTTGTTATCCTTATGTTCATCCCTGCTTCTCATGCCAGTTAACTTTATCAGTTTGCATTGATTGTAGTAGGGCTTACTCAGTCTTTTTGACTTGCCTGTTTTTCTTTCGCCTCTTTTCTTCCGTTCCCCCCCCCCCTAGGTTCTCAGGGTGGGAATATTGGAGCTTAGCTTGGATTTCTGATCGCTTGCTTGTGGGATTTTAGCTCATGTACGGTCTTGACATGAAGCTAGCTATGGTTATCACTTATTTTGGGGATAGTACTTATGTATTTCAGTTTTTCAGTGATGTTGTTTTTATCTAGACTTGTGTATTTGGAAAGTTGACATTATGTTGTACCAGACTTGTTTTGAAATAGTTTGAAATCTTCCGCTGTTTTACTTATCTTATTTACTCTGTTTACATATATACATATGTTCTTGTTCTGCCTTGATATATCATTATGCATGTTTACCCGGTACAAACGCCCCTCCAAAGTCAGAGTGCTTGCAAGAGCCACCCTGGCGGAGGTGGGGTGTTACAACAAGTATTGTAGATTCTAAGAAAGAACGTCTTCAAAGCCAAATTCTCTAAATGTGTCTTCTGGCAAGAAGAGGTGAAGTTCCTTGGCCATGTCATGTCAAAGGAAGGAATTTCTGTAGATCCGAGCAAGATTACAGCAATTCTAGACTGGAAACAACCTACTACACCCACAGAGGTCAGAAGTTTTATGGGGTTGGCTAGTTATTATCGAAAATTCATTACGGATTTTTCGAAGATATCCGGTCCATTAACGAAGCTTACAAAGAAGCACAAGAAATTTAAGTGGACTTCCGACTGTGAGGATGCTTTCCAGGAATTGAAATCGAAATCGACAACCGCTCCAGTATTAACCATTATCGATGGCAATCAGGATTTGACGGTTTGGATGGATGCTTCTATTAGAGGTCTAGGTGCAGTATTAATGCAAAGAGGCCAAGTAGTCGCTTATGCCAGCCGCCAGCTGAAACTGCATGAGAAGAATTATGTAACTCATGATCTTGAGTTGCTGGCTATCGTTTTTGCTTTGAAAATCTGGAGGCTTTACTTATTGGGTGAGAAATTCGAACTATTTACAGACCATCAATCATTAAAGTATTTGTTCACCCAGAAAGATCTGAACTTGAGACAGCAGCGTTGGCTGGAATTCCTTGCAGCGTAAGATCTGGATATTCTGTATACTCCGGGGAAAGCCAATGTAGTAGCTGATGCGCTCAGTAGAAAGACTGAAATCATCGCCAGTTTTATCGTTACGTCTTCATTGAATGAAAAGATCTCTGTTCTACGGAAAAATGACAATTTTGTTAAAGAGATGATCAGAACAATTCAAAAAGGCGAAAGCTCCAGTTTCCAAGTGGATAGTGAGGGAGTTCCGAGATTAAATGGGAGAATTTGTGTTCCCGACATCCCTGAGCTCAAAAGAGAGGTGCTCGATGAATGCCATAAATCCAAGCTTTGCATTCATCCTGGAGTAAGTAAAATGTACAATGATATCAAACGCACTTTCTGGTGGAAGGCGATGAAGAGGGACATTTCTTTATATGTTATAGGTGCCCTACTTGTCAATTAGTCAAGAGCGACCAACAAAAGCAAGCTGGACTGTTGCAACCGTTGGAAGTGCCAGGTTGGAAATGGGAATAGATTTCCATGGATTTCATAGATGGTTTGCCCTGAACCAAGAAAGGTAATGACAGTATTTGGGTGATCGTAGATCGCTTCACGAAGACCGCCCATTTCATACCTGTCAGATCCAATAGAACCGCTCAAAGTCTAGCACAGATATATTTCAAAGATATTGTTATGCTGCATGGAGTTCCCATCAGCATAGTCAGTGATAGAGACCCAATATTTGCTAGCAAATTCAGGGAGGCATTCCAGACAGAATTGGGAACAAAACTGAATATGAGCACCCCTTATCACCCTCAGACAGATGGCCAAACTGAGCGAGTGAACATAATTTTAGAAGATTTACTACGGGCTTGTATTATTGATTTTGGTGGGTCATGGGAAGATCACTCGCATTTGGCAAAATTCTCATATAACAACAACTATCAGGCAAGTTTAAAAATGTCGCCATTTGAAGCATTATGCGGTAGACCGTGCAGATCTCCCACATGTTGGGTAGAATCTGGCAACAGACTTGTGTTGGGACCCGATATGATTAGAGAAGCATCTGATAAAGTCGATTTCAACAAAAAACGATTGAAAACCGTGCAAAGTCGACAGAAAAGTTATGCGGATTCTAGAAGAAGAGATTTGGCATTCGCTGTTGGTGATTATGTTTATTTGAAAGTTTCTCCGATGAGAGGAGTGATCCGATTCGGTAAAACTGGGAAGTTAGCACCCAGATTTATTGGTCCCTTTCCTATACTTGAACGAATTGGAACTCTTGCTTATAGGGTTCAATTACCTGATTGGTTGCCTGAAGTGCATAATGTATTTCACGTATCTCAACTTAGGAGACATGTGCATGATCCGGATCTTGTTGTAGAAGAAGCAACGAAACAGGACTTGGAAATTCCTCCAGAATTAACAGTCAGAAGAGAGCCGTTAAAGATTGTTGGCAAAGAAACTAAAGAGCTAAGGAGCAAGAAGGTTCATTTAGCTATAGTGCAGTGGAGTAGTGATTCTAGATATTGTACTTGGGAGACTGAGGAAAGCATTAAGCAAGCTTACCCTAAATCCAGAGTGGACCTCTCTGACTAACTCCGGTGCAAGGTACCCTTACAATACTATGCAATTACATTTTTGTTTCCTACTATACTGTTGTTTCCTTTTTAGGGACGAAAAGTTTTTAGTAGGGGAGATTGTAACAACCCAGAAAATGTGAGCCAATTTAAAAATTTTAAATCGGATATTTTAAAAAAAATTAAACAATTGAAATAGAATATTTCAATAAAATAATGAATTAGAAATAGTGCGGTAGTTTGAAAAGTTGAATTCAAACTTTGACTGACTGTACCGGGTGCAAAATAAAACGGATTTGAGTGAAACCAAAAATATTTAAATCTGTTTATGAATATCTTTCTAACGAATATTAAAAATCGAAGTTTCATAGCGGGAATCAAAAGTTATGGCCAAACGAATTTTCAGAAAGGTCGCTATAGAGAATATATAGCCCTTGAAAATAGACATTGTGCAAACGACCTCGGAATTCGACGAAACCACTTTTGTTGGATCCGGGATGTCAAATTATTGCTAGGTTTCAAATTTCATAATTTTGAACCTAGTATGTGAGCATGGCAAAAGGAAACATGTTTGGTTAATTTCTGTTAAATTGGATCGACCAGAAAATGGCCATTTTTCAAACGATCTCAGAATTCGACGAAACTAGTTTTGTTAGGACCGTAGCATTAAAACATAGCTAGATTTATTTTTCTGCAATTTTTCGAATCGTTTATGGCCCTGGCAAATTGAAATACGTTCAAAATAGAATTTGAATGTTTTATATTTTAATTTGAAGAATAACTGACTGTAATAGTCGAATTGGCCTACGAAACATATCCCATTGTGTCCGAGATGGGGGTGTTTAGCTAGGGGCGACAATCGTTGGGTTTGAATTGGTGTTCATGTTGAGAAACTCTATTTTAAAATTTAATAAAACCATCGACCAATAGGATTTCTCCATTCATAGTTATAAAAAAATATCTCAAACCCCCTCCCCCGTAACCCGATCTCGACGGTGGAACCCCTTTCGCCGCTTCCCAGGCGATTTCCGATCGCCACAGGCCGAACTAGCCCCACCCCCAGTTGAACTTTTTGTAGTTATCCTCCCCCTCTTCAAATACATATAAAGAACTCCCCCTACCGTCGCTCCTACCTCGATATTTTCCCCTCCAAAGCCCCGAACTTTCGTGCGCCGCCACGCACGCTGGGCCCCACCGAGCTACCTCCAATCGCCACGCGCCTGAAGCCCCCTCGATCCTCTTTCTCGTGGTACAAGCCGGTTATCCTATCGTGTTGCGGTTCGTTCGAAAATTGGAAACCTAGTTTTGAAGGTTTTGAGAGGTATACGGCTTGAATTGTCTAAATTGAAAATAACACTTTTAAGTGTTGCAAACTTTGAAAAATCATATCTTTATGGTGTATTAACGAAATTTGATGAAACAGGAGACATCATGACTGCAAGGACGCTCTCTACAATCTAGAAGAGACCGCAAATTTTTCTGAGCTAGCTACGATTTTTAGCATCTCGAAAACCAATGTGAGATTTCTAAACTGAAATATGAATATAAATGTGATGTATAAATTATATAAGCGAAATATATATTATACACGTATCGTATACCTCATGTACATGCGTTGTGTAAGTTATATGAGTGAAGTATGAATTATACATGCATTGTATAAATGATATGTGTGTTGGAATGAAAATAAAATATATTTATATACGAATATATATATATATATACACTCCCTGTAGCACCCCACCTCCGCTAGGGTCACTCACAAAGGGAATGCACTAGGTTTGGAGGGGCATTATTTGTAAACATGCACAGAAATATTACAAGACAGAGCATATAAAACAACGGAAGTAAAACAATTTTTCATTTCTTTATAAACAATAAAGCCTTTTTACAACAGATTACATAGAAACCTGTCTTGCAATAGTAAAGAAGCATAAAACCTTTTTCATAAATTATTCCCTAAGTAAAGCAGTAAAGCAGCCATAGCCCATGGAAGTTCAAACCATACATGATGACCTTCAAGCAGAAGAGGTCCGAACTATCAACAGTGTTTCCTCCCTGAAAACCTGGGGGGGGGGGGGGAATGGAAGACAAAGAGGCGAAAGAAAACGGGGTCAGTCATAAAGACTGGTAAGTCCTATCTACTTCCAGCATAAAACATGTAAAGATAACATGACATGCATAAACTGAAAATAAACATAAGGATGACGACAAGATGGATAAACTAAACCAAGATAAGAGGGTGAACTACGGTATCAAGATAAACTAAGGTATCATGAGAAACTACGGTGTCAAGGTAAATCAAAGTATCACATCGTCAGGTTTCTATCAAGTATAATATCCCAAGGTATCTATCATGTATATTTGCTCTGCACCTCCCGTACTAGTACCCCAACCCGTGTCATGAGTTAACTATAAAATGTCCCTTGACCAAAGTCATGAAATGGTCCATGTCAACCTAATATATCGCGTTCATAGGTTTTCCTAACTCTTATGTTTCTTTCCATGTATAAGTTCAGTCCTTTGCCGTAGGCCGTACGGGCTTTCCCATGTAAATCTATACCACCTGATCGTAGTACCATTTTATCCTTGAAGTTGTTTTGGACTACTACCCTTGATCTGGTTATGTTTTCTTACCATGAACTATCGCGTGTTCACCTAGGATTTATGCCACCTAGGACCGCTAGGGATTATGCTACCTAATGAACGTTTTCGTATCTCGATTTGGGTTTTTGCCACCTAGGGCTACTAGGGATTATGCTACCCGTCAACCGCGCCCTTTTCCCCACGTAAGCATCGTGAATCGTTTTTCCATGTCTAACTGCACATGTATCTCAATGTGCCATCCGAGTCCCGTGCCAGGGAAAATCAAGAAATACGAGACTCGGTCGGGAGCTTTAAGTCATCTGCCGAATGCAGATATCAAGGTCTATTTTTGTATCCGTGGCTATGGTCTCACGTGACCCCTCCCTCAACTACTGAAAGGCAATCCAAGAAAAATCATGCATGAGAACTATACTCCGGCCCCCTATGCCCCACTTACCTATTGGCCCACCTCACCCATAACTCGATAGCAAGTATATGGTCTGTTGGGAGTTCTCTGCCTTTCCGTATTCGTACACGATTGACTAAAGATGGTAGGTAGTCGACGACGCGCTATCCAGGGCAAAAATCAAGTATTGTCGACTCCACGCTAATCCATCCCCGTCTTTAGGTTGCTCGCACAGCAACCAAGGCATACTCTTGGTTCTTCTACCGCAGACCTTAACCTCTGTGAGCCCAGGCGGATCATCTGCAACCTCACAGAGGGATACCAAGAGTACCCTCACGTCCCCCGAAGCTACTGCTTCGTCACCCAGTTCGTTGGAGCCCTTATCTAAGTCAGATAATTCGCTCATCCTCGTGTGTTTAAGCGATGACCTACCGTATCGGGTTACTCATCTATCTGTGAACTATTCCAAATCCCTTGACTAAGAATTATTACTTAGTTATCCTAAACTAAGGTTTATCACTTAGTTCCCTTTCCCGTTATCCTTGTTAACCAAGATTTTCCACCTAGTCCCCTGAACTAGGGTTTGGTCTAATGGGTTAAGTGTTGTCATTCCAGTTCATGACTTAACCCGCCTACGAATCATGTCAAGATTGGCTAAGTATTTAAGCTCAAGGCTTAGCCCTACAAGTTGGTTAAGTATATCAAGAAGCTCATGACTTAACCCTATTCAATTATCAAGTCAGATTGGTTAAGTATTAGTTTGTCTTGACCCTATCAGATTATCGTGTCGGATTGGTTACGTATGGGTTAGCTTAACCCCATCCACTAATCGTATTACAATGGTTAAGTGTGTTTAAACGGTCTTGTGACTTAACCCTATCAAGTCCTCATATTAGATTGGTTAAGTATAGGTTACTTAACCTCATCAAATCATCTTGTATAATTGGTTAAGTATAAGTTACTTAACCTCATTGAATTATCATGTTAAATTGGTTAAGTATTGGTTACTTAACCTCATTGAATTATCATGTTTAGATTGTTTAAGTGTTTAACTTAACCCCATCGAATTACCGTGTTTAGGTTAGTTAAGTCTAGGTTAACTTAACTTCATCTAATTACCGTGTTTAGATTAGTTAAGCGTCGGTTAACTTAACTCCATCTAATTACCGTGTTTAGATTAGTTAAGTGTAGGTTACTTAACCCCATCTAATTACCGAGTCGGATTAGTTAAGTATGGATTAGCTTAACCCCATCCCCTAACTGTATTTTACGGTTAAGTATCATTAAGAAATCAAGTCCGGTTTCACTTAACCTACCCATTCATGTCATATCGGTTAAGTGTCATTAGTCAGATTTACTTAACCTTATCATGTGGCATTAATTGAATTAATGCACTTTCAACCTCTCAAACTAGACGTTGTTGTGGTTACTGGTTACGCCGGGCGGGTCCGGGCAGATTTACACCACAACCTAGTCTAACCTCGGGTTTCAAGCGCGATATGACCAACTACCCACATTGGGTCCTATTGTTTGTAGCCACTGGATTTGCCGGGCGGGTCCGGGCAGATTTATGCTACAAACTCAACCCAACCTCGAGTTGGCCACTTCCATGTTTTTCTATGTGTCATTTTCATGTCAAGTTTAGACCCCCTTTTTAAGTCTATGTTTTCATGTAACCCCATGTCAAGTTTTCGTGTCCTATTCACGTTTATTATAATTACATGTTCCATGTAGTTCCATGTCATGTTCATAGCCCATTTTCAAGTTTGCCTAAACTACCCAAAACGTGTCCCCCAACGCACATGAAAGCAAATCAACATATTTGGGATAATATGACAAAGATGGGTACAAGATGGTAAAGATGAATCACAAGTTAAACATGGTGAAAATTGAGGCAAAGGTGTTCACATAACTAGCATATTGCATATTGGCCTCAAAACATGCAAGATGTCATAAAGGGATTGGCCACGAACATGCACGGTATCATACGGGGTTTGGCCTCAAACATGCATAATATCATAAGGGGTTTGGCCTCACATAAACATGAAATCATAAGGGGTTTTGGGTTCTTTTAGATGCATAAGCCCCAAGTCAAATTCATGCACATATTTCACAAGTCAAAATGGTTCCAAGTGTTCATGCCAACATCCCACAAATAAAGGTTCAATCTTTCATGGCAAACTAAGTCCAATGCAACATGAGTAACTTGATTTAGTCACTAAACATAGCCTAAAGTCATAGGTTCAAGCAAAAGAGGCATGACAAGGTTCATATAGGCTAGCATACTTATGTTCATCGCATTTTATTCCATGTCATATTAGAACTATCATTTAGATCTACAAGTAGCTAGAACTTACCTAGCGTGGCTAAGGGATTATGAGCATGAATCATCTTGTCGTAGAATCGTCATGAAATTTGCGTAGCAACGTTGATCCACTCCCTTGATTTGATGTAGAAAGCTTGCACCTTTTGATTTGAATCCGATTTGAATGCATAAGCCCTTGGAGTTAGAGATGGAGGCCATTATCAAGATAAATTTTGGCAGCACTTAGTTGCTAGAATGATTTTTAGTGATTTAGGTTAGGTCCTAGGGTGTTTTTATAGAGATTAGGATTAGTTTTAGCCATAGGATTAACCCTAAATCAAACCTGAGCCATCAAATCACGTCACTAGCCAACGAAACAGGTCCAAACAGCCAAAATAAGTGCACCAGGCCGACCTGGCTGACCAGGGAGGTCGACCCCCAGGTCGACTCTAGTGTCGACCTGGTTGGGGGGGGGGGGGGTGAGGTCGACCCTAGTGTCGACCCCCCTGTCGACCTGTCTGGGCGGGAATTTTCCCGCCCAGTCTGTTTTGGCTGAATTTGAATTCTAAATTTAATTTTGAACTGTTTTTGAACTTGAAATTTTCTGAAAACTTTGACGTGCCATAACTTGGTCATACGGGCTCCGTTTTTCGAAAACTCGGACTCTATTTCGCGTATTTTTCCGAGACGAACGCAAAGGCACAGCCCGTTTCCCTCTGATTAAGATTTTATAATTAAATTCTGCCTTGATTCTTGTCTTAGCACGTTGTGAAAATCCGGGTTGTTACATTCTCCCCAACTTAAAGGATTTCGTCCCCGAAATCTCCAAGTTAGGAAGAACGTATCCTACCATCCATCATCCATCTCCTCAAAACATCGTCCACAGGCAACCATGGTCCTTAAAAGACTCCTAATGCTTTATGAACACATGCATAAAGTGTGTGTATATGTTCCTTAGCTAATGCTAATGATCAGGCCTGAATGATCTTTCTAATGCAAAATATGTTTAGTGCCATGAGTCCAACATGTATGCAAATAGTCCTAGTCATATAAACACTATATGTGTGCACAACCATTCATCCACATGCAACATCCACATGATAACATATTCAATTTCATCCATAAACAAGTATAAATACTCGTGCATATGCAACATGAAATGTGACTGAGTCGATCTAGTATCTAGTGTGTATTCAGCTAGATTCCTCAACATTTGTATGTTATTTATTTTCATATTGTTTACATTTGAACTATTTAACCCCATTGACAATTAATCCTGTTCGGATGTTGAATTGAAATTCAATATTGTGATGTTTTTAATCAATATTAGATGTTAATTCGCTGTTAGGCGAATCGACTTATCTAAGGTTATAAAATTTATTTTTATAACTGAAGTGAAGTTTTTAAATTATATTTTATATGGAAAAAAAATTAAAATAAATAAATCGACATCTATAAATGGTGGTTTACAAAGGTAGTTATAAATTAATATAAATAACAATTCTGATATTTTAAACAAATTTTATAAGCAAGTAAGTCAAATATTAACCGTAAGTTTAATTATTTGAAGTAATTGTTTTACAAACGATTAAGCTTTATTATTAGATCAATTATACTTATCTAATGGAAAGAAGTAACTGAAATCAGTTAGCAAGTTAATTGATGATTTCTAGTTGACTAAGTCAAATGTTTTTAATTGGAAATGGTTATTAGATTAATTGATCTTCAGTTAATCTATGGAAATAATTATAATATTTCTTAAATATAATTCACTTTTCAATTAATGAAGTTTTAAAAAATGATTGTCGAACTAAAAATGAAGTAGTTATTGTTTAATAATTTCATTAAGTGATTAACTAATTTATTTTAAATGAAGCAAATTATTTTTACTTCAATCAATGATGAAGTATAGTGATTACTTTTCTTAGTGAATTTCATTTAAGGAAGTAATTATGTTTGGAATGGGATTCGGTTAAATTTAAAAAATGATTTATGCAAGAAGTTCATAATAAAAACTGAATTTTATAAACAAAGTTATCAAAAAGATTTGAGGAAATGGGATGGTTCAACTTGAATAGTTTACTTAACTTTTGAATTAAGTAAAAAGAGTTGAGATAAAAAGTTTTAAGCTAAAGGGTGATGTTTAATAAAAAATTACTTAGTCAATGAATTAATTAACATGCATTATATTTGAAAAGAAAATTCAAAATAGAGATGGTTTATAAAACCATGTTTTAAATGGATTGATAAATGAGATTTTTAATAAAAAACAAAGTAATATGGAAAAGGGTTTATAAAAGAGTCCTAAAACTAACTATTAGTTTTCAAAGATTTGTTTACTTAATCATTGAATTAAGAACAATGATTAGAATCAGAAGAAAATGCTGGAAAGGCAAAAGGGAAGAAATATTAAACGGATTTGATAATAGACTTTGGTTTATGGATTATAGTAAATAAAATCCAAATTTTTTTTTTATTTAAGTACTCAATGAGTTGAGATAAAAGGTTGGGTAAATTGTTTTCATAATAAATCAAAAGGATTTTAGAAAGAGATTTGAAAATTAAGATTTGGATTGGCGTAAATAAAAGTTGATTGAGATTGAAATATAAATTTCAATGTAAGAAATGAATTATAAACCATATTTAAATGGTATAGTTAAATGTGATTAGTTAGAATTTATATTGGTTTTAACTTACAAGCTCGTATCTATCTTGAGATAGGAACGTTGTCGATCAAGGTCTGAGAGGTAATTAAAATACCCCAACTTGAACGACTTTACTATTATCGAGGGATGATATTAGTTTGTAATGGTAAACGGTATTGGAATGAGATTATTATTTCCATAAAAGAATATTGCAACTTATTTTCAAGGTTTTTAAATGTAAATAAATTTATTGGGTTTTGAATAAAAAATGTATAAATTAACGTTGTTAGCCCAAGTTGAAGCACAATTATATCATTTGGTTAAATATATAATACTATTTTCTAGGAAATGGAAATAATATGTTTTGAATACAGTTATTCAACGTAATAAGTATATGGTTATGATTTGTCCGAAGAAATAGAAAAGGATTATATTGGATTGGAAATGGAGATAAATATTTGAATTAATTATATATTTCCATAAGTGTCAATATTAAATGGTGATCTTTGAAGTTTGAAGTTTGATAAAGCCATTTGGGTTTAGATATAATGACAAATATGTCGCTTGACATTGTTTGAATTGGTAATTGGATTTATACTATGGAGTTTATAATATACATCTATATTTCCAAGATAAAGGGAATACATAGAAGATTTTGTAAATATAATAGCATTTCCAAGATAACGAAAATAAAATGGGTTCTATGGAAATATATCGATATTTTCGCATAAAGGAAATAAAAGAGGAATTTGGTAGATAAGTTTGTTCTTAAGAAACTAGTTATTGTTTTCCAATTATGGGAACAGAGGGGATTTATCAAAATAAGTAAACGTAATTGATTTCAAGTCGATGAAATGATTTTTAAGATTGTTAAAGAGTTTTAATGAATTGAAATCTTCAAAGTTGAGGTTAAATAAATGACATCGGGTTATAGTAAAAAAATGTGTGTTCCACATTCGTTTTAACCTATAAGTTGGGTAACTAATCCTGTACCAATTAGTTAGTTATATATGGCGATGTTTTTCCAGCGGAAAGGAAACTGAAAGGAGTTTTGTGAATATATTTCCAAAGTAAAGAATATGGAAATAGGTTTATGAAATTATAAAATAGAGAAATATAAGAAGGTATTTGGTGAAACAATTTATTTAAAAGGTAAAAGTTATTGTAACACCCAGAATTTAATACACTATAACCATACATTAAGATGATCAAATGGGAATAACTTAATTAAATATTCAGAATTATGAAATCAACATTGCCATTGCATTCTTCTTGGAATTCTGGTTCAGATAGACCCAATTTTGCATAAAACGAATAACGTATAAATAAGTTATGGGCATTAGAAGTTTGTATATGTATAAGGAGCTTGTATATGAATATAATATGGAATAAATTCTAGAAAGTTTGAACGAAGCAAGCAGGAAAGTAGAGAGGAAAACAAACCCATTGGGGGACGACCCTCTCTCAGTCCGGGTCGATACATAGGTCGACCCAAGGGGGCTGGGTCGACCCTAGGGTCGACCCAAGGGTAGGTGGTTCGACCCACTTTAGATCTGGGCAGATTATGAATACGAACCTGGATTTTTTTGCGGACTGTATTCATTGTTGACTCAGCGCTAAGTGTACGGACTGGATTTAAAACCAAAAATCTAAAGGCTGAGGTTAACTCTGTGAAGCTATAAATAATTGGTTTCACCTGTTTCCAATTCGCACAAATTCTTCATAACTTCTTCCGCCTCTATGAAATTATTCTAAAATAATAAACATATAATGGGGGAATGCTACTGAGGATTGGATCAAGTAATGACAACATCAGGACTTGCATACATACAACTTGGATTGCACTTCTTCTACGACATAGTGTTATATATATAAGAGATTTATTCTCTTCTTCACCAAGACCCACTGTGTGTTCCTGTCATTTATAGATTTGATTTCTTTGACTTAAAGCATGACAATTAAATAAAATTAGGTTAGGATATACAGTGTTAGTTAGATAAAAGTTATACATGTTTTCACTGTTAATCACCAATGCTGTTATGATCAGTAAAACATACGCCTGTGGTGTTGGATAATTAACAAGTTATACATATCTATCTTCCTTTTCCATTCTCTATGTTTTATGATTATTTCCTGTATTTCCTATATGCTTATGTGAATTGATTCTATTCTTCTTCCTATGTTTTCCTTTTTTATTTTACGCTAACCCTAGGCCTCTGGAGGCCTAGTGCAATGACCCAAGGATTTTTGACCCTGAAAATCGACACAACACAACACACCATGTTGACTATTCAAGCATTGGAAATACCAGACCATTAATAGGAAGAAGTTATAGGGTAATAAATAGAAAGAAAGAAAATTAGAATAGAAGAAGAAGATCACAATAGAACAAAATCAGAGTAATACGAATCTCACTGCGGAACAAATAAATATATTATATAACAACTTTTGAAATAAAAACTATAACTGTATATACATACCAGTATAAATCATAACATCACAGTGGAAATATGCTCTATATACAACTAATGTTGAATCCTCCTGCTCCAAGCTCCTCCAAGTATATCTTAAAAATCTCGACTACTTGACTGCCCATACAAATTTGGGCACCCAAGAGTTTAGGGAAAAAAATATGGGTCAGTCATGTGACTGGTGTGAGTAAACTCCAAATACTTGGTTTAACTTTTCCAAATCCCTTTCAAAAACAGTGATAATCGTAAGACCGATCCACACATAAATACGGATGGTTTTTATCTTACGATAACCCAAAATATTTCTTAGGATCAATATTTTCTGATATTATAATAATGTCTAAATCAAGTAGATAGAAATCTAGTAGAATGCTTTCATCTCACGCTCTACATTTATAATAGACAATAAAAAACCGGGGGGTCTTATTGGGGAATGGATTTCCAATTTCGACAAGGTATGGAACCACCTTCTGATCAGTGTACTCTAGAAGCGATACACTGGAGGTCAAAGTAAACATCTTGTAACTCAACCACACATGACTGACCATTCATTTCACTTGAATGTTCCGAATATATTATCACCTTACGGTTTGTGTACCAACATAACCATCCCGGGAGATACAGAAATAAAAAGATGTAACAAATATGAATATCCTCTATATGGTGATGATATACCCTACTTGGGTGCGACCTACTTAGCCATGCTCCCTGCCGGATTTCTGTCATTTCCCAGTTGATGAGGCTTGAGGTCATAACTTATCTTTTAGTAGATCACTCCTTTATTTACTTTGAATGCCACATCGTCATACCCGCCAAATCACAAATTGATTTCCCCAAAAATACCATGGGTATAAGCTAAGAGAAACGAATTCCTCTGCCACCAATATATTAAAGCCTATGCCACGCAAAACTTCTTCTTTTCCCAAATAAAATAATGCTTCCCGTTCCAGAAAGAAACAACCAAACCCCATTCATTCCTCACGCCTCCCTAGCTCATTCCTGGTCCGACATTTACACGTGACAAAACCCATGGCATTGATCAAAACTTTTCAACACCAAGCCTCATAAGAAAACCCTACGGAACTTCCCGACTCCACGAGTTCAGTTATGCTCTCCATATCTCTCTTGAAATGCAAACCGATTTTACCATTATCACTCATCTTCCCAGACCTACATTCACATTTTGAACATAGTCCACCCCGCATGTTAACTTGAACAGTAGCACTCCTTTACATATCATTTCAAGAAGCTCGCTCCCATACATATATCTCGATCAACAAAGCAAACTCTAAGAAATCCTAAACTTACACGCATTGATTATACTCCAATAACAAAGAAAACAATGCGTCGAGCCCAAAAGATGCAGATGAGGGTGATAGGGATCTTGACAGGGATTCCAACACATATATTTCATTATTTTTAAGGGTGTATAAGTGTTAAGATAATTTTACAGATCTCTTTTTCTCGTTCTTCTCGCGATAAAGAATGGTTTGCCTTGTATTTATATAAGTTAGATGATACTTAGCAACGAAGTAAATATGTAGCTATAATATTATAGTGTAAGTCGGCAGGGAGAAGTGACAATTCAATGTGGAAGCTGGTTTGTTAACTGTTTCTATGAGGTGAGGTGGTATGATACTTAGCGACTAAGCAATAGGAGTATTATAGTATCATGCTTCCATGCAGTTATTGAAGAACGTGGTGCTTAGACAAACTCATGTTGCTTTCCCAGAAAGGTTCTACTGATTTGTAAATATAATTCTACGTATAGTAACATTTAAATTTCACTAAACTTTTGTGTGCTGTAGTTGTTGGCTCTTCTTTGTATTTAGTTTAAGTTGCTCTACGGTTTGTGTCAACGACTATAGGATCATGTACGTGCTTTGAGGGTGAGCCCTTGGCTGAAAACAAACCAGACAAAAATACAAAGTAGAAAAAATAGATCATGTGAAATAGCTGCAAAATTGGGTAGGTAGTCCTTTTGAGTTTTCGCTTCTTCTGTCAGTTTTGATTTGGAAAGGCTAGGACTATAGCGGTTGAAAAGAAGTAATATGTACGGTCCTTCGAAGCTAAGTAACATAAATAAAATATATATAAATCCATTTTACTTCTAAGCTAAGAAATAAAGTATACAGACTGCTAACGACAAAAATAAAAACATCTTTATGACAAGCAATGTACGATGATCCCAAAAACATAATAATATAGACAAGTTAACTTATATTGTGATATCCCAAAATACAGTTATAGGATATAAAACACTTCAAATAAAAAGTTGCTTATTTTCGAAATTAAAAATTATAGTAAAGTTCTAAAAATTAAATTATTACCACTTCTAAGAAACCTTATCCAAATTCGAAGCCAATATTTAATTATAATTAAATATATTATTATGGTTTATAACGGTTCCATAGCGACTATTTAAAATTTTTATTTGGACATAACTTATAATCTATAAGCCAAAATATCAAATTTTCACTTCCATTAGAAAAATACAGTTAATTAGATTCCAATGTTTCTGGTTTCAAAAAAATCCGATTTATAACGAATCCTGTATATGCAGTTGAAGTTCAAATCGTCGAACTACGAACTACCACGACATTTCGAGCTTAATTATAATTTATATTGAAATTAATACGTTCAATTGTCATATATAAATATATTCGTTAATATAATTCAATTCTAAACTGAATTAAATCTCATATATTATCCAATTCACACACTATTGCGAATTCAATTTATTTCCGACCATTTCAAAATTAAAATTATTATTCCATTACTAATATTATATAAATATTCAAAATATTTTAATACATACCATTTAAATTATCAAACCAATATATTATAATAATTAAATAAATTAATTATTAAATCGCTAAAAATCCAGGACGTTACATTCCTTCCCCCTTAAAAGAATTTCGTCCCCAAAATTACTAAGTCCGAAAAATGTTATCACCCTATTAACTAGGTTTAAAATCTTTTATTTTACTCATTAACTTCAGTTAAACTGAACTAGTGTATGTTTTATTTATAATATTAATTAATTCCTATTAACGAAAAATTTCACATATTCTGAAAATTTTCACACATTCCAAAACTTTTCTAACTGCTTAATCTTCGAAATTTCGCTTGCATTCCCGTTGCACGACTCAATCGATACAACTACAACTCGCCCCTCTGGGCCTTCTTCAGTCCGCAAGAAAATCAAACATCTAAGCGGCTTCCAAACAGGCTCATAGAAATCTCATAATTAAACATAATTTTAAACTTGTACCTCATTGTCAGGCAGTTAACTTTTGTCTCTTCCATTCACTATTAACTCAGCATATACAGACGTATTTCCAATTGATCTCCACTCAATTCATTCTCAAGCCATACCATTCGCTTATAACCAAGCCAAATCCATTCAAACTCAGATTCCAATCTCTTAACTTATCCATTCAATTCCATTCCAGATTATCTCCAATCCAATTTTATTTAACTTAATTTAAGTTAAATTTCTTCACTCTTACCATTACAATCTATTTAACTTCATAAGTTAGATTTAATTTCAGAATTTCAAATACCTAGGTTTTTATTTCAAATTAGTTTGAAATCATATATAATAATAATTCAAAACATTTGAATTTCTGAACAACTTATTTCCTTAAAATAATTCAAAAACAAAATATTTGGTAGTAATTTGTCACTTAGAAACTCGAAGATGAATATTGGTGATGCTGCAGTCATCATCAGAATTATTTTCCATCTATCGAAGTGAGTTCAATACTATATCACTTCAAAACTCGTTTTTAAAGCATTTCCATTTTGAAATTACTTCAAAATATTCTTCACAATGTTTAGAAAACATTTCTATACTCAACCATGATCTTAAAATTTCCATATATTTTAAATCCAAAATCCATTTACAAACACTTTTCAGTTTTCCAAAGTTTTAATTCCAAATCTGTTTTAAATTCAGATTTAATTCATCTAAATTTATATATAACCCTTATATAAATTCTAATTGGTTATTTATAACCATTTTAATTATAATCTTATTTGATTGTTATAACAACCAACATATCCTATACTATAATGATTTCAAGATGTATACTTCTTTTATATCAAAATACGTTTTTGGATAAAATTATTTCATTTACCCTCTTTTCAAAACATACTGTGTCGGTTTATCGTATTCGAGTGTTTAGAAACCCCTATCGACTTTTTGGTGCCCGACGGTCGACCAGAATTCACAAGTCACTCAACTAATAATTATCCACAATATAAAACAATTCTTTTTAATCTACAAATACGTTCACTTGTATATATGCACTCAAACTCAAATATAGGGTATAACTAACCCTATCTCTACTGAGTTACGCCACAGAGCCAAGGTAATCACTTAACCTTCAACTCCGATACCACTGTAACGACCCAAGGATTTTTGTCCCTGAAAATCAACACAACACACTATGTCGATTATTCAAGCATCGGAAATACCGGACCATTAATAAAAATAAGTTAGAGGGTGAGAAATAGAAAGAAAGAAAATTAGAATAGAAGAAGAAGATCATGACAGAACAAAATTATAGTAATACAAATCTCACATTGGAACGAATAAATATATTATATAACAACTTTTGAAATACAAAACTATAACTGTACATACATACCAGTATAACTCATAACATCGCAGTGGAAATATACTCTATATATAACTAATGTTGAAGCCTCCTGCTCAAAGGCTTTCCCAGTATATTTGAAAAATCCCGACTACTTGACTGCCCATACAAATTTAGGTACCCAAGAGTTCAGGGAAAACAAAACAAAATAAACTGGGGGTCAGTCATGTGACTGGTGTGAGTAAACTCCAAACACTTGGTTTAACTTTTCCAAATCCTTTTCAAAAGCAATGATAATCTAAGACCAATCCAAACATAAATACGGATGGTTTTTAGCTTACGATAACTCAAAATATTTCTTAAGACCAATGTTTTCTGATATTATAATAGTGTCTAAATCAAGTTGACAGAAATCTAGTAGAACGCTTTCATCTCACACTCTAGATATGTAATATACAATCAAAAACAGGGGGGGTCTTATTGGGGAGTGGATTTCCAATTCTGACAAGGTATCGAACCACCTTCCGATCAGTGTACTCTAGAAGCGATACACTGCAGTTCAACAATAACATCTTGTAACTCAGCCACACATGACCAACCATTCATTTCGCTTGAATGTTCCAAATATATTGTCACCTTACGGTTGGTGTACCAACATAACTATCTCGGGAGATAAAGAAATAAAAAGAAGTAACGAATATGAATATTCTCTAGATGGTGATAATATACCTTACTTGGGTGCGACCCACTTAGCTATACTGCCTACCCAATTTTGTCATTTCCCAGTTGATGAGGCTTGAGGTCATAACGTATCTTTTTAAAGATCACTCCTTTATTTACTTTGAATGCCACATCATCATACCTGCCAAATCGCAATTTGATTTCCCAAAAAATACTATGGGTATAAGCTAAGAGAAACGAATTCCTCCGCCACCAACGTATTAAAACCCATGCTACACACAACTTCTTCTTTTCCCAAATAAAATAATGCTTTCCATTCTAGAAAGAAACAACCTAACCCCATTCATGCCTCACGCCTACATAGCTCATTGTAGGTCCGACATTTACCCATGACATAACCCCTCAAAAATGCATCATCGGCTATGGCATTGATCGAAACTTTTCAACACCATGCCTCATAAGAAAACAATACGGAACTTCCCAACTCCATGAGTTCAGTTATGCTCTCCATTTCTCCATTTCTCTTCTGAAATGCTAATTTCCTTTACCATTATCACTCACCTTCCCAGACTCACCCTTCACGTTTTGAACACAGTCCATCCCGCATGTTAATTGATTACTGTGAATAGTAGCCTTCCTTTACATATCAATTTCAAGCAGGTCGCTCCCATACATATATATCGATCAACACACCAAACTCCAAGAAATCATAAACTCAAACGCACTGATATACTCCAGTGACAAAGAAAACACTGCGTCGAGTCCAAAAGATGCAAACGAGGGTGATAGGTACCTTGATAGGGATTCCAACACGTATTAACTTGACAGGGATTCCAACACGTATATTTCATTATTTTTAAGGGTGTATAAGTGTTAAGATAATTACATAGATCTTTTTTCTCTTTCTTCTCACGATAAAGAATGGTCTGCCCTGTATTTATATAAATAAGACGATACTTAGCAGCGAAGTAAATAGGTAGCTGTAATTTTACAATGTAGGCTGGTAGGGAGAAGTGACAATTCAATGTGGTAGTTGGTTGGTTAACTGTTTCTATGAGGTGAGGTGGTACGATACTTAGCTACTAAGTAATAGGAGTATTATAATATCATGCTTCCATGAGTTATTGAGGAACATGGTGCTTGACAAACTCGTGGTGCTTTCCCAGCTAGGTTCCACAGATTTATAAATACAATTTAATGTATAGTAGCATTTAAATTTCACTAAACTTTTGTCCGCTGTAGTTGTTGGCTCTTCTTTGTATTTAGTTTAAGTTGCTCAACGGTTTGTATCAACGACGATAGGATCATGTATGTGCCTTGAGGTTGAGCCCTTGGCTGAAAACAAACCAGACAAAAATACAAAGTAGAAAAAATAGATCATGTGAAATAGCTTCAAAATTGGGTAAGTAGTCCTCTTGAGTTTTCACTTCTTCTATCAGTTTCGATTTAGAAAGGCTAGGACTATAGCGGTTGAAAAGAAGTAATATGTACATTCCTTCGCAGCTAAGTAACAAAAATAAAATATATATAAATCCATTTTACTTCTAAGCTAAGAAATAATGTATAAGGACTGCTAACGACAAAAATAAAAACACCGTTGTGACAGGCAATGTACGACAATCCCAAAAATATAATAATATAGACAAATTTACTTATATTGTGATATCCCAAAATACTGTTATAGGATGTAAAACACTTCAAATAAAAAGTTGCTTATTTTGCAAACTAAAAATTACAATAATATTCCAAAAGTTAAATTACAACTACATCTAAGAAATCTTATCCAAATTTGAAGCCAATATTTAATTATAAATAAATATATCGTTATGGTTTATAATGGTTCCATAGCGACTATTTGAAAATTTGTTTTGGACATAACATAATCTATAAGCCGAAATCTCGATTTTTCACTTCCATTAGAAAAATACAGTTAATTAGATTCCAACGTTTGTTGTTTCGAAAAAATCCGATTTATAACAAATCCTGTATATGCAGTTGAAGTTTAAATCATTGAATTACGAACGACCGCGATGTTTCGAGCTCAATTATAATTTATATTGGAATTAATACGTTCAACAATCATATACAAATATATTCGTTAATATAATTCAGTTCTAAACTGAATTAAATCTCATACATTATCCAATTCACACAGTATCGCGAATTCAACTTATTTCTGCCCATTTCAGAATTAAAATTATTATTCCATTATTAATGTTATTTAAATATTAGAAATATTTAAATACATACCATTTAAATTATTAAACCAATATATTATAATAATCAAATAAATTAATTATTAGATCACTAAAAATCTGAGACGTTACACCTAGGTTATACCCGATTAGAGTGTGCGTATAATTGGGGCAATAATGAATAGTATAAAAAGAGGAATTTAGGCATGTTATTAGATTGGGACTGATTAACTATAAATTGGGAAAAAGAATATTATACACATGTTTAGACTTGTTGTAAACTGATAAAATGAGATAATGTGTATATACTTGTTGTGAATGAATAATATGCATAAACCTGTATATATTATAGACTGAAACAAGGTTGATCAATAATATACATATGAATTGGACACGTTAGGTTCGAATTAATACAAACATTAAGTAAATAACAGATTAGAATATTGTAAGTACCAGATGTAGGTTAATAAATTGACATGTTGTAGAAATTATATACATCAGGGCAGGTGTTTTAGGGTAGGGTTGTACACACATAATGACATGCAATACTACAACCATGCTTATTAGTAAACCTAAACCTGCTAGGTTAAACATGAGTATTAATAATCTAAGAAGTCCCTCGTTCTTGCGGTTGTATCAGGTATTGGGACTCTTAAATCCTAGTTTTGGGGGCATAAGCTTTAGGGGTTTGGCTTGTGTCAATCTACTGTTTGGAATCCATATTAGTTAATATACCTGTTGGTATTTTGTTAGAGGGAAGCTCACACTAGGAGGAGGCCTGGGGATGCTTTACTAAACTGGATAGTAAGAGGTTCACATGGGGGTGAGTACAGGCGCGTTCCGGTGGAGTCATGAGCATGCGTGGGTCTGACTAGGGAAGATAAGATGCTGTTACATCAGTAAATAGGTCTATGTTATACAGTTGTTGGGTTAGAGAGAGATACACCCTACTGTTGGGGCTGACACAGGGTATTTATGTAGTAGGGAGCGATCGCTTGGGTAGTAATTAGGGTACACCTAATCCTATTGTTGTGTAATTAGGTTAACACCTAATATGGTTATGTAATTAGGGTACGCCTAATCCTACTGTTTATTTCTTCTGTTAATCCAGCTGATTTGTAATTAAGCTGAGACCCTAATCCCGTTGAACATGTTAAACTAGTATCGTTACGCATTCATGCTGGGATTTATGGGCTATGATTTGATTTTAGCAACGGATGGGTTAGCCATGTATTGTGCCCTTCTTGATTGCAAAAAGAGAGTAGTTAGACTCCTTACTATGTCAATGTATGACTCTTGAAATTTCCTGTGACCCACGTAGGTCAGTGATGCTTGGTTTTCTAGAATCACTTGATACTTCTGTTGGGAACTTACGATCTGTACCCATAGTCAGAGATTATCCGGACGTGTTTGAGAAGGTTAAGGGGTTACCTCCAGGGCATGAGTTAGATTTCTGGATCTACTTGGTAAAGAACGCAAAGCCAGTTGCTTTACTAGTGCACCACATGGCTTCTAAAGAGAGGAGGGAGCTTAACAAGCAAGTAGGGGAGTTATTCGAGAAAGGTTTTATTAGGAGAAGTATATCTGAGTGGGGATCTCAAGTTGTCTTTGTAACTAAGTCAGATGTCTCACTTCGCTATGTGTGGATTATTGGGAGCTAAATAATCTCACCAATAAGAATAGGCACCCACCACCAAGAATTGACGACCTGTTTGATCAACTAGTATGCATATCGATTTTCTTACAAACGGATTTGGCCACGGGATTTCATCATCTAAGGGTGGAAGAGGACAACATTGATAAGATTGCATTTAAAACTCCAGATGGATTCTTCGAATGGTTGGTTATGCCTTTTGGGCTAACCAATGAACCCGCATATTTTGTGGACATGATGAGTAGGGTGTTTAAGGAGTTTATGAACAAGTTTGTGGTGGTCTTTGCAGATGACATTCTGATCTTATCAAAGAATGAGGAGGAGCATGCCCAACACTTAGGAGAGATTCTAAGTACTCTCAGATCACATCAACTCAGGGAGAAATTTTCTAAATGTCGCTTTTGGAGAGAGGAAGTGAGATTCCTCGGGAATGTGGTCTCCAAGGAAGGGATAACAGTGGATCCTGCTAAAGTCTTTGAGTTCAAGATTGGAAGGCTCCAAAAAATGCGACAGAGGTGAGAAGTTTTCTAGGGTTGGTGGGCTACAATAGAAATTTTATCAAGGACTTTGCTAAGATATTGGCCCCGCTTACCCAATTGACGAAAAAGAACTTGACTTTTTCATGGAGCATTGATTGCAAGGATGCCTTTTAGAGACTGAAAAGGGCTCTGACAACATCCCCAGTTCTAACTCTTCCAAATGGAAGTAAGATATTCATGGTCTGCACAGTTGTTTGTGGCATATGGCTTGGTGCGTTTTAAATGCAAGAGGGAAGGGTAGTATGCTATGGAAGCAGACAATTAAGGGTCCATGAGAAGAACTACCAACCCATGATCTAGATTTAGATGCTATAGTGTTCACATTGAAGTTTTGGAGACACTACTTACTTGGAGTTAGGTTTGAGCTATACACGGACCATAAGTCGCTCAAGTACTTATTCTCACAGAAGGACCTCAAGCTAAAGCAGCAACGGTGGATGGAGTTCCTAGCGCCCTACGACTTCAAGATAGCTTATACCCCTGGTAAGGGTAATGTAGTGGCAGACGCATTGTGTAGGAAAAGGATGACTTTGAGTCCTCTATTCGTAGAAAGGCCAAGCTTGGAGTATATCTCGACCTATGATTATAAGCAATCTACAGATTTATCTTTGGGATTGTTAGCATCGGTTGAAGTGCGGCCTACTCTATTAGAGCGCATTAGATCTATGCAACGGGAGGACCCACAAATTTCAGACATCTTGGACAATCTTGGTGAAGGAGAGACTTCGAGTCACCTTGCTAGATATACCACGGATGAGAAAGGGTGGCTACGACGTGATGGAAGGCTATATGTCCCTAAGGTTGGGGAATTGCTTAAGGCAGTAATTGAGGAAGCTCACATCATTCTCGAATGATCGAGTGGTAACAAAATGTATCGAGACATGAAGAGTGTTTTCATTTGGACTGGCATGAAGAAAGATGTGGCAGAGTTTGTAGCTTGATGCTTGACTTTCCAAAGAGTAAAGGCTGAAAAAGAAGCCAAGCGGATTGCTTCAACCCTTAGATGTCCCATAATGAAAGTGGGAGAGCATCTCTATGGTTTTCATCGATGGATTGCCACAATCAAGGAAGGGAAATACGAGCATTTGGGTGATAATGGATAGACTTACAAAGAGCGCTCATTTTATTCTTGTTAAGAGTAAAAGGATAGCGACTTGGATGGCATCAGTATATCTTCGAGAGATAGTTCGATTGCATGGTACATTCCAGTATAGTAACTGACTGCGACCCCATCTTTACTAGCATGTTTTGGAAAAGCTTACAAGAGGCGTTAGGTATACAACTACGTTTGAGCATGACGTACCATCCTTGGAAAGATAGACAAACTGAGAGGGTGAATAGATTTATCGAGGATCTTCTAAGACTGTGTCTCCCAGACTTTGTAAGGAGTTGGAAAGGGCATCTCCCATTGGTAGAGTTCGCCTACAAAAACAGTTACCAATCGAGCATATGCATGGCACCTTTCGAAGCACTATATGGACGACCTTGTAGATCACTGACTTATTGGTGGGAGTCTATGAACATACTTCTACTTGGGCCGGAACTGATTCGAGACACTTCCGAGAAGATTGATCTTATCCGTCGAACAATGAAAGCCGCTCAAGACAAACAAAAATCTTATGCCGACAAAAGGGGGTCCGGGTTGGAATTTGATGTGGGAGATATGGTCTTCATTAAAGTGTCACCACTAAGAAATGTAGTTAGCTTTGGCTCAATAGGGAAGCTGGCGCTGAGATTTCTAGGGCCATTCCATATAGTGGAGAGGATAGGCCAGATGGCTTATAACATTGAGCTACTGGATAGACTGGCAGGCGTACACGATATATTTCACATTTCCTATTTGAGGAAATGTTTCTATGATATGGCAGAAATAGTAGAGATGAGCACTCTTGAGGATGTAGAAGTTGAGAAGGAAGCATAAGTGAGACGAGGTCCTACTCATATCCTTGGAACAGAAATGAAGAAGCTACATAACAAGGAAATCAAATTGGTTAAAGTGGAATTAGGAAAAGATCGCGAAGATGCAACATGGTAACCTGAAGATAGGATTCGTGCTTCTTATCCTTTTCATTTTGGAAGTACAATCTTGACTTCCTTTCCAAGCTTTTACTTTGCATTTGCTTCTATCATTCTAGTAAGTTTATCCTATTGTTCGAACCTTTCGACCCTTAGGTAGAATCCAATGGTTAGAAACATGTGTTTGAAACATGTTACGGTTGATGGTTGCAAGTGTTTGCTAGTGGTTGCTGGTTGATGCATATACACACACTAAGCACTAGATCAGCTCAATCACTTTCATATTGCATATGGATGTGTGTGCATTTAAATTTTCTATGGATGGAAATGGATGAATCATCATATGGGTGTGGCATTTGGATAGATGATTGTGCACATATATAGAGCTTATATGTTATAATAGGACTATTTACATACATTTTGGAAACATGGCACAAACATATTTTGCATTAAGGAGGTCAACTAAATCAGTCGATCGCCTGATTTTATCATTAGTGTAAGGATATATACACACAACACTTTTGCATATGTTCATACAAGCATTAGAAATTTCTTAAGGACAATAGATGCATGTGCATGATGGATGATGAAACACCCCACCTCCGTTAGGGTCACTCTCAAAGGGAATGCCCTAATTTTGGTGGAGGTTTATAAGTATAAGTCACAGATATATAAGACAGATATAAGAACACATATTTTTGAATAGCGGAAAACAACAACAACTTTTATTTCAACCAAATACGTGTTACACAAACCATGTCATAATTTGTTTTACAATACTTCCAAAAACATAACATCTTCATAACAGTCTTGATTACATTATTTAAAGAAGCATAAAGAAAACATAAATAAACTGCATAAGTCCCATAATTGCTGTCCAAAGCCAGAGTCCAAAACGAAAAAGATCCAAGCAATACATTCTTTCTCTTCAAGCTGGATGTGAAAGCTGGTCAAGCTGCGGTATTCCCTCCCTGTGGACCTAGGGGGGGAAACGAAAGAAAAGAAGACGAAAGAAAAGTAGAGTCAGACATAAAGCCTGAGTAAGTCTAGGACTATTCAGTTTATGAATAAAGAACTGGGTATGATAAGTATAAACTGGAAATGGGAAAGCACCACAAACTAAGTTAAGTTGTCTGGAGTCGAATATACTATCGTACCCCATATTAATCTCTGTACCCATATAAACTAGTTCCCAACCGACACCCCATAATCCGGGTGAAGTGATTCATTTCTGATGATTGGCTCCTACTCGCATAGTTACATGTGTCTTACAGCCCCCCCCGATGTTGTAGTTACCTATGCTGGTCCCACCATGGGGTGTATCAAGTCCCATGGTGGCGGCCTGAAACAATCCTAGAATGCACAGGTATGCTACTGGTGCCCAGTGCCTTATTTTTTTGCGCCGGAGTGTGTGCACGCCCGCACCCCGTTAGAACCTACACTGCTGCACCACCGCCGTCGATTTGACCTCTTATAGTCAGCCCAGTAATCGTGCCCCACCCTGCCTAGTTCAGGGTATCCTGATACACCTTGTAGGGTTACTGCTGAAAAGGGTCCCCCGCTACTAAGTTTTCTATTTCTAGCCAACATGCTAAGTTGGTTAAGTGTTTTGTAAACCTAAGCCCCAATCAGTCTGTATAGTTTAGCATGTTCCATTTTGATTAAGTATTAATTCAATTTACTTAATCCTATCAATCCTGACTTAGCCTTAATTGTCTTATTAAAGCCTTGACCTCTCACATTAGACAGGTATTGTTGTGATTGCCTGTTGCCGGTTGGGTCCGGGCAGTCTTACGCCACAACTCAGTCTAACCTCGGGTCCTTATTGGGCTCCGTGTTTAACCACCCACATTGGACAGGTATTGTTGTGACTATTGGACAGCTGGGCGGTTCCGGGCAAGTTTACATCACAACTCAATCCAACCTCGGGTTAAACACATCGTATTTTCTACATTTACATATTTTGTCTCTTTCCTTTTTATATGTAAATATTTGCGGCCCATTATTCAAATTCATCTTTATAGGTTAAAATTTATTTATGCCACTTAATTATTTTTCAAGGTTGTTGGCATGCGTCAAATATGCCACACATATGTTCTATATTTTATCCCAAACGTCATTACCCCCGTTTTACACATTCGCTACAATATAAGATATGTTGGGTTTAACATTTAAACCCAACTTAGCCATATGAAAAGGGGAGGCTTATAACATGGTGTTTATAAGGTAACATAAAAAGGGGAGTGTGAACGCATGAACTTGCAACATAACGATTCAATTAACATGAATTAGGCACATGTGAACTTGCATTGTAATAGCATATAATCATGGCATAAACAATACTTAATCATGAATCATTCTATTCATATAATCATGGCATAAACAATACTTAAACATGAACCATTCTATTCATATAATCATGGCATAAACATACCTAAACATGAAATCATGTTTTTTAGTCTATTCATGTAAACTTGCAATTAGAATGTAAATCCAACTTAATTATGTGTCACATATATCACCATATGATTTTTTTTAACAACATAGGCCTAAACATGGTTTCAACTAGGCATAACACCAAACATAGTTTGATCAAGTTCATAAAAATGCTTACTTTTGTTTCTAATACAAAAGTATGATTTGTCTATTCCAACATAGATTCATATAAACCATAGTACTTAGTCGAGTCCAATTACACACTAAAAGTGATCATAAAAGTATGTACATCATATTGGCATAATAGTGAATCATATACTTGCATGAATCCCAAATAAAATAGCATAACATATGGTTGTTAACATGAATCATATACTTGTATGAATCCTAAATAAAATACCACAACACATGGTTGTTAACATGAATCATATACTTGTATGAACCCCAAATAAAATACCACGACATATGGTTGTCAACATAAACCACATACTTCCAAATATCCAATCGTATACCATAACATTTCCAAATCGTTTAGAATCAAAGCAACATACAAATATAGATTATTATTGCCACAATTCCATTTCTCACTTTACACAAATCAAAACACAATTATTTATTCACATCGGCATAGCACTCTACTTACAACGTATGACGAATCTTCAATTCAGGAATCTGAATTCTGAATTTGGAGATGCTATCCTTTGTTGTAGGCGTTGTTTTGATTTAATTGATGTTGCTTTAAGCTTTCGAATTGCCTCTCAGTTCCTGACGGCTATTCCTAGTCTTTCCTCAGCAGCATGACGGTCTCATCTCCATTTTTGTTTGTGTGAATTAGGGTGAGTCTTAGGTCCTTTTTATAGAGTATGTGAGTTGATTTAGACCATCGATGGAGCTTGGTTTAATAATAGCCGTTCGTTTGAAGGAGAGACCAATCAGGAGCTGACACCTAGCCCTAGTGACAAGGCAAGGCTCAGAAAATCGACCAAACACAGACCAGGCCAGCCTGGGGGGCTGGGTTCGACCTGGCTCAGGGGCCAGGTCGACACGCCAGTTGACACCGTGTTGACTTGGCAGTCGACACGGGTGACCCAGGTCGACTGCCCAGTCGACCTGGATAGCCCCAGGTCGACTACCAAGTCGACCTGGGTGCCTTGGGCGGGAAAATTCCCGCCCTGGCCAATTGGGCCCGATTTTGAATTTTAAATTGGTTTTTCTGAGCTGTTTCGGTCTGTTTGAATTTTAAACTGAATTCTTAAACTTCCGGAGGCCATATCTTCTTCATACGGAGTCCGTTTTACGCAAACTCGGACTCTATCTCATGCAGAATTCCGAGACGAACGCAATGGCGTATCCCGTTTCCCTTAATTCTTTGATTTGAAATTAGTTATACTTTAATTTGTGAATTTCACTATTATAGAATACATGGGGTGTTACATTCTCCCCCATTTAAAAGGATTTCGCCCCCGAAATCTTCAAGTTCAGGAAGAATGTACATCCTAACATCCAAACATCCATCTACTCATTCATCAACCACGAGCATCCATTGTTCTTAAAAGACTTCTAATGCTTCATGATCATATGCGAAGTGTGTGTGTACATGTACTTATCTAATGCAAAATCAGGCGGTCTACTGATTCAGTTGACCTCCTTAATGCGAATTATGTAAGTGCCATGAATCCATTATGTATGCAAATTCTCCTATTCATGATTCTACATGAGTGCACAATCATTCATACAAATGCAACATCCATATGACAACACACTAAAGTTCAACCATATACGAATGCAAACATATATGCATATGCAATATGAAGTGACTGAGCCGATCTAAAACCTAAATTGTGTGTGTATATGCAACCACGAGCAACCAATAGCAATCACTTGCAACTATCATCCATAACATGTTTCAATTACATGTTTTCATCCAAAGGGTTTCTACCTAAGAGATAAGGTCGAGGAGATATACCTAAAAAGATAGATAAAAGCGCAACTTAAGGAAAAAGAAAGATCAAAGATGTACCCTCGAAAAGAAAAGGGTAGGCTGCGCGTATTCTAGCTTCAGTTTCCCAAGTTGCGTCTCCCTCGGCGTCGCTCCACTGAACTTTGACGAGCTTGACTTCGCGGTTGCGTAGCTTTTTCACTTCCTTTCTTAATATGCGGGTTGGAACTTTCCTCACGGTCTCTTCGCGCTCCACTTCAACTTCTTCTAGGATATTTGGCTCTACCACTTCAGCAGATTCATGTAGACATTTTCGGAGATGTGAAACATGAAAGACGTTGTGAACTCCGGCCAATTTTTCGGGTAGCTCTAATCTATAGGCCATTTTCCCAATTTTCTCGATGATAGGAAATGGCCCTACGAACCTTGGTGTTAGCTTTCCTGTGGTTCCAAAACGAACAACGTTCCTCAGCGGAGATACCTTAAGAAAAACTCTGTCCCCAACCTCAAATTCAAGGTCGGTCCTCCTCTTGTCGGCGTAGGACTTTTGTCTGTCTTGGGCCGTCTTCATCCTTCTTCGTATTAAGTCTACTTTCTCTGAAGTCTCTCGGATCATATCTGGTCCAAGTATGAGCTTATCAGTAGACTCCCACCAACAAGTGGGCGATCGGCATGGTCTTCCATGTAAGGCTTCGAAGGGCGCCATTCCGATGGTTTCTTGGTAGCTGTTGTTGTAGGCAAATTCCACCAAAGGAAGATGGTCTTCCCATGTCCCTCCGAAGTCAAGGATGCACAGTCATAAAAGGTCCTCCAAAACTCTGTTCACTCTTTCTGTCTGGCCGTCGGTTTGGGGATGATGGGCTGTGCTTAAGCATAACTGTGTGCCTACCGCTTCTTGCAGACTCCGCCAAAACTCACTTGTGAAGATAGCGTCTTGGTCACTAACAATGCTGGACGGTATTCCATGGAGTCGGACATTTTCCTTGAGGTAAAGAGATGCTAGGGGTGAGGCATTTCTTTTACTCTTGACAGGTAAGAAGTGGGCGCTTTTAGTAAGCCTATCCACTATTACCCAAATGCTAGTGTTGCCTCTCCTAGACCTAGGCAGCCCATCAATGAAGTCCATTGAGATGCTATCCCACTTCCACTGCGGGACCTCTAGAGGATGTAGTAGACCGCCAGGCTTTTTCTGTTCCGCCTTAACCTGTTGGCACACCATACACTTAGAAACGAAATCTGCCACGTCCTTCTTCATGCCGTTCCAAAAGAAAGTCCTCTTTATGTCCTTGTACATTTTATCCCCTCCTGGGTGTATCGTCATCTTGGAGTGATGTGCTTCCTCGAGAACCTTCTTTACTAAATCCCTTGTCTGTGGGACACATAATCTCCCGTCTCGCCTTAGCCAACCTTTATCGTCGATGGAGTATCTGTTGAGGTGACTTGAAGTCTCACCCCTAATTAGCCTATCAATCGTCTCCACAAGCTGAGGGTCTTCGCGTTGTGCTGTCCCTATTGAGTCCACTAAAGTCGGGCGTACTTCGAGAGATGCTAGCAAGCCTGGTACAAAATCGGAGGAGGGCCTAAATTCAAAACTGGCTATAAACTCTAGGCTTTGTCTTTCAACAAACAACGGGCTTAGGGTTAGTTTCTTTCGGCTCAACGCATCTCCCACTACGTTGCCTTTGCCCGGAGTGTAGGAGATCTCGAAATCGTACGAGGCAAGAAACTCCATCCATCTCTGTTGCCTCAAGTTAAGGTCCTTCTGCGAGAAAAGATATTTCAATGATTTATGGTCAGTGTAAAGTTCGAACTTCTCAACTAGGAGATAGTGTCGCCAATACTTGAGTGCAAAGACGATGGCAGCTAACTCAAGATCGTGGGTCGGGTAGTTCTTTTCATGCACTTTCAATTGTCTCCCGCCATAAGCTACTACCCTTCCTTCTTGCATTAAGACAACGCCTAGCCCTGTCCCACATGCATCTGTATAAACTGTGAACATCTTGCTTCCATCTGGCAACGTTAAAACTGGGGCTGTTGTAAGAGCCCTTTTCAGTCGTTGGAAAGCAAACTCGCAATCCAAGTCCCAATTGAACACTAGATTCTTCTTGGTCAACTTTGTGAGCGGAGCTGATATCTTTGCAAAGTCTCTGATGAATTTACGATAGAAGCCTGCTAGCTCGAGAAAGCTTCGGACCTCTGTTGCGTTCATTGGTGTCTTCCAATCCTACACCGCTACTACCTTAGCCCGGTCTACTGCTAATCCTTCCTTGGATACTATGTGCCCAAGAAATCTTACTTCCTCTCTCCAAAAGTGGCATTTGGAGAATTTGGCTTTTAGATGATGGACTCGCAGAGTTTCCATGATTGCCCTTAAGTGCTGAGCATGTTCCTTTTCACTCTTTGAGAAGATAAGGATATCGTCTACGAAGACCACTACGAACTTGTTGAGGAATTCTCTGAACACCCTACTCATTAGGTCCACGAAGTAGGCGGGTGCGTTTGTCAAGCCAAAAGGCATGACAAGCCATTCCAAGAAGCCGTCTGGGGTTCTGAATGCTGTCTTATCGATGCTATCTTCAGCCACCCTTAGCTGATGAAAACCGGTCGCCAAATCGAGTTGGGAGAAAACAGACGCTCCTACAAGCTGATCAAACAGATCGTCAATTCTGGGGAGAGGGTGCCTATTCTTTTTCGTTAGTTTGTTGATCTCCCTATAGTCAACACATAGACGGAGTGAACCATCCGCCTTTGTAGCGAACACCACTGGAGCGCCCCATTCTGAAAAGCTCCTTCTAATGAACCCCTTCTCTAGAAGCTCTTTAATCTGTTTACTGAGCTCTTTTCTTTCCCGTGGAGCCATGTGTCTAACGGGCAACGCAACGGGATTTGCATTATCTACAAGATATATGCGGAAGTCTATCTCCCGCTTCGGAGGCAAGCCCTTCACCTCGTCGAAGACATCCGAATATTCCCGGACCACTCTAACCGATTGCAAATTGTCGACATAGGCATCTAGCAATTCAAGATAACTAAGCATAACCGCATACGAGGGATTACAAGTAATTTCCAGAGTGTTACCGAGTTGGGTCAGAAGCCTAACCACCCTTCTCTTACAATCAAGGACGACACCATTACTGGACAGCCAATCATGCCCAAAATCAAACCATATCCCGAGAAGCCCAAAACAAAGGCACTACATCTAAATTCTACGCTTAGAATAGAAATTTTCAATCCCACACAGATCATAGACAAATGAGCTGGGCCACCAATTGGGTTTGAAACAATTAAGGGGTTCTCTACCGTACTAGTTTCTAGGTGCAGAGATTCTACTAAAGCAGACGAGATAAAGGAGTGTGATGCGCCAGAATCAAATAAAGTGCAAACTGGGTGATCATAAAGATAAACTACACTTTCTACAGAAGTATTTATACCTCGTTGTTGCAAAGATGGCGCCTCTAGCACATGAACCTGTGCCCCTGAGGTGGATCCAGCCCTCTGCCCCTGTCCTCGTTTCTTCGGGCAATCCTTAGCCATGTGGCCTGTCTCACCGCAAGAAAAGCACCCACCATTCATCTTGGCCTTCTTTTTCCGGCAATCTTTCACTAAGTGCCCCACTTTGCCACAGAAATTACACTTCCTCTTCTCTTTGTTGTCTTTCCCGCCCTTCTTAAAGTCTGTCTTCTTAGGCTGCAAACCCTCTTTCTTCCCTTGAGAGCTTTCTGCCTTTGTCTCCTTCTTGCCCTTATCCTCTTCGTTCAGCAATGCCATCTGCACCAACCTTTCATACGTAGCTCCCATGGGTATATCGGTCATGGCCAAACTGTGTAATGGCTCATTCAACCCCTTGACAAAGCGGAGAGCCTTCTTGTGCGGGGTGTTGACTAGGTCCAGTCCGAACCTAGCCAGCTGATCAAACTGGTTAACATACTCTTTGACTGTCATATTCCCTTGCTTAAGAAATAAGAATTTTTCCAACTGAAGACACCTTTCAGCTTCTGAGAGAAATTTAGCCTCGAACCTTTCCCTAAAGTCCTCCCATGTTTCCACTGGTTTTTCTACATTAGTGACTTCCCACCAGTAGGAAGCCTCGCCTTTAAGTAGCCATACTGCCAGCTGTACCTTCTGCCTATCTTCTACCTTAAAGATGACGAATAAGTCTTCGGTTTCCTTTAGTCAATTCCTAGCTGCCACGAAGGACTCAGTTCCATGAAAGTCCTTCCCTCCCATAGCTTTGAAATCTTTACATATCTTAGCAAAAGTATTTCCTCGTGGAGGAGGTGGAGGAAGAGGTGCTGCTGCAGCTGGATGATTTCCTGCAGCTGGGGGAGGAGGAACGGTAGGACCTAGCTGAGTGGCCCTTGCTTCTAAGAATTGTCTATACCAACGAGGTATTGGTATACCCTCTGGCAAGTTAAGTTCTTCGGACATGCTGAAACAAAAAGGATAGATTCAAAACGAAGGATAAAAGATAGTACCTATGGCTTTGGGGGGGGGGGACTATGCCTTTTTTAAAATAACATTTTATCTTTAAAAATGCTTATTAAATTTTCTTTTGAAAATAAATTTTCAAAACTTTTATCTTATCTGGTAAACCTATGCTCTGATACCAAGTGAAACACCCCACCTCCGTTAGGGTCACTCTCAAAGGGAATGCCCTAATTTTGGTGGAGGTTTATAAGTATAAGTCACAGATATACAAGACAGATATAAGAACACATATTTTTGAACAGCGGAAAACAACAATAACTTTTATTTCAACAAAATACGTGTTACACAAACCATGTCATAATTTGTTTTACAATACTTCCAAAAACATAACATCTTCATAACTGTCTTGATTACATTATTTAAAGAAGCATAAAGAAAACATAAATAAACTGCGTAAGTCCCATAATTGCTGTCCAAAGCCATAGTCCAAAACGAAAAAGATCCAAGCAATACATTCTTTCTCTTTAAGCTGGATGTGAAAGCTGGTCAAGCTGCGGTATTCCCTCCCTGTGTACCTATGGGGGGAAACGAAAGAAAAGAAGACGAAAGAAAAGTAGAGTCAGACATAAAGCCTGAGTAAGTCTAGGACTATTCAGTCTATGAATAAAGAACTGGGTATGATAAGTATAAACTGGAAATGGGAAAGCACCACAAACTAAGTTAAGTTGTTTGGAGTCGAATATACTATCGTACCCCATATTAATCTCTGTACCCATATAAACTAGTTCCCAACCGGCACCCCATAATCAGGGTGAAGTGATTCATTTCTGATGATCGGCTCCTACTCGCATAGTTACATGTGTCTTACGGCCCCCCCGATGTTGTAGTTACCTATGCTGGTCCCACCATGGTGTGTATCAAGTCCCATGGTGGCGGTCCGACACAATCCTAGAATGCACAGGTATGCTACTGGTGCCCAGTGCCTTATTTTTCTGCGCCGGAGTGTGTGCACGCCCGCACCCCGTTAGAACCTACACTGCTGCACCACCACCGTCGATTTGACCTCTTACAGTCAGCCCAGTAATCGTGCCCCACCCTGCCTAGTTCAGGGTATCCTGATACACCTTGTAGGGTTACTGCTGAAAAGGGTCCCCCGCTACTAGGTTTTCTATTTCTAGCCAACATGCTAAGTTGGTTAAGTGTTTTGTAAACCTAACCCCCAATCAGTCTGTATCGTTTAGCATGTTCCATTTTGATTAAGTATTAATTCAATTTACTTAATCCTATCAATCCTGACTCAGCCTTAATTGTCTTTTTAAAGCCTTGACCTCTCACATTAGACAACTATTGTTGTGGCTGCCTGTTGCCGGTTGGGTCCGGGCAGTCTTACGCCACAACTCAGTCTAACCTCAGGTCCTTATTGGGCTCCGTGTTTAACCACCCACATTGGACAGGTATTGTTGTGACTACTGGACAGCCGGGCGGTTCCGAGCAGGTTTACATCACAACTCAATCCAACCTCGGGTTAAACACATCGTATTTTCTACATTTACATATTTTGTCTCTTTCCTTTTTATATGTAAATATTTGCGGCCCATTATTCAAATTCATCTTTATAGGTTAAAATTTATTTATGCCACTTAATTATTTTTCAAGGTTGTTGGCATGCGTCAAACATGCCACACATATGTTCTATATTTTATTCCAAACGTCATTACCCCCGTTTTACACATTCGCTACAATATAAGATATGTTGGGTTTAACATTTAAACCCAACTTAGCCATATGAAAAGGGGAGGCTTATAACATGGTGTTTATAAGGTAACATAAAAAGGGGAGTGTGAACGCATGAACTTGCAACATAACGATTCAATTAACATGAATTAGGCACATGTGAACTTGCATTGTAATAACATATAATCATGGCATAAACAATACTTAATCATGAATCATTCTATTCATATAATCATGGGATAAACAATACTTAAACATGAACCATTCTATTCATATAATCATGGCATAAACATACCTAAACATGAAATCATGTTTTTTAGTCTATTCATGTAAACTTGCAATTAGAATGTAAATCCAACTTAATTATGTGTCACGTTTATCACCATATGATTTTTTTTAACAACATAGGCCTAAACATGGTTTCAACTAGGCATAACACCAAACATAGTTTGATCAAGTTCATAAAAATGCTTACTTTTGTTTCTAATACAAAAGTATGATTTGTCAATTCCAACATAGATTCATATAAACCATAGTACTTAGTCGAGTTCAATTACACACTAAAAGTGATCATAAAAGTATGTACATCATATTGGCATAATAGTGAATCATATACTTGCATGAATCCCAAATAAAATACCATAACATATGGTTGTTAACATGAATCATATACTTGTATGAATCCTAAATAAAATACCACAACACATGGTTGTTAACATGAATCATATACTTGTATGAACCCCAAATAAAATACCACAACATATGGTTGTCAACATAAACCACATACTTGCAAATATCCAATCGTATACCATAACATTTCCAAATCATTTAGAATCAAAGCAACATACAAATATAGATTATTATCACCACAATTCCATTTCTCACTTTACACAAATCAAAACACAATTATTTATTCATATCGGAATAGCACTCTACTTACAACGTATGACGAATCTTCAATTCAGGAATCTGAATTCTGAATTTGGAGATGCTATCCTTTGTTGTAGGCGTTGTTTTGATTTAATTGACGTTGCTTTAAGCTTTCGAATTGCCTCTCAATTCCTGACGGCTATTCCTAGTCTTTCCTCAGCAGCATGACGGTCTCATCTCCATTTTTGTTTGTGTGAATTAGGGTGAGTCTTAGGTCCTTTTTATAGAGTATGTGAGTTGATTTAGACCGTCGATGGAGCTTGGTTTAATAATAGCCGTTCGTTTGAAGGAGAGACCAATCAAGAGCTGACACCTAGCCCTAGTGACAAGGCAAGGCTCAGAAAATTGATCAAACACAGACCAGGCCAGCCAGGGGGGCTGGGTTCGACCTGGCTCAGGGGCCAGGTTGACACGCCAGTCGACACCGTGTCGACTTGGCAGTCGACACGGGTGACCCAGGTCGACTGCCCAATCGACCTGGATAGCCCCAGGTCGACTACCAAGTCGACCTGGGTGCCTTGGGCGGGAAAATTCCCGCCTTGGCCAATTGGGCCTGAATTTGAATTTCAAATTGGTTTTTCTGAGCTGTTTTGGTCTGTTTGAATTTTAAATTGAATTCTGAAACTTCCGGAGGCCATATCTTCTTCATACGGAGTCCGTTTTACGCAAACTCGGACTCTATCTCAAGCAGAATTCCGAGATGAACGCAGTGGCGTATCCCGTTTCCCTTAATTCTTTGATTTGAAATTAGTTATACTTTAATTTGTGAGTTTCACTGTTATAGAATACACGGGGTGTTACAGATGAGTAGATGGTTGTTGGTGGATGTTTGGAAAGTAACATTCTTCTTAACTCGGAGATTTCTGGGATGAAATCCTTTAAGTAGGGGAGAACATAACACCCTATAATTTGTTACACTATAACCATACATTAGAATGATAAATTGGGAATAGCTTAACTAAATATTCATAATTAAATGAAACCGACATAACCGTTGCATTCGTCTCGGAATTATGGATCAGATAGACCCATAGGTAGACCCAAGGGGGATGGGTCGACCTAGGGTAGGTGGGTTGACCCACTCCAGATCCGGGAGGATTTTTAGTACGAACCTAGACTGTTTTCCGGACTGTATTCATTGCTGACTCAGCGCTAAGCGTACGGACTTGATTTAAAACCTAAAATCTAAAGGTTAAGGTTGACTCTGTGAACCTGTAAGTAGGTGGCTTCACCCGCTTCCAATTCACACAAATTCTTCATAACTTCTTCTGCCTCTATGAAATTATTCTAAAATAATAAACATATAATAGGGGAATGCTACTAAGGATTGTATCAAACAGAGATAACACCAGGACTTGCATACATACAACTTGGATTGCACTTCTTCTATGGCATAGTGTTATATATATAAGAGATTTATTCTCCTCTTCGCCAAGACCCACTGTGAGTTCCTATCATTTACAGATTTGATTTCTTAGACTTTAAACATGATAGTAAAATAAAATTGGGTTAGGATATACAGTGTTAGTTAGATAAAAGTTATACATATTTTCACTGTTAATCACATATGCCGTTATGATCAGTAAAACATATGCATGTGATGTCGGATGATTAACGAGTTACATGTATTTATATTTCTTTTCTCATTCTCTATGTTTTATGCTTATTTCTAGCCTTGCCTATATGCCTTTGTGAATTGATTCTATTCTTCTTTCTCTACATTCCCTTTTTATTTTACGCTAAGTCTAGGCCTTTGGAACCTAGGCTATACCTGATTAGAATGTGCGTATAATTAGAGCAATAATGAATAATATAAAAAGAGGAATTTAGGCATGTTATTAGATTGGGACTGATTAACTAAAAATTGGGAAAAAAGATATTATACCCATGTTTAAACTTATTGTAAACTCATAAAGAGGGATAATGCGTATATACTTGCTTTGGATGGATAATATGCATAAACCTGTATATATTATAAATTAAAACATTGTTGATGAATAATATGCATATGAATTGGACACGTTAGGTTTGACTTAATACAAACATTAAGTAAATAATAGGTTAGAATATTATAAGTACCAGATGTTGGTTAATAAATGGACATGCTGTAGAAATTGTATACATTTAGGCAGGTGCTTTGGGTAGGGTTGTACACACATAATGACATGTAACATTACGACCACGCTTATTAGTAAACCTAAACCTGCTAGGTTAAACATGAGTATTAATAAGCTAGGAGGTCCCTCGTTCTTATTGTTGTATCAGGTTTTAGGACTCTTAAATCCAAGTTTTGGGGGTACAAGCTTAGGGGGTTTGGATTGTGTCAATCTGCTATTTGGAACCCATATCAACCAGTATTCATGGTATTCCTGTCTACCATGTTGTTCTGTTTAGTTTAGATTACCTTGTATGACATTGTACTTTATCATCCAATCTTATTTTCCTATCTTGGCATTTCTATTTTATGCACATTTGTAAATCACCGGAACTCACAAGACTTTATGTCTGACCCTTTTTCTTTCGCCTCTTCCTTCCTTTCTTCCCCCAGGTCCTTAGAGTTCAAGCACTCAGCAGTGACTAGGATTTCTTTTATTGCTTGGACTTGGATTTCTTGAGATGTATTGTTTTAACTTGCTCTCTAATTTATTATGGCTTATGGCAAGGGATGTGGTTTTATGTACTATGATATTTTATTTCATGAGATAATTTTTATGGCAGATTTGAGACATTTGGTTAGTTGTAACTGGTTTTGGTGTACTTTTGTACCTATGCTTTATTTTTAATAATGAAGTTAGAATTTTCTGCTGCTTATTTTTATCTGTCTTGTGTATTCTCTGTAATGATTACCTATTGCGCTTCATGAAACTTAATGCATTCTCTTATGAGTGACATTAACGAACGTGGGTGTCATAGTTGTGGTTAATGTTTTCAAAGTAATGAAAACGGGAGAGTTTTTTGAGATAAATTTAGAGATCGATTTTAATAATCAATAAAAAGGTTTTAACCAATGAATTCAATTAAAAGGACATGAGTTGCCAATATACTTGACAACACTATTGTTGAATTGATAGTCAAACCCCGAATATAATAAATGAAATATATGGACCTTTAACATGTTGTTTGGAAGAGACCAGGATGTGAACTAGAACTAAAACCACTTCGAACCAACTTTGGGTTTCGAAGCTAATTTGCAGGGAATAAAGATGTAGCATTGAAGACTGTAGATCTTCATAAAATGTAAGAATTACTCATAATCATTGACTTGCGATCAGAGACAAACTATGGTTCTGTCGTGGTTGAAATCTATGGATTTGCAAGGACTTCTCGCTATTGATCCTTGGGATGATTCCTATGTAGGGTGCGATAGGAGAGTGCCTTCGGTTCATCCTATTCTTGGATGACCAGTATGGACGAATGTCTGATAGAGTATTTCTTGAGGGTCGTGTACGTTGATTTTTGTAAATATAACAAGTTTGATGGCGGAGAATGAAACTTCTCTTAGCTTAACACCCAGAGTGTATTTATGGACGTCAATAAGCAATTTGACGGATCTGATGATATGGCATTCAAAGATATTGGGATGTTCTCTAAAAAGGTAAATTGTGACCTCAAGCCTCATCAACAGGGAAAATGACAGAAATCAGGTAAGCTGTATAGCTATGTGGGTCATTCTGTTTAGGTTGTATTGTCACCATCTAGAGAAATTTCATTTCGTTATTCTTTCACTTCTATATCTCCCTAGAAAAAGTTATGTTGGTACCAACCATATGTGACAATAAATTCGATACACTCAAGCTGAATGAGTGGTCGGTCACGTGTGGCTGGGTTGTAAGATGTTCTTGTTGAACCCTAGTGTATTGCTCTGTAGATGTACACTTTCGGAAGGTGGTCCCATACCTTATCATAGCTGGAAATCCAATCTCCAATAAGAGCCATGCAGTTTTTGATTTTATACTAAGTTTTTAGAGCGTTAGATACAAGTGTTCTTCTAGATGGTTATTTATTTGTGGCTTGATGGACACTATTATAATATCACAGGATTTAATATAATATTTTAGGTTATCGTAAGGTAAAAACCATCCATGTTTAGGCGTGGACTGGACTTTTAATTATCCTTTTCTTTCAAAGGATTTTCTAAAGTTAAGAAAGTTGGATGTTACTTAAACTTAGTGAGTTTTTTCCTCATGCTGGTTCACCAGACTGATCGGTGGCGTTTGCAATGCTTACACCGAATTTCACTGGTCCAGGTTTGGATGCTACGAAGTTCAGAAGACAGGCTAGGGGAGTCCAGACATATTTAGTTTTATTCCACTGTGTGTTGTATATGAGGACAAGTTATTATAAATGTCCAGATGTATTGATTAACTGCTGTACTCCGATGAATGTAAGTATTTATACAAGTTCTTTATAAAGATTTATTTATATATTTATTTTGTTCTACTACGATGTAAGACTCTGTGTGATTGATCTTCTTCTTCAATTGTAATATTTCTTTTTTTCTTTCCTCGCCCTCTAATTTCTTTCTATTAAATATCTGGTATTTCAGTACTTGAGTTTTGACAAGTAATATGGATTATGTATTATTGTCGAAATTTGGGCATTGAATTCCAGCCGGGTCGTTACACTAAATAAGAAGTATTAAATGGTTAATTGGGTGCGATATCGGTAATCTCCACGATAGTCCTCTTCCTCTAGGTAGTAAGTGACTGGGTCAAAGTCTGCCTTGGGATAAGATATTAAATGTCCATAGGACTACCTATCCTCGGGAAGTATTAAGTGACTAAGGGTTATCCAATAAAATTAATTAGATTGTAACATAGTGATCCTCCAGGGGAAAGGACTTGAGTGACGATTAGTTGTCTAGGTAATAAGTTTCTACTTACTATATCTTGCCTTATGCAGGGTTTGGGAATATGCATGAATGATGGAAGCCTTAAAATTAGTAGGCCTTAGTAGCTAATGTCCTCTAATTTTTATTAGTACATAGTAAATCACCCAGTAAGGTATTAAGTGATCAAGGGATCCACCTTTATGTTATATTATTAGGGAGTCCATACGAGGCTATATAAGAAATAACCCACCTCCTTTATTTATAAGGTAATGAGTAGTTTGTGAGTTCACGTCTTAGCATTGGTGTCTATTTAAATATTGGTTTAGAGGCTTCATACTTATGCGTAAAAGTTCAATCTCAGTATATTACAATAACGTTACCATTGGGAAGTGTACCTTAGGTGTTGTAGAATCGCCATGCGTAATATTTATAAGGTTGGGTTAGAATAACTAGCCTTGTTAGACATATAATTTTTGTGAAACCAAACGGGATGCATTTGTGTATTGTGGACAGTATTATACATTTTATACTCACTAAGTCTGACCCACCTCCTCATATTTTTCTCAGGGAAGACACTCTTTGTGAATATTCAATTTGGTTTTCTGATCTTGTTTTCTCATGCTCGATATTGATGTGGTGACTTACTTCTAAGGTATTAGTCGATACTTGTTATCCTATCTTATTTCTGTTGTGAGTTGGTTTTATTGTACCTTGATTATGCTCATAATCATTGCTAGTAGGTGCCATATTTATACCCTCCACATTTGAATGAGTTTGGGTTTCGATTTTTGTCGAAATTCAGGCTCCAAAAAGTAAGCGTGTTAGATTTTCTATCAGATCTTTAATTTAAACGATCAGAAAAATTAATAAATTAGGATTTAGTGAGATAACATATTCGAGTTTTCTTTCTATTTTCTTTGACCTTTAGCGCTTGAAACTAAATAATTTTAACGATGAGCAGTCGTTGGCCTATTTATTGATAATGGGTTTAAACAACTAAGAGTTAGAAATATTTTTGAGTTTAAGTTTTCTTGCTAAGTCAGATATACCACACGGTGTGTTTGACTATTTTTCTTAAAGAGCATGAGGACGAAAAATGGTGAATCCCATGGACTTGAGCTTTATGTCTGGACGAATAGATAGCTACAACTGAGATAGTCACAAATTCTGGTTTTTGGTTTCATTTGGGAGTTCCAGTCGATGACCTTTTCTTGGTTTCGGAGTTAAGCAATAAATTTGTGTAAGTATGTCGTATTAGTCCGAAAGAAAAATTATGAAGTATATTCATTTGATACTTCATTATGGAAATCCGGATAATCTTTTAGAAACTATTCTTTTGAGTTCTGGGTCTTATATTCAAGAGAAATTCATTTTTAAAACTGTTTTGGAAAAGAAAAAGGGTTTCGAAGATTTTAAATTACTTTTCAAGAAAATTATGAAATAAAGATTTATATAACTCGATAAATTATAAATTATAAATCTATACATGTATCAGGTTGTTTAGGTTTTTGGAATTTCTAGTAAATGATCCTTTTCTACACAAAGAAGGAATTTGGATATTACGAGAAATATGCCTAACAACATATATGAAGAGTTGTATAAAGTTACATATTATTTACGTAGTTTATATTGAGTCTTCCTATCATAATCATTACACATTCCTTGTGATTTTAAATATTCGTCTTTTTGGATGTTTTGGATAATTTATGGAAATTATCACAAATAACCTTGATGAGATTTGAAATCTTGATAATTCAGAATATGGAAGGATTGTTCCACTTAGTAGCATAGACTGCAATGTAAATTAATTAAAATAATAAAATAAACTTATAGTACTCGACCCCTAGTTTATAAATAAAATTGAAATTCAAACAGATTTCCAAAAAATTCTCTCGAACTAGACTATGGAAAAATCTCTGATTCAGCTTGTGGTATTCAATTTTTTAAAATTGGTCGATTTGTTTACCAGTTAGGTAAGGGGATAAATCTGATTTGAGTTGATTGTGTGGTTGTAACCTTTTGTTGAGACTACTTTGAATCATTTTGGAGACGGTTCAGAGTTTAACTACGTTCTATGATATCACCGTGGTAAGGACTGGTATTTTTTGGATCGCATCAATTCCTAAAAGATGATGTAGGATGATTAATATTTTAAACCAACCCTAATGGGTCAAAGTTAAACCATTGCCCAAACCTCATTTAGTAGTTGACTATTTAGCATTACACTTAAAGTGGCCAACTTGTTGATGAGCTTTGATACAACTTAAACTTAGGACTCAGCTGAAAAAGTTGCGTCCAAATTCCCCTCCTAAATACCTTTCTTTCATCCTTCCTTCCTCATCTTACCGAACCACACCCTTTATTTTTTTCTCTTTCTTAGTAGTTTCCTTGTCTCCTCCTTTTCCGTGCTAGTTTACGTATTAGATGTCGCCCCACTATGACTTCAAGATCTAAACTGAATTTCTTCTCTCCAATCATTTCTTAGGCAATAATACCAACTTGCATTATCCGATCTTTTTTGTGCCATTTAGGTCTCATCTCTACAGTGACAATTTGGTTGGATAGAAGTGAGCATAAGGTTCCATCGCTTTAGAGCTAAAGGAATTAGTCGTAGCAGTAGGATTTGTGCCAGTCATTTGCTTCAGGATTTGTGAAGGGCATTGTTGCCCATGCTGCATTTGTCTTCATCATGTCTTGTTGAAATAGATTTTGATGAAAGAAATTGTTGTTTTGAAGTGAAATATGAGTTGCCTTTGGATGGTCTTTGTAAAGAGAATCTTGGGAAGATTTCATAGGCACCGTGTTTTACGCAGACTTAAATTATCTTTGGTTTGACCAGCTCTGGAGATTTTGCAGCAGATCTGTTTTTCCTAAATGTTGGATTTTGAGTTGGGTAATACATGTCCATACTTCCTATGCAGATGTGTGTGACTCATTTAACACATTATGATGGGAAGTTATGACTAGATTTGTCTCATGATGTAGAAATTAATCCTTGTTTCAATCGAATGTGTAACCATCAATTTGTATTGTATCATCTTTGATTCATCTTGTTGTTCTTGTGTACCGTTTCACGAAGTCTTTTTCTATATTTTAATATATTCACTTTTGTCTTCAGATAATGTTAATTGAATCTTCGTGAAAAGAAGTTTTGTGGAAGGTTTCTTTTGTCATCGCTAATTCTCTATTGAGAGAGTGGTGATGTGGAAACCTCCAACAACTCCAACAGTGTCTACAACACAAGATTGAACATTTTTCTACCATGACATGACTAGTAAAAGGTCGTGGAAATGGTTCGAGGTCCAGCTGCGTAGCGGTAAGTCTCAATGTTTATTGGCAATATGGAGTTTCAGAGTTATTGCCTTTGTTCTTTGCCCTTTCCCGCATTTGTTTCTTGACCTCGTGGTAGTTTGTGTTTGTAACTGTTAGTGTGTTGTCTTTAAAAATTGCATGATGATGTAATGAGATTTCCATTGTTAAAAAACATTCTATGTCATTCACTCTTGTCTACAATTTGAATCAGAAATGAAATTTCATTTTCTTTATCTAACTCTTAGGTATTTTAGAGCTAGAAAGAATAGATTTCTATGATAGATAAATTTTAGCGAATGATCGGTTTTGCGTTATTTCATCACAGGTATTATAATTGTTTGTCGCTCATTCCTTTTAAGCTAAAATTTATTTTGGGGTTTGGTATGTGGTTTCAATTCTCGCATTTTTCTACCTAATCGATTTCCTTCTAAGCTAAAATGTGACCTGACTCATTTAAGTTTTCGCAAAACAATTTTAGAAACTTTTTGCAAATGATATTTGAAAAAAATATCTTAATTTTAATTTTTTATTTGATTTACTTTCTTCTCATATTTTTGTAATTTTGATTTATACAAAAACAGATTTGGGTACTGTAACTTACATAATTTAAACATTTGTTTTTGTATAAAATAGGTAGTTTAAATGTAGTAAAACTAGGGATGAACATGGTGCGGTTTGGTGCGGTTTTGACTTAAAACCGCATCCGGAACCGCTAGCGTGCGGTTTTCAAAAGTAGGAACCGGAACCGGACTAAAAACCGTTGGTGCGGTTCAGTTTTAAAAGTACGGTTTCGGTTTTTAAAAGTGTGGTTTCGGTTTCAAAACCAATTAACAAAAAAAACATCGTTCCCTTAGATGATGATGCACATGAAATGTTTAAAGTTGAGGCAAAGGCTTTTTTACTTGTCTAGTGTGTGATATTGATAATGAAAACTTTTTTACTGTAATGACCAATCGGTCCAATCTTAATACCATCTTACTATAAATGACATCAAGGCAGAGGATGTAATCCAAATCATAATTCTGATGGATCGAAAGCAATATGTAGAACTTGTTCTAGATACTTCTCAGCAGTAGCATACCGCTACTTTTTAACCTCTATAGCTAATACAGTAAGAGCTTTGTCTGGTGGCAGGTCTTGATAGCTTCTCAAGGTGTTCAATATTAGTTTTTTTTACTTTTGTAGAACCTTTCTATGATCAGACATTTCCATCAACACGTCATGATTAATCTTGGCAACTTGAGTCAATATAGCCATGCAGTTAGAGTGCTGCAGCATGTATTGCTGCTCTTTTGCTTCCATGATTGCCAAGTAGTGAACGTGCATATTTGCCTAAAACTAAATTTGAGAAGGTAGCGTTAAAATTTACGTATAAGTAACATTCGGTGCGGTTTCGGTTTTGCGGTTTGAAAAAGGATGAAAACCAAACCCGGACCATAATAATGATGCGGTTTCATCGGTTTTGCGGTTTTACTTTGGTGCGGTTTTTTAAGATGCGGTTTTTATTGGTTTTATGCGGTTTCGGTTCGGTTTCGGTTCGTAATCGGTTTTCCTGCTCATCCCTAAGTAAAACACATGTTACCCAATCTTTGTTCTTATATAAATCTTATATGAAAAGTAAAGTAGTACCAAAAAAAATAATCAAAATTAACATCAATTTTAAGAACTGGAAATTTATTTCTACAGAAAATTGTGATTTTGTGGTCATATGTAAAGCATAATGTGACAGCCCGCCCCGCAACAGCCGACATTTCCCTTATAACGCGCTGTGTCGATGTCTAACTAGCACGGGACGGTCGTCAAAAGAAAAGGGATTTGAAACGATGAACAATCAAGAACCTACAGTATATCTCACAACTCATGGAATAAAATATAATAATAACATAACTTGATATAAAATAGGCGAGACAGTGCATAAGCTGAAAACTAAACTATCATAGCAGCAGAATCTAAAGTACAGCTTATGATCTAAACCATTGTTACAACTTCAAAATACTGTCTCTAAAGCAAAATAGAAAAGGTACGGTACTAATGCCCGAAGCAGTGACCAGCAACAACACAGGGATAATATATGTAAATAGTACGTGGAAGCCTCCTGCTCGTTTCCGGACAGCTACTCGTGCTTAACCACCTAACCTGTCTCTAGTCTGCTTGTTTAGGAGCACCAAAAGTAATAAGAGACATAAAAATCTGGGTCGGAAAAAATTCTGGTATGAGCGATAGCAACAAAATAAAGCAATAATAGGTATAAATAATCATACCTGACCTGGACCTGCAACCAAAGAGTTGGCACAACAAGATGTGCAGTACTCTAAGGTAACAATAACATATAGTGTAAAAATGGGAATGTGCATGTCATGGTAATAACAAACATCAAACATAGCAATCATCCTCAAGTCTCTCACTCAATGTGTAAAGCATATGATATTCACTGCTTTGGTCACCAGAACCGTTGGGGCTATGACGGAGTCCCACTCTATACAACTATCACTCTGACCACTTTGCCCCTTTGGGACCCTGATGAAGTCTGACTCCATACAACCTCTGATCCCACTGCACTGATCCATAGTCAATGCCCCCCTCTCAATAGTGAACCAAAGTTATAGATATCGATAATCCCTTTGCATACGTCCTGCAGCAAAGTCTAACTCTAGAAGTTAATACGTTGATTCTCATTTGGATCCGGAGTAATTACCTCCCACTTGGACTTCCATTGCTTCTCGGTTTTTTCAGTCGAAGTGGCATCAGGTTCAGTTTGGTTGTGCTTATTGCCTCATTCATCATCGGTTCGGTTCGGTTCGGTTTAGTTCTCTCATGCCTCGAACCTATTCGGTTTTCCAAGCTTCCATTCAGTTCGATCAAAGTGCATGCTCGCGGTTCAGTTCGTGCTCTTCAGTCTCGGTTCGGTTCGGTACTCCACACTTCGGTTCGGTCTGGTACATGCCAATCTGACCCCACACCATCCAGCTTCTCTGATCCGATCCCAACTCGACCTACAAAGGCCTTCCTTTTTGCCATGTTTTCTCTGTGCCAAGCTCCGGTTCGGTTTGGTCCTCCACCTCCGATCTGATCCGAAACCCTGCAGGTTTTCCCACGAGCTTGTTTCGTCCATTCTCGACATACGACGGCGTTTTCAATCATTCTAACTTTACTTAACAATCATAGAACATCCCAAACAGTGATAATAACATATAGAAGCAATCAAAAAGATCAAAACATCAATCACATAGGCTATTTTAGATCAAACATACCAAAAATCCATGATTTTTCCCTTAGTCCCCTAAACTATGTTTAACAATAGGATTTGCAAACTTAATCCAAATTAATCCAAGTTTTTACTAGTGACACAAAATAATATTTTAGAATTTTTACATATTTTTCCAGATTTTTATGATGCATAATTTCGCTAATTATCACTAATCACCCCTAATTAGTCGTAATTAGTGTAAAAACATGCAAATCACTCACCTTAGACAGAAATAAATTATAGATCTGAAATCTCCACTAATTTGGCATGGATTCCTATGTATAGCCGCAGCTCTACCTCTGATTTGATGCAAATTTGACTTGATTTGATGTAATTTTTCTTAATTAGTGATAAAAAGGTCATTAGGGAGTGATTTAGAAGATGGAGGCCAGCGCTAGGGTTAGAGGAATGTTTGTGGCGGCTAGAAAAATGATAAGGATCCATTCTCTAACTCCTTTCAACCCTCCCATAATCCTAATCCCGAAATGGGTTATGGGTCTAGCTGCTAATCACCCTATTAAGCCGTATCTGTTTTTCCATCTTCAAATCTTATTTCAGCCATATCTCCCAAACGGTAAGTCCGTTTGATTACTGTGACCACCCTGCGGAAAAGTAAACCATCTTTGGATCCAATGGAAGTGGTTTCAGGTCAAAACTCCTTTCCAATCAAAAGTAATAAACAAAACAAGATTTGCTAGGGGTAAAACGGTCATTTAAAAATGGCAAAAATCGTGAATGGGGATATGACCCCAATAGTCGATTCCCAAAGTTACACGACCATATGACTTCGTATGGAAATGAAATAAATATTCTATATCGATATCATCCAACTGATCTGGTGAAATATTCATATCAGAATCGTACACAAATTTCCTTAACTGGGAAACATGAAATACATCGTGAACTCCCGCTATCTTGTCAGGCAATCCAACTTTATACGCTGAATTCCCAATTTGTTCGAGACCTGGAAATGGACCAACAAACCTTGGTGCCTAAACCTCTCCTACCGAGTCGAATCACACTTTTCAATAGAGAAATCCTGATAAATACTAAGTCGCCAACGAAGAATTTCAAACCTCTTCGCCTTTTATCAACATAACTCTTCTGTCTATCTTGGGTAGCCTTCATTCGTTGTTGGATTACCTTGATCTTATCTGAAGTTTCTCTTATTACATCTTGCCCAAGAATATATTTCTCACTGGTTTCCAACCAACATGATGGTGAGTTGCACGGTCTTCCATACAAAGCTTCAAATGGAGCCATACAAATACTGGACTAATAACTATTATTATGTGCGAACTCAACCAAATGCAAATGGTCATCCCATGAACATCCAAAATCCAATATACAAGCTCTCAAGAGATCCTCTAATACACGATTCACCCTCTCTGTTTGACCGTCGGTTTGAGGATGGTATGTTGTACTGAGATGTAATTTTGACCCTAAATCCTCTTGTAAGCTCTTCCAAAACCCACTAGTAAATAATGGATCTCTGTCACTCATAATACCTTTAGGTACTCCATGAAATCTCACCACCCACTTCATACACAATTCCACTAACTTAGCTGTCATTCTGTTCGACTTGACTGGTATAAACCTTGCACTCTTGCTCAATCGATCCACAATCACCCAAATACTATCATGACCTGATCCAGTCCTTGGAAAACCATTGATGGAATCCATTGAGACTTGTTCCCATTTCCATACATGAATTTCTAATGGTTGTAACATGTAACGACCCGGATTTTTTGTCTGTAAATTTTAAATTTTAAATATTTGTTTTAAATATTTAGTTGATAATATAAAATAATTTTTATATTGAGTTATTGATTTAATAATCGAACATGAATGGAAACCAAAAGTTTTGGTAGAACTAAAAGTTAGTTGAAACTAAAATTGTTGAAACATGAAATGTTGAGTTTCAACATAAGTAGATTTTTGAAAAGTAATGTGTTTGTAGCATTTTCCTACCTTAGTAATTTCGGGGACGAAATTCTTTTAAGAGGGGAAGAATGTAACAACCCAGATTTTTGGTCTGTAAATTTTAAATATTTAATATTTGTTTTAAATATTTAGTTGGTAATATAAATTAATTTTTATATTGAGTTATTGATTTAATAATCGAATATGATTTAATTTAGAATATATCGAATTATTGTAATTCGAAATATAATTGAAATCGAAGTTAAAAACTGAATCAAAATGAATCACATGATAAGTAGGAATTTTATTTGATATATACGATAATAAATAATAATTTATTATTAAAGAATTTGTGGTTTTTGAATTTAAATTATATTATATTAATATGGTACATATGTTGAAATTAAATTTCAGAATATTTACTGTTGAGCTCAGAATAGGGTTATTACATTGAAATGTCGGTCGGTACGCTAGAATAGCGGTTCGTGATTTAAGTTAATGGACCCAGAAGTATTTGATTGTGGATAGGTTTGAAATCAAATCGATATCCATCTAAAAAGAATAAAAATCTCTTTATGTCTAATCGAAGTAAATTAAAAGATTTTTAAATTCAATTCCTTAATCCCTAAGATTTCTTCATCTATATAAACCGCGACCCTTTCTTTTCTTTTTCTTCTGGAAATTAGAAATCCGAAGACGATGTTCTTCGTTCATTCAAAAGAAAATAAAAATAAAAATATCTTCCTTATATTAACATACAATCCGTTTCTATTCTTTACTTCGCATTCCTTCCGTTCAATTCATTCGAAATACACAGTAAATTCATAAATTTTTAATCCCTGAAATCACGTTCAATACTTAATGAAAGTCCATAATCCTAGGTTTGTTGTGATCGTGAGGGAGAGGACTTCGACTTAACATTATTATTTGAGGGCTCGATCAATTTCCGTTTGCTTCCTTTTCAATCTTCGATGGCGATGACATGTGATTGTTGAGGCTAGGGAGACTGGAGAGCTAATCGGTCGCGATCTTCTGGGCTCATGCGAGTTGAGTAAGTGGTGTCGTTGGGTGATAGGAGCGAGATGGAAAGAAAAGTGGGATCATTGTTTTCCTGCAGTGCGTGATAGTGAGTTTGGAAATTGGGGTTTCCAATGTAAAGGCGGACATTGGTATGAGATGCGGTGGAGTTCTGACCTTGATTTGGGGTGCGATGATGTTTGGTTCTGGACTATCAGTGACGTAAGCTAGAGATGGGGACAATCATTGTTTGGTTGTAGGTTTGGCCTGGGGATTTTGACTGGATGAGTGCGATAGGTGTTTCAAAAGGACAGCAAGACGGATTTGGCACTCCTATGAGTTTGGTGAATTTTGAAAGGACGCTATGATAGTGGATGACCTTCTATACTGCGATATCCTGCCTCGAAGCAGGATAGGTATTATTTATTTTGGCTAACGGCTGTGGATGCAGGAAAACAGGTTGGAAGAATCCAACTGGATTCCTCAAAATTTATCATTTTTTTGTTCTTATGTATATATTATCACATATGACGTGTTGATTGAATTGGTTGGTTTGATTGTTTAAATATCACTAAAAGCCAAAATGTTGATTTATAAAAATATCGTGAAAATGATATTTAAATTTTAAAAAGGAAAATTCTATTTTCTAAAATAAAATTTGAATTTAGAATAGGCTAAAATATTTACTTGTTTTGTTAATAAACAAAACAAGTATTGAATTTATAAACGATGTTTATAAATTAAATAATACAAGAAACTGAAGTGAATTTATAAACGATGTTTATAAATGAAATAAAATGATTTTCATTGGATAATCAGGGAATTGAATTGAACTGAATTTATAAACGGGGTTTATAAATGTAGTGGGAAAATTATAATTTGATAATTTGAATATTTAAAATTTGAACGTGAATTTAAAAATAGAATTCAAAATCATTCGAAAGGGAACAACGGTTTTTATTCCGTAATTTGGAATATCAAAGGGATGGAGTTTCAAATAGAAATTTGAAAAAGAGGCTTGTTTAAATATATGAAGCAAGGAAGTTGAATTTACAAATTGTGTTATAAATTTGGAGAAATAAATTATCATTTGGATAATTTAAACCATTTTAATTCAAATAGGAATTTAAAAGTAAGTTGGGAAGTGTTTGAAACAAAACGATTGATTATATTTCGGAATTCGGAATATAAGCTGAATTGAGAAGAATTCAACGAGTCTATAATTGAAATTCGATTATATCAAATTTTATAAATAATTTATTTATAAAAGGAATTGGAATTAAATATAGAAGATCAAAGTATAAATAAATATACTACCGACTAAGGAAAAATCGACGATTACAGATAATAAAAAATATTATGTTGAATTGGGTAACTGATTTGATATATATCAAAAATATATTAGAATGGAGTTGAATTTATTTTAAACGAAGTGTAAAAGTTTATATTTATAAATATAATTAAAACGAACTCGCCGCAGCGCGGCAGTTCATAAATTGGCATTTCGAACTTCAATTGAGTGTACAAGACTCAATTTAAGTCAGAATTCTTTGAAACTAGAATTGTCAGGACCGTTGGAATAATAGTTTTATAATGGAAGAGAAAAATCTGGATTTCGTCGAATAGATTTTGAGTTATGTCAAAATCAAATTTTCAGAAAAACAACGCCATAACTTTTTAAAACCATAACGGTTTATTTAATTTTATAAAAGGATTTTAAGCAAAAAAAATCGGAATTTCTATTTAGAAAATTTCAGATTTGAGTTGTAAAATATATGTGAACTCAAGTGGAGTAATGGATTGATTTTTGAAACAGAAATCAAATTTTTAATTATTGAATAGAATTAACTTATTTGAATAGTAATTAGTTAATGAGATTTTGAATTGATATTGGGCTTTGAATAAGTGAATTCGATTTGGAAATTTATATTCCAAATAGAAAAGGAATCTTGAATTGAAATTGGAATTCAATTTGGTTATAAGCAAGTTAAATATTTTATTTGAACATGTTATGTTCAAACAAAGAAGTGAAACAGGCAAAATAGCTAATTAGAAAATAAATTAGTGAATTGGGTTAAGACGAATGGATTGAGTTGAAACCAAATAGGAATATTTGGATATGCGTTAGACAGGTATGGGATGAAGTGTATAAAGATTATAATTCGAGTGCCCGATGAAAAGGTACACGTTTAAATTCCATATGAGGTTTTATACGCCGAATCGGCAAGCCACTTGGCTTTTTGAATGAAGAGGGCCTGTGCGGCGGTTTGGGGATTTTCCCGATGCCCCCGGTACAAAGGAGGTTATGGCGAAATTTTCCGGGGATTTAAGGAGTGAGAATATTTTTAAGATAATTTGATAATTAGAAATCTATATATCAATATATATAGAATCCGGTAAGGAAACGAACCTAAAAATAGAATATTATAAACAAAAAGGAAATCGAAAATCTAGCAATAGAAAGAGAAATATATATATATATATATACGTTTTAAAAATGAATAAGTGGTTTTATGGTGTTGATGATTTGAGATAAGTGGTCTTGTCTGTTTTGAAGTTAAAGATGTTATTCTGTCAAGGTCTGAGAGGTATTATACCCCAACTTGATTGATTTCATTTTTAACCGATAGATAACAAGATCCAGTCTTGAAGAGAAATTTTTGAATAAGAGTTAGTGGAATGCAGTATTTTGGGTTGTTTGTAACGATGTTTTACACAACATTCGTTTTATCCTAAATAAGTGGAATTTTGGAAATATAAAAGTAAATATTTCCCGAGTATAGGATTAAATGAGCGGGGAAAGCAATAAATAATTGGAATGTTCTCCAATTATAAATAGAGAATATTTTCTAAGTGTAGAATATAAAAGAAGACGATATATGGAAATGTTTTCCAAATAGCGTAAGAGGCCAAGATGATTATTGAAAATATTTGGTTAACAAATATTGATAGAGAAATGGAGAAATGATTTAATTAATGAAATATTAATTAAGTGGCCCAGTGATTTGTTTGATGGTTGGAATGTTTGTTTGTTTTTCTTAGATAGTTAAATAACCGACTATCGAAGTATTTGTCAATAATGGTTGTCAATATGGGGAGACCGGTTGGATTATAATCCGAGAACCACCCCGTATTGGTAGTAGCGTTGCGAATCATATTATATAAAGATAATCGAAGACGGAGTGAAGTGCAAGGACTTTTTCTATTAATGGAAATTGTGCCTTCGGTTTCATTCAATCCCAGAACGAACGTATATGGACGAATGTCTGACAAAGTATTTCCAATGATTGAATAAGTTGGTCTGTATAAATATATATGGTGGCGGGGGATTTATTCTCTTAGCATAGTATCCAGAATATATTTATGCAAATCAATTAATGATTAACGGATGTGACAATATGGCATGCAAAGTGATTGTGCTATCAACGAATGATAAGAAATCGTAGCCTCAGGCCTCAACAACCGAAAAATGACAAAAATCGGGCAGGCAACATGGCTATGTGGGTCTCTCCCATTAGGGTGTATAATCACCTATCTAGAGAAATTCCTTTTACTTCTTTAATCTATCGATGTTGTCCCTTTTCTGGGAACGATTGCTGATCCCAACCGTTGGTGACATACATTCAATACACTCAAGCGAAATGAGTGGTCGGTCATGTGTGGGCCGGGTTGCAAGATGTTTTTGTTGAACCCAGTGTATTCCCCTCTAGAGATACACTATCGGTAGGTGGTTCCATACCTTGTCATATTGGAAATCTAATCTCCAATAAGCGCCATGCGGTTTTTGATTTTATATTATATATGGAGCGTGAGATGTAAGCGTTCCGCTAGATTCTATTTATTTGATGTAGACATTATTATAATATCACTGGATTTGATATCAAAATGTTTTGGGTTATAGTAAGGTAAAAATCATCCATGTTTATGTGTGGGCTGGTCTTACTATTATCCTTTCCTTCGAAAGGATTTTGAAAGTTAAACAAATGGTTGGAGTTTACTCATACCAGTCACATGACTGACCCAGAGTTTATTTTGTTTGTTTTCCCTAAACTCTTGGGTGCCCATATTTGTATGGGCAGTCAGGTAGTCGGGATTTTACATATTCACTTGGAAGAGATGGAAGCAGGAGGCTTCACCAGTTATCTATAGACTATCATATTTCCGCTGTGTACTATGTTGTATCTGGAAACATGTGTTTATAACTGTTCCAGGAATAACTGTTGTGCTCTGATAATGGTATATATATACAGTTACTAATTTGTATTTCAAAAGTTATGTTATTTAATATATTTTATTCGTTCCGCTGTGATATTTGTGTTCTTCGTTTTTCTTCTATTCTAATATTTCTTTCTTTCTATTTCTCATCCTCTAACTTCTTTCTAATAATGATTCGTATTTCTATGCAAATTTGGGTTGGACGTGTGGTGTTATTAGTCAACTCAGATAGTATACGGATTTGCGGGCCATTACATAACAACCACTATAATTCTTTTGCTCGGCTTTAACCAACTGGCAATTCATGTACTTGGATATAAACTTCCCAACGTCTCTCTTCATCCCTTCCCAGTAGTAGGTCTGCTTCATGTCTTGAGACATTTTGTTACCACCGGAATGTATATTCATCTTCGAGTGATGACATTCTCTAAGCATTTCTTCTCTCAATCCATTAACATTGGGTACAACAAGTCTACCATTCTTTCGAAGCCATCATTCTCGATCAAGAACATACTTGTTCATCTCCACACTGTCGATATCATCTCTATCTTAGAGATGATTTCCAATAGGTTAGGATCGTACCTCTGACTGTAACTGATCCGCTCAATCAAAGTGGGTCTGATCATCAAACTGGCTAACATTTCTGGATCCAATTTGCACTTAGGTATGAAATCATATCCCGTGATCTAATTCAGTTGCTTCCATTCAGGAAACATAGCCCCCAAACTGGCATGTCTCCTATTCAATGCATCAGCTACCTCATTTTCTTCCTGGGTGTGTATGCAATATTGAAATCATATGAAGCCAAGAACTCTAACCATCTCTGCTAACAAAGATTTAAATCCTTTTGGAAGAAAAGATATTTTAATGATTTATGATCTGTGATCAACTCGAATCTTTCTCCCAAAAGAAAATGTCTCTACATCTTTAACGCGAACACGATCGCTGCCAATTCCAAATCATGGGTAGGATATCTTTTCTAATGCAGTTTCAGTTGTCGACTAGCATAAACTACAACCCTACCTCCTTGCATCAGTACAACACCTAGTCTGGTACCATAGGGATCCGTGTATACCATCATCTCTTCATTCCCTTTGGGAATAACTAACACTAGTGCATATATCAACTTTTCCTTTAGACTCTTAAATGCATACTCACACCTTTTGTCCCAGACGAAAGCTTGATTCTTCTTGTTCAACTGAGTTAACGGTGCCGCTATCTTGGAGACTTGAATAAACTTACGATAATATCCAGCTAACCCCAAGAAACTTCTTACGTTCGTTGCATTCTTGGGCATAGACCAATCTTGCACCGTAGCCACCTTCGTAGGATCCACGGCAATACCATTCTATGAAACAACATGGCCTAAGAACCTCACTTCCCTCCTCCAGAAGTGACATTTAGAAATTTTTTCTTTCAATTGGTGTTTCCTCAACACCTCCATAACTGTCCTCAAATGTTCCTTATGTTCTTTCTCTATCCTCGAGTAAACCAGGATATCATCCACGAACACAAGAACAAACTTATTCAATTGATCTCTAAAAACCTATTCATAAGATCCACAAAATATGCGGGTGCATTAGTCAATCCGAATGGCATGACCAACAACTCATAGAATCCAGAAGACGTCTGATATGTCGTTTTAGGTATACTCTCAGCTGCTACTCAGAGCTGATGAAAACCTATCGCGAGATCCAACTGGGAGGACACTCTTGCTCCATTTAACTGGTCAAACAAATCATCTATCCGTGGAAGAGGATATTTATTCTTCCTAGTTACCTTGTTCAACTTGTGGTAGTCCACACATAAGCGAAGGGAACCATCTGCCTTAGTAGAAAATACAACTGGTGCTCCCCACTCGGAAATACTTCTTCTGATAAATCCTTTCTTCAAAAGATCTCTTACTTGCACCTCCAGCTCTCGCTGCTCCCTTGACGCTATACGACAAAGAGGAATCACTATAGGTTTGGCATCTTTTACTAAATCAATCCGAAACTCGATCTCTCTGTGTGGTGGAAGTCCGGTCACTTCCCCGAAGATGTCCGGATACTTGCCAGCAATACGCACGTCTAATAACTCATCATGAGGGATGTTGAGGGAATTTAGAAAACTTGCCATCACCCCATCACAAGGTAGGCAACCCAATACCACCCTCCGCCCATCATCCGCTCTAATGGTCACTGAAGACCCCTCACAGTCCACCACCACCCCATACCTTTGGAGCCAATCGACTCCTAAAATAATGCCAAACCCAGTAAAGCCCAAAACAAAACAATCACAAGCAAACATACATCCATTAATCGATAAGACCAAATTATGACAAATCATACTAAGGCTGGTCGAATCACTGATCGGGTTCATCACAACTAAAGGTCTATCGACAATCTAGGGCCCCAATCCCAACATATCTACCAGGTCACTAGATACGAAGGAATGGGAAGCATCATTATCAAACAACACTTGAATAGGAATATCATAAATAGAAAGCATACGTTGAATAACGACACCCTTTCCCTTCTTCGTCGCAGTTAGGGCATTCGACGAAGAAGTAACAGCATTATTGGCATATACTTTCACGATCTGCTTCTCTTTAGAAGGTTGTGGACATTTATCCTTATGATGTCCCACTTGGCCACAGTTAAAGCACTTCCTGTCTACAGGCTTTGCTCGACAATATTTGGCATAGTGGCCCTTTTTTCCATAACTAAAACACTGTATATCTTTCTTATCCTTCTTTTTCTGGCCATCCTTGGTCTGGTTCTGTTTCCTCTTATTCTGGGAATTTTTCTAGTCTTTACCGCTTGCCTGCGGTTTTGGCTCTCTGGCAGAGGCAATAGCAACCTCGGTCTTCGACTAGGGTAAACGCTCTTTGATCTCAATGTTTCCCCCATAATAGATTCGAATGTCTCATCGATGTGGTTTATAAGTCTTTCCCCCAAGTACTCATCTAAGCCAGTTATGAACTTCTCGTTCTTCTTTTCGGCAATATCGATAAGAGATAATCCATACTTCGATAAATTATCGAATTCAGCAATATATTCCGAGACTGACCTAGCATTCTGCTTAAGCTCCAAAAATTTCCAAAACAATTCTGATTTCTGAGAAGTTGGAATAAACTTGTCACTGAAGCGAGTCTTAAACTGATTCTAAGTAACTTGATCCTCGGAGGTAGCCGCTTTAATGGCATTCCACCAATTCATAGCCCGGCCTTGAAGTTGACGCGATGCTAACTTTCTCTTCATTGCATCATCGATTCCCAAATCCTCAAAGATGCGCTCACAAATGCCAAGCCAATCTTGAACCTCCGTAGCCCATTCCTTTCCATGGAACGACTTCCCACAAAGACTAGTATAATCCTTGCGGAGCTTGGCGTAATCGGCCCTAGGCGCTTGCACTACTGCACCACCACCGTTAGCAGCATTAGGAACTGATCCCTGAGTATCCCTAAGCATCTCTCGCATGAAAGCAGTAAACATCGTCCTTATATCAGGGACATTCTCATTGTTGGCCCCTGAACCCATAATCCTCGTATTTCGGCTCATCATCAAATCTATAAGGAGAAAACGACTAGCCATCTTTTTAGTGGTGCCAGTGCAGTGCGACTTCATCCTTAGATATACTAATAGTGTATATACATATAGTTTTTGAAAACCAAAATATCATAAATACGATCTCTCATATACGTATACTATCTCTCCCTGGTGTCTTCCCCTAGGTTAAACTATGCAACCTAGGCTCTGTTACCAAGTGTGATAGCCCCCCCCCCCCCCCCCCCCGCACCAGCCAACATTTCCTTTGTAATGCTCTGTGTCGATGTCCAACTAGGACGGGACGGTATTCAAAAGAAATGGGATTTGAAATGATGAATCATCAAGAACCTGTAGTATATCTCACAGCGCATGGAATAAAATATAATAATAACACAACTTGATATAAAACAGGCGAGACAGTGCATAAGATGAAAACTAAACCATCATAGCAGCGGAATCAAAAGTACAGCTTATGATCCAAACTGTTATTACAACTTCAAAATACATCTCTAAAGAAAAATAGAAAAGGTACTACTAATGCCCAAAGTAGTGACCAACAACAACACAGGCAGAATATATGTAAATAGCACGTGGAAGCCTCCTGCTTATCTCCGGACAGCTACTCATGCATAACCACCTAACATGTCTGTAGTCTGCTCGTTTATGAGCACCCAAAGTAATAAGAAGAGACATAAAACTCTGGGTCAGACAAAATTATGGTATGAGCGATAGCAGCAAAATAAAGACAGGTATAAATTATCATACCTGACCTGAACCTACAAACAAAGAGTTAGCACAACAGGATGTACAATACTCTAAGGTAACAATAACATATAGTGTAAAAATAGGAGTGTGCGTGTCATGGTGATAACAAACATCAAACATAGCAATCATCCTCATGTCTCTCACTCAGTGCGTAAAGCATACGATATCCACCGCTTTGGTCACCAGAACCATTGTGGCTATGACAAAGTCCCACTCCGTACAACTATCACTATGACCAATTTGCCCCTTTGGAACCCTGATGAAGTCCGACTCCGTACAACCTCTGATCCCACTGCACTGGTCCATAGTCAATGGCCCCTTCTCTATAGTAAACTAAAGTAATAGATATCGATAACCCTTTTGCACACGTCCCGCAGCAAAGTCCAACTGTAGAAGCTAATACATTGGTTCCCATCTGGTACCTGAGTAATAACCTCCCACTTGCACTTCCTTTGCATCTCAGATTTTTCAGTCGAAGTGGTGATCGGTTCGGTTCGGTTGTGCTTAGTGCCCTAATCATCATCGGTTCAGTTCGGTTCTCTCATGCCTCGACCCAGTTCAGTTCTCCAAACTTCCATTCGGTTCGAGCAAAGTGCTTGCTCGCGGTTTGGTTTATTCTCTTCAGTCTTGGTCTGGTTCGATACTCTACACTTTGGTTCGGTATGATACATGCCGATCCAACCCCACGCCATCCAGCTTCTCCAGTCCGATCCCAACTCAACCTATGCAGGTCTTCCTTTTTTCCATGTTTTCCCCTGTGCCAAGCTCCGGTTCGGTTCGGTCCTCCACCTCCGATCTGATCCGAAAACCTGCAGTTTTTCCAGCGAGCTTGTTTCGTCCAATCTCGCCATACAACGGCGTTTTCAATCATTCTAACTTTACTAAACAATCATCGAACATCCCAAACAGTGATAACAACATATAGAAGCAATCAAAAAGATCAAAACATCAATCACATAGGCTATTTTAGATCAAACATACCCAAAATCAATGATTTTCCCCTTAATCCCCTTAACCATGTTTAACAATAAGATTAACAAACTTAATCCAAATTAACCCAAATTTTTATCAATGACACAAAATAATATTTTAGAAGTTTTACATATTTTTCTAGATTTTTATGATCCATAATTATCACTAATCACCCTTAATTAGTTGTAATTAGTGTAAAAACATGCAAATCACTCACCTTAGTCACAAATAAATTATAAATATGATAAATCCACTGATTTGGAACGAAATCCTATGTACAGTAGTAGCTCTACCTCTGATTTGATGCAAATTTGACTTGACTTGATGTAGTTTTGCTTAATTAGTGATTAAAAGGTGATTATGGAGTGATTTAGAAGATGGAAGCCATTGCTAGGGTTAGAGTAATGTTTGTGGCGAGTAGAAAAATGAAAAGGAACCATTCCCTAATTCCTTCCAGCCCTCCCATAACTCTATTCCCTAACTGGGTTATGAGCCTAGCTGCTAATCACCATATTAAGCCTGATTATGTTGTTTTTCCATCTTCAAATATTATTCCATCCACATTTACCAAATGGTAAGTCCATTTGATTAACGTGACCACTCTACGAAGGTAGACCATCATCTGGATCCAATGGAAGTGGTTTCAGGTTAAAACTCCTTTCCAATCAAAAGTTATAGGCAAAACAAGATTCGCTTGGGGCAAAACGATCATTTAAAAATTGGCAAAAATCGTGAATGTAGGAAATGACCTCAATAGTCGCTTCCCAAAGTAACATGACCATATGACTTCGTATGAAAATGAAATAAATATTATACGATCCTTCGATGTGTAGAATGCATGAGGTTACACATAAGGATGATTTAAAAATATTGGTTGTGCAGTTTTTGCGATGCACTAGAGGTAATGATGCATTAAAATCATTAACGGTAATAAGAAAAAAAGTTGTTTAAGCTTTGTAAACATTGTTTCTGTACCTTGTCGATGATGCACGGGAGTTATTATTCAAATCATTTTACATTTTAGAGCTTGTTTTAAGCCTCCTTTGCAGCCTATATGTAACACCCCATGTTTTTAATATAATAAAAAATGTATATATATATATATATGCATAAATAGGTTAATAATGGTGATGTATAATGAAAAATTTATTAATATATGGAAGAGAAGGAAAAATTAATTCGATAACAGTGTATGTAACAGAGAAGATAATAAAATAAGGATACTCAATTTAAATATCAGGAATTAAGTAAAATGGACATCACCATCGCGTTCTTCTCAAAATTTTGCTTGGAATAGAGTCTAAGTCTGCGAAAATCGGACTTCGTACGAAGAAGTTATGACCTTTGGAAGATGCAAGAAAAATTCAAAAATCAAGCAGCTCAGAACAGAAAAAAATGACCAGGTCGACCATGAGGTCGACCTCCCAAGGGGGAGGTCGACCTTAGTGTCGACCTACCTCTTGGGGAGGTCGAGATATCTCGACCTGGGACGAGAATTTCGGTTCAGATGCAGGCCCAGCTCATTTTTGAGCACCTGTGACGTGTTTTAATGTGTTGTACGGATCTGATGGCTTCTAGGTCAATCTAAGGGCTCTAAAACACTCTCTACACCTATAAAATAGTGCCTTGACCTAACCTAATTCATAAACAATTCCTTATGACACCTCTGTGCCGTTAAACTTCAACCAAACATGACCGCCGCCCTAAAACCCTAAACTAAATTGCAAGTTCTTCACAAATTTTGGAGTTTAATCAAATCAAGAAGCAAAGTTCTTCATCAAAAATTCATGCTTTTCACCAATAATCAAATAAGAAGATTAAATCAGCGTTCTACATCAACAACAAATCGCTTCTTTCTCTAATCCAGTCAATGTGGGTGGATTTGAACTACATTTGTTGTATAATGTTGCTTCTATCGTTTACCATTCCCCATAATGAATATGATGTTAATTTAATAAGATATGTTATTTTATTTATGCCTGCGTTTGAGTTCTCTCCTTTTTATCATTTCCCCTTTTTATTTTTGGATTTAGGTTATCTCGAACCTAGACGAAATCTTATTATACATTACGCACGATTGGAATATGGGGATATTGGAATATAATCTGTAATTTTGGGGTTTGTGGCATAACAATTGTTATTGCATATATTGGGCATAATCTATTTTATGCAGTCGAGGAATATAATCTATAATGTTGAATCTATGTAAGTTTGACATAATTTGTCGTTGGATTGGTGAAGTTTATTTGTGACTTGAAAAGAAAGCCTAGAGGGTGAACTAGATTATATGTATGAACGTGGGAATGTTGGGATATATATATTGGGAAAATATTGATTATATGAAATTGGATATAATTGGATATTGGAAATTAGTAAGTTTGGGTATGAATAACATGGAATTGGTGAATTTGGATGGAATTGGATAATTTGGGTATTATGAAATTTGGCTAACTATTATGTAATTGGTAAAGTGAATAACAAATTGGAAATAGGCATCGAAATGAAATGTAATTAAGTTGAATTTGGAACATAAGACATGAATTTGGGGTTTAGGTGAAAGATGATTGTTAATGAATGCCTATGACACGAGGTTAGACACGTTTGTGGTGTAAGACTACCTGGAACCGCCCGGCAAATACAGCAACCACAAGTGGACGTCTAATGTGAGAGGTCAACGACAAGAACTTGAGATGTAACGGTTTATTACGTAAGGTTAGGCGCATTTGTGGTGTAAGACTGCCCGGAACCGCCCGGCAAATCCAGCCGCCACGAACGGACGTCTAATGTGAGAGGTCATACATCGTTACCGTATTATAAATAAATTAAGAAATACTAACCATAATGAGACATGTGGGTGACATGGGTATGGTTAGAGGGTTAAGTGGGTGACATAAACGACATGTAAAGCATGACTAATGTGGACTTAACCGTTGTAAGAAATGTGATGTAAAACATGACTAAGGTAGACTTAACCGTAGTAAGACATGTGTAAGATATGGAAACTATAATAAAGGGGGTTAAGTGGGACACATGTGACATGTGAAACTGAATTTAGACATGCTTAACCAAATGGGACCCGTAACGGTATCATAAATTAATTGAATTGGGTAAAGTTGAAGTAACGGGTTAAGTAAAAGGAAGGGTTAAGTCAAACCTAAAATTAATGACACGGTAATGGGGGAATGATAATTACCTATTATAAACTTGAGTTGTGGTGATGTAAAATTAAATAATAGGAAAACTTGTCATAGGGACAAGGGAAGGTTATGACTTAAGATGTAATACAAGACTTGAAAGGTGGGACGACTTATACTATGAAATAAGTCAAATCAAAAATTAATGACAAGAAATGGGGAATGATAAATAACCTATTATGAATAAAACTTAAATAAGGCAAGAAAGGATAATAGGTGGAAATTATAACTTATGGGACAAGATAAGTTATAGGAAACGATAAGGAAGATGAGATAACTTATATGTAAAGATATACTTAAATTAAGTGGTTTGGAAAGGAGAAATGTGAAATTAAAAATGATATAAGTTATATGAGTGGAAAAGAAGTAAATTAGAATCATATATGTTAGTTGGGATAAGTAATTCTCTGGGTGCCAATCTGATGTTGATTTCGGTCTTCGGGGCTGGTGTTTAGAGGGTTATTCTCCTAATCAGTATGTATGTGGGATAAGGCATACTTAACTATGAATTAAGTATAACATGTTGTTGTAACCCAAAAAGGGAATAATTTATGAAATGGGAAAATAACATGTTGTGGGCTTATTAATGGACTTAAGTGGGTTAAGTATAAATTGAATTAATAAGCAAGGGTAACTTGGTGAATACGAAAAAAGGAAGCTAATGTGAATAACCAAGTTAAATGAGAAAGTTGACAAGGTGGCACAAGCATGAAATAAATGGTTAGACGTAGGGTCTAATGACATATAAAACTAAGGCGCTTGAAGCAGTCCGCACGTTGTAGGATGAATAACCCAACGAGGTAGATCATGATGGTGTCATAAGGCACGAGGAAAGCACATGTTCGCTATTTTGGAGGCTCCAACGGACTGGAAGGGGAAGCACGCGGCTTCCTGAGACGTTAAAGGTGCTCTTGGTAGTCCTCTGTAGTGGTTTAGCTTCGGGCTAGGATTACAGAGGTTGGGTCTACGCGGAACTACCAGGTGGGTGGGCCTTGACTGCACAAGCAGGGGGAAGTCAGAATGCTGTACGCGGTGGCATTAAGGGTGGTTTGGTGATTGCCTCAGGTGGAGGTGGAGGGTCAAGACCAAACGATAGCAAGATCGTCGGATGCCTGTCACCAGCAGTGTAAAGAATGCGAAAAGACAAGAGCTAACCCCTAGAGATCGTTAACCTTTGCTATCAAGGGACGGGTGCGGGGAGACCCCACATGGATGTTTAGATTGTTTACTTGTTAGGGGTGGTCGCTTAGCTCATGTGGTCTTTACTAGTTGAGGGAGGTGCTGAGGTGGGGCCATAGCCACCATAGGAAAAACCAGACCCGAGGGATATCTGTACATTGGACACTCTTAGAGGCGGGCCCGTACAGATATAGAAAAGCTCCCGACCAAGCTCCGTGTTTTCTGGTGTAGCCTGCCACGGAACTTGGGTGCACAAGTAGAGATTATGTGCAGTAGAAACATCGAGTACGATTGATGATACGTACGTGGGAAAGTCTAGGTACAACCATGTCTGCTCTAGGTGATGTATCGTAGACTAGAGGGCATTATTCGGTGATGGAACCAAACTCGATCGAATAGTTCGAGGACAGCAGTCAATATGCTTATGTAGCACAGCGATAGTGGTTCTATGCGGATGTAGTGTTGTACATTACTATGGCATAGGATGAGGGACTGCGCATATTATTGTGGCGATACGGAGGAGACCGTGCGAGTGGGGTATCACGGGGTGTACCTCACTTTGGGGGTAGCTACATATACACCATATTAGATTAATCTACTAGGGGGTAAATTGGTGCGATGTGTATGTAAGCTTTCAGTGCTAATAACATGTAGAGCCTAATAAATAAGAAAGTGTAATTGAACGGTATATGTAGGATTATTCAAGAAGTGCAGTTTAAATTCATTTACACAGAACTTATGTTCTGACCCCCTCCTCATAACATTCGCAGGTTAGACAGAGACTTATAGCTTTGGGAATAACGATTTAGCAGTATTGTGATTAAGGTAAAGTTATGTTTTAAATATATCATATTTTACTCCTTACGCTGTGAGGTGTTTCCCAAACTCTAACATATCTCTTTTCTCTGTCTTTTTCTGCAGGATACCAGAGCAACCAACTCGGGTTTCGGTGGATTGGATTTTTTGAAAAAAAATCGATCCGTCGGAATCTGGGTTGTCACATCTGGTATTAGAGCTTCGGTTTAGTGGTCTTAGGGAGATATTGAGTGAACGTATTTATATTTTCTAAAATATAAATATAATATATATATAAACCTAAATCCATAAAGTAGCCTACTAGGTAGGGAAAGAGTTGGGATATTTAGTATGTACACTAAAGTAATAAATATAGAAATTTTTGAGACACTTAGGTGGTTTGGTTGGAAAGTGTACAATATGAATTGGTATTTGAGAAAGAAAGTATCCCATAGAATTAAAACTGGAATGTTATTTCAGAGTAGTGGGTTCAGAAATGAAACCTTATAGATTGGAAAAGGTTAAGATGTGGAAAATGAATTAGGAATAAATATAGTCGAGAGAATTGAATTTGCATAAGTGCCTAGGAAAGCCTAGTCGAGTTAAAGACCTGCTTTGAGTCTAACCCAATGATAAGCTTTTAAGAACTTGAATCTTTAAGAGAGTTTGTTGTATTTTTTCCAAGTTTTGATCTTAAAAGTATTTTGATGTTTTTAGTGCATGATGGGTTTTAAAGTAAAGTGAGGTATACTGGGTAAAACAATGATTTCTTGTTTTAAAAATTCTCTTGTGAAAAGGTGCATATTATGGAGCATAAATAGCTCGCTAGTTTTCATATATGAAAAGAAGTTTTGAAATCTCTATTCGGTTAACAATAAATTTTAATTATTGTTTTGAAAAGAAATTTTTGTTGGGTGAACAAAATAAACGGTAGAGTGCAAGAATAGAGTAGAAATTTGCGCCTTAACAACCAAAGTTAACATTGTAAATAGGAACAGTGTAACCCATTAGTCGTCCTTGTCTACTCCAGTTTTTGTGATTTGAATTTTTTTTTTTGCAATTTTACTTTGTAACATGTTTTTATGGTTTGGCAAAAGCAAATTTTTGAGAAAAGAATAAAAGTTTTACCACATTAATCTTTGGAAGAAGAATGTAATGAAAAGATAGAAGGTCAAACCATGTTAAAAATGGAGTAAGTAAGGATTAAGGCCTAGAACGAACGAGATAAAGTTAAAGCTATTAGAACCAACTGGGAATTGGTTGAGATGAGAAATTCTCTAAGTATCAATCTGATGTTGATTTCGGTCTTCGAGGTTGATACTTAGTGAGTTAATTTCTTGCCAATTTACAGTCAGGGATTAGATAATATTAAACTAATGGAAAATTTCCCATAGAAGCCATAAGCCATATGAGTCTAGGATTGTTGCTTGAAAGAGAAGTATAGGCTAGTAATACATAGCATGGACTAGTAGTGACTGCTAGGTAGTGAAGGGCAAGCAAATGTATAGATCTTGTTGAGCGAACTCATGACAAAGTCCTAAGATTCTTGGCCCATAGTTGTAGCTGTGTAGGATACTGTTTGAGTTGAAAACAGAAGAGCTTGTTTGAAATAATAAACTTAAGAAGAAGACTAGCCTAACTAACAAGAAAACAACTGAATCAATCAAGCAACAAAACATGACGGGAAAAGAAAATGGAAATCTTAAGAAAAAGATGAATAAATATTAGATTTTTCCAAGATAAGTGGAAAAAGAGAAGAAATTTTCTTATGTGATTGTACTTGGATAGGACTTGCATAAGAAAATTTGAAATCTTCATAGAATAGTCATATAAAAATCCAAGTACGATTATAAAAGAAAAACGAAGGATGTGAATTTTTCCGTTTTACACCTTTTCGTAACATAAGAAATCGAATTTGGAAAATTAGATTTTTCTAAATTTCGAATTTAATGATGGTTGGTAAGATTTTGGATGCGAAAATTGGATGAACTATGCTCTTAATCTGTTAGAGTGTAGGAAAATGTGGATGAAAAACGTTTTGATATATCAAAAATATTGCATTCATATAGAATTGCAAGTATATTTAGGATGTGAGCATCATGTTTTGAAAGAGTTTTTAAAGTTTGCATACATATAGGAGGATCCAAATTAGGCATACATACTTTACTATGATGTATCTCACTTTGCACATGTGCACAATGTTTGCAACAATTGGATGCACACTTGATGGATGGATATTACGAGGGGTTATCTATTTTACTCTTATTGAATTTCCGGGACGAAATTCTTTAAGGTTGGGAGAATGTAACACCCCGCATTTTTAATATAATTAAATATATATATATATATATATGCATAAATAGGTTAATAATGGTGATGTATAATGAAAAACTTATTAATATATGGAAGAGAAGGAAAAATTAATTCGATAACAGTGTACGTAATAGAGAAGATAATAAAATAAGTATACTTAATTTAAATATCAGGAACTAAGTAAAATGGATATCACCATTGCATTCTTTTCGAAATTTTGCTTGGAACAGAGTCCAAGTTTGCGAAAATCGGACTTTGTATGAAGAAGTTATGGCCTTCGGAATTTGCAAGAAAAATTCAGAAATCAACCAGCTCAGAACTGAAGAAAAAAAATGACCAGGTCGACCTCCCAAGGGGGAGGTAGACCTTAGTGTCGACCTACCTCTTGGGGAGGTCAAGCTATCTCGACCTAAGATGAAAATTTCGGTCCAAAAGCAGGCGCAGTTCATTTTTGAGCACCTAATACGTGTTTTAATGTGTCGTACGGATCTGATGGCTTCTAGGTCAATCTAAGGGCTCTAAAACACTCTCTACACCTATAAAATAGTGCCTAGACCTAACCTAATTCATAAACAATTCCTTCTGACACCTCCATGCCATCAAACTTCAACCAAACATGGCCGCAGCCCTAAAACCATAAACTAAATTGCAAGTTCCTCACAAACTTTGGAGTTTATTCAAATCAAGAAGCAAAGTTCTTCATCAACAATTCATGCTCTTCACCAATAATCAAATAAGAAGAAAAAAATCAACGTTCTACATCAACAACAAATCGCTTATTTCTCTAATCCAGTCAATGTGAGTGGATTTGAACTATATTTGTTGTATAATGTTGCTTCTATCATTTACCATTCCCCATAATGAATATGATGTTAATTTAATAAGATATGTTATTTTATTTATACCTACGTTTGAGTTCTCTCCTTTTTATCCTTTCCACTTTTTATTTTTGGATCTAGGTTATCTCGAACCTAGACGAAATCTTATTATACAATACGCATGATTGAAATATGGGGATATTGGAATATAATCTGTAATTTTGGGGTTTGTGGCATAACAATTGTTATTGCATATATTGGGCCTAATCTATTTTATGCAGTCGAGGAATATAATCTATAATGTTGAATTTATGTAAGTTTGACATAATTTGTCATTGGATTGGTGAAATTTATTCGTGACTTGAAAAGTAAGCCTAGAAGGTGAATTAGATTATATGTATGAACGTGGGAATGTTGGGATACATATATTGGGAAAATATTGATTATATGAAATTGGGTATAATTGGATATTCGAAATTAGTATGTTTGGGTATGAATAACATGGAATTGGTGAATTTGGCTAGAATTGGATAATTTGGGTAATATGAAATTTGGCTAACTATTATGTAATTGGTGTAGTGAATAACAAATTGGAAATAGGCATCGAAATGAAATGTAATTAAGTTGAATTTGGAACATAAGACATGAATTTGGGGTTTGGGTGAAAGACGATTGTTAATGAACGCCTATGACATAAAGTTAGACGCGTTTGTGGTGTAAAACTACCCGGAACTGCCAGGCAAATCCAGCAACCACAAGCGGACGTCCAATGTGAGAGATCAACGGCGCACGTTTGTGGTGTAAGACTGCCCGGAACCGCCCGGCAAATCCAGCAGTCACGAACGGACGTCTAATGTGAGAGGTCATACATCATTACTGCATTGTAAATAAATAAAGAAATACTAACCATAATGAGACATGTGGGTGACATGGGTATGGTTAGAGGGTTAAGTGGGTGACATAAATGACATGTAAAACATGACTAACGTGGACTTAATCGTTGTAAGAAATGTGATGCAAAACATGACTAAGGTAGACTTAACCGTTGTAAGACATGTGTAAGATATGGAAACTATAATAAAGGGGGTTAAGTGGGTCACATGTGACATGTGAAACTGAATTTAGACATGCTTAACCAAATGGGACCCGTAACGGTATCATAAATTAATTGAATTAGGTAAAGTTGAAGTAACGGATTAAGTAAAAGGAAGGGTTAAGTCAAATATAAAACTAATGACACAGTAATTAGGTAATGATAATTACCTATTATAAACTTGAGTTGCAGTGATGTAAAATTAAATAATAGGCAAATTTGTCATAGGGACAAGGGAAGGTTATGACTTAAGATGTAATACAAGACTTGAAATGTGGGACGACTTATACAATGAAATAAGTCAAATCTAAAATCAATGACAAGAAATGGGGAATGATAAATAACCTATTATGAATAAAACTTGAATAAGGCAAGAAAGGATAATAGGTGGAAATTATAACTTATGGGACAAGATAAGTTGTAGGAAACGATAAGGAAGATGAGTTAACTTATATGTAAAGATATACTTAAATTAAGTGGTTTGGAAAGGAGAAATGTGAAATTAAAAATGATATAAGTTATATGAGTGGAAAAGAAGTAAATTAGAATCATATATGTTGGTTAGGATGAGTAATTCTCTAGGTGTCTGTCTGATGTTGATTTCGGTCTTCGGGGCTGGTGTTTAGAGGGTTATTCTCCTAATCAGTATGTATGTGGGATAAGGCATACTTAACTATGAATTAAGTATAACATGTTATTGTAACCCAAAAAGAGAATAATTTATGAAATGGGAAAATAACATGTTGTGGGCTTATTAATGGACTTAAGTGGGTTAAGTATAAATTGAATTAATAAGCAAGGGTAACTTGGTGACGAAAAAAAGGAAGCTAATGTGAATGACCAAGTTAAATGAGAAAATTGACGAGGTGGCACAAGCGTGAAATAAGTGGTTAGACTTAGGGTCTAATGACATATAAAACTAAGGCGCTTGAAGCAGTCCGCACGTTGTAGGATGAATAACCCAACGAGGTAGATTATGATGGTGTCATAAGGCACGAGGAGAGCGCACGTTTGCTATTTTGGCTGCTCCAACAGACTGGATAAGGAAGCACGTGGCTTCCTGAGACGTTAAAGGTGCTCTTAGAAGTCCTCTATAGTGGTTTAGCTTCGGTCTAGGATTACAGAGGTTGGGTCTGCGCGGAACTAACAGGTGGGTGGGCCTTGACTGCATAAGCAGGGGGCAGTCAGAATTCTATACGCGGTGGCATTAAGGGTGGTTCGGCGATTACCTCAGGCGGAGGTGGAGGGTCAAGACCAAACGATAGCAAGATCGTCGGATGCCTGTCACCAGTAGCCTAAGGAATGCGAAAAGACAAGAGCTAGCCCCTAGAGATCATTAACCTTTGCTATCAAGGGACGGGTACGGGGAGACCCCACATGGATGTTTAGATTGTTTGCTTGTTAGGGGTGGTCGCTTAGCTCATGTGGTCTTTACTAGTTGAGGGAGGGGCTGAGGTGGGGCCATAGCCAACATAGGAAAAACCAAACCCGAGGGATATCTGTACATTGGACACTCTTAGAGGCGGGTCCGTACAGATATAGAAAAGCTCCCGACCAAGCCCCGTGTTTTCTGGTGTAGCCCTACCAAGGAACTTGGGTGCACAAGTAGAGATTATGTGCAGTAGAAACATCGAGTACGATTGATGATACGTACATGGGAAAGTCTAGGTACAACCATGTCTGCTCTGGGTGGTGTATCGTAGACTAGAGGGCATTATTCGGTGATGGAACCAAACTCGATCGAATAGTTCGAGGACAGCAATCAGTACGCTTACGTATCACAGCGATAGTGGTTCTATGCGGATGTAGTGTTGTACGTTACTATGGCATAGGAAGAGGGACTGTGCATATTATTGTGGCGATATAGAGGAGACTGTGCGAGTGGGGTATCACGGGGAGTACCTCAGTTTTGGGGCATCTACATATACACTATATTAGGTTAATCTACTAGGGGGTAGATGGGTGCGACGTGTGTGTAAGCTTTGAGTGCTAATAACACGTATAACCTAATAAATAAGAAAGTGTAATTGAACGGTATATGTAGGATTATTTAAGAAGTGTAATTTAAATTCATTCACATAGAACTTATGTTCTGAAAACCCTCCTCATAAAATTCGCAGGTTAGACAAAGACTTATAGCTTTGGGAATACTGATTTAGGAGTACTGCGATTAAGGTAAAGCTATGTTTTAAATATATTATATTTTACTCCTTCCGCTATGAGGTGTTTTCCGAACTCTGACATATCTCTTTTCTCTGTCTTTTTCTGCAGGATACCAGAGCAACCAACTCTGGTTTCGATGGATTGGATTTTTGAAAGAAAAAAAATCGATCCGTCGGAATCTGGGTTGCCACACTATATGTGGAAATTTTAAGAGTATTTTGAAACAATTGAGGTAAAATTCTACTGTAGGATGGGAATTAGAAATTTTGTAAGTATAAGAACATTGAATTCTCTACTTTAATTTCCTTTTTTTGACGGAGAAGAAATTTTTAGGAAGTGATTTTAGATGCGTTAACGTGTTGGATGTTAGGATTCAGATGCAAAATTGGTTGCTTCACACTTCTATTCCTAATCATGTGAGGGTTTTGGAAGAAAAATATTTTCAAAAAGCCGCATTCTTACAGAACTTCCAAAGTATTTCAGGATGTTTTCATCATGTTTTCAAAAGTGTTTCAAAATGAAAAACATACATATAAGATGATCCAATTTAGAATCATTATGCATACATATTATATGGTTGTGACTTATTATGTACACTACAGATATGCGCATGTTTGGTTGCAAAATTTGGATGTGCACTAATTGGTTTTGTAGTATATGGTAATTAGGTGCCCGCACCATGACTTAGTCATTGGTAAACTTTTGAGAAAGATTCTTTTAGGAAGGGAAGAATGTAACAATTCATAATTTAATATTGCTTAAATTTGTTTTTAGTTAGATTCAAAAATGGAATTTGAGCAAACGATGGAACTTGACCACAAAACTTACACCGTTGCATTCGTGATGGAATTATGGTCAACTTTAATGTTTGGAATTTCGTGAACGGAGTCCGTATGAAAAAGTTACGGATGAAATATGAAAACAGACGAAAAATAATTAATCAGCATATAGATAATTAAGGCAACTAATGTTGCCATTTATCATCCAGCCTCCCATAGGAGGCAGGCTGACCTAGTAGGGATGAGCGTTCGGTCAGTTCTGTTGGTCATAAGGTAATAAAAACTAAAACTAAATTAGAATAAAAATATTTCCAAATTGAACCAAATTAATTTCGGTTAATTCAGCCGATAACTAATTTAACCGATCTTGAAGGAAGTATTATTATTTAAATGATGAATTCACTCAAGGTAAAACATAAATTGATGTTTAGAGAAATCATATATAGTAAATTTTATGTTTATAATAAAATTTGACCTATTTGGAACACATGCCTTTGTATTTTATCACTAAACTAATAATTTAAAGTACTACAACACTGTAAAATTAGAAAACAAATTAAAAGTTTGGTTAAACCAATAACCAAAAAATAATTATTTTACAAACTAAATTTAAACCGGTTTAGTTTTAAAACCGAACCAACCAAAATGAACTGGTTTAGTCAGCTAATTTGATTTGAATCGAATAATGTTCAAATAGACTGCCTTTCAATCTGTAGGTCGCTGCTCCTGTGACGGCTAGGGTTTTTATACATTTTTTTATATATTAACGGATGGATATTTCTGAAAATAAATCTTACGTTCAAGACCATTTCTACGCCTATAAAGACATGCCTAGACCCTCACTCTTTTGCCCACATTTTGTAGGGGTAGCGAAGCTCTGCCATTTCCATTTCTCCAATCCCTTCTAAAATTCTAAAATATAAATATATTCAAATCAACAAAACAAGAATTGGAGATACTAAATTTAGATATGTGCAAAAGGATAGGTTATGTACGTAGGTAATCTTTATTTTAGTTTTCCTTCTCCTTTTCCAATTTTTCTCTCAGATCTACAAATTTTTATGTGTGTGTGTATATATATATATATATATATATATATATATATATCCCTTTTTTACATACCACCGATCTGCAAGATTTGGAATTATATGTCTAAAAGTTGAAATATTTCATTATTGATAATATCATATTTATTTTGTTTGTGTCAAATCTAAATTTGTATGCCTAAAAGTATTAGATTTGTTATGTTAAAAATGAAATTGTGAATTTGAAGATCAGATATAGATCGTAGGCCTTTCAGGTATTCTTGTTTAGCCTACAGTTCTTTAGTATGTTTTGTGGTTATTGTAAGCACCATAAATTTGGAAATCACTCCCTAAATAATGTTAAAATTATGAAGTTGTTATTCTAGATTTATAGGATTTGAGTGTAAATATATAATTTGTAAAGTTTACTGGTTTAGAATTATAAACCTATTTATTATAGTTTGAGGTTTTTATTTGATTATTGTAAATTAACCCTTCTTGTTCTTTTTAAATAAAAAGACATTATTTGAATTCTACAAGAAATATTAACAAATCAAATAGGAAGAGATGTGTAAATTCATGTATTTTGTACACAGTTTACGTCAACTATTCCAAATAAAATATTATTTATTTCTTGTGATTTGAAATATGTCAATATTCCCATTTTTAAATAATTAAGGCAAAATTTGCAAGGATTACATTAAATAATCTTTGTAAAAGATTTTGAATCTCAAAAAGATTAAACACAAAAAAGTTGTTCTAGTCGTTTGTTATACTAGAATATGGAATAGTAAAAATTAAACTTAATTAGTAACTATGTAATTATCGCACTTAAAATATATATCTATATAAATATAATTATATTACAACCTTATCCGTCCAAAAACTTAAGCAACTTATGCTTTAAATATTATTAATAAAAGTAAACTTATGTTGTGAGTTTGGGACTGAATAGTTTCCACTTTTGATGGGAACATATACGGTAATAATTCCCTTAATAAATGAAAATTAATGTTTGTAACCGTCACATTGTTAGCAATTAATATGGAGTTAATTGCTATAATTAAATAATTTACAAATTAGTTAAAAAGGGAATTAATATTCTAACCATGAATGTATTAGGGAAATGAATGAATAGGTAATAAATGTCAATTGGTTACAACTCAAAATGAGAAGGAATAATTGTTCTTACTCCAACTAGGGAAATTAATATAATAAATTTATATGTATTTATACTTATATAATAACTAATAAAATTAAATAACAATATTAAAGTTTTGGGAGTTACAAAATGTAAAATTTAAATGGGACTGATATTAATGACATATAATAGGCTGTCTGTTGCCTTAGGAAACATGACCATTAGAGTCATTAATGGCATGTGATAATTATGGAATTTAACTAATTTAATTTCCATTTACTTAGGTAACATAACCATCAGGGTCGTTAATGGAATGTGACCGTTACAATAATTAATTGGTTTAAAGTGGATTTAAATGGGAATTTGCCTATTAATGGCCATAGTAAATATTAAGTCCAACAAGGAAATAAATAAATAAATAAATAATCTAGAGTTTGAATGTAATAACCCGGAAAATACGAGCCAATTTAAAAATTTTAAATTGGTGATTTCAAAGGAATTTGAGCAATTGAAATAGAATATTTCAATAAAATATGGAATTAGAAATAGTGAGTCAGTTTGAAAATTTGAATTCAAACTTTGACTGACTGTGCAGGGTGGAAAATATAACGGATTTTAGCGAAACCAAAAATATTTAAATCTGTTAGTCAATACCTTTCTAACGAATCTGAAAAATCGAAGTTTCATAACGGGAATCAAAAGTTATGGCCGAATGAATTTTCAGAATGGTCGCTATATAGAATATATAGCCCTGGAAAATTGATATTTTGCATACGACCTCGGAATTCGACGAAACCACTTTTGTTGGGTCCGGGATGTCAAACTATTGCAAGGTTTCAAATTTCATAATTTTTGAAGCTCGTATGTGAGCGTAGCAAAAGAAAATGTGTTTAGTCAATTTCTGTTAAATTGGATCGACCAGAAAATGGCCATTTTTCAAACGACCTCAAAATTCGACGAAACTAGTTTTGTTGGGACCGTAGCGTCAAAACATGGCTAGATTTATTTTTCTGGAATTTTTCGAATCAGTTTGTGGCCTTGGCAAATTGAAATGTACGTTCAGAGTTAAAAATTAAATGTTTTATACTTTAATTTGGAAAATAACTGACTGTAACAGTCGAATTGGCCAACGAAACATATCCCACTGTGTCCGGGATGGGGGTATTTAGCTAGGGGCGACAGTCGTTGGGTTTAAAAAGGAGTTCGTTTGAGAAAACACTATTTAAAAACTTAATAAAGTCCTCGGCCAATCAGAATTCTCCATTCATAATTAAAAAAAAACCTCCGAACCAACAGCGACCCGTGCTCCAAACTTCCCCGCCCGATTGCCGCCGCTGCTGTCGCTTCCAGCCTCCGCCACCGCCACCATTCGAACCGCCTCCGTCCCCTCTTCAAATCCGACCAACTTCCTCCACCCCTCGTCGCCTGTGCCGCCTGAATCGAGCGTCCAAAGTTCCGACCATTAAACCGCTGCCGCCGCCGATCCTGACCACCAAACGCCACCAAACCACCACCGCCAGATAGCCCTCTACTCCCTCTTCCACGTCCAACTCGCCGATCATCCCCTCGTGCCCCGATTCTCGTGAAAACCGTAAACCTAGTTTAGAACCTTCGTGAAAGGTGAGTTTTTTTGATGTTTACACTTTGAAAAATCATATCTTTTTAGTGTGTTGACGAAATTCGATGAAACAGGAAACATCGGGACCACAAGGAAGCTCTCTACCCAATAGAAGAAGCCACGGATTTTCTGACATCGTATCGATTTTTAGCACTCCGAAAACCAATGTGAGAAATCTAAATTAACATGAATTTGAATGGAAAATGTCGTGTATAATTTATATTAGCGAAATATAAATTACATACGTGTTGTATACCTCATGTACATGTGTAGTGTAAGCTATATAAGCGAAGTATGAATTTTACATGCATAGAATAATTGATATATAAGTTGAAATGCAAGTGAAATATAGCAATTATATATATATATGTACTCCCCTCGTCCACAAACCATGGACGATATTTATTGTTGCGAATTGGTGTGAAATATTGGATGAAAAACATGAATGGTTGAATAATTGTTTGTGGTTGACATTGTTTGGTTGTGGTTGAAAAATACCCATTGGTGATTGAAATAAATTGGAAATATTTGTGGAAATAAAAATAAACATGCCGCCTGCGTGCGAATTAGATGCATGAATCCCCATTGTGAAAAACCGCGAGGTTTTAAGGTAGGGCGAGGAGCCGTACTAGGGACGGTGCCGGTTTTAACTACCCTGCCGTTATGCTGCCGAAATTTTGAATAATCTTTGTGTGTTAGAATTATTTTCATATGTTGAAATTATTTTCATGCATTGAAATTAAAGTCATATGTTGAAACTATATCCATGTGTGGAAATGTTGTGTGTTGAAAAGTGTTGTGTGAAAAATTAAATTCATTTATGAATGAATGAAGTGTTTAAACAATAAAAATCACATTTATATATATATATGAAGTATGAAAAATATTCGCCTTATATAAATAGTTTCAACAATAAAAATTCCATCTTTCTAATATGAACAACATAAATAAAATGTCCATGTGTGGAAATGCTCATGTGTTGAGAAGTGTGTGTAGTGGAAAAGTTCATGTGTTGAATAAAAAGATCGAACAATAAAAATTACATTTTTATTGAGACTATGAAGTGTTGAAAACATCCATTTGTCGAATAAATATTTTGAACGATAAAAATATCATTTTTATCATATTTGTGATATGCTAAAGATATGCGGACGTTGAAACAAATATTTGTGAAAGAAATATTATTTTTAACATGCATAGGAACTAAATAAAATAGTCATGTATTGAAATCTATTTTAGTTCGCCAAAATTATCATCTTTGAAATGTGAAGTGTTAAAAATAGCCACTTGTTCAAATAAATGTGCATGAGTTGAAATATACATTAATTAGCTAATGATATGATTTTAGCCTATGCATGCAACATTAGAGTGAATGGTGTTTTTAAACCAAAGTAAATCAAATATGAAATTAAATGGAAAATGATAGAAATAGTATATATGTACATGCATATCTATTGAACAGGTTATAGCAAAGGGGCTAGAGAAGAGGAATAAAATTTTGCGCCCAACAAATAGGTACACATTTACTGCTTTGTTTGGGTGATGATTTTATGCGCCTGTTGGCTAGCCGCTTGGCTTTTTCTTTTTCTTTTTGACATGAGACACCCGTGTGGCTATTTGGGAATTTTCCCAGACCCTCCCGTACAAAGGAGGTTATGGCGAAATTTTCCGAAATTTAAAGGCGTTAGTGAAATAATTGAAGTGGAAACGATATAGGAATTTTTGAATGAACTATATTTATATAAATATATAAATATAAATAAAATTAAAACGAAACATGGCCGTGCAGTTCGTGTTTTGAAACCGTGATTTCAAACGACTGGTGCGGGAAATCCGACCATTGGAATTTCCCGAAACCGCAACCGTTGGGTTCGCCTTGGAAATATCTTTCCAACGGCACCAACTTTGTGAAGATCCGACGGTTGGATTGTCTGGAATGTTTAATTCAAATCTGAAGAAAAACAGCGCCAGAAACGATTATATATATATATATATATATATATATATATAATTAAAATTAAATCGAATAACGACGCTGTAGTTCGTAAATTGAAATCGTAACTTCAAATGGCTAGTGTGGAAGATCCGACCGTCGGATTTTCCCAAAACTGAAACCGTTGGATTCGTTTTGAAATGACCTTCCCAATGATACCAAATTTGTGAAGATCCAACGGTTAGATTTTCAGATATGTGTAAAACAAAATTAGTGAAAAGCAGCGCCAGTGCATCGACACGACCTGAAACGTCATTTAATTAAATATGGCCATTTTAAATTAAATAAAAATGGCGATATATCGTTATAAAATACTATAAACGATATAGAGTGGAAATAAACCAATTTTGTTGTGTTTGCTTGATATGTGATGGTTGAATGTATTTGACATGAAAATTATAACTAAATAACTGAAATGTGAATGTTGAATAGTCCAACCATGTGATTAATTGATTTGAAAATCTAAATATACGTGGGTTATTTGAAAAGGCCGAGTTTATCTCATTTAAAATAATCAATCGACGTTGAGAAGTCGAAGAGTCGAAGACGGCTGAAGACCGATGATCTCCACATTGGATTGATGGGTGCTACTGATGCTCGTGATTAAAGTAGCTACCATGAAGGAATTGAAGTAGTAGCCGTCCAAACATACTGTTGATTGTACGAATATGCGAGGAATTGGTGCCTCCGGTTTCGTTCAGACCCAGAACAGACTTGTAAATGGACTGTGTGTCTGACATTGGATTTTGTTCTGTGTTGATTGATCTCTGTTAAATATATATCTGTTTGGCGGCGGAGAATTTATTCTCTTGCTTAACGCCCTTCTCTGAGACGTACGAGCTCAGAGGTTATGTATTGAAAGAAATCAGTCGCATGGAGTGGATTGCCTTTGTGGCACGCCTAAGTGGCATATGATCAAGGCTTCTATTGCAAAGCAAAGTCTTGTGGTTGATGATCAAAGCATGGTCTGTGTGACGTAGCTTTGTGTATAACGTGAATTCGCGAGCCTCACACCTCGGTATGAGTCAAAAACGGGAGAGTGACTGCAGGGAGAGCACGACGTTTCTTTCTAGCTAAGGTGGTGTCAGTGACCTACCAGCCCTGACATTATATATACTTTTCACCTGTGTGGTTGTTGGAATGCGAGGCGCCTCGATATAGGTCTGTAAGGACCGGGAAACGTGTGTTCAGGAATAACTAATCCTCAAAAGTAAGAGAGGACCGGCCCTGAAGATCCAAGGATCATAGTGGGGTCCTGGGACATTTGCTAGAGTGTCTCGAATCGGAGAGGAGCTTGCCCCTTGCCTCGACTCATGAAGGAATCCAATTTCCTATACGAAATATGCGGATGTGACTGTATTACTAGTATGGTGACATAGTAGATGGTAGCTATGCCGCCTAGGATTAATATTTATGATTGAATTTGCTTTTGAAACATATATACACTAGTAATAATATCAAACACTTTTTTTTATTCGCATGAAGCATCTTTGGCCATTATAAGGGAAAAATCTATCCTCCGGCTTGCGTTGCTTTGTGTGATGGGACCTGAGTCTTATAATGGCTTCATTTTATAAAAAGCATTGCGATGATTTAATCATTTACTTTATTTCATGCACTAGCACTCATTGGAGTAAACCCGTTCCGCGAAAGTGGCGTGGTCCTTTGATTTGCCTTATTATTGTTGTTAATAAGTTGAGTAGATTTCTCATACCAGTCCCATGACTGACTCGTAGTTTATTTCACCTTGCAAACTCGGGTGCCTTCATTTTCACACGGGCAACCTAGTTACAGGTTTCTGACGCACTTTTGGCTCATGGCGAGGCTTGACTACACCGTGCTGACTTGGATTTTCTCCGCCATTATTGTATCTATATTATGATTCCGCCATTGGCGTTGTAGACTGATCTTTATTTTGATTACCCTTTATGTATGATTCCGCCTCAGGCGATGGTGACTGATTATGTATCATTATGCACTAAGTTGTATCCTATACTGTGCTTCTCTGATGTGATGATATCTATATGATTCCGCTGTCATATATGTGTAAATTATTCCATTTTCTGTTTATGCTACTATCTATGATCTGCTAATGATGATTAATGTGTTATGTTCCAATGATTATCCTTAACACCGTGCCATGGAGTTTTGGGATCGTCACAGCTGGTATCAGTGCTTTGGTTAATCTTAGTTCTGGAGTCTAACACATTAAACACTTTGTCAAAATAGAATCAGTAGTATTCTAAGGCGAGTCGCTCATTAGAGATAGGACTAGTAAAGTCCTAGAATGAGCCGAGCAGAATAGCAAAAACAATTGATCAGTCCATCGTTATCTTTTCAAAAAAATTTCTGCTTAACTATGCAATAGACTATCATTTCTGTTAGCTGACTTTTTCTTGCTTATACAGAATTTGACAAATGGCTACCAGAGCAGCCGCCGCTAGAGGAGGCCGTGCCGGCCGAGGCCGAGGAAGAGGAGAAGTCCCAGCTCAAGAAGGACCTTTGATACAACCTCCGGCAGCTCAATACTTCGAGCTAGACCGTGTAGCTAAGAGATATAAAAACTTAGGAGGCAAGACCTTCTCGGGTACTGGCACAGTAATAGAGGCTCTTGCATGGCTCAAAACATGCGAGAAAATTCTTGAAGGCCTAAGGCTCGGAGACGAAGATAAAGCTATTGTGGGCGCCTGGCTTATGCAGGAACAAGCTGAACTTTGGTGGGAATCTCTTACCGCCGGGAATAGAGAAGCTGGAAGAACATGGGATGGATTCAAAGAACTCTTCAAGGAGAAATATGTCCTAGAACAAGCTCTAGAAAGAATGCACGATGACTTCGCCAATCTCCAGCAGAGGGATCTTTCCGTGCAAGATTATCTAAATAAATTTACACTGTTGTCGCCCTATGCTCCGGAGCTCGTTGCCACTGCGAAATCCAAAAATAAGAGGTTTATCCTTGGGCTAAGACGTCAATATCATGATAGAGCCATGGCCCATGTCAAGATGGAATTCAACGAACTAGTGGAAATGACATGCAACTACGAAGACCTTGATCAAAGGCATCTGGATCAGGATCGCGCTAGAAGCCAAGCCGGAAACAAGCGCAAGCCTGCTGTAAATCAAGGCGAGTCAAGCCAAGCAGCATCTTCAAAACCTCAGACTGGCAAGCCGCCAAGAGGAAATTGCTTTAACTGTGGTAAGCCGGGGCACTACTCAAACGTCTGCACAGCTCCGAAGAGGCAGAAGACAAATTCTCAAGGCTCGAGCCAAGGCTCCCAGAACCCTCGCCCGTGCTTCAATTGTCGAAAGACCGATCATCTGGTCAAAGACTGTCCTTTGCTGAAGAAAGCTACAGTAGCTCACGTCTATGATGGGTCGAGCCCGCCAGCTGCTTCCAATGGAGCAGGTAAACCTGATGTTTTGGGAGGTACCCTTACCGTTAAAAATATTCTTGTTTCTGTATTGTTTGACACAGGTGCATCGCATAGTTTTATTGCTAATAACACAGTGCACAAATTAAAGTTAAAACAACGAAAGCTCAAAGAATCGGTGGAAGTACATAACCCGATAGGGGGTCCTGTTACTCTCAGTTCATATTGTAGAGTGCCAGTCTCTTATTCTTCCTACAAGTTTCCTTTCAATCTAGTCATTATGGATTTTCCCGAAATCGATATCATTCTAGGGCTGGATTGGTTAACGAAGTATGAAGCCGAAGTGAAATATGCGGAAAGAATCTTTAAAATTCGAACGAAGCTTGGATATATTACGGTACCCTGTCATGGTTCGAATCCGAATAGAGAAGAATTTTGGTCGGCATTAGAACTTATCCCCACTTCAATGGAAAAGATTCCGATTGTTAGAAACTATGCGGATGTGTTTGAAGAAGTTGAAAACTTACCTCTGCAAAGAGAAATAGAATTCCGAATAGATCTAATTCCCAATGCCAGACCAGTGGTACATCCAATTCGTAGAATGACTCCGAAGGAAAAAGAAGAATTAGGCGATCAAATTCGTCAACTGTTGTGGAAGGGTCTAATCAGACCTAGTTTTTCTAATTGGGGTGCAGCTGTTGTGTTTGTCCCAAAGTCAGACGGTACTCTTATATTATGTGTTGATTACCGAGACCTCAACAAACAGACGCTTAAAAATAAATCCTCATTACCCCGCATCGATGATTTGCTAGACCAATTGAATGGGGCAAAAGTATTTTCCCGAATGGACCTAGCTACAGGTTTTCATCAATTGAGAATAGCAGAAGAGTGTGTTCCTTTGACAGCTTTCAGAGGTCCAGACATATTTTATGAATGGTTAGTAATGCCGTTTGGCCTATGCAACGCTCCAGCATACTTTGTCGATCTAATGAATAGAGTGTTCAGGGGTGTTCTGAATAAATTTGTCCTCGTCTTCATCGATGATATTTTAATCTACTCCAAATCAAAACCCGAGCATGAAAAACACTTAGAACAAGTATTGGAGATTCTAAGGAAGAACGTCTTCAAAGCCAAATTCTCTAAATGTGTCTTCTGGCAAGAAGAAGTGAAATTTCTTGGCCATGTCGTGTCAGAGAAAGGAATTTCTGTTGATGTAACGACCCGGATTTTGAGCGACTTTGGTTATCGACATAAGCTCGATGTCGATAACTAAAACATCGAAAAATCCTGGTAATTAGTGAAAGAAATTAGAGGGTGAGGAAAGATAAGATAGAAACTTAGAATAGAAGAAGAAGAACACAACATTAGAGTAACACGAATCTCACAGCGGAACGAATAACATATAATATATATAACATAACTTGAAATATACATACGTACTTGAATATACATCAATATCAAAGTACATCACTTACAACACAGCAGAAATAACTATAGCTATATGATCCTGAAGCCTCCCGCTCCAAGCTCTTCCAGTATATCTGTAAATTCCCGACTACTTGACTGCCCGTACAAATTTAGGCACCCAAGAGTTTAGGGAAAACAACAAAGTAAACTTCGGGTCAGTCATGGGACTGGTATGAGTAAAACAGTTTAAAAACAGTTCGAACAAGTAAACGATATCTCATAAGACCACGCCGCATAACGGAACGGGTTTTTCCCTTGTGAGAATCCAAAATATCTTTATATCAAAAACCTTTTGATATTATAATAATGTCTATCAACCACAGTATATATATAATCATCTAGCAGAAACGCTTTCATCTCACGTTTTACATATATAGTATACAATCAAAACCGCAAGCACGTATTGGGTAATGGATTTCCAACTATGACAAGGTATGGAACCACCTTTCGCTAATGTACCTCTAGAGAGGAATACACTGGGTTCAACAAGAACATCTTGCAATCCGGCCACACATGACCGACCACTCATTTCGCTTGAGTGTATCGAATATATATCACCAACAGTTGGGATCAGCAACCGTTTCCCGAATGGGACAGCATCAACAATATATTTTTAGAAGTAAATGAAACTCTAGATCAGGTGATTATACACCCTACTTCGGTGCGACCGACTTAGCCATGCTGCCAGCCCGATTTCTGTCATTTACCGGTTGATGAGGCTAGAAGCTACGCTTTATCATCACACCAGATTCACTTCGAATGCCACATCGTCAAATCCATCAATCACCGATTGACGTCCTCAACAGTACATTACGTGTTAGCTAAAAGAAGTTTCCTTCTCCGCTTCCACTCTTGGTACGGTTGAAGAAATCAATATACGTGATCGTCTGGAAATACTCTGTCAGACATTCATCCATACAAGTCACCCAGGAACAGGATGAACTGAAGGCACTATTTCTATTAATAGAAAAAGTCCTTGCACTCTACTCCGTCTTCGATTATCTTTATATAATCTGATTCGTAACGCTACTGCCCATACGGAGTGGTTCTTCGGATAATAATCCAACCGGTCTCTCCATATTGACAACGATGGTCAAAACTTCGATAGTCTGTGATTTAACTATCGAATAAAACAAGTGTTTCGATAGTCGATGATTTAACTATCGAATAAAACAAGTGTTCATCCAAACATCCAACAATCAGTGAGCCTTTAATTAATATTTCATTAATTAAATCACTTCTCTATTTCTTATCAATATTTGTTAACCAAATATTTTCAATAACCATATTGGCCTTTTACGTTATTTGGAAAACATTTCCATATATCGCCTTCCTTTAATTTCTATACTAGGAAATATTCATTTTTTCTATTTCCCAGCTTACACTTATTTGGGTTAAAACGGATGTTGTGTAAAACATCGTTACGACAACCCAAATACATTATTTAACTAATTCTTATTCCACATTGATCTTCGAGCCTGAATCTTGCTACTTATCGGTGTATCATGAAATCAACCAAGTTGGGGTATAATTACCTCTCAGACCTTGACTGAATAACATTTAACGTCAAACAGACAAGACTACTTACTCGAATAATCAATACCATACAACTGATTATTCACCTTTAAACACATATACATTTTCTCTTTCTATTCTTACTAGATTTTATTCCTAGCCTTCCTTTTTGATTATACTATTCTATTTCTAAGTTCGTTTTCTTATCGACTTCTATATATTTTGATATGTTAATTTCTAACTATCAAATTATCTTAAAAATATTCTATCTCCTTAAATTCCCAGAAAAATTCGCCATAACCTCCTTTGTACCGGGAGCATCGGGAAATTTCAAATAGCTTTCCCGGTCCTTCTCATCTCAAAAAGAAAAAGAAAAAGCCAAGCGGCTAGCCGATACGGCGCATAAAATCTCATATATGAATTAAATACGTACCTTTTTGTCGGGCATTCTATTTATTTCACTTCTATACTTTATTCCATACCTGTCTCCTGTATATTTATGCCTGTCCAATCTATTTTAACTATACCAATCGTTTTAACTCAATTTGTTAATTAAATCTGTTACTTAACTTTTCAGTCTATTTCACTTTCATATTTGAACATGACATGTTCAAATATATTTTAACTGCATATTAACAAATTCTAATTATACTCATACTCTCGTTTCCTTATCGACTTCTCTATTCAAATTCCAATTCAATTCTATTCGAATTCTCTTTATTTAAACTTCATTTGAATTCTATATTCAAATTCTATTTGAATTCTCTGCATTATTTATAAACAACGTTTATAACTTCAATTCAAATCCCACCTTTCCATTTATAAACAACGTTTATAAATTCAATTCAAATCCCATATTTTCAGTTATAAACAAAGTTTATAAATTCGATTCAAATCCCATATTTTCATTTATAAACAAAGTTTATAAATTCGATTCAAATCCCATATTTTCATTTATAAACAAAGTTTATAAATTCGATTCAAATCCCATATTTTCATTTATAAACAAAGTTTATAAATTCGATTCAAATCCCATATTTTCATTTATAAACAAAGTTTATAAATTCGATTCAAATCCCATATTTTCATTTATAAACAAAGTTTATAAATTCAATTACTTGTTTTATATACCTTCAAAACAAGTTAATATTATCTATAGTTTTATTTAAAAATTCAAATTCTATTTATAAAAATAGAATTCCCTTTTTAAATCTCAAATACCCTTTTAGGGTATTTTATAAATCAATATCCTAAGTCCCAGTGATATTTAAACAATCAAATCAACCAATTTTCAATCATTTGATTTTAAACACATCCTATATGAATATATATGAAATCAAAAAAACAACAGATAATATATATTTTTGAGGAATCCAGTTGGATTCCTCCAACCTATTTTTCCTGCATCCACAGATGTTAGTCAACATAGTAATACCCATCCTGCTTCGAGGCAGGATATCGCGGTATAGAAGGTCATCCACTAATCATAGCGTGGGGCGTATAGGGTAATCATCCGCTATGGTACCGCGGGCATCCGCTAATGAAACTGCGGGAATCCAACCAATCATCAACCCAATATATATATATATATATATAATAGTCAACCAATCCTAAATAACTATATATATTTTTAAAAACAATCTGACAGCATTCGAACAAGCATAACATTTATTTTTAACTATATAAAAATAATTCTAAATAAAAGGTGAGATTTACTCACCGATGATTTTCCTTTGCGTTGAATACACAATGAAGCGTACTATACAGATTTTACAGCAATTCCTCCATTCGTCTGTTTTTTCAATGTAACCAGTATTAATAAGATTTTCAATTATCAAATTATACAAATTTATTTTAATTAATTATCCCCATGTAAATCAAATTTCCAAATTTAACCTTATGTTTAAACCCATCACTCCCTATCAACTAAAACATGTTATTAAAAATAAAAAAAATGTTCATTTTGATCAATTTACAGTGATAGGAATACCCTGTCCTTAAATTCAAATTGCAAAACATGTCTCCGACTTTCCTATGCTATTTTATACTCATGGTTATCATGCTCTGATAAGGTAAGAGATAAAATATCATTAATATATTAATTTACCTTGATTACTGTTTTGAGAAAAAATCTCGATCTAAGCCTTCCTCTCCCCATTACAGCAAAAGAACTGACCCTGCTTCATCGCCATTCCCAGCTCAATGACCGACTACTTCCAACGTCCAAGCTTCCGTTCACTTCCCATCGTCCTCTGGTATCACAGAAGCCCTTTCTGCCTCAACGCTCGTACTCCCTCAGTCATCCAAAACCGGCCTCAGCATCTCGAGCTGATCGCAACCCCTCTTACTGACCGTCGCCATCACCAAATCATCGCGCCCTCAATCAACTGCTTTGAGCAAACCCAATCGAGTCGACTGCTCTTCTAAACCGCGAGCCACTCCAGAATCTCGACGCCCTTCAAAAATCAACGCCTCCGATTTGAATTAGTATTTAGAGAAAAGGGGATTCAGTTTCGGTTTGGGAAAAGGGACAAAAGGGGATGCTGAGAGACTTTAATTTAGTTCGTTGGTTTCCAGAAGATCGAAAAAATGAAAAATGGAAGATGGGAGTGTTGCGGTTTTAAAGAGAAAGGATATGGTTTAAATCTCCAGTGCGTGGCCATTTCTATGTGTATATAGGGAGCTCAACGTGTTTGGTTTATGTCCATAAGGGAAAAGAAAGAATTCCCCTTTTGTTTTTAATTATATTTTAATTTAATTAAACCGGTATTTCTTAAATTTAAATGCGCCTTGATTCCAACTCCTTTCTGAACCCAACAACTTTCAATCCTAGGGTAATACCAATATTCCGGACACACTGGGATAGGTCACGCAGTCCGATTCGATCATCCCGAACAGATATTAATTTAAATCGATTTAATTTAAATTTCAAACCATTTAAATTCTTCGATAATTATTGAATATTATTATTCTAATTCAAACAGAATTATGTATTGATTATCTGAACTGATTTCAAATTCAGTTTTTAACTTCGAATTCAGTTATTCGTTGATTCCTTATTTTGATAATTAATATATACGATATTAAATCGAAATCGATATTTAAATCGATAACATAAATAAAAAATTCTATTTATATTATCCACCCAATATTTAAATTAAATATTAAATATTCAAAAATTAACCCATAAGGATCTGGGTCATTACAATCTTCCCCACTTAAAATAATTTCGTCCTCGAAATTGCTAAGGTAGGAAAAGTGCTACAAACCCATTAACTTTCCAAAACTTATTTATGTTGATACTCAACATTTCAAACTTCCTTACGTAACTCTCTTTTGAATGAATCCCTTATTCGATAACTCCTCCCTTCGAATAACTATATTTGATAATGTCTCTTTCGAATAACTAGATTCGAAAATCTTCCTTCAAACAAACTATATTCGATTTACTCTATTCAATTTACTCTTTATCAATTTACTCTTTATCAATTTACTCTATTGGATTTAACTCTTTTTGATTAACTCCATCGAATAACTAAATTTGATAACTCCTTCGAATAACCAATATTCTATAACTCATTTCGATTAAACTAATTTATAACTCCTTTCGATTAAACTATAATCGATAACTCATTTAACTCTATTCGAATAAACTATATTCGATTAACTTTTAATTGAATAACTAACATTCAATTAAATCCTAATTCGATTAACTATGTTCAATTAACTCTATCTGGTTAAGTTTTAATTTGAATAACAAATATTCGATAAATTCTAATTGAATAACAAATATTCAATTAACTCTACGGATTAACCCTAACTGATTAACTCTAATTGGTTAATTCTTACTCTAATCGATTTATTCTAACGCTAATTGACTTCTCCTATCCGAATAACTCCTATTGGATAATGTTTATTCATTTATAAAGATTTACTTTTAGTAACGGTTCTTCACTTTATTAATGTCCTCTTTAATAACGTTACTTCACTATACAAGTGTTGTGTACCCCTTTCTATTTTAAACTATCGGTGTTAAAAACCAATATCTCTTCTCTATATAAGCTCAGACTTATATATTCCATTTATCGAATGATAAATATTTAATTTAATTTATAAAATGTTATTTATAAATTAATCTTTTCTATTTATCCGTTAAAAACAGGTTTCCATTTTTTATTCATCTTCTGAATATTCCTTTGATTAAATTCTATTTATTTAACAAATAAATATCTCATTTATAACATTCTATTTATTTTCTATAAATAAATATTTCCATTTACTCTATTTGTAAATGTTTTACAAATATTCCCTTCTAAATTCTATTTGTAAATGTTTTTACAAATATGTCTCCTTCTATTTGTTTGCACATAACTTCCTTTGTATTTGTGTTACAAATATATTTCCTTTATATTTCCCAATTCATATTTCATTCCCATTGATTTTACTCAATTTATTCATTTCGATCCATTTAACTTACGTAAGTTAAATTTAATTTCAATCATTCAAATTCCCATTAACTAGTTGCTAATTAACCGTTTTGCCTAGTTCACCCTTCATATTTGAATATAACTTGTTCAAATATGTGTCAACTTAACTATAAACTAATCTAATTATATTTTCAACTCGAGTTATATATTCGATTTTGAATATAAATTCTCAATCTCTTTCACTTATCCAAAAACCCAATTTCGATTCAAATTTCCTCGAACTAATTATTCTCCAATTTAGTTAATTCTATTTAAACATTTAAAAATATGATTTTTGTCTTAAAAATCATTTCACTTACTTCACTGGAGTTCATATTTATTTTATAACTCAAGTCTATATTTTCCTCATGGCCATTCGGATTTTATTTACTTTAAAAATCCTTTTACTTATATATATAAACCATTGTGGTTTTTAATGGTTTCTGGCGCTTCTTTTCTAAAAATTTGATTTTGACATAACTCAAAATCTATACGACGAAACCTAGATTTTTCTCTTTTATTAGAAAACTATTGTTCAACCGGTCCCGACGATTCTTGTTTCAAAGAATTCCGACTTCAACTGAGTTCTGTATACTAAATTGAAGTTCGAATTGTCAAATTACGAACTGCCGCGCTATGGCGAGCTCGTTTTAATTATATTTATAAATATAAACGTTTTAACTTTGTTTATAATATATTCAACTCCAATCTAATATATTTTTAATATATATCCTATCCATTTCACATAATATTCCCGATCTATTTCACTTCAAATATTCAAGTCCTATATATTTACAATATTCAAATTCCATTTGAATTTCTTTATTCAAACTCTATATTTGAATTTCCTTCTATTCAATTTCTATTTGAATTTTCTTCTATTCAAATTCTATTTCAATTCCTTATCTCCAAATTCCATTTGAATTTCTTTATTCAATTTCTATTTGAATTCCTTATTCAAAAACCCATTTCAAATCCCTTATTCAAATTCCATTTGAAATCCTTTATTCAATTTCTATTTGAATTCCTTTGTTCAATTTCTATTTGAAATCCTCTGAATTTAAATTCTATTTCAAACTCTATATTTTCTTGAATTCTAATATTCAACCTCCATTTTATATTCTTTTTGAAATTCTATTTAACCATTTTCCATTTAAATTCTAATATTCAAATCTCTATTTGACTTTTCTTTATTCAAATCCATTTGAATTCCTTTGAATTCAAATTCCATTTCAATTTTTCTTATACAATTTCTATTTGAATTTTCTTTATTCAAACTCATTTGAATTCCTTTGAATTCAAATTCTATTTCACTTCTATTTGAATTATATATATATTCAAATTCCTTTATTTTACTTCTATTTGAAATCTATATTCCAATTCTCATTTCAAAATTCCTCTGAAGTAATATAAATATATACATATATTTATATATATCCCAAATTCAAAACATTTGAATTTTCAAACAACTTGTTTCTTTTCAAACAAATTTCCATCAAAACTTTTCTAAGGCAACAATTTATCACTTAGAAACTCGAAAATGAACACTGATGATGTTGCGACCATCATCAGAATTATTTCCCAGCTACTGAATGAGTTCAGTGCTATATTTCTTTCAAAATCCATTCAAATGATATTTATTCAAAAATCCTTCCAAAATAAAGCTATATTCTTTTAATATATATTTTTTTCCAACTTCCCAGGATTTTATATTCTGAATTCTGGTTGAAATTCAATTTCAATTTATCACATTTGTATATTTGATTTCATATACAAATTCCATTGGTTATATATATAACTATTTCTGTTTTATAATCTAATTCGATTATAATCCTAACAATCAACTTAACTATTTAAAAACAATATTGTGTCCAATCTTCTATTCATGTGTTTATAAACTCCTATCGACATCGTGGCGTCCCACGATTCGACCAAAATTTATAATCCACTTAACAGACTAGTCAACACAATATAAAACAGTTTTTATATCAAATAACAAGTACGCTATATATATATATATATGTATATATATATATATACACACACACACACTCAACTCAATCTAGGGTATTACTAACCCTATCTCTACCGAGTCACGCCACAGAGCCAAGTAATTCTTAACTTAAGCTCTGATACCAACTGTAACGACCCGAATTTTGAGCGACTTTGATTATCGACATAAGCTCGATGTCGATAACTAAAACAACGAAAAATCCTGGTAATTAGTGAAAGAAATTAGAGGGTGAGGAAAGATAAGATAGAAACTTAGAATAGAAGAAGAAGAAGAACAAAACATCAGAGTAACACGAATCTCACAGCGGAACGAATAACATATAATATATATAACATAACTTGAAATATACATACGTACTTGAATATACATCAATATCAAAGTACATCACTTACAACACAGCAGAAATAATTATAGCTATATGATCCTGAAGCCTCCTGCTCCAAGCTCTTCCAGTATATCTGTAAATTCCCGACTACTTGATTGCCCGTACAAATTTAGGCACCCAAGAGTTTAGGGAAAACAACAAAGTAAACTCCGGGTCAGTCATGGGACTGGTATGAGTAAAACAGTTTAAAAACAGTTCGAACAAGTAAACGATATCTCATAAGACCACGCCGCATAACGGAACGGGTTTTTCCCTTATGAGAATCCAAAATATCTTTTATATCAAAAACCTTTTGATATTATAATAATGTCTATCAACCACAGTATATATATAATCATCTAGCAGAAACGCTTTCATCTCACGTTCTACATATATAGTATACAATCAAAACCGCAACAACGTATTGGGTAATGGATTTCCAACTATGACAAGGTATGGAATCACCTTCCGCTTGTGTACCTCTAGAGAGGAATACACTGGGTTCAACAAGAACATCTTGCAACCCGGCCACACATGACCGACCACTCATTTCGCTTGAGTGTATCGAATGTATATCACCAACAGTTGGGATCAGCAACCGTTTCCCGAATGGGACAGCATCAACAATAGATTTTTAGAAGTAAATGAAACTCAAGATCAGGTGATTATACACCCTACTTCGGTGCGACCGACTTAGCCATGCTGCCAGCCCGATTTTTGTCATTTACCGGTTGATGAGGCTAGAAGCTACGCTTTATCATCACACCAGATTCACTTCGAATGCCACATCGTCAAATCCATCAATCACCGATTGACGTCCTCAACAGTACATTACGTGTTAGCTAAAAGAAGTTTCCTTCTCCGCTTCCACTCTTGGTACGGTTGAAGAAATCAATATACGTGATCGTCTGGAAATACTCTGTCAGACATTCATCCATACAAGTCACCCAAGAACAGGATGAACTGAAGGCACTATTTCTATTAATAGAAAAAGTCCTTGCACTTTACTCCGTCTTCGATTATCTTTATATAATCTGATTCGTAACGCTACTGCCAATACGGAGTGGTTCTTCGGATAATAATCCAACCGGTTTCTCCATATTGACAACGATGGTCAAAACTTCGATAGTCTGTGATTTAACTATCGAATAAAACAAGTGTTTCGATAGTCGATGATTTAACTATCGAATAAAACAAGTGTTCATCCAAACATCCAACAATCAGTGAGCCTTTAATTAATATTTCATTAATTAAACCACTTCTCTATTTCTTATCAATATTTGTTAACCAAATATTTTCAATAACCATATTGGCCTTTTACGTTATTTGGAAAACATTTCCATATATCGCCTTCCTTTAATTTCTATACTAGGAAATATTCATTTTTTCTATTTCCCAGCTTACACTTATTTGGGTTAAAACGGATGTTGTGTAAAACATCGTTACGACAACCCAAATACAGTATTTAACTAATTCTTATTCAACATTGATCTTCGAGCCTGAATCTTGGTACTTATCGGTATATCATGAAATCAACCAAGTTGGGGTATAATTACCTCTCAGACCTTGACTGAATAACATTTAACGTCAAACAGACAAGACTACTTACTCGAATAATCAATACCATACAACTGATTATTCACCTTTAAACACATATACATTTTCTCTTTCTATTCTTACTAGATTTTATTCCTAGCCTTCCTTTTTAATTATACTATTCTATTTCTAAGTTCGTTTTCTTATCGACTTCTATATATTTTGATATGTTAATTTCTAACTATCAAATTATCTTAAAAATATTCTATCTCCTTAAATTCCCGGAAAAATTCGCCATAACCTCCTTTGTACCGGGAGCATCGGGAAATTTCAAATAGCTTTCCCGGTCCTTCTCATCTCAAAAAGAAAAAGAAAAAGCCAAGCGGCTAGCCGATACGGCGCATAAAATCTCATATATGAATTAAATACGTACCTTTTTGTCGGGCATTCTATTTATTTCACTTCTATACTTTATTCCATACCTGTCTCCTGTATATTTATGCCTGTCCAATCTATTTTAACTATACCAATCGTTTTAACTCAATTTGTTAATTAAATCTGTTACTTAACTTTTCAGTCTATTTCACTTTCATATTTGAACATGACATGTTCAAATATATTTTAACTGCATATTAACAAATTCTAATTATACTCATACTCTCGTTTCCTTATCGACTTCTCTATTCAAATTCCAATTCAATTCTATTTGAATTCTCTTTATTTAAACTTCATTTGAATTCTATATTCAAATTCTATTTGAATTCTCTGCATTATTTATAAACAACGTTTATAACTTCAATTCAAATCCCACCTTTCCATTTATAAACAACGTTTATAAATTCAATTCAAATCCCATATTTTCAGTTATAAACAAAGTTTATAAATTCGATTCAAATCCCATATTTTCATTTATAAACAAAGTTTATAAATTCGATTCAAATCCCATATTTTCATTTATAAACAAAGTTTATAAATTCGATTCAAATCCCATATTTTCATTTATAAACAAAGTTTATAAATTCGATTCAAATCCCATATTTTCATTTATAAACAAAGTTTATAAATTCGATTCAAATCCCATATTTTCATTTATAAACAAAGTTTATAAATTCAATTACTTGTTTTATATACCTTCAAAACAAGTTAACATCATCTATAGTTTTATTTAAAAATTCAAATTCTATTTATAAAAATAGAATTCCCTTTTTAAATCTCAAATACCCTTTCAGGGTATTTTATAAATCAATATCCTAAGTCCCAGTGATATTTAAACAATCAAATCAACCAATTTTCAATCATTTGATTTTAAACACATCCTATATGAATATATATGAAATCAAACAAACAACATATAATATATATTTTTGAGGAATCCAGTTGGATTCCTCCAACCTGTTTTTCCTGCATCCACAGATGTTAGTCAACATAGTAATACCCATCCTGCTTCGAGGCAGGATATCGCGGTATAGAAGGTCATCCACTAATCATAGCGTGGGGCGTATAGGGTAATCATCCGCTATGGTACCGCGGGCATCCGCTAATGAAACTGCGGGAATCCAACCAATCATCAACCCAATATATATATAATAGTCAACCAATCCTAAATAACTATATATATTTTTAAAAACAATCTGACAGCATTCGAACAAGCATAACATTTATTTTTAACTATATAAAAATAATTCTAAATAAAAGGTGAGATTTACTCACCGATGATTTTCCTTTGCGTTGAATACACAATGAAGCGTACTATACAGATTTTACAGCAATTCCTCCATTCGTCTGTTTTTTCAATGTAACCAGTATTAATAAGATTTTCAATTATCAAATTATACAAATTTATTTTAATTAATTATCCCCAGGTAAATCAAATTTCCAAATTTAACCTTATGTTTAAACCCATCACTCCCTATCAACTAAAACATGTTATTAAAAATAAAAAAAATGTTCATTTTGATCAATTTTACAGTGATAGGAAAACCCTGTCCTTAAATTCAAATTGCAAAACATGTCTCCCACTTTCCTATGCTATTTTATACTCATGGTTATCATGCTCTGATAAGGTAAGAGATAAAATATCATTAATATATTAATTTACCTTGATTACTGTTTTGAGAAAAAATCTCGATCTAAGCCTTCCTCTCCCCATTACAGCAAAAGAACTGACCCTGCTTCATCGCCATTCCCAGCTCAATGACCGACTACTTCCAACGTCCAAGCTTCCGTTCACTTCCCATCGTCCTCTGGTATCGCAGCAACCCTTTCTACCTCAACGCAAAATCGTACTCCCTCAGTCATCCAAAACCGGCCTCAGCATCTCGAGCTGATCGCAACCCCTCTTACTGACCGTCTCCATCACCAAATCATCGCGCCCTCAATCAACTGCTTTGAGCAAACCCAATCGAGTCGACTGCTCTTCTAAATCGCGAGCCACTCCAGAATCTCGACGCCCTTCAAAAATCAACGCCTCCGATTTGAATTAGTATTTAGAGAAAAGGGGATTCAGTTTCGGTTTGGGAAAAGGGACAAAAGGGGATGCTGAGAGACTTTAATTTAGTTCGTTGGTTTCCAGAAGATCGAAAAAATGAAAAATGGAAGATGGGAGTGTTGCGGTTTTAAAGAGAAAGGATATGGTTTAAATCTCCAGTGCGTGGCCATTTCTATGTGTATATAGGGAGCTCAACGTGTTTGGTTTATATCCATAAGGGAAAAGAAAGAATTCCCCTTTTGTTTTTAATTATATTTTAATTTAATTAAACCGGTATTTCTTAAATTTAAATGCGCCTTGATTCCAACTCCTTTCTGAACCCAACAACTTTCAATCCTAGGGTAATACCACTATTCCGGACACACTGGGATAGGTCACGCAGTCCGATTCTATCATCCCGAACAGATATTAATTTAAATCGATTTAATTTAAATTTCAAACCATTTAAATTCTTCGATAATTATTGAATATTATTATTCTAATTCAAACAGAATTATGTATTGATTATCTGAACTGATTTCAAATTCAATTTTTAACTTCGAATTCAGTTATTCGCTGATTCCTTATTTTGATAATTTAATATATACGATATTAAATCAAAATCGATATTTAAATCGATAACATAAATAAAAAATTCTATTTATATTATCCACCCAATATTTAAATTAAATATTAAATATTCAAAAATTAACCCATAAGGATCCGGGTCATTACAGTTGATCCAAGCAAAATAACAGCGATTCAAGACTGGAAACAACCCACTACTCGCACGGAAGTTAGAAGTTTTATGGGGTTGGCTAGTTATTATCGAAAGTTCGTTAAGGATTTTTCGAAGATATCCGGTCCGTTAACGAATCTCACAAAGAAACATGAGAAGTTTAAGTGGACTTCCGACTGTGAAGAAGCTTTCCAGGAATTGAAATCGAAACTGACCACCGCTCCAGTGTTAACTATTATTGATGACAATCAGGATTTTACGGTTTGGACAGATGCTTCTATTAGAGGTCTTGGTGCAGTGTTAATGCAGAGAGGCCAAGTAGTCGCTTATGCAAGCCGCCAACTGAAACCGCATGAGACGAATTATGTGACTCATGATCTTAAGTTGCTAGCCATCTTTTTTGCATTAAAAATCTGGATGCATTATTTATTGGGCGAGAAATTTATACTGTACACAGATCATCAATCATTGAAGTATTTATATACCCAGAAAGATCTGAATCTGAGACAGCAGCGTTGGCTAGAATTTCTTGCAGCGTATGATCTTGATATCCTGTATACGCCGGGGAAGGCTAACGTAGTAGCGGATGCACTTAGTAGGAAAACCGCAATCATTGCCAATCTTATAATTACGCCTGGATTGATTGATAGGATTTCAGCCCTTCAAAAAGACGATGAATTCATTCAGAGAATCAGTCAGAGGATCGAGGAAGGTGAAACCACGAGTTTTCGTATTGACAATAAGGGGGTTCTCAGGTTAAATAATAGGATTTGCATTCCAAATATTCCAGGCCTTCGAAGAGAAGTGTTAGACGAATGCCATAAATCCAAATTTTGCATCCATCCTGGGGTGAGTAAAATGTACAACGATATCAAACGCACTTTCTGGTGGAAGGCAATGAAAAGGGATATTTCTTTGTATGTTAGCAGATGCCCTACTTGTCAATTGGTCAAGAGTGACCAACAGAAACTAGCTGGGCTGTTGTAACCATTGGAAGCCCCAAGTTGGAAATGGGAACAAATTTCCATGGATTTCATAGATGGTTTGCCGCGAACCAGGAAAGGTAATGACAGCATTTGGGTAATCGTAGATCGCTTCACGAAGACTGCCCATTTTATACCTGTCAGATCCAATAGAACCGCTCAAAGTCTAGCGCAGATATACTTCAAGGAAATTGTTAAGCTGCATGGAATTCCCATTAGCATAGTTCAGATTCATCGATGAATCTGGATGGGTCTGGGGGGTGTCGACCCCCCGGGTCCCACGAGTTGTTTTGGCGTAGAAATTTGACTTTCGAGTGCTTGAATTTTCTGGAATTTATTTAACTACTATATTCACATGTAATTTGCTTATATGTATACAAATATTTTAATGACCATTTTACGCGTATATATATACGCACTACTTTTGTTTCGTTTTTAAAATTCAAACGCGGTTACACCGTTATTTCATTCTTACCATATTTCATTGATTGTAGCCTTATCTTGAATTTATCTCTTATATGTGTATATATATGTATATTTCTGCATATATATACGCATATATTCTTATATATATACATATATTTTTCTATATTTTCTTATATGTATATATTTCCTTATATGTGCGTTCATACATTTTTTTTCTCTTTAGAACATGTGTTATTTCTGTCGTTCCCTTCAAACAAAAATATGACGGCGGTGGGGATCGAACTCTGTACCTCTTGTTTGCAAGTCACATGCTCTAACCAACTAGGTTACTAAGGTTATTGTTAATAAGTCTTAGAACAATGGTAGTTATTGTTCTCTTCTTATTCCTCTTTTTCATGTTTGTAACAATGTCTCATTTAAACCATTGCATGAATCTTTTTCTTTTATTTCTCTCTTATTATTAATGCATAATCAGTGCATGCAATATATTTACACCGTATGAAACCAATCCTTTATTTATTTCAATGCATGCATTACATTTTTATTTACATTAATATTTCTTCTTCATATATATATTTATGTCAATGCATATATATATATACATATGCATTTTTTTAATTATTTAATTGTTATAAAATGCGGGGTGTTACACATTATCCTCTCCTTAATGGATTGCGCTCATGAAATCCCAATAGATGGTACAACATAACCTAACACTGTCCAATAGGCAACAACGAAAGAGAAATAGACATTTATCACCTTTAATAACAAACATTGAAATTGTTGATGTGAGATTTTTTCAATCAAACACTGAAGTAGAGATAATCTTATTGTATATACTACACGATTACAAATATAGTTTATTTCCTTATAAGAAAAGTAGAGATAAGAGTTTTTTTGAATGGCAGTCGCGAATTCCTCATGTATGAGGGCCAAAAAGCCAGGAGAAGATCCTTTGAAATTGCCAACTCCTAGTCCATTTGTAGGTCTTATAGTGATCCAGTTCGGCATGGGGCAGCTGCGGGAAATCCAAAGTAGTAGGTAGGCCACATTCAGGAGTGAAGACATTAGGTGATTCCGGATCAGCCAACCCTTTCTGGTTCAGTACCGATCTGGATTCAGACCAGTGCCAAGCCAGGTATACCTATCTAGAGAATGTACTCCTGCTTAGCTGATTTCCACAAGTCCAAGTTATCTTACCATGCGGGACCCATGCCAAAATGAGGCCTTGAGAAACGAAAGCCAATCCCAATACTGTGAGTAATGCTGAGCCGAGGTTGCCTGGGGGGCATACCGAACCGATGTAAGAGAGTCATGTCAAATTAGACTCTAGGGAGGTATACCGATTTGCGGATCGGTTATCATGTCAAACAAGATTTCAATGATTCCATGTCGATCCCAATGTACTAGTCCACGTACGCTAAGCCAAAAATCCAAGTTATTCATGAACACTGTGACTCCACCCAAGATTTCCCAAGTTTGTCTAGGTACATTCTTAAGTCCTAAGCACTCCAATAGTCAGAAATCCAAGTCTGAATGTCTTGCAAAAAGTTAGATCAATAATTTTCCCTTTAAAACATTTCTTTTGATGGAAGATGTATTTTGAGTAATCCTGAATCCAAGATTCCAAGATCCAAAATCTGAGAGAAGTCCAATTGATATCTAGTATTCGAAGATTAGAAGTCTAGAAAGCCATGATCACTTTGGAGTGTATTAATAGAAAACCAAAATCAGAAATCCCAGGAAATCCAAGTCCGAAAGCTAATAGAATCCCATGTTCTCTCTGGATCGTATTACAAAGGAAGACCAAACGCAAGTTATCTGTGATCCGAATCTGAGAAATTCAAATATACGAGAAACCATAGAAGTTCGATAAGTCCGAGAAATCCAAAATCAAGAATATCCAATTTAAAATCCATATCCAGAATACTCAGCCTCACCAAGCCTAGCCAATGTGGGTATAATCCATACCTGCAAAAGAACAAATGAATTGCTTTGCCAAGTCCTGACAAAACAATTTGAATCCAACCAAGCACAGTCCTTACTCGAGACATGATTGAACGATCTTGCCAAATCCTTATAGGATAATTCAAATCCCATCGAGTATAGTCCATAATCGAGTCTTGACCGGGTGATCTTGTGAAGCCTTGACAGGGCAGCCTTGTTCCTCCCAAGAATAGTCCATATTCAAGGTACCAGTTTATAAAGTTCGAAATTCTAGTTTTTGATTTCATACTTCGCAAATGTAATCCGTACAAGTAAAGTAATTTTACTAAAGTTGTAAAAGTTCTAAACCATTACAAAACCAAAAAGAAATAGGTACAGAGTACGCCTAGGAGTTAAATCCTAACCCTGTATGTGGGTGGGCCAGGTTAGTCGTTTTTTATTACAATTTTATGATTTAGAAGGATGATTGGTTTATTATTGGGTATAGATCATGCCTGGGGATTAATTCCTAATTCCCGTATATGGGTAGGCCGACGTAGCCATCCAAACCAAAATCCAAAAAAGCAAATCTAAAAACAAAAGTCCAAAGAGTCAAATATCATAAAGCCAAGTATCCCCAAAATATGATGTCCAAAGAAAATTCCTGATCAGTTGATGACTAATCAACGCAAGCTTGATCCTGGCTAGCCCTATTTCGGGGAACTACTGGTGGTTGCACCTGTTCCGCTGCCGCTATTTGATTCTAGACATACCATGCCAGATCTCCGCGTTTGACATGCTCCTCAATCATTTCCCATCGTTTTCTATACTCTTTTGTAACATAGCCATCCAGCTCCAGGAACAAACAGTGTTTTCTAGACTATCTTTCCTTTTGTGTTGGCTCCCTCTTAGGAGGATTTCAAAATGGAGCAGATTCACGAATGTCAAAATAGATATCCTTTAAAGAGGAATTGAGTTCCCTTACGATAAGAATTTGGATTCTCTCCGTTATAGAGAATTCCATCCTTTTTCATTAGGAGCTTTACCCACGCCCTTATCCTTTCCTTTTCTAGATTTCGGACGGTCCTCTGTCCTTAACAACATAAATCTCAAGAGTTCCTTTGTCCACTATAGCATCCTCTTCCCATAGAAATCTGTCTGCTTCAGAATAGAACTCACTAAGGTACCTCAATAGTTCCCTCTGTAATGAAATTTTAAAGTTTGTTCTATCCAAAATTCCCCAACAGTAGCCATAAGTACTGTAGATGGTTCTGGTCAATCCTTTGGTGCTACCGCTATGTTAAATCTTTCTTGAAAAGAGCGTAGAGTTTCTTTAGTCCTCTACTTAATCTTGGTGAGAGTCGTGACATTTTTGGGTTGAGAGATATGAACGCTGAACTAATCAATACACTTTTCCACCAAAGCATTTCAACCTCCCATCGATACCAAATCTAGCTGTCTAAACCCCATGGTAGCGATATCCATGAGATAGAGTTGGAAGCACTTTTCCATGATGTTTTCTAATGTTGAATGCACTTTGCATGTAGCATATAAGATGGATGATAGAATCATTCCTACCGTCGTAAGCTTCCATAATTGACAACTTGAAGTCCGAGGGGTTTCGAGAATTCCAGATTACCAAAGCTAAGGGATTGCAATTAACACTCTCCAAATCCGATTGAGATGTTCCTCTACGAGCAAACCATTGAATCACGTCTGCGTTTAGATTCCCATTGCCAAGGAGTTGCCTCCAATCATCCATGCCAACACTGGTGCCCCAACATCCAATCTAGAAAAGTGTGTCGATCCATGACATGAGCATTCGAATTGGCCTCAACCATAAACATGGGTTCGGTACCGAACCGAAGCCCCTGCTCCATATTAACTCCATTTCCATCCGAGTCACTGTGCACTCGTGCACTGCCCAAGCCATCAGAGTGAACATCAAAGGTGCTATGAGACAGAGCATTGTTGCCTAGTCTAACATCATCGACGGAGTTGGCTCTTGGCTGAACTGGTTTAGTATCAGTTTGAGCTGGTTTGTTATCGATTCGAACCAGATTATTGATGATCCGAAGAAATTATGGAGGTACAACCCCGAGCTAACACTTGTAGATGCACCAATGGATCTTGCTCTAGAGGTTTCTCCAGTGAATGATTATTGGCCTCTTGGCCTTCCGAGCTCTTCTGTCCTCAAGAAAAATGTCGTCATCATCTCCTTTTGCCATCAAAGGAGTTCATCCTGTCGCACCATACCAGATTCCAATTCTTTCATAACTCCATCCATCTCTTATTGGGTCAGACAGATAGAGGGATATCTTATGGGGAAGTCTCCCGGCTTCCTTCCATTCCTATGTCTTCAAACTCTAAGCTAACATCTGCTTTTTTCTGTTTCACCATTACTAATTATTCGAGCAATCCAAATCTTTTAAGATGGAAAATGTTTGTTGTGGCCCCTACCTTGCATGCTAAAATGTTGTCGTATGATTTGTTTAATCAAACACCAACACACAAATCTAGGTTGAAACTAGCCAAACAAACTCAATCATAAAATGCAGAAAAGTAAAGAGGTGTAGATTTATAGTGGTCCCACAAATCATGCCTACGTCCACTTATGGTATTCTTATTGTCTATACTAGACGATTACAAATGCTGTTTGTTTCCTTTTAAGAAAAGTAAAGATAAGACTATTATTGAATAGAAGTAGAAAATTCTTCGCATATGAGTTCCAACCACTTAGAAGAAGATCATTTGAAATTGCCAAGCCTTGGTCCATTTATAGGTGTTACGGTGATATAATTCGGCATAGAATAGTTGCTAGAAATTCATAGTGGAATTAGTAGGCTAGGCCACATTTAGGAGTGGAGAGATTGGGGGATTCTCGATTAGATAACTATTTTGGTTTGGTACCGATCATTATCCATATTGTTGCCTAACCAAGTATGCTAATACAGAGAAGGAACCTCCTTGCAATTTCCTCTAGTTTAAGGCATCTTACCATGCGGGATTCATGCCAAAATAAGGCCTTGAGAAGAGAAAGACAATCCAAATAGTGGAGAGATAATGCCAAATCGAGGTTTCCTAATGCGCCCATGCTGAACCAAGGTGAGGGAGTGGTGTCAAACTGACTCCAGGGAGTTATACTAATTCGCGGATCAATATTCATGCCGAAACGAAGTTCAATGAAGCCATACCAAACCCAATGCACCATTCCTGGTATGAGGAGCCAAAATCCAAGTTGTTCATGAACTCCACGACTCCAACTAGGATTTTATGAGTTCGTCTATGTCTGCTCTCATGTCCTTATTGCTCCAATAGCCAAAAATCCAAAGTTTATTTACCTTTCTAAAGGTGGGTCAACAAAAAGCAATTGCGAAAATGGAGTAGGCTAGAACTGATTTAGAGACATTATTCCTATCCGTAAGTAGAATCACAATCGATCCCAATATCAGTGTGGCTCAACCAAATGTTTGACTTGCACACTTAATCCTAATTGAAAAGTTAACGGAAAATAAATTGACAATTCACTAATTAAAAATCAGTGCAACTAAACATCTCAAATAATTATCTTTATTCCAACTTTATCTTAAGTCATGGAAAATTTGGCAGCATCTTCTTTTAGGGCTCGATCCGAACAAGGTATTACTCGCCGCAAATAGCTCAACCAATAAAAGCTCGAAAGTGGCCTCCATATTTAAGGCCACTGTTTAAGATCTCGAAATATCACCCTAGATCTCCTCTGAGAACTCGCTTTAAGCTTCTTCCAAAACGAAACAGCAAATCTCACTATAAATTTCATTTCGAATATATCGTCCAAGATATCTCAGTATCGAACGATATATCAAGCGAGACGAGGTATTGAGATTTCACCCAGGATCTTGTTTTTTTTAGTCAAAATTTAAACTTGTTCCTAAACAAAAAAATTAATTAAGAACACTCAAATCCAGCTACGATAATATCCTGCTATTTTATATTTTGCATGTTAAATGAGCATATCGTATATTCATATATGTTCCACAATGCTTATGGTTTTTATAGTCGTCATTTTTTACCAGCATGCTCCCTATGAAATTATGTACTTATTGTTCTATTTATGTTGAATTGTTTTATGTTTTTGATCCTTTTTATGTTCTTTTTTTTGCAACAATTCATATTCATGGTTCATTTGTTTTAAAAACAAATTTACTTGTATTATGTTATGTTTTTATTTTAAGCATATTATGATTTATAAATATGAATGTTCTTTCATAAATTAAGAATTTGAGGTTATCTTGCAATTCAAGTTTAAATTACTATTTTTATAATGGTGTTAGCCTACTTTGTGAACTAGGCTACACAAAGATTAAAAGATCAAAAGAATAAAGAATGTTTTTTAGTTAAGTCGAATCGGATTTCCTTGGTCAAGGCAGAACAGCGTAGAGCAGAGAAGGAAGGAGCGTAGACCAAAACGGCTCGGTTCGGGTAACCCCGATCCGCTCCCTTAATTTGTAGTACTTCCGATCCGAACCCAAAGAAATGAAGTAGCAGTGGTTACAGCCCGTGTTTCCTTAAAACCCGGAGCGGTCATACCCATGTTCTCCTCATGTTTGCCAATAACCTAATGCATTGTTGCCACCATAGTCCATCCGAACCCGATAATAATGGGATGGATGCCACGTGGATCCAAACCGAGGCAATCCCAGGAGCACTTTCCACCTATAAATACACCTCCAAGGCTCATTTCAAAGGATCTTTTGGCATTTTCAGAACTCAAACTCCTTTGCTATCCGAATTTCATCAACTTATTCAGATTACAACCATCTTTTGAATTATATTGTGAAGGAAATTGAGTGAATCAATGTATTGTATAAGTGAAAATTGAGTGAGATCGTTGTTGTACTTGCATTCAAGACATCAATTCAAAGAGTAGAAAGTGGACGTAGACTATTTAACGTTGAACCACTATAAATTGTATTTTTTCTTCGTTTTTTTGATTTCATTTCAGTAAAATCATTATTCGTTTGGGTGTTAGAGCCAATTTTGGATCTAATATTTTGGTGCTTTCACTGAGAAATTTTGAATTCTCCGCTTTTTGGGATTATCATTCTAATATTTGGACCTTCAAGTTCAAAGAAGTTAATCCTCTATTTTCGACATCTTTATGTACCTGTTGGTTAACACTAAAGAACTGGAAATTATGGCCAAAGAAAAAGGCAAAGAAATCCAAAGTAATCGAGAGAATGAAGTTAACGAAGATCAGCAAACAATGGTTGTGACGAGGTCACGTGGTCAAGACTCTGGAGAAGGCTGCTCCGGTCAGGAAGGACTGATCCAAATAGAAGCCACCGATCCGATCCGATCCAACGATGTTGAAGTCACCCACTCTCCACATCCGAACCGGTCCGGCCGTACCACTATGCTCCGATCCGATCTGAATCAAAGTGAAGCTGGAACTTCTACTTTAGCTCCTACCAATGCTCTGATTCCAGCCGCTATGACCAATGATCAGCCTGACCCATCTGCACCCATCACACAAGGAGATTTTTCACGCTTTCTTGAAATGCTCCAGAGTACTAAGGAGTCATTGGAAGCCCATAAGTGTGACAGTCTTCAAATGCAAGAGAACATGATCACCATGATTAGAGAACTTAAGGAGCTCCGGATGCAAAAGACACCTTCCCCAACACGCCGCCTTGCTGCAGATTATTCATTTTCTTCAGATGAGGGACGTCCTCATGAAAGAAGGCCGCTTGAGCGACCTTAGAATCTTGATCAGTTAACTTATGATCTTTAGGATCCCGCGAGGACGCCGCTCGTGTATTAGGGCCTGATGACCCGAGCTTGAGAGAGCCTATGATGTTGCCCATGCTTGATCCCATCTTCTACCTAGGGATCCTAATATTACTAATCCTACGCAACAACAACTTCTCTAGCCCCTTACTCCTAAGATCGACCGGGAGCGTAGGGAGCAATGTAGAGCAGCCACTGCTAAAAACAAGAGGTTATCCCCTAATCAGGAACTTAGGCATAATCCGAATATCAGACCTAGAGAACCTATGTAGACATTAACAAATGTCGATGTGTAGGCGATGGTGCGTCATATTATGTCCGAAAGCCGACGATACACTAATGAGGACTGGGGCATTGAGCGAAGTCATACCCCCTTCACAGATGATATATTGGACTTCCAGTTCCCTTGACGATTCAACTTGCCACAAATGGATCGATATTTAGGGAGAACTGACTCGAGACAACATCTGATAAGGTACGCATGGTTCATGAATACCGCAGCAGCTCCAAATGCTATAAAATGGAAGGCCTTTCCAATTTACCTAGAAGACATGGCATTAATGTGGTTCACCCGACTCCCTCCACGGTCAGTGTCAAACTTCACAGAATTAAGTGAGCGCTTTATGAACCAGTTTCGACTTCACGCCCAAAAATCCAAAAGCGTCATAGAGTTATCAAGGATTAAACAGGCTCCGAGCGAATCTCTGAAATCATATTTGGACCGCTTCAACCTGGCTGTCACCAAAGTTGGTGACCCTCATGAACCCATTATTCTGATGGCTTTAATAGAAGGAGTTGACCCAGACAAAGAATTTGGGGATTATCTATCCGGGAAACCGCCTCCTACAAGGGAATTGTTCTACGAAAAAGCTAATATTCGCTTAAGGAGAGAAGAAGCTCATGCAAATAGGAAGAGGAAGCCCGAAGGGGCCTCGAGGGAAGGTGTACAAAGTAATGTTGCTGTGAAACAATCTGGTGATAGTTCAGGGAAGGTTGAAGTGAACGTTGGCAACCAGAACGGAGGTAACAGCAACAAGAATGGAAACGGCAATAGGAGGAATAGAACCGAGGGAACAATTCCAGTAAAAGACCTCGATTCCAAACTTTTGAAAACTATTCGCCATTGAATGATACCTTGGAAAACATTTATTTGGATACATACAGCATATTGCAATACAAAAAACCACCACCCAGAGACTCCACTGAAAAAGAGATCGCAACGGGAAAGTTTTGTTTGTTCAATGGAGCCCACAGACTTTCCACCAACGAATGCCGTCATTTGAGAGATGTAGTTGAAAGATTGCTGTGGGAAGGGAAGTTAGATGAGTACAAGGTTGCCCCAAGTGACAGGAGGCAAGGGGGACAAACCCCGAACCGAAACCAGCCTACTTCTAAACCCACAGCCCAGCAGAAAGGTAAGGGGATCATTATCAATACCATTATAGGCAGACCCCACCTAGTTAGCCGTAGTTTCAAACGGATGGATCAGTACGTCAATGCCCCAAGAACTTTGAGATAGGAGAATGCAGTAACCTCGAAGACATTACTCCAGTAAAACAACAAAAGACGATGTCAGACGATGTCATATTCTGTAGCAGAGATGATTCTGGAATTCAGTCACCAACTGAAGACTCATTGGTAATTACCACGGCCATCGGCCCTGCCTTAGTCCATAAAGTGTTGGTGGACAACGGGAGTTCAGTCAATATCCTCTTCAAGAAAGCTTTTGAACAAATGAGACTTGATGCAAAAGATCTAAAGCCCTGCGATGGATGGATACGGGGCTTCAATGGGGCGTCAACGGCTCCGATGGGCTACGTAGAATTACCAGTAACATTAGGACAGGGAGATCGCCAGAGAGTGAGGATCCTTCCATTTGTAGTTTTGGATGTAGAGTCACCCTACAACGCTTTCCTAGGCCGACCGGCCCTTGCCGAGTTTAGGGCATGTATTGCACCTTGGTGCTTGCTGCTTAAATTCCCGACCGACGCAGGAATTGGGGTGATGAGAGGCGACCAAGCTACGGGACGAGCTTGTTACATGACGGAGTTGAAGATTCTAATGAAAGGGTTGAATATAGAATCTAAGGACGATTCTCCCCCTTCAAAGGAAAACTCAGCATAGCAATTAAGGGGTTCAGCCCCAAGAGAGTCACCCTTAGATGTGCTCGAGGATATAGATCCCAGAGAGGATAGAGAACTCGAGGATAGAAAGGCAACTCCCAATGAGACAACAATAGATATACCTATTGATGAGATGGGTTCGACAAAAGTACTAAAGATAGGCTCGCAGCTAGATCCAATTCGAGCGAAAGAGTTGGCTGATTTCTTAAGGGAAAATTTAGATGTGTTTGCCTGTACTCATGCTGACATGTGTGATATTTCACCTGCCATTATGTGCCACTCTTTATGCATTAGTCCAAAGCACCCACCGGTCAAACAGAAGAGATGAATGTTAGGCCCAGAGCGGTCAGCAGCTTTGAAGGAAGAGGTAGAGAAGTTGAAGGATAATGGATTCATTAAGGATTCGAAATATCCCGACTGGATATCAAATCCTGTCCTCGTCAAAAAATCTAACGGGAAATGGCGTACATGTATCGACTTCTCTGACTTGAACAAGCCTTGTCTGAAGGATAGCTTTCCTCTTCCCAGAATTGATCAGCTAGTAGACTCGACGTTTGGACACGAGCTTTTATCCTTTATGGATGCCTATTCAGGGTACAATCAAATTCCCATGCACATACCAGATCAGGAGCACACAAGTTTCATCATAGACTTGGGGTTATATTGTTATGTGGAAATGCTATTTGGATTAAAGAATGCAGGAGCCACGTATCAGCATTTGGTCAACCGCATGTTCTATAATCAAATCGGGAAAACCATGGAGGTTTATGTGGATGACATGCTTGTGAAGTCTAAACAATCTTCTGACCATACAAGGGACTTAGCTGAAATGTTTCATATTCTTCGAAGGTATGGAATCAAGTTAAACCCCCTAAAATGCTCATTTGGGGTCGCATCTGGGAAATTCCTTGGGTTTATCGTGAGTTCTCGAGGGATTGAGATAAATCCTAGTCAAATAGCAACAATAAGGAATATTGAAGAACCACGAAAGATTAAGGATGTTCAAAGCCTTGCCGGAAAAGTTGCTGCATTGAGCAAGTTTATCTCCAAAGCCACAGATAAGTGTGTACCTTTCTTCGATCTGATAAAACGAGGAAAACGAAATTTTGAGTGGACCTCTGATTGTATGGAGGCTTTCCAAAATCTATTAGACTTATTAGAAAAGCCTCCAATATTATCAAAACCCGTGGAACATGAGCATTTGTTTGTCTACCTAGCGGTATCATCTCATGCCGTCAGTACAGCATTGGTACGTGAAGAGGATAAAGTCCAGAGGCCTGCATACTACATGAGCGAGAAGCTAGTTGCTGCAGAACATAATTATCCGAAGATAGAAAAACTTGCTTATATCCTCCTGATTGCTTCCCGCAAACTTCGTCATTACTTTCAGGCTCACCCAATAGTTGTATACACCGATCAACCTCTAAGACAAGTGTTACAAAAACCCGAAGCATCGGGGCGGTTACTTAAATGGAACATCGAGTTGAGTCAGTTCGATTTAAATTTTCAACCATGGAGATCAATAAGGGGCAGGCATTGGCCGACTTTATAACCGAATTCACAATTCTCGAAGTGGAAACGGTGGGTGACAAGGTGGTTACTTTGGACCAAGAGTTAGAGCTTAGTCCGTGGAAGCTATATACGGACGGAGCTAAAAATGATCGAAGGTCCGGTGTTGGAGTTTTTTTTAATAACTCCTGAAGGATGATCTATTTACTATGCATTGCGATTAGAGTTTGCTGCTACCAATAACGATTCCGGGTATGAAGCCCTGATTGTCGGGCTGAAACTCACCAAAGAACTAGTGGTGAAGACACTGGATATATGCTGTGATTCCAAGATAGTTGTATGCCAGGTACGGGAGGAATTTGTTGCTAAAGGGCCTCGATTCGTTACTTATGTCAAAAAGGTAAAGGAGTTGCTGGGTAGTTTGGAGCATTACGACATAACGCATAATCCAAGAAAAAAAATCAAAAAGCAGATCGGTTGGCAAAACTAGCAAGTTCTGATAATCCCGAAGAAACTGAAATGGTTCCGATAGAGGTTTTGGAATCACTGAGTTTCAACCTGATGGAGGTGGAACCAGCCTTGGAAGTTGATCCAGAGAGAGAATCATGGATGACACCGGTCAAGAATTTTCTCAAGAATGGAACCCTCCCGTTGAAGAAAAGTGAAAGACGAGCTGTAAGACGTAAGGCTGCAAGATATGTTTTACAGGACGATGTCCTTTATCACCAAGGGTTTTCAGTGCCCCTACTACGGTGTATCGCACATGATGACATAAAACGTGTACTGCAAGAAGTACATGAAGGTGAGTGTAGGGACCACACCGTGGGCCAAACCCTAGCAAAGAAAGTATTACGGTATGGATATTTTTGGCCTACCGTGAAAAAAGATGCAGCTGATTATTTACGATGCTGCGACAGATATCAAAGGTTCGCCAAAATTCCTAGAGCACCTCCGACTCAGCTCAAGTCGATGGTAAGCCCATGGGGGTAATTGATATTATTGGAGTGTTACCTATTGCCAAAGGGGGAGCAAAGTACGCGATCGTCTTCGTGGACTATTTAACGAAATGGATGGAAGCTAAACCTTTAACAACGATCACGGCAAGAAAGGTGATTAGTTTTGTGGTCAGAAACATTATCTGTCGATTTGGGATACCGAAGACCATCATAACAGATAATAAGACACAGTTCGGCAACGTCGAATTCAGAAACTTCTGCCAGAAGTACAAGATTGATAAACGATACACCGCTGTAGCTCACCCGCAGTCGAATGGCCAAGTTGAAGCAATAAACAAGGTCATTAAACCTATTATCAAGAAGCGGTTGGAGCGGGCCAAAGCCAAGTGGGTGGATGAGTTGCCACTAGCTTTGTGGGCCTACAGGACAACCTTTAAGACGACCACTGACCATACTCCCTTTTTAGTTTCCTTCAGGTCAGAAGTAGTAATCCTGGTAGAACTAGAAATCCCTTCTCATCGAGTCGCATACTATGAACCGATGACAAATAGAACACTCCTCCTAGAATCTCTTGATATGGTTGAAGAAAAAAGTGACGAAGCAGACTTGCGTGCCTCAAGACATCGACATCACGTAGCATGTTATTATGACCGGAAAGTTCGCTTCAAAACCTTTGAACTAGGAGACTTAGTATTGAAACGAGCCTTCCCGCCTTCAACCCAATTGGGTCCAAAATGGGAAGGGCCATACACCATCCAACGGAAGCTTGATACAAGAGCATTCAAGTTAACGACCGTGGACGGTGAAGAGATTCCCAGAGCTTGGAATGCTCAGCACTTGCGACGATACCTGAGCTAAATATGAAATGTCTTCCTTTTAGTTTTATAAGCTATGTAAAAAGGCACGACTTGCCTTAAAAAATTTGTTTATATGAACAAAGGATTATGCTACGACTTAGCTGAACGACTATAAAAATATCATGTGTCATTTACTTTCCTGCATTAGTTATATCATGTGGAATACAAAACTTTAAATTAAATTTCAAAAATTGGAGATAACCTATGTGCAGGAGCAAAAAAAATGACCGCTTTCATGATAAGATGCAAAGAATGGGAAGACGACATTCCTAACTCTAACTCTCATGAAACGGGAGAGAGTATAAAGGATGGAAGACAACATCCCTTGAGGCATGAAGGTGCACCCCGATAAGAGACCGCCTCAGTAATACTCTAACCTGGTTATGAGACAAGAGAGTACAAAGATGCTAAAAAGAATAAGCATCAATAGCGAAAAAAATATGGCCCCGTCAGAGAAACGGAGGCAATTGAATTTTGAATTTAATCAATATTGAATAAGTCTTAATCAGTTATCCAAGATTGATTGGGGGCATATATATATATATATACACATGTTCCCCTTAATAATGACTTTATTATATAATTATGATATGACATGCTGTTCATTTGCATTTTTACTTAAATGTTAAATTTACGAATATCAGACGTTGTAGGGAACAAACCAATTTATTCACCGACATGTGAGTTTATACAGGAAGGCTAAGCAAAAGATGCGAGGTCCGCACACACTACCATAATAACGGACCATTGGAATATCAAAATAAAAAAACAAAGCACATTGTCACTTGGGCTTTGGAGTAGACTTGGACTTCTTGGCATCCTTAAGAGCATTTCTAGCTTCTTTTTCAGCATCAGACATGAGATGCTTTGGTTTCTTCTTCTCTGTAATTGAGGTACTAGAATCGGTAGATTTCTTCCCAAGAGTCGGAGAACTGTAATCAAGAGAAGATTTTTTAGCAAGCTCTTCTGTAATTGACCTAGTTGAAAGCTTAACAAGTAACCTTGATCCAGCATCCACCACTGTAAGGGGCTTAAGGCTTTCGGGGCTTAATTCCTCGACTTTCAGCTGCATACACTTGTCTTGTTCGGCTTTCATTTCAGCCAAAGTCATGTCATCAGCATTTTTCGAATCCCCAGTTATAGCAACATCAGGATCTTTTTCATTCCCCTCATTACCATCGTCGTCTTTCAAAGCGTCTATCATTTCATCATCATGGGAAATTTTGGCCTTAGGCGGTTCAGCTCCCCCTTCAGATTCAATAATGGTAGCCTTATCCTGTCCTTCCTGAGCCTTTTCCATGGATTTTCCCCCAATGGTGGTTCCCCAAGGCTCATCAGTCTTCTCGGCTGGTTCAGCACCTACATAATGAGAAGCAACAGTTATCAACTCAGAAGAAAATAAAAAATCCTCGATCAATTGCCCAATGATGTGATGAAAGGTGGAGACTGCCTTGACGAATTGGGGTGAAAAGGTGGAAATACCTTCTGATGATTTCTCAATCCATCTCTGATGCTGATTCGGGTATAGGAGATAAAAGAGACGCTCTAGGAATACCCGGATTCTCGGGATCATATCACTCAACTCCAGTAGCTTTGGCGGTAGCAAAAGAAGAATCAACTTCAAGGATATTCTTTTCTTTGGCCAGACGTTTCTCCTCCTCCATGGCAGCAGCAATATGGCGACGCCCCTCGGCCGGACTTGCCGGTTCATCAACTCTCAGATACTTCTCCGTGAGTCTGTCTTCATCAATGAAGTCTACCTTAAGTTCCACTTTTTCCCATTCGATGATTTGAATCCATACATGAACTAAGGTAGTCAGATAGTCTTCGATCCAAGAGATGTTTCGGTATTGGAATATATCTGCAAAGAATTCGATCATTAGTTCGCCAAAGCCGTGCAATTCTTCTTGAGCCTCTGATAGCTGTTTCCTCAACAGACTTAATAGCACTATCCACATTCCCCTCAGCTAAGGCAGCGTTAGTCTCGGCTTCCATTAACTTGGACTCCAAGTCAGCATTTCCTTTCTCCAGCACGGCGTTATTCCTCGCTAACTCGACCTTTTCTTCCTCAAGAGTATCGTAATCCAGTTGCATTTTGACCCTGTCTGACTTAGCATCTTCCACTTGTTTCTTCAACTCCAAATGCTCTTGACTATGAGATTCCAGCAAGTCATGATAACGATTTTGTAATTCCTCAAGTTTCTTTTTGAAGTTGTTGGCATCTCATTGAGCAATGACAAGTTGAGTATGTGTATCTTCTAAGTCCTTCTCCAAATTTTTCAAAACATTCTTATCGGAATCTGCAGCCTTCTTCATTGCATCAACGTCTGGAATTAAGGCCCGAATGATTCTGGAGAGATTACGTGAATACTTGCACATCTCCGTGTACTGTTTCTCTACTGCGTCAATCTTTGCCTTAGCCTCATCTGCCCACTTTGAAGAAATAGGCTCGAGTGCAGGTAAAAAAGTTAATTTCTCAAAGTAGTGATCTGGGAACTGCTTCCCCATGTATGCCAGTTTAGTTTTGGAATCAGCATCCAGTGGTAGGGGTTTGCAGTATGATAGTTCAGTGTGTTTCCCCTTAGCAGGGACGATGGCTGCATCGCCTTTTTCAGATCGCTTCTCAGAAGCTTTGTGCTTGTCTTGCGAATCAGTGTGTTTTGGTGGACTTTTTTCTTGATTATATTTGCCTTGGGGAGAAATTCGGTCTTTGGATTGTGATGTGTCTTCCCCTCAACGACTTTGGTGGCTCTTATACCTGTCTGGATCCGACCAAACAAGAGAGCGAGAGCGTGAAGTGTGAGGTCGATGAGAATCATGGGGCCTTCTGTCATCTCTTCCTCGGATTTCATGGCGATCATGCTCAGTGTCAGAAGGAGGTCTAGACATGCTATGGCGAATTTTCCTGACATCATAGTAAGGGCATGACATTGCACCGACACAACAATATAAGTGGAGTTCAGAATCAATGTTCACATAAGACATGAGTGCTGTGACTTGCGGTGCTAATGTGTTATGTGCATCATAAGTGATGTTCCTCCCAACAAACCTGAGCCTGAAGTCAGACTAGCATGAGTAGGCTTTTTGGTCTTCACGGGAGTAGTCTCCTCTGAAGAAGTGAAGGATAAAGGATTTTTTCCGAAGTCCTCTAAAGTATAGATAGTTTCAGAAAAGGGAAGATTTACTAAACCCTTAAATGTGGAATCTTCGGTAGTAGGAGCATCTCTTGGGGAAGCGTCTAGTGGCAGCTCTTTAGGAGATGTTGACTTTTTGGGAGAAATGGCGTCATGAGGAATGGTATACCATTCTCTATGCTTTTCAGCTATATTGGCTAATTCATCGTCCTGAGTTGAGGATGGAGAAGGAGGAGTCCTAAGAGGAATCGTTGGACCTTTCAAGCCCTCGCTAGTCTCAGGAATAATGTCGACCGGGGGTATGTAAACATATGGACTTGTCTCATGACCTATACTACAAGTAATAGATAGTAACCCGTGATGATGGAGATACTCATCCTTAAGAACTTCGTCGATGGTCAAGAACTTTTGATCGCCATTGAGCAGCTGATGCAAACGATCAAAGTATAATTGACCCGACACTTGCTTTGGATTATCAACTGTGAATGAAAAAGACTGCAAATTAATATGTTGATATGAGTATTTAATGTTGAAATCTAGAAAGTCGGTGCTTTACTTGATTTGGTCCATCTCATGGCTCACCCCGGCTACTGTCTGATATAAAACCATTCAAGTTTAGAATCACCAGCCTTGCTGCTATATGGAACAGTAATAATTTTCCTTTTTGCGACTGATTCAAAGTATGAGAAGGAGGGAGTCTCTTGAGTCCGATGTTTGAAATTATAAAAGAAGTGGACATCATCGAAGGTAGGTTCTATACCTAAAATCTCTTCATATGCTATATACAAGGCGTATAAATAAGCATAAGAGTTGGGATGTAATTGCATGGGGGCAATCCGCATCTGTCTTAGAAAATCGACGACAAAAGCCGAAAACGGTGGAATGGCCCCAACCAGACACATCAATCGGGTAATTGCCATAAATCCTTCCGGTGGATTGTGGGGGCGATCTGTTTTCGAAGGCACTAGGGTATCTCTTTTTAATATCCCATGCTTCAGACATATTCTAACAAGTCTATCATCATCGATCGTCGACTCAACAGAATCTCTGGGTAACTCCAATATAGTGGCAGTTTCAAACTCGTCGGGAGCACGATCATATCCTTCTCTCCTTCCTCTTCATCACCAAGAGAAACTTCACTACCGGAAGATATTTCACTATTATGCGCTTCCATTTCATAATCTGGGCCCTCATCATCCCATTCAGGGTCTGAGGGAGAAGATATGTCATCAAGATTGAGTTTCTTAGAAGTTTCTGCGACTTCTCTATTTTCTGCTAACCTAGATGAACGTCTCTCTGCCATGGTCACTAAACTACTGAAGAAGCAATAACATAAGTTAGAGTAAAATAGCCCGTATCCTCCCGTGCACGTGTGTGAACTAAAGTGTGTGCTATGTGTGCAAAAGATGCAAAGTAAACACATAAGAGCATAATGCAAAGGTTTGGCGAAACAGTAATGTTCAGAATAGTCTTAAATATTTTCTCATGTTCATAAGGCACTATCCTAACTGTTCATTAAGTTGTAAGTCAAGGCAAGCATTGATTGAGCAAGTCGAACATCTCTTATGCATTGAATTGGATGGTTTTAGTTCGGTTCGGATGTATATATTTTGGGGTTTGGATCGGGCACCCACAAAGGAAAGGGTTCGGACCGGGAGCAGGATCATGTGTGGTCCAAAGTAGAAGTTAATGTATCTCGAGCATATCGGTTCGGTTCGGTTCGAAGGTTGGTACTCGTCGTGATCCGGATCGGTCTGAGTGCCCATATACTTCCATGACCATGTCTATCACTCCGACCCGACCCGGTTGGACACACCTCGTTTTTATCCTTCTTTTTATTTTTCACTCTGACCCAATCCGGTCAGTTGGAACCCCCTCTCCTCTTTACTCTTATACCTCTTCACCCAAACCAATCCCTGACTTTTCCCTCTTCTTCTTCTTCTTCATCTTCTTTCTTCCTTAACCAACACCAAACCCAATCTCATGCCCAAAACTGAATCAAAGTCAAGCACTGACGTGCTGACGCGTTCAACCTTAGATCCTAAATCCCCTCCGTTACTATCTCGAGATGGTGATGAGGCCGTTAACGACAATGTAGAGGGGGGAAGAGGATTATGGCGTTAAGGCCAGCTAAGAACCATACTCAAATCGTCCAAATTACCCATGAATTGGAATCGAAATCAATTAAAAGTTAATTAACTGAAGCTTTGCAACCTACCTATGTGATTATTTTGAGAATCGAAGGGAATTTTAATTTTTCAGAAATTAGGGGTTTTCCCTTTAGCAGAAGTTAGAAGACGGTGATAGTGAAGGAAAGAAGGAGGAAGAGGATGAAAAGTGAATTTATATAGATTTGGAACGGCTCTTAGTATTCCTAACACGTCATTCCTATCGGACCGGAGTACTGGCCCATACGAGAATTCAGCCCATTCGTTCAATGATAATGAAGTGTGAGAAAAGCCATTTTGATTAGAGACCGAACCCAGATGGAATCACGCACATTGACTTGGCATACGAATTGAATTTAAAGGAAAATAAAATTAAATAAAGATCTTACTATGAGGAATCACTGGACATCGATCAGAGTTCTCAAAGCTATTTGAAACGAATAAGGAAATCCATGAACTTTTTGGTGTATTTATAGGCTGCAAGAGACACGACTTCATGACACAACGCGTCCCTACGAACGAATGGAAGCGACTATTCAATAGTTCAAATTCATAGACTAGTGAACAGATAATGTCAAAGCACGCTCCATCTTCAATAGAAGCATCCTTTAAGGGGGCAAAATGTTAGCCTACTTTGTGAACTAGGCTACACAAAGATTAAAAGATCAAAAGAATGAAGAATGTTTTTTAGTTAAGTCGGATCGGATCATATTTCCTTGGTCAAGGCAGAACAGCGCAGAGCAGAGAAGGAAGGAGCGCAGGCCAAATCGGATCGGTTCGGGTAACCCCGATCTGTTCCCCTAATATGTAGTACTTCCGATCCGAACCCAAAGTATTGAAGTAGCAAAGGTTGTACCCCGTGTTTCCTTAAAACCCGGAGCGGCTATACCCACGTTCTCCTCATGTTTGCCACTAACTTGATGCGCTGTTGCCACCATATTCCATCCGAACCCGATAGTAATGGGATGGATGCCATGTGGATCCGAACCGAGGCCATTCCAGGAGCACTTTCCACCTATTAATACACCTCCAAGGATCATTTCAAAGGATTTTTTGGCATTTTTAGAACTCAAACTCCTTTGCTATCCGAATTTCATTAACTTATTCAGATTACAATCATCTTTTGAATCATATTGTGAAGGAAATTGAGTGAATCAATGTACTGTATAAGTGAAAATTAAGTGAGAATCGTTGTTGTACTTGCATTCAAGACATCAATTCAAAGAGTAGAAAGTGGACGTAGGCTATTTAACGTCGAACCACTATAAATTGCGTGTTTTCTTCATTTTTTTCTTTCATTTCAGTAAAATCATTATTCGTTTGGGTGTTAGAACCAATTTTGCATCTAACAAATGGCTTTCCTGAATATTATTGTTTAAGAATATCAATTTTTAACGTATCATACATCTCGAGATTGTTTCGATATGAACTTTCAGATCCGATATGGAAACCGAGACAAACCCCCGAGTTAGACTTATCTCATCTGAGTTCTTCCCCGATATGAGATCAAGTCTCTAAAATCACTGAGCAACAACGTGATCGATATTCGAGATTTAAAACACTGTTAGGGCACAAGGGCATAAACCTCAACTCTACGTCTACTACATACCTCTTTTATAGTAATCTTAGCATTTAGATGCGAATAAAAGCGAATCTTACATTTAAAGAAGATTTTCTTTCTTGTACCAAAATATGTACTGGACCTTGAGGATTAAGCATAACAACAGTAACAATATGAAAATAAGCTTGTTAAATAAGTGAAATTTATTTAACATAAATATGCTATGTCGTGAACGGAATTTATTTCAAATAAATGTGAAACACAAAAAAATAACTACCTTCATGCCTCATAATCACATGAGCATAAATAGTCATCGAAAATGACAATAATCAAATATCCATAGGAAAAATTAGAGCAACTATGAAAAATTATATTCATGCCTACCTTAGCATGCATAATAGCCATCTATCTAGCATAAGATATCAATTATGATATTGACTCAACAAATTTCATTTTCATTCTACAGGAATTAAGGAACATAAGGAATACAAACCTTACATCTCTTACCAACGAATCAGATAGACATGAGTGCTATCATGTTGTCCTCAATTCCTTAATGGTCAATCCTTGAAATTAATCGATAATTATTCCCGCATCCACATGATAGTCTCAAGTAGTTAAAGGGAACTACGTGACTCTTCTCATAAAACATTAGCAAATAGATAATTCAACTATCTTGAAATAAATTCTCAAAATGCTTATGCAATGGCATTGGGAATAAGCAATAACTCTTTTAAATGGAGCCAGCCATCTCGGTTGCGTATGCACTACATCATGTCAAATTCTAGAGTCATAATTGGTAATGAATAAAAGCAATACCCCCTCGAGAGATATCACTTCCATACCCATATGCCTCCTTCTCAAACATCTATAACTAAACTAAAAGGCTAGGAATTCTAACTTTCTCTGTTGGCGAATGTCAAGATCCATCATTGAACAACTCTAAATCGTCTCGTATTAGATAATGCCTCTAAACACCTGTAACAACCTACTCGGAATGGGCCTAATTATGACCCAGAAAAGGCCCATCGGAACATAGAGCCATTCTAAATGGATCGTTGGTCCCTACAAAGAAATACATAGCAGATATAATAGAGCAGTCTAAATTGAAATTAGAATCTCACACAACAAAAGGGATAAGATATAATATCTCAAATTAGATGTACCATAAATAAAACCATCATAAATGTTGTTACACAAGTCTTAAGCAATAATAAAAAGGTACATCAATAATAACTATCCCAATAATACATTAATGATACTGCCATAAATAACTAAAAGCCTTCATCATTGGGCTCTATCTCCAAAGCATCATTGATCCCAAGCGTTCCCACATAAACCTGTTTATATATTAGAAGGAGGGAGGTCAGAACAATGAGTACCAGTGAATGAAATTCACATTAGTTGAGGAATAACTATTTCCTATACCTGGAAGTATGGTTTTGTCGAATTATATCAACGTAAGCAAACACACAATTAAACATATGAGGCAGAAATCCTTATAGTCACGTAAGGCCTACATGTTAATAATAGGGTGGACATCCTTACAATCACTTAATACCCCATATGCTAATATAAAGGCTGAAATCCTTACAGGTACATACCCCACGAGGTGGGCTCTACTTGGTTACTTAAGGCCATTACCTAGATTTATTAAAGGTTGATTCCTATTATCACTTGTTACCATATGACCGACCCCAAGCCACTTAAGACCACGTCATCAATTGTTAATGTTATAAAATATATACCCTTGTTGTAGGTTGAGAGATAGTAAGCAATCACTTAATAACAGGTTTAGTAGGAGCGCAACATCATTTAAGATCCTCCGGGTGGACCCCTACGTTACTATCTAGTTTCCCCTACAAGTGAACTCCTAGCCACTAATACTTCCCTTAGAAGGTGGTTTCTTAGGCCTTTCACATTAACTATCCCTATCACATAACCCTTAGAGGAAGCGGACTTCCGGAGAACTCCCAAACACATCATAATCGCAAAGACCATTTAATACCTCATAAATATAAGAGAATGGAAGACCTCGTGACCACTTAAAACCTAATCAGGTAAGGGAGGGTCCCATGACTTGAGTCTTAAACTAAGGGATAAACCTTAGGAATGGACCTAATTTTAACCACTTAATACCCAAACCACTTAATACCTTCCTAGAGGCATGCCTACGTCACACGCAAATATATGCGTACATACACACAGGCATCTCACATTAAACCGAACACTTGTAGATGCTGGATTCGCATGGCTATTCCAGGCAGGCTTCTACCACAAGTAGGGCTTAACCTCGCATCTCAGTGAAATAATAACAATGGCCCATGACATCTAGATCTCTCATATTAACCAGTCTTACTTGTAGATGTTGAATATGTTAGTCGGTTCCAGGAAGACTTCTACTACAAGCAATGGTTAACCTCATGTGTATGTGTCATTAATTATAATAAAAGTCACTAACTCATATGCATATAAGTTTCCTATGAGGACGTTTGAATTCTAATTTTCCTAACTTAATGCATTTAGTACGTAATTAATATGTATTTTTGTTAGATTTATTACATTATAAATATATAAATAAATAAGCATAAATTTAGCGCATGTGAACAACGATCTAATATGTTTGAATAAGGTATACAAGTTAATTTACTATCAATTAACACGGTCCAAACATGTATATTCAGATTCAATGATAAAAATAGAAATTGAAACACATACAAATAAAACTTGCAACCTAGGTTTGAATAATTATCTAAATAATAAAAGTATAGACATGATGCAAGAATCCAACTGATTATGCAAAACTTTACGTCTGGCGCTGCTTCACTTTTTATTTTATATCACATAGAAAAATTAAAGATTCTAGTATATTGTATATAATACGTAGAAACAAACCTATTTTAAATATATGCTTTAACCTATTAATTTAAAACACTCAAATCTTATGTTTTAGTACACAAACATATATGAATATTTAAAGTGAAGATCAACTAAATTGGGCCAAAAACTAGGATTACACAACACCCAAAGCCTAATTTTCATCATTTCAGTAACACAAACCCAAACATATAACTTTTGATTGGCCATTTCAGCAACAAACAGAATATAGTATTTAGAAGGTTTTTAGTACTTTTTTTTCGTTTAAAATCCAAATCCCTACATGCATAAAAATCCAAATCTACACTACAATGTTTAGAGTGAGGCTAGGGGGCTATATTTATAGTTGCAAGTGTGTGTATAGACCACTAGATTGGTTTGATTTAATATGAATAGTCTATTGATGTAAGACTATAAAGAACTCCCTATTTAAAAACACCTTCTCCACCATTCCCTCAAGAGGGCGGTCGACTCCATCTATAGGAGAGCGGTGTGACCTCTAGGTTGACACCCTCCAATAGGGGCGGTCAAACCGCCTCTAGGGCAGAGTCTGGAGATTTAAATCTCTTTAAAATGTGCTTTTATTAATTTCTGTGTTAATTATGTTGATTCTTTTCTTATGTTTATTATTCTTGACCCCTTCTGTATGTATATATCTATACATAATTATTCTTGTAGAATATTCGTTTAGGTCAATTATTATATATTTATATTCCAAATTTTATTTATTCAATTTGAGTTTCAAACCTTGTGTGTAAACAATTTACTTATACTTGTTCTATTAATATCTTCTTCATACGGACTCCGTTTTTAGTAAATAAAATATGAAAATGGATCAGAATCTCACCACGAATGCAATGGTAATACTTTCATGGACAATTCCAAATTATCCAAAATTCTTATTTTTAGCCTATTGAATTTATTATTGTTTATTATTATTATTTATATTAAATAGGATTATCTATGTCAATTTATGGTTTATTTTACGGACTGTTACATTCTTCCCCCTTAAAAGAGATTTCTTCTCAAAATATTTTTGAAGGTGCAAAAAATACAACTTGCTCTAACAAGCATGTTCTCCACCCATTTTATTTACCAGCATCCCTAAAACATCCATAACGCAATGTGATTTTGTAGTGCAGACTTACTATAGTGAGCTTAGTCCTTGCATGTATGTACAATAAGTGATGTTGAATGTATGCAAAACACTTTAATATGCATTTAGTTTCTATATGAGCGCGTGGTGCATTTGTGTTGCAACCATCACCTACAATCCAATCTAGCAATCACGATGCAACCATAAAAGGAAATTTAGAGGAAATAATCACCTTAGAAAAGCTATGATGAGATTGCCTAATCTTCTCTTTGGTTCCCCAAGTGCTTTCCATGGGTTTACCCCCCATTATACTCACACTAGTCTGATGGAGTTGTTGCAGAGTTTTTTGATTTCATGCTCCATGGTCCTTACGGCGACATGGGGCACCCTAGACTCAACTATATAACAACCCAAAATTTTAACAATCAACAATTAATTAATGGATTAATTAATTAAGGAATAAACTAATAAAATAAATATTAATAAGAAAAATATTGAGAATTGAATAAAATAGATTTTTTTGTTGCGTCACTTACAAAATTCTGATTCGGTTGGACTTTTAGTTTGCGCAATTCGGACGAGAAATGAACAAGTTATGGACAATAAAAGTTTGCAATTAAATTAAAGAATTTAATTAACGAATAGAAAATAAAACAACGGTAAATGGGTGACCTAGCCCTTAATTGGGTTGACACATGGGTTGACCTATGTCTAAGGTGGGTCGACCAACCTTCGAGCTTGATTATAGATAATTGCTTATGTATTGCTGATGTGTAAAGTACATTGAACTTGGACAACAAATCTAATGAACCTGGACACTAACTATACTATAAAAAGGCTACCAACTCTCACTTTTTCCTCACATCTATTCTTCTTCATTTTCTTAGCATTCACTGAATAATGTTCTAAAAATAAAATTGGGAAAACGATCTTGGTGCTGTCAAATTATAAATCTGAAAGGATATTCTGCTTCTACTTCTTTATCAAAGGATTTTTTTTGTATCTACAACAATTTTATATGATTGTTACTGTGATTCTCACATTTCTTCTAAGTTAATGTAAAAATATATACAATAGTTATTGTACTAACCGAAATAAAAAGAATTTTGACAGTAAAACATATTGGATCTGAAAGTATCTATTTAATCTTATTGTCCATTTTAATTATTGTCCATTACCTATTCCTTTTTAAGTTATTATTTATTTATATGTACATTCTTCTTCCTTATCCCCTTTTTGTAATTGTTTATTTACAGTCTTATTGTGCCTTTGCCGTTTGAGTTGCATAGAAATGGGAATAATGTGAAATAACGTTAATAAAGGGTATTGGGCATATCAAAATTTTTGAATTATGGATTATAAATAGGGATTATATATTATAAAGGAAGAATGTGTAAACATGAATATGTTGAACTTAATAATATACTAAATAGACATGTCATAGGTAAACATGTTATTTGACATTGATTGTAAATGTGTTAGTATGACATTGGTTGGAAAACATGTAATTGACATTAATTTGTATATATGTTTATGTCAATTTGAGAAAAACGTTAATTAACATTAATCAGAGAGATTGTGTTAATTAATGAAACATGGTAATTTGTCATTCATGTTAATTGACATTAATTTAAATGTTCGTGTTAATTTAGAAAACATGTAATTTCTCATTTAAGCTCATTTGAAATTTGATTGGAAGAAAACATATTAAGATTAATTTATTGGGGTAAACATGTAACTGATATTGGAAAACATGATAGTTGAAACTGATTTGTAAACATGTTAATTAAACATTTATGTTCATTTGATGTTAATTTGGGAAAAACATGTTAATTAGACATTTATGTTCATTTGATGTTAATTTAGAAAAAACATGTTAATTAGACATTTATGTTCATTTGATGTTAATTTAGAAAAAACATGTTAATTAGACATTTAAGTTCATTTGATGTCAATTTGGGGAAAACATGTTGGTATGACATGAAGTTGGAAAATATGTTCAATTGACGTTAATTTGAAGAGTACGTTAATACAGAAAACACGTTAATTGTACTTAATATGACATTAAGTAATCTGTATGGGAAAACATGTTAATTAGTATTAATGATACTTAATGTATGAACGAGAATCAGATGTAAATTAAGTAAAACATGTTAATGTTATCTGTAAACATCTGAGCATGTGCCGATCTGATTTGGAAGGGTCGTATAAAAAACTACATTTAATAAGAAATGTAATTTACAACCGCGAAATATAACATAGGGTTATATTAAGCTTATTAATGGACATAAACCTGTCTGTTTAATAAGCTAAGAGGTTTACGTATGTTGTTAATCTATTTGGGGGGCTCTTAATATCCTAGAAAATTGGGGGCCAAGCCTAAGGGTTGCTTGTGTCAATCTGTTGTTTGTTTGGAACCCATATCAATTAGTATCCGTCTGTTATCAAACGAGTCTCGCACTAGGTAGAAAATAGAGCATGCTTACTGATGGATAATTGTAGGAGTTGTAACACCGGTGGAGGAAGATAATCGATGGAGTCATGAGTGTGCATGGGTCCGATGGAAGAAGATAAGACGTTGTAACACCGACAAATAGGGTTGTGTCTTTCAAAGTTGAATCTATAGAAGTGCAAAACAGTCAATCTGCCTGAACTAATTATTATTATTGTTATTATCATCATTGTCTTTTTATAAGAATAGCTAGTCCTTTTTATCAGTTCATATCAGTTATTGTTCACCCTTAGATATTTATAGACACTTACCCTTTTATGACACTAGAACCACTATTTATTTGTTTTACTTAACTTAGTAGTCAAGTTGGTAATAACAGCAACTCAACAGGCTTTGTGTCTGACACATTTCCTTTCTTCCTTTCACTTTTCTTATTCTCAGGCTTATAGGTGAAATTATATAGTTCAAATTTCTTTGTTGATTTTGTCGCAATGGATTTCTACAAAAGTTGGATCACTTCCTGTTCTCTTTCCAAGGTTAGGTTATATCTTTTTGACTATTTGGGGAATAATGTTATTTACTCTGATGTTGTTTTTGAGTGAGATTTTTGAGATATGACACTTTGTGACTATTTGATTAATTGAAACAAAGATGGTTTTGTATTTTATAAAATGAAAGTTTCTTTGTCCGTTTTAAATTTATAATTTTATGTCTTTTGAAATCGTAGTCTGAGTGATATTTTATGTCTTTACCTATAATGCTCCATAATTTCTTAATGAAATCCTTATATGGGTGACATTAGGGAATGTAGGGCATTGTATTTGGTATTAGAGCCTAAGATTACCAAGATCATTATAGCTTTGTTTTAAAGGAAAGTGTTTTCAAAATAAAACACATTTTTCAGAAATCAAAAGTTACTTTTGAAAATAAAACATTCCTTATAGTCAGTTACAACCTTCTTTTAACTCTTTCTATATCTTTATCTTTTTAGTTGAGTTATAAGGCAATCCATCTAAGCTTTCCTTTGTAGGTTGAAAATTTGATTAATGGACAAACCTGTTTCGCTTAAGTAGTTGGGAAAGATCGAGGTTAGAAAGGAGCTTGATGCTTGGAGGGTATTAAAAAAGATTAATCATGGATGAAACCACGTTATTAGTTTAGTCATAAAAAGGATAGTTAGGAAGTTAAGAATAACCTAGATTGATTGGTTAAGAAAAAGGGATGTATTTCCATATGGGTTTGAAATTAACATAGAAAACGTCATTGCAAAAATGAATGGATTGGTGCAAAATAGGAGCTTTATCTTATTGTGCACTAACCACCAACTTAAAAAGGAAATATCTTGCAATTACATATTTCTATAAAATAAATTGTTTTATACTACAGAAATAGGTTTTTATACATTTTCGATAACCAATCAAATAGGGAACTTCCAAGAAGATGAAATTAAGGATGGCAAGTTAAAGGTCAACATGAGTATACTAATGAAAAAATGATTATAAGGAACATAAAATAAGTAATAAATTGGACAATAAGAGAGAAATGATAAAAGGCAAGGATTGGTGGAAGAAACAATGTTATCTATCTTTAGTTCTTGCTAGTTTTCCAATTTTTTTAGGGAATATTTTTTCCCTTTTCCTTTGATATATTGGTTGGGGTGGCTGCATGGGGCTATAGCTACGATGAGTTGAGTCTTGTATAGATTCTGTATTGTAGGCTTACTAGAGAAATCCTTTACAGATATAGTAAATCCCCAAAGGTGTGATGATAGCACTAGTACCGTTTTGCACTTAGGCCCGATAGTAGTTTCTGAACCCCGTCGGGATCAGATTGATTATCTGTTTATCTATGGTAAATCAGGGTTGGAACTAAAATCTTGATGTTTGGGGCATTTCCAGATATGGATTAGGTTGCCATGATTAGGCCCCATATAACATATTGACTTACAATGAAGGGATAAATTACGAGCCTAAATTATGGCGTAGGATTTAATATGACATATGGACTTATAGGGAAAGTTATGGGCCCGCTGTCCGTTAAGTATTTTTGGGGGCTATTTTGACTATAAGAAGAAAATAGTCGAGGTAGGACTAACTTTTGATTTCTTGCGTCCCAAAGGGTCGGTTATGTTGATATTCCTATTTTTCTTAGTGTATCTCTAGGAAGTATCGGTTTGGTTCTCTTTGTATTATATATATTTCAAATAATAAGTGATTGAAAGATTATCTCTAGGAGAGAGAGATCAGTTTTAGGATCTGTATTTGTAGCATTTTGGATAAAGCATATGGTGTAAGTGAGAATTGAGTTTCACGGTTTTGACTGGAATCTTCCCTAAGTATGTGAGTCTGCCATCAAGCTTAGGCAAGCTATACTATAATAAGTCATCTCAGGTACTAAAAGGAAAGTGGGTTTTCTTAGGAATACTTGAACCCGAGTGTTGATCCATGAAGAAATTTGAATATTTTATCCCATAAACCCTATCTTTTGAAAATAATGGTGTGACTCTTATGTTAGAGCATTCCGCATGTATTTTAAGGAAGTAATTGGACTTCAATTAAAATGACAAAGTTTTCAAAAAAAACCAAGTAAAACAAATTTTGAAATAGTTTTCGTACCTTTTTGTCTTTTTGGAAGTTTAGAGGCTCATGGAACATTAATAGGTATATTTTGTAAACCAAGAGATTTAACCCAATAATTGGATATGAATTCAGCATTTGTTAAGACACTTTATTGAGAATTGATGCTTATCAAGATTTTGTCGTTTAGACAAGAAAGGTGGATTTTAGGAGTTCCAATTAAATCTTTATATGACCACAGAATAATGGCAAGTAACAGGTTTCGTTAATGAGTAAGTGAATAAAGAGAATATTGAGATTTAAAATGGATGATCGTGTTCCTAGGTAAGAGTGTAACAAGGAGGTGTTTTATGGAAACTTGAGAAACTACTTTGAGTCGCAACCCCATATGTATAAATTTTAGAAATGAGAATTTTGAAAGACTAATGTATTTTGATATGAAATTTGTATTTTGGAAATTTCATAAAAGAAATCATACGTATATATTTCAACAAAAATTTTAGTAACTGAAATTTTGCCTCAATAATTTTTTTCAAATATGGTTTTGGAAAATTATATATATATAAAGTAAGTGTAAAAACCCGCAACTTCCCCGTTAAGGAAAGCGTCGGATAGTTCGAGAACAAACCACAACAGAACGCATACAGAAGAACATTTCATTGTATATTACAACAATGCATCAGATTACAAGAATATACAGAGTATAAATGAATAAATATTACACAGAAATATCAGAGATTAACAATAAGTTACATAGCAGCGGAAAAATAATACAATACACAACTAGAAGAGATATACGGATACAAAGCTTTCCAGATATCGTTCCAGCTGTAAACCAGGATCCTGTGAATATAAATCTGCAAAACCAAAACTACTAGCTGCCCGTGTCAAAAATAGGGGCACCCAGAGTTTAGGTTAAAACAATAAACTCCAGGTCAGTCATGGGACTGGTGTGAGAACTAAAACAGTTAATCTTTATTTTCAAAGGTAAATCAAGGGACCACGCCGTATAACACGGAACGGGTTTCCTCCCAAGAATACCAGTGCATAAAACAAACAGCGCAATGCTAAATAAAGAAAGATGAAGCTGTTATAAGACCCAGGTCCTATCACACAATGCAACGCAAGCCGGGGGATAGGGTTTTCCCTTATAACAGCCAAAGAATGCTTGATACGTTTAAAACAAATCATTTGATACTATAATAAGTGCATAGTGCATAAAACAACTTCAAATCATAAGTATCAATCATAGGCGGCACGGGTACCATATATCATGTCGCCATATATAGGTTTACAAATAAAACCGCAAAGTCACGTATTTGGAAATTGGATTTCCTTCTATGAACCGAGGCAAAAGATAGTCCTCAACCGATTCGAGACTGTCTAGCCCGAGCCTCAGGAACAGCCGCAGCTGCCCCTTGGATCGTCAGGGCCGGTCCACACGGAGTGGATTATTATGCCTGAACAATACGTCTCCCCACCCTATGGGGTGTAAGTCTGGTCCGTCAGCCGACCAGAATGCATTCGGCCGAAACCGATATAACCGAGGCGCGTCGCAACCGCAACAACCACATAAGTCAAACTCGTCAGGGCGTGTAAAACCACTGACGCCACTTCTAGCTAGAAAGAAACGCAAGTCCTCCCTGAGGTCCGTCTCCCGTTTTTGGTTCATACCGGGTGTGAAACACGCGAGGTAAACGTTACACAAAGCTACGCCACAAAGGCCGTGATTTGATCATCACCACAAGACTTTGCTTTTCAACAAAAGCCTTGATCATTTGCATCTTAGCATGCCACACAGGCAAACCATCCTATGCAACCGATATCAGTCACACAGAATGAAATCCGATGTCAGACACACAGTCCATTTACAAGTCCGTCCTGGGTCTGAACGAAACCGGAGGCACCTAGTACCCCGCATATCCTTCGATCTCCAAGTACGTCTGGACGATCACTAACTGTTTCCATCTTCTTGGGTGTACAGCCCAATCAAGATCATCAGTAATTACCCAAACGACGTGAAGACCTCCGGTCTTCGACCATCGTCTTCATCTTCGACTTATCGTCGTATCAGTTATTCAGAATGGGATAAACCCGGTCTTTCCGAATAACTCGCGTATATATTATAAAAGTGTTAAACAAACACAACATACGCCTCATTCCAATTCATTAGTCACTAACCGTAAATTAATCAAGAGAATAATTCCCTAAATATTAACCCCGAAGGCCGAAACCAACATCAGATCAATATCCAGAAAACCATTCTGCTTGGCTAACCGACAGTTAGTTTCTAAATTTCACATTCATAGGAAAAGGTTCCCCTTAATTTTATCCAAGATAAATTCCTTGAACTTATTCTTTATTCTATTTTTGAATCTCAATTCAAACTAGTCGAGATTAGCGAACCTTACCGAAGTAATCATTGGTTTTAATTTCCCAATCCCAACCTATTTATCCCATGAAGTAAAACTGGTAATACTTCATATCTAACACCACAGTGTTATCGGTAAATTCAATTACCATTTCACGTTCAAATCTAATTAAAGATTTAACTATCGCCTGGAGCAAAACTGGTGATACTCCATTCTCGACCATTTCAATCTAATTAAAGATTCATTAAAACTCCACTTAGTTTTAATCTTTGACTGGGTTAAAGAATCAGTGTCATTTAAAAACACGGTTCACGATAAACCCAAAATCACATTCATTAATCATCGGGTTAAAGAACGAGTGTTATTTAAAACACTGTCCACGATAAACCCAAAAATCAATATCGATTCATTTCCAATTAAATGTTATTTAATTGGTACACTTCATTAAATCTAAATAAAAAGATTTAATCTTTTCTCAACTAGGTTCAAGAACAGTGTTAGTGAAGACACCATTCACGACAAACCCAAATTACATTTGATATTCAATATAAGGCTCTGAATAGAAAATATATCGGCTTGTATTCAATATCAAATTCTACGATTAACAAATGTCATATTGGAAATAACGATATAAATATATATCTTTCAAATTTCCATAACAACATCTGTATAATCACGAATTCCAACATCGAAATATTCCGAAGACAATTTCGATTCAAATCCACTCCAATGCAATCATTGGAAATTTTGGTTATTTTCAAAACCCTTTTCAAATTCAATTTATTTATTAAAAATAAATAGAATTATAATTCTAGTTCAAAACTAGTTCATTTCGATAAAAATCTATTTTTATCTTTTCAAATATGGAGTTTTTCATCCCAAATCTTCACAAATCATTTCTTATGATTTTACACAAATTATTACTATTTTTAATAATTTTATCAAGGCCCGTACAGTCGATTTCCATTAACGGCCATCGAACTGCACTTACAGCGACCTTTTTCGAATTTGATTTGGACGTATCTCCAAATCCAACCGTTAGATTTCAAATTTCTAACATTCATTAGAAAGCTCTTTTCGATACGAACCCAACGGTTCTGGTTTAAGGAGAATCCGACGGTCGGATCTCCCGCAATGTCCGTTTGAAATAAATGGTCGAAATTCAAGAACTGCCGCGGCGCGGCGCGTTCTATTCAGGCCATTATATTATATATATAATATATATAATATATACTTCGTCGATTTCTATTTAAAACGAATTATATAAATAGTTTTAAATTCGTTTCAAAAGCAATTTCAACTTCCTTTTCAATTCAGATCAAAATTGAATTCTTCTTTATACATTCGTTTCAAAATTCATTTCTATTCAATTCAAATTTCAATTCAATTTGAATTCATTTCAATTCGTTTTCAATTCAATTCATTTCGAAATCGTTTTCAATTCAATTCATTTCGAAATCGTTTTCAATTCAATTCATTTCGAAGTCGTTTTCAATTCAATTCATTTCGAAATCGTTTTCAATTCAATTCATTTCGAAGTCGTTTTCAATTCAATTTGAATTCGTTTTCAATTCAATTCATTTCGAAATCGTTTTCAATTCAATTTGAATTCGTTTTCAATTCAATTCATTTCGAAATCGTTTCAATTCAATTCATTTCAAAATATTCGATTTCGATTCCACTTTTCAATATTCATTTCAAAATGAATGAATCGATATAAATATCGTTCACGTCAAAATGGCGTCAATCTAATCGACACGGCTTCATAAGTTTCTATTTTCAAATATTCTATTTCAAATATTTCTTTTTCAAAATAGTTGTTATTATCAAAATATTTCGTTCAACACATGAACCAATCTCAATGAATGAGTACTGTCAACACATGAACTTTTATTTTATATTGATAAAGATGTAAATTTTATTACTAAAATATTTCGTTCAACACATGACCAATCTCAATGAATGAGTACTGTCAACACATGAACTTTTATTTTATAATATTCTTTATTTTTCAAATTGGAATGAGGGCCAATCAATTACCATATAAAGTTAATTATATGGATTTTCATACAACACATGTATATAATAGCATGGAAAAATAATCAACCATCAACCAAAGTGCACTACACTGTATAAGCATCAAATATAGATATCTAACGCTTATAACAGCCTGTCAATCAATCGATCGACATATTCAATCAATCAGGATGAGTGAACTTCAAATTTCATCCCAACACCCGTGTGGGGTTTCCAATAATCAAACACATATTTTATTAGTGCTGTTGGGCGATGTGTAAAATTTATCGTCCCAATCAATGTCATTCAAATAGGTGTACATAAACAAACCGTCCGGTTTATAAATGAATATTTTATTTTATTCACTTCACGTTAAAAATTATATTTTTAACGACAAAACATTTTATTTCAACATATGAATTTCTATTCAATTCATTCTTTAAATAAAATGATATTTTTATTTTTCTAACATATTTTAGAAAATTTCGGCGGCATAACGGCACGATACTAGAAACGGGACAAGGCCTCGCCTTATCCCCGGTCTAGTGAAGACCCACGCCATTCACACATCAATCAAATCAATTTCATCTCACCCAACAATTCAATTCAAACAAATAATTCAACTAATCTATGCAACCAAACAAACAAGTCCATGGTCTGTGGACGATTGTGTCGGGTGCTACTAAGCACCGTCTGCATCCTAGTATATATATATATAACTAGAAAAATTAATTTGAAAGGTGAGAAATTCTCACATATAGCTATCCTAGCTCCTTGGCACTTCTAATGCAGGAAATCTTCGCCAACTCGCCTTCGTTGCCCGTATTCTCTACATATGTAAAAATCGAATTTTTACTTCAAAGTTCAATATATAAAAATCGAATTTTTATTTCAAAGTTCAATATATAAAAATCGAATTTTTAGTTCGCTATTCAATATATAAAAATCGAAATTTTAGTTCGAAGTTCAACATATAAAAATCATATTTTTAATTCGAAGTTCAACATATAAAAATCATATTTTTAATTCGAAGTTCAACATATAAAAATCATATTTTTAATTCGAAGTTCAACATATAAAAATCATATTTTTAATTCGAAGTTCAACATATAAAAATCATATTTTTAATTCGAAGTTCAACATATAAAAATCATATTTTTAATTCGAAGTTCAACATATAAAAATCATATTTTTAATTCGAAGTTCAACATATAAAAATCATATTTTTAATTCGACAATATAAAAGATTATATTTTTCATAACTTTACAACATAATTAAAAATTCAGTTTTTCTACTTCTTTAAAAATTCAGTTTTTCTACTTCTTTAAAAATTCAGTTTTTCTTTTCTTTAAAAATTCAGTTTTACTTTTTTTATATAAATTTCAGTTTTCTTTGCTTTTTAAAAAAAATCAGTTTTCTTTGCTTTTAAAAATCAGTTTAAAAATTCTTTTATAAAAATCTGTTTTATACTTTTAAAACTTTCAGTTTTTATACTTTTAACGAAATCAGTTTTTAACTTTAAACATAATCAGTTTTTATTCTCATCTTAAAATTACAGTTTTTAAAATTCTTTAAATTACAGTTTTTAAAATTCTAAACAAATCAGTTTTACAGAATTGCAAATAAAAATAAAATAAAATAAAGTAAAGAAGGAAAAAAAAAGCTTACCGCATCGAAGAAAAGAAGGGGGGGGGGGGGGGTTGGCTTCGCTGTTGAGCTTCGAAAGGGGGGGGGGGGGAAGATGGCGACGGGAAGGGAGGGCTAGGGTTAGGGTCTTCCTGGGGGTGCGGTGCTCGATTGCCGACTGGGCTGGGGGGGGGGGGGGGGGTGCTGCGCGTTGCGATCGAGGTGGAAGAGGGGGGGGGTCTCCGATGAGGCGCGGTGGCCCTTGGGGAGGGCGACGACGTTGAGCTCCTCCAGTCGGAGGCGCTTCCTCCGATCTCTCCTTTCTTCTTCTTTTTTTTTTTTTTATAATTTATTCGATCGAATAAGTAAACGGGGGGGGGGGGGGGGGGCTGGTTAAGGGAAGAGAGTTTTTCTCTTTTTTTTTTATTTAATTTATTTAATTTAATTAATTTTCAAAGGGTTGACTTTTACATACGACCTCGAAACGAGGTCCACCGCCTGTCGTCCATAGCGTTTAACCCCCATTCCGAACACAATGGGATATGCATCGCAAGCTGATTCGGTTGTTTTGATCAGTTTCTGTTGAATTTACATTTAAATCATTATATTGAATTTTAAACGTACATTTCAAATTACCGGGGTCACATACTAACTAGAAAAATTCCTGAAAAATATTTTCTAACTTCGTATTGACGATACGGTCCTAACAAAACTAGTTTCGTCGAATTCTGAGACCGTTTGAAAAATGGCCAATTTCCAGTCGATTAAAATCAACTGAAACTGGTCAAACGCGTTTTCCTTTGCCACGCTCACACATTGATTCGAAAAATTATGAAATTTGAAACCTAGCAATAACTTTTCATCACGGACCTAACAAAACTGGTTTCGTCGAAATCCGAGGTCGTTTGCAAAATTGCTATTTTTAAGGGCCTGAATTCCATAGCGACTATTCAGAATTTTCAACTGGACATATCTTTTGATTCCCGCTACGAACTTTGGATTTTTCGGATTCGTTGGAAAGATATTCACTATTAGATTCCATTATTTTTGGTTTCACTAAAATCCGGATTGTTTTGCACCCGGCACATTCAATTGAAATTTGAAATCGAATTATCGAACTACCGCGCCATTTTCAATTCTATTTATAATTTATATAATTATTTATATTCTAACGACGACGCGTATAATATATATGTTTGATTTATATTCAGAATAAATTTATCGTCGATATTATTTAAAATAATTCATTTTAAATAATCAAAATTCGCTAAAATGGCCAAAATAAAAATTTTAAACTGGCCCAGATTTTCGGGTTGTTACAATCTCCCCCACTTAAAACTTTTCGTCCCCGAAAAGGAACAAAGTCGAAAGTGGTTTGATTAATCAACTCTATGCTCGACCTGACTTCCATTCTCCAACTTTTCAGTTTCTGAGAATTTCAAAAATTTGGCTAACACCCTAAATTTTTGAAAAATTTCGCCATAACCTCCCCTGCACCGGGAGCATCGGGGAATTTCAAATAGCTTCCCCGGTCCTTCAGATCTCAAAAAGAAAAAGAAAAAGCCAAGCGGCTAGCCAATAGGCTCATAAAATCATCATCACCCAAACAAAACAGTAAATTATGTAGTAAACATGTACCTATTTGTCGGGCAAACAAATTTTATTCTTCGGCTTTAGCCTCCTTGCTATGACATGTTCAATGATATACATGTATATGCAAGCAGATGCAACCAATTTTCAATACAACTCAATATTTGGTTCAATTAGGCTAAATAGTTCAAAATTAGCAAACAAATAAACAAACAACACAAACATCAATCAATTATTGAATTAGAGTTTCAAATTCATAATTTTAATACATATACAAAAATCATGTTCTTGATGCCAAATCACAACAATAGGCCCTATCTAATTTTGGTTCTCACACCAGTCAATAGGAAGTATATAAATATCACACCTTCGACTCTCGAATATTAATTCTGATGATGTAGCTACAATCATCAGAATCACCTTCGGGCGACTAGAGTGTGAATCTATATCTATCCAATATATTAAAACTTCGAATACACGCGGATCAGACGTATACGCAAAATCTTTATATACTGGACTGTCCAACTCAATATAAATAGATAATCAGATACGAATAATTGATTTAAATTTTCAAAACAAAAATTGTTTTCATTTGAAAAATATACTCTTCACACTTGTTCTAGGATACTACTGATCCTATCTCTAACGAGTCATTCCCATTGGATATTACTAATCCAATATCTGATGAATTCTTTCGTATGGTTCTAATGTGTCTTGTTCTCTAGCTTTGTAAACCAAAGCTCTGATACCAACTGTAAAAACCCGCAACTTCCCCGTTAAGGAAAGCGTCGGATAGTTCGAGAACAAACCACAACAGAACGCATACAGAAGAACATTTCATTGTATATTACAACAATGCATCAGATTACAAGAATATACAAAGTATAAATGAATAAATATTACACAGAAATATCAGAGATTAACAACAAGTTACATAGCAGCGGAAAAATAATACAATACACAACTAGAAGAGATATACGGATACAAAGCTTTCCGGATATCGTTCCAGCTGTAAACCAGGATCCTGTTAATATAAATCTGCAAAACCAAAACTACTAGCTGCCCGTGTCAAAAATAGGGGCACCCAGAGTTTAGGTTAAAACAATAAACTCCAGGTCAGTCATGGGACTGGTGTGAGAACTAAAACAGTTAATCTTTATTTTCAAAGGTAAATCAAGGGACCACGCCGTATAACACGGAACGGGTTTCCTCCCAAGAATACCAGTGCATAAAACAAACAGCGCAATGCTAAATAAAGAAAGATGAAGCTGTTATAAGACCCAGGTCCTATCACACAATGCAACGCAAGCCGGGGGATAGGGTTTTCCCTTATAACAGCCAAAGAATGCTTGATACGTTTAAAACAAATCATTTGATACTATAATAAGTGCATAGTGCATAAAACAACTTCAAATCATAAGTATCAATCATAGGCGGCATGGGTACCATATATCATGTCGCCATATATAGGTTTACAAATAAAACCGCAAAGTCACGTATTTGGAAATTGGATTTCCTTCTATGAACCGAGGCAAAAGATAGTCCTCAACCGATTCGAGACTGTCTAGCCCGAGCCTCAGGAACAGCCGCAACTGCCCCTTGGATCGTCAGGGCCGGTCCACACGGAGTGGATTATTATGCCTGAACAATACGTCTCCCCACCCTATGGGGTGTAAGTCTGGTCCGTCAGCCGACCAGAATGCATTCGGCCGAAAACGATATAACCGAGGCGCCTCGCAACCGCAACAACCACATAAGTCAAACTCGTCAGGGCGTGTAAAACCACTGACGCCACTTCTAGCTAGAAAGAAACGCAAGTCCTCCCTGAGGTCCGTCTCCCGTTTTTGGTTCATACCGGGTGTGAAACACGCGAGGTAAACGTTACACAAAGCTACGCCACAAAGGCCGTGCTTTGATCATCACCACAAGACTTTGCTTTTCAACAGAAGCCTTGATCATTTGCATCTTAGCATGCCACACAGGCAAACCATCCTATGCAACCGATATCAGTCACACAGAATGAAATCCGATGTCAGACACACAGTCCATTTACAAGTCCGTCCTGGGTCTGAACGAAACCGGAGGCACCTAGTACCCCGCATATCCTTCGATCTCCAAGTACGTCTGGACGATCACTAACTGTTTCCATCTTCTTGGGTGTACAGCCCAATCAAGATCATCAGTAATTACCCAAACGACGTGAAGACCTCCGGTCTTCGACCATCGTCTTCATCTTCGACTTATCGTCGTATCAGTTATTCAGAATGGGATAAACCCGGTCTTTCCGAATAACTCGCGTATATATTATAAAAGTGTTACACAAACACAACATACGCCTCATTCCAATTCATTAGTCACTAACCGTAAATTAATCAAGAGAATAATTCCCCAAATATTAACCCCGAAGGCCGAAACCAACATCAGATCAATATCCAGAAAACCATTCTGCTTGGCTAACCGACAGTTAGTTTCTAAATTTCACATTCATAGGAAAAGGTTCCCCTTAATTTTATCCAAGATAAATTCCTTGAACTTATTCTTTATTCTATTTTTGAATCTCAATTCAAACTAGTCGGGATTAGCGAACCTTACCGAAGTAATCATTGGTTTTAATTTCCCAATCCCAACCTATTTATCCCATGAAGTAAAACTGGTAATACTTCATATCTAACACCACAGTGTTATCGGTAAATTCAATTACCATTTCACGTTCAAATCTAATTAAAGATTTAACTATTGCCTGGAGCAAAACTGGTGATACTCCATTCTCGACCATTTCAATCTAATTAAAGATTCATTAAAACTCCACTTAGTTTTAATCTTTGACTGGGTTAAAGAATCAGTGTCATTTAAAAACACGGTTCACGATAAACCCAAAATCACATTCATTAATCATCGGGTTAAAGAACGAGTGTTATTTAAAACACTGTCCACGATAAACCCAAAAATCAATATCGATTCAATTCCAATTAAATGTTATTTAATTGGTACACTTCATTAAATCTAAATAAAAAGATTTAATCTTTTCTCAACTAGGTTCAAGAACAGTGTTAGTGAAGACACCATTCACGACAAACCCAAATCACATTTGATATTCAATATAAGGCTCTGAATAGAAAATATATCGGCTTGTATTCAATATCAAATTCTACGATTAACAAATGTCATATTGGAAATAACGATATAAATATATATCTTTCAAATTTCCATAACAACATCTGTATAATCACGAATTCCAACATCGAAATATTCCGAAGACAATTTCGATTCAAATCCACTCCAATGCAATCATTGGAAATTTTGGTTATTTTCAAAACCCTTTTCAAATTCAATTTATTTATTAAAAATAAATAGAATTATAATTCTAGTTCAAAACTAGTTCATTTCGATAAAAATCTATTTTTATCTTTTCAAATATGGAGTTTTTCATCCCAAATCTTCACAAATCATTTCTTATGATTGTACACAAATTATTACTATTTTTAATTATTTTATCAAGGCCCGTACAGTCGATTTCCATTAACGGCCATCGAACTGCACTTACAGCGACCTTTTTCGAATTTGATTTGGACGTATCTCCAAATCCAACCGTTAGATTTCAAATTTCTAACATTCATTAGAAAGCTCTTTTCGATACGAACCCAACGGTTCTGGTTTAAGGAGAATCCGACGGTCGGATCTCCCGCAATGTCCGTTTGAAATAAATGGTCGAAATTCAAGAACTGCCGCGGCGCGGCGCGTTCTATTCAGGCCATTATATTATATATATAATATATATAATATATACTTCGTCGATTTCTATTTAAAACGAATTATATAAATAGTTTTAAATTCGTTTCAAAAGCAATTTCAACTTCCTTTTCAATTCAGATCAAAATTGAATTCTTCTTTATACATTCGTTTCAAAATTCATTTCTATTCAATTCAAATTTCAATTCAATTTGAATTCATTTCAATTCGTTTTCAATTCAATTCATTTCGAAATCGTTTTCAATTCAATTCATTTCGAAATCGTTTTCAATTCAATTCATTTCGAAGTCGTTTTCAATTCAATTCATTTCGAAATCGTTTTCAATTCAATTCATTTCGAAGTCGTTTTCAATTCAATTTGAATTCGTTTTCAATTCAATTCATTTCGAAATCGTTTTCAATTCAATTTGAATTCGTTTTCAATTCAATTCATTTCGAAATCGTTTCAATTCAATTCATTTCAAAATATTCGATTTCGATTCCACTTTTCAATATTCATTTCAAAATGAATGAATCGATATAAATATCGTTCACGTCAAAATGGCGTCAATCTAATCGACACGGCTTCATAAGTTTCTATTTTCAAATATTCTATTTCAAATATTTCTTTTTCAAAATAGTTGTTATTATCAAAATATTTCGTTCAACACATGAACCAATCTCAATGAATGAGTACTGTCAACACATGAACTTTTATTTTATATTGATAAAGATGTAAATTTTATTACTAAAATATTTCGTTCAACACATGACCAATCTCAATGAATGAGTACTGTCAACACATGAACTTTTATTTTATAATATTCTTTATTTTTCAAATTGGAATGAGGGCCAATCAATTACCATATAAAGTTAATTATATGGATTTTCATACAACACATGTATATAATAGCATGGAAAAATAATCAACCATCAACCAAAGTGCACTACACTGTATAAGCATCAAATATAGATATCTAACGCTTATAACAGCCTGTCAATCAATCGATCGACATATTCAATCAATCAGGATGAGTGAACTTCAAATTTCATCCCAACACCCGTGTGGGGTTTCCAACAATCAAACACAGATTTTATTAGTGCTGTTGGGCGATGTGTAAAATTTATCGTCCCAATCAATGTCATTCAAATAGGTGTACATAAACAAACCGTCCGGTTTATAAATGAATATTTTATTTTATTCACTTCACGTTAAAAATTATATTTTTAACGACAAAACATTTTATTTCAACATATGAATTTCTATTCAATTCATTCTTTAAATAAAATGATATTTTTATTTTTCTAACATATTTTAGAAAATTTCGGCGGCATAACGGCACGATACTAGAAACGGGACAAGGCCTCGCCTTATCCCCGGTCTAGTGAAGGCCCACGCCATTCACACATCAATCAAATCAATTTCATCTCACCCAACAATTCAATTCAAACAAATAATTCAACTAATCTATGCAACCAAACAAACAAGTCCATGGTCTGTGGACGATTGTGTCGGGTGCTACTAAGCACCGTCTGCATCCTAGTATATATATATAACTAGAAAAATTAATTTGAAAGGTGAGAAATTCTCACATATAGCTATCCTAGCTCCTTGGCACTTCTAATGCAGGAAATCTTCGCCAACTCGCCTTCGTTGCCCGTATTCTCTACATATGTAAAAATCGAATTTTTACTTCAAAGTTCAATATATAAAAATCGAATTTTTATTTCAAAGTTCAATATATAAAAATCGAATTTTTAGTTCGCTATTCAATATATAAAAATCGAAATTTTAGTTCGAAGTTCAATATATAAAAATCATATTTTTAATTCGAAATTCAACATATAAAAATCATATTTTTAATTCGAAGTTCAACATATAAAAATCATATTTTTAATTCGAAGTTCAACATATAAAAATCATATTTTTAATTCGAAGTTCAACATATAAAAATCATATTTTTAATTCGAAGTTCAACATATAAAAATCATATTTTTAATTCGAAGTTCAACATATAAAAATCATATTTTTAATTCGAAGTTCAACATATAAAAATCATATTTTTAATTCGACAATATAAAAGATTATATTTTTCATAACTTTACAACATAATTAAAAATTCAGTTTTTCTACTTCTTTAAAAATTCAGTTTTTCTACTTCTTTAAAAATTCAGTTTTTCTTTTCTTTAAAAATTCAGTTTTACTTTTTTTATATAAATTTCAGTTTTCTTTGCTTTTTAAAAAAAATCAGTTTTCTTTGCTTTTAAAAATCAGTTTAAAAATTCTTTTATAAAAATCTGTTTTATACTTTTAAAACTTTCAGTTTTTATACTTTTAACAAAATCAGTTTTTAACTTTAAACATAATCAGTTTTTATTCTCATCTTAAAATTACAGTTTTTAAAATTCTTTAAATTACAGTTTTTAAAATTCTAAACAAATCAGTTTTACAGAATTGCAAATAAAAATAAAATAAAATAAAGTAAAGAAGGAAAAAAAAGCTTACCGCATCGAAGAAAAGAAGGGGGGGTTGGCTTCGCTGTTGAGCTTCGAAAGGGGGGGGGGGGGAAGATGGCGACGGGAAGGGAGGGCTAGGGTTAGGGTCTTCCTGGGGGTGCGGTGCTCGATTGCCGACTGGGGGGGGGTGCTGCGCGTTGCGGTCGAGGTGGAAGAGGGGGGGGGGGTCTCCGATGAGGCACGGTGGCCCTTGGGGAGGGCGACGGCGTTGAGCTCCTCCAGTCCGAGGCGCTTCCTCCGATCTCTCCTTTCTTCTTTTTTTTTTTTTTATAATTCATTCGATCGAATAAGTAAACGGGGGGTGGGGCCTGGTTAAGGGAAGAGAGTTTTTCTCTTTTTTTTTATTTAATTTATTTAATTTAATTAATTTTCAAAGGGTTGACTTTTACATACGACCTCGAAACGAGGTCCACCGCCTGTCGTCCATAGCGTTTAACCCCCATTCCGAACACAATGGGATATGCATCGCAAGCTGATTCGATTGTTTTGATCAGTTTCTGTTGAATTTACATTTAAATCATTATATTGAATTTTAAACGTACATTTCAAATTACCGGGGTCACATACTAACTAGAAAAATTCCTGAAAAATATTTTCTAACTTCGTATTGACGATACGGTCCTAACAAAACTAGTTTCGTCGAATTCTGAGACCGTTTGAAAAATGGCCAATTTCCAGTCGATTAAAATCAACTAAAACTGGTCAAACGCGTTTTCCTTTGCCGCGCTCACACATTGATTCGAAAAATTATGAAATTTGAAACCTAGCAATAACTTTTCATCACGGACCTAACAAAACTGGTTTCGTCGAAATCCGAGGTCGTTTGCAAAATTGCTATTTTTAAGGGCCTGAATTCCATAGCGACTATTCAGAATTTTCAACTGGACATATCTTTTGATTCCCGCTACGAACTTTGGATTTTTCGGATTCGTTGGAAAGATATTCACTATTAGATTCCATTATTTTTGGTTTCACTAAAATCCGGATTGTTTTGCACCCGGCACATTCAATTGAAATTTGAAATCGAATTATCGAACTACCGCGCCATTTTCAATTCTATTTATAATTTATATAATTATTTATATTCTAACGACGACGCGTATAATATATACGTTTGATTTATATTCAGAATAAATTTATCGTCGATATTATTTAAAATAATTCATTTTAAATAATCAAAATTCGCTAAAATGGCCAAACTAAAAATTTTAAACTGGCCCAGATTTTCGGGTTGTTACAGTAAGGTGGTAAGTCTTTATGGGGTTGGACAATATAAGTGGAATGAACCAAGGAACAAGATGGGTAAGGATAAAAAGTGTGATTTTACGTGTAAGATTAAGGTAAGAATTTGGATTGGTTCACTTGAGAGTTTCTCCCCGAAGTAACTAAAATAATTGTGATAAGAGGACTACACCGAGGGATTCATGTTTCTTACCCACATTCGTTTGATAAATATTTCCTCTTTGATATTCTATCTGTCGCTTCTTTCTTTGATTAAGGGCCTTCCTCTAAATCCTTGGGAAGTGTAGATCTTAGGATTTGAACGTATAAATGATTGGATATGATTGAAACATGTGTTAGAGACATGTTATGTTTGATTGTTGCAAGTGGATGTAATGGATGCATATACACACACACTAGGTACTAGACTAGGGATCAACTCAAACACTTTCATATTGCATATGGATGTGTGCGCATTTGGATTTATTTTCACTATGGATAAAAAATGGTTAAATCATCACTTGGATGTTGCATTTTAGTGAATGGTTGTTGCATACATATAGAATTTATATGTATCATTATGATTCTTTTGCATACATATTGGAGGCATGGCACAAATATGAATTGCAGTAAGGAGGTCAACTGAATCAGTAGATCGCCTGATTTTCGCATTAGCACAGGGACGTATGTATGACACCTTTGCATATGTTCATACAAAGAATGGATTCTGGTGTATAATGGTTGAGTAGATGGGTGTTGGAATTCAAAACATTCTTCTAGCCTTTGAAATTTCGGGGAAGAAATCCTTTAAGGAGGGGAGAATGTAACAACCCCAAATTTTAATAAACAAAAATTAATTAATGGATTAATTAATTAAGGAATAAACTAATGAAATAATTATTAATTAGAAAAATATTGAGAATTGAGTAGAATAGATTTTTCCGTTACGTCCGTCACAAAATTCTGATTTGGATAGACTTTTAGTTTGCGTAAATCGGACGAGAAGTGAACAAGTTATGATTAATCAAAGTTTGCAATTAAATTAGAGAATTTAATTAATAAACAAAAAATAAAATAGTGGTAAATGGGTGACCCAGCCGTTAACTGCGTCAACACATGGGCCGACCCAGGGATCGACATTAGTGTCGACCCATGTCTAAGGCGGGTCGACCCACCTTCGAGCCTGGTTATGAATAATTGCTTATGTATTGCTGATGTTCAAAATACATTAAACTTGGCCAATAAATCTAATAAACTTGGACACTAAGTCTGCTATTAAAAGGCTTCCAACTCTCACTCTTTCGCCATATCTATTCACCTTCATCTTCTTAGCCTTCATTGTATAATGTTCTGAAAATAAAATTGGGGAAAAGTCTGGGTGCTTTCAAATTATAAATCTGAAAGGATATTCTGCTTCTATTACTTTTTCAAAGGGCCTTTTCTAGATCTACAATAATTTTGTGTGATTATTACTGTGAATCCCATATTTCTTTTGAGTTAAAGTTAAAATTGGTACAATAGTTACTGTTGTAACTGAAATAAAAAGAATTTTGACAGTAAAACATACTGGATCTGAAAGTATCTGTTTAATCTTGTTGTTCATTTTAATTATTGTCAATTACCTATTCCTCTTTATGGTTTTATTTGTTTATATGCACATTCTTCTTCTTATCCCCTTTTTGTTATTGTTTGTTTACAGTCTTATTATGCCTTTATGGTTGAGTTGCATAGAAATGGAAATAATATGAAATAACGTAAAAAAGGGAATTGGGAATATTAGAATTTGTGTATTATAGAATGTAAATAGAGATTATTGTAAAGGAAGAATATATAAACATGAATAAGTTGAAATTATAATATATTAAGTTGACATGTCATAGGTAAACATAATATTTGACATTGATTGTAAGCGTGTTAATATGGCATTGATATGAATACATGTAATTGACATTAATTTGTATATATATTTATGTTAATTTGACAAACATGTTAATTGGCATTAATTAAGGAGATTATGTTAATTTAGAAAACATGATAGTTTATCATTCTTGTTAATTGACATTAATTTATATGTTTGTGTTAATTTAGAAAACATGTAATTTGTCATTTATGCTCATTTGACATTTGACTGGAAGAAAAATTATTAATGTTTATTTATTAAGGTAAACATGTAATTGATATCGGAAAACATGTTAATTGACTTTGGTTTGTGAACATGTTAATTGGACATTTATGCCATTTGATGTTAATTTGGGAAAAACATGTTAAGCAGTCATTTATGTTCATTTGACATTAATTTGGGTAAAATATGTTAATTAGACATTTATGTTCATTTGATGTAAATTTGGGAAAAACATGTTAATTAGGCATTTGCGTTCATGTGGAAAAGCATGTTATTTGACATCAATTTGTAAATATTTTAATTTGACACTGACTTTGGAGAACATATTATTTGACATTAATTTGTAAACATGTTGGTTTGACATGAAATTGAAAAGTATGTTCAGTTGACGTTAATTTGAAGAGTACGTTAATTTGATGTTAATACAGAAAACATGTTAATTGTACTTAATATGGCATTAAGTAATCTGTATGGGAAAACATTTTAATTGGAATTAATGATACTTAATTGGACATTAACATGCAAATATAAAATGTGTGAATGAGAATTACATGTAAACTAAGTAAAACATGTTACTATAATTTGTAAACATCTGATCATGTACCTGTCTAATTTAGGAATGGTTGTATAAAGAATTACATTTAATAAGAAATGTTATTTACAACCGTGAAATATAACATAGGATTATATTATGCTTATCAATGAACTTAAACCTTCTAAGTTAAACCTGTATTAATAAGCTAAGAGGTTCACGTCTGTTGTTAATATATTTGGGGGGCGGAGCTCTTAAATTCCTAGCTTAAGCCTAGGGGTGACTTGTGTCAATCTGTTGTTTGTGTGGAACCCATATCAATCAATACCCTCCTATTACCAAACGAGTCTCGCACTCGGTAGAGATTAGGGCACGCTTTACTGATGGATGATCTTGAGAGGTTCAAATTTTGGAGGTGGGTATGGGTGCGTTCCGGCGAGGTCATGTGCATGTATGGGTCCGATGGGGGAAGATAAGACGCCGTAACATCAGCGGATAGGATTGTGTCTTTTAAAGCTGACGGAATCGAGATTGATATCCCCGACTGCCATGGCTGGCACGGGTTATTCGCATTTGTTAGGCAGCTGACCAATGGGTAGCATTAGGAAAAATTCTTCCTAATTACTTGTTTCTATCTGAGTCCGTAGCAGTGCAAAACAATCAATTTGCCTAATTTGATTATTATTATTATCATCATTGTCTTTCTATAAGAATAGCCAGTCCTTATTATCAGTTCATATCAGTTATTCTCACCTTTAGATATGTACAGACACTTACCCTTTAATGACACTAAAACCACTATTTATCTGTTTTACTTAACTTAGTAGTTGAGCTGGTAATCACAGCAGCTCACCGGGCTTTATGTCTAACCCATTTTCTTTCTTCTTTTCTCTTTTTTCCCAATGCTTACAGGGAGAAAGTATATAGTTCAGATTTCATTGTTGATTTTGTAGTGATGGATTTCTGCAGAAGTTGGATCACTTCCTGTTCTCTTTCCAAGGTTAGGTTGTATCTTTTTGAATATTTGGGGAATAATTTTATTTTACTCTGATGTTGTTTTTGATTGAAATTTTTAAGACATGACGCTTTGTTACTATTTGGTTAATTGAAACAAAGATGGTTTTGTATTTTAGAAAATGAAAGTTCCTTTTTCTGCTGTAAGTTTATAATTTTATGTCTTGTGAAATCTTAGTCTTTGTGATGTTTTATGTCTTTATACCTACAATGCTCCATAATTTCTAAATGATACCCTCATACATGTGACATTAGGGAATGTGGGGTGTTACAAACACATAGTTACCTATCTCCTTAATATCATCTAGCTCAAGAGTAACAATGGAATCATGAAGGCATCTCCTAAGATGAGAGACATGGAAAAAATTATGGACCCCAATAAATGCTCGGGAAAATCCACCCAATAAGCCATTTTTTCTATCCTATCAACCATTATAATTGGCCCAATAAATCTGATAGAAAAGTTCCTAATCTTTCTGAACCGAACAATCTCCTTAAGTGGGGAAATTTTCACAAATTCTAAATCTCCAATGCTAAACTCGAATTCCTTCCTCCTCTTATCCGCATATGATTTTTGTCGGTCATGGGCTACCTTCATCCTTTATCGAATCAAATCAATTTTCTCTGTGGATCCATGGATAAGATCCGGGTAAAACCTTGTCAGTGGTTTCCTATCAACAAGTTTGCGATTTGCATGGCCGCCCGTACAATGCTTCGTAAAGGGCCATATCAATCGTCGTTTGATGATTGTTGTCACGAAGTCGATGATGCTGGGTCTAAGTAGATCCTTAAGAATTCCGCTGACTCTTTTTGTCTGTCCATCGGTCCGCGGATGGTAGGCTGTGCTTAAGATCAGTGTCTTCCACAAGGCTGCTTGAAAGCTACTCCAAAAATTCGCTTGTTAACAAAGGGTCCCTATCACTAACTATGCTTGTCGAGATTCCATGTAGTCTAACTATCTCCTAAGGATATAACTGGGCTAAAGAAGCTGTTATCCTATTCTTCCTGATTGGGGTAAAATGAGCACTCTTCGTTAAATGATGCGCAACGACCCAAATGGCTTAATTTCCCTTCTGACTCCTCGAAAGCCCATCTATGAAATCCATTGAAATGTGTTCCCATTTCTAAATGGGAATCACTAAGGATAACAACAAACTTCTGGGACTACCTTGCTCTGCCTTAACATTTTTTACAAGTCAAGCATCTAGCTATAAACTTTGTGACATCCTTTTTTTCATTCCTTCCTAATAAAAATTACTCTTCATATCTTTGAACATTTTATCTCCTTCGGGGTGTATGGTTATCCTCAACCTATGAAACTCCTCTAGAACTTCCTTTCTAAGAACTCCATCCTTATGGACACAAAACTGATTATCCCTTCTCAAACTTTTACTATTATCTATGGGATACCTATCAGAATGAGGAAAGGGTTCTCTTCTAGAAATTCATTCTCTCAACGTCCTCAACTCATCATCAAGATATTTCACATGCCTGATACTGTCTACCAAAGTTTGCCTCCTATTTAGAACACTAAGAAATCTTTTGGATGCTTCAAATGGTGGCTGAAGATAAACATTAGAAAGAAATTCCAACTGCTTCCACTTGGAAATCGCACTCAGGGTAGCATGCTTCTGACTCAAAGCATCGACAATGACATTACCCTTACCTGGGGTATACTGGATAGCAAAGTCGAATGATGCTATGTATTCAATCCATTGTTGTGCTGAAGATTCAGATCACGCTGAGAAAACAAGTACTTAAGAGACTTATGGTCGGTGAAGAACTCAAACTTCTCCCTTAAAAGGTAGTGTCTCCACGTCTTCAAAGTAAACACCACAGCTGCAAGCTCCAAGTCATGCATAGGTTATGTTTTATAATGGTCGTTAAATTGTCTACTTGCATAGCCAACTATCCTATCCTCTTGCATGAGTACTTCTTGTAACCCTGTCCCACAAGCGTCGGTGAAAAACTGTAACAACCCGTAAAATGCGAGCCAGTTTGAAAATTTTATTTTGGCAATTTTAGCGAATTTTGATTATTTAAAAGGAATTATTTTAAAGAATATCGACGAGAAATTTATTTTGAATATAATTCGATCGTATATATTTTACGCGTCGTCGTTAGAATATATAATAATTATATATAATTATAAAAGGAATTGAAAATGGCGCGGTAGTTCGATAATTCGATTTCAAACTTCAATTGAATGTACCGGGTGCAAAACAATCCGGATTTTAGTGAAACCGAAAATAATGGAATCTAATAGTGAATATCTTTCCAACGAATCCGAAAAATCAAAAGTTCGTAGCGGGAATCAAAAGATATGTCCAGTTGAAAATTCTGAATAGTCGCTATGGAATTCAGGCCCTTAAAAATGGACATTTTGCAAATGACCTCGGATTTCGACGAAACCACTTTTGTTGGGTCCGCAGTGTCAAGTTATTGCTAGATTTCAAATTTCGTAATTTTTCGAATCAATATGTGAGCGTGGCAAAGGAAAACGCGTTTGACCAGTTTCAGTTGATTTTAATCGACTGGAAATTGGCCATTTTTCTAACGGTCTCAGAATTCGACGAAACTAGTTTTGTTAGGACCGTATCGTCAATACGAAGCTAGAAAATATTTTTCTGGGATTTTTCGTGTTCGTATGTGCCCCCGGTAATTTGAAATATACGTTTAAAATTCAATAAAGTGATTTAAATGTAAATTCAATGGAAACTGATTGTAACTATCGAATCAGCTTGCGATACATATCCTATTGTGTTCGGAATGGGGGTAGAACGCTGTGGACGACAGGCGGTGGGCCTCGTTTCGAGATCGTATGTGAAAGTTAACTTTTTTTGCAAAATAAAATAATAAAAAAAAAAAAAAAAATATTTAATTTCCCTTCTTAACCTGGCCCCCCCCTTTTTCAATCATTTTCATTTCCAGGTATAAAAAAAAAAAAAAAAAAAAAAAAGAATTTCGAACGAAGGGCGGAGCCTCGTCGCCGGCCCTCGACGATCCAGTCACCCTCACCCCCTCGTCGAACTCCAGCACCGCCGCCTCCCCCTGATGTTGTCGCGACCCCCTTCTTCCTCCATTCGAACGCCTAGAACCCGAACCCCCTCGCGTCCCGCTCCTTTTCCCCTCCCCGATGGACCGCCGCCACTTCCTCCAGTGGATGCTCCGACTCCGACGCAGCTCAGCAAGCTCCTCCACCTCGGCCATCTCTCCCCCTTCTTGAAAACGTGAGTTTTCTTGATCTGATTTACTTAATTTTTATTTAGTTTAAAACCAGATTTTTATTTAGTTTAAAACCAGATTTTTATTTAGTTTAAAACCAGATTTTTATTTAGTTTAAAACCAGATTTTTATTTAGTTTAAAACCAGATTTTTATTTAGTTTAAAACCAGATTTTTATTTAGTTTAAAACCAGATTTTTATTTAGTTTAAAACCAGATTTTTATTTAGTTTAAAACCAGATTTTTATTTAGTTTAAAACCAGATTTTTATTTAGTTTAAAACCAGATTTTTATTTAGTTTAAAACCAGATTTTTATTTAGTTTAAAACCAGATTTTTATTTAGTTTAAAACCAGTTTTTTTTAATGATTAAAAAAAAAAAGGGGGGGGGGGGAAGAGATTTTTAAAATGATTAAAAACAGACTTTTAAAAATGTTAAAGACGAGATTTTTAAAAATGATTAAAAACTGATTTTTTTTACATTGTTAAAAAGAAAAGAAACTGAAATTGTCATCGATTCAAAAATACAAGCAATCTTGATTTGAAAATGAAAAGACATCACTTTTGAAAATATAATGGAGAATATAAAAATTCGACTTTTATATATTGAATAGCGATATAAAAATTCGGTTTTTATATATGGAACTTCGAACTGAAAATTCGATTTTTATATATTGAATAGCGAAATAAAAATTCGATTTTTATATATTGAACTTTGAAATAAAAATTCGATTTTTATGTATTGAACTTTGAAATAAAAATTCGATTTTTATGTATTGAACTTTGAAAAAAAAATTCGATTTTTATGTATTGAACTTTGAAATAAAAATTCGATTTTTATATATTGAACTTTGAAATAAAAATTCGATTTTTATATATTGAACTTCGAAATAAAAATTCGATTTTTATATATTGAACTTTGAAATAAAAATTCGATTTTTATATATTGAACTTCGAACTAAAAATTCGATTTTTATGTATTGAACTTTGAAATAAAAATTCGATTTTTATATATTGAACTTTGAACTGAAAATTCGATTTTTATATATTGAACTTTGAAATAAAAATTCGATTTTTATATATTGAACTTCGAAATAAAAATTCGATTTTTATATATTGAACTTTGAAATAAAAATTCGATTTTTATATATTGAACTTCGAACTAAAAATTCGATTTTTATATATTGAACTTTGAAATAAAAATTCGATTTTTATGTATTGAACTTTGAAAAAAAAATTCGATTTTTATGTATTGAACTTTGAAATAAAAATTCGATTTTTATATATTGAACTTTGAAATAAAAATTCGATTTTTATATATTGAACTTCGAAATAAAAATTCGATTTTTATATATTGAACTTTGAAATAAAAATTCGATTTTTATATATTGAACTTCGAACTAAAAATTCGATTTTTATATATTGAACTTTGAACTAAAAATTCGATTTTTATATATTGAACTTTGAACTGAAAATTCGATTTTTATATATTGAACTTTGAAATAAAAATTCGATTTTTATATATTGAACTTCGAAATAAAAATTCGATTTTTATATATTGAACTTTGAAATAAAAATTCGATTTTTATATATTGAACTTCGAACTAAAAATTCGATTTTTATATATTGAACTTTGAACTGAAAATTCGATTTTTATATATTGAACTTTGAAATAAAAATTCGATTTTTATATATTGAATAGCGAAGTAAAAATTCGATTTTTACATATGTAGTGGCTACAGGCGACGAAGCTGAAGAAGATGCGAAAACAATGAAGATTTCTATCAATGAAGTGCTGTGGAGCTAGGATAGCTATATGTGAGAATTCCTCACCTTTCAATTTATTTTTCTAGTTATATATATACTAGGATGCAGACGGTGCTTAGTAGCACCCGACACCCGTCCACAGACCATGGACTTGTTTGTTTGACTGTTTGGTGATTGATTGTGATATTGGTTTGAATGTGGTTTGTGGTGTGAAAAATCGAATCGATAAATTGGTTAGGATTAGACGTGCGCCGTTATAAGGCGAAGGAGTAAGGCTAGGTTAGACCCTTACTCCAAAGTTTGTGGTTTGCATAACGAATTGATTTGATTGATGTGTGAATGGCGTGGGCCTTCACTAGACCGGGGATAAGGCTAGGCCTTGTCCCGTTTCTAGTATCGTGCCGTTATGCCGCCGAAATTTTCTAAAATAAGTTAGAAAAATAAAAATAGCATTTTATTTAACGAATGAACTGAATATAAATTCATATGTTAAAATAAAATGTGTTATCGTTAAAAATATAATTTTTAACGTGAATGTGAATAAATAAATATTCATTTACAAACCAGACGGTTTGTTTATGTACACCTATTTGAATGACGTTGATTGGGTCGATAAATTTTACACATCGCCTAACTGCACAAATAAAATATGTGTTTGATTGTTTGAAACCCCACACGGGTGTTAGGATGAAATTTGAAGTTCACTCATCCTGATTTATTAAATATGTCGATCGATTGATTGACAAGCTGCTATAAGCGTTAAATGTCTATATTTGATGCTTATACAGTGTAGTGCACTTTGGTTGATGGTTGATTATTCATCGTTGTTGATATATACATGTGTTGTAGAAAATCCATATAATTAACATTATATGGTAATTGATTGGGCCTCATTCCAGTTTCGAGAAAAAAAGAAATATTTGAAATAGAAATATTTGAAATAGAAATATTTGAAATAGAAATATTTGAAATAGAATATTTGAAAATAGAAATATGTGAAGCCGTGAGGATTAGATTGACGCCATTTTGACGTGAACGATATTTATATCGATTTTATTCATTTTAAAATGAATATTGAAACGTGATTTCGAAATCGAATATTTTGAAATGAATTGAATTGAAAACGATTTCGAAATGAATTGAATTGAAAACGATTTCGAAATGAATTGAATTGAAAACGATTTCGAAATGAATTGAATTGAAAACGATTTCGAAATGAATTGAATTGAAAACGATTTCGAAATGAATTGAATTGAAAACGATTTCGAAATGAATTGAATTGAAAACGATTTCGAAATGAATTGAATTGAAAACGATTTCGAAATGAATTGAATTGAAAACGATTTCGAAATGAATTGAATTGAAAACGATTTCGAAATGAATTGAATTGAAAACGAATTCGAATTGAATTGAAAGCGAATTGAAATGAATTCAAATTGAATTGAAATTTGAATTGAATAGAAATGAATTTTGAAACGAATTTATAAAGAAGAATTCAATTTTGATTTGAATTGAAAAGGAAGTTGAAATTGCTTTTGAAACGAATTTAAAACCATTTATATAATTCGTTTTAAATAGTAATCGACGAAATATATATTATATATATAATATAATGGCCTGAATAGAACGCGCCGCGCTGCGGCAGTTCGCGAATTTCGACCATTTGTTTCAAACGGACATTACGGGAGATCCGACCGTCGGATTCTCCTAAAACCGGAACCGTTGGGTTCGTATCGAAAAGAGCTTTCTAATGAATGTTAGAAATTTGAAATCTAACGGTTGGATTTGGAGATACGTCCAAATCAAATTCGAAAAAGGTCGCTGTAAGTGCAGTTCGATGGCCGTTAATGGAAATCGACCGTACGGGCCTTGATAAAATTATTAAAAATAGTAATAATTTGTGTAAAATCATAAGAAATGATTTGTGAAAGTTTGGGATGAAAAACTCCATATTTGAAAAGATAAAAATAGATTTTTATCGAAATGAACTAGTTTTGAACTAGAATTATAATTCTATTTATTTTTAAATAAATAAATTGAATTTGAAATGGTTTTGAAAATAACCAAAATTTCCAATGATTGCATTGGAGTGGATTTGAATCGAAATTGTCTTCGGAATATTTCGATGTTGGAATTCGTGATATTACAGGTGTTGTTATGGAAATTTGAAAGATATATATGTATATCGTTATTTCCAATACGACATTTGTTAATCGTAGAATTTGATATTGAATATAGGCCGATATAGTTTCTATTCAGAGCCTTGTATTGAATATCGAATGTGATTTGGGTTTGTCGTGAATGGTGTCTTCACTAACACTGTTCTTGAACCCAGTTGAGAAAAGATTAAATCTTTTTATTTAGATTTAATGAAGTGTACCAATTAAATGATATTTAATTGGAATTGAATTGGTATTGATTTTTGGGTTTATCGTGAACAGTGTTTTAAATAACACTTGTTCTTTAACCCGATAATTAATCGAATGTGATTTGGGTTTGTCGTGAATGGTGTCTTCACTAACACTGTTCTTGAACCCAGTTGAGAAAAGATTAAATCTTTTTATTTAGATTTAATGAAGTGTACCAATTAAATGATATTTAATTGGAATTGAATTGATATTGATTTTTGGGTTTATCGTGAACAGTGTTTTAAATAACACTTGTTCTTTAACCCGATAATTAATCGAATGTGATTTGGGTTTGTCGTGAATGGTGTCTTCACTAACACTGTTCTTGAACCCAGTTGAGAAAAGATTAAATCTTTTTATTTAGATTTAATGAAGTGTACCAATTAAATGATATTTAATTGGAATTGAATTGGTATTGATTTTTGGGTTTATCGTGAATAGTGTTTTAAATAACACTTGTTCTTTAACCCGATAATTAATGGAATGTGATTTTGGGTTTATCGTGAATCGTGTTTTTAAATGACACTGATTCTTTAACCCAGATAATGATTAAAACTAAGTGGAGTTTTAATGAATCTTTAATTAGATTGAAAGGATCGAGAATGGAGTATCACCAGTTTTGCTCCAGGCGATAGTTAAATCTTTAATTAGATTTGAACGTGAAATTTAGAAACTAACTGTCGGTTAGCCAAGCAGAATGGTTTTCTGGATATTGATCTGATGTTGGTTTCGGCCTTCGGGGTTAATATTTGGGGAATTATTCTCTTGATTAATTTACGGTTAGTGACTAATGAACTGGAATGAGGCGTATGTTGTGTTTGTGTAACACTTACTTAAAATATACGCGAGTTATTCGGAAAGACCGGGTTTATCCCATTCTGAATAACTGATACGACGATAAGTCGAAGATGAAGACGATGGTCGAAGACCGGAAGTCTTCACGTCGTTTGGGTGATAACTGATGATCTTGATTGGGCTGTACACCCAAGAAGATGGAAACAGTTAGTGATCGTCCAGACGTACTTGGAGATCGATGGATATGCGGGGTACTAGGTGCCTCCGGTTTCGTTCAGACCCAGAACGGACTTGTAAATGGACTGTGTGTCTGACATCGGATTTCATTCTGTGTGACTGATATCGGTTGCATAGGATGGTTTGCCTGTGTGGCATGCTAAGATGCAAATGATCAAGGCTTCTGTTGAAAAGCAAAGTCTTGTGGTGATGATCAAAGCACGGCCTTTGTGGCGTAGCTTTGTGTAACGTTTACCTCGCGTGTTTCACACCAGGTATGAACCAAAAACGGGAGACGGACCTCAGGGAGGACTTGCGTTTCTTTCTAGCTAGAAGTGGCGTCAGTGGTTTTACACGCCCTGACGAGTTTGACTTATGTGGTTGTTGCTGTTGCGAGGCGCCTCGGTTATATCGGTTTCGGCCGAATGCATTCTGGTCGGCTGACGGACCAGACTTACACCCCATAGGGTGGGGAGACGTATTGTTCAGGCATAATAATCCACTCCGTGTGGACCGGCCCTGACGATCCAAGGCTTGCCTGCGCGCTTGCCTGAGACATGGGCTAGATTGTCTCGAATCGGTTGAGGACTATCTTTTGCCTCGGTTCATAGATGGAAACCCAATTTCCAAATACGAGACTTTGCGGTTTTGATTGTATATCCTATATATGGCGACATAGTGGGATGGGGCGCTCATGCCGCCTATGATTGATACTTATGATTTGAAGTGTTTTATATACTATGCACTTATAATAGTATCAAATGATTTGTTTTAAACGTATCAAGCATTCTTTGGCTGTTATAAGGGAAAACCCTATCCTCGACTGCGTTGCATTGTGTGATGGGACCTGGGTCTTATAACAGCTTCATTTTTCTTTATTTAGCATTGCGCTGTTGGTTTTATGCACTGGTATTCTTGGGAGGAAACCCGTTCCGTGTTATACGGCGTGGTCCCTTGATTTACCTAATGATTTGAAATAAAGATTAATAACTGTTTTAGTTCTCACACCAGTCACATGACTGACCTGGAGTTTATTGTTTTAACCTAAACTCTGGGTGCCCCTATTTTCGACACGGGCAGCTAGTAGTTTTGGTTTTGCAGATTTATATTCACAGGATCCTGGTTTACAGCTGGAACGATATCCGGAAAGCTTTGTATCCGTATATCTCATTCTAGTTGTGTATTGTATTATTTTCCGCTGCTATGTATTTAAATGTAATTTAAATCTCTGATATTTCTGTGTAATATTCATTTATACTCTGTATATTCTTGTAATCTGATGCATTGTTGTAATATACAATGAAATGTTCTTCTGTATGCGTTCTGCTGTGGTTTGTTCTCGAACTATCCGACGCTTTCCTTTACGGGGAAGTTGCGGGTCGTCACATTTGGTATCAGAGCTTTGGTTTACAAAGCTCAGAGAACAAGGCACATTAGAACCATACGAAAGAATTCATCAGATATTGGATTAGCAATATCCAATGGAATGACTCGTTAGAGATAGGATCAGTAGTATCCTAGAACGGGTGTGAAGAGTATATTTTTCAAATGAAAACATTTTGTTTTGAAAATTTAAATCAACTATTCGTATTTGATTATTTGTTTATATTGATTTTGGGCAATTCAGTATATAAAGAATTTGCATATACGCCTTGCAAACGTATATTCAAAGTTTTAATATACTGGATAGATATGGAATCACATTCTAGTCGCCCGGAGATGGTACTGATGATTGTCATGACATCATCCGTATTTATATTCGTGTTTCGAATGTGTGATTTTCTATATATTTCCATTAGGCTGGTGTGAGAACCCAAAACTTATATAGTTAGAATTCATTGTTGTGATTTGGCATCAAAACATGATTTTTTGTATATGTATCAAAATTATGAATTTGAAACTCTAATTCACTAATTGATTGATGTTTGTATTGTTTGATAATTTTGAATCATTATGCCTAATTGAATCAAATATTGAATTGTATTGAAATTTGGTCGCATTTGCTTGCATATACATATACTTACATTGAACAGGTCATAGCAAGGAGGCTAGAGACAGAGAATAAAATTTGTTTGCCCGACAAATAGGTACATGTTTATTACATAATTTACTGTTTTGTTTGGGTGATGATGATTTTATGAGCCTATTGGCTAGCCGCTTGGCTTTTTCTTTTTCTTTTTGAGATCTGAAGGACCGGGAACGCTATTTGCAATTTCCCGATGCTCCCATTGCAGGGGAGGTTATGGCGAAATTTTTCGAAAATTTAGGGTGTTAGCCAAATTTTTGAAATTTTGAAAATTCTCAGAAACTGAAAAGTTGGAGAATGGAAGCCAAATCGAATGTAGGGCTGAATAATCAAACCACTTTCGACTTTGTTCCTTTTCGGGGACGAAAAGTTTTAAGTGGGGGAGATTGTAACAACCCGTAAAATGCGAGCCAGTTTGAAAATTTTATTTTGGCAATTTTAGCGAATTTTGATTATTTAAAAGGAATTATTTTAAAGAATATCGACGAGAAATTTATTTTGAATATAATTCGATCGTATATATTTTACGCGTCGTCGTTAGAATATATAATAATTATATATAATTATAAAAGGAATTGAAAATGGCGCGGTAGTTCGATAATTCGATTTCAAACTTCAATTGAATGTACCGGGTGCAAAACAATCCGGATTTTAGTGAAACCGAAAATAATGGAATCTAATAGTGAATATCTTTCCAACGAATCCGAAAAATCAAAAGTTCGTAGCGGGAATCAAAAGATATGTCCAGTTGAAAATTCTGAATAGTCGCTATGGAATTCAGGCCCTTAAAAATGGACATTTTGCAAATGACCTCGGATTTCGACGAAACCACTTTTGTTGGGTCCGCAGTGTCAAGTTATTGCTAGATTTCAAATTTCGTAATTTTTCGAATCAATATGTGAGCGTGGCAAAGGAAAACGCGTTTGACCAGTTTCAGTTGATTTTAATCGACTGGAAATTGGCCATTTTTCTAACGGTCTCAGAATTCGACGAAACTAGTTTTGTTAGGACCGTATCGTCAATACGAAGCTAGAAAATATTTTTCTGGGATTTTTCGTGTTCGTATGTGCCCCCGGTAATTTGAAATATACGTTTAAAATTCAATAAAGTGATTTAAATGTAAATTCAATGGAAACTGATTGTAACTATCGAATCAGCTTGCGATACATATCCTATTGTGTTCGGAATGGGGGTAGAACGCTGTGGACGACAGGCGGTGGGCCTCGTTTCGAGATCGTATGTGAAAGTTAACTTTTTTTGCAAAATAAAATAATAAAAAAAAAAAAAAAATATTTAATTTCCCTTCTTAACCTGGCCCCCCCCTTTTTCAATCATTTTCATTTCCAGGTATAAAAAAAAAAAAAAAAAAAAAAAAGAATTTCGAACGAAGGGCGGAGCCTCGTCGCCGGCCCTCGACGATCCAGTCACCCTCACCCCCTCGTCGAACTCCAGCACCGCCGCCTCCCCCTGATGTTGTCGCGACCCCCTTCTTCCTCCATTCGAACGCCTAGAACCCGAACCCCCTCGCGTCCCGCTCCTTTTCCCCTCCCCGATGGACCGCCGCCACTTCCTCCAGTGGATGCTCCGACTCCGACGCAGCTCAGCAAGCTCCTCCACCTCGGCCATCTCTCCCCCTTCTTGAAAACGTGAGTTTTCTTGATCTGATTTACTTAATTTTTATTTAGTTTAAAACCAGATTTTTATTTAGTTTAAAACCAGATTTTTATTTAGTTTAAAACCAGATTTTTATTTAGTTTAAAACCAGATTTTTATTTAGTTTAAAACCAGATTTTTATTTAGTTTAAAACCAGATTTTTATTTAGTTTAAAACCAGATTTTTATTTAGTTTAAAACCAGATTTTTATTTAGTTTAAAACCAGATTTTTATTTAGTTTAAAACCAGATTTTTATTTAGTTTAAAACCAGATTTTTATTTAGTTTAAAACCAGATTTTTATTTAGTTTAAAACCAGATTTTTATTTAGTTTAAAACCAGTTTTTTTTAATGATTAAAAAAAAAAAGGGGGGGGGGGGAAGAGATTTTTAAAATGATTAAAAACAGACTTTTAAAAATGTTAAAGACGAGATTTTTAAAAATGATTAAAAACTGATTTTTTTTACATTGTTAAAAAGAAAAGAAACTGAAATTGTCATCGATTCAAAAATACAAGCAATCTTGATTTGAAAATGAAAAGACATCACTTTTGAAAATATAATGGAGAATATAAAAATTCGACTTTTATATATTGAATAGCGATATAAAAATTCGGTTTTTATATATGGAACTTCGAACTGAAAATTCGATTTTTATATATTGAATAGCGAAATAAAAATTCGATTTTTATATATTGAACTTTGAAATAAAAATTCGATTTTTATGTATTGAACTTTGAAATAAAAATTCGATTTTTATGTATTGAACTTTGAAAAAAAAATTCGATTTTTATGTATTGAACTTTGAAATAAAAATTCGATTTTTATATATTGAACTTTGAAATAAAAATTCGATTTTTATATATTGAACTTCGAAATAAAAATTCGATTTTTATATATTGAACTTTGAAATAAAAATTCGATTTTTATATATTGAACTTCGAACTAAAAATTCGATTTTTATGTATTGAACTTTGAAATAAAAATTCGATTTTTATATATTGAACTTTGAACTGAAAATTCGATTTTTATATATTGAACTTTGAAATAAAAATTCGATTTTTATATATTGAACTTCGAAATAAAAATTCGATTTTTATATATTGAACTTTGAAATAAAAATTCGATTTTTATATATTGAACTTCGAACTAAAAATTCGATTTTTATATATTGAACTTTGAAATAAAAATTCGATTTTTATGTATTGAACTTTGAAAAAAAAATTCGATTTTTATGTATTGAACTTTGAAATAAAAATTCGATTTTTATATATTGAACTTTGAAATAAAAATTCGATTTTTATATATTGAACTTCGAAATAAAAATTCGATTTTTATATATTGAACTTTGAAATAAAAATTCGATTTTTATATATTGAACTTCGAACTAAAAATTCGATTTTTATATATTGAACTTTGAACTAAAAATTCGATTTTTATATATTGAACTTTGAACTGAAAATTCGATTTTTATATATTGAACTTTGAAATAAAAATTCGATTTTTATATATTGAACTTCGAAATAAAAATTCGATTTTTATATATTGAACTTTGAAATAAAAATTCGATTTTTATATATTGAACTTCGAACTAAAAATTCGATTTTTATATATTGAACTTTGAACTGAAAATTCGATTTTTATATATTGAACTTTGAAATAAAAATTCGATTTTTATATATTGAATAGCGAAGTAAAAATTCGATTTTTACATATGTAGTGGCTACAGGCGACGAAGCTGAAGAAGATGCGAAAACAATGAAGATTTCTATCAATGAAGTGCTGTGGAGCTAGGATAGCTATATGTGAGAATTCCTCACCTTTCAATTTATTTTTCTAGTTATATATATACTAGGATGCAGACGGTGCTTAGTAGCACCCGACACCCGTCCACAGACCATGGACTTGTTTGTTTGACTGTTTGGTGATTGATTGTGATATTGGTTTGAATGTGGTTTGTGGTGTGAAAAATCGAATCGATAAATTGGTTAGGATTAGACGTGCGCCGTTATAAGGCGAAGGAGTAAGGCTAGGTTAGACCCTTACTCCAAAGTTTGTGGTTTGCATAACGAATTGATTTGATTGATGTGTGAATGGCGTGGGCCTTCACTAGACCGGGGATAAGGCTAGGCCTTGTCCCGTTTCTAGTATCGTGCCGTTATGCCGCCGAAATTTTCTAAAATAAGTTAGAAAAATAAAAATAGCATTTTATTTAACGAATGAACTGAATATAAATTCATATGTTAAAATAAAATGTGTTATCGTTAAAAATATAATTTTTAACGTGAATGTGAATAAATAAATATTCATTTACAAACCAGACGGTTTGTTTATGTACACCTATTTGAATGACGTTGATTGGGTCGATAAATTTTACACATCGCCTAACTGCACAAATAAAATATGTGTTTGATTGTTTGAAACCCCACACGGGTGTTAGGATGAAATTTGAAGTTCACTCATCCTGATTTATTAAATATGTCGATCGATTGATTGACAAGCTGCTATAAGCGTTAAATGTCTATATTTGATGCTTATACAGTGTAGTGCACTTTGGTTGATGGTTGATTATTCATCGTTGTTGATATATACATGTGTTGTAGAAAATCCATATAATTAACATTATATGGTAATTGATTGGGCCTCATTCCAGTTTCGAGAAAAAAAGAAATATTTGAAATAGAAATATTTGAAATAGAAATATTTGAAATAGAAATATTTGAAATAGAATATTTGAAAATAGAAATATGTGAAGCCGTGAGGATTAGATTGACGCCATTTTGACGTGAACGATATTTATATCGATTTTATTCATTTTAAAATGAATATTGAAACGTGATTTCGAAATCGAATATTTTGAAATGAATTGAATTGAAAACGATTTCGAAATGAATTGAATTGAAAACGATTTCGAAATGAATTGAATTGAAAACGATTTCGAAATGAATTGAATTGAAAACGATTTCGAAATGAATTGAATTGAAAACGATTTCGAAATGAATTGAATTGAAAACGATTTCGAAATGAATTGAATTGAAAACGATTTCGAAATGAATTGAATTGAAAACGATTTCGAAATGAATTGAATTGAAAACGATTTCGAAATGAATTGAATTGAAAACGATTTCGAAATGAATTGAATTGAAAACGAATTCGAATTGAATTGAAAGCGAATTGAAATGAATTCAAATTGAATTGAAATTTGAATTGAATAGAAATGAATTTTGAAACGAATTTATAAAGAAGAATTCAATTTTGATTTGAATTGAAAAGGAAGTTGAAATTGCTTTTGAAACGAATTTAAAACCATTTATATAATTCGTTTTAAATAGTAATCGACGAAATATATATTATATATATAATATAATGGCCTGAATAGAACGCGCCGCGCTGCGGCAGTTCGCGAATTTCGACCATTTGTTTCAAACGGACATTACGGGAGATCCGACCGTCGGATTCTCCTAAAACCGGAACCGTTGGGTTCGTATCGAAAAGAGCTTTCTAATGAATGTTAGAAATTTGAAATCTAACGGTTGGATTTGGAGATACGTCCAAATCAAATTCGAAAAAGGTCGCTGTAAGTGCAGTTCGATGGCCGTTAATGGAAATCGACCGTACGGGCCTTGATAAAATTATTAAAAATAGTAATAATTTGTGTAAAATCATAAGAAATGATTTGTGAAAGTTTGGGATGAAAAACTCCATATTTGAAAAGATAAAAATAGATTTTTATCGAAATGAACTAGTTTTGAACTAGAATTATAATTCTATTTATTTTTAAATAAATAAATTGAATTTGAAATGGTTTTGAAAATAACCAAAATTTCCAATGATTGCATTGGAGTGGATTTGAATCGAAATTGTCTTCGGAATATTTCGATGTTGGAATTCGTGATATTACAGGTGTTGTTATGGAAATTTGAAAGATATATATGTATATCGTTATTTCCAATACGACATTTGTTAATCGTAGAATTTGATATTGAATATAGGCCGATATAGTTTCTATTCAGAGCCTTGTATTGAATATCGAATGTGATTTGGGTTTGTCGTGAATGGTGTCTTCACTAACACTGTTCTTGAACCCAGTTGAGAAAAGATTAAATCTTTTTATTTAGATTTAATGAAGTGTACCAATTAAATGATATTTAATTGGAATTGAATTGGTATTGATTTTTGGGTTTATCGTGAACAGTGTTTTAAATAACACTTGTTCTTTAACCCGATAATTAATCGAATGTGATTTGGGTTTGTCGTGAATGGTGTCTTCACTAACACTGTTCTTGAACCCAGTTGAGAAAAGATTAAATCTTTTTATTTAGATTTAATGAAGTGTACCAATTAAATGATATTTAATTGGAATTGAATTGATATTGATTTTTGGGTTTATCGTGAACAGTGTTTTAAATAACACTTGTTCTTTAACCCGATAATTAATCGAATGTGATTTGGGTTTGTCGTGAATGGTGTCTTCACTAACACTGTTCTTGAACCCAGTTGAGAAAAGATTAAATCTTTTTATTTAGATTTAATGAAGTGTACCAATTAAATGATATTTAATTGGAATTGAATTGGTATTGATTTTTGGGTTTATCGTGAATAGTGTTTTAAATAACACTTGTTCTTTAACCCGATAATTAATGGAATGTGATTTTGGGTTTATCGTGAATCGTGTTTTTAAATGACACTGATTCTTTAACCCAGATAATGATTAAAACTAAGTGGAGTTTTAATGAATCTTTAATTAGATTGAAAGGATCGAGAATGGAGTATCACCAGTTTTGCTCCAGGCGATAGTTAAATCTTTAATTAGATTTGAACGTGAAATTTAGAAACTAACTGTCGGTTAGCCAAGCAGAATGGTTTTCTGGATATTGATCTGATGTTGGTTTCGGCCTTCGGGGTTAATATTTGGGGAATTATTCTCTTGATTAATTTACGGTTAGTGACTAATGAACTGGAATGAGGCGTATGTTGTGTTTGTGTAACACTTACTTAAAATATACGCGAGTTATTCGGAAAGACCGGGTTTATCCCATTCTGAATAACTGATACGACGATAAGTCGAAGATGAAGACGATGGTCGAAGACCGGAAGTCTTCACGTCGTTTGGGTGATAACTGATGATCTTGATTGGGCTGTACACCCAAGAAGATGGAAACAGTTAGTGATCGTCCAGACGTACTTGGAGATCGATGGATATGCGGGGTACTAGGTGCCTCCGGTTTCGTTCAGACCCAGAACGGACTTGTAAATGGACTGTGTGTCTGACATCGGATTTCATTCTGTGTGACTGATATCGGTTGCATAGGATGGTTTGCCTGTGTGGCATGCTAAGATGCAAATGATCAAGGCTTCTGTTGAAAAGCAAAGTCTTGTGGTGATGATCAAAGCACGGCCTTTGTGGCGTAGCTTTGTGTAACGTTTACCTCGCGTGTTTCACACCAGGTATGAACCAAAAACGGGAGACGGACCTCAGGGAGGACTTGCGTTTCTTTCTAGCTAGAAGTGGCGTCAGTGGTTTTACACGCCCTGACGAGTTTGACTTATGTGGTTGTTGCTGTTGCGAGGCGCCTCGGTTATATCGGTTTCGGCCGAATGCATTCTGGTCGGCTGACGGACCAGACTTACACCCCATAGGGTGGGGAGACGTATTGTTCAGGCATAATAATCCACTCCGTGTGGACCGGCCCTGACGATCCAAGGCTTGCCTGCGCGCTTGCCTGAGACATGGGCTAGATTGTCTCGAATCGGTTGAGGACTATCTTTTGCCTCGGTTCATAGATGGAAACCCAATTTCCAAATACGAGACTTTGCGGTTTTGATTGTATATCCTATATATGGCGACATAGTGGGATGGGGCGCTCATGCCGCCTATGATTGATACTTATGATTTGAAGTGTTTTATATACTATGCACTTATAATAGTATCAAATGATTTGTTTTAAACGTATCAAGCATTCTTTGGCTGTTATAAGGGAAAACCCTATCCTCGACTGCGTTGCATTGTGTGATGGGACCTGGGTCTTATAACAGCTTCATTTTTCTTTATTTAGCATTGCGCTGTTGGTTTTATGCACTGGTATTCTTGGGAGGAAACCCGTTCCGTGTTATACGGCGTGGTCCCTTGATTTACCTAATGATTTGAAATAAAGATTAATAACTGTTTTAGTTCTCACACCAGTCACATGACTGACCTGGAGTTTATTGTTTTAACCTAAACTCTGGGTGCCCCTATTTTCGACACGGGCAGCTAGTAGTTTTGGTTTTGCAGATTTATATTCACAGGATCCTGGTTTACAGCTGGAACGATATCCGGAAAGCTTTGTATCCGTATATCTCATTCTAGTTGTGTATTGTATTATTTTCCGCTGCTATGTATTTAAATGTAATTTAAATCTCTGATATTTCTGTGTAATATTCATTTATACTCTGTATATTCTTGTAATCTGATGCATTGTTGTAATATACAATGAAATGTTCTTCTGTATGCGTTCTGTTTTGTCGTGTTCTCAAACGATAGGGCGTTTCGAACGGTCTGGGTCGGTTTAGCGACTGGTTCGGACCGAGCGAAGTTCCTTGCCGTCACAAAAACTTAGAACATCTTCGTACCATCAGGAATAACAAGGACAAATGCACTTGTTAGAGATTCCTTCATACTTTCAAAGGCCCTACTGCACTTCTCATTCCAAACACACTCAAGATTCTTCTTCGTTAACTGGGTTAGAGGGGATGCAATCCTCGCATTGTCCTTAATAAATTTTCTATAGTATCTCGCCAACCCTAGAAAATTTCTGACCTCTGTGGCATTATGGTGTGTCCTCCATCCTTGAACAGCCCCAACCTTCACGGGGTCTACTGCAACCCCTTTCCCCGAAACTATATATCCAAGAAATTTGACTTCTTCCTTCCAAAAGTTGAATTTCGAGAACTTCACCTTAAGTTGGTTTTCCCTCAGAATTCCTAGGAATTTTCTTAAATGATCCTCACCTCCTTATGGTCCTTGGAAAAGATAAGAATGTCATCCATGAACACCACAACTATCTTATTGAGAATACCCTTATATACCTTACTCATAAGATCCACAAAGAAAGAGGGGGCGTTCATCAAACCAAAAGCATTACCTCCCACTCAAATAATCCATTGCGAACACTAAATGCCATCTTAGATTTACTCTCCCAGAAATCCTCAACTGATGAAATCGAGTAGCTAGGTCCAACTGAGAAAAGATTTGGACACCTCCCAAATGATCGAATAGGTCATCTATCCTAGGCAAGGGATACCTATTCTTCTTGGTCAACTTGTTGAGTTTACCATAATCCACACATAATCTTAATGATCCACCAGATTTGGTGGAAAATACTATGGGTGCTCCCCACTCAGAAGTACTCCATCAGATAAACCCTTCCTGCAATAACTTAGAGATATGTTTGTCCAATTCTCTCCTTTCTTTAGGGGCTATGTGCCTTAACGGAAATGCTACTGGCCTCATGTCCTTTTCGAGGTCTATCCTAAGTGAGATTTCTCTATAGGGAGGAAGTCCCATGACTTCCTCAAAGATGTCTAAAAACTCACATACAATGACCACCAAAGATAGTCCTTCTAAATTAAATGATAAGGAATGCAATAAACTGGAAGTCCATGGAAAAGATGGTCCTACAAGGGATCTCTGAAGTACGACCTCCGCGGCTTCTCAACCGAACAACATTCTTATCGCAATTAAGGATGGCCCCATAAAATGATAGCCAATCCATCCCTAATATAAGACCATACCCCTCAAAATCTAACACATATGCATTACATAAGAAATTAACCTCGTTGATAACTAATACTAGGTCTTTACAAACAAACAAAAGTTGTTTAGTTCCTCTGATAGGGTTGGACACCTCTATTGGACTACTAGCACGGGATATAGGAAGATTTAAGAAATCAACAGTATTTCCAGCAATGAAGGAATGGGTTGCCTGAATCAAACAAGGAACACACAGAAGTTCTTAATATATATATATATATATTATACCTTTCAAAGTTGGTTGTCCTTGATCTCTTGGGGGTTGGGTCTGAAGTGGTGTTGCCACCAAAGCATAATTTTGATTACCCTATCCTCCCTTCTCTTTGAGGCAATTCCTTACTAAGTCATGACAATTAAAGCATTTTTTCCATAAACTCGGTCTTCGCTAGGTTCACCCTACAATCATTGGCCTCATAGCCCTTTCGCTGGCATCTCCCACGTAATTTGGCTTCCCTCTTAAACTTTCCATTCTTTTTCTTCTTGGACCGCCAATTCTTCTTCTTCCCATTTCCAGAGGTACTCTCTCTCTTATTCTCCTTATTTACTTAGTAGAGTATATGATGACATTCTCTACCAACGTCTCAAAGCTATCTCCAAAGGTCACTTGTTCTAGTAACATCTCCCTCGATGGGGAATTTAATCCTTTAACGAATCTTAACACCTTATCCATCGGCATGTCTATTAATACCCTTTCGAACTTGGGAAACTAAGTGACTTCGCCACATACTCTCTCAAACTGGGCTCTCCTTGGTTTAGCTAAATAAACCTCTCCATTTGTAGGTCCATTACACCATAAGTGGGCATATTCGATGCTTTTTGTGGGTGTTGCAAGCAAAGCATTGCAAAAGCTATGCTTCCTTTTGATCTTCTACAACAATACTCAAAAGTCATTGCATTAGACGTGTATTCACTATTGCAGTGGGAGTTTTAGTGTTGTGACGTGCAACACTAGTTGAAGGCATTGTGTTACATATTTTCAATCCAGCTCATCTATCCACATTATTGGCATAAACAAAACTGCAACCATAGATGCATGATTAATCCTATGATTCAAACCAATCCATGCTTTTACTATGTGAAATTTTGGCACGATCCCCCCTTCATGAAATACTTCCCCGCAAAAGAAATCTCTCCCACTCTACTCTACGCTCTCTCTCGACAAACTCACTGCAAACTCTCTCCATAAACACCTCCAAAACACCTTTGATTGCTTTTATATCCTCCACTACAAACTCTATACATCTGATTGCTTTTATTTTACAAGTTCTACACCTCTGATTTGAATCATTTAGGGAAATTACAGGCGGTAAGGGCTTCATCTTTTTTGTTTTTTCAGGTAATTTCATCTCTAACTTAGTTTGGTTTACATTCAAAGTCTATGTGTAATTTGGATATATCGATTGCCTTAAATTAGGGATTTTCTGCTCATTTTTTGTTTGAATTTTTGTATATTTAGGGCTTTTTATTTGAATATTTCGGGTTTTTTATACTTAAATTTTTGTACTTATATGTTTGCATGTGTTGAAATTGTGCAAGTTTTGTATATATATGCTTGCCAAACCATTGATGTATTGGTAAATGAATTAACACTGACTAAATATGTTTAGATGTCAAAATGCAAAAAGTGGAAAAAAAATAGAGGACCAAAAAAAAGAAATCTAATTTCAAACAACCCCAAAAATTAACTTATTAAAAGCAAAAGAACTTTTCTAATTTTAAACAATGTTTGTTTCTGTTTGTAGTGGATTAGGATTGTATTAAGTTAACTAACTTCAAATATCTATCATTATGCACAACTATGTATTCATGGTAGCATGAGTTGGAAATTTTTATGTTTTAAAAGCAACTGCATTTTCCTTATATCACTAAATAGGATACCACAATAATCCATCAAATGTGAAATCAAGCATAAATATTACTGTAAATTAGTGTTTAAACAAGTACAAAGTATTATCAATATAACCAGCTAGTTATCAACACAGAAATCTATGTTAGCATTTTCATACCAAACATATACACTTAACTAGCACTGTTATATCTACCAAAAACTGTGTTTAAGACAAACAATGTGCACTATAACAACAACAACAACAACAACAACAAAGCCATATATCCCAAACAAGTTGGGGTTGGCTGGATATGGAACCCAAAATTAAAATAAAATAAAATTAATAATGATGATGATAAAATAATTATAAAAAGGGTTTAAAATAACCAAACAAATAAAAAGCCATCCGATAAAGGTTTTTTAATAATAATAATAAGTAAAAAGGTTCATTAAAAGTGAAATAAAATCTAAAATAGTAATAAAAAGTAAAAAGGTTCAGTAAACGTGAAATAAAGTCTAAAAAAAACCTAAGGTTCTGGTACATGGATTGCCAATTTCCATGCACTCCTATCAACTACCAGCTTTTCCGATAAACTCCAGTTACTTAAATCTCTCTTTATTATCTCCTCCCATATCATTTTAGGTCGACCTCTACCTCTCTTTGGGCCTTCGGCGCGGCCTAGAATTCCAACGCGTACAGGTGCATCGTATGGTCTACGTTGGATATGTCCAAACCATGTCAAGCGATATTGGACTAACTTCTCTTCAATAGGTGCAACTCCAAGTTTTCCCCGAATATCCTCATTTCTAATCCGATCTCGTCTGGTATGCCCACAGCTCCAACGCAGCATCCGCATTTCTGCTAAGCTTATCTTCTGGACATGTTGCCTCTTAGTAGGCCAACATTCTGCACCATATAACATTGCAGGCCTAATTGTTGTCCTATAGAACTTTCCTTTAAGCTTCTGAGGAATCTTCCAATCACAGAGAATGCCAGATGCTAGTCGCCATTTCACCCATCCTGCTTGAATTCTAAAACTAACATCCTTATCAATCTGTCCATCAAACTGCAACATAGATCCTAAGTATCGAAACGATTCCTTCTTGGGTACTACTCTACTGGCTAGGGTAACATCTCCGTCATCTGACCTGACACTGCTAAACTCACACTTCATATACTCTGTTTTAGTTCTGCTAAGCCTGAAACCCTTTGATTCCTAGGTCTCCCTCCACAACTCCAGTTGCCAATTAACCCCTATTCTACTTTCATCAATCAGCACGACATCATTGGCAAAGAGCATACACCAGGGAATCTCCCTTTGTGTATCTTTTGTGATTTCATCCATCACTAATGCAAAAATATAGGGGCTCAAAGCCGAATCTTGATGTAACCCTATGTTAACTGGAAAGTCTCTAGTCTCACCATCGCATGCCCTAACACTAGTCACAACCCCCTCGTACATATCCTTAATAAGGGTAATATATTTTGATGGCACTCTCTTCCTTTCTAGCGCCCACCACATAACCCTCCTCGGCACTCTATCATAAGCTTTCTCCAAGTCAAAAAAAAAAACCATGTGGAGATCTTTCTTTTGCTCCCTGTATCTCTCCATAAGTTGCCTAACCAAGAAAATCGCCTCAGTGGTTGACCTTCCAAGCATAAAAACAAATTGATTCCTAGAGATACTTGTCAACCTCCTCAGACGATGCTCGCAAACTCTCTCCCAAAGCTTCATTGTATGACTCATAAGCTTAATTCCTCTATAGTTTGTGAAACTTTGAATATCTCCTTTATTCTTGAAGATTGGAACTAAAATGCTTCTCCTCCACTCATCTGGCAATTTGTTTGATTTGAAAATATCATTGAAAAACTTAGTTAGCTATCTTATCCTTGCATCTCCAAAGCATCTCCACACCTCAATAGGAATGTCATCGGGCCCTACTGACTTGCCTGATTTCATACGTTTCAATGCCCCCTTTACCTCAGCTTCTTGAAATCTCCACACAAAATGTCTATTGGTGCTGTCGGCTAAGTCTTCCAACATGATCGAAGATCTATCACTTTCTTCATTGAAAAGCTTATCAAAGTATTCTCTCCACCTATTCTTTATCTCATCGTCCTTCACCAAAAGTCTATCGCTCTCATCCTTAATGCATTTAACCTGATTGAAGTCCCTTTTCCTCCTCTCGCGTAGCCTAGCTATTATGTAAACGTCTTTTTCACCCTCCTTTGTACTTAGCCTTTGATACAAATCTTCGTACGCTCGTCCCCTTGCTTCACTCACTGCTCTCTTTGCAGTCTTCTTTGCCACTTTGTACCTATGCATGTTCTCTTCGCTTCAATGACGGTACATGCATTTTTAGCATTCCTTCTTCTCTTTGATAGCCTTTTGCACCTCGTCATTCCACCACCACGAATCCTTGGGTTCTCGTGTGTTTCCTCTTGTTATCCCAAATACCTCAGTCGCAACTCTCCGAATGCAAGTTGCCATCGCATTATATTGCTTTAGATAATGAAATGGTTATCCCAAATCCTTGTGTTCAAACAATGTGCACTATATTGCAGTAAAATTGTTTACCTCAATAGCAAGTATTCTCGGTTGTCATTCTTAGTTCTATGACAACTGAGAATAGCAAGTATATCCAAGCAATGGTAGATAATGAAATAGAAAGTATGCTTAGTTCTGTGGTGTGAAAAGCATTCTCAATTGTCTTTAGATAATGAAATAGCAATTTTGTAGGCGAAGATCCAAGCAATGGTAGACGCAGGAAATATTGCTAAGGTGGACGCAATTGTCTCCGATGGGAATACTCATGGATGGAACTGGCTTGTCAGAAGGCGAGGTAAAATGTTTGAAAAAATCCGACTCCTTCTCCTATAAGCAGTTATGTGCAAGAGCTGACCACAAAAATAAGGCAAGAGCATGAGGGTGATTAGGAAGCAAACATGAACATAAAAGTGAAGGAGAGCGTGTCATGGTGTTGAAAAGCTAGGTAAAGCTAATCCAGATTTTAATTTATATGTTGGAGACTTTTGTGTCACCATAACAAGTGACGAAAATGACATTGGTACTCCTACAACTGAAGAATGAATATTTGGATAGTATGTGTTGGCACTTGTGGTATGTAGAATATTTGAATTGTACTTTTAAATTATATACTTGATCATATGTGTTGGCGCTTATGGTATATTTGAAGAATTGGTATGGTATGTAGAATATTTTGGATGGTTTTAATGTGATGATGAATGTTTTGAATGAGTTTCTTCTATGTAAAAAACTAGTATTGCAATTTTTTTAATTAAAGCGTTGTATTTGCTTACTTCTAATGCAGCATTTTCGTTCTTCTACTATTGCAATGGCTTTTTTATAATGTTGCATTTCAAGATACTGGTGTTGCATTACATAATACAATGGTGTTGCATTAAATATAATATTATTACTTCCACTATGATATGGCACGTAGGCCCTACAGCTGATGTGGCGTGTAGCATGTGGGGAGCTAACGTGAGGAGATGATGTGGCGTGTGACACGTGGGCAACTGATGTGGGCCCTACTATCATGACTTGGAAGTCACACTCTAACTTATGCATAAGGCAACGATGTATGTTGTTGCATTACTTGCTAGTAGTGTTGCAATATAGTTATAATGCAATATTTTCTCCTTATGGAAGTAGATAGAAGAAAATTTTTCCTTAGAGAGGAACGGCAACGGCCGCGGATGCCACACCTCTCTGTTGTTGCCTATTTAAAAAATTGACTTAAGATTGTGCCTTAAACTCATCCCATGAAAACACTTAACCCACATTTTATTTTTAGACCACGTTCCACCATACTAGGGTATCACCCTAAGATGCCATGTGATTATCCTACAATTCAAAGGGTCGTCCCGTCCTTTAGCTTTAAAAATCCTATTGCACTTATCTATCCGTGCCTTGGCCTCCAGAAAGCCTTTAGTTCCAAGGAAATCCTTTCCTCCTAAGGTTTTTTTTTTTACAAAGTCTAGGAAAGTCGGGAGACACTTTAGCGGGTTGAGTTTCTGGTTCCGCTAGGGCTAGAGGGGCGAAAAGGACTTCGTTAACAGTATTAAGATATTGTTGGAACCACTCGGGGAAGTACCGAGGTTTTCCCTGATACCACTGCTTGGGCTGATTTTCAGCAATTTCTACTATCTAAAAAAGGAAAAACACATAGAGGAAAATCCTAAGATAGTAACTTAGCCAAAAGCAAAGAAGATGAAATTGCCTAGTATAGCTGCGTATGCTTTAGGGTATAATACATACATATTTATTTATTTATATAAATTAGAAAACTTTTCAAATACAAATATGTCTTTCACACGTATATTCCCTATAATCGGGTAACCTATGCTCTGATGCCACATGTAACAACCCACCCATAATTGGCCTAAATTCCAACCTAGAAAAGGTCCATGGGAACTTATAATTACTACAAAGTGGGCATATTCGACACTAATTTGTGTGCGTTGCATGAAAAGTGTGGCGAAAGCTATGCTTTCTTTGATCTTCTGCAACAATATTCATATGTTGTTGCATTAGATGTGAATGAACTGTTGCGGTTGGAATTCTTGTGCTGTGGCGTGTAACACCAGTTCAAAGTGTAGCTTTACATAAATACAAGCTAGGTTAATGATCCGCGTTATCAGTTTAAGCAAATAAATAATAGTAGATGTTGATTAATTGTAACGTCCTGTATTTTTGCTAGTAAGATATTTAATATATTTTATTGATTTGGCATTATAAATGGATTTATAATTTGTTTATATGACGAAGATTGAACGTATATTTATATAATTCGTACTCATCAACTTCGCAGTATTTCATAATTTATGATTGGAAATTCATGTATATCGGTACAAATATAAAACGCTCAACGAAAATTGACGATGAAATAAATAATCATATGAAGTAGAACGTTCAAATCAATGCGTTGCTTAACTTATGATGGGGCCCGTGCTTCACACGCGGAAAATTGTTCTATATAATTTATGAACCTTAAAAATGATTTCTTCTCAGACGATCTCCTTTTTCAACGAAACGAGTTTTATTGTAGAACGTATAATTAACTATCGCTAGATTTCTAGTTTGGAGCCAATCAGAATTATTTCACCGGTGCGTGAAATTTAAGGGTGAACCGATAAATTAAACTAACATCGTTTTGAAAACAAAGTTCATTTTTAAATTAATTTCATATAGACCGGAATGTTAAGACGTAGCGGTGTGTCAATTCCCGTTGCATTTAGAGTTCGTGTTTGGCGGTACAAATATTTATCGATTAGTGGTAATCGATGGTAGAATAACCACATAAAAACGAACATACCGAATCAAAAAAACAAAATAATAAAATATAAACAAAACTTTTCTTTTAAGCCAAGTAAACCATTACCTAGGTTTTAAGAAAATTCTTGGAAATCAATGTTATGCTATCGTACTGCCTGTATATTATGAAATGCACTAGCTCTGTTAATCCTTCTGCATCCCTACTCTAAACTACATGCTTACCGCAAGCTTCTTTCTAAATTTTGCAGAAACAAAAAAGGGTAAAAGCTACTTTCTGCAATACTACTTCAAGCACATGCCTGCATTGTTATTATGTTTCCTACTTTCGCAGCCTACCCAAGCCCCTATTTCATTCCGTACCATCTGCATATGCATTTTCTCCATGGCCAGTCTTCTCCATCACGCAGTCGCAAGTCTTTTCCATCGCCCAAACCAACCAAATGGAAACACAACCAGCCTACCTCCCCTAAAGTCTCACCTAAATTAAACATCACCAATACGGCGGCTTATACCTATACACGCAAAAGAAAGAAACTATCTATGATAAGCACTTCACTGTGTACCCTATGTTATGTCCCTTCTATGCGTGTCAAGAATACCTCATATGTACAATGCTTTGAAGTGGAAACGAAATGTAAACCTAGCCTAAGCCTACCACTGAAATCCTACTATTCGAATACGTGGTGGCCAAGGATTTTCTTGGCTATAAATAATGCCCCACACTACATTGTTTCCTTCATTCGAAAACCATACAACATGTTTTCTAAAAAAAATAAAAAAAGGGAACGGGATTAAACTGAGATGGAGTACAATAGAAGAGAAAAGGGGAGTGGGAGCGATGAACGGAAGTTGTTGGATTTGGGTTGTCAGTTGAAGCAACGTGGCAAGAAGAGTGCGATGGCAGGTGGATTTCACAGGAAAAAGTTATATATTAATTATATAACATAATACGGTGGAAAGAAAAGAAGACAGTATGTGTTATTGAAGTGAAGAGCGGACGTCGGACCGGCTTGGGCGAACTATGTTGCTGCCGAGTTGGGTTTTAGAGTCAGATGTAGGGAGTCTGGAGCATCACTTGAAGTTTTGGAGGGTTGCTTCGGGGTCAAGGACGGAGATGGGCAAGCACAGAGATGGTCGGAGGAGGGTGAGCCATTGATTCTGTATATATCATAACGTGATTTAAGGATTGAATCAGCCAAATTAATACTTTATTAAATATGCCCAACCATAGATTCTAGGACGTGGCAAATAGTGCATTCAACAAGAAGATGGTGTTTAGATATGCTAAGTATTGTTTAAAAAGAGTGCCTAATATAATTTACGAGCCTAAGCATGGTATTAAATTAACTTAAGAATTTTTGGTTAAATCTAATTTAAGCTTACACAGGTTGGTCATATTTTCGTACATGAATAAATCCTGAAATGAAAATGCCTACTTACCTAATACATGGCCCGATTTTTATACATGACATGTTTGGATATACATGTATATCAGGTGGAAAAGAATCATATTTAAATATGCCTGTTCATTTATATTAAGTTTCCTAATCCCATATTAAGATGGACGATTAAATTTTAACATGTTAAGTGGTTATAAAAAGAAAAAATATGTAAGTTGACATATTTGGGACGTATCAATTCAAACAATGAAGATCGGTTAATTTATCAAATTATCTATTTTAATTAGTGCTTAATTAAGTTAATTAATTTAAATTAAAAATGGGATGATGTAGTTTATATAACATACCCATATGTTAGCAGAATTGAACAAACGCAAAAGCATTGGAATCATATAAGGAGCGCAACATTTTGGAAGATATTTTGGTCAAAGTTGACAACAACCTGGATGCTTAATTAAATTAAACGACTGTTTAATTTAATTAGAACAAGCTGTGTCCGTGGCAGATGGAAATGCAAGGTGAGTTAACCTCACTCAGTTTTCCCACTTGTAATGATTATAAGTCTGCTTTATCATCTGTATATTATGGCTGCTAATTATTGGTTGTTTGATGATTGTTGAATATTGTAATATCATTTATTTAAATTAAAATGGTTGTTTAATTTAAATGAAATGACATCGTCATTTTTAACGATGATTTCCAAATAGAATAACCCACCCTGTTGAGTACGTTTATAATCAAATAAACGAATTGAATTTAAATTGATGATTGAATTATCGCTATCGATTGATCGTGATAAGTTAAATTAATTCATCATGTTTATATTATCATATGGAATGATCAGTTGTATTTGAGATAAACCATTGGATGTAGGGAAGGACAGGTTAGAGGAGTCCAACCGGATTCCCCAAATTTATTGTTATTTTCATATGATCATTTATGAAGTTGTTGAACACATATGATTGGATTAGTTATTGATGGCCAAACCCAAATTCAACATTTGTTTGGTTAATTAACCAATGGTAATATTGGTTGAGAAATTTATAGCAGATGGCCAAAATATAAACTGTTTTGATTTACCATTAGTAATGAAATGATGAAATTTATTTTATAACTGAATATAGGTTTTTAAATATATTATTTTAAATGATGTTTATAAAAGGAAAATAAACCAACCATATATATATATATCATTTGTTTTAAATGCTATTTATGTACCAAATCTACCGTGTGCGAAGCACGTGCTTCACCGTATTAACTGACTAATTTTATAAAGTGGGTTCTTATAAGATTGACGAGCATGTAGGCTGGAATTAACCTGATGGTTAATAACCAGGATTTATTGTTTTTAAGAACAATTAAATGAGATTATTTGGAAATAGATTATTTTTATAATAATCAATGTAAATGAGATTATTTGGATTGATAAGTGTTATTTATTAATTCAAAATGAAAAGACGAGATAGAGTTGATTAATGGGTTAATCATGTTTTAAAATTTACCAAGCCAACTGTTTTGATCAGTAATTGATTATTTAACTAAATTAGATTATGCCAATTAATCTAATAAAATAATTTTAATGAGATTTTTAAAAAGGAAATTTAATTCCAGTTAATGATGAAGTAAATTATAAATTTTACTTAATTTAAGGAATTATTTCTTAAATGAAGTTCATTTAAGTAAGTTATTGGAAATATAAAATAATTGAGTTTCAAAGGAAGTTTATGAACGGGTTTATATTTAAACCAAATTTGGTAAATGAAGTTATAAAGTCTTTTTAAGCGAATATGGTAAGCTTAAAATAAATGTTACTTAATATTTTAAGTAAAGGAAATCAAGATGGAAATGGGATCCGTATTAAATCAGAGATGTGAAAATGAGTTGCGGATAAGGAGGTGGGGAGTTAAAAGCATTAAATTGTAAATTAATGCTACGTAAGAATGATATTAAGTGTAATGGATGAGATTGAAGTATGTTGACCAAACGAAATGATTTAAGAGATTAGAAAAGGGATTTCCATATTTGAATTTAGTAAATTGTTTAGTAATAGGATATGAAATAAAAATACAGAAAATGGGACGAATAGTTTTAAAGGAGTTAAAGAGTAAAAGTTAATGTGTATTAATTATTTACTAAATCAATGAATTAAGTAATAACCATATATTTAGAAAGGGAGATTTCAAAAAGAAAGAAGGTTTTATAAGGCCATATTTTAATGCAATAGTGAAGTGATATCAAAATAAATATGGGTTTTTGAATTACAATTCATATTTATCTTATGATAAGAATGTGGTTGATCAAGGTCTGAGAGGTAACTAAAATACCCCAACTTGAACAACTTCAGAATTATCACAAGATGATATGAGTTGTAAGCGTAGAGATGTTAGAAGTAATTTATATTGAGGAATAATAATTTGAAGAGTTTGGAATCTATATTATGGGATCCCTAAATAAAAGGAAATAAAAATGGTTTGAGAATATGAAATGATATTTCCAGAATACGAAATAAAAGGGGAATTTGTAATGATTGTTTTACGATGGTAAGTGAATTGGTCTCATAATTATAAATGAAAAGTGGTGTGGTGGTAAATATTTTGAGGGATAGTAATGGGATAGGATTTTAAGGTATCTCTTTTAAGTATTTTAATCAAATGATTTGAGGATATTTATATTTTAAAACTAATATACTATCTATGGTATTATAACTGATATATTACTTTAATGGCCAAATGACGTTGTATAATAAACTAATGGACTTATTTTATTTCTATGATTGTTATTTTGATAGTTAAATAACTAACTATCAAAATCATGCCCAATACGCTGTTGGTACGGAAAGACCGAAATCGAATTTATAACCGAAAACTAATCCAAATCAGCAAATACATGAAGATGCCAATTGAAGATGGAGCAGTTGAAGACCGTGGATCTTCATAAGCGGAAGGGCTACTTGATAAACTCTCTGATGTTGTAACCAGAGATATTTCGATAGTAATTCGATCGCGGTTGAAATTTATGGATTGCAAGCACTACTCGCAACTGATCTATAGGGTCATTCCTAGGATGTAGTAGGAGGGTTCCTTCAGTTCATCCTGTTCCTGGATGAATTGTATGGACGAATGTTTGACAAAGTATTTCCAAAGGACCACGTACGTTGATTTCTTCAAGCATATCATAGTTAGTTAGCTCCCAACTAGAGTATTTTTGTGGACGTTAGTGATATCTGATGGATCTGACGATGTGGCATTCAATGTGAATGGTGCCCAGATGTGCTAAAAGGAAATTCAAACCTTAAGCCTCATCAGCCGGGAAATGACAAAAATCAAGCAGGCAGCATGGCCATTTGGGTCGTTCCCATTAGGGTGTATAATCACCTATTTAGAGAAATTCCTTTTGCTTCTTTAATGTATTTTATATGCTGTCCCTTTTCGAGAAATGGTAGGTAACTCTCAACCGTTGGTGATATACATTCAATACACTCAAGCAAAATGAGTGGTCGGTCATGTGTGGGCCGGGTTGCAAGACATTCTTGTTGAACCCAATATATTCGCCTTTAGAGATACACTATCGGCAGGTGGTTCCATACCTTGTCATGGTCAGAATCCAACCTCAAATAAGCGCCCGCGGTTTTGTTTGTATACTATATATGTGGAGCGTGAGACGCAAGCGTTCCGCTAGAATGATAATTATTTTTATTTAGACATTATTATAATATAACAATAAGATATGATTTCAAAAATGTTTTGGGTTATCGTAAGGTAAAAGCCGTCCGTATTTATGTGTGGATTTGGTCATATGATAATCCTTTTCTTTCAGAAAGGATTTTTAACTTTAAAATCAAGTTGTATGGTACCTTTAAACTTAATGGTTTTCTCACTCTAGTTCACAAGACTGACCCGGTGTTTGTAATGCTTGGGCTAGCCCAGGTCCGCAGGTTCAGGTTTTATGATGCTATGAAGTCCAAAGACGTGTTAGAAAAGTTCAGACGTATGATATTATCTAGTATTTTCCGTTGTAAGATGTATATGAGAACAGATTATTATAATTGTCCAGATGTGTGATGTACTCTGATGATTGTAAGTATATTTTCAAGCTCTCAATGAAGATTTATTTCTATATTATATTTTACTCCATTGCGATGTGAGACTCTGTGTTGTGTTGGATCTGCTTCTCCTTCTATTCTAATATTTCTTTCTTATCTCACCCTCTAAATTCTTTCTAATGACTATCTGGTGTTTTCGATACTCGAATTTTTGGCAAGTAATGCGGGATTTTATGTATTATTGTCGAAGTCCGAGTGTCGAACTCGCCGGGTCATTACAGTGGTATCAGATCTATTGGTTGAGTAGTAACCTTGTCTCTATGGCGTAACTCATTAGAGTTGGGGTCAGTAATACCCTAGATTGAGTTAGAGTGTATATGTATATATGAGAGCGTATTTGTAAATTTTATATAAAAATGTTTTGTATTGTGTTATTCAATCAGTTCAATTTTGAACTAGCAACTAACACAATATTATTTTGTAAAAAGGGTCAAATGAAATAACTTTGGCCAAATTATATTTATGCATATAAAATTAATAATTTTATCGAATTATTGAGATATTGATTTGGTTGCTTGATTCGAATGGAATTCAAATAGGATTGGAAATTCGGATGGATTAGAATTTAGCTAATCAAGTGAAATGTTAATGTATTGATTAGAATTTGACTTAGGAATAAGTTAATTAAAAACATGATGGATCATAATGGATGATTTTTGAAATTAATCAGAATTTGGGTTTTGAAATGGAAGTGAACTAATTAGAAGATTAATTGGGTAATTGAATATGAAATTGAAATTTGATTTGTTTAGATGAAGTTAAAAATTGATATTGAGATGGGATAAATTGGAGATTTCGAAATTTAATGATGATAGTGAAAATCAATCGAACATTGATTGATTGATATTTAAATCCAAGTGAATATTAATAGTGAAGATAAATTCAAGATAAATTCAAATTTACGAGGTTAAGTTGATTATTAATTGGTTGTTGATCATGTGTTAAATTGGTTGAATATATTCACCAATGGTTTGATATAATAGTCGAATGAATTGGTTTCTGATTGATAATAAACTGGATTTTTGGAACTTAATGAGATTTGTAACATTTCTTCTACCTTAATAATTTCGGGGACGAAATTCTTTTAAGGGGGAAGGAATGTAACGTCCCATATTTTTTTCTTGTTAGATATTTAATATATTTTATTGATTTGGTATTATAAATGGATTTGTAATTCGTTTATATAACGAAGATTAAACGTATATTTATATAATTCGTACTCGTCAACATCGCAGTATTTTGTAATTTACGATTTGAAATTCATGTATATCGGTACAAATATAAAACGCTCAATGACAACTGACGATGAAATAAATAATCATACGAAGTAGAACATTCAAATCAATGCGTTTCTTAACTTATGATGAGGCCCGTGCATTGCACACGGAAAATTACTCGATATAATTTATGTGCCTTAAAAATGTTTTCTTCTCAGACGATCTCCTATTCCGACGAAATGAGTTTTATTGTAGAACGTATAATTAATTATCGCTAGATTTCCAGTTTGGAGCCAATCAGAATTATTTCACCGGTGCGTGAAATTTAAGGGTGAACCGATAAATTAAACTAACATCGTTTTGCAAACAGAGTTCGTTTTTAATGAAATTAATGTCATTGAGACCAGAATATTAAGACGTAGCAGTGTGTCAATTCCCATTGCATTTAGAGTTCATGTTTGGCAGTAAAAATATTTATTGATTAGTGGTAATCGATGGTAGAATAACCACATAAAAATGAACATACTGAATCAAAACAAAACAAAATAATAAAATATAAACAAAACTTTCCTTTTAAACCAAGTAAACCATTATCTAGGTTCTAAGCAAATTCCTGGAAATCGATGTTATGCTATCGTACTGCATGTATATTATGAAATGCACCTGCTCTGTTAATCCTTCTGCATCCCTACTCTAAATTACATGCCTACCGCAAGCTTCTTCCTAAATTTTGCAGAAACAAAAAAGGGTAAAAGCTTCTTTCTGCAATACTACTTCAAGTACATGCCTGCATTCTTTTTATGTTTCCTACTTTCGCAGCCTACCCAAGCCCCTATTTCATTCTGTACCATCTTCACATGCATTTTGTCCATCGCCAGTCTTCTCCATCACACAGTCGCTAGTCTTTTCCATCACCCAAACCAACCAAATGGAAACATAACCAGCCCACGTCCCCCAAAGTCTCACCTAAATTAAACATCACCAATACGGCGGCCTATACCTATACACGCAGAAGAAAGAAACTGTCTATGATAAGCACTTCACTGTGTACCCTATGTCCTGTCCCATCTATACATGTCACGATTACCTCATATGTACAATGCTTTGAAGTGGAAACAGAATGTAAACCTAGCCTAAGCCTACCACTGAAATCCAACTGTTTGAATACGTAGTGGCCATGGATTTTCTTGCTATAAATAACGCCCCACACTACATTGTTTCCTTCATTCGAAACCATACAACATGTTTTCTAAAAAAGTAAAAAGGGGAACCGGGTTAAACTGAGATGGAGTACAGTAGAAGAGAACAGGGGAGTGGGAGGGATGAACAGAAGTTGTTGGATCTGGGTTGTTAGTTGAAGCAACGTGGCAAGGAGAGTGCGATAGCAGGTGGATTTCATGGGAAAAAATTATATATTAATTATATGACATAATATGGTGGAAAGAAAAGAAGACTGTGTGTTATTGAAGTGATCAGCGGACGTCGGACCGGCTTGGGCGAACTATGCTGCTGCCGAGTTGGGTTCAAGAGTCGGATGCAGGGAGTCTGGAGCATCACTTAAAGTTTTGGAGGGTTGCTTCGGAGTCAAGGACGGAGATGGTCGGAGGAGGGTGAGCGCAAGTTGGAGGAGTCGCCAATGAGGGAGAGTGGAAGCAATGGACAGGGGTTTTGTGGAAACTAGAAGTATGGTTTAGAAATAATTAACAGAGTGAGGAAGCAGGACAAAGTTGGATCCTGTACATCATTTGAAGAAGATAGTGAACAGTGTATAGGTGGGTAAAGTTTCGAATTGAGCCTAATTGCACTTTGGAATGCCTAATCGTTTCTTTAATATACTACTTAAGTTCATACGTGCCCGCTATTCTGTATATATCATATTGGGATTTAAGGATTGAATCGACCAAATTAATACTTTATTAAATATGCCCAACCATAGATTTTAGGACGTGGCAAATAGTGCATTCAACAGGAAGATGGTGTTTAGAAATGCTAAGTATTGTGTAATAAGTGTGCCTAATATAATTTACAAGCCTAAGCATGGTATTAAATTAACTTAAGAATTTTTGGTTAAATATTTGTTTAAGCTTACACAGGATGGTCATATTTTCGTACATGAATAAATCCTGAAATGAAAAGTGCCTACTCACCTAATACATGGCCCGATTTTTATACATAACATGTTTGGATATACATGTATATCATGTGGAAAAGAATCCTATTTAAATATACCTGTTCATTTATATTAAGTTGCCTAATCCCAGTTTAAGATGGATGATTTATTTTTAACATGTTAAGTGGTTATAAAAAGAAAAATTATGTAAGTTGACATATTTGGGGCGTATCGGTTCAAACAATGAAGATCCGTTAATTTATCAATTTATCGGTGTTAATTAGTGCTTAATTAAGTTAATTAATTTAAATTAAAAACGGGATGATATACTTTATATAACATATGCATATGTTAGCAGAATTGAACAAATGCGAAAGAATTGGAATCATATAAGGAGTGCAACATATTGGAAGATGGATTGGTTAGAGTTGACAACAACCTGGATGCTTAATTAAATTAAATGATTGTTTAATTTAATTAGAATGAACTGTGTCCGCGGTAGATGGAAATGCAAGGTGAGTTAACCTCACTCAGTTTTCCCACTTATAATGACTATAAGTCGGATTTATCATCTGTATGTTATGGTTGCTAATTATCAGGTGTTTGATGATTGTTAAATATTTTTATATCATTTATTTAAATTAAAACGGTTGTTTAATTTAAATGAAATGACATAGTCATTTTTAACGATGATTTCCAAACAGAATAACCCACCCTGTTGAGTACGTTTATAATCAAATAAACGAATTGAATTTAAATTGATGATTGAATTATCGCTATCGATTGATCGTGATTAGTTAAATTAATTCGTCATGTTTATATTATCATATGGAATGATCAGTTGTATTTGAGATAAACCATTGGATGCAGGGAAGGATAGGTTGGAGGAGTCCAACCGGATTCCTCAAATTTATTGTTATTTTCATATGATCATTTATGAAACTGTTGAACACATACGATTGGATTGGTTATTGATGGTCAAACCCAAATTCAACATTTGTTTGGTTAATTAACCAATGGTGATATTGGTTGAGAAATATATAACAGATGGCCAAAATACAAATTGTTTTGATTTACCGTTAGTAATGAAATGATGAAATTTATTTTATAACTGAATAAAGATTTGTAAATAAATTATTTTAAGTGAAGTTTATAAAAATAAAATAAACTAACCATATACATATCACTTGTTTTAACCGATATTTTTGTACCAAATCTGCCGTGTGAGAAGCACATGCTTCACCGTATTTACTGAATAATTTTATAAAGTGGGTTCTTATAAGATTGATGGGCAGGTAGGCTGGAATTAACCCGATGATTGATAACCAGGATTTATTGTTTTTAAGAACAATTAAATGAGATTATTTGGAAATAGATTATTTTTGTAATAATCAATGTAAATGAGATTATTTGGATTAATAAATGTTATTTATTAATTTAAAATGAAAAGATGAGTTAGAGTTGATTAATGGGTTAATCATGTTTTAAGATTTACTAAGCTAACTGTTTTGATCAGTAATTGATTATTTAATTAAATTAGATTATGCTGATTAATCTAATAAAATAATTTAGCGAACAATTGTTCATCTTAATGAGATTTTTAAAAAGGAAATTTAATTCTAATTAATGATGAAGTAAATTATAAGTTTTATTTAATTTAAGGAATTATTTCTTAAATGAAGTTCATTTAAGTAAGTAATTGGAAATATAATATAATTGAGTTTCAAAGGAAGTTTATGAACGGGTTTATATTTAAACCAAATTTGGTAAATGAAGTTATAAAGTGTTTTTAAGCGAATATGGTAAGCTTAAAGTAAATGTTGCTAAATATTTTAAGTAAAGGAAATCAAGATGGAAAAGGGATTTGTATTAAACTAGAGATGTGAAAACGAGTTGTGGATAAGGAGGTGGGGAGTTAAAAGCTTTAAATTGTAAATTAATGCTACCTAAGAATGATATTAAGTGTAATGGATGAACTGAAATACGTTGACCAAAGGAAATGATTTAAGAGATTAGAAAAGGGATTTCCGTACTTGAATTTAGTAAATTGTTTAGTAATAAAATATGAAATAAAAATCCAGAAAATGGGACGAATAGTTTTAAAGGAGTTAAAGAGTAAAAGTTAATGCGTATTAATTATTTACTAAATCAATGAATTTAGTAATAACCATATATTTAGAAAGGGAGATTTCAAAAAGATAGAAGGTTTTATAAGGCCGTATTTTAATGAAATAGTGAAGTGATATCAAAATAAATATGGGTTTTTGAATTACAATTCATATTTATCTTATCATAAGAATGTGGTTGATCAAGGTCTGAGAGGTAACTAAAATACCCCAACTTGAACAACTTCAGAATTATCACAAGATGATATGAGTTGCAAGGGTGGAGATGTTAGAAGTAATTTATATTGAGGAATAATAATTTAAAGAGTTTGGAATCTATATTATGGGATCCCTAAATAAAAGGAAATAAAAATGGTTTGAGAATATGAAATGATATTTCCAGAATAACGAAATAAAAGGGGAGTCTATAATGACTGTATTATGATGGTAAGTGAATTAATCTCATAATTATAAATGATAAGAAGTGTGGCAGAGGCAGCATCTAGTCCTCCATTATTTTTAGTGTGGATAAACAAGTGAAATGAGCCCATATATATAGCCAAAACCCCAAAAACCCTAATCTTCCAAAATCTTCCATATGGGGGTCGACCCATGGTCGACACCCCCTTTGAGGGGTCAACCCAGTGGTCGACACCCCTGAGCAGGAAATCTGCCACCTCCCGAACTTTGAATTTTGAACCGATTTTTGAATTTCTAGACCTATTATATATATATTCCTCCTATGCGTATACAAACTTCAAACATTACTAAATTCTTCATACGGTGTCTGATTTACGCAAATCAGGTGTCTGTTTTGACCAGAATTCCGGGACGAATGCAATGGTCTAGTCCGTTTCACTTAATTCTGATTTAATTAAGTTATTCGTATTTTATTATCTTAAGTTAAAAATGCAAGGTGTTACAATATATAGCATTATTGTATAACAATTATATGATTTTTGTTTGATGATAACAACCAAATATATATTAATCTAAATGTGTTTATTATTGTACTGTTTTATATATACATCACAGACATGAATATAGTATTTATATTTAAATGGAATACTACTACACAAGAGTTAAAATATTCAAATGGTACTTTATTTAAATATAATATTTTATATCAACATTCCAAACAGTACAAATTTATAACTCCACTATTTGTACAATATCACTGATTTACAATTCATACACATTCAATTTCATATAATGTTCCTCACTACAACTGTCAGTCACTCAGTTACATTTCATTACTCAGTTTTACAAACACACATGCACTCACTGGCTCAATACTTGTCTTCTGTCTTCTTGTCTTCACAGCATTTCACAGACAGTCCAGTCACATGCTTACTTGTCATATACAGAAACACACACACAAGTAATTTGGAATAGAAATATTTTATAATTCTAGCAGATATAATTTTTATTTTAAAAATTTATTTGACTTACAATTTTGGTTTGTTTCTCATCATTTTTCACGACTTGATCTGATTTCTAATGGACATCCATATATGTCTATACAGCTTGTGATATTCACAGTGATTCACTGTAAATACCACAAGGTAGACATCATCTGTAGTGCTCACATTCATTGCACGTTCCCTATACATGTATACACATACATTGTATGTATACACACATATTACAGTGCAGGGACAAAAAAATTATTCTGAATGACTGCATGTACACACGTGTATAAATATACATGCGAGCACTGCCTCGCCAATCAAAATGCAACTGAGGAGCATCCACGTGGACCAACTCGACTCAATGCACATATATGATCAACATGCATATGTGGATGAGCAAATCAAGGCAGCAAGCATGTCGAGTATAAATCATCAATGCCAGTATACACATGCAAGCGTTACAAAGCCAAAGTTCATGTATAAGTGGTATAACACATCATAGGAACTTAGCATGGTCTGGCGTTCTCAAAAAATGGTATGACAGTGATGCAGAAGTACAAACAGCATCAACATTGAATGCACATGCCACAAAAAACAAGATTACCTAGAAAGGAAGAGTACACAAGTCATTTTGGTGGTGCATGTCAAAGGGTAACAACAGTGTAACACCCCGGATTTTTGAATAATCGAATTAACTAAATTAAAGAATAAATGTTTAGCATTGTTCTAAAGTTTGTAAGTAAAAGACTAAGTAGCTCATTTGGTTGGAACATGTGACTTGCATACAAGAGGTACAGAGTTCGATCCCCGCCAACGCCATATTTTTGTTTTAGGGGAATGGATAAAAAGCGGCTTAGTGTGAACGCGGTTCAAAAAGTAGTTTAGTGTGAAAATGGTTAATTAGGAAGATAGAAATATATATAGATATATTAATAAAAATAAAATAAAATTCAACCTAAAATTTAAGAAAAAAATTCAAAACAGCGGAAGCGGGAAGGAAAAACACCAAACCGACCTATTTTATGGGTCGACCCAACCGCTGGGTCGACCCCAGGGTCAACTCAGGAGGTTTGGAATTGGTCCAGTCGGCCCTAAATGGTTTATGAGGAAATTTTATATTTTAGGGCTTAGGTGGCGATTTCTGGTTAGTCTGTTGACATCATTTCTTGGTTTCTAAGGCCTAGATGGATCATAGAGTGATCCGACGGCTTAAATAAATTCAAAGCTCTATAAAAAGACCCATAGACTCAAACCCTAAATCAGAATTAAAACTAAAACTATGGTCGTCATGCTGTCGTCTTGAGCCCTAGAGTAGCCGCCACCAATTAGAGAGGAAGAACAACAAATTAAATCAGTTCTATTCAACCCTAACAACGAATCTTCTTCAAAGGACAGCTAATACAACTTCAGAAATCAGAATTCAGAACACAAGATCGCTTTTGAGTTGTGAGTTCGATCACTTTAACAAAATAATTGCTAAATCAATTATGATGTGATATACGTTGGATTATAAGTTGTGGTTGTGAATCTAATTCATATGTTTAATCATGTATGTTAACTTGATTCATATTATATGATGTTATGCAAGTTTTATATATGATGTTATGCAAGTTTCATGTATGATGTTATGCAAGATTAATATGATTATGCAAGTTAATTTGATTATGCAAGTTTCATATATGATGTTATGCAAGTTAATATGATTATGCAAGTTTCATATATGATGTTATGCAAGTTAATATGATTATGCAAGTTTCATATATGATGTTATGCAAGTTAATATGATTATGCAAGTTGTACATATGATGTTATGCAAGTTAATAGGATCACGCAAGTTGTATGCGAGTTATATGATGTTATGTAAGTTTGGATCCAAAATATATGCTAGTAGTTCATGAAGTTAACTTGTGTCAATGAATCCCTTTTTATAATCCAATCACCTAGGTTTATAACATCAGTTTTTATGCGAATATGGATGTGGAACATATGCTAGTTTGTATAAGTATTATGTTCATTTGCAAGTTTAAGTGATAATTGGATTCACATATATACAAGTTCACACCTTTAAAGTTTAGATCCATATTCAAGTTGACATTTTTATGTTGAAACAATGACATGCATAGTTATGCAAGTTTACACCTTTATGTGGATCCATAGTTTACTCAGGTTAACACTTTTTATTGGATCCATAATTATGCAAGATAACACCTTTATGTTTAGGTTGACGACATACATAGTTTATGTAAGTTTGTGATAATTACCTAGGCTAGTTAGGTGTAAAACTATGTTCATACATGCAGGTTCACACCTTTTAGATCTATGATTTTTGGATCCTTGACAATACAAAGACTATGCAAGTAGGTTGTAATTCTTAATTGCAAGTTAGATGCAAATTAGATCTATTATTGTGTATGCGTGACTTTGTGATGTTTATTCCCTTTTTTTTAAGTATTAGACTGTTTGCTAGTCTAATATGTATATGTCATGTTAAGCGAACGAATGACGGGGGTACGATGAGGATAATAGTGGATACACGCATATTGTGAATTTGGCATGTAATGGCCTAAAAAGGCATGTAATTAATTTTAAGGAATAGAATTAATTAGTGATGAAATTGGTATAATTTATATACCATAAATAGATGAACATAATTTAGGTGATAAATTATGGACATAAATAAATATGGAAATTTGAATAGGGAAAGTAATTCAAATTTGGGGAAAATTAATTATGTATAATTAATTGCCTAAGACACGAGGTTGGACTCATTTGTGGTGTAAGACTGCCCGGACCCGCCCGGCAAATCCAGCAGCCACAAATCGTAGCCCAATGTGAGAGGTCAAAGGCCCAAACTAAACGTGTAACAATTGTATGGACACGAGGTTAGGCTCGTTTGTGGTGTAAGATTGTCTGGACCCGCCCGACAAATCCAGCAGCCACAAATGCCAGTCTAATGTGAGAGGTCCTACCGGGGTTACGGTAGTAATAAATTAAGAAACACTTAACCAAAGTAAAACATGTGGTGGGACATGAGGGGTTAAGTGTGTGCCTTGGGTGGCATGAGGAAATACGATTAGTAATACTTAACCAAGGTAAAACATGTAAGTGGGTCATACGGGTTAAGTGGGTGCCTTGGGTAGCATGTGGAATTACTAATAGAAACCCTTAACCAAATTTAAAACATGTAAGTGGACATGAAGGGGGTTAAGTGGGATGTACTAGAGGGGACCAAGCCTAGGTGGAAAGCTTGTGTCAAGCATGGGGAGGCCCTTTTCAGTCCAGTAGCCCATTAAGTATCTTTGTGAGCTCGACCCAAGTCGAGGACGGGACACGCCTACTGGGTCTGATTGTTAGAGGCCAAAACGGGTTAGCGATGGTAACGTAAGTCCGACGGGGTCACGTGCGTGCGTGGGTCCGGGCTGGTAGGTAAGACGTTGTTGCATCGTGTAGTTATAAGTCGTGCATTCCTTGCGTGGTATAAGGTTGCCATATTGGGGAGTGATACACCCCACTTTGGGACCTGCACGGGTATCTACGAGTTAGGGAGTCGATCGAATGGGGAAGGGTAGTGGGTACACCTAGTGGAGATAGGAGCAGATGGCACCAATGTAGTCAGCTAGGGGTGCATGAAGCTACCACTATTATTAATAATTATTAAGGGGGTACACCTAGTGGAGATAGGAGCAGGCGGCACCTATGACGTCAGCTAGGAGTACATTGAATTACCATTATTACTTATTGAAGGGGTACATCTAGTGGGGATAGGTACACGCTGGGTACCTATGATAGCAACTAGAGATATACAGCCAAACATGGAGGATAGTGGGTACATCTAGTAGTACACGAAGCTATCATCGTTCTATTTAGCCAATAGGGATCAAATTTCTAGAGTGATTAGTAGGGGTGCAGTTAGTGTTAGTACAGTACGGTACAGTACGTTAGAGTATAGTAATTATCTTATATTGATGAGGAAGCGCCATTAACAATATCTCTGTTTCTCTTGATTGCCTTGCCATACCCATGTGGTTCACACAATCATTGCCTTATTCTCCAGCTTATATCTTATCATATTGCTTTAATAATTATGTTGTTAGAGTTATCGGACTCGCCAGACTTTATGTCTGACCCCCTTTGTTTCCACCTCTTTTCTTCCTTCCCCCCTAGGTTCTAAGGGTGGGACTAGTACTAGTGGAGATTGATTGGGATATCTTTGGGAGCACTTGGATTTGGATTGCTGAAGTAAAGTTCAGCCTATCATTTTCTTTATGGTTATTTGTAGTAGTGGGATTATGTACTTTGTTTTATCAAGATGGATATTATGTACTTGACTTTGGTTTATGGTTTTTGATGATGTAACCAAACATATTTACCTTCTGCCGCAATAAATAAAGTTTTAAATTTTCAAGTACTGCTTTATATCTGTCTTGTTGTAATTTTCTGTTCTATATTCACTTAAAATGCTCCTTGGAAGTTAATGCATTCCCTTTGCGAGTGACATTAATGGATGTGGGGTGTTACACGTGGTATCAGAGCTGAAGGTTACCAGAACAGATAAGATATTTTGAGAAACTATTTTTCAGAAGCATTTTTATAAAGAATACTTTCAAAAATATGTTTGTAGAAGAGTATTTTTGAAAGAAAGGTTTATTTTAGGGTGCGTTTTTTAGAGGTCCCTATTAAGTTTCAAAATATAAAAAAAAACCGGTCATAAACTTATTGTAAGTTAGGTCCCTATTTTTTGAAAAGTCATAAAAAAAATATAAAAAAATCACGTAAATTCGTATTTAAATAAAACATGTAAACACTAAAAAATTCAGAACAAAAAACCATCAAAGAAGGCGTCAAAAATCCAAAAAACAGAAGAAAAAAAAACGAAATTTCCAGTTAAATGCATAATAGTATGCACATATATCATTTTCCTGCATACATCCGTGCATATTTTTCACTACATACATCTTCGTTGATTTTTATTCATACAAAAACATGCTTACATGTGTGCAAATATACCCAATATTTGCACACATTTGTGCAGGTTTAGTTTCAAATTTTCAAACCGAACACAGCTTACGAAAAAGTTGCATACATATATGCAATTATCAGTAATATTTGCATAAATGTATGCAACTATTTTTTTTTTCCGCAGAATCCTGAAATTATTTCCATATTTTAGATTTTTTTTATGAAGGAACGTACTTTTTTTTTAAAAAAAAAAAGGCAGAAGTAATAAAATAAGGGGCGGGTTTAAAATTTTCAAATCTTTTTTATATATATATAAATTAGGTCCCTACTTTTATCCTATAAAAATGTTGCACACATGTGTGAATTTTTTTGAGAAATTTGCACATTTGGATGCAAATAAAAATGAACTGAAATATTAAGTTAAATCTATCCGCTGGAAGAACTGCAGTTAATTGCATATATGCATGCAATAAAATCAAAAAAGTGCATAATATTATGCATTTAACTGCTGTTTTTTCTGTTTTTTTGCTGTTTTCTTCTTTCTGACATTATTTTTGTTGTTTTTTGAACTGAATTTTTTGTATAATGCATAATTTATTTTATTACTAATTTACGAATTTTTTTTTATTTTTTTTAATTATTATTTTATAAGTTTTGAAAACAGGGACCTAATTTATATTAAGTTTATGACCGGATGTGAGCCTAATTAAGTTTCAAAATAGGGACGTGAGCCTAATATTCACTTTATTTTAAGAACATAATCCCCAAGAGCCATATATCCTTCCTTCGATTCTCCGTTTTGAATCTCTTCCTCTTTCTCTTTTTGAGTTCCCCCCCCTTCCACATGTAGATGCTTTTTTAAGATAAATAAGGACTTCCATATAAAGGACGGATAACCACTTTAAGGGACTTAGACGTTTGTCGGGCTAGAAGTTAGTCCAAGGAAGTGGAGGGCTTGTTGGTACCTTTAAGATAGACGATGGGAGGAAGGTTCAAATAGCTGTTTGGTTAACAAAGGACGAAACCTCATCTTGGTGGGAGGTCACGAATGGAGAATGTGAAGAAGAAGGCTAGTTGTTTTGGAGAAATAGGACACCTTAGGATTGTCCAAAGAGGCAAGGACAAAGTACATGATCTTCTGGAGGGTAGTTGTATTCCCTCACGGCTGGTATACCTGATGGGGGTAGGACCGTCTAGGTTGAAATTTGGTTTTCTTTATCATCCTGTTTGAACTTTGTTTGATTCTGGCGCTTCATACTCGTTAGTATCTGCTTCGTTAGTTGAAACACTGCACCTAAATACTAGTCTAGTTAAGGATCCCATCCTAGTCTCAAATCATGTTGTTGGTTCGGCTCATCCTTCGATGGTTTGTCGGGATTTGAGAGTGTCTATATTGGTCATTGGATTTGAATGCAACGCCTTAGTCCTTGGTTTCACGTGTTATAGTTTGGTTCTAGGGGTGGATTTGCTAGCCAGGCGGGGTGCCATCCTAGATTTTGAAAAGAGGGTAGTTAGACTATTGATTCGTTATGGAAAGACCCTCATATTTCTTGTGACCCTAGGGGTTCAGTGATGCTTAGCTGCCTAGAATCTTCTGACGCATCCAACGATGATTGGGAGTCTGTTTGTGTGGTCCGTGAGTATGGAGACATCTTTGATAAAGTGCGAGGTTTACCCAGAGGTGCGAAATAAGTTTTCGTATGTGCTTAATAGATTAAGCAAAGCCCGTTATGTGATTGGCAGTGGTTTTGGAGCAAGATTGGCTAGGACAGCCAGAGTCGGTCAAGTGCTCAATTGGTTGGCCGTCTTACTAGTATCATCTCACATAGGTCATCTGAATTCGAAGGAGGTATCCCTTGGGTGTTGGTCTGATATTGGATTAGGCCTTTGGGGCTTGCACTTGGGGGATGTCGAGTTCGACTAGGATGGTCTGTGTGAGAGATGGATAGTTGTGACGATTTTGCATGGGATAATATCCTGGTTTTCTCTAGAAACACAGAAAAGCATGCCCTACATCTTAGGGAAAGCTTAGGGACCCTACAAGCGCACCAGCTTAAAGCTAAGTTCTCCAAAATACCATTTTTGGAGGAAAGAAGTGAGGATTTTAGGGCATGTGGTCTCTAGAGAAGGGTGATATGTTATGGTGGAAGACAGTCGAAAGTCCATGAGAAGAATTACCCTACCCACGACTCAGAATTGGCTACCATAGTTTTTGCGCTCAAGTCTTGGCGTCATTATTTGCTTGGTTAGAAGTTTGAGTTGCTTGCAGACCATAAGTTGCTAAAGTACATGTTCTCTCAGAAAGATCTAAACCTGAGGCAACAAAGGTGGATGGAGCTCATGGCGTCCTACGATTTCGAGATAGCATATACCCCTGACAAGGGTAACATTGTGGCGGATGCCTTAAGTAGGAAAAAGTTGACATTGAGTCCTTTGTTTGTCGAGCGACGTAGCTTAGAGTTTATCTCTACCTTTGACTTCAGACCATCCATTGATTTTGTACCCAGTTTGCTAGCGTCCTTGAGGTCAGACCTACGCTTTTGGGACGGGTTGGAGAGGCACAGCGTGATTACCCACAGTTGATGGAGTTAGTAGAGAAGCTCATAAGAGGGGAGTCATCAAGCCACCTAAGTAGGTATACCCTAGATGATAAGGGTTGGTTGCGTAGGGACGATAGACTTTGTGTATCACGGGATGAGAACTTGAGGAAGGCTATTCTTGATGATGCACATCGTTCGAAGATGACCATTCATCCCGGCGGGGACAAGATGTACAAAGACATGAAGTGAGTTTTCTTTTGGGCCGGTACGAAGAGGGATGTGGCCGAGTATGTCGCTAGATGCTTGGTGTGCCAACAAGTAAAAGCAGAGCAAAAGAAACCCGGTGGGTTGCTTCACCCATTGGAGGATCCACAACAGAAGTGGGATAGTGTCTCGATGGATTTTGTTGACATATTACCAAGATCGAGGAAGGGTAATACAGGGATTTGGGTCGTGGTAGATAGACTTACTAAGAGCGCCCATTTCATTCCCGTGAAGAGTAAGAGGACTGCTCCATGGTTAGCCTCTGTAGACATTCGAGAAATAGTTCGTTAGCACGATGTTCCTTCTAGCATAGTGAGCGACCGCGATCCTATCTTTACTAGCGAATTTTGGAAGAGCTTGCAAGAGGCGGTAGGGACTCAGTTATGTTTAAGCACCGCATATCATCCTCAGACGAACGGCCAGACCGAGAGGGTGAATCGTATTCTAGAGGACCTATTGAGGTTGTGTGTCTTAGATTTCAGAGGTACATGGGAGGAACATCTTCCGTTGGTGGAGTTCGCATATAACAACATCTTTCAGTCTAGCATTGGCATGGCACCGTTCGAGGCTCTTTATGGACGGCCGTGTCGTTCGCCTACATGTTGGTGGGAGTCACAGATAAAATTTTACTTGGGCCCGATATGATTAGAGAGACTTCGGAAAAGATCGATTTGACTCGAAGGAGGATGAAGACGGGCAAGTTAGGCAGAAATCTTATGCGGACAAGAGGAGGATAGATCTTGAGTTTGATATTGGGGACATGGTCTTTGTCAAGGTGTCTCCATTACAGAACGTCGTTCGCTTTGGGTCCGTTGGGAAGTTAGCACCAAGGTTCGTAGGGCCGTTTCCTATTAAGGAGAGGATTGGGCAGATGGGGTATAGAGTGGAGTTGTCCGAGAGACTTAGTGGCGTACACGATGTATTCCATGTGTCACATTTGAGGAAGTGCTTGCACGAGACCGCGGAAGTGGTAGAGCCGAGCTTGCTTAGAGAGGTGGAGATAGAGCGTGATGCGATGATTCGGCGAGCTCCTACGTGCATTCTTGGGTCGGAGGTTAAGAAGTTGAGGAATCGAGAGGTCAAGCTAGTCAAAGTGCAATGGGGAGATGATGATAGCAACGCTACTTGGGAGACGCAAGAGAAGATGCATTCATTATACTCTTTTCTTTTCGAGGGTATGTCTTTTAGTTTCTCCTTTATCGCTTACCTTATACTTATCTTATCTTTAGTATGTCCTCTCATTAGTACCTTTGACCTTTAGATAGGGTAGTCCTATGATTGAAACATGTGTTTGAGACATGTTATGTATGATGGATGCATGTGGATGCAAATGTTTGCTGGTGGTTGCTCATGGATGCATATACACACACTTTAGGCACTAGATCGGCTCAGTCACTTCATATTGCATATAAATGTGTGTGCATATTTAAGCTAATGGATGTATAATAGTTGTGCTATCATATGGATGTTGCATTTATTGAATGGTTGTGCACACATGTAGAAATAATATGTATCAATAGGGTTCTTTCGCATACATAATGGACGCATGGCACTATCATGGTTTGCATTAAGGAGGTCAACTGAATCAGTAGAGTGCCTGATTTTGCATTAGATAAGGAACATATACATGCACTTTTTGCATATGTTCATACAGCATTAGAAATTCTATAAGGACAATGGATGCCTGTGTTTGATGGTTGAGTAGATGGTTGTTTGGATGTTAGGATATGCATTCTCCTTAACTTGGAGATTTCGGGGGCGAAATCCTTTAAGAAGGGGAGAATGTAACACCCCGGATTTTTGAATAATCGAATTAACTAAATTAAAGAATAAATGTTTAGCATTGTTCTAAGGTTTGTAAGCAAAAGACTAAGTAGCTCATTTGGCTGGAACATGCGACTTGCATACAAAAGGTACAAAGTTCGATCCCCGCCAACGCCATATTTTTGTTTTAGGGGAATGGCTAAAAAGCGGCTTAGTGTGAACGCGGTTCAAAAAGTAGTTTAGTGTGAAAATGGTTAATTAGGAAGATAGAAATATATATAGATATTTATAAAAATAAAATTCAACCTAAAATTTAAGAAAAAAAATTCAAAACAGCGGAAGCGGGAAGGCAAAACACCAAACCAACCTATTTTATGGGTCGACCCGAGACTCGCTGGGTCGACCCCAGGATCGACTCAGGAGGTTTGGAATTGGTCCCGTCGGCACTAAATGGTCTATGAAGAAATTTTATGTTTTAGGGATTAGGTGGCGATTTCCGGTTGGTCTGTTGACATAATTTCTTGGTTTCTAAGGCCTAGATGGATTCTAGAGTGATCCGACGGCTTAAATTAATTCAAAGCTCTATAAAATGACCTATAGACTCAAACCCTAAATCAGAATTAAAACTAAAACTATGACCGTCATGCTGTCGTCTTGAACCATAGAGTAGCCGCCACCAATTAGAGAGGAAGAACAACAAATCAAATCAGTTCTATTCAACCCTAACAACGAATCTTCTTCAACGGATACAACTTCAAAAATCAGAATTCAGAACTCAAGACCGCTTTTGAGTTGTGAGTTCGATCACTTTAACAAAATAATTGCTAAATTAATTATGATGTGATATACGTTGGATTATAAGTTGTGGTTGTGAATCTAATTCATATGTTTAATCATGTATATTAACTTGATTCATATTATATGATGTTATGCAAGTTTTATATATGATTTTATGCAAGTTTCATGTATGATGTTATGCAAGATTAATATGATTATGCAAGTTAATATGATTATGCAAGTTAATATGATTATGCAAGTTTCATATATGATGTTATGCAAGTTAATATGATTATGCAAGTTTCATATATGATGTTATGCAAGTTAATATGATTATGCAAGTTTCATATATGATGTTATGTAAGTTAATATGATTATGCAAGTTGTACATATGATGTTATGCAAGTTAATAGGATCACGCAAGTTGTATGCGAGTTATATGATGTTATGTAAGTTTGGATCTAAAATATATGCTAGTAGTTCATGATGTTAACTTGTGTCAATGAATCCCTTTTTATAATCCAATCACCTAGGTTTATAACATCATTTTTTATGCGAATATGGATGTGGAACATATGCTAGTTCTCATAAGTATTATGTTCATATGCAAATTTAAGTGATAATTGGATTCACATATATACAAGTTCACGCCTTTAAAGTTTAGATCCATATTCAAGTTGACATTTTTATGTTGAAACTATGACATGCATAGTTATGCAAGTTTACACCTTTATGTGGATCCATAGTTTACTCAGGTTAACACCTTTTATTGGATCCAAAATTATGCAAGATGACACCTTTACGTTTAGGTTGACGACATACATAGTTTATGTAAGTTTGTGATAATTACCTAGGCTAGTTGGGTGTAAAACTATGTTCATACATGCAAGTTCACACCTTTTAGATCTATGATTTTTGGATCCTTGATAATACAAAGACTATGCAAGTATGTTGTAATTCTTAATTGCAAGTTAGATGTAAATTAGATCTATTATTGTGTGTAGGTGACTTTGTGAGGTTTATTCCCTTTTTTTTAAGTATTAGACTATTTGCTAGTATATGTCATGTTAAGAGAACGAATAACGGGGGTACGATGGGGATAATAGTGGATACACACATATTGTGAATTTGGCATGTAATGGCCTAAAAAGGAATGTAATTAATTTTAAGGAATAAAATTAATTAGTGGTGAAATTGGTATAACTTATATACCATAAATAGATGAGCATAATTTAGGAGATAAATTATGGACATAAATAAATATGGAAATTTGAATAGGGAAAGTAATTCAAATTTGGGGAAAATTAATTATGTATAGTTAATTGCCTAAGACACGAGGTTGGACTCATTTGTGGTGTAAGACTGCCCGGACCCGCCCGGCAAATCCAGCAGCCACAAATGGTAGCCCAATGTGAGAGGTCAAAGGCCCAAACTAAATGCGTAACAATTATATGGACACAAGGTTAGGCTCGTTTGTGGTGTAAGACTGCCCGGACCCGCCCGGCAAATCCAGCAGCCACAAATGCCAGTCTAATGTGAGAGGTCCTACAGGGGTTACGGTAGTAATAAATTAAGAAACACTTAACCAAAGTAAAACATGTGGTGGGACATGGGGGGTTAAGTGTGTGCCTTGGGTGGCATGAGGAAACACGATTAGTAACACTTAACCAAGGTAAAACATGTAAGTGGGACATAGGGGTTAAGTGGGTGCCTTGGGTGGCATGTGGAATTACTAATAGAAACCCTTAACCAAATTTAAAACATGTAAGTGGACATGAAGGGGGTTAAGTGGGATGTACTAGAGGGGACCAAGCCTAGGTGGAAAGCTTGTGTCAAGCATGGGGGCCCTTTTCAGTCCAGTAGCCCATTAAGTATCTTTGTGAGCTCGACCCATGTCGAGAACGGGACACGCCTACTAGGTCTGATTGTTAGAGGCCAAAACGGGTTACCGGTAGCAACGCAAGTCCAATGGGGTCACGTGCATGCGTGGGTCCGGACTTGTAGGTAAGACGTTGTTGCATCGTGTAGTTATAAGCCGTGCATTCCTTGTGTGGTATAAGGTTGCCATATTGGGGAGTGATACACCCCACTGTGGGACCTGCACGGGTATCTACGAGTTAGGGAGCCGATCGAATGGGGCGGGGTAGTGGGTACACCTAGTGGAGATAGGAGCAGACGGCACCTATGTAGTTAGCTAGGGGTACACGAAGCTACCACTATTATTAATAATTATTAAGGGGGTACACCTAGTGGAAGCGCCATTAACGTTATCTCTGTTTCTCTTGATTGCCTTGCCATACCCATGTGGTTCACACAGTCATTACCTTATTCTCCAGCTTATATCTTATCATATTTCTTTAATAATTATGTTGTTAGAGTTATCAGACTCGCCAGACTTTATGTCTGACCCCCTTTGTTTCCACCTCTTTTCTTCCCTCCCCCCCCCCCCTCTAGGTTCTAAGGGTGGGACTAGTACTAGTGGAGCTTGATTGGGATCTCTTTGGGAGCACTTGGATTTGGATTGCTGAAGTAAAGTTCCGCCTAACATTTTCTTTATGGCTATTTGTTGTAATGGGATTATGTACTTTGTTTTATCAAGATGGATATTATGTACTTGACTTTGGTTTATGGTTTTTGATGATGTAACCAAACATATTTACCTTCTGCTGCAATAAATAAAGTTTTAAATTTTCAAGTACTGCTTTATATCTGTATTGTTGTGATTTTCTGTTCTATATTCACTTAAAAATGCTCCATGGAAGTTAATGCATTCCCTTTGCGAGTGACATTAATGGACGTGGGGTGTTACAAACATTATGCAGCATCAATGATAAATGGGCAAGCAGCATATGGGTAACATGAATACTTGGTCAAGCCAGATTGAACAATGTAGTGGCAATGACTTAACTGCAATGGCAAATCAAAATGTATTGTCTTCATCAGATAAGCACGAACCGGTCTCTGAAGGCTAGGGCTGCAGACGGCACCTCCTGTGCTTGACTGGTTCTCGATCAACTCACCCCCTGGATGCGGCTACATGTGCGTCGCCCGACACCCCGATGATGGTGAGTTAGATCTCGCCTGGACGCCAGGAAACTGCTCCAAGCGGCGCTGACTAGGGTGGTTTAAATTGAAGAGAGAGAGAGAGAAGCAGGAGATCGAAGGGAGAAACTGAGGTGGCGCGGTGCTCGATACGACGGAGGAGGGGTTGGAGCGGCGGGGTGATGGCGGGCGTCAATCGCCATTTTGATTTGGTGAACGGGTCGGGTTTTCTGTTTGGGGAAAGTTAGATTGGGAGGGGGGTTTTAGTGTAAATAAATATATATTTTATTATTATTATTTTTCTTCTTCGAAAATGTTGACTTTACATTTGATCACTAAACGAAACCAAGACCGTTGCCCCTAGCTAATTACCACCATTTCGAACACAATGGGATAGGTATCGTAGGCTGATTCGACTGTTTCGATCAGTTTTCGTCAAAATCAAAATATAACTCTATATATTGAATTTGAATGCGCATTTCAATTTACTAGGGTCACATACTAACTCTAAAAATTCTCGAAAAATATTTTCTAACTTCAAATTGACGATACGGTCCTAACAAAACTAATTTCATCGTACTCTGAGACCGTTTGAAAAATGGCCAATTTGCAGTCGATTAAAATCAACTAAAACTGGTCAAATGCGTTTTCCTTTGCCACACTCACATATTGACTCGAAAAATTATGAATTTTGAGACCTAGAAATAATTTGACATCACGGATCCAACAAAAGTGGTTTCGTCGAAAACCGAGGTCGTTTGCAAAATTTCCATTTTTAAGGGCCAGAATTCCATAGCGACTATTCTGAATTTTCAAATGGACATAACTTTTATTCCCGCTATGGAATTTGAATTTTTCGGATTCATTGGAAAGATATTCCCAAATAGATTCTAATATTTTTGGTTTCATCAAAATCCGGTTTATTTTGAATCCTGTACATTCATTTGAAATTAGAAATCGAATTTTCGAACTACCGCGCCATTTTCAATTCCTTTTATAATTTAAAATAAATATTTATATTCTAACGACGACATATATAAATATATACGTTCTAATTCTATTCAAATAAATTTCTCGTCATTATTATTTAAAATAATTCATTTTAAATATTCAAAATTCCTCGAAATTGCCAAAATAAAATTTTAAATTGACTCAGATTTCCGGGTTATTACAATCTCCCCCACTTAAAACTTTTCGTCCCCGAAAAGGAACGAAGTCGAAAGTTGTTTAACTAATCAACTCAACTTTTATTATTTTCTTTACGTCTTAAGTTCTTCAACTTTTGAGTTTCTAAGAACTTTTCAAATTTTTCAAAAATTTAGCTAACACCCTAAATTTTCGAAAAATTTCTCCATAACCTCCCTTGCACCGGGACTTCGGGATATTTCAAATAGCCTCCCATGACCCTCACCAATCCAAAAAGAAAAAGAAATAGCCAATCGGCTCATAAATCATCAAAACCCAATGAATTTGTAAACATGTACCTATTTGTCGGGAAACAATTTTATTCTTCTGCTCTAGCCTCCTTGCTATGACCTATTCAATGTAAGTACATGTATATGTATGCAAATTCGACTAATTTTCAATACAATTCACTTTTTGAATCAATCTGGCTAAAGGTGAAACATTTTAATTAATCAAAACAATAATCAAACAACACAATCAGCAATCAATTAGTTGATTAGCTTTTCAAATTCATAACTTTGATATATATGTAGAAAATCATGTTTTTGATGCCAAATCACAACAATAGACCCTAACTAATTTTGGTTCTCACACCAATCAATTGGAAATATATAAATATCACACTTTCGGCACTCGAATATAAATACTAATGATGCTGCTGCATCATCAAAATTATCCCCGGGCGACTAGAGTGTGACTCTATATCTATCCAGTATATTAAAACTTCGAATACACGTGGATCAGACGTATATGCAAAATCTATATATACCGGATTGTCCAAATCAATATAAATAAATATTCAAATACGTTGAATAAGGTTTAAATTTTCAAAATAAAATTCGTTTTCATTTTAAAAATATACTCTTTACACTTGTTCTACGATACTACTGATCCCATCTCTAACGAGTCATTCTCATTGGATATTACTAATCCAATTCTGATGAATTCTTTCGTTTGATTCTAACGTGTCTTGTTCTCTAGCTCTGTAAACTAGAGCTCTGATACCAAATGTAAAGACCCATAACTTCCCCAGTAAGGAAAGAGCGGATACTTTGAGAACAACACACAAAGGAACACAGACAGAAGAACATTTAATTGTTAATTACAACAATTTCATTAGAATACAAGAATATACGGAGTATAAATAAATATTACACATTATAAAGTATCAGAGATTTAAATTACATTTAAATACATCGCAGCGGAAAAACAATACAATACACAACTGAAAGAGATATACAGATACAGAAATTTCTGGATATCATCCCAGCTGTAAACTAGGTTCCTGTGAATATAAATCTGCAAAACCAAAACTACTAGCTGCCCATGTCAAAATAAGGGCACCCAGAGTTTAGGTTAAAACAATAAACTCCAGGTCAGTCATATGACTGTTGTGAGAACTAAAACATTTATTAATCTTTATTTTAAAGTTAGGTAAATCAAGGGACCACACCGTATAACACGGAACGGGTTTCCTCCCAAGAATACCAGTGCATAAAACAACAGCGCAATGCTAAATAAAGAACAATGAAGCTATTATAAGACCCAGGTCCCATTACACAATGTAACACAAGCCGGAGGATAGGGTTTTACCTTATAATTGCCAAAAATGCTTGATACGCTAAATTTCATCTTTTATTATTACTATAAGTGTATAGTGTCAAAACAATTTCAATCATAAGTATCAATCATAGACGGCATAAGTGCCCCATCCCACTATGTTGCCATACTAGGCTCTACAATCAAAACCGCAAAGTCATGTATTGGAAGCTGGATTTCCATCTGTGAATCGAGGCAAGGGATCGTCCTCCACCGAATTCGAGATGCTCTAGCCCGTGTCTCGGGAACAGCCGCAACTTCACCTTGGATCGTCAGGGTCGGTCCACCGATGTGGATTATATTGCCTGAACACTGCGTTTCCCCACCCTATGGGGTGTCAATGAGTCCACTGACTCCATCGGCTCCACATAGTCACCGATATATCCGAGGCGCCTCGCAACAACAACAACAACCACATAAGTCAAACTCGTTAGGGCGTGTAAAACCACTGACGCCACTTCTGGATAGAAGGAAACGCATGCCCTCCCTGAAGCCCTCTCCTGTTTCTGGTCCACTACCGGGGTGGGAGGCTCGCGCATCAATGCTACACAAAGCTATGCCACACAGGTCGTGCTTTGATCATCACCCACAAGACTTTGCTTTTCAAAAGAAGCATTGATCATTTGCCACTTAGGCATGCCACACAGGAAATTCACTCCATGCGTTTGATATCCTTCAATATATAACCCCTGAGCTCGTACGTCTCAGAGAAGGGCATTAAGCAAGAGAACAAATTCTCCGCCGCCAAATAGATATATATTTAATAGAAATCAATCACACAGAATAAAATCCAATGTCAGACACACAGTCCATTTACAAGTTTTTTCTGGGTCTGAACGAAACCAGAGGCACCTAGTACCCCGCATATCCATCGATCTATAAGTACGTCTGGACGATCACTAACCGATTCCCTCCTCTTGGGTGTACGGCCCAATCAAGATCTTCAGTAATCACCCAAACGACGTGAAGACCTCCTGTCTTTGAACAATGCCTTCATCTTCAACACCACGTCGAATCAGTTATTCAGAATGGGATAAACCTGGTCTTTCTGAATAACTCGCGTATGTAATAAACAATTGTTACACACACACAACATACGCCTCATTCCAATTCAGCAGTCACTAACCGTAAATTAGCAAGAGAATAATTCCCCAAACATTAACCCAGAAGGCTGAAACCCACATCAGATCAATACCCAGGAAACCATTCTTCTTAGCTAACCTACGGTTAGTTTCTAAATTTCACATTCTTAGGGAAAGGTTCCCATTAATTTTATCAAAGATAAATTCTTTTAAATTTCTTCTTTAATCTTCCTTTGAATATCACTTCAAACTAGTCGGGATTAGCAAAACACACCGAAGTAATCATTTATTTTATTTTCCAATCCCAAACTATTCATTCCATGAAGAAAAACTGGTAATACTTCATATCTAACACCACGGTGTTAATGGTAAATTCAATTACCATTTCACGTTTAAATCTAGTTAAAGATTTAACTATCGCTTGGAGCAAAACTGGTGATACTCCATTCCCGATCATTTTAATCTAATTAAAGATTCTTTAAAACTCCACTTAGTTTTAATCTTTAACTGGGTTAAAGAACAGATGTCATTTAAAACACGGTTCACGATAAACCCTAAAATCACATCACATTTCAATCAGTCTCTAACCGTAAATTAGTAAGAAGACAGTTCCCTAAGTATTAACCCCGAAGGCCGAAACCAAAATCAGATCAATATCCAAGAAACCATCCAACTTAACTGATCCCTTATTAGTTCTTAATTTTCTTAACTCCATTTGGGTTTAAGAACAATATTATTAAAGATACCGTTCACGACAACCCAAAATCCCATTTGATATTAGACACAAGGCTCTGAATAGAAAATATATCGGCTTATATTCAATATCAAATTCTGAAACCTACAAATATCGTATTGGAAATAATGATATAAATATATCTTTCAAATTTCCATTACAACATCTGTATAATCACGAAATCCAACATCGAACTATTTCGAAGATGATTTCGATTCAAATCCATTCCAATTCATATATTGGAAACTTCTGGTTATTTTAAAACCATTTCAAATCCAATTTATTTATTCTAAAAATAAATAAATTATTATTCTAGTTTAAAACTAGTTAGTTTCGATAAAAATCTACTTTTATCTTTTCAAATATGGAGTTTTTCATCCCAATTCTTCCCAAATCATTTCTTATGATTTTACACAAATTATTACTATTTTTAACAATTTTATCAAGGCCCGTACAGTCGATTTCCATCAACGGCCATCGAATTGCACTTACACCGACCTTTTCCAAATTTGATTTGGACATAATTCCAAATCCAACCGTTAGATTTCTAATTTCTAATATTCATTAGAAAGCTCTTTTCGATACGAACCCAACGGTTCTGGTTTTTGGAGAATCCGACGGTCGGATCTCCCGTAATATCCATTCGAAGTCGAAGGTCGAAATTCTTGAACAACCTGCAGCGCGACGCATTCTATTCAGGCCATTATATATATAATATAAATATATTATATATATTTCGTCAATTTCCTTTTAAAACGTATTTTATAAATCGTTTTAAATTCGTTTTCAAAACGATTTCAACTTCATATTCAATTTCGAATCAACATTGAATATTCCACATCATCGATATACAAATGATAATGTTTTCAAAACGATATATTTTGAAATCACTTACTTTCCTATATTCATTTTAAAAACGAATATAATCGATATAAATATCGTTTATGTCAAAATGGCGTCAATCTAATCAACACGGCTTTACATATCTCAATAACTTCATTATTCTATTCAACAAATGAATATTTTCTATTCAACACATGAATCTATATTTCTATTCAACACATGAATTTATATTTCTATTCAACACATGAATTTATATTTCTATTCAACACATGAATATTTATTTTTCTATTCAACACATGAATTTATATTTCTAATTTTCCAAATTGGAATGAGGCCCAATCAATTACCATATAACGTTAATTATATGGATTCCCTACAACACATGTATATAACAACAATGATAAATTATCAACCATCATCCAGAGTGCACCACACAACTGCATGAGAATTAAATATAAATAATTAACGCTTACACAGTCTATCAATCCATCGATTGACATACAACTAAATAATCAGGATTAGTGTACATCAAATCTCATCCCAATACCCGTGTGGGGTTTCAAAACATCAAACACAGATTTTATTTGTGCAGTTGGGCGATGTGTAAAATTTATCGTCCCAATCAATATCAGTCAAATCAGTATATATAAACAAATCGTCCGATTTGTTTATAAATATTTACTTTATATAAAAATTAAAAATTATATTTTTAACTATAAAATATTTTATTTCATTCCACATCACACAATCAAATTTCACAACATAGCAACCAAATAAACAAGTCATCCATGGTCTATGGACGACGGGTGTCGGGTGCTGCTAAGCATCGTCTGCATCCTAGTATATATTTTAACTAGAATTTAAAATAAAAGTGAGGAGTTCTCACCAAGGGTTCCACTCCTCCATTCTTTATTTCAGAACGGTCTGGATTCCATTTATCTTTCAGTCGGTCTCATCGCAATCTGATTCACACGATTTTTATATTAAAAAACACATTTTTTTATTTCTGCTATTTCATTTTCTCTTTTAAAACTGAAAAGAAAATGCAACTTTTATTCTCAAAACAATGTATATTTTTGCTTTCAAAACAATGTTTATTTTCTCTTTCAAAACATATGTATATTTTCTCCTTTCAAAACATATGTATATTTTCTCCTTTCAAAACATATGTATAGTTTTCCTTTCGTATCCATATGTATAGTTTTCCTTTCGTATCCATATGTATAGTTTTCCTTTCGAAACCATATATATAGTTTTCCTTTCGAAACCATATGTATAATTTTCCTTTCGAAACCATATGTATATTTTTCCGTTCGAAACCATATGTATATTTTTCTATGTAATATTATTTAAACAAAACTAATTTTTTTCTATGTAATATTATTTAAACAAAAACTTTAATTACTACTCAGAAAAATTAATTAAACTAATTACACAAGGAGAAAAACTCACTGCCTTTCCGTTCTGGAGAAAAACTGAAGCCATTGTCTTCATCAGATAAGCACGAACCGGTCTCCGAAGGCTAGGGCTACAGATCGCACCTCCTATGCTCGACTGGTTCTCGATCAACTCACCCCCTGGATGCAGCTACACGTGCGCCGCCCGACACCCCGACGATGGTGAGTTCGATCTCCCCTGGACGCCAGGAAACTGATCCAAGCGGTGCTGACTAGGGTGGTTTAAATTGAAGAAGAGAGAGAAGCAGGAGATCGGAGGGAGAAACTGAGGTGGTGCGGTGCTCGATACGATGGAGGAGGGGTTGGAGCGGCGGGGTGATGGCGGGCGTCAGTCGCCATTTTGATTTGCTGAACGGGTCGGGTTTTCTGTTTGGGGAAAGTTAGATTGGGAGGGGGTTTTAATGTAAATAAATATATATTTTTTTATTATTTTTTCTTCTTCAAAAATGTTGACTTTACATTTGATCTCTAAACGAAACCCAAGACTGTCGCTCCTAGCTAATTACCCCCATTCCGAACACAATGGGATAGGTATCGTAGGCTGATTCAACTGTTTCGATCAATTTTCATCAAAATCAAAATATAACTCTATATATTGAATTTGTACGCGCATTTCAATTTACTAGGGTCACATACTGACTCTAAAAATTCTCGAAAAATATTTTCTAACTTCTTATTGATGATACGGTCCTAACAAAACTAATTTCGTCAAATTCTGAGACCATTTGAAAAATGGCCAATTTCCAGTCGATTAAAATCAACTGAAACTGGTCAAACGCGTTTTCCTTTGCCACGCTCACATATTGATTCGAAAAATTACAAATTTTGAAACCTAGCAATAATTTGACATCACGGATCCAACAAAAGTGGTTTCCTCAAAAACCAAGGTCATTTGCAAAATTTCCATTTTTAAGGGCCAGAATTCCATAGCGACTATTCTGAATATTCAACTGGACATAACTTTTTATTCCCGCTATGGAATTTCAATTTTTTGGATTCGTTGGAAAGATATTCCCAAATAGATTCTAATATTTTTGGTTTCATCAAAATCCGGTTTATTTCGAATCCTGTACATTCATTTGAAATTAGAAATCGAATTTTCGAAATACCACGCCATTTTCAATTCCTTTTATAATTTAAAATAAATATTTATATTCTAACGATGTCGTATATAAATATATACGTTCTAATTCTATTCAAATAAATTTCTTGTCATTATTATTTAAAATAATTCATTTTAAATATTAAAAATTCCTCGAAATTGCCAAAATAAAAATTTTACATTGGCTCAGATTTTCGGGTTATTACAGTTCCCATTAATTTTATCAAAGATAAATTCTTTAAATTTATTCTTTAATCTTCGTTTGGATATCATTCCAAACCATATTAAGCATTTCCAAACTTGTGGGGATTAGCGCACCTTACCGAAGTAATCATTTGTTTAATTTTCCAATCCCAACCTATTCATCCCATGGACCAAAACTAGTAATACTCCATATCTGACACCATGGTGTTATAGTTAAAATTAATTAACATTTCACATTCAAATCTTATTAAAGATTTAACTATCGCTTGGAGAAAAACTGGTGATACTCCTTTCTCAATCATTTCTTGAGTTTGATAATTTTAGTTATCAAATTCACCTTTCAATCTATTCAAAGATTCATTAAAACTCTAATTCAGTTTTAATTTACAAAAATCATTACTTAATGATTATTCAAAGTTAATAAATTAATCTTATCTTTAACTAGGTTAAAGGCCTAATGTAATTTAAAAACACAGCTCACGATAAACCCAAATTCACATTCCATTAACAAAGGAATCTTCACGGAATACAGATCAATATATATAATCGATATGAACTTCCATATCCAACCGATAGTATAAATGGAATAATGGCAAAGCCTTTTAAATTTCATATATAATAACAGTCTTCCTCTACAGAAGTTCACTTCGAGTATTACTGAATCAAATTCTATTCCATTCCAATTTATTTTATCAAATTGGAAAACTTTTCTTTGGAAATTTCCCCTAAATCTTCATTAAAAGATTTATAAATTCCAAATCCCATTTCCCTATAAATCGGGTTAAAGAATGAATGTCGTTAAAACACAGTTCACTCGCATTCCATTTCAAATCCAATTAAATGTTAATTAATTGGTAATTCTTCTCTACATCTTAATTAAAAGATTTATTCTTTTCACACGGGCCTTCACTGAAGACCCCATCCCATCAGTCTCTAACCGTAAATTAGTAAGAGAACAATTCCCTAAGTATTAATCCCGTAGGCCGAAACCAACATCAGATCAATACCTAGGAAACCATTCAACTTAGCTAATCTCTAGTTAGTTTCTAATTATCTTAACTCCATTGGGTTTAAGAACAGTATTATTAAAGATACCATTCACGACAAACCGAAAATCTCAATCTATTGTTAATCGGGTTAAAGAACAAGTGTTAATTAAAACACCATTCACGATAAACCCAAAAAACAATTTCAATTTAGTTCCAATTAAGTGTTAATTAATTGGTAAACTTCATTAAATCTTAATAAAAAGATTTTTATCTTTTCTTAAAGGGGCTTAAGAATAATGTTAATGAAGACACCATTCACGACAAACCCAAAATCCAATTCAATATTAAATACAAGGCTCTGAATAGAAATTATATCGGCTTATATTCAATATCAAATTCTGAAATCCACAAATATTGTATTAGGAATAACGATATACATATCTTCCAAATACCTCCACAATGTCCCTATAATCACGGAATCCAATATCGAAACATTTCGGAGATAACTTCAATTTATATCCATTCCAATTCATATATTGGAAATTCTGGTTATTTTTAAAACCATTTCAAATCCAATTTATTTATTTAAAAATAATTTGATTATAATTCTAGTTATAACTAGTTCATTTCGATAAAAATATATTTTTTCTTTTCAAATATGGAATTTTTGATCCACATTCTTTCCAAATCATTTATTATGATTTTACACAAATTATTGCTATTTTTAATAATTTTATCAAGGCTCGTACAGTCGATCTCCATAAACGGCCATCGAACTGCACTTATAACGACCTTTTCCAATTTTGATTTGGACATATTTCAAAATCCAACCGTTAGATTTCTAATTTCTTGTATTCGTTAGAAATCTCTTTTCGATACGAACCCAACAGTTCCAGTTTTAGGAGAATCTGACGGTCGGATCTCCCGTAATGTCCATTCAAAGTCAATGGTCGAAATTCGCGAACAACGCGACGTGGCGCGTTCTATTCAGGCCATTAAATATATAATATATATATTTCAACGATTTCCATTTAAAACGTATTTTATAAATCGTTTTAAACTTGTTTTTAAAACGATTTCAACTTCACATTCAATTTCAAACAAAAATTGAGTATTCCATATCATCGCTATATAAATGATAGTATTTTCAAAACATTAGATTTTGAAATCAATTCCTTTTCGATATTCTTTATAAAAGTGAATAAAATCGATATAAATATCGTTCATGTCAAAATGGCATTAATTTAATCAACATGGCTTTATATACGTAAATATATTCGTGTCCATCCCAAATCGGACATCAAAATCAGATTTTGATCTTTTACTGAATATTATTTTGAAATATTCATTATTTTAAAATATTCGTTATTTTAAAATATTCTTTCATTCTGAACTGGAATCAGACATAGTCAATTACCATATAATGTTATTTATATGGATTCCATACAAAACATGTATACAACATTTGTAAATAATCATCCATCAACTAGAGTGCGTTCTACACTGCATAAGCATTAAATATAAATATTTAACGCTTACAACAGCCTATCAATCGATCGTTCGACATACAACTAAACAATTGGGATTAGTGTACGTCAAATATCATCCCAACACCCGTGTGGGGTTTCAATCAACAAACACAGATTTTATTTGTGCAGTTCGGCGATGCTTAAAATTTTATCGTCCCAATCAATATTAGTCAAATCAGTGTACATAAACAAATCATCTGATTTGTAAATGAATATTTATTTTACTCATATACATGTTAAAAATTATATTTTTAACTATAAAATATTTATTTCAACACATGAATATTTTATAATCTTCATTTCACTTCACAATCATCAACCACAACGTAATACAATCAAATAGTTTGTCCATGGTCTGTGGACAACGGGGAGCAGTTCATATATGCAGTTCTAAAATAAATATCTGAACAAGAAATTTTAGTGAGGAGTTCTCAATTTGGTTTTGGCTTCGCCTAAAATTGTAGCGAGCTCTAAAAAAATCTTCGGTCTCTTCTATAATGTAGAAGACGCTGTCACGGTCCTGGTGTCTCTTGTTTCAATGGATTTTGACCACACATGAAAAAGATACGATTTTTATAAGTTAAGTGAACTCTGCGATGGTTTTAAACTGTTGAAATCAGTTTTAATATTAAACACCGTACCTTTTAGTTCTTTGATTCAAAACTAGATTTGAATCTTTCGTTTAATCCGTTACGATATAGGTCGATCAGCTTACACCACGTCAAAGGGCTTGGAGCAGGCTCCCTAGCGCCACCCACGATGGCCAGCTCGGTGGCGGCTGGAGGAAGTTACGGTAGTTAGAACGCCGAGACTTTTGAGGTGCGGATCTCGAGAACCAGCAAACGATAAGGGGCCAACTTGTATTGATTTGAAGCTGAAGGGATTCTCCACAAAATCTTCAACTGGGTCAAGTGATTTCGTGGGGTGTTTAAGACGGAATTGAGAAGATATGGAGGAAGCGGTTTTCGCCGTCGGGTTTGGTAGAGGAGTGGGTTTGCTGAGTCAACGCAGAAATGAATGGAGAAATATGATTGGCTAATGAATTTTATAATTATTGTTGATTCAATTAAATCCAAAAATACCCTTTTCTCCATATGAACTCCATTTCAAACCAAACGACTATCGCCCAAAGCTAAATACCCCCATTCCGAACACAATGGAATATGTTTTGTAAGCCCATTCGATTGCTACAGTTAGTTATTCTTCACGTTAAAGTATAAAACATTTAATTTTAGATTTGAACGTACATTTTAATTTTCCAGGGCCACATACTGATTTTAAAAATTGCAGAAAAATAATTAGGGCTATGTTTTGATGATACGGTCCTAACAAAAATAATTTCATCAAATTTGAAGACTGTTTGAAAAATGGCCATTTTCTGGTCGATCAAATTGACTTAAATTGACAAAGCACGATTTCTTTCACCACACTCACATAGTAATTTCAAAAATTATGAAAATTGGAATCTAGCAATATATTGACATCCCGATCCAGCAAAAGTGGTTTCATCGAAAACGGAGTTCGTTTGCAAAATCACCATTTTTAAGGACTATATTTCCATAACGACTATTCTGAATTTTCAACTGGACATAACTTTTTATTCCTGCTATGAAATTTGGATTTTTCAGATTCATTGGAAAGATATTTTCAAATAGATTCAAATATTTCTGGTTTCACTAAAATCCGGTTTATTTTGAATCCTGTACACTCAATTGAAAATTGAAATCGAATTTTCAAACAGTCGCGCCATTTTCAATTCCTTTTATAATTAAAATAAATATTTATATTCTAATTTCGATTAAAATAAATATATACATTCTAACTCTATTCAAAATAAATTTCTTGTCGTTATTATTTAAAATAATTCATTTTAAATATTCAAAATTTCATTAAAATTACCAAAATAAAAATTTTAAATTGGTTCTGATTTTCCACGTTGTTACAATATGAAGAAAATAGCAAGGACTGTCTTGAAATAATAGTAAATTCCCAAAGAGTGCATAAGCACCATAAAGCTTGGAAAAGACTGTTAGTACACAGCGAGGACTAGTGGTGACTACTATATGGTAAAGGGTAAGTAAGTGTTTGGATCCTTTGGTCTGGACTTTTCTTTGTCAGGGTGGACATGGTCCTAGAATTCTTAGCCCTTAGTAGTAGTTATGAAGAGTGCTTGTTTTCCTAGTTTAGTTAAAGGATTAAAAGACTTATTTGAAGACTAAGCTAAGATCAATGGATTAAGTGAAATAAGCTAAGAAAAATGACATAATCAAAAAGAAAAAAAGAAATTCAGTAAAGAAACAAACGTGATAGTTGAGGAAAATGCATTTTTCCTAGAAAATCTATAACAGAGAAAATTTTCTTATGAGAACTGTGCTTAGATAGGAAATTAGTAAACCTTTATATAGTAGTTGCCTAAAATCTAAGTACAAATAGAAAATGTACATAAAAGAAAAACGGAAGGTGTGAAGTTTTCGGTTTTCCACCTTTTTGTAACATAAGAAATCGAATTCAAAAAAATATAATTTTATGTCATTTGCAAATTTAAAGTTATTTGGTATGGTTTCGACGCAAAAAATTGGTTGATCTACATTCTTGCACCGTAAAAGTGTAGGAAAATTGAATGAAAAGGTATTCTGATTGTCAAAATATTGCATTCATATAGAAATTACCATTATATTTAGGATGTGTGCATCATGCTTTTAAAAGGATTTCCAAGAAAAATTTGCATTCATATAGGAGGTACAGCTTAGGCATACATTTTATTCATGTATTATTATGTTGGATTACAATTTGCACAAGTGCACAAATGGTTACAAAATGTTATGTACACATGATGGTTGTAAATTATGCAAGGAGTTACTTAATTTTACCCTTACGAAATTTCGAGGACGAAATTTCCTAAGGATGAGAGAATGTAACACCCAGTATTTTTAATTAAATAATAAAATAAAATGTGAATAGCTTTCGGAATTTGGTCACAGAATTAGCGGCTTTGCGTCTGTGATGATTTTTCGATCAATTTAGACCTGTGGTTTGTAAAAAACGGATTGAAGATGAAAAAGATATCTTTAAATGGAATATTACAACAAACATGAAATGAAGGTATAAGAAAAACTAAAAAGAACAATAACCACCATTGTTTTTAGTTTTATTAATAAAAGCCTATGTAGTCCAGTTGGTAGGAGCATTTGTCTCCTAAGTAAGCAACACAAGTTTGAGTCCTGCTGAAGCGATATTTTTATTTTAAAGGAACAACTAAAATAACACATATTCTAAGAGGACATATGTATAAATGCACATATAAGGTAAATTATAAATAAAAGTAAGTACAAAAATATATGTATAAACGAAAATGTAAATATATGTGTATGTATGAGAAAAAATATATACATATGAAAGAAAAATCCAAAATAAACCCGCAATCAATGAAAATAGGTAATTTAATGACGACATAGCGCCGTTTGAATTTTAAAAGAGAAATAAAGGTTGCACGTATGTGTATACATACAAATTCAAATGTTGAGATAAAAAAGGTACAAGTTAAGAGCAAAACATAGTTAATGCATAATAAATGGAACATGAACAAGAAATAAGCTTCCAATGAAATTAGAGTGTATTAGAAAGAATAAAATGAAGCGTCATTAATTGCATTGATTAACGGGCAAAGAACAAAAAGATTGCATGCGTATATACACGCATAAATGTGAAATTCAAACTTAAAGATAAGTCATAACTAGAATAATATAAATTAGGAGAATTATATGGAGTAAGTATTTAACGTTATTAATTAACGTTAAGAATCAGTAAAATAAATGGTGTAGAAAATCTGGCTGGACCCATATCTATTTCCTGAATGACGTGGTTTTTTGATATAAAGGGTTTTGGATTTTATTTGTTTAAATCTGATGGACTAGTCTTTCTTGTTCACCTATAAATAGACTAGAAGGGCCTAAGTTTAAACTCATATTTTCTAAGATGCTTCCTAGGCTTTTCTATTCTCTTCTTCCTCTAAATCTTTTCAGGAAATTATAATTTTAGTTAATAGGGGTTCTGATTCAAGATTTGAAGATAAGATATGTAAATCTACAAATAGGTACACATAATTCCGATTAACGTGAGGTAAGTTCTTAAATCTGATTTGTTTTGGTTTCTCTCTTCTTTTCCCTCTTCTTTTAGCATTAGATTTGTGAATTTGTAGTTGTTTTAGTAATAGATTCAATTAGGGATGCCACCAAACAACAAATCTGGATCAGATGCATGGATTGGAAAGCGTTAGGTAAGTGGGTTTAAAATATACCTTTTTAATTAATGGTATATCTATCGTTTGAATTCCCCTTTATACTTAATACGTTGAACAATTTGTAATTGTGGAAATTGGATATTAAACATGTTTCGAATATGTTGAAATTGTTACTGTTCTATAAAGCCTGGATTGTACATATCCTTCGTTGAGTTAAGTAACTTCTATAATACTGTAATCATGAAACCTGAATTGATAAGTGAACATGAAAGTAAAATTTAATATGCTTGTTGTTGTTAAAGAGAAAGGATTCTAGTAGTGTGAATAGTATATGAAACAGAAATTAAATGTCTGACTCAGAAAATAAGAAAGAAAGGGATGTGGTGGACTGAGTTAGTTGGTTTCGAAGGAAAAGTTATTTATTTCCCTAGGTAACCTTTTCCTTAGAACGTAGTTGCAAGAGAGCCACAGTGGTAAATAAAAGAAATAACATGCAACTACGGATCTAGATTGGCATTTGTTATGGAAATAAATCATTGTATCTTTCTATAAGTCAAAATAATATGGTGCATGAAATGATTTTCTTAAAAAAAAGTAAGGAACATGCATAGCAGTGAATAAAGAAAGAAAGATTACAACAGTAAAATTGGGAATAATAGTAAAGGATTAGGTATGCCTAATTTGTGTATAAAATTTACCATAATTGGGAAATTGTAGATAACACCACCAAGACATGAGGTTAAGTTCAACTTATGGTAGAAGTCTGCTAGGAACCCGACAAATCAAGCATCCACAAGTGGTCGACTTAATGTGAGAGGTCTGGTGCACACACACACACACACACATATATATATATATATATATATATATATATATGCAATGGAAATAAATGGTATGTGTGACAATTTACATGACAGTAAAGAGATAAATGTTACAACAGTAAGAGTTCGTTTGACATTAAAGAACCAAGGAAAATGTGACGAACGGAAAATATAACCTATTATAATTAATTACATTAATGAGAATGCAATTTAATAGGTAGGCTTATCCTAGGGACAAGTGGAAATTATGACATGGGTTATAATAAATTAAAAGGAAGCTTAATGATAAACCTTTGTTAAGAGAACTAAGTTAATAAGTAAACAACAACGATAGGTTGTGATAATAGTGTAAGATTCTTGATTGAATAAGGAAGAATGAGGTAAACTTACGAAATGAAAAAAGTCATATTTAATCATATATATTAAGTAACATGTTAACAGAAAACATGTGGATTGAGATAAGATATACTCAATTATACATTAAGTAGAACATGTTATTGTAACTTGTAAACATGAAATTGTACAATGAATTACATGGTACTAATTTAAAGAGATTCTAGATTACTTTTGTCAATTAAAATCTAGAGAACAACATGTTGTAAGCTTATTAAATCACTTAAATGGGTTAAGTTATATCACTAAATTAATAAGCGAGAGGGGTCTGTTCTTTCGAGATATAAGGGGATCAGAGAAAAGCCCGTAACTTGAATAAAAAGTTAATATGTGGATAATCAAGTTAATGGTAAGATGATAAGATAAAGCAAGCGTATGATTAAACAATTAGACATGGGGTCTAATAACATGACGGTGTGATGCGCTTGGACCTGTACAACACGATGGTGTTATGTGCTTGGACCAGTCCGCACATTTGAAGGTGAAGAACCCAACTGGGTAGAACATCGAGGTGTCTTGAGGCACGAGAGGAGCACGTCTATATGATTCTTCTGCTTGATATTCTACTTGTTGGTTTCGCGGGACCGGAAGGAAGCACACGACTTCCGAGGGACGTGGTAGGGTACTCCATAGTGGTCCTCTATTGTAGTGCGTGCTTAAGCTGTACTCGCAAAGGTTGGGCCTGCGATTTACCACCTGGTGAGTATACCTTGACTGCAGCAATAGTTTGGCAGTGAGAAGGCTATGGCGATATGGCATTGGGGCGATTCGACGTTTTGCCTACAGATACGCTGGTCAGGACCAAATAAAGGATAGAAATCATTGGGTACTTGTCATCGACAGTCAGTGTGATGCAGAAAGACTAGAGCTAGACCAATAGACCATCGGTCTTTCACTATCGAGACTTTGGTATTAGGACTCACCAAGATGTAGATTGTTTGCTAGGGTCACGCCACTTAGCTCTTGATGTAGTCTTTCACTAGCTGAGGGAGGGTCGAGGTGAGAGCATAGCCACAGAGGAAATGCAGACCATAGCTTAGATATTTGTACTCTAATTGTCTTTAGCAGACCCATACAGATATGGAAAAGCTCCCGTCCGAGTTCTGTACATTCAGATGCAGCCTTATTACCGGACTTGGTGTACAGTAGGCAGTACATACGTTTGAGGATCTAGGTACATGCAAGCCGCACTGGGTGGTGTATCGTAGACAGTAGGGCATTACTCCGTGTTCAGGCTTGATTCAACTGAGGAGATTTGGTATGGCAGTCCGTATTTTTATGTTGTATAGCGATGGTAGTTCTGTGCGGAACATGGCGTAGTTATATGGAGGTTCGTTCATCGCTAAGGTGTAGGATGAGAGTTGAAACACCCCACCTCTGTTAAGGTCACTCACAAAGGGAAAGCCTTAACTGCGGTGGAGCATTTTAGGTAAAAGATGCAGATAAACTACAAGACAGACAAATAAAGCAGCGGAAAATAAAGTTATTTTATAAACAATGTGGTTCAGTCAAGCTTTTACAATACTTATCTCAATCATACTACATAGAACTTCTGTCTTGATTTAAAAACTTCCAAATATAAAAGAAGCATAAAAATAACAATGTTATTCCCCAATAAAGCATGAACCAGCCATGGCAGTGGAAGAGAGAGTCCAAAGCAATACATCGACTATCTTCGAGCTTGGAAAGAAAATTGAGCTAAGTGGTAACATTTTCTCCCTGTGAACCTGGGGGGAACGGAAGAAAAGAGGCGAAACAAAACAAGGTCAGACATAAGTCTGGTAAGTCTAGTGACTTTCAGCATAAAAACAGGCCAAAGCACCATGACATGAATAAACTGAATATAAGACAATAAGTGAGAACAAGGATAACATATGACTAGTATATATATGATAAGGCAAGATAAACCGAATGCACTTCTACTCTTTCTCTGCTTCGCTACTACCTTGTTATTCTAATTTTTATATCTCTGCACCACCTGACTAGTGTCCCAACTAGTAATCTATATAAAATGATCATATTGTAATGTGATCCCAATCCCTGCAATTGTGGTAGCCTTCAGGTTTACATTTATTGTGAGGATTCCACCTCAATCTGCCTAATTGTCATGAACATGTTAGATGTACCCTTACTACCCTATCGATCAGCTCCTTACTCGTATTAATTTTTCCTTGTTTATGTGTCAGTCGGCCCTCTCTTGCATGTAGATACCCTGTGCTGGTCCCACCATAAGGTGTATCAATCCTTATAATAGCAACCCGACACAATTCAAGATGCATAGTGTATAACTACTAGTACCCAGTGCCTGCTTTTTCCCACTTTGGAGTATGTGCATGCCCGTAAACTGTTGGAACCTGCACTGACGTTCCCCCTACCGCTATTTTGACCGCTTATAATCAGCCTAGTAATCGTGCCCCACACTGCCTAGTTCAGGGTACCATGATACATCTTTGTGGGTTACTGCTGAAATGGGTCCCCATTACTAGGGTTTCTTACTAGTTAAGTTTGTGGGCCTATATATACAGATATTACCCAGCAACCCGATATGTACTTAACCCTTCCACTGATTCAAGCATGTTTATTTAATGGTTAAGTTTTATGGGCCTATATTTACTAATATTACACGCCAACCTGATATGTATTTAACCCTCCTACTGATTCAAGCATGTTTATTTAATGGTTAAGTTTTGTGGGTCTATATTTACTAATATTACCCACCAACCTGATATGTACTTAACCCTCCTACTGATTCAAGCATGTTTATTTAATGGTTAAGTTTTGTGGGCCTATATACAAATATTACCCACCAACCCGATATGTACTTAACCCTCCTACTGATTCAAGCATGTTTATTTAATGGTTAAGTTTGTGGGCCTATATTTACTAATATTACCCACCAACCCGATATGTACTTAACCCTCCTACTAATTCAAGCATGTTTATTTATTGGTTAAGTTTTGTGGGCCTATATTTTCTAATATTACCCACCAACCCGATATGTACTTGACCCTCCTACTTGTCATATTACTTTAGTAAAGTGTTGCCTTCTTGTGTCAACTTAACCCTACCACAAATCAAGTTATATTGGTTAAGTGTTGCCCTCTTGTTTTAACTTAACCTTACCACAAATCAGGTCATATTGGTTAAGTCTTTCTTATTACTTAACCCTACCCATTCATCATGCTATACTGGTTAAGTGTTTCCTATTAACTTAACCCTAGTCATTCATCTTGTTATATTATCATTAATTGATTTATTAATGCACTAACCTCTCACATCAGATATGTGTTGTTGCAGTTACTGGACGTGCCGGGCAGTTCTGGGCTGTTTTACACCGCAACTCAATCCAACCTCCGGTTTTTCTTGGGCATGATGCACTAACCTCTTACATTATATAGGTGTTGTTGTGGTTACTGGATGTGCCGGGCGGTTCCAGGCAGTTTTACACCACAACTCAATCTTACCTTGGGTTAGGCATGTTCATCTTTAATTTACACATTTACCATATATACCCAAATCTAGATTTTACATGCTAATTACCAAATTCACCAAAACTATTCATGTTCCAATTCCCAAGTTTTTCACTACAAATTCCAATTTCAAGTTATTAATCAAAATTGGCTATACCCAATCTTCCCTAAATTTGCAATAATAGTCATGCCCAAAATCTTATACATTATGTTTGGCATCCCAAATCAATAGTTAAGCCCAAGCTAAATTTAATATTCCAATTTACAGTTTATGCCCAAAACTAGGTTTTTCATGCCAAATTTCATACTTTGTCGTTCATGCCAATTCTATGTTCAATGTGTCAAATTACATATTCCATAATTCATGTCAAATTACCCCTAAATTGCATCTTAACAGTCGTGCCATAATACATGCTCCAAATTATGCCAAATAAGTGTCAATTTAATGTTATACCCAATTACCCCCGCATGTATTTCGAGATTCAACGCAAGATTCATGAAATAAGCGGAGAAACAATATGGATCATATGAGGCATAAGAATAGGCTTATGACGATAAGATCTATTGGTCCAATAAATTTGATATACAAAATTGACAAGTTTTTCATTGAATACATTGCAGACATACAGATATGAATTTCATTATGAACCATCATGGATGTATAGGATTGACAAGAGTTATATCATGAACTTAAATAGGATTTCAATTCCGATATACAACAAGGATAGATATGGTTGGACCAATTCCATAGTCAATAATGATTCCCAAAGGCATGTACAAGCACGGATTCAAATGAAAGGATTACTTGCATCTGGCATAAATCTAATGAATTAGATTTGAGTAACATCGCAGGCATAAATCTAATAGATTAGATTTGATAAATCTAAAAGGATTATCTCATAATCAAGTATAGCTAAGATCCAGATTATTACATGCCAAGAATTTCATTTAAGAATTCACATCTGAAAGTAACTTGAACTTACAAAAAGAGAATGATTCTTGTATTTCTGGAATCTATTTTCTAAAACTTAAATGCTATCCCTTGTCGTAGATTATCGATTCTATAATTTACATTTGATTCTTAGAAAATAGTTGTTGAATTAGCCTATGAATCTCTATTTAAATTCTAAACTTGATTTCTTGAAGAACTAGAGCAACATAAGGGCGTCTTTAAATTATTTTTGATATGAATTAGGGTAGAGTATAGGCGTAATGGAGTTGTGTAGAGAAAACTGTAGCCTTAGGGGTGTTTATATAGCATAGGGATCAACAAATCTGGTCAGAACGGGCGTCCAAATGCAGAAAAACGAACCAGACCTCGGATATGGAAATAGGGGGGAGGTCAACCCCCTGGTCGACCTGGGTCCTGGGCAGAAAATTTCCCGCCCAGCCCGGGTGTGTGATTTGAATTTTAAATTTAAATCTGAGCTATTTTATTTTACTTAAATTCCTGAAACTTATGAGGGCCATAACTTCCTCATACGAAGTCCGATTTAAACTTGGACTCTATTCCAAGCAGAATTTCGAGATGAAATGAAACGACCATGAATTTCAGTTGATCTAAATCAGTCGCTAAACCGACCAAGACCATTTGAAACCCCTGATTGTTTTGAGAACACGACAAATTCGAACGCAGACAGAAGAACATTACATTGTATATTACAACAATCCCATCAGAATAGAAGAATATACAGAGTATGAACAAATATTACACATTATAAAATACTAGAGATTACAATACATTACATAGCAGCGGAAAGTAATACAAAATACAACTAGAAGTAATACACGGATACAGAGCTTTTCGAGTATCATTCCAGCTGTAAATCAGGATCCTATGAATATAAATCCGCAAAACCAAAATTACTAGCTGCCCATGCGGAAAATAGGGGCACCCAGAGTTTAGGTTAAAACAATAAACTCCAGGTCAGTCATGTGACTGGTGTGAGAACTAAAAACAGTTATTAATCTTTATTTTAAAGTTAGATAAATCAAGGGACCACGCCGTATAACACGGAACGGGTTTCCTCCCAAGAATACCAGTGCGTAAAACAACAGCGCAATGCTAAATAAAGAACAATGAAGCTATTATAAGACCCAGGTCTCATCACACAATGCAACACAAGCCGGAGGTTTGGGTTTTTACCTTATAATAGCCAAGAATGCTTGGTATGCTAAAAACAAATCATTTGATACTATTATAAGTGCATAGTGTATAAAACAATTTCAATCATAAGTGTCAATCATAGACGGCATGAGTGGTCCATCCCACTATGTCGCCATACTAGGCTCTACAAATAAAACCGCAAAATCACGTATTGGAAGCTGGATTTCCATCTGTGAACCGAGGCAAAAGATAGTCCTCACCGAATTCAAGACAATCTAACCCATGTCTCAAGCTACAGCCGTAACTGCACCTAGGAACCACAGGGCCGGTCCACTGGTGTGGATTAAAATGCCTGAACACTATGTTTCCCCTCCCTTTGGGGCGTAAACGACCAACGAATGACTCCATCAGTCCCGGATCGACTGATATAACCGAGGCGCCTCGCAACAGCAACAACCACAGAGGTGAAAATAATATAAATGTCAAGGCTGGTAGGTCACTGACACCACCCTAGCTAGAAAGAAACGCATGCCCTCCCTGGATCCTTCTCCCATTTCTGGTTCACAACCGGGATGTGAGGCTCGCGAACCAACGTTACACACAGCTATGCCACACAGGCAATTCACTCCATGCGATTGATATCCATCAATATATAACCCCTGAGCTCGTACGTCTCAGAGAATAGCATTAAGCAAGTGAATAAATTCTCCGCCGCCAAACAGATATATATTTAATAGAAATCAATCACACATAATAAAATCCAATGTCAGACACACAGTCCATTTACAAGTTCGTTCTAGGTCTGAACGAAACCGGAGGCACCTGGTACCTCGCATATCCATCGATCTCCAAGTACGTCTGGACGATCACCAACTGATTCCCTCCTCTTGGGTGTACAACCCAATCAAGATCATTAGTAATCACCCAAACGATGTGAAGACCTCCGGTCTTCAACCACCATCTTCATCCTCGACACCACGTCAAATCAGTTATTCAGAATGGGATAAACCAGGTCTTTCTGAATAACTCGCATATATAATAAACAAGTGTTACACAAACATGACATATGCCTCATTCCAATTCAGAATATTTTTCTATTCAAATATTCTTATACTTTAGGAAAGGTTCCCATAAATTTTATCAAAGATAAATTCTTTAAATTTATTCTTTAATCCTCCTTTGAATATCAATTCAAACTAGTCGAGATTAGCGAACCACACCGTAGTAATCATTTATTTCATTTCCCAATCCCAACCTATTCATCCCATGAAGTAAAAATGGTAATACTTCACATCTAACACCATGGTGTTATCGGTAAATTCAATTACCATTTCCCGTTCAAATCTAATTAAAGACTTAGCTATCGCCTGGAGCAAAACTGGTGATATCCTATTCTCGATTATTTCAATCTAATTGAAGATTCATTAAAACTCCACTTGGTTTTAATCTTCCCAATAATCACTATCAATGATTATTTAACTTGGGAAATCATATCCTATCTTTAACTGGGTTAAAGAACCAATGTTATTTAAAACACGGTTCACGATAAACCCAAAATCACATTACATTAATTATCGGGTTAAATAACAAGTGTTATTTAAAACACCGTTCATGATAAACCCAAAAATCAATTCAAATTCAATTCCAATTAAATCCCATTTAATTGGTACACTTCATTAAATCTAAATAAAAAGGTTTAATCTTTTCTCAACTAGGTTTAAGAATAGTGTTAATGAAGACACCATTCACGACAAACCCAAATCACATTTGATGTTAAATACAAGGCTCTGAATAGAATATATATCGGCTTATATTCAATATCAAATTCTACGACCAACAAATATCGTATTGGAAATAACGATATAAAAGTATCTTTCAAATTTCCATAACAATATCTGTATAATCACGAAATCCAACATCGAAATATTCCAAAGGCAATTTCTATTCAAATCCATCCCAATTCAATTATTGGAAATTATGGTTACTTTTAAAACCCTTTCAAATCCACTTTAATTATTTTAAAAATAAATAAAATTATAATTCTAGTTGAAAACTAGTTCATTTCGATTAAAAAACTATTTTTATATTTTCAAATTTGGAGTTTTGATCCCAATTCTTCACAAATCATTTCTTATGATTTTACACTAATTATTGATATTTTTAATAATTTTATCAAGGCCCGTATAGTCGATTTCTATCAACGGCCATCGAACTGCACTTACAGCGACCTTTTCCAAATTTGATTTGGACATAAGTCCAAATCCAACTGTTAGATTTCAAGTCTCTAATATTCGTTAGAAAGCTCTTTTCGATACGAACCCAACGGTTCCGGTTTTAGGAGAATCCGACGGTCGGATCTCCCGTAATATCCATTCGAAGTCAATGGTCGAAACGAACTGCCGTGGCGCGGCGCGTTCTATTCTGGCCATTCTATATATATAATATATATATTATATAAATTTTGTCGATTCCCTTTCAAAACATATTTTATAAATCGTTTTAAATTCGTTTTCAAAACGATTTCCACTTCATATTCAATTTCTAGTCAAAATTGAATGTTCCATATCATTAATCTGTAAATAATAATATTTTCAAAACGTTAAATTTTGAAATCACTTTCTTTTTTATATTCATTATAAAAATGAATAAAATCGATATAAATATCGTTCACGTCAAAATGGCGTCAGTCTAATCAACACGGCTTTTATTCAACACATGAATTTATTTTCTATTCAACACATGAATTTATTTTCTATTCAACACATGAACTTATTTTCAATTCAATACATGAATTTATTTTCAATTCAACACATGAATTTATTTTCTATTCAACACATGAATTTATTTTCAATTCAACACATGAATTTATTTTCTATATTGGAATGAGGCCCAATCAATTACCATATAACGTTTATTATATGGATTTCCATACAACACATGTATATAATAGCAACGATAAATAATCAACCATCATCCAGACTGCACCACACAACTGCGTAAGCATTAAATATAAATAATTAATGCTTACAAAGTTTGTCAACCCATCGATTGACATACAACTAAACAATTGGGATTAGTGTAAGTCAAATATCATCCCAATACCCGTGTGGGGTTTCAAAGCAACAAACACATATTTTATTTGTGTAGTTGGGCGATGTGTAAAATTTATCGTCCCAATCAATATCAGTCAAATCGGTGTATATAAACAAATCGTCTGATTTGTTTATAAATATTTATTTTATATATACGTTAAAAATCATATTTTTAACTATAAAATATTTTCCACTATAAAATATTTTATTTCATTCACCATCATACAATCAAATTTCACTACACAACAATCAAACAAACAAGTCATCCATGGTCTGTGGACGACGGGTGTCGGGTGCTACTAAGCACCTTCTGCATCCTAGCATATATTTCAACTAGAAATCGAAATAAAAGTGAGGAGTTCTCACCGACTAGCTAAACCAAACGCCACGACTCTTCATATGTAGGAAATCTTCATCATGTTTCCAACGTAGTCATTTAACGCTGTTCATATATAAAAATCACATTTTTTTATTTCACTTTCAAGATGATAAAAATAGCATCTTTAACACGATGTTTTCATTATAAAGATTATATTTTTATAACGCTACTTCATATATATAAAAATCGAATTTTTATCTATATAAAAATCTCACCTTATATTTTAAACAAAATCACTTCTTTATATTGTTAATTCGCTACAACACATATAAAGATCGTATTTTTATAATCTCTACTACATAAAAATTATATTTTTATCCTCTCTACTCTATAAAAAAATTATATTTTTATTATCATACATGTATCAAAATCTCGTCTTGACTATTTTGAGATCCTTATAATAAAAATCAAATTTTTTATTCTAATATAGTTCATATAAAAATCTATACTTTACATTGATAAAAATCTAATCTTTATACCAATAAAAATCAAATCTTTTCATAACTAATGTTCAAATCTTTTTAGTTCAAATCTTTTTATAACTAAAGTTCAAATCTTTCTAGTTCAAATCTTTTTATAACTAAAGTTCAAATCTTTCTAGTTCAAATCTTTTTATTGTTTAAAAACCCAATCTTTACATTTATAGAAGATCATGTTTTGTCTTGAAACAAAGATCCTAACTTTGAAGCATTAAAAATCCTAACTTTATACCATTACACAATTTCCACATATTATTACTTCATAGAAAAATCATATTATGATTTCTTTTAAATAAAAATCATAGCTTTCTATAAGATCAAAATCAGATTTTTCTAAAGGATTAAAATTAGGATTTACTAAAGGATTAAAAATCAGATTTACTTACAGTGATTTTAGTGTTTCGGTTCGCGGTGTAGGAGAGGGCGAGAGAGAGGGATGGCCGTGGACTGCGCAGCTTCAGGCATCGATGAGGGGCTGCGGTGAGAGAAAGTGGTGGTGGTGGTCTCATGTTCCAGTCGAAGAATGGGGGATTCACGGCTGGGGGCTCGCGGCTCTAGCGAGAAGGTGGAAGAGTAGGAATGGAGGGGGAGGCACGACGCTGGTAGGGTGGGCAGCGGGTCTGGTGAGGCGTCGGTGGCAAGGGGAGGGAGCGGCGACGGGTTTTATCGAGAAGGGGCGGTTTTTTTATTTCTGATTTAAGTTTTGACGGGGAAGGTAAAAGAAAAGGGGGGCTTATGTAAATAAATATATTTAATTATTTTTAAATTCCATATAGTTGACTTTTTATTCGACCTCGAAACGAGACCCACTGCCTGTCGTCCCTAGCTAATTACCCTCATTCCGAACACAATGGGATATGCATCGTAAGCTAGTTCGCCGTTTCGATCATTTTTCGTCAAAATCAAGATATAACTCTATATATTGAATTTGAACGCACATTTCAATTTACCGGGGCCACATACTAACTCTAAAAATTCTTGAAAAATATTCTCTAGCCTCGTATTGACAATACGGTCCTAACAAAATTGATTTCATCGAATTCTGAGGCCGTTAGAAAAATGGCCATTTTTTCCAGTCGATTAAAATCAACTAAAACTGGTCAAACGCATTTTCCTTCGCCACGCTCACATATTGATTTAGAAAATTACGAATTTTGAAACCTAGCAATAACTTGACATCACGGATCCGATAAAAGTGGTTTCGTCGAAAACCGAGGTCGTTTGCAAAATTTCCATTTTTAAGGGCTAGAATTTCATAGCGACTATTCTGAATTTTCAACTGGGCATATCTTTTGATTCCCACTATAAAATTTCAAATTTTCGAATTCTTTGGAAAGATATTCTCAATTAGATTCTAATATTTTTGATTTCGTTAAAATCCGGTTTATTTTGCACCCGGTACATTCATTTGAACTTTGAAATTGAATTATCGAACTACCGTGCCATTTTCAATTCCTTTCATAGTTATAAATAATTATTTATATTCTAATGACGATTCAAATAAATATATACGTCTATTTCTATTCAAAATAATTTTTCTCGTCATCATTATTTAAAATAATTCATTTTAAATATTCAAAATTCGCAAAAATTGCCAAAATAAAAATTTTAAATTGGCTCGGATTTTCGGGTTATTACACGAACGCAATGGTTTAACCCGTTTCCCTTAATTCTCACTTTAAAAATTAAGCATTCTTTAATTCGTTCTTTTAATATTCTCAGAATATACGGGGTGTTACACTCTCCCCTCCTTAAAGGATTTCGTCCCCGAAATCTCTAAGTTAAGAAGAATGCATATCCTAACATCCAATATCCATCTACTCAACCATTCAATCACAGGTGTCCCTTGTCCTTAAAAATATTTCTCATGCTTTCATGATCATAAGCATAGTGTGTGTACATGTCCTTATCTAATGCAAAATCAGGTGGTCTACTGATTCTGTTGACCTCCTCAATGCGAATTATGTCAGTGCCATGAGTCCATCATGTGTGCAATTATTCCTAAACGTACTTTATAACTTCTACATGATTGCACAATCATTCATACAAATGCAACATCCATATGATAACACAACAAATTTCAGTTCATATATATAAAAATTCACTCATGCATATGCAATATGAAAGTGACTGAGCCGATCTAGTGCCTAATGTGTGTATATGCATCCACGAGCAACCACTTGCAACCACCAATCATGAAATGTTTCAAACACATGTTTACATCCATTGGTTTCTACCTAAGGATAAGGAATAGGATCGAGGAGATATACTTAAAATGTAGATACAAGTATGCATAAACTTAAGGAAAGAGAAATCAAGGATGTACCCTCAAGAAGAAAAGGGTAGGCTGCGCGTATCTTTAGTCTTCTAAGTCGCATCTTCTTGAGCTTCACTCCATTGTACCTTAACTAATTTAACTTCATGATTACGAAGCTTCTTGACCTCCATATCCAAAACCCACTAGTAAAGATAGGACCTCGATCACTTACTATGCTAGAGGGTATCCAATGTAGTCGAACTATCTTTCCAAGATAAACAAGTGTTAACCATGATACCAAGTGTATATACTAAGATGATTAGAGGTCTCTCCTCTACTTAGCTTATCCATCATGTCATAAATCTAAGGGTCTAAAGCTAAAGGTTGCTATGTACTTTTTACCTCTCTTAAGGTCTGTCTTATTTAGGGCGCCTTCCACAACCATTTATTTCTCACGCAAACCCTCCAAGTCGAACTCGGCATCCCTCAAGTACAAGTCCCAAAGGCCTAAACCAATATCAGACAAGCACCCAAGGAATACCTCCTACGAATTTGGATGATCTATGTAAGATAATACTAGCAAAACAACCAAACAATTGAGCACTTCACCGACTCAGGCTATCCTAGCTAATCTTGCTCTAAAACTATCGTTGGTCGCATAACTGGCTTTGCATTGTCAACTAGATATATGCAGAAGTCTATCTCGAGTTTTAGGGGGAAAATCCCCAACCTAATCAAAAACATCTACATACTCATGGACTACTCTAACGGATCACAAATTGTCAATAGATGCATCAAGTGATTCTAGGTAGCTAAGCCTAACTGATCCCTTAAGATCGCACGAAGTCTCGAGGGTATTCCCGAAGCAAGTCAAAAGTCTAACTACCCTCCTTTCACAATTACTAGCTAACCAACCCATGCCTAGAATCAACCCATAGCCCATGGAACCAAAAACATAAGCATTATACTTAAACTCAATCCTTAATATATATTCTCAAATCCTTACAAACCAAAGATAAATGTGCCGAACCACCAACCGGATTTGAGATAATAATGGGATCTTCTATTATACTAGTACTAAGGTGCAGAGACTCAACTACGGAAGAAGATATAAGCGAATGTGAAGCGCTGAAATCAAAAAGAGTACTAACAGGATGATCAAAAAGAAAAACTAAGCTTTACTATCTTTCTCTCAGGTACGCTGGCGGTGAAATCATGCACTTGCCTTCCTGAAAATCCTGCCCTTTGTCCTTGTCCTTGTCCTTCAGGCAATCCTTGATAAGATGCCCTGCCTCACCATGCTAAAAACAACCACTTGTCTTTTACTTCCTATAATTAAATGACCCACTATACCGCAGAAAAGATATTTCCTCTTGTTGCGGTATCTGTTATTTCCTCCGCCCTTCTTATATTCCAAGCCCTTATTTGTGATTCTTCCCCTTTGGCCTCTTTCTCTTTACCTCCTTTGTGAACCATGTTGACAAGCCTTTTGAACGTTGCCTCAATCACATGGGAAACCCTACAAAGCTTGGAAGAGAATTAGGTGCAGGTGAAACTACTACGACTATGGATGGAGGTTGGGCACTTCTTCGCCCTTTGACAGGTATTGTAGTCTCATCGAGCCTATAGAACCATGTCGCGATGAGGTTACCTCCCAGAAAGCCAAGAGCCCCGGAGACTCAGGAAAGAAGGAAACAATGATTCAAACAGAGGATCAAAAGATAGTGCATATGGCTTTGGGGAATATGCCCTTAAAACAAAACTTTTCTTTTAAAAATGCTTCTTTTAAAATCGTTTTGAAAATAATTTTTCAAATCTTTTATCTGATCCGGTAACCTTCAGCTTTGATACTAAGTGAAACACCACACCTCCGTTAAGGTCACTCACAAAGGGAATGCCTTAACTTCCGTGGTACATTTTAGGTAAAAGACGCAGATAAATTACAAGATAGACAAATAAAGCAGCGGAAAATAAAGTCATTTTATAAACAATGTGGTTCAGTCAAGCTTTTACAACAGTTGCCTCAATCATACTACATAGAACTTCTGTCTTGATTTAAAAACTTCCAAATATAAAAGAAGCATAAAAATAACAATGATATTCCCTAATAAAGCATGAACCAGCCATAGCAGTGGAAGAGAGAGTCCAAAGCAATACATCAACTATCTTCGAGCTTGGAAAGAAAACTGAGCTAAGTGTTAACATTTCCTCCCTGTGAACCTGGGGGGAAACGGAAGAAAAGAGGCGAAACAAAACTAGGTCAAATAAAAGTCTGGTAAGTCCAGTGATTTTCAGCATATAAACAGGCAAAAGCATCATGACATGAATAAACTGAATATAAGACAATCCCGTGAGAACAAGGATAACAAGATAACATACGATTAGTATAGATATGATAAGGCAGGATAAACTGAATGCGCTTCTACTCTTTCTCTGCTTCGCTACTACCTTATTATTATGATTTTTATATCTCTGCACCACATAACTAGTGTCCCAACTAGTAATCTATATAAAAGGATCATATTGTAATGTGATCCCAATCCCCGCAATTGTGGTAGCCTTCTGGTGTACATCTGTCGTGAGGATTCCACGTCAATCTGCCTAATTGCCATTAACATGTTAGATGTACCCTTACTACCCTATCGATTGGCTCCTTACCTTATTAATTTTTCCTTGTTTCTGTGTCAATCGGCCCTCTCTTGCGTGTAGATACCCTGTGCTGGTCCCACCATAAGGGGTATCAATCCTTATGATAGCAAACCGACACGATTCAAGATGCATAGTGTATAACTACTGGTACCAAGTGCCTGCTTTTTCCCACTCCGGAGTACGTGCACGCCGTAAACCGTTGGAACCTACACTGACGTACCCCCTACCGCTATTTTGACCGCTTATAATCAGCCCAGTAATCGTGCCCCACCCTGCCTAGTTCAGGGTACCATGATACATCTATGTGGGTTACTGCTGAAATGGGCCCCCGTTACTAGGGTTTCCAACTGGTTAAGTTTGTGGGCCTATATATACAAATATTACCCACCAACCCGATATGTACTTAACCCTCCCACTGATTCAAGCATGTTTATTTAATGGTTAAGTTTTGTGGGCCTATATTTACTAATATTACCCAACAACCTGATATGTACTTAACCCTCCTGCTGATTCAAGCATGTTTATTTAATTGTTTTGTTTTGTGGGCCTATATTTACTAATATTACCCAGCAACCCAATGTGTACTTAACCCTCCTACTAGTTTAAGCATGTATATTTAATGGTTAAGTTTTGTGGGCCAATATTTACTAATATTACCCACCAACCGGATATGTACTTAACCCTCCTACTCATTCAAGCATGTTTATTTAATGGTTAAATTTTGTGGGCCTATATTTACTAATATTACCCACCAACCCGATATGTACTTAACCTTCCTACTGATTCAAGCATGTTTATTTAATAGTTAAGTTTGTAGGCCTGTATTTACAACCCGATATGTACTTAACCCTCCTGCCGATTCAAGCATGTTTATTTAATGGTTAAGTTTTGTGGGCCTATATTTACTAATATTACCCACCAACCCGATATTTGCTTAACCCTCCTACTTGTCATGTTACTTTGGTTAAGTGTTGCCTTCTTGTGTCAACTTAGCCCTAATACAAATCAAGTTATATTGGTTAAGTGTTGCCCTCTTGTTTTAACTTAACCTTACCACAAATCAAGTCATACTGGTTAAGTGTTTCTTCTTACTTAACCCTACCCATTCATCATGCTATACTAGTTAAGTGTTTCCTATTAACTTAACCCTAGTCATTCATCTTGTTATATTAGCATTAATTGATTCATTAATGCACCAACCTCTCACATTAGATATGTGTTGTTACGGTTACTAGATGTGCCGGGCGGTTCCAGGCAGTTTTACACCACAACTCAATCTAACCTCAGGTTTTTCTTAGGCATGATGCACTAACCTCTCACATTAGATAGGTGTTGTTGTGGTTACTGGATATGCTAGGTGGTTCCGGGCAGTTTTACACCGCAACTCAATCTAACCTCGGGTTAGGCATGTTCATCTTTAATTTACACATTTACCATATTTACCCAAATCTTGATTTTACATGCTAATTACCAAATTCACCAAAACTAGTCATGTTCCAATTCCCAAGTTTTGCCCAACAAATTCCAATTTCAAGTTATTAATCAAAATTGGCTATACCCAATCTTCCATAAATTTGCAATAATAGTCGTGCCCAAAATCCCTATGCATTATGTTTGGCGTCCCAAATCAATAGTTAAGCCCAAACTAAATTTAATATTCCAATTTACAGTTTATGCCCAAAACTAGGTTTTTCATGCCAAATTTCATACTTTGTCGTTCATGCCAATTCTAGGTTCAATACGTCAAATTACACATTCCATAATTCATGTCAAATTACCCCAAATTGCATCTTAACAGTCATGCCATAATACATGTTCCAAATTATGCCAAATAAATGTCAATTTCATATTATACCCAATTACCACTACATTCATAACGTACGTATTTGGAGATTCAACCAAGATTCATGAAATAAGCGGAGAAACAATATGGAACATAAGAGGCATAAGAATAGGCATATGACGATAAAAACTATTGGTCCAATAAACGTGATATACCAAATTGACAAGTTTTGCATTGAATACATTGCATGCATATAGATATGATATGAATATCATTATGAACCATCATAGACATATAGGTTTGATATCATGAACTTAAACTGGATTTCAATTCCGATATATAAAAGATAGATATGATTGGACCAATTCCATAGTCAATAATGATTCCCAAAGGCATATACAAGCACAGATTCAAATGAAAGGATTACTTACATCAGGCATAAATCTAATGGATTAGATTTGAATAACATCGCAGGCATAAATCTAATAGATTAGATTTGATAAATCTAAAAGGATTATCTCATAATCAAGTATAGCTTAGATCCAGATTATTACATGCCAAGAATTTCAATTAAGAATTCACATCTGAAAGTATCTTGAACTTACAAAAAGAGAATGATTATTGTATTTCTGGAATTTATTTTCGAAAACTGAAAAGCTATCCCTTGGCGTAGATTATCGATTCTCTAATTTAGATTTGATTCTTAGAAAATAGTTGTTGAAGTCGTCGAATTAGCCTTTGAATCTCTGCTTGAATTATAAACTTGATTTCTTGAAGAACTAGAGCAGCATAAAATGTCTTTAATTTATTTTTGATATGAATTAGGGTAGAGTATAGGCATAATGGACTTGTGCAGAGAAAACTGTAGCCTTAGTGGTGTTTATACGGCATAGGGACCAACGAATCTGGTCAGAACGAGCGCCCAAATGCAGAAAAATGAATTAGTCCTCGGATCTGGAAATAGGGGGAGGTCGACCCCCTGGTGGACCTATGTCGACAAGGTCGACCCCCTGGTCGACCTGGGTCCTGGGCGGGAAATTTCCCACCCAGCCCGGGTGTGTGATTTGAATTTTAAATTTAAATCTGAGTTGTTTTATTTTATTTAAATTCCTGAAACTTCTGAGGGCCATAACTTCCTCATACGAAGTCCGATTTATGAAAACTTGGACTCTATTCCAAGCAGAATTTCGAGACGAACGCAACGACGTAACTCGTTTCCCTTAATTTTAACTTTTAAAATTAAGTATTCTTTAATTCGTTCTTTTAATATTCTCAGAAAATACGGGGTTTTACAAGAGTTCTATACGCTTCCGTAGTGTGATGGCAGTGACCGTGCGAGAAGGGTACCATGGGAAGTACCTCAATATTGGAGATAGCTACATATATGCTATATTAGTTTAATCTAATGGGAGGTAGATGGGTATGACGTATGTGTAAAGTCTTGAGTGCTATTAACCGAAAACAACCTAATAAATAAAAAAATGTAACAAAATGGTATATGTAACACCCCGCATTTTTAAGATAATACAATATGAATAATTTAATTAAATATTCAGAATTAATTAAAATGGACCGTGCCATTGCCTTGGAATTCTGGTCAAGATAGACACTTGGTTTGCATAAAACGAACAACATATGAAGAAGTTATGGGCATTGGAAGTTTGTATACATATAAGCAGCTTATATGTATATATAATAAATAAATTTATCCAGAAAATCAAATTCACGAAGCGGGAAATGTTAGTGGGAAAATATATCATTGGGCACCAACAGGGGGTCGACCCACCCGAGATTTAGACGTGATGTTCAGTGTACGTGGACTGTTTTTGAACGTTTTGCGAATATGGACTATTTTCTGGACTATATCATTGCTGAAGACCTATAAATAAGTCTGTAGAGCCAACCCTAAATCTCATATTTTTGAGACTACGCTAAAGCTCTGCCATTCTTCCCTCTCCTTAAATATATTCAGAAATTTAAGATTTATTAGTTTAGGAAAAATTCGGAATCCAGATCTGAAGGAAAGGAATGCATGTTTGTAAGTAGTTGTTCAGATCTCTTATCGAAGTGAGGTAATTTTCTAGATCTGATCTATTTCAATTCTCTTATCTTTCTCTCCTTTTTTTTAGTTAAAAAATTATAGATCCATGGTCATTAAGTTTTGAATCCAATTAAGAGAAAAACGATGGAATGCTAGATCTGGACCAGATCCAGGATTTGGAAAGCATATGAGGTGAGTGGATTTAAGCTATATCATTTGAATAATGATATGTTATCGTTTAAGCATTCCCCGTTATTACGAAATATGAATTTGCCATAATAATTAGAAATGTTTGGATGCTTTTATGATAACTTGAGATATTGGGAAATTCATATGTTGAATCGGTTAAAGTGTTGAAATATTTATGTAAAAACTTGTTGGAATATGGGAAAGAACCATTGTTGTTATAATTCCATGACTCACTTCTGGCATATTATTGAGTAAATGACATGTTAATTTGTTGGATTTGAACAATTACCAGATTAAACGTTTACATGTCATGATAGAATTAAACGCAGGTTACAAAGGATATGAAACATAATATAGGCATAAATTGATGACATGTAAATTAGATTACAGTAACATGTGAAAAGGATGATATGCCTAAAGTTTACAGTAAATAGGAAATTGTAACCGCGCTTAGACACGAGGTTTGATTACACTTATGGTAGAAGTCTGTCCGGAATCCCCCAGCATATCCAGCACCCACAAGTGGTAAATCTAATGTGAGGGGTCTAAGTACATAAATAAAACATGTAACGGTGCTAAGAAACGAGGTTAAGTCAACTTGTGGAAGAAGCCTGCCCGAAACCGCCCGGCAAATCCAGCTTCCACAAGTGTAGGCTCAATGTGAGAGGTCTAGTGCATAAACATATATGTAATATATGTATATGGCCGGATTGATAAATGACATTAATTGAAATTAAAGGAAATAAATGGAATTGAATGAAAGAGAATTACAAGAGTAAAAGGAATGGAATGAACGGGGAATGATAATAACATATTATAAATAAATTACATTAATTAGAATGTTGTATAATAGGTAGCTTGTCCTAGGGACAAGTGAAGATTATAACTTAGGTTATAATAAACTAGTAAGGACATGAGATAACAGGTGAAATGAGATAAGTGGCACTTAATTTTAAATTAAGTAAGCAGTAAATGGGGAAAACTGAAACCAGTTGTCTGTATTAAGTAGAGAAAAAGGGGAAGTTTATGAAAAGTAAGAAGTTGTACTTAATTATAAATTAAGTAATCTTTAAACTTGGAAGTATGAAATCTGCTGATAAGAATAACATGTTTAGGCGTGTCCTAGGGACAAGTGGAAATTATAACTTAGGTTATAATAAACGATAAAGGGAATAAAATAACTTATGTAAGGGGATAAGTTGTACTTTTATGTACAAGAACAAGAATTTGAATGAGGACAACATAAGTTATATTTATGGAAGAGGAACTTATTAGTGGACCTTAGTCAAGAGAACTAAGTTAATAAGTAAACAACGATAAGTTGTAGTGACGATGTAAAATGGAATTATGATTAAATGAGAAAGAATGAGGAAAACTTATGAAATGAAATAAGTTATATTTAATCATAAATAATGGCTGACATGTTAAAAAGAAAACATGTGAATTGAGATATACTTAATTATATATTAAATAGAACATGTTATTGTAGCAATGAAATCAAACAAGAATAAAAAGGGACTGTGGGTTACAAATCTTAGATCACAATCTAGAGAATAACATGTTGTAGGCTTATTAATAAAATTAAATGGGTTAAATTATATGACTGAAATTAAGAAGCAAGAGAAACTTGGTTACTTGAATAAGAAGTCAATGTGACCGGAGATAACTAAATTAAATGGAAACATGGTGAGGTAAGCAAGCGCGTAAAAGGATGTTTAGATATAGGATCTAATGACACATTAAAATGAGGCGCTTGGACCAGTCCGTACGTTTGATGGTGAATAACACAATGGGGTATGTCATCGTAGTGTCATAAGGCATGAGGGGAGTGCATGTTCATCTAATTATTCGTTCAGCTCCGAAGGACTGGGAGGGGAAGCACGCGGCTTCCTGAGATATGTAAGGTGCTCCTAGTAGTCCTATGTGCGGTTGCAGATGTTTTAGTTGTGTTGTAGAGGTTGGGTCTGCACGTAACTACTTGGTGGGTGGCCTTGATTACAAAGTAGCCTTGCTGTCAGAATGCTGTGGCGAGGTGACATTAGAGTGATTCGATGATCGCCTGAAAGGGAGGCGAGGTCAGGACCAACAAGGATAGTAGATCATCGAGTATCCATCATCGATAGCTAGTGGGATGCGGAAAGAACAAAGCTAAAACAACAGACCTTTCACCTTTCACTATCAAGGTATGGTGGTTGAGGTAAGAAGCCAACTGGATGTTTAGATTGTCTATTAGGGGCAAGTCATTTAGCTCTTGTAGTCTTTACTAGTTGAGGGAGGGGCCGAGGTGGGGCCATAGCCACCATGAAAAACAGACCTTAGGAATATCTATATTTAGAGGCTCTTAAAGACGGGCCTGTACAGATATTGAAAAGCTCCCGACCAAGTTCTGTGTTTCTTTTATAGCCCTCACTACAAGAAAATCAACGTTTAATAGCTTCAATAAATAGCGTTCCTGCTTTTGCTTCTCCCTGCCGCTAAGTTTGTCAACGGTATACGAAATAGACACAGACTTTTCAACATAGTACGATAAATAAAAGGCGTGAAATAATTATTTTGCGTGGGAATACGTAATTTTGCGGCTTCTTCACTTTCACTCCTTTTACCTTGTGGCTTATGTAAAACAAACCCTAGCCATCTCTTCGATCCATGTTAAACTGCTCAAATTATCAACATTCATGCCGCCAGTTGTCAAACCCTAGCCGTCATCATTCTCAATCTTGTGCCACCACTAAGCTAACATCGGGAAATTGACCAAATGTTGATTCCAATCCCTAAATAAGAAGCGATCGTCTCAACTTGCAGGCCGGCCCTTCCCCAAAGCGGAAGAAGGCAACCGCTTAGGGCCTGGAAACGAGCAGGGTACCAAAATTGAAAACCACGCATTATCCAAAAAACCGTGAAATCATAATTAACGAATAGGACGAGACAACTTAGGAAAGCTGGTGAACTACATCAACCAATATCCAAGTAGGCGGTTCCATCTCCAAGCAGCTTTCGTCGCAGCGGCGACAGTGACTAGGGCACATGCAATGATAGTGGCTAAGGAATAGGCAATGGAAGCTACTACTAAAGGAGGTTTCATCCAGCTCCATCTGTTACTGAGATACTAATAAGTAATACTTTAGATTTTATTTTTGTGAAAGTAGAAAGATGACTTATGTTTTTAGAATTCTTGTGTTTTTATGATAATGATGAAATTAAAAAGATGACTTGTGTAGTGCTGGATTTATTTTCTCCCTTCCTTTGTACTGTGGCTGACTTGCTCTCTAGTTATCTTTCTATGTCTTTTCATTGGCAATTATAGAACCATAGTTTAATAAATTTTAATTCTCATTTATGATTCGCTCATTTCCAAAACTCTGCCAATTATTGCATATTTTATAAACCCAGAGTTTATTAGTTTATAAACCCATAGTTTAACAATTGTAAACCCAGAATTTAAGAAATGAACAATTAATTGCATATTAGTCATCTTTCTAGTTCTGCCAATTATAAAGTCAGAGTTTAACAAATTTTAATTTTGAATATTCAGTGTCTAGTTCTGCTTGTATTATTGTCTAGTTCTGCTTGTATTATTGTCTATTTTAGTTTGAATAAAAATCATTATATAAGCAAAATGCTATAGATTATATTTCTTATATAGTTTTTCAGCTTTTATTTATACAGAGCATAGCTACATTATATGACATATTTTTATAAAGTCATTCAACTTATAATATAAATAGATTTTCAAGGATTTTAACATTGAAAAACAGTCATTTCAGATAATTCTAAAATTAGATAAAAATTGGTATAGAAAGTTGGTTGAGTAAAACTAAAGCATATATGTTAAAGTATTGTATAAGTACATATTTAGCTCAAATTATGAAATCATTTATTCATCAGCTTACATTAAAACTGGATTTTGTATTACTATAACATGAATTACGTTTTATTTGTCCATCTTGCAACATTTTATGTTGGTTCTGTAACACCCCGTAATTCTGTTAATATTAATATTCACAAATTAAAGAATAACTAATCTCAGACGTGAGAATTGTGAGAAACGGGTTGCGCCATTGTGTTCGTCTCGGAATTCTGGTCGAAATAGAGTCCGAGTTTACGTGATTTGGACTTCGTATGAAGAAGTTATGGCCATCGGAAGTTTCAGAAAATTCAAAACAGATTTCAGAAAATTCAAAATTCAAAATTCGGAGTCAAACTGGCTAGGCGGGAAAATTCCCGCCCAGCACCCCAGGTCGACTGGGTAGTCGACCCCCTTGGTCGACTGGGGAGTCGACCTGGGTGTCGACCTGTCCAGGCGGCTACGGTTTGGCTGATGTGTTTTTAGGGCTGAGTTTACAAATTGAACGGTTCAGTTTAGTCCTGAGTTGATCTGACGGTCTAAATAAATCCTAAAATCTATAAATACCTAGGTAGTCTCTCACTCTAATTCACATGAAAAATAGAATAGCTACCGTCATACCACCGCCATGGAACTCAGTGTAGCCGCCGCCAACTAAGAAGGAAGAAGCTAATCAAAACCCTAATTCTACTCAACTCTATAGCAAATCAAGACTCTCTTTCTTCTCTAAATTGTGAGTATGATGATCTTAACAAGATTATTGTTAAACTAATTAGATTATGTTATGAATGGATTATAAGTGAATGATGTGGATTGTCATATATGTTGTTGTAAACCCTATGCTATCATGTATGTTGTAAATCCTATGTTATGTGATGATGATATCCTATATGTTGTAAATCATGCTATATGATATGGTATAGGTTGTAGTTTTCTATGCTAAATTGTGATGAATCATACATGTTAAAGTCATGATGTTATTATCTATGCTAATTAGTTCATGTTGATCAAATCATAATGTTTGGCATATGTTGATCTATATGACAAACCATGTATGCAAGTTTAGATTTATTAGTAGAGATTATGAACATATGCCATGACATCTATTTAGATCTAGAATTATGACATCTAGAATTATGCTATGACATATGTGAATTCTATGTATTAGATGCTAGTTCACACCATCATTATGTTGCATAAAACCCCATATGCAAGTTTATACATGAATTTGGGTTAGGATCATATCATGTAAATTGTGACATTTAACAAGTTAACACCTTTAGATCCTTAACATGTGTAGTTTATGCAAGTTTCACCCCTATTATGATTAGATTATTTTACATGTCTATATGTTGTGATAATTTATCTTTGTGCTATGAGTTAGACTATTCTAGTCTAACGTATATTCTGCGTTGAATAAGCGAACGTATAACGTGGGGTAGGGGTAATATTAAGGATTTAATATTAAGAAGTTGGGGTGCAATTGATATGATTTTGCATGCCATGAATGGATGGCCATAATTGAGTCAATTATGGACATCATTAAAATTGGGGTTAATAAATAATTTGAATAGGGAATTATTAAAACTGGGGTAAAAGATTATAAGTGATAATCAATGCTTAGGACACGAAGTTGGACTCGTTTGTGACGTAAATCTGCCCGGACCCGCCCGTCAAATCCAGTGGTCACAAATGTTAGCCCAATGTGAGAGGTCCTAGGCCTAAACTAAAGCATAACAGTTGTAAAGACACGTGGTTAGACTCTTTTATGGTGTAAGACTGCCCGGACCCGCCCGGCAAATCCAGCTGCCATAAATGCCAGTCTAATGTGAGAGGTCTTTATGAGGTTATGGCCTGAATGAATTAAGAAATACTTAACCAGATAAACATGTAAGGTGGGACATGGGGGTTAAGTAGGTGCCTTGGGTGGCATGAGGAATCTAGTGGGTGCCCTTAGTGGCATGTGAAATACGATTAGTAAGACTTAACCAAACACACATGTAAATGAACATGACTAAGAGGGTTAAGTGGGATGTACTAATGGTGACAAGCTTAGGTGGGTAGCTTGTGGGGGCCCATTTCAACCAGTATCCCAAACGTATCTTTGTGGGCTCGACCCAAGTCGAGGACGGGACACGCATGCTGGCCTTGACTATAAGAGGCCAAAACGGGGTAGCGGTGGCAACGCAAGTCCAACGGGTTTCATATGCGTGTGTGGACCCGGGCTGGTAGGTAAGACGTTGTTGCATCGTGTAGGTATAAGCCGTGCATTCTCAAGTTGTATCGGGTTGCCACTTTAGGGGAGTGATACACCCCACTATGGGGCCAACACGGGTATCTACGAGTAGGGAGCTGATCGAAAGTGGGTAGTGGGGTACACCTAGTGGAGATAGGGGCAGACGACACCTATGTAGTCAGCTAGGGGTACACAAGGCTATTTATATAGTTTCTGTGTGAAGCAAGTGGGATCAACCTTTAGGGTGACTGGTGCGGTGCAGTGTAGTAATTATTCGTTAGTGATTAAGTGTGCCTTTAACGTTATCTTTAGCGTTATCTTTAACGTTATCTTTATCTACTCTTCCATACCCAATAGTCCATAGACATTTCCTTGTTTTCCAGCTTATGCCTTAGTCTAGTTATTTTGATAATAGTATTGTTGGAATTATCATACTCGCCAGACTTTATGTCTGACCCCCTCCATTTCTATCCTTTTTCCCCCTCCAGGTCCTCAGGTTGGGCCCAGCTCTAGTGGAGTTTGATTGGATTGCTTTATCTCTCTTGGAAAGCTTGGAACGTTGAAGTAAAGTCCAGCTTGTTATCTTCTTTAATGGCTATTTGTGTAATGGGATTATGTATTTTGTTTATCAAGATGGATATTGTACTTGACTCTGATTTATGGTTTTATGATGTAACAAACATGTTTAATTTCCGCTGCAATAAAATGAAGTTGTAGATTTCCAAGTACTACTTATTATATGTCTTGTTGTAATTTTTCTGTTCTATATTCACTTATAACCTCCATGGAAGTTAATGCATTCCCTTTGTGAGTGACATTAATGGACGTGGGGTGTTACACGTGGTATCAGAGATTAAGGTTACCAGAACAGATAATTTTTTTTAGAAAAACTATTTTTATAAAGTATTTTTGGAAGAAGTGTTTTCAAAAACATGTTTTAAATGAGTTATTTTAAAGAGTAAAGTTTTTATGAAAAACATAATCCCCAATAGCCATATCTTTATCTTTCGAATTCTCCATTTTGAATCTTTCCTTTTTCGTTTCAGCATGGCTGAAGATCTTAACCTACCTGACGGTGTAACGATCCCAGGATGGTATAGGAGGTTATTAGAGGCTAGGGCCGCTGCAGGTCCAACCAATGTTCCTCCACCACCAGTTGCTCCCGCTCCTCCTCCTCCTCCTCGCGCTGATACTTTTGCAAAGACGTGCAAGGAATTTAAGGTTATGGGTGGAAAACCTTTTCAAGGCTCAGAAACGTTTGTGGAAGCTAGAGATTGGCTTAAGGAGGTGGAAGAATTGCTATAAATCTTTGAAGTGGAAGAAGGGAGGAAAGTCAAATTAGCAGCTTGGTTGATGAAGGGAGAGGCCTCGTTTTGGTGGGAGGTCAATATTGGGGAGCGTCCTGTTGATTCTTGGGCGGATTTCAGACGTAGGTTTGTGGCAAAGTTTCTCTCGAGGGCAGAAGAGAATCTATATATGGAAAGGTTCTTGACATTGAAGCAAGGAAGCTCATCAGTGAAATAATATGTCAACAAATTTAATCAGTTAGCAAGGTTTGGCTTGGACTTAGTGAACACACCGGAGAAGAAGGCACTGAGGTTCGTTAATGGATTGAATGAACCGTTGCAAGGGTTGGCTATGACCCACATCCCTAAAGGGGCCACATTTGAGAAGCTAGTAGACATGGCACTCATGCACGAGGATAAAGGCGCTAAAGCTGATAAGACACCCGAGAAGAAAGGGGACCAGAAGAAACCACAACAACAAAACAAGAAGGGTGGTAAAGACAATAATGGCAAGGGAAAGAAGAAATGCTTTAACTGTGGGACACCCGGCCATCTCAGCAAGGATTGCCGAAAGAAAAAGAAGACTGGCTGTTTTCACTGTGGTGAAGCGGGACATCTAGTGAAGGACTGCCCAAGGAAGGGGCAGAGGGTTGGGTCTACCTCGGGAGGACAGGTGTATGCTCTTATGGCACCAGGGCAGGCAAGGGGACAAGTTCAGGCTCTCGCGGTCCCACCGCTGCAAGAAAGAGGTAGAACCATTTCTGTTGAAAGCTTAGTTTTTCTGTTTGATCATCCTGTCCGTACCTTATTCGATTCGGGCGCATCGCATTCATCTATCTCTACGTCATTAGTTGAATCACTGCACTTAAACACCAGTTTAGTAGAGGATCCCTTAATTGTTTCGAATCCAATAGGGGGCTCAGCTTATTTGTCCATGATGTGTTTGGATTTGAAAATTTCCATACTTAGCATTGAATTTAGATGTGATGCTTATGTGTTGGGCTTCACGGGCTATGGGCTAATTTTAGGAATGGATTGGTTATCCAGAAATGGGGCCGTTCTTGATTGTGAATGGAGAGTAGTTAGGCTCGTGACTCGCCTTGGCAACACTCTCGAAATCTTCTGTAATCCCATAAATTCGGTTATGCTAAGTTATCTAGAATCGCTTGACGCGTCAGTGGAAAATCTACGATCTGTTATAGTGGTCCAAGAGTATTCGGATGTATTTGAGGAGGTGAAGGGCTTACCTCCGAAGCGGGAGATAGATTTTCGAATATATCTTGTGGATAATGCGAAACTAGTATCTTTGCCAGTACGCCACATGGCTCCTCGTGAAAGGAGGGAACTCGATAAGCAAGTGAAGGAGTTGCTTGAGAAGGGGTTCATAAGACGAAGTATATCGGAGTGGGGTGCTCCAGTAGTATTTTCCACGAAGGCGGATGGATCCCTTAGACTTTTTGTGGACTATAGAGAACTTAATAAGCTTACTAAGAAAAACAGACACCCACTGGCGAGGATTGACGATCTCTTCGATCAGTTAGTTGGCGCCTCAGTGTTTTCGCAGTTGGACCTAGCCGCTAGATTCCATCAGTTGAGAATGGCTGAGGATAGCATTGACAAGACTGCCTTTAGGACTCCGGACGGTTTCTATGAATGGCTAGTGATGCCCTTCGGTTTAACAAACGCCCCCGCATACTTTGTTGATTTGATGAGTAGGGTGTTTAGGGAGTACCTTAACAAATTCGTGGTAGTCTTTGTAGACGACATCTTGATCTTTTCTAAGGATGAAGAAGAGCATGCCCTACATCTTAGGGAAGTGTTGGAGACCCTATGAGCACATAATCTTAAAGCTAAAATTTCTAAGTGTCACTTCTGGAGGAAGGAAGTACGATTCTTGGGGCACGTGGTTTCCAAAGAAGGGATAGCTGTGGATCCCACGAAGGTGGTGGCCATCCAAGATTGGAAGGTCCCTAAAAATGCTACCGAAGTGAGAAGTTTCTTGGGGTTGGCTGGCTACTATAGGAAGTTTATCAAAGACTTCGCAAAGATATCAACTCCATTGACACGCCTGACGAAGAAGAACCTAGTCTTCACATGGGACGTAGATTGTGATGATGCGTTCCAACGTTTAAAGAGAGCTTTGACCTCAGCCCCAGTCTTAGTGCTGCCAGATGGGAGTAAGCCATTTACTGTTTATACTGACGCTTGTGGGACAGGACTAGGCGCAGTCTTAATGCAAGAGGGAAGGGTAATAGCCTATGGTGGAAGGCAGTTGAGAGCGCATGAGAAAAATTACCCTACGCATGACCTAGAGTTGGCCGCTATTGTTTTCGCGCTTAAGTCTTGGCGTCATTATCTTCTTGGCGAGAAATTCGAATTATTCACTGACCACAAATCTTTAAAATACTTGTTCTCTCAGAAGGACTTGAACTTAAGGCAGCAAAGGTGGATGGAATTCTTAGCATCCTACGACTTCGAGATAGCATATACCCTTGGCAAGGGTAACGTAGTGGCAGATGCCTTAAGTAGAAAAAGATTATCCTTAAGTCCTTTGTTTGTTGAGCGGCGAAGTTTAGAGTTCATCTCTATGTTTGATTTTAGACCTTCCGTTGACTTTGTACCTGGTTTGCTAGCATACTTGGAGGTCAGACCTACGCTTTTGGGACGGATTGGCGAGGCATATCGAGACGACCCACAGTTGGTTGAGTTAGTAGAAAAGCTCAAAGGAGGGGAGTCATCAAGCCATCTCCGTAGGTATACCCTAGATGATAAGGGTTGGTTACGTAGGGACGGTAGACTTTGTGTACCAAAAGATGATGACATAAGGAAGGCTATTCTTGATGATGCACATCGTTCGAAGATGACCATTCATCCCGGCAGGGACAAGATGTACAAAGACATGAAGCGAGTTTTCCTTTGGGCCGGTATGAAGAGGGACGTGGCCGAGTATGTCGCTAGATGCTTGGTGTGCCAACAAGTAAAAGCGGAGCAAAAGAAACCCGGCGGGTTGCTTCACCCATTGGAGGTTCCACTATGGAAGTGGGAAAGTGTCTCGATGGATTTTGTGGATGGGTTACCGCGATCAAGGAAGGGTAATACGGGAATTTGGGTTATAGTAGATAGACTTACTAAAAGCGCCCATTTCATTCCCGTAAAGAGTAAGAGGACTGCTCCATGGTTAGCTTCTGTATATGTCCGATAAATAGTTCGTTTGCACGGTGTTCCTTCTAGCATAGTGAGCGACCGCTATCCTATTTTCACTAACGAATTTTGGAGAAGCTTACAAGAGGCGGTAGGTACTCAGTTATGTTTGAGCACCGCATATCATCCTCAGACGGACGACCAGACCGAGAGGGTGAATCGTATTCTAGAGGACCTTTTGAGGCTATGTATCCTAGACTTTGGGGGTACATGGGAAGAGCATCTTCCATTGGTGGAGTTCGCATATAATAACAGCTTTCAATCTAGCATTGGCATGGCACCTTTCGAAGCTCTTTATGGACGACCTTGTCGTTCACCTACATGTTGGTGGGAATCTACGGATAAGATCTTACTTGGGCCCGATATGATTAGGGAGACTTCGGAGAATATCGACTTGATTCGAAGGAGGATGAAAGCAGCACAGGATAGGCAGAAATCTTAAGCGGATAAGAGGAGGACAGATCTCAAATTTGAATTTGGGGACATGGTCTTTGTCAAAGTGTCTCCATTACGGAACGTTGTTCGCTTTGGGTCCGTTGGGAAATTAGCACCAAGGTTTGTAGGGTCGTTTCCTATTAAGGAGAAGATTGGACGGATGGCGTATAGAGTGGAGTTGCCCGAGAGACTTAGTGGTGTACATGACGTATTCCATGTGTCACATTTGAGGAAGTGCTTGCACGAGACCGCGGAAGTGGTACAGCCGAGCTTGCTTAGAGAGGTGGAGATAGAGCGTGATGCGACAATTCGACGAGCTCCTACGCGCATTCTTGGGTCGGAGATCAAGAGGTTGAGGAATCGAGAGGTCAGACTAGTCAAAGTGCAACGGGGAGATGATGAGAGCAACGCTACTTGGGAGACAGAAGAGAAGATGCGTTCACGATACCCTTTTCTTTTTAAGGGCATGTCTTTTAATTTCTCCTTTATCGCTTAGCTTGTACTTATCTTATCTTTAGTATATCCTCTCGCTGGTATCTTTGACCTTTAGTTAGGATAATCCTATGGTTGAAACATGTGTTTGAGACATGTTATGTATGGTGGATGCAAAGTGGATGCAAGTGTTTGCTAGTGGTTGCTCGTGGATGCATATACACACACTATTAGGCACCAGATCGGCTCAGTCACTTCATATTGCATATTGCATATAAATGGATGTATTTAGTAAAATGGATGCATGAGGATTTGTTTTTATCATATGGATGCTGCATTCAGATGATGATTGCGCACGCATATAGAGATAATATGTAGCATTAAGGAACTTTTGCATACATAATAGGCGCATGGCACTATCATGATTTGCATTAAGGAGGTCAACTGAATCAGTGGACCGCCTGATTTTGCATTAGATATGGACATATACACACACTGTGCATTTAAACATGAAAGCATTAGAAGTCTATAAGGACAATGGATGCCTGTGTTTGATTGTTGAGTAGATGGATGATTGGATGTTAGGATATACATTCTTCTTAACTTGAAGATTTCGGGGACGAAATCCTTAAAGGAGGGGAGAATGTAACACCCCGTAATTCTGTTAATATTAATATTCACAAATTAAAGAATAACTAATCTCAGACGTGAGAATTGTGGGAAACGGGTTGCGCCATTGTGTTCGTCTTGGAATTTTGGTCGAAATAGAGTCCGAGTTTGCGTGATTTGGACTTCGTATGAAGAAGTTATGGCCATCGGGAGTTTCAGAAAATTCAAAACAGATTTCAGAAAATTTAAAATTCAAAATTCGGAGTCAAACTGGCTAGGCGGGAAAATTCCCACCCAGCAGTGGGTAGTCGACCCCCCCTCCCCCAGGTCGACGGGGGAGTCGACTTGGGTGTCGACCTGTCCAGGCGGCTAGGGATCGGCTGATTTGTTTTTAGGGCTGAGTTGGCAAATTGAACGGTTCAGTTTAGTCCTGAGTTGATCTGACGGTCTAAATAAATCCTAAACTCTTTAAATACCTAGGTTGTAACGACCCGGATTTCGAGCGACTTTGGTTATCGACATAAGCCCGATGCCGATAACCAAAACGTCGAAAAATCCTGGTAATTAGTGAAAAAATTAGAGGGTGAGGAAAGATAAGATAGAAACTTAGAATAGAAGAAGAAGAAGAAGAACACAACATCAGAGTAACACGAATCTCACAGCGGAACGAATAAATATATTTCATAACATAACTTTGAAATACAAATCAGTACTTGAATATACATATCATTATCAAAGTACAGCACTTACAACACAGCGGAAATAACTATAGCTATATGATCCTGAAGCCTCCTACTCCAGCTCTTCAAGTGTATCTGTAAAATCCCGACTACTTGACTGCCCGTACAAATTTAGGCACCCAAGAGTTTTAGGGAAAACAACAAAGTAAACTCCGGGTCAGTCATGGGACTGGTATGAGTAAAACAGTTTAAAAACAGTTCGAACAAGTAAACGATATCTCATAAGACCACGCCGCATAACGGAACGGGTTTTTCCCTTATGAGAATCCAAAATATCTTTTATATCAAAAACCTTTTGACATTATAATAATGTCTATCAACCACAGTATATATATAATCATCTAGCAGAAACGCTTTCATCTCCCGTTCTACATATATAGTATACAATCAAAACCGCAAGCACGTATTGGGTAATGGATTTCCAACTATGACAAGGTATGGAATCACCTTCCGCTTGTGTACCTCTAGAGAGGAATACACTAGGTTCAACAAGAACATCTTGAAACCCGGCCACACATGACCGACCACTCATTTCGCTTGAGTGTATCGAATGTATATCACCAACAGTTGGGATCAGCAACCGTTTCCCGAATGGGACAGCATCAACAATAGATTTTTAGAAATGAATGAAACTCTAGATCAGGTGATTATACACCCTACTTCGGTGCGACCGACTTAGCCATGCTGCCTGCCCGATTTCTGTCATTTACCGGATTATGAGGCTAGAAGCTACGCTTTATCATCACATCAGATTCACTTTGAATGTCACATCATCAAATCCATCCAATCACCGATTGATGTCCTCAACCATACATTATGTGTTAGCTAAGAGAAGTTTCCTTCTCCGCTTCCACTCTTGGTACAGTTGGAGAAATCAATATACGTGATCTTCTGGACATATTCTGTCAGACATCCGTCCATACAAGTCACCCAGGAACAGGATGAACCGAAGGCACTATTCTGTAAACAGGATAGCCCTTGCATAACTCCGTCTTCAATTTCCTTTGGCATATATGATTCGCAACGCTTATGCCAATACAGAGTGGTTCTTTGGATAATAATCCAACCGGTCTCTCCATATTAACAACGTTAAAATGGTCATAACTTCGATAGTCTGTGATTTAACTATCAAACAAAAATAGGTGTGCAAACAACGATATTATTTCCAAATGGAAATTATATCAATCAAACATCATTCAACATTCATCTCCTTAGTTCATAATTTTACTAATCTCCTGTTTCCCTATATTCAATATTTCTTATTTTCTAAATTTGGAAAATATACGTTATTAACAATGGAAAACATTTCCATTTCTTGTTTTCTTTATTAGAAAACATTTCAGGTTTCTTATTTGGAAAACATTTCCAAAGCTTCTTCATTGGACTTAGACATATGTTTAAACAAACCATCGCGATGCCAACTCAAACCATTTCCTTTACTGCTGAACATTAACTATTCCTTGGTTAAAAACGAAGCCAATCAAGTTGGGGTAGAACTACCTCTCAGACCTTAACTGAACAACATTTCTAACTTTGAAATAGACAAAGTTCACTTTATATTTCTTTTACTGACTTCCTTACTTAACCCTCCTTCTAATAAATCTCTATTCGATTAACCCTTATCAATTAACTCTATTGGACTAACACTATTGGATTAACTCTATTTGACTAACACTATTGATTTACTCATTTCACTTAACTCCTTTCGAATAAACTATATTCGATAACTCCTTTTACTTTCTATTCGAATAACTATATTCGATTTACTCATTTGCTTCTATTCTAATCGATTAAACTAACATCGATTATCTCCTTTCAACTTTATTCTCTAATCGATTAACTAACATCGATTAACTTCTTTTTAACTTTCTCTCTAATCGATTAACTAATATCGATTAACTTCATTTTAACTTTCTCTCTAATCGATTAACTAACATCGATTAACTTCTTTTGATACACTACGTTTTCCGTTACAACTATTTCCTTTTTATAACGTTTACTTACCGTTACAAATATATCCTATTTATAACTTCTATTTACCGTTACAAATATATCCTATTTATAACTTCTATTTACCGTTACAAATATATCCTATTTATAACTTCTATTTATTTTCTAAATAAATATTCCTTTTCTATTTCTATTTATTTTCTAAATAAATATCCCTTTTATAAAACCGTGTTCGTTTTATAAATATTTCCTTTTATAAAATCCTGTGATTTTATAAAATTCCTATATTTCAATATACTTTGAAATACTTTCTTTTTACATCCCAGGGTCTTTTATGATATTTAAAATATCGAATAACAATGATCAACATCATTCCAACACACATAATCCATAACAGATTATTTAACCCATCATATATCACAATATATGAAAATAGTAAAATAAATGTTGAGGAATCCAGTTGGATTCCTCCAACCTGTTTCCCTGCATCACAGATGTTAAACAATATAGATAACATCACTTTCAGTTCTATATGATATATTCTGTTAAACAGAATCAATATAGAAATTCACCAACTGACTAGCAGTTCAATCAAACAGTCAACAAACAGTCAATCAAACAATATCTAACAGTTCTAACAATACAACATGAAATTATGAACTGTTCAGAGTTAGTGAGATTTACTCACATTGGACGATCATCGTTAATAACGATAATTGTCGCTTGATTCAGACGGACAATTTATTTTGCTATAAATTGTACCGAGCTCAAATTCATTCCCAGTTAGTTCCAGTGTGTAGCCACCTTCCACACGGTCCCAACGGATCTGACCGTTCAGAATTCATTCTAACATTTGGCCCATCTCTTCATACGCTTCTTTAATATTTGTGACAACTCCTGTCTCCTTGTGTTTTTAGCTGCACTTCGACGGCTACAGAGAAGGCTGCGAACTACAATTCTGCCCAGAACCTCACACTATTTGAACGTAATTTCAATGCACTCCACACAGCATATGTTTCACCGTGACCCAAACTTCTCCATACCCCAACATACTGTGTGTGTATTTCCTCCTCTCAAAACAAACATGTATCCCTACCACGCACCCTTCTTCACTGGTGAAACAAATTCCAAGCTGATGCTTTTCCATCCAAATGTGGACTTTTTCAAATGCTCAAATACATCTAGGAAAAATAAATCCTCAACGCTTAATTAACTCTTTAAATCATGATTAATATTCGAATACACAGGCCCCTCCCTTTCTTCAACTCACGCAAAAAGCCCCATCCACAATCAATGCCTCCTCCTCCTAACCTCCATCACCACACAAATTGACCAAACTCGAGCAGCCATCCTCATCGTTGCTCACAGCTACTCTCACTGCCAAAGCAACTGTGTACTTCCCCCATCAAGTTGCGCTCTCGCACAACACCTCTCAGCAAAACCAATGCCGCTTTTTGAAACCTGCAGCGCCTCTTCGATCGAACAAAACAACACCAACCTCCTCTAAAATTTCAAAAACCCACTACCCTTCACCATTTCCTTCGGGCAGCCATAGCTCACGAATTCTAGCAGCAACGAAAAAGCCTCTGAGTTCGAACTCAGAAAAAGGCATGAGAATACGAAGAGGAACCCAAGACAAACACAAAGAACTCATCTTTCAGATTTATGGAATTTAATTTGGATTGTTTTGATTTTTGAAAGCCGATTTTTCTTTTCCCATTAAAACGAGGAACAGCGGTGGGTGTTCGAAGAGGAAAGTGAAAATTAGGTTTAGGAAAAGTTTTAAGGGGATTATATAGGGATTAAATTTGAATACGTGGTTCTCATCTTTTGTTTGTGGTGGGTGTAGAAGTAATGAAGGCGTGGCCTTCCTTTTTTATCACAGAAATAAATGGCTAGGTTCTTAAGGATAGGATATTTTAAGTTATGAATGTTCATATACCTTACTACGTATAATTATACCCATGTACGAGCGCTGCCGACTGAAATAAATATACCGTTGTAATCAGCGATGTACCAGGATTCCAAAAATATAATAATACCGGTAGATTAACTCATATTTTGAAACATCAAAAATGTTGACTACAGGGTGCAAAATACTCCAAATAAAAAGTTGCTTATTTAATTAATTAAAAATTACAGTAAAATTCTAAAAATTAAATTATCACTACTTCCCAAAAGAACCTTGTCTAAATTCAAATCCGATCTCTAGTTATATCGAATAAACCGATACTGTCGATAAACGATTCTATAGCGACTATTTTAAAATTTGATTTGGACATATTTCAAAATCTATACGACGAAATCCCGATTTTCCTCTTCCACTAGAAAGATATACTCCACCAGCTCCACACGTTTCTTGTTTCACAAAAATCCGATTTAAAACGAATCCTGTACATTCAGTTGAAGTTTGAATCGCCAATTTACGAACTGCAGCGCCATTTCGAGCTCGTTTATAATTATATTATAAACTATATGTTCAACTGTCGACAATTGAATATATTCGTTATTCAAATTCAATTCCAAGCTGAATTACATATCACAGGTTGTCCGGTTCACACCATATCGCCATTTCAGCAAATTCTGATTATTTCAAAATTAAATATATTATTTAATTTATTATTTTAATTAAATATTCACCATTATTAAATTCCACGACCATTATATTCTCTAATCCACCATTTCAATAATTAAATAAATTAATTATAATACCTCCGCCAATGCGGGTCATTACAATCTTCCCCACTTAAAATAATTTCGTCCTCGAAATTGCTAAGTTAGAGAACGACCCTATCGACTGGTTAGAACATATTTGTTCACTTCTTAACTTCAGTTTCAACTGAACCAATTTAATTTCAATCTTATTATCGAAAATTTCCAAAAATCCTGAAGATTTTCTAACGCCTTAACTCTTCGAAAAAATTTCGCCAGCACCCCCTTTGTACTAGTCAATACGTCAAACTCCAACTCGCCTCTTTGGGCCATGTCCAACCCAAAAGAAAATCAAACAGCCAAGCGGCTTGCCAATTCGGCTCAAAAAATTTATATCATATATAAACTGGTACCTTTTTGTCGGGCATATCGTTATATCCCTCACATCTGCTATCAATTCAACATATACCAATGTCATGCCAATCAAACTCCAAATCAGTTTTATCTCCAACACAACCATTCGCTTATATCCAAGCCAAATCCCATTTCAACTCAAGTTCAATTCTTGATTTTCAATTCCTTAACTCCTCAATCCAATAACATTTGGAATTTTAATTTCACACATCCAATTTTATTCGATTTCAATTCAACTTCAGTTACCACTTAACTGACTTTGCTTTAATTTAAATCTGCTTTCACAAATTTCTGTTAAATTTGTTTTTAATTCAAACAGTCTTTCCCTGGGAATTTTAAACAGCTTACTTTTTTTCAAAAATCAAAATTTTCCTTTTGAACATGTCACTGAGCCCTCAATTTATATTCCATTAGTTAAATCACTTCTCTATTTCTTTATCAATATTTGTTAACCAAATATTTTCAATAACCATATTGGCCTTTTATGTTATTTGGAAAACATTTCCGAATATCGCCTTCCTTTATTTTCTAAACTTCAGAAAATATATGCTATTTAAAATTGGAAAATATTCCAACTACTTATCTCTTTTCCGATCTCGTTTATTCTATACTTAGGAAACGTTCATTATTCTATTTCCAAGCTTTGCACATATTTGGGTTAAAACAGATGTTGTGTAAAACATCGTTACGACAACCCAAATACTATATTCAACTACCCTTATTCGACATTGATCTTCGAGCCTGAAATCTTACTATTTATTTGTTAATAATGAAATCAATCAAGTTGGGGTATAACTACCTCTCAGACCTTGACTGAATAACATTTATAACGTCAGAACAGATATGACTACTTACTCGAATAATCAATACCAGACAACTACTTATTCACTTTTAAACACGTCTACACTTTCTCTTTCTATTCTTACTAGATTTTATTCTAGACTTTCTTTTTGATTTTTTTTTTATATACTATTCTATTTCTAAGTTCGTTTCCTTATCGACTTCTATATATATTGATACGTTGATTCTAACTATCAAATTATCTTAAAAATATTCTAACTCCTTAAATTCCTAGAAAAATTCGCCATAACCTCCTTTGTACTAGGAGCATCGGGAAAATCCCCAAACTTCCACACAGGCCTTCTCCAAAAAAAAGAAAAAGAAAAGCCAAGCGGCTAGCCGATACGGCGCACAAAATCTCATATATGAATTGAACACATACCTTCATACCTTATCCATACATATCTCACGTATATCCATAATTTCTAATTCATTTCAACTTAATCCAATCGTTTTAACTTAGTTCGTTAAGTGATTTTCAAATTTCTGGTTTGCCCATTTCACTTTCATAGTTGAGTATAACATGTTCAAATATATTTTAACTTACTTATAAACTAATCAAATTATACCTTTTCAAACTTAGGTTTCATATTCGATTTCGAATATAAATCTACCAGTCCCCTTTACTTATCTGAAGTTCAACTTCAATTCAAGATCCATTTATTAATGGCTAATTAACTAGTTTACCTATTTCATCTTTTTATTTGAATATACATGTTCAAATATAAGTTTAACTTGTTTATCCACTAATTGAATTCCATTTCAATTCTATTTGAATTTCCTATATTCAAATTCCATTTCGATTCTCTTATTCAAATTCTATATTTGAATTTCATTTCAAATCACTTATTCAAATTCCATATATGAATTTCATTATTCAAATCTATTTTCAAACTTCATTTGAATTTCTATATTCAAATCTATTTGAATTCTCTTTATTTCATTTCAATTCCCTTTGAATCTTCTATATTCAAATTTCAAATTCAATTCTATTTGAATCTTCTTTATTCAAATTTCCTTTTCAATTCTATTTGAATCCTCTACATTCAAATTTCATTTTCAATTCTATTTGAATCCTCTACATTCAAATTTCATTTCACTTTCGATATTCAAATCCTATATTTGAAATCTCTTATATTTTCTATATCCAAACGCCATTTGAATTTCTATATTCAAATTCTATATCACTTCCATTGAATTTCATATATTCAAACTCCCTTTGAATTTCTATATTCAATTTCTATTTGAATCCTCTTTATTCAAATCCCCTTTGAATTTTCTTATTTAAATTCTATGTTTGAACTCCCTTTATTCAAATTCCTTTAAATAAGTTCCGATTTCAATTCCTTTTGAAATCGATATTTCTATCTTTGGAAAATAGATTTCCCTTTCAATTTCACACTTGTATTTTTATTCCTGAATTATCCGATGATAATTATTTTCACTTCATTTATAAACTTCGTTTATAAAAGAACTATTTATAAACTTCGTTTATAAAGGAACTTCTCGTTTTATTTCCTTTAAAACAAGTTAATATTTCGAATCTATTTAAAAATTCCAATTTATATTTTAAATCCCATTTTGAAATTCAACACTACTTGTCTTTCCCAAAACAATTTCAAAACAGTATCTCTGGTAGTAATTCGTCACTTACAACTCAAAAATGAATACTGATGATGCAGCTGTCATCATCAGAATCTATTTCCCAGCGATCAAAGTGAGTTCAATACTATAAAACCATTTTTAAACATTTCTACCTTGAAATTCATTTCAAATTATAATTCACACTGCTTGTAAAATAATTTAAAATCTCCCAGGATTTTAAATTTTTCTTATTTTTAATCCAAATCCATTTACAAACACTTATCCAATTTTCCAGAGTTTTAACTTCAATTTCTGGTTTAAATTTCAGATTTAACTCATTTGATTTCACGTATTTTACTTATATGAATTCTGATTGGTTATTTACATAACCATTCAATTTATAATCTTACTCAATTATAATCACAACCAATATATCCAATATATTATAATTTCGATATATATATCTTCTCTATATCAAGATATACCTTGGGTAAACTTATTTTAATTTACCTTCTTGTCAAAACATATCGTGTCCACCCATCGTATTCGAGTGTTTAGTAACTCCTACCGATACAGTGGATCAAACTGATCGACCAGAACTCATAAACAACTCAACCAATGAATCTCCACAATATAAAACAAATTTTTATATCAATAACAAATACGTCCACGCGTATATATACACTCAATCTCAGTCTAGGGTATTACTAACCCTATCTCTACCGAGTCACGCCACAGAGCCAAGTAATTCTTAACTTAAGCTCTGATACCAACTGTAACGACCCGGATTTCGAGCGACTTTGGTTATCGACATAAGCCCGATGCCGATAACCAAAACGTCGAAAAATCCTGGTAATTAGTGAAAGAAATTAGAGGGTGAGGAAAGATAAGATAGAAACTTAGAATAGAAGAAGAAGAAGAAGAACACAACATCAGAGTAACACGAATCTCACAGCGGAACGAATAAATATATTTCATAACATAACTTTGAAATACAAATCAGTACTTGAATATACATATCATTATCAAAGTACAGCACTTACAACACAGCGGAAATAACTATAGCTATATGATCCTGAAGCCTCCTGCTCCAGCTCTTCAAGTGTATCTGTAAAATCCCGACTACTTGACTGCCCGTACAAATTTAGGCACCCAAGAGTTTTAGGGAAAACAACAAAGTAAACTCCGGGTCAGTCATGGGACTGGTATGAGTAAAACAGTTTAAAAACAGTTCGAACAAGTAAACGATATCTCATAAGACCACGCCGCATAACGGAACGGGTTTTTCCCTTATGAGAATCCAAAATATCTTTTATATCAAAAACCTTTTGATATTATAATAATGTCTATCAACCACAGTATATATATAATCATCTAGCAGAAACGCTTTCATCTCACGTTCTACATATATAGTATACAATCAAAACCGCAAGCACGTATTGGGTAATGGATTTCCAACTATGACAAGGTATGGAATCACCTTCCGCTTGTGTACCTCTAGAGAGGAATACACTGGGTTCAACAAGAACATCTTGCAACCCGGCCACACATGACCGACCACTCATTTCGCTTGAGTGTATCGAATGTATATCACCAACAGTTGGGATCAGCAACCGTTTCCCGAATGGGACAGCATCAACAATAGATTTTTAGAAATGAATGAAACTCTAGATCAGGTGATTATACACCCTACTTCGGTGCGACCGACTTAGCCATGCTGCCTGCCCGATTTCTTTCATTTACCGGATGATGAGGCTAGAAGCTACGCTTTATCATCACATCAGATTCACTTTGAATGTCACATCATCAAATCCATCCAATCACCGATTGATGTCCTCAACCATACATTATGTGTTAGCTAAGAGAAGTTTCCTTCTCCGCTTCCACTCTTGGTACAGTTGGAGAAATCAATATACGTGATCTTCTGGACATATTCTGTCAGACATCCGACCAAACAAGTCACCCATGAACAGGATGAACCGAAGGCACTATTCTGTAAACAGGATAGCCCTTGCATAACTCCGTCTTCAATTTCCTTTGGCATATATGATTCGCAACGCTTATGCCAATACAGAGTGGTTCTTTGGATAATAATCCAACCGGTCTCTCCATATTAACAACGTTAAAATGGTCAAAACTTCGATAGTCTGTGATTTAACTATCAAATAAAAATAGGTGTGCAAACAACGATATTATTTCCAAATGGAAATTATATCAATCAAACATCATTCAACATTCATCTCCTTAGTTCATAATTTTACTAATCTCCTGTTTCCCTATATTCAATATTTCTTATTTTCTAAATTTGGAAAATATACGTTATTAACAATGGAAAACATTTCCATTTCTTGTTTTCTTTATTAGAAAACATTTCAGGTTTCTTATTTGGAAAACATTTCCAAAGCTTCTTCATTGGACTTAGACATATGTTTAAACAAACCATCGCGATGCCAACTCAAACCATTTCCTTTACTGCCGAACATTAACTATTCCTTGGTTAAAAACGAAGCCAATCAAGTTGGGGTAGAACTACCTCTCAGACCTTAACTGAACAACATTTCTAACTTTGAAATAGACAAAGTTCACTTTATATTTCTTTTACTGACTTCCTCACTTAACCCTCCTTCTAATAAATCTCTATTCGATTAACCCTTATCAATTAACTCTATTGGACTAACACTATTGGATTAACTCTATTTGACTAACACTATTGATTTACTCATTTCACTTAACTCCTTTCGAATAAACTATATTCGATAACTCCTTTTACTTTCTATTCGAATAACTATATTCGATTTACTCATTTGCTTCTATTCTAATCGATTAAACTAACATCGATTATCTCCTTTCAACTTTATTCTCTAATCGATTAACTAACATCGATTAACTTCTTTTTAACTTTCTCTCTAATCGATTAACTAATATCGATTAACTTCTTTTTAACTTTCTCTCTAATCGATTAACTAACATTGATTAACTTCTTTTTAACTTTAACACTAATCGATTAACTAACATCGATTAACTTCTTTTGATACACTACGTTTTCCGTTACAACTATTTCCTTTTTATAACGTTTACTTACCGTTACAAATAAATCCTATTTATAACTTCTATTTACCGTTACAAATATATCCTATTTATAACTTCTATTTACCGTTACAAATATATCCTATTTATAACTTCTATTTATTTTCTAAATAAATATTCCTTTTCTATTTCTATTTATTTTCTAAATAAATATCCCTTTTATAAAACCGTGTTCGTTTTATAAATATTTCCTTTTATAAAATCCTGTGATTTTATAAAATTCCTTTATTTCAATATACATTGAAATACTTTCTTTTTACATCCCAGGGTCTTTTATGATATTTAAAATATCGAATAACAATGATCAACATCATTCCAACACACATAATCCATAACAGATTATTTAACCCATCTTATATCACAATATATGAAAATAGTAAAATAAATGTTGAGGAATCCAGTTGGATTCCTCCAACCTGTTTCCCTGCATCACAGATGTTAAACAATATAGATAACATCACTTTCAGTTCTATATGATATATTCTGTTAAACAGAATCAATATAGAAATTCACCAACTGACTAGCAGTTCAATCAAACAGTCAACAAACAGTCAATCAAACAATATCTAACAGTTCTAACAATACAACATGAAATTATGAACTGTTCAGAGTTAGTGAGATTTACTCACATTGGACGATCATCGTTAATAACGATAATTGTCGCTTGATTCAGACGGACAATTTATTTTGCTATAAATTGTTCCGAGCTCAAATTCATTCCCAGTTAGTTCCAGTGTGTAGCCACCTTCCACACGGTCCCAACGGATCTGACCGTTCAGAATTCATTCTAACATTTGGCCCATCTCTTCATACGCTTCTTTAATATTTGTGACAACTCCTGTCTCCTTGTGTTTTTAGCTGCACTTCGACGGCTACAGAGAAGGCTGCGAACTACAATTCTGCCCAGAACCTCACACTATTTGAACGTAATTTCCATGCACTCCACACAGCATATGTTTCACCGTGACCCAAACTTCTCCATACCCCAACATACTGTGTGTGTATTTCCTCCTCTCAAAACAAACATGTATCCCTACCACGCACCCTTCTTCACTGGTGAAACAAATTCCAAGCTGATGCTTTTCCATCCAAATGTGGACTTTTTCAAATGCTCAAATACATCTAGGAAAAATAAATCCTCAACGCTTAATTAACTCTTTAAATCATGATTAATATTCGAATACACAGGCCCCTCCCTTTCTTCAACTCACGCAAAAAGCCCCATCCACAATCAATGCCTCCTCCTCCTAACCTCCATCACCACACAAATTGACCAAACTCGAGCAGCCATCCTCATCGTTGCTCACAGCTACTCTCACTGCCAAAGCAACTGTGTACTTCCCCCATCAAGTTGCGCTCTCGCACAACACCTCTCAGCAAAACCAATGCCGCTTTTTGAAACCTGCAGCGCCTCTTCGATCGAACAAAACAACACCAACCTCCTCTAAAATTTCAAAAACCCACTACCCTTCGCCATTTCCTTCGGGCAGCCATAGCTCACGAATTCTAGCAGCAACGAAAAAGCCTCTGAGTTCGAACTCAGAAAAAGGCATGAGAATACGAAGAGGAACCCAAGACAAACACAAAGAACTCATCTTTCAGATTTATGGAATTTATTTTGGATTGTTTTGATTTTTGAAAGCCGATTTTTCTTTTCCCGTTAAAACGAGGAACAGCGGCGGGTGTTCGAAGAGGAAAGTGAAAATTAGGTTTAGGAAAAGTTTTAAGGGGATTATATAGGGATTAAATTTGAATACGTTGTTCTCATCTTTTGTTTGTGGTGGGTGTAGAAGTAATGAAGGCGTGGCCTTCCTTTTTTATCATAGAAATAAATGGCTAGGTTCTTAAGGATAGGATATTTTAAGTTATGAATGTTCATATACCTTGCTACGTATAATTATACCCATGTACGAGCGCTGCCGACTGAAATAAATATACCGTTGTAATCAGCGATGTACCAGGATTCCAAAAATATAATAATACCGGTAGATTAACTCATATTTTGAAACCTCAAAAATGTTGACTACAGGGTGCAAAATACTCCAAATAAAAAGTTGCTTATTTAATTAATTAAAAATTACAGTAAAATTCTAAAAATTAAATTATCACTACTTCCCAAAAGAACCTTGTCTAAATTCTAATCCGATCTCTAGTTATATCGAATAAACCGATACTGTCGATAAACGATTCTATAGCGACTATTTTAAAATTTGATTTGGACATATTTCAAAATCTATACGACGAAATCCCGATTTTCCTCTTCCACTAGAAAGATATACTCCACCAGCTCCACACGTTTCTTGTTTCACAAAAATCCGATTTAAAACGAATCCTGTACATTCAGTTGAAGTTTGAATCGCCAATTTACGAACTGCAGCGCCATTTCGAGCTCGTTTATAATTATATTATAAACTATATGTTCAACTGTCGACGATTGAATATATTCGTTATTCAAATTCAATTCCAAGCTGAATTACATATCACAGGTGGTCCGGTTCACACCATATCGCCATTTCAGCAAATTCTGATTATTTCAAAATTAAATATATTATTTAATTTATTATTTTAATTAAATATTCACCATTATTAAATTCCACGACCATTATATTCTCTAATCCACCATTTCAATAATTAAATAAATTAATTATAATACCTCCGCCAATGCGGGTCATTACATAGGTAGTCTCTCACTCTAATTCACATGAAAAATAGAATAGCTACCGTCATACCGCCGCCATGGAACTCAGTGTAGCCGCCGCCAACTAAGAAGGAAGAAGCTAATCAAAACCCTAATTCTACTCAACTCTAAAGCAAATCAGGACTCTCTTTCTTCTCTAAATTGTGAGTATGATGATATTAACAAGATTATTGTTAAACTAATTAGATTAAGTTATGAATGGATTATAAGTGAATGATGTGGATTGTCATATATGTTGTTGTAAACCCTATGCTATCATGTATGTTGTAAATCCTATGTTATGTGATGATGATATCCTGCATGTTGTAAATCATGCTATGATGATATGGTATAGGTTGTAGTTTTCTATGCTAAATTGTGATGAATCATACATGTTAAAGTCATGATGTTATTATCTATGCTAATTAGTTCATGTTGATCAAATCATAATGTTTGGCCTATGTTGATCTATATGACAAACCATGTATGCAAGTTTAGATTTATTAGTAGAGATTATGAACATATGCCATGACATCTATTTAGATCTAGAATTATGATATCTAGAATTATTCTATGACATATGTGAATTCTATGTATTATATGCTAGTTCACACCATCATTATGTTGCATAAAACCCCATATGCAAGTTTATACATGAATTTGGGTTAGGATCATATCATGTAAATTGTGACATTTAACAAGTTGACACCTTTAGATCCTTAACATGTGTAGTTTATGCAAGTTTCACCCCTATTATGATTAGATTATTTTACTTGTCTATATGTTGTGATAATTTATCTTTGTGCTATGAGTTAGACTATTCGAGTCTAACGTATATTCTGCGTTGAATAAGCGAACGTATAACGTGGGGTAGGGGTAATATTAAGGATTTAATATTAAGAAGTTGGGGTGCAATTGATATGATTTTGCATGCCATGAATGGATGGCCATAATTGAGTCAATTATGGACATCATTAAAATTGGAGTTAATTAATAATTTGAATAGGGAATTATTAAAACTGGGGTAAAAGATTATAAGTGATAATCAATGCTTAGGACACGAGGTTGGACTCGTTTGTGATGTAAATCTGCCCGGACCCGCCCAGCAAATCCGGTGGTCACAAATGTCAGCCCAATGTGAGAGGTCCTAGGCCTAAACTAAAGCATAACAGTTGTAAAGACACGAGGTTAGACTCTTTTATGGTGTAAGACTACCCGGACCCGCCCGACAAATCCAGCTGCCATAAATGCCAGTCTAATGTGAGAGGTCTTTATGAGGTTATGGCCTGAATGAATTAAGAAATACTTAACCAGATAAACATGTAAGGTGGGACATGGGGGTTAAGTAGGTGCCTTGGGTGGCATGAGGAATCTAGTGGATGCCCTTAGTGGCATGTGAAATACGATTAGTAAGACTTAACCAAACATACATGTAAATGAACATGACTAAGAGGGTTAAATGGGATGTACTAATGATGACAAGCTTAGGTGGGTAGCTTGTGGGGGCCCATTTCAACCAGTATCCCAAACGTATCTTTGTGGGCTCGACCCAAGTCGAGGACGGGACACGCATGCTGGCCTTGACTATAAGAGGCCAAAACGGGGTAGCGGTGGCAACGCAAGTCCAACGGGTTTCATATGCGTGTGTGGACCCGGGCTGGTAAGTAAGACGTTGTTGCATCGTGTAGGTATAAGCCGTGCATTCTCAAGTTGTATCGGGTTGCCACTTTAGGGGAGTGATACACCCCACTGTGGGGCCAACACGGGTATCTACGAGTAGGGAGCCGATCGAAAGTGGGTAGTGGGGTACACCTAGTGGAGATAGGGGCAGACGACACCTATGTAGACAGCTAGGGGTACGCAAGGCTATTTATATAGTTTCTGTGTGAAGCAAGTGGGATCAACATTTAGGGTGACTGGTGCGGTGCAGTGTAGTAATTATTCGTTAGTGATTAGGTGTGCCTTTAACGTTATCTTTAGCGTAATCTTTAACGTTATCTTTATCTACTCTTCCATACCCAATAGTCCATAGACATTTCCTTGTTTTCCAGCTTATGCCTTAGTCTAGTTATTTTGATAATAGTATTGTTGGAATTATCATACTCGCCAGACTTTATGTCTGACCCCCTCCATTTCTATCCTTTTTCCCCCTCCTGGTCCTCAGGTTGGGCCCAGCTCTAGTGGAGTTTGATTGGATTGCTTTATCTCTCTTGGAAAGCTTGAACCGTTGAAGTAAAGTCCATCTTGTTATCTTCTTTAATGGCTATTTGTGTAATGGGATTATGTATTTTGTTTATCAAGATAGATATTGTACTTGACTCTGATTTATGGTTTTATGATTTAACAAACATGTTTAATTTCCGCTGCAATAAAATGAAGTTTTAGATTTCCAAGTACTACTTATTATATGTCTTGTTGTATTTTTTCTGTTCTATATTCACTTATAACCTCCATGGAAGTTAATGCATTCCCTTTGTGAGTGACATTAATGGACGTGGGGTGTTACAGGTTCTCTGATATATTATTTATTATTGTTTTTTCTGTTGATGAATGATGATTGTACAAGGGAAAGCAACAAAGTTAATAGTAGTAACTTAGAAGCAGATAGGGAGGAAGGTGATCTATCACCACTGAAGATGTGAATCCTAATTTGAAAATTGAAGTTGAAATGATTTTGGTGATATAAGTGATGTGCTACCATGGTTAGTTGTAATGCTGGAAGTTGCAGCTGTGTTGAATCATGGTGTCTTGACTTCCTGCTCATAGAGAGGATTGGTTGATATATATGCTTCAGGCTTAGTCTTATGTCCATGCATGCTCTTCACCTGTTTCATCGATATGTTATGTAGTGAGTTTTATGAATTCACTCTCACGTGTAAATTCTTCATGTGCAGGGCAAAACTCTTCTCGGTCTGGTTGATTAGCCTGATCGACAGCCTCATCTTCTTTAGTTAAGCTAATTATGTCAAACTTGTTGTCAATAGCAATTTCAGGTTGCTAAGCTTCTTTGTTGTTATGTGACACCTATTGTTTTTCTTTCGGCGGGGTTATGTTGTCACCTTCCATCTAGTCCTGGTTAATTATGTAACTTGTATCTATGTATGTATGTTGTTGTGATATTTTTGCTTTACCCACATACTGTCAGTTTCCATGTAAGTTTGTTCTCTATTTGCTTGATTGGTTGCCCTCAGTAGCCCCTGTATATGTATTTTGAGTAGAAGTGTTGAGGTAGATTGTGTGCCCATGTTCTTATTTTTTTGACATATTGAGGATGATGTGTTTGTGGATTCATTTGTATCACATTTCATACCTTGTTCTATGTATTGCCTTTTTGGTCTAGTTTTATTGCATTTTATTGTTTAAAGACCAAACTATTAGCAATGCAGGAAAATAAAAAGGTTTGAATTCATTATCTTTTTTTGTTAGTTACTAAATAATAATTAAAACATTTAAACCACACTTTCCTACGAAAATACTCTTTAATAATTATTTTAAGAGTAAGTTTAATTGGGTTTGAGCAGTAAATCATAGTACTAAGATTCTGAGAGTTTGGATTATTTGACTTATGTGTACTAAGCAAATTAAAAGCTGCCGTATTTAGTTGAATCTGTATAAAACTAGTTCGTTTTGAATTTATGCATTGTTTTAGCAGTAATTCTTAATAATGATTTCTTGTCATTATAGAGTTTTAATAGCCGTACTTGCTCAAATGTACGAAATTCATGTGGCCTTAACTTTAAAGCTGGCAATATCAGAGTTATAAAATGAGACTTGCAAATTCCATCCGAAGTAAAGAATAAACCAAACCTTGTAGCCTTGATGTTCACATAAATGAATTGGCCATTTGTTTCCCTGAAATGACCCTTTTGTGATTATCTCTTTTATATTTACATATAAATAATAGATGTACCATGAGCCACTCATATTCTTGGATACTAAAAATAAATGGGATATCATAGCTTGCAAGCTGCAAAAAACGAAGAAGGCAAACATTGTCTAGCTCCATTGATCATGTTAAATTGCTGCTGACGTTTGCTTGCTACATTTTGCTCATTGCTCAGAATATATCTATTGCTCTACATTTTATTTTTGTTTTATTATGCTTAGTTTGTTTCAGAATGAAGCATATCACATTTTCCTTTATAGAATTATGGGGGTCACTGCTTAGTGTGTTGTAGACGCGCACGACTTGAATTAAATTTAATATCACTAAAAGATATATGTGAAACATAACATTGTTATGCAGAGATCCATGCGTCACTCCAGCATAGGATGATGGATTGCGTTAATTTATGCAGCATTACGGTGGAGACCATGTGAGTGGGGTACCATGGTATGTACCTCAATATTGAGGGGTAGTTACATATATACTGTATTAGGTTAATCCACTGGGAAGTAAATCGGTACGACGTGTGTGTAACCTAATAAATAAGAAAATATGATTGAATGGTATATGTAGGATTATCCAAAGTGTATAATTTAAATCCAATCACCGGAACTTGTGTTCTGACCCCCTCCTCATAACATACTCGCAGGTTAGATTTGTGGTAGAGACATGATAGCTTTGGACACCGGTTGGGCAGTACTATTAATACAGTAAGGCTATATATTGATTATATTATATTTTATCCATTCCGCTGTGAGATTTTTTCTGAGCTCTAGCATATTTTACGTCTCTGTCTTTTCTGCAGGATACCAGAGCAAACTAACACGAGTTTCGATAGATTAGAATTTTGAAAAAATTCGGTCTTTCGGAATTTGGGTTGTTACATCTGATATCAAAGCTTAGGTTTAGGATTCCTATATAAATAGTGAGTGAACGTATTTGTATTTTTATAAATATAAATGTATTATATATATATACCTAGATCCATAGAGGAACCCACTAAATAGAAAGAGTATAACATGGTAAGAAATGGGATGTTTGTTTTGTACACTAAAGGTATGAATATGGAAATCTGAGACCCTTAGGTAGTTAAGGTGGAAAGTGTACAATGTACTTTATATGGAAGTAAAGTGAATCACATATGATTAGTATTTTGGGTTAGTGGGCTTGAAAACCTTATAGATTGGAAAAGGTTAAAAGGAGAAAAATGGATTAAGAATATATATAGTTGAGAAAATTGACCTTGGGGAGTGTCTAGGAAAGCTAAGAAAAATTGGAAACCCACTTTGAGTCTTACCCCATTGTTAACTTTTAAGAACTTGAAATTGTGAAAGTTTTGGGAAAATGATTTATGGTGTTTTAAAGTTTTAATCATAAAAGTTATAGTTTTAAATATGTTAAGTATACATATCGAGTTTTAAAGTAAAACGGGGTAAATTTTGTAAATAGCGATTTCTTGCGAAAACTTTGTTTAAAGTAAAATTATCTCAGCAAAAGGTGCATATCATGGAGCATGTATATCTTGTTAATTTTCTTGTTATATTTCGAATAAGAATTTTTAATAAAGAAAGTTTTGAAATCTCTATTCTTTTGACAATCATTTTTGATAAATTGATTTAAAGGGGAAATTTTTGATAAATCATTTCCTAGATCTGGTCTATTTCAATTCTCTTTTCTTTCTCTCCTTTTTCTTTTAGTAAAAAAATTGTAGATCCATGGTTATTAGGTTCTGAATCCAATTAAGAGAAAAACCATAGAATGCTAGATCTAGACCAGATCTAGCATTTGGAAGGCATATGAGGTGAGTGGATTTAAGCTATATCATTTTAGTTAATGATATGTTATCATTTAAGCATTCCCCGTTATTATGAAATATGAATTTTCCAGAATAATTAGAATTGTTAGGATGCTTTTATAACAAGTTGAGATATTTGGAAATTCATATGTTGAATCAGTTAAAGTGTTGAAATGTTTATGTATAAAACTATTGGAATATGGGTAAGAACTACTTTTGTTATAATTCCATGACTCACTTGTGGCATATTATTGAGTAAATGACATGTTAATTTATTGGATTTGAACAATTACCTGATTAAACGTTTACATGTTAAGATAGAATTAAACACATGTTACAAAGGATATGCGACATAATAGGCATAATTTGATGACATGTAAATTAGATTAAAATAACATGTGAAAAGGATAATACGCCTAAAATTAACAGTAAATAGGAATCTGTAACCGCGCTTAGACTTGAGGTAAGATTACAGTTATGGTAGAAGTCTGTTCGGAATCGCCTGGCATATCCGGCATCCACAAGTGGTAATCTAATGTGAGGGGTCTAAGTGCATAAATAAAACATATAATGGTGCTAAGACACAAGGTTAAGTCAACTTGTGGAAGAAGTATGCCCAGAACCTCCCGGAAAATCCAGCATCCATAAGTGTAGGCTTAATGTGAGAGGGCTAGTGCATAAACATATAAGTAAATATACGTATACGACAGGATTGATAAATGACATTAATTGAAATTAATCGAAATAAATGAATTGAATGAAAGATAACTACAAGAGTAAAAGGAATGGAATGAACGAGGAATGATAATAACCTATTATAAATAAAGTACATTAATAAAAATGTTGTATAATAGGTAGACTTGTCCTAGGGACAAGTGAAGATTATAACTTAGGTTATAATAAACTAGTAAGGACATGAGATAACTGGTGAAATGAGACAAGTGGCAGATAATTTTAAATTAAGTAACCAGTAAATGGGGAAAGCTAAAACTAGTTATTTGTAATAAATAGAGAAAGGGGGAAGTTTATGAAAAGTAAGAAGTTGTACTTCATTATAAATTAAGTAATCTGTAAACTTGGAAGTATGAAATCTGCTGATAAGAATAACATATTTAGGCTTGTCCTAGGGACAAGTGGAAATTATAACTTAGGTTATAATAAATGATAAAGGGAATAGAATAACTTATGTATGGGGATAAGTTGTACTTAATTGTAAATTGAGTTATGTACAAGAACAAGAATCTGAATAAGGACAACATAAGTTATATTTATGGAAGAGAAACTTATTAGTGGACCCTAGTTAAGAGAACTAAGTTAATAAGTAAAAAACGATAAGTTGTAGTGACGTTCTAAAATGGAATTATGATTAAATGAGAAAGAATGAGGAAAACTTATGAAACGAAATAAGTTATATTTAATCATAAATAATAGCTGACATGTTAAAAAGAAAACATGTGAATTGAGATATACTTAACTACATATTAAGTAGAACATGTTATTGTAGAATGAAATCAAACAAGAATATAAAGGGATTGTGGGTTACAAATCATAGATCACAATCTAGTGAATAAAATTTGTGGGCTTATTAATAAACTTAAATGGGTTAAATTATATGACTGAAATTAATAAGCAAGAGAAACATGGTAACTTGAATAAGAAGTCAATGTGACTGGAGATAACCAAGTTTATTATCCTTTATAGAATCAGTGAACATTGAAGAATTAAGTCTATAGTAGAACCGTAAAACGAGAATTCACAAGGTTCGTTCACTCAAGCTGCAACCAAGGTCGTTCATGCATAGAAAGGACAAACGTGGACCACGGCTCGACCATGAAAGCAAGGGTTGGACATAAAGCGCAGCACGGCTATACAGAGAAGTCGCGCTCTAAGAATGATACTGCCTAAGGATAGTGAGGATCGCGCATCTTATAGAGGTCGCCAATATCAAGGAAGTCGTTCATTCTTGTATCAAAAAGACGGTCGCGTGAGACAAAGAAGGTGATTAGATCACATGATCCATTCTGCAGTCGTTCGTCCACGGAACCGTGCATGGATCCCATATCTTCTTATAGAATTGCAACCTTGGACTCTCACTCATTCGCCGATCTGCCACTAGTATCACAATCAGAGCGGTTGCACGCATATCAGCTCTACAAGTTTTGGTTGGTCACTCATCTACCATTAGATACAGATGCTCCACTGTTCTTATACGAACCGGGAAGCTTTGAAAAGTCACACCTGAGCACTCGTTAATATCCGTCCATTCAATATGCCAAGACCTATGCAATCACTTGTTCCTATGCAACTACCCGCTCCTATGAGATTTCTCGCGTAGGTCAGCTGGAAACAACTGTCACCAGTTGGCTACAGCTAAGCGGTGGCATGTTCGTAATTAATAAGACAGGCGGCCTGTAACCTGCAAACATGAACTCCAACTCATTTCTTCGGGGGAAGCTCACCTATAAATAGGCCATGACTACCACTGAAATGGGAGAGACTTCTGGCTACCACGAAGTGCTGCTAAATTCTGTCCTCGGCCATTCCTAAAAGATTTCAACCATGATCATTATCTCTGTTCGAAGATCTTTCATCCACTTGGCCATGGCATCCATTAAATTCCTATAAGTGCAAAGGATCAAAGACATCCTCCTCCTCCGACGCTCAACCATCCTTCTCCTCCATAGATTCCGCCATTCTTTCATTGAACCTCGGGAATCTATGCGAGATTTGTTTGTAAAAGTGATAATATGTTGAGAGAGTAAGAAGATGTATGAAGAAGGAAAGTTTATGCGCTTTTTAACTATTGTCATGATAATACAAACTCCATTCACAGTGGATGTAGGCCTAACACATGGCTGAATGTAACGACCCAAACTTCCCCGATCTCTGAAGAGAAGAGAAAGAACAGATTGTCTTGAGAACACGACAAATTAGAAAGCAAACAGAAGAACATTTAATTGCTTATTACAACAATTTACATCAGAGTACAAGAATATACAGAGTATGAACAAATAATATGCATTTGATAAATATCAGAGATTTACAATTTACAATGCATCGGAAAATAATACAAAACTCAACTGAAAGAGATACACGGATACAGAGCTTTCCGAATATCATTCCAGCTGTAAACCAGGATCCTGTGATTATAAATCTGCAAAACCAAAACTACTAGTCGCCCGTGTGGAAAATAGGGGCACCCAGAGTTTAGGTTAAAACAATAAACACCAGGTCAGTCATGTGACTGGTGTGAGAACCAAAACAGTTATTAAATCTTTACTTTAAAATTTGGTGAATCAAGGGACAACGCCGTATAACACGGAACGAGTTTCCTCCCAAGAATACCAGTGCACATAACAAAAGAGCGCAATGCTTTTTGGAAAAATGAAGCTATTATAAGACCCAGGTCCCATCACATAATGCAACACAAGCCGGAGGATAGGGTTTTCTCTTATAATAGCCAAACATTCTTGGTACGTTACTATTATAGTGTAAATGGTATGAAAACCACTTCAAATATAAATGTATCAATCATAGACAGCATAGTGCCCCATCCCACTATGTCGCCATACTAGGCTCTACAAATAAAACCGAATGGCACGTATTGGAATTTGGATTTCCATCTGTGAACCAAGGCAAGGGATCGTCCTTACCGCTTCGAGACAATCTAGCCTACCATGTCTCTGGAACAGCCGCAACTGCACCTTGGATCGTCAGGGCCGGTTTACACGAAGTGGATTAAAATGCATGAGCAATACGTTTCCCCGCCCTATAGGGCGAAAATGAGCCAGATGACTCAATATCCATCGGCTCCATAGTAACCGATACATTCGAGGTGCCTCGCTATCCATCATCCACATAAGTAAAACGTCTGGGCTTGCAAAACCATGACACCATTCCTAGCTAGAAGGAGACGCATGTCCTCCCTGAGGTCCTCTCCCGTTTCTGGTTCACACCGGGGTGTGAGGCTCGAGAATTTACGCTATACCCAAAGCTATGCTATATTAAAGACGTGCTTTGATCATCAACCACAATACTTTGCTTTTCGATAGAATCCTTGATCATTTGCATCTCAGGATGCCACATAGGCAATTCACGCCATTCAACTAATGTCTATCAATCACACAGATTGAAATCCAATGTCAGACACACATCCATTTACAAGTTCGTTCTGGGTCTGAACGAAACCGGAGGCACCTTATTCCTCGTCTTATATGTCCAATACAAGAGAGAGGTCCTCGCATATCCAGTCGATCTCCAAGTACGTCTGGACGATCACCACTTATTACCTCGTCTTGGGTGTATAACCCAATCAAGACATCAGTAATCATCCAAATGATGTGAAGAGCCCCGGTCTTCAACCACCATCTTCATCACCGATTTATCGTCGATCCAGTTATTCAAAATGAGATAAACCCAGTCTTTCTGAAAAACTCACGTATATAATAAACAAGTGCTATAAAAACACAACATACGCCCCATTCCAATTCAGAATATTCTTTTATTCAAATATTCACATCTTTAGGGATATGTTCCTATTAATTTTATCAAAGATAAATTCTTTAAAATTTGTTCTTTAATCTTCCTTTCGATATCAATTGAAACCGAATCAAGGTTTACCCAAACTAGTCGGGATTAGCGAACCTTACCGAAGTAATCATTTGTTTTATTTCCCAATCCCAACCTATTCATCCCATGGAGCAAAACTGGTAATACTCCATATCTAACACCCACGGTGTTATCGGTAAATTTAATTACCATTTCACGTTCAAATCTAATTAAAGATTTAACTATCGCCTGGAGTAAAACTGGTGGTACTCCATTCTCGATCATTTCCCGAATTTGATAACTTAAATTATTAGATTCGCATTTAAATCTACTTAAAGATTCATCAAAACTCTAATTCAGTTTTAACTCCAAAAATCGTTACTTAATGATTTTTCAAAGTTAAGAAATTAATCTTATCTTTAACTGGGTTAAAGAACTAATGTCATTTAAAACACAGTTCATGATAAACCCAAAATCCCATTCCATTAATTATGGAATCTTCACGGAAAACAGATCAATATATATACTCGATATAAACTTCCGTATCCAACCGATAATATAAATGGAATAATGGCAAAGCCTTTTAAATTCCATAAATATTAAACGTCTTCCTCCACAGAAGCTCACTTCGATTATTATCCAATTGAATTCCATTCCATTCCAATTTATTGTATTAAATTGGAAAACTTCACTTTGGAAAATTTCCCTAAATCTTAATTAAAAGATTTATAAATTCCAAATCACATTTCACTGTAAATCGGGTTAAAGAATGAATGTCATTAAGACAAAGTTTACAATAAACCCAATTCACATTCCATTTTATTCCAGTTACTAAATATAACTAGAAACTCCAATAATCTTATTTAAAAGATTTATTCTTTTCACACGGGGTTTAAGAACAGTGTTAATGAAGACACCATTCACGACAAACCCAAAATCCAATTCTTTCATTCAATTCCAATTAAATATTAATTAACTGGAAAATTTCACTAAATCTTACTTAAAAGATTTATTATTTTCTCAGCTGGGTTTAAGAATAGTGTTAATGAAGACACCATTCACGACAAACCCAAAATCCCATTTGATATTAAATACAAGGCTCTGAATAGAAATTATATCGGCTTATATTTAATATCAAATTCCGAGACCAATAAATATCTTATTGGAAATAACGATAAAAAATATATCTTCCAAATTTCCATAACAATATCTGTATAATCACGGAATCCAATATAGAAATATCCCGAAGATGATCTCGATTCAAATCCATTCCAATTCATATATTGTAAATTCTGGTTATTTTTGAAAACCATTTCAAATCCAATTTATTTATTTAAAAATATTCGATTATAAATCTGGCTCATAACTAGTTCATTTTGATAAAAATATATTTTTATCGTTTCAAATATGGAATTTTTCATCCCAATTCCTTCTAAATCATTTATTATGATGTTACACAAATTATTGATATTTTTAATAATTTTATCAAGGCCCATACAGTCGATTTCCATAAATGGTCATCGAACTGCACTTACAACGACCTTCTCCAAATTTGATTTGGACATAATTCCAAATCAAACGTTAGATTTCAAAACTCTTAAATTCATTGGAAAGCTCTTTTCGATACGAATGCAACGGTTCCAGTTTTAGGAGGATTCGATAGTCGGATCTCCCGTACTGTCCATTCGAAGTCAATGGTCGAAATTCGCGAACTACCACGGTGCAGCGCGTTCTATTCAGGTCATTAAATATATATGTATTATATATATTTCGTCGATTTCCTTTTAAAACTATTTTATAACTCGTTTTAAATTTGTTTTTAAAACGTTTTCAACTTCATATTCAATTTTAAATCAAAATCCATGTGATTAATATATACATGATAATATTTTCAAAACGTTAGATTTTGAAATTACTTCCATTTCGATATTCGTTATAAAAATGAATAAAATCGATATAAATATCGTTCACGTCTAAATGGGGTTAATCTAATCAACACGGCTTCATATATTTAAATATTTTTGTGTCCATCCCAAATCAGACATCAAAATCATATTTTGATCCATTACTGAATATTATTTTAAAATATAAGTTATTTTAAAATATTCATTACTCGTCATTTTAAAATATTCTTCAGTTTGAAATATTCGTTCATTCCGAATTGGAATCAGACATAGTCAATTACCATATAATTTTATTTATATGGATTTCATACACACATGTGCACAACAATAATCATACACAGTCAACCATCATACAGAGTGCACGACACAACTGCATAAGCATTAAATATAAATAATTAACACTTACAACAGCCTATCAACCCATCGATTGACATACAACTAAATATTGGGATTAGTGTATGTCCAATATCATCCCAATACCCGTGTGGGGTTTTGAAACAACAAACACCGATTATTATTTGTGCAGTTGGGCGATGTGTAAAATATATCATCCCAATCAGTATCAGATGAATGGGTGTACATAAACAAATCGTCCGATTTGTTTATGAATATTTATTTTATTCATATGCACTTTAAAAATTATATTTTTAACCATATAATATTTATTTCATCTCATGAATATTTTATACAGTTCATTTATACAATAAAAATGATATTTTTATTGTTCTAATATTTTTAGAAAATTTCGGCACCATAACGGTGCGATACTAGAACCGGAATATGGTCTAGCCTTATCCCTCGCCTACTAATGGCTCGCGCCATGTACATACCAATTCTAATCAAATCATTTGATTTCCCAAACTAAATTCCACAAAATAATCCAATCAACCAAACAAACATGGTTTCAAACAAAGGTGTCGGGTGCTACTAAGCACCGACTACATCCTAGTATATATTTTTAACTAGAAAATAAATTAAAGTGAGAAGTTCTCACATTGGGATCCACTCCGCCGTGCTTTTCTGACGATCTGATTCTTTGTTCTGTTCCCAGACTTCGCAAACGAGCTTTAATCTTCAATCCATCTTTTTTTCTAGCGTAAGCACGCCATTCCAGACGACTTTCACCTAGTGGACTTTCCCAAAAATGCTCCAATTCGCCAAAATTTGTGAAATTACATAAATTGGACATCAGACTTTGGACGCATTTTCTAGACAACTCTGCATTCCAAAAATTGACTTCCATATACTCAAATCGTAGAGGAGAGCGTGCTCTTCGACTTTGGCAGTGTGGAGTTTTGGCCAGAAGCACCCCGTTTGGGAGATACGAGCTAAAATAGACCAGGGGGTTATTTGGAAACAGAAAAATATATAAAAATTGGATTTTTAGCCGCGCTGGTGGTCAGGGGACGGCAGCGTGGGGTGCTGGTGACGGCAGGGCGGTGCGGCGGTTGGGGTGTGGGCTGTGGTGGCCAGAAATGGTGGATTTTGGCTAGGGTATTCATTGGAGAAGGAGAGAAAGGGAGGGGATCATCGGAGGGGCTGACGGTGGTGTCGAGAGGTGGGGGAAGCGGCGACGCAGTCGCGGTGGGGCGGAGGTGGGTGGCCGCGTCACCAGGGCAGTCGCGGCTAGGTTGAGGAGGGACATCACTATTTGGGGATATGGGGGAGGGGGGTTGAACAGTTTTTTTTATATTTTATATTTTTATTTTTATGAAAATTAGGGTTATGCAATCCTATATATAACGCCACCCATTCGACCTTCAACTCGAACCCACCGACTGTCGCTCCGAGCTAATTACCCCCATTCTGGACACAATGGGATATGTTCAGAAAGCCAATTTGATTATTATGATTAGTTTTCCTTTAAATTAATATATAAATCAATATATTTTTAATTTGAACTTACATTTTAATTTACCGGGGCCACATACTGACTCCAAAAATTCCATAAAAACAAATGTGGCTATGTTTTGACGATACCGTCCTAACAAAACTATTATCGTCAAATTTGGAGATCATTTGAAAAACGGTCATTTTCCAGTCGATTAAATTCAAACTGAATTGACCCAACACGTTTAAATTCACCACGCTCACATATTAATTCCAAAAATTATGAAAATTGGAATCTAGCAATAATTTGACATTCCAGATCCAACAAAAGTGGTCTCATCGAAAAAGGAGGTCGTTTGCAAAATCGCTATTTTTAAGGGCTATATTTCCATAGTGACTACCCTGAATTTTCAACTGGACATAACTTTTTATTCCCGCTATGAAATCTGGATTTTTCAGATTCGTTGGAAAGATATTTTCAAACATATTCAAATATTTTTGGTTTCACTAAATTTTGGTTTATTTTAAATCCTGTACATTCATTTGAAATTTGAAATCGAATTTTCAAACTACCACGCAGTTTCCAATTCCTTTTATAATTAAAATAAATATTTATATTCTAACTTCGATTTATATAAATTTATATGTTCTAATTCTATTCAAAATAAATTTCTAGTTGTTATTATTTAAAACAAATCATTTTAAATATTCAAAATTCATTAAAATTGCCAAAATAAATTTTTTAAATTCGTTTAGATTATCCGGGTTGTTATAATCTCCCCCACTTAAAATCTTTTCGTCCTCGAAAATGAATGGAGCTGAATGTTGTTTAAGTAACCAACTCAACTTTCAGTTTGGCTTTCATTCTTCAACTTTTCAGTTTCTAAGAATTTATCAATTCTTCAAAAATTTGGCTAACACCCTAAATTTTTGAAAAATTTCGCCATAACCTCCTTTGTATGAGGAGACATTTAAAACCGCAACTAGCCACACAGGGCCCTCATCATCCAAAAAGAAAAAGAAAAGGCCATTCGGCTTGCCAATCGGCTCATAAAATCATCCAAACCCAATAAATTAGTAAACATATACCTATTTGTCGGGCATACAATTTTATTCCTCTTCTTAGCCTCCTTGCTATGATCTGTTCAATATATATGCATGTACATGTATGCAATTTCAATCCATTTTCAATTCAGTTTAATATTTTGATTCGATTTGGCCTTACATATCATTCCTTCCTTTATTGGTTTAATCAATCCAATATATTTATTAATCAAACTAATAATCATACGATACAACCAGCAATCAATTAGTTGATTAAATTTTCAAAGTCATAACTTGATATATATATACACAAAATCGTGTTTTTGATGCCAATCCACAACAAAAATCCTATCTAGTTTTTGTTCTCACACCAGCCAATTGGAAATATATAGGCATCCCACTTTCGAGACTCGAGTAGACTCCGATGATGAGGCCTCATCATCAGGATCATCCCCGTGTGACTAGAGTGTGATTCTATATCTATTCAGTATATTAAAACTTCGAATACACATTTTCAAGGCGTATATACAAATTCTTTATACATTGGATTGTCCAAAATCAATATAAAATAAATATTCAAATACGTATAAAATGGTTTAAATCTTCAAAACAAAATTTGTTTTTCATTTTTATTTTAAAACCACTACTCTTCACACTCGTTCTAGGATACTACTGATCCTATCTCTAACGATTCATTCTCATTGGATATTACTAATCCAATATCTAATGAATTCTTTCATTCGGTTCTAATATGTTTTGTTCTCGAGCTCTGTAAACCAATGCTCTGATACCAAATTGTAACGATCCGAACTTCCCCGATCACCAAAGAGAAGAGAAAGAACGGATTGTTTTGAGAACACGAGACTCAAATAGAAGAACATTTCATTGCTTATTACAACAATTTGCATCAGAGTACAAGAATATATAGAGTATGAACAAATAATATGCATTTGATAAATATCAGAGATTTACAGTTTACAACGCAGTGGAAAATAATACAAAACACAACTGAAAGAGATACACGGATACAGAGCTTTTTGAATATCATTCCAGCTATAAACCAGGATCATGTGAATATAAATCTGCAAAACAAAAACTACTAGCTTCCCATGTGGAAAATAGGGGCACCCAGAGTTTAGGTTAAAACAATAAACTCCAGGTCAGTCATGTGACTGGTGTAAGAACTAAAACAGCTATTAAATCTTTACTTTAAAATTTGGTGAATCAAGGGACCACGCCGTATAACACGGAATGGGTTTCCTCCCAAGAATACCAGTGCATATAACAAAACATCGCAATGCTTTTTAGAAAAATGAAGCTTTTTTAAGATCGATGTCCCATCACACAATGCAATGCAAGCTGGAGGATAGGGTTTTCCCTTTTAATAGCCAAACATGCTCGGTACGTTTAAAACAAATCATTTTGATACTATTATAGTGTAAAGGGTATGAAAACAACTTCAAATATAAATGTATCAATCATAGACGGCATAGTGCCCCATCCCACTATGTCGCCATACTAGGCTCTACAAATAAAACCGAATGGCACGTATTGGAAGTTGGATTTTCATCTGCGAACCAAGGCAAGGGATCATCCTTACCGCTTCGAGACAATCTACCCTACCATGTCTTAGGAACAGCCGCAACTGCACCTTGGATCGTCAGGGCCGGACCACACGAAGTGGGTTAAAATGCCTGAACAATATGTTTTCCCGCCCTATGGGGTGAAAATGAGCCAGATGACTCAATATCCATTGGCTCTGTTGTAACCGATATATCCGAGGTGCCTCGCTATCCATCATCCACATAAGTAAAATGTTTGGGCTTGCAAAACTATGACACCACTCCTAACCAGAAGGAAACGCATGTTCCCCCCGAGGTCCTCTCCCATTTCTGGTTCACACCGGGTGTGAGGCTCGCGAATTAATGCTATACCCAAAGCTATGCTATATTAAAGCCGTGCCTTGATCATCAACCACAAGACTCTGCTTTTCAACAGAAGCCTTGATCATTTGCATCTCAGCATGCCACATAGACAATTCATGCCATGCAACTGATGTCTATCAATCACACAGAATGAAATCCAATGTCAGACACACATCCATTTACAAGTTCGTTCTGGGTCTGAACGAAACCGGAGGCACCTTATTCCTCGTCCTATATGTCCAATACAGGAGAGAGGTCCTCGCATATCCAATCGATCTCCAAGTATGTCTGGATGATCACCACTTATTATCCCGCCTTGGGTGTACAGCCCAATCAAGACATCAGTAATCATCCAAATGATGTGAAGACCTCTGGTCTTCAACCACTGTCTTCATCGTCGACTTATCGTCGATCCAGTTATTCAGAATGGGATAAACACGGTCTTTCTGAATACTCATGTATATAATAAACAAGTTCTATAAAAACATAACATACACCTCATTCCAATTCAGAATATTCTTTTATTCAAATATTCACATCTTTAGGGATATGTTCCCATTAATTTTATCAAAGATAAATTCTTCAAAATTTATTCTTTAATCTTCCTTTAGATATCAATTCAAACTGAATCAAGGTTTACCCAAACTAGTCGGGATTAGCGAACCTTACCGACGTAATCATTTTTTTATTTCCCAATCCCAACCTATTCATCCCATGGAGCCAAACTGGTAATACTCCATATCTAACACCCACGGTGTTATCAGTAAATTTAATTACCATTTCACGTCCAAATCTAATTAAAGCTTTAACTATCGCCTGGAGTAAAACTGGCGGTACTCCATTCTCGATCATTTCTCGAATTTGATAATTTAAATTATCAGATTCACATTTCAATCTACTTAAAGATTCATTAAAACACTAATTCAGTTTTAATCTCTAAAAGTCATTACTTAATGATTTTTCAAAGTTAAGAAATTAATCTTATCTTTAACTAGGTTAAAGAACTAATGTCATTTAAAACATAGTTCACGATAAATGCAAAATCCCATTCCATTAATTATGGAATGTTCACGGAAAATAGATCAATATATATATAATCGATATAAATTTCGGTATCCAGCCGATAATAAAAATGGAATAACGGCAAAGCCTTTTAAATTCCATACATATTAACCATCTTCCTCCACAGAAGCTCACTTCGATTATTATCCAATCGGATTCATTCCATTCCAATTTATTGTATTAAATTGGAAAACTTCACTATGGAAAATTTCTCCAAATCTTAATTAAAAGATTTATAAATTCCAAATCACATTTCACTGTAAATCGGGTTAAAGAACGAATGTCATTAAAACACAGTTCACAATAAACCCAATACACATTCCATTTCATTCCATTACTAAATATAACTAGAAACTCCAATAATCTTACTTAAAAGATTTATTCTTTTCACACGGTGTTTAAGAACAGTGTTAATGAAGACACCATTCACGACAAACCCAAAATCCAATTCTTTCATTCAATTCCAATTAAATATTAATTAATTAGAAAATTTCACTAAATCCTACTGAAAAAGTTTATTCTTTTCTCAACTGGGTTTAAGAACTGTGTTAATGAAGACACCATTCACGACAAACCCAAAATCCCATTTGATATTAAATACAAGGCTCTGAATAGAAATTATATCGGCTTTTATTCAATATCTAATTCTGAGACCAATAAATATCGTATTGGAAATAACGATAAAAAATATGTCTTCCAAATTTCCATAATAATATCCGTATAATCATGGAATCCATCCGAAGATGGTTTCGATTGAAATCCATTCCAATTCATATATTGGAAATTTTGGTTATTTTTAAAAAGCATTTCAAATCCAATTTATTATTTAAAAATATTGGATTATAAATCTAGTTCATAACTAGTTCATTTTGATAAAAATATATTTTTATCCTTTCAGATATCGGATTTTTCATCCCAATTCTTTCAAAATCATTTATTATGATTTTACACAAATTATTGATATTTTTAATAATTTTATCAAGGCCCGTACAGTCGATTTCCATAAACGGTCATCGAACTGCATTTACAGCGACCTTTTCCGAATTTGATTTGGACATAATTCCAAATCCAATTGTTGATTTCAAATCTCTTATATTCGTTGGTAAGCTCTTTTTGATATGAACCCAAAGGTTCAGGTTTTAGGCGGATCCGACAGTCGAATCTCCCATAATGTCCATTCGAAGTCAATGGTCGAAAATCGCAAACTATCGCGACGCGTTCTATTCGGGCAATTAAATATATATAATATACATATTATATATATTCGTCGATTTCCATTTAAAACGTATTTTATAACTCGTATTAAATTCGTTTCCAAAACGATTTCAACTTCATATTCAATTTTGAATCAAAATTGAATATTCCATATCATTAATGTATCATGATAATATTTTCAAAACATTAGATTTTGAAATTACTTCCATTTCGATATTCATTATAAAAATGAATAAAATTGATATAAATATCATTCACGTCTAAATGGCGTTAGTCTAATCAACCCAGCTTCATATATTTAAATATTTTCGTGTCCATCCTAAATAAGACATCGAAATCATATTTTTGATCCATTACTGAATATTATTTTAAAATATCAGTTATTTTAAAATATTCATTACTCATCATTTTAAAATATTCTTTAATTTAAAATATTCATTCATTTCGAATTGGAATTAGACACAGTCAATTACCATATAATTTTATTTATATGGATTTCATGCACATATGTACACAACAATAATCAAACACAGTCAACCATCATACAGAGTGCATTACACAACTGCTAAGCATTAAATATAAATAATTAACGCTTACAACAGCCTGTCAACCCATCGATTGACATACAACTAAATATTGGGATTAGTGTATGTCCAATATCATCCCAATACCCGTGTGGGGTTTTCAAACAACGAACACTGATTATTATTTGTGCAGTTGGGCAATGTGTAAAATATATCGTCCCAATCAGTATCAGATACATGGGTGTACATAAACAAATCGTCCAATTTGTTTATGTATATTTATTTTATTCATATACACGTTAAAAATTATATTTTTAACTATATAATATTTATTTCATCTCATGAATATTTTATACAGTTCATTTATACAATAAAAATGATATTTTTATTGCTCTAATATTTTTAGAAAATTTCGGCAGCATAATGGTGCGATGTTAGAACCGAAATAAGGTCTAGCCTTATCCCTCGCCTGCTAATGGCTCACGCCATGTACATACCAATTCTAATCAATTCATTTGATTTCCTTAACTAAATTCCACCAAATAATCCAATTAACCAAACAACCAAACAAACATGGTTTCAAACAAAGGTGTCGGGTGGTACTAAGCACCGTCTGCATCCTAGGATATATTTTTAACTAGAAAATAAATTGAAGTGAGAAGTTCTCACACTAGGATCCACCCCGCCGTGCTTTTCTGACGTTCTGACTCTATGTTCTGATCCCAGACTTCGCAAACGAGCTTTAATCTTCAATCTATCTTTTTTTCTAGCGTAAGCACGCCATTCCGGACGACTTTCGCCTAGTGGACGTTTTCCCAAAAAACGCTCCAATTCGCCAAAATTCGTGAAATTACATAAATTGGACAGCAGACTTTGGACGCGATTTGTGGACAACTCCGCAATCCAAAATTTGACTTCCATATACTCAAATCGAAGAGGAGAGCATGCTCTTCGACTTTAGTAGTGTGGAGTTTTGGCCAGAAGCGCCCCATTTGGGAGATACGGGCTAAAATAGATCAGGGAGTTATTCGCAAACTAAAAAATATATAAAAATCGGATTTTTAGCCAAAGTGGGGTCCATGGTTGGCGCTGGTGGTCAGGGGTGGCGGCGTGGGGTGCTGGTGACGGCAGGGCGGTGCGGTGGTCGGGGTGTGGGCTATGGTGACCGGAAATGGTGGATTTTGGCTAAGGTTTTCACTGGAGAAGGAGAGAGAGGGAGGGGATCATCGGAGGGGCTGATGGTGGCATTGGGAGGTGGGGGAAGCGGCAACGTAGTCGCGGTGGGGCGGGGGCTGAACAGATTTTTTTTCTTTTTATGAAAATTAGGGTTATGCAATCCTATATATAACGCCACCCATTCGACCTTCAAATCGAACCCACCGCTTGTCGCTACTAGCTAATTGACCCCATTTCAGACACAACGGGATATGTTCGGGAAGCCAATTCGATTCTTATGATCAGTTTTCTTTTATATTAAAATATAAATCAATATATTTTTAATTTGAACTTACATTTTAATTTACCGGGGCCACATACTAACTCCAAAAATTCCATAAAAATGCATCTGGCTTTGTTTTGACGATACCATCCTAACAAAACTAATTTCGTCAAATTTGGAGACCGTTTGAAAAACGGTCATTTTCCAGTCGATTAAATTCAAACTGAATTGACCCAACACGTTTAAATTCACCACGCTCACATATTAATTCCAAAAATTATGAAAATTTGAATCTAGCAATAATTTGACATTCTGGATCCAAGAAAAGTGGTCTTATCGAGAACAGAGGTCGTTTGCAAAATTGCTATTTTTATGGGCTATATTTCCATAGCGACTATCTTGAATTTTCAATTGGAAACAACTTTTTATTCTCACTATGAAATCTGGATTTTTCAGATTTGTTGGAAAGATATTTTCAAATAGATTCAAATATTTTTGGTTTTACTAAAATCCGGTTTATTTTGAATCCTGTACATTCATTTGAAATTTGAAATCGAATTTTCAAACTACCGGAAGTTTCCAATTCCTTTTAAAATTAAAATAAATATTTATATTCTAACTTCGATTTATATAAATTTATACATTCTAATTCTATTCAAAATAAATTTCTAGTTGTTATTATTTAAAATAAATCATTTAAAATATTTAAAATTCCTTAAAATTGCCAAAATAAATTTTTTAAATTGGTTCCGATTTTCTGGTTTGTTACACTGAACCACTCTAAAATCTCGTCTCCATTTTGTTTCCTTTGCATTTTTACTTTAAATTGTTGTTGAGTGCACCTCCATTCATTTTCTAACCATAATGGTGGTACAATTCTCATACCCTTGGTGCTTGAACAATTTTTGGTGCAAACATTTTCGCGCCCACCGTAGGGCTCACTAGCATTCCCTTCCTTCGACTTCCCTCTAATTTCAAATAGCCTACCATCGAGATCCTGAACTGTCTTTTTCCTCGAAGCCATGGATGGTTCAAAGAAAAATAACACGTCCGTTAAAGCAACCATGATTGCGGAGGATGTTCAAAGTGATGAGGCTACACCACAGGCTTTGAGCCGAGAAGTCGAAGAATCTTCTCGGCCATCCGTAGCACGAAATGAATTAAATGTGGCTATGACCGGTTTGAACAAAAAAATGGATGCCACAACAAAAGTGATGATAAAGAGGCTTAATGCCCTAATTAGCACTCAAATCAATCCTCTATCATCGAATGTTGTAACGTTGTTAATGAAAAAGAGGACTCTTCTGCATCAGACCTTAGTCGCTCCCACTTTTTAGTGGAAGACAAGGAGGAGGCCGATGTTAAAGATTCTAAGGTCAAAATCCTATAGCACGAGGTAAAACATACAACCCAAAGCACCGCAAGCCCCACCAAAGGGACACTCCCAAAAAGAAGCGCAAAGCATCGTAGTTCAAACTGTGATCGCTCTGGCAAAAGCATCAACGCCAGTCTCGCGGAACAAGTGGATGACGAAAATCGTATTAAAGATATGATTCTGCGAATAATGAAAGAAAGAGCTGTCCGGGAAGACGATGAGAAAGAATGGGAGTTTTCACCCAGTAAAAACCCATTTACAGAAAGGATCCAACAAGCAAAGTTCCCTAAGAAATTCATACCCCCAACTATTGCGCCTTATGGTGGAACTGGAGACCAAACATCTTTCTATTCAAATATGATCAACACATGAACGGAGCTAGGGCAACCGACGAGATAAAATGCTTGTACTTCCCTATATGCCTAGAAGTTGTGGCTTCACTATGGTTCACTGGAATTCCACCTAAGTGCGTTGTCAATTTGCCGATTTAGCAAGAAGATTCCAAGTCCAGTTCCATCTGCAAACTACCAAAGCAAGAGACGTAATGTCGCTCGGCGAGATGGAGCAAATATCTGGGGAAACTATCAAAGATTTCCTTACCCGAGTCCATGTTGCAGCAGCTGAAGTCATAGAACTGGAGCCTTGGTACTTACTGGCAGCTCTGAAAGGTGCTATCAATAAGAAATCAGAATTTGGGAAATGGCTCAAAATGAAGAAACCAAAGACTCTAAAGAAATTATATAAGAAAGCCGAAGAGTACATGAGCATGGAAGAGGATGCCTTAAATATCCAGAAGGACATAGAAAGTAATACTGCCAAAGAAGGAAAAATTAATGAGTTTCAAATAAGGTAGAAGAATGATCTTTAGCAAAAAAAGAGGAACTTATGAGAAGGATAATAAAACACATAAGAAGTCACGATTTTTTAAGCAGACAGAGTTGACTCCTTTAAATGAGACCCTAGAGAATATCTATTCTGCTATAAAGGACACAAGAGTTTTTCCTCAAGTATAACCACAAAGGATTACAGGGCAGCAAGCCAACTCCGGAAAATTCTGTCGGTTTCATAATCAGCCAGGGCACAACACAAATGAATGTCAGTATCTGAGAAGCTTAATTGAAGAGTTCATCCGAAAGAACCAACTTCAGCAGTATGTCAAGAATCCTCAGAACGCTCCAGTTGCCCAGGGGCAGAGTAACACTACGAGTCAACTCGGGCTACATGAGAAAGCCCAAGCATCCGTAGACCTACGACCGGTCATCGACTAACAACCATCAGCTACAATTCATTATCTAAAGCTAAAAATGCACAACCCCCATCACCTTTATTTTACAATTACTTTGCTTTGCTTTACTTCGTGATGTGTTTCTACAAACAATCTGTGATTTACCTGTACTGTACCAAGCAAGACCTAGACAAGCCGAAAATTATTTGCTTAAATAAATCATATGTTTGCTGACTCATACTAAAACCAATCTCTCAAATATAGGACAAAAAAGGATGGGCGACCGCTCATTCACAACTCAACCATAACTGAAAGCTCCCTAAGCACATCCTGGTTGGAACAATTCAGGCATCAAATGCTAAAAGCACCATTCAAACCAGGCAAGATAATCAAACCTACCACCTTGCAAATCTCAAAAGGAAAAATCATTCAGAGTCAAATGATGGAAAATGCACAAAGCCAGAAAGCTGTGCTTTTCGCCACAAAAACACACAATTCTCAATAAACATCAAATTCAGAAATCATAGCCGAAATGGGTTAACAAAACAATTCAGAAATCCTAGCCGAAAGGGGGTAACAAAAATCCTAGCTGAAAGGGGGTAACAAAAATCCTAGTCGAAAGGGGGTATCCGATTTAGTCTCTGTTTGAGTATAATAAACCTGATCAAACAGGACCAAGATATAAACCTGATCAAATAGGACCAAGATTGGGTCGAAAACATAAAACCCAAGTCCTCCCCTGGGGGCACGTACTTAAAACCAGTCTTCGAAGGGCTTGGGTCATTGGGTCGGTGAGGTATGGGGTTGAGTTCACACTAAAAAATAATAAAATGTATATATGTGAATATGCGTTTAATCGAGTCTCCGAAAGTCATGGGATGTTAGGTCAGTAGGAAACATGATTAGACGCATTATATGGTACATGCACCTTTTCATGGGGGCATGCATTCGAATACAAGCTTCAAAGGGTTTGAATTACCAAAGTATCGAGAAATAAAATAAGTGCGTAATAAAATAAAACCCCTTAAGGGAGAACAAAGAAGAAAAGTGAGATTCTAAGATTACAGTGAACTTCAATATGGGGGTATAACTATGATGTTAAGACGAACCCACAATACTAGTGTTACACGCTGTGAGATCGTGACAATCGTACGACCAATAAAACACAACCTGGTACGAATAAACTGCGATAAGAGTATAATATGCGACATGCCAGTGAGAAAGATAACAAAGCAAAACACAAATTCATCACAGAGTCACAGATTAGACGCAGGGTCATAAAGTGGGCAACACAAATATAAAGTAGCAGGCGAGGACTGACGCTCGCATATACAACCAGTCTGAAGATTGTCATTTTTCTTCACCATCCCCAGTGCATTGCTTGACAGTGTCATCCTGAACACCATGATCATCAGTGAAGTTAGACTCATAAGCATTTTCATTAATAGTGGAAGCTTTTGCAGGAGAAATCTGAGAGCCTGAAGCTTCGACGTCATCAGGACGAAAAGTGTAAGCGAAGAAAACATTCGGAGCCTCTTTCCTAAGAGATTGAGCTCATTCACCTGCTAGTATTTTTCTACCTTTATCTAAAGCATCACGATCTACTGCCTCTAGGAGGGTATCTTGGAGAACACTGTCTTCTTTATCCTTGGAATATTTAAGTACTTGTTCCCAAACAAGAGCCAATTTTCGAGGGAAATCCTTTTTTAGAAAACTCAAGCTTCTACGATTAAACACTGAGAACGTAAAATTGGAATAGGGTTTCATTAGTTTTAATTTTGGCTTGCTCAAGATCATTGGTTAGCTTCGCCTTTTCTTCTTCCAGAGTTTTGAGGGTTGTACCTTGGGAGGTAATCTTCTCTTCGAAAGCCATCCTCTCCCGCTGGCAAGAAGTTACAGTTTGTTGTTCTAAAGGCAATTGAGATTCAACAAATTCTCTGCCAAATTGAACCTTATGAATTTACTTTTTGATAGCCTCAATCTCCCCTGAAGCTTCTCATTTTCAACTTCTAAACTACTTGTCCTATTATCTTCACCCTTCAAAGATGCAATCTCAAATTCGTGAGATTTAGTCATGTGGATCAACTCGGTCTTATCATTCTCAAGAAGCTCAATACACTCGAGGTGTCGAGTGTTCAATCTCTAGAACTCGAAGCAAAGTTTGTTCCACGGTTCAAATTAATCTCTGCTGGTATCCTCAGCTTCATCTAATTGTACTTCAAGTTGGTTGTTAACAGTGTCAAGCTAAGTGGTCATGTAATGTTTTATAGCACTCCACTCTCCAATGGCCTTCTGATCATCGTACGGGAACAAGTCTAAGTCAAAATCTATTCCCCTTAAATCCCAACCTTCGAATCAATCCTTCAGCCTTGGATTACCAGGGACAATTTCGTAAGGAGGCCTATCAAGGATTGCTCGGATCTGACAGGAAGTGGAAACAATTGATTGAGAGGTTGCAAAGGATGGTTCCGGAAGGACCAGAAAACTGGAGCCTAAGAGCTCGGTCGATTTATGAGGTTTCCTGGACTCATCCTCACCTTGTTCATCATTATATATCTTCTCCTTAGCATCCTCATTGCCCGTAGCTTCTTTTTCAAATATCTGTAGATAATCATACTTCCTCTTCTTCCGCAAATTTACTAGCGATGATTCAGGAGCATGTTCGGTTGAGGAATCTGAAGGTAATCGAGGACGCTTTGAGCAGCGAGAAAGACAGAATTGTAGAAGTTTTTGTTGATTAACGAGACCAGCTTGTTGGGAAAAGTTATCTGATAAAGATGATCCCATTCCTGAGTCTGGAAAGCAAAAGAAAACTTTAGCACTTGTATCATAAAGTACCAAGGCAATATGAAAAAGAAGATATACTGGCATTGCAAAACACTTTCCTGACCTAGAAACAAGAGCTTTGGGAATTCCTGTATTTAAGATTCGGGGGTCTAAATATTTGAATGATAGTATTACCATGGATAAAGCCTTTAGCCAAATCAGGAGCACCAAAATCTTTAAAGGTCACTGAACCACCTTCTTCGTGGTTATCCTGAATGGGAGAACTTTCATCAACATTTAAATCTTCCTTAGAAGTCGCCCCAGTATCATCAAACTGCTCATTCTCTTTCACTAGATCCGAGGCAATTTTTGAGGAGGCCACGCTTGCATTTTCCTGGCCAGTTACCTCAAAGGAAAGACCCTCCTTCTCAGTCTGGTCCAATGAAATCATCAGATCTTTACCCTTATGACGCTTGGATACTACCTTTTTGGCAGAAACCGATTTGGGTCTAAGAATTGCTTTACTGCTTTTTACGGGGCTGGAGCACTTCTTCTTCGGGGTCTTTTTTACCAAAGATTTGCCAGCAGCACCCTTTTTATCAGAAGCATCCACCACGAAGGTATACAAAGGAGAAAGCAGGCTATAAAGACATAAGAAATCTTTGGTAATCAAAAATTTCCTATTCCTTTCACCATCCCCAACAAACAATAAAGAATTACTGAGATCTTGATTAAAGGCAACACTCTGATCAGGAAGCACTGTAACATAATTAAGGACTTGAGTAATGAGATTAAGTGGAGTAAAAAAAGGGTCTGAGAAGTAAATATACTCACCGCCTTCCATCCATAAGCCACAGAAACTATCAAGGCATCGAACAAAGAAGTCTTGATTAGGAAATCCTCGAACACTGTCCACCAGGCCAGTAATAATTTTGGGACCCCGGCTTTCTACAAAGATAATTGAGGGGGGTTGATTCCTCTTCTTAAAAGAATATAAGGAGCATATTTCTTCAAATAAAAGAGCATGTTGCTTTCCTCTCATGAAAAGGATATAAAGGCTTATTAAAATTGCATAACCATTTGGGTGTAATTGGTATGGGGAAAAAGCCAAGCTCCGAAGAATCATTTCTAAATAAGGATTAAAAGGAGGAATGGCCCCTCTCACCAGCATACCATGAGTAACAGCAACATATCAAGTTGGAGGAATATCCGCGAACTCTTTCTCACTGGGCAGTTTGGCTTCTTCCTTTTCCGAAACTCCAAATTGGTTGCACAATTGTTCGAACGAGCTAATAGAAAGCTCTGTCTCATGCCTTTCACAAGGAATAGTAGAAAGAGCATGGGGCTTTGGGAAGCGTTGATTGGCATCTACCCCAGGGACAGTATCTGGTGTGATTACAGTAGTTTGGTCCGAACTTCTAGCCTGTCCAGACATGGTTTGGTTTTGGGACTCTGGGGTGGTGGATAATGAGTTAGCATTCCTACATAAATATTATGTCACTAGAGAATTAGTGTTATCGAAAGGATGGGAGTTTAGTATGTACAAACCAAAATAGGGTCGTGCACAACCAATCCTTACAGGGAAAATAGAAATAATCCAGCCAAATTTAACTCAGCAAGGCATAACATAACTCAGATATTTTTACCATTCACACAACATTTGTTTGGTTATTCGCAATGAGTTTCAATCACTCACATGTGGACAACCATATTCCATATCTGAACTCATACCGACCTTGACGTAAACACAAATAGCTGTATCGTGTTAGCTGCTTAAGTTCGAGTCAAGATGATAACACATATTCAGACATAATGAGTTGTTCTAACTTCATTTAGAAGCTAAGATGGAACGACCCATGTCAAATTAAAGATTAGGCAACCATAAAGCTCGAACACAAGTATACACGATGCGAAAAAGGAAAATTTCCTAAAACCAAATACAAGGTCAAAACAGATACAGATGACGAACAATTTTTACAAACCCTCAATTTCGCGATATGAAGACAAAGACTGTTGATAATTCGGGGGACGATCAACAAAATTGCACAAGTCTACAACAAAGGAATATTAAAGAGTATTTTTGCAAGCAACTTACAGACATACTGTTGAAAATTGGAGAGGCTGTATATTTTTGATAGGCAAAATCATTGCTTGTATAATCCTGCAATGACCTAGTTGGAATCACAAGAATAATCGGGAAATCCGCTAGGGACAATTTTGATTAATATTCGGGTCTTTCAAAGTTGCACCCAGGGTTTTCAAATTCATACTTCAAAAATAAGATTAAGAAAAAAATTTACTTACAAGAGAACGGACAAATCTCAAGTCTGAGCGAGTAGACTACCTAAATCAATCTTGAAGTTGCAGAGCTCTAGTGGAGGTACTATGCACGGCTGAAAGACGAAAGGTCGAAAGGACCAAAATAATTGAAAGCTTTGAAGGTAATTAGGACAGTGAGCAGGCGTCTAGAACAACACCGCCATTAAACGTTTCTTTGGAAGAAAAGAAATGGGAAACAATAAAGAAAGAAGGCGGTATATAAAGAAAGAGGAAGGCAAAGAGAACCAACGAAACGAAACAACGCATCAATTTTCTCACTCAACCATGGTATGCAAACGAGCGACTTTAAGATCAACCAATTGTGTCAGCACATAAGAGATTGTAAACCCAATCAGATATACATATACATATGAACCTTATGAAAGCACGACCACCACATGAGAGAATTGGCAGTAATCCATCAATTGACATTACATTTCATTATTTCGAAGCATGTAATTTTCACAAGCTGAAAATTACAAACTTCGAGGGGCAAATGTTTATCCCTTGTAGAATCAGGTGAACATTGAAGAATTAAGTCTACAGTACAACCGTAAAACGAGCATTCACAAGTTTCGTGCACTCAAGATGCAACCAAGGTCGTTCTTGCATAGCAAGGACAAACGTGGACCACGGCTCGGCCATGAAAGCAAGGGTTGCACAACATGGTTATACAGAGAAGTCGGGCTCTAAGAATGATACTGCCTAAGGATAGTGAGGATCGCACATCCTACAGAGGTCGCTTATATCAAGGAAGTCGTTCGTTCTTGTATCAAAAAGACGGTCGTGGGAGACAAAGAAGGGAATTGATTCAAATCACATGATCCGTTGTGCAATCGTTCATCCACGGAACCGCGAATGGATCTCATATCTGCACATAGAATTGCAACCATGGACTCTCACTCATCCCCCGATCTGCCACTAGTATCACAATCAGAGCGGTCGCATGCATATCAACTCTACATGTTTTGGTCGGACACTCATCTACCATCAGATACAGATGCTCCAACCAGATAATTACAAAAGGCTTAACATGATCCGGTCGACCGTTCTTATACGAATTGGAAAGCTTTGACGAGTCACACCTGAGCACTCATTGCCTGTCCGTCCATTCAATATGCCAAAACTTATGCAATTACTTGTTCCTATGCAACTACTCGCTCATATGAGGTCGCTCGCGCAGGACAGTTGGAATCAAATGTCACCAGTTGGCTACAGCTAAGCAGCGGCATGTTTGTAATTAATAAGACAAGCGACTTGTAACCCGCAAACATTAACTCCAATTCATTTCTTCAGGGGAAGCTCACCTATAAATGGGCCATGGCTGCCACTGAAATGGGAGAGACTTCTAGCCACCACGAATTGCTGCTAAATTCCATCCTCGGCCAGTCCTAAAAGATTTCAACCATAATCATCATCTCCGTTCGAATATCTTTCATCCACTTGTCCATGGCATCCACTAATATCTTATAAGTGCAAAGGATCAAAGACATCCTCCTCCTCCGATGCTCATCCATCCTTCTCCTCCATAGATTCCTCCATTCTTTCATCGAACCTCGTGAATCTAAGTGAGATTTGTATGTAAAAGTGATAATATATTGAGATAGTAAGAAGATGTATGTAGAAGGAAAGTTTATGCGCTTTGTAACTATTATCATGATAATACAAACTCCATTGACAATGGATGTAGGCCTAACACAAGGCTAAACCACTCTAGTATCTCGTCCCCATTTTGTTTCCTTTGCATTTTTACTTTCAATTGTTGTTGAGTGCGGCTCCATTCATTTTCTAACCATATTGGTTATGTACAATTCTCGTACCCTTGGTGTTTGAACCATTTTTGGTGCAAACACAAGTTAAATGGAAACCTAGTGAGGTAAGAAAGTGTGTAAAAGGATGTTTATGTATAAGGTCTAGTGACACATTAAAATGAGGCGGTTGGACCAGTCAGTACGTTTAAGGGTGAATAACCCAACGGGGTAGATCATCTTAGTGTCGTAAGGCACGAGGGGAGCGCACGTTCATCTGATTATTCCGTCGGCTATGAAGGAGTGGAAGGGGAAGCACGCGACTTCTTGAGATACGTAAGGTGCTCTTCGTAGTCCATTGTGCGGTGGTAGATGTTTAGGCTGTGCTCGCAGAGGTTGGGTCTGCGCGTAACTACTAGGTGGGTGGGCCTTGACTGAAAGTAGCCTTGCAGTTAGAATGTTGTGACGTGATGACAATAGGGTGATTCAGCGATCGCCTCAATGGGAGGCGAGGTCAGGACCAACAAGGATAGTAGATCGTCAGGTACCCGTCATCGATAGTCAGTAGGATGCGGAAAGACTAGAGCTAAAACCAATAAACCATTCACCTTTCACTATCGAGGTACGGTGGTTAAGGGAAGACACCAATTGGATGTTTAGATTGTTTATTATGGGAAATTCGTTTAGCTCTTGTAGACTTTACTAGTTGAGGGAGGGGTCGAGGTGGGGCCATAGCCACCATGAAAAACAAACCCTTGGAATATCTGTATTTAGAGGCTCTTAAAGATGGCCTGCACAGATATGGAAAAGCTCCAGACACAGTTCCGTGTTTCTTGTACAGCCCTACCGCAGAACTTGGTGCACATTATGTGCGGTTAAGGCATCGAATACGATTGACGATACATACATGGGACAACCTAGATACATGCATGTCGGCTCTAGGTGGTGTATCGTAGACTTGATGGCATTACTCTGATATGAAATGGCAGTCCATACGCTTACGTAGCGTCGTAATGACAGATATATGTTAAACATAACGTTGTTATGTAGAGATCCGTGTGTCACTCCAGCGTAGGATGGGGGACTGCGTTAATTTCTGTGGCATTACGGTGGAGACCGTGCGAGTGGGGTACTATAGGGTGTAACTCAATATTGAGGGGTAGCAACATATATAATGTATTAGGTTAATCCACTGGGAAGTAAATGGGTACGACCTGTGTGTAAGTTTTATGTAACAGCCCTGAATTTTGGGGTAAATTTAAAAATTTATTTTCACTAATTTTAATGGGTTTTGATATTTAAAATAATTTATTTAAAATAATAATGATTAAAAATTTATTTAAATCGAAGTTAGAATGAATAATTTAATTTTAATTATAAAAGGAGTTAGAAATAGCACGGTAGTTTGAAAAGTCAAACTTGAACTTTGACTGACCGTACAGGATGCAAAATTTAACGGATTTTAGTAAAACCAAAAATATTAGAATCTATTTAAAAATATCTTTCTAATGAATCTAAAAAATTGAAATTTCATAGCGGGAATCAAAAGTAATGCCTACTTTAAAATTTAGAAAGGTCGCTATGAAATTTATATATATAATATATAAAGGTTAAAAATGCTACTTTTTGCATACGAAGGAATTTGGACACGAAACTACTTCCACTGAGTTCAGAATGACGTTTCTGCATTTAAAAAGTATAAACACTTTTATATTTCGAGTTTCGGAAATTATTTGTTTAAAAATGTTTTTTTAATGTGTAATATATACACCTTGAAAATAGTCATTTTACAAACGACCTATGTTTTCGACGAAACCACTTCTGTTGGATTCGGAATGACAAAATATGGTTAAGTTTAATTTTTCATAATTTTTCGAATTAATTTGTGACCGTGGCGAAATGATTTCAGTTTGGTCAATTTTGGTCAATTTTAATCAACTTGAAAAAGGCCATTTTTCTAACGGGCTCATAATTGAACAAAATTAATTTTCCTAGGTCCGTAGCATTAAAACATTGCTAAATATATTTTTTGGGATTTTTCGAAGTTAATTCGTGGCCCTGGTGAATTTATTTGTACGGTTGAATTAAAAATAAAAGAAAATATTTAAAAATAAAGAAAACTTGGTCAAGACAGTCGTTTGGGCCTGCGGGACATAGCTAGATGAGTCCAGAATAGGGGTTAATGGGTGAGGACGACATTCGTTGGGTTGAAATCAGACAAAGTTGATAAACGGGCCTTAATGGGCTAATTAACTAGTTAAATAATATAAATATATTCACTAATGCCAACCCTAATCCTCCCCTACCAAAACGCAGTCGCCATCCCATGTTATTCATGGCCAAAAAGCTCTAAAATTCCTTCCACAATTTCTCCCAATCCACACAATGAAATCAATCCCTCTTTTGGAACTTATTAAAGAGATTTTCAACCTCTTTAATTCTATACAGATATGATGAAGTACAAGTGAGTATTTGGCCCGGATTCCACCTCCAAACCCGCGCCCAACTCAGCCCCGCTGCACCTCCTAGGCCCACCACGGCCATCCACCCCTAGGGCGCACCAAGCCCTCTCCTCCCTCTCCGATATGCCACCTTCCGATCGTCTTCAAGCTTCACTAATTTAGAGATAAATAGAAACCTAGTTTTGAAGGTTATGGGTTCATTTTGGGTTTTGAACGTTAGGGAGGAAGAAGGAGGGTGAGTTGACTTTTCAAAGCTTTGACTTTACAAATTAATTAATTTAAATTTTGACAGATCTTAATTAAACCATATCTTGCTCGTACTGACTCGGATTCGAACGATTTCAGGTGCGCCATGATCGTGAGACCGAGACCTTCGCGATGAAACTGACTAGACCTGATTCTAAGGAAATTGAAATTTGGCCAATTTTTGGATCAGAATGGCGCAAAAATTCAAAATGATGTGAGAAATTCTATTTTATTTCTTCTTAAATAATTAAAATTATTTATGTTTGTGTTATCATCACTTTGGGATAAAATTCTATTGTTATGTGACGTGATTTGATTCTATGATTGATGTATTGTATAGATCTGTTAATTGGATGATATCGTGTTGTAATAAAAATTGTTGAAAACAAAAATATAGATTTTTATTAAATAAATTTGTTAAAACAAATTTGTTATTTTTGTCAAAATAAATTTGTTAAAACAAATTTGTTATTTTTGTCAAGGTAAATTGGTTAAAACATAATGGTCATTGTTGTCAAAATAAATTTGTTGAGACAAAATTCACATTTTTGTCAAAATCAAACTCGTCAAACATAAATATGATTTCCTTTCATTTTGTTGAATTAGGATTTTTCAACAGAAATGAAAAGAACCATTTTTATTAAATTAGATTTGTATGAAATAAAAATGACATTTTTATTGAAACAAAATTGATAAGATAAAGTTACCATTTTTATTGAACTAGAATGGTTAAAATGGAAATGTCATTTATTAGGAAATGTCAAGTAGAAATGAAAATGTCATTTATTAGGAAACACCATTTATTTAGAATAAAAATGTCATTATAGTTAGTGATTCCATGTTAAAATAAAAAGAAATGTCATCTGTGTTAGAAATGTTAAATTAGGTAAAAATGTTCATTTATTTGTACTGAAAACATGTTAGCATAGAAATACACATTTTTATGTAATATATAAGATGATCATTATTTGTACTGAAACCATGCTAACGATAAAATTTACTTTTTTATCGTATATATAGAATAGATTAAAAATGTACATTTGTTCGTTAATGTTAGGGTGAAATTGTCACCGACATGTAAATCAATGTTATGTTATTATGATATTGACACAATCATGCAGTTTGTTATTGTTTGGATGAAAATTACCAGCACAGGAAATGAATACCTTTGTTTGTAAATTAATGGAATTTACATTTGGTTGAGAAAAAAAACAAATATAACATTTTATATAGTTTGTTGAGATAATTTGACCCAAAAAAAAATGACACCTTGTGATTATAAGATTGACGAAAACAAATATGTCATTTTGTGATTTTACATTAGATGGAAACAAATAAATGTTCTTTATTTTTGTAACGACCCGCCATTTTGACCGTGCCGAATCGACAGAACATGTCAACTCGAAACGTCCAAAACAACAGATTGTTATTAGCTTCTGGGGTAAATAGAATAAATCACAGAATCACAGAAAACAGATACAGAGTAAAATACATCTCGCAGCGGAAAATAAATAATACAATAGTAGTTAATGAAGCTACTAAATAAAATTTACAACAGAGTTTACAACAATAATACAGCGGAAGTCTAATACAGTGATTTCATATACACAAAAAAATAACAATTTGAAATAGAGACGACATTAAACAGGATGACTGGAACAACTGATCAATATGTAGATATAGATGAGAAAAAATCCAATATAAGCTCCAAACTCCAAGAGTGAATCTCGAAAACCGATATACTCGATCTGACCCGAGCAATAATGCAAAACAAAATAACTCGGATCAGGACTATCATTCTCATGGAAGTAAATCAACTCAAATGAAATGTTTGATGAAATGCAATAAATAACTTAAAGTATGTTTGGGATCGCCATCCTCTAAGGATCCGTCAAACTAATACTATATAGTATAATACGATATATACAATAGTGTCTATCAGTAAAGTAAAAATATCAAAATAGCGTAAGCGGGATTACCATGATTACCCTTACACCGTTATATATTCCCATAGTATATACAGTACCATAATTCCACCGTAAACTGGAGGTTGATCAGAGGGCACTCCATATAAAACAGTACAAAACAAAGTCGTAGTGGGCTCGTATAAGGCATGTGACAAGGCACACAAGGAATGTCAGGGTGGATTAACCATTTGCAGAGCCGGACTGGTGGTAACGCATAGTAGCTACTACCGCCCACCTCTATACACACTCCCATAATCAAAAGGGCCCAAATCGAATCTCAACAGTAATAGAATAATATCGAAGAAGTGTGCTCGATAAGAGGTATGACCTCACTTGGTTCGTGCATAGCTCCTGTTTTAGCCACATCAAGCTGACTCAAGGTAGTCAGGGTCTCGTCATTAATATGAAATAAAATAAAATGGAGTCTTTCGCCAAATCATCCCCTTCATTCTGGAACTCCACCGCGTACACAGTTGTTAAAGTGGTTTTCGGTATTGGCAGAGAGTATGACAATATCCGATCCCAGTCTCTTTAACAACCAAACGTTTACATTTTTCACACCGTGGCCATTATTTTATAAATCACTTTATAAAATAGTTTACACGAAATCTCATATTTGAATTTGAAATCAAAATTTAATCTCTAACTTCGAATATATTCAGTTTTGAAAACAACTCATTTATATCGCTTAATCACATCGATTTCGAAAATATTCACATAACGACTTTCATTTCAAAACGACTTATGTTGAAAACATATCTTAAAGGTTGCAGTCATCGTTTAAATCAAAACAAAAATATTTAACTTTGAGAATATTTCAGTTTGATTTATATTAGTCAAAAACCCGAGTTCAAACAAGTTTCAAGTCGATTCATTTCGTCTAATATTTAATTTCGGGTTCTATATATATATATATATAATATGTGAACATATATAGAAAATGTGAACATATGAAATATACTTTTATGTAATAATTAGAATGCATAGAAAATGTTCACATAGAAAATATACTTTCACATGAACCATTAGAAATAGAGTAGACAATAAAATTTATATTTTTATTGTAATATGAATCACTAGAAAAAAGACATTTCTTTTTATTTACAATTTAGTTGTAAATAAAATTTTGATTATAGAAGTATGACATATAAAAAGGACATTTTTGTTAGTAAATGAAAATTAAAATAAAAACCATAGAAAAAGAAGTAGAATTTAAAGAATTAGTAAAGTTACATTTTCCTTAACGTAAATAAGAATTAGAAAAGTTTTACATTTTTCTTAATGTAAATAAGAATTAGAAAAGTTTTACATTTTCTTAATGTAAATAAGAATTAGAAAAGTTACATTTTTCTTAATGTAAATAAGAATTAGAAAAGTTTTACATTTTCTTAATGTAAATAAGAATTAGAAAAGTTACATTTTTCTTAATGTAAATAAGAATTAGAAAAGTTTTACATTTTTCTTAATGTAAATAAGAATTAGAAAAGTTTTACATTTTCCTTAACGTAAATAAGAATTAGAAAAGTTTTACATTTTTCTTAATGTAAATAAGAATTTGAAAAGTTTTACATTTTCTTAATGTAAAGAAGAATTAGAAAAGTTACATTTTTCTTAGTGTAAATAACAATTAGAAAAGTTTTACATTTTCTTAATGTAAACAAGAATTAAAAAAGTTACATTTTTCTAAATGTAAATAAGAATTAAAAAAGTTTACATTTTCTTAATGTAAATAAGAATTAGAAAAGTTACATTTTTCTTAATGTAAATAAGATTTAGAAAAGTTACATTTTTCTTAATGTAAACCAGAATTAGAAAAGTTACATTTTTCTTAATATGAATAAGAATTAGAAGAAAATTACATTTTTATGTAATTGAGTTAAAGAACATAAAAATTACGTTTTTATGTAATTAAGTAAATTTCAATGTGAATTAGATTAAAAGCGAAAAATTTACATTTATCATGTAAATTCAGATAAAGGAGAAAGATTACATTTTTATGTAATTAAGTTAAAGAAGATAAAGTTTATATTTTTATGTAATTAAGATTTAAAGTAAGAAAATTACATTTTCATGTAATTAAGACTTAAAGTAAGAAAATTACATTTTCATGTAATTAAGATTTAAAGTAAGAAAATTACATTTTTATTTAATGAAAAGATTAGATTTTGACATTGCAAAATTATTTACTGAGACGACCCGAACTTGCCCGGTAAGGAAAGCGCGGATAGAATTGAGAATAAGCCATAAAGGAATGCAGACGGAAGAACATTTGATTGTATATTACAACAATTCCATCAGAACACAAGAATATACAGAGCATAAATGAATAAATATTACACAGAAAATATCAGAAATTACAATAAATTATATAGCAACGGAAAATAATACAATACACAACTGAAGGAGATATACGGATACAAAGCTTTCTGGATATCATTCCAGCTGTAAACCAGAATCCTATGAATATAAATCTGCAAAACCAAAACTACTAGCTGCCCGTGCGGAAAATAAGGGCACCTAGAGTTTAGGTTAAAACAATAAACTCCAGGTCAGTCATGTGACTGGTGTGAGAACTAAAACAGTTATTAATCTTTATTTTAAAGTTAGGTAAATCGAGGGACCACGCCGTATAACACGGAACGGGTTTCCTCCCAAGAATACCAGTGCATAAAACAACAGCGCAATGCTAAATAAATAACAATGAAGCTATTATAAGACCCAGGTCCCATCACACAATGCAACACAAACCGGAGGATAGGGTTTTACCTTATAATAGCCAAAGAATGCTTGATACGTTTAAAACAAATTATTTGATAGTACTATAAGTGCATAGTGTATAAAACAACTTCAAATCATAAGTATCAATCATAGACGGCATAAGTGCCCCATACCACTATGTCGCCATACTAGGCTCTACAATCAAAACCGCAAAGTCACGCATTTGGAAATTGGACTTCCAACTATGAACCGAGGCCAGGGATCGTCCTCTACTGATTCGAGACAATCTAGCCTACATGTCTTAGGAACAGCCGCAACTGCACCTAGGAGCCATAGGGCCGGTCCATCGATGTGGATTAAAATGCCTGAACACTACGTCTCCCCGCCCTATGGGGCGTAAATGAGCCAACGAATTACTCCATCGGTTCGAAAACGACCGATATATCCGAGGCGCCTCGCAACAGCAACAACCACATAAGTCAAACTCGTCAGGGCGTGTAAAACCACTGACGCCACTTCTAGCTAAAAAGAGACGCATGCCCTCCCTGGATCCTTCTCACATTTCTGGTTCACAACCGGGGTGTAAGGCTCGCGAATTCACGTTATACAAAGCTATGCCATGTAATAACCCGAAAATCTGGGCCAGTTTAAAATTTTTATTTTGGCAATTTTAGCGAATTTTGATTACTTAAAATGAATTATTTTAAATAATATCGACGAGAAATTTATTTTGAATAGAATCGACCGTATATATTATACGCGTCGTCGTTAGAATATAAATATTTATATATAATTATAAATAGAATTGAAAATGGCGCGATAGTTCGATAATTCGATTTCAAACTTCAATTGAATGTACCGGGTGCAAAACAATCCGGATTTTAGTGAAACCAAAAATAATGGAATCTAATAGTGAATATCTTTCCAACGAATCCGAAAAATCAAGATTTCATATCGGGAATCAAAAGATATGTCCAGTTGAAAATTCTGAATAGTCGCTATGGAATTCAGGCCCTTAAAAATGGAAATTTTGCAAACGACCTCGGATTTCGACGAAACCACTTTTGTTGGGTCCGTGATGTCAAGTTATTGCTAGGTTTCAAATTTCATAAATTTTTGAATCAGTATGTGAGAGTGGCAAAGGAAAACGCGTTTGACCAGTTTCAGTTGATTTTAATCGACTGGAAATTGGCCATTTTTCCAACGGTCTCAGAATTCGACGAAATTAGTTTTATTAGGACCGTATCGTCAATACGAAGCTAGAAAATATTTTTCTGGAAATTTTCTAGTTAGTATGTGTCCCCAGTAAATTGAAATGTACGTTTAAAATTCAATATAGTGATTTAAATGTAAATTTAATGGAAACTGATTCAAACAGTCGAATCAGCCTGCGAAACATATCCCATTGTGTTTGGAATAGGGGTAATTAGCTAGGGACGACAGTCGGTGGGTTCGATTTCGAGTCCGAAAAATAAAGGTTGCTTTTTGTGGAATTAAATAAAAGAATATAAAAAAAGAAAAAGAAAAAAAAACTTTTCTCCCCCCCCCCCCCCCCCGTTAACCCGCTCTGCCCCCCCCCCTTTTCTCATTTCGATTTCAGAAGGAAAAAAAAAAGAAAAAAAAAGAGTCGATCTCGTTCCCCCTTTACCACCGCCGCTCGTCGGCGAACCCTCTTCCCCCCCCCCACCCCCCCCCCCCGACCATCGATGCCAGCGCTGCCCACCCTCGACTCGACCCTCTTCTCCCGCTCCTTCCTTCTCTCTCCCCCCCTGCTGTTAACCGAACCGCAACCCTCCCCCCCCCCCCCTTCGAAACCCTAACCGCCTGCAAGATCCACCCCAAATCAGCATCACGCCGCTGCAGAGGGACCCCCCCTCCCCCCGTCGATGACCGCGCCCCACTCGCGAACTCCAGCACCACAAATCCGTCAGCTCGAGACCCCCCCCCCCTCTACCTGCTGTAAGTTTGTTTATTTATTTTTATTTACTTAAGTTTATTTATTTATTTATTTTAAAGTAATATGTTTTATAAAAATAAATATGGTTTCTATATATAATTTTGACATGGAAAATACGATTTTTATTTCTATACTTACGATTTTCAGAAACGAAAGGTGGTGATTTTTAAACATGAAGGATGTGATTTTTATGTTAAGAAAAGGAGTGATTTTTATTTTATGAAAGCTATAATTTTTAGTGAAGAGAAAGATTATATTTTTATAATATGAAAGGTAGGATTTTTATATATTGAACTTCAAATCGAATTAAAAATATGATTTTTATATTTTTAAAGTATTAAAAGTATGATTTTTATATTTTTAAAGCAGTAAAAATATAATCTTTGATATGGAAGAAAGATAAAAATATGATCTTTGCATTGTAGGAATATTAGAAATAACATCTTTGTATAGGTAGCAAAAATAAAAACGATATTTTGATATGAGTAGTGAAGTAAAAATATGATTTTTACTTCGAGGAAAATATAAATTTTATTTTTGAAAAGGAGAAATCTTTATTTTTATATGAAGGCGAAATCCATATTTTGAAATAGGATCTTTTACATATAGAATAGCGAAGTAAAAATTCGATTTTTATATATTGAATAGCAAAGTAAAAATTCGATTTTTACATATGTAGTGGCTACGGGCAACGAAGACGACGAAGATGCGATAGCGATGAAGATTTCTATCAATGAAGTGCCGTGGAGCTAGGATAGCTATCGGTGAGAATTTCCCACCTTTCAATTTATTTTTCTAGTTATATATATATATATACTAGGATGCAGACGGTGCTTAGTAGCACCCGACACAATCGTCCACAGACCATGGACTTGTTTGTTTGGTTGCATAGATTAGTTATATGATGTGATTTGAAATTGAATTGATGGGTGAAATAAATTGATTTGATTGATGTGTGAATGGCGTGGGCCTTCACTAGACTGGGGATAAGGCTAGGCCTTGTCCCGTTTCTAGTATCGTGCCGTTATGCTGCCGAAATTTTCTAAAGATAAGTTAGAAAAATAAAAATATCATTTTATTTAAAGAATGAATTGAATAGAAATTCATATGTTGAAATAAAATGTTTTGTCGTTAAAAATATAATTTTTAACGTGATGTGAATAAATAAATATTCATTTACAAACCAGACGGTTTGTTTATGTACACCTATTTGAATGACATTGATTGGGACGATAAATTTTACACATCGCCCAACTGCACAAATAAAATCTGTGTTTGATTGTTTGAAACCCCACACGGGTGTTGGGATGAAATTTGAAGTTCACTCATCCTGATTGATTAAATATGTCAATCGATTGATTGACATGCTGTTATAAGCATTAGATATCTATATTTGATGCTTATACAGTGTAGTGCACTTTGGTTGATGGTTGATTATTTATCGTTGCTATTATGTACATGTGTTGTATGAAAATCCATATAATTAACTTTATATGGTAATTGATTGGGCCTCATTCCAATCGTGAAAATAAGGAATATTTTGATAATAACAAATATTTTGATAATAAGAAATATTTGAAATAGAATATTTGAAAATAGAAATTTATGAAGCCGTGTTGATTAGATTGACGCCATTTTGACGTGAACGATATTTATATCGATTTTATTCATTTTAAAATGAATATTGAAAAGTAATTTCGAAATCGAATATTTCGAAATGAATTGAATTGAAAACGATTTCGAAATGAATTGAATTGAAAACGATTTCGAAATGAATTGAATTGAAAACGATTTCGAAATGAATTGAATTGAAAACGATTTCGAAATGAATTGAATTGAAAACGATTTCGAAATGAATTGAATTGAAAACGATTTCGAATTGAATTGAAAGTGAATTGAAATGAATTCAAATTGAATTGAAATTTGAATTAAATAGAAATCGACAAAATATATATTATATATATTATATATAATATAATGGCCTGAATAGAACGCGCCGCGCCGCGAATTTCGACCATTTATTTCAAATGGACATTACGGGAGATCCGACCGTCGGATTCTCCTAAAACTGGAACCGTTGGGTTCGTATCGAAAAGAGCTTTCTAATGAATGTTAGGAATTTGAAATCTAACGGTTGGATTTGGAATTATGTCCAAATCAAATTTGAAAAAGGTCGTTGTAAGTGCAGTTCGATGGCCATTGATGGAAATCGACTGTACGGGCCTTGATAAAATTATTAAAAATAGTAATAATTTGTGTAAAATCATAAGAAATGATTTGGGAAAAATTGGGATGAAAAACTCCATATTTGAAAAGATAAAAATAGATTTTTATCGAAATGAACTAGTTTTGAACTAGAAAGATAATTCTATTTATTTTTAAATAAATAAATTGAATTTGAAATGGTTTTAAAAATAACCAGAATTTCCAATGATTGCATTGGGGTGGAATTGAATCGAAATTGTCTTCGGAATATTTCGATGTTGGAATTCGTGATTATACAGGTGTTGTTATGGAAATTTGAAAGATATATATTTATATCGTTATTTCCAATACGACATTTGTTAATCGTAGAATTTGGTATTGAATATAAGCCGATATATTTTCTATTCAGAGCCTTATATTGAATATCGAATGTGATTTGGGTTTGTCGTGAATGGTGTCTTCACTAGCACTGTTCTTGAACCCAGTTGAGAAATGATTAAATCTTTTTATTTAGATTTAATGAAGGGTACCAATTAAATAATATTTAATTGGAATTGAATTGATATTGATTTTTGGATTTATCGTGAATAGTGTTTTAAATAACACTTGTTCTTTAACCCGATAATTAACGGAATGTGATTTTGGGTTTTTCGTGAACCGTGTTTTAAATGACACTGATTCTTTAACCCAGTCGAAGATTAAAACTAAGTGGAGTTTTAATGAATCTTTAATTAGATAGAAAAGATCGATAATGGAGTATCACCAGTTTTACTCCAGGCGATAGTTAAATCTTTAATTAGATTTGAACGTGAAATGGTAATTGAATTTACCGATAACACTGTGGTGTTAGATATGAAGTATAACCAGTTTTACTTCATGGGATGAATAGGTTGGGATTGGGAAATAAAATAAATGATTTCTTCGGTGTGGTTCGCTAATCCCGACTAGTTTGAATTGATATTCAAAGGAGATTAAAGAATAAATTTAAAGAATTTATCTTGGATAAAATTAATGGGAACTTTTCCCAAAGTATAGGAATATTTGAATAAAAGAATATTCTGAATTGGAATGAGGCGTATGTTGTGTTTGTGTAACACTTTTATAATATATACGCGAGTTATTCAGAAAGACCGGGTTTATCCCATTCTGAATAACTGATTCGACATGGTGTCGAAGATGAAGACGATGGTCGAAGATCGGAAGTCTTCACGTCGTTTGGGTGACTACTGATGATCTTGATTGGGCTGTACACCCAAGAAGATGGAAACAGTTGGTGATCGTCCAGACGTACTTGGAGATCGATGGATATGCGGGGTACTAGGTGCCTCCGGTTTCGTTCAGACCCAGAACGAACTTGTAAATGGACTGTGTGTCTGACATTGGATTTTAGTCCGTGTGATTGATTTCTATTAAATATATATCTGTTTGGCGGCGGAGAATTTATTCTCTTGCTTAACGCCCTTCTCTGAGACGTACGAGCTCAGGGGTTATATATTGATGAATATCAAACGCATGGAGTGAATTGCCTGTGTGGCATGCCTAAGTGGCAATTGATCGAGGCTTCTGTTGAAAAGCAGAGTCTTGTGGTGATGATCAAAGCAAGGCCTTTGTGGCGTAGCTTTGTGTAACGCTGACTTGCGAGTTTCACACCCGGTATGAACCAAAAACGGGAGACGGACATCAGGGAGGACTTGCGTTTCTTTCTAGCTAGAAGTGGCGTCAGTGGTTTTACACGCCCTGACGAGTTTGACTTATGTGGTTGTTGCTGTTGCGAGGCGCCTCGGTTAGATCGGACGATTCGGGTCCGATGGAGCCATTCGTTGGCTCATTTACGCCCCAAAGGGCGGAGAGACGTAGTGTCCAGGCATAATAATCCACATCGGTGGACCGGCCCTGACGATCCAAAGCCCACCTGAGTCTGGGACCTGAGACATGGGCTAGATTGTCTCGAATCGGTTGAGGACTATCTTTTGCCTCGGTTCATAGATGGAAATCCAATTTCCAAATACGTGACTTTGCGGTTTTATTTGTAAACCTATACATGGCGACATAGTGGCATGGGACGCTCATGTCGCCTATGATTGATACTTATGATTTGAAGTTGTTTTATACACTATGAACTTATAATAGTATCAAACGATTTGTTTTAACCGTATCAAGCATTCTTTGGCTGTTATAAGGGAAAACCCTATCCTCGGCTGCGTTGCATTGTGTGATGGGACCTGGGTCTTATAACAGCTTCATTTTTCTTTATTTAGCATGGCGCTGTTTGTTTTATGCACTGGTATTCTTGGGAGGAAACCCGTTCCGTGTTATACGGCGTGGTCCCTTGATTTACCTAATTTTAAAATAAAGAATTAATAACTGTTTTAGTTCTCACACCAGTCCCATGACTGACCTGGAGTTTATTGTTTTAACCTAAACTCTGGGTGCCCCTATTTTGACACGGGCAGCTAGTAGTTTTGGTTTTGCAGATTTATATTCACAGGATCCTGGTTTACAGCTGGAACGATATCCGGAAAGCTTTGTATCCGTATATCTAATTCTAGTTGTGTATTGTATTATTTTTCCACTGCTATGTAACTTATTGTTAATCTCTGATATTTCTGTGTAATATTCTTTTATACTTTGTATATTCTTGTAATCTGATGCATTGTCGTAATATACAGTGAAATGTTCTTTTGTATGCGTTCTGTTTTGTCCTGTTCTCAAACGATAGGGCGTTTCAAACGGCCTGGATCGGTTTAGCGACTGGTTCGGACCGAGCGAAATTCCTGCTCGTCACACGTGGTATCAGAGCTTTGGTTTACAAAGCAGAGAACAAGGCACATTAGAACCATATGAAAGAATTCATCAGATATTGGGTTAGTAATATCCAATTAGAATGACTCGTTAGAGATAGGATCAGTAGTATCCTAGAACGAGTGTGAAGAGTATATTTTTCAAATGAAAGCAATTTTGTTTTGAAAATTTAAATCAACTATTCGTATTTGATTGTTTATTTATATTGATTTTGGACAATTCAGTATATAAAGAATTTGCATATACGCCTTGCAAACGTATATTCAAAGTTTTAATATATTGGATAGATATAGCATCACACTCTAGTCGCCCGGAGATATTATTGATGATAGCGATCGCATCATCAACATTTATGTTCGAGTTTCGAAGGTGTGATTTTCTATATATTTCCATTAGACTGGTGTGAGAACCAAAACTAATATTGTTAGAATACATTGTTGTGATTTGGCATCAAAACGTGATTTTCTTTATAGCTTTCAAAATTATGAATTTGAAACTCTAATTCACTAATTGATTGATGTTTTTGTTGTTTGTTTATTTGGTTAATAATTGTGAACCATTTAGCCTAGTTGAACCAAACATTGAATTATATTGAAAATTGGTTGCGTTTGCTTGCATATACTTGTACTTACCTTGAACAGGTCATAGCAAGGAGGCTAGAGCAGAGAATAAAATTTGTTTGCCCGACAAATAGGTACATGTTTACTACATAATTTACTGTTTTGTTTGGGTGATGATGATTTTATGAGCCTATTGGCTAGCCGCTTGGCATTTTCTTTTTCTTTTTGAGATCTGAAGGACCGGGGAAGCTATTTGAAATTCCCCGATGCTCCCATTGCAGGGGAGGTTATGGCGAAATTTTTCGAAAATTTAGGGTGTTAACCAAATTTTTGAAATTTTTGGAAATTCTCAGAAACTGAAAAGTTGGAGAAGAGAAGCCAGATCGAACGTAGAGCTGAATAATCAAACCACTTTCGACTTTGTTCCTTTTCGGGGACGAAAAGTTTTAAGTGGGGGAGATTGTAATAACCCGAAAATCTGGGCCAGTTTAAAATTTTTATTTTGGCAATTTTAGCGAATTTTGATTATTTAAAATGAATTATTTTAAATAATATCGACGAGAAATTTATTTTGAATAGAATCGAACGTATATATTATACGCGTCGTCGTTAGAATATAAATATTTATATATAATTATAAATAGAATTGAAAATGGCGCGGTAGTTCGATAATTCGATTTCAAACTTCAATTGAATGTACCGGGTGCAAAACAATCCGGATTTTAGTGAAACCAAAAATAATGGAATCTAATAGTGAATATCTTTCCAAAGAATCCGAAAAATCAAGATTTCATATCGGGAATCAAAAGATATGTCCAGTTGAAAATTCTGAATAGTCGCTATGGAATTCAGGCCCTTAAAAATGGAAATTTTGCAAACGACCTCGGATTTCGACGAAACCACTTTTGTTGGGTCCGTGATGTCAAGTTATTGCTTGGTTACAAATTTCATAAATTTTCGAATCAGTATGTGAGAGTGGCAAAGGAAAACGCGTTTGACCAGTTTCAGTTGATTTTAATCGACTGGAAATTGGCCATTTTTCCAACGGTCTCAGAATTCGAGGAAATTAGTTTTGTTAGGACCGTATCGTCAATACGAAGCTAGAAAATATTTTTCTGGAAATTTTCTAGTTAGTATGTGTCCCCAGTAAATTGAAATGTACGTTTAAAATTCAATATAGTGATTTAAATGTAAATTTAACGGAAACTGATTCAAACAGTCGAATCAGCCTGCGAAACATATCCCATTGTGTTCGGAATAGGGGTAATTAGCTAGGGACGACAGTCGGTGGGTTCGATTTCGAGTCCGAAAAATAAAGGTTGCTTTTTGTGGAATTAAATAATAAAATATAAAAAAATAAAAAGAAAAAAAAACTTTTCTCCCCCCCCCCCCCCCCGTTAACCCGCTCTGGCCCCCCCTTTTCTCATTTCGATTTCAGAAGGAAAAAAAAAAGAGTCGATCTCGTTCCCCCTTTACCACCGCCGCTCGTCGACGAACCCTCTTCCCCCCCCCCCCCCCCCGACCATCGATGCCAGCGCTGCCCACCCTCGACTCGACCCTCTTCTCCCGCTCCTTCCTTCTCTCTCCCCCCCTGCTGTTAACCGAACCGCAACCCTCCCCCCCCCCCCTTCGAAACCCTAACCGCCTGCAAGATCCACCCCAAATCAGCATCACGCCGCTGCAGAGGGACCCCCCCTCTCCCCGTCGATGACTGCGCCCCAATCACGAACTCCAGCACCACAAATCCGTCAGCTCGAGACCCCCCCCCCCCTCTACCTGCTGTAAGTTTGTTTATTTATTTTTATTTACTTAAGTTTATTTTTTTTTTAAAGTAATATGTTTTATAAAAATAAATATGGTTTCTATATATGATTTTGACATGGAGAAATACGATTTTTATTTCTATACTTACGATTTTCAGAAACGAAAGGTGGTGATTTTTAAACATGAAGGATGTGATTTTTATGTTAAGAAAAGGAGTGATTTTTATTTTATGAAAGCTATAATTTTTAGTGAAGAGAAAGATTATATTTTTATAATATGAAAGGTAGGATTTTTATATATTGAACTTCAAATCGAATTAAAAATATGATTTTTATATTTTTAAAGTATTAAAAGTATGATTTTTATATTTTTAAAGCAGTAAAAATATAATCTTTGATATGGAAGAAAGATAAAAATATGATCTTTGCATTGTAGGAATATTAGAAATAACATCTTTGTATAGGTAGCAAAAATAAAAACGATATTTTGATATGAGTAGTGAAGTAAAAATATGATTTTTACTTCGAGGAAAATATAAATTTTATTTTTGAAAAGGAGGAATCTTTATTTTTATATGAAGGCGAAATCCATATTTTGAAATAGGATCTTTTACATATAGAATAGTGAAGTAAAAATTCGATTTTTATATATTGAATAGCAAAGTAAAAATTCGATTTTTACATATGTAGTGGCTACGGGCAACGAAGACGACGAAGATGCGATAGCGATGAAGATTTCTATCAATGAAGTGCCGTGGAGCTAGGATAGCTATCGGTGAGAATTTCCCACCTTTCAATTTATTTTTCTAGTTATATATATATACTAGGATGCAGACGGTGCTTAGTAGCACCCGACACAATCGTCCACAGACCATGGACTTGTTTGTTTGGTTGCATAGATTAGTTATATGATGTGATTTGAAATTGAATTGATGGGTGAAATAAATTGATTTGATTGATGTGTGAATGGCGTGGGCCTTCACTAGACTGGGGATAAGGCTAGGCCTTGTCCCGTTTCTAGTATCGTACCGTTATGCTGCCGAAATTTTCTAAAAATAAGTTAGAAAAATAAAAATATCATTTTATTTAAAGAATGAATTGAATAGAAATTCATATGTTGAAATAAAATGTTTTGTCGTTAAAAATATAATTTTTAACGTGATGTGAATAAATAAATATTCATTTACAAACCAGACGGTTTGTTTATGTACACCTATTTGAATGACATTGATTGGGACGATAAATTTTACACATCGCCCAACTGCACAAATAAAATCTGTGTTTGATTGTTTGAAACCCCACACGGGTGCTGGGATGAAATTTGAAGTTCACTCATCCTGATTGATTAAATATGTCAGTCGATTGATTGACATGCTGTTATAAGCATTAGATATCTATATTTGATGCTTATACAGTGTAGTGCACTTTGGTTGATGGTTGATTATTTATCGTTGCTATTATGTACATGTGTTGTATGAAAATCCATATAATTAACTTTATATGGTAATTGATTGGGCCTCATTCCAATCGTGAAAATAAGGAATATTTTGATAATAACAAATATTTTGATAATAAGAAATATTTGAAATAGAATATTTGAAAATAGAAATTTATGAAGCCGTGTTGATTAGATTGACGCCATTTTGACGTGAACGATATTTATATCGATTTTATTCATTTTAAAATGAATATTGAAAAGTAATTTCGAAATCGAATATTTCGAAATGAATTGAATTGAAAACGATTTCGAAATGAATTGAATTGAAAACGATTTCGAAATGAATTGAAAACGATTTCGAAATGAATTGAATTGAAAACAATTTCGAAATGAATTGAATTGAAAACGATTTTGAAATGAATTGAATTGAAAACGATTTCGAAATGAATTGAATTGAAAACGATTTCGAAATGAATTGAATTGAAAACGATTTCGAAATGAATTGAATTGAAAACGAATTCAAATTGAATTGAAAGTGAATTGAAATGAATTCAAATTGAATTGAAATTTGAATTAAATAGAAATCGATGAAATATATATTATATATATTATATATAATATAATGGCCTGAATAGAACGCGCCGCGCCGCGAATTTCGACCATTTATTTCAAATGGACATTACGGGAGATCCGACCGTCGGATTCTCCTAAAACTGGAACCGTTGGGTTCGTATCGAAAAGAGCTTTCTAATGAATGTTAGGAATTTGAAATCTAACGGTTGGATTTGGAATTATGTCCAAATCAAATTTGAAAAAGGTCGCTGTAAGTGCAGTTCGATGGCCATTGATGGAAATCGACTGTATGGGCCTTGATAAAATTATTAAAAATAGTAATAATTTGTGTAAAATCGTAAGAAATGATTTGGGAAAAATTGGGATGAAAAACTCCATATTTGAAAAGATAAAAATAGATTTTTATCGAAATGAACTAGTTTTGAACTAGAAAGATAATTCTATTTATTTTTAAATAAATAAATTGAATTTGAAATGGTTTTAAAAATAACCAGAATTTCCAATGATTGCACTGGGGTGGAATTGAATCGAAATTGTCTTCGGAATATTTCGATGTTGGAATTCGTGATTATACAGGTGTTGTTATGGAAATTTGAAAGATATATATTTATATCGTTATTTCCAATACGACATTTGTTACTCGTAGAATTTGGTATTGAATATAAGCCGATATATTTTCTATTCAGAGCCTTATATTGAATATCAAATGTGATTTGGGTTTGTCGTGAATGGTGTCTTCACTAGCACTGTTCTTGAACCCAGTTGAGAAATGATTAAATCTTTTTATTTAGATTTAATGAAGGGTACCAATTAAATAATATTTAATTGGAATTGAATTGATATTGATTTTTGGGTTTATCGTGAACAGTGTTTTAAATAACACTTGTTCTTTAACCCGATAATTAATGGAATGTGATTTTGGGTTTATCGTGAACCGTGTTTTAAATGACACTGATTCTTTAACCCAGTCGAAGATTAAAACTAAGTGGAGTTTTAATGAATCTTTAATTAGATTGAAAAGATCGAGAATGGAGTATCACCAGTTTTACTCCAGGCGATAGTTAAATCTTTAATTAGATTTGAACGTGAAATGGTAATTGAATTTACTAACCAGTTTTACTTCATGGGATGAATAGGTTGGGATTGGGAAATAAAATAAATGATTTCTTCGGTGTGGTTCGCTAATCCCGACTAGTTTGAATTGATATTCAAAGGAGATTAAAGAATAAATTTAAAGAATTTATCTTGGATAAAATTAATGGGAACTTTTCCCAAAGTATAGGAATATTTGAATAAAAGAATATTCTGAATTGGAATGAGGCGTATGTTGTGTTTGTGTAACACTTTTATAATATATACGCGAGTTATTCAGAAAGACCGGGTTTATCCCATTCTGAATAACTGATTCGACGTGGTGTCGAAGATGAAGACGATGGTCGAAGACCGGAAGTCTTCACGTCGTTTGGGTGACTACTGATGATCTTGATTGGGCTGTACACCCAAGAAGTTGGAAACAGTTGGTGATCGTCCAGACGTACTTGGAGATCGATGGATATGCGGGGTACTAGGTGCCTCCGGTTTCGTTCAGACCTAGAACGAACTTGTAAATGGACTGTGTGTCTGACATTGGATTTTAGTCCGTGTGATTGATTTCTATTAAATATATATCTGTTTGGCGGCGGAGAATTTATTCTCTTGCTTAACGCCCTTCTCTGAGACGTACGAGCTCAGGGGTTATATATTGATGGATATCAAACGCATGGAGTGAATTGCCTGTGTGGCATGCCTAAGTGGCAATTGATCGAGGCTTCTGTTGAAAAGCAGAGTCGTGTGGTGATGATCAAAGCAAGGCCTTTGTGGCGTAGCTTTGTGTAACGCTGACTTGCGAGTTTCACACTCGGTATGAACCAAAAACGGGAGACGGACATCAGGGAGGACTTGCGTTTCTTTCTAGCTAGAAGTGGCGTCAGTGGTTTTACACGCCCTGACGAGTTTGACTTATGTGGTTGTTGCTGTTGCGAGGCGCCTCGGTTAGATCGGACGATCCGGGTCCGATGGAGCCATTCGTTGGCTCATTTACGCCCCAAAGGGCGGAGAGACGTAGTGTTCAGGAATAATAATCCACATCGGTGGACCGGCCCTGACGATTCAAGGCCCACCTGAGTCTGGGACCTGAGACATGGGCTAGATTGTCTCGAATCAGTTGAGGACTATCTTTTGCCTCGGTTCATAGATGGAAATCCAATTTCCAAATACGTGACTTTGCGGTTTTATTTGTAAACCTATACATGGCGACATAGTGGCATGGGACGCTCATGTCGCCTATGATTGATACTTATGATTTGAAGTTGTTTTATACACTATGCACTTATAATAGTATCAAACGATTTGTTTTAACAGTATCAAGCATTCTTTGGCTGTTATAAGGGAAAACCCTATCCTCGGCTGCGTTGCATTGTGTGATGGGACCTGGGTCTTATAACAGCTTCATTTTTCTTTATTTAGCATGGCGCTGTTTGTTTTATGCACTGGTATTCTTGGGAGGAAACCTGTTCCGTGTTATACGGCGTGGTCCCTTGATTTACCTAATTTTAAAATAAAGAATTAATAACTGTTTTAGTTCTCACACCAGTCCCATGACTGACCTGGAGTTTATTGTTTTAACCTAAACTCTGGGTGCCCCTATTTTGACACGGGCAGCTAGTAGTTTTGGTTTTGCAGATTTATATTCACAGGATCCTGGTTTACAGCTGGAACGATATCCGGAAAGATTTGTATCCGTATATCTCATTCTAGTTGTGTATTGTATTATTTTTCCGCTGCTATGTAACTTATTGTTAATCTCTGATATTTCTGTGTAATATTCTTTTATACTCTGTATATTCTTGTAATCTGATGCATTTTCGTAATATACAGTGAAATGTTCTTTTGTATGCATTCTGTTTTGTCCTGTTCTCAAACGATAGGGCGTTTCGAACGGCCTGGATCGGTTTAGCGACTGGTTCGGACCGAGCGAAACTCCTGCTCGTCACATACCGATCATCAGCCACAAGACTTTGCTTTTCAACAGAAGCCTCGATCTATTGCCACACAGGCAATTCACTCCATGCGTTTGATATCCATCAATATATAACCTCTGAGCTCGTACGTCTCAGAGAAGGGCGTTAAGCAAGAGAATAAATTCTCCGACGCCAAACAGATATATATTTAATAGAAATCAATCACATGGAATAAAATCCAATGTCAGACACACAGTCCATTTACAAGTCCGTTCTGGGTCTAAACGAAACCGGAGGTACCTAGTACCTCGCATATCCATCGATCTCCAAGTACGTCTGGACGACCACTAACTGATTCCCTCCTCTTGGGTGTACAGCCCAATCAAGATCATCATTAATCACCCACACGACGTGAAGACCTCCGGTCTTCGACCACCGTCTTCATCCTTGACACCACGTCGAATCGGTTATTCAGAATGGGGTAAACCCGATCTTTCCGAATAACTCGCGTATATAATAAATAGGTGTTACACAAACACAACATACGCCTCATTCCAATTCAGAATATTCTTTTATTCAAATATTCTTACACTTTGGGAAAGGTTCCCATTAATTTTATCAAAGATAAATTCTTTAATTTTATACTTTAATCTTCCTTTGAATATCAATTCAAACTAGTTGGGATTAGCGAACCACACCGAAGTAATCATTTATTTTATTTCCCAATCCCAACCTGTTCATCCAATGAAGTAAAACTGATAATACTTCATATATAACACCACGGTGTTGTCGGTAAATTCAATTACCATTTCATGTTCAAATCTAATTAAAGATTTTACTATCGCCTGGAGCAAAACTGGTGATACTCCATTCTCGATCTTTTCAATCTAATTAAAGATTCATTAAAACTCCACTTAGTTTTAATCTTTAACTGGGTTAAAGAATCAGTGTCATTTAAAATACGGTTCACGATAAACCCAAATCACATTCCATTGATTATCGGCTTAAAGAACAAGTGTTATTTAAAATGCTGTTCACGATAAACCAAAAAATCAATACCAATTCAATTCCAATTAAATATTATTTAATTGGTACACTTCATTAAATCTAAATAAAAAGATTTAATCTTTTTCTCAACTGGGCTTAAGAATAGTGTTAATGAAGACACCATTCACGACAAACCCAAATCACTTTTGATATTAAATACAAGGCTCCGAATAGAAAATATATCGGTTTATATTCAATATCAAATTCTACGACCAACAAATATCGTATTGGAAATAACGATATAAATTTATCTTTCAAATTCCCGTAACAATACCTGTATCATCACGAAATCCAACATCGAAATATTCCAGAGACAATTCCGATTCAAATCCATTACAATTCAGTTATAGGAAGTTCTGGTTACTTTTAAAACCCTTTTCAAATTCAATTTATTTGTTTAAAAATAAATAGAATTATAATTCTAGTTCAAAACTAGTTCATTTCGATAAAAATCTATTTTTATCTTTTCAAATATGGAGTTTTTCATCCTAATTCTTCACAAATCATTTCTTGTGATTTTACACAAATTATTACTATTTTTAATAATTTTATCAGGGCCCGTACAGTCGATTTCCATCAATGGCCATCGAACTGCACTTACAGCGACCTTTACCAAATTTGATTTGGACATAATTCCAAATTTCGATACGAACCCAACAGTTCCGGTTTTAGGAGAATCCGACGGTCGGTTCTCCCGCAACATCAATTCGAAGTCAATGGTCGAAATTCACGAACTGCCACAGCGTGGCGCGTTCTATTCAGGCCATTATATTATATATATAATATATACTTCGTCGATTTCCTTTTAAAACGTATTATACAAACCGTTTTAAATTCGTTTTCAAAACGATTTCAACTTCCTTTTCAAATTCAAATCAAAATCGAATTTTTCAACATAAATTCATTTTAATTTCATTTCAAATCGATTTCAATTCAATTTCTATTTAATTCGAATTAGTTTCAATTCAAATCAATTTCAGTTCTATTTCAATCTAATTCGAATTTCAATTCTTTTCAATTTAATTCGAATTTCAATCCATTTCAATTTAATTCGAATTTCAAACCTATTCAATTTAATTCGAATTTCAAACCTATTTAATTCAATTCGAATTTCAAAACCACTTCAATATTCATTGAAAAATGAATAAAATCGATCTAAATATCGTTCACGTTAAAATGGCGTCAATCTAATCAACACGGCTTAATATATTTCTATTTCCAAATATTCTATTTCAAATATTCCTTTTTCAAATATTTCTATTTCAAATATTCTATTCAAAACTGGAATGAGGCCCAATCAATTACCATAGATTTCATTTCTATGGATTTGCATACAACGCATGTATATATCTACAATGACAAATAATCAACCAACATCCAAAGTGCATTCTACACTGTATAAGCATCAAATATAAATATTCAATGCTTATAACAGTCTGTCAATCAATCGATCGACATACAACTAATTATTGGGATTAGTGTATGTCATATATTATCCCAATGCCCGTGTGGGGTTTCAAACAATCAAACACAGATTTTATTTATGCAGCTGGGTGATGTGTAAAATTTATCGTCCCAATCAATATCAGTCAAATGTGTGTATATAAACAAATTGTCCGATTTGTTTATTTTTATTTCATTTCATAAACACGTTAAAAATTCTATTTTTAACTATAAAATATTTTCCACTATAAAATATTTTATTTCAACTATATAAATATTTTATTTCATTACACATCACATCACACAATCAACTACACATCAAAATCAAACAAACAAGCATACAAGCCGTCCATGGTCTGTGGATGACGGGTGTCAGGTGCTACTAAACACCGTCTGCATCCTAGTATATATTTTAACTAGAAAATTAAATTAAAAGCGAGAAGTTCTCACCGATATGCTAAACCAGATGCCTCGGCTTTTCTTATGTAGAAAATCTTCGCCGGGTTCGCCTTTTGTCACTTTCGTCACCCGTATTCACTACATATATAAAAACTGAATTTTTACTTCGCTATTCAATATGTATAAATCAAATTTTTACTTCGCTATTCAACATATAAAAATCAAAATTTTACTTCGTTATTCAATATAAAAATCGAAATTTTACTTCGTTATTCAATATATAAAAATCGAATTTTTACTTCGTTATTCAATATAAAAAAATCGAATTTTTACTTCGTTATTCAATATATAAAAATCAAAATTTTCCTTTGCTATTCAACATATAAAAATTGAATTTTTACTTCGTTATTCAACATATAAAAATCAAATTTTTACTTCGTTATTCAATATATAAAAATCGAATTTTTACTTCGTTATTCAATATATAAAAATCGAATTTTTACTTCGCTATTCAACATATAAAAATCGAATTTTTACTTCGCTATTCAACATATAAAAATTGAATTTTTACTTCGTTATTCAATATATAAAAATCGAATTTTTACTTCGTTATTCAATATATAAAAATCGAATTTTTACTTCGCTATTCAATATATAAAAATCAAATTTTTACTTCGTTATTCAATATATTAAAATCAAATTTTTACTTCGTTATTCATTTATAACTTCAGATTTTAAAGCTATGATATTTATAAATAATTTCAGATTTTAAAGCTATGTTTTACTCTATTTTCAGATTTTTTTAATACACTAAAGAAAACAGTTTTAATTAACTAAAGAAATCAGTTTTAATAAAAAGAAAAATTAGTTTTTATACTAACATTAATCTTTGAAATTAAAATACTTACCTTCTCGTTCGTCGGAGACAAGAGGAGGGGATTCCCTTCGCTGTCGGAGGTATGTCGGAGGTAGGGGGTTGGAAGGTGGGGCGCGGCTGTTGGCGGGCTCAGATGGCGGGTGGCTTTGGGTTTCAGGCGGTAGCGCTCCATCGTGGTTTGGGGGAAGGGAGGCTGGCGGGATTCGAGAGGAGTGGGGGTTGTCGATGTAGGGCCTGGCGGATGTCAGAGGGGGTGGGCAGCGCTCCGGTGGTGGGCGAATCAGAGGAAGCGACTGGCGAACGGGGCTAGCGGTTTTTTTTTAGATATGAGAAAAAAAAGACGTGGGGGGTAAAGGAGTTAAAGGGGGAGAGAGTTGACTAAAGGGGGTTTATATTTATTAATATTTTATTATTTAATTTATTCCGAAAAGTTGCTTTTCTATTCGAACACCTAACGAGGCCCAACGACTGTCGTCCCTAGCTAATTACCCCTATTCCGAACATAATGGGATATGTCCCGTAAGCCCATTCGACTGTTTGAATCAGTTTCCGTCAAAATCAAAATATAACTCTATACATTGAATTTGAACGCACATTTCAATTTACCGGGCCCACATACAGACTCTAAAAATTCCCGAAAAATATTTACTAGCTTCGTATTGACGATACGGTCCTAACAAAACTAATTTAGTCAAATTCCGAGTCCGTTTGAAAACTGGCCATTTTCCAGTCGATTAAAATCAACTGAAACTGGTCAAACGCGTTTTCCTTTGCTACGCTCACATATTGATTCGAAAAATTATGAAATTTGAAACCTAGCAATAACTTGACATCACGGATCCAACAAAAGTGGTTTCGTCGAAAACCGAGGTCATTTGCAAAAGGGCTATTTTTAAGGGTCGAAATTCCATAGCGACTATTCTGAAATTTCAACTGGACATATCTTTTTATTCCCGCTATGAAATTTTGATTTTTCAGATTCGTTGGAAAGATATTCTCAAATAGATTTTAATATTTTTGGTTTCACTAAAATCCGGTTTATTTTGCACCCGGTACATTCAATTGAAGTTTGAAATCGAATTATCGAACTACCGCGCCATTTTCAATTCCTTTTATATATATAAATAAATATTTATATTCTAACGACGATCTATATGAATTTATACGTTCGAATTCTATTCAAAATAATTTTCTCGTCGATATTATTTAAAATAATTCATTTTAAATATTCAAAATTCAATAAAATTGCCAAAATAAAAATTTTAAATTGGCTCGGATTTCCGGGTTATTACATTTACATTCTTTTTATGTAAATTAGATTAAAAAGGAAAATTCACAATTTTAATGCAGATTATATTAAAAAGAAAACTTTACAATTTTAACGCGATAAAAATAATAGAATTAAAATGTACATTTTTATCGTTATTTTAGATGCGATAAAAAGAGTAGAAATGAAATGTATATTTTTATCGTCACTTTAGATGCGATAAAAGAATAGAATAAATATTATATATTTTTATCGTCATTTTAGAGACGGTAAAAAGAAGTTACAATTTTCAATGTAAATAGAAGAAAAATAGAAAGTTACATTTTTATATGTAATTAGAGAAATATAGAAATTTTCATTTTCCAATGTAAATAGAAAATGAAACAAAAGTTTACATTTCTCAATGTAAATAAAATAGGAATAGAAAATTACATTTTCAATGTAAATAAAAGTATTAGAAATTTATATTTTAATGAATAGATTTTCATTAGAAAGAATAATGAAACCAAATATACATTTTGTGTTATTTGAAAGATAAAAGAAAATATACATTGTTATGTTTAGGATGTGTATGTAAATAAAAATAAAAATAAGCATTATTGTGTGTCATGTTATACCTCGACATTATATATACAAATAGGGATATTCGATGTTAGCGAAATATAGTGAATGGAATGGATGACGGAATTATGTATAATTATATATAATTATATATATATATATATATATATATATATATATATATATAGAAATTAAAATCAAACGAACCGAGCATAGTAGTTCGCGTCTTGGAATCGTGTCTTTAATCGATTATACCGAAATATCCGACCGTCGGATTTTCCCAAAACTGAAACCGTTAGGTTCGCCTTGGGAAGACCTTTCCAACGATATGAATTGTGTTAGAATCCAACGGATAGATTTAGAGAAACGTGTAAAACAAATTTGAGTAAAAACAGCGCCAGGGTCGCCCATTGTAACGACCCGTGTTTCCCGACCATTTGAATCTGAATATTTAAATTGGTTTTAAATATTTTATTTGAAATATAAATGGATTTTAGTATTTAAATAACTATTTAAAACGAAGTTGAGCGAGATATATATATATTCATATATAATATAAATCGGGCTTGAAAATGGCATGCAATTCGTAATTTGGAATTTTGAACTTCAAATGGATATACAGAGTCCAATATAAGTCGAATTTCTGTGAAATGAGAAACATTGGAACCGTAGTGACGATAGTTTTCATACGAAAGAGAAAATTCTAGATTCCGTGTTGTAGATTGTTAGTTATGGCCAAATCAAATTTTGAAATAGTCGCTATGGAAATCGCTATCGGCCTTTAAAATGGCCATTTTGAAAACGGTCTCTGTTTTCAATGAATTTAGTTTCATTGGAATCGTATTGTTAAATATTGGAAGAAAATCAAACTGCATGGCAAACCGATGTCGTATGTGACCACGGTAGCTGTAAACGCCCGTTCATTTTTTATAGCACGTAATTAATATAATATAGAGATATTTGAGTGTAACTTGAGCATACGATCGAATTAGGCCGCGAACCAATTCCATTGAGTTCGTATCGTCGACTACAGTCAGAATAGATATATAGTTTGTTATTTTTGGAGACCGGGTAATTTGGCGTTAAAAATGGTATCGCGGTGCGCTTAAAAATGGCCTACCAGGGAAACAATCTCAGAATGCGACGAAACTGGTGCCGTTGGGTTCGTATTGAAGAATTATTTTAGGATTTCAAGGTTTCAAGTTAATTTGACTTATCTAGTGGCCGTGGAAATATTAAATGCGTGTTTATTTCTGGTTTTATAAAGGAATTTTTTTCAAACGAGATCGGAATTCGACGACACTTGTCCCATTGGGTTCGGAATACCTTTTTACACTAAGATTAGCATTTTTACCAGTAGAAAGAAGTCAATTGTGGTTAGTTTTACATGATACTTCTTGCGGAAGTTTCATTAAATTATAATAAAATAAAATTACACCCCAACTCTATATATGTACACTTTAGCATTAAGTTCTAAGCCTCCCCAAAGTACGCCTGGTTGAAAAAATGCAACATCTACCTTTGGTTTGCACATGAAATTCGTACCATTTGTTTCCATTTGTCGAGCACCTACCCAATTGAAATGACCCATCCCATCACACACATATTCAAGAACAATAGGTACCTATAAATAATATTAAATGCTTTACTTGCCGACCACACTACAAGCAGCACCGTGATTCCCAAGCCACCGTAATCCCCAAGTATCCTTCACGCCCACGTTTATGTGATTCCCACACTTCCTCATGCTATAAAACCCGTCTTTTCGTTCTTTTTCTTTTCAGCAACCGTAAAGAAAAAAAGAGAGAATATGAACAGAAGAACGGAAGGAAGCAGGGACGCAGCTCACATGTGGAAAGAGAAGAGAGGAGCGAGTTGTTTTGGCTTCACGTGGGAGAAGTATTGGGGTGGAAGTTTGCTTTGATCAATAATGGTGGAAGCTGTTCATGTTTGGGAAGACAGTAACTAAAGGGAGAATTCATGCGGTGGGAGGAAGTTGGTAACCGCATGGGTAAGGGCGTGGTGAGATATATGGGAACAACGTGGATACTGAGACAAAGAACAGTGGAGTTGATATGGGTTCATCGAAGAACGAAAGCTGGGCTGGAAAAAAAAGGCTGAATAACCAAAAGTGTTTGAACAAGGAAAAAAAAGAAAAAGAAAAAGAAAAAATGTGTAAATGAAGGGGATCCGTGAGTTTTGAATGGAGTGTTGGTCCTGGACGGAAGTGTGCGGGTTGAAGTGTTGTGTTGTAGTGGAGCTGTGTTGTAGAGTAATGGGTGGAAGATTGGGAGACTGTCGGCAAGGTGTTGTTTTCACACAAAGGAGGGTTCGGTTTTGTATATGAGTAGGTAAGATAGCTGGGAGACAATGAACAGTAAAATAAAATATGCTAATCGCGTTTTCAATATCCCTATCCTAATTATGTATATTTGACTACCCCGTTCATTAAATCGGCCCAATAACATTTAGTATGACTAATCAAGGACTTAATTTACCTAGGTTAAGTTTTTGCCGATGATGTAGGTATATGTATTAAGCTGTCAGTATAATATTACGTTAAATGATATATCACGTGTCATGTGTGGTTTCGAATGGGCCTAATCACCATTTATTTTTGTCTAATTAAGTCTTCATTTAACATGCGGAATTGATAACATTGGTAGATGTTTGTTTAAGCATATTTTAAACTGTGTAGTTTAATTGAAGCATATTTAGCAGGCCATATTTATATTCCAATGTAATCACCGTTTCAATAAACGTAAGTAAGGAGTACTGTATAGCATGCATAAGAGTATATGAATAGTTTGTTTTGGAAGTGCCTAACCCATTTTTAAAACTGTGCCAAACTGAAATTACCGTAAACAGAAAATTACATTAATAAATTATTATTTAAGTTTTATAAATATTAAATTATAATGTAAACACCGTATTAAATTATATCTTGGTCATACAGTATCCCAGTGGAACAAACCAAGGAAGCGTTAGAACTATGCCGACGGACGTGACGTTATGAAACTGGTTTGGACAGAACTGAACGCAGGTTCGAAACGAACCATTTCAGTAACAAATGAAAATCAAGGTGAGTTAAACTCACTCAGTTTTCCCATTTATATTTTTATATAATTGGGTTTTTATTTTGTGTGCTTTTCTTGACAATGGTTGATTGTTTGCTAATTATATGTTTATTTGCTGATTCAACTGATGAAATTAAACCGCCGTTTAATTTCAGTGAAATACCAAATCATTATTCTAACGATTGGTTCCAATAAAGGTATCTTACCTTGTTGGTCACGTTTATAAAATAAACACGTTTAATTGGTTGAATTGTTTAAATTGCTTGTGACTGGACTAAATGGTTGTTATTTATTTTTATCAGTTAAATAATTGAACGATCTGTTTGGAGATAACCATTTGTATACAGGGAAGGACAGGTTGGAGGGATCCAACCGGATTCCTCAAATATGTTATTTATTTTCATATTATCGTATATGAAACTGTCATGATTGGGTAATTGATTTTGGGTAGTGACCATTGACTGAAAAGTCAACCTGTGTTGTGTTTTGACCAATGAGCAGTATTGGTGGAGTAATCGGCAGTTAATAGGCTAAAAGTAATTTATTTTATTTATATCAATTCACCGTCAGGTAAGTTGATAGGATTGAAGTTATAAAATTTATTTTATAGCTAAAGATAGATTTGAATATATATATATACATACATACATACATACATACTCTGAATGAAGGTTTGTTAAAAAGAAATAAATAATTATTATTAATTATTTAAGCTTATAAATTAATCGATTTAATAAAGTAAATTCTGATACTAATCAGAATTATAAACGAGTGATTTGAGATTGACCTAACGAATTAAATTTGGATAGTTGCCTTGCTAGGAATAATTAAATGGAATTATTTTAAATTAAGTATATTATTAATTAATTTAAAAGGGAAACAAATTGAAATCGATTAACGAGATAACCGTGTTTAGAATTTACTAAATTGACCATTTTTAACTGGAATTATCATTATTTCAGTTTATTTGGATTAATCTAATAAAATTGTTTGATAGAATATTTGTTTAGATTTAATGAAGTTTTAAAAAGGGATTTACTATTTATTTCAATAAATAAAGGAATTAACTACTTTTACAGTAGTTAATGATTAAAGAAAATTATTATCCTGATTTATAGTGATTTGGAAAATTAGTTTCAACTGAATAAATAATCAAGGTTGAAATGAAATCAAATTGAAAGGCGAAAGAAGTTTATGAACGGCTTTTATATTTTAGAAAACCGAATTTGTATAACAATGTTATAAAATGAATTTAAGCGACCATGATAGCTTAAATTAGATTGATTCAATATTTGAATCAAGTAAAAAGGGAAGTTTTATTCTACCAGAATAAGCATTGGGTTTTTGTTTTCAAGTATTGAAATTAAGGATATTTCTCAATGATTGTTTTATGAGAGATAATTTGATTGATTTTCCAATATTAGATAATTATGTGGTAAATGTTTTGGAAGTGAAAATATAGAAAACCGGATATAAAAGATGAATTTGTTTAAAGTATACTCTATGTTAAATAAGAAGCGATAAACTATATGTATAATATCGAAAGATTTAAGAGTTTTAATTTAAAGGCCAAGTGGTGCTGAATAATAAACCAGTAAACCCATTGGATTGTAATGATTGAAACACTGATTATTTTGATAGTTGAATCACCGACTATCAAATCTTTCCAATACGATTGTTGGTACGGAAAGACCGGAATCGAATTTATATTCGAAAACCATTCCGACCAACAAATACGTGAAAATATTAGAAGATGATCGAGATGGAGCGTTGAAGACCGTAGATCTTCACAAATGGAAGAACCTCTACTAATCTCCGGTTTAGCGGCCAGAGATAAATTGTGGTTCTGTCGTAGTTGGAATCTACGGGTTGCAAGGACTTCTCGCTACTGATCCATGGGGTGATTCCTATATTGGATGCAGTAGGAGAGTGCCTTCGGTTCATCCTATTCCTGGATGACTTGTATGGACGAGTGTCTAACAAAGTATTTCCAAAGGGATCACGTGTATTGACTCTCTACAAACGTATTTCTGTTGGTAGCAGAGAAGACTGGACACCTTTTTTAGCTTAACGCTCAGAGTATTTTTGTGGAATCAATATTCAGTGATACCTGGCGGATTTGACGATGTGGCATTCAAAGAAAAGGGTGATCAAATATTCCAAAAGGAAATTCAAACCTCAAGCCTCATCAGCCGGGAAATGACAAAAATCGGGCAGGCAGCATAGCTATGTGGGTCGCTCCTATTAGGGTGTATAATCACCTATCTAAAGAAAACCCTTTTGCTTGTTTAATCCATTTCGATGCTGTCCCTTTTCGGGAAACGGTGGTTTGAGCCCAACCATTGGTGATATACATTCAATACACTCAAGCGAAATGAGTGGTCGGTCAAGTGAGGGTCGGGTTGCAAGACGTTCTTGTTGAACCCAGTGTATTCGCCTCTAGAGATACACTATCGGTAGGTGGTCCCATACCTTGTCAAGGTCGGAATCCAATCTCAAATAAGCACCCACGGTTTTGATTGTATACTATGTATGTGGAGCGTGAGATGCAAGCATTCCACTAGATTGATATTTACTTGTATCTAGACATTACTATAATACCAGAAAAGATATTGGTGTCAAAACTGTTTTTGGGTTATCGTAAGGTAAAAACCCTCCGTATTTATGTATGGATTTGGTCTTATGATTATCCTTTTCTTTTGAAAAGATCTTTGAACTTTAAAATCATGTTGGATGATTTACCCTTAATACTGTGCGAGTTTTACTCACTCTGGTTCACCAGACTGACCCGGTGTTTTGTAAATGCTCGGGTTAGCCCGGGGTGTACAGGTTCAGGTTATCGAATGCTGTGAAGAGACGAGCTGAAGGTGTTCAGACGCATTGTACCGAGTATTTATTCCGCTGTGTGTAGTATATGGGAACAGGTTATTATTACTATCCCATTGTGTGATGTACTGTACCGACCTGGATTTCGCCCGACCCCAATACGATCGCAAGATCGATCAAGACCGTTCAAACCCGCCTACGTTAACTTTGGGCATACAACACATCAGAAACAACAACACAGAATTTTATAACATCAATAATAAATGTTACATCAGAGTACAGAATATATCAGAGTACATCAATAAGTAATACCGCGGAAGATACATTTACAATAAATTAAATACATTGCAGCAGAACTAATCTCAGCGGAAGGCCATCAATATTCTGGACCCAGCTTCAGACTTCAATCTAGGATCCTGCTTAACTATATCTGCAACAGGCTACTCGAATGCCCGTGTGGAAAGAGGGCACTCGAGTTTGCAAAGTGAAACAAACAACAGGTCAGTCGTGGGACTGGTGTGAGAATTCTATACTTAACTTATCTAAATAGTAGGCTAATCACAGGATCACGCCGCTAATGCGGAATGGGTTTACTCCGTTGGATTGCAAGTGCATAATTAAAGTAAATCGTCAAATAACGCAATGCTTTTTAGAAAAATGAAACCATTATAAGACCCAGGTCCCATCACACAATGCAACGCACACCAAAGGATAGGGTTTTACCTTATAATGGCCAAAAGATGCTTGATACGTAAAAACGATATTATTATTAGTGTGTATATATAAATTTAAAACATTTCAATATAAATGTATTAATCTTAGACGGCATAGTACCCCATCCTACTATGTCGCCATATATAAGATTACAATCAAAACCGTGATGTGGTATTGGGAGATGGTTTTCTGTCATGAAATCGAGGCTAGGGATCGTCCTCTTCTGATTCGAGACACTCTAGCAAATGCCTCAGGATCACACCTATGGGCAACCCTTGGAACGGTAGGGCCGGTCCCCACCTAACGGTAGTGGATTGGCAATTCCTGAACAAACGTTTCCCGACCCTTTTGGACCTATAATGTGACCACTTCCGGCCTATAAAAAAAATGAGGTACCTCAATCCATAATCCACATAGTAAAATGTCGGGCCGTGTTAAAGCCCAAACACCACTTCTAGCTAGAAAGAAACGTATGCACTCCCTACGGTCCATATCCCGTTTTTGACTCATACCGGGGTGTGAGGCTCGCGACGTCACGCTATACACAAAGCTATGCCTAAAGAGACTGTGCTTTGATCATCAACCACAAGGCCTGCTTTTCAACAAAGCCTTGATCGTTTGCATCTTAGCATGTCACATTGTCAGACCCTACCATATTATTGATCATCTGCCAATATATATATAACCTCTAAGCTCATACGTCTTAGAGAAGGGTGATAAGTAAAGAATAAATTCTTCACCACCAAACAGAAATATATAATCAGTATCGTTCAACAAATACAGTAGAAATGAATGCAATGTCAGACACGCAATCCATTTACAAGTCCGCTCTGGGTCTGAGCGAAACAAACGTGTCCGTCGATCTCCAAATGCGTTTGGACGACCATCACCAAATACCTTGCCTTGGAAGGCCAATCCCAATTCAAGATACCAGTCATCATCATCCCAACGATGTGAAAACCTTCGGTCTTCAATAATAGTCTTTATCTTCGTCTCTTGATCGTCGTGATGATTATTCAGAATGGGTTAAACCCGGTCTTTCTGAATAACTTGCGTATTTTGGGATTAAAAACAAATATTGGAAAATCACACATTACGTCACATTCCAACTCAGAATATTCTTTTAATAAGATATTCGTATTAGAAGATTCTCATTAATTTTATCAAAGATAAACTCTGAAAATAAAATCTATAAATCAATTTCCGAAATATGGAATTCCACAGAAATCAAATCAATACATAAACGATATAGATTTCTGTATCGGACTAATAATATAAATGGAATAACGACAAAGCCTCTTAAATTCCATATATAATATCGGTCTTCTTTTACAGAAGCCCATTTCGATTTTTACCAATCGAATTTCCACTTAATTCCTATTTAATATATTAAATTGGAAAAACTTGATTTTTAGAAAATGCCTTTTTAAATCTATAAAATAGAATTCATAAGTTCCAAATAATAATTTCAATGTAAATTGGATTAAAGGACAAATGTCGTTAAAAACATCGTCCACGATAAATCTACTTCACATCTCAATTTATTTCATGTCACAAAATATAATTGTAAATGCTAGTAATCTTTTAAAAACATATTTTAAAACAATCATAAAAATATTCTTTATATAAAAACTCTAAATGAGAAGTATTCTTTATATTACAAATTATTTCTTTTACAAATATTCTTTGTTTTAACATATAGTTGATTAAAAATATATTATGAAAATATATGCCCCTTATATAAAAAGGATTTCTAATGTAAAAATATTCTTATTTAAAAGAATACCTGAATTGAGATGCGACTCAAACATTTACCATATAATTTGGATTACATGGATTTCACACACATCATATATATGACAATAACAGTAAAATCATCAAATCATCCATCTACATCCAAAGTGTAATTTCCACTGTGTAACCGTTAAAATTAAATAATAACGCTCAATGCAGCCTGTCGATCTAACGATCAACATACAACTAAATATTGGGATTAGTGTATATAAATTTCATCCCAACACCCGTGTGGGGTTTCAACCAACAAACAAATAATAAGCTAATTTGTGCACTTGGGCGATGTGTGAAAAATTATCGTCCCAGTCACATACACAAGTCGGGTAACTTGTGAATGGAAGTGTAATACACAATACATATAATGACGGCAAGAAAATATCTCTACTGCAATGAATGAATAAGCGTAGTAACTTTGTCTCTATTGACAAATCCTATTTTTCTAGTTTAAATTCTAAACAAAAATGGTTATTTTGTTTGGCAATTCTAATAAGACAAAAATGATAAATATTTTGATTTAACTAACCTATCTTGACAAGTATATATCTTGCCAAACATATATATATATATATATATATATATATATATATATATATATATATAAATTGCTTTAACTAGTCCATTTGACAAAAATGAATATTTTTGACAAAATGTCTATTTGGTTTAACTCATATAAATTGACTAATATGAATAATTGTTTTCAACAAATGTAAATTGATAAATGTAAATATTTTGTTATTAACTAGTATAAGTTGACAAAAGTGTTTATTTCATTTTAACTAAACCAAGTTTGAAAAAGATGTTTATTTCATTTTTATGTTTGCAAATAAAAAAGTAACTTTTATTTTAGATGTTATATTGCATTGTGGAATGCAAATAAAAGAACAAACTTGATTTTCAAAGTATATTTACATTTGTCAATGTAAAAGAGCAAATTTTATTTTCAATATATATATTTACATTTGTGAATGCAAACAAAAGAAATAATTTTATTTTCAATGTATATTTGCATTGCAAAATGCAAATAAAAGAACAAATTTTATCTTTAGAATATATTTACATTTGTGAATGCAAATAAAAGGGCAAACTCTATTTTCAAAATATAATTGCATTATGGAATGCAGATAAAAGAACAATTTATATTTTAATGTATATTTGCATTAGAGAATGCAAACAAAAGAATCAACTTTAATTTCCATGTATATTTACATTAGTGATTCCAAATAAAAGAACAATTTTTCCTTTCAAAATTTATTTGCCTTAATGAGTGCAAAAAGAGCTAATTTCATTTTCAATGTATTTTTGCATTGGTGAATGTAAATAAAAGAATAAATTTTTGGTTTCAACATATATTTGTATTGGTGAATGCAAATAAAAGGGTAGATTTTATTTGTGCAACAGATTCTGGGCATATATTGGTGTTGCAGCATGTATATAAAATGATTGACTTTATTTCTATGTCATATTTGTATGGGAAAAAAAATACAAATAAAAGATGAACTTAATTTCTATGTTATATTTGTATTGAAAAATACAAATAAAAAGATGAACTTTATTTCTATGTTATATTTGTATGAAAAAAAATACAAATAAAAGATGAACTTAATTTCTATGTTTATTTGCGTTGAAAAACGTGAATAAAATATCTACCCAATTTCTATGTAACTTCTGAAAATAATTTCTTATTTACATATAAAATGTAAACAAAATTATTACTTTCATTTCAGTAATCAATTTTTAACAAAAATGATATTTTCAATTCAACAATCAAGTTTTGACAAAAGTGATGATTTTTATTTCATAAATCAAACTCAATTGAAGATGTTACTTTTATTATAATCTAACTTATGAAATTAAATTACAACTAAAGTGTAACCTTAAATTCTCATCCCTTTTGTTGTACAAAACTTTACATTACAATTGCAAATTTTTAATCTCTAATCTTTTTAATAAAAGAAAAATTACAACAAAAAGTAATCCTACAATTTTATTTTCTAATGTGACAAAATAAAATATAAACATAATCTCCACATAAAATGGTATTGCATAAAAATGTAATTTTCATATTTTATCTTAATATTGAACAAATTGTCAACAAAACATTACAAATAAAAGACAACCATTTTATTAGACATGACACAAGATGTATAGCTATCAGGCCTAAACATTTTTTGTTGTTGTAATTTATAATATCAATAAAAAGATTTTATTTAATTTTACAAAGTTACCACAAAGTAAATTCTTTATCATAACCTTTTTATTTGAAAACAATACTACATAAAGGTTTAACCTTTATTGTAAAATCTTTTTATTTTAATCTAATTATAAATAAAATAAAATCTTTAATGTCCATACTTCTTATTGTAATAAATTTACATTAAAATTTAATATTCTAATTCTAAAACATCCTATGCTTAAGGTGACAGTAAAAAGAAATCTTTACTGTAATTCACAAATCTTGTTCTTAATGTAAACAAATAAACGTAAAATTTTATTTGTCAGCAAAATTCTGTTGTACTGGAAACAAATAAAAGTATATTCTATTTGTTGTTCATATTCTATTGTAAATAAACAAATAAAAAGAATATTTTATTTCTTGTTCAAATCCTGTTGTAACATCAACAAATAAAATAAATCTTTATTTGTCGTTCAAATTTCATTGTTTATTTTAGAATAATCAAAGTAATAAGAATATTAAGAGCAACTAGATCTGAATAAAATATTATTTAAATCTAAATTTTAGATTTAATTTTTTTTTTCCGTAAATAATATTCAACCATACAAGAGATTTGAATGCGGATCTATCATAACATAACCAACAAACATACCATAAGCAATCATCAACAATTCAACAATCACAGAACATTTCAGTTCTGAATTTACATCGTTATACAATTATTTTTAACGTAAGAAAAATAATTTATAATTAATTAAATAATAAAATTCAGAATTCTCACATTGATTTTTGCTGAAAATTTGACTGTCTCAGAATCAGCTCTGGTATGCGCCATCGCGAAGCTCTCGGAAAGACGAGTCCAACGCAACTTACGGTTCGTCAATTGGACCTCGTATGAAAGAGATATTGATTTTTAAAGATCGGATAAATTAAATATTAAATAAATAAAATAATAATAAAATATACTTCTTCTTCCTCGTGTTCACGTTGCTTCAGCCGAACCCAAAATCCATCGCGCAACCTTCTGCGCTCTCTCCAATCCGAGGGTCTAGGACCCGATCAGACTCCGCCTCTCCGACGGCCAACGTGTGTCGCGCCCACGCCGAGAGTTGCACGCAACTCGGTGGTCTCTGGTGGGCCCCAGAACGCCGCGAACGGCGGCACTTTGTGCCTCAAATTCGCGAAATCCGCTCCACTAAAACACATCTTGTCTATATAGATTTGAAGCTCCCGAAATTCTCTTCGATTTGATATGTAGTTTGCCAATTTTCGTCGAACGGATTGAGAGAAATTAGTGTTTTAATTTCGGATGTTTCTGGCCTTCGAAAGCCATAGGCGGCGGCTGAAAGAATTAGGGTTAGGGTTTGAAATTTCGGATTATTTTATTACTAAAAATGTGTTATAAAGGTGAAAATGCGGGCTGTCTCCGAATTGGGCTTGCTTACTATCGATCTTAAGGTTTTGACACCTTCTGAACGCAATGGGATTGGTCCCGTGGCCCAATTCCGAAATCTGTATGAAAGTTTATTTAAAATTCTATTAAAAATTAATTAATTAAATATTGACCGTACATTAAAATATGTCGGGGCCACATATGACCTCACAAAATTCTAAAAAAAATATTTTTAGCTTTCTTATGACGATACGAATTCAACAAAATTATTTTCGTCGAATTCTGAGACTGTCTGAAAAATGGCTATTTTTAAGGCGTTTAAATTTAACTAAGTGAAAATTAGTGTGACATCCTTAAAATTAATCTTAATTAGGCTCACATCCTCCCCCTTTAATTACTTGTAAAATTTCATCCCTATTTTTTAATATCCACATTTTCTTTTCCTGTATTGCCCATTTACCCAAATTACGGCTTAATTAACGTGATCTATTTTTCATTTCAGCGATCAAATTTTTTCATCGTCATTTGTTTCATTGTTAATGGTTGCGCCGCCTTTTCTTCAGCGATCTAAAATTAGGGGATCTCGTCAATTTCTTCAGAGAGTTAAATTGATCCATCCTTCAGTTAAAAATGATGGCGTTTCTTCTTCCAGGTGATTTATACTTTTTACATTTTTTCATTTTGAAATCTGTTTTTTGTATATGAATTTCAATTTTAAATCGTTTAAATTTTTTCCTTCTTTCAGATGACCGGCGAATTGTTCTTAGTTTTCTGGTTTCCGTCATCTAAAATTAAATCGCTCAGAATTCTTTCAGGTATACGGATTTCACTTTTGCATATGAATTTTCTTGATTCATTATTCTGAATTAGTTGAATTATCTATTTTTACTGATGGATAATTTTTTTTTTTAAAGTTCTATTTTTATTGCTGATTTTGTAGCCGATTAATTTAATTTGTCAACTTATTTTTTCTTATATTCTGCATAGATGTATAAAAAAATGTATAAATTCCCTTTATGAGCATACAAAGGTGCAAATATTGTCATAATACGTGGATGTGGATGTATTCAGAAATAATGCGTATAACAATGCATATTTTTTTAACATATGCAGAGAAGTATTCAGTTATTTTGACCTTTTTTTTCATGTGCATATATTTTTTGGAAATTTTGCATATAAATATGCAGATGTTAATTTTATCTGCATATATGTATGCATAATAAGTTATGCATACATTTATACATATATTAAAATATGCATATATTGTCAATCTCAGCGTAAACGTATGAAACTAGTGTTAAAACACTTGGGTTTGCATCTACTCAAAAAAGTTGAGTATAAGTATGCATATATTCTACGTATATGCATACAAATATGCATATATTTTAAATATTTGTTTTCAGCATTATATTAAAAAGTTGCCTACAAATGTGCATATATTTGGAATATATTCATATCTGTATGCATCTTTTTATCATACATGCAGAAAAATAGATATTTTAAAAATATATTCATATATGTATGCAAATATATAGAATACTTGCATGTAAATATGCAGAATTATTGTTATATTGCTAATTTGTACGCATGTATTTATATTAATCTGACGCTGTTTATTTAATTTGATTATTACATTTTTTTGTTCAATGATTATTTTGATATTCTACTTGTTCTTGAGTTTTTCTATGTTAAATGTAGTTATTGTACAAATGTTATTGTTACTACAACATCATATAGCCGTATTTAATTTTTTACCATGATAATTGTTCTTCGACTTTGAAAACGTGCATAAAATTATGCAAATAATGTGAATATAAGCATACGAATATGCCACTATTGTCAACAACGTTCATACTGGTTTGCATATATTCTGGATAGTTGCATATTTGTATGCAAATATTCTTCATACATGCATACCATTATGCAAATATTTGGTGGAATACGTGGTTACTGGTGTCTTGCATTTTATTCAGGATAATTGTGTGTTACTGTGCATATATTCTATACATATGCATTGAAATATGCAAATCTTTCGAATATCTATTTGTATACGTGTTTGACGAAAAGCTTTCACAGGTGTATTTGTACATATGCATTTTTAATTTTTAATTTTCAGCATTTCTGTTAAAAAGTTGCATACAAATATTCATCTATTGTTTATATATGCATATAAATATGCAGTTATTATTGTCTGATAAAAAGTTAAATATGCAGATATTTAAAATTTTGTTCTGTAAACATATGGATGTACTGCTGAATAATTTGTAAAATCTCTATATTTGTTATTCTGTTGTACTTAGATGAATAAATTTATGCATGTTTTCAGTATTTCTGTTAAAACGTTGCATACAAATATGCATCTATTGTTAAAATATGCATATCTGCATTCAAGTTTTTACAGACGTGCAGAAAAACATATATTTAAAATATATGCACATTTATATCCATATATCTTTAATACCTGCATATACATATGTAAATATTATTGTTATTTTGCTGAATTGTACGCATGTATTTATATTAATCTGCAGCTATTTATGTAATTTGACTATTCGCACATTACGCTTATTAATGTTTGATTTTCTTCTTTGTATAACAGTGTTCCGACGGATAGTGGTGTATTGGTGTTATTGAAGCATGGGAATGAATGCCTGGTCCTCCATCTCCTTCTGAAAGACCATAAGATCTGCTTTGTTATTTTATTTTATTTTTAATTCACTTTGTTTTAGTGTTTAGTTTCACCATTTGTTGTAAACATTTATCTGATGTAATAAAATCAGTTCAGTATTTTGTTGTACATTAGTTTTTTATTGTCTTTTTTTTAAGCTGTAATGTTTGCAAAGACTAGTTATATTTGAATAAATGTGTGCACACAAAAAGATGCCATGAAGAATCAGATCCTAAAATTATGAAATATCTGAATATAGATCGATGTATATAATAACCTGGAATTTTTATATCCTAGCGTGCAGTTATTCTAAATATTAGCATCATTATATGCAATTATTTTGAAAATTTGCAAATTGGAATTGCAGAAGTTAAATACTAGCATACTTTTTTGAAAATATTATTATTACTTGCATACAAATATGCAGACAATACAAATAATAATTGCGTGCATATAACTAATGTACAACAAAATACATATTTGAATTGCATAATTAAAATACTAGCATAATACTGAGCTGATGTGCAACAAAATACTTGCATAAATATATGCACCTTTTCTTTAAACTTGCAAAAAATTGTGCAAATATTACTCAAATAAACAAGCAAGCATTTTTTTTTTGTTAAAACTAAAAATGTGTGATGTCTTATAAACTAAATTTACACAAATGTGCATATCTGTATGTTTCTTTGTATCAAGAAATCAGAAAAACATAATACAAAATATATGTATATATGTATGCATATATCTAGAATATATGCATATAAATATGCATATTTACTGAAATTTTGCTGAATTGCATATAAATGCATTCAATCATTTAATTCTTAAGCGTACTTGCTTACAATCATACAGAACGAAAAAAACAATTAGATTAATAACTATTTTCGCTATTTCTTGTACTTTAATATGTCGACAGCAAAGCAAAACAGGTCGATTATGATTTTTATTGATCCAGAGTCTTTCAACATCATGGAATTTGGGTTCTGAACGAAATAGAAGGAGCGATTGGACTGAGTACATGTCGAGAAATCGATGTTGGGTTGATCGACGGTTTTGCAGAATTTTAGGTTTAGGGTTTTGAGCGATATGATAGGAGCGATAGACTGTGTACTTTTTATTAATTGAGCGAGATGATTTGAGCGAGATGTTAGGAGAGATAGCTGCGTAAGGGTATAGCAGGAATTTTTTGAGAGGAAATTCAAAAACAGGGACGTATTCTTTATTTTTTTTATCACCGTTTTTTTATATTTTGAAACTTAATAGGGACCTGTAAAAATCGCACCCTTTAACTAAAATAGTCAAAACACATTTTCTTTTTCCACGCTCACATATTAATTCGAAAAATTCTGAAAATTGAAACTTAGCAATAATTTGACATTCCGGTTCCAACAAAAGTGGTTTCGTCGAAAACGGAGGTCGTTTGAAAAATGACTATTTTCAAGGGCTATTTATTTAATATTAAAAATACATTTTTAAACGAATAATTTCTGGAACTCGAAATATATAAATGTTCATACTTTCTAAATGCAGAAACGACATTCCAGACTCAATGGAAGTGGTTTCGAGTCCAAATTCCTTCGTATGTGAAAAGTAGCCTTTTGGGCCATATATATTATATATATATTCTACACCGACCTTTCTAAAAATTGAATTGGCCATAACTTTTGATTTCCGCTATGAAATTTCAGATTTTCAGATTCGTTAGAAAGATATGATTAAACAGATTTAAATATTTTTGGTTTCTCTCAATTCTGATTTATTTTGAATCTTGTGCATTCAGTTAAAGTTCAAAATCAAATTTTAAAACTACCGCGCCATTTCTAACTCCATTTATATTTAAACTAAATTTATTCGTTCTAACTTCGATTAAAATAAATTCTAGCCATTATTATTTAAAATAAATCATATTTTATCCTCAAAATTCATTTTCTAAAATAAATTTTTTAAATTGGTTCAGAATTTGCGGGTTGTTATAATCTCCCCCACTTAAAATCTTTTCGTCCTCGAAAAAGGAAATGAAGCTAAAGTTGTTTATTTAACTAATTTAATTTTCATTCTTTAATTGTTTAATAATTTATTAGTTGAATTCATATTCACACAACCCAATCATCAATCAACTAATTGATTAAAATTTCAAAAATATATAACTTTTATATATTCAAAATCATATTTTCTAAAATTGAACTATATATATTGTAGCACCCTACACCCGCTAAGGTCACTCACTAAGGGAATGCCTTAACTTCGGTGGAGTATTTTAAGTGAATATAGAACAGAAAAATCACAACAAGACAGATATAAATAATACTTGTTAACTAAAACATCATTTCATTGCAGCAGAAGGTAAACATGTTTGGTTACAATAACAAAACCATAAAACAAGAGTCAAGTACTAAATATCCATCCGGATAAAAACATAAGTACATAATCCTACTACATAACTAATAGCCATAATAGAAAGGATACGCTAAGCTTTACATCAACGGTCCAAGCTCCAAAAGATAGATAAAGCAATCTGATCAAAGCCCACTAGTGCTAGGCCCAACCTGAGGACCTGAGGGGAAAAAGGTTAAAACAACGGGGTCAAACATAAGTCAGAGCGAGTCCTATAACTTTAACAATACAATCATTAAAGTAATTAGGGTATGATATAACTTGGTACGGTAATGACTGGGGATAAATGACTACACTAAGCAGCCAACTAGACATAGGATGAACTAAGATATCGGTAAAGACGCATCTACCCACCCAAGGGTAATTACTACACTGCACCACACCAGTCATTCCTACTTAAAGGTTGATCCCACCCAAGGACTTAGAAAATATAACTAGTAGTTTCGTGTACCCCTAGCTGACCACATAGGTGCCGTCTGCCCCTATCTCCACTAGGTGTACCCACTACTCCCCAAGCGATCGGCTCCCTAACGTAGATACCCGTGCTGGCCCCATAGTGGGGTGTATCACTCCCCAAAGTGGCAACCCGATACAATCAACGGTGCACAGCTTATACCTACACGATGCAACAACGTCTTACCTACCAGCCCGGGTCCACACACGCATATGAAACCCGTTGGACTTGCGTTGCCACCGCTAACCCGTTTTGGCCTCTTATAGTCAAGCCCAGTACGCGTGTCCCGTCCTCGACATGGGTCGAGCCCAATAAGATACATATGGGTTACTGGTTGAAATGGGCCCCCACAAGCTACCCACCTAAGCTTGTCCCCTTTTCTAGTGCATCCCACTTAACCCTTTAATCATGTTTAATTACATGTTTCCACTTGGTTAAGTATTATAATCGTATTTTCTATTGCCACCCAAGGCAACCCACTAGATTTCCACATGCCACCCAAGGCACTTACTTGATTTCCACATGCCACCCAAGGCACCCACTTAACCCCTCATGCCCCACTACATGCTTATCTGGTTAAGTGTTTCTTAATTGATTAAGAACGTAACCTTTGTAAAGACTTCTCACATTAGACTGTCTTTTATGGCAGCTGGATTTGCCGGTCGGGTCCGGGCAGCCTTACGCCATAACCGAGTCTAACCTCGTGTCTTTACACTTGTCACGTATTTAGTTTATGCCTAAGACCTCTCACATTGGGCCAATCATTTGTAGCCGCTGGATTTGCCGGTCGGGTTCGGGCAGTCTTATGCTACAAAAGGGTCCAACCTCGTGTCTTAGTCGATTAATTACACCTAATTAATCACCCCCATATTTTAAATTAATTTTCCCTAATTAATTCCAATTTGATGATGTACATAATTGACTCAATTGTGTCCATCCACTCATGGTATGCAACATCATACCAATTTCACCACAATTTTGTTAATATGAATATTAACCCCATCCACTCATGGTATGCAACATCATACCAATTTCACCACAATTTTGTTAATATGAATATTAACCCCATCGTTCCCCACGTAACACGCTAACATGACATACTTAAAAGGGAAGATTCATCACAAATACAATGGGTTCTACTTTGCATAACATTAGCATCAACATGGGTTTTAAAGGTATCAACTTGCATATATGACCATAACATCAAACCCAACTAGCGTAAATAATCAACCCAAACTTGCATGAATCAAATATGTCATAAAGAGGGTAACTTGCATAGATGTTCATGTCATAGACCTATCATAAAGGGATAAACTTGCATACATGTCATAGGTCTAAAAAGGGATGAACTTGCATATGTTACTTATATCATAAAAAGGGGTAAACATGCATATATATGCATGACATACAAAGGGGTAAACTTGCATATGTATGCATATCATACAAAGGTGTAAACTTGCACATGTTACTTGCATATAATCAAACACCAAACTTGCATAACATGTCATATATGAACTTGCATATAATCAAACACCAAACTTGCATAACATGGGGTCATAATGGATCAATGTTTATCATAGTGATTTGCATAACTAGCATCATGAACGTATAGCATAAATTACACCCAACTTGCATAACTAGCTTCATGGGCACATAGCATCAAACTTGCATAACTTGCATCATGAACATATAGCATACAACTTGCGTAACTAGCATCATGAACATATAGCATAAAACTTGCATAACTAACATCATGAACACATAGCATATGATAAAATAACTTGCATTGATCCACATACATAACCATAACCTCATTATATCCTATCATAATTAGTTTAGCAATTGCTTGTTAAAGGCATAGAAACTCACAACTTGTTGATTAGCACTCCTATGAAGAAGATTTAGTTCCTAGAGTTGATTAGAAGTTGATTTGAGAAGTTATCTTCCTCTTTAATTTGTGGAGGCTCCTTCTAAGTTGCATTTTGATGGCATGACGACATTGTATCCAATTTTAGTATGAATTAAGGTAGTCTTAGGGTGTATTTATAGATTAGTTAAGTTTTTTAGGCCCTTAGATTAACCCTAGATTAAGTTAGAGCTGTCAGATCTCGTAACAAGCCACCAAACACAACCCAACAGCCAAAACAGTGCACCCAACCAAACTGGCCGAGCCAACTGTGCCGACAGGGGTGTCGACACTACTGTCGACACACCCCCTGTGTGTCGACTCCCCAGTCGACACGGGGGTCGACCTGGTGCTGGCGGGAATTTTCCCGCCTAGCCCCCCTTCTGCATTTGAAATCTGTTTTTCGAAATTTGAATTTTCTGAAAACTTCTTTGGGCCTTAACTGGGTCATACAGACTCCAATTTTCGAAAACTCGGACTCTATTTCGCGTATTTTTCCGAGGCGAACGCAATGGCATAGCCCGTTTCCCCTGATTCAGATCTTAAAGTTTAATTCTGCCCTGATTTATATTATAACAAGTTATTCGACATACGGGGTGTTACATTCTCCCCTACTTAAAGGATTTCGTCCCCGAAATCTCTAAGTCAAGAAGAACGTATCCTACCAACCAAACAACCATCTACTAAACCATCAAACACTGGCATCCATTGTCCTTAAAGTTTCTAATGCTGTATGAACATATGCAAAAAGTGTGTGTATATGTTCCCTGTCTAATGCAAAATCAGGCGGTCTACTGATTCAGTTGACCTCCTTAATGCAAACCATGATAGTGCCATGCATCCAATATGTATGCGAAAGAACCCTATCGACACATACTATCTCTACATGTGTACACAACCATACACCAAAATGCATCATCCATATGATAACACAACCATTATACATCCATTAATATAGCTACCTACACACAATTATATGGAATATGCAATATGAAGTGACTGAGCCGATCTAGTGTCTAAAGTGTGTGTATATGCATCCACGAGCAACCACTAACAAACACTTGCATCCACATGCATCCATCAATCATAACATGTCTCAAACACATGTTTCAACCATAGGTTTACCCTATCTAAAGGTCAAAGGTACTAATGAGAGGACATACTAAAGATAAGATAAGTACTAGACAAACGATAAAGGAGAAGTTAAAAGACATACCCTCAAAAAGGAATGGGTACAGCGAACGCATCTTCACTTCTGTCTCCCAAGTAGCGTTGCTCTCCTCATCTCCCCATTGTACTTTGACTAGTTGAACCTCTCTGTTTCTCAACTTCCTAATCTCTGACCCAAGGATGCGAGTAGGAGCTCGACGAATCGTCGCATCACGCTCTACCTCAACTTCTCTAAGCAAGTTCGGCTCTACCACCTCTGCGGTCTCATGTAGGCACTTCCTCAAATGTGACACATGGAATACGTCATGTACACCACTAAGTCTCTCGGGCAAATCCACTCTATATGCCATCTGCCCAATCCTTTCCTTAATAGTAAACGGTCCTACAAACCTTGGTGCTAACTTCCCAACGGACCCAAAGCGAACAACATTCCGTAAAGGAGATACTTTAACAAAGACCATGTCCCCAACATTAAACTCAAGATCCGTTCTCCTCTTATCCGCGTAGGATTTCTGTCTGTCTTGCGCTGCTTTCATCCTTCTTCTAATCAAATCAATCTTTTCCGAAGTCTCTCTAACCATATCAGGCCCAAGCAAGATCTTATCCGTAGATTCCCACCAACATGTAGGTGATCGACAAGGCCTTCCATAAAGAGTTTCGAAAGGAGCCATGCCAATACTAGACTGAAAGCTGTTATTATATGCGAACTCCACTAATGGAAGATGTTCTTCCCACGTACCTCCAAAATCTAAGATACAAAGCCTCAAAAGGTCTTCCAGAACACGATTCACCCTCTCGGTCTGGCCGTCCGTCTGAGGATGATATGCGGTGCTCAAACACAACTGAGTCCCTACCGCCTCTTGCAAACTCTTCCAAAACTCGCTAGTGAAGATATGATCTCGATCGCTCACTATGCTAGAAGGTACACCATGCAACCGAACTATCTCTCGAAAGTAAACTGAAGCTAGCCATGGAGCAGTCCTCTTACTCTTCACGGGTATGAAATGGGCGCTCTTAGTAAGTCTGTCTACCACAACCCAAATTCCCGTATTACCCTTCCTCGATCTCGGTAATCCATCGATAAAATCCGTCAAGACGCTATCCCACTTCCATTGCGGAACCTCCAATGGGTGAAGCAACCCACCGGGTTTCTTTTGCTCCGCTTTCACTTGTTGGCACACCAAGCATCTAGCGACATATTCGGCCACATCTTTCTTCATACCGGCCCGAAAGAAAACACGCTTCATGTCTTGGTACATCTTGTCCCCACCGGGATGAATGGTCATCCTAGAACGATGTGCATCATCAAGTATAGTCTTCCTCAAACCCTCATCTTGCGGTACACAAAGTCTACCGTCTCTACGCAACCACCCCTTATCGTCTAGGGTGTACCTACTCAAATGGCTGGACGACTCCCCCCTTATGAGTTTCTCTACTAACTCAACCAACTGCGGGTCATCCCGCTGTGCCTCGCCAATCCGTCCCAAAAGAGTAGGTCTGACCTCTAAGGATGCTAGCAAACCGGGTACAAAGTCAACGGAAGGTCTGAAATCAAACATCGAGATAAATTCCAAGCTTCGTCGTTCCACGAACAATGGACTCAAGGACAACCTTTTTCTGCTCAAGGCGTCTGCCACCACGTTACCCTTGCCAGGGGTATACGCTATCTCGAAATCATAGGATGCTAAGAACTCCATCCACCTTTGCTGTCTCAAGTTTAAATCCCTCTGAGAAAACAAGTACTTCAATGATTTGTGGTCAGTGAACAATTCGAACCTCTCGCCAAGAAGATAATGGCGCCAAGTCTTAAGCGCAAAAACAATAGCGGCCAACTCTAGATCATGTGTAGGGTAATTTTTCTCATGCACTCTCAACTGCCTTCCCCCATAGGCTATTACCCTTCCCTCTTGCATTAAGACTCCGCCTAGTCCTGTCCCACAAGCATCGGTATAGACAACAAATGGCTTACTCGCATCTGGCAACACTAAGACTGGAGCTGTGGTTAAAGCTCTCTTTAACCGTTGGAACGCATCATCACAATCTACGTCCCATGTGAAGACTAGATTCTTCTTTGTCAAGCGAGTTAATGGTGCTGATATCTTCGCGAAGTCCTTGATAAACATCCTATAGTAGCCAGCCAACCCCAAGAAACTCCTCACCTCGGTAGCATTCTTCGGAACCTTCCAATCTTGGATGGACACTACCTTCGCGGGATCCACAACTATCCCTTCTTTGGAGACCACGTGCCCTAAGAACCGCAATTCCTTCCTCCAAAAGTGACATTTAGAGAATTTAGCCTTAAGGCTATGCGCTCGAAGAGTCTCCAACACTTCCCTAAGATGTAGGGCATGCTCTTCTTCACTCTTAGAAAAGACTAAGATGTCATCCACAAAGACCACCACGAACTTATTAAGGTACTCCCTGAACACCCTACTCATCAAATCAACAAAGTATGCAGGGGCGTTCGTCAAACCAAATGGCATTACAAGCCACTCATAGAAACCATCCAGAGTCCTAAAGGCAGTCTTCTCTATACTATCCTCAGCCACTCTCAACTGATGAAACCCCGTGGCTAAGTCCAACTGCGAAAACACTGAGGCGCCAACCAACTGATCAAAGAGATCATCAATCCTCGGCAATGGGTGTCTATTCTTCTTTGTGAGCTTGTTGAGTTCTCTATAGTCTACACAAAGTCTGAGGGACCCATCCGCCTTCGTGGAAAAAACCACTGGAGCACCCCACTCCAATATACTTCGTCTTATGAACCCCTTCTCAAGCAACTCCCCTACTTGCTTATGGAGTTCCCTCCTCTCACGAGGAGCCATGTGGCGCACTGGCAAAGATACTGGTTTAGCATTGTCTACCAGATATATTCGGAAGTCTATCTCCCGCTTCGGAGGTAAGCCCTTCACCTCCTCAAACACATCCGAGTATTCCCGGACCACTCTAACAGATCGCAAACTCTCGACCGAAGCGTCAAGCGATTCAAGATAACTTAGCATAACAGAATTCATGGGATTACAAAAGATCTCGAGAGTGTTCCCCAACCGGGTCATGAGCCTAACCACTCTCCTTTCACAATCAAGAACGGCACTATTACTGGATAACCAGTCCATGCCCAAAATTAACCCATAGCCCGTGAAGCCCAAAACAAAAGCATCACATCTAAACTCAACGCTAAGTATAGAAATCTTCAAACCCAAACATATCATGGACAAATAAGTGGAGCCCTCAATTGGGTTTGAAACAACCAAGGGATCATCTACTAGACTGGTGTCTAAGTGCAGTGACTCAACTAATAATGATGAGATAAACGAATGCGATGCGCCAGAGTCGAATAAAGTACGGACAGGATGATCAAACAGAAAAACCAGACTTTCGACGGAAATAGTTCTACCTCTTTCCTGAATCAGTGGAACCACGAGAGCCTGAACTTGCCCCCTTGCCTGACCTGGTGCCATAAGAGCTTGCACCTGTCCTCCTGAGGTAGATCCCGTCCTCTGCCCCTTCTTAGGGCAGTCTTTCACTAGATGCCCTGCTTCGCCATAGTGGAAGCAGCCAGTCTTCTTCTTCTTCCGACAATCTTTGCTTAGGTGGCCTGGTGTCCCACAATTGAAGCACTTCTTCTTTCCTTGCCACCGTTGCCTTTCCCACCCTTGTTTTGCTGTTCCTGTTGAGGTCTCTTCTGATCTCCTTTCTTCTCGGGTGCCTTATTAGCATTGCGACCCTTCTCTTCCTCATGCATGAGTGCCATGTCTACTATCTTCTCAAAGGTGGCCCCCATAGGGATGTGAGTCATAGCCAATCCATGCATCGGTTCATTCAAGCCTTTAACGAACCTCAAAGCCTTCTTCTCCGGTGTATTCACCATGTCTATGCCAAATCTTGCTAGCTGATTAAACTTGTTGACATATTCCTTCACCGATAGGTTTCCTTGCTTTAGAGTCAAGAACCTTTCCATATACAGATTTTCTTCTGCCCTTGAGAGAAACTTTGCCACAAACCTTTGTCTGAAATCCGCCCAAGAGTCAACAGGGCGCTCTCCATTAGTGACCTCCTACCAGAACGAGGCCTCTCCCTTCATTAACCAAGCAGCTAACTTGACTTTCTTTCCTTCTTCCATCTCAAAGATATCTATCAACTCTTCCACCTCCTTAAGCCAATCCCTAGCTTCCACAAAAGTTTCTAATCCTTGAAAAGGTTTCCCTCCCATAGCCTTAAATTCCTTGCAAGTCTTAGCAAAAGTATCCGTGCGAGGAGGAGGAGGGGGAGGAAGATTGGGTGCAACTGGTTGTGGAGGAACATTTGCTGGACCCGCAGCGATGGCCCTAGCCTCCATCAATCTCCTATACCATACTGGTATCGCTACACCCTCCGGAAAGTTAAGATCTTCAGCCATGCTGAAACGAAAAAGGAAAGATTCAAAACGGAGAATTCGAAAGATAAAGATATGGCTATTGGGGATTATGCTTTTCTTTCAAAAACTTTTCTCTTAAAAGACATGTTTTTGAAAATACTTCTTCCAAACATATTTTTAGAAAAATAGTTTTTCTAAAAGTTTTATCTATTCTGGTAACTTCAGCTCTGATACCACGTGTAACACCCTACACCCGCTAAGGTCACTCACTAAGGGAATGCCTTAACTTCGGTGGAGTATTTTAAGTGAATATAGAACAGAAAAATCACAACAAGACAGATATAAATAATACTTGTTAACTAAAACATCATTTCATTGCAGCAGAAGGTAAACATTTTTGGTTACAATAACAAAACCATAAAACAAGAGTCAAGTACTAAATATCCATCCTGATAAAAACATAAGTACATAATCCCACTACATAACTAATAGTCATAATAGAAAGGATAAGCTGAGCTTTACATCAACGGTCCAAGCTCCAAAAGATAGATAAAGCAATCTGATCAAAGCCCACTAGTGCTAGGCCCAACCTGAGGACCTGAGGGGAGAAAGGATAAAACAACGGGGTCAGACATAAGTCTGAGCGAGTCCTATAACTTTAACAATACAATCATTAAAGTAATTAGGGTATGATATAAACTTTGTACGGTAATGACTGGGGATAAATGACTACACTAAGTAGCCAACTAGACATAGGATGAACTAAGATATCGGTAAAGACGCATCTACCCACCCAAGGGTAATTACTACACTGCACCACACCAGTCATTCCTACTTAAAGGTTGATCCCACCCAAGGACTTAGAAAATATAACTAGTAGTTTCGTGTACCCCTAGCTGACCACATAGGTGCCGTCTGCCCCTATCTCCACTAGGTGTACCCACTACTCCCCAAGCGATCGGCTCCCTAACGTAGATACCCGTGCTGGCCCCACAGTGGGGTGTATCACTCCCCAAAGTGGCAACCCGATACAATCAACGGTGCACGGCTTATACCTACACGATGCAACAACGTCTTACCTACCAGCCCGGGTCCACACACGCATATGAAACCCGTTGGACTTGCATTGCCACCGCTAACCCGTTTTGGCCTCTTATAGTCAAGCCCAGTACGCGTGTCCCGTCCTCGACATGGTTCGAGCCCAATAAGATACATATGGGTTACTGGTTGAAATGGGCCCTCACAAGCTACCCACCTAAGATTGTCCCCTTTTCTAGTGCATCCCACTTAACCCTTTAATCATGTTTAATTACATGTTTCCACTTGGTTAAGTATTCAAATCGTATTTTCTATTGCCACCCAAGGCAACCCACTAGATTTCCACATGCCACCCAAGGCACTTACTTGATTTCCACATGCCACCCAAGGCACCCACTTAACCCCTCATGCCCCACTACATGCTTATCTGGTTAAGTGTTTCTTAATTGATTAACAACGTAACCTTTGTAAAGACCTCTCACATTAGACTGTCTTTTATGGCAGCTGGATTTGCCAGTCGGGTCCGGGCAGCCTTACGCCATAACCGAGTCTAACCTCGTGTCTTTACACTTTTCACGTATTTAGTTTATGCCTAAGACCTCTCACATTGGGCCAATCATTTGTAGCCGTTGGATTTGCCGGTCGGATTCGGGCAGTCTTATGCTACGAAAGGGTCCAACCTCGTGTCTTAGTCGATTAATTACACCTAATTAATCACCCCCATATTTTGAATTAATTTTCCCTAATTAATTCCAATTTAATGATGTACATAATTGACTCAATTATGTCCATCCACTCATGGTATGCAACATCATACCAATTTCACCACAATTTTGTTAATATGAATATTAACCCCATCGTTCCCCACGTAACACGCTAACATGACATACTTAAAAGGGAAGATTCATCACAAATACAATGGGTTCTACTTTGCATAACATTAGCATCAACATGGGTTGTAAAGGTGTCAACTTGCATATATGACCATAACATCAAACCCAACTAGCATAAATAATCAACCCAAACTTGCATGAATCACATATGTCATAAAGAGGGTAACTTGCATAGATGTTCATGTCATAGACCTATCATAAAGGGATAAACTTGCATACATGTCATAGGTCTAAAAAGGGATGAACTTGCATATGTTACTCATATCATAAAAAGGGGTAAACATGCATATATATGCATGACATACAAAGGGGTAAACTTGCATATGTATGCATATCATACAAAGGTGTAAACTTGCACATGTTACTTGCATATAATCAAACACCAAACTTGCATAACATGTCATATATGAACTTGCATATAATCAAACACTAAACTTGCATAACATGGGGTCATAATGGATCAATGTTTATCATAGTGATTTGCATAACTAGCATCATGAACATATAGCATAAATTACACCCAAGTTGCATAACTAGCTTCATGGGCACATAGCATCAAACTTGCATAACTTGCATCATGAACATATAGCATACAACTTGCGTAACTAGCATCAAGAACATATAGCATAAAACTTGCATAACTAACATCATGAACACATAGCATATGATAACATAACTTGCATTGATCCACATACATAACCATAACCTCATTATATCCTATCATAATTAGTTTAGCAATTGCTTGATAAAGGCATAGAAACTCACAACTTGTTGATTAGCACTCCTATGAAGAAGATTTAGTTGCTAGAGTTGATTAGAAGTTGATTTGAGAAGCTATCTTCATCTTTAATTTATGGAGGCTCCTTCTAAGTTGCATTTTAACGGTATGACGACGTTGTATCCAATTTTAGTATGAATTAGGGTAGTCTTAGGGTGTATTTATAGGTTAGTTAAGTGTTTTAGGCCCTTAGATTAACCCTAGATTAGGTTAGAGCCGTCAGATCTCGTCACAAGCCACCAAACACAGCCCAACAACCAAAACAGTGCACCCAGCCAAACTGGCCGAGCCACCTGTGTCGACAGGGGTGTCGACACTACTGTCGACACACCCCCTGTGTGTCAACTCCCCAGTCAACACGGGGGTCGACCTGGTGCTGGCGGGAATTTTCCCGTCTAGCCCCCCTTCTGCATTTGAAATTTGTTTTTCGAAATTTAAATTTTCTGAAAACTTCTTTGGGCCTTAACTGGGTCATACGGACTCCGATTTTCGAAAACTCGGACTCTATTTCGCGTATTTTTCCGAGATGAATGCAATGGCATAGACCATTTCCCCTGATTCAGATCTTAAAGTTTAATTCTGCCCTGATTTATATTATAACAAGTTATTCAACATACGGGGTGTTACATATATAATAACAAGTACGTTAATTATGAATTCTTCTTCACTCTGACTCATTCTAGGGCATTGCTAACCCCATCTCTAATGAGTATTCTCATTCTAGGATACTGCTGATCCTATCTCTAATGAGTATTCTTATTGGATATAACTAATCCAACCTCTGATGAGTCTTCTGTTTAGTTCTAATGAGTTGTACCCCAAAGATTAGAGCTAACCGAGCTCTGATACCAGCTGTAACGACCTGGATTTCGGCCGACCCCTATACGATCGCAAGATCGATCAAGACCATTCAAACCCGCGTACATTAACTTTGGGCATACAACACATCAGAAACAACAACACAGACTTTTATAACATGAATAATAAATGTTACATCAGAGTACAGAATATATCAGAGTACATCAATAAGTAATACAGCGGAAGATACATTTACAATAAATTAAATACATTGCAGCGGAACTAATCTCAACGGAAGGCCATCAATATTCTAGACCCAGCTTCAGACTTCAATCTAGGATCCTGCTTAACTATATCTGCAACAAGCTACTCGACTGCCCGTGTGGAAAGAGGGCACCCGAGTTTGCAAAGTGAAACAAACTACAGGTCAGTCGTGGGACTGGTGTGAGAATTCTATACTTAACTTATCTAAATAGTAGGCTAATCACAGGACCACGCCGCTAACGCGGAACGGGTTTACTCCATTGGATTGCCAGTGCATAATTAAAGTAAATCGTTAAATAACGCAATGCTTTTTAGAAAAATGAAACCATTATAAGACCCAGGTTCCATCACACAATGCAACGCATACCAAAGGATAGGGTTTTACCTTATAATGGTCAAAAGATGCTTGATACGTAAAAACGATAATATTATTAGTGTGTATAGATATATTTAAAACATTTCAATATAAATGTATTAATCTTAGACGACATAGTACCCCATCCTACTATGTCGCCATATATAAGTTTACAATCAAAACCGTGATGTGGTATTGGGAGATAGTTTTCTGTCATGAAATCGAGGCTAGGGATCGCCCTCTTTCGATTCGAGACACTCTAGCAAATGCCTCAGGATCACACCTATGGGCAACCCTTGGAACGGTAGGGCCGGTCCCCACCTAACGGTAGTGGATTGGCAATTCCTGAACATACGTTTCCCGGCCCTTTTGGACCTATAATGTGACCACTTCCGGCCTATAAAAAAAAACTAGGTACCTCAATCCATAATCCACATAGTAAAATGTTGGGCCGTGTTAAAGCCCAAACCCCACTTCTAGCTAGAAAGAAACTTATGCACTCCCTATGGTCCATATCCCGTTTTTGACTCATACCGGGGTGTGAGGCTCGCGAAGTCACGCTATACACAAAGCTATGCCTAAAGAGACTGTGCTTTGATCATCAACCACAAGGCCTTCTTTTCAACAAAGCCTTGATCGTTTGCATCTTAGCATGTCACATTGTCAGACCATACCATATTATTGATCATCTGCCAATATATATATATATATATAACCTCTAAGCTCATACGACTTAGAGGAGGGTGATAAGTAAAGAATAAATTCTTCACCACCAAACAGAAATATATAATCAGTAGCGTTCAACAAATACAGTAGAAATGAATACAATGTCAGATACGCAATCCATTTACAAGTCCGCTCTGGGTCTGAGCGAAACAACGTGTCCATCGATCTCTAAATGCTTTTGGACGATCATCACCAAATACCTTGCCTTGGAAGGCCAATCTCAATTCAAGATACCAGTCATCATCATCCCAACAATGTGAAAACCTTCTGTCTTCAATCATAGTCTTCATCTTCGACTCCTGATTGTCGTGATGATTATTCAGAATGGGTTAAACCCGATCTTTCTGAATAACTTGTGTATTTTGGGATTAAAAACAAATAATGGAAAATCACACATTACGTCACATTCCAACTCAGAATATTCTTTTAATAAGATATTCGTATTAGAAGATTCTCATTAATTTTATCAAAGATAAGCTCTGAAAATAAAATCAATAAATCAATTTTCGAAATATGGAATTCCACATAAATCAAATCAATACATAATCGATATAGATTTCTGTATCGGACTAATAATATAAATGGAATAATGGCAAAGCCTCTTAAATTCCATATATAATATCGGTCTTCTTTTACAGAAGCAAATTTCGATTTTTACCAATCGAATTTCCACTTAATTCCTATTTAATATATTAAATTGGAAAAACCTGATTTTTAGAAAATGCCTTTTTAAATCTATAAAATAGAATTCATAAGTTCCAAATAATAATTTCAATGTAAATTGGATTAAAGGACAAATGTCTTTAAAACATCGTCCACGATAAATCTACTTCACATCTCAATTTATTTCATATCACAAAATATAATTGCAAATGCTAGTAATCTTTTAAAAACATATTTTAAAATAATCATAAAAATAATCTTTATATAAAGACTCTAAATGAGAAGTATTCTTTATATGACAAATTCTTTCTTTTACAAATATTCTTTGTTTTAACATATAGTTGATTAAAAATATATTATGAAAATATATGCACCTTATATAAAAAGGATTTCTAATGTAAAAATATTCTTATTTAAAAGAATACCTGAATCGAGATGCGACTCAAACATTTACCATATAATTTGGATTACATGGATTTCACACACATCGTATACATGACAATAACAGTAAAATCATCAAATCATCCATCTACATCCAAAGTGTAATTTCCACTGTGTAAGCGTTAAAATTAAATAATAACGCTCATCGCAACCTGTCGATCTAACGATCAACATACAACTAAATATTGGGATTAGTGTATATAAATTTCATCCCAACACCCATGTGGGGTTTCAACCAACAAACAAATAATAAACTAATTTGTGCACTTGGGCGATGTGTGAAAAATTATCGTCCCAATCACATACACAAGTCGGGTAACTTGTGAATGGAAGTGTAATACACCACATATAATGACGACAAGAAAATATCTCTACTGCAATGAATGAATAAGCATAATAACTTTGTCTCCATTGGAAAATCCTATTTTTCTAGTTTAAACTCTAAACAAAAATGGTTATTTTGTTTGGCAATTCTAATAAGACAAAAATGATAAATATTTTGATTTAACTAACCTATCTTGACAAGTATATATCTTGCCATATATATATATATATATATATATATATATATATAAATTGTTTTAACTAGTCCATTTGACAAAAATGAATATTTTTGACAAAATGTCTATTTGGTTTAACTCATATAAATTGACTAATATGAATAATTGTTTTCAACAAATGTAAATTGATAAAAGTAAATATTTTGTTATTAACTAGTATAAGTAGACAAAAGTGTTTATTTCATTTTAACTAAACCAAGTTTGATAAAGATGTTTATTTCATTTTTATGTTTGCAAGTAAAAATGTAACTTTTATTTTAGATGTTATATTGCATTGTGGAATGCAAATAAAAGAACAAACTTGATTTTCAAAGTATATTTACATTTGTGAAAGTAAAAGAGCAAATTTTATTTTCAATATATATATTTACATTTGTGAATGCAAATAAAAGAAATAATTTTATTTTCAATGTATATTTGCATTGCAGAATGCAAATAAAAGAACAAATTTTATCTTTAGAATATATTTACATTTGTGAATGCAAATATAAGGGCAAACTCTATTTTCAAAATATATTTGCATTAGGGAATGCAGATAAAAGAACAATTTATATTTTAATGTATATTTTCATTAGAGAATGCAACCAAAAGAATCAACTTTAATTTCCATGTATATTTACATTAGTGATTCCAAATAAAAGAACAATTTTTCCTTTCAAAATTTATTTGCCTTAATGAGTGCAAAAAGAACTAATTTCATTTTCAATGTATTTTTACATTGGTGAATGTAAATAAAAGAATAAATTTTTGGTTTCAACATATATTTGTATTGGTGAATGCAAATAAAAGGGTAAATTTTATTTGTGCAACAGATTCTGAGCATATATTGGTGTTGCAGCATGTATATAAAATGATTGACTTTATTTCTATGTCATATTTGTATGAAAAAAAATTACAAATAAAAGATGAACTTAATTTCTATGTTATATTTGTATTGAAAAATACAAATAAAAAGATGAACTTTATTTCTATGTTATATTTGTATGGGAAAAAAATACAAATAAAAGATGAACTTAATTTCTATGTTTATCTACGTTGAAAAAAATGAATAAAATATCTACCCAATTTCTATGTAACTTCTGAAAATAATTTCTTATTTACATATAAAATGTAAACAAAATTGTTACTTTCATTTCAGTAATCAAGTTTTTACAAAAATGATATTTTCAATTCAACAATCAAGTTTTGACAAAAGTGATGATTTTTTTTCATAAATCAAATTCAAATGAAGATGTTACTTTTATTATAATCTAACTTATGAAATAAAATTACAACTAAAGTGTAACCTTAAATTCTCATCCCTTTTGTTGTACAAAACTTTACATTACAAATGCAAATTTTTAATCTCTAATCTTTTTAATAAAATAAAAATTACAACAAAAAGTAGTCCTACATTTTTATTTTCTAATGTGACAAAATAAAATATAAACATAATCTCCAAATAAAATGGTATTGCATAAAAATGTAATTTTCATATTTTATCTTAATATTGAACAAATTGTCAACAAAACATTACAAATAAAAGACAACCATTTTATTAGACATGACACAAGATGTACAACTATCAGGCCTAAACTTTTTTTTTGTTGTAATTTATAATATCAATAAAAAAAATTTATTTAATTTTACAAAGTTACCACAAAGTAAATTCTTTATCATAACCTTTTTATTTGAAAACAATACTACATAAAGGTTTAACCTTTATTGTAAAATCTTTTTATGTTAATCTAATTATAAATAAAATAAAATCTTTAATGTCCATACTTCTTATTGTAATAAATTTACCATAAAATTTAACATTCTAATTCTAAAACATCCTATGCTTAAGGTGACAGTAAAAAGAAATCTTAACTGTAATTCACAAATCTTGTTCTTAATGTAAACAAATAAAAGTAAAATTCTATTTGTTAGCCAAATTCTGTTGTAATGGAAACAAATAAAAGTATATACTATTTGTTGTTCATATTCTATTGTAAATAAACAAATAAAAATAATATTTTATTTGTCGTTCAAATCCTGTTGTAACATCAACAAATAAAATAAATCTTTATTTGTCGTTCAAATTTCATTGTTCATTTTAGAATAATCAAAGTAATAAGAATAATATTTTAATAAATTTAAGAGCAACTAGATCTGAATAAAATATTATTTAAATCTAAATTTTAGATTTAATTTTTTTTTCCCGCAAATAAAATTCAACCATACATGAGATTTCAATGCGGATCTATCATAACATAACCAACAAACATACCACAAGCAATCATCAACAATTCAACAATCATATAACATTTCAGATCTGAATTTACATCATTATACAATTATTTTTAACGCAAGAAAAATAATTTATAATTAATTAAATAATAAAATTCAGAATTCTCACATTGATTTTTTCTGAAAATTTGACTGTCTCATAATCAGCTCTGGTCTGCGCCATCGCGAAGCTCTCGGAAAGACGAGTCCAACGCAACTTACGGTTCGTCAATCGGACCTCGTATGAAAGAGATTTTGATTTTTAAAGATCGGATAAATTAAATATTAAATAAATATAATAATAATAAAATATACTTCTTCTTCCTCGTGTTCACGTTGCTTCAGCCGAACCCAAAATCCATCACGCAACCTTCTGCGCGTGCTTCAATCCGAGGGTCTAGGACCCGATCAGACTTCGCCTCTCCGACGGCCTACGTGTGTCGCGCCCACGCCGAGAGTTGCACGCAACTCGGTGGTCTCTGGTGGGCCCCAGAACGCCGCGAACGGCGGCACTTTGTGCCTCAAATTCATGAAATCCGCTCCACTAAAACACATCTTGTCCGTATAGATTTGAAGCTCCCGAAATTCTCTTCGATTTGATATGTAGTTTGCCAATTTTCGTCGAACGGATTGAGAGAAATTAGTGTTTTAATTTCGAATGTTTCTGGCCTTCGAAAGCCATAGGCGGCGGCTGAAAGAATTAGGGTTAGGGCTTGAAATTTAGGATTATTTTATTATTTTATTATTAAAAATGTGTTATAAAGGTGAAAATGCGGGCTGTCTCCGAATTGGGCTTGCTTACTATCAATCATAAGGTTTTGATACCTTCTGAACGCAATGGAATAGGTCCCGTGGCCCAATTCCGAATCTGTACAAAAGTTTATTTAAAATTCCACTAAAAATTAATTAATTAAATATTGACCGTACATTAAAATATGCCGGGGCTACATATTACCTCAGAAAATTCTAAAAAAATATATTTTTAGCTTTCTTATGACGATACGAATCCAACAAAATTATTTTCATCGAATTCTGAGACTGTTTGAAAAATGGCTATTTTTAAGGCGTTTAAATTTAACTAAAATAGTCAAAACACATTTTCTTTTTCCACGCTCACATATTAATTCGAAAAATTCTGAAAATTGAAACTTAGCAATAATTTGACATTCCGGTTCCAACAAAAGTGGTTTCGTCTAAAACGGAGGTCGTTTGAAAAATGACTATTTTCAAGGGCTATTTATTTAATATTAAAAATACATTTTTAAACGAATAATTTCTGAAACTCAAAATATATAAGTGTTTATACTTTTTAAATGCAGAAACGACATTCCGGACTCAATGGAAGTGGTTTCGAGTCCAAATTCCTTCATATGAGAAAAGTAGCCTTTTGGGCCACATATATTATATATATAAATTCTACAACGACCTTTCTAAAAATTGAATTGGCCATAACTTTTGATTTCCGCTATGAAATTTCAATTTTTCAGATTTGTTAGAAAGATATGATTAAACAGATTTAAATATTTCTGGTTTCACTCAATTCTGATTTATTTTGTATCCTGTGCATTCAGTTAAAGTTCAAAATCAAATTTTAAAACTACCGCGCCATTTCTAACTCCATTTATATTTAAACTAAATTTATTCGTTCTAACTTTGATTAAAATAAATTCTAGCCATTATTATTTAAAATAAATCATATTATATCCTTAAAATTCATTAAAATTTTCTAATTTTTTTTTTTAAAATTGGTTCAGAATTTGCGGGTTCTTACATGTACTCTGATATTGTAAGTAATTTGAAAGCTCTCAATAAAGTTTTATTTCTGTATTATATTTTGTTCCGTTGCGATGTGAGACTCTGATTCTGTGTTGTATTGTTCCCCTTCTTCTTTTATTCTAATATTTCTCTCTTTCTCATCTCACCCTCTACATTCTTTCTAATAACGTCCAGTGCTTTCGATGTTTGAAAGGTCAGCATGAGTTACGGTAAAGGTATTTATGTCGATTTTCGGGGCCGAAAATTCATGTTCGTTACAGTGGTATCAGAGCTATTGGTTTAGTAATAACCTTGGCTCTGTGGTGTAACTCGATAGAGATTGGGTTAGTAATACCCTAGATCGAGATTGAGTGCATATATATATATATATATATATATATATATATATATATATATATATATATATATATATATATATGTGTGTGTGTGTGTGTGTGTATGTATATGAGAGCGTATTTGTGAATTTTATATACAAAGGTTTTGTATTGTGCTGTTGATCGGTTCAAGTGTTGAGAAGAATTGAACTGGAATGGATACAATATTGTTTTGAAAAGTGGGTAAATGAAATAATTTTACCCAAATGATATTTTTATAGAAAAGAAGTAATTTTCTCAATTTATTGATATGGTGTATTTGATGTGTTTGTCGATTTGGACCAATTCAAATTTGATTAAGAATTCGAATTGAAACTTAACTTGGTTAAGTGTAAATATATAATAATGATATTGATATTGAGTTAAATAAATTTGATTAAATGAATAATAATCAAATATGTGAAACCAAAGTAAAATATTAATATTGAATTAATTTCAATTGATCTGGTTGATTTGGTTGTGTATTGGTTGTTGGATTGTGAATTGTTTGTTGATAGTTTGTTTGAATGGGATAATCAACGATTTAATGAAGTTGAATAAATTATAAACTAAGTAAATAAATTCCAGTATAATATAAAACTGAGCTGGAACTGCATATGAATTGAAATTATGATTTAACCCTGTGTTTGATAATGAATTGATGTGGTGTGGTTGATTCTAGAATTGGTATGGTTATACTAGATGATTTGTGAACTATTACCTCAGAATTTCATATATCTGTTACTGATATGTGAATTGAGTTAAGTACAGGTGCCAGATGGCTGAGCAAATTGATATTGATTGAGTAAATCGCATATACGTTGAGCAAACATGCTCAATAGCGCTCGAAAAAGGTACGCCTACACAAAAATATGAAATTTTGGGGTTTTGATTTTTGTTTTCCGACCGTTGGTCGATGGAGATACATTATTTGTCCCTGCGATATCACAGATGTTACTCCGTGCAGGGGGGACTTTGCCAAATTTTCTCGAGAATGTAAAGTGTTAGAAAATTTTCGACGTTTTTTAAATTTTTATTTTTACCAAAATAAACTGGTTTTCGATTTAAAATAAATTGGATTTGGAAATTAATGGATTTGCAACGTTCTTTCTTACCTTAGCAATTTCGAGGACGAAATTATTTTAAGGGGGGAAGAATGTAACGACCCGTGTTTTTCGACCATTTGAATCTGAATATTTAAATTGGTTTTAAATATTTTATTTGAAATATAAATGGATTTTAATATTTAAATCACTATTTAAAACGAAGTTGAGCGATATATATATATTCATATATAATATAAATCGAGCTTAAAAATGGCGTGCAGTTCGTAATTTGGAATTTTGAACTTCAAATGGATATACAGAGTCCGATATAAGTCGAATTTCTGTGAAACGGGAAACATTGGAACCGTAGTGACGATAGTTTTCATATGAAAGAGAAAATTCCAGATTCCGCGTTGTAGATTGTTAGTTATTGCCAAATCAAATTTTGAAATAGTCGCTATGGAAATCGCTATCGGCCTTTAAAATGGCCATTTTGAAAATGCTCTCTGTTTTGAATGAAATTAGTTTCATTGGAACCGTATTGTTAAATTATTGGAAGAAAATCAAACTGCGTGGCAAACCGATGTCGTATGTGACCACGGTAGCTGTCAACGCCCGTTCATTTTCTATAGCGCGCAATTAATATAATATAGAGATATTTGAGTGTAACTTGAACATACAATCGAATTAGGTCGCGAAACTAATTCCATTGAGTTCGTATCGTCGACTACAGTCAGAATAGATATATAGTTGGTTATTTTGGGAGGCCGGGTAATTTGGCGTTAAAAATGGCATCGCGGTGCGCTTAAAAATGACCTACCGGGGAAACAGTCTCAGAATGCGACGAAACCGGTGCCGTTGGGTTCGTATTGAAGAATTATTTTAGGATTTCAAGGTTTCAAGTTAATTTGACTTATCTAGTCGCCGTGGAAAAATTAAACGCGTGTTTATTTCTGGTTTTATAAAGGAATACTTTTCAAACGAGATCGGAATTCGACGAAACTTGTCCCATTGGGTCCGGAATACCTTTTTACACTAAGATTAGCATTTTTATCAGTAGACAGAAGTCAATTGTGGTTAGTTTTACATGATACTTCGTGCGGAAGTTTCATTAAATTATAATAAAATAAAATTACACCCCAACTCTATATATGTACACTTTAGCATTAAGTTCTAAGCCTACCCTAAGTACGCCTGGTTAAAAAATGCAACATCTACATTTGGTTTGCACATGAAATTCGTACCATTTGTTTCCATTTGTCGAGCACCTACCCAATTGAAACAACCCATCCCATCACACACATATTCAAGAACAAGAACTACCTATAAATAATATTAAATGCTTTACTTGCCGACCACAATACAAGCAGCACCGTGATTCCCAAGCCACCGTAATCCCCAAGTATCCTTCATGCCCACGTTTATGTGATTCCCAAACTTCCTCATGCTATAAAACCCATCTTTTCGTTCTTTTTCTTTTCAGAAACCGTAAAGAAAAAAAAAGAGAATATGAACAGAAGAACGGAAGGAAGCAGGAACGCAGCTCACGTGTGGAAAGAGCAGAGAGGAGCGAGTTGTTTTGGCTTCATGTGGAAGAATTAGTGGGGTGGAAGTTTGCTTTGATCAATAATGGTGGAAGCTGTTCATGTTTGGGAAGACAGTAACTGAAGGGAGAATTCATGCGGTGGGAGGAAGTTGGTAACCGCATGGGTAAGGGCGTGGTGAGATATATGGGAACAACGTGGATACTGAGACAAAGAACAGTGGAGTTGATATGGTTTCATCGAAGAACGAAAGCTGGGTTAAAAAAAAAAAGGCTGAATAACCGAAAGTGTTTGAACGTGGAAAAAAAAAGAAAAAAAAAAGAAAAAAATGTAAATGAAGGGGATCCGTGAGTTTTGAATGGAGTGTTGGTCCTGGACGGAAGTGTGCGGGTTAAGTGCTGTGTTGTATTGGAGCTGTGTTGTAGAGTAATGGGTGGAAGAATGGGAGACTGTCGGCAAGGTGTTGTTTTCACACAAAGGAGGGTTCGGTTTTGTATATGAGCAGGTAAGATAGCTGGGAGACAATGAAAAATAAAATAAAATATGCTAATCGCTCTTTCAATATCCCTATCATAATTATGTATATTTGACTAAACTGTTCATTAAATCGGCCCAATAACATTTAGTATGACTAATCAAGGACTTAATTTACCTAGGTTAAGTTTTAGCCGATGATGTAGGTATATGTATTAAGCTATCAGTATAATATTACGTTAAATGATATATCACGTGTCATGTGTGGTTTCGAATGGGCCTAATCACCATTTATTTTTGTCTAATTAAGTCTTCATTTAACATGCGGAATTGATAACATTGGTAGATGTATGTTTAAGCATATTTTAAACTGTGTAGTTTAATTGAAGCATATTTAGCCAGCCATATTTATATTCCTATGTAATCACCATTTCAATAAACGTAAGTATGGAGTACTGTATAGCATGCATAGGAATATATGAATAGTTTGTTTTGGAAGTGCCTAACCCATTTTTAAAACTATGCCCAACTGAAATTACCGTACACAGAAAATTAGATTAATAAATTATTATTTAAATTTTATAAATATTAAATTATAATGTAAACACCGTATTAAATTATATCTTGGTCATACAGTATCCCAGTGGAACAAACCAAGGAAGCGTTAGAACCATGCCGACGGACGTGACGTTATGAAACTGGTTTTGATAGAACTGAACGCAGGTTCAAAACGAACCGTTTCAGCAACAAATGAAAATCAAGGTGAGTTAAACTCACTCAGTTTTCCCATTTATATTTTTATATATTTGGGTTTTTATTTTGTGTGCTTCTCTTGCCAATGGTTGATTGTTTGCTAATTATATATTTATTTGATGATTCAACTGATGAAATTAAACCGTCGTTTAATTTCAGTGAAATACCAAATCGTTATTCTAACGATTGGTTACAATAAAGGTAACTTACCTTGGTGGTCACGTTTATAAAATAAACGTGTTTAATTGGTTGAATTGTTTGAATTTCTTGTGACTGGACTAAAATGGTTGTTATTTATTTTTATCAGTTAAATAATTGAACGATCTGTTTAGAGATAACCATTTGTATACAGGGAAGGACAGGTTGGAGGGATCCAACCGGATTCCTCAAATATATTATTTATTTTCATATTATCGTATATGAAACTGTCATGATTGGGTAATTGATTTTGGGTAGTGACCATTGACTGAAAAGTCAACCTGTGTTGTGTTTTGACCAATGAGTAGTATTGTTTGAGTAATCGGCAGTAAATAGCCTAAAAGTAATTTGTTTTATTTATATCAATTCAGGTAAGTTGATAGGATTGAAGTTATAAAATTTATTTTATAACTAAAGATAGATTTGAATATATATATATATATACACACACTCTGAATGAAGGTTTGTTAAAAAGAAATAGATAATTATTATTAATTATTTAAGCTTATAAGTTAATCGATTTAATAAAGTAAATTCTGATACTAATCAGAATTATAAACGAGTGATTTGAGATTGGCCTAACGATTTAAATTTGGATAGTTGCCTTGTTAGTAATAATTAAATGGAATTATTTTAAATTAAGTATATTATTAATTAATTTAAAAGGAAAACAAATTGAAATCGATTAACGAGATAATCGTGTTTAGAGTTGAGTAAATTGACCATTTTTAACTGGAATTATGATTATTTCAGTTTATTTGGATTAATCTAATAAAATTGTTTGAAAGAATATTTATTTAGATTTAATGAAGTTTTAAAAAGGAATTTACGATTTATTTCAATAAATAAAGGAATTAACTACTTTTACAGCAGTTAATGATCAAAGAAAATTATTATCCTGATTTACAGTGATTTGGAAAATTAGTTTTAACTGAGTAAATAATCAAGGTTGAAATGAAATCAAATTGAAAGGCGAAAGAAGTTTATGAACGACTTTTATATTTTACGAAACCAAATTTGTATAACAATGTTATAAAAGGAAATTAAGCGACCATGATAGCTTAAATTAGATTGATTCAATATTTGAATCAAGTAAAAGGGAAGTTTTATTCTACCAGAATAAGCATTGGGTTTTTGTTTTCAAGTATAGAAATTAAGGATATTTCTCAACGATTGTTTTACGAGAGATAATTTGATTGATTTTCCAATATTAGATAATTATGTGGTAAATGTTTTGGATGTGAAAATATAGAAAACTAGATATAAAAGATGAATTTGTTTAAAGTATACTCTATGTTAAATAAGAAGCGATAAACTATATTTATAATATCGAAAGATTTAAGAGTTTTAATTTATATTTGTTTTAATTTAAAGGCCAAGTGGTGCTGAATAATAAACCAGTAAACCCATTGGATTGTAATGATTGAAACACTGATTATTTTGATAGTTGAATCACCGACTATCAAATCTGTGCACTCGATTGTTGGTACGGAAAGACCAGGATCGAATTTATATTCGAAAACCATTCCGACCAACAAATACGTGAAGATATTAGAAGATGATCGAGATGGAGCGTTGAAGACCGTAGACCTTCACAAATGGAAGAACCGCTACTAATCTCCGGTTTAGCGGCCAGAGATAAACTGCGGTTCTATCGTAGTTGGAATCTACGGGTTGCAAGGACTTCTCGCTACTGATCCATGGGGTGATTCCTATATTGGATGCAGTAGGAGAGTGCCTTTGATTCATCCTGTTCCTGGATGACTTGTATGGACGAGTGTCTAACAAAGTAATTCCAAAGGGATCGCGTGTATTGACTCTCTACAAACGTATTTCTATTGGTGGCAGAGAAGACTGGCATGTAATAACCCGGAAAATACGAGCCAATTTAAAATTTTTAAATTGATTATTTCAAAGGAATTTGAACTATTGAAATGGAATATTTCAATAAAATAGTAAGTTAAGAATGGTGAGTCAGTTTGAAAATTTGAATTCAAACTTTGACTGACTGTGCTGGGTGGAAAATATAACGGATTTTAGTGAAACCAAAAATATTTAAATCTGTTAGTCAATACCTTTCTAACGAATCTGAAAAATCGAAGTTTCATAACGGGAATCAAAAGTTATGGCCGAATGAATTTTCAGAGGGGTCGGTATATAGAATATAGCCCTGGAAAATTGATATTTTGCATACGACCTCGGAATTCGACGAAACCACTTTTGTTGGGTCCGGGATGTCAAACTATTGCTAGGTTTCAAATTTCATAATTTTTGAAGCTAGTATGTGAGCGTGGCAAAAGAAAACGTGTTTGGTCGATTTCTGTTAAATTGGATCGACCAGAAAATGGCCATTTTTCAAACGACCTCAGAATTCGATGAAACTAGTTTTGTTGGGACCATAGCGTCAAAACATAGCTAGATTTATTTTCCTGGAATTTTTCGAATCAGTTTGTGGCCCTAGCAAATTGAAATGTGCGTTTAGAGTTAAAAATTAAATGTTTTATACTTTAATTTGAAAAATAACTGACTGTAACTGTCGAATTGGCCTACGAAACATATCTCATTGTGTCCGGAATGGGGGTATTTAGCTAGGGGCGACAGTCGTTGGGTTTAAAAAGGAGTTCGTTTAAGAAAACACTATTTAAAAATTTTAATATAGTCTCGGCCAATCATATTTTTCCATTCATAATTAAAAAAAAAAAAACAGAAACCCCCCCCCCCCCCCCCCCCGACCCCGACATCGACGGCGAAAAGCCTTCGTCACCTTCCCAGGCGATTTCCGATCGCCACGGCCAGAATTAGCCCCTCCTCCAGTTCAACTTTTTGTAGTTCTCCCTCCCCTCTTCAAATCCGTATAAGGAGCTCCCCCTATCGTTGCCTCTCCGCCGAGATATCCACCTCCAAACTTCCGACCTTCAAGCCGTCGCCGCCGCCGTTCTGCGCCACCGAGCTGCACCAAACCACCGCGCGCCTGTAACTCTTTCGAAGCTCTTCCACCTCCAACTTCCTGATCGTCCTCTCGTGTCCCGGTTCTCGCGAAAACCGCAAACCTAGTTTTGAAGCTTTCTGAAAGTGAGTTTTTCTTTGATCTTTGCACTTTGAAAAATCATATCTTTTTGGTGTGTTGACGAAATTCGATGAAACAGGAAACATCGAGACCGCAAGGAAGCTCTCTACCCAATAGAAGAAGCTGCGGATTTTTCTGACATCGTATCGATTTTTAGCGCTCAGAAAACCAAGGTGAGAAATCTAAATTAACGTGAAATTGAATGGAAAATGTCGTGTATAATTTATATAAGCGAAATATAAATTGCATACGTGTTGTATACCTCATGTACATGCGTAGTGTAAGCTATATGAGCGAAGTATGAATTTTTACATGCATAGAATAATTGATATATGTGTTGAAATGCAAGTGAAATATAGCAAATATATATTATATATATATATATATACTCCCCTCGTCCACAAACCATGGACGATATTTATTGTGGTGAATTGGTGTGAAATATTGGATGAAAAATACGAATGGTTGAATAATTGTTTGTGGTTGATATTGTTTGGTTGTGGTTGAAAAATACCCATTGGTGATTGAAATGAATTGGAAATATTTGTGGAAATAAAAATAAACATGCCGCCTACGTGCGAATTAGATGCATGAATCCCCATTGTCAAAAACCGCGAGGTTTTAAGGTAGAGCGAGGAGCCGTACTAGGGACGGTGCCGGTTTTAACTACCCTGCCGTTATGCTGCCGAAATTTTGAATAATCTTTGTGTGTTAGAATTATTTTCATATGTTGATATTATTTTCATGCATAGAAATTAAAGTCATATATTGAAACTATGTCCATGTGTGGAAATTGTTCATGTGTTGAAAAGTGTTGTGTGAAAATAAAATTCATTCGTGGATGAGTGAAGTGTTTAAACAACAAAAATCATATTTTTATATATATATATATGAAGTATGAAAAATATACGCCTTATATAAATAATTTCAATCATAAAAATCCCATCTTTCTAATATGAACAACATAAATAAATTGTCCATGTGTGGAAATACTCATTTGTTGAGAAGTGTGTGTAGTGGAAAAAGTTCATGTGTTGAATAAAAAGATTGAACAATAAAAATTACATTTTTATTGAAACTAAGAAGTGTTGAAACCATACATTGGTTGAATAAATATTTTAAATGATAAAAATATCCTTTTTATCATATGTGTGATATGCTAAAGATATGCGGACGTTGAAACAAATATTTGTGATAGAAATATTATTTTTTAACATGCATAGGAACTAAATAAAATAGTCATGTGTTGAAATCTATTTTTGTTCGCCAAAATTATCATCTTTTGAAATATGAAGTGTTAAAAATATCCACTTGTTCAAATAAACGTGCATGAGTTGAAATATACATTAACTAGCTAATGATATGATTTTAGCCTATGCATGCGATATTAGAATGAATGGTGTTTTTAAACCAAAGCAAGGCAAATATGAAATTGAATGGAAAATGATAAATGTTAGAAATTGTATATATGTACATGCATATCTATTGAACAGGTTAAAGCAAAAGGGGCTAGAGAAGAGAAATAGAATTTTGTGCCCGACAAATAGGTACACATTTACCGCTTTGTTTGGGTGATGATTTTATGAGCCTGTTGGCTAGCCGCTTGGCTTTTTCTTTTTCTTTTTGATATGAGACGCCCGTGTGGCTATTTGGGAATTTTCCCAGACCCTCCCGTACAAAGGAGGTTATGGCGAAATTTTCCAAAAATTAAAGGCGTTAGTAAAATAATTGAAGTGGAAACGATATAGGAATTTTTGAATGAACTATATTTATATAAATATATAAATATAAATAGAATTAAAATGAAACGTGGCCGTGCAGTTCGTGTTTTGAAACCGTGATTTCAAACGACTAGTGCGGAAGATCCGACCATTGGATTTTCCCGAAACCTCAACCGTTGGGTTCGCCTTGGAAATATCTTTCCAATGGCACCAACTTTGTGAAGATCCGACGGTTGGATTGTCTGGAATGTTTAATTCAAAACTGAAGAAAAATAGCGCCAGAAACGATTATATTTTTTTATATATATATATATATATATATATATATATATAAATATAATTAAATTAAATCGAATAACGACGCTGTAGTTCGTAAATTGAAATCGTAACTTCAAATGGTTAGTGTGGAAGATCCGACCGTCGGATTTTCCCAAAACTGGAACCGTTGGATTCGTTTTGAAATGACCTTCCTAATAATGTAAAATTCGTGAAGATCCAACGGTTAGATTTTCAGATATGTGTAAAACAAAATTAGTGAAAAGCAGCGCCAGTGCATCGACACGACCTGAAACGTCGTTTAATTAAATATGGCCGTTTTAAATTAAATAAAAATGGCGATATATCGTTATAAAATACTATGGACGGTATAGAGTGGAAATAAACCAATTTTGTTGGGTTTGCTTGATATGTGATGGTTGAATGTATTTGACATGAAAATTATAACTAAATAACTGAAGTGTGAATGTTGAATGGTCCAACCATGTGATTAATTGATTTGAAAATCTAAATATACGTGGGTTATTTGAAAAGGCCGAGTTTATCTCATTTCAAATAATCGATCGACGTTGAGAAGTCGAAGAGTCGAAGACGACTGAAGACCGACGATCTCCACATTGGATGGATGGGCGCTACTGATGCTCGTGATTGGAGTAGCTACCATGAAGGAATTGAAGTAGTAGCCGTCCAAACATAGTGTTGATTGTGCGGGTATTCGAGGAATTGGTGCCTCCGGTTTCGTTCAGACCCAGAACGGACTTGTAAATGGACTGTGTGTCTGACATTGGATTTTGTCCTGTGTTGATTGATCTCTGTTAAATATATATCTGTTTGGCGGTGGAGGATTTATTCTCTTGCTTAACGCCCTTCTCTGAGACGTACGAGCTCAGAGGTTATGTATTGACAGCAATCAGTCGCATGGAGTGGATTGCCTGTGTGGCACGCCTAAGTGGCATATGATCAAGGCTTCTATTGCAAAGCAAAATCTTGTGGTTGATGATCAAAGCATGGTCTGTGTGACGTAGCTTTGTGTATAACGTGAATTCGCGAGCCTCACACCCTGGTATGAGTCAAAAACGGGAGAAGGACCCAAGAAGTGCATGACGTTTCTTTCTAGCTATGGTGGTGTCAGTGACCTCCCAGCCCTGACATTTATATCTACTTTTCACCTGTGTGGTTGTTGGAATGCGAGGCGCCTCGATTATAGGTTTGTAAGGACCGGGAAACGTGTGTTCAGGAATAACTAATCCTCAAAAGTAAGAGAGGACTGGCCTTGGAGGATCCAGGGGATTGCTGTGTGCGGTCCCGAGGCATTTACTAGAGTGTCTCGAATCGGAGAGGAGCTTGCCCCTTGCCTCGACTCATGAAGAATCCAATTTCCAATACGAAATATGCGAATGTGATTGTATTACTAGTATGGCGACATAGTAGATGGTAGCTATGCCGCCTAGGATTGATATTTATGATTGAATTGCTTTTAAAACATATATGCACTAGTAATAATATCGAACACCTTTGTTTTATTCGTATGAAGCATCTTTGGCCATTATAAGGTAAAAACTCTATCCTCCGGCTTGCGTTGCATTGTGTGATAGGACCTGAGTCTTATAATGGCTTCATTTTATAAAAAGCATTGCGTTGATTTAATAATTTATTTTATTTCATGCACTAGTACTCATTGGAGTAAACCCGTTCCACGAAAGTGGCATGGTCCTTTGATTTGCCTTATTATTGTTGTTAATAAGTTGAGTAGATTTCTCATACCAGTCCCATGACTGACTCGTAGTTTGTTTCACCTTGCAAACTCGGGTGCCCTCATTTTCACACGGGCAGCCTAGTTACAGGTTTCTGGCGCACCTTTTGGCTCATGGCGAGGCTTGACTACACCATGCTGACTTGGATTTTCTCCGCCATTATTGTGTCTATATTATGATTCCGCCACTGGCGATGTAGACTGATACTCCTTTTGTGTACTCTTTATGTATGATTCCGCCTCTGGCGATGGTGACTGATTATGTATCATTATGCACTAAGTTGTATCCTGTACTGTGCTTCTCTGATGTGATGATATCTATATGATTCCGCTGTCATATGTGTGTAAATTATTCTATTTTCTGTTTATGCTATTATCTGTGATCTGCTAATGATGATTAATGTGTTATATTCCAATGATTATCCTTAACACCGTGTCACGGGGTTTTGGGATTGTCACAGCTGGTATCAGAGCTTTGGTTAACCTTAGTTCTGGAGTCTAACACATTAAACACTTCGTCAAAATAGAATCAGTAGTATTCTAAGGCGAGTCGCTCATTAGAGATAGGACTAGTAAAGTCCTAGAATGAGCTGAGCAGATTAGCAAAAACAATTGATCAGTCCATCGTTATCTTTCCGTAGAATTTCTGCTAAATTATGCAATAGACTATCATTTCTGTTAGCTGACTTTTTCGTTACTTATACAGAATTTGACAAATGTCTACCAGAGCAGCCGCCGCGAGAGGAGGCCGTGCCGGCCGAGGCCGAGGTAGGGGAGAAATCCCAGCTCAAGAAGGACCTTTGATACAACCTCCGGCAGCTCAATACTTCGAGCTTGACCGTGTAGCTAAGAGATATAAGAACTTAGGAGGCAAGACCTTCTCGGGAACTGGCACCGTAATAGAGGCTCTTGCATGGCTCAAAACATGCGAGAAAATTCTTGAAGGCCTAAGGCTAGGAGACGAAGACAAAGCTGTTATGGGCGCCTGGCTTATGCAGGAACAAGCCGAGTTATGGTGGGAATCTCTTACCGCCGGGAATAGAGAAGCTGGAAGAACATGGGATGGATTTAAATAACTCTTCAGGGAGAAATATGTCACAGAACAAGCTCTAGAAAGAATGCACGATGACTTCGCCAATCTCCAGCAAGGGGATCTTTCCGTGCAAGATTATCTGAACAAATTTACAATGCTATCGCCCTATGCTCCAGAGCTCGTTGCCACTGCGAAATCCAAAAATAAGAGGTTTATCTTTGGACTAAGACGAAAATATCATGATAGAGCCATGGCCCATGTCAAGCTGGATTTCAATGAGCTAGTGGAAATGACATGCAACTATGAAGACCTTGATCAAAGGCATCTGGATCAGGATCGCGCTAGAAGCCAAGTCGGAAACAAGCGCAAGCCTGCTGTAAATCAAGGCGAGTCAAGCCAAGCAGCATCTTCCAAACCTCAGACTGGCAAGCCGCCAAGAGGAAATTGCTTTAACTGTGGTAAGCCGGGGCACTACTCAAACGTCTGCACAGCTCCGAAGAAACAGAAAACAAATTCTCAAGGCTCGAGCCAAGGCTCTCAGAACCCTCGCTCGTGCTTCAATTGTCGCAAGACCGACCATCTGGTCAAAGACTGTCCTTTGCTGAAGAAAGCTACAGTAGCTCATGTCTATGACGGGTCTAGCCCGCCAGCTGCTTCCGACGGAGCAGGTAAACCCGATGTTTTGGGAGGTACCCTTACAATTAAAAATATTCCTGTTTCTGTATTATTTGACACAGGTGCATCGCGTAGTTTTATTGCTAGAAACACAGTGCACAAACTAAAGTTAAAACAGCGAAAGCTCAAAGAATCGGTTGAAGTACATAACCCGATAGGGGGTCCTATCACTCTCAGTTCCTGTTGTAAAGTGCCAATCTCTTACTCTTTCTACAAGTTTCCTTTCAATCTAGTCGTTATGGATTTTCCCGAATTCGATATCATTCTCGGGCTGGATTGGTTAACGAAGTATGAAGCTGAAGTGAAATGTGCGGAAAGAATTGTTAAAATCCGAACGGAGCTGGACATATATATATTCCCTGTCATGGTTCGAATCCGAATAGAGAAGAATTTTGGTCAGCATTAGAACTTATACCCACTTCCATAGAAAAGATTCCGATTGTTAGCAACTATGCGGATGTGTTTGAAGAAGTTGAAAACTTACCTCCGCAAAGAGAAATAGAATTCCGAATCGATCTAATTCCTAATGCCAGACCAGTGGTGCATCCAATTCGCAGAATGACTCCGAAAGAAAAAGAAGAATTAGGCGATCAAACTCGTCAACTGTTGTGGAAGGGTCTAATCAGACCTAGTTTTTCTAATTGGGGTGCAGTTGTCGTGTTTGTTCCAAAGTCATATGGTACTCTTAGATTATGTGTTGATTACCGAGACCTTAACAAACAGACGCTTAAAAACAAATATCCACCACCCCGCATTGATGATTTGCTAGACCAATTGAATGGGGCGAAAGTATTTTCCCGAATGGACCTAGCTACAGGGTTTCATCAATTGAGAATAGCAGAAGAGTGCGTTCCTTTGACCGCTTTCAGAGGCCCAGACATATTTTATGAATGGTTAGTAATGCCGTTTGGCCTATGCAACGCTCCAGCATACTTTGTCGACCTAATGAATAGAGTGTTCAGGGGAGTTCTGAATAAATTTGTCCTCGTATTCATCGATGATATTTTAATTTACTCCAAATCAAAACCCGAGCATGAAAAACACTTAGAACAAGTATTGGAGATTCTAAGGAAGAACGTCTTCAAAGCCAAATTCTCTAAATGTGTCTTCTGGCAAGAAGAAGTCAAATTTCTTGGCCATGTCGTGTCAGAGAAAGGAATTTCTGTTGACCCAAGCAAAATAATAGCGATTCAAGACTGGAAACAACCCACTACTCCCACAGAAGTTAGAAGTTTTATGGGGTTGGCTAGTTATTATCGAAAGTTCGTTAAGGATTTTTCGAAGATATCCGGTCCGTTAACGAAGCTCACAAAGAAACATGAGAAGTTTAAATGGACTTCCGACTGTGAAGAAGCTTTCCAGGAATTGAAATCAAAGTTGACCACCGCTCCAGTGTTAACTATTATTGATGGCAATCAGGATTTAACGGTTTGGACAGATGCTTCTATTAGAGGTCTTGGTGCAGTGTTAATGCAGAGAGGCCAAGTAGTAGCTTATGCAAGCCGCCAACTGAAACCGCATGAGAAGAATTATGTAACTCATGATCTTGAGCTGCTAGCTATCGTTTTTGCTTTGAAAATCTGGAGGCATTATTTATTGGGTGAGAAATTTATACTGTACACAGACCATCAATCGTTGAAGTATTTATATACCCAGAAAGATCTGAATCTGAGACAACAGCGTTGGCTAGAATTTCTTGCAGCGTATGATCTTGATATCCTGTATACGCCGGGGAAAGCTAACGTAGTAGCGGATGCGCTTAGTAGAAAGACCGCAATCGTTGCCCATCTTATAATTACACCTGGATTGATTGATAGGATTTCAGCCCTTCAGAAAGACGATGAATTCATTCAGAGAATCAGTAAGAGAGTCAAGGAAGGTGAAACCACGAGTTTTCGTATGGATAATAGGGGGGTTCTCAGGTTAAATAATAGGATTTGCATCCCAAATATTCCAGGCCTTCGAAGAGAAGTGCTAGATGAATGCCATAAATCCAAATTTTGCATCCATCCTAGGGTGAGTAAAATGTACAACGATATCAAACGCACTTTCTGGTGGAAGGCAATGAAAAGAAATATTTCTTTGTATGTTAGCAGATGCCCTACTTGTCAATTGGTCAAGATTGACCAACAGAAGCTAGCTGGACTGTTGCAACCGTTGGAAATCCCAGGCTGGAAATGGGTGGATTTCATAGATTGTTTGCCGAGAACCAAGAAAGGTAATGACAGCATTTGGGTAATCGTAGATCGCTTCACGAAGACTGCCCATTTTATACCCGTCAGGTCCAATAGAACTGCCCAAAGTCTAGCGCAGATATATTTCAAAGAAATTGTTAAGCTGCATGGAATTCCCATCAGCATAGTCAGTGATAGAGATCCCCTATTTACTAGCAAATTCTGGGAGGCTTTCCAGACAGAATTGGGAACAAAACTGAATATGAGCACCGCTTATCACCCCCAAACAGATGGCCAAACTGAGCGGGTGAATAGAATTCTGGAAGATTTATTGCGGGCTTGTATAATCGATTTTGGTGGGTCATGGGAAGATCATTTGCATTTGGCAGAATTCTCATATAACAATAACTATCAAGCAAGTCTGAGAATGTAACCATTTGAAGCATTATATGGCAGACCCTGCAGATCTCTAGCATGTTGGGTAGAACCTGGCAACAGACTTGTACTAGGACCCGATATGATCAGAGAAGCATCTGATAAAGTGGACTTCATCAAGAAGCGATTGAAAACCACCCAAAGCCGACAGAAAAGTTATGCAGACTCTAGAATGAGAGATTTGACATTTGCTGTTGGTGATCATGTTTATTTAAAGGTTTCTCCGATGAGAGGAGTAATCAGATTTGGAATGACTGGGAAGTTGGCACCGAGATTTATTGGTCCCTTTCCTATACTTGAGCGAATTGGAACTCTTGCTTATAGGGTTCAATTACCAGATTGGTTGCCTGGAGTGCACAATGTTTTTCACGTATCTCAACTTAGGAGACATGTGCATGATCCGGATCTTGTTGTAGAAGAAGCAGCGCAACGGGATGTGGAGATAACTCCAGAATTAGCACTCAGAAGAGAGCCATTAAAAATTGTTGGCAAAGAAACTAGAGAACTCAGAAGCAAAAAGGTTCATTTAGTTAAAGTGCAATGGAGCAGTGATCCTAGAGACTGTACTTGGGAAACTGAGGAAAGCATTAAGCAAGCTTACCCCAAATGCAGAGTGGATATATCTGACTAACTCCGGTGCAAGGTACCTTTACAATACTTTGCATTTACATTTTATTTCCTACTTTACTGTTGTTTCCTTTTCGAGGACGAAAAGTTTTAAGTAGGGGAGATTGTAATAACCCGGAAAATACGAGCCAATTTAAAATTTTTAAATTGATTATTTCAAAGGAATTTGAACTATTGAAATGGAATATTTCAATAAAATAGTAAGTTAAGAATGGTGAGTCAGTTTGAAAATTTGAATTCAAACTTTGACTGACTGTGCAGGGTGGAAAATATAACGGATTTTAGTGAAACTAAAAATATTTAAATCTGTTAGTCAATACCTTTCTAACGAATCTGAAAAATTGAAGTTTCATAACGGGAATCAAAAGTTATGGCCGAATGAATTTTCAGAGGGGTCGGTATATAGAATATAGCCCTGGAAAATTGATATTTTGCATACGACCTCGGAATTCGACGAAACCACTTTTGTTAGGTCCGGGATGTCAAACTATTGCTAGGTTTCAAATTTCATAATTTTTGAAGCTAGTATGTGAGCGTGGCAAAAGAAAATGTGTTTGGTCGATTTCTGTTAAATTGGATCGACCAGAAAATGGCCATTTTTCAAACGACCTCAGAATTCGACGAAACTAGTTTTGTTGGGACCGTAGCGTCAAAACATAGCTAGATTTATTTTTCTGGAATTTTTCGAATCAGTTTGTGGCCCTAGCAAATTGAAATGTGCGTTCAGAGTTAAAAATTAAATGTTTTATACTTTAATTTGAAAAATAACTGACTGTAACAGTCGAATTGGCCTACAAAACATATCCCATTGTGTCCGGAATGAGGGTATTTAGCTAAGGATGACAGTCGTTGGGTTTAAAAAGGAGTTCGTTTAAGAAAACACTATTTAAAAATTTTAATATAGTCTCGGCCAATCATATTTTTCCATTCATAATTAAAAAAAAAATAACAGAAACCCCCCCCCCCCCCCCGACCCCGACATCGACGGCGAAAAGCCTTCGTCACCTTCCCAGGCGATTTCCGATCGCCACGGCCAGAATTAGCCCCTCCTCCAGTTCAACTTTTTGTAGTTCTCCCTCCCCTCTTCAAATCCATATAAGGAGCTCCCCCTATCGTCGCCTCTCCGCCGAGATATCCACCTCCAAACTTCCGACCTTCGAGCCGCCGCCGCCGCCGTTCTGCACCACCGAGCTGCACCAAACCACCGCGCGCCTGTAGCTCTCTCGAAGCTCTTCCACCTCCAACTTCCTGATCATCCCCTCGTGTCCCAGTTCTCGCGAAAACCGCAAACCTAGTTTTGAAGCTTTCTGAAAGTGAGTTTTTCTTTGATCTTTGCACTTTGAAAAATCATATCTTTTTGGTGTGTTGACGAAATTCGATGAAACAGGAAACATCAAGACCGCAAGGAAGCTCTCTACCCAATAGAAGAAGCTGCGGATTTTTCTGACATCGTATCAATTTTTAGCGCTCAGAAAACCAAGGTGAGAAATCTAAATTAACGTGAAATTGAATGGAAAATGTCGTGTATAATTTATATAAGCGAAATATAAATTACATACGTGTTGTATACCTCATGTACATGCATAGTGTAAGCTATATGAGCGAAGTATGAATTTTTACATGCATAGAATAATTGATATATGTGTTGAAATGCGAGTGAAATATAGCAAATATATTTTATATATATATATATATATACTCCCCTCGTCCACAAACCATGGACGATATTTATTGTGGTGAATTGGTGTGAAATATTGGATGAAAAATACGAATGGTTGAATAATTGTTTGTGGTTCATATTGTTTGGTTGTGGTTGAAAAATACCCATTGGTGATTGAAATGAATTGGAAATATTTGTGGAAATAAAAATAAACATGCCGCCTGCGTGCGAATTAGATGCATGAATCCCCATTGTCAAAAACCGCGAGGTTTTAAGGTAGAGCGAGGAGCCGTACTAGGGACGGTGCCGGTTTTAACTACCCTGCCGTTATGCTGCCGAAATTTTGAATAATCTTTGTGTGTTAGAATTATTTTCATTTGTTGATATTATTTTCATGCATAGAAATTAAAGTCATATATTGAAACTATGTCCATGTGTGGAAATTGTTCATGAGTTGAAAAGTGTTGTGTGAAAATAAAATTCATTCGTGGATGAGTGAAGTGTTTAAACAACAAAAATCATATTTTTATATATATATGAAGTATGAAAAATATTCGCCTTATATAAATAATTTCAATCATAAAAATCCCATCTTTCTAATATGAACAACATAAATAAATTGTCCATGTGTGGAAATACTCATTTGTTGAGAAGTGTGTGTAGTGGAAAAAGTTCATTTGTTGAATAAAAACATTGAACAATAAAAATTACATTTTTATTGAAACTATGAAGTGTTGAAACCATACATTGGTTGAATAAATATTTTAAATGATAAAAATATCCTTTTTATCATATGTGTGATATGCTAAAGATATGCGGACGTTGAAACAAATATTTGTGATAGAAATATTATTTTTTAACATGCATAGGAACTAAATAAATAGTCATGTGTTGAAATCTATTTTAGTTCGCCAAAATTATCATCTTTTGAAATATGAAGTGTTAAAAATATCCACTTGTTCAAATAAACGTGCATGAGTTGAAATATACATTAACTAGCTAATGATATGATTTTAGCCTATGCATGCGATATTAGAATGAATGGTGTTTTTAAACCAAAGCAAGGCAAATATGAAATTGAATGGAAAATGATAAATGTTAGAAATTGTATATATGTACATGCATATCTATTGAACAGGTTAAAGCAAAAGGGGCTAGAGAAGAGAAACAGAATTTTGTGCCCGACAAATAGGTACACATTTACCGTTTTGTTTGGGTGATGATTTTATGAGCCTGTTGGCTAGCCGCTTGGCTTTTTCTTTTTCTTTTTGATATGAGACGCCCGTGTGGCTATTTGGGAATTTTCCCAGACCCTCCCGTACAAAGGAGGTTATGGCGAAATTTTCCAAAAATTAAAGGCGTTAGTAAAATAATTGAAGTGGAAACGATATAGGAATTTTTGAATGAACTATATTTATATAAATATATAAATATAAATAGAATTAAAACGAAACGTGGCCGTGCAGTTCGTGTTTTGAAACCGTGATTTCAAACGACTAGTGCGGAAGATCCGACCATTGGATTTTCCCGAAACCTCAACCGTTTGGTTCGCCTTGGAAATATCTTTCCAACGGCACCAACTTTGTGACGATCCGACGGTTGGATTGTCTGGAATGTTTAATTCAAAACTGAAGAAAAACAGCGTCAGAAACGATTATATTTATATATATATATATAAATATAATTAAATTAAATCGAATAACGACGCTGTAGTTCGTAAATTGAAATCGTAACTTCAAATGGTTAGTGTGGAAGATCCGACCGTTGGATTTTCCCAAAACTGGAACCGTTGGATTCGTTTTGAAATGACCTTCCTAATAATGTAAAATTCGTGAAGATCCAACGGTTAGATTTTCAGATATGTGTAAAACAACATTAGTGAAAAGCAGCGCCAGTGCATCGACACGACCTGAAACGTCGTTTAATTAAATATGGCCGTTTTAAATTAAATAAAAATGGCGATATATCGTTATAAAATACTATGGACGGTATAGAGTGGAAATAAACCAATTTTGTTGGGTTTGCTTGATATGTGATGGTTGAATGTATTTGACATGAAAATTATAACTAAATAACTGAAATGTGAATGTTGAATGGTCCAACCATGTGATTAATTGATTTGAAAATCTAAATATACGTGGGTTATTTGAAAAGGCCGAGTTTATCTCATTTCAAATAATCGATCGACGTTGAGAAGTCGAAGAGTCGAAGACGACTGAAGACCGACGATCTCCACATTGGATGGATGGGCGCTACTGATGCTCATGATTGGAGTAGCTACCATGAAGGAATTGAAGTAGTAGCCGTCCAAACATAGTGTTGATTGTGTGGGTATGCGAGGAATTGGTGCCTCCAGTTTCGTTCAGACCCAGAACGGACTTGTAAATGGACTGTATGTCTGACATTGGATTTTGTTCTGTGTTGATTGATCTCTATTAAATATATATCTGTTTGGCAGCGGAGGATTTATTCTCTTGCTTAACGCCCTTCTCTGAGACGTACGAGCTCAGAGGTTATGTATTGACAGCAATCAGTCGCATGGAGTGGATTGCCTGTGTGGCACGCCTAAGTGGCATATGATCAAGGCTTCTATTGCAAAGCAAAATCTTGTGGTTGATGATCAAAGCATGGTCTGTGTGACGTAGCTTTGTGTATAACGTGAATTCGCGAGCCTCACACCCTGGTATGAGTCAAAAACGGGAGAAGGACCCAAGAAGTGCATGACGTTTCTTTCTAGCTATGGTGGTGTCAGTGACCTCCCAGCCCTGACATTTATATCTACTTTTCACCTGTGTGGTTGTTGGAATGCGAGGCGCCTCGATTATAGGTTTGTAAGGACCGGGAAACGTGTGTTCAGGAATAACTAATCCTCAAAAGTAAGAGAGGACTGGCCTTGGAGGATCCAGGGGATTGCTGTGTGCGGTCCCGAGGCATTTACTAGAGTGTCTCGAATCGGAGAGGAGCTTGCCCCTTGCCTCGACTCATGAAGAATCCAATTTCCAATACGAAATATGCGAATGTGATTGTATTACTAGTATGGCGACATAGTAGATGGTAGCTATGCCGCCTAGGATTGATATTTATGATTGAATTGCTTTTAAAACATATATGCACTAGTAATAATATCGAACACCTTTGTTTTATTCGTATGAAGCATCTTTGGCCATTATAAGGTAAAAACTCTATCCTCCGGCTTGCGTTGCATTGTGTGATAGGACCTGAGTCTTATAATGGCTTCATTTTATAAAAAGCATTGCGTTGATTTAATAATTTATTTTATTTCATGCACTAGTACTCATTGGAGTAAACCCGTTCCACGAAAGTGGCATGGTCCTTTGATTTGCCTTATTATTGTTGTTAATAAGTTGAGTAGATTTCTCATACCAGTCCCATGACTGACTCGTAGTTTGTTTCACCTTGCAAACTCGGGTGCCCTCATTTTCACACGGGCAGCCTAGTTACAGGTTTCTGGCGCACCTTTTGGCTCATGGCGAGGCTTGACTACACCATGCTGACTTGGATTTTCTCCGCCATTATTGTGTCTATATTATGATTCCGCCACTGGCGATGTAGACTGATACTCCTTTTGTGTACTCTTTATGTATGATTCCGCCTCTGGCGATGGTGACTGATTATGTATCATTATGCACTAAGTTGTATCCTGTACTGTGCTTCTCTGATGTGATGATATCTATATGATTCCGCTGTCATATGTGTGTAAATTATTCTATTTTCTGTTTATGCTATTATCTGTGATCTGCTAATGATGATTAATGTGTTATATTCCAATGATTATCCTTAACACCGTGTCACGGGGTTTTGGGATTGTCACAGCTGGTATCAGAGCTTTGGTTAACCTTAGTTCTGGAGTCTAACACATTAAACACTTCGTCAAAATAGAATCAGTAGTATTCTAAGGCGAGTCGCTCATTAGAGATAGGACTAGTAAAGTCCTAGAATGAGCTGAGCAGATTAGCAAAAACAATTGATCAGTCCATCGTTATCTTTCCGTAGAATTTCTGCTAAATTATGCAATAGACTATCATTTCTGTTAGCTGACTTTTTCGTTACTTATACAGAATTTGACAAATGTCTACCAGAGCAGCCGCCGCGAGAGGAGGCCGTGCCGGCCGAGGCCGAGGTAGGGGAGAAATCCCAGCTCAAGAAGGACCTTTGATACAACCTCCGGCAGCTCAATACTTCGAGCTTGACCGTGTAGCTAAGAGATATAAGAACTTAGGAGGCAAGACCTTCTCGGGAACTGGCACCGTAATAGAGGCTCTTGCATGGCTCAAAACATGCGAGAAAATTCTTGAAGGCCTAAGGCTAGGAGACGAAGACAAAGCTGTTATGGGCGCCTGGCTTATGCAGGAACAAGCCGAGTTATGGTGGGAATCTCTTACCGCCGGGAATAGAGAAGCTGGAAGAACATGGGATGGATTTAAATAACTCTTCAGGGAGAAATATGTCACAGAACAAGCTCTAGAAAGAATGCACGATGATTTGCCTTATTATTGTTGTTAATAAGTTGAGTAGATTTCTCATACCAGTCCCATGACTGACTCGTAGTTTGTTTCACCTTGCAAACTCGGGTGCCCTCATTTTCACATGGGCAGCCTAGTTACAGGTTTCTGACGCACCTTTTGGCTCATGGCGAGGCTTGACTACACCGTGCTGACTTGGATTTTCTCCGCCATTATTGTATCTATATTATGATTCCGCCACTGGCGATGTAGACTGATATTCCTTTTGTGTACTCTTTATGTATGATTCCGCCTTTGGCGATGGTGACTGATTATGTATCATTATGCACTAAGTTGTATCCTGTACTGTGCTTCTCTGATGTGATGATATCTATATGATTCCACTGTCATATGTGTGTAAATTATTCTATTTTCTGTTTATGTTATTATCTGTGATCTGCTAATGATGATTAATGTGTTATATTCCAATGATTATCCTTAACACCGTGTCACGGGGTTTTGGGATCGTCACAGGACACCTACTTTAGCTTAACGCTCAGAGTATTTTTGTGGAATCATTATTCAGTGATACCTGGAGGATTTGACGATGTGGGATTCAAAGAAAATGGTGATCAAATATTCCAAAAGGAAATTCAAACCTCAAGCCTCATCAGCCGGGAAATGACAAAAATCGTGCAGGCAGCATGGCAATGTGGGTCGCTCCCATTAGGGTATATAATCACCTATCTAGAGAAAACCCTTTTGCTTCTTTAATCCATTTCGATGATGTCCCTTTTCGGGAAACGGTGGTTTGAGCCCAACCGTTGGTGATATACATTCGATACACTCAAGCAAAATGAGTGGTCGGTCATGTGAGGGCCGGGTTGCAAGACGTTCTTGTTGAACCCAGTGTATTCGCCTCTAGAGATACACTATCGGCAGGTGGTCCCATACCTTGTCAAGGTCGGAATTAATCTCCAATAAACACCCACGGTTTTGATTGTATACTATGTATGTGGAGCGTGAGATGCAAGCGTTCCAATAGATTGATATTTACTTGTATCCAGACCTTATTATTATACCAGAAAAGATATTTGTTTCAAAACTGTTTTTGGGTTATCATAAGGTAAAAACCGTCTGTATTTATGTATGGATTTGGTCTTACGATTATCCTTTTCTTTTGAAAAGATCTTTGAACTTTAAAATCATGTTGGATGATTTACCCTTAATACTGTGCGAGTTTTACTCACTCTGGTTCACCAGACTGACCCGGTGTTTTGTAAATGCTCGGGTTAGCCCGGGGTGTACAGGTTCAGGTTATCAAATGCTGTGAAGAGACGAGCTGAAGGTGTTGAGACGCATTGTACCTAGTATTTATTCCGCTGTGTGTAGTATATGGGAACAGGTTATTATAACTATCCCATTGTGTGATGTACTCTGATATTGTAAGTAATTTGAAAGCTCTCAATAAAGTTTTATTTCTGTATTATATTTTGTTCCGTTGCGATGTGAGACTCTGATTCTGTGTTGTGTTGTTCCCCTTCTTCTTCTATTCTAATATTTCTTTCTTTCTCATCTCACCCTCTAAATTCTTTCTAATAACGTCCAGTGTTTTCGGTGTTTGAAAGGTCAGCATGGGTTACGGTAAAGGTATTTATGTCGATTTTTGGGGCCGAAATTCCCTGTTCGTTACACCCATTGACCCGAAGCGTCGTTAAATTAAATTTAGCTATTTTTATATAAATAAAAATAGCAATAGATCGTCATTAAATACTAATAACGATATGAAATGATTTTAAAATATATATATATATATGCGAGAATCATTTGAAAAGTCCGAGTTCAATCTCATTTCAAACGATTATATGTCGACCTAAGTCGAAGAGTTGAAGACGGTGATTAAAGACCAGTAATCTTCGACATCAAATGGATGACGGCTACTGATGCCCTCGATTGATTTGCTACCTTGAAAAGGGTTTCGGTGGTAGTTGTCCAAACGTACTTGGAGATCTACCGGATACAGTTTCGTTCAGACCCAGAACGGGCTTATATATGGAATGTGTATCCGACATTGTACTTCTTTATATTGTATTTATTGATTTTCTGTCGAATGTATGAATGCTTGGTGGCGGAGAATTTATTCTCTTGCTTAACACCCTTTTGTATATTTTGGAAAAGGATTAATAGTATGATATGGATTGTCAATGTGGCACACCAAGATGCAAATGGTCAAGGTTTCTTGTTGAAAAGCAGAACCTTGTGGTGACGATCAAAGCACAGCTTGAATAAGCATAGCTTTGTGTATTACGTAGCTTCACAAGCCTCACAACCCGGTTGAGTCTAAAACGGAGCAAGGGAACGCAGGGATAGCGGCACATTTCTTTCTAGCTAGAAGTGGTGTTTTGGTTTTACACGGCCCGGCATTTTACTTTTGTGGATGATGGAATGAGGCGCCTTGGATATTAGGTCATATAGGACTGGGAAACGTGTGTTCAGGAATAACTAATCCGCAAAATCGTATGTATGGATCGGCCCTGCAGCTTTCCAATTGTCCACTTTAGGGGATCCTGAGACATTAGCTAGAGTGTCTCGAATCGGTAAGGAGATCGTTCCTAGCCTTGACTCATGTGTGAAACCCAATTCCCAATACGACCCTACGGATTTGATTGTATTACTAGTATGGAGGCATAGTATATGGTAGCTACGCTTCCTAGGATTGATACATTTCCTTTGAAATCTTTTTGAAACATATATACACTAATAATAATATCAAATTCGTTTTTATCGTACCAAGCATGTTTAATCATCATAACGTAAAACTCTATCCTCTGGTTTGCGTTGCATTGTGTGATGGGACTTGAGTCTTATGATGATTCCATTTTTCTAAAAAGCATTGCGTTGTTTAACGATTTACTTTTATTTATGAACAGGCAATCCAGTGGAATAAAACCTATTCCGCGTTAGCGGCGTGGTCCTTGGATTTGTCTTATTGCTATTAGTTATATTAGTTAAGAATTCTCACACCAGTCCCATGACTGACTCGTAGTTTGTTTCACTTTGCAAACTCGGGTGCCCTCTTTTCCACACGGGCAGTCGAGTAGCTTTTTTGTAGATATTTATCTCTTGAGCAGGATTCTGGATCGAGGCCTAAAGCTGTGTCCAGAGCATAGAAGTCTTCCGCTGTTTATTGTATTTAATTTATTGAAATTTATCTTCCGCTGTAATTTGATTCAATGTACTCTGATATGTTCTGTACTCTGATGTACCATTATTGTAATGTTTATAAAAGTCTGTTGTTGTTGTTCTAATGTTGTTATATTCCCAAAGTTAATGTGTTCGAGATTTGAACGGTCTTAGTCGATTTTGCGATCGATCGGGTCGGGCGAAATCCGGGGCCGTTACAGTTGGTATCAGAGCTATGGTTAGCTCAAAATCTTTTGGATACAACTCATTAGAACTGAAAAAAAGACTCATCACAGATTGGATTAGTAATATCCAATAAGAATACTCATTAGAGATAGGATCAGTAGTATCCTAGAATGAGAAAACTCATTAGAGATGGGGTTAGTAATGCCTTCGAATGAGTTGAGAGTGCCCAGTTTATAATTAACGTATTTTTAAATATATATAATCAATCTTTGAAAATATGATTTTTGAATATATAAAGATACATATTTTAAAAGTTAATCAACAAATAAAATTATTTAAGATAGGATACTTAAACAACTTTAGCTTCGTTCCTTTTCGAGGACGAAAAGTTTTTAAGTGGGGGAGACTGTAACAACCCTGAATTTTGGGGTAAATTTAAAAATTTATTTTAACTAATTTTAATGGGTTTTGATATTTAAAATAATTTATTTAAAATAATAATGATTAAAAATTTATTTAAATCGAAGTTAGAATGAATAATTTAATTTTAATTATAAAAGGAGTTAGAAATAGCGCGGTAGTTTGAAAAGTCTAACTTGAACTTTGACTGACCGTACAGGATGCAAAATTTAACGGACTTTAGTGTAACCAAAAATATTAGAATCTATTTAAAAATATCTTTCTAACGAATCTGAAAAATTGAAATTTCATAGCGGGAATCAAAAGTTATGCCCAGTTTAAAATTTAGAAAGGTCGCTATGAAATTTATATATATAATATATAAAGGTCTAAAATGCTACTTTTTGCATACGAAGGAATTTGGACTCGAAACCACTTCCATTGAGTTCAGAATGAGGTTTCTACATATAAAAAGTATAAACACTTATATATTTCGAGTTTCAGAAATTATTTGTTTAAAAATGTATTTTTAATATGTAATATATACGCCTTGAAAATAGTCATTTTACAAACGACCTCTGTTTTCGACGAAACCACTTTTGTTGGATTTGGAATGTCAAAATATGGTTAAGTTTAATTTTTCATAATTTTTCGAATTAATTTGTGACCATGGCGAAAAGATTTCAGTTTGGTCAATTTCGGTCAATTTTAATCGACTTGAAAAAGGCCATTTTTCTAACGGGCTCAGAATTGAACGAAATTAATTTTCTTAGGTCTGCAGCATTAAAACATAGCAAAATATATTTTTCGGGATTTTTCGAAGTTAATTTATGGCCTCGGTGAATTTATTCGTACGGTTGAATTAAAAATAAAAGAAAATATTTTAAAATAAAGAAAAATGGGTCAAGACAGTTATTTGGGCCTGCGGGACGTAGCTAGATGAGTCCGGAGTAGGGGTTAATGGGTAAGAACGATAGTCGTTGGGCTGAAATCGGACAAAGTTGATAAACGAGCCTTAATGGGCTAATTAACTAATTAAATAATATAAATATATTCACTAATCCCAACCCTAATCCTCCCCTACCAAAACGCAGCTGCCATCCCATGTTATTCATTGCCAAAAAGCTCCGAAATTCCTTCCACAATTTCTTACAATCCACACAATGAAATCAATCCCTCCTTTGGAACTTATTGAAGAGATTTTCATCCTCTTTAATTCTATACGGAGATGATGAAGTATAAGTGAGTATTTGGCCCGGATTCTACCTCCAAACCCGCGCCCAACTCAGCCCCGCCGCACCTCCTAGGGCCTACCACGACCAATCACCCCTAGGGGCACCAAGCCCTCTCCTCCCTCTCCGATATGCCACCTTCCGATCATCTTCAAGCTTCACCAATTTAGAGACAAATAGAAACATAGTTTTTAAGGTTATGGGTTCATTTTGGGTTTTGAACGTTATGGAGGAAGAAGGAGGGTGAGTTGACTTTTCAAAGCTTTGACTTTACAAGTTAATTAAATTAAATTTTGACCGATCTTAATTAAACCATATCTTGCTCGTACGAACTCGGATTCGAACGATTTCAGGTGCGCCACGATCGTGAGACCGAGACCTTCGCGATGAAACTGACTAGACCTGATTCTAAAGAAGTTGAAATTTGGCCAATTTTTGGATTTGAATGGCGTAGAAATTCAAAACGACGTGAGAAATTCTATTTTATTTCTTCTTAAATAATTAAAATTATTTATGTTTGTGTTATCATCACTCTGCGATAAAATTATATTGTTATGTGACGTGATTTGATTTTATGATTGATGTGTTGTATAGATCTGTTAATTGGATGATATCGTGTTGTAATAAAAATTGTTGAAAACAAAATTATAGATTTTTGTTAAATAAATTTGTTAAAACAAATTTGTTATTTCTGTCAAAATAAATTTGTTAAAACAAATTTTTTATTTTTGTCAAGGTAAATTGTTAAAACATAATGGTCATTGTTGTCAAAATAAATTTGTTGAGACAAAATTCACATTTTTGTCAAAATCAAACTCGTCAAACATAAGTATGATTTCCTTTCATTTTGTTGAATTAGGATTTTCATCAGAAATGAAAAGAACCGTTTTTATTAAATTAGATTTGTATGAAATAAAAATGACATTTTTATTGAAACAAAATTGATAAGATAAAGTTACCATTTTTATTGAACTAGAACGGTTAAAATGGAAATGTCATTTATTAGAAAATGTCAAGTAGTAACAAAAATGTCGTTTATTAGGAAACGCCATTTATTTAGAATAAAAATGTCATTATAGTTAGTGATTTCATGTTAAAACAAAAAGAAATTTCATTTGTGTTAGAAATGTTAAATTAGATCAAAATGTTCAATTATTTATACTTAAAACATGTTAGCATAGAAATACATATTTTTATGTAATATATAAGATGATCATTATTTGTACTGAAACCATGTTAACGATAAAATTTACATTTTTATCGTATATATAGAATAGATTAGAAATGTACAATTGTTCGTTAATGTTAGGATGAAATTGTCACCGACATGTAAATCAATGTTATGTTATTATGATATTGACACAATCATGCAATTTGTTATTGTTTGGATGAAAATTACCAGCACAGGAAATGAATACCTTTGTTTGTAAATTAATGGAATTTACATTTGGTTGAGAAAAAAAACAAATATAACATTTTATATAGTTTGTTGAGATAATTTGACCAAAAAAAATGACACCTTGTTATTATAAGATTGACGAAAACAAATATGTCATTTTGTGATTTTACATTGGATGGAAACAAATAAATGTTCTTTATTTTGATATTAGAATATATAGAAAATGTGAACATATGAAATATACTTTTATGTAATAATTAGAATGCATAGAAAATGTTCACATAGAAAATATACTTTCACATGAACCATTAGAAATAGAGTAGACAATAAAAATTATATTTTTATTGTAATATGAATCAATAGAAAAAAAAAGACATTTCTTTTTATTTACAATTTAGTTGTAAATAAAAAAATTATTATAGAAGTATGACATATAAAAAAGGACATTTTTGTTAGCAAATGAAAATTAAAATAAAAACCATAGAAAAAGAAGTAGAATTTAAAGAATTAGAAAAGTTATATTCTCTTAATGTAAATAAGAATTAGAAAAGTTACATTTTTCTTAATGTAAATAAGAATTAGAAAAGTTTTACATTTTCTTAATGTAAATAAGAATTAAAAAAGTTACATTTTTCTTAATGTAAATAAGAATTAGAAAAGTTTTATATTTTCTTAATGTAAACAAGAATTAGAAAAGTTACATTTTTCTTAATGTAAATAAGAATTAGAAAAGTTTTACATTTTTCTTATTGTAAATAAGAATTAGAAAAGTTTTACATTTTTCTTAATGTAAATAAGGATTAGAAATTTTTTATAATTTTCTTCATGTAAATAAGAATTAGAAAAGTTTTATATTTTCTTAATGTAAATAAGAATTAGAAAAGTTACATTTTTCTTAATGTAAATAAGAATTAGAAAAGTTACATTTTTCTTAATGTAAATAAGAATCAGAAAAGTTACATTTTTCTTAATGTAAATAAGAACTAGAAAAGTTTTACGTTTTCTTAATGTAAATAAGAATTAGAAAAGTTACATTTTTCTAATGTAAATAAGAATTAGAAATGTTACATTTTTCTTAATGTAAATAAGAATTAGAAGAAAATTACATTTTTATGTAATTGAGTTAAAGAACATAAAAATTATGTTTTTATGTAATTTAGTCAATTTCCATGTGAATTAGATTAAAAGTGAAAATTTTACATTTATCATGTGAATTAAGTTAAAGGAGAAAAATTACATTTTTATGTAATTAAGTTAAAGAAGAAAAAGTTTATATTTTTATGTAATTAAGATTTAAAGTAAGAAAATTACATTTTCATGTAATTAAGATTTAAAGTAAGAAAATTACATTTTCATGTAGTTAAGATTTAAAGTAATAAAATTACATTTTTATGTAATGAAAAGATTAGATTTTGACATTGCAAAATTATTTACATTCTTTTTATGTAAATTAGATTAAAAAGGAAAAGTCATAATTTTAATGCAGGTTATATTAAAAAGAAAACTTTACAATTTTAAAGCGATAAAAATAATAAAATTAAAATGTGTTAGCCTACTTTGTGAACTAGGCAACACAAAGTCAAGAAACCAACCGTTGAAGAGTATTTCAAGTTATGCGACTCCGGTTCGGATCGGAAGGAGACTCTACAATCTAGATTAGATAGCAGCAGCTGTTCGGATCGGGTCAGAGCAAATCCTCGGTTCGGGTCGGGAAGAGTCCCCTGTTCGGATCGGGGAGCTCCTATTGGATAAATTGGCAGAGCATACCTGATCGGATCGGAAGGCCAAGGAATCTCAGGTGGATCGGAAAGCCGTCTGATTGCCACGGCTTCGGAGCGGAGTATGATTACAGAAGAAGAGACGTCCAAGCTATTCCAGTTCGGATCGGGTATTCCGATCCGAGCCCCCAACCTGCACGTCTCCGACCCGCACCCTTGATCCAAGAAAATCTCCTATAAAGTCGCCTGGAGAACCGGACCGGATGTGACCAATTCTTACCCCTAACGTCCATCTCATTGATGCGCTGTCCGCTTGATAGCCCATCCGAACCCGAAGAGAGTGCGATGGATGACACGTGTTCCGACCCGGATTGCATCTCAGGCAAATTCACACCTATAAATACCCCAACTAGAGACAAAGAGAAGGATCTTTTTCAGCACTTTTGAGAATCCAAGTACTTCCATCATTCGAATTCCTTCACTCCCGGAAAATCCAAACCATCTTTCATTTCCTGTTTTTATCTTTCTGAGTGAACAAAAGTGAGTTGCGAGCGAATCTTACATTGTATTTGTAATTGAATTACTGAATATAGTGAAAACTAAGTGGACGTAGGCATTTCTTCGCCGAACCACTATAAACCTTGTGTGTTCTTTTTTATTTCTGCTTTACTTTATCTTGTTTCTAATCAATTTGGGTGTTAGAACCACATTTGGGTCTAACATTTTGGTGCTTTCACTGAGAATCCTCATCTAAATTCTTTATTTTCCGGGATCTCTTTCTACTTTTTGGACCGTTGAGTTCAAAGAAGTGAATCCATAAGTTTCTCCACTTTCTTACATTCGTTGAAGTAATTGTCAAAGACTCATGGCCAGAGGAAAAGGCAAGGAAGTCCAGTCTGTTCAAGGAAATGGAGCTGGTGAAGATCAGCAACATGCTGTTGTAACAAGGTCTAGGGGGCAGAGTTCAGCAGCAGGGAGAATCAATGCAGGAAATCCGAACCGACAGCAAGGGGAAAGTTCCGATCCGATCCGGGTTGGAGACTCTGAAGCAGTGCACTCCCCCAGTCTGAACCGACCCGACTTGCTCGCTGCACACCGATCCGACCAGGCACCCCAGCTCCGATCCGACCCGACTTCCTACCTCCGATCCGACCCAATGCTTGGTGAAGCTGGAACATCTACTCGAGTCCCCGCGAATGCTCCAATTCCAGCTACCAGGGTTGGAGACCAGGTCAATCCATCTGCTCCCATCACTCAAGGAGATTTCTCGCGCTTGCTTGATATGCTTGAGAGCACGAGGGAAGCTATGAGAGTTCATGAGCGCACTAATCTCATGATGCAGGAAAATATGAGGCTCATGAGTCGGGAGATCAATGAGCTTCGCCGGCAGAGAACTCCGTCACCGGTTCGTCACACACCCGTAGAGCAATCTTCATCTTCCGAGGAAGAGAGGCCCCGTGAGCGAAGGCCACTTGAAAGACCTCAGAACGTGGAACAGCTAACGTTTGGATCTTTGGGATCCCGCGAGGATATCGCACGAGCATTGGGAAACGATAGCCCAACTCGGGGGCAAAGACTCCAATCGCCTCTTCCCGAGATTGACCGGGAACACAGGGAAAGGAATCGAGTAGAGGCAGCTCGAAGAAGAAGGGCATCTCCAGAACAGGAACCCCGAAGGAACTCGGACACTAGGGCCAGGGAACCTGAGCAGCCCCTAACTAGTGCCGATGTGCAGGCGATGGTTCGCCGAATTATGTCCGAGAGCCGGAATTATACGAATGAAGACTATGGCATTGAGCGAAGCCATACACCGTTCACTGATGATATCCTAGATTTCCAGTTTCCCCGACGCTTTAACTTGCCACAGATGGACAAGTATAACGGAAGGACTGATCCGGGACAGCATTTGATGCGGTATTCGTGGCTTATGAACGCCGCTGCTGCCCCCGATGAAGTAAAATGCAAAGCGTTCCCAATCTACCTAGAAGATGTGGCTTTATTTTGGTTTACCCGACTTCCTCCTCGTTCAATTTCTAATTACAAAGAACTAAGTGAACGTTTCATGAACCAGTTCCGACTACATGCTCGAAAGTCCAAGAGCGTTATTGAATTGTCGAGGATCAAACAGGCACCAGGAGAATCTTTAAGGGCATATTTAGATCGTTTTAACCAAGCTGTAACTGAGGTCAGTGACCCGCATGAGCCCACTATTCTGATGGCATTGAAGGAAGGAGTCGATCCCGAATCTGAGTTTGGAGACTACCTTTCTGGGAAGACACCCCCCACAAGGGCGATATTCTACGAAAAAGCCGATATTTATCTAAGACGAGAGGAGGCCCGGGCAAACCGGAAGAGAAAGTCTGAGACAGCTTCAAAGGAGAATGTGCAGAGTAATATTGCAGTGAAGCAGTCTGGGGAAAGTTCTGGCAAGGTTGAAGTAAATGTAGGAAACAAGGGTGGAAACAGCAATACTGGAGGCGGGGGAAACAACAACAACCGTAATTCGAACGGTAATAGGAGAAACAGAAATAGGGGAAGCGACCCAAACAAAAGGCCCCGATTCCAGAACTACGAGAACTACACACCATTGAATGACACGTTGGAAAATATTTACCTGGACACGTATAATGTGTTGCAATACAAAAGACCGCCACCTCGTGATTCGACCGAGAAAGAAATGGCGACAGGGAAATTTTGCTTGTTTCACGGAACGCATGGACATTCGACCAATGAGTGTCGACATTTGAGGGATGTAATTGAAAAGCTGCTGCGTGAAGGAAAGTTGGATGAGTACAAGGTTGCCCCGAGGGACAGGGGGCAAGGAGAGCAGGCTCCAAAGCAGATCCTACCTGCTCCTAAGCCTACCGCGCATCAGAAAGGTAAAGGGATCGTCATCAACTCCATAGTAGGCGGACCTCACCCGGCAATCCGAAGCTTTAGGTCAATGGACCAATATGTGAATGCTGCCAAGCATCTAGATGTGAATGAAGGTGACGAGTTGGAAGATGTCACCCCTATAAAACAACAAAAAACCATGTTCGATGACGTGGTGTTTCGCAGCCGAGACAACACTGGGATACAATCTCCCACCAATGATCCGTTGGTTATTACTACCACCATTGGGCCGGCCTTGGTCCATAAGGTATTAGTAGACAACGGAAGTTCTGTTAATATTTTGTTCAAGAAGTCATTTGATCAGATGAAGCTTGAGCCCGAAGATCTGAAACCTTGTGAAGGATGGATTAGAGGCTTCAACGGAGCGACGACAGCTCCCATGGGATATATAGAGTTGCCCGTGACCCTAGGGCAAGGAGAGCGTAGAAGAGTGCGAATGCTTCAGTTTGTAGTACTGGACGTAGATTCGCCATATAACGCATTTTTAGGGAGACCTGCCCTCGCTGAATTTAGAGTTTGTATTGCCCCTTGGTGCTTGTTACTAAAGTTCCCAACCGAAGCCGGGACTGGAGTAATAAGAGGGGATCAGGTTTCTGGACGGGCCTGCTATGTGGCCGAACTGAAGATGTTGATGAAAGGAGTTAATGCTGAGTGTAAGAATGCCTCATCTCCCTCACAGGGGGACTCGGCATAGCAATTAGAGAGGTTGAACCCAAGGGAGTTGCCCAAAGGAACGCCTGAAGACCTGGATCCTAGAAAAGACGAGGAACCAGAGACTAGGAATGCAACTCCTAATGAAACGACGGTGGAAATTCCTGTTGATAAAGCTGATCCGACGAAAGTTTTGAAGATCGGTTCCCAATTGGATCCACGCCGTGCTGAAGAACTGACGAACTTCTTGAAGGCAAACTTAGATGTGTTCGCCTGGACCCATGCTGACATGTGTGGGATATCACCTTCCATTATCAGTCACAAATTGAATGTAAATCCGAAGCATCCGCCTGTGAAGCAAAAGAGACGCACGCTGGGCCCAGAGAGGTCGGCTGCCCTCAAAGAGGAAGTAGAGAAATTGAAGCAAAATGGATTTATTCGAGATTCGACTTATCCTGACTGGATATCGAATCCTGTCTTGGTAAAGAAGCCAAACGGAAAGTGGCGAACTTGTATTGACTTTTCAGATTTAAATAAGGCCTGCCCAAAGGATAGTTTCCCACTTCCCAGGATAGACCAGCTTGTAGATTCGACAGCAGGTCATGAACTTCTCTCTTTCATGGATGCATACTCTGGATACAATCAAATTCCTATGCATGTGCCAGACCAAGAGCATACAAGTTTCATTACGAATTTGGGATTATATTGTTATGTTGTAATGCCGTTCGGATTAAAAAACGCTGGAGCTACTTATCAGCGATTGGTAAATAGAATGTTTTATGATCAAATAGGAAAAACTATGGAAGTTTATGTGGACGATATGCTTGTTAAATCAAAGCAGTCTTCCAATCATACGCAAGACTTAGCGGAAATGTTCGGTATCTTGCGAAAATACCGTATGAAATTGAATCCTTTAAAATGTTCATTTGGAGTGGCGTCAGGAAAGTTCCTTGGCTTCATTGTGAGTTCCCGAGGAATTGAGATCAACCCTAGCCAGATAGCGGCGATTAGGAATATCGAGGAACCAAGAAGAATTAAAGACGTCCAAAGTCTGGCAGGAAAGGTAGCGGCGTTGAGTAGGTTCATCTCTAAAGCCACCGATAAATGTGTTCCCTTTTTTGATTTGATAAAAAGGGGAAAGAAGAATTTCCAGTGGACTCCCGATTGTGTCGAGGCCTTCCAAAATCTGTTGGAGCTGTTAGAGAAACCGCCAATCTTGTCAAAGCCCGTAGATCACGAAGAATTATTTGTTTATCTAGCAGTCTCGACCCACGCTGTCAGCACAGCTCTGGTTCGAGAAGAAGACAAAGTACAAAGGCCAGTATACTATGTGAGTAAGAAATTGGCAGCGGCAGAGCGCAACTACCCTAAGATCGAAAAGCTTGCTTACAGCCTCCTGATTGCATCCCGAAAACTTCGTCACTACTTCCAAGCCCATCCAATAACCATATACACCGATCAGCCGTTAAGACAGGTGTTGCAGAGACCCGAAGCGTCGGGAAGGTTGATTAAATGGAACATAGAGCTGAGCCAGTTTGATTTGAATTTTCAACCACGAAAGTCAATCAGGGGGCAAGCTCTAGCAGACTTTATTGCGGAGTTCACCATTCCAGAGGAAGAAATAATCAATGACCAAGTGGTCAAATCTGAGGATAAGCTAGAGATGAATCCGTGGAGACTATATACAGATGGAGCTAAAAATGACCGAAGATCCGGAGCTGGAGTTGTCTTAGTCACTCCGGAGGGACGGTCGTTATATTACGCCCTACGGTTAGAATTTTCGGCCACTAACAACGACTCTGAGTATGAAGCCCTGATTGCCGGGCTGAAACTTGCTAAAGACCTCGGAGTAAAAATGATGGACATATTTTGTGACTCTAAGATTGTTGTTTGTCAAGTGCGAGAGGAATTCGCGGCTCGAGGACCTCGACTTATCACATACCTCAAGAAAGTGAAAGAGCTATTGAATAGCTTAGAACGGTACAACATAACACATATTCCCAGAGCAGAAAACCAGAAAGCGGATAGATTAGCAAAGTTGGCTAGTTCCGACAATCCAGAAGGGACTGAGGTAATTCCAATTGAAACATTGGAATCGCCAAGCTTCGAATCAATGGAAATTGAATTCGTTCTTGAAGCGGAACCAGAGAAGGAGTCATGGATGACTCCAATCAAGAGTTTTCTTAAGAATGGGACTCTCCCATCGAAGAAAAGTGAGAAAAGAGCTGTAGTTCGCAAAGCTGCCAGATATGTTATGCAAGACGATACCCTCTATAGGCAAGGATTTTCTATGCCCCTGTTACGATGTATCGCACACGACGACATCAAGCGTGTACTGAGAGAAGTACACGAAGGTGAGTGTGGAGATCATACAGGAGGTCAAACTTTAGCAAAGAAAATATTGCGGTACGGATACTTCTGGCCTACGATCAGCAAGGATGCAGCTGATTATTCACGACGCTGCGATAAGTGCCAGAGATTCGCCAAAATCCCCAGGGCACCATCAACCCAGCTTAAATCGATGGTGAGTCCTTGGCCATTTGCCACATGGGGAATCGATATCATTGGAGTTTTACCGATTGCTAAAGGGGGAGCTAAGTATGCCATAGTGGCCGTGGATTATTTCACGAAGTGGGTGGAAGCTGAACCTTTGACTAAGATCACCACAAGAAAGGTGATAAGTTTTGTGGTCCGAAATATTATATGCCGATTCGGAATCCCAAGGACAATTATTACCGACAACGGGACCCAATTTGATAGTACTGAATTCAGAAACTTTTGCCGGAAATATAAGATAGACAAACGATATACTGCAGTTGCCTATCCACAATCTAATGGGCAAGTAGAGGCAATAAACAAGGTAATAAAATCCATCCTCAAAAAGCGATTAGAGCGTGCAAAGGCAAAATGGGTTGATGAATTGCCCCTAGCTTTGTGGGCATATCGAACAACGTTTAAAACGGCTACTGGTCATACCCCTTTCTCCCTCTCCTTTGGTTCAGAAGCAGTAATTCCAGTTGAACTGGAAGTTCCTTCCCACAGGGTGACATATTATGACCCGATGACGAATCGGGCACTTTTACTTGAGTCTCTTGATGAAGTCGAAGAGAAAAGAGACGAAGCAGACTTGCGTGCAGCAAGACATCGGCGTCAGATGGCACGCTATTATGACAAAAAAGTTCGCCTCAGAACTTTTGAACCCGGAGATTTGGTGCTCAAGAGAGTTTTTCCATCCCTTCCTCACCTCGGCCCAAAATGGGAGGGACCCTTTGTCATCCAACGGAAACTTGATAAAGGAACATTCAAGTTAACGACCGTAGATGGCGAAGAAGTCCCTCGAGCATGGAATGCCCAACACTTAATGCGATATTTGGATTAGAAATGCCATACTTTTTGCTGTTCTTCCTGTAAACTCTGTAATAAGGCGCGACTTGCCTTTGGAAAGTATGACGATATGAATAAAGGACTATAAAGTGGGCGTAGGCTATGACTTAGCTGAACCACTATAAAATATTGTGTGTTATTTACTTTTATGCATTTACATTCGTTAGTTATTCTGTTGTGATTATAAAATACAGGACAACTTAGAGCCTAAAAAGGTTGGAACCGTTTGGGCATAAGAAGGAGCACAATGATTATTTGTGCAATAAGACATAAAAGAATGAGAAAACGACATTCTTAACTCTAACTCTCCAGAGGAAGAGAGAGAGTATAAAAGCGTCTCAGACTGAGCGCTGAAAAAGAAATTCTATTCTGAACTCTAACTCTCCAGAGAAAGAGAGAGAGTATAAAAGCGTCTCCGACTGAGCGCTGAGAAAGAGGTTCAACTCCGAACTCTAACTTTCCAGAGAGAAAGAGAGTATAAAGGCGTCTCCGACCGAGCGCCGAGAAAGAAATCTTTTCCCGTTGAACGACCGGGGGATAAACAAATAACTGAACTCGAACTCTAATTCTCAAGAGAGTGAGAAAGAGTATAAAAGAAATGCCAGGAAAAACAACAGATATTGATGATACAGGAAATGCTATCCCGTTAGAGAATCGGGAGCATCCAGATTGCATAGTTAGACACTGAATAACTTACGGAGATTGACTGGGGACACATACCCATACACATATCTCCCCTCTTCACAACTTTGTTTCATAACTATAGATATGCATTTTTACATAAGTGCCGAGCTGCTAACAGATAAACATTGCAAAAAGTGAATTATTTTTATTTACAAATGAATAAATTTGTACAGGGAAATGACTAAAAAAGAAAATGCGGGAGCTGCTGTTGTGGCAGCACTTATTGATTTACAAAGATGCTAAAAGGACACAGGAGAACCCACTATTTGGGTTTGGGATGAGCCTTCGATTTCTTGGCAGCTTTCTCCGCATCCTTTGCTTCCCTCTCTGCTTCAGTCAAAATTCGCTTTGATTTCTTTTTCCCTGAAGGTGTAGCACTGGAGCCAGCAGACTTCTTCCCGGAGGGATGCGCACTGGAATCAAAAGAAGATTTTTTAGCAAGTTCTTCGGTGATAGATCTAGTTGAGAGCTTAACCACTAACCTTGAACCTGCATCCACAACTGCAAGGGGCTTGAGGACCTCAGGGTCTAATTCTTCAGCCTTTAATTGCAAGCGCTTGTCTTGATCAGCCTTCATGGCAGCCAAGGTAATGTCCTCAGCGCTTTTCGACTCCCCGGTTATTGTAACTTCCGGTTCCTCATCATGCCCCTCGTCTCCTCCGTCGTCTTTTAAAGCTGCAATCATTTCTTCGTCATGGGGAGTAGTCACCTTAGTTGATTCACTTCTTTCCGCCAAGTCTGTGGAAGCAGCCTTGTCTTCTCCTTCTTTGACCCTATCAGCGGGCTTTGTCCCAGTGGTAGCTCCTTGAACTACATCTGTCTTCGCGGAGGATTCAACGCCTACACAATGAGAAACATTGGTTATCAACTCAGGCGAGAGCAAAGGATTTTTCATCGAACGTTCGGTTATGTAGCCAAAGGTAGTAGTAGCCTTGACAAATTGAGGAGAAAAGATAGGAATACCTTCTGAAGACTTTTCAGCGGGGGTGACTACTACCTCTGGAGTTATTTCAGGAATAGGAGATAGCAAAGTGGTTCGGGGGATTCCCGGGTTTTCGGGATCATACCCTTCTACTTCGGGAGTTACAGGAGCAGAAGAAGAGGAACCAGCTTCAGGAATGGTTTTCTGTTTAGACCTCCGCCTCTCTTCTTCCATGGCTTCAGCAATTAAACGGCGCCCTTCAGCTAGGCGCTCCGGTTCGTCGTCTCTCAAAAATTTCTCCATCAGCTTATCTTCATCGAGGGAATCGACCTTAAGCTCTTCTTTTTCCCACTCGACGATTTGATTCCACACATGAACCAAAGTGGATGGATAGTCCTCGATCCAGGAAATGTTTCGACGACGAATAATGTGCGCGAAGAATTCAATCATTAGCTCGCCGAAACCTTGAATTTCAGCCTCCGCATCAGACAATTGCTTGCGGGTTTCCTCCGCAGACTTAATAGCGCACTCCACATTGCCTTCAGCCAGAGCAGCTCTGTTTTCCGCCTCTAACAATTTTGAAGCCAAGTCAGTGTTTTTCTTTTCTAACTCAGCACTCCTTTTTGCTAACTCGGCGTTCTTCTGCTCAAGCTCAGCATAAGCGAGACGTGCCTTAGCAGCCTCTGACTTGGCTTCGTCAGCTTGCTTCTTCAACTCGGAACGTTCCTGAGTGTGGGATTCTAGCAAATCATGATAGCGCTTTTGCATGTCCTCAAACTGTTGTTTGAAGTTAGAAGCGTTCTTCTGAGCGATAGCTAGTTGAGCTTGAGTATCTTCTAAATTTTTTCCTAAGGTTTTTAGGGCCTTAGCATCTTCCTCTGCAGTTTTGTGCATTGAGTCAGCATTTGTCAATAGCGTGCGAATGATTCTAGAAAGAGTGCGGGAATACTTGAACATTTCGGTATATTGTTTTTCCACCAAATCAATTTTTGCTCTGGCCTCCTCTGCCCAATTAGAAGAAATAGGTTCAAGGGAAGGTAGAAAGGTCAGAGTCTCGAAGTAGTGCTCGGGAAATTGCTCCTTTAAGTATGCCAGCCTTACGGCGGTTCCCGCATCTGGTGGAGGAGGGGCTAGGATTGTTAGTTCAGCGTCCCTTCCCGAAGAAGATTCTGTAGAACCCTTGTCTGTCCGAGGTCGCTTAGAAGCAGGGACTTTTTGCTTACTTCTAGACCCAGTCTCCTTTGGAGGTGTTTTCTCTCTGCTTCGCTTTTCATGGGAGGAAGTGGAATCCCTAGATTGTGGTCTATCCTCCTCCCTACGACCTTGATAGCTTTTGTATTTTTCCTGTTCCGGTCGAACTGGTGAGCGGGAGCGTGAGGATCGAGATCGGTAAGGATCATAGGGTCTCCTTTCCTCCCTGCCGCGGTCATCCCGGCGGTTATATTCGGCATCCTGGGGAGGATTAGACATGCTGCGGCGAAGCTTTCTTATGTCATAAGAGGATCGAGACATTGTACCTGCACGATAAGTTAAACGAAGTTTAGAATCAGCGGATCCATGGAAAAAGAAGTGCAATGAATGCTAGTGCTACGGTGCAAAGTGCATCCTATGTGGTGTACGTGTCCCCCCAACCAACCCGAGTCTGAAGCTAAAGTGGTGCGGGCAGGCTCTTTGGCCTTAGCAGGAGTAGTCTCTTCAGAAGAAGTGAAGACTAGAGGGTCCTTTCTGAAATCTTCCGAAGTGTATATAGTCTCGGGTAAAGGGAGATCCCCCAAACCCTGAAATATGTGCTCGTCGGCGCTAGGAACATCCCCTTCGGAAGCGTGAAGTGGCGACCCTTGGGGAGATTTTGATTTGTCTACCGAGGTAGTTTCCTCGGGGGCAATATATCCTTCACGATGTTTTTTGGCCAGATTAGCCAGTTCATCATCTTGAGTGGAAGAGGGAGAGGGTGAAGTTTGAAGAGAAGCTGCAGGAATTCCCGAGCCTTCACCTATTTCTGGAACTGTTTCCACTGGTGGAATATATGCATAAGGGACTGTCCCATGACCGATGCTACGGTAGACGGATAGCAGCCCGTGAGAATGAAGGTACTCATCTTTAAGAACCTCGTCAATAGTAAGGAATTTTTGGTCGCCATTGAGGAGACGGTGCATTCGATCAAAGAACACTTGGTCTGATACCTGTTTGGGATTATCGACTGCAAGTAAAAAGGAAAAACAGGTCAGGGTGATGATTCAAGTGTATAGAGTCCAGGGTCAGAAAATCAGTGCTTTACTTGATTTTGTCCATCTTCTGGCACATCCAGGCTGTTGCTTTATATAGAACCACTCCAGTCTGGAATCTCCAGCCTTGCTGCTAAACGGCGTAGAGATTATCTTCCTCTTTGGGACCGACTCAAAGTAACAGAAAGAAGGGGTTTCTCTAGTCCGGTGTTTGAAATTATAGAAGAAATGAACGTCGTCAAACGTAAGCTCCACGCCTAGAATTTCACGATATGCTATGAATAAGGTATGCAAATAGGCATATGAATTGGGATGCAGCTGCATGGGAGCAATCCGCATTTGTCTTAAGAAGTCGACGATGAAAGGCGAGAAAGGAGGAATAGCGCCAACCATGCACATCAGACGAGTGACCGTCATATATCCTTCTGGAGGGTTATGTGGACGATCAGAACGTGAGGGCACTAGAGTGTCTCTCTTCATTATTCCATACTTCAAGCAAATTCTCACGAGTCGGTCGTTGTCAATTGTTGATTCTACGGAATCCGGAGGTGATTCCAATATAATGGCTGAGTCAAATTCATCGGGTGCTCGGTTGTCACCAATCCCTCCTTCCTCCTCAAAGCCTAGGGAAACTTCATTTTCTGAAGACATTTCATCGCTTTCCCGATGACCAACTCCGTAATCCGGACCCTCGCTGTCCCATTCTGGGTCAGATGAAGAAGATATATCCTCGAGAGTGATTTTGTGGGAAGTTTCTGGAGCTTCTTTCCTCTCAGCTAAACGAGAAGAGCGTCTGGGCCTCATGGTCATGGAACTATTGAAGAAGCAATAGCACGGATTAGAGTGAATTATCCCGTGTCCCTTTTTTTTGTGTATGTGTGTGAACTAAAGTGTGTGCAACAAATGCGGGAAGTGCAAAATAAAAGTACAGCAATGCAAGACGAAGCTTTAAAGAGAAAGTAATAGTCCGAGTTGTCCTTGATTCTCATTTATGTTCACAAGGCACTATCCTAACTGTCCGCGAGGCATATTCGTCTAGAATAAGTGTTAGTTGAGTTAGTTGGGTGGTCTTTATGTGTCAAGTTCAATATGTTCGGATCGGTTCGGATATGCATATGATGACTAGCTCGACACAAGCACAGATAACAGTCGGTTCGGGTGCCTCACTAAAGCATGGTCAGTTCAAGACAAGGGGAGCAACGGGTTCGGAAGCAGGACTGATCTGTTCGGATCAGGTAGCCCGATCCGAACCGAACCAGCACCACCTAACCGGTCCGTTTGCTTCAACCTCCTATCCCGTTCATTTTTCCGACCCGAACCGACCTTTTCTTTCCTTTCCATCTTTCCAAAGAACGAAACCCGAGCCGATCCCCTTTACGTCCTTTTCCTTTTTGCTCCTTCGTCTTCCACCCGAACCGACTCCAGCTTGTCATCCCACTCCTCATCTCTTTCCTCTTTTCCTATCTATTCACAGACAAGTCCACTTTATCACCAACGCCGCCGTTAAGAACAAATATTCACCCTCTTCAGCCTCGCAACGCCTCGAAGCAATGGCGCATCCACCAGCAGCGGCGGAGGATTCGAGTGATGCTTATGGCCAAACCATCCTAACCCAACGCTAATTGAAATCGAGAACGGTTACAACAAGATTATTTGAGATTAGAAAAGCTACCTATATGTTTAATTCGGGAAATCTACAGGAAATAGTTTGAGAATGTTCGAGTTTCTGATATTTTCAAGGCTTAGGTCCGAGCGGCGATAGAAACGAAGAAGGAAGGAATGAAGGCAGTGATGGGTTTATATAGAGAATAGTGTTGACTCCTCGTCTCCCTATTTTGTCTCACCCGCTCGGACCGGAGTGGAAGCCCAGTAGCACGACTCTCTCCGAAGGCCCAATGTCTATGAAATAAATCCACAGACACGCTTCGGATCGGAATCCGAACCGAATGGAAACTTCACACGTTGATTTAGCATCCGACTCGAATTGGAAAGAATGAGAGTAAAAGGGGATCATGCCTGCAAGAAGCATCACATGGCGAGATAAGTTCCCAAATTTGCTCAGGAATGAAGAAAATGTGTTCGGGTCGGACGCCGAACCGAACAGAAATCTGTGCATTACTCTTGACAACTCTAGTTAAACGACATCAAAGGACGCTTTGTACAACGAAAGCATCCTTTGAGGGGGCAAAATGTTAGCCTACTTTGTGAACTAGGCAACACAAAGTCAAGAAACCAACCGTTGAAGAGTATTTCAAGTTATGCGACTCCGGTTCGGATCGGAAGGAGACTCTACAATCTAGATTAGATAGCAGCAGCTGTTCGGATCGGGTCAGAGCAAATCCTCGGTTCGGGTCGGGAAGAGTCCCCTGTTCGGATCGGGGAGCTCCTATTGGATAAATTGGCAGAGCATACCTGATCAGATCGGAAGGCCAAGGAATCTCAGGTGGATCGGAAAGCCGTCTGATTGCCACGGCTTCGGAGCGGAGTATGATTACTGAAGAAGAGACGTCCAAGCTATTCCAGTTCGGATCGGGTATTCCGATCCGAGCCCCCAACCTGCACGTCTCCGACCCGCACCCTTGATCCAAGAAAATCTCCTATAAAGTCGCCTGGAGAACCGGACCGGATGTGACCAATTCTTACCCCTAACGTCCATCTCATTGATGCGCTGTCCGCTTGATAGCCCATCCGAACCCGAAGAGAGTGCGATGGATGACACGTGTTCCGACCCGGATTGCATCTCAGGCAAATTCACACCTATAAATACCCCAACTAGAGACAAAGAGAAGGATCTTTTTCAGCACTTTTGAGAATCCAAGTACTTCCATCATTCGAATTCCTTCACTCCCGGAAAATCCAAACCATCTTTCATTTCCTGTTTTTATCTTTCTGAGTGAACAAAAGTGAGTTGCGAGCGAATTTTACATTGTATTTGTAATTGAATTACTGAATATAGTGAAAACTAAGTGGACGTAGGCATTTCTTCGCCGAACCACTATAAACCTTGTGTGTTCTTTTTTATTTCTGCTTTACTTTATCTTGTTTCTAATCAATTTGGGTGTTAGAACCACATTTGGGTCTAACAAAATGTATATTTTTATCTTTATTTTAGATGCGATAAAAAGAGTAGAAATGAAATGTATATTTTTATCGTTACTTTAGATGCTATAAAAGAATAGAATAAATATTATATATTTTTATCGTCATTTTAGAGACGGTAAAAAGAAGTTACAATTTTCAATGTAAATAGAAGAAAAATAGTAAGTTACATTTTTATATGTAATTAGAGAAATATAGAAATTTACATTTTCCAATGTAAATAGAAAATGAAATAAAAGTTTACATTTCTCAATGTAAATAAAATAGGAATAGAAATTTACATTTTTCAATGTAAATAAAATGATTAGAAATTTATATTTTAATGAATGGATTTTTATTAGAAAGAATAATGAAACAAAATATACATTTTGTGTAATTTGAAAGATAAAAGAAAATATACATTGTAATGTTTAGGATGTGTATGTAAATAAAAATAAAAATAAGCATTATTGTGTGTCATGTTATACCTCGACATTATATATACAAATAGGGATATTCGATGTTAGCAAAATATAGTGAATGGAATGGATGACGGAATTGTATATAGTTATATATATATATATATATATATATATATAGAAATTAAAATCGAAAGAACTGAGCGTGGTAGTTCGCCTCTTGGAATCGTGTCTTTAATTGATTATACCGAAATGTCCGACTGTCGGATTTTCCCAAAACTGAAACCATTAGGTTCGCCTTGGAAAGACCTTTCCAATGATATGAATTATGTTAAAATCCAATGGTTAGATTTAGAGAAACATGTAAAAAAAAATTGAGTAAAATAGCGCCAGGGTCGCCTATTGACCCGAAGCGTCGTTAAATTAAATTTAGCTATTTTTATATAAATAAAAATAGTGATAGATCGTCATTAAATACTAATAACGATATGAAATGATTTTAAAATATATATATGTATATATATGTATATATATATGTGAGAATCATTTGAAAAGTCCAAGTTCAATCTCATTTCAAATGATTATACGTTGACCTAAGTCGAAGAGTTGAAGATGGTGATTGAAGACCGGTAATCTTCGACATCGAATGGATGACGGCTACTGATGCCCTCGATTGATTTGCTACCTTGAAAAGGGTTTCGGTGGTAGTTGTCCAAACGTACTTGGAGATCTACCGGATATAGTTTCGTTCAGACCCCGAACGGGCTTATAAATGGAATGTGTGTCCGACAATGTACTCCTTTATATTATATTTATTGATTTTCTGTCGAATGTATGAATGCTTGGAGGAAGAGAATTTATTCTCTTGCTTAACACCCTTTTGTATATTTTGGCAAAGGATTGATAGTATGATATGGATTGTCAATGTGGCACGCCAAGATGCAAATGACCAAGGTTTCTTGTTGAAAAGAAGAACCTTGTGGTGACGATCAAAGCACAGCTTGAATAAGCATAGCTTTGTGTATTGCGTAGCTTCACGAGCCTCAGAACCCGATTGAGTCTAAAATGGAGCAAGGGAACACTGGGAGAGCAGCATGTTTCTTTCTAGCTAGAAGTGGTGTTTGGGTTTTACATGGCCTGACATTTTACTTATGTGGATGATGGAATGAGGCGCCTCGGATATTAGGTCTTATAGGACCGGGAAACATGTGTTTAGGAATAACTAATCCGTAAAATCATATGTGTGGACCGGCCCTGCATCTTTCCAAGGGTTCACTGCGGAGGATCCTGAGACATTAGCTAGAGTGTCTCAAATCGGTAAGGAGATCGTTCCTAGCCTTGACTCATGACAGAAACCCAATTCCCAATACGACCCTACGAATTTGATTGTATTACTAGTATGGAGGCATAATATATGGTAGCTATGCTTCCTAGGATTGATACATTTACTTTGAAATATTTTTGAAACATATATACACTAATAATAATATCAATTTCGTTTTTATCGTACCAAACATGTTTAATCATCATAACGTAAAACTCTATCCTCTAGTTTGCATTGCATTGTGTGATGGGACTTGAGTCTTATGATGATTCCATTTTTCTAAAAAGCATTGCGTTGTTTAACGATTTACTTTAATTTATGCACTAGCAATCCAGTGGAATAAAACCCGTTCCGCGTTAGCGGCATGTTCCTTGGATTTGCCTTATTGCTATTAGTTATATTAGTTAAGAATTCTCACACCAGTCCCATGACTGACACGTAGTTTGTTTCACTTTGCAAACTCGGGTGCCCTTTTTCCACATGAGCAGTCGAATAGCTTTTTTGCAGATATTTATCTCTTGAGAAGGATTCTGGATCGAAACCTAATGCTGTGTCCAGAGCATAGAAGTCTTCCGCTGTTTATTGTACTTAATTTATTGAAATTTATCTTCCGCTGTAATTTGATTCAATGTACTCTGATATGTTCTGTACTCTGATGTAACATTATTGTAATGTTTATAAAAGCATGTTGTTGTTGTTCTGATGTTGTTGTATTCCCAAAGTTAACATGTTCGGGATTTGAACGGTCTTAGTCGATTTTGCGATCGATCGGGTCAGGCGAAAACCGGACCGTTACACTTTAAGTGTTGTTAACCCAAGTAACCTAATAAATAAGAAAATATGATTGAACGGTATATGCAGGATTATCCAAAGTGTATAATTTAAATCCAGTCACCAGAACTTGTGTTCTGACCCCCTCCTCATAACATACTCGCACGTTAGATTTGTGGCAGAGGCATGATAGCCTTGGACACTAGTTAGGCAGTATTATATTATATTTTATCCATTCCGCTGTGAGATTTTTTCTGAGCTCTGACATATTTTATGACTCTGTCTTTTCTGCAGGATACCAGAACAAATCAACACGAGTTTCAACAGATTATAATTTTGAAATAAATTCGGTTTATCGAAATTCGGGTTGTTACATCAGGTATTAGTGCTTAGGTTTAGGATTCCTGTATAAATAGTGAGTGAACGTATTTGTATTTTTAAAAATATAAATATATTATATATATACCTAGACCCATAGAGGAGCCCACTAAATAGAAAGAGTATAACATGGTAAGAAGTGGGATGTTTGTTTTGTACACTAAAGAAATGAATATGGAATTTTGAGACCCTTAGGTAATTTAGGTGGAAAGTGTACAATATACTTTTTATGGAAGGAAAGTGAATCCCATATGATTAGTATTTTGGGTTAGTGGGCTTGAAAACCTTATAGATTCGAAAAGGTTAAAAAGAAAAAAAATGGACTAGGAATATATGTAGTTGAGAGAATTGGCCTTGGGGATTGTATCGGAAAGCCTAGAAAAATTGGAAACCCGCATTGAGTCTAACTCCATTGCTAACTTTTAAGAACTTGAAATTGTAAAAGTATTGGGAAAATGGTTTATGGTGTTTTCAAGTTTTAATCTTAAAAGTTATAGTTTTAAATATGTAGAGTATACATACTGAGTTTTTAAGTAAAATGGGGTATATTTTGTAAATAGTGATTTCTTGTGAAAACTTTGTTTATAGTAAAATTCTCTCGGTAAAAGGTGCATATTATAGAGCATGTATAGCTCATTAGTTTTCTAGTTATATTTCGTAGAAGAATTTTTAATAAAGAAAGTTTTGAAATCTCTATTCTTTTGACAATCATTTTTGTTAAATTGATTTAAAGGGGAAATTTTGTTGGGTGGGCAAAATAAGTTGTTGGAATTAAGAATAGAGTAGATGTGTGCACCTTGTAGTAAGAGACTGAACTGACCTCATAGGCAAGAACCAGTCGCAAACCTGATTGAGGATTAGTTGTCCTTGTCTACTCCAGTTTTTTTTATTCGAAAACAAAACGATTTGCATTTTTATAAAATGACATGTTTTATGGCCTGGAAAAGTAAGTTTTCATGAGGAAAATAAAGTTTCAACACTTCTAAATTTTCTTGGAAGAAAATTTAAATGAAAAGGCCAAACCGTGTTTCAAAAAAAAGTATGGAGTAGGTAAGGATTAGTGCCTGGAGAAGACAGGAAAAGTTTTGAGGCTATAAAGTAAATAGCGAGAATTATCTTGAAAAATAAATGGTGAGTTTCCATAGAATGCGTAAGCATTGAAAAGCCTAGGGTGTTGCTTGAAATGACTGTTGGTACATAGCTAGAATTAGTAGTGACTACTGGATAGAAAAAAGGGGCAAGTAAGTATTTAGATCCTGTTGCTAATTTTCATGTTAGGGGTAAGACCCGTTACTACATTTCTGTTGGGATCATTCCATTATTTTTGTCCTTGTTGGGTACTTAGGTTAACACCTAAAACTGTCGTGGATCCCATGGTTTGGACTTTTTTGTCTGAGGGAGACATACTCCCGAGATTCCTGGCCTTTAGTAGTAGCCGTGTAGAGTGTTTGTTTCCTATTTTAATTGAAAGACTAGAAGGCTTATTTAAATTCAAACTTAGATTAGATGATTAAATAAGCTTAGAAAAGAGAATGGCACAAAACCAAGCAACTAATTCAGTAAAGCAACAAACATGATAAATTATGAGAAAAGATGGATAAAGATAAAAATTTCCAAGATAAGACGAAAAAGAAAAAAAAATTATGTGGGCTGTGCTTAGGTAGGAAAATAGGGAATCTTTATAAATAGTTTCATAAAGTCCAAGTATGTTTGGAAAAAGGTATATAAAAGAAAAATGAAAGATGTGAAATTTTCTGTTTTTCACCTTTTTATAATATAAGAGAATCTAGAAAATTACATTTTCCTCAAATTCGAGAAACAAAGTGGGTTGGTAGGATTTGGATGCAAAAATTGGATGAACTATGCTTTTACTCAGTAAGAGTGTGGGAAAATTTGGATGAAAATGTATTTTGATTTTCAAAATATTGCGTGCATATAGACTGCCAATATATTTAGGATGTGAGCATCATGTTTTTGTAGAATTTTTGAAAAATTTGCATACACATAGGAGGTACCGCTTAGGCATACATGTATTATTGTGTTGTATTTCATTTTGCACAAGTGCACAATGTTTTCAAAATTGGATGCACACATGACAGATGTATATTATGCGAGTGGGTATTTGATTTTACCCTTATCAAATTTCGGGGACGAAATTTCCTAAGGGTGGAAGAATGTAACACCCTATATTTTTAACATAATAAAATATGAATAATTTAATTAATTATTCAGAATTAAGTAAAACGGATTGTGCCATTGCGTCCATCTCGAAATTCTGGTCAAGATAGACACTTGGTTTGCGTAAAACGGATAACGTATGAAGAAGTTATGGGCGTTGGAAGTTTGTATACATAAAAGGAGCTTATATGTATATATAATAAATAAATTTATCCAGAAAATCAAATTCACGAATCGGGAAAAGTTAGCTGGAAAATATACCGTTGGGGGTTGACCCAGAGGTCGACCCACCAAGACCCACCCAAGATCTGGACGCGATGTTCAGTGTACGTGGCTGTTTTTGAACATTTTGCGAATATGGACTATTTCTGGACTATATTCGTTGCTGAACACCTATAAATATATCTGTAGAATCAACCCTAAATCTCATATTTCTTAGACTACGCTGAAGCTCTGTCATTCTTCCCTCTCCTCAAATCTATTTAGAAAATTAAGATTTATTAGTTTAGGATAAATTCTGAATCCAGATCTGATGTAAAGGAACGTATGTTTGAAAATAGGTGTTCAGATCTCTTATCAAAGTGAGGTAATTCTCTAGATCTAGTCTAATTCAATTCACTTTTCTTTCTCTCCTTTTTCTTTTAGTAAAAATTTTGTAGATCCATGGTTATTAGGTTCTGAATTCAAGTAAGAGAAAAACCATGTAATGGTAGATCTGGACTAGATCCAGGATTTGGCAAGCATATGAGGTAAGTGAATTTAAGCTATATCAATTTAGATAATGATATGTTATCGTTAAAGCATTCCCCGTTATTATGAAATATGTATTTTCCAGAATAATTAGAAGTGTTAGGATGCTTTTATAACAAGTTGAGATATTGGGAAATTCATATGTTGAACTGGCTAAAGTGTTGAAGTGTTTATGTGCTAACCTATTAGAATATGGGTAAGAACTACTGTTGTTATAATTCCATGACTCACTTGTGGCATATTATTAAGTAAATGACATGTTATTTTAATGGATTTGAACAATTACCCAACTAAACGTTTACATGCCAAGATAAAATTAAATACAGGTTACAAAGGATATGCGACATAATATAGGCATAATTTGATGACATGTAAATTAGATTACGGTAGCACTGAAAGGATAATATGCCTTAAATTTACAGTAAATAGGAAACTGTAACCGCTCTCAGACACGAGGTTAGATTACACTTGTGGTAGAAGTCTGCCCGGAACCACCCGGCATATCCAGCACCCATAAGTGGTGAATCTAATGTGAGGGGTCTAAGTGCACAAATAAAACATGTAACGGTGCTAAGACGCGAGGTTAAGTCAACTTGTGGAAGAAGTCTACCCGGAACCACCCGGCAAATCCAGCACCCACAAGTGTAGACTTAGTGTGAGAGGTCTAGTGCATAATCATATATGTAAATATATGTATATGGTAGGATTGATAAATGACATTATTTGAAATTAATGGAAATAAATGGAACTGAATGAAAGATAATTACAAGAAAAAAAGGAATGGAATGAACGGGGAATGATAATAACCTATTATAAATAAATTACATTAATAAGAATTTTGTATAATAGGTAGACTTGTCCTAGGGACAAGTGAAGATTATAACTTAGGTTATAATAAACTAGTAAGGACATGAGATAAGTGGTGAAATGAGATAAGTGGCACTTAATTTTAAATTAAATAATCAGTAAATGGGGAAAAATGAAACTAGATGTCTGTAATAAGCAGACAAAAGGGGTAAAGTTTATGAAAAGTAAGAAGTTGTACTTAATTATAAATTAAGTAATCTGTAAACTTGGAATTATGAAATCTGATGATAAGAATAACATGTTAAGGCTTGTCCTAGGGACAAGTGGAAATTATGACTTAGGTTATAATAAACGATAAAGGGAATAGAATAACTTATGTAAGGGGATAAGTTGTACTTTTATGTACAAGAACAAAAATCTGAATGAGGACAACATAAGTTATATTTATGGAAGAGGAACTTATTAGTGGAACTTAGTCAAGAGAACTAAGTTAATAAGTAAACAACGATAAGTTGTAGTGACGGTGTAAAATGGAATTATGATTAAATGAGAAAGAATGAGGAAAACTTATGAAATGAAATAAGTTAAATTTAATCATAAATAATGGCTGACATGTTAAAAAGAAAACATGTGAATTGAGATATACTTAATTACATATTAAGTAGAACATGTTATTGTAGAAATGAAATCAAACAAGAATATAAAGGGATTGTGGGTTACAAATCTTGGATCTAGAGAATAACATGTTGTGGGCTTATTAATAAACTTAAATGGGTTAAGTTATACGACTGAAATTAATAAGCAAGAGAAACTTGGTAACTTGGATAAGAAGTCAATGTGACCGGAGATAACCAAGTTAAAGGGAAACCTGGTGAGGTAAGCAAGCGCGTAAAAGGATGTTTATACATAGGATCTAATGACACATTAAAATGAGGCGCTTGGACCAGTCCGTACTTTTGAGGGTGAAAAACCCAACTGGTAGATCATCGTAGTGTCCTAAGGCACGAGGGGAGCGCACGTTCGTCTGATTATTCAATCAGCTCTGAAGGACTGGAAGGGGAAGCACGCGACTTCCTGAGATACGTAAGGTGCTCCTAGTAGTCCTATGTGTAGTGGCAGATGTTTAGACTGTGCTCGTAGAGGTTGGGTCTGCGCATAACTATTAGGTGGATGGGCCTTGACTACAAAGTAGCCGTGCATTCATAATGCTGTGACGAGGTGACATTAGGGTTATTCGGCGATCGGCTCAATGGGAGGCGAGGTCAGAACCAACAAGGATAGAAGATCATCGGGTACCCGTCATTGGCAGCCAATGGGATGCGGAAAGACTAGAGCTAAAACCAATAGACCATTCACCTTTCACTATCGAGGTACGGTGGTTGAGGGAAGACGCCAACTGGATGTTTAGATTGTTTGTTAGGGGAAAGTCATTTAGCTCTTGTAGTCTTTACTAGTTGAGGGAGGGGCCGAGGTGGGGCCATAGCCACCATGAAAAACAGACCCTAGGAATATCTGTATTTAGAGGCTCTTAAAGACGGGCCTGTACAGATATGGAAAAGCTCCCGACCAAGTTCCTGTTTCTTGTATAGCCCTGCCACAGAACTTGGTGCACATTATGTGCGGTTAAGGCATCAAATACGATTGATGATACATAGATGGGACAACCTAGATACATGCATGTCGGCTCTGGGTGGTGTATCATAGACTTGAGGGCATTACTCTGGTATGAAATCTAATTCGATCGACGGTGGCAGTTCGTATGCTTACGTAGCGTAGTAATGATAGATATATGTGAAACATAAGGTTGTTATGTAGAGATCCATGCATCATTCCAGCATAGGATGAGCGACTGCATTAATTTCTATAGCATTACAGTGGAGACTGTGCAAGTGGGGTACCATGGGTGTACCTCAATATTGAGGGGTAGCAACATATATACGGTATTAGGTTAATCAATTGGGAAGTAAATGGGTGCGACACGTGTGTTAGCCTTGAGTGCTGTTAACCCAAGTAACCTAATAAATATGAAAATATGATTGAACAATATATGTAGGATTATCCAAAGTGTATAATTTAAATCCAGTCACTAGAACTTGTGTTCTGACCCCTCCTATAACATACTCACAGGTTAGATTTGTGGCAGAGATAATATAGCCTTGGACACTGGATAGGCAATATTATTGATACAATAAAACTATACTTTGATTATATTATATTTTATCCATTCTGATGTGAGATTTTTTCTGAGCTCTGACATATTTTATGTTTATGTCTTTTCTGCAGGATACCATAGCAAACTAACACGAGTTTTCGATAGATTAGAATTTTGAAAAGAATTCGGTCTGTAATGTCCCGTATTTTTGGCAATAAAATATCTTAAATATTTTATTATTTTAAATATTTATTTGGAATATTAATGGTTTTTAATAGTTAATTAGTTTATTAAAACGATGTATGAACGTTAATTTATATTTAATATAAATCGAGCTCAAAATGGCGCGGTAGTTCGTAATATTGAGTTTTGAACTTTAATTGAATATACAGAATCCGATATAAGTCGGATTTCTGTGAAACAATAAACGTTCGAATCCTGTTGATTATAATTTTCATATGGAAGAGAAAAATCCAGATTTCGTGTTATAGATTATTAGTTATGTCCAAATCAAATTTTAAAATAGTCGCTATGGAAACCGTTATTAAAATATAACGCTTACTTAATATATTTTAAAGAGTTTAATATAATTTGGATAACGGTTAACTCAAAATTGACGATATTGAGTTGTATAATTTATATTGGAAGCTGTATACATATTCTGTTTAGATATATATGATTATTTTATTGGATTATTTGGAAATTTAATTAATATTTTAATCCATATTATATAAGCATTAAAAATAGCCATTTTGGCAAATGGTCCCTATTTTCAGTGAAATTAGTTTCATTGGGACCACATCGTTAAATTATTGTAAGAAAATCAAATTTCGTGGAAAACCGATATCGTATGTGACTTCGATGGCCAAAAAGTCTCTGTTTCTTTTTAGTTGTTTAGATTATATAGGCAGGGGTAACTTTTAACGAATAAACGACTGGCCAAACAAACTCCAAATTTAACGAATCAAGTTTCATTGGATCCATTAGGAAGAGGTCTAGTAAAATGTCAGGGTTTCTGAATTTTTAGATTTTTCTGTAATTATAGAAATTTTTAACGCTTGATTTTTCATCAATATTTATAAAGGACTTTTCACAAACGACCTCGGAATTCAACGAAACCTATCTCATTGGGTCCGAAATATTTTTTTATGCTTGAATTACATTTCTTTATCGAAAATTGAGGTCGTATATGAGTGTCTTAAGGCGATGCTTCACCGTGAAGTTTAGTATATTGATTTAATATTAAATTATGTCCCTCCAACCTATATAAATACACATATCATATCGTCCAACCCTTCTTAACATTTTGTGTGGTCAATTTATGTCTGGCCGCTACTTAAAATCATCAACGAACTAAATTACACCGTAATTTTCCTTCTAAATCCGGAAACTCGTTCATTAACTCAATAAATCTTCCCCAAAGAATCTCGTAAGCTCAACGAGAGCTACACGTTTAATGGAGGAGATCGGCTTTAGCTCACTGTAGTGGCCAGAAATGGCCTAGGAAGCACTGTCGTTCGAACAGAGATTCGGGGCTAGTCTCGAGTTTGAGTTTCGCACAACTTCTGGTGGTGACTAGTAGCATTAACGCGCATTCGCCGGTGGGTTTGGATTGATGTCCAATGGTCGGGGTTAGGCGAGTCAAGGGGAGGAAGGTTGCGCAACATTGAAGTTTGGTTGCAGCGAATGGTATGGTGGAGGAACAAATAATGATTGGAGACTGGGTTTTGAATTAAAAGTGGGAAGTACGTTTTGGTAGTTTGTGAAACAAATGGGCGGTTTCTGATCATCTCCAGGGTGGAACTGAGGAGCATGGGGAGGCGGGTTCTCATGTGGTCTGGGTGGTTTGATTTAAGAAATGAGGTGGAGTAGATGTCGAGCATGATGAAGGCGGTGAGTTGTTGAGGTGATACTAAGCTAACGTGGAAGTGAACAATCGGAGTAACTAGAAACGACGCAGTGAAACAATTGGGAAGAAATAGAAGAGATCGGGCCAGTGCCATCCATTATCAACGTAATCTAACTCTTTTTTTAATGTTAAGGTAAAACGTAATTATAAACATGTATTAATAATCTATATGTTGTATTTCCAAATCAAAGAAAATTAAGCCCGTAACTTTTAACTATAGCATCAGAATCAGTCATCAACAATAATATTAAAACGTAATCAGTTTATAAACTGTGGCTTAGGAATTTAAATTATTTATTCATATTTAATGGTTAATTTAATTTTAACATTAAATCGGATTTGTAGGTAGACTTGATAACCAATTTGGTATATAATGGGTGGAGCTAGCCTTAATATAAAAACTGATCGACCAATATGATATTTTACATAAAAGGAAGTTTTTGCCCACCTGTTTGTTTACTATTTAAACTTAAGTTACTTGTTTAATTTAAATTAAGTTAAGAATTAATTAATTAATTTAGTATAAATTTTTGTTATGATACTAGAATTTAACGAAAACGGGATTTGCTAAGATTGTATTGACAAGCACCACATCATGGAACAGATTTGGACAAGACTGGAGGTAGCAGGGTTTTTCAGTTAAATTAAGCAATCATTTACTTTAACAATAACCAAACCATTTCAGAAATAAATCAGATCAAGGTGAGTTAAACTCACCTAGTTCATCTGACTTATATTTTATATAAGTTGGTTTTTTAATTTGTGTGCTATGCTTGCTAATGGTTGACTTTTTGTTTGTTGTTTGTTTGTTAAGTATATATTCATATATTGATTGAACCCATGAAATTAAACATTGTTTAATTTTAGTGAAAAACCAAATCGTTATTTTAACGATTGGTCCCAATTAAGGTAACTAACCTTAGTGATCATGTTTATAAATTAAACGTGTTCAATTTAGTGAATTGTTATAGTTGTATGCAATAAATTGGTTGATATTGAATTGTCATCATTGACTGTTCTGAAAACCAGTATGTATTTGAATTGAAAGACTATATATTAGATAATCTGTTTGAATACAAGGCAGTATAGGTTAGAGGGATCCAACCGGATTCCTCAAATATATTTAATGTAATTTATTTTCATATTATCATTATGTGAACTGTTTTGATTGAATGGTTGATTTAGAGGTTGACTATTGACCTAAAATTCAAGATTTGATTGTTTAAACCAATGGGTAATAATTGTTGAGTAATTGGCATTATAAGGCCTGTAAATCAATTGTTTCTAAATATTGATTTACCGTGAGGTAAATCGATAGAAGTGAAATTATAAAATTTATTTTATAACTGGAGATAGATTTTTAAATCTATTTTTTGGAATAAAAGGAAATAAATATTTATTAATTATTATTTATACTTATATGTGATTATTAAAAGATTTTTGTAACACCCCGAATTTTTGAATAATTAGATTAACTAAATTAAAGAATATTTAATTTCAAATGTGGGAATTAAGGGAAACGGGTTACACCATTGTGTTCGTCTCGGAATTCTGGTTGAGATAGAGTCCGAGTTACGTAAAACGGATGCCGTATGAAGAAGATATGGACGAACGAAGTTTGAAAAACAAATGCACTGGCGCACTTGGGAAGTGCGCCAGTACAAATTTGAATTGGCGCACTTCCCAAGTGCGCCTAGGCCGAGAGAAAACCTTCACAGCCTTCTGGTTCAGCCTGACCCATGTTCTGACTCAATGCTGAGTCATTTCTGACTAGTTAATGAGTCATTAGGGTTTCTGGATAGTTCTAATCTGGACTGAGTGGTTTTGATTAACCGTAAGATCATCCGACGGCTATAATTAAATTTAAATTCTATATAAACATGTGTAGACTCAAACCCTAGAATCAAATCAGAATTAGATCAGTGGCCGTCATGTTGCCACTCCAAACCCTAGAGTAGCCGCCACCAACTAGAAGAAAGTTAAAGACGACAATTCAATTCAAATCATGCCTAAAACTACAACAACGTAATTGTCTACAACAAGGGAACGCTAATCAATTACAGAATTCAGAACCCAGAACTCAAGACCCCTTATTCGGTGAGTTCTAGTCACTTTTCCAAAAACGCTCCACTGAAGTTAAGGCATTCCCTTTGTGAGTGACCTTAATGGAGGTAGGGTATTACACTTAGTATCAGAGCTGAAGGTTACCAGATTATATAAAAGTTTTGAAAACATTTTTCAAAAAGGTTTTAAAAGAAAGTATTTTCAAAAAGGAAAGCCTGTTTTGAAAAACATTCCCCGAAAAGCCATATGTAGTGTCCTTCGGTCCTTTGTCTAAAATCACTTCCTTTGATAGGATAGGCGAATGCTCTCACGGCTGATGGATAGGATATGGATAGGAAAATTTATGTAGAAGGTTTAATTTCCTTATCTGGTTATGAAGTTAAGACTCTTTTGTATTCTGGCATTGAGACTCTACACTTTAATACTAGTCTTGTTTCTGATCCCGTAGTTGTTTCAAACCCCATTTGTGTTTCGGCTCAATTGTTAGTGATTCGCAGGGGTTTGAAATTATCTGTGTCAGGCGTCAAAATTTTGAATGTGACATTTGTGTGCTCAAGTTTATGGGCTATGGGTTAGGTCTAAATGGACCAGCTTTCTATATAGAGGGCCATTCTAGATTTTGAGAGGAGGGTCGTTAAGTTTCTAATTTGTCATGGGAAGACCCCTAAAGTTTCTTATGACCCACAAGGGTCTGTTATGCTTAGCTTTCTGAGAACCATTCTGTAATCTGATATGTACCAGTGGTCTGTAAGTATCTGGATATTTCTGAAGGATGAGGGTTTCTACTCGAAGCATGAAGTAGATCTCCAATTTTGACATTGTTTAATGGGGGTAATTCTTTGGGTGTCAGTCTGATGTTGATTTCGATCTTCGGGGCTGATACTTAGCGAATTATTCTCTTAATCGATCTCAAATAGGAACAGAGCTTTTGTTTTAGTTATATCATTTGTTTGTATCCCATCAACCGAATCTTCGATCTTTGAATAGGAAATCCATGGATGTAAACAAGTGCATTGGACATGTTATGTTTGATGGTTGCAAGTGAATGCAAGTGTTTGCTAGTGGTTGCTCGTGGATGCATTTACACACACATTAGGCACTAGATCGGCTCAAATCACTTTCATATTGCATATAAATGTTTGTGCACATTTAGGTTAATGGGTGAACAATGGTTGTGTTATCATATGGATGCTGCATTTTGATGAATGGTTGAGCACACATGTAGAAATAATATGTATCGATAGGATTCTTTCGCATACAGAATGGCCGCATGGCACTATCATGGTTTGCATTGAGGAGGCCAACTGAATAAGTAGACACCTGATTTTGCATTAGATAAGGAACATATACACACACTTTTTGCATATGTTCATACAACATTAGAAGTTTTCTAAGGACAATGGATGCTTGTGGATGAATTGTTGAGTAGATGGGTGATTGGATGGTAGGACACATTCTTCTTGACTTGAAGATTTCGGGGACGAAATCCTTTAAGGAGGGGAGAATGTAACACCCCGAATTTTTGAATAATTAGATTAACTAAATTAGAGAATACTTAATTTCAAATGTGGGAACTAAGGGAAATGGGTTACGCCATTGTGTTCGTCTCGGAATTCTGGTTGAGATAGAGTCCGAGTTTGCATAAAACAGATGCCGTATGAAGAAGATATGGACGAACGAAGTTTGAAAAAAAATGCATCGGTGCACTTGGGAAGTGCGCCAGTACAAATTTGCATTGGTGCACTTCCCAAGTGCGCCCAGGCCGAGAGAAAACCTGCACAGCCTTCTGGTTCAGCCTGACCCATGTTATGACTCATTGCTGAGTCATTTCTGACTTGTTAATGAGTCATTAGGGTTTCTGGATAGTTCTAATCTGGACTGAGTGGTTTTGATTAACCCTAAGATCATCCGATGGCTATAATTAAATTTAAATTCTATATAAGCATGTGTAGACTCAAACCCTAGAATCAAATCAGAATTAGATCAGTGGCCGTCATGTTGTCACTCCAAACCCTAAAGTAGCTGCCACCAACTAGACGAAAGTTAAAGACAACAATTCAATTCAAATCAAGCCTAAAACTACAACAACGTAATTGTCTACAACAAGGGAACGCTAATCAATTACAGAATTCAGAACCCAGAACTCAAGACCCCTTATTCGGTGAGTTCTAGTCACTTTTAGGTTTAAATGAATAAAAGTGAATTGTGGTAAACTATGATTTGGGTATATGTTGTTTGTTGTTATGCAAGTTCATTATTGTTGTAAATCATGATATGATGCAAGTTTATTATTGTTGTGCATCGTGAAATGATGCAAGTTCATTATCGTTGTGAATCATGAAGTTATGCAAGTTATTATGTTGAGAAATTATGAATCTATGCAAGTCGTTATGATGAATCTATGCAAGTGGTTATTATGAATCTATGCAAGTTGTTATCACGAATCTATGCAAGTCGTTATGATGAATCTATGCAAGTCGTTATCATGAATCTATGCAAGTGGTTATTATGAATCTATGCAAGTTGTTATCATGAATCTATGCAAGTCGTTATTATGCAAGTTGTTATCATGAATCTATGCAAATTGTTATGAGATCATGCAAGTTACCTATGCAAGTTATTGTGTGATGAATTCATGAACCTATGCTAGTTGTTATGTTATGAATCATGAACCTATGAAAGTTACCTATGCAAGTTGTTGCGTTTTAATTCATGAACCTATGCTAGTTGTTATATTGTGAATCATGAACCCATATAAGTTGTTGATTATGCTGAGAATCATGAACCTATGTTGGTTGTTAATTATGTTGTTAATTCATAAACCTATGCAAGTTGTTATGAATCTATGCAAGTTGTTAATTATGTGGTGAATCATAATTAAATGCGAAGTTATCATGTCATTTTCCCTAAGTTATCATGTCATTTTCCCTAGTTGTCATGCTTAGGCCAAAAATTGTACTGAAACCATCACCTTGTCATTCCTTTTTTTTATTGTTGTGCGAGGCTATTTTGTAGCCTCAATGACGCCAAAAAGGCAAACGGTTACGCTAGTTAAGAAATGGGGAAAAGGGGGAATTTATAATAGGCATAATTTACATAGTGATTATGTAAGTTGGACACATGATTCTAGTAGGGAAACATATAAATAATTACCTATTATGACATGGGTAAAAGTGGGTAAAAATGGTATAATTTGACTATAACTATTTATGGATAAGAAATCCAAATTGTTAATAAGATAGGTATTGACACCTATGAAAAGGAAAGGATTAATTAATTAACTTAACTAATCAAAAAAAGAATGTTTAAGCAATTAAAGTCTGAAGATTTAATATTGAGAATTGGCATAAAATAAATTTATGATGAAATTGGTATGATTTTTCATACCATAAATAGATGGACATAATTGAGTCAATTATGGCCATAGTGAAATTTGGAATTAATTGATAATTTGAATAGGGAAAGTAATTCAAATTGGGGGATGATTAATTAGGAGTAATTAATCGTCTAAGACACGAGGTTAGGCTCTTTTGTGGTGTAAGACTGCCCGGACCCGCCCGACAAATCCAGCTGCCACAAATGCCAGTCTAATGTGGGAGGTCTTAGGCATAAATCAAATACGTAACAGTTGTAAAGACACGAGGATAGGCTCTTTTGTGGTGTAAGACTGCCCGGACCCGCCCGGCAAATCCAGCTGCCACAAATGTCAGTCTAATGTGAGAGGTCTTTATAAGGTTACGACCTTAATGAATTAAGAAACACTTAACCAGATAAGCATGTAGTGGGACATGATGGGGTTAAGTGGGTGCCTTGGGTGGCATGTGGAATTAAGTGGGTGCCTGGGCTGGCATGTGAAATACGATTAGATATTTCAATAATTAGTTAATGCTGATTAAAGACTACTTAACCTAACTTAATACATATGGACTGTATGATGATAGACATAAGTTAGGGTTAAGTAAAACGAATTGCATAGTGGGAGGGTTAAGTACAACTGATGGGTAGGTGGGTAATATTAATATATATAGGCCCACAAACTTAACCATTAAATAAACAGGATTAAATCAGTAAGTGGGTTAAGTACAACTGATGGGTAGGTGGGTAATATTAGTATATATAGGCCCATAAACTTAACCATTAAATAAATAGGATTAAATCAGTGGGAGGGTTAAGTACAACTGAAGGGTAGGTGGGTAATATTAATATATATAGGCCCACAAACTTAATCGGATAAAAAGGGTTATGTAATTAAAGACACCTAATGGTATACATAATCGGGACAAGAATAGTAAAGTTATGTATTAAAGACACCCTTAGGGGTACGCATAACTAATGGGGATAGATAGAGTTTTGTATTAAAGACACCCTTAGGGGTACGCATAACTAGTTGGGATATTTAGAGTTATGTATTAAAGACACCCTTTGTGACGACCCCAAACCCCGTACTGACGGCGGCAAGGGTAATCTTTGGAATATAACACATAAACAGATAATAACAGAACATAATTAAATAAATACACCAGATAATGCACAATAGAATATACTGGATAAACGTAATCATTAGAGTTACACAGTACACAGGATCATACTTAGTACAAATACGATTCAGCTATACATAAATGTCTACAGCGGAAAACAAACAAAATATGTACAATAGGAGCTGAACAACATAAAATAGGTAAATGATAGAATCTATCTTCAGCTCCAGCTATCCAGAGGAAGCCATCTAAAACCTGAATACAAGGATGCCCATGTAGAAAAAGGGGCACCCGAGTTTGAAAGTGAAACAAACTACGAGTCAGTCATGGGACTGGTATGAGAAATCTACTCAACACATTTAAAATATGGCTAATGACAGGACCATGCCACTTTCGTGGAACGGGTTTACACCATTTGATTGCCAGCGATTTAAAACAAATAATTCTTTTAAACATTGCAATGATTTTTATAAAAATGAAGCCATTATAAGACTCATTTTCCATCGCACAATGAAACGCAAACCGGAGGATAGAGTTTTTACTTTATAATGGCCAAGATATGCTTGATACGAATAAAAAAAAGCATTTGATATTACTACTAGTGTTTACATGTTTCAAAAACAATTTCAAATCACAAGTATCAATCATAGACGACATTAATGCCCCATACCACTATGTTGCCATATATAGGTATACAATCGAAACCGCACAGTCACGTATTTGGAAATTGGATTTCCGTCATGAACCAAGGCAAAAGATAGTCCTTACCGACTTCGAGATGCTCTAGCCCGCCCCTCAGGATCAGAGCTCGAGTGACCCTAGGATCGTCAGGGCCGGTCCACCGATGTGGATTAAAATGCTTGAACACTGCGTTTCCCCGCCCTTTGGGGCGTAAATGAGCCAAAGAATGACTCCATCGGTCCCAGATCGACCGATATAACTGAGGCGCCTTGCAACAGCAACAAACACATAAGTCAAACTCGTCAGGGCGTGTAAAACCACTGACACCACTTCTAACTAGAAGGAAACGCATGCCCTCCCTGATGTCCTCTCCCGTTTCTGGTTCATACCGGGGTGTGAGGTTTGCAAATTCACGTTAATCACAAAGCTACGCCACACAGGCGGGGCTTTGATCATCACCACAAGACTTTGATTTTCAACAGAAGCCCTGATCACTGCATCTTAGCATGTCACACAGGCAATTCACACCATGCAGCTGATGACTATCAATCACATAGAATAAATCCCAATGTCAGACACACAATCCATTTACAAGTCCGTTCTGGGTAGGAACGAAACCGGAGGCACTATATACCTCACAAACCCATCGATCTCCACGTACGTCTGGACGATCACCACTCATTATCCATATTTCGTGATGCCTCCCAATCAGGACATCAGTTACCATCCAAACGAGGTGAAGATCTCCGGTCTTCGACCACCGTCTTCATCTTCGATTTCTTATCGTCGATTCACTTATTCAGAATGGGATAAACCCGGTCTTTCTGAGTAACTCGCGTATATAATAAAAAAGTGCAACACAAACACACATACGCATCATTTTAATTCATTAGTCGCTAACCGTAAATCAGTAAGAGAACGATTTACCAAATATTAACCCCGAAGGCAGAAACCAACATCAGATCAACACCCATGAAACCATTCGACTTAGCCAACCTTCAGTTAGTTTATAAATTTCACATCCATTTCGTTTATAATATTTTATAATGATTTATCGCTATTTTTATTTATTTTAAAATAGCCAATTTATTCAAACGACGTTTCGGCCATAATGCGGCTGTGGCGCTGTTTTTCTTCAGATTTGATTTACACATATCTGAAAATCTAATCGTTGGATCCTCACAAAATTTATATCATTAAAAAGATCTTTTCAAAACGAAACCAACGGTTCCAGTTTCGGGAAAATCCGACGGTCGGATCTCCCGGTATAATCGTTTGAAATTTCGATTTCAAAATATGAACTGCAGCGTCGTTATTCGATTTAATTAAATTATATATATATATATATATATATATATATATATATATATATATATAATCGATTCTGGCGCTGTTTTTCTTCAGATTTGAATTAAACATTCCAGACAATCCAACCGTTGGACCTTTACAAAGTTGGTGTCGTTGGAAAGATATTTCCAAAGCGAACCCAACGGTTGCCGTTTCGGGAAAATCCGTTGGTCGGATCTCCCGCACTAATCGTTTGAAATCACGGTTTCAAAATACGAACTGCAGCTTCGTTATTCGATATATTTCAATTCTATTTATATATATATATATATATATATATCGATTCTTCGATTTCAAAACTATATGATTTTCATACTTTTGATAAAAATGATATTTTTATCTGTCTTCTATTTCAACACTTCACTATTTTTAACAATTCATGTATATAATAAAAATGTGATTTTTAATGTAAAACAATTTATTTCAAAACACGACTATTTTATATAGTTCATATAGATGTTAAAAATATGATTTTTATTATAAAACAATTTATTTAAAAACAAGATTATTTCATATAGTTCATATTGATAATAAAAATAGGATTTTTATTATAAATAATTTCTTTCAAAATATGAATACCATTCAACACATGAATTTCAATTCAACGAATGAATTTCGATTCAACACATGAAGGTTTTCTATAGTTGATATATATAGATAAAAAGGTGATTTTTATATTTAAAACACGAATACCATTCAACACATGAATTTCTATTCAACGAATGAATTTCAATTCAACACATGAAGGTTTTCTATAGTTGACATATATAGATAAAAAGGTGATTTTTATATTTAAAACACGAATACCATTCAACACATGAATTTCTATTCAACGAATGAATTTCAATTCAACACACGAAGGTTTTCTATAATTTGTATATATAGAGTAAAAATGTGTTTTTATTGTTAAAACACGAATACCATTCAACACATGAATTTAATTCAACGAATGAATTTCTATTCAACACATGAAGGTTTTCTATTCAATAGACGAATGTAGTTTCAACACAGGAAAATAATTCTAACACATGAATATTATTCAAAATTTCTGCAGCATAACGGCAGGGTAGTTAAAACCAAGACCGTCCCTAGTACGGCTCCTCGCTCTACCTTAAAGCCTCGCAGCTTTTGACAATGGGGAATCATGCATCTAGTTCGCACGCAGGCGGCATGTATATTTTTTTTTCATTTCCACAAATTAATCCTATGTGGTTTCAGCCAAATATTTCTCAACCACAAATGGGTATTTTTCAACCATAATCAATCAATTTCAATCACAAACAATTTCAATCAACCATTCGCTATCAATCAATTTTCACACCAATCACAACCAATAAATATCGTCCATGGTTTGTGGACGAGGGGCGTAAATATATATATATATATATATATATATATATATATATATATATATATATAGCAATTCACTTCTATTTCAACACATATATAATTTTGACAACGCATATACAACTTATACATCGAACGTACAACTTATACAATGCTTATATAACTCATACATCGATTATATAATTTATACATTGTTGTTTTCCATATTGTTTATAATTTAGAAATCTCACATTGGGTTCCACTCCACCAAAAATAGCAAAAGGCTCAGAAAAATATGCGGTCTCTTCTAGAATGTAGAAGACGTCCACACGGTCTCGATGTTTCCTGTTTCATCAAATTTCGTCAACACATGAAAAAGATATGATTTTTCAAAGTTTGCAACGGTTTAAAGGTGTTAAAACAGTTGAAAATAAATAAAGCCATATACCTCAGCTCGATCTTCAAAACTAGGTCTTCACTTTTTGATCCAATGGTGCAGCGGATCGACGATCGGATTTGACCACGGCCTAGAGCCTGGAAAGGCACTCCTGTCGATGGTAAGGGGGCCCGACTCGACGGCTCCTCCTGCTCATGGCGGCGCGATGAAGGTCGGTAATTTGAGGACTTCGTTCTCGAAGCTGGGGCGACGATAGGTGACGCGGTTTGTCTTGATTTGAAGAGGGAGAGGAGGACTTCAAAAACCCTAGCTGGAGCTAGCGATTTTGATGCGTGGGTTGATCAAAAATCGAACGGGAAGGTTTGAACAATATTCGCCGTCGCCTGGAAGAAATACGGGGAGAGAGAAAGTGTATTGACCAATGAAATATTTTTATTTATTTATATATTTTGAAATCTCTAAAATACCCTCTTTCACACACGAACACCAATTCAAACCCAACGACTGTCGTCCCTAGCATTTTACCCCCATTCCGAACACAATGGGATATGTTTCATAGGCCCATTCGACTGTTTCAGTCGGTTTTCCTTCAAATTAAAATATAAAACATTCAATATTTGATTTGAACGTACATTTCAATTTGCCAGGGCCACAAACTGATTCGAAAAATTCCAGAAAAATAAATCTAGCTATGTTTTGACGATACGGTCGCAACAAAACTAATTTCGTCGAATTCTGAGACCGTTTGTAAAATGGCCCTTTTTTGGTCGATCCAAATTAACTGTATTTGACCAAAACACGTTTTCCTTTGCCACGCTCACATACTAGCTTCAAAAATTATGAAATTCGAAACCTAGCAATAACTTCACATCCCGGATCCTACAAAAGTGGTTTCGTCGAATTCCGAGGTCGTTTCCAAAATGGCCATTTTCACGGGCTATATAATTTCTATAGCGACCTTTCTGAAAATTCATTTGGCCATAACTTTTGCTTCCCGTTATGAAACTTCGATTTTTCAGATTCGTTAGAAAGGTATTCACTAACAGATTTAAATATTTTTGGTTTCACTCAAATCCGTTTTGTTTTGCACCCAGTACAGTCAGTCAAAGTTTGAATTCAAATTTTGAAACTACCGCGCCATTTCAGGCCTTGTTTATAATTAGAATTAATTATATTCCTTTTCAATTGTCGATTCAAAGTCAGTTTTCATCTTTATTATTTAAAACATTTATTTTAAATATTTAAAATCCACTATTTCAGCCAATTTAAAATTTTTAAATTGGTTCAGATTTTCCGGGTCGTTACAATCTTCCCCACTTAAAACTTTTCGTCCTCGAAAAGGACAAAGTCGAAAGTGGTTTGATTAATCAACTCTACGTTCAATTTGGCTTCCATTCTCCAACTTTTCAGTTTCTGAGAATTTTCAAATTCTTCAAAAATTTGGCTAACACCCGGAACTTTCGAAAAATTTCTCCATAACCTCCTTTGTACGGGGAGAGGTTTGGAAATTTATTGGGCCGTATTAGGTACCCAATAAATCCTAATAAGCATACACGTATTTATAGTGATATATTCTGGTGTTTATAGGGGAGCGTGTATAGATAATAACTCCAGAGAATAAATTCTCGTCACCCTGTCAAAGCCTGAGGGAGTGTGTATTTTAATTGCTCCAGAGGATAAATCCTCGTCACCTCGTCCCGTGTGGGAAATAAATAATCCATGTGCCGTATCTAATTACTAGAGAGACGTGATTATTGTCAACTCCAAACCCATGTGGGTTTTTTTAATTAATCTGGCAATTTATCATTACATTTTAAATAGTCCATATCAGTCATCAGTTCAACCTGTAAAATATAGTCATCGCCATACAAGCCTCTCGCTCGTATGGTAAATCTTGCACCTCGTCACACAAGCTCTAAATGCTTATGTGGTATATGATGAAGTATGCCTATCTTCGAGAAGTATGCCATGTAGTGTAGTTCAAAATTAATTGTTACTATCCTATAGCGACGTTTATTATTACACATAGAACAACCAACACTCCGCATCCAATGACATTCACAGGAGTTGATATAATAATATTTCGCATCCAACTTATTAAGGTTTACCTATTTGTCGGGCATGCAAATAAATTCTTTACTCAACAGTTATCCATTTACCTGTTCAAACATATATAATGCACAAGTATATATTTCTACCTATTTTCTAATCAGTTCAATGTGTGATTTAATCGAATAAATTCTACTATTCATTCCATTATTGATTAAATTAACTATCGTTTTAATAATTTAATTAATCAAATCTACTATCACACAACACAAACAATCAATCAAATTGTTTTTAACTTTTCAAAAATTACTAATCAATTTCTATACTCTTTTAAAATTATTCAGACTATAGAATTAAAAGTGCACATCCATGGAAAGAAAATAACAACAAAGTAGAGAACTAAATGGTAATGCAACGTATGGTAAATGTACCTTGCACCGGAGTCAATCAGAGATATCCACTCGACACTTAGGATAGGCTTTCTGAATGCTCTCCTCAGTTTCCCAAGTACAATCTCGCGGATCCCCACTCCATTGCACTTTGACTAAGTGAACCTTCTTGTTCTTCAGCTCTTTGGTTTCTTTGCCGATAATCTTTAGCGGCTCTCTTCTCACAGCTAATTCTAGAGTAATTTCAATATCTTGTTGAGCTGCTACTTCCACGATCAAGTGTGGATCATGAACGTGCTTTGGAAGTTGAGATATGTGAAATACTCCATGCACTCCATGCAACCAATCAGGCAATTTAACCCTATAAGCGAGAGTTCCAATCCGTTCAAGAATAGGAAACGGACCAATGAATTTAGGCGCCAATTTCCCTGTTTTACCGAACCGGATAACTCCTCTCATCGGCGATACTTTCAAATATACATAATCGCCAACAACAAACGATATATCTCTCCTTCTCTTATCGGCATAGCTTTTCTAGCGGCTTTGAGCAGCGAGTAATCGTTTCTTAATAAAATCGACCTTGTCGGCAGCTTCTCGGATCATATCTGGCCCTAACACAAGTCTATTACCGGGTTCGACCCAACAAGCAGGGGATCGGCACGGTCTACCATACAATGCTTCGAATGGCGACATTGTCAGGCCCGCCTGGTAGTTGTTGTTATATGAGAATTCATCCAAATGCAGATGGTCTTCCCATGATCCACCGAAATCTAGAACACAAGCCCGCAATAGATCTTCCAAAATACTATTCACCCTCTCCGTTTGACCATCTATCTGAGGATGATAGGCGGTGATCAAGTTCAGCTTTATTCCCGGTTCTACTTGAAATGCCCCCCAGAATTTGCTAGTAAATATTGGATCTCTATCACTAACTATACTGATCGGCACTCCGTGTAGTCTAACAATTTCCTTGAAGTAAATCTGCGCCAGACTCTGAGCAGTTCTATTTGATCTGATAGGTATGAAATGGGCGGTCTTCGTGAAGCGATCTACGATCACCCAAATACTTTCATTTCTTTTCTGGTTATGGGCAAACCATCAATGAAGTCCATGGAAATATGTTCCCACTTCCAACCGGGAACGTCTAGCGGTTGTAACAATCCAGCTAGTTTCTGTTGGTCGCTCTTGACTAGCTGGCAAGTAGGGCATTGGCTAACATATATTGAAATGTCTCTTTTCATTGCCTTCCACCAAAATGTTCGCTTGAGATCGTTATACATTTTGGCCACACCAGGATGGATACTCAGCTTGGACTTGTGACACTCATCTAACACTTCCCTTTTTAACTCTGGGATGTCGGGAACACAAATCCTTCCTTTCAATCTCAGGGTCCCATCGTTATCTATTTTAAAACACGAGGGTTTGCATTTCTGAATCCTTTTGATCATATCCTTAATAAAGTTATCATCCTTCTGAAGAATAGATATTTTGTCAATAAAGGAAGTCGTAATAATAAAGATGGCGATCATTACATTCTTTCGACTTAACGCATCGGCCACGACATTGGCTTTCCCGGGAGTGTATAGAATCTCAAAGTCATATGCTGCAAGAAACTCCAGCTAACATTGCTGCCTCAGATTCAGGTCTTTCTGAGTGAACAAATACTTCAATGACCGATGGTCTGTATACAATTCGAATTTCTCACCCAGAAGATAGTGTCTCCAGATTTTGTAACACCCCACCTCCGCCAGGGTGGCTCTTGCAAGCACTCTGACTTTGGAGGGGCGTTTGAATCAGGTAAACATGCATAATGATATATCAAGGCAGAACAAGAACATATGTATATATGTAAACAGAGTAAATAAGATAAGTAAAACAGCGGAAGATTTCAAACTATTTCAAAACAAGTCTGGTACAACATAATGTCAACTTTCCAAATAAACAAGTCTAGATAAAAACAACATCAACTGAAAAACTGAAATACATAAGTATTATCCCCAAAATAAGTGATAACCATAGCTAGCTTCATGTCAAACCGTACATGAGCTAAATCCCACAAGCAAGCGATCAGAAATCCAAGCTAAGCTCCAATATTCCCACCCTGAGAACCTTGGGGGGGGGGGGAACGGAAGAAAAGAGGCGAAAGAAAAACAGGTCAGTCAAAAAGACTGAGTAAGCCCTACTACAATCAATGTAAACTGATAAAGTTAACTGTCATGATGAAAGCTGAGATGAACATAAGGATAACTACATACTGGCATGATAGATAAAGGTGTCATCGCATAATCAGGATTAAGGTTTTGCACCACAGATGTACTAGCAAATTAACATGACTTGAATAAACAAGTATTGATCGCTTGGCCCATGCTTTGACCCAATAACATGAAATGACCCTGATACGAGGTCCAATAACATGAAGTGACCCTAATACGAGGTCCAATAACATGAAGTGACCCTGATACGAGGTCCAATAACATGGAATGACCCTAATACGAGGTCCAATAACATGAAGTGACCCTAATACGAGGTCCAATAACACGAAGTGACCCTAATACGAGGTCCAATAACATGAAGTGACCCTAATACGAGGTCCAATAACATGAAGTGACCCTAATACGAGGTCCAATAACATGAAGTGACCCTAATACGAGGTCCAACCAAACGGTCTAGTCGATCGGCTCCCTATAAGCCTAACTCGTCACGTGTTGGTGTCAATACGACCCAAACATAATTGTAGTCAGACTGTGCAGGGTCTCCCGTCGGGTGTATCAAGCCCTAGGGTGTCAACCCCTGGACACCATAAACATAAGTGCACAGTCTCGATCTACTGGTACCCGTGCATGTTTTCCCCGGCTTCGGACTATGTGCATGACCATAGTCCGCCCGGAACTACACCGGCGTACCACTCTGCCGTCGTTTTTGGTCACTTACCTCAAGTACAGTAATCGTGCCCCCACCCTAGCCTAGTCCCTAGGTTCTTAATGATACAAACTTGGGATTACTGCTGGAGTGGACCCCCATTGCTAGGATTTTCTAGTGGGTTAAGTACGGTTTAACCCTCTTGCTAATCATGGATTAACTTGGTTAAGTGTAACGATGAGTTCACGACTTAACCCTGATTAATCTACCAAGCCCAAATTGGTTAAGTATTAAGTGGACCATGACTTAACCCTAATCATGAGGCATTAATTAATTAACGTGCCTTAACCTCTCACATTAGACTTCGTTGCGGTTACTAGTTAAGCCGGTCGGTTCCGGGTAGCTTTATACCACAACTTGGTCTAACCTCGGGTTCAAGGTACAACATGACCAACTTCTCACATTGGGTCCTATTGTTTGTAGCAACTAGTTAAGTCGGTCGGTTCCGGGTAGGTTTACGCTACAAACTCAACCCAATCTCGAGTTGGTCACACTTATATTTTCTAAGTGTCATGTCCATCATGTTTCCAAAACATGTTACAAGTTTTCAAGAATTTTGGTAGACCTAACTTAATAGTTTTCAAGAATTTGGGTAGACCTAACTTAATAGGTAAATTCCCAATGGGTAGACCGAACTTAATAGGTAAATTCCCAATCTTATGTTTTTATGTCTTTTAAGTTTACCCAACCCCAAACGCAATCTTATCGCTTACATATCGCAATAGCGCATAAAGGATAGAAAGAGGGAACTTGGCATAATCATGACATAAAGGTGTTGAAGCCACAAGTTTAACATGGTGGCATATGAAATGTACATATGTTCATATACTTGCATATTACATTTTTAGGCCTCAAAAGCATGCATAAAACCAAACTTAGCATATTGGTGATACATGGTGATAAATGACAAGTAGAAATGGCCATAAGTTCGCATTTAGCCTCACATGCAAGTTATCATAAGAGATATGATAACTTACATGTTGCCCAAAATGCAACCTTTAGCATAAAGCTTGAAGCTTTAAGCTCATAAACCCAAGATAAGATTGCATAACATGATAACATGAACAAAATGATCCACCCAAACTTGCATAACATAACTTGCATATCATATGACAAACTTGCATATCAAACTTGCATAACATAACATGATAAACTTGCATATCATAACATGGCAAACTTGCATAACATAACATGATAAACTTGCATATCATAACATGGCAAACTTGCATAACATAACATGATAAACTTGCATATCATAACATGGCAAACTTGCATAACATAGCATGGCAAACTTGCATATCATAACATATCAAACTTGCATAACATGACATGGTAAACTTGCATATCATGGCAAACTTGCATATCATGATGATCAACCAAACTTGCATCATTCATTTAACTTTAGAGTTTAAATATGAAAGTAGAAAAGGGCTTACAATGCTTATGAAGACACAAAAATATGACAAAGCCCTTATGCAATCAATTAGACCCAAAATGCAAGCTCTAATAGAAAAACCCTTGAGCCAAAATGATCAAAACTCTTGCTTTATGATGTAAATATGGAAACTTGACTTGAATGCAAGCTAATGATGCTCATACAAGCTTGAAAACACTTGTATGCATTGAAAATCTCTCATAGAAATAACTTAGGAATTTTATGAAGAGAGTGGAGGCCATGAGAGGAATGATTTTGCCATAGTTTAGTTACTTGAATGAATAATGATGATTTAGGGTTAGGTTAGGGGCTTATTTATAGAGATTAGGATTAGTTTTAGCCTTAGGATTAAACCCTAGTTCCAATCTCAGCCCTCAAAACCGAATCTGGCCCCCAAAACCTAACCAAAACCCCAAAATGGTGCACCAGGCAAAACTGCCCGGCTGAACCAAGTCGACAGCCAAGTCGACAGGGCTGTCGACTTGGGTCCCACCAAGTCGACTCCCAAGTCGACAGGGCTGTCAACTTGGGTGCTCTGGCGGGAATTTTCCCACCTGGCCCAATCTGACCCTTTTTCGAATTTTGAACCCGAAATTCGAAATCTGTTTTGAACTTGAAATTTTCTGAAAACTTCATTGGGCCTTAATCGGGTCATACGGACTCCGATTTTCGAAAACTCGGACTCTATTTTGCGTATTTTTCCGAGACGAACGCAATGGCATAGCCCGTTTCCCTTGATTCAGATTTTATAAATTAAATTCTGCCTCGATTTACGTTATAACAAGTTATTGAAAATACGGGTTGTTACAGATTTTCAAAGAGAAAACTATAGCCAACAACTCAAGATCATGAGTTACGTAGTTCTTTTCTTGTGGCTTCAGCTGACGGCTAGCATAAGCAATCACTTGACCTCTTTGCATTAACACTGCGCCAAGGCCTTATCTAGAAGCATCTGTCCAGACTTTCAAGTCCTGATTGCCGTCGATAATGGTTAACACTGGAGCAGTCGTTAATCTTAACTTTAGCTCTTCAAAAGCCTCTTCACATTCTAGAGTCCATTTGAATTTTAAGTGCTTCTTTGTAAGCTTCGTTAAGTGACCAGATATCTTCGAAAAGTTTTTAACGAACTTCCGGTAATAACTAGCCAATCCGAGAAAACTGCGGACTTCTGTAGGGGTACTGGGCTGTTTCCAATTCTGAACAGTTGTGATTTTACTTGGATCCACAGCAATTCCTTCTTTTGATACGACATGGCCTGGAAATTTCACTTCATCTTGCACGAATATGCATTTGGATAGTTTGGCTTTTAGAACGTTCCTTCTCAGAATTTCTAGAACCTGTTCCAAATGTTTTTCATGTTCGGCCTTTGATTTAAAGAAGATTAGAATATCGTCAATAAAAACGAAAACAAACTTATTCAGGACTCCTCTGAACACTCTATTCATCAAATCGACGAAGTAAGCTGGAGCGTTACATAAGCCGAACGACATTATTAACCACTCATAAAATAAGTCTGGACCTCTGAATGCTGTCATAGGAACACACTCTTCGGCAATTCGAAGCTGATGGAAGCCTGTAGCTAGGTCCATCCTTGAAAATACTTGTGCTCCATTCAGACGATCCAAAAAATCATCGATTCGCGGCAATGGATATTTGTTCTTTATTGTCTGCTTGTTCAAATCACGATAATCCACACATAGCCGTAGAGTACCGTCAGATTTTGGGACAAACACCACTGTTGCACCCCAATCAGAGAAACTAGGCCTGATCAGACCCTTCCATACGAGCTGTCGTGTTTGATTGTCTAATTCCTCTTTCTCTTTCAAGGACATTCTTCGAATAGCGTGAACTACCGGCCTTGCGTTCGGAATTAAAGCAATTTTGAAATCAATTTCTCTCTACGGAGGTATGCGGACAACTTCTTCAAACACATCCGCATAATTCTTGACGACAGGAATATCTTTTACTAGGTCGGGAATATTCTCTGTGACTTCAGGGATATTTCCTATTTGAGCAGGAGAAACATCTAAAGCTGCCCAGAAGTCTTTTCTATTTGAATTCTGGCCTTCACAGGGAATGGTTATATAATCACCTGATTTAGTCTTTGCCATAACAACTCTGTCGGCGCATCAAACCTCTGCCTCATATTTCGTTAACCAATCCAATCCCAAAATAAGATCGAATTCAGTAAAATTCATGATGATAAAGATAGTAGGGAATTTATACCAGGAAAAAGAGACAGGTACTACACAAACCCAACTGAGATCGATGGAACCCCTAACCGGATTTTGGACAGTCATTGGTTCCTTGAGGTTCTCCAAATTCAAATCCAACTTCTTAACTGCATTCTTGGCAATGAAGCTTCGCGACGCGCCTGTATCAAACAGTACTTTAACTATAATGTTTTTGACATTAAGCGTGCCTTCTAAAACATCTGGCCTTTCCTGAATAGCTGAGGGCTTAGAAGTTTCTGCTACTTCATTTATATGTACTGTTTTAGACTTCTTGAATAGCGGGTAGGCCTTTGAAAGGTGACCCGACTGAAAGCATCGATTACACTTTCTATTCTCTTGAAATCCCATTTGGGGTTTGAACTTATTCTTTCTTCGTTGGTTCCAAGATTTACAACCTGCCGCCAAATGTCCTGGTCTATTGCAGCTTGAGCATGTGGCAGTCGTTACTAGTTCTTTCTCAGATTTAGCCCTTTTCCTCTTGGCATTGGGCCTCTTACTAACCTCAGACATCGTACTGGTCTTAGGGCGGTCAGTTTCAGACCCAAATTTATTACTAGAGCTGACTTCCTCTTCATACTGTAACATACCTTTCTTGTCGAGATCCTCGTACTGGTAAGCCATGTATATCATTTCAGAAAAAGGAAGCTTCACATACCTCATTATACTATTCTGATATTTTCTTTGAAGCCCATTGATAAATCTCAGATTCTTCCTCTTTGGATTTTGAATTAGATGAGGGGCAAAGTGAGAAAGTTAATTGAATTTCTTATGATATTCTGGAATGGTCATATCTCCTTGTATCAAATAAGAAAATTCATCACATAGCTGCTCAATTGCTCAGGAGGGGTAAATCTTTCCAGGAAAATCACTTTGAATCTATCCTGGGTGATATCACCTTCTGGATTATCCTTAATAACTGAATCCCACCAGAACGAAGCTTCGTCTTTGAGTGCCCAGGATGCCAGTAATCTTTTTTTGTCATCCCTCAGCTTTAATCCTTCAAAGATTTTCTCAGCCGAACGAATCCAAGCTTGTGTTTTCATAATAGATTCTTCGCCCGAGAACAGTTTTCCACCCACATTTCTATATTTCATAAATAGAGCTTCTATATCCAGGTCAGTATTACTCCTTCTGTTTCTGGCACTCATTTTCTAGAGCGTCTACAATTAGTAGACAAAGTGTCAGGTCAACAGAAAAGATATTTCAAAATATAGAGACAAATACTTGAATGTAAATGTATCTATCGAGGTGTTATTCCATTCTGCTACTCATCCTAGGATATTACTGATCCTTTCTGTAATGAGTTACCCATCCTAGAACACTACTGGTTCTATTTTTGACGAGTTCGTTAATATGTTATATTCCAGAACTGAGCTTAACCAAAGATCTGATACCACGTTGTGACGACCCCAAATCCCGTACTGACGGCGGCAAGGGTAGTCTTTGGAATATAACACATAAATAGATAATAGCAGAACAGAATTAAATAAATAAACTAGATAATGCACAATAGAATATATTGGATAAATGTAATCATCAGAGTTACACAGTACAGGATCATACTTAGTACAAATACAATTCAGCTATACATAAATGTCTACAGCGGAAAACAAACAAAATATGTACAATAGGAGCTGAGCAGCATAAAATAGGTAAATGATAGAATCCATCTTCAGCTCCAGCTATCCAGAGGAAGCCAGCTAAAACCTGAATACAAGGCTGCCCGTGTAGAAAAAGGGTCACCAGAGTTTGAAAGTGAAACAAACTACGAGTCAGTCATGGGACTGGTATGAGAAATCTACTCAACACATTTCAAATATGGCTAATCACAGGACCACGCCACTTTCGTGGAACGGGTTTACTCCATTGGATTGCCAGCGATTTAAAACAAATAATTCTTTTAAACATCGTAATGCTTTTTATAAAAATGAAGCCATTATAAGACTCAGTTCCCATCACACAATGCAACACAAACCGAAGGATAGAGTTTTTACCTTATAATGGCCAAGATATGCTTGATACGAATAAAACAAAAGCATTTGATATTACTACTAGTGTTTATATGTTTCAAAAACAATTTCAAATCATAACTATCAATCATAGACGACATGAGCGTCCCATGCCACTATGTCGCCAAATATATATACAATCGAAACCGCTCAGTCACGTATTTGGAAATTGGATTTCCGTCATGAACCAAGGCAAAAGATAGTCCTTACCGACTTCGAGATGCTCTAGACCGCCCCTCAGGATCAGAGCTCGAGTGACCCTTGGATCATCCGGGCCGGTCCACCGATGTGGATTAAAATGCCTGAACACTGCGTTTCCCCGCCCTTTGGTGCGTAAATGACCCAATGAATGACTTCATCGGTCCCGGATTGACCGATATAACCGAGGCGCCTCGCAACAGCAACAACCACATAAGTCAAACTCGTCAGGGCATGTAAAACCACAAACGCCACTTCTAACTAGAAGGAAACGCATGCCCTCCCTGATGTCCTCTCCCGTTTCTGGTTCATACCGGGGTGTGAGGTTCGCGAATTCACGTTAATCACAAAGCTACGCCACACAGGAGGGGCTTTGATCATCACCACAAGACTTTTCTTTTCAACAGAAGCCCTGATCACTGCATCTTAGCATGTCACACAGGCAATTCACACCATGCAACTGATGGCTATCAATCACATAGAATAAATTCCAATGTCAGACACACAATCCATTTACAAGTCCGTTCTGGGTCGGAACGAAACCGGAGGCACTATATACCTCACAAACCCATCGATCTCCACGTACGTCTGGACAATCACCACTCATTATCCATATTTCGGGATGCCTCCCAATCAGGACATCAGTTACCATCCAAACGAGGTGAAGATCTCCGGTCTTCGACCACCGTCTTCATCTTCGATTTCTTATCGTCGATTCAGTTATTCAGAATGGGATAAACCCGGTCTTTCTGAGTAACTCGCGTATATAATAAACAAGTGCAACACAAACACACATACGCATCATTTCAATTCATTAGTCGCTAACCATAAATCAGTAAGAGAACGATTTCCCAAATATTAACCCCGAAGGCCGAAACCAACATCAGATCAACTCCCAGGAAACCATTCGACTTAGCCAACCTTCAGTTAGTTTCTAAATTTCACATCCATATCGTTTATAATATTTTATAATGATTTTCGCTATTTTTATTTATTTTAAAATATCCAATTTATTCAAACAACGCTTCGGCCATAACGCGGTCGTGGCGCTGTTTTTCTTCAGATTTGATTTACACATATCTGAAAATCTAACCGTTGGATCTTCACAAAATTTATTTCATCAAAAAGATCTTTTCAAAACGAATCCAACGGTTCCAGTTTCGGGAAAATCTGACGGTCGGATCTCCCGGTAAAATCGTTTGAAATTTCGATTTCAAAATACGAAGTGCAGCGTCGTTATTCGATTTAATTAAATTATATATATATATATATATATATATATATATATATATATATATATATATAATCGATTCTGGCACTGTTTTTCTTCAGATTTGAAATAAACATTCCATACAATCTAACCGTTGGATCTTTACAAAGTTGGTGTCGTTGGAAAGATATTTCCAAAGCGATCCCAACGGTTGCCGTTTCGGGAAAATCCGATGGTCGGATCTCCCGCACTAATCGTTTGAAATCACAGTTTCAAAATACGAACTGCAGCTTCGTTTTTCGATATATTTCAATTCTATTTATATATATATATATCTATCGATTCTTCGATTTCAAAACTATATGATTTTCATACTTTTGATAAAAATGATATTTTTATCTAACTGTCTTCTATTTCAACACTTCACTATTTTTAACAATTCATGTATATAATAAAAATGTGATTTTTAATGTAAAACAATTTATTTCAAAACACGACTATTTTATATAGTTCATATAGATGTTAAAAATATGATTTTTATTATAAAACAATTTATTTAAAAACAAGATTATTTCATATAGTTCATATTGATAATAAAAATAGGATTTTTATTATAAAACGATTTCTTTCAAAATATGAATACCATTCAACACATGAATTTCAATTCAACGAATGAATTTCGATTCAACACATGAAGGTTTTCTAGAGTTGATATATATAGATAAAAAGGTTATTTTTATATTTAAAACACGAATACCATTCAACACATGAATTTCTATTCAACGAATGAATTTCAATTCAACACATGAAGGCTTTTTATAGTTAACATATATAGATAAAAAGGTGATTTTTATATTTAAAACACGAATACCATTCAATACATGAATTCCTAATCAACGAATGAATTTCAATTCAACACATGAAGGTTTTCTATAGTTTGTATATATAGAGTAAAAATGTGATTTTTATTGTTAAAACACGAATACCATTCAACACATGAATTTGATTCAACGAATGAATTTCTATTCAACACATGAAGGTTTTCTATTCAACAGACGAATGCAGTTTCAACACAGGAAAATAATTCTAACACATGAATATTATTCAAAATTTCGGCAGCATAACGGCAGTGTAGTTAAAACCGGGACCGTCCCTAGTACGGCTCCTCGCTCTTCCTTAAAGCCTCACAGCTTTTGACAATGGGGAATCATGCATCTAGTTCGCACGCAGGCGGCGTGTATATTTTTTTTTCATTTCCACAAACGGGTATTTTTCAACCACAATTAATCAATTTCAACCACAAACAATTTCAATCAACCATTCGCTATCAATCAATTTTCACACCAATCACAACCAATAAATATCGTCCATGGTTTGTGGACGAGGGGCGTATATATATATATATATATATATATATATATATATATATATATATATATATAGCATTTCACTTCTATTTCAACACATATATAATTTTGACAACGCATATACAACTTACACATCGAACGTACAACTTATACAATGCTTATACAAGAGGTGTACAATGCTTGTATAACTCATACATCGATTATATAATTTATTCATCGTCGTTTTCCATATCGTTTATAATTTAGAAATCTCACATTGGGTTCCACTCCACCAAAAATAGCAGAAGGCTCAGAAAAATATGCGGTCTCTTCTAGAATGTAGAAGACCTCCACACGGTCCCGATGTCTCCTGTTTCATCGAATTTCGTCGACACATGAAAAAGATATGATTTTTCAAAGTTTGCAACGGTTTAAAGGTGTTAAAACAGTTGAAAATAAACAAAGCCGTATACCTCAGCTCGATCCTCAAAATTAGGTCTTCACTTTTCGATCCAATGGTGCAGCGGATCGACGATCGGGTTTGACCACGGCCTAGAGCCTGGAAAGGCGCTCATGTCGATGGTAAGGGGGCCCCACTCGACGGCTCCTCCTGCTCACGGCGGCGCGATGAAGGTCGGTACTTTGAGGACTTCGTTCTCGAAGCTGGGGCTACGATAGGTGATGCGGTTTGTCTTGATTTGAAAAGGGAGAGGAGGACTTCAAAAACCCTAACTAGAGCTAGCGATTTTGATGCGTGGATTGATCAAAAATCGAACGGGAAGGTTTGAACAATATTCGCCATCGCCTGGAGGAAATACGGGGAGAGAGAAAGTGTATTGACCAATGAAATATTTTTATTTATTTATATATTTTAAAATATCTAAAATACCCTCTTCCACACACGAACACCAATTCAAACCCAACGACTGTCATCCCTAGTGTTTTACCCCCATTCCGAACACAATGGGATATGTTTCGTAGGCCCATTTGACTGTTTCAGTCAGTTTTCCTTCAAATTAAAATATAAAACATTCAATATTTGATTTGAACGTACATTTCAATTTGCCAGGGCCACAAACTGATTCGAAAAATTCCAGAAAAATAAATCTAGCTATGTTTTGACTATACGGTCGCAACAAAACTAGTTTCGTCGAATTCTGAGACCGTTTGTAAAATGGCCCTTTTTTAGGCCGATCCAATTTAATTGTAATTGACCAAAACACGTTTTCCTTTGCCACGCTCACATACTAGCTTCAAAAATTATGAAATTTGAAACCTAGCAATAACTTCACATCTCAGATCCAACAAAAGTAGTTTCGTCGAATTCCGAGGTTGTTTGCAAAATGGCCATTTTCACGGGCTATATAATTTCTATAGCGACCTTTCTGAAAATTCATTTGGCCATAACTTTTGCTTCCCGCTATGAAACTTTGATTTTTCAGATTCCTTAGAAAGGTATTCACTAACATATTTAAATATTTTTGGTTTCACTCAAATCCGTTTTGTTTTGCGCCCGGTACAATCAGTCAAAGTTTGAATTCAAAATTTGAAACTACCGCGCCATTTCAGGCCTTGTTTATAATTAGAATTAATTATATTCCTTTTCAATTGTCGATTCAAACTCAGTTTTCATCTTTATTATTTGAAATATTTATTTTAAATATTTAAAATCCACTATTTTAGCCAATTTAAATTTTTTAATTTGGTTCAGATTTTCCGGGTCGTTACACCCTTAGGGGTACGCATAACTAATGGGAATAGGTAGAGTTATGTATTAAAGACACCTATGGGTACGCATAACTGATAGGTAGAATAGGGGTTATGTATTAAAGACACCTATAGGTACGCATAACTGATTGAGGGTTATGTAATTAAAGACACCTTAGGGTATACATAGTTAGTAGATAACCTAGTGGGAATACAAGACATAGGGGATAGCTTGTATCATGTTGTGTGGGACCCATTTCAGTCAGTAACCTGGAGGGGTATCAAAGTAAAGATCTCCGTACTAGGCTGGGAAGGGGCACGCTTAGTGATTGATTGTAAGAGATCCAAAACGAGACGGATGGTGTGGGCGGTGCAAACCGACCGGGGATATGTGCGTGCATGGGCCGAGCAGAGGGGGACAAGACGACCGTGACACCAGTAGGTATAACTGTGCACACCTTAGGTTGCCACTTTAGGGAAGTGATACCCCCTATTTGTGGGACCAGCACAGGATATCGACAGAGTAGGGAGACGATCGATTAGGGTATATTCGGACATATGCCTAAGTCTACCAATTTACAGTAGGAGGGCAGTGGGTACGACTAGTTGAGATAGGAGCAGGCGGCACCTATGGCCGCAGCTAGGAATACACGAAACTACCACCATCGTTTTCATTAGCGGAAGGGATCATCCCATCTTTATTTGACTAGTAATAGTGCAGAATAGTTAGTTGTGAATCATGCATACACCTTACCTTATTTTTCCTGTCATACCTGTCATCTGTACCGTGATCCACTTATCCACTTTGTATGCCTATCATGTTTACCTTTATTTATTTACTGGCTAAAAGTTACTGGACTCACCAGACGTATGTCTGACCTAGTTTGTTTCGCCTCTTTTCTTCCGTTTCCCCCAGGTTCTTAGGGAGGAAACACCCAGGTTTAGTCAGGATTTGGATATCATCTTCTAGGAGCTACTTCTGAAGTATGGCTCGAGTCTCTGTCTCTTATATGGCTTGCTCTTTAATTTGGGGAATGATGATTTTCTTTTAAAAACCTATGTACTCTGATGATATAAGACAGATGTGTTTTGTTGTAATAGTTTTATGACTCATGGTATTATGTAACAAAGTATTTGGAGATTTAATAAAGTTATTTGTTTCCGCTGCAAAATTTTTAATATCTGTCTTATGATATTATGTGTTTGTTTACCAAAAACGCTCCACTGAAGTTAAGGCATTCCCTTTGTGAGTGACCTTAATGGAGGTGGGGTGTTACAATTTTATAAAGAAAATTCTAATATTAATCAGATTTATAAGCGAATGAGTAGAAAATTAACCAAATGGTTAAGAATCGGATAATTGTTTTTAAGAGATAATTAAATGGAATTATTTAAATTAATTATATTATTAATTAATTTAAAGTGATGACTAATTGGAATCGGTTAACGAGATAATCATGTTTTGAGTTTAACTGCGATTGATTATGAAATTAAATTGTTTTGAATTAATTTAATAAAATAGTTTAACAAAAAATTATTTTGATTTCAATAAGATTCTAAAAAAAACTTACTATCTATTTTAGTTAATTAAGAAATTAACTACTACTACTGTAGTTAATGATTGAAGTAAATTATTATTTTAATTAATAGTAATTTAGGAGATTACTTTTTAATTCATTTAAAAAGCGATCAAAGTTGAAATGAAATCGAATTGAAATATGAAAGAAGTTAACGGGTTTTATATTAAAACCGAGTTTTATAACGAAGTTATAAAAAGGATTTTAAGCCTATATGATAGCTTGAATTAAATACTTACTTAATATTGAAATTAGAAAAAGGAAATCGAGAAACTGGAAATGTTATGAAATAACGAAGTGAGATTCATTCCGAGGTTCGAAATGTAATATTCCGAAGTTTGGAATGTTAAGCGGAGTTGAGAGTATAAGCTAAGTAAATGGTTTTGGAAATAGCAATGAATATAAGTTGGTGTAAATGATTTACAAACGATTTGTAAATGGAAGTTAAGATTTTAGAAATGTAATCGAAATATTAGTTATCGATAATAATTTACAAATGGGATTTGTAAATGAGGTAAGAGTTTTGAAAAATGAATTTTTAATAACTGTTTCTAATAATAAATTGAACTATTTGATTTATAACTGCAGATCCTTAAAAAGGCTGCTATGGGATTTTCGACAATGCATAAGTTGTCGTAAGGGTTTGAAAAGGGTATAAATAAGGAAAATAAAAGGTTTTGCAATGAAATCTGTAACGTTTGTTACTAATGATAAGTTGAATTATTTCAATATAAATAAATATATAAATTGTAAAAGATATAAAAGTAAGATTTATAAAGATATTTATGTGAGATTTATAAAGAAATTTATATTAGATTGTTAAAGACAGTTATAGTGATTTTAAAAACCAATATATTATAGTTGTTGCAAACAAGTTGAAGAATGTTTATAAAGAGATGTTAAAGAAATTTTATAATGGATTCTATTTATAATGGAATTGTAACTCGAGTATAATATTAAAAAGGATTATCAAAGATCAATAGAGAAATATAATAATAGTTTTACTTAGTAATTAATTAAGTAAGTGGTGTTGGGATTTAATTAGGGTTTTCAAAGGAAAACGTGTGGTTAGTAAACTTCTATCTATTCTAAAGATATGAATGTTGTTGGTCAAGGTCTAAGAGGTAAATAAAATACCCCAACTTGAACGACTTCACGAGTATCCAAGAATGCTATTAGTTTATAAACGAGAGAAATTGAGTGAAACATAAGTTATAATTTCCGTAAAGAATATTGAAAACTGTATTCGAAAAGTTTATAATTGAATGCAATGATTTTTGAAGAATATTCTTATTTATAATAAGAAGTAAAAGGTAAACTCCAATATAAGAAGATTTTAAGAATATAATTAAATATGTTTAATTAGAGAGGCCAAATAATGGAAATACTGAATCAGTAAACTCGTTTCAGTCACATGACTATTTATTTGATTGTTAAATAACCGACTATCAAATCTGGCCAAAATACGATTGTTGGTACGGAAAGACCGGGATCGAATTATATTCGAAAACCATTCCGAACCAGCAAATACGTGAAGATGCAGATTGAAGATGGAGCAAACTGAAGATCATGGATCTTCACAAGCGGAAGAACTACTTGTTGAATTTCTTGGGTTTAGTGGCCAAAATTATTTCGGTAGTGATTCTGTCGTGAGCGAAATCTTCGGATTGCAAGGATTACTCGCTACTGATCCTTGGGGTGATACCTATATAGGATATGGTAGGAGGGAGCCTTTGGTTCATCTTGTTCCTGGATGACTTGTATGGACAGGTGTTTGACAGAGTATTTCCAAAGGGATCACGTACGTTGATTTCTTCAAACGTACTAAGTTGATGGCAGAGAAGTGCACATTCTCTTAGCTTAACAACTAGAGTATTTTTATGGACACCAATTAGTTATTTTTTGATGGATCTGACTATGTGTCATTCAAAGTGAATGATGGCCAAATGTTTTAAAAATAATAATTATGAACTCAAGCCTCATCAACTGGGTAATGGCATAAAATCGGGTAGGTTACATGGCTATGTGGGTCGCACCCATCAAAAGGGTATATCCTTACCTGATTTGGTGAAATCAAATGCCTTCGGTTATCCCATTTTAATTTCTTGTATGTTTGTAATCGGTTCGGTTGGCTGCCCTCAACCGTTGTAATGATATATTCGGTACTCTCAAAGTATAGTGAGGGGCCAGTCATGTTTAGTCTGGGTTGCAAGATGTTCTTGTTGAACCCCAATGTATTCATCTCTAGAGGTACATTATTGGGAAGGTGATCCGATACCTTGCCAGGAAATCCAGTCTCCAATAAGCGCCCACGATTTTGATTGTATACTATATATGTAGAGCATGAGATGCAAACGCTCTGCTAGATTGGTATTTATTTGTATTTAGACACTATTATCATATCAGATAAGATATTGATTTCAAAAACGTTTTGGGTTATCGTAAGGTAAAAACCTTCCGTATTTATGTGTTAATTTGGTCTTACGATTGTCCTTTTCTTTCAAAAAGATTTTGACTTTAAAATCAACCTGTGTGATACATATAAACTTAGTGTGTTTTTCTCACTCTAGTTCACCTGACTGACCCGTCGTTTGTAATGCTCGGGTTAGACCGGGTCGTACAGGTTCAGATTATCAGATGTTGCGAAGTCCAGAGATGAGCTGGAGGTGTTCAGACTTATGAGATCTAGAATGTATTCCAATGTGTGTTGTATATGAGGACAGGATATTATAACTGTCCAGATGTGCGATGTACTCTAGTGATTGTAAATTTTATTCCAAGCTCCCAGTAAAGATTTATTTCTATATTATATTTTGTTCTGCTGTGATGTGAGACTCAGATATTGTGTTGTGTTTCTTCTTTCTTTCAATTCTGATATTTCTTTCTTATCTCACCCTCTAATTTCATTATAATGACGTCATGTGTTTTCGATGCTTGAATGTTTGACATGGTATTTTTAAGTCGATTTTCGGGGTCAAAAATCCTCGGGCCGTTACACGGTCTGTCGGAATTCGGGTTGTTACAATATATGTAGAGTTATTTCAGAATGTGTAACTTAAGTCCAGTTACCAGAACTTATGTTCTAACTCCTTCCTCATAACATACTCGCAGGTTAGGTTTATGACCGAGATATGATAGCTTTGTATACTAGTTAGGTAGTATTATTACATGGGTAAGGCTATATTTGAATATATTGCATTTTATTCCTTAACACTGTGAGATGTTTTCTAAGCTATGATACTTTTATTATCTGTCTTTTCTGCAGGATACCAGACAAGCCAACTCGGGTTTCAATAGGTTATAATTTTAAAAAAAAATCCATCTGTCGGAATTCGGGTTGTTACATGCTCTTCATGAGACTTAATGCATTCTCCTATGAGTGGCATTAACGGTTGTGGGGTGTAACAAAAATATTGACATAAAGGGAGTTTTTTGGAAGACATGTTTGATTAACCTTCTATTAGATACATATAGGATTTCGGTCTTAAATGGAAAACAAAATAACTGGGGATTTTTTGGAGGGATTCTGTTGCCTATATGGTCATATGTGAAGGTTTTGGTGGACGTTATATCATGGAATGTTGTGTTTGTATCTATTGTGCTGCTTTGAACAAGAATTTTTCTCAATTAAAATTTATCTGGTAACAGGTGCAGAGATCTTGTATTGGGGGTACTGATTTCAAGCTATTTCAAATTATTTCTACTGACAACTATGGTTTGAGAGTTTCCATCTTCAGTTCTATTCATTGTTGATCTTTTTGTCTTATTGCCAGATTGTGCTGCTTTGAGAGTCCTTTCACAGTCAAAACATGCTGGTTGCATTGGAATCTATTTGACTGCACAACTTGTCAGGTTTTTCACTCTGTCTATATCCACCTTAATTTTTTTCTTAAATTTGATTTGGTTGATTGTTGATATGCACGTATATGTTTATTTATTTATTTTTATGGTTATTTACTAAATTTGTCATGTTGATTTATGGTTTTGATTTGGCTTGGATGAAATTCTTTGTAGATGTTATCTTAAACCTATGCTCATCCTAATTTTCAAAAAATAAAAAAAAATTGCCAGACCTTGAATTTCTTAAAACATTTTACAGTTGATTACATAATGAATTTCAACTAATTTTTTTTGGAAATTAATTTCGACCAATTTCACTTCTTTATAACTAACACAAAACGACCATATGTAGTTTCTTAAGCATGCTGGCATATGACTACTGCGGATAATAGTCATATGATGGGATAAATTTTACAGTGGTAGCATACGAATGTATCTTTTATCTATTGAAACAAGAGACCCATGAATCAAAATCATCATGCCATAAAATATCAATTTTAAATGGCCTCTGGTGTCTCAAGTTCTTGTAGTCATTAGTAAATCAATATTTAATTGGTTAGTCCACTCACGCACAAAGTAAAATTTATTGACATGTATGCATTATCTATTGTTTTTGTTAACTGGTACAGTGCCATTGTGTGTGTGTAATGTGTGTGTGCGTGCATGTGCATGTCCACGCCTGCCTTCCTGTCTCTCAAAATGTTGATTTAGTTTAATTTCTGATATAATTTGTGAAGCATGTAAAGTTTTGATATTGTTGACATGGTGTAAACTAGTGCATGCGATGTAATTGTCGCTTGGTAATCACATATAACAATTAGATTTGATGGAACGATAAGCTATAAATATTAAGAAGTAAAACTGTAGTAAGTTTTAAAGTCGATATTATAAGAGTAAGTAATCCAGATTGAATTTTTTTCATTTATTCCACATCACAGGTTGGAGCAGCTCTAAAGAAAATGTATGATGAGGGTATAATGAAACGTGAAGACTTGTTCATCACCTCTAAACTCTAGTTTGTTCATCCTTTTTTAGCAATATGAAATTATGCGCTTGATTATAAATATTTTTACGTACATACGTAAATGTATCTTTGCTCCAATCATAGAAACGGCCTACAAATGAATATGCAGTACCGATCATGCCCCTGATGATATTGTATTGGCACTAGATAAAACTCTTAAGCAATTACAAACTGAATATCTCGATCTTTATCTTTTAAGTTTCGTCTTTAGTGTATTTTGCATTTTCTTTTCTTCCAGAATTGAATCATGGATTTTTGGCTACCTGTAGTTTTATTTTACAGTTTGATGATTTGAGATGTCTTATATATTTTATGCATTCAACACACATGTAACAACCCGCATTTTTCGTATCAAAGGATCGTTAAATATTTTTATTTTATTCTCTGAGGGTTGAATCATTCTCATATTTTAATATGTTGTTTATAGGGATGTGAGACATACCCATAATTTTTTACCAATTTTGTTTGTGACCATTTTGCTGTTGTCAGTCTTGTACAGGGAATAACTTTGGACTCGGATTGAATCAGGTGGTGAGACCTGTGCCATTGGAAAGGAAATGATGTTTCACTTTCTGTAGAGTGGACACATTAAAGTTTTGGCTCAACGGTTTGGGAGGAATCGTTGTTTTAAGGTTTTACAGTTGGATGTTCAGGTTTTGTAAGCCATAATTAGCTGATTTGGGGAGGCCGATTAGTGGGCTAGTGAAGGCTATAAATACAGGGTAGGAGGCATAAAGAATAGTTTACTTTCTCCATTCTCTCATTTTGGAAGAGCTTGTGATCATCCATTCCTCCATTCTCTTCACCTTTCCACCATTAAAGCCTAGAGAATCGAAGATCTACGTCGTTTGAAGCTAGATCTATGCCATTCCAAGTGAGAGTTCATCGAATCGAAGAGTTTAGAGAAAATTCTTCACAGTCTGGATCTAGATATAAGTGTTTTTAGGTTGTTTTGGAGAATCGGTGAGTGATATGCATCTGTCACGCGGATTCAATCAAGTATATGAGTTGTATGCACATATTTTCATCATTTTGAATCAATTTCTCCTTGATCTACACCGTGGTAAGTTTGTATTCATATGAGTCGCCATAGGATCTAATTTAGCAACTTAAAACCAGTAATTTCCATATATTTCCATATGTTTATGCAAATTAGATTCATAATTTAGTTCATATGTTCATTTACCATGATTTTGGCAAATTATATATAATTTGTGATGAAAAATCATCTTTTTCATGTTGTTGGTGACTTCATAACGTTCTTATGGTTGTATTGGATGAATTAGTTGAGTAGATTTCGTCGATCTTCTTGTTTGATGAAGTTTTGGTTAAAATTGGAGATAAATTGGACCAGTACAGGCCATGAGTCGAGTGTGTAGTACAGTGTAGTACATGTGAAGGGGTCGGTCGATCAGAACAGGGTAGGTCGTGCACCTAGAGTGGTCAGTCGATCTGAGTAGCATGGGGAGGATCGGGTCGAGCATGGATGAGTCGGTCAGAAGGGATCAAGTAGGTCACGGTGAAGGTGAGAACTGGTGATGGGTCAGGTCAGTCAGAAAGGATCGGTTGGCTAGGCTGGTTCAGGTGAAGCTGGTCAGTCATGCATAGAGGTCGGTCGGTCTATAGGGAGGTGGGTCGGTCGATCGTGCACGGGGACAGGTTGGTCATGAAGTGTTTTGGTAGAGATTTGAAACGTTATGGTTGATGGCTTGAACGCTGTAGTTGGCAGTAAAAAGTTGTGGTTTGTTTCCGTAATAAATTGCTGAATGTTATGGAATGATGATGAAACCTATGTTGATGATATTTGGTTCAGTAATGGTTGTGACTTCGAAGAGAATTCAAGTAGGAATATTCGAAGTGTTGAAATGTGTTCGTTGATCGGTATAGAACAAAGAATGAGGTGACGACTCAAAGGTCGCGAGTTGGTGGATAAGGGTTGCTTAAGAAAGTTGCTTGAGCTTAGAAAAGTCGTTGGGTTGGATGACTAGAGATGCGAATGCCAAGAGATTATTGTTGTCATAAGTTCTAGCAGCCTCAAAGAAGGGGTACAATGGGGGCACCCAAGAGGCGGGAAGGTTGTCGGTCGAGTACCTTGGGTATCGTTGAAATGCCTAGTTGTCAAGGTTGGACAAACATACATACCGTTGAAAGGCACATGGAGTTTATGCTAGAACTGGAGTTACCTTTAGCGCTTGACATATAGCAAGGTTGACCGTCATACGATTAACAATAGTTTCGAAGCAGGATTGGCGGTGATAGCTAGAGTCAGTCATGGATGATTGGTTGTTCTGTTTGTATCATCTCACGTAGATTATCCAACATTAAAGGAGATGATTCTTGGGTGCTTGTCTAATACTGGTTTAGGCCTCTGGGGCTTGTGCTTAAGGGATGTTGCATTAGATTAGGATGGTTTACGTGATACATATAATATGGATGCTATGAGTGTTATGGTTCGATTGCTTTTGATTATCATGAATGAATGGTAGTTTTGATTTCCATGGACATATGGTTGAAAAGTGTTTTGTAAAGGCAATCGTTGTCAGATGTGGGGAAGGCAGGTTTGGGTTCTTCTCTAGTGTTGGTTGATTGGTTTGTTAATCTACCTATTCCCATATACTTTATTGTTGATGTTTGTTAGCTGTATTATTGCTCACTAAGACTGTTGTCTGACTCAAGGTTTTATGTTTCCCTCTTATTACCTTGGGTTGTTTATCCGGTTATGGATGGGCAGATTAGGTGGTAGGTGATATGTGATAGCTTAGTGAGGACAATGTTGCAGTTCACCGGCAAGCAGGAGGCTGGCGTATTGTCTTCCCTACTATATAGTACTTGGATTTCCGTTGTTTGAGTGGTGTATTGATGAAAATTTGTACAGACTTATGTTGTAAATCCTAGTGTCTGGATACACTTTCTAGTTGTTATGAAAGTTTGGTGTTTTCTTGTAATAACCTGGAAAATCAGAACCAATTTAATTTTTTTTATTTTGGCTATTTTAATGAATTTTGAATATTTAAAATGATTTATTTTAAATAGTAACGACTAGAAATTTATTTTGAATAGAATTAGAACCTATAAATTTAATTAAATCGAAGTTAGAATATAAATATTTATTTTAATTATAAAAGGAATTGGAAATGGCGCGATAGTTTGAAAATTCGATTTCAAATTCCAAATGAATGTATAGGATTCAAAATAAACCGGATTTTAGTAAAACCAAAAATATTTGAATCTATTTGAAAATATCTTTCCAAGAATGTGAAAAATCCAGATTTCATAACGGGAATAAATAGTTATGTCCAGTTGAAAATTCAGAATAGTGCTATGGAATTTATATAATATATGGCCCTTTAAAATAGCGATTTTGCAAATGACTTCTATTTTCGATGAAACCACTTTTTTTGGATCCGGAATGTCGAATTATTATCAGATTCCAATTTTCACAATTTTTTGAATTAATATGTGAGTGTGGTAAAAGAAAACGTGATTTGTCAATTTCAGTTGAATTTAATCGACTGGAAAATGACCGTTTTTCAAACGGTCTCCAAATGCAAAGAAATTAGTTTTGTTAGGATAGTACCGTCAAAATATAGCTAGATTTATTTTTTTGGAATTTATGGAGTTAGTATGTGGCTCCGGTAAATTAAAATGTGCGTATGAATTCAATATATATTGATTTATGTTTTAATTTAAAGGAAAACTAATCGAAACAGTCAAATTGGCTAACGGGATGTATCCCATTGTGTCCGGAATGGGGGTATTTAGCTAGGGCCGAAAGTCGTTGGGTCTCATTTGGAGTTCGAATAGGAAAGCCAACTTTTTGGAGAATTAAATAAAATAAAATAATAAATTATATAGTGAATATTAACTTCATTAGGCTCATATCCCTCCTATAGTTTACATGTAAATCTGCCCCGTATTTTTGTAGTTTTGCCATTTTCATTTTCTGGCCAAAATTTTAGGCGCTACAAGTTAATTTCATTTTTCTAAAATCTAGAGATATTCTCGGAAGTCCACAAAAATTAAAAAAAAAAATTGCATATATGTGTGTGCAACATTTGCCAATAGCTTCACAAATGTATGCAAACTATTGCATACGCTGTTTATATTGAAAAATGTGAATATAAACTTGCATAGATGTATGCAGCTATTTTGAAATACTTGCATACTCGTATGCAAATATTACATAAAGAAAATTTTACTTAATTTTTGCCTATAGATTATTGCATTTTTTCTTGCACGAAATTTTCTATGCTTGCACAGATGTATGCAAGTATTTTCAACACAGATGCATTAACAAAAATTCTGGCACTACGGGATGCAAGAAAATTCAATTACGTACATACTAGTATGCATTTAACTACCGTTTTCGCTGTTTTTCTGTATTTTTTTTGGTTTTGACGTGGTTTTTGATGGTTTTTTGGTTTGATTTTTTTAACGTTTACCTATTTTAATTAACTATGAATTTATGTGATTTTTGTATATTTTTATAAAATTTATTTACCGAATTTTTGAAAAATAGGGATTAAATTTACAATAAGTTTATGACATGATGTGAGCCTAATTTTGAAACTTAATATCGACCTGTAAAAGACGCACCCAATTATATAACCCTATTTCTCCAAACCCTAAGTTAATCCTCACTACCCCCGGTCAAAATAAAAAAATACACCCTTCCCTCCAAAAACTAGTCGCCCTTCCTTCGTAGACCACCATCGCCCTCAAGGCTCACCCCCGCCGCCGCGTTGAAGCCGCCACCTCTTAGACCCCTCCCCTTCCTCTCCTCCTCCCTCTCTTGCCAGAGAACCCCCAAACCCTCTGCCACGCCAAAATCCGCCACCCACAGTCCCCCCTCAGCCACCCAATTCCGTCCATGAACCCTTCCACTAATTAAAGATTTTTTTTTTAATTTTCTACATTTGCAAATGACCCCCGACCCCTTAGCAGCCCTGCCGCCACCACTGGCCACCCTCCTCCGACCGTCAATCCGCTGGTGAGTTTTTATTTTTAATTTAATATGTTTACGTAATTAAAAATGCGATCTTTTATTATATAAACATCGATAAAAATATGATTTTTATCGATGTTGAGTAGAAATAAAAATATGATATTTATCTATTAAAAATATGATTTTTATCTATGTTAAGTAGCGTCAAAAATATAATTTTTAGTGATATGAAAATATAATTTTTAGTGACGTGAAAAGAGATGATTTTTAAACATGAAAAGATATGATTTTTAAACATGAAAAGATATGATTTTTAAATATAAAAAGATGTGATATATATATATATATATATACACACACACACACACATACACTAGCGAAAAAAAATATGAGTAGCAGAATAAAAATATAATTTTTATATATATAGCTATATAAAAATATAATTTTTATATATGTAGCATTATAAAAATATGATTTTTATTACATAAGTAGCGTTATAAAAATATGATTTTTATATATGTAGTAGTGATATAGAAATGCGATTTTTATAGCATTGAATTAAAAATGTGATTTTTACAATAAACAATGTGAAAAAAGATTGAGTTGGAATTTCGGGCAAATCCAAACTGTTCAGAAATTTAGAAATAAAGAATGGAGGAGTGGATTCCAAAGTTGAGAACTTCTCACTCTAATTTATTTTCTAGTCAAATATATATACTAGGATGCAGATGGTGCTTAGTAGCACCCAACACCTTTGTTTGAAACCATGTTTGTTTGGTTGTTTGGTTTATCTGTTTGAATTTGGTTTAGGAAGTGAAATGAATTGATTGGAATTGGTATGTGTATGGCGCGAGCCAATATTAGGCTAGGGATAAGGCTAGACCTTATTCCGGTTCTAGTATCGCACCGTTATGCTGCCAATTTTTTTTAAAAATGTTAGAACAATAAAAATATCATTTTTATTATATAAATGAACTGTATTAAATATTCATGTGCTGAAATAAATATTTTATCGTTAAAATTAAATTTTTTAACGAGTATATGAATGAAAATAAATATTCATTTACAAATCGGACGATTTGTTTATGTATACACATTTGACTGATATTGATTGGGACGATATATTTTACACATCGCCCAACTGCACAAATAAAATCTGTGTGTGTTGATTGAAACCCCACACGGGTATCGGGATGATATTTGACATACAGTAATCCCAATTGTTTAGTTGTATGTCAATCGATTGACTGACAAGATGTTGTAAGCATTAATTATTTATATTCAACGCTTATGCAGTAATGTAATGCACTCTGGATGATGATTGACTATGTTTGATTATTGGTGTGTACATGTGTGTATGAAATCCATATAAATAGAATTATATGGTAATGGACTGTTCCTGATTCCAATTCAGAAAGAACGAATATTTTAAATTAACAAATATTTTAAAATGATGAGTGTTAGACCCAAAAGTGGTTCTAACACCCAAATTGATTAGAAACAAGATTAAATGAGACAAAAATAAAAATGAACACACAGGATTTATAGTGGTTCGGCGAAGAAATGCCTACGTCCACTTATCACTTACTATATTCAATAATTCAGTTGCAAATACAATGTAAGATTCACTCAGCAATTCACTTTTGTTCACTCAATTGACTAAAACAAGAAATGAAAGATGATTTGGATTCTCCGGGAGTAATGGAGTTCGGATGATGGAGGTAGTTGAATTCTCAAAGTGCTGAAAAAAGATCCTTCTCTTTGTCTCCAGATGGGGTATTTATAGGTGTGAATTTGCTAGAGACTTGATCCGGGTCAGGCCACGTGTCATCCATCGCATTCTCTTCGGGTTCGGATGAACCATCATGTTGACAACGCATCAAAGGGAAGGACGTTATGGGTATGAACTGGTCATAACCGGTCCGGATATCCAGGCGCTTTTGCAGGAGAATAACATGGATCATGGGTGCGGGTCGGAGACGTGCAGATAAGGGGTTCGGATCGGGATACCCGATCCGAACCGGATTGGTTTGGGCGCGACTCTCCTTCTCTAACCTATTCCGCTCCGCTCCATTGTTGTGGCAAGCAGATGGCTTTCCGATCCATTCGAGATTTAGTTGCCTTCCGATCCGATTAGATATGCCTTACCAATCTACTCAGTAAGAGATCACCGATCCGAACAGAAGTCTCTATCCGATCCGAACCGATATGTTGCTCTGACCCGACCCGAACAACTGTAGCTATCAATCTGAATTGTAGTGTTTTCCTCCAATCCGAACCGAAGTCTTATAATTAAAAATACCCTTCAATGTTTGGTTTCTTGAATTTGTGTTGCCTAGTTCACAAAGTAGGCTAACATTTTGCCCCCTCAAAGGATGCTTCTGTTGGAGATGAAGCGTGCTTTGATGTTGTTCGAATACTAGTCCTTGAAATTGAATCTTCAGAAAGTCATTTCTATTCGTTTGTGGAGATGCGTTGCTCCATGAAACCATGTCTCTTATCGCCTATATATATGTCATGAAATGTTTGATTCATTTTCTTCACTTTTGATTTAAGTCCGGAAGTTCTTCACGACACATAATGCTTCTCTCGGGTATGCTTTTCTTTTATCTCTCTTTTGAACTCAATTCGAGTCGGATGCTAAATTAATGTGTGAAATTTATTCGGTTCGGATTCCGATCCGATGCGTTTTCGTGGATTTGTTTCTTGGACATTGGGCCTTCAGGCAGAGTTGTGCTACTGGGCCTTCACTCCGGTTCGAGCGGGTGAGAAAGAATAGGAATATGAGGAGTCAACACCACCCCTTATATAAATCCACCACCGTCTTCTTTCTTTTCTTCTTCTTTTCTGCCGCCGCTTCCAAACCCTAGTATCGAAAACTTCATAAACTCCAATATCCTGAAACTATTCCTTGTAGATTTCTCAAATCAGACATATAGGTAGCTTTTTTAATCTCGAATAACTTCATTATAACTGCTCTTGATTTCAATTCGTGGTTGATTGGGATGGTTTAGCCATGGGGCTTTGCTTGAACTCCACATCGTCACTGGTGGATCCGCCATCACTTCGAGGCGCTGATAGGTTGGAGAGGGCAAATATTTGTCCTCAACTGGAGCTTTGGTGATGGAATGGATTTGTTTGTGAGTGGGGAGGAAGAGGAAGAAGATGAAGAGCGTGATGACAAATTGGAGTTGGTTCGGGTAGGAGACGAAGGAGCAGAAAGGAAGGAGAAGGAAAGGGAATCGGTTCGGGTTGCATACTTTAGAAAGACGGGAAGGAAGGAAAATGTCGGTTCGGGTCGGAGAAGAGAATGGGATAAGGGGTTGAAATAAATGGACTGGTTAAGTGATGCTGGTTCGGTTCGCATCAGGTCACCCGATCCGATCAGATCAGTCCTTTATCCGAACCCATTGTTTCCCTTGTCTTGAACTGACCTTGCTTTAATGAAGCATCCGAACCGACCCTATATCTGTATTTGTATTGAGCCAATTATCATATGCATATCCGAACCGAACCGAACGTATCAAACTTGGCACACAAAGACTACCCAACTAATTCAACTAACATTCACTCTAGACAATAACTTCGTGGACAGTTAGGATAGTGCCTTGCGAACATAAACGAGAATTAAGAACAACTCTGACTATCACTTTCTCTTCAAAGCTTTGTCTTACATTGCAGTACTTTTATTTTGCATTTCCCATATTTGCTGCACACACTTTAGTTCACACACATACACAAAGGGGGGCACGGGATAATTTACTCTAATCCGTGCTATTGCTTCTTCAATAGTTTCATGACAATGAGGCCTAGACGCTCTTCCCGTCTAGCTGAGAGGAAAGAAGCCCCGGAAACTTTTAGCAAAATCACTCTTGAGGATATATCTTCTTCGTCCGATCCGGAATGGGACAGTGAGGTTCCAGATTACGGGGTTGGTCATCGGGAAAACGACGAGGTGTCTTCAGAGAATGAAGTTTCTCTGGGTTTCGAGGAGGAAGGAGGGATTGGTGACAATCGAGCACCCGATGAATTTGACTCAGCCATTATATTGGAGTCACCTCCAGATTCCGTAGAATCGACAATCGACAACGACCGACTTGTTCGAATTTGCCTAAAATATGGAATAATGAAAAGGGACACCCTAGTGCCCTCATGCTCTGACCGTCCCCACAACCCTCCAGAAGGATATATGACGGTTACTCGATTGATGTGCATGGTCGGCGCCATTCCTCCATTTTCTCCTTTCATCGTTGATTTCTTAAGACAAATGCGGATTGCCCCCATGCAGTTGCATCCCAATTCATATGCCTATTTGCATACCTTGTACATAGCATATCGTGAGATCCTAGGCGTAGAGCTCACGTTCGATGATGTTCATTTCTTCTATAATTTCAAGCACCGGACTAGAGAAACTCCATCTTTCTGTTACTTTGAATCAGTCCCAAAAAGGAAGATAATCTCTACACCATTTAGCAGCAAAGCTGGAGATTCCAGACTAGAATGGTTCTATATAAAGCAACAGTCTGGATGCGCCAGGAGATGGACAAAATCAAGTAAAGCGTTGATTTTCTGAACCCAGACTCTATACACTTGAATCATCACCCTGACCTGTTTTCCTTTTTGTTTGCAGTCGACAATCCTAAACAGATATCAGATCAGGTGTTCTTTGATCGGATGCACCGTCTTCTTAATGGCGATCAAAAATTCCTGACTATCGACGAGGTCCTTAAAGATGAATACCTTCATTTTCACGGGCTGCTATCCGTTTTCCGTAGCATCGGTCATGGGACGGTCCCTTGTGCATACATTCCTCCAGTGGAGACAGTTCCAGAGATAGGAGAAGGCTCGGGAATTCCTACAGCTCCTCTTCAAACTTCACCTTCTCCCTCTTCCACACAAGATGATGAACTGGCTAATCTGGCCGAAAAACATTGTGAAGGGTATATTGCCCCCGAGGAAACTACTTCTCTAGACAAGTCAAAATCTTCCCAAGAGTCGCCACTTCACGCTTCCGAAGGGGATGTTCCTAGCACTAATGAGCACATATTTCAGGGTTTGGGGGATCTCCCCTTACCTGAGACTATATATACTTCAGAGGATTTCAGGAAGGATCCTTTAGTCTTCACTTCTTCCGAAGAAACTACTCCCGCTAAGGCCAAAGAGCCTGCCCGCACTAGTCTAGCTTCAGACTCGGGTTGGTTGGGGGGAAACACACCACTTAGGATACACTTTACACCACAGCATTAGCATTCATTGCACTTCTTTCTCCATGAATCCATTAATTCTAAACTTCGTTTATTTTATCGTGCAGGTACAATGTCTCGATCCTATTATGATATAAGAAAGCTTCGTCGCAGCATGTCCAATCCTCCTCAGGATGTCGAGTATGATCGCCGGGATGATCGTGGTAGGGAGGAAGAAGACCTTATGATCCCTATCGATCTCGGCCCTCACGCTCCCGCTCACCAGTTCGACCGGAACAAGAGAAATACAAGAGCTATCAAGGTCGCAGGGAGGAGGATAGACCACCATCTAAAGACTCCACTTCTTCCCATGAAAAGCGGAGTAGAGAGAAAACTCCTCCAAGAGAAACCGGGTCTCGAAGTAAACAAAAGGTCCCTGCTACTAAGCGGCCTAGGTCGGATAAAGAGACTACTGAATCCTCTGCACATAGGAGCACCGAATTATCAATTCCCACTCCTCCCCCATTAGATGCGGGAACTGCAGTAAAGCTGGCATATTTAGAGGAGCAATTTCCCGAGCACTACTTCGAGACTCTAACCTTTCTACCTACCCTTGAACCTATTTCTTCTAATTGGGCCGATGAGGCCAAGGCAAAGATTGATTTGGTAGAAAAACAATATTCCGAGATGTTCAAGTATTCACGCAATCTTTCTAGAATCATCCGCACTCTAATGACAAATGCTAACTCAATGCAAAAGACCGCGGAGGAGGATGCTAAGGCCTTAAAAACCTTAGGAAAAGATTTGGAAGACACTCAAGCTCAACTAGCTGTCGCTCAAAAGAACGCTTCTAATTTCAAACAACAGTTTGAGGACATGCAAAAGCGTTATCATGACTTGCTTGAGTCCCATACTCAGGAGCGCTCTGAACTAAAAAAGCAAGCTGACGAGGCCAAGTCAGAAGCTGCTAAAACACACCTTGCTTATGCTGAGCTTGAACGGAAAAACGCCGAGTTAGCAAAAAGGAGTGCTGAATTAGAAAAGAAAAATGCTGACTTGGCTTCGAAGCTGTTGGAGGCAGAAAACAGGGCTGCTCTAGCCGAAGGCAACGTGGAATGTGCTATTAAATCTGCGGAGGAAGCCCGCAAGCAACTTTCAGAGGCGGAGGCTGATATTCAGGGCTTCGGCGAGCTAATGATTGAATTCTTCGCACACATTATTCGTCGTCGAAACATCTCTTGGATCGAGGACTATCCATCCACTCTGGTTCAAGTATGGAATCAAATTGTTGAGTGGGAAAAAGAAGAACTTAAGGTCGATTCCCTTGATGAAGATAAACTGATGGAGAAATACTTGAGAGATGATGAACCGGAGCGTCTAGCTGAAGGGCGCCGCCTCATCGCTGAGGCTATGGAAGAAGAGAGACGGAAGTCTAAACAAAAAACCATTCCCGAAGCTAGCTCCTCTTCTTCTTCTCCTGCCACTCCCGAAGTAGAAGGGTATGATCCCGAAAACCCGGGAATTCCCCGGACAACTTTGCTATCTCCCATTCCTGAAATAACTCCAGAGGTAGTAGTCACCCCCACTGAAAAGTCTTCAGAAGGTATCCCTATCTTTTCTCCTCAATTTGCCAAGGCTACTACTACCTTTGGCTACGTGATTGAACGTTCGATGAGAAACCCTTTGCTTTCGCCTGAGTTGATAAACGATGTTTCTCATTCTGTAGGTGCTGAATCATCCGCAAAGACAGATGTAGCTCAAGGAGCTGTCGCTGGGACGAAGCCCGCTGATAGGGTCAAAGAAGGGGAAGACAAGGCTGCTTCCATAGACTTGGGGGAAGGAAATGAGCCAACTAAGGTCACCACTCCCCATGATGAAGAAATGATTGCAGCTTTAAAAGACGACGGAGGAGACGAGGGGCATGATGAGGAACCGGAGGTTGCAATAACTGGGGAATCTAAAAGCGCTGATGACGTTACCTTGGCTGCCATGAAGGCTGATCAAGACAAGCGCTTGCAATTAAAGGCCGAAGAACTAGACCATGAGGTCCTCAAGCCCCTCGCAGTTGTGGATGCAGGTTCAAGGTTAGTTGTTAAGCTCTCGACTAGATCTATTACCGAAGAACTTGCTAAAAAATCTTCTCTTGATTCTAGTGCCCCGCCCTCCGGGAAGAAGTCTGCTGGCTCCAGTACCACATCTTCAGGGAAAAAGAAATCAAAACGAATCTTGACTGAAGCCGAGAAGGAAGCAAAGGATGCAGAGAAAGCTGCCAAAAAATCTAAGGCTCATTCCAAGCCCAAATAGTGGGTTCCCCTGTATCTTTTTAGCATCTTTGTGAACCAATAAGTGCTGCTACAAAAGCAGCTTCCGCACTTTCTTTTTTAGCTATTTCCCTGTACAAATTCATTCATTTGTAAATAAAAATAATTCACTTTTTGCAATGTTTATTTGTTAGTAGTTCTGCACTTATGTAAAAATGCATGTCTATAGTTATGAAACGAAACTGTGGATGGGGGAAATATGTGTATGCATATGTGTCCCCAGTTTATTTCCACAAGTTATTCAATGCTTAACCTAGCAATCTGAATGCTCCCAATTCTCTGACGGGATAGCACTTCCTGTGTCGTCAATACCTGTTGTTTTTCCTGGCATTTCTTTTATACTCTCCCTCTTTCTCTTGAGAGTCAGAGTTCGAGTTCGATCATTTGTTTATTCCCCGGTCTCTCAACGGGGAAAGATTTCTTTCTCGGCGCTCAGTCGGAGATGCCTTTATACTCTCTTTCTCTCTGGAAAGTTAGAGTTAGGAGTAGAATTTCTTTTTCAGCGCTCAGTCGGAGACGCTTTTATACTCTCTCTCTTTCTCTGGAGAGTTAGAGTTAAGAATAGAATTTCTTTTTCAGCGCTCAGTCTGAGACGCTTTTATACTCTCTCTCTTTCTCTGGAGAGTTAGAGTTAAGAATGTCGTTTTCTCATTCTTTTACGTCTTATTGCACAAATAATCATTGTGCTTCTTTTTATGTCCAAACTGTTTTCAACCTTTTTTAGGCTCTGAGTTATCCTGTATTTTATAATTACAACAGAATAACTGATGAATGTAAACGCATAAAAGTAAATAACACACAACATTTTTATAGTGGTTCAGCTAAGTCATAGCCTACATCCACTTTATAGCCCTTTATTTATGTCGTCAGATTTTCCCAAGGCAAGTCGTGCCTAGTTACAGAGTTCACAGGAAAAATAACAAAAGGTACATCATTTCTAATCCAAATATCGCATTAAGTGTTGGGCATTCCATGCTCGAGGGACTTCTTCGCCATCTACGGTCGTTAACTTGAAGGTTCCTTTTTCAAGTTTCCGTTGAATGACAAAGGGTCCTTCCCATTTTGGGCCGAGGTGAGGAAGGGATGGAAAAACTCTCTTTAGCACCAAATCTCCTGGTTCAAAAGTTCTGAGGCGAACTTTTTTGTCATAATAGCATGCCATCTGACGCCGATGTCTTGCTGCACGCAAGTCTGCTTCGTCCCTTTTCTCTTCGACTTCATCAAGGGACTCAAGTAAGAGTGCCCGATTCGTCATCGGGTCATAATATGTCACCCTGTGGGAAGGAACTTCCAGTTCAACTGGAATTACTGCTTCTGAGCCAAAGGAGAGAGAGAAAGGGGTATGACCGGTGGCGGTCTTGAATGTTGTTCGATGTGCCCACAAAGCTAGGGGCAATTCGTCAACCCATCTTGCCTTTGCACGTTCCAACCGTTTCTTGAGGATGGATTTTATAACTTTGTTTATTGCCTCTACTTGTCCATTCGATTGCGGATAGACAACTGCAGTATATCGCTTGTCTATCTTATACTTCTGACAGAAATTTCTGAATTCAGTACTATCAAACTGGGTTCCGTTGTCGGTTATGATCGTCCTTGGAATCCCGAATCGGCATATAATATTTCTGACCACAAAACTTATCACCTTTCTTGTTGTGATCTTGGTCAAGGGCTCAGCTTCCACCCATTTCGTAAAATAGTCCACAGCCACTATTGCATACTTAGCTCCTCCTTTAGCAATCGGTAAAACTCCAATGATATCAATTCCCCATGTGGCAAATGGCCAAGGACTCACCATCGATTTAAGCTGGGTTGATGGTGCCCTGGGGATTTTGGCGAATCTCTGGCACTTATCGCAGCGTCGTGAATAATCAGCTGCATCTCTGTTGATCGTAGGCCAGAAGTATCCGTACCGCAATATTTTCTTTGCTAAAGTTTGACCTCCTGTATGATCTCCACACTCACCTTCGTGTACTTCTCTTAGTACACGCTTGATGTCGTCGTGTGCGATACATCGTAACAGGGGCATAGAAAATCCTTGTCTATAGAGAGTATCGTCTTGTATAACATATCTGGTAGCTTTGCGAACTACAGCTCTTTTCTCACTCTTCTTCGATGGGAGTGTCCCATTCTTAAGAAAATTCTTAATTGGAGTCATCCATGACTCCTTCTCTGGTTTCACTTCAAAAGCGAATTCAATTTCCATTGACTCAAAGCTTGGCGACTCCAACGTTTCAATTGGAATTACCTCAGTCTCTTCTGGATTGTCGGAACTAGCCAGTTTTGCCAGTCTATCCGCTTTCTGGTTTTCAACTCTGGGAATATGTGTTATGTTGTACCGCTCTAAGCTATTCAATAGCTCTTTCACTTTCTTGAGGTAGGCGATAAGCCGAGGTCCTCGAGCCGCAAATTCATCTCGCACTTGGCAAACAACAATTTTAGAGTCGCAGAATACATCTAACATTTTTACTCCAAGGTCTTTAGCAAGTTTCAGCCCGGCAATCAGGGCTTCATATTCAGAATCATTGTTAGTTGCCGAAAATTCTAGTCGCAGGGCGTAATATAACGACCGCCCCTCGGGAGTAACTAAGACAATTCCAGCTCCGGACCTTCGGTCATTCTTAGCTCCATCTGTATATAATTTCCACGGATTCATCTCTAGCACATCCTCGGATTTAACCACTTGGTCATTGATTATTTCCTCCTCTGGAATGGTGAACTCCGCAATAAAGTCTGCTAGAGCTTGCCCCCTGATTGACTTTCGTGGTTGAAAATTCAAATCAAACTGGCTTAGTTCTATGTTCCATTTCAACCTTCCCGATGCTTCGGGTCTCTGCAATACCTGTCTCAAGGGCTGGTCGGTGTATATGGTTATTGGATGGGCTTGGAAATAATGGCGAAGTTTTCGGGATGCGATCAGAAGGCTGTAAGCGAGCTTCTCAATTTTTGGGTAATTGCGCTCTGCCGCTGCTAATTTCTTACTCACATAATACACCGGCCTTTGTACTTTGTTTTCTTCTCGAACCAGAGCCGTGCTGACAGCATGAGCCGAGACTGCCAAATAAACGAATAATTCTTCGTGATCTACGGGCTTTGATAAAATCGGCGGTTTCTCTAGCAGTTCTAACAGATTTTGAAAGGCCTCAACACAATCCGGAGTCCACTGGAAGTTCTTCTTTCCCCTTTTAATCAAATCAAAAAACGGAACACATTTATCTGTGGCTTTGGAGATGAATCTACTCAGCGCCGCTACTTTCCCTGCCAGACTTTGGACGTCCTTAATTCTCCTCGGTTCTTCGATGTTTCTAATTGCTGCTATCTGGCTAGGGTTGATTTCAATTCCTCGGGAACTCACAATAAAGCCAAGGAACTTTCCCGATGCCACTCCAAATGAGCATTTCAGAGGATTCAATTTCATATGGTACTTTCGCAAGATACCAAACATTTCCGCTAAGTCTTGCGTATGGTTGGAAGACTGCTTTGATTTAACAAGCATATCATCCACATAATCTTCCATAGTTTTTCCTATTTGATCATAAAACATTCTATTTACCAAGCGCTGATAAGTAGCTCCAGCGTTTTTTAACCCAAATGGCATTACAACATAGCAATATAGCCCCAAATTCGTAATGAAACTCGTATGTTCTTGGTCTGGTACGTGCATAGGAATTTGGTTGTATCCAGAATATGCGTCCATGAAAGAAAGAAGTTCATGACCTACTGTCGAGTCTACAAGCTGGTCAATCCTGGGAAGTGGGAAACTATCTTTTGGGCAAGCCTTATTTAAATCTGAAAAGTCAATGCAAGTCCGCCACTTTCCGTTTGGCTTCTTTACTAATACGGGATTCGATATCCAGTCGGGATATGTCGAATCTCGAATAAATCCATTCTGCTTCAATTTCTCTACTTCCTCCTTGAGAGCAGCCGACCTCTCTGGGCCCAGCATGCGTCTCTTCTGCTTCACAGGCGGATGCTTCGGATTTACATTCAATTTATGACTTATAATGGATGGTGATATCCCACACATGTCAGCATGGGTCCAGGCGAACACGTCTAAGTTTGCCTTCAAGAAGTCTGTTAATTATTCAGCACGACGTGGATCCAATTGAGAACCAATCTTCAAAACTTTCGTCGGATCAGCTTTATCAATGGGAATTTCCACTGTCGCTTCATTAGGAGTTGCATTCCTAGCCTCTGGTTCCTCGTCTTTTCTAGGATCCAGGTCTTCAGGCGTTCCTTTGGGCAACTCCTTCGAGGTCAATCTCTCTAATTGCTATGCCGAGTCCCCCTTTGAGGGAGACGAGGCATCTTTACTTTCAACGTTAAGCCCTTTCATCAACATCTTTAACTCGGCCACATAGCAGGCCCGTCCAGAAACCTGATCCCCTCTCATTACTCCAGTTCCAGCTTCGGTTGGGAACTTAAGTAACAAGCACCAAGGGGCGATACAAACTCTAAATTCAGCGAGGGCAGGTCTCCCCAAAAATGCGTTATATGGCGAATCTACGTCCAATACTACGAACTGAAGCATTCGCACTCTTCTACGTTCTCCTTGCCCTAGGGTCACGGGCAACTCTATATATCCCATGGGAGCTGTCGTCGCTCCGTTGAAGCCTCTAATCCATCCTTCACAAGGTTTCAGATCTTCGGGCTCAAGCTTCATCTGATCAAATGACTTCTTGAACAAAATATTAACGGAACTTCCGTTGTCTACTAATACCTTATGGACCAAGGCCGGCCCAATGGTGGTAGTAATAACCAACGGATCATTGGTGGGTGATTGAATCCCAGTATTGTCTCGGCTTCGAAATACCACGTCGTCGAACATGGTCTTCTGTTGTTTTATGGGGGCGACATCTTCCAAATCGTCACCTTCATTCACATCAAGATGCTTGGCAGCATTCACAAATTGGTCCATTGACCTAAAACTTCGGATTGCCGGGTGAGGTCCGCCTACAATGGAGTTGATGACAAATCCTTTACCTTTCTGCTGCGCTGTAGGCTTGGGAGCAGGTAGAATCTGTTTTGGAGCCTGCTCACTTTGCCCCCTGTCCCTCGGGGCAACCTTGTACTCGTCCAACTTCCCTTCACGCAACAGTTTCTCAATCACATCCCTCAAATGCCGACATTCATTGGTCGAATGCCCATGAGTTCCGTGAAACAAGCAAAATTTCCCTGTCGCCATTTCTTTCTCGGTCGAATCACGAGGTGGCGGTCTTTTGTACTGTATCACATTGTACGTATCCAGGTAAATATTTTCCAGGGTGTCGTTCAATGGTGTATAATTCTCATAGTTCTGGAATCGGGGTCTTTTATTAGGGTCACTTCCCCTATTTCTGTTTCTTCTATTACCGCTCGAATTACGGTTATTGTTGTTGTTTCCTCCACTTCCAGTATTGCTATTTCCACCCTTGTTTCCTACATTTACTTCAACCTTGCCAGAATTCTCCCCCGACTGCTTCACGGCGATATTACTCTGCACATTCTCCTTTGAAGCCGTCTCAGACTTTCTCTTTCGATTTGCCCTGGCCTCCTCTCGCCTTAAATAAATATCGGCTTTTTCGTAGAATATCTCCCTTATGGGGGGTGTCTTCCCAGAAAGGTAGTCTCCAAACTCAGATTCAGGATCAACTCCTTCCTTCAATGCCATCAGAATAGTGGGCTCATGCGGGTCACTGACCTCAGTTACAGCTTGGTTAAAACGATCAAGATATGCCCTTAAAGATTCTCCTGGTGCCTGTTTGATTCTCGATAATTCAATAACACTTTTGGACTTTCGGGCATGTAATCGGAACTGGTTCATGAAACGCTCGCTTAGTTCCTTGTAATTAGAAATCGAACGAGGAGGAAGTCGGGTAAACCAGAACAATGCCACATCTTCTAGGTAGATTGGGAATGCTTTGCACTTCACTTCATCAGGGGCAGCAGCGGCATTCATGAGCCACGAATACCGCATCAAATGCTGTCCCAGATCAGTCCTTCCGTTATACTTGTCCATCTGTGGCAAGTTAAAGCGTCGGGGAAACTGGAAGTCGAGGATATCGTCGGTGAACGGAGTATGGCTTCGCTCAATGCCATAGTCTTCATTTGTATAATTCCGGCTCTCGGACATAATTCGGCGAACCATTTCCTGTACATCAGCACTAGTTAGGGGCTGCTCAGGTTCCCTGGCCCTAGTATCCGAGTTCCTTCTGGGCTCTTGCTCAAGAGATGCCCTTATTCTTCGAGCTGCCTCTGCTCGATTCCGTTCCCTGCGTTCCCGGTCGATCTCGGGAAGAGGGGACTGGAGTCTTTGCCCCCGAGTAGGGTCATCGTTTACTAATGCTCGTGCGATATCCTCGCGAGATCCCAAAGATCCAAATGTCAGCTGCTCCACATTCTGAGGTCGTTCGAGGGGCCTCCGTTCACGGGGCCTCTCTTCCTCGGAAGATGAAGATTGATCTACTGGTGTGTGACGAACCGGTGATGGAGTTCTCTGTCGACGGAGCTCACTGATCTCCCGACTCATGAGCCTCATATTTTCCTGCATCATGAGATTAGTGCGCTCATGAACTTTCATGGCCTCCCTCATGCACTCAAGCATATCAAGCAAGCGCGAGAAATCTCCTTGGGTGATGGGCGCAGATGGATTGACCTGATCACCAACCCTGGTAGCTGGAATTGGAGCATTCGTAGGGACTCAAGTAGAGGTTCCAGCCTCACCAAGCATCGGGTCGGATCGGAGGTAGGAAGTCGGATCGGATCGGAGCTGGGGTGCCTGGTCGGATCGGAGCACAGCGGGCAGTTCGGGTCGGTTCAGATTGGGGGAATGCACTGCTTCAGAGTCTCCTACCCGGATCGGATCGGAGCTCTCCCCCTGCTGGCGGCTCGGATTTCCTGCATTGATTCTTCCTGCTACTGAACTCTGCCCCCGAGACCTTGTTACAACAGCATTTTGCTGATCTTCGCCAGCTCCATTTCCTCGAAAAGACTGAACTTCCTTGCCTTTTCCTTTGGCCATGAGTTTTTAACAATCACTTCAACGAATGTAAAAAAGCGGAGAAACTTAAGGATTCACTTCTTTGAACTCAACGGTCCAAAAAGTAGAAAGAGATTCCGGAAAATAAAGAATTTATATGAGGATTCTCAGTGAAAGCACCAAAATGTTAGACCCAAAAGTGGTTCTAACACCCAAATTGATTAGAAACAAGATTAAATGAGACAAAAATAAAAATGAACACACAGGATTTATAGTGGTTCGGCGAAGAAATGCCTACGTCCACTTATCACTCACTATATTCAATAATTCAGTTGCAAATACAATGTAAGATTCACTCAGCAATTCACTTTTGTTCACTCAATTGACTAAAACAAGAAATGAAAGATGATTTGGATTCTCCGGGAGTAATGGAGTTCGGATGATGGAGGTAGTTGAATTCTCAAAGTGCTGAAAAAAGATCCTTCTCTTTGTCTCCAGACGGGGTATTTATAGGTGTGAATTTGCTTGAGACTTGATCCGGGTCGGGCCACGTGTCATCCATCGCATTCTCTTCGGGTTCGGATGAACCATCATGTTGACAACGCATCAAAGGGAAGGACGTTATGGGTATGAACTGGTCATAACCGGTCCAGATATCCAGGCGCTTTTGCAGGAGAATAACATGGATCATGGGTGCGGGTCGGAGACGTGCAGATAAGGGGTTCGGATCGGGATACCCGATCCGAACCGGATTGGTTTGGGCGTGACTCTCCTTCTCTAACCTATTCCGCTCCGCTCCATTGTTATGGCAAGCAGATGGCTTTCCGATCCATTCGAGATTTAGTTGCCTTCCGATCCGATTAGATATGCCTTACCAATCTACTCAGTAAGAGATCACCGATCCGAACAGAAGTCTCTATCCGATCCGAACCGATATGTTGCTCTGACCCGACCCGAACAACTGTAGCTATCAATCTGAATTGTAGTGTTTTCCTCCAATCCGAACCGAAGTCTTATAATTAAAAATACCCTTCAATGTTTGGTTTCTTGACTTTGTGTTGCCTAGTTCACAAAGTAGGCTAACAATGAGGAATGATATTTAAAATAACTAATATTTTAAAATCATATTCAGTAATGGATCAAAATATGATTTTGATGTCCGATTTGGGATGGACACAAATATAATTAAATATATAAAGCCGTGTTGATCAGATTAACGCCATTTTGACGTGAATGATACTTATATCGATTTTATTCATTTTTATATTGAATATCGAAAAGGAAATGATTTCAAAATATGATATTTTGAAAATATTATCATTTATATATAATAATGATAAGGAAAATTCAATTTTGATTTAAAATTTAAAATGAAGTTAGAATCGTTTTAAAACGAATTTATAAAAAACATTTTAAATGGAAATTTACGAAATATATATAATATATATATATTTAATGACCTGAATAGAACGCGTTGCGCTGCGGCAGTTCGCGAATTTCGACCATTAACTTCGAATTGACAATATGGGAGATCCGACCGTCGGATTCTCCGAAAACCGGAACCATTGGGTTCATATTGAAAAGAGATTACCAAAAAATATAAGAGATTTGAAATCTAACGGTTGATTTGGAATTACGTCCAAATCAAATTTGGAAAAGGTCATTGTAAGTGCAGTTCGATGACCGTTTTTGGAAGTCGACTGAAAGGGCCTTAATAAAATTATTAAAAATATTGATAATTTGTGTAAAATCATAAAAATGATTTGGAAAGAATTTGGATGAAAAATTCCACATTTGTAAAGATAATTTTTTTTATCAAAATGAACTAGAATTATAATCCAATATTTTTAAATAAATAAACTGGATTTGAGAATGGGTTTTAATATAACCAAAATTTCCAATATATGAATTGGAGTGGATTTGAATGGTAATCATTTTCGGAATATTTCGATATTGGATTTCGTGATTATACGGATATTGTTATGGAAATTTGGAAGATATATTTTATATTGTTATTTCCAATACGATATTTGTTGGTTTTAGAATTTGATATTGAATATAAGCCGATATAATTTCTATTCAGAGCCTTTTATTTAATATCAAATTAGATTTTGGGTTTGTCGTGAATGGTGTCTTCATTAACATTGTTCTTAAACCTAGTTGAGAAAAGATTAAATCTTTTAATCAAGATTTAGTGAAGTTTTCCAGTTAATTAAGATTTAATTGGAATTGAATAAAAGGATTTAATCTTGGGTTTATCGGGAATGGTGTTTTCAGTAACACTGTTCCTAAACCCCGTTGAAAAGAATAAATCCTTTAATTAAGATTATTAGAGTTTCCAGTTACACCTGGTAATTGGAATAAAATGGAATGTGAATCGGGTTTATCGTGAATTGTGTTTTTAACAACATTCGTTCTTTAACCCGATTAACAGTGAAATATGATTTGGAATTTATAAATCTTTTAATTAAGATTTAGGGGTCCTTTCTGTAACGCCCCATGCCCATTAATGTCACTCACAAAGGGAATGCATTAACTTCTATGGAGCATTTTAAGTGTGTATAGAACAGAAACTTAACAATAAGACAGATATAAACAGTACTTAAAAATTTAAAACTTTATTCATTGCAGCGGTAAACACATATGTTTGATTACATCATCGAATACCAGAGTTAAAGTACATAATATCCATCTTGACTAAATCAAAGTACATAAATTGAAAGACATAACCCCAATACAAAATAGCCATAAATAAGATAGGCTGAACTTTTACTTCAGCGATCCAAGCAACTTCTAAAAGCAAGAGATATAGCTGTCCAAAATGAAGCTCCACTGGTGCTAGTTCCACCCTAATCACCTGGGGGGGAAAGGAAGAGGAGGAAACAAAGGGGGTCAGACATAAAGTCTGGCGAGTGCGATAACTTTAACAATATAATTACCAAAATAACTAGGCTAAGGCATAAGTTGGAAAATAAGGAAATGACTGTGAATAATTGGGTATGACAGAGTAAACAAAAAGGAAATAAGATAAACAAACATAACGTTAAAGGCACTCCTAAACCACTATAGTATAATTACTATACTGCACCACACTAAACACCCTAAAAGTTGACCCCGCCTACTAGACTTTAATAATAATAATGGTAGTTTCGTGTACCCCTAGTTGCCTTCATAGGTGCCGCTTGCTCCTATCTCCACTAGGTGTACCCACTACCCCCATGCTAACGGATCCCTATGTAGCAACCCAAATTTCCGGTACCTTTTGAGCTGATTGAACAACACTAATCCAACCCAAATGATACCAGAAACCCAGATGCCAATAGAAAGAATTTAGAGGGTGAGATAAGAAAGAAAGAAATATTAGAATAGAAGAAATAGGAAGAAGAAAACACAACACAAATCAGAGTCCCACATCGCAGCGGAACAAAATATAATATAGAAATATTCTTTATTGAGATCTTGAAAATATACTTACAACATCAGAATACATCAATACACTTGGACAGTTATAACAACCTGTCCTCATATACATCACACAGCGGAATATACTAGATATAATCCTACGTCTGAACACTTTCAGCATGTCTATAGACTTTGCAGCATCCGATAAGCTGGACCTGTACATCCCGAGCTAACCTAGAGTATTACAAATACCGGGTTAGTGTGGTGAACCAGAGTGAGAATAATTCGCACGATTTAAGGGGAATCATCAAACTTGATTTTTAAATTCAAATCTCTTTCGAAAGAAAAGGATAATAGTAAGACCAACCCACACATAAACACGGACGGTTTTTACCTTACTATAACCCAAAACAGTTTTGAAATCATATCTTATTCTGATATTATAATAGTGTCTAAATACAAGTAAATAACAATCTAGTGGAACGCTTGCATTTCACACTCCACATATCTAGTATACAATCAAAAACCACGGGCGCTTATTGGATATTGGATTCCAACTATGACAAGGTATAGGACCACCTGCCGATAGTGTATCTCTAGAGGCGAATACACTGGGTTCAACAAGAACGTCTTGCAACCCAGCCCTCACATGACCAACCACTCATTTCGCTTGAGTGTACTGAATGTATATCACCGACGGTTGGGATCAACAACCGCCTCCCGAAATGGGACAACATCGATAGATTAAAGAAGAAAAAAGAATTTCTCTAGGTAGGTGATTATACATCCTAATGGGAGCGACCCACATAGCCATGCTGCTTGCCCGATTTCTGTCATATCCCAGTTGATGAGGCTTGAGGTTATAATCGACTATTGAAACATCTGGCCACCCTTTACATCGTCCATACACATCATCTAGGAACATGATGAACCGAAGGCACTCTCCTACTGCATCCAATATAGGAATCACCCCATGGATCAGTAGCGAGTAGTCCTTGCAATCCGAAGATTCCAATCACGACAGAATCACAAGTCATCATAACTCTGGTAGCTAGCCAGAGAAATTTAATGAGTAGTTCTTCCGCTTATGAAGTTCAACGGTCTTCAATGCTCCATCTCGACCATCTTCTGACATCTTTAACGTTACGTATTTGCTGGTCGGGATGGTTTTCAAATATAAATGCGATCCGGTCTTTCCGAATCAACAATCGATTAGGCCAGATTCTGATAGTCGGTGTTTTAACTATCAAAACAACAATCACCCATAAAAATAAAGTGGATCCATTGGTTCAGTATACAACGTCACTTGGCCTCGTTTAGTCAAACATTCATTTATAACTCTTTCGATATTTGAAGTACGCCCCTTCACTTCTTATTCCCAAATCAATTTACTCAAACTTTCAAATTATAGTTTATCATATCCTTCACAGAAATATCTTTTTAATTCCCTCAACTACCTTCGTCTCTAAACCAATATCACCCTTGGATAATCATGAAGTCATTCAAGTTGGGGTATTTTATTTACCTCTCAGACCTTGAGTCGACAACATTCTTATCTTCGGATTAAATAGAAGTTTATTAACAAAATTTTGATTTCCAAGAACTTTCCCAAAAATTTCATCAACTATAGAATCTCTTTTATAATCCACTCATCTTATTTGATGTAAATAACTTTATTTCTCAAAGACACTAGTTAGATCTTTACTTTAATAATCGATTCTCATCCACTTAAGCTTTCGTTCACTTTCTACTCATATTAAATCATATTTGAAACTTTCCTTTTATAAAATTTGCTTCTATAAGATAAATCAAAATTTTAACTCATATCAATATGAGTAAAACATGTTAAAACCCTTTTTTATTATAAACAAGGCTTTAAACTCCATTTCCATTATAACCAATATCATCTCGATATATGTTTATTTTCAAACATTTCCCCTTTAAAGGCAAATCTTATCGATACATCAAAACGACTTGCTTTCACTTGAAAACACGATAAAATATTCATATCTTGTCTATCGAGTTACTTATTGTAACGACCCGCCTTTTTGCCCGATTCTCGCCGGTAATTAAACCGACTCAAATCGTTCATAAAGACGAATTGTTATGGGTACTTACATACATTGAACAAAAACAACAGAACTTTTCATTGAATAATTCAATATTACATCAGAGTTACATGAATATCAGAGTTACACATAAATATACATAGCGGAAGAAATAAACTCTCAGCGGAAGAACATTATCTGATACAGCGGAAGCTCCAACTCTAGCGTGAACTCTAACTTCGGAAGCGTTCTGAATCTTCTTCAACGATCCATAACTGCAAAACTAAACACTAGCTGCCCGTGTGGAAAATTAGCGGGCACCCAGAGTTTAGGAACAATAAACTCCAGGTCAGTCATGGGACTGGTGTGAGAACTCAAAAACAGTTATCATTTAGGTTTCATTTTAAGTTGGGCAATTCAACGGACCACGCCACTAATGCGGAACGGGTTTTACTCCATATGGATTCCCGTGCATAGAAATACGCAATGCCTTTTGAAAATGAAGCTATCATAAGCTCGTCCCACATCACACAATGCAAGCGCACACCAGATGGGCGAGTTTTGTCTTATGATAACCGAACATGATTTCATACGTGAAAATCCTCTTTAATATTATCATATAGTGTGGAAAACAAATTCGCAATTAAATGTATTAATCCTAGACGGCATGAGTGTCCCATACCACTATGTCGCCATATATAAATACAATCAAAATCGCAAGGCTCGTATTGGAGATTTGGATTTCCAACTTGATGATTCCTGACACGAAAGATCAATCAGGGACTTGAGCGAAGTGTAACGCAACAAATCGCCAGGGCAGTATCTACGGTTTTCGACCAGACGCGGCCCCCCGAACATACCTCATCCCTAGTTCAAGTGGTTTCCCACTGCTGCAGCACTCATCATCAACTCATATGTATATACAGACCAAACCGCCAGTTTCCCATCATCCGAGGTGTGAGGTTTGTCGATGTCACGTCATACACAAAGCTTCGCTTAAATAAGCCGTGCTTTGATCATCATTAGCTCATTCAATCACTTGAGTATGCCACATTGTAAATCTTCCACATGTCACTGATTCAAATCAATACATAACCTCTAAGAACGTAACTTAGAGACGGGAATACCCAACTGCCACAAGTTCGATATATATTCACAGGAATCAGTGCTATGTGGTCAATTACAATGTCAGATACACAATCCATACAAGTCCATTCTGGGTCTGAACCGAACATAATCCGAGAATCCTTAAATAGATCCAGACCTCATGCCAAACCTCGTATCGGGTGTACACCCTGATTCGAGACATCGGCAATCAAACCAAATAATCCAAAGATTCCCGGTCTTCATTTCGCCATTTCCAAATCCTTAGCTTGCTCATAACGTCGTACTATTACTTGGAATAGTTTTCGGACTGAAATCCGATCCCGGCCTTTCCAAGCAATAATCGTATTTAAAATCAGTAGCTAATGGACTATACCGATTTCCAATTCAAATCTCCTTTCCAAACATTTTTCCAATTAAGATTGGATTTATTCTTTAAAACTTCATTTTCATCTTAACCCTTCCCTTAAATATTCAATATCCAATTCCAAATCTTATATATCAAGGGAAAACCCATTTATTCATCGTTATCCTTTCCTTAGATAATTCAAACCTTAATTGGAATTTAAATTCCCACTCAAATGGTAAATTTTTCAAATATAAGTTTAAGCAGAATTTGGTCGACCTATATTTGACATCGACTCGCCAATACGGCCAAACACCATCAGAATTTAGATATGACTATGGTTTACTATTCCTGATAGTATTTGTCCAACTGGGATTCCATATTGAATATTTGACGACCCAATTCTGTCCCAACTCAGTTCCTTAAATTTCAAACTTATCATATCTTACTTGAAATTTAAACAACTTCATACCATTAAATTTAACTTCTTTTAAAATCTCCCAATACATTTAACAAATTATTTTTCAAAATGGTTCATGGTTTCTCATCTTCAAATTCCAAATCATTTCAAAGGAAAATTTTAATAATATTGCAAGCGTTACTAACAATTTCTGCGAAACGGTTATTTAACCAAATCGATCCAGGAACATTAAAATTCATATATTCTAACTCAAATTTCCTTCATATACAAAATATGATTCATTACCTTTCCTGGACTTTAAATAATTTGTATAAATCCATTTTTATACCGTATTTCACATTTCATCCTTCAATTTATAAATTTCATTTTAAATGAAATATAGATTTCAATACTTTTCAAACCAATATCGAATACATATTTGAACCACTTCGCGATTAAACTTCAAACTTAATTTAAATAACCATGAGTAATGGGAATTATTTCAAAATCTTTTTATTTGAAATTTAAAAATTGATGCGATGCTTAAACATTTAAATTCAATTTTTTTTTCAAATGTTTTAAATTCAAATTATACTTTGGATTAACCATCACGTTTGACGGATCAGTTAGGGATAGCCAGGGAGAGCAGGAAACTATATTTCCAAACCCAGGCCTAGACACTAACCTCTCTGTCATCCTAGAACGATCTGGTATATGTTATTATCATTTGGAAAAACAACATCAATATTCAATACTAATTTAAAAATATAAATCTTCCGTGAAATCCCATACTTAAATTTCAAACCATTATTCCAACCATTTCAAAATCAAATATTTTTCTGCATTACCAGCGGTCATAAAAATTGAAATCAATTGCTGGTGTAAAGCAACATTTAATTCATATTCCAAATTCTTCCTGATTTAAATTTTCAAACATGTTAGCGTTCTCTCCTAAATTTGATTTTCAAAAAGTTTTAAATTCAAATTTAAACCAAATTAAAAATAAATAAATCTTCAATTAAATGGAAGGAGAATTCTAAATTGGTTAACCGTATAACCACATCGCTACAGTGTGTGTGCATTCATGCAATAAATAGTCAAACACACAGCATCCATCACAACAACAACCAAAATAATTGATTAACTGTGCGCAGAGCGTTACAGTCCATAACGCTCAGTGTTTACGGTGTTTTCTAACTGTCTAAACATCCATCGTACAACCAATAGCAACCATTCATCACAATACACAATCAATACCAATTATTTAAATTGATGACTGATTTAAATAACTAAATAACTAATTTAAAAATAAATTTAAATTAGGAAATCTCACCGAAATGCTTTCCAAATTCCATCGTCAAGCTTCCTTATCAAATGCGAGCAAAGTTCCCTTCGCTTCAGTATATTTTTCCACGGACTTCGCGCACCGTTTCTTTGGCACTACGCATACATTTCTTTTAAACACTTTAAAATTTTTCTTTACATTTGTAAGTTATCCGAGCTAAATGACAATGGTTGCATCGCGTATACCCCTCAACATATAACATTCGAACTAAGGTATAAATAACACAAAGCGAACAGGTTTTAAATTTCCAAAGCGGACTGGGCAGCTTACGTGAGTGGAGCAGTTTTGCTTGGCAAGGCAGTGCGGAAGTGGATGCATGCAAGGAAGAGGTCGTACGCAACACTGGAAAAAGGGTTAATTTGGTAAGTGTGAGGCAGACCACTTGCAGATCGAACACAAAAGAGAAAGTGGTGGTGAGAGGGGAACTTGCGGACTGGGATGTGGTGTAAGCTGGTGCGGCGGAAAGTTTAGTGGAGCGACATGCATGCGAAGGGGATCGTGTGAGAGAAAGAAGATGCGGTGGAAGCTTGTTGCTGTGGACGGACATGCAGAATGGACTGATGGACAAGCTGCGTCCATTTTAGTGCTGCGGGGTCCGTCATTTTTAAGGTGGAGTGGCTACAAGAGTTGGCGGACTGGTGCTCCAGCAAGGGAGAGAGAGGAGCTGCGATTCCATTTAGAAAACATGCGGAGAACTGAGGAGTGGTGGAGGACTGATGGACGCGGTATTATGAGAGGAAGGGGAAGCGATGGAAATACCCGGAGCTGATGTAAATAAAAGAGTGCATGCGAGATGTGTGTCCTTAGTTTGGCCAAATGTCCATTTGCATGCTCCTAACACTTACACGTTATGTTTTATATATTTTTAATTTAATAATTTTTTTTATTTATTATTATTAATATATAAAAGGACGGACGGAAAACCAACGCAGGGAAAAGTCTAAAGTGAACACGTGGTCTTCATTTTACCATTTCTCTTCATGCGTACACCATCTTTAGGACACATACTTTCTTTATTTATATATTAATTCTCTACATGCCTTATCCACATGGCACTTCACACCTACACGTGAGAACTAGCTTTCCATGCGCTATGCACACTACAAGAGCTGTTCTACACTTCCCATTCATGCTTTATGTCCAATGTAGTGTATTCATATGGAGTGTACTAATATGTTCACTTCCAATTTTTGATTTTTAGAATTATTTACCGCGAGTTGCACTGGAATAAGACCATCATCGTAAACAACAACACGTCCTGATTTGAAAACAACAATAAAACCGGTCTGATTGATAAATTTTGTAAAGCGTCTAAAGGACCACATTCATACCCAAAATACGTTGAAAAATTATCTGCTTATTTTTTTCAAAATAAAAATTACAGAAAAATTCTAAAAATTATTTTAGAATTACGCCTACAGAAATCGGATGAATATTTTAAATCGATATTTATTTATAATTTATTTTCAAGTCAAACTACTTTGTAAAAATTAAAATCCATATAAATCTATATATAAAATTGTTTAAATCTTTATATATCAAATATTTCCTCAAAATAAATCTTCAAATTAAAAAATTCATATTATAAAACATATATATATATATATATATAAAATATTACTATCTATAAATATAAAAACCATTATGTAAAATTTCAAAATCCTAATATTATAATATTATATATATAATCTTTAAAATAAGTTTTATACAAAATAAAAATAAATTTTTCAAACCAATAAAAAGGAAATTTCAAATATTAAATCTTATTAACTCCAGAAATATGTATTCAGAAAATCTCAAAATGTGCTATGGAAATTCATATTTAAATTTAGAAAATTCTGGTTCGTTACACTTATTGAATTCATATTCATACCACACTTTAAAAGTCCCGTTTACAAGTCAACCCCTTGTTACGTGTCTAACATTATTTTTATCAAATAGTTCACTTCATTACCAATTATAAAAATAATTAATATTTCTTAAAATATTTTTTAAAATGGTACATAACTTCGATAATAATTAACAACCCAATAATTGTTTTTAATAATCGATTCTCGTTCAAGTAGTCAACTTGATCATCTCAAACAGGGTTACTTTGTTAATACTTTCCACTAGACATTCCCTTTATATAAATAAGTAAAATTAATTTAAATAAACTTTATTTTATTTAATTAACAATCTGAATAAATTTAATAACCTCATTTAATTGTTTATCGAAAACAATTAATCAAACTCTTAACCATTTGGTTGATTTCCACTCGCTTGCTTACCAAACTCATTATTCTACAAATCTCGCTTATTATACAAAAATAATTATTTAATTTCTTTAATAACTTCATTTAAAAATAATCTATAAAATAGATTTCAAAACCTATCTTTAGTTATAAAACAAATTTTATAATTTTCCATTGGATTTACCAGACGGTAAATCAATTTCTATAAACGATTCATTTACAGGCCATTTGCCGATAACTACTCTAATCAATATCACCCATTGACTAATATCAACAATTGTTGAATTTGGTTTCAATAATCAACAATCAATCAACTGGTTAATAGTACATGTAAATAAACAATATATTTGAGGAATCCGATTGGATTCCTCCAATCTGTCCGTCCCTGCATCACAATGGGTTACTTCAATTTTAACACAACCATACAGTTTAACCAATAACAGTCAACAAACAATTTATAACATTCAATCATCAACCATAAGCAAATGTTGCATACAAAATAAAAATAAAAACCAGGTTTATATAAAATATAAACGGGGTAAACTAAGCGAGTTGAACTCACCTTGAGTTTCCATCTGCTATCTGGCCAGTTCCAAAATGTCGTGCTCTCTGATAAGGTTTCAATGTGACTGATTTGTCTGATTCTGTGCACGGATGAGGACGTTACATACATTCCGAGTTACGGTGCACATTCATTAATTTATCCTTTAATTAAATCTTACTTTATTAATTAAATATACTTCTAAAAATATATAAATGGAGCGTAGACTATGATTCGGCACATTTGGACCTTAAATCACATTGCTATACAATCTGGTAGTCACGTTAAACTCTGATAACGTATATTAAATTGGGCATGTTGTGTCAATTTATAAATTATGATTTTATTTCAATAATCATTAACTACTAAAAACATTTTAAATACTCTGTTCTTTATTTTTAGGCTTAGCATTTAGTTGGTATTTATCCTCGGCATAAATCCTTTTTCAAAAATTTAATTATCAGCCACTTTCAGCTATGTTAAAATGTTTAACAACCTCCTTACTGTATATAGATATATAGTGAACTGTATATAAATTTGGCCACAACTACATATGATTATGTGCGTTAATTATATGTTAGGCATAGTTAAACATGTTTTGAATTATACCTGGACACAAAATGAAGTGACTGTTCATCTTCAATACTACTGCTATGTCCATTCCCTCAAGATTCTTCGCACCCTTCCTTACTGTACGTCTTTACCCATACAGCACATTCGAAACTTCTCAGCTACTACCTGTAACGTGGCCACAACCATCAGCCTCTCCGTTTGATTGAACCCACGCACCCATGCTCCTTAAACTACCTCAGTCACCTATACTTATTTATTCCATCCACGTGACAATAACATACGGCTTTCCTCTCTCCACTTCATTTTGCTGTCCTTGTTTTTTTTTTCCAACGCATAGATTTGCTTCCCTCAGCTTCAACAGATCGATCCCATTTCTACATACTGCTGCAACCATGCTTCCCTTCCTGTATACTTTGAAAACACACCCCATTTAACATACCGCCCAACTCATTTCTTCCTTCATTCCTTTTGTGATGCCAATCCCAACTTCCCCCCTCATGCGAGCAATATACCATGCACAGGCTTCCACTACAGTCCCTAACATGTTAAAGTTTAAACAATTAAACTTCCTCATGAACATTCGAAACTCCTAACTACAACAGGCGCCAAAACCGCACCATGAACCTGCAGCCGCCCTTTCTTTTTTTCCCTCTCTCTAACACGTTAGGCCTAAAAGCCTCATTCCCACTTTAATCCTCCCCCCTCGCTTGCATGCATGCAGCATGTTCTCCCCACTTTTTTTCCCATTTCCTCTTTTTTTTATATAATGATTTTCTAAAGCTACGAATTTTGCTGTGAATGACGAAAAAGGTGGGAAGAAAGCTCTCATTAAATATGGGAAGATCCATGGGGATGAAAGCTTTTGGTGTGGGAAGCACGCAAGTAGAAAATCATATTTCATTCGGTTACTTGGCAGGCATGGGTAGAAGTTTGGAAGGCAAGGAATTAGATGTGTGCTGCACAAGTAAAAGAAATGTACTGATGGATACTCAATATATATAGAATATTAAGAGTTTTATATTTATTTACCGAGCTTTATATAGTACCGTATGATTCTATTTGTTTATAGACCGCTACGGACAGAAGTAAAGATACAGTTGTATCCAGCGAGGTGCCACGGTCCTGAAAATATAATAATATCGGTAGGTTAACTCACTTTGTGAAATCCCAAAATATTGATATAGGGTGCAAGATACTTCAAATAAAAAGATGCATATTTAATTTATTACAAATTACAGTAAAATTCTAAAAATTAAATTATAACTACGTCTCAAAAGAATCTTGTCTAAATTCGAAACCAGTATGCGGTTATTTCAAATAAATTGTCATGGTCGACGAACGATTCTATAGCGACTATTGGAAACTTTAAATTAGGCATATCTTACCATCTACATGACGAAATCACGATTTTTTTCTTTCATTAGAAAAATATAATCAAATCAATTCAAACGTTTCTTGTTTCATAGAAATCCGACTTATTTCGGATCCTGTATATTTAGTTAAAGTTCAAATCGAAAATTACGAACTACCACGTTGTTTTCGAGCTCGTTTTAATTATATTATAAATTATATATTTTTGAACTCGATTTTAAAAAATAAATTCAATATAAAATATGCTAATATCGCCAAATCAATATTTAAATAGAATTAAATATTCGTAATCAACGTTCAAAAATCTGGGACGTTACATTCTTCCCCCTTAAAATAATTTCATCCCCGAAATTGCAAGGTAAGAAGAATGTTCCGAACACGATTATTTTAAAATAATTATTACCAAAAAAATTCAAACTCTTTAAACGTTCCTAAAAAAAATTTCGCCAGCACCTCCACTGCATGGCTTGATCACAACAACTACAAATGCCACTCCGGGCTCAACTTCCCCAAAAGAAAATCAAAAGCCAAATGGCTAATCAACTCAGGGGTATAAATCAATAACTCCAATCAATATTTTAAGGTTTACCTTTTTATCGGGAAACCCAATTTCCCATTTCCAAGCAAATCATTTATCTGCTCTTAGTCTGTACTTCCAACCTATGTAACCAAATCCATTTCATTGCTTTCTGGAATCTGCATTAAACTCAACTTACAATGCAAGTAACAAATACGGGTTTAAATATTCCTATTTCGTTTCATAAATGATGTTATTCCCAATTCACTATATTGGAATTTTAATTCCAATTAATTAAACTTCTTTATCGACCCCGCTTGATGGATTTCATATAACTAATCCATCATTCAAATAGCAAACAACCAGATCATTTGAATTATATTCAACAATTGATACTAACTGGCCTGTTTTCACTTTGGTTGAACATACACGATTAATATTCGATCGACTTCTATTATTATCTATTTGATTTCAAAATCATTTCATTTGATTTTTAAATGTCAAATTTCTCTTATTTCACACTATTTCTTAAGTTACCTTAAATTTCAAACAAATCAATCAAAACAACCAAACAACCAATATTGCCATACTACAGAAAATTATTTCCTTTTTCTATATAAAAGTATAATTTGGGCAAAATTATTTCATTTACCCCTTTTTACAAAATAATTTAAAATAATTATATATTCAATTACAAATACGCGCTATAGTATATATTCTCAACTCAATCTAGGGTATTACTAACTGTAATGACCCGAGATTTTGTCGACCTTGGTTATCGCCATAAACTCAATGGTGACTAACCAAACATCGAAAAAATACCAGTCATTAATGAAAGAAATTAGAGGGTGAGGATAGATAAGATAGAAACTTAGAATAGAATAAGAAGAAGACAACATCAAAGTAACACGAATCTCACAGCGGAACGAATAACATATAATATATGTAACATAACTTTGAAATATACAATTGTACTTGAATATACATCATTATCAAAGTGCAACACTTACAACACAGCGGAAATAACTATAGCTATATAATCCTGAAGCCTCCTGCTCCAGCTCTTCAAGTGTATCTGTAAAATCCTGACTACTTGACTGCCCGTACAAATTTAGGCACCCAAGAGTTTAGGGAAAACAACAAAATAAACTCCAGGTCAGTCGTGGGACTGGTATGAGTAAAACAGTTTAAAACAGTTTAAGCAGGTAAAATATATCTCATAAGACCACGCCGTATAACGGAACGGGTTTTTCCCATATGAGAATCCAAATTATCTTTATATCAAAAACCTTTTGATATTATAATAATGTCTATCAACCACAATATAATAATCATCTAGCAGAAACGCTTTCATCTCACGTTCTACATATATAGTATACAATCAAAACCACAAGCACGTATTTGGTAGTGGATTTCCAACTATGAAAAGGTATGGAACCACCTTTCGCTAGTGTACCTCTAGAGAGGAATACACTGGGTTCACCAAGAACATATTGCAACCCGGCCACACATGACCGACCACTCATTTCGCTTGAGTGTATCGAATGTATATCACCAACATTTGGGATCAGCAGCCGTTTCCTGAATGGGATAGCATCAACAATAGATTTTTAGAAGTAAATGAAACTCTAGATCAGGTGATTATACACCCTACTTCGGTGCGGCCGACTTAGCCTTGCTGCCTGCCCGATTTCTGTCATTAAACGGTTGATGAGGCTAGAAGCTACGCTTTATCATCACACCAGATTCAGTTTGAATGCCACATCGTCAAATCCATCAAATCACCGATTGACGTCCTCAACCATACATTATGTGTTAGCTAAAAGAAGTTTCCTTCTCCGCTTCCACTCTTGGTATGGTTGGAGAAATCAATATACGTGATCGTCTGGAAATACTCTGTCAGACATCCGTCCATACAAGTCATCCAGGAACAGGATGAACCGAAGGTACTATTCAGTATATCCTTCTTAGACACTGTTATCTAAGACTTATAAAATAGCCCTTTCACTTTACTCCGTCTTCAATTATCTTTGGCATATATGATTCGCAACGCTTATGCCAATACATTGTGGTTCTTTGGATAATAATCCAACCGGTCTCTCCATATTAACAACGTTAAAATGGTCAAAACTTCGATAGTCTGTGATTTAACTATCGAAGAAAAATAGGTGTGCAAACAACGATATTATTTCCAAATGGAAATTTATATCGATCAAACATCATTCAACATTTATCTCTTTATTTCATTAATTTACTTATCTCCTGTTTCCCTATATTCAATATTTTTTATTTTCTAAATTTGGAAAATATACGTTATTAACAATGGAAAACATTTCCATTTCTTGTTTTCTTTATTAGTAAACATTTCTGGTTTCTTATTTGGAAAACATTTCCAAAGCTTCTTCATTGGACTTAGACAGATGTTTAAACAAACCATCGCGATGCCAACTCAAACCATTTCCTTTAATTACTAAATTCACTTAACCATCCTTTACTATCGAACCTTAACCATTCCTTAGTTAAAAATGAAGTCAATCAAGTTGGGGTAATACAACCTCTCAGAACTTAACTGAACAACGTTCTAACATTGAAATAGACAAAGTTCACCCTTCTAATTCTTTAACAAACTTCCTTATGCAACTCTCTTTCAAATCTTTTCTATTCGATAAGTCTTTCCTTCGATAAGGTATATTCGATAACTCTATTCAATTTATTCTATTCACTTAACTATTTTGATTTAACTCTAACTCTATTCACTTAACTCCTATCGAATAAACTATATTCAATAACTCTTTTAATTCTATTTAAATAAACTATATATTCGATTAACTCCTTTTACTCTATTCGAATAAACCATATTCGATTAACTCCTTTATTCTATTTGATTAAACTATGTATTCGATTAACTCCTTTTACTCTATTCGAATAAACTATATTCGATTAACTCCTTTTCAAATAAACTATTCATTTATAAAGATTTACTTTTAGTAACGGTTCTTCACTTTAGAAATGATTTCCTTCTTATAACAATTTTCTTTTTATAACGTTTTCCTTTCTTTAACTACCTATTCGGTTATAAACAAATATCCTTTTTATAACTCTATTTATTTTCTAAATATTTCCTATCAATTCTATTTGTAAATGATTTACAAATATTTTCTTTTCTATTATTCTATTTGCAAATGGTTTGCAAATATTTCCTTTTCAAATCTATTCTTTTATTTTATTTTCCCTTTTCTAGATATCTCCTATTTATAAATATTCCAATTTATAAATATTTCTTATTTATAAATATTCCATTTATAAATATTTTATTTTCAAATATCACTTTGAAAATATTCCCTTATCAACATTTCTGTATGTTATGGTATTTAACATACCATACAACAATGATCAGTATCATTCACACATATAAAATCATCAGCAGATTTCATATCACATCGTATAACACAATATATAAAACAAAACAGTATTTATATATTGAGGAACCCAGTTGGGTCCCTCCAACCTTTTTCCCTGCATCCACAGATGTTACATAATAAAATCGACATCACTTTCAGTTCCATATGATATATTCTGTTAAGCAGAATCAATATCGAAATTCAACTAACTGACTAGCAGTTCAATCAAACAGTCAACACACAGTCAATCAGCCAATATTTAACAGTTCTAAAAATACAACATGAAATTATAACTGTTCAGAGTTAGTGAGATTTACTCACATTGGACGATCGTCGTTAATAACGACAACCATCGCTTGATTCAGACGGACAATTTATTTCGCTATAAATTGTAACGAACCCCAATCCACTCCTAGTCAGTTCCATCGCGTAGCCACCGTCCATACGATCCACATGGATCCGACGGTTTGAAATTCTGATATCGTATGAGATAGATACCGCATGAACAAGTTATACATATATTGAATTTAATTAAACTATATAACCATTAAGTAATCGGGCCTCACCAATATGATACTGCCCATCCTCCTTTTAAAAAAATCCAGACCCGATAAAATCCTTCTTCCCTAATATCAAATTCCCAGCACCAGTTCAACGCGTGTTCAACACCCCTCATGACCGATTTTTCTTCCTTAATCTCTCCTCCGTTGCACTATGAAATTCAAAACCGAACACTCCTCTCCAACTTCCGAACATCTCCCCCTACTTTTACACAACTCGACATCGTGAAATCCCAGTTGCATCTTAGCTCAAATCCATGGTATCCCTTAACAAACATCGACACTTTTATGCACAGAAAATCTCAAAAATACGTATACAACCTGGGTTTTGATCCCTCGATTCGAAAACCAACATGAATTCGCCTATCATTGCTTAAATCGAGATCTAAAGGGAATCTGCGGAAATTCCTACTGATGGAAACCAGTTTCGAACCGAACAAGAAGTACACCAAAATGAAGAGCAAGTCAATAGGAATCTAAAAACACTAGTTTGCTGATTTATAGATTTCTATATGATTTTATTTTGATTTTCATAGGAGGATGTGTTTTACTGAAGAAAGAAAAACGACGGCGCTTATGAACTATGACCAGAGGAAAAGTTGAATTAGGTTTTAGGGTAAGGTAGGGTTATTTATAGAAGTTTTTTTAATTATTTTAATATTTGATTTTTTTTTATATTCATATTTAAGCCAATGCTACTTCTGTGTGGCTTTAAAAATCCCCATGATCACATTCGACACCCAAAAATCATGAAAACTGACATGTAGTTAGAGTTCGAGATTACGGTCCCAACGAAACTAGTTTCGTCGAATTCCAACTCCGTTTTCTCACACAGTGTATTTTTAACCGTCAATTTACTCACTGTTTTTCACTCTAAAATTCCGTACGGCCACACACTGACTTCAAAAATCATGGAAATTGAACTCTAGCAATAATTTAATATTGCGGATCCAACAAAATTAGTTTCATCGAATTCTGACTTCGTTTGCAAAAGTGGCTATTTTTAAAGCTCTAGATGACCCATTTAAATATATAAATATATTTAATTATAATTAAATAAAATATTAATAAATTAATATTACCGTATATATTCACAATAGAATATCATACAGCTCTAGAATATTCCTATATGAACTTCTAACTCGATATTCACTTCTGGGTCAACCCGATATTCGATTTATATTGAAATTCCTTTTAAAAATATAAATAATTCCTTTATAAATTATAAAGGAATTCCACAGTGACTTTTCTAAAATTTGATTTGGACGTAAATCAAAATCCATATGACGAAATCCCGATTTTTCTCTTCCACTAGAAAGATATACTCCACCAGCTCTGTATGTTTCTTGTTTCACTGAAATCCGGCTTAAAACGAAACCTGTACATTCAGTTGAAGTTCAAATCGCCAATTTACGAACTGCAGCGCCATTTCAAGCTCAATTTTAATTATATTATAATTCCATGTTCAAACTGTCATTTATATAATATATTCGTTATTCAAATTCAATTCCAAGCTGAATTAAATATCACAAATAATCCGGTTCACACCATATCGTCATTTCAGCCAATTCTGATTATTTCAGAAATAAATATATTATTTAATTTATTATTTTAATTAAATATTCACCATTATTTAATTCCACGACCATTTAATTCACTATATCACTATTTATATAATTAAATAAATTAATTATAATACCTCTGCCAATGAGGGTCATTACAATCTTCCCCACTTAAAATAATTTCGTCCTTGAAATTGCTAAGGTAGAGCACGACCCTATCGACTGGTTAGAACATATTTGTTCACTTCTTAATTTCAGTTTCAACTAAACCAATTTAATTTCAATTAAATATTAATTAATTCTTAGCAACGAAAATTTTTAGAAATCCTAAAAATTTTCTAACGCTTTAACTCTTCGAAAAATTTCGCTAGCACCTCCTTTGTACTGGTCAATACGTCAAACTCCAACTCGCCTCTCTGGGTCATCTCCAACCCAAAAGAAACCCAAACAGCCAAGCGGCTTACCAATTCGGCTCATAAATCTTATATCCAATAGAAATATAAACTTGTACCTTTTGTCGGCATATCAACTCTATCACTTCCATATGCTATCAACTCAGCATATGCCATTGTTATTCTAATCAAACTCCGAAATCACCTTTATCCACAACACAACCATTCTCTTATATCAGAGCCAAATATCATTTTAACTCGAGTTTCTTCTTCTCAATTCCCAACTCTTTGATTATCACATTACACTTCAAATTTGAATCTCACAATCCAATTTGTCTTAATATGATTCTGATTCAATCTCAGTTACCACTTTACTGGCTTTACTTTAATTCAATTTTTCTTTCACAAATTTCTGTTAAATTTGTTTTTAATTTAATCAGTCTTTCCCTGAGAGTTTTCAAACAGTTTACTCTTTTCAAAAATCAAATTTTCCTTTTGAACATGTCACTGAGCCCTTAATTAATATTCCATTAGTTAAATCACTTCTTTATTTCTTTATCAATATTTTGTTAACCAAATATTTTTAATAACCATATTGGCCTTTCATGTTATTTGGAAAACATTTCCGAATATCGCCTTCCTTTATTTTCTAAACTTTAGAAAATATATGCTATTTATAATTGGAAAATATTCCAATTACTTTTCTGATCTCGTTTATTTCTATACTTAGGAAATATTCTTTATTATATTTCCAAGCTTACACTCATTTGGGTTAAAACGGATGTTGTGTAAAACATCGTTACGACAACCCAAATACTATATTCAACTAACTCTTATTCAACATTGATCTTCGAGCCTGAAATCTTACTATTTATTTGTTAATAATGAAATCAATCAAGTTGGGGGTATAACTACCTCTCAGACCTTGACTGAATAACATTTATAACATCAAAACAGATATGACTACTTACTCGAATAATCAATACCATACAACTACTTATTCACTTTTAAACACGTATACACTTCCTCTTTCTATTCTTACTAGATTTTAATCTTAGTCTTCCTTTTTGATTTTACTATTCTGTTTCTAAGTGTGTTTCCTTATCGACTTCTATATATATATCGATACGTTGATTTCTAACTATCAAATTATCTTAAAAATATTCTAACTCCTTAAATTCCCGGAAAAATTCGCCATAAGCTCCTTTGTACCAGGAGCATCGGGATATTTCAAATAGCCTCCCATGGCCCTCACCAATCCAAAAAGAAAAAGAAAAAGCCAAGCGGCTAGCCGATACGGCGCATAAAATCTCATATATGAACTAAATACATACCTTTTCGTCGAGCATTCTATTTATATACATTCATACCTTATCCATACCTATCTCATGTATATTTATACCTGCCCAATCTATTTTAACTATACCTGATCGTTTTAACTCAATTCGTTAATTAATTTATTAATTAACTCTTTAGTCTATTTCACTTTTATATTTGAACATGACATGTTCAAATATATTTTAACTTGCTTATTAACTAATTTGAATCCTAATTTCAAACTTAAGTTCTATATTCGATTTCGAATATCCATTTACAAATCCAATTCACCTTTCAAAGTTCAACTTCAAATTCAGAACTCGATTAACTAATTCCTCTTCGACTTAGTTAATTCTATTCAAATTTTATATCACTTCTATTATTCAAATCTATATATCAAATTCTATTCAAATTCTATATTATAAATCCCATTTTGAAATTCAACACAACTTGTCTTTCCCAAAACAAATTCAAAACAGTATCTCTGATAGTAATTCATCACTTACAACTCGAAAACGAATACTGATGATGCAGCTGTCATCATCGGAATTTATTTTCCAGCGATCGAAGTGAATTCAATACTATAAAACCATTTCTAAACATTTCCACTTTGAAATTCATTTCAAAATATAATTCACACTGCTTCTAAAACAATTTAAAATCTCCCAGGATCTTAAATTTTCCTTACTTTTAATCTAAATCCATTTACAAACACTTATCCAATTCACCAGAGTTTTAACTCAAATTCTAGCTTAAATTTCAGATTTAACTCATCTGATTCCACGTATTTCACTTATATGAATTCTGGTTGGTTATTTATACAACCATTTACTTTATAATCTTACTCGATTATAATAACAACCAATATATCCAATATATTATAATTTTGATATATATATATATATATTCTCTATATCAAGATATACCTTGGGTAAACTTATTTTAATTTACCCTCTTTTCAAAACATATCGTGACGACCCATCGTATTCGAGTGTTTATAAACTCCTACCGATACAGTGGATCAAACTGATCGATGAAAACCCATAAACGACTCAACCAACAAATCTCCGCAATATAAAACCACTTTATATCAAATTACAAATACGCACTCGTATATATACACTCAACTCAATGTAGGGTATTACTAACCCTATCTCTACTGAGTCACGCCACAGAGCCAAGGTAATTCACTTAACCTTAAGCTCTGATACCAACTGTAAATACCCAAAAGCAGAGGACTATCCTTCCCCTGTGGCATACAATGGAACCCCAGACACCATGCTTTATGGCCAGCCTCTCGACTCGACCAACCCGCTATAATGCAGGACCTGTAGGGGTAAGAGTCTCCCGTTCGGCACCAAACCGCGAAGTGAGAACCCCCTATCAGACGTACTAGTGAAGCAACATGGACTTGTGTGAGTAAAACAGTATAAAACAGTTTAAGCAGGTGAAAGATATCTCATAAGACCATGCCGTATAACGGAATGGGGTTTTCCCTTATGAGAATCCAAATTATCTTTATATCAAAAACCTTTTGATATTATAATAATGTCTATCAACCACAATATAATAATAATCTAGTAGAAACGCTTTCATCTCACGTTCTACATATATAGTATACAATCAAAACCGCAAGCACGTATTTGGTAGTGGATTTCCAACTATTACAAGGTATGGAACCACCTTTCGCTAGTGTACCTCTAGAGAGGAATACACTGGGTTCAACAAGAACATCTTGCAACCCAGCCACACATGACCGACCACTCATTTCGCTTGAGTGTATCGATTGTATATCACCAACAGTTGGTACCAGCAACCGTTTCCTGAATGGGACAGCATCAACAATAGATTTTTAGAAGTAAATGAAACTCTAGATCAGGTGATTATACACCCTACTTCTGTGCGACCGACTTAGCCATGCTGCCTGCTCGATTTCTATCATTTACCGGTTGATGAGGCTAGAAGCTACGCTTTATCATCACACCAGATTCGCTTTGAATGCCACATCGTCAAATCCATCAAATCACCGATCGACGTCCTCAACCATACATTATGTGTTAGCTAAAAGAAGTTTCCTTCTTCGCTTCCACTCTTGGTACGGTTGGAGAAATCAATATACGTGATCGTCTGGAAATACTCTGTCAGACATCCGTCCATACAAGTCATCCAGGAACAGGATGAACTGAAGGTACTATTCAATATATCCTTCTTAGACACTGTTATCTAAGACTTATACAATAGCCCTTTCACTTTACTCTGTCTTCAATTATCTTTGGCATATATGATTCACAACGCTTATGCCAATAAAGAGTGGTTCTTTGGATAATAATCTAACCGTTCTCTCCATATTAACAACGTTAAAATGGTCAAAACTTCGATAGTCTGTTATTTAACTATCGAAGAAAAATAGGTGTGCAAACAACGATATTATTTCCAAACGGAAATTTATATCGATCAAACATCATTCAACATTTATCTCTTTATTTCATTAATTTACTTATCTCATGTTTCCCTATATTCAATATTTCTTATTTTCTAAATTTGGAAAATATACGTTATTAACAATGGAAAACATTTCCATTTCTTGTTTTCTCTATTAGAAAACATTTCTGGTTTCTTATTTGGAAAACATTTCCAAAGCTTCTTCATTGGACTTAGACAGATGTTTAAACAAACCATCGTGATTCCAACTCAAACCATTTCCTATAATTACTAAATTCACTTAACCATCCTTTACTATTGAACCTTAACCATTCCTTAGTTAAAAATGAAGTCAATCAAGTTGGGTAATACTACCTCTCAGACCTTAACTGAACAACATTCTAACCTTGAAATAGACAAAGTTCACCCTTGAAATTCTTTAACAAACTTCCTTATGTAACTCTCTTTCAAATCTTTTCTATTCGATAATTCTTTCCTTCGATAAGGTATATTCGATAAATCTATTCAATTTATTCTATTCACTTAACTATTTTGATTTAACTCTAACTCTATTCACTTAACCCCTATCGAATAAACTATATTCGATAACTCTTTTAATTCTATTTGAATAACTATATATTCGATTAACTCCTTTTACTCTATTCGAATAAACTATATTCGATTAACTCCTTTATTCTATTTGAATAAACTATGTATTCGATTAACTCCTTTTACTCTATTCGAATAAACTATATTCAATTAATTCCTTTTCGAATAAACTATTCATTTATAAAGATTTACTTTTAGTAACGGTTCTTCACTTTACAAATGATTTCCTTCTTATAATAGTTTTCATTTTTTAACGTTTTCCTTTCTGTAACCTCTTATTCGGTTATAAACAAATTTCCTTTTTATAACTCTATTTATTTTCTAAATATTTCCTATCAATTCTATTTGTAAATGATTTACAAATATTTCCTTTTCTATTATTCTATTTGCAAATGGTTTGCAAATATTTCCTTTTCAAATCTATTCTTTGATTTTATTTTCCCTTTTCTAAATCTCTCCTATTTATAAATATTCCAATTTATAAATATTTTTATTTATAAATATTCCATTTATAAATATTTTATTTTCAAATATCACTTTGAAAATATTCCCTTATCAACATTTCGGTATGTTATGGTATTTAACATACCATACAACAATGATCAGTATCATTCACACATATAAAATCATCAACAGATTTCATATCACATCGTATAACACAATATATAAAACAAAACAGTATTTATATATTGAGGAACCCAGTTGGGTCCCTCCAACCTTTTTCCCTGCATCCATAGATGTTACACAATAAAATTGACATCACTTTCAGTTCCATATGATATATTCTGTTAAAAAGAATCAATATAGAAATTCAACTAACTGACTAACAGTTCAATCAAATAGTCAACACACAGTCAATCAGCCAATATTTAACAGTACTAAAAATACAACATGAAATTATAACTGTTCAGAGTTAGTGAGATTTACTCACATTGGACGATCGTCGTTAATAACGACAACCATCACTTGATTTAGACGGACAATTTATTTCGCTATAAATTGTAACGAACGCCAATCCACTCCCAGTCAGTTCCATCGCGTAGCCACCATCCGTACGATCCCAATGGATCCGACGGTTTGAAATTCTGATACCGTATGAGATAGATACCGCATGAACAATTTATACACATATTGAATTTAATTAAACTATATAATCATTAAGTAATCGGGCCTCACCAATATGATACGGCCCATCCTCCTTTTAAAAAAATCCAAAACCGATAAAATCCTTCTACCCCAATATCATATTCCCAGCTCCAGTTCACTGCTCGTTCAACACCCCTCATGACCGATTTTTCTTCCTTAATCTCTCCTCCGTTCCACAATGAAATTCAAAACCGAACACCACCGAACACTCCTCTCCAACTTCCAAACATCTCCCCCTACTTTTACATAACTCGACATCGTGAAATCCCAGTAGCGTCTCAGCTCAAATCTGTGGTATCCCTTAACAAACATCGACACTTTTATGCACAGAAAATCCCAAAAGTACGTATACAACCGCGGTTTTAATCCCTCGATTCTAAAACCAACATGAATTCACCTACCATTGCTTAAATCGAGATCTAAAGGGAATCTACGGAAATTCCTACTGATGGAAACCAGTTTCGAACCAAACAAGAAGTACACCAAAATGAAGAGCAAGTCAATAGGAATCTAAAAACACTAGTTTGCTGATTTATATATTTCTATATGATTTTATATTGATTTTCATAGGAGGATGTGTTTACTGAAGAAAGAAAAACAATGGAACTTATGAACTTGACCAGAGGAAAAGTTGAATTAGGTTTTAGGGTAAGGTAGGGTTATTTATAGAAGTTTTTTAATTATTTTAATTATTTTATTTTTTTATATTCTTATTTAAGCCAACGCTACTTCTGTGTGGCTTTAAAAATCCTCATGATCACATTCGACACCCAAAAATCATGAAAATTGACATGTAGCTAGAGTTCGAGATTACAGTCCCAACAAAATTGGTTTCGTCGAATTCCGACTCCGTTTGCTCACACAGTGTATTTTTAACCGTCAATTTACTGACTGTTTTTCACTCTAAAAATCCATACGGCCACACACTGACTTCAAAAATCACGGAAATTGAACTCTAGCAATAATTTAATATTGCGGATCCAAAAAAATTAGTTTCATCGAATTCTGACTTTGTTTGCAAAAGTGGCTATTTTTAAAGCTCTAGATGACCCATTTAAATATATAAATATATTTAAATATAATTAAATAAAATATTAATAAATTAATATTATCGTATATATTCACAATAGAATATCATACAGCTCTACAATATTCCTATATGTACTTCTAACTCGATATTCACTTCTGGGTCAACCCGATATTCGATTTATATTGAAATTCCTTTTAAAAATATAAATAATTCCGTTATAAATTATAAAGGAATTCCACAGCGACTTTTCTGAAATTTGATTTGGACGTAAATCAAAATCTATATGACGAAATCCCGATTTTTCTCTTCCACTAGAAAGATATACTCCACCAGCTCTGTACGTTTCTTGTTTCATTGAAATTCGGCTTAAAACGAATCTTGTACATTCAGTTGAAGTTCAAATCGCCAATTTACGAACTGCAGCGCCACTTCAAGCTTGATTTTAATTATATTATAATTCCATGTTCAAACTGTCGTTTATATAATATCTTCGTTACTCAAATTCAATTCCAAGCTAAATTAAATATCACAGATGATCTGGTTCACACCATATCGTCATTTCAGCCAATTCTGATTATTTCAGAATTAAATATATTATTTAATTAATTATTTTAATTAAATATTCACCATTATTTAATTCCACGACCATTTAATTCACTATATCACAATTTATATAATTAAATAAATTAATTATAATACATCTGCCAATGCGGGTCATTACACTAACCCTATCTCTACTGAGTTACACCACAGAGCCAAGGTTACTTCTCAACCATTAGCTCTGATACCAACTGTAGCGACCCAAATTTCCGGTAGCTTTTGAGCTGATTGAACAAGACTAATCCAACCCAAATGATACCTGAAACCCAGATGCCAATAGAAAGAATTTAGAGGATGAGATAAGAAAGAAAGAAATATTAGAATAGAAGAAATAGGAAGAAGATAACACAACACAAATCAAAGTCTCACATCGCAGCGGAACAAAATATAATATAGAAATATTCTTTATTGAGATCTTGAAAATATACTTACAACGTCAGAATACATCAATACACTTGGACAGTTATAACAACCTGTCCTCATATACATCACACAATGGAATATACTAGATATAATCCTACATCTGAACTCTTTCAGCATGTCTCTAGACTTTGCAGCATCCGATAAGCTGGACCTGTACAACCCGGGCTAACACGAGCATTACAAATACCAGGTCAGTCTGGTGAACCAGTGTGAGAATAACTCACACAGTTTAAGGGGAATCATCCAACTTGATTTTTAAATTCAAATCTCTTTCGAAAGAAAAGGATAATAGTAAGACCAACCCACACATAAACACGGACGGTTTTTACCTTACTATAACCCAAAATAGTTTTGAAATCATATATTATTCTGATATTATAATAGTCTCTAAATACAAGTAAATAACAATCTAGTGGAACGCTTACATCTCACGCTCCACGTATCTAGTATACAATCAAAAACCGCGGGCGCTTATTGGATATTGGATTCCAACTATGACAAGGTATGGGACCACCTGCCGATAGTGTATCTCTAGAGGCGAATACACTGGGTTCAACAAGAACGTCTTGCAACCCGGCCCTTACATGACTGACCACTCATTTCGCTTGAGTGTATCGAATGTATATCACCGACGATTAGGATCAGCAACCGCCTCCCGAAATGGGACAACATCGATAGATTAAAGAAGCAAAAGGATTTTCTCTAGATAGGTGATTATACATCCTAATGGGAACGACCCACATAGCCATGCTGCCTACCCAATTTCTGTCATATCCCGGTTGATGAGGCTTGAGGTTATAATCGACTTTTGAAACATCTGGCCACCCTTTACATCGTCCATACATGTCATCCAAGAACAGGATGAACAGAAGGCACTCTCCTACTGCTTCAAATATAGGAATCACCCCATGGATCAGTAGCGAGTAGCCTTGCAATCCGAATATTCAAATCACGATAGAATCACTTGTCTTCATAACTCTGGTAGCTAGCCAGAGAAATTTAACGAGTAGTTCTTCCGCTTATGAAGTTCAATGGTCTTCAATGCTCTATCTCGACCATCTTCTGACATCTTTAACGTTACGTATTTGCTGGTTGGGATGGTTTTCGAATATAAATTCGATTCCGGTCTTTCCGAATCAATAACCGATTTGGCCAGATTCTAATAGTCGGTGTTTTAACTATCAAAACAACAATCACCCATAAAAATAAAGTGGATCCATTGGGTCAGTATACGGCGTCACTTAGCCTCGTTTAGTCAAACATTCATTTATAAATCTTTCAATATTTGAAGTACGCCCCTTCACTTCTTATTCCCAAATCAATTTACTCAACCTTTCAAATTATATTTTATCATATCCTTTGTAGAAATATCTTTTTAATTCCCTCAACTACCTTCGTCTCTAAACCAGTTTCACCCTTGGATAATCAGGAAGTCGTTCAAGTTGGGGTATTTTATTTACCTCTCAGACCTTGAGTCGACAACATTCTTATCTTCGGATTAAATAGAAGTTTATTAACGAAATTTTGATTTCCAAGAAATATCCAAAAATTTCATCAACTATAGAATCTCTTTTATAATCCATTCATCTTATTTGATGTAAATAACTTCATTTCTCAAAGACACTTGTTAGATCTTTACTTTAATAATCGAATCTCATCTACTTAAGCTTTCGTTCACTTTCTACTCATATTAAATCATATTTGAAACTTTCCTTTTATAAAATTTGCTTATATAAGATAAATCAAAATTTTAACTCATATTAATATGAGTAAAACATGTTAAAACCCTTTTTATTATAAACAAGGATTTAAACTCCATTTCCATTATAACCAATATCATCTCGATATATGTGTACTTTCAAACATTTCCCCTTTAAAGGCAAATCTTATCGATATATCAAAACAACTTGCTTTCATTTGAAAACACGATGATATATTCATATCTTTTCTATCGAGTTACTTATGGAATTCTTATTCATACCACACTTTAAAAGTCCCATTTACAAGTCAACCCCTTGTTACTTGTCTAACATTATTTATATCGAATAGTTCACTTCATTACCAATTATAAAAATAATTAATATTTCTTAAAAGTTTTTTTTAAATGGTACATAACTTCGATAATAATTAACAACCCAATAATTGTTTTTAATAATCGATTCTCGTTCAAGTAGTCAACTTGATCATCTCAAACATGGTTACTTTGTTAATACTTTCCACTTAGTCATTCCCTTCATATAAATAAGTAAAATTAATTTAAATAAACTTTATTTTATTTAATTAACAATCTGATTAAATTTAATAACCTCATTTAATTGTTTGTCGAAAACAATTAATCAAACTCTTAACCATTTTGCTGATTTCCACTCGCTTGCTAACCAAACTCATTATTCTACAAATCTCGCTTATTATACAAAAATAATTTTTTAATTTCTTTAATAACTTCATTTAAAAATAATCTATAAAATAGATTTCAAAACCTGTCTTTAGTTATAAAACAAATTTTATAATTTTCCATTGGATTTATCGGATAGTAAATCAATTTCTATAAACGATTCATTTACAGGCCATCTACCGATAACTACTCAACCAATATCACCCATTGACTAATATCGACAATTTTTGAATTTGGTTTCAATAATCAACAATCAATCAACTGGTTAACAGTACATGTAAATAAACAATATATTTGAGGAATCCGATTGGATTCCTCCAATCTGTCCGTCCCTGCATCACAATGGGTTACTTCAATTTTAACACAACCATACAGTTTAACCAATAACAGTCAACAAACAATTTATAACATTCAATCATCAACCATCAGCAAAGGTTGCATACAAAATAAAAATAAAAACCCGGTTTATATAAAATATAAAGGGGTAAACTGAGTGAGTTGAACTCACCTTGGATTTCCATCTGCTATCTGGCCAGTTCCAAAATGTCGTGCTCTCTGATAAGGTTTCAATGCGACTGATTTGTCCGATTCTGCACACGGATGAGGACGTTACATACATTCCGAGTTACGGTGCACATTTATTAATTTAACCTTTAATCAAATCTTATTTTATTAATTAATTATACTTCTAAAAATATATAAACGGAGCATAGACTAAGATTCAGCACATTTGGACCGTAAATCACATTGCTATACAATCTGGTAGTCATGTTAAACTTTGATAACGTATATTAAACTGGGCATGTTGTGTCAATTTATAAATTATGATTTTATTTCAATAATTATTTACTACTAAAAACGTTTTAAATACTCTGTTCTTTATTTTTAGGCTTAGCATTTAGTTGGTATTTATCCTCGGCATAAATCCTTTTTCAAAAATTTAATAATCGGCCACTTTCAGCTATGTTAAAGTGTTTAACAACCTCCTTACCGTATATAGATATATAGTGAACTGTATATAAATTTGGTCGCAACTACATATGATTATGTGCGTTAATTATAGATTAGGCATAGTTAAACATGGTTTGAATTATACCTGGCCACAAAATGAAGTGATTATTCATCTTCAATACTACTGCTATGTCCATTCCCTCGAGATTCTTCGCACCCTTCCTTACTGTACGCATTTACCCATACAGTACATTCAAAACTTCTCAGCTACTACCTGTAACGCGGCCACAACCATCAGCCTCTCCATCTGATTGAACCCATGCTCCTTAAACCGCGTCAGTCACATATACTTATTTATTCCATCCACCTGACAATAACATACGACTTTCCTCTCTCCACTACATTTTGCTGTCCTTATTTTTGTTTGTTTGTTTTTTTTCCAACGCATACATTTGCTTCCCTCAGCTTCTACAGATCGATCCCATTTCTACATACTGCCGCAACCATGCTTCCCTTCCTGTATACTTTGAAAACACAACCCATTTAACATACCGCCCAAATCATTTCTTCCTTCATTCCTTATGGGATGCCAATCTTAACTTCCCACCTCATGCGAGCAATATACCATCACAGGCTTCCACTACAGTCCCCAACGTGTTAAAGTTTAAACACTTAAACTTCCTCATGAATATTTGAAACTCCTAGCTACAACAGGCGCCAAAACCGCATCATGAACCTGCAGCCAACCTTTTTTTTCCTCTATCTAAAACGTTAGGCCTAAAAGCCTCATTCCCACTTTAATCCTCCCCCCTCGCATGCATGCATGCAGCATGTTATCCCCACTTTTCTTCCTTTTTTTTTCCCATTTCCTCTTTTTTTTTTTAATAATGATTTTCTAAAGCTACGAATTTTGCTGTGAATGACGAAAAAGGTGGGAAGAAAGCTCTCATTAAATAGGGAAGATCCATGGGGATGAAAGCTTTTGGTGTGGGAAGCACGCAAGTAGAAAATCATATTTTATTCAATTACTTGGCAGGCATGGGTAGAAGTTTGGAAGGCAAGGAATTAGAAGTGTGATGCGCAAGTAAAAGAAATGTACTGATGGATACCCAATATATATATAATATTTAGAGTTTATATTTATTTACCGAGCCTTATATGGTACCGTATGATTCTATTTGTTTATAGACCACTACAGATAGAAGTAAAGATACAGTTGTATCCAACGAGGTGCCACGGTCCCGAAAATATAATAATATCGGTAGGTTAACTCACTTTGTGAAATCCCAAAATATTGATATAGGGTGCAAAATACTTCAAATAAAAAGATGCATATTTAATTTATTAAAAATTACAGTAAAATTCTAAAAATTAAATTATAACTACGTCTCAAAAGAATCTTGTCTAAATTCGAAACCAGTATGCGGTTATTTCAAATAAACTGTTACGGTCGACGAATGATTCTATAACGACTATTGGAAATTTTAAATTAGGCATATCTTACCATCTACACGACGAAATCACGATTTTTTTCTTTCATTAGAAAAATATAATCAAATCAATTCAAACGTTTTTTGTTTCACAGAAATCTGACTTATTTCGGATCCTGTATATTTAGTTAAAGTTCAAATCGAAAATTACGAACTGCCGCATCGTTTTTGAGCTCGTTTTAATTATATTATAAATTATATATTTTTGAACTCGATTTTATAAAATAAATTCGATATAAAATATGCTAATATCGCCAAATCAATATTTAAACAGAATTAAATATTCGTAATCAACGTTCAAAAATCTGGGACGTTACACCCTAACTCATAGATACCCGTGCTGGCCCCAAAGTGGCAACCCGATACCACCAATAATGCACGGCTTATACCTACACGATGCAACAATGTCTTACCTACCAGCCCGGGCCCACACACGCATATGAACCCGTTGACTTGCGTTGCCAGCGCTAATCCATTTTGGCCTCTTATAGTCAAGCCCAGTATGCATGTCCCGTTCTCGACTTGGGTCGAGCCCACAAAGATACGTATGGGTTACTGGTTGAAACGGGCCCCCATTACTTGACACAAGCTATCCACCTAAGCTTGGTCCCCTCTAGTACATCCCACTTAACCCTCTTCTTATTCATGTTTACTTACATGTTTCAATTTTGGTTAAGTGTTTCTAATCGTATTTCAAATGTCACCCAAGGCACCCACTAAATTCCACATGCCACCCAAGGCACCTACATAGCCCCCTCATGTCCCACCATATGTTTATCCGGTTAAGTGTTTCTTAATTCATTAACACCATAACCTAATAAAGACCTCCTACATTCGACTGGCATTTGTGGCAGCTGGATTTGCCGGGCGGATCCACGCAGTCTTACACCACAAACGAGATTAACCTCGTGTCTTTACAGCTGTTATGTATTTAATTTATGCCTAAGACCTCCCACATTAGACTGGCATTTGTGGCAGCTGGATTTGCAGGGCGGGTCCGGGCAGTCTTACACCACAAAAGAGCCTAACCTCGTGTCTTAGACGATTAATTACACCTAATTAATCATCCCCCAATTTGAATTAATTTCCCTATTCAAATTATCAATTCCAAATTTAACTATGGCCATAATTGACTCAATTATGTCCATCTATTTATGGTACACAAAATCATACCAATTTTCATAACAAATTAATTCTATGCCGTTTAAGTCATTTATGCCAATTCTCAATATTAAATCTTTTAATATTATCCCATTACCCCACGTTGTACATTCGTTCGTTTAACGTAAAATATACGTTAGACTCGAATAGTCTAACTTATGGAATAAAGAGAAAACCTCACAACATACATATAGAAAAAACTAGATCTAAGCATAAGGTGTGAACTTGCATGTGTGAATGAGGTTCTACATCTAAAACTTGCATAGGCCAAAGTTACAAACTTGCATAAAACTACATATGTCATAGATCTAAATCTAAAGGTGTAAACTAGCATAGGTAATAACCACAAACTTGCATAAGCCATGTATGTCATGGATCTAACCATAAGGGGTAAACATGCATAGGCATGATTCCTATTCCAAACATATATATATATATATATATTTGCATATGTGATTTATGCAACATAGTGATGGTGTAAACTTACATCTAAACATATAAACTAGCATGTAGAATTTTGCATATAACTCACACATGTCATAGCCTAACTTTAGGTCTAAAATAGATGTCATGAAACATGTAAGATTATATATAAAATCTCACTAACTTGTATATGATCCATGCCTCAATTAACATCCTAACTTGAATACATACATATGATTTATCAACGAATCAACATAACCAAACTAGCATATGAAACAAGATTATACATAAGCCAATCATAGAATTACAACACAAATGATAACATCACAACTTTACAACATAGATGATAGCATCATAGAATTTAAAACCTAGATGATAACATCATAGATTTTACAACATAAGTGATAACGTCACAATTTTACAACATAGAATGATAACATGCAGTCAATAATTCACAACATAACCATATAATCTGCATCATAACTCAATCCATTTAAATTGTTAATTATTTTATTAAAGAAATCTAACTCACAACTCAAAGAAGGTCTTAAGCTATGAAATCTGAGTTTTGAAATTGAATTAGCTTTCCTTTGTAGTAGATTCGTTGTTAGAGTTGAATAGAATTGAGTTTGATTAGCTTTCTTCCTCTCTAATTGGTGGCGGCTATTCTAGGTTGCAAGGTGACGGCATAAAGGCCATGAGTCTGATTTTAATTTGATTTTAGGGTTTGAGTCTACATGTCTTTTTATAGAGTTTAGGATTAATTTAAGCCGTCCGATCAACCCAGAATTAATCCCAGCCAATCAGAGCTGATCAGAAACCCTAATGACTCAGCATACAGTCATAAACAGGTCATCAATCAAATCTGCCCGGGGGGGGGGGGGGCACGTCGACCCCCAGGTCGACCTTATGGTCGACCTAGTCAGGGTAGGTCGACCCTATGGTCGACCTGGCCCTGGCGGGAAATTTCTCACCTAGCCCATCTGACTCTGAAATTTGTATTTTCGAAATCTGTTTTGAAATTTCTGAAACTTCCGATGGCCATAACTTCTCCATACAAAGTCCAATTCACGCAAACTCGGACTCTATCTCAACCAGAATTCCGAGACGAATACGATGGCGCAACCCGTTTCCCTTAATTCTCACATCTGAGATTAGTTATTCTTTAATTTGTGAACATTAATATTGAAAATTACGGGGTGTTACATTCTCCCCTCCTTAAAGGATTTCACCCCCGAAATCTCCAAGTTAAGGAGAATGCATATCCTAACATCCAAACAACCATCTACTCAACCATCAAACACAGGCATCCATTGTCCTTATAAAATTCCTAATGCTTTTTGAACATATGCAAGAAGTGTGTGTATATTCTCTCTATCTAATGCAAAATTAGGCGGTCTACTGATTCAGTTGACCTCCTTAATGCAAACCATGATAGTGCCATGCGTCCATTATGTATGCGAAAGAATCTTATCAATACATATTATTTCTACATGTGTGCACTACCATTCACCAAAATGCAGCATCCATATGATAGCACAACCATTATACATCCATTAACTTAAATATGCACACACATTTATATGCAATATGCAATATGAAGTGACTGAGCCGATCTAGTGCCTAAAGTGTGTGTATATATATCCACGAGCAAACACTTGCATCCACATGCATCCATCATACGTAACATGTCTCAAACAAATGTTTCAACCATAGGAATTCCCTATCTAAAGGTCAAAGATACTAGCGAGAGGACATACTAAAGATAAAACAAGTACAAGCTAAGCGATAAAGGAGAAATTAAAGGAAATACCGTTGAAAAGAAAAGGGTACAATGAACGCATCTTCTATTCCGTCTCCTAAGTAGCACTGCTCTCATCATCTCCCCATTGCACTTTAACTAGCCTGACCTCTCGATTCCTCAACTTCTTAATCTCTGACCCAAGAATGCACGTAGAAGCTTGTCGAATCGTCGTATCACGCTCTATCTCCACCTCTCTAAGCAAGCTCGGCTCTACCACTTCCGCGGTCTCATGCAAGCACTTCCTCAAATGTGATACATGGAATACATCGTGTACACCACTAAGTCTCGCGGGCAACTCCACTCTATACGCCATCTGTAACAGCCCTGATTTTTAGGGTTAATTTTAAAATTTTATTTTAAGAAATTTTAATGAATGAATATATTTAAAATTATTTATTTTAAATAATAACGATGAAAAACTTATTTTATTTCGAGCGCGAACTTGAAATTTATATTAAATCCATTCCGAGCCTGAAAACGGCGCGGTAATTTCAGATTTGAAATTCCAACTTTGAAAAATTATATAAAATAAAATATAAATCGGAATTGGACGAAACAAAAAACGCTAGGACAGTATTTAAAATATCTTTCCAAAGAGTTTCAGAAATTAAGATTCCAGTTTATAAATTGTAAGTTATGAGAAAATTAAATTTTCAGAAAAACGCTATAGAATTCGTATATATTATATATCAGGCCCGAAATGTAAAATTTTTGCAGAATAAGGAATTAGGACCCGAAACCATCTCCATTGGTTTCAGAATTTTGTTTACATATAAAAATGACTATAAGAACTTATATTTTTGAGTTTCGGAAAAATTCCACTATTTTTGGTATTTTTAAATATTAAAAATATACGCCTGAAAAATGGAATTTTTGCAAACGAACTCTGGATTCGACGAGACCAGTTTCTATGGATTCGGAATATTAAAATAAGGTTAAATTCTAAAATTTATAATTTTTGGAATTATTTTGTGGCCGGTATAATTTTTACAGTGAAAAATAGCATATTTTCAGACTTCGGAAATTCATAATAAATTCATACGGACTCGGAAAATTACGAAATCAGGTTCGTTGGATTCGCAATGACCTGAAATAATTATGTTTAAAATTTTATTAATTTTGAAATCAACATGTATTTATAACAATTTTTGAATTGAAGAAAACAGTTGAAAATTTAGTAATTGGACACGTAATGATATTTGGGCCCAAACCAAAATTAGACCCATAGTATATATTATCTTTTTCCTCAGAATTTAGGCTGAAATTCGAAATTATACAGCAGCCATCTTTTTCCCTTCCTTCCTCCTCTTGTCAATGGCTGTCTTCTTCCTCAATCAAAAATTTGTCGAAAATAAAACCTCTTCAAAACCGCTGCCTTCTTCCTCCCGCCGCAACCGCCGTACGCCGCTGCACCCTCCAAGCTTCCAGGCGTGTATGCTCCTCTCCAAGCCGGTCCTTCTCCAACAAACGACGTCCAATTTCATCGATCCAATCAAAAGTTATCGCAATCCAAAGATTTGAACAAAACTGAGAATAAGGTGAGATTCTATTGTTAATTTAATTTAATTTAATTATTATTTTTTGTTATTTAAATAATTTAATGAGAAGTGAACTAGATCCATGATGTATGACTACATGTTGATGCTTGGGTTTGGATTTGTGTTTGAATGATTGTCATATGAATTGCGTTGTTGGAATCTACACGAATGGATTTGATCTTGTTTTTTTTTTATGTTGTTTTGACAAATAAAAAAATTAGATTTTGTATTTTATGTTGTTTTGAGAATAAAAATTTGATCTTTTATTTTATGATGTGTTAAGAATAAAGATTAGATCTTTATTTAAAATTTATAAAGATAGGATTTTTATATTATAAAAGAAAGTTTAAATCTTTTAATTATATTTATAAATCAAGTTAGGATTTTTATAATATATAAAAAAAATCTTATTTTATTTAGATTTAGAAAAAAAAAACAAAGTTGGGATCTTGACACAAAAATGCGACACTACATCTTATGATGTTATTATATGCGATGACATGAAGATTTAATACCATATTGTATGTTGTCATTATTGTTTGTCGACATGAATGCTTAACATTAATCTACATGTTGCTCATTGAATGGTTTGGAATGGATTTGAACACCCCATATTATGTTATTTATCATTTTATTGATATGCAAGCGCGACACCATATTCTGTGTGTTATTAATTTTCGTATGCGGTCATGTGAATTGGAAGATGACCATAATTTTAGTGTGGTCATGTAAATAGGAAAATAACCACATTTTAGTGCGTGAGTGCAAATAGCAAATTTATATTATATTTTTAGCACTTAAGTAAGAATAAGATTATTAAAATAGTCTTAGCATCTTAATAAAATTTAAGAAAATAAACTTATTTTCATAGTTAATGTCACAATAGGAATGCAACCTTATTTCCAGCGTTTATGTAAAAATATGAGTGTTGTTATATTTTTAGCGCGTTAAGTGAATGTAGAAAATAAATATATTTTCATTGTTTAAGTTAAAATAAGATTGATAACTTATTTTTAGCGAGTTAGGTAAATTTAGAAAATAATTATAATTTCATTGTTTTGATAAAAATATGAATGCAAACATTATTTACACTGTTTTGATAAAATATAAATGCAAACTTATTTGCATTGTTTTTGATAAAATAAGAATGCAAACTTAATTGCATTGTTTATTATAAAATATAAATGCAACATTATTCGCATTGTTTTGATAAAAATATGAATGCAAACATTATTTACACTGTTTTGATAAAATATAAATGCAAACTTATTTGCATTGTTTTTGATAAAATAAGAATGCAAACTTAATTGCATTGTTTATTATAAAATATAAATGCAACATTATTCGCATTGTTTTGATAAAAATATGAATGCAAACATTATTTACACTGTTTTGATAAAATATAAATGCAAACTTATTTGCATTGTTTTTGATAAAATAAGAATGCAAACTTAATTGCATTGTTTATTATAAAATATAAATGCAACATTATTCGCATTGTTTTGATAAAAATATGAATGCAAACATTATTTACACTGTTTTGATAAAATATAAATGCAAACTTATTTGCATTGTTTTTGATAAAATAAGAATGCAAACTTAATTGCATTGTTTATTATAAAATGAAAATGCAACATTATTCGCATTGTTTTGATAAAAATATGAATGCAAACATTATTTACACTGTTTTGATAAAATATGAATGAAACTTTATTTTTATTGTTTACATAAAAATATGAATGAAACTTTATTTTTTATTTTTTAAATAAAAATATGAATGCAACTTTATTTTTATTGTTATGTCAAAAACATGAATGCAAGTTTATTTTAAGCGTTTTTAAGTAAAATATGTAAATAAATATATTCGTAGTGTTTCTGATTAAAAATATAAAAAAATTTATATATGGATATTGCACATGAAAGTTGTACATGAAAGTGAATATATAATTAGCGTTATTGAGGAACTTGAAATATTTTCATTATTTACTCAATTAATGGAATTAATGGACGATTTAATTAAGAAGATTGCACATTTAAAAAGGATGAAATAAAAAGTTTAAATTGATAAGATTTCATTCCAATTATAATAATGAAGATTTGAATTGAAAAATCTCGTTTTTATGTTAACTTGTAAATTTAGAAGATTTGATTTTAAAATTTAACATAAATGGATTAATTGAGGAAGATTTCATTTAATATCAAAATGGTAAGTTTTGATATTACAATTGAAACATTTTGGGAATAGTTTTATGATATTAATATGGAAAGATTAATGTTTACTGAAATGAAAGGATAAGTAAAAGAATGAATGATATTTTAGAAATTAGATATTCTAAAATATGAAATGTTTTAAAATAATACTTTTAAGAGATAATTATAATTATAATTATTAATTGTACCTGGACACGAGGTTAGGTCACATTTATGGCGGAAGTCTGCCTGGAACCAACCGGCATATCCAGCAGCCATAAATGTTGGGCCTAATGTGAGAGGTCCAAGTGCGCAAATACTAATTGGGTCAAGACACGAGGTTAAGCCCAACCTGTGGTAGAAGTCTGCCCGGAACCAACCGGCATATCAAGCATCCACAAGTTGTAGGCCTAATGTGAGAGGTCTGGCCCGCTATTAAATAATAAAACGTAAAGATAAACATAATAAATGGATAAGGAAAATGAATTGGGCTATTCAGTCCATTTTAAAATAGTAACTCCATTTTAACCCGTATAAATTATGTTATACATTTTATAAAGGAAATCGAAGATGATTAATATTTTATTTAAGATTAAATGAAATACTCTGAAATAAATGATGTCTAATTATATATATTAAATGGGAAATTTATGAAATTTAAATTTGGGTTTATCGTGAATTATGTTTTAAATAACATTTATTCTTTAACCCGAATTTATGATAGAATTAATTCCCTAAAAATTGAATAATCATTTAATAATGACTTTGGAAGATTAAAACTAAATAAGATTTTAATTAAATCTTTAATTAGATTGAAAGGGAATTAAGTAGTTAAGATCACTGAATTAAGAAAGTGATCGAAAATGGAAAATGAACCATAAAGCAATGAATATTTTCATGTTATAAATGAATAAATGAATGAAAACATGAAATGGTTATATTATTTATATATTTTGTATAAATGAAAGTAATGAAACTTTTATTTACATTTCACATGTAAATAAAAAGATGAAAATAAGAATGAAACTTTTATTTACTTTTCACATGTAAATAAAAAGATGAAAATAAGAAGAGAATTTTTATTTACATTTCACATGTGAATAAAAAGATATAAATATGAAATGAAACATGATTTAGAAGCATGAACCGCATATGAAAATTTAACATGTTTTAAAAAAGCATGAAGTCGCATATGAAATGCATAATCAAGAAACCGCATATGAAATAAAAATTCATGTTTAGAGTAGTATTACTGCATATGAAATGAAAGGCAAATCTTAAGATAGCATTAATATATGTATGATATTCAAACATACTTAAGGTTTATGCTACCATATTAAAAATAAATATGTTTTTAAGATCATGTTCATATAGTAAAAATGAACATATTTTTGATGTCGTGTCTATATATTGAAATAAGGTCCTTTTTATTTGAAAAGAATTAAACGTTTAAAAGACTTTAATTGTATATATGTTGGCTTTAATGAAATGATATAAAATAAAATATCATTTTTATTTTGTATGATTGTTGAAATAAAAAGAATAAATTGTTGAATTATAAATTCTTTGACACGATTAATGAATGGACGATATATTCATATGCATGAAATGAATGGACAATATTTATATACATGAAATGAATGGACGATATTTATGAAATGAATGGACGATATTTATGAAATGAATGGACGATATTTATGAAATGAATGGACGATATATATATATATACATGAAATGAATGGATGATATTTATATTTATAAAAAAAATAACATTATAGAATGGTTTGCAAATTTATATATGCGAGAATTATTTGGAAAGCCCGAGTTTACTCTCATTCCAAATAATGATACGACGTTCGAAGAGTTGAAGACGGTGATTGAAGACCGACGATCTTCACATCGAATGGGTGTGTTGCTATTGAGACCCATGATGGGAGTAGCTACCTTGAAGGGGCGACAGTAGTAGCCGTCCGGACGTAGTGTTGATTGCACGGGTTTGGCTTTCGCTCAAACCCAGAGCATAAGCGCGTAAATGGATTGTATGTCTGACATTGTATTCCTTTATACTGTATTTGTTGACCTCTGCTAAACATATATCTGTTTGGTGTTTTACACCCTTCTCTGAGACGTATGAGCTCAGAGGTTATATGTTGGTAGAAATCAATGGTATGGTATGGATTGACGATGTGGCATGCTAAGATGCATATGATCAAGGCTTTGTTGAAAACAGGCCTTGTGGGATGATCAAAGCATAGCCTGTTTAGGCATAGCTTTGTGTATAGCGTGACTTCACGAGCCTCACACACAGGCGGAGTCTAAAACAGGAGAAGGGAACGCAGGGAGAGCAGCACGTTTCTTTCTAGCTAGAGTGGTGTCAGTGACCTACCAGCCCTGAAATTTTACTTATGTGGATGATGGAATGAGGCGCCTCGGATAGGTCCTATAGGACCGGGGAACGTGTGCTTAGGAATTGCCAATCCTTTAAGCTGTATTTGAGGACCGGCCCTGCCATTTCCAAGGGTTAACTGCGGGTAATCCTGAGGCATCAGCTAGAGTGTCTCGAATCGGTAAGGAGCTCCTCCCTAGCCTTGACTCAGATGGAAATCCAAATTCCAAATACGACCCTTGCGGTTTTGATTGTATTACTAGTATGGAGGCATAGCATATGGTACCTATGCTTCCTAGGATTGATACATTTACTTTGAAATGTTTTAAAAACATATACACACTAATAATAATACCGTTTTTATCGTATCAAGCATGTTTGACCATTATAAGGTAAAACCCTATCCTCCGGTTTGCGTTGCATTGTGTGATGGGACTTGGGTCTTATGATGGTTTCATTTTTCTACAAAGCATTGCGTTGTTTTGACGATTTACTTAAATTATGCACGGCAATCCATTGGAATAAAACCCGTTCCGCTTTAGCGGCGTGGTCCGTGGATTTGCCTTATTACTATTAGTTATATTAGTTAAGAATTCTCACACCAGTCCCACGACTGACCCGTTGTTTGTTTCCACTTTTGCAAACTCGGGTGCCCTCTTTTCCACACGGGCAGTCGAGTAGCTTTTTGTAGATATTTATCTCTTTAGCAGGATCCTAGATTGAAGCTCAAAGCTGTGTCCAGAGCATAGAAAAGTCTTCCGCTGTCTTAGTTATTTTATTTCCACTGCACTGTATTAAAGTAATGTAAAATTATCTTCCGCTGTAAATTTATTTAATGTACTCTGATATATATATTCTGTACTCTGATGTAACATTTATTATGATGTTATAAAAGTCTGTTGTTATTGTTCTGATGTTGTTGTATTCCCAAAGTTAACGTATGCGGGAATTGAACGGTCTTGGTCGATTTAGCGGTCGATTAAGTCCGGGCGAAATCCGTATCGTTACATTTGGTATCAGAGCTTTGGTTAGCTCAAATCTTTGGGGTACAACTCGTTAGAACTGAACAAAAGACTCATCAGAGAATTGGATTAGTAATGTCCAATAAGAATACTCATTAGAGATAGGATTAGCAGTATCCTAGAATGAGAAAACTCATTAGAGATAGGGTTAGTAATGCCCTAGAATGAGTTCAGAGTGATAAGCTTATGATTAGCGTATTTTTGATTATATAATCTATTTTTGAAAATATGATTTTTAAATATATAAAAGTATGTATATTTGACAAGTTAGTCAATAAATGAAATTAATAAAAGAAATTAAAATTTAGTTAGTTAATTAAACAACTTTTACCTTAGTTCCTTTTCGAGGACGAAAAGATTTTAAGTGGGGGCGACTGTAACAGCCCTGATTTTTGGGGTTAATTTTAAAATTTTATTTTAAGAAATTTTAATGAATGAATATATTTAAAATTATTTATTTTAAATAATAACGATGAAAAACTTATTTTATTTCGAGCGCGAACTTGAAATTTATATTAAATCCATTCCGAGCCTGAAAACGGCGCGGTAATTTCAGATTTGAAATTCCAACTTTGAAAAATTATATAAAATAAAATATAAATCGGAATTGGACGAAACAAAAAACGCTAGGACCGTATTTAAAATATCTTTCCAAAGAGTTTCAGAAATTAAGATTCCAGATTATAAATTGTAAGTTATGAGAAAATTAAATTTTTAGAAAAACGCTATAGAATTCATATATATTATATATAAGGCCCGAAACGTAAATTTTTTGCAGAATAAGGAATTAGGACCCGAAACCATCTCCATTGGTTTCAGAATGTTGTTTACATATAAAAATGACTATAAGAACTTATATTTTTGAGTTTCGGAAAAATTCCACTATTTTTGGTATTTTTAAATATTAAAAATATACGCCTGAAAAATGGAATTTTTGCAAACGAACTCCGAATTCAATGAGACCAGTTTCTATGGATTCGGAATATTAAAATAAGGTTAAATTCTAAAATTTATAATTTTTGGAATTATTTTGTGGCCGGTATAATTTTTACAGTGAAAAATAGCATATTTTCAGACTTCGGAAATTCATAATAAATTCATACGGACTCGGAAAATTACGAAATCAGGTTCGATGGATTCGTAATGACCTGAAATAATTATGTTTAAAATTTTATTAATTTTGAAATCAGCATGTATTTATAAGAATTTTTGAATTGAAGAAAACAGTTGAAAATTTAGTAATTGGACACGTAATGATATTTGGGCCCAAACCAAAATTAGACCCACAGTATATATTATCTTTTTCCTCAGAATTTAGGCTGAAATTCGAAATTGTACAGCAGCCATCTTTTTCCCTTCCTCCTCTTGTCAATGGCTGTCTTCTTCCTCAATCAAAAATTTGTCGAAAGTAAAACCTCTTCAAAACCGCTGCCTTCTTCCTCCCGCCGCAACCGCCGTACGCCGCTGCACCCTCCAAGCTTCCAGGCGTGTATGCTCCTCTCCAAGCCGGTCCTTCTCCAATAAACGACGTCCAATTTCATCGATCCAATCAAAAGTTATCGCAATCCAAAGATTTGAACAAAACTGAGAATAAGGTGAGATTCTATTGTTAATTTAATTTAATTTAATTATTATTTTTTGTTATTTAAATAATTTAATGAGAAGTGAACTAGATCCGTGATGTATGACTACATGTTGATGCTTGGGTTTGGATTTGTGTTCGGATGATTGTCATATGAATTGCGTTGTTGGAATCTACACAAATGGATTTGATCTTGTTTTTTTTTATGTTGTTTTGACAAATAAAAAAATTAGATTTTGTATTTTATGTTGTTTTGAGAATAAAAATTTGATCTTTTATTTTGTGATGTGTTAAGAATAAAGATTAGATCTTTATTTAAAATTTATAAAGATAGGATTTTTATATTATAAAAGAAAGTTTAAATCTTTTAATTATATTTATAAATCAAGTTAGGATTTTTATAATATATAAAAAAAATCTTATTTTATTTAGATTTAGAAAAAAAAAACAAAGTTGGGATCTTGACACAAAAATGCGACACTACATCTTATGATGTTATTATATGCGATGACATGAAGATTTAATACCATATTGTATGTTGTCATTATTGTTTGTCGACATGAATGCTTAACATTAATCTACATGTTGCTCATTGAATGGTTTGGAATGGATTTGAACACCCCATATTATGTTATTTATCATTTTATTGATATGCAAGCGCGAAACCATATTCTGTGTGTTATTAATTTTCGTATGCGGTCATGTGAATTGGAAGATGACCATAATTTTAGTGCGGTCATGTAAATAGGAAAATAACCACATTTTAGTGCGTGAGTGCAAATAGCAAATTTATATTATATTTTTAGCACTTAAGTAAGAATAAGATTATTAAAATAGTCTTAGTGTCTTAATAAAATTTAAGAAAATAAACTTATTTTCATAGTTAATGTCACAATAGGAATGCAACCTTATTTCCAGCGTTTATGTAAAAATATGAGTGTTGTTATATTTTTAGCGCGTTAAGTGAAAGTAGAAAATAAATATATTTTCAATGTTTAAGTTAAAATAAGATTGATAACTTATTTTTAGCGAGTTAGGTAAATTTAGAAAATAATTATAATTTCATTGTTTTGATAAAAATATGAATGCAAACATTATTTACACTGTTTTGATAAAATATAAATGCAAACTTATTTGCATTGTTTTTGATAAAATAAGAATGCAAACTTAATTGCATTGTTTATTATAAAATATAAATGCAACATTATTCGCATTGTTTTGATAAAAATATGAATGCAAACATTATTTACACTGTTTTGATAAAATATAAATGCAAACTTATTTGCATTGTTTTTGATAAAATAAGAATGCAAACTTAATTGCATTGTTTATTATAAAATATAAATGCAACATTATTCGCATTGTTTTGATAAAAATATGAATGCAAACATTATTTACACTGTTTTGATAAAATATAAATGCAAACTTATTTGCATTGTTTTTGATAAAATAAGAATGCAAACTTAATTGCATTGTTTATTATAAAATATAAATGCAACATTATTCGCATTGTTTTGATAAAAATATGAATGCAAACATTATTTACACTGTTTTGATAAAATATAAATGCAAACTTATTTGCATTGTTTTTGATAAAATAAGAATGCAAACTTAATTGCATTGTTTATTATAAAATGTAAATGCAACATTATTCGCATTGTTTTGATAAAAATATGAATGCAAACATTATTTACACTGTTTTGATAAAATATGAATGAAACTTTATTTTTATTGTTTACATAAAAATATGAATGAAACTTTATTTTTTATTTTTTAAATAAAAATATGAATGCAACTTTATTTTTATTGTTATGTCAAAAACATGAATGCAAGTTTATTTTAAGCGTTTTTAAGTAAAATATGTAAATAAATATATTCGTAGTGTTTCTGATTAAAAATATAAAAAAATTTATATATGGATATTGCACATGAAAGTTGTACATGAAAGTGAATATATAATTAGCGTTATTGAGGAACTTGAAATATTTTCATTATTTACTCAATTAATGGAATTAATGGACGATTTAATTAAGAAGATTGCACATTTAAAAAGGATGAAATAAAAAGTTTAAATTGATATGATTTCATTCCAATTATAATAATGAAGATTTGAATTGAAAAATCTCGTTTTTATGTTAACTTGTAAATTTAGAAGATTTGATTTTAAAATTTAACATAAATGGATTAATTGAGGAAGATTTCATTTAATATCAAAATGGTAAGTTTTGATATTACAATTGAAACATTTTGGGAATAGTTTTATGATATTAATATGGAAAGATTAATGTTTACTGAAATGAAAGGATAAGTAAAAGAATGAATGATATTTTAGAAATTAGATATTCTAAAATATGAAATGTTTTAAAATAATACTTTTAAGAGATAATTATAATTATAATTATTAATTGTACCTGGACACGAGGTTAGGTCACATTTATGGCGGAAGTCTGCCCGGAACCAACCGGCATATCCAGCAGCCATAAATGTTGGGCATAATGTGAGTGGTCCAAGTGCGCAAATACGAATTGGGTCAAGACACGAGGTTAAGCCCAACCTGTGGTAGAAGTCTGCCCGGAACCAACCGGCATATCCAGCATCCACAAGTTGTAGGCCTAATGTGAGAGGTCTGGCCCGCTATTAAATAATAAAATGTAAAGATAAACATAATAAATGGATAAGGAAAATGAATTGGGCTATTCAGTCCATTTTAAAATAGTAACTCCATTTTAACCCGTATAAATTATGTTATACATTTTATAAAGGAAATCGAAGATGATTAATATTTTATTTAAGATTAAATGAAATACTCTGAAATAAATGATGTCTAATTATATATATTAAATGGGAAATTTATGAAATTTAAATTTGGGTTTATCGTGAATTATGTTTTAAATAACATTTATTCTTTAACCCGAATTTATGATAGAATTAATTCCCTAAAAATTGAATAATCATTTAATAATGACTTTGGAAGATTAAAACTAAATAAGATTTTAATTAAATCTTTAATTAGATTGAAAGGGAATTAAGTAGTTAAGATCACTGAATTAAGAAAGTGATCTAAAATGGAAAATGAACCATAAAGCAATGAATATTTTCATGTTATAAATGAATAAATGAATGAAAACATGAAATGGTTATATTATTTATATATTTTGTATAAATGAAAGTAATGAAACTTTTATTTACATTTCACATGTAAATAAAAAGATGAAAATAAGAATGAAACTTTTATTTACTTTTCACATGTAAATAAAAAGATGAAAATAAGAATGGAATTTTTATTTACATTTCACATGCGAATAAAAAGATATAAATATGAAATGAAACATGATTTAGAAGCATGAACCGCATATGAAAATTTAACATGTTTTAAAAAAGCATGAAGTCGCATATGAAATGCATAATCAAGAAACCGCATATGAAATAAAAATTCATGTTTAGAGTAGTATTACTGCATATGAAATGAAAGGAAAATCTTGAGATAGCATTAATATATGTATGATATTCAAACATACTTAAGGTTTATGCTACCATATTAAAAATAAATATATTTTTAAGATCATGTTCATATAGTAAAAATGAACATATTTTTGATGTCGTGTCTATATATTGAAATAAGGTCCTTTTTATTTGAAAAGAATTAAACGTTTAAAAGACTTTAATTGTATATATGTTGGCTTTAATGAAATGATATAAAATAAAATATCATTTTTATTTTGTATGATTGTTGAAATAAAAAGAATAAATTATTGAATTATAAATTCTTTGACACGATTGATGAATGGACGATATATTCATATGCATGAAATGAATGGACAATATCTATATACTTGAAATGAATGGACGATATTTATGAAATGAATGGACGATATTTATGAAATGAATGGACGATATTTATGAAATGAATGGACGATATATATATATATATATATATGAAATGAATGGACGATATTTATATTTATAAAAAAAATAACATTATAGAATGGTTTGCAAATTTATATATGCGAGAATTATTTTGAAAGCCCGAGTTTACTCTCATTCCAAATAATGATACGACGTTCGAAGAGTTGAAGACGGTGATTGAAGACCGACGATCTTCACATCGAATGGGTGTGTTGCTATTGAGACCCATGATGGGAGTAGCTACCTTGAAGGGGCGACAGTATTAGCCGTCCGGACGTAGTGTTGATTGCACGGGTTTGGCTTTCGCTCAAACCCAGAGCATAAGCGCGTAAATGGATTGTATGTCTGACATTGTATTCCTTTATACTGTATTTGTTGACCTCTGCTAAACATATATCTGTTTGGTGTTTTACACCCTTCTCTGAGACGTATGAGCTCAGAGGTTATATGTTGGTAGAAATCAATGGTATGGTATGGATTGACGATGTGGCATGCTAAGATGCATATGATCAAGGCTTTGTTGAAAAGCAGGCCTTGTGGGATGATCAAAGCATAGCCTATTTAGGCATAGCTTTGTGTATAGCGTGACTTCACGAGCCTCACACACAGGCGGAGTCTAAAACAGGAGAAGGGAACGCAGGGAGAGCAGCACGTTTCTTTCTAGCTAGAGTGGTGTCAGTGACCTACCAGCCCTGACATTTTACTTATGTGGATGATGGAATGAGGCGCCTCGGATAGGTCCTATAGGACCGGGGAACGTGTGCTTAGGAATTGCCAATCCTCTAAGCTGTATTTGAGGACCGGCCCTGCCATTTCCAAGGGTTAACTGCGGGTAATCCTGAGGCATCAGCTAGAGTGTCTCGAATCGGTAAGGAGCTCCTCCCTAGCCTTGACTCAGATGGAAATCCAAATTCCAAATACGACCCTTGCGGTTTTGATTGTATTACTAGTATGGAGGCATAACATATGGTACCTATGCTTCCTAGGATTGATACATTTACTTTGAAATGTTTTAAAAACATATACACACTAATAATAATACCGTTTTTATCGTATCAAGCATGTTTGACCATTATAAGGTAAAACCCTATCCTCCGGTTTGCGTTGCATTGTGTGATGGGACTTGGGTCTTATGATGGTTTCATTTTTCTACAAAGCATTGCGTTGTTTTGACGATTTACTTAAATTATGCACGGCAATCCATTGGAATAAAACCCGTTCTGCTTTAGCGGCGTGGTCCATGGATTTGCCTTATTACTATTAGTTATATTAGTTAAGAATTCTCACACCAGTCCCACGACTGACCCGTTGTTTGTTTCCACTTTTGCAAACTCGGGTGCCCTCTTTTCCACACGGGCAGTCGAGTAGCTTTTTGCAGATATTTATCTCTTTAGCAGGATCCTGGATTGAAGCTCAAAGCTGTGTCCAGAGCATAGAAAAGTCTTCCGCTGTCTTAGTTATTTTATTTCCGCTGCACTGTATTAAAGTAATGTAAAATTATCTTCCGCTGTAAATTTATTTAATGTACTCTGATATATATTCTGTACTCTGATGTAACATTTATTATGATGTTATAAAAGTCTGTTGTTATTGTTCTGATGTTGTTGTATTCCTAAAGTTAAAGTATTTTGTGGATTTCCGACCTTTGGGTCAGACTTGTGTGGTTTATGGTCGATCCAAAGAGCGGGAATTTACGGATCTTTACACCATCTGTCCAATCCTCTCCTTAATAGGAAACGACCCTACGAACCTTGGTGCTAACTTCCCAACGGACTCAAAGCGAACAACATTCCGTAATGGAGACACCTTGACAAAGACCATGTCCCCAATATCAAACTCAAGATCTGTCCTCCTCTTGTCCGCATAAGATTTCTTCCTATCTTGTGCCGTCTTCATCCTCCTTCGAATTAAATCGATCTTTTCTGAAGTCTCTCTAATCATATAGGGCCCAAGCAAGATCTTATCTGTAGACTCCCACCAACATGTTGGCGAACGACACGGCCGTCCATAAAGAGCCTTGAACGGTGCCATGCCGATGCTAGACAGAAAGCTATTATTATATGCGAACTCCACCTACGGAAGATGTTCCTCCCATGTACCTCCGAAGTCTAAGACACCATACCTCAATAGGTCCTCTAGGATACGATTCACCATCTCAGTCTGGCCATCCGTCTGAGGATGATATGTGGTGCTCAAACATAACTGAGTCCCTACTGCCTCTTGCAAGCTCTTCCAAAACTCGATAGTAAAGATAGGATCACGGTCGCTCACTATGCCAGAAGGAACACCATGAAAATGAGCTATCTCTCGAATGTATACAGAGGCTAACAATGGAGCAGTCCTCTTACTCTTCACGGGAATGAAATGGGCGCTCTTAGTAAGTCTGTCTACCATGACCCAAATCCCCATATTACCCTTCCTCGACCTCGGTAACCCATCAATAAAGTCCATCGAGACACTTTCCCACTTCCATTATGGGACCTCCAATGGGTGAAGCAACCCACCGGGCTTCTTTTGCTCTGCTTTTACTTGTTGGCACACCAAGCATCTAGCGACACACTCAGCCACATCCCTCTTCATGCCGGCCCAAAAGTAAATTCGTCCCATGTCCATGTACATCTTGTCCCCGTCAGGATGGATGGTCATCTTCGAACGATGTGCATCATCAAGAATGGTCTTCCTCAAATTCTCGTCCCGTGGTACACAAAGTCTACCGTACCTACGTAACCAACCCTTATCATGTAGGGTATATCTACGGAGATGGCTCGATGACTCCCCTCTTTTGAGCTTCTCTACTAACTCAACCAATTGTGGGTCATCTCGCTGTACCTCACCAATCCGTCCCAAAAGCGCAGGTCTAACCTCTAAGGATGCTAGCAAACCGGGTACAAAGTAAACGGAAGGTCTAAAGTCAAACGTAAGCTTCGCCGCTAAACAAACAACGGACTCAAGGACATCCTTTTCCTACTTAAGGCATCTGCCACCACGTTACCCTTGCCGGGGGTATATGCTATCTCAAAATCATAGGACGCTAAGAATTCCTTCCACTTTTTCTGCCTTAAGTTCAAGTCCTTCTAAGAGAACAAGTATTTTAGCGATTTGTGATCAGTGAACAATTCGAATTTCTCGCCAAGAAGATAATGGCGCCAAGACTTAAGCGCGAAAACAATAAAGGCCAACTCTTGGTCATGTGTAGGGTAATTTTTCTCATGCACTCTCAACTGCCTCCCTCCATAGGCTATTACCCTTCCCTCTTGCATTAAGACTGCACCTAGTCCTGTTCCACAAGCATCGGTATAAATGGTAAATGGCTTACTCCCATCTGGCAACACTAAGACTGGGGTTGTGGTCAAAGCTCTCTTTAAACGTTGGAACGCATCATCACATTCAACGTCCCATGTGAAAACTAGGTTCTTCTTCGTAAAGCGTGTTAATGGGGCTGATATTTTTGCGAAATCTTTGATAAACTTCCTATAGTAGCCAGCCAACCCTAAGAAACTCCTCACCTCGGTAGCATTTTTAGGGACCTTCCGATCTTGGTGGCCACTACCTTCGTAGGATCCACAGCTGTCCCTTCTTTTGAAACCACGTGCCCTAAGAATCGCATATCCTTCCTCCAAAAGTGACATTTAGAAAATTTAGCTTTTAGGATATACGCTCGAAGGGGCTCCAACACTTCCCTAAGATGTAGGGCTTGCTCTTCCTCGCTTTTAGAAAAGATCAAGATGTCATCCACAAAGACTACCACAAATTTATTAAGGTACTCCCTAAAGACCCTACTCATCAAGTCAACAAAGTGTGCGGGGGCGTTTGTCAAATCGAAGGGCATCACAAGCCATTCGAAGAAGCCGTCTGGAGTCCTAAAGGCAGCCTTGTCTATGCTATCCTCAGCCACTCTCAACTGATGAAAACCCGTGGCTAAGTCCAACTGCGAAAACACTGAAGCGCCAACTAACTGATCGAAGAGATCGTCAATCCTCGGTAGTGGGTGCCTATTCTTCTAAGTAAGATTATTAAGTTCTCTATAGTCCACACAAAGTCTAAGGGACCCATCTGCCTTCATGGCAAATACTACTGGAGCACCCTAATCCGATATACTATGTCTTATGTGTTGGATCTAGATTAACCCTAGAGGGGGGAGGGTGAATAGGGTTTTATCACAGTTTTTAAACTGAAAAAAAACTGATAGGATATTAAAATAATAAACAGATCACAGAATGCAGTAGAAATAAAAGTGCAGAAAATAATTCACACACAGATATACCCAGCTTCGGCAAAACACTGCCTACTGCTGCATTCCTAAGGTTTCTACTAGGTGATAGAACAGATCCCGCATACAAGACCATGTACACTCGCAAACCCTGCTCCTATTCTAACCCTATGCTCAAAATCCTAGACTGAATGATATCCCCTCGATCAGATTTCCCTTATTACAAACCCGTAACACATAACCCAGATTTTACAGACTCTGTCAACTGTCAGTCAACACCCTGACTGATTCCCTAGAATTTTACAGACTTCTAGAAACTGTTCGTTTGATGGTTTTACAAAAACAAATTAAAATACAACAAAAAAATAAACAAGAAAAACCCTTAGGAGTTAAAAAACAAGGGGTCATCCCTTTAAAACATTGTGGCTTGGTCTTAGTTGAAGTCCATGTAGGTCGGCCCCTTTGTGTTTCAGTTAGCCCGATCTCTTTTCCTTTTTGTTCTGGGAAAAATAAATGGCGACAGGGCGATTTGAAAACTAGGGTTTTCTGATTCCCTTTTGGATCGAAATCGATTGCTTGATGGAATGATTATCATGGTTCTCTGATTACTTCAGCTTGACGATGTTAATTGATTCCTTGCTTCACTGATTTGGGATTGCGATCGAACTCTACTGAAACTTGTGAGTTGCTCCTGAATTTATTTAATTCTCTGCTTTGAAAATGGTTGAATTTTCTTTTTGTGGGTTTCGATCTGATATGTTGGGTTCGTTATCTCTTACTGCCGATGATGAATTTGTGTGCATAAATAGGGTTAATCGAAACCCTAAACGAAAACTCTGATTTCGTTTTATTGACTTGGTCTGATGATTCCTTGAATTGCTCGATTGCCTCTTTTGATTGTTCTTGACAAAATCGATTCCTTGGCTTTAATTTGTTTCCATATAAATGAAATTAAATTGGCTTTGATTGTCTGCAAACAAAAATAATTCTTTTTCTTTGGTCCTTGCATGTGACTGACTCTCTTTTGTTACCTTGTTTGAAAACGAGAATTGTTCTTCCTATTTTAAATTTCTGGAACCATAATATATGGAAAAACATTTCTTTCCCAGTTCGAATTACTTTCCAAAGACAGGAAACATACTTTCAGGAAAAGAAAATTGCTGCCCCGTTTAAAATATTGCCAAAACTGATTTGTGTATTTCAAAAAAAATTGATTGCTCCTCGACTGATTATCTGGAATGAAATTTGAAAACAAATAAATGTTTTCATACCATTTCTGGTTTTGTCATTTTGCCAAATATGAATTGCTCTTTGCTCAAAGTAACTTTGCTTGATTGAAGATGCAAAACCTGATTCGTAAGATAGTTTTCTTGCCAAATATATACAGTGGTTTCATAAATCTGGAAGAGGAACACCATTCCATTTAGCCTGCCATGTATTCATTTTTGACTTGCTTAAGAACTTGGACTAGAACAATTGATTTTGCCATGTTCATTTGCTTGATAAGTTACACCTGAAACTGCTGAGTTTCTTATTTACATCATGTTTCATGCTGTGCTGCTGTACACTGACATGTGAACTCGATAACATAAGTTCTGACTCACTGTTGCATCATATATCCTGTTTGCACTATGTACATTGAGCTGTTGTAATATTTAGTTCGACCATGAGCCTTGTTCACCTTGTTTTGCTGCTGTGACCTCTTTGTTGATTGTGCAATAAAAAAATTGTGCTGAATCATGTTGAACATGACTTGCATCAACATGCATGATCATACACCATTGCTTTATACATTGCTTTGAATTTGATTTGACTATTCTTCATCCATGTATATATATACACACATCTTCACACATGCTACAACCATTTAGCTGCTGTCTTGAACTGTTGAGCTGATGCATCCACTTCTTGCATGTACATGCTGAACCATTGCTGTATTATACCATGCTACCATGCTGACTTCTATGTTGTACCATTGTTTAGTCATGCTTTAGTGTTCATGAACCATTTTCATACATTTGCGCCATGCCACTTGAATACTTCTAAATGCTTGACTATACAAAGTTGGGCTGCACCATTTTTAACATTGTCTCGACCAATTTGAACATGCTGACTTGATGAATTGCACTTGTGAACATCACCCATGTTCCACGCTGTTTCATATAATTATTGTTGTCCATGCTCATTAGATCATGTTTAGGTTATTCGATCACATTTCTTTGATCTGTTGTGATGATTTGGCATCTTAATCACGCTCTGTCCATGATGCTTGTTGTTGAACCAAACTGTTTGACTTTGGCTGTGTAGAACCATGAACTTGCTGTTTTGTTGCCATACTTGTGGTGCACCATTTTGCTTTGAGTCACTTGATTTTGAACTGAAGTTTGTGATCTGCCACATGTTTTCATTGCTGAGCTGATTTTCATCTTTCTTCTTTGATTTGATTGTCCCACTGATGACTGTACACTAAGTCGAGATGGTCCACGTGGCTACTCCTCAGTTACACTCTGATTGGCGTGGCAGTACACGCGTGTATATGCAGCCAACAGACAAGATTTTCTGTCTTTGTACTATATACAAACTGGCTAGACACAGATGAATCAGATCAAGTCATGAAAAATGATGAGAAACACACCAGAAATCTGAGGCAAATAAAAAATTTTAAAAATGAAAAAATATATTTGCAAGTATTCAGTTTAAATTCCTGTTGCAGTGTATTGTGTGTTTCTGTTTTCATATGACAGGTATGAAGACTGGACTGACTGTGAGGATGCTGTAAAGACAGAAGACTGAAAGACAGAAGACTGAAGACTGAAGATCGAAGATGATAGAAGACAGTGTGTAGTGTCAAATAAATGTAGTCAGAAACTGTATATGAGTCAATGTGAATGTTGTGAATATCAGTGAATATAAGGGAAATGTATAAACAGTGGAGTTTATAAATTTGTACTGTTTTGATAGTGAAATAAAATATTATATTTAAATAAAATACTGTGTGAATATTTGAATTTCTGTACAGTCGTATTCTATTTAAATATAAATATTATATTCCTGTCTGTGATAAATATATGAAACAGTACAGCAACAAACACATTTAAAATAACATATATTTGGTTGTTATTATAAAAAAAATCATATAATTGTGTATACAACACCGTTATATACAACAATCTCCCATTTTTGATGATGAAAAACAAATAAAAGATTTTGATCATAATAAATGTGTTTGACAGTGAATATTGAACTCCCCCTATTTATTAGCTCCCCTACAACAGAAACTCCCCCTATAACTATGCATGAGTGAAATGTATGTATAATAATAAATTTTCAAAAATTAAAAATATTTATATAATATTCACTCATAAATCAAAATCTAATCCATTCTCCCCCTTTTGTTATCATCAAAAGGATACAGATTTTAAAATACAGATGAAAATTGACTAAAAATATAATTTCAGCTTAAGAGGAAGAACGGTCATCATAAATTTCAATTAGTCAAACAAAAATCATAATATTTCTAAGAACTAGTGGCATATTTCACATTGCAGAGAATGACGGATTCACGATGAAATTTATATAAATGAGGAGAGTTATAAAAATGAATTTCAATTAATTTTCAAAAAGATTTATAAAAAATGAAGTTCAAAAAACAGTGACGGATTTTGGACTATAATTAATAATTCAACTTAAGTGAGAAAATCGAATGATCTCAAATCCCAATACCTATTAATCAACAAATCACAATACATCATAAGATTTTAACACATTTCATAGATTGGAAGATGGATTGATAGGCTGGTTTTTATACTTAGAGGAGAATTTCAAATTTATTTCTATTTTTAGCACTTTAGTTCCTTTTATTTTTTATTTTATATAAGAGCACACTGACCACGCATAACCAGAGCTTGGATTTTTAAATGGGATCAGTCGTAGCTTAAATTATAAGATGTCTCATAACCATGCATAACCAGAGCTTGGATTTTTAAATGAGGTTAGAGACAATCTTATATATTAATAATATTTTTATCATTTTCAGCTTTATAAAGGAAAAAACTCCTCGGTATATGAAACCAATATGGATGATAGAAATGTGGTAGGTACAGAAATGGACTGTGAAATAAATTTCTAAATTAATTATATTATGAAATAAGCTCGACTGTACCGGGATTATTGAAAATTTTCAATTATCACTAATTCTGAATAAAAATATAGTCCTATTTTTATCACACATAATTTTCACTGTTTTAAAACAAGATGATAAAAAAAAACTCTCCATATTAATAAAAAAAATGATGGATGGCAGAATGATGATAGGTAATGAAGATGGTCGTGAAATAATTGCCAGTTCAAAGATATTATAAAAAATGTTCAACTATCATGAAAATAAAATCTCCTCTTGTTAAGAAATATACTGCAGTCACAATTCATCACAATTTCAAAATCTAATAATGATTTTGATGAATTATAAATACAGTTCAATTCGGATATTGATTTCAATTTCTGAATGAATAATCAATAAATAATTCTAAAATTGAAAAACAATTACAAGAGGAATTTAAGGTGATTTATATAAGGGGGAAAATGTATATGATGTCTATACAAGGTGAAAAATTCAAAAATAGACGGATAAAAAAAACTGATACCAATTGTAGTCTCCCTTATCGAGGAATTTATTCACACCCTAGATATCTTAGATTACAGAAATTTCAAACACCAAGCCCAAATAGACAAGATTACACATTTGGCATAATTACCAGAGCAGCAGTCAGATTAAAGCAGGCAGTTATTTGAAAACAGTATCAGAGCAACACTTCAAAACTGATACCACAAGGTGTCTCTATTTACGAGGAATTTTAACATGATACTGAACAAGAATGTCATAGACAAAAGAATTATTACGTACTAAGCCCAAGCAGACAAGATAATAGATTATGCACATGTATCAGAGCAGCAGACAGATCAAAATAAGCAGTTATCTAAGAACAGTATCAGAGCAGTACAAAGACAGTTTCTAAGCAAACAAGTCAAGATGATGGTCACAAAAAAATATTCCATGATCCCAGATTAAAAATATACTTTATTTTAAATCATTTGAAGAAAAATGAAAGTATTAATATTTAACGAATCAATCACACCAGGTTATATTTCATATTCAAAATTATGTGTGAGATTCAATAAATAAATAATTTCAAATGATTTTAAACAAATATATATTCAAATCAAATAATCATACAAGAACAATGATATTTATGACCATATTTTCAAAAGAGTTTTCACAAATATTTTTGACAATTACAGGAGAGATTTCAGATCATTTACATCAAGACTGAATAATAACTCATGATCCAAAGATAATGGTTTATTCGATATCATTTGAACAAATGTAAATCATGAGATACAATGAATCAATCACACATAATTAATAACTTCAGATTTGAGAGGTGTGTGAGATTCAAAATATCAGAAATTTCAAATGATCTCAACCAAACAAAAAAAATCTAAACCAGATGATCATGATTAATGGTGAATTTCAAGATGTAAGACAGATTAAAAAAGTCTAAGCCAATCTAAAAAAAATTAAAGAAATTATCACAACTGATAAATAACAGAGTGTACTGTAATGAGTATAATATTTTAAGCATTTCCAAAATTAATTGAAAGAAACTCAAAACAGCATAAGAGTGTGAAATTTCATTAATTATTCAGATCTTCAAAAATTTAGAATTCAAATTAACAGTGTTCAAGATTTGGCACGAATACATCAACACTGTTATGAATTCAGAAATAAAAATATACTTCAAAACAATTGCAGATATTTACAAGAATAAATACAAGATCTGGAAATAATTAAAAACATTAGAGTTTTATACACGCATAACAAATTTCTAGAATATCATGAATACTGTAATTCAAGGAGCACAAAAAATATAGCAGTGATAAATCAAATCATAATAGACAGAAGAAAAAGATAGAAGGGAGAAGAAGAAGAAATAAACAAAAGAAAAAAAATCAAACCAGAAAAATATTTACAGAGGTGAGTTTAGAGATCATACCAGAATCCAGTGTAAATCAGAATCTCTAACTCAACAGATTTTTGCTGAAGGAACTGCAAATGATATAGAAGTATAAATCAGCTTGATTTCAAATTTCTTTTCAGCATAGTAGTTCCTCAGCCATCCATCTTCGGTACCTAACAGTTGAGAGGATTGAGTGGTCTAACAAAATTAGAAAAACCACTCGCAGTTTTATTAACTTCTTTCGGTACCCAAACTTGCTTGTATAACAATCCATCTGAATTTACCTTTGTACCCTTAGGAACCCAACTTTGTTTGAGTTTAACAGATCCCGTTTTATATCCTTTTAGGATCGAAGAATGTGTAAATGGTTTATTATAAAACAAGTTCTCATTTCTGTTGTGACTTAAAAACCTTTTCGAATTTTCAAAATTCCAAATTTCAGAACGACCCTTCTTGAAGCAATTTGAAGGATTTTTAGAATCACAAGAATTAAAAATTTCAAAAACATTTGTCTTTCCAAAACCAAGACCTTGTTTATGACTAATAGAAACTTGGTTTTGTAACAGCATATTCAACGATTTTTCCCCATCAGAAAATTTATCCAAAATTGATTCTAATCGTTGAATTTTTGATTTTAGATCGCTATTTTCTTTTAGTAAATTTGAGCAGTTATTTATAGCAATCTTCTGTTCAGCATTAGACTGTTTCAAAACCAAATTCTCATTTTCAAGCGATTTAATTTTGACTTGGGATTTAGAAATTTCAAGTTCAAAATGATTTTGCTTTTCAGATTCAAGTTCGTTAAATTTTTCAATCTCAATTTCAAGCTCTTTCAAAATCGAATCACTTTTCAACAAATTTTCTTTTTCAGCAATTTCAAATTTGGAATTTATATCAGTTTTAAAAACTTCAAATTACTTTTGTAGAAGATTGTTCAAATTTGATAACTCAATCTTGTTTGCTTTTAAGATCAAAATTTCATCTTCAAACTTTTGAATATTTTTATTGAGATGAACATGATTGGTTTTCAATTTCAAACAATTTTTACAATCTGAATCTGAAAGGTTTTTAAAATATTAAAGTTGTGATTCCAAATCATTAATTTTGCTGGTCAACTCAGAATTCCTAGATTTTAGAGTTTTGTTTTTAGATTTGAGTTTATCAACAGATTTAGTTAAATCAACACACATATAAACCAAATCTTCGTATGAGAAATTTTCGACTTCAGCATCCGTTGATTCTCCATCATCTGATCCTTCTGAATTTTCATTTATAAATCCTGTTAAACAGAATTCTGAATCTAAGTTGACATTCCGGGGTTTTGAGCTGTTGTCAGATTTTCCATACTTCGTATTGAGAGTATCCCAGATTTCCTGTGCAGATAAACAATGGCAGAAAAGATTAAACTGTTCAGTACTAAGATAATCAAATATAATTTTCATAGCACAGGTATTGAAAGTGATATCTACACTATCAAATCCATGGATAACAACATTCCAACATTTAATATTAACAGATTTTAAATAAAATTCCATTTTGGATTTCCAGTTTAAAATATCTGTACCATCAAAAATATTTGGAATGTGACTAGACTGACTCTTTATGGACTGATAACTAGGAATCACCATTGCTCTAGAGTTAACCGAATACCTGGCTCTGATACCAAATGTTGGATCTAGATTAACCCTAGAGGGGGGGGGTGAATAGGTTTTATCACAGTTTTTAAACTGAAAAAAAACTGACAGGATATTAAAATAATAAACAGATCACAGAATGCAGCAGAAATAAAAGTGCAGAAAATAAATCACACACAGATATACCCAGCTTCGGCAAAAGGCAACCTACTGCTGCATTCCTAAGGTTTCTACTAGGTGAAAGAACAGATCCCGCATACAAGACCATGTACACTCGCAAACCCTGCTCCTATTCTAACCCTATGCTCAAAATCCTAGACTGGACGATATCCCCTCGATCAGATTTCCCGTATTACAAACCCGTAACACGTAACCCATATTTTACAGACTCTGTCAACTGTCAGTCAACACCCTGACTGATTCCCTAGAATTTTATAGACTTCTAGAAACTGTTCGTTTGACGGTTTTACAAAAACAAATTAAAATACAACAAAAAAATAAACAAGAAAAACCCTTAGGAGCTAAAAAACAAGGGGTCATCCCTTTAAAACATTGTGGCTTGGTCTTAGTTGAAGTCCATGTAGGCCGGCCCCTTTGTGTTTCAGTTAGCCCGATCTCTTTTCCTTTTTGTTCTGGGAAAAATAAATGGCGACAGGGCGATTTGAAAACTAGGGTTTTCTGATTCCCTTTTGGATCGAAATCGATTGCTTGATGGAATGATTGTCGTGGTTCTCTGATTACTTCAGCTTGACGATGTTGATTGATTCCTTGCTTCACTGATTTGGGATTGCGATCGAACTCTACTGAAACTTGTGAGTTGCTCCTGAATTTATTTAATTCTCTACTTTGAAAATGGTTGAATTTTCTTTTTGTGGGTTTCGATCTAATATGTTGGGTTCGTTATCTCTTACTGCCGATGATGAATTTGTGTGCATAAATAGGGTTAATCGAAACCCTAAACGAAAACTCTGATTTCGTTTTATTGACTTGGTCTGATGATTCCTTGAATTGCTCGATTGCCTCTTTTGATTATTCTTGACAAAATCGATTCCTTGGCTTTAATTTGTTTCCATATAAATGAAATTAAATCGGCTTTGATTGTCGGCAAACAAAAATAATTCTTTTTCTTTGGTCCTTACGAGTGACTGACTCTCTTTTGTTACCTTGTTTGAAAACGAGAATTGTTCTTCCTATTTTAAATTTCTGGAACCATAATATATGGAAAAACATTTCTTTCCCAGTTCGAATTACTTGCCAAAGACAGGAAACATACTTTCAGGAAAAGAAAATTGCTGCCCCGTTTAAAATATTGCCAAAACGGATTTGTGTATTTCAAAAAAAATTGATTGTTCCCCGACTGATTATCTGGAATGAAATTTGAAAACAAATAAATGTTTTCATACCATTTCTGGTTTTGTCATTTTGCCAAATATGGATTGCTCTTTGCTCAAAGTAACTTTGCTTGATTGAAGATGCAAAACCTGATTCGTAAGATAGTTTTCTTGCCAAATATATATTGTGGTTTCATAAATCTGGAAGAGGAACACCATGCCATTTAGCCTGCCATGTATTCATTTTTGACTTGCTTAAGAACTTGGACTAGAACAATTGATTTTGCCATGTTCATTTGCTTGATAAGTTACACATGAAACTGCTGAGTTGCTTATTGACATCATGTTTCATGCTGTGCTGCTGTACACTGACATGTGAACTCGATAACATAAGTTCTGACTCACTGTTGCATCATATATCCTGTTTGCACTATGTACATTGAGATGTTGTAATATTTAGTTCGACCATGAGCCTTGTTCACCTTGTTTTGCTGCTGTGACCTCTTTGTTGATTGTGCAATAAAAAAATTGTGCTGAATCATGTTGAACATGACTTGCATCAACATGCATGAACATACACCATTGCTTTGTACATTGCTTTGAATTTGATTTGACTATTCTTCATCCATGTATATATATACACACATCTTCACACATGCTACAACCATTTAACTGCTGTCTTGAACTGTTGAGCTGATGCATCCACTTCTTGCATGTACATGCTGAACCATTGATGTATTATACCATGCTGACTTCTATGTTGTACCATTGTTTAGTCATGCTTTAGTGTTCATGAACCATTTTCATACATTTGCGCCATGCCACTTGAATACTTCTAAATGCTTGACTATACATAGTTGGGCTGCACCATTTTTAACATTGTCTCGAACAATTTGAACATGCTGACTTGATGAATTGCACTTGTGAACATCACCCATGTTCCATGCTGTTTCATATAATTATTGTTGTCCATGCTCATTAGATCATGTTTAGGTTATTCGATCACATTTCTTTGATCTGTTGTGATGATTTGGCATCTTAATCATGCTCTGTCCATGATGCTTGTTGTTGAACCAAACTGTTTGACTTTGGCTGTGTAGAACCATGAACTTGCTGTTTTGTTGCCATACTTGTGGTGCACCATTTTGCTTTGAGTCACTTGATTTTGAACTGAAGTTTGTGATCTGCCACATGTTTTCATTGCTGAGCTGATTTTCATCTTTCTTCTTTGATTTGATTTTCCTACTGATGACTGTGCACTGAGTCGAGATGGTCCATGTGGCTACTCCTCAGTTACACTCTGATTGGCGTGGCAGTACACGCGTGTATACTTATACATGTGTGTATATTTAGCCAACAGACAAGATTTTCTGTCCCTGTACTATATACAAACTGGCTAGACACAGATGAATCAGATCAAGTCATGAAAAATGATGAGAAACACACCAAAATCTGAGGCAAATAAAAAATTTAAAAAATGAAAAATATATTTGCAAGTATTCAGTTTAAATTCCTGTTGCAGTGTATTGTGTGTTTCTGTTTTCATATGACAGGTATGAAGACTGGACTGACTGTGAGGATGTCGTAAAGACAGAAGACTGAAAGACAGAAGACTGAAGACTGAAGATCGAAGATGACAGAAGACAATGTGTAGTGTCAAATAAATGTAGTCAGAAACTGTATATGAGTCAATGTGAATGTTGTGAATATCAGTGAATATAAGGGAAATGTATAAACAGTGGAGTTTATAAATTTGTACTATTTTGATAGTGAAATAAAATATTATATTTAAATAAAATACTGTGTGAATATTTGAATTTCTATACAGTCGTATTCTATTTAAATATAATTATTATATTCCTGTCTGTGATAAATATATGAAACAGTACAGCAACAAACACATTTAAAATAACATATATTTGGTTGTTATCATCAAACAAAAATCATATAATTGTGTATACAACACCGTTATATACAACATTATGAACCCCTTCTCAAGCAATTCTTTCACTTGCTTACTGAGTTCTCTTCTCTCTCTTGGAGCCATGTGGCGCACTGGCAACGCAATTGGCTTTGCATTATCTACTAGATATATTCGAAAGTTTATCTCACGTTTTGGTGGTAAATCCCTCACCTCACCGAAGACATCAACATATTCACGGACTATACGAACAAAATGTAAATCATCATCGAATGTATCAAGGGATTCTAGGTAGCTAAGCATTACTGGACCTCTAGGGTCACAAGAAATATCAAGGGTCTTTCCACAACAAGTCATCAATCTAACTACCCTTCTTTCACAATCTAGGATGGCCCCGTATCTAGTTAGCCAATCCATACCTAGAATCAAGCCGTAGCCCATAAAGCCAAGAACAAAGGCGTTGCGTTCAAACCCAACACACAAGATAAACACTCTCAAATCCCAACAAATCATAGAAAGATGAGCCGAACCACCAATAGGATTTGAGACTACTAAGGGATCTGTACCTAAACTAGTATCTAGGTGCAGTGTTTCAACTAATGATGTAGAGATAAATGAATGTGATGTGCCAGAATCGAATAAAGTACGGACAGGATGATCAATCAGAAAAACTAAACTTTCAACGGAAATTGCTCTACCTCGTTCTTGCAGCGGTGGGACCACGAGAGCCTGAACTTGCTCCCTTGCCTGCCCTGGTGCCATAAGAGCCTGCACCTATCCTCCCGAGGTAGACCCTGCCCTTTCCTTGGGCAGTCCTTAATCAGATGTCCCGCTTCGCCACAGTGGAAACAGCCAGTCTTCTTTTTCTTCCTACAATCTTTGCTTAGATGGCCTGGTGTCCCATAGTTAAAACTTCTCTTCTTTCCCTTACCATTGTTGCCATTACCACCTTTCTTGTTCTGTTGTTATTGTTGCGGCTTCTTTTGATCCCCTTTCTTCTCAGGTGCCTTATTAGCATCGGTGCCCTTCTCCTCTTCATGCATAAGTGCCATGTCAACTAGTCTCTCAAAGGTATCCCCCATGGGGATGTGGGTCATAGCTAACCCATGAAGCAGCTCGTTCAAACCCTTAACAAATCTCAGGGCCTTCTTTTCTGGTGTATTCACCAAGTCCAAGCCATTTGTTAATGTATTCTTTCACTGATAGATTCCCCTGCTTCAATGCTAGAAACCTTTCCATGTATAGATTCTCTTCAGCCTATGAGAGAAACTTCGCCTCAAACCTCCACCTAAAATCTGGCCATGTATCGACTGGACGTTCTCCATTAGTGACTACCCACCAAAATGAGGCCTCATCCTTCATTAGCCAGGCAACTTACTGGACCTTTCTTCCATCTTCCACTTCAAAGATCCCAAACAATTCTTCCACATCCTTTAGCCAATTTCATGCTTCAACAAATGTCTCCGTCCCGTGAAAATGTTTTCCACCCATTGCTCGAAAGTCCTTACATATCTTAGCAAAAGTATTGACACGAGGAGGAGGAGGAAGAGGGGGAGGAGCATTTGCTGGACCTGCAGTGGTGGCCCTAGTCTCCAAATACCCCGTAAACCATCCTGGTATCGGTATCCCCTCGGGTATCTCGGGAATTCAAGACATGCTGAAACGAAAAAGGAAAGATTCAACACAAAAGAACCGAAGGAAAGATATATGGCTCTTGGGGTTATGCTTTCTAAAATAAGCTTTTCTCTTGAAAATACTTTCCTTAAAACATACTTTTGAAGGTACTTCTTTGTAAAAGTATTTTTGAAAAACAGTTTTTCAAAATTCATATCTGTTCTGGTAACCTTCAGCTCTGATACCACGTGTAACACCCCACGTCCATTAATGTCACTCACAAAGGGAATGCATTAACTTTAATGGAGCGTTTTAAGTGTGTACAAAATAGAAACTTAACAACAAGACAGATATAAACAGTACTTAAAAATTTAAAACTTTATTCATTGCAGTGGTAAACACGTATGTTTGATTACATCATCAAATACCAGAGTCAAAGTACATAATATCCATCTTGACTAAATCAAAGTACATAAATTGAAAGACATAACCCCAATACAAAATAGCCATAAATAAGACAGACTGAACATTTACTTCAGCGATCCAAGCAAGTTTTAAAAGCAAGAGATATAGCTGTCCAAAATCAAGCTCCACTAGTGCTAGTTCCGCCCTGAGCACCTTGGGGGGGGGGGGGGAGGAAGAAAAGAGGAGGAAATAAAGGGGGTCAAATATAAAGTCTGGCGAGTGCGATAACTTTAACAATATAATTACCAAATAACTAGGCTAAGGCATAAGTTGGAAAATAAGGAAATGACTGTAAATAATTGGGTATGAAAGAGTAAACAAAAAGGAAATAAGATGAACAAAGATAACGTTAAAGGCGCACCTAAACCACTATAAGATAATTACTATACTGCACCACACCAAACACCCTAAAAGTGGATCCCACCTACTAGACTTTAATAATGATAATGGTAGTTTCGTGTACCCCTAGTTACCTTCATAGGTGCCGCCTGCTCCTATCTCCACTAGGTGTTCCCACTACCCCAATGCGATCGGCTCCCTAACTCGTAGATACCCGTGCTGGCCCCACAGTGGGGTGTATCACTCCCCAAAGTGGCAACCCGATACCACCAATAATGCACGGCTTATACCTACACGATGCAACAACGTCATACCTACCAGCCTGGGCCCACACACGCATGTGAACCCATTGGACTTGCGTTGCCACCGCTAACTCGTTTTGGCCTCTTACAGTCAAGCCCAGTATGCGTGTCCCGTCCTCGACTTGGGTCGAGCCCACAAAGATACATATGGGTTACTGGTTGAAACGGGCCCCCATTACTTGACATAAGCTATCCACCTAAGCTTGGTCCCCTCCAGTACATCCCACTTAACCCTCTTCTTATTCATGTTTACTTACATGTTTCAATTTTGGTTAAGTGTTTCTAATCGTATTTCAAATGCCACCCAAGGCACCCACTAAATTTCACATGCCACCCAAGGCACCCACTTAACCCCCTCATGTCCCACTACATGTTTATCTGGTCAAGTGTTTCTTAATTCAATAACACCGTAACCTTATAAAGACCTCCCACATTAGACTGGCATTTGTGGCAGTTGGATTTGCCGGGCGGGTCCGGGCAGTCTTACACCACAAACGAGCCTAACCTCGTGTCTTTACAACTGTTACGTATTTAATTTATGCCTAAGACCTCCCACATTAGACTGGCATTTGTGGCAGCTGGATTTGCCGGGCGGGTCCGGGCAGTCTTACACTACAAAAGAGCCTAACCTCATGTCTTAGACAATTAATTACACCTAATTAATTATCCCCCAATTTGAATTAATTTCCCTATTCAAATTATCAATTCCAAATTTAACTATGGCCATAATTGACTCAATTATATCCATCTATTTATGGTATGCAAAATCATACCAATTTTCATCACAAATTAATCCTATGCCGTTTAAGGCATTTATGCCAATTCTCAATATTAAATCTTTTAATATTATCCCATTACCCCACGTTGTACGTTCGCTTAACGTAAAATATACGTTAGACTCGAACAGTCTAACTTATGGAATAAAGAGAAAACATCACAACATACATACAGATAAAACTAGATCAAAACATAAGGGGTGAACCAACACGTGTGACTGAGGTTCTGCATCTAAAACTTACATAGGCCAAAGTTACAAACTTGCATAAAACTACATATGTCATAGATCTAAATCTAAAGGTGTAAACTTGCGTAGGTAATAACCACAAACTTGCATAAGCCATGTATGTCATGGATCTAACCATAAGGGGTAAACTTGCATAGGCATGATTCCTATTCCAAACATATATATATATATATATATATATATATATATATATTTGCATATGTGATTTATGCAATATACTGATGGTGTAAACTTACATCTAAACATGTAAACTAGCATGTCGAATTTAGCATATAACTCACACATGTCATAGCCTAACTTTAGGTCTAAAATAGATGTCATGAAACATGTAAGGTTATATATAAAATCTCACTAACTTGTATATGATCTATGCCTCAATTAACATCCTATCTTTCATATATACATATGATTTATCAACGAATCAACATAACCAAACTAGCATATAAAACATGATTATACATAAGCCAATCATAGAATTACAACACTGATGATAACATCACAACTTTACAACATAGATGATAGCATCATAGAATTTACAACATAGATGATAACTTCGTAGATTTTACAACATAAGTGATAACATCACAATTTTACAACATAGAATGATAACATGCGGTCAATAATTCACAACATAACCATATAATCCACATCATAACTCAATCCAATTAAATTGTTAATTATTTTATTAAAGAAATCGAACTCAGAACTCAAAGAAGGTCTTGAGTTCTGAAATTGAATTAGCTTTCCTTTGTAGTAGATTCGTTGTTAAAGCTGAATAGAATTATGTTTGATTAGCTTTCTTCCTCTCTAATTGGTGGCGGCTATTCTAGGTTGCAAGGTGACGACATGGAAGCCATGACTCTAATTTTAATTTGATTTTAGGGTTTGAGGCTACATGTATTTTTATAGAGTTTAGGATTAATTTAAGCCGTTCGATCAACCCAGAATTAATCCCAGCCAATCAGAGCAGATCAGAAACCCTAATGACTCAGCATACAGTCATAAACAGGTCATCAATCAAATCTGCCCCGGGGGGGGGGGGGGGAGGGGAGGGGTGCAGCAGGTCGACCCCCAGGTCGACCCTATGGTCGACCTCGTCAGGGTAGGTCAACCCCCAGGTCGACCCTATGGTTGACCTGGCCCTGGTGGGAAATCTCCCGCCTAGCCCTTCTGACTCTGAAATTTGAATTTTCGAAATCTGTTTTGAATTTTCTGAAACTTCCGATGGCCATAACTTCTTCATACGAAGTCCAATTCACGCAAACTCGGACTCTATCTCAACCAGAATTCCGAGGCCAATACGATGGCCCAACCCGTTTCCCTTATTTCTCACATCTGAGATTAGTTATTCTTTAATTTGTGAGCATTAATATTGAAAATTACGGGGTGTTACACTTTCCAAAGAAAATTTTTCAATTTTAATAAAATAAATTGGAATGGAATGGAATTTGATTTGGTAATAATCAAAGTGAACTTCTGTGGAGGAAGACTGCTACTATATATGGAATTTAAAAGGCTTTTCCGTTTTTCCATTTATATTGTTGGTTGGATACGGAAGTTTATATCTATTATATAAATTGATCTATTTCCGTAAAGATTCCATAATTAGTGGAATGAGATTTTGGGTTTACCGTGAACTGTGTTTTAAATGACATTAGTTCTTTAACCCAGTTAAAGATAAGATTTATTTCTTAACTTTGAATAATCATTAAGTAATGATTTTTGGGATTAAAACTGAATTAGAGTTTTAGTAAATATTTAATTAGGTAAAAATGTGAATTGATAATTTAAATTATCAAATTTGGAAATGATCGAGAATGGAGTATCACCAGTTTTGCACCAAGCGATAGTTAAATCTTTAACTAGATTTGAATGTGAAGTGGTAATTAATTTTACCGATAACACCATGGTGTTAGATATGAAGTATTACCAGTTTTGCTTTATGGGATATAGGTTAGGATTGGGAAATATAATAAATGATTACTTTGGTAAGATTCCCTAATCCCGACTAGTTTGGATAAACCTTAATTTGGTTTGAATTGATATCTAACGAAAGATTAAAATAATAAACTTAATGAATTTATCTTTGATAAAATTAATGGGAACCTTTCCCAAAGGATACGAATATTTAAATAAAAGAATATTCAGAATTGGAATAAGGCGTATGTTGTGTTTTTATAGAGCTTGTTTATAAGATACGCGAGTTATTCAGAAAGACCGGGTTTATCCCATTCTGAATAACTGAATCGGCGATAAGTCGATGATGAAGACGGTGGTTGAAGACTGGAGGTCTTCACATCGTTTGGATGATTACTGATGTCTTGATTGGGCTGTACACCCAAGACAAGGTAATAAGTGGTGATCGTCCAGATGTACTTGGAGATCGATCGGATATGCGAGGACCTCTCTCCTGTATTGGACATATGGGACAAGGAGTAAGGTGCCTCCGGTTTCGTTCAGACCCAGAACGAACTTGTAAATGGATGGGTGTCTGATATTGGATTTTATTCTGTGTTGATTGATTTCTATTAAATATATATCTTTTTAGTGGCGGAGAATTAATTCTCTTGCTTAACACCCTTCTCTGAGACGTACGAGCTCAGAGGTTATATATCGATAGGCCTCAGTCGCATGGCGTAAATTGCCTATGTGGAATGCTGAGACGCAAATGATCAAGGCTTCTATTGAAAAGTAGAGTCTTGTGGTTGATGATCAAAGCGTGGCTTTATTATAGCATAGCTTTGCGTATAGCGTTAATTCGCGAGCCTCACACCCCGGTGTAAACCAGAAACGGGAAAGGACCTCAAGGAGGACATGCGTTTCTTTCTAGCTAGGAGTGGTGTCATGGTGTGGAGCCCAGACATTTTTACTTATGTGAATGATGGAAAGAAAGGCGCCTCGGTTATATCGGTCACTACGACGCCGATGGATGGTTTAGTCAATATACTGATCAGTTTTATGCCCATAGGGCGGGGAAACACATTGTTTAGACATTTTAATCCACTCCGTGTGGACCGACCCCGACGATCCAGGTGCTGTTGCGGCTCTTGAGGCTCGGAATAGAAAGTCTCGAATCTTAAGGACGATCCCTTGCCTTGGTTCCTCGATGGAAATCCAATTTCCAATACGTGACATTTTAGTTTTGATTGTAGAGCCTAGTATGGCGACATAGTGGGATGGGGCTCTATGCCGTCTATGATTGATACATTTATATTTGAAGTTGTTTTTATACACTTTACACTTATAATGCTATCAAAATGATTTGTTTTAAACGTACCAAGCATGTTTGGCTTTTATAAGGTAAAACTCTATCCTCCGGCTTGCGTTGCATTGTGTGATGGGACCTGAGTCTTATAATAGCTTTATTTTTCCAAAAAGCATTGCGCTGTTTTATTATATGCACTAGTATTCTTAGGAGTAAACCTGTTCCGAGTTATACGGCATAGTTCCATGATTTACTCTATTTTAAAGTAAAGCTTTAAATAACTGTTTTAGTTCTCACACCAGTCACATGACTGACCTGGAGTTTATTGTTTTGACCTAAACTTGAGTGCACCTATTTTCCACACGGGCAGCTAGTAGTTGGGTTTTTGCAGATATTTCTTTTCCAGGGACCTGGATTTACAGCTGGAGCTATATTCGGAATGCTCTGTATCTATGTAATTCTTTCAGTTATGTTTTGTATTATTTTCTACTGCATTGTAATTTGTAAATCTTTGATATTTATCAAATTTATATTATTTGTTCATACTCTGTATCTTCTTGTACTCTAATGTAAATTGTAGTAATAAGCAATGAAATGTTCTCTTGTTTGCGTTCTGATTTGTCGTGTTCTAAACTCAATCCCGGTTTTCCCGAAAGGGCGAGTTTGGTCGTTTCATTTCTGCCCAAATATGCTTCACTAATTTTAACTATTGCATATGTTCTATTATATTTTATCCTTGCATTGTGAGTTTTACGATAGGTTCCACTTTTGTTATCATAACTTGATGATCGTCCATAGTTTCCTAGCACGTCTTTTGGAGCATTATACCTCTTGTTCAGTGCAAAGGTTATAGGTCGTCTTCACATTTGGTATCAGTGCTCTGGTTATCAATTTTAGCCAAAGTTCTAAGATGTAATTACCTATATAGTATAGTAGCGTTTGTACTTCTTTAGCAGCTTTTCTTGCAACTGGCAAATCATTCTAATTTGGAAATTTAGAATGAGTTGACGTGCTTCACGACATACTGCTAGGGAGGGGCTGTGCCTGGAGGGGGTAGTGGCGGTGCATCAGACTACCCAGCCATGTTTGAGGACATGATAGAAGCATTCATGCGAAGAGTACCCGCTCTAGTGGCAGCCACGGTAGATGTAGGTGTGCAAGTTTCTAGGAATTTGGATTCTGCAAAGCTTTGTAAGGACTATACATCTCTAGGAGGAAAACCATTCAAAAGAAAGGATCCAACGGGAGAGGTCCAAAGGTGGTTAGATTCTTTTGTTCGTATTTTTGGAGATTTGGGAATGGTTAATGCAACTAAGAGAAAGCTTGTGTCAAGGAAATTGCAGGGCAGGGCCTTGGAGTGGTGGAATTCAGTTACACTTGAGAATCCTGAAGAGAAAATAACATGGGAGTAGTTCCAAGTTAAATTCGAGATGAAGTTTATCTCCACTGTTCAAAAGTCTGCTTTGTTTAAGAAGTTTGTAGAGCTAAAACATAATGTCATTCTGTGCTTGACTATGTTTCTGATTTTGAGGCCTTGTCCAGATATGCTCGTTCATACATTGATACACCCTATCATAAGAACGAGAAGTTTGTTATAGGTCTGGTTACCAACATAGGAAGACCGCCGGTGGAACATCTTGATGATTCAATTGAGAAGCTTGTGGAAAAAGTTGTTCATCATGAAAGATTGTTTCCGAAAGAGGAAGTTGTTGTTACATCCAAGGAGGCTCCAAAACCATAGTAGGGTGGTAACAATAAGAAGAGGAAGTAGCAACAGCAGAAGGGAAAATATGGACATAAGAATCCAAAGAGTGAGGTGGTTTTCTTTAACTGCCAACAGAAGGGTCATTTCTCTAATGAGTGCAAGAATCCCAAAGATGAGAAAAAGTGCTTCAAGTGTGGAAAGCCTGGGCATGAGAAGAAGGATTGTTCAGAATCGGCTAAGGGAAAGAAGGTTTTTAAGGCATATGCTTTTGAAGTCGTGCCATCTGCTTCAAGAGTTCCAACTGCAGATAAGAAAGGAAAGGGTGTCGTCGTTCAAGGTACTCTTTCAGTTAATGATGTTTCAGTTCATGTGTTGTTCGATGCTGGGGCACCACATTCTTTCATCTGTAATGAGCTTGTGTGTCTCTTGGGTTTAGAACCTGAAATTTGCGATAGACCATTGATTGTGACTAATCCAGTTGGGGGTTCGTCCAGTTTGTGCATTTTGTGTCGTGGTCCAGTGTTGTCAAGTCATGGTTTCTCTTTTGTTTGCGATTGCTTTGTTCTTAACTTCGTTGGGTTTGGGATCATCTTGGGCACGGATTGGCTCAAGAGGTATGCAACAAGGGTGAATTGCAGGAAGCTAGAGGTGAGAGTCGGGGTTGTGGAAGGGCGAAAGGTGTTGATTAGATGTAAGCCCGAAGATGGGGTCTTCGTAAGCTATATATATTTGCTTGGGATTCCAGAGGAAGATTGTCATCTATGCTAATCGCTAATGAGTTTGAGGATGTCTTTGATGAGGTCAAAGGGTTGTTGCCACATCGTGAGATCGAATTTAGGATCGATTTGGTCGAGGGTGCTAGACAAATTGTTATACCTCTTAGGCGGATGGCGCCTAAGGAACAACGAGAGTTAGAGGTGCAAGTTCATGACATTTTGGGAAAAGGATTCATTTGAAGAAGTGTATCTGAATGGGGTGTACCAGTTGTGTTCGCAACCAAGGTCGATGGCTCGTTGAGATTGTGTGCAGACTATCGTGAGCTGAACAAGGTGACCAAGAAGAACGAGTATCCGTTGCTGAGGATTGATGACTTGTTCGATCAGCTTCACGAAGCCAAAGTGTTTTCTCAAATGGATTTGGCAACGGGATTTCACCAGTTGAGTGTGGCAAGGGATAGTGTGCCGAATACAACTTTTAGGACACTATCTGGTTTCTTCGAATGGTTGGTTATGCCATTCGGGTTGACTAACGCACCAGCGTATTTTGTGGATCTTATGAATCGGATTTTCAGAGATCAGTTAAATAAGTTTGTACTTGTGTTCGTGGATGATATTCTGGTTTATTCCCAGAACAAGGAAGAACATAAGACGCACTTGAGGGTTGTTTTGGAAATCTTGCGAAAGCATCAGCTGAGAACTGAGTTTTCGAAATGTTAATTCTGGTAGAGTGAAGTGAGATTCTTATGCCATGTTGTTTTTGAAAATGGGATGGTGGTTGACCCCGCCAAAGTGGTAGCAATCCAGGACTGGGATAGACCTAAGAATGCGACGTACATGTGGAGTTTCCTTGGATTGGTTGGTTATTACCGAATGTTTATCAAGGATTTCTCCAAGATAGCTGCACTATTGTCAGGACTGACGAAGAACCATGTAACACCCCACCTCCGTTAAGGTCACTCACAGAGGGAATGCCTTAACTTTGGTGGAGCATTTTAGTAAACAGAACAGAAACTTACAAGACAGATAAAACAGTACTTGAAAAATTTATAACTTTATTTCAACAGAACCGAAATAAACTTGGTTACATCCTTTCAAATCACAATATCAGAATTCAAGTACAAAATATCAACCTTGTACAAAAGCCTTCAGAATGCATAGTTCAAAATCATAATCCCCACCAAAGATGGCAGAAAAAGACAAGCCATACTTTAAGCACTTCAAGCAGGAAGAAAGATCCGGATCAAGCTAGAGTATTCCCTCCTTGAAAATCTGGAGGGGGGGGGGGGGGAGGGACGGAAGAAAAGAGGCGAAACAACAAGGGTCAGACATAAAGTCTGGCAAGTCCAGTGATTTTCAGTTATGAACAGATAACAATAACATGACATGAAAATAAAACTGGATGAGAGATAACTGTAGCAGGTGTAGCAGATATAACAGAAGCACAGAATGATATAAGCTATTTCTTTATACTTCTCTGCACTAATACTAGTTTTACAGAATTAGGTGTCACCCTAATGTCTAAACTGAAACAGAAACGGGTACAGAATAATTTCCACAGAAGAGAATGCTAGTAATGGGCCTTTACCACCCGAACAGAAACAGACAGAAGCAGAAACAGATTAATCCTACGGAAATAGAATGTGGAAATAGGTGTACACTAGTAAATGGGCCTTTACCACCCGAACAGACGGTACCACGCAGAAACAGACAGGTGTTACCACCCAACAGAAACAGACGGTACCAACAGAAACAGACAGAACTAAGTGTACCCTAAAACCCTACCCCAAGAGATCGGCTCCCTAGTACATAAATATCCTGTGTCGGCCCCATAGTAGGGTGTATCACTCCCTAAAGTGACAACCAATTGGCACAGACCTATTTACAGATGTCACGGCGTCTTACATCCTCAGAGGCAGACCGGGATCCATGCACGTACATGACCCGGTTGGAACGCACCATCAACACCCCTTGCCATTATCAGAATGAACCGCTTATAATTAGTTCAGTAAGCATGCCCGGACTGTACCTACTGTTGGGTCAAAGATTTGATACCAGAAAGGGTTATTGACTAATATGGGTCCCAAACAACAGATGACACAAGTAATTCCCCTCCTAACCTTGTGTCCCCAAACTAACAGATTTCAGATTATCTTGTTTACAAGTTTCAGACATACAGAGTTTAGATCAACTAGTTCACAGATCAGACAATCAAGTTAACATGTTTTCAGACTAACGGATCGGGTGTTCGGATTAACAGGCTTACAGATTAACTGGTTACAGATTAACAGACTTACAGATTAACTGGTTACAGATTAATAGACTTACAGATTAACAGGTTACAGATTAACCGGTTATAGATTGTCTAACTTTGTATTGGGCCTACAGACTCACGAAACGGGTTTATCAGATTCATTGGTCCAATTGGTTTAACCTTACCCACCCAACACGTTTTAGACATCATATTTATCTCAGATTTTCAATAATTAATTATTAATGCCCAGACCTCTCACATTAGACTGACAGTTTGCAGCTACTGGTTAGGCCGGTTGGTTCCAGGTAGGTTTCTGTCGCAAACTGAGTCTAACCTCGAGTTTCAAGCACGTTATGACTAACTTCTCACATTAGAACCTATTGTTTGCGACCACTAGAATATGCTGGGCGGTTCCGGGCAGGATTACGCCGTAAACTCATTCTAACCTCGAGTTAGCCATTTTCATCTTTGCGGCCAATTAATTAATAATTTACCATTTATGCCCATGCCTAATATACATGTCAATTATTCATAGCTAATTCAGATTATGTCAATAACAGACTGAATATATCAACTTAGCAGATAATCAGATTTTCGCAGATTAGGCGACTTAACGGATTCAGCAGAATTAGGTAATTTAGCAGATTTAGTATATAACAGATTTGGCAGTTTCAGCAGACTTAGCAGATGACAGATTTGGCAGATGAACAGATCTAGCAGACTAGGCAGTAGAGCAGAACTAGCAGATTAAACAATAAAGCAGAACTAGCAGATAAGGCAATATAACAGAGCTAGCAGATTAGGCAAATATAGCAGAACTAGCAAGTTAGGCAAATATAACAGATTTAATCACTCCTTAAAGTTTCACCAACATATCTTGCCTAATTATAGACTTGGCCTAAGTTTGCATGCCTAAATAGTTGTCATGGTTCACACTATGATCATATACCCCACTTTTGCATTGAATCTACATGTCACAGATTATGGTCATAATTTACATGTCCCAATTTAGTTCAACTTGCCTAGTACAAATGATTCACATATAAATTATACCAAATATAGCCATCGATTACTATGCATGTCACATATCCCAAAGATCCTTTACTTAGGTGTTTATTTACATTTAATAGATGTCCTACTTTAATGTAAATCTCTATACCTAAGTCATATTCTCTTTATCACAAGTCATATGTTCAATACAATTTATATTATAAATATAACATGTCCAGTCATATGTCTCAGATTTACGTTTGAGCTACAGTCCATGTTCTTTCCTCAAATCAGTCACCTGTTGGTCATGCCCAATTTATGCATCATTCATTTTACTGTCCCAAACATTTTAGCGTAGGTTAATCTCTTATGAGATTGGCTCAGGCTCGCGGTAGCCTGGCTATAGAACAGAAAGAGGAAAGAGATACAGAATAAGATCTAAACAGAACAGAACAGATATAACCTCAGATTCAGATTTTCGATTCATGTCACAATCAGAATTAAAATTTATATCGGAAAATAACTGTACTTGCCTTGGTTGGATTAAAGAAAGAACTTTAATTGTTGTAGAATCGTTGTAGGAGCTTTAATCTCTAGCTTGAATTGAGTTGCTTAGGTTGATGTTGATTAGCTTCTAGTTTTGATTCCAGCAGAGTAGCGATGCCATTTTTATTTTTATTTAGAACAGAGGTAGAGTAGAAACAGAATAGAATTGTGTGTAGAGAAGGCTAGGTTTTAGGATGTATTTATAGGTGTAGGAAATCATTTAGGCCCTCAGATTAACCCTAGAACTCATCAGGTCCGTCAAAACACGTCACAGCCTTCAAAATCGCACACACACGCACCAGGTTCGACCAGGGACCGACCCCCAGGTCGACTGCCCAGTCGACCTGGTCTGGGGGGTTGACTGCCCAGTCGACTCTCCAGTCGACCTGGATCTTGGGGGGGTCGACTGCCCAGTCGACTCCCCAGTCGACTTGGGCCCTGGGCGGGAAATTTCCCGCTCAGCCCGCTTCTGGGTTTGAATTCGAATTTTGAATTTGAATTTCAAGTTGTTCTCGATTCTGAATATTTCTGAAACTTCAGAGGGTCATATCTCCCTCATACGGACTCCGATTCTTGCAAACTCGGACTCGTTTCCAAGCAGAATTCCGAGACGAACGCAATGGTACAACCCGTTTCCCTTGATTATTAATTTAAAAATTAATTATCCTCTGATTTGTTACCTATACGTTCACAAAAAATACGGGGTATTACAAACCAACTGCTCAAATGGGATTCAAAGTGCAATCTTTTGGAATCCTGAAGCAGAGACTGACGAGTGCTCCTGTATTGACCATTCCAAGTGGGAATAAAGAGATGGTTGTTTATACAGATGCATGTGGCACTGGGCTAGGGGCAGTGCTGATGCAAAATGATAAGGTTTTGTCCTATGCGAGTCGACATCTGAAGCCCCATGAGAGGAATTACCCAACCCATGATTTAGAGTTGGCGGCAATTGTGTTTGCTTTGAAGATTTGGAGACATTACCTATTGGATTTTGATTCGAGTTTTTTATGGATCACAATTTGTTGAAGTATCTTTTCTCCCAAAAGGATTAGAATCTCCAGCAGCAATGGTGGTTAGAGTTTCTGGCATCATATGATTTGGTTATAGCCTATACTCCAGGGAAAGGTAACGCAGTGGTAGATGCGTTGAGTCGAAGGCACGCAAATTTAGGGGCGGTGTTTTCGGAATTGAAGAACCTCGAGTATTTGTGAAGATTTGATTTCAGGCCACGGTGTGAGCTGGAACCTAAAATGTTGGCAAGATTATCGATAAGACCTACTGTCATTGAAAGGATTGGTGGGAGCCAAAAGCCAAAAGCAAAGCTTGTTGAGTTTATTCTGAAACTAGAACCATAGGATAAAGAATTCGAGGTTGATCGAGAAGGTTGGCTTCATAAGCAAGGATGACTAGTTGTTCCTGATATCGAGGATTGAGGGATGTGGTTCTGAGAGAATGTCATCACTCAAAGTTGACGATTCACCCCAGTGGTAATAAGATGTATTAGTACATAAAGCGAGCTTACTACTGGGAGGGGATGAAGCGAGATATTGGAATGTTCATTTCTAAGTGCATGAACTGTCAGTTGGTGAAAGCTGAACAGAAGAAGCTGAGTGGTTTGCTTTAGCCATTGGAAGTTCCTACATGGAAGTGGGAGCAGATATTGATGGATTTTATCAATGGACAACCTAGAACCAGGGCAGGAAATGAAGGAATTTGGGTCATCGTGGATCGCTTGACCAAAAGTGCAAGGTTCATTCCTGTCAAATTGACTAGGATAACATCTAAGTTGGTCGAGTTTTATGTAAAATGGATAGTTCGTTTCCATGGTATCCTGAAGAGCATAGTAAGTGACCGAGATCCATTGTTCACGAGTGGATTTTGGAAGAGTTTGCAAGAAACCTTGGGAACCATGTTGTGTTTGAGTACAGCTTATCATCCCCTAACAGATGGCCAAACCAAGAGGGTTAACCGAGTTCTGAAAGATCTCATAAGCACTCGTGTGTTAGACTTTAGAGGATCGTGGGAAGACCGTCTACATCTAGTTGAGTTTACGTATAATAATAGCTACCAGTCGAGCATTGGGATGTCACCATGCTAGGCATTGTATGGTAGACCATTTATTTCTCCGACATGTTGGTTAGAAATTGGAGATAAGTTGATACATGGGCCAGAGATGATAAGGGAGACATCGGATTGTATCGAGATCGTTTGGCAACGAATGAAGGCAGCCCAAGCTCGTTAGAAGAGTAATGTCGGTAAACGTCGAAAAGATTTGGAATTCAACGTTGGCGAATGGTTTTCGTGAAGATTTCTCCTTTGAAGCATGTCGTTCAGTTCGTAAATAAAGGAAAGTTAGCTCTAAATTTCATTGGGCCATTTCCGATAATCGAGCGAATTGGAAAGCTCACATATAGATTGGAGCTACCCGATAAGATGTCGGGAGTGCATAGTATTTTCCATGTGTTGTTTCTACGGAAGTTCGTGCATGATTCGAATGTTGTGGTATCTTTAGAACAGTATGAAGACCTAGAAGTAGAGACCGTAGTTGCGAGACCTTGTAAGCCGCTTCGTATTGTGGGGAATGACACGAAACAGCATAGGAGAAAGACGGTTAAGCTAGTTAAGGTACAACGGAGTGAGGATGGCTGTTGGAGAATGGATTTTTGATGGCAACAACCTTATATCAATATTGATTAGTTATTAAATATATACTAACACTTTTGTCTAGGATATATATATATGTAATAACCCGGAAATCTAAGCCAATTAAAAAAAAATATATTTTGGCAATTTTAGTGAATTTTGAATATTTAAAATGATTATTTTAAATAATAACGACAAGAAATTTATTTTGAATAGAATTAGAATGAATATATTTTTTTGAATTGACGTTAGAATATAAATATTTTATTTTAATTATAAAAGGAATGGGAAATGGCGCGGTACTTCGAAAATTCGATTTCAAATTTCAAATGAAGGTACAGGATTCAAAATAAACCGAATTTTAGCAAAACCAAAAACATTAGAATCTATTTGAGATTATCATTCCAACGAATCCAAAAAATTGAAATTTAATAGCGTGAATAAATGTTATGCCCAGTTGAAAATTCAGAATAGTCGCTATGGAATTCTCGCCCTTAAAATGGAAATTTTGCAAACGACCTCTGTTTTTGACGAAACCACTTTTTTTGGATCCGGGGATGTCAAGTTATTGCTAGGTTTCAAAATTCGTAATTTTTCGAACCAATATGTGAGCGTGGAAAAAGAAAACGCAATTGACCAGTTTCAATTGATTTTAATCGACTGGAAAATGGCCATTTTTCAAATGGTCTCGGAATTTGACGAAATTAGTTTTATTAGGACCGTATCATCAATACGAAGCTAGAAATAATTTTTCTGGAATTTTTAGAGTTTGTATGTGGCCCCGGTAAATTGAAATGTACATTCAAATTCAATATATACTGATTTACAATTTTAATTCGATAAAAACTGATCATTACAGCCAAATTGGGTTACGAAACATATCCCATTGTGTTCGGAATGGGGGTAATTAGCTAGGGACGACGGTCGTTGGGCTCGATTTGAGATTTGAATGAAAAGTCAACTATATGGAATTTAAAAATAATTAAATATATATATATATATATATATATTAATTTTCACTTAAGCCCCCCCCCCAAATCCCTCTTCCTCCCCGTCGAGATTCATTTCAACAGAAAATTAAAAAAAACCAAAAAGAAATCGCGCCCTCCCTCGCTGGCCAGCCGCCGCCTCCCCCTTCCTTCCTCTCTCCTCCTTCTACTCCCCCAGTCCAAGTCGCGGAAGCCCTAGCCACCCTCCACTAAAACGTGCTGCGCCGCCTCCCACTGGACCCACACCCGCCACCAGCGATCAGTCCATCCGCCCAGTGCACCACCCTCCAACGAACTGCGATCCCCCGGTCCTCCTTCTTCGAAAGGTAGTAAGTTTTTAATTTCTAATTATAGAAAAACTAATTTCTGATTATAATTAAAGCTAAGATCTTTTATATGAAATTAAAGCTAAGATTTTCATTTATTTATTTAAAACAAGTTTAATTTTTTTTATAAAAAGAATAAAAATATGATTTTTATATTTTAGAAAGAATAAAAATATGATTTTTATATTGTAGAAAGTATAAAAATATGATTTTTTTTTATATTGTAGAAAGAATAAAAATATGATTTTTATATTATATAAAGAATAAGAATATGATTTTTATTTACTAAGCGATATAAAAATATAATTTTTAACATATACCGCGTGAAATAGATCTCGTTGGAGACACGATGAAGATTTCCTACATATCAAGAGTCGTGGTGAATTGGTTTAGCTAGTCGGTGAGAACTTCTCACTTTAACTTGTTTTCTAGTTGAAATATATACTAGGATGCAGACGGTGCTTAGAAGCACCCGACACCCGTCGTCCACAGACCACGGATGGCTTGTTTGTTTGATTGATGTGTTGTGAAAGTTGATTGTGTGAAGTGGAATGAAATAAAATATTTTATAGTTAAAGATATAATTTTTAAAGTGTATATAAAATAAATATTTATAAACAGATCGGACGATTTGTTTATATACACTGATTTGACTGATATTGATTGGGACGATAAATTTTACACGTCGTGTAACACCCCGAATTTTAGTTAATACTAAAATTCACTAATTACAGGATAAATAATCTCAGGTGTGGGAATTGGGGGTAACGGGCTGCGTTATTGCGTTCGTCTCGGAAAAATACGCGAAATAGAGTCCGAGTTTTCGAAAATCGGAGTCCGTATGGCCCAGTTATGGCCCGATGAAGGTTGCAGAAAATTCAAAACTAAAAACAGATTTAAGAATTTAAAATTCAGATTTTAAATTGGGCCAGGCGGGGTCAGGCGGGGTCAGGCGGGGAAATTCCCGCCTACCCATGTCGACAGGGCTGTCGACAGGCCTGTCGACAGGGGTGTCGACTTGCCTGTCGACTGGCCTGTCGACAGGGTCGAGCCGTCCAGTGAGCCTGGGTGCACCATGTTGGGTTTCAGGCTGGCTAGGAGGGCTGGTTCTAGAGGTTTCCTAAATCTAAGGGTCCTAATCTAATCTAGGGTTAATCTAAGGGCCTAAAACACTCACCTAATCCTATAAATAAGACCCCAACCCTACCCTAATTCATTCATAATTAAGTCTTGTAACTAAACTATGGCAAAATGAAATTTGAACATGGCCTCCACTAGTCCATAAAGAAAGTTGCAAGCTAATCCCTCTCAAATCATTCTCTAATCATCATTATCTTCATAGTTAGCAACTAATTCTACTTCATAAGGTTGCTAATCTTGAGTTTGGTGAGTTTCTATCACTTTAACATCAATTGTTAAAGTAAGTAGATTAGGTGTAATGAGACTTATGGTCTTAAATGCGGATTAGTGAGTTTGAATCATGTATAATGATATGTTACTCTATCTTGTTCTATGTTTATGCATATTTGATAAGATGGTTTATGCATGCTTAATAAGTTGATTTATGCATGTTTAACAAGTTGATTTTTGCATATTTAACAAGTTGGTTTATGCATGTTTAACGAGTGGGTTTATGCATGTTGAGTATGTAAGTTTACGCAAGTTTAGTATGATATATGTTATGTTTACATGATGCTAAATATGCTAGTTGTAGACTATGTGATCATATACATGTTATGCAAGTTCATGAAGATATGCTATGCAAGTTACATGTATGTTAATATGAAGATATGCTATGCAAGTTACATGTATGTTAATATGCAAGATATGCTATGCAAGTTACATGTATGTTAATATGCAAGATATGCTATGAAAGTTACATGTATGTTGATATGCAAGATATGCTATGCAAGTTACATGTTTGTTAATATGCAAGTTCATGATGACACATTATGCAAGTTTGAGAGTTAATGTGCAAGTATATGGATGCTTAAGCAAGTCGTGTATATGTTTAAATGCAAGATCTATGTGATATGCAAGTTATGCATACTTATGCGAGTATATGAATGCTTATGCAAGATATGTATATGCTTAAAAGACATGATATGCAAGTTATGCATGTTTATTCAAGTGTGTGAATGCTTATGCAAGTATGAGGATGTTTTATGCAAGTATGTGAATGCTTATGCAAGTATGTGGATGCTTATGCAAGTGTGTGAATACTTATGCAAGTTATGTGTATGCTTAAATGCATGATTAACATGATATGCAAGTTATGAGAATGCTTATATGCAAGTTCAATATGCTATGCAAGATATGTGTATGATAATATGCAAGCTCATATGCAACATGTTATGCAAATCATGTGTATGATAATATGCAAGTTTGGGTTAAATGTAGTTGGGTTAATATATGCTCATATATGCAAGTTGACATCCTCTTAACCCATGACAAAGTTGTATGCTAAACCCATGATATTTGTGATGATCTTCCCCTTATTTATGTCATGAAATGAGAACGATTTACGTGGGGAACGATGGGGTTGGTAAATATGTTAATAAAAATATGATTGGGTATGATTAAGCATACAATAAAAATAAATTACCATAAGTGGGAATTTACCTATTGAGTTAGGTCTACCCCATGGGAATTTACCTATTGAGTTAGGTCTACCCATGTTATGGAAAATTTGATATTAATTAGGGATAATTAATATGGGGGTGATTAATTAGGTTTAATTAATCAACTAAGACACGAGGTTGGACCCTTTTGTAGCGGAAGTCTGCCCGGAACCGACCGGCCATCCAGCGGCTACAAATGATTGGCCCAATGTGAGAGGTCTTAGTCATAAATTAAATACATGATTAAAGTAAAGACACGAGGTTAGACCCTTTTGATGACAGAAGTCTGCCCGGAACCAACCGGCATATCCAGCAGTCATAAAAGACGGTCTAATGTGGGAGGTCTTTATGAGGTCATGATCTTAATTAATGAATTAAGAAACACTTAACCATATTAGCATGTAGTGGGACATGAGGGGTTAAGTGGGTGCCTTGGGGTGGCATGTGAGAATACGATTAGAATACTTAACCAAGGTGGAACATGTAATTAAACATGATTAAGGGGTTAAGTAAGTGCCATGGGTGGCATGTGGAAATCTAGTGGGTGCCCTAAGTGGCAATTGAAATATGATTAAAGGACTTAACCAAGATTTATAACATGTAAGGGGACATGGTTAAAGGGTTAAGTGGGATGCACTAGATAAAATTTGCAAGCTTAAGTAGTAGCTTGTGGGGGCCCATTTCAACCAATATCCCAAACGTATCTTTGTGGGCTCGACTCTGGTCGGGTGACGGGACACGCATATTGGACTTGACTATAAGCGGCCAAAACGGGTTAGCGGTGGCAACGCGGGATCAACGGGTTTCATATGCGTGTGTGGACCCGGGCTGGTTGGTAAGTCGTTGTTGCATCGTGTAGATATAAAGCCGTGCACAGTGATATTATAGGTTAGCCACTTTGGGGAATGATACACCCCTTTTTGTGGGACCAGCACGGGTATCTATGGTAGGGAGCCGATCGCTTGGGGGTAGTGGGTACACCTAGTAAAAATAGGGGCAGACGGCACCTGTGTAGGGGTACAAGAAACTACCGGGTAAAAATTACTAAGTACACTTAGTGGGATCAACCTTTAAGTAGGAATTACTCTTGGTGGGTAAAAATGGTGTGGTGCAGTGTAGGAATTACCCTTGGGTGAATAAGTCTGGGGTAGTGCAGTTAGTAATTATCCCTGGGTGGGTAGATGCGTCCTGATGGTTATCTTAGTTTATCCTAAGTCTACCAAGCTGCTTAGTGTAGCCATTCATCCCCAGATATTACCGTAGGTCAAGTTTATGTCTTCTCTGGTTACTTTAATGATTGTATTGTTAAAGTTATAGGACTCACTCAGACTTATGTCTGACCCCGTTGTTTTTATCTTTTTCCCAACCCTCAGGTCCTACGGTGGATCCTAGCGGTAGTAGAGCTTGATCGGATTTCTGTTTCCAGTCTTGAGGAGCTTGGGTAGATGTAAAGCTCCAGTTATCCAGTTATCTTTTCTTTTCTTATGGCTATTGTATGAGAGAGTGGGATTATGTACTTCTTTATTTTGATGGATATTGTACTTGACTTTTATCGTGGTTTTATGAAGTAACCAGACATGTTTATTTCCGCTGTTATGAGATGATGTTTTAAAATTTCAAGTACTATTTATATCTGTCTTATTGTAATTTTTCTGTTCTATATTCACTAAAATACTCCACCGATGCTATGGCATTCCCTTTGTGAGTGACCCTAGCAGGCGTGGGGTGTTACACGTGGTATCAGAGCAAAGGTTACCGAAACAGATAAAATTTTTAGAAAACTATTTTTCTAAAACATTTTTGGAAAAGATATTTTCAAAAACATGTCTTTTAAGAGAAAAGTTTTTGAAAGAAAAGCATAATCCCCGATAGCCATATCTTTATCTCTCGAATTCTCCGTTTTGAATCTTTCCCTTTTTCGTCTCAGCATGGCTGAAGATCTTTTTCTTCCGGATAGTGTAGCGGTACCAGTATGGTATAGGAGGTTGTTAGAGGCTAGGGCCGCCGCTGCAGGTCCAGCAAATGTTCCTCCTCCACCTGTTGCACTCGTTTCTCCTCGCGCGGATACTTTTGCTATGACTTTTAGGAAGTTTAAGGCTATGGGAGGAAAACCTTTTGTGGGAGCTAGGGATTGGCTTAATGAGACGGAAGAATTGATGGAAATCTTGGAAGTAGAAGAGGGAAAGAAAGTCAGGTTGGCTGCTTGGTTAATGGAAGGAGAGGCCTCGTTCTGGTGGGAGTTCACTAATGAAGAACGCCCGATTGACTCTTGGGTGGATTTCAGGCATAGGTTTGAGGCAAAGTTTCTCTCAAAAGCAGAAGAAAATATGCATAAGGAAGAGAAGGGTCCCAATGCTAGTAAAGCACCCGAGAAGAAAGGAGATCAGAAGAGACCTCAACAACAACAGCAAAACAAAGGTGGCAAGGGAAAGAAGAGGTGCTTCAATTGTGGGACACTAGGCCACCTAAACAAAGATTGTCGCAAGAAGACTAAGACTGGCTGCTTCCACTGTGGCGAAGCAGGGCATCTGATGAAAGACTGTCCAAAGAAGGAGCAAAGGACGGGAACTACCTCAGGAGGACAGGTGCAAGCTCTTATGGCACCGAGTCAGGCTAGGGGGCAAGTACAGGCTCTCGCGATTCGGAAAAGAGGTAGAACTACTTCTATTGAAAGTCTAGTTTTTCTGATCAATCATCCTGTCTGTACTTTATTTGATTTTGACGCATTGAGTTCGTTTATCTCATCATTACTAGTAGAGTCACTGCACCAAGACACCAGTTGGTAGATGATCCCTTGGTTGTTTCAAACCCAATTGGGCTCCATGATGTGTTTGGGTTTGAAAGTTTCTATACTTAGCGTTGAGTTTAGATGTGATGCTTGTTGGGCTTCACGGGCTATGGGTTAGTGGGCATGGACTGGTTATCCAGTAGGGGTGCTGTTCTTGATTTTGAGGAGAGAGTTGTTAGGCTTATGGGCCGCTTGAGTAACACTCTCGAGAACTCTTGTAATCCCATAGAATCTGTTATGCTAAGTTATCTAGAATCGCTTGACACGTCGGTCTTGAGTTTGCGATCTGTTAGAGCGGTCCGGGAGTACCCGGATGTGTGTGAGGAGGTGAAGGGCTTACCTCCGAAGCGGGAGATTGACTTTCGAATATATCTGGTGGATAATGCTAAACCAGTATCTTGGCCAGTGTGCCACATGGCTCCTAGTGGGAGGAGGGAACTCCATAAGTAAGTAGGCGATTTGCTTAAAAAAAAAAAAAAGGGGTTCATAAGACGAAGTATATCGGAGTGGGGCGCTCCAATAGTTTTTGCGGATGGGTCCCTCAGACTTTGTGTAGGCTAAAGAGAACTAAAGAAACTCACAAAGAAGAATAGATACCCATCGCCGAGGATTAATGATCTCTTTGATCAGTTGGCTGGCGCCTCAGTATTTTTGTAGTAGGACTTAGCCACGGGATTTCATCAGTTGAGAGTGGCTGAGAATAGTATAGAGAAGACTGCCTTTAGGACTCCAGAAGATTTCTTTTATGAGTGGCTGGTGATGCCATTGGGTTTGACGAACGCCCCCGCATACTTTGTTGATTTGATGAGAAGGGTGTTCAGGGAGTACCTAAATAAGTTTGTGATGGTCTTTGTAGATGACATCTGGGTCTTTTCTAGGAGCGAAATAAGTTTTCGTATGTGCTCAATAGGCTGAGCAGAGCCAGTATAGGATAAACGACGGTTTTGGAGCGAGACTGGCGAGAACATCCAGAATTGGTCAAGGGCTTAATTATTTAACCATTTTTATTAGTATCATCTCACGTAGGTCGTCTGAATTCGAAGGAGGTATCCCTTGGGTGTTTGTCTGATATTGGTTTAGGCCTTTGGGGCTTGCATTTGGGGGATGCCGAATTCGACTAGGGTGGTCTGCGTGGGAGATGGTTGTGATGATTTTGGATGATATCCTGGTGGAGAAGAGCATGCCCTACATCTTAGGGAAGTGTTGGAGACTCTTCGAGCGCATAGTCTTAGGACAGCAAAAGTGGATGGGATCCTTAGCATCCTATGAGTAAGGGTAACATGGTAGCAGACGCCTTAAGTAGAAAAAGGTTGTGCTTGAGTTCATTGTTCGATGAACGACGGAGCTTAGAGTTTATTTCTAAGTTTGAATTTAGACCTTCCGTTGACTTTGTACCCGGTTTACTAGCCTCATTGGAGGTTAGACCTACTCTTTTGGGGCAGATTGGAAGAGCACAGAGGGACGATCCACAGTTGGTTGAGTTGGTAGAGAAGCTCATAAGGGGGAAAGTCGTCCAGCCATTTGAGTAGGAACACCCTAGACGATAGGGGTGGTTGCGTAGAGACGGTAGACTTTGTGTACCGCAAGACGAGGGTTTGAGGAAAGCTATTCTTGATGACGCACACCGTTCTAGGATGACCATTCATCCCGGTAGGGATAAGATGTACCAAGACATGAAGAGGGTTTTCTTCTGGGCCGGTATGAAGAAAGATGTGGCCGAGTATGTCGCTCGATGTTAGGTGTGCCAGCAAGTGAAGGCGGAGCAAAGGAAACCAGGTGGGTTGCTTCACCCATTGGAGGTTCCGCAATGGAAGTGGGATAGCATCTAGATGGATTTTATTGTCGGGTTACCCAGGTCGAGGAAGGGTAATACAGGAATTTGGGTGGGGGTAGATAGACTTGCTGAGAGCACCCATTTCATACCTATGAAGAACAAGAGGACTGCTCCATGGCTAGCTTCAGTATATCTTCGAGAGATAGTTCGATTACATGGGGTACCCTCTAGCATAGTGAGTGATCGAGATCCTATCTTCACTAGAGAGTTTTTGAAGAATTTGAAAGAGGCGGTAGGGACTCAGTTGTGTATGAGTACCGCATATCATCCTCAGACGGACAGCCAGACTGAGAGGGTGAATCATGTTTTAGAAGAACTTTTGAGGCTATGTATCTTGGATTTTGGAGGTACATGGGAGGAGCATCTTCCATTGGCGGAGTTTCCCGACAGACTTAGTAATGTATTCTATGGGAGGAAGTGCCTACATGAGACCGCAAAGGCGGTAGAGCCGAGCCTGCTTAGAGAAGTGGAAGCAGAGCGTGATGCGACGATTCGACGAGCTCCTACTTGCATCCTTGGGTCAGAGATTTGGAAGCTGAGAAACAGAGAGGTTCAACTAGTCAAAGTACAAAGGGGAGATGAAGAGAGTGACGCTACCTGGGAGACGGAAGCGAAGATGCGTTCGAGGTACCCTTTTTCTTTCGGAGGGTATATCCTTTTGCTTCTCCTTCATCACATATCTTGTGCTTATCTTATCCTTAGTATGTCCTCTCGTTAGTACTTTTGACCTTTAGATAGGGTAAACCTATGGTTGAAACATGTGTTTGAGAGATGTTATGTATGATGGATGCAAGTGGATGCAAGTGTTTGCTAGTGGTTGCTCGTGGATGCATATACACACACTCTAGGCACTAGATCGGCTCAATCACTTCATATTGCATATTGCATAAAATGGTGTGTAAGAAACTATATTTATGGATGTTTAATGATTGTGTTATCATATGGATGATGCATTTTGGTGAATGATTGTGCACTCATATAGATATTATATGGGTCGATAGGGTTCTCTCGCATACATAATGGATGCATGGCACTATCATGGTTTGCATATGTTCATACCTTAGATAGGGAACATATACACACACTTTTTGCATATGCTCATACATCATTAGAAATTGTTTTAAGGACAATGGATGCCTGTGTTTGATGGATTGAGTAGATGGTTGTTTGGATGGTAGGATACGCATTCTCCTTGGCTTAAGAGATTTCGGGGACGAAATCCTTTAAGGAGGGGAGAATGTAACACCCCGAATTTTAGTTAATACTAAAATTCACTAATTACAGGATAAATAATCTCAGGTGTGGGAATTGGGGGTAACGGGCTGCGTTATTGCGTTCGTCTAGGAAAAATACGCGAAATAGAGTCCGAGTTTTCGAAAATCGGAGTCCGTATGGCCCAGTTATGGCCCGATGAAGGTTGCAGAAAATTCAAAACTAAAAACAGATTTAAGAATGTAAAATTCAGATTTTAAATTGGGCCAGGCGGGGTCAGGCGGGGAAATTCCCGCCTACCCATGTCGACAGGGCTGTCGACAGGCCTGTCGACAGGGGTATCGACTTGCCTGTCGACTGGCCTGTCGACAGGGTCGAGCCGTCCAGTGAGCCTGGGTGCACCATGTTGGGTTTCAGGCTGGCTAGGAGGGCTGGTTCTAGAGGTTTCCTAAATCTAAGGGTCCTAATCTAATCTAGGGTTAATCTAAGGGCCTAAAACACTCACCTAATCCTATAAATAAGACCCCAACCCTACCCTAATTCATTCATAATTAAGTCTTGTAACTAAACTATGGCAAAATGAAATTTGAGCATGGCCTCCACTAGTCCATAAAGAAAGTTGCAAGCTAATCCCTCTCAAATCATTCTCTAATCATCATTATCTTCATAGTTAGCAACTAATTCTACTTCATAAGGTTGCTAATCTTGAGTTTGGTGAGTTTCTATCACTTTAACATCAATTGTTAAAGTAAGTAGATTAGGTGTAATGAGACTTATGGTCTTAAATGCGGATTAGTGAGTTTGAATCATGTATAATGATATGTTACTCTATCTTGTTCTATGTTTATGCATATTTGATAAGATGGTTTATGCATGCTTAATAAGTTGATTTATGCATGTTTAACAAGTTGATTTATGCATATTTAACAAGTTGGTTTATGCATGTTTAACGAGTGGGTTTATGCATGTTGAGTATGTAAGTTTACGCAAGTTTAGTATGATATATGTTATGTTTACATGATGCTAAATATGCTAGTTGTAGACTATGTGATCATATACATGTTATGCAAGTTCATGAAGATATGCTATGCAAGTTACATGTATGTTAATATGAAGATATGCTATGCAAGTTACATGTATGTTAATATGCAAGATATGCTATGCAAGTTACATGTATGTTAATATGCAAGATATGCTATGAAAGTTACATGTATGTTGATATGCAAGATATGCTATGCAAGTTACATGTTTGTTAATATGCAAGTTCATGATGACACATTATGCAAGTTTGAGAGTTAATGTGCAAGTATATGGATGCTTAAGCAAGTCGTGTATATGTTTAAATGCAAGATCTATGTGATATGCAAGTTATGCATACTTATGCGAGTATATGAATGCTTATGCAAGATATGTATATGCTTAAAAGACATGATATGCAAGTTATGCATGTTTATGCAAGTGTGTGAATGCTTATGCAAGTATGAGGATGTTTTATGCAAGTATGTGAATGCTTATGCAAGTATGTGGATGCTTATGCAAGTGTGTGAATACTTATGCAAGTTATGTGTATGCTTAAATGCATGATTAACATGATATGCAAGTTATGAGAATGCCTATATGCAAGTTCAATATGCTATGCAAGATATGTGTATGATAATATGCAAGCTCATATGCAACATGTTATGCAAATCATGTGTATGATAATATGCAAGTTTGGGTTAAATGTAGTTGGGTTAATATATGCTCATATATGCAAGTTGACATCCTCTTAACCCATGACAAAGTTGTATGCTAAACCCATGATATTTGTGATGATCTTCCCCTTATTTATGTCATGAAATGAGAACGATTTACGTGGGGAACAATGGGGTTGGTAAATATGTTAATAAAAATATGATTGGGTATGATTAAGCATACAATAAAAATAAATTACCATAAGTGGGAATTTACCTATTGAGTTAGGTCTACCCCATGGGAATTTACCTATTGAGTTAGGTCTACCCATGTTATGGAAAATTTGATATTAATTAGGGGTAATTAATATGGGGGTGATTAATTAGGTTTAATTAATCAACTAAGACACGAGGTTGGACCCTTTTGTAGCGGAAGTCTGCCCGGAACCGACCGGCCATCCAGCGGCTACAAATGATTGGCCCAATGTGAGAGGTCTTAGTCATAAATTAAATACATGATTAAAGTAAAGACACGAGGTTAGACCCTTTTGATGACAGAAGTCTGCCCGGAACCAACCGGCATATCCAGCAGTCATAAAAGACGGTCTAATGTGGGAGGTCTTTATGAGGTCATGATCTTAATTAATGAATTAAGAAACACTTAACCATATTAGCATGTAGTGGGACATGAGGGGTTAAGTGGGTGCCTTGGGGTGGCATGTGAGAATACGATTAGAATACTTAACCAAGGTGGAACATGTAATTAAACATGATTAAGGGGTTAAGTAAGTGCCATGGGTGGCATGTGGAAATCTAGTGGGTGCCCTAAGTGGCAATTGAAATATGATTAAAGGACTTAACCAAGATTTATAACATGTAAGGGGACATGGTTAAAGGGTTAAGTGGGATGCACTAGATAAAATTTGCAAGCTTAAGTAGTAGCTTGTGGGGGCCCATTTCAACCAATATCCCAAACGTATCTTTGTGGGCTCGACTCTGGTCGGGTGACGGGACACGCATATTGGACTTGACTATAAGCGGCCAAAACGGGTTAGCGGTGGCAACGCGGGATCAACGGGTTTCATATGCGTGTGTGGACCCGGGCTGGTTGGTAAGTCGTTGTTGCATCGTGTAGATATAAAGCCGTGCACAGTGATATTATAGGGTAGCCACTTTGGGGAATGATACACCCCTTTTTGTGGGACCAGCACGGGTATCTACGGTAGGGAGCCGATCGCTTGGGGGTAGTGGGTACACCTAGTAAAAATAGGGGCAGACGGCACCTGTGTAGGGGTACAAGAAACTACCGGGTAAAAATTACTAAGTACACTTAGTGGGATCAACCTTTAAGTAGGAATTACTCTTGGTGGGTAAAAATGGTGTGGTGCAGTGTAGGAATTACCCTTGGGTGAATAAGTCTGGGGTAGTGCAGTTAGTAATTATCCCTGGGTGGGTAGATGCGTCCTGATGGTTATCTTAGTTTATCCTAAGTCTACCAAGCTGCTTAGTGTAGCCATTCATCCCCAGATATTACCGTAGGTCAAGTTTATGTCTTCTCTGGTTACTTTAATGATTGTATTGTTAAAGTTATAGGACTCACTCAGACTTATGTCTGACCCCGTTGTTTTTATCTTTTTCCCAACCCTCAGGTCCTACGGTGGATCCTAGCGGTAGTAGAGCTTGATCGGATTTCTGTTTCCAGTCTTGAGGAGCTTGGGTAGATGTAAAGCTCCAGTTATCCAGTTATCTTTTCTTTTCTTATGGCTATTGTATGAGAGAGTGGGATTATGTATTTCTTTATTTTGATGGATATTGTACTTGACTTTTATCGTGGTTTTATGAAGTAACCAGACATGTTTATTTCCGCTGTTATGAGATGATGTTTTAAAATTTCAAGTACTATTTATATCTGTCTTGTTGTAATTTTTCTGTTCTATATTCACTAAAATACTCCACCGATGCTATGGCATTCCCTTTGTGAGTGACCCTAGCGGGCGTGGGGTGTTACACGTCGCCCAACTGCACAAATTAAAAAAATCTGTGTTTGTTGATTCGAAACCCCACACGGGTATTGCGAGTATATTTGACGTACACTAATCCCGATTGTTTAGTTGTATGTCAATCGATGGGTTGACAGACTGTGTAAGCGTTAATTATTTAAATATAATTCTTACGCAGTTGTGTGGTGCACTCTGGATGATGGTTGATGATTTATCGTTGCTATTATATGCATGTGTTGTAGGGAATCCGTATAATTAACGTTATATGGTAGTTGATTGGACCTCATTCCAATTTGGAAAATAAGGAATATTATAAAAGAAAATTCATGTGTTGAATAGGAAGAAAATTCATGTGTTGAATAGAAAGAAAATTCATGTGTTGAATAAAAAGAAAATTCATGTGTTGAATAAAATAAACATTCATGTGTTGAATAGAATAAAAAAAATATTCATGTGTTGAAGAAAATATTCATTTGTTGAATAGAATAACGAAGCTATTGAAATGTATAAAGTCGTGTTGGCTAGATATGCGCCATTTTGACGCAAACGATATTTATATCGATTATATTCGTTTTTATAATGATTATAGAAAAGGACGTGATTTCAAAATACAACGTTCTGAAAATATTACCATTTATATATTAATGATATGGAATATTCAATTTTGATTTAAAATTGAATATGAAGTTGAAATGGTTTTGAAAACGATTTTAAAACAATTTATAAAATAAGTTCTGAAAGGAAATTGGCGAAATATATATAATAATAAATATATAGGCCTGAATAGAACGCGTCGCGCTGCGGCAGTTCGTGAATTTCGACTTTTGACTTCGAATGGGCATTACGGGGGATCCGACCGTCGGATTCTCCTAAAACCAGAACCGTTGGGTTCGTATAGAAAAGAGCTTTCTAACGAATATTAGATATTTGAAATATAACGTTGGATTTGGAATTATGCCCAAATCAAATTTGGAAAAGGTCACTGTAAGTGCAGTTCGATGGCCGTTGATGGAAATCGACTGTACGGGCCTTGATAAAATTATTAAAAATATCAATAATTTGTGTGAAATAATAAGAAATGATTTGGAAAGAATTGGGATGAAAAATTCCATATTTGAAAAGATAAAAGTAGATTTCTATCGTAATGAACTAGTTTTGAACTAGAATTATAATCTATTTACTTTTGAAATAAATAAATTGGATTTGAAAGGGTTTTAAAAGTAACCAGAATTTCCAATAATTAAATTGGAATGGATTTGAATCGAAATTTTCTTTAGAGTATTTCGATGTTGGATTTCGTGATTATATAGATATTGTTATAGAAATTTGAAAGATATTAATATCGTTATTTCCAATACGATATTTGTTGGTCGTAGAATTTGATATTGAATATAAGCCGATATATTTTCTATTCAGAGCCTTGTATTTAAAATCAAATATGATTTTGGGTTTATCGTGAACCGTGTTTTAAATTGACATTGGTTCTTTAACCCAGTTAAAGACAGGATATGATTTCCCAAGTTAAATAATCATTGATAGTGATTTTTGGGAAGATTAAAACCAAGTGGAGTTTTAATGAATCTTTAATTAGATTGAAATGATCGAGAATGGAGTATCACCAGTTTTGCTCCAAGCGATAGTTAAATCTTTAATTAGATTTGAACGTGATATGGTAATTGAATTTACTGATAACACTGTGGTGTTAGATATGAAGTATTACCAGTTTTACTTCATGGGATGAATAGGTTGGGATTGTGAAATAAAATAAATGATTACTTCGGTGTGGTTCGCTAATCCCGACTAATTTGAATAGATATTCAAATGAAAATTAAAGAATAAATTTAAAGAATTTATCTTTGATAAAATTAATGAGAACCTTTCCCAAAGTATAAGAATATTAGAGTAAAAGAATATTCTAAATTGGAATGAGGCGTATGTTGTGTTTGTGTAACACTTGTTTATTATATACACGAGTTATTCAGAAAGACCGGGTTTATCCCATTCTGAATAACTGATTCGACGAAGTGTCGAGGATGAAGACGGTGGTCAAAGATCGGAGGTCTTCACATCGTTTGGGTGATTACCGATGATCTTGATTTGGCTGTACACCCAAGAGGAGGGAATCAGTTGGTGATCGTCCAGACGTACTTGGTGATCGATGGATATGCGAGGTACAAGGTGCCTCCGGTTTCGTTTAGACCCAGAACGAACTTGTAAATGGACTGTGTGTCTGACATTGGATTCTATTCTGTGTGATTGATTTCTATTAAATATATATCTGTTTGGCGGTGGAGAATTTATTCTCTTGCTTAACGCCCTTCTCTGAGACGTACGATCTCATAGGTTATATATTGATGGATATAAATCGCATGGAGTGAATTGCCTGTGTTGCACGCCTAAGTGGCAAATGATCAAGGCTTTTGTTGAAAAGCAGAGTCTTGTGGTTGATGAACAAAGCACCGCCTGTATGGCATAGCTTTGTGTAGCGTTGATTCGATAGCCTCACACCCCAGTTGTGAACCAGAAACGGGAGAGGACATCAGGGAGGGCATGGTTTCCTTCTAGCTAGGGTGGTGTCAGTGACCTACCAGCCCTGACATTTATATTATTTTCACCTGTGTGGTTGTTGCTGTTGCAAGGCGCCTCGGATATATCGGTGACAATGTGGAGCCGATGGAGTCATTTGGCTCATTTACACCCCAAAGGGCGGGGAAACGCAGTGTTCAGGCATAATAATCCACAATGGTGGACCGGCCCTGACGATCCAAGGCTTGCCTACGCGCTTGCCTGAGGGGCGGACTAGAGGCTGTCAAATTCGGTGAGTACGATCCCTTGCCTCTGTTCACAGACGGAAATCCAACTTCCAATACGCGACTTTGCGGTTTTGATTGTAGAGCCTAGTATGATGACATAGTGGTATGGGGCACTTATGCCGTCTATGATTGATACTTATGATTGAAATTGTTTTTGACACTATACACTTATTGTAATAATAGAAGATGAAATTTCACATACCTAGCATTCTTGGCTATTATATGGTAAAAACCTTATCCTCCGGCTTGCGTTGCATTGTGTGATGGGACCTGGGTCTTATAATAGCTTCATTGTTCTTTATTTAGCATTACGCTATTGTTTTATGCACTAGTATTCTTGGGAGGAAAACCATTCCGTGTTATACGGCATGGTCCCTTGATTTACCAAACGTTAAAATAAAGATTAATGTCTGTTTTCGTTCTCACACCAGTCACATGACTAACCTGGAGTTTATTGTTTTAACCTAAACTTTGGGTGCCTTCATTTTCCGCATGGGCAGCTAGTTGTTTTGGTTTTGCAGATTTATATTCACAGGATCCTGGTTTACAGCTGGAATGATATCCGAAAAGCTCTATATCCGTATATCTCTTTCAGTTGTGTATTGTATTATTTTCCGCTGCAGTAATGTATTTAAATCTCTGATACTTATCAAATGTTTAATATTGATTTATACTATGTATATTCTTGTATTCTGATGGAATTGTTGTAATTAACAATGAAATGTTCTTCTATTTGCGTTCTGATTTGTCATGTTCTCAAAACAATCAGGGGTTTCGAACGATCTTGGTCAGTTTAGCGATCGATTCAGATCGAGCGAAATTCCATGTTGTCACATTTTGGTGTCAGAGCTTTGGTTTATAGAGCTCGAGAATAAGACACATTAGAAACAAATGAAAGAATTCATTAGTGATTGGATTAGTAATATCCAATGAGAATGACTCGTTAGAGATGGGATCAGTACCATCCTAGAAAGAGTCGAAAGAGAGTTATTTTTAAAATAAAACTGAAAACAAACTTTGTTTTGAAAATTTAGACCATTTTATACGTATTTGAATATTCATTTTAATTTGAATTTGGATAATTGAGTATATAAAGATTTTGCATATACGCCTTGCAAACGTATATTCGAAGTTTTAGTATACTAGATAGATATAGAGTCACACTCTAGTCACCCGGGGATAATCCTGATGATGGTGCATCATCAGCATTTATATTCGAGTATCGAAAGTGGGATATCTATATATATCCAATTGACAGGTGTGAGAATCAAAACTAGATAATATATATTGTTGTGACTTAGCATCAGGAACATGATTTTTTGTATATATATCAAAATTATGTGTGTTGTTTGATTATTGTTTTGATTAATAAGAATTTGAACCATATAATCAAATTATATCAAATGTTGGACTGAATTGAAAATTGTTTGAAATTGCATGCATATACATGTACTTGCATTGAACAGGTCATAGCAAGGAGGTAGAGCAGAAGAATAAAATTGTTTTCCCGACAAATAGGTACATGTTTACAAATTTATTGGGTTTTTGATGATTTTATGAGCCGATTGGCTAGCCGCTTGGCTGTTTCTTTTTCTTTTTGGATTGGTGAAGACCATGGGAGGGTATTTGAAATATCCCGAAGCTCCCTGTGCAGGGGAGGTTATGGAGAATTTTTTCGAAAATTAAGGGTGTTATCCAAATTTTTGAAAAATTGGAAAAGTTCTTTGAAACTGAAAAGTTGAAGAACTTAAGCCGTAATGAAAATAGTGAAAGTTGAGTTAATTAGTTAAACAACTTTCGTATTCATTCCTTTTTGGGGACGAAAAGTTTTAAGTGGGGGAGATTGTAATAACCCGGAAATCTGAGCCAATTTAAAAATTTTATTTTGGCAATTTTAGTGAATTTTGAATATTTAAAATGATTATTTTAAATAATAATGACGAGAAATTTATTTTGAATAGAATTAGAATGAATATATTTATTTGAATCGACGTTAGAATATAAATATTTTATTTTAATTATAAAAGGAATTGAAAATGGCGCGGTAGTTCGAAAATTCGATTTCAAATTTTAAATGAAGGTACAGGATTCAAAATAAACCGGATTTTAGCGAAACCAAAAACATTAGAATATATTTGAGAATATCATTCCAAAAAATCTGAAAAATTGAAATTTCATAGCGGGAATAAAAAGTTATGCCTGGTTGAAAATTCAAAATAGTCGCTATGGAATTCTGGCCCTTAAAAATGGAAATTTTGCCAATTACCTCTATTTTCGACGAAACCAGTTTTGTTTGATCCGGGATGTCAAGTTATTGCTAGGTTTCAAAATTGGTAATTTTTCGAATCAATATGTGAGCGTGGCAAAGAAAAACGCATTTGACCAGTTTTAGTTGATTTTAATCGACTGGAAAATGGCTATTTTTCAAATGGTCTCGGAATTTGACGAAATTAGTTTTGTTAGGACCGTATCATCAATACGAAGCTGGAAATAATTTTTCTGGAATTTTTAGAGTCTGTATGTGGCCCCGGTAAATTAAAATGTACATTCAAATTCAATATATATTGATTTATAATTTGAATTCAAAAAAACTGATCGTAACAGCCGAATTGGGTTACGAAACATATCCCATTATGTTTAGAATGGGGGTAATTAGCTGGGGACGACAGTCGTTGGGCTCGATTTGAGACTTGAATGAAAGGTCAACTATATGGAATTTAAAAATAATTAAATATATATATATATATATATCAATTTTCACTTAAGCCCCCCCCCCCCAAATCCCTCTTCCTCCCCGTTGAGATTCATTTCAACAGAAAATAAAAAAAACCAAAAAGAAATCGCGCCCTCCCTTGCTGGCCTGCCGCCGCCATCCGTCTCACCCCACGGCCAGCCGCCGCCTCCCCCTTCCTTCCTCTCTCCTCCTTCTACTCCCCCAGCCCGAGCCGTGGAAGCCCTAGCCCTCCTACACTAAAATGTGTTGCGCCGCCTCCCACTAGACCCACACCCGCCACCAGGGACCAGTCCCTCCGCCCAATGCACCACCCTCCGAAGAACTGCGATCCCCCGGTCCTCCTTCTTCAAAAGGTAGTAAGTTTTTAATTTCTAATTATAGAAAAACTGATTTCTGATTATAATTAAACTAAGATCTTTTATATGAAATTAAAGCTAGGAGTTTCATTTATTTATTTAAAACAAGTTTAGATTTTTTTATAGAAAGAATAAAAATATGATTTTTATATTGTAGAAAGAATAAAAATATGATTTTTATTTTGTAGAAAGAAAAAAATATGATTTTTATATTGTAGAAATAATAAAAATATGATTTTTATATTGTAGAATGAATAAGAATATGATTTTTATTTACTTAGAGATGTGAAAAAATAATTTTTAACATATACCGCGTGAAATAGATCTCGTTGGAGACACGATGAAGATTTCCTACATATGAAGATTCGTGGTGAATTGGTTTAGCTAGTCGGTGAGAACTTCTCACTTTTAACTTGTTTTCTAGTTAAAATATATACTAGGATGCAGACGCTGCTTAGCAGCACCCGACACCCGTCGTCCATAAACCTTGGATAGCTTGTTTGTTTGATTGATGTGTTGTGAAAGTTGATTGTGTGAAGTGGAATGAAATAAAATATTTTATAGTTAAAGATATAATTTTTAAAGTATATATAAAATAAATATTTATAAACAAATCGGACGATTTGTTTATATACACTGATTTGACTGATATTGATTGGGACGATAAATTTTACACGTCGCCCAACTGCACAAATAAAAAAAATCTGTGTTTGTTGATTTGAAACCCCAAACGGGTATTGGGACGATATTTGACGTACACTAATCCCGATTGTTTAGTTGTATGTCAATCAATGGGTTGACAGACTGTGTAAGCGTTAATCAATTATATTTAATGCTTATACAGTTGTGTGGTGCACTCTGTACGATGGTTGATGATTTATCATTGCTATTATATGCATGTGTTGTAGGGAATTCATATAAATAACGTTATATAGTAATTGATTGGGCCTCATTCCAATTTGGAAAATAAGGAATATTACAAAAGAAAATTCATGTTTTGAATAGGAAGAAAATTTATTTGTTGAATAGAAAGAAAATTCATGTGTTGAATAAAATGAAAATTCATGTGTTGAATAAAATAAACATTCATGTGTTGAATAGAATAAAAATATATATTTATGTGTTGAAGAAAATATTCATTTGTTGAATAGAATAACGAAGTTATTGAAATATATAAAGCTGTGTTGGTTAGATATGCGCCATTTTGACGCGAACGATATTTATATCGATTATATTCGTTTTTATAATGATTATAGAAAAGGAAGTGATTTCAAAATATAACGTTTTGGAAATATTATCATTTATATATTAATGATGTGGAATATTCAATTTTGATTTAAAATTGAATATGAAGTTGAAATGGTTTTGAAAACGAATTATAAAATATGTTTTGAAAGGAAATCGACGAAATATATATAATATTACATATATATATATAATGGCCTGAATAGAACGCGCCGCGCAGCGGTAGTTCGCGAATTTCGACCATTGACTTTGAATGGACATTACGGGAGATCCGACCGTCGGATTCTCCTAAAACTGGAACCATTGGGTTCGTATCGAAAAGAGATTTCTAATGAATATTAGAGATTTGAAATCTAACGGTTGGATTTGGAACTATGTCCAAATCAAATTTGGAAAAGGTCGTTGTAAGTGCAGTTCGATGGCCGTTGATGGAAATCGACTGTACGGGCCTTGATAAATTATTAAAAATATCAATAATTTGTGTAAAATCATAAGAAATGATTTGGAAAGAATTGGGATGAAAAATTCCATATATGAAAAGATAAAAAAATATTTTTATCGAAATGAACTAGTTTTGAACTAGAATTATAATCCATTTACTTTTGAAATAAATAAATTGGATTTGAAAGGGTTTTAAAAGTAACTAGAATTTCCAATAATTGAATTGGAATGGATTCGAATCGAAATTGTCTTTGGAGTATTTCGATGTTGGATTTCGTGATTGTACAGATATTGTTATGGAAATTTGAAAGATATTAATATCGTTATTTCCAATACGATATTTGTTGGTCGTAGAATTTGATATTGAATATAAGCCGATATATTTTCTATTCAGAGCCTTGTATTTAGTATCAAATATGATTTTGGGTTTATCGTGAACCGTGTTATAAATTGACATTGGTTCTTTAACCAGTTAAAGACAGGATATGATTTCCCAAGTTAAATAATCATTGATAGTGATATTTGGGAAGATTAAAACCAAGTGGAGTTTTAATGAATCTTTAATTATATTGAAATGATCGAGAATGGAGTATCACCAGTTTTGCTCCAAGTGATAGTTAAACCTTTAATTAGATTTGAATGTGATATGGTAATTGAATTTACCAATAACACCGTGGTGTTAGATATGAAGTATTACCAGTTTTACTTCATGGGATGAATAGGTTGGGACTGGGAAATAAAACAAATGATTACTTCAGTGTGGTTCGCTAATCACGACTAATTTGAATAGATATTCAAACGAAAATTAAAGAATAAATTTAAAGAATTTATCTTTCATAAAATTAATGAGAACCTTTCCCAATGTGTAAGAATATTTGAGTAAAAGAATATTCTGAATTGGAATGAGGTGTATGTTGTGTTTGTGTAACACTTGTTTATTATATACGCGAGTTATTCGGAAAGACCGAGTTTATCCCATTCTGAATAACTGATTCGACGAAGTATCAAGGATGAAGACGGTGGTCGAAGACCGGAGGTCTTCACATCGTTTGGGTGATTACTGATGATCTTGATTGGGCTGTACACCTAAGAGGAGGGAATTAGTTGGTGATCGTCTAGACGTACTTGGAGATCGATGGATATGCGAGGTACAAGGTGCCTCCGGTTTCGTTCAGACCCAGAACGAACTTGTAAATGGACTGTGTGTCTGACATTGGATTCTATTCTGTGTGATTGATTTCTATTAAATATATATCTGTTTGGCGGCGGAGAATTAATTCTCTTGCTTAACGCCCTTCTCTGAGATGTACGAGCTCAGAGGTTATATATTGATGGATATCAATCGCATGGAGTGAATTGCCTGTGTGGCATGCCTATGTGGCAAATGATCAAGGCTTTTGTTGAAAAGCAGAGTCTTGTGGTTGATGATCAAAGCACGGCCTGTGTTGCATAGCTTTGTGTAGCGTTGATTCGCGAGCCTCACACCCTGGTTGTGAACCAGAAATGGGAGAGGACATCAGGGAGGGCATGCGTTTCCTTCTAGCTAGGGTGGTGTCAGTGACCTACCAACCTTGACATTTATATTATTTCCACCTGTGTGGTTGTTGCTGTTGCAAGGCGCCTCGGATATATCGGTGACTACGTGGAGCCGATGGTGTCATTTGGCTCATTTACGCCCCAAAGGGCAGGGAAACGCAGTGTTCAGGCATAATAATCCACATCGGTGGACCGGCCCTGACGATCCAAGGCTTGCCTGCGCGCTTGCCTGAGGGGCGGGCTAGAGGCTCTCGAATTCGGTGAGGATGATCCCTTGCCTCGGTTCACAGATGGAAATCCAACTTCCAATACGTGACTTCACGGTTTTGATTGTAGAGCCTAGTATGGCGACATTGTGGTATGGGGCACTTATGCCGTCTATGATTGATACTTATGATTGAAATTATTTTTGAAACTATACACTTATAGTAATAATAGAAGATGAAATTTCACATACCAAGCATTCTTGGCTATTATAAGGTAAAAACCCTATCCTCCGGCTTGCGTTGCATTGTGTGATGGGACCTGGATCTTATAACAGCTTCATTGTTCTTTATTTAGCATTGCGTTGTTGTTTTATGCACTGGTATTCTTGGGAGGAAACCCGTTCTGTGTTATACGGCATGGACCCTTGATCTATCTAACTTTAAAATAAAGATTAATAACTGTTTTAGTTCTCACACCAGTCACATGACTGACCTGGAGTTTATTGTTTTAACCTAAACTCTATCGAAACGCCTGATTGTTTTGAGAACACGACAAATTAGAACGTAGACAGAAGAACATTTCATTGTATATTACAACAATTCCATCAGATTACAAGAATATACAGAGTATAAATAAATATTATAGTTCATAAAATATCAGAGATTACAATACATTACATAGCAGCGGAAAATAATACAAAATACAACTGAAGGAGATATACGGATACAAAGCTTTCCGGATATCGTTCAAGCTGTAAACCATGATACTGTGAATATAAATCTGCAAAACCAAAACTACTAGCTGCCCGTGTCAAAATAAGGGCACCCAGAGTTTAGGTCAAAACAATAAACTCCAGGTCAGTCATGGGACTAGTGTGAGAACTAAAACAGTTATTTAAAATTTTACTTTAAAAGAGAGTAATTCAAGGGGCCACGCCGTACAACACGGAACGGGTTTCCTCCCAAGAATACCAGTGCATATAACAAAACACCGCGATGCTTTTTGAAAATATGAAGCTATTATAAGACCCAGGTCCTATCACCCAATGCAACGCAAGCCGGGGGATAGGGTTTTCCCTTACAATAGCCCAACATGCTTAGTACGTTTAAAACAAATCATTTGATACTACTATAAGTGCATAGTGTGTAAAACAACTTTAAATCATAAGTATCAATCATAGACGGCATGGGTACCATATATCATGTCGCCATACTAGGATCTACAATCAAAACCGCAAATGTCACGTATTTGGAAATTGGATTTCCGTCTATGAACCGAGGCAAAAGATAGTCCTCTACCGATTCGAGACGCTTAGCCTGTGTCTCAGGAACAGCCGCAACTGCCCCTTGGATCGTCAGAGCCGGTCCACCGATGTGGATTATTATGCCTGAACAATACGTCTCCCCGCCCTTTGGGGCGTCAATGAGCCAAAAAATGACTCCATCGGACCCGGATCGTCCGATCAAACCGAGGCGCCTCGCAACAGCAACAACCACATAAGTCAAACTCGTCAGGGCGTGTAAAACCACTGACGCCACTTCTAACTAGAAAGAAACGCATGTCCTCCCTGAGGTCCGTCTCCCGTTTTTGGTTCATACCGGGTGTGAAACTCGCGAAGTATACCTTACACAAAGCTACGCCACAAAGGCCGTGCTTTGATCATCAACCGCAAGACTTTGCTTTTCAACAGATGCCTTGATCATTCGCCACTTAGGCATGCCACACAGGCAATTCACTCGATGCGTTTGATATCCATCAGTATATAACCCCTGATCTCGTACGTCTCAGAGAAGGGCGTTAAGCAAGAGAATAAATTCTCTGCCGCCAAACAGATATATATTTAATAGAAATCAATCACACAGACTAAAATCCAATGTCAGACACACAGTCCATTTACAAGTCCGTTCTGGGTCTGAACGAAACCGGAGGCACCTAGTAACCCGCATATCCATCGATCCCCAAATACGTCTGGACGACCACCAACTGTTTCCATCTTCTTGGCTGTACATCCCAATCAAGATCATCAGTAATCACCCAAACGACGTGAAGACCTCCGGTCTTCAACCACCGTCTTCATCTTCGACTTATCGTCGTACCAGTTATTCAGAATGGGATAAACCCGGTCTTCCCGAGTAACTCGCGTATATAATAAACATGTGTTACACAAACACAACATACGCCTCATTCCAATTCATCAGTCACTAACCGTACACTAATCAAGAGAATAATCCCCCAAATATTAACCCCGAAGGCCGAAACCAACATCAGATCAATATCCAAAAAACCATTCTGCTTAGCTAACCGACAGTTAGTTTCTAAATTTCACATTGATAGGGAATGGTTCCCATTAATTTTATCAAAGATAAATTCCTGGAATTTATTCTTTAATCTTCTTTTGAATTTCGATTCAACTCGTCGGGATTAACGAACCTTACCGAAGTGATCATTTGTTTTAATTTCCCAATCCCAACCTATTCATCCCATGAAGTAAAACTGGTAATACTTCATATCTAACACCATGGTGTTATCGGTAAATTCAATTACCATTTCACGTTCAAATCTAATTAAAGATTTAACAATCGCCTGGAGCAAAACTGGTGCTACTCCATTCTCGATCATTTCAATCTAATTAAAGATTCATTAAAACTCCACTTAGTTTTAATCTTTAACGGGGTTAAAGAATCAGTGTCATTTAAAAACACTGTTCATCATAAACCCCAAAATCACATCACATTTCAATCAGTCCCTAACCGTAAATTAGCAAGTGAGCAATTCCCTAAGTATTAACCCCGAAGGCCGAAACCAACATCAGATCAATACCTCTGAAACCATTCAACTTAACTAATCTCCAGTTAGTTCCTGATTTTCTTAACTCCTTTAGGTCTAAGAACAGTATTATTAAAGATACCGTTCACGACAACCCAAAATCACGTTCCATTAATTTTCGGGTTAAAGAACAAGTTTTATTTAAAACACTGTTCACGATAAACCCAAAAATCAATACCAATTCAATTCCAATTAAATATTATTTAATTGGTATACTTCATTAAATCTAAATAAAAAGATTTAATCTTTTCTCAACTGGGTTCAAGAACAGTGTTAATAAAGACACCATTCACGACAAACCCAAATCACATTTGAAATTAAATACAAGGCTCTGAATAGAAAATATACCGGCTTATATTCAATATCAAATTCTATGACCAACAAATATCGTATTGGAAATAACAATATATACATACATATATATATATATATATATCTTTCAAATTTCCATAATAATAACTGTATAATCACGAAACCCAACATCGAAATATTCCGAAGACAATTTCGATTCAAATCCATTCCAATTCAATTATTGGAAATTCTGGTTATTTTCAAAACCATTTCAAATCCAATTTATTTATTTAAAAATAAATAGAATTATAATTCTAGTTCAAAACTAGTTCATTTCGATAAAAATCTATTTTTATCTTTTCAAATATGGAGTTTTTCATCCCGATTCTTCCCAAATCATTTCTTATGATTTTATACAAATTATTGATATTTTTTTAATAATTTTATCAAGGCCCATACAGTCGATTTCCATCAACGGCCATCGAACTGCACTTACAGCGACCTTTTCCAAATTTGATTTAGACATAATTCCAAATCCAACCGTTGGATTACTAATTTCTAATATTCGTTAGAAAGCACTTTTCGATACGAACCCAACGGTTCTGATTTTAGGAGAATCCGACGGTTGGATCTCCCGTAATATCCGTTCGAAGTCAATGGTCGAAATTCGCGAACTGCCGCGGCGCGTTCTATTCAGGCCATTATATTATATATATAATATATATAATGTATATTTCGTCGATTTCAGTTCAAAACGTGCTTTATAAATCGTTTTAAATTCATTTTCCAAACGGTTTCAACTTCATATTCAATTTCAAATCAAAATTGAATATTCCAATATAAATTCGTTTTAAATTCATTTCAAATCGATTTCAATTTAATTCGAATTTCTTTTCAATTTCAATTTGAATTCAATTCCCTTCGATTTCAATTCGGATTTAATTCTATTCAATTTAATTCGAATTTCAATTCTATTCGAATTTCAAATCATTTCAGTGTATTTCGAATTTCAAATCAATTCAGTTTAATTCGAATTTCAAATCACTTTAAATATAATTCGAATTTTAATTCATTTCAATATAATTCGAATTTCAAATCTATTTCAATATTCATTGAAAAATGAATAAAATCGATATAAATATCGTTCACGTCAAAATGGCGTCAATCTAATCAACACGGCTTCATATATTTCTGTTTTCAAATATTCTATTTCAAATATTTCTTTTTCAAATATTTCTATTTCAAATATTTCTATTTCAAACATTTCTATTTCAAAACTAGAATGAGGCCTAATCAATTACCATATAATGTTAATTATATGGATTTTCTACCACACGTATATAACAGCAACGATAAATCATCAACCATCATCCAAAGTGCGTTCTACACTACATAAGCATCAAATATAAATATTTAACGCTTATAACAGTCTGTCAATCAATCGATCGACATACAACTAAACAATCGGGATTAGTGTACGTCAAATATCATCCCAATACCTGTGTGGGGTTTCAAACAATCAAACTCAGATTTTATTTGTGCAGTTGGGCGATGTGTAAAATTTATCGTCCCAATCAATATCAGTCAAATGTGTGTAGATAAACAAATCGTTCGATTTGTTTGTATTAATTCATTTCATTTTTATGTTAAAAATTATATTTTCAACTATAAAATATTTTTAACTATATAAATTTTTTATTTCGTTTCACATCACATCACACAATCAACTACACATCAAAATCAAACAAACAAGCATACAAGCCGCCAATGGTCTATGGACGACGGGTGACGGGTGCTACTAAACACCGTCTGCATACTAGTATATATATTTCAACTAGAAAAATGAATTAAAGGTGAGAAGTTCTCACCGAATAGCTAATCCAACGCCACGACTCTTCATATATAGGAATCTTCGAATTTCTCGCCTTTTATCATTTCCGTTGCCCGTATTCTCTACATATGTAAAAATTGAATTTGTACTTTGCCATTCAATATATAAAAATCGAATATTTACTTTGTTATTCAATATATAAAAATCGAATTTTTACTTTGCTATTCAATATATAAAAATCTAATTTTTACTTTGCTATTCAATAAATAAAAATCGAATTTTTACTTTGCTACTCAATATATAAAAATCGAATTTTTTACTTTGCTATTCATCATATAAAAATCGAATTTTTACTTTGCTAGTCATCATATAAAAATCGAATTTTTACTTTGCTATTCAATATATAAAAATCGAATTTTTTACTTTGCTATTCATCATATAAAAATCGAATTTTTACTTTGCTATTCATCATATAAAAATCGAATTTTTACTTTGCTATTCATCATATAAAAATTGAATTTTTACTTTGCTATTCAATATATAAAAATCGAATTTTTACTTTGCTATTCATCATATAAAAATCGAATTTTTACTTTGCTATTCATCATATAAAAATCGAATTTTTACTTTGCTATTCATCATAAAAACCAGATTTTTATACCCGCTAATTATATAATAAAACTGAATTTTATCCTTTCCTTTCTTTTTAACTAAAATACAAATCTTTTTATATAAAAAAAATATAACCTTTTTAATTTTTAAAACAACATTATATATAAATAAACTAATTAGAAATAATAAAAAAAAGAAAAAAACTCACCAAAACCCAATTTTGGACAGTCAAACTGAGGTAGAGGGGCGGAGGTTCGCGCTGGAACCAAGGAGGCGGCGGCACCAATCTTCCAGGCAGAGGCGGTGGTGCTCAGGTGACCCACAATGGATCTTGTCGGTCTCCGTTCGATTTGGCTTGGGTTCCGCGACTTGAGGGAGGAGGACAGGGCGCCATCGGGGTCGTTGGAGGTCAGGGGCGGAGGAGGTTGCGCGGCCAGGCGGAGGGGTGGCAGGCGACGGGCCGTGGTCTTCGATTGTCTAGGGTTTTTGTAACGACCCAGAAAATCTGAACCAATTTAAAATTTTTAAATTGGCTAAAATAATGGATTTTAAATATTTAAAATAAATATTTTAGCTAATGGCAATGAAAAGTTAGTTGAATCGACAATTGAAAATGAATATAATTAATTATAATTATAAACAAGGCTTGAAAAGGCGCTGCAGTTTCAAAAATTGAATTCACACTTTGTCGGGCTGTACCGGGTGCAAAACAATCCGGATTTTAGTGAAACCAAAAATATTTAAATCTGTTAGTTAATACCTTTCTAACGAATCTGAAAAATCGAATTTTCATAGCGGAAAGCAAAAGTTATGGCCGAATGAATTTTCGGAAGGGTCGATATGGAATTTAAATAGCCCGTGAAAATGACCACTTTGCATACGACCTTGGAATTCGACGAAACCCGTTTTGTTGGATCTAGGATGAGAAGTTATTGCTAGGTTTCAAATTTCATAATTTTTGAAGCTAATATGTGAGCGTGGCAAAAGAAATTGTGTTTTGGTCAATTACAGTTAAATTGGATCGACCAAAAATGGGCCTTTTTGCAAACGGTCTCAGAATTCGACGAAACTAGTTTTGTTGGGACCGTATCGTCAAAACATAGATAGATTTATTTTTCTGGAATTTTTTCGAATCAGTTTGTGGCCCTGGCAAATTGAAATGTACGTTCAAATTAAATATTGAATGTTTTATATTTTGATTTGAATGGAAACTGACTGAAACAGTCGAATGGGCCTACGAAACATATCCCATTGTGTTCGGAATGGGGGTAAAACGCTAGGGACGACAGTCGTTGGGCTTGGATTGGTGTTCGTGGGTGGCAAGGGGTATTTTCGGATTTTAAAACTTTATAAATAAAAAAAATCTATTAGTCCACGTCAGACCCCCCCTCCCCCGCTTCTCTCTCCCCGATCGCGATATACGGCGAAAAACCCCCCCGTGCCTTCTCTCCTCCGTTTCTCCTCCTACAAGCAAAATTACGCCTTCCTCCTGTTGAAGATTTTGAAGAGCACGAGAAGATCTTCAAATCCATATATAGTTTGGATTTTTTCGTTGTGTGGATTGGAAGAACAGACGTCACAAAGTTCGGCACTTCGAACCGCCGCCGCGTCCTCCTCCCTACGTCGAAGTGGGCCCCACCTACCTCCGCCTGAGCGCCGTTCCAAGCATTACTAGGTGGTGTACTCCGATCGTCTCCAAGTTGCACGGATCGAAGGAAAAATTAAAACCTAGTTTTGAAGAAATCAAGCAGGTATCGGCTGTTTAATTAAAAACTGATTTCGACAGTTTAAAACCGTTGCAAACCTTTGAAAAACCATATCTTTTTTCTATGTTAACGAAATTCTATGAAACAGAAAACATCGTGACCGTGTGGACGCCTTCTACATTTTAGAAGAGACCGCGTACTTTTCTGAGCCTTCTGCTATTTTTGGTGGAGTCGAACCCAATGTGAGATTTCTTAATTATAAACAATATGGAAAACGACGATGTATAAATTATATAGTCGATGTATGAGTTATATAAGCGTTGTACACCTCATGTATAAGCGTTGTATAAGTTGTATGTTCGATGTATAAGTTATATATGCGTTGTAAAAATTATATATGTGTTGAAATAAAAGTGAATTGCTATATATATATATATATATATATATATATATATATATATACGCCCCTCGTCCACAAACCATGGACTATATTTATTGATTGTGATTGGTGTGAAAATTGATTGATAGCGAATGATTGTTTGGGATTGTTTGTGGTTGATATTGATTGATTGTGGTTGAAAAATACCCATTTGTGATTGAGAAATATTTGGTTGAAACCACATAGGATTAGTTTGTGGAAATGAAATAAATATATACATGCCGCCTGCGTGCGAACTAGATGCATGATCCCCATTGTCAAAAACCGCGAGGTTTTAAGGTAGAGCGAGGAGCCGTACTAGGGACGGTCCCGGTTTTAACTACCCTGCCGTTATGCTGCCGAAATTTTGAATAATATTCCTGTGTTTGAATTATTTCATTTGCTGAAATTATATTTATTCGTTAAATAGAAAACCTTCATGTGTTGAATTGATATTCATTCGTTGATTAGAAATTCATGTGTTGAATGGTATTCGTGTTTTAAATATAAAAATCACATTTTTATCTATATATAGAAACTATAGAAAACCTTCATGTGTTGAATCGATATTCATTCGTTGATTTGAAATTCATGTGTTGAATGGTATTCATATTTTGAAATAAATTGTTTGATAATAAAAATCACCTTTTATCGACTATATGAACTGTATAAAATAATCTCGTTTTGAAAGAAATGGTTTTATAAGAAAAATCGTATTTTTGTCACCTATATATACACTATATAAAATAATAGCGTTTTGAAATGAATTGTTTTACAATAAAAATCACATTTTTATTATATACATGAATCGTTGAAATGTGAAGTGTTAAAAATAGCCACTCGTTCAAATAAACATATATGAGTTGAAATATTCATTAATTAGCTAATGATATGATTTTTGCCTATACACGTAACAGTAGAATGAATGGTGTTTTTAAAACAAATGGAATCAAATATGAAGTTGAATAGAAAATGATAAATGACAAGAACTGTATATATGTGCATGCATATTTATTGAACAGGTTATAGCAAAGGGGCTAGAGAAGAGGAATAAAATTTTGTGCCCGACAAATAGGTACACATTTACTATTTTGTTTGGGTGATGATTTTATGAGCCTGTTGGCTAGCCGCTTGGCTTTTTATTTTTCTTTTTGACATGAGACGCCCGTGTGGCTATTTGGGAATTTTCCCAGCCCTCCCGTACAAAGGAGGTTATGGCGAAATTTTCCAAAATTTTAAGGCGTTAGTGAAATATTTGAAGTGAAAACGATATTGAAATCATTGAATGAACTATATTTATATAAATATATAAATAAAAAAAAAATGAAACGAGGCCGTGCAGTTCGTATTTTGAAACCGTGATTTCAAACAACTAGTGCGGGAAATCCGACCATTGGATTTTCCCGAAACCGCAACTGTTGGGTTCGCCTTGGAAAAATCTGTCCAACGGCACCAACTTTGTAAAAATCCAACGGTTGGATTGTCTGGAATGTTTAATTCAAATCTGAAGAAAAACAGCGCCAGAAACGATTATATTTATATATATATATATAATTATATTTAATCAAATAACGACGCTGCAGTTCGTAATTTGAAATCGAAACTTGAAACGATTATACCGGGAGATCCGACCGTCGGATTTTCCCGAAACTGGAACCGTTGGATTCGTTTTGAAAAGACCTTTCTAATGATGTAAATTGCGTGAAGATCCAACAGTTAGATTTTCAGATAGGTGTAAATCAAATCTGAAGAAAAACAGCGCCACGGCCATGTTATGGCTCGAAGCGTCGTTTTAAATAAATTGGCTATTTTAAAGTAAATAAAAATAGCGATAAATCGTTATAAAAATATCATAAACGATATGGAATGGAAATAAACTGAATTTGCTCGATTTATGTGGCTTTTGATGGTTGAATGTGTTTGGTGTGAAAATTACATTAAAGAACAAAATTTGGTGTTGTCGAATAATTTAACCATTGAAATAAATTGATTTGAAATTCTAAATATACGTGAATTATTTGAAAAGGCCGAGTTAATTCTCATTTCAAATAATTGACCGACGATTGAAAGTCGAAGATGAAGACGATGGTCGAAGACCGGAGATCTTCACCTCGTTTGGATGGTAACCGAGGTCCTGATTGGGAGGCATCCCGAAATATGGATAATAAATGGTGATCGTCCAGACGTACGTGGTGATCGATGGGTTTGCGAGGTATTTAGTGCCTCCGGTTTCGTTCAGACCCAGAACGGACTTGTAAATGGACTGTGTGTCTGACATTGGATTTTTATTCTGTGTTGATTGATCTCTATTAAATATACATCTGTTTGGCGGCGGAGAATTTATTCTCTTGCTTAACGCCCTTCTCTGAAACGCACGAGCTCAGAGGTTGTATATCGATGGACATCAGTCGCATGGCATGAATTGCCTGTGTGGCATGCTAAGATGCAGTGATCAGGGCTTCTGTTGAAAAGCAAAGTCTTATGGTGATGACCAAAGCACCGCCTGTGTGGCGTAGCTTTGTGTATAACGTGAAATCGCGAGCCTCACACCCCGGTATGAACCAGAAACGGGAGCAGGACCTAAGGGGGGACGTGCATTTTCTTTCTAGCTAGGGTGGTGTCAATGACCTACCAGCCCTGACATTTATATACTTTTCACCTATGTGGTTGTTGCTGTTCCGAGGCGCCTCGGTTTGATCGGACGATACGGGTCCGATGGAGTCATTCGTTGGCTCATTTACACCCCAAAGGGTGGAGAAACGCATTGTCCAGGCATTATAATCCACTTCGTGTGGACCGGCCCTGACGATCCAAGGTACGGTTGCGGCTGTGCCTGAGGGGCGGGCTAGAGCGTCTCGAATTCGGTAAGGACTACCTTTTGCCTTGGTTCATGATGGAAATACAATTTCCAAATACGTGACTGTGCGGTTTTGATTGTATACCTATATATGGCGACATAGTGGTATTGGGCATTAAAACCGTCTATGATTGATAGTTATGATTTGAAATTGTTTTCAAAACATATAAACACTAGCAATAATATCAAATGCCTTTGTTTTATTCGTATCAAGCATATCTTGGCCGTTATAAGGTAAAAACTCTATCCCCCGGTTTGCGTTGCATTGTGTGATGGGAACGGAGTCTTATAATGGCTTCATTTTTATAAAATGCATTGCGTTGTTTAAAAGAAAGATTTGTTTTAAAGCACTGGCAATCCAATGGAGTAAACCCGTTCCACGAAAGTGGCGTGGTCCTGTGATTAGCCAAATTATATATGTGTTGAGTAAATTTCTCATACCAGTCCCATGACTGAGTCGTAGTTTGTTTCACTTTCAAACTCGGGTGCCCCTTTTTCTACACGGGCAGCCTTGTATTCAGTTTTAGCTGGTTCTTTCTAGATAGCTGGAGCTGAAAATGGATTCTATCATTTATCTCTTTTTATGCTGTTCAGCTCCTATTGTACATATTTTGTTTGTTTTCCGTTGTAGGCATTTATGTATAGCTGAACTGTACTTGTACTAAGTAAGATCCTGTATACTGTGTAACTCTGATGATTACTTTTATCCAGTATATTCTATTGTTCATTATCTGGTGTATTTAGTTAATTCTGTTCTGCAATTATCTGTTTCTGTGTTATATTCCAAAGATAACCATTGTTTCCGTCAGAACGGGATTTCGGGTCGTCTCAACGTGGTATCAGAGCTTTGGTTAAGCTTAGTTCTGGAATATAATATTTGAACGAACTCGTCAGAAATAGAACCAGTAGTGTTCTAGGACGGGTAACTCTATACAGATAGGATCAGTAATATCCTAGTATGAGTAAAGCAGAATGAAATTACACCTAGATAGACACAATTACATTCAAGTATTTGTCTCTATATTTTGAGATATCTTTTCTGTTGACCTGACACTTGGTCTGCTATTTGCAGAAGAACTAGAAAATGAGTGCCAGAAACAGAAGAAGTAATATTGACCCGGATATAGAAGCTCTATTCATGAAGTATAGAAATCTGGGTGGAAAACCCTTCACGGGTGATGAAGCAATTATGAAAACACAATCTTGGATTCGTTCGGCTGAGAAAATCTTCGAAGCATTAAAGCTGAGGGATGACCAGAAAAGATTACTGGCCTCATGGGCACTCAAAGAAGAAGCTTTGTTCTGGTGGGATTCAGTTATTAAGGATAATCCAGAAGGTGATATCACGTGGGATAGATTCAAAGTGATTTTCCTGGAAAGATTTACTCCTCCCGAAGCGACTGAGCGCCTTTGTGATGAATTTTCTTATTTGATACAAGGAGATATGACCATCCCAGAATATCATAAGAAATTCAACGAACTTTCTCACTTTGCTCCCCTTTTAATTCAGAATACGAAGAGAAAGAATCTGAGATTTATTTACGAGCTTCAAAGGAAATATCAGAATAAAGTAATGGGGCATGTGAAGCTCCCTTTTTCAGAAATGATTTATATGGCTTATCAGTATGAAGATCTCCATAGGAAAGGAATGTTGCGCGACGAAGAAGAAGTTCATTGTAGTGACAAAGAAGAGTCGGAAACTGATATTCCTAAAGCCAGAACTAGGTCGGAGGTCAATAAGAAGCCTAGTGCCAAGAGGAAAAGGGCTGAATCTGGGAACGAACAAATAACGACCGCCACGTGCTCAAGCTGCAATAGAAAAGGACATTTGGCGATAAGTTGTAAATCTTGGAACGAACGAAGAAAGAGTGGATCTAAATCCAAGAAGGATTTGCAAGGAAAGAAAAGGTGCAATCAATGTCATCGGTTTGGTCATGTAAAACAAGAGTGTCGGCTGTTAAAAACAACCAAAGAAGCTCAGGTAAATGAAGTAGCAGAAACTTTTGTGCCCTCAGCTAGTCAAGAAAGGGCCGATGTTTTAGAAGGAACGTTTACTGTCAAAAACATCCCAGTCAAAGTACTGTTTGACACAGGCGCATCGCGAAGTTTCATTGCCAATGATGCAGCTAAGAAATTGGATTTGAATTTGAAAAAGCTCAAAGAACCAATGACCGTTCAAAATCCGGTTGGGGGTTCCATTGATCTAAGTTGGGTTTGTGGAGTGCCGGTTTCTTTCTCTCATTATCGGTTTCCTACCATTGCAGTCGTCATGAATTTTAAAGAGTTTGGTCTTATCTTAGGGTTAGATTGGTTGACCAAATATGAAGCTGAAGTCAAATGCGCCGACAGAGTCGTAAAGGCGAAGATTAAATCAGGTGATTATATAACTATTCCCTGTGAAGGTCAGAATGCAAATAGAAAAGACTTCTGGGCAGCTTTGAATGTTTCTCCAGCCCAAATAGAAAATATCCCTGAAGTTGTAGAGAATATTCCTGACCTCATCAAAGACATTCCTGTCGTCAAAAACTATGCGGATGTGTTCGAAGAAGTTGTTTGCTTACCTCCGCAGAGAGAAATAGATTTCAAAATTGCTTTGATTCCTAACGCAAGGCCGGTAGTTCACGCTATTCGAAGAATGTCCTTGAAAGAGAAAGAGGAATTAGACAATCAAACATGACAGCTAGTATGGAAGGGTCTGATCAGGCCTAGTTTCTCTGATTGGGGAGCAGCAGTGGTGTTTGTCCCAAAATCTGACGGTACTCTACGTCTATGTGTGGATTATCGTGATCTGAACAAACAGACAATAAAGAACAAATATCCATTGCCGCGAATAGATGATTTGTTGGATCGATTAAATGGCGCACAAGTATTTTCACGAATGGACCTAGCTACAGGCTTCCATCAACTTCGAATCGCCGAAGAGTGTGTTCCAAGGACAGCGTTCAGAGGTCCCGACTTATTCTACGAGTGGTTAGTAATGCCGTTCGGCTTATGTAACGCTCCTGCCTACTTCGTCGATCTGATGAACAGAGTATTCAGGGGAGTTTTGAATAAATTTGTTCTGGTTTTTATTGATGATATTTTAATCTTCTCTAAATCAAAAGCCGAACATGAAAAGCATCTGGAACAAGTTCTAGAAATCCTGAGAAGGAATGTATTGAAAGCAAAGTTTTCCAAATGTATATTCTGGCAAGATGAAGTGAAATTTCTAGGCCACGTCGTATCTAAAGAAGGAATCGCTGTGGATCCAAGCAAAATCACAGCTATTCAAAACTGGAAACAGCCCAGTACCCCCACTGAAGTCCGCAGTTTTCTCGGATTGGCTAGCTATTACCGGAAGTTCGTTAAAAATTTTTCGAAGATATCTGGTCATTTAACGAAGCTAACGAAGAAGCTTTCTAAATTCAAATGGACTCCAGAAAGTGAGGAGGCTTTCAAAGAGCTAAAGTTAAGATTAACAACAGCTCCAGTGTTAACCATCATCGATGGCAACCAGGATTTGAAAGTCTGGACTGATGCTTCTAGAGAAGGCCTTGGCGCAGTGTTAATGCAAAGGGGCCAAGTGATTTCTTATGCTAGCCGTCAACTGAAGCCGCACGAGAAAAACTATGTAACTCATGATCTTGAGTTATTGGCCATCGTGTTTGCTTTGAAAATCTGGAGACACTATCTTCTGGGTGAGAGATTTGAACTGTTTACAGATCATCAGTCGCTGAAGTATTTGTTCACCCAAAAGGACTTGAATCTGAGGCAGCAACGCTGGCTGGAGTTTCTTGCAGCATATGACTTTGAAATTATATATACTCCCGGGAAAGCCAACGTCGTGGCCGATGCTCTGAGCCGGAAGAATGTAATGATCGCCAGCTTTATTATCACGACTTCCTTGATTGACAAAATATCTATTCTTCAGAAGGAGGATAACTTTATTAAAGATATGATCAAAAGGATTCAAAAAGGCGAACCCTCTTGTTTTCAAATCGATAACGATGAGACCTTGAGGTTAAAAGGAAGGATTTGTGTTCCTGACATCCCAGAGTTAAAAAGGGAAGTGTTAGACGAGTGTCACAAGTCCAAACTGAGTATCCATCCTGGCGTGGCCAAAATGTATAACGATCTCAAACGAACATTCTGGTGGAAGGCTATGAAAAGAGATGTTTCAATATATGTTAGCCGATGCCCTACTTGCCAGCTAGTCAAGAGTGACCAACAGAAACTGGCTGGATTATTACAACCACTAGAAGTTCCTGGTTGGAAGTGGGAACATATTTCTATGGATTTCATTGATGGTTTGCCCAGAACCAGGAAAGGAAATGACAGTATTTGGGTGATCGTAGATCGCTTCACGAAGACCGCCCATTTCATACCTGTCAGATCTAACAGAACCGCTTAGAGTCTGGCGCAGATATACTTCAGGGAAATAGTTAGACTACATGGAGTGCCGCTCAGTATAGTCAGTGATAGGGATACAATATTCACTAGCAAATTCTGGGAAGCATTTCAAGTCGAACTGGGAACGAAGTTGAACTTGAGCACCGCTTATCATCCTCGGACAGACGGTCAGACTGAGAGGGTGAATCGTATTTTAGAAGATCTATTGCGGGCTTGTGTTCTTGATTTCGGTGGATCATGGGAAGACCATCTGCATTTGGCTGAATTCTCTTATAACAACAGCTACCAGGCGAGTCTGACAATGTCGCCATTCGAAGCATTGTATGGTAGACCGTGCCGATCTCCTGCTTGTTGGGTCGAACCCGGTAATAGACTTGTGTTGGGTCCTGATATGATTCACGAAGCTGCCGACAAAGTCGATTTTATTAAGAAGCGATTGCTTGCCGCTCAAAGCCGACAAAAGAGCTATGCCGATAGAAGAAGAAGAGATATATCCTTTGCTGTTGGCGACTACGCATATTTGAAAGTATCGCCGATGAGAGGAGTTATTCGGTTCGGTAAAACTGGAAAGTTGGCTCCCAAATTCATTGGTCTGTTTCCTATTCTGGAACGGATCGGAACTCTCGCTTATAGGGTCAAACTACCTAATTGGCTGCCTGGAGTTCATGAAGTATTTCATATATCTCAACTTCGAAAACACGTTCATGATCCAGACTTGATCGTGGAAGAAGCAGCTCAACAGGACATTGAAATTACCCCAGAATTAGCCGTGAGACGAGAGCCGCTAAAGATCATCGGCAAAGAAACCAAAGAGCTGAGGAACAAGAAGGTTCACTTAGTCAAAGTGCAGTGGAGTGGAGATCCGCGAGATTGTACTTGGGAAACCGAGGAGAGCATTCAGAAAGCTTATCCTAGATGCCGAGTGGATATCTCTGATTGACTCCGGTGCAAGTATATTTACCATACTTTACATCACCATTTAATTCTCTATTCTATTGTTATTGTCTGAATGATTTTAAAACGAAAATATGAATTAATTTGTATGGCTTGGAAAAGTTAAAAACAATTGGATTGGTTGTTGTGTTGTGTGATTGTAGATTTATCAAAACACTTTCGACTTTGTTCCTTTTCGGGGACGAAAAGTTTTAAGTGGGGGAGATTGTAACGACCCAGAAAATCTGAACCAATTTAAAAATTTTAAATTGGCTCAAATAATGGATTTTAAATATTTAAAATAAATATTTTATCTAATGGCAATGAAAAGTTAGTTGAATCGACAATTGAAAACGAATATAATTAATTATAATTATAAACAAGGCTTGAAAAGGCGCTGCAGTTTCAAAAATTGAATTCAAACTTTGCCGGGCTGTACCGGGTGCAAAACAATCCGGATTTTAGTGAAACCAAAAATATTTAAATCTGTTAGTGAATACCTTTCTAACGAATCTGAAAAATCGAATTTTCATAGCGGAAAGCAAAAGTTATGGCCGAATGAATTTTCGAAAGGTCGATATGGAATTTATATAGCCCGTGAAAATGACCACTTTGCATACGACCTTGGAATTCGACGAAACCCCTTTTGTTGGATCCGGGATGAGAAGTTATTGCTAGGTTTCAAATTTCATAATTTTTGAAGCTAATATGTGAGCGTGGCAAAAGAAAATGTGTTTTGGTCAATTACAGTTAAATTGGATCGACCAAAAATGGGCCTTTTTGCAAACGGTCTCAGAATTCGACGAAACTAGTTTTGTTGGGACCGTATCGTCAAAACATAGCTAGATTTATTTTTCTGGAATTTTTTCGAATCAGTTTGTGGCCTTGGCAAATTGAAATGTACATTCAAATTAAATATTGAATGTTTTATATTTTGATTTGAATGGAAACTGACTGAAACAGTCGAATGGGCCTACGAAACATATCCCATTGTGTTCGGAATGGGGGTAAAACGCTAGGGACGACAGTCGTTGGGCTTGGATTGGTGTTCGTAGGTGGCAAGGGGTATTTTCGGATTTTAAAACTTTATATAAAAAAAAATCTATTAGTCCACGTCAGACCCCCCCCCCCCCCCCCCCCCCCCGCTTCTCTCTCCCCGATCGCGATATACGGCGGAAAACCCCCCCGTGCCTTCTCTCCTCCGTTTCTCCTCCTATAAGCAAAATTACGCCTTCCTCCTGTTGAAGATTTTGAAGAGCACGATAAGATCTTCAAATCCATATATAGTTTGGATTTTTTCATTGTGTGGATTGGAAGAACCGACGTCACAAAGTTCGGCACTTCGAACCGCCGCCGCGTCCTCCTCCCTGCGTCGAAGTGGGCCCCACCTACCTCCGCCTGAGCGCCGTTCCAAGCATTACAAGGTGGTGTACTCCAATCGTCTCCAAGTTGCACGGATCGAAGGAAAAATTAAAACCTAGTTTTGAAGAAATCAAGCAGGTATCGGCTGTTTAATTAAAAACTGATTTTGACAGTTTAAAACCGTTGCAAACTTTTGAAAAACCATATCTTTTTGCTATGTTAACGAAATTCGATGAAATAGGAAACATCGTGACCGTGTGGACGCCTTCTACATTTTAGAAGAGACCGCGTACTTTTCTGAGCCTTCTGCTATTTTTGGTGGAGTGGAACCCAATGTGAGATTTCTTAATTATAAACAATATGGAAAAAGACGATGTATAAATTATATAGTCGATGTATGAGTTATATAAGCGTTGTACACCTCATGTATAAGCGTTGTGTAAGTTGTATATTCGATGTATAAGTTATATATGCGTTGTAAAAATTATATATGTGTTGAAATAAAAGTGAATTGCTATATATAAATATATATATATATATACACACGCCCCTCGTCCACAAACCATGGACTATACTTATTGATTGTGATTGGTGTGAAAATTGATTGATAGCGAATGATTGTTTGGGATTGTTTGTGGTTGATATCGATTGATTGTGGTTGAAAAATACCCATTTGTGATTGAGAAATATTTGGTTGAAACCACATAGGATTAGTTTGTGGAAATGAAATAAATATATACATGCCGCCTGCGTGCGAACTAGATGCATGATCCCCATTGTCAAAAACCGTGAGGTTTTAAGGTAGAGCGAGGAGCCGTACTAGTGACGGTCCCGATTTTAACTACCCTGCCGTTATACTGCCGAAATTTTGAATAATATTCATGTGTTTGAATTATTTTCATTTGCTGAAATTATATTTATTCGTTAAATAGAAAACCTTCATGTGTTGAATTAATATTCATTCGTTGATTAGAAATTCATGTGTTGAATGGTATTCGTGTTTTAAATATAAAAATCACATTTTTATCTATATATAGAAACTATAGAAAACCTTCATGTGTTGAATCGATATTCATTCGTTGATTTGAAATTCATGTGTTGAATGGTATTCATATTTTGAAATAAATTGTTTGATAATAAAAATCACCTTTTATCGACTATATGAACTGTATAAAATAATCTCGTTTTGAAAGAAATTGTTTTATAAGAAAAATCCTATTTTTGTCACCTATATATACACTATATAAAATAATAGTGTTTTGAAATGAATTGTTTTACAATAAAAATCACATTTTTATTATATACATGAATCGTTGAAATGTGAAGTGTTAAAAATAGCCACTCGTTCAAATAAACATATATGAGTTGAAATATTCATTAATTAGCTAATGATATGATTTTTGCCTATACACGTAACAGTAGAATGAATGGTGTTTTTAAAACAAATGGAATCAAATATGAAGTTGAATAGAAAATGATAAATGACAAGAACTGTATATATGTGCATGCATATTTATTGAACAGGTTATAGCAAAGGGGCTAGAGAAGAGGAATAAAATTTTGTGCCCGACAAATAGGTACACATTTACTATTTTGTTTGGGTGATGATTTTATGAGCCTGTTGGCTAGCCGCTTGGCTTTTTCTTTTTCTTTTTGACATGAGACGCCCGTGTGGCTATTTGGGAATTTTCCGAACCCTCCCGTACAAAGGAGGTTATGGCGAAATTTTCCAAAATTTTAAGGCGTTAGTGAAATATTTGAAGTGAAAACGATATTGAAATCATTGAATGAACTATATTTATATAAATATATAAATATAAAAAAAATTAAAATGAAACGAGGCCGTGCAGTTCGTATTTTGAAACCGTGATTTCAAACAACTAGTGCGGGAAATCCGACCATTGGATTTTCCCGAAACCGCAACTGTTGGGTTCGCCTTGGAAAAATCTGTCCAGCGGCACCAACTTTGTAAAAATCCAACGGTTGGATTGTCTGGAATGTTTAATTCAAATCTGAAGAAAAACAGCGCTAGAAACGATTATATTTATATATATATAAATATAATTATATTTAATCGAATAACGACGCTGCAGTTCGTAATTTGAAATCGAAACTTCAAACGATTATACCGGGAGATCCGACCGTCGGATTTTCCCGAAATTGGAACCGTTGGATTCGTTTTGAAAAGACCTTTCTAATGATGTAAATTGCGTGAAGATCCAACGGTTAGATTTTCAGATAGGTGTAAATCAAATCTGAAGAAAAACAGCGCCACGGCCACGTTATGGCCCGAAGCGTCGTTTTAAATAAATTGGCTATTTTAAAGTAAATAAAAATAGCGATAAATCGTTATAAAAATATCATAAACGATATGGAATGGAAATAAACTGAATTTGCTCGATTTTTGTGGCTTTTGATGGTTGAATGTGTTTGGTGTGAAAATTACATTAAGGAACAAAATTTGGTGTTGTCGAATAATTTAACCATTGAAATAAATTGATTTGAAATTCTAAATATACGTGAATTATTTGAAAAGGCTGAGTTAATTCTCATTTCAAATAATTGACCGACGATTGAAAGTCGAAGATGAAGACGGTGGTCGAAGACCGAAGATCTTCACCTCGTTTGGATGGTAACCGAGGTCCTGATTGGGAGGCATCCCGAAATACGGATAATGAGTGGTGATCGTCCAGACGTACGTGGTGATCGATGGGTTTGCGAGGTATTTAGTGCCTCCGGTTTCGTTCAGACCCAGAACAGACTTGTAAATGGACTGTGTGTCTGACATTGGATTTTATTCTGTGTTGATTGATCTCTATTAAATATACATCTGTTTGGCGGCGGAGAATTTATTCTCTTGCTTAATGCCCTTCTCTGAAACGCACGAGCTCAGAGGTTGTATATCGATGGACATCAGTCGCATGGCATGAATTGCCCGTGTGGCATGCTAAGATGCAGTGATCAGGGCTTCTGTTGAAAAGAAAAGTCTTGCGGTGATGACCAAAGCACCGCCTGTGTGGCGTAGCTTTGTGTATAACGTGAAATCGCGAGCCTCACACCCCGGTATGAACCAGAAACGGGAGCAGGACCTCAGGGGGGACGGGCGTTTTCTTTCTAGCTAGGGTGGTGTCAGTGACCAACAAGCCTTGACATTTATATACTTTTCACCTATGTGGTTGTTGTTGTTGCGAGGCGCCTCGGTTTGATCGGATGATCCGGGTCCGATGGAGTCATTCGTTGGCTCATTTACACCCCAAAGGGTGGAGAAACGCATTGTCCAGGCATTATAATCCACTTCGTGTGGACCGGCCCTGACGATCCAAGGTACGGTTGCGGCTGTGCCTGAGGGGCGGGCTAGAGCGTCTTGAATTCGGTAAGGACTATCTTTTGCCTTGGTTCATGATGGAAATCCAATTTCCAAATACGTGACTGTGCGGTTTTGATTGTATACCTATATATGGCGACATAGTGGTATGGGGCATTAATGCCGTCTATGATTGATAGTTATGATTTGAAATTGTTTTCAAAACATATAAACACTAGCAATAATATCAAATGCCTTTGTTTTATTCGTATCAAGCATATCTTGGCCGTTATAAGGTAAAAACTCTATCCTCCGGTTTGCGTTGCATTGTGTGATGGGAACGGAGTCTTATAATGGCTTCATTTTTATAAAATGCATTGCGTTGTTTAAAAGAAAGATTTGTTTTAAAGCACTGGCAATCCAATGGAGTAAACCCGTTCCACGAAAGTGGCGTGGTCCTGTGATTAGCCAAATTATATATGTGTTGAGTAGATTTCTCATACCAGTCCCATGACTGACTCGTAGTTTGTTTCACTTTCAAACTCGGGTGCCCCTTTTTCTACACGGGCAGCCTTGTATTCAGGTTTAGCTGGTTCTTTCTGGATAGCTGGAGCTGAAGATGGATTCTATCATTAATCTCTTTTTATGTTGTTCAGCTCCTATTGTACATATTTTGTTTGTTTTCCACTGTAGGCATTTATGTATAGCTGAACTGTACTTGTACTAAGTAAGATCCGGTATACTCTGTAACTCTGATGATTACTTTTATCCAGTATATTCTATTGTTCATTATCTGGTGTATTTAGTTAATTCTGTTCTGCAATTATCTGTTTCTGTGTTATATTCCAAAGATAACCCTTGTTTCCGTCAGAACGGGATTTCGGGTCGTCTCAGTTTTTTTTTATTTCATTTGAAATGAACGACGGGTTTGGAGAATTAAGGGGTGGGGGGCGTTGATCAAGTAGTGGTGGGTGAGGGTTTATTTAATTAATTTATTTTTTATAATTCCCTAAAAGCAACTTTTTATTTCGAACTCAAAACGAGACCCACCGACTGTCCTCCCTAGCTAATTACCCCCATTCCGAACACAATGGGATATGCCACGTAGGCCAATTCACTTGTTTCGACTAGTTTCCTTTGAATTTAAAATATAATTCTTTATATATTCAATTTGAACTTGAATTTCAATTTACTGGGGTCACATACTAACTAGAAAAATTCCAGAAAAATATTTTCTAGCCTCGTATTAACGATATATTCCTAACAAAACTAATTTCGTCGAATTCTGAGATCGTTTGAAAAATGGCCATTTTCCAGTCGATTAAAATCAACTGAAACTGGTCAAACGAATTTTCTTTTGCCACGCTCACATATTGATTCGAAAAATTATGAAATTTGGATCTAGCAATAACCTTACATCCCGGATCCAACAAAAGTGGTTTCGTCGAAATCCAAGGTCGTTTGCAAAATTTCCATTTTTAAGGGCCTGAATTCCATAGCGACTATTCAGAATTTTCAACTGGACGTATCTTTTTATCCCCGCTATGAAATTTCAAATTTTCGGATTCGTTGGAAAGATATTCTCGATTAGATTAAATATTTTTGGTTTCACTAAAATCCGGGTTATTTTGAATCCTGCACATCCATTTGATGTTTGAAATCGAATTATCGAACTACCGCGCCATTTTCAATTCCTTTTTTAAATATAAATAAATATTTATATTCTAACGACGATTCAAATGAGAATATACGTTCGAATTATATTCAAAATAAATTTCTCGTCGATATTAATTAAAATAATTCATTTTAAATAATCAAAATTCGCTAAAATTGCCAAAATAAAAATTTTAAATTGGCCCAGATTTCCGGGTTATTACAATCTCCCCCACTTAAAACTTTTCGTCCTCGAAAAGGAACAAAGCCGAAAGTTGTTTCACAAATCAACTCAACTTCCAGTGTTTTCACTACGGCTTAAGTTCTTCAACTTTTCAGTTTCTAAGAACTTTTCAAATTTTTCAAAAATTTGGCTAACACCCTAAATTTTCGAAAAATTTCGCCATAACCTCCCCTGCACCGGGAGCACGGGAAAATCCCGAAATTGCCATACAGGCCTTCTGATCTCAAAAAGAAAAAGAAAAAGCCAAGCGGCTAGCCAATTGGCTCATGAAATCATCATCACCCTTGTCGGGCAAACAAATTTTATTCTCTGCTCTAGCCTCCTTGCTATGACCTGTTCAATGTAAGCACAAGTATATGTAAGCAAATGCGACAAATTTTCAATACAATTCACTATTTGATTCAATTTGACTAAATGGTTCAAAATTATCAAACAAATAAACAAACAACACAAACATCAATCAATTTGTTGATTAGCTTTTCAAATTTATAATTTTGATATATAGCCAAAAATCACATTTTTGATGCCAAATCACAACAATAAGCCCTATCTAATTTTGGTTCTCACACCAGTCAATTGGAAATATATAGAAACCTCACTTTCGTCACTCGAATATAAATTCTTACGATGTGTACTCAACCATCAGAATCATCTTCGGGCCACTAGAGTATGATTCTATATCTATCCAGTATATTAAAACTTCAAATACACGCGGATCAGACGTATACGCAAAATCTATATATACTGGATTGTCCAAATCAATACAAATAAATAATCAAATACGAATAGTTGGTTTAAATTCTCAAAACAAAATTTGTTTTCATATTCAAAAATACATTCTTCACACTCGTCCTAGGATACTACTGATCCCATCTCTAACGAGTCATTCCCGTTGGATATTACTAATCTAATTTTTGATGAATTCTTTCATACGGTTCTAATGTGTCTTGTTCTCTGAGCTTTGTAAACCAAAGATCTGATACCAAATGTAACGAAAAGGAATTTCGCTCGATCCGAATCAGTTGCTAAACCGACCCAGACCGATCGAAACGCCTGATTGTTTTGAGAACACGACAAATTAGAACGCAGACAGAAGAACATTTCATTGTATATTACAACAATTCCATCAGATTACAAGAATATACAGAGTATAAATAAATATACAGTTCATAAAATACCTGAGATTACAATACATTACATAGCAGCGGAAAATAATACAAAATACAACTGAAGGAGATATACGGATACAAAGCTTTCCGGATATCATTCCAGCTGTAAACCAGGATCCTGTGAATATAAATCTGCAAAACCAAAACTACTAGCTGCCTGTGTCAAAATAAGGGCACCCAGAGTTTAGGTCAAAACAATAAACTCCAGGTCAGTCATGGGACTGGTGTGAGAACTAAAACAGTTATTTAAAACTTTACTTTAAAAGAGAGTAATTCAAGGGACCACGTTGTACAACACGGAACGGGTTTCCTCCCAAGAATACCAGTGCATATAACAAAACACCGCGATGCTTTTTGGAAAAATGAAGCTATTATAAGACCCAGGTCCTATCACACAATGCAACGCAAGCCGGGGGATAGGGTTTTCCCTTATATTAGCCAAACATGCTTAGTACGTTTAAAACAAATCATTTGATACTACTATAAGTGCATAGTGTGTAAAACAACTTCAAATCATAAGTATCAATCATAGACGACATGGGTACCATATATCATGTCGCCATACTAGGCTCTACAATCAAAACCGCAAATGTCACGTATTTGGAAATTGGATTTCCGTCTATGAACCGAGGCAAAAGATAGTCCTCTACCGATTCGAGACGCTCTAGCCTGTGTCTCAGGAACAGCCGCAACTGCCCCTTGGATCGTCAGAGCCGGTCCACCGATGTGGATTATTATGCCTGAACAATACGTCTCCCCGCCCTTTGGGGCGTCAATGAGCCAAAAAATGACTCCATCGGACCCGGATCGTCCGATCAAACCGAGGCGCCTCGCAACAGCAACAACCACATAAGTCAAACTCGTCAGGGCGAGTAAAACCATTGACACCACTTCTAACTAGAAAGAAACGCATGTCCTCCCTAAGGTCCGTCTCCCGTTTTTGGTTCATACCGGGTGTGAAACTCGCGAAGTATACCTTACACAAAGCTACGCCACAAAGGTCGTGCTTTGATCATCAACCACAAGATTTTGCTTTTCAACAGAAGCCTTGATCATTCGCCACTTAGGCATGCCACACAGACAATTCACTCTATGCGTTTGATATCCATCAGTATATAACCCCTGAGCTCGTACGTCTCAGAGAAGGGCGTTAAGCAAGAGAATATATTCTCCGCCGCCAAACAGATATATATTTAATAGAAATCAATCACACAGACTAAAATCCAATGTCAGACACACAGTCCATTTACAAGTCCGTTCTGGGTTTGAACGAAGCCGGAGGCACATAGTACCCCGCATATCCATCGATCCCCAAATACGTCTGGACGACCACCAACTGTTTCCATCTTCTTGGGTGTACATCCCAATCAAGATCATCAGTAATCACCCAAACAATGTGAAGACCTCCGGTCTTCGACCACCATCTTCATCTTCGACTTATCGTCGTATCAGTTATTCAGAATGGGATAAACCCGGTCTTCCCGAGTAACTCGCGTATATAATAAACATTTGTTACACAAACACAACATACGCCTCATTCCAATTCATCAGTCACTAACCGTAAACTAATCAAGAGAATAATCCCCCAAATATTAACCCCGAAGGCCGAAACCAACATCAGATCAATATCCAGAAAACCATTCTGCATAGCTAACCGACAGTTAGTTTCTAAATTTCACATTGATAGGGAAAGGTTCCCATTAATTTTATCAAAGATAAATTCCTTGAATTTATTCTTTATTCTTCTTTTGAATTTCAATTAAACTATTCGGGAATAACGAACCTTACCGAAGTGATCATTTGTTTTAATTTCCCAATCCCAACCTATTCATCCCATGAAGTAAAACTGGTAATACTTCATATCTAACCCCACGGTGTTATCGGTAAATTCAATTTCCATTTCACGTTCAAATCTAATTAAAGATTTAACTATCGCCTGGAGCAAAACTGGTGCTACTCCATTCTCGATCATTTCAATCTAATTAAAGATTCATTAAAACTCCACTTAGTTTTAATCTTTAGCGGGGTTAAAGAATTAGTGTCATTTAAAAACACTGTTCACGATAAACCCCAAAATCACATCACATTTCAATCAGTCCCTAACCGTAAATTAACAAGTGAGCAATTCCCTAAGTATTAACCCCGAAGGCCGAAACCAACATCAGATCAATACCTCTGAAACCATTCAACTTAACTAATCTCCAGTTAGTTCCTGATTTTCTTAACTCCTTTAGGTCTAAGAACAGTATTATTGAAGATACCGTTCACGACAACCCAAAATCACGTTCCATTAATTATCGGGTTAAAGAACAAGTGTTATTTAAAACACTATTCACGATAAACCCAAAAATCAATACCAATTCAATTCCAATTAAATATTATTTAATTGGTATACTTCATTAAATCTAAATAAAAAGATTTAATCTTTTCTCAACTGGGTTCAAGAACAGTGTTAATAAAGACACCATTCACGACAAACCCAAATCACATTTGAAATTAAATACAAGGCTCTAAATAGAAAATATACCGGCTTATATTCAATATCAAATTCTATGACCAACAAATATCGTATTGGAAATAACGATATATATATATATATATATATCTTTCAAATTTCTATAACAATAACTGTATAATCACGAAACCCAACATTGAAATATTCCGAAGACAATTTCGATTCAAATCCATTCCAATTCAATTATTGGAAATTCTGGTTATTTTCAAAACCATTTCAAATCCAATTTATTTATTTAAAATAATTAGAATTATAATTCTAGCTCAAAACTAGTTCATTTCGATAAAAATCTATTTTTATCTTTTCAAATATGAAGTTTTTCATCCTGATTCTTCCCAAAACATTTCTTATGATTTTACACAAATTATTGATATTTTTATTAATTTTATCAAGGCCCATACAGTCAATTTCCATCAACGGCCATCGAACTGCACTTACAACGACCTTTTCCAAATTTGATTTGGACATAATTCCAAATCCAACCGTTAGATTACTAATTTCTAATATTCGTTAGAAAGCTCTTTTCGATACAAACCCAACGGTTCTGGTTTTAGTAGAATCCGACGGTCGGATCTCCCGTAATATCTGTTCGAAGTCAATGGTCGAAATTCGCGAACTGCCGCGGCGTGGCGCGTTCTATTCAGGCCATTATATTATATATATAATATATATATAATATATATTTCGTCGATTTCAATTCAAAACGTGCTTTATAAATCGTTTTAAATTCATTTTCAAAACGGTTTCAACTTCATATTCAATTTCAAATCAAAATTGAATATTCCAATATAAATTCGTTTTAAATTCGTTTCAAATCGATTTCAAATCAATTTCAATTTAATTCGAATTTCTTTTCAATTTCAATTTGAATTCAATTCCCTTCGATTTCAATTCGGATTTAATTCTATTCAATTTAATTCGAATTTCAATTCTATTCGAATTTCAAATCATTTCAGTGTATTTCGAATTTCAAATCAATTCAGTTTAATTCGAATTTCAATTCACTTTAAATATAATTCGAATTTCAATTCATTTCAATATAATTCGAATTTCAAATCTATTTCAATATTCATTGAAAAATGAATAAAATCGATATAAATATCGTTCACGTCAAAATGGCGTCAATCTAATCAACACGGCTTCATATATTTCTGTTTTCAAATATTCTATTTCAAATATTTCTTTTTCAAATATTTCTATTTCAAATATTTCTATTTCAAAACTGGAATGAGGCCCAATTAATTACCATATAATGTTAATTATATGGATTTTCTACCACACGTATATAACAGCAACGATAAATCATCAACCATCATCCAAAGTGCGTTCTACACTACATAAGCATCAAATATAAATATTTAACGCTTATAACAGTCTTTCAATCAATCGATCGACATGCAACTAAACAATCGGGATTAGTGTACGTCAAATATCATCCCAATACCCGTGTGGGGTTTCAAACAATCAAACTCAGATTTTATTTGTGTAGTTCGGCGATGTGTAAAATTTATCGTCCCAATCAATATCAGTCAAATGTGTGTAGATAAACAAATCGTTCGATTTGTTTATATTAATTTATTTCATTTTCATGTTAAAAATTATATTTTCAACTATAAAATATTTTTAACTATATAAATATTTTATTTCGTTTCACATCACATCACACAATCAACTACACATCAAAATCAAACAAACAAGCATACAAGCCGTCCATGGTCTGTGGACGACGGGTGTCAGGTGCTACTAAACACCGTCTGCATCCTAGTATATATATTTCAACTAGAAAAATGAATTAAAGGTAAGAAGTTCTCACCGAATAGCTAATCCAATGCCACGACTCTTCATATGTAGGAATCTTCGCGGCATTGCCCGTATTCTCTGCATATGTAAAAATCGAATTTTTTACTTTGCCATTCAATATATAAAAATCGAATTTTTACTTTGCTATTCAATATATAAAAATCGAATTTTTACTTTGCTATTCAATATATAAAAATCGAATTTTTACTTTGCTATTCATCATATAAAAATCGAATTTTTACTTTGCTATTCATCATATAAAAATCGAATTTTTACTTTGCTATTCATCATATAAAAATCGAATTTTTACTTTGCTATTCATCATATAAAAATTGAATTTTTTACTTTGCTATTCATCATAAAAACCAGATTTTTATACCCGCTAATTATATAATAAAACTGATTTTTATCCTTTCCTTTCTTTTTAACTAAAATACAAATCTTTTTATATATAAAAAAATAACCTTTTTAATTTTTAAAACAACATTATATATAAATAAACTAATTAGATATAATAAAAAAAATAAAAAAACTCACCAAAACCCAATTTTGGACTGTCAAACTGAGGTAGAGGGGCGGAGGCTGGCGCTGGAACCAAGGAGGCGGCGGCACCGGTCTTCCAGGCAGAGGCAGTGGTGCTCAGGTGACCCACAATGGATCTCGTCGGTCTCCGTTCGATTTGGCTTGGGTTCCGCGACTTGAGGGAGGAGGACAGGGCGCTATCGGGGTCGGTGGAGGTCAGGGGCGGAGGAGGTTGCTCGGCCAGGCGGAGGGGTGGCAGGCGACGGGCGGTGGTCTTCGATTGTCTAGGATTTTTTTTTATTTCATTTGAAATGAACGACGGGTTTGGAGAATTAAGGGGGGGGGTGGCGTTGACCAAGTAGAGGTAGGTGAGGGTTTATTTAATTAATTAATTTATTATTTATAATTCCCTAAAAGCAACTTTTTATTTCGGACTCAAAACGAGACCCACCGACTGTCCTCCTTAGCTAATTACCCCCATTCCGAACACAATGGGATATGCCACGTAGGCCAATTCACTTGTTTCGACTAGTTTCCTTTGAATTTAAAATATAATTCTTTATATATTCAATTTGAACTTGCATTTCAATTTACTGGGGTCACATACTAACTAGAAAAATTCCAAAAAAATATTTTCTAGCCTCGTATTAAAGATACGGTCCTAACAAAACTAATTTCGTCGAATTCTAAGATCGTTTGAAAAATGCCATTTTCCAGTCGATTAAAATCAACTAAAACTGGTCAAACGCGTTTTCTTTTGCCATGCTTACATATTGATTCGAAAAATTATGAAATTTGGAATCTAGCAATAACCTTACATCCCGGATCCAACAAAAGTGGTTTTGTCGAAATCCGAGGTCGTTTGCAAAATTTCCATTTTTAAGGGCCTGAATTCCATAGCGACTATTCAGAATTTTCAACTGGACGTATCTTTTTATCCCCGCTATGAAATTTCAATTTTTCGGATTTGTTGGAAAGATATTCTCGATTAGATTCAAATATTTTTGGTTTCACTAAAATCTGGATTATTTTGAATCCTGCACATCCATTTGAAGTTTGAAATCGAATTATCGAGCTACCGCGCCATTTTCAATTCCTTTTTTAAATATAAATAAATATTTATATTCTAACGACGATTCAAATGAAAATATACGTTCGAATTCTATTCAAAATAAATTTCTCGTCGATATTATTTAAAATAATTCATTTTAAATAATCAAAATTCGCTAAAATTGCCAAAATAAAATTTTTATATTGGCCCAGATTTCCGGGTTATTACAATTACGTTTTCATTAAACTTCTTCTCTTCTCACTCTCTACTCAATACTCTCTGAATTAGGTGCTATTAAAGAGTTATAGGGCTATTTTTAATTGTTTGGGTTGTGTAAGTAATCGGTGGTATCCCTTGTAGCCATAAAATCAAGGAAGGGTAATCGGTGGTATCCCTTGTAGCCATAAAATCAAGGATGGGTAATTGGCGGTATCCCTCGTAGCCATAAAATCAAGGATGGGTAATTGGAGGTATCCCTTATAGTCGTGAAATCAAGGACGGGTTATCGGTGGTATACCTTGTAGCCGTGAAATCAAGGAGGGTTGTAATTGACTGTTGATATAGTAATAAAACTCTGCGCTAGCGTTGCGTTGGACCGGATGTAGGAGTAATCTGAACCAGTATAAAATCCACTGTGTTCTTTCCTTTTATGCATTTTATTTTTGTTTATCTTTGTGTTTGTGTTTGATTCTGTGTCTGTGATTGTTTCTGTGGTGTTTGATTCATATAGTAGATCATATAAGTTTTATGTTTTGTTTAAATTCTCAAAAACACTATTCACCCCCTCTAGTGTTTGTTTTTCCTTAACGATCCATTCCGCAATTCCTAACAATTGGTATTAGAGCAAGGCCTTTCAAAAAGTTCATAATGATTTTTGAAAATTTAAATGGAAAATTTTGAAATAATTGTTAACACTAGTTTTTATTTATTTATTGCATCAGTATTTGATGAGTCTGCATTCAATTTTATTGAAAAATCATTTTATCATGATATGATTTCTTGAAAAGTTTATATGCTTATATCATAGAATCCTCATAATGTTATTATTTCAAATTACAATTAATTATTTTGAAAAATCACTTGATTCTTTGAAAAGTTATGTTGTTTTGTAGGAAAAGATGTGTTATACGGCTTTTGAAAATTCAAAAGTCGAAAATATGGGTAAAGTGGCTATTGATGATTCAAATTCCGAAATGATGGCTACTGAAAATTCAAATTCTGAAAAGGTGGCTATTGTAAATTCAAATTCCGAATTGGTGTACATGGGTGTTTAGAATTCAAATTTTAAAGGACAATTGAAGAAGAGTAATGATGATTGGTGAAAAGACATCAGGAGGAAGAAATGGAAATATACATTGTAAACCAACAAAGAAATGGGTACTAGATAAGTAGAAACGCTTGATTCTCATCTACAAGTAGATTCAGTATTGTACTTCTCTTTATTCTCTTCGGAATGTCACTGGTTTCATGTAAATCCGTCAAGAATTGATCAAGTAATGATCAAATGAAGTTTTAGTGAACAAAGAGAGAAGGAAACCTAAACCGTCAACGACTATCTTCAAGTTGCATTGTAACAACCCGAAAATTTGGGCCAGTTTAAAATTTTTATTTTGGCAATTTTAGCGAATTTTGATTATTTAAAATGAATTATTTTAAATAATATCGACGAGAAATTTATTTTGAATATAATTCGAACGTATATATTATATACGTCGTCGTTAGAATATAAATATTTATTTATATATATAAAAGGAATTGAAAATGGCGCGGTAGTTCGATAATTCGATTTCAAACTTCAATTGAATGTACCGGGTGCAAAACAATCCGGATTTTAGTGAAACCAAAAACATTAGGATCTAATTGTGAATATCTTCCCAACGAATCCGACAAATCAAAATTTCATAGCGTGAATCAAAATATATGTCCAGTTGTAAATTCTAAATAGTCGCTGTGGAATTCAGGCCCTTAAAAATGGGAATTTTGCAAATGACCTCGGATTTCGACGAAACCACTTTTGTTGGGTCCATGATGTCAAATTATTGCTAGGTTTCAAATTTCATAATTTTTCGAATCAATATGTGAGTGCGGCAAAGGAAAACCCGTTTGACCAGTTTCAGTTGATTTTAATCGACTGGAAAATGGCCGTTTTTCCAACGGTCTCGGAATTCGACGAAACTAGTTTTGTTAGGACCGTATCGTCAATACGAAGCTAGAAAATATTTTTCGGGAATTTTTCTAGTTAGTATGTGGCCCCGGTAATTTGAAATGTACGTTTGAAATTCAATATAATGATTTAAATGTAAATTCAACGGAAACGCAGTGTTCATGATTTAAGTTTAATCCACATCGGTGGACCGGCCCTGTCGCTCCAAGGTCACTCGAGCATTGACCTGTGGCTCGGGCTAGAGAGTCACGAATCGGTAGAGGACGATCCCTGGCCTCGGTTCACAGACAGAAATCCAATTTCCAAATACGTGACATTTGCGGTTTTATTTGTAAACCTATATATGACGACATAGTGGTATGGGGCATTCATGCCGCCTATGATTGATACTTATGATTTGAAGTTGTTTTATACACTATACACTTATTATAGCATCAAATGATTTCTTTTAAACGTATCAAGCATTCTTGGCTATTATAAGGTAAAAACCCTATCCTCCGGCTTGCGTTGCATTGTGTGATGGGAACTGGGTCTTATAATAGCTTCATTTTTCTTTATTTAGCATTGCGCTGTTGTTTTATGCACTGGTGTTCTTGGGAGGAAACCCGTTCCGTGTTATGCGGCGTGGTCCCTTGATTTACCTAACTTTAAAAATAAATATTAATAACTGTTTTAGTTCTCACACCAGTCACATGACTGACCTGGAGTTTATTGTTTTAACCTAAACTCTGGGTGCCCCTATTTTGACACGGGCAGCTAGTAGTTTTGGTTTTGCAGATTTATATTCACAGGATCCTGGTTTACAGCTGGAATGATATCCGGAAAGCTTTGTATCCGTATATCCCTTCTAGTTGTGTATTGTATTATTTTCCGCTGCGATGTATTTAAATGTAATTTAAATCTCTGATATTTCTGTGTGATATTTATTTGTTTATACTCTGTATATTCTTGTAATCTGAAGCATTGTTGTAATAAACAATGAAATGTTCTTCCGCCTGCGTTCTATTTTGTCGTGTTCTCAAACGATCAGGCGTTTCGAACGGTCTGGGTCGGTTTAGCGGCTGGTTCGGACCGAGCGAATGTAATAACCCGAAAATCAGGGCAAGTTTAAAATTTTTATTTTGGCGATTTCAGCGAATTTTGAATATTTAAAATAGATTATTTTAAATAAAATCGACGAGAAATTTATTTTGAATAGAATTCGAACATATATATTTATACGCGTCGCCGTTAGAATATAAATATTTATATATAATTATAAAAGGAATTGAAAATGGCGCGGTAGTTCGATAATTCGATTTCAAACTTCAATTGAATGTACCGGGTGCAAAACAATCCGGATTTTAGTGAAACCAAAAATGATAGGATCTAAATGATGATATCTTTCCAACGAATCCAAAAGATCAAGATTTCATAGCGGGAATCAAAAGATATGTCCAGTTGAAAATTCTGAATAGTCGCTATGGAATTCAGGCCCTTAAAAATGGAAATTTTGCAAATGACCTCGGATTTCGACGAAACCAGTTTTGTTGGGTCCGTGATGTCAAATTATAGTTAGATTCCAAATTTCATAATTTTTCGAATCAATATGGGAGCGTGGCAAAGGAAAACGCGTTTGACCGGTTTTAGTTGATTTTAATCGACTGGAAATTGACCATTTTCCCAACGGTCTCAGAATTCGACGAAACTAGTTTTGTTAGGACCGTATCGTCAATACGAAGCTAGAAAATATTTTTCTGGAATTTTTCTAGTTAGTATATGACCCCGGTAATTTGAAATGTACGTTTAAAATTCAATATAGCGATTTAAATGTAAATTTAACGGAAACTGATTCAAACGATCAAATCAACCTACGATACATATCCCATTGTGTTCGGAATGGGGGTAAAACGCTATGGACGACAGGCGGTGGGTTCGATTCTGAGTTCGTATGTGAAAGTCAACTTTTTTTTAAAAAATAAAATAATTAAATTAATAAAAAAAATAAATAAAACCCTTTACTTTTAATCTCAGCCCCCCCCCCCCCCCCCCGTTTCTTCAAATCGGAATTCAGGAATTAAAAAAAAAAGAAGAAAGCCGCAGCCGTCGATCGAGCGCCACCGCCCTCCATCTCCGAGCTTCCCCTGCCGCCGCCTTGCCTGTTCCTCCCCCTCGTCCCTCCAGTAATCGAAACCCCCCCCCCTCCACAACCAAATCGAAGTCGCGACGCCACCAGGTGGGGCCCCAACCACCGCCGCCTCTATCTTCTTCTCCCCCGACCTCCTCCTCTCCTCCTTCAGTCGCCCTGCCCTCCTACAGGAGCTCCGACGCGCAACTGCCCCCCCCCCTCTGTAAGTTTCACTGATTTATATTTATTTTAAAAACTGATTGTTAGATTATTTACAAACTGATTTTTGTTTTCCATTAAAAACTGATTTTTTCTATATGGTAAAAACTGAATTTTTATAGTATTAAAAACTGAATTTATATAAGTGAAAGACGTGAATTTATATAGGTGAAAGATGTAATTTTTATGATGTGAAGATAATAAACATATGATTTTTATATTTTTAAAAGTGAAAAGACGATATTTTTAAAAGTGAAAAGACGATATTTTTAAAAGTGAAAAGGCGATATTTTGATATGAGTAGTGAAGTAAAAATATGATTTTTCCTTATACGAAGTTGAATAGAAAAATATGATTTCTATAATTAAAAGGTAAAATCTTTAAAAATAAAAAGACGATATTTTAATAATACAAAGGCGAAAACTTTATTTTTACAAAGGCGAAAACTTTATTTTTACAAAGGCGAAAACTTTATTTTTACAAAGGCGAAAACTTTATTTTTACAAAGGCGAATACTTTATTTTTATAAAGGCGAAATCAATATTTTTGAAATGGAATTTTTATCTATATGACACCAAAGTAAAAATTCGATTTTTATATATTGAATAAGATAGTAAAAATTCGATTTTTATATATATGAGGTGATTATAAAAATATGATTTTTAAATTGAAAGTAAACAAATAAAAATGTGACTTTTTATTTTAAAGACATCAAAATATAAAAATGTGTGATTTTTATATATGTAGTGACTACGGGCAACGAAGATGATAAAAAGGCGAGAATGAAGAAGATTTCTATAAATGAAGTGTCGTGAAGTTGGATAGCTATTGGTGAGAACTTCTCACTCTAAATTCTCTTTTTCTAGTTATATATATATACTAGGATGCAGACGGTGCTTAGTGGCACCCGACACCTGTCATCCACAGACCATGGATGGCTTGTTTGTTAAATTGTTTGGTTGTGTAGTTGGTTAGTCTAATTGGTTTGAATTGAATTGTTTGGTGAAATGGAATTGATTTGATTGATGTGTGAATGGCGTGGGCCTTCACTAGACCGGGGATAAGGCTAGGCCTCGTCCCGTTTCTAGTATCGTGCCGTTATGCCGCCGAAATTTCCCAAAATATGTTAGAAAAATAAAAATATCAATTTATTGAATAAATGAACTAATAGAAATTCATGTGTTAAAATAAAATGTTTATCGTTAAAAATATAATTTTTAACGTGAAAGTGGATAAATGAATATTTATAAACAAATCGGCCGATTTGTTTATATACGTTGATTTGACTGATATCGATTGGGTCGATAAATTTTACACGTCGCCCAACTGCACAAATAAAATCCGTGTTTGATTGTTTGAAACCCCACACGGGTGTTGGGATGAAATTTGAAGTTCACTCATCCTGATTGATTAAATATGTCGATCGATCGATTGACAGGCTGTTATAAGCGTAAGATATCTATATTTGATGCTTATACAGTGTAGTGCACTTTGGTTGATGGTTGATTATTTTACAATGCTATTATATACATGTGTTGTATGGAATCCATATAATTAACATTATATGGTGATTGATTGGGCCTCATTCCAATCGGGAAAATAATGAATATTATAAAAGATAATTCATGTGTTGAATATAAAAATAGTCATGTGTTGACGATGTCCAGGTGTTGAGTGAAATATTTTATACAATGAAATTTACATCTTTATCATATTTAAAATTAGAACTACTTCTCAGTAGGAGCCTAATTGAAAATCAAACGATAGATACCATAGTTTTATAAAATATTTTACATAACAAAAATAGTGATATGTTGACAGTACTCATGTGTTGAGATTAGCTGTGTGTTGAAAGAAATATAGATTCATGTGTTGAATGGGAAAAATATTCATTTGTTGAATAGAATAAAGAAGTTGTGAAAAATATAAAGCCGTGTTGATTAGTTTTGCGCCATTTTGACGTGAACGATATTTATATCGATTTTATTCAAATTGAAATGAATATTATAGCAAATTCGAATTGAAAAGAAAACGAATTTGAATTGAATATAAAAGGACTTCGAATGGAATTGAATATAAAACAAATTCAAGTTGAATTGAAAACGAACTGAAATTTAATTGAATTCTAATCGAAATTAAATTGAAATCAATTTGAATTGAAATGAATTTGAATTTGAATTGAATTGAAACGAAATTGAATTCAAATTAAATAAAATGGAAATGAATTCGAGTTGAATTGAAATCAAATCGATTTGAAATTGAATGTAGAAGTTGAATTGTTTTAGAAACGAATTTAAAATGATTTATAAAATTCGTTTTAAATAGAAATCGACGAAATATATATTATATATATTATATATATAATATAATGGCCTAAATAGAACGCGCCGCGGCGCGGTAGTTCGTGAATTTCGACCATTTATTTCAAACGGACATTGCGGGAGATCCGACTGTCGGATTCTCCTAAAACCGGAACCATTGGGTTCGTATCGAAAAGAGCTTTCCAATGAATATTAGAAATTTGAAATCTAATGGTTGGATTTGGAATTATGTCCAAATCAAATTTGAAAAAGGTCGCTGTAAGTGCAGTTCGATGGCCATTGATGGAAATCGACTGTACGGGCCTTGATAAAATTATTAAAAATATTAATAATTTGTGTAAAATCATAATATATGATTTGGGAAGAATTGGGCTGGAAAATTCCACATTTGAATAGATAAAAATAGATTTTTATCGAAATGAACTAGTTTTGAACTAGAATTGAAATCAATTTATTTTTGAAATAAATAAATTGAATTTGAAAGTGATTTTAAAAGTAATCAATATTCCCAATACGTGGATTGGACTGGAGCTGAATCGAAATTATCTTCGGAATATTTCGATGTTGGATTTCGTGACTAAACTGATATTGTTATGGGGATTTGAAAGATATATTCATATCGTTATTTCCAATACGATATTTGTTGGTTTCAGAATTTGATATTGAATATAAGCCGATATATTTTCTATTCAGAGCCTTGTATTTAATATCAAATGTGATTTGGGTTTATCGTGAATCGTGTTTTAGATGACATTGGTTCTTTACCCCAGTTAAATGCAAGATGTTGATTTTTGAAAAGATTAAAACTAAGTGGAGTTTTAATGAATCTTTAATTAGATTAAAATGTGAATTGATAATTTAAATTATCAAATCTGAAAAGTGATCGAGAGTGGAGTATCACCCGTTTTGCTCCAAAGCGATAGTTAAATCTTTAATTTGATTTGAACGTGAAATGGTAATTAATTTTACCGATAACACCGTGGTGTTAGATGTGGAGTATTACCAGTTTTCTCCATGGGATATATAGGTTGGGATGGGGAAATAAAATAAATAATTACCTCGGTGTGGTTCGCTAATCCCGACTAGTTTGAAATGATATCCAATGGAAGATCGAAGAATAAATTTAGAAGAATTTATCTTGGATAAAATTAATGGGAACATTTCCCTAAGAATGTGTTTTTGTGAATAAAAGAATATTCTGAATTGGAATGAGGCGTTTGTTGTGTTTGTGTAACATTCGTTTATTATATACGTGGATTATTCAGAAAGGCCGGGTTTATACCCATTCTGAATAATCGATTCGACGAGATGTCGAAGATGAAGACGGTGGTTGAAGACCGGAAGTCTTCACATCGTTTGGGTGATTACTGATGATCTTGATTGAGCTGTACACCCAGGATGAGGGAATCAGTTGGTGATCGTCCAGACGTACCTGGAGATGGATGGATATGCGAGGAAAGTGCCTCCGGTTTCGTTCAGACCTAGAACGAAATTGTAAATGGATTGTGTGTCTGACATTGGATTTTATTCTGTGTTGATTGATCTCTATTAAATATACATCTGTTTGGCGGCGGAGAATTTATTCTCTTGCTTAACGCCCTTCTCTGAGACATACGAGCTCAGAGGTTGTATATCGATGGACATCAGTCGCATGGAGTGAATTTCCAATGTGGCATGCGTAAGTGGCAATTGATCAAGGCTTCTGTTGAAAAGCAAAGTCTTGTGGTTGATGATCAAAGCACGGCCTGTGTGGCGTAGCTTTGTGTATAACGTGAATTCGCGAGCCTCACACCTCGGTATGAGTCAAAAACGGGATAGTGACTGCAGGGAGAGCACGACGTTTCTTTCTAGCTAGGGTGGTGTCAGTGACCTACCAGCCCTGACATTTATATACTTTTCACCTGTGTGGTTGTTGGATATGAGGCGCCTCGGATATAGGTCTGTAAGGACCGGGAAACGTGTGTTCAAACATAACTAATCCTCAAAAGTAAGAGAGGACCGGCCCTGAAGATCCAAGGATCATAGTGGGGTCCTGGGACATTTGCTAGAGTGTCTCGAACGCGGAGAGGAGCTTGCCCCTTGCCTCGGCTCATGACGGAAATCCAATTTCCAATACGTGATATTGCGGTTTTAATTGTAGAACTAGTATGGCGACATGATATATGGTACCCATGCCGTCTATGATTGATATTTATGATTGAAATTGTTTTGACACTATACACCTATAATAGTATCAAAGAATGTGTTTTAAACGTATCAAGCATGCTTTGGCTGTTATAAGGGAAAACCCTATCCTCCGGCTTGCGTTGCATTGTGTGATGGGACCTGGGTCTTATAACAGCTTCATTTTTCTTTATTTAGCATTGCTCTGTTTGTTCTATGCACTGGTATTCTTGGGAGGAAACCCGTTCCGTGTTATACGGCGTGGTCCCTTGATTTACCTAACTTTAAAACCAATATTAATAACTGTTTTAGTTCTCACACCAGTCACATGACTGACCTGGAGTTTATTGTTTTAACCTAAACTCTGGGTGCCCCTATTTTCCACACGGGCAGCTAGTAGTTTTGGTTTTGCAGATTTATATTCACAGGGTCCTGATTAACAGCTGGAACGATGCTCGGAAAGCTCTGTATCCATGTATCACTTCTAGTTGTGATTTGTATACTTTTCTGCTGCTATGTAATTTATTGTAATCTCTGATATTTGTTGAATGTAATTAATTCATTTATACTCTGTATATTCTTGTATCTGATGGAATTGTTGTAATAACAATGAAATGTTCTTCCGTCTGAGTTCTATTTTGTGTATTGTTCTTAAAGTATCCGTTCTTTCCTTCATGGGGAAGTTACGGGTCCTCACAGTGGTATCAGAGCTTTGGTTTACAGAGCTCGAGAACAAGACACATTAGAACCATACGAAAGAATTCATCATATATTGGATTAGTAATATCCAATTAGAATGACTCGTTAGAGATAGGATCAGTAGTATCCTAGAACGAGTGTGAAGAGTATAATTTTCAAATGAAAACAATTTATTTTAAAATTTAAATCGTTTTATACGTATTTGAATATTTATTTATTTTGAATATGGACAATCGAGTATATATAGATTTCGCGTATACGCGTCATGAACGTATAGTCGAAGTTTTAATATACTGGATAGATATAGAATCACATTCTAGACACCCGGGGATAATTCTGGTGATGTGGCCACATCATCAGTATTTATGTTCGTGTTTCGAAGGTGTGATTTCTGTATATTTCCATTAGGCTGGTGTGAGAACCAAAATTAATATAGTTAGAACACATTGTTGTGAATTGGCATCAAAAACATGATTTTTTATATATGTATCAAAATTATGAATTTGAAACTCTAATTCACTAATTGATTGATGTTTGTGTTGTTTGTTTATTTGTTTGCTAATTTTTAACCATTATGCCTAATTGAATCAAATATTGAATTGTATTGAAAATTGGTTGCATTTGCTTGCATATACATATACTTACATTGAACAGGTCATAGCAAGGAGGCTAGAGCAGAGAATAAAATTTGTTTGCCCGACAAATAGATACATGTTTACTACATAATTTCCCGTTTTGTTTGGGTGATGATGATTTTATGAGCCTATTGGCTAGCCGATTGGCTTTTTCTTTTTCTTTTTGAGATCTGAAGGACCGGGGAAGCTATTTGAAATTCCCCGATGCTCCCGGTGCAGGGGAGGTTATGGCGAAATTTTTCGAAAATTTAGGGCGTTAGCCAAATTTTTGAAAAAATTGAAAATTCTCAGAAACTGAAAAGTTGGAGAATGGAAGCCAGATCGAGCGTAGAGTTGATTAATCAAACAACTTTCGACTTTGTTCCTTTTCGGGGACGAAAAGTTTTAAGTGGGGGAGATTGTAATAACCCGAAAATCTGGGCCAGTTTAAAATTTTTATTTTGGCGATTTTAGCGAATTTTGAATATTTAAAATAGATTATTTTAAATAAAATCGACGAGAAATTTATTTTGAATAGAATTCGAACATATATATTTATACGCGTCGCCGTTAGAATATAAATATTTATATATAATTATAAAAGGAATTGAAAATGGCGCGGTAGTTCGATAATTCGATTTCAAACTTCAATTGAATGTACCGGGTGCAAAACAATCCGGATTTTAGTGAAACCAAAAATGATAGGATCTAAATGATGATATCTTTCCAACGAATCCGAAAGATCAAGATTTCATAGCGGGAATCAAAAGATATGTCCAGTTGAAAATTCTGAATAGTCGCTATGGAATTCAGGCCCTTAAAAATGGAAATTTTGCAAATGACCTCGGATTTCGACGAAACCAGTTTTGTTGGGTCCGTGATGTCAAATTATAGTTAGATTCCAAATTTCATAATTTTTTGAATCAATATGTGAGCGTGGCAAAGGAAAACGCGTTTGACCGGTTTCAGTTGATTTTAATCGACTGGAAATTGACCATTTTTCCAACGGTCTCAGAATTCGACGAAACTAGTTTTGTTAGGACCGTATCATCAATACGAAGCTAGAAAATATTTTTCTGGAAATTTTCTAGTTAGTATATGACCCCGGTAATTTGAAATGTACGTTTAAAATTCAATATAGCGATTTAAATGTAAATTTAACGGAAACTGATTCAAACGATCAAATCAACCTACGATACATATCCCATTGTGTTCAGAATGGCGGTAAAACGCTATGGACGACAGGCGGTGGGTTCGATTCTGAGTTCGTATGTGAAAGTCAACTTTTTTTTAAAAAATAAAATAATTAAATTAATAAAAAAATAAATAAAACCCTTTACTTTTAATCTCAGCCCCCCCCCCCCCCCCCCCCCCCCCGTTTCTTCAAATCGGAATTCAGGAATAAAAAAAAAAGAAGAAAGCCGCAGCCGTCGATCGAGCGCCACCGCCCTCCATCCCCGAGCTTCCCCTGCCGCCGCCTTGCCTGTTCCTCCCCCTCGTCCCTCCAGTAATCGAAACCCCCCCTCCACAACCAAATCGAAGTCGCGACGCCGCCAGGTGGGGCCCCAACCACCGCCGCCTCTATCTTCTTCTCCCTCGACCTCCTCCTCTCCTCCTTCAGTCGCCCTGCCCTCCTACAGGAGCTCCGACGCGCAACTGCCCCCCCCCCCCTCTGTAAGTTTCACTGATTTATATTTATTTTAAAAACTGATTGTTAGATTATTTACAAACTGATTTTTGTTTTCCATTAAAAACTGATTTTTTCTATATGGTAAAAACTGAATTTTTATAGTATTAAAAACTGAATTTATATAAGTGAAAGACGTGAATTTATATAGGTGAAAGATGTAATTTTTATGATGTGAAGATAATAAACATATGATTTTTATATTTTTAAAAGTGAAAAGACGATATTTTTAAAGTGAAAAGACGATATTTTTAAAAGTGAAAAGGCGATATTTTGATATGAGTAGTGAAGTAAAAATATGATTTTTCCTTATACGAAGTTGAATAGAAAAATATGATTTCTATAATTAAAAAGGTAAAATCTTTAAAAATAAAAAGACGATATTTTAATAATACAAAGGCGAAAACTTTATTTTTACAAAGGCGAAAACTTTATTTTTACAAAGGCGAAAACTTTATTTTTATAAAGGCGAAAACTTTATTTTTACAAAGGCGAAAACTTTATTTTTATAAAGGCGAAATCAATATTTTTGAAATGGAATTTTTATCTATATGACACCAAAGTAAAAATGCGATTTTTATATATTGAATAGCATAGTAAAAATTCGATTTTTATATATATAAGATGATTATAAAAATATGATTTTTAAATTGAAAGTAAACAAATAAAAATGTGACTTTTATTTTAAAGACATCAAAATATAAAAATGTGTGATTTTTATATATGTAGTGACTATGGGCAACGAAGATGATAAAAAGGCGAGAATGAAGAAGATTTCTATAAATGAAGTGTCGTGAAGTTGGATAGCTATTGGTGAGAACTTCTCACTCTAAATTCTCTTTTTCTAGTTATATATATATACTAGGATGCAGACGGTGCTTAGTAGCACCCGACACCCGTCATCCACAGAACATGGATGGCTTGTTTGTTAAATTGTTTTGTTGTGTAGTTGGTTAGTCTAATTGATTTGAATTGAATTGTTTGGTGAAATGGAATTGATTTGATTGATGTGTGAATGGCGTGGGCCTTCACTAGACCGGGGATAAGGCTAGGCCTCGTCCCGTTTCTAGTATCGTGCCGTTATGCCGCCGAAATTTCCCAAAATATGTTAGGAAAATAAAAATATCAATTTATTGAATAAATGAACTAATAGAAATTCATGTGTTAAAATAAAATGTTTATCGTTAAAAATATAATTTTTAACGTGAAAGTGGATAAATGAATATTTATAAACAAATCGGCCGATTTGTTTATATACACTGATTTGACTGATATCGATTGGGTCGATAAATTTTACATGTCGCCCAACTGCACAAATAAAATCCGTGTTTGATTGTTTGAAACCCCACACGGGTGTTGGGATGAAATTTGAAGTTCACTCATCCTGATTGATTAAATATGTCGATCGATCGATTGACAGGCTGTTATAAGCGTAAGATATCTATATTTGATGCTTATACAGTGTAGTGCACTTTAGTTGATGGTTGATTATTTTTCAATGCTATTATATACATGTGTTGTATGGAATCCATATAATTAACATTATATGGTGATTGATTGGGCCTCATTCCAATCGAGAAAATAATGAATATTATAAAAGATAATTCATGTGTTGAATATAAAAATAGTCATGTGTTGACGATGTCCAGGTGTTGAGTGAAATATTTTATACAATGAAATTTACATCTTTATCATATTTAAAATTAGAACTACTTCTCAGTAGGAGCCTAATTGAAAATCAAACGATAGATACCATAGTTTTATAAAATATTTTACATAACAAAAATAGTGATATGTTGACATTACTCATGTGTTGAGATTAGCTGTGTGTTGAAAGAAATATAGATTCATGTGTTGAATGGGAAAAATATTCATTTGTTGAATAGAATAAAGAAGTTGTGAAAAATATAAAGCCGTGTTGATTAGTTTTGCGCCATTTTGACGTGAACGATATTTATATCGATTTTATTCAAATTGAAATGAATATTATAGCAAATTCGAATTGAAAAGAAAACGAATTTGAATTGAATATAAAAGGACTTCGAATGGAATTGAATATAAAACAAATTCAAGTTGAATTGAAAACGAACTGAAATTTAATTGAATTCGAATCGAAATTAAATTGAAATCAATTTGAATTGAAACGAATTTGAATTCAAATTAAATAAAATGGAAATGAATTCGAGTTGAATTGAAATCAAATCGATTTGAAATTGAATGTAGAAGTTGAATTATTTTAGAAACGAATTTAAAACGATTTATAAAATTCGTTTTAAATAGAAATCGACGAAATATATATTATATATATTATATATATAATATAATGGCCTAAATAGAACGCGCCGCGCCGCGGTAGTTCGTGAATTTCGACCATTTATTTCAAACGGACATTGCGGGAGATCCGACCGTCGGATTCTCCTAAAACTGGAACCGTTGGGTTCGTATCGAAAAGAGCTTTCCAATGAATATTAGAAATTTGAAATCTAATGGTTGGATTTGGAATTATGTCCAAATCAAATTTGAAAAAGGTCGCTGTAAGTGCAGTTCGATGGCCATTGATGGAAATCGACTGTACGGGCCTTGATAAAATTATTAAAAATATTAATAATTTGTGTAAAATCATAATATATGATTTGGGAAGAATTGGGCTGGAAAATTCCACATTTGAATAGATAAAAATAGATTTTTATCGAAATGAACTAGTTTTGAACTAGAATTGAAATCAATTTATTTTTGAAATAAATAAATTGAATTTGAAAGTGATTTTAAAAGTAATCAATATTCCCAATACGTGGATTGGACTGGAGCTGAATCGAAATTATCTTCGGAATATTTCGATGTTGGATTTCGTGACTAAACAGATATTGTTATGGGGATTTGAAAGATATATTCATATCGTTATTTCCAATACGATATTTGTTGGTTTCAGAATTTGATATTGAATATAAGCCGATATATTTTCTATTCAGAGCCTTGTATTTAATATCAAATGTGATTTGGGTTTATCGTGAATCGTGTTTTAGATGGCATTGGTTCTTTACCCCAGTTAAATGCAAGATGTTGATTTTTGAAAACATTAAAACTAAGTGGAGTTTTAATGAATCTTTAATTAGATTAAAATGTGAATTGATAATTTAAATTATCAAATCTGAAAAGTGATCGAGAGTGGAGTATCACCCGTTTTGCTCCAAAGCGATAGTTAAATCTTTAATTAAATTTGAACGTGAAATGGTAATTAATTTTACCGATAACACCGTGGTGTTAGATGTGGAGTATTACCAGTTTTCTCCATGGGATATATAGGTTGGGATGGGGAAATAAAATAAATAATTACCTCGGTGTGGTTCGCTAACCCCGACTAGTTTGAAATGATATCCAATGGAAGATCGAAGAATAAATTTAGAAGAATTTATCTTGGATAAAATTAATGGGAACATTTCCCTAAGAATGTGTTTTTGTGAATAAAAGAATATTCTGAATTGGAATGAGGCGTTTGTTGTGTTTGTGTAACATTCGTTTATTATATACGTGGATTATTCAGAAAGGCCGGGTTTATACCCATTCTGAATAATCGATTCGACGAGATGTCGAAGATGAAGACGGTGGTTGAAGACCGGAAGTCTTCACATCGTTTGGGTGATTACTGATGATCTTGATTGGGTTGTACACCCAGGATGAGGGAATCAGTTGGTGATCGTCCAGACGTACCTGGAGATGGATGGATATGCGAGGAAAGTGCCTCCGGTTTCGTTCAGACCCAGAACGAACTTGTAAATGGATTGTGTGTCTGACATTGGATTTTATTCTGTGTTGATTGATCTCTATTAAATATACATCTGTTTGGCGGCGGAGAATTTATTCTCTTGCTTAACGCCCTTCTCTGAGACATACGAGCTCAGAGGTTGTATATCGATGGACATCAGTCGCATGGAGTGAATTGCCAATGTGGCATGCGTAAGTGGCAATTGATCAAGGCTTCTGTTGAAAAGCAAAGTCTTGTGGTTGATGATCAAAGCACGGCCTGTGTGGCGTAGCTTTGTGTATAACGTGAATTCGCGAGCCTCACACCTCGGTATGAGTCAAAAACGGGATAGTGACTGCAGGGAGAGCACGATGTTTCTTTCTAGCTAGGGTGGTGTCAGTGACCTACCAGCCCTGACATTTATATACTTTTCACCTGTGTGGTTGTTGGATATGAGGCGCCTCGGATATAGGTCTGTAAGGACCGGGAAACGTGTGTTCAGGAATAACTAATCCTCAAAAGTAAGAGAGGACCGGCCCTGAAGATCCAAGGATCATAGTGGGGTCCTGGGACATTTGCTAGAGTGTCTCGAACGCGGAGAGGAGCTTGCCCCTTGCCTCGGCTCATGACGGAAATCCAATTTCCAATACGTGATATTGCGGTTTTAATTGTAGAACTAGTATGGCGACATGATATATGGTACCCATGCCGTCTATGATTGATATTTATGATTGAAATTGTTTTGACACTATACACCTATAATAGTATCAAAGAATGTGTTTTAAACGTATCAAGCATGCTTTGGCTGTTATAAGGGAAAACCCTATCCTCCGGCTTGCGTTGCATTGTGTGATGGGACCTGGGTCTTATAACAGCTTCATTTTTCTTTATTTAGCATTGCGCTGTTTGTTCTATGCACTGGTATTCTTGGAAGGAAACCCGTTCCGTGTTATACGGCGTGGTCCCTTGATTTACCTAACTTTAAAACCAATATTAATAACTGTTTTAGTTCTCACACCAGTCACATGACTGACCTGGAGTTTATTGTTTTAACCTAAACTCTGGGTGCCCCTATTTTCCACACGGGCAGCTAGTAGTTTTGGTTTTGCAGATTTATATTCACAGGGTCCTGATTAACAGCTGGAACGATGCTCGGAAAGCTCTGTATCCGTGTATCACTTCTAGTTGTGATTTGTATACTTTTCTACTGCTATGTAATTTACTATAATCTCTGATATTTGTTGAATGTAATTTATTCATTTATACTCTGTATATTCTTGTATCTGATGGAATTGTTGTAATAACAATGAAATGTTCTTCCGTCTGAGTTCTATTTTGTCTATTGTTCTTAAAGTATCCGTGCTTTCCTTCATGGGGAAGTTACGGGTCCTCACAGTGGTATCAGAGCTTTGGTTTACAGAGCTCGAGAACAAGACACATTAGAACCATACGAAAGAATTCATCATATATTGGATTAGTAATATCCAATTAGAATGACTAGTTAGAGATAGGATCAGTAGTATCCTAGAACGAGTGTGAAGAGTATAATTTTCAAATGAAAACAATTTATTTTAAAATTTAAATCGTTTTATACGTATTTGAATATTTATTTATTTTGAATATGGACAATCGAGTATATATAGATTTCGCGTATACGCGTCATGAACGTATAGTCGAAGTTTTAATATACTGGATAGATATAGAATCACATTCTAGACACCCGGGGATAATTCTGGTGATGTGGCCACATCATCAGTATTTATGTTCGTGTTTCGAAGGTGTGATTTCTATATATTTCCATTAGGCTGGTGTGAGAACCAAAATTAATATAGTTAGAACACATTGTTGTGAATTGGCATCAAAAACATGATTTTTTATATATGTATCAAAATTATGAATTTGAAACTCTAATTCACTAATTGATTGATGTTTGTGTTGTTTGTTTATTGGTTTGCTAATTTTTAACCATTATGCTTAATTGAATCAAATATTGAATTGTATTGAAAATTGGTTGCATTTGCTTGCATATACATATACTTACATTGAACAGGTCATAGCAAGGAGGCTAGAGCAGAGAATAAAATTTGTTTGCCCGACAAATAGATACATGTTTACTACATAATTTCCCGTTTTGTTTGGGTGATGATGATTTTATGAGCCTATTGGCTAGCCGCTTGGCTTTTTCTTTTTCTTTTTGAGATCTGAAGGACCGGGGAAGCTATTTGAAATTCCCCGATGCTCCCGGTGCAGGGGAGGTTATGGCGAAATTTTTCGAAAATTTAGGGCGTTAGCCAAATTTTTGAAAAAATTGAAAATTCTCAGAAACTGAAATGTTGGAGAATGAAAGCCAGATCGAGCGTAGAGTTGATTAATCAAACCACTTTCGACTTTGTTCCTTTTCGGGGACGAAAAGTTTTAAGTGGGGGAGATTGTAATAACCCGAAAATCTGGGCCAGTTTAAAATTTTTATTTTGGCGATTTCAGCGAATTTTGAATATTTAAAATAGATTATTTTAAATAAAATCGACGAGAAATTTATTTTGAATAGAATTCGAACATATATATTTATACGCGTCGCCGTCAGAATATAAATATTTCTATATATTTCCTATTGACTGGTGTGAGAACCAAAATTAGATAGGGCTTATTGTTGTGAATTGGCATCAAAAATCTGAATTTTGACTATATATCAAAATTATATGTTTGATAAGCTAATCAACTAATTGATTGATGTTTGTGTTGTATGATTCTTCATTTAAAACTGATATGTACATGAAAAGTTAACTTAGCCAATTTGAACCCAATATTGATCAGAATTGAAATTTGTTTGAAATTGCATGCATATATATGTGTATATCTATTGGACAGGTCATAGAAAGGAGGCTAGAGCAAAGGAATAAAATTGTTTGCCCGGCAAATAGGTACATGTTTATTGTATTTCTTGGGGAATTGATGATTTTATGAGCCGATTGGCTGTTTCTTTTTCTTTTTGAGATCAGAAGGACTGGGGAAGCCATTTGAGATTTCCCGATGCTCCCATTGCAGGGGAGGTTATGGCGAAATTTTTCGAAAATTTAGGGTGTTAGCCAAATTTTTGAAGCATTTGAAAATTCTCAGAAACTGAAAAGTTGGAGAATGGAAGCCAGATCGAACGTAGAGTTGAATGATCAAACTACTTTCTACTTTGTTCCTTTTCGGGGACGAAAAGTTTTAAGTGGGGGAGATTGTAACAACCCGAAAATTTGGGCCAGTTTAAAATTTTTATTTTGGCAATTTTAGCGAATTTTGATTATTTAAAATGAATTATTTTAAATAATATCGACGAGAAATTTATTTTGAATATAATTCGAACGTATATATTATATACGTCGTCGTTAGAATATAAATATTTATTTATATATATAAAAGGAATTGAAAATGGCGCGGTAGTTCGATAATTCGATTTCAAACTTCAATTGAATGTACCGGGTGCAAAACAATCCGGATTTTAGTGAAACCAAAAACATTAGGATTTAATTGTGAATATCTTCCCAACGAATCCGACAAATCAAAATTTCATAGCGTGAATCAAAATATATGTCCAGCTGAAAATTCTAAATAGTCGCTATGGAATTCAGGCCCTTAAAAATGGGAATTTTGCAAACGATCTCGGATTTCGACGAAACCACTTTTGTTGGGTCCGTGATGTCAAATTATTGCTAGGTTTCAAATTTCATAATTTTTCGAATCAATATGTGAGTGTGGCAAAGGAAAACGCGTTTGACCAGTTTTAGTTGATTTTAATCGACTGGAAAATGGCCGTTTTTCCAACGGTCTCGGAATTCGACGAAACTAGTTTTGTTAGGACCGTATCGTCAATACGAAGCTATAAAATATTTTTTGGGAATTTTTCTAGTTAGTATGTGGCCCCGGTAATTTGAAATGTACGTTTGAAATTCAATATAATGATTTAAATGTAAATTCAACGGAAACGCAGTGTTCAGGATTTAAGTTTAATCCACATCAGTGGACCGGCCCTGTCGCTCCAAGGTCACTCGAGCACTGACCTATGGCTCGGGCTAGAGAGTCACAAATCGGTAGAGGACGATCCCTGGCCTCGGTTCACAGACGGAAATCGAATTTCCAAATACGTGACATTTGCGGTTTTATTTGTAAACTTATATATGGCGACATAGTGGTATGGGGCATTCATGCCGGCTATGATTGATACTTATGATTTGAAGTTGTTTTATACACTATACACTTATTATAGCATCAAATGATTTCTTTTAAACGTATCAAGCATTCTTGGCTATTATAAGGTAAAAACCCTATCCTCCGGCTTGCGTTGCATTGTGTGATGGGAACTGGGTCTTATAATAGCTTCATTTTTCTTTATTTAGCATTGCGCTGTTGTTTTATGCACTGGTGTTCTTGGGAGGAAACCCGTTCCGTGTTATGCGGCGTGGTCCCTTGATTTACCTAACTTTAAAAATAAAGATTAATAACTGTTTTAGTTCTCACACCAGTCACATGACTGACCTGGAGTTTATTGTTTTAACCTAAACTCTGGGTGCCCCTATTTTGACATGGGCAGCTAGTAGTTTTGGTTTTGCAGATTTATATTCACAGGATCCTGGTTTACAGCTGGAATGATATCCGGAAAGCTTTGTATCCGTATATCCCTTCTAGTTGTGTATTGTATTATTTTCCGCTGCAAAGTATTTAAATGTAATTTAAATCTCTGATATTTCTGTGTGATATTTATTTGTTTATACTCTATATTCTTGTAATCTGATGCATTGTTGTAATATACAATGAAATGTTCTTCCGCCTGCGTTCTATTTTGTCGTGTTCTCAAACGATCAGGCGTTTCGCACGGTCTGGGTCGGTTTAGCGACTGGTTCGGACCGAGCAAAATTCCTTTTCGTCACAGTATCCACAGGTTAGACTATTTTGTCTCAAATCCTTTTCAGAATATATTTCTTGTTCTCGCGGTCGATTTGATGGGTAGATCGTCAAATTTTGATCCAAATTGAGTGAGATATGACAATTTGAAGTTGGTTATGCGAAACTGAAAAACTATTATGGGATTTCATGCATATCTATTACTATTTCGACTTATTGCATCCCAATATCATCCAAATTCATCCCCAAACTGTCAGTAGATCGTAGTCCTTGAATTCCTCTCCGGTTTGCCGCTGATTTCATCCAATTCCGTTAAGAAACGAAGAAGTTATGCCTCCTGAATTTGATTGAAAGTGAAAAACGAGAAGAAGAGATTTTGAGGAGAAATGACTTTTGGGCCTTTATATAGTAGTTGAAGTGTCCATTCATTCAAAATTCAAAATTCAAATTCAAATTTTGGCGCTAAGTTGGTTAAACTACTAAATCTTCGATATATTTATCATAAGGTGTTCAAATTCAGCAAATGAATATACTTTCCTGACCAGAAAGACGAGCCTGTCACAATAGAACAGATTTCATCATCAAATTTTAGAAGATTTGAGTTTGTGATTCATGAAAATGGAAAACCAACAAAAAGAAGGATTGCAAAAATAGGTACGCTTTAATTAATTTTTAAATTTTTTGGTTGAATGAATGCTTTGATTGTCTTTGTAATGACCCGCTTTTTGCCCGATTCTCGCGGATAACTAAACCAACTTAAATCATTTACAAAAACGGATGGTTATGGGTACTAACATATTTGAACACAAATAACATAAATTTTTATTTCATTACAAAACTTTACACCACAGTAAAATGAATCAGATTACAACATAAGCTTAGCAGAAAACAAAAAGGCTCACAGCGGAAGAAGTAAAATCTCAAAACGCATCTCTAGTTCCAAACCTGAATCCAGCTTTAAAGGCTAAACCTGCAAACTAAACTACTAGGTAACCATGCAAAATAATGGGCACCTAGAGTTTAGATATAGGAACAATAAACTCCAGGTCAGTCGTGGGACTAGTGTGAGAACTCAAAACAGTTATTATTTCGGATTTATTTTAAAGTTGGGAAAAATTCACCGGACCACGGCGCTAAGGCGGAACTGGTTTTCTCCATGTGAATTCCTGTGCATAGGCTAGCCATGAAAAATAATGGGCACCCAGAGTTTAGATATATGAACAATAAACTCCAAGTCAGTCGTGGGACTAGTGTGAGAACTCAAAACAGTTATTATTTCAGGTTTATTTCAAAGTTAGGAAAAATTCACTGGACCACGCCGCTAACGCGGAACGGGTTTACTCCATGTGAATTCCTGTGCATAGAAAATCGCAATGACATTGGAAAATGAAGCTATCATAAGCTCGTCCCACATCACACAATGCAAGCACACACCAAATGGGGGAGTTTTGTCTTATGATAACCAATAATGCTTTAATATGTGAAATCCTCTTAATAATATAACTAGTGTATAGAGTTGAAAACCATTTCACAAATAAATATATTAATCTTAACAAGCATTGAAACTATAACCACACGTAGTTTACAAACAATCGAATGGCTCGTATTGATTATTGGGTTTTCCTACATGATGGTTCTTGACATGAAAGATCAATTGAGGACACGAAGCTCAGTATCTCCCGGTTCACATCCAGACACGGACACCGAATACAGAGCTCGAAGTATATATCCAGGTTTTCATCCAGACATCAGACCCGTATATACTTTATTCCATCAGGTTTCAAGGTAGATCTACCACCGAAGCTTTCGATTTCACTAGAGATTATGTATATGCATACAACCTAACCGACAGTTTACCATCAATCGGGGGTGTGAGATTTTTCGATGTTACGATATACACAAAGCTACGCTTCAATAAGCCATGCTTTGATCATCACTAGCTCGTTTCATAACTCGAGTATGCCACATTAACAATTCACGACATATCACTGATTTCTGTCAATACATAACTTCTAAGTTCGTATGTCTTAGAGATGATAATAATTTATTGCCACAAATCCGATATGTATTTACAGAAAACAATGCTACACAGTCAATTTCAATGTTAGACCCACAATCCATACAAGTCCGTTCTGGGTCTGAACGGAACAATAATCGAAAATCTCTAAATATATTCAGATCTCATGCCATTTATAACCCCGTATTGGGTGATCATCCCAAATAAGACATTAGCAGTTAATCTGAAAAATTCGAAGATTCTCGGTCTTCACTTATCAATTTCCAAATCTTCAATTTCTTTATAACATCGTATTATTGCTTGGAATGATTTTCGAACATATATTCGATCACAGTCTTTCCAGGTGATAAGCACATTCTTTAAACAATAGATATGGATTATACAAGTTTCGATGCAAACCTCTTTCCAAATCGTAGTCAATTTATTTACAAACAAAGTTGGATTCATTCAAATTTCATAAAACCCCGTTATCGCCTTAACCCTTTCTTAAAATTTAACATTCACTTTCCAAATCTTATATTTCAAAACATAGTATTTTAGTCGTGTTTTCCTTTTTATAAGTATCCAAATCACCAAATCTTAATTCGGTTTTAAATTTCCATTCAAGAAAATTTAAACAATTTATGTTCCGACTAGATTTGATATCAATTTACAACTCAACCAATATTAGGTTACCGTAACAACTTAAAATTTTCTTCTTATATCGAATACTCGACTAGCTTCAACCAAACTCACTCCTTTCCATTGTAACACTTCCATATCTACTTAAAATCGGTAGTATTTAAATAAATTTTATACGAAATAATTTTAAGCTCTTCCAAATCTTTCAAATTATTTAACAACTCTTTCCATAATTTTGAACAATAATTCACGGTTTACAGTCTTTAAAACCCAATCATTTTCAATAACAAATTAATATAGAGTTAAAAGCGTAACAGAAAGTTAAAATGGATATTTAGATCAAATAGATTCAAAACTGTTCAAAATTCAAATACTTCGACTCATATCACCTTAAAATAATAAAATATAATTTCTCATAAATTTCCCAAATTTTTAATAATTTATACAATTCCGATTTATTCAATTTCCTTTACGGTCGCCGAACTACACGTAGAGCGACCTTTTCCAATTTTATTTTAAACATATCTTGAAAAATCATATGTTAGAATTTGAGAATTTCCTTTTTATTCAAAAACGATTATTAATAGAATTTTGGCGTTTCTCTTTTCACGTCAATTTGATTTAAAACCCTAAAGTTATAGTTATTTGAAAATTATAATCGAAATTATCGAATTATCGCTACGCGATGCGTTCAATTTAAACCATATAACGATTTAATATAAATCGCCTAAACCTTTTACAAAATTAACTTAAATTTTCATAACTTCAATTTTAAGACCACATTTCAAATAATATTTTATATTTATATTTGAGTTCCAAAATCACTTAACTTCAAAATCATCATTTCAAATTAAATTGGAAAACTAAAATAATATATCTGTTGACGGCAAAAAATGTCGTAAACACCAAAGATTCCTATTACTAGGAATAGTTAATTTGGTCGCAAGCCTATGTAAGAGAAAGCGGTAAAAGACACGAGTATTTATAGCGGTTCGACCGCGGATTAGGCCTACGTCCACTTTGGAAGGATGTTGAATTTTTATTAATCACTTAAGAATTACAAGGTAGAGCCATGCTCATTACATTCACTTTTATAATTGCCATATGCTAGGTATTTGGGAAAAAGAATATTTAATTCTCCTTCTTCCTCATATAGGAGATGTCATTAATGGATTTCATGGAGCTCTAGGATGGTCCCAAGTGGAGAAAATACAACCCCTTTGAAGTGTGAGGCCATGGGCTATTTATAGGAGTTAGAGTAGGTGGAGCAGGTAGGATTAGGTAGAAATAAGGACCACATGCAGGAAATTCGAACCCACCACCCGCGCGCCTCGAAATTTCGAACCTGGTGGGTTCAAAGTTCCGAACCCAAGCGCAGGTGGGAAATCTCGCCCCGTTTGGTTCGGAATCTCGAACCCAGCCACGGGTACGAAATTTCGCACCCGCTGGGTTCAGAATCTCGAATCCAGCCATGGGTGCGATATTTCGCACACGCTGGGCTCGAGACCTTGCACCCACTGGGTTCGAAATTTCGAACCCAGGCATGGGTGCGAGATTTCGCACCCGGCTATGTGTGAATTCCACGTCATTTCGAACCCAAGCGCAGGTGGGAAATCTCGCCCCGTTTGGTTCGGAATCTCGAACCCAGCCATGGGTACGAGATTTTGCATCCGCTAGGCTTAGAATCTCGAATCCAGCCATGGGTGCGATATTTCACACACGCTGGGCTCGAGACCTCGCACCTACTGGGTTCGAAATTTTGAATCTAGGTATGGGTTCGAAATTTCGAACCGAGGCATGGGTGCGAGATTTCGCACCCAGCTGTGTGCGAATTCCACGTCATGCCTGGGTGAGGTCCTTTCGAGGGGCGCGAGGATCCCGAGACCTGGTGGTTGAGGCTCATGGCTCCTTCGGGGTTCGAGGCCTTGGTTCTTGGATGTCTTCTGGATGTTGCGAAGTTACAAGCGGAGTAGTCCCTTCTTGATCATGTTTCCTTCACTCTTGTGTGTCCCATTTCGACCTCAGCTTCTCGAGGTACGTTGAGTTGAGCGTGTCTGATGCTCTACTGGGAACTGGACCAAAAAGGCGGTTAACATTTTCCCCCCCAAAGTACGTCTTGTCTTTGACATGATGTGCTTTGCGTAGGTTGAGGTAGTGGCGAAGCTGTTTATTTTTCCTGTAATTCTAAAGGTAAATAGGTGTTAGTTGTAGGGCTCATTCCCCCTGGCGGTGCAGATAAGCCATCGTTTGGAGGATGGGTCGTGCTCAAATCGTTAAATGTCCGTAGTACGTAGTCTACATGGATGCGTGGGAGTTGGCATGTGCGCATGCGGAGTATGTACACGAGGCAGCGTGTCGCAGCGTTCTCGATCCTGGAGGTACGACCATCATCACCATCATATATATATATATATATATATATATATAGAAATATATTTAGTGTCGGAGATTTTCGAGCCCGAGCGGGACTGAAATTTCAAACCCAATGGGATTGAAATTTCGAACCCAGGGCTCGGGAATTTGGTCCCCTGGGGTTTCGAAATTTCGAGCCCAGGGGGTTCGAAATTTCGAACCCAGGGGTTCATAAATTCGATCCCCTGAGGGTTCGAAATTTCGAACCCTTGGGCTTGAATTTTTGAACCAATAGATTCGAATTTTCGAACCCAGTGGGTTCAAAAATTTCGAACCCGTGCTGGAATACGAAAAGACACGTTTTTCTTTTATAAGTTGGCCCCCTTCACTTTTTTCCATCTAATTTTTCTTTCTGTAGCCGCCATTGCTGAAAGTTTCGAACCCGATAGTTTCGAGCCCGAGAATTTCGAACCGAGCTAGGTGAGGCCTCGAATCGTGGGGTTGAGAAGGGGAGGATGTAGAAGAGCCATGGAGGAGACCTCGAGATATTGCAGGTTCGATTATTCGAACCCAGTCAGGTTCGAATTTTCGAAGCATAGTGGGTTCGGATTTTCGAAACCACCGGGTTCGAAGTCTCAAACCCTCATGGGTTCGAGTTTTCGAACCCGGGGGGTTCGAATCACCAAACCCTCCTGGGTATGGATTTTTGAACCCTGTGGGTTCGAATTCTCGAGTCCCTATCTAGGTTCGTGATTTCGAACGCAAAGGGGCTCGAGTTTTCGAACCCAGGCTATTTCGGAACTTCGAACCCTTCTAGGTTCAAAATTTCGAACTTGGAGCTCGAAATTTCGAGCCCGACATCATTTGGGACATGGCCGTTGCTGGGTTCCCAATTTGTCCTACCGATGGGCTTTGACTTCCGAATATTTTCCCTTGGATTTGCATGTTTAGGGTTGATGCATATATCGTTAACCACACGTGTAGGGTTTAGGATTGTTCACATACGGTAGAGCATACAACTGGACGGGGACTTGGACGATTACGAATCGTTTTGAACTTTCTTTATGTGTCTTATCCTTGCACAGCATTTCACGCACATATTATTTGTCTGCAACACGAGGGGTACAGGTCATTATACCTTCCGTTCTAACACTGATACGTTAAAGTATAGCTAAAGATGCAGACCAGATCAAGGACCGGAAAGACTATGGATTCTGAGGCTTCCCAGCCCGCCTTACAAACATCCGACCCTACCCCTGGAGGTAGCTTGTCTACCAGCGAGCTTGAGACCGAAGGATCGACTCCTTATCCTTCGACTTCGACCAGCTTGTCTGAAGCCTTTGAGCATGGGGAGCAACCTGAGCGACAATATTCCCCGGTTGTGAATGAAGAGGCGGAGAATGTAGATATCATGGGCGAGGATGAGCCCATACCTCCGGTAGCTCCGGACGTGTTGCCCGATGATGTGATTTTGGAGAATCTCGTTGATTCAGTACCCTCGTGCCTGGATGCTACTATTGTAATACCCCGCGAATTCTATAACTGTGAAATTAACAAATTAAAGTATAATTAATTTGAAATCAAAGAACTAAGGGAAACGGGATACGCCATTGCGTTCGTCTCGGAAAAATACGCGAAATAGAGTCCGAGTTTTCGAAAAACGGAGTCCGTATGAAGAAGATATGGCCTTCGGAAGTTTCTGAATTAAATTTAAAATTCAAACAGAATAAAACAGTTTAAAATTAAAACCGGGCCCAATTGGCCAGGGCGGGAAAAATCCCGCCTGATGCACCCAGGTCGACTGGGCTGTCGACCTGGTCTAGCCAGGTCGACAGGGCTGTCGACAGGGCTGTCGACAGGCATGTCGACCTGGTCCAGAGCCAGGTCGAGCCCAGTCCAACCTGGCTGGCCTATTCTATGTTTGTCGATTTTCTGTGGTCTGCTTTGTCATTAGGGCTAGGTGGCAGGCTCTAATTGGTCTCTCTTGCGAATGAATGGCAACGATCAATCCAAGCAACATCAATGGTCCTAATCAGTTTATAACCTCTATAAAAACAACCCTAGACTAACCCTAATCTATTCATTCAAAAATAAGAACAAAGCCGCCATGTTGCTGAGGAACGACTAAGAGTAGCCACCAATTGGAGAGAGAATTAGGAGGCAAATTCTAAGGCATAAAGCAACCTAAACAAATCAAATCAACAAGGAATCGCATCTCCAAAACCCTAAATTGGAGAGTTCGCCATACAATTGTAAGTAGAGTATTATTTTGGTATGAACAAATAATTGTGTTGATTTGTATACTTGATTTGTGGCAATAAAGTAATTCATATTTGTGCGTTCTTATCGATTTGGAATATTGTATACGTTTGGATATTCTCGAATTATGTTATTCAATTATGAAAAACTACATGCGGTAGTTTTATGCAAGTATACGTTTGGAATATTCGCAAATGATGTAATCCATGTTGAAACTACATGTATGTAGTTGATTAATTGAAATTCATGCAAGTTTGGGGTTTTGCTACTATGCCATCATAATGTGTATTTTCATACAAACATCGTTTTTGTGAAGTAATTGGAATAAGTTTGGGTTATCATAATTCATATGAAACTATGTTGAAATTTTGGCACCGTGTATTAAGCCATGCTTTTGTACTAGAAAACCTATTTGCAAACTTATGAATATGATTAGGCTATGATTGATATTTTGCATAATTGAAATCCATATTGTTAACAAGGATTATATGATGACATATGTGGTACATAGCTAGGTTAGATTCAAAAATCCCTTTTTGCAAGTTTGCATGACTAAAGTAAAAATCATGATTAAGTTAAACTATACTTTTGTGTAATTAACAAAAGTAAGTACCTTTGTAAACATGTAGTAATCTTATGGACATGATTTGCTTATGTTTGACATTATGCCTAAATAAAAATATAGGTTCATGTTGTAGTTATGACTAGGTGTCAATAATGATATCCAATTTAGATTCTTATCTCAACTACAAGTTTACATGCCTTGATTCATGTCCCTTATGCTTTATGACCAAAGTATACATTACTACAATGCAAGTACACCAGTTTCTATTTTGTAGTTCCAACGTGATGTTTCAAGTTCATGCGCTCACATTCCCCTTCTTGTGTATGTAATCATGCTTTATGCCTCCCCTTCTTCTCATGGCTAAGTTGGGCTTAAAAGCCTAAGCCCAACATATATTATGATTAACGAACGTATTAAACGGGGGAAAAATAACGTTGGGTTAAATTAATTAATAAATGAAAATATAAAGTAGAAGGGCCCAAATTCAAGTATGGGTTGGGCCCATGATTGGTGTAACCTTTACACCATTAACTTAATAATGGGCCGCAAATATTTACATATAAGAAAATAAAGAAGAAAGACAAAATATGTAAATGTAGAACATACGATGTGTTTAACCCAAGGTTAGATTGAGTTGTGATGTAAACCTGCCCGGAACCGCCCGGCTGTCCAGTAGTCACAACAATACCTATCCAATGTAGGAGGTTAAACATGGAGCCCAATAAGGACCCGAGGTTAGACTGAGTTGTGGCGTAAGACTGCCCGGAACCAACCGGCAACAGGCAGCCACAACAATACCTGTCTAATGTGAGAGGTCAAGGCTTTAATAAGAAAATTAAGGCTGAGTCAGGATTGTTAGGATTAAGTGAACTAAAGACTTAATCAAAATGGAACATGCTAAACTAAACGGACTGGTGGGGGTTAGGTTAGAAAACACTTAACCAACTTAGCATGTTGGCTAGAGATAGAAAACCTAGTAACGGGGGACCCTTTTCAACAGTAACCCTAGAAGGTGTATCAGGATACCCTGAAACTAGGCAGGATGGGGCACGATTACTGGGCTGATTGTAAGAGGTCAAATCGACGGCGGTGGTGTAGCAGTGTAGGTTCTAACGGGGTGCGGGCGTGCACACACTCCGGCGCAGAAAACTAAGGCACTGGGCACCAGTAGCATACCTGTGCATTCTAGGATTGTGTCGGGCCGCCACCATGGGACTTGATACACCCCATGGTGGGACCAGCATAGGTAACTACAACATCGGGGGCCGTAAGACACATGTAACTATGCGAGTAGAGCCGATCATCATAGAACGGATCACATCACCCTGATTATGGGGTGCCAGTTGGGAACTAGTTTATATGGGTTCAGAGATTAACATGGGGTACGATAGTATATTCGACCCTAGACAACTTAACCAAGTTTTTAGTGCTTGCCCACTTCTTGTTTATACTTATCACACCCAGTTCTTTATTCATAGACAGAATAGTACTAGACTTACTCAGGCTTTATGTCTGACTCTACTTTTCTTTCGTCTTCTTTTCTTCCGTTCCCCCCCCCCCCCCAGGTCCACAGGGAGGGAACACAGCAGCTTGACCAACCTTAACATCCAGCTTGAAGAAGAGAAATGTATTGCTTGGACCTTTTCATTTTGAACTATGGCTTTGGACAACCACTATGGGGGCTTTTGCAGTTTATCTATGTTTTATTTATGCTTCTTTAAATAATGTAATCAAGACAGATTATGAAAGTGTTATGTTATGTTTTTTTTTGGAAAAGATGTAAGACAATTATGGTGATATTGTTGTAGCACGTATTTGCTTTCATGAAATAAAAGTTGTTGTTTTTCCGCTGTTTACAAATATGTGTTCTTATATCTGTCTTGTATATCTGTGACTTATACTTATAAACCTCCACCAAAATTAGGGCATTCCCTTTGAGAGTGACCCTAACGGAGGTGGGGTGTTTCACTTGGTATCAGAGCATAGGTTTACCAGATAAGATAAAAAGTTTTGAAAATTTATTTTCAAAAAGGAAATTTAAAGAAGCAATTTTAGAAGAAAAATATTATTTTATTTTAAAAGGCAAAGTCCGCTCCCCAAAGCCATAGGTACTATCTCTTATCCTTCGTTTTGAATCTATCCTTTTTGTTTCAGCATGTCCGAAGATCTTAACTTGCCAGAAGGGGTGCCAATACCTGGTTGGTTTAGACGGTTCTTAGAAGCAAGGGCCACTCAGCCAGGTCCTACCATTCCTCCTCCCCCAGCTGCCGGAAATCATCCAGCTGCAGCGGCACCTTTTCCTCCACCTCCTCCTCGGGGAAATACTTTTGCTAAGATATGTAAAGATTTTAAAGCTATGGGAGGAAAGGATTTCCATGGAACTGAGTCCTTCGTGGCAGCTAGAAATTGGCTGAAAGAAACGGAGGACCTATTCATCATCTTTGAGGTAGAAAATAGACAAAAAGTACAACTGGCGGTATGGCTATTGAAGGGCGAGGCTTCCTACTGGTGGGAAGTCACTAATGCTGAAAGACCAGTGGAGACATGGGAGGACTTTAGGGCAAGGTTTGAGACTAAATTTCTCTCAGATGCGGAAAGAAGTTTGCAGTTGGAAAAATTCTTATTTCTTAAGCAAGGGGACAAGACAGTCAGAGAGTATGTGAATCAGTTCGATGAGCTGGCTAGGTTTGGGCTTGACCTAGTCAACACCCCGCACAAGAAGGCTCTCCGTTTCGTCAAAGGGTTGAATGAGCCATTACACAGTTTGGCCATGACCCATATACCCATGGGAGCCACGTATGAAAGATTGGTGCAAATGGCATTGCTGAATGAAGAGGATAAGGGCAAGAAGGAGACAAAGGCAGAAAGCTCTCAAGGGAAGAAAGAGGGTTTGCAGCCTAAGAAGACAGACTTTAAGAAGGGCGGGAAAGGCAACAAAGAGAAGAGGAAGTGCAATTTCTGTGGCAAAGTGGGGCACTTAGTAAAGGACTGCCGGAAAAAGAAGGCCAAGGAAAATGGTGGGTGCTTTTCTTGCGGTGAGACAGGCCACAGGGCTAAGGACTGCCCAAAGAAACGAGGACAGGGGCAGAGGGCTGGATCCACCCTAGGGGCACAGGTTCATGTGCTGGAAGCGCCACCTCTGCAACAGCGAGGTATAAATACTTCTGTAGAAAGTGTAGTTTATCTTTATGATCATCCCGTTCGCACTTTATTTGATTCTGGCGCATCACACTCCTTTATCTCGTCTGCTTTAGTATAATCTCTGCACCTAAAAAACTAGTATGGTAGAGGACCCCTTAATTGTTTCAAACCCAATTGGGGGCCCAGCTCATTTGTCTATGATCTGTTTGGGATTGAAAATTTCTATTCTAAATGTAGAATTTCAATGTAGTGCCTTTGTTTTGGGCTTTTCGGGTTATGGTTTGATTTTGGGCATGGATTGGCTATCCAGTAATGGGGCCATCCTTGATTGTGAGAAAAGGGTTGTTAGGCTCCTAACCCAGCTCGGTAATACTTTGGAAATTTCTTGTAATCCCTCATATGCGGTTATGCTTAGTTATCTTGAATCGCTAGATGCCTCTGTTGAAAATTTGCAATCAGTTAAAGTGGTCCGGGAATATCCGGCTGTCTTTGAAGAGGTGAAGGGCTTGCCTCCGAAGCGGGAAATAGACTTCCGCATATATCTTGTAGATAATGCAAAGCCCGTTGCATTGCCCGTTATACACATGGCTCCACGAGAAAGGAAAGAGCTCAGTAAACGGATTAAAGAGCTTCTAGAAAAGGGGTTCATTAGGAGGAGCATTTCAGAATGGGGCGCTCCAGTGGTGTTCGCTACAAAGGCGGATGGTTCACTCCGTCTATGTGTTGACTATAGGGAGCTCAACAAGCTAACGAAAAAGAATAGGCACCTTCTCCCTAGAATTGACGATTTATTTGACCAACTTGTAGGAGCGTCTGTTTTCTCCCAACTCGATTTAGCGACCGGTTTTCATCAGCTAAGGGTGGCTGAAGATAGCATCGATAAAACGGCGTTCAGAACCCCAGACGGCTTCTTTGAATGGCTTGTCATGCCTTTCGGCTTGACAAATGCACCTGCTTACTTCGTGGACCTGATGAGTAGGGTATTTAGAGATTTCCTCAACAAATTCGTAGTGGTTTTCGTAGATGATATCCTTATCTTCTCAAAGAGTGAAGAGGAACATGCTCAGCACTTAAGGGCAATCATGGAAACTTTGCGAGTCCATCAACTAAAAGCCAAATTCTCCAAATGCCACTTTTGGAGAGAAGAGGTGAGGTTCCTTGGGCACATAGTATCCAAACAAGGGTTAGCAGTGGACCCCCTAAGGTAGTGGCGGTACAAGATTGGAAGACACAAAGGAATGCAACTGAGGTCCGAAGCTTTCTAGGACTAGCAGGTTTCTATCGAAAGTTTATAAGGGATTTTGCGAAAATCTCAGCCCCGCTCACGAAATTGACTAAGAAGAATCTAGTGTTCAATTGGGATTTGGATTGCGAGTTTGCTTTCCAACGACTGAAAAGGGCTCTTACAACGGCCCCAGTTTTGACTCTGCCAGATGGGAGTAAGATGTACACTGTTTATACGGATGCATGTGGGACAGGGCTAGGCGCCGTCTTAATGCAAGAAGGGAGGGTAGTAGCTTATGGCGGGAGGCAGTTGAAGGTGCACGAAAAGAACTACCCAACCCACGATCTTGAGTTAGCCGCCATCGTCTTTGCACTCAAGTCTTGGCGACACTATCTCCTAGGTGAGAAGTTCGAACTTTACACTGACCATAAATCGTTGAAATATCTTTTCTCGCAGAAGGATCTTAACTTGAGGCAACAAAGATGGATGGAGTTTCTTGCCTCGTACGATTTCGAAATCTCCTATACTCCGGGCAAAGGCAACGTAGTGGCAGTCGCGTTGAGCCGAAAGAAATTGACCCTAAGCCCGTTGTTTGTTGAAAGACAAAGCCTAGAGTTTATAGCCAGCTTCGACTTTAGGCCTTCCTCCGATTTCGTACCAGGCTTGCTTGCATCTCTCGAAGTGCGCCCGACTTTAGTGGATTCAGTAGGGGCAGCACAACGCGAAGACCCTCAGCTTGTGGAAATGATTGATAGGCTAATTAGGGGTGAGACTTCAAGTCACCTCAACAGATACTCCATTGACGATAAGGGTTTAATAAGGCGAGACGGAAGACTATGCGTCCCACAGACAAAAGATTTAATAAAGAAGGTTCTCGAGGAAGCACATCACTCCAAGATGACGATACACCCAGGCGGAGATAAAATGTACAAAGACATAAAAAGGACTTTCTTCTGGAACGGCATGAAAAAGGACGTGGCAGAATTCGTTTCTAAGTGTATGGTGTGCCAACAGGTTAAAGCGGAACAGAAAAAGCCTGGCGGACTACTACATCCTCTAGAGGTCCCGCAGTGGAAGTGGGATAGCATCTCAATGGACTTCATCGATGGGCTGCCTAGGTCTAGGAGAGGCAACACTAGCATTTGGGTAATAGTGGATAGGCTTACTAAAAGCGCCCACTTTTAACCTGTCAAAAGTAAAAGAACTGCCTCATCCCTAGCATCACTTTACCTCAAGGAAATCGTTCGACTCCATGGAATACCATCTAGCATTGTTAGTGACCGAGACCCCATCTTCACCAGTGAGTTTTGGCGGAGTCTGCAAGAAGCAGTAGGAACGCAGTTATGCTTGAGCACAGCCTATCACCCCCAAACCGACGGTTAAACAGAGAGAGTGAACAGAGTTTTGGAAGACCTTTTAAGGCTATGCGTCCTTGACTTCGGAGGGACATGGGAAGACCACCTTCCTTTGGTGGAATTTTCCTACAACAACAGCTATCAAGCAACCATCGGAATGGCGCCCTTCGAAGCTTTATATGGAAGACCGTGCCGATCGCCCACTTGTTGGTGGGAGTCCACGGATAAGCTCATACTTGGACCAGATATGATCCGAGAGACCTCAGAGAAAGTAGACTTAATACGAAGAAGGATGAAGACGGCCCAAGACAGACAAAAGTCCTATGCCGACAAGAGGAGGACCGACCTTGAATTTGAAGTTGGAGACAGAGTTTTTCTCAAGGTATCACCGCTAAGGAACGTTGTTCGTTTTGAAACCACAGGAAAGCTAGCGCCAAGGTTCGTAGGGACATTCCCTATCATCGAGAAAATTGGGAAAATGGCCTATAGATTAGAGCAACCCGAGAAGTTGGCTGGAGTCCACAACGTTTTTCACGTTTCACATCTCCGAAAATGTCTACATGAGTCTGCTGAAGTGGTAGAGCCAAATATCCTCAAAGAGGCCGAAGTGGAACGCGAAGCAACCATAAGAAAAGTTCCAACCCGCATCTTAGGAACGGAAGTGAAGAAGCTACGCAACCGTGAAGTCAAGCTCGTTAAAGTTCAGTGGAGCGACGCCGAGGGAGACGCGACTTGGGAAACTGAAGCTAGAATACGTACTGCCTACCCTTTTCTGTTCGAGGGTACATCCTTGATCTATCTTTTTCCTTAAGTTACGCTTTTATCTATCTTTTTAGGTATATTTCCTCGACCGTATCTTTTAGGTAGAAACCCTTTGGATGGAAACATGTAGTTGAAACATGTTATGGATGATGGTTGCAAGTGGTTGCAAGTGATTGCTAGTGGTTGCTCGTGGTTGCATATACACACACAATCTAGGTTTTAGATCGGCTCAGTCACTTCATATTGCATATGCATATATGTTTGCATTCGTATATGGTTGAACTTTAATGTGTTGTCATATGGATGTTGCATCTGTATTGAATGATTGTGCACTCATGTAGAATCAAGAATAGGAAAATTTGCATACATAATGGATTCATGGCACTTACATAATTCGCATTAAGGAGGTCAACAGAATCAGTAGACCGCCTGATTTTGCATTAGATAAGTTCATATACACACACTTCGCATATGATCATGAAGCATTAGAAGTCTTTTAAGGACAATGGATGCTCGTGTTTGATGGATGAGTAGATGGATGATTGGATGTTAGGATATACATTCCTCCTAACTTGAAGATTTCGGGGACGAAATCCTTTTAAGTGGGGGAGAATGTAACACCCCGCGAATTCTATAACTGTGAAATTAACAAATTAAAGTATAATTAATTTGAAATCAAAGAACTAAGGGAATCGGGATACGCCATTGCGTTCGTCTCGGAAAAATACGTGAAATAGAGTCCGAGTTTTCGAAAAACGGAGTCCGTATGAAGAAGATATGGCCTTCGGAAGTTTCTGAATTAAATTTAAAATTCAAACAGAATAAAACAGTTTAAAATTAAAACCAGGCCCAATTGGCCAGGGCGGGAAAAATCCCGCCTGATGCACCCAGGTCGACTGGGCTGTCGACCTGGTCTAGCCAGGTCGACAGGGCTGTCGACAGGCATGTTGACCTGGTCCAGAGCCAGGTCGAGCCCAGTCCAACCTGGCTGGCCTATTCTATGTTGGTCGATTTTCTGTGGTCTGCTTTGTCATTAGGGCTAGGTGGCAGGCTCTAATTGGTCTCTCTTGCGAATGAATGGCTACGATCAATCCAAGCAACATCAATGGTCCTAATCAGTTTATAACCTCTATAAAAACAACCCTAGACTAACCCTAATCTATTCATTCAAAAATAAGAACAAAGCCGCCATGTTGCTGAGGAACGACTAAGAGTAGCCACCAATTGGAGAGAGAATTAGGAGGCAAATTCTAAGGCATAAAGCAACCTAAATAAATCAAATCAACAAGGAATCGCATCTCCAAAACCCTAAATTGGAGAGTTCGCCATACAATTGTAAGTAGAGTATTATTTTGGTATGAACAAATAATTGTGTTGGTTTGTATACTTGATTTGTGGCAATAAAGTAATTCATATTTGTGCGTTCTTATCGATTTGGAATATTGTATACGTTTGGATATTCTCGAATTATGTTATTCAATTATGAAAAACTACATGCGGTAGTTTTATGCAAGTATACGTTTGGAATATTCGCAAATGATGTAATCCATGTTGAAACTACATGTATGTAGTTGATTAATTGAAATTCATGCAAGTTTGGGGTTTTGCTACTATGCCATCATAATGTGTATTTTCATACAAACATCGTTTTTGTGAAGTAATTGGAATAAGTTTGGGTTATCATAATTCATATGAAACTATGTTGAAATTTTGGCACCGTGTATTAAGCCATGTTTTTGTACTAGAAAACCTATTTGCAAACTTATGAATATGATTAGGCTATGATTGATATTTTGCATAATTGAAATCCATATTGTTAACAAGGATTATATGATGACATATGTGGTACATAGCTAGGTTAGATTCAAAAATCCCTTTTTGCAAGTTTGCATGACTAAAGTAAAAATCATGATTAAGTTAAACTATACTTTTGTGTAATTAACAAAAGTAAGTACCTTTGTAAACATGTAGTAATCTTATGGACATGATTTGCTTATGTTTGACATTATGCCTAAATAAAAATATAGGTTCATGTTGTAGTTATGACTAGGTGTCAATAATGATATCCAATTTAGATTCTTATCTCAACTACAAGTTTACATGCCTTGATTCATGTCCCTTATGCTTTATGACCAAATTATACATTACTACTATGCAAGTACACCAGTTTCTATTTTGTAGTTCCAACGTTATGTTGCAAGTTCATGCGCTCACATTCCCCTTCTTGTGTATGTAATCACGCTTTAAGCCTCCCCTTCTTCTCATGGCTAAGTTGGGCTTAAAAGCCTAAGCCCAACATATATTATGATTAACGAACGTATTAAATGGGGGAAAAATAACGTTGGGTTAAATTAATTAATAAATGAAAATATAAAGTAGAAGGGCCCAAATTCAAGTATGGGTTGGGCCCATGATTGGTGTAACCTTTACAGCATTAACTTAATAATGGGCCGCAAATATTTACATATAAGAAAATAAAGAAGAAAGACAAAATATGTAAATGTAGAACATACGATGTGTTTAACCCGAGGTTGGATTGAGTTGTGATGTAAACCTGCCCGGAACCGCCCGGCTGTCCATTAGTCACAACAACACCTATCCAATGTGGGAGGTTAAACATGGAGCCCAATAAGGACCCGAGGTTAGACTGAGTTGTGGCGTAAGACTGCCCGGAACCAACCGGCAACAGGCAGCCACAACAATACCTGTCTAATGTGAGAGGTCAAGGCTTTAATAAGACAATTAAGGCTGAGTCAGGATTGTTAGGATTAAGTGAACTAAAGACTTAATCAAAATGGAACATGCTAAACTAAACGGACTGGTGGGGGTTAGGTTAGAAAACACTTAACCAACTTAGCATGTTGTCTAGATATAGAAAACCTAGTAACGGGGGACCCTTTTCAGCAGTAACCCTGGAAGGTGTATCAGGATACCCTGAAACTAGGCAGGGTGGGGCACGATTACTGGGCTGATTGTAAGAGGTCAAATCGACGGCGGTGGTGTAGCAGTGTAGGTTCTAACGGGGTGCGGGCGTGCACACACTCCGGTGCAGAAAAATAAGGCACTGGGCACCAGTAGCATACCTGTGCATTCTAGGATTGTGTCGGGCCGCCACCATGGGACTTGATACACCCCATGGTGGGACCAGCATAGGTAACTACAACATCGGGGGCCGTAAGACACATGTAACTATGCGAGTAGGAGCCGATCATCATAGAACGGATCACATCACCCTGATTATGGGGTGCCAGTTGGGAACTAGTTTATATGGGTTCAGAGATTAACATGGGGTACGATAGTATATTCGACCCTAGACAACTTAACCAAGTTTTTAGTGCTTGCCCACTTCTTGTTTATACTTATCACACCCAGTTCTTTATTCATAAACAGAATAGTACTAGACTTACTCAGGCTTTATGTCTGACTCTACTTTTCTTTCGTCTTCTTTTCTTCCGTTTCCCCCCTAGGTCCACAGGGAGGGAACACAGCAGCTTGACCAACCTTAACATCCAGCTTGAAGAAGAGAAATGTATTGCTTGGACCTTTTCATTTTGAACTATGGCTTTGGACAACCACTATGGGGGCTTTTGCAGTTTATCTATGTTTTATTTATGCTTCTTTAAATAATGTAATCAAGACAGATTATGAAAGTGTTATGTTATGTTTTTTTTTGGAAAAGATGTAAGACAATTATGGTGATATTGTTGTAGCACGTATTTGCTTTCATGAAATAAAAGTTGTTGTTTTTCCGCTGTTTACAAATATGTGTTCTTATATCTGTCTTGTATATCTGTGACTTATACTTATAAACCTCCACCAAAATTAGGGCATTCCCTTTGAGAGTGACCCTAACGGAGGTAGGGTGTTTCAACTATGGTCAAGAAGATGGCTGTGCGATTTAACATGCCGGTGGATGATGCCCATGCCCCCGAGAGAGATGACAAAGATCATGTGCCGCCCGAAGGCCTTACTACCTGGAACCGTCTTGCCTCACCGTGTGTGTGCCCCCGGCTAATAACTTCATTCGAGATATGTTGTTCTATTTCCACCTCGCGCCATCGCAATTACACCCCAATGCTTATGCTTCTCTCCTGGGGACTCACGTTCTCTTCCATGAGTTTTTGAACAGGGAGCCCACTGGGGAAGATATTCGATACTTCATCCACTTAAGGAAAACGAGCGCTGCCTCCCCTTCTTAATGGTCTCTTGAAGCGACGGCTGCCACAAAATTCTTTGTCGGGACGTGGCCCAAGCTATCTGTGTTCAAGCGCGAGTGGTTCTTCGTTAGCTGTCCTCCCGGATTTTCCAGAAGGTGGATTGAGGGAAGTAAGTGTTTCCGTAACAACTCGAAATTTTGGAACCAATTTAAATTTTTTATTTTAGCAATTTTATGGATTTTGAATATTTAAAATAATTTATTTTAAATAATAATGATTAAAAATTTATTTAAATCGAAGTTAGAGTGAATATATTTATTTTAATTTTAAAAGGAGTTTAAAATAGCGTGGTAGTTTGAAAATTTGAATTTGAACTTTGACTGAATGTGCAGGATTCAAAATAAATCGGATTTCAGTAAAACCAAAAATTTAAATCTGTTTAATAATATCTTTCCAACGAGTCCAAAAAATTGAAATTTCATAACGGGAATCAAAAGTTATGCCCAGTTTAAAATTCATAATAGTCGCTATAGAATTTAATATAATACATAGCCCGTATAAATAACTGTTTTACAAACAACCCCTGTTTTCGAGGATACCACTTTGATTGAATCTGGAATGTCAAATTATTGCAGGATTCCAATTTTCATAATTTTTGGAATTAATATGTGAGCGTGGCAAAAGAAAACATGTTTTCTCAATTTTAGTCAAATTGGATCGACCAGAAAATGGCTATTTTTCAAACGGTCTCCAAATTCGATGAAATTAATTTTGTTAGGACCGCATTGTCTAAACATAACTTGAAATATTTTTTCTGGAATTTTTAGAGTCAGTATGTAGCCCTAGTAAATTAAAATGTAAGTTTAAATTAAATAAATAAATGATTTAAATTTAAAGAAAACCGAGTGAAAACGAACGTTTGGGCTGACGGGACCTAGCCCATTGGTTCCGGAATGGGGGTAATTGGGTAGGAACAACTTTTGTTGGGCTGAAATTGGAGCTTTTAAGGACTGATGGGCTAAAATCAATAATTAAAGGAATTTAATATTATTATATTATAAATAACCTAGCACAAAACCCTAACCTAATGTCTACAGCCGCCACTTCAAAGGAAACTAATGGCTAATTCTATCCGAATTTAAATCCTTAATTCCCCACAATCCAAATCGAATTGAACTCCCACACTAAAACTAGAATCAAAGAGACTTTTTCGATCTTTAAAATGGTACGCTCGAGATTATATATGGTGTTGCAAATTAGTTGATCTCAAGCTTCAAAGGGTGCTCGTTCAGACTGGAATTCAAGGAGGTATGGGGTTGCGAGTTGCGCGAGGTCATGGGTGGGGGTTGCCGAAGTTGGTGGCGTCGGGGTGTTGTTCGTCGATCAGATTCCAGCGCATCGATGTGCTGGCAAGATCAAACCTTAGTTCATGGGTTTTGGGTTCAATTTCACAGTAAACAACGAAGACAGACGAACAAAGTAGCGGCCTGATTAAGGGTGATTAAAGATGGATTAATATTAATTTATTATTTAATTATATTATTATGAAATTAAGTTAGAAAACTCTGTATCTTATTCATATTAAATCAGAATCAAACGAAATCAGTTACATTGGATTCGCAACAACGAGATCTACATGATGGAACAGACCAAATCTGAAACGGAGCATGTTGAAATTTCAGACAAAAATCATTGTGAGAAATTCTACTTTTTTATATATAATTAAATTCAAATAATCATAATTGTGGTATTACCCATACGCTGTAATATCCTATTGACTGTCATACGTGATTTTATCTAGAATTGATGTTATTAAATTACACGCTGTTAAATTCTATTTGTATGATTCGTGATTTGGTCTAGAATTGATGTTGTTCTGTAGATCCATTGATTTGATGGTGTTTGTGTTGAATAATATTGTTGAAAAAAAATATAGGAATTTTAACTGAAAAGAAAAAAAAGAACTGGATTAAAATTAACAATTTTGTCAAATCAGAATTGTTGAAATAGACTTATCATTTTTGACAAAATATAATAGTTGAATCAAAAATTAACATTTTTGTTAATTAGAATTTAGTTAAATCAAAAATTAACATATTTGTTAATTAGAATTGTGTTTAACAAAAATCATCATTTTTGTTTATTAGATTAGTTGAATCAAAAATAACATTTTTGTTAATTAGATTATGGTTAAATAAAATATTCATTTCTGTCAAAATATGTTAGTTAAAACAAAATATTCATTTTTGTCAGAACATGTTAGTTGAAACAAAATATCCATTTTTTTCAGAACATGTTAGTAAACAAAATATTCATTTTTGTCAATATACTTTAGTTAAACAAAAATATTCATTTTTGTCAATATAGTTTAGTTAAACAAAAATATTCATTTTTGTCAATATAGTTTTGTTGAAACAAAAATATCCATTTTTGTCAATATAGTTTAGTTAGGCAAAAATATTCATTTTCGTCAATATAGTTTTGTTGAAACAAAAATATTCATTTTTGGCAATATAGTTTAGTTAAACAAAAATATTCATTTTTGTCAATATAGTATAGTTAAACAAAAATGTTCATTTTTGTCAATATAGTTTTGTTGAAACAAAAATGTTCATTTTTTTCAATATAGTTTAGTTAAACAAAAATATTCATTTTTGTCAATATAGTTTAGTTAAACAAGGATATTCATTTTTGTCAATATAGTTTGTTGAAACAAAAATATTCATTTTTGTTAATATAGTTTAGTTAAACAAAAATATTCATTTTTGTCAATATAGTTTAGTTAAACAAAAATATTTATTTTTGTCAATATAGTTTTGTTGGAACAAAAATGTTTATTTTTTTCAATATAGTTTAGTTAAACAAAAATATTCATTTTTGTCAATATAGTTTTGTTGAAACAAAAATATTCATTTTTGTCAATATAGTTTAGTTAAACAAAAATATTCATTTTTGTCAATATAGTTTAGTTGAACAAAAACATTCATTTTTGTCAAATTAGAATTGTTGAACAAAAATGTACATTTTTGTCAAATTAGAATTGTTAAACAAAAATATACATTTCTGTCAAATTAGAATTATTGAACAAAAATATACATTTTTGTTAAATTAGAATTGTTGAACAAAATATACATTTTTGTCAATACACATTAGTTAAAACAAAATATACATTTTTGTAAAAAACACATTAGTTAAAACAAAATATATATTTTTGTAAAACACATTAGCTGATACCAGATTTGTCACTTTCGTCAAATTATACCACAGAATTTGTATGTAAATTAAAGTGACATTTTTATCATCAAATTATACAATAGAATTTGTATGCAAATTTAAGAATCATTTTTATTGTTAAAACGTACAATAGAATTAGTATACAAATTTAAGAATCATTTTTATTGGCAAAACATACGTTAGAATTTGTATGCAAACTAAAGTGACATTTTTACCGTGAAATTATACTATAGAATTTGTATGCAAATTAAAGTGACATTTTTACCGTCAAATTATACAGTAGAATTTGTATGCAAATTAAAGTGACATTTTTATTGTTAAATTATACAATAGAATTTGTATGTAAATTTAAGTGATGTTTTTATTGTTAAATTATACAATAGAATTTGTATGCAAATTAAAGTGACATTTTTATCGTTAAATTGTACAATAGTATTTCTATGCAAATCAAAGTGATATTTTATTGTCAAATTATACGTTAGAATTTGTGTACAAAGTAAAGAGGAATTTATATATATATATATATATATATATATATATATATGTTATACATTGAAACTATATATACAAATAAAATATTTCTTTTATTTGTTAAAGATAAAGATAGAAATTGCATACAAATAATGAAAATAAAAATTATCTTTTTATTTGTCATTAGCAAAAATGTCATGTGAATATAACACATATTTATTTGACATTATGAACATGTAGATATGATATGCCAATAAAACATTCTTTTATTTGGAGTGCTAAATACGTTAGTGGAATCGTCGAATGATTTATATTTATATGTAACTATACATATATAAATATAAATTAAAATTAAACGAATCGCGCGCGGTAGTTCGCGTTTCCAAATCGTAACTTAAACGATTATACCGAAAGATCCGACCGTTAGATTTTCCCAAACTGGAACCGTTAGGTTCGCTTTGGGAAGATCTTTCCAATGATATAAAATTCGTTAAAGTCTAACGGTTAGATTTCGTGATATGTTTAAATCAAATTTGGGTAAAAACAGCGCCAGGGTTGCCAATTGACCCGAACGTCGTTAAATTAAATTGGGCTATTTTTATATTAATAAAAATAGCGATAAATCATTATAAAATAATATTAACGATATGAAATGATTTTAAATTATATATATTCGAGAATTATTTGAAAAGACCGTGTTCAATCTCATTTCAAATAATTATATGACAATTTAAAGTCGAAGCTTTTGGAGACCGACGATCTTCACATCAAATGGATGACTACTGATGCCCTGGACTAATTTTCTCCCAGGAAAGGCTTACAATGGTAGTTGTCCGGACGTACTTGTTGATTGTCCGGATAAGCGAGCACTTCTCTTCCGTATTGGACATACGGGACAAGGAATATGGTGTCTTCGGTTTCATTCAGACCCAAAACGGACTTGTAAATGGATGTGTGTCCTACATTGGATTTCATTCTATGTGAATTGATTTCTATTTAATATATATCTGTTTGGTGGCGGAGAATTTATTCTCTTGCTTAACAACCTTCTCTGAGACGCATGAGCTCAGAGATTGTATATTGATAGTTATTGATCGCATGACGTGAATTGTCAATGTGGCATACCAAGATGCAAATGATCAAGGCTTTCGTTGAAAAGCAGAGCCTTGTGGTTGATGATCAAAGAACAGCCCATTTAGGCATAGCTTTGTGTATAGCGTAATTTCGCAAACCTCACATCCCGGTATGAGTTAGAAACGGGACAAGGGAACGCAGGGAGTGCACACGTTTCTTTCTAGCTAGAAGTGGTATCAGGGTTTTGCAAGCCCTGACATTTTACTTATGTGGATGATAGGTTACGAGGCCTCGGTTATATTGGTCGATAATGACCAATTTATAGGTTTAATATGACCGGGAAGCGTGTGCTTAGGAATTGCCAATCCACTAAAATATTTTTGGACCGACCCTGTAGGATCCAAGGCTTCGCCATCGTCCGAATGCTTAGACGTTTGCTAGAGTGTCTCGAATCGGTAAGGAGATCGTCTTAGCCTTGACTCATGATGGAAATCCAACTTCCATTACGACACCATGCTGTTTTGATTGTAGAACTAGTATGGCAACATAGTATATGGTAGCTATGCCGTCTATGATTGATACATTATGATTGAAAAATGTTTTTGAAACATGTATACACTAATAATAATATTAAATCCATTTTTATCGTATCAAGCATTTTTGACCATTATAAGGTAAAACTCTATCCTCTAGATTGTGTTGCATTATGTGATGGGATTTGAGTCTTATAATGGTTTTATTTTTCTAAGAAGCATTGCGTTGTTTTACGATTTACTTTATTTATGCACTGGCAATCTAAGGGAGTAAACCCGTTTAGCGTTAGCGGAGTGGTCCTGTGATTAGCCTTATTATTATTAAATAGATTAAGTAAGATTCCTCATACCAGTCCCATGACTGACTCGTTGTTTGTTTCACTTGCAAACTTGAGTGCCCATATTTTCCACACGGGTAGTTGAGTAGGTTATTTTGCAGATATATTGAGCAGGATTCTTGATCGAAGCTTAAAGCTATGTCCAGAGCATTGATAGTCTTCCATTGTGTTAGTTTATTTGTTCCACTGCATTATATTACATTTATTGTAATTTATCTTCCGCTGTATTATATCGATGTACTCTGATATTCTGTACTCTGATATAACATTATTAAAATGTTTATAAAAGTCTTCTGTTATTTGTTCTGATGTGTTGTATGCCCAATGTTATCGTATTCGGGTTTTTGAACGGTCTTAGTCGATTTTGCGATCGATTAGGTCCGGGCAAAATCCAAATCGTTACAGCTAGTATCAGAGCTCTGGTTAGCTCAAATATTTGGGGTACATCTCGTTAGAACTGAACAAAAGACTCATCAGAGGTAGGATTAGAAATATCCTATAAAAGAATACTCATGTGAGATAGGATCAGTAGTAACCTAGAATGAGAAAAATTCATTAGAGATGGGGTTAGTATTGCCCTAAAATGAGTTGAGAGTGACAAGTTTATAATTATCGTATTTGTGATTATATACATAATCCGATTTTAGAAAATATGATTTTCGATATATAAAAGCTATATATATTTGAAAAGCTAATCAACTAATTGATTGATGACTGTGTTGTTGTGATTAATAGTTCAAATAATAAAATTATTGAAACCAATAAAAGAATGAAAATTAAATTTGTTAATTAAATAACTTTCAGCTCCGTTCCTTTTCAAGGACGAAAAGATTTTTAGTGGGGGAGATTGTAACAACCCGAAATTTTGGAACCAATTTAAACTTTTTATTTTAGCAATTTTAGTGAATTTTAAATATTTAAAATAATTTATTTTAAATAATTACGATTAAAAATTTATTTAAATCGAAGTTAGAACGAACATATTTATTTTAATTTTAAAAGGGGTTTAAAATAGCGCGACAGTTTGATAATTTGAATTTGAACTTTGACTAAATGTGCAGGGTTCAAAATAAATCGAATTTCAGTAAAACTAGAAATATTTAAATTTGTTTAATAATATATTTCCAACGAATCCGAAAAATCGAACGAGCATCAAAAGTTAGGCCCAGTTTAAAATTCAGAATAGTCGCTATAGAATTTAATATATACATAGCTTGTATAAATAACCGTTTTGCAAACGACCTCTGTTTTCGACGAAACCACTTCGGTTGAATCTGGAATGTCAAATTATTGCAGGATTCCAATTTTCCTAATTTTTGGAATTAATATGTGAGCGTGGCGAAAGAAAACGTGTTTTGCCAATTTTAGTCAAATTGGATCGACTAGAAAATGGCCATTTTTCAAACGGTCTCCAAATTCGACGAAATTAATTTTTTTAGGACCGTAATGTCAAAACATAACTAGAAATAATTTTTCTGGAATTTTTGGAGTTAGTATGTGGCCCTAGTAATTTAAATGTACATTTAAATTAAATAAATAAATGATTTAAATTTTAATTTAAAGAAAACAGACTGAAAATGATCGTTGGGCAGACGAGACCTAGCCCATTGGTTCCGGAACGGGGGTAATTGGGCAGAAACAACTTTTGTTGGGCTGAAATTGGAGCTGTTAAGGACTGATGGGGGAAAACCAATAATTAAAGGAATTTAATATTATTATATTATAAATAATCTAGCATAAAACCCTAACCTAATGTCTACAGCCGCCACTTCAAAGGAAACCAAAATTAAAGAGACTTTTTGGATCTTTAAAATGGTACGCTCGAGATCATATATATGGTGTTGCAAATAAGTTGATCTCGAGCTTCAAAGGGCGCTCGTTCAGGCCGGAATTCAGGGGGTATGGGGTTGCGAGCTGTGCGAGGTTATGGGTGGGGGTTGCCGATGTTGGCGGGTGTCGGGGTGGTGTTCGCCGATCAGATTCCGACGCGTCGATGTGGTGGCAAGATCAAACCCTAGTTTGTGGTTTTGGGTTCAATTTCACAGTAAACAATGAAGAAAGAAGAACGAAGCAGCGACCTGATTAAGGGTGATTAAAGATGGATTAATATTAATTTATTATTTAATTATATTATTATGAAATTAAGTTAGAAAACTCTATATCTTATTCATACTAAATAAGAATCAAACGAAATCAGTTGCATTGGATTCGCAAACAGCGAGATCTACATGACGGAATAGACCAAATATGAAACAAAGCACGTTGGAATTTCATACAAAAGTCATTATGAGAAATTCTACTTTTTTATATATAATTAAATTCAATTAATCATAATTGTGGTATTACCCATAAGCTGTAATATCCTATTGACTGTCATACGTGACTTAATCTAGAATTGATATTGTTAAATTATACACTCTTAAATTCTTTTTGTATGATTTGTGATTTGATCTAGAATTGGTGTTGTTGTGTAGATCCATTGATTTGATGGTGTTTGTGTAACGACCCGGTTTTTAAACGACTTTGGTTATCGACATAAACGCAATAATGACTAACCAAACATCGAAAAATAACCGTAGTTAATGAAAGAAATTAGAGGGTGAGAATAGATAAGATAGAAACTTATAATAGAAGAAGAAAAAGAACACAACATCAGAGTAACACGAATCTCACAGCGGAACGAACAACATATTATAGATAACATATACTTGAAATAAAATTAGTATATGTATACAATAACATTATCAGAGTACAACACTTACAACACAATGGAAATAACTATAGCTATATAATCCTGAAGCCTCCTGCTCCAAGATCTTCTAGTATATCTGTAAATCCCGACTACTTGATTGCCCGTACAAAATTGGGCACCCAAGAGTTTAGGGAAAACAAAACAAGATAAACTCCGGGTCAGTCATGGGACTGGTATGAGTAAAACAGTTTAAAACAATTTGAACAAGTAAATGATATCTCATAAGACCACGCCGTATAACAGAATGGGTTTTCCCCTTATGAGAATCCAAATTGTCTGTAACACCCCACGTCCATTAATGTCACTCATGAAGGGAATGCATTAACTTCCATGGAGGTTATAAGTGAATATAGAACAGAAAAATTACAACAAGACAGATAATAAATAGTACTTGGAAATCTAAGACTTCATTTTATTACAGCGGAAATTAAACATGTTTGTTGCATCATAAAACCATAGATCATAACCAAGTACAATATCCATCTTCATAAAAACAAAATACATAATCCCATTACATAAATAGCCATTAAAAAGATAACAAGCTGGACTTTACTTCAATGGTCCAAGCTTTCCAAAGAGAGATGAAGAAATTCAATCAAACTCCACTAGAGCTGGGCCCAACCTGAGGACCTGGAGGGGGAAAAAGGATAGAAATAGAGGGGGTCAGACATAAAGTCTGGCGAGTATGATAATTCTAACAATACTTATTAACAAAATAACTAGACTAAGGCATAAGCTGGAAGACAAGTAAATGTCTATGAACTCTTAGGAAGATAAAGATAGCGTTTAAGATAACGTTAAAGATAACGGTAAAGGCACGCTTAATTACTAACGAATGCTTACTACACTGCACCACACATTACTACACCGCACCACACCAGTCACCATATTGTTTGATCCCACTTGCTTCACACAGAAACTTTATAAATAGCCTTACGTACCCCTAGCTGACTACATAGGTGCCGTCTACCCCTATCTCCACTAGGTGTACCCCACTACCCACTTTCGATCGGCTCTCTACTCGTAGATACCCGTGCTGGCCCCACAGTAGGGTGTATCACTCCCTTAAAGTGGCAACTCGATACAACTTGAGAATGCACGGCTTATACCTACACGATGCAACAACGTATTATCTACCAGCCCGGGTCCACACACGCATATGAAACCCGTTGGACTTGCGTTGCCACCGCTCCCTGTTTTGGCCTCTTACAGTAAAACCCAGCATGCGTGTCCCGTCCTCGACTTGGGTCGAGCCCACAAAGATACGTTTGGGATACTGGTCGAAATGGGCCCCCACAAGCTACCCACCTAAGCTTGTCACTAGTATATCCCACTTAACCCTCTTAGTCATGTTCATTTACATGTGTGTTTGGTTAAGTCTTACTAATCGTATTTCACATGCCACTAAGGGCACCCCCTAGAGTCCTTGTGCCACCCAAGGCACCTACTTAACCCCCATGTCCCACTTTACATGTTTATCTGGTTAAGTATTTCTTAATTCATTCAGGCCATAACCTCATAAAGACCTCTCACATTAGACTGGCATTTATGGCAGCTGGATTTACAGGGCGGGTCCGGGCAGTCTTACACCATAACAGAGTATAACCTCGTGTCTTTACAACAGTTATGCTTTAGTTTAGGCCTAGGACCTCTCACATTGGGCTGACATTTGTGACCATTGGATTTGTCGGGCGGGTCCGGGCAGGTTTATGTCACAAACGAGTCCAACCTCGTGTCCTAAGCATTGATTAACACTTAAAATCTTTTACCCCAGTTTTAATATTTCCCTATTCAAATTATTAATTAAGTCAACTTTTAATGATGTCCATAATTGACTCAATTTTGGCCATCCACTTATGGCATGCAAAATCATATCAATTGCACCCCAACCTTTTAATATTAAATCCTTAATATTACCCCTACCCCACGTTTATACGTTCGCTTATTCAACGCATAATATAGGCTAGACTTGTATAGTCTAACACCTAGCACAAAGATGAATTATCACAACATATAGACAATTAAAATAAATCTAATCATAATAGGGGTGAAACTTTTATAAACTACACATGTTAAGTATCAAAAGGTGTCAACTTGTTAAATGTCTCAATTTACATGATATGATCATAGCCCAAATCTATACATAAACTTGCATATGGGGTTTTTAGGCAACATAATGATGGTGTGAACTAGCATAGGATATCACATATGTCATAGCATAATTCTAGATTTCATAATAGATGTCTTGGTATATGTTCATAACTTTTCTAATCAATCTAACTTGCATATGTGACTTGTCATATAGATCAACATAACCCAAACATGATGATTTAATTAATATGAACTAACTAGCATAGATGGTAACATCATGGCCTTTTTAACATGTATGATTCATCACAACTTAGCATAGAAACTTTCAACATATATAACATCATCATAGCATGATTTACAACATATAAGATATCATCATCACATAACATTGGATTTACAATATACATGATAGCAAAAGAGGTTTACAACAACATATATGATAATTCACATCATCTACTCATAATCCATTCATAACTCAACCTAATTAAAATGATAATAATCTTGTTAAGATCATCATACTCACAATTTAGAGAAGAAAAGAGAGAATTTTGCTTTGCTTTAGGGTTGAGAGAATTAGAATTGAATTAGCTTTTCTTCTTTCTTAGTTGGCGGCGGCTCCATTGATTCCCATGGCGACGGTAACTATTCTATTTTAATTAGGTTTAGGGTTATCATTAGTGTAACACCCCGAATTTCGGTTAATGCTAAAATTCACTAATTGCAGAATAAATAATCTCAGGTGTGAGAATTGGGGGAAACGGGCTGCGTCATTGCGTTCGTCTCGGAAAAATACGCAGAATAGAGTCCGAAATTTTGTAAATCGGAGTCCGTATGGCCCAGTTATGGCCCAATGAAGTTGACAGAAAATTCAAGTTAAAAACAGATTTAAAATTAAAAATCAGATTTCGAAATTGAAGCCAGCAGGGGGCCAGGCGGGAAAATTCTCGCCCTACCCGTGTCGACAGGGCTGTCGACATGCATGTCGACTGGGGAGTCGACTACCCTGTCGACTTGCCTGTCGACATGGCGTGTCGAGCCAGTTGGCTTGGGTGCGCCAGATCTGGTTTTCTGGCTAGGGCTGGGCTGGGTTCTAGAGGTTTCCTAAATCTGACGGACCTAATCTAAACTAGGGCTAATCCTATGGTCTAAAACACACCCTAATCCTATAAATACACCCTAAACCTACCCTAATCCATACTAAAAATAGAATTGAGGGCTACATGCCGCCAAATTAAATCTTAGAAGGAGCCTCCACTAATTTATGAAGAGGGTTGCAAGCTAATCACTCTCTAATCAACCTCTAATCCATTCTAAGCATCTTAATCTTCTTCATTTGGAGTGCAAATTTGCTAGTTGTGAGTTTCTATCACTTTGATGATCAATTGTTAAATTAAGTAGATGAGATATGATGAGATCTATGGTTTTGCATGAGGATTAATGGGTTTTCAAGTCATATGATATGATGTGAATATGCTAATCTATGTTTAATATTAATCCTATGTTTATGCATGTTGAATATGTGAGTTTATGCAAGTTGAATATGTGAGTTTATGCAAGTTGGATATGTGGGTTTATGCAAGTTAAGTATGTGGGTTTATGCAAGTTAAGTGGTGGGTTTATGCATAATAGGTAATTGATTCTATGCATGCTAAGTATGTGGTTTTATGCATGCTAAGTGTTTGGTATTATGCATAAATCATGACATGCAAGTTTACCCTTTTAAATGTGATGCATACATATGCAAGATGACACCTTTATATGCTATGTGTATATATATATATATATATATATATATATATATATATATATATGCATGTTTACCCTCCTTTAAGATGCAAGTCATATATGCAAGTTCAACATGTTAAGCAAGTTATGTGTATGCTTATATGCAAGAATATGAATGCTTATGCAAGTTATGTATATGCTTAAATGCAAGTTTAACATGATATGCAAGTTATGCATGCTTATGCAAGTATGTGAATGCTTATGCAAGAATGTGAATGCTTATGCAAGTTATGTGTATGCTTAAATGCATGTTTAACATGTTATGCAAGTTATGAGAATGCTTATATGCAAGTTCAACATGTTATGCAAGATATGTGTATGATAATATGCAAGTTCATATGCAACATGTTATGCAAGTCATATGTATGATAATATGCAAGTTCATATGCAACATGTTATGCAAGTCATGTGTATGATAATATGCAAGTTTGGGTTAAATGTAGTTGGGTTAATATATGCTCATATATGCAAGTTGACCTCCTCTTAACCCATGACAAAGTTATATGCTAAGATTTGGTGAAACCCATGATATTTGTGATGGATCTTCCCTTTATTATGTCATGAAATGAGAACGATTTACGTGGGGAACGATGGGGTAATAAATATGTTAATAAAAGTATGATTGGGTATGATTAAGCATACCATAAAAATAAATTAACATAAGTGGGAATTTACCTATTGAGTTAGGTCTACCCCATGGGAATTTACCTATTGAGTTAGGTCTACCCATGTTATGAAAAACTTGATATTAATTAGGGATAATTAATATGAGGGTGATTAATTAGGTGTAATTAATCGACTAAGACACGAGGTTGGACTCATTTGTAGTGTAAAACTGCTCGGACCCTACCGGCTTAACCAGTTGCTACAAATGTCAGCCCAATGTGAGAGGTCTTAGCCATAAATTAAATACGTGATTAAAGCAAAGACACGAGGTTAGACTCTGTTATGACGTAAGACTGCCCGGACCCTACCGGCTTAACCAGGCGGTCATAACAGCCAGTCTAATGTGGGAGGTCTTTATGGGAGATCACGGTCTTAATTAATTAAGAAACACTTAACCATATTAGCATGTAGTGGGACATGAGGGGTTAAGTGGGTGCCTTGGGTGGCATGAGGAAATCTAGTGGTTGCCTTAGGTGGCAATAGAAAATACGATTAGAATACTTAACCAAAGTGGAACATGTAATTAAAACATGGTTAAAGGGTTAAGTAAGTGCTTTTGGGTGGCATGTAGAAATCTAGTGGGTGCCTTGAATGGCAATTAAAATATGATTAATGACTTAACCAAAATTTATAACATGTAAGGGGACATGGTTAAAGGGTTAAGTGGGATTCACTAGAAATAACAAGCTTAGGTGGTAGCTTGTGGGGGGCCCATTTCAACCAATATCCCAAACGTATCTTAGTGGGCTCGACTCTAGTCGAGTGACGGGACACGCATATTGGGCTTGACTATAAGAGGCCAAAAAGGGTTAGCGGTGGCAACGCAGGATCAACGGGTTTCATATGCGTGTGTGGACCCGGGCTGGTTGGTAAGTCGTTGTTGCATCGTGTAGATATAAAGCCGTGCACCGTTGATATTATCAGGTTGCCACTTTGGGAAATGATACACCCCATTGTGGGACCAGCACGGGTATCTACGGTAGGGAGCCGATCGCTTGGGAGTAGTGGGTACACCTAGTAAAGATAGGGGCAGACGGCACCTATGTAGGGGTACACGAAACTACTGGGTAAAATTACTAAGTACACTTAGTGGGATCAATCTTTAAGTAGGAATTACCCTTGGGTGGGTAGAACTGGTGTGGTGCAGTGTAGGAATTACCCTTGGGAGGGTAGATCTGGGGTGGTGAAATCTAGGAATTATCCTTGAGTGGGAAAATGCGTCTTTACGGTTATCTTAGTTTATGCTAAGTCTGCCAAGCTGCTTAGTGTAGCCATTCATCCCCAAACATTACCGTATATCAAGCTTATGTCTTCTCTGGTTACTTTAATGATTGTATTGTTAAAGTTATAGGACTCGCTCAGACTTATGTCTGACCCCGTTGTTTTTATCTTTTTTTCCCAACCCTCAGGTTATCAGAGTGGGCCCAGTACGAGTGGGCTTTGATCAGGCTGCTTTATTCTCTTTTGGAGCTTGGACCATAGGTGTAGAGCTCAGCTTACCCTTTCTTTTATGGCTTTCAGTTCATGTAATGGGATTATGTACTTTTATTTATCAGGATGGATATTTTGTACTTGACTCTTATTATGGTTTTGTGATGTAACCAAACCTGTTTTACTTTCCGCTGCAATGAAATGAAATGATGTTTTAAAATTTTCAAGTATTACTTATATCTGTCTTGTTGTAATTTTTCTGTTCTATATTCACTTAAAATACTCCACCGATGTTACGGCATTCCCTTAGCGAGTGACCATAGCGGGTGTGGGGTGTTACACGTGGTATCAGAGCCAGGTTACCGGAACAGATAAAATTTCAAGAAAAACTATTTTCTAAGAATATTTTGAAAGGAGTATTTTCAAAAACATGTCTTTTAAGAGAAAAGTTTTTGAAAGAAAAGCATAATCCCCGATAGCCATATCTTTATCTTTTGAATTCTCCGTTTGAATCTTTCCTTTTTCGTCTCAGCATGGCTGAAGATCTTTATCTTCTGGACGGTATAGCGGTACCAGTATGGTATAGGAGGTTGTTAGAGGCTAGGGCCGCCGCTGCGGGTCCAGCAAATGTTCCTCCTCCACCCGTTGCACTCGTTCCTCCTCGCGCGGACACTTTTGTTATGACTTGTAGGAAGTTTAAGGCTATGGGAGGAAAACCTTTTGTGGGAGCTAGGGATTGGCTTAATGAGACGGAAGAATTGATGGAAATCTTCGAAGTGGAAGAGGGAAAGAAAGTCAGGTTAGCCGCTTGGTTAATGGAAGGAGAGGCCTCGTTCTGGTGGGAGGTCACTAATGGAGAACGCCCTGTTGACTCTTGGGTGGATTTCAGGCAAAGGTTTGAGGCAAAGTTTCTCTCAAAAACGGAAGAAAATATGCACGTGGAAAGGTTCTTGAACTTAAAGCAAGGGAACTTATCGGTGAAAGAATATGTTAACAAGTTTAATCAGTTAGTGAGATTCAATATGGACTTGGTAAACACACCGGAAGAGAAAGCTTTGAGGTTCGTTAAAGGCTTGAACGAACCGATGCACGGATTGGCTATGTCTCACATCCCTATGGGGGCTACTTTCGAGAAGCTAGTGGGCATGGCACATATGCATGAGGAAGAGAAGGGTCCCAATGCTAATAAAGCACCCGAGAAGGAAGGAGATCAGAAGAAACCTCGACAGCAACAGCAAAACAAGGGTGGGAAAGGCAGTGGTGGCAAGGGAAAGAAGAAGTGCTTCAATTGTGGAACACTAGGCCACCTAAACAAGGATTGTCGCAAAAAGAAGAAGACTGGCTGCTTCCACTGTGACGAAGCAGGACATCTAGTGAAAGACTGTCCTAAGAAAGGGCAAAGGACGGGGTCTACCTCAGGAGGACATGTGCAAGCTCTTGTGGCACCAGCTCAGGCAAGGGGGCAAGTTCAGGCTCTCGCAGCTCCACCGGTTCGAGGAAGAGGTAGAACTATCTCCGTGGAAAGTTTAGTTTTCCTGTTTGATCATCCTGTCCGTACTTTATTTGATTTTGACGCATTGAGTTCGTTTATCTCAACATTGTTAGTTGAGTCACTGCACTTAGACACCAGTTTAGTAGGTGATCCCTTAGTTGTTTCAAACCCAATTGGGGCTCCATGGTGTGTTTGGGTTTGAAAGTTTCTATACTTAGCGTTGAGTTTAGATGTGATGCTTTTTGAGCTTCACAGGATATGGGTTAGTTTTGGGCATGGACTGGTTATCCAGTAATGGTACCGTCCTTATTGTGGAAGGAGAGTTGTTAGACTGATGACCCGCTTGGGTAACACTCTCGAGGTCTTTTGTAATCCCATGGAATCTGTTATGCTAAGTTATCTAGAATCGCTTGACATGTCGGTCGAGAGTTTGCGGTCTGTTAGAGTAGTTCGGGAATACTCGGATGTGTTGGGGAGGTGAAGGGCTTACCTCCGGAGCGGGAGATTGACTTCCGAATATATTTGGTAGACAATGCCAGACCAGTGTCTTGGCCAGTGTGCCACGTGGCTCCTCGTGAGAGGAGGGAACTCCATAAGCAAGTAGGCGATTTGCTTGAGAAGGGGTTCATAAAACGAAGTATATCGGAGTGGAGTGCTCCAGTAGTTTTTGCTACGAAGGCGGATGGGTCCCTCAGACTTTGTGTAGACTATAGCTCACAAAGAAGAATAGACACCCATTGTCGAGGATTGATGATCTCTTTGATCGGTTAGTGGGCGCCTCAGTATTTTCGCAGTTGGACTTAGCCACGAGGTTTCGTCAGTTGAGAGTGACTGAGGATAGTATAGAGAAGACTACCTTTAGGACTCCGGATGGTTTTTATGAGTGGCTGGAGATGCCATTTGGTTTGACGTACGCCCCCGCATACTTTGTTGATTTGATGAGAAGGGTGTTCAGGGAGTGCCTAAATAAGTTTGTGATGGTCTTTGTAAATGACATCTTGGTCTTTTCTAGGAGCGGAATAAGTTTTCGTGTGTGCTCAATAGGCTGAGCAAAGCCAGTATGGGATAAACGATGGTTTTGGAGCGAGACTGGCGAGGACATCCAGAATTGGACAAGGGCTTAATTATTTAGCCGTTTTTACTAATATCATCTCACGTAGGACGTCTAGGTTCGAAGGAGGCATCCCTTGGGTGTTTGTCTGATATTGGTTTAGGCCTTTGGGGCTTGCATTTGGGGGATGTCGAGTTCGACCAGGGTGGTATGCGTGAGAGATGGATAGTTGTGACGATTTTGCATGGGAGAATATCCTGATTTTCTCTAGGAGTGGAGAAGAGCATGCCCTACATCTTAGGGAAGTATTGGAGACTCTCCAAGCGCATAGTCTTAAGACAGCAATAGTGAATAGGATTCTTAACATCCTATGAGTTTGAGATAGCGTACACCCACGGCAAGGGTAACATGGTAGCGGACGCCTTAAGTAGAAAAAGGTTGTCCTCGAGTTCATGGTTCGTTGAACGACGGAGCTTAGAGTTTATTTCTATGTTTGACTTTAGACCTTCCGTTGACTTTGTACCCGGTTTGCTAGCCTCCTTGGAGGTTAGGCCTACTCTTTTGGGACGAATTAGCGAGGCACAGCGAGACGACCCACAGTTGGATGAGTTAGTAGAGAAGCTCATGAGGAGGGGGTCGTCCATCCATTTGAGTAGGTACACCCTAGGTGGTAAGGGGTGGTTGCGTAGAGACGGTAGACTTTGTGTACCGCAAGACGAGGGTTTGAAAAAGACTATTCTTGATGATGCACACCGTTCTAGGATGACCATTCATCCCGGTGGGGACAAGATGTACCAAGATATGAAGCGGGTTTTCTTCTGGGCCGGTATGAAGAAAGATGTGGCCGAGCATGTCGCTCGATGCTTGGGGTGCCAATAAGTGAAGGCGGAGCAAAAGAAACCTGGTGGGTTGCTTCACCCATTGGAAGTTCCGCAATGGAAGTGGGATAGCATCTCGAAGGATTTTATTGACAGGTTACCCAGATCAAGGAAGGGTAATACGGGAATTTAGGTGGTAGTAGACAGGCTTACTAAGAGCGCCCATTGTATACCCGTGAAGAGTAAGAGAACTGCTCCATGGCTAGCTTCAGTTTACATTCGAGAGATTATTAGATTGCATGGTGTACCTTCCAGTATAGTGAGCGATCGAGATCCTATCTTCACTAAAGAGTTTTGGAAAAGTTTGCAAGAGGCGGTAGGGACTCAATTGTGTTTGAGTACCGCATAACATCCTCAGATAGACGGCCAGACCGAGAGGGTGAATCGTATTTTAGAAGACCTTTTGAGGCTATGTATCTTGGATTTAGGAGGTACATGGGAAGAGCATCTTCCATTGGTGGAGTTGTCCGACAGGCTTAATGGTGTACATGATGTATTCCATGTGAGGAAGGGCTTACATAAGATCGTAGAGGCGTTAGAGCCAAGCTTGCTTAGAGAAGTGGAAGTAGAGCGTGATGCAACGATTCGACGAGCTCCTACTTGCATCCTTGGGTCAGAGATTTGGAAGTTGAGAAACAGAGAGGTTCAACTAGTCAAAGTACAATGGGGAGATGAAGAGAGCGACGCTACCTGGGAGACGGAAGCGAAGATGCGGTCGAGGTACCCTTTTCTTTCGGAGGGTATGTCCTTTTGCTTCTCCTTCATCGCATATCTTGTGCTTATCTTATCCTTAGTATGTCCTCTCGTTAGTACCTTTGACCTTCAGATAGGATAGTCCTATGGTTGAAACATGTGTTTGAGACATGTTATGTATGATGGATGCAAGTGGATGCAAGTGTTTGCTAGTGGTTGCTCGTGGATGCATATACACACACTTTAGGCACTAGATCGGCTCAGTCACTTCATATTGCATATTGCATATTTATGTGTGTAGGTAGCTATATTAATGGATGTATAATGATTGTGTTATCATATGGATGATGCATTTTTGGTGAATGATTGTGCACTCATGTAGATGTTGTATGTGTCGATAGGGTTCTCTCGCATACATAATGGATGCATGGCACTATCAGGGTTTGCATATGTTCATACATTAGATAGGGAACATATACACACACTTTTTGCATATGCTCATACATCATTAGAAATTGTTTTAAGGACAATGGATGCCCGTGTTTGATGGATTGAGTAGATGGTTGTTTGGATGGTAGGATATGCATTCTCCTTAGCTTAGAGATTTCGGGGACGAAATCCTTTAAGGAGGGGAGAATGTAACACCCCAAATTTCGGTTAATGCTAAAATTCACTAATTGCAGAATAAATAATCTCAGGTGTGAGAATTGGGGGAAACGGGCTGCGTCATTGCGTTCGTCTCGGAAAAATACGCAGAATAGAGTCCGAAATTTTGTAAATCGGAGTCCGTATGGCCCAGTTATGGCCCAATGAAGTTGGCAGAAAATTCAAGTTAAAAACAGATTTAAAATTAAAAATCAGATTTCGAAATTGAAGCCAGCAGGGGCCAGGCGGGAAAATTCCCGCCCTACCCGTGTCGACAGGGCTGTCGACAGGCATGTCGACTGGGGAGTCGACTGCCCTGTCGACTTTCCTGTCGACATGGCGTGTCGAGCCAGTTGGCTTGGGTGCGCCAGATCTGGTTTTCTGGCTAGGGCTGGGCTGGGTTCTAGAGGTTTCCTAAATCTGACGGACCTAATCTAACCTAGGGCTAATCCTATGGTCTAAAACACACCCTAATCCTATAAATACACCCTAAACCTACCCTAATCCATACTAAAAATAGAATTGAGGGCTACATGCCGCCAAATTAAATCTTAGAAGGAGCCTCCACTAATTTATGAAGAGGTTGCAAGCTAATCACTCTCTAATCAACCTCTAATCCATTCTAAGCATCTTAATCTTCTTCATTTGGAGTGCAAATTTGCTAGTTGTGAGTTTCTATCACTTTGATGATCAATTGTTAAATTAAGTAGATGAGATATGATGAGATCTATGGTTTTGCATGAGGATTAATGGGTTTTCAAGTCATATGATATGATGTGAATATGCTAATCTATGTTTAATATTAATCCTATGTTTATGCATGTTGAATATGTGAGCTTATGCAAGTTGAATATGTGAGTTTATGCAAGTTGGATATGTGGGTTTATGCAAGTTAAGTATGTGGGTTTATGCAAGTTAAGTGGTGGGTTTATGCATAATAAGTAATTGATTCTATGCATGCTAAGTATGTGGTTTTATGCATGCTAAGTGTTTGGTATTATGCATAAATCATGACATGCAAGTTTACCCTTTTAAATGTGATGCATACATTTGCAAGATGACACCTTTATATGCTATGTATATGTATATGTATATATATATATATATATATATATATATATATATATATATATGCATGTTTACCCTACTTTAAGATGCAAGTCATATATGCAAGTTCAACATGTTAAGCAAGTTATGTGTATGCTTATATGCAAGAATATGAATGCTTATGCAAGTTATGTATATGCTTAAATGCAAGTTTAACATGATATGAAAGTTATGCATGCTTATGCAAGTATGTGAATGCTTATGCAAGAATGTGAATGCTTATGCAAGTTATGTGTATGCTTAAATGCATGTTTAACATGTTATGCAAGTTATGAGAATGCTTATATGCAAGTTCAACATGTTATGCGAGATATGTGTATGATAATATGCAAGTTCATATGCAACATGTTATGCAAGTCATATGTATGATAATATGCAAGTTCATATGCAACATGTTATGCAAGTCATGTGTATGATAATATGCAAGTTTGGGTTAAATGTAGTTGGGTTAATATATGCTCATATATGCAAGTTGACCTCCTCTTAACCCATGACAAAGTTATATGCTAAGATTTGGTGAAACCCATGATATTTGTGATGGATCTTCCCTTTATTATGTCATGAAATGAGAACGATTTACGTGGGGAACGATGGGGTAATAAATATGTTAATAAAAGTATGATTGGGTATGATTAAGCATACCATAAAAATAAATTAACATAAGTGGGAATTTACCTATTGAGTTAGGTCTACCCCATGGGAATTTACCTATTGAGTTAGGTCTACCCATGTTATGAAAAACTTGATATTAATTAGGGATAATTAATATGGGGGTGATTAATTAGTTGTAATTAATCGACTAAGACACGAGGTTGGACTCATTTGTAGTGTAAAACTGCCCGGACCCTACCGGCTTAACCAGTTGCTACAAATGTCAGCCCAATGTGAGAGGTCTTAGCCATAAATTAAATACGTGATTAAAGTAAAGACACGAGGTTAGACACTGTTATGACGTAAGACTGCCCGGACCCTACCGGCTTAACCACGCGGTCATAACAGCCAGTCTAATGTGGGAGGTCTTTATGGGAGATCACGGTCTTAATTAATTAAGAAACACTTAACCATATTAGCATGTAGTGGGACATGAGGGGTTAAGTGGGTGCCTTGGGTGGCATGAGGAAATCTAGTGGTTGCCTTAGGTGGCAATAGAAAATACGATTAGAATACTTAACCAAAGTGGAACATGTAATTAAAACATGGTTAAAGGGTTAAGTAAGTGCTTTTGGGTAGCATGTAGAAATCTAGTGGGTGCCTTGAATGGCAATTAAAATATGATTAATGACTTAACCAAAATTTATAACATGTAAGGGGACATGGCTAAAGGGTTAAGTGGGATTCACTAGAAATAACAAGCTTAGGTGGTAGCTTGTGGGGGCCCATTTCAACCAATATCCCAAATGTATCTTAGTGGGCTCGACTCTTGTCGAGTGACGGGACACGCATATTGGGCTTGACTATAAGAGGCCAAAACGGGTTAGCGGTGGCAACGCAGGATCAACGGGTTTCATATGCGTGTGTGGACCCGGGCTGGTTGGTAAGTCATTGTTGCATCGTGTAGATATAAAGCCGTGCACCGTTGATATTATCAGGTTGCCACTTTGGGGAATGATACACCCCATTGTGGGACCAGCACGGGTATCTACGGTAGGGAGCCGATCGCTTGGGAGTAGTGGGTACACCTAGTAAAGACAGGGGCAGACGGCACCTATGTAGGGGTACACGAAACTACTAGGTAAAATTACTAAGTACACTTAGTGGGATCAACCTTTAAGTAGGAATTACCCTTGGGTGGGTAGAACTGGTCTGGTGCAGTGTAGGAATTACCCTTGGGAGGGTAGATCTGGGGTGGTGAAATCTAGGAATTATCCTTGAGTGGGAAAATGCGTCTTTACGGTTATCTTAGTTTATCCTAAGTCTGCCAAGCTGCTTAGTGTAGCCATTCATCCCCAGACATTACCGTATATCAAGCTTATGTCTTCTCTGGTTACTTTAATGATTGTATTGTTAAAGTTATAGGACTCGCTCAGACTTATGTCTGACCCCGTTGTTTTTATCTTTTTTTCCCAACCCTCAGGTTATCAGAGTGGGCCCAGTACGAGTGGGCTTTGATCAGGCTGCTTTATTCTCTTTTGGAGCTTGGACCATAGGTGTAGAGCTCAGCTTACCCTTTCTTTTATGGCTATCAGTTCATGTAATGGGATTATGTACTTTTATTTATCAGGATGGATATTTTGTACTTGACTCTTATTATGGTTTTGTGATGTAACCAAACCTGTTTTACTTTCCGCTGCAATGAAATGAAATGATGTTTTAAAATTTTCAAGTATTACTTATATCTGTCTTGTTGTAATTTTTCTGTTCTATATTCACTTAAAATACTCCACCGATGTTACGGCATTCCCTTAGCGAGTGACCATAGCGGGTGTGGGGTGTTACAATTAGGATGTATTTATAGGTGTAGGAAGTTATTTAGGACCATTAGATTAACCCTGAACCATGAGAACCAATCAAATGCAAAATCTGCATTTGAGCAAATCGGCCCACGGGTTGATAGCCAAACACCGTGGATTAACCCCTAGTCGACCCAGCAGGGTGGGCCAGTTCGGTTATTCCCCCTCCCAATTCGCTATTTTGAACTTTTTCGCATATTTATTTATTTAATTTTTAATTTATATATATATATATATATATATCAATATATATATTTCTCTGCGCAACCCATTTCACTTAATTCTTTTCTAAAAATTAAGTATACTTTAATTTGTGAATTTTAATGTTATAAAATTACGGGGTGTTACATTCTCCCCTCCTTAAAGGATTTCGTCCCCGAAATCTCCAAGTCAAGAAGAATGTATATCCTACCATCTAATCGTCCATCTACTCAACCTTAAAACACCAGCATCCATTGTCCTTAAAAGACTTCTAATGCTTTAATGTTTATATGCACAGTGTGTGTATATGTCCATATCTAATGCAAAATTAGGCGGTCTACTGATTCAGTCGACCTCCTTAGTGCAATTCATGATAGTGCCATGCGTCCAATATGTATGCAAAAGATTCCTAATGATACATATTAATTCTATATGCGTGCACAACCATCCACCCGAATGCAGCAACTATATGATAATACAACCATTATACATCCATTTTACTAAATACATCCATATATATGCAATATGCAATATGAAGTGACTGAGCCGATCTGGTGCCTAATAGTGTGTGTATATGCATCCACGAGCAACCACTAGCAAACACTTGCATCCACTTTGCATCCACCATACATAACATGTCTCAAACACATGTTTCAACCATAGGATTATCCTAACTAAAGGTCAAAGATACTAGCGAGAGGATATACTAAAGATAAGATAAGTATAAGCTAAGCGATAAAGGAGAAATTAAAGGACCTACCCTCAAAAAGAAAAGGGTAACGTGAGCGCATCTTCTCTTCCGTCTTCCAAGTAGCGTTGCTCTCATCATCTCCCCATTGCAATTTGACTAGTCTGACCTCTCGATTTCTCAACCTCTTGATCTCCGACCCAAGAATGCGCGTAGGAGCTCGTCGAATTGTCGCATCACGCTCTATCTCCACCTCTCTAAGCAAGCTCGGCTCTACCACTTCCGCGGTCTCGTGCAAGCACTTCCTCAAATGTGACACATGGAATACGTCATGTACACCACTAAGTCTCTCGGGCAACTCCACTCTATACGCCATCCGTCCAATCCTCTCCTTAATAGGAAACGGCCCTACAAACCTTGGTGCTAATTTCCCAACAGACCCAAAGCGAACAACGTTTCGTAATGGAGACACTTTGACAAAGACCATGTCCCCAACTTCAAACTCGAGATCTGTCCTCCTGTTATCCGCACAAGATTTCTGCCTATCTTGCGCTGCTTTCATCCTCCTTCGAATCAAGTCGATGTTCTCTGAAGTCTCCCTAATCATATCGGGCCCAAGTAAGATCTTATCCGTAGATTCCCACCAACATGTAGGTGAATGACATGGTCGTCCATATAGAGCTTCGAATGGTGCCATACCAATGCTGGACTGAAAGCTATTATTATATGCGAACTCAACCAATGGAAGATGCTCTTCCCATGTACCCCCAAAGTCTAGGATACATAGCCTTAACAGATCCTCTAGAATGCGATTCACCCTCTCAGTCTGGCCGTCCGTCTGAGGATAATATGCGGGGCTCAAACATAACTGAGTCCCTACCGCCTCTTGTATGCTTCTCCAAAATTCGCTAGTGAAAATAGGATCGCGGTCGCTCACTATGCTTGAAGGAACACCGTGCAAACGAACTATCTCTCGAACGTATACAGAAGCTAACCATGGAGCAGCCCTCTTACTCTTCACGGGAATAAAATGGGCGCTCTTAGTAAGTCTATCTACTATAACCCAAATCCCCGTATTACCCTTTCTCGATCTTGGTAATCCGTCAATAAAGTCCATCGAGACGCTTTCCCACTTCCATAGTGGAACCTCCAATAGGTGAAGTAACCCACCGGGTTTCTTTTGCTCCGCTTTTACTTGTTGGCACACCAAGCATCTAGCGTCATACTCGGCCACGTCTTTCTTCATGCCGGTCCAAAAGTAAACTCTCTTCATGTCTTTGTACATCTTGTCCCCGCCGGGATGAATGGTCATCTTCGAATGATGTGCTTCGTCAAGAATAGTCCTCCTTAGGTCATCGTCTTTTGGTACACAAAGTCTACCGTCCCTACGTAACCAACCCTTATCATCTAGGGTGTACCTACGGAGATGGCTTGATGACTCCCCTCCTTTGAGCTTTTCTACTAACTCAACTAACTGTGGGTCGTATCGCTCTGCCTCGCCAATCCGTCCCAAAAGCGTAGGTCTGACCTCCAAGGATGCTAGCAAACCGGGTACAAAGTCAACGGAAGGTCTAAAATCAAACATAGAGATGAACTCTAAACTTCGCCGCTCAACAAACAAAGGACTTAAGGATAATCTTTTTCCACTTAAGGCATCTGCCACCACGTTACCCTTGCCAGGGGTATAGGCTATTTCGAAGTCGTAGGACGCTAAGAACTCCATCCACCTTTGCAGCCTTAAGTTCAAGTCCTTTTGAGAGAATAGGTATTTTAAAGACTTGTGGTCAGTGAATAGTTCGAATTTCTCGCCAAGAAGATAATGACGCCAAGACTTAAGCGCGAAAACGATAACGGCCAACTCTAGGTCATGCGTGGGGTAATTCTTTTCATGCGCTCTTAACTGCCTTCCACCATAGGCTATTACCCTGCCCTCTTGCATTAAGACTGCGCCTAGTCCTGTCCCACAAGCGTCAGTATAAACGGTAAATGACTTACTCCCGTCTGCCAATACTAAGACTGGGGCTGAAGTCAAAGCTCTCTTCAAACGTTGGACTGCATCATCACAATCTACGTCCCATGTGAAAACTAGGTTCTTCTTCGTCAAACGTGTCAATGGAGCTGATATCTTTGCGAAGTCTTTGATAAACTTCCTATAGTAGCCAGCCATCCCCAAGAAACTTCTCACTTCGGTAGCATTTTTAGGAACCTTCCAATCTTGGATGGCCACCACCTTCGCGGGATCTACAGCTATCCCTTCTTTGGAAACCACGTGTCCTAAGAACCGTACTTCCTTCCTCCAAAAGTGACACTTAGAAAATTTAGCATTAAGTTTATGCGCTTGAAGAGTCTCCAACACTTCCCTAAGATGTAGGGAATGCTCTTCTTCATCCTTAGAAAAGATCAAGATGTCATCTACAAAGACTACCACAAATTTGTTAAGGTACTCCCTAAACACCCTACTCATCAAATAAACAAAGTATGCGGGGGCGTTTGTCAAACCGAAGGGCATCACTAGCCATTCATAGAAACCGTCCGGAGTCCTAAAGGCAGTCTTGTCAATGCTATCCTCAGCCACTCTCAACTGATGGAAACCAGTGGCTAAGTCCAACTGCGAAAACACTGAGGCGCCAACTAACTGATCGAAGAGATCGTCAATCCTCGGCAGTGGGTGTCTGTTCTTCTTAGTAAGCTTATTAAGTTCTCTATAGTCCACACAAAGTCTAAGGGACCCATCCACCTTCGTGGCAAATACTACTGGAGCACCCCACTCCGATATACTTCGTCTTATGAACCCCTTCTCAAGCAACTCCTTCACTTGCTTACCGAGTTCCCTCCTTTCACGTGGAGCCATGTGGCATACTGGCAAAGATACTGGTTTCGCATTATCCACAAGATATATTCGAAAATCTATCTCCCGCTTTGGAGGCAAGCCCTTCACCTCCTCAAACACATCCGAATATTCTCGGACCACTCTAACAGATCGTAGATTTTCCTCAGACGCGTCAAGCGATTCTAGATAACTTAGCATAACCGAATTTATGGGATTACAGAAGATTTCGAGAGTGTTGCCAAGGCGAGTCACGAGCCTAACTACTCTCCTTTCACAATCAAGAACGGCCCCATTTCTGGATAACCTATCCATTCCTAAAATTAGCCCATAGCCCGTGAAGCCCAACACATAAGCATCACATCTAAATTCAACGCTAAGTATGGAAATTTTCAGATCCAAACACATCATGGAGAAATAAGCTGAGCCCCCTATTGGATTCGAAACAACTAGGGATCCTCTACTAAACTGGTGTTTAAGTGCAGTGATTCAACTAATGATGTAGAGATAAACGAATGTGATGCGCCCGAATCGAATAAGGTACGGACAGGATGATCAAACAGAAAAACTAAGCTTTCAACAGAAATGGTTCTACCTCGTTCTTGCAGCGGTGGGACCGCGAGAGCCTGAACTTGTCCCCTAGCCTGCCCTGGTGCCATAAGAGCCTGCACCTGTCCTCCCGAGGTAGCTCCTGCCATCTGCCCCTTCTTTGGGCAGTCCTTCACTAAATGTCCCGCATCGCCACAATGAAAACAGCCTGTCTTCTTTTTCTTTCGGCAATCCTTGCTGAGATGGCCTGAGGTTCCACAGTTAAAGCACTTCTTCTTTCCCATGCCATTATTGTCTTTTCCACCCTTCTTGTTTTGCTGTTGTGGTTTCTTCTGATTCCCCTTCTTCTCGGGTGCCTTATCAGCTTTAGCGCTTTTCTCCTCATGCATGAGCGCCATTTCTACTAACTTCTCAAAGGTGGCCCCCATCGGGATGTGGGTCATAGCCAACCCTTGCAATGGTTCATTCAAGCCATTCACGAACCTTAGAGCCTTCTTCTCCGGCGTGCTTACTAAGTCCAAGCCAAACCTTGCTAACTGATTAAATTTATTGACATATTCTTTCACTGATGAGCTTCCTTGCTTCAATGTCAAGAACCTTTCCATATATAGATTTTCTTCCGCCCTTGAGAGAAACTTCGCCTCGAACCTACGTCTGAAATCCGCCCAAGAGTCAACAGGACGCTCCCCATTAGTGACCTCCCACCAAAACGAGGCCTCTCCCTTCATCAACCAAGCTGCTAATCGAACTCTCCTCCCTTCATCTACTTCAAAGATTTCTAGCAATTCTTCCACCTCCTTAAGCCAATCTCTAGCTTCCACAAACATTTCTGACCCTTGAAATGGTTTTCCACCCATAGCCTTGAATTCCTTGCACGTCTTTGCAAAAGTATCTACGCGAGGAGGAGGAGGAACGGGTGCAACTGGTGGTGGAGGAACATTGGCTGGACCTGCAGCGGCCCTAGCCTCTTATAACCTCCTATACCATCCTGGTATCGTTACACCGTCGGGTAGATTAAGATCTTCAGCCATGTTGAAAAGAAAAAGGAAAGATTCAGAATGGAGAATTCGAAAGATAAAGAGATGGGCTATTGGGGATTATGTTTTTTTTCTTAAAAACTTTTCTCTTTAAATTTCTCATTAAAACATGTTTTTGAAAGCACTTCTTCCAAAAATAACTATTTTTCTAAAGTATTTTTATCTGTTCTGGTAACCTTAAGCTCTGATACCACGTGTAACACCCCACATCCACTAATGTCACTCACGAAGGGAATGCATTAACTTCCATGGAGGTTATAAGTGAATATAGAATAGAAAAATTACAACAAGACAGATAATAAATAGTACTTGGAAATCTAAAACTTCATTTTATTGCAGCGGAAATTAAACATGTTTGTTACATCATAAAACCATAGATCATAACCAAGTACAATATCCATCTTCATAAAAACAAAATACATAATCCCATTACATAAATAGCCATTAAAAAGATAACAAGCTGGACTTCACTTCAATGGTCCAAGCTTTCCAAAGAGATATGAAGCAATTCAATCAAACTCCACTAGAGCTGGGCCCAACCTGAGGACCTGGAGGGGGAAAAAGGATAGAAATAGAGGGGGTCAGACATAAAGTCTGGCGAGTATGATAATTCTAACAATACTTATTATCAAAATAATTAGAATAAGGCATAAGCTGGAAGACAAGTAAATGTCTATGAACTCTTAGGAAGATAAAGATAGCGTTTAAGATAACGTTAAAGATAACGGTAAAGGCACACCTAATTACTAACGAATGATTACTACACTGCACCGCACATTACTACACTGCACCACACCAGTCACCCTATTGTTTGATCCCACTTGCTTCACACAGAAACTTTATAAATAGCCTTACGTACCCCTAGCTGACTACATAGGTTTCGTCTGCCCCTATCTCCACTAGGTGTACCCCACTACCCACTTTCGATCGGCTCCATACTCGTAGATACCCGTGCTGGCCCCACAGTGGGGTGTATTACTCCCCTAAAGTGGCAACCCGATACAACTTGAGAATGCACGGTTTATACCTACACGATGCAACAACGTCTTATCTACCAGCCCGGGTCCACACACGCATATGAAACCCGTTGGACTTGCGTTGCCACCGCTCCCCGATTTGGCCTCTTACAGTCAAACCCAGCATGCGTGTCCCGTCCTCGACTTGGGTCGAGCCCACAAAGATACGTTTGGGATACTGGTCGAAATGGGCCCCCACAAGCTACCCACCTAAGCTTGTCACTAGTATATCCCACTTAACCCTCTTAGTCATGTTCATTTACATGTGTGTTTGGTTAAGTCTTACTAATCGTATTTCACATGCCACTAAGGGCACCCCCTAGATTCCTCGTGGCACCCAAGGCACCTACTTAACCCCCATGTCCCACTTTACATGTTTATCTGGTTAAGTATTTCATTCAGGCCATAACCTCATAAAGACCTCTCACATTAGACTGGCATTTATGGCAGCTGGATTTGCAGGGCGGGTCCGGGCAGTCTTACACCATAAAAGAGTCTAACCTCGTGTCTTTACAACCGTTATGCTTTAGTTTAGGCCTAGGACCTCTCACATTGGGCTGACATTTGTGACCACTGGATTTGCCGGGCGGGTCCGGGCAGGTTTACGTCACAAACGAGTCCAACCTCGTGTCCTAAGCATTGATTAACACTTAAAATCTTTTACCCCAGTTTTAATAATTCCCTATTCAAATTATTAATTAAGTCAACTTTTAATGATGTCCATAATTGACTCAATTATGGCCATCCACTTATGGCATGCAAAATCATATCAATTGCACCCCAACTTTTTAATATTAAATCCTTAATATTACCCCTACCCCACATTTATACGTTCGCTTATTCAACGCATAATATAGGCTAGACTTGTATAGTCTAACACCTAGCACAAAGATAAATTATCACAACATATAGATAACTAAATTAAATCTAATCATAATAGGGGTGAAACTTGCATAAACTACACATGTTAAGGATCAAAAGGTGTCAACTTGTTAAATATCTCAATTTACATGATATGATCATAGCCCAAATCTATACATAAACTTGCATATGGGGTTTTTAGGCAACATAATGATGGTGTGAACTAGCATAGGATATCACATATGTCATAGCATAATTCTAGATGTCATAATAGATGTCTTTGTATATGTTCATAACTTTTCTAATCAATCTAACTTGCATATGTGACTTGTCATATAGATCAACATAACCCAAACATGATGATTTAATTAATATGAACTAACTAGCATAGATGGTAACATCATGGCCTTTTTAACATGTATGATTCATCACAACTTAGCATAGAAACTTTCAACATACATAACATCATCATAGCATGATTTACAACATATAAGATATCATCATCACATAACATTGGATTTACAATATACATGATAGCAAAAGGGGTTTACAACAACATATATGATAATTCACATCGTCTACTCTTAATCCATTCATAACTCAACCTAATTAAAATGATAATAATCTTGTTAAGATCATCATACTCACAATTTAGAGAAGAAAAGAGAGAGTTTTGCTTTGCTTTAGGGTTGAGAGAATTAGAATTGAATTAGCTTTTCTTCCTTCTTAGTTGGCGGCGGCTCCATTGATTCCCATGGCGACGGTAACTATTCTATTTTAATTAGGTTTAGGTTTAGCATTAGGATGTATTTATAGGTGTAGGAAGTTATTTAGGACCATTAGATTAACCCTGAACCATGAGAACCAATCAAATGCAAAATCTGCATTTGAGCGAATCGGCCAATGGGTTGACAGCCAAACACCTTGGATTAACCCCTAGTCGACCCAGCGGAGCTCGGGTCGACCTCAAAAATGGGCCGGTTCGGTCATTCCCCCTCCCAATTCGCTGTTTTGAACTTTTTCGCATATTTATTTATTTATTTTTTAATTTATATATATATATATATATATCAATATATATATATATTTCTCTGTGCAACCCATTTCACTTCATTCTTTTCTAAAAATTAAGTATACTTTAATTTGTGAATTTTAATGTTATAAAATTACGGGGTGTTACATTGTCTTTATATCAAAAACCTTTTGATAATATAATAATGTCTATCAACCACAATACAATAATCAACTAGCAAAAACGCTTTCATCTCACGTTATACATATATAGTTACAATCAAAACCGCAAGCACGTATTGGGTAATGGATTTCCAACTATGACAAGGTATGGAACCACCTTTCGCTAGTGTACCTCTAGAGAGGAATACACTGGGTTCAACAAGAACATCTTGCAACCCGGCCACACATGACCGACCACTCATTTCGCTTGAGTGTATCGAATGTATATCACCAACGGTTGGGATCAGTAACCGTTTTCCCGAATGGGACAACATCGACAATAGATTTTTATGACGTAAATGAAACTCTAGAGCAGGTGATTATACACCCTAATAGGTGTGACCTACATAGCCATGCTACCTGCCCGATTTTTGTCATTTACCGGTTGTTGAGGCCAGAGGCTACGATTTCTTTCCATTCATAGATAACACGATCACTTTGAATGCCACATTATCAGATCCGTTAATCATTGATTGATTTGCAAAAATATTTTGGATGTTATGCTAAGGGAATAAATCCGTTGCAACCATATATATTTATACATACCAACATATTCGATCATTGGAAATACTCTGTCAGACACTCGTCCATATACGTTCGTTCTGGGACTGAACGAAACCGAAGGCACTATTCTTTACATTCATCCTAGGCAATCTCTAACTAGGACTTATACAACAGCCCTTCAACTTTACTCCGTCTTTAATTTCTTTGGCAAATATGATTCGCAATGCTTACGCCAATATAGATTGGTTCTTTGGATAAGAATCCAACCGGTCTCTCCATATTAACAACGTTAAAATGGTCAAAACTTTGATAGTCGGTGATTTAACTATCAAATGAAAACATGTCTGTGTACACATAACGATCTTATTTCCAAGTAGAATTATCGATCCAATCATCAAACACACACACACACACACAAATATATATATATATATGTATGTATGTATATATATAATTTCCCTCATTTTCTATGTTTAGAAAATATACGTTATTAACAGTGGAAAACATTTCCATGGCTTAATTACGTATCACTATTCTTCCACATCTATCAGACTCTAACTATAAACTAACAAGAGTACAACTTCCTAAGTATAAACCCCGAAGGCCGAAACCAACATCAGATCGATACTCAGGAAACCATTCAACTTATTAATCTCTAATCAGTTTCTAATTTTTTTTAGCTCCATTTGATTAACTATGTTCGATTAAATCGATTCGATTAACTCCTCAAATTTTTTTCCAAATAAATATCCCTTTATTCTATTTATTTTCTAAATAAATAATCCTTTGTTCAATTTATTTCCTAAATCAATAATCCTTTATTCTATTTATGTTCTAAATAAATAATCCTTTATTCTATTTATTTTCTGAGTAAATATTCCTTTATTCTATTTATTTTCTAAATAAATATTTCTTTTCACATTTGTTTTACAAATCCTTTTCCTTTTTAACTCTTTGTTTTACAAATAATTTCCTTTATTCTACATCCTAGTATTTCTTACGGTATTTAAAATACCAACTAACCGTGATCGATATCATTCAACACACAGAATCCACAACAGATTTTATATCACATCATATATTATAAGATATGAACAGAACAATATTATAAATATTGAGGATTCTAGTTGGACCCCTCCAACCTATTTCCCTGCATCACAGATGTTAAACAACACAAGTATAAAATATTCTGATAAACAGAATCAATATTCGATTAACGATATATATATATATATCGTTGTCTATATTTCAACCAATACACAAGCAATTCAACCAAATAGTTAACACACAGCAATCAACATAAAATTATCAGTTCTAAGAATATGTTTTAAAAATATAACTGTTCAGAGTTGGTGAGTTTTACTCACATTGGACGATCATCGTTAATAACGATAACCATCACTCGATTTAGATGGACAATTTATTTTGCTATAAATTGTAACGAGCTTCGATTCACTCCCAGTCAGTTCCATTGGGTAGTGTCCGTCCATACGATCCCGACACAACTGACGGTTCTTCAATCCGACCTCGTATGCAATAGATATGGATATACAAAGTTAGACACAATTCAACGGACTTTAAAACTTAGTTTAAATAAAATAAAAACCTCAAACCCCTCTCACGCTCTTTGCACGTGATGCGGCTCTCCCGCTTTCTTCTACTTCCATTGCGTATCAGTGCATCCAAACCTATTCTACTGTGCACCAAATCATAGTGATAAGGAGTTCGGCTCCATGAATCCAAAATCCGCCTTCACCACTGCGTCGTTCTTCTCGAGCTCGACTTGCTCACCGCCACCACCGAAACTCCAGCATCTCCAGGCGGAATCCGTCCTCCTCAATCCCATCGTTGACCATCGGTTTGACCCCTTCCTGCCATAGCTCCGGTCACCGAGGACCACCGCCGATGTCGCCAGTCCACTCGCCCTTCAATTCCGCACGTGCCCATCACCTTGGCTTCACCTCCGGCGGTCTCCTTCAAAAATCGACCTGCTGGTCTTCACCCCATTACCCAACGTCGCTTTTCACCTCGTCGCACCGGGGTACCCACCGCCTATACTAACCGACGCGCCCTCCATCCACGAACTCAAACACGACCTCGAAACCCCCTCCGGCTTCACCTATTCCGCCCGCGTTGGGGCCCTAGGCCACTGCTGAAAATATCGACCTTCAGAAATTAGCACCGCACCCTAAACGAGGTATACCAAGGTGAACCCCCGCCCATACGAGTTCGTTGGACCTGAAGTTGCTGCACTTCATTGAGAATTGCTAGAGATTTAATTGATTAAAGGTTTGAAGAATTACGGAAGATGGCGGCCGATTTCTGAGTTACAGAAGAGGAAGTAGTTTAGGTTAAGGCTCCCCTTTTATAAGAGAGGGTTGGGCACACTTGTTTTAGTTTTGACCACGAAAATAAATGTTTGGGCAAAACGAGGCCACGCAGCATTAGTTTTGACCTCAAAACTTAGGCTATACTTTGCCCTTTTTATTATGTGGAGTTAAAATATATGTTCTCGCATACCATCATGTGATAGAGAATTTCATTCCTTTACAAGCCGTTGTCGACAGAAGTAAACATACCCTTGTGATGGACGATGTGTCAGGATCCCAAAAGTGTTATAATACCGGTAGATTAACTCATATTGTGAAACCCCAAAATCGCTGATTAAGGGTGCAAAATATTCCAAATAAAAAGCTGCTTATTTAATTAATTAAAAATTACAGTAAAATTCTAAAAATTAAATTATCATTATGTCTCAAAAGAACCTTGTCTAAATTCACAACCGATATTCAAATATTTTTAAATAACCGTTATGGCCTCGAACGAATATACTACTGTTTTTCTGAAAATTTGATTTCGACGTAAATCAAAATCTACACGACGAAACCCCGATTTTTCTTTTCTACTTGAAAAATATACTTCACCAGCTCCTAACGTTTCTTGTTTCCCAGAGAACCGATTTAAAACGGCTTCTATACATTCAGTTGAAGTTCGAATCGCCAAATAGCGAACTACCGCGCCATTTTGAGCTCGATTATAATTATAATATAATTTATACGTTCAACCATCGTTAATTAAATATATTCGTTATCGTAATTCAATTCTAAACTGAATTATATATTTTGAATTTCCCAATTCACACCATATCGTGAATTCCACTAATTCTGATTATTTCAGAATTAAATATATTATTATATTATTTATACTCATTAAATATTCAATATAATTTAATTAAACGACCATTTGAATTCGAAATCACTATTTATATAATTAAATAAGTTAATTATATATCGCAGAAAATACGGGTCGTTACATTCTTCCCCACTTAAAATAATTTCGTCCTCGAAATTGCTAAGGTAGAAAACAAACCCTACCGACTGGCTAGACTATATTGTTCACTTCTCAACTTCAGTTTCCCCTGACTAATTTTGATTTCAATTAAATTATTAATTTAATTCTATTAACGAATATTTTCAAAAATCCAAAAAATTTCTAACACCTTAACTTTTCGAAAAATTTCGCCAGCTCCTCCTTTGTACTGGTCAATCAGTCAAACTCCAACTCGCCACTCTGGGCCTCCTTCAACCCAAAAGAAAATCATACAGCCAAGTGGCTTGCCAATTCGGCTCATAAATCTCATGCTTATATCAAATATAAACTTGTATCTTTTTGTCGGGCATATCAACTCTATCACTTTCACCTGTTATCAGTCTACATATGCCAACGTCGTCTCAACCAATTTCCAATCAGTTTTTATTTTCAACAAAACCATTCGCTTTTATTCAAACCGAATCTCATTTCGAATTTCTAGCCCACAAATCCAAATTTCTTGATATCCTTCTAATCCAATTCAACTCCAATTTTCTTTTGCAAATTCCAATTCAATTTTTTTTTTAAATCAAACAATCTTTTTCCTGGGAGTTTTGAAAAACTTTGTTTTTTTCTCAAAAACCAAACTTTCCTTTGCAGGATTCAAACAACTTGTTTTTCTAAACAATTTCAAAAACAATCTCTTTGGTAGTAATCCGTCACTTACAAACTCGAAAATGAACACTGAAGATGTCGCGATTCATCATCAGGGTTATTTCCCAGCTATCGAAGTGAGTTCAATACTATATCACTTTTCAAAATCATTTCTAAACACTTCTATTTTGAAATATATTTCAAAATACCATTCCCAATGCTTGTAAAACAATTTAAAATCTCATAGGATCTTAAATTTTCCATATATTTAATCCAAGTCTATTTACAAACTCTGTTCCAAATTTCTAGGGTTTTAATTTCAATACTGATTCAAATTCAGATTTAATTCATTTCGTAATACTTATACAAATTCTACTTGGTTATATACATAAACATTTAATTTATAATCTTACTCGATTATAATACCAACCAATATATACAATACATATATTTTCTCTATATCAAAATATACTTTGGGTAAAATTATTTTCATTTACCCACTTTTCAAAACATATCGTGTCGACCCATCGTATTCGAGTGTTTACAAACTCCTACCGATACAGTGGATCAAACTGATCGATTAGAACTCACAAACAACTCAACCAATAAATCTCCATAATATAAAACAATTTTTATATCAATAACAAATACGTTCACTCGTATATATACACTCAACTCAATCTAGGGTATTACTAACCCTATCTCTACTGAGTCACACCACAGATCCAAGGTAATACTTAACTTAAGCTCTGATACCGATTGTAACGACCTGGTTTTTAAACGACTAACCAAACATCGAAAAATACCGGTAGTTAATGAAAGAAATTAGAGGGTGAGAATAGATAAGATAGAAACTTAAAATAGAAGAAGAAGAAGAATACAACATCAGAGTAACACGAATCTCACAGCGGAACGAACAATATATAATAGATAACATATCCTTGAAATAAAATCAGTATTTGTATACAATAACATTATCAGAGTACAACACTTACAACACATCGGAAATAACTATAGCTATATAATCCTGAAGCCTCCTGCTCCAAGCTCTTCCAGTATATCTGTAAATCCCAACTACTTGACTGCCCGTACAAAATTAGGCACCCAAGAGTTTAGGGAAAACGAAACAAGATAAACTCCGGGTTAGTCATGGGACTGGTATGAGTAAAATAGTTTAAAACAGTTTGAACAAGTAAACGATATCTCAAAAGACCACGCCGTATAACGGAACAGGTTTTTCCCTTATGAGAATCCAAATTATCTCTATATCAAAAACCTTTTGGTATTATCATAATTTCTATCAACCACAATACAATAATCAACTAGCAGAAATGCTTTCATCTCACGTTCTACATATATAGTATATAATCAAAACCGCAAGCACGTATTGGGTAATGGATTTCCAACTATGACAAGGTATGGAACCTCCTTTCGCTAGTGTACCTCTAGAGAGGAATACACTGGGTTCAACAAGAACATCTTGCAACCCGGCCACACATGACCGACCACTCATTTCGCTTGGGTGTATCAAATGTATATCACCAACAGTTTGGATCAGCAACCGTTTTCCCGAATGGGACAGTATCGACAATAGATTTTTATGAGGTAAATGAAACTCTAGATCAGGTGATATACACCCTAACAGGTGCGACCTACATAGCCATGCTACCTGCCCGATTTTTGTCATTTTCTGGTTGTTGAGGCCAGAGGCTATGATTTCTTTCCATTCATAGATAACACGATCACTTTGAATGCCACATTATCAGATCCGTCAATCATTAATTGATTTGCACAAATATTCTAGATTTTATGCTAAGGAATAAATCCGTTGCAACCATATATATTTATACAGACCAAAATATTCGATCATTAGAAATACTCTGTCAGTCACTCGTCCATATACATTCGTTCTGGGACTGAACGAAACTTAAGGCAATATTCAGTACATCCATCCTAGGAAATCCCTAACTAGGACTTATATTGCAGCCCTCGCACTTTTCTCCGTCTTCAATTTCTTTGGCAAATATGATTCGCAATGCTTATGCCAATACAGAGTGGTTCTTTGGATAAGAATCCAACCGCTCTCTCCATATTAACAACGTTAAATGGTCAAAACTTTGACAGTCGATGATTTAACTATCAAATGAAAACATGTCTGTGTACACACAATGATATTATTTCCAAATGGAATTATCGATCCAATCATCAAACATATATATATATATATATATATATATATATAATTTTCCTTATTTTCTATGTTTAGAAAATATACGTTATTAACACTGGAAAACATTTCCATGGCTTAATTACGTATCACTATTCTTCCACATCTATCAGACTCTAACTATAAACTAACAAGAGAACAACTTCCTAAGTATAAACCCCGAAGGCCGAAACCAACATCAGATCGACACTCAGGAAACCATTCAACTTATTAATCTCTAGTCAGTTTCTAATTTTTGTTTAACTCTATTTGATTAACTATGTTCGATTAACTCCTTTCGATTAACTTGATTCGATTAACTCCTCTATTTATTTTCCAAATAAATATCCCTTTATTCTATTTATTTTCTAAATAAAAAATCCTTTATTCTATTTATTTCCTAAATAAATAATCCTTTAATCTATTTATTTTCTTAACAAATAATCCTTTATTTTATTTATTTTCTAAATAAATATTCCTTTATACTATTTATTTTCTAATTAAATATTTCTTTTCACATTTTTTTATAAATCCTTTTCCTTTTTAACTCTTTGTTTTACAAATAATTTCCTTTATTCTACATCCCAGTATTTCTTACAGTATTTAAAATACCAACTAACCGTGATCGATATCATTCAACACACAGAATCCACGACAGATTTTATATCACATCATATATTATAATATATGAATAGAACAATATTATAAATATTAAGGAGTCCAGTTGGACCCCTCCAACCTGTTTCCCTGCATCACAGATATTAAACAACACGAGTATAAAATATTCTGATAAACAGAATCAATATTTGATTAACGATTTATATATATGTCGTTATCTATAATATCAACCAATACACAAGCAATTCAACCAAACAATTAACACACAGCAATCAATAGAAAATTATCAGTTATAAAAATATAACTGTTCAGAGTTGGTGAGTTTTACTCATATTGGACGATCATCGTTAATAACGATAACCATCACTCGATTCAGACGAACAATTTAATTTGCTATAAATTGTAACGAGCTTCGATTTACTCCCAGTCCGTTCCATTGGGTAGTGTCCGTCCATACGATCTCGACGCAACTGACGGTTCGTCAATCCGACCTCGTATGCAATAGATATGGATTTACGAAGTTAGACACAATTTAACGGACTTTAAAACTTAGTTTGAATAAAATAAAAACCTCACCCCTCTCTCACGCTCTCTGCACGTGATTCCGCTCTCCCCCTGTCTTCTTCTTCCATTGTGTATCAGTGTATCCAAACCCATTCTACTATGCACCAAATCATAGTGATATGGAGTTCGGCTCCATGAATCCAAAATCTGTCTTCACCACTGCGTCGCTCGTCTCGAGCTCGACTTGCTCACCACCACCACCGAAACTCCGGCGTCTCCAGGCGGATTCCGTCCTTCTCAATCCCGTCGTTGACCATCGGTTTGACCCCATCCTGCCATCGCTCCAGTCACCGAGGACCACCGCCGATGTCGCCAGTCCACTCGCCCTTCAATTCCGTACGTGCCCATCACCTTGGCTTCACCTCCGGCGGTCACCTCCAAAAATCGACCTGCTGCTCTTCACCCCATTACCCAGCGTCGCTATTCACCTCGTCGCACAGGGGTACCCACCGCCGATACCAACCAATGCGTCCTCCATCCACGAACTCAAACACGACCTCGAAACCCCCTCCGGCTTCACCTATTCTGCCCGTGTTAGTGCCCTAGGCCACTAATGAAAATATCGACCTTCAGAAATTGGCACCGCACCCTAAACGAGGTATATCAGGGTGAACCCCTGCCCATACGAGTTCAATGGACCCGAAGTTGCTGCATTTCATTGAGAATTGCTAGAGATTTAATTGATTAAAGGTTTGAAGAATTACGGAAGATGGCGGCCGATTTCTGAGTTACAGAAGAGGAAGTAGTTTAGGTTAAGGCTCACCTTTTATAAGAGAGGGTTGGGCACACTTGTTTTAGTTTTGACCATGAAAATAAATGTTTAGGCAAAATGAGGCCACACAGCATTAGTTTTGACCTCAAAACATAGGTTATACGTTTCCCTTTTTATTATGTGGAGTTAAAATATACGTTCTCGCATACCACCACGTGATAGAGGATTTCATTCCTTTACAAGCCGTTGTCGACAGAAGTAAACATACCGTTGTGATTGACAATGTGTCAGGATCCCTAAAGTATAATAATACTGGTAAATTAACTCGTATTGTGAAACCCCAAAATCTCTGATTAAGGTTGCAAAATATTCCAAATAAAAAGTTCCTTATTTAATTAATTAAAAATTACAGTAAAATTCTAAAAACTAAATTATCATTATGTCTTAGAAGAACCTTGTCTAAATTCACAACTGATATACAAATATTTTTAATAACCGTTATAGCCACGAACGAATATACCGTTGTTTTTCTGAAAATTTGATTTGGGCATAAATCAAAATCTACACGACCAATCCCCGATTTTTCTCTTCCACTAGAAAAATATACTTCACCAGCTCCTAATGTTTCTTGTTTCCCAGAGATCCGATTTAAAACGGCTTCTGTATATTCAGTTGAAGTTCAAATCGCCAAATAGCGAACTGCCGCGCCATTTAGAGCTCGATTATAATTATAATATAATTTATACGTTCAACCATCGTTAATTAAATATATTCGTTATCGTAATTCAATTCTAAACTGAATTATATATTTTGAATTTCCCAATTCACACCATATAGTGAATTCCACTAATTCTGATTATTTCAGAATTAAATATATTATTATATTATTTATATTGATTAAATATTCAATATAATTTAATTAAACGACCATTTGAATTCGGAATCACTATTTATATAATTAAGTAAGTTAATTATATATCACAGAAAATACGGGTCATTACAGTTTCTATTGAATAATATTTTTGAAAACAAAAATACCAATTTTTGTTGAAAAGGAAAAAAAAAGAGAATTGGATAAAAATTGACAATTTTGTCAAATCGGAATTGTTGAAATAGAATTGTCCTTTTTGACAAAATATAATAGTTGAATCAAAAATTAACATGTTTGTTAATTAGAATTTAGTTGAATAAAAAATTAACATATTTGTTAATTAGAATTGTGTTTAACAAAAATCATCATTTTTGTTTGTTAGATTAGTTGGATATAAAATTAACATTTTTTTTAATTAGATTATGGTTAAACAAAAGATTCGTTTCTGTCAAAATATGTTAGTTAAAACAAAATATTCATTTTTGTCAGAACATGTTAGTTGAAGCAAAATATCCATTTTTGTCAGAACATGTTAGTGGAAACAAAATATTCATTTTTGTCAATATAGTTTAGTTAAATAAAAATATTCATTTTTGTCAATATAGTTTAGTTAAATAAAAAATTCATTTTTCTGAATATAGTTTTGCTGAAACAAAAATATTCATTTTTGTCAATATAGTTTTGTTGAAAAAAATATATTCATTTTTGTCAATATAGTTTAGTTAAACAAAAATATTCATTTTTTTCAACATAGTTTAGTTGAAACAAAAATGTTCATTTTTGTCAATATAGTTTAGTTAAGAAAAAATATTCATTTTTGTCAATATAGTTTAGTTAAACAAAAATATTCATTTTTGTCAATATAGTTTTGTTGAAACAAAAATATTCATTTTTGTCAATATAGTTTAGTTAAAAAAAATGTTCATTTTTGTCAATATAGTTTAGTTAAACAAAAATGTTCATTTTTGTCAATATAGTTTTGTTGGAACAAAAATGTTCATTTTTGTCAATATAGTTTAGTTAGACAAAAATATTCATTTTTGTCAATATAGTTTAGTTAAACAAAAAAAATTCATTTTTGTCAATATAGTTTTGTTGAAACAAAAATATTCATTTTTATCAATATAATTTAGTTAAACAAAAATATTCATTTTTGTCAATATAGTTTAGTTAAACAAAAACATTAATTTTTGTCAAATTAGAATTGTTGAACAAAAATATACATTTTTGTCAAATTAGAACTGTTGAACAAAAATATACATTTCTCTCAAATTAGAATTGTTGAACAAAAATATACATTTTTGTCAAATTAAAATTGTTGAACAAAATATACATTTTCGTCAATACACATTAGTTAAAACAAAATATACATTTTTGTCAGAAACACATTATTTAAAACAAAACATATATTTTTGTCAAAACACATTAGTTGAAACCAGATTTGTCACTTTCGTCAAATTATACAATAAAATTCGTATGCAAATTAAAGTGACATTTTTACCGTCAAATTATACAATAGATTTTGTATGCAAATTTAAGAATCATTTTTACTGTCAAAACGTACAATAGAATTAGTATACAAATTTAAGAATCATTTTTATTAGCAAAACATACGTTAGAATTTGTATGCAAATTAATGTGACATTTTAACTTTCAAATTATACAATAGAATTTGTATGCAAATTAAAGTGACATTTTTACCGACAAATTATACAATAGAATTTGTATGCAAATAAAAGTGACACTTTACCGACAAATTATACAATAGAATTTGTATGCAAATTAAAGTGACATTTTTATTGTTAAATTATACAATAGAATTTGTATGTAAATTAAAGTGCATTTTTGTTGTTAAATTGTACAATCGTATTTGTATGCAAATCAAAGTGACATTTTATTGACAAATTATACGTTAGAATTTGTGTACAAAATAAAGAGGCATTTTTATATGTATGTTATACATTGAAACTATATATACAAATAAAATATTTCTTTGATTTGTTAAAGATAAAGATAGAAATTGCATACAAATAATGAAAATAAAAATTATCTTGTTATTTGTCATTAGCAAAAATGTCATTTAAATAAAATACATATTTATTTGACATTATGAACAAGTAGATATGATATGCCAATAAAACATTCTTTTATTTGGCGTGTTAAATACGTTAGTAGAATCGTCGAATGATTATATTTATTTATAATTATATATATGTATATAATATAAATTAAAATTAAACAAATCGCGCGTGGTAGTTCGCGTTTCGGAATCGTAACTTTAAACGATTATACCGAAAGATCCGACCGTCGGATTTTCCCAAACTGGAACCGTTAGGTCCGCTTTGGGAAGATCTTTCCAACGACATAAAATACATTAAAATCTAACGGTTAGATTTCGAGAAATGTGTAAATCAAATTTGGGTAAAAACAACGCCTGGGTTGCCTATTGACCCGAAGCGTCATTAAATTAAATTGGACTATTTTTATATAAATAAAAATAGAGATAAATCATTATAAAATAATATTAACGATATGAAATGATTTTAAATTATATATATTCGAGAATTATTTGGAAAGACCGAGTTCAATCTCATTTCAAATAATTATAAGATAATTTAAAGTCGAAGACATTGAAGACGGTGATTGAAGACCGACGATCTTCACATCGAATGGATGACTACTGATGCCCTGGACTGATTTGCTCCCAAGAAAGGTTTACAGTGGTAGTTGTCCGGATGTATTTGTTGATTGTCCGGATAAGCGAGCAACTATCTTCCATATTGGACATACGGGACGAGGAATAAGGTGTCTCCGGTTTCATTCAGACCCATAACGGACTTGTAAGTGGATGTGTATCTGACATTGGATTTCATTCTATGTGAATTGATTTCTATTTAATATATATCTATTTGGTGGCGGAGATTTTATTCTCTTGCTTAAATCCCTTCTCTGAGACGCTTGAGCTTAAAGGTTATATATTGATTGTTATTGATCGCATGGCGTGAATTGTCAATGTGGCATGCCAACATGCAAATGATCGATGCTTTTGTTGAAAATCAGAGCCCTGTGGTTGTTGATCAAAGCACAACCTATTTAGGCATAGCTTTGTGTATAGCGTAACTTCGCGAACCTCACACCCCGGTATGAGTCAGAAACGTGACAAGGGAATGCAGGGAGTGCACACGTTCCTTTCTAGCTAGACGTGGTATTAGGGTTTTGCAAGCCCTGACATTTTACTTATGTGGATAATGGATTACGAGGACTCGGTTATATTGGTCGATAGTGACCAATTTATAGGTTCAATAGGACCGGGAAGCGTGTGTTCAGGAATTGCTAATCCACTAAAGTATTTGTGGACCGACCCTATAGGATCCAAGGGTTCACCAGCGACCGAATCGTGAGACAATGGCTAAAGTGTATCGAATCGGTAAGGAGATCGTCCCTATCCTTGACTCATAATGGAAATCCAACTTCCAATACGACACCATGCGGTTTTGTTTGTAGAACTAGTATGGCGTAACGTCCCAGAAAAGTATCGACGCTCAAATTTTCAACAATAATACATAATCCCGTATTACTTGTCAAAAATCCGAGTATCGAATCCCAGACTGTTAATAGAAAGAAATTAGAGGATGAGAAATAGAAAGAAAGAAATTTAGAATAGAAGAAAGAAGAAGAACACATCAGTATCTCACAACGGAATGAATAAATATAATATACAAATATCTTTATAAAAGAAACTGTATATCTACATACCATTTATCAGAGTACACATACGTCAATCACAGCGGAAATAACTTTGTATAACTAATGGTGAAACCTCCTACTTCTATCTCCTGGAACTCCAAGCGGAACCTGACCTGGAAATACGCTTGGTCTGACCCGAGCACATTTGACGAAAAGCAAAATACACCGGGTCAGTCTGGAATACTATCATTGATAAATTCACAGCGCAAACACTTGCTTAACTTTGGAAAATTCCTTTTGAAGTAAAAGGATAATAGTAAGACCAATCCACCCATAAACACGGACGGTTTTTACCTTACTATAACCCAAAACTATTTTTAAAACAATAGCTTTTCTGATATTATAATAATGTCTGTCAAGCCACAAATAAATATCAAACTAGCAGAACGCTTGCATCTCACGCTCTACATATATAGTATACAATCAAAACCGCAGGTGCTTATTGGAGATTGGATTCCAACTATGACAAGGTATGGGACTACCTGCCGATAATGTATCTCTAGAGGCGAATACACTGGTTTCAACAAGAATATCTTGCAACCCGGCCCACTCATAACCGACCACTTATTTCGCTTGAGTGTATCGAATGTATATCACCAACGATTGGGCTCAAACCACCATTTCCCGAAAAGGGATAACATCGATAGATTAAAGAAGCAAAAGGAATTTCTTTAGATAGGTGATTATACACCCTAATGGGAGCGACCCACATAGCAAGGCTACCTGCCCGATTTTTGTCATTCACCAGTTGATGAGGCTTGAGGCTACGCTTTATCCTCGCATCAGATTTACTTCGAATGCCACATTGTCAGATCCATCGAAATCACTAACTGACGTCTACAACAATACATTACATGTTAGCTAAAAGAAGTTTCCTTCTTCGCTTCCACTCTTGGTACGGTTGAAGAAATCCACATACATGACCTCTTTGGAAATACTCTGTCAGACATTCATCCATACAAGTCATCCAGGAACAGGATGAACCGAAGGCACTCTCCTACCGCATCCTATATAGGAGTCACCCCAAGGATCAGTAACGAGAAGTCCTTGCAAATCCGAGGATTTCAATCACGATAGAATCACAAGTCATCATAACTCTGTTAGCTATCCAGCGGAATTTAACTAGTAGTTCTTCCTCTCATGAAGATCAACGGTCTTCTATGCTCCATCTCGACCATCTTCTGATTTTTCATGCTACGTATTTGCTGGGCGGAATGGTTTTCGAATATGAATTCGGTCCCGGTCTTTCCGTTCCAACAATCGATAAAAAGCAGATTTTGATAATTGGTTATTTAACTATCAAATCACGATAGTTTAACTAAGTGGATTGGCAGCTTAGGTCCTTATTTAATATATTTCATTGGCTCTATTTCCTAGATGATCGATTCCATGAATTTAATCTTATCAAAATCTCTTTTGGTTTCGTTACTTTGAAAACATTACTCGACCCTCTTTTATCAACCTCTCTTTTACTTTCTTTGTCTGGAAGTATTACCATTTATCAACATCTTTAATTTCCTTTATAGTGGAAACCCTATTTAATTTACTCAAAACCCTTTTTAATTTTCCTTTGATTTAAAATCCTTGCTATAGTTCTAATTCCCCTTTCCATTTTATTTGGCGTATCGTTATATTTCTATCTAATCTAACGACATATGTTTTTTTTTTCCAAAATCTTACTCTTATCACGATTAAACTATTTCACTTAACTCATTCCTCAAGTGTACGTTTATTCTTAAAATCATCTATTTGGTTAAACCCCTTTTTCCATGCTTGTTTATATGATTTCAATCGAACATCAAGTCCTTTCTATACTAATTCAATTCCATAACTTAATTTCGTTTAAGGAAAGAAGTCAAATCCTAATGTACTGGATTTAAAGGTAGATATATTTTCTCTTAACTAAAACTAGCATAGTATATCCCTTTAAAAAGGTTATTTAAATAAAATGATAGATTCTGCGAATAACTCGATAATCACTTCTTTACCCAATACAAACAAATAGCATCTTTCGATAATAGCGAAGTCGTTCAAGTTAGGGTATTTTAATTACCTCTCAGATCTTTATCGACAGCGTTCTTATCTCAAGACGGATATAAGCTTGTAATTCCCAAATCTGGTACATCATTTCCATTTCCAATTAGTCGGGATTCAAACATCATTTTTCTTTTATTTGAAACCAACTTGACCTGTTTATCCCACTTCCTCGATTAAGCAAACCCTTACTAACCCTTAACCAAATCTTATCGCCTGTCGTTTACCTCTTAGTTGGATTCAAATTAAAATCATTGTTTTAATTATCAATTAAAATGATGATTAACTATAATGTTGACTACACTAAAATAGTTGACTTTGTCCAATACGCATAACCAATTTTTGAAAGCTTATTCAAAATGGTATAATAAAAATGGTATAATTACCCTTTTTGAAAGCTTATTCAAAATTAAGAAACTCCAATATGCATAACCAATTCAATAGTTATTTTCAATTATAGTTGATCGAAGATTAACTAACGCCCTTCGTTTAGATCAAAGAATATTCACAAAATTATTGCTTATACAAATTTAAATCAAATTAATCCCATTGTTAAATTCACATTCAAACAGTTGATTTCTGTCAACTGTAATTAGTAGTTGTGCTGCTAACTGATTTCTATTCATTTCCTCTGCTTAAATTAATTAAATAACTTAATTAATTTAAAACATTGGTTAATTGTTTTATAAAAACCATTATCCCCTACTACTAACCCGTAGGTTAGTTTCGACCACAGTTCATCGAATTCTTATTATCAAATATAAACAACCTCTATTGTATCATGATTATAACTATATTTATAAGACATTGTTTTTATTTGACTCATCTAAAATAACTTGAATTCTTTAATTTATTTAAATTAAATTTAAACTCCGTCAACTTGCTTATCAGCTAAACAACGTCATAAATCAATAGATTTAGACCATCACTGCCAACCACCAGACCAATATTATCAATTGGTTACAATCACCACATGGATCACGTCCATTCGATCATCAATATTCAGACAGGTTTCAGATGTCAATTTGGGGTTCAAACAGTTCATGTGTAAACAATATAAACAAAAACAACACACATGTTATTTTGAGGAATCCGGTCGGATCCCTCCAACATGTCCTTCTCTGTATCACAGATAATTATAACATTATACTTTAAAAATTTTAACGACATCAATAAAATCAACCACTGTTTAATCAACCATATGCAACCAATGTAGACAATCAACCAATATATATATTGTTAAGGGTATTATATGGATTTATCACATCATAGTAGTCCAGAGAAGTGTGAGAATTAACTCACCAGTCAATACGGTTGACGGTTGATGCATTTGTTTCACACAATTTTAAACAAACGTTTAAAATCACGTGAAATTCCAACTGTCTCTATTTGCAACCCAACCAGTGTGTACGCGTAGTGCTCGTCACCACGATCCCAACGGATCCAGTTTTGCTGAAATCCGTTAAAGTATGGATAAGATATCGCTATTTCAATCTTATATAATTTAAATGAAAATTTAAACCAAACTAAATATTAATTAATTAAATATTAAACTAATTAATTACCTAGCCAGGCCACGTCAGCAACACTAATCCCATTTCATGCGTTATCTCCTCTCACCCATTCTAGAGCCCGACTTCTTCCTTCAGAACCCCGTCTTCAACATTAACGAGACCATCGGACCACCTACCGCCACCGTCATTCAACCTGGGACCCCCATGCTTAGCCCACCATCACCGCCTTGGCGTCAGCTTCCACCGCCGCCCCGGCCTGACCCCCCAAAACCCGTCAACTCGCTTGAAAACTCTTCAAACCCATTTCCGTTTAAGTGTGCCTTACCGCTTCCACAGGCGATCGCAACACACCGGACCACCGCCGAAACCTCGGCCTTGCCAACACCGTCCTTCCCTCGCTGACCGTCGACCACTACGACAACTCAGTTCAACAGAAATCCCCAAAATCTGATCTGAACTCAACTTTGTTTCGGAAAAATACACCCCCTCCGATCAACTCATTCCACCACCGTCCACACACACTTTCAGACCTCCAACCTGAAGAGAAAAGCTAGCCCTTCCTCCCATCTACACTTCCCCTTTGACCCCAACATCCATTGACAACCCAAAACCCCACAAATCCATTAAAAACAAAAGAGCTTTTTGACGGGAAATGGCGATTTTCGGCCACCTCAGACCTCCGTTGGCCACCCAATTTTTATAGCAACTAGATATCGCCTGGATCTACCACTTTACTTCAGATGGCCATGGAAAATCCCCGACGGATTGAGAGAAATAATTGATTTTGTGTCTAGGGTGTTTTCTGCAGAATGTGGACGAATTTTCGGATTTTGGTCTTAGGGTCTGGGCTGTGGGGTATTTATAGTGTGGAAAAATTATATTTTAAGTTGATGTGATACGTGATGACGACTAACGATATTTATTTCAGTGTCTATCACAATTCCGAACACCGTTTATTCGCTCCTGCGCTCACATACAAACTTTGTTCGTGACGCAACTGGATGGCATAGTATTATTTGATGATACTGTCCTAACGAATCTTGTTTCGTCGAATTCCGAGTCCGTTTGCTCAAATAGTGTTCGTTTACGTCCGAATGGTCTGTTTTATTTGCATTTAATTTTGCCACGCTCATAGAATAACCTCAATTTGCGTGCAATTTGGAAATCTAGCAACAATTTATTGTTACGGTCCCAACAAAATTTGTTTCATCGGAAACGGAGGTCGTTTGAATAAAGTCCCTTTTGAAAGGCCCGATTTAAATTAAAATAAATCAATTTTAAAATATTTCAATATAATTAAAATAAAATAGTGCAATTGGCCATATACGACCCAAATTTGATATAGATTCAATATAAAATAACTCGGGTTGAAATCCAAGTCAATTCGATATTTAAAATATTAAAAAACCCTTTTATTTATAAAATAAATAAATATAATATATAAGGAAATTCCATAGCAACCTTTCCAAAATTTGTGTAACACCCCACCTCCGTTAAGGACACTCACGAAGGGAATGACTTTACTTTGGTGGAGCATTTTAGTAGACAGAACAAAATGTTACAAGATAGATATAAAATAGTACTTGAAAACTTTATAATTTTATTACAGCGGAAAACAGAGTTCAGTATGGTTACATCTTTGCCAAAAACTCAAGTACATAGATATCAGTCTTGTTCAGAAAGTCAACAGAGTACAAAACTTTAAAATCATAATCCCCACAGAAGATGCCATAAGAAGTTAAGCCATACTTTACGCACTTCAAGCAGAAGAAATCCGGATCAAGCTAAAGTATTCCCTCCTTGGAAAACCTGGGGGGGGGGGGGAATGGAAGAAAAATGGGCGAAAACAAGCAAGGTCAGACATAAAGTCTAGCAAGTCCAGTGACTTTCAGCATATGAACAGATAATAATAATTATGACATGAAAATAAAACTGGATGCGAGATAACAGTAACAGGAGTAGCAGATATACTTAGGTTAAACAGAAGAAACAGAATGATGTAAGCTATTACTTTTCACTTCTCTGCACTAATACTAGTATAACAGGATTAGGTGTTACCCTAATATCTAAACTGAAACAGAATCGAAACAGAATAATCTATACAAAAACAGAATGCTAGTAATGGGCCTTCACCACCCCAACAGACAGAAAGTACATAAACAGAATACTAATAATGGGCCTTTACCACCCCAACAGATAGAAGGTACGGAAACAGAATACTAATAATGGGCCTTTACCACCCCAACAGAAACAGACAGAAACAGAATGCTAATAATGGGCCTTTACCACCCGAACAGAAGGTACAGAAACAGAAAATGATTAATCCCTATGGAAACGAAATGTAGAATTAGGTGTACACCAGTAAATGGGCCTTTACCACCCGAACAGACGGTACCACGCAGAAACAGACAGGTGTTACCACCCAACAGAAATAGACGGTACCAACAGAAACAGACAGAACTAAGTGTACCCTAAAACTCTACCCCAAGCGATCGGCTCCCTAATACATAAATACCCTATGCCAGCCCCACAAAAGTGTATCACTCCCCAAAGTGGCAACCTTTAAATGACACAGACCTATTTACAGATGTCACGGAGTCTTACATCCTCAGAGGCAGACCGGGATCCATGCACGCACATGACCCTGTTGGAACGCACCATCAACACCCCTCGCCATCATCAGAATGAACCGCTTATAATTAGTTCAGTAAGCGTGCCCGGACCCTACCTACTGTTGGTTCAAAGTTTCGATACCAGAAAGGGTTACTGACTAATATGGGTCCCAAACAACAGATGACACAAGTAATTTCCCTCCTAACCTTGTGTCCCCAGACTAACAGATTTCAGATTAACTTGTTTACAAGTTTAGCCATACAGAGTTCAGATCAACTAGTTCACAGATCAGATAAGTTTCAGACTAACGGTTCAGATATACGGATTTAACAGATTTGTCTAACTTTGTAATTGGGCCTACAGATTCACGAAACGGGTTTGTTAAATTCATTAGTCCAATTGGTTTAACCCTATTTACCCAAAACGTTTTAGACATCATACTTATCCCAGATTTGCATTAATTAAATATTAATGCACAGACCTCCCACATTAGGTCGGTATCCTGTGGCCGCTGGATATGCCGGGCGGTTCCGGGCAGACTTCTGCCACAAGCCAGACCTAACCCCGTGTCTAAGCATATTTTAGTTATGCCTACGACCTCTCACAATAGACTGACAGTTTGCAATCGCTGGTTAAGTCGGTTGGTTCCGGGCAGGCTTCTACCGCAAACAGAGCCTAACCTCGTGTCATAGCTAATTCATTCCAATACAGAATTTCAGATATCAGACTAATTCTATTTATTTAACAGATTAAACTTCTTCATAGGATACAACAGATTAATCAAATTTCCATGTTTTACTAAATCTTAGGTCGAGCCTACGGATTTCCATAACCAGATTACTATTATCTAGTTTTTAACAGATCAGACAATTCAACACGTAGCAGATCTAGCAGTTTAAGCAATTCAACAGATTTAGCAGATAACAGATTCAGCAGTTTAGGTAATTCAACAGATTTAGCCGATAACGGATTAGGCAATTTAACGGATTTAGTAGATAACGGATTTAGCAGATTATATATATCTAAAACTCTATTTACATATCTTGCTTAATCATAAATTTAGCCTAAACTTACATGCCCAAATCAAGGTCATAATTCATAATATAATATATGCCCCAAATCTTAGCCTTAATATTCCCATTTACAGTTCATGTCAAAACTAGATTTAATATTCTAGTTTACCATTTTTGTCCAAGACTAATACACATGTAAATCATTCTCTATTATAGTCAATTCAGATTATTCCAACATATTTGTTGTGCCAAATTAACTTAATTAAGCTATGCCCAATCCCCATATAGCATGTTTCCATAAGTTCTCTAAATACTCATGAAATGGCCCTAGCAAAAGGAATAGGGGATAAGCACAAGAAAGAATAGGCATGCAATAATGAACCAAATAAAATGATAATGGCCCCACTAGGCTCGATGTACATAACAGTCATAAACTAGCAAAGTTACATACTAAATATGTGATCTAACATCATTAAGGGAATAGGCATAAGAAACTAACAACAATAGTTATAGGCAACTAACTACAATAGTCATGGGCGACTAATCACAATAGTTTCTTATTCAATGTCATAGGCAATAGTCTCATAGGCGTGAATCATAGTCATAGGCAATAGTCTCATAGGCATGAATCATAGTCATAGGACATAGTCTCATAGTCAACAGTTTCATGTCCAATTATGCATTATTCATTATTTGTCCCAAAATTTTGCGTTCGTACGTTAATCTCTTATGAGATTCGGCGCAGGCTCGTAGTAGCCTGGCTATAGAACAGAAAGAAGAAAGAGATACATAATAAGATAGGTCTAAACAGAACATAACAAACATAACCTCAGATTCAGATTTACAATTCATGTCACAATCATAATTAGCGTTTATATCGGAAAATAACTGTACTTGCCTTTCCTGGTTTAAGAAAGGATAATAAACTGGTGATGATGCAGAAAGGCTGAATTACTCTTCTTTAATTGTTGTTGTTGCTCTAAACTTTGATTTGAGATTTGATTTAGCTTTTAATTCTATTCAGGTTGGAAGAAGTTGCATCAGTCCAAGTTTTGATTCCAGTAGAGTAGCGATGCCATTTTTATTTTTTATTTAGAACAGAGACAGAGTATAGATAGAATGAAATTGTGTAGAGAAAATGAGGCTAGGGGATGTTTATATTGGATTATATGGACGAATCTAGATAAAAAACGAGACCGGATACATCAGAATGAACCAGGTTCAAAAACTAGGTTTCGGGAGCAGGTCGACCCCCAGGTCGACTCCCCAGTCGACCTGGTCATGGGGAGGTCGACACCCCAGTCGACTCCCCAGTCGACCTGGTTGGGGGGGGGGGGTCGACTCCCCAGTCGACCTGGGTATATGGGCGGGAATTTTCCCGCCAGCCTTCTCTGTGTTTGAATTTCGAATTTCTGGCTTTATTTTCGAGCTGTTTTATTTTATTTAAATTCCTGAAAATTCAGAAGGTCATATCCTGGTCATACGGACTCCGATTTTCAAAAACTCGGACTTGATTTCATGCAGAATTCCGAGATGAACGCAATGGCGCAACCCATTTCCCTTGATTCTGATTTTAAAAATTAATTATTCTCTGATTTGTTACTTATACGATCATAGAAAATACGGGGTGTAACATTCTCCCCTCCTTAAAGGATTTCGTCCCCGAAATCTTCAAGTTAAGAAGAATGTGTCCTACCATCCAGTCATCCATCTACTCAACTATCATCCACACGCATCTATTGCCCTTAGAAAACTTCTAATGTTGTATGAACATATGCAAAAGTGTGTGTATATGTTCCTTATCTAATGCAAAGATCAGGCGGTCCAATGATTCAGTTGACCTCCTTAATGCGAATTATGTTAGTGCCATGAGTCCAACATATATCGTCAATATAAAGCTAGAAAATATTTTTCAGGAATTTATAGAGTTAGTATGTGGCCCCGATAAATTGAAATGTGCGTTCAAATTCAATATATAGAGTTATATTTTGATTTTGACGAAAACTGACCGAATCAGCCAAATTTGCTTACGAAACATATCCCATTGTGTTCGGAATGAGGGTATTTAGCTAGGAGCGATAGTCGTTGGGTTTGATTTGGTGTTTGAACTAGTAAATGAGTAAAATTTTATATTATATATATCCTTATTGGTCAAAACCCTACCATTTATTTCAGCCGTGGTCAAAGCCGCCAGAAACGATTTCGAAGGCCATGAACTTCCGATTTCCCTCTTCAAATCGCACTCAACCCATGGATAAATTCGATAAACCTCTAATACAAAAATCATTGAGCATCCTACCAGCTTCAGATTCATGTGGTCAAGATCGGATCTGGGCTCGTGATGTGGTCCGAATTAGGTCTCAATGCAGTAGCGTTCACCGGAAATTTTAGAGGCCGACGTTGCCTCGAGTTCAACGGCAAGGCTGCCGTGGGAAGAGGGCGTTCAGGCCGACGTCGTGAGCTGTTTCGATCTGAGTCAGGATGGTCGGTGTTAAGGGGTTCGAGGCAGCGCGCGTGGTCAAGGGGAAGCTGGAGGTTCTTTTCCGTGTTCGGTCCAGAAATACAAAAGAGGGAGAAGGGTTAATCGCTGGTAAACCATGATTAACAAATTTAATAAATTATTAATTATCCTGGGTAATTAAATTAAGTGGTCAAATCTTTAAACTACCGTAACTTTTCCATATGACAACAGATTGGGATGAAACTGAATGCATTGGATTCGCACCGTCTAGGACTACATTGTAGAATAGATTTAGACCGATTTGAAGCAGTCAAGAATTTTAATTGAATTAAATGCAGAGTTTAATTCAGTTAAAAACAACTGTTATCAACGATTTCAGAAACCGATCCAAGTGAGAATTCTCTCACTTTAAATTTTCTGTACATTTATTTATTTCATAACTGCATATATGAACTGTTCCCCATCGTCCACAGACCATGGATGACTTGTTTGCTTGGTTGTATTCTGTATGAAAATAAATTAATCATGATGTGAAATGAAATAAATTAATATATATATATATATATTGAAAGTGAAAATATCGTATATATATCGAAAGTGAAAATATCGTATATATATGGAAAGTGAAAATATCGTATATATATTGAAAGTGAAAATATCGTATATATATTGAAAGTGAGAATATCGTATATATATCAAAAGTGAAAATATCGTATATATATAGAAAGTGAAAATATCGTATATATATTGAAAGTGAAAATATCGTATATATTGAAAAGTGAAAATATTATATATATATGAAAGGTGGAAACAATATATATATATATATGTATATGAAATGAAAACGATATATATGTGAAATGTGAAAATGATTTGATTGTTAAAAATATAATTTTTAACATATATGTATACACTGTATAAAATTGTCATATATATGAAATATTCGAATTGAATTGAATAGAAAATGAATACGAATTGAATTGAATAGAAAATGAATTCGAATTGAATTGAATAGAAAATGAATTCGAATTGAATTGAATTTGAAATTTGAATTGAATTGAAATGAATTTATAAGGAAAAATTCAATTTGGATTTGAAATGAAAGTTGAAATTATTTTTGAAACGAATTTAAAACTATTTATAAAATTCATTTTATATAGAATCGACGAAATATATATTATATATATTATATATATAATATAATGGCCTGAACAGAACGCGCCGCGCCGCGGCAGTTCGTGAATTTCGACCATTGACTTCGAATGGACATTACGGAAGATCCGACCGTCGGATTCTCCTGAAACCAGAACCGTTGGATTTGTATCGAAAAGAGCTTTCCAATGAATATTAGAAATCTGAAATCTAACAGTTGGATTTGGAATTATGTCCAAATCAAATTTGGAAAAGGTCGCTGTAAGTGCAGTTCGATGGCCATTGGTGGAAATCGACTGTACGGGCCTTGATAAAATTATTAAAAATAGTAATAATTTGTGTAAAATCATAAGAAATGAATTGGGAAGAATTGGGATGAAAAACTCCATATTTGAAAAGATAAAAATATATTTTTATCGAAACGAACTAGTTATTAACTAGAAAAATAATCCAATGGTTATAAATAAATAAATTGGATTGTATTTGAATTGAAATTATCTTTGGATATTTTCGATATTGGATTCCGTGATTATACAGATATTGTGATGGGAATTTGAAAGATATCGATATCGTTATTCCCGATATGATATCTGTTGGTTTCAGGATTTGATGTTGAATATCAGTCGATACTATCTCTATTCAAAACCTTATACTTAATGTCAAATTTGATTGATTGATTGATTGATTGTTTGGATTGTGCTCGACCAGTTTATGAGCAAAATATGCTTTTACATTTAGCATTGGGTTGGGTTGAAAATATCTGTGTGCTAACGCCTTGTGAAACACTTCAAGATTTGACGATAAGGTGTTTAGCGATGTTGTGTTCATTTCAAATTTAATGAATGATTGTGAAATGATATTTTTCTTAAGTGAAAAGAAATGTATTCCCAATTTTGGACAGGGAATGTTTTATAAAACAGAAAGGATTTCGAGGCCCAAAACCAGATGGTTTCTAAAATGATTTAAAAATGTATTATGTGTTACATTGTGGTTCATCGCATATTCGATTAGTTGTTGTTGATGATGTATCTGTTTGGTGGCGGAGAATTTATTCTCTTGCTTAACACCCTTCTTTGAGACGTACGAGCTCAAAGGTTATGTGATTAATAGTGACTGATCATATATGTGAATTACTGATGTGAAGTACTATATTTTGAATGTACTCGTGATTATTATGTTGTGAAATGATTTTCCCTACTTCGGGATATGAAATGATTTAGTATGTGGCTAAAGAGTCGGGTAACCCTGAGACTAAAAGTATGGGTGAGAGGGCGGTGTAGCCTGCTCCTATGTGGGGTAGGTGCATCGTCGGTGTAGCCTACTCCTATGTGGGGTAGGTGCACATTTATATATCGAGTTGCGAGGTGCGTACCCTTTGCCTTGTCGATGGGGAGCACGATATTTTGTTGCATACTTGTTTGTATGCATTGTTATGTTTTGGAATTCATATTTCCAAACGATTTGATTTGAGATCCCGAAGTGAAATCTACTTTGATGTAGAAAGTTAGATAGGTATTTCAAATGATTTGAAATAAGAAATCGGGAATATAATCCAAAGGAAATATTTCTGTAAATTGAATTGGATTTGGAAAACCTAAATGTAGTGATTAATCTAGGTGGGTAGATTGGGATATTGCATGTTGATTGATGCATAGTAGATCCATATACCTATATTGATTGTTGTTTATACACTGGCATTCATGGGGGTAAACCCGTTCCGCGCTAGCGGCGTGGTCCCGTGATATGCCATATTATTAAATAAGTTAATTATAACTGTTTAGAGTTTCTCACACCAGTCCCATGACTAACCTGTAGTTTTCTTTTCCCTTGCGAACTCGGGTGCCCCTATTTTTCACACGGGCAACCGAGTAGTTTTATTTTGCAGATGTATTGAGCAGGATTCTGGATTGAAGCTTTAAGCTGTGTCCAGGCATTTATAGTCTTCCGCTGTGTAGTTTATATTTCCGTTGCGCATTGTATTACATTTATTGTAATATCATCTTCCGTTGTGTATTATTTTTGATATACTCTGATATTCTGTACTCTAATGTAACATTATTGTGATGTTTATAAAAGTCTTCTGTTATTTGTTCTAATGTGTTGTATACCCAGAGTTAGCGTATGCGGGATTCGAACGGTCTTGATTGGTTTAGCGACTGATTCGGACTGGGCGAAATCCGTGTCGATACAGCTGGTATCAGAGCTTTGGTTTACAGAGCTCGAGAATAAGACACATTAGAACCATACGAAAGAATTCATCAGATATTGGATTAGTAATATCCAATTAGAATGACTCGTTAGAGATGGGATCAGTAGTATCCTAGAACGAGTGTGAAGAGTATATTTTTCAAATGAAAACAAATTTTGTTTTAAAATTTAAACCGTTTTATACGTATTTGAATATTTATTTATTTTGAATTTGGACAATCGAGTATATAAAGGTTTTGCATATACGCATCATGAACGTATATTCGAAGTTTTAATATACTGGATAGATATATAGATTCACACTCTAGTCGCTCGGAGATGAATTTGATGATGGAGCTCCATCACCAATATTTATGTTCGTGTTTCGAAGGTGTGATTTCTATATATTTCCATTAGACTGGTGTGAGAACCAAAACTTATATAGAAAGATTTATTTGTTGTGATTTGGCATCAAAAACATGATTTTCTGTATATGTATCAAAATTATGAATTTGAAACATTAATCAACTAATTGATTGATGGTTTTGTTTTCTCATTTTAAATTTCATTTTCTAGTTTAAATTATATACTAGGATGCAGTCGGTGCTTAGTAGCACACGACACCCGTCGTCCATAGACCATGGACGGCCTGTATGCTTGTTTGATGTGTTGTGAAATTTGTTTGTGATGTTGATGTTAAATCGATAATAAATTGTAGATGGCTGAAATAAATAAATTATCGTTAAAAATATAATTTTTAACGTGAATATGAATATAGTGAATGTGAATAAATAAATATTTATAAACAAATCGGCCGATTTTTTTATATACACTGATTTAACTGATATTGATTGGGACGATAAATTTTAAATATCGCCCAACTGCACAAATAAAAATCAGTGTTTGTTGATTTGAAACCCCACACGGGTGTTAGGATGATATTTGGCGTACACTAATCCCAATTATTTAATTGTATGTCGATCGTTTGATTGACAGGTTGTGTAAGCGTTAATTATTTATATTTAATGCTTATGCAGTTGTGTGGTGCACGTTGGATGATGGTTGATTATTTATCGTTGCTATTTATATACATGTGTTGTATGGAAACCATATAGTTAACATTATATGGTAATTGATTGGGCCTCGAAATCCTTTCTGTTTTATAAAACATTTTTATAAAACATTCCCTATCCAAAATCGGGAATACATTTCTTTTCACTTAAGAAAAGTATCATTTCACAATCATTCATTAAATTTGAAATGAACACAACATCGCTAAACATCTTATCGTCAAATCATGAAGTGTTTCACAAGGCGTTAGCACACAGATATTTTCAACCCAACCCAATGCTTAATGTAAAAGCATATTTTGCTCAAAAACTGGTCGAGCACAATCCAAACAATCAATCAATCAAATTTGACATTAAATATAAGGTTTTGAATAGAGATAGTATCGACTTATATTCAGCATCAAATCCTGAAGCCAACAGATATCGATATCGTTATTCCCGATATGATATCTGTTGGTTTCAGGATTTGATGTTGAATATAAGTCGATACTATCTCTATTCAAAACCTTATATTTAATGTCAAATTTGATTGATTGATTGTTTGGATTGTGCTCGACTCGTTTATGAGCAAAATATGCTTTTACATTTAGCATTGGGTTGGGTTGAAAATATCTGTGTGCTAACGCCTTGTGAAACACTTCACGATTTGACGATAAGGTGTTTAGCGATGTTGTGTTCATTTCAAATTTAATGAATGATTGTGAAATGATATTTTTCTTAAGTGAAAAGAAATGTATTCCCGATTTTGGACAGGGAATGTTTTATAAAAATGTTTTATAAAACAGAAAGGATTTCGAGGCCCAAAACCCGATGGCTTCTAAAATGATTTAAAAATGTATTATGTGTTACATTGTGGTTCATCGCATATTCGATTAGTTGCTATTGATGACGTATCTGTTTGGTGGCGGAGAATTTATTCTCTTGCTTAACACCCTTCTTTGAGACGTACGAGCTCAAAGGTTATGTGATTAATAGTGACTGATCATATGTGTGAATTACTATATTTTGAAAGTACTTGTGATTATTATGTTGTGAAATGAATTTCCCTACTTCGGGATATGAAATGATTTAGTATGTGGCTAATGAGCTGGGTAACCCTAAGACTAAATGTAACACCCCGCATTTCAGTTAATGCTAAAGTTCACTAATTGCAGAATAAATAATCTCAAATGTGAGAATTGGGGGAAACGGGCTGCGTCATTGCGTTCGTCTCGGAAAAATACGCGAAATAGAGTCCGAGTTTTCAAGAATCGGAGTCCGTATGGCCCAGTTATGGCCCAATGAAGTTTGTAGAAAATTCAAAGTTAGAAACAGATTTAAAATTCAGTTCTAAAACAAGTTTGGAGCCAAAAGCGGAAAGGGCGGGAAAGTTCCCGCCTAGCCCCGTGTCGACAGGCATGTCGACAGGGGTGTCGACAGGCATGTCGACAGGGGTGTCGACAGCCCTGTCGACAGGGGTGTCGACACAGGGTGTCGGCCCTGTTGATCTGGGTGCACCAGATCTAGTTTTTGGTTGAGTCTTGGGCTGGGTTCTAGAGATTTCCGAAATCTAAGGGTCCTAATCTAATCTAGGGTTAATCTAAGGGCCTAAAACACTCACCTAATCTATAAATACACCCTAAACCTACCCTAATCCATACTAAAAATAGAATTGAGGGCTACATGCCGCCAAATTAAATCTTAGAAGGAGCCTCCACTAATTTATGAAGAGGGTTGCAAGCTAATCACTCTCTAATCAACCTCTAATCCATTCTAAGCATCTTAATCTTCTTCATTTGGAGTGCAAATTTGCTAGTGGTGAGTTTCTATCACTTTGATGATCAATTGCTAAATTAAGTAGATGAGATATGATGAGATCTATGGTTTTGCATGAGGATTAATGGGTTTTCAAGTCATATGATATGATGTAAATATGCTAATCTATGTTTAATATTAATCCTACGTTTATGCAAGTTGAATATATGAGTTTATGCAAGTTGAATATGTGAGTTTATGCAAGTTGGATATGTGGGTTTATGCAAGTTAAGTATGTGGGTTTATGCAAGTTAAGTGGTGGGTTTATGCATAATAAGTAATTGATTCTATGCATGCTAAGTATGTGGTTTTATGCATGCTAAGTGTTTGGTATTATGCATAAATCATGACATGCAAGTTTACCCTTTTAAATGTGATGCATACATATGCAGATGACACCTTTATATGCTATGTATATATATATATATATATATATATATATATATATATATGCATGTTTACCCTCCTTTAAGATTCAAGTCATATATGCAAGTTCAACATGTTATGCAAGTTATGTGTATGCTTATATGCAAGTTCAACATGTTATGCAAGTTATGTGTATGATGTTATATAAGTTATGTGCATTTTGTTATGCAAGTTCATATGCAACATGTTATGCAAGTCATGTGTATGATAATATGCAAGTTTGGGTTAAATGTAGTTGGGTTAATATATGCTCATATATGCAAGTTGACATCCTCTTAACCCATGACAAAGTTATATGCTAAGATTTGGTTAAACCCATGATGTTTGTGATGGATCTTCCCTTTATTATGTCATGAAATGAGAACGATTTACGTGGGGAACGATGGGGTTAATAAATATGTTAATAAAAGTATGATTGGGTATGATTAAGCATACCATAAAAATAAATTAACATAAGTGGGAATTTACCTATTTAGTTAGGTCTACCCCATGGGAATTTACCTATTGAGTTAGGTCTACCCATGTTATGAAAAACTTGATATTAATTAGGGATAATTAATATGGGGGTGATTAATTAGGTGTAATTAATCGACTAAGACACGAGGTTGGACTCATTTGTAGTGTAAAACTGCCCGGACCCTACCGGCTTAACCAGTTGCTACAAATGTTAGCCCAATGTGGGAGGTCTTAGGCACAAATTAAATACGTGATTAAAGTAAAGACACGAGGTTAGACTCTGTTATGACGTAAAACTGCCCGGACCCTACCGGCTTAACCAGTTGTCATAAAAGCCAGTCTAATGTGGGAGGTCTTTATGGGAGATCACGGTCTTAATTAATTAAGAAACACTTAACCATATTAACATGTAGTGGGACATGAGGGGTTAAGTGGGTGCCTTGGGTGGCATGAGGAAAACTAGTGGGTTGCCTTAGGTGGCAATAGAAAATACGATTAGAATACTTAACCAAAGTGGAACATGTAATTAAAACATGGTTAAAGGGTTAAGTAAGTGCTTTGAGTGGCATGTGGAAAACTAGTGGGTGCCTTGAATGGCAATTAAAATATGATTAATGACTTAACCAAAATTTATAACATGTAAGTGGACATGGTTAAAGGGTTAAGTGGGATTCACTAGAAATAACAAGCTTAGGTGGTAGCTTGTGGGGGGCCATTTCAACCAATATCCCAAACGTATCTTAGTAGGCTCGACTCTAGTCGAGTGACGGGACACGCATATTGGGCTTGACTATAAGAGGCCAAAACGGGTTAGCGGTGGCAACGCAGGATCAACGGGTTTCATATGCGTGTGTGGACCCGGGCTAGTTGGTAAGTCGTTGTTGCATCGTGTAGATATAAAGCCGTGCACCGTTGATATTATCAGGTGGCCACTTTGGGGAATGATACACCCTATTGTGGGACCAGCACGGGTATCTACGCTAGGGAGCCGATCGCTTGGGAGTAGTGAGTACACCTAGTAAAGATAGGGCATACGGCACCTATGTAGGGGTACACGAATCTACTGGGTAAAAATTACTAAGTACACTTAGTGGGATCAACTTTAAGTGGGAATTACCCTTGGGTGGGTAGAACTGGTGTGGTGCAGTGTAGGAATTACCCTTGGAAGGGTAGATCTGGGGTGGTGAAATCTAGGAATTATCCTTGAGTGGGAAAATGCGTCTTTACAGTTATCTTAGTTTATCCTAAGTCTGCCAAGCTGCTTAGTGTACCCATTCATCCCCAGACGTTACCGTATATCAAGCTTATGTCTTCTCTGGTTACTTTAATGATTGTATTGTTAAAGTTATAGGACTCGCTCAGACTTATGTGTGACCCCGTTGTTTTTATCTTTTTTCCAACCCTCAGGTTATCAGAGTGGGCCCAGTACGAGTGGGCTTTGATCAGGCTGCTTTATTCTCTTTTGGAGCTTGGAGCATAGGTGTAGAGCTCAGCTTACCCTTTCTTTTATGGCTATCAGTTCATGTATTGGGATTATGTACTTTTATCTATCAGGATGGATATTTTGTACTTGACTCTTATTATGGTTTTGTGATGTAACCAGACATGTTTTAGTTTCCGCTGCATTGAAATGTTGTTTTAACTTTCAAATATTACTTATATCTGTCTTGCTGTAATTTCTCTGTTCTATATTCACTAAAAATACTCCACCGATGCTATGGCATTCCCTTAGAGAGTGACCATAGCGGGCGTGGGGTGTTACACTTGGTATCAGAGCTTAAGGTTACCGGAACAGATAAAATTTCAAGAAAAACTATTTTCTAAGAATATTTTGAAAGGAGTATTTTCAAAAACATGTCTTTTAAGAGAAAAGTTTTTGAAAGAAAAGCATAATCCCCGATAGCCATATCTTTATCTTTTGAATTCTCCGTTTGAATCTTTCCTTTTTCGTCTCAGTATGGCTGAAGATCTTTATCTTCCGGACGGTATAGCGGTACCAGTATGGTATAGGAGGTTGTTAGAGGCTAGGGCCGCCGCTGCGGGTCCAGCAAATGTTCCTCCTCCACCCGTTGCACTCGTTCCTCCTCGCGCGGATACTTTTTCTATGACTTGTAGGAAGTTTAAGGCTATGGGAGGAAAACCTTTTGTGGGTGCTAGGGATTGGCTTAATGAGACGGAAGAATTGATTGAAATCTTGGAAGTGGAAGAGGGAAAGAAAGTCAGGTTAGCCGCTTGGTTAATGGAAGGAGAGGCCTCGTTCTGGTGGGAGGTCACTAATGGAGAACGCCCTATTGACTCTTGGGTGGATTTCAGGCAAAGGTTTGAGGCAAAGTTTCTCTCAAAAGCGGAAGAAAATATGCACGTGGAAAGGTTCTTGAACTTAAAGCAAGGGAACTTGTCAGTGAAAGAATATGTTAACAAGTTTAATCAGTTAGCGAAGTTCAATATAGACTTGGTAAACACACAGGAAGAGAAGGCTTTGAGGTTCGTTAAAGGCTTGAACGAACTGATGCATGGGTTGGCTATGACCCACATCTCTATGGGGGCCACTTTCGAGAAGCTAGTGGGCATGGCACTTATGCATGAGGAAGAGAAGTGTCCCAATGCTAATAAAGCACCCGAGAAGAATGGAGATCGGAAGAAACCTCAACAACAAAATAAGGGTGGGAAAGGTAACGGTGGCAAGGGAAAGAAGAAGTGCTTCAATTGTGGGACACTAGGCCACCTAAGCAAGGATTGTCGCAAGAAGAGGAAGGCTGGCTGCTTCCACTAGGACGAAGCAGGACATCTAGTTAAAGACTGCCCTAAGAAAGGGCAAAGGACGGGATCTACCTCAGGAGGACAGGTGCAAGTTCTTTTGGCACCAACTCAGGCAAGGGGGCAAGCTCAGGCTCTCGCGGTTCCACCGATTCGAGAAAGAGGTAGAACTATTTCCGTGGAAAGTTCAGTTTTCCCTGTTTAATCATCCTATCCGTACTTTATTTGATTTTGACGCATTGAGTTCGTTTATCTCACCATTGTTAGTTGAGTCACTGCACTTAGACACCAGTTTAGTAGGTGATCCCTTAGTTGTTTCAAACCCAATTGGGGCTCCATGGTGTATTTGGGTTTGAAAGTTTCTATACTTAGCGTTGAGTTTAGATGTGATGCTTTTTGGGCTTCACAGGCTATGGGTTAGTTTTGGGCATGGACTGGTTATCCAGTAATGGTGCCGTTCTTATTGTGGAAGGAGAGTTGTTAGGCTTATGACCCGCTTGGGTAACACTCTCGAGATCTCTTGTAATCCCATGGAATCTGTTATGCTAAGTTATCTAGAATCGCTTGACATGTCGGTCGAGAGTTGGCGGTCTGTTAGAGTAGTCCGGGAATACTCGGATGTGTTGAGGAGGTGAAGGGCTTACCTCCGGAGCGGGAGATTGACTTCCGAATATATCTGGTAGATAATGCCAGACCAGTGTCTTGGCCAGTGTGCCACGTGGCTCCTCGTGAGAGGAGGGAACTCCATAAGCAAGTAGGCGATTTGCTTGATAAGGGGTTCATGAGACAAAGTATATCGGAGTGGAGTGCTCCAGTAGTTTTTGCTATGAAGGCGGATGGGTCCCTCAGACTTTGTGTAGACTATAGCTCACAAAGAAGAATAGATACCCATTGTCGAGGATTGATGATCTCTTTGATCAGTTAGTGGGCGCCTCAGTATTTTCGCAGTTGGACTTAGCCACGAGGTTTCGTCAGTTGAGAGTGACTGAGGATAGTATAGAGAAGACTACCTTTAGGACTCCGGATGGTTTTTATGAGTGGCTGGAGATGCCATTTGGTTTGACGTACGCCCCCGCATACTTTGTTGATTTGATGAGAAGGGTGTTCAGGGAGTACCTAAATAAGTTTGAGATGGTCTTTGTAAATGACATCTTGGTCTTTTCTAGGAGCGGAATAAGTTTTCGTGTGTGCTCAATAGGCTGAGCAAAGCCAGTATGGGATAAACGATGGTTTTGGAGCGAGACTGGCAAGGACATCCAGAATTGGACAAGGGCTTAATTATTTAGCTGTTTTTACTAGTATCATCTCACGTAGGACGTCTAGGTTCGAAGGAGGCATCTCTTGGGTGTTTGTCTGATATTGGTTTAGGCCTTTGGGGCTTGCATTTGGGGGATGTCGAGTTCGACCAGGGTGGTCTGCGTGAGAGATGGATAGTTGTGACGATTTTGCATGGGAGAATATCCTGATTTTCTCTAGGAGTGGAGAAGAACCTGCCCTACATCTTAGGGAAGTATTGGAGACTCTCCAGGCGCATAATCTTAAGACAGCAAAAGTGAATAGGATTCTTAGCATCCTATGAGTTTGAGATAGCGTATACCCCTGGCAAAGGTAACGTGGTGGCAGACGCCTTAAGCAGAAAAAGGCTGTCCTTGAGTCCATTGTTCGGGGAATGGCGGAGCTTAGAGTTTATTTCTATGTTTGACTTTAGACCTTCCGTTGACTTTGTACCTAGTTTGCTAGCCTCCTTGGAGGTTAGGCCTACTCTTCTGGGACGAATTAGCGAGGCACAGCGAGACGACCCACAGTTGGATGAGTTAGTAGAGAAGCTCATGAGGAGGGGGTCGTCCATCCATTTGAGTAGGTGCACCCCAGGTGGTAAGGGGTGGTTGCGTAGAGACGGTAGACTTTGTGTACCGCAAAACGAGGGTTTGAGGAAGGTTATACTTGGTGATGCACACCGTTCTAGGATGACCATTCATCCCGGTGGGGACAAGATGTACCAAGATATGAAGCGGGTTTTCTTCTGGGCCGGTATGAAGAAAGATGTGGCCGAGCATGTCGCTCGATGCTTGGTGTGCCAATAAGTGAAGGCGGAGCAAAAGAAACCTGGTGGGTTGCCTCACCCATTGGAAGTTCCGCAATGGAAGTGGGATAGCATCTCGAAGGATTTTATTGACAGGTTACCCAGATCAAGAAAGGGTAATACGGGAATTTGGGTTGTGGTAGATAGACTTACTAAGAGCGCCCATCGTATACCCGTGAAGAGTAAGAGAACTGCTCCATGGCTAGCTTCAGTTTATATTCGAGAGATTATTAGATTGCATGGTGTACCCTCCAGTATAGTGAGCGATCGAGATCCTATCTTCACTAGAGAGTTTTGGAAGAGTTTGCAAGAGGCGGTAGGGACTCAGTTGTGTTTGAGTACCGCATATCATCCTCAGACGGACGGCCAGACCGAGAGGGTGAATCATATTTTAGAAGACCTTTTGAGGCTATGTATCTTGGATTTTGGAGGTACATGGGAGGAGCATCTTCCATTGGTGGAGTTGCCCGACAGGCTTAATGGTGTACATGATGTATTTCATGTGTCACATTTGAGGAAGTGCCTACATGAGACCGCAGAGGCGGTAGAGCCGAGCTTGCTTAGAGAAGTGGAAGTAGAGCGTGATGCGACGATTCAACGAGCTCCTACTTGCATCCTCGGGTTAGAGATTTGGAAGTTGAGAAACAGAGAGGTTCAACTAGTCAAAGTACAAAGGGGAGATGAAGAGAGCGACGCTACCTGGGAGACGGAAGCGAAGATGCGTTCGAGGTACCCTTTTCTTTCGGAGGGTATGTCCTTTTGCTTCTCCTTCATCGCATATCTTGTGCTTATCTTATCCTTAGTATTTCCTCTCGTTAGTACCTTTGACCTTCAGATAGGATAGTCCTATGGTTGAAACATGTGTTTGACACATGTTATGTATGATGGATGCAAGTGGATGCAAGTGTTTGCTAGTGGTTGCTCGTGGATGCATATACACACACTCTAGGCACTAGATCGGCTCAGTCACTTCATATTGCATATTGCATATTTATGTGTGTAGGTAGCTATATTAATGGATGTATAACGGTTGCGTTATCATATGGATGATGCATTTTGGTGTATGGTTGTGCACACATGTAGAAATAGTATGTGTCAATAGGGTTCTTTCGCATACATATTGGATGCATGGCACTATCATGGTTTGCATATGTTCATACCTTAGATAGGGAACATATACACACACTTTTTGCATATGCTCATACATCATTAGAAATTGTTTTAAGGACAATGGATGCTCGTGTTTGATGGATTGAGTAGATGGTTGTTTGGATGGTAGGATATGCATTCTCCTTAGCTTAGAGATTTCGGGGACGAAATCCTTTAAGGAGGGGAGAATGTAACACCCCGCATTTCAGTTAATGCTAAAGTTCACTAATTGCAGAATAAATAATCTCAAATGTGAGAATTGGGGGAAACGGGCTGCGTCATTGCGTTCGTCTCGGAAAAATACGCGAAATAGAGTCCGAGTTTTCAAGAATCGGAGTCCGTATGGCCCAGTTATGGCCCAATGAAGTTTGTAGAAAATTCAAAGTTAAAAACAGATTTAAAATTCAGTTCTAAAACAAGTTTGGAGCCAAAAGCGGAAAGGGCGGGAAAGTTCCCGCCTAGCCCCGTGTCGACAGGCATGTCGACAGGGGTGTCGACAGGCATGTCGACAGGGGTGTCGACAGCCCTGTCGACAGGGGTGTCGACACAGGGTGTCGGCCCTGTTGATCTGGGTGCACCAGATCTAGTTTTTGGTTGAGTCTTGGGCTGGGTTCTAGAGATTTCCGAAATCTAAGGGTCCTAATTTAATCTAGGGTTAATCTAAGGGCCTAAAACACTCACCTAATCTATAAATACACCCTAAACCTACCCTAATCCATACTAAAAATAGAATTGAGGGCTACATGCCGCCAAATTAAATCTTAGAAGGAGCCTCCACTAATTTATGAAGAGGGTTGCAAGCTAATCACTCTCTAATCAACCTCTAATCCATTCTAAGCATCTTAATCTTCTTCATTTGGAGTGCAAATTTGCTAGTGGTGAGTTTCTATCACTTTGATGATCAATTGCTAAATTAAGTAGATGAGATATGATGAGATCTATGGTTTTGCATGAGGATTAATGGGTTTTCAAGTCATATGATATGATGTAAATATGCTAATCTATGTTTAATATTAATCCTATGTTTATGCAAGTTGAATATGTGAGTTTATGCAAGTTGAATATGTGAGTTTATGCAAGTTGGATATGTGGGTTTATGCAAGTTAAGTATGTGGGTTTATGCAAGTTAAGTGGTGGGTTTATGCATAATAAGTAATTGATTCTATGCATGCTAAGTATGTGGTTTTATGCATGCTAAGTGTTTGGTATTATGCATAAATCATGACATGCAAGTTTACCCTTTTAAATGTGATGCATACATATGCAAGATGACACCTTTATATGCTATGTATATATATATATATATATATATATATATATATATATATATATATATATATGCATGTTTACCCTCCTTTAAGATGCAAGTCATATATGCAAGTTCAACATGTTATGCAAGTTATGTGTATGCTTATATGCAAGTTCAACATGTTATGCAAGTTATGTGTATGATGTTATATAAGTTATGTGCATGTTGTTATGCAAGCTCATATGCAACATGTTATGCAAGTCATGTGTATGATAATATGCAAGTTTGGGTTAAATTTAGTTGGGTTAATATATGCTCATATATGCAAGTTGACATCCTCTTAACCCATGACAAAGTTATATGCTAAGATTTGGTTAAACCCATGATGTTTGTGATGGATCTTCCCTTTATTATGTCATAAAATGAGAACGATTTACGTGGGGAACGATGGGGTTAATAAATATGTTAATAAAAGTATGATTGGGTATGATTAAGCATACCATAAAAATAAATTAACATAAGTGGGAATTTACCTATTTAGTTAGGTCTACCCCATGGGAATTTACCTATTGAGTTAGGTCTACCCATGTTATGAAAAACTTGATATTAATTAGGGATAATTAATATGGGGGTGATTAATTAGGTGTAATTAATCGACTAAGACACGAAGTTGGACTCATTTGTAGTGTAAAACTGCCCGGACCCTACCGGCTTAACCAGTTGCTACAAATGTTAGCCCAATGTGGGAGGTCTTAGGCACAAATTAAATACGTGATTAAAGTAAAGACACGAGGTTAGACTCTGTTATGACGTAAAACTGCCCGGACCCTACCGGCTTAACCAGTTGTCATAAAAGCCAGTCTAATGTGGGAGGTCTTTATGGGAGATCATGGTCTTAATTAATTAAGAAACACTTAACCATATTAACATGTAGTGGGACATGAGGGGTTAAGTGGGTGCCTTGGGTGGCATGAGGAAAACTAGTGGGTTGCCTTAGGTGGCAATAGAAAATACGATTAGAATACTTAACCAAAGTGGAACATGTAATTAAAACATGGTTAAAGGGTTAAGTAAGTGCTTTGGGTGGCATGTGGAAAACTAGTGGGTGCCTTGAATGGCAATTAAAATATGATTAATGACTTAACCAAAATTTATAACATGTAAGTGGACATGGTTAAAGGGTTAAGTGTGATTCACTAGAAATAACAAGCTTAGGTGGTAGCTTGTGGGGGCCCATTTCAACCAATATCCCAAACGTATCTTAGTAGGCTCGACTCTAGTCGAGTGACGGGACACGCATATTGGGCTTGACTATAAGAGGCCAAAACGGGTTAGCGGTGGCAACGCAGGATCAACGGGTTTCATATGCGTGTGTGGACCCGGGCTAGTTGGTAAGTCGTTGTTGCATCGTGTCGATATAAAGCCGTGCACCGTTGATATTATCAGGTGGCCACTTTGGGGAATGATACACCCCATTTTGGGACCAGCACGGGTATCTACGCTAGGGAGCCGATCGCTTGGGAGTAGTGAGTACACCTAGTAAAGATAGGGCATACGACACCTATGTAGGGGTACACGAATCTACTGGGTAAAAATTACTAAGTACACTTAGTGGGATCAACCTTTAAGTGGGAATTACCCTTGGGTGGGTAGAACTGGTGTGGTGCAGTGTAGGAATTACCCTTGGAAGGGTAGATCTGGGGTGGTGAAATCTAGGAATTATCCTTGAGTGGGAAAATGCGTCTTTACAGTTATCTTAGTTTATCCTAAGTCTGCCAAGCTGCTTAGTGTACCCATTCATCCCCAGACGTTACCGTATATCAAGCTTATGTCTTCTCTGGTTACTTTAATGATTGTATTGTTAAAGTTATAGGACTCGCTCAGACTTATGTCTGACCCCGTTGTTTTTATCTTTTTTCCAACCCTCAGGTTATCAGAGTGGGCCCAGTACGAGTGGGCTTTGATCAGGCTGCTTTATTCTCTTTTGGAGCTTGGAGCATAGGTGTAGAGCTCAGCTTACCCTTTCTTTTATGGCTATCAGTTCATGTATTGGGATTATATACTTTTATCTATCAGGATGGATATTTTGTACTTGACTCTTATTATGGTTTTGTGATGTAACCAGACATGTTTTAGTTTCCGCTGCATTGAAATGTTGTTTTAACTTTCAAATATTACTTATATCTGTCTTGCTGTAATTTCTCTGTTCTATATTCACTAAAAATACTCCACCGATGCTATGGCATTCCCTTAGAGAGTGACCATAGCGGGCGTGGGGTGTTACACTAAAAGTATGGGTGAGAGGGCGGTGTAGCCTGCTCCTATGTGGGGTAGGTGCATCGTTGGTGTAGCCTACTCCTATGTGTGGTAGGTGCACATATATATATCGAGTTGCGAGGTGCGTACCCTTTGCCTTGTCGATGGGGAGCACGATATTTGGTTGCATACTTGTTTGTATGCATTGTTATGTTTTGGAATTCATATTTCCAAATTATTTGATTTGAGATCCCGAAGTGAAATCTACTTTGATATAGAAAGTTAGATAGGTATTTCAAATGATTTGAAATAAGAAATTGGGAATATAATCCGAAGGAATAATTTCTGTAAATTGAATTGGATTTGGAAAATCTAAGTGTAATGATTAATCTAGGTGGGTAGATTGGGATATTGCATGTTGATTGATGCATAGTAGATCCATATACCTATATTGATTGTTGTTTATACACTGGCATTCATGGGGGTAAACCCGTTCCGCGTTAGCGGCGTGGTCCCGTGATATGCCATATTATTAAATAAGTTAATTATAACTGTTTAGAGTTTCTCACACCAGTCCCATGACTGACCTGTAGTTTGCTTTTCCCTTGCGAACTCGGGTGCCCCTATTTTCCACACGGGCAGTCGAGTAGTTTTATTTTGCAGATGTATTGAGCAGGATTCTGGATTGAAGCTTTAAGCTATGTCCAGGCATTTACAGTCTTCCGCTGTGTAGTTTATATTTCTGTTGTGCATTGTATTACATTTATTGTAAAATCATCTTCCGCTGTGTATTATTTTTGATATACTCTGATATTTTTTACTTTGATGTAACATTATTGTGATGCTTATAAAAGTCTTCTATTATTTGTCCTGATGTGTTGTATACCCAGAGTTAGCGTATGCGGGATTCGAACAGTCTTGATCGGTTTAGCGACTGATTCGGACCGGGCGAAATCCTTGTCGTCACAGTGGTATCGGAGCTTTGGTTTATAGAGCTCGAGAACAAGACACATTATAACCATACGAAAGAATTCATCAGATATTGGATTAGTAATATCCAATTAGAATGACTCGTTAGAGATGGGATCAGTAGTATCGTAGAACGAGTGTGAAGAGTATATTTTTCAAATGAAAACAAATTTTGTTTTAAAATTTAAACCATTTTATACGTATTTGAATATTTATTTATTTTGAATTTGGACAATCGATTATATAAAGGTTTTGCATATACGCGTCATGAACGTATATTCGAAGTTTTAATATACTGGATAGATATAGATTCACACTCTAGTCGCTCGGAGATGATTTTGATGATGGAACTCCATCACCAATATTTATGTTCGTGTTTCGAAGGTGTGATTTCTATATATTTCCATTAGACTGGTGTGAGAACCAAAACTTATATAGATAGATTTATTTGTTGTGATTTGGCATCAAAAGCATGATTTTCTGTATATGTATCAAAATTATGAATTTGAAACGTTAATCAACTAATTGATTGATGGTTGTGTTGTTTGTTTATTTGTTTGATAATTTTGAACCATTTAGCCTAATTGTACCAAATAGTGAATTGTATTGAAAATTAGTTGCAATTGCATGCATATACACGTACTTACATTGAACGGGTCATAGCAAGGAGGTTTGAGCAGAAGAATAAAAGTTGTTTGCCCGACAAGTAGGTACATGTTTACCATAATTTACTGTTTTGTTTGGGTGATGATGATTTTATGAGCCGATTGGCTAGCCTCTTGGCTTTTCTTTTTCTTTTTGAGACAAGAGAGCCTATATGGCAATTTCGGGATTTTCTCGGTGCAGGGGAGGTTATGGCGAAATTTTTCGAAAATTTAGGGTGTTAGCCAAATTTTTGAAAAATTTGAAAAGTTCTTAGAAACTAAAAAGTTGAAGAACTTAAGCCGTAACGAAAATAAAGGAAGTTGAGTTGATTAGTTAAACAACATTCGACTTCCTTCCTTTTCGGGGACGAAAAGTTTTAAGTGGGGGAGATTGTAACAACCCGGAAATGCGAGCCAATTTAAATATTTTATTTTGGAAATTTTAATGAAGTTTGAACATTTAAAATGAATTATTTTAAATAATATCGGCGAGAAATTTATTTTGAATAGAATCAAACGTATATATTTATTTGAATCATCGTTAGAATATAAATATTTATTTTAAATTATAAAAGGAATTGAAAATGGCGCGGTAGTTCGATAATTCGATTTTTAATTTCAATTGAACATACCGGGTGCAAAATAAACCGGATTTTAGCGAAATCAAAAATATTTGAATCTATTTGATAATATCTTTCCAATTAATTTGAACAATCGAAATTTCATAGCGGGGATAAAAAGATATGTCCAGTTGAAAATTCAGAATAGCCGCTATGGAATTCAGGCCCTTAAAAATGGGAATTTTGCAAACGACCTCGGATTTCGACGATACCACTTTTGTTGGATCCGTGAAGTCAAATTATTGCTAGATTCCAAATTTCATAATTTTTCGAATCAATATGTGAGCGTGGCAAAGGAAAACGCATTTGACCAGTTTTAGTTGATTTTAATCGACTGGAAAATGGTCATTTTTCAAACGGTCTCAGAATTCGATGAAATTAGTTTTGTTAGGATCGTATCATCAATACGAAGCTAGAAAATATTTTTCTGGAATTTATAGAGTTAGTATGTGGCTCCGGTAAATTGAAATGTGCATTCAAATTCAATATATAGAGTAATATTTTGATTTTGACGAAAACTGATCGAAACGGTCGAATTTGCTTACGAAACATATCCCATTGTGTTCGGAATGGGGTTATTTAGCTAGGGGCGACAGTCGTTGGGTTTGATTTGGAGTTCGAACCAGTAAATGAGTTAAATTTGAATTAAATAATAATTAAATTATATTATATATATCCTTATTGGTCGAAACCCTACCATTTATTTCAGCAGTGGTCAAAGCCGGCAGAAATGATTTCGAAGGCCATGAACTTCCGATTTCCCTCTTCAAATCACACTTGACCCATGGATCAATTCGATAACCTCTAAAACAAAAATCATTGAGCATCCTACCAGCTTCAGATTCATGTGGTCAAGATCGGATCTGGGCTCGTGATGTGGTCCGAATTAGGTCTCAATGCAGTAGCGTTCGCCGGAAATTTTGGAGGCCGACGTTGCCTCGAGTTCAACGGCAAGGCTGGCGTGGGGAGAGGGCGTTTAGGCCAACGTCGTGAGGTGTATCGATCTGAGTCAGGATGGTCGATGTTGAGGGGTTCGAGGCAGCGCGCGTGGTCAATGGGAAGCTGGAGCTTCTCTTCCGTGTTCGGTCCAGAAATAAAAAAGAGGGAGAAGGGTTAATCACTGGTAAACCATGATTAACTAATTTAATAAATTATTAATTATCCTGGGTAATTAAATTAAGTGGTCAAATCTTTAAACTACCGTAACTTTTCCATATGACAACAGATTGGGATGAAACTGAATGCATTGGATTCGCACCATCTAGCACTACATTGTAGAATAGATTTGGGCTGATTTGAAGCAGTCAAGAATTTTAATTGAATTAAACGCTGAGTTTAATTCAGTTAAAAACAACCGTTATCAACGATTTCAGAAACCGATCCAAGTGAGAATTCTCTCACTTTAAATTTTTTGTATATTTATTTATTTCATAACTGCATATATGTACTGTTCCCCATCATCCACAGACCATGGACGACTTGTTTGTTTGGTTGTATTCTGTATGAAAATAAATTGATCGTGATGTGAAATGGAATAAATTAATATATGTATATATATATATATATATTGAAAGTGAAAATATCGTATATATATTGAAAGTGAAAATATCGTATATATATCTAAAGTGAAAATATCGTATATATATCAAAAGTGAAAATATCGTATATATATCGAAAGTGAAAATATCGTATATATATCAAAAGTGAAAATATCGTATGTATATCGAAAGTGAAAATATCGTATATATATTGAAAGTGAAAATATCGTATATATATCGAAAGTGAAAATATCGCATATATATTGAAAGTGAAAATATCGTATATATATTGAAAGTGAAAATATCGTATATTTTGAAAAGTGAAAATATTATATATATGAAAGGTGGAAATTATATATATATATATATATATATATGAAATGAAAACGATATATATATGAAATGTGAAAATGATTTGATTGTTAAAAATATAATTTTTAACATATATATATATATATATATATATATATACACACACACTGTATAAAATTGTCATGTATATGAAATGAATTTGAATTGAATTGAATACAAAATGAATTCGAATTGAATTGAATAGAAAATGAATTCGAATTGAATTGAATAGAAAATGAATTCGAATTGAATTGAATTTGAAATTTGAATTGAATTGAAATGAATTTAAAACGAATTTATAAGGAAAAATTCAATTTGGATTTGAATTTGAAATGAAAGTTGAAATTGTTTTTGAAACGAATTTAAAACTATTTATAAAATTCGTTTTAAATAGAATCGACGAAATATATATTTTATATATAATATAATGGCCTGAACAGAATGCGCCGCGCCGCGGTTGTTCGTGAATTTCGACCATTGACTTCAAATGGACATTACGGAAGATCCGACCGTCGGATTCTCCTAAAACCGGAAGCGTTGGGTTCGTATTGAAAAGAGCTTTCCAATGTATATTATAAATTTTAAATCTAATGGTTGGATTTGGAATTATGTCCAAATCAAATTTGGAAAAGGTCGATGTAAGTGCAGTTCGATGGCCATTGGTGGAAATCGACTGTATGGGCCTTGATAAAATTATTAAAAATAGTAGTAAATTGTGTAAAATCATAAGAAATGAATTGGGAAGAATTGTGATGAAAAACTTCATATTTGAAATGATAAAAATATATTTTTATCGAAACGAACTAGTTATTAACTAGAAAAATAATCCAATAGTTATAAATAAATAAATTGGATTGGATTTGAATTAAATTTATCTTTGGATATTTTCGATATTGGATTCCGTGATTATACAGATATTGTGATGGGAATTTGAAAGATATCGATATCGTTATTCCCGATATGATATCTGTTGGTTTCAGGATTTGATGTTGAATATAAGTCGATACTATCTTTATTCAAAACCTTATATTTAATGTCAATTTTGATTGATTGATTGTTTGGATCGTGCTCGACCAGTTTATGAGCAAAATATGCTTTTACATTTAGCATTGGGTTGGGTTGAAAATATCTGTGTGCTGTGAAACACTTCACGATTTGACGATAAGGTGTTTAACGATGTTGTGTTCATTTCAAATTTAATGAATGATTGTGAAATGATATTTTTCTTAAATGAAAAGAAATGTATTCCCGATTTTGGACAGGGAATGTTTTATAAAAATGTTTTATAAAACAGAAAGGATTTCGATGTAACAACCCGAATTTTAATAACATGCTATAATCATAAATCAAGGCAGAAATAAATTTTAAAATCTGAATCAGGGGAAACGGGCTTTTCCATTGCGTTCGTCTCGGAAAAATACACGAAATAGAGTCCGTAATTTTGTAAATCGGAGTCCGTATTACCCAATTATGGCCCGATGAAGTTTCAGAAAATTCAAAATTCGAAAACAGATTTGAATTTCAGCCCAATCAGAGTAGGCGTGAAAAGTTCCCGCCCAACCCACCAGGTCGACCTGGGGGTCGACCCTAGGGTCGACCTGCCAGGCCAGGTCGACCTGGGAGTCGACCTGGGGGTCGACCTGCCCCAGGCCAGGTCGACTCTAGAGTCGACCTGGGGGACGACCTCCCCGGTCGGGCCATTTTGGCCTGGTGCACCTGCTTGTGTTTTCTGGCCCTGTTTGATGGTTTCTGACGGAATTTGATGGTTCAGATTCGTTTTGGGGTTAATCCTATGGCCTAAACTTGTCCATAATCTTATAAAAACACCCCTAGACCTACCCTAAACTCGCACAAATCAATCTAGTAACTAAGTGCTGCCAAAATTCCTCTTGATCATGGCCTCCATCTTCATTCATATGAACTTGAGCTTCCAAAACTAGATTCAAGGCCAAAGTGCAATCTTTCTACATCAAACCAAGAGAGTAGAGTTAGCTTTCTTCACCAAATCAAGGGATTTGCTTCTTCTCCAACAAGACAACTTGGAGCTTTGTTTGATTTGATGGTCCCTAGAGCTTCTACAACATCTCTATCTTGTTCTATTGTGTTCTAGTTCTCATAGCCACGCTTTGTAAGCCCTATTCTACTCTTAGATTTAAACTATGAACTTAATATGACATGTAGCAAGTTGAAATGAGACTTTTGTGTTATGCTAGCCTTGGATTTCATGCATAGATTCATTCATGACCCTTTTGATCTATGTTTGTGGACCTAATGTTTACCTATCATGAATCTAGTACCATTAATGTTGATTTTGGGTGGAAAGCTATGAGCTTTATGTGGTGATTGTGCATAAATGCATCATTGAACCCTCATGACCTTGGTAATAACTTGCCATGATGGACCTCTATGCTAATCACAAGTTTATCACCCTATTTGCTAAGTAGATTTGAATTGGACCTAAGTGCAATATTTGCCTTGAACCTATCATTGTTTGCATAGATCTATTCATGCCTCTCTTGATTTATGATTGTGGACCTATCATGGACCTAGTACCGTTCATGTTGACCTTTGGAAAAAATGCTATAAAATGGATTATGGCTTATGCATGTTAACAAACCTTAACCCCTCATGTTCCTTAACATGCATATGATGATATTGAACCTATTTGCTATGCACAAGTTAGGATTGTCACCCTATGTCAACTATTACCATGTTACCACCATATGTGCTAATTATGCTATTCATTCATGTTTATGGCCAAAGCACCCTTATGCTATTTGATATGTTTGAGGCCAAGTCACCTTTTATGCTATCATACATGTTGAGGCCATATGCTAGTATGTTGAACACTTTTGCCTCAAATATCACCATGTTTAACTTGTGATAGACTTTGCCATCTTATGCCCACCTTGTCATATTCTTATGTTCCCCCTTTTGATCTATTTGTGTTGATGCGAACTTACGTGCGATGGGGTTACGTTATGGGTAAACTTAAATGACATGAAACATGACTTGAAAACATGACATGTGATTATACTTGAAAACATGAACGTGGACATGACATGTAGAAAACATGAAAGTGGCCAACTCGAGGTTGAGTTGAGTTTGTAGCATAAATCTACCCGGAACCGACCGGCTTAACTAGTGGCTACAAACAATAGGACCCAATGTAAGTAGTTGGTCATATCGCACTTAAAACCCAAGGTTAGACTAGGTTGTGGTGTAAAGCTACCCGGACCCGCCCGGCTTAACTAGTAACCACAACAAAGTCTAATGTGAGAGGTTGGGGTGCATTAAGTTAATTAATGCCACATGGTAGGGTTAAGTCATGGGCCACTTGAATACTTAACCAATTAAACACGATGGGTTGGTAGGGTTAAGTCATGGACTATTTGAATACTTAACCAATTAAACACGATGTATTGATAGGGTTAAGTCATGAACTGCTTGGATACACTTGACCAACTCAATACTTGGTTAGGATAGGGTTAACCACACTTAACCCGCTTGAAATCCTAGTTACGTGGTCCTTTTCAGCAGTAACCCACTTGGGAGTATCTGGATACCCTGGACTAGGCCAGGGTGGTGCACGATTACTGGACTGATTGTAAGAGACCAAAAGAGACGTCTGAATAGTGCACCGGTTGTTCAGGCGGACCATGGTCGTGCACATTAAGTCCGAAGTTGAACATGGGCACCGGTAGGTTTAGACTATGCGTGCTTGAATTGTGTCTGTGGTTTACACCTTAGGGCTTGATACACCCTAGGGTGGACCTTGCACAGTTAACTACATTCCATGATTAGGCCGTATGACACCGATACACGACGAGTTAGGTTTATAGGGAGCTGATCGACTAGACCGAGTAGTTGGACCTTGATTTAGGTCATCTCATGATGTTGGGCCAACTTTGGGCCAAGGGATCATTTCTTGTTTATACTTGACATGGATTAGAAAACTAGTACACTTGGTGCAACTTAACCTTGTATATGCGATGCCGCACTTGATCTATCTTGTTAACTTTTCACCATGCCAGTTATCATCCTATGTTTCATCTCTGTTTTACATGTCCAATTAACTTTATTAGTTTTTATACTAATAGTAGGTAGGACTTACCAGTCTTTTTGACTGACCCATTTTCTTTCGCCTCTTTTCTTCCGCTCCCCCCCCCCCCAGGTTCTCAGGGTGGGAATACTAGCACCTAGCTTGGAACTTTAGCTTGCTTACTGGATAGCTCATGTACAGTCTGGACTTGAGCTCGCTATGGCTTTACAACGTCTACTTTGGGGATAGTTTACTTTATGTTATTTCTAGTTTTCAGTTTTTGTTTCTAGACTTGTAGTAGTTGGAGAATAATGACTCAGTACTTTTGATGTAAGTTGACTATGGTTTTGAAATAGTAGTTTTATCCGCTGCTTTACTTACTCTGTTTTACTTATATATTCTATCTTGGGATATCTTTATGCACGTTTACCTTGTCCAACACCCCTCCAAAGCTAGTGTACTTGCAAGAGTGACCCTGGCGGAGGTGGGGTGTTACATTTGGTATCAAAGCATAAGGTTTTACTAGACCGGACAAAAGTTTTAAAACCCTTTTGAAAAACTATTTTCAAAACCAATTAAGTATTTTCCAAGAAAAGTCTAGTTTATTTTAAAAGGCTATTCCCCAAAAGTCATTAGCACTATCCTTTGTTTCCTCGTTCTGAATCTATCTTTTTCTTCGTTTCAGTATGGCCAATAATTTTGCCATTCTGGAGGGCGTACCAGTACCTATTTGGTTTAGAAAGTACATGGAGGCAAGGGCGAAGGAAGCCGGCCCCGCGAACATTCCTCCTCCATTCCCCATGGCTAACATTCCTCCTCCTCCCGTAGCTGAGGTTCCTCCTCCACCTCAGCGTCCACAAGCGGATTTCGCGAAGATTTGCAAGGACTTTAAGGCGATGGGTGGCAAGAATTTTATTGGGACGGAGACTTTTGTTGAGGCAAGAAACTGGTTAAAGGAAACTGAAGACCTCTTTGCTATCTTTGATATAGAAGACCATAGGAAAGTCCTGTTAGCGGTATGGCTGCTGAAAGGGGAAGCTGCTTATTGGTGGGTAGTCACCACCACTGCTAGGCCAATCCAGACTTGGGATGACTTTAGGAGAAGGTTTGGACTGAGGTTTCTATCATCGACAGAAGAGAACCTTTAGATGGAGAGGTTCCTATCACTAAAGCAAGGGGACATGACCGTTAGGGAATACGTGGATAAGTTTAATCAGCTTGCTCGGTTCGGTTTAGACTTGGTTAACACAGCTCGGAAGAAGGCCCTACACTCTGCTCTAGGATTGAACGAGCCATTGCGCGGTTTGGCCATGTCCCATATACCCATGGGGGCGACCTTCGAGAGTTTGGTGAATATGGCCCTGCTTCAAGAGGAAGACAAGAGTGGCAAGAAGGAGGTCAGGGCAAATGAGTCTCAAGGCAAGAAGTAAGATTCCAAGAAAGAAGACAAGAACAACAAGAAGGGAAACAAGGGCAACAACAACAACAAGGCAAGAGAGACAAGGAAGTGCAAGTACTGTGGGATCATTGGGCACATAGCCAAAGATTGTAAGAAGAAGAAGAGGAAGAGGAAGTTGGGCGTATGCTTTCATTGTGTAGAGTCTGGACACTATAGTAAGGATTTCCCGAGAAAGCGAAGACAAGGGAAAAGGCAAACTCGGCGAGCAGGACCCTCTGGAGGGCAGTTGTAGGCTCTCCTCGCTCTTCCAGCTTTTGATCGAGGTAGTGTTTCTATAGAAAGTCATGTTTACATTTATGATTTCCCTGTTCGTACCTTATTTGATTCTGGCGCATCGCATAGTTTTATTTCTGATTTTGTTGAAAGTTTGCACCTAAGTACTAGTCTAGTTGAAAATCCCGTTAGTATTTCAAATCCGATTGGGGGCTTCTCCCATCTATCTGCGATTTGTATGGATTTGAAAATCTCTATCTTGAGCGTAGAATTCATGTGTAATGCTTATGTTCTCGGGTTTATGGGATACGGGTTTATTTTGGCACGGATTGGTTGTCCAGTTATGGAGCCATTCTTGACTGTGAGCATAGGGTAGTGAGGCTCATGACTCGCCTTGGTAATACCCTAGAAATTTCTGGTAACCCTATGGATCCCGTCATGTTATCTTGAATCTCTTGACTCGTCCATCGATGATCTGCAATCTGTGAGAGTGGTCCGAGAATATCCTGATGTTTTGATGAGGTGAAGGGGTTACCCCCAAGAAGCGAGATAGACTTCCGTATTTATCTGGTTGATAATGCCAAGCCAGTTTCATTGCCTGTTAGGCACATGGCCCCGCGAGAAAGAAGAGATCTTGGCAAGCAAATCAAGGAGTTGCTTGAGAAAAAATTCATTAGGCGAAGCATTTCAGAATGGGGTGCTCCGGTGGTATTCGCTACTAAGGCGGATCGTTCGCTTCGTCTATGTGTTGATTATCGTGAGTTGAACAAGCTGACAAAGAAGAATAGACACCCGTTATCGAGGATTGATGATCTCTTTGACCAGCTGGTTGGTGCTTCTGTTTTCTCTCAGCTCGATCTAGCCACCGGATTCCATCAGCTTAGAGTGGCTGAGGATAGTATTGATAAGACTGCGTTTAGGACTCCAGATGGATTCTTTGAATGGCTAGTCATGCCGTTTGGTTTGACTAATGCACCCGCATACTTTGTTGATTTGATAAGTAGGGTGTTCAGGGAGTTCCTTAACAAGTTTGTGGTTGTTTCCGTGGATGATATTCTGGTCTTCTCTAAGGACGAGGAAGAACATGCTACACACCTCAAGGAGGTTATGGATACGCTTAGAGCTCATCAGTTGAAAGCCAAGTTCTCTAAATGCCATTTTTGGAGAAAGGAAGTTCAGTTTCTTGGACATATAGTTAGGATGAAGGTGTCCACTTAGTTGACCAAACTTTTTGGGCTTTATGGGATATGGGTCATAGTAGATAGACTTACGAAAAGTGCTCATTTTATTCCGGTGAAGAGCAAGAGGACCGCATCATGGCTAGCATCTGTTTATCTTTAAGAGATAGTACGATTGCATGGAGTTCCTTCTAGCATAGTCAGCGATCGTGACCCAATCTTCACTAGCCAATTTTGGAATAGTTTGCAAGAAGCGATGGGTACGCGATTGAATCTAAGTACGGCCTATCACCCATAGATGGATAGCCAGACCGAAAGGGTGGATAGGGTACTAGAAGATCTGTTGAGGCTATGCATTCTTGACTTTGGTAGTACTTGGGAAGATCATCTTCCTCTAGTGGAGTTTGCTTATAATAACAACTACCAAGCAAGCATAGGGATGGCACCATTCGAAGCTTTATATGGGAGGCCGTGCAAGTCACCAACATGTTGGTGGGAGACGACGGATAAGCTTATACTTGGGCCCGACATGATAAGTGTAACACCCCACCTCCGTTAAGGTCACTCACAAAGGGAATGCCTTAACTTTGGTGGAGCATTTTAGTAAACAGAACAGAAACTTACAAGACAGATAAAACAGTACTTGAAAATTTTTAACTTTATTACAGTAGAAACAGAAATCAATATGGTTACATCCTTTCAAATCTCAGAATTCAAGTACAAATATCAGTCTTGTACAAAAGCCTTCAAAATGCATGTTTAAAATCATAATCCCCATAGAACGGGAGCTATACGGAGCCAAGCCATACTTTAAGCACTTCAAGCAGAGAGAAATCCGGATCAAGCTAAAGTATTCCCTCCTTAGATAACCTGGGGGGAAACGGAAGAAAGGAGGCGAAACAACAAGGGTCAGACAAAAATTCTGGCAAGTCCAGTGACTTTCAGCATATGAACAGATAATAATAATATGACATGAACATAAAACTGGATGAGAGATAACTGTAACAGGTGTAGCAGATATAACAGAAGAACCGAATGACATAAACTATTGCTTTACACTTCTCTGCACTAATACTAGTATAACAGAATAAGGTGCCACCCTAATGTCTAAACAGAAACGGATACAGAATAATTTAACAGAAACAGATTGCTAATAATGGGCCTTTACTACCAGATCAGAGACAGACAGAAGCAGAAACAGATTAATCCTTATGGAAACAGAATGTAGAATTAGGTGTACACTAGTAATGGGCCTTTACCTCCTGAACAGACGGTACCACACAGAAACAGATAGGTGTTACCACCCAACAGAAACAGACGGTCCAACAGAAACAGACAGAACTAAGTGTACCCTAAAACCCTACCCCAAGCGATCGGCTCCCTAATACATAAATATTCTGTGTCGGCCCCACAGTAGGGTGTATCACTCCCTAAAGTGACAACCAATTGGCACAGACCTATTTACAGATGTCACGGCGTCTTACATCCTCAGAGGCAGCCCGGGATCCATGCACGCACATGACCCGGTTGGAACGCACCATCAACACCCCTCGCCATTATCAGAATGAACCTCTTATAATTAGTTCAGTAAGCGTGCCCGGACCCTACTTACTGTTGGGTCAAAGTTTTGATACCAGAAAGGGTTACTGACTAATATGGGTCCCAAACAACAGATGACACAAGTAATTCCCCTCCTAACCTTGTGTCCCCAGACTAACAGATTTCAGATTAACTTGTTTACAAGTTCAGACATACAGAATTCAGATTTACTAGTTCACAAATTAAGTTAACAAGTTTTCAGACTAACGGATTAGATGTACAGATTTTTCAGATTTGTCTAACATTGTATTGGGCCTACAGATTCATGGACGGGTTTACTACACCTATTAATCCCGTTGGTTTATCCCTATTTTCCGCAATACGTTTTAGACGTCATTCTTATCTTAGATTTGCATTAATTAATTATCAATGCCTAGACCTCTCACATTAGGTCGCTAGCTTGTGGCCGCTGGATGGGCCGGGCGGTTCCGGGCAGACTTCTGCCACAAGCCAGACCTAACCTCGTGTCTTAAGCAGGTTATGACTAACTTCTCACATTAGAACCTATTGTTTGCAGCCACTGGATGTGCCGGGCGGTTCCGGGCAGAATTACGCCGCAAACTCATTCTAACCTCGAGTTAGCCATGTTTATCTTTGCGGCCAATTAATTAATAATTTACCGTTTATGCGCACGCCCAATATATATATGCCAATTCAAATTATATCTATAACAGGATGATTATATCAACACAGCAGATAACAGATTTTAGCCGATAGCAGATTTTCTAGATTATATGACGTAACGGATTTAACAGATTTAGCAACTTAGCAGATTTTGGCATATAACAGGTTAGGCATTTCAACAGACAAATTTAACAGATTTGGCATTTCAATCTAATTAGCAGTCTAGGCAATATAACAAAACTAGCTATTTAGGCAACTTGGCAAATTAGCAGATTTAGCAAATCTAATATTTCTAAAGGTTCTATTTACATGCCTTGCCTAGTCATAAATTAGGCCTAAATTCATATGCCTACATAATTTTCATGATGAACATATACTCCATGTTTGCATAAAGTTACATAGCACAGAATGTGGACATATAGCATATGTTCCAATTTTTGTTAAACTAGCATTTTACAGCAAATTCACATATAAATTATACCAAATATAACCATTAATTTCAATGCATGCCATATATCTAAGAATCCCTATTTAGGTGGGATCACAATAATAGATATCCTAATTAATGTAAATCTTTACACCTAAGTTTCCATATCCTTCTTCTTTCAACTTATGAATCATTATGCAAAATATACCCAACAATCTAAATCTTTAAATTATATCTCCTAAAAATTAGGTCTTGACTTTTATCTGCATTTTGTCCAAAGTCTCAAATCATAAGTAATCTTACAATGGTTCCTCTCTTCTTTTATCACAGAATATGCATAGGTTTAAAACTATTTTACAACATATGCTTACTTTTCTAATTAATTACAGATCTAAATAACATATGTTCATTTCTCTAATTAGTTATAGATCTAGATTACAACGTACACAACATATATAAATTACATGTTTACAGTCAAATTCATGCATCTAATCCCAAGTCATATGTCAATATATTTTATGCCTCGGATCTAAAGTCATATGTTCAAATCAGCCTTGTCAAATTTCACATCATTCATTATTTGTCCCAAAATTTGCGTTCATACGTTAATCTCTTATGAGATTAGGCACAGGCTCGTGGTAGCCTGGCTATAGAAACAGAAAGGAAGCAGAAAGGGATACAGAACAGTCATAGAAAAACAGATCTAACATATATACAGTCTCATATTCAGATTCACAATTCATGTCAAAATCAGAATTAACGTTTATAGCGGAAAATAACTGTACTTGCCTTGATTGGATTAAAGAAAGAACTTTAGTTGTTGCAGAATTGTTGCAGAAGCTTTTATCTCAAATTTGAATTGAACTGCTTAGGTTGATGTTGATTAGCTTCTAGTTTTGATTCTACAGAGTAGCGATGCCATTTTTTTTTCTTAGTTAGAATAAAGGCAGAGTATAGGTAGAATGAAGTTGTGTGGAGAGAAAGTGAGGTTTGGGGGTGTTTTTATAGGAGAATAGGGTGATTTAGAGTCTTCAGATCAGTCCAGAAGTCATCAGAATCGTACAGCTCGAATACACATCATCCAGCCACTCAAAAGAAGACACGTCACCTCAGAACACTCCAGAATTCGGTGCTGGATTTGTATGGGCGCACTTGGCAGGTGCGCCAGTGTATTTTTGTACTGGCGCACTTCACAAGTGCGCCAGTGTATTCTGGCCTGTTTCCGGTTTTTTTGCCTAACTTCGTTCGTCCATATCTTCTTCATACGGACTCCGATTTACGCAAATTCGGACTCTATTTCGCGTATTTTTCCGAGACGAACACAATGACGCAACCCATTTCCCTTATTTCTTCTCCTAAAAATTAATTATACCTTGATTTTTAACTCTTATGCTTACAGAAAATACGGGGTGTTACAATAAGGGACACATCCGAGAAGGTTGAGTTGATTCGAAGGCGGATGAAAACGGCCCAAGACAGACAGAAATCCTATGCAGACAAGTGAAGGACAGACTTAGAGTTTGAAGTTGGAGATATGGTCTTTGTGAAGGTTTCTCCTTCGCGAAATATGGTTCGTTTTGGAGCAGTTGGGAAGCTGGCACCAAGGTTCGTAGGACCCTTCCCTATTATAGAAAGAGTTGTGAACATGGCTTATAAGGTGGAATTGCTCGAGAAGCTGGCCGGAGTGCACAATGTTTTTCATGTCTCGCATCTCCGAAAGTGCCTACATGAGTCAGCCGAGGTAGTTGAGCCTAGCATTCTTGAAGACATGGAGGTAGAGAAAGAGGCAACCTTGAGGCGAGCTCCGATTCGTATCTTGGGAAAGGATATCAAGAAACTGAGGAATCGAGAAGTCAAGTTAGTAAAGGTTCAGTGGAGTGAAGCCAATGAAGATGCAACTTGGGAAACTGAGGAGAAGATGCGTGGGCTTTATCCATTTCTTTTTGAGGGTACATTTTCAATCTCTTTTCCTAGTTGGCATATCTTTCTTTTGCTATCCATGTTTATCTAGTTTATCTTATTTCGTAAATCTTATCATGAGAACCTTAGGTAGAAACCCTTTGGTTGAAACATGTATTTGAAACATGTTATGCTTGATGTTTGCAAGTGGTTGCAAGTGTTTGCAAGTGGTTACTCGTGGACGCATGATACACGTTAGGCACTAAGATCGGCTCACACACTTTCATACTGCATATGCATGAGTGTTTATGCTTATTCATGGATGAAACTTGTATGCTATCACATGGATGTTGCATATGGATGGATGTTATGTGCACTCATGTAGAGATTATAAGTTATGTTAGGAATTTGCATACATATGGACGCATTTCACAAACATATTTTGCATCAAGGAGGTTTACTGAATCAGTAACCGCCTGATCTTCGCATTAGATAGGTGCATATACACACACTTTTGCATATGTTCATACAACATTAGAAATCTTTTAAGGACAATGATTACTTGTGGATGTTGTTTTGAGTAGATGGATGATGGATGGTAGGATACGTTCTTTCCTAACTTGGAGATTTCGGGGACGAAATCCTTTAAGGTGGGGAGAATGTAACAACCCGAATTTTAATAACATGCTATAATCATAAATCAAGGCAGAAATAAATTTTAAAATCTGAATCAGGGGAAATGGGTTGTACCATTGCGTTCGTCTCGGAAAAATACGCGAAATAGAGTTCGAAATTTTGTAAATCGGAGTCCGTATGACCCAATTATGGCCCGATGAAGTTTCAGAAAATTCAAATTTCGAAAACAGATTTGAATTTCAGCCCAATCAGAGTAGGCGGGAAAAGTTCCAGCCCAACCCACCAGGTCGACCTGGGGGTCGACCCTAGGGTCGACCTGCCAGGCCAGGTCGACCTGGGAGTCGACCTGGGGGTCGACCTGCCCCAGGCCAGGTCGACTCTAGAGTCGACCTGGGGGTCGACCTCCCCGGTTGGGCCATTTTGGCCTGGTGCACCTTCTTGTGTTTTCTGGCCCTGTTTGATGGTTTTTGACAGAATTTGATGGTTCAGATTCGTTTTGGGGTTAATCCTATGGCCTAAACTTGTCCCTAATCCTATAAAAACACCCCTAGACCTACCCTAAACTCACACAAATCAATCTAGTAACTAAGTGCTGCCAAAATTCCTCTTGATCAAGGCCTCCACCTTCATTCATATGAACTTGAGCTTCCAAAACTAGATTCAAGGCCAAAGTGCAATCTTTCTACATCAAACCAAGAGAGTGGAGTTAGCTTTCTTCACCAAATCAAGGGATTTTCTTCTTCTCCAACAAGACAACTTGGAGCTTTGTTTGATTTGAGGGTCCCTAGAGCTTCTATAACATCTCTATCTTGTTCTATTATGTTCTAGTTCTCATAGCCACGCTTTGTAAGCCCTATTCTACTCTTAGATTTAAACTATGAACTTAATATGACATTTAGCAAGTTGAAATGAGACTTTTGTGTTATGCTTGCCTTGTATTTCATGCATAGATTCATTCATGGCCCCTTTGATCTATGTTTGTGGACCTAATGTTTACCTATCATGAATCTAGTACCATTTATGTTGACTTTTGGGTGGAAAGCTATGAGCTTTATGTGGTGATTGTGCATAAATGCAACATAGAAACTCATGACCTTGGTATTAACTTGCCATGATGGACCTCTATGCTAATCACAAGTTTATCACCCTATTTGCTAAGTAGATTTGAATTGGACCTAAGTGCAATATTTGCCTTGAACCTATCATTGTATGCATAGATCTATTCATGCCTCTCTTGATTTATGATTGTGGACCTATCATGGACCTAGTACCGTTCATGTTGACCTTTGGGAAAAATGTTATGAAATGGATTATGGCTTATGCCTGTTAATAAACCTTAACCCCTCATGTTCCTTAACATGCATATGATGATATTGAACCTATTTGCTATGCACAAGTTAGGATTGTCACCTTATGTCAACTATTACCATGTTACCACCATATGTGCTAATTATGCTATTCATTCATGTTTATGGCCAAAGCACCCTTATGCTATTTGATATGTTTGAGGCCAAGTCACCTTTTATGCCATCATACATGTTGAGGCCATATGCTAGTATGTTGAACCCTTTTGCCTCAAATATCACCATGTTTAACTTTTGATAGACTTTGCCATCTTATGCCCACCTTGTCATATTCTTATGTTCCCCCTTTTGATCTATTTGTGTTGATGCGAACTTACGTGCGATGGGGTTACGTTATGGGTAAACTTAAATGATATGAAACAAGACTTGAAAACATGACATGTGATTATACTTGAAAACATGAACGTGGACATGACATGTAGAAAACATGAAAGTGGCCAACTCGAGGTTGGGTTGAGTTTGTAGCATAAATCTGCCCGGAACCGACCGGCTTAACTAGTGGCTACAAACAATAGGACCCAATGTGAGTAGTTGGTCATATCGCACTTAAAACCCGAGGTTAGACTAGGTTGTGGTGTAAAGCTACCCGGACCCGGCCGGCTTAACTAGTAACCACAACAAAGTCTAATGTGAGAGGTTGGGGTGCATTAAGTTAATTAATGCCACATGGTAGGGTTAAGTCATGGGCCACTTGAATACTTAACCAATTAAACACGATGGGTTGGTAGGGTTAAGTCATGGACTACTTGAATACTTAACCAATTAAACACGATGTATTGATAGGGTTAAGTCATGAACTGCTTGGATACACTTGACCAACTCAATACATGGTTAGGATAGGGTTAACCACACTTAACCCGCTTGAAATCCTTGTTACGTGGTCCTTTTCAGCAGTAACCCACTTGGGAGTATCTGGATACCCTGGACTAGGCCAGGGTGGGGCACGATTACTGGACTGATTGTAAGAGACCAAAAGAGACGGCTGAATAGTGCACCGGTTGTTCAGGCGGACCATGGTCGTGCATATTAAGTCCAGAGTTGAACATGGGCACCGGTAGTTTAGACTGTGCGTGCTTGAATTGTGTTTGTGGTTTACACCTTAGGGCTGGATACACCCTAGGGTGGACCTTGCACAGTTAACTACATTCCATGATTAGGACGTATGACACCGATACACGACAAGTTAGGCTTATAGGGAGCCGATCGACTAGACTGAGTAGTTGGACCTTGATTTAGGTCATCTCATGATGTTGGGCCAACTTTGGGCCAAGGGATCATTTCTTGTTTATACTTGACATGGATTAGAATACTAGTACACTTGGTGCAACTTAACCTTGTATATGCGATGCCTCACTTGATCTATCTTGTTAACTTTTCACCATGCCAGTTATCATCCTATGTTTCATCTCTGTTTTACATGTCCAGTTAACTTTATTAGTTTTTATACTAATAGTAGGTAGGACTTACCAGTCTTTTTGACTGACCCGTTTTCTTTCGCCTCTTTTCTTTCGTTTTCCCCCAGGTTCTCAGGGTGGGAATACTAGCACCTAGCTTGGATCTTTAGCTTGCTTACTGGATAGCTCATGTACGGTTTGGACTTGAGCCTGCTATGGCTTTACCACGTCTACTTTGGGGATAGTTTACTTTATGTTATTTCCAGTTTTCAGTTTATGTTTCTAAACTTGTAGTAGTTGGAGAATAATGACTCAGTACTTTTGATGTAAGTTGACTATGGTTTTGAAATAGTAGTTTTATCCGCTGCTTTACTTACTCTGTTTTACTTATATGTTCTATCTTGGGATATCTTTATGCATGTTTGCCTTGTCCAACACCCCTCCAAAGCTAGTGTACTTGCAAGAGTGACCCTGGCGGAGGTGGGGTGTTACATTTGGTATCAGAGCATAAGGTTTTACTAGACCGGACAAAAGTTTTAAAACCCTTTTGAAAAACTATTTTCAAAACCAATTAAGTATTTTCCAATAAAAGTCTAGTTTATTTTAAAAGGCTATTCCCCAAAAGCCATTAGCACTATCCTTTGTTTCCTCGTTATGAATCTATCTTTTTCTTCGTTTCAGTATGGCCAATAATTTTGCCATTCTGGAGGGTGTACCAGTACCTATTTGGTTTAGAAGGTACATGGAGGCAAGGGCGAAGGAAGCCGGCCCCGCGAACATTCCTCCTCCTTTCCCCGTGGCTAACATTCCTCCTCTTCCCGTAGCTGAGGTTCCTCCTCCTCCTCAGCGTCCACAAGCGGATTTCGCGAAGATTTGCAAGGACTTTAAGGCGATGGGTGGCAAGAATTTTATTGGGATGGAGACTTTTGTTGAGGCAAGAAACTGGTTAAAGGAAACTGAAGACCTCTTTGCTATCTTTGATATAGAAGACCGTAGGAAAGTCCTGTTAGCGGTATGGCTGTTGAAAGGGGAAGCTGCGTATTGGTGGGTAGTCACCACCACTACTTGGCCAATCCAGACTTGGGATGACTTTAGGAGAAAGTTTGGACTGAGGTTTCTATCATCGACAGAAGAGAACCTTTAGATGGAGAGGTTCCTATCACTAAAGCAAGGGGATCTGACCGTTAGGGAATACGTGGATAAGTTTAATCATCTTTCTCGGTTCGGTTTAGACTTGGTTAACACAGCTCGGAAGAAGGCCCTACACTTTGCTCTAGGATTGAATGAGCCATTGCGCGGTTTGGCCATGTCCCATATACCCATGGGGGCGACCTTCGAGAGTTTGGTGAATATGGCCCTGCTTCAAGAGGAAGATAAGAGTGGCAAGAAGGAGGTCAAGGCAAATGAGTCTCAAGGCAAGAAGGAAGATTCCGAGAAAGGAGACAAGAACAACAAGAAGGGAAACAAGGGCAACAACAACAACAAGGCCATAGAGACAAGGAAGTGCAAGTACTGTGGGATCATTAGGCACATAGCCAAAGACTGTAAGAAGAAGAAGAGGAAGCTGAGTGTATGCTTTCATTGTGGAGAGTCTGGACACTATAGTAAGGATTGCCCGAGAAAGCGAGGACAAGGGAAAAGGCAAACTCGGCGAGCAGGACCCTCTGGAGGGCAGTTGTAGGCTCTCCTCGCTCTTCCAGCTTTTGATCGAGGTAGTGTTTCTATAGAAAGTCATGTTTACATTTCTGATTTCCCTGTTCATACCTTATTTGATTCTGGCGCATCACATAGTTTTATTTCTGATCTTGTTGAAAGGTTGCACCTAAGTACTAGTCTAGTTGAAAATCCCGTTAGTATTTCAAATCCGATTGGGGGCTCCGCCCATCTATCTGCGATTTGTATGGATTTGAAAATCTCTATCTTGAGCGTAGAATTCATGTGTAATGCTTATGTTCTCGGGTTTATGGGATACGGGTTGATTTTGGGCATGGATTGGTTGTCCAGTTATGGAGCCATTCTTGACTGTGAGCATAGGGTAGTGAGGCTCATGACTCGCCTCGGTAATACCCTAGAAATTTCTGGTAACCCTATGGATCCCGTCATGTTATCTTGAATCTCTTGACTCGTCCATCGATGATCTGCAATCTGTGAGAGTGGTCCGAGAATATCCTGATGTTTTGATGAGGTGAAGGGGTTACCCCCAAGAAGCGAGATAGACTTCCGTATTTATCTGGTTGATAATGCCAAGCCAGTTTCATTGCCTGTTAGGCACATGGCCCCGTGAGAAAGAAGAGAGCTTGGCAAGCAAATCAAGGAGTTGCTTGAGAAAATTTTCATTAGGCGAAGCATTTCAGAATGGGGTGCTCCAGTGGTATTCGCTACTAAGGCGGATGGTTCGCTTCGTCTATGTGTTGATTATCGTGAGTTGAACAAGCTGACAAAGAAGAATAGACACCCGTTATCGAGGATTGATGATCTCTTTGACCAGCTGGTTGGTGCTTCTGTTTTCTCTCAGCTCGATCTAGCCACCGGATTCCATCAGCTTAGAGTGGCTGAGGATAGTATTGATAAGACTACGTTTAGGACTCCAGATGGATTCTTTGAATGGCTGGTCATGCCGTTCGGTTTGACTAATGCACCCGCATACTTTGTTGATTTGATGAGTAGGGTGTTCAGGGAGTTCCTAAACAAGTTTGTTGTTGTTTCCGTGAATGATATTCTGGTCTTCTCTAAGGACGAGGAAGAACATGCTACACACCTCAAGGAGGTTACGGATACGCTTAGAGCTCATCAGTTGAAAGCCAAGTTCTCTAATTGCCATTTTTGGAGAAAGGAAGTTCGGTTTCTTGGACATATAGTTAGGATGAATGTGTCCACTTAGTTGACCAAACTTTTTGGGCTTTATGGGATATGGGTCATAGTAGATAGACTTACGAAAAGTGCTCATTTTATTCCGGTGAAGAGCAAGAGGACCGCAACATGGCTAGCATCTGTTTAACTTCGAGAGATAGTACGATTGCATGGAGTTCCTTCTAGCATAGTCAGCGATCGTGACCCAATCTTCACTAGCCAATTTTTGAATAGTTTGCAAGAAGCGATGGGTACGCGATTGAATCTAAGTACGGCCTATCAACCACAGACGGATGGCCAGACCAAAAGGGTGGATAGGGTACTAGAAGGTCTGTTGAGGCTATGCATTCTTGACTTTGTTAGTACTTGGGAAGATCATCTTCCTCTAGTGGAGTTTGCTTATAATAACAGCTACCAAGCAAGCAAAGGGATGGCACCATTCGAAGCTTTATATGGGAGGCCGTGCAAGTCACCAACATGTTGGTGGGAGACGACGGATAAGCTTATACTTGGGCCCGACATGATAAGGGACACATCCGAGAAGGTTGAGTTGATTCGATGGCGGATGAAAATGGCCCAAGACAGACAGAAATCCTATGCAGACAAGCGAAGGACAGACTTAGAGTTTGAAGTTGGAGATATGGTCTTTGTGAAGGTTTCTCCTTTGCGAAATATGGTTCGTTTTGGAGCAGTTGGCAAGCTGGCACCAAGGTTCGTAGGACCCTTCCCTATTATAGAAAGAGTTGGGAAGATGGCTTATAAGGTGGAATTGCCCGAGAAGCTGGACGGGGTGCACAATGTTTTTCATGTCTCGCATCTCCGAAAGTTCTTACATGAGTCAGCCGAGGTAGTTGAGCCTAGCATTCTTGAAGACATGGAGGTAGAGAAAGAGGCAACCTTGAGGCAAGCTCCGATTCGTATCTTGGGAACAGAGATCAAGAAACTGAGGAATTGAGAAGTCAAGTTAGTAAAGGTTCAGTGGAGTGAAGCCAATGAAGATGCAACTTGGGAAACTGAGGAGAAGATGCGTGGGCTTTATCCATTTCTTTTTGAGGGTACATTTTCAATCTCTTTTCCTAGTTGGCATATCTTTCTTTTGCTATCCATGTTTATCTAGTTTATCTTGTTTCGTAAATCTTGTCATAAGAACCTTAGGTAGAAACCCTTTGGTTGAAACATGTATTTGAAACATGTTATGCTTAATGTTTGCAAGTGGTTGCAAGTGTTTGCAAGTGGTTACACGTGGATGCATGATACACGTTAGGCACTAAAATCGGCTCACACACTTTCATACCGCATATGCATGAGTGTTTATGCTTATTCATGGATGAAACTTGTATGCTATCACATGGATGTTGCATATGGATGGATGTTATGTGCATTCATGTAGAGATTATAAGTTATGTTAGGAATTTGCATACATATGGACGCATTTCACAAACATATTTTGCATCAAGGAGGTTTACTGAATCAGTAACCGCCTGATCTTCGCATTAGATAGGTGCATATACACACACTTTTGCATATGTTCATACAGCATTAGAAATCTTTTAAGGACAATGATTACTTGTGGATGATGTTTTGAGTAGATGGAAGATGGATGGTAGGATACGTTCTTCCTAACTTGGAGATTTCGGGGACGAAATCCTTTAAGGTGGGGAGAATGTAACAACCCGAATTTTAATAACATGCTATAATCATAAATCGAGGAAGAAATAAATTTTAAAATCTGAATCAAAGGAAACGGGCTGTGCCATTGCGTTCATCTCGGAAAAATACGCGAAATAGAGTCCGAAATTTTGTAAATCGAAGTCCGTATGACCCAATTATGGCCCGATGAAGTTTTAGAAAATTCAAATTTCGAAAACAGATTTGAATTTCAGCCCAATCAGAGTAGGCGGGAAAAGTTCCCGCCTAACCCACCAGGTGGACCTGGGGGTCGACCCTAGGGTCAACCTGCCAGGCCAGGTCGACCTTGGAGTCGACCTGGGGGTCGACCTGCCCCAGGCCAGGTCGACTCTAGAGTCGACCTGGGGGTCGACCTCCCTGGTCGGGCCATTTTGGCCTGGTGCACCTGTTTGTGTTTTCTGGCCCTGTTTGATGGTTTCTGACGGAATTTGATGGTTCAGATTCGTTTTGGGGTTAATCCTATGGCCTAAACTTGTCCATAATCCTATAAAAACACCCCTAGACCTACCCTAAACTCGCACAAATCAATCTAGTAACTAAGTGCTGCCAAAATTCCTCTTGATCATGGCCTCCATCCTCATTCATATGAACTTGAGCTTCCAAAACTAGATTCAAGGCCAAAGTGCAATCTTTCGACATTAAACCAAGAGAGTAGAGTTAGCTTTCTTCACCAAATCAAGGGATTTTCTTCTTCTCCAACAAGACAACTTGGAGCTTTGTTTGATTTGAGGGTCCCTAGAGCTTCTACAACATCTCTATCTTGTTCTATTGTGTTCTAGTTCTCAAAGTCACGCTTTGTAAGCCCTATTCTACTCTTAGATTTAAACTATGAACTTAATATTACATGTAGCAAGTTGAAATGAGACTTTTGTGTTATGCTTGCCTTGGATTTCATGCATAGATTCATTCATGACCCTTTTGATCTATGTCCGTGGACCTAATGTTTACCTATCATGAATCTAGTACCATTTATGTTGACTTTTGGGTGGAAAGCTATGAGCTTTATGTGGTGATTGTGCATAAATGCAACATAGAAACTCATGACCTTGGTATTAACCTGCCATGATGGACCTCTATGCTAATCACAAGTTTATCACCCTATTTGCTAAGTAGATTTGAATTGGACCTAAGTGCAATATTTGCCTTGAACCTATCATTGTATGCATAGATCTATTCATGCCTCTCTTGATTTATGATTGTGGACCTATCATGGACCTAGTACCGTTCATGTTGACCTTTGGGAAAAATGCTATGAAACGGATTATGGCTTATGCATGTTAACAAACCTTAACCCCTCATGTTCCTTAACATGCATATGATGATATTGAACCTATTTGCTATGCACAAGTTAGGATTGTCACCCTTTGTCAACTATTACCATGTTACCACCATATGTGCTAATTATGCTATTCATTCATGTTTATGGCCAAAGAACCCTTATGCTATTTGATATGTTTGAGGCCAAGTCACCTTTTATGCTATCATACATGTTGAGGCCATATGCTAGTATGTTGAACCCTTTTTCCTTAAATATCACCATGTTTAACTTGTGATAGACTTTGCCATCTTATGCCCACCTTGTCATATTCTTATGTTCCCCCTTTTGATCTATTTGTGTTGATGCGAACTTACGTGCGATGGGGTTACATTATGGGTAAACTTAAATGACATGAAACATGACTTGAAAACATGACATGTGATTATACTTGAAAACATGAACGTGGACATGACATGTAGAAAACATGAAAGTGGCCAACTCGAGGTTGGGTTGAGTTTGTAGCATAAATCTACCCGGAACTGACCGGCTTAACTAGTGGCTACAAACAATAGGACCCAATGTGAGTAGTTGGTCATATCACACTTAAAACCCGAGGTTAGACTAGGTTGTGGTGTAAAGCTACCCGGACCCACCTGGCTTAACTAGTAACCACAACAAAGTCTAATGTGAGAGGTTGGGGTGCATTAAGTTAATTAATGCCACATGGTAGGGTTAAGTCATGGGCCACTTGAATACTTAACCAATTAAACACGATGGGTTGGTAGGGTTAAGTCATGGACTACTTGAATACTAAACCAATTAAACACGATGTATTGATAGGGTTAAGTCATGAACTGCTTGGATACACTTGACCAACTCAATACTTGGTTAGGATAGGGTTAACCACACTTAACCCACTTGAAATCCTAGTTACGTGGTCCTTTTCAGCAGTAACCCACTTGGGAGTATCTGGATACCCTGGACTAGGCCAGGTTGGGGCACGATTACTGGACTGATTGTAAGAGACCAAAAGAGACGTCTGAATAGTGCACCGGTTGTTCAGGCGGACCATGGTCGTGCACATTAAGTCCGGAGTTGAACATGGGCACCGATAGGTTTAGACTGTGCGTGCTTGAATTGTGTCTGTGGTTTACACCTTAGGGCTGGATACACCCTAGGGTGGAACTTGCACAGTTAACTACATTCCATGATTAGGCCGTATTACACCGATACACGACGAGTTAGGCTTATAGGGAGCCGATCGACTAGACCGAGTAGTTGGACCTTGATTTAGGTCATCTCATGATGTTGGGCCAACTTTGGGCCAAGGGATCATTTCTTGTTTATACTTGACATGGATTAGAATACTAGTACACTTGGTGCAACTTAACCTTGTATATGCGATGCCTCACTTGATCTATCTTGTTAACTTTTCACCATGCCAGTTATCATCCTATGTTTCATCTCTATTTTACATGTCCAGTTAACTTTATTAGTTTTTATACTAATAGTAGGTAGGACTTACCAGTCTTTTTGACTGACCCGTTTTCTTTCGCCTCTTTTCTTCCGTTCCACCCCCCCCCCCCCGGTTCTCAGGGTGGGAATACTAGCACCTAGTTTGGATCTTTAGCTTGCTTACTGGATAGCTCATGTACGGTCTGGACTTGACCTCGCTATGGCTTTACCACGTCTACTTTGGGGATAGTTTACTTTATGTTATTTCCAGTTTTCAGTTTATGTTTCTAGACTTGTAGTAGTTGGAGAATAATGACTCGGTACTTTTGATGTAAGTTGACTATGATTTTGAAATAGTAGTTTTATCCGCTGCTTTACTTACTCTGTTTTACTTATATGTTCTATCTTGGGATATCTTTATGCATGTTTACCTTGTCCAACACCCCTCCAAAGCTAGTGTTCTTACAAGAGTGACCCTAGCGGAGGTGGGGTGTTACATTCGAGGCCCAAAACCCGATGGTTTCTAAAATGATTTAAAAATGTATTATGTGTTACATTGTGGTTCATCGCATATTCGATTAGTTGCTGTTGATGATGTATCTGTTTGGTGGTAGAGAATTTATTCTCTTGCTTAACACCCTTCTTTGAGACGTACGAGCTCAAAGGTTATGTGATTAATAGTGACTGATCATATGTGTGAATTACTGATGTGAAGTACTATATTTTGAAAGTACTTGCGATTATTATGTTGTGAAATGATTTTTACCTACTTCGGGATATGAAATGATTTAGTATGTGGCTAACGAGTCGGGTAACCCTAAGACTAAAAGTATGGGTGAGAGGGCGGTGTAGCCTGCTCCTATATGGGGTAGGTGCATCGTCGGTGTAGCCTACTCCTATGTGGGGTAGGTGCACATTTATATATTGAGTTGCGAGGTGCGTACCCTTTGACTTGTCGATGGGGAGCACGATATTTGGTTGCATTCTTGTTTGTATGCATTGTTATGTTTTGGAATTCATATTTCCAAATGATTTGATTTGAGATCCCGAAGTGAAATCTACTTTGATATAGAAAGTTAGATAGGTATTTCAAATGATTTGAAATAAGAAATCAGGAATATAATCCAAAGGAATAATTTCTGTTAATTTAATTGGATTTGGAAAATCTAAGTGTAGTGATTAATCTAGGTGGGTAGATTGGGATATTGCATGTTGATTGATGCATAGTAGATCCATATACTTATATTGATTGTTGTTTATACACTGGCATTCATGGGGGTAAACCCGTTCCGCGTTAGCGACGTGGTCTCGTGATATGCATATTATTAAATAAGTTAATTATAACTGTTTAGAGTTTCTCACACCATTCCCATGACTGACCTGTAGTTTGCTTTTCCCTTGCAAACTCGGGTGCCCCTATTTTCCACACGGGCAGTCGAGTAGTTTTATTTCGCAGATGTATTGAGTAGGATTCTGGATTGAAGCTTTAAGCTGTGTCCAGGAATTTACAGTCTTTCGCTGTGTAGTTTATATTTCCATTGTGCATTGTATTACATTTATTGTAAAATCATCTTCCGTTGTGTATTATTTTTGATATACTCTGATATTCTGTACTCTGATGTAACATTATTGTGATGTTTATAAAAGTCTTCTGTTATTTGTTCTGATGTGTTGTATACCCGGAGTTAGCGTATGCGGGATTCGAATGGTCTTGATCGGTTTAGCGACTGATTCAGACCGGGCGAAATCTGTGTCGTTACAATATGCATCCACGAGCAACCACTAGTAACCACTTGCATCCACTTGCAACCATCAAACATAACATGTCTCAAACACATGTTTACATCCATAGGATTCCTATCTAAAGGTCGAAGACTCGATCGATAGGATATAGTCGAATGATGGAAGTGAGCACAGATAAAATAAAAACTTAGTTCCCATTAGACCTTGATTGAGAAAATAATTCCCCTAAGTATCAACCCCGAAGACCGAAATCAACATCAGATTGACACCCAGAGGATTACCCTCTTTAGACAATGTCAAAACTGGAAATCTTAATCTTATCAGAAATATTCAGATACTTACAGACTACTGGTACAGATCAGATCACCAAATGATTCTTAGGAAACTAAGCATGATAAAACCCAGAATGTATGCATTACAATTGACTTGACGCCTAACACAGATATCCTCAAACCCCAACCTATCACCAACAGATGAGTCGTAACCCCTATAGGGTTTGAGACTATAACCAGATCAGAAACAAGACTAGTATTAAAGTGCAGAGACTCGACTACGAAATCAGAATGCCATAATCGGAAAGAGTTCTAACTCAATAATCAGATAAGGAAACTAAACTCTCTACAGAAATTTTCCTACTTCTATCCTATCCACCAACTATGAGAGCATTCGCCTGCCTTCCCGAAGTAGGTCATGTCCTCTGTCCTTGCCCCCGCTTCTTCGGGCAGTCCCTAGTGAAGTGTCCCATCTCACCACAGTTGAAGTGAGTGTCCTTCCTCTTTCGGCAATCCTTGTCCAGATGAGTCAAGCTTCCATAAGTAAAACACTTTTCTCCTCCTTTATCTTCAGACTCTTCTTCCTTCTTTTGTGTTTCCTTTTTGCCTCCTTTGTGAACCAAGTCCATATCCATGAGTTTCGCATCCTTGGGTTGTGCTCCTTAGCCAATCTCCCTCATTCTCATCTTTACTATCTGTGTGCAACACGTTGACAAGTCCCTCGAAAGCTGCCTCCATCGCACCGAAAATCCTACAAAGCTCGAAAGAAAATTAGCCGTAGGCGAGACTACTGCGGCTATAGATAGAAGTCGGGCGTTTATTTGCCCTTTGACCGGTGTCGAAGTATTATCAAGCCTATAGAACCATGCCGCGATGATGTTACCTCCCAGAAGCCGGGAGCCCCGGAGAAAGAAGGAAACAAAGATTCAAACGGAGGATCGAAAGATAGATATATGGCTTTTGGGGATTATGTTCTTTTTCAAAAATAGGCTTTACTTTCTAAAATACTTCCTTTTAAAACCTTTTTTTTTTTTTTGAAAATATTTTTCAAAAACTTTACCCAATCTGGTAACCTTCAGCTCTGATACCAAGTGTAACTCCCCACCTCCATTAAGGACACTCACAAAGGGAATGCCTTAACTTCGGTGGAGCATTTTAGTAGACAGAACAAAATGTTACAAGACAGAAATAAAATAGTACTTGAAAAACTTTATAACTTTATTACAGCAGAAAATAGAGATCAGTATGGTTACATCTTTACCAAAAACTCAAGTACATAGATATCAGTCTTGTTCAGAAAGTCATCAGAGTACAAAACTTTAAAATCATAATCCCCACAGAAGATGCCATACGAAGTTAAGCCATACTTTACGCACTTCAAGCAGAAGAAATCCGGATCAAGCTAAAGTATTCCTTCATTGGAAAACCTGGGGGGGAAACGGAAGAAAAAGGGGCGAAAACAAGCAAGGTCAGACATAAAGTCTGGCAAGTCCAGTGACTTTCAGCATATGAACAGATAATAATAATTATGACATGAAAAAAAAACTGGATGCGAGATAACAGTAACATGAGTAGCAGATATACTTAGGTTAAACAGAAGAAACAGAATGATGTAAGCTATTACTTTTCACTTCTCTGCACTAATACTAGTATAACAGGATTAGTGGTTCCCCTAATGTCTAAACTGAAACAGAATCGAAACAGAATAATCTATACAAAAACAGAATTCTAGTAATGGGCCTTCACCACCCCAACAGACAAAAAGTACAGAAGTAGAATACTAATAATAGGCCTTTACCACCCCAACAGACAGAAGGTACGGAAACAAAATAGTAATAATGGGCCTTTACCACCTAACTAATGGGCATTTACCACCCCAACAGAAACAGGCAGAAACAGAATGCTAATAATGGGCCGTTACCACCCGAACAGAAGGTACAGAAACAGAAACAGGTTAATCCCTACAGAAACAGAATGTAGAATTAGGTGTACACTAGTAAATGAGCCTTTACCACCTGAACAGACGGTACCACGCAGAAACAAACAGGTGTTACCACCCAACAGAAACATACAGTGCCAACAGAAACAGACAGAACTAAATGTACCTTAAAACCCTACCCCAAGCGATCGACTCCCTAATACATAAATACCCTGTGCCTGCCCCACAAAAGGGTGTATCACTCCCCAAAGTGGCAACCTTTAAATGACACAGACATATTTACAGATGTCACGGCGTCTTACATCCTCAGAGACAGACCGGGATCCATGCACGCACATGACCCGGTTGGAACGCACCATCAACACCCCTCGCCATCATCAGAATGAACCTCTTATAATTAGTTCAGTAAGCATGCCCGGACCCTACCTACTATTGGGTCAAAGTTACGATACCAGAAAGGGTTACTGACTAATATGGGTCCCAAACAACAGATGACACAAGTAATTTCCCTTATAACCTTGTGTCCCCAGACTAACAGATTTCAGATTAACTTGTTTACAAGTTCAGACATACAGAGTTCAGATCAACTAGTTCACAGATCAGACAAGTTTCAGACTAACGGATCAAATATACGGATTTAACAGATTTGTCTAACTTTGTAATTGGGCCTACAGATTCACGAAACGGGTTTGTTAAATTCATTAGTCTAATTGGTTTAACCCAATTTACCCAAAACGTTTTAGACATCATACTTATCCCAGATTTGCATTAATTAAATATTAATGCACAGACCTCTCACATTAGGTCGGTAGCCTATGGCCGCTGGAGATGTCGGGCGGTTCCGGGCAGACTTCTGCCACAAGCCAGACTTAACCTCGTGTCTAAGCATATTTTAGTTATGCCTACGACCTCTCACATTAGACTGACAGTTTGCGGTCGCTGGTTAAGCCAGTTGATTCTGGGCAGGCTTCTACCGCAAACAGAGCCTAACCTCGTGTCATAGCCAATTCATTCCAATACAGAATTTCAGATATCAGACTAATTCTGTTTATTTAACAGATTAAACTTCTTCATAGGATACAACAGATTAATCAAATTTCCATGTTTTACTAAATCTTAGGTCGAGCCAACGGGTTTCCATACCCAGATTACCATTATCTATTTTTCAACAGATCAGACAATTCAATAGGTAGCAGATCTAGCAGTTTAAGCGATTCAACAGATTTAGGAGATAACAGATTCATCAGTTTAGGTAATTCAACAGATTTAAAAGATAACGGATTAGGCTATTTAACGGATTTAGCAAATAACGGATTTAGCAGATTATATATATCTAGAACTCTATTTACATATCTTGCCTAATCATAAATTTAGCCTAAACTTACATGCCCAAATCAAGGTCATAATTCATAATACAATATGTGCCCCAAATCTTAGCCTTAATATTCCCATTTACAGTTCATGTCAAAACTAGATTTAATATTCTAGTTTACCATTTTTGTCCAAGACTAATACACATGTAAATCATTCGCTATTATAGTCAATTCAGATTATGCCAATATATTTGTTATGCCAAATTAACTTAATTAAGCTATGCCCAATCCCCGTATAACATGTTTCCACAAGTTCTCTAAATACTCATGAAATGGCCCTAGCAAAAGGAATAGGGGATAAGCACAAGAAAGAATCGGCATGCAATAATGAACCAAATACAATGATAATGGCCCCACTAGGCTCGATGTACATAACAGTGAATGGGGATAAACTAGCAAAGTTACATACTAAATATGAGATCTAACATCATTAAGGGAATAGGCATAAGAAACTAACTACAATAGTTATAGGCAACTAACTACAATAGTCATGGGCGACTAATCACAATAGTTTCTTATTCAATGTCATAGGCAATAGCCTCATAGGCGTGAATCATAGTCATAGGCAATAGTCTCATAGGCATGAATCATAGTCATAGGCAATAGTCTCATAGTCAACAGTTTCATGTCCAATTATGCATTATTCATTATTTGTCCCAAAATTTTGCGTTCGTGCGTTAATCTCTTATGAGATTTGGCACAGGCTTGTAGTAGCCTGGCTATAGAACAGAAAGAAGAAAGAGATACAGAATAAGATAGGTCTAAACAGAACAGAACAGACATAACCTCAAATTCAGATTTACAGTTCATGTCACAATCATAATTAACGTTTATATCGAAAAATAACTGTACTTACCTTTCGTGGTTTAAGAAAGGATAATAAACTGGTGTTGATGCAGAAAGGCTGAATTACTCTTCTTTAATTGTTGTTGTTGCTCTAAACTTTGATTTGAGATTTGATTTAGCTTTTAATTCTATTCAGGTTGGAAGAAGATGCATCAGTCCAAGTTTTGATTCTAGCAGAGTAGCGACGCCATTTTTATTTTTTATTTAGAACAGACACAGAGTATAGACAAAATGAAATTGTGTAGAGAAAATGAGGCTAGGGGTCTGTTTATATAGGATTAGGCGGAAGAATCTAGACAGAAAACGAGACCGGATACATCAGAATGAACTAGGTTCAAAAACTGGGTTTCGGGAGCAGGTCGACTCCCCAGTCAACCTGGTCATGGGGAGGTCGACACCCCAGTTGACCTGGTTGGGGGGGGGGGGGGAGGTCGACTCCCCAGTCGACCTGGGTATATGGGCGAGAATTTTCCCGCCATCCTTCTTTGGGTTTGAATTTTGAATTTCTGGCTTTAATTTCGAGCTGTTTTATTTTATTTAAATTCCTGAAACTTCGGAGGGTCATATCTTGGTCACACTGACTCCGATTTTCGAAAACTCGGACCCGATTTCATGCAGAATTCCAAGACGAACGCAATGGCGCAACCCGTTTCCCTTACTTCTGATTTTAAAAATTAATTATTCTCTGATTTGTTACTTATACGATCACAGAAAATACGGGGTGTTACAATTTGATTTGGACATAACATAAAATCTACACTATGAAAATTCGATTTTTCTCTTCCATTGGAAAGATATCGCCAAATCGATTCCACCGTTTCTTGTTTTGAGAAAATCCGACTTATTTTGGGCCCTGTACAGCCCATTGAAGTTCAAAACGCCAAATTATGAACTGCCGCGCCGCTGCAGCTCGATTTAAAATTAAATTATAAACTATATATATTCAGTCGTCGTCAACTAACCGAAATCGTCAATATAATTCAATATAACCGGTATGGAACTATTTCGAACTGCCCGTTCACACTATATTGCCAACACACCATTTTCTGACAATTTAGAAATAAAAATATTATTTAATTATTTATTTAAATAATATATTCAAAAGAAAATCAATAAATTCAAATGTTTAAATTCAAACCAATCTTTAAATAATAAAATAAATTAAATAATTACCAGAAAAATACGGGTTGTTACGTATGGCGACATAGTATATGGTAGCTATGCCATCTAATATTGATACATTATGATTGAAAAATGTTTTTGAAACATATATACACTAATAATAATATCAAGTCTATTTTTATCATATCAAGCATTTTTGACCATTATAAGGTAAAAGTCTATCTTCCTGTTTGCGTTGCATTGTGTGATGAGACTTGAGTCTTATAATGGTTTCATTTTTCTAAAAGCATTGTATTGTTTAACGATTTACTTTATTTATGCACTGGAAATCCAAGGGAGTAAACCCGTTCCACGTTATAAGCGGCGTGGTCCTATGATTAGCCTTATTATTATTAAATTGGTTAAGTAAAATTCCTCATACCAGTCCCATTACTGACCCGTAGTTTGTTTCACTTGCGAACTCGGGTGCCCATTTTGCACACGGGCAGTTGAGTAGCTTATTTTGTAGATATATTGAGCAGGATTCTGGATCGAAGCTTAAAGCTATATCCAGAGCATTGATAGTCTTGCGCTGTGTTAGTTTATTTGTTCCGCTACATTGTATTACATTTATTGTAATTTACCTTCCGCTGTATTATATCTACGTACTCTAATATTCTGTACTCTAATGTAACATTATTAAAATGTTTATAAAAGTCTTATGTTATTTGTTCTAATGTGTTGTATGCCCAAAGTTAGCATATTCTTTTTTTTGAATGGTCTTAGTCGATTTTGCAATCAATTAGGTCCGGGCTAAATCCGAATCATTACAGCTGGTATCAGAGCTCTGGTTAGCTTAAATATTTGGGGTACAACTCGTTAGAACTAAACAAAAGACTCATCAGAGGTAGGATTAGAAATATATTTATTTTAAATCGAAGTTAGTATGAATATATTTATTTTAATTTTAAAAGGAGTTTAAATAGCATGGCAGTTTGAAAATTTGAATTTGAATGAATGTGTAGGATTCAAAATAAATCGGATTTCAGTAAAACCAGAAATATTTAAATCTGTTAAATAATATCTTTCCGACGAGTCCGAAAAATCGAAATTTCATAATTGGAATCAAAATTTATGCCCAGTTAAAAATTCAGAATAGTCGCTATAGAATTTAATATAATACATATCCCGTATAAATAACCATTTTGCAAACGACTTCTATTTTCGACGAAACCACTTTAATTGAATCCACAATGTCAAATTATTATAGGATTCCAATTTTCATAATTTTTGGAATTAATATGTTAGCGTGGCTAAAGAAAACGCGTTTTGTCAATTTCAGTCAAATTGGATCGACCAGAAATTGGCCATTTTTCAAACGGTCCCCAAATTCAACGAAATTAATTTTGTTAGGACCGTATCGTCAAAACCTAAGTAGAAATAATTTTTCTAGAATTTTTAAAGTCAGTATGTGACCCTAGTAAATTAAAATGTATGTTTAAATTAGATAAATAAGTGATCTAAATTTTAATTTAAAGAAAACAGACTGAAAACGATCGTTTGGGCAGACAGGACCTAGCCCACTGGTTCTGGAACGGGGGTAATTGGGTAGGAGCAACTTTTGTTGGGCTGAAATTGGAGCTGTTAAGCACTGATGGGCTAAAACCAATAATTAAAGGAATTTAATATTATTATATTATAAATAACCTAGCACAAAACCCTAACCTAATGTCTATAGCTGCCACTTCAAAGGAAACCAATGGCTAATTCTATCCGAATTTCAATCCTTAATCCACCACAATCCAAATCGAATTGAACTCCCATACTAAAACCAAAATCAAAAAGACTTTTTGGATCGTTAAAGTGGTACGCTCGAGATCGTATATGGTGTTGCAAATTAGTTGATCTCGTGCTTCAAAGGGCGCTCGTTCAGACCGGAATTCAGGGGGTTGTAACGACCCAGCGAGTTCGACGCTCGAATTTCGACAAATACATAAAACCCGTATTACTTGCCAAAACCCAAGTATCAAAAACATCGGATAGTTATTAGAAAGAAATTAGAGGGTGAAATAAGAAAGAAAGAAATATTAGAATAGAAGAAGAAGAAGGCCAACACAACAAAGAATCTCACATCGCAGCGAAACAAAATACAACATAGAAAAAAAAAATCTTTACTGAGAGCTTGAAAAATACTTACAACATCAGAGTACATTAACACAGCTGGACAGTTATAGATATATGTCCTCATATACATCACACAGCGGAATAAATACTAATACGTCTGAACTCCTCCAGCACGTCTTCTGAACTTCGCAGCATCCGATGACCTGGACCTATACAAACCGGTCTAATCCGAGCATTTCAAATACTGGGTCAGTCTGGTGAACCAGAGTGAGAAACACACTAAATTTTTAAGAGGGAATCATCCAGCTTGATTTTAAAGTTTTAAATCCTTTTGAAAGAAAAGGATAATCGTAAGACCAAATCCACACATAAATACGGATGGTTTTTACCTTACGATAACCCAAAACATTTTGAAATCAATATTTTATTCTGATATTATGATAATGTCTAAATACAAATAAATAGCAATTTAGCAGAACGCTTGCATCTCACGCTCCACATAAATAGTATACAATCAAAACCGCGGGCGCTTATTGGAGATTGGATTCCGACTATGACAAGTTATGGAACCACCTGCCGATAGTGTATCTCTAGAGGGGAATACACTGGGTTCAACAAGAACATCTTGCAACCCGGCCCACACATGACCGATCACTCATTTCACTTGAGTGTATCGAATGTATATCACCAATGGTTGGGATCAGCAACCGTTTCCCGAAAAGGGACAGCATCGATAGATTTAAGAAGTAAAAGGAATTTCTCTAAATAAGTGATTATACAATCTAATGGGTGCGACCCACATAGCCATGCTGCCTGCCCGATTTTTATCATTTCCCAGTTGTGAGGCTTGAGGTTTGAGTTACTTCTTTGATAGCACGCCACCATTCACTTTGAATGCCACATTGTCAGATCCATCGGAAATCACTAATTGATTTCCACAAAAATACTCAGATTGTGAGGCTAAAGAAGTTTCCCTTCTTTTCCACCAACTTCGTACGTTTGAAGAAGTCAACGTACGTGATCCCTTTTGGAAATACTCTATCCGACACTCATCCATACAAGTTGCCCTGGGACGGGACAAACCGAAGGCACCCTCCTACTACATTCTAGGACCCACCCTACAGATCAGTAGCGAGCAGTCCTTGCAAATCCGTAGATTCCATTCACGTCAGAATCACAAATCAAATAACTCTGGTTGCATGCCAGAGAGATTTGATAGGTTGTTCTTACGCTTATGAAGATTAACGGTCTTCACTGCTCCATCTTAAATCTACATCTTCGACGATTCGTGTTCGCTGGTTCGGAATGGTTTTCGAATATAAATTTGATCTCGGTCTTTCCGTACCAACGATCGTACTTGTCAGATTTTATAGTCGGTTATTTAACTATCACATAAATAATCATTCAATCATGAAAATAAATATGAGTTCACTGGTTCAGTACTCAGCATCACTTGGCCCTTTAAAACTAATTAACTATTTAATCTTTTAATATTTGAAACATAACATTTACTTCTTATTTCATTATAAGAATATTCTTAAAACTGTTTTTAATTACTTTAGAATTAAATCATATACATATATCTACTTTGGATTTTAACAAATTTCACGTATAACATCGTTACGAAAACACTTTTGTTTCATTTTTCGAAATATTAATTGACACTTCCCCTTTTTAATAAACTTATTCAAACTCTTCTCATTTATTCCTTGAATCTTGAAAACATCGTTATATTATCAAAATCTCTCTCTATTCTCATTACTTCAACATTCATTAGTCCTTAACCGAAAACTAATAAGTGAACAACTTCCTAGATATCAACCCCGAAGGCCGAAACCAACATCAGATCGACAATCAAGAAATCGTCCAACTCAATTAATCTCTAATCAATTTCTAATTTTTTCTTAACTCTTTATAAACCCATATTATTCCACATTAAGTCACTTAACCATTTCCCACCTTGAAATCTCGTTTCTGTTCCATTTGTTTCATTTAATTTCACTATTAAGTATTTCTACTTCAAACCCAATATTTCAGTTGCACGCCTCTTTTATAAACTTTATTTATAAACCTAGTTTCACTATAACGCTTCTTTACCTCAACTTCTTTTTACTTAATTTTACATATTAAGTAAAAATCTAGTTAAAACAATCGTGTTCCTTAAAAATCCCTTTTTATAACTTTTATTCGTAAAACTCAGGTTTTAATGTAACCCATGCATAAATTTTTTCCACGATATAATTCTATATCATTACCTGTAACAATTGGAAATTTCGCTCGATCCAAATCGATCGCTAAACCGACCAAGACCGTTCGAAACACCTGATTGTTTTGAGAACAAGCTACATCAGAATACAAACAGAAGGACATTTCATTGCTTATTACAACAATTTCATCAGAATACAAGAATATACAGATTATGAATGAATATTACACATTATACATCAGAAAAATATCAGAGATTCAACTTACATTACATAACTGCGGAAAATAATACAAAACACAACTGAAGGAGATATATGGATACAAAGCTTTCCGAATATCTTTCCAGCTGCAAATCAGGATCCTGTGAATATAAATCTGCAAAACCAAAACTACTAGCTGCCCATGTCGAAAATAAGGGCACCCAGAGTTTAGGTTAAAACAATAAACTCCAATTCAGTCATGTGACTGGAATGAGAACTAAAACAGTTATTTAAAACTTTACTTTAAATCAGATATATCAAGGGACAACGCCGTATAACACGGAACAGGTTTCCTCCCATGAATACCAGTGCATATAACAAAACAGCGCAATGCTTTTTGAAAAAAATGAAGCTATTATAAGACCTAGGTCCCATCACACAATGCAACGCAAGCCGGAGGTTAGGGTTTTCCCTTATAATAGCCAAACATGCTTGGTACGTTTAAAACAAACCATTTGATACTATTATAAGTGCATAGGGTATAAAACAACTTCAAATATAAATGTATCAATCCTAGACAGCATGGATACCATATATCATGTCGCCAATACTAGGCTCTACGACAAAAACCGCAAATGTCACGTATTGGAAGTTGGGTTTTCCGTCTATGAACCGAGGCAAAAGATAGTCCTCACCAATTCGAGACTCTCTAGCCCGAGCCTCAGGACCCAGACATAGGTGGGCCCTTGGATCGTCAGGGCCGGTCCACCGATGTGGATTAAATTGCCTGAATACTGCGTTTCCCCGCCCTTTGGGGCGTAAATGAGCCAAATGACTCCATCGGCTCCACATAGTCACTGATATATCCGATGCGCCTCATCATCCGACAACCATACAGGTGAAAATACTATAAATGTCAGGGCTGGTACATGACAGACACCACCCTAGCTAGAAAGAAACGCATGTCCTCCCTGATGTCCTCCCCCATTTCTGGTTCACAACCGGGGTGTGAGGCTCACGAATTAACGCAACACAAAGCTATGCCACCCAGGCGGTGCTTTGATCATCAACCATAAGACTTTTCTTTTCAAAAAAAGCCTTGATTACTTGCATCTTAGCATGCCACACAGGCAAACCACTCCATGCAACCTATATCCATCAATCACACAAAATGATATCCAATGTCAGACACACAGTCAATTTACAAGTCCGTTATGGGTCTGAACGAAACCGGAGGCACCTTGTACCTCACATATCCATCGATCTTCAAGTACGTCTGAATGATCACCAACTAATTCCCTCCTCTTGGGTGTACAGCCCAATCAAGATCATCAGTAATTATCCAAACGATGTGAAGACCTCCAGTCTTCGACCATCGTCTTCATCCTCGACACGTCTCGAATCAGTTATTCAGAATGGGATAAACCCGGTCTTTCTGAATAACTCGCGTATATAATCAACAAGTGTTACACAAACACAACATACGCCTTATTCCAATTTAGAATATTCGAATATTCTTATACTTTGAGAAAGGTTCCCATTAATTTTATCAAAGATAAATTCTTTAAATTTATTCTTTAATCTTCTTTTGAATATCAGTTCAAGCCAAATTATGGTTTATTCAAACTAGTCGGGATAACGAACCTTACCGAAGTAATCACTTGTTAAATTTCCCAACCCCAACCTATTCATCTCATGAAGTAAAACTGGTCATATTTCATATCTAACACCACGGTGTTATCGGTAAATTCAATTACCATTTCATGTTCAAATCTCATTAAAGATTTAACTACCGCTTGGAGCAAAACTAGTGATACTCCATTCTCGATCATTTCAATCTAACTAAAGATTCATTAAAACTCCACTTGGTTTTAATCTTCTCAAAAATCACTATCAATGATTATTTAACTTGGGAAATCATATCCCGTCTTTAACTGGGTTAAAGAACCAATGTCATTTAAAACACGGTTCACTACAAACCCAAAATCACATTCCATTCCATCAGCCTTTAAGCGTAAATTAGCAAGTGAACAATTCCCTAAGTAATAACCCCAAAGTCCGAAACCAACATCAGATCAATACACAGGAAACCATTCAACTTAACTAATCTTCAGTTAGTTTCTGATTTTCTTAACCCCCTTGGGTCTAAGAACAGTATTATTAAAGATACCGTTCACAACAACTTAAGTCACATTCCATTTACAATGGAATCTTCATGGAAAAGAAATCGATATATAATCGATATAAACTTCCATATCCGACTAATAATATAAATGGAATAACGGCAAAGCCTTTTAAATTCCAGATATATTAGTTGTCTTATTCCACAGAAATTCACTTCGATTATTACCAAATCGAATTCCATTTCACTCCAATTTATTTTTTTGAATTGGAAAACTTTAGTTTGGAAAATCTCCTTTAAATCTTAACAAAAGATTTATAAATTCCAAATCACATTTCACTGTGAATCGTGTTAAGGAACGAATGTCGTTAATACACAGTTCACAACAAACCCAATTCACATTCCATAAATTATCGGGTTAAAGAACGAGTGTTATTTAAAACACCATTCACGACAAACCCAAAAATCAATTCTAATTCAATCCCAATTAAATATCATTTAATCGGTATACTTCATTAAATCTAAATAAAAAGATTTAATCTTTTTCTCAACTAGGTTGAAGAACAGTGTTAATGAAGACACCATTCACGACAAACCCAAATCCCATTTGATATTAAATACAAGGCTCTGAATAGAAAATATATCGGCTTATATTCAATATCAAATTCTACGACCAACAAATATCGTATTGGAAATAACGATATAAATATATCTTTCAAATTTCCATAGCAATATCTATATAATCACGAAATCCAACTTCGAAATATTCCAAAGACAATTTCGATTCTAATCCATTCCAATTCAATTATTGGAAATTCTGGTTACTTTTAAAACCCTTTCAAATCCAATTTATTTATTTCAAAAATAAAAGGATTATAATTCTAGTTCAAAACTAGTTCATTTCGATAAAAACCTATTTTTATCTTTTCAAATATGGAATTTTTCATCCCAATCATTTCCAAATCATTTCTTATGATTTTACACAAATTATTGCTATTTTTAATAATTTTATCAAGGCCCGTACAGTCGATTTCCATAAATGGCCATCGAACTGCATTTACATCGACCTTTTCCAAATTTGATTTGGACATAATTCCAAATCCAACCATTAGATTTCAAATCTCTAATATTCGTTAGAAATCTCTTTTCGATACGAACTCAACGGTCCCGGTTTTAGGAGAATCCGACGGTCGGATCTCCCGTAATGTCCATTCGAAGTCAATGGTCGAAATTCGCGAACTGCGGTAGCGCGGCGCGTTCTATTCAGGCAATTATATATATAATATATATGTTATATATATTTCGTCGATTTCCTTTTAAAGCCTATTTTATAAATCATTTTAAATTCGTTTTCAAAACCATTTCAACTTCATATTCAATTTTAAATCAAAATTGAATATTCCAATATATAAATGATAATATTTTCAAAATATTAGATTTTGAAATCACTTCCTTTTCTATATTCATTATAAAAACGAATATACTAGATATAAATATCGTTCGTGTCAAAATGGCACATATCTAATCAACACGGCTTTATATATTTTAATAACTTCGTTATTCTATTCAACAAATGAATATTTTCTTCAACACATGAATTTTCTTTTATTCAGCACATGAATATATGTTTTATTCAACACATGAATTTTCTTTTATTCAACACATAAATATATATTTTATTCAACACATGAATTTTCTTTTATTCAACACGTGAATATATTTTTTATTCAACACATGAATTTTCTTTTATTCAACACATGAATATATATTTTATTCAACACATGAATTTTATTCAATACATGAATATATATTTTATTCAACACATGAATTTTCTTTATTTTCCAACTTGGAATGAGGCCCAATCAATTACCATATAATGTTAATTTTATGGATTCCCTATAACACATGTATATAATAGCAACGATAAATAATCAACCATCATCCAGAGTGCATTCTACACTGCATAAGCATCAAATATAAATATTTAACGCTTATAATAGCCTGTCAATCAATCAATCGACATACAACTAATTATTTAGGATTAGTGTACGCCAAATAACATTCCAACACCCGTGTGGGATTTCAAATCAAAAACCACATATTTTTATTTGTGCAGTTGGGCGATGTTTAAAATATATCGTCCCAGTCAATATCAGTCAAATGGGTGTACATAAACAAACCGTCCGATTTGTTTATAAATATTTATTCTATATCCACATCACACAATTAATTTTCACAACATAACCCAACAAGCAAACAAGTTATCCATGGTCTGTGGACGACGTGTGTCGGGTGCTACTAAGCACCGTCTGCATCCTAGTATATATTTCAACTAGAAAACAAATTAAAAGTGAGAAGTTCTCACCGAGAGCTAAACAAAACGCCACGACTCTTCATATGTAGGAAATCTTCGTCGTGCTCGCCTTTTGTCTCTTTCGTCTCCCGTATTCGCTACATATATAAAAATCACATTTTTATATTCTCTATTATATAAAAATCATATTTTTAATTCGCTACATATATAAAAATTACATTTTTATATTCTCTATTGTATAAAAATCATATTTTTAATTCCCTACATATATAAAAATCACATTTTTATATTCTCTATTATATAGAAATCAAACTTTTACACTAAAAATCATATTTTTATTCCTATCATATTATATATATATATATATATATATATATATATATATATATATATATATATATATATAACGACCCGAACTTCCCCGGTAAGGAAAGCTCGGATTGAGATGAGAATAACACACATCGGTACACAAACAAAAGAACATTTCATTGTTATTACAAAAATTCATCAGATACAAGAATATACAGAGTATAATTGAATAAAATACATTTGATGAATATCAGAGATTACAATAAATTACATAGCAGCGGAAAAATATGCAAAACACAACTGAATGTGATACACGGATACAGTGCTTTCCGAGCATCGTTCCAACTGTAAATCAGGACCCTGTGAATATAAATCTGCAAAACCAAAACTACTAGCTGCCCGTGTAGAAAATAGGGGCACCCAGAGTTTAGGTTAAAACAATAAACTCCAGGTCAGTCATGTGACTGGTGTGAGAACTAAAACAGTTATTAATCTTTATTTTAAAGTTTGGTAAATCAAGGGACCACGCCGTATGACACGGAATGGGTTTCCTCCCAAGAATACCAGTGCATAAAACAAACAACGCAATGCTAAATAAAGAAAAATGAAGCTGTTATAAGACCCAGGTCCCATCACGCAATGCAGCGCAAGCCGGAGGATAGGGTTTTTACCTTATAACAGCCAAAGCATGCTTGATACATTAAAAACACATTATTTGATACTATTATAAGTGTATGGTGTCAAAACAATTTCAATCATAAATATAAATCATAGACGGCATAAGCGCCCCATCCCACTATGTCGCCATACTAGGCTCTAAAAATAAAACCGAAACACACTTATTGGAAATTGGATTCCATCATGAGTCGAGGCAAGGGGCAAGCTCCTCTCCGATTCGAGACACTCTAGAAAATGTCTCAGGACCCCACTATGATCCTTGGATCTTCAGGGCCGGTCCTCTCTTACTTTTGAGGATTGGCAATTCCTAAACACACGTTTCCCGGTCCTTACAGACCTATATCCGAGGCGCCTCGTATCCAACAACCACACAGGTGAAAAGTATATAAATGTCAGGGCTGGTAGGTCACTGACACCAACTTAGCTAGAAAGAAACGTCGTGCTCTACCTGTAGTCACTATCCCGTTTTTGACTCATACCGAGGTGTGAGGCTCGCGAATTCACGTTATACACAAAGCTACGCCACACAGGCCGTGCTTTGATCATCAACCACAAGACTTTGCTTTTCAACAGAAGCCTTGATCAATTGCCACTTACGCGTGCCACACTGGCAATTCACTCCATGCGACTGATGTCCATCGATATACAACCTCTGAGCTCGTACGTCTCAGAGAAGGGCGTTAAGCAAGAGAATAAATTCTCCGCCGCCAAACAGATGTATATTTAATAGAGATCAATCAACAAAGAATAAAATCCAATGTCAGACACATAATCCATTTACAAGTTCGTTCTGGGTCTAAACAAAACCGGAGGCACTTTCCTCGCATATCCATCCATCTCCAAGTACGTCTAGATGATCACCAACTGTTTCTCTCATCTTGGGTGTACACCCCAATCGAGATCATCAGTAATCACCCAAACGATGTGAAGACTTCCGGTCTTCAACCACCGTCTTCATCTTCGACATCTCGTCGAATCGGTTATTCAGAATGGGTATAAACCCGGCCTTTCTGAATAACCCACGTATATAATAAACAAATGTTACACAAACACAACGAACGCCTCATTCCAATTCAGAATATTCTTTTGTTCACAAAATCACATTCTTAGGGAAATGTTCCCATTAATTTTATCCAAGATAAATTTTTCTAAATTTATTCTTTAATCTTCCTTTGGATATCATTTCAAACTAGTCGGGATTAGCGAACCACACCGAAGTAATTATTTGTTTTATTTCCCAATCCCAACCTATTCATCCCATGGAGCAAAACTGGTAATACTCCATATCTAACACCACAGTGTTATCGGTAAAATTAATTACCATTTCACGTTCAAATCTAATTAAAGATTTAACTATCCCTTTGGAGCAAAACTGGTGGTACTCCACTCTCGATCACCTTTCAGATTTGATAATTTAAATTATCAATTCACATTTTAATCTAATTAAAGATTCATTAAAACTCTACTTAGTTTTAATCTTTTCAAAAATCAACATCCTGTCTTTAACTTGGTTAAAGAACCAATGTCATCTAAAACACGATTCACGACAAACCCAAATCACATTTGATATTAAATACAAGGCTTTGAATAGAATATATATCGGCTTATATTCAATATCAAATTCTGAAACCAACAAATATCGTATTGGAAATAACGATATGAATATATCTTTCATATTCCCATAACAATATCTGTATAATCACGGAATCCAACATCGAAACATTCCAAAGACAATTTCGATTCAAATCCATTCCAATTCACGTATATTGGAAATTCCGGTTATTTTCAAAACCAATTCAAATTCAATTTATTTATTTCAAAAATAAATTGATTATAATTCTAGTTCAAAACTAGTTCATTTCGATAAAAATCTCTTTTTATCATTTCAAATGTGGAGTTTTACATCCCAGTTCTTTCCAATTCACATATTATGTTTTTACACAAATTATTAATATTTTTAATAATTTTATCAAGGCCTGTACAGTCGATTTCCACCAATGGCCATCGAACTGCACTTACAGCGACCTTTTCCAAATTTGATTTGGACATAATTCCAAATCCAACTGTTAGATTTCAAATTTCTAATATTCATTGGAAAGCTCTTTTCGATACGAACCCAACGGTTCCGGTTTTAGGGGAATCCGACGGTCGTATCTCCCGCAACGTCAATTCGAAGTCAATGGTCGAAATTCACGAACTGCCGCGGCGCGTTCTATTCAGGCCATTATTTATATAATATATATATATTATATATTTCATCGATTTCCTTTTTAGAACGTATTTTATAAATCGTTTTAAATTCGTTTTCAAAGCCATTTCAACTCTATATTCAATTTCAAATCAAAATTGAATATTTCATATCATTACTATATAAATGATAATATTTTCAAAACGTTATATTTTGATATCACTACCTTTTCAATATTCATTTTAAAAACGAATATAATCGATATAAATATCGTTCACGTCAAAATAGCGCAACTCTAATCAACAAGGCTTTATATATTTCAATAATTCGTTATTCTATTCAACAAATGAATATTTATTCAATTCAACACATGAATCTATATTTCTTTCAACACATGACTAATCTCAACACATGAGTACTGTCAACACACGACTATTTTTGTTTTGTAAAATATTTTACAAAACTATGCTATCTATCGTTTGATTTTTAATTAGACTCCAACCGTAAAGTAGATTCTAATCGTAAATATGATAAAGATGTAAATTTTATTATTTAAAATATTTTACTCAACACATGAATAATTTCAACACATGAACATCGTCAACACATGACTATTTTTATATTCAACACATGAATTTTCTTTTATAATATTCATTATTTTCCCGATTGGAATGAGACCCAATCAATCACCATATAACGTTAATTATATGGATTCCACCCAACACATGTATATAATAGCAACAATAAACAATCAACGATCATACAAAGTGCACCACACAACTGCATAAGCATCAAATATAAATAATCAACGCTTACACAATCTGTCGACCAATCGATCGGCATACAATTAAATAATTGGGATTAGTGTACGCCAAATATCATCCCAACACCCGTGTGGGATTTCAAATCAACAAACACTGAATATTATTTGTACAGTTGGGCGATGTGTAAAATTTATCATCCCAATCAGTATCAGTCAAATCAGTGTATATAAACAAATCAGCCGATTTGTTTATAAATATCTATTTATTCACATTCACGTTAAAAATTATATTTTTAACGATAAAATATTTTTAACTATATAAATATTTTATTTCCTTTCAACACAAGAATATTTTATTATTCAATCATTCCACAACACAATCAATTTTCACAACACATCAATCAAACAAACAAGCCGTCCATGATCTCTGGACGACGGGTGTCGGGTGCTGCTAAGCACCGTCTGCATCCTAGTATATATATATAACTAGAAAAAGAAATTTAGAGTGAGAAGTTCTCACCCAAGCTAAACCAAACATCTCGACTCTTCTCGTGTAGAAGTCATCGCTGTTCTCGCCTTTTGTCACTTTCGTTGCTCGTAGCCACTACATATATAAAAATCACATTTTTATATTCACTCCATATGGATAAAAAATCTATTTTTACATCGCTACTGTAACGACCCACATTTTTTGATCGTTTAAAATCGACAATAAACCACACATGTCGACTCAAACAAATCGCAAATACATGTAGTTATTAGGAAAGGAAGAAAAGAAAGAAAGAAAAGAAAACAATCACAGAACCTCACAGGGGAAGGACCACATATAATAATTAAATAACAGTTTAAACAGTTGAAATACATATACAATAGGCTATAACATCAATAGTTATCAGAGTTACACAAATACAGATGTACATAATAAGCAGCGGAAATAAATGAAGTGATTAAACTATACTCATAATAGGTATATACGCCAAACTTCGTCTTCGTCCTCCAAGGCAAGGAAATCTTCGCTAACTGCAACTTCTGCTGACCCGAGCATATTGCATAAAAGAAAACACAACAAACACTCGGATCAGCACTAAATCATTTCATATTAGTCAAATCAAAATACGAAATAACATCAGTGTCATGGGTGTAGTAACTCAAGAGATGTTACGGGATTTTTCCATCTCTTGAGGATCCGTTAACTAATATCTATATAATAATATGCTATTATTATAATGTCTATTCAGTAAAGTATAAATACTGAAAATAGCGTAAGCGGAATTACCATATTACCCTTACGCCGTTTATAGGCATCAACAGTCTATACAGTACCGTAAATTCACCGTACTGGTGTTATCAGAGGGCACTCCATAGAAGGCAATGCTAAATCAAAATCGTATGGGGCTCGATATGGATATATATGACAAGGCACTCGAGGCAATGCCCAGGGTAGGATTCTACCAATTGCACTCCTGGACCGGTGGTAACGCATAGCAGCCACTACCGCCCACCTCGGAACACACTCCCAAAGTCATAAATGGGCCCAAATCATCATCATCAATCATAGTCATAGAAATATTTTCGAAGGAGTGCGTCCGATCAAAGGTGCTACCTCAATTAGTCACGGTATAGCTTCTGTTTTAGTCATTTCAATTCTGACCCGAAGGTCAGGGCTATTTTGTCATCGTTCATCTCCTTCGATTCAATAATCGCCTCCAAGTGATCATATCTCGTTCTGGATACGTCAAAACGTTCACAGTTGTCAAAGTGGTATCGACACTGACAGAGAGTATGCCTTATGTCGACTCCGGTCCCTTTAACAACCAACGCTTACATTTTCCACATCGGTTGGTTCTTTTACATTCCAAAGGTTCGCTTTCATATCAAAATATCATATTTTGTTTCGAACCCATTTTATATTCAAAATAGAATATACTTTCATGTCGAAGTATCCCAAATCATTCCCAAATCAATTTTTATTCCAAACTGGAATATATTTCCAGTTTGTTTTGGAAAATTTCTTTAACCCTTTTATCAACATCCCAGTTCAGTATCTTTAAAGAATTGAATTATCGAGTATCGGTACATTCCTTTAGAGGGAAAATTCTATTAAATAAAAATTTCAAATATTTAAAATCATTTAACAAACCGATGTCTGTATATAATTATCTACCCAATGGCCAAGTGATTTTAAATTTAATTTCTCGATATTTCAGGGATGGATCTATCATTTCAATCCAAATCAGGGTCACGGAAATTTATCATTTCACTCCGTGTTCTTAATTCATTTTATCGATAAATCCCGGGTTCATTAGATGCCCGCAACATCAAGGGTAAATGGGATTTATCGTCAAAATAACCATACATTACAATATACTGAATAAGGAGCATAAAAATATCACTATAAGTTCAGTAATAAATTTCAACCAACATCCATCACAACCATTTCATTCAACTGATCAGCATTAAACTGTTTCAGGATTTTACAAGGGTTCAAATTCAACTAGCAATTTAAATTAAATTGAATAACAAATCAATTACATAAATTGCATGTTAACACACTTGCATGTTAAATTTGAACCACACATCGACAATCCAACACAACCATGCAACCAAACTTACTTCATAATCTAATTCAATAAATATGGGAATAATTCAGTATTTCGTGAGCAAAGAATCACTCACCTTTCCGTCCTTAGTGGATCGGACGTCCAAAAGAAGCCCAAAATTTGACAGTCTCAGATCGCAACCAAATCAGCGCCAAAACGTCCGCAATTCCGCTACGATTCCAACGCAACAAACCGCGTCCAAATCCGACTTAAAACGAGAGAGTTATCAATGTTTTATTGATTAACATTAAAATATATATATAAATTATTAACTAAATTCCTCACCCAATTGAGTTTTGCCACGTCACCTTCCTTTTAAACTGCCCCGCTCCTTCCTCTCGCGTGCACAGTATCTCGACGGGAAAAATAACCCACCGCACCAATCTTTGATCAACTTCGGCTCCCAATTCCGACGCCCTGAAGGTCTCCGACCGCCACCATTTCAAACTTCATTGGAAACCGCACCAAATGGACCCCCTCACGCCAACTCCGGTGGTCGTATGCTGCCACGCCGCCAGCCCCAATATCCGCAAAACCGAACCCTAACCCACAAATTCCCGATGATCTACCGCTCTATACCTCCGACGAACACCACCAGCGAACTCCCCTCAACCAACTCTTCAATACCCGTATGCTGGAATCTCTGATTAGGCCCTAACTCAAAAAGCCCCAATCTCAAACCCTAATTTTCGAAATTCGAGTCTTTGACCGCGATTTCTGACTAACCCGCTCACTGCATGTCGAAATAAACTGTAGATCTGAGTTCTACAGGTTGAGAGCTTCGATTTAACATATAATAAGCTAGGGTTTGAGGTGATTTGAATTCAAAGTTAGGATTTTTATTTGAACTAATAATATATTTGATATACATATATTTAAAGATATAATCAAAACCATGTTGTGTCGTTCCATTTTATTCGATTATTTAGAAATTCCTATCGATACCATGGCGTCCCATATATCGACCAGAACCCATAAATATTCAATAGAACAAGCCAACACACTACAAACCATTTTTATATCAAATACAAGTACGCTCTCTCATATCACTCAAACTCATTCTAGGGCACTACTAACCCTATCTCAAATGAGTTAATCCCAACAGAGCCAAGGTTATCGCTAACCATCGCTCTGATACCAACTGTAACGACCCACATTTTCTGACCGTTTAAAATCGACAATAAACCACACATGTCGACTCAAACAAATCGCAAATACAGGTAGTTATTAGGAAAGGAAGAAAAGAAAGAAAGAAAGGAAAACAATCACAGAACCTCACAGCGGAAGGACCACATACAATAATTAAATAACAGTTTAAACATTTGAAATACATATACAATAGGCTATAACACCAATAGTTATCAGAGTTACACAAATACAGATGTACATAATAAGCAGCAGAAATAAATGAAGTGATTAAACTATACTCATAATAGGTATATACGCCAAACTTCGTCTTCGTCCTCCAAGGCAAGGAAATCTTCGCTAACTGCAACTTCTGCTGACCCGAGCATATTGCATAAAAGAAAACACAACAAACACTCGGATCAGCACTAAATCATTTCATATTAGTCAAATCAAAATACGAAATAACATCAGTGTCATGGGTGCAGTAACTCAAGAGATGTTACGGGATTTTTCCATCTCTTGAGGATCCGTTAACTAATATCTATATAATAATATGCTATTATTATAATGTCTATTCAGTAAAGTATAAATACTGAAAATAGCGTAAGCGGAATTACCATATTACCCTTACGCCGTTTATAGGCATCAACAGTCTATACAGTACCGTAAATTCACCGTACTGGTGTTATCAGAGGGCACTCCATAGAAGGCAATGCTAAATCAAAATCGTATGGGGCTCGATATGGATATATATGACAAGGCACTCGAGGCAATGCCCAGGGTAGGATTCTACCAATTGCACTCCCGGACCGGTGGTAACGCATAGCAGCCACTACCGCCCACCTCGGAACACACTCCCAAAGTCATAAATGGGCCCAAATCATCATCATCAATCATAGTCATAGAAATATTTTCGAAGGAGTGCGTCCGATCAAAGGTGCTACCTCAATTAGTCACGATATAGCTCCTGTTTTAGTCATTTCAATTCTGACCCGAAGGTCAGGGCTATTTTGTCATCGTTCATCTCCTTCGATTCAATAATCGCCTCCAAGTGATCATATCTCGTTCTGGATATGTCAAAACGTTCACAGTTGTCAAAGTGGTATCGACACTGACAGAGAGTATGCCTTATGTCGACTCCGGTCCCTTTAACAACCAACGCTTACATTTTCCACATCGGTTGGTTCTTTTACATTCCAAAGGTTCGCTTTCATATCAAAATATCATATTTTGTTTCGAACCCATTTTATATTCAAAATAGAATATACTTTCATGTCGAAGTATCCCAAATCATTCCCAAGTCAATTTTTATTCCAAACTGGAATATATTTCCAGTTTGTTTTGGAAAATTTCTTTAACCCTTTTATCAACATCCCAGTTCAGAATCTTTAAAGAATTGAATTATCGAGTATCAGTACATTCCTTTAGAGGGAAAATTCTATTAAATAAAAATTTCAAATATTTAAAATCATTTAACCAACCGATGTCTGTATATAATTATCTATCCAATGGCCAAGTGATTTTAAATTTAATTTCTCGATATTTCAGGGATGGATCTATCATTTCAATCCAAATCAGGGTCATGGAGATTTATCATTTCACTCCGTGTTCTTAATTCGTTTTATCGATAAATCCCGGGTTCATTAGAAGCCCACAACATCAAGGGTAAATGGGATTTATTGTCAAAATCAACATACATTACAATATACTGAATAAGGAGCATAAAAATGTCACTATAAATTCAGTAATAAATTTCAACCAACATCCATCACAACCATTTCATTCAACTGATCAACATTAAACTGTTTCAGGATTTTACAAGGGTTCAAATTCAACTAGCAATTTAAATTAAATTAAATAACAAATCAATTACTTAAATTGCATGTTAACACACTTGCATGTTAAATTTGAACCACACATCGACAATCCAACACAACCATGCAACCAAACTTACTTCATAATCTAATTCAATAAATATGGGAATAATTCAGTATTTCGTGAGCGAAGAATCACTCACCTTTCCGTCCTTAGTGGATCGGACGTCCAAAAGAAGCCCAAAATTTGACAGTCTCAGATCGCAACCAAATCAGCGCCAAAATGTATGCAATTCCGCTACGATTCCAACGCAACAAACCGCGTCCAAATCCGACTTAAAACGAGAGAGTTATCAGTGTTTTATTGATTAACTTTAAAATATATATATAAATTATTAACTAAATTCCTCACCCAATTGAGTTTTGCCACGTCACCTTCCTTTTAAACTGCCCCGCTCCTTCCTCTCGCGTGCACAGTATCTCGACGGGAAAAATAACCCACCGCACCAATCTTTGACCAACTCCGGCTCCCAATTCCGACGCCCTGAAGGTCTCCAACCGCCTGCATTTCAAACTTCATCGGAAACTGCACCAAATGGACCCTCTCACGCCAACTCTGGTGGTCGTATGCTGCCATGCCGCCAGCCCCAATATCCGCAAAACCGAATCCTAACCCACAAATTCCCGATGATCTACCGCTCTATACCTCCGACGGACACCACCAGCGAACTCCCCTCAACCAACTCTTCAATACCCGTATGCTGAAATCAAAGGTTTAGTTGTGGTTGTATATGCAGAAAATAAAAATCTGAACTGAATACCCATGTTGTTCTGACCACAACTCCCTAACGGAGCGCCGGATTTCGATGTGCGAGTACAATTCGGAAAGGCCAGAATGTAAACTAAAACATTTCCTTTATATGTTGAGAATTAATCATAGGATTTGATATATATATCAAACATAAGTATTTCCGCTGCATTATTTCCGCTGCTTATTATATACAGCTGTATGTATATGTAACTCTGATAATCATTGAAGTTTATAGTCAATGTATATATATTTCAACTACTTCTAAATTGCTATTTGTTTATTATATGTTTTCCTTCCACTGTGAGGTTCTGTGATTGGTTTTTCTCTTCTTTCCTTCTTTTTCTTCTTTTCCAATAACTACCTGCATTTGTGATTTGTTCGGGTCGACATGTGTGGTTTATTGTCGATTTGAACGGTCAAAAATTTGGGTCGTTACAGCTACTATATAGATAAAAATTCTATTTTTACAATGGTACTATATAGATAAAAATTCTATTTTTATACCGCTACTATATAGATAAAAATTCTATTTTTACACCGCTACTATATAGATAAAAATTCTATTTTTACACCGCTACTATGTAGATAAAAATTCTATTTTTACACCGCTACTATATAGATAAAAATTCTATTTTTACAATGGTGTTTATATAATAAAGATTATATTTTTATCAAGCTATACTCTATATAAAGATTTCGCCTTTTCAAATATAAAGATTTCGCCTTTTCAAATATAAAGATTTCGCCTTTTCAAATATAAAGATTTCTCCTTTTCAAATATAAAGATCAAATTTTTATTGTCTATATAATATAAAAATCAAATTTTGAATACTTTTACTTTATAAAAATTATATTTTTAATCAACCAAAGATTATATTTTTACTTTTCCATCAACCCAATTTTTTTAAAAATCCGCCCTTTCTAGTTTTAAAGATCCGATCTTTACTACCTTTACATTGATAAAAATTCTAACTTTGTTAATTAAAAATTCTAACTTTGCATACAATAAAAATCTAATCTTTACCTTAACCAAAGATCTAAAATCTCCTAAACAAAGGTCTAACTTCTATATAGGAAATTTCTTAGCTTTACAATCACAAAACTGAAGTTAAAAGCATGATTTAATCATATAAACTGAAGTTAAAATAAATAAATTGATAAAATAAAAAGTGGCTCACCGATTTCGTCGCTCGGAGGAGGAGAGGGGAGGGCGTCGGGTGGAGCGGCTGTTCATGGGGCGGGTTTCAGAAGGGAAAAGGAGAAGAGGAGGGAGTAGTGGAAGGGGAGAAGAAGAAAGGGAGGAGGAAGGAAGAAACGACAGCGGCGGTTTGCTTCGATTTGGGTTTCTGGGGTGGGGGGAGAGGTGGAGGCTGGAGGAGGAGATGCGGTGGAGGGGTCGCGGCACCTGGGGGGGCCACGATGGATGTGGCGGCGGCGGTTCCCCCCCCCCCCGCCCCGTCGCCCCTTCCTTTATCTTTTTTTCTATTTGAAATTAATCGAACGGGGGGGGGGGGGGGGGGGCTGGAGGGTATAGGGAGGATGAGAGGGAAGGGTTTATTTTTAATTTATTTAATTCCAAAAAGCAACTTTTATTTTCGACCTCAAAACGAGGCCCACCGCCTGTCGTCCATAGCTAATTACCCCCATTTCGAACACAATGGGATATGTATCGTAAGCTGATTCAGCTGTTACAATCAGTTTTCATTTAAATCAAAGTATAATTCTTTGTATATTCAATTTAAACAAACATTTCAAATTACCGAGGCCACATACAGTATCTAAAAATTACAAAAAAATATTTTCTAGCTTCATATTGACGATACGGTCCTAACAAAACTAGTTTTGTCGAATTCTGAGACCATTTGAAAAATGGCCATTTTCCAGTCGATTAAAATCAACTAAAACTGGTCAAACGCGTTTTCCTTTGCCACACTCACGTATTGACTCGAAAAATTATGAAAATTGGAATCTAGCAATAACTTGACATCACAGATCCAACAAAAGTGGTTTCATCGAAATCCGAGGTCGTTTCCAAAATGGCTACTTTTAAGGGCCTGAATTCCATAGCGACTATTCAGAATTTTCAACTGGACATATCTTTTTATCCCCGTTATGAAATTTCAATTTTTCGGATTCGTTGGAAAGATATCATCAATTAAATCCTATTATGTCTGGTTTCACTAAAATTCGGTTTATCTTGCACCCGGTACGTTCAATGGAAGTTTGAAATCGAATTATCGAACTACAACGCCATTTTCATTTCCTTTAATAATTATAATAAAATTTTATATTCTAGCGAAGACGTATATAATATTTACGTTCTAATTGTATTCAAAATAAATTTCTCGTCGATATTATTTAAAACAATTCATTTGAAATATTCAAAATTCGCTAAAATTGCCAAAATAAAAAATTTAAACTGGCTCGCATTTCCGGGTTGTTACATTCTCCCCCACTTAAAACTTTTCGTCCCCGAAAAGGAACGAAGCCGAAAGTTGTTTAACTAATCAACTCAACTTCCAGTATTTTCGTTACGGGTTAAGTTCTTCAACTTTTCAGTTTCTAAGAACTTTTCAAAAATTTGGCTAACACCCTAAATTTTCGAAAAATTTCGCCATAACCTCCCCTGCACCGGGAGCACCGGGAAAATCCCGAAATTGCCATACAGGCCTTCTGATCTCAAAAAGAAAAAGAAAAAGCCAAGCGGCTAGCCAATCGGCTCATAAAATCATCATCACCCAAATAAAACAGTAAATTATGATAAACATGTACCTATTTGTCGGGCAAACAAATTTTATTCTTCTGCTCCAGCCTCCTTGCTATGACCTGTTCAATGTAAGTACATGTACATGCAAGCAAATGCGACCAATTTTCAATACAATTCAATGTTTGGTTCAATTAGGCTAAATGGTTCAAAATTATCAAACAAATAAATAAACAACACAACCATCAATCAATTAGTGGATTAACGTTTCAAATTCATAATTTTGATAAATATACAAAAAAAATCATGTTTTTGATGCCAAATCACAATGATAAATCTATCTATATAAGTTTTGGTTCTCACACCAGTCTAATGGAAATATATAGATATCACACCTTCGAAACACGAACATAAATATTGGTGATGGAGCTCCATCATCAAAATCATCTCCGAGCGACTAGAGTGTGATTCTATATCTATCCAGTATATTAAAACTTCGAATATACGTTCATGACGCGTATATGCAAAATCTTTATATACTGGATTGTCCAAATTCAAAATAAATAAATATTCAAATACATATAAAATGGTTTAAATTTTCAAAACAAAATTTGTTTTCATTTGAAAAATATACTCTTCACACTCGTTCTAGGATACTACTGATCCCATCTCTAACGAGTCATTCTAATTGGATATTACTAATCCAATATCTGATGAATTCTTTCGTTCGGTTCTAATGTGACTTGTTCTCGAGCTCTGTAAACCAAAACTCTGATACCACTCTATACTGACCCGAGCTTCCCCGGTAAGGAAAGCTCGGATTGAGATGAGAAAACACACATCAGTACACAAACAAAAGAACATTTCATTGTTATTACAACAATTCATCAGATACAAGAATATACAGAGTATAATTGAATAAAATAAATTCGATGAATATCAGAGATTACAGTAAACTACATAGCAGCGGAAAAATATACAAAACACAACTGAAAGTGATACACGGATACAGAGCTTTCCGAGCATCGTTCCAGCTGTAAATCAGGACTGTGTGAATATAAATCTGCAAAACCAAAAATACTAGCTGCCCGTGAAGAAAATAGGGGCACCCAGAGTTTAGGTTAAAACAATAAACTCCAGGTTAGTCATGTGACTGGTGTGAGAACTAAAACAGTTATTAATCTTTATTTTAAAGTTCGGTAAATCAAGGGACCACGCCATATGACCCGGAACGGGTTTCCTCCCAAGAATACCAGTGCATAAAACAAACAGCGCAATGATAAATAAAGAAAAATGAAGCTGTTATAAGACCCAGGTCCCATCACACAATGCAACGCAAGCCGGAGGATAGGGTTTTTACCTTGTAACAGCCAAAGCATGCTCGATACGTTAAAAACACATTATTTGATACTATTATAAGTGTATAGTGTCAAAACAATTTCAATCATAAATATAAATCATAGACGGCATAAGCACCCCATCCCACTATGTCGCCATACTAGGCTCTACAAATAAAACCGAAACACACGTATTGGAAATTGGATTCCATCATGAGTCGAGGCAAGGGGCAAGCTCCTCTACGATTCGAGACACTCTAGCAAATGTCTCAGGACCCCACTATGATCCTTGGATCTTCAGGGCCGGTCCTCTCTTACTTTTGAGGATTGGCAATTCCTGAACACACGTTTCCCGGTCCTTACAGACCTATATCCGAGGCGCCTCGTATCCAACAACCACACAGGTGAAAAGTATATAAACGTCAGGGCTGGTAGGTCACTGACACCACCTTAGCTAGAAAGAAACGTCGTGCTCTCCCTGCAGTCACTATCCCGTTTTTGACACATACCGAGGTGTGAGGCTTGCGAATTCACGTTATATACAAAGCTACGCCGCACAGGCCGTGCTTTGATCATCAACCACAAAACTTTGCTTTTCAACAGAAGCCTTGATCAATTGCCACTTACGCGTGCCGCACTGGCAATTCACTCCATGCGATTGATGTCCATCGATATACAACCTCTGAGCTCGTACGTCTCAGAGAAGGGCGTTAAGCAAGAGAATAAATTCTCCGCCGCCAAACAGATGTATATTTAATAGAGATCAATCAACACAGAATAAAATCCAATGTCAGACACATAATCCATTTACAAGTTCGTTCTGGGTCTAAACGAAACCAGAGGCACTTTCCTCGCATATCCATCCATCTCCAAGTACGTCTAGACGATCACCAACTATTTCCCTCATCTTGGGTGTATAGCGCAATCGAGATCATCAGTAATCACCCAAACGATGTGAAGACTTCCGGTCTTCAACCAATGTCTTCATCTTCGACATCTCGTCGAATCGGTTATTCAGAATGGGTATAAACCCGGTCTTTCCGAATAACCCACGTATATAATAAACAAATGTTACACAAACACAACGAACGCCTCATTCCAATTCAGAATATTCTTTTATTTACAAAATTGCATTCTTAGGGAAAGGTTCCCATTAATTTTATCCAAGATAAATTTTTCTAAATTTATTCTTTAATCTTCCTTTGGATATCATTTCAAACTAGTCGGGATTAGCGAACCACACCGAAGTAATTATTTGTTTTATTTCCCAATCCCAACCTATTCATCCCATGGAGCAAAACTGGTAATACTCCATATCTAACACCACGGTGTTATCGGTAAAATTAATTACCATTTCACGTTCAAATCTAATTAAAGATTTAACTATCGCTTTGGAGCAAAACTGGTTGTACTCCACTCTCGATCACCTTTCAGATTTGATAATTTAAATTATCAATTCACATTTTAATCTAATTAAAGATTCATTAAAACTCTACTTAGTTTTAATCTTTTCAAAAATCAACATCCTGTCTTTAACTTGGTTAAAGAACCAATGTCATCTAAAACACGATTCACGATAAACCCAAATCACATTTGATATTAAATACAAGGCTTTGAATAGAATATATATCGGCTTATATTCAATATCAAATTCTGAAACCAACAAATATCGTATTGGAAATAACGATATGAATATATCTTTCATATTCCCATAACAATATCTGTATAATCACGGAATCCAACATCGAAACATTCCAAAGACAATTTCGATTCAAATCCATTCCAATTCACGTATATTGGAAATTCCGGTTATTTTCAAAACCAATTCAAATTCAATTTATTTATTTCAAAAATAAATTGATTATAATTCTAGTTCAAAACTAGTTCATTTCGATAAAAATCTCTTTTTATCATTTCAAATGTGGAGTTTTACATCCCAGTTCTTTCCAATTCACATATTATGTTTTTACACAAATTATTAATATTTTTAATAATTTTATCAAGGCCTGTACAGTCGATTTCCACCAATGGCCATCGAACTGCACTTACAGCGACCTTTTCCAAATTTGATTTGGACATAATTCCAAATCCAACTGTTAGATTTCAAATTTCTAATATTCATTGGAAAGCTCTTTTCGATACGAACCCAACGGTTCCGGTTTTAGGGGAATCCGACGGTCGTATCTCCCGCAACGTCAATTCGAAGTCAATGGTCGAAATTCACGAACTGCCGCGGCGCGTTCTATTCAGGCCATTATTTATATAATATATATATATATTATATATTTCATCGATTTCCTTTTTAGAACGTATTTTATAAATCGTTTTAAATTCGTTTTCAAAGCCATTTCAACTCTATATTCAATTTCAAATCAAAATTGAATATTTCATATCATTACTATATAAATGATAATATTTTCAAAACGTTATATTTTGATATCACTACCTTTTCAATATTCATTTTAAAAACGAATATAATCGATATAAATATCGTTCACGTCAAAATAGCGCAACTCTAATCAACACGGCTTTATATATTTCAATAATTCGTTATTCTATTCAACAAATGAATATTTATTCAATTCAACACATGAATCTATATTTCTTTCAACACATGACTAATCTCAACACATGAGTACTGTCAACACACGACTATTTTTGTTTTGTAAAATATTTTACAAAACTATGCTATCTATCATTTGATTTTTAATTAGACTGCAACCGTAAAGTAGATTCTAATCGTAAATATGATAAAGATGTAAATTTTATTATTTAAAATATTTTACTCAACACATGAATAATTTCAACACATGAACATCGTCAACACATGACTATTTTTATATTCAACACATGAATTTTCTTTTATAATATTCATTATTTTCCCGATTGGAATGAGACCCAATCAATCACCATATAACGTTAATTATATGGATTCCACCCAACACATGTATATAATAGCAACAATAAACAATCAACGATCATACAAAGTGCACCACACAACTGCATAAGCATCAAATATAAATAATCAACGCTTACACAATCTGTCGACCAATCGATCGGCATACAATTAAATAATTGGGATTAGTGTACGCCAAATATCATCCCAACACCCGTGTGGGGTTTCAAATCAACAAACACTGAATATTATTTGTGCAGTTGGGCGATGTGTAAAATTTATCATCCCAATCAGTATCAGTCAAATCAGTGTATATAAACAAATCAGCCGATTTGTTTATAAATATCTATTTATTCACATTCACGTTAAAAAATATATTTTTAACGATAAAATATTTTTAACTATATAAATATTTTATTTCCTTTCAACACAAGAATATTTTATTATTCAATCATTCCACAACACAATCAATTTTCACAACACATCAATCAAACAAACAAGCCGTCCATGATCTCTGGACGACGGGTGTCGGGTACTGCTAAGCACCGTCTGCATCCTAGTATATATATATATATATAACTAGAAAAAGAAATTTAGAGTGAGAAGTTCTCACCCAAGCTAAACCAAACATCTCGCCTCTTCTCGTGTAGAAGTCATCGCTGTTCTCGCCTTTTGTCACTTTCGTTGCTCGTAGCCACTACATATATAAAAATCACATTTTTATATTCACTCCATATGGATAAAAAATCTATTTTTACATCGCTACTGTAACGACCCACATTTTTTGATCGTTTAAAATCGACAATAAACCACACATGTCGACTCAAACAAATCGCAAATACAGGTAGTTATTAGGAAAGGAAGAAAAGAAAGAAAGAAAAGAAAACAATCACAGAACCTCACAGCGGAAGGACCACATATAATAATTAAATAACAGTTTAAACAGTTGAAATACATATACAATAGGCTATAACATCAATAGTTATCAGAGTTACACAAATACAGATGTACATAATAAGCAGCGGAAATAAATGAAGTGATTAAACTATACTCATAATAGGTATATACGCCAAACTTCGTCTTCGTCCTCCAAGGCAAGGAAATCTTCGCTAACTGCAACTTCTGCTGACCCGAGCATATTGCATAAAATAAAACACAACAAACACTCGGATCAGCACTAAATCATTTCATATTAGTCAAATCAAAATACGAAATAACATCAGTGTCATGGGTGCAGTAACTCAAGAGATGTTACGGGATTTTTCCATCTCTTGAGGATCCGTTAACTAATATCTATATAATAATATGCTATTATTATAATGTCTATTCAGTAAAGTATAAATACTGAAAATTGCGTAAGCGGAATTACCATATTACCCTTACGCCGTTTATAGGCATCAACAGTCTATACAGTACAGTAAATTCACCGTACTGGTGTTATCAGAGGGCACTCCATAGAAGGCAATGCTAAATCAAAATCGTATGGGGCTCGATATGGATATATATGACAAGGCACTCGAGGCAATGCCCAGGGTAGGATTCTACCAATTGCACTCCCGGACCGGTGGTAACGCATAGCAGCCACTACCGCCCACCTTGGAACACACTCCCAAAGTCATAAATGGGCCCAAATCATCATCATCAATCATAGTCATAGAAATATTTTCGAAGGAGTGCGTCCGATCAAAGGTGCTACCTCAATTAGTCACGGTATAGCTTCTGTTTTAGTCATTTCAATTCTGACCCGAAGGTCAGGGCTATTTTGTCATCGTTCATCTCCTTTGATTCAATAATCGCCTCCAAGTGATCATATCTCGTTCTGGATATGTCAAAACGTTCACAGTTGTCAAAGTGGTATCGACACTGACAGAGAGTATGCCTTATGTCGACTCCGGTCCCTTTAACAACCAACGCTTACATTTTCCACATCGGTTGGTTCTTTTACATTCCAAAGGTTCGCTTTCATATCAAAATATCATATTTTGTTTCAAACCCATTTTATATTCAAAATAGAATATACTTTCATGTCGAAGTATCCCAAATCATTCCCAAATCAATTTTTATTCCAAACTGGAATATATTTCCAGTTTGTTTTGGAAAATTTCTTTAACCCTTTTATCAACATCCCAGTTCAGAATCTTTAAAGAATTGAATTATCGAGTATCGGTACATTCCTTTAGAGGGAAAATTCTATTAAATAAAAATTTCAAATATTTAAAATCATTTAACCAACCGATGTCTATATATAATTATCTACCCAATGGCCAAGTATTTAAATTTAATTTCTCGATATTTCAGGGATGGATCTATCATTTCAATACAAATCAGGGTCACGGAGATTTATCATTTCACTCCGTGTTCTTAATTCATTTTATCGATAAATCCCGGGTTCATTAGATGCCCGCAACATCAAGGGTAAATGGGATTTATCGTCAAAATCAACATACATTACAATATACTGAATAAGGAGCATAAAAATATCACTATAAATTCAGTAATAAATTTCAACCAACATCCATCACAACCATTTCATTCAACTGATCAGCATTAAACTGTTTCAGGATTTTACAAGGGTTCAAATTCAACTAGCAATTTAAATTAAATTAAATAACAAATCAATTACTTAAATTGCATGTTAAATTTGAACCACACATCGACAATCCAACACAACCATGCAACCAAACTTACTTCATAATCTAATTCAATAAATATGGGAATAATTCAGTATTTCGTGAGCGAAGAATCACTCACCTTTCCGTCCTTAGTGGATCGGACGTCCAAAAGAAGCCCAAAATTTGACAGTCTCAGATCGCAACCAAATCAGCGCCAAAACGTCCGCAATTCCGCTACGATTCCAACGCAACAAACCGCGTCCAAATCCGACTTAAAACGAGAGAGTTATCAGTGTTTTATTGATTAACATTAAAATATATATGTAAATTATTAACTAAATTCCTCACCCAATTGAGTTTTGCCACGTCACCTTCCTTTTAAACTGCCCCGCTCCTTCCTCTCGCGTGCACAGTATCTCGACGGAAAAAATAACCCACCGCACCAATCTTTGATCGACTCCGGCTCCCAATTCCGACGCCCTGAAGGTCTCCGACCGCCACCATTTCAAACTTCATCGGAAACCGCACCAAATGGACCCCCTCACGCCAACTCCGGTGGTCGTATGCTGCCACGCCGCCAGCCCCAATATCCGCAAAACCGAACCCTAACCCACAAATTCCCGATGATCTACCGCTCTACACCTCCGACGAAAACCACCAGCGAACTCCCCTCAACCAACTCTTCAATACCCGTATGCTGGAATCTCTGATTAGGCCCTAACTCAAAAAGCCCCAATCTCAAACCCTAATTTTCGAAATTTGAATCTTTCACCGCGATTTCTGACTAACCCGCTCACTGCATGTCGAAATAAACTGTAGATCTGAGTTCTACAGGTTGAGAGCTTCGATTTAACATATAATAAGCTAGGGTTTGAGGTGATTTGAATTCAAAGTTAGGATTTTTATTTGAACTAATAATATATTTGATATACATATATTTAAAGATATAATCAAAACCATGTTGTGTCGTTCCATTTTATTCGATTATTTAGAAATTCCTATCGATACCATGGCGTCCCATATATCGACCAAAACCCATAAATATTCAATAGAACAAGCCAACACACTACAAACCATTTTTATATCAAATACAAGTACGCTCTCTCATATCACTCAAACTCATTCTAGGGCACTACTAACCCTATCTCAAATGAGTTAATCCCAACAGAGCCAAGGTTATCGTTAACCATCGCTCTGATACCAACTGTAACGACCCACATTTTTTGACCGTTTAAAATCGACAATAAACCACACATGTCGACTCAAACAAATCGCAAATACAGGTAGTTATTAGGAAAGGAAGAAAAGAAAGAAAGAAAGAAAAGAAAACAATCACAGAACCTCACAGCGGAAGGACCACATATAATAATTAAATAACAGTTTAAACATTTGAAATACATATACAATAGGCTATAACATCAATAGTTATCAGAGTTACACAAATACAGATGTACATAATAAGCAGCAGAAATAAATGAAGTGATTAAACTATACTCATAATAGGTATATACGCCAAACTTCGTCTTCGTCCTCCAAGGAAAGGAAATCTTCGCTAACTGCAACTTCTGCTGACCCGAGCATATTGCATAAAAGAAAACACAACAAACACTCGGATCAGCACTAAATCATTTCATATTAGTCAAATCAAAATACGAAATAACATCAGTGTCATGGGTGCAGTAACTCAAGAGATGTTACGGGATTTTTCCATCTCTTGAGGATCCGTTAACTAATATCTATATAATAATATGCAATTATTATAATGTCTATTCAGTAAAGTATAAATACTGAAAATAGCGTAAGCGGAATTACCATATTACCCTTACGCCGTTTATAGGCATCAACAGTCTATACAGTACCGTAAATTCACCGTACCGGTGTTATTAGAGGGCACTCCATAGAAGGCAATGCTAAATCAAAATCGTATGGGGCTCGATATGGATATATATGACAAGGCACTCGAGGCAATGCCCAGGGTAGGATTCTACCAATTGCACTCCCGGACCGGTGGTAACGCATAGCAGCCACTACCGCCCACCTCGGAACACACTCCCAAAGTCATAATTGGGCCCAAATCATCATCATCAATCATAGTCATAGAAATATTTTCGAAGGAGTGCGTCCGATCAAAGGTGCTACCTCAATTAGTCACGGTATAGCTCCTGTTTTAGTCATTTCAATTCTGACCCGAAGGTCAGGGCTATTTTGTCATCGTTCATCTCCTTCGATTCAATAATCGCCTCCAAGTGATCATATCTCGTTCTGGATACGTCAAAACGTTCACAGTTGTCAAAGTGGTATCGACACTGACAGAGAGTATGCCTTATGTCGACTCCGGTCCCTTTAACAACCAACGCTTACATTTTCCACATCGGTTGGTTCTTTTACATTCCAAAGGTTCGCTTTCATATCAAAATATCATATTTTGTTTCGAACCCATTTTATATTCAAAATAGAATATACTTTCATGTCGGAGTATCCCAAATCATTCCCAAATCAATTTTTATTCCAAACTGGAATATATTTCCAGTTTGTTTTGGAAAATTTCTTTAACCCTTTTATCAACATCCCAGTTCAGAATCTTTAAAGAATTGAATTATCGAGTATCGGTACATTCCTTTAGAGGGAAAATTCTATTAAATAAAAATTTCAAATATTTAAAATCATTTAAACAACCGATGTCTGTATATAATTATCTATCCAATGGCCAAGTGATTTTAAATTTAATTTCTCGATATTTCAGGGATGGATCTATCATTTCAATCCAAATCAGGGTCACGGAGATTTATCATTTCACTCCGTGTTCTTAATTCATTTTATCGATAAATCCCGGGTTCATTAGATGCCCGCAACATCAAGGGTAAATGGGATTTATCGTCAAAATCAACATACATTATAATATACTGAATAAGGAGCATAAAAATGTCACTATAAATTCAGTAATAAATTTCAACCAACATCCATCACAACCATTTCATTCAACTGATCAGCATTAAACTGTTTCAGGATTTTACAAGGGTTCAAATTCAACTAGCAATTTAAATTAAATTAAATAACAAATCAATTACTTAAATTGCATGTTAACACACTTGCATGTTAAATTTGAACCACACATCGACAATCCAACACAACCATGCAACCAAACTTACTTCATAATCTAATTCAATAAATATGGGAATAATTCAGTATTTCGTGAGCGAAGAATCACTCACCTTTCCGTCCTTAGTGGATCGGACGTCCAAAAGAAGCCCAAAATTTGACAGTCTCAGATCGCAACCAAATCAGCGCCAAAACGTCCGTGATTCCGCTACGATTCCAACGCAACAAACCGCGTCCAAATCCGACTTAAAACGAGAGAGTTATCAGTGTTTTATTGATTAACTTTAAAATATATATATAAATTATTAACTAAATTCCTCACCCAATTGAGTTTTGCCACGTCACCTTCCTTTTAAACTGCCCCGCTCCTTCCTCTCGCGTGCACAGTATCTCGACGGGAAAAATAACCCACCGCACCAATCTTTGACCAACTCCGGCTCCCAATTCCGACGCCCTGAAGGTCTCCGGCCGCCTCCATTTCAAACTTCATCGGAAACCGCACCAAATGGACCCCCTCACGCCAACTCTGGTGGTCGTATGCTGCCACGCCGCCAGCCCCAATATCCGCAAAACCGAATCCTAACCCACAAATTCCCGATGATCTACCGCTCTATACCTCCGACGAACACCACCAGCGAACTCCCCTCAACCAACTATTCAATACCCGTATGCTGAAATCAAAGGTTTAGTTGTGGTTGTATGTGCAGAAAATAAAAATCTGAACTGAATACCCATGTTGTTCTGACCATAACTCCCTAACGGAGCGTCGGATTTCGATGTGCGAGTACAATTCGGAAAGGCCAGAATGTAAACTAAAACATTTCCTTTATATGTTGAGAATTAATCATAGGATTTGATATATATATCAAACATAAGTATTTCCGCTGCATTATTTCCGCTGCTTATTATGTACAGCTGTATGTATATGTAACTCTGATAATCATTGAAGTTTATAGTCAATGTATATATATTTCAACTACTTCTAAATTGCTATTTGTTTATTATATGTTGTCCTTCCGCTGTGAGGTTCTGTGATTGGTTTTTCTCTTCTTTCCTTCTTTTTCTTCTTTTCCAATAACTACATGCATTTGTGATTTGTTCGGGTCGACATGTGTGGTTTATTGTCGATTTGAACGGTCAAAAATTTGGGTCGTTACAGCTACTATATAGATAAAAATTCTATTTTTACAATGGTATTATATAGATAAAAATTCTATTTTTATACCGCTACTATATAGATAAAAATTCTATTTTTACACCGCTACTATATAGATAAAAATTCTATTTTTACACCGCTACTATGTAGATAAAAAATCTATTTTTACACCGCTACTATATAGATAAAAATTCTATTTTTACAATGGTGTTTATATAGTAAAGATTATATTTTTATCAAGCTATACTCTATATAAAGATTTTGCCTTTTCAAATATAAAGATTTCGCCTTTTCAAATATAAAGATTTCGCCTTTTCAAATATAAAGATTTCTCCTTTTCAAATATAAAGATCAAATTTTTATTGTCTATATAATATAAAAATCATATTTTGAATACTTTTACTTTATAAAAATTATATTTTTAATCAACCAAAGATTATATTTTTACTTTTCCATCAACCCATTTTTTTTTAAAAATCCGCCCTTTCTAGTTTTAAAGATCCGATGTTTACTACCTTTACATTGATAAAAATTCTAACTTTGTTAATTAAAAATTCTAACTTTGCATACAATAAAAATCTAATCTTTACCTTAACCAAAGACCTAAAACCTCCTAAACAAAGGTCTAACTTCTATATAGGAAATTTCTTAGCTTTACATTCACAAAACTGAAGTTAAAAGCATGATTTAATCATATAAACTAAAGTTAAAATAAATAAATTGATAAAATAAAAAGTGGCTCACCGATTTCGTCGCTCGGAGGAGGAGAGGGGAGGGCGTCGGGTGGAGCGGCTGTTCATGGGGCGGGTTTCAGAAGGGAAAAGGAGAAGAGGAGGGAGCGGTGGAAGGGGAGAAGAAGAAGAAAGGGAGGAGGAAGGAAGAAACGACAGCGGCGGTTTGCTTCGATTTGGGTTTCTGGGGGGGGGGGGGGAGGTGGAGGCTGGAGGAGGAGATGCGGTGGAGGGGTCGCGGCACCTGGGGGGCCACGGTGGACGTGGCGGCGGCGGTCCCCCCCCCCCCCCCGCCCCGTCGCCCCTTCCTTTATCTTTTTTTTCTATTTGAAATTAATCGAACGGGGGGGGGGGGCTGGAGGGTATAGGGAGGATGAGAGGGAAGGGTTTATTTTTAATTTATTTTAATTTATTTAATTCCCAAAAGCAACTTTTATTTTCGACCTCAAAACGAGGCCCACCGCCTGTCGTCCATAGCTAATTACCCCCATTTCGAACACAATGGGATATGTATCGTAAGCTGATTCAGCTGTTACAATCAGTTTTCATTTAAATCAAAGTATAATTCTTTGTATATTCAATTTAAACAAACATTTCAAATTACCGAGGCCACATACAGTATCTAAAAATTACAAAAAAATATTTTCTAGCTTCGTATTGACGATACGGTCCTAACAAAACTAGTTTTGTCGAATTCTGAGACCATTTGAAAAATGGCCATTTTCCAGTCGATTAAAATCAACTAAAACTGGTCAAACGCGTTTTCCTTTGCCACACTCACATATTGACTCGAAAAATTATGAAAATTGGAATCTAGCAATAACTTGACATCACGGATCCAACAAAAGTGGTTTCATCGAAATCCGAGGTCGTTTCCAAAATGGCTACTTTTAAGGGCCTGAATTCCATAGCGACTATTCAGAATTTTCAACTGGACATATCTTTTTATCCCCGCTATGAAATTTCAATTTTTCGGATTCGTTGGAAAGATATCATCAATTAAATCCTATTATGTCTGGTTTCACTAAAATTCGGTTTATCTTGCACCCGGTACGTTCAATTGAAGTTTGAAATCGAATTATCGAACTACAGCGCCATTTTCATTTCCTTTAATAATTATAATAAAATTTTATATTCTAGCGACGACGTATATAATATTTATGTTCTAATTGTATTCAAAATAAATTTCTCGTCGATATTATTTAAAATAATTCATTTGAAATATTCAAAATTCGCTAAAATTGCCAAAATAAAAATTTAAACTGGCTCGCATTTCCGGGTTGTTACATTCTCCCCCACTTAAAACTTTTCGTCCCCGAAAAGGAACGAAGCCGAAAGTTGTTTAACTAATCAACTCAACTTCCAGTATTTTCGTTACGGGTTAAGTTCTTCTACTTTTCAGTTTCTAAGAACTTTTCAGAATTTTCAAAAATTTGGCTAACACCCTAAATTTTCGAAAAATTTCGCCATAACCTCCCCTGCTCCGGGAGCACCGGGAAAATCCCGAAATTGCCATACAGGCCTTCTGATCTCAAAAAGAAAAAGAAAAAGCCAAGCGGCTAGCCAATCGGCTCATAAAATCATCATCACCCAAACAAAACAGTAAATTATGATAAACATGTACCTATTTGTCGGGCAAACAAATTTTATTCTTCTGCTCTAGCCTCCTTGCTATGACCTGTTCAATGTAAGTACATGTACATGCAAGCAAATGCGACCAATTTTCAATACAATTCAATGTTTGGTTCAATTAGGCTAAATGGTTCAAAATTATCAAACAAATAAATAAACAACACAACCATCAATCAATTAGTGGATTAACGTTTCAAATTCATAATTTTGATACATATACAAAAAAAATCATGTTTTTGATGCCAAATCACAATGATAAATCTATCTAAATAAGTTTTGGTTCTCACACCAGTCTAACGGAAATATATAAATATCACACCTTCGAAACACGAACATAAATATTGGTGATGGAGCTCCATCATCAAAATCATCTCCGAGCGACTAGAGTGTGATTCTATATCTATCCAGTATATTAAAACTTCGAATATACGTTCATGACGCGTATATGCAAAATCTTTATATACTGGATTGTCCAAATTCAAAATAAATAAATATTCAAATACGTATAAAATGGTTTAAATTTTCAAAACAAAATTTGTTTTCATTTGAAAAATATACTCTTCACACTCGTTCTAGGATACTACTGATCCCATCTCTAACGAGTCATTCTAATTGGATATTACTAATCCAATATCTAATGAATTCTTTCGTTCGGTTCTAATGTGACTTGTTCTCGAGCTCTGTAAACCAAAGCTCTGATACCACTCTATACTGACCCGAGCTTCCCCGGTAAGGAAAGCTCGGATTGAGATGAGAACAACACACATCGGTACACAAACAAAAGAACATTTCATTTTATTACAACAATTCATCAGATACAAGAATATACAGAGTATAATTGAATAAAATAAATTCGATGAATATCAGAGATTACAATAAACTATATAGTAGCGGAAAACTATACAAAACACAACTGAAAGTGATACACGGATACAGAACTTTCCGAGCATCGTTCCAGCTGTAAATCAGGACCGTGTGAATATAAATCTGCAAAACCAAAAATACTAGCTGCCCGTGTAGAAAATTGGGGCACCCAGAGTTTAGGTTAAAACAATAAACTCCAGGTCAGTCATGTGACTGGTGTGAGAACTAAAACAGTTATTAATCTTTATTTTAAAGTTCGTTAAATCAAGGGACCACGCCATATGACATGGAACGGGTTTCCTCCCAAGAATACCAGTGCATAAAACAAACAGCGCAATGCTAAATAAAGAAAAATGAAGCTGTTATAAGACCTAGGTCCCATCACACAATGCAACGCAAGCCGGAGGATAGGGTTTTTACCTTGTAACAGCCAAAGCATGCTCGATACGTTAAAAACACATTATTTGATACTATTATAAGTGTATAGTGTCAAAACAATTTCAATCATAAATATAAATCATAGACGGCATAAGCGCCCCATCCCACTATGTCGCCATACTAGGCTCTACAAATAAAACCGAAACACACGTATTGGAAATTGGATTCCATCATGAGTCGAGGCAAGGGGCAAGCTCCTCTACGATTCGAGACACTCTAGCAAATGTCTTAGGACCCCACTATGATCCTTGGATCTTCAGGGTCGGTCCTCTCTTACTTTTGAGGATTGGCAATTCCTGAACACACGTTTCTCGGTCCTTACAGACCTATATCCGAGGCGCCTCGTATCCAACAACCACACAGGTGAAAAGTATATAAACGTCAGGGCTGGTAGGTCACTGACACCACCTTAGCTAGAAAGAAACGTCGTGCTCTCCCTGTAGTCACTATCCCGTTTTTGACTCATACCGAGGTGTGAGGCTTGCGAATTCACGTTATATACAAAGCTATGACGCACAGGCCGTGCTTTGATCATCAACCACAAGACTTTGGTTTTCAACAGAAGCCTTGATCAATTGCCACTTACGCGTGCCGCACTGGCAATTCACTCCATGCGATTGATGTCCATCGATATACAACCTCTGAGCTCGTACGTCTCAGAGAAGGGCGTTAAGCAAGAGAATAAATTCTCCGCCGCCAAACAGATGTATATTTAATAGAGATCAATCAACACAGAATAAAATCCAATGTCAGACACATAATCCATTTACAAGTTCGTTCTGAGTCTAAACGAAACCGGAGGCACTTTCCTCGCATATCCATCCATCTCCAAGTACGTCTAGACGATCACCAACTATTTCCCTCATCTTGGATGTATAGCGCAATCGAGATCATCAGTAATCACCCAAACGATGTGAAGACTTCCGGTCTTCAACCACTGTCTTCATCTTCGACATCTCGTCGAATCGGTTATTCAGAATGGGTATAAACCCGGTCTTTCCGAATAACCCACGTATATAATAAACAAATGTTACACAAACACAACGAATGCCTCATTCCAATTCAGAATATTCTTTTATTCACAAAATCGCATTCTTAGGGAAAGGTTCCCATTAATTTTATCTAAGATAAATTTTTCTAAATTTATTCTTTATTCTTCCTTTGGATATCATTTCAAACTAGTCGGGATTAGCGAACCACACCGAAGTAATTATTTGTTTTATTTCCCAATCACAACCTATTCATCCCATGGAGCAAAACTGGTAATACTCCATATCTAACACCACGGTGTTATCGATAAAATTAATTACCATTTCACGTTCAAATCTAATTAAAGATTTAACTATCGCTTTGGAGCAAAACTGGTGGTACTCCACTCTCGATCACCTTTCAGATTTGATAATTTAAATTATCAATTCACATTTTAATCTAATTAAAGATTCATTAAAACTCTACTTAGTTTTAATCTTTTCAAATATCAACATCCTGTCTTTAACTGGGTTAAAGAACCAATGTCATCTAAAACACGATTCACGACAAACCCAAATCACATTTGATATTAAATACAAGGCTTTGAATAGAAAATATATCGGTTTATATTCAATATCAAATTCTGAAACCAACAAATATCGTATTGGAAATAACGATATGAATATATCCTTTAAATTCCCATAACAATATCTATATAATCATGGAATCCTACATCGAAACATTGCAAAGACAATTTCGATTCAAATTCATTCCAATTCACGTATATTGGAAATTCTGGTTATTTTCAAAACCAATTCAAATTCAATTTATTTATTTCAAAAATAAATTGATTTTAATTCTAGTTCAAAACTAGTTCATTTCGATAAAAAACTCCTTTTATCATTTCAAATGTGGAGTTTTACATCCCAGTTCTTTCCAATTCACATATTATGTTTTTACACAAATTATTAATATTTTTAATAATTTTATCAAGGCCCGTACAGTCTATTTCCACCAATGGCCATCGAACTGCACTTACAGCGACATTTTCCAAATTTGATTTGGACATAATTCCAAATACAACCGTTATATTTCAAATTTCTAATATTCATTGGAAAGCTCTTTTCGATACGAACCCAAAGGTTCCGGTTTTAGGAGAATCCGACGGTCGTATCTCCCGCAACGTCAATTCGAAGTCAATGGTCGAAATTCACGAACTACCACGGCACGGTGCGTTCTATTCAGGCCATTATTTATATAATATATATATTATATATTTCATAGATTTCCTTTTTAAAACGTATTTTATAAATTGTTTTAAATTCGCTTTCAAAAGCATTTCAACTCTATATTCAATTTCAAATCAAAATTGAATATTTCATATCATTACTATATAAATTATAATATTTTCAAAATGTTATATTTTGAAATCACTACCTTTTCAATATTCATTTTAAAAACGAATATAATCGATATAAATATCGTTCACGTCAAAATAGCGCAACTCTAATCAACACGGCTTTATATATTTCAATAATTCGTTATTCTATTCAGCAAATGAATATTTATTCTATTCAACACATGAATTTATATTTCTTTCAACACATGACTAATCTCAACACATGAGTACTATCAACACACGACTATTTTTGTTATGTAAAATATTTTATAAAACTATGGTATCTATCGTTTGATTTTTAATTAGACTCCAACCGTAAAGTAGATTCTGATCGTAAATATGATAAAGATGTAAATTTTATTATTTAAAATATTTTACTCAACACATGAATAATTTCAACACGTGAACATCGTCAACACATGACTATTTTCATATTCAACAAATGAATTTTCTTTTATAATATTCATTATTTTCCCGATTGGAATGAGACCCAATCAATCACCATATAACGTTAATTATATGGATTCCACCCAACACATGTATATAATAGCAACGATAAACAATCAACCATCATCCAAAGTGCACCACACAACTGCATAAGCATCAAATATAAATAATCAACGCTTACACAATCTGTCGACCAATCGATTGACATACAATTAAATAATTGGGATTAGTGTACGCCAAATATCATCCCAACACCCGTGTGGGGTTTCAAATCAACAAACACTGAATATTATTTGTGCAGTTGGGCGATGTGTAAAATTTATCATCCCAATCAATATCAGTCAAATCAGTGTATATAAACAAATCGGCCGATTTGTTTATAAATATCTATTTATTCACATTCACGTTAAAAATTATATTTTTAACGATAAAATATTTTTAACTATATAAATATTTTATTTCCTTTCAACACAAGAATATTTTATTATTCAATCATTCCACAACACAATCAATTTTCACAACACATCAATCAAACAAACAAGCCGTCCATGGTCTGTGGACGACAGGTGTCAGGTGCTGCTAAGCACTGTCTGCATCCTAGTATATATATAACTAGAAAAAGAAATTTAGAGTGAGAAGTTCTCACCCAAGCTAAACCAAACATCTCGACTCTTCTCGTGTAGAAGTCATCGATGTTCTCGCCTTTTGTCACTTTCGTTGCTCGTAGCCACTACATATATAAAAATCACATTTTTATATTCACTCCATATGGATAAAAATTCTATTTTTACATCGCTACTATATAGATAAAAATTCTATTTTTACAACGGTACTATATAGATAAAAATTCTATTTTTACACCGCTACTATATTGATAAAAATTCTATTTTTACACCGCTACTATATAGATAAAAATTCTATTTTTACAATGGTGTTCATATAATAAAGATTATATTTTTATCACGCTATACTTTATATAAAGATTTCGCCTTTTCAAATATAAAGATTTCGCCTTTTCAAATATAAAGATTTCACCTTTTCAAATATAAAGATTTCGCCTTTTCAAATATAAAGATTTCGCCTTTTCAAATATAAAGATTTCGCCTTTTCAAATATAAAGATCAAATTTTTATTGTCTATATAATATAAAAATCATATTTTGAATACATCTACTTTATAAAAATTATATTTTTAAACAACCAAAGATTATATTTTTACTTTTCCATCAACCCATAATTTTTTTTTAAAAATCTGCCCTTTCTAGTTTTAAACATCCGATCTTCACTACCTTTACATTGATAAAAAATTTAACTTTGTTAATTAAAAATTCTAACTTTGCATACAATAACAATCTAATCTTTACCTTAACCAAAGATCTAAAATCTCCTAAACAAAGGTCTAACTTCTATATAGGAAATTTCTTAGCTTTACAATCACAAAACTGAAGTTAAAAGCATGATTTAATCATATAAATTGAAGTTAAAATAAATAAATTGATAAAATAAAAAGGGGCTCACCGATTTCGTCTCTCGGAGGAGGAGAGGGGAGGGCGTCGGGTGGAGCGGCTGTTCATGGGGCGGGTTTTAGAAGGGAAAAGGAGAAGAGGAGGGAGCGGTGGAAGGGGAGAAGAAGAAGAAGGGGAGGAGTAAGGAAGAAACGACGGCGGCGGTTTGCTTCGATTTGGGTTTCTGGGGGGGCGAGGTGGATTCGGGGGCGCGAGGTGGAGGCTGGAGGAGGAGATGCGGTGGGGGGGGTCGCGGCACCTGGGGGGACCGCGATGGACGTGGCGGCGGCGGTACCCCCCCCCCCCCCCGGTCGCCCCTTCCTTTATCTTTTTTTTCTATTTGAAATTAATCGAACGGGGGTCCTGGAGGGTATAGGGAGGATGAGAGGGAAGGGTTTATTTTTAATTTATTTTATTTAATTCCAAAAAGCAACTTTTATTTTCGACCTCAAAACGAGGCCCACCGCCTGTTGTCCATAGTTAATTACCCCCATTCCGAACACAATGGGATATGTATCGTAAGCTGATTCGGCTGTTACAATCAGTTTTCATTTAAATCAAAGTATAATTCTTTATATATTCAATTTAAACATACATTTCAAATTACCGAGGCCACATACAGTCTCTATACAGAAAAATATTTTCTAGCTTCGTATTGACGATATAGTCCTAACAAAACTAGTTTCGTCGAATTCTGAGACCATTTGAAAAATGGCCATTTTCCAGTCAATTAAAATCAACTGAAATTGGTCAAACGCGTTTTCCTTTGCCACGCTCAAATATTGATTCAAAAAATTATGAAAATTGGAATCTAGCAATAACTTGACATCACGGATCCAACAAAGTGGTTTCATCGAAATCCGAGGTCGTTTGCAAAATGGCTACTTTTAAGGGCCTGAATTCCATAGCGACTATTCAGAATTTTCAACTGGACATATCTTTTTATCCCCGCTATGAAATTTCAGTTTTTCGGATTCGTTGGAAAGATATCATCAATTAAATCCTATTATTTTTGGTTTCACTAAAATCCGGTTTATCTTGCACGCGGTACATTCAATTGAAGTTTGAAATCGAATTATCGAACTACAGCACCATTTTCAATTCCTTTAATAATTATAAGAAAATTTTATATTCTAGCGACGACGTAAATAATATTTACGTTCTATTTCTATTCAAAAAAAATTTCTCGTCGATATTATTTAGAATAATTCATTTTAAATATTCAAAATTCGCTAAAATTGCCAAAATAAAAATTTTAAACTGGCTCGCATTTCCGGGTTGTTACAATATATGTAAAACTAAAAATTATTAGATAAATAAATTGAAAATAAATAAAATAAAAAAGCTTACATGTGGTTAAGAGGGGGGAGGCGGGTTCAAAGTTGGTGGAGGAAGTCTGAGGAGGGCGCAGGGGCGTACGCAGGCGGCCGGGGGGCTCTACAGTCGACGACAACGGAAATGGATTCTGGCGGCACGGTTTTCAAATGGGGGTTGGGGCGGTTTTGGGTCTGTGGGGCGAGGGTTTCCCGAGGAAGGAGGGTGGAGGCTGTAGAGGAGGAAAAGGAGGCGCGGTGTTAGAGGGGTGGCGCAACGGAGGACAGTGGCGGCGAGCGTGAAATGGGGATGGGGGGTTCTTCTTTTATTTATTTTGGTTGTTGACTAAAAAATGAAGAGGGGGAGAGGGTAAAGAAATATAAGGGGGGTTTATAAAATTAAATTATATTATTTTAATTCTCCAAAAGTTGAAATTTCGTCCGAACTCCAAACGAGACCCAACGACTGTCACCACTAGCTAATTACTCCTATTTAGAACACAATGGGATATGTATCATGAGCTGATTCGACTGTTTCGATCAGTTTTCCTTTAAATTAAAATTTAAATCCATATATTCAATTTTAAACGTGCATTTCAATTTACCGGAGCCACATACTAATTCTAAAAATTACAGAAAAATTATTTCTAGCTTCGTATTGACAATACGATCCTAACAAAACTAATTTCGTCAAATCCTGAGATCGTTTGAAAAATGGCCATTTTCTGGTCGATCGAAATTGGCTAAAACTGGTAAAACACGTTTTCTTTTGCCACGCTCACATATTAATCCCGAAAATCCTGAATTTTGGAACTTAGCAATAATTTGAAATTCCGGTTCTAACAAAAGTGGTTTCGTCGAAAACAGAGGTCATTTGCAAAATGGCCTTTTTTAAGGGCTAAAATTCCACAGCGACTATTCTGAATTTTCATCTGGGCATAACTTTTTATTACCACTGTGAAATTTCTATTTTTCAGATTCGTTGGAAAGATATTCTCAAATAAATTCAAATATTTTTGGTTTCGCTAAAATCCGGTTTATTTTGAATCCTATACGTTCATTTGAAATTTGAAATCGAATTTTCAAACTACCGCGCCATTTTCAATTCCTTTTATAAATAAAAATAAATATTTATATTCTAACGTCGATCTATATAAATATATACGTTCTAATCTAATCAAAATAAATTTCTCGTCGTTATTATTTAAAATAATTCACTTTAAATACTCAAAATTCGCTAAAATTGCCAAAATAAAAATTTTAAATTGGCTTAGATTTCCGTGTTGTTACATTACCACTCTGATTACTTAAAATGATTTCATTTATAAAGTATTCACCCAAATAATTATCCATTAAAACAATAATTTACTACCCCAATAAGTACTATACTCTATTTTAAAATCGTATAAAATAATTATTCATTAACCATTTTATTTGGTTAATTTAAAACAAACTAATCAAATAACCAATCCCAGTTAAACGGTTACTTCGTCAACTCAAAGCATAATTATTTCTTTAACTAATCCCAAATTAACTCCTCCTTTGAATGAATTAATAATATGCCTAATTTAAATAAATTTCGCTTAATTGTTTCTTAGAAATAATTTATCCATTCTTAATCGTTATGTTAATTTCTATTTGTTTGCTTATAAACCTGAATAATACGAGTATTTGCAATATAAAATAATTTAATAATCACTTATAAAATTAAACAATAAACAGTAAATATTCATTTCTTTTTAATATTCTTTTATTCAAAATAATAGATTTAGAAAGCCATTTTCAGTTATAAAATATATTTTATAACTTCATCTTTGTCGACAACCTAACGGTAAATTGCTATTTATAAAATGATTGATTTTAGGCCAATTGCTACCAATTACTCAACCAATATTGCCCATTGGTTAAAACAAACATACGTTGAATTTCTAGTTAACGATCAATACCCAAAATCAATTATCCAATCAGAACAATTCATAAAATGATGATATGAAAATAAATAACAGATAATATATTTGAGGAATCCAATTGGATTCCCCCAACCTGTTTTCCCTGCATCCAAAGACGTTATTGCAAATGAAATCATACAGATAAAATCTAAATAATCAGCCGATAATTTAAACATCCAATTCTAAATTTATACGTTTATATGATTATAAACATGACCAACAAGGTAAGTTACCTTGATTGGTCACGACTGTTAAAGTAACGATCGATTTCTATTAAATTAAACAAATGTTCAATTTAATAGGTTCAGTCAATATCAACCAATATATGCAGCAATCATCCCAAAATAAACAACCATAGCATACACAAATTAAACCCGAGTTATATAAATATAAGTGGGATAAAAACTGAGTGAGTAAACTCACCTTGCATTGTCCGTCGTTGAACATTTCATTACAGTTAAATTAAACCAGTGTCCAGTTTAACTGAAAATTCCAGCTGCTGTCAACTCCGTCCAAACAAGCTCCATTGATTTGCGCTTGTCGATACGGTTCCGTCGTTAGTGGTTGCGTTTGATTCCGTTACTGTACGACAAAGTCGTGAATTTAATATGGTATTTACTATTTAAATTAATGCTATTAAAACGTTAATTATTATTAATATGTTATTACTTACCCCTTACGTTCATTAAACTTTCATTAAGCATGTTAAAATCTTATCAGGACCAATGTAACCGTGATTAGGAAAAATATAACTTCGGTTGGCACCTTAAGAGTATCAATAGTAAGCACGCACTTGTTTAACACATATTTCACTTGGAATTAGTCACTTATATTGGGTATATCTAATTAATATATACTTTCCAGAACATGCTATTATAAGTTACTTAGGCAATTAAAACTCACCGTGCATCTCTCCTCCTATCTTCATTTCGAAAGCTGCTGTGTCCCATTAATTTTTCCGTGCTGACCTTCTCTTCTATCACATCGGCATACTACTACTTCTCAATGCCTTCAAGTACACATGGCTTTGGTCAACCCCATTCCATAACAGCACAGTGCATGTCCATTCATACTCCTTCCCAACCCCATGTTGAAGTCTACCCAGCATACAAACTCTTCCTTAGAATATACTTCCATCCCACTGGCATTCGCTACCATCTAAAGAGGCTCCTCCATAAGCATGCGTGAATCCCTCTCACTTCGCAACTTCGTTCAAAGAATTCGACCCCACTGCCTTTGTTTTCAGATTGGCGAAATGACTTCCTCCTGTCCACGCAATGCCATTCCCATCACCAACCCTTTCCACCGCCTTCTGTAAACCAAACCGCCATTTCAACAGTCAATCTCTCCTTTCCATTAATTTCCACCGCATATGAACTATTTCCCCATCAGGCTGCGATAAAACAAAGACACCGTCCACTAATTTACATCGCCAAGCTGCCTATACATCTCACTGTTATGCCTCTTCCACTTCAGTTCACCGTCGCCACAAACTCTCCCCATTGCTTCGAACAACATGCGAGACTTCCACCCCGCACTGTATACCTTCCGCACCACTGTTGCCATTCAAAACCAGAACTCTTTTCTCGCTACTGTTTCGTATGACCGTCCAACACCCCCTTCAGTTCATCTCCTCACGCACTGTCTTTCGTTTTGTTTTGTTTTGAAACTTCTGGCATTTGTTTTAGATATAGAAACGAAGTTTTGGTTTCTTTTCTCTTTTTATCGAGTGGAGCTTTGTGTTTTCTTTTTGTTTTCGGTTAGATCTACGAAGAAGTATGTGAAAGGGATCTGTGTATATATAGGCCAAGCATTCCTTGCCAACTACGGTTCCTATCGTAGGACTGTATACCCATACGTATAGCGTAGGTTAGCTGGATGTGAAGAAGAGGGTATGTATTGAGTGTTCTTGTATGATTGTGTAGAACACATAGGACAAGAAAGAAGAGGCTAGCTGTGTCGATTGGAAATATATACAGCGGGTGAAATAGAATAGATTTGCATTGTTTTGTTTCAAGCCTTACATCGTCTTGTCTTGTCCATTTTAAATAAATAGAATAGGTTTGCATTGTTTAGCTGAAGGAGAATAGGGTAGGGCATGCATGGATTTTCACTGTGTTGATAATACAATTGCAGGCAGGAGGATGCATGTGCGCATTTAATTTGATGGAGCTCGAAAAGAAAGAAAGGACTGTGTTATTTCCTTTAGTACAGCTAAGACAGTCTTAGCACATGCAGTAGGTGTTAATTAGGGTAGCTGATATCTTTTATTAGTTAAGTATTAAGTTATATAGGTAAATTATAATCTTATTGTACAGTTAAATAAATTTGTACTGCCATTTGCATTACCGTTAATTATACGCACCGCGAAACACCAACTTCAAACACAACCAAATAAATACGCCGCTATGTCTTGACATTCCGGTCCCAATGAAATTAATTTCATTAAAAATTGACTCCATTTGCACAACGTCGTATTTTTAATTTATCAGTTCAATTTAAAATTTCAGGCACCGATAAAACAACCCCGAGTATCTCTAAACTGGGAATCTAACACTAATTTACGATACATACTCCAATAAAATTTGTTTCATTGAAAATGGTGATCTTTTGAAAAGAAAACATTTTTAAGGCCAATATAATATATCGAACAATTTCCCGTGTGCAAAGCACGGGCCTCATCATAAGGTAAGCAACACATTGATTTGAATATTCTATTTTGTATGATTATTTAATTCCATCGTCAATTGTCGTTGAGCCTTTTATATTCATATCGATATATATGAATTTCAAATCATAAATTACGAAATATCGCAACATTTACGAGTTCGAATTATATAAATATATGTTCAAATTTCATTATATAACCGAATTATATATTACAAATCCATATAGAATCCCATATTAGTGTTTAAAATAAAATATATTAAATACTTATGGGATGTTACATTCCTTCCCCTTTAAAAGAATTTCGTACCCAAAATTACTAAGGTAGAAGAAACGTTACAAATCTCATTATCTTTTAAGAAATTCAGTTTATAAAAAAAACCGAAAACCAATTCACTAAATCGTTGATAAATTTTATTTAACTAATCTAATAAACAAACTAATTAGCAACTAATGCACAAACAACTTAACCAAATTATTCAATTGAATATATATTCAATATTCACTTGGATTTATCAATCGATCAATACTAGATTTATTATCAAAACTACTGTCCATTAAATTCCCAAATCAATTTTATTTATTTCTAACTCAATGTCCATTTTTAAGTTAACCCACTTACCTCGGTTAAATTCCAATTCCATTAACAAATTGAATTTATAAATTAGTTTACTTTCATTTCAAGTTCAAATTCTGATTTTATTTCCAAAATCATCTAATTTCTCTTCAAGTGTTATTTAACTTATTTTTGTGTTAATCTCGGCTCATTCAATTTTATATTGAATTTCTCCTTTACTAGTTTCATATTGAAATGACCCGTGGTTATTTTAAACCAATCCATATTTTATAATTTAATTTGAATTCCATTCAAATCGACCAAACACATCAATGTTCTAATAGTTTAAGAAAATTATTATCATTCTATACAAAAATATATTTTGGCGAAAATTGTTTCATTTGACCATCTTTTCAAAACAATATCGCTCCAGTTGCCAATTCAGAATTGAACCGATCAAATAACACGATATAAAATATGTTTGTATAAAATTTACAAATACGCTCTCGTATATATACACTCAAACTCAATCTATGGTGTTACTAAGCCCATCTCTATCGAGTTACGCCACAAAGCCAAGGTTATTACTAAACCAATAGCTCTGATACCACTATAACGACCCAGCGAGTTTGACGCCCGAATTTTGACAATAATACATAAAACCCGTATTACTTGCCAAAACCCAAGTATCAAAAACACCGGATAGTTATTAGAAAGAAATTAGAGGGTGAGATAAGAAAGAAAAAATATTAGAATAGAAGAAAAAGAACACCAACATAAAAAAGAAGCTCACATCGCAGCGAAACAAAATATAATATAGAAAAAAATCTTTATTGAGAGCTTGAAAAATACTTATAACATCAGAGTACATTAACATGGCTGGACAATTATAGATATCTGTCCTCATATACATCACACAGCGGAATAAATACTAATACATTAGAACTCCTCCAGCACGTCTTCTGAACTTCGCAGCATCCGATGACCTGGACCTGTACAACCCGGTTTAACCCGAGCATTTCAAATACTGGGTTAGTCTGGTGAACCAAAGTGAGAAACACACTAAATTTTTAAGAGGGAATCATCCAGCTTGATTTTAAAGTTCAAAATCCTTTTGAAAGAAAAGGATAATCGTAAGACTAAATCCACACATAAATACGGATGGTTTTTACCTTACGATAACCCAAAACATTTTGAAATCAATGTTTTATTCTGATATTATGATAATGTCTAAATACAAATAAATAGCAATGTAGCGGAACGCATGCATCTCACGCTCCACATATATAGTATACAATAAAAACCGCGGGCGCTTATTGAAGATTGGATTCCAACTATAACTAGGTATAGAACCACCTGCCGATAGTGTATCTCTAGAGGGGAATACACTGGGTTCGACAAGAATGTCTTGCAACCCGACCCACACTTGACCGACCACTCATTTCACTTGAGTGTTGTAACGACCCACAAATTCGAGCCTTTTGAGCCGACCGAATACCATACAAGTCCGACCCAAATTGCATGGAAATACGAATCATTAATAGAAAGAAATAAGAGGATGAGAAATATAGGATAGAAATAATAGAATAGAAGAAGAAGAAGAAGAAGACAACTGAGCAGAATCAGAGTAAGCATGAATCTCACAGCGGAACGAATAAAATGTATTATATAACATAACTTTGAAATACAAATTGGTTTTATATATCCATACCATTATCAGAGTACAATACATCATATCATAGCAGAAATAATCTCTAACTAACTAATGGTGAAGCCTTTTGTTTCCGGCTCCTCCAAGTGAAACTGCAAAGCCTGAAACACTTGGCTGCCCGTACAAATTTGGGCACCCAAGAGTTTAGGTAAAACAGACAAAATAAATTCTGGGTCAGTCATGGGATTGGTGTGAGTAAATTCCAACCTTTCGGTTTAACTTTGAAAATCCTTTTTGAAACAAAAAGGATAATAGTAAGACCAGCCCACACATAAACACAGACGGTTTTTACCTTACTATAACCCAAAATATTTTGATATCAAAATCCAGTGATATTATAATAATGTCTAATCAAATAAATAACCAAATAGTAGAACGATTGCATCTCACGCTCTACATACATAGTATAAAATCAAAAACCGCAGGGCACTTATTGGAGTTTGGATTCCAACTATGACAAGGTATGGGACCACCTTTCGATGATGTATCTCTAGAGGCGAATACACCTGGGTTCAACAAGAACGTCTTGCAACCCGGCCCACACATGACCGACCACTCATTTCGCTTGAGTGTATCGAATGTATATCACCAACGGTTGGGCTCAAACCACCGTTCCCGAATGGGCAGAATCGATAGAGCAAGAAACAAAAGGAATTTCTCTAGATAGGTGATTATACACCCTAATGGGAGCGACCCACATAGCCATGTTGGATGCCCGATTTTTGTCATTTCCCGGTTGTGAAGCTTGAGGCTACCTCTAACTTTTAGAACATCTGGTCACCATACACTTCTAATGCCACATCGTCAAACCCATCAAATCACTAGTTGATCTTCCCAAAAATATTACGGGTATAAAATCTAAGAGAAACTAATTTCCCCGCCACCAGACGTAATACCTTGAAAAGATTGTCTTATGTGACCGTTAGGAATACTCTGTCACACATTCGTCCATACAAGTTGGCCTGGGACTGGACAAATGGAAAACACCATTCTGGAACAGGACGACCCTTGCATTTCACTCCGTCTTCAATTGTCCACAGCATAACATAATTCGCAGTGCTTATGCCTATACGGAGTGGTTTCAGATAATATATCCAAACGGTCTCTCCGTATTGACAACGATGGTCAAAACACTTCGATAGACGGTTATTTAACTATCGAAGCAAAAAAATTTCCATTCTAATGTATAACTAACCATCATACAATCGCGACCGCTTTTTATTTAACATTCGTTTTATTATTCAAATTCCCATGTCTTACTAGATGTTTCTCAAATTCTGTTTTAGTACTTCCACACTTCTTGGAAAAACATTCTCAGTTATTATAACTCTTATTCTTATATTTCTTTGGACAACAACGTTACTTATTACTTTAGAATAAGTGGATTTCAAACGAAATTGTTTTCATTTCCTAAGGAGTAGTGCTATATATAAAAATCACGCTTAAGCTTGGTTAACAGCGCTAATTTATCGTTATAGATCAAAACCTGGCATACGCTGTAATATTCTCTTCTATAATTAATCTTGACATAACAGTCACGCTTAAGCCTAGTCAATAGCGTTATTTTATCGCTATAGTTCATAGACTTGCAATACGCTGCTATATTCCCTTTATACTAATCTTGACATCTCTTTTCGTTACAAAAATCTTGACATCTCTTTCCATTACTAAAATCTTGACATTTCTTTCCGTTACAAAAATCTTGACATCTCTTTCCGTTACAAAAATCTTAACATCTCTTTCGGTTACAAAAATCTTGACATCTCTTTCCGTTACAAAAATCTTGACATCTCTTTCCATTACAAACAAATACCATCCTTCGTTAATAGTGAAGCCGTTCAAGTTGGGGTATATTTTAAATATATCTTAGAATAGATATAAGTTCGTAACTCTAACCCCTTATACTTTAAAATCCGTAAACGTGCTTCCTGCTATATTTTAAATATGGTTTTATGACGCCATATCCTTATTTTGAAAACTCGGTTATTTATATTAGCTTATACAAATCCATTTTTAAACATTTCTCTCCGCTTCGTCTTTCTTAGACAATTCCCTTATTAAACATTCCTCTTCGCTTTGTCTTCTTTAGACAGATCCCTTGTACTTTAAAATCTTATTTAAACTAAATCAACTATTCGTTAATTTATTATATTAGATTAATCAACCCAATCTAATTTAATTAAATAACCAATTATTGATCAAAACAGTTTGCTTGGTAAATATTTAGCCATGATTAACCCACTAATCAATTCTAACAAATCTTTTCATTTTGAATAAATAACATTTATTAATCCACTTGTATCGATTACTATAAAAATAGCAATATATTTCTAAATAATCTCATTTACTATTAAATAAACAATAATCGATTCTAACTAATCTTACTTAATATGAAATCAACCATAATCTATTTGTAAATATCTCATTTAATTGTTCTTAAAAAAATCCTTATTATTAATCATCAAGTTAACCTCCGCCTACTTACTTATTAATCTTATTAATATAAGATTCCACTTTTCCAAATCATTTAGTAAGTATGGTGAAACAAGTGCTTCGCACACGGTGGAATTTCGGTAAAACAATAACGGTTAAAACAAATGATACATTTACGGTTGGTTGTTGCCACTTTCTTAATCGATATCATCTATTGATTAAATCAAAATAACGTTTGAATTTCCATTCAATGCCAATATCAACACAAGGTTTCAAAAGTCATTTGGGTTCAAACAGTGCATCTACATAAAACAAACAGTACATATAAATATTGAGGAATCCGGTTGGATTCCTCCAACCGGTTTCCTGCATCCACCGATGTTAGTCAACAATTAACACTGGTTCCATACCAGGAAATATTATAATCGATGAATCAGTCCAACCAATGATGTGTACATATATGCAACGATATATAATTCAACCAATTTGATTGTAATCTACCGAAGCGACCATCACACAACGTTCAACCAATATTTAAAATATAATTATAATATTTTAAAATAGAACAGAGTTAGTGAATTTACTCACCTTGGCGCATTAACCGTTAAATAACGATTTGCGTCAGTTCGGATCCACGCCCGTTTAGTGCGACGGTTTTTCCCCTTCGAACCGTTGCTATCCGATAACCAAACTATACCGCAGCTTCTTCTTCTTACGTACACCGTTTTCTTGCTCCTGCTATTCACCATTTGCATAACCACACAAAACACACTTTCACTTCATATTTGCACAGGTGGCCTGGCACTGCTACTCTCGTGAAAAATAGCTTGGGCTTGCTCCTATCCTTCACGCTGGACCCAGCCCCTATCTTGGTCGGTTACATCGGAAAATGCCTTGCTGACCTTCATTAGTTGCTCACCCTTCTGGCCGAGCGGATTGCGTCACAAGCTTCCTCTAGTCACATACTTCTTCACTGCTTAGTCAAAAACCCAGATCCGACTAATACCCTATAGATTCACCATGTAACGTCCTTAAACATCAAACCAAAAACCGTGTTGAAGTTGGCCTCTCCCCCCCAAAACAGTACATTTTCGTGCTTGTGTATGGTTTGCACAAACTCACTTCAACAGTGCCTCTGTTAAACACCAGAACCCGCGCCCCTCTATTAAATCTTCCCTTTACTGAACTGTCCCCTTGCGCCTGATAACACCCTTCCAATTTGTTTCCATTTGTTCTCCCTTTCTTTTCCATTACCCTTAGCTGCTAACGAACCATTTCCGAACTCAACCCCACGCCTACAGCAAGCACCCTTCCTCATGTACCGTATGTCCCTCTTCTATTTTTACCTATGCCGTAAGCCCATCTAAACAACTCAACACCTTGGGTCCTTCACAGCCATGAACAATAATGCTTCCTACCTCTTTTCCTTTGCTTACGTATGTACCCGAAAGCCACACCCATACCACTTCAAACCTTAATGAATACAAGTCCTCCCCTTTGCCTAGTTTCTACGCAATAGAAAACTCCATTCTTTTTTCTTCCAGAGATTTTAAAATGCAGCCCCATCAGCAATATACCATTCGGATGCCTTATCTCTCCACTACCATAACCCAGAATACGCCGAGATTCTTAACAGTGAACCCACAAATCAAAAGAGGAAAAACACGAAGGGGATCCACCCGGTTCAACTCCGAATTGCGTCGACCTCAGATGGTCGGAACCCTCCGACTGACTTTGGCTTCGGCGTACTCCGCAGTGACGGAAACATGCTCGAGTTTCACTGAAAGCATACAGGGTTGGAAAGAGGCTAAACAAAACTCACATATATACGTATGATCCACGTCATTACTTCCAGCTCACCATGTTCCAACGCAACACCGGCTCCTTTACCTCAAACGCTTCACGTTGAGCCCATGGTCCTTCTTCTAATTATTATCCATCACACATGCTTCTTTGTAATCTGTAGCTCGAGTTTTTGTTTTGTATACTTTTTTCTTTTTCTTTTTATGGACATTAAAAGTTTCGAACTTTGACTTTGCTGAAGAGAAAACATTCGAGCCATGCTTATTTATATTGGTGATTTCCTTGGCATGCAAGTAGTAGCAAGTGGGTAGCTGTTCCTATGGCTGGGTTTTCTTTTCATTGATGGGTATGTATTTTCATGTCTTAGCTGTTTAGTCTGCATCTACAGTGGAAGTTAGTACGAATTTGCATAGGACAGAGATGAGAGGTAGGTCTGCAATACACATGGTATATGTATACGTACTGATGTGAAGATATAGTTTGTGTTTTCATTTCCTATATAGTTGTATTGATTTATGAAGTAAGTACCGTGTCTGCAATGCATTGTCTTCGGGTGCCTAAGTTAGGCTGATATTTTTCATTTCTAAAGGAGATTTGTGCGATGTAAAAACACAACGTAAATCATGGGATATGTTAGATTTGATTTTTATTGTTTTAAAAGAATAGCCTACATGAATTGTCTACAGTATCAGAAATAAATAGCATTGTACTCGGCAGAGAAAATAGAAAATATACATTTTTTGTAAATATTAAATATTTATTTAGGGTACCCTGTTACACAACATTTTCTTCATGTCCGAGCTGCTACGGACAGAAGTAAGATTACGGTTGTGTCCAACGAGGTGCCACGATCCCAAAAATATAATAATATCAGTAGGTTAACTCATATTTTGAAACCCCAAAATATCGATATAGGGTGCACAATACTCCAAATAAAAAGTTGTGTATTTAATTAATTAAAAATTAAAGTAAAATTCTAAAAATTAAATTATCACTACGTTTCAAAAGAACCTTGTCTAAATTCGAAACCGATGTCTAGTTATATCGAATAAACTGTTACGGTCGATAAACGATTCTATAGTGACTATTTGAAAATTTGATTTGGACATAACTCACAATCTGTAACACGAAATCTTGGTTTTTTTCACTTCTGTTGGGAAGATATAGTTCAACCGATTCCAACGCTTCTTGTTTCGAAGAAATCCGACTAATAACGAGTCCTGTACACTCAGTTGAAGTTCAGAACGTTAAATTACGAACTACCGCGATATTACGGGCTCGATTATAATTAATATATATTTTTATACGTTCAACTTAGTTTTAATTAATATATCAATCCATCTATAACACGAATTCAATATTTAATAGATTAAATATTCAAATACAAACCAATAAAAATGTGGGACGTTACATTCCTTCCCCCTTAAAATAATTTCGTCCTCGAAATTGTTAAGAAGTGAAGATGCTCTAATTCTAACTCCTCACAACCTGCTCGGTTGAAATTTCTTACTTCACATCCCCATAACTCAATCCTTGGTTGATTTCTCATCAATCCATTCTCAAACCAATCTTTCGCTTTAAGCCAAATTTCTATTTCAACTCCAACTCGATTTACTGATTTATTTCTCTAATCAGTTATTTTTATCTCCAAATTCAAATTCCTGGGATTTATTTCAAATTAGTTGGAAGTAATATATATTTACATATAATAATAGAAATTCAAAAAATTTGATTTTTTTAACAACTCGTTTTCTCAAAACAATTCAAAAACAAATCTCTTGGTAGTTCTCCATCGCTCCGAACCTCGAAAATGACACTGATGAGGTGGCCAGCATCATCAGAATTATTTTCGAGTGGTAGAAGTGAGTTCAATACTATATCATCTTCAAAACTTGTTTTAAAAATTTCTATTTTGAAATTTCCTTCCAAATATCTTTCACAGCACTTAGAAAACAACTTCAAATTTCCCAGGATTTTAAATTTCCCATATATTCAGTTCAAAAATTCATTTACAAAACCTTTCTAAGTTTGTAGAGTTTTATTTCAATTCTGGCTTTTTAATTCAGATTAGTTCATCTGTATTCGCATATTATACTTATATAATATTTTGATTGGTATTTATATAACCAACTCAGTTATAAATCTTATTTGATCATGATAACGATCAACATTATAATAATCTCAAGATATATATTTCTTTTATATCAAAATATATTTCGGGTAAAATTATTTCATTTACCCAGTTTTTTTTTTAAACAATACTATGTCGAATTTCTCTATCCAAGTGTTTATAAATCCCTATCAACCACGTCAGCTAAACGCGCTGATCTGGAATTTATATACCACTCACCAGATCAATCAACACAATATAAAACAATTTTTATATCAATTTACAAATACACGCTCATATATATACACTCAAACTCAATCTAGGCTATTACTAACCCCATCTCTACTGAGTTACGCCACAGAGCCAAGATAATCACTTAACCTTATGCTCTGATACCAACTGTAACGACCCACAAATTCGAGCCCTTTGAGTCGACCGAATACCATACAAGTCCGACCCAAATTGCACGGAAATACGAATCATTAATAGAAAGAAATAAGAGGATGAGAAAGATAAGATAGAACTAATAGAATAGAAGAAGAAGAAGAAGAAGAACACAACTGAGCAGAATCAGAGTAAGCACGAATCTCACAGTGGAACGAATAAAATGTATTATATAACATAACTTTGAAATACAAATCGGTTTTATATATTCATACCATTATCAGAGTACAATACATCATATCACAGCGGAAATAATCTCTAACTAACTAATGGTGAAGCCTTTTGTTTCCAGCTCCTCCAAGTGAATCTGCAAAGCCTGAAACACTTGACTGCCCGTACAAATTTGGGCACCCAAGAGTTTAGGGAAAACAGACAAAATAAACTCTGGGTCAGTCATGGGACTGGTGTGAGTAAATTCCAACCATTCGGTATAACTTTGAAAATCCTTTTTGAAACAAAAAGGATAATAGTAAGACCAGCCCACACATAAACACGGACGGTTTTTACCTTACTATAACCCAAAATATTTTGATATCAAAATCCAGTGATATTATAATAATGTCTAATCAAATAAATAACCAAATAGTAGAACGCTTGCATCTCACGCTCTACATACATAGTATAAAATCAAAAACCGCAGGGCGCTTATTGGAGATTGGATTCCAACTATGACAAGGTATGGGACCACCTTCCGATGATGTATCTCTAGAGGCGAATACACCTGGGTTCAACAAGAACGTCTTGCAACCCGGCCCACACATGACCGACCACTCATTTCGCTTAAGTGTATCGAATGTATATCACCAACAGTTGGGCTCAAACCACCGTTCCTGAATGGGCAGAATCGATAGAGTAAGAAACAAAAGGAATTTCTCTAGATAGGTGATTATACACCCTAATGGGAGCGACCCACATAGCCTGCCTGCCCGATTTTTGTCATTTCCGGGTTGTGAAGCTTGAGGCTACGTCTAACTTTTAGAACATCTGGTCACCATACACTTTGAATGCCACATCGTCAAACCCATCAAATCACTAGTTGATCTTCCCAAAAATATTACGGGTATAAAAGCTAAGAGAAACGAATTTCCCCGCCACCGGACATAATACCTTGAAAAGATTGTCTTATGTGACCGTTAGGAATACTCTATTAGACATTCGTCCATACAAGTTGTCTTGGGACTGGATAAATGGAAAACACCATTCTGGAACAGGACGACCCTTGCATTTCACTCCGTCTTCAATTGTCCTCAGCATAACATAATTCGAAGCGCTTATGCCTATACGGAGTGGTTTCAGATAATATATCCAACCAGTCTCTCCGTATTGACAACGATGGTCAAAACACTTTGATGGTCGGTTATTTAACTATCGAAGTAAAAACAAACATCCATTCTAATGTATAACTAACCATCATACAATCGCGGCCGCTTTTTATTTAACATTCGTTTTATTATTCAAATTCCCATGTCTTACTAGATATTTCTCAAATTCCGTTTTAGTACTTCCACACTTCTTGGAAAAACATTCTCAGTTATTATAACTCTTATTCTTATATTTCTTTGGACAACAACGTTACTTATTACTTTAGAATAAGCGGATTTCAAACGAAATTGTTTTCATTTCCTAAGGAGTAGTGCTATATATAAAAATCACGCTTAAGCTTGGTTAACAGCGCTAATTTATCGTTATAGATCAAAACCTGGCATACGCTGTAATATTCTCCTATATAATTAATCTTGACATAACAGTCACGCTTAACCCTTGTCAACAGCGTTATTTTATCGCTATAGTTCATAGACTTGCAATACGCTGCCATATTCCCTTTATACTAATCTTGACATCTCTTTTCGTTACAAAAATCTTGACATCTCTTTCTATTACTACAATCTTGACATTTCTTTCCGTTACAAAAATCTTGATATCTCTTTTCGTTATAAAAATCTTGACATCTCTTTCCGTTACAAAAATCTTGACATCTCTTTCCGTTACAAACAAATACCATCCTTTGATAATAGTGAAGTCGTTCAAGTTGGGGTATTTTAATTACCTCTCAGACCTTAATCAACAACATTCTTATCTTAGAATAGATATAAGTTCGTAACTCTAACCCCTTATACTTTAAAATCCATAAACGTGCTTCTTGCTATATTTTAAATATGGTTTTATGACGCCATATCGTTATTTTGAAAACTCGGTTATTTATATTAGCTTATACAAATCCATTTTTAAACATTTCTCTCTCCTTCGTCTTTCTTAGACAATTCCCTTATTAAACATTCCTCTTCGCTTTGTCTTCTTTAGACAAATCCCTTATACTTTAAAATCTTATTTAAACTAAATCAACTATTCATTAATTTATTATATTAGATTAATCAGCCCAATCTAATTTAATTAAATAACCAGTTATTGATCAAAACAGTTTGCTTGGTAAATATTTAGCCATGATTAACCCACTAATCAATTCTAACAAATCTTTTCATTTTGAATAAATAACATTTATTAATCCAAATAATTTCACTTGTATCGATTACTATAAAAATAATAATTTATTTCTAAATAATCTCATTTACTATTAAATAAACAATAATCGATTCTAACTAATCTTACTTAATATGAAATCAACCATAATCTATTTGTAAATATCTCATTTAATTGTTCTTAAAAAAAATCTTGTTATTAATCATCAAGTTAACTTCCGCCTACTTACTTATTAATCTTATTAATATAGGAATCCACTTTACCAAATCATTTAGTAAGTATGGTGAAACACATGCTTCGCACACGGTGGAATTTCGGTAAAACAATAGCGGTTAAAACAAATGATACATTTACGGTTGGTTGTTGCCACTTTCTTAATCGATATCATCTATCGATTATATCAAAATAACGTTTGAATTTCCATTCAATGCCAATATCAACACAAGGTTTCAAAAGTCATTTGGGTTCAAACAGTGCATCTACATAAAACAAACAGTACATATAAATATTGAGGACTCCGGTTGGATTCCTCCAATCGGTTTCCTGCATCCACCGATGTTAGTCAACAATTAACACTGATTCCATACCAGGAAATATTATAATCGATGAATCAGTCCAACCAATGATGTGTATATATATGCAACGATATATAATTCAACCAAATTGATTGTAATCTACCGAAGCGACCATCACACAAAGTTCAACCAATATTTAAAATATAATTATAATATTTTAAAATAGAACAGAGTTAGTGAATTTACTCACCTTGGCGCGTTAAGCGTTAAATAACAATTTGCGTCAGTTCAGATCTGCGCCCGTTTAGTGCGACGGTTTTTCCCCTTCGAACCGTTGCTATCCGATAACCAAACTATACCGCAACTTCTTCTTCTTACGTACACCGTTTTCTTGCTCCTGCTATTCACCATTTGCATATCCACACAAAACACACTTTCACTTCATATTTGCACAGGTGGCCTGGCACTGCTACTCTCGTCAAAAACAGCTTGGGCTTGCTCATATCCTTCACACTGGAACCAGCCCCTATCTTGGTCGGTTACATCGGAAAATGCCTTGCTGACCTTCATTAGTTGCTCACCCTTCTGGCCGAGCTGATTGCGTCACAAGCTTCCGCCAGTCACATACTTCTTCACTGCTTAGTCAAAAACCCAGATCCGACTAATACCCTATAGATTCACCATGTAACGGCCTTAAACATCAAACCAAAAACTATGCTGAAGTTGGCCTCTCCCCCCCAAAATAGTACATTTTCGTGATTGTGTATGGTTTTCACAAACTCACTTCAACAGTGCCTCTGTTAAACACCAGAACCCGTGCCCCTCTGTTAAATCTTCCCTTTACTGAACTGTCCCCTTGCGCCTGATAACACCCTTCCAATTTGTTTCCATTTGTTATCCCTTTCTTTTCCATTACCCTTAGCTGCTAACGAACCATTTCCAAACTCAACCCCATGCCTACAGCAAGCACCCTTCCTCATGTACAGTATGTCCCTCTTCTATTTTTACCTCTGCCGTAAGCCCATCCAAACAACTCAGCACCTTGGGTCCTTCACAACCATGAACAATAATGCTTCCTACCTCTTTTCCTTTGCTTACGTATGTACCCGAAAGCCACACCCATCCCACTTCAAACCTTAATGAATGCAAGTCCCCCCCCCCCTTTGCCTTGTTCCAACGCAATAGAAAACTCCATTCTTTTTTCTTCCAGAGATTTTAAAACGCAGCCCCATCACCAATATACCATTCGCATGCCTTATCTCTCCACTACCATAACCCAGAATACGCCGAGATTCTTAACAGTGAACCCGCAAATCAAAAGAGGAAAAACACGAAGGGGATCCACCCCGTTCAACTCCGAACTGCGTCGACCTCAGATGGTCGGTGAAAGATTATGATCCGTCCCTTTTTCATTAATCACCAACCCTTAAATAGGGAGATAATTGTACTACAAGGATAGTACAAATTAAAAGATAGTACAAGGATAGTACAACATTATTAGGCAAATAATTAAAGCCTAGCCTAATTGATCAATATGAATACTAATTAGGTAAATAATTACAGCCTGATTGATCAATATGAATACAAAAATATATATTTACATATATAGTTTAACACGCCCCCGCAGTCGCAGCGGGAGGCTCACGTACGCTGAGACTGTCCCGAAAATCTTCGAATAATATACGTGGAAGGCCCTTTGTAAAAATATCAGCAATTTGATAACGGGATGGAACATGAAGCACTCTAACTTCGCCTCTAGCGACCTTTTCACGGACAAAATGAATGTCCATCTCAATATGTTTAGTGCGTTGATGTTGAACTAGATTTCCTGACAAATAAATTGCACTCACATTGTCACAGTAGACCAGAGTAGCTTTTTCAGTTGGACAATGTAGTTCGAGTAGTAAATTTCTGATCCAACAAGAATCAGACACAACATTAGCAACTCCTCTGTATTCAGCTTCTACACTAGATCTAGAAAAGGTAGGCTGACGTTTAGAGGACCAAGAAATCAAATTTTCCCCAAAAAAGACACAATAACCAGACGTGGAGCGTCTGGTATCTGGACATCCACCCCAATTAGCATCTGTGTATGAGATAAGTTTGCCCAATGATGACTTGTACAGATGGAGGCCATAAGACAAAGTACCTTGAATGTATCGCAAAATGCGCTTGAGAGCATTCATGTGTTCATTCCTTGGATCATCCATGTGGAGACACACTTGTTGCACTACATAAGAAATATCAGTTCTTGTAAAAGTAAGATATTGAAGAGCACCTGCAAGACGACGATACTTGGTGGGATCTTCATATGGATCACCGTTAGTAGCACTGAGTTTAGACTTGCTGTCAATAGGAGTGGGGCAAATGCTACAATTAGACATGCATGCCCGCTCAATGATCTCTATAGCATATTGTTTTTGAGTCAAGAATAAGCCTTTCGCATGGCGAGTAACCGCGATACCTAGAAAGAAACTCAACGGGCCATGATCTTTCATTGCAAACTTCGAACCTAAAAGAGCCATGAAATGCTTACGTAGAATATCATAAGAAGCTGTAAGAATAATGTCGTCAACATAAAGCAGAATATATGTAATACCAGATCCATGTTTGTATATAAACAATGAATGATCAGATTTACTGTGGGTGAAACCAATTGAGGCAACAAAATCAGCGAAGCACTGATACCATGCCCGAGGAGCCTGTTTCAAGCCATATAGAGATTTCTTTAGTAAACAGACATGATTAGGCCGGCTATTGTCATGAAAACCCATAGGTTGATGCATATAGACTGTTTCATTGAGATGACCATGTAGAAAAGCATTCTTGACGTCCAGTTGATGGATTGACCAAGATTTTGAGAGAGCAACGCTAAGAATAGCACGAATAGTAGAAGGTTTGACCACCGGACTAAAAGTTTCATCGCAATCAACACCCTGTTGCTGAGTTTTACCATCACCTACAAGACGGGCTTTATGCCGCTCAAAAGAACCATCGGATTTACGTTTATGACGAAAAATCCACATAGATCGAATTACATTCACATTAGGTGGCCTTGGCACTAACTCCCATGTTTTATTATCAATTAAAGCATTAAATTCATCCAACATTGCAATTTTCCAATTTTGATCACGAAGAGCACTAACCGGGTCCTTTGGTATAGGAGAGATGGTTGTAGTGGTGGTCGTGTGAAGATTGGTAGTATATTTGGGGTTTGGTTTAAAGATTCCATTTATTGCCCGGGTTGTCATACGGTGTAGCATGGGATTATTAGGCCTTGAGGAGCTGTTGGGTGAGTGTGATGAGGGGCTTTGTTCACAAACTGGAGTGGGTTGAGCAATGGGGTGGGGTTGTCTTACGGTTGATGTGACAGCAGGAGTATTGTGAAGAACTGAACATGTGGGTGAGTGCAGCCCAGTTTGAGAGGAGGGGTGCTGATAAGTAGGATTTGAAGGAGAAGGGAGAATTGGGTCCGTGGGAGACTGTTGTCCAGTTGGAGATAGATACTGCGGTGGGCAAGTTTGCATAGGGGGTTGGGTTGTGTTTTGAGCAATGTCATTTGTGGTTTGTGCAATTGATTTTTCACGCAAATGATGCAACAAGTACAGAGAAATATTTTCATCAAGAAAAGCATACAAGTTATTTGTGTCCTTGTGGATTTTTGAGAATGGAAACTCAGTTTCAATGAAACGCATATGGCGACAAATAATAATTTTTCCGCTTGACATGTCGTAACACTTAGAGCCTCTATGATTTGAGGCTGGACCAAGATAATTACATGGAGTAGACCGTTCCTGTAATTTGTGAATAGAGGTTGAGGGAAATAAAGGAAAACATAAGCAACCAAAGACACACAAGTCAGAATAAAGCGGTGTACTTTGATATAGAATTTGAGTGGGAGATTGGAATCCCAAAACTTTTGTTGGAAGAATGTTTAAGAGGTATGTGGCCATTGCTAGAGCGTGATGCCAGAAGCTAGGGGGCATAGAAGCATGAGAAAGTAAGGTCCTAATGATATTATTTATAGATTTAATATGTCGTTCAGCTTTGCCATTTTGTGGTGATGTATGAGGACATGAGAGACGGAATTGCATCCCATTTTGGGTAAAGAACTGTTTTAAAGTGCATTTATATATTCTGTACCATTATCACATTGGAATGTTTTGATGTTACGTTCGAATTGTGTTTTGACTAAAGCATGAAAAGAAATGAATAATTGTTTGAACTGAGATTTGTTGGAGATGGGAAAAGTCCAAAGAAATTTGTTGTAGTCATCAAGAAATAAAACATAATAACAATGACCAGAAGAACTTATAACAGGAGATGTCCACAAATCACTATGAATAATATCAAATGGCAAAAGAGTATGCGACATAGAATTATAAAAAGGCAATTTAGAGTGTTTCCCAAGAGGACAAGAAGAAAAAAAGATTTTACGAGAATCATTACAACCAATCATGTGTTTACTACAAAGAGAGCTAAGAATAACATCTCCAGGATGTCCCAGACGACTATGCCAAAGATCAAATGACACGGCAGTAAAAGCAGATGAATTGACTGAGAATGTGTCTTTTTTATTTTGGAAAATAGGATAGAGATCTCCAGTGCTGTCACATCTCATTAGTTTGGTCCCAGTCTGTAAATCATTGACAGAAAACCCAAAAGGATCAAATTCAACTGAAACCATATTATCGGTGGTAAATTTTCGAACAGATACAAGGTTTTTAATGAGTTGAGGAGCATGCAATACATTGTTTAAGGTTAATGGAGGGTATGGTGGAGGAAAGTTAGTGCAACCGTGACAACAATGGGGATCAAATGACCACTACCAACAACAATGTTATGATTATTATTGCTTGAATTGAAATAAGAAGAGAGTATACCTTGATCCGCTGTCATATGAGATGTAGCACCGGTATCCATGTAAAAATTTCCGTCTGGTTGAGAGAAGGAAAGGGCGTGCATTGCGGCCTCGATGTCAGTTGGTGTGTAGCCGATTGGATCATGATGTGAGTGGGCAGTATAGGCTTGTGAGGGTTCTTGTGAGGGTGTTGATCCCAAAAGTCCTGAGTGCCTACTTGCTTGATGAGGTCTTTGCTGCTGCATGTTTGTGGATGGGTACGGGCAAGGTGGAAGTCCCCATGGCCCTCTCCATTGCTGTGTCCAACCTCCCCAAGGTGCAACAGTACCATGCATCCATGATGTATGAGGACGAACTGCCCATTGATGCCGCTGGTTGCCTTTCCTCTGCCGTAGCTTCCCCTGCCGGGGTTCTTTATATTTCCCTTGCCTCTATTGTTTTTATTATTATGATTTTGGCGAGGGTAATCTGCAGAATTTCCATGGTTGCTGTCATTGGAAGATGCTGTGAGAAGAGCAGTAGGTTTAGTTATGGTGTTTCCTTCCTTGGCGAGGCGGTTTTTTATGGTCCGCTCCGCTAGTTTCAACCGTGAACGACAATTTTCAAAAGGAGGTAATGGATCTTGATTTTGTATGAAATCTACCGTGCCAGCGTAGGACTCAGGTAAACCTGCAGTCGGCTTCAAGACAAGGCGGCTATTTGTGACCGGAGCATCAACGTCCGCAAGAAGGTCAGCAAGAGACTTGATTTGATTGCAATAAGCGTCAATCGAGCCGAAATTATCAAAATCGGCATGAGCCAATTCCTCCTTGAGATGGGTTGCACGAGAGGCTTTGTTGTCTTGGAATTGTGCCTCCAACCGTTTCCACACCTTCTCGGCCGAGTCATCTTTGAAGAGAACTGCATGGAAGAGGTCTTGAGAAATGGTGGCATACATCCATTGCTGTACAACTGCGTCAAGACGATCCCAAAGCTCGGGATCCGCCGCTTTTTGTTCATCATATTTGGCCTTGGCTTTCTCCTCCGTAGGAGGAATTATATGATGCAAGAGATTATGAACTCTCGCTTGTACCTTGAATAGAGCAGCCCATGAATGATAAAGACCGGTCTCATTATCCAATGTGATTGGAATCAAGGATTTGACATTGGTGATAGAAAGAGCAGGATGGAATTTTTCAGCAATGGAAGAAGAAATTATGAAGATTTGGAAGCAGGAAGATAGAATACAGTTAGTTTTTGAGAGGATCGTTACAGCTCTGATACCATGAAAGATTATGATCCGTCCCCTTTTCATTAATCACCAACCCTTAAATAGGGAGATAATTGTACTAAAAGGATAGTACAAATTATAAGATAGTACAAGGATAGTACAACAATATTAGGCAAATAATTAAAGCCTAGCCTAATTGATCAATATTAGGCAAACAATTAAAGCCTAGCCTAATTGATCAATATGAATACTAATTAGGTAAATAATTACAGCCTGATTGATCAATATGAATACAAAAATATATATTTACATATATAGTTTAATAGTCGGACCCCTCCGACAGACTTCGGCTTCGGCGTACTCCGCAGTGACGGAAACATGCTCGAGTTTCACTGAAAGAATACGGGGTTGGAAAGAGGCTAAAGAAAACTCACATATATACGTATGATCCACATCATTACTTCCAGCTCACCATGTTCCAATGCAACACCAGCTCCTTTACCTCAAACGCTTCACGTTGAGCCCATGGTCCTTCTTCTAATTATTATCCGTCACGCATGCTTCTTTGTAATCTGTAGCTCGAGTTTTTGTTTTGTATACTTTTTTCTTTTTCTTTTATGGACATTAAAAGTTACGAACTTTGACTTTGCTGAAGAGAAAACATTCGAGCCCTACTTATTTATATTGGTGATTTCCTTGGCGTGCAAGTAGTAGCAAGTGGGTAGCTGTTCCTATGGCTGAGTTTTCTTTTCATTGATGGGTATGTATTTTCATGTCTTAGCTGTTTAGTCTGCTTCTACAGTGGAAGTTAGTACAAATTTGCATAGGACAGAGATGAGAGGTAGGTCTGCAATACACATGGTATATGTATACGTACTGATGTGAAGATATGGTTTGTGTTTTCATTTCCTACATAGCTGTATTGATTTATGAAGTAAGTACTGTGTCTGCAATGCATTGTCTTAGGGTGCCCAGGTTAGGCTGATATTTTTCATTTCTAAAGGAGATCCGTGCGATGTAAAAACACAACGTAAATCATAGGATATGTTAGATTTGATTTTAATGTTTTAAAAGAATAGCCTACATGAATTGTCTACAGTATCAGAAATAAATAGCATTGTACTCGGTAGAGAAAATAGAAAATATACATTTTTGTAAATATTAAATATTTATTTAGGGTACCCTGTTACACAACATTTTCTTCATGTCCGAGCTGCTACGGACAGAAGTAAGATTACGGTTGTGTCCAATGAGGAGCCACGATCCCAAAAATATAATAATATCGGAAGGTTAACTCATATTTTGAAACCCCAAAATATCGATATAGGGTGCACAATACTCCAAATAAAAAGTTGCGTATTTAATTAATTAAAAATTACAGTAAAATTCTAAAAATTAAATTATCACTACGTCTCAAAAGAACCTTGTCTAAATTCGAAACCGATGTTTAGTTATATCGAATAAACTGTTACGGTCGATAAACGATTCTATAGCGACTATTTGAAAATTTGATTTAGACATAACTCACAATCTGTAACACGAAATCTTGGTTTTTCACTTTTGTTGGGAAGATATAGTTCAACCGATTCCAACACTTCTTGTTTCGAAGAAATCCGACTAATAACGAGTCCTGTACACTCAGTTGAAGTTCAGATCGTTAAATTACGAACTGCTGCGATATTACGGGCTCGATTATAATTAATATATATTTTTATACGTTCAACTTCATTTTAATTAATATATAAATCCATCTATAACACGAATTCAATATTTAACAGATTAAATATTGAAATACAAACCAATAAAAATGCGGGACGTTACAAGTGTATCGAATGTATATCACCAACGGTTGGGATCAGCAACCGTTTCCTAAAAAGGGACAGCATCGATGAATTTAAGAAGTAAAAGGAATTTCTCTAGATAGGTGATTATACACTCTAATGGGTGCGACCCACATAGCCATGCTGCCTGCCCAATTTTTGTCATTTCCCTGTTGTGAGGCTTGAGGTTTGAATTACCTCTTTGATAGCACGCCACCATTCACTTTGAATGCCGCATTGTCAGATCCATCGGAAATCACTAATTGATTTCCACAAAAATACTCATGTTGTGAGGCTAAAGAAGTTTCCCTTCTTTGCCACCAACTTCGTACGTTTGAAGAAGTCAACGTACGTGATCCCTTTTGGAAATGCTCTATCCGACACTCGTCCATACAAGTTGCCCTGGGACGGGACAAACCGAAGGCACCCTCCTACTACATCCTAGGAGTCACCCTACAGATCAGTAGCGAGTAGTCCTTGAAAATCCATAGATTCCACTCATGTCAGAATCACAAATCAAATAACTCTGGTTGCATGCCAAAGAGATTCGATAGGTTGTTCTTACGCTTATGAACATCCACGGTCTTCACTGCTCCATCTTAAATCTACATCTTTGACGATTTGTGTTCGCTGGTTCGTAACGGTTTTCGAATATAAATTTGATCTCGGTCTTTCCGTACCAACGATCGTATTGATCAGATTTGATAGTCGGTTATTTAACTATCAAATAAACAATCATTCAATCATGAAAATAAATATGATTTCACTGGTTCAGTACTCAGCATCACTTGGCCCTTTAAAACTAGTTAACTATTTAATCTTTTAATATTTGAAACATAACATTTACTTCTTATTTCATTATAAGAATATTATTAAAACTGTTTTTAATTACTTTAGAATTAAATCATATACATATATCTACTTTGGGTTCTAACAAATTTCACGTATAAAATCGTTACGAAAACACTTTTGTTTCATTTTTCGAAATATTAATTGACACTTCCCTTTTTTAATAAACTTATTCAAACTCTTCTCATTTATTCCTTGAATCTTGAAAACATCGTTATATTATCAAAATCTCTCTCTATTCTCATTACTTCAACACTCCTTAGTCCTTAACCGAAAACTAGTAAGTGAACAACTTCCGAGATATCAATCCCGAAGGCCGAAACCAACATCAGATCGACACTCAAGAAATCGTCCAACTCAACTAATCTCTAATCAATTTCTAATTTTTTTCTTAACTCTTTATCAACCCATATTATTCCACTTTAAGTAACTTAACAATTTCCCACCTTGAAATCTCGTTTCTGTTCCATTTGTTTCACTTAATTTCAAAATTAAGTATTTCTACTTCAAACCCAATATTTCAGTTGCACGCCTCTTTTATAAACTTTATTTATAAACCTGGTTTCACTATAACTCTTCTTTACCTCAACTTCTTTTTACTTAATTTTACATATTAAGTAAACATCTAGTTAAAACAACCGCATTCCTTAAAAATCCCTTTTTATAACTTTTATTCATAAAACTCAGGCTTTAATGTAACCCATGCATAAATTCTTTCCACGATATAATTCTATTTCATTACCACTCTGATTACTTAAAATGATTTCATTTATAAAGTATCCACTCAAATAGTTATCCATTAAAACAATAATTTACTACCCAATTAAGTATTAAACTCTATTTTAAAATCGTATAAAATAATTATTCATTAACCATTTTATTTGGTTAATTTAAAACAAACTAATCAAATAACCAATCCCAGTTAAACGGTTACTTCGTCAACTCAAAACACAATTATTTCTTTAACTAATCCCAAATTAACTCCTCGTTTGAATTAATCAATAATATGCCTAATTTAAATAAATTTCACTTAATTGTTTCTTAGAAATAATTTATCCATTCTTAATCGTTATGTTAATTTCTATTCGTTTGCTTATAAACCCGATTAATATTAGTATTTGCAATATAAAATCATTTAATAATCACTTATAAAATTAAAAAATAAATAATAAATATTCATTTCTTTTTAATATGCTTTTATTCAAAATAACAGATTTAGAAAATCCATTTTCAGTTATAAAATATATTTTATAACTTCATCCCTATCGACTACCTAACGGTAAATCGCTATTTATAAAACGATTGATTTTAGGCCAACTGCTGCCAATTACTCAACCAATATTGCCCATTGGTTAAAAAAAACATATGTTGGATTTCTAGTCAACGATCAATACCCAAAATCAATTATCCAATTAGAACAGTTCATAAAATGATGATATGAAAATAAATAACATATAATATATTTGAGGAATCCAATTGGATTCCCCCAACCTGTTTTACCTGCATCCAAAGACGTTATTGCAAATGAAATCATATAGATAAAATCTAAATAATCAGCCGATAATTTAAACATCCAATTCTAAATTTATACGTTTATATGATTATAAATGTGACCAACAAGGTAAGTTACCTTGATTGGTCACGACTATTAAAGTAACGATCGATTTCAATTAAATTAAACAAATGTTTAATTTAATCAGTTCAGTCAATATCAACCAATATATGCAGTAATCATCCCAAAATAAACAACCATAGCATACACAAATTAAACCTGACTTATATAAATATTGTAACGGCCTGGGTTTCGTCCGACCCGATCGATCGTTAGATCGACAAAGACCGTTCAAAACCCGAATACGTTAACTCTGGGAATACAACAACATCAGAACAATAACAATAGACTTTTGTAAACATTACAATAATGTTACATCAGAGTACATTGATTAAAATTACAGCAGAAGATAAATTACAATAATTTAATACACTGCAGCGGAAACAATAAAATAGATACAGCGGAAGACAACTATGCTTTGGACACATCTTTAAGCTTCGATCCAGAATCCTACTCAAAATATCTACAAAATAAGCTACTCGACTGCCCATGTAGGAAAGAGCGCACCCGAGTTTGCAAAGTGAAACAAACTACGAGTCAGTCATGGGACCGGTGTGAGAATTCTTAACTAATATAACTAATAGCAATAAGGCAAATCCAAGGACCACACCGCTAACGCGGAACGGGTTTTATTCCAATGGATTTCCGGTGCATAAATTAAAGTAAATCGTTAAACAACGCAATGCTTTTTGGAAAAATGAAACCATTATAAGACTCAAGTCCCATCACACAATGCAACGCAAACCGGAGGATAGAGTTTTACCTTATAATGGTCTAAAATGCTTGATATGATAAAAAAAAGGGTTTGGTATTATTACTAGTTTATATAAGTTTCAAAAACAGTTCAACCATAATGTATGAATCATAGACGACATAGTACCCCATCCTACTATGTCGCCATAGTAGTTCTACAATCAAAACCACATGAGGTCGTATTGGAAATTGGGTTTCCATTATGAGTCAAGGCTAGGGAGGAGCTCCTTACCGATTCGAGACACTCTGGCTAATGTCTCAGGATCCCCGAAGTGAACCCTTGGAAAGCTGCAGAGCCGGTCCACACATACGATTTTGTGGATTGGCAATTCCTGAACACATGATTCCCGGTCCTATAGGACCTATCATCAGGGGCGCCTCATTCCATCATCCACATAAGTAAAATGTCGGGCCGTGTAAAACCCAAACAACACTTCTAGCTAGAAAGAAACGTGCTGCTCTCCCTGCGTTCCCTTCTCCCGTTTTAGACTCGAACTGGGTTGTGAGGCTCGCAAAGCTACGTAATACACAAAGCTATGCTTATTCAAGCTGTGCTTTGATCGTCACCACAAGGTTCTGCTTTTCAACAAGAAACCTTGATCATTGCATCTTGGTATGCCACACTGTCAATCCATATCATACTATTAATCCTTTGCCAAAATATACAAACGGGTGTTAAGCAAGAGAATAAATTCTCCGCCACCAATCATTCATACATTCGGCAGAAAATCAATAAATACAATATAAAGGAGTACAATGTCGGACACACATTCCATTTATAAGCCCGTTCTGGGTCTGAACGACACTATTTCCGGTAGATCACCAAGTACGTTTGGACAACTACCACGAAACTCTTTTCAAGGTAGCAAATCAATCGAGGGCATCAGTAGCCATCATCCATTCGATGTCGAAGATTACCGGTCTTCAATCACTGTCTTCAACTCTTCGACTTAGGTCGACGTATAATCATTTGAAATGAGATTGAACTCGGACTTTTCAAATGATCCTCGCATATATATATTTTAAAATCATTTCATATCGTTATTAGTATTTAATAACGATCTATCTCTATTTTTATTTATATAAAAATAGCTAAATTTAATTTAACGACGCTGCGGGTCAATGGGCGACCCTGGCACTGTTTTTACTCAAATTTGTTTTACACGTTCCTCTAAATCTAACTGTTGGATTTTAACATAATTCATATCGTTGGAAAGATCTTCTCAAGGCCAACCTAATGGTTTCAGTTTTGGGAAAATCCGATGGCTAGATATTTGGTATAATCAATTAAAGGCACGATTCCAAGACGCGAACTACCATGCTTGGTTCGTTTGATTTTAACTTCTATATATATATATAATTATATATAATTCTGTCATCGATTCCATTCACTATGTTTCGCTAACATCGAATATCCCTATTTGTTTATATAATGTCGAGGCATAACATGACATGCTTATTTTTATTTTAATTTACATACACATCCTAAACATAACAATGTATATTTTCTTCTTTCATCTTTCAATTTACACCAAATGTATATATGGTTTCATTATTCCTTTTTAATGAAAACCCATTCCTTAAAATGTAAATTTCTAATCCTTTTATTTACATAAAAAAAATGTAAATTTATATTCCTATTTTATTTACATTGAGAAATGTAAACTTATATTTCAATATATTATTATATTGAAAATGTAACTTTTATTTCATATTCTATTTACATTGGAAAATGTGAATTCCTAATCATTCTTTTATTTCTTTTATTTACATTAAAAAATGTAACTTCTTTTTACCGCCTCTAAAATGACGATAAAAATATATAATAATTATTCTATTCTTTTAACGCATCTAAAGTGACGATAAAAATATACATTTCATTTCTATTATTTTTATCGAATTAAAATTGTAAAGTTTTCTTTTTATTATAATCTACATGGTATTAAATAATTTTGCAATGTCAAAATCTAATTTTTCATGACATAAAAATGTAATTTCCTTACTTTAAATCTTAATTACATGAAAATATAAAATTTAACTTAATTACATAAAAATGTAATTTTATCTTTCTATAAATCTAATTACATATAAATGTATTTTTCTTACTTTTTAATTTGCAATGTAAATTTTAATACTTTAATTACACATAAAAATGTAATTTTATTTACTATGCAAATTCTTCCTCTTTAATTACATATAAAAATGTAATTTATCTTACGGTGCAAAAATCTTAACTTTTTAATTACATTAAAAATGTAATTTTTATTATAATGCCAAAATCTTCTTTTAATTACATAAAATGTAATTTTAATTTCAATGACAAAATCTTATCTTTTTAATTACAATGTAAAATCCTCCCTTTTTATTTACAATGTAAATTGTAATTCACATCACAATGGTAAAATCTTATTCCTTAATTACATTGTCAAAACCTTCTATTTAATTACATTACAAATGTAATTATATTAACGGTGAAAAAAAATTCGATCTTTATAAATTACATTAAAAATGTAATTTTTATTCCATTGAAATATTTCTCTTATTAATTACTATAAAATGTAATTAACATAATGGTGAAAAATTCCATCTTTATAAATTACATTAAAAAGGAGATTTTAATTACACCATCAAATTCTACTTTTTAATTACATTGAAAATGTAATTAATATTACATGTCAAATCTTGTTTTTCAATTTACAATATAATGCTCTATTCTTTAATTACATATAGAAATGTAATTCTATATGGGGATTGTTAATGACACTCCCTTTTTGGTTAAGGGGTGACACAAATTTCAATTTTTAAAATTTTGTTAAGGGGAGTACACTACAGTCTAAACACCCCTTAACAATACACAATAATAAGAAAAAATTACCCTTAATCTGAAGAAGAAGCACGACGTGGTGAAATTTGGTTGTGTGTCACCGTTTTCCAAAGCACGAGTAGATGTGAAAATACGAAAAATGACATGCAAACACCGAACAATCATTATAAAGATAGAAAATTATGACCGTTTTTAGTGTGCAAACATGGTAGAGTATGACCGTTTCCATTGTTTTTGTTAAGTTTGTCATAGAGATAGAAAAGAAGTTCTAATGATACCGTTTTTATCAAATAAAAACGGTATACTCTTACCATTTTTTCTGGTTCGAGCGCGAGCATTAAAATACAACAGGGTTATTTTTGTCCCTTAAAAGTATAACTGGTGTTGCCCCTTAACAATTTTTTTATAGACTGGTGTCCCCTTAAAATATGACACCCCTTAATCAAAAAGGGAGTTTCATTAACAACACACTTCTATATATGTGGTATAAATTTCATGTCTTTGTATTACATATAAAAATATAATTTTCTATGCGGTATAAATTTCATATCTTTGAATTCATTTCTTTTGCTGCAATCAAAAATGTCATGTTATTATGTTACATGAAAACAATGTAAAAATGTGTTATTTTTATACAATATGAAATTAACATAAAAATGATCTTTTATTTAATACAATATGAAAATAAGAGATATTCTTTAATCATGACGATGAAATGATAATCTTTTATTTGACCAAACTTGACATAAAAAAAATATGTTCATTTTTATGTTATAACATGATGCTAAAATATGTTCGTTCTTTCTATTTGTCAAACAACATTTAAAAATGTTCATTCTTTTATTTTTGACAAAACAACATTATAAATGTTTATTCTCTTATTTTTTATAAATTTCAATATAACCAAATACAATCCATATTCATGTTAAAATTAATATTGTACCTTCCAATTCTAATCTTTCTAATGTAAACATAATTACATTAAAATTTTAATCTAACAATGCAACATCAGTTTTTTTTTCTCATTTTATTACCAAAAAAAATGTAACTCTCATATTATTAATATTAATAAAAAGGTACTCTTTTTTTTACTAACATGAATTCATCAAAAGGTAACCTTTTTATTACAGACAAGAAGTCAACAAAATATGTTCCTTATTATTACCAACATATTATTTTCAAAAAGATGTTTTTTTCCACAACATGAAATCAACAAAAGATTTGTTCTTTTATTCAAACATGAAATTACAAGAGATATGTTCTTTTTATGAATAACATGAAATTGTAAAAGATAAATTCTTTTTATTTCAAAATATATATTTACAAAAGATGTGTTTTTTATTTAATCCACAAAAATGTTCATTTTATTACAAACATAATATTCTTTTCTATTTATTTTCACGGTAATTCAAATCTCAATAATAATCCCTTTGCATGTGGTTCAAAAAAAGTGAGACTTTCGTACTGATTCATGAACTGTGTAAAATCCATGTTTTCAAGTAAACATGAGAAAATGAGATTTTACTACAAATCTCAAATCTGACAAAAATCCATTCTTATGAACAAAAAAAATTGAAAATTCCTATTGTAAATCCTATCTCCAATATTCACGCAAAATAAAAGATTGGATCTTTAAATTCAAAAAAATCAACTCAACATACATGTTTTGACAAAAATGACATTTCTTTAATCGCATAGCATATGAATATGAAAAATCTCAAATAAAAGAGAAGATTACACCGCGCACATAAATTTAAGAACATAAATCTTAAAGGCGAGATCTTTATATTGTATCGCAATAAAATAACATCGCGTGTACAGATCTGAAATAATAACATGAAATAAAAATTATTGCGCGTACACAGATCTAAAAATATAGGCCTGAAATAATAACATAAAATAATAGCAGCGCGAATCTCAGATCTTAAGTGGATCTGAAAATAATGAAATAAATAGCAGCGCATGAAGCTGAATAAAGAAACAAAAATTTATCGCAGTCACAGAACTAAATTATTTCACACATCCATGTATACAGATTTTTCATTCGAAAAAATAATTAAAATTAAATTTAATTAAATTCAGAATATCTCACCTTGGTTTTTGATCTAAACTAGAGTCAAAGAAAGTCAGAATCAGTTCACAACAAATCTAGCATGTTGTGTTGTGTCACGCTGTTCCAATATCATCAAGTTTTTCGGGTTCTATATTGATGGAGGAAGGAAGAGAATTGATGGAGGAAGGAAGAAAGGAATGGCGGCTATGGCTTGGAGAGGAAGAAAAGAGAGGTGGCTCTTTTTTTCTTGAAAACAAATAGGTTTAACCCCCCCCCCCTTTTATAGAATTTTGGTCCCTAATTCACTAGAAAGGCCCGCTAAGCCATCTATTCCAATTCAAGCCCAATGAAAACTATTTCTAGTTCTACACCCTATTAATACATTAAAAAGTGAGTTTTTAATGTACAACTTTTTTTTTCCATTTTAAAACATAAATCTTTGCACTATTTTCTAACATTACATTAAAAAGTATATTTTAATGAAAAACATGTTTTGGTTTAAAACATGAACACCTTTCTTATTTTTATTTTTATAACAAAAAAAAATGACAATTTTATTTTAGTTAAACATTCTAACAAAAATGACATGTTATTATCTAATGTAAAATTCAAGAGGACATTTTATTCTAATGACGAATAAAAGAATATTTTATTTGTTTATGATTTGTATTCAACATAACAAATAAATAATGATAATTTATTTGTTATTTTTTTTGTATTAGCATATGTTCTCTAATGACAAAACAAAATAAAATTATTTACATGTCCTTTTTAATTGAAAAAAATGTTTATTTTTTTGTCTAATCCTTTATAATGAACAAAAGGGTATATTTTGTTCAACAATTCTACTTAACACAAATGTTAATAAATTTTTTTTAACAAATCTAACAAACACAACATGATAATTTGATTTCCCACAGTGCTTTGAATTCTGCACTATTTTCTTTAAAATAAATTAAAATACATTTTTAAAATTGGCCCCAAAATTCCGGGTTGTTACAATCTCCCCCACTTAAAAACTTTTCATCCTCGAAAAGGAATGAAGCTAAAAAGTTGTTTAATTAACCAACTAAATTTTCATTCTTTTATTCGTTTATAGAATTTTATTAGTTGATTAACTTTTAAAATATATATAACTTTTATATATTCAAAAATCATATTTTCTAAAATCGGTTTATATATAATTAAAAATACGTTAATTATAAACTGGGCACTCTCAACTCATTCTAGGGCATTACTAGCCCTATCTCTAATGAGTTTTCTCATTCTAGGATACTCCTGATCCTATCTATAATGAGCATACTTATTGGATATTACTAATCCAATCTCTGATGAGTCTTTTGTTCAGTTCTAACGAGTTGTATCCCAAAAGATTTAAGCTAACCAGAGCTCTGATACCAACTGTAACGGCAACGGATTTTGCCCTGACCGACCGATCATTAGATCGACCAAGGCCGTTCAAAACCCGAATACGTTAACTCTGGGAATACAACAACATCAGAACAATAACAGCAGACTTTTGTAAACATTACAATAATGTTACATCAGAGTACAGAATATCAGAGTACATCGAATAAAATTACAGTGGAAGATAAATTACAATAATTTAATACATTGCAGCGGAAACAATAAAATAGATACAGCGGAAGACAACTATGCTTCGGACACAGCTTTAAGCTTCGATCCAGAATCCTGCTCAAAATATCTACAAAATAAGCTACTCGACTACCCATGTAGGAAAGAGGGCACCCGAGTTTGCAAAGTGAAACAAACTACGAGTCAGTCATGGGACCAGTGTGAGAATTCTTAACTAATATAACTAATAGCAATAAGGCAAATCCAAGGACCACACCGCTAACGCGGAACGGGTTTTATTCCAATGGATTTTCAGTGCATAAATTAAAGTAAATCGTTAAACAACGCAATGCTTTTTGGAAAAATGAAACCATTATAAGACTCAAGTCCCATCACACAATGCAACGCAAACCGGAGGATAGAGTTTTACCTTCTAATGGTCTAAAATGCTTGATATGATAAAAAACGGGTTTGGTATTATTACTAGTGTATATAAGTTTCAAAAACAGTTCAATCATAATGTATCAATCATAGACGGCATAGTACCCCATCCTACTATGTCGCCATACTAGTTCTACAATCAAAACCGCATGAGGTCGTATTGGAAATTGGGTTTCCATCATGAGTCAAGGCTAGAGAGGAGCTCCGTACCGATTCGAGACACTCTAGCTAATGTCTCAGGATCCCCCGCAGTGAACCCTTGGAAAGCTGCAGGGCCGGTCCACACATACGATTTTGCGGATTTGCAATTCCTAAACACACGTTTCCCAGACCTATAGGACCTATCATCCGAGGCACCTCATTCCATCATCCACATAAGTAAAATGCTGGGCCGCGTAAAACCCAAACACCACTTCTAGCTAGAAAGAAACGTGCTGCTCTCCCTGCGTTCCCTTGTCCCGTTTTAGACTCCAACTGGGTTGTGAGGCTCGCGAAGCTACGTAATACACAAAGCTATGCTTATTCAAGCTGTGCTTTGATCGTCACCACAAGGTTCTTCTTTTCAACAAGAAACCTTGATCATTGCATCTTGGTATGCCACACTGTCAATCCATACCATACTATTAATCCTTTGCCAAAATATACTAAAGGGTGTTAAGCAAGAGAATAAATTCTCCACCAACAATCATTCATACATTTGGCAGAAAATCAAAAAATACAATATAAAGGAGTACAATGTCGGACACACATTCCATTTATAAGCCCGTTCTGGGTCTGAACGAAACTATATCCGGTAGATCTCCAAGTACGTTTGGACAACTACCACCGAAACCCTTTTCAAGGTAGCAAATCAATCGAGGGCATCAGTAGCCATCATCCATTCGATGTCGAAGATTACCGGTCTTCAATCACCGTCTTCAACTCTTCGACTTAGGTCGACGTATAATCATTTGAAATGAGATTGAACTCGGACTTTTCAAATGATCCTCGCATATATATTTTTTAAAATCATTTCATATCGTTATTAGTATTTAATAACGATCTATCGCTATTTTTATTTATATAAAAATAGCTAAATTTAATTTAACGACGCTTCGGGTCAATGGGCGACCCTGGCGCTGTTTTAACTCAAATTTGTTTTACACGTTCCTCTAAATCTAACCGTTGGATTTTAACATAATTCATATCGTTGGAAAGATCTTCTCAAGGCGAACCTAACAGTTTCAGTTTTGGGAAAATCCGACGGTTTGATATTTTGGTATAATCAATTAAAGACACGATTCCAAGACGCGAACTACCACGCTCGGTTCATTTGATTTTAACTTCTATATACATGTATATAATTATATATAATTCCGTCATCCATTCCATTCACTATATTTTGCTAACATCGAATATCCCTATTTGTATATATAATGTCGAGGTATAACAAGACACACAATAATGCTTATTTTTATTTTTATTTACATACACATCCTAAACATAACAATGTATATTTTCTTCTTTCATCTTTCAATTTACGCCAAATGTATATTTGGTTTCATTATTCCTTTTTAATGAAAACCCATTCCTTAAAATGTAAATTTCTAATCCTTTTATTTACATAAAAAAAATGTAAATTTCTATTCCTATTTTATTTATATTGAGAAATGTAAACTTATATTTCAATATATTATTATATTGAAAATGTAACTTTTATTTCATATTCTATTTACATTGGAAAATGTGAATTCCTAATCATTCTTTTATTTCTTTTATTTACATTGAAAAATGTAACCTCTTTTTACCGCCTCTAAAATGACGACAAAAATATATAATAATTATTCTATTCTTTTATCGCATCTAAAGTGATGATAAAAATATACATTTCATTTCTATTATTTTTATCGCATTAAAATTGTAAAGTTTTCTTTTTAATATAATCTACATGGCATTAAATAATTTTGCAATGTCAAAATCTAATCTTTTCATGACATAAAAATGTAATTTCCTTACTTTAAATCTTAATTACATGAAAATATAAACTTTAACTTAATTACATAAAAATTTAATTTTATCTTTCTATAAATCTAATTACATATAAATGTATTTTTCTTACTTTTTAATTTGCAATGTAAATTTTAATACTTTAATTACACATGAAAATGTAATTTTATTTACTATGAAAATTCTACCTCTTTAATTACATATAAAAATGTAATTATATTTTACATGCAAAAACTTATTTTTAATTACATATAAAAATGTAATTGATCTTACGGTGCAAAAATCTTAACTTTTTAATTACATTAAAAATGTAATTTTTATTACAATGCCATAATCTTCTTTTAATTACATAAAAATGTAATTTTAATTTCAATGACAAAATCTTATCTTTTCAATTACAATGTAAAATCCTCCCTTTTTATTTAAAATGTAAATTGTAATTCACATCACAATGGTAAAATCTTATTCTTTAATTACATTGTCAAAACCTTCTATTTAATTACATTACAAATGTAATTATATTAACGGTGAAAAAAAATTCTATCTTTAAAAATTATATTAAAAATGTAATTTTAATTCCATTGAAAAATTTCTCTAATTAATTACATTAAAATGTAATTAGCATAATGGTGAAAAATTCCATCTTTATAAATTACATTAAAAAGGCGATTTTAATTACACCATCAAATTCTACTTTTTAATTACATTGAAAATGTAATTAATATTACATGTCAAATCTTGTTTTCCAATTAACAATATAAAATCCTATTGTTTAATTACATATAGAAATGTAATTCTACATATGCGGTATAAATTTCATGTCTTTGTATTACATATAAAAATATAATTTTCTATGCGGTATAAATTTCATGTCTTTGAATTCATTTCTTTTGCCGCAAACAAAAATGACATGTTTTTATGTTACGTGAAAACAATGTAAAAATGTGTTATTTTTACACAATATGAAATTAACATAAAAATGATCTTTTGTTTAATACAATATGAAAATAAGAGATATTCTTTAATCATGACGATGAAATGATAATCTTTTATTTGACCAAACTTGACATAAAAAAAATATGTTCATTTTTATGTTATAACATGACGCTAAAATATGTTCGTTCTTTCTATTTGTCAAACAACATTTAAAAATGTTCATTCTTTTATTTTTGACAAAACAACATTATTAATGTTCATTCTCTTATTTTTTTTATAAATTTCAATATAACCAAATACAATCCATATTCATGTTAAAATTAATATTGTACCTTCCAATTCTAATCTTTCTAATGTCAACATAATTACATTAAAATTTTAATCTAACAATGCAACGTCAGTTTTTTTGTCATTTTATTACGAAAAAAAATGTAACTCTCATGTTATTAATATTAATAAAAAGGTACTCTTTTTATTACTAACATGAATTCATCAAAAGGTAATCTTTTTATTACAAACAAGAAGTCAACAAAATATGTTCCTTATTATTACCAACATATTATTTTCAAAAAGATGTTTTTTTTCCATAACATGAAATCAACAAATGATATGTTCTTTTATTCAAACATGAAATTACAAGAGATATGTTCTTTTTATGAATAACATGAAATTGTAAAAGATAAGTTCTTTTTATTTCAAAACATAAATTTACAAAAGATTTGTTCTTTTATTTAATCCACAAAAATGTTCATTTTATTACAAACATAATATTCTTTTCTATTTATTTTCATGGCAATTCAAATCTCAATAAAAATCCCATTAAATGTGGTTCAGAAAAAGTGAGACTTTCGTACTAATTCTTGAACTGGTTAAAATCCATGTTTTCAGGTAAACATGAGAAAATGAGATTTTACTACAAATCTCAAATCTGACAAAAATCCATTCTTATGAACCAAAAAAAAAATTGAAAATTCCTATTGTAAATCCTATCTCCAATGTTCACGCAAAATAAAATATTGGATCTTTAAATTCAAAAAAATCAACTCAACATACATGTTTTGAAAAAAATGACATTTCTTTAATCGCATAGCATATGAATATGAAAAATCTCAAATAAAAGAGAAGATTACACCACGCGCATAAATTTAAGAACATAAATCTTGAAGGCGAGATCTTTATATCGTATCGCAATAAAATAACATCGCGTGTACAGATTTGAAATAATAACATGAAATAAAAATCATTGCGCGTACAAAGATCTAAAAATATAGGTCTGAAACAATAACATAAAATAATAGTAGCGCGAATCTCAGATCTTAAGTGGATCTGAAAATAATGAAATAAATAGCAACACAAGAAGCTGAATAAAGAAACAAAAATTTATCGCAGTCACAGAACTAAATTATTTCACACATCCATGTATACATATTTTTCATTCGAGAAAATAATTAAATTAAATTAAATTAAATTCAGAATATCTCACCTTGGTTTTTGATCGGAACTAGAGTCAAAGAAAGTCAGAATTGGTTCACAACAAATCTAGCATGTTGTGTTGTGTCAGCTGTTCCAATATCATCAATTTTGTCGGGTTCTATATTAATGGAGGAAGGAAGAGAATTGATGGAGGAAGGAAGAGAATTGATGGAGGAAGGAAGAAAGGATTGGCGGCTACGGCTTGGAGAGGAAGAAAAGAAAGGCGGCTCCTTTTTTGTTGAACGTAAACAATTAGGTTTAACCCTCCTTTTATAGAATTTTGGTCCCTAATTCACTAGAAAGGCCCGCTGAGCCATCTATTCCAATTAAAGCCCAATGAAAACTATTTCTAGTTCTACACCCTATTAATACATTAAAAAGTGAGTTTTTAACGTACAACATTTTTTTTCCATTTTAAAACATAAATCTTTGAACTATTTTCTAACATTACATTAAAAAGTATATTTTAATGAAAAACATGTTTTGGTTTAAAACATGAACACCTTTCTTATTTTTATTTTTATAACCAAAAAAAATGACAATTTTATTTTAGTTAAACATTCTAACAAAAATGACATGTTATTATCTAATGTGAAATTCAAGAGGACATTTTATTCTAATGACGAATAAATGAATATTTTATTTGTTTACAATTTGTATTCAACATAACAAATAAATAATGATAATTTTATTTGTTAATTTTTTTTTATATTAGCATATGTTCTCTAATGACAAAACAAAAGAAAATTATTTACATATCCTTTTTAATTGACAAAAATGTTTATTTTTTTGTCTAATCCTTTATAATGAACAAAAAGGTATATCTTGTTCAACAATTCTACTTAACCCTAATGTTAATAAATTTTTTTAACAAATCTAACAAACACAACATGATAATTTGATTTCCCCCAATGCTTTGAATTCTGCACTATTTTCTTAAAAATAAATTAAAATACATTTTTAAAATTGGCCCCAAAATTCCGGGTTGTTACAAATATAAGTGGGATAAAAACTGAGTGAGTAAACTCACCTTGCATTGTCCGTCGTTGAACATTTCATTTCAGTTAAATTAAACCAACGTTCAGTTTAACTGAAAATTCCAGTTGCTATCAACTCCGTCCAAACAAGCTCCGTTGATTTGTGCTCGTCGATACGATTCCGTTGTCAGTGGTTTCGTCTGATTCCGTTACTGTACGACAAAGTCGTGAATTTAATATGGTATTTACTATTTAAATTAATGCTATTAAAACGTTAATTATTATTAATATGTTATTACTTACCCCTTACGTTCATTAAACTTTCATTAAGCATGTTAGAATCTTATTAGGCCCAATGTAACCGTGATTAGGAAAAATATAACTTCGGTTGGCACATTAAGAATATCAACAGCAAGCGCGTACTTGTTTAGCACATATTTCACTTGGAATTAGGCACATATATTAGGTATATCTAATAAATATATACTTTCCAGAACACGCTATTATAAGTTACTTAGGCAATTAAAACTCATTGTGCATCTCTCCTCCTATCTTCGTTTCGAAAGCTGCTGTGTCCCATTAATTTTTCCGTGCTGCCCTTCTCTTCTATCCCATCGGCATACTACTACTTCTCGACACCTACAAGTACAAATGGCTTTGGGTAACCCAATTCCATAACAGCACAGTGCGTTTCCATTCATACTCCTTCCCAACCCCATGCTGAAGTCTACCCAGCATACAAACTCTTCCTTAGAATATACTTCCATCCCACTGGATTTTACACCATCTAAAGAGGCTCCTCCATCAGCATGTGTGAATTCCTCTCGCTTCGCAGCTTCGTTCAAAGAATTCGACCCCACTGCCTTTGTTTTTAGATTGGCGAAATGACTTCCTCCTGTCCACGTAGTACCATTACCATCAGCCACCCTTTCCACCTACTATTGTAAACCAAACCGCCATTTCAACAGTCAGTCTCTCCTTTCCATTAATTTCCACCACATATGAACTGTCGCCCCATCATGTTGCGATCAAACAAAGACACCGTCCACTAATTTACATCGCTTAGCTACCCGTCCATCTCACCGTTATGCCACTTCCACTTCAGTTCACCGTCGCCACAAACTCTCCCCACTTCTTTGAACAACATGCGAGACTTCCACCCCGCACTGTATACCTTCCGCACCACTATTGCCATTCAAAACCGGAACTCTTTTCTCGCTACTGTTTCGTATGACCGACCAACACCCTCTTCAGTTCATCTCCTCACGCACTGTCTTTCGTTTTGTTTTGAAGCTTTCGGCATTCGTTTTAGATCTAGAAACGAGGTTTTGGTTTCTTTTCACTTTTTTCTTGAGTGGAGCTTTGTGTTTTCTTTTTGTTTTCGGTTGGATCTGCGAAGAAGTATGTGAAAGGGAACTGTGTATATATAGGCCAATCATTCCTTGGCAACCACGGTTCCTATCGTAGGACTGTATACCCATAAGTATAGCGTAGGTCGGCAAGATGTGAAGAAGAGGGTCTGTATTAAGTGTTCTTGTATGATTGAGTTGGACGCATGGGACAAGAAAGAAGAGGCTAGCTGTGTCGTTTGGAAATATATACGGCGGGTGAAATAGAATAGATTTGCATTGTTTTGTTTCAAGCCTTGCATCGTCTTGTCTTGTCCATTTTAAATAAATAGAATAGGTTTGAATTGTTAAGCTGAAGGAGAATAGGGTAGGGCGTGCATGGATTTTCACTGTGTTGATAAAACAATTGCAGGCAGGAGGATGCATGTGCGCATTTAATTTGATGGAGCTCGAAAAGAAAGAAAGGATCGTGTTATTTCCTTTGGTAAGCTAAGACAGTCTTACCACATGCAGCAGGCGTTAGTTAGGGTGGCTGATACCTTTTATTAGTTACGTATTAAGTTATATAGATAAATTATTATCTTGGTGTACAGTTAAATAAATTTGTACTGCCATTTGCATTACCGTTAATTATACACACCGCGAAACACCAACTTCAAACACAACCAAATAAATACACCCCTATGTCTTGACATTCCGGTCCCAATGAAATTAATTTCATTAAAAATTGACTCCATTTGCACAACGTTGTATTTTTAATTTAGCAGTTCAATTTAAAATTTCAGGCACCGATAAAACAACCCCGAGTATCTCTAAACTGGGAATCTAACAATAATTTACGATACGTCGTCCAATAAAATTTATTTCATCGAAAATGGTGATCTTTTGAAAAGAAAACATTTTTAAGGCCATTATAATATATCGGACAATTTCCCGTGTGCAAAGCATGTGCCTCATCATAAGGTAAGCAACGCACTGATTTGAACGTTCTATTTTGTATGATTATTTAACTCCATCGTCAATTGTTGTTGAGCGTTTTATATTCATACCAATATATATGAATTTCAAATCGTAAATTACGTAATATCGCAACATTTACGAGTTCGAATTATATAAATATACGTTCAAATTTCGTTATATAACCGAATTATATATTATAAATCCATATAGAAACCCAAATTAGTATTTAAAATAAAATATATCAAATACTTATTTACCAAAAATACAGGATGTTACTGGGGTATGGGGTTGCAAGCTGTACGAGGACATGGGTGGGGGTTGCCGATGTTGGTGGCGCCGGGGTGGTGTTCGCCGATCAGATTCCGGGGCGTCGATGTGGTGGCAAGATCATACCCTAGTTCGTGGGTTTTGGGTTCAGTTTTACAGTAAACAACGAAGAAAGAAGAACGAAGCAGCGGCCTGATTAAGGGTGATTAAAGATGGATTAATATTAATTTATTATTTAATTATATTATTATGAAATTAAGTTAAAAAATTATATCTTATTCATATTAAATCAGAATCAAATGAAATCAGTTGCATTGGATTCACAACAGCGAGATCTACATGATGGAACAGACCAGATCTGAAATGGAGCACGTTGAAATTTCAGATAGAAATCATTGTGAGAAATTCTACTTTTTTATATATAATTAAATTCAATTAATCATAATTGTGGTATTACCCATACAATGTAAAATCTTATTGACTGTCATACGTGATTTGTTCTAGAAATGATGTTGTTAAATTATACGCTGTTAAATTCTATTTGTGTGATTTGTGATTTGATCTAGAATTGATGTTGTTCTGTAGATCCATTTATTTGATGGTGTTTATGTTGAATAATATTGTTGAAAGCAAAACAACCAATTTTTGTTGAAAAGAAAAAAATAGGAGAATTGGATTAAAATTGACAATTTTGTCAAATCAGAATTGTTGAAATAGAATTGTCATTTTTGATAAAATATAATAGTTGAATCAAAAATTAACATTTTTGTTAATCAAAATTTATTTAAATCAAAAATCAACATATTTGTTCATTAAAATTGTATTTAACAAAAATCATCGTTTTTGTTTATTAGATTAGTAAGATCAAAAATTAACATTTTTGTTAATTAGATTATGGTTAAACAAAATATTCATTTCTGTCAAAATATGTTAGTTAAAACAAAATATTCATTTTTGTCAGAACATGTTAGTAGAAACAAAACATCCATTTTTGTCCAAACATGTTAGCGGAAACAAAATATTCATTTTTGTCAATATAGTTTAGTTAAACAAAAATATTCGTTTTTGTCAATATAGTTTAGTTAAACAAAAATATTGATTTTTGTCAATATAGTTTTGTTGAAACAAAAATATTCATTTTTGTAAATATAGTTTAGTTAAACAAAAATATTCATTTTTTCAATATAGTTTTGTTGAAACAAAAATATTCATTTTTGTCAATATTGTTTAGTTAAACAAAATTATTCATTTTTGTCAATGTAGATTAGTTAAACAAAAATATTCATTTTTCTCAATTTAGTTTTGTTGAAACAAAAATGTACATTTTTGTCAATATAGTTTAGTTAAACAAAAATATTCATTTTTGTCAATATAGTTTTGTTGAAACAAAAATATTCATTTTTGTCAATATAGTTTAGTTAAACAAAAATATTCATTTTGTTCAATAAAGTTTAGTTAAACAAAAATATTCATTTTTGTCAATATAGTTTTGTTGAAATAAAAATGTTCATTTTTGCCAATATAGTTGTGGCAACCCAAACTACCCCATGAAGGAAAGCCCGGATTGCTTCGAGAACAAGACAAATCGAAACACAAACAGAAGAACATTTCATTGCTTATTACAACAATTCCATCAGAATACACGAATATAACAAAGTATGAATAAATATTATACATCAAAAAAAAATCAGAAATTTAAATTACATTTAAATACATAACAGCGGAAAAATAACACAAAACAGAACTGAAAGAAATACGCGGATACAGAGCTTTCCGAATATTACTTCAGCTGTAAACCAAGATCCTATATAAATAAATCTGCAAAACCGAAACTACTAGCTGCTCGTGTGGAAAATAGGGGCAACCAGAGTTTAGGTTAAAACAATAAACTCCAGGTCTGTCAAGGGATTGGTGCGAGAACTAAAACAGTTATTTAAAACTTTACTTTTAAAATAAGGTAAATCAAGGGACTACGCCAGATCTGTAGATCTGACCTCTCATTGGCATCAACCCCGGTTGATGTTAAAGAAGCTATCCTTTCCCATTTCCAGTCTTTCCTTAGCACTCTTTCTTATTCTGTTTCTGACCCTTCCTTGTTGGCCTACATCCCAAGACTCATTCTTCCATCAGATAACGCCGACCTAGCCGCCCCGCCTACCTCGGAAGAAATACGCGCTTCCGTATTTTTGCTGAGTAAGGACAGTGCAAGTGGGCCGGATGGTTTCAACGGAGTTTTCTATAGTAGTGTGTGCCCGATAATTCAGGCTGATCTTTGTCTTGCTATTCAGTCCTTTTTCGCTGGCGCTGATCTCCCAGCGGGTTGGACCTCGACCAACTTGGTCCTTATCCCGAAATGCGATCAGCCTATGTCTTGTGGGGACTTCAGACCGATTAGTCTTTGTAACTTCTCCAACAAGGTCATTTCTATGGTCTTAACCTCGAGGTTAGCACCGTTTCTTGAGCGCATTATTTCTTCTTCTCAGGCCGGTTTTGTGAAAGGACGTTTGATCACAGATAACATTCGGCTTGCCCATGAGCTGATCTCTCAGTTAGATAAGAAGGTTCGTGGCTCTAATGTGGTGGTTAAGCTTGATATGGCTAAAGCTTACGATCGCATGTCTTGGTTCTTTATCATCAAGGTTCTTAGGGCTTTTGGTTTTCCTGAACCCTTTATTGATGTGGTCTAGAGGCTCATCTCCAACTGCTGGTTTTCCGTCCTGATCAATGGTTCTGCCTGTGGTTATTTCAGATCTGGTAGAGGTCTTAGGAAGGGTGACCCCTTGTCCCCCTCCCTCTTCGTCATCGCTGCCGAAGCATTCGTTCGAGGGCTTCACTCACTAACGATTGCGGGACAGATTCATAGGTTCGGCATTCCTAGGGGTTGTCCGCTTATCTCTTCCTTGTCCTTCACGGACGACGTTATCATTTTCACGAATGGCTCTAGTCGTTCAATCAGGTCCCTCCTTGCTTTTATTCGTTAGTATGAGAGTAGCTCGGGGCAACTCGTAAACTCTTCTAAAAGCTGCTTCATGGCCGCAAAAATCTCTCCTCCGTTAGGTCTGCTTGGATTGAGTCCACCATAAACTTTATTGCTGCCAACCTTCCTCTTCCATATCTGGGAATTGTTCTTTACCGTGGTTGGAAGCTTAACGCCATATTCGATCCCCTCACTGATAGAGTCAGGGGCAAGATCATTCGATGGAACGCTTCCCTCATTTCCCAGGATGGAAAACTTGTCCTCATTCAGTCTGTCCTTGACTCTATCGGGTCCCATATCTTTGCTGCCATGACTCCCACGACCGCTTTCTTTCGCTCCTACCGGTCATTGATTTCCGCGTTCTTCTGGGGAAGAACGGAAGGCTCTTCGCATCACCACTGGGTCTCCTGGAACACCATTTGTTGTCCAAAGTGTGAGGGAGGTCTTGGCCTCCGTAACCCTAAAGACATTTGCTTGGCCTTTGCCTGCAAGCTATGGGCAAGGTTTGGAGCGAACAACTACCTTTGGGCGTCGTTTCTCCATGCCAAGTACCGTAGGCTTGCTTCTGCGAATTACTCCGGAGTCCCTTCTTACGCTAGTGAGACTTGGAAAAGGATGAAATCTGTAAAAGGCATTTCGGATGATCATGGGGGTGGAACCAATTGGGACGGCAACCCCTTCTCGCTGAAAGCGGCGTGGAATTCGATTAGGACTCCTTATCCACGTCGGCCAGTTTTCAGCTCCGTTTGAAATTCCCGTATCCCTCCGAAGGTATCTCTGTTTATGTGCAAAAACCTTTCATGAAGGTTTGCCGATAGAAGAGAATCTCATGCGTATTGGTATCCCTCTTGCGTCCAGATGCAGGTGCTGTAGCGCTAGTAGTACTGAATCCTCTTCTCATCTTTTATTAGCAGGCTCTTGTGCCCGGGTTGTCTGGAATTACTTCGGGAACCTTACGGGATGCCGATGTAACGCCAACTCGATGGGAGAATTACTTCAACTATGGTGGTCCGGTGTCTCAAGCAAGACTTTTCGTTCTATCCTTCTGCGCCTCGTTCCTTGCCTTATCTGCTGGCACATTTGGTGTGCCAGGAATAAGGCTGTTTTTGACGATGTGCCGATGGATCCTCCAACCATTCCGGAAAGTGAGGAATGATGTGTTCCTTGCCTTCCGTCGTAGGCATTTCAGAGGTGTCATTGGCACCCGCTCTAGGAGGTTAGCTGTTACTTTCGATGTTCTGACGATGGGGCTCACTCCAAGGGTAGGCATTGGATGAGTGCTTGTTTTCGTTTTCTTTGGTTTTACTGGCTTTCTTGCCTTCTGTTGCTATTTCCTCTTTTTGCTGCTTTTTCCTCCAGTTTCCCTTTCCATCCCCCCCCTAAGGACTTATATTATTTCCTAGTTGCAGGTTGCGTTTTTAGGTTATGGAGTTGCTTGGATGGGAGATTCAGATGGTTTTCGAGGTTCCACAGTGATGTAGGAGTGGCTCTGGATCTTGGTAGCGCTAGAGGGTTACTGCTGGGCAGTCAGATTGGGTACTACTAGTCCGTCCCTTCTTGTCTCATTTGGGGACCTAGTCCTTTGTGGTTGTCTAAGTCCTGCGTGGAGGAGATTTGATTTGCTATCCAGTTCAGTATGATTTGGCAGTCGCTCTGTCCTGCCGATGGCTTGCAGTTTTCCTTTTTTCCTCTTTTGTGTTTAGCATTGTCTTTTTTATTTTATCAGGCTGTGTGTGCACGGTTTCGCTTGACGAAATCCGTTTTTGTGAGCCGTTGGAGAAAGGCTTGTTTCCCCCTTTTGGTATATATATATATATATATATATATATATATATATATATTATTTAAAAAAAAGGGATTACACCGTATAACACGAAACGAGTTTAACCCCAAGAATACCAGTGCCTAAAACAAACAGCGCAATGCTAAATAAAGAAAAATGAAGCTATTATAAGACTCAGGTCCCATCACACAATCCAACGCAAGCCAGAGGATAGAGTTTTACCTTATAATAGCCAAATATGCTTGGTACATTTTAAAACAATTTTTTTATTATTACTATAAGTGAACAAATCAACTTCAAATATAAATGTATCAATCATAGAAGGCATGAGCGCCCCATCCCACTATGTCTCCATATATAGTATACAATCAAAACCGAAAAATGTCGTATTTGGAAATTGGATTTCCATACAGGTGGTTACTGATTTGAAAGATCTATCGCGTAGTGCAATTCCCCAAGGTTTACATCGCAAGCATGCGAAAACACCGTTATGCACATCCGCACTATCCAGGTAACAAGTTACCACGGCCTACGTCACAGGCATGCGAAAACATCGCTAACTCTATCCATTAGGGAATCGAGGGGTGTGCCCTATCCCTCACCTCGGTCGATCGAATCCACGATAACCCATAGGGTGTCTATCCTCATATCAAAATCATACTGATCTAACCATCAGTTTACCACCATACCGGTGTGTGAGGCTCGTGAATTAACGCTACACAAAGTCATGCTATATTAAAGCTGTGCTTTGATCATCAGCCACAAGACTCTGCTTTTCAATAGAAGCCTTGATCATTTGCCACTTAGGCATGCCACACAGGCAATTTACGCCATGCGACTGATGTCTATCGATATGCAACCTCTGATCCCGTACGTCTCAGAGAAGAGTGAAGTAAGGGAATAAATTCCGCTTTACAAGGCAAATGTATATTTAATAGAGACCAATTAGCACAGAATAAAATCCAATGTCAGACACACCATCCATTTACAAGTCCATTCTAGGTCTTAACGAAACCGGATGCACTTTATTCCTCGTCCCGTATGTCCAATACAGGAGAGAGGCACTCACATATCCATACAATCAACAAGTACATCCGGACGGCTACCACTTTAGCCCCCTTCAAGGTAGCTACTCCAATCGTGAGCATCAGTAGCACCCATCCATTCGATGTGAAGGTCGTCAGTCTTGCACCGTCTTCAATCTCTTCGACTTATCGTCAAACCAGTTATTCAGAATGGGTATGAACCCGACCTTTTCGAATAACCCGCATATCTTATAATCAAGTGTTATAACAACACATCATACGCCTCATTCCAATCCAGAATATTCTTTTATTCAAATATTCTTTTCCTTTGGGAAAGGTTCCTATTAATTTTATCGAAGATAAATTCTTTAAATTTATTCTTTAATCTTCCTTTGGATATCAAACCATATTAAGGTTTTCCAAACTAGTTGGGATTAGCGAACTACACCAAAGTAATCATTTATTTTATTTCCCAATCCCAACCTATTCATCCTATGGAGCAAAACTGGTAATACTCCATATCTAACACCATGGTGTTATCGGTAAATATTAATTACCATTTCACGTTCAAATCTAATTAAAGATTTAGCTATCGCCTGGAGTAAAACTGGTGGTACTCCATTTTCGATCATTTTCTTGAATTGATAATTTTAATCATCACATTCACTTTTCAGTCTAATCAAAGATTCAACAAAACTCCATTTCGTTTTAATCTTCCCAAAAATCAATATTAATGATTATTCAAAGCTAAGAAATTAATCTTATCTTTAACTGGGTTAAAGAACCAATGTCATTTAAAACACGGTGCATAATAAACCCAAAATCACATTCCATTCCATTAGTCTCCAACCGTAAATTAGTGAGAGAACAATTCCCTAAGTATTAATCCCGAAGGCCGAAACCAACATCAGATCAGTACCCAAGAAATCATTCAACTTAGCTAATCACAAGTTAGTTTCAAATTTTCTTAACTCCATTGGGTTTAAGAACAGTATTTTTAAATATACCATTTACGACAAACCCAAAATCCGATTTCCATTGTTAATCGGGTTAAAGAACAAGTGTTATTTAAAGCACTGTTCACGATAAACCCAAAAATCCAATTCTTTTATTCCATTCCAATTAAATATTAATTAATTGGAAATTTCCACTAAATGTTAATAAAAGATTTATTCTTTCCTCAACTGGGCTTAAGAACAGTGTTAATGAAGACACCGCTCATGACAAACCCAAAATCCAATTTGATATCAAATACAAGGCACTGAATAGAAAATATATCGGCTTATATTGAATATCAAATTCTGAAATCAACAAATATCATATTGGAATAACGATATATATATCTTCCAAATTCCTCCACAATATCCTTATAATCACGGAATCCAATATTGAAATATTCCAAAGATAATTTTGATTCAAATCCATTCCAATTCGTATATTGGAAATTCTGGTTATTTTTAAAACCATTTCAAATCCAATTTATTTATTTAAAAATATTGGATTATAATTCTAGTTCATAATTAGTACATTCGATAAAAATATACTTTTATCTTTTCAAATATGGAATTTTTCATTTCAATTCCTTCCAAAAAAATTACAATGATTTTACACAAATTATCGATATTTTTAATCATTTTATCAAGGCCCGTACAGTCGATTTCCATAAACGGTCATCGAACTGCGCTTACAATGACCTTTTCCAAATTTGATTTGGACATAATTCCAAATCCAACCGTTAGATTTCAAATCTCTTATATTCATTTTAAATCTCTTTTCGATACGAACTCAATGGTTCCGTTTTTAGGAGAATCCGACGGTCGGATCTCCCGTAACATCAATTTGAAGTTAATGATCGAAACTCGCGAACGATCGCTGTGCGGCGCGTTCTATTCAGGCCATTATAATAAATAATATATATATATATATATATATTTCGTCGATTTCCATTTAAAACGAATTTTATAAATTGTAACAACCCGCCGTTTTGACCGCCCCAAGTCGGTAATTAAACCAACCCGAAGCGTTCAAAATAACGAATTGTTATTGGCTTATAGGGTTTAAACAGAATTTAACACAGAATCGCAACACATATAACAACAATGTGTCTCACAACGAAAATTTTATTATAAAAATTATCAGAGATTACAGAATTTTTTGAACAGCGGAAGAATTGAAAACTTATACATAAATTTTCAAATAAATAGAGTTTTACAAATTTTACTCAACTTGCGCGCACATGCTTCTTCTCGTGCCTCTCATCTTTAAAAGTTAAAATCTTTGCATAAGAACATAAAACTGAATGTTGCTCCACCATTGGTTCAAGTTTGAACCTGCAACGCCCTACTTCATTTTGCATTATTTACCACTGAACCACACAGTATAATTTTTTAATGCTTATGTTCATAAACCTAAATTATGATGTAAAAATTTCATGAACATACTGAATATCAATATGTATCCAAATTGTCAAACATAAATCTACTGTGGAACAAATAGGGCAGTGGTTATTTCAGTTTTTGCAAACAAGGCATGAGTGAATAAATATACTTAATGAGGTAAGCATTCATGAGTTTTAGAGAGGACACTACATCCTATTGCCCAGACCCCAAATGATACACATGCAAATTTACAATGTGCATGCTACAACAAACAAACAGCAAGAACAAAGATCATATTTGTAGACACAAACTGTGAATTGGGCAATATTTTGTTGATATCCAATTAAAAGATTCCTCGGACGTCAAATATTAAGTGTGCTGATAAATCCATGTATGTAAGTAGTTAAAATGTCTGAACCTGATATAATACAAATGTAAGGATACAAACATGACATACAAGGAAACATTGTAGTAGTAACCAACATACACAGCACTCAAACAAGGAACCGAACAGTGTATATCGCCTTAACCTTAAAGTGTCGATGTTAGTGGTATTGAATTTTCCCAAACAAATTAAATGGAAATAAAACCAATATAATGGTATTAACTTCCCAAAGGTATATTTGAAGGAAAGAATGATGTAGTCACTGTTAAACACAGAGCCACCATGCAAAACAAAGACCGCCATAAAGATCACAACACAAGCTAATAATATTAGTTCTTATATTAAATCATCGTTTCTCTCTCTCCCTTTTTTATTTATTTATTTATAGGATTTTCCCCCATAATCACATGGCAATGAACTCAGTAATGAAGGTTCAAAGGACAAGAGATAGAGAAAACATAAAAAAAAATGCAGGGTTATTTTTCCGTCATATTCCAATTTAACTTAAAATCACGGAATGTAGTATTCGGAACAACTGGAAGCTGAACTGAGAATGGACAAAATGCACTCAATGTCAAAGACAGGAGGTCATTTGAGTGCGAATTTAGGTGTGGTCGAACTGTCAGTAGCTCGTCATTGCATTTTCAACACTCCCGTCGATAAGATTGTATGGGACGTTGGTCATCAGGTACATAAAACAGTGCTACAAATATGAAAATCTGGATTCAATAAGAAAATCTAGTTATTTACTACACTGAAATTTGTCATTGACAATATAGGTCGGGTTGAAAGAGACACTGACTAAATAAATTATATACTTTGCTGATTCTGTTATTTTTTCTTCCAAAAAGGATAAATGCATAAATAAGGTAAAGTGGCGATTTGGTGGCTCTCAGATAAAGAAAAGGCCATTTTTCTTTTTCTTTTTCTTCTTATTTTTTTCACAAGTACTTGCTCGAAAATGAACCTCCTCAACGAAGTTGTTGGCTGCCCAAACTAAAAAAACTATTCGATTTCCTATCTTCAAGGAGGACCAAAGGTTGGTTCGAGATTCTCAATAAAGACAGAAAGTCTGTCATGTTAATAAGAAACAAAGCCAAACAAAACACAAGGAACAGAAAAAAATTATGCTATTAAACGCTAGATAGATAGATGATGCTGAAAAGAAGTTAGTAGCTCTTGAACTGGCAACACATAATGATCCTAATACTTTACAATTATATGAAGGCGTGATGCATGCATGACACAACAAAATATAAAATTCTCAGTCTAAGCCAGAAAGTAGAGGTTCTTTGACTACAGAAAGGTGGTGCACATGTCCTTTTATTCGAAAATTTCATATAGGAGACACATCAACTGTTCAGGTTTTTATGGATTACCAGGAAGATTCATTATATATACCATATTAAACAAGAGGGCCTTATATATCATGCTTCATTTAATAGTAAGGGAATCCACACTGCTAGACTAATAGCTCATCTGTTTGTATAGTTAATAATAACTAATGCATATAGTCAAATACATGACACAAGTGTGCTAACTAATCAAAATTCTTGTGTCATTGTAGCTGTTATTAGAATTCAATGTGTAAATAAGTCTCCACCTACATTACCCCTTCACAACAAAGCAAGACTGAACAATAGGGAAACAATAGCAAAATAGGCACCAAAATCAATTATATTCAAGGTGAGACAGAGTGGATAACTGGAAATAAATTTAACTGTGAGGACAACTCACCTTTGGTGACGGCAAACAGCGATTACAGCGGCAACAGTGCCCAGAACGGGACCAAACAAGCAGCGCCAAAGAGAAGAGGCCACTGTCGACGCTTGGTGGCATCCCATGGCAACACAGGTAGATTGCTACCGCATGTGGAAATGTACGACACGGTGCCGCAGATTCAGGTAGCAATAGATGACGGGAACAACAACGGCTTGTTGGGTGGCACGCCATTTCAGGTCGACGCAGGTCAGAAGGAGGTGACGGGGGCGGCTCCGACGAAAACTTAGGCGCCCATGTGAGCGCGGCAACGGACAATTTCTGATGGCGAAGGATTTGGTGGCGGCCTTTGCTTCGCCAATTTGAGGGGCTGATTTCATCGTGATGGAGCAAAAACAAAATAGGAAAATGTTGGTTGTTCCCAAAAGACAGAAGAATTCCCCCCCTCCCCAAACAACGGCTGCCTCCATATATTTAAAGGGGAAAGGTCGGTGAAACCCAAATGACAAAGGACACATCTGGAATAATCCAGAACCATCTCTCTTTCTCTCAAAATTTATTTTCAAAGTTTGTTTTTAAACGTTCAAGCAACCCAAATTAGATAATAACATTTACTTACTAGTTCTAGCATGTTACCAATACAACTACTACTACCAATAGATTAATTTAACGCGAACGCGATAATGCTCGTATTTTATGCCGCATTTATTCCTTTCTTTCCGTCAACCGTATTTCAACTATTACCGGTTTGAAATAAATTTACATTCATTGTTCCATTCGAAACAACCAATTAACCGTTAATTCAAATTTCAAAATTTTATATCCGAAGTCAGGTTTTAAAATAAATTTGATTTCATGGTCTCAAATTTGAATGGGTTATATTTTCACATATTTGAAGAAATTAAATTAATTACTAACCTATTGTTCATATTTCATACAACTCAAAAATTATTTAATAATGTTTGCTTTAATAAACGTTTATGTTGAAATTAAGTTTGCAAAAGCATTTCTATTTAAAAGTATGTTCAACTACATTTATAACGGATGAAATTCCAAATTCTTTGTCAAAATATAAATATTTATCTTATCGTTAAATCTTAGTTCCATTCATATTTTAAACATCACAATCTCTAAGTCGTTACAATAACTTTAAAAATCCAGGTTGTTACAGACTCCCCCCTTAACGAAATTGCGTCCTCGCAGTTTACTTATTCATCATTACAGAACCCCAATGCCGCATTTTAACTTCATCCCAACTTATTCAGATTTGTAAAATTTCCAACTTTGATTACTCAATTGTTTGTTGAAATTTAAATTCTCGTCCCATATAAAATACATCTATCATGGTACCCAATGTCTGTTTTCAATATAAAGGTATCGTATATAAATCAATACGATTCTATTAATATCAATTTTGGAAAATAAAATTGGGTAGGGTGTCATATATGAATCAAGATGGTAAATAAATTGAGCTAGGGTATCGCATAATAAAATCTTCTTGTCATTTATCATATGTAAAACAATATGATAAAATAAATCAAAACAGAGTATCATAAATCAATACGATACTCATAACAATTATCATATATAAAATCAATATGATAATATAATCAAATCAGAGTATCATATATAAATCAATACGATACTCCTACCAATTATCATATGTAAATCAATATGATAAAATGAATCAAAACAAAGTATCACATATAAACCAATGCGATACTTGTAAATATCTTAGGATAATCAAGTCGATAAAATCTTCATGGCATTTATCGTTTGTAAATCAAAACAGAGTATAAATCAATACAACAATTATCATATGTAAGTCAATATGATAATAAAATCAAACCAGAGTACCGTATATAAATCAATACGATACTCGTAACAATTATCATATATAAAAACAATATGATAATATAATCAAATCAGAGTATCATATATAAAATTAATACGATACTCATAACAATTACCATATATAAAACAATATGATAATATAATCAAATCAGAGTATCATATATAAAATCAATACGATACTCATAACAATTATCATATATTAAAAACAATATGATAATATAATCAAATCAGAGTATCATATATAAAATCAATACGATACTCATAACAATTACCATATATAAAAACAATATGATAATATAATCAAATCAGAGTATCATATATAAAATCAATACGATACTCATACCAATTACCATATATAAAAACAATATTATAATATAATCAAATCAGAGTATCATATATAAAATCAATACGATACTCATAACAATTATCATATATTAAAACAATATGATAATTTAATCAATTATAATAATGTAATTATAAAATATGAGGGATTATGGGATAAATGTAACTTGACTCATAAATACCAAATAAACAGACGCTAGTATTGTAAAATCACAGTGGTAGAGCTCGAGCGCGCATCGAGACATCCGCACCGTAATCCACTCATAGCGCCATAACGACACCTGGCGATCAACCCAGGATAACCAAGACGGTCTAGGCGAAGGCCGTATGCTACCCGTTCACAGCACTACACGTGGCACACCCACGCCTCCATCTGATGTAGTCTGTGACCCGCCGATCGGGAATCCCGATCAAACAACAAAATTGCCCAATGTAGCAAACCGTTTGACCTTTGGTGGTAGATGAGCGAAATTTAAAACCACCGTGATTCAGGTAGCGAACCTGAATCAGGTCGACCAAGATGGAGTTTTGGCCCATTGGTACAACAGAGTCCAATCTATCCAAATCCCAAAATGAAAAGTATATTTTTTTCCGAATGTTATTTTATAATATATATATGCCATGAAGTTCAAAGTGTTTATAACATCAAAACACTTTAAAAATTCAACTATGACTTGAATAAATAAATCATCACATATAAAGGGAAAATGGTAATCATAAACAAAAACTGATATTCAACTTTACCATATATGAAAACAATATGATAAAATTAGTCAAATTAGAGTATCATATATAAATCAATATAACACTCATAATAAATATCAAATATAAAACAATATGACAAAATAAACCAAATCACAATAGTCGTGAAAGAGGACAAAAAGTATCGTCATGAAAGCATGTCAACTTAGAAAACACTTCAGTAATTGAAGTATACTTTCAAACTGTAACACATGCTTTTGTACCACATTATGTTACTGGTATATTTCAGAGCTGAAAATACAAAAACAACCGAATATTCCATATGACAAGTCAAGAGAGTAACCAGAAAAGTATCACCAAACGTCCCATACCGCTTGGTATTACCGATCCGTTTACTCAAAATCCTCATTATACAGAATATCTCAATGAAAATTGTACTCGATTCAAACCATATATCAATCAAAGAAAAATAACAAATTTACTTTTAGTTGTTTGTATTATTTATTAATCATTACCGGTATTCTTACTTTACTTCAAATACCGATCCGAGCCAATTTCAAAATTGATTCAGTTCTTGTTTAATTACCATTTTCTTTTTTAAATCGAACAACGCTCGAATCCCATTTTGTCAAATTCGAAGTACTTATATATATATATATATATATATATATATATATATTTTTTCAAAACCCCAAAATGCGCTCTCTCAAGAGTGATTCTATATCAATTCCACTCATTCTAGGGTATTTCCACCCCATCTCTAATGAGTTTTAAACCCAATAAGCCAAGTTTTAGAAAAACCTGGCTCTGATACCAAATGTAACAACCCGCCGTTTTGACCGCCCCAAGTCGGTAATTAAACCAACCCGAAGCGTTCAAAATAACAGATTGTTATTGGCTTATAGGGTTTAAACAGAATTTAACACAGAATCGCAACACATATAACAAAAATGTGTCTCACAACGAAAATTTTATCATAAAAATTATCAGAGATTACAGAATTTTTTGAACAGCGGAAGAATTGAAAACTTATACATAAATTTTCAAATAAATAGAGTTTTACAAATTTTACTCAGCTTGCGCGCACATGCTTCTTCTCGTGCCTCTCATCTTTAAAAGTTAAAATCTTTGCATAAGAACATAAAACCGAATGTTGCTCCACCATTGGTTCAAGTTTGAACCTGCAACGCCCTACTTCATTTTGCATTATTTACCACTGAACCACACAGTATAATTCTTTAATGCTTATGTTCATAAACCTAAATTATGATGTAAAAATTTCATGAACATACTGAATATCAATATGTATCCAAATTGTCAAACATAAATCTACTGTGGAACAAATAGGGCAGTGGTTATTTTAGTTTTTGCAAACAAGGCATGAGTGAATAAATATACTTAATGAGGTAAGCATTCATGAGTTTTAGAGAGGACACTACATCCTATTGCCCAGACCCCAAATGATACACATGCGAATTTACAATGTGCATGCTACAACAAACAAACAGCAAGAACAAAGATCATATTTGTAGACACAAACTGTGAATTGGGCAATATTTTGTTGATATCCAATTAAAAGATTCCTCGGACGTCAAATATTAAGTGTGCTGATAAATTGTAAAGACCCGCAACTTCCCCGTAAAGGAAAGCGTCGGATAGTTCGAGAACAAGCCACAACAGAATGCATATAAAAGAACATTTCATTGTATATTACAACGATGCATCAGATTACAAGAATATGCAGAGTATAAAAGAATATTACACAGAAATATCAGAGATTTAAATTACATTTAAATACATCGCAGCGGAAAATAATACAATACACAACTAGAAGAAGATATACGGATACAAAGCTTTCCGGATATCGTTCCAGCTGTAAACCAGGATCCTGTGAATATAAATCTGCAAAACCAAAACTACTAGCTGCCCGTGTCAAAATAAGGGCACCCAGAGTTTAGGTTAAAACAATAAACTCCAGGTCAGTCATGTGACTGGTGTGAGAACTAAAATAGTTATTATTCTTTATTTTAAAAGTTAGGTAAATCAAGGGACCACGCCGTATAACACGGAACGGGTTTCCTCCCAAGAATACCAGTGCATAAAACAGCAGCGCAATGCTAAATAAAGAAAGATGAAGCTGTTATAAGACCCAGTTCCTATCACACAATGCAACGCAAACCGGGGGATAGGGTTTTCCCTTATAACAGCCAAAGAATGCTTGATACGTTTAAAACAAATCATTTGATACTATAATAAGTGCATAGTGTATAAAACAACTTCAAATCATAAGTATCAATCATAGGCGGCATGAATGCCCCATACCACTATGTCGCCATATATAGGTTTACAAATAAAACCGCAAATGTCACGTATTTGGAAATTGGGTTTCCATCTATGAACCGAGGCTAGGGGCAAGATCCTCAACCGATTCGAGACGCTCTAGCCCGCCCCTCAGGAACAGCCGCAACTGCCCCTTGGATCGTCAGGGCCGGTCCACACGGAGTGGATTATTATGCCTGAACAATACGTCTCCCCACCCTATGGGGTGTAAGTCTGGTCCGTCAGCCGACCAGAATGCATTCGGCCGAAACCGATATAACCGAGGCGCCTCGCAACAGCAACAACAACATAAGTCAAACTCGTCAGGGCGTGTAAAACCACTGACGCCACTTCTAACTAGAAAGAAACGCATGCCCTCCCTGAGGTCCGTCTCCCGTTTTTGATTCATACCGGGTGTGAAACTCGCGAATCAAACGTTACACAAAGCTACGCCACAAAGGTCGTGCTTTGATCATCAACCACAAGACTTTGCTTTTCAACAGAAGCCTTGATCATTTGCATCTTAGCATGCCACACAGGCAAGCCATCCTATGCAACCGATATCAGTCACACAGAATGAAATCCGATGTCAGACACACAGTCCATTTACAAGTCCGTTCTGGGTCTGAACGAAACCGGAGGCACCTAGTACCCCGCATATCCATCGATCTCCAAGTACGTCTGGACGATCACTAACTGTTTCCATCTTCTTGGGTGTACAGCCCAATCAAGATCATCAGTTATCACCCAAACGACGTGAAGACCTCCGGTCTTCGACCATCGTCTTCGTCTTCGACTTATCGTCGTATCAGTTACTCAGAATGGGATAAACCCGGTCTTTCCGAATAACTCGCGTATATTTTAAATAAGTGTTACACAAACACAACATACGCCTCATTCCAATTCATTAGTCACTAACCGTAAATTAATCAAGAGAATAATTCCCCAAATATTAACCCCGAAGGCCGAAACCAACATCAGATCAATATCCAGAAAACCATTCTGCTTGGCTAACCGCCAGTTAGTTTCTAAATTTCACATTCAAATCTAATTACAGATTTATCTATCGCCTGGAGCAAAACTGGTGATACTCCATTCTCGATCTTTTCAATCTAATTAAAGATTCATTAAAACTCCACTTAGTTTTAATCATTATCTGGGTTAAAGAATCAGTGTCATTTAAAACACGGTTCACGATAAACCCAAAATCACATTCATTAATTATCGGGTTAAAGAACAAGTGTTATTTAAAACACTGTTCACGATAAGCCCAAAAATCAATATCTATTCAATTCCAATTAAATATTATTTAATTGGTACACTTCATTAAATCTAAATAAAAAGATTTAATCTTTTCTCAACTGGGTTCAAGAATAGTGTTAGTGAAGACACCATTCACGACAAACCCAAATCACATTCGATATTCAATACAAGGCTCTGAATAGAAAATATATCGGCTTATATTCAATATCGAATTCTACGACTAACAAATGTCGTATTGGAAATAACGATATCAATATATATCTTTCAAATTTCCATAACAACACCTGTATAATCACGAATTCCAACATCGAAATATTCCGAAGACAATTTCGATTCAAATCCACTCCAATGCAATCATTGGAAATTTTGGTTATTTTTAAAACCCTTTTCGAATTCAATTTATTTATTTAAAAATAAATAGGATTATAATTCTAGTTCAAAACTAGTTCATTTCGATAAAAATTTATTTTTATCTTTTCAAGTATGGAGTTTTTCATCCCAATTCTTTCTAAATCATTTATTATGATTTTACACAAATTATTGCTATTTTTAATAATTTTATCAAGGCCCGTACAGTCGATTTCCATCAATGGCCATCGAACTGCACTTACAGCGACCTTTTTTGAATTTGATTTGGACATATCTCCAAATCCAACCGTTAGATTTCAAATTTCTAACATTCATTAGAAAGCTCTTTTCGATACGAACCCAACGGTTCCGGTTTTAGGAGAATCCGACGGTCGGATCTCCCGTAATGCCCGTTTGAAATAAATGGTCGAAATTCGCGAACTGCCGCGGCGTGGCGCGTTCTATTCAGGCCATTATATTATATATAATATATATATAATATATATATCGTCGATTTCTATTTAAAACGAATTATATAAATAGTTTTGAATTCGTTTCAAAAACATTTTCAACTTCCATTTCAATTCAAATCAAAATTGAATTCTTCTTTATAAATTCGTTTTAAAATCCATTTCTATTCAATTCAAATTTCAATTCAATTTGAATTTATTTCACTTCGCTTTCAATTCAATTCGAATTCGTTTTCAGTTCAATTCATTTCGAAATCGTTCTCAATTCAATTCATTTCGAAATCGTTTTCAATTCAATTCATTTCGAAATATTTCAATTCAATTCATTTCGAAATCGTTTTCAATTCATTTCATAATCGTTTTCAATTCAATTCATTTCGAAATCGTTTTCAATTCAATTCATTTCGAAATATTTTCAATTCAATTCATTTCGAAATCGTTTTCAATTCAATTCATTTCGAAATATTTTCAATTCAATTCATTTCGAAATCGTTTTCAATTCAATTCATTTCGAAATCGTTTTCAATTCATTTCGAAATCGTTTTCAATTCAATTCATTTCGAAATCGTTTTCAATTCAATTCATTTCGAAATCGTTTTCAATTCAATTCATTTCGAAATCGTTTTCAATTCAATTCATTTCGAAATCGTTTTCAATTCAATTCATTTCGAAATCGTTTTCAATTCAATTCATTTCGAAATCGTTTTCAATTCAATTCATTTCGAAATCGTTTTCAATTCAATTCATTTCGAAATATTTTCAATTCAATTCATTTCGAAATCGTTTTCAATTCAATTCATTTCGAAATATTTTCAATTCAATTCATTTCGAAATCGTTTTCAATTCAATTCATTTCGAAATCGTTTTCAATTCATTTCATTTCGAAATCGTTTTCAATTCAATTCATTTCGAAATCGTTTTCAATTCAATTCATTTCGAAATCGTTTTCAATTCAATTCATTTCGAAATCGTTTTCAATTCAATTCATTTCGAAATCGTTTTCAATTCAATTCATTTCGAAATCGTTTTCAATTCAATTCATTTCGAAATCGTTTTCAATTCAATTCATTTCGAAATCGTTTTCAATTCAATTCATTTCGAAATATTTTCAATTCAATTCATTTCGAAATATTTGATTTCAAAATTACTTTTCAATATCCATTTCAAAATGAATAAAATCGATAAAAATATCGTTCACGTCAAAATGGCGCATCTAATCAACACGGCTTCATATATTTCCATTTTCAAATATTCTATTTCAAATATTTCTATTATTAAAATATTTCGTTCAACACATGACCAATCTCAATGAATGAGTACTGTCAACACATGAACTTTTATTTTATAATATTCTTTATTTTTCAAATTGGAATGAGGCCCAATCAATTACCATATAAAGTTAATTATATGGATTTTCATACAACACATGTATATCATAGCATTGAAAAATAATCAACCATCAACCAAAGTGCACTACACTGTATAAGCATCAAATATAGATATTCAACGCTTATAACAGCCTGTCAATCGATCGATCGACATATTAATCAATCAGGATGAGTGAACTTCAAATTTCATCCCAACACCCGTGTGGGGTTTCAAACAATCAAACGCATATTTTATTTGTGCAGTTGGGCGATGTGTAAAATTTATCGTCCCAATCAATGTCATTCAAATAGGTGTACATAAACAAACCGTCCGGTTTATAAATGAATATTTTATTTTATTCACTTCACGTTAAAAATTATATTTTTAACGATAAAACATTTTATTTCAACCTATGAATTTCTATTCAATTCATTCTTTAAATAAAATGTTATTTTTATTTTTCTAACATATTTTAGAAAATTTCGGCGGCATAACGGCACGATACTAGAAACGGGACAAGGCCTAGCCTTATCCCCGGTCTAGTGAAGGCCCACGCCATTCACACATCAATCAAATCACTTTCGTTATGCAAACTACAAAATTTGGGGTAAGAATCTAACCTAGTCTTACTCCTTCGCCTTATAACGGCGCACGTCTAATCCTAACCAATTTATCGATTCGATTTTTCACACCACAAACCACATTCAAACCAATATCTCAATCAATCACCAAACATCCAAACAAACAAGTCCATGGTATGTGGACGGGTGTCGGGTGCTTCTAATAAGCACCGTCTGCATCCTAGTATATATATATATCTAGAAAAAGAGAATTAAGAGTGAGAAGTTCTCACATTTAGCTATCCTAGCTCCACGGCCCTTCTAATGCAGGAAACCTTCGCCAACTCGCCTTTTTGTCGCTTTCGTTGTCCGCTTTCACTACATATGTAAAAATCGAATTTTTACTTCGCTATTCAATATATAATAATCATATTATTATTTTTTTTTTTTTTTACTCGAAGTTCAATATATAAAAATCCTATTTTTAACTCGAAGTTCAATATATAAAAATTCTATTTTTAACTCGAAGTTCAATATATAAAAATTCTATTTTTAACTCGAAGTTCAATATATAAAAATTCTATTTTTAACTCGAAGTTCAATATATAAAAATCATATTTTTAACTCGAAGTTCAATATATAAAAATCATATTTTTATGCCGAAGTTCAATATATAAAAATCATATTTTTATGCCGAAGTTCAATATATAAAAATCATATTTTTATGCCGAAGTTCAATATATAAAAATCATATTTTTATGCTTTAAAAATCAATTCTTTTTCCTTTTTAAAAATCAAATCTGTTACTTTTTAAAAAATCAAACCTGTTACTTTTTTTTAAAATCAAATCTGTTTCTTTTTTTTTTTTTTTTTTTTTTAAATCAAATTAAAAACAGTTTTCTAACTAAAATAAAAACAGTTTTCTAACTGTAAAAAAAATTCAGTTTTTAAATTCTAAAACAAAGAAACAGTTTTTAAAATTCTTAAAAAAAAATGCAGTTTTGCTCTTTTAAAAAAAAACAGTTTTAAAAACCTTTTTCAAAATTAGAATTACAGAATTGAAAAATAAAAATAAAATAAAGTAAAGTAGAAAAGAAAAAAAAAAAAAAAAAAACTTACTGCCGAAGAAACAGGGGGGGGGGGGGGGTCTTCACTGCGTCGGAGGGTTTCGAGGTATGGACGGCGGCTTCATCGTCGTCAGCGAGGGGGAGGGCTTCGTCGGTGATGTCTCGAAGGGGGGGGGGGCTGGCGAATTGAAGGAGGAGGAGGGCGGTGGCTTCCAGGGGGCTCGAACGGGGTGGCGCTGCTTCGGGATGAGGCGGCTTCGGGTTGTCGTTCGGTGGGAGGAGGATGAACGGAGGGCGGCTTCCAGGGTTTTGGCGGCGGCGATGGTTCGATTGCGGTTTTTCTCTTTTTTTTTTTTTTTTTTTTTTTTTTTTTTTATCTGATGGATGAATCAGGTTTTGGGGAAATAGGGGGGGGGCCAGAGTCAAAAGGAGGGAGTTATTATATTTTTTTTTTTTTTTTTTTTTATTTAATTATTTTATTTTCGAAGAAGTTGACTTTTCACACATGACCTCTAAACGAGGCCCACCGCCTGTCGTCCATAGCGTTTCACCCCCATTCCGAACACAATGGGATATGCCACGCAAGCTGATTCGGCTGTTACAATCAGTTTCCGTTAAATTTACATTTAAATCTCTATATTGAATTTTAAACGTACATTTCAAATTACCGGGGTCACATACTAACTAGAAAAATTCCAGAAAAATATTTTCTAGCTTCGTATTGACGATACGGTCCTAACAAAACTAGTTTCGTCGAATTCTGAGACCGTTGGAAAAATGGCCATTTTCCAGTCGATTGAAATCAACTGAAACTGGTCAAACGCGTTTTCCTTTGCCACGCTCACATATTGATTCGAAAAATTATGAAATTTGAAACCTAGTAATAATTCGACATCACGGACCCAACAAAAGTGGTTTCGTCGAAATCCGAGGTCATTTGCAAAATGTCCATTTTTAAGGGCCTGAATTCCATAGCGACTATTCAGAATTTTCAACTGGACATATCTTTTGATTCCTGATATGAAATCTTGATTTTTCGGATTCGTTAGAAAGATATTCACTATTAGATTCCATTATTTTTGGTTTCACTAAAATCCGGATTGTTTTGCACCCGGTACATTCAATTGAAGTTTGAAATCGAATTATCGAACTACCGCGCCATTTTCAATTCCTTTTAATTATATATAATTATTATATATTCTAACGACGACGTATATAATATATACGTTCTAATTCTATTCAAAATAAATTTCACGTCGATATTATTTAAAATAATTCATTTCAAATAATTAAAATTCGCTAATATTGCCAAAATAAAAATTTTAAACTGGCCCAGATTTTACGGGTTGTTACAATCTCCCCCACTTAAAACTTTTCGTCCCCGAAAAGGAACAAAGTCGAAAGTGGTTTGATTAATCAACTCTACGCTCGATCTGGCTTCCATTCTCCAACTCTTTAGTTTCTGAGAATTTTCAAAACTTCAAAAATTTGGCTAACTCCCGAAATTTTTGAAAAATTTCGCCATAACCTCCCCTGCAATGGGAGCATCGGGGAATTTCAAATAGCTTCCCCGGTCCTTCAGATCTTAAAAAAAGAAAAAGAAAAAGCCAAGCGGCTAGCCAATAGGCTCACAAAATCATCATCACCCAAACAAAACAGGAAATTATGTAGTAAACATGTACCTATTTGTCGGGCAAACAAATTTTATTCTCTGGCTCTAGCCTCCTTGCTATGACCTGTTCAAAAGATATACATGTATGCAAGCAAATGCAACCAAACTTCAATACAATTCAATATTTGATTCAATTAGGCTAAATGGTTCAAAATTAGCAAACAACTAAACAAACAACACAAACATCAATCAATTAGTGAATTAGAGTTTCAAATTCATAATTTTGATACATATACAAAAATCATGTTTTTGATACCAAATCACAACAATAGGCCCTATCTAATTTTGGTTCTCACACCAGTCTAATGGAAATATATAGATATCACACATTCGAAACACGAATATAAATACTAATGATGTGGCCACATCATCAGAATTATCCCCGGGTGTCTAGAATGTGACTCTATATCTATCCAATATATTAAAATTTCAAATACACGCGGATCAGACGTATACGCAAAATCTATATATATTGGATTGTCCACATCAATATAAATAGGTAATCAAATACGAATAATTGATTTAAATTTTCAAAACAAAAATTTGTTTTCACTTTCAAAAATATACTCTTCACACTCGTTCTAGGATACTACTGATCCCATCTCTAACGAGTCATTCCCGTTGGATTTTACTAATCCAATATCTGATGTATTCTTTCGTATGGTTCTAATGTGTCTTGTTCTCTAGCTTTGTAAACCAAAGCTCTGATACCAAATGTAAAGACCCGCAACTTCCCCGTAAAGGAAAGCGTCGGATAGTTCGAGAACAAGCCACAACAGAATGCATATAAAAGAACATTTCATTGTATATTACAACGATGCATCAGATTACAAGAATATGCAGAGTATAAAAGAATATTACACAGAAATATCAGAGATTTAAATTACATTTAAATACATCGCAGCGGAAAATAATACAATACACAACTAGAAGAAGATATACGGATACAAAGCTTTCCGGATATCGTTCCAGCTGTAAACCAGGATCCTGTGAATATAAATCTGCAAAACCAAAACTACTAGCTGCCCGTGTCAAAATAAGGGCACCCAGAGTTTAGGTTAAAACAATAAACTCCAGGTCAGTCATGTGACTGGTGTGAGAACTAAAATAGTTATTATTCTTTATTTTAAAAGTTAGGTAAATCAAGGGACCACGCCGTATAACACGGAACGGGTTTCCTCCCAAGAATACCAGTGCATAAAACAGCAGCGCAATGCTAAATAAAGAAAGATGAAGCTGTTATAAGACCCAGTTCCTATCACACAATGCAACGCAAACCGGGGGATAGGGTTTTCCCTTATAACAGCCAAAGAATGCTTGATACGTTTAAAACAAATCATTTGATACTATAATAAGTGCATAGTGTATAAAACAACTTCAAATCATAAGTATCAATCATAGGCGGCATGAATGCCCCATACCACTATGTCGCCATATATAGGTTTACAAATAAAACCGCAAATGTCACGTATTTGGAAATTGGGTTTCCATCTATGAACCGAGGCTAGGGGCAAGATCCTCAACCGATTCGAGACGCTCTAGCCCGCCCCTCAGGAACAGCCGCAACTGCCCCTTGGATCGTCAGGGCCGGTCCACACGGAGTGGATTATTATGCCTGAACAATACGTCTCCCCACCCTATGGGGTGTAAGTCTGGTCCGTCAGCCGACCAGAATGCATTCGGCCGAAACCGATATAACCGAGGCGCCTCGCAACAGCAACAACAACATAAGTCAAACTCGTCAGGGCGTGTAAAACCACTGACGCCACTTCTAACTAGAAAGAAACGCATGCCCTCCCTGAGGTCCGTCTCCCGTTTTTGATTCATACCGGGTGTGAAACTCGCGAATCAAACGTTACACAAAGCTACGCCACAAAGGTCGTGCTTTGATCATCAACCACAAGACTTTGCTTTTCAACAGAAGCCTTGATCATTTGCATCTTAGCATGCCACACAGGCAAGCCATCCTATGCAACCGATATCAGTCACACAGAATGAAATCCGATGTCAGACACACAGTCCATTTACAAGTCCGTTCTGGGTCTGAACGAAACCGGAGGCACCTAGTACCCCGCATATCCATCGATCTCCAAGTACGTCTGGACGATCACTAACTGTTTCCATCTTCTTGGGTGTACAGCCCAATCAAGATCATCAGTTATCACCCAAACGACGTGAAGACCTCCGGTCTTCGACCATCGTCTTCGTCTTCGACTTATCGTCGTATCAGTTACTCAGAATGGGATAAACCCGGTCTTTCCGAATAACTCGCGTATATTTTAAATAAGTGTTACACAAACACAACATACGCCTCATTCCAATTCATTAGTCACTAACCGTAAATTAATCAAGAGAATAATTCCCCAAATATTAACCCCGAAGGCCGAAACCAACATCAGATCAATATCCAGAAAACCATTCTGCTTGGCTAACCGCCAGTTAGTTTCTAAATTTCACATTCAAATCTAATTACAGATTTATCTATCGCCTGGAGCAAAACTGGTGATACTCCATTCTCGATCTTTTCAATCTAATTAAAGATTCATTAAAACTCCACTTAGTTTTAATCATTATCTGGGTTAAAGAATCAGTGTCATTTAAAACACGGTTCACGATAAACCCAAAATCACATTCATTAATTATCGGGTTAAAGAACAAGTGTTATTTAAAACACTGTTCACGATAAGCCCAAAAATCAATATCTATTCAATTCCAATTAAATATTATTTAATTGGTACACTTCATTAAATCTAAATAAAAAGATTTAATCTTTTCTCAACTGGGTTCAAGAATAGTGTTAGTGAAGACACCATTCACGACAAACCCAAATCACATTCGATATTCAATACAAGGCTCTGAATAGAAAATATATCGGCTTATATTCAATATCGAATTCTACGACTAACAAATGTCGTATTGGAAATAACGATATCAATATATATCTTTCAAATTTCCATAACAACACCTGTATAATCACGAATTCCAACATCGAAATATTCCGAAGACAATTTCGATTCAAATCCACTCCAATGCAATCATTGGAAATTTTGGTTATTTTTAAAACCCTTTTCGAATTCAATTTATTTATTTAAAAATAAATAGGATTATAATTCTAGTTCAAAACTAGTTCATTTCGATAAAAATTTATTTTTATCTTTTCAAGTATGGAGTTTTTCATCCCAATTCTTTCTAAATCATTTATTATGATTTTACACAAATTATTGCTATTTTTAATAATTTTATCAAGGCCCGTACAGTCGATTTCCATCAATGGCCATCGAACTGCACTTACAGCGACCTTTTTTGAATTTGATTTGGACATATCTCCAAATCCAACCGTTAGATTTCAAATTTCTAACATTCATTAGAAAGCTCTTTTCGATACGAACCCAACGGTTCCGGTTTTAGGAGAATCCGACGGTCGGATCTCCCGTAATGCCCGTTTGAAATAAATGGTCGAAATTCGCGAACTGCCGCGGCGTGGCGCGTTCTATTCAGGCCATTATATTATATATAATATATATATAATATATATATCGTCGATTTCTATTTAAAACGAATTATATAAATAGTTTTGAATTCGTTTCAAAAACATTTTCAACTTCCATTTCAATTCAAATCAAAATTGAATTCTTCTTTATAAATTCGTTTTAAAATCCATTTCTATTCAATTCAAATTTCAATTCAATTTGAATTTATTTCACTTCGCTTTCAATTCAATTCGAATTCGTTTTCAGTTCAATTCATTTCGAAATCGTTCTCAATTCAATTCATTTCGAAATCGTTTTCAATTCAATTCATTTCGAAATATTTCAATTCAATTCATTTCGAAATCGTTTTCAATTCATTTCATAATCGTTTTCAATTCAATTCATTTCGAAATCGTTTTCAATTCAATTCATTTCGAAATATTTTCAATTCAATTCATTTCGAAATCGTTTTCAATTCAATTCATTTCGAAATATTTTCAATTCAATTCATTTCGAAATCGTTTTCAATTCAATTCATTTCGAAATCGTTTTCAATTCATTTCGAAATCGTTTTCAATTCAATTCATTTCGAAATCGTTTTCAATTCAATTCATTTCGAAATCGTTTTCAATTCAATTCATTTCGAAATCGTTTTCAATTCAATTCATTTCGAAATCGTTTTCAATTCAATTCATTTCGAAATCGTTTTCAATTCAATTCATTTCGAAATCGTTTTCAATTCAATTCATTTCGAAATCGTTTTCAATTCAATTCATTTCGAAATATTTTCAATTCAATTCATTTCGAAATCGTTTTCAATTCAATTCATTTCGAAATATTTTCAATTCAATTCATTTCGAAATCGTTTTCAATTCAATTCATTTCGAAATCGTTTTCAATTCATTTCATTTCGAAATCGTTTTCAATTCAATTCATTTCGAAATCGTTTTCAATTCAATTCATTTCGAAATCGTTTTCAATTCAATTCATTTCGAAATCGTTTTCAATTCAATTCATTTCGAAATCGTTTTCAATTCAATTCATTTCGAAATCGTTTTCAATTCAATTCATTTCGAAATCGTTTTCAATTCAATTCATTTCGAAATCGTTTTCAATTCAATTCATTTCGAAATATTTTCAATTCAATTCATTTCGAAATATTTGATTTCAAAATTACTTTTCAATATCCATTTCAAAATGAATAAAATCGATAAAAATATCGTTCACGTCAAAATGGCGCATCTAATCAACACGGCTTCATATATTTCCATTTTCAAATATTCTATTTCAAATATTTCTATTATTAAAATATTTCGTTCAACACATGACCAATCTCAATGAATGAGTACTGTCAACACATGAACTTTTATTTTATAATATTCTTTATTTTTCAAATTGGAATGAGGCCCAATCAATTACCATATAAAGTTAATTATATGGATTTTCATACAACACATGTATATCATAGCATTGAAAAATAATCAACCATCAACCAAAGTGCACTACACTGTATAAGCATCAAATATAGATATTCAACGCTTATAACAGCCTGTCAATCGATCGATCGACATATTAATCAATCAGGATGAGTGAACTTCAAATTTCATCCCAACACCCGTGTGGGGTTTCAAACAATCAAACGCATATTTTATTTGTGCAGTTGGGCGATGTGTAAAATTTATCGTCCCAATCAATGTCATTCAAATAGGTGTACATAAACAAACCGTCCGGTTTATAAATGAATATTTTATTTTATTCACTTCACGTTAAAAATTATATTTTTAACGATAAAACATTTTATTTCAACCTATGAATTTCTATTCAATTCATTCTTTAAATAAAATGTTATTTTTATTTTTCTAACATATTTTAGAAAATTTCGGCGGCATAACGGCACGATACTAGAAACGGGACAAGGCCTAGCCTTATCCCCGGTCTAGTGAAGGCCCACGCCATTCACACATCAATCAAATCACTTTCGTTATGCAAACTACAAAATTTGGGGTAAGAATCTAACCTAGTCTTACTCCTTCGCCTTATAACGGCGCACGTCTAATCCTAACCAATTTATCGATTCGATTTTTCACACCACAAACCACATTCAAACCAATATCTCAATCAATCACCAAACATCCAAACAAACAAGTCCATGGTATGTGGACGGGTGTCGGGTGCTTCTAATAAGCACCGTCTGCATCCTAGTATATATATATATCTAGAAAAAGAGAATTAAGAGTGAGAAGTTCTCACATTTAGCTATCCTAGCTCCACGGCCCTTCTAATGCAGGAAACCTTCGCCAACTCGCCTTTTTGTCGCTTTCGTTGTCCGCTTTCACTACATATGTAAAAATCGAATTTTTACTTCGCTATTCAATATATAATAATCATATTATTATTTTTTTTTTTTTTTACTCGAAGTTCAATATATAAAAATCCTATTTTTAACTCGAAGTTCAATATATAAAAATTCTATTTTTAACTCGAAGTTCAATATATAAAAATTCTATTTTTAACTCGAAGTTCAATATATAAAAATTCTATTTTTAACTCGAAGTTCAATATATAAAAATCATATTTTTAACTCGAAGTTCAATATATAAAAATCATATTTTTATGCCGAAGTTCAATATATAAAAATCATATTTTTATGCCGAAGTTCAATATATAAAAATCATATTTTTATGCCGAAGTTCAATATATAAAAATCATATTTTTATGCTTTAAAAATCAATTCTTTTTCCTTTTTAAAAATCAAATCTGTTACTTTTTAAAAAATCAAACCTGTTACTTTTTTTTAAAATCAAATCTGTTTCTTTTTTTTTTTTTTTTTTTTTTAAATCAAATTAAAAACAGTTTTCTAACTAAAATAAAAACAGTTTTCTAACTGTAAAAAAAATTCAGTTTTTAAATTCTAAAACAAAGAAACAGTTTTTAAAATTCTTAAAAAAAAATGCAGTTTTGCTCTTTTAAAAAAAAACAGTTTTAAAAACCTTTTTCAAAATTAGAATTACAGAATTGAAAAATAAAAATAAAATAAAGTAAAGTAGAAAAGAAAAAAAAAAAAAAAAAAACTTACTGCCGAAGAAACAGGGGGGGGGGGGGGTCTTCACTGCGTCGGAGGGTTTCGAGGTATGGACGGCGGCTTCATCGTCGTCAGCGAGGGGGAGGGCTTCGTCGGTGATGTCTCGAAGGGGGGGGGGGCTGGCGAATTGAAGGAGGAGGAGGGCGGTGGCTTCCAGGGGGCTCGAACGGGGTGGCGCTGCTTCGGGATGAGGCGGCTTCGGGTTGTCGTTCGGTGGGAGGAGGATGAACGGAGGGCGGCTTCCAGGGTTTTGGCGGCGGCGATGGTTCGATTGCGGTTTTTCTCTTTTTTTTTTTTTTTTTTTTTTTTTTTTTTTATCTGATGGATGAATCAGGTTTTGGGGAAATAGGGGGGGGGCCAGAGTCAAAAGGAGGGAGTTATTATATTTTTTTTTTTTTTTTTTTTTATTTAATTATTTTATTTTCGAAGAAGTTGACTTTTCACACATGACCTCTAAACGAGGCCCACCGCCTGTCGTCCATAGCGTTTCACCCCCATTCCGAACACAATGGGATATGCCACGCAAGCTGATTCGGCTGTTACAATCAGTTTCCGTTAAATTTACATTTAAATCTCTATATTGAATTTTAAACGTACATTTCAAATTACCGGGGTCACATACTAACTAGAAAAATTCCAGAAAAATATTTTCTAGCTTCGTATTGACGATACGGTCCTAACAAAACTAGTTTCGTCGAATTCTGAGACCGTTGGAAAAATGGCCATTTTCCAGTCGATTGAAATCAACTGAAACTGGTCAAACGCGTTTTCCTTTGCCACGCTCACATATTGATTCGAAAAATTATGAAATTTGAAACCTAGTAATAATTCGACATCACGGACCCAACAAAAGTGGTTTCGTCGAAATCCGAGGTCATTTGCAAAATGTCCATTTTTAAGGGCCTGAATTCCATAGCGACTATTCAGAATTTTCAACTGGACATATCTTTTGATTCCTGATATGAAATCTTGATTTTTCGGATTCGTTAGAAAGATATTCACTATTAGATTCCATTATTTTTGGTTTCACTAAAATCCGGATTGTTTTGCACCCGGTACATTCAATTGAAGTTTGAAATCGAATTATCGAACTACCGCGCCATTTTCAATTCCTTTTAATTATATATAATTATTATATATTCTAACGACGACGTATATAATATATACGTTCTAATTCTATTCAAAATAAATTTCACGTCGATATTATTTAAAATAATTCATTTCAAATAATTAAAATTCGCTAATATTGCCAAAATAAAAATTTTAAACTGGCCCAGATTTTACGGGTTGTTACATAAATCCATGTATGTAAGTAGTTAAAATGTCCGAACCTGATATAATACAAATGTAAGGATACAGACATGACATACAAGGAAACATTGTAGTAGTAACCAACAGACACATCACTCAAACAAGGAACCGAACAGTGTATATCGCCTTAACCTTAAAGTATCGATGTTAGTGGTATGGAATTTTCCCAAACAAATTAAATGGAAATAAAACCAATATAATGGTATTAACTGCCCAAAGGTATATTTGAAGGAAAGAATGATGTAGTCACTGTTAAACACAGAGCCACCATGCAGAACAAAGACCGCCGTAAAGATCACAACACAAGCTAATAATATCAGTTCTTATATTAAATCATCGTTTCTCTCTCTCCCTTTTTTTTATTATTTATTTATAGGATTTTCCCCCATAATCACATGGCAATGAACTCAGTAATGAAGGTTCAAAGGACAGGAGATAGAGAAAACATAAAAAAATGCAGGGTTATTTTTCCGTCATATTCCAATTTAACTTAAAATCACGGAATGTAGTATTTGGAGCAACTGGCAGCTGAACTGAGAATGGACAAAATGCACTCAATGTCGAAGATAAGAGGTCATTTGAGTGCGAATTTAGGTGTGGTCGAACTGTCAGTAGCTCTTCATTGCATTTTCAACACTCCCGTCGATAAGATTGTATGGGACGTTGGTCATCAGGTACATAAAACAGTGCTACAAATATGAAAATCTGGATTCAATAAGAAAATCTAGTTATTTACTACACTGAAATTTGTCATTGACAATATAGGTCGGGTTGAAAGAGACACTGACTAAATAAATTATATACTTTGCTGATTCTGTTATTTTTTCTTCCAAAAAGGATAAATGCATAAACAAGGTAAAGTGGCGGTTTGGTGGCTCTCAGATAAAGAAAAGGCCATTTTTCTTTTTCTTTTTCTTCTTATTTTTTTCACAAGTACTTGCTCGAAAATGAACCTCCTCAACGAAGTTGTAGGCTGCCCATACTAAAAAAAACTATTTGATTTCCTGTCTTCAAGGAGGACCAAAGGTTGGTTCGAGATTCTCAATAAAGACAGAAAGTCTGTCATGTTTATAAGAAAACAAAGCCAAACAAAACACAAGGAACAGAAAAAAAATATGCTATTAAACGCTAGATAGATAGATGATGTTGAAAAGAAGTTAGTAGCTCTTGAACTGGCAACACATAATGATCCTAATACTTTACAATTATATGAAGGCGTGATGCATGCATGACACAACAAAATATAAAATTCTCAGTCTAAGCCAGAAAGTAGAGGTTCTTTGACTATAGAAAGGTGGTGCACATGTCCTTTTATTCGAAAATTTCATATAGGAAACACATCAACTGTTCAGGTTTTTATGGATTACCATGAAGATTCATTATATATACCATATTAAACAAGAGGGCGTTATATATCATGCTTCATTTAATAGTAAGGGAATCCACACTGCTAGACTAATAGCTCATCTGTTTGTATAGTTAATAATAACTAATGCATATAGTCAAATACATGACACAAGTGTGCTAACTAATCAAAATTCTTGTGTCATTGTAGGTGTTATTAGAATTCAATGTGTAAATAAGTCTCCACCTACATTACCCCTTCACAACAAAGCAAGACTGAACAATAGGGAAACAATAGCAAAACAGGCACCAAAATCAATTATATTCAAGGTGAGACAGAGTGGATAACTGGAAATAAATTTAACTGTGAGGACAACTCACCTTTGGTGACGACAAACAGCGATTACAGCGGCAACGGTGCCCATAACGGGACCAAACAAGTAGCGCCAAAGAGAAGAGGCCACTGTCGACGCTTGGCGGCGTCCCATGGCAACACAGGTAGATTGCTACCGCATGTGGAAATGTACGACACAGTGCCGCAAATTCAGGTAGCAACAGATGATGGGAACAACAACGGCTTGGTGGGTGGCACGCCATTTCAGGTCGACGCAGGTCAGAAGGAGGTGACGGGGGCGGCTCCGACGAAAACTCAGGCGCCCATGTGAGCGCGACAATGGACAATTTCTGATGGCGAAGGATTTGGTGGTGGCCTTTGCTTCGCCAATTTGAGGGATTGATTTCATCGTGATGGAGCAAAAACAAAATAGGAAAATGTTGGTTGTTCCCAAAAGACAGAAGAATTCCCCCCCTCCCCAAACAACGGCTGCCTCCATATATTTAAAGGGGAAAGGTCGGTGAAACCCAAATGACAAAGGACACATCTGGAATAATCCAGAACCAGCTCTCTTTCTCTCAAAATTTATTTTCAAAGTTTGTTTTTAAACGTTCAAGCAACCCAAATTAGATAATAACATTTGCTTACTAGTTCTAGCATGTTACCAATACAACTACTACTACCAATAGATTAATTTAACGCGAACGCGATAATGCTCGTATTTTATGCCGCATTTATTCCTTTCTTTCCGTCAACCGTATTTCAACTATTACCGGTTTGAAATAAATTTACATTCATTGTTCCATTCGAAACAACCAATTAACCGTTAATTCAAATTTCAAAATTTTATATCCGAAGTCAGGTTTTAAAATAAATTTGATTTCATGGTCTCAAATTTGAATGGGTTATATTTTCACATATTTGAAGAAATTAAATTAATTAATAACCTGTTGTTCATATTTCATACATCTCAAAAATTATTTAATAATGTTTGCTTTAATAAACGTTTATATTGAAATTAAGTTTGCAAAAGCATTTCTATTTAAAAGTATGTTCAACTACATTTATAACGGATGAAATTCCAAATTCTTTGTCAAAATATAAATATTTATCTTATCCTTAAATCTTAGTTCCATTCATATTTTGAACATCACAATCTCTAAGTCGTTACTATACCTTCTAAAAATCCAGGTTGTTACATAAATCGTTTAAAATTTGTTTTAAAAATGATTTCAATTCCATTTTCAAATTCAAATCAAAATTGAACATTCTTTATAACTTCGTTTTAAATTCATTTTAAATCGATTTCAATTTGATTTCCAAATTCGAATCAAAATTGAATTTTCCTTATGAATTCGTTAATAAATTCATTTCAAATCGATTTCAATTTCATTTCCAAATTCAAATCAAAATTGAATTTTCCTTATGAATTCGTTTATAAATTCATTTCAAATTGACTTCAATTTTATTTTCCAATTCAAATCCAAATTGAATATTCCATATATATTCGTTTTAAATTCATTTCAATATTAAAATGATAATATTTTCAAAATATCAAATTTTGAAATCACTTTTCGATATTCATTATAAAATGAATAAAACTGAAACGACCCGAAATCCTCCTTACGGGAAATCCCGGAATGAGTCGAGAACAAGCCACAGCAGAACGCAGACGGAAGAACATTTCATTGTATATTACAACAATTCCATCAGAATACAAGAATATACAGAGTATAAATGAATATTACATATTTACCAAAATCAGGGATTACAATAAATTACATAGCAGCGGAAAATAATACAATACACAACTTAAGGAGATATACGGATACAAAGCTTTCCGGATATCATTCCAGCTGTAAACCAGGATCCTATGAATATAAATCTGCAAAACCAAAACTACTAGCTGCCCGTGTCAAAATAGGGGCACCCAGAGTTTAGGTTAAAACAATCAACTCCAGGTCAGTCATGGGACGGGTGTGAGAACTAAAACAGTTATTAATCTTTATTTTAAAGTTAGGTAAATCAGGGGACCACGCCGCTAACGCGGAACGGGTTTCCTCCCAAGAATACCAGTGCATAAAACAACAGCGCAATGCTAAATAAAGAACAATGAAGCTATTATAAGACCCAGGTCCCATCACACAATGCAACGCAAGCCGGAGGATAGGGTTTTTACCTTATAATAGCCAAGAATGCTTGATACGTTTAAAAGAGATCATTTGATACTATTATAAGTGCATAGTATATAAAACAACTTCAAATCATAAGTATCAATCATAGATGACATGAGTGTCCCATGCCACTATGTCGCCAAATATAGGGATACAATCAAAACCGCACAGTCACGTATTTGGAAATTGGATTTCCATCTATGAACCGAGGCCAGGGATCGTCCTCAACCGATTCGAGACAATCTAGCCCATGTCTCAGGCAAGCGCGCAGGCAAGCCTTGGATCGTCAGGGCCAGTCCACCGATGTGGATTATTATGCATGAACAATACGTCTCTCCGCCCTATGGGGCGTAAATGAGCCAACAAATGACTCCATCGGACCCGGATCGCCCGATCAAACCGAGGCGCCTCGCAATAGCAACGACCACATAAGTCAAACTCGTCAGGGCATGTAAAACCACTGACGCCACTTCTAGCTAGAAAGAAACGCATGTCCTCCCTGATGTCCTCTCCCGTTTTTGGTTCAGACCGGGTGTGAAACTCGCGAAGTAAACGTTACACAAAGCTACGCCACAAAGGCCGTGCTTCGATCTTCAACCACAAGACTTTGCTTTTCAACAGAAGCCTTGATCATTTGCATCTTAGCAATCCACACAGGCAAACCATTCTATGCAACGGATATCAGTCACACAGAATGAAATCCGATGTCAGACACACAGTCCATTTACACGTCCGTTCTGGGTCTAAACGAAACCGAAGGCACCTAGTACCCCGCATATCTATCGATCTCCAAGTACGTCTAGACGATCACTAACTGTTTCCATCTTCTTGGGTGTACAGCCCAATCAAGATCATCAGTAATCACCCAAGCGACGTGAAGACCTCCGGTCTTCAACCATCGTCTTCATCTTCGACTTATCGTCGTATCAGTTATTCAGAATGGGATAAACCAGGTCTTTCTGAATAACTCGCGTATATGATAAATACATGTTACACAAACACAACATACGCCTAATTCATCAGTCACTAACCGTAAATTAACAAGAGAATAATTCCCCAAATATTAACCCCGAAGGCCGAAACCAACATCAGATCAATATCCAGAAAACCATTCTACTTAGCTAACCGGCAGTTAGTTTCTAAATTTCACATTCATAGGGAAAGGTTCCCATTAATTTTATCAAAGATAAATCCTTTAAATTTATTCATTAATCTACTTTTGAATATCAATTCAAACTAGTCGGGATTAGCGAACCTTACTGAAGTAATCGTTTGTTTTAATTTCCCAATCCCAACCTATTCATCCCATGAAGTAAAACGGGTCTTACTTCGTATCTAACACCATGGTGTTATCGGTAAATTTAATTACCATTTCACGTTTAAATCTAATTAAAAATTTAACTATCGCCTGGAGCAAAACTGGTGATACTCGATTCTCGATCTTTTCAATCTAATTAAAGATTCATTAAAACTCCACTTAGTTTTAATCTTTAACTGGGTTAAAGAATCAGTGTCATTTAAAACACGGTTCACGATAAACCCCAAAATCACATTTCAATCAGTCCCTAACCGTAAAATAGCAAGTGAGCAATTCCCTAAGTATTAACCCCGAAGGCCGAAACCAACATCAGATCAATACCTCTTAAAACATTCAACTTAACTATTAGTTAGTTTCTGATTTTCTTAACTCCTTTAGGTCTAAGAACAGTATTATTGAAGATACCATTCACGACAACCCAAAATCACATTCCATTAATTATCGGGTTAAAGAACAAGTGTTATTTAAAACACTTTTCACGATAAACCCAAAAATCAATACCTATTCAATTCCAACTAAATATTATTTAATTAGTACACTTCATTAAATCTAAATAAAAAGATTTAATCTTTTCTCAACTGGGTTCAAGAACAGTGTTAATAAAGACACCATTGACGACAAACCCAAATCACATTTGATATTAAATACAAGGCTCTGAATAGAAAATATACCGGCTTATATTCAATATCAAATTCTACGACCAACAAATATCGTATTGGAAATAACGATATATATATATCTTTCAAATTCCATAGCAATATCTGTATCATCACGAAATCCAATATCGAAATATTCCGAAGACAATTTCGATTCAAATCCATACCGATATAATTATTGGAAATTTTGGTTATTTTCAAAACCATTTCAAATCCAATTTATTTATTTAAAAATAAATAGAATTATAATTCTAGTTCAAAACTAGTTCATTTCGATAAAAAAACTATTTTTATCTTTTCAAATATGGAGTTTTTCATCCCGATTCTTTCTAAATCATTTCTTATGATTTTACACAACTTATTACTATTTTTAATAATTTTATCAAGGCCCGTACAGTCGATTTCCATCAACGGCCATCGAACTGCACTTATAGCGACCTTTTCCAAATTTGATTTGGACATAATTCCAAATCCAACCGTTCGATTTCTAATTTCTAATATTCGTTAGAAACCTCTTTTCGATATGAACCCAACGGTTCCGGTTTTAGGAGAATCCGATGGTCGGATCTCCCGCAATATCCATTCGAAGTCAATGGTCGAAATTCGCGAACTACCGCAGCGCTGCGCGTTCTATTCCGGCCATTATATTATATATATAATATATACTTCGTCGATTTCCTTTTAAAACGTATTATATAAATTGTTTTAAATTCGTTTTCAAAATGATTTCAACTTCTTTTTCAAATTCAAATCAAAATTGAATTTTCCAATATAAATTCGTTTAAAATTCATTTCAATTCTATTTCAATTCAAATCCATTTTAATTCAAATCAGTTTCAATTCAAATCCATTTCAATTCAATTTCAATACGTTTTTAAATTCAATTCAAAACGATTTCAATTCTATTTCAATCTAATTCGAATTTCAATTCTATTCAGTTTATTTCGAATTTCATTTCAATTCAATTTAATTCGAATTTCAGTTCCTTTCAAAATATCAAATTTTGAAATCACTTTCGATATTTATTGTAAAATGAATAAAATCGATACAAATATCGTTCACGTCAAAATGGCGTCAATCTAATCAACACGGCTTCATATATTTCTATTTTCAAATATTCTATTTCAAATATTTCTATTTCAAATATTTCTATTTTAAATATTTCTATTTCAAATATTTCTATTCAAAACTGGAATGAGGCCCAATCAATTACCATATAACGTTAATTATATGGATTTTCTACAAGACATGTATAAAATAACAACGATAAATAATCAACCATCATCCATAGTGCATTCTACACTGTATAAGCATCAAATATAAATATTTAACGCTTATGACAGTCTGTCAATCAATCGATCGACATACAACTAATTATTGGGATTAGTGTATGTCATAAATCATCCCAATACCCGTGTGGGGTTTCAAACAATCAAACACAGATTTTATTTGTGCAGTTGGGCGATGTGTAAAATTTATCGTCCCAATCAATATCAATCAAATCAGTGTATATAAACAAACCTCCGATTTGTTTAATAATTATTTATTTTAAATACACGTTAAAAATTCTATTTTCAACTATAAAATATTTTAACTATTTAAATATTTTATTTCCATTTCACATCATATTACACAATCAACTACACAGCAAAATCAAACAAACAAGCATACAAGCCATCCATGGTCTGTGGACGACGGGTGTCGGGTGCTACTAAACACCGTCTGCATCCTAGTATATAATTCAACTAGAAATAAATTCAAAAGTGAGGAGTTCTCACCGGCTAGCTAATCCAAACGCCTCGACTCTTCTTATGTAGGAAATCTTCATCGTGCTCGCCTTTCGTCACTTTCGTTGCCCGTAGCCACTACATATATAAAAATCACATTTTTATAACTACGCTACATGGATAAAAAATATATTTTTATAATGGTGTTCATATAATAAAGATTATATTTTTATCACACTATTCTCTATATAAAAATTATATTTTTATATCGCTCTTCTTCCAATAAAGAATATATTTTTATAATGCTCCTACAAAATAAAAGATTATATTTTTATACTACTTAAAAATCATATCTCTTTATGGATAAAATCTCAACCTTATACGAATGAAAAATCTTATCTTCATGTATATAAAACTTTCAGCTTCACGTACATAAAAAATTTGATTTAAAAATCAATGCCTTAATTATAAAAGTATATATAAAATAATTGAATGAAATAAAATGCTTACTTGGTTTCACGTCGAACAGAGAAGGGGGGGCTTCGGCGGTGGTCGGCGCTGTCAGGGGGGTGCGGCGGAGGAGATGAACGGCGGTGGGGTAGGCCGGAGCAGCCACGGCGTAGGGTTCGAGCAGGCATCGGGATATGGGGTGCGCGCGATACTGTTTGCTCGGTTCTGGCAATGGAGGGCAGAGGAGAGGCGGAGCGGAGGATCAGTGATGGGTGGGTGGCGCGATAGGTGGACGGCGGCTGGAGGGAGCGCCCTCGATGGTCGATTTGGGGTTTTTCTTTTCTTTGTTACGGCTGAATGAAAGGAGAGAGAAAGGCAAGGGGAGCCTTATAAGTGAAAAGTTTTATATTATTTTATTCAATTTATTCCACAAAGTAACTTTTTATTTCGAACTCGAAATTGCACCCACCGACTGTCCTCCATAGCTAATTACCCCCATTCCGAACACAATGGGATATGTATCGAAGGCTGATTCAACCATTTCGATCAGTTTTCGTCAAAATCAAAATATAACTCTATATATTGAATTTTAAACGTACATTTCAATTTACTGGGGTCACATACTAACTCGAAAAATTCAAGAAACATATTCTCTAGCTTCGAATTGACGATACGGTCCTAACAAAACTAATTTCATCGAATTCTGAGACCGTTTGAAAAATGGCCATTTTCCAGTCGATTAAAATCAACTGAAACTGGTCAAACGCATTTTACTTTGCCACACTCACATATTGATTCGAAAAATTATGAATTTTGAAACCTAACAATAATTTGACACTGCGGATCCAACAAAAGTGGTTTCGTCGAAAACCGAGGTCGTTTGCAAAATGGCTATTTCTAAGGGCCTTTATATATATTAAAATATATACAAATTCCACACCGACTTTTCTGAATTTTAAACTGGACATATCTTTCAACTTCTAAAGTGAAATATCAGTTTCTTTGCTTCGTTAGAAAGATATGATTAAATAGATTTAAATATTTTTGGTTTCGCCAAAATCCGGTTCATTTTGCACCTGGTACATTCATTTGAAATTTAAAATCGAATTATCGAACTACCGCGCCATTTTCAATTCCTTTATGTATTTAAATAAATATTTATATTCTAACGACGATCTATATAAAATATACATTCGAATTATATTCAAAATAAATTTCTCGTCGTTTTTATTTAAAATAATTCATTTTAAATAATCAAATTCACTAAAATTGCCAAAATAAAAATTTTTAAATTGGCCCAGATTTCCGGGTTATTTCAAAAACCGACCAAATTCCCATTCGTGTTAAAATGGCACTTAACTACTTAACACGGCTCCACATTTCAATGTTTTCTGAATATTATTTTAAAATATTCAATAATTTTGAACTGGAATCTGACACAGCCAATTACCATGTAATTTTATTTATATGGATTTCAACATCGCATGTATACAATAATAATGATAAATAATCAATAAAAATTCATACAACATCCAGAGTGCATTCTACAACTATATAACCATTAAAATAAATAAATAACGCTTATACAGTCTATCAACCCATCGATTGACATACCACTAATTATTAGGATCAGTGCATGTCAAATATTATCCTAATACCCGTGTGGGGTTTTCAAACAACAAATACTGTTTATTATTTGTGCAGTTGGGCAATGTGTAAAAATTATCATCCCAATCAATATCAGATAAATAAGTGTACATAAACAAACCGTCCGGTTTGTAAATGAATATTTATTTATTTCATGATAATTTATATATATATTTTATATAAATAATTTTTATATACAACACATAAATACATGACAATCCCATCACAATTCAAATAAACAATCAACTGGTCCGTACAATAAATAGTGTCGTGGGCTTCTAAGCCCCGTCTGCAACCTAGTATATAATAACTGTAGTTTAAACTTAGTGTGAGAGAGTTCTCACATTCGTTACCACTCCATCAGTTTTAATTTCTAAATTTCAGTTCTGTTTGAATTTAGATCCGCTTCAAATTCTGATTTGCTCCTTTTTGATTTTGGTCAGTTCTGTATTGTAGTGTTTGCTGCCACAGTTCCAATGGACTCAAGTTTGCTGATTTCTGTTTTGATTTGCATGAGATAGACTATTTTAAACATTTCATTTCTTTAAAATAATTAAAACTAAATTGACTAAATTAATTATAATTAATTAATTAATCCCCCCTTTACATTATCTTCTTTCCCCGATAACCCTTCAGGCCCACGTCGAACGCTTCACCCCTCTTTCCCGTCACTGCACGCTCCACCGGCCGCCAGTCCCTGATCGCCAACCCTCACCTGACGTGGCTACTCGAGATCACCCACCCTCCTAAGCGCGGTGATGATCAATGGCCTCAATCACCTCTGAACGGCGTGTGAAGACAACAATTTTTGGGAGGAAAACCCACGAGCCACTCAGTTGAATTTGATCAAACTTGTATGAATATGAAGTTGGTGAAAATCTCTTTGATTTTCATTTGGAGATGGAGGCTAGTTTCAATCAGACTGGTAGATTCATAAGAATGAATAATCGACAATTTTGATCGTCCATACGATAGCGGCGGCGGATTTTTAATTGTGGTCGAAACTAGAGTTTCTTAGATATTTATATAAATATTTAAATATTATTTTATTCCCAAATTACTTGCTTCCAATTTCGAACTCCAAATCAAACCCAGTGACTATCGCCCCTAGCTAAATACCCCCATTCCGAAACCAGTGGGATATGTTTCATAAACCAATTCTAATGTTTTGATCAGTTTTTATCCAAATTAAAATATAAATCAATATATTGAATTTAAACGTACACTTCTATTTACTGGGGCCACATACAAACTCTAAAAATTCCAGAAAAATTAATTCTAGCTTTGTATTGACGATACGGTCCTAACAAAATTAATTTCATAAAATTTGAAGACCGTTTGAAAAATGGCTATTTTTTGGTCGATCCAATTTGAATCAAACTGTCAAAACACGTTTAACTTCGCCACGCTCACATATTGATCCCAAATGTAACGGCAAGGAATTTCGCTCGATCCGAATCAGTCGTTAAACCGATCTAGACCGCTCGAAACCCCTGATCGTTGAGAACAGGACAAATCAGAACGCAAACAGAAGAACATTTCATTGTTATTACAACAATTCCATCAGATACAAGAATATACAGAGTATAAATGATTAAATTACATTCGACAAATATCAGAGATTGCAATAAATTACATAGCAACGGAAAAATATACAAAACACAACTAGAAGTGATACACGGATACAGAGCTTTCCGAGCATCGTTCCAGCTGTAAATCAGGACCCTGTGAATATAAATCTGCAAAACCAAAACTACTAGCTGCTGGTGTGGAAAATAGGGGCACCCAGAGTTTAGGTTAAAACAATAAACTCCAGGTCAGTCATGTGACTGGTGTGAGAACTAAAACAGTTGTTAATATTGGTTTTAAAGTTAGGTAAATCAAGGGACCACGCCATATAACACGGAACGGGTTTCCTCCCAATAATACCAGTGCATAGAACAAACAGCGCAATGCTAAATAAAGAAAAATGAAGCTGTTATAAGACCCAGGTCCCATCACACAATGCAACACAAGCCGGAGGATAGGGTTTTTACCTTATAACAACCAAATCATGCTTGATACGTTTAAAACACATTATTTGATACTATTATAGGTGTATAGTGTCAAAACAATTTCAATCATAAATATCAATCATAGGCGGCATGAATGACCCATACCACTATGTCGCCATACTAGGTTCTACAAATAAAACCGAAACACACGTATTGGAAATTGGATTCCATCATGAGTCGAGGCAAGGGGCAAGCTCCTCTCCGCGTTCGAGACACTCTAGCAAATGCCTCAGGACCCCACTATGATCCTTGGAATCGGCTGGGCCGGTCCTCTCTTACTTTTGAGGATTGGCAATTCCTGAACACACGTTTCCCGGTCCTTACAGACCTATATCCGAGGCGCCTCATATCCAACAACCACACAGGTGAAAAGTATATAAATGTCAGGGCTGGTAGGTCACTGACACCACCCTAGCTAGAAAGAAACGTCGTGCTCTCCCAGCGGTCCGTCTCCCGTTTTTGACTCATACCGAGGTGTGAGGCTCGCGAATTCACGTTATACACAAAGCTACGCCACATAGGCCATGCTTTGATCATCAACCACAAGACTTTGCTTTTCAACAGAAGCCTTGATCAATTGCCACTTACGCATGCCACACTGGCAATTCACTCCATGCGACTGATGTCCATCGATATACAATCTCTGAGCTCGTACGTCTCAGAGAAGGGCGTTAAGCAAGAGAATAAATTCTCCGCCGCCAAACAGATGTATATTTAATAGAGATCTATCAACACAGAATAAAATCCAGTGTCAGACACACAATCCATTTACAAGTTCGTTCTGGGTCTGAACGAAACCGGAGGCACTTTCCTCGCATATCCATCCATCTCCAGGTACGTCTGGACGATCACCAACTGATTCCCTCATCCTGGGTGTACAGCCCAATCAAGATCATCAGTAATCACCCAAACGATGTGAAGACTTCCGGTCTTCAACCACCGTCTTCATCTTTGACATCTCGTCGAATCGGTTATTCAGAATGGGTATAACCCGGCCTTCCTGAATAACCCACGTATGATAAACAAATGTTACACAAACACAACGAACGCCTCATTCCAATTCAGAATATTCTTTTATTCACAAAATCACATTCATAGGGAAATGTTCCCATTAATTTTATCCAAGATAAATTCTTCTAAATTTATCCTATAATCTTCCTTTGGATATCATTTCAAACTAGTCGGGATTAGCGAACCACACCGAATTAATTATTTGTTTTATTTCCCAATCCCAACCTGTATATCCCATGGAGCAAAACTGGTGATACTCCATATCTAACACCACGGTGTTATCGGTAAAATTAATTACCATTTCACGTTCAAATCTAATTAAAGATTTAACTATCGCTTTGGAGCAAAACTGGTGATACTCCACTCTCGATCACTTTTCAGATTTGATAATTTAAATTATCAATTCACTTTTTAATCTAATTAAAGATTCATTAAAACTCCATTTAGTTTTAATCTTCTCAAAAATCAATATTATGTCTTTAACTGGGTTAAAGAACCAATGTCTTCTAAAACACGATTCACGACGAACCCAAATCACATTTGATATTAAATACAAGGCTCTGAATAGAAAATATATCGGCTTATATTCAATATCAAATTTTGAAACCAACATATATCGTATTGGCAATAACGATATAAAATATATCTTTCAAATTCCCATAACAATATCTGTATAGTCACGAAATCCAACATCGAAATATCCCGAAGATAATTTCGATTCAACTCCAGTCCAATCCACGTATTGGGAATATTGATTATTTTTAAAATCACTTTCAAATTCAATTTATTTATTTCACAAATAAATTGATTTTTAATTCTAGTTCAAAACTAGTTCATTTCGACAAAAATCTATTTTTATCATTTCAAATGTGGAATTCTTCATCCCAGTTCTTTCCAATTCACATATTATGATTTTACACAAATTATTAATATTTTTAATAATTTTATCAAGGCCCGTACAGTCGATTTCCAACAACGGCCATCGGACTGCACTTACATCGACCTTTTTCAAATTTGATTTGGACATAATTCCAAATCCAACCGTTAGATCTCAAATTTCTAATATTCATTTGAAATCTCTTTTCGATACGAACCCAACGGTTCCGGTTTTAGGAGAATCCGACGGTCGGATCTCCCGCAACGTCAATTCGAAGTCAATGGTCGAAATTTACGAACTGCCGCGGAGCGGCGCGTTCTATTCAGGCCATTATATATATAATATATATATATATTATATATTATATATATTTCGTCAATTTCCTTTTAAAACGTATTTTATAAATCGTTTTAACTTCATTTCAAAATCATTTCAACACTATTTCAATTTCTAATCAAAACTGAATATTTTATATCATTACTATATAAATGATAATATTTTCAAAACGTTATATTTTGAAATCACTTCTTTTCTATATTCATTATAAAAATGAATATAATCGATATAAATATCGTTCACGTCAAAATATCGCAACTCTAATCAACACGGCTTTATATTTTTCAATAAATCCGTTATTCTATTCAACAAATGAATATTTATTCCATTCAACACATGAATCTATATTTCTTCCAACACCTGACTAATCTCAACACATGAGTACTGTCAACACATCACTATTTTTGTTATGTAAAATATTTTATAAAACTATGGTATCTATCGTTTGATTTTTAATTAGACTTCTACTGGGAAGTAGTTCTAATTTTAAATATGATAAAGATGTAAATTTCATTGTATAAAATATTTCACTCAACACATGAACATCGTCAACACATGACTATTTTTATATTTAACACATGAATTTTCTTTTATAATATTCCTTATTTTCCCGATTTGAAATGAGGCCCAATCAATCACCATATAATGTTAATTATATGGATTCCATACAACACATGTATATAATAGCATTGAAAAATAATCAACCATCAACCAAAGTGCACTACACTATATAAGCATCAAATATAGATATATGACGCTTATAACAGCCTGTCAATCAATCGATCGACATATTTAATCAATCAGGATGAGTGAACTTCAAATTTCATCCCAACACCCGTGTGGGGTTTCAAACAATCAAACACAGATTTTATTTGTGCAGTTGGGCGATGTGTAAAATTTACCATCCCAATCAATATCAGTCGAATAGGTGTACATAAACAAACCGTCCGGTTTGTAAATGAATATTTATTTATTCACATTCACATTAAAAATTATATTTTTAACGTAAAAAATATTTATTTCAACACTTGAATTTCTATTCAGTTCATTTACACAATAAAAATGATATTTTTATTTTTCTAACATATTTTAGAAAATTTCGGCGGCATAACGGCACGATACTAGAAACGGGACGAGGCCTAGCCTTATCCCCGGTCTAGTGAAGGCCCACGCCATTCACACATCAATCAAATCCATTCCATTTCACCAAACAATTCAATTCAAACCAATTAGACTAACTAACTACACAACCAATCAAACAAGTCCATGGTCTGTGGACGATTGTGTTGGGTGCTACTAAGCACCGTCTGCATCCTAGTATATATATATATAACTAGAAAAAGAGAATTTGAGTGAGAAGTTCTCACCGACTAGCTAAACCAAACGCCACGACTCTTCTTATGTAGAAATCTTCGTTGCCCGTAGTCACTACATATATAAAAATCACACATTTTTATATTGTTGCTATGTATATAAAAATCACATTTTTATACTACTACTATATAGATAAAAATTCTATTTTTACTACGGTGTTCATATGATAAAGATTATATTTTTATATCGCCACTTATATAAAAATCACATCTTTGCTTCTTCTACATAATAAAGATCAAATCTTTAATACTTCTATAATGTAAAAAACATATTATTATCATCTCTATATCATAAAAATCATATTTTTATTAACTTCATATGTCAAAAATCATAGAAGCTTTAAAGCGGAGAAAACTCACTTTTTTTCTCTAACGCCTTTTCTGAACTGCTGAATTGTTGTTCGAGCTCCAGACTTTGCAAACAAGCTTCAATCTTCACACCATCTTTTTTTTAGCACAAGCACGCCATTCTGAACAACTTTTGCCTAGTGGTCTTCTTGCCGAAAATGTGCCATTTCGCCGGAATTCGCGAAAATACACGAATTTTGCCGCTTCCGGACAGCAGACTTTAAACGCGTTTTCCGGGCAGCTCCGAACTCCAAAACACGACTTCCATATAGCCAAATCGAAGAGAATTTCGTGCTCTACGACTTTGGTCTTGAGGGACTTTGGCTAAAAACGCACGGTTTGGGAGTTATTGACGAAAAACGGTCAGGGACTTTTATGCAAAAACGGGATTTTTGGTGAAAAGGGGGATATTGGCCATGTGGGGCCCACGGTCGGAATTGAGGGGGCTGGAGGGGGGGGCGCGGGCCTGATGGACGTGGGGGAGGGTGTGGGTGGCGGTAGTGGGGCCCGTGGTGGCCGTGGTGGTGGTGTTTGGGTGTAGGGTTTGCTAATTGAAGAGAGAGAGAAGAGGAGAGAGAGAGGAGGAGGAGGAGGTGGCCGGAGGGGGATAGAGGAGGCCGACGGCCAGTGGTGGCAGCGGTGGAGGAGGGGGCAGCGGCGGTGGTGGTGGAGGAGGCCATTTTTGAGTTTTTGTGGAGGAAGGAGGAAAAGTGAATTTATGAAATAGAAAAGGAGGAAAAGTGATTATATGCTAGTTTCTCGCGTATCGCCTGAACGCTAGCGATCTCCGATGGCCGCGGATTTCGGACACGACATAGTAGACGTGAAGACGAGTCCAACGAAACAAGTTTCGTCGAATTCCGAGTTCGTTTGACCGTTCAACAAAAATCACAAAAATGCTCAGATAAGCTCAAAAAATGCGATTTTGGCGCACCTTTTCTTCTCGCACGCTCACATGCTAACTCAAAAAAATCAAGCCCTCTTGGATTTAACCATTATTAGACGATACGAATCTAGAAAAAAAAGTAGAATTGAATTCCGAGGTCGTATCAATAATGTTCCTTTGTAAAATGACTGCTCGTTTTTCCCGGAACTGTTTTAGCTCGCACGGCCACATACTGACTCCGTTCGACGCGCCATTTGGAACTCAACAATGATTTGTCATTATGAATGCATAAAAATTTATCTCGTCGAATTCTGAGCTCGTATGCAAAATTTCACTTTTTAAGGGCTATGTATTGTTAACCGAACAACTCTAGCCCATAGCCACTATTCCGGATATCGGAATATATCGAACCTTATACTTTTCGGAGTTCTAAATGGCATTTTGAACTCAATGGAAGTGGTTTCGAGTCCAAATTCATCCGTAGGCAAAATATGACTTTTTGGGCCATGTATAATTTACATAGCGACTATTCTGAATTTTTAACTGGGCATAACTTTTGATTCCCGCTATGAAATTTCGATTTTTCAGATTCGTTGGAAAGATATTCACGAATTGATTCTAATATTTTCAGTTTCACTAAAATCCGGATTGTTTTGCTCCCGGTACATCCAATTGAAGTTTGAAATCGAATTATCGAACTACCGCGCCATTTTCAATTCCTTTTATAATTATATATAATTATTTATATTCTAACGACGACGTATATAGATATATACGTCGAATTCAATTCAAAATAAATTTCTCGTCGATATTATTTAAAATAATCCATTTTAAATGTTCAAAATTCACTAAAATTGCCAAAATAAAAATTTTAAACTGGCCTAGATTTTCGGGTTATTACAATCTCCCCCACTTAAAACTTTTCGTCCCCGAAAAGGAACAAAGTCGAAAATGGTTTGATTAATCAACTCTACGTTCGATCTGGCTTCCATTTTCCAACTTTTCAGTTTCTGAAAATTTTCAAATTTTCAAAAATTTGGCTAACACCCTAAATTTTCGAAAAATTTCGCCATAACCTCCCCTGCACCGGGAGCATCGAGGAATTTCAAATAGCTTCCCCGGTCCTTCTAATCTCAAAAAGAAAAAGAAAAAACCAAGCGGCTAGCCAATAGGCTCATAAAATCATCATCACCCAAACAAAACAGTAAATTATGTAGTAAACATGTACCTATTTGTCGGGCAAACAAATTTTATTCTCTGCTCTAGCCTCCTTGCTATGACCTGTTCAATGTAAGTATATGTATATGCAAGCAAATGCGACCAATTTTCAATATAGTTCAATATTTGATACAAGTAGGCACAAATGGTTCAAAATTATCAAACAAATAAACAAACAACACAAACATCAATCAATTAGTGAATTAGAGTTTCAAATTCATAATTTTGATACATATATACAAAAAATCATGTTTTTGATAACAATTCACAACAATGTGTTCTAGCTATATTAGTTTTGGTTCTCACACCAGTCTAATGGAAATATATAGAAATCACACCTTCGAAACACGAAAATAAACACTGATGATGTGGCCACATCACCAGAATTATCCCCGGGTGTCTAGAATGTGATTCTATATCTATCCAGTATATTAAAACTTCGACTATACGTTCATGACGCGTATACGCGAAATCTATATATACTCGATTGTCCATATTGAAAATAAATAAATAATCAAATACGTATAAAGCGATTTAAATTTTCAAAACAAAAATGTTTTCATTTGAAAAATATACTCTTCACACTCGTTCTAGGATACTACTGATCCTATCTCTAACGAGTCATTCTAATTGGATATTGCTAATCCAATATCTGATGAATTCTTTCGTATGGTTCTAATGTGCCTTGTTCTCGAGCTCTGTAAACCAAAGCTCTGATACCAACTGTAACGGCAAGGAATTTCGCTCGATCCGAATCAGTCGTTAAACCGATCTAGACCGCTCGAAACCCCTGATCGTTGAGAACAGGACAAATCAGAACGCAAACAGAAGAACATTTCATTGTTATTACAACAATTCCATCAGATACAAGAATATACAGAGTATAAATGATTAAATTACGTTCGACAAATATCAGAGATTACAATAAATTACATAGCAACGGAAAAATATACAAAACACAACTAGAAGTGATACACGGATACAGAGCTTTCCGAGCATCGTTCCAGCTGTAAATCAGGACCCTGTGAATATAAATCTGCAAAATCAAAACTACTAGCTGCCCGTGTGGAAAATAGGGGCACCCAGAGTTTAGGTTAAAACAATAAACTCCAGGTCAGTCATGTGACTGGTGTGAGAACTAAAACAGTTGTTAATATTGGTTTTAAAGTTAGGTAAATCAAGGGACCACGTCATATAACACGGAACGGGTTTCCTCCCAAGAATACCAGTGCATAGAACAAACAGCGCAATGCTAAATAAAGAAAAATGAAGCTGTTATAAGACCCAGGTCCCATCACACAATGCAACACAAGCCGGAGGATAGGGTTTTTACCTTATAACAACCAAATCATGCTTGATACGTTTAAAACACATTATTTGATACTATTATAGGTGTATAGTGTCAAAACAATTTCAATCATAAATATCAATCATATGCGGCATGAATGACCCATACCACTATGTCGCCATACTAGGTTCTACAAATAAAACCGAAACACACGTATTGGAAATTGGATTCCATCATGAGTCGAGACAAGGGGCAAGCTCCGCTCCGCGTTCGAGACACTCTAGCAAATGCCTCAGGACCCCACTATGATCCTTGGAATCGGCTGGGCCGGTCCTCTCTTACTTTTGAGGATTGGCAATTCCTGAACACATGTTTCCCGGTCCTTACAGACCTATATCCGAGGCGCCTCATATCCAACAACCACACAGGTGAAAAGTATATAAATGTCAGGGCTGGTAGGTCACTGACACCACCCTAGCTAGAAAGAAACGTCGTGCTCTCCCAGCGGTCCGTCTCCCGTTTTTGACTCATACCGAGGTGTGAGGCTCGCGAATTCACGTTATACACAAAGCTACGCCACACAGGCCGTGCTTTGATCATCAACCACAAGACTTTGCTTTTCAACAGAAGCCTTGATCAATTGCCACTTACGCATGCCACACTGGCAATTCACTCCATGCGACTGATGTCCATCGATATACAACCTCTGAGCTCGTACGTCTCAGAGAAGGGCGTTAAGCAAGAGAATAAATTCTCCGCCTCCAAACAGATGTATATTTAATAGAGATCAATCAACACAGAATAAAATCCAGTGTCAGACACACAATCCATTTACAAGTTCGTTCTGGGTCTGAACGAAACCGGAGGCACTTTCCTCGCATATCCATCCATCTCCAGGTACGTCTGGACGATCACCAACTGATTCCCTCATCCTGGGTGTACAGCCCAATCAAGATCATCAGTAATCAACCAAACGATGTGAAGACTTCCGGTCTTCAACCACCGTCTTCATCTTCGACATCTCGTCGAATCGGTTATTCAGAATGGGTATAACCCGGCCTTCCTGAATAACCCACGTATGATAAACAAATGTTACACAAACACAACGAATGCCTCATTCCAATTCAGAATATTCTTTTATTCACAAAATCACATTCTTAGGGAAATGTTCCAATTAATTTTATCCAAGATAAATTCTTCTAAATTTATCCTATAATCTTCCTTTGGATATCATTTCAAACTAGTCGGGATTAGCGAACCACACCGAAGTAATTATTTGTTTTATTTCCCAATCCCAACCTATATATCCCATGGAGCAAAACTGGTGATACTCCATATCTAACACCACGGTGTTATCGGTAAAATTAATTACCATTTCACGTTCAAATATAATTAAAGATTTAACTATCGCTTTGGAGCAAAACTGGTGATACTCCACTCTCGATCACTTTTCAGATTTGATAATTTAAATTATCAATTCACTTTTTAATCTAATTAAAGATCCATTAAAACTCCATTTAGTTTTAATCTTCTCAAAAATCAATATTATGTCTTTAACTGGGTTAAAGAACCAATGTCTTCTAAAACACGATTCACGACAAACCCAAATCACATTTGATATTAAATACAAGGCTCTGAATAGAAAATATATCGGCTTATATTCAATATCAAATTCTTAAACCAACATATATCGTATTGGCAATAACGATATAAAATATATCTTTCAAATTCCCATAACAATATCTGTATAGTCACGAAATCCAACATCGAAATATCCCGAAGATAATTTCGATTCAACTCCAGTCCAATCCACGTATTGGGAATATTGATTATTTTTAAAATCACTTTCAAATTCAATTTATTTATTTCACAAATAAATTGATTTTTAATTCTAGTTCAAAACTAGTTCATTTCGACAAAAATCTATTTTTATCATTTCAAATGTGGAATTCTTCATCCCAGTTCTTTCCAATTCACATATTATGATTTTACACAAATTATTAATATTTTTAATAATTTTATCAAGGCCCGTACAGTCGATTTCCAACAACGGCCGTCGGACTGCACTTACATCGACCTTTTTCAAATTTGATTTGGACATAATTCCAAATCCAACCGTTAGATCTCAAATTTATAATATTCATTGGAAAGCACTTTTCGATACGAACCCAACGGTTTCGGTTTCAGGAGAATCCGACGGTCGGATCTCCCGCAACGTCAATTCGAAGTCAATGGTCGAAATTTACGAACTTCCGCGGAGCGGCGCGTTCTATTCAGGCCATTATATATATAATATATATATTTTATATATTATATATATTTCGTCAATTTCCTTTTAAAACGTATTTTATAAATCGTTTTAACTTCGTTTCAAAATCATTTCAACACTATTTCAATTTCTAATCAAAACTGAATATTTTATATCATTACTATATAAATGATAATATTTTCAAAACGTTATATTTTGAAATCACTTCTTTTCTATATTCATTATAAAAATGAATATAATCGATATAAATATCGTTCACGTCAAAATAGCGCAACTCTAATCAACACGGCTTTATATTTTTCAATAAATCCGTTATTCTATTCAACAAATGAATATTTATTCCATTCAACACATGAATCTATATTTCTTCCAACACCTGACTAATCTCAACACATGAGTACTGTCAACACATCACTATTTTTGTTATGTAAAATATTTTATAAAACTATGGTATCTATCGTTTGATTTTTAATTAGACTTCTACTGGGAAGTAGTTCTAATTTTAAATATGATAAAGATGTAAATTTCATTGTATAAAATATTTCACTCAACACATGAACATCGTCAACACATGACTATTTTTATATTCAACACATGAATTTTCTTTTATAATATTCCTTATTTTCCCGATTTGAAATGAGGCCCAATCAATCACCATATAATGTTAATTATATGGATTCCATACAACACATGTATATAATAGCATTGAAAAATAATCAACCATCAACCAAAGTGCACTACACTGTATAAGCATCAAATATAGATATCTGACGCTTATAACAGCCTGTCAATCAATCGATCGACATATTTAATCAATCAGGATGAGTGAACTTCAAATTTCATCCCAACACCCGTATGAGGTTTCAAACAATCAAACACAGATTTTATTTGTGCAGTTGGGTGATGTGTAAAATTTATCATCCCAATCAATATCAGTCGAATAGGTGTACATAAACAAACCGTCCGGTTTGTAAATGAATATTTATTTATTCACATTCACGTTAAAAATTATATTTTTAACGTCAAAAATATTTATTTCAACACTTGAATTTCTATTCAGTTCATTTACACAATAAAAAATGATATTTTTATTTTTCTAACATATTTTAGAAAATTTCGGCGGCATAACGGCACGATACTAGAAACGGGACGAGGCCTAGCCTTATCCCCGGTCTAGTGAAGGCCCACGCCATTCACACATCAATCAAATCCATTCCATTTCACCAAACAATTCAATTCAAACCAATTAGACTAACCAACTACACAACCAATCAAACAAGTCCATGGTCTGTGGACGATTGTGTCGGGTGCTACTAAGCACCGTCTGCATCCTAGTATATATATATATAACTAGAAAAAGAGAATTTGAGTGAGAAGTTCTCACCGACTAGCTAAACCAAACGCCACGACTCTTCTTATGTAGAAATCTTCGTTGCCCGTAGTCACTACATATATAAAAATCACACATTTTTATATTGTTGCTATGTATATAAAAATCACATTTTTATACTACTACTATATAGATAAAAATTCTATTTTTACTACGGTGTTCATATGATAAAGATTATATTTTTATATCGCCACTTATATAAAAATCACATCTTTGCTTCTTCTACATAATAAAGATCAAATCTTTAATACTTCTATAATGTAAAAATCATATTTTTATCATCTCTATATCATAAAAATCATATTTTTATTAACTTCATATGTCAAAAATCATAGAAGCTTTAAAGCGGAGAAAACTCACTTTTTTTTCTCTAACGCCTTTTCTGAACTGCTGAATTGTTGTTCGAGCTCCAGACTTTGCAGGCAAGCTTCAATCTTCACACCATCTTTTTTTCTAGAACAAGCACGCCATTCTGAACAACTTTTGCCTAGTGGTCTTCTTGCCGAAAATGTGCCATTTCGCCGGAATTCGCGAAAGTACACGAATTTTGCCGCTTCCGGACAGCAGACTTTAAACGCGTTTTCCGGGCAGCTCCGAACTCCAAAACACGACTTCCATATAGCCAAATCGAAGATAATTTCGTGCTCTACGACTTTGGTATTGAGGGACTTTGGCTAAAAATGCACGGCTTGGGAGTTATTGACGAAAAACGGTCAGGGACTTTTATGCAAAAACGGGATTTTTGGTGAAAAGGGGGATATTGGCCATGTGGGGCCCACGGTCGGAATTGAGGGGGCTGGAGGGGGGCGCGGGCCTGATGGACGTGGGGGAGGGTGTGGGTGGCGGTGGTGGGGCCCGTGGTGGCCGCGGTGGTGGTGTTTGGGTGTAGGGTTTGCTAATTGAAGAGAGAGAGAAGAGGAGAGAGAGGAGGAGGATGAGGTGGCCGGAGGGGGGTGGAGGAGGCCGACGGCCAGTGGTGGCAGCGGTGGAGGAGGGGGCAGCGGCGGTGGTGGTGGAGGAGGCCATTTTTGAGTTTTTGTGGAGGAAGGAGGAAAAGTGAATTTATGAAATAGAAAGGAGGAAAAGTGATTATATGCTAGTTTCTCGCGTATCGCCTGAACGCTAGCGATCTCCGATGGCCGCGGGTTTCGGACACGACATAGTAGACGTGAAGACGAGTCCAACGAAACAAGTTTCGTCGAATTCCGAGTTCGTTTGACCGTTCAACAAAAATCACAAAAATGCTCAGATAAGCTCAAAAAATGCGATTTTGGCGCACCTTTTCTTCTCGCACGCTCACATGCTAACTCAAAAAAATAAAGCCCTCTTGGATTTAACCATTATTAGACGATACGAATCTAGAAAAAAAAGTAGAATTGAATTCCGAGGTCGTATCAATAATGTTCCTTTGTAAAATGACTGCTCGTTTTACCCGGAACTGTTTTAGCTCGCACGACCACATACTGACTCCGTTCGACGCGCCATTTGGAACTCAACAATGATTTGTCATTATGAATCCATAAAAATTTATCTCGTCGAATTCTGAGCTCGTATGCAAAATTTCACTTTTTAAGGGCTATGTATTGTTAACCGAACAACTCTAGCCCATAGCCACTATTCCGGATATCGGAATATATCAAAGCTTATACTTTTCGGAGTTCTAAACGGCATTTTGAACTCAATGGAAGTGGTTTCGAGTCCAAATTCATCCGTATGCAAAATATGACTTTTTGGGCCATGTATAATTTACATAGCGACTATTCTGAATTTTTAACTGGGCATAACTTTTGATTCCCGCTATGAAATTTCGATTTTTCAGATTCGTTGGAAAGATATTCACGAATAGATTCTAATATTTTCAGTTTCACTAAAATCCGGATTGTTTTGCTCCCGGTACATCCAATTGAAGTTTGAAATCGAATTATCGAACTACCGCGCCATTTTCAATTCCTTTTATAATTATATATAATTATTTATATTCTAACGACGACGTATATAGATATATACGTCGAATTCAATTCAAAATAAATTTCTCGTCGATATTATTTAAAATAATCCATTTTAAATGTTAAAAATTCACTAAAATTGCCAAAATAAAAATTTTAAACTGGCCCAGATTTTCGGGTTATTACACCAAAAATCATGAAAATTGGAATCTAGCAATAACTTGACATCTCGGATCCAACAAAAGTGGTTTCGTCTAAAACGGAGGTCATTCGCAAAACGACCTTTTTTAAGGCCTTTATATATATTAAAATATATATAAATTCTACAGCGATTTTTCTGAATTTAAACTGGACGTAACTTTTAATTCTCGTTATGAAATTTGAATTTTCATATTCATTAGAAAAATATAATTAAACAGATTCGAATATTTCTTGTTTCGCTGAAATCTGATTTATGTTAAATTCTGTACATTCATTTGAATTTCGGATCGAATTTTCAAACTATCACACCATTTTCAACTCCTTTTATAATTAAAATAAATATTTATATTCAAACTTCGATTTAAATAAATTTATACATTCTAATTCTATTCAAAATAAATTTCTAGTCGTTGTTATTTAAAATAAATCATTTTAAATATTCAAAATTCACTGAAATTGCTAAAATAAATTTTTTAAATTGGTTCTGATTTTCCGGATTGTTACAATCTCCCCCACTTAAAATATTTTTGTCCTAAAAAAGGAACGGAGATGAAAGTTGTTTTACTAATCAACTCAACTTTCATTCTTCAACTTTTTAGTTTCTAAGAATTTTCCAATTCTTCAAAAATTTGGCTAACACCCTAAATTTTCAAAAAAAATCGTCATAAACTCCTTTGTACGGAGAGGGGTTTCGAAATTTATTGGGCCGTATTAGGCACCCAATAAATCCTAAAAAGCATACACATATTTATAGTGATATATTCCGGTGTCCACAGGGGAGTGTGTATAGATCATAACTCCAGAGAATAAATTCTCGTCACCCTATAAATAGTTTTTGTGCCTTAATGTCTAGAGAGACGTGATTATTGTCAACTCCGGACCCGTGTGGGGTTTTTATTAATCAGGAAATTTACCGTTACATTTTATATAGTCCATAACAATCTTCGGTTCAACCTGAAATATAGTCATCGCCATACAAGCCTCTCGCTTGTATGGTAAATCTTCAACCTCATCACATAAGCTCCAAATGCTTATGTGGTATATGATAGAGTATGCTATCTTCATGCAGCATGCCATGTAGTGTAATTCAAAATTAATTATTACTATCCTATGGCGACGTTTATGATTTCACACAGAACAACTAGCACTCCGCATCCAATGGCATTCACAGGAGTTTGTATAATAAATAAAATTGCGCATCCAACTCATTAAGGTTTACCTATTTGCCGGGCACGCAAATAAATTCTTTACTCAACAGCAAATCCATTTACATGTTTAACAATGTGTATATATATATGTACATATATGGAAATGCAATAAATTTTCAATTCAGTTCAATGTTTGGTGCTAAATTCAACTTAGTTCAACATTTTCTTACATTAGTTATATTATACAATACCGACACATTTTCAAAAGAAAGCATACATACATTCATACAACCATCACACATATACACACATGTATCCAAAATACTAGTTCATTACATTAAAATCCAACTTTCTAGGAAGTCGTGCCTCCTTCTTGTATATTTTCCAAAGTAGATAGCTCCTTTCCTTTGGATTTCTTATCACCCTTCTTTAACGGGCAATCTCGGGCTAGATGCCCTACTTCTTTGCATCGAAAGCATTTCTCTTCTTTTCCTAGTTTTCTGGATTTCTTCTTTATGTTTGGACACTTATCAACAAAATGTCTCGTCTCCTTGCATTTGAAACAGACTATGTCCGCTCTTATCTGTTTCTCTTTCTTCTTTTTAGCAGGACACACAATTGCATAATGGCCTTCTTTTCTACATTTACGATAATAAACAACCATGTGTGTTCCTAAAATCAACTCTCTTACTGCTTTCTGGTGAGCGTTCCTTGCTTGTTTCGGGGTCATTCAGAATTTAGTATGAGATAAGCCACAGTCGTCCATATCCTATATAATATTTTGAGGATTTTGCCAAGAGAGTTTGCATTATTTTTCACTTAACAATTATCTTGACTATACTTTATTTACCATTCTAGTATTTTTATATTAGTTGAATCAATACTCAAACATCACAGCCAGCAATCAATTTGTTGATTAAATTTTCAAATATATAAATAATTTTTATATACTCAAAAATCATATTTCAGTGTCAAGTCACAAATAGTAAATTTTAGTTAATTTTTGGTTCTAGCACAGGTCGATTGGAAATTATATAGATATCCTACTTTCGAAACTCAAACACAAACACTGATGATGGGATCCCAATCATCAGTATCATCTCCAGGCGACTAGAGTGTGGTTCCATATCCATCTAGTATCTGAGGCTTCGAATATACACCCCGTCAGGCCTATACTCAAAATCTACCTATACTAGATTGTCCAAATTCAATATAAATAAATAATCAAATACGTATCATAGGGTTTAAATTTTCAAAAAAATTTTTTTTTTCAATTTTATTTTAAAAATAACACTCTTTCAACTCGTTCTAGGATACTACTGATCCCATCTCTAACGAGTCATCCTCATTGGATACTACTAATCCAATCTTTGATGAATTCTTTTGTTTGGTTCTAATGTGTATTGTTCTCGAGCTCTGTAAACCAAAGCTCTGATACCAAATGTGGCGACCCAAACATCCCTGTGAAGGAAAGCCCAAATTGCTTCGAGAACAAGACAAATCGGAACACAAACAAAAGAACATTTCATTTCTTATTACAACAATTCCATCAGAATACACGAATATAACAGAGTATGAATAAATATTATACATCAAAAAAATATCAGAGATTTAAATTACATTTAAATACATAGCAGCGGAAAAATAACACAAAACACAACTGAAAGAAATACGCGGATACAGAGCTTTCCGAATATCACTTCAGCTATAAACCAGGATCCTGCATAAATAAATCTGCAAAACCGAAATTACCAGCTGCCCGTGTGGAAAATAGGGGCACCCAGAGTTTAAGTTAAAACAATAAACTCCAAGTCAGTCATGGGACTGGTGCGAGAACTAGAACAGTTATTTAAAACTTTACTTTAAAAATAAGGTAAATCAAGGGACCATGCCATATAACACGGAACGGGTTTACCCCCAAGAATACCACTTCCTAAAACAAACAGCACAATGCTAAATAAAGAAAAGTAAGCTATTATAAGACCCAAGTCCCATCACACAATGCAACGCAAGCCGGAGGATAGAGTTTTACCTTATAATAACCAAATATGCTTGGTTCTTTTTAAAACAAATCTTTTATTATTACTATAAGTGAAGAAATCAACTTCAAATATAAATGTATCAATCATAGACGGCATGAGCGCCCCATCCCACTGTGTCGCCATATATATTATACAATCAAAACCTAAAAATGTCGTATTTGGAAATTGGATTCCCATACTGGTGGTTACTGATTTGAAAGATCTATCGCGTAGTGCAATTCCCCATAGTTTACGTCGCAGGCTTGCGAAAACACCGTAATGCACATCCGCACTATCCAGGAAACAAGTTACCAGGGCCTACGTCGCAGGCAAGCGAAAACAACGCTAACTCTATCCATCAGGGAATCGAGGGTGTGCCCTATCCCTCACCTCGGTCGACCGAATCCATGACAACTCAATGGGTGTCAACCCTCATCTCAAAACCGTACTGATCTAACCATCAGTTTACCACCATACCGGTGTGTGAGGCTTGCGAATTAACGCTACACAAAGGCATGCTATATTAAAGCTGTGCTTTGATCATTAATTACAAGACTCTGCTTTTCAACAGAAGCCTTGAACATTTTCCACTTAGGCATGCCACACAGGCAATTTACGCCATGCGACTGATGTCTATCGATATACAACCTCTAATCCCGTATGTCTCAGAGAAGAGTGAAGTAAGGGAATAAACTCCCCTTCACCAGGCAGATGCATATTTAATAGATATCAATCAGCACAGAATAAAATCCAATGTAAGACACACAATCCATTTAGAAGTCCGTTCTAGGTATGAATGAAACCGGAGGCACCTTATTCCTCGTCCCGTATGTCCAATAAAGGAGAGAGGCCCTCGCATACCCGTACAATCAACAAGTACGTCCGGACAACTACAACTTTAGCCCCCTTCAAGGTGCTACCCCAATCGTGAGCATCAGCAACACCCATCCATTCGATGTGAAGATCGTCGGTCTTGCACCATCTTCAATCTCTCTGACTTATCGTCGAACCAGTTATTTAGAATGGGTGTAAACCCAGCCTTTTCGAATAACCCACATATCTTATGATCAAGTGCTATAACAACACATCATACGCCTCATTCCAATCCAGAATATTCTTTTATTCAAATATTCTTTTTCTTTGGGAAAGGTTCCCATTAATTTTATCGAAGATAAATTCTTTAAATATATTCTTTAATCTTCCTTTGGATATCAAACCATATTAAGGTTTTCCAAACTAGTCGGGATTAGCGAACTACACCGAAGTAATCATTTATTTTATTTTCCAATCCCAACCTATTCATCCCATGGAGAAAAACTGGTAATACTCCATATCTAACACCACGGTGTTATCGGTAAATATTAATTACCATTTTACGTTCAAATCTAATTAAAGATTTAGCTATCTCCTGGAGTAAAACTTGTAGTATTCCATTTTCGATCATTTTCTTGAATTGATAATTTTAATTATCACATTCACTTTTCAATCTAATCAAAGATTCATTAAAACTCCATTTAATTTTAATCTTCCCAAAAATCAATATTAATGATTATTCAAAGCTAAGAAATTAATCTTATCTTTAATTGGGTTAAAGAACCAATGTCATTTAAAACACGGTGCACGATAAACCCAAAATCGCATTCCATTCCATCAGTCTCCAACCGTAAATTAGTGAAGGAACAATTCCCCAAGTATTAATCCCGAAGGCCGAAACCAACATCAGATCAATACCCAGGAAACCATTTAACTTAGCTAATCTCCAGTTTGTTTCAAATTTTCTTAACTCCATTGGGTTTAAGAACAGTATTTTTAAAGATACCGTTCAAGACAAACCCAATATCCCATTTCCATTGTTAATCGGGATAAAGAACAAGTGTTATTTAAAACACCGTTCACGATAAACCCAAAAATCCAATTCTTTTATTCCATTCCAATTAAAAATTGATTAATTGGAAATTTCCACTAAATTTTAATAAAAGATTTATTCGTTTCTCAACAGGGCTTAAGAACAGTGTTAATGAAGACACCGTTCACGACAAACCCAAAATCCAATTTGATATCGAATACAAGGCTCTGAATAGGAAATATATTGGCTTATATTCAGTATCAAATTCTGAAATAAAAAAATATCATATTGGAATAACGATATATATATCTTCCAAATTCCTCCACAATATCTGTATAATCACGGAATCCAATATCGAAATATTCCAAAGATAATTTCGATTCAAATCCATTCTAATTCGTATACTGTAAATTCTGGTTATTTTTAAAATCATTTCAAATCCAATTTATTTATTTAAAAATATTGGATTATAATTCTAGTTCATAACTAGTTCATTTCGATAAAAATATACTTTTATCTTTTCTAATATGGTATTTTTCATCTCAATTCCTTCCAAATCATTTATTATGATTTTACACAAATTATTGATATTTTTAATCATTTTATCAAGGCCTGTACAGTCGATTTCCATAAACAGTCATCGAACTGCACTTACAATGATCTTTTCCAAATTTTATTTGGACATAATTCCAAATCCAACCATTAAATTTCAAATCTCTTATATTCATTGGAAAGCTCTTTTCGGTACAAACCCAAAGGTTCCGGTTTTAGGAGAATCCGACGGTCGGATCTCCCGCAACATCAATTTGAAGTTAATGATCGAAATTCACGAACGGTCGCTGCGCGGCGCATTCTATTCAGGCCATTATAATATATATATATATATATATATATATATATATATATATATTTTGTCGATTACCATTTAAAACGAATTTTATAAATCGTTTTATATTCGTTTTAAAAACAATTTCAATTCCATTTTCAAATTCAAATAAAAATTGAATATTCTTTATGACTTCGTTTTAAATCCATTTTAAATCAATTTCAATTTCATTTCCAAATTCAAATCAAAATTATACTTTCCTTATGAATTCATTTATAAATTCATTTCAAATCGATTTCAAATTCGTTTCCAAATTCAAATCAAAATTGAATTTTCCTTATGAGTTCGTTTATGAATTCATTTCAAATCGATTTCAATTTTATTTTCCAATTCAAATCCAAATTGAATATTCCATATATATTCGTTTTAAATTCATTTCAATATTAAAATGGTAATATTTTCAAAATTTCATATTTTGAAATCACTTTTCGATATTCATTATAAAATGAATAAAATCGACCAAATTCCCGCTCGTGTTAAAATAGCGTTTAACTACTTAACACTACTTCACATTTCAATGTTTTCTGAATATTATTTTAAAATATTGGATAATTATGAACTGGAATCAAATACAGTCAATTACCATATAATTTTATTTATATTGATTTCAACATCACATGTATACAATAATAACGATAAACAATCATTAAAACTTCATACAACATCCAGAGTGCATTCTACAACTGTATAAGCATTAAAATAAATAAATAACGCTTATACAGTCTGTCAACCCATCGATTGACATACCACTAATTATTGGGATTAGTGCATGTTATCCCAACACCCGTGTAAGATTTTCAACAAATACTATTTATTTTTTGTGCAGTTGAGCGATGTGTAAAATTTATCGTCCCTACTAATATCAGATAAATAAGTGTACATAAACAAACCGTCCGGTTTGTAAATTAATATTTATTTATTTCATGACAATTTTTATATATATTTTTTATATAAATAATTTTTATATACAACACATCAATATATGACAATCCTGTCACAATTCAAACAAACAATCGACTGGTCCATACAATAAATAGTGTCGTGGGCTTCTCAGCCCTGTCTGCAACCCAGTATATAATAACTGTAATTTAAACTGAGTGTGAGAGAGTTCTCACATTCGTTTCCACTCCATTAATTTTAATTTCTAAATTTCAGTTCCATTTGAATTTAGGTCCTCTTCAAATTCTGATTTGCTCCTTTTTGATTCTGGTCAGTTCTGTATTGTAGTGCTTGCTGCCACGGTTCCAACGGACTCAAGTTTGCTGAATTCTATTTTGATTTGCATAAGATACGCTATTTCAAACATTTAGTTTCTTTAAAATAATTAAAACTTAATTAACTAAATTAATTATACTTAATTAATTAATCCCCCCTTACATTATGTTCTTTCCCCGATAACCCTTCACGCTCACGTCGAACAAACCCATCACCCCTCTCTCCCGTCACCGCACGCTCCGCCGGCCATCAGTCCCTGATCGCCAACCCTCACCTGACGCGGCTACTCGAGATCACCCACCCCCTAAGCGTGGCGACGATCGATGGCCCCAATAGCCTCTGAACGGTGTGCGAAGATAGCAACTTTGGGGAGGAAAAACCCATGAGCCACTCAGTTGAATTTGATCAAACTTGTATGAATACGAAGCTGGCGAAAATCTCTTTGATTTTCGTTTGGAGTTGGAGGCTAGTTTGAATCAGATTGGGAGATTTTTAAGGATGAATAATCGATGATTTTGACTGTCCTTATGATAGCAGCGATAGATTTTTAATTGTAGTGGAAACTAGGGTTTCTTAGATATTTATATAAATATTTAAATATTATTTTATTCCTAAATTACTTGCTTCCCGTTTCGTACTCCAAATTAAACCCAATGACTGTCGCCCCAGCTTAATACCCCCATTTCGAACACAATGGGATATGTTTCATAAGCCAATTCTAGTGTTTTGATCAGTTTTTATCCAAATTAAAATATAAATCAATATATTGAATTTAAGCGTACATTTCTATTTACTAGGGCCACATACAGATTCTAAAAATTCCAGAAAAATTATTTCTAGCTTCATATTGACGATACGGTCCTAACAAAGCTAATTTCATCAGATTTGAAGACCATTTGAAAAAATGGTCATTTTCTGGTCGATCCAATTTGACTGAAAATGTCAAAACACGTTTAACTTCGCCATTCTCAAATATTGATCCCAAAAATTAGGAAAATTGGAATCAAGCAATAACATGACATCTCGGATCAAACAAAAGTGGTTTCATCGAAAACGGAGGTCATTTGCAATACGGCTATTTTTAAGGCCTTAATATATATATATATTCTACAGCGACTTTTCTGAATTTTAAACTGGACGTAACTTTTAATTCTTATTATGAAATCTGGATTTTTCACATTCGTTAGAAAGATATAATTAAACAGATTTGAATATTTCTTGTTTCGCTGAAATCCAATTTATTTTGAGTCTTGTACATTCATTCGAAATTCGAAATCGAATTTTCAAACTGCCGCGCCATTTTCAACTCTATTTATATTAAAATAAATATTTATATTCAAACTTCGATTTAAATAAATTTACATGTTCTAATTCTATTCAAAATAAATTTCTAGTCGTTATTATTTAAAATAAATCATTTTAAATATTCAAAATTCATTGAAATTGCTAAAATAAAAATTTTAAATTGGTTCTGATTTTCCGGGTTGTTACAATAGTTTAGTTAAACAAAAATATTCATTTTTTTTCAATATAGTTTAGTTAAACAAAAATATTCATTTTTGTCAATATAGTTTTGTTGAAACAAAAATATTCATTTTTGTCAATATAATTTAGTTAAACAAAAATATTCATTTTTGTCAATACAGTTTAGTTGAACAAAAACATTCATTTTTGTCAAATTAGAATTCTTGAACAAAATATACACTTTTGTCAAATTAGAATTGTTGAACATAAATATACATATCTGTCAAATTAGAATTGTTGAACAAAAATAGATATTTTTGTCAAATTAGAATTGTTGAATAAAATATATATTTTTGTCAATACACATTAGTTAAAACAAAATATACATTTTTGTCAAAAACACATTAGTTAAAACAAAATATACATTTTTGTCAAAACACATTAGTTGAAACCAGATTTGTCACTTTCCTCAAATTATACAATAGAATTTTATGCAAATTAAAGTGATATTTTTACCGTCAAATTATACAATAGAATTTGTATGCGAATTTAAGAATCATTTTTATTGTCAAAACATACAATAGAATTAGTATACAAATTTAAGAATCATTTTTATTGGCAAAACATACGTTAGAATTTGTATGCAAATTAATGTGACATTTTTACCGTCAAATTATACAATAGAATTTGTATGCAAATTAAATTGACATTTTTACCATCAAATTATACAATAGAATTTGTATGCAAATTAAAGTGACATTTTTATTGTTAAATTATACAATAGAATTTGTATGTAAATTTAAGTGACATTTTTATTATTAAATTATACAATAGAATTTGTATGTAAATTAAAGTGACATTTTTGTTGTTAAATTGTACAATAGTATTTGTATGCAAATCAAAGTGAAATTTTATTATCAAATTATACGTTAGAATTTGTGTACAAAGTAAAGAGGCATTTTTATATGTATGTTATACATTGAAACTATTTATACAAATAAAATATATCTTTTATTTGTTGAAGATAAAGATAGAAATTGCATACAAATAATGAAAATAAAAATTATCTTTTTATTTATCATTAACAAAAATGTCACGTAAATAAAATGCATATTTATTTGACATTATGAACATGTATATATGATATGCCAATATAACATTCTTTTATTTGGCGTGTCAAATACGGTAGTGGAATCGTTGAATGATTTATATTTATATATAATTATATATATAAAAATATAAATTTAAATTAAATAAATCACGCGTGGTAGTTCGCATTTTGGAATTGTAACTTTGAACGATTATACCGAAAGATCCGACCGTCGGATTTTTCCCAAACTGGAACTGTTAGGTCCACTTTGGGAAGATCTTTCCAACGATATAAAATTCGTTAAAATCTAACGGTTAGATTTTGAGATATGTGTAAATCAAATTTGGGTAAAAACAGCGCTAGGGTCGCCTGTTGACCCGAAGCATCGTTAAATTAAATTGGGCTATTTTTATATAAATAAAAATAGCGATAAATTGTTATAAAATAACATTAACGATACGAAATGATTTTAAATTATATATATTCGAGAATTATTTGAAAAGACCGAGTTCAATCACATTTCAAATAATTATATGACGATTTAAAGTCGAAGTCATTGAAGACCGACGATCTTTGCATCGAATGGATGACTACTGATGCCTTGGAATGATTTTCACCCAGGAAAGGGTTATAGTGGTAGTTGTCTGGACATACTTGTTGATTGTTCGGATAAGAGAGCACCTCTCTTCCGTATTGGACATATGGGACGAGGAATACGGTGTCTCCGGTTTCGTTCAGACCCAGAACAGATTTGTAAACGGATGTGTGTCTGACATTGGATTTCATTTTATGTGAATTGATTTCTATTTAATATATATATTTTTGGTGGCGGAGAATTTATTCTCTTGCTTAACACCCTTTTCTAATAAGCATGAGCTTAGAGGTTATATATTGATAGTTATGATCGCATGGCGCGAATTGTCAATGTTGCATACCAAGATGCAAATTATCAAGGCTTTTGTTGAAAAGCAGAGCCTTGTGGTTGATGATCAAAGCACATCCCATTTAGGCATAGCTTTGTGTATAGCGTAACTTCGCGAACCTCACACCCCGGTATGAGTCGGAAACGGGATAAGGGAACGCAGGGAGTGCACACGTTTCTTTCTAGCTAGAAGTGGTATCAAGGTTTTGCAAGCCTTGACATTTTACTTATGTGGATGATGGATCACAAGGCCTCGGTTATATTGGTCGATAGTGACCAATTTATAGGTTCAATAGGACCGGGAAGCATGTGTTTAGGAATTGCAAATCCACTAAAGTATTTGTGGACCGGCCCTGCAGGATTCAAGGGTTCGCCAGCGTTCGAATCCTGAGACATTTTCTAGAGTGTCTCAAATCGGTAAGGAGATCGTCCCTAGCCTTGACTCATGATGGAAATCCAACTTCCAATATGACACCATGCGGTTTTGATTGTAGAACTAGTATGGTGACATAGTATATGGTAGCTATGCCATCTAAGATTGATACACTATGATTGAAAAATGTTTTTGAAACATATATACACTAATAATAATATCAAATCCGTTTTTATTGTATCAAGCAATTTTGACCATTATAAGGTAAAACTCTATCCTCCGGTTTGCGTTGCATTATGTGATGGGACTTGAGTCTTATAATGGTTTCATTTTTCTAAAAAGCATTGCGTTGTTTAACGATTTACTTTATTTATGCACTGACAATCCAAGGGAGTAAACCTGTTCCGCATTAGCAGCGTGGTTCCTGTGATTAGCCTTATTATTATTAAATAGGTTAAGTAAGATTTCTCATACCAGTCCTATGACCGACCCATAGTTTTTTTCACGTGCAAACTCGGGTGCCCATATTTTCCACAGAAGAAGTTGAGTAGCTTATTTTGCAGATATATTTAGCAGGATTCTAGATCGAAGCTTAAAGCAGTGTCCAGAGCATTGATAGTCTTCCGCTGTGTTAGTTTATTTGGTCCGCTGCATTGTATTACATTTATTGTAATTTATCTTCCGTTGTATTATATTGATGTACTCTGATAATCTGTACTTTGATGTAACATTACTAATTTTTTTATAAAAGTCTTCTGTTATTTGTTCTGATGTGTTGTATGCCCAAAGTTAGCGTATTCGGGTTTTTGAACGGTCTTAGTCGATTTTGCGATCGATTAGGTCCAGGCGAAATCCGAATCATTATAGTTTCTCTAACTCCGTTCCTTGCCGTAACTTTAGGATTCCTTCCTTTATTCATGGTTTTAAATGGAATATGACAGGAAATCCAAAGGCGCCTACTAGTGATGAATACTGGCAACGCCTCAATGCTTTGCGGGCGATACCAGAGAATCTCCGCGATACCAGCACCGTGATAAGCCAGGATCGCCTCCGCCGTGCTGGGTTAATGCAGAAAAACCGGGCTGTGATTAGGCCCACGGTTTCAATTAGTATGCCAAAGGAAGGAGTTGTGGCGAGTCCTATGCCTAGCGGGCGGAAGAGAAAAATACCCCCAGCGGGAGGAGATTCGCAAAGGACCGCTGCGTCTCAAGGAGATGTGCGCAGAGGTGAGGTTCATGGTCAACAGGAGGTTGCCAGAGATGAGAGGTTACCGAGCACTCCCGTCGCGCCTCCGATAGGGGAGAGGGAAGGAGTGTTGGTTGGACCGCAGTCTCCTACGACTTACTCAACGGCCACGGCCTCGCTCGAACCCGCGGCCAGTTTGAAGGTTTAAAAGTACTTTCTTTAGTAGTGACTCCATGGCCAAACACGATGAGCCTGGATGAACTTATTTGCGCTGCTGAGGGCCTAATTCCCTTGGTCGGACAACAATCTGGTCTGTTGAGGGAACACTTAGGGCATACATCCATAACACTGCATAGCATAGATGTTTGCCCACGTGAATTACTTGACTAACTTCGGCTTGTTCCGCTGGCAGGTGGACGCGGCGGATGAAGCTATGGGCGCGGGGATCGCCAACATCCCCAGAGTACTTCCTTCGTGAGATTCCAAAGATCCGCCAACTTGTATGGTGCTCCACCTCCGTTAAATCGAGGCAGCAGTCATCGAGACCGGGATCAATCTAGGCAATCTCTGACACCTCCTCCCCCTCCTCCTGTTCGCGTATCCGCAGGAGATACTCAGCTCAACATAAGTGGGTCTCGACCTTTGTCTTCGACAACTCCCCCGTCGGCCACCCCTCCGGCTCCCGTTCAACTTGCTAAAGGGAGGGAGTTGCTGTTTGGTCAACCAAGGTCGGACATGGAACTCATGACGGGAATGTGGAATCTGACAGAGTCCCAAATCCGAGCGTTTTCTATAGATGAGAGGAGGATGTTTTTGAAGCTGTACTTTCCGCAATATCATTTTGACGAGCAGTCGTCTCTCCCGGATCTCCATCCTTCTCCTAGTAGGGAATCCGGAGATATATGGATGCACGTACAGGCTACATACCACCAGACCAACGAACTTACCAAGTATTACCACAATCTTTCCGAGTTGATCAAGAGGAAGAACCTGGAGCTTATCAATTGTCAACTGACTATTGATGGTGAACATACCATGGTTACCCACTTAGAAGCCGAGATAGGTGGTTTTCTCTGCTGCATTCGTGGTTAATTAACCGCTACCCCGTGTTTTTTTCAGTTTTAACTTTTGACTATGCTATTGCGGCAGAGCTGAAGCTAGCATACTCGACTTTAAAAATAGGGGCTGCACATGACCGTGAGACTTTTAGCGATATAGTAAGTCGCTTGACCCTTGAAAACACATCCCTTAAGAATGATTAGGATGATGGTCCAATGTATGCGCTGACATGGAAAAGGAAATTGAGAAGGTTACTCAGCTTCAGAATGATAATACCGCTTTGAAGGAGGAAAACAAGAGGTTGCGATCTGAGAATGCCGAGGTTACCGAGTTAAAGAGGCAGCTCGAGGCAATGAGGAAGGCGAAGGAGGACGCTGAGGCTAGCAACAGAGATGTACTGAGTGCGGCTGAGGGTATAAAAGCCGACCATGAAAGGGAGATCGAGTAACTAAGGTGACAGATGAATGACGCCGAGTTCTGTGTTGGGTCCTCCTTCGAGGAGAGTATCCACGATATGTACGTGAAAGCTTTGGAATTTCGAGGGATTTCATGGGGCGAAGACTACCCCTACGAGCTAGCTAGGACCTGGGAGAGATTAATCCCTTACGAGGCCTTATTGCGCCAAGTGGACATAAGCACCCTGGATAGCGCCAACTCACAAATGTCCTTCTGAACAACGACGAACGCGAGAGGCTGGAGGAGGGAAGGAGGCCATTGTAGGAGGATGCTGAGAATTAAAGGTTGGTGAGGCTTGCCGAAGAGAAAGGAATGTTTGCGGTGACCGGGAGCACGGTGATGGCGGAAGCATTTGCAGAAGGAAGTTCTCATCCGCCCCTAGGCCTCGGATCTGTCATGGTGAGTGGTCCTGGGGATTTGGCCCAAACTGCTACTAAGTATAATCCTAACTTCCCAGCACTGGGGGCTACCAGGCTCACTTTACCTACCATCGCAAGCACTCTTTCTATTATTCCTATGCCATCCTTGGCCATAGGTAAATCTCTTCTACCTTGCATCCATGAGAATGAAGTGATTACCGAATTTATGGACTAAAAAGGTTGCGTCGTTGCTTATGCAGTTCCTTCTGAGTCTACGACGGCAGCGGACCCTGCTCCCATGATCCCTCCAATGATTGAAACTGGGTCGGGCCTCTTAGGGACACAGGCTGGAGAAGGCGGCGACCCACTCGACCCCTTTTCTGACATAAGAGTAACTTCTAGCATGGTCAAGATTCTTAAAGAAGAAGGAGAGGTAGTCGATGGGCAGAGTGACCCTGCCAAAGGCCTGGTAGAAGCTGATGTGGCTCCGATGGCGGCTCTGGTGGCGAGGCAACAGGCCATGATTGTGGCCAAGCGTAAAGAACCAGAGGAGAAGCGAGAGCATGACGAGGCTGGCAGGAAGGAGCTACCAGTGTAGACTCGGCAGGAGGCCAAGGCGAGGGCTGCTGACACTGTCACGAAGAAGAAAGCCGATGAGGAAGCTGAGAAGAAGAGGGCTAACGATGAGGCCCGGAAGAAGTGGGAGGATGAGGAAGCGCAGCAGAGGACTACTGAGTCCCTTGAGGAAGCCAAAGCTGGCGATGTCACGCCTCATAGGTCCCAAAAGCTTGCTACACGGAGGGCTGCCAGAGAAGCCAAGGAGAAAGCTGAGCGGGAAGGAAAGGCGATCCCGGAGACGAGTGACGCTGTGGTCGGCCTCGCTGTTGGAGGTGCCCCTAAGCCTACGCCGCAGACCACTCTGATTGACATTACCGAGGTATCTAGTGGCTATGGGACGGGCGAGAGACGCCTCTCGGCTTCTCATGAATTGACCACTTCCCGGAGGGGCGGAGATAGAAAGAGCAAGTCTGGTAAGAAGAAGCCCATAACCAAGGATGAATCGTCAAGCGTGGAATCTACAAAAAAGAGCAAGCACAAGCACAAGCAAAAGGAAGCATGGTTAGTGTGAGCAATCTTAGCAGGGGTTACCATTATTTTAGGTAGTGTAGGCCGATAGTTTACACGAGTACGGCCCTCGCTTTTGTTTTTTCAAGACATGGTGTGGTTCTCATGTATACCTTGTCATTTGAAAGTAAAAGTGTTAGACACGTAGTTTGTTTAGCGTGTGTGTGAGTGAAAAGGAAATATTAATTAGTAAAGATCGCATTTTATGTCAAGTGTTCGGATGTTCTTTTTATGTTTTCCAGCGTCATGTACTTGCATAAAATTACTTATCGTTACACTTGTACCAAAAGCGATTAGGGACCGTTTCTGTGTAAATTATTCCAGAGAGGTAAGGTAGAACGTTGGTTTCATTAAGCTCCCCTCATCTCAGGGAACCCATAGTTTGTGAAACTAGGCTGTGCGCCTGCTATTTTGGATGGCCCGGGGTTAAACCCAAGTATAGCAAAGGCTTAGGGCGTCGCGTTGTGCAGTCTTCCATGTGGGTAGCTCTCCCGTCGTTCATCGAGTTGAGGCGAGCCGTCAGACGTCGTTTATTCGCCGGCAGATCTAAAAAATGACGATTTTGTGACTCAGTGCTGAGTCATTAGGGCTGAGGTGTCACACTATCTTGACTGGATGGTCTTGATTGATTCTAGGTTGATCGGATGGCCTAAATTAATCCTAAATTCTATATAAAAACATGTAGACTCAAACCCTAAAACCTAATCAAAATTAAAACCATGGCCGTCATGCTATCACCATGCAACCTAGAATAGTCGTCATCACTAGAGGAAAAGTAAAGCTAATCAACTCAATTCAACTCATGTCTATAACAACTAAAACAACAAATTTGTCTACATCAAAGGCGAGCTAAATCAATTTCAGAACTCAGATCGCAGAACTCAAGACCTTCTTTGAGTTGTGAGTCGATTTCTTTAATAAGATAATTAACAAGTTAATTAGGTTGAGTTACAATTTGGGTTATATGGTTATGTTTGTAAAACATTGGGAAAAAATGCGATATTTTGTGAATGTATGCTAGTTGTTCATAATGATAGTTTTTGTTGTGAATCCCTTTGTATATACCCAATCATATATGTTCAACCTAATTCATGTTTGACATCATTGTTTATGCAAGTTTGGGTGCATATTATATGCTAGTTTCTATGTGAATTGTACATAGTTTACATGTGAACCAAATAAGATGACTCTATGCAAGTTTAGGTAGAAATTGGATTCACATATATGCAAGTTTACACCTTTAGATTTAGATCTATGATATACATAGTTTTATGCAAGTTTGTGACTATGGCCTATGCAAGTTTTGGGTGAAAACTATATTCATATATGCAAGTTTTGGGTGAAAATTATATTCATATATGCAAGTTCACACCTTTTAGCCTATGTTTAGATTCATGACAATACCAAGTTTATGCAAGATATGTTGTAATCCTTATTAGTAAGTTAGATCCATTTTGTGTGTTATGCAAATTTGTGATGTTTCTTCCCTTTTATGTCATTAGACTAATTGCTAGTCTAATATATATATATATATATATATATGTCATGATAAGCGAACGAACAACGCGGGGACGATGGGGGTAATATTGAATATACACATATTGAGAATTGGCATGAATGGCCTTAAAAAGGCATATAATTAATTTAAGACATTAATGGGAAAAATTGATATTTATGGACATAATTTAGGTGACAATTATGCACATAAGTATACTTGGAATTTATTTACAAATTTGAACAGGGATATTAATACAATTTAGGGTTAAATAAAGATGTGTAATAATAAACCACCTAAGACACGAGGTTAGACTCTTTTGTGGTGTAAGACTGCCCGGACCCGCCCAGTAAATCCAGCAGCCACAAATGCCAGTCTAATGTGAGAGGTCAAAGGCATGAATTAAATGCGCAATAGTTGTAAAGACACGTGGTTAGTCTCGTTTGTGGTGTAAGACTGCCCGGACCCACCCGGCTAATCCAGCAGCCACAAATGCCAGTCTAATGTGGGAGGTCTTTACAAGGTTACGGTGTTAATGAACTAAGAAACACTTAACCAGATAAACATGTGGTGGGACATAGGGGGTTAAGTGGGTGCCATGTGAAATTAAGATGGTGCCTTGGGTGGCATGTGAAACATGATTAGATGCACTTAACCAAGATTGAAACATGTAAGAAGACATGAATAAGAATGGGGTTAAGTGGGGAAAACCTTAGAGGGGACCAAGCATAGGTGAAAGCTTGTGTCATGCATGGGGGCCCTTTTCAAACCAGTAACCCATTAAGTATCTTTGTGGGCTCGACCCAAGTCGAGGACGGGACACGCGTACTGGGTTTGATTGTAAGAGGTCAAAATGGGTTAGCGGTGGCAACGCAAGTCCAATGGGGTCAGGTGCGTGTGTGTCACCCCAGGCTGGTAGGTAAGACGTTGTTGCATCGTGAAAGTATAAGCCGTGCATTTTTGGTGGTATCGGGTTGCCACTTTGGGGAGTGATACACCCCACTGTGGGGACAGCACAGGTATCTACGAGTTAGGGAGCCGACCGAATGGGGGCAGTGGGTACACCTAGTGGAGATAGGGGCAGACGACACCTATGAAGGCAACTAGGGGTACACGAAACTACCATTATAATTATTAAGTTTGGTAGGCGGGATCAACTTTTAGGGTGTTTGGTGTGGTGCAATGTAGTAATTATCTTATAATGATTAGGTGCGCCTTTAATGTTATCTTTGTTCGTCTTATTCCTTTGTTTGCTCTGACATGCCCATTGGTTCACAGTCATTTCCTTATTTTCCAGCTTATGCCTTATCCTAGTTACTTAATGATTATATTGTTAAAGTTATCGCATTCGCCGGACTTTATGTCTGACCCACTTAGCTTCCACCTCTTTTCTTCCTTCCCCCCTCCAGGTGCTCAGGGTGGGACTAGCACTAGTGGAGCTTGATTTGGATAGCTTTATCTCTCTCTTTTTGGAAGTTGCTTGGATCGCTGATGTAAAGTTCAGCTTATCTTATTTATGGCTATTTTATGTTGGGGTTATGTCTTTTATTCTATGTACTCAGAACTTATTTGTTAAGATGGATAATAAGTGTATTTGGTTTTGTAGTTGGTTTTTGATGTGATGTAACCAAACTATTTCTCCGCTGCAATAAAAGTGGTTTTTGTTTTCCAAGTACAAATATATTTATCTGTCTTGTTTACTTTTCTGTTCTATACACAATAAACGCTACACCAAAATTAAGGCATTCCCTTTGTGAGTGACCTTAATGGAGGTGGGGTGTCACACGTGGTATCAGAGCTGAAGGTTACTAGAACATATAAGATATTTTGAAAAACTATTTTTCAAAAAGCATTTTATAAAGAAATACTTCAAAAATATGTTTTAAGGAAAGTATTTTTAAGAGAAAAGTTTATTTTAAAAACATAACCCCCAAGAGCCATATATCTTTCTTTCGAATTCTCCGTTTGAATCTCTACATTTTCTTTTCAGCATGTTTGGAATTCCTGAGGTACCCGAAGGGATACCGGTACCAGGATGGTTTAAAAGGTATCTGGAAGCTAGGGCCAATGTCGCAGGCCTAGCAAATGCTCCTCCTCCTCATCCTCCTCCTCCTCCTCCTCCCCATGTTGATACTTTCGCAAAAATATGCAAGGAATTTTGGGCAATGGGCAGAAAACCTTTTCACGGGTCGGAGACGTTTGTTGAAGCTCGAAATTGGCTAAAGGAGGTGGAAGAATTTTTTGGAATCTTTGAGGTAGAAGATGGAAGAAAGGTCCAGTTAGCTGTCTGGTTAATGAAGGATGATGCCTCGTTTTGGTGGGAGGTCACTAATGGAGAGCGTCCAGTTGATACATGGTCGGATTTCAGGCGATGTTTTGAGGCAAAGTTTCTCTCACGGGCCGAAGATAATTTATACATGGAAAGGTTTTTGGCATTAAGGCAGGGAAATCTATTAGTGAAAGAGTACGTCAACAAGTTCAATCAGTTGGCGAGATTTGGCTTCGACTTGGTGAATACACCCGAAAAGAAGGCCCTGAGATTTGTTAAGGGTTTGAATGAGCCGCTACATGGGTTAGCTATGACCCACATCCCTATAGGGGCCACCTTAGAGAGACTAGTTGACATGGTGCTTATGCATGAAGAGGAGAAAGGCGCTAATGCTAATAAGGCACCTGAAAAGAAAGGGAATCAATAGAAACAACAACAGCAACAACAGAACAAGAAGGGTAGTAAAGACAACAATGGAAAGGGAAAGAAAAGATGCTTTAACTGTGGGACACCAAGCCATCTGAGCAAAGACTGTTGGAAGAAGAAGAAGACTGTTTGTTTCCACTGTGGCGAGGCAGGACATCTAATTTGGGACTGCCCAAAGAAAGGGCAGAGGGCAAGGACTACCTCTGGAGTGCAGATTCAGGCTCTCATAGCATCGGGACAGGCAAGGGGGCAGGTCCAGGCTCTCGCGGCCCCACCGCTGCAAGAATGAGGTAGAACGATTTCCGCTGAAAGTTTAGTTTATCTTTTTGATCATCCTGTTCGCACACTCTTTGATTCTAGCGCATCACATTCTTTTATATCTACCGCTTTAGTTGAGTCACCATACCTAAACAACAGTATAGTAGAGGATCCCTTATCTGTTTCAAATCCAATTGGGAGCTCGGCCCATTTGCCAATGATTTGTTTGGATTTGGAAATTTCTATACTTAGTGTTGGGTTTAGATGTGATGCTTATGTTTTGGGCTTCACAGGCTATTTTTGGGCATGGATTGGTTATCCAGTAATGGAACCGTCCTAGATTGTGAAAAGAGAGAGGTTAGGCTTATGACTCGCTTGGGCAACACTCTCGAAATCTCTTGTAATCCCATGAATTCTGTTATGCTAAGTTATCTAGAATCGCTTGATGTGTCTGTTGAGAATTTGCCGTCTGTTAGAGTTATCCATGAAAACTCGGATGTCTTCAAGGAAGTAGAGGGCTTGCCTCCAAAGCGGGAGATTGACTTCCGCATATATTTAGTTGATAACGCAAAACCCGTTGCTTTACGTTAGGCATATGACTCCAAGGGAAAGAAAGGAGCTTAGCAAGCAAGTTAAGGAGCTGCTAGAAAAAGGGTTTATAAGGAGGAGTATTTCTGAATGGGGTGCTCCAGTGGTGTTCGCAACCAAAGCGGATGGTTCACTTCGCCTATGCGTTGATTATAGGGAGCTAAACAAGCTGACCAAGAAGAATAGGCACCCACTGCCAAGAATATACGATTTGTTCGATTAGCTTGTAGTTGCAACAGTTTTCTCCCAATTAGATCTGGCTACCGGATTTCACCAGCTGAGAGAGGCTGAAGATAGCATTGATAAGACCGCATTCAGAACCCCGGACGGTTTCTTCGAATGGCTCGTCATGCCTTTCGGCTTGACAAACGCACCCGCTTATTTCGTCGATTTGATGAATAGAGTGTTCTGGGAATTTCTCAATAAATTCGTGGTGGTCTTCGTAGATGATATTCTGATTTTCTCGAAGAATGAGGAAGAGCATGCTTTGCATTTAAGGAAAGTCATGGATACTCTCCGTGCACATCAGTTAAAAGCAAAGTTCTCCAAGTGCCACTTCTGGAGGGAAGAAGTAAGATTTCTTGGGCATGTGGTGTCCAAATAAGGGTTAGTTGTGGACCCTGCAAAAGTAGCTGCAGTTCAGGATTGGAAGGTTCCAAAGAATGCAACCGAAGTCCGAAGTTTTCTTGGACTAGCAGGCTTTTATCGCTAGTTCATTAAAGACTTTGCGAAAATCTCAGCTCCACTTACAAGGTTAACGAAGAAGAACCTTACTTTCACTTGGGATTTGGATTGCGAAGTCGCTTTCCAACGATTGAAGAGGGCTCTGACAACAACCCATGTTTTGACATTACCAGATGGGAGCAAGATGTTTATGGTATACACAGATGCATGCGGTACAGGACTAGGCAATGTTTTGATGCAAGAGGGGAAGGTAGTAGCTTTTGGTGGAAGGCAATTAAAAGTGCATGAGAAAAACTACCCAACCCACGATCTAGAATTAGCAGCCATCGTTTTTGCTCTTAAGTCTTGGCGCCACTATCTCTTAGGTGAGAAATTTTAGTTGGTTACTGACCATAAATCGTTGAAGTACCTTTTCTCGCTGAAAGACCTCAATCTAAGGTAGCAAAGATGGATGGAGTTTCTCGCCTTATACGACTTTGAGATCTCCTATACTCCCGGCAAAGGCAATGTAGTAGCAGACGCCCTAAGTAGAAAGAAGCTGACCTTAAGTCCTCTCTTTGTAGAAAGGAAAAGTTTGGAGTACATAACAAATTTTGATTTTAGACCCTCTACTGATTATGTGACTGGCTTGATGGCAATGCTAGAGGTGCGACCTACTTTTTTGGACCCAATAGGAACCGCAAAACGTGAAGACCCTCAGCTAGTTGATGTGATAAATAAGCTGATTATAGGAGAGACTTCTAGTCACCTCAACAGATACTCCATCGATGATAAGGGTTGGTTGAGATGGGATGAAAGACTATGTGTCCTGCAAGGAAGAGATTTGGTGAAGATGGTTCTGGAAGAAGCACACCATTCCAAGATGACCATACACCCCGATGGAGACAAGATGTATAAAGATATCAAAAGAGTTTTCTTTTGGAATGGTATGAAGAGGGATGTAGCTGATTTTGTTTCGAAATGCATGATATGCTAGCAAGTCAAGGCGGAGCAGAAGATGCCTGGAGGTTTACTTCATCCTCTAGGAGTTCCGCGATGGCAATGGGAAAGCATCTCGATGGACTTTGTTGATGGGTTTCCTATGTCAAGAAAGGGCAATACCGACATTTGGGTAATAGTGGACAGGCTCACGAAAAGCGCTCATTTTATACCTGTCAAGAGTAGGAGGACCGCCTCGTCTTTAGCCTCCATTTATCTTAAGGAGATAGTTCGATTCCATGGGATACCCTCCAGCATAGTGAGTGACCAAGACCCTATCTTTACAAGCGAGTTTTGGAGGAGTTTGCAAGAGGTTGTACGCACACAGCTATGTATAAGCACAGCCTATCACCCTCAAACCGATGGTCAGACTGAAAGGGTGTATACAGTACTGGAAGATCTTTTGAGACTGTGCATTCTTGACTTTGGAGGATCTTAGGAGGATCATCTCCCTTTGGTGGAATTCGCTTATAAGAGTAGCTACCGAGCCACTATAGGCATGGTACCCTTCGAAGCATTATATGGAAGGCCATGTCGATCACCAACTTGTTGGTGGGAGTCCACAGATAAACTTATACTTGGGCCGGACATGATTAGAGAGACTTCAGAGAAAGTGGACTTGATACGAAGGAGAATGAAGACTGCCCAAGATAGACAGAAATCCTATATAGACAAGAGAAAACTGACCTTGAGTTTGAAGTTAGGGATAAGGTGTTCCTTAAAGTATCTCCATTGAGGAATGTCATCCACTTTGGGTCCGCAGGAAAGTTGGCACCACGATTTGTAGGACCATTTCCTATCATCGAAAGAATTAGGACGATGGCCTACAAAGTAGAGCTACCTGAAAGACTGGTTGGAGTTCATAATGTTTTTCATGTCTTTCAGCTACGAAAGTGCTTACATGAGTCGGCAGAAGTTGTGGAGCCAAGTATACTAGAGGAAATCGAAGTGGAACGAGATGCGACTGTGAGGAGAGTTCCAACTCGTATCTTGGAGATGGAAGTCAAAAAGCTACGCAACCGTGAAGTTAAGCTTGTCAAAGTTCAATGGATCAACGCCGAGGAAGACGCGACTTGGGAGGCTGAGGCCAAAATACGTGCAGCCTAACCTTTTCTTTTTGAGGGTACGTCTTTGGTCTCTTTTTCCTTAAGTTTATTCAAGCTTGTATCTACCTTTTTAGTGTATCTACTTGGTCATATTCTTTATCCTTAGGTAGAGGCCAATGGATGTAAACATGTATTTGAAACATGTTATGATTGATGGATGCTAGTGGATGCAAGTGTTTGCTAGTGGTTGCTCGTGGATGCATATACACACACATTAGGCACTAGATCGGCTCAATCACTTTCATACTGAATATAAATGTGTGTTTATTTAGATTAATGGATGTATAATTGTTGTGTTATCATATGGATGCTACATTCGGATGAATGGGTGCGCACGCATGTAGAAATAATATGTATCATTAGGGATCTTTTGCATACATAATGGACGCATGGCACTATCATAATCTGCATTAAGGAGGTCAACTGAATCAGTAGACCGCCTAATTTTGCATTAGATATGGACATGTACACATACTGTGCATAAAAACATGAAAGCATTAGAAGTCTTTTTAAGGAAAATGGATGCCTATGTTTGATGGTTGAGTAGATAGACGATTGGATGGTAGGATATGTATTCTTCTTAATTTGAAGATTACGGGGTCGAAATCCTTTAAGGAGGGGAGAATGTAACACCCCGTGTTTTCTGTTAACATAAACTAACGAATTAAACAATACTTAATTTAAAATGTGAGAATTAAGGGAAACGGGTTATGCCATTGTGTTCGTCTCGGAATTCTGGTTAAGGTAGAGTCCGAGTTTGCGTAAATTGGACTTCATATGAAGAAGTTATGGTTGTCAAAAGTTTTCAGAAAATTCAAATAAATTCAAACAACTCGAAAACAGATTCAAAATTCAAATCAGAAGTCAGAAGTGGGCTGGGCGGGAAAATTCCCGCCCAGGACCCAAGTCAACCAGGGGGTCGACCCTAGTGTTGACATCCCCCCTACAGGTCGACCTGGGGGTCGACCTAGGGGTCGACCTGGGGGTCGACCTGCCCCCTCCCCACCGGGCAGATCTGAAAGATGACGATTTTGTGACTCAGTGCTAAGTCATTAGGGCTGAGGTGTCACCCTATCTTGACTGGATTGTCTTGATTGATTCTAGGTTGATCGGATGGCCTAAATTAATCCTAAATTCTATATAAACACATATAGACTCAAACCCTAAAAACTAATCAAAATTATAACCATGGTCGTCATGCTATCACCTTGCAACCTAGAATAGTCGTCATCAACTAGATGAAAAGTAAAGCTAATCAACTCAATTCAACTCAAGTCTATAACAACTACAACAACAAATTTGTCCACTTCAAAGGCGAGATAAATCAATTTCAGAACTCAGATCCCAGAACTCAAGACCTTCTATGAGTTGTGAGTTCGATTTCTTTAATAAGATAATTAACAAGTTAATTAGGTTGAGTTATAATTTGTGTTATATGGTTATGTTTGTAAAACATTGGGAAAAAATTCGATATTTTGTGAATGTATGCTAGTTGTTCATAATGATAGTTTTGTTGTGAATCCCTTTGTATATACCCAATCATATATGTTCAACATGATTCTTGTTTAACATCGTTGTATATGCAAGTTTGGGTGCATATTATACGCTAGTTTCTATGTAAATTATACATAGTTTACATGTGAACCAAATAAGATGACTCTATGCAAGATTAGGTAGAAACTGGATTCACATATATGCAAGTTTACACGTTTAGATTTAGATCTATGATATACATAGTTTTATGCAAGTTTTTGACTATGGCCTATGCAAGTTTTGGGTGAAAACTATATTCATATATGCAAGTTCACACCTTTAGCCTATGTTTAGATTCATGACAATACCAGGTTTATGCAAGATATTTATAATCCTTATTATTAAGTTAGATCCATTTTGTGTGTTATGCAAATTTGCGATGTTTCTTCCCTTTTATGTCATTCGACTAATTGCTAGTCTAATATATATATACACACACACGCACACACACACACACACATATATATATAAATGTCATGATAAGTGAACGAACAACGTGGGGACGATGGGGGTAATATTGAATATACACATATTGAGAATTGGCATAAATGGCCTTAAAAAGGCATATAATTAATTTAAGACATTAATGGGAAAAATTGGTATTTATGGACATAATTTAGGTGACAATTATGGAGATAAGCATATTTGGAATTTATTTACAAATTTGAATAGGGATATTAATCCAATTTGGGTTAAATAAAGATATGTAATAATAAACTGCGTAGACACGAGGTTAGACTCTTTTGTGGTGTAAGACTGCCCAGACCCGCCCGACAAATCCAGCAGCCACAAATGCCAGTCTAGTGTGAGAGGTCAAAGGCATGAATTAAATGCGTAACAGTTGTAAAGACACGAGGTTAGGCTCGTTTGTGGTGTAATACCGCCAGGACCCGCCCGGCAAATCCAGCAGCCACAAATGCCAGTCTAATGTTGGAGGTCTTTACAAGGTTACGGTGTTAATGAACTAAGAAACACTTAACCAGAGAAACATGTGGTGGGACATGGGGGATTAAGTGGGTGCCATGGGTGGCGTGTGAAATTAAGAGGGTGCCTTGAGTGGCATGTGAAATAGGATTAGATGCACTTAACCAAGATTGAAACGTGTAAGCAGACATGCATAAGAATGGGGTTAAGTAGGGAAAACCTTCGAGGGGACAAAGCATAGGTGAAAGCTTGTGTCATGCATGGGGGCCATCTTCAAACCAGTAACCCATTAAGTATCTTTTTGGGCTCGACCCAAGTCGAGGACGGGACACGCGTACTGGGTTTGATTGTAAGAGTTCAAAACGGGTTAGCGGTGGCAACGCAAGTCCAACGGGGTCAGGTGCACGTTTGGCCCTGTGCTGGTAGGTAAGACGTTGTTGCATCATGCAGGTATAAGCCGTGCATTTTTGGTGGTATCGGGTTTCCACTTTGGGGAGTGATACACCCCACTGTGGGACCAGCACGGGTATCTACGAGTTAGGGAGCCGATCGAATAGGGGTAGTGGGTACACCTAGTGGAGATAGGGGCAAACGACACCTATGAAGGCAGCTAGGGGTACACGAAACTACCATTATCATTATTAAGTTTGGTAAGAGGGATCAACTTTTAGGGTGTTTAGTGTGGTGCAATGTAGTAATTGTCTTATAATGATTAGGTGCGCCTTTAACGTTATCTTTGTTCGTCTTATTCCTTTGTTTGCTCTGACATGCCCATTGGTTCACAGTCATTTCCTTATTTTCCAGCTTATGCCTTATCCTAGTTACTTAATGATTATATTGTTAAACTTATCGCACTCGCCAGAATTTATGTCTGACCCCCTTTGCTTCCACCTCTTTTCTTCCTTTCCCTCCCCCCTAGGGGCTCAGGGTGGGACTAGCACTAGTGGAGCTTGATTTGGACAGTTTTATCTCTCTCTTTTTGAAGTTGCTTGGATCGCTGAAGTAAAGTTCAGCCTATCTTATTTATGGCTATTTTATGTTGGGGTTATGTCTTTTATTCTGTGTACTCAGAAATTATTTGTCAAGATGGATAATAAGTGTATTTGGTTTTGTAGTTGGTTTTTGATGTGATGTAACCAAACTATTTCTCCACTGCAATAAAACTGGTCTTTGTCTTCTAAGTACCAATATATTTATCTGTCTTGTTTACTTTTCTGTTCTATACACAATAAATATTCCACCAAAATTAAGGCATTCTCTTTGTGAGTGATCTTAACGGAGGTGGGGTGTCACAACCCGCAACCGGCAAAGAGAGATTTGCATTGATCTTAGTCGGTCGCTGAGTGGCACCAAGCCGCCTGGACTAGGATGCAGAATGATTTATCCTTAGCCTCGGCACTGGGCCAGGGTTCGAGTTAGCAGTTGTTTAGACTCGGACGCGCCGCGGGCCGACAATTCGAGTTGCGTTGATGGCTCCCATGCTCGGGGTGCTGGTCGTAGTTAAGTGTTTTAGACTCGATGTTGCCTAGAAATTGAAATGGCCGCGCCAGCTCCCATGCTCAGGGTGCCAATGCGGAGGTTGTTGGCATGAATCGAGCTGGTTGTTGGAAAGCAAGACGCATTACGTGAGAAGTAAACAACAAGGAGACAGGAAATTGAACATCATTTCTACTAATAACTTTGGCAGTAATAGCCTTTATAATGCCTTGGATTTATGAAAAAACAAAACATTATATGAAAATCAGAAGCGGTCGTAAACTGAATTATGTAAAGTAGCGGCGGAGATGTTCGTTGTTCCATGCCCTTGGGAGTTCGGCTCCGTCGAAGGTGGTGAGCCTGAAGGTTCCATCGCTGAGCTTCCGATGTGTGGAGTACGGAACTTCCGAGCGAGGCGCGAGACCTGTTGGCAGGGGGAAAACCTGCTTAAGAACAAGATCGCTGATGTTGAGGTCCTTGTAGCGAACCCTGGAATTGAAGTATCGGGCTACTCGCTGTCGTTGGGCGGCGGCTCTGATATCGGCCTCGTTCCTTTTTTCTTCCAGCAAGTTGAGTGATCCCAGAAGTGAATCTTGGTTTGTCTTTGGATCGAAGTACGTGAATCTATGGGATTGAAGCTTGAGCTTAATGGGAATGACGGCTTTAGATCCATATGCGAGGGCGAAAGGAGTATGACCGGTTGCTGTCTTGTGGGTGGTGCGATAAGCCCATAGAGCTAGAGGAAGTTCGTCTGCCCACATGCCCCTAGCCTTTTCCAGACGTTTCTTGATGATAGATTTGATGACCTTATTAACCGCCTTGACTTGCCCATTGGCTTGAGGATGAGCCACCGCCGAGAATCTCTTGTCGATGTCGTGGCACTGACAGAAGGCTTTAAACTCGATGCTCTCGAATTGAGTGCCGTTATCAGAGATGATAGCTTGAGGCACTCCCTAGCAGGTAATGATGTTGCGGACAACAAAGTTGATCATTTTCTTCATGGTGATGGTGGCGAGAGCTTCAGCTTCTACCCACTTGGTGAAATAGTCCACTGCGATGACGTCGTATCGTGCCCTGCTCTGGCCATTGGAAGAGTTCCGATGATATCGATTCCCCACATGGCGAACGACCATGGGAAAACCATTTGAGATAATTCGATAGGAGGGGCTCTTGGAATCTTGGAGAAGCGTTGGCACTTTTCGCACTTGATTGTGTAGTCTGTGGCGTCTTGATCAAGTGTGGGCTAGTAATAACCATGTCTGAGAATCTTTCTGGCCAGGATCTGCCCACTAGTGTGATCGCCACATTCGCCTTCATGAACACTGCTTAGCACTCGGAGGGCGTCGTCGTGAGCTATGCACCGGAGCAAGGGAACGGAGTAACCTCTGCGGTAGATTACCCCATCCATATGAAGGTAACGGGCTGACTGGCGGGTGAGCGCGCGCCTTTCCTTGTAGTGCTTTGGTTAGATCCCATGCTGCATGTAATTTCTGATCGGTGTCATCCATGACTCGGGCTCGGATTCGGTGCTCATAATAATATCATCTTGGCCTTGCTCGATGCTCGGAGAGTTAAGGATTTCAACCGGGGAGAATCTGTTAAGTTGCGGATCTTCGGAGCTTGCCATCCTGGCGAGTGAATCCGCTTTTTCATTTTGCTCGCATGGGATATAGGTACTGGTGAAATGCTCGAGGTAGACGAGTAGCCCCTGGACCCGGGCTAGGTACTGGGCAAGCCGTACCTCTTTCGCTTGATACTCTCCAGTACCTATCGGGCGATAAGCTGTGAATCAGAGAAGATGTGGACGGTCTCTAGCTTGAGTTCGATCGCGATTCTAAGCCCGACGATTAAGGCTTCGTACTCCGCGTCGTTGTTAGTAGCAGGGAAATTTAGTCTCAACACGTAATACATCGGGCATTCTTCAGGGGTGATGAGCATGACTCCGGCCCCGGAGCATTTTCTGTTAAAGGTGCCGTCTACGAACAATTTCCACTTGGCATTGGGAGTTCCGGCGTTCACTGTGGGATCCTCCTCGGGGGCTGTGAACTCCACGATGAAATCTGCGAGAGCTTGGTCGAGGATGGCTCGTCGGGGGATGAAAGTTATCTCGAACTGGCTTAACTCGATGCTTCACTTTAATAATCGTCCTGATGCCTCGGGTCGTTGTAGGATAGGACGTAGTGGTTGGTCAGTGAAAACTTTTATGGGATGCGATTGGAAGTATGGTCGGAGCTTTCTAGAGGAAATCAATAAGCAGAAAGCCAGCTTCTCTAGCTTCGGGTAGTTCTTCTCTGCCCCCGTTAACCGCTTGCTGGTATAGTAGACGGGCCGTTGGGTGAGGTCTTTGAGGCGTATTAATGCCGAGCTGATTTCCTGCATAGAAACAACCATGTGAGTATATAAGTCCTCATTGTCTATAGGCTTAGAGAGGATAAGTGGTCGCTCTAAGTGATCCAGAAGTTCCTTGAATGCGGAGACGCATTCGGGGGTCCACTCGAAGTTTCATTTCCCTTTTCGGAGTAAATCAAAGAAGGGGATGCACTTGTCGGTGGCCTTAGAGATAACCCGACTTAAAGCGGCGACCTTTCCGTTCAGACTTTGAACATTCCTGATGTTCTTGGGGACTCGGCTGTCCCGAATAGCTTTGAATTTTACTGGGTTAGCTTCGATGAACTGTGAATTGGAAATGAAACCCAGGAATTTTCTTGAGGCGACTCCGAAGGAGCATTTCAGGGGGTTAAGTTTCATGTCGTACTGGCAAAGGACATTGAACATTTCAGAGAGATCGTGGACGTTGTCACTTGATATTTTAGAATCTACCAGCATATCGTCCATGTACACCTCCATGAACTTTCCAACTTGATTTTTTAAAAAGTCGATTAACCATTTGTTGGTAAGTGGCACCGGCATTTTTGAGGCCGAAGGGCATAATACAGTATCAGTAGAGCTCGAGGTTGGTTATGAAAGAGGTATGGTCTTGGTCGCGGAGGCTCATCGGGATCTGGTTGTAGCCTGAGTAAGCGTCCATGAAAGATAGTAGCTGATATCCGGCGGTTAAGTCGACTAATCGGTCGATCTTCCGGAGTGGAAAGCTGTTCTTGAGGCATGCCTTGTTCAGATCGGAGAAGTCGATGCATGTTCGCCATTTACTGTTGTCTTTCTTAACCAGAACTGGATTGGAAACCCATTCGGGATAGTCCGCTCCATGGATGAAGTTATTGTTGAGCAGACAGTCTACCTCTTCTTCGAGTGCCTTGGACCTCTCGGGCCCTAAAATGCGACGCTTCTATTTGACTGGAGGCATTCTGGGATCTAAGTCAAGGGAATGACAAGCAATTGCGAGGTCGATTCCTTTCATGTCAGAGTGAGTCCATGCAAATACATCTAAATTGGCTTTCAGGAAGCATATGAGATCTTCTTTAATTGCTGGGTGGAGTTGTGACCCTACCTTCAACACCCATTGTTGGGTCGTCGAGGTTGACGGGAATGTCCACTATGGATTCGACCGGGGTATCCCTTTAGTATTTGGGTTCTTCGTCCTTCCGTGGGTCGAGGTCATCAGAAAGACAGGAGTGGCGCCTGAGCGAAGGCCCAGACACCGCTGATTGCTATGCATAGACAATCTTGGTGCAAGAAGGAGTGGGCATGGCTTTGCCCTTTTCCTTATTGCACGTATTCTTCCCTTCTATTGCGTAACATTCCCTAGCGCTTACTTGGTCACCCTTGACGGTTCCGATCCCATTTTCTATCGGGAATTTCATTAGAAGAGACCATGGTGACATGTAAACTCGAAAATCGGTGAGAAAGGGGCACCCTAGAAAAGCGTTGTAGGGGAGTCGATGTCTATGACCAAGAATGTGAGAATTCGGACTCGGGTTCGATCCCCCTCGCCCAGTTCCATAGGTAGGTCGATCATCCCTACAGGGGAACTAGAGGCCCTATTGAATCCGTGAATTCCAGCATGACATGGCCTCAAGTCATTTGTTTCCAATTTCATTTGGTCGTAGGCGACTTTGAAGATGATGTTGACTGAGCTCCCTGAGTCGATTAAAATCTTTCGAACGGAAGCGGCACCGATCTGGGCAGTGATGACTAATGGATCGGTGGTCGGGATTTCCACCTCTGTTGACTCTCTTTCTTGAAAGACGATATCATCCCACATGGTTTTTTGTAGCCTGGATGGAATGGACTCAGGGAGAGCGGAGCAGACTTCGTAAGTAGCATATTTTATGGAACTCACATATTCCTCCATTTTTCAAAAGGTGTCATGTGTGGGGTAGGGTCTTCCACATATGGTGTTGATTATGATTCATCATCTTGGGTTAGATGGTCCTGGAGCTCCCTTGGTAGCCGTCAATGGAGCTGGCACTGGAGGCTGCGAGTTTGCTTCAGGGGGAAGGGGTTCTTGGACATATTGCTCGAGCTGTTTCTCGTGAATAAGCTTCTCGATTGCATCCCTATGTTAGCGGAATTCGTTGGTGTCGTGCCCGTACACATCGTGGTACCGACAATACCTCCTGGTGTTCTTCTCGCGGTCAGTTGATTCTCTGATGTGCGGCTTCTTGTATGGCAAGGTGTTACACGTTTCCAAGTAGATTGTCTCTATGTCTTCATTCAGTGGGGTGTAGGTCTCGAAAGCTTGGCAAGGGTCAGGCTTTCTTAATTTTGCTGGGGCTTACCCGTTGTTTCATCCACCTAGCCTGCCATTGTTTGGTTTTTGCCTTTGGGGACCTGCCCACCTATTTTGGTTGAAGGTCTCCCCGCCTCGCCTACCCCTGAAGAGATTATTGGCGGTATCCTCTTGGGGATCATTAGGACGACTTGTGCCAGAGAGCAAATTCCGTCTGGCTTATTCTTGGCACGAGTATTGATCTGCCTTCTCATAGAAGGCGTCGAGGCTCTTGTGTTGTTTTCGATCGATCCAGGCCCCGAACTCTAAAGTAGGGAGGACACCTTTCGTTAGTTGAAAGTGTATGGTGTGAGGATCTGGATCCTTGACCTCGGCGAGAGCTGTGTTGAACCGGGAAAGGTAGCTTCTAAGCGACTCGGCGGGCCCCTGGTATAGGTTGGATAAAGAGAGGGCATTCTTCGGAGTTGGGATGTGCACCCTGAATTGCTTGACCAGCTCTATTGCTAGTTGTCCGAAGTTGTTAATGGAATCGAGAGGCGCGAGAACCAAAGTAAAGTGGTAGCAGATAGGAAGACCAGGAAATATTTACATTTGGCTGGATCATCACCCCGACTCGAGTCCATTTTCCATTCATAGCGATTCAAGAAGGCCAATGATCAACGGTACCATCGTAGAGCGACATTTGTGGCATGCTAAAGCACCTCGGCCATTCGACCTCATTTACTCTTCTCATGAAGGGGTTATGCCTAATATGGGCTTCCCATGCACCATGTGCACCCCCTCACATTTCCCCCATGACCCTTCGTATCATGTCGGGAAGGTAAGTTGGATGGGGATCCGCCATTGGGATCCACAAATTTTGACGCGGCTCCGGAGTCCTGTTGCAAGGCCGTCTTCTATGCTGGACGTCTGGATCGTCTTCCTCTATGTCCTCAACATCTATGATTGGGTCTTGGTGTGGACATTGAGGTGGAACGGGGTGATGCGGGTCCTACTCTACAGGAGCGTGGGCCGTTAGGATAGCGGACCCTTCACCCTGATTAGCGACCGTTGGGTTGTGTCGAGGAAGAGGTTGGTTTGTAGGATTGAGTCCATCATTGATAATCCAGAGAGAGCGGCCTCGGTAATGTGCCACCTCGTTGTATGTGACTGTAGTTCGGTCGACATTCCCATTCCCTTTGGCATGACCGTTACCGTTATCAAGGACATTGTTGCGAGCAGTGACATTGTTGATGAGGGTGAACCTTCTCCTTTGGTGTGGGCCCCTTGACTCGAAAGAGGAAGTTTCCGATGCAGTTGGTCAGGGTCGAGCATTGTTCCGAGCCAATTGAAGTCGAGCGACGATGCGTTGACTTTCTTGAAGTCGGCGCATTAGATCGATGTTATCCCTTAGTGCTTGGTTAAGCTCGACCGCGGTGTTCTCATATCTTTCATTAAGAATGCGAATTTGAGCTTGGGTAGTGGGCACTTCGGGGTCCACAATAGGAGGGATGGTTTCGATAGGGGCTGGGACATCTACCGGTTGAGGTTGTTGGGGGGTACCTGCCTCGACTGCGGCTGAAGAGCCGACCATTGCATTCTTTGACTTCTTTACCGTCATAAGCGGACTCGACAACAGGCTAGGCAAGGAACCTTAAGCTTGTCCAACCTCTTTGAAGCATGAAGCCATGGGCTATTTATAGGAGTGGGAGTAGGTAGGAGTAGGTAGGATTAGGTAGAAATAGGGACCACATGCAGGAAATTCGAACCCACCATCCGTGCGCCTCGAAATTTTGAACCCGAGCACTGGTTCGAAATTTCGAGTCCCCTAGGTTCGAAATTTCGAACCCAGGCACGAGTGGGAAATCTCGCCCCGCTGGGTTCGGAATCTCGAACCCAGCCATGGGTGCGAGATTTCACACCCGCTGGGCACGGAATCTCGAATCCAGCCATGTGTGCGAGATTTCACACCTGCTGGGTTTGAGACCTCGTACCCACTGGGTTCGAAAATTCGAACCCAGACATGGGTGCGAGATTTCGCACCCGACTGGGTGCGAATCCCGCATCATGCCTGGGTGAGGTCCTTTCGAGGGGAGCGAGGACACTGGGACCAGGTGGTTGAGGCTCGTGGCTCCTTCGGGGTTCGAGGCCTTGGATCTTGGATGTCTTCTGGATGTCATGAAGTTACAAGCAAAGTATTTCCTTCTTGATCCTATTTCCTTCACTCTTGTGTGTTCCTTTTCGGCCTCATCTTCTCGAGGTACATTGAGTTGAGCGCATATGATGCTCTCTTGGTAACCGGACCAAAAAGCCAGTTAACAATATCTTTTAAACTCACTCAAACGTTTAAAAACTTACTAATAGTCGTTATAAAAATAGTAGAACTAATTACTTATATAAAAACCCAAGTTTGAATAAATAACTCATACCATTTCCGAATTTAATTTTAAGATTCAATCCAAACTTTGATAATTTATAAGTTGTTGAAAATCTTATCAAAGTCGTTTTCGTCTTTACAAATATCATTTACAAATCGTCAAAAATCCAAATTCAAAACTGAATTTTCTAGTTATTAATTTAATATTTAAAATAATAAAATCATTATAAGAAGGAGATTTAAATCGATTATTCATATAACTCCACAACTGCGGTGTGAGTTACACAACCATAACAAATCAATAATCAACCATACAAGCATGATGTCATTCATTGTAAACACAAAAATTTCAACAACCAAATTTCACTGTGCGCAGAGCACTATGGTTAAAAACGCTTGTTTGTCCAATGTGTAATAACTAGCTAGGCAACCATTAGACATCACAAACACCCGAAAACAACCAATCGACCTATTATAATCATAAAAAAATTACTCCTACTAAATTTTAAAATAATAAAATAGAAGTTATCACCTTCATGCCTCTAATATCACTGTTAGAGTTCCCTTACAGCCCAACAAGCGATGCTACCGCTACACGTGCTACTTCCAATTCAATTTCTACTAATGGTTTATGATTTCTCTGCTAATTAGATATTGAAACTTAATTTATAACGACGTACGATATATGTATATATTTTTAGAGATTCTTATTTTATCATAATCTTTTCACTTAACCAGTCTGGTCAATATTATACACTAGTGTGTTATGTCCGTTCATACGATTCTCCCGCTACTAAAGGCAAGACAAACTGATTTAAAACTAATGAGATAATAATGTTTTAATTAAATTGACTAAATTTATTTAAATTTATTTACCCAAAGCATAAAGAAGGACTGGCTCGTTACTTCACTAGTCCTCGTTTCTCCAATCCGACAAAGCCCGTACCCTTCTCCTTCTTCCACAAATTTCCTTCACCTACATACAACTTTACTGCACCCATATGCTATCAGTAATTCGCACCATGCATACAAACCCTTTCTCTCTCCCTTTTTTATATATACCAGCTCGACATTCTAGTAGGGCGCAAGGCTCACCGGTCTAGCAAGTAGAAGGTGGTAGCAAGGTGGTTGAAGCACGGCGGTTCAGGGGGTTGCTGACTGTCAGAGTTTGGCTGCGGTGGGATTAAGGTGGGGAAACAGAACGTGATAGTTTTTGGGGGAAATGTTTTAGCATAATTTAGAGGGAAGGAGGCAGGTTGTTTGCTGAAGGGGTGGTCGAGCTGTTTTTGGAAGGAAGAGGTGAGGAGGCTGGCTTGCTGGAGCTGTGTAAGGAAGGAGGCTCGCTTGCTGGAGCTGGCGAGAGAGAGTGCGTTGGACTGAGAATGGCGGTCTACGGGTCAGTTCTGGTCGGAGACTTGAGAGGAGCTAGGTTTGGGTCAGCGGCGAAGGAGGCTGGCGGTGATGGAGCAGTTGTACTGGAGGAGGACCAAAAGTTAGTTTATAATAGGTGGAAGAGGAAGTGTGTGGAGCTCAAATGGGAGGACCGGACGTAATATAAATATTTTTTATTAAATGGCTGAAGGAGGGAGATAAGTTAGTAAGTGGAGGACGGTGTATAATTGTTGAGGCTGTAGAACGAAGGCTAAGAGGAGAAATTATGTTTACATGTGGTGAAAGACTTTATATACAAATGGAAAAATGTCTCAAATGTACAGAATTTTACACATGCTAGCCATTATATATTGAAAATATGATATACAAGATCCTGGGTATTTGTGACGGCCCACCCCGCACCAGCCGATATTTCCATGAAATGCATTGTGCCAATGTCCAACTAGCACGGGATGGTCGTTAAAAGAAAGGGATTTGAAACTATGAATCATCAAGAACCTATAGTATATCTCATAGCCCGTGGAATAGAATATAATAATAACATAACCTGATATAAAATATGTAAGACAGTGCATAAGCTGAAAACTAAACCATATCAGTCAGGGTAACAGAATCCAAAATATAGCTTATGATCCAAACCATTATTACAACTTTACAATACTGTCTCTAAAGTAAAATAGAAAAGCTACACTACTAATGCCCAAAGTAGTGACCAGCAACAACATAGGGAGAATATATGTAAATAGTACGTGGAAGCCTCCTGCTCGTCTCCGGACAGCTACTCGTGCATAACCACCTAACATGTATCGAGTCTGCTCGTTTAGGAGCACCCAGAGTAATAAGAAGATACATAAAACTCTGGGTCAGACAAAAGTCTGGTATGAGCGATAGCAGCAAAATAAAATAGTAACGGGTATAAATTCATACCTGAACCTGGACCTGCAACCAAAGACTTAGCACAACAAGATGTATAGTACTCTAAGGTAACACTAACGTAAAGTGTCAAATGGGGGTGTGCATGTCATGGTGATAGAAAACATCAACATAGCAATCATCCTCACATCTCCCACTTAGTGCATAAAGCATATGATGTCCACAGCTTTGATCACCAGAACTATTGGAGCCATGACGGAGTCCAACTCCGTACAATTATCACTACGACCACTTTGCCCTTTGGATCCCTGATGGAGTCCAACTCCATACAACCTCTGACCCCACTACATTGGTCCATAGTCAATGCCCCTTCTCTCAATAGTGAACCAAAGTTATAGATATCAATAACCCCTTTGCACACGTCCCGCAGCAAAGCCCGGCTTTAGAAGTTAACCCGTCGATCCCCATTTGGATTCTGAGCCATTACTTCTCATTTAGACTTCCTTGCATCTCGGGTTTGATCGCAATGGAATTGATCTTCAGAAGAGTTCACGGTCATCGTCGGTCGTTCGTCCTCCATGGGTCGGTCGATCGAGCACCATCATCAGGTTCGGTCGAACATCATCGTTGGGTCGGTCGAACATGCATATGTATAAAGGGTCGGTCGAACATACAATGAAGGATAGCTCGAACATGCATATATAAAGGGTCGGCCGAACATGCATCTCTCGTCGGTTAAACATCATTACATAGGGTCGGTCGAAAATGTATACATATATGGTCGGGTCGTACATGTATATACGGGTCGGTCGAATGTGCTCATAAGGGTCCGTCGAACATGTTCATTAGGGTCGGTCGCTCGACCCATAACCTGCAACAATTTCCATCAAACCATTTTTCGCCTGTCGACGAAATTTTCGACCATTCTAACTTTACTACACAATCGTAGATAATACCAAACAGTAGTAACAACATATGGAATTAACCAAAAACATTGAAACATCAATCACATGTGTTATATAGGATCAAACATACCCAAATCCATAGTTTTCCCCTTAATCCCCTAAATTCCAGGATTAGCAAAAATAATCCAAATTTATATCAGTGACATAAAATAATATTTTAGAATTTTAACACATTTTCCATATTTTTCTGAATCATAGTTTTGCTAATTATCACTAATCATCCCTAATTAGCCATAATTAGTGAAAAACATGCTAACCACTCACCTTAGCCACAAATGAATGATAGATCCGAAGCTCTAACTAATTTGGCATGGATTCCTATGTACAGCAGCAACTCTATCTCTGATTTGATGCTAATTTGACTTGATTTGAGGTAGTTTTGCTTGATTAGTGATAAAAAGGTGATTATGGAGTGATTTAGATAATAGAGGCCATTGCTAGGGTTAGAGGAATGATTGTGGTGGCTGAAAAATGAAAAGGAATCATTCTCTAACTCCTTTTGGCCCTCCCTTAACCCTAATCCCGAAATGGATTATGGGCCTAACTGCTAATCACCTTATTAAGCCCGATTAAGATGTTTTTCATCTTACGAACCTTATTTCAGCTATATCTCCCAAATTGTAAGTCCGTTTGATTAATGTGACCAATCTACAGAAAGGTAAACCATCATGAAACACCCCACCTCCGTTAGGGTCACTCTCAAAGGGAATGCCCTAATTTTGGTGGAGGTTTATAAGTATAAGTCACGGATATACAAGACAGATATAAGAACACATATTTTTGAACAGCGGAAAACAACAACTTTTATTTCAATAAAATACGTGTTACACCAACCATACCATAATTGTCTTACAATACTTCAAAAAAACATAACATCTTCATAACTGTCTTGATTACATTATTTAAAGAAGCATGAAGAAAACATAAATAAACTGCAAAAGTCCCATAGTTGTTGTCCAAAGCCATAGTCCAAAACGAAAAGATCCAAGCAAGACATTCTTTCTCTTCAAGCTGGATATGAAGGCTGGTCAAGCTGCGGTATTCCCTCCCTGTGGACCTGGGGGGGGGGGGAACGGAAGAAAAGAAGACGAAAGAAAAGTAGAGTCAGACATAAAGCCTGAGTAAGTCTAGGACTATTCAGTCTATGAATAAAGAACTGGGTATGATAAGTATAAACTAGAAATGGGAAAGCACCATAAACTTAGTTAAGTTGTCTAGGGTCGAATATACTATCGTACCCCATACTAATCTCTGTACCCATATAAACTAGTTCCCGACAGGCACCCCATAATCAGGGTGAAGTGATCCATTTTATGATGATCGGCTCCTACTCGCATAGTTACATGTGTCTTACGGCCCCCGATGTTGTAGTTACCTATGCTGGTCCCACCATGGGGTGTATCAAGTCCCATGGTGGCGGCCCGACACAATCCTAGAATGCACAGGTATGCTACTGGTGCCCAGTGCCTTATTTTTCTGCGTCGGAGTGTGTGCACGCCCGCACCCCGTTAGAACCTACACTGATGCACCACCGCCGTCGATTTGACCTCTTACAGTCAGCCCAGTAATCGTGCCCCACCCTGCCTAGTTTCAGGGTATCATGATACCTTATAGGGTTACTGCTGAAAAGGGTCCCCCGCTACTTGGTTTTTCTATTTCTAGCCAACATGCTAAGTTGGTTAAGTGTGTTATAAACCTAACCCCCAATCAGTCTGTTTAGTTTAGCATGTTCCATCTTGATTAAGTATTAATATAATTTACTTAATCCTATCAATCCTGACTTAGCCTTAATTGTCTTATTAAAGCCTTGACCTCTCACATTAGACAGGTATTGTTGTGGCTGCCTGTTGCCGGTTGGGTCCGGGCAGTCTTACGCCACAACTCAGTCTAACCTCGGGTCCTTATTGGGCTCCATGTTTAACCACCCACATTGGATAGGTATTGTTGTGACTACTGGACAGCCGGGCAGTTCTGGGCAGGTTTACATCACAACTCAATCCAACCTCGGGTTAAACACATCGTATTTTCTACATTTACATATTTTGTCTTTCTTCTTTTTATATGTAAATATTTGCGTCCCATTATTCAAATTCATCTTTATTGGTTAAGATTTATTTATGCCACTTTATTGTTTTTCAAAGTTATTGGCGTGCGTCAAACAAGCCAACACATATGTTCTATATTTTTAACCCAAACGTCATTTCCCCCGTTTTATTCGTTCGTTCCAATGTAAGGTGTGTTGGGTTTAATACTTAAACCCAATTTAGCCATATGAAAGGGGAGGCTATAACATGGTGTTTATAAGGTGACATAAAAAGGGGAGTGTGAACGCATGAACTTGCAACTTACGATCTAATTATCATAAGATAGGCATATGTGAACTTGCAATTGTAACAACATATAATATAAGCAATACTTAAACATGAATCATTCTATTCACATAATCATGGTGTAAACGAAACATGTAGTCATGGCATAAATAGCACTTAAACATGAACCACTCTAATCATATAATTATGGCATAATCATAATTGAACATGAGTCCTTATATGGTCATGGCATAAACATAATTGATTATGAATCCTATTCTTCATATAATCATGGGTTTTTGTCCAATCTATGTAACTTGTAAGGGGATGCAATTTTAGTGTAAATTTCTAATGTAACTTATGTGCCAAAAATATATTATCATATGATTAAGATAACAACATAAGCTTAGAAAACATGTTCTTAACTAGGCATAATAACAAACATAGCTTAGACATGTTCATAAAATTAATACAAGCTTACAACGACGCTTGATTTTGTCACTATCACAAAATCATGATTTTTATACTTGAACTATGATGCCAATTTCAACATAACCTTCATATGAATCATAATACTTAGGTGAATCAAATTACACTAAAGATGACCATAGAATTTTACATCATGTTGTCATAAGAATAGACCATAGACTTGCATGAATTTCAAAATAAACTATTACAACATATAGTTGTTGTTCAACATGAATCTTATACTAGCATTTACCAAATGGGTGTTGTAAATAACTACCACAAACATGTAGTTTTCAATATGAATCATATGCTTGCATAAGTCCCAATCAAAACTCCACAACATGTGGTTGTCAACATAAGCCACATACTTGTATGAATCAAACCATAGCATTGCCAAATTGTTTAGAATCAAAATAACATACAAATATAAGTCATTATCGCCACAATTCCATTTCGTTTCCAACGCAAATTGTGTACTTGCAAATATCCAATCGTATACCATAATATTCCCAAATCGTTTTGCATCAAAGCAACATGCAAATATAGATTATTATCGCCACAATTCCATTTCTTACATTACACAAATCAACACAATTATTTAATTCATACCGGAATAGCACTCTACTTACAGCGTATGGCGAATCTTCAATTCAGAAATCTGAATTCTGAATTTGGAGACGCTATTTTGTTGTTGTAGGCGTTGCTTTGATTGATTTGATGTTGCTTTAAGCTTTGAATTATCTCCTAGTTGTCTCTCTATTTCTGACGTCTATCTTCAGTCTCTCCTCAGCAGCATAACGGTCTCATCTCCATTTTAGTTTATGTGAATTAGGGTTAGCCTTAGGTCCTTTTTATAGAGTTTGTGAGTTGATTTAGACCGTCGATGAAGCTTGGTTCAATAATAGCCGTTCGTTTGAAGGAGAGACCAACCAGGAGCTGACACCTAGCCATAGTGACAAGGCAAAGCTCAGAAAATCGACCAAACATAGACCTGGCTAGCCAGGGTGGGCTGGGTTCGACATGGCTCAGGGGCCAGGTCGACACCCCAGTCGACACCGTGTCGACTTGGCAGTCGACACGGGTTACACAGGTCGACTGCCCAGTCGACCAGGCTAGCCCCAGCTCGACTGCCAAGTCGACCTGGGTGCTTTGGGCGGGAATTTTCCCGCCTTGGCCAATTGGGCCCGATTTTGAATTTTGAATTAGTTTTTCTGAGCTGTTTTCGTCTGTTCAAATTTTAAACCTAATTCTGAAACTTCCGGAGGCCATATCTTGGTCATACGGACTCCGATTTTCGAAAACTCGGACTCTATTTCGCGTATTTTTCCGAGACGAACGAAATGGCATATCCCATTTCCCTTAATTCTTTGATTTGAAATGAATTATACTTTAATTTATGAATTTCACGGTTATAGAATACACGGGGTGTTACATTCTCCCCCACTTAAAAGGATTTCGTCCCCGAAATCTTCAAGTTAGGAAGAATGTATATCCTAACATCCATCTACTCATCCATCAAACACGAGCATTCATTGTCCTTAAAAGACTTCTAATGCTTCATGATCATATGCGAAGTGTGTGTGTACATGTACTTATCTAATGCAAAATCAGGCGGTCTACTGATTTAGTTGACCTCCTTAATGCGAATTATGTAAGTGCTATGAATCCATTATGTATGCAAATCCTCCTATTCATGATTCTACATGAGTGCACAATCATTCATATAAATGCAACATCCATATGACAACACATTAAAGTTCAACCATATACGAATGCAAACATATATGCATATGCAATATGAAGTGACTGAGCCGATATAAAACCTAGATTGTGTGTGTATATGCAACCACGAGCAACCACTAGCAATCACTTGCAACCACTTGCAACCATCATCCATAACATGTTTCAACTACATGTTTTCATCCAAAGAGTTTCTACCTAAAAGATAGGGTCGAGGAGATATACCTAAAAAAAGATAGATAAAAGTGCAACTTAAGGAAAAGGAAGGATCAAAGATGTACCCTCGAAAAGAAAAGGGTAGGCAGCGCGTATTCTAGCTTCAGTCTCCCAAGTTGCATCTCCTTCGGCGTCGCTCCACTGAACTTTGACGAGCTTGACTTCGCGGTTGCGTAGCTTCTTCACTTCCGTTCCTAATATGCGGGTTGGAACTTTCCTCACAGTTGCTTTGCGTTCCACTTCAGCTTCTTCTAGGATATTTGGCTCTACCACTTCAGCAGACTCATGTAGACATTTTCGGAGATGTGAAACATGAAAAACGTTGTGAACTCCGGCCAGCTTTTCGGGTAGCTCTAATCTATAGGCCATTTTCCCAATTTTCTCGATGATAGGGAATGGCCCTACGAACCTCGGTGCTAGCTTTCCTGTGGTTCCAAAACGGGCAACGTTCCTTAGCGGAGATACCTTAAGAAAAACTCTGTCTCCAACCTCAAATTCAAGGTCGGTCCTCCTCTTGTCGGCGTAGGACTTTTGTCTGTCTTGGGCCGTCTTCATCCTTCTTCGTATTAAGTCTACTTTTTCTGAAGTCTCTCGGATCATATCTGGTCCAAGTATGAGTTTATCAGTAGACTCCCACCAACAAGTGGGCGATCGGCACGGTCTTCCATATAAAGCTTCGAAGGGCGCCATCCCGATGGTTGCTTGATAGCTGTTATTGTAGGCAAATTCCACCAAAGGAAGATGGTCTTCCCATGTCCCTCCGAAGTCAAGGACGCACAGTCTTAAAAGGTCCTCCAAAACTCTATTCACTCTTTCTGTTTGGTCGTCGGTTTGGGGATGATAGGTTGTGCTCAAGCATAATTGCCTTCCTACTGCTTCTTGTAGACTCCGCCAAAACTCACTGGTGAAGATAGGGTCTCGGTCACTAACAATGCTGGATGGTATTCCATGGAGTCGAACGATTTCCTTGAGGTAAAGAGATGCTAGGGATGAGGCAGTTCTTTTACTTTTGACAGGTAAAAAGTGGGTGCTTTTAGTAAGCCTATCCACTATTACCCAAATGCTAGTTTTGCCTCTCCTAGACCTAGGCAGCCCATCGATGAAGTCCATTGAGATGCTATCCCACTTCCACTGCGGGACCTCTAGAGGATGTAGCAGACCGCCAGGCTTTTTCTGTTCCGCCTTAACCTGTTGGCACACCATACACTTAGAAACGAATTCTGCCACGTCCTTTTTCATGCCATTCCAGAAGAAAGTTCTTTTTATGTCCTCGTACATTTTATCTCCGCCTGGGTGTATTGTCATCTTGGAGTGATGTGCTTCCTCGAGAACCCTCTTTACTAAATCACTTGTCTGTGGGACGCATAGTCTTCCGTCTCGCCTTAGCCAACCCTTATCGTCGATGGAGTATCTGTTGAGGTGACTTGAAGTCTCACCCCTAATTAGCCTATCAATCGTTTCCACAAGCTGAGGGTCTTCGCGTTGTGCTGTCCCTATTGAGTCCACTAAAGTCGGGCGCACTTCGAGAGATGCTAGCAAGCCTGGTACAAAATCGGAGAAAGGCCTAAAGTCGAAGCTGGCTATAAACTCTAGGCTTTGTCTTTCAACAAACAGCATGCTTAGGGTCAATTTCTTTCGGCTCAACGCGTCTGCCACTACGTTGCCTTTGCCCGGAGTGTAGGAGATCTCGAAATCGTACGAGGCAAGAAACTCCATCCATCTCTGTTGCCTCAAGTTAAGATCTTTCTGCGAGAAAAGATATTTCAACGATTTATGGCCAGTGTAAAGTTCGAACTTCTCACCTAGGAGATAGTGTCGCCAAGACTTGAGTGCAAAGACGATGGCAGCTAACTCAAGATCGTCGGTCGGGTAGTTCTTTTCGTGCACTTTCAACTGCCTCCCTCCATAAGCTACTACCCTTCCTTCTTGCATTAAGACGGCGCCTAGCCCTGTCCCACATGCATCTGTATAAACAGTGAACATATTGCTTCCATCAGGCAACGTCAAAACTGGGGCTGTTGTAAGAGCCCTTTTTAGTCGCTGGAAAGCAAACTCGCAATCCAAGTCCCAATTGAATGCTAGATTCTTCTTGGTCAATTTCGTGAGCGGAGCTGAGATTTTCGAAAAATCCTTTATGAACTTTCGATAGAAACCTTCTAGTCCTAGAAAACTTCGGACCTCAGTTGCATTCCTTGGTGTCTTCCAATCCTGTACCGCTACTACCTTAGCAGGGTCCAATGCTAACCCTTGTTTGGATACTATGTGCCCAAGGAACCTCACTTCTTCTCTCCAGAAGTGGCATTTGGAGAATTTGGCTTTTAGCTGATGGACTCGCAGAGTTTCCATGATTGCCCTTAAGTGCTGAGCATGTTCCTCTTCACTCTTTGAGAAGATAAGGATATCGTCTACGAAGACCACTACGAACTTATTGAGGAAATCTCTGAATACCCTACTCATCAGGTCCACGAAGTAAGCAGGTGCATTTGTCAAGCCGAAAGGCATGAAAAGCCATTCAAAGAAGCCGTCTGGGGTTCTGAATGCCGTTTTATCGATACTATCTTCAGCCACCCTTAGCTGATGAAAACCGGTCGCTAAATCGAGATGGGAGAAAACAGATGCTCCTACAAGCTGATCAAACAAATCGTCAATTCTGGGGAGAGGGTGCCTATTCTTTTTCGTTAGCTTGTTAAGCTCCCTATAGTCAACACATAGACGGAGTGAACCATCCGCCTTTGTAGCGAACACCACTGGAGCGCCCCATTCTGTAATCCTCCTCCTAATGAACCCCTTTTCTAGAAGCTCTTTAATCTGTTTACTGAGCTCTTTCCTTTCCCGTTGATCCATGTGTCTAACGGGCAATGCAACGGGCTTTGCATTATCTACAAGGTATATGCGGAAGTCTATCTCCCGCTTCGGAGGCAAGCCCTTCACCTCTTCGAAGACATCCGGATATTCCCGGACCACTCTAACTGATTGCAAATTTTCAACAGAGGCATCTAGCGATTCAAGGTAACTAAGCATAACCGCATACGAGGGATTACAAGAAATTTCCAAAGTATTACCGAGCTGGGTTAGGAGCCTAACAACCCTTTTCTCACAATCAAAGATGGCCCCATTACTGGATAGCCAATCCATGCCCAAAATCAAACCATATCCCGAAAAGGCCAAAACAAAGGCACTACATTTAAATTCTACGCTTAGAATAGAAATTTTCAATCCCAAACAGATCATAGACAAATGAGCTGGGCCCCCAATTGGATTTGAAACAATTAAGGGGTCCTCTACCATACTAGTTTTTAGGTGCAGAGATTCTACTAAAGCAGACGAGATAAAGGAGTGTGATGCGCCAGAATCAAATAAAGTGAGAACGGGGTGATCATAAAGATAAACTACACTTTCTACAGAAGTATTTATACCTCGCTGTTGCAGAGGTGGCGCTTCTAGCACATGAACTTGTGCCCCTGAGGTGGATCCAGCCCTCTGCCCCTGTCCTCGTTTCTTTGGGCAGTCCTTAGCCCTGTGGCCTGTCTCACCGCAAGAAAAGCGCCCACCATTCTCCTTGGCCTTCTTTTTCCGGCAATCTTTCACTAAGTGCCCCACTTTGCCACAGAAATTACACTTCCTCTTCTCTTTGTTGCCTTTCCCGCCCTTCTTAAAGTCTGTCTTCTTAGGCTGCAAACCCTCTTTCTTCCCTTGAGAGCTTTCTGCATTTGTCTCCTTCTTGCCCTTATCCTCTTCGTTCAGCAATGCCATTTGTACCAACCTTTCATATGTAGCTCCCATGGGTATATGGGTCATGGCCAAACTGTGTAATGGCTCATTCAACCCTTTGACGAAACGGAGAGCCTTCTTGTGTGGGGTGTTGACTAGGTCCAGCCCAAACCTAGCCAGCTCATCGAACTGATTAACATACTCTTTGACTGTCTTGTTACCTTGCTTAAGAAATAAGAATTTTTCCAACTGCAAACTCCTTTTCGCATCTGAGAGAAATTTAGCCTCAAACCTTGCCCTAAAGTCCTCCCATGTTTCCACTGGTCTTTCTGCATTAGTGACTTCCCACCAGTAGGAAGCCTCACCTTTTAGCAACCATACTGCCAGTTGTACTTTCTACCTATCTTCTACCTCAAAGATGATGAATAAGTCCTCGGTTTCTTTCAGCCAATTTCTAGCTGCCACGAAGGACTCAGTTCCATGGAAATCCTTTCCTCCCATAGTTTTAAAATCTTTACATATCTTAGCAAACGTGTTTCCCCGTGGAGGAGGTGGAGGAAGAGGTGCTGCTGCAGCTGGATGATTTCCTGCAGCTGGGGGAGGAGGAACGGTAGGACCTGGCTGAGTGGCCCTTGCTTCTAAGAACCGCCTAAACCAACCAGGTATTGGTACACCCTCTGGCAAGTTAAGTTCTTCGGACATGCTGAAACAAAAAGGATAGATTCAAAACGAAGGATAAGAGATAGTACCTATGGCTTTGGGGGGACTTTGCCTTTTTTTTTAAAAAAAATAAAATAATATTTTTCTTTTAAAAATGCTTCTTTAAATTTCTTTTTTGAAAATAAATTTTCAAAACTTTTTATCTTATCTGGTAAACCTATGCTCTGATACCAAGTGAAACACCCCACCTCCGTTAGGGTCACTCTCAAAGGGAATGCCCTAATTTTGGTGGAGGTTTATAAGTATAGGTCACGGATATACAAGACAGATATAAGAAAACATATTTTTGAACAGCGGAAAACAACAACTTTTATTTCAATAAAATACGTGTTACACCAACCATACCATAATTGTCTTATAATACTTCAAAAAAAACATAACATCTTCATAACTGTCTTGATTACATTATTTAAAGAAGCATGAAGAAAACATAAATAAACTGCAAAAGTCACATAGTTGTTGTCCAAAGCCATAGTCCAAAACGAAAAGATCCAAGCAATACATTCTTTCTCTTCAAGCTGGATATGAAGGCTGGTCAAGCTGCGGTATTCCCTCCCTGTGGACCTGGGGGGGGGGGGGGAACGGAAGAAAAGAAGACGAAAGAAAAGTAGAGTCAGACATAAAGCCTGAGTAAGTCTAGGACTATTCAGTCTATGAATAAAGAACTGGGTATGATAAGTATAAACTAGAAATGGGAAAGCATCATAAACTTAGTTAAGTTGTCTAGGGTCGAATATACTATCGTACCCCATACTAATCTCTGTACCCATATAAACTAGTTCCCAACAGGCACCCCATAATCAGGGTGAAGTGATCCATTTTATGATGATCGGCTCCTACTCGCATAGTTACATGTGTCTTACGGCCCCCGATGTTGTACTTACCTATGCTGGTCCCACCATGGGGTGTATCAAGTCCCATGGTGGCGGCCCGACACAATCCTAGAATGCACAGGTATGCTACTGGTGCCCAGTGCCTTATTTTTCTGCGCCGGAGTGTGTGCACGCCCGCACCCCGTTAGAACCTACACTGCTGCACCACCGCCGTCGATTTGACCTCTTACAGTCAGCCCAGTAATCGTGCCCCACCCTGCCTAGTTTCAGGGTATCATGATACCTTATAGGGTTACTGCTGAAAAGGGTCCCCCGCTACTAGGTTTTTCTATTTCTAGCCAACATGCTAAGTTGGTTAAGTGTGTTATAAACCTAACCCCCAATCAGTCTGTTTAGTTTAGCATGTTCCATCTTGATTAAGTATTAATATAATTTACTTAATCCTATCAATCCTGACTCAGCCTTAATTGTCTTATTAAAGCCTTGACCTCTCACATTAGACAGGTATTGTTGTGGCTGCCTGTTGCCGGTTGGGTCCGGGTAGTCTTACGCCACAACTCAGTCTAACCTCGGGTCCTTATTGGGCTCCATGTTTAACCACCCACATTGGATAGGTATTGTTGTGACTACTGGACAGCCGGGCGGTTCCGGCCAGGTTTACATCACAACTCAATCCAACCTCGGGTTAAACACATCGTATTTTCTACATTTACATATTTTGTCTTTCTTCTTTTTATATGTAAATATTTGCGTCCCATTATTCAAATTCATCTTTATTGGTTAAGATTTATTTATGCCACTTTATTGTTTTTCAAAGTGCGTCAAACAAGCCAACACATATGTTCTATATTTTTAACCCAAACGTCATTTCCCCCGTTTTATTCGTTCGTTCCAATGTAAGGTGTGTTGGGTTTAATACTTAAACCCAATTTAGCCATATGAAAGGGGAGGCTATAACATGGTGTTTATAAGGTGACATAAAAAGGGGAGTGTGAACGCATGAACTTGCAACATACGATCTAATTATCATAAGATAGGCATATGTGAACTTGCAATTGTAACAACATATAATATAAGCAATACTTAAACATGAATCATTCTTTTCACATAATCATGGTGTAAACGAAACATGTAGTCATGGCATAAATAGCACTTAAACATGAACCACTCTAATCATATAATTATGGCATAATCATAATTGAACATGATTCCTTATATGGTCATGGCATAAACATAATTGATTATGAATCCTATTATTCATATAATCATGGGTTTTTGTCCAATCTATGTAACTTGTAAGGGGATGCAATTCTAGTGTAAATTTCTAATGTAACTTATGTGCCAAAAATATATTATCATATGATTAAGATAACAACATAAGCTTAGAAAACATGTTCTTAACTAGGCATAATAACAAACATAGCTAAGACATGTTCATAAAATTAATACAAGCTTACAACGACGCTTGATTTTGTCACTATCACAAAATCATAATTTTTATACTTGAACTATGATGCCAATTTCAACATAACCTTCATATGAATCATAATACTTAGGTGAATCAAATTACACTAAAGATGACCATAGAATTTTACATCATGTTGTCATAACAATAGACCATAGACTTGCATGAATTTCAAAATAAACTATTACAACATATAGTTGTTGTTCAACATGAATCTTATACTAGCATTTACCAAATGGGTGTTGTAAATAACTACCACAAACATGTAGTTTTCAATATGAATCATATGCTTGCATAAGTCCCAATCAAAATTCCACAACATGTGGTTGTCAACATAAGCCACATACTTGTATGAATCAAACCATAGCATTGCCAAATCGTTTAGAATCAAAATAACATACAAATATAAGTCATTATCGCCACAATTCCATTTCGTTTCCAACGCAAATTGCGTACTTGCAAATATCCAATCGTATACCATAATATTCACAAATCGTTTTGCATCAAAGCAACATGCAAATATAGATTATTATCGCCACAATTCCATTTCTTACATTACACAAATCAACACAATTATTTAATTCATACCGGAATAGCACTCTACTTACAGCGTATGGCGAATCTTCAATTCAGAAATCTGAATTCTGAATTTGGAGACGCTATTTTTTTGTTGTAGGCGTTGCTTTGATTGATTTGATGTTGCTTTAAGCTTTGAATTATCTCCTAGTTGTCTCTCTATTTCTGACGTCTATCTTCAGTCTCTTCTCAGCAGCATGACGGTCTCATCTCCATTTTAGTTTATGTGAATTAGGGTTAGCCTTAGGTCCTTTTTATAGAGTTTGTGAGTTGATTTAGACCGTCGATGAAGCTTGGTCCAATAATAGTCGTTCGTTTGAAGGAGAGACCAACCAGGAGCTGACACCTAGCCCTAGTGACAAGGCAAAGCTTAGAAAATCGACCAAACACAGACCTGGCCAGCTAGGGTGGGCTGGGTTCGACCTGGCTCAGGGGCCAGGTCGACACCCCAGTCGACACCGTGTCGACTTGGCAGTCGACACGGGTTACCCAGGTCGACTGCCCTGTCGACCTGGCTAGCCCCAGGTCGACTGCCAAGTCGACCTGGGTGCTTTGGGCGGGAATTTTCCCGCCTTGGCCAATTGGGCCCGATTTTGAATTTTGAATTAGTTTTTCTGAGCTGTTTTCGTCTGTTCGAATTTTAAACCTAATTCTGAAACTTCCGGAGGCCATATCTTGGTCATACAGACTCCGATTTTCGAAAACTCGGACTCTATTTCGCGTATTTTTCCAAGACGAACGAAATGGCGTATCCCGCTTCCCTTAATTCTTTGATTTGAAATTAATTATACTTTAATTTATGAATTTCACGGTTATAGAATACACGGGGTGTTACACATCATCTGTATCCAATAGAAGTGGTTTCAAGTAAAAAACCTTGCCAATAAAATTTATAGGCGAAACAAGATTCGCTAGAGGTAAAATGGTCATTTAAATCTCGGCAAAAATCGTGAACGTGGGAAATGACCCTAATAGACGTTTCCTAAAGTTACACGACCATATGACTTCATATGAAAATAAAATAAATATTCTACGATCCTCCGATACGTAGAATGCAGGTCGTTATTGTATTTATTTAACACGCTCTTTTTTTAGAGTATTACCAACTAGACGTACCATAAACAAGTGTAGGCAAAACAATGGTTCGAGTGTACACAATTATATATTAATTATGAATGGCAACAAAAATAAAATACGATTGTTGTAACATCCCGGAAAATCAGAATCAATTTAAATTTTTTATTTTGGCAATTTTAATGAATTTTGAATATTTAAAATGATTTATTTTAAAAAATAACTACTAGAAATTTATTTTGAATAGAATTAGAACATATATATTTATTTGAATCGACCTTAGAATATAAATATTTATTTTAATTATAAAAGGAATTGAAAATGGCGCAGTAGTTTGAAAATTCAATTTCAAATGAATGTACAAGATTCAAAATAAACCAGATTTTAGCGAAACCAAAAAGGTTAGAATCTATTTGAAAATACCTTTCCAACGAATCTTAAAAACTGTAATTTCATAGTGGGAATAAAAAGCTATACCCAGTTGAAAATTCATAATATTCGTTGTGGAAATACAGCCCTTAAAAATTGTGATTTTGCAAATGACCTCCGTTTTCAACGAAACCACTTTTGTTGAATCCGGAATATCAAATTATTGATAGATTCCAAAATTCATAATTTTTGGGATTAATCTTTGAGTGTAACAAAGGAAAAAGTGTTTCGACAGTTCTAGTCTATTTGGATCAACCAGAAAATGGCAATTTTTCAAACATTGTCCAAATTCCCCATGATTTTTTTGATGGTTGGAATGTTTATTTATTTTTCTCCGATAGTTAAATAACCGACTATCGAAGTATTTGCCAGTATCATTGTCAATATGGAGAGACCGGTTGGATTATTATCCGAGAACTACTCCGTATTTGCAGTAGCGTTGCAAATCAGATTATATGTAGATAATCGAAGACGGAGTAAAGTGCAAGGACTTTTTATTAATAGAAATGGTGCCTTCAGTTTCGTTCAATCCCAGAACGAACGTGTATGGACGAGTGTCTGACAGAGTATTTCCAGTTATCGCATATGTTGGTCTGTATGAACATATATGGTGGCGGAGAATTTATTCTCTTAGCATAATATCCAGAATATATTTGTGCAAATCAATTAGTGATTAACGGATCTGACAATGTGGCATTCCAAGTGATTATGCTATCAATGAATGATAAGAAATCGTAGCCTCAGGGCTCAACAATCGGGAAATGACAAAAATCGGGCAGGCAACATGGCTATGTGGTCGCTCCCATTAGGGTGTATAATCACCTATCTAGAGAAATTCCTTTTACTTCATTAATCTATCGACGCTGTCCCTTTTCGGGAAACAATTGTTGATCCCAACCGTTGGTGATATACATTCGATACACTCAAGCGAAATGAGTGGTCGGTCATATGTGGGCTGGGTTGCAAGATGTTATTGTTGAACCCAGTGTATTCCCGTCTAAAGATACACTATCGGCAGGTGGTTCCATACCTTGTCATAGTCGGAATCCAATCTCCAATAAGCACCCTGCCGTTTTTGGTTTTATTATATGTATGGAGCGTGAGATGCAAGCGTTCCGCTAGATCCTATTTATTTGATGTAGACATTATTATAATATCATTGGATTTGATATCAAAATTATTTTTTGTTATCGTAAGGTAAAAACCATTTGTGTTTATTTGTGGATCGGTCTTACGATCATCATTTCTATCGAAAGGATTTTGAAAGTTAAACAATTGGTCGAAGTTTACTCACACCAGTCCCATGACTGACCTGGAATTTATTTTGTTTTGTTTTCCCTAAACTCTTGGGTGCCCATATTTGTATGGGCAGTCAAGTAGTCGGGATTTTACAGATTCATTTGGAAGAGCTGGAAGCAGGAGGCTCCACCAGTTAGCTATAAAGAATCATATTTCCGATGTGTACTATGTTGTATTTGGAAATAGGTGTTTATAACTGTTCCAGGAATAACTGTTGTGCTCTGATAATGGTATGTATATATAGTTACTGATTTGTGTTTCAAAAGTTATATTATTTAATATATTTTATTCGTTCCGCTGTGAGATTTGTGTTCTTTGTTTTTCTTCTATTGTAACTTTTCTTTCTTTTTATTCCTCATCCTCTAACTTTTTCTACTAATGATTCGTATTTCTGTGTCATTTGGGTTGGACGTGTGGTGTTATTAGTCAACTCAGATTGTACGGAAATTTAGGCCATTACAGTTGGTATCAGAGCTTAGGTTGAGTGAGTACCTAGGCTTGGGTGGCGTGTGCTCATTAGAGATAAGGTCAGTAGTACCCTAAAATGAGTTGAGTGTATATACATACGAGAGAGCGTATTTATTAGTTGATATAACAATTATTTTATATTGTGTTCGCTAGTCTGTTGAGTGGTTTATGAATTCTGATCGAATTGTGGGACGCCACGAAGTCGATAGGAATTTCTAAACACTTAACAGAGAAATTTGACACAGTGTTGTTTTAAAGATGGTAAATGAAATAATTTTACCCAAAATTCTATTTTGATAGAAAAGGAATAATTTTCTGAAATTATTATAATATATGGATGAGTTGGTTGTTTATTATAATCGAATAAGATTATAAAATTGAAATGGTTATGTATAACCAATTAAAATTTGTATATGAATGAAATATACAAATAAGATGAACTGAAATTAAATTCAAACCAGAATTTGGAATTTCAAATCCTGGGATGTTGGAAAATATTTTTTGAAGTATATTAAAATAATATAGCTTTATTTTGAAAGGATTTTTGAATCAAAATCATTTTATATGGATTTTTAAAAATGATAAAGCACTGAACTCACTTCAGTCGCTGGGAAATAATTCTGATGATGATTGCAGCATCATTAGTGTTCATTTTCGAGTTTCTAAGTAATGGATTGCAACCTTAGAAAAGTTTTTGAAGGAAATTTGTTTGAAAGAAAACAAGCTGGTTTGAAAATTCAAATGTTTTGAATTTGAAATGGTTATAAATATATGTGTATATATTTGTGTGATTTCAAAAGGATTTGAAATGAAAACCGGGAATTTGAATTCTAAAATCTAAATTTAACTTAAGCAAGTTAAATGAACCAAAGTAGATAAATTGATCGGAATCAATTTGAATGGACTATGTATTGATTTTAAATCATCCAAATTAAAATATTGGAAACCAAAAGTTTTGGTGGAATTAAATTTGTTGAAATTTAAAGAGTTTAGTTTCAGCATAAGTGGATTTTGAAAAGAAATGGGTTGTACCATTTTCCTACCTTAGTAATTTCGGGGATGAAATTGTTTTAAGAGGGGAAGAATGTAACGACCCGGATTTTTGGTTGATTAATTTTAAATATTTAATATCGTTTTAAATATTAAGTTGATAATATAAATGAATTTTATATTAAGTTATAGATTTAAAAATCGATTTCTATTTAATATTGAATATACTAAATTATCATAATACATAATATAGTTGAAATCGAAGTTAAAACTGAATCAAAACAATTCAGATGATCAATATATATTCTATTTGAATATAGACGATGGTAGTAATAATTTATATTTGAAGAATTTATTCGTTTTGAATTCGAATTATATTATATCAATTTAATATGGTTATTTTATATATACATTCGAATTTAATATGGTTATTTTATATATACATTCAATTTAATATATATTCAATTTAATATGGTTATTTACATTGAAACATCGGTCAGTAGGTTAAAATAGTGGTTCGTGATGTCGAGTTATCAACCCCGATATATTTTTAATGGATAAGCTTGAAATCAAATCGATATCAGTTTAAATAAACTAAAAACCTCTTTATATCATATCATATTAATGTATAATCGAATCGAAAATCTTTTAGAAAAGAAATAAAAGATTTATTATGTACTTAACCGACCAAATATTTATTACTCATGTACTATTCCTCCTCCTGTTATAAATCACTCGCAACACCCCACTCTTTGTTTTCTCTTCTAAAACAATATTCGTTACCAAACCTTAAGATAAATGAAATGGAGCCGGCCTTCTCTTTGAAAAATTTGATCAATTTATATTTATATAAAAGTGAAATCGAAGCCCTGTGTTAGACCAAAAATTGGTTCTAACACCCAAATTAGCTATGATTTTAATGAAATAGAACCAAAAAGCAACGAAGAACACACGATTTATAGTGGTTCGACGTTAAAGAGCCTATGTCCACTTTCTATTCTTTTAATTGATGATTTGAATGAAAATACAGCAATGATTCTCACTCAACTTCACAATTACAATGCATAAACTCACTCAAATCTCTCAAAAATAGACTTTAAGAGATGACTTTGATCTAAATGTGGTTATGAAATTTGACTATGGAGGAAGTTAGAACTGAGAATTTGCCAAAAGATCCTTTCAAATGCCTCTTGATGGTGTATTTATAGGTGAAAAATTTCTTCGAAATGGCTCCGGTTCGGAACTGCGTGGCATCCATCCTATAAGAGTCGGGTTCGGAGGCCTCCAGATGGTGACAGCGCATCGATTTTGTAACACCCCACCGCCGCTAGGGTCACTCACAAAGGGAATGCACTAGTTTTGGTGGAGCATTATCTAGGTAAACATACACAGAGATATCACAAGACAGAACATAAATAAAGCAACGGTAGAAATTAAAAACCAAATCTTATTACTTTCAAGAAAAGAGTCAAAACCTCATATATCCAAAGTACAAGTTTCCATTATTCCATTACATCAAGTTCTAAATAAAGAAGCCTAAACATAAAATAAAAAAAGTAAATTATTCCCCAAAAATAGCAGACGTGCAGCCATAGCATAGCTCAAGACCAAACCGTACATGAGCTGACGGAAAGGAAGCAAAATCCAAGCTAAGTGCTAGAGTTTCCTCCCTGAGAACCTGTGGGGGGGGGGGGGGGACGAAATAAAAAGAGGCGAAAGACAACGGGTCAGTCATAAAGACTGGTAAGTCCAAGTGACTTTCAGCATAAAAACAGGTAAAGGTAACATGACATGTATAAACTGAAAGTAAACATAAGTACGATGTCAAGATGGATAAGATAGACTAAGATAACATGATGAATCAAGTATAGGTCAAGTATAGCATCGCATGTTCAAGGTTTGCTGCACCAACTGTACTAGTAGCCCAACCCATGTCAAGTATTAATCATGAAATGATCCCCGGGCCCAAAATCGTGAATGACCCAGTACTAGATCCAACAGAACGATCCACTAATCGATCGGCTCCCTACAAGTTCTAGCTCGTTGTGTTTCTGTGTCATACGGCCCTATCACGAATGTAGTCACCTGTGCTAGGTCCACCATAGGGTGTATCAAGCCCTACGGTGCTAACCACCGACATGAATCAAGCATGCACAGATAAACCTACTGATGCCCGGTGCCTGCTTTTTCAACTCCGGACCACGTGCACGACCATAGCCCGCCTGAACCTACACTGGCGCACCCACACAACCGTCGTTCTGGTCGGTTACAATCAGCCTAGTAATCGTTCCCCACCCTACCTAGTTCCATGGTACCATGATACGTCTAGTGGGTTACTGCTGAAATGGACCGCGTAACTAGGGTTTCCTTCTAGTAGGTTAAGTGTTGTCATTTAAATTCGAGACTTAACCCCATCAGTCTAGTATATCAAGTTGGCTAAGTGTTGTCATTTAAGTTCGTGACTTAGCCCTACCATTCATGTGTTAAGTTGGTTAGGTGTTATCGTTCAAGTTCATGACTTAACCCTATCATGTGGCATTTAATTCATTAATGCACCCCAACCTCTCACATCAGACCTGTTGTTGTGGTCACTGGATATGCCGGGCAGTTCCGGGAAGATTTACACCACAACTCAGCTTGACCTCGGGTTTCAAGCGCGATATGACCAACTACCCACATTGGAACCTATTGTTTGCAGTAATTAGATCTGCCGGGCGGTTCCGAATAGATTTACACTGCAAACTCAACCCAACCTCGAGTTGGCCATTTTCAAGTTCATTCTAGTGTCTTGACCATGTTCAAGTTTCATGTCAAGTTCGTGTCAAGTTTCATGTTTCAACTTATGCCTATTATCAAGTTCATGATTCATGTTTATAACCAGTTCATGTTTTGCCTAATCTACCCAAATCGTATTCCCATCGCATGTAAATGTTAATCGATCTAAATTACAAGCAAATCTAAATCTAGGGATAAAGGGAATAACATCAAAACTATGATAGGCAGAAGGGACAAGCATAAAGCGATAAAAGGGATTACAAGACTGGCATGATATAACTTGAGATAATCGGTTACAACATCACTGGCATATAGAAATTAAAAGTGTTTTAAATCTAGCAAAATAAGGCGATAGTCCTGATAAAAACTTGACATAAAAGAATAGTCATGCACAAGCAAGCCAAATACAAGGATAATGGGTCAATGGTTTTTGGCGTACATAATAACGAATAAACTAAGCAAGTCACCCCCTAGGTATGGGATCCAACTAAATGCCAATTCGGTGTTCAACATGGTTTTCAACTATAGTGTTATGAGCAATCAACTATAATAGTCAATTAACCACAATAGTTATACAGTAGTCATGGATAATTATCCAAAAGAGTTCTAGGCAACTACCCTAATAGTCATAGGCAATTAACTGTAATAGTTTCAAAGTCATGGTCATAGTCTTATGTTCATAATCATAGGCAGTAATTCATAGTCATGAGTCATAGGTGATTAGCCACAATTGTCCTTGTTATAGTCATAGGCAATGGTCTTATGTCCTCAGTCATAGGCATAGGCATAGTCTTATGTTCACCGTCATGGTCCTTGGCCATTAACAATGGTTTCAATGTCATAGGCATGATAACGTTTGATTTTTAATGCGAATAGGCCCAAACTGATTTCAGAGCAATATTCCCAAATGTCCAGGTCCAAGAAGAATAAGAATAGATATGAATCATACGTATATCAAATTCCAATTTATAACATGCCCATATCAAGTTTATAGTTTTCATCTAAAAGTAACTGGAACTTACAGTGCGTGGATCGAGAATTAGAAAGCAGAATTTGATTGTTGAATCTCTATTTGATTGATCGTGTTCTAATTGAAATCCCCCAATTTGCAAATCTCTAAGCGTAGTCTTGATGGAGAAGAAGCAGTCCTTTTTCTTCTTTTTTATCTTATTATTTTGATTACCTCAGAAGCAGCATAAGGAAAGAATGAAATGGTGTGGAGAGAATGAGGCTAGGGTGAGTTTATATAGGATTAGGCAGACGAATCTGGACAGAAAACGAGTCTAAAGACGTCAGGATGCATCTGGTTCAAGAAGTGGGTTCGGGAGGCAGGTCGACTCCCAGGTCGACTCCCCATTCGACCTGGTCATGGGGAGTTCGACACCCCAGTCGACTCCCTAGTCGACCTGGTTGGGGGGGAGGGGGTCGACTCCCCAGTCAACCTGGGTATATGGGCGGGAATTTTCCCGTCAGCCTTCTCTAGGTTTGAATTTAGAATTTCTGGCTTTAGTTTCGAGCTGATTTATTTTATTTAAATTCCTGAAACTTCTGCGGGTCATGACTTGGTCATACGAACTCCGATTTTCGAAAACTCGAACTCGATTTCATGTAGAATTCCGAGACAAACGCAATGGCGCCACCCGTTCCCCTGGTTCTTATTTCAAAATTTAATTCTGCCTTGATTTATGACTTTGACATGTTATAAAAATACGGGTTGTTACAGATTTAGTGGGAGATCGTGGGAGGAAATGGTCGTGCTTGGCCCGAGTCTTCAGGAGACGTGTGTAGCAACGTTCACAGGTTCAGAGAAAATGGGTTTGGATCGGCCGCCTCCGATTCGATCTGATGAGGGTGCTTGCTCTCTTTTGATGTCGCTGAAATGCTTCTCTAAACCGAACCGATGTGATGTCTGCGTCTTTGACTCCTGCTTCTTTCCTGCGCTGGTTCCCTCCAATCTGGACCGGTTGGTGGCTTTCTCACTGTTTGCTCTTTGTTTAGCCTGGTTCACAAAGTAGGCTAACATTTTGCCCCCTCGAAGTACAATCTTATTTAAGATAAAGTGTGCTTCGAAGTAGTTTACAAAACATCCTTTAAATAAAAACCATTGAACGACCGCTTCCATTTACTTATAGAGTTGTATCGGTTCATAATGTCGTGCCTTTTGTTGCTTATAATATCCATAAACTATATGAATTACTTTCTTCATTCTCGGACAACTTTGAGAGCTCCTTTTAATGTTCAATGAGTCCTCCAGGTAAGCTTTTCCTTTACTTTTCCTTGAATTCAACCTGCGTGCCAAGTCAATGTGTATAATCCTTTTCGGTTTAGATTTCGACCCGAACGAATTTCTGTCTTATATTGCTAAACAGTGGACTAACAGGTCAAAATGCCTTTGTGGGCCTGAATCCCCGTCCGAACGGGGTAAAATATACTGGGAATACGAGTGGTCACCATAAACTTATATAAGTCCTCCTCCCGTCTTATTCTTCCTCTCCTTCTTTTATTTCTCTCGCCCAACAGATTTTGCACTGAAATCCTAAAACTTCAAAAACTACGAAACCCTCTCTTTCTTCTTTAAATTAAACAACTTGGTAGGTTTAAAATCACGAATTACCTTGCTGTAATCGTTTTCAGTTTAGATTTGTGGTAAAATTGGGCGATTCGAACATGGTGTTTGTTTAATTCTGACGTCGTGGTCTTCTCTCTCCTCGCCATCGTCGTTGATGGTTCTATCACCACCTCGAGGCGTTGGGAGAGGGGATTAGGACCTTACTGGATAGTTGAGCACGTAAGTGATTGGTCTTAATTAGGGTCTGTGAAATGGAGCTGGGTTTGGTAATGATTAAGTGAGATGAAAAATGAAGAAGATGAAGAAGAGGAGAGGAACTGGGATCGGTTCGGGTGGAGAAACGTTGGAGTAAAGGGAAGGGAAAGATGTTTACAAGACCAGATCGGGTCAGAGCAGAAAAAGGCAAAAAAGGGATAACAAAGCCTACTTGATCGGGTCAGATCGGAATAAGAGACAAGGAGAAGAAGGTTTGTTCAAGCTGATCCGATCCGCTCCGAAAGCTTACATCCTAACCGATCCGGTTTTACTCACTAGGTGTGAACGTCTGCTTCAGACCGAAACATGACTTTTCCCCCGATCTGATCCCAATGTACATATCCGTACCGAAACGAGACAGTCCAACTCAATGTGCGAGAATTTTTCCAACTAGCTTAATCAATGCTTGGCATAACCTTCAACTTGATGAATAGTTAGGATAGCGCCTTATGAACATAACAAACATCAAGAACTATTCTGAAACATTATTACTCTTTTGAATCTTTGTATCACGCTCTCATGTGTTTACTTTGCATCTTTGTTACACGTAGCACACACTTTAGTTCACATACACACACGGGGGACACAGGAAACTTTACTCTAATCCTTGCTATTGTTTCTTCAATAGTCTAGTGATCATGGCCGAGAGACGTTCATCTAGGTTAGCAATGAAGATGGAAGTTGCGGAAACTTCTGAGAAAGTTACCATTGATGACATACCTTCTTCCTCAGACCCTGAATGGGACGATAAGGGTCCAGATTATGAAGTAGGAGCGCATAACAACGAAACACCTTCCGATAGTGAAGTTTCTCTGGGCGATAAAGAGGAAGGAGGGATGGAAGATAATCGAGCTCCTGATGAGTTTGAGTCTGCCATTATATTGGAGTTACCCAAAGACTCTGTTGAATCGACGATCGACGACGATAGACTTGTTGGCATATGTTTAAGGCACGGGATACTGAAAAGTGATACCCTGGTGCCATCGAAAGTTGATCGTCCCCACAATCCTCCGGAAGGATTTATGGCAGTTACCCGATTGATGTTTATGGTTAGGGCTATTCCACCATTTCTGCCTTTTGTTGTCGACTTTCTGAGACAGATGCGGATTGTCCCCATGCAGTTACATCCCAACTCTTGTGCTTACTTATATACCTTATATATAGCATACAGAGAGATTTTAGGTACAGAGCCTGCTTTCGACGACGTCCACTTTTTTTCTAATTTCAAGCGTCGGACTCAAGAGAATCCTTCCTTCTCCTATTTTGAATCAGTCCCAAAAAGGAAAATTATTTCAGCTCTATTTAGCAGCAAGGCCGGCGATTCTAAGCTCGAGTGGTTTTATATCAGGCAACAGCCGGGGTGCGCCAGGAGATGGACCAAATCAAGTAAAGCATCGATTTTCTAGATTTCAATTTTGAATGTTCATGCCAACACATTAACCTGCTTTCTCTTTTTTTGCAGTTGATAACCCAAAACAAATATCGGATCAATTGTACTTTGATCGGATGCATCAGCTTTTTAACGGCGATCAAAAATTTCTAACCATCGACAAAGTTCTTAAGGATGAATACCTCCATCATCATGGGTTACTATCCATTACCTATAGCATAGGTCATGGGTCGGGTCCATATGTATACATCCCCCCCGTGGACATTATTCCTGGAACAGGCGAGGGCTCGAAAAGTCCAACAATACCTCTTCGGACTTCACCTTCTCCATCTTCAACTCAGGACAATGAGTTGGCCAACATAGCCAAAAAGCACAGAGAAGGGTATACCGTCCCTGATGATGCTATTTCTCCTGAGAAGTCAATGTCCCCTAAAGAGTTGCCAATAGACGCTTCTCAAGGAGATGTCCCTACTACCGATGATTCCACATTTCAGGGTTTAGGAGATCTCCCCCCACCTGAAACTATCTATACTTCAGAGGACTACTCCCGTGAACGCCAAAGAGCCCACTCGCTCTGGCCTGGCTTCGGACTCGGGTTTGTAGCGGGGAACACCACTTAGGATGCACCCAACACAATAGAACCGCACTTCACAGCACTTACTTCTCATGTGAACACTGATTCTGAGTTCCACTTACATTTTTGCGTAGGTACAATGTCTCGCCCCTACTATGATGTCAGGAAAATACGTTTTAGCATGACTAGACCCCCATCCGATGTCGAGCATGATCGCCGTGAATGCCGGGGTAGAGACGACAGAGGGCCTCATGACTCTTATCGGCCACACACCTCGCGCTCTCGCTCCCCCGTCCGGTCGGATCCAGACCGATATAAAAGCTATTAGAGTCATCGAGGAGAAGACACATCGCAGCCCAAAGACCGAACTTCTCCTCAAGACAAACACAGTCAGGAAAAAGTCCTCCCAAACATACCGACTCACAAGACAAAATAAGGTTTCTGATAAGCGACCTGGAAATGGTGATACATCCGTCGTGCCCACTAACCATAGGGAAACTGAGCTAACATACTGTAAACCTCCACCATTGGATGCTGAGTCTAAAATTAAGCGGGCATATTTAGAGAAGCAGTTCCCCGACCATTATTTTGAAAATCTGACTTTCTTACCTGCTCTCGAGCCTATTTCCTCAAAGTGGGCAGATGAGGCTAAAGCGAAGATTGACGCAGTTGAGAAGCAATATTCAGAGATGTTCAAGTATTCACATAATCTCTCCAGAATCATTCGGACTTTAATTACAGATGTTAATTCGATGAAAAAGGACTACAGATGCCGATGAAAAGGCCTTGAAAAAATTGGAGAAGGACCTTGAGGACACACAGGCTCAACTTGTCATCGCTCAACGAGATGCTAACAACTTCAAATAGCAATTCGAGGAGTTACAGAAGCGTTATCATGACTTGCTGGAATTTCATAGTCAAGAGCGTTTGGAGTTGAAGAAACAAGCAGAAGATGCTAATCAGACAATGTCAAAATGCAATTGGCTTACAACACTCTTGAGCAAGAAAAAGCCGAGTTAGCGAGAAATAATGTTGAATTGGAGAAACGAAACGCTGACTTGGAATCCAAGTTAATTGAAGCCGAGAATAGGGCTGCCCTAGCTGAGGGGAATGTGGAAAATCTTATTAAGTCCACTGAAGAGACCCGTAAACAGTTGTCAGAGGCTCAGAAAGAAGTGCACGGTTTTGGCGAATTACTGATTGAATTCTTCGCGCACATAATTCGTCGCTGAAACATCTCTTGGATTGAGGATTATCCAACTTCCTTGGTTCACGTATGGAATCAAATTATCGAATGGGAGAAAGAGGAACTCAAGGTAGACTTCATCGACGAAGATAAACTTATGGAAAAGCATCTGAGAGATGATGAGCCGGCACGTCTGGCCGAGGGGTGTCGCCTCATTGCCGCTGCTATGGAGGAGCAGAAGCGGATGGCCAAACAAAAGAATATCCTTGAGGCTGGTTCTTCTTCTACTACCGCTGAAACTTCTGAAGTCGAGGGATATGATCCAGAGAACCCGGGGATCCCTCAGGCATCTCTTTTATCTCCCATACCCGAGTCAGCGTAAGAGATGGCAGTCACTCCAACTGAGAAATCATCGGAAGGTATTTCTACCTTTTCACCTCAATTCGTCAAGGCCATCTCCACTTTTCACCACATAATTGGGCAATCGATGGAGGATCCTTTATTTTCTCCTGAGTTGATAACTGTTGCTTCTCATTCTGTAGGTGTTGAACCGACCGAGAAGACTGGCGTGCATTAGGGAACCACCACGGGGGTAAAATCCGTGGAAAATGCTCAAGGAGAACAGGATAAGGTTACCACTGTAGATTCAGGATGGGGAGCTGAACTGTCTAAGGTTGACACTTCTCATGATTACGAGATGATAGATGCCTTGAAAGACGATGGTGGTAGCGAGGGGCATGAGGAAGACCCTGATGTGGCTATAATTGGGGATTCAAAAAGCGCTGATGACATCACTTTGGCAGAAATGAAAGCCGAACAAGGCAAACGTATGCAGCTAAAAGTTGAAGACTTGAACCCCGAAAGCCTTAAACCCCTTGCAATGGTGGATCCTGGATCAAGGTTAGTCGTTAAGCTTTCAACTAGGTCTATTACAGAGGAACTTGCTAAAAAATCTTCTCTTGATTCCAGTGTTCTGACTCCTGGTAAAAAATCAACCGACTCTAGCACTTCGACTGCAGAGAAGAAAAGGTCGAAACACATTATGACTGATGCTAAAAAGGAAGCTAAGGATACTCAGAAAGCTGGCCAAAAAACCTAGTCCGATGCAAAGCCCAAATGACGAAGTGCTTTATTTTATTTTGGCATTTAATTGGTCCGAAATTGTTGCAGCGAGTGCGGCCCTCACATCTTTTTCTTCTTCTTGTTTTTCTTATACAAACTGAAATGTTTGTAAATAAAAATAGTTTATTTCCTGCAATGTCTGATAGTCGTTAGTTCAGCACTTAAGTGAAAATACAAAAGTATGTCAAATTAAAGTTATATAATGAAGTCATTGTTGAGGGGAATATGTATGCACATATATGCTCCCAGTTAATCTTGGATAACTGAGCAAGAATTATTCAAGATTGATTAAATTAAAAAAATCTAATTGCCCCCGATTCTCTGACGGGGCCATATTCCATTTGTCATTGATGCCTATTCTTTCTAGCATCTTTATACTCTCCTGTCTCATAACCAGGTTAGAGTATCGTTGAGGCGGTCTCTCATCTGGGTGCACCTTCACCCCTCAGGGGACGTCGTCTTCCCGTCCTTTATACTCTCTCTCGATTCTTGAGAGTTAGAGTTAAGAATGTCGTCTTCCCATTCTTTTGTGTTTTATTGTACAAACAGTCATTTTATTTGCTCCTGCACATAGGTCATCTCCAACTTTCCAAATTTAATTTAACATTTCTTATTTCATGGTCATGATAGAATAATTGTTGAAGATATAAATAATGCAGGAAAGTAAATGACACACGATATTTTTATAGTCGTTCAGCTAAGTCGTAGCGTTTACATCCACTTCATAATCCTTTGTTCACATAAATAGACTTTTTAAGGCAAGTCGTGCCTTTTTACATAGCATATAAAAACAAAAGGGATGACGTTTCATATCTAGCATAGATACCGTCGTATGTGCTAAGAGTTCCAGGCTCTGGGAATCTCCTCACCGTCCATAGTCGTTAGCTTGAATGCTCCTGTATCAAGCTTCCATTGGATGGTGTATGGTCCTTCCCATTTTGGACCCAATTGGGTCGAAGGAGGGAAGACTCGTTTCAGTACTAGGTCTCCTGGTTCAAAGGTTTTGAAGAGAACTTTCCGGTCATAATAACGTGCTACTTGATGTCGATGTCTCGAGACACGCAAGTCGGCTTCATCTCTTTTTTCTTCAATCATATCAAGAGATTTTAGGAGGAGGGCTTTATTTGTCATCGGGTCATAATACGCAACTCGATGAGAAGGGACTTCCAATTCTACCGGGATCACTGCTTCTGACCCAAAGGAAAGTGAATAGGGAGTATGGCCGGTAGCCGTCTTAAAGGTTGTATGGTAAGCCCATAAAGCTAATGGCTACTCGTCTACCCATCTAGCTTTGGCCTGCTCCAACCGCTTCTTTAGAATTGATTTAATGACCTTGTTTATGGCTTCGACCTGGCCATTTGACTGCGGGTGAGCTACTGCAGTGTATCGTTTATCAATCTTATATTTCTGGCAGAAGTTTCTGAACTCGATGCTGTCAAACTGCGTCCCATTATCAGTTATGATGGTCTTCGGTATCCCAAATCGACAAATAATGTTTCTGACCACAAAACTGATCACCTTCCTTGCCGTGATGGTTGTTAAGGGTTCAGCTTCCACCCATTTTGTGAAGTAATCTACGGCAACGATCGCGTACTTATCTCCTCCTCTGGCAATAGGTAACACTCCAATAATGTCAATTCCCCACACGGCAAACGGCCATGGACTAACCATCGATTTGAGCTGAGTCGGAGGCGCTCTGGAAACTTTGGCAAATCTTTGACATCTATCGCAGCGTCGTGAATAATCAGCTGTGTCTTTATTCACAGTAGGCCAAAAATATCCGTACCGTAATACTTTCTTTGCTAGGGTTTGGCCCCCAGTGTGATCTCCACATTCACCTTCATGCACTTCTTGCAGTACACGTTTAATGTTGTCGTGTGCGATACACCGTAATAGGGCATTGAAAACCCTTGACGATAAAGGACGTCGTCCTGTAAAACGTATCTTGCAGCCTTGCATCTTATAGCTCGTCTTTCACTCTTTTTTAGCGAGAGGATTCCATTCTTGAGAAAATTCTTAATTGATGTCATCCAGGATTCTCTTTCTGGTTCAACTTCCAAGGCTAGCTCTGCTTCCATTAGGTCGAAACTCGGTGATTCCAACACCTCTGTCGGAACCATTTCGGTTTCTTTAGGATTATCAGAACTTGCTAGCTTCGCCAGTCGGTCTGCTTTCTGATTTTCCGCTCTTGGAATGTGTATTATGCCATAATGCTCCAAACTTTCCAATAACTACTTTACCTTTTTGAGATAAGTGATGAGTCGAGGTCCTTTAGCAGCAAATTCTTCCCGAACTTGACATACAACTATCTTGGAATCGCAATATATATCTAGTGTCTTCACTCCCAAATCTTTGACGAGTTTCAGCCCGGCAATCAGGGCTTCATACTCGGAATCGTCGTTAGTAGCAGCAAACTCTAACCGTAACGCATAGTAGATAGATCGTCCTTCAGGAGTTATCAAAACAACTCCAGCGCCCGACTTTTGATCATTCTTGGCCCCATCCGTACATAGTTTCCATGGACTAAGTTCTAACTCTCGATCCAAAGTAAATACCTTGTCACCCACCGTTTCCCCTTCAGGAATTGTAAATTCAGCTATAAAGTCAGCCAATGCCTGCCCCCTTATTGATCTTCGTGGCTGAAAGTTCAAATCAAATTGACTCAGCTCAATATTCCATTTAAGTAACTGCCCCGATGCTTCGGGTTTCTGCAACACTTGTCTCAAAGGTTGATCGGTATATATAACTACCGGGTGTGCCTGAAAATAACGGTGAAGTTTGCGGGAAGCAATCAGGAGGCTATAAGCAAGCTTCTCTATCATCAGATAATTAAACTCTGCAGCAGCTAGTTTTTTGCTTATGTAATACACAGGTTTCTGGACTTTATTCTCTTCACGTACAAATGCTGCGCTGATGGCGTGAGATGATACTGCCAAGTAGACGAAAAAATTCTCATGTTTCATAGGCTTTGATAATATTGGAGGCTTTTCGAAGAAGTCTAATAGATTCTGGAACGCCTCCACATCATCGAGAGTCCACTCAAAATTTCGCTTTCCCCGTTTTATGAGATTGAAGAAAGGTACACACTTGTCCGTTGCTTTGGAGATGAACCTGCCCAGTGCTGCTACCTTCCCAGCTATCCTTTGAACACACCTAATCTTTCATGGCTCCTCTATATTCCGAATTGCTGCTATTTGGTCTGGATTGATTTCAATTCCTCTGGAACTCACGATAAAGCCAAGGAACATGCCTGATGCCACTCCAAAAGAACACTTCAAGGGATTCAACTTCATCCCATACCTTCGTAGTATGCCGAACATTTCTGCTAAGTCCTTCGTATGATCGGGAGATTGCTTGGATTTCACGAGCATATCATCCACGTAAACTTCCATGGTTTTCCCGATTTGATTGTAAAACATGTGGTTGACTAGGCACTGGTATGTGGCTCCCGCATTTTTTAACCCAAATGGCATTATCACGTAACAATACAACTCCAGGTCTGTGATAAAGCTTGTATGCTCCTGATCTGGTATGTGCATGGGAATTTGATTGTACCCGGAATAGGCATCCATAAAGGATAAAAGCTCATGCCCGACCGTCGAATCTACTAGCAGATAAATTCTGGCGAGAGGAAAGTTATCCTTTGGGCAAGCCTTGTTCAAATTAGAAAAGTCAATACACATTCTCCACTTCCCGTTTGACTTTTTGACCAGGACAGGATTCGATATCCAGTCGGGATATTTCGAATCCTTAATGAACCCATTATCTTTTAATTTCTCTACTTCTTCTTTTAGAGCTGCCGACCGCTCTGGGCCTAACATCCATCTCTTCTGCTTGACTGGTGGGTGCTTTGGATTAATACACAAAAAGTGGCTCATGATGGTAGGCGAAATCCCACGCATGTCAGCGTGAGTCCAGGCAAACACTTCCAGATTTACCTTTAAGAAATCAGCCAATTCCCTCGCTCTAACTGGATCCAGTTACTTTTGTTGGATCTGTTTCATCAATAGGTATATCTATTGTTATTTCGTTGGGAGTTTCCTTCCTGTCCCCGGGTTCTCTATCCTCTCTGGGATCTATATACTCGAGCACGTCTGAGGGCGAGTCTCTTATGGTAGGACCCATTAATTGCTATGCTGAGGCCTCCTTTGGAGGGGCGGAATCATCCTTAGCATCTATATTCAAACCCTTCATTAACATATTTAACTCTGTCATGTAACAAGCTCGTCCCGTAGCTTGGTCGCCCCTCATCACCCCAACTCCTGAGTCAGTCGGGAATTTGAGCAGCAAGGATCAAGGTGCAATACATGCCCTAAATTCGGCAAGGGCCGGTCGGCCTAGGAAGGCATTGTAAGGCGACTCCACATCCAAAACTACAAATGGCCGGATCCTTACTCTCTGGTGATCTCCCTGCCCTAGTGTGACTGGTAGTTCCACAAAACCCATCGGAGCTGTAGATGCTCCGTTAAAGCCACGTATCCATCCTTCACATGGCTTTAAATCCTTTGCTTCGAGTCTCATTTGTTCGAAAGCTTTCTTGAAGAGGATATTGACCGAGCTCCCGTTGTCCACTAACACTTTAAGGACTAAAGCAGGGCCAATTGTTGTGGTAATCACTAGTGGCTCGTCGATTGGAGATTGAACTCCGGAATCATCTCTATTGCGGAATACAACATTGTCTAACATCGTCTTTTGTTGTTTTACTGGAGTAACGTCTTCGAGGCTACTGCATTCTCCTACCTCAAAATGCTTGGCGGCATTGACGTACTGGTCCATTGCTTTAAAACTACGACCAACTAAGTGAGGTCAGCCTATAATAGTATTAATGACCATCCCCTTACCTTTTTGCTGAGCTGTGGGTTTTGAAGCAGGCTGGTTTTGGTTCGGGGCTTGCCCCCTGTCCCTTGGGGCGACCTTGTACTCATCCAACTTCCCCTCTCGCAGCAATTTTTCGACGATATCTCTCAAATGACGGCATTCATTGGTGGAATGACGGTGGATACCATGAAACAAGCAAAACTTTCCTGTTGCAATCTGTTTCTCAGTAGAATCTCTGGGTGGTGGTTTTTTGTACTGCAATATGCTATATGTATCTAAATAAATGTTCTCCAATGTATCATTTAACGATGTGTAATTTTCAAAAGTCTGGAATCTGGGTCTTTTATTAGAGCTATTCCCGCGGTTTCTTTTCGTTCTATTGTCTTTCCCATTTCTGTTGCTATTACCCCAACTCTGGTTGCCAACATTTACTTCCACCCTCCCTGAACTGTCACCAGATTGTTTCACAGCAACGTTACTCTGAACACCTTCCTTCGAGGCCCCTTCGGATTTTCTCTTTCGATTTGCCTTAGCTTCTTCTCGCCTTAAGCGCATATTAGCCTTTTCATCGAACAATTCTCTAGTAGGAGGTGGTTTTCCAGCCAAGTAATCTCCGAACTCTGTGTCAGGATCTACCCCTTCTATCAAGGCCATCAGGATAGTGGGCTTATAGGGATCACTAACTTCGGTGACGGCCAGGTTGAAGCGATCCAAATATGACTTCAAAGATTCTCCTAGGGCCTGTTTAATCCGTGATAATTCAATGACGGTCTTGTACTTTTGGACATGGAATCGAAACTGATTCATGAAACGCTCACTCAATTCTGTGAAATTTGATACCGACCGAGGAGGGAGTCGGGTGAACCACATTAACGCTACGTCTTCAAGATAGATTGGAAAAGCTTTGCATTTTACGGCATCTGGAGCTGCTGCCGCATTCATGAACCATGCATATCTCATCAGATGCTGCCTTGGGTCTGTTCTTCCTGAATATCGATACATCTGAGGCAAGTTGAATCGCCGGGGGAACTGGAAATTCAGTATGTCATTTGTGAAGGGGTATGACTTCGTTCAATGCCCCACTCTTCATTAGTATACCGCCGGCTTTCGGACATAATCTGGCGCACCATTGCCCATACATCGGCATTTGTTAATGTCTTCACAGTCTCTCTAGATCTGATGTTCGAATTATCCCTGGGTTCCTGGTCAGGGGATAACCTCCTGTTTCTGGCGGCAGCTGCTCTACGTTGCTCTCTGTGCTCCCGGTCGATCTCAGGAGGTAGAGGTTGGAGAAGCTGTTGTTGTGTGGGGTTGGTAATATTAGGATCCCTGGGTAAGACGGGGGATCCGCGCATGGGTAGCAACATAGGCTGTTGCAGGCTCGGGTCATCAGGGCGCAATACACGAGCAGCATCTTCTCGGGATCCTAAAGATCCAAAAGTCAATTGATCAAGGTTCTGAGGTCATTCAAGTGGCCTTCTCTCGTGGGGGTGTTCCTCGTCCGAAGAAGACGAATCATCTGTAGCAAGGCGGCGTGTTGGGGAAGGAGTCTTCTGCCTCTGAAGCTCCTGTAGCTCTCTACCCATAGTGATCATGTTTTCCTGCATGCGAAGGTCGTCACGCCTTTGGGCTTCCAATGCTTCTTTAGTGCTCTGTAGCATGTCAAGAAAACGTGAAAAGTCTCCCTGGGTAATTGGTGCAGATGGATCAGGCTGAACATTAGTCATCGTTGCTGGAATCGGAGCGTTGGAGGGAGCTCGAGTAGAAGTTCTAGCTTCATTCTGGTTCGGATCGGATCGGTTCATAGTGGCCTGGTCGGGGCGGTTCGGATGGAGAGAGTGAGTGCCCTTGACCTCATTAGACCGGATCGGGTCGGTGCCTTTCACCCGATTCGGATCGGCGCCTCCCATCCGGTTCGGATCCTCCTGATCGGAGTGGTCTGCTCCAGAGCTTTGAGCGCGTGACCTCGTTAACACAATGGCTTGCTGATCTTCTCTAGCATCGTTTCCCCTAGCGCCTTGCACTTCTTTTCCTTTGGTCTTAGCCATGATACTCGATTCTTCAACGGTTAGTCAACTAGTACTGAAAGATGTCAGAGACAAGGGATTAACTTCTATGAACTTGAAAGTCCAAATAGTAGAATGATAATCCCAAAAAGGCTGAGAATTCGAAGGTTTCTCAGTGAAGCACCAAAATGTTAGACCAAGAATTGGTTCTAACACCCAAATTAGCTATGATTTTAATGAAATAGAACCAAAAAGCAACGAAGAACAAATGATTTATAGTGGTTCGGCATTAAAGAGCCTACGTCCACTTTCTATTCTTTTAATTGATGATTTGAATGCAAATACAACAATGATTCTCACTCAACTTCACAATTACAATTCATAAACACACTCAAATCTCTCAAAAATAGACTTTAAGAGATGACTTTGATCTGAATGTGGTTATGAAATTCGGCTATGGAGGAAGTTAGAACTGAGAATTTGCCAAAAGATCCTTTCAAATGCCTCTTGATGGTGTATTTGTAGGTGAAAAATCTCTTCGAAGTGGCTCCGGTTCGGAACTGCGTGGCACCCATCCCATAAGAGTCGGGTTTGGGGGCCTCTAGATGGTGACAGCGCATCAATTTAGTGGGAGATCGTGGGAGGAAATGGTCGTGCTTGGCCCGAGTCTTCAGGAGACGTTTGTAGCAATGGTCACTGGTTCAGAGAAAATGGGTTCAGATCGGCCGCCTCCGATCCGATCCGATGAGGGTGCTTGCTCTCTTTTGATGTCGCTGAAATGCTTCTCCGAACCGAACCGATGTGATGTCTGCGTCTTTAACTCCTGCTTCTTTTCTGCATTGGTTCCCTCCGATCCGGACCGGTTGGTGGCTTTCTCACTGTTTGCTCTTTGTGTAGCCTGGTTCACAAAGTGGGCTAAAACCCTCATTACTGCTCCCTAAATCCGCGATTTGAGGAAGTCACACGTGGTTCGAAGAGGGTGGTGGCACTTGCGAGTATGGAAGTAGTCGATGCTGATTTTGGTGCTTTTGACGACCGTGATGGGAAGGTGAAGTAAGGGTTGTCATGGTCAGAAGATGGGTGCGATGACTAGTACAGTGGCGTAGGTTGAGTGACGGTGCAGTGAAATTGGTGTCTGGTTGATGTCGTACCATTTTCTGGTGCTCGAACAGATCGTGAGTTACTGTAGCTGGTATGGTCGATGGTTTAAGGAATTGATGGCAGTTTTGGATATCGCAATTCTCTAAAATTACCAGTTACTGCACTAGTCACGATCTATAGCCGAGTGGAGTTCAAGAGCGGCAAGTGATTTAAGGGCATCAAGATTTGCAGAGAAGAGTTTAGCATCATCCTTTGGGATTTCAAGGACTTGGGATCAAAAATTGTTGACCAACAGATCATGGAAAGACTGGAAATCATGATTGGGTGGGTGTTCGAAATGGGAGAAGCAAGTTTGGCTGTGTAAGCCGCTAAGTTAATGAATTTTAAGGTAATTAGAAATTAGTTTATTTTAATTTTATTTTATATAAACTATATTCAGACTTATAGATAAATGAATAAACCATATACTATTCATACGATGGCAGATTGTGACAAAACAAAGTTTGTAGGATCCGTTTGAATGTCGATCTCGCATTGAAATTGATGTGAAATGATTTACAGTTCTAGAGTTAGTTGGAATTTAAATTGAACATTCTTCTATTTAATTGTAATTAAACCAGGTGAGTAAATCTCACTAAATTTATTATTTAGAATTTATTATAGTCATTTAAAATAATTGATGGTTGCTTGGTTGCATTAAAATATTACTATGGCTATTATTTATATTAGTTATTTCGGATTGGTGTTTGTGGTTATTATATATATATTGGTGGTTGGATTCCCGCAGTACCATTAGCGGATGCCCACAGTACCATTAGCGAATGACCCTATACGCCCCCGCGTTATGATAGTAGATGAGCTTCTATACCGTGATATCCTGCCTTGAAGCAGGATGGGTATCATTTATGTTGGCTAACGTCTTTGGATGCAGGATAAACAGGTTGGAGGGATCCAACTGGATTCCTCAAAAATATTATTATTTGTTTGTTTTCACGTATATTATCATATATGATGTGTTGATTGATAATTGAGTGGTTTGATTGTTTAAATATCATTGGGGCCAAACTGTTGATATATAAAAATATCGTGAAAGGGATATTTGATATTTAAATGGGGAAATCTATTTTTAAAAATAGAAATTGAATTTTTAATGAGTTATAGGAATATTAACTTGTTTTGAACAAGTATTGAATTTATAAACATTGTTTACAAATTAAATAATGCAGAGAATTGAAGTGAAATTATAAAAAGTGTTTATAATAAAGTGGAAAAATTATCATTGGATAATTTGAATATTTAAATTCAAATGAGAATTTAAAAATAGAAATGGGGAAATCGTTTTAAAGAAATAAATGATGGAATTTATTCTGATGTTTAGAATATAAATTGAACTAAATAAATCCTTAAGGATTTATGATATGAATTCGATTAATTCGAATTTATTTAAAAAGAAGTTAAATTGAATATGAAAATAAATTGGGTGTTATATATATAAGTTATTATAAATAGAAATGTCCAAATAAGATTTTGGTTTTAAATTGATTTCGAAACAGACTTGTTTACATATAAAACAAAGAAATTTATAAAATGGTGTTTATAAATATAATGAATTAATTATCAAGAGATAATTTTAATATTTAAATTCAAATATGAATTTAAAAATAGAAATTGAAATCATTCGAAAGGGAACAATGGTTTTTATTTCGCAATTCGGAATATCAAAGGGATGGAGTTTCAAATAGAAATTTGAAAAGGGACTGTTTAAATATATGAAACAAGGAAGTTGAATTTATAAATAGTGTTATAAGTTTGGTGAAATAAATTATCATTTGGATAATTTAAAACATTTAAATTCAAATAGGAATTTAAAAGTAAACTGGGAAGTGTTTTGAAACAAAATTATTGATTATATTTCGGAATTCGAAATACAAGCTGAATTGAGAAATATTCAATGGGTTTATAATTGAAATTCGATTATATCGAATTTTATAAATAATTTATTTAAAAAAGGAATTGGAATTAGATATAGAAGATCGAAGTATAAATAAAAATATTACCAAGTAAGGAAAAGTCGACAGTTACAGATAATCGAAAATATTATGTTGAATTGGGAAACTAATTTGATATATATTAAAAATATATCAGAATGGAGTTGAATTTATTATAAACGAAGAACGTTTATATATATAAATAAACAACGCTAGAACCATTATAAAACCATGACGGTTTTTTCAAATAAATAAAAGGATTTTAAAGAAATAAAATCTGAATTGCCCTTAGAAAAATCCAGACTGGAGATATAAAATAAATATGAACTCCAGTGAAATAAGTGAAATGATTTTTGAGACAGAAACTAGTTTTTTAGTTATTGAATAAAACTAACTAATTTGAATAATAATTAGTTAATCGAAATTCGATATGAAAATGGACTTTGAATAAGTAAAGGAGATTTGAGAATTTTTATTCAAAATCAAATATGGAACTTGAGTCAAAATGGAATTAATTTAATTCATAAGCAAGATAAAATGATAATTGAACATGATATGTTCAAATATAAAGTGGAATGGGAAAAGGAGCTAATAAAAAGATTAAATAGCGAGTTGAGTTAAAAATGACCGGATTGAGTTGAAATAAATTAGAAATGGACACATATGTGTTAAACAGGTATGGAATGAAGTATATGAAGTGCATGAAGTTTATAGATTTAGTGCCCGATAATAAGGTACACGTTTAAATTCCATATGAGTTTTTATGCGCCGAATCGGCAAGCCACTTGGCTTTTTGATTTTCTTTTTGAATGGAAAGGGCCTAGAGAGGCGAGTTGAGGTTTGAACTGTTAACTGATACAAAGGGGGTTATGGCAAAATTTTCTGGAAATTTAAGGAGTTAGAATATTTTTAAGAAATTTGATAGTTAGAAATTAATGTATCGATATATATATAATTCGATAAGGAAACGAACTTAAAAATAGAATATTATAAACAAAAAGGAAATCTATAAATTAGATTTGTTAAAATATAAAGAGAAGCGTATACGTGTTTTAGAAATGGAAAACTGGTTTAATATGATGTTGATTATTCGAGTTAGCGGTCTTGTTTATTTTGAAGATAATATTATTTTCAGTCAAGGTCTGAGAGGTAATTATACCCCAACTCGATCGATTTCATTATTAACTGATAAATAGCAAGATTCAGTCTCGAAGAGAAATGTTTAAAGAAATTTAGTCGAAAGCAGTATTTTGGTTTGTTGTAGCGATGTTTTACATAACATTCGCTTTACCCCATGTAAGTGGAATTTTGGAAATATAATAATAAATATTTCCTAAGTATAGAAATGAATTGTCATGAAACAGAGAAGTAATTGGAATATTTTCCAATTATTAATAGAAGATATTTTCTAAGTATAGAAAATAAAAGATGGCGAAATATGGAAATGTTTTCCAAACAGCGTAAGAGACTAAGATGATTATTGAAAATATTTAGTTAACAAATATTGGTAAGGAATGAAGAAGTGATTTAATTAATGAAATATTAATTAAGAGAACCCGTGATTTGTTTGATGGTTGGAATGTTTGTTTATTTTTCTTCGATAGTTAAATAACCGACTATCGAAGTATTTGCCAGTATCGTTGTCAATATGGAGAGACCGGTTGGATTATTATCCGAGAACCACTCCGTATTGGCAGTAGCGTTGCGAATTAGAATATATGAAGATAATCGAAGACGGAGTAAAGTGCAAGGACTTTTTCTATTAATAGAAATGGTGCCTTCAGTTTCATTCAATCCCAGAATGAACGTGTATGGACGAGTGTCTGACAGAGTATTTCCAGTGATCACATATGTTGGTCTATATAAATATATATGGTGGCAGAGAATTTATTCTCTTAGCATAATATCCAGAATATATTTGTGCCAATCAATTAGTGATTAACGGATCTGACAATGTGGCATTCAAAGTTATTACTCTATCAATGAATGATAAGAAATCGTAGCCTCAGGCCTCAACAAGTGGGAAATGACAAAAATCGGGCTGGCAGCATGGCTATGTGGGTCGCTCCCATTAGGGTGTATAATCACCTATCTAGAGAAATTCCTTTTACTTCTTTAATCTATCCATGCTGTCCCTTTTCGGGAAACGGTTGCTGATCCCAACCGTTGGTGATATACATTCGATACACTCAAGCGAAATGAGTGGTCGGTCATGTGTGGGCCGGGTTGCAAGATGTTCTTGTTGAACCCAGTGTATTCCCCTCTAGAGATACACTATCGGCAGGTGGTTCCATACCTTGTCATAGTCGAAATCCAATCTCCAATTAGCGCCCTGCAGTTTTTGGTTTTATAATATATATGGAGCGTGAGATGCAAGCGTTCCGCTAGATCCTATTTATTTGATGTAGACATTATTATAATATCACTGGATTTGATATCAAAAATATTTTTGGTTATCGTAAGGTAAAAACCATTCGTGTTTATGTGTGGACCGGTCTTACGATCATCATTTCTTTTGAAAGGATTTTGAAAGTTAAACAATTGGTTGGAGTTTACTCACACTATTCCCATGACTGACCCAGAGTTTATTTTGTTTGTTTTCCCTAAACTCTTGGGTGCCCATATTTGTACGGGCAGTCAAGTAGTCGGAATTTTACAGATTCACTTGGAAGAGCTGGAAGCAGGAGGCTTCACCAGTTAGCAGTAGACTATCATATTTCCATTGTGTACTATGTTGTATCTGGAAACAGGTGTTTATAACTGTTCTAGGAATAACTGTTGTGCTCTGATAATGCTCTATGTATATACAGTTACTGATTTGTGTTTCAAAAGTTATGTTATTTAATATAATTTATTCATTCCGCTGTGAGATTTGTGTTCTTCATTTTTCTTCTATTCTAATTTTTCTTTCTTTCTATTCCTCATCCTCTTACATCTTTCTACTAATGATTTGTATTTCTGTGTCATTTGGGTTGGACATGTAGTGTTATTAGTCAAATCAGATAGTACGGAAATTCGGGCCATTACACTCTCCTATCCCCCAAAGGAGATCATCATCACATATACCTTTTTTTAGTCATGTGTTACTCGAATCTTAGTAACAAATCATTTTATTTAATATCCCGAAGTTATAAACCATTTTGAAACAATATTTTACAAATATTCTCAAATCCTATTATTGTTGTTTTCTAACCATTTCAAAATCTCGAGATTTCAAGGCGTCAAGCTTTACATCCAAATAACTTGGAAAGAACTACTTTGTTTAATAAACTAGAAATCAGGGTTTTCACTTTATAATACAATTTATTTTGAATCCAGTGTTGTACAAATTTTAACTTTACAAATTTCCAAATCATAGGCTTTATAAACCATTTCAATTGATGAATCACATCAAACATTCATGAAAATAAATTTCAAATTATTTTGGAATATTCTTGATATAAGATTTCTAACAAAATTGCATAAGGTAAGGAGATCCATATAAAAGTTCCCATTTCAAATTTCGTTTCAAAATCATTTACACAACTACTGTAAGTTTTATTCATTTAAATTTCAAACATTTAAATCTTGTTTGAAAAAGTTACATTATATCAAATAGCTGGAAAATAACTTGAAAACATCTTCTCTTGCAAATATCGTTTCCCAAAACATAGTATCTTGGAATACTTCAGAATTTAATTATCAATCAATTCGCAAAATTCAGTGTTACTTATAATTCAAAGTACTTGTTTCCAAATCTGAAATTATGCTATTAATACAGCTTGTCCTTAGTTTTGTCAAACAATGCAAAGGAGGGGTTCAAGAATTGCACAGTTTCAAGAATACAAGTACAAAGAGACAGAAGAGATAGAATTATTTTCAAATTATTCCTTACTACATCATAATTTATTTACGAATTCATTTACTCTACAAACAAGGAATGCATCGTTTATTTAAATTTTGCTTATCTATTCTAATTTATATAAATTTATCAAAATGTTTCAATCTGTCAAAACATTTACAATGTTCATCTATGGTTTTATGTATTTCTCGACGTTTCACTCGAAATCATATACGCATTCCACTTTCGAAACTCGAAAATAAATGTGACGATCCCAAAACCCCGTGACACGGTGTTAAGGATAATCATTGGAATATAACACATTAATCATCATTAGCAGATCATAGATAATAGCATAAACAGAAAATAGAATAATTTACACACATATGACAGCGGAATCATATAGATAACATCACATCAGAGAAGCACAGTACAGGATACAACTTAGTGCATAATGATACATAATCAGTCACCATCGCCTGAGGCGGAATCATACATAAAGAGTACGCAAAAGGAATATCAGTCTACATCGCCAGTGGCAGAATCATAATATAGATACAATAATGGCGGAGAAAATCCAAGTTAGCACGGTGTAGTCAAGCCTCGCCATGAGCCAAAAGGTGCGTCAGAAACCTGTAACTAGGCTGCCCGTGTGAAAATGAGGGCACCCGAGTTTGCAAGGTGAAACAAACTACGAGTCAGTCATGGGACTGGTATGAGAAATCTATTCAACTTATTAACAACAATAATAAGGCAAATCAAAGGACCACGCCACTTTCGCGGAACGGGTTTACTCCAATGAGTGCTAGTGCATGAGATAAAACAAATGATTAAATCAACGTAATGCTTTTTATAAAATGAAGCCATTATAAGACTCAGGTCCCATCACACAATGCAACGCAAGCCGTAGGATAGAGTTTTCCCTTATAATGGCCAAAAATGCTTCATACGTATAAAACAAAAGGGTTTGATATTATTACTAGTGCATATATGTTTCAAAAGCAAATTCAATCATAAATATCAATCCTAGACGGCATGGGTACCATATATCATGTCGCCATACTAGTAATACAATCACGTCCGCATATTTCGTATTGGAAATTGGATTCCTTCATGAGTCGAGGCAAGGGGCAAGCTCCTCTCCGATTCGAGACACTCTAGCAAATGTCCCAGGACCCCACTATGATCCTTGGATCTTCAGGGCCGGTCCTCTCTTACTTTTGAGGATTGGCAATTCCTGAACACACGTTTCCCGGTCCTTACAGACCTATATCGAGGCGCCTCGCATTCCAACAACCACACAGGTGAAAAGTATATATAATGTCAGGGCTGGTAGGTCACTGACACCACCTTAGCTAGAAAGAAACGTCGTGCTCTCCCTGCAGTCACTCTCCCGTTTTTGACTCATACCGAGGTGTGAGGCTCGCGAATTCACGTTATACACAAAGCTACGTCATACAGACCATGCTTTGATCATCAACCACAAGACTTTGCTTTGCAACAGAAGCCTTGATCATATGCCACTTAGGCGTGCCACACAGGCAATCCACTCCATGCGACTGATTTCTGTCAATACATAACCTCTGAGCTCGTACGTCTCAGAGAAGGGCGTTAAGCAAGAGAATAAATTCTCCACCGCCAAACAGATATATATTTAATAGAGATCAATCAACACAGAACAAAATCCAATGTCAGACACACAATCCATTTACAAGTCCGTTCTGGGTCTGAATGAAACCGGAGGCACCAATTCCTCGCATATCCGTACAATCAACACTATGTTTGGACGGCTACTACTTCAATTCCTTCATGGTAGCTACTCCAATCATGAGCATCAGTAGCGCCCATCCATCGAACATGGAGATCGTCGGTCTTCAGTCGTCTTCGACTCTTCAACTTCTCAACGTCGATCGATTATTTGAAATGAGATAAACTCGGCCTTTTCAAATAACCCACGTATATTTAGATTTTTCAAACCAATTAATCACAGGGTTGAACTATTCAACATTCACATTTCAGTTATTTAGTTATAATTTTCACGTCAAATACATTCAACCATCACATATCAAGCAAACACAACAAAATTGGTTTATTTTCACTCTATATCGTCTATAGCACTTTATAACGATATATCGCCATTCTTATTTAATTTAGAAACGGCCATATTTAGTTAAACGACGTTTCAGGTCGTGTCGATGCACTGGCGCTGCTTTCCACTAATTTTGTTTTACACATATAGGAAAATCTAACCGTTGGATCTTCACAAATTTTACATCATTAGGAAGGTCTTTTCAAAACGAATCCAACGGTTCCAGTTTTGGGAAAATCCGACGGTCGGATCTTCCACACTAACCATTTGAAGTTACGATTTCAATTTACGAACTGCAGCGTCGTTATTCGATTTAATTTAATTATATATATATATAAATATAATCGTTTCTGGCGCTGTTTTTCACTAATTTTGAATTAAACATTCCAGACAATCCAACCGTCGGATCTTCACAAAGTTGGTGTCGTTGGAAAGATATCTCCAAGGCGAACCCAACGGTTGAGGTTTCGGGAAAATCCAATGGTCGGATCTTCCGCACTAATCATTTGAAGTCACGGTTTCAAAATATGAACTGCACGGCCACGTTTCGTTTTAATTATATTTATATTTATATATTTATATAAATATAGTTCATTCAATGATTTCCATATCGTTTTCACTTCAAATATTTTTCTAACACCTTAAAATTTTGGAAAATTTCGCCATAACCTCCCTTGCACCGGGAGCATCGGGAAATCGCAAATAGCGTTCCCGGTCCTTCTAATCTCAAAAAGAAAAAGAAAAAGCCAAGCGGCTAGCCAACAGGCTCATAAAATCATCACCCAAACAAAACAGTAAATGTGTACCTATTTGTCGGGCACAAAATTTTATTCCTTTTCTCTAGCTCCTTTTTGCTTTAACCTGTTCAATAGATATGCATGCACATATATATACAGTTCTCATCATTTATCAATTTCTATTCAACTTCATTTTTGATTTGCTTTGGTTTAAAAACACCATTCATTCTAATGTTACATAAATAGGTGCAAATCATTTTATTAGCTAATTAATGAATATTCCAACTCATATATGTTTATTTTGAACAAGTGGCTATTTTTAACACTTCACATTTCAAGGATGAGAATTTTGGCGAACTAAAATAGATTTCAACACATGACTATTTTATTTAGGGGGTTTTTACCCTCAAGGACAAAAGGAACAAAAAATTATTCCATAAGGATAAGGGGGCAAAATTTTATCCTCAAGGACAAAATTTAGTGTAAAGGGAGGAATTCAGGGGCCCACTATAATTCATCCCTTTACACTAACACTTGTCCTTATGGATAAAATTTTGCCCCCTTGTCCTTATGGAATAATTCTTTGTTCATTTTATCCTTCACGGTATTTTCCTGTTTATTTAGTTCTTATGCATGTTAAAAATAATATTTCTATCACAGATATTTATTTCAACGTCTGCATATCTTTAGCATATCACACATATGATAAAAATGATATTTTTATCATTTAAATTATTTATTCAACCAATGTATGGTTTCAACACTTCATAGTTTCAATAAAAATGTAATTTTTATCGTTCAATCTTTTTATTCAACACATGAACCTTTCCACTACACACACTTCTCAACAAATGAGCATTTCCACACATGGACATTTTATTTATGTTGTTCTTATTAGAAAGATGGAATTTTGATTGTTGAAACTATTTATATAAGGCGAATATTTTTCATACTTCATATATATATATATATATATATATAAAAATGTGATTTTTATTGTTTAAGCACTTCATTCATTCACAAATGAATTTAATTTTCATACAACACTTTTCAACACATGAACAATTTCCATACATGGACATAGTTTCAATATATGACTTTAATTTCAATGCATGTAAAATAATTTCAACATATGAAAATAATTCTAACACACAAAGATTATTCAAAATTTCGGCAGCATATCGGCAGGGTAGTTAAACCGGCACCGTCCCTAGTACGGCTCCTCGCTCTACCTTAAAACCTGGCGGTTTTTGACAATGGGGATTCATGCATCTAATTCGCACGCAGGCGGCATGTATATATTTATTTCATTTCCACAAACTAATCCTATGTGGTTTCAACCAAATATTTTCCAATCACAAACGGGTATTTTTCAACCACAATCAATTCAATATCAACCACTAACAATCCCAAACAACAATTCGCCGTCAATCAATTTTCACAACAATTTCAACTAATATATATCGTCCATGGTTTGTGGACGAGGGGGCGTATATATATATGTATATATTTATATTTATATATAGCAATTCACTTTTATTTCCACACACATATATATATATATATATAAAAAGAAATTGAAGAGTGAGAAGTTCTCACCAATAGCTATCCAATAACACGACTCTTCCTTTATAGAAATCTTCGTCTATTTCGTCTTCTTGTCGCTTTCGTTGCCCGTATTCTCTACATAGGTAAAAATCGAATTTTTACTATGTTATTCAATATATAAAGATCATATTCTAAAAACAAAGATTATATTTTTATTGCTTTAAAAATATAAGAATCATATCTTACTTCTTCTACCTAATAAAAATTCCGTCTTTTCTCTTTTTAAAAATATGATCTTTATTTTTGCAAGTTCAAATCATTTTCTTTTAAAAGATTAAACCTTTTTCTATTTCAAAGTTTAAACCTTTTTCCCATTTTAAACCTTAAAATAAAATCAGTTTTTACTTCCTTTAAAAATCAGTTTTTAAATTCTTTTTCAAATCAGTTTTTGCATCTTTTAAAAAAAACAGTTTTTGCATCTTTTAAAAAAAATAGTTTTTATATCTTTATCAAATCAGTTTTTATATCATTATCAAATCAGTTTTTAAAATTCTTTTTAAATCAGTTTTTAAATTCTTTAAAAAAAATCAGAAATTAGTTTTTAAATCATTTTTAAATCGGTTTTTAAATTCTCTTTAAATCAGTTTTAATATTCTTTAAAAAAAAGTCAGAAATTAGTTTTTGCAGAACAAAAATAAAAATAAAAATTAAATAACCTAATCACTCACCGTAGCCTGCAAAAAGGGGAGGGGAGGGAGAAGGCGTCGGCGGCTTCGTGGTGGTGGGGTTCGGTGGTGGCGGCTGCAGGGTGGTGGCGTTCGATTTGATTCGACTGGGGGGGGAGGGGGCGTCGCGAGGGGTTCGTCGGCGTCGAGGTAAGGGTGGCGACTTCGAGGTGAGGGCGGCGGCTTCGATAGGTTTAGGATTTTTTTTTTGTTTCTGATTAATGAATCGGGGAGGGGGGGGCAAGAAGAAGAAAAGGAGGGAAATAGTATATTTTTTTCCTTTTTATTATTTAATTATTTAATTTTTCAAAAAGGTCGACTTTTACATACGACCTCGAAACGAGGCCTACCGCCTGTCGCCCATAGTGTTTTACCCCCATTCCGAACACAATGGGATATGTATCGTAAGCTGATTTGATCGTTACAATCAGTTTCCGTTGAATTTACATTTAAATCCTTATGTTGAATTTTAAACGTACATTTCAAATTACCGGGGTCACATACTAACTAGAAAAATTCCAGAAAAATATTTTCTAGTTTCGTATTGACGATACGGTCCTAACAAAACTAGTTTTGTCGAATTCTGAGACCGTTTGAAAAATGGCCAATTTCCAGTCGATTAAATTCAATAGAAACTGGTCAAACGCGTTTTCTTTTGCCACGCTCACATATTGATTCGAAAAATTATGAAATTTGAAACCTAGCAATAGTTTGACATCCCGGACCCAACAAAAGTGGTTTTGTCGAATTCCGAGGCCATATGCAAAATATCAATTTTCCAGGCCTATATATTCTATATACCGACTCTTCTGAAAATTCATTCGGCCATACTTTTGATTCCCGTTATGAAACTTCGATTTTTCAGATTCGTTAGAAAGGTATTGACTAACAGATTTAAATATTTTTGGTTTCACTAAAATCCGTTATATTTTCCACCCTGCACAGTCGGTCAAAGTTCGAATTCTAATTTTCAAACTGACTCACTATTCTTAACTCACTAATTTATTGAAATATTCTATTTCAATGGTTCAAATTGCTTTGAAATAATCAATTTAAAAATTTTAAATTGGCTCGTATTTTCCGGGTTATTACAATAAATATCCGATGATGATTGATTAATCAACAGAATCATCCCCATGCGACTAGAGTGTGATTTTATATCTATCCAGTATATATTGGATTTCATATATACGTTTGCTAGACGTATATTTAAAATCCTTACATACTCGATAGTCCAATATCGACGTCAATAATGTACTCAAAACCCATATCATAAATTATATTTCAAAATAATCACACTTTCAAAACGATTACTTAGTTTCAAAATAACTAGTATAGATTTCAAAATGCGCTATCTCAAGCATAATACTCCAGAATCTCATTCTAGTGTATTTCCAACCCTATCTCTAATGAGATATTATAACTCTAATGAGTCCTATCCTTGTTCAAATATGTTGTACCTCATAGCTTTGTATAAACCAAAGCTCTGATAACATATGTAACAACCCACCTTTTTGCCTGATTATCGGCGGAAAGTAAACTAACTTAAATCATTCACAAAGGCGGATGGTTATGGGTACTAACATATTTGAACACAAATAACATAACTTATTATTTCATTACAAAACTTTACATCGGAGTACAACATAAGCTCAACAGTAAACAAAAAGGCTCACAACGGAAGAAGTAAATTCTCGAAACGTATCTCTAGCTCCAAACCTGAATTCAGCTCTAAAGTCTAAACCTGCAAACTGAACTATTAGCTGCTCGTGCAAAATAATGGGCACCTAGAGTTTAGATATCGGAACAATAAACTCCAGGTCAGTCGTGGGACTGGTGTGAGAACTCAAAACAGTTATTATCTCATGTTTATTTTAAAGCTGGGAGAAATTCATCGGACCACGCCGCTAACGCAGAACAGGTTTACTCCAGGTGAATTCCCATGCATATAAAATCGCAATGACTTTGGAAAATGAAGCTATCATAATCTCGTCCCATATCACACAATGCAAACGCACACCAAATGGGCGAGTTTTTTCTTATGATAACCAATAATGCTTTAATACGTGAAATCCTCTTAATATTATAATTAGTGTATAGTGTTGAAAACCATTTCACAAATAAATATATTAATCTTAGCAAGCATAGAAACTATGCCCACATACATAGTTTACAAACAAATCGAACGGATCGTATTGGTTATTGGGTTTTCCAGCATGATGGTTCCTGGCACGAAAGATCAGTTGAGGACACGAAGCTCGGTATCTCCCGGTTCACATCCAGACACGGACACCGAATACAGAGCACGAAGTATATGTCCCGATTTTCATTTAAACATCGGACAGTGTATATACTTTATTCCCTCAGGTTTAAAGGTAGATCTACCGCTGAAGCTTTCGATTTCACTAGAGATTATGTATATTGTATACAACCTAACCACTAGTTTGCCATCAATTCGGGGTGTAAGGTTTGTCGATGTTACGATATACATAAAGCTACACTTCAATAAGCCATGCTTTGATCACACTAGCTCATTTCATAAATCAAGTATGCCACATTGACAATTCACGACATATCACTAATTTCTGTCAATACATAACCTCTAAGTTCCTATGTCTTAGAGACGAGAATAATGCAACAAATCCGATATGTATTTACATAAATCAGTGCTACACAGTCAATTTCAATGTTAAACCCACAATCTATACAAGTCCGTTCTATGTCTGAAAGGAACAACAGTTCGAAAATCTCTAAATATATTCAGATCTCATGCCACTTATAACCTCGTATTGGGTGATCGGCCCAAACAAGACATCAGCAATTAATCTGAATAATTCGATGATTCTCAGTCTTCACTTATCGATTTCCAAGTCTGCAATTTATTTATATCGTCGTATTATTACTTAGAATGGTTTTCAGACATATATTCGATCCTGGTCTTTCTAGGTAATAAGCGCTTTCTTGTAACAATAGATAATTTTCAATTCAAATCTCATTCCAAATCGTAGTCAATTTATTTACAAACAAAGTTGGATTCATTCAAATTTCATAAAACCCCCTTATCACCTTAACCCTTTCTTAAAATTTAATATTCACTTTCCAAATCTTATATTTCAAAACATAGCTCTTTTATTTGTATTGTCCTTTTTATAAGTTTCCAAATCACCAAATCTTAATTCGGTTTTAATTTTCCATCCACGATAATTTAAACAATTTATATTCTGAAGAGAGTTAAATTGTAACAACCCGGAAAATCCGAACCAATTTAAAATTTTTATTTTGGTAATTTTAATGAATTTTGAATATTTAAAATGAATTATTTTAAATAATAATGACAAGAAATTTAATTTGAGTAGAATTAGAATGTATATATTTATTTGAATCGACGTTAGAACATAAATATTTATTTTTAATTATAAAACGAATTAGAAATAGAGCGGTAGTTTGAAAATTCAATTTCAAATGAATGTACTGGATTCAAAATAAACCGGATTTTAGTGAAACAAAAATTATTTGGATCTATTTGAAAATATCTTTCCAATAAATCCGAAAAATTGAAATTTCATAGTGGGAATAAAAAGTTACGCCGAATTGAAAATTCTGAATAGTCATTATGGAATTTTGGCCCTTAAAAATGGAAATTTTGCAAACGATCTCCGTTTTTAATGAAACAACTTTTGTTGGATCCAGGATGTCAGGTTATTGCAAGATTCCAAAATTCATAATTTTTTGGATTAATATGTGAGCGTGGCGAAGTAAAGCATGTTTTGACAGTTTCAGTCAATTTGGATCGACCTGAAAATGACCATTTTTCAAACTATCTCCAAATTCGACGAAATTAGTTTTGTTAGAACCGTACCATTAATACAAAGCAAGAAAATATTTTTCACAAATTTTTAGGGTCCGTATGTGGCCCCAATAAATTGAAACATGCGTTCAAATTCAATATATAGATTTATATTTTGAATTTGACGAAAACCAATCGAAACAGCCAAACTGGCTTACGATACATATCCCATTGTGTTCGGAATGGGGGTAATTATCTAAGGGCGACAGTAGTTAGATTTGATTTTGAGCTTGAAATAAAAGTCAACTTTTTTGTGGAGAATTAAATAAAATATATATATATATACACACACACCCTCGTTTACACCTAAGCCACACCTATCCTCATTTCCAAAGATCGAAAGCCATCGGGTTTTCACCGATTAAAATTTCCATTACCCCCACTCAGGCCACCTCGCCTCCTCCACGACCGCCGCAGGGCCTCTGACACCCCCACGACCTCCTCCGCCTTCCCCGCTCTCCACCGACACCCCCAAAACCCGTTCAGCCCCTTCGAGAATGGGAAATCATACCCAACTCGCACCCGAGACCACCACGCCACCAGCGACGGCCACTGCGCCATCCCCTCCCGGACCCGCCACTTGAAGCGCGAGCAATCCCCTCCTTTGAAAACTAAATTTAAATGTGAACTTTTGTATATATTTCTTTATTTTATGTAATTAAAATTGTGGTTATTGTATAAAAATTTGATTTTTTGATATGTAATGGTTTTGAAATATATGTATAATTTTTATACATATAAAGTTGTGATTTTTACAAATAAAAATGTGATCTTTACTATTAAAAATGTAATTTTTACAATTACAAAAATGATTTTTATATTATATAGATAATAAAAATATGATTTTTATAATATGAATAACGATATGAAAATATAAATGTTATTGTATGTGTGTAATAATATAAAGATTCGATTTTTATATATGTAGAATGGCGATAAAAATATAAATTTTATTTCGTAGGAAGAATTATAAAAATGTGATTTTTATAGATAAAAATACGATTTTTATAATGTTTTCATTATGATAAAGAAACGATCTTTATATGGATATCATTGAGATAAAAAATTTGATTTTTATTATATATGAAGCGAAATAAAAATTCGATCTTTATATAAGTAGAAATATAAAAATATAATTTTTATATAGAAAGAAGCGCTGTAAAAAATATATGAAGTAGAAATAAAAATATGATTTTTATTTATTGGAATGAAGTGATAAAAATGTGATTTATATCTATGAACAGCATGAAGAAGATTGCATTGGAATTTTGAATAGAATCCAAACCATTGTCCGTTAAAGCACGACGGAGTGGATACCAAAGGTGAGAACTTCTCACTTTAATTTATTTTTTGGTTAGAAATATATACTAGGATGCAGACGGTGCTTAGCAGCACCCGACACCCGTCGTCCACAGACCAAGGATAACCTGTTTGTTTGATTGATTGTATTATGAAAATTGATTGTGTGATGTGAAATGGAAATAAAATATTTTATAGTTAAGAATATAATTTTTAACATGTGTTTGAATAAAACAAATATTCATAAACAAATCGGACGATTTGTTTATGTACACACATTTGACTGATATTGATTGGGACAATAAATTTTACACATCGTCTAACTGCACAAATAAAACCTGTGTTTAGTTGTTCGAAACCACACACGCGTATTGGGATGATATTGGACATACACTAATCCCAATAGTTAGTTGTATGTTAATCGTTTGGTTGACAAGCTGTGTGAGCATTGAATATTTATATTTGATGCTTATGCAGTATAGAATGCACTCTGGATGATGGTTGAATATGTTTGATTGTTCTATACGTGTGTGTATGAAATCCATATAAATCGCATTATATGGTAATTGACTGTGTCTGATTCCAGTTAAGAAAGAAGGAATATTTTAAAATAACGATTATTCTAAAATAATATTCAGTAAAAGATCAAAATTTGATTTTGATGTCCAATTTGGGATGGACACGAATATATTTAAATATATAAAGCCATGCTGATTAGATTAACGCCATTTTGACCTGAACAATATTTATATCAATTTTGTTCATTTTTGTAATGAATATCGAAAAAGAATCGATTTCAAAATCTAATATTTTGAAAATATTATTATTTATATATCAATGATATGGAATATTCAATTTTGATTTGAAATTGAATATGAAGTTGAAATCGTTTTGAAAACGAATTTAAAACGATTTATAAAGTACGTTTTAAATGGAAATCGACGGAATATATATATATATATATATATATATATAATGGCCTTAATAGAACGCGCCGCGCTGCGGCAGTTCACGAATTTCGACCCTTGACTTCGGACGGACACTACGGGAGATCCGACTGTCGGATTCCCCTAAAATAGGAACCATTGGGTTTGTATCGAAAAAGAGATTTCTAGCGAATATTATAGATTTGAAGTCTAACATTTGGATTTGGAATTATGTCCAAATCAAATTTGGAAAAGGTCGCTGTAAATGCAATTCGATGGCCGTTTATGGAAATCGACTGTACGGGCCTTGGTAAAATTATTAAAAATAGCAATAATTTTTGTAAAATCATAATAAATGATTTGGAAAGTATTTGGATGAAAAATCCCATATTAGAAAAGATAAAAATAGATTTTATCGAAATGAACTGGTTATGAACTAGAATTATGAAATCCAATATTTTTAAATAAATAAATTGGATTTGAAATGGTTTTAAAAATAGCTAGAATTTCCAATATATAAATTGGAATGGATTTGAATCGAAATTGTCTTTGGAATATTTCGAAGTTGGATTTTGTGATTATATAGATATTGTTATGGAAATTTGAAAGATATATTTATATCGTTATTTCCAATATGATATTTATTGGTTGTAGCATTTGATATTGAATGTAAGCCGATATATTTTCTATTCAGAGCCTTGTATTTAATACCAAATGGGATTTTGGTTCTGTCGTGAACGGCGTCTTCCGTAACACTGTTCTTGAACCCCATGTGAAGAGAATTAATCTTTTAATTAAGATTGTTAGAGTTTCCAATTATATTTAATAATTGGAATAAAATGGAATGTGAATTGGGTTTATCGTGAACTGTGTTTTAAGCGACATTCGTTATTTAACCCAATTTACAGTGAAATGGGATTTGGAATTTATAAATCTTTTCTTAAGATTTAAAGGAGATTTTCCAAGGTAAAGTTTTCCAATTTAACATATTAAATTGGAATTGAATGGAATTCGATTTGCTAATAATCGAAGTAAGCTTCTGTAGAGGAAGACAGTTAATATATATGGAATTTAAAAGGCCTTGTCGTTATTCCACTTATATTATTGGTTGGATGTGGAAGTCTATATCGATTATATATGTCGATTTGTTTTCCATGAAGATTCCATTGTTAATGGAATGTGATTTTGGGTTGTCGTGAATGGTATCTTTAATAATACAGTACATAGACCCAACTGAGTTAAGAAAATAAGAAACTAACTGGAGATTAGTTAAGTTGAATGATTTCCTGGGTATTGATCTGATGTTGGTGTCGGACTTCGGCGTTAATACTTAGGGAATTGTTCACTTGCTAATTTACGGTTAAAGGCTGATGGAATGGAATGTGATATTAGGTTTGTCGTGAACTTAGTTTTAAAGGACATTGTTTCTTTAACCCAGTTAAAGACAGGAATAAGATTTTCGGTTGTCGTGAGTGTCATCTTTATAATACTGTTCTTAGACCCAATGGAGTTAAGAAAATTAGAAACTAACTAGAGATTAGTTAAGTTGAATGGTTTCTAGTGTATTGATCTGATGTTGGTTTCGGCCTTCGGGGTTAATACTAAGGGAATTGTTCTCTTGCTAATTTACGGTTAAAGGCTGATGGAATGAAATGTGATTTTGGGTTTATCGTGAACCGTGTTTTAAATGACATTGGTTCTTTAACCCAGTTAAAGACAGGATATGATTTCCTAAGTTAAACAATCGTTAATATTGATTTTTGGGAAGATTAAAACTAAGTAGAGTTTTAATGCATCTTTAATTAGAATTAAATGATATCCAAAGGAAGATTAAAGAATAAATTTAAAGAATTTATCTTCGATAAAATTAATGGGAACCTTTCCCAAGGTATAACAATATTTGAATAAAGAAATATTCTGGATTGGAATGAGGCTTATGTTGTGTTTTTATGGCACTTGTTTATTATATTCGCGAGTTATTCAGAAAGACCGAGTTTATCCCATTCTGAATAACTGATTCGAAGATGTGTCGATGATGAAGACGGTGGTTGAAGACCGGAGGTCTTCACATCGTTTAGATGATTACTGATGTCTTGATTTGGCTGTACACCCAAGACAAGGTAATAAGTAGTGATCGTCCAGACATACTTGGAGATCTACCGGATATGCGAGGACCTCTCCCCTGTATTGGACATATGGGGGAGGAATAAGGTGCCTCTGGTTTCGTTCAGACCCAGAACGAACTTGTAAATTGATGTGTGTCTGACATTGGATTTCATTCTGTGTGATTGATATACATCGGTTGCATAGAGTGAATTGCCTGTGCGGCATGCTGAGATGCAAATGATCGAGGCTTCTGTTGAAAAGCAGGGTCTTGTGGTTGATGATCAAAGCACGACTTTAATATAGCATAGCTTTGTGTGGCGTTAATTCGCAAGCCTCACACCCCGGTGTGAACCCGAAACGGGAGAGGACATCAAGGAGGGCACGCATTTCTTTCTTTTCAAGAGTGGTGTCAGCGTTTTGCTAGCCCTGGCATTTTACTTATGTGGATGATGGATAGCGAGGCGCCTCGGTTATATTGGTCATTCCGGGGGCTGATGGTTTGGTCGGATATGACCAGTTTACGCCCCATAAGGCGGGGAAACATAGAGTTCAGGCATTTTAATCCACATCGAGTGGACCGGCCCCGATGATCCAAAGGCTTGTCTGCGCGCTTGCCTGAGACATGGTAGGCTAGATTGTCTCGAAGAGGTAAGGACGATCCCTTGCCTTGGTTCACAATGGAAATCAAACTTCCAATACGACATCCTACTATTTTAATTGTAGAACTAGAATGGCGACATGATATATGGTACCTATGCCGTCTATGATTGATACATTTATATTTGAAGTTGTTTTCTTCACTTATAGTAATAATAAAAGATTAAATTTCACGTATCAAGCATTCTTTGGCTATTATAAGGGAAAACCCTATCCACCGGCTTGCGTTGCATTGTGTGATGGACCTGGGTCTTATAATAGCTTCATTGTTCTTTATTTAGCATTGTGCTGTTTGTTTTATGCACTGGTATTCTAGGGAGGATACCTGTTCCGTGTCATACGACGTGGTCCCTTGATTTATCTGACTTTAAAATAAAGATTAATTACTGTTTTAGTTCTCACACCAGTCACATGACTGACCTGGATTTTATTGTTTTAACCTAAACTCTGGGTGCCCATATTTTCCACACGGGCAGCTAGTAGTTGGGTTTTGCAGATTTATATTCACAGGATCCTGGTTTATAGCTGGAATGATATTCGGAAAGCTCTGTATCCGTATATTCTTTTCAATTGTGTTTTGTATTATATTTCCGCTGCATTGTAATTTGTAAATCTCTGATATTTGTCAAATGTATATTATTTATTCATACTCTATATATTCTTGTATTCTGATGAAATTGCTGTAATAAGCAATGAAATGTTCTTCTGTTTGTGTTCTGATTCGTCTTGTCCTCAAAGCAATCTGTTCTTCCTCTTCTCTTCGGAGACCGGGGAAGTAATGGATCCGTATGGTGGTATCAAAGCTTTGGTTTACAGAGCTCGAGAACAAGACACTTTAGAACCGAACAAAAGAATTCATCAGAGATAAGATTAGTAATATCCAATAGGAATCACTCGTTAGAGATAGGATCGGTAGTATCCTACAACGAGTGTGAAGAGTAGTGTTTTGAAAATAAAAATTGAAAACAAAATTTGTTTTGAAAATTTAAATATTATTATTCGTATTTGAATATTTATTGTATATTGATTTGGACATTCAAGTATATAAAGATTTTGCGTATACGTCTGATCCATGTGTATTTGAAGTTTTAATATACTGGATGGATATAGAGTCACACTATAGTCGCCCGAGCATAATTCTAGTGATGTCGCGACATCATCAGCATTCATGTTCGAGTTTCGTAAGTGGGATATCTATATATTTCCAATTGACTGGTGTGAGAGCCAAAACATAGTTAGAATATATACTTGTGACTTGGCGTCTAAAACATGATTTTCTGTATATATATCAGAATTATAAATTTGAAATGTTAACCAACTAATTGATTTCTGGTTGTGTTGTTTGATTATTGTTTTGATTAATTAGAATTTGTAACCATTAAGCTAAATTGTATCAAATGTTGAACTGAATTGAAATTTATTGCATTTGCATATATGTACATGTATATGCATTGAACAGGTCATAGCAAGGAGGCTAGAGAAGAGGAATAAAATTGTTTGCCAGACAAATAAGTACATGTTTATTGTATTTCTTTGGGGTTTTGATGATTTTATGAGCTGATTGGTTGGCCGCTTGGCTGTTTCTTTTTCTTTTTCTTTTTGATTAGAGAGGCATGTGTAGCGGTTTGGGGATTTTCCCGGTGGTCCCGTACAAAGGAGGTTATGGCGAAATTTTTCGAAAATTTAGGGTGTTAGCCAAATTTTTGAAGAATTGGAAAATTCTTATAAACTGAAAAGTTGAAGAATGAACGCCAAACTGAAAGTGGAGTTGATTAGTAAAACAACTTTCAGCTCCGTTCCTTTTCGAGGATGAAAAGATTTTAAGTGGGGAGATTGTAACAACCCGGAAAATTCGAACCAATTTAAAATTTTTATTTTGGTAATTTTAATGAATTTTGAATATTTAAAATGATTATTTTAAATAATAACGACAAGAAATTTAATTTGAATAGAATTAGAATGTATATATTTATTTGAATCGACGTTAGAATATAAATATTTATTTTTAATTATAAAAGGAATTGGAAATGGAGCGGTAGTTTGAAAATTCGATTTCAAATTTCAAATGAATGTACAGGATTCAAAATAAACCAGATTTTAGTGAAACTAAAAATATTTGGATCTATTTGAAAATATATCTCCAACGAATCCAATAAATTGAAATTTCATAGCAGGAAGAAAAAGCCCAATTGAAAATTCAGAATAGTCGCTATGGAATTTTGGCCCTTAAAAATGGAAATTTTGCAAACGATCTCCGTTTTTGACGAAACCACATTTGTTGGGTCTGGGATGTCAGCTTATTGCTAGATTATAAAATTCATAATTTTTGGGATTAATAAGTGAGCGTAGCGAAGTAAAACGTGTTTTGTCAATTTCAGTCAATTGGAATCGACCAGAAAATGGCCATTTTTCAAACTGTCTCCAAATTTGAAGAAATTAGATTTGCTAGAACCGTATCGTCAATACGAAGCTAGAAAATATTTTTTAGGAATTTTTAGGGTCCGTATGTGGCCCCAATAAATTGAAACATGCGTTCAAATTCAATATATAGATTTATATTTTGATTTTGACGAAAACCGATCGAAACAGCCAAACTGGCTTACGATACACATCCCATTGTGTTTGAAATGGGGGTAGTTATCTAGAGGCGACAGTCGTTGGGTTTAATTTTGAGTTTGAAATAAAAGTCAACTTTTTTGTGGAGAATTAAATAAAAATAATAATAAAATAAATATACACACCCTCGTTTACACCTAAGCCCCTCCTATCCTCATTTCCCCAGATCAAAACCCATCTGGTTTTCCCCGATTACAATTTTCGTCACCCCCACTCAGGCCATCGCGCCTCCTCCATGACTGCCGTCGGGCCTCCGACACCCCCACGACCTCCTCCGCCTTCCCCTCTCTCCACCGAAAACCCCAATACCCGTTCAACCCCTTCGAGAACGGGAAATCACACCCAATTCGCACTCGAGACCACCACGGCACCAGCGACGGTCACTGCGCCACCCCCTCCTGGACCCGCTACCTGAAGCACGAGCAATCCCTTCCCCTCCTCTGAAAACTGAATTTAACAGTGAACTTTTGTATATATTTCCTTATTTTATGTAATTAAAATTACGGTTATTATATAAAAATTTGATTTGTGTATATGTAATGGTTTTGAAATATATGTATAATTTTTATACATATAAATTTGTGATTTTTACAAATAAAAATGTGATCTTTACTGTTAAAAATGTAATTTTTACAATTAAAATATGATTTTTATATTATATAGATAATAAAAATATGATTTTTATAATGTGAATAACGATATTAAAATATAAATGTTATCGTATGTATGTAATAATATAAAGATTCGATTTTTACATATGTAGAATGGCGATAAAAATATAATTTTTATTTTGTAGGAAGAATTATAAAAATGTGATTTTTATTGATAAAAATATGATTTTTATAAATTTTTTCATTATGATAAAGATAAGATCTTTATATGGATATCATTAAGATAAAAAGTTTGATTTTTATTATATATGAAGCGAAATAAAAATTCGATCTTTATATAAGAAGTAAAATATAAAAAATATAATTTTTATATAGAAAGAAGCGTTGTAAAAAAATATGAAGTAGTAATAAAAATATGATTTTTATTTATTGGAATGAAGCGATAAAAATGTGATTTTTATCTATGAACAGCGCGAAGAAGATTGCTTTGGAATTTTGAATAGAATCCAAACCATTGTCCGTTAAAGCACGGCGGAGTGGATCCCAAAGGTGAGAACTTCTCACTTTAATTTATTTTCTAGTTAGAAATATATACTAGGATGCAGACAGTGCTTAGCAGCACCCGACACCCGACGTCCACAGACCATGGATGACCTGTTTGTTTGATTGATTGTATTGTGAAAATTGAATGTGTGATATGAAATGGAAATAAAATATTTTATTGTTAAGAATAGAATTTTTAACGTGTGTTTGAATAAAATAAATATTCATAAACAAATCGGACGATTTGTTTTTGTACACACATTTGACAGATATAGATTGGAACGATAAATTTTACACGTCGCCCAACTGCACTAATAAAATCTGTGTTTGATTGTTTGAGACCCCACACGGGTATTGGCATGATATTGTACATATACTAATCCCAATAGTTAGTTGTATGTTAATCGATTGTTTGACAAGCTGTGTAAGCGTTGAATATTTATATTTGATGCTTATGTAGTGTAGAATGCACTCTGGATGATGGTTGAATATGTTTGATTATTGTTGTATACGTATGTATATGAAATCCATATAAATCACATTATGTGGTAATTGACTGTGTCTGTTTCCAGTTCAGAAAGAAGGAATATTTTAAAATAACGATTATTTTAAAATAATGAATATTTTAAAATAATATTTAGTAAAAGATCAAAATCTGATTTTGATGTCCAATTTGGGATGGACACGAATATATTTAAATAAATAAAGCCGTGCTGATTAGATTAATGCCATTTTGACGAGAACGATATTTATATCGATTTTATAATGAATATCGAAAAAGAATTGATTTCAAAATCTAATATTTTGAAAATATTATCATTTATATATCGATGATATAGAACATTCAATTTTGATTTGAAATTTAATATGAAGTTGAAATTATTTTGAAAACGAATTTAAAACGATTTATAAAGTTTTAAATGGAAATCAACGAAATATATATAATATATATTATATATATAATGGCCTGAATAGAACGCACCGCTCTGCGGCATTTCGCGAATTTCGTCCATTGACTTCGAACGGACATTACGGGAGATCCGACCGTCGGATTCTCCTAAATCCAGAACCATTGGGTTCGTATCGAAAAGATCTTTCTAACGAATATAGAGATTGGAAATCTAACGGTTGGAATTGGAATTATATCCAAATCAAATTTGGAAAAGGTCGTTGTAAGTGCGGTTCGATGGCCGTTTATGGAAATCGACTGTACGGGCCTTGATAATATTATTAAAAATAGCAATAATTTGTGTAAAATCATAATAAATTATTTGGAAAGAATTGGGATGAAAAATCCCATATTGGAAAAGATAAAAATAGATTTTTATCGAAATGAACTAGTTATGAACTAGAATTATGAAATCCAATATTTTTAAATAAATAAATTGGATTTGAAATGGTTTTTAAAATAACCAGAATTTCCAATATATAAATTGGAATGGATTTGAATTGAAATTGTCTTTGGAATATTTCAATGTTGGATTTCGTGATTATACAGATATTGTTATGGAAATTTGAAAGATAGATTTATATCGTTATTTCCAATACGATATTTGTTGGTTGTAGTACTTGATATTGAATGTAAGCCGATATATTTTCTATTCAGGGCCTTGTATTTAATATCAAATCGTATTTTGGGTTTGTCGTGAACGGTGTCTTCAGTAACACTGTTCTTGAACCTCATGTGAAGAGAATTAATCTTTTAATTAAGATTGTTAGAGTTTCCAATTATATTTAATAATTGGAATAAAATGGAATGTGAATTGGGTTTATTGTGAATTGTGTTTTTAGCGACATTCGTTCTTTAACCCGATTTACAGTGAAATGGGATTTGGAATTTATAAATTTTTTGTTAAGATTTAACGGAGATTTTCCAAGGTAAAGTTTTCCAATTTAACACATTAAATTGAAATTGAATGGAATTCGATTTGGTAATAATCGAAGTAAGTTTCTGTAGAGGAAGACGTTTAATATATATGGAATTTAAAAGGCCTTGTCGTTATTCCATTTATATTATCGGTTGGATATGGAAGTTTATATCGATTATATATATCGATTTGTTTTCCTTAAAGATTCCATTGTTAGTGGAATGTGATTTTGGGTTGTCGTGAATGGTATCGTTAATAATATTGTTCTTAGACCCAACGGAGTTAAGAAAATCAGAAACTAACTGGAGATTAGTTAAGTTGAATGGTTTCCGGGGTATTGATCTGATATTGGTTTCGGCCTTTGGGGTTAATACTTAGGGAATTATTCACATCCTAATTTATGGCTAAAGGATGATGGAATGGAATGTGATTTTGGGTTTGTCGTGAACCATGTTTTAAAGGACATTGGTTCTTTAACCCAGTTAAAGACAAGAATAAGATTTTGGTTTGTCGTGAATGGTATCTTTAATAATACTGTTCTTAGACCCAATGGAGTTAAGAAAATCTGAAACTAATTGGGGATTAGTTAAGTTGAATGGTTTCCTATGTATTGATCTGATGTTGGTTTAGGCCTTCGGGGTTAATACTTAGGGAATTGTTCACTTGCTAATTTACGGTTAAAGGCTGATGGAATGGAATGTGATTTTGGGTTTATCGTGAAATGTGTTTTAAATGACATTGGTTCTTTAATCTAGTTAAAGACAACATATGATTTCCCAAGTTAAACAATCGTTAATGTTGATTTTTGGGAAGATTAAAACCAAGTGGAGTTTTAATGCATCTTTAATTAGATTGAAAGGATATCCAAAGGAAGATTAAAGAATAAATTTAAAGAATTTATCTTTGATAAAATTAATGGGAACCTTTCCCAAAGTATAAGAATATTTTAATAAAGAAATATTTTGGATTGGAATGAGGCGTATGTTGTGTTTTTATTGCACTTGTTTATTATACATGCGAGTTATTCAAAAAGACCGGGTTTATCCCATTTTGAATAACTGATTCGACGATGTGTTGAGGATGAAGACGGTGGTTGAAGATTGGAGGTCTTCACATCGTTTGGATGATTACTGATGTCTTGATTTGGATGTACACCCAAGACAAGGTAATAAGTGGTGATCGTCTAGACATACTTGGAGATCGACCAGATATGCGAGGACCTCTCCCCTGTATTGGACATATGGGGGAGGAATAAGGTGCCTCTGGTTTCTTTCAGACCTAGAACGAACTTGTAAATGGATGTGTGTCTGACATTGGATTTTATTCTGTGTGATTGAGATACATCGGTTGCATAGCGTGAATTGCCTATGTGGCATGCTGAGAAGCAAATGATCAAGGCTTCTGTTGAAAAGCAGGGTCATGTGGTTGATGATCAAAGCACGGCTTTAATATAGCGTAGCTTTGTGTGGCGTTAATTCGCGAGCCTCACACCCCGGTGTGAACCAGAAACGGGAGAGGACATCAGGGAGGGAATGCGTTTCTTTCTTGGTAGGAGTGGCGTCAGTGTTTTATTAGCCCTGGCATTTTACTTATGTGGATGATAGATAGCGAGGCGCCTCGATTATATCCGTCGTTCCGGGGCCGATTGTTTGGTCGGATATGACAAGTTTACGCCCCATAGGGCGGGGAAATGCATTGTTCAGGCATTTTAATCCACATCGAGTAGACCGGCCCTGACGATCCAAAGGCTTGTCTGCGCTCTTGCCTGAGAAATGGTAGGCTAGATTGTCTCGAAGCAGTAAGGACGATCCCTTGCCTTAGTTCACAGATGTAAATCCAACTTCCAATACGACATCATGCGGTTTTAATTGTAGAACTAGTATGACGACCTGATATATGGTAACCATGTCGTCTATGATTGATACATTTATATTTGAAGTTGTTTTCTTCACTTATAGTAATAATAAAAGATTAAATTTCGCGTATCAAGCACTCTTTGGCTATTTCAAGGGAAAACCCTATCCTCCGGCTTGCGTTGCATTATGTGATGGGACCTGGGTCTTATAATACCTTCATTGTTCTTTATTTAGCATTGCGCTGTTTGTTTTATGCACTGGTATTCTTGGGAAGAAACCCGTTCCGTTTTATACGGCGTGGTCCCTTGATTTATCTAACTTTAAAATAAAGATTAATAACAGTTTTAATTCTCATACCAGTTACATGACTGACCTGGAGTTTATTGTTTTAACCTAAACTCTGGGTGCCCATATTTTCCACATGGGCAGCTAGTAGTTGGGTTATGCAGATTTATATTCACAGGATCCTGGTTTACAGCTGGAATGATATTCGGAAAGCTCTGTATCCATATATTCTTTTCAGTTGTGTTTTGTATTATTATTCTGCTGCATTGTAATTTGTAAATCTTTGATATTTGTCAAATGTATATTATTTATTCGTACTCTGTATATTCTTGTATTCTGATGAAATTGTTGTAATAAGCAATGAAATGTTCTTTTGTTTGTGTTCTGATTCGTCTTGTCCTCAAAGCAATCCTTTCTTCCTCTTCTCTTCGGAGACTGGGAAGTAATGGGTCCTTGCATAAATCGACTTATTATTCGATATCAATTCACAACTCAACCAATATTAGGTTGCCATAACAACTTAAAATTTTCTTCTTGTATCGAATACTCGACTAGCTTCAACCACACTCTCTCCTTTCCATTGTCACACTTCCAATATCTACTTAAAATCAGTAGTATTTAAATAAATTTTATACAAAATATTTTTAAGCTCTACCAAATCTTTCAAATTATTTAACAACTCTTTCCATAAATTTAAACAATAATTCACGGTTTATAATCTTTAAAACGCAATCATTTTCAAGAACAAATTATAATAGCGTTTAAAGCGTTATAGAAAGTGCTGAAAATGGGTATTTAGATCATATAGATTCAAAACTATTCAAAATTCAAATATTTCACCTCACATCATCTTAAAATAATAAAATATAATTTATCATAAATTTCCCAAATTTTTAATAATTTAGACAAGTCCATTTTATTCGGTTTTCCTTTACGATCGCCGAACTGCACGTAGAGCGACCTTTTCCAAATTTATTTTAAACATATCTTGAAAACCATACGTTATAATTTGAAAGTTTCCTTTTTATTCCAAAGCTATTATTAATAGAATTCTGACGTTCCTCGTTTCACGTCAATCTAATTTAAAACGCTCAAGTTATAGTCATTTGAAAATTATAATCGATATTAACGAACTATCACTACGTGACTCGTTCAGTTTAAACCATATAACGATTTAATATAAATCGTCAAAACCTTTTACAAAATAAACTTATATTTTCATAACTTAAATTTTAAGACCCCATTTCAAATGATATTTTTGATATTTACATTTGAGTTCCAAAATCACTTTACTTCAAAATCATCATTTCAAATTAAATTGAAAACTTAAAATAATATATATTTTCTAAAGTCAATCAAACATTTCAAAACTTACAAGTAGTCGTTATAAAAATAATAGAACCGATCGCTTATATAAAAACCCATGTTTGAATATATAACTCCAAGCCATTTCCTAATTTAATTTCAAGATTCAATCCAAACTTTGAAAACTTATAAGTTGTTGAAAATCTTTCCAAAGTCGTTTTCTTCTTTACAAATATCATTTAAAAATCGTCAAAAATCCAAATTCAAAACTAAATTTTCCAATTATTAATTTGATATTTAAAGTAATAAAATCATCATAGAAAGGAGATTTAAACTGATTATTTGTATAACTCCACAACTGTGGTGTGAGTGACACAACCATAACAAACCAATAATCAACCATCCAAGCACAATGTCATTCATTGTAAACACAACAAATTTGAACAACTAAATTTCACTGTGTGTAGTGCGTTACAGTCAATAACGCTTGTTTGTCCAGTGTGTACTAACTAGCTAGGCAACAATTAAACATCACAAACACATGCAAACAACCAATCGACTTATCATAATCATAAACAGATTACTCCTACTAAAATTTAAAATAATAAAATAGGAGTTCTCACCTTCATGTCTCCAAATATCACTGTCAGATTTCCTTTACAGGCCAACGAGCAATGCTACCGCTACTCGTGCTACTTCCAATTCAATTTCTACTAACGGTTGGTGATCTCTCTGTTAATTAAATATTGAAACTTAATTTATAACGACATATGATATGTGTATATATATTTAGAGACCCTTATTTTATGATAATTTTTTCACTTAACCAAACTGGTTAATATTATATACCAGTGTGTTCTGTTCGTTCATACGATTCTCCCGCTAATAAAGGCAAGACAAACCGATTTAAAATTAACGAGATATTAACTTTCAATTAAATTAACTAAATTAATTTAAATTTATTTACCAAAAGCTTAAAGAAGGCCTGGCTTGTTACTTCTCCAGTCCTCGTTTCTCAAATCCGACCAAGCTCGTACCCTTCTCCTTCTTCCACAAATTTCCTTCACCTACATACAACTTAACCGCACCCGGATGCTATCAATAGTCTGCACCATGCATACGAAGCCTTTCTCTCTCCCTTTTTTTTATATATACTGGCTCAACTTTTTTAGGAGGGCACAAGGTTGACTAGTCTAGCAAGTAGGTGGTGGTTGCAAGGTGGTCGAAGCGCGGCGGTTCAAGGGGTTGCTGACTGTCGGAGTTTGGTTGCGGTGGGATTAAGGTGGGGAAATAGAACGTGACAGCTTTTGGGGGAATCTTTTGGCGTGACTTAGAGGGAAGGAGGCAGGTTGTTTGCTAAAGGGGGTGGTCGAGCTGTTTTTGGAAGGAAGAGGTGAGGAGGAGGTCATGGTTCACAAACCAAGGAGGAGCAGAGCAGGACGGTAGAGAGAGATGGGTGCCGTGGGATTTAAAAGCTGGATTGTGTAAGGAGGAGGGAGGCCGGCTTGTTGGAACTGTCAAGAGAGAGTGCGTTGGACTGAGGATGCGGTCTGCGGGTCAATTCTAGTCGGAGACTCGGGAGGAGCTAGGGTTGGGTCAGTGGGAAAGGAGGTTGGCGCTGATGGAGCGGTTGTACTGGAGGAGGACCAAAATTTAGCTTAGAATAGGGGGAAGAGGAAGCGTTTTTAGCTCAAATGGGAGGACATAATGTTATATACATATTTTTTCTTAAATGGCAGAAGGAGGGAGATAAGTTAGTAAGTGGAGGATGGTGTATAATTGTAGAGGCTGTAGAACGAAGGCTAAGAGGAGCAATTATGTTTACACATGGTGAAAGACTTCATATACAAATGGAAAAATGTCTCAAATGTCCAGAATTTTACACGTGTTGGCCATTATATATTGAAAAGATGATATACAAGATCTAGGGTATTTATTTAACACGATCTTTTTTAGAGTATTATCGGCTGGACGTACCATAAACATGCATAGGCAAAACAATAGTTCGAGTGTACGCACTTGTATATTAATTACAAAAGACAACGAAAATAAAATATGATCATATACAACGATGTGTATAGATCTCAAAACAAGAATAAAATAAACCCATTGATTTATTCTATAAAGTGTCAAAAGGACGACTGCTGTCCTAAAATTTGTTAGAAAAACATATGTTTAGTTCCTCAGTTAAAAATTACAGAAAAATCCTATAAAATATTCTAAGACTGCACGTTCAGAAACTGAACTATTATCTCAACCTGATATTTAATTATAATTTATATTATAATTCTGATTGTTTTAGCTACTAAATAACCAACCGTTGAAACAATTAAACTAACAACGAACTGTTTTGCAAAACGAATATTGGCTAAAACATAATCCTCGATTAAAATTTTCCAACCTTATAGAAACATATATTTTTTTCTTTCAATTTTAATTTAATTATATTTCTACCATTCAAAAATTACAAATCTTATACTATTAACCGATATCTAAATATATCATATTTTAAAATAATATCTTTATTTATAAAATCTTGTATTAATAAAAACAAAATGTTTATCAACCAAAATATAAAAGATTTTAAATAAATTCTTATTAATTCAATTTATATTCAAAATACAAATTAATTATATATATATAAATGTTGAAAATCATAGATCGTTACAGTCTTTCTTGTTTGCTTTACTTTAAATTTGAAATTTATAAAAAAAACTTTAAAACTCAAATTCAAAATTCAATATTTGAAGTTGAATTTTGAAATTTAAAATATCAATAAAATAATAAAATAAATTTTTAATGTTTATTAGGATTAATATTATTCCAGGAAATAGCTAAACCTGAATATAAATCGATAATATAAAACCAAGAAGTAAAAACCATATATCTGTTGATTTTCTGCATATACATCGACTTACAAAAATGGTCATGTCGACGTAATGAAATTTAAATTTTGATTTTCAAGAGTTTAAACTTTCAAACTTCCCTCCTTCTTTTCAATTAGAAAATGCCAGTTCAAATACTAATTATTAACTTTATCTGTCTACTTATTTTCTTATATCTTATTTCAATATATATATATATATTACAAGTATATAAAATAATAAAATTATATAGACATGTTAATATGATATAAGAGTTAAAATAATTTTTTATTGTTATAAATTTATTTTACTTATCTTTCATATATATTATTCATATGATTTCACAAATATTATTTGTAACTTAATACTTATGTTGGTTTTTTTATTAAGATTTATAAAAGCTTGAATATTTAATCTAATATTTTGGTATAATAATAATATATATATATATGATTTTTATGTCTTAAAAAATAGTTTAAATATAAGCAATTATAGCGTTATATATTACTTCATATTATCAGTTTTCATTAAAATAATTTTGTTATAACTATAGATTTCTTTTAATTTTTTAACATATAAATTGTTCTCTAGCAAATATATAGGTTTGGATTTCTAAAGTTTAACTTTAAAATCAGTTTTTATATATTATTATGAATATATGTTTATAATCTACTTTATATAATTTTATATTCTCTCCAAAAAGATCTTCAATTCTTACTATATTTACCCTACTAATATTATTTAACTCCATGAATATTTTGAATATTTTACTACATCATGAATATTTTTTAATTAAACTCTTATCTTTATTATTATTTCAATCACTTTCATTAGTATAATTAACCCGAGTCTAGAAATTAACATTATCCTTGTTTGATTCAAATAATTGATTATATGCATAATAGTTAGATATTACTTTATTTATGTTTTATAGAAATACATATCATCATCAAATCATTCTATATATAATTACCATAATATATTACACATCTTAACTCATATCATGCATCGTTACAGTGCATCTCAAATTAAAACCATTTACATCACAAATTGCATTTCATTCAATTTATCACTTCATATAGTTTAATTCAAGTTATACCGCATTATTACCAACACATTGCATTACATGTTAACTTTAACTCCATACATAACAAGTATACATAACATATTTATTTGTCTTGATTAACTTGATTGACTTATTTGGCTTGATTAAATTGATTGGATTGATTGACTTGTTTGGTTTGTTTGATTTGTTTGACTTGAACAACTTGATTGAATTACTTGACATGGTTAAATTTCATTAGTGGTTGATAGCAGCTTTATAAGTTTTAGGATAAATAGAAGTACAAGAAATGTTTGGTTTTATATTTGAATTGATCGATTGTTTGGATTAAATTGCTTTGCTTATATCATAATTTTAAGGATATCATATTAGAGTTATTTCCTAGTCTAGATTAAAGTCCTATTATAGTCTTCAGGGAATTATAGTATAAGATAGGTTTAGTCCAGATTAAGGGGGAGTTTTAGAGTTTCTAAGGATCAACTGAAGGTTCAAGAATGCTTTGGTTGATTCAATTGTTTAGAATTGTTTGTTTGAATTGCTTGTTTTCTTAAATTGATTATTTTGATTAATTTGCTTATTTGAATTAATTTGTTTGCTTAGTTTATTATCCTTCTATTTAGTTTATTAGACTAGTGTAGTCATACATTCAGGGGGAGTTATAGAAATTTATAGAGAATTATAAATTAAGGGAGAGTTATAGATCTAGGGGAAGTTACATAAAAATTTGGATATTGTATAGGCATAAATTTTGGGGGAGTATTTTACTTTAGTATAGGAATTATTTAGATAGGATTTAAGGGGAGTGGTTTTAGAATTTCTTTTTGATAATGCCAAAGGGGGAGAAATTATAAAATATAGGATTCATATAGATAGGGGGAGTATTTGAAGGATCATCATCAACAGGTATATACAGGTATGATATCTTATAAACTAAGGTTGTCATCATCAAAAAGGGGGAGATTGTTGGAGAATAGAGTTTTGATGACAAAAACATTATTTCAATATTAATTTATTATAAAATATATACAACACTTATGTCTAGGATATATATACACACACACATATGCAGAATTTATATGCATGAATTATTATTGAAGACTGTACAATTTAAAGATTTAGAATTCAGAGATGATTCAAGACTCATGAGTATTTAAGATTTCAAGAGTTAAGATAAATAGAGTTATATAGTCTAGATTATGTAAGACTCTGAATAGCACTCCAGGTTCAAATTCAAGATAATTTCAAATTCTGTTTCCAAATTATGTCTTCAATCTCTATCTTCTCTATTTTACTTTGTATTTGAATTTGATTTTAAACTTAAGTTTTATAAGTTTATACTTTATAAGTTTTATATATTTATATTTTATATACTTTATACTAATATAGTTTTAAACTCTATAATTTTATAAATATGTTTATATAGTTTATAGTTTTGTTTTCATATGATTTTCTACTTTATAATATTTATTTATAACAATATATTTTAATTCAATAATTTCCAGAATTATATACATCAAAACACTTGAAAAATATTCAAATTTCAATTTCATACATGTATATGTCGACATACATATATATACATGTCGACATATAACTGTCATTTTTTCAAAATTGAAATGAAGTGTCTTTTCACTATTTGTGACGGTTCAGAAACATTGCAGTCTTTCAAATGCTATAAATAGGTGCTAATTTCGAATTTTATTATCATTCTTCTACTCCATCTTCATTCCCTTTCATTACACCAATATTCTTTCTCGTTTTTATGATTTCAACCCTTATACTCTACCGAATTCAATTCTATTTTCATTAAACTTCTTCTCTTCTCACTCTCTACTCAACACTCTCTGAATCAAGTGCTATTGAAGAGTTATAGGGTTGTTTGTAGTTGCTTGGGTTGTGTAAGTAATTGGTGGTATCCCTTGTAGTAGTAAAATCAAGGACGGGTAATCGGTGGTATCCCTTGTAGCCGTGAAATCAAGGACGGGTAATTGATGGTATCCCTTGTAGCCATAAATCAAGGATGCGTAATCGGTGGTATCCCTTGTAGACGTGAAATCAAGGACAGGTAATCAGTGGTATCCCTTGTGGCCGTGAAATCAAGGATGGGTAATCGGTGGTATCTCTTGTAGCCATGGAATCAAGGAGGGTTATAATTGACTATTAATATAGTAATAAAACTCTGCGCAATCCTGCGTTGTGTGGGACTGGACGTAGGAGCAATCCGAACCGGTATAAAATCCGGTGTGTTCTTTCCTTTACTGCATTTTATTTTTGTTTATCTTTGTGTTTGATTCTGTGTCTGTGATTGTTTTCGTGGTGTTTGATTCATATAGTAGATCATATAAGTTTTATATTTTGTTTAAATTCTCAAAAACACAATCCACGCCCTCCCTCTAGTGTTTTTTTAGCCTTAACGATCCATTCCACAATTCCTAACAATGGTGACGATTGTACATGGGAGACGAAAGAGAGTATAAAGGCGACCCATACATAACTCTCCATCGGTATGCCCCGTTGATATCATGTCATCATTACATCGTTGTAACTTGCGTTATGGGTGTTGATACGATTCCGTGTGCTAGGATAAGGCTATGGATGCATCGCTTGATGGCTACTAGTTTTGGTGATTGAATTGGCTGCTTATGGATGATAGGCATGCATAATTATTTTGGTTGCTTATGTTTGTTAGGATTTCGGTAGCGAAATTCCTAAATGGTGAGGGGAGAGAATGTAATAGCCTGTATTTTTCGCATCAAAGGATAGTAAAATAATTTTATTTTATTCCCTGAGGTTTGGATCATTCTCATATTTTAATATGTCGTTTACTGGGATGTGAGACATGCCTATAATTTTTATCAATTTTGTTTGTGACCATTTTGCCTCTATCGGTCTTGTACAGGGCATAAATTTTGACTCGGATTGAATCAGGTGATGATACCTATGCCATTGGAAAGGAAATGATGTTTCCCTTTCCATAGAGTGGTCACGTTAAAGTTTTGGCTTAGCAGTTTGGGAGGAATCACCGTTTTAAGGTTGTACAGTTGGCTGTTCAGGTTTTGTAAGCCATAATGGGCTGATTTGGGGAGCCCATTAGTGGCCTGGTGGAGGCTATAAACAGAGGTTAGGATGCATGGAGAGTAGATTACTTTCTCCATTCTCTCAATTTGGAAGAGCTTGTGATCCTCCATTCCTCCACTCTCTTCACCTTTCCACCATTAAAGCTTAGAGAATCGCATATCTGCATCGTTTGAAGCTTGATCTACGCCATTCCAGGGGAGAGTTCATCGAATTAAAGAGTTTAGAGAAAATTCTTCGCTGTCCAGATCTAGATCTAAATGTTTTTTGGTTGTTTTAGAGAACTGGTGAGTGATATGCATCTCTCACGCAAATTCAATCAAGTATATGAGTTGTATGCACATATTTCCATCATTTTGAATCAATTTCTCCTAGATCTACACCGTGGTAAATTTGTATTCATATGAATCGCCATAGGATCTAATTTAGAAACTTAAAACTAGTAATTCCCATATGTATATGCAAGTTAGATCCATAATTTAGTTCATATGTTCATTTATCATGATTTTGGCAAATTCTATATAACTTGTGATGAAAATCGTCTTTTTCATGTTGTTAGTGACTTCATAACGTGCTTATGGTTGTATTGGATGAATTGGTTGAGTGGATTTCATTGATCTTCTTGTTTGACAAAGTTTTAGTTAAAATTGGTCATAAATTAGACCAGTACAAGCCATGGGTCGATGTGTAGTACAAGGTGTAGTACAGGTGAAGGGGTCGGTCGAGCAGAAGAGGGTCGGTCGTGCACCTAGAGTAATCGGTCGGTCTGAGTTGCATGAGGAGGATCGGGTCAAGCATGGACTAGTCGGTCAAAAGGGATCGAGTTGGTCAGGGTGAAGGTGAGAACTAGTGATGGGTCGGGTTGGTCAAAAGGGATCGAGTCGACCAGGGTGGTTCGGGTCAAGCTTGTCGATCGTGCACGTAGGCAGGTCGGTCAGCAGGGAGGCGGGTCGGTTGGTCGTGCAGGGGGATGAGTCGGTCGGTCATGAAGGGTTTTGGCAGCGTTTTGAAACGCTATGGTTGATGGCTTGAACGTTGTAGTTGTCGATAAAAACGATGTGGTTTGTTTCCGTAGTACATTGTTGAATGGTATGGATTGATGATGAACCCTATGTTGATGATATTTGGTTCAGTAATGGTTGTGACTTCGAAAACCATTCAAGTGGGAATGTTCGAAGTGTTGAAATGTTCGTTGATCGGTATAGAACAACGAATGAGGTGACAACTCAAAGGTCGTGAGTTGGTGGATAATGGATGCTCGAGAAAGTTGCTTGATCTTAGAAAAGTCGTCGAGTTGGATGACTAAAGATGCGAAGGCCGAGAGATTATTGTTGTTGTAAGTTCTAGCAGCCTCAAAGCAGGGGTACAATTAGGGCACCCAAAAGACTGAAATGTTGTCGGTCGAGTGCCTTGGGTATCGTTGAAATGCCTAGTTGTCAAGGTTGGACAAACATACATATCGTTGAAAGGCGCATGGAGTTTATGCTAGAACCAGGGTTACCATTAGCCCTTGACATATGGCAAGGTTGGCCGTCGTACGATCAACAATATTTTTGAAGCACGATTGGCAGTGATAGCCAGAGCCAGTCATGGATGATTGGTTGTTCCGTTTGTACCATCTCATGTAGATTGTCCAACGTCGAAGGAGATGTTTCTTGGGTGCTTGTCTGATATTAGTTTAGGCCTCTAGGGCTTGTGCTCAAGGAATGTTGAATTCGATTAGGATAATTTACGTGAGATATATAATATGGATGCTATGAGTGTTATGGTTCGATTGCTTCTGATTATCATGAATGAATGGTAGTTTTGATTTCCATGGACGTATAGTTGAAATGTGTTTTGTAAAGGCTATCACTATCGGATGTAGGGAAGGCGGGTTTGGGTTCTTACCTGGTGTTGGTAGATTAGTTTGTTAATCTACCTATCCCTATATACTTTATTGTTGATGTTTTTTAGTTGTTTTATCGCTCACTAAAACTATTGTCTGACTCAAGGTTCTATGTTTCCCACGTATTATCATGGGTTGTTCATATGGTTGTGGATGGGCAGATTAGGTGGCAAATGACATGTGATAGCTTAGTGAGGACGATGTTGCAGTTCGGAGGCGTGCAGGAGGCTGGTGTATTATCTTCCATACTATGTAGTACTTGGATTTCCATTGTTTATTATTCTAATCTGAGCGGTGTAGTGAGGCAAATTTGTATAGACTTATGTTGTAAATCCTAGTGTTTGGATAAGCTTTCTAGTTGTTATGAAAGTTTGGTGTTTTCTTCCCAAATATGCTTCACTAATTTTACCTATTATATATGTTCTATTATATTTTATCCTTGCGCTGTGAGTTTTACGGCAGGTTCTGCTTATGTTAGCATAACTTGATTGTAACGACCCGGCTTTTTGCCCAGTTTTCACTGGTAATTAAACCAACTTAAACCGTTTACAAAGACAGATTGTTAGGGGTACTTACACGTTTGCACAAAATAAAAAGAACTTTTCCATTATCATTACAATAATATTACATCAGAGATACGGGTGAAACATCAGAGTACATCAATTACACAACGGAAAAAATACTAAACTCAGCGGAAGAATATGCATGCTCCTGGATATAATAGCTCTAGCTAAACTAGCATCCTCCAGGTCAGTCATGGGACTGGTGTAAGAACTTAAAACAGTTATTTTTAGGGTTTATTTTAAAGTTAGGTAATTCACTAGACCACGTTGCTAATGTGGAACAGGTTTACTCCATATGAATACCAGTGCATAGAAATCTGCAATGATTTTTTTAGAAATGAAGCTATCATAAGCTTGGCCCACATCTCACAATGCAAGCGCACACCAGATGGGCGAGATAACAAAAAATGCTTTCATATGTGAAAATCCTCTTTTACTACTATATATAGTGTGAAAAACCTTTTTGCAAATAAATGTATTGCTCCTAGCCAGCATAATGCCCAATCCCATTATACTAACGTAATCCTGCCGGTAACTAGCAGGTTAAACAATCAAAATCGTATGGGCTCGTAGTGGAGATTGGGTATCCAACATGATGGTTCTTAGTATGAAAGATCATTCGTGGGCTTACAAACTTTCTTGCGTTCATCATCCCAGTACTCGCGGATAATATCCAGACTCGGACCTTGTTATACTAACCCATCATGCATGAATCAGAGTACCCAACAAATAGCGTACCAGACTGGAGACTTCATAGTACTCTTTCCCGGTGCACCGAATATACGAAACGAACATAAAAATATGATCACCAGTTTACCATCAATTCGGGGTGTGAGGTTCGTCAAGGTCACGATATACACAAAGCTACACTTAAATAAGCCATGCTTTGATCATCCATAGCTCATCACATAACTTAAGTACGCCACATTGTCCATTCACTATGCATCACTGATTTCCATCAATATATAACCTCTTAGCTCATACGTCTTAGAGAATGGTGTTAAGCAAGAGTATAAATTCTCCGCCACCAAGCTAATATATATTAATAAAGATCAGTGCTATGCAGTCAATTACAATGTCAGATACACAATCCATACATGTCCGTTCTGGGTCTGAACGAAATAACAATCCGGAATTCCTTCACATACGTTCGGCCTTCTTGCCACTTAACTGATATATAAAATTCATCCGCGAACGGGAGTCAACCATTTGAGACATTCAGCAAGTCACCCTTACGACATGAAGGGTCTCGGTCTTCAATGCCGTCTCCAATGTCTTCAAGTGCTCACAACATCGTATTATTACTTGGAATGGTTTTCAGACATACATCTGATCCCGGTCTTTCCAAATACTAAGCGCAATTTAAAAAATACAATTACGGAACACACTGGCTTTCAACCAAATCTCCTTCCATCTTGGATTTTGTTAAATTAAACTTCTTTAAATCTATTCTCAAATTATAACAAAATCCATATTTAACCTGTCTCTTTTAAAACACATCCCTTAAATCAAAGATAATTTAGCCTCAAAGCCTTAATTAATTTCTCAATGATAACTCGTTATCAAAACCCCAGTTCCTTTTGAAAATCCTTACCCACATTTCAATCATAGTTTCCAATTAAATCGGTTTCCCAACATTCAATTCTTAAATTTAATTAAAAGATTATACTTCCTTCCCAATTCCTTATTTTTAATTTACTCAAATAAAAGATTTGATTAAATCCCTAAATTACGATATGAATTTCCATAACTCAATCTCATTGGGTTTCAAGAATGATATTATTGAAGATATGATTCACGAAAAAACCCAAATCAATCGATATTGAACATAAGTTACACAGAAATTGTATCTACTTATATTCGATATCAATTCTCAAAATCAACGAGTACTATAAGTGGAATAACGATATAATAATATCTTCCAAATTCCTCAAATTGTATATGTTTTGTAACACCCCAAGTCCGTTAATGTCACTCACAAAGGGAATGCATTAACTTCCATGAAGCATTATAAGTAAACAGAACAGAATATTACAAGACAGATACATAAAGTAGTACTTAAAATTTTTATAACTTTATTACAGCAGAAACAGAAGTAAGTTTGGTTACATCTTTCAAAACCACAATATCGGAATTCAAGTACATAAATATTAATCTTGTACAAAAGCCTTCAGAGTACGTAATTTTAAAGCAATAATCCCCAACAGAAAATTCCATAAATAGGTAGAATCAAAGCCAAGCAATACTTCAAGCACTCTAGCACTTCAAGTAGACAGAAATCTAAGTCAAGCTTTTACGTTCCCAACCTGAGTACCTGGGGGGGTAACGGAAGAAAATAGGCGAAACAAACTAGGTTAGACATACGTCTGGTAAGTCCAGTGACTTTCAGCATATAAACAGATAACAGTATCATGACATGTAAATAAAACTGGATGAGAGATACCTGTAACAGGAGTAGCAGGTTAATTGAAGAAACAGAATGATATAGGCTAAGCTAAGCTCCTTACTTAGTTTTCACTTCTTTGCACTAATACTAGTATAACAGAATTAGGTATTGTCCTATTGTCTAAATAGAAAACAGAATGATCTCTTCAGAAACACGATGCTAGAAATGGGCCTTTACGACCCGAACAGAGACAGATGGTACAGAAACAGAATTAGGAATGAAATCAGAGACAGAAATAGAATAATCCCTATGGAAACATAATATTAGAGTTAGGTGTACACTACTAATGGGCCTTTACCACCCCAACAGACGGTACCACATAGAAACAGACAGGTATTACCACCCCAACAGAAACAGACAGAACTAAGTGTACCCTAAATTCTACCCCAAGCGATCGGCTCCCTAATAAATAAATACCTTGTGCCGGCCCCACAGAAGGGTGTATCACTCCCTAAAGTGGCAACCCATAGACGCAGACCTATTTACAGATGTCACGGTGTCTTACATCCTCAGAACAGATCGGATCCATGCATGCACATGACCCGGTTGGAATGCGCCGTCAATACCCCTCGCCATTATCAGAGTGAACCTCTTACAATTAGTTCAGTAAGCGTGCCCGGACCCCTCTTAGTGCTAGGTCATAGTTTTGATACCAGAAAGGGTTACTGACTAATATGGGTCCCAAACAACAAATGACACAATTAATTATCCCTCCTAACCTTGTGTCCCCAGACTAACAGATTTTATATTAACTTGTTTACAAATTTCAAATGTACAAAGTTCAGATTAACTAGTTTTCAGATCAGACATACAAGTTAACAGGTTTTCATACTAACGGATCAGATGTACAGATTAACAAGTTCTCAGACTAATGGACCAGATATACAAATTAACAGACTTACAGATTGTTTTACCTAACTTTGTATTGGGCCTACAGATTCACGAAACAGGTTTATTAGATTCATCAGTCCAGTTGTTTTAACCCTATCCACCCAACACATTTTAGGCATCATATTTATCTTAGATTTGCATTAATTAAATATTAATGCACATACCTCTCACATTAGGTCGGTAGCTTGTGGCCACCGGATGTGTCGGGCGGTTCCGAGCAGACTTCTGCCACAAGCCAGACCTAACCTCGTGTCTAAGCATCCTTATGCCTACGACCTCTCACATTAGACTAACAGTTTGCGGTTGTTGGTTAAGCCGGTTGGGTCTGGGCAGGCTTCCACCGCAAACTAAGTCCAACCTCGTATCTCTGCATTCTTATTTGTACCTAAAGTTTTCATTCACAGATTATGCCAATATCAGATTAATTATGCCAATTCAACAAATTAACTTCTATACAAGTTACAGCAGATTATTCAAAGTTCCATTAACATGTTTTGCTTTATTTTAGATCGAGCCTACAGATTACATACCCAAATCACAGTATACAATTCCAACAGATCTAGCGGATTGGGCAATTTAATAGATTTAAACATATCCTAAAGTTCTATTAACATATCTTGCCTAATCATAAATTAAGCCTCATTTTACATGCCCAAATTATGGTCATAATTCTCAACATAACATATGACCAAATTTATTTAGATTTTCCACAATACAGAATATTCTCTAAAAGCCCCAAATCATGATATACAATATGAATTATGTGAATTTATAGCCGTTGATTACTGCGTATGTCAAATATCCAAAAATCCGAATTAGGCGTATTCAATTAATAGTTATCCTTATTTTAATATAGGTTTTTCAGGCCTAAGTCACATATCCTTTTTCTTCCAAGTCATAGATCGTCATATAAAATATGCCCCAAATCTAGCTCTTAAATTACAACATGTATTATGTCCTCAAAATCAGATCTTGAATTATAACATGCATTATGTCCCCAAATTACAAGTCATATGTTGTCATACATTAATTTACATTAATTCTCCTTCTTCCAAATCATAAACCGTCATATATAGCATGCCTAGATCCAGATCTTAAATTACAACTTATGCTGTGTTCTCAATTTAGTCATAAATCAGTTATGTCCAATTATGCATCATTCAATATTTTCCCCAAATTTAGCGTTTGCGTGTCAATCACTTATGAGATTTGGCTCAGGCTCGTAGTAGCCGGGCTATAGAACAGAAGGAAGGAAGAGATACAGAATAGTTAAAATAAGATAGATCTACATAGAAAATCAAATTTAATAAACAAGAATAAGATGGATCTACATAGAAAAACAGATCTGATAAACAAGAATAAGATAGATCTCCAATTCAGATTTATACCCATGTCAAGATCATCATTAAATTTCATATCTGAAAATAACTGTACTCACAAATCGTGGTTTAAGAAAGAGAAGAATGATTCTGGGATCTGATTTTCTGGAGTTGATTTAGCTTTCTGTTGATGTAGGCATTGATTTGTTATCTTTATTTTCTCTTTTGAATTGATTGATTAGGGTGGAGGCTAGGTCACTTTAGGTTTTAGGAGCATGGAGGCACCATTCCTCTTTGTTAATGAATTTGGGTTTAGGTTTAGCTATGTATGTATATATATATATATATATATATATATATATGTGTGTGTCTAGGATTAATTAGTGCTCTTAGCTTAATCCAGAAACCATCAGGACCACTCAGATGCCACATCAGCCCTTAGGGCGAATCGGGCCACAGATTGACAGTCAAACACCCTGGATCGACCCCCAGTCGACCTAACATGGCTCGGGTCGACTCCAAAAATGGTGCGGTTCGGTTATTCCCCCTCCCGATTCGCTGTTTTGAACTCTTTTGAATATTTATGTAGTTAATTATATATATATATATATATATATATATATATATTTCTCATATGCATACAAACTTCAAAGCTTAATAACATCTTCATAAGGTATTCCTTTTGTGCAAACCAAATGTCTATCTTGACCCAAAATTTTGAAACGAACATAATAGCGCAACCCATTTCACTTAATTCTTCTTCTAAAATTTAAGTATACTTTAATTTGTGAATTTTAATGTTATAAAATTATGGGGTGTTACATTCTCCCCTCCTTAAAGGATTTCGTCCCCGAAATCTCCAAGTTAATAAGAATGTACCCTACTATCCAATCATTCATCTACTCAACCATCATCCATAAGCATCCATTGTCCTTAAAAGGTTTCTAATGCCGTATGAACATATGCAGAGTGTGTATATATGCTTCTTATCTAATGCAAAATCAGGCGGTCTACTGATCCAGTTAACCTCCTTAATGTGAATTATGTTATTGCTATGAGTCCAATTATGTATGCAAGAAATCCTATTTGATACACATCATTTCTATATGAGTGCATAACCATTCATCCAAGTGCAACATCCATGTGATGAGTCAATTATTTTGCATCCACAAAAATTGAAAAATGCACGCACATCCATATGCAATATGAGAGTATTTTGGAGCCGATCTAGTGCCTAATGTGTGTATATGCATCCACGAGCAACCACTAGCAACCACTTGCATCCACTTGCAACCATCAAACATAACATGTTTCAAACACATGTTTACACCCATTAGTTTCTACCTAAATGTCGAAGATTCGATCGATAGGATTCAACCGAGTGATAGAAGCAAGTATAATTAAAACAAGTTCTGTTCTCATTAGACGTCGGTTAAGAGAATAAATCCCTAAGTATCAACCCCCATACCGAAATCAACATCAGATTGACACCCAGAGAATTACTCCCATTAAACAATGTCAAAACTGGAAATATACTTCACGCTTCAAGTAAAAACACCTATCCTTTTCAGAAATATTCAGATACTTACAGACTACTGGTACATATCAGATTATCAAATGATTCTTAGGAAACTAAGCATGATAAAACCCCACCATATCCCACAAAAACCAGAATGACTGCATCACAGTCAACTTAACGCTTAACACAGATACCTTCAAACCCCAACTTATCACGAACAGATGAGTCGTAACCCTTATGGGGTTTGAGACTATAGCGGGATCAGAAACAAGACTAGTATTAAAGTGCAGAGTCTCAATTACAGAATCAAAATGCCAGAATCAAAAAGAGGTTTAACTCAATAATCAGATAAGGAAATTAAACCTTCTATAGAAATTTTCCTATCTCTGTCCTATCCACCAGCTACGAGAGCATTCGCCTGCCCTCCAGAAGTAGGTTCAACCCTCTTCCCTTGCCCTTGTTTCTTCGGGCAGTCCCTAGTGAAGTGTCCCATTTCTACACAGTTGAAGCAAGCGCACTTCCTCTTTCGGCAATCCTTGTTCAGATGTGTCAAACTTCCACAAGTAAAGCACTTTTTCTCCTTCTTATCATCAGACTTTTCATGCTTTTGTGTTTCCTTTATGGGCCATGCTTTCTTGTTTTGTGGTCCTTCGAGCTTTTCCTCTTTCTTCTCACTTTTTTCTTCCTCTTCATGCATTAATGCCATGTCAACCAATTTCTCGAAGGTAGTCCCCATAGAAATGTGGGTCATAGCCAACCCGTGTAGCGGTTCATTCAAACCTTTAACGAATATCAGGGCCTTCTTATCAGGTGTGTTCACCAAGTCTAAGCCAAATCTCCCCAATTGGTTGAACTTGTTGACGTACTCCTTTACTGATAAATTCCCTTGCTTCAATGCTAAGAACCTCTCCATGTATAAATTCTCTTCTGCTCGTGAGAGAAATTTCATATCGAACCTATGCTTGAAATCCCTCCATGTCTCCACTGGACGCTCTCTATTCGTGACCTCCCACCAAAACGAGGCTTCGTCCTTCATTAACCAAGCAGCTAGTTGGACCTTCCTTCCGTCTTCTATCTCAAAGATACCAAATAAATCTTCTACCTACTTAAGCCAATTTCGAGCTTCAACAAACGTCTCTGACCCATGAAAAGGTTTCCCGCCCATCGCCCGAAAATCCTTGCATATCTTCGAAAAAGTATCAATGCGTGGAGGGGGAGGAGGAACGTCTACTGGGCCTGCGGCAGTGGCCCTAGCCTCCAGATACCTTCGGAACCAAGTTGGTATCGGTATGCCCTCGGGTATCTCGGGTACCCCAGACATGCTGAAAAGAAAAAGGGAAGAGATTTAAAACGGACAATCGAAAGAAAGATATATGGCTTTTGGGTATTATCTTTTTCAAAATAAACTCTACTTTTATAAATACTTCCTTTTTAATACCTTTTTGAAAATAGTTTTCGAATTTTTTTATCTAATCTGGTAACCTTCAGCTCTGATACCAAGTGTAACACCCCATATCCGTTAATGTCACTCATAAAGGGAATGCATTAACTTCCATGAAGCATTATAAGTAAACAGAACAGAATATTACAAGACAGATACATAAAGTATTACTTGAAAATTTTATAACTTTATTACAGTAGAAACAGAATTAAGTTTGGTTTTATTTTTCAAAACCACAATATCGGAATTCAAGTACAAAATATCAGTCTTGTACAAAATCCTTCAGAGTACGTAATTTTAAAGCCATAATCCCCAACAGAAAATGTCATAAATAGGTAGAATCAAAGGCAAGCAATACTTCAAGCACTCTAGCACTTCAAGCAGAGAGAAATCTAAGTCAAGCTCTTACGTTCCCAACCTGAGTACCTGGGGGGAAACGGAAGAAAAGAGGTGAAACAAACTAGGTCAGACATACGTCTGGTGAGTCCAGTGACTTTCAGCATATAAACAGATTACAGTATCATGACATGTAAATAAAACTGGATAAGAGATATCCATAACAGGAGTAGCAGGTTAACAGAAGAAACAGAATGGTATAGGCTAAGCTAAGCTCCTTACTTAGTTTTCACTTCTCATCACTAATACTAGTATAACAGAATTAGGTGTTGTCCTATTGTCCAAACAGAAAACTGAATGATCTCTTCAGAAACACGATGCTAGAAATGGGCCTTTACCACCCGAACAGAGGCAGACGGTACAGAAATAGAATCAGGAACGAAATCAGAGATAGAATCAGAATAATACCTGCGGAAATAGAAAATTAGAGTTAGGTGTACACTAGTAATGGGCCTTTACCACCCCAACAGATGGTACCACACAGAATAGACAGGTGTTACCACACCAACAGAAATGGACGGTACCCCAACAGAAACAGACAGAACTAAGTGTACCCTAAATTCTACCCCAAGCGATCGACTCCCTAATACATAAATACCCAGTGTCGACCCCACAGAAGGGTGTATCACTCCCTAAAGTGGCAACCTATAGACACAGACCTATTTACAGATGTCACGGTGTCTTACATCCTCAGAGCAGACCGGATCCAAGCACACATATGACCCGGTTGGAATGCGCCATCAACACCCCTCGCCATTATCAGAGTGACCCTCTTACAATTAGTTCAGTAAGCATGCCTGGACCGCTCTTAGTGTTAGGTCATAGTTTTGATACCAAAAAGGGTTACTAACTAATATGGGTCCCAAACAACAGATGACACAAGTAATTATCCCTCCTAACCTTATGTCCCTAGACTAACAAATTTCATATTAACTTGTTTACAAATTTCAGATGTACAAAGTTCAGGTTAACTAGTTTTCAGATCAGATATACAAGTTAACAGGTTTTCAGACTAATGGATCAGATGTACAGATTAACAAGTTCTCAGACTAATGGATCAGATATACAGATTAACAAACTTACATATTGTTTTACCTAACTTTGTATTGGGCCTATAGATTCACGAAACGGGTTTATTAGATTCATCAGTCCAGTTGTTTTAACCCTATCCACCCAACACGTTTTAGGCATCATAGTTATCTTAGATTTGCATTAATTAAATATTAATGCGCAAACCTCTCACATTAGGTCGGTAGCTTGTGGCCGTTGGATGTGCCGGGCGGTTCCGGGCAGACTTCTGCCACAAGCCAGACCTAACCTCGTGTCTAAGCATCCTTATGCCTATGAACTCTCACATTAGACTAACAGTTTGCGGTTTCTGGTTACACCGCTTGGGTCTGGGTAGGCTTCCACCGCAAACTGAGTCTAACCTCGTGTCTCAGCATTCTTATATATAGCTAAAGTTTTCATTCACAGATTATGCCAATATCAGATTAATTATGCCAATTCAACAAATTAACTTCTTTACAAGTTACAGAAGATTATTCAAAGTTCCATTAACATGTTTTGCTCAATTTTAGATCAAGCCTACAGATTACATACCCAAATCACAATATTCAATTCCAACAGATCTAGCGGATTGGGTAATTTAATAGATTTAAACATATCCTAAAGTTCTATTAACATACCTTACCTAATCATAAATTAAGCCTCATTTTACGTGCCCAAATTATTGTCATAATTCTCAACATAACATATGCCCAAATTTAGTTAAATTTTCCACAATACAGAATATTCTCTAAAAGCCCCAAATCAAAATATACAATATGAATTACGCCAATTTATAGACGTTGATTACCGCATATGTCAAATATCCAAAAATACGAATTAGGCGTATTCACATTAATAGTTATCCCTATTTTAATATAGGTTTTTCAGGCCTAAGTCACATATCCTTTTTCTTCCAAGTCATAGATCGTCATATAAAATATGCCCCAAATCTAGCTCTTAAATTACAACATGTATTATGTCCTCAAAATCAATCTTGAATTATAACATGCAATATATCCCTAAATTACAGGTCATATGTTGTCCTACATTAATTCTCCTTCTTCCAAATCATAAACCGTCATATATAGCATGCCTAGATCTTAAATTACAACTTATGTTGAGTTCTCAATTTAGCCATAAATCAGTTATGTTCAATTATGCATCATTCAATATTTTCCCCAAATTTTGCGTTCGTGTGTCAATCTCTTATGAGATTTAACTCAGGCTCGTAGTAGCCTGGCTATAGAACAGAAGGAAGGAAGAGATACAGAATAGTTAAAATAAGATAGATCTACACAGAAAAACAGATCTGATAAACAAGAATAAGATGGATCTACACAGAAAAACAGATCTAATAAACAAGAATAAGATAGATCTCCAATTCAGATTTATACCCATGTCAAGATCATCATTAAATTTCATATCTGAAAATAACTATACTCAAAAATCGTGGTTTAAGAAAGAGAAGAACGATTCTGGGATCTGATTTTCTGGGGTTGATTTAGCTTTCCGTTGATGTAGGCGTTGATTTGTTTTCTTTATCTTCTCTTTTCAATTGATTGATTAGGGTGGAGGCTAGGTCACTTTAGGTTTTAGGAGAATGGAGGCACCATTCCTATTTGTTAATGAATTAGGGTTTAGGTTTAGTTATGTATATATAGATGTCAAGGATCGATTAGAGCTCTTAGATTAACCCAGAAACCATCAGGACCACTCAGATGCCACATCAGCCCTTAGGGCGAATCGGGCCACGGGTTGACAGTCAAACACCCTGGATCGACCCCTAGTCGACCCAGCAAGGCTCGGGTCGACTACAAAAATGGTACGGTTCGGCTATTCCCCCTCCCGATTCGTTGTTTTGAACTTTTTTGAATATTTATTTAATTATATATATATATATATATATTCCTCTCATATGCATACAAACTTCAAGGCTTAATAACATCTTCATAAGGTATCCATTTTGTGCAAACCAAATGTCTATCTTGACCCAAAATTTTGAAACGAACATAATAGCGCAACCCATTTCACTTAATTCTTCTTCTAAAAATTAAGTATATTTTAATTTTTGAATTTTAATGTTAGAAAATTATGGGGTGTTACACGTTTACACCACAGAATTTCGTATCAAATATCTGAAGATTGTTTCTATCCAACTTATCTCAATTAATTTAGGAAACTCATATCTTAATTAAAAGATTAATCCAACACTTTGACATTAAATCTGGATAGAAATATCATCAACTTATACTCAATATTAATCTCTGTATCCAATTTACACTATAAGCGGAATAACTATGAACTCCCTTTTAAATTCCTCAAATAGTAAGAGTCTTCATTTACCGAATTAATATCAAACATCCGAAGATTTATCTCCACCCATATCCAATTATTTAAAATTGAAAAACCCATTTTAATATCAAATAAATCAATTTAAATTCCATATAAAACATTTTCAATCCTTTTAATTCTTTGAAAACATTCCACCAATCATTTACAAATGATTATTTATAGTCCGGAAAATAGTTTGCAGGTTAAAAACTTCAAAATAGATTGTTTCCGAAGAAAGCGTTACAATAGTGTTTTCAAAAGCGTTACAAAAGTGTTATAAAACAATTGTCTTAACTATTTTGATCAAAATAACATTTATCTTAGCAAAAACTTAAAGTTAACAACTCGAAACACTTTTACATAATTTATAATGATTTTACAATTTTTTCCATATTTTTTAAATCATTTAAAATAGCTATTTATAGTTATGGTCAAATTCTGCTCTTATAGCGACCTTTTTCGAAACGGTTTTAAATATACTTGAAAATTATAACTCGAAATTAAAATCTGCTTTCACTCATTTGAAAGCTCTTGTTAATGAAAATCAAATGTTTTTCATTTCTTGGAAATTCGATTTAAATTGCAAAAGTTATAAGCATTTACATTTTGTAACTAAAATACGCAAATTGCCATTGTGCGACAAGCTCTATTTTGACCGCAATAAAAATTATTCTTCAATATTTCAAAATACCTTAGAAAACCATTATATACTCATGTAAACCATTTAAAGTAATTTACATTGACTTTCCAAATTATTTTGGGTTCAAAATTCAACTTTTATTTTTTTCTTAATAAATCAAATTCCAATTCGTTTCTAAATTTAAATAACTTCAAATTAACCATCCCATTCGTCGGATCAGTTAGGGATAGCGAGGGAGAGCAGGAAACTTTATTCCCAAAACTAAGCTTTGACACTATCCTCTCTGTCAACCTAGAATGTTCCGGTATTTATTTATTCATTTAAAGAACTTTATCAATATATATGAATTCATACATATTGTCTTTCCCAATTATTAACCTTCAATTTCAATAATGATATTGCTTCTAATTACGAAGGAGATTTGTCGATCACCAATGTGATACCATAATTGTTGTATCATAGTGTGTGCGAAACAACATCAACAACCATGGTAAACATCTATGGCAACCATCATCAACATAATTAATTAAATCATAATTGTGCACAAGCGTTCTAACACTAATGCTTAATAATGTTTGTTCTAAACTACACATCCATCATCCATCATAACAAACATCAACCATCATTATCCTCTAATAATTTATCACTATATTTAAATTAGTCTAACTACTATATAAATTGTGGTTATTGAGTTCTCACCAAACAACTTTCCAAATCATCACGATAGGCGAACCTAGCTGAGCGAACCGTCGGACAGTATTTCGGCGCAACGTCTTCTTCACCAATATATATATATATATATATATATATATATATATGTATATATATATATTAATCTCTCTCTTCATAAGGGAAGGAGGAGGAGGAAGATGACGACGAACTTTGGCAAATGGGTAGTGGAAAAAAGGAAGACTTATGCCATGGAAGCCATGGTCATAAGCTTTAAGAAGAAGGTGGAAAGGAGGAAACAGAATGGTAAGAAAATGGAGAAAAGACCTCCTGATATAGGAATGGAGAGTTAAGGAGGTAATGATGTTGGGTTTTGGGATCTAATCGATTAACCCTATTAAACGGTTTAACAAACTTAAATATAGGGTCTATGCAATAAAATTGAAATCAAAACTAATTTAGATTAGAACTTATACCTGATACGTTAAAATCGGACGAGATTTCGAATTGAAAGGGAATCATTACCTCGAATCTGAGCAAGACAGGACACCTCACCTCCATAGGTATCCATTAGAACGGTTCCACCGTTTGATCGAATCGAGGAAGAGATAAAAGCCGGTGCTAGCCGCCATTATTTTGGTTTAGGTGGAAAAAGAGTCAGCTAGGGTTTTTGATCTTATTTGGATGTAATAATTTTATGTTAGCCGTTATTTAAAAGAAATCATATCCTTTATAAAATAAATGACAGCTATAAAATTAGGATCCAAACCGAATACTTAGTCTAATCTCAAATAAAATATCAACATATTGATATTTTTTTTGTCCAAAATAATTTCTCCTTTATTCCGTTCTATTATGTGACCCTAAAGGTTATTGAAACGTTGGCAATGATTTTAAATCGTATTTAAGATCATAAACAGTGATTGGCATCTAGCAATACGTCGCTGCTACCCAAGTTATAATAAGATCATTGATTCGATACAACCTTTCTATGGCTAGTGTGTCAATGTAATATAATCCTTTTAACCAATATATCCAGGATTAAACTCAAGGCATAGATCATATCACCCTCTTTATAATTTAATCCGTTTTTCTTGATCGATGAACAAACTGTTTAAACAAATCAATATTTGAGCACGGCCATGCATTTCACAATCTCACTCAATCAAGAGGCCCATGGATATCACTATGAATATATTGTATGGTTAAATTCCATCTAGATCATTCATAATTTTCATTCAATTCCAGATGTATTAATAATCACCGTTATCGTTACTCTGTTACGAATAACTTTAGATGATATCAAACCACGAATATTCTCAAATAAAATTATAATGATTTCAGGTCTGAGGAACATTACATCACTGTCACTATGAGAATAACTTATGATACTGTTGATTATATTCCATGTATTCATTTCACGGTGGGTCAGCCCAATACGCTATTCTCCAATACGTATTTATGTCTTAACTTTAATATCACGTATATTAATGATCAATGAGATGTGATCGTCAGTCAATCAAAATACTAGTCTCAATGCTTTGTTGTTGTCCTATATAAAAAATAAAACTCGACTAGGGACATTTAAGAATTATAATACTTATCATGTTATATAATGTCAAATTCAAGTCTTACTCGAATTATATAATTCTGTATTATAATTCCAAGGACTTATATTATATTAATATTTATATTACGCAGTAAATATAATAAATAATATTATTTTATTCCAGATAAAATAATGACAACAACATTGTTATCTATCACATCAAATGGATTTCCTTTAGGGCATAAACTCTAATAATCTCCCACTTGCATTAGAGTCAATCATTTACATATCATATTCTCATGAAACTAGTGTGACTATTAAACTTCTGTTGCGATAGATTTTAATTCAGTAGGTCTGCAACATTACAATTTTTGTAACTTTGCAGATATGTTTATTTCTTCTGTGAACATCGTCACATAAGAATTATATTTCTTAAAATATATGTTTGGATTGATGATGAGTTTAATGTTTTAGGCCTGAGCAACAACCATATTGTTATCGCAATGTATATCATTCGATAAACAATGAATTAAGTTCAATCATGAACTTCTTAATCCAAACATTTTCTTTCTTAGAATCAATATTTATTTCTTGTTTTCAAACTAACATTATTTACAATAATTAATGTGTTATCAAATAACCTTAGAATAATTCTGTCACTTCCACTCAATTTCTTGTCTATACAAGATTCAATGATATTTTGTGGTTTCCGAGACATTTCGAAATCTTTTTATTCCCATCGGTGTCTTAGAGACTGGCTCTTCTTCAAAGGATACCAAATAGAGCAATAAACATTTTATTCTCAGAGAATTTATATCCACAAAATAGTTATTTGATTTAGGTCTGATCTTATCAGAGGAAGGACGTTTAATAAACATCTTTACATCTCAAATCATCGTATTAGACACACTAGGACATTTCCTAGTCCATATCTTATATGGTATCTTCAGATCGTTTTAGTGGGATTTAATACAATTGTTCTAAATTTAATTTATTGAAAAATCTATATGACTTATCATTAATTGTATTTTATCTTATAAGGTACGATGTCTCCTTTCAAACACACCATTTCAATATGGTCTTCTAAATGGAGTAAGTTATGAAACAATTTCAAACTCATATGGACAGTCATTAATTAATTGGCTTAAACATTCTCTTTGATCCTTTCAAAGAGAATTTATTTTCTGTCAAAATTGGCTTCTAACTTCACTTTGAATTCTTTGAACTTTTCAAAGGATTTTGATATGTGTTTTATAAGATACACATATTTATATTTACTGACATTATCAATAAACATGATGAAGTAATAAAACCTACCTCAAGCATATGTATTCATTGTTCCATATACATCATTATGTATGAGACCCAATACTTATCACTTATTCGTCGTGTCAACTAAAAGGTGATACAGTTATTTTGCCTAATAAACAAGATTTGTATTCTTTATATGATTCAAAGTCAAATTATCTCTTCATTATGGAGTTTTGATATGCTTTCTTTTTTATAGGGCTAACTGGTAATACTAAAGGTATATTGGATATAAATCACTAAAATTAATTCAGTCAATATTAATGTCAAGTATATAGTTAAGGATTTAAAAATATCATTATTTGTGAAATTCCATATGATATTTCATTTAAATAGAATGTGTAACGACCCAACTTTCGAACACATCGGAAGTCGTGTAGTTAATAAGAAATGAGAATAGATAGGAGATAAAACACAGAAAACATCAGAATCTCATAACGGAATTTTCACAAAAGATAATACTTTATAATATTACACAGCGGAATATATTACATCAGAGCATCATAGGTCTAGTGATACAACCCTTTCATGGTACACCAGTACATATACATATCAGGGGTGATCAACTGACAAACTTAATTACACAGTAGATAGATGCACCAGGACTCAGCAAAAATCTTCATTCCAGCTTCACAGGTTTATCCAAATCCTGATTCACTTGTCTATTCAAAAAAAGCGTTATGAATACCCAAGAGTTTAAGGGAAAACACAGAAAAATAAACTCCGGGTCAGTCAGGGGACTGGTATGAGTAAACAGTTAAAAACAGTTTAAAGAAATCAAAATATCTCGTAAGACCACGCCGTGAATACGGAACGGGTTTTTACCTTATGAGATCAAAACACTTGGTATACTTGAAATCAGATATTGTCATATAGGTTTTCCACAAATAATTTAGAATCTAGAAGAATGCTTACATCTCACATTCTCCTATATAGTATACAAATAAAAACTGCTTGGAACTTAGGGAAATTGGATTTCCAACTCTGACAAGGTATGGGACCACCTTCCGATGATGTATCTCTAGAGGCAAATACATCTGGGTTCAACAAGAACGTCTTGCAACCCGGCCCTCACATGACCGACCACTCATTTCTCTTGAGTGTATCGAATGTATATCACCGATGGTTGTGTACGACAACCATCCCCGCGTGGGCAGAAACGATAGATTAAGAAACAAAAGGAATTTCTCTAGATAGGTGATACTACACCCAAATGGGAGCGACCCACATAGCCATGCTGCCAGCCCGATTTTTGTCATTTCATAGGTGTAAGGCTTGAGGCTAGACTCGTCTTTTCATCATCACTGGTTCATTTCCTTTGAATGCCACATCGTCCTACCCATCAGAAATACTCATTCGATTTCCCAAATATATCACGGGCAATAAAGCTAAGAGAAACGAATTTATCTACCACCAACGTAATATACTTACGTAAATTCGATGTGTAGAATCTGACTGATATACGTTGTCAGACACTCGTCCATTCAGGTTTGTTCTGGGAATGAACAGATCGAGAATATTATTCACAATCTTCTTGCACGCCGTCGTCTTCAGTTTGAACATCTCTGACGCACGGCGTCTAATCAAATCAAAGTGGAATGTACATCCAGACTCTTTGAAATGATTACGAACATTTTCTTTTAAATCATTAATCTAACATGATTAATATCAACTACATATACAGTCAAATCAAGCAGTATACGATCATCTTGCTTATATCTGGCATTTTGATCATATCTTAGAATTGAACAATTTTAGTGTGCACGCTGCACGGGTTTTATTTCTATCTTGTTCGTCACTTCTGAAAATGAATCCTTCTATTTATTCTTTTCAGAAATTTATCTTTCCTCAACTATCTCTAACTCTGATTCTTCTCAAACGAATTTATAATTTAAAATTTCATTTACGGCTTTTATACTATATTATTTCTCTGTCAAGTTTCCTTAACTATATCTGCTTCTTCTGTCTAAAATAAAATTTCCTCTTTTAAATTATTAGTCTACACAGAAAATACTGCTCTTGTTACACAAGTTCGGAACAGTACAATATTATCAGTTATGTCATGACAGGGATTTTGACTTGCAAATTTGAACTCGGCAATTTCAGTGTAAAATAAATATTCTTATTTTATCACTTTAAACCAAATATTTTAATTTGAATAAATTCAAATTAAAATTTTAAACTAAATCGATTACAAATCCCACTTCTGCATTTCTCGAAGAAATTCCGTCAGATCTTCCTTTTGATCTGATTTACTCCTCCTACTTTCCATATCGATAAAGTTTCTCCTCTTTATCTATTAGTCTAAACTCAATCAAAAATATACTTTACAGTTCTTATTTCAGCGAATACTGAACTGTACATGACTGGCTTCTTGCATTCACAGTTTAAACGGTCGGATTTCAGCGTATGTGTGACATACGTCTTCTTATCACTTGGTTGTCGGAAAATCAAAATATTTGATTCACAAACAAATTCTGATTTAAATTATAAACCAAATTTATAATTTAACAAGATTTACAGTTTAAGTTTCCAACTTCAACTGGAACCAAAATCCTGGTTTACTTCTTTTAATTAAATAAAAATTCTATAAATTTCTCTATTAATAAAAATCAAATTTAAATTATAAACTGAAATTTATAATCATTGTCACTTCTGCATTTCTCGACAAAATTCCGTCAGAAAAATCAGTTCTAATGCTTTATAATAAAATTTACACCTTATTTTAAAATACAACTTCTGTACTTTAAAACCAGCTTCTGACGAATTGCATTTTCAATCCGGATTCACTTTCTTCAATTAATAAAAATATTTTTTTATTTAAATATTTATTCACTTATTAAATTTAACCAATATTAAATTTAAAAACTGATTTAAATTTTAAATCATTTGAAAATCACAGTTTTTAACTTCAAAACAACAAAGTACAAGCTACAAAGTACCAGGGTTAAAAACCCATGCTACGCACACATGAAAACGATGCCAGATTCATCGTTTTGGCCTAGTACCACTTGGCTGACCCCTGATTGAAGTACCAGGGTCCTGACCATGACCGTTTTCATTCCGATCACACTAAAACCCCGTGAAACCCAAGTGCCACTTTTCCCTTCTTTTTTTGCAAACTACCACTTTTAAAGTACCACATACGCAACCCTTGCCTGATCATCCATTTTCATGACCACCGCCCTTCTTCTTCTCCACCTACTTCGTGCCATGGCTGTGCACGTGCACAGCCATGTGAGACCCCCTGAGCCGCCAGCGACCATCGTCGCAAACTTCTCTCCACCCCTGGACCCCACCACGTCGGTCAGAACCACCACCACCCGGCCAAACTGAAATATAGCCATGCCTCCTCCTTTTCCAGTAAAAAACACCCTCACGGAAATCACTTCCTCCCTCCTCCTACTGACCATCGGACTTGACCAAAACTTGGCCACCTCATCCCCTAACTCCAACGCCCAGTCTCCCCCTGGTCCGCAACCTTCTCCCTCCTCCTACGTTGAGAATTTCAGACGCGAACCATTGAACCCAAAACAGTTTTAAAAACTTATTTTGATTTATTTTACAAAATACCTTCACTTAAAAATTCAGATAGTATTTTTCCTATCTTCTCTACTTCCTTTCCCTCCTCTAGGCCCAGCGCCACCAAACCCGAACCCATGGATCAACGGAATTTCTCCCAAACAGGTTTTCTGACCATCCCTAAAATTCTCGAGATCCACTTTGTTAAAAATCATAATATTATCACTAAAAATCATTTTTTTTTGTGGTGATCACAATCATATACCTGAGTCTCGATTTTACTAGGTTTGAAAATTTGGTTTTACAGAGAGCTTACTGTAAAAGCTGTGTGAACTGTTTTTCCTCATAAAGTATTTTACAACTACTTCTTCTTTGAGTTGATAGCTAATATAGGATATAAGGGGTCAAGATTCACACAACATACTAGGTATGAAACACTGTCAGGAAATCTCTTTTAACACTTTGTATTCAAGTTTGGTTTTAACAAATCAATGATTTTTATATCATATAAATCCAGCAAAATCATCCAAAGTACATCACTTGAAAAACATACTACCAAGATTAAATCCTAACATATAGTTCAATAGCAAGTAAAAATGCAGGAATTAAAACAGAAAATGTAGATCAGGTTTACTCACATTAAAAGCTTCCAAAAATCCTTGCTTTTGTTGTTGAGATTCTTTGAAGTGGTGTGTGTTTGTGTGTGTGAACTTGAAAAATGCTTAAAATATTGTTGTATTTAATGCTGATGTGAAACAACAAAAATCAGCTTTTTCTCTTGACAAAAGAAAGATCACCTTTAAAAGATTATCTCTCTCAAAATCTCACATTCTCTCATAAATATCACATGGCATATCTCAGTCCATATCACACCTGAAAACCTCCTACAACTCCTAAACATGTACTCACTACTTCTCATTGGCCTTACAAGAACATCACCTTAAATGTTGCTATGTACAACCAATCTTTCTACCAATCCTTTCCTTGGTTCTTACAAGATATGGAGATCATTCATGTACCATACATATTCAGATTTCATTGTGTTTTTCAAACCACCTTTTCACATGTCATATAAGATTTTACAAGTATTTATTTTAGAGGCAAACATGCCTTGCAAGTGGTGTCAAAAATCTGAATTTATTGTACATGAAAATCTGAAACTGCTCTCAGCCATGTGACTATTTGACATGAATAAATCTTAGAAGATCCTTGCTTTAGTGGTCATCTAGGGTAGGCAAGGTTATTTTCCATATATGATTTTGCAAATCTTTGAGGTACATGTTTATTTGACAAAATGGCCAAGATCTTGAAAATAGAACATGATTTGAAATTTCAGAATATCAATTGAAAAGAAATAAAAAGATTTAAAACTGAAAATGTTTTGATTCCAAAAGGATTCTATCATGTGCCTATAAATCTTCCTATAGGCCTTACTTGCTAGCATGATATATCTTATATGAGATCATGAAGTGAAATCAAATTTGACAATACATATCCTAGTTTCAATGCAAAGATGCAAATGAGATTTTATTGCTACCATGTCTATGAATTTAAAGGATTACATCACACATGATTTTTGATTTTAAACATATATGAATTCAAAGATTTTCTTGCATTTCATTTTGAGATCAAAAAGGGTGATTTAACATAACCTTGATCAAGAGAATTTAAATATTTAAAATAAAGAGTTTAGCCAATAATAAGGTTTTTTAAAGCTTTAGAAAAAAAACAAGTGTCTTCAAAAGGAATGGCATTTAAAAATAGCTATGTACAAATGCTATTAAATAAACATTTAAAAATAAATTTTAAACAAGTGTTACTACATACATGCTATCACATATACTATTTAAAATAAAATTAAACAAATGTTATTAACTTCATGCTATCATATCTGAATGTATCAAAAATTGGTTCTGATAATTACTACACATATAAATGCTATTATACATATGTTAACAAGTTTTGAAATTTCAAAGTCTAAATTTTAAATCGTATTCGAAAATACGTAGTCACAATCAAATCAAAACTGTGTCAGTGATCTGTGAGAATACCGGGTCATTACATTCTATCCCCCTTATAAAAATTTCGTCCCCGAAATTTGTAAGTAGTAGATTCTAGTTATCGACTTATATAAATAAACACACATCAATAAATTAAACACATTGATAAATAAAACAGACATCGATAAATAAAACACACATCAGCAATTTCCTATTTAAACCCAAAAATATCTATCAAAATTCCCTTTCTAACTCATCGGTTCATTTACTTAACTCCGTTAAGTATTCCTCAAAATCTTCATTCACGTACTTAACGATCTCTATTTCTGGACTCAAAGATATGATTTAATTCCATAAATCGTCCAATTCACTTTTCCTGAGTCTGTATCCAATAAACCCTCAAGCCCAGCCTTAATTCCAAGGAATCCAAATTTTAACTCAGTTTAAAATTCTAACTTGATTTCTGGTATCAATATAAATGGATACTATTTTAATTCAATCCAACCATATTTATTTTACCTCGAGGCTAACCCTAGTTAACTAACTCCTTTTATCTAAAAAGAGTAAAGTATCTTTTGGCACTTCTTCCATTTAACTTGCTTAAGTAAAAATTTATTTCCAGAATTCAAATTCCCGGGGTTTTTATATTTCAAATTCTTTAAAAATCGCACAAATATATATTTATAACTATCTCAAATTCAAAATATTAGAATTTTCAAACCACTTGTTTCTTTCAAACAACTTTCCATTAGAAATTTTTCTAAGGTAGCAATTTGTCACTTAGAAACTCGAAAATGAACACTGACGATGTTGCAGTCATCATCAAAATTATTTTCCAGCGGCTGAAGTGAGTTCAATGCTTTATCACTTTTAAAATCCATACAAAAATGGTTTTTGTCCAAATTTTCCAAAGTAATACTATATCTTTATATTTATTCAGAAAATTATTTTTCAAATACCCAGGATTTTAAATTTTAAAATCTAGTTTGAATCGAAATCTTAATTCGTCTTATTTATATATAATTCAAGTTGATCCTCCTATATATTTTTTAAATTTTATATAAAAATACGCTCTCTCACACTTACCCAAAGCCTAGGTAATCCTTAACCTAAGCTCTGATACCAACTGTAACGACCCGAGCAAGTGGGCTAACCTCCCACCGTGGCTTACAAAGATACCTCAGAACTGCTTTTACGGCCAGCCTCTCGACTCGACCAACCCACATTGTCGGGAGATGTAGGGGTAAGAGTCTCCCGTTCGCCACCAAACGCAAAGCGAGAACCCCATATCATCCGTACCAATTAAGCAACCAACTCTGATACCAACTGTAACGACCCAACTTTCGAACACATCGGAAGTCGTGTAGTTAATAAGAAATGAGAATAGATAGGAGATAAAACACAGAAAACATCAGAATCCCACAGCGGAATTTTCACAAAAGATAATACTTTATAATATTACACAGTGGAATATATTACATCAGAGCATCATAGGTCTAGTGATACAAACCTTTCATGGTACACCAGTACATATACATATCAGGGGTGATCAACTGACAGACTTAATTACACAGTAGATAGATGGACCAGCACTCAGCAAAAATCTTCACTCCAGCTTCATTGGTTTATCCAAATCCTGATTCACTTGTCTATTCATAACAAGCGTTATGAATACCCAAGAGTTTAAGGGAAAACACAGAAAAATAAACTCCGGGTCAGTCAGGGGACTAGTATGAGTAAACAGTTAAAAACAGTTTAAAGAAATCAAAATATCTCATAAGACCACGCCGTGAATACGGAACGGGTTTTTACCTTATGAGATCAAAACACTTGGTATACTTGAAATCTGATATTGTCATATAGGTTTTCCACAAATAATTTAGAATCTAGAAGAATGCTTGCATCTCACATTCTCCTATATAGTATACAAATAAAAACCGCTTGGCACTTAGGGAAATTGGATTTGCAACTCTGACAATGTATGGGACCACCTTCCGTTGATGTATCTCTAGAGGCAAATACATCTGGGTTCAACAAGAACATCTTGCAACCCGGCCCTCACATGACCAACCACTCATTTCTCTTGAGTGTCTCGAATGTATATCACCAATGGTTGTGTACGGCAACCATCCCCGCATGGGCAGAATCGATAGATTAAGAAACAAAAGGAATTTCTCTAGATAGGTGACACTACACCCTAATGGGAGTGACCCACATAGCCATGCTGCCAGCCTGATTTTTGTCATTTCCTGGGTGTGAGGCTTGAGGCTAGACTCGTCTTTTCATCATCACTAGTTCATTTCCTTTGAATGCCACATCGTCCTACCCGTTAGAAATACTCATTCGATTTCCCAAATATATCACGGGCAATAAAGCTAAGAGAAATGAATTTCTCCGCCACCAACGTAATATACTTACGTAAATTTGATGTGTAGAATCTGACTGATATACGTTGTCAGACACTCGTCCATTGAGGTTTTTTCTGAGACTGAACAGATGAGAATATTATTCACAATCTTCTTGCACACCGTCGTCCTCAGTTTGAACATCTCTGACGCGCGACGTCTAATCAAATCAAAGTGGAATGTACATCCGGACTCTTTGAAATGATTACAAACATTTTCTTTTAAATCATTAATCTAACATGATTAATTCCAACTACATATACAGTCAAATCAAGCAGTTTACGATCATCTTGCTTATATCTGGCATTTTGAACATACCTTGGAATTGAACAGTTTTAGTGTGCACGCTGCACGGGTTTTATTTCTATCTTGTTCGTCACTTCTGAATAAGAATCCTTCTATTTATTCTTTTCAGAAATTTATCTTTCCTCAACTATCTCTAACTCTGATTCTTCACAAATGAATTTATAATTTAAAATTTCATTTACGGCTTTTATACTGTATTATTTCTCTGTCAAGTTTCCTTAACTAAATCTGCTTCTTCTTTCTATAATAAAATTTCCTCTTTTAAATTATTAATCTACACATAAAATATTGTTCTTGTTACACAAGTTCAGAACAGTACAATATTATCAGTTATGTCATGGCAGGGATTTTGACTTGCAAATTTGAACTCGGCAATTTCAGTGTAAAATAAATATTCTTATTTTATCACTTTAAACCAAATATTTTAATTTGAATAAATTCAAATTAAAATTTTAAACTAAATCGATAACAAATCCCACTTCCGCATTTCTCGAAGAAATTCCGTCAGATCTTCCTTTTGATCTGATTTACTCCTCCTCCTTTCCATATCGATAAAGTTTCTCCTCTTTATCTATTAGTCTAAACTCGATCAAAAATATACTTTACAGTTCTTATTTCAGTGAATACTGAACTGTACATGACCGGCTTCTTGCATACACAGTTTAAACGGTCGGATTTCAGCGTATGTGTGACATACGTCTTCTTATCACTTAGTTGTCGGAAAATCTAAATATTTGATTAACAAATAAATTCTGATTTGAATTATAAACCGAATTTATAATTTAACAAGATTTACAGTTTAAGTTTCCAACTTCAACCGAAACCAAAATCCTGGTTTGCTTCTTTTAATTAAATAAAAATTCTATTAATTTCTCTGTTAATAAAAATCAAACTTAAATTATAAACTGAAATTTATAATCATCGTCACTTCTGCATTTCTCGACAAAATTCCATCAGAAAAATCTGTTCTAATGCTTTATAATAAAATTTACACCTTATTTTAAAATACAACTTCTGTACTTTAAAACCAGCTTTTGACGAATTGCATTTTCAATCTGGATTCACTTTCTTCAATTAATAAAACTATATTTTTATTTAAATATTTATTCACATATTAAATTTAAACTAATATTAAATTTAAAAACTGATTTAAATTTTAAAACATTCGAAAATCACATTTTTCAACTTCAAAACAACAAAGTACAAGCTACAAAGTACCAGGGTTAAAAACCCGTGCTGCGCACACATGAAAACGAGGCCAGATCCATCGTTCTGGCCTAGTACCACTTGGCTGACCCCTAATTGAAGTACCAGGGTCCTGACCATGACCTTTTCCACTCCGATCACACTAAAAACCCGTGAAACCTAAGTGCCACTTTTCCCTTTTTTTTTTGGAAACTACCACTTTTAAAGTACCACATACGCAACCCTTGCCTGATCATCCATTTTCATGACCACCGCCCTTCTTCTTCTCCACCTACTTTGTGCCATGGCTGTGCACGTGCATAGCCACGTGAGACCCCCTGAGCCGCCAGCGACCATCGTCGCAAACTTCTCTCCACCCCTGGACCCCACCACGTTGATCAGAACCACCACCACCCGGCCAAACTGAAATATAGCCATGCCTCCTCCTTTTCCAGTAAAAAACACCCTCACGGAAATCATCTCCTCCCTCCTCCTACCGACCATTGGACTTGACCAAAACTTGGCCACCTCATCCCCCAACTCCAACGCCCAGTCTCCCCCTGGTCCGCAACCTTCTTCCTCCTCCTACGTTGAGAATTTTCGATGCGAACCATGGAACCCAAAACAGTTTTAAAAACTTATTTTGATTGATTTTACAAAATCCCTTCACTTAAAAATTCAGATAGTATTTTTCCTACCTTCTCCACTTCCTTCCCCTTCTCCAGGCCCAGCGCCACTAAACCTGAACCCATGGATCAACGGAATTTCTCCCAAACAGGTTTTCTGACCATCCCTAAAATTCTCGAGATCCACGTTGTTAAAAATCATAATATTATCACTAAAAATCATATTTTTGTGTGGTGATCACATTCATATACCTGATTCTCGATTTTACTAGGTTTGAAAATTTGGTTTTACAGAGAGCTTACTGTAAAAGCCGTGTGAACTGTTTTTCCTCATACAGTATTTTACAACTACTTCTTCTTTGATTTGATAGCTAATATAGGATATGTATAACCTATCCTAGGATTATACAATCAAACTTGTTTTGAATTAGTTTGAAATTCTATTTTGAAAACTTAAGTCAGAGAAGCTACTGCTGTTTTGTTTAAACTGACAGTAAAGTTCTTGATCCGAGTTCAATTCTATTTGAATACTTGTTAGACTAGATACAGCTTCAAACATGGTATAACATATCAGTTTTTAATTTCTTAACCATAGATCCACTAATCTATATAAGGGGTCAAGATTCACACAACATACAAGGTATGAAACACTGTCAGGAAATCTCTTTTAACACTTTGTATTCAAGTTTGGTTTTAACAAATCAATGATTTCTATATCATATAAATCCAGCAAAATCATCCATAGTACATCACTTGAACAAACATACTACCAAGATTAAATCCCAACATATAGTTCAACAGCAAGTAAAAATGCAGGAATTAAAACAGAAAATGTAGATCAGGTTTACTCACATTAAAACTTCCAAAAATCCTTGCTTTTATTGCTGAGATGCTTTGAATTTCTGTGTGTTTGTGTGTGTGAACTGAGTGCATGGATAGGTCTTTATATAGTGGGAAAAATGCTTAAAATATTGTTTTAATGCTGATGTGAAACAACAAAAATCAGCTTTTTCTCTTGACAAAAGAAAGATCACCTTTAAAAGATTTTCTCTCTCAAAATCTCACATTCTCTCATAAATATCACATGGCATATCTCAGTCTAGATCACACCTGAAAACCTCCTACAACTCCTAAACATGTACTCACTACTTCTCATTGGCCTTGCAAGAACATCACCTTAAATGTTGCTATGTACAACCAATCTTTCTACCAATCCTTTCCTTGGTTCTTACAAGATATGGAGATCATTCATGTACCATACATATTCAGATTTCATTATGTTTTTCAAACCAACTTTTCACATGTCATATAAGATTTTACAAGTATTTATTTTAGAGGCAAACTTGCCTTGCAAGTGGTGTCAAAAATCTGAATTTATTGTACATGAAAATCTGACCATGTGACTATTTGACATGAATAAATCTTAGAAGATCCTTGCTTTAGTGGTCATCTAGGGTAGGCAAGGTTATGTGTCCATATATGATTTTGCAAATCTTTGAGGTACATGTTTATTAGACAAAATGGCCAAGATCTTGAAAATAGAACATGATTTGAAATTTTAGAAAATTAATTGAAAAGAAATAAAAAGATTTAAAACTGAAAATGTTTTGATTCCAAAAGGATTCTATCATATGCCAATAAATCTTCCTATAGGCCTTACTTGCTAGCATGATCTATCATATATATATGAGATCATGAAGTGAAATCATATTTGAAAATACATATCCTTGTTTCAATGCAAAGATTCAAATGAGATTTTATTGCTATCATGTCTATGAATTTAAAGGATTAGATCACACATGATTTTTGATTTTAAACATATATGAATTCAAAGATTTTCTTGCACTTCATTTTGAGATCAAAAAGGGTGATTTAACATATCCTTGATCAAGAGAATTTAAATATTTAAAATAAAGAGTTTTGCCAATAATAAGGTTTTTTAAAGCTTTAGAAAAAAAAAACAAGTGTCTTCAAAAGGAATGGCATTTAAAAATAGCTATGTACAAGTGTTATTAAATAAACATTTAAAAATAAATTTTAAACAAGTGTTACTACATACATGCTATCACATATACATGTTTAAAATAAAATTAAAAAAACGTTATTAGCTTCATGCTAACATATCTGAATGTATCAAAAATAGGTTCTGATAATTACTGCACATATAAATGCTATTATATATATGTTAACAAGGTTTGAAATTTCAAAGTCTAAATTTTAAATCGTATTCGAAAATACGTATTCACGATCAAATCAAAACTGTGTCAGTGATCCGTGAAAATACCGGGTCATTACAGAATGAATAACAATTGTTCTTTTATTACAAATGAAATTCAAACTTGTCTAAACAAGATCTATTATACCATTTATTTTAAGTGGAATTTCATAATAACAATTATTATATTTGTTTAATTAAGTCAGTATATACAATAAGAATCAACTTCCTGTGGATAATCAAACAACATTTGCTTCATTCCCAATCGTAAGTCCACTTGTCATTATTAATCAAATTACTACTTACATTGCAGTTTCGGTAAATTCACATACATTTATGTATCTAGTATCTAATACTAGAGATGTATAAGTAGATTTTATAATATTTATATCTTAATCGGATGAAGTTATACTTTAACTCATTTTAGATCCTTCATTTATTTCTAAAACAGTTACGTTTAATTTGTTTGAGGACAATCCTCAAATCTCAATGTTAATCGAGAAATTTGATTTAATTCAATTTATCCTTCTTATGGACTAATTTAAATTATCAGAGTTATTTGTTATTTAATATCTATAGTAGATAATAAATAATAATTGATTCTATAAAATTTATTTAATATAAAAACAAAATTTTGACAATCAAAATTTATATTTATACTAATGTATAATTTAAACTAAAATATGCTCCCACTCAAATTAACATCCCTATGTTTATATAAATATATCAGTACATATATATATATATATATATATATATATATATATATATATATATATATATATATATATATATATATATAATGGTGTTCCAAGACCCATATCTAGTCGTGCCTTGACCTAGCTTTGGCTAAACCCAAAACACAACCTTTTAGGTAAACATCTTATGTGAATTATATCGTCTATATAACTCTTGGATAGCATGTTGAACATTTTGTTCAATATTATTCATTTCCTCAAAATATAGAATAATTCATGCTTTTGTCTCTAAGGCCATAATCCTATTATGCAGCCTAGTTAAGTTAGACCCAATAATAGGTTGGAGCACCACATTTACTCCATCGCATATAACTAAAATAAAAGGTTCATAACGCTTTGGCGTTAGTTACATCCAGTGATTTTGGACATTTATGAGTATATTATTGGAAGACGTCACCATGACTTAATATAACAAAAAATTGCTTTTAGAGGGAATTTATAATTCGTAGTGGTAAACAATATTAGAGTTATCTACATATATCAAATATATTTATTTTGTATTCATAATATAAATTGAATTTAAATAAAATATATGTATTTAAATTCAATGTAATATAGGAATCACACCTACATATTTCTCTTGAACATTTCAAAATTTTTTGGTAATAATAAATGTAACACCCCGTAATTCTACAACACTAAGACTCACAAATCAAGGCAGAATTAAAAGTTTATTCAAAATCAAGGGAAACGGGCTACGCCATTGCGTTCGTCTCGAAATTCTACATGAAAACGAGTCTGAGTTTGCGTAAATCGGAGTCCGTACGAGGGAGATATGGCCTCCAGAAGATTCAGTGAAGTTCAAATTTCAAAACAGGTCAGGTTCAAAATTCAAATCGGACCCAGAATGGGCTGGGCGGGAATTTTCCCGCCCAAGGCACCCAGGTCGACTGGGTAGTCGACCTGGGTCACCCAGGTCGACTGGGTAGTCGACCTGGGGGTCGACCCCCCCTGCTTTTTCCTGTTTTCTGCACCTGATTCATTCTTCTGTATTCGGACGCCATCCTGACCAGATTCGTTGACTTCTACACTATATAAATAGCCCTAGACTCCTTCTCTATTCACAATTCTTCTCTATCCTTATGCTGCAAAGATTCTTAGTGAACATGGCTTCTTCTCCTCCTCTTAATTAAATAATAAATAAAGTAATATATATATATATATATATAATAATTCAAGACGAGGAGGTGCTGCTCCAAGACTTTCAAAGAGGAGATTCAAGCTAGAATTCAAGTGAAGATTCGAACGACTGCAACGACTATTTTTCTACGAATCATAGCAACGCCATCTTTCGATTTTAATCTAATCCCTGTTAGTCAGTTATTTCTAGATTTGAATGTTTTCTTTGTTCATGACATGAAATTAAAGGAATAAAAGAATATGCTAAATCTCTCTCTCTCTCTCTCTATTCGAATCAGTGCCTATACTCTTGAACCTAATTAAGAACTGTTATGATTCGAGGACAAATAAGACCGTGACTATGAAACTATGGACCTTAAAACCATATGCCTATGACTATGAACATTTGCCTATGACTATGAACATTGCCTATGTCTACGGACATTGCCTATGACTATGAACATTGCCTATGACTGTGACTGTGACTATGAGGATTATTTCCTTGACTAAGCCTAGGCCTTTGATTAGGAAATATAAACTATTGCCTTTGACATAACAAGGACATCTGTTATTAAACACCTGTGATTCATGACTAGGAAAGTGTTGCTTAAGTTTTGTGACTATGGAATTGGGTCTAAACCCGATCATCTACTTTGTCTATTCTTGGTTTTAGACCTTGGGAATTTACCTATTAAGTTAGGTCTACCCATGTTCTTGAACCTACGTCTCTGTTCTGTCTATTCTTGGTTTTAGACCTTGGGAATTTACCTATTATGTTAGGTCTACCCATGTTCTTGAACCGACGTCGTTATTCAACCCTTTTTATGCCGGTTAGTATGTCTATCTTTTGCATAGCATCTTTGGTTCATTCCCTATTTTCTACGAACCTAGCTTTATTTATAGTCTAGTTTGAATCACGATTATACGAACGGTGGGAATGCGGTTTGGGCAAAATATGAAATTTACTAAAAAACATAGTTTAACTTGGAAATTGGCATAAATTGGGAACATGTATTATGGCATGTTCATAGAAATGCAAATTAGATAAATTTGACATGAATTATAAGATGTTTAATTTGAATCTAGTATTGACGTGTAAATCTAGCATTTACATGAATAGTGAACTAGAGTAATAAGTCTAGAATTAGAATGTTGAATCAGAATTGGATTAGCTAATTTGGCACGGTTAGTATATTGGCATAAATGTGAAATTGGCCATAATTGGGAGTAATTGGCAGGTTTAGCAAAATCATGGTTAGTGACACTTAATTTGGTATAGTCAACATACCAAAAAAAAACATAAATATGATTTAGAAGGGGAAATGGGCCATAAGAATGAATGTAGACAATTTACATTAAAAGAGTAATTAGGAAATAAGTAAATTAGAAATAATTTACTTATAGAATTTGGCCTGAATGGGGAAATATAAAGTTAGACAAATTAAAGGTTTGTTAACGACATCTCTTTTAATGACACACCAGAAAGTTCTAGGGTGACAGAGAGGATAGTGTCTAGGCTTTGGATTGGAAAATACAAGTTTCCTGCTCTCCTTGGCTATCCCTAACTGATCCGACGGACGGGATGGTTACTTTCAAAACCTGATTTGAAAACTAATCAAAACCTTTGAACTTAGAAAACATGAATATGCCTAGCCCGAGGTTAGACTGAGTTGCGATGTAAACCTGCCCGGAACCAACCGGCACATCCAGTAGTCGCAACAATACCTGTCTAATGTGAGTGGTAGCGGCTTTAATTTATTTAGTTAAAGCTAGAACAAGAATGGTAGGGTTAAGTTAACTAAGACACTTAACCAGTTCAACATGATAACTAGACTGATGGGTGGGGTTAGGTTCAAACTGACACTTAACACAGTTAAGCTAGAATGGGAGGGTTAAGTCCATAGGAACACTTAGGTTAACATAGTTAAGCTAGAATGGGTGGGCTAAGTCCATAGAGACACTTAACCAAACTCAAGGTAGCAAAACGAGACTTGTAGGGGTTGAGTAAAGTTAATACACTTAGCCAAATTAACATGTTAACTAGACCAGAGGCTGGGGTTAAGTAAAATCTAATACACTTAGCCAATTTGTTATGTTAGCAGGGCTAGACCGTAGGGTTAAGAAAACTTGAACACTTAACCATCAGGTTGTGATAAAGGAATGGGGTTAAGTCTAAAACAAGAAGGGATAATACTTAACCATTAATAATAACATGTTAGTTAAAACAGACGGGCAAGGTTAAGTTAAAAAGGAACACTTAACCGACACAGGGTGAATGAGTAGGGTTAAGTAATAAACACTTAACCAATATAACTTGGTTTGTGGTAGGGTTAAGTCAACATGAGTTACTGATAACACTTAACCAGTTTAACATGGTAAATGAGGAGGGTTAAGTTAGCTTGAATTGACTATGACACTTAACCAATCCAAATTGACGGGAAAGAGAACTAAGTAAACCTTAGTTAAGAAAACAACGATTCTGGAAACTAAGTGGTAAATCTTAGTTAGTAACACTAAGTAATAATTCTTAGTATAACACGAGAAGGAGCGAACGTCCGTCTGATTAAAATGAAGGCTCCAACGAATTGGGTTACGAAGCCCGAGGCTTCGAGGGGACGTGAGGGTACTCTTGGTATCCCTCTGTGGGGCTGCAGATGATCCGCCTGGGCCCACAGAGGTTTAGGTCTGCGTAGAAGAACTAGGGGTATGCCTTGGTTGCAATACATGGCAACCTAAAGACTAGGATGGACCGACGTGTTTCGGCGAGCAAACGGTAGCCCTGTGATAGCAACTCGTCGTCTACCATCCATCTTGAGTCAATCGGGATACGTGAAGCGGATAGGCGGAGAACTCCAAAAGACCATATACTTGCTATCTAGTTATGGGTGAGGATGGCCATAGGATAGTGGGGCACCGGGGGCCAGCGTATAGTTCTCATTTTACAAGGTGTGCCTTTCATTAGTTGAGGGAGGGGTCAAGTGGGACCATAGCCACTGAAATAAAAACAGACCTTAGTATCTGCATCGGTAGATATCTGAAAGCTCCCGACCGAGTTCTGTATTCCTTGATTTGCCCTATCACAGGACTCAGACCGCACATTACAGGACATGTGCATCTAGACAAGCGATAACGATTCGCGATACATACGTGGGGAAGTATAGGAACATATACCACTCTAGGTAGTGTATCCTAGATTCGGGGGCATCGTTCGTCAGACAGTGTAAACTCTAGTTGAATCTAGAAGGCACTTGGTATAAAACCCTAGATTAAATCTAGGCAACAAATAAATAAATGGATGCCTAAAGGCGATGGAAAATACAGGGATTGGGATCACGTTAGCGTTACTAGTTGGGACATTAGTTAGGTGGTGCAGAGATATAGAAACCAATATAACAGGGAAATAGCGAAGCGGCGAAAGTATTAGAGCATATCTAGTTTATCTTATCTTAGCATATCTTGTGATTATCTTGTCTAATCTTGCTGACCCTATGGTCATGGTGTAATCTTGGATTCAATTAATTCATGTCGTTTGTTTTTCCATGTTCACATGCTAGAAGTTACTGAACTTACTCAGGCTTTATGTCTGACTCTGTTTTTCTTTCGTCTTCTTTTCTTCCGTCCCCCCCCCCCCCCAGGAAGTAAAGGAGAGAATAGTATATCTCAGGTTAAGTTGGAATGTCACTCTTTCCCAGCTTGAAGATTTGTCGAAGTTTGCTTGGATTCTCTTTTCGGATGCTATGGCTGGCTCTTGCTAAAATTGGGGAATATAAATGTTGTTTTATGCTTCTTTATTTTGTAAGACAGATGATACTCTGATATTGTAAAAAGGAATCATTGTACAAACTATTTTATCAATAAAGCAAAGTTTTATTTTCCGCTATTTAATTTCTGTCTGTCTTGTAATTTATCTGCATCTTTTACGCTAAATGCTCCACAGAACTTAGTGCATTACCTTTGTGAGTGACACTAACGGATGTTGGGTGTTACACGTGGTATCAGAGCTGAAGGTTACCAGATCAGATAAAGGATTTGAAAAATTATTTTCAAAACAGTTTTAAAAGAAGCATTTTCAAAAGAAAAGATTTGTTTTAAAGGCATATTCCCCAAAGCCATACGCACTATCTTCTCTTCCTCTGTTTAAATTCTTTCCTCCTTCTTTCTTGAGTCTCTGGGGCTCCTGGCTTTCTGGGAGGTAACCTCATCGAAGGTAAAAGTAGTGCCCGACTTCCATCCATAGCCGTAGTTGTTTCATCTACGGGCAGTTTTCTTTCGAAGCTTATAGGGTTTTCCAGACGATGGAGGCAGTTCTCGAGAGATTTGTCAATATGACTACACACGGAAGGAGATGAGGAGTTTGGCTAGGGAGCATAACCCTAGGATGAGGAATTCATGGATGTAGATTTAGCTCACGAAGGGGGAAAAATTATAAAACCTAAGACAAGAGGAAGTATCTTTACTAGGGAATGATAGGGCATATAATTAAGGGCAAGGGCAAGAACGAGGAACAAGGTTTTCAAAAGGGCAAGAACCTACTTTCTCCACCAAGCGTACCTAGGAGAAAGGTAGTAAAATTATGTTGGAAGAGTCTAGTTTTGCTGTTCGTACTCTTTCCTTTGGTCTTAGCTCTTCACATTTGTTCATATCCACTTCCATAGTTGAGTCTCTGCACCATAGTACTTGTATAGTAGAAAGATCCCACTAGAGTCTCAAATCCAGTTGGTGGTCCGACCAGTTTATTTTTGGTTAGTAGGGATTTGAGGATAGCTATCGAGTTTTCTTATATCATCTCACGTAGGTCGTCTAAATTCGGAGGAGATATTCCTCGGGTGCTTGTCTGATATTGGTTTTAGGCCTTTGGGGCTTGTACTTAAGGAATGTCGAGTTCGACTAGGATGGTTAGCGTGAAAGATGAATAGTTGTGGCAGGAACTCTAAAAAGCACGTAGTAACCTTTCGACCCTTATAGTTATGGCATGGCGGATAAGAGGAAGACCTCTAATCGTCTTAGTACGTACACTTGGTACCGTGATTGACATCTGTTTATTTTGGAAATGGAGATCAGAAATTTCACAATTGTGAAGTTAAATTAGTTAAGATATAGTGGAGTAGAGCTCAAGAAGGCTAGATACTAGCATCATACCCTTTTCCTTAAGGGTGCATCCTTGATTTCTTTGTTTAGGAGCTTTGCGCATAATTGTTTCTCTCTTTCCAAAGTATATCACCTAGGTCGTATCTTCGATCCTTAGGTAGAAGCCAATGGATGTAAACATGTATTTGAAACATGTTATGGTTGATGGTTGCAAGTGGTTTCTAATGGTTGCTTGTGAATGCATATGCACACGTATTAGGCACTAGATCAGTTCAGACGCTTTCATATTGCATTTGCAGATATGTATTTGTTTGTAAGTTGAACTTGACATGTTATCATATGGGTGTTGCATATGGATGAATGGCTGTGCACACATGTAGTATTCACATGACTAGGGATGCTTGCATACATGATTGGACGCATGGCACTAACATGATTCGCATTAAGGAGGTCAAATGAATCAGTAGACTGCCTGATTTTTGCATTAGATAAAGACATATACACACACTATGCATATAAACATGAAAGCATTAGAAATCTCTTAAGGACAATGGATGCCTGTGAGTGAATGGTTGAGTATATGGGTGATTGGATGGTAGGACACATTCTTCCTAACTTGAAGATTTCGGGGACGAAATCCTTTTAAGTGGGGGAGAATGTAACACCCCGTAATTCTGCAACACTAAGACTCACAAATAAAGGCAGAATTAAAAGTTAAAATCAAAATCAAGGGAAATGGGCTACGCCATTGCGTTCGTCTCGAAATTCTGCATGAAAACGAGTCCGAGTTTGCGTAAATCGGAGTCCGTATGAGGGAGATATGGCCTCCGGAAGATTCAGCGAAGTTCAAATTTCAAAACAGGTCAGGTTCAAAATTCAAATCGGACCCAGAATGGGCTGGGCGGGAATTTTCCCGCCCAAGGCACCCAGGTCGACTGGGTAGTCGACCTGGGGCACCCAGGTCGACTGGGTAGTCGACCTGGGGGTCGACCCCCCTGCTTTTTCCTGTTTTCTGCACCTGGTTCATTCTTCTGTATTCGGACGCCATCCTGACCAGATTCGTTGACTTCTACACTATATAAACAGCCCTAGACTCCTTCTCTATTCACAATTCTTCTCTACCCTTATGCTGCAAAGATTCTTAGTGAACATGGCTTCTTCTCCTCCTCTTAATTAAATAATAAATAAAGTAATATATATATATATATATATATATAATAAATCAAGACGAGGAGGTGCTGCTCAAAGACTTTCAAAGAGGAGATTCAAGCTAGAATTCAAGTGAAGATTCGAACGACTATTTTTCTACGAATCATAGCAACGCCATCTTTCTATTCTAATCTAATCCATGTAAGTCAGTTATTTCTAGATTTGAATGTTTTCTTTGTTCGTGACATGAAATTAAAGGAATAAAAGAATATGCCAAATCTCTCTCTCTCTCTATTCGAATCAGTGCCTATAATCTTGAACCTAATTAAGAACTGTTATGATTCGAGGACAAATAAGACCGTGACTATGAAACTATTGACCTTAAAACCATATACCTATGACTATGAACATTTGCCTATGACTATGAACATTACCTACGACTATGGACATTGCCTATGACTATGAACGTTGCCTATGACTGTGACTGTGACTATGAGGATTATTTCCTTGACTAAGCCTATGCCTTTGATTATGAAATATAAACTATTGCCTTTGACAAAACAAGGACATCTGTTATTAAACACCTGTGATTAATGACTAGGAAAGTGTTGCTTAAGTTTTGTGACTATGAAATTGGGTCTAAACCCGATCATCTATTCTGTCTATTCTTGGTTTTAGACCTTGGGAATTTACCTATTAAGTTAGGTCTACCCATGTTCTTGAACCTACGTCTCTGTTCTGTCTATTCTTGGTTTTAGACCTTGGGAATTTACCTATTAAGTTAGGTCTACCCATGTTCTTGAACCGACGTCGTTATTCAACCCTTTTTGTGCCGGTTAGTATGTCTATCTTTTGCATAGCATCTTTGGTTCATTCCCTATTTTCTACGAACCTAGCTTTATTTATAGTCTAGTTTGAATCACGATTATACAAACGGTGGGAATGCGGTTTGGGCAAAATATGAAATTTACTAAAAAACATAGTTTAACTTGGAAATTGGCATAAATTGGGAACATGTATTATGGCATGTTCATAGAAATGCAAATTTGATAAATTTGACATGAATTATAAGATGTGTAATTTGAATCTAGTATTGACGTGTAAATCTAGCATTTACATGAATAGTGAACTAGAGTAATAAGTCTAGAATTAGAATGTTGAATTGGAATTGGATTAGCTAATTTGGCATGGTAAGTATATTGGCATAAATGTGAAATTGGCCATAATTGGGAGTAATTGGCAGGTTTAGCAAAATCATGGTTAGTGACACTTAATTTGGTATAGTCCACATACCAAAAAAACATAAATATGATTTAGAAGGGGAAATGGGCCATAAGAATGAATGTAGACAATTTACATTAAAAGAGTAATTAGGAAATAAGTAAATTAGAAATAATTTACTTATAGAATTTGGCCTGAATGGGGAAATATAAATTTAGACAAATTAAAGGTTTATTAACGACATCTCTTTTAATGACAAACCAGAAAGTTCTAGGGTGACAGAGAGGATAGTGTCTAGGCTTGGGTTTGGAAAATACAAGTTTCCTGCTCTCCCTGGCTATCCCTAACTGATCCGACGGACGGGATGGTTACTTTCAAAACCTGATTTGAAAACTAATCAAAACCCTTTGAACTTAGAAAACATGAATATGCCTAGCCCGAGGTTAGACTGAGTTGCGATGTAAACCTGCCCGGAACCAACCGGCACATCCAGTAGTCGCAACAATACCTGTCTAATGTGAGTGGTAGCGGCTTCAATTTATTTAGTTAAAGCTAGAACAAGAATGGTAGGGTTAAGTTAACTAAGACATTTTACCAGTTCAACATGATAACTAGACTGATGGGTGGGGTTAGGTTCAGACTGACACTTAACACAGTTAAGCTAGAATGGGAGGGTTAAGTCCATAGGAACACTTAACCAACTTAACACAGTTAAGCTAGAATGGGTGGGCTAAGTCCATAGAGACACTTAACCAAACTCGAGGTAGCAAAACGAGACTTGTAGGGGTTGAGTAAAGTTAATACACTTAGCCAAATTAACATGTTAACTAGACCAGAGGCTGGGGTTAAGTAAAATCTAATACACTGAGCCAATTTGTTATGTTAGCTGGGCTAGACCGTAGGGTTAAGAAAACTTGAACACTTAACCATCAGGTTGTGATTAAGGAATGGGGTTAAGTCTAAAACAAGAAGGGATAATACTTAACCATTAATAATAACATGTTAGTTAAAACAGACGGGCAAGGTTAAGTTAAAAAGGAACACTTAACCGACACAGGGTGAATGAGTAGGGTTAAGTAATAAATACTTAACCAATATAACTTGGTTTGTGGTAGGGTTAAGTCAACATGAGTTACTGATAAAACTTAACCAGTTTAACATGGTAAATGAGGAGGGTTAAGTTAGCTTGAATTGACTATGACACTTAACCAATCCAAATTGACGGGAAAGAGAACTAAGTAAACCTTAGTTAAGAAAACAACGATTCTGGAAACTAAGTGGTAAATCTTAGTTAGTAACACTAAGTAGTAATTCTTAGTATAACACGAGGAGGAGCGAACGTCCGTCTAATTAAAAAGAAGGCTCCAACGAATTGGGTTACGAAGCCCGAGGCTTCGAGGGGACGTGAGGGTACTCTTGGTATCCCTCTGTGGGGCTGCAGATGATCCGCCTGGGCCCACAGAGGTTAAGGTCTGCGTAGAAGAACCAGGTGTATGCCTTGGTTGCAATACATGGCAACCTAAAGACTAGGATGGACTGGCATGATTCGGCGAGCAAACGGTAGCCCTATGATAGCGACTCGTCGTCTACCATCCATCTTGAGTCAATCGGGATACGTGAAGCGGAAAGGCGGAGAACTCCAAAAGATCATATACTTGCTATCTAGTTATGGGTGAGGATGGCCATAGGATAGTGGGTCACCGGGGGCCGGCGTATAGTTCTCATTTTACAAGGTGTGCCTTTCATTAGTTGAGGGAGGGGACAAGTGGGACCATAACCACTGAAATAAAAACAGACCTTAGTATCTGCATCGGCAGATATCTGAAAGCTCCCGACCGAGTTCTGTATTCCTTAATTTGCCCTGTCACAGGACTCGGACCGCACATTACAGGACATGTGCATCTAGACAAGCGATAACGATTCGCGATACATGCGTGGGGAAGTACAGGAACATATACCACTCTAGGTAGTGTATCCTAGACTCGGGGGCATCGTTCGTCAGACAGCGTAAACTCTAGTTGAATCTTGAAGGCACTTGGTATAAAACCCTAGATTAAATCTAGGCAACAAATAAATAAATGGATGCCTGAAGGCGATGGAAAATACAGGGATTGGGATCACGTTAGCGTTACTAGTTGGGACATTAGTTAGATGGTGCAGAGATATAGAAACCAATATAACAGGGAAATAGCGAAGCGGCGAAAGCATTAAAGCATATCCAGTTTATCTTATCTTAGCATATCTTGTGATTATCTTGTCTAATCTTGCTGACCCTATGGTCATGGTGTAATCTTGGATTTAATTAATTCATGTCATTTGTTTTTCCATGTTCACATGCTAGAAGTTACTGAACTTACTCAGGCTTTATGTCTGACTCTGTTTTTCTTTCGTCTTCTTTTCTTCCGTTCCCCCCCCCCCTCCAAGGTAGTAAAGGAGAGAATAGTATAGCTCAGGTTAAGTTGGACTGTCACTCTTTCCCAGCTTGAAGATTTGTCGAAGTTTGCTTGGATTCTCTTTTCGGATGCTATGGCTGGCTCTTGCTAAAATTGGGGAATATAAATGTTGTTTTATGCTTCTTTATTTTGTAAGATAGATGATACTCTGATATTGTAAAAAGGAATCATTGTACAAACTATTTTATCAATAAAGCAAAGTTTTATTTTCCGCTGTTTAATTTCTGTCTGTCTTGTAATTTATCTGCATCTTTTACCCTAAATGCTCCACAGAACTTAGTGCATTCCCTTTGTGAGTGACACTAACGGACGTGGGGTGTTACAATAAATCTAGCATGAGAGATCATATACTAATTTAATATCAATTTGCAATTAATCATATTTAGCCCAAAAGAAATTTAGGCCCATTTATACATGCTATAAATTAGAGGAATGTGAGCCCATGACACAGCATAAGGCAGGCGTACAATGTCAAATTTAAAATGTTACATTAATGCACAAACTCAATTACAATTATCCGTTTCAGTCCATACAAACAAAACATCGCAAAATAGATCTATATACAAAACTATGAGTTTCAAGTTACACAGAAAATGAGCAAACATAAAAGGGGCATGTGACATGAATTAAATACATATATATCTAATTAAAAAGAGATTATTACATGTCTCTAATTTCATACTGTCTTACAATTATGTACAGATATATACATTACAAATGCCAATATCACTGACTCATAGTCATCAGTGAAGTACAAATACATGTTTGTAATTTTGTAACTGCCCCTTAACTGAAACAATTTCAGTAAGTAACTTCACCGTCCCTTAACTGAAACAATTTCAGTAAGCAACTTCATTGTCCCTATTAAAATAATTTTAATAGACACGGTTAGTTGGATTTGGATACATCAAATGTATTCTTTATGCATATTTGCAGCAACTCATGTATATGTACATCAAATGTGTATATATATATATATATACAGCTACTCAATATATATACATATCTACCCAGCATCAATATAAACATACAGAAACAGAAATCAAATATTTCATATTTACAAGACAATATATATATATATGTATATATAATCAAGTAAATGCAGGTGATCATTAGCATAAGTATGTAATTCTTGCATCACATACAAATAGATTAAAATAGTTTATATTGTGCAGGTAGTTAACAAGTGCAAATATAACTTGCACCTTTCAGTTGCTAATGAAAATGCATATATATATATATATATATATATATATATATAACTTAGATTCATACAATTATAGATCATCAGATGACCAGGCTGAAAAAACAGATTACCTAAATCATTAAGTGCACTGTCGACTAATATCAATAGTATCAGTTTTACATAATAACAAATTTACACTATCATGCATTGATCTATGCACATTTTAGTTGGTCAATAATCTTAAAAGTGCCCTGTATATATAAATATACTTATAAACGATTGATCTGTGTATATCATATGTCTAGCCAAGTGCCAATAAAATAAAAAAATGCAAAATACTAATGATATCGTAATGTTTAATTATCAAATCACCAAATCTCATTCGCTATAGCAATAAAACCATAATGGTAATGATATTTCATAATTTATCTGCAAGCAAAGAAGTGGCGATGCAATATAAATCTGCAGCATAACAAATAACATATAGATATACACATATATATCTTGGCAGCTATTAAAATCATATTTTATGTATAAATGCAAACAAATCATATATCTGAGCATAGCACACATATATGTCATGAAACTACTTGAAATTCGTATCAAAGTGAACCTTTAATTGAAGTTGTAGATATATGTGTTCAGATGAATAATTATCCACTCATGATTAATACCATTCTGTCATACAGTATCAAAATACTAGAAAATGTATACTAATTCAAACCTTATAGAAAAACAGACTTGCAAATATATATGTATGTCAAACATACATCAACCTTTGCTAGCTGTTCTTGTAAAATATATATAGGAAAACATATAACTTGTCCAAAATTCTAGTAGCATAAAATTATAAGAATCTGGAATCATTTATACTCGCAATATAAAGCCAAAATTATAAACAGGAAATCTTGTTTCCTTAATTTTGAAATCAGGTTTTCTCGATGTTATAAATAAAAGCGGAAAATGTGTCTTAATAATAATTAATTTCATAAGATCAAATATTATTAATTTTCAATACTTGAAAGATCAGACAATAAACTTTTCTATGAACAAATTCAAACACATGCATCACTTGGTCATAACTTTCATCTCCACTTTAATCAAACATTTTGATTATCGACTTAATAGTATTTAATGCATGCACTCAGATCTTAAACATTTAAATCATAAATTAGCAATTTCAGATCTATAATAGAAGCATACAGGGAAATTTACACATTTAATTTCAGTGCTAAGTCAAAGCCCAGATTTTGAAATTGATTTAAAATCCCAGGCAAAACATATAAAAACTGCTATACTTCATGTTACATATGCATGAATATTTTAAATGATCTTAAAACCATTTTGTGATCTTGATCCTGCTATATATATAAATAGCATGAAACTAAACAGAAAATCTGTAACACCCCGCCTCCGCTAGGGTCACTCGCAAAGGAATGCACTAGCTTTAGAGGGGCATTATTGGTAAACATGCACAGAAGTATCACAAGACAGAACATATAAAATAGCGGAAGTAAAATCGAACTTTCATAAACATTAATAATTAAGGTCTAAAGCCTTTTACATCAGAGTACATCAAAACCTGTCTTGCAATAATAAAGAAGCATAAAAACCTTTTCATAAATTATTCCCCAAAATAAAGCGGTGAAGCAGCCATAGCCAAGAGACGACCAAGCTATACATCAAGCTATACATGATGACCTTCAAGCATAAGAGGCCCGAACTAAACAACGTCATTTCCTCCCTGGAACCTGGGGGGGGGGGGGAAACGGAAGACAAAGAGGCGAAAGAAAACGGGGTCAGTCATAAAGACTGGTAAGTCCTATCTACTCCCAGTATAAAAATAGGTAAAGGTAACATGACATGCATAAACTGAAAGTAAACATAAGGATGACTACAAGATAGATAAACTAAACCAGGGTAACTGGATGAACTACTGTAGCAAGGTAAACTAAGATATCGTGATAAACTACGGTGTCGTGATAAATCAAGGTATCACATCGTCAGGTTTCTATCAAGTATACTATCCCAAGGTATCTATCCTGTCTAACATCCCCCAGTGTCTATTATGTATATTTTTCCTGGTTCTAACATGTATATTTGCTCTACACCTCTCGTACTAGTATCCCTACCCGCGTCATGTGTTAACCATGAATGTCCCTTGCCCCATGTCATGAAATGGTCCATGTCAACCTAATATATAGCATACGTAGGTTTTCCCAACTCGTACGTTTCTCTCCATGTGTAAGTTCAGTACTTTGCCATAGGCCATACGGGCTTTCCCATGTAAACGTTTTATCCTTGAAGTTGTTTTGGACTGCAACCCTTGATCTAGTTGTGTTTCCCTACCATGAACTATCGCGCGTCCACTTAGGATTTATGCCACCTAGGGTCGCTAGGGATTATGCTACCTAATGAACATTTACGTGTCTCGGTTTGGGTTTTGGCCACCTAGGTCCACTAGGGATTACGCCACCCGTCAACCGCGCCCTTGATCCCACGTATGTATCGTGAATCGTTTTCCATGTCTAGATGCACATGTTCCACAATGTGCCATCCGAGTTCCGTGCCAGGGCAAACTAAGAAATATGGAACTCGGTCGGGAGCTTTAAGTCGTCTGCTGATGCAGATACCAAGGTCTATTTTTGTACTCGTGGCTATGGTCCCATGTGACCCCTCCCTCAACTAGTGAAAGGCAACCCACGAAAAATCATGTATGAGAACCACTCCCCGGCCCCACTGTAGCCCACTTTCCTACGGGCCAACCTCACCCATGACTCGATAGCAAGCACATGGTCTGTTGGGGGTTCTCTGCCTTTCCGTACGTACACGATTAATTAAAGATGGTAGGTAGTCGGCGATGTGCTATCCAGGGCAAAAACCAAGAATCGTCGACTCCACGCTAATCCATCCCAGTCTTTAGGTCGCTCGCATAGCAACCAAGGCATACTCTTGGTCCTTCTAACGCAGACCTTAACCTCTCATGGGCCTAGTATAATTACCTGGCAGCCCACAGAGGGATCCCAAGAATATCCTCACGTCCCCCGAAGCTTCCACTTCGGCACCCAGTGCGCTGGAGCCTTTATCCAAGTCAGATAACTTGCTCCTCCTCGTATACTAAGTGATGACCTACCGTATCAGGTTACTCATCGCTTTGTGAATTAATCCTATGTCCTTAGCTAAGAATTATTACTTAGTTACCCTTAACTAAGGTTTACCACTTAGCTTCCTTTCCCGTTGTCCTTGATTAACCACGATTCTATACCTAGTTCCTCTAACTAGGGTTTGTCTTATTGGGTTAAGTGTTATCATTCAAGTCCATGCCTTAACCCGCCCACGAATCACGTCAAGATTGGCTAAGTATTTAAGTTCAAGACTTAGCCCTACAAGTTGGTTAAGTGTACCCAGAGGCTCTTGACTTAACCCTATCAAGTCAAACCGGTCAAGTACTAGCTTACCTTAATCCTATCGGATTATCTTGCTAGATCGATTAAGCATAGATTATCTTAATCCCATCAAATTATCGAGTCGGATTGGTTAAGTATAGGTGGGCTTAACCCCATCCTCTAATCGTACTACAATGGTTAAGTATATTCTAAAAAGGTCTTGTGACTTAACCTTATCAGGTCCGCGTATTAGATTGGTTAAGTGTAGGTTACTTAACCCCATCAAATCATCATGTACAATTGGTTAAGTATAAGTTGCTTAACCCCATTAAATTATCACATTAAGTTGGTTAAGTATTAGTTACTTAACCTCATTGAATTACCAAGTTTAAGTTGGTTAAGTGTTTAACTTAACCCCATCGAATTACCGTGTTTAGATTAGTTAAGTGTGGATTACTTAACCCCATCTAATTACCGTGTTTAGATTAGTTAAGTGTGGATTACTTAACCTCATCTAATTACCGTGGTTAGATTAGTTGAGCGTCAATTACTTAACCCCATCTAATTACCGTGTTTAGATTAGTTAAGTCTTAATTACTTAACCCCATCTAATTACCAAGTCGGATTAGTTAAGTGTAAATTATTTAACCTCATCTCCTAATCATCTTGCATGGTTAAGTGTCATTAAGAAATCAAGTCCGGTCCCACTTAACCTACCCATTCGTGTCATATCGGTTAAGTGTCATTAGTCAAATTTACTTAACCTTATCATGTGGCATTAATTTAATTAATGCACCCTCAACCTCTCACATTAGACCTTGTTGTGGTTACTAGTTAAGCCGGGCGGGTCCGGGTAGATTTACACCACAACCTAGTCTAACCTCGGGTCTTAAGCGCGACATGACCAACTTCTCACATTGGATCCTATTGTTTGTAGCTACTAGTTAAGCCGGGCGGGTCCGGGTAGATTTATGCTACAAACTCAACCCAACCTCGAGTTGGCCACTTCCATGTTTGGTGTAATGACCCGCATTGGCAGGGGTATTATGGGTAATTTATTTAATTATATCAATGGTGATATAGTGAATTTAATGGTCGTGGAATTAAATAATGGTGAATATTTAATTAAAATAATAAATTAAATAATATATATAATTTGGAAATAATCAGAATTGGCTGAAATGACGATATGGTGTGAACTGAATCATCTGTGATATTTAATTCAGTGTAGAATTGAATTTGAATAACGAATATATTATTTGAACGACAGTTTGAACGTAGAATTATAATATAATTATAATCGAGCTCGAAATGGCGCTGCAGTTCGTAAATTGGCGATTCGAACTTCAACTGAATATACAGGGCTCGTTTTAAATCGGATTTCTGTGAAACAAGAAACGTGTGGAGCTGGTGGAGTATACCTTTCTAGTGGAAGAGAAAACTCAGGATTTCGTCGTGTAGATTTTGAGATATGTCCAAATCAAATTTCAGAATAGTCGCTATAGAATCATTTATCGACCGTAACGGTTTATTCAATATAACTAGATACTGATTTCGAATTTAGACAAGGTTCTTTTGAGACGTAGTGATAATTTAATTTTTAGAATTTTTCTGTAATTTTTAAATAATTAAATAAGCAACTTTTTATTTGAAGTATTTTGCACCCTGTAATCAACATTTTGGGGTTTCAAAATATCAGTTAAACTACCGGTATTATTATATTTTTGGAATCCTGGCACATCGCTGATTACAACAGTATTTTTATTTCTGTCGTTGGCCGTCCGGATGAGAACAGAACTTCATATAGAAGGGTCATCAAATGTTATAACTTAAAAATATCCTATCCCTAGAACTTAGCCACTCACTTCTGTGATCAAACAAAGGACCACGAAATGTCTTTCTCAGCCATAAACAAGTAGAACGGTGGCTTCCTTTAAAGAACAATCGAAATGAAACCATGGACAAACCAACGCCACAAAAATCAAAGCAACCATATATATAAGCCCAAATTTCCTTAGACCTAATTATCTTTGCTTCTCAAAATACCGCCGTTGTTGTTCTCCTTACAGCAAAAACGTAGGGAGTAAAATAAATTCAAAGAAATTCAAACGATAGTCTATAAATCGCAAATCATATAGATTCAAAACCCTGGAGAGTTCCTCTACGTTCTGGTATAGAAATCATGGGGTTCGATGTTTGTTTCTGGAACCGACTTTTTCCAGCGTCGTATCTAGAAGCCGTAGGGCTTTGAAATGCCAACAACTTAAGCATCGATCTGAGTTTAAAGTGTCGTATTGAGGGTTTCAACGAGATTTAGCATTTTTCCTGAATCGCTTGGGTATTTCCGAGCTTAGTGATGTCGATGAGTATCAATAAAGGCTCGAAGCAAGTCTGAGGAGAGGATCTGGAATCCCGATTTCGAGTTTGATAAAAGGAGTGTAAGGTGATTCCATTTTCGAAAAGAGGAAGTTTGGAGATGGTTTGATGATTAACGGTTGAGGTATGAAGAAGGAAGAGTGGTTGATGGAATTGTTGGGTTCATCGTTGTGTACTGAAGTGTTGAGCTTGGCGGAAGTTGAGTGTATCGGTGGAGGGAAGATGAGTTAAGTGGATTCATGGCAGAAGGAGGAAGGTTGAAATTTAGTTTGGGAATGGTACAGGCAAATAACAGAGGAAATGAGTTATCTTGTATTTGCTTAAGGGGATTATCACGTGTAGTTTAATAGTGCCTTGTGGTTGAGGAACGAAGGTGACATAAGTGTTGGAAAGTGGTGAAATAACTAGAAGCAGTGGACGGTGGTTGTGTGTAGGCATAGTGAAGGAAGAGGAAGGCATGAAATGGTGGACTTTATACAGGACAGAGTAGCAAAGTCAACACTAAAGTGAGGTTGGGGAAGAAAGTCCAGCGCAAGGCATGGACTGTAAAACATAGGTGGATGGAAATATTTCTGGAGCGACGAGTATGAAATCAAAAGGGGAAGAAGGTGTACTCTGGTCCGAATATTTGAAATGTGGTGGGCCAAGAATGTGAGTACTGGACGAAATAGGGTTCGTTAGAACCGCATCGGAATACACTACAAACCGTGAAGTCTGAAATGAATTGGAGCTCATCACAATTTATAGTGAAATAAATTGTTCGTTCAGAATCAAGCGATGGTTATCGTTATTAACAATGATCGTCCAATGTGAGTAAATCTCACCAACTCTGAATAGTTTATAATTTCATGTTGTATTTTTAGAACTGTTAGATATTGGTTGATTGACTGTATATTGACCGTTTGATTGAACTGCTAGTCAGTTAGTTGAATTTTCTATATTGATTCTGTTTAACAGAATATATCATATAGAACTGAAAGTGATGTTATCTATATTGTTTAACATCTGTGATGCAGGGAGACAGGTTGGAGGAATCCAACTGGATTCCTCAACATTTATTTTACTGTTTTCATATATTGTGATATATGATGTGTTATATAATCTGTTATGGATTATGGGTGTTGGAATGATATTGATCATTGTTATTCGATATTTTATATATCATAAGAAACCCTGGGATGTAAAAGATGAAGTATTTCAATGTATATTGAAATAAAGGAATTTTATAAAATCACAGGATTTTATAAAAGGAAATATTTATAAAACGAACACGGTTTTATAAAAGGGATATTTATTTAGAGGATAAATAGAAGTAATAAATAGGAAATATTTGTAACGGTAAATAGAAGTTATAAATAGGAAATATTTGTAACGGTAAGTAAACGTTATAAAAAGAAAATAGTTGTAACGGAAAACGTAGTTTATCAAAAAGAAGTTAATCGATGTTAGTTAATCGATTAGTGTTAAAGTTAAAAAGGAACTAATCGATGTTAGTTAATCGATTAGTGTTAAAGTTAAAAAGGAACTAATCGATGTTAGTTAATCGATTAGTGTTAAAGTTAAAAAGGGAACTAATCGATGTTAGTTAATCGATTAGTGTTAAAGTAAAAAGAAGTTAATCGATGTTAGTTAATCGATTAGAGAATAAAGTTAAAAAGAAGTTAATCGATGTTAGTTAATCGATTAGTGTTAAAGCAAAGGAGTTAATCGATGTTAGTTAATCGATTAGAAAATAAAGTTAAAAAGAAGTTAATCGATGTTAGTTAATCGATTAGAGAATAAAGTTAAAAAGAAGTTAATCGATGTTAGTTAATCGATTAGTGTTAAAGCAAAGGAGTTAATCGATGTTAGTTAATCGATTAGAATTAAAGTAAAATGAGTTAATCGAATATAGTTATTCGAATAGAAGCAAATGAGTTAATCGAATATAGTTATTCGAACAGAAAGCAAAGGAGTTAATCGATGTTAGTTAATCGATTTGAGTTAAAGTAAATGAGTTAATCGAATATAGTTATTCGAATAGAAGCAAATGAGTTAATCGAATATAGTTATTCGAATAGAAGTAAAATGAGTTAATCGAATATGGTTATTCGAATAGAAAGTAGAATGAGTTAATCGAATATAGTTTATTCGAAGAGAGTAAAAGGATTTATCGAATATAGTTTATTCGAAAGGAGTTAAGTGAAATGAGTAAATCAATAGTGTTAGTCAAATAGAGTTAATCCAATAGTGTTAGTCCAATAGAGTTAATTGATAAGGGTTAATCGAATAGAGATTTATTAGAAGGAGGGTTAAGTAAGGAAGTTAGAAAAAGGAATAAAGTGAACTTTGCTAATTTCAAAGTTAGAAATGTTGTTCAGTTAAGGTCTGAGAGGTAGTTCTACCCCAACTTGATTGGCTTCGTTTTTAACTAAGGAATAGTTAAGGTTCGACAGTAAAGGAAATGGTTTGAGTTGGCATCGCGATGGTTTGTTTAAACATATGTCTAAGTCCAATGAAGAAGCTTTGGAAATGTTTTCCAAATAAGAAACCAGAAATGTTTTCTAATAAGAAACAAAGAAATGGAAATGTTTTCCATTGTTAATAACGTATATTTTCCCAATTTAGAAAATAAGGAATATTGAACGTAGGGAAACATGAGATAAGTAAATTAATGAACTAAAGAGATAAACGTTGTATGATGTTTGATTGATATAATTTCCATTTGGAAATAATATCGTTGTTTGCACACCTGTTTTTATTCGATAGTTAAATCACAGACTATCGAAGTTTTGACCATTTTAACGTTGTTAATATGGAGAGACCGGTTGGATTATTATCCAAAGAACCACTCTGTATTGGCATAAGCGTTGCGAATCATATATGCCAAAGATAATTGAAGACGGAGTTATGCAAGGGCTATCCTGTTTATAGAATAGTGCCTTCGGTTCATCCTGTTCCAGGATGACTTGTATGGACGGATGTCTGACAGAGTATGTCCAGACGATCACGTAGATTGATTTCTCCAACTGTACCAAGAGTGGAAGCGGAGAAGGAAACTTCTTTTAGCTAACACATAATGTATGGTTGAGGACGTCAATCGGTGATTTGATGGATTTGACAATGTGGCATTCAAAGTGAATCTGGTATGATGATAAAGCGTAGCTTCTAGCCTCATCATCCGGTAAATGACAGAAATCGGGCATGCAGCATGGCTAAGTCGGTCGCACCGAAGTAGGGTGTATAATCACCTGATCTAGAGTTTCATTTACTTCTAAAAATCTATTGTTGATGCTGTCCCATTCGGGAAACGGTTGCTGATCCCAACTGTTGGTGATATACATTCGATACACTCAAGCGAAATGAGTGGTCAGTCATGTGTGGCCGGGTTGCAAGATGTTCTTGTTGAACCCAGTGTATTCCTCTCTAGAGGTACATTAGCGAAAGGTGGATCCATACCTTGTCATAGTTGGAAATCCATTACCCAATACGTGCTTGCGGTTTTGATTGTATACTATATATGTAGAACGTGAGATGAAAGCGTTTCTGCTAGATGATTATATATATACTATGGTTGATAGACATTATTATAATATCAAAAGGTTTTTGATATAAAGATATTTTGGATTCTCATAAGGGAAAAACCCGTTCCGTTATGCGGCGTGGTCTTATGAGATATCGTTTACCTGTTTCAACTGTTTTTAACTGTTTTACTCATACCAGTCCCATGACTGACCCGGAGTTTACTTTGTTGTTTTCCCTAAACTCTTGGGTGCCTAAATTTGTACGGGCAGTCAAGTAGTCGGGATTTTACAGATACACTTGAAGAGCCGGAGCAGGAGGCTTCAGGATCATATAGCTATAGTTATTCCCGCTGTGTTGTAAGTTTTGTACTTTGATAATGATGTATATCCAAATACAGATGTATATTTCAAAGTTATGTTACATATATTATATGTTATTCGTTCCGATGTGAGATTCGTGTTACTCTGATGTTGTGTTCTTCTTCTTCTTCTATTCTAATTTTCTATCTTATCTTCCCTCACCCCCTAATTTCTTTCACTAATTACCAGGATTTTTCGATGTTTTGGTTATCGACGTCGTGCTTATGTCGATAACCAAAGTCGCCGAAAATCCGGGTCGTTACAGTTGGTATCAGAGCTTAAGTTAAGAATTACTTGGCTCTATGGCGTGACTCGGTAGAGATAGGGTTTGTAATACCCTAGACTGAGATTGAGTGCATATATACGAGTGAACGTATTTGTTATTGATATAAAAATTTGTTTTTTATTGTGGAGATTCATTGGTTGAGTCGTTTATGAGTTCTGGTCGATCAGTTTGATCCACTGTATCGGTAGGAGTTACTAAACACTTGAATACGATGAACCATCATGGTATGTTTTAAAGGAGGGTAAATGAAAATAGTTTACCCAACGTATATTTTGATATATATTGGATATATTAGTTGTTATTATAATCGAGTAAGATTATAAATTAAATGGTTATGTAAATAACCAATCAGAATTCATATAAGTGAAATACGTGAAATCATATGAGTTGAATCTGAAATTTTAAACCAGAAATTTAATTAGAACTCTAGAGAATGGGATAAGTGTTTGTAAATGGATTTGGATTAAATAAAGGAAATTTAAGATCCTGGGAGATTTTAAATTGTTTTACAAGCAGTGTGATTTATATTTTGAAATGAATTTCAAAGTGGAAATATTTAGAAATGGTTTTATAGTATTGAACTCACTTCGATTGCTGGAAAATAGATTCTGATCATGACAGCTGCATCATTAGTATTCATTTTCGAGTTGTAAGTGACGAATTACTACCAGAGATACTGTTTTGAATTTGTTTTGGGAAAGACAAGTGTGTTGAATTTCAAAATGGGATTTATAATATAGAAGTTGAATTTTGAAATAGATTTGAAATATTAACTTGTTTTAAAAGAAATAAAACAAGAAGTTCCATTTTAAACGAAGTTTATAAATAGTTCTTTTATAAACGAAGTTTATAAATAAAGCGAATAGAATTATCATTGGATAATTCAGAAATAAAAATACACGTGTGAAATTGAAAGGGAAATCTATTTTCCAAAGGTAGAAATATCGATTTCAAAAGGAATTGAAATCGAGACTTATGTAAAGAATGAATAAAGAACTTTTGAAATAGAAATTGAATATAGAAATTCAAAGGGAGTTTGAATATATGAAATTCAATGAAAATTAAATTTGAATGTAGAGGATTCAAATAGAATTGAAAATGAAATTTGAATAAAGAAGATTCAAATAGAATTGAATTTGAAATTTGAATATAGAAGATTCAAAGGGAATTGAAATGAAATAAAGAGAATTCAAATAGATTTGAATATAGAAATTCAAAAGAAGTTTGAAAAGGAGTTTGAATAAAGGAAATTCAAACATAGAATTTAAATAAGAAAATTCAAAGGGGATTTGAATATCAAAAAAATTCAAAAGGGATTTGAATATAGAAATTCAAATGAGATTTGAATAAAGAAGATTTAAATAATGGAAAATTGAATATAGAATTCATATAGAGTAATAATAGGATTTGAATATCGAAATTGAAATGGAATTTGAATATAGGAAATTCAAATAAAATTGAAAAGGAATTCAATTAGTTGATAAACAAGTTAAAATATATTTGAACATGTTATACTCAAATATGAAAGTGAAATGGGCAAACCAGTAATTTGAAAATCACTTGACGAACTAAGTTAAAATGATTGGATTAAGTTGAAATGAATTAGAAATGTATAAATATACATGAGATATGTATGGATAAGGTATGAAGGTATATAAATATAATGCTCGACGAAAGGTATGTATTCAATTCATATATGAAATTTTATGCGCCGTATCGGCTAGCCGCTTGGCTTTTTCTTTTTCTTTTGGATTGGTGAGGGCCATGAGAGGCTATTTGAAATATCCCGATGCTCCTGGTACAAAGGAGGTTATGGCAAATTTTCCGGGAATTTGAGAAGTTAGAATATTTTTAAGATAATCTGATAGTTAGAAATCAATGTATCGATATATATATATAAAAGTCGATAAGAAAACGAACATAAAAATAGAATAGTAAAATCAAAAGGGAAGACTAGGAATAAAATCCAGTAAGAATAAAAAGAGAAAGCGTATACGTGTTTAAAAGTGAATAAGTAGTTGTATGGTATTGATTATTCGAGTAAGTAGTCATATCTGTTTTGACGTTATAAATGTTATTCAGTCAAGGTCTGAGAGGTAGTTATACCCCAACTTGATTGATTTCATTTTAAACAAATAAATAGTAAGATTTCAGGCTCGAAAATCAATGTTGAATAAGAGTTAGTTGAATATAGTATTTGGATTGTCGTAACGATGTTTTACACAACATCCGTTTTAACCCAAATAAGTGTAACTTGGAAATAGAATGATAAATATTTCCTAAGTGTAGAAATAAACAAGATCGGAAAAGAGATAAGTAATTGGAATATTTTCCAATTATAAATAGCATATATTTTCTAAAGTTTAGAAAATAAAGGAAGGCGATATTCAGAGATGTTTTCCAAATAACATAAAAGGCCAATATGGTTATTGAATATATTTGTTCAACAAATATTGATAAAGAAATAGAGAAGTGATTTAACTAATGGAATATTAATTAAGGGCTCAATTGAATTTCAAAAAGGAAAATTTGATTTTTGAAAAGAGTAAACTGTTTAAAAACTCCCAGGGAAAGACTGTTTAAATTAAAAACAAATTTAACAGAAATTTGTGAAAGTAGATTTGAATTAAAGTAAAATCAGTTAAGTGGTAACTGAAGTTAAATTGAAATCGAATAAGATTGGATTTGTGAAATTAGAATCCAAAATGGTATTGGATTGAGGAGTTAAGGAATTGAAAATCAAGAATTGAACTTGAGTTGAAATGGGATTTGGCTTGGATATAAGCGAATGGTTGTGTCGTGGATAAAAGCAGATTGGATTTGATTGGGGTAACTCTTGTATATGCTGAGTTGATAGCATATGGAAGTGACAGAGTAGAATGCCCGACAAAAAGGTACCAGTTTATATTATATATGAGTTTGGTGATTTTGATGAGCCGAATTGGCAAGCCGCTTGGCTGTTTGATTTTCTTTTGGGTTGGAGATGGCCCAGAGAGGCGAGTTGAAGTTTGACCTATCGACCAGTACAAAGGAGGTGCTGGCAAAAAAATTTGAAAAGTTAAGGTGTTAGAAAATTTTCAGGATTTTTGAAAATTTTCGTTGATAAGAATTAATTAATATTTAATTGAAATTAAATTGGTTCAGTTGAAACTGAAGCCAAGGAGTGAACAAATATGTTCTAACCAGTCGATAGGGTTGTCCTCTACCTTTTAGCAATTTCGAGGACGAAATTATTTTAAGTGGGGAAGATTGTAATGACCCGCATTGGCAGGGGTATTATGGGTAATTTATTTAATTATATCAATGGTGATATAGTGAATTTAATGGTCGTGGAATTAAATAATAGTGAATATTTAATTAAAATAATAAATTAAATAATATATATAATTTGGAAATAATCAGAATTGGCTGAAATGACGATATGGTGTGAACTGAATCATCTGTGATATTTAATTCAGTGTAGAATTGAATTTGAATAACGAATATATTATTTGAACGACAGTTTGAACATAGAATTATAATATAATTATAATCGAGCTCGAAATGGCGCTGCAGTTCGTAAATTGGCGATTCGAACTTCAACTGAATATACAGGGCTCGTTTTAAATCGGATTTCTGTGAAACAAGAAACGTGTGGAGCTGGTGGAGTATACCTTTCTAGTGGAAGAGAAAACTCAGGATTTCGTCGTGTAGATTTTGAGATATGTCCAAATCAAATTTTAGAATAGTCGCTATAGAATCATTTATCGACCGTAACGGTTTATTCAATATAACTAGATACTGATTTCGAATTTAGACAAGGTTCTTTTGAGACGTAGTGATAATTTAATTTTTAGAATTTTTCTGTAATTTTTAAATAATTAAATAAGAAACTTTTTATTTGAAGTATTTTGCACCCTGTAATCAACATTTTGGGGTTTCAAAATATCAGTTAAACTACCGGTATTATTATATTTTTGGAATCCTGGCACATCGCTGATTACAACAGTATTTTTATTTCTGTCGTTGGCCGTCCGGATGAGAACAGAACTTCATATAGAAGGGTCATCAAATGTTATAACTTAAAAATATCCTATCCCTAGAACTTAGCCACTCACTTCTGTGATCAAACAAAGGACCACGAAATGTCTTTCTCAGCCACAAACAAGTAGAACGGTGGCATCCTTTAAAGCACAATCGAAATGAAACCATGGACAAACCAACGCCACAAAAATCAAAGCAACCATATATATAAGCCCAAATTTCCTTAGACCTAATTATCTTTGCTTCTCAAAATACCGCCGTTGTTGTTCTCCTTACAGCAAAAACGTAGGGAGTAAAATAAATTCAAAGAAATTCAAACGATAGTCTATAAATCGCAAATCATATAGATTCGAAACCCTGGAGAGTTCCTCTACGTTCTAGTATAGAAATCATGGGGTTCGATGTTTGTTTCTGGAACCGACTTTTTCCAGCGTCGTATCTAGAAGCCGTAGGGCTTGGAAATGCCAACAACTTAAGCATCGATCTGAGTTTAAAGTGTCGTATTGAGGTTTTCAGCGAGATTTAGCATTTTTCCTGAATCGCTTGGGTATTTCCGAGCTTAGTGATGTCGATGAGTATCAATAAAGGCTCGAAGCAAGTCTAAGGAGAGGATCTGGAATCCCGATTTCGAGTTTGATAAAAGGAGTGTAAGGTGATTCCATTTTCGAAAAGAGGAAGTTTGGAGATGGTTTGATGATTAACGGTTGAGGTATGAAGAAGGAAGAGTGGTTGATGGAATTGTTGGGTTCATCGTTGTGTACTGAAGTGTTGAGCTTGGCGGAAGTTGAGTGTATCGGTGGAGGGAAGATGAGTTAAGTGGATTCATGGCAGAAGGAGGAAGGTTGAAATTTAGTTTGGGAATGGTACAGGCAAATAACAGAGGAAATGAATTATCTTGTATTTGCTGAAGGGGATTATCACGTGTAGTTTAATAGTGCCTTGTGGTTGAGGAACGAAGGTGACATAAGTGTTGGAAAGTGGTGAAATAACTAGAAGCAGTGGACGGTGGTTGTGTGTAGGCATAGTGAAGGAAGAGGAAGGCATGAAATGGTGGACTTTATACAGGACAGAGTAGCAAAGTCAACACTAAAGTGAGGTTGGGGAAGAAAGTCCAGCGCAAGGCATGGACTGTAAAACATAGGTGGATGGGAATATTTCTGGAGCGACGAGTATGAAATCAAAAGGGGAAGAAGGTGTACTCTGGTCCGAATATTTGAGATGTGGTGGGCCGAGAATGTGAGTACTGGACGAAATAGGGTTCGTTAGAACCGCATCGGAATACACTACAAACCGTGAAGTCTGAAATGAATTGGAGCTCATCACAATTTATAGTGAAATAAATTGTCCGTTCAGAATCAAGCGATGGTTATCGTTATTAACAATGATCGTCCAATGTGAGTAAATCTCACCAACTCTGAATAGTTTATAATTTCATGTTGTATTTTTAGAACTGTTAGATATTGGTTGATTGACTGTATGTTGACCGTTTGATTGAACTGCTAGTCAGTTAGTTAAATTTTCTATATTGATTCTGTTTAACAGAATATATCATATAGAACTGAAAGTGATGTTATCTATATTGTTTAACATCTGTGATGCAGGGAGACAGGTTGGAGGAATCGAACTGGATTCCTCAACATTTATTTTACTGTTTTCATATATTGTGATATATGATGTGTTATATAATCTGTTATGGATTATGGGTGTTGGAATGATATTGATCATTGTTATTCGATATTTTATATATCATAAGAAACCCTGGGATGTAAAAGAAGAAGTATTTCAATGTATATTGAAATAAAGGAATTTTATAAAATCACAAGATTTTATAAAAGGAAATATTTATAAAACGAACACGGTTTTATAAAAGGGATATTTATTTAGAGGATAAATAGAAGTTATAAATAGGAAATATTTGTAACGGTAAATAGAAGTTATAAATAGGAAATATTTGTAACGGTAAGTAAACGTTATAAAAAGAAAATAGTTGTAACGGAAAACGTAGTTTATCAAAAAGAAGTTAATCGATGTTAGTTAATCGATTAGTGTTAAAGTTAAAAAGGAACTAATCGATGTTAGTTAATCGATTAGTGTTAAAGTTAAAAAGGAACTAATCGATGTTAGTTAATCGATTAGTGTTAAAGTTAAAAAGGGAACTAATCGATGTTAGTTAATCGATTAGTGTTAAAGTAAAAAGAAGTTAATCGATGTTAGTTAATCGATTAGAGAATAAAGTTAAAAAGAAGTTAATCGATGTTAGTTAATCGATTAGTGTTAAAGAAAAGGAGTTAATCGATGTTAGTTAATCGATTAGAGAATAAAGTTAAAAAGAAGTTAATCGATGTTAGTTAATCGATTAGTGTTAAAGCAAAGGAGTTAATCGATGTTAGTTAATCGATTAGAGTTAAAGTAAAATGAGTTAATCGAATATAGTTATTCGAATAGAAGCAAATGAGTTAATCGAATATAGTTATTCGAACAGAAAGCAAAGGAGTTAATCGATGTTAGTTAATCGATTTGAGTTAAAGTAAAATGAGTTAATCGAATATAGTTATTCGAATAGAAGCAAATGAGTTAATCGAATATAGTTATTCGAATAGAAGTAAAATGAGTTAATCGAATATGGTTATTCGAATAGAAAGTAGAATGAGTTAATCGAATATAGTTTATTCGAAGAGAGTAAAAGGATTTATCGAATATAGTTTATTCGAAAGGAGTTAAGTGAAATGAGTAAATCAATAGTGTTAGTCAAATAGAGTTAATCCAATAGTGTTAGTCCAATAGAGTTAATTGATAAGGGTTAATCGAATAGAGATTTATTAGAAGGAGGGTTAAGTAAGGAAGTTAGAAAAAGGAATAAAGTGAACTTTGCTAATTTCAAAGTTAGAAATGTTGTTCAGTTAAGGTCTGAGAGGTAGTTCTACCCCAACTTGATTGGCTTCGTTTTTAACTAAGGAATAGTTAAGGTTCGACAGTAAAGGAAATGGTTTGAGTTGGCATCGCGATGGGTTGTTTAAACATATGTCTAAGTCCAATGAAGAAGCTTTGGAAATGTTTTCCAAATAAGAAACCAGAAATGTTTTCTAATAAGAAACAAAGAAATGGAAATGTTTTCCATTGTTAATAACGTATATTTTCCCAATTTAGAAAATAAGGAATATTGAACGTAGGGAAACATGAGATAAGTAAATTAATGAACTAAAGAGATAAACGTTGTATGATGTTTGATTGATATAATTTCCATTTGGAAATAATATCGTTGTTTGCACACCTGTTTTTATTCGATAGTTAAATCACAGACTATCGAAGTTTTGACCATTTTAACGTTGTTAATATGGAGAGACCGGTTGGATTATTATCCAAAGAACCACTCTGTATTGGCATAAGCGTTGCGAATCATATATGCCAAAGATAATTGAAGACGGAGTTATGCAAGGGCTATCCTGTTTATAGAATAGTGCCTTCGGTTCATCCTGTTCCTGGATGACTTGTATGGACGGATGTCTGATAGAGTATGTCCAGACGATCACGTAGATTGATTTCTCCAACTGTACCAAGAGTGGAAGCGGAGAAGGAAACTTCTTTTAGCTAACACATAATGTATGGTTGAGGACGTCAATCGGTGATTTGATGGATTTGACAATGTGGCATTCAAAGTTAATCTGGTATGATGATAAAGCGTAGCTTCTAGCCTCATCATCCGGTAAATGACAGAAATCGGGCAGGCAGCATGGCTAAGTCGGTCGCACCGAAGTAGGGTGTATAATCACCTGATCTAGAGTTTCATTTACTTCTAAAAATCTATTGTTGATGCTGTCCCATTCGGGAAACGGTTGCTGATCCCAACTGTTGGTGATATACATTCGATACACTCAAGCGAAATGAGTGGTCAGTCATGTGTGACCGGGTTGCAAGATGTTCTTGTTGAACCCAGTGTATTCCTCTCTAGAGGTACATTAGCGAAAGGTGGATCCATACCTTGTCATAGTTGGAAATCCATTACCCAATACGTGCTTGCGGTTTTGATTGTATACTATATATGTAGAACGTGAGATGAAAGCGTTTCTGCTAGATGATTATATATATACTGTGGTTGATAGACATTATTATAATATCAAAAGGTTTTTGATATAAAGATATTTTGGATTCTCATAAGGGAAAAACCCGTTCCGTTATGCGGCGTGGTCTTATGAGATATCGTTTACCTGTTTCAACTGTTTTTAACTGTTTTACTCATACCAGTCCCATGACTGACCCGGAGTTTACTTTGTTGTTTTCCCTAAACTCTTGGGTGCCTAAATTTGTACGGGCAGTCAAGTAGTCGGGATTTTACAGATACACTTGAAGAGCTGGAGCAGGAGGCTTTAGGATCATATAGCTATAGTTATTCCCGCTGTGTTGTAAGTGCTGTACTTTGATAATGATGTATATCCAAATACAGATGTATATTTCAAAGTTATGTTACATATATTATATGTTATTCGTTCCGCTGTGAGATTCGTGTTACTCTGATGTTGTGTTCTTCTTCTTCTTCTTCTATTCTAATTTTCTATCTTATCTTTCCTCACCCTCTAATTTCTTTCATTAATTACCAGGATTTTTCGATGTTTTGGTTATCGACATCGTGTTTATGTCGATAACCAAAGTCGCCGAAAATCCGGGTCGTTACATTTGGTCTAGTGTTATATTACACTTACAACCCATACGTGTCTAATTTCAAGTCCCAAGTTTACCCCACGTGTCATGCCCCCATTTTGGTTCAACTTACATGTCGTGTTCACATGTAACCTCAAGTCAAGTTTTCATGTCATATTCAAGTCAAGATTTCGCGTCATGTTCATGTTTATCTAACTACCCCAAAGTCGTGTTTTCCAACGCAAGCAAAAGCGAGTCAACATAGTAAGGATACTACGTCACATATTGGCCTCAAAACATGCATGATGCCAAAAAGGGATTGGCTTCCACATGCACAACCTTGGCCAAAAACATGCATAGTGTCGTAAGGTGATTTGGCCACAAACATGCATAGTATCTCAAGGGGACTTGGCCACCAACATGCATAGCAAAAAAGGGGATTACTTGCATAAGTGTTCATGTCATAAACCTATCATGAAGGGATGAACATGCCCATGTTACTCATGTGATAAAAAGGTAAACTTGTATATTATCATAAGGGATTTCGGGTCCATATACTTGCATAGCCTCAAAGTCACATTCATGCACATGTTTCATGAGTCAAAGTGGTTTCAAGTGTGCATGCTAACATACCACAATCAAAGGTCCAATCTTGCATGGCAAACTAGGTCCAATGTAACATGAATAGCATGGTTTAGTCGCTACAACATAACCCAAAGTCATATGTTTATGCTAAAGGGGCAAACTGGGTTCCCATAGGCTACTCATGTTACTTTGCATTTTATCCCATGTCACATCAAGATCATCGTTTAAATCTACAAGTAGCTAGAACTTACATAGCGTGGCAAGAGGACTAGGAGCATGAATCGTTTTGACGAAGAAAGGTGGCTCCTTTGATGAAGATCCGTCATGAAACTCGCATAGCAACGTTGATTTGGCCTCTATTTGGTGTAGCAAGCTTGCACCTTTTGATTTGAACCCGATTTGAATGCATAGGCTCTAGGGATTGGAGATGGAGGCCATGATCAAAATTGATTTTGGCAGCACTTAGTTGCTAGGTTTGATTTTTAGGGATTTAGGTTAGGTTTAGTGTCTTTTTATAGAGATTAGGATAGTTTTAGGCCGTTAGATTAACCCTAGGATAGATCTGAACCATCAAACCACGTCAGAAGCTTCCAGAACAAGACCAGGGACCAGTGCAGGTGCACCAAGCCAGGAATGCTCGTCTGAGCCAAGTCGACAGCCAAGTCGACAGGGCTGTCGACTTGGTCAGACCAAGTCGACTCCCAAGTCGACAGGGATGTCGACTTGGGTACTGTGGCGGGAATTTTTCCCGCCTGGCCCAACTGGCCCAATTTTCCAAATTCAAGTTTGAATTTGAAATCTGTTTTTACTTAGAAATTTTCTGAAAACTTCGTTGGGCCTTAACCGGGTCATACGAACTCCGATTTTCGAAAACTCGGACTCTATTTCGCGTATTTTTCCGAGACGAACGCAATGGCATAGCCCATTTCTCTTGATTCAGAATTTAAAATTAAATTCTGCCTTGATTCTCGTCTTAATCATGTTATCGAAATACGGGTTGTTACAAAATCATATCTTCTATAAAGTTGAAATCATATTTCAAGTTATAGATCTATTTAATTAAAATAATAAAATCCATATTCATTTATTTCTGATTCTATAATCTAATAAACTTGTATTGATTTGAAATCAAAACGAGTCAAAGTTCTGATCTTACATCCAAGTATAAAGATCAAAACCAAAATTTGTCTTAACATATTTACGTATAATTTATTTCAGTAAATCAAAATTGATCAGAAGACTTTCTTTATGTTTTATCTATCAGCAAAACTAGTTTTGATGATGAGAAGAAAAATTATGATTAAAATCGGTCAAGTATACTTATTAATCAGATATTTTGATAATTTGCTTATCACTGTGTATTTGTACAAGCAGATAAATACACTACTTTATGTAAATTCATAATTTTATTTAGAAATTTGTATCAATTACAAATTTTATAAGCAGTGAAACAATTTCACTCATACATGAATTTTCATAAAACTCTCACACCAAAGTTCACAAGGATATAATGTGCGAGAATTCATATAAGCTTAAAATAATTTCAATAATTAAGGAACTATGCTTTTAAATATGATTTCGAAATATCAATACAGGTATGGTTTTTTAAAATCAAATATTGGTTTTGAAAAGTGAAATTAATCATTATGTTATCAAATAAAATAGATGCAAAAGATTAATCAACTAAACTCAGTTCAAATGACTTAAATAAACAACATTTTAATATTTAAAATCACTGTTCAGTTGAAATCTAATTCCCTTAACTAAGACAATGTAACAATAACATGAAACTGAATCAATATTCAGTGTTAAAGAAGAATCCCCTTTTGGTAATTTTTATCAAATAACAAAATTTAACTACAGTAAACAATTTTACTTTAGTATCAAATACTATTTTTGATTGCAGGGGAACAATTTGATTTTATAACTGAAATTACTTCAAATCCTTAAACTAGTGGGTACAATACATAATTATCTAGTAATTCAAAGAGTCTGATCGAAGGAAATTTATTTTATTGAATATAATAAAAGTTAGTCTTGGTTCTAACGAAATGAATATAACAGAGTCATATTCTATTTAATTAGTACATTTGTTTCATAAACAAATCATCATGTTATTCCAGAAACAAAATCCATTTAATAGTCCTAATTTACCAAATCAGAATCAAATTCATAAATTTCAATAAGAAATAATATCGATTAATTAGGAATGCGAAAAATCTAAACCTAAATCAGAATTCGAATTTCAATTTATAGCAAATCAGGCTCTGATACCACTGTAGGGTTTTGGGATCTAATCGATTAAGCGTATTATATAATTTAACAAACTTAAATATAGGATCCATGCAATAAAATTGAAATCGAAATTAATTTAGATAAGAACTGTTAAAATCGGACGAGATTTCGAATTGAAAGGGAATCATTACCTCGAATCCGAGCAAGACAGGACGCCTCACCTCTACAGGTATCCATTAGAACGGTTCCTCCGTTCGATCGAATCAAGGAAGAGTTAAAGGCAGGTGCTATCCGCCATTATTTTGGTTTAGGTGGAAAAATAGTCGGCTAGGGTTTTTGATCTTATCCGGATGTAATGATTTTATGTTAGCCGCTATTTAAAAGAAATCATATCCTTTATAAAATAAATGGCAACCATAAAATTAGGATCCAAACCGAATACTTAGTCCAATCTCAAATAAAATATCAACGTATTGATATTTTATTTGTCCAAAGTAATTTCCCCTTTATTCCGTTATATTATGTGACCCTATAAGTTATTAAAACGTTGGCAATGATTTTAAATCGTATTTAAAATCATAAACAGTGATTGACATCTAGCAATACGTTGTTGCTACCCAAGTTATAATAAGATCATCGATTCTATACAACCTTTCTGTGACTAGTGTATCAATGTAATATAATATAATCCTTTTAACCAATATATCCAGGATTAAACTCAAGGCATGGATCGTATCATCCTCTTTATAATTTAATCCATTTTTCTTGATTGATGAGCAGATTCTTTAAACAAATCAATATTTGAGCATGGCCATGCACTTCACAATCTCACTCAATCAAGAGGCCCATGGATATTGTGATGGCCCGCCCCGCACTAGCCTGCATTTCCTCCGAAGGTGCGCTGTACACATGCTCGACTAGCACGGAACGGTCGCCAAAGAAATGGAAGAAGAGAATGAACTAACAAGGAACCTGTAGAATGTCTCACAGCGCATGGAACAAAATATAATAATAACATAATCTTGACATAAAACAGGCGAGATAGTGCATAAGCTGAAAACTAAACCAACATAGCAGCGGAAATCCAAACACAGCTTATTACAACTTTCCAAATTTACTGTCTCTAAAATAAAAGAAAGCTAAAGTAGATGCACTACTAATGCCCAAGCAGTGATCTTCAACAACACAGGGAGAATATCTATATGTATCATACGTGGAAGCCTCCTGCTCGTCTCCGGATCAGCTACTCGTGCATACCCAGCTAACCTGTCTCTAGTCTGCTCGAGAGAGAACCCAGAGTAATAAGAAGAGACATAAAACTCTGGGTCAGACAAAAAGTCTGGTATGAGCGATAAGCAGCTAAACAGAACAATAAAAGGTATACTAAACCATACCTGAACCTGGACCTGCAACCAAAGAGTTAGCACTACATACCGTACAATACTCTAAGGTGCCGCAAAACAAATGGTGTAAAGATAACGGGGGTGGTGGTGTGCATGTCATAATGATGGCAAACAAGTCAACCATAACAACCATCCTCACATCTCTCACTCAGTGCATAAAGCTTACGATGTCCACCACTGTCAATCACTAGACACATCGAAGTAGTGATGGAGTTCGACTTGTACAACTACTGCTACTACCAAGCTTACCCCATGGAGTCATGACCAAATCTTTACAAATGACCCCACTTCATTGGTCTATAGCCCCTTTAGTCGTACCTAGGCCACTGTGGCCCTGAATCCGTTCACGTACTCCCTACACATAGTGATTCAATGTTACAGACATCGACAACCCCTTGGCACACGTCCCGCAGCGAAGCCCAATCATGAAGCTCACTCATTGGTTCCCATCTGGATCCTGAGTCAATGCTCCTCATTTGGACCTCCTTTGCATCTCGGGTTTTGGTCGAATTGGAGTTGGTCTTCAGAAAAGTCGTCACGTAGTAGCAATAGCACACGTACGGTTCGGTTCGGTGGTCCTAGTCCATGCCTGAATCAGTGCTCTATCGGTTCGGTTCGGATGCCCTGTGTCTGGTTCGGTGGTTGCTCCCTCTTAGATGTCCCGATCCGATCCGTTGCTTCGCTCCAACTCCAGCTCCAAGCTAAGTCCTCCGATCCGACCCCTATGCCCTTGCCTCCGATCCGATCCCTGTTAGTCTCTCCGATCCAATCCCCTTTGGTTTCTCTCCGATCCGATCCCCTACCCAACTCCAATTCTAAGCAAATGGCCTTCCTTCTTGCCAAGCCCCTTATGCTAAGTTCCAATCCGAATCGAGTCCACTTGCCCAGTTCTCCTATCCGAGCCCAATTATCCGATCCGATCCGGTTCGAAACCCTGCATTTTTCCTGTGACTTTCCAGCAACTGTTTTACGCTATACGACAGCGTTTTCGACCAATCTAACAGTTCTAATCAATAACAAAACATGTCATACAGTCATAGCAACATGGAGAAGTGACCTCAAACATCAAAACAACAACCATAACACGTAAAATGAATCAAATATAGCCTAAATCCCCAATTTTCCCTTAAGCATATTTAGGAAAAACTAATGATATGATTAGTAAAACTTAACCAAATCAAACTAAATTTCTAACAGAGGTCTAAAACATTATTTTCGAATTTATAAATATTTTTCCAGAATTTATTAGTGTATAAATTTGCTAATCTTCACTAATTACCCTTAACTAACTGTAATTAGTGTCAAAACAATGCTAATCACTCACCTTGGCCACAAATAAAATTTTCAGAACTGAAACCTCGCTGATTTGAGCGAATACTGATGTCTAACAGCAGCTCTAATACTGATTTGGTGAAGATCTTCTTTGATTTGATGTTGATTAAGCCAAAACTCGATTAGAAAGTGATTAGAAGTTGATTTGAGTGTTGGAGGCCATTGCTAGGGTTCCAAGAATGAAAGTGGTGGCTGAAAGAAATGTTTTCTAACTCTAATCAGCCCCTATACATCTCTAATCCCGAAATGAGTCATGGGCCCTCTTGCTAATCACCCTAATTAGGCTCGGTTAAGCTGTTTTTCACCTTTTAAACCTTGTTTCAGCCATATCTCTCAAACGATTAGTCCGTTTGGCTAATGTGACCACTCTACGGAAAGATCAACCATCATCCGAAGCCAATGGAAGTGGTTTCAGGTCAAAATTCCTTTTCAGTCAAAAGTTATGGCCAAAACAGTATCAGCTAAGGGCAAAACGGTCATTTAAAAATCGACAAAAATCATGAACATGGGAAATGACCCCAATAGTCGTCTCCTAAAGTTGCATGACCATACGACTTCATATGTGAAAGAAATAAATGTTCTACGATCCTGTGATGCGTAGAATGCGGGTCGTTACACTCTCCCCCCCCCCCCCCCTTAAGAAATTTCGTCCTCGAAATTCCTTAACCCAAAACGTACAAAGGATCCCGCATACCTACCAACCATATACAACAATCAATCATGCAAATCAAATAAAACAAGCCTATCCTAGCATGCGGAAAGACTAAATCGAAAAGGAAATCTTACCAGGCAAAGAATTCTGGATACGTCTTCCTAATGCTCTCCTCTGTCTCCCAAGTACAGTCATTATCATTTTCGCCCCACTGAACTTTGACTAGATTCATTGCTTTCCTTCGAAATTGCTTCGTATCATTCCCAACAATACGCATAGGCTTGCGGTTCCCAACCGCCTCGGGTTCAACTTCGATATCATCTAACTGATCAGGTGAAATAGTCACATCTGGGTCGTGCACGAACTTCCTTAACTGGGAAACATGAAATACGTTGTGAACTCCCGCCATCTTCTCTGGTAATTCAACTTTGTATGCCCAATTCCCAATTTGCTCAAGAACTGGGAACGGACCAACAAATCTTGGTGCTAACTTGCCTCTCCTGCCAAATCGTATCACGCTCTTCAACGGAGAAATCTTGACAAACACCAAGTCGCCAATGGAGAACTTTAATTCCCTTCTCCTCCTATCAGCATAACTCTTCTGCCTATCTTGGGCAGCCTTCATTCGCTGTTGGATAATCTTAATCTTGTTTGAAGTTTCTCTTATCACGTCGGGTCCAAGCACAAACTTTTCACCAGTTTCTATCCAACATGACGGTGAGTTGCACGGTCTTCCATACAAAGCTTCAAATGGAGCCATACCGATGCTGGATTGGTAGCTACTATTATATGCAAACTCTACTAGATGCAAATGGTCATCCCATGATCCACCAAAATCCAGTACACAAGCTCTCAAGAGGTCTTCTAACATTCGGTTCACCCTCTCTGTCTGTCCGTCAGTTTGAGGATGATACGCGGTACTGAGATGTAATTCTGATCCTAACGCCTCTTATAAGCTCTTCCAAAATCCACTAGTGAACAACGGATCTCGGTCACTTACAATACCTTTGGGTATTCCATGAAATCTCACTACCCACTTTACATATAGTTCAGCTAACTTAGCCGCCGTCCTATTCGACTTGACGGGTATAAATCTCACACTCTTGGTCAATCGGTCCACAATCACCTAAATGCTATCATGGCCCGATCTAGTCCTTGGTAACCCATCAATGAAATCCATTGACACTTGTTCCCATTTCCATTCTAGAATTTCTAATTGTTGTAACAAACAACTAGGCTTCTTTTGCTCAGCCTTAACTAGCTGGCAGTTCATGCATTTGGATATAAACTTCCCAATGTCTCTTTTCATCCCTTCCCAGTAGTAGGTCTGCTTCATGTCTCGGTACATCTTGTTACCACCGGGGTGTATAGTCAGTTTTGAGTGATGACACTCTCTAAGAACTTCATCTCTCAATCCATTGACATTGGGTACAACAAGTCTTCCATTCTTTCTAAGCCATCCATCTCGAACAAGCTCATACTTATTCATCTCCTCATCGATACACATCTCTAACTTGGAGATGATTTCCAATAGGTTAGGATCGTCCCTCTGACTAGAGCCGATACGCTCAATCAAAGTGGGTCTGATCGTCAAACTTGCTAAAGTTTCTGGATCCAATTCGCACTTTGGTCTGAAATCATACCCAGCGATGTACTCCAGTTGCTTCCATTCTAGAAACATGGCCCCTAAGCTGGCATGTCTCCTACTTAATGCATCAGCCACCGCATTGCCCTTTCCTGGTGTATATGCGATGTCAAAATCATAGGAAGCTAAGAATTCTAACCATCTTTGCTGTCGGAGATTTAGATCTTTTTGAGAGAAGAGATACTTTAACGACTTATGATCGGTAAACAACTCGAATCTTTCTCCCAAGATATAATGTCTCCACATCTTCAATGCGAACACGATCGCTGCCAGTTCCAAATCATGGGTAGGGTACCTTTTCTCATGCGGATTTAGTTGCCTACTTGCATAAGCTACAACCCTACCTTCTTGCATCAATACAGCACCAAGTTCGGTACCACATGCATCTGTATATACATTCATCTCTTTATTCCCCATGGGAATGACTAACACTGGTGCACATGTCAACTTGTCCTTTAAACTCTTGAATGCGTTCTCCCACCTTTCGTCCCAGACAAAAGCTTGATTCTTCTTGGTCAATTGAGTCAACGGTGCCGCTATCTTGGAGAAGTCTTGGATAAACTTACGATAATATCCAGCTAACTCCAGGAAACTTCTTACGTCTGTTGCATTCTTGGGCGTAGACCAATCTTGTACCGTAGTCACCTTCGCGGGATCCACAGCGATACCATTCTCTGAAACAACATGGCCCAAGAATCTCACTTCCCTCCTCCAGAAGTGACACATAGAAAACTTTGCTTTCAATTAGTGTTTTCATAACACCTTCATAACTATTCTTAAATGTTCCTTGTGTTCTTCTTCTGTCCTCGAATAGACCAAAATATCATCCACGAACACAAGGACAAACTTATTCAACTGATCTCTGAATACCCTATTTATAAGATCCACAAAATATGCCGGGGCATTGGTCAGCCCGAATGGCATGACAAACCACTCATAAAACCCAGATGGCGTCCGAAATGCCGTTTTAGCTATACTCCTAGCTTCCACTCCAAGCTGATGAAAACCTGTCGCGAGATCCAACTGAGAAAATACTCTCGCGCCACTTAGCTGATCAAACAAATTATTTATCCGTGGTAGAGGATACTTGTTCTTCCTCGTCACTTTATTCAACTCGCGGTAGTCTACACACAAACGATGGGAACAATCGGCCTTGGTAGCAAACACAACTGGTGCTCCCCATTCAGAAACACTCCTTCTGATAAATCCCTTCTTCAAAAGATCGCGGACTTGCACCTCGAGCTCTCGCTGCTCCCTTGGTGCCATACGACGAAGTGGCATCACTATAGGTCTGGCATCTTTCGCTAAATCAATACGGAACTCAATCTCTCGGTGTGGTGGAAGCCCGATCACTTCCTCGAAGACATCCGGATATTGGCCAACCACGGGCAAACTTGACAACTCACTATGCGGGATGTCGAGGGAATTTAGAAAACTAGCCATTACCCCATCACCGGGTAGACCACCAAACACTACCCTCCGCCCATCATCCGCTCTAGCTGTCACCAAAAAGCCCTCACAATCTACCACCACCCCGTATCTTTGGAGCCAATCGACTCCCAAAATAATGCCAAACCCAGTAAAGCCCAAAACAAAGCAATCACAAACAAACATGCATCCATGACTCGATAAGACCACATTACGATGAATCATGCTATGGTTAGTCGAACCACCAGTCGGGTTCGTCATTACTATAGGTCTATCGACAATCTCAGGCTCCAATCCCAACCTATCTACCAGGTCACTAGATATGAAAGAACTAGAAGCTCCGGTATCAAACAAACTCTAACAGGAACATCATAAACGGAAAGCATACCTTGAACGACGACATTCTTTCCCTTCTCCGCCGCAGTTGGGGCATTCGACGAAGAAGGAATAGCATTAAGGGCATATGCTTTCACCATCTGCTTTTCTTTAGGAGGTTGCGGACACTTGTCCTTGTGATGTCCCACTTGGCCACAGTTTAAGCACTTCCTATCCGCTGGCTTGGCCCGACAATTACTAGCATAATGGCCCTTCTTCCCACAGCTGAAGCACTCAACATCTTTCTTATTCTTTTTCTGGCCATCCTTATTCTGGTTCTGCTTCCTCTTATTATGAGAATTACTCTTGCCTCCACCACTTGCTTGCTGTTTTAGCTCCTCTGTAGATGCAACTTCAATCTTCGGCTTAGGGTAAAGGCTCTCTGACCTCAATGCTTTCCCCACAATTGATTCAAACGTCTCATCAATGTGGTTAATAAGCCTTTCCCCCAAGTACTGATCCAAACCAGTTATGAACTTCTCGTTCTTCTTCTCGGCAATATCAATAAGAGATAACCCATACTTCGACAAAGTGTCAAATTCGGCAAAATACTCCGAGACAGCTCTGCCATTCTGCTTGAGTTCCAAGAATTTCTTAAACAACACTGACTTCTGAGCAGTTGGAATAAACTTCTCGCTAAAGCGAACCTTAAATTTCTCCCAAGTAATATGATCCTCGGGAGTAGCTGCCTTTATAGCATTCCACCAATTCATTGTCCGTCCTTGCAGCTGATGGGATGCTAGCCTTCTCTTCATCGCATCCTCAACACCCAAATCTTCAAAGATACGTTCGCAGCTATCCAACCAATCCTGAACATCCGTGGCCGACTCCGTTCCGTGGAATGGCTTCCCACCAAGACTAGTATAATCCTTGTTCAGCTTGGCGAAATCGGCCCTAGGCGCCTGCACTATTGGACCACCACCATTACCACCATTGGGAGCTACCCTCTGCATATCCCTAAGCATCTCTCTCATGAGGTCAGTAAACATCGTCCTCATGTCAGCAGCATTCCCATTATTGGATCCCCTTCTGGCACCTCTTGCGTATCGGCTCATCGTTCAATCTGTAAAGAGAAAACGATTAACTATTTCCATAGTGATGCTAGTGCAGTGCGACTTCATCCTTAGCTATACTAATAGTATATATATAGCCTTTGAAAACCAAAATAATCACAAATATGCGCTCTCATATACGTATACTATCTCTCCCTGATAACTTCCCTAGGTTAACTATGCAACCTAGAGCTCTGATACCAAATGTGACGGCCCGCCACGCACTAGCCTGCATTTCCTCCGAAGGTGCGCTGTACACATGCCCGACTAGCACGGAATGGTCACCAAAGAAAGGGAAGAAGAGAATGAACTAACAAGGAACCTGTAGAATGTCTCACAGCACATGGAACAAAATATAATAATAACATAATCTTGACATAAAACATGCGAGACAGTGCATAAGCTGAAAACTAAACTAACATAGCAGCGGAGATCCAAATACAGCTTATTACAACTTTCCAAATTTACTGTCTCTAAAACAAAAGAAAGCTAAAGTAGAAGATGCACTACTAATGCCCAAGCAGTGATCTTCAACAACACAGGGAGAATATCTATATGTATTATACGTGGAAGCCTCCTGCTCATCTCCGGATCAGCTACTCGTGCATACCCAACTAACCTGTCTCTAGTCTGCTCGAGAGAGCAACCAGAGTAATAAGAAGAGACATAAAACTCCGGGTTAGACAAAAAGTCTGGTATGAGCGATAAGCAGCTAAACAGAACAATAACAGGTATACTAAACCATACCTGAACCTGCATCTGCAACCAAAGAGTTAGCACTACATACCGTACAATACTCTAAGGTGCCACAAAACAAATGGTGTAAAGATAACAGGGGTGGGGGTGTGCATGTCATAATGATGGCAAACAAGTCAACCATAACAACCATCCTCAAATCTCTCACTCAGTGCAAAAAGCATACGATGTCCGCCACTGTCAATCACTAGACCCATCGAAGTAGTGACGAAGTTCGACTTGTACAACAACTACTACTGCCAAGCTTACCAAATGGATTCATGACCAAATCTTTACAAATGACCCCACTTCATTGGTATATAGCCCCTTTAGTCGTACCTAGGCCACTGTGGCCCTGAATCCGTTCACGTACTCCCTACACATAGTGATTCAAAGTTACAGACATCGACAACCCCTTAGCACACGTCCCGCAGCGAAGCCCGATCATGAAGCTCACTCAATTGTTCCCATCTGGATCCTGAGTCAAAGCTCCTCATTTGGACCTCCTTTACTTCTCGGGTTTTGGTAGAATTGGAGTTGGTCTTTAGAAAAGTCGTCGCGTAGTAGCAATAGCACACGTACGGTTTGGTTCGGTTGTCCTAGTCCATGCCTGAATCAGTGCTCCATCGGTTCGGTTCAGATGCCCTGTGTCTGGTTCAATGGTTGCTCCCTCCTAGATGTCCCGATCCGATCCGGTGCTTCGCTCCAACTCCAGCTCCAAGCTAGGTCCTCCGATCTGATCCCTATGCCCTTGCTCCGATCTGATCCCTGTTAGTCTCTCCGATCCGATCCCTGTTAGTCTCTCCGATCCGATCCCCTTTGGTTTCTCTCTGATCCGATCCCCTGCCCAACTCCAATTCTAAGAAAATGGCCTTCCTTCTCGCCAAGCCCCTTATGCTAAGTTCCAATCCGAATCGAGTCCACTTGCCTAGTTCTCCTATCCGATCCGAGCCCAATTATCCGATCCAATCCGGTTCGAAACCCTGCATATTTCCTGTGACTTTCCAACGACTAATTTACGCCATACGACGGTGTTTTCGACCAATCTAACAGTTCTAATCAATCACAAAACATACCATACAGTCACAGCAACATAGAGAAGTGACCTCAAACATCAAAACAACAACCATAACACGTAAAATGGATCAAATGTAGCCTAAAACCCCAATTTTCCCTTAAGCATGTTTAGGCAAAACTAATGACATGATTAGTAAAACTTAACCAAATCAAACTAAATTTCTAACAAAGGTCTAAAACATTATTTTCGAATTTATAAATTTTTTCTAGAATTTATTAGTGTATAAATTCGCTAATCTTCACTAATTACCCTTAATTAACTGTAATTAGTGTCAAAACAATGTTATCACTTACCTTGGCCATAAATAAAATTTTCAGAACTGAAACCTCGCTGATTTGAGCAAATACTGATGTCTAACAGCAGCTCTAATACTGATTTGGTGAAGATCTTCTTTGATTTGACGTTGATTAAGACAAAACTCGATTAGAAAGTGATTAGAAGTTGATTTGAGTGTTGGAGGCCATTGCTAGGGTTCCAAGAATGAAAGTGGCGGCTGAAAGAAATTTTTTCTAACCCTAATCAGCCCCTGTACATCTCTAATCCCGTAATGGGTCATGTACCCTCTTGCTAATCACCCTAATTAGGCCCGGTTAAGCTGTTTTTCACCTTCTAAACCTTGTTTCAGCCATATCTCCCAAACGGTGAGTTCGTTTGGCTAATGAGACCACTCTACGGAAAGGTAAACCATCATCCAGAGCCAGTAGAAGTGGTTTTAGGTCAAAATTCCTTTCCAGTCAAAAGTTATGGCCAAAACAGTATCAGCTAAGGGCAAAGCGGTCATTTAAAAATCGACAAAAATCATGAACATGGGAAATGACCCCAATAGTCGTCTCCCAAAGTTGCATGGCCATACGACTTCATATGTGAAAGAAATAAATGTTCTACGGTCCTATGATGCGTAGAATGCGGGTCGTTACTGTAATAACCCGGAAAATACGAGCCAATTTAAAATTTTTAAATTGATTATTTCAAAGCAATTTGAACCATTGAAATAGAATATTTCAATAAAATAGTGCATTAGAAATAGTAAGTCAGTTTGAAAATTGATATTTTGCATATGGCCTCGGAATTCGACGAAACCACTTTTGTCGGGTCCGGGATGTCAAACTATTGCTAGGTTTCAAATTTCATAATTTTTCGAATCAATATGTGAGCGTGGCAAAAGAAAACGCGTTTGACCAGTTTCTGTTGAATTTAATCGACTGGAAATTGGCCATTTTTCAAACGGTCTCAGAATTCGACGAAACTAGTTTTGTTAGGACCGTATCGTCAATACGAAACTAGAAAATATTTTTCTGGAATTTTTCTAGTTAGTATGTAACCCCGGTAATTTGAAATGTACGTTTAAAATTCAATATAAGGATTTAAATGTAAATTCAACGGAAACTGATTGTAACGATCAAACCAGCGTACGATACATATCCCATTGTGTTCGGAATGGGGGTAAAACGCTATGGACGACAGGCGGTGGGCCTCGTTTCGAGGTCGGATATAAAAGTCAACCCTTGTGCAAATTTAATAATTAAATAATAAAAAAAAACATATACTCCCTCCTTTCTTCTGCTTGCCCCCCCCCCCCCCCCCCCGATTCAGTTATTCACAAAAAAAAAAAAAAACCTAAAAACCAAAATCGCGCCGCCTTACCTCGAACGACGCCGAAGAACCCCTCGCGCCGCACCCCTCCGTTCAGTCTCCTCCTCCCACCGAACCACACCTCGAAGCCGCCGCCCTCGCAAATCGAAGCAGCACCCCGAAGCAACCCTCGAACCCAGACGCGACACCTCCCTGAACCACCGACCGCCAACCCTGCTGCCGACGCCTCTTCTTCCCTCCTCCACTTCGAGATCCACGGTGAGTGATTTAGGTTAATTTATTTTATTTTTATTTTTGTTTTATAAAACTGATTTATAAACCGATTTAAAACTAATTACTGTATTTTTTTTTTAGATTTGAAAACTGTTTTTTTTTGTTTTATAAACTGAAATTATAAAAGGCAAAAACTGATTTTTGTTTTAGGATTTAAAAACTGAAATTTTAAAAAGAATATAGAAAACAGAATTTTAAAAAGAATATAGAAAATAGAATTTTTAAAAGAATATAGAAAACAGAATTTTAAAAGAATGTAAAAACAGAATTTTTAAAAGAAAATAAAAACTGGATTTTTAAAAGAAAATAAAAACTGGATCTTTAAAAAGAATTATAAACTGGATTTTTTTGAAAAGAATTATAAACTGATTTTTGTTAAGAATTTTGAAAACTGATTTTTATGAATTTTTAAAACTGATTTTTTATGAACTTTTAAAACTGAATTTTTTTTAAGAAAGTAAAAACTGAGTTTATTTTAAGGTTTGGAAAAAAAAAAGATTTAAACTTTGAAATAGAAAAAAAAAGGTTTAATCTTTTAGTAGAAAAAGATTTGAACTTGCAAAAATAAAGATCATATTTTTAAAAAAGAGAAAAGACAGAATTTTTGTTAAGTAGAAGAAGTAAGATATGATTCTTATATTTTTAAAGCAATAAAAATATAATTTTTACATCATAAGAATATTAAAAATATAATCTTTGTTTTTAAAATATGATCTTTATATATTGAATAACATAGTAAAAATTCGATTTTTACTTATGTAGAGAATACGGGCAACGAAAGCGACAAGAAGACGAAATAGACGAAGATTTCCATAAAGGAAGAGTCGTGTGATTGGATAGCTACTGGTGAGAAATTCTCACTCTTCAATTTCTTCTTATATATATATGTGTGGAAATAAAAGTGAATTGCTATATATAAATATATATATATATATATATATATATATATATATATACACGCCCCCTCGTCCACAAACCATGGACGATATATATATTGGTTGAAATTGTTGTGAAAATTGGTTGATGGCAAATTGTTGTTTGGGATTGTTTGTGGTTGGTATTGAATTGATTGAGGTTGAAAAATACCCGTTTGTGATTGGAAAATATTTGGTTGAAACCACATAGGATTAGTTTGTGGTAATGAAATAAATATAAACATGCCGCCTGCGTGCGAATTAGATGCATGATCCCCATTGTCAAAAACCGCGAGGTTTTAAGGTAGAGCGAGGAGCCGTACTAGGGACGGTGCCGGTTTAACTACCCTGCCGTTATGCTGCCGAAATTTTGAATAATCTTTGTGTGTTAGAATTATTTTCATATGTTGAAATTATTTTACATGCATTGAAATTAAAGTCATATATTGAAACTATGTCCATGTGTGGAAATATTCATGTGTTGAAAAGTGTTGTGTGAAAATAAAATTCATTTGTGAATGAATGAAGTGTATAAACAATAAAAATCACATTTTATGTATATAAGATGTATGAAAAATATTCGCCTTATATAAATAGTTTCAACAATCAAAATTTCATCTTTCTAATAAGAATAACATAAATAAAATATTCATGTGTGGAAATACTCATTTGTTGAGAAATGTGTGTAGTGGAAAGGTGCATGTGTTGAATAAAAAGATTGAACGATAAAAATTACATTTTTATTGAAACTATGAAGTGTTGAAACCATACGTTGGTTGAATAAATATTTTAAATGATAAAAATATGATTTTTATCATATGTGTGATATGCTAAAGATATGCGGACGTTGAAATAAATATTTGTGATAGAAATATTATTTTTAACATGCATAGGAACTAAATAAAATAGTCATGTGTTGAAATCTATTTTAGTTCGCCAAAATTATCATCTTTGAAATGTGAAGTGTTAAAAATAGCCACTGGTTCGAATAAACGTGCATGAGTTGAAATATACATTAACTAGCTAATGATATGATTTTAGCCTATGCATGCGATATTAGAATGAGTGGTGTTTTTAGACCCAAGCAAATCAAATATGAAGTTGAATAGAAAATGATAAATGTTAGAAATTGTATATATGTGCGTGCATATCTATTGAACAGGTTAAAGCAAAAAGGGGCTAGAGAATAGGAATAAAATTTTGTGCCCGACAAATAGGTACACATTTACTGTTTGTTTGGGTGATGATTTTATGAGCCTATTGGCTAGCCGCTTGGCTTTTTCTTTTTCTTTTTGAGATTAGAAGGACCGGGAACGCTATTTGCGATTTCCCGATGCCCCCGGTACAGGGGAGGTTATGGCGAAATTTTCCAAAAATTTAGGGTGTTAGAAAAATATTTGAAGTGAAAACGATATATAAATTATTGAATGAACTATATTTATATAAATATATAAATATAAATATAATTAAAACGAAACGTGGCCGTGCAGTTCATATTTTGAAACCGTGATTTCAAACGACTAGTGCGGAAGATCCGACCATTGGATTTTCCCGAAACCTCAACCGTTGGGTTCGCCTTGGAAATATCTTTCCAACGGCACCAACTTTGTGAAGATCCGACGGTTGGATTGTCTGGAATGTTTAATTCAAATTTAGTGAAAAACAGCGCCAGAAACGATTATATTTATATATATATATATAAATATAATTAAATTAAATCGAATAACGACGCTGCAGTTCGTAAATTGAAATCGTAATTTCAAATGGTTAGTGTGGAAGACCCGACCGTCGGATTTTCCTAAAACTGGAACCGTTGGGTTCGTTTTGAAAAGACCTTCCTAATGATGTAAAATTTGTGAAGATCCAACGGTTAGATTTTCCTATATGTGTAAAACAAAATTAGTGGAAAGCAGCGCCAGTGCGTCGACACGACCTGAAACGTCGTTTAATTAAATATGGCCGTTTTAAATTAAATGAAAATGGCGATATATCGTTATTAAGTGCTATAGACGATATAGAGTGAAAATAAACCAATTTTGTTGTGTTTGCTTGATATGTGATGGTTGAATGTATTTGACGTGAAAATTATAACTAAAACAACTGAAGTGTGAATGTTGAATAGTTCAACCCAGTGATTAATTGGTTTGAAAATCTAAATATACGTGGGTTATTTGAAAAGGCCGAGTTTATCTCATTTCAAATAATCGATCGACGTTGTGAAGTCGAAGAGTCGAAGACGACTGAAGACCGATGATCTCCACGTTGGATGGATGGGCGCTACTGATGCTCGTGATTGGAGTAGCTACCATGAAGGAATTGAAGTAGTAGCCGTCCAAACATAGTGTTGATTGTACGGATATGCGAGGAATTGGTGCCTCCGGTTTCGTTCAGACCCAGAACGGACTTGTAAATGGACTGTGTGTCTGACATTGGATTTTGTTCTATGTTGATTGATCTCTGTTAAATATATATCTGTTTGGCGGCGGAGAATTTATTCTCTTGCTTAACGCCCTTCTCTGAGACGTACGAGCTTAGATGTTATGTATTGACAGAAATCAGTCGCATGGAGTGGATTGCCTGTGTGGCACGCCTAAGTGGCATATGATCAAGGCTTCTGTTGCAAAGCAAAGTCTCGTGGTTGATGATCAAAGCATAGTCTGTGTGACGTAGCTTTGTGTATAACGTGAATTCGTGAGCCTCACACCTCGGTATGAGTCAAAAACGGGAGAAGGACCCAAGGAGTGCATGACGTTTCTTTCTAGCTATGGTGGTGTCAGTGACCTTCCAGCCCTGACCTTTATATCTTTTTCACCTGTGTGGTTGTTGGAATGCGAGGCGCCTCGATTATAGGTCTGTAAGGACCGAGAAACGTGTGTTCAGGAATTGCCAATCCTCAAAAGTAAGAGAGGACCGGCCTTGGAGGATCCAGGGGATTGCTGTGTGCGGTCCCGAGGCATTTGCTAGAGTGTCTCGAACGGAGAGGAGCTTGCCCCTTGCCTCGACTCATGAAGGAATCCAATTTCCAATACGATATGTGCGATTGTGATTGTATTACTAGTATGGCGACATAGTGGTATGGGTCATTTATGCCGCCTATGATTGATATTTATGATTGAAATCGCTTTTGAAACATATATGCACTAGTAATAATATCAAGCACTTTTGTTTTATTCGTATGAAGCATCTTTGGCCATTATAAGGTAAAAACTCTATCCTCCGGCTTGCGTTGCATTGTGTGATGGGACCTAAGTCTTATAATGGCTTCATTTTAGAAAAAGCATTGCGTTGATTTAATCATTTACTTTACTTCATGCACTAGCACTCATTGGAGTAAACCCGTTCCGCGAAAGTGGCGTGGTCCTTTGATTTGCCTTATTATTGTTGTTAATAAGTTGAATAGATTTCTCATACCAGTCCCATGACTGACTCGTAGTTTGTTTCACCTTGCAAACTCGGGTGCCCTTATTTTCACACGGGCAGCCTAGTTACAGGTTTCTGATGCACCTTTTGGCTCATGGCGAGGCTCGACTACACCGTGCTGACTTGGATTTTCTCCGCCATTATTGTATCTATATTATGATTCCGCCACTGGCGATGTAGAATGATATTCCTTTTGTGTACTCTTTATGTATGATTCCGCCTCAGGCGATGGTGACTGATTATGTATCATTATGCACTAAGTTGTATCCTGTACTGTGCTTCTCTGATGTGATATTATCTATATGATTCCGCTGTCATATGTGTGTAAATTATTCTAATTTCTGTTCATGCTATTATCTGTGATATGCTAATGATGATTAATGTGTTATATTCCAATGATTATCCTTAACACCGTGCCACGGGGTTTTGGGATCGTCACAGCTGGTATCAGAGCTTTGGTTAACCTTAGTTCTGGAGTCTAACACATTAAACACTTCGTCAAGATAGAATCAGTAGTATTCTAAGGCGAGTCGCTCATTAGAGATAGGACTAGTAAAGTCCTAGAATGAGCTGAGCAGAATAGCAAAAAAAATTGATCAGTCCATCGTTATCTTTCCGTAGGAATTTCTGCTTAACTATGCAATAGACTATTATTTCTGTTAACTGACTTTTTCGTTACTTATACAGAATTTGACAAATGGCTACCAGAGGAGCCGCTGCTAGAGGAGGCCGTGCCGGCCGAGGCCGAGATAGGGGAGAAATCCCAGCTCAAGAAGGACCTTTGATACAACCTCCGGCAGCTCAATACTTCGAGCTCGACCATGTAGCTAAGAGATATAAGAACTTAGGAGGCAAGACCTTCTCGGGGACTGGTACCGTAATAGAGGCCCTTGCATGGCTCAAAACATGCGAGAAAATTTTTGAAGGCCTAAGGCTAGGAAGCGAAGACAAAGCTACTATGGGCGCCTGGCTTATGCAGGAACAAGCCGAATTATGGTGGGACTCTCTTACCGCCGGGAATAGAGAAGCCGGAAGAACATGGGATGGATTCAAAGAACTCTTCAAGGAGAAATATGTCCCAGAACAAGCTTTAGAATGAATGCACGATGACTTCGCCAATCTCCAGCAAGGGGATCTTTCCGTGCAAGATTATCTGAACAAATTCACAATGCTGTCGCCCTATGCTCCCGAACTTGTTGCTACCGCGAAATCCAAGAATAAGAGATTCATTTTTGGGCTGAAACGACAATATCATGATAGAGCAATGGCCCATGTCAAGCTGGATTTCAACGAGCTAGTGGAGATGACATGCAACTATGAAGACCTTGATCAAAGGCATCTGGATCAGGATCGCGCTAGAAGTCAAGCAGGAAACAAGCGCAAACCTACTGTAAATCAGGGCGAGTCAAGCCAAGCAGCATCTTCAAAGCCTCAGACTGGCAATCCGCCATGAGGAAATTGCTTTAATTGTGTAAGCCGGGGCACTACTCAAACGTCTGCACAGCTCCGAAGAGGCAGAGAACAAATTCTCAAGGCTCGAGCCAAGGCTCTCAGAACCCTCGCTCGTGCTTCAACTGTCGCAAGACCGGCCATCAAGTCAAAGACTGTCCTTTGCTAAAGAAAGCTACTGTAGCTCATGTCTATGACGGGTCTAGCCCGCCAGCTGCTTCCGACGGAGCAGGTAAACCCGATGTTTTGGGAGGTACCCTTACAATTAAAAATATTCCTGTTTCTGTATTATTTGACACAGGTGCATCCCGTAGTTTTATTGCTAAAAACACAGTGCACAAACTAAAGTTAAAACAGCGAAAGCTTAAAGAATCGGTTGAAGTTCATAACCCGATAGGGGGTCCTGTTACTCTCGGTTTATATTGTAGAGTGCCTATCTCCTATTCTTTCTATAAATTTCCTTTTGATTTAGTCGTTATGGATTTTCCCGAATTCGATATTATTCTCGGGCTAGATTGGTTAACGAAATTTGAAGCTGAAGTGAAGTGTGCGGAAAGAATTGTTAAAATCCGAACGGAGCTTGGACATATATATATTCCCTGTCATGGTTCGAATCCGAATAGAGAAGAATTTTGGTCAGCATTAGAACTTATCCCCACTTCCATAGGAAAGATTCCAATTGTTAGCAACTATGCGGATGTGTTTGAAGAAGTTGAAAACTTACCTCCGCAAAGAGAAATAGAATTCCGAATCGATCTAATTCCTAATGCCAGACCAGTGGTACATCCAATTCGTAGAATGACTCCGAAAGAAAAAGAAGAATTAGGTGTTCAAACTCGTCAACTATTGTGGAAAGGTCTAATCAGACCGAGTTTTTCTAATTGGGGTGCAGCTGTTGTGTTTGTCCCAAAGTCAGACGGTACTCTTAGATTATGTGTTGATTACCGAGACCTCAACAAACAGACGCTTAAGAACAAATATCCATTACCCCGCATTGATGATTTGCTAGACCAATTGAATGGGGCGAAAGTATTTTCCCGAATGGACCTAGCTACAGGTTTTCATCAATTGAGAATAGCAGAAGAGTGTGTTCCTTTGACCGCTTTCAGAGGCCCAGACATATTTTATGAATGGTTAGTAATGTCGTTTGGCCGATGTAACGCTCCAGCATACTTTGTCGATCTAATGAATAGAGTGTTCAGGGGAGTTCTGAATAAATTTGTCCTCGTATTCATCGATGATATTTTAATCTACTCCAAATCAAAACCCGAGCATGAAAAACACTTAGAACAAGTATTGGAGATTCTAAGGAAGAACGTCTTCAAAGCCAAATTCTCTAAATGTGTCTTCTGGCAAGAAGAAGTTAAATTTCTTGGCCATGTCGTGTCAGGGAAAGGAATTTCTGTTGACCCAAGCAAGATAACAGCGATTCAAGACTGGAAACAACCCACTACTCCCACAGAAGTTAGAAGTTTTATGGGGTTGGCTAGTTATTATCGAAAGTTCGTTAAGGATTTTTCGAAGATATCCGGTCCGTTAACGAAGCTCACAAAGAAACATGAGAAGTTTAAGTGGACTTCCGACTGTGAAGAAGCTTTCCAGGAATTGAAATTGAAGCTGACCACCGCTCCAGTGTTAACTATTATTGATGGCAATCAAGATTTAACGGTTTGGACAGATGCTTCTATTATAGGTCTTGGTGCAGTGTTAATGCAGAGAGGCCAAGTAGTCGCTTATGCAAGCCGCCAATTGAAACCACATGAGAAGAATTATGTGACTCATGATCTTGAGTTGCTAGCCATCGTATTTGCCTTGAAAATCTGGAGGCATTACTTATTGGGCGAGAAATTTATATTGTACACAGATCACCAATCATTGAAGTATTTATACACCCAGAAAGATCTGAATCTGAGACAACAGCGTTGGCTAGAATTTCTTGCGGCGTATGACCTAGATATCTTGTATACGCCGGGAAAAGCTAACGTGGTAGCGGATGCACTTAGTAGGAAAACCGCAATTGTTGCCCATCTTATAATTACACCTGGATTGATTGATAGGATATCTGTTCTTCAGAAAAGTGACAATTTTGCGAAAGAGATGGTAAAAAGGATTCAAAGGGGCGAAGGCTCTAGTTTCCAAGTGGATACAGAAGGAGTTTTGAGGCTGAATGGAAGAATATGTGTTCCCGACATTCCCGAGCTTAAAAGAGAAGTACTAGATGAATGCCATAAATCCAAATTTTGCATCCACCCGGGGGTGAGTAAAATGTACAACGATATCAAACGCACTTTCTGGTGGAAGGCAATGAAAAGAGATATTTCTTTGTATGTTAGCAGATGCCCTACTTGTCAATTGGTCAAGAGTGACCAACAAAAGCTAGCTGGACTGTTGCAACCGTTGGAAGTCCCAGGCTGGAAATGGGAACAGATTTCCATGGATTTCATAGATGGTTTGCTGCGAACCAAGAAAGGTAATGACAGTATTTGGGTAATCGTAGATCGCTTCACGAAGACTGCCCATTTTATACCTGTCAGGTCCAATCGAACTGCCCAAAGTCTAGCACAGATATATTTCAAAGAAATTGTTAAGCTGCATGGAATTCCCATCAGCATAGTCAGTGATAGAGATCCCCTATTTACTAGCAAATTCTGGGAGGCTTTCCAGACTGAATTGGGGACAAAACTGAATATGAGCACCGCATATCACCCCCAAACAGATGGCCAAACTGAGCGGGTGAATAGAATTCTGGAAGATTTATTGCGGGCTTGTATAATCGATTTTGGTGGGTCATGGGAAGATCATTTGCATTTGGCCGAATTCTCATATAACAATAGCTATCAAGCAAGTTTGAAGATGTCACCATTTGAAGCATTATATGGCAGACCCTGCAGATCTCCTGCATGTTGGGTAGAACCTGGCAACAGACTTGTACTAGGACCCGATATGATTAGGGAAGCATCTGATAAAGTGGACTTCATCAAGAAGCGATTGAAAACCGCCCAAAGCCGACAGAAAAGTTATGCAGACTCTAGAAGGAGAGATTTGACATTTGCTGTTGGTGATCATGTTTATTTAAAGGTTTCTTCGATGATAGGAGTAATCAGATTTGGAAAGACTGGGAAGTTGGCACCGAGATTTATTGGTCCCTTTCCTATACTTGAGCGAATTGGAACTCTTGCTTATAGGGTTCAATTGCCAGATTGGTTGCCTGGAGTGCACAATGTATTTCACGTATCTCAACTTAGGAGACATGTGCATGATCCGGATCTTGTTGTAGAAGAAGCAGCGCAACAGGATGTGGAGATAACTCCAGAATTAGCAATCAGAAGAGAGCCATTAAAAATTGTGGGCAAAGAAACTAGAGAACTCAGAAGCAAAAAGGTTCATTTAGTTAAAGTGCAGTGGAGCAGTGATCCTAGAGACTGTACTTGGGAAGCTGAGGAAAGCATTAAGCAAGCTTACTCCAAATGCCGAGTGGATATCTCTGACTAATTCCGGTGCAAGGTACCTTTATCATACTTTGCATTTACATTTTATTTCCTACTTTACTGTTGTTTCCTTTTCGAGGACGAAAAGTTTTAAGTAGGGGAGATTGTAATAACCCGGAAAATACGAGCCAATTTAAAATTTTTAAATTGATTATTTCAAAGCAATTTGAACCATTGAAATAGAATATTTCAATAAAATAGTGCATTAGAAATAGTAAGTCAGTTTGAAAATTGATATTTTGCATATGGCCTCGGAATTCGACGAAACCACTTTTGTCGGGTCCGGGATGTCAAACTATTGCTAGGTTTCAAATTTCATAATTTTTCGAATCAATATGTGAGCGTGGCAAAAGAAAACGCGTTTGACCAGTTTCTGTTGAATTTAATCGACTGGAAATTGGCTATTTTTCAAACGGTCTCAGAATTCGACGAAACTAGTTTTGTTAGGACCGTATCGTCAATACGAAACTAGAAAATATTTTTCTGGAATTTTTCTAGTTAGTATGTAACCCCGGTAATTTGAAATGTACGTTTAAAATTCAATATAAGGATTTAAATGTAAATTCAACGGAAACTGATTGTAACGATCAAACCAGCGTACGATACATATCCCATTATGTTCGGAATGGGGGTAAAACGCTATGGACGACAGGCGGTGGGCCTCGTTTCGAGGTCGGATATAAAAGTCAACCCTTGTGCAAATTTAATAATTAAATAATAAAAAAAAACATATACTCCCTCCTTTCTTCTGCTTGCCCCCCCCCCCCCCCCCCCGATTCAGTTATTCACAAAAAAAAAAAAAAAAAAAAAAAAAAACCTAAAAACCAAAATCGCGCCGCCTTACCTCGAACGACGCCGACGAACCCCTCGCGCCGCACCCCTCCGTTCAGTCTCCTCCTCCCACCGAACCACACCTCGAAGCCGCCGCCCTCGCAAATCGATGCAGCACCCCGAAGCAACCCTCGAACCCAGACGCGACACCTCCCTGAACCACCGACCGCCAACCCTGCTGCCGACGCCTCTTCTTCCCTCCTCCACTTCGAGATCCACGGTGAGTGATTTAGGTTAATTTATTTTATTTTTATTTTTGTTTTATAAAACTGATTTATAAACCGATTTAATACTAATTACTGTATTTTTTTTTTTAGATTTGAAAACTGTTTTTTTTTAGTTTTATAAACTGAAATTATAAAAGGCAAAAACTGATTTTTGTTTTAGGATTTAAAAACTGAAATTTTAAAAAGAATATAGAAAACAGAATTTTAAAAAGAATATAGAAAACAGAATTTTAAAAAGAATATAGAAAACAGAATTTTAAAAGAATGTAAAAACAGAATTTTTAAAAGAAAATAAAAACTGGATTTTTAAAAGAAAATAAAAACTGGATCTTTAAAAAGAATTATAAACTGGATTTTTTTGAAAAGAATTATAAACTGATTTTTGTTAAGAATTTTGAAAACTGATTTTTATGAATTTTTAAAACTGATTTTTTATGAATTTTTAAAACTGAATTTTTTTTAAGAAAGTAAAAACTGAGTTTATTTTAAGGTTTGAAAAAAAAAAGATTTAAACTTTGAAATAGAAAAAAAAAGGTTTAATCTTTTAGTAGAAAAAAATTTGAACTTGCAAAAATAAAGATCATATTTTTAAAAAAGAGAAAAGACAGAATTTTTGTTAAGTAGAAGAAGTAAGATATGATTCTTATATTTTTAAAGCAATAAAAATATAATTTTTACATCATAAGAATATTAAAAATATAATCTTTGTTTTTAAAATATGATCTTTATATATTGAATAACATAGTGAAAATTCGATTTTTACTTATGTAGAGAATACGGGCAACGAAAGCGACAAGAAGACGAAATAGACGAAGATTTCCATAAAGGAAGAGTCGTGTGATTGGATAGCTACTGGTGAGAAATTCTCACTCTTCAATTTCTTCTTATATATATATATATATGTGTGGAAATAAAAGTGAATTGCTATATATAAATATTTATATATATATATATATATATATATATATATATATATATACGCCCCCTCGTCCACAAACCATGGACGATATATATATTGGTTGAAATTGTTGTGAAAATTGGTTGACGGCAAATTGTTGTTTGGGATTGTTTGTGGTTGGTATTGAATTGATTGAGGTTGAAAAATACCCGTTTGTGATTGGAAAATATTTGGTTGAAACCACATAGGATTAGTTTGTGGTAATGAAATAAATATAAACATGCCGCCTGCGTGCGAATTAGATGCATGATCCCCATTGTCAAAAACCGCGAGGTTTTAAGGTAGAGCGAGGAGCCGTACTAGGGACGGTGCCGGTTTAACTACCCTGCCGTTATGCTGCCGAAATTTTGAATAATCTTTGTGTGTTAGAATTATTTTCATATGTTGAAATTATTTTACATGCATTGAAATTAAAGTCATATATTGAAACTATGTCCATGTGTGGAAATATTCATGTGTTGAAAAGTGTTGTGTGAAAATAAAATTCATTTGTGAATGAATGAAGTGTATAAACAATAAAAATCACATTTTATGTATATAAGAAGTATGAAAAATATTCGCCTTATATAAATAGTTTCAACAATCAAAATTTCATCTTTCTAACAAGAATAACATAAATAAAATATCCATGTGTGGAAATACTCATTTGTTGAGAAATGTGTGTAGTGGAAAGGTGCATGTGTTGAATAAAAAGATTGAACGATAAAAATTACATTTTTATTGAAACTATGAAGTGTTGAAACCATACGTTGGTTGAATAAATATTTTAAATGATAAAAATATGATTTTTATCATATGTGTGATATGCTAAAGATATGCGGACGTTGAAATAAATATTTGTGATAGAAATATTATTTTTAACATGCATAGGAACTAAATAAAATAGTCATGTGTTGAAATCTATTTTAGTTCGCCAAAATTATCATCTTTGAAATGTGAAGTGTTAAAAATAGCCACTGGTTCGAATAAACGTGCATTAGTTGAAATATACATTAACTAGCTAATGATATGATTTTAGCCTATGCATGCGATATTAGAATGAGTGGTGTTTTTAGACCCAAGCAAATCAAATATGAAGTTGAATAGAAAATGATAAATGTTAGAAATTGTATATATGTGCATGCATATCTATTGAACAGGTTAAAGCAAAAAGGGGCTAGAGAAGAGGAATAAAATTTTGTGCCCGACAAATAGGTACACATTTACTATTTGTTTGGGTGATGATTTTATGAGCCTATTGGCTAGCCGCTTGGCTTTTTCTTTTTCTTTTTGAGATTAGAAGGACCGGGAACGCTATTTGCGATTTCCCGATGCCCCCGGTACAAGGGAGGTTATGGCGAAATTTTCCAAAAATTTAGGGTGTTAGAAAAATATTTGAAGTGAAAACGATATAGAAATTATTGAATGAACTATATTTATATAAATATATAAATATAAATATAATTAAAACGAAACGTGGCCGTGCAGTTCATATTTTGAAACCGTGATTTCAAACGACTAGTGCGGAAGATCCGACCATTGGATTTTCCCGAAACCTCAACCGTTGGGTTCGCCTTGGAAATATCTTTCCAACGGCACCAACTTTGTGAAGATCCGACGGTTGGATTGTCTGGAATGTTTAATTCAAATTTAGTGAAAAACAGCGCCAGAAACGATTATGTTTATATATATATATATATATATATATATATATATAATTAAATTAAATCGAATAACGACGCTGCAGTTCGTAAATTGAAATCGTAATTTCAAATGGTTAGTGTGGAAGATCCGACCGTCGGATTTTCCTAAAACTGGAACCGTTGGGTTCGTTTTGAAAAGACCTTCCTAATGATGTAAAATTTGTGAAGATCCAACGGTTAGATTTTCCTATATGTGTAAAACAAAATTAGTGGAAAGCAGCGCCAGTGCGTCGACACGACCTGAAACGTCGTTTAATTAAATATGGCCGTTTTAAATTAAATAAAAATGGCGATATATCGTTATTAAGTGCTATAGACGATATAGAGTGAAAATAAACCAATTTTGTTGTGTTTGCTTGATATGTGATGGTTGAATGTATTTGACGTGAAAATTATAACTAAAACAACTGAAGTGTGAATGTTGAATAGTTCAACCCTGTGATTAATTGGTTTGAAAATCTAAATATACGTGGGTTATTTGAAAAGGCCGAGTTTATCTCATTTCAAATAATCGATCGACGTTGAGAAGTCGAAGAGTCGAAGACGACTGAAGACCGACGATCTCCACGTTGGATGGATGGGCGCTACTGATGCTCGTGATTGGAGTAGCTACCATGAAGGAATTGAAGTAGTAGCCGTCCAAACATAGTGTTGATTGTACGGATATGCGAGGAATTGGTGCCTCCGGTTTCGTTCAGACCCAGAACGGACTTGTAAATGGACTGTGTGTCTGACATTGGATTTTGTTCTGTGTTGATTGATCTCTGTTAAATATATATCTGTTTGGCGGCGGAGAATTTATTCTCTTGCTTAACGCCCTTCTCTGAGACGTACGAGCTTAGAGGTTATGTATTGACAGAAATCAGTCGCATGGAGTGGATTGCCTGTGTGGCACGCCTAAGTGGCATATGATCAAGGCTTCTGTTGCAAAGCAAAATCTCGTGGTTGATGATCAAAGCATAGTCTGTGTGACGTAGCTTTGTGTATAACGTGAATTCGTGAGCCTCACACCTCGGTATGAGTCAAAAACGGGAGAAGGACCCAAGGAGTGCATGACGTTTCTTTCTAGCTATGGTGGTGTCAGTGACCTCCCAGCCCTGACATTTATATCTTTTTCACCTGTGTGGTTGTTGGAATGCGAGGCGCCTCGATTATAGGTCTGTAAGGACCGGGAAACGTGTGTTCAGGAATTGCCAATCCTCAAAAGTAAGAGAGGACCGGCCTTGGAGGATCCAGGGGATTGCTGTGTGCGGTCCCGAGGCGTTTGCTAGAGTGTCTCGAACGGAGAGGAGCTTGCCCCTTGCCTCGACTCATGAAGGAATCCAATTTCCAATACGATATGTGCGATTGTGATTGTATTACTAGTATGGCGACATAGTGGTATGGGTCATTTATGCCGCCTATGATTGATATTTATGATTGAAATCGCTTTTGAAACATATATGCACTAGTAATAATATCAAGCACTTTTGTTTTATTCGTATGAAGCATCTTTGGCCATTATAAGGTAAAAACTCTATCCTCCGGCTTGCGTTGCATTGTGTGATGGGACCTGAGTCTTATAATGGCTTCATTTTAGAAAAAGCATTGCGTTGATTTAATCATTTACTTTACTTCATGCACTAGCACTCATTGGAGTAAACCCGTTCCGCGAAAGTGGCGTGGTCCTTTGATTTGCCTTATTATTGTTGTTAATAAGTTGAATAGATTTCTCATACCAGTCCCATGACTGACTCGTAGTTTGTTTCACCTTGCAAACTCGGGTGCCCTTATTTTCACACGGGCAGCCTAGTTACAGGTTTCTGATGCACCTTTTGGCTCATGGCGAGGCTCGACTACACCGTGCTGACTTGGATTTTCTCCGCCATTATTGTATCTATATTATGATTCCGCCACTGGCGATGTAGACTGATATTCCTTTTGTGAAACACCCCACCTCCGTTAGGGTCACTCTCAAAGGGAATGCCCTAATTTTGGTGGGGGTTTATAAGTATAAGTCACAGATATACAAGACAGATATAAGAACACATATTTGTAAACAGCGGAAGAACAACAAACTTTATTTCATAAAGTCAAATACGTGTTACAACAACATCCTTTCCAATAACATAACATTTTCATAATCTGTCTTGAGTACATTATTTAAAGAAGCATAAATAAATCATAGATAAACTGCAAAAGCCCCATAGTGGATTGCCCAAAGCCATAGTTCAAAACAGGAAAGTCCAAGCAATACATTTCTCTTCTTCAAGCTGGATGTTGCGGTTGGTCAAGCTGCTGTGTTCCCTCCCTGAGGACCTGGGGGGGGGGGGGGCAACGGAAGAAAGAAGACGAAAGAAAAGTAGAGTCAGACATAAAGCCTGAGTAAGTCTAGTACTATTTTGTCTACGAATAAAGAACTGGGTATGATAAGTAATAACAAGAAGTGGGCAAACACTATAACTTGGTTAAGTTGCCTAGGGTCGAATATACTATCGTACCCCATGTTGATCTCTGAACCCATATAAACTAGTTTCCAACTGGCACCCCATAATCAGGGTGATGTGATCCATTCTATGATGATCGGCTCCTACTCGCATAGTTACATGTGTCTTACGGCCCTCGATGTCTGTAGTTACCTATGCTGGTCCCACCATGGGGTGTATCAAGTCCCATAGTGGCAACCCGACACAACCTTAGAGTGCACAGGTATGCTACTGGTGTCCAGTGCCTTATTTTTCTGTGCCGGAGTGTGTGCACGCCCGCACTCCGTTAGAACCTACACTGCTACACCACCGCCGTCGCTTTGACCTCTTACAATCAGCCCAGTAATCGTGCCCCACCCAGCCTAGTTTCAGGGTATCCTGGTACACCTTTTAGGGTTACTGCTGAAAAGGGTCCCCCGTTACTAGGTTTTCTATCTCTAGCCAACATGCTAAGTTGGTTAAGTGTTTTCTAACCTAACCCCCACCAGTCCGTTTAGTTTAGCATGTTCCATTTTGATTAAGTCTTTAGTTCACTTAATCCTAACAATCCTGACTCAGCCTTAATTGTCTTATTAAGGCCCCGACCTCTCACATTAGACAGGTATTGTTGTGGCTGCCTGTTGCCGGTTGGTTCCGGGCAGTCTTACGCCACAACTCAGTCTAACCTCGGGTCCTTATTGGGCTCCATGTTTAACCTCCCACATTGGATAGGTATTGTTGTGACTACTGGACAGCCGGGCGGTTCCGGGCAGGTTTACATCACAACTCACTCCAACCTCGGGTTAAACACATCGTATGTTCTACTTTTACATATTTTGTCATTCCTCTTTATTTCTTATATGTAAATATTTGCGGCCCATTATTAAGTTAATGGTGTAAAGGTTACACCAATCATGGGCCCAACCCATACTTGATCTTGGGCCCTTCTATTATATATTTTCATTCATTAGTTAATTTTTAATCCAACGTTATTTTCCCCCGTTTTACACGTCCGTTTATATATATATTGGGCTTAGCCTTTTAAAGCCCAATTTAGCCATGCGAAAAGGGGAGGCTTATGGCGTATACACAAAGAGGGGAAGGTGAGCGCATGAACTTGCAATACGACGTTGGAAATACAAAATAGAAATTGGTGTACTTGCATAGTGGTAACATAGGTGACATGAATCAAAGCATGTGAACTTGCATAGGTTTAACTACAACATGAACCTATATTCTTATTTAGGCATAATGTCAAACATAAGCATGTCATAAATATTCCTAGCATGAGCATAGCATAATGTCAAACATAAGCATGGCATAAATACTTCTAGCATAAACATGGCATAATGTCAAACATAAGCATGGCATAAATACTTCTAGCATAAACATGGCATAAGGTCAAACATAAGCATGGCATAAACATAAACAAGTCATGTTCATAAGGTTTCTACATGTTTACAAAGGGGATACTTTGTTACTAACACAGAAGCATAGATCAACTAAATTTTGGTTTAAGTCTAATCACATAACGATAGTATAAATATACTTATGCATAAATATTTCTAAACATGGTGTTTGCTTTAAACTTGCAAAAAGGGATTTTTGAGTCTAACCTAGCCATGTCTCACATATGTCATCATATAATTCTTGTAAACAAGATAGACTTAATCATGGATTTCAATTATGCCAAATATCATTCATAGCCTAGCCATATTCATAAGTTTGCAAAAGCATGACTTAATACATGGATTATGGTGTCAAAATTCCAACATAGTTTCATATGAACTATAACAACCAAACTTGTTTCAATTACTTGCAAAATGATTTATGCACAAAATATACATCATGACGACATAATAACAAAGCCCCAAACTTACATAAATTTCACTCAACTACATACATGTAGCTTCAACATAGATTACATAATTTGCGCAATATTCCAAACGTATATTTGCATAGAACTACCGCATGTAGTTCTTTATAATGAATAACATAATTTTGCACAAATATGAACTAATTTATTATCCCAATTCAAGCATACAAATCAATACAATTGTTTATTCATACCAAAGTAATACTCTACTTACAATGGTTGCGGCGAATTCTCTAATTAAGAGATATGATTCCTTTGTTGAATTGATTGGCTTTAGGTTGCTTGAATTGCTTTAGGCTTTAGAACTCTCCTCCTAATTCTCTCTCTAGTTGGCGGCTACTCTTTGTCATTCCTCAGCAACATGGCGGCTATGTTCTTAATTTGAATGAATAGATTAGGGTTTAGTCTAGGGTTGTTTATATAGAGGTTAGGAATTGATTAGGACCATTGATGTTGCTAGGTTAGATCGTAGCCATTCATTAGATAGAGAGACCAATTAGAACCCGCCACCTAGCCCTAATGACAAAGCAGACCACAGAAATTCGACCAAACACAGACCTGGCCAGCCAGGTTGACTGGGCTCGACCAGGTCGACACCCCTGTCGACAGGGCTGTCGACAGCCCTGTCGACATGGGTAGCCCAGGTCGACAGCCCAGTCGACCTGGGTGGCCCAGGCGGGTGTTCTTCCACCCTGGCCCATTGGGCCCTACTTCGGAATATTTAATTCTGTTTGAATTTTAAATTTAATTTAAAAACTTCCAAAGGCCATATCTTCTTCATACGGACTCCGTTTTTCGAAAACTCGGACTCTATTTCGCGTATTTTTCCGAGACGAACGCAATGGCGTATCCCGTTTCCCTTAGTTCTTTGATTTCAGATTAATTATACTTTAATTTGTTAAATTCACAGTTATAGAATTCTCGGGGTGTTACATTCTCCCCCACTTAAAAGGATTTCGTCCCGAAATCTTCAAGTTAGGAGGAATGTATATCCTAACATCCAATCATCCATCTACTCATCCATCAAACACGAGCATCCATTGTCCTTAAAAGACTTCTAATGCTTCATGATCATATGCGAAGTGTGTGTATATGAACTTATCTAATGCAAAATCAGGCGGTCTACTTATTCAGTTGACCTCCTTAATGCGAGTTATGTAAGTGCCATGAATCCATTATGTATGCAAATTTTCCTATTTTTGATTCTACATGAGTGCACAATCATTCAATACAAATGCAATATCCATATGACAACACATTAAAGTTCAACCATATACGAATGCAAACATATATGCATATGCAATATGAAGTGACTGAGCCGATCTAAAACCTAGATTGTGTGTGTATATGCAACCACTAGCAATCACTTGCAACCACTTGCAACCATTCATACATAACATGTTTCAATTACATGTTTCCATCCAAAGAGTTTCTACCTAAAAGATACGGTCGAGGAAATATGCCTAAAAAGATAGATAAAAGCGCAACTTAAGGAAAATGAAAGATCAAGAATGTACCCTCGAACAGAAAAGGGTAGGCAGTGCGTATTCTAGCTTCAGTTTCCCAAGTCGCGTCTCCCTCGGCGTCGCTCCACTGAACTTTGACGAGCTTGACTTCGCGGTTGCGTAGCTTCTTCACTTCCGTTCCTAAGATGCGGGTTGGAACTTTTCTTATGGTTGCTTCGCGCTCCACTTCGGCCTCTTCGAGGATATTTGGCTCTACCACTTCAGCAGACTCATGTAGACATTTTCGGAGATGTGAAACGTGAAAAACGTAGTGGACTCCAGCCAACTTCTCGGGTAGCTCTAATCTATAGGAAATTTTCCCAAATGTTCCTATCTAAAGGTATAGTTGAAGTAAAAACTTTGTGCCCATTAGGCAATGTCAAAACTGAAAACCTATGCCACATATATATTGATTAGGAGAAGAACTCCCTAAGCATCAGCCCCGAAGACCGAAATCAACATCAGACTGACACCCAAAGAGTTACTCAACCCAACCACCATACATGATTCTAGGCAACTAAGCATGATGGACTCCTTTTAGGTCATAAGGGAGTCCCTCCCTAAGACCAATCTGTATCATATAAAACCCAAAAACTTTAGTCAAACCAATGAACACCCTCGAGCCCCAACATGTGTTACTAACAGATGAGTCATACTCCCTATGTGGTTTGCAACAGAAATTGGATTGAGAATGGGACCGAGAGGATATACCGAAAAGATACTATGCAAGTAAGCTCTACAGGAAGAGAGGGATCAAGGATATACTCTTAAGAAGAGATATTATGCACGAATCTAGTCTTCAATCTTCTAAGTCGCATTTTCTTGAGCTTAACTCCATTATGCTTTGTCCATCTTTAACTTCACAATTTCGTAGCTTCTTAATTCTTGTTTCCTTTTTCACTTATTCTCCTTCTAGTATACTTGGCTCAAGCCTAACTGTGTACTCATGGTTCCATGCAAGCTCTCCAAAATTCATTAGTGAATCTTGGATCTTGTTCACTTACTCGAAGGTATTCCACATAGATGAATTTTCTCTTGAAAATAAACAAATGTCAACTATGTTGCCAAATGTACTTACTAAGGTGATTCTTTACAACTCATGCATCAGCGAAATGAACCTTCAGCCTTAGTGGCGAACACTACTAGAGCGCCCTAATTTGAAATGCTCCTCCTAATGAACCCCTTTTCTAGAAGCTCTTTAATCTGTTTACTGAGCTCTTTCCTTTCTCGTGGAGCCATATGTCTAACGGGCAACGCAACGGGCTTTGCATTATCTACAAGATATATGCGGAAGTCTATTTCCCGCTTCGGAGGTAAGCCCTTCACCTCTTCAAAGACATCCGGATATTCCCGGACCACTCTAACTGATTTCTAATTTTCAACAGAGGCATCTAGCGAATCAAGATAACTAAGCATAACCGCATACGAGGGATTACAAGAAATTTCCAAAGTATTACCGAGCCGGGTTAGGAGCCTAACAACCCTTTTCTCACAATCAAAGATGGCCCCATTACTGGATAGCCAATCCATGCCCAAAATCAAACCATACCCCGAAAAGCCCAAAATAAAGGCACTACATTAAAATTCAACACTTAGAATAGAAATTTTCAAATCCAAACAGATCATAGACAAATGAGCTGGGCCCCCAATTGGGTTTGAAACAATTAAGGGGTCCTCTACCATACTAGTTTTTAGGTGCAGAGATTCTACTAAAGCAGACGAGATAAAGGAGTGTGATGCGCCAGAATCAAATAAAGTGCGAACGGGGTGATCATAAAGATAAACTACACTTTCTACAGAAGTGTTTGTACCTTGCTGTTGCAGAGGTGGCGCTTCCAGCACATGAACCTGTGCCCCTGGGGTAGATCCAGCGCCCTGCCCCTGTCCTCGTTTCTTTGGGCAGTCCTTAGCCCTATGGCCTGTCTCACCGCAAGAAAAGCACCCACCATTCTCCTTGGCCTTCTTTTTCCGGCAGTCCTTTATTAAGTGCCCCACTTTGCCACAGAAATTACACATCCTCTTCTCTTTGTTGCCTTCCCCGCCTTTTTTAAAGTCTGTCTTCCTAGGCTGCAAACCCTCTTTCTTCCCTTGAGAGCTTTCTGCCTTTGTCTCCTTCTTGCCCTTATCTTCTTCATTCAGCAATGCAATTTGCACCAATCTTTCATACGTGGCTCCCATGGGTATATGGGTCATGGCCAAACTGTGTAATGGCTCATTCAACCCTTTGACGAAACGGAGAGCCTTCTTGTGCGGGGTGTTGACTAGGTCAAGCCCAAACCTAGCCAGCTCATCGAACTGATTCACATACTCTCTGACAGTCTTGTCTCCTTGCTTAAGAAATAAGAATTTTTCCAACTGCAAACTTCTTTCCGCATCTGAGAGAAATTTGGTCTCAAACCTTGCCCTAAAGTCCTCCCATGTCTCCACTGGTCTTTCAGCATTAGTGACTTCCCACCAGTAGGAAGCCTCGCCCTTCAATAGCCACACCGCCAGCTGTACTTTTTGTCTATCCTCTACCTCAAAGATGATGAATAGGTCCTCAGTTTCTTTCAGCCAATTTCTAGCTGCTACGAAGGACTCAGTTCCATGGAAATCCCTTCCTCCCATAGCTTTAAAATCTTTACATATCTTAGCAAAAGTGTTTCCCCGAGGAGGGGGTGGAGGAAAAGGTGCTGCTGCAGCTGGATGATTTCCTTCCGCTGGGGGAGGAGGAACGGTAGGACCTGGCTGAGTGGCCCTTGCTTCTAAGAACCGTCTAAACCAACCAGGTATTGGCACCCCTTCCGGCAAGTTAAGATCTTGGGACATGCTGAAACAAAAAGGATAGATTCAAAACGAAGGATAAGAGATAGTACCTATGGCTTTGTGGGGACTTTGCCTTTTTAAAATAATATTTTCCTTTTTAAAAAAATGCTTCTTTAAATTTCCCTTTTTGAAAATAATTTTTCAAAACTTTTTATCTTATCTGGTAAACCTATGCTCTGATACCAAGTGAAACACCCCACCTCCGTTAGGGTCACTCTCAAAGGGAATGCCCTAATTTTGGTGGGGGTTTATAAGTACAAGTCACAGATATACAAGACAGATATAAGAACACATATTTGTAAACATCGGAAGAACAACAAACTTTATTTCATAAAGTCAAATACGTGTTACAACAACATCCTTTCCAATAACATAACATTTTCATAATCTGTCTTAAGTACATTATTTAAAGAAGCATAAATAAATCATAGATAAACTGCAAAAGCCCCATAGTGGATTGCCCAAAGCCATAGTTCAAAACAGGAAAGTCCAAGCAATACATTTCTCTTCTTCAAGCTGGATGTTGCGGTTGGTCAAGCTGCTGTGTTCCCTCCCTGAGGACCTGGGGGGGGGGGGGGGAACGGAAGAAAGAAGACGAAAGAAAAGTAGAGTCAGACATAAAGCCTGAGTAAGTCTAGTACTATTTTGTCTATGAATAAAGAACTGGGTATGATAAGTAATAACAAGAAGTGGGCAAACACTATAACTTGGTTAAGTTGCCTAGGGTCGAATATACTATCGTACCCCATGTTGATCTCTGAACCCATATAAACTAGTTTCCAACTGGCACCCCATAATCAGGGTGATGTGATCCATTCTATGATGATCGGCTCCTACTCGCATAGTTACATGTGTCTTACGGCCCCCGATGTCTGTAGTTACCTATGCTGATCCCACCATGGGGTGTATCAAGTCCCATAGTGGCAACCCAACACAACCTTAGAGTGCACAGGTATGCTACTGGTGTCCAGTGCCTTATTTTTCTGTGCTGGAGTGTGTGCACGCCCGCACTCCGTTAGAACCTACACTGCTACACCACCGCCGTCGCTTTGACCTCTTACAATCAGCCCAGTAATCGTGCCCCACCCTGCCTAGTTTTAGGGTATCCTGATACACCTTTTAGGGTTACTGCTGAAAAGGGTCCCCCGTTACTAGGTTTTCTATCTCTAGCCAACATGCTAAGTTGGTTAAGTGTTTTCTAACCTAACCCCCACCAGTCCGTTTAGTTTAGCATGTTCCATTTTGATTAAGTCTTTAGTTCACTTAATCCTAACAATCCTGACTCAGCCTTAATTGTCTTATTAAGGCCCCGATCTCTCACATTAGACAGGTATTGTTGTGGCTGCCTGTTGCCGGTTGGTTCCGGGCAGTCTTACGCCACAACTCAGTCTAACCTCGGGTCCTTATTGGGCTCCATGTTTAACCTCCCACATTGGATAGGTATTGTTGTGACTACTGGACAGCCGGGCGGTTCCGGGCAGGTTTACATCACAACTCAATCCAACCTCGGGTTAAACACATCGTATGTTCTACTTTTACATATTTTGTCATTCCTCTTTATTTCTTATATGTAAATATTTGCAGCCCATTATTAAGTTAATGGTGTAAAGGTTACACCAATCATGGGCCCAACCCATAATTGATCTTGGGCCCTTCTATTTTATATTTTCATTCATTAGTTAATTTTTAACCCAACGTTATTTTCCCCCGTTTTACACGTCTGTTTATATATATATTGGGCTTAGCCTTTTAAAGCCCAATTTAGCCATGCGAAAAGGGGAGGCTTATGGCGTATACACAAAGAGGGGAAGGTGAGCGCATGAACTTGCAATACGACGTTGGAAATACAAAATAGAAATTGGTGTACTTGCATAGTGGTAACATAGGTGACATGAATCAAAGCATGTGAACTTGCATAGGTTTAACTACAACATGAACCTATATTCTTATTTAGGCATAATGTCAAACATAAGCATGTCATAAATATTCCTATCATGAGCATAGCATAATGTCAAACATAAGCATGGCATAAATACTTCTAGCATAAACATGGCATAATGTCAAACATAAGCATGGCATAAATACTTCTAGCATAAACATGGCATAAGGTCAAACATAAGCATGGCATAAACATAAACAAGTCATGTTCATAAGGTTTCTACATGTTTACAAAGGGGATACTTTGTTACTAACACAGAAGCATAGATCAACTAAATTTTGGTTTAAGTCTAATCACATAACGATAGTATAAATATACTTATGCATAAATATTTCTAAACATGGTGTTTGCTTTAAACTTGCAAAAAGGGATTTTTGAGTCTAACCTAGCCATGTCTCACATATGTCATCATATAATTCTTGTAAACAAGATAGACTTAATCATGGATTTCAATTATGCCAAATATCATTCATAGCCTAGCCATATTCATAAGTTTGCAAAAGCATGACTTAATACATGGATTATGGTGTCAAAATTCCAACATAGTTTCATATGAACTATAACAACCAAACTTGTTTCAATTACTTGCAAAATGATTTATGCACAAAATATACATCATGACGACATAATAACAAAGCCCCAAACTTACATAAATTTCACTCAACTACATACATGTAGCTTCAACATAGATTACATAATTTGCGCAATATTCCAAACGTATATTTGCATAGAACTACCGCATGTAGTTCTTTATAATGAATAACATAATTTTGCACAAATATGAACTACTTTATTATCCCAATTCAAGCATACAAATCAATACAATTGTTTATTCATACCAAAGTAATACTCTACTTACAATGGTTGCGGCGAATTCTCTAATTAAGAGATATGATTCCTTTGTTGAATTGATTGGCTTTAGGTTGCTTGAATTGCTTTAGGCTTTAGAACTCTCCTCCTAATTCTCTCTCTAGTTGGCGGCTACTCTTTGTCGTTCCTCAGCAACATGGCGGCTATGTTCTTAATTTGAATGAATAGATTAGGGTTGTTTATATAGAGGTTAGGAATTGATTAGGACCATTGATGTTGCTAGGTTAGATCGTAGCCATTCATTAGATAGAGAGACCAATTAGAACCCGCCACCTAGCCCTAATGACAAAGCAGACCACAGAAATTCGACCAAACACAGACCTGGCCAGCCAGGTTGATTGGGCTCGACCAGGTCGACACCCCTGTCGACAGGGCTGTCGACAGCCCTGTCGACATGGGTAGCCCAGGTCGACAGCCCAGTCGACCTGGGTGGCCCAGGCGGGTGTTCTTCCACCCTGGCCCATTGGGCCCTACTTCGGAATATTTAATTCTGTTTGAATTTTAAATTTAATTTAAAAACTTCCGAAGGCCATATCTTCTTCATACGGACTCCGTTTTTCGAAAACTCGGACTCTATTTCGCGTATTTTTCCGAGACGAACGCAATGGCGTATCCCGTTTCCCTTAGTTATTTGATTTCAGATTAATTATACTTTAATTTGTTAAATTCACAGTTATAGAATTCTCGGGGTGTTACATTTTGTGTACTCTTTATGTATGATTCCGCCTCAGGCGATGGTGACTGATTATGTATCATTATGCACTAAGTTGTATCCTGTACTATGCTTCTCTGATGTGATATTATCTATATGATTCCGCTGTCATATGTGTGTAAATTATTCTAATTTCTGTTTATGCTATTATCTGTGATATGCTAATGATGATTAATGTGTTATATTCCAATGATTATCCTTAACACCGTGCCACGGGGTTTTGGGATCGTCACAGTTACAGATATCACTACGAGTATATCATATGGTTAAATTCCATCTAGATCATTCATAATTTTCATTTGGTTTGAGATGTATCCAATAATCACCATTATCGTTACCCTGTTACGAATAACTTTAGATGATATCAAAACACAAATATCCTCAAATAAAATTATAATGATTTCAGCTCTGAGGACCATTACATCACTGTCACTATGAGAATAACTTATGATATAGTTGATATATTCCATGTAGTTATTTCACGGTGGGTCATCCCAATACGCTATTTTGTGATACATATTTATGTCTTGACTTTAATATCACGTATATTAATGATAAATGAGATGTGATCATCAGTCAATCAACATACATGTCCCAACGCTTTATTGTTGTCCTATACAAACAATAAAACTCGACTAGGGACATTTAAGAATTATAATACTTATCATGTTATATAATCTCAAATTCAAGACTTACCGAATTATATAATTCTTTATTATAATTCCAAGGACTTATATTATATTAATATTTATATTACGCAGTAAATATAATAAGTAATATTATTTTATTCCAAATAAAATAATAACAACAACATTGTTATCTATCACATTAAATGGATTGCCTCTCGGGCATAAACTCTAACAAATGACACTTAATGGGGCAAGTGGAAGGCATGCATGTAAGGAGGCATGCAAAAATACAAGTGTCCTTACACTTGTCTCAAAGAGGGAAAGTGAGCTTTTGGTAGCATTTTCCCTTACATGCTATGAAAAATAAGGGCAACACTTGATTCTAATGCTACTGATTCATTAGGTTTGACAAATCCGATCGAATGACAAATAATGCCAGTAAATCCAATTGACAAATCCGATCTAACGACAAATAGTATCAATAAATCCAAACTAATTAATAATCATTCTCATTTATAATTCAAGTAAAATCTATCATATAATTTATCAAAATTATTAAACATTCTTAACCATATATATTTATGTCAAATTCAAATTTAAATTCAAATTAAGTAATAAAAATTCCAATTTCAAATTGGTTAAAAATTCTTGATCGTTACATTGATGATCATCCACACCTGCTTGGCACGTCTTTTAGCGCATTATTCCTTTGGTTCGGTGCAGGGGTTGTGGGCAGTCGTCATAACACATCTATTCCTTTACGTTTATGCTACTCTGGGAATTTCATTGTGATGCGTATGAGAGATGTTGAGAACACTAGTTTCAATTGACAATAGTTGATTATTGATGTTGTTTTCGGAAGTGGTCAATAACATGTGAAACCAAAATTAAGGGTTTTGTTTTCAAATTTAAATCTATTTTTGTTCTAGTCTATTGTGTGTTTCTTAAATTGATAGGTGTGCAAATGGATGGACGGATAGTTATGGAAGTAGTTGAAGACTACGTGTGTCAGAGAGTGTCAATGAGTCTGTATATGAGTGAATCGAGTGAGAGTGTAGTGAGGAATATATGTAAATATGAATTACTGTGTAATATACCATCAAACGTACAATAATGGAGTCAGAAAATTTGTATTATTTGAAATGTAAAAATAAAATATTTATTTGAATAAACTATCGTGTTTGAATATCTGGTTGTGTAAGTAGTACATTATTCAATACATATCGTTATATTCAATAAAATATTACAGTATGTGATGGAAGATATTTGTAACATCCCAGATTTTCGAACGTTAATTACAAATATTTAAATATGTTTTAAATATTGATTTGGCAGTATAAATGGATTTTATATTGAATTTATTTATATTTTTATCGATATCATATAGGACTTAAAAGTGTTTTCTTTTCAAACGACCTCCGTTTTCGACGAAACGGATTTTTTTGGAATATGTAAAATTAATTATTGCTAGATTTTCAGTTTGGAGTCAATTAGAGTTGTTTTATCAGTGAGCATATAGAGATGAACCGATAAATTAAAATATCGCCGTTGTGCAAACAGAGTCCGTTTTCAACGAAATTAGTTTCGTTGGGATCGGAACGTTAAGACGTAGCGATACATTCATTTTTCATTGTGGTTATAGCTCGCGTGTGTATCTATACAAATTTAATGATCATCGTAAATAACGGTTAATGGTAAAATTTAATATTATACTAACATAAATAATTGTATGAAACTTAACATCTAAACTATGAACCATATTCTTTTATTTGGATGTTTAATAACACCTACTCCTACTGTAATAAACAATGAAATGTTCTTCTATCTGCGTTCTTTTGTGTGTTGTTCTCGAAGTATCCGGGCTTTCCTTCACGGGGAAGTCACGGGTTCTATCACCTACATTTTTAAATCACACCTTCCCATCTCCTTGTTGCAAACTTATGCATGGTCTCCTAATCCTATGCATGGAGATCCATAGTGTACACAATAATAAAGATTTCTAAACAAAATGTGATGGACTACACATAAAAATTTCAACTCACCCGTACTATATGCCAACAAGTCTTTTCATGCTACCCAAAATAGCTTGCATGCTTAGACAAGTGACGGCAAAGAAAAAGAAGTTTTCCATGAGACCGCACATGCTATCCTCCCTGAATACTATCTACTACCCTACTCTTTGTATTTTCAATCAACGTCACCACCAGCTAACTCTAATGCATAGCCTACCCTAGTTATTATATAATTTGTATGCTATATTAAAAACCTATACTCCAAAAAATATATGCAGATCATAGAACCAACTTGCTCACACAGACAAAATATATACATATGTATATATAACCTACCTCACATATATACGCTTAAATTAAACCTACCTCATATACGGACGCAGACCTACTTTGTAATTCAATCACTACCCTTTGAAAAAGGAGACACCCTTCCCAGTTGATCACGCTAGGAACATTTCACTTCAGCCCTCACAATATATGCACAGCTCATGCCAGTAATGCAGTTTCACTTTAGCCATACGGATAGCCAACCTAATCTAATATCTACACTTACCTCTTGATGAAGACATTGATCTCATCCAGTTCATTCCCGTCTATATATACACATACGCCCTACACTGCTCCTCACCATAACTTAAGGTTTCTTAATTCTCCTTCCAACTACGTTAGAACGAACGCTTCCATAAAATAAAAGCAAAAGAATAAAGAAGAAAGTGGGCGCTGTCTAAAGGTAGCATTTCTTTTCTGGGAATACTGGGATGGCTCAACGCGGTTCAGTGGAGAGTTTATATTAACAACTATGGAGTTCACTTAAGGAATGAAGAACCTAAGGCATGAGAAGGAGAAGCAAATGTGGAGAAATGTCATGAAGAAGCTGGGGCGGGTCATGAATGGAAGGAACTGCATGGGAAAGTTAACGGAAAAAGGAAATATGGGGTATTCGAACCATGCAGGAGAGAAGAGAAGCAGTTAAAACATATGTTGGCCAAGGAAGTTTTCTTCATAGGTTACTGTTTAGCCGAAGGGAGGTTTCAGTGCGTGGACATACAAGGGAGAAGAGCAGTTTTCTTTTTTGTGGGTTGGATGGACGGACGTGGGTTTTGTGGGAGGCTGCTGCTTATATGGTGAGTTGTGTTAGTCGAAGTTGGAGGAAGCGTGAGTGGTGGCGAAGCAAGGCGGAGCTGCGATGGTCTGAACAGTGGTATTGATGCTCTACGGATCAGTGACGCGGTGGTGTATGGGTGAGGGGTTGTGATGTATGAAGTCTGGAGCTTGCGTGGTAATGAGAAATAAATGGGCTTGAACTAAACGATATTTGCAGGTATAAAAAGATGATGAACAATGGATTTCTTTAGTGCTTAATTACATATATTCATGCCTAATCAAATATTAGTAATGGCCGATTTATATATATACATGGTCTGATAAATGTTTAATATACTTAACTAAATTTGTAACTATGCCTAACCTTACAGTGCTTACACCCTTAAAATGCCAATTCCTTGTATAACGTAGACAATGGTTACAGTATTTCTAAATATGTAGTATGTAAATATAAAGTATAACCTCAATGTTTTATGCATGGACATGCGGATACGGGTTAGGCAACTGAAGATATAATCCACGTTTTCTGTTTAAAACATTATATACGTTCAAGCATCTCTCCCTAGTGCATCAAATTAAGAAATACCCATTCATATATACTATATCAAATATCCCTGTTTGGATGTTGATACAAAATAGATAGCTTGCTTTATATCCTACAATAACTATTTTAGATACTTGAAGGTTAATATAAATTATCCTCTATATAAAATAATTGAAATCTTGCCGGAAGGAAGATTAATATAGGTGACCCTTATAGAATAAAATATTATCTAGATTAAAAACGTGAATGTATCATTTGTGTATGTAACTACCCGAACTTCCCCATGAAGGAAAGCCGGGATTGCTTTGAGGACAAGACGAATCGGAATACAAACTGAAGAACATTTCATTTCTTATTACAACAATTCCATCAGAATACAAGAATATACAGAGTATGAATAATTATAATACAACAGAAAAATATCAGATATTACAATATATTACATAGCAGCAGAAAAATAATACCATAAACAACTGAAAGAGATAAACGGATATAGAGCTTTCCGAATATCGTTCCAGCTGTAAACCAGGATCCTGTGAATATAGATCTACAAAACCAAAACTACTAGCTGCCCGTGTCGAAAATTAGGGAACCCAGAGTTTAGTTTAAAACAATAAACTCTAGGTCAGGCATGTGATTGGTGTGAGAACTAAAACAATTATTTAAAACTTTACTTTAAATCAGATATACCAAGGGACCTTGCCGTATAACACGGAACATGTTTCCTCCCAAGAATACCAGTGCATATAACAAAACAGCGCAATGCTTTTTGGAGAAATGAAGCTATTATAAGACCTAGGTACCATCACACAATGCAACGCAAGCCGGAGGATAGGGTTTTCCCTTATAATAGCCAAACATGCTTGGTACGTTAAAACAAATCATTTGATACTATTATAACTGCATAGTGTATAAAAAAACTTCAAATATAAATGTATCAATCCTAGACGGCATGGGTACCATATATCATGTCGCCAATACTAGGCTCTACAATCAAAACCGCAAATGTCACATATTGGAAGTTGGAATGCCATTTGTGAACCAAGGCAAGGGATCGTCCTTACCGCTTCGAGACTCTCTAGCCCGAGCCTCAGGCAAGTACTCAATCAAGCCTTAGGAGCCACAGGGTCGGTCCACCGATGTGGATTAAAATGCCTGAACACTGCATTTCCCCGCCCTATGGGGCGTAAATGAGCCAAATGACTCCATCGGTCCCGGATCGACCGATATAACCGAGGCGCCTCGCAATCCATCATCCACATAAGTAAAATATCTGGGCATGTAAAACCCAAAACACCACTCCTAGCTAGAAGGAAATGCATGCCCTCCCTGGATCCTTCTCCCGTTTCTGCTACACACTGAGATGTGAGGCTCGCGAATTAACGCTACACAAAGCTACGCTGTATTAAAGCCGTGCTTTGATCATCAAGCACAAGACTCTTCTTTTCAATAGAAGTCTTGATCATTTGCATCTCAGCATGCCAAACAGGGAATTCCTGCCATGCGACTAATATCAATCGATATATAACCTCTGAGCTCGTACGTCTCAGAGAAGGGCGTTAAGCAAGAGAATAAATTCTCTGCCGCCAAACAGATATATATTTAATAGAAATCAATCAACGCAGAATAAAATTCAATGTCAGACACACATTCATTTACAAGTCCGTTCTGGGTCTGAACGAAACTGGAGGAACCTTATTCCTCGCATATCCATCGATCTCCAAGTACGTCTGGAGGATCACCAACTGATTCCCTCCTCTTGGGTGTGCATCCCAATCAAGATCATCAGTAATTATCCAAACAAATGTGAAGACCCCTGGTCTTCAACCACTGTCTTCATCGTCGACTTCTCGTCGATTCAGTTATTCAGAATGGGATAAACCCAGTTTTTCCGAATAACTCGCGTGTATAATAAACAAGTGTTATAAAAACACAACATATGCCTTATTCCAGTCCAGAATATTCCTTTATTCAAATATTCTTTTACTTTGGGAAAGGTTCCCATTAATTTTATCAAAGATAAATTCTTTAAATTTATTCTTTATTCTTCCTTTGAATATCAATTCAACCCAATTTATGGTTTATCCAAATTAGTCGAGATTAGCGAACCTTACCGAAGTAACCATTTGTTAAATTCCCAACCCCAACCTATTCAACCCATGAAGTAAAACTGGTAATACTTCATATCTAACACCGCGGTGTTATCGGTAAATTCAGTTACCATTTCACGTACAAATCTAATTAAAGATTTAACTATCGCTTGGAGCAAAACTGGTGATACTCCTTTCTCAATCATTTCAATCTAATTAAAGATTCATTAAAACTCCACTTGGTTTTAATCTTCCCAAAAATCAATATCAATGATTGTTTAACTTGGGAAATCATATCCTGTCTTTAACTGGGTTACAGAACCAATGTCATTTAAAACACGGTTCATGATAAACCCAAAATCACATTCTGTACCATCAACCTTTAATCGTAAATTAGCAAGTGAATAATTCCCTAAGTGTTAACCCCAAAGGCCGAAACCAACATCAGATCAATAACCAAGAAACTATCCAACTTAACTAATCTCCAGTTAATTTCTGATTTTCTTAACTCCGTTGGGTCTAAGAACAGTATTATTAAAGATACCATTCACAACAACCCAAAATCGCATTCCATTAACCATGGAATCTTCATGCAAAACAAATCGATATATATAATCGATATAAACTTCCACATCGGACTAACAATATAAATGGAATAACGACAAAGCCTTTTAAATTCCATATATATTAGCAGTCCTCATCCACAGAAATTCACTTCGATTATTACCAAATCGAATTCCATTCCATTCCAATTTATTTTATTTAAATTGGAAAACTTTACTTTGGAAAATCTCCTTTAAATCTTAACAAAAGATTTATAAATTCCAAATCACATTTCACTGTGAATCGGGTTAAAGAACGAATGTCGTTAAAACACAGTTCACAACAAACCCAATTCACAATCCATAAATTATCCGGTTAAAGAACAAATATTATTTAAAACACTGTTCACGACAAACCCAAAAATCAATTCCAATTCAATTCCAATTAAATATTATTTAACTGGTATACTTCATTAAATCGAAATAAAAAGATTTAACCTTTTTCTCAACTGGGTTTAAGAGCAGTGTTAATGAAGACACCATTCAGGACAAACCCAAATCCCATTTGATATTAAATACAAGGCTCTGAATAGAAAATATATCGGCTTATATTCAATATCAAATTCTACGATCAACAAATATCTTGTTGGAAACAACGGTATAAATATATCTTTCTAATTTCCATAACCATATCTGTATAATCATGAAATCCAACATCAAAATATTCTGAAGACAATTTCGATTCAAATCCATTTCCACTTTATATATTGGAAATTCTGGTTATTCTCAAAACCATTTCAAATCCAATTTATTTATTTTAAAAGTAAATGGATTATAATTCTAGTTGAAAACTAGTTCATTTCGATAAAAATCTATTTTTATATTTTCAAATATGGAATTTTTCATCCCAATTCTTTCCAAATCATTTCTTATGATTTTACACTAATTATTGATATTTTTAATAATTTTATCAAGGCCAGTACAGTCGATTTCTATCAACGGCCATCGAACTGCACTTACAGTGACATTTTCCAAATTTGATTTAGACAAAATTCCAAATCCAACCATTAGATTTCTAATTTCTTGTATTCATTAGAAAGCTCTTTTCGATACGAACCCAACGGTTCCGGTTTTAGGAGAATCCGACGGTTGGGTCTCCCGTAATGTCCATTCGAAGTTAATGGTTGAAATTCACGAACTACCACAGCGCGATGCGTTCTATTCAGGCCATTATATATATAATATATATTTCGTCGATTTCCTTTTAAAACATATATTATAAATCGTTTTAAATTCATTTTCTAAACGTTTTCAACTTCATATTCAATTTCTAATCAAAATTGAATATTCCATACCATTGATATATGAATGATAATATTTTCAAAACATTAGATTTTGAAATCAATTCCTCTTCGATATTCATTATAAAAATGAATAAAATCGTTATAAATATCGTTCACGTCAAAATGACATCAATCTAATCAACGCGGCTTTATATATTTAAATATATTCGTGTCCTCCTAAATCGGACATCAAAATCATATTTTGATTCTTTCTGAATATTGTTTGAAAAAATTCGTTATTTTAAAATAATCGTTATTTCAAAATCTTCATTCTTTCTGAACTGGAATCAGACACAGTCAGTTACCATATAACGTTGATTATATGGATTTCACGCAACCAATGTGTATAACAACAATGAAAACAACAATCCATCATCCAGAGTGCATTCTACACATTATAAGAAATAAATATAAATATTTAATGCTTACAACAGCCTGTCGATCAATCGATCGACATACCACTAATTATTGTGATTAGTGTATGCCCAATATCATCCCAATACCCGTGTGGGGTTTCAATCAACAAACACTTAATATTATTTGTGCAGTTGGGCGATGTGTAAAATTTATCGTCCCAATCAATATCAGTCAAACCAGTGTACATAAACAAATCGTCTGATTTGTAAATGAATGTTTATTTTATTCACATACACATTAAAAATTATATTTTTAACGATAAAATATTCATTCGGTTCATTTACACAATAAAAATGATATTTTTATTTTTCTAATATATTTTAGAAAATTTCGGTGGCATAATGGCGCGATACTAGAAACGGGATAAGGCCTAGCCTTACCCCCAGTCTAATAATGGCCCACGCCATACACATACCAATCTAATCACTTCCATTTCACCCAAACAACCAAATTCAAACCAATAATCCAATCAACTACACAACCAAACAAACAAGTCTTCCATGGTCTGTGGACGACGGGGAACAGTTCATATATGCAGTTACATAATAAATAACTGTATAAAGAATTATAGTGAGGAGTTCTCACTTAGAAGCTAAACCAAACGTCGCGAATCTTCTTATGTAGAAAATCTTTGCCGCATTTCCAACGAGATCAGTTTATGTGACGATCCCAAAACCCCATACGATGGTGTTAAGGATAATTATTGGAATATAACACATTAATCATCATTACCAGAATACAGATAATAGCATAGGAAGAAAATAAAATAATTTACATAAATATGACAGTGGAATCATAATATGTTACAACATCAGAGAGCACAGTGTAGGATACAACTTAGTGCATAAAAGTACATGATCAGTCTACATCGCCATAAGTAGTACATATACATAGAGAGTACATAAAAGATATATCAGTATACATCGCCAGAAGCTGAATCATATACATAGATAATAATGGCGGAATATCAATAGTCAACACTGAGAAGTCAAGCCTCGCCATGAGCCAAAAGATGCACTCTCTGCTGGAGTGCAAAGCCAAAATATGTCCTGCTACCAGGTACTAGGCTACCCATGTGAAAATAAGGGCACCCGAGTTTGCAAGGTGAAACAAACTACGAGTCAGTCATGGGACAGGTATGAGAAATTTACTTAACTAATTAAACAATAATAAAAAGGCAAATCAAAGGACCACGACACTTTCGCGGAACGGTTTACTCCAATGCTTGCTAGTGCATGAAATAAAGTAAATCATTAAATCATCGCAATGCTTTTTATAAAAATGAAGCCATTATAAGACTCAGGTCCCATCATATAATGCAACGCAAGCCGGAGGATAGAATTTTACCTTACAATGGCCAAGAAATGCTTGATACGTATAAAATGAAAGTGTTTAATATTATTACTAGTGCATATATGTTTCAAAAGCAAATTCAATCATAAATATCAATCATAGACGGCATAAGTGACCTGTACCACTATGTCGCCATACTAGTAATACAATCAAATCCGTGATTTCGTAGTGGAAATTGGATTCCATCATGGGTCGAGGCAAGGGGCAAGCTCCTCTCCGATTCAAGACACTCTAGCAAATGTCTCAGGACCACACACAGCGATCCTTGGATCTTCTGGGCCGGTCCTCTCTTACTTTTGAGGATTGGCAATTCCTGACACACGTTTTTGGTCCTATAGGACCTATATCCGAGGCGCCTCGCATTCCAACAACCACACAGGTAAAATAATATATAAATGTCAGGGCTGGTAGGTCACTGACATCACCCATAGATAGAAAGAAACGTCGTGCTCTCCATGTAGTCACTATCCTGTTTTTGATTCATATCGAGGTGTGAGGCTCACGAATCCACGCTATACACAAAGCTACGCCACTTAGGCCATGCTTTGATCATCAACCACAAGACTTTGCTTTTCAAAAGAAGCCTTGATCATTTGCTACTTAGGCGTGCCACACAGGCAATTCACTCCATGGAGTTCATACCAAACAGGGAATGCATGCCATGCGACTAATATCAATCGATATATAACCTCTGAGCTCGTACTTCTCAGAGAAGGGCGTTAAGCAAGAGAATAAATTCTCTGCCACCAAACAGATATATATTTAATAGAGATCAATCAGCACGGAACAAGATCCAATATCAGACACACAGTCCATTTACAAGTTCGTTCTGGGTCTGAACGAAGCAGGAGGCACCATACTCCTCGCATATCCGTACAATCAACAAATACGTCCGGATGGCTACCACTTCAGCTCCTTCAAGGTAGCTACTCCAATCATGAGCATCGGTAGCGCCCATCCATCCGATGTGAAGATCATCGGTCTTGAACCTTCTTCAACTCTTCGACTTCTAATCGTCGATCAATTATTTGAAATGAGAATTAACTCAGTCTTTTCAAATAATTCACGTATATTTAGATTTTCAAATCAACTCTTCACATTGTTAAATTATTCGACATTCACATTTCAGTTCTTTAGTATTATTTTCATGTCAAACACATTCAACCATCAAATATCAAGCAAACCAAGTAGAATTGGTTTATTTCCATTCTATATGATCTGTAATATTTTATAATGATATATCGTCATTTTTATTCATTTAAAAACAGCCCTATTTAATTAAACGACGTTTCAGGTCGTGCCGAGGCACTAGCGCTGTTTTTCCCTAAATTTGTTTTACACATATCGGAAAATCTAACCGTTGGATCTCAACAAAGTTTATATCGTTGGGAAGATATTCCCAAAGCGAACCTAACGATTCCAGTTTCGTGAGAATCCAATGGTCGGATCTTTCGGTATAATCATTTGAAGTTACGATTTCAAAACGCGAACTGTAGGGGCTCGATTCGTTTTATTTAATATATATATATATATATATATATATATATATATATATATATATATATATATATAATTTATTCGACGATTTCAATATCGTTTTCACTTCATATATTTCACTAATGCCTTTAAATTTCAGAAAATTTCACCATAACCTCCTTTGTACGGGAAGGGGTTTGGAAATTTATTGGGTCGTATTAGGTACCCAATAAATCCTAATAAGCATGCACATATTTATAGTGATATATTCCGGTGTCCACAGGGGAGTGTGTACAGATCATAACTCCAGAGAATAAATTTTTGTCACCCTATAAATGGTTTTTGTGCCTTAACGATCAGAGAGATGTGTTTATTGTCATCACCAGACCCGTGTGGGGTTTTTATCAATCTTGCAGTTTACCTTTACAATTTACATAGTCCAGACTAGTCATCAGTTCAACCTGTAATATATAGTCATCGCCATACAGGCCTCTCGCTCGCATGGTAAATCTTCAACCTCGTCACACAAGCTCCGAATGCTTATGTGGGATATGATGAAGTATGCTTATCTTCAAGAAGTATGTCATGTAGTGTAGTTCAAAATTAATTGTTACTATACTATGGCGACGTTTATTATTACACACAGAACAACCCGCACTCCGCATCCAATGGCATTCATAGGAGTTGATATAATAATAAAATTGCGCATCCAACTCATTAAGGTTTACCTATTTGTCGGGCACACAAATAAATTCTTTACTCAAAAGCAAATCCATTTTCCTGTTCAACATATGTATATATATATATGTGCAAACTAAGCTAAAAATAATATTTCTAGCGAACAAAGGTTTATTTCCACATATGGTTATTTTTAACACTTCCTACACATGTTAAAAATAATTTATTCAACCCACACATATTTATTTGAACAAATTATTATTTTTAACACTTCACATTTCGCACAGAAATGATATTTTTAGCGAACAAAAATATATTTCAATACATGACTATTTTATTTTGTTCACATACATGTTAAAAATAATTTTCATAGCAAACAAATATTTATTTCAACACTTCTATATTTTTAGCGAGTCGTTTACATGATAAAAATGATATTTTTATCATCAAAAATATTTATTCATCATATGAACATTTTTAGCACTTCATATTCACAATAAAAATGTAGATTTTATTGTTCAATCTATATATTCAACACATGAATATTTTCCACTTCACACATACGATAAAAATATGATTTTTATCATTCTAATCCTTTATTCAACACATGAATATTTTCTATAGTTTATATATATATAATAAAAATATGATGTTTATTATTAAAACAATTTATTTAAAACACGAATAGTTTATAGAGTTTATATATGTGATAAAATGTCATTTTTATTTTTTAAAGAATTTTATTCATCACATGAATTTCTATTCAACACATGAATTTCTATTCAACACTACGGTTTCAATACATGAATTTCTATTCAACACATGAATATGGTTTCGGCACATGAATTTCTATTCAACACATCAATATGGTTTCAACACATGAATAAATTTTTCAACACATGAAAATAATTCTAACACATGAATATTATTGAAAATTTTGGCAGCATAACAGCAGGGTATTTAAAACCGGCACCATCCCGAGTACGGCTCCTCGCTCTACCTTAAAACCTAACGGTTTTTGACAATGGGGATTTCATACATCTAGTTCGCACGCAGGCGAGTATGTTTTTCTTTTCCATAATTTATTCTAAATTTGTTTCAACCACAAACGGGTATTTTTCAACCACAATGGTATTTTTCAACCACAAACAATCCTATCAACCATTCGCATTATTCACCAAAATTTTCATGCTAATTCACAATCAATAAATATCGTCCATGGTTTGTGGATGAGGGGAGTATATAAATATAAATATATATATAAGTATATTTTATTTCCGTTCCAACACACATATGATTTATACAATGCATGTATAATTTATACATCGCTCATATAACTTATACAACGCATGCACATGAAGTATACAACGCGTATATAATTTATTTTCTGCTTATATAACTTATACAATACATTTCCATTCACATTTCGGTTTAGAAATCTCACATTGGTTTGTTGCTTTGCTAAAAATCGTAGCGAGCTCTGAAAAATCCACGGACAGTTCTAGAATGTAGAAAGCATCGACACGGTCTCGATGTTTCCTGTTTCATCGAATTTCGTCAACACATGATAAAGATATGATTTTTTAACTAAAATCATCGTTTGCAACACTTCAAACTGTTACAACCTTTTTATTTAAAAAAGTCATACCTTTCACGTTGATGCTTCAAAACTAGGGTTCGATTTTTTGAACGAACCGCTGCACAAAAGCAAAATCGACCAATACCCCGTTGTAGAGCTCCGTAGGGCGCGTAGAAGGGTGGCGGTCAAGGTGAACACGAACGCCTATGGTGGGCGTGGCGGCGAAAAGCTTCGAACTTCAGGGGGGGTGGTTCTCTCGAAATACGTGACGAGGGAGGGTGTAGTTGGTATTGATTTGAAGAGGAAGAGGAGAGCTACAAAAAGTTGCAAAGGGTCGGGGTCAAACGATGAACGGAGTGGCCGGAATCGGCCTGGGAACGACGAGAATTAGTTTCCGTCGAGAGCGAGGGTGATAAAGGGGGTTTTTGAATTTTTTTATATTTTTAAATTATGTTGGGATTTTTCTATTGGCCCATGCTTTATTTAATTTTTAAAATTGTTTTTCACCATACGAACTCCAATCCAAACCCAACGACTGTCGCCCCTAGCTAAATACCCCCACTCTGAACATAATGGGATATGTTTCGTAGGCCCATTCGACTGTTACAGTCAGTTATTCTTCAAATTAAAATATAAAACATTCAATATTTGATTTGAACGTATATTTCAATTTGTCAGGGCCACAAACTGATTCGAAAAATTCCAAAAAAATAAATCTAGCTATGTTTTGACGATACGGTCCCAACAAAACTAGTTTCGTCGAATTCTGAAACCGTTTGAAAAATGGCCATTTTCTGGTCAATCCAATTTGAATGAAATCAACAAACACGTTTTCCTTTGTCATGCTCACATATTAACTTCAAAAATTATGGAATTTGAAACCTAGCAATAATTTGACATCCCGGATCCAACAAAAGTGGTTTCGTCGAATTCCGATGTTGTTTGGAAAATCTCTAATTTCAAGGGCTATATATTCTCCATAGCGACCTCTCTGAAAATTCATTTGGCCATAACTTTTGATTCCCACTATGAAACTTCGATTTTTCAGATTCGTTAGAAAGATATTCATAAACAGATTTAAATATTTTCCAGTACAGTCAGTCAAAGTTTGAATTCGAATTTTCACACTGCCGCTCCATTTCTATCTCTTTATTTTATTGAAATATTCTATTTCAATTGCCTTAATCTCTTTAAAATAACCAATTTAAAAATTTTAAATTGGCTCGTATTTTCTGGGTGGTTACAGTTTCATGTTGTATATGTTAAAAATCACATTTTTAAAAGACGGTCTTTATAAATAAATATCACATTTTTATATCGCCACTTCATATATAAAAATCGTATTTTTATATTGTTATACATATAATAAAAACCGCATTTTTATTATATCACTACATATATAAAGATCTCATCTTTGTGCTAATGTTATGTATATAAAGATCGAACATTTATAGCGCTCTCTTGATAATAAAAATCATATTTTTATGTAATGAAAATTATATTTTTTTCTCCTCTAAAAATCATATTTTTATAAAAATCATATCTTTTCGCATTATAAAAATCATAACTTTTTCATTTTAAAAAAAATCACGTCCTCATTTTAAAAATCTAACTTCTTTATATGCTAAAATAAAAATTAAATCTTGATGATAATAAAAATTAAATCTTCATCTCAAAGTCCTAGCTTTTCATATGAATTAAAATCAAAGAAGAAATAAAACTTACATAGATTTTTGAGTTTCGATTGTTCGCGGTCCACGTCTTCATCTAAGGGGGGTGTCGGAGCTGCATCTAAGGCGAGGGTGACTGGTGCAGTGGTTTATTCAGGCAGTGAAAGAGGCGGTTTTGGCCGTGGGAATGGGTTTTAGGCGCGGGGTTTCAATCTAAAGAGAAGGAGGGGTTGGAGGGTGAGGGAGGAGGGGGGAGGGCCGTCAACGGCGGCGGGCGGCGCTGTCTGGGGGGGAGGGGCGCGATGGCGGCACTGGGCTGCGACGCGTTTCCCCCTTTTGATTATTTTTATTTCGATTTAAATAAAGAGAGAGAGGAAGGTAGGAGGTATAATAATATATATAATTTTATTATTTAATTCTCCATTAAAGTTGACTTTTCAATCAAACTCCAAACGAAACCCATTGACTGTCGTCCCTAGCTAATTACCCCCATTCTGAACGCAATGGGATATGTCCCATAAGCTAATTCAACTGTTTCGAGCAGTTTCCATCAAAATCAAAATATAAATCTATATATTGAATTTGAACGCACATTTCAATTTACCGGGGCCACATACGAACTCTAAAAATTCCCAAAAATATTTTCTAGCTTCGTATTGACGATACGGTTCTAACAAAGCTAATTTCGTCAAATTCTGAGATCGTTTGAAAAATGGCCATTTTTTGGTCGATCCAAATTGGCTTAAACTATTAAAACACATTTTCCTTTGCCACGCTCACATATTGATTCAGAAAATATTGAGTTTTGGAATCTAGCAATAACTTGACATCACAGATCCAAAAAAAGTGGTTTCGTCTAAAACAGAGGTCATTTGCAAATTTCAATTTTTAAGGGCCAAAAATCCCATAGCGACTATTCTGAATTTTCAACTGGGCATTACTTTTTATCCCCGCTTTGAAATTTTGATTTTTCGGATTCGTTGGAAAGATATTTTCAAATAGATTCTAATATTTTTGGTTTCGCTAAAATCTGGTTTATTTTGAATCCTGTACATTCATTTGAAACTTTAAATCGAATTTTTGAACTACTACGCCATTTTCAATTCCTTTTATAATTAAAATAAAATATTTATGTTCTAACGTCGATTCAAATAAATATATACGTTCTAATTCTATTCAAAATAAATTTCTCGTCGTTATTATTTAAAATAAATCAATTTAATATCCAAAAGTCACTAAAATTGCCAAAATAAAAATTTTAAATTGGTTCATATTTTCTGGGTTATTACAATCTCCCCCACTTAAAACTTTTCGTCCCCGAAAAGGAACGAAGCTGATTACAAATCAACTCAACTTTAATTATTTTTATTATGGCTTAAGTTCTTTAACTTTTCAGTTTCTAAGAACTTTTTCAAATTCTTCAAAAATTTGGCTAACACCCTAAATTTTCGAAAAATTTCGCCATAACCTCCCTTGCACGGGAGCACCGGGAAAATGCTGAAATTGCTATACAGGCCTCTCCTGTCCAAAAAGAAAAAGAAACAGCCAAGCGGCTCTTAAAATCATCAAAAACCCAAGAAATACAATTAACATGTACCTATTGTTCGGGTAAACAATTTTATTCCTCTGTTTAGCTTCCCTGCTATGACCTATTCAATGGATACACATGTATATGCATGCAATTCCAAACAGTTTTCAATACAGTTCAATATTTGGTACAATTGGTTAAATGGTTCAAATTCTAATTAATCAACCAATAATCAAACAACACAATCAGCAATCAATTTGTTGATTATCATTTCAAATTCATAATTTTGATTTATAGTCAAAAATCACATTTTTGGTGCCAAATCACAACAATAGACCATATCTAGTTTTGGTTCTCACACCAGTCTATTGGAAATATATAGAAATCCCACTTTCGTCACTCGAACATAAATTCTGATGACTAGTACGCAATCATCAGAATTGTAACGACCCAACTTTCGAACACATTGGAAGTGGTATCATTAATAAGAATAAGAACAGATAGAAGATAAAATCACAGAAAAACATCAGAATCTCACAGCGGAATTTTTACAAAGGATGATACTCCATAATATTACGCAGTAGTACATATTACATCAGAGCATACTGAATCTAGTGATACAAGCCATTCATAGTACATTCATAATTATACATATCATTGACGACTAACATGCAGACTTAATTATACAGTAGATAAGATAAGTAGATCAGTATACAAAAAGTTCCATCCCAGTTTTCCAAGTTTTTTTCCAATTCTGATTCACTTGACTATTCATAACAAGTGTTATGAATACCCAAGAGTTTAAGGGAAACACAGAAAAATAAACTCCGGGTCAGTCAGGGGACTGGTATGAGTAAACAGTTTTAAAACAAGTTAAAGGAATAGAAATATCTCATAAGACCACGCCGTGAATACGGAACGGGTTTTTACCTTGTGAGATCAAAACACTTTGTATACTTGAAATCAGATATTATCATAGTGTCTATTAGTTCTCACAAATAAATTAGAATCTAGAAGAATGCTTGCATCTCACATTCTCCTATATAGTATACAAATAAAAACTGCTTATGGAAATTTGGATTTCCAACTGTGACAAGGTATGGGACCACCTGCTGATGATGTATCTCTAGAGGCGAATACACATGGGTTCAACAAGAACGTCTTGCAACCCGGCCCACACATGACCAACCATTCATTTCGCTTGAGTGTATTGAATGTATATCACCAACGGTTGGGCTCAAACAACTGTTTCCTGAAAAGGGACAGCATCGAAATAGATTAGAGAAGTAAAAGGAATTTCTTTAGACAGGTGACTATACATCCTAATGGGAGCGACCCACATAACCATGCTGCCTGCCCGATTTTTGTCATTTCCTGGGTGTGAGGCTTGAGGCTAGACTTACCTTTTCATCATCACTGTTTATTTTTTTTGAATGCCACATCGTCAAAACTCGCCAACCACTAATTGACTTCCCCAAAAATATATTATAGATATACAGCGAGAGAAACGAATTCCTCTACCACCGTATATATACGTTTGGAGAGATCAACATTCGTGATCAGTTAGAATTACTTTGTCAGACATTCGTCCATACAGGTTGTCCTGGGATTGGACAAACCAAGGAACTATTCAAGAATAGTCCTTGTATATCGCCGTCTTCAATTTAAAAATCTCTAACGCGCGACATATAATCAAATCAAAGTGAAATATTTATTTCGGTCTCTTTGGAATGATTAGCGAAATATTTCTTTTTAAATTATTAATCTAACATGATTATAAACTGATTTACATATATAATTACAGTCAACCGAACAACGTATAATCATCTTGCTTATATCTGGGTATTTTGATCCTCTCTTAGAAATGGACAGATTCAGTGTGCGCGTCCCACACGGTTTTTTTTCTTTTCATTTTGTTTGCCCACTTCTAAAAATAAAATAAAAAACTTACAATTTCTCTTTAGAAATTTATTACTCATAACTATTCCTTAATCAGTTTATTCACAAATGAATTAAATTTATAATTTATAATTTATATTTCAGCTTTTACTCTTTATATTGTTCTTGTCAATTTTCCCTTTTATTTCTTATATCGATCTACTTCTTCTTTGATTATATACCAATAAAATTATCTTTTTTTTTAAACATGATTAAAATTTACAGTTCTTATATAATACTGAACAGTATATAACCATTTTCTTGCATTCAGTTAACAGACAATCCTAGCGTATGAGCAGTGTACGGTTTTCTCTTTCTTTGACTATACAGTTTTTAAATATTTATTATTAGAAAATATCTCAAATTCTGATTATAAATTAAATTTATAATTATAGCCTCTGCATGCAAAGTTTCAACTTTTGACAAACAATGCTCTCGATTCTGATTCACTTCTTTTTTTTCACATTTGCTAATTTAAATAAAAACTCTATTTTTATTTAAATATTTATTTCCCTTTTTATTTCATCCATTATTTAATTTAAAACTAGCGTAAATTTTAAATATATTCAAAAATCCCCATTTGAACATAATTTAGACAAAGTGCCACTTCTGGTCAAAGTACCAGCTGAAAAACCTGGTGTGCGCTCGGGAAACCAGCCCCGGTTATTAGTGTTTTGCAAAGTACCACATTTATTAACTAAAGTGCCAGGTGACCAAAGTACCACATCTGGTTTCCACGTAATTTCCTTGCCCGATCACCCCAAAACTACATGATTTCTTGGCAGATCACTATCAAAAACCGATGCCACTTCTCCTTCTTCTTCTCCCTTTCTTTTACATGGTTGTGCACCTGCACACACACCACGACCACCAACATCGCTGCTGACTGCCCCCACATGCCACATCACCTTCTCTGATCACGTTGGCCTACTCCGATCATCACTTCCACTATGCTACAGTGTTTTTCCGTGCCACCCCTTTTTACAAAAAATACACCATTCGAGAAAATGACCACCGCTCCTTCCCTCGACCATGCGCCACCGCCACCTCCTGGCCACGTCACCACACCACCCAGATGCCGCCAACTCCCCTGGACCGCACCGCCAAAGCTCCGGTGTTGACCAGCAGTTCGGCGAGAAAGACCCAGCACCAAACGACAGCCAAAAACCCCATTTGCCCCTCGTACCCAAAAACCATGTATTAGAAAATTTATTTAACATTTTTCCTGTAATCTATACTTTCCCCTACTCCTTCTAGCCGAGTGCCACCCCCTTCCAAGTGAGTAGTTCGCCGGGGATTCACTAAAATAGGTTTTCTGACCATCCCCCTTTATCTCATGATCCACACCCATAAAAATCTTGAATTTTCTTTTAAAAATAATCATTTTTTCCCACCATCATATTTTTATAATTAAAACAAATTTTGAAGTGGGTTGAAAATCCACTTTGAATTTGTGATTATAGAGAGTTCTGTTGTTTTCTGTTTTCAAGTGCCAGTAAAGTTTTTGGCAAAGTTTGTTTCATTTTGAACACTTATATGACTTGGTGAATGTTTTTAAAAATGGTATGGCATCATATCCTTAATCCCCTAACCTATGTTTACTGATCTATTTAGATCTATAGAGATTCAACCAAAGAAAATAGTGTCTAGTAACAATATCAGGTAATGCAACTTTCTAACCTTTTGTACTTAAGGTTCTAATTATCTACAAACGATTTCTCCACCAAACTAAACAAGCAAGCCATACAATACATACTACTTGAACAAGAACACAAAAGAATCCAAGTTCAACTCATAGTTCAAACAGCAAAACTGAAGGAAATTTAAAACAGAAAATTAAAAACAGGTTTACTCACCGGGCAATGTTTGAACCCTTAGCTTTCTTTCTCCTTTACTGATCTTATTCAAGTGCTTGGTGTTGTGTAGAAAAATGTGTGTGCTTATGGTCTTTTTATAGTGGTAGAAAAATCATAAAATATTGGTTGCACAAAATCAGTTTTCAAATTTGGTTAGTGACAAATGATTGACAACTCAACAAAAATCTTTTTTCTTCCTTCCAAATCAAAGCACCACCACCCCCATTCACATGGCTTATCTCAGCCAACATCACCCTAAAAATCCCCTTGCACATGGCCTTCCTTTTCCTATTGGTTACTATGAATATCACCTTAAATGCCATTAAATCTTCCTTGGTTCAAACGAATTATAGTATCCATTTTAGTATCATACATGCTCATTTTTTTATTGTGTTTCAACCCCAAAATCTTCACATGAAAATTTGATTTAACACAAAATATATAAATACTTTTACTTGGCTTTCAAGGTAATCTAAAATCTGAAAATTTTTGTACCAAAATGATCTTGGCATGTGATGAAATGGACATTAAAATCTTGAAAAATCTATATGTTAGAATTTATCTAGTTTAGGTGAGATTCTCGATATATACACAAGCTTTTAAGGCACATGTCTCATGACAAAATAAACATGTTTTTGAAAGTGCAAAAGAAAATGTCATTTCCAGAAAATCTTGAGAGAAAAGAAAAAGACTCAAAAACTGAAAATACATTGATACAAAAAAATTTGGCCATGTGAACATATCTCTCTAGATTCTCTTTACTAGCTCATTATTAGTGTAGGTGTTTTCTTTGAATTCTGTTCATGAAACATTCTACCAAAAGGAATTAGCTCTTTCATGTTTTGGTGTTAATGTACATGTGAATGTGAACTTGTTTTAATACTTGCTTTAAAAAAAAATGGTTTTGGCATGTTTTTATTCAAGGGTTAAAAGTTTTTAATCCAATAATTTGCAAAAAAACCAAATTCTAAATCTTTTTGAAAAAAAATGAACAAAACATGTGTTATAAAATGGCATTTTAAAACTTGCTATATCTAAGTGTTATTCTACATACAAGTATAAATTCAATTCAAACAAACGCTATCTAATTCATGTTATCATACATGAATGTGTAAAAATGGGTTTTAGTAAGTGTTGTGATACATGCATATGTAAATGTTATTATTCATAAATTAATATGTTTTGAAATTTCAAAGTCTGGATTTCTAAATCGTATTTGTAAATACATACTTACGATCAATTCATATCTGTGTCAGCGATGATAAAAACCCCGGGACATTACAATCCACCCCCTTATAAAAATTTCGTCCTCGAAATTTGTAAACAGTAGATTAGAGTTATCGAGTTATATATAAATAATTAACACACATCAGCCATTTTCCTATTCAAAACCAAAAATATCTATCCAAATTCCCTTTTTAACTCATCAGTCAATTTACTTAACTCCGTTAAGTATTACCCACAATCTTCATTCACTTAGTTAATTATCTCCATTTCGGGACTCACTGATTCACAAATCGACCAATTCACTTTCCCTGAGTCCATATCCCATGAATACTTAAGTCCATTCTTAATTTTAGGAAATCCAAATTTTAATTCAATTTAAAATTCTAACCCGATTTCTAGTACCAATATGATTGGATATTATTCTAATTTAATCCAACCATATTTAATTTATCTTAAGGATGACCCTAGTTAATTAACTCCTTTTATATAAAAAGAGTAAGGTACCTTCTGAAGCTCCTTCCTTTTTCACATTATCAGAAGTTGATGACTTATCCATTAAAGCATAGACCTTTGGTTGTTGTGCCTTTTTCATAAGTGGACAGTCTTTAATCAAGTGCCTAGGCTGATGATAGTTATAGCATGAAAACTTTTGGGGAATAGCATCACTTGTTCCCTTTTGTTTCTGTTGAGGTTGCTCCGGTTGCTGAGTTTGCTGTGGCTTTTCCGCTGCTGGCTTCGTACAAAATCTAGCAATTTGTCCTTTCTCCTTGCAGTTATGGCATTGCGTATCTTTATAACGCTTTCTGGCTTTCTCCCCCATCTTTGGTATTCCCTTGTTATTCCAGTTCGGATTAAATTTCCTTTGTTGGAATTCTCGCCACCGGGTTCTCCTGTCTGATGTTTTGAAACTAGCTTCTTTCCTTCTAGTGCCTCATAACGAACTGCCATATCCACCAGATCGACGAATGGAATCTTGAGATGCCTAATCATTTGAAGTTGCAGGCTAATCTTCAATCCTGCTATGAAATTTCGTTCTTCTTGAGTAGGGTATTGATCAGTTCTGGCCCAAAACAAGAAAGTGAATTGAATTTGTTCTCATATTCGGATATTTTCATGTTCCCTTGTTTGAGATCGATGAAATACCGATACATTCTAGTCTTTCCGGCAGTAGGTAGAAATTGTGCTTCGAAAGCTTCTTTGAATTTTTCCCAAGTGAAGTCTTCCTCAGGAACATTTGGGGTCTGAGTATCCCACCAAATAGCAGCAGCTTCTTGAAGTTGCCACGAAGCTAAGAGACGTTTCTGCTCATCATTCAATTTCAGTCCTTTGAAAATCCTCTCACAGGACCTCAACCATGCTTGGACTTCAATGAAAGATTCCGTCCCTTTGAAAACTTTTCCTTCCAGAGTCGTATACTCCTTACAAATATTATCTTGCTGGACTGGTGCAACTTCCTCCACAGTTTCTCCTTGATCCTGGGATCCGGTATTACGACCAGTGGTAGTGGAAGTTCCACTAGCTCGACCTCTTTGTCCTCGGTTACTCATCTTAATCACCTGAATATAACAGGTTGTCAATCCAGACTTGAGTGGATATAACTAACTTAGGTATACCATCCAAGTTGATTTATTTAAAAATTAAATTTTATAATAAAAATACGCTCTCTTACGCTCACCCAAAGCTTGGGTAATCAGTAACCTAAGCTCTGGTACCAACTGTAACGACCCAACTTTCGAACACATCGAAAGTGGTGACATTAATAAGAATAAGAGCAGATAGAAGATAAAATCACAGTAAATCATCAGAATCTCACAGCGGCATTTTTACAAAAGATGATACTCCATAATATTACACAGCAGTACATATTACATCAGAGCAACTGAATCTAGTGATACAAGCCATTCATAGTACATTCATAATTATACATATCATTGACCACTAACTTGCAGACTTAATTATACAGTAGATAAGATAAGTAGACCAGCATACAGAAAGTTCCATCCCAGCTTTCCAAGTTTTTTCCAATCCTAATTCACTTGTCTATTCATAAAAAGTGTTATGAATACCCAAGAGTTTAAGGGAAACACAGAAAAATAAACTCCGGGTCAGCCTGGGGACTAGTATGAGTAAACAGTTTAAAAACAAGTTAAAGGAATAGAAATATCTCACAAGACCACGCCGTGAATATGGAACGGGTTTTTACCTTATGAGATCAAAACACTTTGTATACTTGAAATCAGATATTATCATAAAGTCTATTAGTTCTCACAAATAAATTAGAATCTAGAAGAATGCTTGTATCTCACATTATCCTATATAGTATACAAATAAAAACCGCTTAGTGCTTATGGAAATTTGGATTTCCAACTGTGACAAGGTATGGGACCACCTGCTGATGATGTATCTTTAGAGGCGAATACACCTGGATTCAACAAGAACGTCTTGCAACCCGGTGTGACGACCCCAAACCCCTTACAGACGGTGGCAAGGGTAATCCTTGGAATATAACACAGAAACAGCTAATAGCAGAACAGAACTAAATAAATACGCCAGATAATGAACAATAGAATATACTGGATAAACGTAATCATCAGAGTTACACAGTATACAGGATCATACTTAGTACAAATACAGTTCAGATATACATAAATGTCTTCATCGGAAAACAAACATAATGTACAATAGGAGCTGAACAGCATAAAAAGAGATAAATGATAGAATCCATCTTCAGCTCCAGCTATCCAGAAAGAAGCAGCTAAACCTGAATACAAGGCTGCCCATGTAGAAAAAGGGGCACCCGAGTTTGAAATTGAAACAAACTACGAGTCAGTCATGGGACTGGTATGAGAAATCTACTCAATACATTTATAATATGGGTAATCACAGGACCACGCCACTTTCGTGGAACGGGTTTACTCCATTGGTTTGCTAGTGCTTTAAAACAAATCTTTCTTTTAAACATCGCAATGCTTTTTATAAAAATGAAGCCATTATAAGACTCAGTTCCCATCACACAATGCAACGCAAACCGGAGGATAGAGTTTTACCTTATAATGGCCAAAATATGATTGATACGAATAAAACAAAAGCATTTGATATTATTACTTGTGTTTATATGTTTCAAAAACAATTTCAATCATAACTATCAATCATAGACGGCATGGGTACCATATATCATGTCGCCATATATATATATACAATCAAAACCGCACGATGTCGTATTTGGAAATTGGATTTCCGTCATGAACCAAGGCAAAATATAGTCCTTACCGAATTCAAGACAATCTAGCCCATGTCTCCGGAACAGCCGCAACTGCCCCTTGGAGCGACAGGGTCGGTCCACACGGAGTGGATTATAGTGCCTGAACAATACGTTTCTCCGCCCTTTGGGGCGTAAATGAGCCAACAAATGACTCCATCGGACCCGGATCGTCCGATCAAACTGAGGCGCCTCGCAACAGCAACAACCACATAAGTCAAACTCGTTAGGGCGTGTAAAACCACTGATGCCACTTCTAGCTAGAAACAAACGCATGTCCTCCCTGAGGTCCTCTCCCGTTTCTGGTTCACACCGGGGTGTGAGGCTCGCGATTTCACGTTATACACAAAGCTACGCCACATAGGCGGTGCTTTGATCATCTCCACAAGACCTTTCTTTTCAACAGAAGCCCTGTTCATTTGCCACTTAAGCATGCCACACTAACAATTCATGCCATGCGACTGATGTCCATCGATATACAACCTCTGAGCTTGTGCGTTTCAGAGAAGGGCGTTAAGCAAAAGAATAAATTCTCCGCCGCCAAACAGATGTATATTTAACAGAGATCAATCAACATAGAATAAAATCCAATGTCAGACACACAGTCCATTTACAAGTCCGTTCTGGGTCTGAACGAAACCAGAGGCACTATATACCTCGCAAACCCATCGATCACCACGTACGTCTGGACGATCACCACTCATTATCCATATTTTGGGATGCCTCCCAATCAGGACCTCGGTTACCATCCAAACGAGGTGAAGATCTCCGGTCTTCGACCACCGTCTTTATCTTCGATTTCTTGTCGCCGATTCAGTTATTCAGAATGGGATAAACCCGGTCTTTCTGAGCAACTCGCGTATATAATAAACAAGTGCAACACTAACATATACACGCATCATTTCAATTCATTAGTCACTAACCGTCAATCAGTAAGAGAACGATTTCCCAAATATTAACCCCGAAGGCCGAAACCAACATCAGATCAACACCCAGGAAACCATTCGACTTAGCCAACCTTCAGTTAATTTCTAAATCTCATCCATATCGTTTATAATATTTTATAATGATTTATCGCCATTTTTATTTATTTTATAATAGCCATTTTATTCAAAACGACGCTACGGGCCATAACGCGGCCATGGCGCTGTTTTTCTTCGGATTTGATTTACGCATATCTCAAAATCTAACCGTTGGATCTTCACAAAATTTAAATCATTAGAAAGATCTTTTCAAAACGAATCCAACGGTTCCAGTTTCGGGAAAATCCGACGGTCGAATCTTCCACACTAGCCATTTGAAGTTACGATTTCAATTTACGAACTGCAGCGTCGTTATTCAATTAAATATAATTATATTTATATATATATATATAAGTATAATCGATTCTGGCGCTGTTTTTCTTCAGTTTTGAATTAAACATTCCATACAATCCAACTGTTGGATTTTTACAAAGTTGGTGCCATTGGAAAGAATTTTCCAAAGCGAACCCAACGGTTGCGATTTCAGGAAAATCCGATGGTCGGATCTCCCGGTTTAATCGTTTGAAATCACGGTTTCAAAATACGAACTACAGCGTCGTTATTCGATATATTTTAATTCTATTTATATATATATATATATCGAATCTTCGATTTCAAAGCTATATTCTTTTCATACATTTGATAAAAATGAGATTTTTATCTAACTGTCTTCTATTTCAACACTTCACTATATTTAACAATTCATGTATATAATAAAGATGTGATTTTTATTGTAAAACAATTCATTTCAAAACACTATTACTTCGTATAGTTAATATAGGTGATAAAAATAAGATTTTTATTATAAAACAATTTATTTCAAAATAAGATGATTTTATACATTTCATATTGATGTTAAAAATGGGATTTTTATTATAAAACAATTTCTTCCAAAATATGAATACCATCCAACACATGAATTTTAATTCAACGAATGAATATCGATTCAACACATAAAGGTTTTCTATAGTTTATATATATATATATATATATATATATATATATATATATATAAATGTGATTTTTATATTTAAAACACGAATACCGTTCAACACATGAATTTCAATTCAACGAATGAAAATCGATTCAACACATGAAGGTTTTCTATAGTTTCTATATATAGATAAAAATGTGATTTTTATATTTAAAACACGAATACCATTCAACACATGAATTTCAATTCAACGAATGAATATCGATTCAACACATGAAGGTTTTCTATAGTTTATATATATAGATAAAAATGTGATTTTTATATTTAAAATACGAATACTGTTCAACACATGAATTTCTATCCAACGAATGAATATCGACTCAACACATGAAGGTTTTCTATTCAACGAATAAATGTAGTTTCAACAAATGAAAATAATTCAAACACATGAATATGATTCAAAATTTCGGCAGCATAACGGCAGGGTAGTTAAAACCGGGACCGTCCCTAGTAAGGCTCCTCGCTCTACCTTAAAACTTCGCGGTTTTTGACAATGGGGAATCATGCATCTAGTTCGCACGCAGGCGGCATGTATATTTATTTCATTTCCACAAACTAATCCTATGTGGTTTCAACTAAATATTTCTCAACCACAAACGGGTATTTTTCAACCACAATCAATCAATATCAACCACAAATAATTCCAATCAACCATTTGCTATCAATCAATTTTCACACCAATCACAACCAATAAATTTCGTCCATGGTTTGTGGACGAGGGGCGTATATATATACATATATATATTTATATATAGCAATTCACTTCTATTTCAACACATATATAATTTTTACAACGCATATATAACTTATACATCGAACGTACAACTTATACAATGCTGATACATGAGGTGTACAACGCTTATATAACCCATACATCGACTATATAATTTATACATCGCCGTTTTCCATATTGTTTATAAATTAGAAATCTCACATTGGGTTCCACTCCACCAAAAATAGCAAAAGGCTCAGAAAAATATGCGGTATCTTCTAGAATGTAGAAGACGTCCACACGGTCACGATGTTTCCTTTTTCATCGAATTTCGTTAACACACTAAAAAGATATGATTTTTCAAAGTTTTGCAACACTTAAAAGTGTTATTTTCAATTCAAAATAGAACAAGCCGTATACCTTAGTTTTTATTCGAAACTAGGTTTCGATTTTTCTTCGAATCTGCGCAGTGATATGACGATCGGCCAACACCACGTGGAGCAGCTTGGAGAGGTGCGCACAACCAGGGTGGTGCAGGCGATCTCGACGGCGCCGTTGACCCACGGCGGAGCGATGAAGGTCGGATCTTTAAGGGCTCGGTTCTCGCGATTCACCAGACGAGAGGGGGTGCCACGACCATGGATTTGAAGCTTGAGGGGAGCTCTTCAAAAAACCCAACTGGGTCGAAGGGTATCGGTGCGTGTAGGAGGAGAAAACGAGGGGGAAAGCTTTGAAGAACTTCCGCCGTGCGTTCTGGATGATATCGGGGAGAGAGAAGAATGCGTGGACCAATAGGATTTTTATTTTATTTATATATTTTAAAAATCCGAAAATACCCCTTGTCACACACGAACACCAATCCAAGCCCAACGACTGTCGTCCCCAGCGTTTTACCCCCATTCCAAACACAATGGGATATGTTTTAAAGGCCCATTCGAATGTTTCAGTCAGTTTCCATTCAATTTAAAATATATAACATTCAATATTCGATTTGAACGTACATTTCAATTTGCCAGGGTCACAAACTAATTCGAAAAATTCCAGAAAAAAAAATCTGGCTATTTTTTGACAATACGGTCCCAACAAAACTAGTTTCGTCGAATTCTGAGACCGTTTGCAAAAAGGCCCATTTCTGGTCGATCCAATTTAATTGTAATTGACCAAAACACGTTTTCCTTTGCCAAGCTCACATACTAGCTTCAAAAATTATGAAATTTGAAACCTAGCAATAACTTCACATCCCGGATCCAACAAAAGTGGTTTCGTCGAATTCCGAGGTCGTATACAAAATGGCCAATTTCACGGGCTATAAAAATTCCATTGCGACCTTTCTTAAAATTCATTCGGCCATAACTTTTGCTTTCCGCTATGAAAATTCGATTTTTCAGATTTGTTAGAAAGGTATTCATTAACAGATTTAAATATTTTTGGTTTCACTAAAATCCGGTTTGATTTGCACCCGGTACAGTCCGACAAAGTTTGAGTTCAATTTTTGAAACTGCAGCGCCATTTCAGGCCTTGTTTATAGTTAGAATTAATTATATTCGTTTTCAATCTTCGATTCAAACTAAGTTTTCATTGCTATTATTTAAAATATTTATTTTAAATATTTAAAATCCATTATTTTAGCCAATTAAAAAAAATTAAATTGGTTCAGATTTTCGGGGTCGTTACAATCTCCCCCACTTAAAACTTTTCGTCCCCGAAAAGGAACAAAGTCGAATGTGGTTTGATTATTCAACTCTACATTCGATCTGGCTTCAATTCTCCAACTTTTTCAGTTTCTGAGAATTTTCTAATTCTTCAAAAATTTGGCTAACACCCGGAATTTTCGAAAAATTTCGCCATACCTCCTTTGTACGGAGAGAGGTTTGGAAATTTATTGGGCCGTATTAGGTACCCAATAAATCCTAATAAGCATACACATATTTATAGTGATATATTCTGGTGTTTACAGGGGAGCGTGTATTGATAATAACTCCAGAGAATAAATTCTCGTCACCCTGTCAAAGCCTGAGGGAGTGTGTTTTTTAAATGCTCCAGAGGATAAATCCTCGTCACCTCGTCCCATGTGGGAAATAAATAGTCCATGTGTCGTATCTAATAACTAGAGAGACGTGATTATTGTCAACTCCAGACCCGTGTGGGGTTTTTATTAATCTGGCAATTTAATCGTTACAATTTAAATAGTCCATATCAGTCATCAGTTCAACCTGTAAAATATAGTCATCGCCATACAAGCCTCTCGCTCGTATGGTAAATCTTCCACCTCGTAACACAAGCTCCAAATGCTTATGTGGTATATGATGAAGTATGCCTATCTTCATAAGTATGCCATGTAATGTAGTTCAAAATTTATTGTTACTATCCTATGGCGACATTTATTTTTACACGCAGAATAACCAACACTCCGCATCCAATGGCATTCACAGGAGTTGATATAATAATATTTCGCATCCAACTCATTAAGGTTTACCTATTTGTCGGGCACGCAAATAAAATCTTTACTCTACAGCTATCCATTTACCTATTCAAACATATATAATGCACAAGTATTTATATTTCTATATATTTTCTAATCAGTTCAATGTGTGATTTAATCGAATAAATTCTACCATTCATTCTATTATTGATTAAATTAACTATTGTTTTAATAATTTAATTAATCAAATCTACCATCACACAACTCAAACAATCAATCCAATTGTTTTTAGCTTTTTAAAAATCATACAGATCAATTTTTATATTCTTTTATAAATTATTCAGACTACAGAATTAAAAGTGCACATCCATGAAAAGAAAATAACAACTGAGTAGAGAACTAATTGGTAATGCAAAGTATGGTAAATGTACCTTGCACCGGAGTCAATCAGAGATATCTACTCGGCATCTGGGATAGGCTTTCTGAATGCTCTCCTCAGTTTCCCAAGTACAATCTCGTAGATCTCCACTCCATTGCACTTTGACTAAGTGAACCTTCTTGTTCCTCAGTTCTTTGGTTTCTTTGCCGATGATCTTTAGCGGCTCTCGTCTTACAGCTAATTCAGGGGTAATTTCAATATCCTGTTGAGCTGCTTCTTCCACGATCAAGTCTGGATCATGAACGTGCTTTCGAAGTTGAGATATGTGAAATACATCATGAACTCCAGGCAACCAATCAGGCAATTTAACCCTATAAGCGATAGTTCCGATCCGTTCCACAATAGGAAACGGACCAATGAATTTGGGCGCCAATTTCCCTGTTTTACCGAACCGGATTACTCCTCTCATCGGCGATAGTTTTAGATATACATAGTCGCCAACAACAAAGGATATATCTCATCTTCTCCTATCGGCATAGCTCTTTTGTCGGCTTTGAGCAGCGAGTAATCGCTTCTTAATAAAATCGACTTTGTCGGCGGCTTCTCGGATCATATCAGGACCCAACACAAGTCTATTACCGGGTTCGACCCAACAAGCAGGAGATCGGCACGGTCTACCATACAATGCTTCGAATGCCGACATTGTCTGACTTGCCTGGTAGCTGTTTTTATATGAGAATTCATCCAAATGCAGATGGTCTTCCCATGATCCACCAAAATCTATAACACAAGCCCGCAATAGATCTTCTAAAATACGATTCACCCTCTCAGTCTGACCGTCTGTCTGAGGATGATAAGCGGTGCTTAGATTCAGCTTTGTTCCTAGTTCTACCTGAAATGCCTCCCAGAATTTACTGGTAAATATTGTATCTCTATCACTTACTATACTGAGCGGCACTCCATGTAGTCTAACTATTTCCCTGAAGTATATCTGCGCCAGACTCTGAGCAGTTCGGTTTGATCTGACAGGTATGAAATGGGCAGTCTTCGTGAAGCGATCTACGATCACCCAATTACTGTCATTCCCTTTTCTGGTTCTGGGCAGACCATCAATGAAACCCATAGAAATATGTTCCCACTCCCAGCCTGGAACGTCTAGCGGTTGCAATAATCCAGGTAGTTTCTGTTGGTCACTCTTGACTAACTGGCAAGTAGGGCATCGACTAACATATAAAGAATTGTCCCTCTTCATCGACCTCCACCAGAAAGTGCGTTTGATGTCATTATACATTTTGCTTACTCCCGGATGGATACTAAGTTTTGACTTGTGGCATTCATCCATAACTTCCTTTCGGAGCTCAGCAATGTTAGGAACACAGATTCGACCTTTCACTCTTAGAATCCCATCATTATTAACCTGAAAACTCGAGGGTTCGCCCTTCTGAATTATCTCTCTGATCCTATGAATGAAGTGATCATCCTTATGAAGAGCAGATATTTTATCTATCAGTGAAGTCGTGATAATAAAACTGGCGATCATTTCATTCTTTCGGCTTAACGCATCGGCCACGACATTGGCTTTCCCTGGAGTGTATATAATTTCGAAATCGTATGCTGCAAGGAACTCTAACCAACGTTGTTTCCTCAGATTCAAGTCTTTCTGGGTAAACAGATACTTTAACGACTGGTGATCTGTAAACAGTTCAAATCTCTCACCTAGAAGATAGTGTCTCCAGATTTTCAAAGAGAATACGATAGCCAACAACTCAAGATCATGAGTTACATAGTTTTTCTCGTGCGGCTTCAGTTGACGACTAGCATAAGCAATCACTTGGCCCCTTTGCATTAACACTGCGCCAAGGCCTTCTCTAGAAGCATCTGTCCAGACTTTCAAATCCTGGTTGCCATCGATGATGGTTAATACTGGAGCTGTCGTTAATCTTAACTTTAGCTCTTCAAAAGCCTCCTCACTTTCTGGAGCCCATTTGAATTTCGCATGCTTCTTTGTAAGCTTCGTTAAATGACCAGATATCTTCGAAAAGTTTTTAACGAACTTCCGGTAATAGCTAGCCAATCCGATAAAACTGCGGACTTCAGTGGGGGTACTGGGCTGTTTCCAATTCTGAATAGCTGTGATTTTGCTTGGATCCACAGCAATTCCTTCTTTTGATACTACATGGCCCAGAAATTTTACTTCCTCTTGCCAGAATATACATTTGGACAGTTTGGCTTTTAATACATTCCGTCTCAGAATTTCTAGAACCTGTTCCAGATGCTTTTCATGTTCGGCCTTTGTTTTAGAGAAGATTAGAATATCGTCAATAAAAACCAGAACAAATCATCAGATCGACGAAATAAGTTGGAGCGTTACATAAGCCGAACGGCATTACTAACCACTCATAGAATAAGCCTGGACCTCTGAATGCTGTCGTCTGAACACACTCTTCGGCAATTCGAAGTTGATGGAAGCCTGTAGCTAGGTCCATTCTTGAGAATACTTGTGCTCCATTTAGACGATCCAATAAATCATCGATCCGCGACAATGGATATTTGTTCTTTATTGTCTGCTTGTTTTAAACACGATAATCCACACATAGTCGTAGAGTACCGTCAGATTTTGGGACAAACACCACTGCTGCTCCCCAATCAGAGAAACTAGGCCTGATCAGACCCTTCCATACGAGCTGTCGGGTTTGATTGTCTAATTCCTCCTTCTCTTTTAAGGACATTCTTCGAATAGCGTGAACTACCGGCCTTACATTCGGAACTAAAGCAATTTTGAAATCTATTTCTCTTTGCGGAGGTAAGCGAACAACTTCTTCGAACACATCCGCATAGTTCTTGACGACAGGGATATCTTTCACTAGGTCGGGAATATTCTCTGCAGCTTCAGGGATATTTTCTATTTGGGCGGGAGAAACATCCAAAGCTGCCCAGAAGTCCTTTCTATTTGAAGTCGGGCCATCACATGGTATGGGTATATAATTCCCTAATTGGGCCTTTGCCTTAACAACTCTCTCGGCGCATCTAACCTCTGCTTCATAATTGGTTAGCCAATCCAATCCCAGAATAAGATCGAATTCATTAAAATTCATGACGATAGAGATAATAGGGAATTTATAGCAAGAAAAAGAGACAGGCACCCCACAAACCCAACTGAGATCGATGGAACTGTAGGATCTAAATTAACCCTAGAGGGGGGGTGAATAGGGTTTATCGCAGATTTTTACAGAATAATTAAATAAAAACAGCACAGATAATAATCAGAATAAATGCGGAAAATAAATAACACAAAGATATACCCAGCTTCGGCAAAACCCTGCCTACTGCTGCATTCCCCAAGGTTTCTACTAGGAGTTAAAACAATCTCTACGCTTACAATCCCCTGTAAACTCGCGACACTCGCTCCCAACTGTTCTTAACCCTGCGCTCAAAACCCTGCACTGGTTTTTATCCCTAAAACCAGATTTTCCCTAAATTACAATCCCTGTAATTCGTCCCCTAGTTTTAGAGACAAACTAGAAAACTACAGATTTGATTACAAATTTAAATTGAAAAATAAACAAGAAAAAATAATCCAAAATCCTTTAGGAGTTTAAAAGGATGGGTTATCCCCTTTTGAAGTCTCTTAGCCTTTGGTATAACTTGGCCGGCCCCTTGTTTAATTGCTCCACCACTTTTTTTTTAGCTCGATCTCTTTCCTTAAAAATGGCGGCGGCTCTTGAGAAATTCCTAGGGTTTCTTCAAATCCCTAAATCGCGATTGTATGATTAATTCGATGATGCTCAAGTCTGTTTGGCTTCGATCTCTGGAGGCTGGTGCTTTTTCTAGGGTTTGTGCTTCTCGTTAAACTCGACATTGATGGTTCTAGGGTTTCGATTCTATTCAACTTGAGGTCGCTCGTGTGATGATTTCGAGTTATTCAGTGGGTATTCTCTTCTTCGATCGAACGTTGATGAGTGTAGAACTGATTCCAAGTAATCTCCTTTTTACTGGTATGAATTTAATTCGGATTTTAGCTTTTTGCTTGTTCGAACTTGGATGATTTTATGCCGATGATGATTGGTGTTTATATAGGATTAAAAATCCGATATTTGCTCTGATTTCGTATTGGAATTGGTCATTGATATATACGTAAATATTTGGGGCTTTTTAAAATAGCTTTCTTGCGACTGATCTGGAACTTTTGATTGAGTCTTCCTTGACTTCGAATTCCTTGATTTGAACTTGTGATTAATATATATTTTGCGTGATGAATTCTTCCTTGCCTCGTATGCTTCTGGAACTTTGAATTGGTCTTGAAAAAATTCTTTGAATCATTCTTTTCAAAGCAAAACCATTTTTCCTTGAATTGCTGCCTTGATTTCTATTTATTCAAAACTGGTAGTATACTCTGATTTTCAACATATTTAAACTGATGCTTAACTTTGATAAGACCAGAAACTATGCTTGAACTTGTTATCCAATTTCAGTTTAACTTCCTGCTGATTGAACTGATACTTGCAGTTACTTGTTGTGTATAAATATTTTTATTTGAATATCATGCCCTTTTTACCATGACTTAAAAACTTCGGCACGAACTTGATTCTGCTCTTTAATGCTTCCATGTTTAAAACCTTGCCGAATCTGATTTGAACAGATAAAATCAGATATACACTTGAATTTAACAGTGCCTTGTATTCTCGTTATCCATACTGCTTTGATTAAACTGTTTTCCTTGCACATCATACTTGAGTTTTGTGGTAGAGTTGCCTTTGTTGCTGTGTACTAATTAACTTAGTTTTACTTGCATTTTTCAACACTGCATTAGTTGCTGCGCTATCCTTGTTTGTGTACAACACTGTTTTACTATGTGGACTTGTATCACTTGATTTTGAACTGATGCCATTCTTATTAGCCATGACTTGATGAACCGATTTATTCACGCTTTGATAAGACCAGACACTGTACTTGATCAAGTATATCCTTGAGGCTGAATCAAACAGTTTACCCATGTATATACTGCCTTGAGCTCCTGTGAACTATGTATAGTCTTCTTGCATCATTCATACTCTGTGTATCACCATGATGCTGAACCATGTTGTTTGCAACCTTTTTTCGCCTATGCTCCAGATTTTTTTAATCATTTACTCGAACCATATTCTTGTAATTTAAAATGCATTGCACTTTTCTTATTGCTCCATCTTTGTGCACCTTCTCCCTTATTTTAAGTGGTGTTATGTAAGCTTACCATCTTCATTGTCGGCTTGTTCATGTCCATGTTGTTGTCCTTTTGCTGAACCATCTCAATGTTTCATTGCTGCTTGCCTTGAGTCATTGACTTTTATATTGACTTGTACCTTGCTTAGTGTATGTTTCCACCAGATTTAAAATATGTTGTTTCATAGATTGTTTTATATTTTCTCTATCATGGTGACTATGTTGAGCTGAAACTTCCACTTGCTCGACCCTTCTTGTATCTAAGACTGAACTTGTTTTGTTGTCTATGGCCTTACTGTTTGTTTGGTGTCACGCACTTGTGCCATCCATGTGAACTAAAAATAGACTGGCCTGATGAACTGCTATACTATATTCATTGTTCTTCTAACCATCTGTGTACTCTGTCATTGTCTTGTTTGGCCATACACACTGATCATATATATATATATATACTTGAACCTTGAGACATCCACTTGTATGTATATGTGCCATGCAGTTTGCACACCATATTGTCTTGCTGTTTGGAAATGACCTTAAAACTGAGATGTTTTTCTTTGCATGATTTTTGAAATACTTGATTTAAGCCTGCCTTGAGTTGCTCTCAAAAAAAAAATTCTTTTTGATTCTTTATTGCTGATCATGTTTTTACTTTGTACTCGCATTTTTCATTTTGCTCGACCACTTGTTTTTGCTGTTTTGATTTAGCACTCTCGACCATATGCACTGAGTTGAGATGGTCCTTGTGGCTACTCCTCAGATGCATATTGATTGGTGTGGCAGTGCACACGTGTATACGTGTGTACATGCAGCCATCAGACGAGATTTTTCTGTCCCTGCATATCAAACAAAGTCTAGAAAAATGATGAGAAACACACCGCAAATCTGAGGCAAATAAAAATTAAAAATAAATTTTTTATTTGCTTTTATTTAATTTTTATTTTTGTGGCAGTCTATTGTGTGTGTTCTTCTGTATGTGACAGGTATGAAGATAACTGGATTGACTGTGGAATGTTGTGAAGTCAAGAAGACTGAAGATGATGATATTCATATGTGTCAGTATATACGAGTGAACTGTATAGAAATGTAGTGTGTATGAAATTGTAAGTGTTGTAAAGAGGAGCTAAGTACGAAATTGAATATATTGAAATGTATATCAGTGATATATGTACAAATAGTGGAGTTGTAAATCTGTACTATTTAAATATCGAAATAAAATATTCTTATTTAAATAAAATACTGTGTGAATATTTAAATTTTTGTACAGTTGTATTTTATTCAAATAGAAATATTATATTGCTATCTGTTGTGTAGTATACCAGTACAGTTACAAACACATTCAATAATAAAATATATTTGGTTGTTATCATCAAACAAAAATCATATAATTGTGTATACAACACTGTTATATACAACAATCTCCCCCTTTTGATGATGACAAACAAATAAAAGATTTTGAATGTGTTTGAACGTGAAATATATTACTCCCCCTATTTGTATGCTCCCCCTACAACTGAACTCCCCCTATATATGTGGAAAAATATGAATGATGAAATCCAACAATTGACCGTTTTCCCTCTAGATATTTAATTTCCAATCTTAAAATATTTTTGAATTGTATACCCATCAATCAAAATCTTGACCATTCTCCCCCTTTTGTTATCATCAAAAGGAAAATAGAAATCGAAACAGTGATGAATATAGACTAAAAAATATAAATTCATATTCAGAGAGAGAATATATATCGTAAAACCCATTTAATCAAACAAAAATCATAATAATCTTTAAATCAGAAGCAAATTTCACTTTCAGAATGAATGGATTTACGATGGATTTTATCGAATGAGGAGAGTTCAATAAAAAATTGAATATTAGAATATGAATTTTAAAGATTTTAAATATGCTAAAAAAAATGTTAAGCACTTTCTAACCACGCATAGCCCAAAGGTCTTTTAAATGGGGTTAGTAGTAACTTAACTTTATCCTCTCTAATGAGTTCCATCCATGCACAGCCCGAAAGTCTTTTAAGTGAGAATGGAAGCACATAGAAATTAAGGTAATTCACCCACGCATAACCGCGAGGATTTTTAAATGGGAGTGAATACCAAGGATAAATTTATTTATTTATTATTATATTTTTTTTTTAAATTTCAAGAATAATTAGAACTCCCCAAATTAAATAAAACCATGATGAATGACAGAAATATGGTAGATATAGAAGATGGTCGTGAAATAAGCTCTAAATCAAAGATATTATAAAATTTGTCCAATCATCACGTGATTTAAAATAATATCTCCTCTAGTTAAGAATTATACCATAGTCACAACTCATCACAATTTCATAAATCTATTAACAATTTTGATGAGTCTCAAAATGGTTCAAATTAATCAATAATTTCAATTTTTTGAATAAATAATGAAACACCCCGAAAATTCTATAACTGTGAAATTCATGAATTAAAGTATAATCAAATTCAAATCAAAGAACTAAGGGAAACGGGATACGCCATTGCGTTCGTCTCGGAAAAATACGCGAAATAGAGTCCGAGTTTACGAAAAACGGAGTCCGTATGAAGAAGATATGGCCTTCGGAAGTTTTGAATTAAATTTAAAATTCAAACAGAATAAAATAATAATTTGAAATGGGGCCCGATGGGCCAGGCGGATAAAACACCCGCCTAGCCACCCAGGTCGACTGGGCTGTCGACCTGGGCTACCCATGTCGACAGGGCTGTCGACAGCCCTGTCGACAGGGGTATCGACCTGGTCGAGCCCAGTCAACCTGGCTGGCCAGGTCGGTGTGTGGTCGAATTTCAGTGGTCTGCTTTGTCATTAGGGCTAGGTGGCGGGTTTTTATTGGTCTCTCTTCCTAATGAATGGCTATGATCTAGCCTAGCAACATCAATGGTCCTAATCAATTCCTAACCTCTATATAAACAACCCTAGACTAAACCCTAATCTATTCATTCAAAATAAGATTATAGCCGCCATGTTGCTGAGGAACGACAAAGAATAGCCGCCAACTAAAGAGAGGATTAGGAAGAAAGTTCTAAGGCCTAAAGCAATTCAAAGCAACCTAAAGCTAATCAATTCAACAAAGGAATCGCGTCTCTTAACTAGAGAATTCATCAAACCATTGTAAGTAGAGTATTACTTTGGTATAATAAACAACTGTGTTGATGTGTATGCTTGAATTGTGGCAATGGAAGTAATTCATATTTATGCGTTCTTGTCAATTTATATACGTTTGGATATTTATGGATTATGTTATAAAGAACTACATGCGGTAGTTCTATACAAGTTTACGTTTGGAATATTGCGCAAATTATGTTATCTATGTTGAAGCTACATGTATGTAGTTGATTGAAATTTATGCGAGTTTGGGCTTTGTTATTATGCCATCATGATGTATATTTTGTGCATAAATCATTTTGCAAGTAATTGAAACAAGTTCGGTTGTTATAGTTCATATGAAACTATGTTGGAATTTTGACACCATAATCCATGTATTTGCAAAACTTATGAATATGGCTAGGCTATGAACGATATTTGGCATAATTGAAATCCGTTATTAAGTCTATCTTGTTTTAAAGAATTATATGACGACATGGCTAGGTTGGACTCAAAAATCCCCTTTTTGCAAGTTTAAAAGCAAAACACCATGATTAGGAATAATTATGCATAAGTATGTTTACACTATCGTTATGTGATTAGGCTTAAATCATGATTAAGTTGAATTATGCTATGTTCATGCTAGAAGTATTTATGCCATGCTTATGTTTGATCATATGCCATGCCTATGCTAGAAGTATTTTATGCCATGCTTATGTTTGACAATATGCCACGCCTATGCTAGAAGTATTTTATGCCATGCTTATGTTTGACAATATGCCATGTTTATGCTAGCAGTATTTATGCCATGCTTATGTTTGACATTATGCCTAAATAAGAATATAGGTTCATGTTGTAGTTAAACCTATGCAAGCTCACATGCTCTGATTCATGTCACCTATGTTACCACTGTGCAAGTACCCCAATTTCTATTATGTATTTTCCAACGTCATATGCAAGTTCATGCGCTCACTTTCCCCTCTTTGTGTATACGCCATAAGCCTCCCCTTTTCGCATGGCTAAATTGGGCTTTAAAAGGCTAAGCCCAATATATATAAACGGACGTGTAAAACGGGGGAAAATAACGTTGGGTTAAAAATTAATTAATGAATGAAAATATGAATAGAAGGGCCCAAAGTCAAGTATGGGTTGGGCCCATGGTTGGTGTAACCTTTACACCATTAACATAATAATGGGCCGCAAATATTTACATATAAGAAATAAAGAAGAATGACAAAATATGTAAATGTAGAAAAGACGATGTGTTTAATCCGAGGTTGGATTGAGTTGTGATGTAAACCTGCCCGGAACCGCCCGGCTGTCCAGTAGTCACAACAATACCTATCCAATGTGAGAGGTTAAACATGGAGCCCAATAAGGACCCGAGGTTAGACTGAGTTGTGGCGTAAGACTGCCCGGAACCAACCGGCAACAGGCAGCCACAACAATACCTGTCTAATGTGAGAGGTCAGGGCCTTAATAAGACAATTAAGGGCGGAGTCAGGATTGTTAGGATTAAGTAAACTAAAGACTTAATCAAAATGGAACATGCTAAACTGAACGGACTGGTGGGGTTAGGTTAGGAAACACTTAACCAACTTAGCATGTTGGCTAGAGATAGAAAACCTAGTAACGGGGGACCCTTTTCAGCAGTAACCCTAGAAGGTGTATCAGGATACCCTGAAACTAGGCAGGGTGGGGCACGATTACTGGGCTGATTGTAAGAGGTCAAAGCGACGGCGGTGGTGTAGCAGTGTAGGTTCTAACGGAGTGCGGGCGTGCACACACTCCGGCGCAGAAAAATAAGGCACTGGACACCAGTAGCATACCTGTGCACTCTAAGGTTGTGTCGGGTTGCCACTATGGGACTTGATACACCCCATGGTGGGACCAGCATAGGTAACTACGACATCGGGGGCCGTAAGACACATGTAACTATGCGAGTAGGAGCCGATCATCGTAAAAGGGATCGCATCACCCTGATTTTGGGGTGCAAATTGGAAACTAGTTTATATGGGTTCAGAGATTAACATGGGGTACGATAGTATATTCGACCCTAGATAACTTAACCAAGTTTATAATGTTGCCCACTTCCTGTTTTACTTATCATACCCAGTTCTTTATTCACAGACAAAGTAGTACTAGACTTACTCAGGCTTTATGTCTGACTCTAATTTTCTTTCGTCTTCTTTCTCCCGTTTCCCCCCCCCCCAGGTCCTCAGGGAGGGAACACAGCTGCTTGACCTACCTCAACATCCAGCTTGAAGAAGAGAAATGTATTGCTTGGACTTTCCTGTTTTGAACTATGGCTTTGGACAATCCACTATGGGGCTTTGGCAGTTTATCTATGTTTTATTTATGCTTCTTTAAAAATAATGTACTCAAGACAGATTATGAAGTGTTATGTTATGTTTTTGGAAAGGATGTTGTTGTAACACGTATTTGACTCTATGAAATAAAGTTTGTTGTTCATCCACTGTTTACAAATATGTGTTCTTATATCTGTCTTGTATATCTGTGACTTGTACTTATAAACCTCCACCAAAATTAGGGCATTCCCTTTGAGAGTGACCCTAACGGAGGTGGGGTGTTACACTTGGTATCAGAGCATAGGTTTACCAGATAAGATAAAAAGTTTTGAAAAATTATTTTCAAAAAGGAAATTTAAAGAAGCATTTTTAAAAGAAAAATATTATTTTATTTTAAAAGGCAAAGTCCACTCCCCAAAGCCATAGGTATTATCTCTTATCCTTCGTTTTGAATCTATCCTTTTTGTTTTAGCATGTCCCAAGATCTTAACTTGCCTGAAGGGGTGCCCATACCTGGTTGGTTTAGACGTTTCTTAGAAGCAAGGGCCACTCAGCCAGGTCCTACCGTTCCTCCTCCTCCAGCTGAAGGAAACCATCCAGCTGCAGCAGCACCTTTTCCTCCACCTCCTCCTCGGGGAAACAATTTTGCTAAGATATGTAAAGATTTTAAAGCTATGGGAGGAAGGGATTTCCATGGAACTGAGTCCTTCGTGGCAGCTAGAAATTGGCTGAAAGAAACGGAGGACCTATTCATCATCTTTGAGGTGGAAGATAGACAAAAAGTACAGTTGGCAGTGTGGCTATTGAAGGGCGAGGCTTCCTACTGGTGGGAAGTCACTAATGCTGAAAGACCAGTGGAGACATGGGAGGACTTTAGGGCAAGGTTTGAGACTAAATTTCTCTCAGATGCGGAAAGAAGTTTGCAGTTGGAAAAATTCTTGTTTCTTAAGCAAGGAGACAAGACTGTCAGAGAGTATGTGAATCAGTTTGATGAGCTGGCTAGGTTTGGGCTTGACCTAGTCAACACCCCGCACAAGAAGGCTCTCCGTTTCGTCAAAGGGTTAAATGAGCCATTACACAGTTTGGCCATGACCCATATACCCATGGGAGCCACGTATGAAAGATTGGTGCAAATGGCATTGCTGAACGAAGAGGACAAGGGCAAGAAGGAGACCAAGGCAGAAAGCTCTCAAGGGAAGAAAGAGGGTTTGCAGCCTAAGAAGACAGACTTCAAGAAAGGCGGGAAAGGCAACAAAGAGAAGAGGAAGTGTAATTTCTGTGGCAAAGTGGGGCACTTAGTAAAGGACTGCCGGAAGAAGAAGGCTAAGGGGAATGGTGGGTGCTTTTCGTGCGGTCAGACAGGCCACAGGGCTAAGGACTGCCCAAGGAAACGAGGACAGGGGCAGGGCACTGGATCCACCCCAGGGGCACAGGTTCATGTGCTAGAAGCGCCACCATTGCAACAGCGAGGTACCAATACTTCTGTAGAAAGTGTAGTTTATCTTTATGATCACCCCGTTCGCACTTTATTTGATTCTGGCGCATCACACCCCTTTATCTCGTCTGCTTTAGTAGAATCTCTGCACCTAAAAACTAGTATGGTAGAGGACCCCTTAATTGTTTCAAACCCAATTGGGGGCCCAGCTCATTTGTCTATGATCTGTTTGGATTTGAAAATTTCTATCCTAAGTGTTGAATTTCTATGTAGTGCCTTTGTTTTGGGCTTTTCGGGGTATGGTTTGATTTTGGGTATGGATTGGCTATCCAGTAATGGGGCCATCCTTGATTGTGAGAAAAGGGTTGTTAGGCTCCTAACCCAGCTCGGTAATACTTTGGAAATTTCTTGTAATCCCTCGCATGCGGTTATGCTTAGTTATCTTGAATCGCTAGATGCCTCTGTTGAAAATTTGAAATCAGTTAGAGTGGTCCGGGAATATCCGGATGTCTTTGATGAGGTGAAGGGCTTGCCTCCGAAGCGGGAAATAGACTTCCGCATATATCTTGTAGATAATGCAAAGCCCGTTGCGTTGCCTGTTAGACATATGGCTCCACGAGAAAGGAAAGAGCTCAGTAAACAGATTAAAGAGCTTCTAGAAAAGGGGTTCATTAGGAGGAGCATTTCAGAATGGGGCGCTCCAGTGGTGTTCGCTACAAAGGCGGATGGTTCACTCCGTCTATGTGTTGACTATAGGGAGCTCAACAAGCTAACGAAAAAGAATAGGCACCCTCTCCCTAGAATTGACGATTTATTTGACCAGCTTGTAGGAGCGTCTGTTTTCTCCCAACTCGATTTAGCAACCGGTTTTCATCAGCTAAGGGTGGCTGAAGATAGCATCAATAAAACGGCGTTCAGAACCCCAGACGGCTTCTTTGAATGGCTTGTCATGCCTTTCGGCTTGACAAATGCACCTGCGTACTTCGTGGACCTGATGAGTAGGGTATTTAGAGATTTCCTAAACAAATTCGTAGTGGTCTTCGTAGATGATATCCTTATCTTCTCAAAGAGTGAAGAGGAACATGCTCAACACTTAAGGGCAATCATGGAAACATTGCGAGTCCATCAACTAAAAGCCAAATTCTCCAAATGCCACTTTTGGAGAGAAGAGGTGAGGTTCCTTGGGCACATAGTATCCAAACAAGGGTTAGCGGTGGACCTTGCTAAGGTAGTGGCGGTACAGGACTGGAAGACACCAAGGAATGCAACTGAGGTCCGAAGCTTTCTAGGACTAGCAGGTTTCTATCGGAAGTTCATAAGGGATTTTGCGAAAATCTCCGCTCCGCTCACGAAATTGACTAAGAAGAATCTAGTGTTCAATTGGGACTTGGATTGCGAGTTTGCTTTCCAACGGCTGAAAAGGGCTCTTACAACAGCCCCAGTTTTGACACTGCCAGATGGGAGCAAGACGTTCACTGTTTATACAGATGCATGTGGGACAGGGCTAGGCGCCGTCTTAATGCAAGAAGGAAGGGTAGTAGCTTATGGCGGGAGGCAGTTGAAGGTGCACGAAAAGAACTACCCAACCCACGATCTAGAGTTAGCCGCCATCGTCTTTGCACTCAAGTATTGGCGACACTATCTCCTAGGTGAGAAGTTCGAACTTTACACTGACCATAAATCGTTGAAATATCTTTTCTCGTAGAAAGATCTTAACTTGAGGCAACAAAGATGGATGGAGTTTCTTGCCTCGTACGATTTCGAAATCTCCTACACTCCGGGCAAAGGCAACGTAGTGGCAGACGCGTTGAGCCGAAAGAAATTGACCCTAAGCCCGTTGTTTGTTGAAAGACAAAGCCTAGAGTTTATAGCCAGCTTCGACTTTAGGCCCTCCTCCGATTTCGTACCAGGCTTGCTTGCATCTCTCGAAGTGCGCCCAACTTTAGTAGATTCAGTAGGGACAGCACAACGCGAAGACCCTCAGCTTGTGGAAATAATTGATAGGCTAATTAGGGGTGAGACTTCAAGTCACCTCAACAGATACTCCATTGACGATAAGGGTGTACTAAGGCGAGATGGAAGACTATGCGTCCCACAGACAAACGATTTAATAAAGAAGGTTCTCGAGGAAGCACATCACTCCAAGATGACGATACACCCAGGCGGAGATAAAATGTACAAAGACATAAAAAGGACTTTCTTCTGGAACGGCATGAAAAAGGACGTGGCAGAATTCGTTTCTAAGTGTATGGTGTGCCAACAGGTTAAGGCGGAACAGAAAAAGCCTGGCGGACTGCTACATCCTCTGGAGGTCCCGCAGTGGAAGTGGGATAGCATCTCAATGGACTTCATCGATGGGCTGCCTAGGTCTAGGAGAGGCAACACTAGTATTTGGGTAATAGTGGATAGGCTTACTAAAAGCGCCCACTTTTTACCTGTCAAGAGTAAAAGGACTGCCTCATCCCTAGCATCACTTTACCTTAAGGAAATCGTGTGACTCCATGGAATACCATCTAGCATCGTTAGTGACTGAGACCCCATCTTCACCAGCGAGTTTTGGCGGAGTCTGCAAGAAGCAGTAGGAACGCAGTTATGCTTGAGCACAGCCTATCATCCCCAAACTGACGGCCAAACAGAGAGAGTGAACAGAGTTTTGGAAGACCTTTTAAGGCTATGCGTCCTTGACTTCGGAGGGACATGGGAAGACCACCTTCCTTTGGTGGAATTTGCCTACAACAACAGCTATCAAGCAACCATCGGAATGGCGCCCTTCGAAGCTTTATATGGAAGACCGTGCCGATCGCCCACTTGTTGGTGGGAGTCCACGGATAAGCTCATACTTGGACCAGATATGATCCGAGAGACATCAGAGAAAGTAGACTTAATACGAAGAAGGATGAAGACGGCCCAAGACAGACAAAAGTCCTATGCCGACAAGAGGAGGACCGACCTTGAATTTGAGGTTGGAGACAGAGTTTTTCTCAAGGTATCACCACTGAGAAACGTTGTTCGTTTTGGAACCACAGGAAAGCTAGCGCCAAGATTCGTAGGGCCATTCCCTATTATCGAGAAGATTGGGAAAATGGCCTATAGATTAGAGCTACCCGAGAAGTTGGCTGGAGTCCACAACGTCTTTCACGTTTCTCATCTCCGAAAATGTCTGCATGAGTCAGCTGAAGTGGTAGGGCCAAACATCCTCGAAAAGGCCGAAGTGGAACGCGAAGCAACCATAAGGAGAGTTCCTACCCGCATCTTAGGAACGGAAGTGAAGAGGCTACGCAACCGCGAAGTCAAGCTCGTCAAAGTTCAGTGGAGCGACGCCGAGGGAGACGCGACTTGGGAAACTGAAGCTAGAATACGTACTGCCTACCCTTTTCTGTTCGAGGGTACATCCTTGATCTTTCTTTTCCTTAAGTTGCGTTTTTATCTATCTTTTTAGGTATATTTCCTCGACCGTATCTTTTAGGTAGAAAACCTTTGGATGAAAACATGTAGTTGAAACATGTTATGTATGAATGGTTGCCAGTGGTTGCAAGTGATTGCTAGTGGTTGCTCGTGGTTGCATATACACACACAATCTAGGTTTTAGATCGGCTCAGTCACTTCATATTGCATATGCATATATGTTTGTATTCGTATGTGGTTGAACTATAATGTGTTGTCATGTGGATGTTGCATTTGTATTGAATGATTGTGCACTCATGTAGGATCATGAATAGGAAAATTTGCATACATAATGGATTCATGGCACTTACATAATTCGCATTAAGGAGGTCAACTGAATCAGTAGACCGCCTGATTTTGCATTAGATAAGTACATGTACACACACACTTTGCATATGATCATGAAGCATTAGAAGTCTTTTTAGGACAATGGATGCTCGTGTTTGATGGATGAGTAGATGGATTATTGGATGTTAGGATATACATTCCTCCTAACTTGAAGATTTCGGGGACGAAATCCTTTTAAGTGGGGGAGAATGTAACACCCCGAAAATTCTATAACTGTGAAATTCATGAATTAAAGTATAATCAAATTCAAATCAAAGAACTAAGGGAAACGGGATACGCCATTGCGTTCGTCTCGGAAAAATACGCGAAATAGAGTCCGAGTTTACGAAAAACGGAGTCCGTATGAAGAAGATATGGCCTTCGGAAGTTTTGAATTAAATTTAAAATTCAAACAGAATAAAATAATAATTTGAAATGAGGCCCAATGGGCCAGGCGGATAAAACACCCGCCTAGCCACCCAGGTCAACTGGGCTGTCGACCTGGGCTACCCATGTCGACAGGGCTGTCGACAGCCCTGTCGACAGGGGTATCGACCTGGTCGAGCCCAGTCAACCTGGCTGGCCAGGTCGGTGTGTGGTCGAATTTCAGTGGTCTGCTTTGTCATTAGGGCTAGGTGGCGGGTTTTTATTGGTCTCTCTTCCTAATGAATGGCTATGATCTAACCTAGCAACATCAATGGTCCTAATCAATTCCTAACCTCTATATAAACAACCCTAGACTAAACCCTAATCTATTCATTCAAAATAAGATTATAGCCGCCATGTTGCTGAGGAACGACAAAGAATAGCCGCCAACTAAAGAGAGGATTAGGAAGAAAGTTCTAAGGCCTAAAGCAATTCAAAGCAACCTAAAGCTAATCAATTCAACAAAGGAATCGCGTCTCTTAACTAGAGAATTCATCAAACCATTGTAAGTAGAGTATTACTTTGGTATAATAAACAACTGTGTTGATGTGTATGCTTGAATTGTGGCAATGGAAGTAATTCATATTTATGCGTTCTTGTCAATTTATATACGTTTGGATATTTATGGATTATGTTATAAAGAACTACATGCGGTAGTTCTATACAAGTTTACGTTTGGAATATTGCGCAAATTATGTTATCTATGTTGAAGCTACATGTATGTAGTTGATTGAAATTTATGCGAGTTTGGGCTTTGTTATTATGCCATCATGATGTATATTTTGTGCATAAATCATTTTGCAAGTAATTGAAACAATTTTGGTTGTTATAGTTCATATGAAACTATGTTGGAATTTTGACACCATAATCCATGTATTTGCAAAACTTATGAATATGGCTAGGCTATGAACGATATTTGGCATAATTGAAATCCGTTATTAAGTCTATCTTGTTTTAAAGAATTATATGACGACATGGCTAGGTTGGACTCAAAAATCCCCTTTTTGCAAGTTTAAAAGCAAAACACCATGATTAGGAATAATTATGCATAAGTATGTTTACACTATCGTTATGTGATTAGGCTTAAATCATGATTAAGTTGAATTATGCTATGTTCATGCTAGAAGTATTTATGCCATGCTTATGTTTGATCATATGCCATGCCTATGCTAGAAGTATTTTATGCCATGCTTATGTTTGACAATATGCCACGCCTATGCTAGAAGTATTTTATGCCATGCTTATGTTTGACAATATGCCATGTTTATGCTAGCAGTATTTATGTCATGCTTATGTTTGACATTATGCCTAAATAAGAATATAGGTTCATGTTGTAGTTAAACCTATGCAAGCTCACATGCTCTGATTCATGTCACCTATGTTACCACTGTGCAAGTACCCCAATTTCTATTATGTATTTTCCAACGTCATATGCAAGTTCATGCGCTCACTTTCCCCTCTTTGTGTATACGCCATAAGCCTCCCCTTTTCGCATGGCTAAATTGGGCTTTAAAAGGCTAAGCCCAATATATATAAACGGACGTGTAAAACGGGGGAAAATAACGTGGGTTAAAAATTAATTAATGAATGAAAATATGAATAGAAGGGCCCAAAGTCAAGTATGGGTTGGGCCCATGGTTGGTGTTACCTTTACACCATTAACATAATAATGGGCCGCAAATATTTACATATAAGAAATAAAGAAGAATGACAAAATATGTAAATGTAGAAAAGACGATGTGTTTAATCCGAGGTTGGATTGAGTTGTGATGTAAACCTGCCCGGAACCGCCCGGCTGTCCAGTAGTCACAACAATACCTATCCAATGTGAGAGGTTAAACATGGAGCCCAATAAGGACCCGAGGTTAGACTGAGTTGTGGCGTAAGACTGCCCGGAACCAACCGGCAACAGGCAGCCACAACAATACCTGTCTAATGTGAGAGGTCAGGGCCTTAATAAGACAATTAAGGGCGGAGTCAGGATTGTTAGGATTAAGTAAACTAAAGACTTAATCAAAATGGAACATGCTAAACTGAACGGACTGGTGGGGTTAGGTTAGGAAACACTTAACCAACTTAGCATGTTGGCTAGAGATAGAAAACCTAGTAACGGGGGACCCTTTTCAGCAGTAACCCTAGAAGGTGTATCAGGATACCCTGAAACTAGGCAGGGTGGGGCACGATTACTGGGCTGATTGCAAGAGGTCAAAGCGACGGCGGTGGTGTAGCAGTGTAGGTTCTAACGGAGTGCGGGCGTGCACACACTCCGGTGCAGAAAAATAAGGCACTGGACACCAGTAGCATACCTGTGCACTCTAAGGTTGTGTCGGGTTGCCACTATGGGACTTGATACACCCCATGGTGGGACCAGCATAGGTAACTACGACATCGGGGGCCGTAAGACACATGTAACTATGCGAGTAGGAGCCGATCATCGTAAAAGGGATCGCATCACCCTGATTTTGGGGTGCAAATTGGAAACTAGTTTATATGGGTTCAGAGATTAACATGGGGTACGATAGTATATTCGACCCTAGATAACTTAACCAAGTTTATAATGTTGCCCACTTCCTGTTTTACTTATCATACCCAGTTCTTTATTCATAGACAAAGTAGTACTAGACTTACTCAGGCTTTATGTCTGACTCTATTTTTCTTTCGTCTTCTTTCTCCCGTTTCCCCCCCCCCCCCCCAGGTCCTCAGGGAGGGAACACAGCAGCTTGACCTACCTCAACATCCAGCTTGAAGAAGAGAAATGTATTGCTTGGACTTTCCTGTTTTGAACTATGGCTTTGGACAATCCACTATGGGGCTTTGGCAGTTTATCTATGTTTTATTTATGCTTCTTTAAAAATAATGTACTCAAGACAGATTATGAAGTGTTATGTTATGTTTTTGGAAAGGATGTTGTTGTAACACGTATTTGACTCTATGAAATAAAGTTTGTTGTTCTTCCGCTGTTTACAAATATGTGTTCTTATATCTGTCTTGTATATCTGTGACTTGTACTTATAAACCTCCACCAAAATTAGGGCATTCCCTTTGAGAGTGACCCTAACGGAGGTGGGGTGTTACAAATAATCAAAAATAATTTTAAAATTGAAAATATTAATTTCAAGAGGAGTTTTTGAAAAAAAAAATACAAGTTGAAAATCAGCTTAAAAAAATCAATCAGTTAAAAAAAATGAGATTTTCTAATATTTTCAACACTGATTGCTTCTAGACAATTTTTAAAACCATTTATATATATCAAATTTGATTCAAATTGCCTATGAATTTTAACTAAATCGAGTCACTGATTTTCCAACTTATCATTTAATTGCCAATGAATCAAATCAATTTCCTTATCAGAGCAGCACAAGATCATTTTCAGAGCAAGAATCACAAGTGACATCCTCAGAGAATTTGTAGACAAACTTAAGAAACAGTCAACTTATCAAATCTGAAGATAATTGTTTGAAATCACCAAAAAAATCAATTTTTTTTTTATAATCCAAGAATTTCAACAATCCATAACGAATGATTTCACAAAACAGCCAAGTAAAAATAAACTAAAAGGAAAAAAGTACGAGTTTAGAGATCATACCTGACTTACCATAATCAACGTGATGCAATGAATCTCCAACTCTGAATCTATGGCTAAGGAACTCCAAATAATTTGGTATGTGAATCAACCTGAATTTTATCTTACTTAAGCACAGTTGTTCCTTAGCCTCCTATGATACCTAAATGTTTATATGATCGAGTGGTCTAACAAAAGTTGTTTTACCACTCTTATCTTCGTTTACACGTTTTGGTACCCAAACCCGTTTATATAACAATCCATTACTATTCACTAGCGTACCCTTTGGAACCCAAATTTGTTTAGATTTGCTTAAATTTATTTTGTTAATTTTTGGAATCCAAATAGATTTAAATGAATTGTTATTAAACGAGTTATCAATTTGTTTATGATTTAAAAACCCTTTGAAATTATTAAATTTCAAAAATTCAATTTGATTGTTTTTAAAGCCACTTAAAGGATTTTTAAAATCATTAAAATTTTGTTTTTTAACTTGATCAGATTTAAATCCAAGTCCCTTTTTATTCTAAACAAAAAATTGATTTTTTAACAACATATTCAACGATTTCTCTCCTTTAGAAAATTTAGTCAAAGCTGACTCAAGTTGTTGAATTTTAAATTTAAGATCGCTATTTTCTTTCATTAAATTTGAACAACGATTAATAGCGATTTTCCTCTTTTCAGCATCAGTTTGTTTTAAGATCAAATTTTCGTTTTCAAGTGCTTTGATTCTAGCATCGGACTTGGAAATTTCAATTTCAAATTGTTTTCGTTTTTCAAAGTCAAGTTTTTCAGATTCTCTAAACTTTTCAATCACCTTTTCAAAATCAAGATTTTCATTTTTCAAATTCATGTTTTCACTTTTAAGTAACTCAAGATTAGTTTTTAATTTCAACAAATCGGTACTCAAAAATTGACATTTTTCGCATTCTGAAAACGATGAATTCTTAACTTTTTCAAGTTTTGTTTCTAAACTGTTATTTTCTTGAACTAGTTTTGACCTATCAGATTTCAATTTCTTAACTTTTAGTTCAAGAGAATCAACAGTTTTCGTGAGATCGTGACACATTAAAATTAAATCTTTATAAGTAAAATTCGATACCTCACTAGAACTACCTTCTGAATCAGATTGTGCCATAAGACACAAATTAGCTTCTTCTTCATCACTTTCAGAAGCTTCTTCTCCTTCTTCGTCATCCCATGTAGCAGCAAAAGCTTTCTTCTTTCTTCTGAACTTCTTCTTCTTTTCATTTTTGAGCTGTGGACAATTTGGTTTGATATGACCGGGTTTCTTGCAATTGTAGCAAAACACTTCATCGTCTGAATTATCTGAACTTTCGGATTTGACAGTTTTCTTCTTTTGTGGCTTATATTTTCCTTTGGCCCACTTTTTCAAAACCATGGCTAGCTCTTCAGCGGGATCATCATCATTACTTTCAACAGAATTATTTAAAGCGATCGTCTTTTTCTTTGATTCAGAATCCTTTCGTTCTTCTCTTGCTTTTAACTCCATCTAGTAAGTGATGAGATTTCCGATCAACTCTTCCATGCTTACTTTGTTTAGATCTTTTGATTCTTGTATCGCTGTCACCTTAGCTTCAAAATTCATTGGTAGCACTCTCAATATTTTTCTGATCAATTCAACTTTAGTATAGGTTTTGCCAAGAGCTTTTGCATTGTAGACTAGTGACAAGAAGCGTCCATACATCTCTTTTATATCTTCGTCTCTTTGCATAGAGAAATTTTCATATTCGTTGCTGAGTAGAGCGAGACGAGATTCCTTCACTTGAGATGTACCTTCGTGTGTAACCTCCAACGTATGCCATATTTCCTGGGCAGTCTCACAATGAGAAATTCGATTAAATTCAGTTTTATCAAGAGCACAGATTAAAGCATTCATCGCTTTGGCATTAGTTGAAAATAATTTTTTATCATTAGCATCCCACCTGTCTTTTGATTTAGGAATTTCAACACCACTAACTATAACAGTGGGAGATCTATAACCTGTTTCAATAATATCCCACACATCATAGTCGACTGAACTCAAATAAAATTTCATCCTAGCTTTCCAATATGCATAATCAGTTCCATTAAACATTGGTGGCCTAGCTATGGACTGACCCTAAGAAAAAGCGTTGTTTGAAAAATTCATGACTCTAGAGTTAAAATAAAATAAAAATACCTGCTCTGATACCACTTGTAGGATCTAAATTAACCCTAGAGGGGGGGTGAATAGGGTTTATCGCAGATTTTTACAGAATAATTAAATAAAAATAGCACAGATAATAATCAGAATAAATGCGGAAAATAAATAACACAAAGATATACCTAGCTTCGGCAAAACCCTGCCTACTGCTGCATTCCCCAAGGTTTCTACTAGGAGTTAAAACAATCTCTACGCTTACAATCCCCTGTAAACTCGCGACACTCGCTCCCAACTGTTCTTAACCCTACGCTCAAAACCCTGCACTGGTTTTTATCCCTAAAACCAGATTTTCCCCGAATTACAATCCCTGTAATTCGTCCCCTAGTTTTAGAGACAAACTAGAAAACTACAGATTTGATTACAAATTTAAATTGAAAAATAAACAAGAAAAAAGAATCCAAAATCCTTAAGGAGTTTAAAAGGATGGGTTATCCCCTTTTGAAGTCTCTTAGCCTTTGGTATAACTTGGCCGGCCCCTTGTTTAATTGCTCCACCACTTTTTTTTTTAGCTCGATCTCTTTCCTTAAAAATGGCGGCGGCTCTTGAGAAATTCCTAGGGTTTCTTCAAATCCCTAAATCGCGATTGTATGATTAATTCGATGATGCTCAAGTCTGTTTGGCTTCGATCTCTGGAGGCTGGTGCTTTTTCTAGGGTTTGTGCTTCTCGTTAAACTCGACTTTGATGGTTCTAGGGTTTCGATTCTATTCAACTTGAGGTCGCTCGTGTGATGATTTCGAGTTATTCAGTGGGTATTCTCTTCTTCGATCGAATGTTGATGTGAAAACCCGTAACTTCCCCGTAAAGGAAAGCGTCGGATAGTTCGAGAACAAACCACAACAGAACGCAAACGGAAGAACATTTCATTGTATATTACAACAATGCATCAGATTACAAGAATATACAGAGTATAAATGAATATCACACAGAAATATCAGAGATTTAAATTACATTTAAATACATAGCAGCGGAAAATAATACAATACACAACTAGAAGTAGATATACGGATACAAAGCTTTTCGGATATCGTTCCAGCTGTAAACTAGGATCCTATGAATATAAATCTGCAAAACCAAAACTACTAGCTGCCCGTGTCAAAATAGGGGCACCCAGAGTTTAGGTCAAAACAATAAACTCCAGGTCAGTCATGGGACTGGTGTGAGAACTAAAACAGTTAATCTTTATTTTTAAAGTTAGGTAAATCAAGGGATCACGCCGTATAACACGGAACGGGTTTCCTCCCAAGAATACCAGTGCATAAAACAAACAGCGCAATGCTAAATAAAGAAAAATGAAGCTGTTATAAGACCCAGGTCCTATCACACAATGCAACGCAAGCCGGGGGATAGGGTTTTCCCTTATAACAGCCAAAGAATGCTTGATACGTTTAAAACAAATCATTTGATACTATTATAAGTGCATAGTGTATAAAACACTTCAAATCATAAGTATCAATCATAGGCGGCATGAATGGCCCATAACACTATGTCGCCATATATAAGTTTACAATCAAAACCGCAAATGTCGTATTGGAAGTTGGGTTATCATTTATGGTATGAACCGAGGCTAGGGGCAAGATCCTCAACCGATTCGAGACGCTCTAGTCCGCCCCTCAGGCAAGCGCGCAGGCAAGCCTTGGATCCTCAGGGCCGGTCCACCGATGTGGATTATTATGCCTGAACACTACGTTTCCCCGCCCTTTGGGGCGTAAATCTGGCCCGTCAGCCGACCAGAAGCATCGGCCGAAACCGATATCACGAGGCGCCTCGCTTTTCAGCAAGTAATAATAAGTAACATCCACAGGAGTCAAACTCGTCAGCCAGTTCAAGCACTGACGCCACTCCTAACTAGAAAGAAACGCATGTCCTCCCTGAGGTCCGTCTCCCGTTTTTGATTCATACCGGGTGTGATACTCATGAATCAACGTTACACAAAGCTACGCCAGAAAGGCCGTGCTTCGATCATCAACCACAAGACTTTGCTTTTCAACAGAAGCCTTGATCATTTGCATCTTAGCATGCCACACAGGCAATTCACTCCATGCGATTGATATCCATCAATATATAACCCCTGAGCTCGTACGTCTCAGAGAAGGGCGTTAAGCAAGAGAATAAATTCTCCGCCGCCAAACAGATATATATTTAATAGAGATCAATCACACGGACTAAAATCCAATGTCAGACACACAGTCCATTTACAAGTCCGTTCTGGGTCTGAACGAAACCGGAGGCACCTAGTACCCCGCATATCCATCGATCTCCAAGTATGTCTGGACGATCACCAACTGTTTCCATCTTCTTGGGTGTACAGCCCAATCAAGATCATCAGTAATTACCCAAACGACGTGAAGACCTCCGGTCTTCGACCATCGTCTTCATCTTCGACTTATCGTCGTATCAGTTATTCAGAATGGGATAAACCCGGTCTTTCCGAATAACTCGTGTATATTTTAAATAAGTGTTACACAAACACAACATACGCCTCATTCCAATTCATTAGTCACTAACCGTAAATTAATCAAGAGAATAATTCCCCAAATATTAACCCCGAAGGCCGAAACCAACATCAGATCAATATTCAGAAAACCATTCTGCTTGGCTAACCGACAGTTAGTTTCTAAATTTCACATTCATAGGGAAAGGTTCCCATTAATTTTATCCAAGATAAATTCCTTGAATTTATTCTTTATTCTACTTTTGAATTTCGATTCAACTAGCCGGGATTAACGAAACTTACCGAAGTAATCATTTGTTTTAATTTCCCAATCCCAACCTATTTATCCCATAAAGTAAAACTGGTAATACTTCATATCTAACACCACAGTGTTATCGGTAAATTCAATTACCATTTCACGTTCAAATCTAATTAAAGATTTAACTATCGCCTGGAGCAAAACTGGTGATACTCCATTCTCGATTATTTCAATCTAATTAAAGATTCATTAAAACTCCACTTAGTTTTAATCGTTAACTGGGTTAAAGAATCAGTGTCATTTAAAACACGGTTCACGATAAACCCAATGTCACATTCATTAATTATCGGGTTAAAGAACGAGTGTTATTTAAAACACTGTTCACGATAAACCCAAAAATCAATATCAATTCAATTCCAATTAAATATTATTTAATTGGTACACTTCATTAAATCTAAATAAAAAGATTTAACCTTTTCTCAACTGGGTTCAAGAACAGTGTTAGTGAAGACACCACTCACGACAAACCCAAATCACATTCGATATTCAATACAAGGCTCTGAATAGAAAATATATCGGCTTATATTCAATATCGAATTCTACGACTAACAAATGTCGTATTGGAAATAACGATATAAATATATATCTTTCAAATTTCCATAACAACATCTGTATAATCACGAATTCCAACATCGAAATATTCCGAAGACAATTTCGATTCAAATCCACTCCAATGCAATCATTGGATATTCTGGTTATTTTTAAAACCCTTTTTAAATTCAATTTATTTATTAAAAAATAAATAGAATTATAATTCTTGTTCAAAACCAGTTCATTTCGATAAAAATCTATTTTTATCTTTTCAAACATGAAGTTTTTCATCCCAAATCTTCACAAATCATTTCTTATGATTTTACACAAATTATTACTATTTTTAATAATTTTATCAAGGCCCGTACAGTCGATTTCCATCAACGGTCATCGAACTGCACTTACAGCGACCTTTTTCGAATTTGATTTGGACATAATTCCAAATCCAACCGTTAGATTTCTAATTTCTAATATTCGTTAGAAAGCTCTTTTCGATACGAAGCCAACGGTTCCGGTTTTAGGAGAATCCGACGGTCGGATCTCCCGTAATGTCCATTTGAAATAAATGGTCGAAATTCGCGAACTGCCGCGGCGCGGCGCGTTCTATTCAGGCCATTATATTATATATAATATATATAATATATATTTCGTCGATTTCTATTTAAAACGAATTATATAAACAGTTTTAAATTCGTTTCAAAAGCAATTTCAACTTCCATTTCAATTCAAATCAAAATTGAATTCATCTTTATAAATTCGCTTTAAAATTCATTTCTATTCAATTCAAATTTCAATTCAATTTGAATTCATTTCAATTCGCTTTCAATTCAATTTGAATTCGTTTTCAATTCATTTCGAAATCGTTCTCAATTCAATTCATTTTGAAATCGTTTTCAATTCAATTCATTTCGAAATCGTTTTCAATTCAATTCATTTCGAAATCGTTTTCAATTCAATTCATTTCGAAATCGTTTTCAATTCAATTCATTTCGAAATCGTTTTCAATTCAATTCATTTCGAAATCGTTTTCAATTCAATTAATTTCGAAATCGTTTTCAATTCAATTAATTTCGAAATCGTTTTCAATTCATTTCGTTTCGAAATCGTCTTAAATTGATATAGATATCGTTCACGTCAAAATGGCGTCAATCTAATCAACACGGCTTCATAAATTTTTATTTTCAAATATTCTATTTCAAATATTTCTTTTTCAAAATAGTTGTTATTAAAATATTTCGTTCAACACATGACCAATCTCAATGGATGAGTACTGTCAACACATGAACTTTTATTTTATATCGATAAAGATGTAAATTTTATTACTAAAATATTTCGTTCAACACATGACCAATCTCAATGGATGAGTACTGTCAACACATGAACTTTTATTTTATATCGATAAAGATGTAAATTTTATTACTAAAATATTTCGTTCAACACATGACCAATCTCAATGGATGAGTACTGTCAACACATGAACTTTTATTTTATAATATTCTTTATTTTTCAAATTGGAATGAGGCCCAATCAATTACCATATAAAGTTAATTATATGGATTTTCATACAACACATGTATATAATAACATTGAAAATAATCAACCATCAACCAAAGTGCACTACACTGTAAAAGCATCAAATATAGATATTCAACGCTTATAACAGCCTGTCAATCAATCGATCGACATATTTAATCAATCAGGATGAGTGAACTTCAAATTTCATCCCAACACCCGTGTGGGGTTTCAAACAATCAAACACATATTTTATTTGTGCTGTTGGGCGATGTGTAAAATTTATCGTCCCAATCAATGTCATTCAAATAGGTGTACATAAACAAACCGTCTGGTTTGTAAATGAATATTCTATTTTATTCACTTCACGTTAAAAATTATATTTTTAATGATAAAACATTTTATTTCAACCTATGAATTTCTATTCAATTCATTCTTTAAATAAAATGATATTTTTATTTTTCTAACTTATTTTAGAAAATTTCGGCGGCATAACGGCACGATACTAGAAACGGGACAAGGCCTAGCCTTATCCCCGGTCTAGTGAAGGCCCACGCCATTCACACATCAATCATATCAATTTCATTTCACCAAACAATTCAAATCAACTCAAACAATCTAACTAACAACACAGCCAAACAAACAAGTCCATGGTCTGTGGACGATTGTGTCGGGTGCTACTAAGCACCGTCTGCATCCTAGTATATATATATATATATATAACTAGAAAAATAAATTGAAAGGTGAGAAATTCTCACTTATAGCTATCTTAGCTCCACGGCACTTCTTTTGCAGGAAATCTTCATTGCTATCGCATCTTCGTCATCTTTATTGCCCGTAGCCACTACATATATAAAAATCACATTTTTACTTCGCTATTCAATATATAAAAATCCATTTTTCTATCGAAGTTCAATATATAAAAATTCTATTTTTCTATCGAAGTTCAATATATAAAAATTCTATTTTTCTATCGAAGTTCAATATATAAAAATTCTATTTTTCTATCGAAGTTCAATATATAAAAATTCTATTTTTCTATCGAAGTTCAATATATAAAAATTCTATTTTTCTATCGAAGTTCAATATATAAAAATTCTATTTTTCTATCGAAGTTCAATATATAAAAATTCTATTTTTATTTCAAAGTTCAATATATAAAAATCGAATTTTTCTATCGAAGTTCAATATATAAAAATTCTATTTTTATTTCAAAGTTCAACATATAAAAATCGAATTTTTATTTCAAAGTTCAATATATAAAAATCACCTTTTTTTTTTTAATCCGACTTTCAATATATAAAAATCTGATTTTTCCTATTTAAATTAATTATGCTAATTTACTAAATGAAACAAAATAAAAAAAATTACCTTCATCGTTTTCTGTTACTAGGAACCAGAAAAACTCGTCGCCTCCTCTTAGGGCAAATGACTGCACCCACCTCCGATGATCGGAGGGCCATCCGTCGCCACCAGGTAAGGCGCCCCTGTCCCCTCTATCGTTGCTCAGAATACCGGCCACCTCGCACCACCCATCATCACTCAAAACAACCCAAACCGCCGCCGCTTTCAAGCGAGATTCAGGCCAAAACGAACCGCAAACGACGACCTCGACCGTACCTTTGTGAAGAGCCCGTGATGTCCTTCGATTTCCTGGTTAGGGCTTCTGAAATTATTGCGCGGACTTTGAAGGAAAGGGAAGAGAAGAACCCGACGATTTCGATCGTCAAAATTGAAAGGGGGCGGGTTTCAGATGGTTGACCACGCGTAAAATAGAATGGGGTTTTGACCGTTCTATTTTATATTTATATTAATATTTAATATTATTAAATTCATGAATTTCTTGTCTATCGCTACGAACTCCAAATCAACCCCAACCACTGTCGCCCCTAGCGTATTACCCCCACTCCGAACACAATGGGATATGTATCGTAGGCTAATTCGGTTGTTTCGATGGGTTTCCACCAAAAATAAAGCATAAATCAGTATATATTTAATTTTAAACGTACATTTCGAATTTTCGGGGTCACATACTAACTCTAAAAATTCTATAAAAATATTTTCTAGCTTCGTATTGACGATACGGTCCTAACAAAACTAGTTTCGTCGAATTCTGAGATCGTTGGAAAAATGGCCATTTTCCAGTCGATTAAAATCAACTAAAACTGGTCAAATGCGTTTTCCTTTGCCACGCTCACATATTGATTCGAAAAATTATGAAATTTGAAACCTAGCAATAACTTTACATCACGGACCCAACAAAACTGGTTTCGTCGAAATCCGAGGTCATTTGCAAAATGTCCATTTTTAAGGGCCTGAATTCCATAGCGACTATTCAGAATTTTCAACTGGACATATCTTTTGATTCCCGCTATGAAATTTTGATTTTACGGATTCGATAGAAAGATATTATCAATTAGATCCTATCATTTTTGGTTTCACTAAAATCCGGATTGTTTTGCACCCGGTACATTCAATTGAAGTTTGAAATCGAATTATCGAACTACCGCGCCATTTTCAATTCTATTTATAATTATATATAATTATTATATATTCTAACGACGACGCGTATAATATATACGTTCGAATTATATTCAAAATAAATTTTCGTCGATATCATTTTAAATAATCAAAATTCGCTAAAATTACCAAAATAAAAATTTTAAACTGGCCCAGATTTTCCGGGTTGTTACAATCTCCCCCACTTAAAACTTTTCGTCCCCGAAAAGGAACAAAGTCGAAAGTGGTTTGATTAATAAGCTCTACATTCCATCTGGCTTCCATTCTCCAACTCTTTAGTTTCTGAGAATTTTCAAAACTTCAAAAATTTGGCTAACACCCTAAATTTTTGAAAAATTTCGCCATAACCTCCCCTGCACCGGGAGCATCGGGGAATTTCAAATAGCTTCCCCGGTCCTTCAGATCTCAAAAAGAAAAAGAAAAAGCCAAGCGGCTAGCCAATAGGCTCACAAAATCATCATCACCCAAACAAAACAGGAAATTATGTAATAAACATGTACCTATTTGTCGGGCAAACAAATTTTATTCTCTGCTCTAGCCTCCTTGCTATGACCTGTTCAATTATATATATGTATATGCAAGCAAATGCGACCAATTTTCAATATAATTCAATTTGTTTATATTAGGCTGAATGGTTCAAAATTAGCAAACAATTAAACAAACAACACAAACACCAATCAATTAGTGAATTTAACGTTTCAAATTCATAATTTTGATACATATACAAAAAATCGTGTTTTGGTGCCAAATCACAACAATGTATTCTAGCTATATTAGTTTTGGTTCTCACACCTGTCTAATGGAAATATATAGAAATCCCACCTTCGAAACACGAACATAAGTTCTGATGATGATCGATCAATCATCAGAACCATCTCCGGGTGTCTAGAGTATAATCATATATCTATCCAGTATTTTAAAATTTCAAATACACGTGGATCAGACGTATACGCAAAATCTATATATACTGGATTGTCCACATCAATAAAAATAAATAATCAAATACGAATAATTGATTTTAAATTTTCAAAACAAATTTGACTTTCATTTTAAAAATATACTCTTCACACTCGTTCTAGGATACTACTGATCCTATCTCTAACGAGTCTTTCTCATTGGATATTACTAATCCAATATCTGATGAATTCTTTCGTATGGTTCTAACGTGCCTTGTTCTCTGCTTTGTAAACCAAAGCTCTGATACCAACTGTGAAAACCCGTAACTTCCCCGTAAAGGAAAGCGTCGGATAGTTCGAGAACAAACCACAACAGAACGCAAACGGAAGAACATTTCATTGTATATTACAACAATGCATCAGATTACAAGAATATACAGAGTATAAATGAATATCACACAGAAATATCAGAGATTTAAATTACATTTAAATACATAGCAGCGGAAAATAATACAATACACAACTAGAAGTAGATATACGGATACAAAGCTTTCCGGATATCGTTCCAGCTGTAAACCAGGATCCTGTGAATATAAATCTGCAAAACCAAAACTACTAGCTGCCCGTGTCAAAATAGGGGCACCCAGAGTTTAGGTCAAAACAATAAACTCCAGGTCAGTCATGGGACTGGTGTGAGAACTAAAACAGTTAATCTTTATTTTTAAAGTTAGGTAAATCAAGGGACCACGCCGTATAACACGGAACGGGTTTCCTCCCAAGAATACCAGTGCATAAAACAAACAGCGCAATGCTAAATAAAGAAAAATGAAGCTGTTATAAGACCCAGGTCCTATCACACAATGCAACGCAAGCCGGGGGATAGGGTTTTCCCTTATAACAGCCAAAGAATGCTTGATACGTTTAAAACAAATCATTTGATACTATTATAAGTGCATAGTGTATAAAACACTTCAAATCATAAGTATCAATCATAGGCGGCATGAATGGCCCATAACACTATGTCGCCATATATAAGTTTACAATCAAAACCGCAAATGTCGTATTGGAAGTTGGGTTATCATTTATGGTATGAACCGAGGCTAGGGGCAAGATCCTCAACCGATTCGAGACGCTCTAGTCCGCCCCTCAGGCAAGCGCGCAGGCAAGCCTTGGATCCTTAGGGCCGGTCCACCGATGTGGATTATTATGCCTGAACACTACGTTTCCCCGCCCTTTGGGGCGTAAATCTGGCCCGTCAGCCGACCAGAAGCATCGGCCGAAACCGATATCACGAGGCGCCTCGCTTTTCAGCAAGTAATAATAAGTAACATCCACAGGAGTCAAACTCGTCAGCCAGTTCAAGCACTGACGCCACTCCTAATTAGAAAGAAACGCATGTCCTCCCTGAGGTCCGTCTCCCGTTTTTGATTCATACCGGGTGTGATACTCACGAATCAACGTTACACAAAGCTACGCCACAAAGGCCGTGCTTCGATCATCAACCACAAGACTTTGCTTTTCAACAGAAGCCTTGATCATTTGCATCTTAGCATGCCACACAGGCAATTCACTCCATGCGATTGATATCCATCAATATATAACCCCTGAGCTCGTACGTCTCAGAGAAGGGCGTTAAGCAAGAGAATAAATTCTCCGCCGCCAAACAGATATATATTTAATAGAGATCAATCACACGGACTAAAATCCAATGTCAGACACACAGTCCATTTACACGTCCGTTCTGGGTCTGAACGAAACCGGAGGCACCTAGTACCCCGCATATCCATCGATCTCCAAGTACGTCTGGACGATCACCAACTGTTTCCATCTTCTTGGGTGTACAGCCCAATCAAGATCATCAGTAATTACCCAAACGACGTGAAGACCTCCGGTCTTCGACCATCGTCTTCATCTTCGACTTATCGTCGTATCAGTTATTCAGAATGGGATAAACCCAGTCTTTCCGAATAACTCGCGTATATTTTAAATAAGTGTTACACAAACACAACATACGCCTCATTCCAATTCATTAGTCACTAACCGTAACTTAATCAAGAGAATAATTCCCCAAATATTAACCCCGAAGGCCGAAACCAACATCAGATCAATATTCAGAAAACCATTCTGCTTGGCTAACCGACAGTTAGTTTCTAAATTTCACATTCACAGGGAAAGGTTCCCATTAATTTTATCCAAGATAAATTCCATGAATTTATTCTTTATTCTACTTTTGAATTTCGATTCAACTAGCCGGGATTAACGAAACTTACCGAAGTAATCATTTGTTTTAATTTCCCAATCCCAACCTATTTATCCCATGAAGTAAAACTGGTAATACTTCATATCTAACACCATAGTGTTATCGGTAAATTCAATTACCATTTCACGTTCAATTCTAATTAAAGATTTAACTATCGCCTGGAGCAAAACTGGTGATACTCCATTCTCGATTATTTCAATCTAATTAAACATTCATTAAAACTCCACTTAGTTTTAATCGTTAACTGGGTTAAAGAATCAGTGTCATTTAAAACACGGTTCACGATAAACCCAAAGTCACATTCATTAATTATCGGGTTAAAGAACGAGTGTTATTTAAAACACTGTTCACGATAAACCCAAAAATCAATATCAATTCAATTCCAATTAAATATTATTTAATTGGTACACTTCATTAAATCTAAATAAAAAGATTTAACCTTTTCTCAACTGGGTTCAAGAACAGTGTTAGTGAAGACACCACTCACGACAAACCCAAATCACATTCGATATTCAATACAAGGCTCTGAATAGAAAATATATCGGCTTATATTCAATATCGAATTCTACGACTAACAAATGTCGTATTGGAAATAACGATATAAATATATATCTTTCAAATTTCCATAACAACATCTGTATAATCACGAATTCCAACATCGAAATATTCCGAAGACAATTTCGATTCAAATCCACTCCAATGCAATCATTGGATATTCTGGTTATTTTTGAAACCCTTTTTAAATTCAATTTATTTATTTAAAAATAAATAGAATTATAATTCTAGTTCAAAACCAGTTCATTTCGATAAAAATCTATTTTTATCTTTTCAAACATGAAGTTTTTCATCCCAAATCTTCAAAAATCATTTCTTATGATTTTACACAAATTATTACTATTTTTAATAATTTTATCAAGGCCCGTACAGTCGATTTCCATCAACGGTCATCGAACTGCACTTACAGCGACCTTTTTCGAATTTGATTTGGACATAATTCCAAATCCAACCGTTAGATTTATAATTTCTAATATTCGTTAGAAAGCTCTTTTCGATACGAAGCCAACGGTTCCAGTTTTAGGAGAATCCGACGGTCGGAAATCCCGTAATGTCCGTTTGAAATAAATGGTCGAAATTCGCGAACTGCCGCGGCGCGGCGCGTTCTATTCAGGCCATTATATTATATATAATATATATAATATATATTTCATCGATTTCTATTTAAAACGAATTATATAAACAGTTTTAAATTCATTTCAAAAGCAATTTCAACTTCCATTTCAATTCAAATCAAAATTGAATTCATCTTTATAAATTCGCTTTAAAATTCATTTCTATTCAATTCAAATTTCAATTCAATTTGAATTCATTTCAATTCGCTTTCAATTCAATTTGAATTCGTTTTCAATTCATTTCGAAATCGTTCTCAGTTCAATTCATTTCGAAATCGTTTTCAATTCAATTCATTTCGAAATCGTTTTCAATTCAATTCATTTCGAAATCGTTTTCAATTCAATTCATTTCGAAATCGTTTTCAATTCAATTCATTTCGAAATCGTTTTCAATTCAATTCATTTCGAAATCGTTTTCAATTCAATTAATTTCGAAATCATTTTCAATTCATTTCGTTTCGAAATCGTTTTAAAATCGATATAGATATCGTTCACGTCAAAATGGCGTCAATCTAATCAACACGGCTTCATAAATTTCTATTTTCAAATATTCTATTTCAAATATTTCTTTTTCAAAGTAGTTGTTATCGAAATATTTCGTTCAACACATGACCAATCTCAATGGATGAGTACTGTCAACACATGAACTTTTATTTTATATCGATAAAGATGTAAATTTTATTACTAAAATATTTCGTTCAACACATGACCAATCTCAATGGATGAGTACTGTCAACACATGAACTTTTATTTTATATCGATAAAGATGTAAATTTTATTACTAAAATATTTCGTTCAACACATGACCAATCTCAATGGATGAGTACTGTCAACACATGAACTTTTATTTTATAATATTCTTTATTTTTCAAATTGGAATGAGGCCCAATCAATTACCATATAAAGTTAATTATATGGATTTTCATACAAGACATGTATATAATAACATTGAAAATAATCAACCATCAACCAAAGTGCACTACACTGTAAAAGCATCAAATATAGATATTCAACGCTTATAACAGCCTGTCAATCAATCGATCGACATATTTAATCAATCAGGATGAGTGAACTTCAAATTTCATCCCAACACCCGTGTGGGGTTTCAAACAATCAAACACATATTTTATTTGTGCTGTTGGGCGATGTGTAAAATTTATCGTCCCAATCAATGTCATTCAAATAGGTGTACATAAACAAACCGTCTGGTTTGTAAATGAATATTCTATTTTATTCACTTCACGTTAAAAATTATATTTTTAATGATAAAACATTTTATTTCAACCTATGAATTTCTATTCAATTCATTCTTTAAATAAAATGATATTTTTATTTTTCTAACTTATTTTAGAAAATTTCGGCGGCATAACGGCACGATACTAGAAACGGGACAAGGCCTAGCCTTATCCCCTGTCTAGTGAAGGCCCACGCCATTCACACATCAATCATATCAATTTCATTTCACCAAACAATTCAAATCAACTCAAACAATCTAACTAACAACACAGCCAAACAAACAAGTCCATGGTCTGTGGACGATTGTGTCGGGTGCTACTAAGCACCGTCTGCATCCTAGTATATATATATATAACCAGAAAAATAAATTGAAAGGTGAGAAATTCTCACTTATAGTTATCTTAGCTCCACGGCACTTCTTTTGCAGGAAATCTTCATTGCTATCGCATCTTCGTCATCTTTATTGCCCGTAGCCACTACATATATAAAAATCACATTTTTTACTTCGCTATTCAATATATAAAAATCCATTTTTCTATCGAAGTTCAATATATAAAAATTCTATTTTTCTATCGAAGTTCAATATATAAAAATTCTATTTTTCTATCGAAGTTCAATATATAAAAATTCTATTTTTCTATCGAAGTTCAATATATAAAAATTCTATTTTTCTATCGAAGTTCAATATATAAAAATTCTATTTTTCTATCGAAGTTCAATATATAAAAATTCTATTTTTATTTCAAAGTTCAATATATAAAAATCGAATTTTTCTATCGAAGTTCAATATATAAAAATTCTATTTTTATTTCAAAGTTCAACATATAAAAATCGAATTTTTATTTCAAAGTTCAATATATAAAAATCACCATTTTTTTTTTAATCCGACTTTCAATATATAAAAATCTGATTTTTCCTATTTAAATTAATTATGCTAATTTACTAAATGAAACAAAATAAAAAAAATTACCTTCATCGTTTTCTGTTACTAGGAACCAGCAAAACTCGTCGCCTCCTCTTAGGGCAAATGACTGCACCCACCTCCGATGATCGGAGGGCCATCCGTCGCCACCAGGTAAGGCGCCCCTGTCCCCTCTATCGTTGCTCAGAATACCGGCCACCTCGCACCACCCATCATCACTCAAAACAACCCAAACCGCCGCCGCTTTCAAGCGAGATTCAGGCCAAAACGAACCGCAAACGACGACCTCGACCGTACCTTTGTGAAGAGCCCGTGATGTCCTTCGATTTCCTGGTGAGGGCTTCTGAAATTATTGCGCGGACTTTGAAGGAAAGGGAAGAGAAGAACCCGACGATTTCGATCGTCAAAATTGAAAGGGGGCGGCTTTCAGATGGTTGACCACGCGTAAAAGAGAATGGGGTTTTGACCGTTCTATTTTATATTTATATTAATATTTAATATTATTAAATTCATGAATTTCTTGTCTATCGCTACGAACTCCAAATCAACCCCAACCACTGTCGCCCCTAGCGTATTACCCCCACTCCGAACACAATGGGATATGTATCGTAGGCTAATTCGGTTGTTTCGATGGGTTTCCACCAAAAATAAAGCATAAATCAGTATATATTTAATTTTAAACGTACATTTCGAATTTCCGGGGTCACATACTAACTCTAAAAATTCTATAAAAATATTTTCTAGCTTCGTATTGACGATACGGTCCTAACAAAACTAGTTTCGTCGAATTCTGAGACCGTTGGAAAAATGGCCATTTTCCAGTCGATTAAAATCAACTGAAACTGGTCAAATGCGTTTTCCTTTGCCATGCTCACATATTGATTCGAAAAATTATGAAATTTGAAACCTAGCAATAACTTTACATCACGGACCCAATAAAACTGGTTTCGTCGAAATCCGAGGTCATTTGCAAAATGTCCATTTTTAAGGGCCTGAATTCCATTGCGACTATTCAGAATTTTCAACTGGACATATCTTTTGATTCCCGCTATGAAATTTTGATTTTACGGATTCGATAGAAAGATATTATCAATTAGATCCTATCATTTTTGGTTTCACTAAAATCCGGATTGTTTTGCACCCGGTACATTCAATTGAAGTTTGAAATCGAATTATCGAACTACCGCGCCATTTTCAATTCTATTTATAATTATATATAATTATTATATATTCTAACGATGACGCGTATAATATATACGTTCGAATTATATTCAAAATAAATTTTCGTCGATATTATTTAAAATAATTCATTTTAAATAATCAAAATTCGCTAAAATTGCCAAAATAAAAATTTTAAACTGGCCCAGATTTTCCGGGTTGTTACAGTTGATGAGTGTAGAACTGATTCCAAGTAATCTCCTTTTTACTGGTATGAATTTAATTCAGATTTTAGCTTTTTGCTTGTTCGAACTTGGATGATTTTATGCCGATGATGATTGGTGTTTATATAGGATTAAAAATCTGATATTTGCTCTGATTTCGTATTGGAATTGGTCATTGATATATACATAAATATTTGGGGCTTTTTAAAATAGCTTTCTTGCGACTGATCTGGAACTTTTGATTGAGTCTTCCTTGACTTCGAATTCCTTGATTTGAACTTGTGATTAATATATATTTTGCGTGATGAATTCTTCCTTGCCTCGTATGCTTCTGGAACTTTGAATTGGTCTTGAAAAAATTCTTTGAATCATTCTTTTCAATGCAAAACCATTTTTCCTTGAATTGCTGCCTTGATTTCTATTTATTCAAAACTGGTAGTATACTCTGATTTTCAGCATATTTAAACTGATGCTTAACTTTGATAAGAACAGAAACTATGCTCGAACTTGTTTTGCAATTTCAGTTTAACTTCCTGCTGATTGAACTGATACTTGCAGTTACTTGTTGTGTATAAATATTTGTATTTGAATATCATGCCATTTTTACCATGACTTAAAAATTCCGGCACGAACTTGATTCTGCTCTTTAATGCTTCCGTGTTTAAAACCTTGCCGAATCTGATTTGAACAGATAAAATCAGATATACACTTGAATTTAACAGTGCCTTGTATTCTCGTTATCCATACTGCTTTGATTAAACTGTTTTCCTTGCACATCATACTTGAGTTTTGTGGTCGAGTTGCCTTTGTGGCTGTGTACTAATTAACTTAGTTTTACTTGCATTTTTCAACACTGCATTAGTTGCTGCGCTATCCTTGTTTGTGTACAACACTGTTTTACTGTGTGGACTTGTATCACTTGATTTTGAACTGATGCCATTCTTATTAGCCATGACTTGATGAACCGATTTATTCACGCTTTGATAAGACCAGACACTGTACTTGATCAAGTATATCCTTGAGTCTGAATCAAACAGTTTACCCATGTATATACTGCCTTGAGCTCCTGTGAACTATGTATAGTCTTGTTGCATCATTCATACTCTGTGTATCACCATGATGCTGAACCATGTTGTTTGCAACCTTGTTTCGCCTATGCTCCAGATTTTTTTAATCAATTACTCGAACCATATTCTTGTAATTTAAAGTGCATTGCACTTTTCTTATTGCTCCATCTTTGTGCACCTTCTCCCTTATTTTAAGTGGTGTTATGTAAGCTTACCATCTTCATTGTCGGCTTGTTCATGTCCATGTTGTTGTCCTTTTGCTGAACCATCTCAATGTTTCATTGCTGCTTGCCTTGAGTCATTGACTTTTATGTTGACTTGTACCTTGCTTAGTGTATGTTTCCACCAGATTTAAAATATGTTGTTTCATAGATTGTTTTATATTTTCTCTATCATGGTGACTGTGTTGAGTTGAAACTTCCACTTGCTCGACCCTTCTTGTATCTAAGACTGAACTTGTTTTGTTGTCTATGGCCTTACTGTTTGTTTGGTGTCACGCACTTGTGCCATCCATGTGAACTAAAAATAGACTGGCCTAATGAACTGCTATACTATATTCATTGTTCTTCTAACCATCAGTGTACTCTGTCATTGTCTTGTTTGGCCATACACACTGATCATATATATATATATACATACATATATATATATATATATACTTGAACCTTGAGACATCCACTTGTATGTATATGTGCCATGCAGTTTGCACACCATATTGTCTTGCTGTTTGGACATGACCTTAAAACTGAGATGTTTTTCTTTGCATGATTTTTGAAATACTTGATTTAAGCCTGCCTTGAGTTGCTCTCAAAAAAAAAATTCTTTTTGATTCTTTATTGCTGATCATGTTTTTACTTTGTACTCGCATTTTTCATTATGCTCGACCACTTGTTTTTGCTGTTTTGATTTAGCACTCTCGACCATATGCACTGAGTTGAGATGGTCCTTGTGGCTACTCCTCAGATGCATATTGATTGGTGTGGCAGTGCATACGTGTATACGTGTGTACATGCAGCCATCAGACGAGATTTTTCTGTCCCTGCATATCAAACAAAGTCTAGAAAAATGATGAGAAACACACCGCAAATCTGAGGGAAATAAAAATTAAAAATAATTTTTTTATTTGCTTTTATTTAATTTTTATTTTTGTGGCAGTCTACTGTGTGTGTTCTTCTGTATGTGACAGGTATGAAGATAACTGGATTGACTGTGGAATGCTGTGAAGTCAAGAAGACTGAAGATGATGATATTCATATGTGTCAGTATATACGAGTGAACTGTATAGAAATGTAGTGTGTATGAAATTGTAAGTGTTGTAAAGAGGAACTAAGTACGAAATTGAATATATTGAAATGTATATCAGTGATATATGTACAAATAGTGGAGTTGTAAATCTGTACTGTTTAAATATCGAAATAAAATATTCTTATTTAAATAAAATACTGTGTGAACATTTAAATTTTTGTATAGTTGTATTTTATTCAAATAGAAATATTATATTGCTATCTGTTGTGTAGTATACCAGTACAGTTACAAACACATTCAATAATAAAATATATTTGGTTGTTATCATCAAACAAAAATCATATAATTGTGTATACAACACTGTTATATACAACAGGAACCCCCAACTGGATTTCGGACAGTCATTGGTTCTTTGAGCTTCTTCAATTTCAAATCCAACTTCTTGACTGCACTCTTTGCAATAAAGCTTCGCGACACGCCTGTATCAAACATTACTTTAACTGGAATATTTTTGACATTAAGCGTGCCTTCTAAAACATCAGACCTCCCTTGACTATCTGAGGGCTCAGAAGTTTCTGCTACTTCATTTATCTGAGCCTCCTTGGTTGTCTTTAACAACCGGCAATCCTACTTTACATGGCCAAACCGATGGCAAATGCTGCATTCTCTGGTCTCTTGAAACTTGTTCTTTGACTTAGGTTCACTCTTCTTTAGTTTCTTTAAAGATCTGCATTTTCCTTGCAAATGCCCTTGCTTATGGCAGTTATTGCATACGGCGGTCTTTACTAGTTCTTTCTCTGATCTGGCCCTTTTTCGATTGGCTTTGGGCTCCTTACTGACCTCAGACACTGTACTAGCCTCAGGACGATCAGTTTCAGATTCAATTTTATTACTAGAGCAGACTTCTTATTCGTATTGTAACATACCTTTCTTGTCTAGATCTTCGTACTGATAAGCCATGTATATCATTTCAGAAAAGGGGAGCTTCACGTCCCTCATTACACTGTTCTGATATTTTCTTTGAAGCCCGTTGATAAACCTCAAATTCTTCCTCTTCGGATTTTCAATTAGATGAGGGGCAAAGTGAGAAAGTTCATTGAATTTCTTATGATATTCGGGAATGGTCATATCTCCTTGTATCAAATATGAAAATTCTTCACATAGTCGCTCAATTGCTTCTGGAGGAGTAAATCTTTCCAGGAAAACCACTTTGAATCTATCCTAGGTGATATCACCTTCTAGATTATCCTTAATAACAGAATCCCACCAGAACAAGGCTTCGTATTTGAGTGCCCAGGAGGCCAGTAATCTTTTCTGGTCATCCCTCAGGTTTAATCCTTCGAAGATTTTCTCAGCCGAACGAATCCAAGCTTGTGTTCTCATAATAGATTCTTCGCCCGAGAACGGCTTTCCACCCATATTTCTATATTTCATATATAGGGCTTCAATATCTGGGTCAGTATCACTTCTTCTGTTTCTAGCACTCATTTTCTAGTTCTTCTGCAAATAGCAGATCAAGTGTCAGGTCAACAGAAAAGATATTTCAAAATATAGAGACAAATACTTGAATGTAAATGTGTTTACTGGGGTGTATTTCATTCTACTACTCATACTAGGATATTACTGATCCTATCTGTAATGAGTTACCCGTCCTAGAACACTACTGGTTCTATTTCTGATGAGTTCGTTAATATGTTATATTCCAGAACTAACCTTAACCAAAGCTCTGATACCACGTTGTGACGACCCCAAACCCCGTACTGACGGTGACAAGGGTAATCCTTGGAATATAACATAGAAACAGCTAATAGCAGAACAGAACTCAATAAATACACCAGATAATGAACAATAGAATATACTGGATAAAAGTAATCATCATAGTTACACAGTATACAGGATCATACTTAGTACAAATACAGTTCAGATATACATAAATGTCTACAGCGGAAAACAAACATAATGTACAATAGGAGCTGAACAACATAAAAAGAGATAAATGATAGAATCCATCTTCAGCTCCATCTATCCAGAAAGAACCAGCTAAACCTGAATACAAGGCTGTCCGTGTAGAAAAAAAGGGGCACCCGAGTTTGAAAGTGAAACAAACTACGAGTCAGTCATGGGACTGGTATGAGAAATCTACTCAACACATTTATAATATGGCTAATCATAGGACCACGCCACTTTCGTGGAATGGGTTTACTCCATTGGATTGCCAGTGCTTTAAAACAAATCTTTCTTTTAAACATCGCAATGCTTTTTATAAAAATGAAGCCATTATAAGACTCAGTTCCCATCACACAATGCAACGCAAACCGGAGGATAGAGTTTTACCTTATAATGGCCAAAATATAATTGATATGAATAAAACAAAAGCATTTGATATTATTACTAGTGTTTATATGTTTCAAAAACAATTTCAATCATAACTATCAATCATAGACGGCATGGGTACCATATATCATGTCGCCATATATATATACAATCAAAACCGCATGATGTCGTATTTGGAAATTGGATTTCCGTCATGAACCAAGGCAAAAGATAGTCCTTACCGAATTCAAGACAATCTAGCCCATGTCTCCGGAACAGACACAACTGCCCCTTGGAGCGACAGGGCCGGTCCACACGGAGTGGATTATAGTGCCTGAACAATACGTTTCTCCGCCCTTTGGGGCGTAAATGAGCCAACAAATGACTCCATCAGACCCGGATCGTCTGATCAAACCGAGGCGCCTCGCAACAGCAACAACCACATAAGTCAAACACGTCTGGGCGTGTAAAACCACTGACGCCACTTCTAGCTAGAAAGAAACGCATGTCCTCCCTGAGGTCCTCTCCCGTTTCTGGTTCATGCCGGGGTGTGAGGCTCGCGATTTCACGTTATACACAAAGCTACGCCACAAAGGTGGTGCTTTGATCATCTCCACAAGGCCTTGCTTTTCAACAGAAGCCCTGTTCATTTGCCACTTAGGCATGCCACACTAGCAATTCATGCCATGCGACTGATGTCCATCGATATACAACCTCTGAGCTCGTGCGTTTCAGAGAAGGGCGTTAAGCAAAAGATTAAATTTTCCACCGCCAAACAGATGTATATTTAACAGAGATCAATCAACACAGAATAAAATCCAATGTCAGACACACAGTCCATTTACAAGTCCGTTCTGGGTCTGAACGAAACCGGAGGCACTATATACCTCGCAAACCCATCGATCACCACGTACGTCTGGACGATCACCACTCATTATCCATATTTCGGGATGCCTCCCAATCAGGACCTCGGTTACCATCCAAACGAGGTGAAGATCTCCGGTCTTCGACCACCGTCTTTATCTTCGATTTCTTATCGCCGATTCAGTTATTTTTAATGGGATAAACCTGGTCTTTCTGAGCAACTCGCATATATAATAAACAAGTGCAACACTAACATATACACGCATCATTTCAATTCATTAGTCACAAACCGTCAATCAGTAAGAGAACGATTTCCCAAATATTAACCCCGAAGGCCGAAACCAACATCCGATCAACACCCAGGAAACCATTCGACTTAGCCAACCTTCAGTTAATTTCTTAATCTCATCCATATCATTTATAATATTTTATAATGATTTATCGCCATTTTTATTTATTTTATAATAGCCATTTTATTCAAAACGACGCTTAGGGCCATAAAGCGGCCGTGGCGCTGTTTTTTTTGGGATTTGATTTACACATATCTGAAAATCTAACCGTTGGATCTTCACAAAATTTACATCATTAGAAAGATCTTTTCAAAACGAATCCAACGGTTCCAGTTTCGGGAAAAACCGACGGTCGGATCTCCCGGTACAATCATTTGAAGTTTCGATTTCGAAATACGAACTGCAGTGTCGTTATTCGATTAAGTATAATTATATATATATATATATATATATATATATATATAATCGATTCTGGCACTGTTTTTCTTCAGATTTGAATTAAACATTCCAGACAATCCAACCGTTGGATTTTTACAAAGTTGGTGCCATTGGAAAGATTTTTCCAAAGCGAACCCAACGGTTGCGATTTCAGGAAAATCCGATGGTCGGATCTCCCGGTATAATCGTTTGAAATCACGGTTTCAAAATACGAACTGCAGCGTCGTTATTCGATATATTTTAATTCTATTTATATATATATATATCGATTCTTCGATTTCAAAGCTATATTCTTTTCATACATTTGATAAAAATGAGATTTTTATCTAACTGTCTTCTATTTCAACACTTCACTATATTTAACAATTCATGTATATAATAAAGACGTGATTTTTATTGTAAAACAATTCATTTCAAAACACTATTATTTCGTATAGTTAATATAGGTGATAAAAATAAGATTTTTATTATAAAACAATTTATTTCAAAATAAGATGATTTTATACATTTCATATTGATGTTAAAAATGGAATTTTTATTATAAAACAATTTCTTCCAAAATATGAATACCATCCAACACATGAATTTTAATTCAACGAATGAATATCGATTCAACACATGAAGGTTTTCTATAGTTTATATATATAGATAAAATGTGATTTTTATATTTAAAATACGAATACCGTTCAACACATGAATTTCAATTCAACGAATGAAAATCGATTCAACATATGAAGGTTTTTTATAGTTTCTATATATAGATAAAAATGTGATTTTTATATTTAAAACACGAATACCATTCAACACATGAATTTCAATTCAACGAATGAATATCGATTCAACACATGAAGGTTTTCTATAGTTTATATATATAGATAAAAATGTGATTTTTATATTTAAACACGAATACTGTTCAACACATGAATTTCTATCCAACGAATGAATATCGACTCAACACATGAAGGTTTTCTATTCAACGAATAAATATAGTTTCAACAAATGAAAATAATTCAAACACATGAATATTATTCAAAATTTCGGCAGCATAACGGCAGGGTAGTTAAAACCGGGACCGTCCCTAGTACGGCTCCTCGCTCTACCTTAAAACCTCGCGGTTTTTGACAATGGGGAATCATGCATCTAGTTCGCACGTAGGCGGCATGTATATTTATTTCATTTCCACAAACTAATCCTATGTGGTTTCAACTAAATATTTCTCTACCACAAATGGGTATTTTTCAACCATAATCAATCAATATCAACCACAAACAATTCCAATCAACCATTTGCTATCAATCAATTTTCACACCAATCACAACCAATAAATATCGTCCATGGTTTGTGGATGAGGGTCGTATATATATACATATATATATTTATATATAGCAATTCACTTCTATTTCAACACATATATAATTTTTACAACGCATATATAACTTATACATCTAACGTACAACTTATACAACGCTGATACATGAGGTATACAACGCTTATATAACCCATACATCGACTATATAATTTATACATCGCCGTTTTCCATATTGTTTATAAATTAGAAATCTCACATTGGGTTCCACTCCACCAAAATAGCAGAAGGCTCAGAAAAATATGCGGTCTCTTCTAGAATGTAGAAGACGTCCACACGGTCACGATGTTTCCTGTTCCATCGAATTTCGTTAACACACTAAAAAGATATGATTTTTCAAAGTTTTGCAACACTTAAAAGTTTATTTTCAATTCAAAATAGAACAAACCGTATACCTTAGGTTTTATTCGAAACTAGGTTTCGATTTTTCTTCGAATCCGTGCAGTGATATGACGATCGGCCAACACCACGTGGAGCAGCTTGGAGAGGCGCGCGCAACCAGGGTGGTGCAGGCGAACTCGACGGCGCTGTTGACCCACGGCGGAGCGATGAAGGTCGGATCTTTGAGGGCTCGGTTCTTGCGATTCACAAGACGAGAGGGGGTGCCACGACCATGGATTTGAAGCTTGAGGGGAGCTCTTCAAATACCCCAACTGGGTCGAAGGCTATCGGTGCGTGTAGGAGGAGAAAACGAGGGGGAAAGCTTTGAAGAACTTCCGCCGTGCGTTCTGGATGATATCGGGGAGAGAGAAGAATGCGTGGACCAATAGGATTTTTATTTTATTTATATATTTTAAAAATCCGAAAATACCCCTTGTCACACACGAACACCAATCCAAGCCCAACGACTGTCGTCCCTAGCGTTTTACCCCCATTCCGAACACAATGGGATATGTTTCGAAGGCCCATTCGAATGTTTCGGTCAGTTTCCATTCAATTTAAAATATATAACATTCAATATTCGATTTGAACGTACATTTCAATTAGCCAGGGCCACAAACTGATTCGAAAAATTCCAGAAAAATAAATCTGGCTTTGTTTTGACGATACGGTCCCAACAAAACTAGTTTCGTCGAATTCTGAGACCATTTGCAAAAAGGCCCATTTCTGGTCGATCCAATTTAACTGTAATTGACCAAAACACGTTTTCCTTTGTCACGCTCACATACTAGCTTCAAAAATTATGAAATTTGAAACCTATCAATAACTTCACATCCCGGATCCAACAAAAATGGTTTCGTCGAATTCCGAGGTCGTATGCAAAATGGCCAATTTCACGGGCTATATAAATTTCATAGCGACCTTTCTGAAAATTCATTCGGCCATAACTTTTGCTTTCCGCTATGAAAATTTGACTTTTCAGATTCGTTAGAAAGGTATTCACTAACAGATTTAAATATTTTTGGTTTCACTAAAATCCGTTTTGTTTTGCACCCGGTACAGTCCGACAAAGTTTGAGTTCAATTTTTGAAACTGCAGCGCCATTTCAGGCCTTGTTTATAGTTAGAATTAATTATATTCGTTTTCAATCGTCGATTCAAACTCAGTTTTCATTGCTATTATTTAAAATATTTATTTTAAATATTTAAAATCCATTATTTTATCCAATTAAAAAGAATTAAATTGGTTTGGATTTTCTGGGTCGTTACACCCGGCCTACGTATGACCGACCACTCATTTCGCTTGAGTGTATTGAATGTATATTACCAACGGTTGGGCTCAAACCACCATTTCCCGAAAAGGGACAGCATCGAAATAGATTAAAGAAGTAAAAGAAATTTCTCTAGATAGGTGATTATACATCCTAATGGGAGCGACCCACATAGCCATGCTGCCTGCCCGATTCTTGTCATTTCCTGGGTGTGAAGCTTAAGGCTATACTTACCTTTTCACCACCACTATTTATTTTCTTTGAATGCCACATCGTCAAAACTCACCAAACACTACTTGACTTCCCCAAAAATATATTATAGGTATACAGCGAGAGAAACGAATTCCTCTGCCACTGTATAAATACGTTTGGAGAGATTAACGTTCGTGATCAGTTAGAATTACTTTGTCAGACATTCGTCCATACAAGTTGTCCTGGGATTGGACAAACCGAAGGCACTATTCAAGAATAGCCCTTATATACCATCGTCTTCAATTTAAAAATCTCTGACGCGCGGCGCATAATAAAATCAAAGTGAAATATTTGTTTCGGTCTCTTTGAAATGACAAGCGAAATATTTCTTTTTAAATTATTAATCTATCATGATTATAATCTAATTTACATATATAGTTACAGCCAACTGAACAATATATAACCATCTTGCTTATATCTGGGTATTTTGATCCTCTCTTAAAAATGGACAGTTTCAGTTTGCGCGTCGCACACGTTTTTTTTTCTTTTCATTTTGTTTGTCCACTTCTAAAAAAAATACTTACAATTTCTCTTCAGAAATTTATTACTCATAATTATTCCTTAATCAGTTTATTCACAAATGAATTAAATTCATAATTTATATTTCAGCTTTTACTCTTTATATTGTTCTTGCCAATTTTCCCTTTTATTTCTTATATCGATCTACTTGTTCTTTGATTATATACCAATAAAATTCTCTTTTTTTTAAACATAATACTGAATAGTATATAACCATTTTCTTGCATTCAGTTAATAGACAATCCTAGCGTATGAGCAGCATACGGTTTTCTCTTTCTTTGACTTTACATTTTTTAAATATTTATTGTTAGAAAATTTCTCAAATTCTGATTATAAATTAAATTTATAATTATAACTTCTACACATAAAGTTTCAACTATTGACAAACACTGCTCTCGATCCTGATTCACTTCTTTTTTTTCTCATTTTCTAATTTTAATAAAAACTCTATTTTTATTTAAATATTTATTTCCGTTTTTATTTCATCCATTATTTAATTTAAAACTAGTTTAAATTTTAAATATATTCAAAAATCCCCGTTTGAACATAATTTAGACAAAGTGCCACTTCTGGTCAATGTACCAGCTCAAAAACCTGGTGTGCGCTAAGGAAATCAGCCCCGGTTATCAGTGTTTTGCAAAGTACCACATTTATTAACTAAAGTGCCAGGCGACCAAAGTTCCACATCCGGTTTTGATATAATTTCCTTGCCCGATCACCCCAAAACCACATGATTTCTTGGCCGATCACCATCAAAAACTAATGCCCCTTCCCCTTCTTCTTCTCCCTTTCTTTGAAATGGCCGTGCACCTGTACACACACCACGGCCACCAACCATTGCTGTTGACCGCCCCCACATGCCACATCACCTTCTCTGATCACGTTGGCCTAGTCCGATCATCACCTCCACCATGCTACAGTGTTTTTCCGTGCCACCCCTTTTTACAAAAATAATACACCATTCAAGAAAATGACCACCGCTCCTTCCCTCGACCATGTGCCACCGCCACCTCCTGGCCATGTCACCACACCACCCATACGCCGCCAACACCCCTGGACCGCACCCCCAAAGCTCCGGCGTTGACCAGCAGTTCGGCGAGAAACACCCAGCACCAAACGACAGCCAAAAACCCCATTTCCCTCTCGTACCCAAAAACCGTGTATTAGAAAATTTATTTACCATTTTTCCTGTAATCTATACTTTTCCCTACTCCTTCTAGCCGAGTGCCACCCCTTCCAAGTGAGCAGCTCGCCGGGGATTCACCAAAATAGGTTTTCCGACCATCCCCCTTTATCTCATGATCCACACCCATAAAAATCTTGATTTTTCTTTTAAAAATCATCATTTTGTCCCACCATCATATTTATATAATTAAAAACAAGTTTTTAAGAGGGTTGAAAATCCACTTTGAATTTGTGATTATAGAGAGGTCTATTGTTTTCTGTTTTCAAGTGCTAGTAAAGTTTTAGCAAAGTTTGTTTCATTTTGAACACTTGTATGATTAGGTGAAGGTTTTTAAAAATGGTATGGCATCATATCCTTAATCCCCTAACCTATGTTTATTGATCTATTTAGATCTGTAGAGATTCAACCAAAGAAAACAGTGTTTGGTAACAATATCAAGTAATGCAACTTTCTAACCTTTTGTACTTAAGGTTTTAATTATCTACAAATGATTTCTCCCCCACACCAAACAAGAAAGCCATACAATACATATTACTTGAACAAGAACACAAATAAATCCAAGTTCAACTCATAGTTGAAACAGCAAAACAGCAGGAAATTCAAAACAGAAAATTAAAAATAGGTTTACTCACCTGGCAATGTTTGAACCCTTAGCTTTCTTTTTCCTTTACTGATCTTATTAAAGTGCTTGGTGTTGTGTAGAAAAATGTGTGTGCTTATGGTCTTTTTATAGTGGTAGAAAAATCAAAATATATTGGTTGCATAAAATCAGTTTTCAGATTTGGTTAGTGACAAATGATTGACAACTCAACAAAAGTCTTTTTTCTTCCTAACAAATCAAAGCACCACCAACCCCTTTCACATGGCCTTCCTTTTCCTATTGGTTACTATGAATATCACCTTAAATTCCATTAAATCTTTCTTGGTTTAAACAAATTATAGTATCCATTTTAGTATCATACATGCTCAGTTTTTTATTGGGTTTCTACCCCAAAATCTTCACATGAAAATTTGATTTAACACAAAATATATAAATACTTTTACTTGGCTTTCAAGGTAATCTAAAATCTGAAAATTTTTGTACCAAAATGATCTTGGCATGTGATGAAATGGACATTAAAATCTTTAAAAATCTATATATTAGAATTTATCTAGTTTAGGTGAGATTCTTGATATATACACAAGCTTTTAAGGCACATGTCTCATGACAAAATAAACATGTTTTTGAAAGTGCAAAAGAAAATGTCATTTCCAGAAAATCTTGAGAGAAAAGAAAACGATTCAAAAACTGAAAATACATTAATACAAAAAGATTTGGCCATGTGAACATATCTCTTTAGATTCTCTTTACTAGCTCATTATTAGTGTAGGTGTTTTCTTTGAATTTTGTTCATGAAACATGCTAGCAAAAGGAATTGGTTCTTTCATGTTTTGGTGTTAATGTACATGTGAATGTGAACTTGTTTTAATACTTGCTTTGACAACAAAATGGTTTTGGCATGTTTTTATTCAAGGGTTAAAAGTTTTTAATCCAAGAATTTGCAAAAAACCAAATTCTAAATCTTTTTGAAAAAAAAATGAACAAAACATGTTATAAAATGGCATTTTAAAACTTGCTATATCTAAGTGTTATTCTACATACAAGTATAAATTCAATTCAAACAAACGCTATCTAATTCATGCTATCATACATGAATGTGTAAAAATGGGTTTTAGTAAGTGCTGTGATACATGCATATGTAAATGATATTATTCATAAGTTAACATGTTTTGAAATTTCAAAGTCTGGATTTTTAAATCGTATTTGTAAATGCATACTTACGATCAATTCATATCTGTGTCAGCAATGATAAAAACCCCGGGACATTACAAGAATCACCTTCGGGCTACTAGATTATGATTCTATATCTATCGAATATATTTGAGGCTTCTAAGACACGTGGATTAGACATATATTAAAACCTCTATATACTCGATTGTCCAAATCAATTTAAAATAAATACCCAAATACGAATAATTGATTTCAAATTTCAAAACAAAACTTGTTTTCACTTTTATTTTTAAAAACAACACTCTTCACACTCGTTCTAGGATGCTACTGATCCCATCTCTAATGAGTCATCCTCATTGGATATTACTAGCCCAATCTCTGATAAATTCTTTCGTTTGGTTCTAACGTGTCTTGTTCTCGAGCTTTGTAAACCAAAGCTCTGGTACCAAATGTAACTACCTGAACTTCCCCGTGAAGGAAAGCCCGGATCGCTTTGAGGACAAGACGAATCGAAACATAAATAGAAGAACGTTTCAATGCTTATTACAACAATTCCATCAGAATACAAGAATATATAGAGTACGAATAATTATAATACAACAGAAAAATATTAAAGATTACAATACATTACATAGCAGCGGAAAAATAATACCATACACAATTGAAAAAGATAAACGGATACAGAGCTTTCTGAATATCGGTCCGGCTGTAATCCAGGATCCCATGAATATAGATCTGCAAAACCAAAACTACTATTTGCCCGTGTCGAAAATAAGGGCACCCAGAGTTTAGGTTAAAACAATAAACTCCCGATCAGTTATGTGACTGGTGTGAGAACTAAAACAGTTATTTAAAACTTTACTTTAAGTCAGATATACCAAAGGACCACGCCATATAACACGGAATGGGTTTCCTCCCAAGAATTCTAGTGCATATAACAAAACAGCGCAATGCTTTTCGGAGAAATGAAGCTATTATAAGACCAAGGTCCCATCACATAATGCAACGCAAGCCGAAGGATAGGGTTTTCCCTTATAATAGCTGAACATGCTTGGTATGTCAAAACAAATCATTTGATACTATTATAAGTGCATAGTGTAGAAAACAACTTCAAATATAAATATATCAATCCTAGACGGCATGGGTACCATATGTCATGTCGCCAATACTAGGCTCTACATTCAAAACCGCAAATGTCATGTATCGGAAGTTGGATTTCCATCTGTGAACCAAGGCAAGGGATCGTCCTTACCGCTTCGAGACTCTCTAGCCCGAGCCTAGGGCAAGTACTCAGTCAAGCCTTAGGAGCCACAGGGCTGGTCCACCGATGCGGATTAAAATGTCTGAACACTATGTTTCCCTGCCCTATGGGGCGTAAATGAGCCAAATGACTCCATCGGTCCCGGATCGACTGATATAACCGAGGCGCCTCGCAATCCATCATCTACATAAGTAAAATGTCCGGGCGTGTAAAACCCAAAAAACCACCACTCGCTAGAAGGAAACGCATGCCCTCCCTGGATCCTTCTCCCTTTTCTGGTTCACACCGGGGTGTAAGGCTCACGAATTAACGCTACACAAAGCTATGCTGTATTAAAGCCATGCTTTGATCATCAACCACAACACTCTGCTTTTCAACAGAAGCCTTGATCATTTGCATCTCAGCATGCCACATAGGCAATTCATGCCATGCGACTGATATCTATCAATATATAACCTCTGGGCTCGTACGTCTCAGAGAATGGCATTAAGCAAGAGAATAAATTCTCCGCCGCCAAACAGATATATATTTAACTGAAATCAATCAACACAGAACAAATTCCAATGTCAGACACACATCCATTTACAAGTCCATTCTGGGTCTGAACGAAACCGGAGGAACCTTATTCCTTGCATATCCATCGATCTCCAAGTACGTTTGGACGATCACCAACTGATTCCCTCCTCTTGGGTGTACAGCTGAATCAAGATCATCAGTAATTATCCAAACGATGTGAAGACCTTCGGTCTTCAGCCACCATCTTCATCGTCGACTTCTCGTTGATTTAGTTGTTCAGAATGGGATAAACCCGGTCTTTCCGAATAACTCGCGTATATAATAAACAAGTGTTATAAAAACACAACATACGCCTTATTCTAATCCAGAATATTCCTTTATTCAAATATTCTTTTACTTTGGGAAAGGTTCCCATTAATTTTATCAAAGATAAATTCTTTAAACTTATTCTTTAATCTTTTTTTGAATATCAATTCAACCCAATTTATGGTTTATCCAAACTAGTCGGGATTAACGAACCATACCGAAGTAATCATTTGTTAAATTTCCCAACCCCAACCTATTCAACCCATAAAGTAAAGCTAGTAATACTTCATATCTAACACCGCGGTGTTATCGGTAAATTTAATTACCTTTTCTCGTACAAATCTAATTAAAGATTTAATTATCGCTTGGAGCGAAACTGGTGATATTCCATTCTCGATCATTTCAATCTAATTAAAGATTCATTAAAACTCCACTTGGTTTTAATCTCCCCAAAAATCAATATCAATGATTGTTTAACTTGGGAAATCATATCCTGTCTTTAACTGGGTTACAAAACCAATGTCATTTAAAACACGGTTCACGATAAACCCAAAATCACATTCTATTCTATCAGCCTTTAACCGTAAATTAGCAAGTGAATAATTCCCTAAGTGTTAACCCCAAAGGCCGAAACCAACATCAGATCAATACCCAAGAAACTATCCAACTTAACTAATCTCCAGTTAGTTTCTGATTTTCTTAACTCCGTTGGGTCTAAGAATAGTATTATTTAAGATACCATTCACGACAACCCAAAATCGCATTCCATTAACCATGGAATCTTCATGAAAAAAAAATCGATATATATAATCCATATAAACTTCCACATCCGACTAACAATATAAATGGAATAACAGCAAAGCCTTTTAAATTCCATATATATTAGCAGTCCTCATCCACAGAAATTCACTTCGATTATTACCAAATCGATTTCCATTCCATTCCAATTTATTTTATTTAAATTGGAAAACTTTACTTTGGAAAATCTCCTTTAAATCTTAACAAAAGATTTATAAATTCCAAATCACATTTCACTGTGAATCGGGTTAAAGAACGAATGTCGTTAAAACACAGTTCACAACAAATCCAATTCACAATCCATAAATTATCGGGTTAAAGAACAAATATTATTTAAAACGCTGTTCACAATAAACCCAAAAATTAATTCCAATTCAATTCCAATTAAATATTATTTAATTTGTATACTTCATTAAATCAAAATAATAAGATTTAACCTTTTTCTCAATAGGGTTTAAGAATAGTGTTAATGAAGACACCATTCATGATAAACCCAAATCCCATTTGATATTAAATACAAGGCTCTGAGTAGAAATTATATCGACTTATATTCAATAGCAAATTCTACGACCAACAAATATCGTGTTGGAAATAACGATATAAATATATCTTTCAAATTTCCATAACCATATATGTATAATCACGAAATCCGACATCGAAATATTCTGAAGACAATTTCGACTCAAATCAATTTCCAGTTTATATATTGGAAATTCTGGTTATTCTCAAAACCATTTCAAATCCAACTTATTTATTTTAAAAATAAATGGATTATAATTCCAGATCAAAACTAGTTCATTTCGATAAAAATCTAATTTTATCTTTTCAAATATAGAATTTTTCATCCCAATTCTTTCCAAATCATTTCTTATGATTTTACACTAATTATTGATATTTTTAATAATTTTATAAAGGCCCGTACAGTCGATTTCCATCAACGGCCACGAACTGCACTTACAGCGACCTTTTCCAAATTTGATTTGGACATAATTCCAAATTCAACCGTTAGATTTCTAATTTCTTGTATTCGTTAGAAAGATCTTTTCGATATGAACCCAATGGTTCCGGTTTTAGGAGAATCCGACAGTCGGATTTCCCGTAATGTCCATTCGAAGTCAATGGTCGGAATTCGCGAACTGCCACAGTGCGGCGCTTTCTATTCAGGCCATTATATATATATATATATATATATATATATATATATATATATATATATATATATATATCGTTGATTTCCTTTAAAACGTATTTTATAAATCGTTTTAAATTCGTTTTCAAAACGATTTCAACTTCATATTCAATTTCTAATCAAAATTGAATAGATATATAAATGATAATATTTTCAAAACATTAGATTTTGAAATCAATTCCTCTTCGATATTCATTATAAAAATGAATAAAATCGAGATAAATATCGTTCATGTCAAAATGGAGTCAATCTAATCAACACGACTTTATATATTTAAATATATTCGTGTCCATCCCAAATCGGACATCAAAATCATATTTTGATTCTTTTCTGAATATTGTTTGAAAATATTCATTATTTTAAAATAATCATTATTTCAAAATCTTCATTCTTTCTGAACTGGAATCAGACACAGTCAATTACCATATAATGTTGATTATATGGATTTCACACAACCAATGTGTATAACAATAATGAAAACAACAATCCATCATCCATAGTGCATTCTGCACTGTATAAGCATTAAATATAAATATTTAACGCTTGCAACAGCCTGTCGATCAATCGATCGACATACCACTAATTATTGGGATTAGTGTATGCCCAATATCATCCCAATACCCGTGTGGGGTTCCAATCAACAAACACTGAATATTATTTGTGCAGTTGGGCGAAGTATAAAATTTATCGTCCCAATCAATATTAGTCAAATTAGTGTACATAAACAAATCATCTGATTTGTAAATGAATATTTCATTCACATACACATTAAAAATTATATTTTTAACGATAAAATATTTATTCGGTTCATTTACACAATAAAAATGATATTTTTATTTTTCTAATATATTTTAGAAAGGAGGCATAACGGCGCGATACTAGATACAGGATAAGGCCCAGCCTAATCCCCAGTCTAATAATGGCCCACGCCATACACATACCAATCTAATCACTTCCATTTCACCCAAACAACCAAATTCAAACCAATAATCCAATCAACTACACAACCAAACAAATAAGTCGTCCATGGTCTGTGGACGACGGGGAACAGTTCATATATGCAGTTACATAATAAATAACTGTATAAAGAAAATTATAGTGAGGAGTTCCCACCTAGAAGCTAAACCAAATGTCGCGACTCTTCTTATGTAGAAAATCTTTGCCGTGTTTCCAACGAGATCTGTTTCACGTTGTATATGTTAAAAATCACATTTTTAAAAGACGGTCTTTATAAATAAAAATCACATTTTTTTATCGCCACTTCATATATAAAAATCGTATTTTTATATTGTTATACATATAATAAAAATCGCATTTTTATTATATCGCTACATATATAAAGATTACATCTTTGTGCTAATGTTATGTATATAAAGATTAAATATTTATAGCGCTCTCTAGATAATAAGAGTCATAACTTTATGTAATGAAAATTATTATTTTTTCTCCACAAAAAATCATATTTTTATAATTTTAAAAATCATATCTTTTCGCATTATAAAAATCATAACTTTTTCATTTTGAAAAAAATCACTTCCTCATTTTAAAAATCTAACTTCTTTATATGCTAAATAAAAATCAAATCTTCATCTCAAAGTCCTAGCTTTTCATATGAATTAAAATCAGAGAAGAAATAACACTTACATAGATTTTTGAGTTTTGATTGTTCGTGGTCCACGTCTTCCTCTAAGGGGGTGTCGGAGTAGCGTCTGAGGCGAGGGTCACTAGTGTAGTGGTCGATTCAGGCGGTGGAAGGGGCGGTTTTGGCCCTGGGAATGGGTTTTAGGCCCGGGGTTTCAATCTAAAGAGAAGGAGGGGCTGGAGGGTGAGGGAGGGGAGAGGCTGAGAGGAGGGGGGAAGGCCGTCGACAGCGGCTGGCGGCGCCGTCTGGGGGGGCGCGATGGCGGGTCTGGGCTTCGTCGCGTCCCCCCTTTTGAATTTTTTTATTTCGATTTAAAATGAAGAGAGAGAGGAAGATAGGAGGTATAATAATATATATAATTTTATTATTTAATTCTCCATTAAAGTTGACTTTTCATTCAAACTCCAAACGAAACCCACCGACTGTCGTCCCTAGCTAACTATCCCTATTCCAAATGCAATGGCATATGTCCCGTAAGCTGATTCGACTGTTTCGACCAATTTCCATCAAAATCAAAATATAAATCTATATATTGAATTTGAACGCACATTTCAATTTACCGGGGCCACATACGAACTCTAAAAATTCCCAAAAAATATGTTCTAGCTTCGTATTGACGTTACGGTTCTAACAAAACTAATTTCGTCAAATTATGAGATCGTTTGAAAAATGGGCATTTTCTGGTCGATCCAAATTGACTAAAACTGTTAAAACACGTTTTCCATTGCCATGCTCACATGTTGATTCAGAAAATTATGAATTTTGGAATCTAGCAATAACTTGACATCATTGATGGAACATGTAACAGCCCGGAAATGCGAGCTAGTTTAAAATTTTTGTTTGGCAATTTTAATGAACTTTGAATATTTAAAATGAGTTATTTTAAATAAAAACGACGAAAATTTATTTTGAATGAATTCGAATGTATACATTTATATAGATCGTCGTTAGAATATAAAAAATTATATATAATTATAAAAGGAATTGAAAATGGCGTGGTAGTTCGATAATTCGATTTCAAATTTCAATTGAATGTACCGGGTGCAAAATAAACCGGATTTTAGCGAAACTAAAAATATTTGAATCTATTTGAGAATATCTTTCCAACGAACCCAAAAAATCAAAGTATCATAGCGGGAATCATAAGATATGTCCTGTTGAAATTCCAGAATAGTCGCTATGGAATTCTGGCTCTTAAAAATTGAAATTTTGCAGACGACCTCAGATTTCGACGAAACCACTTTTGTTGGATCCAGGATGTCAAGTTATTGCTAGATTCCAATTTTCATATTTTTTTGATTCAATATGTGAGCGTGGCAAAGGAAAACGCATTTGACCGGTTTTAGTTCATTTTAATCGACTGGAAAATGACCATTTTTCTAACGGTCTCAGAATTCGATGAAACTAGTTTTATTAGGACCGTATCGTCAATATGAAGCTAGAAAATATTTTCCGGGGATTTTTAGAGTTCGTAAGTGACCCCAGTAAATTGAAATGTGCATTCAAATTCAATATATAGAGTTAAATGTTGAATTTGACGAAAACTGATCGAAACGATCGAATCAGCTTGCGATACATAGCCTATTGTGTTCGGAATGGGGGTAATTAGCTATGGGCGACAGGCGGTGGGTTTTGTTTCGTGTTCGAAATAAAAATCAACTTTTTGGTGGAAAATAAAATAAAAAGACTCTCTCCCCCCTTATTCCTTTTATCTCAGGCCCCCCTATCAGTTTCATTTCAAACGAAAAGTAAAATAAAAAAGGAAGAGGAGAGCGACGGGGGAGGGGGGCCTCCGCTGCCATCGCCCCCCCCTCGAATCGCCGGCGCTGACCACCAAGGTCGCCCCCCCTCTCTTCCCTCGCCTCCCCTCCTCTCGATTCTCCTCTCCCCTTCCGCAGTTCAACCCCCAATCGAGCCCCACCTCGCACCGCACCCCCCTGAGTCCCTCTCCAGCCCGACCTCCGCTCCGCACCCCCACTACCTGGCGCAGCAGCCGCTGCTTCTTCCCTTTACCCCCTTCTCTTCTAGATCCGGCATCCCTACCTCGCACCAGCACCCAAATCAAAACCGACACCCAAACTCTAATCAATGTGAGTTCCCTTATTTTCTAATTTCGTTTTTCTTCCTCTTCTTCAATGTGTATATAAAAAACATGATTTTGATTTATAATGATAGGGTTTTTATTATTTTAAAGTTAGGATTTTAAAGACGTAAATTTTATTGTATAGGAAGAATACGAAAGACTAAATTTTTATATATAATAAAAGATTTGATTTTTTTTCTATAACAAAGGATTTGATTTATATGTAAGAAGCGTAATAAAGTTGTGATTTTTATTTTGAATAGCGATAGGATTATAAAAATATAATTTTTAGAAATGTCAAAATTAGATTTTTTATATACATGAAAGCAAGATAAAAATCCGATTTTTAAAGAAGGGAAAATATAATCTTTTGTTGGGGAAAAATATGATCTTGTATTAAATAATGACATGATTTTTTTATTTTATATAACAGAAAAATATTAGAATTTTACTTAAGAAAAGATTCGATTTTTATGAAGAAGAAAGATAGAATTTTATATATATTCATGTGGAATAAGAATTGGTTCTTTATATATTGTGAAGGATAAAAATATAATTTTTATATTGAAATAAGCGTTGTAAAAATATATGAAGTAGAAATAAAAATATGAATTTTATTTATTAGAATGAAGCAATAAAAATATAATTTTTATTTGAACAGCGTGAAAAGGACTGCAGTAGAATTTCAAACAGATCCATATGGAGTGATTATAAAAATAGAATTTTTTTATATACATAGCAACAATATAAAAATGTGTTTTTATATATGTAGTGACTACGGGCAACGAAAGTGGCAAAAGGCGAGAACGGCGATGACTTCTACATTTGAAGTGTCGTGGAGTTGGGATAGCTTTTGTGAGAACTTCTCACTCTAAATTTCTTTTTCTAGTTATATATATACACTAGGATGCAGATGGTGCTTAGTAGCACCCGACACCCATCGTCCACAGACCATGGACGGCTTGTATGTTTGTTTGATGTGTTGTGAAATTTGTTTGTGATGTTGATGTGAAATCGATAATAAAATGTAGATGGTTGAATAAATTAATTATTGTTAAAAATATAATTTTTAACGTGAATGTGAAAAAATAAATATTTATAAACAAATCGGCCGATTTGTTTATATACACTGCTTTGACTGATATTGATTGGGACGATAAATTCTACACATCGCCCAACTGCATGAATAATATTCAGTGTTTGTTTATTTGAAACCCGACACAGGTGTTGGGATGATATTTGGTGTACACTAATCCTAATTATTTAATTGTATGTCGATCGATCGGTCGACAGGCTGTGTAAGCGTTAATTATTTATATTTGATGCTTATGCAGTTGTGCGGTGCACTTTGGATGATGGTTGATTGTTTATCGTTGCTATTATATACATGTGTTGGGTGGAATCCATATAATTAACGTTATATGGTAATTGATTGGGCCTAATTCCAATCGGGAAAATAATGAATATTATAAAAGAAAATTCATGTGTTGAATATAAAGATGTTCATGTGTTGAAACTATTCATGTGTTGAGTAAAATATTTTAATAATAAAATTTACATCTTTATCATATTTAAAATTAGAACTACTTTACGGTTGGAGTCTAATTGAAAATCAAACGATAGATACCATAATTTTATAAAATATATTACATAACAAAAATAGTTGTGTGTTGACAGTACTCATGTGTTGAGATTAGTCATGGGTTGAAAGAAATATAGATTCATGTGTTGAATAGAATATATATCCATTTTTTGAATAGAATAACGAATTTATTGAAATATATAAAGCCGTGTTGATTAGAGTTGCGCTATTTTGTCGTGAACGATATTTATATCAATTATATTCGTTTTTATAATGAATATAGAAAAGGTAGTGATTTCAAAATATAACGTTTTGAAAATATTATCATTTATATAGTAATGATATGAAATATTCAATTTTGATTTGAAATTGAATATAGAGTTGAAATGGTTTTAAAAACAAATTTAAAACGATTTATAAAGTACGTTTTAAAAAGGAAATCGACGAAATATATAATATATATATATATATATATATTATATATATAATGGCCTGAATAGAACGCGCCGCGCCGCGGTAGTTCGTTAATTTCGACCATTGACTTCGAATTGACGTTGCAGGAGATCCGACCGTCAGATTCTCCTAAAACTGGAACAGTTGGGTTCGTATCAAAAAGAGCTTTCCAACGAATATTAGAAATTTGAAATCTAACGGTTGGATTTGGAATAATGTCCAAATCAAATTTCGAAAAGGTCGATGTAAGTGCAGTTCGATGGCCGTTGATGGAAATCGACTGTACGGGCCTTGATAAAATTATTAAAAAGATCAATAATTTGTGCAAAATCATAATATGTGAATAGGAAAGAACTAGGATGAAAAATTCCACATTTGAAAAGATAAAAATAGATTTTTATCGAAATGAACTAGTTTTGAACTAGAATTAAAATCAATTTATTTTTGAAATAAATAAATTGAATTTGAAAGTGATTTTAAAAATAATCAATATTCCCAATAATTGAAGTGGAAGTGGATTTGAATCAAAATTGTCTTTGGAATATTTCGATGTTGGATTTCGTGATTATACTAATATTGTCATGGGAATTTGAATGATATATTTTGTATCGTTATTTCCAATACGATATTTGTTGGTTTCAGAATTTGATATTTAATATAAGCCGGTATATTTTCTATTCAAAGCCTTGTATTTAATATCAAATGATATTTTGGTTTATTGTGAATCGTGTTTTAGATGACATTGGTTCTTTAACCCAGTTAAAGGCAGGATGTTGATTTTCGAAAAGATTAAAACTAAGTGGAGTTTTAATGAATCTTTAATTAGATTGAAATGTGAATTGATAATTTAAATTATCAAATCTGAAAGGTGATCGAGAATGGAGTATCACCAGTTTTTCTCCAAAGCGATAGTTAAATCTTTAATTAGATTTGAACGTGAAATGGTAATTAATTTTACCGATAATACTGTGGTGTTAGATATGGAGTATTACCAGTTTTGCTTCAGGGGATGAATAGGTTGGGATTGGGAAATAAAATAAATAATTACTTCGGTGTGGTTCGCTAATCCCGACTAGTTTGAAATGATATCCAAAGGAAGATTGAAGAATAAATTTAGAAGAATTTATCTTTGATAAAATTAATGGGAACATATTCCCTAAGAATGTGATTTTGTGAATAAAAGAATATTCTGAATTGGAAATAGGCGTTTGTTGTGTTTGTGTAACATTTGTTTATCATATACGTGGGTTATTCAGAAAGGCCGGGTTTATACCCATTCTGAATAACCGATTCGACGAGATGTCGAAGATGAAGACGATGGTTGAAGACTAGAAGTCTTCACATCGTTTGGGTGATTTCGGATGATCTTGATTGGGTTGTTCACCCAAGATGAGGGAATCAGTTGGTGATCATTCAGACGTACTTGGAGATGGATGGATATGTGAGGAAAGTGCCTCCGGTTTCGTTCAGACCCAGAACAAACTTGTAAATGGATTGTGTGTCTGACATTGGATTTTATTCTGTGTTGATTGATCTCTATTAAATATACATCTGTTCGGCGGCGGAGAATTTATTCTCTTACTTAACGCCCTTCTCTGAGACGTACGAGCTCAGAGGTTGTTTATCGATGGACATCAGTCGCGTGGAGTGAATTGCCAGTGTGGCACGCGTAAGTGGTAATTGATCAAGGCTTCTGTTGAAAAGCAAAGTCTTGTGGTTGATGATCAAAGCACGGTCTGTGTGACGTAGCTTTGTGTATAACGTGAATTCGCAAGCCTCACACCCCGGTATGAGTCAAAAAAGGGAGAAGGACCCAAGGAGTGCACGACGTTTCTTTCTAGCTATGGTGGTGTCATTGACCTACCAGCCCTGACATTTATATCTACTTTTCACCTATGTGGTTGTTGGAATGCGAGGCGCCTCAGATATAGGTCTGTAAGGACCGGGAAATGTGTGTTCAGGAATTGCCAATCCTCAAAAGCAAGAGAGGACCGGCCTTGGAGGATCCAGGGATTGTTGTGTGCAGTCCCGAGGCATTTGCTAGAGTGTCTCGAATCGGAGAGGAGCTTGCCCCTTGCCTCGACTCATGACGGAAATCCAATTTCCAATACGTGATATTGTGGTTTTAATTGTAGAACTAGTATGGCGACATGATATATGGTACCCATGCCGTCTATGATTGATATTTATGATTGAAATTGTTTTGACACTATACACTTATAATAGTATCAAATGATTTGATTTAAACGTACCAAGCATGTTTGGATATTATAAGGGAAAACCCTATCCTCCGGCTTGCGTTGCATTGTGTGATGGGACCTGGGTCTTATAATAGCTTCATTTTTACAAAGAGCATTGCGCTGTTTTGTTATATGCACTAGTATTCTTGGGAGGAAACCCATTCCGTGTTATACAGCGTGGTCCCTTGAATTACTCTCTTTTAAAGTTTTAAATAACTGTTTTAGTTCTCGCACCAGTCACATGACTGACCTAGAGTTTATTGTTTTAACCTAAACTCTAGGTGCCCCTATTTTCCACACGGGCAGCTAGTAGTTTTGGTTTTGCAGATTTATATTCACAGGGTCCTGATTTACAACTGGAACGATGCTCGGAAAGCTCTGTATCCGTGTATCACTTTCTGTTGTGTTTTGTATATTTTTCCGCTGCTATGTAATTTATTGTAATCTCTGATATTCATCGAATGTATTTTATTCATTTATACTCTGTATATTCTTGTATCTGATGGAATTGTTGTAATAACAATGAAATGTTCTTCTGTTTGCGTTCTGATTCGTCTTGTACTCAATTCTATCCGGGCTTTCCTCACCGAGGAAGTTCAGATCGTTTCACAACAAAAGTGGTTTCATCGAAAACAGAGGTCGTTTGCAAAATTTCCATTTTTAAGGGCCAAAAATCCCATAGCGACTATTCTGAATTTTCAACTGGGCATAACTTTTTATCCTCGCTATGAAATTTTGATTTTTCGGATTCGTTGGAAAGATTTTTTCAAATAGATTATAATAGTTTTGGTTTCGCTAAAATACAGTTTATTTTGAATCCTGTACTTTCATTTGAAACTTGAAATCGAATTTTCGAACTACCGCGCCATTTTCGATTCCTTTTATAATTAAAATAAATTTTTTATATTCTAACGTCAATTCAAATAAATATATACGTTCTAATTCTATTCAAAATAAATTTCTTATCGTTATTATTTAAAATAAATCATTTTAAATATCCAAAATTCACTAAAATTGCCAAAATAAAAATTTTAAATTGGTTCAGATTTTCCAGGTTATTACAATGTAACGTTCCCATATGTTAACAGAACTTGGGTAAACCAAAGGATGTTGGAATTGTGACGATAGACAAAATATTATGGAGCTGATTTGGATAGAAATGGACACAACTACGAAGTATTAAAAACTAACCGTGGAAACCCAAGGTGAGTTCAACTCACTCAGTTTATCCCGTTTATATTTTATATAAACAGGGTTTTTATTTTGTGTGCATTAATTGCTAATGGTTGATGATTTGATGACTGCTTGTATGGATACCAAATTTATTGATACTCATTGATTAAATTAAACGTTTGTTTAATTTAATCCAATTAAATCGTTATTTTAACGATTGAATTACAAACAAGGTAACTTACTGGTTACGTTTATAATAATACAAGCGTATTAAATACATAATTGAATGCTTGACTGAATGTTATAAATTGTTCGTTGACTGTTATTGCTTGAACTGTATTATGGTGTTAAAATTGAGGTAATCCATTTGATGCAGGGAAGGACAGGTTAGAGGAATCCAACCAGATTCCTCAAATATATTATTATTTATATGTACTGTTAATCAACTGATTGTTGATTGCTGAATCTAAATTCAATAATTGTGTGATATTAACCAATGGATGATATTTGTTGAGTAACGACAGATGGCCAGTAAATGAACCGTTGTATAGAGATTGATTTACGGTCAAGTAAATCAATAGAATGGAAGTTATAAATTATTATTTTTAACTAAAGATAGATTTGAAATCTATTTTATATAGATTATTTTTCAATGAAGTTATTAATGGAAATAACTAATTATTTTTATCTTGGGTATATAAAGCGAGATATGTTGGTTAAGGAGTCTTGTAAGCAAGTGAGCAGTGATTAACGAAATGGTTAAAGAATTGAATTAATTGTTTTCAATAAATGATCAAATGAGATTATTTTATTAGATTGTTAATTAAATCAAATGAGATTTATTTAATTAATTTTATTTATTAATTTAGATTAAATAATTAAGTGGAAATGGTTAACAAAATAACCTTGTTTTGAAATGACAAAGTTGAATATTCGCACAAGAATTAATTATTGAAAACGATTATTGCAATATTAAATATTATTGAAGTTGAATATCATTTTAAAATAAACCTTTTAGAAAGATTTATCAAATTATTTATAATTGATAATGTTATAAACTATTTGATGTAAGGGTTGTTAGGCAATTAACAGGAAGTTAACTTATCAACGAGATTTTTGAAGTATAGTATGAATGGAATTCATAAAGTGACTTGATGGACAAGATTTGAATATATAATAGAATTTTAAAATGAAACCAAGTTATTTTGATATATCAAGTCCCGATTATGTAAAAAGGTAAATGTTAATTTTTAAAGTAAATAATGTTTGAGAAACCAGATTAAAAAGGAAATGGTGATAAATGGGATTAGTTGAGTAAAACCTCGTTTATGATTAAAAAGAATTTTTTACAAGTTTAATCATATTTATATGAGTTAGATTTTTGGTTTAATCCCCGAAAGGAATTATATAAAAGCAAAGCTTGAAACAAGATTGATGTGAATTGAATTCGAACGAAAACTTTAGTGGATTGAACTTGGTTTAAAAGTGATAATCTAACGGTAAAGATCTAGAGATGAATATTTCAAATTTGAAAGGAGTCGTTTGAACAAAACTACTAAGATAAGTGGTTATTAAAAAAAAGGGATTCTAAATTAAATATAAGTATTGGGGAAATGATAGATTGTGATTTCGTTAATAAGCTTCTATCTATTCCGAAGATGAGAGTGTTGTCGTCTCAAGGTCAGAGAGGTAAATAAAATACCCCAACTTGTAACGACTTCATGATTATCCAAGGATGGTATTAGTTTAGAAACAAGGATAGTGGAAGTGATTAAAAAAAGTATTTCTGTAAAGGATATCATGAACGATAATTCGAAGGATTTTAAGTTTTCTGGGAATAAGTGAATGAGTATAATTTATTTTCTATTCTATGATCTTTAACCAACAGGAAGGGTATATGACTATATTGTTTAAACCCAAAGGTTTTGTTATCTTTTATAAACGAACAACTAAAGTGTGTGCATCGCACACGGTAAATTATTCAGTTTTGACTGTCCTTTGTAAATGAACAATTAAAGCGTGTGCGTCGCACATGGTGTTTTACTCCATTTATCGGTTTGTTTATATGACGTTTATTTGCAATTTATAACCTTCGTCACACTTTGTAAATTATCGTTTTATTTTTAAGTCTATGCAATTCTATACTTATGTGAATTAAAATATGTTTGAAATGGAAATTTCAAATGTTAAGCACCATTGCTTGTATGAATATAACAAGATAAAATATGCAAATAAGATTTCCAACTTATATTGTCCATTTTCTATTTTAAAAAATATCATTAATTATATTTGGGGAATAATTTCGAAATCATTTACTTCGTTAATTTGAATTAAACCTATTTAAACATATTATAAGTTGAATAAAAATTGGAAAGGCGGTAATCCAAATGTAAAAAGTTTTTGGAAATCAAATTAACGACTGTTTAACTAAAGAGGCCAAATGACGCTGTATACTGGACCAGTTATTCCATTTTTCTCTATGGATGATGGTTGTTTATTCTGATTGTTAAAACACCAACTATCAAAATCTGACCAAATCGATTGTTATTATGGAAAGATCGGGATTGAATCTATAGTCGAAAACCATTCTGACCAATAACTACGTAAATGTTGAAGATATCAGAAGATGGTCGAGATGGAGCATTGAAGACTGTGGATCTTCATAAGTGAAAGGATTACTGTTGAATTTCTCTGGCTAGCTACCAGAGGTTTTTAAACTATGATTCGGTCGTGGTTTGGATTTCGCGGGTTGCAAGGACTTCGCGCTACTGATCCTTTGGATGCGGTAGGAGGGTGCCTTCGGTTCATCCTGTTCTTGGATGATGTGTATGGACGATGTGAATGGTGGCCAGATGTTTCAAAAGTTGATTATAACCTCAAGCCTCATCAACCGGGAAATGACAAAAATCGGACAGGTAGCATGGCTATGTGGGTCGCTCCCATTAGAGTGTATAATCACCTATCAAGAGAAATTATGTTTGCTTCTTTAATCTATTTCGATGCTGTCCCTTTTCGGGAAACGATTGCTAATCACAACCGTTGGTGATATACATTCGATAAACTCCAACGAAATGAGTGGTCGGTCATGTGTGGGCCAGGTTGCAAGACGTTCTTGTTGAACCCAGTGTATTCGCCTCTAGAGAAACACTATCGGTAGGTGGTTCCATACCTGGTCATAGTCGGAATCCAATCTCCAATAAGCGCCTGCGGTTTTGATTGTATACTATATATGTGGAGTGTGAGATGCGGGCGTTCCGCTAAATTGTTATTTATTTGTATTTAGACACTATAGTCGGAATCCAATCTCCAATAAGCGCCTGCGGTTTTAATTGTATACTATATATGTGGAGTGTGAGATGCAAGCGTTCCGCTAAATTGTTATTTATTTGTATTTTGACACTATTATAATATCAAAATAATATATGATTTCAAAATGTCTTGGGTTATAGTAAGGTAAAAACCTTCCGTGATTATGTGTGGGCTGGTCTTACTATTATCCTTTTCTCTCAAAAGGATTTTTGACTTTAAAATCAATATGGATGTCATATAAACTTAGTGGGTTTCTCACTCTGGTTCACCAGACTGACCCAGTATTTGTAATTCTAGGGTTAGCCCGGGTTGTACAGGTTCAGGTTATCGGACACTACGAAGTTCAGAAGATGTGCTATAGAAGTTCAGACATATTGGTAATTATTCCGCTATGTGATGTATATAAGGAAAGTTTATTATAACTGTCCAAATGTATTGATGTACTCTGATGATTGTAAGTATTTTATAAGTTCTCAATAAAAGTTATTTCTATATTATATTTGTTCCGCTACGATGTGAGACTCTGATTCTGTTGTATTTTCTTCTTATTATTTCTTCTATTCTAATATTTCTTTCTCTCTTATCTCATACTCTAATTTCTTTCTATTGGCATCTCGGTTTCCGGTACAATTTGGATTGGACTGGTGTTGTCGGTTAGCTCAAAAGGTACCGGAAATTTGGTTCGCTACATTTGGTATCAGAGCTAATGATTGAGTTGTAACCTTGGATCTGTGGGATAACTCGAAAGAGATAGGGTTAGGAATACCCTAGATTGAGTTAAGCGTATATATGAGATCGCGTATTTGTGATCGATTATAAAATTTTTAAAATTAGAGGGTAATTGAAATATTTTGCCCAAATTATATCTTTGTAGAAAAAGAAAATAATTTTCTATAGTATAATAATATTGGTTGTTAGTTGTTTGGCTTGATTTGATTGAAATTCAAATGAAACTGAACTGATTGAGGAAAATCGATTAGTCAGTTGAATTGAATATGGAAATAGGACTTACCTCGGTTAATTGGATTTGAAATCAATTTAATATTTGGAAATTTAATAGATAATATTGGAAATCAATCGAATATAAATCGATTTATATTAATGTATGATAATCCAAAGTGAATGCAAACTAGTAAATATAGTATAAGTTGGTTTGATTGTGAACTGTTTGATTTATTGGTTCTTTGTTGGATTAATCAAATCCAATGGGTCGATAAAGAGTTGAATGGATCAAAACTAAATCCCAATATAATAAATTGGGACTAAAATTGATTATGGAATGAATTAAGTTATTTTAACCTTGGATTGTCATTTGCATTGTGAGTAGAGTTTAGTGCAGATTTCAGACGGCTATGGTGATGATTTGGTCATACAGTCTGGAAGTACAAATGAAGAGCAGTTAGTTGATTTGCTACAGAATTGGAATTGATTTGCCCGACAAATAGGTAAACCTTAATATATTGATTGGGGCGATTGATTTTATACCCTAAGTGGGATGGCCATTTGACTTTTGGTTTTATCTTGGAGAAATTGAGGGCCAGAGTGGCAATTGTAGCTGTACCGATTGAACCACGCAGAGGAGGTTCTGGCGAAATTTTAGAAAATTCTAAGGAGTTTGAATTTAATTTGGTGACAGTTCAAAAATTTTTGTTTTGGAAATAAAATTGGCTCAGAGCATTCTTCTTACCTTATAATTTCGGGGACGAAATTCTTTTTAAGGGGGGAGGAATGTAACATCCGAAATTTTCAAACATTAATTACAAATATTTAAATATGTTTTAAATATTGATTTGGCGGTATAAATGGATTTTATATTGAATTTATTTATATTTTTATCGATATTATATAGGACTTAAAAGTGTTTTCTTTTCAGATGACCTCCGTTTTCGACAAAACGAATTTTTTTGGAATACGTATAAGTAATTATTGCTAGATTTTCAGTTTGGAGTCAATTAGAGTTGTTTTATCAGTGAGCGATATATAGAGGTGAACCGATAAATTAAAATATCGTCATTGTGCAAACGGAGTCCGTTTTCAATGAATTTAGTTTCGTTGGGATCGGAACGTTAAGACGTAGCGATACATTCATTTTTCATTGTGGTTAGAGCTCGCGTGTGTATCGATACAAATTTAATGATCAACGTAAGTAACGGTTAATGGTAAAATTTAATACTGTACTAACATAAATAATTGTATGAAACTTAACATCTAACCTATGAACCATATTCTTTTTATTTGGATGTTTAATAACAACTACTCCTACATTTTTAAATCACATCTTCCCATCTCCTTGTTGCAAACTTACGCATGGTCTCCTAATCCTATGCATGGAGATCCATAGTGTACAAAACAAAAAGATTTCTAAACAAAATGTGATGGACTACACATAAAATTTTCAATTCACCCGTACTATGCCAAAAAGTCTTTTCATGCTACCCAAATTAGCTTGCATGCTTAGACAAGTGACGGCAAAGAAAAAAAAGCTTTCCATGAGACTGCACATGCTATCTTCCCTAAATACTATGTACTACCCTACTCTTTGTATTTTCAATCAATGTCACCACAAGTTAACTCTAATGCATAGCCTACCCTAGTTATTATATAATTTGTATGCTATATTAAAAACCTATAATCCACAAAATATATGCAAATCCTAGAACCAACTTGCTCACACAGACAAAATATATACATATGTATATATAACCTACCTCACATATATACGTTTAAATTAAACCTACCTCATATATGGATGCAGACCTACTTTGTAATTCAGTCGCTACCCTATGAAAAAGGAGACACCCTTCCCAGTTGGTCACGCTAGGAACATTTCACTTCATCCCTCACAATATACGCACAGCTCATGCTAGTAATGCAGTTTCACTTTAGCCATACGGATAGCCAACCTAATCTAATACCTACACTGTACCTCTTGATGAAGACGTTGATCTCATCCAATTCATTCTCGTCTATATGTACACATAAGCCCTACACTGCTCCTCACCGTAACTCAAGGTTTCTTAATTCTCTTTCCAACTACGTTAGAACGAACGCTTCCATAAAATAAAAGCAAAAGAATAAAGAAGAAAGCAGGCGCTGTCTAAAGGTAGCATTTCTTTTCTGGGAATACTGGGATGGCTCAACGCGGTTCAGCGGAGAGTTTATATAAACTAGTGTGGAGTTCGCTTAAGGAATGAAGAACCTAAGGCGTGAGAAGGAGAAGCAAATGCGGAGAAATGTCATGAAGAAGCTGGGGCGGGTCATGAATGGAAGGAACTACATGGGAAAGTTAATGGAAAAAGGAAATATGGGATATTCGAACCATGCAGGAGAGAAGAGATGCAGTTAAAACATATGTTTGCCGAGGAAGTTTTCTTCATAGGTTACTATTTAGCTGAAGGGAGGTTTCAGTGCATGGACATACAAGGGAGAAGAGCAGTTTTCTTTTTTGTGGGTCAGATGGACGGATGTGGGTTTTGTGGGAGGTTGCTGCTTATATGGCGAGTTGTGTTAGTCGAAGTTAGAGGAAGCATAAGTGGTGGCGAAGCAAGGCGGAGCTCCGTTGATCTGAACAGTGGTAGTGATGCTCAGGTGTACGGATCAGTGACGTTGTGGTGTATGGGTGAGGGGTTGTGGTGTATGAAGTCTTGAGCTTGCGTGGTAATGAGAAATAAATGGGCTTGAACAAAATGATATTTGCAGGTATAAAAAGATGATGAACATTAGATTTCTTAAGTGCTTAATTACATATATTCATGCCTAATCAAATATTAGTAATGGCCGATTTATATATATACATGGTATGATAAATGTTTAATATACTTAACTAAATTTGTAACCATGCCTAACCTTACAGTGCTTACACCCTTAAAATGCCAATTCCTTGTATATCGTAGACAAAGGTTACAGTATTTCTAAGTATGTAGTATGTAAATATAAAGTATAGCCTCAATGTTTTATGCATGGACATGTGGATACGGGTTAGGCAACTGAAGATATAATCCACGTTTTCTGTTTAAAACATTATATATGTTCAAGCATCTCTCCTCAGTGCATCAAATTAAGAAATACCCATTTAGATATAATATACCTAATATCCCTGTTAGGATGTTGATACAAAATAGATAGCTTGCTTTATATCCTACAATAACTATTTTAGATACTTGAAGGTTAATATGAATTATCCTCTATATAAAATAATCGAACTCTTGCCGGAACGAAGATAAATATAGGTGACCCTTATAGAATAAAATATTATCTAGATTAAAAACGTGAACATAACATTTGTGTAACGTTCCCATATGTTAACAGAACTGGCGTAAAACAAAGGACGTTGGAATCGTGACGACAGATGAAATATTATGGAGCTGATTTGGACACAAGTACGAAATATTAAAAATAAACCGTGAAAACCCAAGGCGAGTTTAACTTACTCAATTTATCTCGTGTATATTTTATATAAACAGGGTTTTTATTTTGTGTGCATTAATTGCTAATGGTTGATGATGTGATGACTACTTGCATGGATACCAAATATTTTGATACTCATTGATTAAATTAAACGTTCGTTTAATTTAATCCAATTAAATCATTATTTTAACGATTGAATTCCAAACAAGGTAACTTACTAGTTACGTTTATAATAATATAAACGTATTAAATACATAATTGAATGCATGATTGAATGTTATAAATTGTTCGTTGACTATTATTGGTTGAACTGTATTGTGGTGTTAAAATTGAGGTAGCCCATTTGATGCAGGGAAGGACAGGTTGAAGGAATCCAACCGGATTCTCAAATATATTGTTATTTATATGTACTGCTAATCAATTTGATTGATTGTTGATTACTGAATCTAAATTCATCAATTGTGTGACATTAACCAATGGGTGATATTGGTTGAGTAACGATAGATGGCCAGAAAATGAACCGTTGTATAGAGATTGATTTACCTTCAAGTAAATCAATAGAAAGGAAGTTATAAATTGTTTTTTTTAACAAAAGATATATTTGAAATCTATTTTATATAGATTATTTTCAATGAAGTTATTAAAGGAAATAACTAATTATTTTTATCTTGGGTATATAAAGCGAGATATGTCGGTTAAGGAGTTTTGTAAACAAGTGAGAAATGGTTAAAGAATTGAATTAATTGTTTTCAATAAACGATCAAATGAGATTATTTTATTAGATTGTTAATTAAATCAAATGAGATTTATTTAATTAATTTTATTTATTAATTTAAATGAAATAACTAAGTGGAAATGGTTAAAAAAAGAACCCTGCTTTGAAATGACAAAGTTGACTATTCGCACAAAAATTGGTTATTAAAAACGATTATTGGAATATTAAATATTATTGAAGTTGAATATCATTTTGAAATAAACCTTTTAGAAAGATTTATCGAATTATTTAAAATTGATAATGTTGTAAACTATTTGACGTAAGGGATGTTAGGCAATTAACAGGAAGTTAACTTATCAGCGAGATTTTTGAAGTATAGTATGAATGGAATTCATAAACTGACTAGATGGACAAGATTTGAATATATAATAGAATTTTAAAATGAAACCAAGTTATTTTGATATATCAAGTCCTGATTATGTAAAAAGGTAAATGTTAATTTTTAAAGTAAATAATGTTTGAGAAACCAGATTAAAAAGGAAATGGTGATAAAGGGGATTAGTTGAGTAAAACCTCGTTTATGATTAAAAAGTATTATTTTACAAGTTTACTCGTATTTATATGAGTTAGATTTTTGGTTTATTCCCCGAAAGGAATTATATAAAAGGAAAGCTTGAAACAAGATTGATGTGAATTGAATTCGAACGAAAACTTTAGTGGATTGAACTTGGTTTAAAAGTGATAATCTAACGGTAAAGATCTAGAGATGAATATGTCAAATGTGAAAGGAGTCATTTGAACAAAACTAAGACAAGTGGTTATTAAAAAAAGGGATTCTAAATTAAATATAAGTATTGGGGAAATGATAGAGTGTGATTTCGTTAATAAGCTTCTATCTATTCCGAAGATGAGAGTGTTGTTGTCTCAAGGTCTGAGAGGTAAATAAAATACCCCAACTTGTAATGACTTCATGATTATCCAAGGATGATATTAGTTTAGAAGCGAGGATAGTGGAAGTGATTAAAATAAGTATTTCCGTAAAGGATATAATGAATGATAATTCGAAGGATTTTAAGTTTTCTGGGAATAAGTGAATGAGTATAATTTATTTTCTATTCTGTGATCTTTAACCAACAGGAAGGGTATATGACTATATTGTTTAAACCCAAAGGTTTTGTTATCTTTTATAAACGAACAACTAAAGTGTGTGCATCACACACGGTAAATTATTCAATTGTGACTGTCCTTTGTAAATGAACAATTAAAGCGTGTGCGTCGCACACGGTATTTTACTCCGTTTGTCGGTTTGTTTATATAACGTTTTGTTTGCAATTTATAACCTTTGTCACACTTTGTAAATTATCGTTTTATTTATAAGTCTATGAAATTCTATACTTATCTGAATTAAAATATGTTTGAAATACAAATTTCAAATGTTAAGTGCCATTACTTGTATGAATATAACAAGATAAAATATGCAAATAAGATTTCCAACTTATATTGTCCATTTCCTATTTTAAAAAATATTGTTGATTATATTTGGAGAATAATTCCAAAATCATTTACTTCGTTAATTTGAATTAAACCTATTTAAACATATTATAAGTTGAATAAAAATTGGAAAGGATGAAATCCAAATGTCGAAAGTTTTTGGAAATCAAATTAACGACTGTTTAACTAAAGAGGCCCACTGACGCTTTATACTGGATCAGTTAATCCATTTTTCTCTATGGACGATGGTTGTTTATTTTGATAGTTAAAACACCAACTATCAAAATCTTACCAAATCGATTGTTGGTATGGAAAGACCGGGATTGAATCTATATTCGAAAATCATTCCGACCAATAAATACGTAAACGTTGAAGATATCAGAAGATGGTCGAGATGGAGCATTGAAGACCGTGGATCTTCATAAGCGAAAGGATTACTATTGAATTTCTATGGCTAGCTACCAGAGGTTTTTAAATTGTTATTCGGTCGTGGTTGGGATTTTGCGGGTTGCAAGGACTTCTCGCTACTGATCCTTTGGATGCGGTTGGAGGGTGCCTTCGGTTCATCCTGTTCCTGGATGATGTGTATGGACGATGTGAATGATGGCCAAATTTTTAAAAGTTGATTATAACCTCAAACCTCATCAACCGGGAAATGACAAAAATCGGGCAGGCAGCATGGCTATATGGGTCGCTCCCATTAGAGTGTATAATCACCTATCTAGAGAAATTCCGTTTGCTTCTTTAATCAATTTCGATGCTGTCCCTTTTCGGGAAATGGTTGCTGATCACAACCGTTGGTGATATACATTCTATACACTCAAGCGAAATGAGTGGTCAGTCATGTGTGGGTCGGGTTGCAAGACGTTCTTGTTGAACCCAGTGTATTCGCCTCTAGAGATACACTATCGACAGGTGGTTCCATACCTGGTGATAGTCGCCAATAAGGGCCTGCGGTTTTGATTGTATACTATATATGTTGAGTGTGAGATGCAAGCGTTCCGCTAAATTGTTATTTATTTGTATTTAGACACTATTATAATATAAAAATAATATATGATTTCAAAATGTTTTGGGTTATAGTAAGGTAAAAACCGTCCGTGTTTATGTGTGGGCTGGTCTTACTATTATCCTTTTCTCTCAAAAGGATTTTTGACTTTAAAATTAATTTGGATGTCATATAAACTTAGTGGGTTTCTCACTCTGGTTCACCAGACTAACCCAGTATTTGTAATGCTCCGGTTAGCCCAGGTTGTATAGGTTCAGGTTATCGGACACTACGAAGTTCAAAAGACATGCTGTAGGAGTTCAGACGTATTGGTAATTATTCCACTGTTTGATGTATATAAGGACAGGTTATTATAACTGTCCAAATGTATTAATGCACTCTGATGATTGTAAGTATTTTATAAGTTCTCAATAAAAGTTATTTCTATATTATATTTGTTCCGCTGTGACTCTGATTCTGTTTCTAGTATTTCTTTCTCTCTTATCTCATCCTCTAATTTCTTTCTATTGCCATTTGGGTTTCTAGTACAATTTGGATTGGACTGGTGTTGGCTGTCAGCTCAAAAGGTACCGTTATTTGGTTAGCTACATTTGGTATCATAGCTAATGATTGAGAAGTAACGTTGGCTCTGTGGGATAACTCGATTGAGATAGGGTTAGGAATACCCTAGATTGAGTTAAGTGTATATATGAGATCGCGTATTTGTGGTCGATTATAAAATTATTTTTAAATTAGAGGGTAAATGAAATATTTTGCCCAAATTATATTTTTGTAGAAAAAGAAAATAATTTTATATAGTATAATAATATTGGTTGTTTAGATGTTTGGCTTGATTTGATTGAAATTCAAATGAAAATGAACTGATTGAGGAAAATCGATTAGTCAGTTGAATTGAATATGGAAATAGGACTTACCTCGATTAAGTGGATTTGAAATCAATTTGAAATTTGGAAATTTAATAGATAATATTGGAAATCAATCGAATATGAATCGATTTATATTAATGTATGATAAACCAAAGTGAATGCAAACTAGTAAATATAATATAAGTTGGTTTGATTGCGAACTGTTTGATTTATTGGATCTTAGTTAGATTAATCAAATCCAATGGGTCGATAAAGAGTTGAATGGATCAATACTAAATCCCAATATAAAAAGTTGGGAATAAAATCGATTATGGAATGAATTAAATTATTTTAACGCTGGATTTTCATTTGCATTGTGAGTAGAGTTTAGTGCAGATTTCAGAAGGCTATGGTGATGATTTGGTCATACAGACTGGAAGTACAAACGAAGAGCAGTTAGTTGATTTGCTGCGGAATTGGAATTGATTTGCAGGTTCGAAACTTGTATAGTGTAATTCGAACGTATATTAACATATACTATGTTGTGTAACACCCCGTATTTTTTAAGATAATAAATATGAGTAACTTAATTAAATAATGAGAATTAAGTAAAACGGACTGCGCCATTGCTTCCGTCTCGGAATTCTGTTCATGATGGATACATGGTTTGGTAAAACGGACATTGTATGAAGAAGTTATTAAGCTTAGAAGTTTGTATACACACAAGAGAGTTATACATATACAAACAAATAAAAATATATAAAACAAATTCAAAACAGCGATCGGAAGACCCAGGAGCCAAACTGCCCCATTCTGGGGATCAACCTATAGACCCGCTAGTTCGGCCTAGGGGTCAACCCAGGGTGTTTGGGGGTCAACCCATGGGTCGACTCCAGGGTCGACACCATAAGAGGGGGATCGATCCCTATTCATATCTGGGCAGAATTAATTTTTGTGAACGAGGACTCGTTTCTTGACCAAATACGTTGCTAAACACCTATAAAGAATCCTGTAGAGCCTACCCTAAGTCCCATATTTATGGGACAACGTAGAAGCTCTGCCTTTCCTCTTCCTCCTCAAATCTCTTCAGCAAATTTAGATTATTAGTTTAGGAAAATTATAAATCTAGATCTGGAGGAAAAGGATGAAAATCAATTAGAAGGTGTTCGGATCCCTTATCGAAGTGAGGTAATTATCTAGATCTACTCTATATTAAATCTCTTTTCTTTCTTTCCTTTTTCTTTTAGTAAAAATTGTAGATCCATGGTTGTTAAGTTATGAATCCAATTTGGGGAAAAACCATGGAATGCTAGAGCTGGACCAGATCCAGGATTTGGAAAGCATATGAGGTGAGTGAATTTAAGTTATATCAATTTAGATAATGATATATTATCGTTTAGCATTTCCCGTTATCATGAAATGTGAATTTGCCAGAATAATTAAAAGTGTTAAGATGTTGTTATAACAAGTTGAGATATTAATATGAATATATTGGAAAATTCATATGTTGAATTGGTTAAAGTGTTGAATGTTTACATGTTGAAAAACAAACTTGTTAGAATATGAGTAGCGACTACTGTTGTTATAATTACATGATTCACTTGTGGCATATTATGTATTTGAATTATTAGATGTAGAATTGAGAAGATGACATGTTAACTTGTTAGATTTGAACAATTACCTAATTAAATGATTTCATGTCAAGGTAGAATTAAATACGTGTTAAAAAGGACATGCGACATAATATAGGCATAATTTAATGACATGTAAATTAGATTACAGTAACATGTGAAAAGGATAATATTTGTAACGTCCCGCATTTTCATCGGTTTACATTTGAATATTTAAATCAGTTTAATTATTGAATTCATAATATAAGTAGATTTATATATTAATTAAAACGAAGTTGAACATATAAATATATATATATATATTGTATAATCGAGCCCATAATATCGCGGCAGTTCATAATTTAACGTTCTGAACTTCAACTGAGTATACAGGACCCGTTATTGGTCGGATTTCCTCGAAACAAGAAACGTTCGAATCTGTTGAACTATATTGTTCTAATGGAAGTGAAAAATTGAATTTCCAAATTATATATTGTAAGTTAATTATGTCCAAATTAAATATTCAGAAAAACAGCGGTATATTCGTTTATGGCCATAACGGTTATTTAAATATATTTACATATCAGTTTCGAATTTGGACAAGATTCTTTTGAGAGGTAGTGATAATTATTTTTTAGAATTTTACTGTAATTTTTAATTAATTAAATAGATAACTTTTTATTTGGAGTATTTTGCACCCTTAGTCAACATTTTGGGGTTTCACAATATGAGTTAACATATCGATATTATTATACTTTTGGGGCCGTGACACATTGATCGTCACAACGACATTTCTATTTCAGTCTGTAGTGCTCATATATGGATATAATTTTCTTAGTGGGGTATGTTAAATGTTTAAAACTTAAAACAAATATTATGGCACATTACCATATCTCAGCATATAATATTTAAAAAAACATTACTAGGACCAAAACGAATATCCAACTCCTATAGAAATTAAGTAGAAAATGGATGGTTAAAAGTCATCATAACCCACATATTTTGAATAAATGGTTTATATTTCCGTACTACGTTGGATGCCAAGTATGATGTTGCCTCATTTCCTTCCAAATGCACAGGTAACCATAAAGGTAAAAATAATAAACAAACATGGATTGGAAATGTGTACGCAAACAAGCACATGCATGAATCCTAAATTAAACCAAATACTTTACAATTTTCAAACCACGTTTTGTGAAGAAAAGCTTTTCTTATCAATTCCTACCTGCCAAATTTGAGGGTACTACTATATATCACCTACCCTTGAGTACCTGAATTGTCACTCATCGCCAAGCTACCTAACATATATATATTGCATAGCACAGCTACACTGTAAATACATACACAGGCCTACATTTTTCGCTATTACTTCATGACTAAGATTACCAAAGCCACCCTGTTTTGAATAGAAATCACGCGCCAGTATAGGCATGTTGAACCCTATACTAAGGCACATGCCTGTGAGTCTGTGATAAGAAACAATAGCTACGTCCTTTCTTCCATAAATAGAGTGCAGCCTACCCTCTTGTCAAGACATATCAAAATTTTAAAATTTGCAGCCTTAGGTTCACAGCTGAAATTCAAAAATTCAACTAGCTTATCCTAATGCACATGCGCAGGGGGATGAGCAGAACAAATTAGAGAAGCAGACCTTATAACATAGCTCCTACTTTGGAAACTAGGACTATTCTACAAGCCATACGTGATGCTGAGAGGCTCGACTTGTCATCCATCCTATGTAAAGCTATTCAGTACGATTGCTGACCTACATCAAAACCTACTCCATCACTAACAAGCTTCTGCCATCTATAAATACGCATGTCCGTTCTCATCCTTTCGAGTCTCAGCAAAGAAACGAAATGCAGTAGTGACCAAGCCTTACAAAAATAGAAGAAATTATAAATATAAGAAATAGGAACAAATATGATGCAAATTTTATTTGAGCAACAATTCACTACCTTGACAAACGAAGTGCTGGAGGAAAGCCTGGAGAATGCGTAGGTTACCATAAAGGAGTTTAACGTTAGGCTTGCGTGTCTGGAAGTATGTTATGTGTGTTGCGGCAACTTGTAGGTAGACTGGCGAAGCACGGAAAATGGTAGGAGGGGGAGAGGGTATGCGCAGATCTGTCCAGCATAAGACATCGTTAGGGATATACGCGGGGGAGGGGGGGTCACGCAACAGTAGCATGAAAGGAAGGATGACGAACGAATATCGTTCAGTGGGTGCGAGTTGGCTAATTTACGTATGGGCGAAATGAGATTGTTATGAGGAGGACAATGGAAATTTTATTGGATTTTCTTTAGTACAGAAAGAGCAGTTTGACGATGAAGAATTGGCAATGACTTTTGCATTTGGCTGGAGTTGGGAAATAATACAGGGAAGAAGGGCTGTAGATGGTTTGGGCTGGGTATTGGAGAGGGCAGGCTTGAAAAGTATAGTTGGTAAGGTCCATTTATTAAAATATACTATATAAGTTTAGTTCATAATATAGTTTTACTGTTTAGTCTATGTTAGCTAGAAAAGTTGTTTAAACAAACAACATCCCCTTCTTCTGGTAAGTTTTTACTTATTGAATTTAAAGAAGTTAGTTTGGAATGGAAATAAGGTAAATTAATTAAATGCGTTAATAACATCTAATTCATTCAAAATTTTAACATGTATATATCTCACATGATATCGGAAACAGATGAAATGAATTATATTGGATTTATTTTGGCGAAGACTACGCATAAAAACTTGTTTAGAGCAATTTGGAGCTCGTTTGAAATTATGGCAAACCACCGGATCGGATAAATTCACTAACTCTATTTTATTTTAAAATATTATAATTATATTTTAAATAATGGTTGAATGCTATATGATGGTTTCTTAGGTAGATTAAAATTAAATTGATTAAAATATATATATTGTTGCATATGTACGCATTATTGGTCGGATATTGATTCCATCGGTTATAATATTCCATAGTGCGGAATTAATTGTGTTGACTAACATCTATGGATGTAGGGAACCGGTTAGAGGAATCCAACTGGATTCCTAAATATTTATATATAATGTTTGTTTTATATATGCACTGTTTGAACCCAAATGACATTTAAACCATGTGTGGATATTAATGTTGAATGGAAATTCAACATTTGTTTTGATTTGATTAATAAACGATATCGATTAAGAAAGTGGCGACATTCGACCATAAACCCATCGTTTTGTTAAGAAGTTGATTGGTCAGGAAAACCAACGAAGTTAATTATAAAAATTATATTTTTATAATTAAAGCGAAGTTTTAAATTATAATAGAAGTTCTATGATAAACTGGTAGTTTATAGTTCGTTTTTATAAAGTAATGATAAGTGATTATTTAGTTAAAAAAAAGTATGAAGCTGTAATTATCCGACAAGGATATAATTTGGATAATTATTTTGAAGCAAATAGTTAAGAAATATTATTAGATTAATTATATTAATTTAATGGTAAGAGGTAATTAAAATCAATTAACATATCTACGGATGGAATGAAGTTTATCTAATCAACTGTTTATTTGGAAAATAAATTTTTAGATTAATTGTTCTTCAATTAATCTAATGAAAATAACTTAGCGCTAAACTGATCAAAAACTAATAAAATTCCTTATTAATTACCCTTTTTAATTAATGAGGTATTAGATAAATATTGAACCAATATAATTAGTATTGTTTATATAAAGTAAGCAACCAATCTATTTTAAATTAATGATGAAGTTAATTGTTTACTTCAGCAATGATGAAGTAAAATATTATTTAATTATTTTTAATTAAATAATTGCTTCTTAAATGGACCTCATTAAGATGTTATTGTATTGGTAATGAGATGTACTTGCATTAGGTAAAACGACTCAAATAAAAGTTCAAGAGACAAAGAACGTAAATGGAATTTTGGTAAAAAAAAAATTATAAATAGAATCGTATAGCGAAGACGCAGCAAAGAGTTAATATTTAAATAAATAGGTGTAAACAACTGATTTTCAAATTAAGGATATGGCGTCATAAAACCATATTTAAAATATAGCAAGAAGTATGATTTGATGGATTTTAAAGTATAAGGGGCTAGAGTTACGAACTTATATCTATTCTAAGATAAGAATGTTATTGATCAAGGTTTGAGAGGTAATTAAAATACCCCAACTTGAACGGCTTCACTATTGTCGAGGAATGGTATTAGTTTGTAACGGAAAGGGATGTCGAGATTAGTTACAAAATGGAATATAGCATCGTACTACAAGTATTTGAACTATAACGATAAAATAACGTTGTTGACTAGGCTTAAGCGTGACTGTTATGTCGAGATTAGTTATAAAGGGGATATCGCAGTGCATAGCGAGTTTTGAACTGTAATGATAAATTAACGTTATTGACCAAGCTTAAGCGTGATTTTTACATATAACACTATTAGGAATTGGAACTATAATCCGACGATGCCGAATATATTAAAGTAAATTATTTTTAGGAATTATAATCTGATAGGATAAGTTAATATTTAGTTTTGAACCAATAGATTAGAATAAGGATATGTAATCAATATTTAGTTATAAACTTGATATTGATTTAGCAAGAAGTCGACTTAGAAACAGAGTTTTTTAAGTGGAATGGGAATATAAGATTATGAAAGAGATTTCAGTAAACAAGATAAGGGTAATTATTACTTGAATAAAGAGATTATTTGATAAAGGTGTTCAGATTTATATAATAGGAATGATATTCATATTCTTAAGTGAATAATGTTTAAAAGTGAACGTTTGGCAGATTAAAATGTTTATAATGAAATTGGAAATATTTTTCCAATGTAGATAGGGTATATTATCAAAGTATAGAAAATAAAGAATGTGAAAATAATGGAAATGTTTCGAACGTTAATAATGTACATTTTCTAGAACATGGGAGAATGAGAATTTATAATAACAGGGAATGTTTTCCAATAAGTGTGAAAAGGCTAAAACGGGATCTGGGAAATATCTAGTAAGATATGTGAATGCGAATAATAAAAAAATGTTAAATTAAAAGTGCTCGTGATTGTGTGATGTTTAGTTGTATATTTGAATGAATGTTTGTTTTACATCGATAGTTAAATAACTGACTATCGAAGTGTTTTGACCATCGTTGTCAATACAGAGAGACCGGTTGGATTTATTAACCGAAAACCACTCCGTATAGGCCTAAGCGCTGCGAATTAGATTATGCTAAATATAATTGAAGATGGAGTGAGATCCAAGGGTCGTCCTGTTCCAGAATGGTGTTTTCTATTTGTCCAATCCCAGGGCAACTTGTATGGACGAGTGTTTTACAGAGTATACCTAACAAATCATGTACAATTGATCTCTTAAAGGTATTACGTTTGGTGGCAGAGGAATTCGTTCCTCTTAGCTTTTTATACCCATGATATTTTTGGAAATCAATTAGTGAATTGATGGGTCTAATGATGTGGCATTCAAAGTGAATGGTGGCTAGATGTTCTGAGAAGATAGACGTAACCTCAAGCCTCACAATCGGAAAATGACAAAAATAGGGCAGGCAGCATGGCTATGTGGGTCATTCCCATTAGGGTATATTGTCACCATCTAGAGAAAATTCGTATTTGTTCTTCTTTTGTTTCTGTATTTTCGGATAACGGTTATATGGGCCTAACCGTAGGTGGAAATATATTCGATACACTTAAGAGAAATGAGTGGTCGGTCATATGTGGGCCGGGTTGCAAGATGTTCTTGTTGAATCGCAGTGTATCCCCTCTAGATACACTGATTGGGAGGTGGTCCCATACCTTGTCATAGTTGGAATCCAATCTCCAATAAGGGCCCTGCGGGTTTAGATTTTATACTATGTATGTGGAGCGTGAGATGCAAGTGTTCTGCTATTTGATTATTTATTTTATTAGACATCATTATAATATCATTGGATTTTGATATCAAAAATGATTTGGTTATAGTAAGGTAAAAACCATCCATGTTTATGTGTGGGTTAGTCTTACTATTATCCTTTTCTTTTAAAAGGATTTTCAAAGTTAAACGATATGGTTGGAATTTACACACACCAGTCCCATGACTGACCCAGAGTTTATTTTGTTTATTTTCCCTAAACTCTTGGGTGCCAAATTTGTACGGGCAGTCAAGTGTTTTAGGCTTTTACAGATACACTTGGAGGAGCTCGAAGCAGGAGGTTTCACCACTAGTTATTTAGAGATTATTTCCACTGTGATGTATAAGTGTTATACTCTGATATGGTATGTATATACAATACAGTTTTGTATTTCAAATTTATGTTATATATATTTTATTCGTTTCACTGTGAGATTCGTGTTTACTCTGATTCTGTTCAGTTGTGTTATTCTTCTTCTATTCTATTAGTTCTATCTTATCTTTCTCACCCTCTAACTTCTTTCTCTAAATCATCCGGTGTTTTCGATGTCTGATTAATCGACATTACGTTTTATGTTGATTTTTGGAGTCGAAAATCTCATGGTTGTTACAATATTCCTAAAATTTACAGTAAATAGGAAAGTGTAACCGCACTTAGACACGAGGTTATATTACACTTGTGGTAGAAGTCTTCCCGGAACCGCCCAGCACATCCAACATCCACAAGTGGTAAATCTAATGTGAGAGGTCTAAGTGCGTAAATAAAACATGTAATGGTGCTAAGACACAAGATTAAGTCAACTTGTGGAAAAAGTCTTCCCGAAACCGCCCGGCAAATTCAGCACCTACAAGTGTAGTCTTAATGTGAGAGATCTAGTGCATAAATATGTACACATATATATAAATATACGTAAATAGCAGGATTGATAGACAACATTAATTGTAATTAATAGAAATAAATGGAATCGAAAGAAAGTTACAACAGTAAAAAGGAATGGAATGAACGGGGAATGATAATAACCTTTTATAAATAAATTACATTTATAAGAATGTCGTACAATAGGTAGACTTGTCCTGGGGACAAGTGAAGATTATAACTTAGGTTATAATAAACTAGTAAGGACATTAGATAACTGGTGAAATGAGATAAGTGGCACTTAATTATAAATTAAGTAATCAGTAAATGGGGAAAACATAAACCATTTGTTTGTAATAAGTAGAGAAAAGGGGGAAAGTTTATGAAATGTAAGAAGTTGTACTAAATTATAAATTAAGTAATCTGTAACCTTGGAAGTATGAAATCTGCTGATAAGAGTAATGTGTTTAGGCTTGTCCTGGGGACAAGTGGAAATTATAACTTAGGTTATAATAAACGATAAAGGGAATAAAATAACTTATGTGAGGGGATAAGTTGTACTTAATTGTAAATTAAGTTATTTACCAGAACAAGAATCTAAAATCTACGGATGAGGACAACATATGTTATATTTATGGGAAGAGAAACTTATTAGTGGATGTTAGTTAAGAGAACTAAGTTAATAAGTAAACTACGATAAGTTATAGTGACGGTGTAAAATGGAATTATGATTAAATGAGAAAGAATGAGGAAAACTTATGAAATGAAATAAGTTATATATAATCATAAATAATGACTGACACGTTAAAAATAAAACATGTGAATTGAGATATACTTAATTACATATTAAGTAGAACATGTTATGGTAACAATGAAATCAAACAAGAATATAAAGGGATTGTGGATTACAGACCTTGGATCACAATCTAGAGAATAACATGTTGTGGGCTTATTAATAAACTAAAATGGGTTAAGTTATATGACTGAAATTAATAAGCAAGAGGAACTTGGTAACTTGAATAATAAGTCAATGTGAACGGGGATAACCAAGTTAAATGGAAACCTGGTGAGGTAAAGCAAGCGCGTAAAAGAATGTTTAGACATAGGATCTAATGACGCATTAAAATGAGGCGCTTGGACCAGTCCATACGTTTGAGGGTGAATAACCCAACGGGTAGATCATCGTGATGTCATGAGGCACAACGGGAGCACACGTTCATCTGATTATTCTGCTCACTCCGAAGGATTGGAAGGGGAAGCACGCAGCTTCCTGAGATACGTAAGGTGCTTCTGGTAGTCCTCTGTGTAGTGGCAAATGTTTAGGTTGTGCTCGCAGAGGTTGGGTCTACGCGTAACTACTAGGTGGGTGGGTCTTGACTGCAAAAGTAGATTTGCAGTCAGAATGTTGTGACGGGGTTACATTAGGGTGATTCGGTGATCGCCTCAACAGGGAGGCATAGATCAGGACCAACAAGGATAGTAGATCATCGAGTACCCATCATTGGCAACCAATGGGATGCGAAAAGACTATAGCTAAACCTAATAGACCATTCACCTTTCACTATCGGGGTACGATGGTTTACGGGAGATGCCACTGGATATTTTGATTGTTTGTTAGGGGCAAGTCTCTTAGCTCTTGTAGTCTTTACTAGTTGGGGGAGTGGCTGAGGTGGGGCTATAGCCACTATGAAAAAAAAACCTAGAAATATTTGTATTTTAAGGCTCTTAAAGGCAGGCCTGTACAGATATGGAAAAGCTCCCGACCAAGTTTTATGTTTCTTTATATCCCTGCCACGGAATTCGGTGCACATTATGTGCGGTTAAGGCATCGAATACGATTGACGATATGTATGTGGGACAATCTAGATACATGCACGTTGGCTCTGGGTGGTGTATCGTAGACTTGAGGGCATTACTCTGGTATGAATTCTGATTCGATCGACGGTGGCAGTCCGTACGCTTACGTTGCGTGGTAATGATAGATATATTTGGAACGTAACATTGTTATGTAGATATCTGTACGTCACTTTGGCGTAGGATAAGGGACTGCGTTCATTTCTATGGCATTACGGTGGAGACCGTGCGAGTGGGGTACCATGGGGTGTACCTCAATATTGAGGGGTAACTATATATATACTATATTAGGCTAATCCATTGGGATGTAAATGGGCACGACGTGTGTGTAAGCCTTGAGTGCTGTTAACCCAAGTAACCTAATAAATAAGAAAATGTGATTTAATGGTATATGTAGGATTATCCAAAGTGTATAATTTAAATCCAATCACCTGAACTTGTGTTCTGACCCCCTCCTCATAACATACCTGCAGGTTAGATTTGTGGCAGAGATATGATAGCTTCGGATACTGAGGCAATATTATTAATATAGTAAGGCTATACTTTGATTATATTATATTTTATCCACCCTGCAGTGAGATATTTTCTGGGCTCTTACATATTTTATGTCTCTGTCTTTTCTGCAGGATACCAGAGAAAACCAACACAAGGTTCGATAGATTAGAATTTTGGAAAAAATAAATTGGTCTGTCGGAATTCGAGTTGTTACATCTGGTGTTAGAGCTTAGATTTAGGATTCCTGTATAGATAATGAGTGAACATATTTGTATTTTTAAAATATAAATATATTATACATACTTAGATCCATAGAGGAACCCACTAAATAGAAAGAGTACAATATGGTAAGAAATGGGATGTTTGTTTTGTACACTAAAGGAATGAATATGGAAATCTGAGACCCTTAAGTAATTTGGGTGGAAAGTGTACAATGTACTTTGTATGGAAGGAAGGTGAATCCCATATGAATAGTATTTTGAGTCAGTGGGTTTGGCAGTAAAACCTTATAAATTGGAAAAGTTTAAAAAGAGAAAAATGGATTAGGAATATATATAGTTGAGAGAATTGACCTTGGGAAGTATCGAGGAAAGCCTAGAAAAATTGAATCCCGCTTTGAGTCTAACCCCATTGTTAACTTTTAAGAACTTGAAATTGTAAAAGTTTTGGGAAAAGGGTTTATGGTGTTTTCAAGTTTTAATCTTAAAAGTCATAGTTTTAAAATATGTAAAGAAGTACATATTGGGTATTAAAGTAAAATGGGGTATATTTTGGATGCAATGATTTCTCATGAAAATTTTGTCTAAAGTAAAATTCTCTCAGTAAAAGGTGCATATTATAGAGCATATATAGCTTGATAGTTTTCTTATTATATTACATGAAAGGATTTAAAAGCAAAACTTGGAAAAAGTTGCATTTTGTTGAAAACTAGAATTTCCAGTAAAGAAAGTTATGAAGTCTCTATTCTTTTGACAATCATTTTTGATAAATTGTTTTAACAAGAGAAAATGTTGTTGGGTGGACAAAATAAGTTGTAGAAATTAAGAATAGAGTAGATGTTTGCACCTTGTAGTAAAAAACTGAACTGACCTTATAGGCAAGAACGAGCCGTAAACCCGATTGAGAAATAGTTGTTCGTATTTACACCAGTTTTGTGATTTGAAAAAAAAAATGATGATTTGCATTTTTTTGAGATGACATGTTTTTATGGTTTGGCAAAAGTAAGTTTTCATGAGGAAAATAAAATTTTGACACTTTTGATTTTTTTTAGGAAAAAAAATCGAATGAAAAGGCCAAACAGTGTTTTAAAAGTATGGAGTAGGAAAGGATTAGTGCCTAGGGAAGACGGGAAAAGCTTTGAGGCTATGAAGTAAATAGTGAGAATTATCATGGAAAAAATGGTAGGTTCCTGTAGAATGCATAAGCATTGAAAAGCCTAGGGTGTTGCTTGAAATGACTGTTGGTACACAACTAGAATTAGTAGTGACTACTAGACAGTGAAGGTTAAGTAAGTGTTTAGGTCCTGTTACTAATTTTCATGTTAGGGGTAAAACCCGTTACTACATTTCTGTTGGGATCGTTCAGTTATTTTGTTCTTGTTGGATAGTTAGGATAACACCTAAAACTGTCGTGGATCCCATTGTTTGGACTTATCTGTCTGAGGGGGACATAGTCCCGAGATTCTTGGCCCTTAGTAGCAGCTGTTTAGAGTCCTTGTTTTCCTGTTATAGTTGAAAGACTAAAAGGCTTATGTGACACCCCATATCCATTAATATCACTCACAAAGTGAATGCATTAAGTTTCATGAAGCATTATAGGTAAACAGAAATGGAAATATTACAAGACAGACATAAAATAACAACAGAATTAAAACTTTATTTAGAATAAAGCATCGCGGTTAAAAAATAGCACATGTTTGAAATACCCAAAAACCATTACAATGTAAAAACTACTGTCTTGTACTTTAAAACATCAGAGTACATGAAAGAAACAAAATTCCCAAAACAAAATATAGCCATAGCAACGAAGATAGGAGCTTGAGCCATACGTCTAAGTAGCTCCAGCAAAATATAAGCAGAATCTCGGTCTAGCCTGAGTGTTCCCACCTTACGAACCTTGGGGGGGAACGGAAGAAAAAAAGAGGAAACAAAAAGGGTCAGACATAAAGTCTGGCGAGTCCAGTTACTTCAAGTAAATAAATAAAAGTAGCATGACAGGAATATAAAGTGGGTAAGAGAGATAACTACATAAAAGGTAGGTATGACAAGGTAAAAAGGATAGGGTGTATATGCTTCTAATAATTACTCTGCACTACTACTAGTATAACCAAAATGAGATGATCCCTTAACATGTATAAGTTGGTAGACTTAGGCGTACTTCTGGTGAGAGGTTTTAACCCCATACTATCCGTAGGCAGCCCCAATAACAGACTCCTAAACTTAATAGAGTCTAGATGTACCCTAACTACTACCCTAATCGATCGACTCCCTAATCCACGTAGATACTCTGTGCCGGCCACACTGTAGGATGTATCACATCCTAAAGTGGCAACCCCTCGTGATATGCACAGCCCCATATCTACAGTTGTCACGGTCGTCTTATCCCCCTCTGCCAGACTCATGCACACACATGGCCCAGTCGGTTTACGCCGCCCACACCATCTTCCATGTTTGGATCTCTTACAATCAATCCAGTAAGCGTGCCCCTTCTCCGAACTAGTTCGGACTACATGTTTGATACTTACTCCGGGTTATTGGTTGAAACGGGTCCCACACAATATGACACAAGCTCTCCCCTTTGTCTCGTACCCCTTATTAGGTTTTCATTGGCTATGTATACCACTAGATGTCTTTAATTACATAACCCTATCATCTCCACAAGTTATGCTTACCCTAAAAGGTGTCTTTAATTACGTAACTTTATTACTTCTACCGGTTATGTATACCACATTTTTAATTACATAACCTTATCGGGCTAAGTTTGTGGGCCTATATGTAAATATTACCCACCCACTCAGATCTACTTAACCTACACACTATTCAACCAATTTTACTTAACCCTAACTTTAGTTTATATTCATACAATCCATATGGATTTAACTAGGTTAAGTATTCCAATTCGTTACAATGTCCATTTATGGTTATAATGGGCTAGACCTCCCACATTAGGCCTACAACTTCTGGATGCTGGATATGCTAGTCGGGTCCGGGCAGACTTCTCCCACAAGTTGGGCTTAACCTCGTGTATTAGCCCATCATGTATTTGTGCACTTAGACCCCTCACATTAGGTTCAACATTAGTGGTTGCTGGATATGCCGGTCGGGTCAGGGCAGACTTCTACCACTAATGCAACCTAACCTCGTGTCATAAGTGTTATTACAGTTTTCTAATTACTGTAATCCGAGGCATTTTAATTTATTAACCAATTAATTATACCTATGCCTTTATAGGTGTTCATACCCATTTACCCAAATATATCCATAATGGATAATATGTCCAATTTCATGTTCGTCATTCAAGTTATGCCAATTCTAATGTTTTCCCCTGTTCCCTAACTAACGCATTCACATATAATTCGCGGCATACCAAGGCTTGATAACAGCCTAGTCATAAACAATTAAAGGAAAGGTGATGGGATTATGACAAAAGTGTTCGTTCTAACATAAATGACATAATCATATACTAACATAATGATAAGGTGAACATATAAGCATAGATCCACTGAAATGGTGACAGTTAACTAGTTTTAACATAGCAAAGACGTTAAGATAAGCATGACAAGATCTAAATATTAATGTAGATATCCAACCGATTTAGATCTAATATGATAAGCAAAAGGAGATCTAAATAATAAGTTAAATCTGATACAAATAAGGTTTAAGATCCACATCTTAGAATGTCACAGAAGTTACAATGGATCCGACTAGATAGAGATTTAGATCCAAGTTATAACCAATTCAGAATGCCATATGTTCACAATTTACAATGGATCCAGTATACAAATCCAAACTATAGTCATATCCGGATTACTTTTAAATATTTGAATCAAAAAGCAACTAAGAACTCACAGTGTTTGGATTAGAAAATAGAACTAGAAAAGAAGCTTGTTGAGATGTAGATCTACACTTGATTCTCTAACTAAATCACCTTATTTGAATGTTGTAGAAGATAAAGAATTCAGTTCAGACACCGACAGTGTTTGGCCTCCATTGATTTCTAGTGAAGAAAACAAGAGAAATGGACCTCTATTATAGTTGCCAGCCTCCAAAAACTGTCTGCCACCTCAGCCTTAGGGGGGTCGGCCCCTCTTTACGGGGTCGACAACCCTACTATGGGGTTGACCCCCTACTAAGGGATCGACACCCCTGGGGCAAAAAATTTCCCGCTTCCCCCAATTTTCGTGATTTCGAATTTTATAACTAAAATTTGAATTCCTGGGCCCTATATGTATATATATATATATATATATAAATCTTACGCGTATACAAACTTCAAATCCTCATAACTTCTTCATACGGTGTCCGTTTTATGCAAACCAAATTTCTATTCTGACCAGAATTTCGAGACGGACGCAATGGAATAGTCCATTTCCCTTAATTCTGAATATTAAATTAATTACTATTTAATTTATCCCTCTTTAGTGTCATTAAAATTTCGGGGTGTTACATTCTCCTTTACTTAAAGGATTTCGTCCGCGAAATCTTCAGATTAAGAAGAATGTATCCTACCATCCATCATCCATCTACTCATCCACCGATCACAGGCATCCATTGTCCTTAAAATTTTCTAATGCTTGTATGAACATATGCAAAGGTGTGTGTATATGTCCTAATACTAGTGCAAAGATTAGGCGGTCTACTGATCCAGTCGACCTCCTCAATGCAATGTATGTTAGTGCCATGAATCCAATATGTATGCAAATAACCATAGTATAATATGTAAGTTCTATATGTGTGCACACTCATTCGTCCAAATGCAACATCCATTTGATATTACATCCATTTTCATACATAAAAAGAAAAGAAAAATGCACGCACATCCATATGCAGTATGAGAGTGATTGAGCCGATCTAGTGCCTAATGTGTGTGTATATGCATCCATAGGCAACCACTAGCAAACACTTGCATCCACTTGAATCCATCAAACATAACATGTCTCAAACAAAGTTTACATCCATATTATTCCTATCTAAAGGTCGAAGATACAATTGATAGGACATACTCAAATGATAGAAACAAGCATAGATAAAATTTTGAAAAAGGAATTAGGAACATACCTTCGAAAAGGAAAGTGTATGAAGCACGAATCTTGCCTTAGGTATCCCAAGTCACATCCTATGGGTTATCTCCCCATTGAACCATTATCAGCTTGATTTCTTTATTGCGGGGCTTCTTAATTTCTGATCCAAGAATACGGGCAGGGACTCGTCAGACTGTCGCCTCCCATTCCACTTTTACCTACTCTAATATACTTGGCTCGACAACTTCCGCGTTGTCATGTAAGCACTTCCGCAGATGAGAAACATGGAAAACATCATGAACGACGAATGGATTTTCTGTAAGCTTTACTCCAGAGGCCATTTGGCCGATCCTTTCGGCTATGGGAAATGGTCCGACAAATTTGGGTGCCAACTTCAATACAGATCCTAAGCGAACCACATTCCTCAAAGGTGATACTTTAATAAAAACTAAGTCTCCCACTTCAAATTCGATGTCAGTCCTCTTGTTTGCATAAGATTTTTGCCTATCTTGAGTCGTCTTCATCCGCCATTGAATAAGGTCAATCTTTTCAGACATTTCTCTAACCATATCTGGTCTAAGTAATAATCTTTCTATAGATTCCCACCAGTAAGTTGGTGATCGACAGAGTCGTCCGTACAAGGCCTCGAAGGGTGCCATGCCGATGCTAGCTTGATAGATGTTGTTATAGGCAAACTCTACTAAATGAGGGTGCTCTTCCCAAGTCCCCACGAAGTCTAGGACACAGTCTTAAAAGATCCTCTAGAATTCTGTTCACCCTCTCCGTCTATCCATCGGTCTGAGGATGATAAGCGGTGCTCAAACACAACTGTGTACCTAATGCTTCATGCAAACTCCTCCAAAATTCACTGGTAAAGATGGGGTCACGATCGCTTACGATGCTGAAAGGTACTCCATGAAGACGGACTATCTCACAAACATAAATAGCTGTCAACTATGATGTCGTCCTCTTACTCTTAACTGGAATGAAATGAGCGCTCTTAGTCAACATGTCCACTACTACCCAAACACTGGTGTTGCCTTTCTTTGATCTAGGCAAACCATCTATGAAGTCCATGGAGACGCTCTCCCACTTCCACAGTGGAACCTCCACATGATGGAGTAGACCACCGGGCTTTTTTTGCTCAGCTTTGACTTGCTGAAAACCCAAATATTGGGAAACAAATTTTGCCACATCTTTCTTCATTCCAGCCCAAAAGAAAACCCTCTTTATGTCTCTGTACATCTTGTAACGTCCCATATTTTCATCGATATATGTTTGGATATTTAAATTTTTTTATAAATTTTATTCGTAATATAAATGAATTTTATATTAATTAAATGAAGTTTGAAATGTATAAATATATATATTAAATATAAACGAGCATGAAATGGCGCGGTAGTTTGTAATATTTAATCTGAACTTCAATTGAGCGTGCGGAATCCATTATAAGCCCGAATTCGCTGAAACAAGAAATATTTGGATCTGTTGAACTATAATTTTGTAGTAGAAGAGAATAATCAAGATTTCGTATTTTATACTAAGAGTTATGACCAAATCAAATTATCGAATTGTCACTGTGAAATCATTTATAAACTATAACGATTTATTTAAATAAATCAATTTTAAATCAGTTGAATATTATTTTAACTTGAAAATATATTATCGAGATTTAAATTCATATTATTTCATTTTGGAAGTTGTATAAATTCGGTTTGTAAATATTTATGATAATAATAATTTATTTATTATTTTTGTGTCAATTTATATTAAATTGAATTTAATATTAAACTGTCATTTAATTTAATATCTTCTGTATATGGTCGAATTGGACCATGGAAACTGTTCCAGTGTGTTTAGAATAGGGGTAAAACCCTAGGAACGTCTTTTGTTACATTCAAATAGGCATTCGGAACAGTAGTATCCTTTAGTTCGAATCTCACTGGTTAAATTAATAAATCAATTAAATTAAATTTAAAATAATAAATCAAATTAAAAATAGGGGGCGACTTTCCACGCAGCTACTCTCGTATTTTATTTTCACGTTCACATCAAAAATATTTAGAATAGTTGCATAAATGCATGCAAGAATTCATGCAGATTTTCAGTCTAAACTGCTTGAGGAATATTTGCACACATTTATGCAACTATGGGCTTGATTTACATACACGTATGCAATTTTTTTTCTGTGATCTTCTGGGAATATTTGCAGATTTTTGATTTTTTTTATACATCAATGCGTTTTTTTGTGAGAAACACGTAACTTCAATTCTACGGACCCGCTTTGTATTTTAAACTTACACTGGATGTCGTTTGAATTATGAAACCTAATAGGGATGTTAGCCTAATTTTCTATATAGCCCTTAAAAATAGCCATTTTGCAAACGACCTCCGTTTTCGATGAAACCAATTTTGTTGGATCTGAAATGTTAAATTATTGCTGGATTCCAAATTTCATAATTTATGGAATTAATATGTGAGCGTGTTGACTTTAAACACGTTTGGTATTTTCAGTTTGAATTTAATCGACTGGAAAATGGCCATTTTTCAAATGGCCTCCAAATTTGATGAAATTAGTTTTGTTAGGACCGTATCATAAATACATAGCTCGATTTACTTTACAGGAATTTTTGGAGTCAGTATGTTGCACAGGTAAATTAAAATGTACGTTGAAATCAATGTAGAACGTTATATTGATTTATATTTTAATTTAAAAGAAAATTGATCGAAACAGTCGAATTGGCATACGGGACATATCTCGTCGTGTCTAGAATCGGGATATTTAGTTAGAGGCGACAGTCGTTGGGCTTGATTTGGAGTTTTAATGAAAAAGGTAACTTTGTAGAATTTAAAATTATATATATAAAAATTATATAATCTCCCCCTTTCCTCTCTCCACTCAGTCAACGCACAAAAAAGAAAAAAACTCATCGAATCTCGTCGTTCCTCCCTCCCCCTTCCCACCGCGCCACCACAGTGTCCCCCCACCTTCGCGCCGCCACCGCCGACCGTTCTCCCCCTCCCTTCTGATCCTCCTTCCCTCCTTCCTCCTCTCTCTCCTTCCTTCTCTACACAAAGCCCTAGCCCCAAATCGACATCAAACCGCCACCGTGCGCCCCTCCACCACCACCGCCACCCACCATCAGCATCCCGTGCCTAGTCAGGCCCACCTCGCCCTCCCCCCAGCCACCAACCCGACCGTGGCCCCCTCCATCTCCAAAAAACCCAATTTACACTAATTTCCAGTTTTGCAAATAAGCCCCTGTACGTATTTCTTTAATAACTTCCAATTCGAGAGCTTCTAACCAAAACTCCACAGTGCCAAATCAAAGAGCACGATTTTCTCTTTAATTTGAATATATGGAAGTCAATTTTGGATTGCAGAGTTGTTCAGAAAACGCGTCCAAAGTCTGCTGTCCAAATACTGTTTTTTCGCGATTTCCGATGAAATAGAGCATTTTTGGGAAAAAATACATTAGGCGAAAGTTGTCCGGAATGGCACGTTTAAGCTAGAAAAAAAGACCGTGTGAAGATTGGAACTCGTTTGCAAATTCTGGAACCAGAACAACAAATCAGAGCGTCAGAAAATAACGGTGGAGTGGATCCCAATGTGAGAACTCTTTCTCACTCAAATTATTTTACAGTTAAATATATTTTAGGTTGCAGACCGGGCTTAGTAGCTCCTAACACTATTTATTTGTACAAACCATGTTTGTTTGTTGGTTTGGATTGAACTGTGGTTGTAAATTTGGTTATGTTGAGAAATGATTGTATTAGGATTTGTTGATTGGATTGATGGTTATGTATGGTGCGAGCCAGTATCAGGAGAGGGGTAATGCTAGACATTACTCCAGTTCTAATATCGCGCCGTTACAATGCCAAATTTTTCTGAAATTGAAATGTATATGAAATTTTCTGAAATAAATATTTATTCACTAAAAATATCATTTTTAATGTGTAAATAAAATATATAAAATATTCATGTGTTGAATAAAATATTCAAACAATATAAATACCATTTTTATTGAATGCATGAAATATATAGAATAGTCAAGTGTTGAAATAAATATTTTATCATTAAAAATATAATTTTTAACGTATATGTGAACGACATAAAATTCTCCTGAAATGAAAATAAATATTCATTTACAAATCGGAAGATTTGTTTATGTACACTCATTTAATTGACATAGATTGGGACGATAAATTTTACACACCGCCCAATATTTAGTATTTGTTGGTCGAAACCCCACACGGGTGTTGGGATGATATTTGACGTACTCTAATCTCAATTGTTTAGTTGTATATTAATCGATTGGTTGACAGACTGTTGTAAGCATTATTTAAATTTAATGCTTATGCAGTTGTGTAATGCACTCTGGATGATGGTTGATTGTGTATCATTATTATTGTGTACACGTGTTGTATGAAATTCATATAACTAACATTATATGGTAATTGATTGGGTCTGATTCCAGTTCAAAAATAACGAATATTTTAAAATAATACTTAGTAAAGGATTAAAATGTGAATTTGATGTCCGATTTTGGATGGACACAAAAATATTGAAATATCTGAAGCCGTGTTGATTAGGTATGCGTCATTTTAACGCGAATGATTTTTATATCAATTTTATTAATTTTAATAATGTATATCGAAAAGGAAATAACAAAATCTGATATTTTGAAAATATTATCATTTTAATATTATAATGATAAGGAGTATTCAATTTTGACTTAAAATTGAAATGTAAGTGGGAATCGTTTTTAAAACGAATTTATAAAATACGCTTTGAACGAAATATTATATATATATATATTAATGGCTTGAATAGAACGCGCCGCACTGCGACCGTTCGCGAATTTCGACCATTGACTTTGAATTGATACTACAGGAGATCCGACCATCGGATTCTCCTAAAACCGGAACGTTCATATCGAAAAGAGCTTTCCAATGAATATAATGTGAATATTAGTTAGACATCCTTAAAAAGTTTCAAAATGTAAAGCGCATCCTCCCCAAACTTTTGTTATAAACCCGGTCCCTGTTTTTAAGTGTCGCTCCCTCTTTTTTAATCCCTTCCACCTTTTGTTATGCCATCTTCTGCCTTAGCTTTTTTCTACCAAAAAAAAAATTGTCTTAGGTGAAAAAAAATCAAAAAATAGGAAATATTCCCAGAAGCATTCTCAAAAAAAAAAAAAAAAAAAAGTCGCATACTTCTACGCAACAATGGCTGAGAAGTAGCAAATATACATGCATATATTCATATAGTGTTTTTCTCTGTTGAAAATCTGGACCAATATATGCATATATGTATGCAACTATTACCAATAGTCGCATACATGTATGCACACAAAGTTAAACTGAGATTCATGTGTTACGAAAAGTTGCATACATGAATGCACTATTTTGTATATATGCATGCATGTGTGCAACAGATTTAAAAAGGAAAACGACATCTGAATATGCACATGAATGCGTGCATGTATTCCGTACAAGAGCATAAATGTATGCAACAATGTTTGAAAACCACGAATGCTTGAAAAAACAGGTTAAATTTGAATATATGCATAAAAGGACGCGTATATTGCTGTGAAACTACATACATGTATGCATTTATACTGTAGTTTGGCGCAACACTGAAATATAAGCATGAATGTATGCAACTTTTTACGAATAGGTGCATCTTTTGATGTGTAAACCTGTTGTTTTGCTGTTTTTCTGTTATTTTGGGTTTTGATGTGGTTTTTGATTGTTTTAACGCATGAATTTTTTGGCGTGTATGTGTTTTATTTAATAATGAATTTTCGTGATTTTTTTTTATTTTTCATGAATTTTCAAAAAATAGGGACCTAATTTACAATAAGTTTAGCACCGGATGTGAGCCTAATTTTGAAACTTAATAGGGACCTGTGACAAAACGGACCCTAAATTCAAACTAAAAGTGCCAAAAGCGTTTAAATTCACCACGCTCACATATTCATTCCAAAATTTATGAAAATTGGAATCTAGCAATTATTTGACATTTTGGATCCAACAAAAGTGTTTTCGTCGAAAACGGAGGTCGTTTGCAAAACGGTTATTTTTAAGGGCTATATATTATATTAAAATATATATAAATTCCATAGCGACTATTTCAAAATTTTAAACTGGACACAACTTTCATTTCCTATTATGAAATCTGGATACTTCACGTTCGTTAGAAAGATATAGTTAAACAGATTCAAATATTTCTTGTTTCACTGAAATCTGATTTATATTGAATTATATATATTCAATTGAAATTAAAATCGAATTTTCAAACTACCGCGCCATTTCAGGCTCGTTTTATAATTAAAATAAATTTATACGTGCTAAATTCAATTTAAATAAATTTTTAGTTGTTATTATTTAAAATAAATCATTTTAAATATTCAAAATCCATAAAAATAGCTAAAATAAAATATTTAAATTGGTTCCGAAAATACGGGTTGTTACAATCTCCCTCACTTAAATTCTTTTCGTCCTCTAAAAGGAACGAAGATGAAAGTTGTTTAACTAACCACTCAACTTTCATTCTGGCTTTCATTCTTCAACTTTTTAGTTTCTAAGAATTTTCTAATTTCTCAAAAATTTGGTCAACACCCGAAATTTTCAAAAAAATTCGCCATAACCTTCTTTGTATGGGTTGATATTTAAAACCGCAACTTGCCTCACAGGGCCGTCATTAATCCAAAAGAAAAGGAAAAAGCCAATCGGCTCATAGAGTCATCAAACCCAATGAATATAGTAAATATGTACCTATTTGTTGGGCATACAATTTTATTCCTCTTCTTAGCTTCCATGCTATGACCTGTTCACACATATATATGTACATGTATGCAATTCTAACCAAATTTTTTTAATTCAATGCAATATTTTGATTCAACTTGCCTAAATTAACATTTTGTTCTCTTATTGGTCCAACATTTTAATCAGTCAAACTTATTATCATACAACACAACCGGTAATCAATTTGTTGATTATCTTTTCAAACATATAACTTTAATATATTCAAAAAATCATATTTTTAGTGACAAATCACAACAATAAATTCTATCTAGTTTTGGTTCTCACACCAGTCAATTGGAAATATATAGATATCCCACTTTCGAAACTCGAACAAAAATACTGATGATGCCCGGGCATCACCAGAATTATCCCCGAGCGACTAGAGTGTGATTCTATATCCATCCAGTATATTTGAGACTTTGAATATACGTTCATGACGGATATATGAAAAATCTTCATATACTCAAATAAGTATATTTAGATTAAATTTTCAAAACTAAATTTGTTTTTTTATAAATAATACTCTTCGAACTCATTCTAGGATACTACTGATCCTATCTCTAACGAGTCATTCTTATTGGATATTACTAATCCAATCTCTGATGATTTCTTTCATTTGGTTCTAATGTGTCTTGTTCTTGAGCTCTGTAAACCAAAGCTCTGATACCACGTCTGAAGTGACCCGAACTTCCCAGTCGGCCTAAACCGAACAAGAAGGCGGATTGCTTTGAGAACAAGGCTAATCGGAATGAAAACGATAGGACATTTCATTACTGTTACAACAATTACATTAGAGTACAAGAATATAACAGATTATGAATAAATATTACGCATTGTAAAATACCAGAGATTTAAATTACTAAGCAGCAGAAAAACAATACATAACACAACTGTAAGAAATACACGGATACAGAGCGTTCCAAATATATCTCCAGCTGTAAATCCAGGATCCTGGAAAAGAAATATCTACAAAAAACCAAAACTACTAGCTGCCCGCGTGGAAAATAGGGGCACCCAGAGTTCAGGTTAAAACAATAAACTCCAGGTCAGTCGTGGGACTAGTGTGAGAACTAAAACAGTTATTAAATCTTTACTTTAAAAATAAAGTAAATCAAGGGACTACGCCGTATAACACTGAACGAGTTTTCTCCCAAGAATACCAGTGCATAAAACAAACAACGTAATGCTTTTTGAAAAAAATGAAGCTATTAAGGACTCAGGTCACATCACACAATGCAACGCAAGACGGAGGATAGAATTTTCCCTTATAATAGCCAAACATGCTTGGTACGTTAAAACAAATCATTTTGATACTATTATAAGTGTGAAGTGTACAAAACAATTTCAAATATAAATGTATCAATCATTGACGGCATAGTACCCCATCCTACTATGTCGCCATACTAGTTCCGCAATTAAAACTGAAATGTCACGTATTGGAAATTGGATTCCATCTATGAGTCGAGACCAGGGATAGCTTCTGACCAATTCGAGACACTCTAGCAAATGCCTCGGGATCCCTCGTAGTGAATCCTTGGATCTTCAGGGTCGGCCGTCCCTTACATTTGAGGATTAATTATTCCTGAACACACGTTTCCCAGTCCTATCGGACCTATCCATCGGCCCCGTAGTGACCGATATATCCGAGGCGCCTCGCTATCCATCATCCACATAGGTAAAAAAAAATATAAATGTCTGGGTTCCATACCATGACACTGCCCATAGCTAGAAAGAAACGTCGTGCACTCCCTGCAGTCACGATCCCGTTTTTGACTCATACCGAGGGGTGAGACTCGCAAACTAACGCTATACACAAAGCTATGCTATTTAAAGTCGTGCTTTGATCATCAACCATAAGACTCTGCTTTTCAACAAAAGCCTTGATCATTTGCATCTCAGCATGCCACACTGACAGTTCATGCCATTCAACTGATGTCTATCAATATATAATCTCTAAGCTCGTACATCTAAGAGAAGGGTGTTAAGAAAGAGAATAAATTCTCCGCCACCAAACAAATACATATGTTTAATAGAGACCAATCAACATAGAATAAAATCCAATGTCAGACACACATCCATTTACTAGTCTGTTTTGGGTCTGAATGAAACCGGAGGTACCTTATTCCTCGTCCCATATGTCCAATACAAGAGAGTGGTCCTCTCATATCCGGTCGATCTCCAAGTACATTTGGACGATCACCACTTATTACCTTGTCTTGAGTATATAGCCCAATCAAGACATCAGTAATCATCCAAACGATGTAAAGAACTCCAATCTTCAACCACCGTCTTCATCGTCGACTTATCGTCGAATCGATTATTCAGAATGGGTATAAACCTGGCCTTTCCGAATAATTCATGTATCTTATAATTAAGTTCTATAAAAACACAACATACGCATCATTCCAATTGAGAATATTCTTTTATTCAAATATTCTTTTCACAATTTAAACCAAATTAAGGTTTTCCAAATTAGTCAGAATTAGCGAACCTTACCGAAGTAATCATTTATTATATTTCCCAATCCAAACCTATTCATCCCATGGAGCTAAATAGGTAGCACTCCATATCTAACACCGCGGTGTTATCGGTAAAATTTAATTACCATTTCATGTTCAAATCTAATTAAAGATTTAACTATCGCTTGGAGCAAAACTGGTGATACTCCATTCTAGATCATTTCATAAATTTGATAATTTAAATTATCACATTCACATTTCAATATAATTGAAGATTCATTAAAACTCCACTTAGTTTTAATCTTCCAACAATCATTATTTAATGATTATTTAACTTTGGGAAATCAAACATGCCGCATCGACAATCTACACCGTACCATCGATTTCTACCGATATATAACCTCTAAGCTCGTATGTCTCAGAGAAGGGTGTTAAGTAAGAGAATGAATTTTCCGCCACCAAACAGATATATATTTAGCAGAGATCAACAATATGGTTCAAAATATAATGTTAGACATGTAATCCTGTCTTTAACTGGGTTAAAGAACTAATGTTGTTTAAAACACAGTTCACGATAAATCCAAAATCACATTCCATTAACCATGGAATCTTCATGGAAAACAGATCAATATATAATCGACATCAATTTTCGTATCTGAATAATAATATAAATGGAACAACGGCAAAGTCATTTAAATTCCATATATAGTAACAGTCTTCCTCCATAGAAGCTCACTTCGATTAATACCAAATCGAATTCCCTTCAATTCCAATTTAATGTATTAAATTAGAAAATATTACTTCAGAAAATTTCCATTAATCTTAATTAAAAGATTTATAAACTCCAAATCACATTTCATTGTTAATCGGGTTAAAGAATGAATGTCGTTAAAAACACAATTCACATCCCATTTTATTCCAATTACTAAATATAACTAGAAACTCTAATAATCTTAATTAAAATATTTATTCTTTTCACACGGGGATTAAGAAAAGTATTAGTGAAGACACCATTCATGACAAACCAAAAATCCAATTTAATATTAAATATAAGGCTTTGAATAGAAATTATATCGGCTTATATTCAACATCAAATTCTGAAACCAACACATATCGCATGGGGAATAACGATATATATATATATATATATACATCTTCCAAATTCCTCCACAATATCCATATAGTCACGGAATCCAATATCGAAATATCCCGAAGATGATTTCTATTCAAATCCATTCCAATTTATACATTGGAAAATTCTAGTTAAATTAAAACCATTTCTAAATCCAATTTATTTATTTAAAAATATTGGATTATTATTTCTAGTTAATAACTAGTTCATTTCGATAAAACATATTTTTATCTTTACAAATGTGGAATTTTTCATCCAAATTCTTTCCAAATCATTTATTTTGATTTTACACAAATTATTAATATTTTTAATAATTTTATTTAGGCACTTTCAGTCAATTTCCATAAACGGTCATCGAACTGCTTTTACAGCGACCTTTTCCAAATTTGATTTGGACATAATTCCAAATCAAACCGTTAGATTTCAAATCTCTTATATTCGTTGGAAAGCTCTTTTCGATACGAACCCAATGGTTCCAGTTTTAGGAGAACCTGACACTCTGATCTCAATGTCAATTCGAAGTCAATGGTCAAAATTCACGAACGGTCGCGGTGCGATACATTCTATTCAGACCATTAAATATATATAATATAAATTATATATATTTCGTTGATTTCCATTTAAAACATATTTTATAAATCATTTATAAACTCGTTTTAAAACAATTCCCACTTTCATTTCAATTTTAAGTCAAAATTGAATACTCCTTATCATTATAATATTTAAATGATAATATTTTAAAAATATCTGATTTTGAAATCATTTGTATTTCGATATTCATTGTAAAAATGAATAAAATTGATATAAATACCGTTCTCGTTAAAATGACGTAAATCTAATCAACAATATTCTCGTGTCCATCCAAAATCGGACATCGAAATCATATTTTAATCCTTTACAAAATATTATTTTAAAATATTCCGTAGTTTAAAATATTCGTTATTTTAAAATATTCTTTATTTCTGAATTGGGATCAAACACAGTCAATTACCATATAATGTTATTTATATGGATTTCATACAACACATGTATACTACAACAATAATGATACACAGTCAACCATCATTCAGAGTGCATTACACAACTGCATAAGCATTAAATATAAATAATTAACGCTTACAGCAGTCTTTCAACCAATCGATTGACATACAACTAAACAATTGGGATTAGTGTATGTCAAATATCATCCCAATACCCGTGTGGAGTTTCAACCAACAAATACTGAATATTATTTGTGCAGTTGGGCGATGTGTAAAATTTATCGTCCCAATCAATACCAATTAGATGGGTGTGCATCAACAAATCGTCCGATTTGTAAATGAACATTCATTTTCATTTCAGGAGAATTTTACGTCGTTCATATATATGTTAAGAATTATATTTTTAACGATAAAATATTTATTTCAACACATGAATATTTTTAATAGTTCATACATTCAATAAAAATAATATTTTTATTGTTTAAACATTTTATTCAATACATGAATATTTTATACAATTCATATACACATTAAAAATTATATTTTTAATGAATAAATAATTATTTCATAAAATTTCGACATTATAATGGCGCGATTTCAAAATCATATTAATGTCTAGCACTACCCTTCTCCTGATATTGGCTCGCGCATACACAATCAATCCAATCAATCACAAAACCACAATGCAATCAAGTTTCAACACAACCAAATTTTCACAATACAACTCAAACAAACAATCATGTTTGCACAATAAATAGTGTCGGGGGCTTCTAAGCCCCGTCTGCATCCTAGTATATATTTAATTGTAAAATAATTAGAGTGAGAAAGAGTTCTCACATTGGGATCCACGCCGCCGTTATTTTCTAACGCTCTGATTTGCTGTTCTGATTCCAGATTTTGGAAACGAGCTCCAATCTTCACACCATCTATCTAGCCTAAACGCGCGATTCCGGACAACTTTCGCCTAGTGGCCTTTCATCCGAAATCGGTCCATTTCGCCAAAAATCGCGAAAAGACAATATTTGGATAGCAGAATTTGGACACATTTTATGAACAACTCTGTAGTCGAAAATCTGACTTCCATATACTCAAATCGAAGAGAAAATCATGCTCTTTGATTTTGGTATTGTGGAGTTTTGGCCAGAAGCGCATGGTTGGAGAGTTATTGGCTAAAAGAGGTCAGGGGGCTTTATGTAAAATAGGAAATTATTAAAAATTGGGTTTTCGGTTGGAGGGCCCCACTGGTGGGCGGAGATGGTCAAGGGGCGGCGGCGTGGGAGTCTGGTGGCTAGGGGGTGTCGTAGCCAGGCGGTGGTGGGCTAGCGGGTGGCCGGCGGTTTTATTTGGATGAATTGGGAGTTTAGAGATCGAGAATTGGAGAGAGAAGGAGGGGGCGGCGGAGGGAGGAGAAGGGGGTCGAAGGGGGCGGCGCCTGTCAAAGGTGGTAGCGGTGGCCTGGTGGCGCGACGTGGGGGCTGCGATCGTCAGTTTTCATTTTTTTTTCCTCCAAAAAGAACGGCGGCTGATGATAAGAAGAGGAATTAGGGTTTAACCCTTTTATATAAATATATATTTATTATTTTTAATTTCTTTAAAGTTACCTTTTCATTTGAACTCCAAATCGAACCCAACGACTGTCATCCCTAGCAAATTACCCCCATTCTGAACGTTATAGGATATATCCCGTAAGCCAACTCGACTGTTTCGATCAGTTTTCGTTAAAATTAAAATATAAATTAATTTAATTCAAAATTGATTTCAATGTACATTTTAATTTACCGTGGCTACAAACTAACTTCAAAAATTCTAGAAAAATAAATCTAGCTATCTTTTGATGATACGGTCCTAACAAAACTAATTTCGTCTAATTTGGAGACCGTTTGAAAAATGGTCATTTTCCAATCGATTAAATTCAAACTAAAAGTGCCAAATGCGTTTAAATTCACCACCCTCACATGTTCATTCAAAAAATTAGGCAAATTGGAATCTAGCAATAATTTGACATTCTAGATCCAACAAAAGTGGTTTCGTAGAAAATGAAGGTCTTTCGCAAAATGGCTATTTTTAAAAGTTATATATTATATTAAAAAATATATAAATTCCATAGCGACTATTTCAAATTTTGAACTAGATATAACTTTCAATTCCTAATATGAAATCTAGATTTTTCACATTCGATAGAAAGATATAGTTAAACAGATTCAAATATTTCTTGTTTCACTGAAATCTGATTTATATTGAATTCTATATATTCAATTGAAATTTAAAATCGAATTTTCAAACTACCGCGCCATTTTAGACTCGTTTTATAATTAAAATAAATTTATACGTTCTAACTTCAATTTTAATAAAATTTTAGTTGTTATTATTTAAAAAATCATTTTAAATATTCAAAATCTAGAGAAATAGCTAAAATAAAAATTTTAAATTGGTTTTGAAAATCCAGGTTGTTACACTAAGCTTTCCACTCTAATACTGTCGAGTTACCCAAAATTTGGCTGCACTATCTCATACCCATGCCAAAACAAAGATGCACTCTGTAGGAATCCAAAGATACAAGTTCTGTAATTTATTGGATTTTGTACGAATTTATTTTGAATTAAAACGAAGAGAGTTTTTAAGCTTTCTTTCTTTTTAAGTTTGTTATGTCAGGATAATGGACGGGGACTGAATTTGAAGTAGGGAGTTTTACAATTTGTGTGAGTAGTCTAATTTTTGTGGTGTTAGATTATTATTTAAAATTTTTGATTTACAGTGTTCCATTGCACATATATTTGTTCATTTACAAACTCCAAACGATTAAATAAGAATACTGTTATGCTCAGAACAACAATGTGATACCAAATAATTAATAATATACACTAGCTATTGTATTTTGAGAAATCAACTAAAACACTACTATTTCGATGAAGAATAATGTTATAATTTTATGATTTCAATTGTTAAACGCTACTCATTTGTATCATGAACGATTGCATAATAAGTCTGATTGTCGTGAAACTTGACATCTTACTATAATTTATTATTTTGGATCCAATAAAATTAATTTCTTATAAATTCAAGATAGTTTGCAAAATTACTAAATTCACACATTATTAAAGCGACCTATTATTAAACGATATTAAATCAATTATATTTCAAGAATAATAATTTCTTATTATCATTCTAATCCTAATCCTAATCCGTATAAATCCAAAATAGAAGCCCAATACCCAAAGGTCAGAAATCCACGATCATGCCAAATCGTAACAAATGTAAAACCAGAAAACCACGATCGCTCCAGATAGTACTAATAGAAAACCCGAAATCCATGGTCGCGGCGAACCATGTTATAAGAAAAACATAAAACCAGATAAATCCGACAATTACTCTGGATCGCATTATAAGAGAAAACTAAGAAATCCAAGGCCTCACCAGGCCAATCCGATGTTAGAATAATCCATACTTGCAAATAAACCATTAAACAAGTTAATAGTTTTGCCAAATCCCGACAATACCATTTAACCTTTTCAAGCATAAACCATGCTTGGGAATCCAAATTAAGTATAAACCATACTCAAACGATGGTTGAATCACCTTGCATAGAGCCTAACCAGATAGCCCAAGCCTTCAAGTATAAACCATACTTAGAAATCCAAATTAAGCACGAACCATACTCTAGTTGTGATTGAGTTTTCCCCCCAAGACCTGACAATAGGATCCAGCCTTATAGGTATAAGCCATACCTGAAAATCCAATTGAGTATTAACCATACTTAAACCATGATTAAGTGATCTTTCCAAAGCCTAACAAGATGAATATGTTATTCGAGCATAAACCATGCTCGAAAATCCATTTTATTAAATTCCAAACTTATTACGTAACTAAAATAAAAACTGAGGGTTTATCGTTGGATGTAGAGCACGCCCAAGGACTAAATCCTAATCATGTACGTGAGTACATCAACTTATTCGCTTATTATAGGATGGTTTTATTATCGAGCACGTAGCATGCCTAAGGATTAAATCATAATCCCCATGCATGATTGAGTCGACATAGTCATTCGGAAAACCAAAATAAACAAAAACGAAAACACTTGTACTAAAAAATCTAATGTGATCCAATCCAGATCATCCGATGACGATCTCATGCGTTCTCAGTCCTGGATCATTCCCTCTCTAGAGAGGAGGATATGGTTTTGTCATTGGCGGCACTGTTTGTTGCTTAACATATTCAGGCAACTCTCTTTGTCTAACAAGTTCTTCGATTATGTCTTGCAAATGCCTGCAGTCATTCATGTTGTGACCATCCATATTATGGAACATGCAATGTCTTCCAAACTCCCGTTCCTTCTGAGTTGGCTCCCTTCTAGGAGGTTTCGGGAAAGCAATTGCCGCTTTTGTATCCAAGTAGATATCCTTACTATACTACTTAATCCTAGGTAGATAGATTTTAATGTTATTAAATCTTTAATTGTGATCAAATTTTTATAAGTTCACGGAATCATTGAATATCATTCTAAATGTATGTATCATAAAGATGTGATGCCATGATGGTATGTTATAACAAATTCTTCCAACTTCAATGTCGAGATCCCTACCAAACATTAGTTTCTGTATCTTAAAACTTTAGTATTGGCAGCTCGACCCAGTGGACTCCTTATTGGTGTTGCTTATCTTCAAGGAATGACTTATTTCTTTGGTTACCACTGCCTTTAAGTGGTACTTATAAGTTGCATAGCTAGATTTGATGCTCTTCACAAAACTGGTCGCTGTGAGCTTCCCAATACAATCCAGGTGACATAGGTACTTAAAATATTTTCTTCTATTCGAGCAACACTCGACTCTTATTAAATTTCCTAGTGTTATCATACCAATAGCTGGTACTTAAAGAATTTCTCAATGCCGTCGAAGCAACAACTGTTACTTAGGTAAATCCCAGTGTTGCTGGAGCAATAGATGGTACTTAAGATATTTATAAGATCAAGTTGACTGTCAACTGGTGTTTTTTCTTCCCTAACGCTGCTGGTAAAATGTTAGTTATCATAAGGCAGCGATTGATTTTCCCTGGCAAACTAGCGACTAAAGTCGACGGGACCAATAACTTGGTAGCTTAGGCCTACTTGTGACGGCCCACCCCGCACCAACCGACACTTCCTCCAAGTGTGCGCTGTACACATGTCCAACTGGCACGGAACGGTCGTCATAAGAAAAGAAAGAAGAGAATGAACTGTAACAACCCGTAAAATCTGGGCCAGTTTAAAATTTTTATTTTGGCCATTTTAGCTAATTTTGATTATTTAAAATGAATTATTTTAAATAATATCGACGAGAAATTTATTTTGAATATAATTCGAACGTATATATTATATACGTCGTCGTTAGAATATAAATATTTATATATAATTATAAATAGAATTGAAAATGGCGCGGTAGTTCGATAATTCGATTTCAAACTTCAATTGAATGTACCGGGTGCAAAACAATCCGGATTTTAGTGAAACCAAAAATATTAGAATCTAATTGATAAAATCTTTCCAACGAATCCGAAAAATCAAAAGTTCGTAGCGGGAATCAAAAGATATGTCCAGTTGAAAATTCTGAATAGTCGCTATGGAATTCAGGCCCCTAAAAATGGACATTTTGCAAATGACCTCGGATTTCGACGAAACCACTTTTGTTGGGTCCGTGATGTCGAATTATTGTTAGATTCCAAATTTCATAATTTTTCGAATCAATATGTGAGCGTGGCAAAGGAAAACGCGTTTGACCAGTTTTAGTTGAATTTAATCGACCGGAAATTGGCCATTTTTCTAACGGTCTCAGAATTCGACGAAACTAGTTTTGTTAGGACCGTATCGTCAATACGAAGCTAGAAAATATTTTTCTGGTATTTTTAAAGTTCGTATGTGACCCCGGTAATTTGAAATGTACGTTTAAAATTCAATATAGTGATTTAAATGTAAATTTAACGGAAACTTATTCAAACGATCGAATCAACATATGATACATATCCCATTGTGTTCGGAATGGGGGTGGAACGCCATGGACGACAGGCGGTGGGCCTCGTTTAGAGGTCGTTTGTGAAAGTCAACTTTTTGCGATTAAAATAATTAAATAAAAAAAAAACCTCTTTTCTCTTATCTTCTGCCCCCCCCCCCCCGATTTAATTAGAACTCGATTTCAAAAAAAAAAAAAAGAGAGAGAGAAAGGGGAACGGAGCGAGCGGAGGGAGCCGCCGCCCCTGGCGCTGCACCGCCGGAGGTAGGCGATCGTGCCACCCCTCCCTCACCTTCTCTCCCTCCTCCGATCTATCAGCCTCCAGCACCGATACCCCCCCTTCGATTGAATCCCGCCCAAACCCACGACACAAACCCCACTTAGAGCCGCCAGCCACCGCAGGCCCCACCTCCGACCTCCGAGCGCCCTTCTCGCGTCAGAGCCCCCCCCCCCCCCCCCCCGACCTCGGCAGCGCTGCAGAAATTCTGCCCCCCCCCCCTCTGTAAGTTTAAAACTGTTTTTTTTTTAAGTTGCATAAAAACTGATTTATATAGATTATAAAAACTGATTTATATAGATTATAAAAACTGATTTATATAGATTTTAAAAACTGATTTATATAGATTTTAAAAACTGATTTATATAGATTTTAAAAAAAACTGATTTATATGGCTTAGTAAAAAGTTTTTCAGATTTTTCACCATATAAAAATTTGATTTTTTATATGTAGGAATAGCGAATAAAATTTGGATTTTTATATATATCCATGCAAGATAAAAATAAGATTTTTATTTAGGTAGTAGTAAAATAAAGATTCGATTTTTGAAACCGGAAAGATTTGATTTTTATAAATAAAAAGATATGATTTTTGTTTAGAAAAGTTGAGAGTTTAATTTATAAAAAGATTTCATTTTTAAAACAATGAAAAGATTTCATTTTTAAAACAATGAAAAGGTTTCATCTTTAAAACAATAAAAAGAATTCATTTTTAAAACAATGAAAAGGTTTCATCTTTAAAACAATAAAAAGAATTCATTTTTAAAACAATGAAAAGGTTTCATCTTTAAAACAATGAAAAGAATTCATTTTTAAAACAATGAAAAGGTTTCATCTTTAAAACAATAAAAAGATTTCATTTTTAAAACAATAAAAAGATTTCATTTTTAAAACAATAAAAAGATTTCATTTTTAAAACAATAAAAAGATTTCATTTTTAAAACAATGAAAAGGTTTCATTTTTAAAACAATGAAAAGGTTGGATCTTTAAGATTAAAACGGCGAGATTTTATAAATAGGTTAGGTGAGATTTTTTATCTATAAAAAGATATGATTTTTATTTCTAAGAATATGGTTTTTAATTTATAACAAGGTTAAAAATATAATTTTTATATAGTGGCGTTAATAAAAATATGATTTTTAAAAAGACAGAGAAAATAAAAATTCGATTTTTAAATATATGAAGTAATTATAAAAATATGACTTTAAAATTGAAAGTGAATAAATAAAAATGTAATTTTTATTTTGAAGACATCAAAATATAAAAATGTGTGATTTTTATATCTATAGTGACTACGGGCAACGAAGAGGACGAAGATGGGATAACGAAGAAGATTTCTATCAATGAAGTGCCGTGGAGCTAGGATAGCTATATGTGAGGATTTCTCACCTTTCAATTTCATTTCTATATATATATATATATATATATATATATATATACTAGGATGCAGACGGTGCTTAGTAGCACCCGACACAATTGTCCACAGACCATGGACTTGTTTGTTTGGTTGCATAGATAGTTGAATTGTTTGGTGAATTTGATTGATGTGTGAATGGCGTGGGCCTTCACTAGACCAGGGATAAGGCTAGGCCTCGTCCCGTTTCTAGTATCGTGCCGTTATGCCGCCGAAATTTTCTAAAATATGTTAGAAAAATAAAAATATCATTTTATTGAATAAATGAATTGAATAGAAATTCATAGGTTGAAATAAAATGTTTTATCGTTAAAAATATATTTTTTTTAACGTGAATATGAAAATAGTGAAGTGAACAAAATAAAATATTCATTTGCAAACCGGACGGTTTGTTTATGTACACCTATTTGAATGACATTGATTGGGACGATAAATTTTACACATCGCCCAACTGCACGAATAAAATCTGTGTTTGGTTGTTTGAAACCCCACACGGGTGTTGGGATGAAATTTGAAGTTCACTCATCCTGATTGATTAAATATGTCGATCGATTGATTGACATGTTGTTATAAGCGTTAGATATCTTTATTTGATGCTTATACAGTGTAGTGCACTTTGGTTGATGGTTGATCATTTTTCAATGCTATTATATACATGTGTTGTATGAAAATCCATATAATTAATTTTATATGGTAATTGATTGGGCCTCATTCCAGTTTAGAAATAGAAATATTTGAAATAGAAATATTCGAAATGGAATATTTGAAAATATCAATATATGAAGCCGTGTTGATTAGATTGACGCCATTTTGACGTGAACGATATTTATATCGATTTCGAAATGAATTGAATTGAAAACGATTTCGAAATGAATTGAATTGAAAACGATTTCGAAATGAATTGAATTGAAACCGAATTCAAATTGAATTTAAAACGATTTCGAAATGAATTGAATTGAAAACGATTTCGAAATGAATTGAATTGAAAACGATTTCAAAATGAATTGAATTGAAAACGGTTTCGAAATGAACTGAATTGAAAACGATTTCGAAATGAATTGAATTGAAAACGATTTCGAAATGAATCGAAATGAATTGAAATGAATTGAATTGAAAACGATTTCGAAATGAATTGAAATGAATTGAATTGAAAACGATTTCGAAATGAATTGAATTGAAAACGATTTCGAAATGAATTGAATTGAAACCGAATTCAAATTGAATTGAAAGCGAATTGAAATGAATTCAAATTGAATTGAAATTTGAATTGAATAGAAATGAATTTTGAAACGAATTTATACAGAAGAATTCAATTTCGATTTGAATTGAAATGGAAGTTGAAATTGCTTTTGAAAACGAATTTAAAACTATTTATATAATTCGTTTTAAATAGAAATCGACGAAATATATATTATATATATAATATAATGGCCCGAATAGAACGCGCCGCGCCGCGGCAGTTCGTGAATTTCGACCATTTATTTCAAACGGACATTACGGGAGATCCGACCGTCGGATTCTCCTAAAACCGGAATCGTTGGGTTCGTATCGAAAAGATCTTTCTAACGAATATTAGAAATTTGAAATCTAACGGTTGGATTTGGAGTTACGTCCAAATCAAATTTGAAAAAGGTCGCTGTAAGTGCAGTTCGATGGCCATTGATGGAAATCGACTATACGGGCCTTGATAAAATTATTAAAAATAGTAATAATTTGTGTAAAATCATAAGAAATGATTTGTGAAGATTTGGGATGAAAAACTCCATATTTGAAAGGATAAAAATAGATTTTTATCGAAATGAACTAGTTTTGAACTAGAATTATAATTCTATTTATTTTTAAATAAATAAATTGAATTTGAAAAGGGTTTTAAAAATAACCAGAATATCCAATGATTGCATTGGAGTGGATTTGAATCGAAATTGTCTTCGGAATATTTCGATGTTGGAATTCGTGATTATACAGGTGTTGTTGTGGAAATTTGAAAGATACATATTTATATCGTTATTTCCAATACGACATTTGTTAGTCGTAGAATTCGATATTGAATATAAGCCGATATATTTTCTATTCAGAGCCTTGTATTGAATATCGAATGTGATTTGGGTTTGTCGTGAATGGTGTCTTCACTAACCCTGTTCTTGAACCCAGTTGAGAAAAGATTAAATCTTTTTATTTAGATTTAATGAAGTGTGCCAATTAAACAATATTTAATTGGAATAGAATTGATATTGATTTTTGGGTTTATCGTGGACAGTGTTTTAAATGACACTTGTTCTTTAACCCGATAATTAATGGAATGATATTTTGGGTTTACCGTGAACCGTGTTTTAAATGACACTGATTCTTTAACCCAGTTAACGATTAAAACTATGTGGAGTTTTAATGAATCTTTAATTAGATTGAAATAATCGAGAATGGAGTATCACCAGTTTTACTCCAGGCGATAGTTAAATCTTTAATTAGATTTGAACGTGAAATGGTAATTGAATTTACCGATAACACCGTGGTGTTAGATATGAAGTATAACCAGTTTTACGTCATGCGATGAATAGGTTGGGATTGGGAAATTAAAACAAATGATTACTTCGGTAAGGTTCGCTAATCCCGACTAGTTTGAATTGATATTCAAAAATAGATTAAAGAATAAATTCAAGAAATTTGTCTTGGATAAAATTAATGGGAACCTTTCCCTATGAATGTGAAATTTAGAAACTAACTGTCGGTTAGCTAAGCAGAATGGTTTTCTGGATATTGATCTGATGTTGGTTTCGGCCTTCGGGGTTAATATTTGGGGAATTATTCTCTTGATTAATTTACGGTTAGTGACTGATGAATTGGAATGAGGCGTATGTTGTGTTTGTGTAACACTTATTTAAAATATACGCGAGTTATTTGGAAAGTCTGGGTTTATCCCATTCTGAATAACTGATACGACGATAAGTCGAAGATGAAGACGATGGTCGAAGACCGGAGGTCTTCACGTCGTTTGGGTGATAACTGATGATCTTGATTGGGCTGTACACCCAAGAAGATGGAAACAGTTGGTGATCGTCCAGACGTACTTGGAGATCGATGGATATACGGGGTACTAGGTGCCTCCGGTTTCGTTCAGACCCAGAACGGACTTGTAAATGGACTGTGTGTCTGACATTGGATTTTAGTCCGTGTGATTGATCTCTATTAAATATATATCTGTTTGGCGGCGGAGAATTTATTCTCTTGCTTAACGCCCTTCTCTGAGACGTACGAGCTCAGGGGTTATATATTGATGGATATCAAACGCATGGAGTGAATTGCCTGTGTGGCATGCCTAAGTGGCAATTGATCGAGGCTTCTGTTGAAAAGCAAAGTCTTGTGGTGATGATCAAAGCAAGGCCTTTGTGGCGTAGCTTTGTGTAACGTTTGCTTCGCGAGTTTCACACCCGGTATGAACCAAAAACGGGAGAGGACGTCAGGGAGGGCATGCGTTTCTTTCTAGCTAGAAGTGGCGTCAGTGGTTTTACACGCCCTGACGAGTTTGACTTATGTGGTTGTTGCTGTTGCGAGGCGCCTCGGATTGATCGGTCGTTCTCGAACCGATGGAGTCATTTAGTTGGCTCGCTTACGCCCCATAGGGCGGGGAAATGCATGTTCAGGGTTTAAGTTTAATCCACATCGGTGGACTGGCCCTGAGGATCCAAGGCTTGACTGAGTACTTGGCTGAGACACGGGCTAGAGCGTCTCGAATCGGTTGAGGACTATCTTTTGCCTCGGTTCATAGATGGAAACCCAATTTCCAAATACGTGACTTTGCGGTTTTATTTGTAAACCTATGTATGGCGACATGATATATGGTACCCATGCCGCCTATGATTGATACTTATGATTTGAAGTTGTTTTATACACTATGCACTTATTATAGTATCAAATGATTTGTTTTAAAACGTATCAAGCATTTTTGGCTGTTATAAGGGAAAACCCTATCCCCCGGCTTGCGTTGCATTGTGTGATAGGACCTGGGTCTTATAACAGCTTCATTTTCCTTTATTTAGCATTGCGCTGTTTGTTTTATGCACTGGTATTCTTGGGAGGAAACCCGTTCCGTGTTATACGGCGTGGTCCCTTGATTTACCTAACTTTCAAATAAAGATTAATAACTGTTTTAGTTCTCACACCAGTCACATGACTGACCTGGAGTTTATTGTTTTAACCTAAACTCTGGGTGCCCTTATTTTCGACACGGGCAGCTAGTAGTTTGGTTTTGCAGATTTATATTCACAGGATCCTGGTTTACAGCTGGAATGATATCCGGAAAGCTTTGTATCCGTATATCTACTTCTAGTTGTGTATTGTATTATTTTCCGCTGCGATGTATTTAAATGTAATTTAAATCTCTGATATTTCTGTGTAATATTCATTTATACTTTGTATATTCTTGTAATCTGATGCATTGTTGTAATATACAATGAAATGTTCTTCTGTATGCATTCTGATTTGTCGTGTTCTCAAACGATAGGGCGTTTCAAACGGCCTGGATCGGTTTAGCGACTGGTTCGGACCGAGCGAAAGTCCTTCTCGTCACAATTGGTATCAGAGCTTTGGTTTACAGAGCTCGAGAACAAGACACATTAGAACTATACGAAAGAATTCATCAGATATTGGATTAGTAATATCCAATTAGAATAACTCGTTAGAGATAGGATCAGTAGTATCCTAGAACGGGTGTGAAGAGTATATTTTTAAAATGAAAACAATTCTGGTTTTGAAAATTTAAATCAATTATTCGTATCTGATTATCTATTTATATTGAGTTGGACAGTCCAGTATATAAAGATTTTGCGTATACGTCTGATCCACATGTATTTGAAATTTTAATATACTGGATAGATATAGAATCACACTCTAGTCGCCCGAAGATGATTCTGATGATAGTTCGAACATCATCAGAATTGGTATTCGTGTTTCGAAGGGGTGATATCGATATATTTCCTATTGACTGGTGTGAGAACCAAAATTAGATAGGGCCTATTGTTGTGATTTGGCATCAAAAATCTGATTTTTGACTATATATCAAAATTATGAATTTGAAACGTTAATCCACTAATTGATTGATGTTTGTGTTGTTTGTTTAATTGTTTGATAATTTTGAACCATTATGCCTAACTGAATCAAATATTGACTTGTATTGAAATTTGGTCGCATTTGCTTGCATATACATGTATATCATTGAACAGGTCATAGCAAGGAGGCTAGAGCCGAGAATAAAATTTGTTTGCCCGACAAATAGGTACATGTTTACTACATAATTTCCTGTTTTGTTTGGGTGATGATGATTTTGTGAGCCTATTGGCTAGCCGCTTGGCTTTTTCTTTTTCTTTTTGAGATCTGAAGGACCGGGGAAGCTATTTGAAATTCCCCGATGCTCCTGGTGCAGGGGAGGTTATGGCGAAATTTTTCGAAAATTTTGGGTGTTAGCCAAATTTTTGAAAATTTGAAAATTCTCAGAAACTGAAGAGTTGGAAAATGGAAGCCAGATCGAACGTAGAGTTGATTAATCAAACCACTTTCGACTTTGTTCCTTTTCGGGGACGAAAAGTTTTAAGTGGGGGAGATTGTAACAACCCGTAAAATCTGGGCCAGTTTAAAATTTTTATTTTGGCCATTTTAGCGAATTTTGATTATTTAAAATGAATTATTTTAAATAATATCGACGAGAAATTTATTTTGAATATAATTCGAACGTATATATTATATACGTCGTCGTTAGAATATAAATATTTATATATAATTATAAATAGAATTGAAAATGGCGCGGTAGTTCAATAATTCGATTTCAAACTTCAATTGAATGTACCGGGTGCAAAACAATCCGGATTTTAGTGAAACCAAAAATATTAGAATCTAATTGATAAAATCTTTCCAACGAATCCGAAAAATCAAAAGTTCGTAGCGGGAATCAAAAGATATGTCCAGTTGAAAATTCTGAATAGTCGCTATGGGATTCAGACCCTTAAAAATGGACATTTTGCAAATGACCTCGGATTTCGACGAAACCACTTTTGTTGGGTCCGTGATGTCGAATTATTGTTAGATTCCAAATTTCATAATTTTTCGAATCAATATGTGAGCGTGGCAAAGGAAAACGCGTTTGACCAGTTTTAGTTGAATTTAATCGATTGGAAATTGGCCATTTTTCTAACGGTCTCAGAATTCGACGAAACTAGTTTTGTTAGGACCGTATCGTCAATACGAAGCTAGAAAATATTTTTCTGGTATTTTTAAAGTTCGTATGTGACCCCGGTAATTTGAAATGTACGTTTAAAATTCAATATAGTGATTTAAATGTAAATTTAACGGAAACTGATTCAAACGATCGAATCAACATATGATACATATCCCATTGTGTTCGGAATGGGGGTGGAACGCCATGGACGACAGGCGGTGGGCCTCGTTTAGAGGTCGTTTGTGAAAGTCAACTTTTTGCGATTAAAATAATTAAATAAAAAAAAACCTCTTTTCTCTTATCTTCTGCCCCCCCCCCCCCGATTTAATTAGAACTCGATTTCAAAAAAAAAAAAAAAAAAAAAAAGAGAGAGAGAAAGGGGAACGGAGCGAGCGGAGGGAGCCGCCGCCCCTGGCGCTGCACCGCCGGAGGTAGGCGATCGCGCCACCCCTCCCTCACCTTCTCTCCCTCCTCCGATCTATCAGCCTCCAGCACCGATACCCCCCCTTCGATTGAATCCCGCCCAAACCCACGACACAGACCCCCCTTCGAGCCGCCAGCCACCGCAGGCCCCACCTTCGACCTCCGAGCGCCCTCCTCGCGTCAGAGCCCCCCCCCCCCCCCCGACCTCGGCAGCGCTGCAGAAATTCTGCCCCCCCCCCCCTCTGTAAGTTTAAAACTGTTTTTTTTAAGTTGCATAAAAACTGATTTATATAGATTATAAAAACTGATTTATATAAATTATAAAAACTGATTTATATAGATTTTAAAAACTGATTTATATAGATTTTAAAAACTGATTTATATAGATTTTAAAAAACTGATTTATATAGCTTAGTAAAAAGTTTTTCAGATTTTTCACCATATAAAAATTTGATTTTTTATATGTAGGAATAGCGAATAAAATTTGGATTTTTATATATATCCATGCAAGATAAAAATAAGATTTTTATTTAGGTAGTAGTAAAAAAAAGATTCGATTTTTGAAACCGGAAAGATTTGATTTTTCTAAATAAAAAGATATGATTTTTGTTTAGAAAAGTTGAGAGTTTAATTTATAAAAAGATTTCATTTTTAAAACAATGAAAAGATTTCATTTTTAAAACAATGAAAAGGTTTCATCTTTAAAACAATAAAAAGAATTCATTTTTAAAACAATGAAAAGGTTTCATCTTTAAAACAATAAAAAGAATTCATTTTTAAAACAATGAAAAGGTTTCATCTTTAAAACAATGAAAAGAATTCATTTTTAAAACAATGAAAAGGTTTCATCTTTAAAACAATAAAAAGATTTCATTTTTAAAACAATAAAAATATTTCATTTTTAAAACAATAAAAAGATTTCATTTTTAAAACAATAAAAAGATTTCATTTTTAAAACAATGAAAAGGTTTCATTTTTAAAACAATGAAAAGGTTGGATCTTTAAGATTAAAACGGCGAGATTTTATAAATAGGTTAGGTGAGATTTTTTATCTATAAAAAGATATGATTTTTATTTCTAAGAATATGGTTTTTAATTTATAACAAGGTTAAAAATATAATTTTTATATAGTGGCGTTAATAAAAATATGATTTTTAAAAAGACAGAGAAAATAAAAATTCGATTTTTAAATATATGAAGTAATTATAAAAATATGACTTTAAAATTGAAAGTGAATAAATAAAAATGTAATTTTTATTTTGAAGACATCAAAATATAAAAATGTGTGATTTTTATATCTATAGTGACTACGGGCAACGAAGAGGACGAAGATGGGATAACGAAGAAGATTTCTATCAATGAAGTGCCGTGGAGCTAGGATAGCTATATGTGAGGATTTCTCACCTTTCAATTTCATTTCTATTTATATATATATATATATATATATACTAGGATGCAGACGGTGCTTAGTAGCACCCGACACAATTGTCCACAGACCATGGACTTGTTTGTTTGGTTGCATAGATAGTTGAATTGTTTGGTGAATTTGATTGATGTGTGAATGGCGTGGGCCTTCACTAGACCAGGGATAAGGCTAGGCCTCGTCCCGTTTCTAGTATCGTGCCGTTATGCCGCCGAAATTTTCTAAAATATGTTAGAAAAATAAAAATATCATTTTATTGAATAAATGAATTGAATAGAAATTCATAGGTTGAAATAAAATGTTTTATCGTTAAAAATATATATTTTTTAACGTGAATATGAAAATAGTGAAGTGAACAAAATAAAATATTCATTTGCAAACCGGACGGTTTGTTTATGTACACCTATTTGAATGACATTGATTGGGACGATAAATTTTACACATCGCCCAACTGCACGAATAAAATCTGTGTTTGGTTGTTTGAAACCCCACACGGGTGTTGGGATGAAATTTGAAGTTCACTCATCCTGATTGATTAAATATGTCGATCGATTGATTGACATGTTGTTATAAGCGTTAGATATCTTTATTTGATGCTTATACAGTGTAGTGCACTTTGGTTGATGGTTGATCATTTTTCAATGCTATTATATACATGTGTTGTATGAAAATCCATATAATTAATTTTATATGGTAATTGATTGGGCCTCATTCCAGTTTAGAAATAGAAATATTTGAAATAGAAATATTTGAAATAGAAATATTCGAAATGGAATATTTGAAAATATCAATATATGAAGCCGTGTTGATTAGATTGACGCCATTTTGACGTGAACGATATTTATATCGATTTCGAAATGAATTGAATTGAAAACGATTTCGAAATGAATTGAATTGAAAACGATTTCGAAATGAATTGAATTGAAACCGAATTCAAATTGAATTTAAAACGATTTCGAAATGAATTGAATTGAAAACGATTTCGAAATGAATTGAATTGAAAACGATTTCAAAATGAATTGAATTGAAAACGATTTCGAAATGAATTGAATTGAAAACGATTTCGAAATGAATCGAAATGAATTGAAATGAATTGAATTGAAAACGATTTCGAAACGATTTCGAAATGAATTGAATTGAAAACGATTTCGAAATGAATTGAATTGAAAACGATTTCGAAATGAATTGAATTGAAACCGAATTCAAATTGAATTGAAAGCGAATTGAAATGAATTCAAATTGAATTGAAATTTGAATTGAATAGAAATGAATTTTGAAACGAATTTATACAGAAGAATTCAATTTCGATTTGAATTGAAATGGAAGTTGAAATTGCTTTTGAAAACGAATTTAAAACTATTTATATAATTCTTTTTAAATAGAAATCGACGAAATATATATTATATATATTATATATATATAATATAATGGCCTGAATAGAACGCGCCGCGCCGCGGCAGTTCGTGAATTTCGACCATTTATTTCAAACGGACATTACGGGAGATCCGACCGTCGGATTCTCCTAAAACCGGAACCGTTGGGTTCGTATCGAAAAGAGCTTTCTAACGAATATTAGAAATTTGAAATCTAATGGTTGGATTTGGAGTTACGTCCAAATCAAATTTGAAAAAGGTCGCTGTAAGTGCAGTTCGATGGCCATTGATGGAAATCGACTATACGGGCCTTGATAAAATTATTAAAAATAGTAATAATTTGTGTGAAATCATAAGAAATGATTTGTGAAGATTTGGGATGAAAAACTCCATATTTGAAAGGATAAAAATAGATTTTTATCGAAATGAACTAGTTTTGAACTAGAATTATAATTCTATTTATTTTTAAATAAATAAATTGAATTTGAAAAGGGTTTTAAAAATAACCAGAATATCCAATGATTGCATTGGAGTGGATTTGAATCGAAATTGTCTTCGGAATATTTCGATGTTGGAATTCGTGATTATACAGGTGTTGTTGTGGAAATTTGAAAGATACATATTTATATCGTTATTTCCAATACGACATTTGTTAGTCGTAGAATTCGATATTGAATATAAGCCGATATATTTTCTATTCAGAGCCTTGTATTGAATATCGAATGTGATTTGGGTTTGTCGTGAATGGTGTCTTCACTAACCCTGTTCTTGAACCCAGTTGAGAAAAGATTAAATCTTTTTATTTAGATTTAATGAAGTGTGCCAATTAAACAATATTTAATTGGAATAGAATTGATATTGATTTTTGGGTTTATCGTGGACAGTGTTTTAAATGACACTTGTTCTTTAACCCGATAATTAATGGAATGATATTTTGGGTTTACCGTGAACCGTGTTTTAAATGACACTGATTCTTTAACCCAGTTAACGATTAAAACTAAGTGGAGTTTTAATGAATCTTTAATTAGATTGAAATAATCGAGAATGGAGTATCACCATTTTTACTCCAGGCGATAGTTAAATCTTTAATTAGATTTGAACGTGAAATGGTAATTGAATTTACCGATAACACCGTGGTGTTAGATATGAAGTATAACCAGTTTTACTTCATGGGATGAATAGGTTGGGATTGGGAAATTAAAACAAATGATTACTTCGGTAAGGTTCGCTAATCCCGACTAGTTTGAATTGATATTCAAAAATAGATTAAAGAATAAATTCAAGAAATTTGTCTTGGATAAAATTAATGGGAACCTTTCCCTATGAATGTGAAATTTAGAAACTAACTGTCGGTTAGCTAAGCAGAATGGTTTTCTGGATATTGATCTGATGTTGGTTTCGGCCTTCGGGGTTAATATTTGGGGAATTATTCTCTTGATTAATTTACGGTTAGTGACTGATGAATTGGAATGAGGCGTATGTTGTGTTTGTGTAACACTTATTTAAAATATACGCGAGTTATTCGGAAAGTCCGGGTTTATCCCATTCTGAATAACTGATACGACGATAAGTCGAAGATGAAGACGATGGTCGAAGACCGGAGGTCTTCACGTCGTTTGGGTGATAACTGATGATCTTGATTGGGCTGTACACCCAAGAAGATGGAAACAGTTGGTGATCGTCCAGACGTACTTGGAGATCGATGGATATGCGGGGTACTAGGTGCCTCCGGTTTCGTTCAGACCCAGAACGGACTTGTAAATGGACTGTGTGTCTGACATTGGATTTTAGTCCGTGTGATTGATCTCTATTAAATATATATCTGTTTGGCGGCGGAGAATTTATTCTCTTGCTTAACGCCCTTCTCTGAGACGTACGAGCTCAAGGGTTATATATTGATGGATATCAAACGCATGGAGTGAATTGCCTGTGTGGCATGCCTAAGTGGCAATTGATCGAGGCTTCTGTTGAAAAGCAAAGTCTTGTGGTGATGATCAAAGCAAGGCCTTTGTGGCGTAGCTTTGTGTAACGTTTGCTTCGTGAGTTTCACACCCGGTATGAACCAAAAACGGGAGAGGACGTCAGGGAGGGCATGCGTTTCTTTCTAGCTAGAAGTGGCGTCAGTTGTTTTACACGCCCTGACGAGTTTGACTTATGTGGTTGTTGCTGTTGCGAGGCGCCTCGGATTGATCGGTCGTTCTCGAACCGATGGAGTCATTTAGTTGGCTCGCTTACGCCCCATAGGGCGGGGAAATGCATGTTCAGGGTTTAAGTTTAATCCACATCGGTGGACTGGCCCTGAGGATCCAAGGCTTGACTGAGTACTTGCCTGAGACACGGGCTAGAGCGTCTCGAATCGGTTGAGGACTATCTTTTGCCTCGGTTCATAGATGGAAACCCAATTTCCAAATACGTGACTTTGCGGTTTTATTTGTAAACCTATGTATGGCGACATGATATATGGTACCCATGCCACCTATGATTGATACTTATGATTTTAAGTTGTTTTATACACTATGCACTTATTATAGTATCAAATGATTTGTTTTAAAACGTATCAAGCATTTTTGGCTGTTATAAGGGAAAACCCTATCCCCCGGCTTGCGTTGCATTGTGTGATAGGACCTGGGTCTTATAACAGCTTCATTTTCCTTTATTTAGCATTGCGCTGTTTGTTTTATGCACTGGTATTCTTGGGAGGAAACCCGTTCCGTGTTATACGGCGTGGTTCCTTGATTTACCTAACTTTCAAATAAAGATTAATAACTGTTTTAGTTCTCACACCAGTCACATGACTGACCTGGAGTTTATTGTTTTAACCTAAACTCTGGGTGCCCTTATTTTCGACACGGGCAGCTAGTAGTTTGGTTTTGCAGATTTATATTCACAGGATCCTGGTTTACAGCTGGAATGATATCCGGAAAGCTTTGTATCCGTATATCTACTTCTAGTTGTGTATTGTATTATTTTCCGCTGCGATGTATTTAAATGTAATTTAAATCTCTGATATTTCTATGTAATATTCATTTATACTCTGTATATTCTTGTAATCTGATGCATTGTTGTAATATACAATGAAATGTTCTTCTGTATGCGTTCTGATTTGTCGTGTTCTCAAACGATAGGGCGTTTCAAACGGCCTGGATCGGTTTAGCGACTGGTTCGGACCGAGCGAAATTCCTTCTCGTCACATGAACTAATCAAGGAATCTGTAGAATGTCTCATAGCGCATGGAATAAAATATAATAATAACATACTTGACATAAAACAGGTGAGACATTGCATAAGCTGATAACTAATAATAAATGTCAACATCAGAGCAGCGGAAATCCAAATACAGCTTATTACAACTTTTCAAAATCTACTGTCTCTAAACAAAAGAAAGCTAAAGTGGAAGATGCACCACCAATGCCCAAGCAGTGATCTTCGACAACACAGGGAGAATACTATATATATATATTATATGGAAGCCTCCTGCTCGTCTCCGGATCATCTACCCGTGCATCACCAGCTAACCTGTCTCTAGTCTGCTCGTGTGAGCACCCAGAGTAATAAGAAGAGACATAAAACTCTGGATCAGACAAAAAGTCTGGTATGAGCGTTAAGCAGCTAAACAGAACAATAACAGGTATACTAAACCATACCTGAACCTGGAACTGCAACCAAAGAGTTAGCACTACATACTGTACAATACTCTAAGGTGCCATCAACGTATGGTGTAAAGAAATACGGGGGTGGGGTGTGCATGTCATAGGGATAGCAAACAATTCAATCATGGCAACCATCCTCACATCTCTCACTCAGTGCATAAAGCATACGATGTATACCGCTTTCAACCACTAGACCCATCGAAGTAGTGACGGAGTTCGGCTTGTACAACTACTGCTACCACCAAGCTTACCCCACGGAGTCATGACTAAACCTTTACAAATGACCCCACTTCATTGGTATATAGCTCTTTTAGTCGTACCTAGACCACTGTGGCCCTGAATCCGTTCACGTACCCCCTATACATAGTGATCCAAAGTTACAGACATCGACAGCCCCTTAGCACACGTCCCGCAGCAAAGCCCAATCATGAAGTTAACTCGTTGATTCCCATCTGAATCCTTGGTACAAACTTCCCATTTGGACTACCTTTGCATCTCGGGTTATGGTCTTCTTCGGTTCGGTTCGGGTCTCTTCCTCCTATTCGGTTCGGTTCGGGCATCCTCCTCCTATCCAGTTCGGTTCGGGTCTCCTCCTCTATCCGGTTCGGGTCGGATCTCCTCCTCCTATCCGGTTCGGTTCGGGTGTCTCCTCCTATCCGGTTCGATTCGGGTATCTCCTCCTATCCGGTTCGGTTCGGGTATCTCCTCCTATCCGGTTCGGTTCGGATCTCCTCCTTCTATTCGGTTCGGATCGGATCTACTCCTCCTATCCGGTTCGGATCGGATCTCCTCCTCCTGTCCGGTTCGGATCGGATCTCCTCCTCCTATCCGGTTCGGATCGGGTGTTCTTCCTAACCGGTTCTGAAAATCTGCAACTTTTTCCAACAAGCTATTTTCGCCGAACGACGGCGTTTTCAACCATTCTAAACTTCCTATGACATTACAAAACATTCCAAACAGCAGTAACAACATATAGAATCAATCACAAACATTAAAACATCATTTACATGAAATACTTTAGATCAAACATACCCAGGAACCCATGTTTTCCCCTTAATCCTTCTTAACCGTGATTATGCATACAATTAGCAAAACTTATCCAAATTAGCCCAAATTTTTATCAGAGCCATAAAACATCATTATAGAATTTTAGGAATTTTTCCAGAATTTATTAATGTATAAATTCGCTAATCTTCACTAATTACCCATAATTAACCGTAATTAGTGTAAAAGCAAGCTAATCACTCACCTTTGCCACCACTAAAACCCCAAAACTGAAATATTCTCTGATTTGGCGCTGTTCCCAATCTTACACAGCAGCTCTACCTCGGTTCTCGTGCTAATACTCCTTGATTTGATGTTTGCTAAGCCTAATCTTCAATTAGAAAGTGATTAAGAGGTGTTTTGAAGAGATTTAGAGGGTGGAGGCCATGGCTAGGTTAAGAGGAATGAATAGTGACGGCTGAAAAATGAGAAAAAGGTATTCTCCAAACCCTAACAGCCCTTTTAAACTCCTAATCCCGAAATTCCCCTTTGGGCCTAGCTGTTAATCACCCGATTAAGCCCAATTAAGCTGTTTTTCACCATCTGAAACTTGTTTCAGCCATATCTCTCAAACGGTGAGTCCGTTTGGCTAATATGACCACTCTACGGAATTGTAAACCATCATCCGGATCCAATGGAAGTGGTTTTAGGTCAAAATTCCTTTCCAGTCAAAAGTTATGGTCAAAACAAGTTCAACTAGGGGTAAAACGGTCATATAAAAATCGACAAAAATCATGAACATGGGAAATGACCCTACTAGTCGTTTCCCAAAAGTACACGACCATACGACTTACTAAGAAAAAGAAACAAATATTCTACGATCTTCCGATGCGTAGAATGCAGGTCGTTACATTCTCCCCCCTTAAGAAATTTCGCCCCCGAAATTCCTTAACAAAGAAACAAACAATGAATCCCGCATGCCTAACAATCATTCACAGCAACCAAACATGCAAAACAAGCAAAACAAACATAACCTAGCATGTGGAAAACTAAATCGCTAATTAAATCTTACCAGGCAAAGAGTTCTGGATACTTCTTCCTTATGTCCTCCTCTGTTTCCCAAGTACAGTCTTTCTCATCCTCACCCCACTGGACTTTGACTAATTTCACCGCCTTCCTTCGAAGTTGCTTCGTATCGTTCCCAACGATACGCATAGGCCTACGGTTCCCAACCGCCTCAGGTTCAACCTCGATATCGTCCAACTAATCAGGTGAAATAGCCACATTAGGGTCGTGCACAAACTTCCTTAACTGGGAAACATGAAATACGTTGTGAACTCCCGCCATCTTGTCTGGTAAGTCAATTCTATATGCCAAATTCCCGACTAGTTCAAGAACAGGGAATGGGCCAACGAATCTTGGTGCCAACTTTCCTCTCCTGCCAAATCGTATTACGCTCTTCAACGGAGAAATCTTGACAAACACCAAGTCGCCAACGGAGAATTTTAAGTCTCTTCTCCTCTTATCGGCATAACTCTTCTGCCTATCTTGGGCAGCCTTCATTCATTGTTGAATGGTCTTGATTTTATCTGAAGTTTCCCTCACCACATCTGGTCCAAGCATAAACTTCTCGCCAGTCTCTATCCAACATGATGGTGAGTTGCATGGTCTTCCGTACAAAGCTTCAAACGGAGCCATACCGATAGTGGATTGGTAGCTATTATTATATGCAAACTCTACTAGATGCAAATGGTCATCCCATGATCCACCAAAATCCAATATACATGCTCTCAAGAGATCTTCCAAAATACGATTCACCCTCTCCGTCTGACCGTCGGTCTGAGGATGATATGCGGTGCTGAGATGTAACTCTGACCCTAGAGCTTCTTGTAAGCTCTTCCAAAACCCACTAGTGAACAACGGGTCTCGGTCACTCACAATGCTTTTAGGTACTCCATGGAATCTCACTACCCACTTCATATACAATTCTGCTAACTTAGCTGCCGTTCTGGTCGATCTAACTGGTATAAATCTTGCACTTTTGGTTAATCGGTCCACAATCACCCAAATGCTATCATGTCCCGATCTAGTCCTTGGTAAACCAACAATGAAATCCATCGAGACTTGCTCCCATTTCCATTCGGGAATTTCTAATGGCTGTAACAACCCCCTAGGCTTCTTTTGCTCGGCTTTAACTAGCTGGCAATTCATGCATTTGGATATAAACTCCCCAACGTCTCTTTTCATCCCTTCCCAGTAGTAAGTCTGTCTCATGTCTCGATACATCTTATTACCACCGGGGTGTATAGTCAGTTTTGAGTGATGACATTCTCTAAGCACTTCATCTCTCAATCCATTGACATTGGGTACAACGAGCTTTCCATTCTTTCTAAGCCATCCATCTTGATCAAGCCCATACTTGCTCATCTCCTCATCGATACCCATCTCTAACTTGGAGATGATTTCCAATAGGTTAGGATCGTCCCTCTGACTAGAGCCGATCCGCTCAATTAAAGTGGGTCTGATCGTCAAACTTGCTAACATTTCTGGGTCCAATTCGCACTTTGGTCTGAAATCAAACCCCGTGATATACTCCAGTTGCTTCCATTCAAGGAACATAGCCCCTAAACTGGCATGTCTTCGACTCAACGCATCGGCTACGGCATTGAGCTTTCCCGGTGTATATGCGATGTCGAAATCATATGAAGCTAAGAACTCTAACCACCTCTGCTGACGAAGATTCAAATCCTTTTGAGAGAAAAGATACTTCAGCGACTTATGATCAGTAAACAGCTCGAATCTTTCTCCCAAGAGATAATGTCTCCACATCTTCAACGCAAATACGATCGCTGCCAATTCCAAATCATGGATAGGATACCTCTTCTCATGCGGTTTCAGTTGCCTGCTTGCATAAGCCACAACCCTACCACCCTGCATCAACACAGCACCTAGTCCGGTACCACAAGCATCTGTATATACCGTCATCTCTTCACTCCCCTTGGGAATGACTAACACTGGTGCACTTGTCAACTTTTCTTTTAGACTCTTGAATGCATCCTCGCACCTTTCGTTCCAAACAAAAGCTTGATTCTTCTTTGTCAACTGAGTCAACGGTGCTGCTATCTTGGAGAAGCCTTGGATAAACTTACGATAATATCCCGCTAATCCCAAGAAACTTCTTACGTCTGTTGCATTCTTGGGCGTAGACCAATCTTGCACCGTAGCCACCTTAGCAGGATCCACGGCGATACCATTTTCTGAAACAACATGGCCCAAGAATCTCACTTCCTTCCTCCAGAAGTGACACTTAGAAAACTTTGCTTTCAATTGGTGTTTCCTCAACACCTCCATCACTGTCCTCAAATGTTCCTTGTGTTCTTCCTCGTTCCTTGAGTAAACCAAAATATCATCCACGAACACAAGAACAGACTTATTCAACTGATCTCTGAATACCCTATTCATAAGATCCACAAAATATGCCGGGGCATTAGTCAGCCCAAATGGCATAACCAACCATTCATAAAATCCAGACGGCGTTCGAAATGCCGTTTTAGCTATACTCTCAACTTCCACTCTAAGCTGATGAAAACCTGTCGCGAGATCCAACTGGGAGAACACTCTCCCGCCACTCAACTGATCGAACAAATCATCTATCCGCGGGAGAGGATACTTATTCTTCCTCGTCACCTTGTTCAACTCGCGGTAGTCTACACACAAACGAAGGGAACCATCCGCCTTGGTAGCAAACACAACTAGTGCTCCCCATTCAGAGACACTCCTTCTGATAAATCCCTTCTTCAAAAGATCGCTGACTTGCACCTCGAGCTCTCGCTGCTCCCTTGGTGCCATACGACGAAGTGGCATCACTATAGGTTTGGCATCTTTTACCAAATCAATACGGAACTCAATCACTCGGTGTGGTGGAAGTCCGGTCACTTCTTCGAAAACATCCGGATACTGGCCAACCACGGGCAAACCTGACAACTCACTATGCGGAATGTCGAGGGAGTTTAGAAAACTAGCGAATACCCCCTCACTGGGTAGACCACCAAACACTATCCTCCGCCCATCATCCGCTCTAGCTGTCACCAAAAAGCCCTCACAGTCTACCACCACCCCGTATCTTCGGAGCCAATCTACTCCCAAAATAATGCCAAACCCAGTAAAGCCCAAAACAAAGCAATCACAAATAAACATGCATCCATGACTCGATAAGACCACATTACGACAAATCATGCTAAGGCTAGTAGAACCACCAATCGGGTTCGTCACTACTAAAGGTCTATCAATAATCTCGGGCTCCAATCCCAACCTATCTACCAGGTCACTAGATATGAAAGAACTGGAAGCTCCGGTATCAAACAAAACTCTAACAGGAACATCATAAACAGAAAGCATACCTTGAATGACGACATTCTTTCCCTTCTCCGCCGCAGTTGGGGCATTCGACGAAGAAGGAATAGCATTAAGGGCGTATGCTTTCACCATTTGCTTTTCTTTAGGGGGTTGCGGACACTTGTCCTTGTGATGTCCCATTTGGCCACAGTTGAAGCACTTCCTATCCGCTGGCTTGGCCCGGCAATTACTAGCATAATGGCCCTTCTTACCACAGCTGAAGCACTCAACATCTTGTTTATTCTTTTTCTTCTGGCCATCCTTAGTCTGACTCTGCTTTCTTTTATTCTGGGAACCACCCTTGCCTCCACCACTTGCTTGTGGCTTTGGCTCATCTGCAGATGCAACCTCAGTCTTCGGCTTAGGGTAGAGACTCTCTGATCTTAATGCTTTCCCCACAATCGACTCAAACGTCTCATCGATGTGGTTAATAAGCCTTTCCCCTAAGTACTGATCTAACCCAGTTATGAATTTCTCATTCTTCTTCTCGGCAGTATCAATAAGAGATAACCCATACTTTGACAAAGTGTCGAATTCAGCAATGTACACCGAGACAGCTCTGCCATTCTGCTTGAGCTCCAAGAATTTCTTAAACAGCACTGACTTCTGAGCAGCTGGAATGAACTTCTCGCTAAAGCGAGCTTTAAACTGCTCCCAAGTAATCTGATCTTCGGGAGTAGCTGCCTTTATAGCATTCCACCAATTCATTGCCCGCCCTTGCAGCTGACGGGACGCTAGCTTTCTCTTCATCGCATCCTCGATACCCAAATCCTCGAAGATACGTTCGCAACTATCCAACCAATCCTGAACATCTGTGGCCGACTCCGTTCCGTGGAACGGCTTCCCACCAAGGCTAGTATAATCCTTATTCAGCTTGGCGAAGTCGACTCTTGGCGCCTGCACTATTGGACCACCACCATTTCCACCATTGGGAGCTGCCCTCCGTACATCTCTAAGCATCTCTCTCATGAGGTCAGTAAACATCGTCCTCATGTCAGCAGCATTCCCATTATTGGCTCCCCTACCAGCACCTCTTGTATCTCGGCTCATCGTCAATCTGAAAAAGGAAACGATTAACGATTCCATAGTGGTGCTAGTGCAGTACGACTTCATTCTTATACTACTAATAGTATATATAAAGCTTTTGAAAACCAAAATAACCACAAATACGCTCTCTCGTATACGTATATTATCTCTCCCTGATAACTTCCCTAGGTTAACTACGCAACCTGGCTCTGATACCAAGTGTGACGGCCCGCCCCGCACCAACCGACACTTCCTCCAAGTGTGCGCTGTACACATGTCCAACTGGCACGGAACGGTCGTCATAAGAAAAGAAAGAAGAGAATGAACTAATCAAGGAATCTGTAGAATGTCTCATAGCGCATGGAATAAAATATAATAATAACATACTTGACATAAAACAAGTGAGACAGTGCATAAGCTGATAACTAATAATAAATGTCAACATCAGAGCAGCGGAAATCCAAATACAGCTTATTACAACTTTTCAAAATCTACTGTCTCTAAACAAAAGAAAGCTAAAGTGGAAGATGCACCACCAATGCCCAAGCAGTGATCTTCGACAACACAGGGAGAATACTATATATATATATTACGTGGAAGCCTCCTGCTCGTCTCCGGATCATCTACCCGTGCATCACCAGCTAACCTGTCTCTAGTCTGCTCGTGTGAGCACCCAGAGTAATAAGAAGAGACATAAAACCTTGGGTCAGAGAAAAAGTCTGGTATGAGCGATAAGCAGCTAAACAGAACAATAACAGGTATACTAAACCATACCTGAACCTGGACCTGCAACCAAAGAGTTAGCACTACATACTGTACAATACTCTAAGGTGCCATCAACATATGGTGTAAAGAAATACGGGGGTGGGGGTGTGCATGTCATAGGGATAGCAAACAATTCAATCATGGCAACCATCCTCACATCTCTCACTCAGTGCATAAAGCATACGATGTATACCGCTTTCAACCACTAGACCCATCGAAGTAGTGACAGAGTTCAGCTTGTACAACTACTGCTACCACCAAGCTTACCCCATGGAGTCATGACTAAACCTTTACAAATGACCCCACTTCATTGGTATATAGCTCTTTTAGTCGTACCTAGACCACTGTGGCCCTGAATCCGTTCACGTACCCCCTATACATAGTGATCCAAAGTTACAGACATCGACAGCCCCTTAGCACACGTCCCGCAGCAAAGCCCAATCATGAAGTTAACTCGTTGATTCCCATCTGAATCCTTGGTACAAACTTCCCATTTGGACTACCTTTGCATCTCGGGTTATGGCCTTCTTCGGTTCGGTTCGGGTCTCTTCCTCTTATTCGGTTCGGTTCGGGCATCCTCCTCCTATCCGGTTCGGTTCGGGTCTCCTCCTCTATCCGGTTCGGGTCGAATCTCCTCCTCCTATCTGGTTCGGTTCGGGTGTCTCCTCCTATCCGGTTCGGTTCGGGTATCTCCTCCTATCTGGTTCGGTTCGGGTATCTCCTCCTATCCGGTTCGGTTCGGATCTCCTCCTTCTATTCGGTTCGGATCGGATCTACTCCTCCTATCCGGTTCGGATCGGATCTCCTCCTCCTGTCCGGTTCGGATCGGATCTCCTCCTCCTATCCGGTTCGGATCGGGTGTTCTTCCTAACCGGTTCTGAAAATCTGCAACTTTTTCCAACAAGCTATTTTCGCCGAACGACGGCGTTTTCAACCATTCTAAACTTCCTATGACATTACAAAACATTCCAAACAGCAGTAACAACATATAGAATCAATCACAAACATTAAAACATCATTTACATAAAATACTTTAGATCAAACATACCCAGGAACCCATGTTTTCCCCTTAATCCTTCTTAACCGTGATTATGCATACAATTAGCAAAACTTATCCAAATTAGCCCAAATTTTTATCAGAGCCATAAAACATCATTATAGAATTTTAGGAATTTTTCCAGAATTTATTAATGTATAAATTCGCTAATCTTCACTAATTACCCATAATTAACCGTAATTAGTGTAAAAGCAAGCTAATCACTCACCTTTGCCACCACTATAACCCAAAAACTGAAATATTCTCTGATTTGGCGCTGTTCCCAATCTTACACAGCAGCTCTACCTCGGTTCTCGTGCTAATACTCCTTGATTTGATGTTTGCTAAGTCTACTCTTCAATTAGAAAGTGATTAAGAGGTGTTTTGAAGAGATTTAGAGGGTGGAGGCCATGGCTAGGTTAAGAGGAATGAATAGTGACGGCTGAAAAATGAGAAAAAGGTATTCTCCAAACCCTAACAGCCCTTTTAAACTCCTAATCCCGAAATTCCCCTTTGGGCCTAGCTGTTAATCACCCGGTTAAGCCAAATTAAGCTGTTTTTCACCATCTGAAACTTGTTTCAGCCATATCTCCCAAACGGTGAGTCCGTTTGGCAAATATGACCACTCTACGGAATTGTAAACCATCATCCGGATCCAATGGAAGTGGTTTTAGGTCAAAATTCCTTTCCAGTCAAAAGTTATGGTCAAAACAAGTTCAACTAGGGGCAAAACGGTCATTTAAAAATCGACAAAAATCATGAACATGGGAAATGACCCTACTAGTCGTTTCCCAAAAGTACACGACCATACGACTTACTAAGAAAAAGAAACAAATATTCTACGATCTTCTGATGCGTAGAATGCAGGTCGTTACACTACTTAACATTGCTAAAGTCATGCTTGTTGTTAGAAGGCACAGATCGGTTTTTCCCATTGATTTAGTAGTTTTAGTCAAAGAGACTACAGGTGCATTTTTAACGAACGGTAACGGGGCATTTGAGCGTGATACTGTTGCAAACGGGGAATGTGGCTTTTGCTGCGAATGGGGTATTTGAGCGTAGTACTGTCGCAAATGGGGAATGTGGCTTTTGCTGTGAATGGGGTATTTGAGTGTGCTAAATGAGTGGGTTATTTATTCGTTATGAATTTATTAAATACTGATTGCTCAAAAGAAAACGACTACATTTCAGTACACGAATGGAAATACAAACAGAAATGCAACAACGGAACTGAAAATAAAACAAGTACATGAAAAACAAAAAAGTACGACGATGCGGTAATATGCTAAACTCTGATAAAATAAATCCCTATATATCATCGTCGGTAAGATCCTCGATAATATCTGTGTTCCGCTGATCATTGCGGAAAATCGTCATAATCTCCCGTCGTTGAGCTTTTGACACTCCTCAAACAATATTGTAGCAACGGGTAACAAGCTCTAACGTGCAGGAGGTCACAAAAGACTAACTCGAACTGTCATACTCTATGTGTCTGCACCTAGAGGGCTGACCAGAAGGGGGTCTCCAGTAGTCATCCAGTCGGAATAGTAACCGGTGTCATGAGCGGTGAAATAAGAAGCTGGTGCATGCGCAGGTAGAGGTGCAGTAGCGGGTGCAACAACAGGAATCAGGTACACGCAAGAAGCAGAAGACAAACAACCACCAAACAACATGTTCTGCTCTCAGAACTTCAATGGCGAGTTACTTTTGAATCTCCTAAACGGTCTCACATCGTCGCCAAACCACCAGTCTTCAGGACCGTCCAATGTATCATATACCGGATCTCATACCCTGCCCGGGGTCCCCAGCAGTCTATCACAGTTGCAAAATGATCATTTCATATTATTCCACTTATTTTTAATATGAATTTCTGCGAAATCCAGATTAAAGCGGACGTTCATCGCCGCCGCGACCGACGAATAGAAGCTACTGACGTCCGTTCTTCACTCCTCCAGATACTTTAAACAAACATCTAATAAAGCATACTCCCGTTCTTTTGTTTAATTAGCAAATGGCTAGAAAGCAGAGACTTAATCGGTAGACATACTGAAAAAGCAGATAAAAATTCAGAAAAATTCAGGAAAAACATGTGTTATAGAATGAAGAAAATTAAACACAATGGTATATAAAAAAAAACCTGTTTTGGAAGTTGAATGGTCGCAAAAATAATTAAAATAGAGAGATTGGGAAGGGGTTTTGCTGTTTGAAAGTGAGGAAAGTGAAGGTGGAAGTGGGAAATTTATAAAATGCGAAAGGCAACGATGGGAAATTAATCGTTGATGTCGGACTGGTTGGTTCTCAAAAAGACAGGAATCAATTCTCCTCATCGGTTTGGTGCTTTAAGTCGATGGTATGACGACTCGACAGTTTGGGCCTTCCCAACATTGTTGGACCATTGTCAGTTCTCAGATGGTGAGGATAGATTTTCCGCTTAGATTCGAAGGTTAGAGTCGATGTGACCAACGATTTGATGGTCTGACTTTGCCGACGTTGCTTGAGCAACATTGGTTCTTAGAAGGTAGGATCACTTTTCCTATTGATATATAGCGGTTAGAGTCGATGTGATTTACGATTTAGCGGTTTGACCTTCTAGACTTGTTGGAGCAATGCTGATTTTTAATAGGCACAGGCTAATTTTTCCCATCGATTTGATGTAGCCAGCAAGGCAGCAACATGGAAATCTAACCTTCCCTCTGTTGCTGGAGCGATACAGACAGTTTGAGTCGATGTGACCAATAACTTAACGATTTGGAATTCCTGACGTTGTCAAAGCTACACCGGCACTTAGAAGGTAGGGACTAATTTTCCTCATTGACTGGTGGTTTGATTCGATATGGCTGAAAACTCGAAGGGTTGGCCTCTCTGGAGTTGCCGGTGCAACACCTATTTTTGGAAGGCAGGATTCTATTTTCCATATCGATCAGATGGTTTGAGTTGATGTGACTAATGACTCGAAGGTTCGGCCTACTTGACATTGATTGAGCAACATCGATTCTCATAAGGTAGGAATCAAGTTTTACTATCAATCTGGCAGTTTGAGTCGGTATGATTGATGACTCAGTGGTTGTCCTTTTCTAACCGCCTTTTCCACTACTTCGAAGGCATCACCTTATACTCAAACGATTTGGGATTGATCCGACCCATTGATTTTGTGGTTTGGTTACAAGAACACAGTTCTATTGATTCAACAAGCTAGTTTATCGATGATACGGAAGAAAGGGAAAGTGGTATTGCTTTAAATTGTAGCTCTATTCTTGAGCGAGTGGCTAGCAAGTGTCCCATTTGCTACTCTTCTGTTAGTTACCCAATACTCTTAATCGCTAGGTCCAGGTAGTCTTCTTTAGGTAATCATCCCTCGGGGTCCAACAGGTTTATAATTTCTCTTCTTTGACTTTATAATTGCTGGATCATACAGTCCTTGATTAGTTCTACAATCAAGTCCTTCAAACGACGACACTCGTTTGTGTTATCCCCATGAGACTGGTGAAAATGGTAGTATTTCCATAAATGTTTTGATTGCTTAGAAGCTTTGTTTCTGGGTGGTTTGTCATATTTCTTAATTCCCTTATTAGTAAGATAGATATTCTATGAAGTATCATTCAGTGGCATATAATTGTTGGCAAATTCTATTTCAACCCAGCAATATGCTGAGTAGCCCCCCAAAGCATGAAAAAACTGGTATACCCCCAATTTTACTGAGTAGCCCCCCGCTAATTTAAAAAAAATCCGAAAATACCCTCCCACATAGAGAGAATACGTGGTTTATCAATGTACCTCGTAGTAGCCCTACGTGGTTACTTAGTGTACCTCGTAGCAGCTCTTCGTGGTTCTTTCAAAGACCACGTAGTGCTACTACGAGGTACACTGATAAACCACATAAGGGGACTACGAGGTGTTCGGAAAACTGGAAAAAAAATATAATATAAAAAGGGCATTTTCGTCCTTGTATTTTTTTGTTAAAATGAAGGGGCTACTCAGTATTTTTATGGGTTGAAATAGAATTTGCCAAAATTGTTCAGTCTTTGATTCCTCAGACATTTCCTATCCCCAACATGCCAGTTTCCAAGATTCTAGTTTTTTTTTCCTTTCGATTTCCAAAATTTTCATCATTTGTCGCAATATTGCTTTGGATTACTTCTTTTCATTATTTATTGCCAGCCTTACCTTTAGTCAATCCTTCCTCTTTTAGCCGCTAGAATTGATTCTCCTTTCAATGGAACTCCTCCAGAGTTGAAGGTTATTTCATTTTTAATCACCTTCCAAAGGCGATGTCGAGATGAATGCCCCTGATTAAAGCCATAAATACAAAATCTTTTATATTGCTAACTTTCGTGGCAGCAACATTGAATCGATTCAGAAATGCCTTCAAATTCTCGTTCTGTCCTTAAGACAACTTAGAGAGCACCTTTCAGCATGCAGCCTGAACTTCTCCAAAATTTCTTTGCTCACTCATCAAACATTGATATAGATTTCGGTGTGAGCCAAGAGAATCACATCAAAGCTAGTCCTTTCAAGAAAATAGGAAAGCGCCTATAGTGAACATCATCGGTTTCTTTTTCTCCATCCATATGACAACCGTACGTGTACAAGTGTTGTATATGGTCAGTTGTGTCGTTATACGACGACATGGTGAACATAGTGAATTTTCATGGATATTATTTTCTCAATATTTTTTCACTGAATGAAGTCCGGCTCAAAGAAGAACCCCAGTAATAGAAATTTATGTATTTGTAAATGATTTTCTCTTGTATTGTATATTGTTTTCATACATTGTACATAGCTTCAGTCGACAATACATATATATAGCAAAAGAAAAACGAAAAACATATAGATGGGCTAAACAACAAGGCCCAATGATTTGTTACAGCCTAAAGCCCATGTGGCTTAAATAAGAGATCGGTTTGTTAAGTGTTTGGATCATATACTTTAACTCGCCCCCTCAAACCGATCTAGGGTTTTAATGTCTTCATTTCTGCGCCGCCACCAAATACTTTCAGCTCGCATCTTAATCTTTCGAAGTTTTTCCTTGACAATGCTTTAGTAAAGATATCTGCTATTTGATAGAAAGCTGGCACGTGTTTGATTGCAAGTTTTCCAGCTTCTGTTCGCTCTCTGATGAAATATAGATCAATCTCTATGTGTTTCATCCTTGAGTGTTGTACAGGGTTGTTAGACAAGGCGATGGTGCTTTTATTGTCACACCAGAGCACTGGTTTCTTTGTGGATGGAAACCCTAATTCATTGATTAGGGTTTCAACCCAAATGATTTCAGCTGTAGCCGATGCAATCGCTCTGTACTCTACCTCGGTACTCGATCTGGAGACAGTAGGCTGCTTCTTAGTGCACCACGAGACTGGATTCGATCCCATGAACAAACAATAGCCAGAAGTGGATCTCCGGTCATCTGGGTCGTTGGCCCAGTCTGCATCACTGTAAGAACTCAAATTCATGTCTTTTCCTGCTTTAATTGTAAGTCCATAGTTCCACGTAAATAGCGTAAAATTCTCTTGACAACTTTCCAATGCTCACTTAAAGGGTTAGCCATGAACTGACAAACCTTATTTACACTAAAACAGATTTCAGGTCTTGTGATAGTTAGGTATTGTAGTGCTCCAACAATACTTCTGTACTGTTTGCTGTTGTCTATGCTATCACCCCTGTGTTTTGATAATCTTAGATTACTTGTCATGGGGGTAGAAATTGATTTGGCTTGATCCATATTAGCTCTTTTGAGAATCTCACATATGTATTTCCTTTGAGACAAGAATATTTCTGAATCTGAATTTCTTTGAACTTGAATGCCTAGGAAATAGTCCACCTCTCCCATGTCTCTTATAGCAAAATTTTTATTTAGATGCAATATGATTCTGTTGATCTCTGTGCTATCATTTCCTGTTATGAGAATGTCATCAACATAGACAAGTATGTATACATATTTTTGATTGTGGATTCTGACGTATAAAGAATTATCAGATTTAGTGGCTATATAACCCATATCTGCCAGGGTATTTTTTAATTTGACATACCAAGCTCTTGAGGTTTGTTTCAGACCATAAATGGCTTTGTTTAATTGACAAACATGATTTTCTTTGCCTCTGTATTCAAAACCCTTTGGCTGATGCATGTAGACTTTTTCCTGTAATTCTCCATTCAGAAATGCATTACACACATCTAATTGTCTTATATCGCATCCATTCTGAATAGCTATGGTTAGAACAACTCTTATGGTGGTCGGTTTAACAACAGGGGAAAAAGTCTCATTAAAATCAAATCCATATTTTTGTGAAAAACCTCTTGCAACCAGCCTAGCCTTGTGTTTGATTATATTTCCTTTAGCATCTTTCTTCAATTTATAAATCCACTTACATCCCACAATATTTTGTCCTTTTGGTATATTGACAAGGTCCCATGTTTTATTTCTTGTCAATGCTTCGTATTCCTCATTCATGGCCTTGCGCCAGGATTCATGTTTGACTGCCTCTTCATATGTGAGTGGTTCAATAGTGTCTGCATCCTCTGTAGTTGCATTGTATATTTTTGGTTTAAAAATTCGACTCTTGGCTCTTGTAGTCATATGATGTCCAAGTGGCTGCTTAGGAGCATTATCCTCTTCCCTTTCTGTGTCTGGTGAGTCATCTTCACTATCCTGGTCTGGTTGTCATTGTTGTTGTCACTGTCAAAACTTTGGTGTGGGTTGTCTTCTTCACTTAAATGTTCACTTGTGCTGTACCCAGATCTGGTGCTGGAGACAGTGGGAGTTGCCACAGTCATTTCAGGCGTCACATTGTTCTCATGTTGCCAAGTGTCTTCAGTTAAAATAGGAATAGTTCCCACAGTGGTCTTGGATTGGACATTACTAACTTTATCCTTGTTTTTCTTTTCTACAAAAGGAAACACTTGTTCATTAAAAACAACATGTCTGGATATAAAAACTTTTCCTTTCTCATCTAAGCACTTGTACCGTTTTTGATTGTCTGCATAGCCTAAAAAAATACAAGGGCTTGATCTTAAGGAAAGTTTGTGACTATTATAGGGTCTGAGGCATGGAAAACACAAGCATCCAAATGTTCTCATGAATTTGTAATCTGGTTTCTTATCAAACAGAATTTCATGAGGACATTTGTGATGTAGAACCTTGGTTGGCATCCTGATGATCAAATAAACACTTGTGTTAAATGCCTCAGTCCAGTATTTCAAAGGTAAGGAAGACATAGACAACAATGTTAATCCTGTTTCAACAATGTGTCTATGTTTTCTTTCCACAATGCCATTTTGTTTTTATGTATATGGGCAAGTAATTCTATGAGTGATGCCTTTTTGGCTGAATACATGTTTGAGAGGTAAAAACTCACTGCCCCCATCTGTTTGTACAGTTTTAATGTTGCAGTTTAACTGTTTTTCAATAAAGTTCATAAACTGTAACATTACACTGTATGTATCTGATTTGGCTTTGAGAAAGGAAATCCACGTGTACCTTGTATAAGCATCAATAATCGATAGATAGTACATGTGTCCCTGTCTTGAACATAGTGGTGCAGGACCCCACAAGTCTGCTGTAACTAATTCAAGAGGCTTAGAGTATACAGTTTCAGATTTTCCAAATGGTAATTTATGGCTTTTGCCAAGTTGACAAAGTGAGCAAATAGTTGGGACAGGTGAGTTTTTAAAAGAAATATTATTGTCTTTTAATATTTGCATTACAATATCATAACTAGGATGTCCAAGTTTACAATGCCAAGTATTAATATCATTCAGAACACATTTGTTACTCTCGGAACTGTCAGAATCACTCTGATTTACATTACTAATTTGAATGTTAGCATTGCAACACCATGTGTTATCTTCTTTACCCAATCTTGGTTGCAAGTTGTTGAATCTGTATAGACCATTACTCAGCCTACCCTATAATAATATGTCCTTGCTCAGCAAGTCTCTAATTAAGCAATATTGAGGGTGAAACTCAAATTATACCTTGTTATCATTAGTAAATTGGGACGCACTAATCATGTTTTTCTTAACAGTATGTACTCTAAGAATGTCATTAAGATATAATTTTCTTTTTCCTTGAATGTACCCTGCCCCAATATGAGATATATTCATAGTTTCACCATTGCAAGTATGTATAACTTGTATACCTGTATAATTCTTGTTACCAAGATTCAAATTCTGAATGTTGCCGGTAAAATGATTGGTAGCTCCTGAGTCTGGAAACCAATCTTCAGTGTTTATGTCATCAGTCTTCATACTATCATCACTGCCACTTGCTTGCGATGTAGAACCTTCAGAATTTGATCTGCCTTGATAATTGACTTGTGCCATATTTGCATTCATGCTTCTTTGGCCACCTTGACCTTGTTGAACATTGTTGACATTAGTGTTAAATCTAAAATAACACCTGTTGGCTGTGTGTCCTGGCTTGTCACATATCTGACATTTTACTCTATTTGTGTTGTTTGATCTGCCCCTTCCTCTGGCTCTTTGACTAGGATTACCTCTTGGTCCTTGCTGGTTGCCTCTGCCATAGCCAGGTACACTTCTTGATTGGTCAACATTTCTTGAATTAGACGCCAGATTTGTACTAAAATCACTTTGAACAGCCTTTCTTTGATCCACCCTGCCTTCATGAGCTAATAATGCTGAATAAACTGTTTGAATGTCTGGTAAAACAGGCTGTGTAGCTATATAGGTCACAAGAGACTCATATTCTTCATCAAGGCCATTTGTCAACGTTAAAATTTGTTCACTGTCTGAAATGTTGTGGCCAACTGCTTTGAACTTGTCACATAGGGTTTTTACTTTATAAATGTACTCACGCATACTCATGTCTCCTTTTCTTACATTCTGAAATTCTCTCCTGTAGTGCATGATTCTTGCCGCAGATTGAGAATTGAAAATTTGTTGAATTGTTGACCAAATCTCATGCGATGATTTACACCCTATGACCTGTGATGACAAGTTGGCACTGATTGACGACAGTAGCCACGAAGATAGTAAGTTGTCTTGTTTTTGATAGTGAATGAATTCAGGATTGTTAACCATGTTGTTTTGTGCATCAACTATCATTGCAGGTGGAATAATTCTGGTTCCATTGACATAATCTTGAAGGTCATATCCCTTCAAGGCTGTTTCAATCTGGAATTTCCATAACAAGAAGTTATCTTCGTCGAGTGGGATGGTGATAACATGGCTTTTTTTCTTTAGAAGGGGCTGAGAAGGTGGTATTGGTCCATTAGGATCTGTTCTCGTCGGTGCAGAGGATACTTCGGAACTTCTTTCTCCCATGATTTGTTCAGAAGTGATGAACAATGAATGTGGCGAGGTCACTGCTATTGTGGTGACAGCCGATTCAAGAGAAAATAGAGGAAAGAAATGTATATACAATAGTTCTTGATTCTAAAAGATTCAAGAATCACTGGTTTACAGCGAAAAGAAATCAGATGACGAGATAAAAAATCTCTGATGATCAAGAAATGAACTGATGCAGCCGGCTGTGAACAAGATTTGCAGCCAGGCACGGCACTATTCAGAACTGGTAAGAACAAACACTACACGATCAGGAAAGGATGCTCTCCTATGATGATATTTTTCTGAGGAGACTAGCACATCATCCCCCTTTCTGAATCATAAAATGATTTTACTATGCCGTTTGGCTATAGGGCTCTGATACCATAATAGAAATTTATGTATTTGTAAATGATTTTCTCTTGTATTGTATATTGTTTTCATACAATGTACATAGCTTCAGTCGACAATACATATATATAGCAGAAGAAAAACGAAAAACATATAGATGGGCTAAACAACAAGGCCCAATGATTTGTTACAGCCTAAAGCCCATGTGGCTTAAATAAGAGATCGGTTTGTTAAGTGTTTGGATCATATACTTTAACTGTCTTCGTCCTTATATACCCTATCGTCTTACATCAATCCAATAGCTCGTACCATCATCATTTGCATTATATCCCTCCTGTTTTGTCCAACGGAGGAATTTTCCAATTTTTCTTTAGGTAAAATTTCTTTTCTAATTCCTCTAATGGTTCTGGGCTGCTGGTTGAGTAATGCATCGATTTTTTTCATCAAATTCCTCTGGTAGCCTTCCATATATTATTATTTGAACTGACTGTCACAAGTTCAAACTATTTCATTAGTTAATATTAGCTAGATATGATTCATTGTACAAATCATCATTCAGGTAGACAAAAAATACATTCCCGTGCAAATTATTAAAAAGAGTTTTTCGGAATTTCTCATTTCTAGCCCGCTGTCTCATTTCTAGCCCGCCGCCAATGAATATATATATATATATATATATATATATATATATATATATATATATATATATTGGAAATTAGGTTTTGGTGACCGTACTTTATACAGTATTTATTTTAAGGACCGATGTTTTAAAAAATAAGTTTTCAGGCCACAGTATATATCCTACAGTGTCTTTCTTAACAAATTTTCTCGCTCAAAACTTTTCTCGCTCGTTAATAAAACTTTCTCAAAAAAATTGATTTCATCGTCCACTTTTGATTGGCTATATACTGCGTTTTGATTCCAGGTAATTATTTCACTTCTTTTGATTTCTTCAGATTTTGATTTCGATTATCAATTTGATTTTGATTGGTTCGTTCCGGATTTCAGATTTTGATTGGTTCAGATTTCGATTTCAGGTAGTTATTTCAATTTTTTTCTTCAGTTTTTGATTGGTTTGTACAATTTTCAGAGAAATTATCAATTCGGTTTTGATTGGTTCTTTCATATTATTTTCTGATTTGGCTGCAGAAAGATGAATATTTCGGATGATCATAGGTATGCTTAATAATCTTTTGTTAATGTATTTTTGTTTAATGATGAATTTTTTTATCTTTTTCTGTTTTTTTTTTCAGTGATGTTCCAACTGACGTTCCAAGTGTTTTGGTTGTTATTGATTTAAACTAAAACAACTTTGGTATTAGGCTTTCTCTGGATTCTGTCATTTCTATTGTGCGTAATCAGTTGTGGCTTTGTTTGTTCAGTAGTTTATCTGTTCTGTGATAGGCACAAATTTGCAATTGATTTGAACATATTAGGTCAGTTGAGATGAGCAAGATATAACATAGTTCAGGATGAGTAACTCTCACTGTTGATTTTACAGTCTGTTGTAAGCTTGTATATTTGCTTCTTTGAGTTAGCGGATAATTCCAGTGAGTAAGTTGAGATTGTACACAGTATTGCATTTAATTTATTTTCATCCCTACTGTGCAAAAGTGGGACATGTGTTCTCATAACACTCAAGCTCCTAGCCTAAGTGCAGTGCTAATGCTGTTGTTTTCTCCTTATTTTTCTCTCCTAGCCTAAGTGCAATACTGTGTACAAGTGGGATAGTCCCATATGCAGTATGATACCATTACACTAGTGCATAATGCTCCAATAGACCATAACACACTAGTCCATTCTTTGTTTGTTCTTTTATTTATTATTTCAGCCTCCCTACATGTGTATGTATATCCTATGCTAGCAGAAACTTATATTAAAACGTTTTTCCTTAGTCATTTTTCGATTCCAGCATTAAGTAGCTCCTTCCGAAAACAAATACGTCTATGTACATGAACTTTCTAGCTTATTTTCACAAATTTTATCAATAAGCAATATTGCAAACATGGGTTGTCCCCTTGTTTCTCGCTTGCATGTGATTTGGCTCTAGAATTTCATTTTTGCAATTATTCAAAGTGCATAAATTTCGTCTCGCTGCCTCTTGCATGAGCTTGCTTTTTCTGCACTTGTATGTGTGCATTACAATTGGAAAAGCACATATGTGTTGCTCTCGTCCGGGGGATGAATGTGGTCTTGCTGCCTTCATGCCATGCCTAGCATACACATGTTTTTTTTCTTACCTTCGTTTTCATGCGTATGCTGCTAAGTATGTCATGGTCTCTGTGTTTCGGTCTTGTGTTGTGCCACTGTTTAAGTGCTGCATTTTTTTTAAAACCCATATTTACAAAATTTTACACACAGTTTTGCTTCATTTTGTTTAGTGTTGCTTTGGGTTTTTGGAGCATGTGCCATTCCATGTGTATGTATTGTGTCCCATGCAATTTGTACTACCTCAGATTTAGTTCTTGCACTAGCATGTATTGTGCATGCACATCTTCAAACGTCTGTACTTCGTTGCTTTCGACATGCTCTATTAGTTCTTGCACTAGTGTGTAACGGTACATACAGTCGCATGCCTTACTTGCTCTACTTGTAATGGTATCATACTGCATAATGCTCTATAAGTGCAGTATGATAGCCTAAGTGCATAATGTTGCTAAGTGCTAGTGCTATCTTCCTCTAAAAATAGTGTAATTTTTTATGCATTAAATGTTTTAGCACATATGTGTTTTAAATTAAGCAACGTATTTTTATTATACAAAAACAAATAACAAAAAGATAATATGATTTAACTTTTTAGATAAGAAATGTCTTTACACAAAATCATACGTACAACTTAGTTTTTAACATAAAAGTATTGTTAAATTATTAAGGAAGACATGTTTTAACAAAATTATCTTTTTAAATTGGAAATATTTTTTAAGCTACGATTAGAGTTGTCGAAAATGATAAATAACTTTATCTTTTTAAACAAATATCATACTTTTATGCAAAAATATAAAACATTAAATTTTTACTACAAGATCAACAATCTTTCACGCAAAAAATTAGTCGTTTATGCATATAATAAGTAATTTGCACAATTTGCAGTAATGTTAGTAGTCTTCACAAAGATCCGTCTTTGAAAGTATAATCTTTCCTAAAACAATTATGCAAGTTATAAGGCAAATGACATTTTAAGGGAGCATATAGTTTTACTTGACAACTGAATTGCATTAAACCACAATTGAACCAGGAAGATAAAATAATTTAACATTTTATAAAAACACAACTTAAATTTAAAAAATCTATAACAAAACATACAAATAAAATGTTAACTTAATATAAATATTAAATTAATATGTGAACAAAAATATTAATTTAATATAAATGAAATACAAAAAATTAATCCACCAGATTAAATAAAAACCACAGAAAAAAGATAAAATCTTTTATCTTTTTTCACATTGTACACAAGCAATTTATCTAAAAAATTATCTAACTATACATTTAACATACTTAAAATTTGAAAAATAATGATAAAGCAAGTTATCTTTTTAATGGTTCATTTATATTGGGTACTACGCCACCAAATACATATATGAATAAAGAAACAAAAACACTTACTCTTCGAAATGACATACATGCTGCACCTAACTTTGCAGTCAATATAAATGGGTTGAAGGACTAGCATTGGTTGGATCTAGAGTTGACTTCACACTTATTTCATTTTTCTTCACATTCAAGCATTGGAAAATTGAACATATGTAGGATCTACGCCCACCACTTTCCAACTAGGTATCCTTGTGACAAAAGTTATATGCTTAACTAATCCATCATACTAAACAATCAGAAGCAATAATAGTGAGAACTGACATGGGAATAATATAGTTTGTACCAGAAAATAATATTTTCAACCATTTCAATACAACATACAATAATATAACTTGCCTTAAAATTGCCATCTACCTTCAAAGTGCAGAACGCAACACCACCACCTTGCATCTCTACGCAACATTCACTATCCAGGCACATCTTATATCTTACCACAACATGCAATCTACTCTCAGGCCAGCCATACTAATTCTCGTAAACATGCACCAAAATGCATCTTCAAACTTTTATGTTTTGACTCTACAGTGAGTTCACTACAACATTAACAGTCAACCTCCAGATCTCTCTATGCAGCACTGCAAGCTTTCTCGTAAAGGCCGACGCATCACATTACTCTGCAACAGCAGCACCTTAGCAGGAAGCACCAGATTCATTGCCTCTTCCACCACCCTTTACAATAACTCGCTGCAGTTCTACCTCTTTTCCTACACGCAACACAAAACACCTGACTTCAGATTGTAATTTGATGCCAACACCAATCTATTATCTGTACAGAAAACACCATCAAAGTATTTTAAAAAATGAACATATTCCATAAACCAATTAGATATTATTTTGATATGTTACAGATGACAGAATAGTATTCTAATATAATTAGAAAATCAGTTATCTGGACAGAGAAAACTTTTGCTTTTTTAACATACCATGACTTATGATATGTGACACAAAGTAAATTTTCATGACATAAAGCAAGAATAACACTTGAAAAATATGATGACATAAGTGCAGTTTTAGGAAAATTTTAATGATCAGCTACATGATCAATTTATTTGAAGCAAAAAGGAAATGCTTGAACAGAACAATACAAGGTATTTATCATTTTGTTATGTTTTCAAGATGTGTTCAATAATACTGTAAAAATATTTTCATTAAAAAACTTAGTTGCATATCTTTTGGTCTAATTGATTTTAATATGTATATTATTTTATATGAAAACACATAACTTGTTTAAAAAGATAAATGTATTTATCTTTTTAAAATGATAAACATATTAAATTATATGATCACCTAAATTATATGATCACCTATGCTTATTTATTTCAGCATATAATAAATTCTCTTACTCGCAATCATATGAAAACGTATGACATGATAAAAATGTGATGTATATTATCTTGTATGAAAATATACAACATGTTTAAAAAGATAAATGTATTTATTTATTTAAAATGATAAACATATTAAAATCATATGATCACTTAAGCTTCCTTGTTTCATCATATAATAAATTCCCTTACTCAAAATCATATGATATGAAAAAAAATGTATATACCTTGTATGAAAACATATAACATATTTAAAAAGATAAATGTATTTATCTTTTTAAAATAATAAACATATTAAAATTATATGATCACCTGTGCTTCTTTATTTCAGCATATGATAAATTCTCTTACTCATAATAATATGAAAACATATGATATGATAAAAAATTTAATATTTATATTATCTTGTATGAAAACATATAACTTGTTTAAAAAGTTAAATGTATTTATCTTTTTAAAGTAATAATCATATTAAAATCATGTGATCACCCGAGCTTCTTTGTTTTACCATATGATAAATTCTCTTACTCACAATCATATGAAAACATATGATATGTTAAAAATGTAATATGTATATTATCTTGTATGAAAACATATAACATATTTAAAAAGATAAATGTATTAACCTTTTTAAAATGATAATCATATTAAAATCATATGATCAACTGAGCTTCATTGTTTCAGCATATGATAAATTATCTTACTCACAACAATATGAAAAAATATGATATGATAAAAATTTAATATGTATATTATCATTACGAAAACATATAACTTGTTTAAAAAGATAAATGTATTTGTCTTTTTAAAATAATAATCATATTAAAATCATATGTTCAACTGAGCTTCTTTATTTCAAATTGTTAATTAATTTGTGTTGTGTGGTACTCAATGAGTGAAAAGTAAATATAGTGTGTACGTCTGGAAGTGGTGTAGAATCAAATTGTAACGTCCGAAAGTCTCATATAGTACAAACATGCTCCAATTATAGGCATAAAGGTCGAAAACATGATTTAAAAATAGAACAAAAATAAAAGGAAGGTTATTCCAATTAATGTATAAAATTGTAATCATACAAGCAACAAGTTTTAGAGCAAGCACCATTATAGTTTGAGAAGAAAGGAAAAATACTTCTAAAACGAATCTGTTTCCATGCAAAAGTCAAAAATTCTTGACGGTATTGAGCCGGAACAACTTGTTCCTCTTGAACACCCCAATTCAGGGCCAAAGAATTTCCTGCGGCTACAATATAATATTCATCACTATTTGGTGATAAATAAATTATCTGTGCCTCTTTTGATTGTAATTGAAAACATATGACTGAATAAGTGAACATCATGCATATCATTTAACAAATATATAGGCTTAATTGTTGTCACCAAGTATTTTGAAGAAGTCTGTTATAATCTTAACTTCATTGTCAAGCAAATATTTTAGGAGTTGATAATATTCTAATTTTCTTTTACTTCTCTTCTTTACGTATACATACATTAAAACAAAAGCAAAAAGTAAAAAAATACATGAACGAATTAAACCAAAAACTGTTTATTTGAAGAAGTCAATGTTTTAATACATGAATGAATTAAATCAAAGCAACAAATACATTAAAACCGAAACAAAGAGTAAAAAGAATCCATTACATTTAAATAGAATAATGCATAAAAACTGTTATCCAACAAATCCAAACACCGGGTATAAAAATTGTTAAACTGAGTATCAAATAACATGGACATAGGGAAACTATTGCAGTTTTCCATATTATACGGCAGCACGATTAATAATATAAAATTTATTTTACTTACTGTAGGAGTTCATTGAGGGGTTGGCGGATTTTGCGCTCACTGACTGTGTATATCACAGAAAGCAGCTGATTGATGCCTAATATTAAAACATTGTTGTCCATTTATGTTGATAAAAATACATTGTGGTGTATTTTCAAAAGCTCGTTGATCGACTTTGGCTGATCTTCTTGTATGCATTTATTTCTGCATAGAAATAGCTATTTTGTTATTTAACAAATTATTAACTGTAAATAGCTATGTATATTTGAAGTAATTATCAATCATATGTAATTAGATTAACTATGCTAGTTATTATCAATCAAAGTATTTAAAATAACATCATTTTAAAACATAAATACATTAAAAATGATAAACATAATAAAAAATGATTGCTTAATACTTTACCAAAATTTTAAGTAAGAAGTTAATGTTTTTATGTTTTTGTATCAAAATATAATATCTCTTTAAAAAGATGAACTTGTTTATCTTTTTAAACAACTTCAATTCTAGGTTCAAAAATATTTCTTTCTTGATAATTGTGTTTAAAAATAACTGTGGTTAAACATTTCTTCCTTAATAATTTAACAATATTTTTATATAAAAAACTAACTTGTATGTACAATTGTGTGATGATAATAATCATTTAAAAAGATAATTCTATTTATCTTTTTCTTCTTTGTCATTATAAATTGATTAATATATATATATATATATATATATATATATATATCACTATATCTTAGTATGAAAAAAGAGCAAAAATTTAGATCAAAAGGCACATACGTAAATTACTTATTATATGCATGAAATAATACAACTTTTTGCATGTAGGATTGTAAATCTTCTAGTTAAAAAAACATTGTTTGTTTAAAATGATTAATATATTTATCTTTTTTGTCTACTTTTTTTTTCTAAAACTTATATGATAAACATATTGAACAAATGATTGCTTAATACTCTAACAAAATTTTAAGTAAAAAAATATTGTTTGTATGTTTTTATTTAAAAATACATCTTTTTGAAAAGATAAACTTGTTTATCTTTTTAAACAACTTCAATTCCGACTTCAAAAATATTAACAATTTATAAAGATAATTGTGTTTAAACATTTTTTCCTCAGTAATTTAACAATACTTTGATGTTAAAAACTAACTTGTATGTATGACTGTGTAAGGACAATAATCATTTAAAAGATAATTCTATTTATCATTTTCTTCTTTGTCATTAAAAATTAATAAACATGATATATCTATTTATCATTACACCTTAATATGAAAAAAAAGTAAAATTTTAGATCAAAAAGCTCATGTGTAAATTACTTATTACATGCATAAAAGACTGTAACTTTTTGCGTGTAGGATTGTAAATCTTCTAGTTAAAAAAATACTGTTTGTTTAAAAAGATAAATTTGTTTACCTTTTTTGTCTACTACTTTTATATTACTTAGAAAATAAAATAATAAAAATGATAAATATATTAAAAAAATGATTTCTTAAAACTTTAACAAAATTTTAAATAAAAAGCTAATGTTTGATTGTTTTTATATAAAAATACATCTTTTTAAAAAATAAACTTGTTTATCTTTTTAAACTACTTCAATTTAGCTTGAAAAATATTAACAGTTTAAAAATATAATTATGTTTAAATATTTCTTCCTTAATAATTTAAGGATACATTGTAATAAAAAATCTACATTGTATGTATGATTTTGTGTAAAGGTGTAACGACCCGAAAAATATGAACCAATTTAAAATTTTTAAATTGGCTAAAATAGTGGATTTTAAATATTTAAAATAAATGTTTTAAATAGTAAAGATGAAAATTGAATTTGAATCGACAATTGAAAAGGAATATAATTAATTCTAATTATAAACAAGGCCTGAAATGGCGCGGTAGTTTCAAAATTTGAATTCAAACTTTGACTGACTGTACCGGGTGCAAAACAAAACGAATTTGAGTGAAACCAAAAATATTTAAATCCGTTAGTGAATACCTTTCTAAAGAATCTGAAAAATCGAAGTTTCATAGCGGGAAGCAAAAGTTATGGCCAAACGAATTTTTAGAAAGGTCACTATGGAATTTATATAGCCCGGGAAAATGGCCATTTTGCATACGACCTCGGAATTCGACGAAACCACTTTTGTTGGATCCGGGATGTGAAGTTATTGCTAGGTTTCAAATTTCATAATTTTTGAAGCTAGTATGTGAGCGTGGCAAAGGAAAATGTGTTTTGGTCAATTATAGTTAAATTGGATCGACCAGAAATGAGCCTTTTTGCAAACGGTCTCAGAATTCGATGAAACAAGTTTTGTTGAGACCGTAACGTCAAAACATAGCTAGATTTATTTTTCAGGAATTTTTCGAATTAGTTTGTGGCCCTGGCAAATTGAAATGTACGTTCAAATTGAATATTGAATGTTATATATTTTAATCTGAATGAAAACTGACTGAAACAGTCGAATGGGCCTGCGGAACATATCCCATTGTGTTCGGAATGGAGGTAAAATGCTAGGGACGACAGTCATTGGGTTCGAATTGGTGTTCGTGTGGGACAGGGATATTTTAGAGATTTTAAAAATTATAAAATAAAATAAAAAAATCTCATTGGGCCACATAATCATCTCTCTCCCCGTTTTATCCCAGAAACCCTCGAAGTCGACGGTGGCCGTGTTCTCCCCTTCCCTTCCATTTTCTGGCGAATCCGTTCACCTTTAACCCCCACTCCAGTTAAGGTTTTTGTAGTACTCCTCAAGGCCTTCAAATCCATACCACCCTCGACCTCCACCGTGCGTTGTGCCTCGAGAATCGAGCCAAGGAAGATGACGACTTCCGCCGCCATTTGCTCCGCCTAGCCGAGCTCGAGTTGGCTGCGACTGGCATCCCCTGGCGCGCCCTCTAGAGCACTTCAACGTGGTGATGGCCGATTATCATCTCGAGCTTCGGATTGAAAGATAAAATCAAACTTAGTTTTGAACATTTTATTGAAGGTACGGCTTTGGTTTATTTTCAACAGTTTTAACACCTTTAAACCGTTGCAAACTTTGAAAAATCATAGCTTTTTCGATTCTTGTCGAAATTCAGTGAAACAAGAGACAGTGGACTCATGTGGACGTCTTCTACATTCTAGAAGAGATCGCATATTTTTCTGAGCCTTCTGCTAATTTTGGTGGAGTGGAACCCAATGTGAGATTTCAATTTATAAACGATATGGAAAATGACGATGCATAAATTATATAATCGATGTGTGGGTTATATAAGCGTTGTACACCTCTTGTATAAGTGTTGTATAAGTTGTACGTTCGATGTATAAGTTGTATATGCGTTGTAAAAATTATATATGTGTTGAAATAGAAGTGAAATGCTATATATATATATATATATATATATATATATATATATATATATATATATATACGCCCCTCGTCCACAAACCATGGACGATATTTATTGGTTGTGATTGGTGTGAAAATTGATTGATAGTGAATGGTTGATTGGAATTGTTTGTGGTTGATATTGATTGATTGTGGTTGAAAAATACCCGTTTGTGGTTGAGAAATAGTTGGTTGAAACCACATAGGATTAGTTTGTGGAAATGAAATAAATATACATGCCGCCTGTGTGCGAACTAGATGCATGAGTCCCCATTGTCAAAAACCGCGAGGTTTTAAGGTAGAGCGAGGAGCCGTACTAGGGACGGTCCCGGTTTTAACTACCCTGCCGTTATGCTGCCGAAATTTTGAATAATATTCATGTGTTTGAATTATTTTCATTTGTTGAAACTATATTTATTCGTTGAATAGAAAACCTTCATGTGTTGAATTGAAACTCATTCGTTGAATAGAAATTCATGTGTTGAATGCTATTCGTGTTTTAAATATAAAAATCACATTTTTATCCATATATATATACTATAGAAAACCTTCATGTGTTGAATCGAAATTCATTCGTTGAATTGAAATTCATGTGTTGAATGGTATTCGTGTTTTAAATATAAAAATCACCTTTTTATATATACATATAAAAACTATAGAAAACCTTCATGTGTTGAATTGAAACTCATTCGTTGAATAGAAATTCAGTTGTTGAATGGTATTCGTGTTTTAAATATAAAAATCACATTTTTATCTATATATAAAAACTATAGAAAACCTTCATGTGTTGAATCAAAATTCATTCGTTGAATTGAAATTCATATGTTGAATGGTATTGTTTTAAATATAAAAATCACCTTTATATATATATATATATATATATATATAAACTACAGAAAACATTCATGTGTTGAATCGATATTCATTCGTTGGATAGAAATTCATGTGTTGAATGGTATTCGTGTTTTAAATATAAAAATCACCTTTTTATCAATTTATATAAATTATAGAAAACCTTCATGTGTTGAATCGAAATTCATTCGTTGAATTGAAATTCATGTGTTGAATGGTATTCGTGTTTTAAATATAAAAAACACATTTTTATCGATTTATATAAACTATAGAAAACCTTCATGTGTTGAATCGAAATTCATTCGTTGAATTGAAATTCATGTGTTGAATGGTATTCATATTTTGAAAGGAATTGTTTTATAATAAAAATCCCATTTTTAACATTAATATGAAATGTATAAAATAATCTTGTTTTGAAATAAATTGTTTTATAATAAAAATCCTATTTTTATCCCCTATATTAACTATATAAAATTGTCGTGTTTTGAAATAAATTGTTTTACATTAAAAATCACATTTTTATTATATACATGAATTGTTAAAGATAGTGAAGTGTTGAAACATAAGACAGTTAGATAAAAATATATTTTTTATCAAATGTATGAAAAGAATATAGCTTTGAAAGCGAAGAATCGATATATATATATATAAATAGAATTAAAATATATCGAATAACGAAGCTGCAATTCGTATTTTGAAACCGTGATTTCAAACGATTAGTGCGGGAGATCCGACCATCGAATTTTCCTGAAATCGCAACCGTTGGGTTCGCTTTGGAAATATCTTTCCAATGGCACCAACTTTGTAAAAATCCAACGGTTGGATTGTCTGGAATGTTTAATTAAAATCTGAAGAAAAACAGCGCCAGAATCGATTATATATATATATATATATATATATATATATATATATATATATGATTATGTTTAATCGAATAACGACGCTGCAGTTCGTATTTTGAAATCGAAACTTCAAACGATTATACCGGGAGATCCAACTGTCGGAATTTCCCGAAACTGGAACCGTTGGATTCGTTTTGAAAAGATCTTTCTAATGATGTAAAGTTTGTGAAGATCCAATGGTTAGATTTTCAGATATGTGTAAATCAAATCTAAGGAAAAAAAGCGCCACGGCCGCGTTATGGCCCGAAGCGTCATTTTGAATAAATTGGCTCTTTTAAAATAAATAAAAATAGCGATAAATCGTTATAAAATATTATAAACGATATGGATGAGAAATTTAGAAACTAACTGAAGGTTGGCTAAGTCGAATGGTTTCTTGGGTATTGATCTGATGTTGGTTTCGGCCTTCGGGGTTAATATTTGGGAAATCGTTCTCTTACTGATTAACGGTTAGTGACTAATGAATTGAAACGATGCGTGTGTATGTTAGTGTTGCACTTGTTTATTATATATGCGAGTTGCTCGGAAAGACCAGGTTTATCCCATTCTGAATAACTGAATCGACGACAGGTAATCGAAGATGAAGACGGTGGTCGAAGACCGGAGATCTTCACCTCGTTTGGATGGTAACCGGGGTCCTGATTGGGAGGCATCCCGAAATATGGATAATGAGTGGTGATCGTCTAGACGTACGTGGTGATCGATGGGTTTGCGAGGTATGTAGTGCCTCCGGTTTCTTTCAGACCCAGAACGGACTTGCAAATGGGCAGTGTGTCTGACATTGGAATTTATTCTGTGTGATTGATAACCATCAGTTGCACGGTGTGAATTGCCTGTGTGGCATGCTAAGATGCAGTGATCAGGGCTTCTGTTGAAAAGCAAAGTCTTTTAATGATGATCAAAGCACCGCCTGTGTGGCGTAGCTTTGTGTATAACGTGAAATCGCCAGCCTCACACCCGGTATGAACCAGAAACGGGAGAGGACCTCAGGGAGGACATGCGTTTCTTTCTAGTTAGAAGTGGCGTCAGTGGTTTTACATGCCCTGACGAGTTTGACTTATGTGGTTGTTGCTGTTGCGAGGCGCCTCGGATATATCGGTCGATCCGGGACCGATGGAGTCATTCGTTGGCTCGTTTACGCCCCAAAGGGCGGGGAAACGTATTGTTCAGGCATAATAATCCACATCGGTGGACCGGCCCTATCGCTCCAAGGCTTGCCTGCGCGCTTGCCTGTGGCTCGGGCTAGAGAGTCGCGAAGTCGGTAAGGACTATCTTTTGCCATGGTTCATGACGGAAATCCAATTTCCAAATACGTGACTGTGCGGTTTTGATTGTATACCTATATATGGCGACATAATGGTATGGGGCATTAATGTCGTCTATTATTGATACTTATGATTTGAAATTGTTTTTGAAACATATAAACACTAGTAATAATATCAAATGCTTTTGTTTTATTCGTATCAAGCATATCTTGGCCATTATAAGGTAAAAACTCTATCCTCCGGTTTGCGTTGCATTGTGTGATGGGAACTGAGTCTTATAATGGCTTTATTTTTATGAAAATCATTGCAATGTTTACAAGAATTATTTGTTTTAAAGCACTGGCGATCCGATGGAGTAAACCCGTTCCACGAAAGTGGCGTGGTCCTGTGATTAGCCATATTTTAAATGTGTTGAGTAGATTTCTCATACCAGTCCCATGACTGACTCGTAGTTTGTTTCACTTTCAAACTCGGGTGCCCCTTTTTCTACACGGGCAGCCTTGTATTCAGGTTTAGCTGGCTCTTTCCGGATAGATGGAGCTGAATATGGATTCTATCATTTATCTCTTTTTATGCTGTTCAGCTCCTGTTGTACATATTTTGTTTGTTTTCCGCTGTAGACGTTTATGTATAGCTGAACTGTATTTGTACTAAGTATGATCCTGTGTACTGTGTAACTCTGATGTTTACGTTTATCCAGTATATTCTATTGTGCATTATCTGGTGTATTTATTTATTTCTGTTCTGCTATTATCTTTTTATGTGTTATATTCCAAGGATTACCCTTGCCACCATCAGTACGGGGTTTGTGGTCATCTCATTTGGTATCAGAGCCTTGGTTAAGCTTAGTTCTGGAATATAACATATTAACGAACTCGTCAGAAATAGAACCAGTAGTGTTCTAGGATGGGTAACTCATTACACATAGGATCAGTAATATCCTAGTATGAGTAGCAGAATGAAATAACACCTAGATAGACGTATTTACATTAAGGTATATGTTTCTATGTTTTAAAATATCTTTTCTATGACCTGACACTTGATCTGCTGTTTGCAGAAGTACTAGAAAATGAGTGCCAGAAACAGAAGAATTAATACTGACCTGGATATAGAGGCCCTATTCATGAAATATTGAAATCTGGGTGGAAAACCCTTCTCGGGCGAAGAATATATTATGAGAACACAAGCTTGGATTCATTCGGCTGAAAAAATATTTGAAGGATTAAAGCTGAGGGATGACCAGAAAAGATTACTGGCCTCCTGGGCACTCAAAGATGAAGCTTTGTTCTGGTGGGATTCAGTTATTAAGGATAATCCAGAAGGTGATATCACCTGGGATAGATTCAAAGTGATTTTCCTGGAAAAATTTACTCCTCCTGAAGCGATTGAGCGACTATGTGATGAATTTTTTTATTTGATACAGGGAGATATGACCATTCCAGAATATCATAAGAAATTCAATGAACTTTCTCACTTTGCCCCTCATCTAATTGAAAATCTGAAGAGGAAGAATTTGAGATTTATCAACGGGCTTCAAAGAAAATATCAGAACAGTGTAATGAGGAATGTGAAGCTTCCCTTTTTTGAAATGATATACATGGCTTACTAGTACGAAGATCTAGACAAGAAAGGTATGTTACAGTACGAAGAGGAAGTCAGCTCTAGTAATAAAATTGAGTCTGAAACTGATCGTCCTGAGGCCAGTACAATGTATGAAGTCAGTAAGGAGCCCAAAGTCAATCGAAAAAGGGCCAGATCCGAAAAAGAACCAGTAACGATAGCTGTATGCAGTAACTGCAATAGGCAGGGGCATCTGTCGGTAAGTTGCCGATCTCTAAAGAAACCAAAAAGGGATGAATCTAAATCCAAGAATAAGTTTCAAGTGACCCGAGAGTGCAATCTTTGTCACAAGACTGGTCATATAAAGAGAGACTGCTGGATGTTGAAAAAGACCAAAATGGTTCAAGTAAATGAAGTAGCAGAAACCTCAGCACCCTCAGATAGTCAGGGAAGGTATGATGTTTTAGAAGGCACGCTTAATGTCAAAAATATTCCAGTTAAAGTACTGTTTGACACAGGCATGTCACGAAGCTTTATTGCCAAGAATGCAGTTAAGAAGTTGGATTTGAAATTGAGGAAGCTCAAAGAACCAATGACTGTCCAAAATCCGGTTGGGGGTTCCATCGATCTCAGTTGGGTTTGTGTAGTACCTGTCTCTTTTTCCTGCTATAAATTCCCTACTATCTCCATCGTCATGAACTTAAAGGAGTTTGATCTTATATTGGGGTCGGATTGGCTAACCAAATATGAAGCAGAGGTTAGATGCGCCGAGAGAGTTGTTAAGGCGAAGGCCCAATCAGGGAATTATATAACCATACCATGTGAAGGCCCAAATTCAAATAGGAAAGACTTCTGGGCAGCTCCTAATGTTTCTCCAGCCCAAATAGAAAATATCCCTGAAGTCACAAAGAATATTCCTGACCTTATAAAAGATATTCTTGTCGTCCAGAATTATGCGGATGTGTTTGAAGAAGTTGTTCGCTTACCTCCGCAAAGGGAAATTGATTTCAAGATCGCTTTGATTCCGAATGCAAGGCCGGTAGTTCACGCTATTCGAAGAATGTCCTTGAAGGAGAAAGAAGAACTTGACAATCAAACACGACAACTAGTATGGAAGGGTCTGATCAGGCCTAGTTTCTCTGATTGGGGTGCAGCAGTGGTATTTGTCCCAAAATCTGACGGTACTCTACGACTGTGTGTGGATTATTGCGATTTAAACAAGTAGACAATAAAGAACAAATATCCATTGCCGCGAATAGATGATTTATTAGATCGTCTGAATGGAGCACAAGTATTCTCAAGGATGGACCTAGGTACAGGCTTCCATCAGCTTCGAATTGCCGAAGAGTATGTTCCAATGACATCATTCAGAGGTCCCGACTTATTCTACGAGTGGTTAGTAATACCATTCGGCTTATGTAATGCTCTAGCTTATTTCGTCGATCGGATGAATAGAGTGTTCAGAGGGGTTTTGAATAAATTTGTTCTGGATTTTATTGACGATATTCTAATCTTCTCTAAATCAAAGGTCGAACATGAAAAGCATTTGGAACAGGTTCTGGAAATCTTCAGAAGGAATGTATTAAAAGCCAAACTATCCAAATGTATATTCTGGCAAGATGAAGTGAAATTTCTGGGCCACGTCGTATCAAAAGAAGGAATTGCTGTGGATCCAAGCAAAATCACAGCTATTCAAAATTGGAAACAACCCAGCACTCCTACAGAAGTCCGTAGTTTTCTCGGATTGGCTAGTTATTACCGGAAGTTCGTTAAAAACTTTTCGAAGATATCTGGTCCCTTAACGAAGCTTATAAAGAAGCACTCTAAATTCAAATGGACTCCAGAAAGTGAAGAGGCTTTTGAAGAGCTAAAGTTACGATTAACAACTGCTCCAGTGTTAACCATCATCGATGGCAATCAGGATTTGAAAGTCTGGACAGATGCTTCTAGAGAAGCCCTTGGTGCAGTGTTAATGCAAAGGGGACAAGTGATTGCTTATGCAAGCCGTCAGCTAAAGCTACATGAAAAGAACTACGTAACTCATGATCTTGAGTTATTGGCTATAGTATTCGCTTTGAAAATCTGGAGGCATTATCTTCTGGGTGAGAGATTCGAACTGTTTATAGATCATCAGTCGCTGAAGTATCTGTTCACCCAGAAAGACCTGAATATGAGGCAGCAACGTTGGCTAGAGTTCCTTGCAGCATACGATTTTGAGATTATATACACTCCAGGGAAAGCCAATGTCTTGGCCGATGCGTTAAGCCGAAAGAATGAAATGATCGCCAGTTTTATTATTACGACTTCCTTGATTGACAAAATATCTATTCTTCAGAAGGATGATAACTTTATTAAGGATATGATCAAAAGGATTCAGAAAGGCGAACCCTCATGTTTTCAAATAGATAATGATGGGACCCTGAGATTGAAAGGAAGGATTTATGTTCCCGACATCCCAGAGTTAAAAGGGAAGTGTTAGACGAGTGTCACAAATCCAAGCTGAGTATCCATCCCGGTGTGGCCAAAATGTACAATGATCTCAAGCAAACATTCTGGTGGAAGGCTATGAAAAGAGACGTTTCAATATATGTTAGCCGATGCCCTACTTGCCAGCTAGTCAAGAGCGACCAACAGAAACTGGCTGGATTGTTACAACCACTAGACGTTCCTGGCTGGGAGTGGGAACATATTTCCATGGACTTCATTGATGGTTTGCCCAGAACCATAAAAGGAAATGATAGTTTTTGGGTGATCATAGATCGCTTCACGAAGACCGCCCATTTCATACCTGTCAGATCAAACAGAACTGCTCAGAGTCTGGCGCAGATATACTTCAAGGAAATAGTTAGACTACACGGAGTGCCGCTCAGTATAGTCAGTGATAGAGATACGATATTTACTAGTAAATTCTGGGAGGTGTTTCAAGCAGAGCTGGGAACGAAGTTGAACTTGAGCACCGCTTATCATCCTCAGATAGATGGTCAGACTGAGAGGGTGAATCGTATACTAGAAGATCTATTGCGGGCTTGTGTTCTAGATTTTGGTGGATCATGGAAAGAACATTTGCATTTGGCTGAATTCTCATATAATAACAGCTACCAGGCGAGCCTGACAATGTCGCCATTCGAAGCATTATATGGTAGACTGTGTTGATCTCCTGCTTGTTGGGTCGAACCCGGAAATAGACTTGTGTTGGGGCCAGATATGATCTGAGAAGCTGCCGACAAAGTCGATTTTAATAAGAAACGATTACTGGCCGCTCAAAGTCGACAAAAGGGTTACGCCGATAGGAGAAGAAGGGATACATCATTTGCTGTTGGCGACTATGTATATTTGAAAGTATCGCCGATGAGAGTAGTTATCCGGTTCGGTAAAACCGGGAAGTTGGCGCCCAAATTCATAGGTTCGTTTCCTATTCTTGAACGGATCGGAACTCTCGCTTATAGGGTTAAATTGCCTGATTTGTTGCCTGGAGTTCATGATGTATTTCACATATCTCAACTTAGAAAGCACGTTCATGATCCAGACATGATCGTCGAAGAAGCAGCTCAACAAGATATTGAAATTACTCCAGAATTAGCTGTGAGAAGAGAGCCGCTAAAGATTGTCGGCAAAGAAACCAAAGAGCTGAGGAACAAGAAGGTTCACTTAGTCAAAGTGCAATGGAGTGGAGATCCACGAGATTGTACTTGGGAAACTGAGGAGAACATTCAGAAAGCCTATCCTAGATGCCGAGTGGATATCTCTGATTGACTCCGGTGCAAGGTACATCTACCATACTTTGCATTACCAATTAGGTCTCTACTCTGTTGTTATTTTCTTTCCATGGATGTGAACTTTTAATTCTATAGTCTGAATGATTTTAAAAGAGTATAGATATTGATTAGTATATTTTTGAAAAGTTAAAAACAATTTGATTGTTGTTTGTGTTGTGTGATTGTAGATTTGATTAATTAAAATTATTAAAACGATAGTTAATTTAACCAATAATAGAATGAATGGTAGAATTTATTCATTTAAATCACACATTGAACTGATTAGAAAATAGATAGAAATATATACTTGTGCATTATATATGTTTGAACAGGTAATTGGATAGCTGTTGAGTAAAGAATTTATTTGCGTGCCCGACAAATAGGTAAACCTTAATGAGTTGGATGCGAAATATTATTATATCAACTCCTGTGAATGCCATTGGATGTGGAGTGCTGGTTATTCTGTGTGTAATAATAAATGTCGCCAGAGGATAGTAATAATTAATTTTGAACTACACTGCATGGCATACTTCTGAAGATAGGCATACTTCATCATATACCACATAAGCATTTGGAGCTTGTGTGACGAGGTGGAAGATTTACCATACGAGCAAGAGGCTTGTATGGCGATGACTATATTTTACAGGTTGAACTGATGACTGATATGGTCATATAAAATTGTAATGATAAAATTTCCAGATTAATAAAAACCCCACACGGGTCTGGAGTTGACAATAATCACGTCTCTCTAGTTATTAGATACGACACATGGACTATTTATTTCCCACACGGGACGAGGCGACGAGGATTTATCCTCTGGAGCAATTAAAATACACACTCCCTCAGGCTTTGACAGGGTGACGAGAATTTATTCTCTGGAGTTATTATCTATACACGCTCCACTGTAAACACCAGAATATATCACTATAAATATGTGTATGCTTATTAGGATTTATTGGGTACCTAATACGGCCCAATAAATTTCCAAACCTCTCCCCGTACAAAGGAGGTTATGGCGAAATTTTTCGAAAATTCCGGGTGTTAGCCAAAATTTTGAAGAATTTGAAAATTCTCAGAAACTGAAAAGTTGGAGAATGGAAGCCAGATTGAACGTAGAGTTGATTAATCAAACCACTTTCGACTTTGTTCCTTTTCGGGGACGAAAAGTTTTAAGTGGGGGAGATTGTAACGACCCGGAAAATCTGAACCAATTTAAAAATTTTAAATTGGCTAAAATAGTGGATTTTAAATATTTAAAATAAATATTTTAAATAGTAAAGATGAAAACTGAGTTTGAATCGACATTTGAAAAGGAATATAATTAATTCTAATTATAAACAAGGCCTGAAATGGCGCGGTAGTTTCAAAATTTGAATTCAAACTTTGACTGATAGTACCAGGTGCAAAACAAAACGGATTTGAGTGAAACCAAAAATATTTAAATCTATTAGTGAATAACTTTCTAACGAATCTGTAAAATCGAAGTTTCATAGCGGGAAGAAAAAGTTATGGCCAAACGAATTTTTAGAAAGGTCGCTATAGAATTTATATAGCCCGGGAAAATGGCCATTTTGCATACGACCTCGGAATTCGACGAAACCACTTTTGTTGGATCCGGGATGTAAAGTTATTTCTAGGTTTCAAATTTCATAATTTTTGAAGCTAGTATGTGAGCGTGGCAAAGGAAAACATGTTTTGGCCAATTACAGTTAAATTGGATCGACCAGAAATGGGTCTTTTTGCAAACGGTCTCAGAATTCGATGAAACTAGTTTTGTTGGGACCGTAACGTCAAAACATAGCTAGATTTATTTTTCGGGAATTTTTCGAATTAGTTTGTGGCCTTGGCAAATTGAAATGTACGTTCAAATTGAATATTAAATGTTATATATTTTAATTTGAATGAAAACTGATTTAAACAGTCGAATGGACCTATGGAACATATCCCATTGTGTTCGGAATAGGGGTAAAACGCTAGGGACGACAGTCGTTGGGTTCGAACTGGTGTTCGTGTGGGACAGGGGTATTTTAGAGATTTTAAAAATTATAAAATAAAACAAATCTCATTGGGCCATATAATCATCTCTCTCCCCGTTTTATCCCAGAAACCCTCGAATTCGACGGCGGCCGTGTCCCCCCCTTCCCTTCCATTTTCTGGCGAATCCATTCACCTTTATCCCCCACTCGAGTTAAGGTTTTTGTAGTACTCCTCAAGGCCTTCAAATCCATACCACCCTCGACCTCCACCGTGCGCTGTGCCTCGAGAATCGAGCCAAGGAAGATGACGACTTCCGCCGCCCTTTTCTCCGCCTAGCCGAGCTCGAGTTGGCTGCGACTGGCATCCCCTGGCGCGCCCTCTGGAGCACTTCAACGTGGTGATGGCCGATTAACATCTCGAGCTTCGGATTGAAAGATAAAATCAAACCTAGTTTTGGACATTTTATTGAAGGTACGGCTTTGGTTTATTTTCAACAGTTTTAACACATTTAAACCGTTGCAAACTTTGAAAAATCATATCTTTTTCGTTTCTTGTCAAAATTCAGTAAAACAAGAGACAATGGACTCGTGTGGACGTCTTCTACATTCTAGAAGAGACCGCATATTTTTCTGAGCCATCTGCTATTTTTGGTGGAGTGGAACCCAATGTGAGATTTCTAATTTATAAACGATATGGAAAACGACGATGTATAAATTATATAATCGATGTATGAGTTATATAAGCATTGTACACCTCTTGTATAAGCGTTGTACAAGTTGTACGTTCGATGTATAAGTTGTATATGCGTTGTAAAAATTATATATGTGTTGAAATAGAAATGAAATGCTATATATATATATATATATATATATATATATATATATATATATATATATATATATACGCCCCTCGTCCACAAACCATGGACGATATTTATTGGTTGTGATTGGTGTGAAAATTGATTGATAGTGAATGGTTGATTGGAATTGTTTGTGGTTGATATTGATTGATTGTGGTTGAAAAATACCCGTTTGTGGTTGAGAAATAGTTGGTTGAAACCACATAGGATTAGTTTGTGGAAATGAAATAAATATACATGCCGCCTGTGTGCGAACTAGATGCACGAATCCCCATTGTCAAAAACCGCGAGGTTTTAAGGTAGAGCGAGGAGCCGTTCTAGGGACGGTCCCGGTTTTAACTACCCTGCCGTTATGCTGCCGAAATTTTGAATAATATTCATGTGTTTGAATTATTTTCATTTGTTGAAACTATATTTATTCGTTGAATAGAAAACCTTCATGTGTTGAATTGAAACTCATTCGTTGAATAGAAATTCATGTGTTGAATGGTATTCTTGTTTTAAATATAAAAATCACATTTTTATCTATATATATAAACTATAGAAAACCTTCATGTGTTGAATCGAAATTCATTCGTTGAATTGAAATTCATGTGTTGAATGGTATTCGTGTTTTAAATATAAAAATCACCTTTTTATATATATATACAAACTATAGAAAACCTTCATGTGTTAAATCGATATTCATTCGTTGGATAGAAATTCATGTGTTGAATGGTATTCGTGTTTTAAATATAAAAATAACCTTTTTATCGATTTATATAAACTGTAGAAAACCTTCATGTGTTGAATCGAAATTTATTCGTTGAATTTAAATTCATGTGTTGAATGGTATTCGTGTTTTAAATATAAAAATCACCTTTTTATCGATTTATATAAACTATAGAAAACCTTCATGTGTTGAATCGAAATTCATTCGTTGAATTGAAATTCATGTGTTGAATGGTATTTATATTTTGAAAGGAATTGTTTTATAATAAAAATCCCATTTTTAACATCAATATGAAATGTATAAAATAATCTTGTTTTGAAATAAATTGTTTTATAATAAAAATCCTATTTTTATCACCTATATTAACTATATAAAATAGTCATGTTTTGAAATAAATTGTTTTACATTAAAAATCACATTTTTATTATATACATGAATTGTTAAAGATAGTGAAGTCTTGAAATAGAAGACAGTTAGATAAAAATATATTTTTTATCAAATGTATGAAAAGAATATAGCTTTGAAAGCGAAGAATCGATATATATATATACATAAATAGAACTAAACTATATCGAATAACGAAGCTGCAGTTCGTATTTTGAAACCGTGATTTCAAACGATTAGTGCGGGAGATCCGACCATCGGATTTTCCTGAAATCGCAACTGTTGGGTTCGTTTTGGAAATATCTTTCCAACGGCACCAACTTTGTAAAAATCCAACGGTTGAATTGTCTGGAATGTTTAATTCAAATCTTAAGAAAAACAGCGCCAGAATCGATTATATATATATATAATTATATATAATCGAATAACGACGCTGCAGTTCGTATTTTGAAATCGAAATTTCAAACGATTATACCGGGAGATCCGACCGTCGGAATTTCCCAAAACTAGAACCGTTGGATTCGTTTTGAAAAGATCTTTCTAATGATGTAAATTTTGTGAAGATCCAATGGTTAGATTTTCAGATATGTGTAAATCAAATCTGAGGAAAAAACAGTGCCACGACCGCGTTATGGCCCGAAGCGTCGTTTTGAATAAGTTGGCTATTTTAAAATAAATAAAAATAGCAATAAATCGTTACAAAATATTATAAACGTATGGATGAGAAATTTAGAAACTAACTGAAGGTTGGCTAAGTCGAATGGTTTCTTGGGTATTGATCTGATGTTGGTTTCGGCCTTCGGGGTTAATATTTGGGAAATCGTTCTCTTACTGATTGACGGTTAGTGACTAATGAATTGAAACGATGCGTGTGTATGTTAGTGTTGTACTTGTTTATTATATACGCGAGTTGCTCAGAAAGACCCGGTTTATCCCATTCTGAATAACTGAATCGACGATAAGTAATCGAAGGTGAAGACGGTGGTCGAAGACCGGAGATCTTCACCTCGTTTGGATGGTAATCGAGGTCCTGATTGGGAGGCATCCCGAAATATGGATAATGAGTGGTGATCGTCCAGACGTACGTGGTGATCGATGGGTTTGCGAGGTATATAGTGCCTCCGGTTTCGTTCAGACCCAGAACGGACTTGCAAATAGACAGTGTGTCTGACATTGGAATTTATTCTGTGTGATTGATAACCATCAGTTGCACGGTGTGAATTGCCTGTGTGGCATGCTAAGATGCAGTGATCAGGGCTTCTGTTGAAAAGCAAAGTCTTGTGGTGATGATCAAAGCACCGCCTGTGTGGCGTAGCTTTGTGTATAACGTGAAATCGCGAGCCTCACACCCCGGTATGAACCAAAAACAGGAGAGGACCTCAGGGAGGACATGCGTTTCTTTCTAGTTAGAAGTGGCGTCAGTGGTTTTACACGCCCTGACGAGTTTGACTTATGTGGTTGTTGCTGTTGCGAGGCGCCTCGGATATATCGGTCGATCCGGGACCGATGGAGTCGTTCATTGGCTCGTTTATGCCCCAAAGGGCGGGGAAACGTATTGTTCTGGCATAATAATCCACATCGGTGGGCCGGCCCTGTCGCTCCAAGGCTTGCCTGCGCGCTTGCCTGTGGCTCGGGCTAGAGAGTCGCGAAGTCGGTAAGGACTATCTTTTGCCTTGGTTCATGACGGAAATCCAATTTCCAAATACGTGACTGTGCGGTTTTGATTGTATACCTATATGTGGCGACATAGTGGTATAGGGCATTAATGCCGTCTATGATTGATACTTATGATTTGAAATTGTTTTTGAAACATATAAACACTAGTAATAATATCAAATGCTTTTGTTTTATTAGTATCAAACATATCTTGGCCATTATAAGGTAAAAACTCTATCCTCCGGTTTGCGTTGCATTGTGTGATGGGAACTGAGTCTTATAATGGCTTCATTTTTATGAAAAGCATTGCGATGTTGACAAGAATTATTTGTTTTAAAGCACTAGCGATCCGATGGAGTAAACCCGTTCCACGAAAGTGGCGTTGTCCTGTGATTAGCCATATTTTAAATGTGTTGAGTAGATTTCTCATACCAGTCCCATGACTGACTAGTAGTTTGTTTCACTTTCAAACTCGGGTGCCCCTTTTTCTACACGGGCAGCCTTGTATTCAGGTTTAGCTGGCTCTTTCCGGATAGCTGGAGCTGAAGATGGATTCTATCATTTATCTCTTTTTATGCTGTTCAGCTCCTGTTGTACATATTTTGTTTGTTTTCCACTGTAGACATTTATGCATAGCTGAACTGTATTTGTACTAAGTATGATCCTGTGTACTGTGTAACTCTGATGTTTACGTTTATCCAGTATATTCTATTGTGCATTATCTGGTGTATTTATTTATTTTTGTTCTGCTATTATCTTTTTATGTTTATATTCCAGGGATTACCCTTGCCACCGTCAGTACGGGGTTTGAGGTCGTCTCAAAAGGCAACAGTCATTTAAAAAGATAATTTATCTTTTTCTTCGTTATCATTAAATTGTTTGAAATGATATATCTATTTATCACTATACCTTAATATGATAAAAAATAACAAAATTTTAGATCAGAAAACATGTGTAAATTACTTATTATTTGCATAAACGGCTAACTTTTTGCGTGAAAGATTATAGATCTTCTAGTAAAAATCTAATGTTTGTATGTTTTTGTACAAAAATACAATATTTGTTTAAAAGGATAAAGTTATTTTTCTTTTTTGACAACTCCGATTGTACCATAAAATATATTAACAATTTAAAAAGTTAATTGTGTTAAAACATTTCTTCCTTAATAAGAATTTTTCAAAGGAGACATTTTTCAATGAGTCAAGATATACACTGAAGAAGAAAATGTGTTTGCTATTATGTAGAGATATACATTATTATGACATAACAATATGTGCAAAACATAGTAAAAATATAATTAATATCTCCTGACTATGAGTAAATAACATGTTTTGTATAATGTGTTTGTATAATATTGAACTGCAAATGAGTCAAGATATAAACATTATTTTGCTTGCTTGCTATTAATTGTGATCGCACATTTATCATGAACCTAGCACTTGTGTCAAGCACTTGTGACTGACATTAGTTTAAAAATGATTTTAAAACAATAGAATGTCTAATAGTACAATATTATACATAAATATAAAATGCTCAACTGTAAAAATTAGAAAACTAAACGTCTCCTACAAAACTGGGGGGACTCCTTGCTAGTGTAAACCACAAAAGTGCGAGTTCCTTATTCAAAATATAGAGATATCAATGATAAATAAGAAATAAGATATTAATATCTCCCTACTTCTGACATTGCTTTAAGTCTGCTAATAACTATCAAACTACAACATAGTTTATAATTGCAAAAATAAATAATAATATAAATAGTTCATGATTAGATAATTGATTAACTTCTAGGGATAATCAACATAAATAAAACATATTTGATAAATGGCAACATCACCATTGCAGATAGTTGACTGACTTCAGAAAATTGAAACCTCCGCATTGCTTGGCATGCAAAAGCCTAACTCACATGTGATCCAACTGGCCAATTACTTTTACTGCAGCTATGGCAAACTTTGAACTACAAAAGATGATATCAGCTTATAATCGCTCACGTCCATCCTTACTTGGTAAATATGGATATATGATCAACAATTTCAAATAAGAATATGACAGCAACTATAACAAAAGTGTGTATAAGAATATGAAATTTCAGAAGTTTGTATTGGATGATGGAATGAGAAACAAGTCTTCTCCATCTAATGGCATTCCAAAAACTAAACTAATTTCTTTTGCTGTCATTTTTAATAACTTGTTTCTAATTCTAAAAGCCTTTTGTTTTACGTCATAAGAAATTATAATTTCATCCAAATAACTAATAAACATGTTTATCATTTATCATTAAATGATTAAACAATTTATCATTTATAAAACTACTCACACATACATGATAAATAGTTTTACTTATGGCAAATTCCATTTCAACCCATAAATATGCTGAGTAGCCCCTCGTTTTAACAAAAAAAATACGAGGACGAAAATGCCCTTTATATGTTATATTTTTTTCCTGTTCTCTGAACATCTCGTAGTCCCCTTACGTGGTTAATCAGTGTATCTCGTAGTAGCACTACATGGTCTTTGAAAGAACAACGGAGAGCTGCTATGAGGTACACTGATGTACCATGTAGGGACGAGGTACACTGATACACCAAGCATTCTCTCTACGTGGGAGGGTATTTTCGGATTTTTTTTAAATTAGTGGGGGCTACTCAGCAAAATTGGGGGTATACCGATTTTTTCATGCTTTGGGGGGGCTACTCAGCATATTGTTGGGTTCGAATAGAATTTGCCTTTACTTATTATTCACTTATATTTACGTATTATGCATAAGATATACTCTGACAATACATTCACACAACCATATATTAAACTGACCACATATTATACATAAAAGCTAAAAAGAAGATGTCATGTAGCTAAAAGGTATCATATAGCTGAAAGAAAAATAAAATGAGAGAAATATTTCCCAATAGATATAGCTGAAAAATCAAAAACCAGACAAAGTGGAGCTGAGAACAATTACAAATTGATTACCAATAGATCCATCTGTCCTGCATTTGAGATTAATCAGCAAAAACAACCAAACACTCAGATTAGCATTTCATCTTGAAATAAAAAACCCTAAAGCAATTCTGAAAATCGAAACTCTTACATTACCATATCTCGAAATCAGAACCCTAAAATTTATGTTAATTGTTATTAATATACTACTAAGATAATCGAATATGATACCTTAATTTCAGTTTGTGGAAAATGCAATTTGAAAAGATGCGGTTTGAGAAGATAATCGTTTATGCTGTTTGAGAAGATTGAAAGTTAGATGAGGCTTCTTCAGATTTTGAGAGAAATTGAAAGAGATGAGGTTTTGTGATTTTTGAGCGAGAAGGAGAATTTTAGAAAGAATGAGCGGAAGAGAGTGCAAGTGTAGGCTTTCACCAAATGTCCTTTAAACTTATTTTTTAAACGGGTTGGTATGCAAACTTGTTAGTGTAGATAATTTGTCACCAAAACCTAAATTCAATATATATATATATATATATATATATATATATATAGAAACACACACACATCAAGGTTTTATGGTTGATAGCATGACACAGTTTCGAGCCCTATATGCATAAGCTTATCTCAAAATAGTACTTAGAAATTATAGGTGCTATGAGTTGAAATGCACAATTTGATTCTCCTTAGAATTGTTTTGTTTGATTCTCCTAAAGTATATTAAAAATAGGATCGACTATATCTCAGTTTCATTGCACCTCAATTCGTTCTAGATTTTCACCATGCATGCGCGTATATACACACATTGTGTGTGTATGTATTCAAATGAAGTCTTTTTTTATTTCATACGTATCACACATTATAAATGTTAAATTATATTGATACTCACATTTGAATAATTGAATTATTTACATATATGTATAAAGCTCAATAAATGACCAATTGAATTTGCTCTCTCATTCAAACTCGTGTCATATACTAATCTCCAATTGATTTTAGAATTTATTTCCATTTAACTCCTCCAATTCATTTTAATTAATTTTCAAGTTTTAATAACTATAATCGATGTCCATTCCACTTCCGTTTCCATGGCTCAATTTATTTTCTTCTTCATATGCTTCATTTTTATTATATCTTACACTCCCACTTACAAAATAAAAAAGTATCCATCATTTTTAATACTCATCATTCTCTTTCTATTTATCAAGCTATTCTTCAATTATTATTTTCATGTTTACATACCGAATGATTATCTCATCGAAGTAAATTTTTTGCCAATTTCGCTTAAGTTGTGCATCCATTTTCTTAATATGTTACAACTTCTAAAATATGAAAATTTTGATATAGATATATGATTAGGTACCTTATTCATTTATTCTCTTAATTATTTCATGTTTCATCATTAACTGGAATAACCTTTCAAGTCATCCATTTCAAACACTTCTAATTTGTCTTCAATGATGTACTAACCGGAGGCAAAAGCTAATTATATTAAATTGATTTCAAAATTTCTTAAACTAGACTTTCAATGTTTTCCTAACTTTTAGTTTTTGTGTGTTTGATGGCGTTCTTATTCAAACCATTAAAAGATATCAACCTTAACAGAAAGCTGTGATATTACTCTCTTAACCTTCAACCAATTTCAAGGCAACTAAATCAAATTTTATTTTCCATGTTATCCTATTGTTTTGCTACTAATATTCTATTTTCTTTTTTGGTGACTCTTTATGCTTTGCTATTATTTGTAACAACCAAATAAGTAATGTTTAAACCTTTCTTCATGCATAACAACCTCCCAATAGTCTTAAATAATAAATGTTGTGCATTTCAAGACAATTTATATGTAAGTACATAACAATATAAATCCATTAGTCTCAGCACCACTAGAGTTTTGATACATATATATTCACATTAATGCATGACATTTGTTGTTTGAAACCATTTCCGTGGATTGATATATATATATATATATATATATATATATATATATATATATAAACTCTTTTTCTTAGGATGTGTGAACTTTGCACAATTTCTCTATAAGTATTTTTGTAAGACTATATCTACGAAAATAAAAAAACGTAAAAGGTACATTCTACACATTTTGAACATATATCTCCTTTATCTTTCGTTCTACCAATAATATTTTTCTATTTAATATATTTGATTGTTAGCTAATTCTATGAGCATTTAAAGCATTCACCAATGATTTTAGTACATTTCTTTTCAACATTTGGAGCATAATAATTGTAGTAATCCTTAAAAATTCATCAAGGAATACGTTAGGTCCTAATATTTCCTACTAGATGATTTTATTTTTACAAATTTGATGGATTTATTTTGCAATTTCTTTATTAGTATTCATGCAATTGCGTCCTTAAGGCTTATAGTTGTCCCTTCAACTTCTATTCCCAAGGCCTTCCCCTTCACATGCTTTCAATTTTATTATCCATTCACTTACGATGACAAAACAAAAAACTATCCATCAGGTTTAATACTTATCATTCCCTTTTTGTTTGTTAAGCTAATCTTCAACTGTATTTCTATGTTTACATCCACATCAACTATCTAACCAAAATAAATCTTTATCAATTTCCTGTAAGTCTTTTGAAATCATTTTTGCCTAAACTTTTAATGGCTTCTAACCTAAGTCCGATTTTCCATTGATCTATGATTAAATATCTTGTTCATTTATTTTATTTAATTTAATTTAAACATTATCAAGATTTATCTTTCCAGTCATGCCTTTCAAACTTTTTTATTTTATCTTCAACAATGTATCGATTATAGGTAAAAGTTTTGTAACGACCCGTATATTTTTGCTAATTTATTTGGATTATTTAAATTATTTAAAATATTGGTTTGAATTTAAATAATCGAATTTAACGATTTATTTGGAATATATTATTTAAATAAATAATAAAATATAATTTTAATTTCTAGAACATTTGAAAATGTGGAATTTGAAATATTTTGTGATCAGGCAGTTTAAAGTGGTCAAATATTGGTTATATTGAAGATATAATGACGATTCCGATTCGAAAACGACGGTTGAGCGATATAGTTTATAATTTAATTAAATAACGAGCTGCTGCGGCGGCAATTCGCGATTTGGCGTTTTGAACTTCAATTGGTCGGTTCAAAATAAGTCGGATTTCCTCGAAATAAGAAGTCGGGACCAGTTTGACGATATCTTTCCAATGGCAGAGAAAAATCGAGTTTTCATCATGTAGATTTTATTTTATGTCCAAATCAAATTTTGAAATGGTCGCTATGGAATTTATATATATATATATTATTGATTATTTATATAGAATAAATGGTTTTTAAAATTTTTATAATATCGATTTGGCTTCAAACTCAACCGGGGATATTTTATTATGGTAATATACGATATTCTGGTCGTATATGGCCAATTTCAATATTTTAATAATATTATATTGAGGTATTTTAAAATTGGTTTATTTTATTTGAATTGGCCAGTTATAAAAGGGCCTTTATTCAAACGACCTCAGTTTTCGACGAAATAAATTTTATTGGAACCGCAGTAGTAAATTATTGCTAGGTTTCACGTAGCGTGTCAATCGGGGTAAATTTGTGAGCATGGCAAAATAAAAAGCAAATATAGACGACCATTTGAACGTGAACGAGCACCATTCGAGCAAATGAACTTGGAATTCGACGAAACAAGTTTCATTAGGACGGTATCGTCAAATTATACTATGCCATCCATTCGCATCTCGAACGGGGTTCAAATGTGAGTGCAGGAGCGAATAAATAACGTTCGAAAACGCAATAGGTACGAAATAAAATATCGTTCATCACATCGAGATAAATAAATATTATTTCCTTTTATTAATATGAACCCCCTCAGCCTATATTTCAGTTCGTTCCACCCAAAACAATTTTCAACCAAGCATATTTGCAGAAAAGCCCCTCTTTACAAAATCAATTATATCTTCCAATCTGTTGAGAATTTGTGAAGGCAACCTAAACAAAAGTTGTAGATCGGGTTGTTATCTACCTACTATAAAAAGTTGGGTGAGTTTCGTTGACTGTGGTGGCCGGAATTCGAGATGAACAGCGAAGAACAGTTTTCGATTTTGGCCTAAATTACAAGGATTTGGTTGATTTGAGGGAACGAGACCTTGGGGGTTTTGTAGAGGAGAGGCAAGGCTTCGTTTTGGCTATAGTCTGAGGTTGAACGGTGGTTCGAGGAGGTCGTGGCATCGAGATGAACAGAGGTGTACATTTTTGAGTTGTTTTCAGAAGTGTCGAGGGCTTTTCTTTAATTTTCGGTGACTCTGGCACTTTCTGGTGTCGGGTCTGAGGGTCAGTCGAAGGAGCGAAGCATGGTGGTCAGCATGGCGGTGGTCCGGTGGTCAACGATCATCGGTGGAAGGAGAAACTGGCGATGGAACATTTTCCGGTCGGAGATGATTTTCTGGTGATGGGCGAAGGAGTGGGGGTTGACGTTTAGGTCTGGAGTAGCCCACTGAGGCGCAGTGCCGGAGGTCAGGTCGAGGTGGGCCCAGGTCATCGGTGGCGGCGCCGGAAGTGGACGGACGAGGTGGTGTTTTCTTTTGTCAATGAAGTAACGATTGAAGAAGGAAGGAGCAATCGGGTTCGGAGGAAACCAAGTGGAGAAAATACGTATTTTCGTTAATACAAGGATGACGTGGCACTGATTAGGTAATTAAAAGGTAATTAAATATTTAATTAATTTTTATATTTCTTAATTAATAACCATATAATATGTTCAAACTTTGAAATGCGATAACTTCCACATACGTTAACGAAATTCAACGAAACAGGATCCATTAGGATCACAGGGACGAGGCCTAGATGATGGCACTGACTAGGCACTGATCTGACGCTGTTGAAATTTCAGTAAATTTTGAATGTCCATTCAGGATTAAAAGGAACAAATGCGTCAACCTCTAATCGAATAATGTGGTGAGTTAATTCTCACACCTTCTGGAATCCTATGATGTGGTAAATTCATATTAAAATATAATTTACCTTTAAAAAAATATAAATTGGTTGATTGGTTGCTATTGGTTGTTATTGTTTGATTGATTGCTGTTGTTTATATTTAATCGTTTTAAATTAATAGATCATATGAAATTTATTTCATATATTATCATAAATGTATAACGAGCTGTGATGCAGGGAAGAACAGGTTGGAGGGATCCGACCGGATTCCTCAAATATTATATATGTTGTTTGTTTGTTTTATATCGTGATGTTTGAACTGATTGAACCCCATATGGTAGAAAAACCTTTTTGAGCGTGTTGGTTGAATAGATATTCACCTGTGTTTAAAATCAACCGATAGTGTTGATTTGGTAATTGGCACTGAATGGCCTAAAATGTGTTGTTTTAGACGTCGGTTTACTGTTCGGTGAATCGACGCAGTTTTAAAGTTATAAATTTTTGGTAAAATAGAATATTTGTTTTTAAAAAAATAAATGGTGACTTTAAGTTAATGAAAGTTATTTAAAAAGGAGAAATGATGAGTAAAACTAGTTGATAGTGAACTGAGATGTACGGTCGATAAATTCAATTGTTCTAAAACTGAATGCACTAATCGAGTTACTTTGATTCTGAAGTATTTGTTAAATAAAATGAACATATGTTAAATGTTAGAAATCTTCGATTTAATATAAATTAATGTATGTATCAAGTGGGTTAGTGTTGACAAAGTAATTGTTATTAATCAGCCTTTAAAAATGATAACTCTCCTATTCCTGATAAACAACAAAGTTAACTATATAAAATATAGTTAATATTAAAGTTAAATATTTTTTGTTATTAATAAAAAATTGGAGAAATGATTTTTAATGGGAATTCGATTAACAAGGGGTTAATTGACGATAAGAGGAATAAGAATTTATAAAAGGTATTATAAAGCAAATGTCCAAATGAGATTGGAAATGTAATTGGTAAAGGGATATAGGGATTTGAATAAGAATTTCATCGCAAGGGAAATTACATACGGTGTGGTGTGTTGAATGATGATAAAAGGATTTTTGAAATGAAATCCAAGTTATAGGGGTCTTTAATTTAAAGTAAGTGGGAAAGCGGATTTTCAATCCAAGATTTCGTTATGATAAACATGCCGTATAAATAGGAATAAATTATTCGATAAGTGATTTTTATTATAAAGAAAAGTGTTATAAGCAAAATAAGATTTAAGTTAAAGTGGTGATTTGTGGAGACTTACTTAATTGAACGAATTAAGTAAGGAGGTTATATCGAAAGGAGTTTTCAAATAAAAGAAACGGTTTATAAAACCAGCTTTGAAACAAGGGGTAAACGAGATTTGGTTATCAGTGGTTAAGTAACGAACTTATATTATTCTAAGGTAAGAACGTTGTCGATCAAGGTCTGAGAGGTAAACAAAATACCCCAACTTGAACGGCTTCACTATTATCGAGGAGTGATATTCGGTTGGTGGTAAGTGCAAAGTGTTGGAATCGGTTAATTATCCCATACGAGAAATATTGAATTGAGTATAAGGTTTTGAATAAAAATGTTGGTTACAAGATAAATAAGAATATTTGACTTTAAGTTATCTAAATTTGACATTTGATTTGTCATATCAAATTGGTAATTTGGTTTAATCCATTAACTATTATGTATATAAATATATATCATGATGCCAGGATTTAAGGAAATGGAAAAGTGGTTTTAAATTATATAATTGACATTTACTTTCACCAAATTATAATTTGTAAATAGTTTCATACCATTTAAAGTATATATATATATATGTATATGTCGAGATGATTGATTGTAAAGAAAAAGGGAAAGGGTTTTAAAAGGAATACATCGATATTTCCAAAAGAGATGGAAAGCTGGGAATAAACATATACTTGCTCGAAAGTGTCTAAAATAATTTTTGTTATAAATAAGAATAAATGTAATGTTTTCAATATATTAGAAGATTTAAAGGTGGAATTACCAATTAGTTTTAAAGAGGCCAAGCAGTGCCAAGTACCTGAATCAGCAAACTCATTGTACTCACGCTATTGTTATTTGATTGTTAAATCATCGATTATCAAACCCGCTCAATACAGTTGTCGGTACGGAAAGACCGGGATCGAATTATATTCGAAAACCATTCCGACCAACAAATACATGAAGATATTTGAAGACCGTCGAGATGGAGCATTGAAGACCGTGGATCTTTATAAGCGGAAGAACCGCTAATAATCTTTGGTTAGCTCCCAAAGTTAAACTGTGGTTCTGTCGTGGTTGGAATCTATGGATTTCAAGGACTACTCACTACTGATCCATGGGGTGATTCCTATATGAAATGCGGTAGGAAAGGGCCTTCGGTTCATCCTGTTCCTAGATGACTTGTATGGACGAGTGTCTGACAGAGTATTTCCAAAGGGGTCACGTACGTTGATTTCTTCAAACATATATCTGTTGATGGCGGAGGAGGCTGTACACCTTCTCTTAGCTAACCGCAGAGTATTTTTGTGGATGTCAATTAGTGATATCTTGCGGATCTGACGATGTGGCATTCAAAGTGAATGATGGCCAAATGTTTGAAAAGGAATTCTAGCCTCAAGCCTCATCAACTGGGAAATGACAAAAATCGGGCAGGCAGCATGGCTATGTGGGTCGCTCCCATTAGGATGTATGATCACCTATCTAGAGAAATTTCATTTACTTCTTTAATCTATATTTCGATGCTGTCCCATATCGGGAGGAGGTTACTGATCCCAACCGTTGGTGATATACATTCGATACACTCAAGAGAAATGAGTGGTCGGTCATGTGTGGGCCGGGTTGCAAGACGTTCTTGTTGAACCCAGTGTATTCGCCTATAGAGATGCACAGTCGGAAGGTGGTCCCATACCTTGTCAAGGTTGGAATCCAATATCCAATAAGCACCCGCGTTTTTCGATTGTATACTATATATGGGGAGCGTGAGATGCAAGCGTTCCTCTAGATTGTTATTTACTTGTATTTAGACACTATGATAATTTCAGATCAAAGTATGATTTCAAAAATGTTTTGGGTTATGGTAAGGTACAAACCGTCCGTGTTTATGTGTGAGCTGGTCTTACTATTATCCTTTGATTTCATAAAGGATTTTCCAAAGTTAAACAAGTGTGTGTCATGTGAATTTATCACTGACAGTATTCCAGACTGACCCGGCGTATTTTGCTTTGCTTCAAATGTGCTCGGGTCAGACCGAGTGTATTTCCAGGTTAGGTTCTCTTGGAGTTCCAGGAGCTGGAAGCAGGCGGCTTCACCACTAGTTATATATATACAATTATTTTTCCGCTGTGGCTGATATGTGTGAACTCTGATAATTGGTTTGTATTTACTGTTCTTTTGTATAAAGAGATTTGATATTATATTTTATCGTTCCGTTGTGAGATTCTGATGTGGTGTTCTTCTTCTTTCTCCTATTCTAATATTCTTTCTTCCTTTTCTCACCCTCAAAATTCTTTCTATTGACAATCCAGTGTTTTCGATGCTTGAATAGTCGACATGGTGATATTATGTTGATTTTCGGGATCGAAAATCCACTGGGTCGTTACAAAGGTGATAGTGTTAAATTGATTAAAAAGTTTCTTACATAAAGCTTTCAAAATATATTTCTAGTTTTTATTTTTTGTGTCCTTAAAGACGTTCTTATCTGATACAATGAAAGGCACAGAACTCATTTTTGATTGATAAGAAACCTATGGTATCACTTTCTTTGTCATTGACTAATTTTAAGAGAGTCAAATGAGATGTTATTTTTCATATTATCCTATATACATCTTACTAATATTCTATATCATATTTTTACTTTGTAACTCATTATGCTCTTCTATTAATCAAATCGCTATTTCAGTTAAATCTATATATTTTTCTCCATGCATAGTAACCCACTTGTTTGTTTTAGGTAATAAATGTTACGCATTCCAAGATAATTTTAGATAACTGCATACTAATAAATCCATTAGTCTTAACACCACTAGAGTCCATTTTGTTACCTGCATATTTGCACTAGTGTAACATTTAATATTTGAAAAATGTCTGTTGGGAACAAAAAATTTCGGCAACGTCATGTGCGTTATCACTCTCCTGAAGGCATTTCAGTGTTATGCTCGAAGACACAAACTAGTTCTAAAAAAACATCGCCGCATCTAGAATGAAACAGTCTTTCTAATCTGAAAAATATCGACCAATTTTCATGATATAGCTGATTCTGATTTGAACTTTGAAATAATGCTCAAGGTGTTTACTTTTGTTAAAGAATAAGAAAAAGAAAATTGCTTGTTATTCTATCCGAGTGAAGAATAAAAGAAAATATTTGTTATTCTCTTTATAGGAAGAAGAAGATGTCTGTTATTCTTACCATTTTTCTTCTATCTATCTATCATTTAAATAGGAAGAATGGAAATTATAAGCATTACTAAAGTGATGGAATGTTAACGGATTTTAATTTATTCTCATTTAAAATAATATTGTAAAACCATTAGCTTTCGTAATGACTCAATAATAATGTCACATACATATATTATTATTGTGCAGGTGTTGACGTGGGTAATTGGTTATTTGCGCATGCCAACACCCGAATGCAAGTTTAGACGTAAACTTATAATCCAATATCCAGAGTACGAGAAATGTAAAGGAAACACACAGCTTTACAGTGGTTCGGCACTAACAACTACGTCCACTTCATAGTAATCATTCATCATGTATTTGTTGATTACAATGTTTATACAAGTTCGGACAATTATTTTATACAAAGTTGTACAATTGAATAACAAATAACTTGTTATTTCATAACTTTGACCAAAATGCCCTTCTTATTTTTGTTGACCCAAATCATGTGTCAATGTCGAAGAAATAGTCCCAATGTCTAGAAGTATGAAAATATGTCCAAAAGCACGCCAAAAGTACAATTAAAGGCCAAAAGTTGTAGGCAACCGTTTGTGCAACGTTTACAAGTCCATGGAGATGTCTAAAGTCATGAAGATGATGATGGAAGTCAATAATGATACTTGAGAGCTCCAATCTCATATGCCAATGTGTAATAGAAGTCCAAAAATGCCAATCCCTAAGAATTCCAAGCAATGGGGTATTTATATGTGAGTTTTGGTGACATCAGCCCGAATTTCGTATCCTGAGGGGATGCAAAATTCGCATCCTAAAAAGAAAGATAAGAAACCGAGTTGTTTGCGAAAAATCACATCTAAGAGTTGTGTAAATTAAAATCTCGAAATTGGTTAATCGACACGTACAAATCAGTTGAAAATGTGTGATGCGCACGTGGCAGCCTCATTCCAAATTTCTTTGTTAAAATCCACTTTTTGCATCCCATGCCAAGGTTAGGAATTCGCATCCTAAATTCACAATGTGCGAACACAAAAATTTGTACCCAAACTGCTCTTACCCAGTGACATTGTATCCCAAAATCATGCCGAAAATCGTATCCGCCCTTTGCCAGGCCACATTTTATATCACGTTCCATTGATACGAGGCCGTGGCTTTTCGCATCTTCCTCGATGCGATCCAGTGTTTTTCGAGTTGCTAGATCCTGTGTCCAAGCTAAGCCAAATTTCGTATCTCCAATGCATATACGATGATCCGTGGAAGAAACATGAAGCGCTCAAGGGAAATTTCGCATCCTGGCCTGATGCGAAATTTGAGGGATGTGAAATCGTGACGCCCCACGTCTGTTAATGTCACTCATAAGAGAATACATTAAGTTTCGTGAAGCGCAATAGGCAAACAATAACTAAAATTCCAAAGATAGATATAAATAGGCAGCAGAAAATTAACTTTTATTATTAAAGGCAAAACATAGTTCTAAACCGGTTAGATCATCAAATACCAAATACTTCAAATAAAAGCATCTGTCTTATAATGCCAAACATCAAAGTACAATAATGTAAAACCATATACCTTTTTACAAGCAATAGAAAAGTAGAAAGATAATCAAAGAAGTACATCAAATCAGAAAAAGCCCTGATCCAAGCTAAAAGAAAATCCTAATCACTACGGAATTCTACCACTCTGAGGACCTAAGGGGGGAAGGAAGAGAAAGAAACCAAGCAAAATAGGTCGGACATAAAGCCTGGCGAGTTCCAATAATTTTCAGTATATGCATAAAATAGAGGTATCAAGACAGATAAATAAGACTGGATGAGAAAGTACATTAACATATAAGTACAAGACAACAAGATAAACAATGATCAAGTAAAGCTACTCATTTTTATCCCAAGAACAAGTTTTTCTCTGCACTAATACTAGTATATCAGGATTAGGTGTTATCCTAATTACATAACAGGATTAGGTGTTACCCTAGTTACTACCCATTTGATCGCCTCCCAACTACGTAAATACCCTGTGTCAGCCCTGGTAGTACGGTGTTTCACTTCTAACGTAGCAATTCATAGAAAAAAGACCTATTTACTGTTGTTACAACGTCTTAATTTTCCTAATCGGACCCATACACGCTCATGATTCCGCCGGAAAGAGCCCTTGCCCGCCTTTCTCTTTTTGAACCTCTTACTATCAAGTTTAGTAAAGCATGCCCTGGGCCCTACCTAGTGCAAGTCCCCCAAACAAGATACTGATAGGGATACTGACAGATATAGGTTTAAAACAACAAGATTGACATAAGACAAACCCCCTAAGCTTGTTCCCCTAAGCAACTAGGATTTAAGAGACCCCAAAATCCGATACAACAGTATAACGAGGGACCTCTTAGCTTATTAACAATCAAGTTTAACTTAGCAAGTTTAAGTTCATTAATAAGCATGGTTTTAATCTTACATGTTATTATGTGTACAACCCCTTCCCCGAAACAAGCACCTTCCTAGATATACATATACACTATAGTGATTTAGTTTAGTTAACCTACATCTGGTACTTACATTTTCTTAATATGGTCTTTACTCAATCTCTGTATTAAGTCTAATCTAACATGTATACATATGTGCATATTCTTCCTTTTGATTATATTCCCAATTTACAATCAAAAGTCCTCTTATAATATGCCCAAGTTATCCTTTTCATTGTCATTTCATATTATCCCAAATTCAATTATACGCAATCTTAAATCGGAAATGGCTTAGGCTCCCGATGGCCTAGGCTCAGCGTAAATAAAAGGGAAAAGTAGAAGGAGAAGAACATAATCAAATCAAACTGTATAAAATAGAAATATAAACAAGACCGGAAATAAATTAAACAGCAGAATAAAGATAAGGAAAATAGACATGTATGAACATAAATGATTAATCAAGTGACAGTGAAGGAACATATATTCTATAACAACTGCATAGACGAATAACAGTAAAAGAATAATATAGAAATTAACTTATAGGTACTGTATGTTCTAAGTCCAATTTTATTCGCTTTCGCAATATGTTTCAAGATATATGATCTGAAATAACTTGTACTCACGGGGCTAGGTATTAAGTTTATAAATAGTTCTTAAAAGAAAAAAGTTTTATGTTGATTGCAGATCTTGAATTTTCTCAGTTAATCTAACTTTCAGTGGCATTTCCCTATTTTATTTATTAATTTAGAATATAGCCATGGAGGCAGAGAGAGGTGAAGAATAGTGTATGTAGATAAAATGAGAGAGAACCCCTATTTATAGATTAACCAAGCTAATTCTTAACCGTTAGATTTTAGGGTTTTAAATCTAGCCATATAACTCATCCAACGAACCTAATATATAAAATAGTCCAAACACGTCATCCACAATTGGGCATACATGCTGATGGATTGACCCATAGTTCGACCCCTCTTGACATGTGTTGACCCATAAGTCGACCCAGGTTCGTGTTGACCGGCTTTTTGGCAAAAGGCGCCACAACTCAAGACCAAGGCTCATTATCAAATACCAACATAACCTTCCCTTCTTGAAATCGACTTTCATACTCGATCGATCAATTACAGTTTGAACTGAGCCACCATCAAAGCATGCATAGATATCATCCTCCAGAACTGGCAAACGCTTCCGAAGTCAAAACCAACTAATCGATCAAATTATCCTCGAAAGGTCGAGTCAATCCTGAAATGTCGGATTGGAAATATCAGGCTAGATTATTTACTATAAGACGAAGTCCTACTCCCAAGGCTAAAAAACCGGTCAGCTTTAACCTGCACTACTTTTCACACACCAGATTTCATGTTTAACGTATGCTGCAATTCTTGAGGAGAACTATTCATCAGCAAGAGACCGAGTCCCTCTGCCTACAACTACTTTATAGGTTCGAGTTACACATGGTCGGCCCCGAAGAAGATGCATGCCACATTGCATTCAGCTCCGCCCACCTTCTCGCCTATAAATACATCCTTACCAGAATAGAAACATGTGAAAAATATCCACTGAAAAGTTCACGGTTCGCACTCCAAAAATAGCCTAGCGTGCACTTCAGTTCTCCAAATATAACACAAGGATTTTGTGTATAAACCATTTATTTCTGTACTCTCTTTCAATCAAAAACTACTATAACCTATAATCGATGGTATAAACAGAGATTATAAAGTGGACGTAGGCTTGGTTGAAGTCGAACCACTATAAAAATATTGAGTCTCATATGTTTATTTACTTTTTCTTACATTCTATGAATATTATTTTGTGTGGTCAACGCATTTTGGAGGTTGATTGTCATTTGACCAACTTTTGAGTCAAAAATTTGGCGTGCCAGGCAGGGGGTCAACCTTACAACCTTAGGAAACTCTTAAAGAAGCAATGGAAAAACGAAAGAAGGAAGCAACACCTTCTCACGCTTAATCTCAACCTGCTGGTGCGACAGACACAACAACAAACGGAGGTAAGCCAGGAGGCTTCCTCCCACGAATACCCATCCCAATACTTAACTAGGGACATGATGGATGAAGTATTAGCCAGACTCAGAGCTCAGATGGAACATCAGGATGAACTCCTCACAAAGCATTAAGAAATGATGAATGATTTCCTCGTTCGGATGGAAGGGAGACCGAGCAACCGAGCATCACTTCCTACAGGAGGTGAAGCTGGGGAAACCGCTAATCTCTAATCCAATGATATCCACTCCCCAGATAGGCCTACACCTATTCTTGTACCTGGTTCAACTTCACTTCCCGACCGGCCAAACCTAAGGTCATTACTCCTGGCAACCAACGAAGTTGGAGTAGTTGTAGATGCTCAGGTCTGCCAAGGCCAAGTCCTAGGTTGGTCGACCATTTTGCCTCCAATCCAGGGTTCGACTTAACTCCCTGGACAAGCAGCTCTCAAAGTAGTGCAACTTCTGGGTCGACTAGAAAACGGACCGATGCAACCTTCGGTCCGATCTAGTATCTTACCACAAACCCGACTTAAGTCACCTCCCACTTGACCTTCCCATCACGACGATCCAAGCTTAGCTGGGAGAAGCAACTCTCCGTCTCACCAAGACCACTCTACCATACCAACTCTTGGAAGGACGGAAGAAAACACTACTAAAAATCACCATGACATCACCGCGAGCGAGGACAATACCGAGCCCCGAGTTGATAATGCTTACCCGAACCGATCTAATCCTACCGGCGCGGATATGGTTCGGCCCAATACACATTCCACCCAAGCGGCTCCAGTCAATCCCGAACCAACAGCCGAGGTTATGGACCACCTCCACCTATCACTTGTGGGTCGTATCGAACTGACCCCAAGAACTGACGACGTGCATCCAACCCGTACTAGGATTCATACCAATGTCCCCAATGCAGAATTGGATTCATGGCAATAACTCCTCGGGGATGGAAGTCAAATTACAAGTATCATCAAGCACTTCACTAGAGGCACTTCTTCTCAATAGGACGTTGATAACGTCCATCCCAGCCCCTTCATACGGGAAATCGAAAACTTGCGCAACCCTCTGAACTTCAAGCTTCTGGTCCTGGAACCCTACAACGGCAGGACCGACCCCACCATACATCTCATGCGATACATGCATCACATGGAAGTACTATCAACATCGGTCAATGTCATGGCCAAGTGCTTACCTCTCTTTCTCACCGATATTGCTGGCATTTGGTTTTAGCAGTTAACAACTGAATCGATCAACAGCTGGAATATATTGGTCACTCGCTTCATCAAACAGTTCAAAGTTCACATCTCTCGATCAAAGAGCGTCATGTTCCTCACATCCATCAAGCAATGGTCCAGAGAGACCCTACACTCCTTCCTAGAAAGGTACAATGCGGCTATAGTATTGGTTGATCGACCTGAGCCAACCGATGGTGCTTATGGCCGCCGTAGTTAGTGTCCCGGACCGAACTGATTTCAAAATCTCCCTCCAAAGGGATCCTTCTAGAGACATTGGAGAAATCTACTCTGAAGTCCGATAGATTCCTTCGACAAGAAGATGCCAACATCAAGATGGAAAATCTGAAGCACTTGCTGCAAAGGATGGAGGACTGACCACCGCTGTCTAAAACAAGGGGAAAGGGAAAGCTTCGAAAAAGAATCATAGGAATTTGCAGTTCTGAAGAGGACCCAAATACGATCAATAAACCGTGAAAAGTAGACGTGTATGACTTAAAGGATCTATATGGATATAACAGAAATGTATGTGATATGCTAACTAATTAATATGCAATAGTTATGTAGGTAAAACCTAAGTTTTAGAGATATATCACAAACAAAGTAAATACAATAAATAAAGTAAAGTGACACTAGGAATTTTTATACTGGTTCGGACTTCCCGCCCTACTTCCGGTCCCGAAGCACCTCTTCGGAATTCACTAACAACGCCCTCTCTTAACCCGGAGGAATAGGTCGGTACACCGAGCCCCAACAAGGATGCCTCTCTCTGGAAAAACTACATAGGTCTTCAACAATTACAAGTATTTGACTTCTAATTTGTGTTCTTGAATCAACATGATAGCCAACAGTTTAAGTACAACTGTAACGACCCGCATTCTACGCATCATAGGATCGTAGAATATTTATTTCTTTCGCATACGAAGTCGTATGGTCATGTAACTTTGGGGGACGACTATTGGGGTCATTTCCCATGTTCATGATTTTTCCCGATTTTTAAATGACCATTTTACCCCTAGTTGGCACTGTTTTGGCCATAACTTTTGACTGGAAAGGAATTTTGACTTGAAACCACTTCCATTGGCTCCGGATGTTGGTTTCTCTTTCCGTAGAGTGGTCACATTAGCCAAACGGACTCACCGTTTGGGAGATATGGCTGAAACAAGTTTCAGATGGTGAAAAACAACTTAATTGGGCTTAACCGGGTGATTAACAGCTAGGCCCAAAGGGGAATTTCGGGTTTAAGGGTATATAGGGGTGATTAGGGTTAGAAAACATTTCTTTAGACATTTTCCAGCCGCCACTTTCATTTCCCTTAACCTAGCCATGGCCTCCACTCTCTAAATCTCTCTAAAACACCCAAAATCACTTCCTAATCAAGGATTAAGGCTTAGAGGCATCAAATCAAGGAGGATTAGCACAAGGACTGAGGTAGGGCTGCTGTTATATATTGGAATTCGTGCAAATCAGAGGTTCACTTCAGATTTGGAAGTTTTATTGTGGCAAAGGTGAGTGATTTGCATAGTTTTTGCACTAATTACGGTAATTAAGGGTAATTAGTGAAGATTAGCGAATTTATACACTAATAAATTCTAGAAAAATATTTAGAAATTCGAAAATAATATTTTATGCCTCTGGTAGAAATTTGGTTTAATTTGATGAAGTTTTGTTAACCTTATGATTAGTTTTACTTAAACATGCTTAGGGGAAAATAAGGAGTTTTGGCCACTTTTGATCCATTTTGCTTCGTTAGAATTGTTGTTTGGTGTTGGTGGTTGCTATTACATGTTGTTATGACTTTATGGAGTGTTTTGTGATTGATTAGAGAAGTTAGATTGGTCAAAAACGTCGTCGAATGGCGTAAGATAGTCGCTGGAAAACAAGTGCAGGAAATATACCGAATCGGATCGCCCTATGTACCACGATCCGCCCCATCTTCCACGATCCGAACCGATGGCACGACTCGATCCGTCGATGCTTGAAGACCACGATCCGTTCCAGCCTGGGTGTCACGATCCGCCTGAAGGAACACGTCACGATCTGAAGAGCACGACTCGATCCATCAGAGGTGACCACGACCCGATCCAGTGGAAGGAGCACGAGTTGACACCATGGGCGATCCGCGAGTCGCGATCCGACCCAAGCGAGGGTGATGACCACGATCCGAACTGAGAAGCTGACGATGGCGACCTGAAGCAAAGTGAAGAGGGGAAATGAAGACCGATCCGGATAAAGATGATGACCAAAACCCGAGATGCAAAGGAAGTCCAAATGAGAAGTTAGAGCTCAAGATTCAGATGTGAATCAACGAGTTCGCTTCATAGTTGGGTTTTGCTGCGGGACGCGTGCCAAGGAGTTATCGACGTCTATAGCTTTGGACCACTATGGTAGGAGGTGCGAAGGCGGATTCAGGGCCATTATGGCATCGGTAGAACCAAGGGCCACGACCAATGAAGTGGGTCATTGAAATGTTTGGTCATGACTCCAAGTGTTTGGCTTGGTCACAACAGGGTTTCTACAAGTCGGGATTCGTCGTTACCTCAGTTTGTCTAGTGTTCCAAAGTGGTAGATGTCGTATGCTTTACGCACTGAGTGAGAGATGTGAGGATGGTTGTTATGGATGGTTTGTTTGCTATCATTATGACATACACACCCCACCCCCGTATTCTTTACACTATTCATTATGGCACCTTAGAGCATTGTACGATATGTGGTACTAACTCTTTGGTTGCAGGTCCAGGTTCAGGTATGGTTTAGCATACCTGTTATTACTCTGTTTAGATGCTTATCGCTCATACCAGGCTTTATGTCTGACCCAGAGTTTTATGTCTCCTCTTATTACTCTGGGTGCTCACACGAGCAGACTAGAGACAGGTTAGCTGGTGATGCACGGGTAGATGATCCGGAGACGAGCAGGAGGCTTCCACGTAATATATATATATAGTATTCTCCCTGTGTTGTTGAAGATCACTGCTTGGGCATTGGTGGTGCATCTTCTACTTTAGTTTTCTTTTGATTAGAGACAGTAAATTTGGAAAGTTGTAATAAGCTGTATTTGGATTTTCGCTGCTCTGATGTTGACATTGATTATTACTTATCAGCTTATGCACTGTCTCGCCTGTTTTATGTCAAGTATGTTATTATTATATTTTTATCCCATGCGCTGTGAGACATTCTACAGGTTCCTTGATTAGTTCATTCTCTTCCTTCCTTTCTTTGGCGACCGTCCTGTGCTAGTCGGGCACGTGTACAGCGCACTTTCGGAGGAAATGCAGGCTGGTGCGGGGCGGGCCGTCACACTTGGTATCAGAGCTCTAGGTTGCGTAGTTAACCTAGGGAAGCTATCAGGGAGAGATAATATACGTATACGAGAGAGCGTATTTGTGATTACTTTGGTTTTTAAAAGCTATATATTTATATATATACTATTAGTAGTATAAGGATGGAGTTATACTGCGCTAGCACCACTATGGAGTCGTTAATCGTTCCCTTTTTCCAGATTGACGATGAGCCGAGATACTAGAGGTGCTGGTAGAGGAGCCAATAATGGGAATGCTGCTGACATGAGGACGATGTTTACTGACCTCATGAGAGAGATGCTTAGAGATGTGCAGAGGGCAGCTCCCAATGGTGGAAATGGTGGTGGTCCAATAGTGCAGGCGCCGAGGGTCGACTTCGCCAAGTTGAATAAGGATTATACTACCTTGGTGGGAAGTCGTTTCACGGAACGGAGTCGGCCACAGATGTTCAAGATTGGTTGGATAGTTGCGAACATATCTTCGAGGATTTGGGTATCGAGGATGTAATGAAGAGAAAGTTAGCGTCCCGTCAACTGCAAGGGCGGGCAATGAATTGGTGGAATGCTATAAAAGCAGCTACTCCTGAAGATCAGATTACTTGGGAGCAGTTTAAAGCTCGCTTTAGCGAGAAGTTCATTCCATCTGCTCAGAAGTCAGTGCTGTTTAAGAAATTCTTGGAGCTCAAGCAGAATGGCAGAGCTGTCTCGGAGTATATTGCTGAATTTGACACTTTGTCAAAATATGGGTTATCTCTTATTGATACTACCGAGAAAAAGAATGAGAAGTTCATAACCGGTTTGGATCAGTACTTGGGGGAAAGGCTTATTAACCACATCGATGAGTCGTTTGAGTCGATTGTAGGGAAAGCATTGAGGTCAGAAAGTCTCTACCCTAAGCCGAAAACTGAGGTTGCATCTGCTGAAGAGCCAAAACCACAAGCAAGTGGTGGGGGCAAGGGTGGTTCCCAGAATAAGAGAAAGCAGAATCAGACTAAGGAAGGCCAGAAGAAAAAGAACAAGCAAGATGTGGAGTGCTTCAGCCGTGGTAAGAAGGGACATTATGCTAGTAATTGTCGGGCCAAGCCAGCAGATAGGAAGTGCTTCAACTGTGGCCAGATGGGACATCACAAGGACAAGTGTCCACAGCCCCCTAAGGAAAAGCAATGGTGAAAGCATACGCCCTTAATGCTATTCCTTCTTCGTCAAATGCCCCAACAGCGGCGGAGAAGGGAAAGAATGTCGTCATTCAAGGTATGCTTTCTGTTTATGATGTTCCTGTTAGAGTTTTGTTTGATACCGGAGCTTCCAGTTCTTTCATATCTAGTGACCGGGTAGATAGGTTGGGATTGGAGCCCGAGATTGTCGATAGACCTTTAGTAGTGACGAACCCGATTGGTGGTTCGACTAGCCTTAGCATGATTTGTCGTAATGTGGTCTTATCGAGTCATGGATGCATGTTTGTTTGTGATTGCTTTGTTTTGGGCTTTACTAGGTTTGGCATTATTGTGGGAGTAGATTGGCTCCAAAGATACGGGGTGGTGGTAGACCGTGAGGGCTTGTTGGTGACAGCTAGAGCGGATGATGGGCGGAGGATAGTGTTTGGTGGTCTACCCAGTAAGGGGGTATTGGCTAGTTTTCTAAACTCCCTCGACATTCCGCATAGTGAGTTGTCAGGTTTGCCCGTGGTTGGCCAGTATCCGGATGTTTTCGAAGAAGTGACCGGACTTCCACCACACCGAGAGATTGAGTTCCGTATTGATTTGGTAAAAGATGCCAGGCCTATAGTGATGCCACTTCGTCATATGGCACCAAGAGAGCAGCGAGAGCTCGAGGTGCAAGTCAGCGATCTTTTGAAGAAGGGATTTATCAGAAGGAGTGTTTCTGCATGGGGAGCACCAGTTGTGTTTGCTATCAAGGCGGATGGTTCCCTTCGTTTGTGTGTAGACTACCGCGAGTTGAATAAAGTGACGAGGAAGAACAAGTATCCTCTACCGCGGATATATGATTTGTTTGATCAGTTGAGTGGCGCGAGAGTATTTTCTCAGTTGGATCTCGCGACAGGTTTTCATCAGCTTAGAGTGGAAGCTGAGAGTATAGCTAAAACGGCATTTCGGACGCCGTCTGGGTTTTATGAGTGGTTGGTCATGCCATTCGGGCTGACCAATGCCCCAGCATATTTTGTGGATCTTATGAATAGGGTATTCAGAGATCAGTTGAATAAGTTTGTCCTTGTGTTTGTTGATGATATTTTGGTCTATTCGAGGACAGAGGAAGAACACAAGGAACATTTAAGAGTAGTGATGGAGGTGTTGAGAAAACACCAATTGAAAGCAAAGTTTTCTAAGTGTCACTTCTGGAAGAGGGAAGTGAGGTTCTTGGGCCATGTTGTATCAGAGAATGGTATTGCCGTAGACCCGGCAAAGGTGGCTACGGTATAGGATTGGCCTACGCCCAAGAATGCAACAGATGTAAGAAGTTTCTTGGGGTTAGCGGGATATTATCGTAAGTTTATCCAAGGTTTCTCCAAGATAGCAGCACCATTGACCCAGTTGACCAAGAAGAATCAAGCTTTTGTCTGGGATGAAAGGTGCAAGAATGCATTCAAAAGTTTAAAGGACAAGTTGACAAGCGCACCGGTGTTAGTCATTCCTAAGGGGGATGAAGAGATGACGGTATACACGGATGCCTGTGGTACCGGACTGGGTGCTGTATTGATGCAAGGTGGTAGGGTGGTGGCTTACGCAAGTCGGCAATTGAAACCGGACGAGAGAAGATACCCTACCCATGATTTAGAATTGGCAGCGATCGTGTTCGCGTTAAAAATGTGGAGACACTATCTCTTGGGAGAAAGATTTGAGCTGTTTACAGATCATAAGTCGTTAAAGTATCTCTTCTCTCAGAAAGATCTGAATCTCCGTCAGCAGAGATGGTTAGAGTTCTTAGCTTCCTATGATTTTGACATCGCATACACACCAGGAAAGGGCAATGCGGTGGCTGATGCATTGAGTAGAAAACATGCCAGCTTAGGGGCTATGTTCCTTGAATGGAAGCAACTGGAGTATATCGCGGGGTTTGATTTCAGACCAAAGTGCGAATTGGATCCAGAAATGTTAGCAAGTTTGACGATCAGACCGACTTTGATTGAGCGGATCGGCTCTAGTCAGAGGGACGATCCTAGCCTATTGGAAATCATCTCCAAGTTAGAGATGGGTATCGATGAGGAGATGAACAAATATGGGCTTGATCGAGATGGATGGCTTAGAAAGGATGGAAGACTAGTCGTACCCAATGTCAATAGATTGAGGGATGAAGTGCTTAGAGGATGTCATCACTCAAAACTGACTATACATCCCGGTGGTAATAAGATGTATCGAAACATGAGACAGACTTACTACTGGGAAGGGATGAAAAGAGACGTTGGGAAGTTTGTATCCAAGTGCATGAATTGCCAGCTAGTTAAAGCCGAGCAAAAGAAGCCTAGTGGGTTGTTGCAACCATTAGAAATTCCTGAATGGAAATGGGAGCAAGTCTCGATGGATTTCATTGATGGTTTACCAAGGACTAGATCGGGACATGATAGCATTTGGGTAATTGTGGATCGGTTGACTAAGAGTGCAAGATTCATACCAGTCAAATCGACCAGAACGGCAGCTAAGTTAGCAGAATTATATATGAAGTGGGTAGTGAGATTTCATGGAGTACCCAAAAGAATTGTGAGCGACCGAGACCCGTTGTTCACTAGTGGGTTTTGGAAGAGCTTACAAGAGGCTCTAGGGTCAGAGTTACATCTCAGTACCGCATATCATCCTCAGACCGACGGTCAGACGGAGAGGGTGAACCGTATCTTGGAAGACCTCTTGAGAGCATGTATATTGGATTTTGGTGGATCATGGGATGACCATTTGCATCTAATAGAGTTTGCATATAATAATAGCTACCAATCCAGTATTGGTATGGCTCCGTTTGAAGCTTTGTATGGAAGACCGTGCAACTCACCATCATGTTGGATAGAGACTGGCGAGAAGTTTATGCTTGGACCAGATGTGGTGAGGGAAACTTCAGATAAAATCAAGACCATTCAACAACGAATGAAGGCTGCCCAAGATAGACAGAAAAGTTATGCTGATAAGAGGAGAAGAGACTTAAAATTCTCCGTTGGCGACTTGGTGTTTGTTAAGATTTCTCCGTTGAAGAGCGTAATACGATTTGGCAGGAGAGGCAAGTTGGCACCAAGATTTGTTGGCCCATTCCCTGTTCTTGAACTAGTCGGGAATTTAGCATACAGAATTGACTTACCGGAGAAGATGGCGGGAGTTCACGATGTATTTCATGTTTCCCAACTAAGGAAGTTCGTCCACGACTCAGATATGACTATTTCACCTGATCAGTTAGAGGACTTCGAAGTACAACCCGAGGCGGTTGGGAACCGCAAGCCGGCCCGTATTGTCGAGCACGACATGAAGCAACTTCGAAGGAAGGCGGTGAAGCTAGTCAAGGTACAGTGGAGCGAGGACGAGAATGATTGTACTTGGGAGACAGAGGAGAACATTAGAAAGTCACACCCAGAACTCTTTGCCTGGTAAGATTTTGACTTCGATTTAGTTTTCCGCATGCTAGGATAGGCTTGTTCGCTTGTTTTGCATGATTGATTGTTGTATATGGTTGTTAGGCATGCGGGATCCTTTGTTTTGGGTTAAGGAATTTCGGGGGCGAAATTTCTTAAGGGGGGGAGAGTGTAACGACCCGCATTCTTCACATCATAGGATCGTAGAATATTTATTTCTTTCACATACGAAGTCGTATGGTCATGTAACTTTGGGGGACGACTATTGGGGTCATTTCCCATGTTCATGATTTTTCCCAATTTTTAAATGACCATTTTACCCCTAGTTGGCACTGTTTTGGCCATAACTTTTGACTGGAAAGGAATTTTGACTTGAAACCACTTCCATTGGCTCCGGATGTTGGTTTCTCTTTCCGTAGAGTGGTCACATTAGCCAAACGGACTCACCGTTTGGGAGATATGGCTGAAACAAGTTTCAGATGGTGAAAAACAGCTTAATTGGGCTTAACCGGGTGATTAACAGCTAGGCCCAAAGGGGAATTTCGGGTTTAAGGGTATATAGGGGCTGATTAGGGTTAGAAAACATTTCTTTAGACATTTTCCAGCCGCCACTTTCATCTCCCTTAACCTAGCCATGACCTTCACTCTCTAAATCTCTCTAAAACACCCAAAATCACTTCCTAATCAAGGATTAAGGCTTAGAGGCATCAAATCAAGGAGGATTAGCACAAGGACTGAGGTAGGGCTGCTGTTATATATTGGAATTCGTGCAAATCAGAGGTTCACTTCAGATTTGGAAGTTTTATTGTGGCAAAGGTGAGTGATTTGCATAGTTTTTGCACTAATTACGGTAATTAAGGGTAATTAGTGAAGATTAGCGAATTTATACACTAATAAATTCTAGAAAAATATTTAGAAATTCGAAAATAATATTTTATGCCTCTGGTAGAAATTTGGTTTAATTTGATGAAGTTTTGTTAACCTTATGATTAGTTTTACTTAAACATGCTTAGGGGAAAATAAGGAGTTTTGGCCACTTTTGATCCATTTTGCTTCATTAGAATTGTTGTTTGGTGTTGGTGGTTGCTATTACATGTTGTTATGACTTTATGGAGTGTTTTGTGATTGATTAGAGAAGTTAGATTGGTCAAAAACGTCGTCGAATGGCGTAAGATAGTCGCTGGAAAACAAGTGCAGGAAATATACCGGATCGGATCGCCCTATGTACCACGATCCGCCCCATCTTCCACGATCCGAACCGATGGCACGACTCGATCCGTCGATGCTTGAAGACCACGATCCGTTCCAGCCTGGGTGTCACGATCCGCCTGAAGGAACACGTCACGATCTGAAGAGCACGACTCGATCCATCAGAGGTGACCACGACCCGATCCAGTGGAAGGAGCACGAGTTGACACCATGGGCGATCCACGAGTCGCGATCCGACCCAAGCGAGGGTGATGACCACGATCCGAACTGAGAAGCTGACGATGGCGACCTGAAGCAAAGTGAAGAGGGGAAATGAAGACCGATCCGGATAAAGATGATGACCAAAACCCGAGATGCAAAGGAAGTCCAAATGAGAAGTTAGAGCTCAAGATTCAGATGGGAATCAACAAGTTCGCTTCATAGTTGGGTTTTGCTGCGGGACGCGTGCCAAGGAGTTATCGACGTCTATAGCTTTAGACCACTATGGTAGGAGGTGCGAAGGCGGATTCAGGGCCATTATGGCATCGGTAGAACCAAGGGCTACGACCAATGAAGTGGGTCATTGAAATGTTTGGTCATGACTCCAAGTGTTTGGCTTGGTCACAGCAGGGTTTCTACAAGTCGGGATTCGTCGTTACCTCAGTTTGTCTAGTGTTCCAAAGTGGTAGATGTCGTATGCTTTACGCACTGAGTGAGAGATATGAGGATGGTTGCTATGGATGGTTTGTTTGCTATCATTATGACATACACACCCCACCCCCGTATTCTTTACACTATTCATTATGGCACCTTAGAGCATTGTACGGTATGTGGTACTAACTCTTTGGTTGCAGGTCCAGGTTCAGGTATGGTTTAGCATACCTGTTATTACTCTGTTTAGATGCTTATCGCTCATACCAGGCTTTATGTCTGACCCAGAGTTTTATGTCTCCTCTTATTACTCTGGGTGCTCACACGAGCAGACTAGAGACAGGTTAGCTGGTGATGCACGGGTAGATGATCCGGAGACGAGCAGGAGGCATCCACGTAATATATATATATATAGTATTCTCCCTGTGTTGTTGAAGATCACTGCTTGGGCATTGGTGGTGCATCTTCTACTTTAGTTTTCTTTTGATTAGAGACAGTAAATTTGGAAAGTTGTAATAAGCTGTATTTGGATTTCCGCTGCTCTGATGTTGACATTGATTATTAGTTATCAGCTTATGCACTGTCTCGCCTGTTTTATGTCAAGTATGTTATTATTATATTTTTATCCCATGCGCTGTGAGACATTCTACAGGTTCCTTGATTAGTTCATTCTCTTCCTTCCTTTCTTTGGCGACCGTCCTGTGCTAGTCGGGCACGTGTACAGCGCACTTTCGGAGGAAATGCAGGCTGGTGCGGGGCGGGCCGTCACAACAACCTTCCTATAATCTGATCCTCGAGTATATGATTTGAATGCGAAGATTTAAGGAAGAAAATTGGTTGCTGAATCAAATGATATTAAATCAATTCAAGTATTCAACTAGTATTTGAATTGGAGAACTTTTATTTGCAAATAATGTAAATGGAAAGAATAGAACGATGATCAGTAAAATCGATAAAATTCGGTGATTGTAAAACATGTTTGAAGTTGTTTATATAATAGTATAAGAGTAGAAATCCTTCATTGTAACAACAAGGAATTTTGGGACCAATTATAATTTTTATTTTAGCAATTTAAGTGAATTTTAAATATTTAAAATAATTCATTATAAATAATAACGACTAAAAATTTATTTAAATAAAGTTAGAACGAATATATTTTAATTTAATTATAAAAGGAGTTTAAAATGGCGTGGCAGTTTGAAAATTCGATTTCAAATTTCAATTGAATGTACAGGATTTAAAATAAATCGGATTTTGGTGAAACCAAAAATATTTAAATCTGTTTAGTTATATCTTTCTAATAGATCTGAAAAATTGAAATTTCATAGCGGGAATAAAAACTTATGGCTAGTTAAATATTCAGAATAGTCGCTATGGAATTTAATATAATATATAGCCCGTATAAATAGCCATCTTTGCAAATTATCTCCGTTTTCGACGAAACCACTTTTGTCGGATCCGGAATGTCAAATTATTCCTAGATTCCAATTTTCATAACTTTTGGATTTAATATGTGAGCATAGTAAATAAAAATGTGTTTTGTCAATTTTAGTCAAATTGGATCGACCAGAAAATGACCATTTTTCAAATGGTCTCCAAATTCGACGAAATTAATTTTGTTAGGACCGCATCATCAAAAATAGCTAGATTTATTTTTTGGGAATTTTTGGAGTCAGTTTGTGGCCCCGGTAAATTAAAATGTACGATCAAATTAAATAATTAAATGATTTATATTTTAAATTAAAGAAAAGTGGGCTGAAACGATTGAATGAGTTGATGGGACCTAGTCCATTGTGTCGAGAATAGGGGTATTTGGCTGGGGGAAACATTCTCCGGGCTGGATTCGGAGTTATTAAGAGTTAACGGGCTTTTCTGGACACTAATGAATTAAATAATAAAATTATAAATAACCTAACTAAGCCTAACCCTAACCCTAAACAACATAGCCGCCATTTTCAGAAATGGATGGCAGAAACGCACCTGTCTTCTCCCTCAAATATCTCAATAATCACACAGTGTTTTTTAGAACTTTTACTACGGAATTGAGCACCTTAGTGAGCTCTATGATGTGGACGGTGGAGATCGAGAATGGGTTGGCGGATTGGGAGTGTTTGTGGCCTAAAGCTACACGGTTCGGACGCGGATTCAGAGAGGAGGGGCCCACCGAGATGGCCCAGGTTGGGGGTGCTGGAAGGCGTGGCCGAGGTGGTTGGAGTTGTAGCGGCGGATCGGCCTGAAACTGCCTTGAAGTGCGTGCGTGTGGAGGATGAACGGGGGCAGACGGGTTCGGTGATTATCTGAGGTAGCGTACCAGGAAGAAGAGGACGCATTTTTTTAGGAGTAATTGGTTTTAATTATAAATTAATTATTAATTAATTAATCGTTAATGTTATCCAATTTATAAAATGTCATAACTTGTTCATACAGAATCGAAACTGAACGATTTTCGTTGCACTGGAATCGTGAAATCCAGATCTACAATATGGAACAGACGGAAACATTTTTGGAGCGATCTATATTTTTTGAGGAATTACAAAGTATGGTGAGAATTCTATTTTTTTTTAAATAATTAAAAATTAATTAATTATGATTATGCTTTTGCCAACCCGTCGTTAAATTTAATTTGTTGTTATTCATGATTTGATTTGGGTTGATGAATGTTGTTGTGTTGATCTGTTGATTGAATGGATCATTTTTATTAAAATAAATTAGTTGAAACAAAATATATCATTTTTGTTAAAATAAAATAGTTGACACAAAAATATCGATTTTTGTTGAAACATAATAGATAAAACAAAAATTTCAATTTTTGTTGAAACAAAATAGATAAAACAAACTATCATTTTTGTTGAAATAAATAGATAAAACAAAAATATCATTTTTGTTGAAGTAAAATAGACAAAACAAAAATAGCATTTTCATTGAAATAAATAGATGAAACAAAATTTACATTTTTGTTGAAATGAAATAGTCACAACAAAAATAACATTTTTGTTAAGTAAATTTGTGTTAAAACAATAATATCAATTTTGTTAAATAGATTATTGTTAAGACAAAAATATCATTTTTGTTAAATAGATTATTGTTAAAACAAAAATATCATTTTTGTTAAATAGAAATTGTAAACAAATAAAATTATCATTTTTATTTGTTAAGTTGAATTAGAAATTTCAAAATAAATAAAATTATCAATTTTATTTGTTAAGTTGAATTAGAAATTGCATGTAACGACACAGATTTTGCCTGACCTTAATCGATCGTTAGATCAATCAAAATCGTTCAAAACCCGCATATGTTAACTTTGGGAATACAACACATTAAAACAAATAAGAAAAGACTTTTATAAACATTATAATAATGTTACATCAGAGTACAGAATATCAGAGTACATCAAAAATAAAATACAGCGGAAGATAAATTTTACATTAAATATAATACAGTGCAGCGGAAGACTTAAAATGATACAGCGGAAGGCTATCAATGCTCTGGACACAGCTTTAAGCTTCGATCCAGGATCCTGCTAAAAGAATAGATATCTGCAAACAAGTTACTCGACTGCTTGTCTGCAAACAAGTTATCAAAATTTAATTTACGCATATCTTGAAATCTAACCATTGGATTATAACAAAGTTTATATCATTGGAAAGATATTCCCAAAGCGGTCCTAACAGTTCCTGTTTTGGGAAAATCCGACGGTTGGATCTTTCGGTATAATCGTTTAAAGTTACGATTGCCGAAACGCGAACTGCCACGTGCGATTCGTTTAATATTAATTTATATATATATATATATATATATATATATATATATATATATATATAAATTATTCGGCGATTCCATTAACGTAGGTATCACGCCAAACAAAAGAGTGAATTATTTGCATAACACACATTCAAGTTTATAAAGCCGAGTAAAAATGTGGTTTTATCTCATACACAAATTCTACAGTGTATTGACTGCAAATTGTCCCTTTTGTTCGTACACAAATTTTTATGTGTATTCACACTGAAAATGTCTAACTCCTTTCTTTAACAAAAATGTTTAATTTTTGTTTCAGCTTCTTTATTTAGACAAAAATGTAAATTTCTTTCCAATGAACGAAAATGAATATTTTCGTTCGATCTATTTTAACGAACAAAATGGTAAATTTCTTTCTAATGAACAAAAATGAATATTTTTGTTCAATCTACTTTTATGAACAAAATGGTGAATTTCTTTCTAATGAACAAAAATGAATATTTTTGTTCAATCTATTTTTATGAACAAAATTGTTAATTTCTTTTCTACGTTTCTAACATTACATTAAAAATGTGTTTTGATGTAAAACATATTTCATGATAAAATATCCATAAAATGTGACATTGAATTCCACTTTTTTTTACACCTAAAATGTGAACAGAAATATAACTTTTTAATCTATTCTTTGTTTACATCTAAAATGTGAACAAAAATATACTTTTTAATCTATTCTTTATTTACATCTAAAATGTGAAAAAAAATTATATTTTTTAATATCTTCTTTATTTGCATCTAAAATGTGAACAAAAATTATACTTTTTAATCTATTCTTCATTTACATCTAAAATGTGAATGAAAATAATACTTTTTAGTCTCTTCTTTATTTACATCTAAAATGTAAACAAAGATATAACTACTTTAACTTTTATTTCTATGCTTTTGTTTGTAATCAATTCTGATCATGTTAACATAAATAGAATATTCTTATGTGTTCACTTTTCTATTCAACATAACAAAATAAAAATGTAATTCTTTTTCTAAGTTTTTATTTGCATATAAAAAGGCAAATAAGAATATACTTCTTTTACTATGTTTTTATTCGAATCTAAAATGTTAATAAAAAGGTATTTTTTTATCTCTATGATTTTATTCACATCTAAAATGTAAACAAAAAGATGCTTTTTACATTCATGTTTTCATATGCAACTAGTTTGCAATAAAAATGTACTTTTAAATTCCATGTCTTTTATTCATATCTAAAATGTGAATAAAATATACCCTTTTGTTTAGTTCATATCTTTTATTTACATGTAAAATGTAAATAAACTATACTTCTTTATTCATGTCTTTCATTTACATGTAAAATGTAAATAAACTTTACTTTCTTTATTAATTACAGAAAAAGTGTAATCTTTCATTTTCCTCTTTAATTACATATAAAATGTAATCTTTTAATTTCACTCATTTGCTACATTATAGAAAAGTGAAATCTTTTCTATTCTTTGATTACATTAAATAAAAAAAATGTAATCTTTTAAATGACAACCAGTAAATTTGGTTTCATTCTTTTTAATTGACCAAAAATGTAACTTTGGTTTTCATCCTTCTTAATTGACCAAAATGTAAATTTTGGTTTCCATTCTTTTTACTTGACCAAAATGTTTATTTCTCTTAAATGAACAAAAATGTTTATTCTTCTTAAATGGACAAAAATGTACTATTCCTATTTTGATCCTTTTCAATGAACAAATAAGAGAATGATTTATTTATATACAAATTTCTAATTTAACTTAACAAATAAAAATGAAAATTTTATTTTTTTAACAAATTCTATTTAAAAAAATATTTTTGTTAAATCTAATTTATTTCAACAACAACGATTCTCATTACAATAAAAATGTAATTTTTATTGTCTTTCTATTCTAATATTTTATATTACAATAAAAATGTAATTTTTATTGTCTTTCTTTTCTAATGTTTCATATTACAATAAAAATGTAATTTTTATTGTCTACACTTTTCTAGTGATTCATGTTACAATAAAAGTATAATTTTTATTGTCTACTCTTGTTTCATACACAAATTCTAATGTGTATATTGACCATAAAAATTTCTTTTTAATTCCAACTATTTTGTTTCACAATTTTAATACAACAAAAATGAGTATTTTGTTCACTAATTTTATATACAACCAAAAATGAGGATTTTTATTTCACTAGTTTTCCATACAACCAAAATGTTTGATTCTTTTTTTTAATGGCAATTTCAAGTATAACATAACATCACCCAAACAAACAGATCCACATCATCACATCACATACAACTCAAATCACATAGTATAGCATATACAGTGAACGGATAAGAACACAATTACGATTTATTCTAATTATTTAAAATAAATAATAATAAGAATAAAATAAGATTTCTCACATCGCTTTTTCTCTAAATTTTTAACAAGCTCCATTTGAGATTTGGTCTGTCTCATGCTGTAGATCCCATCAAGACGATTTCAACGCGACTGATTTCGTTACTGTTTGAAGAAGATATGGTTATTTAAAGATTTAATTACATAATGGAATAATTAAATTAATTATTAAAACCCTTAATTACTTCATTAACTCCTTATCCTTTGATGCCACATCTTCCTCTTTCTATCGTTGTTTACTGGACTGAAACGAACCCAAAAACCTCCCTTCTTCAATCCACCTACGCACCGCCTCCCCATGTGATCGGAATCCGATCTGAACCCGCGACTGCGTCGCCCCTCACACCTTCTCTCACCGCTTGCCACCGTGCCAAGTCCGACCCCCCCTTGCGTCACGAAATCTCCCCCAAACGCTTCAGCTTCAAGCCCAAAATCCGAGCAAATCATGACGTTAAATCAAATCTTGACCGGACAATAGTAAGAGCTCCTTGAGAGCATCGATTTTGATTTATAGGAGTTGAATAATACTAATTGGATGTTGAGATTTTGGGGATGATTTGTCTCGAGATATCGGCCGTTGAAAACGTTAGTGGCGGCTAGTTTCTGATTAGGGTTAGGATTAAAGGTTTAAGTATATTTATAATATTTTATTAATTTAATTGAACCCTTAAGGCCGTTTAGCCACCAACTCCAATTCAGGTCCAACGATAGACATTCCTAGCTAATAACCCCTATTCTGAACCCAATGGGATATGTCCCGTGAGCCCAAACGAACGTGTGTAGGCTGTTTTATTTAATTTAACAGTATATATAAATTTACCGAAGCCACATACAAACTCTAAAATTTCCAGAAAAATTATTGTTGGCTTTGTTTTAACGATAGGTCCTAAGAAAACTAATTTCGTCGAATTCCAAGACTATTTGAAAAATGGCCAATTTTAAGTCGATTAAATTTGACTAAAACTGATAAAACACATTTTCTTTTGCCACGGTAACATATTAATTCGGAAAATTCTGGAAAATTAAACTTAACAAAAATTTGACATTCCGGTTCCAACAAATGTGGTTTCATCGAAAACAGAGGTCGTTTGCAAAATGGCTATTTTAAAGGGCTATATATTATATTAAAAAATATATAAATTCTACACCAACTTTTCTATATTTTAAACTGGACATAACTTTCTATTTTCAAAGTGAAATTTCTGTTTTTCAGATTTGTGAGAAAGATATGATTAAACATATTTAAATATTTTTGGTTTCGCTCAATTCTGATTTATTTTGAATCCTGTACAGTTAGTTAAAGTTTAAAATCAAATTTTCAAACTACAATGCTAGTTTTAACTCCTTTTATATTTAAATTAAATTTATTCGTTTTACCTTCAGTTAAAATAAATTTTTAGTCGTTATTATTTAAAATAAATCATTTTTAATATCCAAAATCTCTTAAAATTTCTAAAATAAAAAATTTAAATTGGCCCCAAAATTCCAGGTTATTACATTGCAAAACAAATAAAATTATCATTTTCATTTGTTAATTTGAAATAGAAATTGTAAACAAATTAAATTATCAATTTTATTTGTTATGTTAAATAGAAATTGTATACAAATAAATTATTATTTTATTTATCATTAGAATACATAGAAAAATGTATGCCAATAAATTATTCTTTTATTTGTCATTAGAATACATAGGAAAAGGTACGTAACAAAATATGTCATGTATGTTAGAAAACATATTTTGTAAATAAATATGTCATTTAGTTAGAAAACATATTTTATAAATAAATAAGTCATTTAGATAGAATATGTTTTGTTTAATAAAAATATAATTTAGTTAGAATATGTTTTTGTCAAATAGAAATGTCATCTTGTTAGAATACATGTTGTTAAATAAGAAGAATCATGTCTTGAAATATGTGTTTGTGATGTAGAAATAGAATTGTTAACAATAGGAAGTTATCATTTTTATTTATTTTGTTAAAACAGAATTGTTGACAATATGAAGTTATCATTTTTATTCATTTTGTTAAAATAGAATTGTTAACAAAATGAGTTATCATTTTAATATTTTTGTTGAAATTAGAATTGACAATATAAAATTGTCATTTTTGTTGAAATTAGAATTGACAATATGTAACACCCCACGTCCGTTAGTGTCACTCACAAAGGGAATGCACTAAGTTCTGTGGAGCATTTAGGGTAAAAGATGCAGATAAATTACAAGACAGACAAAAATTAAACAGCGGAAAATAAAACTTTGCTTTATTGATAAATAGTTTGTACAATAATTTCTTTACAATATCAGAGTATCATCTGTCTTACAAAATAAAGAAGCATGAAAAATACATTTATATTCCCCAAGTTTAGCAAGAGCCAGCCATAGCATCTGAAAAGAGAATTCAAGCAAACTTCGACAAATCTTCAAGCTTGGAAAGGGTGACATTCCAACTTAATCTGAGCTATACTATTCCCTCCTCTACTACCTGGGGGGGGGGGGAACGGAAGAAAAGAAGACGAAAGAAAAACAGAGTCAGACATAAAGCCTGAGTAAGTTCAGTAACTTCTAGCATGTGAACATGGAAAAGCAAAATGACATGAATTAATTGAATACAAGATTACACCGGGACAATAGGGTCAACAAGATTAGACAAGGTTGTCACCAGATATGCTAAGATAAACTGGATACGCTCTAATACTTTCGCCGCTTCGCTATTTCCTTGTTATACTGGTTTCTATATCTCTGCACCACCTATCTAGTGTCCCTAACTAGTAACGATAACGTGGTCACAATCCCTGTATTTTCCATTGCCTTCCGGCATACATTCATTATTTATTACCTAGACCAAATCTAGGGTTTTCTATCAAGTGCTTTCTAGATTTAACGAGAGTTTTACGCTATCTGCTGAACGCTTCTCGAGTTCAGGGTTCATGCCACCTAGTCCAACTAGGGATTACGCTACCTGTCGAATGATGCCCCCAAGTCTAGGACACACTACCTAGAGTGGTATATGTTCCTATACTTCCCCACGCATGTATCGCGAATCGTTATCGCTTGTCTAGATGCACATGTCTTGTAATGTGCGGTCCGAGTCTTGTGACAGGGCAAATCAAGGAATACAGAACTCGGTCGGGAGCTTTCAGTTATCTGCCGATGCAGATGCTAAGGTCTGTTTTTATTCCAGTGGCTATGGTCCCACTTGACCGCTCCCTCAACTAATGAAAGGTACACCTTGTAAAATGAGAACTATACGCTGGCCCCCGGTGCCCCACTATCCTATGGCCATCCGCAACCATAATTAGATAGCAAGTATATGGTCTTTTGGAGTTCTCCGCCTTTCCACTTCACGTATCTCGTTTGACTCAAGATGGATAGTAGACGACGAGTTGCTATCGCAGGGCTACCGTTTGCTCGCCGAATCACACCGGTCCATCCTAGTCTTTAGGTTGCCATGTATTGCAACCAAGGCATACCCCTGGTTCTTCTACGTAGACCTTAACCTCTGTGGGCCCAGGCGGATCATCTGCTGCCTCACAGAGGGATACTAAGAGTACCCTCACGTCCCCTCGAAGCTTCGGGCTTCGTAACCCAATTCGTTGGAGCCTTCTCTCTATTCAGACGGACATTCGCTCCTTCCCGTGTTATACTAAGAATTACTACTTAGTTTTACTAACTAAGATTTACCACTTAGTTTCCAGAATCGTTGTTTTCTTAACCCAGGTTTACTACTTAGTTCCCTTTCCCGTCAATTTGGATTGGTTAAGTGTCGTTAGTCAATTCAAGCCGACTTAACCCTCTTTATTTATCCTGTCAAACTGGTTAAGTGTTATCAGTAATTCATGCTGACTTAACCCCACCACAAACCAAGTCATATTGGTTAAGTATTTCTTATTACTTAACCTTACCCATTCACCCTGTATTGGTTCAGTGTTCCTTTTTAACTTAACCTTGCCCGTCTGTTTTAACTAACCTTTTATTAACGGTTAAGTATTATCCCTTCATGTTTTAGACTTAACCCTATTCCTTTATCAAAATATGATGGTTAAGTGTTCAAGTTTACTTAACCCTACGGTCTAGCCCAGCTAACATATCAAATTGGCTAAGTGTATTAAATCTTACTTAACCCCAACCTCTAGCCTAGTTAACATGTTAATTTGGCTAAGTGTTTTCTTTGTTACTTAACCTCTACAAATCTTGTCTTGTTACCATGAGTTTGGTTAAGTATCCATGTGGACTTAGCCCTCCGTCCTAGCTTAACTGTGCTTAAGTTGGTTAAGTGTTCCTATGGACTTAACCCTCCCATTCTAGCTTAACCGTATGAACCTAACCCCACCTACCATTCTTGTTATCATGTTGAGTTGGTTAAGTGTATTAGTTAACTTAACCCTAGCATTCTTGTTCTAGCTTTAACTAAATAAATTAAAGCCACGACCACTCACATTAGACAGATATTGTTGCGATTACTGGATGTGCCAGTTGGTTCCGGGTAGGTTTACATCGCAACTCAGTCTATCCTCGGGTTAGGCCTATTCGTGTTTTCTAGTTCAAAGGGTTTTGATTAATTTTCAAATCAGGTTTTGAAAGTAACCGTCCCGTCCGTCGGATCAGTTAGGGATAGCCAGGGAGATCAGGAAACTTGTATTTTCCAAACTCAAGCCTAGACACTATCCTATCTGTCACCCTAGAACTTTCTAGTGTTTCATTAAAAGAGATGTCGTTAATAAATCTTTAATTTGTCTAAATTTACATTTCTCACTTAGGACAAATTCTATAAGTAAATTAATCCTAATTTACTTATTTCCCAATTACTCTTTTAATGTAAATTGTCAATATTTATTCTTATGGCCCATTTTCCCCTCTATATCATGTTTATGCTTTTTGGTATGTAAACCATACCAAATGAAGTGTCACTAACCATGATTTTACTAATTCTGACAATTACTCCCAATTATGGCCAATTTCAAGTTTATGCCAATATACTTATCAAGCCAAATTAGCTAATCCAATTCTGATTTAACATTCTAATTCACGTCAAACTAGACTTATTACTCTAGTTCACTATTCATGTAAATGCTAGATTTACATGTCAATACTAGATTCAAATTACACAATCCTATAATTCCTGTCAAATTTATCCCATTTGCATTTCTATGAACATGTCATAATACATGTTCCCAATTTATGCCAATTTCCAAGTTTTTAACTATGTTTTAGTAAATTTCATATTTCGCCCCAAATCGCATTCCCACCGTTCGTATAATCGTGATTCAGTCTAGATTATAGATAAATCTAGATTCGCAGAAAATAGGGAATGAACCAAAGATTGCTATGAAAAGGATAGATATAATAACTGGCATAAAATGGTTTTGACGTAGGTTCAAGAACATGGGTAGACCTAACTAAATAGGTAAATTCCCAAGGTCTAAAACCAAGAATAGACAGAATAGAGACAGAGGTTCAAGAACATGGGTAGACCTAACTTAATAGGTAAATTCCCAAGGTCTAAAACCAAAGATAACCAAGAATAAACTGAATAGAAAGTCAGGCCTAGATCCAAAATAAACAACATGGTTTTATAACTACAATGTCATGGGCATAAATAATAATCTTATATCCATAGTCATAGGCAATAATCCTCACAGTTCAATGAATCACAGTCATAGGCGATGTTCATAGTCATAGGCAATGTTCATAGTCATAGGAAATGTTTATAGTCATATGCAATAATCCTCACAGTTCAATGAATCACAATCTTAGGCGATGTTCATAGTCATAGGTAACGTTCATAGTCATAGGAAATATTCATAGTCATAGGCAATGTTTTATGTCCCAAAATCAAAGGCTTATGTTCATAGTTCCAAGGCATATGGTTCCAAAGTCCATAATTTCACCGTCACAGTCTTATTGGTCATCGAATCACAACAGTTCTTAAAAAGGTACAAGCACTGATTCAAGAAGAAAGATTAGGCATAGTCTGTTATCCCTTTAATTTCATGTCACGAATAAAAACAAAACGTTCAAATCTAAAAATAACCGACTTACAGAGATTAGATTAGAATAGAAAGGAGGCGTTGCTATGATTCGTGCGATGTTTAGCCTTTAATCCATATCTTGAAGCTTTGAATCTCTTCTTGAAAATCTTTTGGAAGCATTTCCTCGTCTTGGTTTATTTTATATATATATTATTTTATTTATATATTTTAGAGGAGGAGGAGAAGCCATGTCTAACAAGAATCTTTGTAGCATAAAGGTAGAAAAGAATTGGGAATAGAGAAGAAGACCAGGGTTGTTTATATAGTGTTAGGCGGACGAACCTGGTCAGATAACGTGACCAAATACAGCAGAACGAACCAGGTGCAGAAAGCAGGAAAAAGCGGGCAGGTCGACACCCATGTCGACTGGGCAGTCGACATGGGGGGGTGTCGACTGTGCAGTCGATACCCCTGTTGACTTGACCTAGGCGGGAATTTTCCCGCCCTGCCCCCTGCGCGTTTGAATCTCGAATTTGGCTCTATTTTAAACTGTTTTGAACTTGGAATTTTCTGAAAACTTTGACGGGCCATATCTTGGTCATACGGACACCGATTTTCGGAAACTCGGACTCTATTTCGCGTATTTTTCCGAGACGAACGCAATGGTGCAGCCCGTTTCCCTTGATTTTGATTTTAACTTTTAATTCTTCCTTGATTTGCGAATCTTAATGTTACAGAATTACGGGGTGTTACACAATATAAAATTGTCCTTTTTGTTGAAATTAGAAGTGATATAAAATTGTCCTTGTTGTTGAAATTAGAAGTGATATAAAATTGTCCTTTTGTGGAAATTAGAAGTGATATAAAATTATCCTTTTTGTTGAAATTAGAATTGACATAAAATTGTCATTTTTGTTGAAATTAGAACTGAGAATATAAATTTGTCATTTTTGTTGAAATTAGAATCGATAAAATAAAATTGTCATTTTTGATGTATTAGAATTGTCAAATATAAAAAATATCATCTTTGTTGAAACATAATTATCAGCAAAAATAGAAATGTCATTTTTATATGTTTTGTTGAAATAAAATTTGTCAACAAAGTAGATGTCAACAAAATAAAAATATCATTTTTATTTGTTTTGTTGAAATAGAATTGTCGACAAAACAGAGTTATCATTTTTATTTGTTTTGTTGAAATAGAATTGTCGATAAAACAAAGTCATCATTTTTATTGTTTTGTTGAAATAGAATTGTCAACAAAAAAAAGTTATCATTTTTGTTGTTTTGTTGAAATAGGATTATCAATAAAATAGAGTTATCATTTTTAATTGTTTTGTTAAATTAGAATTGTATACAATTTAAAAGAGACATTTTTATCGTCATGTTATGTTATACGTTAGAATTTGTATACAAATTATAATAAATATTTTTATGTGTCATGTTATACATTGAAATTATAAACAAATAAAAATATTTCTTTTTATTTGTTAAAGTTAAAAATAGAAATTGCATAGCAATAATGAAAATAAAAATTATCTTTTTATTTGTCATTAGCGACATTGTAATGTAAATAAAATACATTTTCTATATGACATTAGAAATGTAGAAAATGTAATGTAAATAAAATACATTTTTTATGACATTAGAAATGTAGAAAATAGAATGTAAATAAAATACATTTTTATTTGACATTAGAAACATGTAGTGAGTTAATGTAAATAAATTACATTTTATTTGACATTACAAAACATGTAGTGAATGTATGCAAATAAAATACATTTTTATTTGACATTATACATATATAGTGAGTTAATGTAAATAAATTACATTTTTATTTGACATTAGAAACATGTAGTGAAGTATGTAAATAAATTACACTTTTATTTAACATTAGAAAATACTGGAAATGTTTGCAAATAAAACTTCTCTTTTGTTTGACATTAGAAAATATAGGAATTTGTTTGCAAATACAATATTCGTTTTAATGTATCGTTAGAAACATTTAAACGGTTATGCAAATAAAACATTCTTTTATTTGGAATGTTAAACACGTTAGTGGAATCGTCGAATGATTTATATTTATCTATAATTTTGTATATATAAATATAAATTAAAATTAAACGAATCGTGCATGGTAGTTCGCATTTCGAAATCATAACTTTAAACAATTATACCGAAAAATCCGACAGTTAGATTTTCCCAAAACTGGAACCGTTAGGTCTGCTTTGGGAAGATATTTCCAATGATATAAATTTTATTAAAATCCAACGGTTAGATTTCGAGAAATGTGTAAATCAAATTTGGGTAAAAACAGCGCCAGGGCCGACTATTGACCCGAAGCGTCGTTGAATTAAATTAGACTATTTTTATATAAATAAAAATAGCGATAAATCGTTATAAAATAATATTAATGATACGAAATGATTTTAAATTATATATATTCGAAAATTATTTGAAAAGACCGAGTTCAATCTCATTTCAAATAAATATACGATGATTTAAAGCCGAAGACATTGAAGACGGTGATTGAAGACCGACGATCTTCACATCGAATGGATGACTAATGATGCCCTGGACTGATTTTCTCCCAGGAAAGTGTTACAGTTGTAGTTGTCCGGACGTACTTGTTGATTGTCCGGATAAGCGAGCAGATCTCTTCCGTATTGGACATACGGGACGAGGAATAAGGTGTCTTCGGTTTCGTTCAGACCCAGAACGGACTTGTAAATGGTTGTGTGTCTAACATTGGATTTCATTCTATGTAAATTGATTTCTATTTAATACATATTTGTTTGGTGGCGGAGAATTTATTCTCTTGCTTAACACCCTTCTCTGAGACGCACGAGCTTAAAGGTTATATATTGATAGTTATCGATTGCATAGCGTGGATTGTCAATGTGGCATGCCAAGATGCAAATGATCAAGGCTTTTGTTGAAAAGAAGAGCCTTGTGGTTGATGATCAAAGCACAGCCGATTTAGGCATAGCTTTGTGTATAGCATTACTTTACGAGCGTCACACCCCGGTATGAGTCAAAAACGGGATAAGGGAACGCAGGGAGTGCAAACATTTCTTTCTAGCTAGAAGTGATGTCATGGTATGGAGCCTAGACATTTTTACTTATGTAGATGATGGATTATGAGGCCTCGGATATATTGGTCGATAGTGGCCAATTAATAGGTTCAATAGGACCGAGAAACGTGTTTTTAGGAATTGCCAATCCACTAAGGTATATTTGTGGACCAGCCCTGCAGGATCCAAGGGTTCACTGCGGGCGATCCTGAGACATTTGCTAGAGTGTCTCGAATCGGTAAGGAGATCATACCTAGCCTTGGATCATGATGGAAACCCAATTTCCAATACGACATTACGGATTTGATTATAAACCTATATATGGCGACATAGTAGGATGGGGTACTATGTCGTCTAGGATTGATACATTTACTTTGAAAATATTTTTAAACTGATTAGACACTAATAATAATATTAAATATTGCTTAATATGTATCAAGCATGTTTGATCATTATAAGGTAAAACTCTATCCTCTGGTTAGTGTTGCATTGTGTGATGGGACTTGAGTCTTATAATGATTTCATTTTCTAAAAAGCATTGTGTTGTTTTTAAGAGATTTATTTAATTTATGCACTGACAATCCAACGGAATAAACCCGTTCCGCGTTAGCGGCGTGGTCCTGTGATTAGCCCTAATATTAGGTATGTTAAGTAAGATTTCTCATACCAGTCCCATGACTGACTCGTAGTTTGTTTCACTTGCAAACTCAGGTGCCCATATTTTTCCACATGGGCAGTCGAGTAGCTTATTTTGTAGATATATTGAGCAGGATTATGGATCGAAGCTTAAAGCTGTGTCCAGAGCATTGATAGTCTTCCGCCTGCATTAGTTTGTTTGTTCCGCTGCACTGTATTAAATTTATTGTAAATTATCTTTAGCTGTATTATATTCGATGTACTATGATATTCTGTACTCTGATATAACATTATTATGATGTTTATAATTGTCTTCTATTATTTGTTCTGATGTGTTGTATGCCCAAAGTTAGCATATGCGGGATTCGAACGGTCTTGGTCGATTTAGCGATCGTTTAAGTCTGGGTAAAATACGTATCGTTACATTCATGAAGAGTTCCTATAAAAAATTATGTTCATTTCCTTTGATTGATGAAGAGGAATCTCTTCATGAAAGATGGTGACTCTTCACAAAATAGTTTCTGGGTCGAATCAGTCGACTGGTTAAAAATCATCAGTTGACTGGTTAAATTAAATCGTATATATAAAACCTTTCAAAACTAGACGTTATATACAAAAAAGGCTGACCAGTCGACTGGTCCTTTTTCTACTAGTCGACTGGTAGGCCAATTTTTGTATATATCTAGCTTTTAAAGGTTCTTTTATATATATATATATGTATATATATATATATATATATATATATATATATATTACTCTGTTTTGCACATTCGTGTATACTTGAAGATAGATTTTAACATAATTCTAACACGACTCAACGTGTGTGTGTATATAACCTTATCTCTATGATATTATTTCCATTGCAACTTCATTCGTTGGCATCGATCAAAATCTTGTTATCAACATTCTCCCCCTTTTTGATTGATGACAACACTTTGGATTTTCACCCCCCGAATTTTTAGATCCCCCTGAATTTCTGCAATAATTCGTTAGTTCATAATTTTATAACCTTACCATTTGAATCCTGCATTTAACAAATGTTAGCACAAATTTTCCAATAGTATGGAAAACATAAGAGTATATTAGAATGTAAACATAAGAATTGTAACACCCCACCTTCGCTAGGGTCACTCACAAAGGGAATGCCCTAGTTTTGGAGGGGTATTATCTAGTAAACAGGCACAGAGATAACACAAGACAGAACATAGATAAAATAGAGTATATAAAGAAGTGGATATAAACTTTAAAACCAAATCTCATTATTGAAAAATAGAGTCAAAACCTCTTACATCAAAATGCCAAGTCATTATTTCATTACATCAAGTTCTAAAGAAGCAAAGTACTTAAAACAACATAAGTAAAATATTATTCCCCAAAAAGTGCATGAGTGCAGCCATAGCATAGCTCAAGACCAAACCGTACATGAGCTGTCAGAAAGCAAGCAAAGTCCAAGCTAAGAGCTAGAGTTTCCTCCCTAAGAATCTGGGGGGGAAACGAAAGACAAAGAGGCAAAACAAAACGGGTCAGTCAAAAAGACTGGTAAGCCGTAGTGACTATCAGCATAGAAACTACTAAAGTTAACAAGACATGAATAAACTGGAATTAAACATAGGAATGATGATAAGTCTGACATGATAACTAAGCTAACACGATAAATCAAGTCTAACATTGCGTATTCAAGGTTCGCCATACCAACTGTACTGGTATACTAATCCCGTGTCAACTATAAATCAAGAAATAATCCCTTGGCCCAATATCGTGAAGTGACCCAATTCGGGGTCCAACGGTATGATCTAATCGATCGGCTCCCTACAAGTCTAGCTCGTCGTGTGTCTATGTCATACGACACTATCACGAATGTAGTCACCAGTGCTAGGTCCACCATAGGGTGTATCTAGCCCTAGGGTGCCAACCGCCGACATGAATCAAGAATGCACGGATAATCCTACTGATGCCTAATGCCTGCTTTTTCAACTCCGGACTAAGTGCACGACCCTAGTCCGCCGGAACCTACAATGGCGCACCAACTCAGCCGTCATTCTGGTCGCTTACAATCAGCCCAGCAATCGTGCCCCACCCTGCCTAGTCCCAGGGTACCGTGATACATCTAGTGGGTTACTGCTGAAAAGGACCGCATAACTAGGGTTTCGTTCAGCAGGTTAAGTTGTCATTTAAAATCGAGACTTAACCCCATCTACGTATCATGTCAAATTGACTAAGTGTGTCGTTCTAGTTCAAGACTTAGTCCTACGAATCATGTGTCAGGTTGGTTAAGTGTGTTCAAGCGGTTCATGACTTAACCCTATCAAATCAACGTGTCAAATTGGTTAAGTATATTCAAGTGGTCCACGACTTAACCATATCCAGTGGCATTAATTTACTTAATGCACCCCTAACCTCTCACATTAGACTTGGTTATGGTTACTGGATGTGCCGGGCGGGTCTGGGCAGTTTTACACCATAACCTAGTCTAACCTCGGGTTTCGAGTGCGATATGACCAACTACTCACATTGGGTCCTATTGTTTGTAGTTACTGGATTCGTCGGGCGGTTCCGGGCAGATTTATACTGAAAACTCAACCCAACCTCGAGTTGGCCACGTTCAAGTTATCTAAGTGTCATGTCCCAAATTCATATTTTCAAGTATAATTTCATGTCAAGTTCATGTTCCTATCCAAGCTCAAGTTATAACGATATTCATGTTTTCAAGTTCATACTAAATTCAGGTTTTCCTAAACTACCCAAATCGCATCCCCAATGCTCTTGAATTCGAATCAAGGCAATAGATGTAACTAGGGAATAACATAACAAGGATGGGTATAAAGTGGCAAAGGTGATTTCAAGGCAAGCATGGTGTAACTTGAGATATGATCATAACATCACTGGCAAATGAAATACGGTGATAAACATAGCAATAAATGACATAAGATGATAATCCTAAACTTGTGACTAGCAATAGTTTCAACATCACAACATCACAGGCATGTTAAAATAATGATAGGGTTTAGGTTATGACATGAACAGGCTCCTAAATCAAGTTCTTATCAGTATTCCACAAATCAAGGTTCAATATGAACGGTACTAGGTTCAAGGTGAATAAATCTAGGGTGAACAAGAGTATATCTAAAATAATAGATCAAAAAGGAATAGTCATAGATCAAAGATATACAAGAGTAGGTCTTAAGTAGTTATCATGTTTATGTTCAACTTCAATTTACACATGTCCATATTAAGTTTAGAGTTTAGATCTAAGAGTAACTGGGGCTTACAGATCGTGGTTTTTGAGAACTAAGAACAGAAATTGTTGTAGGATCGTTGTTGAGATGTTGATCTATTCCCTTGAATTGTTGTAGAAACGTTGGCCTTCGATTTGGATCTAGTTTGAATGTTTAAGCTTCAAGTTGGAGGCGGCGGCCATGGTTCAAGAGGAGACTTAGGAGCATAATGGTGTTAGAAAGATTTGTTGTGGATTAGCCTAGGCCTTAGGGTGTTTTTATAGTTGCAACAACTAGTTTAGGCCATAGGATAAACCCTAGAATCAATCTGAACCGCCAAAAATCGTCATAGGCCCTCAAACAAGCCAACAGGGTCAAGCAGGAGCAACCAGGCCCAAACTTGGTTCGGGGACCAGGTCGACACCCAAGTCGACTGCGCAGTCAACCTGGTCCTGGGGGTGTCGACTGCCCAGTCGACTCCCCAGTCGACCTGGGGTGCTGGGCGGGATATTTCCCGCCCAGTCCGTCTGGGTTTTGAAATTCGAATTTGAACTCGAATTCGAACTGTTTTGAACTCTGAAAATTTCTGAAACTTTGGGGAGCCATAACTTGGTCATACGGACTCTGATTTTCGAAAACTTGGACTCGATTTCATGCAGAATTCCGAGACGAACGCAATGGCGCAACCCGTTTCCCTTGGTTCTTATTCTAAAATTTAATTCTGGCTAGATTTATTGTTATAACACGTTATCAAAATACGGGTTGTTACATTCTCCCCTCCATAAAGGATTTTGTCCCCGAAATCTCTAAGTTAGGAAGAACGTATCCTACCATCCATCATCCATCTACTCAAAACATCATCCACAAGCAAACATTGTCCTTAAGAGATTTCTATTGCTGTATGAACATATGCAGAAAGTGTGTGTATATGTTCCTTATCTAATGCAAATGATCAGGTCTGATTGATCTTTCTAATGCAATATATGTTTAGTGTCATGAATCCAATATGTATGCAAATAGTCCTAGTCATATAAACACTATATGTGTGCACAAACATCCATCCACCAGTCCATATCCTATAAAACCCAAAAAGTTTAGTCAACCTAACGGACACCCTCAAGCCCCAACATGTATTACTAACAGATAAGTCATATCTCCTATGGGGTTTGCAACAAAAATAGGATTGAGAATAGGACCGAGAGGATATACTTGAAAGATAGTATGCAAGTAAGCTCTACAGGAAAAGAGGGATCAAGGATATACTCTTAAAAAGAGATATGATGCGCGTATCTAGTCTTCAATCTTCTAAGTCGCATTTCCTTGAGCTTAACTTCATTGTGCTTTGGCCATTTTTAACTTTACAATTTCGTAGCTTCTTAATTCTTATTTCCACAATATGAGTTGGAACTCATTTCACTGTCGCCTCTCGTTCCACTTTCCCTTATTCTTTTTCTAGTATACTCGGCTTAAACATAACTACGTACTCATGGTTTCATGCAAGCTCTCCAAAATTCACTAGTGAATCCTGGATCTCGTTTACTCACTATAAGGTATTCCACGCAGAAGAACTATCTCTTGAAAACAAACAAATGTCAACCATGTTGCCAAATGTACTTACTAAGGTGATTTTCTATAACTCATGCATAAGCGAAATGAACCATCCGCCTTAGTGGCGAACACTACTCGAGCGGATCGATAAATGTATCAAGAACAGATCGATAAATGTATCAAGAGATTCTAGGTAACTAAGCATGGAAGAACCCTAAGGGTTACCCTAGACTTCGAGGACATTACCGGGGAAAGTCAAGAGTCTAACTACCCTCTTTTCATACTCGAGAATGGTATCATTTTTGGGAAACCACTCCATCTCTAGAATCAACCCATTGCCCAAAAACATAAGCATTACTTCTAAACTCAACACTTAGCATAGACATTCTCAAATCCAAACAAGTCATGAATAAATGAGCCGATTCCCCACAAGATTTGAGACAAAAACGGGATCCTCTACTACGCTAGTACTAAGGTGCAGAGACTCAACTATCGAAGCAGAAATAAAAAGGATGCGACGTACCATAATAAAAAAGGGTACAGATAGGATAGAAAGATAAACTAGGCTTTCCTACAGAAACATTTCTACCTTCTTGTTCTGAGCCTCTTTCGCCTTAACCACCCTTATCCCCTCTTATTAAACGTGTTAATAGGTCTCTCGAGAACTACCTCCATCGCACAGCAACCCTTCAAAGCTTGAAATAAGGTTAGTTGCAGATGGAACTAATGTGACTACAGATGGAGGAAAGAAAGGAAAAGGGATTCAAACAAGGAAGCAAAGGATAATGCTAATGGCCTTTGGGGAATAGCCTCTAAAAATAAAACTTTTCTTGAAAATGCTTCTTTGTAAATGGTTTTGAAAATAATTTCAAAAGGTTTTAAAAACTTTTGCCCAATCTGGTAACCTTCTTCTCTGATACCAAATGTAACACCCCACCTTCGCTAGGGTCACTCACAAAGGGAATGCCCTAGTTTTGGAGGGGTATTATCTAGTAAACAGGCACAGAGATAACACAAGACAATACATAGATAAAGTAGAGTATATAAAGCAGCGGATATAAACTTTAAAACCAAATCTCATTACTGAAAAATAGAGTCAAAACCTCTTACATCAAAATGCCAAGTCATTATTTCATTACATCAAGTTCTAAAGAAGCAAAGTACTTAAAACAACATAAGTAAAATATTATTCCCCAAAAAGTGCATGAGTGCAGCCATAGCATAGCTAAAGACCAAACCGTACATGAGCTGTCAGAAAGAAAGCAAAGTCCAAGCTAAGAGCTAGAGTTTCCTCCCTGAGAACCTGGGGGGGGGGGGGAATGAAAGACAAAGAGGCGAAAGAAAACGGGTCAGTCAAAAAGACTGGTAAGCCCTAGTGACTATCAGCATAGAAACTAGTAAAGTTAACAAGACATGAATAAACTGGAATTAAACATAGGAATGTTGATAAGTCTGACATGATAACTAAGCTAACAAGATAACTCAAGTCTAACATTGCGTATTCAAGGTTCGCCATACCAACTGTACTGGTATACTAATCCCGTGTCAACTATAAATCAAGAAATAATCCTTGGCCCAATATCGTGAAGTGATCCAATTCGGGGTCCAACGGTATGATCTAATCGATCGGCTCCCTACAAGTCTAGCTCGTCGTGTGTCTGTGTCATACGGCCCTATCACGAATGTAGTCACCTGTGCTAGGTCCACCATAGGGTGTATCAAGCCCTAGGGTGCCAACCATCGACACGAATCAAGAATGCACAGATAATCCTACTGATGCCCTTTTCAACTCCGGACTAAGTGCACGACCCTAGTCCGCCTGAACCTACAATGGCGCACCAACTCAGCCGTCATTCTGGTCGCTTACAATCAGCCCAGCAATCGTGCCCCACCCTGCCTAGTCCCAGGGTACCGTGATACATCTAGTGGGTTACTGCTGAAAAGGACCGCGTAATTAGGGTTTCGTTCAGCAGGTTAAGTTGTCATTTAAAATCGAGACTTAACCCCATCTACATGTCATGTCAAATTGACTAAGTGTGTCGTTGTAGTTCAAGACTTAGTCCTACGAATCATGTGTCAGGTTGGTTGAGTGTGTTCAAGCAGTTCATGACTTAACCCTATCAAATCAACGTGTCAAATTTGTTAAGTATATTCAAGTGGTCCATGTCTTAACCCTATCCAGTGGCATTAATTTACTTAATGCACCCCTAACCTCTCACATTAGACTTGGTTATGGTTACTGGATGTGCCGGGCGGGTCCGGCCAGTTTTACACCATAACCTAGTCTAACCTCGGGTTTCGAGTGCGATATGACCAACTACTCACATTGGGTCCTATTGTTTGCAGTTACTGGATTCGCCGGGCGGTTCCGGGAAGATTTATACTGCAAACTCAACCCAACCTCGAGTTGGCCACGTTCAAGTTATCTAAGTGTCATGTCCCAAATTCATATTTTCAAGAATAATTTCATTTCAAGTTCATGTTCCTATCCAAGCTCAAGTTATAACGATATTCATGTTTTCAAGTTCATACTAAATTTAGGTTTTCCTAAACTACCCAAATCGCATCCCCAACGCTCGTGAATTCGAATCAAGGCAATAGATGTAACTAGGGAATAACATAACAAAGATGGGTATAAAGTGGCAAAGGTGATTTCAAGGCAAGCATGGTGTGACTTGAGATATGATCATAACATCACTGGCATATGAAATAGGGTGATAAACATAGCAATAAATGACATAAGATGATAATCCTAAACTTGTGACTAGCAATAGTTTCAACATCACAACATCATAGGCATGTTAAAATAATGATAGGGTTTAGGTTATGACATGAACATGCCCCTAAATCAAGTTCTTATCAGTATTCCACAAATCAAGGTTCAATATGAACGGTACTAGGTTCAAGGTGAATAGATCTAGGGTGAACAAGAGTAGATCTAAAATAATAGATCAAAAAGGAATATTCATAGATCAAAGATATACAAGAGTAGGTCTCAAGTAGTTATCATGTTTATGTTCAACTTCAATTTACACATGTCCATATTAAGTTTAGAGTTTAGATCTAAGAGTAACTAGGGCTTACAGATCGTGGTTTTTGAGAACTAAGAATAGAAATTATCGTAGGATCATTGTTGAGATGTTGATCTATTCCCTTGAATTGTTGTAGAAACGTTGGCCTTCGATTTGGATCTAGTTTGAATGTTTAAGCTTCAAGTTGGAGGCGGCGGCCATGGTTCAACAGGAGACTTAGGAGCATAATGGTGTTAGAAAGATTTGTTGTGGATTAGCCTAGGTCTTAGGGTGTTTTTATAGTTGCAACAACTAGTTTAGGCCATAGGATAAACCCTAGAATCGATCTGAACCGCCAAAAATCGTCACAAGCCCTCAAATAAGCCAACAGGGTCAAGCAGGAGCAACCAGGTTCGGCGACCAGGTTGACACCCAAGTCGACTGCGCAGTTGACCTGGTCCTGGGGGTGTCGACTGCCCAGTCGACCAGGGGTGCTGGGCAGGAAATTTCCCGCCCAGTCTGTATGGGTTTTGAAATTCGAATTTGAACTCGAATTCGAACTGTTTTGAATTCTGAAAATTTATGAAACTTTGGGGAGCCATAACTTGGTCATACGGACTCCGATTTTCGAAAAATCGGACGCGATTTCATGCAGAATTCCGAGACGAACGCAATGGCGCAACCCGTTTCCCTTGCTTCTTATTTAAAATTTAATTCTGCCTAGATTTATGGTTATAACACGTTATCAAAATACGGGTTGTTACAAGAATGGTATAAGCATGAGAGATATTTCTCCCCTTTTGTCATCGATTAAAAAGAAATTAAGACACCATAAGCATAAAATAATCAAATAATATTTTAGAGATCTGTGAAAGATACAATTCCTATCTCTCGCCGGAGTCTAATGAAAGAATTCTCTAAAAGGGGTTTAGTAAAGATATCAGCAATTTGATTTTCTGAGTAAACAAATTCTAAATTAATTATTTTTTTTCAATATTATCTCTTAAGAAGTGATGTCTGATATCAATATGTTTAGTTCTGGAATGGTTTACCGGATTCTTAGATAAATTTATTGCGCTTGTGTTATCATAATAAATTATGGAATTTGATAAATTTACATTAAAATCTTTTAATGTTTGCTGCATATATATTATCTGAGCACAGGCTAGTACAAAAGATATGTATTCAGCTTCGCATGTTGATAATGAAACACAATTTTGTTTCTTGCTGAACCATGATATAAGCGATTTACCGATAAAGTGATATGTTCCACTTGTACTCTTACGATCCGTCCACGATCCTCCAAAATTAGCATCACTGTATGAAACTAATTCAAAGGAACATTCTTTAGGATAAAAGAGTCCAAAATCTTTAGTACTACTAAGATATTGTAATATTCGTTTAACCGATCTCAAATGTGATTCTTTTGGATTAGCTTGAAAACGAGCACATAAGTAAACACTCATCATAATATCTGGTCTACTTGCAGTTAAATACAGAAGTGAACCTATCATACTTCGGTATAGCTTTTGATCGACATTTTTACCATTTTCATCTTTATCTAAACGTGTCGTCCTACTCATTGGTGTAGGTTTACTTGATGTATTTTCCCTTCCAAAATGTTTTATTAAATTAGCACAATATTTTTCTTGATTGATGAAAATTTTCCAAGTTGATCTTTTGTATTTAGAATGAAGCATTATGAACCAAAAACTTTAAAATAAGATATATTTGGTTTTCTATCAGTAAAAAGTTCGTACGGAGTATTTTTAGTGAGTGGTCGAATGGAAGCTCGATTCAAAATATAACAAGCTGTTGCGACTGCTTCGGCCCAAAAATGTTTTGGGAGTGTACTTCCATTTAATAATGTTCTCGCACATTCTTGTAAAGTTCTATTCTCACGTTCCACAACTCCATTTTGTTGTGGAGTTCTAGAAAAAGAGAAATTATGAAAAATTCCTTTCTTTTGACAAAACAAAATCAAAATTTTCATTTTCAAATTCTCCTCCATAATCACTTCAAATGTTCTTTATTTTTGAATCAGTTAAAATTTGAATTTGTTTGACAAAATTCTTAAATATATCAAAAGTATCGCTTTTATTCTTTAAAAACGTAGTCCAAATGTATCTTGAAAAATAATCAACAATTACAAACACATATCTACTATGATTTATGGACTGAACTTGAGTTGGTCCGAATAAGTCCATGTGTAGTAACTCAAGTGGTTGTAAGGTTGATATGACCTTTTTAGATTTAAAAGAGGATTTGGTTAACTTTCCAAGTTGACAAGCATCGCATAAATTTTCAGTTTTGAATTTTATTTTGGGTAATCCTCTTACAAGATCATTTTTAGATAATTTTTTTATTGTTTTTAAGTTAATATGGCAAAATCGTTCGTGCCATAAGCAAGGATCATTGTCTTTGGCTAATAAGCACATGCTTGGATTATTATTAACTATCATATTTAAAATATAAATATTTTGTCCTGATTTCCTTCAAAAATAAGATTTTGTTTTGAATCAAATATGCTACATTTATTTTTAGAAAATGATATTTTAAAATCGTTATCACACAATTGACTTATATTTAATAAATTGTGTTTTAAGTTCTTAACTAATAAAACATCCAAAATAAGAGGTGAATTTGATATACTGTAATTGCTCATGTAACACCCCGTGAATTCTATAATGCTAAGCTTCACAAATTAAAGTATAATTAATTCTAAATGAAAGAATTAAGGGAAACGGGTTACGCCATTGCGTTCGTTTTGGAATTCTGCTTGAGACAGAGTCCGAGTTTGCCGAATCGTACTCCGTATGAAGGAGTTATGGCCTTTGGAAGTTTCAGAATCAAATTTAAATTCAAACAGCTCAGGGTAATTCCAAAATTTCGAATTTCAGGTTCAAACTGGGATGGGTGGGAAAATTCCCGCCCAGAGACCAGGTTGACCAAAGGGTCGACCATGGTGTTGACCTGGTCCCCCCCAAGTCGACCATAGTGTCGACCTGGGTGTCGACCTGGCTGGCCAGGTCTGACTCTGGCTCGAATTTCTGAGGCCCTGTGTGTCACTAGGGCTGACGTGTCACCTCTTGATTGGCTCTCTGCATTTTGAATGGCCTAGATTCCTCCTATCTTCATCTGACGGCTCAAAACAACTTAAAAATCTATAAGTACACCCTAACTCTCAACTGAAAATTCACACAAAAATATGAGAAAGGAGTCGTCATGCTGCTAGGGAGGAATTGAACATAGCCGTCAAGAGAAAAGCCTAGAGACGATTCAAACTAAGAAGAAGATTTAAAGTTTAAATCAAAAGTTTTCAACGCAAGGTTAGTCTACCCAAAGGAGCGCATTCCAATTTCAGAATTCAGAATCCAGAATTCAAGATTCTGCATTCGTTGTAAGTATAGTAGCCTTTCAGAATATGATTAAGTATTGTGATGTGATTCGATGTGGATGAAAATAGAATTGTGTTATTGTATTGTATAAAATTCTGTGTATTGTGATGGTTCTATCATGACTTATGTATTGATGTTTGTGGCACAAAATTTATTTATGCAAGCCTATGGAACAATTGTATATGAAAACATTGGCACTTACAAGTTGTGGCAAAAGTTAGAAATTGATCCTTTATGTATATATCGATGGCATGGACTATGTATATTCCCTTAGTCTAAATTAGAATTTATGTAAACATGATTTAGACTTGAAACCTTTTATGTCTACATGACCCAAAGCCTATGTTATCGCTTTCATGTTTATTTTCAAGTATAATTGGATCTATGTTAAGCATTGTTTGGATTTCATAAATCATGCGAGTTCATGACTATTTGCAAGTGAAATTGGATCTATGTTAAGTATCATCTGTGTTTCATAAACTATGCAAGTTCATGTTGAAATAGGCTTTGTGAATTAAATGTTATAATTGGGCCTTTTGGTGAATATACATCATGCTAGTTTTGTGTTTTACACTATGCCAAGTTAAACACGTTTAAACACAAGTTTGTATTAGCCTAAACTATGCCATGCCACCTACTTAGTTATACTTTGATTTGAATGCAAGTTCACATGACCCATCATTTATGTTAGTATCGCTAAATTGCAAGTTCATGCGCCACACACCCTTATATATTGTCAAACATTACGTTTTCTTAATTTCCCCTTTTCTTACGCTTATAAAGTTGGGCTGAATCATGTCGAGCCCAACAATTGTTATAACGTTGCGAACGTATAAACGGGGGTAATAACGTTGGTTGTAAAACATGAAAATATATGTTGGCATGTTTAGCACATGCCAATGACAATGACATTTAAAGCGGTATGAATTGTTATACCCAAAAATAATAGATATGACATTTACATATATACATTTGAGAAATAATAAAATATGTAAATTTAGAAAACACGACGTGCTTAACCCGAGGTTGGATTGAGTTGTGATGTAAACATGCCCGGAACCGCCCGGCTGTCAAGTAGTCACAACAATACCTATCCAATGTGGGTGGTTAAGCATTGAGCCCAATAAAGACCCCAGGTTAGACTGAGCTACGGTGTAAACCTGCCCGGAACCGACCGGCATATCCAGTAACCGTAGCAATACATGTCTAATGTGAGTGGTCTGGTGCTCCTAAGAGGCTAAGGACAGGTGGTTGGGTTAAGTCAACTATAACACTTAACCAAATTCAACATGTTAACAAGAATTGATGGGTGGGGGTTAGGTAAATACAGACACTTAACCACTTAACATGTTTGACTAGAAAATCCTAGTAACGAGGGACCCATTTTAGCAGTAACCCAATTTAGGTATCAACGGTACCCTGAAACTAGGCAGGGTGGGGCACGATTACTGGGATGATTGTAAGCGGTCAAACGACGGCGGTGGGTGCACAGTGCAGGTCTAATGGAGTGCGGGCGTGCACACACTTCGGAGCAGACAACCAGGGCACTGGGGACACCAGTAGTTTAACCTATGCCTTCTAGAATTTGTGTTGGGGCCACCACCATGGGTCTTGATACACCCCATGGTGGGACCAGCATAGATATCTACAATTCTTGGGGGCCGTATGACACATGTTAACGCGAGTAGGAGTCGATCATTAAATAAAGTTAGGGATCACTTCACCCTCACCATGGGTTGCTTGTTAGAGTAAACTCGAATAGATGCAGAGATATAGTATGGGTGCGATAGTACACTCGACACTCCCTTAACTTGTGACACTATTCTATTTTCAGTATATATCTATCATGCCCTTTTCTTATTCACATACTGAAGAGTTACTATACTTACTCAGGCTTTATGTCTGACCCTATTTTCTTTTCGTCTTCTTTTCTTTCATTTCCCCTCCCTCCCCCCTCCAGGTCCACAGGGAGGAAACAGCTCAGCTCAGCCAGGTTCTGTTCAAGCTCCAAGAACATAGATGTATGATTTGGGTCTCTTTTGCTCGGACTATGGCTTTGGATATCACTATAGGGATTTTTGTCACTTTATTTATGTTTTATGCTTCTTTAATAATCAAGACAGTTATGATGTAGTAATGATGGAAGTATTTTGAGACAATTAAGAAACGTTTTGTTTTGGAACACGTATTGATGAATAAAAGACTGTTGGTTTCCGCTATTTAAAATATGTGTATTTATATCTGTCTTGAGTTTATCTATGGCTTTTACTTATAAACCTCCACCAAAATTAAGGCATTCCCTTTGCGAGTGACCTTAACAGAGGTGGGGTGTTTCACTTGGTATCAGAGCATAGGTTTACCAGATAAGATAAAAGTTTTTGAAATTGTTTTCAAAAGAAAGTTTAAAGAAGCATTTTTCAAGAAAAAGTGTTATATTTATAAAAGACAAAATCCCCCAAAGCTATGTGCCCTATCTATCTCTCTCTATCCTTCATTTTGAATTTTTTCCTTTCTGTTTCAGCATGCCTGGGGACCTTACTTCCCAGCTACAGATGCTTTTACTCGTCCTCCTCCTCTACGTGAACCAGCTACTGGAAGAATCGCCGAACAAGAAGACGGATAATAGTCAAGGGGGAAAAGACCACAACAATAATAACAAGACATGTGAGAAAAGGAAATGTTATTTCTGTGGCATTGTTGGACATGTGATGAACGACTGCAGAAAGAAGAAGAGGAAGATGAGTGCTACTTTCTTCTATTGCGGTGAGGCTGGACACATGGCTAAGGACTGCCGAAAAAGGAAGGCGAAGATGGGTGGTTGCTTCCATTGTGGAGAGACTGGGCACCAAGCTAAGGACTGCCCAAAGAAGAAAGGGCAGAGACAGAAAGCTGGATCTACTTCAGGGGGTCAGGTTCATGCGCTAGTGGCACCTCAGCAAGAAAGAGGTAGTAATATTTCTGTAGAAAGTGTAGTCTATCTTTATGATCATCCAGTTCGTACACTTTTTGACTCTAGCACATCACACTCTTTTATTTCCTCTGCCTTAGTAGAATCTCTGCATCTAGACACTAGTATGGTAGAAGATCCCTTAGTAGTTTCAAATCCAATTGGGGGCTCCGCTTACTTGTCAATGGTTTGTTTGGGTTTGAAAATCCCTATTCTCAGCGTTGAGTTTAATTGTGATCCCTTTGTCTTAGGCTTCTCGGGGTATGGTTTGATCTTAGGCATGGACTGGTTATCCAGTAATAGTGCAATTCTTGATTGTGAGAAAAGAGTAGTTAGGATCTTGACTCGGCTTGGTAACACTCTAGAAATTTCTTGTAATCCCTTGAATGCTGTTATGATAAGTTATATAGAGTCGCTTGATGCTTCTAATGAAAATTTGCAATCGGTTAGAGTAGTCCGGGAATATCCGAATGTCTTTGAGGAGGTGAAAGGCTTACCTCCGAGGCGGGAAATAGACTTCCGCATATATCTTGTGGATAACGCAAAGCCTGTAGCTTTACCTGTCAAACACATGGCTCCAAAGGAGAGAAAGGAGCTCAGTAAGCAGGTTAAAGAACTTCTCAAAAAAGGGTTCATTAGACGGAGCATTTCGGAATGGGGTGCTCCAGTGGTATTCGCAACCAAAGCGGATGGTTCGCTTCGCCTTTGCGTCGACTATAGGGAGTTGAACAAATTTACCAAGAAAAATAGGCACCCTCTTCCCTGAATCAACGATTTGTTTGATCAGCTTGTAGGTGCAACGGTCTTCTCCCAACTTGATCTGGCAACTGGGTTCCATCAGCTAAGAGTAGCTGAAGATAGTATTGATAAAACGGCGTTCAGAACCCCAGACGGTTTCTTCGAGTGGCTTGTCATGCCTTTCGGCTTGACAAATGCACCCGCTTATTTCGTAGACCTAATGAGCAGGGTGTTCAGAGAATTCCTCAACAAATTTGTGGTTGTCTACGTGGATGATATCTTAATCTTCTCAAAGAATGAGGAAGAGCATGCCCAGCATCTGAAAGAAATCATGGAAACTCTCCGTTCACATCAGTTAAAGCCAAATTCTCCAAGTGTCACTTCTAGATAAAAGAGGTAAGATTTCTGGGGCATATAGTGTCCAAAGAAGGGTTAGCCGTGGACCCCGCGAAAGTTTATTAGGGATTTCGCGAAAATCTCAGCCCCACTCACAAGGCTAACAAAGAAGAATCTGGCGTTCACTTGGGATTTGGACTCCGAGTTTGTTTTCCAACGATTAAAAAGGGCTCTCACAACAGCCCCAGTTCTGACTTTGCTAGATGGAAGGAAAATGTTCACGGTATACACGGATGCATGTGGAACGGGACTAGGCGCTGTTCTAATGCAAGAAGGAAGAGTGGTAGCTTATGGCGGAAGACAACTGAAAGTTCATAAAAAGAACTACCCAACCCACGATCTTGAGTTAGCCGCCATCGTCTTTGCGCTTAAGTCTTGGCGCCATTATCTCCTAGGTGAGAAGTTCGAATTATACACTGACCATAAATCGTTGAAATATCTCTTCTCGCAGAAGGATCTTAACTTAAGGCAGCAAAGATGGATGGAGTTTCTTGCCTCGTATGACTTTGAAATTTCCTAGACTCCCGGCAAAGGCATTGTAGTAGAAGACGCGTTGAGCCATAAGAAACTAACCTTAAGCCCTCTCTTTGTGGAAAGGCAAAGCTTGGAGTATATGGCCAGTTTTAACTTTAGGCCCTCCTCAGATTTTGTACCGGGTTTGCTAGCATCTCTCGAAGTACGCCCTACTCTCTTGGACTCAATAGGGGCTGCACAACGTGGAGACCCTCAACTTGTTGATGTGATTGATAAACTTATTAGGGGTGAGACTTCTAGTCACCTCAGTAGGTATAGCATCGATGATAAGGGCTGGCTGAGGCGAGATGGAAGATTGTGCATCCCACAAGCAAGGGAGTTGACAAAGAATGTTCTCGAAGAAGCACATCATTCCAAGATGACCATACACCCCGGCGGCGATAAGATGTACAAGGATATAAAAAGGACTTTCTTTTGGAACGGCATGAAACAAGACGTGGCAGATTTCGTTTCTAAGTGCATGACCTGCCAACGGGTCAAGGCGGAACAAAAGAAGCCTGGAGGACTACTTCATCCTTTAGAGGTCCCACAGTGGAAGTGGGAAAGCATTTCAATGGACTTCATTGATGGACTGCCTAGGTCGAGAAGAGGCAACACTAGCATTTGGGTAATAGTGGATAGGCTTACTAAGAGCGCCCACTTCATACCTATCAAGAGTAGAAGGACTGCCGCATCTCTAGCATCTCTTTATCTCAAGGAAATAGTTCGACTCCATGGGATACCCTCCAGCATTGTTAGTGACCGAGACCCTATCTTCACAAGCGAGTTTTGGCGGAGTCTACAAGAAGCTGTAGGCACACAGTTATGTATGAGCACGGCCTATCACCCCCAAACCAACGACCAGACGGAAAGGGTGAATAGAGTTTTAGAGGATCTTTTGAGACTTTGCGTTCTCGACTTTGGAAGGACGTGGGAGGATCACCTTCCTTTAGTGGAATTTACCTATAACAACAGCTACCAAGCTACCATCGGTATGGCGCCCTTCGAAGCCTTGTATGGAAGACCGTGCAAATCACCAACTTGTTGGTACGAGTCTACAGATAAGCTTATACTTGGACCAGATATGATTCGAGAGACTTCTGAGAAAGTAGACTTGATACGTAGGAGAATGAAGACTGCCCAAGACCGACAGAAATCCTACGCCGACAAAAGAAGGACCGACCTTGAATTTGAGGTTGGGGACAGGGTTTTCCTTAAGGTATCACCTTTAAGGAACGTCGTTCGTTTTGGATCAGCAGGAAAGCTAGCACGAAGATTTGTAGGACCGTTTCCTATCATCGAGAAGGTTGGAAAGAAGGCCTACAGATTAGTGCTACCCGAGAGACTGGTCGGAGTTCACAATGTCTTTCATGTTTCTCACCTCCGGAAGTGTTTGCATGAGTCAGCGGAAGTGGTGGAACCTAGCATTCTAGAAGAAGCCGAAGTGGAACGTGTAACAACCCGTATTTTTATAACATGTTAAAACAAGAAATCAAGGCAGAATTAAAATTTAAATTCAGAATCAGGGGAAACGGGTTACACCATTGCGTTCGTCTCGAAATTTTACATGAAATAGAGTCCGAGTTTTCGAAAATCGGAGTCCGGATGAAGAAGTTATGGCCTGTACAAGTTTCAGCAGTTTTCAGGCAGCACTGGACGAGGGGGTCGACCATAGGGTCGACCTACCCCCCCCCCCCCCCCCCACCCCCTAGGTCGACCATAGGGTCGACCTACCCCCCAGGTCGACCATAGTGTCAACCCCCCACCTTACAGGTCGACCTGGTTTGACACAAAGCTCATTTTTGAAGCCTGAGACGTGTTTTGACGGTCCGGATTGATTCTATGGTTAATCTAAGGGCCTAAACTAGTTGCTACACCTATAAAAACACCCTTAGGCCTAACCTAATTCATATCAAATCATTCTTACACTACTATGCTGCTGGACTTCCTCTTGATCATGGCAGCCGCTCTCTAAACTTTTCTCTTAGCCTCCAAACTAGATTCAAACTAGAGACTAAAGCTTCTATAGCAATTCTACAACAATTCAAGAAGATAAATTGTAACAACCCGGAAATTCTGGGCCAGTTCAAAATTTTTATTTTGGCAAATTCAACGAATTTTGAATATTTAAAATGAATTATTTTAAATAATAACGACGAGAAATTTATTTTGAATAGAATTCGAACGTATATACTATATAGATCGTCGTTAGAATATAAATATTTACTTATATATATATATAAGGAATTGAAATTGGCGCGGTAGTTTGATAATTCGATTTCAAAGTTCAAATGAATGTACAGGATTCGGAATAAACCGGATTTTAGTGAAACCAAAAATATTCGAATCTAATTGAGAATATCTATCCAACGAATCCGAAGAATTGAAATTTCATAGCGGGAATCGAAAGATACGCCCAGTTGAAAATTCAGAATAGTCGCTATGGAATTGAGGCCCTTAAAAATGGAAATTTTGCAAACGACCTCGGATTTCGACGAAACCACTTTTGTTGGACCCAGGATGTCAAGTTATTGCTAGATTCCAAAATTCGTAATTTTTCGAATCAATATGTGAGCATGGCAAAGGAAAACGCGTTTGACCAGTTTTAGTTGATTTTAATCGACTGGAAATTGGCCATTTTTCAAACGGTTTCAGAATTTGACGAAACTAGTTTTGTTAGGACCGTATCGTCAACACGAAGCTAGAAATAATTTTTTAGGAATTTTTCGAGTTAGTATGTGACCTTAGTAAATTGAAATGCGTGTTCAAATTCACTATATAGAGTTATATGTTGATTTTGACGAAAACTAATCAAAACGATCGAACCAGCTTACGATACATATCCCATTGTGTTCGGAATGGGGGTAACTAGCTATGGACGACAAGCGGTGAGTTCGATTTCGAGTTCGGATGTAAAAGTTACTTTTTGAAATAAATAAATAATAAAATATATATATTATATTAACCTTACCCTCTCTCTCTATACTCACCCCCCCCCCCCCCCCCCGTTCAAATCGAATTAGGTCAGAGAAAGAAAAAAAATGAATCGCGCCCCCCAATATCCAGCGCCGCCGCCGCTCGAGGAGGCGCCAGCCTCCGCATCCCCTTCCCCCACTTCTGCTCCACCTCCTCCTTCTTCCAGCCCCCCCCCAATCGAACGCGAACCCCAAACCCAATTGCGATGCCGACCCGCACCCCTTCCCAAAACCGTACGCAACCGCCTCCCCATGGAAGCCCGACCACCGCCGACCTTCGCCCCTCCCTCCCCTCTCCAGTCCGCCGTTATCTCCAACGCAGCCCCCCTTTTTCTTCTCCTTTAACTCGAAACCAACCCCAGCTCCACCGCCCTCCACTGACCACCCGTAGCCAAAGCGAAACCCCCCTCTCCTTCAACAGTAAAAGGTACGATTAATTTTAATGATTTTATTAATTTAATTTAATTTAATTATATCTAGTTGTTTTTAAATCAAATTTGTGTATAGATAATATAGGAGGATTAAAAATATAATTTTTATGATATAGAAAGGTTAAAAATATAATTTTTATGATATAGAAAAGTTAAAAATATAATTTTTATACTAGTGGCATATTAAAAATATGATTTTTATATAATGTAGATTATAAAAATATGATTTTTACTTATGTAGAATATTAAAGATAGGATTTTTATATTATAGAAATAATAAAAATATAATTTTTGTAATATAGAAAGAATAAAAATACAATCTTTATAGTAGATAGATAGTAAAAATATTATCTTTATATATGTAGCGAAATAAAAATCTGATTTTTATTATATATATAGTGAAGTAAAAATGTGATTTTTATAGTGATGTAATGAAAATTCAATTTGTATATAAGAAGTAGAAATATAAAAATATAATTTTTATATATAAATAAGCGTTGTAAAAATATATGAAATAAAAAATAGAATTTTTATTTATTGAATGAAGGATAAAAATATAATTTTTGTTTGAACAGCGTGAAAAGAACTGCATAGGAATTTCAGACCGATCCAGGTGATTCAGCAGTTCAACAGCAAAGCACGACGGAGTGGAACCCTCTGTGAGAACTTCTCACCTTTAACTTTCTTTTTCTAGTTAATAATATATACTAGGATGCAGATGGTGTTTAGTTGCACCCGACACCCGTCGTCCACAGACCATGGACGGGTTGTATGCATAGTTGTTTGATTTTGATGTGTAGTTGATTGTGTGATGTGATGTGAAATGAAATAAAATATTTATATAGAAAATAAATACTGTATAGTTAAAAATGGAATTTTTAACGTGTATGAAATGAAATAAAAAAAACAAATCGGACGATTTTTTTATATACGCACATTTGACTGATATTGATTAGGACGATAAATTTTACACATCGCCCAAGTGCACAAATAAAATCTGTGTTTGATTATTTGAAACCCCATACAGGTATTGGGATGATATTTGACGTACACTAATCCCGATTGTTTAGTTGTATGTCGATCGATAGATTGACAGGCTGTTATAGCATTGAATATTTATATTTGATGCTTATACAGTGTAGTATGCACTTTGGATGATGGTTGATTATTCATCGTTGTTATTGTATACATGTGTTGTAGAAAATCCATATAGTTAACATTATATGGTAATTGATTGGGCCTCATTCCAGTTTTGAAAAAAAGAAATATTTGAATAGAAATATTTGAAAAGGAAATATTTAAAATAGAATATTTGAAAATACGAATATATGAAGCCGAGTTGATTAGATTTACGCCATTTTGGCGTGAACGATATTTATATCGAATTTATTCATTTTAAAATGAACATCGAAAGTGATTTCCAAATCTGATATTTTGAATAGAAATGAATTCGAATTGAAATTGAATAGAATTGAAATTGAATAGAAATGAATTCAAATAGAGATCGAATAGAATTGAAATTCGAATTAGATTGAAATCGTTTTGAATTGAATTTAAAACGTATTGAAATTGAACTGAAATTAATTTGAATTGAAATAGAATTGAAATGAATTTAAAATGAATTAATGTTGAAAAAATCAATTTTGATTTGAATTTGAAAAGGAAGTTGAAATCGTTTTGAAAACGAATTTAAAACGATTTATAAAATATGTTTTAAAAGGAAATCGACGAAGTATATATTATATATATAATATAATGGTTTGAATAGAACGCACCGCGCCGCGGCAGTTCACGAATTTCGACCATTGACTTCGAATGGATATTGCGGGAGATCCGACCGTCGGATTCTCCTAAAACTGGAACCGTTGGGTTCGTATCGAAAAGAGCTTTCCAATGAATATTAGAAATTTGTAATCTAATGGATGGATTTGGAATTATGTCCAAATCAAATTTGGAAAAGGTCGCTATAAGTGTAGTTCGATGGCCATTGATGGAAATCGACTGTACGGGCCTTGATAAAATTATTAAAAGTAGTAATAATTTGTATAAAATCATAAGAAATGATTTGGGAAGAATTGGGATGAAAAACTCCATATTTGAAAAGATAAAAATAGATTTTTATCAAAATGAACTAGTTTTGAACTAGAATTATAACTCTATTTATTTTTAAATAAATAAACTGGATTTGAAATGGTTTTGAAAATAACCAGAATTTCCAATAATTAAATTGGAATGAATTTGAATCGAAATTGTCTTTAGATTATTTCGATGTTGGATTTCGTGATTATACAGATATTGTTATGGAAATTGGAAAGATATATATATCGTTATTTCCAATACGATATTTGTTAGTCGTAGAATTTGATATTGAATATAAGTCGGTATATTTTCTATTCAGAGCCTTCTATTTAATATCAAACGTGATTTGGGTTTTTCGTGAATGGTGTCTTTATTAACACTATTCTTGAACCCAGTTGAGAAAAGATTAAATCTTTTTATTTAGATTTAATGAAGTGTACCAATTAAATAATATTTAATTGGAATTGAATTGATATTGATTTTTGGGTTTATCGTGAACAGTGTTTTAAATAACACTTGTTCTTTAACCCGATAATTAATGGAATGGGATTTTGGGTTGTCGTGAACGGTATCTTCAATAATATTGTTCTTAGACCCTAAGGAGTTAAGAAAATCAGAAACTAAATGGAGGTTAGCTAAGCAGAATGGTTTTCTGGATATTGATCTGATGTTGGTTTCGGCCTTCGAGGTTAATATTTGGGGAATTATTCTCTTGCTAATTTACGGTTAGGGACTGATTGAAATGTAATGTGATTTTGGGTTTATAGTGAACCGTGTTTTAAATGAAACTGATTCTTTAACCCAGTTAAAGATTAAAACTAAGTGGAGTTTTAATGAATCTTTAATTAGATTGAAATGATCGAGAATGGAGTATCACCAGTTTTGCTCCAGGCGATAGTTAAATCTTTGATTAGATTTAAACGTGAAATGGTAATTAAATTTACCGATAACACCATGTTGTTAGATATGAAGTAAGACCCGTTTTACTTCATGGGATGAATAGGCTGGGATTGGGAAATTAACACAAACGATTACTTCGGTAAGGTTCGTTAATCCCAACTAGTTTGAATTGATATTCAAAAGTAGATTAAAGAATACATTTAAAGGATTTATCTTTGATAAAATTAATAGGAACCTTTCCCTATGAATGTGAAATTTCGAAACTTACTGTCGGTTAGCTAAGCAGAATGGTTTTCTGGATATTAATCTGATGTTGGTTTCGGCCTTCGGGGTTAATATTTGGGGAATTATTCTCTTGTTAATTTACGGTTAGTGACTGATGAATTAGAATGAGGCGTATGTTGTGTTTGTGTAACACTTGTTTATTACATACGCGAGTTATTCGGAAAGACCGGGTTTATCCCATTCTGAATAACTGATACGACGATAAGTCGAAGATGATAAAATTAATAGGAACCTTTCCCTATGAATGTGAAATTTAGAAACTAACTGTCAGTTAGCTAAGCAGAATGGTTTTCTAGATATTGATCTGATGTTGGTTTCGGCCTTCGGGGTTAATATTTGGGGAATTATTCTCTTGTTAATTTACGGTTAGTGACTGATGAATTAGAATGAGGCGTATGTTGTGTTTGTGTAACACTTTTTTATTACATACGCGGGTTATTCGGAAAGACCGGGTTTATCCCATTCTGAATAACTGATACGACGATAACTCGAAGATCAAGACGGTGGTTGAAGACCGGAGGTCTTCACGTCGTTTGGATAATTACTGATGATCTTGATTGGGATGTACACCCAAGAAGATGGAAACAGTTGGTGATCGTCCAGATGTACTTGGAGATCGATGGATATGCGGGGTACTAGGTGCCTCCGGTTTCGTTCAGACCCAGAACGGACTTGTTAATGGACTGTGTGTTTGACATTGGATTTTAGTCTGTGTGATTGATTTCTATTAAATATATTTCTGTTTGGCGGCGGAGAATTTATTCTCTTGCTTAACGCCCTTCTCTGAGACGTACGAGCTTATGGGTTATATACTGATGGATATCAAACGCATAGAGTGAATTGCCTGTGTGGCATGCCTAAGTGGCAAATGATCGAGGCTTCTATTGAAAAGCAAAGTCTTGTGGTTGATGATCAAAGCACGGCCTTTGTGGCGTAGCTTTGTGTAACGTTTACTTCGCAAGTTTCGCACCCGGTGGTGAACCCAAAACGAGAGAGGACCTCAGGGAGGACATGCGTTTCTTTCTAGTTAGAAGTGGCGTCAGTGGTTTTACACGCCCTGACGAGTTTGACTTATGTGGTTGCTGCTGTTGCGAGGCGGCTCGGTTTGATCGGACGATCCGGGTCCGATGGAGTCATTCGTTGGCTCGTTTACGCCCCATAGGGCGGAGAGACGTATTGTTCAGGCATTTTAATCCACATCGGTGGACCGGCCCTGTCGCTCCAAGGGCCCACCTGAGTCTGGGTCCTGAGACATGGGCTAGATTGTCTCGAATCGGTAGAGGACTATCTTTTGCCTCGGTTCATAGATGGAAATCCAATTTCCAAATACGTGACATTTGCGGTTTTATTTATAGAGCCTAGTATGGCGACATAGTGGGATGTGGCGCTTATGCCGTCTTTGATTGATACTTATGATTTGAAGTTGTTTTATACACTATGCACTTATAATAGTATCAAATGATTTGTTTTAAACGTATCAAGCATTCTTGGCTATTATAAGGTAAAAACCCTATCCTCCGGCTTGCGTTGCATTGTGTGATGGGACCTTGGTCTTATAATAGCTTCATTTTTCTTTATTTAGCATTGCGTTGTTGTTATATGCACTGGTATTCTTGGGAGGAAACCCGTTCCGTGTTATACGGCGTGGTCCTGTGATTTACCTAACTTTAAAATAAAGATTTATAACTGTTTTAGTTCTCACACCAGTCACATGACCGACCTGGAGTTTATTGTTTTAACCTAAACTCCGGGTGCCCTTATTTTGACACGGGCAGCTAGTAGTTTTGGTTTTGCGGATTTATATTCACAGGATCCTGGTTTACAGCTGGAATGATATCCGGAAAGCTTTGTATCCGTATATCTCTTCTAGTTGTGTATTGTATTATTTTTCGCTGCTATGTAAATGTAATTTAAATCTCTGATATTCCTGTGTAATATTTATTCATTCCCTGTATATTCTTGTATTCTGATGGAATTGTTGTTATATACAATGAAATGTTCTTCCGTCTGCGTTCTATTGTGGCTTGTTCTCAAACTATTCGCGCTTTCCTTACCGGGGAAGTTACGGGTTTTTACACTTGGTATCAGAGCTTTGGTTTACCAAGCTCAGAGAACAAGACACATTAGAACCATACGAAAGAATTCATCAGATATTGGATTAGTAATATCCAATGAGAATGACTCGTTAGAGATGGGATCAGTAGTATCCTAGAACGAGTGTGAAGAGCATATTTTTAAAATTGAAAACAAGTTTTGTTTTGAAAATTTAAATCAATTACTCGTATTTGATCATTTATTTTATATTGATTTGGACAATCCAGTATATAAAGATTTTGCGTATACGTCTGATCCGCGTATATTTGAAGTTTTAATATACTGGATAGATATAGAATCACACTCAAGTCGCACGGGGATGATACTGATAATTGTGATCACATTACCAGTATTTAGGTTCGAGTGACGAAGGTGGGCTTTCTATATGTTTCCTATTGACTGGTGTGAGAACCAAAATTAGATAGGGCCTGTTGTTGTGATTTGGCATCAAAAATCTGATTTTTTGACTATATATCTAAGTTATGAATTTGAAATGATAATTCACTAATTGATTCCTGATTGTGTTGTTTGATTATTGGATGATTAGTTAAAAGTTGAACCATTTAGCCAAATTGTATCAAATAGTGAATTGTATTGAAAACTTGGTCGCATTTGCATGCATATACATGTACTTACACTGAACAGGTCATAGCAAGGAGGCTAGAGCAGAAGAATAAAATTGTTTGCCCGACAAAAAGGTACATGTTTACCATAATTTACTGTTTTGTTTGGGTGATGATGATTTTATGAGCCGATTGGCTAGCCGCTTGGCTTTTTCTTTTTCATTTTGAGATCAGAGGGCCTATATGGCAATTTCGGGATTTTCCCGGTGCTCCCGGTGCAGGAGAGGTTATGGTGAAATTTTTCGAAAATTTAGGGTGTTAGCCAAATTTTTGAAAAATTTGAAAAGTTTTTAGAAACTGAGAAGTTGAAGAACTTAAGCCATAATGAAAATAGCGAAAGTTGAGTTGATTAGTTAAACGACTTTCGGCTTCGTTCCTTTTCAGGGACGAAAAGTTTTAAGTGGGGGAGATTGTAACAACCCGGAAATTCGAGGCCAGTTTAAAAATTTTATTTCGGCAAATTTAACGAATTTTGAATATTTAAAATGAATTATTTTAAATAATAACGACGAGAAATTTATTTTGAATAGAATTCGAACGTATATACTATATAGATCGTCGTTAGAATATAAATATTTATATATATAAAAGTAATTGAAAATGGCGCGGTAATTCGATAATTCGATTTCAAACTTCAAATGAATGTACAGGATTCCGAATAAACCAGATTTTAGTGTAACCAAAAATATTCGAATCTAATTGAGAATATCTTTCCGACGAATCCGAAGAATTGAAATTTCATAGCAGGAATCGAAAGATACGCCCAATTAAAAATTCAGAATAGTCGCTATGGAATTCAGGCCCATAAAATGGAAATTTTGCAAATGACCTTGGATTGAGACGAAACCACTTTTGTTGGATCCGGGATGTCAAGTTATTGCTAGATTCCAAAATTCGTAATTTTTCGAATCAATATGTGAGCGTGGCAAAGGAAAACGCGTTTGACCAGTTTCAGTTGATTTTAATCGACTAGAAATTGGCCATTTTTCAAACGGTCTCAGAATTTGACGAAACTAGTTTTGTTAGGACCGTATCATCAACACGAAGCTAAAAATAATTTTTCAGGAATTTTTCGAGTTAGTATGTGACCCTAGTATATTGAAATGCGCGTTCAAATTCAATATATAGAGTTATATGTTGATTTTGACGAAAACTGATCCAAACGATCGAACCATCTTACGATACATATCCCATTGTGTTCGGAATGGGGGTAATTGGCTATGGGCGATAGGCGGTGAGTTTGATTTCGAGTTCGAATGTAAAAGTTACTTTTTGAAATAAATAAATAATAAAATATATATATATATATATATTATATTAACCTTACCCTCTCTCTCTCTGTACTCACCCCCCTTTCAAATCGAATTAGGTCAGAGAAAGAAATAGAAAAAGACAAATGAATCGCGCCCTCCTCTATCCAGCGCCGCCGCCGCTCGAGGAGGCGCCGACCTCCGCACCCCCTTCCCCCACTTTTGCTCAACCTCCTCCTTCTTCCAGCCCCCCCAAACGAACGCGAACCCCATACCCGATCGCGATGCTGACCCGCACCCCTTCCCAAAACCGTACGCAACCGCCTCCCCATGGAAGCCCGACCACCGCCGACCTTCGCCCCTCCCTCCCCTCTCCAGTCCGTCGTTATCACCAACGCAGCCCCCATTTTTCTTCTCCTTTAACTCGAAACCAACCCCAGCTCCACCGACCTCCACTGACCACCCGTAGCCAAAGTGAAACCCCCCTCTCCTTCAACAGTAAAAGGTATGATTTATTTTAATGATTTTATTAATTTAATTTAATTATATCTAGCTGTTTTTAAATCTAATTTTTGTATAGATAATATAGGAGGATTAAAAATATAATTTTTATGATATAGAAAGGTTAAAAATATAAATTTTATGATATAGAAAAGTTAAAAATATAATTTTTATACTAGTGGCATATTAAAAATATGATTTTTATATAATGTAGATTATAAAAATATGATTTTTACTTATGTAGAATATTAAAGATAGGATTTTTATATTATAGATATAATAAAAATATATTTTTTGTAATATAGAAAGAATAAAAATACAATCTTTATAGTAGATAGATAGTAAAAATATTATCTTTATATATGTAGCGAAATAAAAATCTGATTTTTATTATATATATAGTGAAGTAAAAATGTGATTTTTATAGTGATGTAATGAAAATTCAATCTTTATATAAGAAGTAGAAATATAAAAATATAATTTTTATATATAAATAAGCATTGTAAAAATATATGAAATAAAAAATAGAATTTTTATTAATTGAATGAAGGATAAAAATATAATTTTTATTTGAACAGCGTGAAAAGAACTGCATAGGAATTTCAGACCGATCCAGGTGATTCAGCAGTTCAACAGCAAAGTACGGCGGAGTGGAACCCTCTGTGAGAACTTCTCACCTTTAACTTTCTTTTTCTAGTTAATAATATATACTAGGATGCAGACGGTGTTTAGTAGCACCCGACACCCGTCGTCCACAGACCATGGACGGCTTGTATGCTTAGTTGTTTGATTTTGATGTGTAGTTGATTGTGTGATGTGATGTGAAATGAAATAAAATATTTATATAGAAAATAAATATTGTATAGTTAAAAATGGAATTTTTAACGTGTATATGAAATGAAATAAAAATAAACAAATCAGACGATTTGTTTATATACGCACATTTGACTGATATTGATTGGGACGATAAATTTTACACATCGCCCAATTGCACAAATAAAATATGTGTTTGATTGTTTGAAATCCCACACGGGTATTGGGATGATATTTGACGTACACTAATCCCGATTGTTTAGTTGTATGTCGATCGATAGGTTGACAGGCTGTTATAGCGTTGAATATTTATATTTGATGCTTATACAGTGCAGTATGCACTTTGGATGATGGTTGATTATTCATCGTTGTTATTGTATACATGTGTTGTAGAAAATCCATATAGTTAACATTGTATGGTAATTGATTGGGCCTCATTCCAGTTTTGCAAAAAAGAAATATTTGAATAGAAATATTTGAAAAGGAAATATTTAAAATAGAATACTTGATAATAGGAATATATGAAGCCGTGTTGATTAGATTTACGCTATTTTATCGTGAACGATATTTATATCGATTTTATTCATTTTATAATGAACATCGAAAGTGATTTCCAAATCTGATATTTTGAATAGAAATGAATTCGAATTGAAATTGAATAGAATTGAAATTAAATAGAAATGAGTTCGAATTAAAATTGAATAGAGTTGAAATTCGAATTAGATTTTAACCGTTTTGAATTGAATTTAAAACGTATTGAAATTGAACTGAAATTAATTTGAATGAAATAGAATTGAAATGAATTTAAAACGAAATTATATTGGAAAATTCAATTTTGATTTGAATTTGAAAAGGAAGTTGAAATCGTTTTGAAAACGAATTTAAAACGATTCATAAAATACGTTTTAAAAGGAAATCGATGAAGTATATATTATATATATTATATATATAATATAATGGCCTGAATAGAACGCGCCGCTCCGCGGCAGTTTGCGAATTTCGACCATTGACTTCAAATGGATATTGCGGGAGATCCGACCGTCGGATTCTCCTAAAACCGGAACCGTTGGGTTCGTATCGAAAAGAGCTTTCCAATGAATATTAGAAAATTGAAATCTAACGGTTGGATTTGGAATTATGTCCAAATCAAATTTGGAAAATATCGATGTAAGTGTAGTTCGATGGCCGTTGATGGAAATCGACTGTACGGGCCTTGATAAAATTATTAGAAATAGTAATAATTTGTGTAAAATCATAAGAACTGATTTGGGAAGAATTGGTATGAAAAACTCCATATTTGAAAAGATAAAAATAGATTTTTATCGAAATGAACTAGTTTTGAACTAGAATTATAACTCTATTTATTTTTAAATAAATAAACTGGATTTGAAATGGTTTTGAAAATAACCAGGATTTCCAATAATTAAATTGGAATGAATTTGAATCGAAATTGTCTTTGGATTATTTCGATGTTGGATTTCGTGATTATGCAGATATTGTTATGGAAATTCGAAAGATATATATATCGTTATTTCCAATACGATATTTGTTGGTCGTAGAATTTGATATTGAATATAAGCCGGTATATTTTCTATTCAGAGCCTTGTATTTAATATCAAACGTGATTTGGGTTTGTCGTGAATGGTGTCTTTATTAACACTGTTCTTGAACCCAGTTGAGAAAAGATTAAATCTTTTTATTTAGATTTAATGAAGTGTACCAATTAAATAATATTTAATTGGAATTGAATTAATATTGATTTTTGGGTTTATCGTGAACAGTGTTTTAAATAACACTTGTTCTTTAACCTGATAATTAATGGAATGGGATTTTGGGTTGTCGTGAACGGTATCTTCAATAATACTGTTCTTAGACCCAAAGGAGTTAAGAAAATCAGAAACTAACTGGAGGTTAGCTAAGCACAATGGTTATCTGGATATTGATCTGATGTTGGTTTCGGCCTTCGGTGTTAATATTTGGGGAATTATTCTCTTGCTAATTTACGGTTAGGGACTGATTGAAATGTAATGTGATTTTGGGTTTATAGTGAATCGTGTTTTAAATGACACTGACTCTTTAACCCAGTTAAAGATTAAAACTAAGTGGAGTTTTAATGAATCTTTAATTAGATTGAAATGATCGAGAATGGAGTATCACCAGTTTTGCTCCAGGCGATAGTTAAATCTTTAATTAGATTTAAACGTGAAATGGTAATTAAATTTACCGATAACACCGTGGTGTTAGATATGAAGTAAGACCCGTTTTACTTCATGGGATGAATAGGTTGGGATTGGGAAATTAAAACAAACGATTACTTCGGTAAGGTTCGTTAATCCCGACTAGTTTGAATTGATATTCAATAGTAGATTAAAGAATACATTTAAAGGATTTATCTTTGATAAAATTAATGGGAACCTTTCCCTATGAATGTGAAATTTAGAAACTAACTGTCGGTTAGCTAAGAAGAATGGTTTTCTGGATATTGATTTGATGTTAGTTTCGGCCTTCGGGGTTAATATTTGGGGAATTATTCTCTTGTTAATTTACGGTTAGTGACTGATGAATTAGAATGAGGCGTATGTTGTGTTTGTGTAACACTTGTTTATTACATACGCGAGTTATTCGGAAAGACCGGGTTTTTCCCATTCTGAATAACTGATACGACGATAAGTTTAAGATGAAGACGGTGGTTGAAGACCGGAGGTCTTCACGTCGTTTGGATAATTACTGATGATCTTGATTGGGATGTACACCCAAGAAGATGGAAACAGTTGGTGATCGTACAGACGTACTTGGGGATCGATGGATATGCGGGGTACTAGGTGCCTCCGGTTTCGTTCAGACCCAGAACGGACTTGTAAATGGACTGTGTGTCTGACATTGGATTTTAGTCTGTGTGATTGATTTCTATTAAATATATTTCTGTTTGGCGGCGGAGAATTTATTCTCTTGCTTAACGCCCTTCTCTAAGACGTACGAGCTCAGGGGTTATATACTGATTGATATCAAACGCATAGAGTGAATTGCCTGTGTGACATGCCTAAGTGGCAAATGATCAAGGATTCTGTTGAAAAGCAAAGTCTTGTGGTTGATGATCGAAGCACGGCCTTTGTGGCATAGCTTTGTGTAATGTTTACTTCGCGAGTTTCACACCCGGTGGTGAACCAAAAACGGGAGAGGACCTCAGGGAGGACATGCGTTTCTTTCTAGTTAGAAGTGGCGTCAGTGGTTTTACACGCCCTGACGAGTTTGACTTATGTGGTTGTTGCTGTTGCGAGGCGCCTCGGTTTGATCGGACGATCTGGGTCCGATGGAGTCATTCGTTGGCTCGTTTACGCCCCATAGGGCGGAGAGACGTATTGTTCAGGCATTTTAATCCACATCGGTGGACCGGCCCTGTCGCTCCAAGGGCCCACCTGAGTCTGGGTCCTGAGACATGGGCTAGATTGTCTCGAATCGGTAGAGGACTATCTTTTGCCTCGGTTCATAGATGGAAATCCAATTTCCAAATACGTGACATTTGCGGTTTTATTTGTAGAGCCTAGTATGGCGACATAGTGGGATGGGGTGCTTATGCCATCTATGATTGATACTTATGATTTGAATTTGTTTTATACACTATGCACTTATAATAGTATCAAATGATTTGTTTTAAACGTATCAAGCATTCTTGGCTATTATAAGGTAAAAACAATATCCTCCGGCTTGCGTTGCATTATGTGATGGGACCTGGGTCTTATAATAGCTTCATTTTTCTTTATTTAGCATTGCGCTGTTGTTATATGCACTGGTATTCTTGGGAGGAAACCCGTTCCGTGTTATACGGCGCGGTCCCTTGATTTACCTAACTTTAAAATAAAGATTTATAACTGTTTTAGTTCTCACACCAGTCACATGACTGACCTGGAGTTTATTGTTTTAACCTAAACTCTGGGTGCCCTTATTTTGACACGGGCAGCTAGTAGTTTTGTTTTTGCAGATTTATATTCACAGGATCCTGGTTTACAGCTGGAATGATATCCGGAAAGCTTTGTATCCGTATATCTCTTGTAGTTGTGTATTGTATTATTTTCCGCTGCTATGTAAATGTAATTTAAATCTCTGATATTTCTGTGTAATATTTATTCATACCCTGTATATTCTTGTATTCTGATGGAATTGTTGTTATATACAATGAAATGTTCTTCCGTCTGCGTTCTGTTGTGGCTTGTTCTCGAACTATCCGCACTTTCCTTACCGGGGAAGTTACGGGTTTTTACATAAATCAGTGTCTTTGCAACGTTCTACGACAATTGTAGTTCTTAATTCATTAGCCATGCTCTGTAAGTTCTAGTTATTTTCAGATTAAAATAATTAAATTTAATATGGACATGTGATGAAATGAAATTGGACTTTTGATTCATCTTGTTTCTTCTTGGATCTCGATCTTGAGAACTTTTCTATCTTTATTCGCATGACAAGTTTATGGTCTATTCAGCCTGTTGTAAATCAATTTTTCTTGGTTCATGTTTTATTATCAAGATCTATTCTTTATGTCTGATATGATGCTTTTATGCCGTTTTCTCTCTGATCTTGTTTTTATTGCAACTTCTACCTCTCCCTATTTATTTTCTTTTGATGAACCTAGGTCAATTTCGGACCTAGGCCTAAACTACGATATATGTGCGATGGATACGGGGAAAATATTGGAATATTTCCTAGTGGAATATATGTGTTTGGTGGGATCGAAGGCATAATATGAAAATTGGATGTTTGGGGGCTAATTTATCATTAACATGAAACTTGATATTTGGGTATTGTCATTATAATGGTAATTGCAAGAATGGGGATTGGCATATATAATTTGACATGGATCTTGATATATATAACTTGATGTGGATCTTGATATATATATATATAATTTGACATGGATCCTTATATATATAACTTGATGTGGATCTTGATATATATATATATATATATATATATATATATATATATATATATATAATTTGACTTGGATCTGGCCAGAACTTGTTATGAGTAAGTTGGTGTAAATGTAGTATACATGTAATTTTGGGTATAAAACTTGATCTATGTAAATTGGGCATAGCTTTGTAAACATGTAAATCATGAATCTTGACATATGTAAAGCGGCATGAAACTTAGTATATGTGTAAATTGGGATAAAGTTGGCATACATTTAAAACGACATGAATTGAACATATGTAAATTTGGTAGGAATTGGGCATATGTAAAATTTACATGTAATCTAGAACTTGGGCATATGTTAATTATGTAAAATTTGGAGTTGAAACATATATTATAATTTATGACTTAGTAGAGGTTTAATATAAACGCGCCCAAGTTGGGTTTTGGGTAATTGGCATGTATTGTAAATAAAAGGCTATAAATTGGCATAACCTTATAGTGAATTATGATAATAATTTGGGAACACGTTTTGGGGCAAAAACATGAATCATGAACATTTCTATATGTTAAACACATGAACTGATATTGGGGTTTTGGGTGGAATACGACCATTAATGAACCTTTGACATGAAGTTAGACTCGGTTTGTGGTGTATATCTGCCCGGAACCGCCCGACAAATCCAGTAGCCACAAAGTGTCAGTCTAATGTGAGAGGTCGAAGGTCGAATTGTAGGCGTAACGACTTATGACACGAGTTTAGACCCAGTTTGTGGTGTAAATCTGCCTGGAACCGCCCGGCAAATCCAGTGGCCACAAAATGCACGGTCTAATGTGAGAGGTCATGATTCGTTCGTCATAATGAAGGAATTAAGGAAAACTAACCGTAATAAGACGTGGGTATGGTTAGAGGGTTAGGTGGGATGACATGGAAATTTGACATGTGAATATGGACCTAACCGGTATGAGTTAAGAACATGTAAAACTTATAAATGTGGGCTTAACCAATATAACTGTTAATCAAACTAATGGGTAGGTTAAGTAACATAGCTAGGCTAATGACACTTGTCCATTATAACATGACTAGCGGATGGGTTGAGCTAACTTGAATAGGTTGATAACACCCAATCGATATAACCTGACACGTGGCAGGGTTAAGTCAACTTTAACATATAGATAATACTTAGCCAACTTAGCATGATACGTGGGCGGGTTAAGCCATGAATTATTTGAATATAGTTAACCAATTGGACACGATGATTTGATAGGGTTAAGTCATGAACCGCTTGAATATACTTAACCAATTGGACACGATGATTTGATAGGGTTAAGTCATGAACCGCTTGAATATACTTAACCAATTGGACACAATGATTTTATAGGGTTAAGTCATGAACCGCTTGAATATACTTAACCAATTTAACACGATAATTTGATAGGGTTAAGCCGTGAACCGCTTGAATATACTTAACCAACTTGACACATGATTCGTAGGGCTAAGTCATGAACTTAAACGACAGCATTTAGCCAATTTGACATGACACGTAGATGGGTTAAGTCATGAACTTGAATGACAACACTTAACCAACTTGACATGCTAGACCGATGGGGTTAAGTCTCGAATTTAAATGACAACAGTTAACCTACTAGACGGAAACCCTAGTTACGCGGTCCGTTTCAGCAGTAACCCACTAGATGTATCATGGTACCCTGGAACTAGGCAGGGTGGGGCACGATTACTGGGCTGATTATAAGCGACCAGAACGACAGCTGTGTTGGGTGCACCAGTGTAGGTTCTATCGGAGTGCGGGTGTGCACACACTCCGAAGCAGAAAAAGCAGGCATTGGGCATCAGTAGGTTTATCTGTGTGTGCTTGATCCGTGTCGATGGTTGGCACCGTATGGCGATATACCCTATGGTGGACCTAGCATAGGTGACTACATTTCGTGATTGGGTCGTATGACACAAACACATGAACGAGCTAGGACTTGTAGGGAGCCGATCGATTAATAGATTGTTACGTGGAATTTGTTAGGTAGCATAATCCCTAGTGGTCCTAGGTGGCATAAACCCTAAACGAATCTAGAAAACGTTCAATAGGTAGCATAATCCCTAGTGGTCCTAGGTGGCATAAATCCTAGTTGAACACGTGATAGTTCATGATAAGAAAACCTAGCTAGAACAAGGGTGGCAGTCCAAACGATTTCAAGAATGGTGGCTTCACGTTAAAGTAGTATAGAAATATGTGATGAAACCCGTACGATATACGGCAAGGGACTATACATATACATGGAGAGGATGATACAGGTTGGGGTACTAGTACAGTTGGTGCAGAGAATGTTAAACATGTGATGCTATACGTAGTTTATCTTGCTACCTTGGTTTTTCTTGTGACCTTAGTTTATCTTGTTACCGTCGTTTATCTTTTTATCCTAGTTTAACTTGCCTATCTTGTCATACTTCCATTTTATTCATGCCATGTTATCTTTACCTATTTTTATGCTGAAAGTCACTAGGACTTACTCAGTCTTTATGACTGACCCGTTTTGTTTCGCCTCTTTTTCTTCCGTTCCCCCCCCCGGTTCGCAGGGTGGGAATTGTGACGGCAAAGAATTTCGCTCGGTCCGAACCAGTCGCTAAACCGATCTAGACCGTTCGAAACGCCCTATCGTTTGAGAACACGACAAAATAGAACGCATACGGAAGAACGTTTCACTGTATATTTCAACAATGCATCAGATTACAAGAATATACAGAGTACAAAAGAATATTACACAGAAATATCAGAGATTTAAATTACATTTAAATACATCGCAGCGGAAAATAATACAATACACAACTAGAAGAGATATACGGATACAAAGCTTTCCGGATATCGTTCCAGCTGTAAACCAGGATCCTGTGAATATAAATCTGCAAAACCAAAACTACTAGCTGCCCGTGTCAAAATAGGGGCAACCAGAGTTTAGGTTAAAACAATAAACTCCAGGTCAGTCATGTGACTGGTGTGAGAACTAAAACAGTTAATCTTTATCTTTAAAGTTAGGTAAATCAAGGGACCACGCCGTATAACACGGAACGGGTTTCCTCCCAAGAATACCAGTGCATAAAATAAACAACGCAATGCTTTTTCGAAAAATGAAGCTGTTATAAGACCCAGGTCCCATCACACAATGCAACGCAAGCCGGAGGATAGGGTTTTCCCTTATAATAGCCAAACATGCTTAGTACGTTTAAAACAAATCATTTGATACTATAATATGTGTATAGTGTCAAAACGATTCCAATCATAAATATCAATCATAGACGGCATGGGTACCATATATCATGTCGCCATACTAGTTCTACAATTAAAGCCGAAATACACGTATTGGAAATTGGATTTCCATCATGGTGGCTCCTGATTCGAAAGATCGACCGCGGAATGCAATTCACCACGGCTTACGTCCCAACAAGAGAACACCGTCTGCATCCGCACATTTGGGACCAGAGTACCACCGCGGCTTACGTCCCAGCGAGAGAAAACACCGCTTACTCTATATATCCCTGAGCACTAGGCTCATCTCGGTCGACCGAATCCACGACACCGCTAAGGTGCCCATCCACGAAAAAAAAAAGCATACTGATCAAACCATCAGTTTGCCACCATACCGGGGTGTGAGGCTCGCGGATCAACGCTATACACAAAGCCATGCTATATCAGCTGCGCTTTGATCATCAACCACCAAACTTTGCTTTTCAACAGAAGTCTGGATCACTGCATCTCAGCATGCCACACTATCAATCCATATCGTACCACTGATTTCTGCCAATATATAACCTCTGAGCTCATATGTCTCAGAGAAGGGCGTTAAGCAAGAGAATAAATTCTCCGCCGCCAAACAGATATATATTTAGCAGAGATCAACAAATACAATATAAAGGAATACAATGTCAGACACACCATCCATTTACAAGTCCGTTCTAGGTCTGAACGAAACCGGAGGCACTTTCCTCGCATATCCATCCATCTCCAAGTACGTCTGGACGACCACCAACTATTTCCATCCTCTTGGGTGTACAGCCCAATCAGGATCGTCAGTAATTATCCGAACGATGTGAAGACTTCCGGTCTTTAACCACCGTCTTCATCTTCGACTCATCGTCGAATCGGTTATTCAGAATGGGTACAAACCCGGCCTTCCCGAACAACCCGCGTATTATTAAAACGAATGTTACACAAACACAGCATACGCCTCATTCCAATTCATTAGTCACTAACCGCAAATTAGCCAGAGAACAATTCCCCAAACATTAACCCCGAAGGCCGAAACCAACATCAGATCAATACCCAGGAAACCATTCATCTTAGCCAACCTACAGCTAGTTTCTAAACTTCACATTCTTAGGGAAAGGTTCCCATTAATTTTATCCAAGATAAATCCTTTAAAATTTATCCTGTAATCTCCCTTGGGATGTCGTTTAAAACCAAATTATGGTTTTTCCAACTAGTCGAGATTAGCGAACCACAACGAAGTAATTATTTATTTTATTTCCCAATCCCAACCTATTCATCCCATGAAGCAAAACTGGTAATACTCCATATCTAACACCACAGTGTTATCGGTAAAATTAATTACCATTTCACGTTCAAATCTAATTAAAGATTTAACTATCGCTTTGGAGCAAAAACTGGCGATACTCCATTCTCGCTCACTTTCCAAATTTGATAATTTAAATTATCAATTCACATTTCAATCAGTTTGCAGATTCATTAAAACTCCTTTACTGGGTTAAAGAACTAGGTGTTATTTAAAACACAGTACACGATAAACCCAAATCACATTCTATTTATCATCGGGTTAAAGAACTAGTGTTATTTAAAACACAGTTCACGATAAACCCATGAATCAATTCTAGTTTAATTTAATTCAAATATATTAGGAATCCCGATTATTTAAAACCCCTTTTTAAATCTAATTTATTTAAAAACAAATCGAGTTTTAAATTTAGTTCAAACTAGTTCATTTTGATAAAAATCTATTTTTATCTTTTCGAATATGGAGTTTTTCATCCCAAATTTTCCCAAAACATTTCTAATGATTTTACACAAATTATTGATATTTTTAATTATTTTTATCAAGGCCCGTACAGTCGATTTCCATCAATGGCCATCGAACTGCACTTATAGCGACCTTTTTCGAATTTGATTTGGACGTATCTCCAAATCCAACCGTTAGATTTCAAATTTCTACTCTTCGTTAGAAAGCTCTTTTCGATACGAACCCAACGGTTCCGGTCTTAGGAGAATCCGACGGTCGAATCTCCCGTAATGTCCATTTGAAATAAATGGTCGAAATTCACGAACTGCCGCTGCGCGGCGCGTTCTATTCAGGCCATTATATATATAATATATATATATATTATATATATATCGTCGATTACCTTTTTAAAACGAATTTTATAAGTCATTTCAAATTTGTTTTAAAGACAATTTCAACCTTTAATTCAAATTCAAATTAAAATTGAATTCTCCCTTATAAATTCTTTCTACATTCATTTCTATTTGATTTCAATTCGAATTCGTTTTCAATTCATTTCAATTCGAAATCGTTTTCAATTCATTTCAATTCGAAATCGTTTTCAATTCATTTCAATTCGAAATCGTTTTCAATTCATTTCAATTCGAATTCGTTTTCAATTCATTTCAATTCGAATTCATTTTCAATTCATTTCAATTCTTTACGAAATCGTTTTATATTCAATTCTTTTCGAAATTGTTATATATTCAATTCTTTTCGAAATCGTTATATATTCAATTCATTTCGAAATCGTTATATATTCAATTCATTTCGAAATCGTTATATATTCAATTCATTTCGAAATCGTTATATATTCAATTCATTTCGAAATCGTTATATATTCAATTCTTTTCGAAATCGTTATATCATTTCATTTCGAAATCATTATATATTCAATTCTTTTCGAAATCGTTATATATTCAATTCATTTCGAAATCGTTATATATTCAATTCATTTCGAAATCGTTATATATTCAATTCTTTTCGAAATCGTTATATATTCAATTCATTTCGAAATCGTTATATATTCAATTCATTTCGAAATCGTTATATATTCAATTCATTTCGAAATCGTTATATATTCAATTCATTTCGAAATCGTTATATATTCAATTCTTTTCGAAATCGTTATATCATTTCATTTCGAAATCATTATATATTCAATTCTTTTCGAAATCGTTATATATTCAATTCATTTCGAAATCGTTATATATTCAATTCATTTCGAAATCGTTATATATTCAATTCATTTCGAAATCGTTATATATTCAATTCATTTCGAAATCGTTATATATTCAATTCTTTTCGAAATCGTTATATCATTTCATTTCGAAATCATTTATTCATTTCGAAATCAAATAAATCGATATAAATATCGTTTACGTCAAAATGGCGTCAATCTAATCAACACGGCTTCATAAATGTCTATTCTCAAATATTCTATTTCAAATATTTCTTTTTCAAAATAGTTGTTATTATCAAAATATTTCGTTCAACACATGACCAATCTCAATGAATGAGTACTGTCAACACATGAACTTTTATTTTATATTATAAAGATGTAAATTTTAATATTAAAATATTTCGTTCAACACATGACCAATCTCAATGAATGAGTACTGTCAACACATGAACATTTATTTTATATTATAAAGATGTAAATTTTAATATTAAAATATTTCGTTCAACACATGACCAATCTCAATGAATGAGTACTGTCAACACATGAACATTTATTTTATAATATTCTTTATTTTTCAAATTGGAATGAGGCCCAATCAATTACCATATAAAGTTAATTATATGGATTTTCATACAACACATGTATATAATAGCATTGAAAATAATCAACCATCAACCAAAGTGCACTACACTGTATAAGCATCAAATATAGATATTCAACGCTTATAACAGCCTGTCAATCAATCGATCGACATATTTAATCAATCAGGATGAGTGAACTTCAAATTTCATCCTAACACCCGTGTGGGGTTTCAAACAATCAAACACATGTTTTATTTGTGCAGTTGGGCGATGTGTAAAATTTATCGACCCAATCAACGTCAGTCAAATCAGTGTACATAAACAAACCGTCTGGTTTGTAAATGAATATTTTATTTATTCACATCACGTTAAAAATTATATTTTTAACGATATAACATTTTATTCCAACATATGAATTTCTATTCAGTTCATTCTTTAAATAAAATGATATTTTTATTTTTCTAACTTATTTCAGAAAATTTCGGCGGCATAACGGCACGATACTAGAAACGGGACAAGGCCTAGCCTTATCCCCGGTCTAGTGAAGGCCCACGCCATTCACACATCAATCAAATCAATTTATTTCACTCAACAATTCAATTTCAAATCAAATCATGTTATCAACTACACAACCAAACAATTCAACAAACAAGCCATCCATGGTCTGTGGATGACGGGTGTCGGGTGCTACTAAGCACCGTCTGCATCCTAGTATATATATACATATATATGTATAACTAGAATAAGAAATTTAGAGTGAGGAGTTGTCACCCTTTCGCTAAACTGAATGACGCAATTCTTCATGGGTAGGAAATCTTCACTGTGCTTTTCTTTCGTCTATTTCGTCGCCCGTATTCACTACCTATATAAAAGTCACATTTTTACTTTGCTACTAAATATATAAAAATCGAATTTTTATTTCGCTATTCAGTATATAAAAATCGAATTTTTATTTCGCTATTCAATATATAAAAATCGAATTTTTATTTCGCTATTCAATATATAAAAATCGAATTTTTATTTCGCTATTCGAATGACAAAAATTATATTTTTAAATTGCTTTTCATATGACCAAATTATATTTTTATACTTGCTTTTCATATAAACAAACTTAAGCTTTTTATATATAAAAATGTAAGCTTTTCATATAAAGAAAATCAAATATTTACTATATTTATAAAATCAAAGCTTTACACAAATAAAGATCTCGCCTTTCTTTATATGAAAATCCCGCTTTTCTTTATATAAAATCTCACTTTTATGTTAAATAAAAATCTCCTTTACAAATATGTCATTATAAAAATGATATTTTATTTCAACGTATATAAAATAAAAATTAGATTTTGATTTTGCTACATAAACAAAGATGATATTTTTTTAATATCACTATCATGTGAAAATTATATTTTTAATTCTCAACATGAACAAAATCATATTTTTACGCCTTCTATATAGTAAAGACTATATTTTTAATACTTTAAAAACATAAAAATCATATTTTTAACTCGAAGTTCAATATATAAAAATCCCATTTTTACTTTATATAAAAAGCTAACCTTTATATTTCTAAAAGTCGAATCTTTATATTTCTAAAAGTCGAATCTTTATCATATCATGTTCGTATCATTATATATATAAACAGTGGTATGTAAAAATTAATTACTGCCTAATTTGTGAATTAATTAACTAATTTACATTAAATAAGATAAATAAAAACTCACTGCCGTTCTTTCCTTCTCCTATTACTCGCGAAAACCCAATCGAAGAAGAGGTGCTCGCGGATTTAAGCAGAAGGGCGGAGGACTGGTTGGTGCAGGCTGCCGATGATGTGTTCGCGAGGAGGAGGATCAGTCGACTGACGCAGGTGGGCCTCGAGGTGGCTTCAGGCTCGCGCGATCCCTGAACGACGGAGGAGCTACCAGCGACTTCGACGAGGAGGAGAATACAAGGAGAAGGCGGAGCTACGATCGACCACGGTGGTTGGAGAATCGGAGGAGCTGAGCGACGATTTCAGAAAAGGGAGGCGTGATTTTTTTTTTTTTTCTTTCTTCTGTTTCTGATTGATTAATCGAGGGGGGGGGGCAAAGTATAGGAGAGTGTGAGGAGAGAGAAGAGCTTTTAATTATTTTATTATATTTTTTTTCTCAAAAAGTTGACCTTTACATATGACCTCGAAACGAGGCCCACCGCCTGTCGTCCATAGCGTTTTACCCCCATTCCGAACCCAATGTGATATGTATCGTAAGCTGATTCGATTGTTTGAATAAGTTTCCATTGAATTTATATTTAAATCACTATATTGAATTTTAAACGTACATTTCAATTTACCGAGGTCACATACTAACTCGAAAAATTCTATAAAAATATTTTCTAGCTTCGTATTGACGATACGGTCCTAACAAAACTAGTTTCGTTGAATTCTGAGACCGTTGGATAAATAGCCAATTTTCAGTCGATTAAAATCAACTGAAACTGGTCAAACGCGTTTTCCTTTGCCACGCTCACATATTGATTCGAAAAATTATGAAATTTGGAATCTAGCAATAATTTAACATCACGGACCCAACAAAAGTGGTTTCGTCGAAATCCGAGCTCGTTTGCAAAATGTCCATTTTTAAGGGCCTGAATTCCATAGCGACTATTCAGAATTTTCAACTGGACATTTCTTTTGATTCCTGATATGAAATCTTGATTTTCCCGATTCGTTGGAAAGATATTATCAATCAGATCCTAATGTTTTCGGTTTCACTAAAATCCGGATTGTTTTGCACCCGGTACATTCAATTGAAGTTTGAAATCGAATTATCGAACTACCGCGCCATTTTTAATTCTATTTATAATTATATATAAATATTTATATTCTAACAACGGCGTATATAATATATACGTTCCAATTCTATTCAAAATAAATTTTTCGTCGACATTATTTAAAATAATTCATTTTAAATAAATCAAAATTCGCTAAAATTGCCAAAATAAAAATTTTAAACTGGCCCAGATTTTCGGGTTGTTACAATCTCCCCCACTTAAAACTTTTCGTCCCCGAAAAGGAACAAAGTCGAAAGTTGTTTAACAATTCAACTCAACTTCCATTGTTTTTGTTTACGGCTTAAGTTCTTCAACTTTTCAGTTTCTAAGAACCTTTCAAAAATTTCAAAAATTTGGCTAACACCCTAAATTTTCGAAAAATTTCGCCATAACCTCCCCTGCAATGGGAGCATCGGGGAATTTCAAATAGCTTCCCCGGTCCTTCAGATCTCAAAAAGAAAAAGAAAAAGCCAAGCGGCTAGCCAATAGGCTCATAAAATCATCATCACCCAAACAAAACAGTAAATTATGTAGTAAACATGTACCTATTTGTCGGGCAAACAAATTTTATTCTCTGCTCTAGCCTCCTTGCTATGACCTGTTCAATGTAAGTACAAGTATATGCATGCAATTTCAATCAAATTCCAAAACATCTAATATGCGGTGCTAAATTCGTTTTTTTTCAATCATTCTTCTTACACTAGCTATATTATACAATATCGATACATTTTTAAAACAAAAGCATATTTAAGTTCATACAAGCATCATACACATACATACATATATATATATCCCAAAATGCTAGTTCATTACATTAAAACCCAACTTTCTAGGAAGTCGTGCCTCCTCCTTGCATAATTTCCAAAGTAGATATCTCCTTTCCTTTGGATTTCTTATCACCCTTCTTTAACGGGCAATTTCGGGCTAGATGCCCTATATCTTTGCATCGGAAGCACTTCTTTTCTTTTCCCAATTTTCTGGATTTTTTCTTAACGTTTGGACACTTATCCACAAAATGTCCCGTTTCTTTGCACTTAAAACAAACTATGTCCATTCTTATCTCTTTCTCCTTGCTTCTCTTTCTCTCAGGGCACCGAACCGCATAATGCCCTTCTTCTCTGCATACACGACAATAAACACCCACGTATGTTCCTAAGTTCAACTCCCTTTCTTTTTCTGCTTTCTGCTGGGCCCTCCTTGTTTGTTTCGGAGTCATACTGAAGTCAGCATTAGATAAGCCATAGAGAACCATCTCCTATATTATATTTGAGGATTTTATCAAGAGAGTTTGCATTACTTTTCGTTAACAAATATCTTGATTCATGCTTTATATATCATTCCGGTATTTCTATTAGTTGAATTAACAATCATCACAGCTAGCAATCAATGTGTTGGTTAACTTTCAAAGGTATTTTTTTTTATTATATATATACTAAAAATCATGTTTTCGATGCCAAATCACAACAATTAACCTATCTAGTTTGGTTCTCACACCAGTCGATTGGAAATATATAAATATCTCACTTTTGAAACTCGAACATAAACACTGATGATGAGATCTCAATCATCAATATCATCTCCGGGCGACTAGAATGTGATTCTATATCTATTCAATATATTAAAACTTCGAATACACGTTTGCAAGGCGTATATGCAAAGTCTTTATATATTGGATTGTCCAAATTTAATATAAATAAATAATCAAATACGAATAGTTGATTTAGATTTTCAAAACAAAATTTGTTTTCATTTGAAAAATACTCTCTTCACACTCGTCCTAGGATACTACTAATCCCATCTCTAACGAGTCATTCTAATTGGATATTACTAATCCAATATCTGATGAATTCTTTCGTATGTTTCTAATGTGTCTTGTTCTCTGAGCTTTGTAAACCAAAGCTCTGATACCAACTGTGACGGCAAAGAATTTCGCTCGGTCCGAACCAGTCGCTAAACCGATCTAGACCGTTCGAAACGCCCTATCGTTTGAGAACACGACAAAATAGAACGCATACGGAAGAACGTTTCACTGTATATTTCAACAATGCATCAGATTACAAGAATATACAGAGTACAAAAGAATATTACACAGAAATATCAGAGATTTAAATTACATTTAAATACATCGCAGCGGAAAATAATACAATACACAACTAGAAGAGATATACGGATACAAAGCTTTCCGGATATCGTTCCAGCTGTAAACCAGGATCCTGTGAATATAAATCTGCAAAACCAAAACTACTAGCTGCCCGTGTCAAAATAGGGGCACCCAGAGTTTAGGTTAAAACAATAAACTCCAGGTCAGTCATGTGACTGGTGTGAGAACTAAAACAGTTAATCTTTATCTTTAAAGTTAGGTAAATCAAGGGACCACGCCGTATAACACGGAACGGGTTTCCTCCCAAGAATACTAGTGCATAAAATAAACAACGCAATGCTTTTTCGAAAAATGAAGCTGTTATAAGACCCAGGTCCCATCACACAATGCAACGCAAGCCGGAGGATAGGGTTTTCCCTTATAATAGCCAAACATGCTTAGTACGTTTAAAACAAATCATTTGATACTATAATATGTGTATAGTGTCAAAACGATTCCAATCATAAATATCAATCATAGACGGCATGGGTACCATATATCATGTCGCCATACTAGTTCTACAATTAAAGCCGAAATACACGTATTGGAAATTGGATTTCCATCATGGTGGCTCCTGATTCGAAAGATCGACCGCGGAATGCAATTCACCACGGCTTACGTCCCAACAAGAGAACACCGTCTGCATCCGCACATTTGGGACCAGAGTACCACCGCGGCTTACGTCCCAGCGAGAGAAAACACCGCTTACTCTATATATCCCTGAGCACTAGGCTCATCTCGGTCGACCGAATCCACGACACCGCTAAGGTGCCCATCCACGAAAAAAAAAAGCATACTGATCAAACCATCAGTTTGCCACCATACCGGGGTGTGAGGCTCGCGGATCAACGCTATACACAAAGCCATGCTATATCAGCTGCGCTTTGATCATCAACCACCAAACTTTGCTTTTCAACAGAAGTCTGGATCACTGCATCTCAGCATGCCACACTATCAATCCATATCGTACCACTGATTTCTGCCAATATATAACCTCTGAGCTCATATGTCTCAGAGAAGGGCGTTAAGCAAGAGAATAAATTCTCCGCCGCCAAACAGATATATATTTAGCAGAGATCAACAAATACAATATAAAGGAATACAATGTCAGACACACCATCCATTTACAAGTCCGTTCTAGGTCTGAACGAAACCGGAGGCACTTTCCTCGCATATCCATCCATCTCCAAGTACGTCTGGACGACCACCAACTATTTCCATCCTCTTGGGTGTACAGCCCAATCAGGATCGTCAGTAATTATCCGAACGATGTGAAGACTTCCGGTCTTTAACCACCGTCTTCATCTTCGACTCATCGTCGAATCGGTTATTCAGAATGGGTATAAACCCGGCCTTCCCGAACAACCCGCGTATTATTAAAACGAATGTTACACAAACACAGCATACGCCTCATTCCAATTCATTAGTCACTAACCGCAAATTAGCCAGAGAACAATTCCCCAAACATTAACCCCGAAGGCCGAAACCAACATCAGATCAATACCCAGGAAACCATTCATCTTAGCCAACCTACAGCTAGTTTCTAAACTTCACATTCTTAGGGAAAGGTTCCCATTAATTTTATCCAAGATAAATCCTTTAAAATTTATCCTGTAATCTCCCTTGGGATGTCGTTTAAAACCAAATTATGGTTTTTCCAACTAGTCGAGATTAGCGAACCACAACGAAGTAATTATTTATTTTATTTCCCAATCCCAACCTATTCATCCCATGAAGCAAAACTGGTAATACTCCATATCTAACACCACAGTGTTATCGGTAAAATTAATTACCATTTCACGTTCAAATCTAATTAAAGATTTAACTATCGCTTTGGAGCAAAAACTGGCGATACTCAATTCTCGCTCACTTTCCAAATTTGATAATTTAAATTATCAATTCACATTTCAATCAGTTTGCAGATTCATTAAAACTCCTTTACTGGGTTAAAGAACTAGGTGTTATTTAAAACACAGTACACGATAAACCCAAATCACATTCTATTTATCATCGGGTTAAAGAACTAGTGTTATTTAAAACACAGTTCACGATAAACCCATGAATCAATTATAGTTTAATTTAATTCAAATATATTAGGAATCCCGATTATTTAAAACCCCTTTTTAAATCTAATTTATTTAAAAACAAATCGAGTTTTAAATTTAGTTCAAACTAGTTCATTTTGATAAAAATCTATTTTTATCTTTTCGAATATGGAGTTTTTCATCCCAAATTTTCACAAATCATTTCTAATGATTTTACACAAATTATTGATATTTTTAATTATTTTTATCAAGGCCCGTACAGTCGATTTCCATCAATGGCCATCGAACTGCACTTATAGCGACCTTTTTCGAATTTGATTTGGACGTATCTCCAAATCCAACCGTTAGATTTCAAATTTCTACTCTTCGTTAGAAAGCTCTTTTCGATACGAACCCAACGGTTCCGGTCTTAGGAGAATCCGACGGTCGGATCTCCCGTAATGTCCGTTTGAAATAAATGGTCGAAATTCACGAACTGCCGCTGCGCGGCGCGTTCTATTCAGGCCATTATATATATAATACATATATATTATATATATATCGTCGATTACCTTTTTAAAACGAATTTTATAAGTCATTTCAAATTTGTTTTAAAGACAATTTCAACCTTTAATTCAAATTCAAATTAAAATTGAATTCTCCCTTATAAATTCTTTCTACATTCATTTCTATTTGATTTCAATTCGAATTCGTTTTCAATTCATTTCAATTCGAAATCGTTTTCAATTCATTTCAATTCGAAATCGTTTTCAATTCATTTCAATTCGAAATCGTTTTCAATTCATTTCAATTCGAATTCATTTTCAATTCATTTCAATTCGAATTCGTTTTCAATTCATTTCAATTCTTTTCGAAATCGTTTTATATTCAATTCTTTTCGAAATCGTTATATATTCAATTCTTTTCGAAATCGTTATATATTCAATTCATTTCGAAATCGTTATATATTCAATTCATTTCGAAATCGTTATATATTCAATTCATTTCGAAATCGTTATATATTCAATTCATTTCGAAATCGTTATATATTCAATTCTTTTCGAAATCGTTATATCATTTCATTTCGAAATCATTATATATTCAATTCTTTTCGAAATCGTTATATATTCAATTCATTTCGAAATCGTTATATATTCAATTCATTTCGAAATCGTTATATATTCAATTCTTTTCGAAATCGTTATATATTCAATTCATTTCGAAATCGTTATATATTCAATTCATTTCGAAATCGTTATATATTCAATTCATTTCGAAATCGTTATATATTCAATTCATCTCGAAATCGTTATTTATTCAATTCTTTTCGAAATCGTTATATCATTTCATTTCGAAATCATTATATATTCAATTCTTTTCGAAATCGTTATATATTCAATTCATTTCGAAATCGTTATATATTCAATTCATTTCGAAATCGTTATATATTCAATTCATTTCGAAATCGTTATATATTCAATTCATTTCGAAATCGTTATATATTCAATTCTTTTCGAAATCGTTATATCATTTCATTTCGAAATCATTTATTCATTTCGAAATCAAATAAATCGATATAAATATCGTTTACGTCAAAATGGCGTCAATCTAATCAACACGGCTTCATAAATTTCTATTCTCAAATATTCTATTTCAAATATTTCTTTTTCAAAATAGTTGTTATTATCAAAATATTTCGTTCAACACATGACCAATCTCAATGAATGAGTACTGTCAACACATGAACTTTTATTTTATATTATAAAGATGTAAATTTTAATATTAAAATATTTCGTTCAACACATGACCAATCTCAATGAATGAGTACTGTAAACACATGAACATTTATTTTATATTATAAAGATGTAAATTTTAATATTAAAATATTTCGTTCAACACATGACCAATCTCAATGAATGAGTACTGTCAACACATGAACATTTATTTTATAATATTCTTTATTTTTCAAATTGGAATGAGGCCCAATCAATTACCATATAAAGTTAATTATATGGATTTTCATACAACACATGTATATAATAGCATTGAAAATAATCAACCATCAACCAAAGTGCACTACACTGTATAAGCATCAAATATAGATATTCAACGCTTATAACAGCCTGTCAATCAATCGATCGACATATTTAATCAATCAGGATGAGTGAACTTCAAATTTCATCCTAACACCCGTGTGGGGTTTCAAACAATCAAACACATGTTTTATTTGTGCAGTTGGGCGATGTGTAAAATTTATCGACCCAATCAACGTCAGTCAAATCAGTGTACATAAACAAACCGTCTGGTTTGTAAATGAATATTTTATTTATTCACATCACGTTAAAAATTATATTTTTAACGATATAACATTTTATTCCAACATATGAATTTCTATTCAGTTCATTCTTTAAATAAAATGATATTTTTATTTTTCTAACTTATTTCAGAAAATTTCGGCGGCATAACGGCACGATACTAGAAACGGGACAAGGCCTAGCCTTATCCCCGGTCTAGTGAAGGCCCACGCCATTCACACATCAATCAAATCAATTTATTTCACTCAACAATTCAATTTCAAATCAAATCATCTTATCAACTACACAACCAAACAATTCAACAAACAAGCCATCCATGGTCTGTGGATGACGGGTGTCGAGTGCTACTAAGCACCGTCTGCATCCTAGTATATATATACATATATATGTATAACTAGAATAAGAAATTTAGAGTGAGGAGTTCTCACCCTTTCGCTAAACTGAATGACGCAATTCTTCATGGGTAGGAAATCTTCACTGTGCTTTTCTTTCGTCTATTTCGTCGCCCGTATTCACTAGCTATATAAAATCACATTTTTACTTTGCTACTAAATATATAAAAATCGAATTTTTATTTCGCTATTCAATATATAAAAATCGAATTTTTATTTCGCTATTCAATATATAAAAATCGAATTTTTATTTCGCTATTCAATATATAAAAATCGAATTTTTATTTCGCTATTCGAATGACAAAAATTATATTTTTAAATTGCTTTTCATATGACCAAATTATATTTTTATACTTGCTTTTCATATAAACAAACTTAAGCTTTTTATATATAAAAATGTAAGCTTTTCATATAAAGAAAATCAAATATTTACTATATTTATAAAATCAAAGCTTTACACAAATAAAGATCTCGCCTTTCTTTATATGAAAATCCCGCTTTTCTTTATATAAAATCTCACTTTTATGTTAAATAAAAATCTCCTTTACAAATATGTCATTATAAAAATGATATTTTATTTCAACGTATATAAAATAAAAATTAGATTTTGATTTTGCTACATAAACAAAGATGATATTTTTTTAATATCACTATCATGTGAAAATTATATTTTTAATTCTCAACATGAACAAAATCATATTTTTACGCCTTCTATATAGTAAAGACTATATTTTTAATACTTTAAAAACATAAAAATCATATTTTTAACTCGAAGTTCAATATATAAAAATCCCATTTTTACTTTATATAAAAAGCTAACCTTTATATTTCTAAAAGTCGAATCTTTATATTTCTAAAAGTCGAATCTTTATCATATCATGTTCGTATCATTATATATATAAACAGTGGTATGTAAAAATTAATTACTGCCTAATTTGTGAATTAATTAACTAATTTACATTAAATAAGATAAATAAAAACTCACTGCCGTTCTTTCCTTCTCCTATTACTCGCGAAAACCCAATCGAAGAAGAGGTGCTCGCAGATTTAAGCAGAAGGGCGGAGGACTGGTTGGTGCAGGCTGCCGATGATGTGTTCGCGAGGAGGAGGATCAGTCGACTGACGCAGGTGGGCCTCGAGGTGGCTTCAGGCTCGCGCAATCCCTGAACGACGGAGGAGCTGCCAGCGACTTCGACGAGGAGGAGAATACAAGGAGAAGGCGGAGCTACGATCGACCACGGTGGTTGGAGAATCGGAGGAGCTGAGCGTCGATTTCAGAAAAGGGAGGCGTGATTTTTTTTTTCTTTCTTCTGTTTCTGATTGATTAATCGAGGGGGGGGGGGGCAAAGTATAGGAGAGTGTGAGGAGAGAGAAGAGCTTTTAATTATTTTATTATATATTTTTTCTCAAAAAGTTGACCTTTACATATGACCTCGAAACGAGGCCCACCGCCTGTCGTCCATAGCGTTTTACCCCCATTCCGAACCCAATGGGATATGTATCGTAAGCTGATTCGATTGTTTGAATAAGTTTCCATTGAATTTATATTTAAATCACTATATTGAATTTTAAACGTACATTTCAATTTACCGAGGTCACATACTAACTCGAAAAATTCTATAAAAATATTTTCTAGCTTCGTATTGACGATACGGTCCTAACAAAACTAGTTTCGTTGAATTCTGAGACCGTTGGAAAAATAGCCAATTTTCAGTCGATTAAAATCAACTGAAACTGGTCAAACGCGTTTTCCTTTGCCACGCTCACATATTGATTCGAAAAATTATGAAATTTGGAATCTAGCAATAATTTAACATCACGGACCCAACAAAAGTGGTTTCGTCGAAATCCGAGCTCGTTTGCAAAATGTCCATTTTTAAGGGCCTGAATTCCATAGCGACTATTCAGAATTTTCAACTGGACATTTCTTTTGATTCCTGATATGAAATCTTGATTTTCCCGATTCGTTGGAAAGATATTATCAATCAGATCCTAATGTTTTCGGTTTCACTAAAATCCGGATTGTTTTGCACCCGGTACATTCAATTGAAGTTTGAAATCGAATTATCGAACTACAGCGCCATTTTTAATTCTATTTATAATTATATATAAATATTTATATTCTAACAACGGCGTATATAATATATACGTTCCAATTCTATTCAAAATAAATTTTTCGTCGATATTATTTAAAATAATTCATTTTAAATAATCAAAATTCGCTAAAATTGCCAAAATAAAAATTTTAAACTGGCCCAGATTTTCGGGTTTTTACAGGAATACAGCTTAGTTCGGATCTTACCAAGCTCCAAGGCTCTTTCATGTACTGCTTGGATCTCTCTTGGCTATGGCTTGCTTTGCTGTTTTACTTGGGGAATGATTTATGACTATGGTTTATGCTTCTTCACTATTGCAAGATAGATTTCGATGTAATGGATTTAATGGCATTTTGATGTAAAAAGGCTTTAGGCCTTTCTAGATTTTTGAAGTAATAAAATTTGGTTCTTCTTCCGCTGTTTTATATGTTCTGTCTTGTAATATTTCTGTGTATGTTTACCTAGATAATGCTCCACCAAAGCTAGTGCATTCCCTTTGTGAGTGACCCTAGCGGAGGTGGGGTGTTACAGAACGTCAAGCAACTGTGAGGAGTGTTCCAACCCGCATCTTAGGAATTGAAGTGAAAAAGCTACGTAACCGCGAAGTCAAACTCATTAAAGTTCAGTGGAGCGACGCCGAGGAAGACACGACTTGGGAAACTGAGGACAGAATACGCGTTGCCTACGCTCTTCTTTTTGAGGGTACATCTTTGATCTCTCTCTTTTTCCTTAAGTTATGCTTTATCTATCTTTTAGGTATATCTCCTCGGTCCTTTTCCTAACTCCTTAGGTAGAAAACAAATGGCTGCAAACATGTTATCGATGATGGCTGCAAATTGTTGCTAGTGGTTGCTCGTGGATGCATACACACACACCCTAGGTTATAGATCGGCTCAGTCACTTCATATTGCATATGCATATATGTATTCTCATTGGTATATGGTTGAAACTTGATATGCTGTCATATGGTCGTTGCATTTTTATGAATGGTTGTGCACTCATTTAGAATTATGAGTAGGAAAAATTTGCATACATAATGGATTCATGACACTTACATGATTCACATTAAGGAGGTCAACTAAATCAGTAGATCGCCTGATTTCTGCATTAGATAAGGACATGTACACACACTATGCATATGATCATGAAGCATTAGAAGTCTTTTAAGGACAGTGGATGCCTGTGTTTGTTGGTTGAGTAGATGGACTGTTGGATGGTAGGATATACATTCTTCCTGACTTAAAGATTTCGGGGACGAAATCCTTTTAAGGGGGGAGAATGTAACACTCCGTGAATTCTATAACGCTAAGATTCACAAATTAAAGTATAATTAATTCTAAATGAAAAAATTAAGGGAAACGGGTTACGTCATTGCATTCGTCTCGGAATTCTTCTTGAGATAGAGTTCGAGTTTGCGCGAATTAGACTGCATATGAAGGAGTTATGGCCTTTAGAAGTTTCAGAATCAAATTTAAATTCAAACAGCTCAATTTAATTTCAAATTTTCGAATTTCAGGTTCAAACTGGGCTGGGCGGGAAAATTCCCGCCCAGAGACCAGGTCGACCATGGTGTCGACCTGGTCCCTCCCAGGTCGACCATAGTGTCGACCTGGCTGGCCAGGTCTGACTCTGGCTCGAATTTCTGAGGCCCTGTGTGTCACTAGGGCTGACGTGTCACCTCTTGATTGGCTCTCTGAATTTTGAATGGCCTAGATTCCTCCTATGTTCATCTGACGGCTCAAAACAACTTAAAAATCTATAAATACACCCTAACTCTCAACTGAAAATTCACACAAAAATATGAGAAAGGAGTCGTCATGCTGCTAGGGAGGAATTGAACATAGCCGTCAAGAGAAAGGCCTAGAGATGATTCAAACTAAGAAGAAGATTTAAAGTTTAAATTGAAAGTTTCAATGCAACGTTAGTCTACCTAAAGGAGCGCATTCCAATTTCAGAATTCAGAATCCAAAATTCAAGATTCTGCATTCGTTGTAAGTATAGTAGCCTTTCAGAATATGATTAAGAATTGCGATGTGATTCGATGTGGATGAAAATAGAATTGTGTTATCGTATTGTATAAAATTCTGTGTATTGTGATGGTTCTATCATGACTTATGTATTGATGTTTGTGGCATAAAGTTTATTTATGCAAGCCTATGGAACAATTGCATATGAAAACAATGGCACTTGCAAGTTGTGGCAAAAATTAGAAATTGACCCTTTATGTATATATCGATGGCATGGACTATGTATATTCCCTTAGTCTAAATTAGAATTTATGTAAACATGATTTATACTTGAAACCTTTTATGTCTACATGACTCAAAGCCTATGTTATCGCTTTCATGTTTATTCGCAAGTATAATTGGATCTATGTTAAGCATCGTTTGGATTTCATAAATCATGCGAGTTCATGTTTATTTGAAAGTGAAATTGGATCTATGTTAAGTATCGTTTGTGTTTCATAAACTTTGCAAGTTCATGTTGAAATAGGCTATGTGAATTAAATGTTATAATTGGGTCTTTTGGTGAATATTCATCATGCTAGTTTTGTGTTTGACACTATGCCAAGTTAAACACGTTTAAACACAAGTTTGTATTAGCCCAAACTATGCCATGCCTCCTACTTAGTTATACTTTGATTTGAATGCAAGTTCACATGACCCATCATTTATGTTAGTATCGCTAAATTGCAAGTTCATGCGCCACACACCCTTATATGTTGTCAAATATTACATGTTCTTAATTTCCCCTTTTCTTACGCTTATAAAGTTGGGCTTAATTGTGTCGAGCCCCACATTTGTTATAACGTTGCGAACGTATAAACGGGGGTAATAACGTTGGGTGTAAAACATGAAAATATATGTTGGCATGTTTGGCACATGCCAATGACAATGACATTTAAAGCTGTATGAATTGTTATACCCAAAAATAATAGATATGACATTTACATATATACATTTGAGAAATAATAAAATATGTAAATTTAGAAAACACGACGTGCTTAACCCGAGGTTGGATTGAGTTGTGATGTAAACATGCCCGGAACCGCCTGGCTGTCCAGTAGTCACAACAATACCTATCCAAATATTGTTAACCTGCCCGGAACCGACCGGCATATCCAGTAACCGTAGCAATACCTGTCTAATGTGAGTAGTCTGGTGCTCCTAAGAGGCTAAGGACAGGTGGTAGGGTTAAGTCAACTATAACACTTAACCAAATTCAACATGTTAACAAGAATTGATGGGTGAGGGTTAGGTAAATACAGACACTTAACCACTTAAAATGTTTGACTAGAAAATCCTGGTAACGAGGGACCCGTTTCAGCAGTAACCCAATTTAGGTATCAACGGTAACCTGAAACTAGGCAGGGTGGGGCACGATTACTGGGCGGATTGTAAGCGGTCAAACGATGGGGGTGGGTGCACAGTGCAGGTCTAACGGAGTGCGGGCGTGCACACACTTCGGAGCAGACAACCAGGGCACTGGGGACACCAGTAGTATAACCTATGCCTTCTAGAATTTGTGTCGGGGCCGCCACCATGGGTCTTGATACACCCCATGGTGGGACCAGCATAGGTATCTACAATTCTTGGGGGCTGTATGACACATGTTAATGCGAGTAGGAGACGATTTTTAAACAAAGTTGGGGATCACTTCACCCTCACCATGGGGTGCCAGTTAGAGTAAACTCGAATAGATGCAGAGATATAGTATGGGTGTGATAGTACACTCGACACTCCCTTAGCTTGTGACACTATCCTATTTTCAGTATATATCTATCATCCCCTTTTCTTATTCACATACTGAAGAGTTACTAGACTTACTCAGGCTTTATGTCTGACCCTATTTTCTTTTCGTCTTCTTTTCTTTTGTTCCCCCCAGGTCCACAGGGAGGAAACAACTCAGCTCAGCCAGGTTCTGTTCAAGCTCCAAGAACATAGATGTATGATTTGGGTCTCTTTTGCTCGGACTATGACTTTGGATATCACTATGGGGATTTTTGTCACTTTATTTATGTTTTATGCTTCTTTAATAATCAAGACAGTTATGATGTATTAATGATGGAAGTATTTTGAGGCAATTATGAAACGTTTTGTTTTAGAACACGTATTGATGAATAAAAGTTTGTTGGTTTCCGCTGTTTATAATATGTGTATTTATATCTGTCTTGAGTTTATCTGTGGCTTTTACTTATAAACCTCCACCAAAATTAAGGCATTCTCTTTGTGAGTGACCTTAACAGAGGTGGGGTGTTTCAGCTCACATCACCTTTGCCGATGATGTATCCTTTGGAATTATCTCCAAATGTGACAGTTCCTCCTTTTGAGTAAATGATATTTGATAGCATTTCGTTGTCTCCTGTCATATGTTTTGAGCAACCACTGTCTAGTATCCATTTTCCTCTGTTTTTGTTGAGTGGGACCTGTAAAAAACAATTAAAAAGATTTCATTAGTACCCACTTCCTCGGTTAGGGTCCTAAGGGTTGAGTCTTAGGAAGCCAAACCCAAGAGGGCTTAGGTTCCTTTTTGAAAAATAATTACTATTATAATGAACAAGATCTAAAAAGTTTTTAATATATTTATTCCTAATAAGAATATTATTTGTCTTCGGAATCTATATATTAATATTATCCGAATATTTTTTCTTAGTAGAAATATTTAATTTACTACTAGAATATTACGGTTTAATATTAGAATTTTTTGAACTGGATTTTCTTTTTGAATTAATTTCTTTATCATACCCAAGTCTTTTTTTTATTAAAAGCCGGTTGAGAATTTTCTAATATTTTAGATAAATTTTCTCTATCTTTGTTAAAATTATTTATATTTTTAGAAATGCTTTCTGGCTTATTTTTTAAACTAGAGTTCTCTAACTCTATAATTTTAATTTTAGTGTTTAAATCATGATTTTCATATGCTAATAAATAATTTTTATTCTTTTGAGTCTCGATTTCTTGACTCAACATAGAAATTTGAGAATTTGCAATTGAAAGAGAGTCTTGTAATTTTCTAATTTCTTCTTCTAAGATTTCTTTCTCATCTTTCAAAAGTTCTCTCTCAAATTCAGCTTTATTTTTATCTTCATTGGCTTGTTTAAAATTTCTCTTAAACATTTTCCTAGACTCTAAAATTTCAGTACTAATTTCTACTAATTCATCAAACGTAAAATCACTTACATCATTATCCTTAGCCATGAAGCACACGTTAGCTTGCTCACTATCACTGTCGCTATCACTTTCAGAAGATGAATACGAGTTGCCCCAAGTGACTGAAAAATCTCGTCTTTTTATTTTTCATTTTTGTGATTTTTCTTTAGCTCTGGACAATTCTTTTGATAGTGTCCGGACTTGTAACAGTTAAAGCATTCTACTAGAGAAGGATCAGGTTCTTTTGATGAGTTCTTCTTTATATTTTTTCTTTGACTTTTTCTGTATTTTAGAAAATTTCTAAAATTCTTAGCAACAAATGCAATATCTTCTTCATCTGAACCGGATTCTTCTTTTTCTGCATGGGAAGCTAAATTTTTCTTATCTTGTACCTGTGCTTTCTTTGCCTGCAAATTCACTTCATAAGACATTAGATTACCGATCAATTCTTCCTGGTTCATGGCAGAGAGATCATTAGCTTATTCGATTGCTAATACTTTTCTCTCCCATTCATCCGTTAAAGAATTCAAGATTTTTGATACTATATCAGAGTCAAAATACTTTTCTCCTAATCCTAGCAAAGAGTGATAAATGTTTTGAAAACGTGAATACATATCATATATAAATTCATTTTCATTCATCTTGAAATTTTGAAACTGATTCTTCAGCATAGATATTTTGCTTTGTTTTACTTTATTAGTACCTTCGTGACTAATCTTAAGCGTTCTCCAGATTTCATATGCAATGTTGCACATACAAATCTGATTGAACCCATTTCTATCTAAAGCACAATGCAACATGTTCATAGCCTTATCATTGGCACTAGCCTCTGCTTTTTCTGATGTAGACCATTATGTGGATAGTGTAGTAGGTTGTGTATAATATTTTTGTGTGATATTCCATGCATCAAAGCTATTTGCTTGCATATAAATCCTCATTCGGGTAGTCCAATAACTATAGTTCATACCATTAAAGAAGGGTGGTGTAGCAGTTGATTGGCCTTTAGTATATCTGGTGTCATTGCTATTACTAGTATAATTATCCATATTATCTAAATATCAAATAGCGGTTTTACGGTTGTGTAATGACCTATCTCCGATACCAAATGAAAAGTAGATGTGTACGACTTAAAGGATCTATATGGATATAGCAAAAATGTATGTGATATGTTAACTAATTAATATGCAATAGTTACGCAGGTAAAACCTAAGTTATAGAGATATATCACAAACAAAGTAAATGCAATAAATAACGTAAAGTGACACTAGGAATTTTTATACTGGTTCGGACTTCCCGCCCTGCGTCCGGTCCTGAAGCTCCTTTTCGGAATTCACTAACAACGCCCTCTCTTAACCTAGAGGAATAGGTCAGTACACCCGAGCCCTAGCAAGGATGCCTTTTTCCTGAGCAACTACCACAGGTCTTCAACAATTACAAGTATTTGACTTCTAATTTGTGTTCTTAAATCAACACGGATAGCCAACAGTTTAAGTACAACCTTCCTATAATCTGATCCTCGAGTATATGATTTGAATGCGAAGATTTTACAAAGAAAATTGCTTGTTGAATCAAATGGTATTAAATCAGTTTAAGGATTCAACTAGCATTTGAACTAGAGAACTTTTATTTGCAAATAATGTAAATGGAGAGAATAGAATGATGATCAGTAAAATCAATAAAATTCGGTGATTGTAAAAAATGTTTGAAGTTGTTTATATAATAGTATAAGAGTAGCAATCCTTCATGAAAAATTTCTATAAAAAATTATGTCCATTTCCTTTGATTAATGAAGAGGAATCTCTTTATGAAAGATGGTGACTCTTCACAAAATAGTTTCTGGGTCGAATCAGTCGAGTGGTTAAAAATCATCAGTTGATTGGTTAAATTAAATCGTATATATAAAATCTTTCAAAACTAGCTGTTATATATAAAGACAGGCTAATCAGTCGACTGGTCCTTTTTCTATCAGTCGACTGGTAGGCCCGTTTCTGTATATATCTGGATTTTAAAGGTTTATATATATGTATATATATATATATTACTTTGTTTTGCACATTCGTGTATACTTGAGGATATATTTTAATATAATTCTAACACGACTCAATGTGTGTATATATAACCTTATCTCTATGATATTATTTCCATTGCAACTTCATTCGTTAGCATTAATCAAAATCTTGTTATCAACACACCGAGCTCAACTCCTTCCCGCTGGATATATACCTCGATGTACGAGGGTTACTACCTTTTCCCAAGCCACCCAGGAGGGAGCCGATACAAAGAGAATTTGAATCAGGAAAGCATTGCATTTATCATGATATGGCTGGTCACGACGCCAATGACTGCAGGTACTTGCGTGGTCTCACCAAGGAACGGGTTAGATGTAGAGAGCTACCTAAATATGTTAAAGAAATTTGCAACATCCGCACCGCTGCAGCTACCTTCATAAGCACCTCAAAACGGTCCCAATACCTCTTAGAATGGGAAGGACCCCAAGCCTAGCAACCGCGACATCATCATCAATTGATCAGGTTCAGATCATTGTAGATACTCCTCATTTCTTAGGATTTAAGAAATGTGTTACTATTATTTTCTAATAAAGTGGTTATGTTGAAGTACACAGGTACGTAGTTAGTATTTAATCCTAAGGCATGCTCTGGATTCGACTATAAACCCATTCGGATTTGTTTTGGTTTTTGTAAATCTTTAGTAGCAATAAACTATAATAATCTTTAGTAGCAATAAACTATCTTTCTCGAACATGAATTATGTTTGATAAATGCTTTGCTAGGATATGGTAAAGTCCCCGATCCAAAACCGAGCATGGTTTATGCTCGTCCTTAAGGTATGGTTGATACCCAGATTTATTCGTCTAGACGTGATGAGCCTAACTTTCTTTCGAACCAAGCATGGTTTATGCTCGTTTTCACGGTATAGTTGATACCATTTCTGAAACCCTACTTGTCAGGATGTGACAATTTTAACTCTCTCACAATATGGGTATGGATAAAAATCGAACCAAACCTTATCAGGACTTGGCAAGTACTAAATTAAGAGTATGGATTTTACTCGACCTCCTTGAATAGATCGCATCTTGGGTATGGTTGATGCTCAACCCTAACTTCTGAGGTATGGCTTATACCTGAAAGAACTAATTATTCTGCCAGGACATGACAAACTAACCCAATTGTATCCTGAGCATGGTTGATGCTTGATCCTAGATTCACAGGTATGGTTTATACCCTTTCACAAAACTGAGTGTGGTTCATGCTTTTCCTCCTCAAACTTTGGGTATGGTTTATACCCCACTTTAAACTTCTAGGTATGGTTTATGCTTGAATACATGGGCATGGTTTATACCCCTCTCAATTATAAACTGGGTATGGTTTATACTTCCGACATACACCTAAGCATAGATTATGCTTGAAAACATCGAACGACACCGTCAGGACGTGGCATGTCAATTTTAAACCCTTTACAGGTATTGCTTGATTCAGCAAGGTCCCGGTCCTTTTTTTATTCTCCAAGATTGATTCAGCATGACTGTTGGTCCATTTATATTCTCGGACTCCCAGACTTAATACGATCCTCAGTGGTCGTCGCTTTTCTAGCCTTAATACAATCATTGTGGGTCATCGGTTTTCTGGCCTTCATATAATATGGTTCGGCGTAACCATGGCTTCCTGGATTTCTACTGGGTTACTATTCAACATTCTCTGGAAGATCCAAAACACATCTTGTAATAACCCGGTATTTTAATAACATGTTAAAACCATAAATCAAAGCCGAATTAAATTTTAAATTAAGAATCTAGGGAAATGGGTTGCGCCATTGCGTTCGTCTCGAAATTCTACTTGGAAATGAGACCGAGTTTTCGAGAAACGGAGTCCGTATGAGGGAGATATGACCCTCCGAAGTTTCAAGGATTTTTAAAACAGAAAAATAGCTCGAATTCGAATTCGAAATTCAAATTCGAACTCCAGCACAGACTGGGCGGGAATTTTCCCTCCCAGGACTAGGTCGACCTGGGGGTCGACATTATGGTCGACCTCCCAGGGACCAGGTCGACCTAGGGGTCGGCCTGGTGCCAAAACCCAGTTTTGAGCCTGGGTTCATTCTGATGTATCTAGACTCGTTTCGTGACCAGATTCTTGACTCTAAACCTATATAAACACCCTCCTAGCCCCATTATCTCTACACCAATTCTCTCTAGCCTTATGATGTTCAAATTCTAGTTATAATTAAAAGAAAAAAGGGACTACTTCTTCTCCATCAAAATTACGCATAGAGATTTGCAAATTGGGGGTTTTCAATTAGAACACGATTAATCAAATAGATATTCAACATCAACTTCTGCTTTCTAATTCTCGATCCGCGCACTGTAAGTCCAAGTTAATTTTAGATTAAGACTATAAACTTAATATGGACATGTTATAAATTGGAATTGGACCTATGTATGATAATTGATTCATATCTATTCTTGTTCATCTTGGATCTTGACTTTTGGGAATATTGCTATGAAATTAATTTAGGCCTATTCATGTTGTAAATCAAATCCTTTCATGTCCATAATATTATCATGCCTGTGATGTTGAATCAGTTATTATTCACAAGTTTGGGACTATCACCTTATGTCAACTTTTATCATGACTATCACCTTATCATGCAAGATTTGAAATCCTATTATTTTCTATATTCCAGTGATGTTGTAACCAATTATCTCAAGTTATGTCATGCTAGTCTTGTAATCCCTTTTATCACTTTATGCTCGTCATTTTTGCCTATCATAGTTTTGATGTTATTCCCTTTATTTTTGGATCTGGATTTACTTGTAATTTAGATCGATTCACGTTTACGTGCGATGGGAATATGATTTGGGTAGATTAGGCAAACATGAATTGGTTATGAACATGAATCATGAACTTTATAATTGGCATAAGTGGCATCTTGACACGAAATTGACATGAAACTTGAACATGGACATGACACTAGAATGAACTTGAAAATGGCCGACTCGAGGTTGGTTTGAGTTTGTAGTGTAATTCTGCCCGGAACCGCCCGGCAAATCCAGTGACTGCAAACAATAGGATCCAATGTGGGTAGTTGGTCATATCGCGCTTGAAAACCCGAGGTCAGACTAAGTTGTGGTGTAAATCTTCCTGTAACCGCCCGGCATATCCAGTGACCACAACAACAGATCTGATGTGAGAGGTTGGGGTGCATTAATGAATTAATGCCACATGATAGGGTTAAGTCATGAATATGAAAGACAACACTTAACCAACTTGACACATGATTCGTAGGGCTAAGTCATGAACTTGAACGACAACACTTAGCCAATTTGACTTGACACGTAAGCGGGTTAAGTCACGAACTTGAATGACAACACTTAACCAACTTGACATGCTAGACTGATAAGGGTTAAGTCATGAATTTAAATGACAACACTTAACCTATTGGACGGAAACCTAGCTACGTGGTCCGTTTCAGCAGTAACCCACTAGATGTATCAAGATACCCTGGAACTAGGCAGGGTGAGGCACGATTACAGGTCTGATTGTAAGCGACTAGAACGACGGTTGAGTTGGTGCGCCAGTGTAGGTTCAGGCGGACTATGGTCGTGCATGTAGTCCGGATTTGAAAAAGCAGACATTGGGCATCAGTAGGTTTACACTGTGCATGCTTGATTCGTGTCGGTGGTTGGCACCCTAGGGCTTGATACACCCTATGGTGGACCTAGCACAGGTAACTGCATTCGTGGTAGGGCCGTATGACACAGACACATGACGAGCTAGAACTTGTAGGGAGCCGATCGAATAGTTGATCGTTCCGTTGGACCTAGTAATGGATCATTCATGATATTGAGCCAAGGGATCATTTCATGGTTAATATATGACATGGGTTTGGGACACTAGTACAATTGGTGCAGCGAGTCTTGAACATGCGATGCTATACTTGATTTATACTTGAATTATCATGCTATCTTAGTTACCTTGCCTATCTTGCCATCATCCTTATGTTTACTTTCAGTTTATACATGTCATGTTACCTTTACCTATTTTTATGCTAAAAGTCACTAGGACTTACCAGTCTTTATGACTGACCCGTTTTCTTTCGCCTTTTTTTTCTTTCGTTCCCCCCCATGTTCTTAGTGAGGAAACTCTAGCACTTAGCTTGGATTTCTCTTGCTTTCGGTTCAGCTCATGTAAGGTTTGATCTTGAGCTATGCTATGGCTGCATTTCTGCTACCTTTGGGGAATTAAGCTACTTTTGTTGTTTTAAGTTTTATGCTTCTTTATTTATTCAAGGCAGAACTTGTTGTAATGGAAAATGATAGTTGGTACTTTGGATGTAAAAGGTTTTGACTCTTTTTGAAAGTAATGAAATTTAGCTTTTGATTCTTCCGTTGTCTTATTTATGTCATGTCTTGTAATATTTCTGTGTTGTTTACCTCGATAATGCTCCTCCAAAACTAGTGCATTCCCTTTGTGAGTGACCCTAGCGGAGGTGGGGTGTTACACTTGGTATTAGAGCAGAAGGTTACCAAACTGGGCAAAAAAATTTAAAACCTTCTAAGACTATTTTCAAAACCGTTTACAAAGAAGCATTTTTCAAGAAAAGTCTTGCTTTATTTAAAGGCTATTCCCCAAAAGCCATTAGCACTATCCTTTGTTTCCTCATTTTGAATCTCTTCTTTTTCATTTCAGCATGTCTGGGAATATTAACCTTCCAGAGGGCGTGCCAATACCTGGCTGGCTCAGGAGGTACTTAGAGGCTAGGGCCAACGATGCAGGCCTAGCAGATATTCCCCCTCCAGCTGCAGCGGTTCCTCCTCCTCCTCGTGCAAATGCTTTTTCAAAGATCTGTTCAGATTTTAGGGCCATGGATGGAAAGGATTTCAAGGGGACTGAATCATTCGTAGAAGCGAGGAACTGGCTCAAAGAAACTGAGGATCTGTTCGTTATCTTCGAGGTGGACGATAGGCAGAAGATACAGTTGGCAGAATGGTTGCTCAAAGATGAAGCTTCCTATTGATGGGAAGTCGCTAACATTGAAAGACCTGTTGGCACATGGATGGATTTCAGGGTAAGGTTTGAGATGAAATTCCGCTCACAAGCTGAACGAAGTCTACAGCTGGAAAAGTTCTTATCTCTTAATCAAGGAAGTATGACGGTCAGGGAGTACATCAATCAATTCAATCAACTGGCCCAGTTTGGACTGGACTTAGTGAACACCCCTCATAAGAATGCTTTCTGTTTTGTCAAGGTATTGAATGAGCCACTTCACAGCTTGGCTATGACCCACATACCTATAGGGGCTACTTACGAAAAGTTAGTGGACATGGCGCTCTTAAATGAAGAAGACAAGATTGGCAAGAAGGAGGTCAAGGAGAATGAGTCTCAAAATAAGAAGGTAGACTCCGAGAAAGGAGGCAAGAACAACAACAATAATAATGACAACAAGTCAAGTGAGAAAAGAAAATGCAACTTCTGTGGTATTGATGGGCATATAGTCCAGGATTGTAGAAAGAAGAAGATGAAGATGGGAGCATGCTTTCAGTGTGGTGATACTGGACATATCAGCAAGAACTGCCTTAAGAAGCAAGGGCAAACCCCGCAAGTAGGACCTTCTAGGGGGTATATCTTTAACTTCTTCTCCTAGATGCTTTATTTTATCTTGCTTATCTTCTCGATCCTATCTTGAGAACCTTAGGTAGAACCTATGGATGTAAACATGTATTTGAAACATGTTATGGTTGATGTTTGCAAATGGTTGCAAGTGGTTGCAAGTGGTTGCTCGTGGTTGCATAAAACACATTAGGAACTAGATCGACTCAGTCACATATTTCATATTGCATATGCATGGGTGCTTATACTTGTATATGGATGGAAATCTGATATGTTATTATATGGATGTTGCATATGGATGAATGTCCGTGCACTCATGTAGAGATTATAAAGTATGTTAGGAATTTGCATACATGTTGGACTCATTACACTCACATATTTTGTATTAAGGAGGTCGACTGAATCAGTAACTGCCTAATCTTTTGCATTAGGTAAGTACATATACACACACTCTTGCATAAGTCCATACAGCATTAGAAATCTTTTAAGGACAATGGTTGCTTGTAGATGATGTTTGAGTAGATGGTAGATAGGATGATAGGTTTCATTCTTCTTAAATTGAAGATTTCAGGGACGAAATCCTTTAAGGAGGGGAGAATGTAACAACCCGGTATTTTAATAACATGTTAAAACCAAAAATCAAGGCCGAATTAAATTTTAAAATAAGAATCAAAGGAAATGGGTTGCGCCATTGCGTTCGTCTCGAAATTCTGCTTGGAAACGAGTCCGAGTTTTTGAGAAACGGAGTCTGTATAAGGGAGATCTGACCCTCCGAAGTTTCAAGGATTTTCAGAACAGAAAAACAGCTCGAATTCGAATTCGAAATTCAAATTCAAACCCCAGCACAGACTGGGTGGGAATTTTCCCGCCAAGGACCAGGTCGACCTGGTGGTCGCACTATGGTCGACCTCCAGGGACCAGTTCGACCCTATGGTCGACCTGGGGGTCGACCTGGTGCCAAAACCTAGTTTTGAGCTTGGGTTCATTCTGATGTATCTAGACTCGTTTAGTGACCAGATTCTTGACTCTAAACCTGTATAAACACCCTCCTAGCCCCATTCTCTCCACACCAATTCTCTCTAGCCTTATGCTGCTCAAATTCTAGTTATAATTAAAAGAAAAAAGGGACTACTTCTTCTCCATCAAGACTACGCATAGAGATTATCAAATTGGAGGTTTTCAATTAGAACACGATTAATCAAATAGAGATTCAACATCAACTTCTGCTTTCTAATTCTCGATCCGCGCACTATAAGTCCAAGTTACTTTTATATTAAAACTATAAACTTAATATGGACATGTTATAAATTGGAATTGGACCTATGTATGATAATTGATTCATATCTATTGACGTTCATCTTGGATCTTGAGTTTTGGGAATATTGCTATGAAATTGATTTGGGCCTATACATGTTGTAAATCAAATCCTTTCATGTCCATAATATTATCATGCCTGTGATGTTGAATCAGTTATTATTCACAAGTTTGGGACTATCACTTTATGCCAATTTTTATCGTGACTATCACCTTATCATGCTAGATTTGAAATCCTATTATTTTCTATATGCCAATGATGTTGTAACCAATTATCTCAAGTTATGTCATGCTAGTCTTGTAATGCCTTTTATCACTTTATGCTGGTTCTTTTTGCCTATCATAGTTTTGATGTTATTCCCTTTATTTCTGGATATGGATTTACTTGTAATTTAGATCGATTCACGTTTACGTGCGATGGGAATACGATTTGGGTAGATTAGGCAAACATGAATTGGTTATGAACATGAATCATGAACTTTATAATAGGAACAAGTTGAAACTTTACACGAACTTGACATGAAACTTGAACATGGACATGATTCTCGAATGAACTTGAAAATGGCCAACTTGAGGTTGGGTTGAGTTTGCAGTGTAATTCTGCCCGGAACCGCCTGGCAAATCCAGTGACTGCAAACAATAGGATCCAATGTGGGTAGTTGGTCATATCGCGCTTGAAAACCAAGGTCAGACTGAGTAGTGGTGTAAATCTGCCCGGAACCTCCCGGCATATCCAGTGACCACAACAACAGGTCTGATGTGAGAGGTTGGGGTGCATTAATGAATTAATGCCACATGATAGGGTTAAGTCATGAACATGAAAGACAACACTTAACCAACATGACATATGATTCGTAGGGCTAAGTCATGAACTTGAACGATAACACTTAGCTAATTTGACATGACACGTAGGCGGGTTAAGTCACGAACTTGAATGACAACACTTAACCAACTTGACATGCTAGACTGATAAGGGTTAAGTCACGAATTTAAATGATAACACTTAACCTATTGGACGGAAACACTAGTTACGCGGTCCGTTTCAGTAGTAACCCACTAGATGTATCATGGTACCCTGGAACTAGGCAGGGTGGTGCACGATTACTGGTCTGATTGTAAGCGACCAGAACGACAACTGAGATGGTGCACCAGTGTAAGTTCAGGCGGACTGTGGTCGTGCACGTAGTCCGGAGTTGAAAAAGCAGGCATTGGGCATTAGTAGGTTTACACTGTGCATGCTTGATTCGTGTCGGTGGTTGGCACCCTAGGGCCTGATACACCCTATGGTGGACCTAGCATAGGTAACTACATTCGTGATCGGGCTGTATGACACAGACACATGACGAGCTAGAGCTTGTAGGTAGCCGATCGATTAGTGGATCGTTCTGTTGGACCTAGTAATGGGTCATTCATGATATTGGGCCAAGGGATCATTTCATGGTTAATATATGACATAGGTTTGGGACACTAGTACAATTGGTGCAGCGAGTCTTGAACATGCGATGCTATACTTGATTTATACTTGAATTATCATGCTATCTTAGTCTATCTTGCCCATCTTGCCATCATCCTTATGTTTACTTTCAGTTTATACATGTCATGTTACCTTTACCTATTTTTTTGTTGAAAGTCACTAGGACTTACTAGTCTTTATGACTGACCCAATTTCTTTCGCCTCTTTTTCTTTCATTCCCCCCCCCCCCCCCCCCCGGTTTTCGGTTCAACTCATGTACGGTTTGATCTTGAGCTATGCTATGGCTGCATTTCTGCTACCTTTGGGGAATTAAGCTACTTTTGTTGTTTTAAGTTTTATGCTTCTTTATTTATTCAAGGCAGAGTTTGTTGTAATGGAAAATGATAGTTGGTACTTTGGATGTAAAAGGTTTAGACTCTTTTTGAATGTAATGAAATTTAACTTTTGATTCTTCTGTTGTCTTATTTATGTTCTGTCTTGTAATATTTCTGTGTTGTTTACCTCGATAACGCCCCTCCAAAACTAGTGCATTCCCTTTGTGAGTGACCCTAGCGGAGGTGGGGTGTTACACATCTTTTTCCAAAAAAGATATGTTCTGGGGGGTCGGTGTTGACTAGCTTTTTGTCAAAAGCCGTCACAATTCAAGACCAAGGCTCATTATAAAACACTGACCCAACCTTTCATCCTTGGAATCGACTTTCATACTCAATCGATCGATTACAATTCGAACTGAGCCACCTTCTTAGCTAGCAAAGAAATCATCCTCTAGAATTGGCGAATACTCCCAAAGTAAAAACCAACTGATCGATTGAATTATCCCTGAAACATCTGGTCAAAATGTCGGATCGAAAATTTTAGGCCAGATTATTTGCTACAAGACGAAGTCCTACTCCTAAGGCTACAAAACCGGTCAACTTTGACCTACACTACTTTTCGTACAAAAGATTTCAAGTTCCATGTATGCCGCAATTCTTGAGAAGAGCTATTCATCAACAGGACACCGAGTCCCTCCGCCTACAACTACTTTATAGGATCGAGTTACACGTGGTCGGCCCCAAAGAAGATGCACGTTACATTGCATTCATCTCGGCCCACCTTCTTGCCTATAAATACAGTCTTACCAAAATTAGAAATCATGCAAAAAACCTCCACTGAAAATTTCATGGTTGGCACTCCAAAAATAACCTATCGTACAATTCAGTTCTCCAAATATAACACAAGAATTTTGTGTATAAACCAATTCTTTCTCTACTCTCTTTCAATCAAAAACAACTGTAACATGTAATCGACAGTAAAAATACAGATTATAAAGTGTACATAGGTTCGATTGAAGCCGAACCACTATAAAAATATTGAATCTTATATGTTCATTTACTTTTTCTTGCATTCAGTGAATATTATTGTATGTAGTTAATGCATTTTGGGGATTGATTGTTGTTAGACTAGCTTTTGATGTCAATAGTAGGGATGGGTCATCCCACTACTGTTGGTTCCTGCGCTAATTTTTCTGTTTGAATTTTTTTATTAATATATATCATATGTATACAATCTTCTTAGGTCCATATCTTCCTCATACGTTATCTAATTTACGCAAATTCGGGGTCTATCTAAACCAGAATTCCAAGACGTTTTACTTCATTTTGCATGTTTAATTTTATAATATTCATTTTATTGTCTTTACTATATGGTTATGGTGTATTAAATTTTGGGGTTTTACATTGTTCCCTACTTAAAGGATTTCGTCCCCGAAATCTCCAAGTTAAGAAGAATGTTATAATTCTAACAACCACCTACAACCATCTACTCATCCATCATCCACTGGCATCCATTGTCCATAAGAATTTCTAATGCTTGTATGAACATATGCAAAAGTGTTGTGTGTTTATGTTCATACACTAATGTGAAAATCAAGCGGTCAACTAATTCAGTTGACCTCCTTAATGCAATATATGTATGTGCCATGTATCCAATATGTATGCAAAAGAGTCCTAGTATAACATATAACTTGTATGTGTGCACGACCATCCACCAAAATGCAACATTCATATGATGATTCAACCACTTTCATCTATTGAAAATTAAGAATGCGGACATATCCATATGCAGTAAGTGCTTGAGCCGATCTAGTTCCTAGTGTGTGTATATGCATCCACGGGCAACCACTAGCAAACCCTTGCATCCACTTACAACCATCAATCATAACATGCCTCAAACACATGTTTCCAATCATCGGTTTCTACCAAAGGATCGAAGATTCGAACGATTGGATAAGCATACTTGAATGATAGAGGAAAATGCGTATTAAAAGCTTGGAAAAGAAATTAAGAACGTATTCTCAAAAAGAAAAGGATAAGAAGCGCGAATCTTGTCTTCCGGTTTCCACCTCGCATTTTTGCGGTCTTCTCCCCATTGTATCTTCACTAATCTAATTTCATTGTTGCGTAGTTTCTTAATCTCTGATACAAGAATATGAGTAGGTACTCTTCTCACTGACGCCTCCTTCTCGACCTCTACATCTTCAAGTGTGCTTGGCTCTACTACCTCTGTTGTATCATGTATATATTTTCTCAAATGGGAAACATGGAACATTTCATGTAGTCCCGCAAGTCTCTCCGGTAGTCTAACCCTATAGGCCATCTGACCTATCCTTTCCACTATGGGGAATGGCCCTACAAATCTTGGCACCAATTTCCTTACTAAGCTAAAGTGAACTATATTCCTTAGGGTGATACCTTAATGAAGACCATATCTCCTACTTCGAATTCCAAATTAGTCCTCCTTTTATCGGCATATGACTTCTTCCTATCCTGAGATGATTTCATTCTTCGGCGGATGAGATCGATCTTCTCGGAAGTCTCTCGTATCATCTCAGGCCCAAGTAGAAGTCTGTCCGTAGACTCCCACCAACAAGTTGGCGATCTGCAAGGTCATCCGTACAGTGCCTCGAAGGGTGTCATGCCTATGCTTGAATGATAACTGTTGTTGTAGGAAAAAAAAAACCAATAGGAGATGCTCCTTCCATATTCCTCTGAAATCTAAGGTACACGGTCTCAGATGATCCTAAAGAACTGTAACGACCCGTATTTATACGGATAATAATTTATTTATTTACTTATTTAAATAGTGAAAATGGTTGTTTAAATAAATTATATTGAATATTTAATTAATATAAATAATAGAATAATATATTTAATTTCTGAAATAATCAGAAATAGTGAATTGGCAATATAATGTGAACGGGACAATTCAAAGTATTCAATTCAACTTAGAATTTAATTAGATTAACGAATATATTATTTGAACGATTGTTTGAACGTATAATTATCATATAATTAAAATCGAGCTCTAAATGGCTCGGTAGTTCACTATTTGGCGATTCGAACTTCAATTGAATATACATGATTCGTTTTAAATCGGATTTCTGTGAAACAAAACGTTAGGAGCTGGTGAAATATATTTTTCTAATGGAAGAGAAAAATCGAGATTTCGTCATGTAGATTTTAATTTATGTCCAAATCAAATTTTAGAAAAGTCGCTGTGGAATTCCCATTATAAATTATAACGATATATAAAAGGAATTTCATTATAAATCGAATATCGATTTAATCGGGATTTGAAATATCGAGTTAGAAATTCATATAGGAATATTCTAGAGCTGTAGGATATTCTGTTGTGAATATATACGGCAATATTTATTGATAAATATTGAATTTAATTGTTTTTAAATATATTTATATATTTAAAAAGGTTATTTAGAACTTTAAAAATAGCCAGTTTTGCAAACGACCTTAGAATTCGACGAAACTAATTTTGTTGGATCCGCAATATTAAATTATTGCTAGATTTCAATTTCCATGATTTTTGAAGTCAGTGTGTGGCCGTACGGGATTTTAATGTGAAAAACAGTCGATGTTTTGACGGTTAAAAATACGCTGTGTGAGCAAACGAAGTCGGAATTCGACGAAACAAGTTTTGTTGGGTCCATAATGTCGAACTGTAGGTGTATGTCCATTTTCGTGATTTTTGGGTATCATATGTGATCACATGAATTTTTAAAGATGAATACAAACGGCTGTTGGGTAAAACTGAATATTTAATCGAATATTAAATTATTAAAAATACACTATAAAAACACCTTAACTATTTCAAAACCTAACTCATCTGTTCATTTGGTCAAACATTCTGCTGTAACCTTTTTATTTCCAGGAAATATATTTCGATCAAAATAAAATTCAAAGAAAATTCTAAAACCATGAAACTAATCGTTTTGGATTCACAAGCTCGCCCTGTTCGATCCTATGTGTATTTTGTTGCAAGTGATTTGTTTTCCAGTGACCGACCTTTGTCATAGTCGCGTTAGGGCTGGATATTGGTGAGGTTTGAGGCACTGTGGGGCTCGACGGAGGTGATAATGAGGATCCAGGAGGCAAGCCGCACCTGATGTGCAACACCCCGTAAATTTAATATTAATGTTAACGAATTAAAGAATACTTAATTGTAAATATGAGAATTAAGGGAAATGGGTTGCGCCATCGTGTTCGTCTCGGAATTCTGGTTGAGACAGAGTCCGAGTTTTTGTGAATTGGACTTCGTATAAAGAAGTTATATCCATCGGAAGTTTCAGAAAAATTTAAATAGATTTCGAAAATTCAAGATTCAGAGTTAGATGGGCTAGGCGGGGAAATTCCCGCCAGGGCCAGGTCGACCTTCCCTAACCAGGTCGACCATAGGGTCGACCTGCCCCCCCCCCCCCCCCCCCCCGCCCCGGGCAGATTTGTTTAATGACCTGTTAGTGACTAGATGCTGACTCATTAGGGTTTCTGATCTGGTCTAATTGGCTGGGATTAATTCTGGGTTGATCGGACGGCCTAAACTAATCCTAAACTCTATAAAAAGATATGTAGACTTAAACCCTAAAATCAAATCAAAATTAGATCAATGGCCGTCATGTTGTCACTCCAAATCCTACAGTAGCCGCCACCAATTAGAGGCAAAGTAAAGCAACTCAATTCAAATCAAATCAAGCCTAAAACTACAACAATGAAATTGCCTACATCAACGGAACGCTAATCAATTACAGAATTCAGATCCCAGAACTCAAGTCCCCTTTTTCGGTGAGTTCTAGTCACTTTTAGGTTTAAATAAACAAAATTGAATCGTGGTAGACTATGATTTGGGTATATGTTGGTTGTAGTTATGCAAGTTTATTTTTGTTGTGGATCATGAAATTATGCAAGTTTATTTTTTTTATGGATCATGAAATTATGCAAGTTTATTGTTATTGCTGATCATGAAATTATGTAAGTTATTGTGTGATGAATTCATGAATCTATGCAAGTCGTTATTATGAATCTATGCAAGTTGTTATCATGAATCTATGCAAATTGATATGAGATCATGCAGGTTATTATTCATAAAACTATGCAAGTTGTTATGTTATGCAAGTGGTTAAACATGTTGTAAATCATGAATCTATGTGAATTGCTAATTATGTAGTTAATTTATGAACCTATGCAAGTCACCTATGCAAGTTGTTATGCTGTGAATCATGAACCTATGTTAGTTGTTAATTATGTTATTAATTCATGAACCTATGCAAGTTGTTATGTTGTAAAATCATGAATCTATGCAAGTTGTTAATTATGTAGTGAATCATAATTATCATGTCATTTTCCATAGTTATCATGCTTATGCCAAAATTGTACTGAAAACAATCATCTTGTCATTACCTTTATTTTAGTGTTATGGAGAGACTACTTTGTAGCCTCGATGACACCAAAAACGCAAACGGTTACGCTAGTTAAGAAACGGGGAAAAAGGGGAATTTGTAATAGGCATAGTGATTATGTAAATTGGACACATGATTCCAGTAGGGAAACATATAAATAATTACCTATTATGACATGGGTAAAATTGGGTAAAAAGGTATAATTTGAATATGACCATTTATGGATAGGAAATTCAAATTGTTAATAAGATAAGTATTGACACCTGTAAAAAAAAGAAATGGTTAATTAACTTAATTAATCAAAAGAGGAATGTTTAAGCAATTGAAGTCTGAAGATTTAATATTGAGAATTGGCATAAATACCTTAAATGGAACAAAAAAAATTGTGATGAAACTGGTATGATTTTGCATACCATAAATAGATGGACATAATTGAGTCAATTATGGCCATTGTTAAATTTGGAATTAATTGATAATTTGAATAGGGAAAGTAATTCAAATTGGGCAATGATTAATTAGGAGTAATTAATCATCTAAGACATGAGGTTAGGCTCTTTTGTGGTGTAAGACTGCCCGGACCCGCCTGGCAAATCCAGCTGCCACAAATGCCAGTCTAATGTGGGAGGTCTTAGGCATAAATTAAATGCGTAACAGTTGTAAAGACACGAGGTTAGACTTTTTTGTGGTGTAAGACTGCCTGGACCCGCCCGGCAAATCCAGCTACCACAAATATCAGTCTAATGTGAGAAGTCTTTATAAGGTTACAGTCTTAATGAATTAAGAAACACTTAACCAGATAAACATGTAGGGGGGTTAAGTGGTTGCCTTAGGTGGCATGTGGAATTAAGTGGGTGCCTTGGGGTGGCATGTAAAATACGATTAGGTGTCTCAATAATTAATTAATGCTGATTAAAGACTACTTAACCTAACTTAATACATATGGACTGTATGATGATAGACGTAAGTTAGGTTTAAGTAAAACGAATTGGATTGTGGGTGGGTTAAGTACAACTGATAGGTAGGTGGGTAATATTAATATATAGGCCCACAAACTTAACCATTAAATAAATAATATTAAATCAGTGGGAGGGTTAAGTACAACTGAAGGGTAGATGGGTAATATTAATACATATAGGCCCACAAACTTAACCGGATAAAAAGGGTTATGTAATTAAAGACACCTAATGGTATACATAACCGGGGGAAAATAGTAAAGTTATGTATTAAAGACACCCTTAGGGTACGCATAACTAATGGGAGTAGATAGAGTTATGTATTAAAGACACCTATAGGTACGCATAGCCGATAGTTAGAATATGGGTTATGTATTAAAGACACCTATAGGTACGCATAACTGATTGAGGGCTATGTAATTAAAAACACCTTAGGGTATACATAGTCAGTAGAAAACCTAGTGGGGATACAAGACATAGAGGAGAGCTTGTATCATGTTGTGTGGGACCCATTTCAGTCAATAACCCGGAGGGGTATCAAAGTAAAGAACTCCGTGCTAGGCGGGGAAGGTGCACGCTTATTGATTGATTGTAAGAGATCCAAAACGAGACGGATGGTGTGGGCGGTGCAAACCGACCGGGGACATGTGCGTGCATGGGCCGGGCAGAGGGGGACAATACGACCGTGACACCAGTAGGTATAACTGTGCACACCTTAGGTTGCCACTTTAGGGAAGTGATACCCCCTAGTTGTGGGACCAGCACAGGGTATCTACAGAGTAGGGAGCCGATTGATTGGGGTAGTGGTTAGGGTATACCTGGACGTATGCCCTAAGTCTACCAATTTATAGTAGAAGGGTAGTGGGTATGACTAATTGAGATAGGAGCAGGCGACACTTACGACAGCAGCTAGGAATACACGAAACTACGATCATCTTTATCATTAGCGGAAGGGATCATCCCATCTTGATTTGACTAGCAATAGTGCAGAGTAGTTAGTAGTTTGTAGTGAAGCATACATCTTACCTTATTAGTCATGTCATACCTGCCATCTGTACCATGAATCTTCTTATCCACTTTGTATGCCTATCATGTTTACCTTTATTTATTTACTGGCTAATTACTGGACTCACCAGACATATGTCTGACCTAGTTTGTTTCACCTCTTTTCTTCCATTTCCCCCCAGGTTCTCAGGGAGGAAACACCCAGGTTTAGTCAGGATTTGGATATCATCTTCTAGGAGCTACTTTTGAAGTATGGCTCGAGTCTCTGTCTCTTATATGGCCTACGCTTTAATATGGGGAATGATGTTTTTTATGTATTCTGATGATGTAAGACAGAAGTATATTAATGGTTTTATGACTCATGGTATTATGTAAAAAAGTATTTTGTTGATTTAATAAAGTTGTTTATTTTCCACTGCAAAATTTTTATATATGTCTTGTGATATTCTGTGTCTGTTTACCAAAAACGCTCCACTGAAGTCAAGGCATTCCCTTTGTGAGTGACCTTAATGGAGGTGGGGTGTTACACTTGGTATCAAAGCTGAAGGTTACAAGATTAGATAAAAGTTTTGAAAATATTTTTAAAAAAGGTTTTAAAAGAAAGAATTTTCAAAAAGGAAAGCCTGTTTTGAAAAACATTCCCCGAAAAGCCATATGTAGTTTCTCTCTGTCCTTTTTCTAAAATATCTCCCTTTTTCTTCTTAGCATGTCTGAGGATCTTAACCTTCCAGAGGGTGTACCGATACCGGGATGGTTTAAGAGGTCTTTAAAAGCTAGGGCCACTGCCGCAGGTCCAGCAAATGTTCCTCCTCCTCCTTCTGCACCCGTTCCTCCTCCTCCCCCTCCTCGTGTGGATACTTGCAAACATATGTAAGGACTTTCGGGTAATGGGCGGGAAACCTTTTCACGGGTCCGAAACGTTTGTTGAAGCTCGAAATTGGCTAAAGGAGGTGGAAGAATTGTTTGGAATCTTTTAGGTAGAAGATGGAAGAAAGGTCCAGTTAGCTGCCTGGTTAATGAAGGATGAGGCCTCGTTTTGGTGGGAGGTCACTAATGAAGAGCGTCCAGTTGATACATGGCCGGATTTCAAGCGTAGTTTTGAGGTGAAATTTCTCTCACGAGTAGAAGAAAATCTATACATGGAAAGGTTCTTGGCATTGAAGCAGGGGGATCTGTCGGTAAAAGAGTACATCAACAAGTTCAATCAATTGGCGAGGTTTGGCTTAGCCTTGTTGAACACACCAGAGAAGAAGGTTCTGAGATTTGTTAAAGGCTTGAATGAGCTGCTACACGGATTGGCTATGACCCACATTCCCATGGGGGCCACTTTTGAAAAGCTGGTGGATATAGCCCTAATGCATGAAGAGGACAAAGGAGCAAAGAAAGAGGAAAAAGTTGATGGGACATTGAAAAATGAGAAGGCAGGACCCAAGAAAGGACAGCAACAGCAACAGCAAAAGAAAGGCAAGAAGGATGACAAGGGAAAGGATAAGAGGAAATTCCACTATTGTGGGAATGTAAAAACCCGTAACTTCCCCGGTGAGGAAAGCGCGGATAGTTCGAGAACAAGCCACAACGAACGCAGACGGAAGGACATTTCGTTATATTTTACAACAATGCATCAGATTACAAGAATATACAGAGTATAAACAAATAAATATTACACAGAAATATTAGAGATTCAAATTACATTTAAATACATCGCAGCGGAAAATAATACAATACACAACTAGAAGAGATATACGGATACAAAGCTTTCCGGATATCATTCCAGCTGTAAACCAGGATCCTGTGAATATAAATCTGCAAACCAAAACTACTAGCTGCCCATGTCGAAAATAAGGGCACCCAGAGTTTAGGTTAAAACAATAAACTCCAGGTCAGTCATGGGACTGGTGTGAGAACTAAAACAATTATTAATCTCTATTTTAAAGTTAGGTAAATCAAGGGACCACGCCGTACAACACGGAACGGGTTTCCTCCCAAGAATACCAGTGCATAAAACAAACATCGCAATGCTAAATAAAGGAAAATGAAGCTGTTATATGACCCAGGTCCTATCACACAATGCAACGCAAGCCGGGGGATAGGGTTTTCCCTTATAACAGCCAAAGAATGCTTAATACGTTTAAAACAAATCATTTGATACTATTATAAGTGCATAGTGTGTAAAACAACTTCAAATCATAAGTATCAATCATAGGCATCATGGGTACCATATATCATGTCGCCATACTAGTTCTACAATTAAAACCGCAAATGTCACGTATTTGGAAATTGGATTTCCATCTACGAACTGAGGCAAAAGATAGTCCTCAACCAATTCGAGACTCTCTAGCCCGAGCCTCAGGCAAGTACTCAGTCAAGCCTTGGAGCGACAGGGCCGGTCCACCGATGTGGATTAAACTTAAACCCTAAACATGCGTTCCCCTGCCCTATGGGGCGTAAATGAGCCAACGAATGACTCCATCGGACCCGGATCATCTGATCAAACCGAGGCGCCTCGCAACCGCAACAACCACATAAGTCAAACTCGTCAGGGCGTGTAAAACCACTGACGCCACTTCTAACTAGAAAGAAACGCATGCCCTCCCTGAGGTCCGTCTCCCGTTTTTGGTTCATACCGGGTGTGAAACTCGCGAAGTAAACGTTACACAAAGCTACGCCACAAAGGCCGTGCTTTGATCATCACCACAAGACTTTGCTTTTCAATAGAAGCCTCGATCAATTGCCACTTAGGCATGCCACATAGGCAATTCACTCCATGCGTTTGATATCCATCAATATATAACCCCTGAGCTCGTACGTCTCAGAGAAGGGCGTTAAGCAAGAGAAAAAATTCTCCGCCGCCAAACAGATATATATTTAATAGAGATCAATCACACGGATTAAAATCCAATGTCAGACACACAGTCCATTTACAAGTCCGTTCTGGGTCTGAACGAAACCGGAGGCACCTAGTACCCCGCATATCCATCGATCTCCAAATACGTCTGGACGATCACCAACTGTTTCCATCTTCTTGGGTGTACAGCCCAATCAAGATCATCAGTAATCACCCAAACGATGTGAAGACTTCCGGTCTTCAACCGCCGTCTTCATCTTCGACTTATCGTCGTATCAGTTATTCAGAATGGGATAAACCCGGTCTTTCTGAATAACTCGCGTATATATTACGAAAGTGTTACACAAACACAACATACACCTCATTCCAATTCAAAATATTCTTTTATTCAAATATTCCTATACTTTGGGAAGAGTTCCCATTAATTTTATCCAAGATAAATTCTTTAAATTTATTCTTTAATCTCCTTTGAATATCAATTCAAACTAGTCGGGATTAGTGAACCACACCGAAGTAATCATTTATTTTATTTCCCAATCCCAACCTTTTCATCCCATGAAGTAAAACTTGTTATACTTCATATCTAACACCACGGTGTTATCGGTAAATTCAATTACCATTTCACGTTTAAATCTAATTAAAGATTTAACTATCGCCTGGAGTAAAACTGGTGATACTCCATTCTCGATCTTTTCAATCTAATTAAAGATTCATTAAAACTCCACTTAGTTTTAATCGTTAACTGTGTTAAAGAATCAGTGTCATTTAAAACACGGTTCACGATAAACCCAAAGTCACATTCCATTAATTATCGGGTTAAAGAACGAGTGTTATTTAAAACACTGTTCACGATAAACCCAAAAATCAATATCAATTCAGTTCCAATTAAATATAATTTAATTGGTACACTTCATTAAATCTAAATAAAAAGATTTAATCTTTTCTCAACTGGGTTCAAGAACAGTGTTAATGAAGACACCATTCACGACAAACCCAAATCACATTTGATATTAAATACAAGGCTCTGAATAGAAAATATCCCGGCTTATATTCAATATCAAATTCTACGACCAACAAATATCGTATTGGAAATAACGATATATATATATATTTATATCTTTCAAATTTCCATAACAACATCTGTATAATCACGAATTCCAACATCGAAATATTCCAAAGACAATTTCGATTCAAATCCACTCTAATGCAATCATTGGAAATTCTGGTTATTCTTAAAACCCTTTTCAAATTCAGTTTATTTATTTAAAAATAAATAGAATTATAATTCTAGTTCAAAACTAGTTCATTTCGATAAAAATCTATTTTTATCTTTTCAAATATGGAGTTTTTCATCCCAAATCTTCATAAATCATTTCTTATGATTTTTCACAAATTATTACTATTTTTAATAATTTTATCCAGGCCTGTACAGTCGATTTCCATCAATGGCCATCGAACTGCACTTACAGCGACCTTTTTCAAATTTGATTTGGACATAATTCCAAATCCAACCGTTAGATTTCTAATTTCTAATTTCTAATATTCGTTAGAAAGCTCTTTTCGATACAAACCCAACGGTTCCGGTTTTAGGAGAATCCGACGGTCGGATCTCCCGTAATGTCCGTTCGAAGTCAATGGTCGAAATTCGCGAACTGCCGCGGCGCGGCGCGTTCTATTCAGGCCATTATATTATATATATATAATATATATAATATATATTTCGTCGATTACTATTTAAAACGAATTTTATAAATAGTTTTGAATTCGTTTCAAAAACAATTTCAACTTCAATCTCAACTCAAATCAAAATTGAATCTTTCCTTATAAGTTCGTTTTAAAATTCATTTCTATTCAATTCAAATTTGAATTCATTTCAATTCGTTTTAAATTCATTTCATTTCGAAATCGTTTTCAATTCATTTCATTTCGAAATCGTTTTCAATTCATTTCATTTCGAAATCGTTTTCAATTCAATTCAATTTCAGTTCGGTTTCATTTCTATTCCATTTCAATTTGAATTTATTTATGTTCAATTTCAATTCGAATTTATTTCTATTCAACTTCAATTCGCATTCGCTTATATTCAATTTCAATTCGAATTTATTTCTATTCAACTTCAATTCGAATTTATTTATATTCAATTCTTTTCAAATTTATCTGATTTTGAAATCACTTTCGATATTCATTATAAAATGAATAAAATCGATATAAATGTCGTTCACGTCAAAATGGCGTCAATCTAATCAATATGGCTTTATATATTCCTTTATTCTATTCAACAAATGAATATTTATTTTTGTCAACACACGACTAATCTCAACGAATGAGTACTGTCCACGTGTGACTATTTTTGTTAAATTATTTCGTTCAACACATGACTAATCTCAACGGATGAGTACAGTCAACACATGAACCTTTACTTTATAATATTCTTTATTCTCTAAATTGGAATGAGGCCCAATCAATCACCATATAAAGTTAATTATATGGATTTTCATACATCACACGTATATAATAACATTGAAAAATAATCAACCATCAACCAAAGTGCACTACACTGTATAAGCACCAAATATAGATATCTAACGCTTATAACAGCCTGTTAATCAATCAATTGACATATTGAATCACTCAGGATGAGTGAACTTCAAATTTCATCCCAACACCCGTGTGGGGTTTCAAACAATCAAACACAGATTTTAGTTGTTTAGTTGGGCGATGTGTAAAATTTATCGACCCAATCAATCCTTCAAATAGGTGTACATAAACAAACCGTCCGGTTTGTAAATGAATATTTTATTCACTTCCACGTTAAAAATTATATTTCTAACGATAAAATATTTTATTTTAACACATGAATTTTTATTCAGTTCTTTTACACAATAAAAATGGTATTTTTATTTTTCTAACATATTTTAGAAAATTTCGACGGCATAACGGCACGATACTAGAAACGGGACGAGGCCTAGCCTTATCCCCGGTCTAGTGAAGGCCCACGCCATTCACACATCAATCAATCCATTCCATTTCACCAAACAATTCAATTCAAACCAAATAGACTAACCAACTACACAACCAAACAATTTAACAAACAAGCCATCCATGGTCTGTGGATGACGGGTGTCGGGTGCTACTAAACACCGTCTACATCCTAGTATATATATATAATTAGAAAAAGAAATTTAGAGTGAGAAGTTCTCACTAATAGCTATCCAACTTTACGAAACTTCTTCATCGTTATCGCATTTTCGTCCTCTTCGTTGCCCGTAGCCACTACATATATAAAAATCACATTTTTACTTCGCTATTCAGTATGAAAAAAACCCAATTTTTACTTTGAAGTTCAATATATAAAAATCATATTTTTACATCGTTATGAAATCACTATAAAAATCCAAGCTTTATCGTACTTCTATATATATAAGAATCAACTTCTTATTTGCTATTCACATAAGAAAAATTATATCTTCCTATCGCTATGCATAGAAGAAAATTTATATTTTCTATTCTAACTTTCCATATAAAAATTATATTTTTATTTTATTATCACCATACTTAGATAAAAATCATATATTTTTCTCTACATTTAAAAAGAAAATCAACTTCTTTACATAAAAAAAACAGAACTTGTCTACATTTAAAAATCAGAACTTTACTTCTAAGCTATTCATAATAGGAGCTGAAATTTAATACGATATTGTTTATATTAGAAACCTAATTTAAATTCAATATATATAAAAAAACTTACCGTGAGTTTCAAGAAGAGAGAGGGAGGTGGGGGAGGGCGTTCACTGTTTTCCAGAGGGGGGGCTTGCCTGCGGCGGCGCTGGTCTGAGGAGGAGCGGTGGCCACGAGGTAGGGGCGACGGGTACTTAGGGTTAGGGGCTTCAACGAAGGGAGGGGGGTCGCGGGGTGTTCGAATTGGGTAGAGGGAGGCGCGACTGCCGTTGTGGGGTGGCGGTGGTGGAACTCGCAGGTGGCGTGGGACCCAAGGGAGGTGCGGTTCGATTGGGGGTTCTTCGGGGTTTCAAGGGTCTCGAGCTCGAGGAAGAAGAGGGGGAAGGAAGAAGCGGCGGCGGCACACCTGGGGAGCGGCGGCGCGTCGATCGGAGGAGCGGCAGCTCCTCCGTCTTCGTTCTCTTTCTTTTTTTTCTTTTTTATCTGTAATCGATTTTAGGGCGGGGGCAAGGGAAGATAAGGGTTATATATTTATTTATTTATTTATTTATTTATTTATTTTCAAAGAAGTCGACTTTTACATACGAACTCGAAATGAGGCCCACCGCCTGTCGTCCATAGCGTATTACCCCCCTTCCGAACACAATGGGATATGTATCGTAAGCTGATTCGATCGTTTGAATCAGCTTCCGTTGAATTTACCTTTAAATCTATATATTCTGTTTTAAACATACATTTCAATTTACCAGGGTCACATACGAACTCTATAAATTGCAGAAAAATATTTTCTAGCTTCGTATTGTCGATACGGTCCTAACAAAACTAATTTCGTCGAATTCCGAGACCGTTGGAAAAATGGCCATTTTCCAGTCGATTAAAATCAATTAAACCTGGTCAAATGCGTTTTCCATTGCCACGCTCACATATTGATTCGAAAAATTATGAAATTTGAAACCTAGCAATAATTTAACATCACAGACCCAACAAAAGTAGTTTCGTCGAAATCTGAGGTCGTTTGCAAAATGTTTATTTTTAAGGGCCTGAATTCCATAGCGACTATTCAGAATCTTCAACTGGACATATCTTTTGATTCTCGCTATCAAAATTTGATTTTTCGGATTCGTTGGAAAGATATCACCAATTAGATCCTATTGTTTTTGGTTTCACTAAAATCCGGATTGTTTTGCACCCGGTATGTTCAATTGAAGTTTGAAATCGAATTATCGAACTACCGCGCCATTTTCAATTCTATTTATAATTATATATATAATTATTTATATTCTAACGACAACGCGTATAAATATATACGTCGAATTCCATTCAAAATAAATTTCTCGTCGATATTATTTAAAATAATTCATTTTAAATGTTCAAACTTCGCTAAAATTGCAAAAATAAAAAATTTTAAACTGGCCCAGATTTTCGGGTTGTTACAATCTCCCCCACTTAAAACTTTTCGTCCCCGAAAAGGAACAAAGTCGAAAGTGGTTTGATTAATCAACTCTATGTTCGATCTGGCTTCCATTCTCCAACTTTTCAGTTTCTGAGAATTTTCTAAAATTTCAAAAATTTGGCTAACACCCTAAATTTTTCGAAAAATTTCGCCATAACCTCCCCTGCAACGGGAGCATCGGGGAATTTCAAATAGCTTCCCCGGTCCTTCTAATCTCAAAAAGAAAAAGAAAAAGCCAAGCGGCTGGCCAATAGGCTCATAAAATCATCATCACCCAAACAAAACAGTAAATTATATAGTAAACATGTACCTATTTGTCGGGCAAACAAATTTTATTCTCTGCTCTAGCCTCCTTGCTATGACCTGTTCAATGTAAGTACAAGTATATGTAAGCAAATGCGACCAATTTTCAATATAATTCAATATTGGGTACAATTTGACCAAATGGTTTAAATTTATCCAACAAATAAACAAACAACACAAACATCAATCAATTAGTCAATTAGAGTTTCAAATTCATAATTTGATATATATACAAAAATCACGTTTTTGATACCAATTCACAACAATGTATTCTAGCTATATTTTGGTTCTCACACCAGTCTAATGGAAATATATAGAAGTCACACCTTCGAAACACGAATATAAATACTGATGATGTGGCCACATCATCAGAATTATCCCCGGGTGTCTAGAATGTGATTCTATATCTATCCAATATATTAAAACTTCGAATATACGTTCATGACGCGTATACGCGAAATCTTTATATACTCGATTGTCCAAATTCAAAATAATTAAATAATCAAATACGTATAAAGCGATTTAAATTTACAAAACAAAATTGTTTTCGTTTGAAAAATATACTCTTCACACTTGTTCTAGGATACTACTGATCCTATCTCTAACGAGTCATTCTAATTGGATATTACTAATCCAATATTTGATGAATTCTTTCGTATGGTTCTAATGTGTCTTGTTCTCGAGCTCTGTAAACCAAAGCTCTGATACCAACTGTAAAAACCCGTAACTTCCCCAGTGAGGAAAGCGTGGATAGTTTGAGAACAAGCCACAACAAAACGCAGACGGAAGGACATTTCGTTATATTTTACAACAATGCATCAGATTACAAGAATATACAGAGTATAAACAAATAAATATTACATAGAAATATTAGAGATTCAAATTACATTTAAATACATCGCAGCGGAAAATAATACAATACACAACTAGAAGAGATATACGGATACAAAGCTTTCCGGATATCATTCCAGCTGTAAACCAGGATCCTGTGAATATAAATCTGCAAAACCAAAACTACTAGCTGCCCATGTCGAAAATAAGGGCACCCAGAGTTTAGGTTAAAACAATAAACTCCAGGTCAGTCATGGGACTGGTGTGAGAACTAAAACAGTTATTAATCTCTATTTTAAAGTTAGGTAAATCAAGGGACCACGCCGTACAACACGGAGCGGGTTTCCTCCCAAGAATACCAGTGCATAAATCAAACATCGCAATGCTAAATAAAGGAAAATGAAGCTGTTATAAGACCCAGGTCCTATCACACAATGCAACGCAAGCCAGGGGATAGGGTTTTCCCTTATAACAGCTAAAGAATGCTTGATACGTTTAAAACAAATCATTTGATACTATTATAAGTGCATAGTGTGTAAAACAACTTCAAATCATAAGTATCAATCATAGGCGGCATGGGTACCATATATCATGTCGCCATACTAGTTCTACAATTAAAACCGCAAATGTCACATATTTGGAAATTGGATTTCCATCTATGAACCGAGGCAAAAGATAGTCCTCAACCGATTCGAGACTCTCTAGCCCGAGCCTCAGGCAAGTACTCAGTCAAGCCTTGGAGCGACAGGGCCGGTCCACCGATGTGGATTAAACTTAAACCCTAAACATGCGTTCCCCCGCCCTATGGGGCGTAAATGAGCCAACGAATGACTCCATCGGACCCGGATCGTCCGATCAAACCGAGGCGCCTCGCAACAGCAACAACCACATAAGTCAAACTCGTCAGGGCATGTAAAACCACTGACGCCACTTCTAACTAGAAAGAAACGCATGCCCTCCCTGAGGTCCGTCTCCCGTTTTTGGTTCATACCGGGTGTGAAACTCGCGAAGTAAACGTTACACGAAGCAACGCCACAAAGGCCGTGCTTTGATCATCACCACAAGACTTTGCTTTTCAACAGAAGCCTCGATCAATTGCCACTTAGGCATGCCACATAGGCAATTCACTCCATGCGTTTGATATCCATCAATATATAACCCCTGAGCTCGTATGTCTCAGAGAAAGGCGTTAAGCAAGAGAATAAATTCTCCGCCGCCAAACAGATATATATTTAATAGAGATCAATCACACGGACTAAAATCCAATGTCAGACAGACAGTCCATTTACAAGTCCATTCTGGGTCTGAACGAAACCGGAGGCACCTAGTACCCCGCATATCCATCGATCTTCAAATACGTCTGGACGATCACCAACTGTTTCCATCTTCTTGGGTGTACAGCCAAATCAAGATCATCAGTAATCACCCAAACGATGTGAAGACTTCTGGTCTTCAACCGCCGTCTTCATCTTCGACTTATCGTCGTATCAGTTATTCAGAATGGGATAAACCCGGTCTTTCTGAATAACTCGCGTATATATTACGAAAGTGTTACACAAACACAACATATGCCTCATTCCAATTCAAAATATTCTTTTATTCAAATATTCCTATACTTTGGGAAGAGTTCCCATTAATTTTATCCAAGATAAATTCTTTAAATTTATTCTTTAATCTCCTTTGAATATCAATTCAAACTAGTCGGGATTAGCGAACCACACTGAAGTAATCATTTATTTTATTTCCCAATCCCAACCTATTCATCCCATGAAGTAAAACTGGTTATACTTCATATCTAACACCACGGTGTTATCGGTAAATTCAATTACCATTTCACGTTCAAATCTAATTAAAGATTTAACTATCGCTTGGAGTAAAACTGGTGATACTCCATTCTCGATCTTTTCAATCTAATTAAAGATTCATTAAAACTCCACTTAGTTTTAATCGTTAACTGGGTTAAAGAATCAGTGTCATTTAAAACACGGTTCACGATAAACCCAAAGTCACATTCCATTAATTATCGGGTTAAAGAACGAGTGTTATTTAAAACACTTTTCATGATAAACCCAAAAATCAATATCAATTAAATTCCAATTAAATATAATTTAATTGGTACACTTCATTAAATCTAAATAAAAAGATTTAATCTTTTCTCAACTGGGTTCAAGAACAGTGTTAATGAAGACACCATTCACGACAAACCCAAATCACATTTGATATTAAATACAAGGCTCTGAATAGAAAATATCCCGGCTTATATGCAATATCAAATTCTACGACCAACAAATATCGTATTGGAAATAACGAAATATATATTTATATCTTTCAAATTTCCATAACAACATCTGTATAATCACGAATTCCAACATCGAAATATTCCGAAGACAATTTCGATTCAAATCCACTCCAATGCAATCATTGGAAATTCTGTTTATTCTTAAAACCCTTTTCAAATTCAGTTTATTTATTTAAAAATAAATAGAATTATAATTCTAGTTCAAAACTAGTTCATTTCGATAAAAAACTATTTTTATCTTTTCAAATATGGAGATTTTATCCCAAATCTTCATAAATCATTTCTTATGATTTTACACAAACTATTACTATTTTTAATAATTTTATCCAGGCCCGTACAGTCGATTTCCATCAATGGCCATCGAACTGCACTTACAGCGACCTTTTTCAAATTTGATTTGGACATAATTCCAAATCCAACCATTAGATTTCTAATTTCTAATATTTGTTAGAAATCTCTTTTTGATACGAACCCAACAGTTCCGGTTTTAGGAGAATCCGACGGTCGGATCTCCCGTAATGTCCGTTCGAAGTCAATGGTCGAAATTCGCGATCTGCCGCGGCGCGGCGCGTTCTATTCAGGCCAGTATATTATATATATATATATATATAATATATATAATATATATTTCGTCAATTACTATTTAAAACGAATTTTATAAATAGTTTTGAATTCGTTTCAAAAACAATTTCAACTTCCATCTCAACTCAAATCAAAATTGAATCTTTCCTTATGAATTCGTTTTAAAATTCATTTCTATTCAATTCAAATTTGAATTCAATTTGAATTCATTTCAATTCGTTTTAAATTCATTTCATTTCGAAATCGTTTTCAATTCATTTCATTTCGAAATCGTTTTCAATTCATTTCATTTCGAAATCATTTTCAATTCAATTCAATTTCAGTTCGGTTTCATTTCTATCCCATTTCAATTTGAATTTATTTATGTTCAATTTCAATTCGAATTTATTTCTATTCAACTTCAATTTGCATTCGCTTATATTCAATTTCAATTCGAATTTATTTCTATTCAACTTCAATTCGAATTTATTTATATTCAATTCTTTTCAAATTTATCTGATTTTGAAATCACTTTCGATATTCATTATAAAATGAATAAAATCGATATAAATGTCGTTCACGTCAAAATGGCGTCAATCTAATCAATACGGCTTCATATATTCCTTTATTCTATTCAACAAATGAATATTTATTTTTGTCAACACACGACTAATCTCAAGGAATGAGTACTGTCCACGTGTGACTATTTTTGTTAAATTATTTCGTTCAACACATGAATAATCTCAACGGATGAGTACAGTCAACACATGAACCTTTACTTTATAATATTCTTTATTCTCTAAATTGGAATGAGGCCCAATCAATCACCATATAAAGTTAATTATATGGATTTTCGTACATCACACGTATATAATAACATTGAAAAATAATCAACCATCAACCAAAGTGCACTACACTGTATAAGCACCAAATATAGATATCTAACGCTTATAACAGCCTGTTAATCAATCGATTGACATATTGAATCAATCAGGATGAGTGAACTTCAAATTTCATCCCAACACCCGTGTGGGGTTTCAAAAAATCAAACACAGATTTTAGTTGTGCAGTTGGGCGATGTGTAAAATTTATCGACCCAATCAATCCTTCAAATAGGTGTACATAAACAAACCGTCCGGTTTGTAAATGAATATTTTATTCACTTCCACGTTAAAAATTATATTTCTAACGATAAAATATTTTATTTTAACACATGAATTTTTATTCAGTTCTTTTACGTAATAAAAATGATATTTTTATTTTTCTAACATATTTTAGAAAATTTCGGTGGCATAACGGCACGATACTAGAAACGGGACGAGGCCTAGCCTTATCCCCGGTCTAGTGAAGGCCCACGCCATTCACACATCAATCAATCCATTCCATTTCACCAAACAATTCAATTCAAACCAAATAGACTAACCAACTACACAACCAAACAATTTAACAAACAAGCCATCCATGGTCTGTGGATGACGGGTGTCGGGTGCTACTAAACACCGTCTACATCCTAGTATATATATATAACTAGAAAAAGAAATTTAGAGTGAGAAGTTCTCACCAATAGCTATCCAACTTTACGACACTTCTTCATCGTTATCGCATTTTCGTCCTCTTCGTTGCCCGTAGCCACTACATATATAAAAATCACATTTTTACTTCGCTATTCAATATGAAAAAACCCAATTTTTACTTTGAAGTTCAATATATAAAAATCATATTTTTACATCGTTATGAAATCACTATAAAAATCCAAGCTTTATCGTACTTCTATATATATAAGAATCAACTTCTTATTTGCTATTCACATAAGAAAAATTATATCTTCCTATCGCTATGCATAGAAGAAAATTTATATTTTCTATTCTAACTTTCCATATAAAAATTATATTTTTATTTTATTATCACCATACTTAGATAAAAATCATATATTTTTCTCTACATTTAAAAAGAAAATTAACTTCTTTACATAAAAAAAACAGAACTTGTCTACATTTAAAAATCAGAACTTTACTTCTAAGCTATTCATAATAGGAGCTGAAATTTAATACGATATTGTTTATATTAGAAACCTAATTTAAATTCAATATATATAAAAAAAATTACCGTGAGTTTCAAGAAGAGAGAGGGAGGCGGGGGAGGGCGTTCACTGTTTTCCAGAGGGGGGCTTGCCTGCGGCGGCGCCGGCCTGAGGAGGAGCGGTGGCCACGAGGTAGGGGCGACGGGTACTTAGGGTTAGGGGCTTCGACGAAGGGGGGAGTCGCGGGTTCAGGGGGTGTTCGAATTGGGTAGAGGGAGGCGCGTCGGCCATTGTGGGGGTGGCGGTGGTGGAACTCGCAGGTGGCGTGGGACCCAAGGGAGGTGCGGTTCGATTGGGAGTTCTTCGGGGTTTCAGGGGTCTCGAGCTCGAGGAAGAAGAGGGGGAAGGAAGAAGCGGCGGCGGCACACCTGGGGAGCGGCGGCGCGTCGATCGGAGGAGCGGCAGCTCCAACGTCTTCGTTCTCTTTCTTTTTTTTCTTTTTTATCTGTAATCGATTTTAAGGGGGGGGGCAAGGGAAGATAAGGGTTATATATTTTTTTATTTATTTATTTAATTATTTTATTTTCAAAGAAGTTGACTTTTACATACGAACTCGAAATGAGGCCCACCGCCTGTCGTCCATAGCGTATTACCCCCCTTCCGAACACAATGGGATATGTATCGTAAGCTGATTCGATCGTTTGAATCAGCTTCCGTTGAATTTACCGTTAAATCTATATATTCTGTTTTAAACATACATTTCAATTTACCAGGGTCACATATGAACTCTATAAATTGCAGAAAAATATTTTCTAGCTTCGTATTGTCGATACGGTCCTAACAAAACTAATTTCGTCGAATTCCGAGACCGTTGGAAAAATGGCCATTTTCCAGTCGATTAAAATCAACTAAAACTGGTCAAACGCGTTTTCCATTGCCATGCTCACATATTGATTCGAAAAATTATGAAATTTGAAACCTAGCAATAATTTAACATCACGGACCCAACAAAAGTGGTTTCGTCGAAATCCGAGGTCGTTTGCAAAATGTCTATTTTTAAGGACCTGAATTCCATAGCGACTATTCAGAATCTTCAACTAGACATATCTTTTGATTCTCGCTATCAAAATTTGATTTTACGGATTCGTTGGAAAGATATCACCAATTAGATCCTATTTTTTTTGGTTTCACTAAAATCCGGATTGTTTTGCACCCGGTATGTTCAATTGAAGTTTGAAATCGAATTATCGAACTACAGCGCCATTTTCAATTCTATTTATAATTATATATATAATTATTTATATTCTAACGACGACGCGTATAAATATATACATAGAATTCCATTCAAAATAAATTTCTCGTCGATATTATTTAAAATAATTCATTTTAAATGTTCAAACTTCGCTAAAATTGCAAAAATAAAAAATTTTAAACTGGCCCTGATTTTCGGGTTGTTACAGGGAAAGAAGGTCACCTAGTCAAAGAATGTAAAAGGAGGAAGTTCAATTGCTTTAAGTGTGGAGAGGTCGGACACTTCTCCAAGGAATGCCCGAAGGCACAGGCATCGCATGGGACTTCTGGAGGGCAGGCGAATGCTCTAGTGGCAGATGGATAGGATAGAGATAGGAAAATTTTATGTAAATTGTTTAATTTCCTTATGAAGTTAAGACTCTTTCGGATTCTGGCATTTTGATTTTGTAATTCAAACTCTGCACTTTAATACTAGTCTTGTTTCTGATCCCGTAGTTATTTCAAACCCCTTTGGTGGTTCGGCTCATTTATTGGTAAGGGTTTGAAATTATCTGTGTTAGGCATCAAAAATTTGAATGTGACATTTGTGTGCTCAAGTTTATGGGCTATGGGTTGGTTCTAAATGGACCTGCTTTCTATGCAGAGGGCCGTTCTAGATTTTGAGAGGAGGGTCGTTAAGTTTCTAACTTGTCATGGAAGACCCCCACAATTTCTTGTGACCCGCAAGGGTCTGTTATGCTTAGCTTTCTGAGAATCATTCTGTAATCTGATATGTACTAGTAGTCTGTAAATATCTGAATATTTCTGAAGGATAGAGGTCTCTACTCGAAGCATGAAGTAGATCTTCAGTCTTGACATTGTTTAATGGGGGTAATTCTTTGGGTGTCAGTCTGATGTTGATTTCGGTCTTCGGGGCTGGGACTTAGGGAATTTTTCTCTTAACCGATGTCAAATAGGAACTGAAACGACCCGCAAATCCGAGCTATCTGAGTTGACTAAATACAACACGCGTCCAACCCAAATAACACAGAAATACGAACCATTTATAGAAAGAAGATAGAGGGTGAGAATAGATAAGATAGAAAACTTAGAATAGAAGAAAAACGAAGATTACAAACTCACAGCGGAACGAATAAAATATATTATATAACATAACTTTTGAAATACAAATCAGTAACTTTATATACATACCATCATCAGAGCACAACAGTCATTTCTGGAACAGTTATAAACATCTGTTTCCAGATACAAACAAGGTCCACAGCGGAATATATGATAGCCTATAGCTAACCTGTGAAGCCGCCTGCTTCCAGCTCCTCCAAATGAATCTGTGAAATCCCGACTACTTGACTGCCCGTACAAATTTGGGCACCCAAGAGTTTAGGGAAAACAAAACAAAATAAACTCTGGGTCAGTCATGGGACTGGTGTGAGTAAACTCCAACCACTTGTTTAACTTTAAAAATCCTTTCGAAAGAAAAGATAATAGTAAGACCAGCCCACACATAAACACGGACGGTTTTTACCTTACTATAACCCAAAACACTTTGATATCAAAGCCAGTGATATTATAATAATGTCTACACCAAATAAATAGCCAAATAGCAGAACGCTTGCATCTCACGCTCCACATATATAGTATGAAATCAAAAACCGCATGGCGCTTATTGGAGATTGGATTTCCAACTATGACAAGGTATGGGACCACCTTCCGATGATGCATCTCTAGAGAGGAATACACCTGGGTTCAACAAGAACATCTTGTAAACCGGCCCACACATGACCGACCACTCATTTCGCTTGAGTGTATCGAATGTATATCACCAACGGTTGGACTCAAACCACCGTTTCCCGAATGGGCAGAATCGATAGATTTAGAAACAAAAGGAATTTATCTAGATAGGTGATTATACACCCTAATGGGTGCGACCCACATAGCCATGCTGCCTGCCCGATTTTTGTCCTTTCCCGGTTGTTGAGGCCTGAGGCTACGAATACTTACCATTCATTTATAGCACAATCACTTTGAATGCCACATTGTCAGATCCGTTAATCACTAGTTGAGTTTGCACAAATATTCTGGATATTATGCTAAGGGATAAATCCGTTGCAACCATATATATATTTATACAGACCAACCCATTTGATCATTGGAAATACTCTGTCAGACATTCGTCCATTTACGTTCGTTCTGGGATTGAACGAAACCGAAGGCACTATTTCTATTACTAGAAAAGCCCTTGCATTTTACTCCGTCTTCAATATATTCAGCATACTTGGTTCGCAACGCTTATGCCAATACGGAGTGGTTCTTCGGATAATAATCCAACCGGTCTCTCCATATTGACAACGATGGTCAAAACTTCGATAGTCTGTGATTTAACTATCGAATAAAAACAAGTGTTCAATCAACATATCAACAAATCACTGGGCTCTTTAATTAATATTTCATTAATTAAATCTCTTCTCCATTTTCTCTATCAATATTTGTTACCCAAATATTTTCAACAATCATCTTGGCCTCTTATGCCATTTGGAAAACGTTTCCAAATGTCAACTTCTTTTATTTTCTATATATTAGAAAATATCTCTATTTGCAATTGGGAACAATTCCAATCACTTATCTCTATCCCGACTATTTTAATTATACTCAGGAAATATTCACTTGTTATATCTCCAAAATTCCATCACTTGGGTTTAAAACGAATGTTGTGTAAAACATTGTTACAACAGCCCAAAATATTTTATTCAACTAACTCTTTTCAAACATTTCTCTTCGAGACTGGGTCTTGCTATTTATCCATTTAAAATGAAATCAATCAAGTTGGGTAAAATTACCTCTCAGACCTTAACTGAAAACATCCTTAACTTCAAAATGGCGAAACCACTTATCTCGAATAAACACACTATACAATCCAATTATTCATTTTTAAAACATGTATATAGTTCGCTTTCTATTTCTAATTTATAGATTTCCCTTTTTGTTTACAATATTCGATTTTTGATTTCGTTTCCTTATCGAATTCTACATTCATCAATACATTGATTTATAACTATCAAATTATCTGAAAAATATTCTATCTCCTTAAATTCCCGGAAAAATTCGCCATAACCTCCCCTGTATCGGGAGCATCGGGAAATTTCAAATAGCTTCCCGGTATCTTCCTCAAGAAAAAAAAAAGGAAAAAGCCAAGCGGCTTGCCGATACGGCGTATAAAACCTCATATATGAATTAAACATGTACCTTTTTGTTGGGCACACAAATTAAAATCTTCATATACTTCATCATTGTAACAACACGGTTTTCGCCCGGACCTAATCGATCGCTAAACCAACCAAGACCGTTCGAATCCCGCATACGCTAACTTTGGGTATACAACACATCAGAACAAATAACAGAAGACTTCAATAGACATCATAATAATGTTACATCAGAGTACAGAATATCAGAGTATATCGAAATATAATATTACACAGCGGAAGATAAATTTACATAAATGTAATACAATGCACAGCGGAAATATAAACTACACAGCGGAAGACTGTAAATGTCTGGACACAGCTTAAAGCTTCAATCCAGAATCCTGCTCAAAACATCTGCAAAATAAAACTACTCGGCTGCCCGTGTGGAAAATAGGGGCACCCGAGTTTGCAAGGGAAAAGCAAACTACAGGTCAGTCATGGGACTGGTGTGAGAAACTCTAACAGTTATAATTAACTTATTTGATAATATGGTATATCACGGGACCACGCCGCTAACGCGGAACGGGTTTACCCCCATGATTACCAGTGTATAAACAACAATCAATATAGATATATGGATCTACTATGCATCAATCAACATGCAATATCCCAATCTACCCACATAGATTAATAACCACACTTAGATTTTCCAAATCCAATTCAATTTACATAAATTATTCCTTTGGATTTTATTCCCGATTTCTTATTTCAAATCATTTGAAATACATATCTAACTTTCTATATCAAAGTAGATTTCACTTCGGGATTTCAAATCAAATCATTTGGAAATGTGAATTCCAAAACATAACAATGCATACAAACAAGTATGCAACCAAATATCGTGCTCCCCATCGACAAGGCAAAGGGTACGCACCTCGCAACTCGATATATATATGTGCACCTACCCCACGTAGGAGTAGGCTACACCGACGATGCACCTCCCACTCATGGAGAGCATACACCGCCCTCTCACCCATACTTTTAGTCTCAGGGTTACCCGAATCTTTAGCCACATACTAAATCATTTCATATCCCGAAGTAGGGAAAATCATTTCACAACGTAATAATCACAAGTACTTTCAAAATATAGTACTTCACATCAGTAATTCACGCATATGATCAGTCACTATTAATCACATAACCTTTGAGCTCGTACGTCTCAAAGAAGGGTGTTAAGCAAGAGAATAAATTCTCCGCCGCCAAACAGATACATCATCAATAGCAACTAATCGAATATGCGATGAACCATAATGTAACATATAATACATTTTCTAAATCACTTTAGAAATCATCGGGTTTTGGGCCTCGAAATCCTTTCTGTTTTATAAAACATTCCCTGTCCAAAATCGGGAATACGTTTCTTTTCGCTTTAAGAAAAATATCATTTCACAATCATTCATTAAATTTGAAATGAACACAATATCGCTAAACACCTTATCGTCAAATCGTGAAGTGTTTCACAAGGCGTTAGCACACAGATATTTTCAACCCAACCCAATGCTAAATGTAAAAGCATACTCTGCTCACAAACTGGTCGAGCACAATCCATACAATCAATCAATCAAATTTGACATTAAATATAAGGTTTTGAATAGAGATAGTATTGACTTATATTCAACATCAAATCCTGAAACCAACAGATATCATATCGGGAATAACGATATCGATATCTTCCAAATTCCCATCACGATATCTGTATAATCACGGAATCCAATATCGAAAATATCCAAAGATAATTTCAATTCAAATCTAATCCAATTTATTTATTTATAACCATTGGATTATTTTTCTAGTTAATAACTAGTTCATTTCGATAAAAATCTATTTTTATCTTTTCAAATATGGAGTTTTTCATCCCAACTCTTCACAAATCATTTCTTATGATTTTACATAAATTATTACTATTTTTAATAATTTTATCAAGGCCCGTACAGTCGATTTCCAACAACGGCCATCGAACTGCACCTATAGCGACCTTTTTCGAATTTGATTTGGACGTATCTCCAAATCCAACCGTTAGATTTCAAATTTCTAATATTCGTTAGAAAGCTCTTTTCGATACGAACCCAACGGTTCCGGTTTTAGGAGAATCCGACGGTCAGATCTCCCGTAATGTCCGTTTGAAATAAATGGTCGAAATTCACGAACTGCCGCGGCGCGGCGCGTTCTATTCAGGCCATTATATTATATATATAATATATATAATTTCTATTTAAAACGAAGTTTATAAATAGTTTTAAATTCGTTTCAAAAACAATTTCAACTTCCATTTCAATTCAAATCAAAATTGAATTCTTCCTTATAAATTCGTTTTAAAATTCACTTCTATTCAATTCAAATTTCAATTCAATTTGAATTCATTTCAATTCGGTTTCAATTCGAATTCGTTTTCAATTCAATTCAATTCAAATTGGTTTTCTATTCAGTTCAATTCGAATTCATTTTCTATTCAGTTCAATTCGAATACATTTTCTATTCAGTTCAATTCGAATTCATTTTCTATTCAGTTCAATTCGAATTCATTTTCTATTCAGTTCAATTCGAATTCATTTTCTATTCAATTCAATTCGAATTCCTTTTCTATTCAATTCAATTCGAATTCGTTTTCTATTCAGTTCAATTCGAATTCGTTTTCTATTCAGTTCAATTCGAATTCGTTTTCTATTCAGTTCAATTCGAATTCGTTTTCTATTCAGTTCAATTCGAATTCGTTTTCTATTCAGTTCAATTCGAATTCATTTTCTATTTTACATATATATATATATATTCACTTTTCAATATATTCGATATTTTCACTTTCAATATATTCAATATTTTCACTTTCAATATATTCAATATTTTCACTTTCAATATATTCTATATTTTCACTTTCAATATATTCAATATTTTCACTTTCAATATATTCTATATTTTCACTTTCAATATATTCTATATTTTCACTTTCAATATATTCTATATTTTCACTTTCCATATATTCTATATTTTCACTTTCAATATATTCAATATTTTCACTTTCAATATATTCAATATTTTCACTTTCAATATATTCAATATTTTCACTTTCAATATATTCTATATTTTCACTTTCCATATATTCTATATTTTCACTTTCCATATATTCTATATTCAATATTTTCACTTTCAATATATTCAATATTTATTTCACTTTCATATATATATACAACATTTATTTCACATTCATATATATATATATACAACATTTATTTCACTTTCATATATATATATATATATATATATATATATTCATTTCGCATCACGATCAATTTTCACACAGAACACAACCAAACAAACAAGTCGTCCATGGTCTGTGGACGACGGGGAACAGTTCATGAATGCAGTTACAAAATAAATAACTGTACAGAAAATTATAAAGTGAGAGAATTCTCACCGTGGTCGGCTTTGAAATCGTTATATAACGATTATTTTCAATTGAATTAAACTACGCGTTCTATTCAATCACAAATTCCAATCAGCTCCAATCCGGTTCCGATCAGTTCTAAAATATAGTCCTCATCTTTACGGTTCAATCAAAACTGAAATAATCGAATTTCATTACTGTTTGCAGAAGTTACAGCAATTAAAACTTTAAATAATTAATAAATTATCAACAACTTAATTAAGGGATTAAATTTATTAACCTTTCTCCCTAACATCGTTTAACAGCCGAAGCTGTTTTGACCACATCGCTCCATTTTAATTTTCCACCGCTGCCAACAGTAGAGGCCATCGGCCTCCGATCCGTTCAGCCCACGGTGACCGCCCTGACATCAGCTACCCGTACTCAACGCCGCCTTGGAGTTCGATCCCCCCAGTTGACCAAAAAACCGTTCGAACGGCGGGGGTTTGACCCAAAAATTCATGCAAATCCCAACACTGATCTCTATCAAAACCCTACCAAATTGAAGATCGGACTATTCTCTCCAGTGTTTGTTTTGATTTCATGAAGAAACTCAAATTCATTTGGGAAAAATTAATTGCCAAAAATCGCTTTGTTTCAGCCCTTGATTTCGTTTTGCGGCGGACTGAATAAAATTAGGGTTTCCCAGAGTTAATATGTATTTATATATTATTTTATTATTTAATATTATTTTCAATTCAAAAATACTTGTTAATTAGTACTAACTTCAAATCAAAGCCAACGAATGTCGCCCCTAGCTAAATACCCCCATTTCGAACACAATGGTATATGTATCGCAAGCCAATTCGACTGTTACAGTCAGTTATTGCTTAAATTTACATTTAAATCTATATATTCAATTTTAAACGTATATTTCAAATTACCGGGGTCACATACTAACTCTATAAATTGCAGAAAAATATTTTCTAGCTTCGTATTGACGATACGGTCCTAACAAAACTAGTTTCGTCGAATTCTGAGACCGTTGGAAAAATGGCCAATTTCTAATCGATTAAAATCAACTGAAACCGGTCAAACGCGTTTTCCTTTGCCACGCTCACATATTGATTCAGAAAATTATGAAATCTGAAACCTAGCAATAATTTGACATCACGGATCCAACAAAAGTGGTTTCGTCGAAATCCGAGGTCGTTTGCAAAATTCCTATTTTTAAGGGCCTGAATTCCATAGCGACTATTCAGAATTTTCAACTGGACATATCTTTTGATTCCCACTATGAAATCTCGATTATTCTAATTCGATAGAAAGATATTATCAATTAGATCCTATCATTTTTGGTTTCACTAAAATCCGGATTGTTTTGCACCCGGTACATTCAATTGAAGTTTCAAATCGAATTATCGAACTACCACGCCATTTTCAATTCTATTTATAATTATATATAAATATTTATATTCTAACGACGACGCGTATAAATATATACATTCGAATTATATTCAAAATAAATTTTCGTCGATATTATTTAAAATAATTCATTTTAAATAATCAAAATTCGCTAAAATCGCTAAAATAAAAATTTCAAACTGGCTCGCATTTTACGGGTTGTTACAATCATGTACCTGCCTAACACATGTTCACCTGTTTCCAATTCAATTCAACTTAATCCACTCGTTTGAATTCAAATTTGAATCGTTTGAATTCAGTTTCGCTCAATTATTCTTTAATTAGCCTTTTTGCCTATTTCACTTCTTTGTTGAACATAACATGTTCAAACAAAATATTTAGCTTGCTCATAACCAAATTGCGTTTCAATTTCAAATATAAATTTTCAAATCGAATTCACTTATTTAAGGCCCAATATCAATTCAACATCTCATTTACTAAATACTATTCGAATTAGTTAACTCTATTCAACGATCAAAAATCTGATTTCTGTTTCAAAAATCAATTCATTACTCCACCTGAGTCCACATATATTTTATAACTCAAATCTGAGATTTTCTAAATAGAAATTCGGATTTTATTGGTTTAAAATCCTTTTATAAATGAAATAAACCGTTATGGTTTTAAACGATTCTGGCGCTGCTTTTCTGAAAATTTGATTTTGACATAACTCAAAATCTATACGACGAAATCCAGATTTTTCTCCTTCATTAGAAAACTATTATCAAACTGGTCCTGACGTTTCTTGTTTCAAAGAATTCCGACTTCAATTGCGTTCTGTATACCCAATTGAAGTTCAGATTGCCAATTTACGAACTGCAGCGCTGCGGCGAGTTCGTTTTAATTATATTTATAAATATAAACGTTAAACTTCATTTAAAATGGATTCAACTCCACTCAAACTTCATTTTCATTTTTATTTGAATTCTATATTCAAATTCAAATTTCACTTCTACTGAATCCTATATTCAAATTCCATATTTCAAATTCCGTTTGAATTATATAGCTAAATCCCATAGTTTAAAATTCCATTTGAATGCTATATTCAAATTCTATAATTTAAATTCCATTTGAATTCCTTTTTGAATTCTACATTCAAATTCCCTATTCAATTCTCTTTGAATTCAAAAACTATATTTATTCTATTTGAATTTCAAATATCCAAACTCCGATTCAATTCTATTTTGAAATTTCAATATTCAACCCCTTTTTAATTCTATCATTCAAATCCTATTTAAATCCTCTTATTTGAATTCTATTTCAAATCTAGTTTCAAAACTTCATTTGAATTTCTATATTCAAATCTATTTTCAAAACTTCATTTGAATTTCTATATTCAAATCTATTTTCAAAACTTCATTTGAATTTCTATTTTCAAATCTATTTTCAAAACTTCATTTGAATTTCTATATTCAAATCTCATAGATTAAATCCTATTTGAATTCAATTTGAATCTCTTATATTCAAATTTCATTTTCCATTTCCATTTGAATTCTAATATTCAAATTCATTTCCAACACCATTTGAATTTCTAATATTCAAACTTTTTTTTAACACCATTTGAATTTCTTTACTCAAATCCATTTGAATTCCCTTGAATTCAAATTCCATTTCAAAACCATTTGGATTTCCTATTTTGAAATCCTATTTGAAATTCTATTTCCAATTCTACTTTGAAAATCCTATTTCAAAGTTTATTTCAAATTCTATTTTGAAATTCTACATTCAAGTCTCTATTTGAATTTCTTTATTCGAATTCCTTTGAATTCAAATTTTATTTTTATTCCTTGAATTCAAATTCTATTTTTCATTCTAATTTCGTCTATTCAAATTCTATTTGAACTTCTATTTGAATTTCTAATATTCAATCTCCTTTTAAACTTCAAATATTTAAACTCCTTTTAAAATTCAAATGTTATACTCAAATTTCATTTGAGTTATATATTTAAAAATTTCATTTCACATCCTATTTTGAAATTTCATTTCAAATTCCAATTTCACACTGGTATTTCTATTTCTGAATTATCAAATGACAATTCTTTTTACTTCATTTATAACTTCGTTATAAAAGAACTGTTTAAAAAGAAACTACTTGTTTTATTTTTCGAAAACAAGTTTATGTTTTAATTCCCATTTAAAATTCAAATTCTATTTAAAAATAGAATTTTCCTTTTTAAATCTCCAATATCCTTATTACGATATTTTTAAATATCATTACTTAAGCCCAGTGATAAAACACACAAAGCAACCAATTATTTATTTTTCTAACACATCATATATAACAATATATATGCAAACAAATAAACAAACAGATAATATATTTTTGAGGAATCCAGTTGGATTCCTCCAACCTGTTTTCCTGCATCCACAGATGTTTGCACATAAATAATACCAATTCTGCTTCGTGGCAGAATATCGCGGTATAGAAGGTCATCCACTAATCATAGCGTGGGGCGTATAGGGTAATCATCCGCTATGAAACTGCGGGCATCCGCTAATGAGACTGCGGGAATCCAACCAATCAATCAACCCAATATATATATATAGCCTAAATAACTAATATATATAAAGCAAGTAGAAAAATCCAAACGAGCAACAACAATTATTTTTAACGAAATAAAAATGATTGTAAATAAAAGGTGAGTGAGATTTACTCACCGTGATTTTTACTGTGCTGAATATCCACTGAAGCATATTATATAAATTTTACAGTGATTCCTCCATATGCCTGTTTTCCACTGTAAATAATAATTAATAAAATTCCAGTTATTTAAATTTTTCGAATTCAATTTAATTAATTACTCATGTAATATAATTCCATTTTAAACCTAAATTTTATTTAAATGATTTGTCTAACATTTTCTCTCTTTACTAACTAATTCCTTTTATAAAAACTTACTTTAAATCAATTACCAATTTTATAATTTCATTCCATAATAAACATTTGTATATAAATCGAATGGTTTTAAACAAATTACCTTAAGATAAGTACCTTAATTTGGACAATCAACTCTGCACCAGATCCTTTCTACAATACTACATGCTCCAATATTACTCCAACAACCATCGAACCCAGACATACGCGAAATCTTCTTCAAGAAATCACCACTGTTCCAAAAATCCGAATTGTGATGAACACCTTTTCCAAAGCTTGAATTGACATCGCATCCCAGCACCTCAAGATCAACTCGCAGGCCCTTTTTCTGATCCCGACCTGTAGCTTTGAGCTACAGTACGCTGTCGCACTCATTTATTTTCCACCAGCGATGGCGCAATCGGCCTCTGAAAACCCAAAATCGACGGAGAACTCAACCCCTTTGCCACCGACGTTCAACGCATAGTATCGCCTCAGAAACCCTTCCAGAAATCGAAATCCCTACTCGTGAATGCTCCTGGAAATCGCGACCCTCGATCAAAGCTTCAGGGTATCGCGTTTCCAACTCGCGATATCCGATTTGAGTTGAAAGCTGAGTAAGGGGCTATTTTTCTTCTGAATGATTCTTTTGTTGGAAATGGAATAGAATACAAAAGGCGGAGGGTTGGTCACGGTTATATAGAAGAGCAAGGAAACAATTCGTACACGGGCCATTAAATTATTGTCTCTTAGATTAGGAAGGAGGTAGACAGAATTTACAGCTCGAGAAGAAGAAAATTAGCTGCGCGATTAACGCCTTAGGTCTGCGAAATGAAATAATATAGGTAGGACGGCTGATGGAAAATATTTATTTAATTTTCTTTAAAATATTTTGTGGTCCCTAACTCGAAGTCCCGAACCGCTATTCAACCGTAACGACTGATGTTTCTAACATTACCTATTATTCTAAATTCAACGGAACGGTTTTTTTTCTAAATTAATTCGGCTGCATAGAAGGGATAACAAATTAAATTAACATTTTAAATTAAATTCGATTTAAAATATAAATCGATCTCAAACCATTAAATAAATTATTATTATCGTTCTAATTCAAATAGAATTTATACTAATCATCTAAATTGTTTTGATTCAGTTTTCAACTTTGATTTCAATTATATTTCGAATTAAAATAATTCGATGTATTCAATTTAAATTATATTTGATTATCAAATCGATAACTCAACCTAAAAATTAATTTATATTATCAACCAAATATTTAAAACCATATTAAATATTTAAAATAAACTGTTCAAAAATCTGGGTCGTTACATTCTTCCCCTCTTAAAATAATTTCGTCCTCGAAATTGCTAAGGTAGGAAAAATGGTACAAACCTATTACTTTTCAAACTCCTTTATGTTGAAACTCACCTCCTTATATTTCAACATATTTAATTTCCCCAAAACTTTTGGTCTTCCTTCCTTTAATTTGAATGATCTACGATCAATCCATTTATATCAAATCTATGTTCTATTAAACCAATTCAAATTGATTTTAATCAATTCATTCACTTCGACCCATTTAACTTGTTTAAGTTAAATTTCAATTCCAGAATTCAAATCCTTGGGTTTTCTTTTAAAATTCTTTTGAAATCCCATAAATATATACATATATTTATTTTCATTTCAAATTCAAAACATTTGAATTTTCAAACCACTTGTTTTTTTCTTTCATCAAATTTCCATCAAAACTTTTTCTAAGGTAGCAATTCATCACTTAGAACCTCGGAAATGAACACTGATGATGTTGCAATCATCATCAGAATAATTTCCCAGCCACTGAAGTGAGTTCAATGCCTTATTATTTCAAAATCCATGATTTTCTTTCAAATCCTTTAAAAACAATTCTATAATATTTTAATATACTTTGAAAATAATTTTTCAACTTCCCAGGATTTTGAATTCTTAATTCTGGTTTGAATTAAATTCTAATCCATCTCATTTGTATATTTAATTCCTATACAAATTCTATTTGGTTATAAATATAACCATTCCAATTTTTATAACCTTATCTGATTATAATGATATCAATCAACACATCCATATAACATAATAATTTCAAAAAATTTCTCTTTCTATATCAAAATATAATTTTGGGTAAAATAATTTCACCCACTTTAAAATAATATCATGTTCAATCTTCTGTTCAAGTGTTTAGAAATTCCTATCGACTTCGTGGCGTCCCACGATTCGACCAGAATTCATAAACCACTCACAGACTAGTCAACACAATATAAAACAACTTCTATATCAATTTACAAATACGCGCTCTCGTATCTATACACTCAACTCATTCTAGGGTACTACTGACCCTATCTCTAATGAGCACATGCCACACAAGCCTAGGTGATCGCTCAACCTAAGCTCTGATACCAACTGAAACGACCCGCAAATCCGAGCTATCTGAGTTGACTAAATACAACACGCGTCCAACCCAAATAACACAGAAATACGAACCATTTATAGAAAGAAGATAGAGGGTGAGAATAGATAAGATAGAAAACTTAGAATAGAAGAAAAACGAAGATTACAAACTCACAGCGGAACGAATAAAATATATTATATAACATAACTTTTGAAATACAAATCAGTAACTTTATATACATACCATCATCAGAGCACAACAGTCATTTCTGGAACAGTTATAAACATCTGTTTCCAGATACAAACAAGGTCCACAGCGGAATATATGATAGCCTATAGCTAACCTGTGAAGCCTCCTGCTTCCAGCTCCTCCAAATGAATCTGTGAAATCCCGACTACTTGACTGCCCGTACAAATTTGGGCACCCAAGAGTTTAGGGAAAACAAAACAAAATAAACTCTGGGTCAGTTATGGGACTGGTGTGAGTAAACTCCAACCACTTGTTTAACTTTAAAAATCCTTTCGAAAGAAAAGATAATAGTAAGACCAGCCCACACATAAACACGGACGGTTTTTACCTTACTATAACCCAAAACACTTTGATATCAAAGCCAGTGATATTATAATAATGTCTACACCAAATAAATAGCTAAATAGCAGAACGCTTGCATCTCACGCTCCACATATATAGTATGAAATCAAAAACCGCATGGCGCTTATTGGAGATTGGATTTCCAACTATGACAAGGTATGGGACCACCTTCCGATGATGCATCTCTAGAGAGGAATACACCTGGGTTCAACAAGAACATCTTGTAAACCGGCCCACACATGACCGACCACTCATTTCGCTTGAGTGTATCGAATGTATATCACCAACGGTTGGACTCAAACCACCGTTTCCCGAATGGGCAGTATCGATAGATTTAGAAACAAAAGGAATTTATCTAGATAGGTGATTATACACCCTAATGGGTGCGACCCACATAGCCATGCTGCCTGCCCGATTTTTGTCCTTTCCCGGTTGTTGAGGCCTGAGGCTATGAATACTTACCATTCATTTATAGCACAATCACTTTGAATGCCACATTGTCAGATCCGTTAATCACTAGTTGAGTTTGCACAAATATTCTGGATATTATGCTAAGGGATAAATCCGTTGCAACCATATATATATTTATACAGACCAACCCATTTGATCATTGGAAATACTCTGTCAGACATTCGTCCATTTACGTTCGTTCTGGGATTGAACGAAACCGAAGGCACTATTTCTATTACTAGAAAAGCCCTTGCATTTTACTTCGTCTTCAATATATTCAGCATACTTGGTTCGCAACGCTTATGCCTATACGGAGTGGTTCTTCGGATAATAATCCAACCGGTCTCTCCATATTGACAACGATGGTCAAAACTTCGATAGTCTGTGATTTAACTATCGAATAAAAACAAGTGTTCAATCAACATATCAACAAATCACTGGGCTCTTTAATTAATATTTCATTAATTAAATCTCTTCTCCATTTTCTCTATCAATATTTGTTACCCAAATATTTTCAACAATCATCTTGGCCTCTTATGCCATTTGGAAAACATTTCCAAATGTCAACTTCTTTTATTTTCTATATATTAGAAAATATCTCTATTTGCAATTGGGAACAATTCCAATCACTTATCTCTATCCCGACTATTTTAATTATACTCAGGAAATATTCACTTGTTATATCTCCAAAATTCCATCACTTGGGTTTAAAACGAATGTTGTGTAAAACATTGTTACAACAACCCAAAATATTTTATTCAACTAACTCTTTTCAAAAATTTCTCTTCGAGACTGGATCTTGCTATTTATCCATTTAAAATGAAATCAATCAAGTTGGGTAAAATTACCTCTCAGACCTTAACTGAAAACATCCTTAACTTCAAAATGGCGAAACCACTTATCTCGAATAAACACACTATACAATCCAATTATTCATTTTTAAAACATGTATATAGTTCGCTTTCTATTTCTAATTTATAGATTTCCCTTTTTGTTTACAATATTCGATTTTTGATTTCGTTTCCTTATCGAATTCTACATTCATCAATACATTGATTTATAACTATCAAATTATCTGAAAAATATTCTATCTCCTTAAATTCCCGGAAAAATTCGCCATAACCTCCCCTGTATCGGGAGCATCGGGAAATTTCAAATAGCTTCCCGGTATCTTCCTCAATCAAAAGAAAAAGGAAAAAGCCAAGCGGCTTGCCGATACGGCGTATAAAACCTCATATATGAATTAAACATGTACCTTTTTGTTGGGCACACAAATTAAAATCTTCATATACTTCATCATGTACCTGCCTAACACATGTTCACCTGTTTCCAATTCAATTCAACTTAATCCATTCGTTTGAATTCAAATTTGAATCGTTTGAATTTAGTTTCGCTCAATTATTCTTTAATTAGCCTTTTTGCCTATTTCACTTCTTTGTTGAACATAACATGTTCAAACAAAATATTTAGCTTGCTCATAACCAAATTGCGTTTCAATTTCAATTCTAGTTCTCTTTTCTATTTCGAATATAAATTTTCAAATCGAATTCACTTATTTAAGGCCCAATATCAATTCAACATCTCATTTACTAAATACTATTCGAATTAGTTAACTCTATTCAACGATCAAAAATCTGATTTCTGTTTCAAAAATCAATTCATTACTCCACCTGAGTCCACATATATTTTATAACTCAAATCTGAGATTTTCTAAATAGAAATTCGGATTTTATTGGTTTAAAATCCTTTTATAAATGAAATAAACCGTTATGGTTTTAAACGATTCTGGCGCTGCTTTTCTGAAAATTTGATTTTGACATAACTCAAAATCTATACGACGAAATCCAGATTTTTCTCCTTCATTAGAAAACTATTATCAAACTGGTCCTGACGTTTCTTGTTTCAAAGAATTCCGACTTCAATTGCGTTCTGTATACCCAATTGAAGTTCGGATTGCCAATTTACGAACTGCAGCGCTGCGGCGAGTTCGTTTTAATTATATTTATAAATATAATAGTTAAACTTCGTTTAAAATGGATTTAACTCCACTCAAACTTCATTTTCATTTTTATTTGAATTCTATATTCAAATTCAAATTTCACTTCTATTGAATCCTATATTCAAATTCCATATTTCAAATTCCGTTTGAATTATATAGCTAAATCCCATAGTTTAAAATTCCATTTGAATGCTATATTCAAATTCTATAATTTAAATTCCATTTGAATTCCTTTTTGAATTCTACATTCAAATTCCCTATTCAATTCTCTTCGAATTCAAATTCTATATTTATTCTATTTGAATTTCAAATATCCAAACTCCGATTCAATTCTATTTTGAAATTTCAATATTCAACCCCTTTTTAATTCTATCATTCAAATCCTATTTAAATCCTCTTATTTGAATTCTATTTCAAATCTAGTTTCAAAACTTCATTTGAATTTCTATATTCAAATCTATTTTCAAAACTTCATTTGAATTTCTATATTCAAATCTATTTTCAAAACTTCATTTGAATTTCTATATTCAAATCTCATAGATTAAATCCTATTTGAATTCAATTTGAATCTCTTATATTCAAATTTCATTTTCCATTTCCATTTGAATTCTAATATTCAAATTCATTTCCAACACCATTTGAATTTCTAATATTCAAACTTATTTTTAACACCATTTGAATTTCTTTACTCAAATCCATTTGAATTCCCTTGAATTCAAATTCCATTTCAAAACCATTTGGATTTCCTATTTTGAAATCGTATTTGAAATTCTATTTCCAATTCTACTTTGAAAATCCTATTTCAAAGTTTATTTCAAATTCTATTTTGAAATTCTACATTCAAGTCTCTATTTGAATTTCTTTATTCGAATTCCTTTGAATTCAAATTTTATTTTTATTCCTTGAATTCAAATTCTATTTTTCATTCTAATTTCGTCTATTCAAATTCTATTTGAACTTCTATTTGAATTTCTAATATTCAATTTCCTTTTAAACTTCAAATATTTAAACTCCTTTTAAAATTCAAATGTTATACTCAAATTTCATTTGAGTTATATATTTAAAAATTTCATTTCACATCCTATTTTGAAATTTCATTTCAAATTCCAATTTCACACTGGTATTTCTATTTCTGAATTATCAAATGACAATTCTTTTTACTTCATTTATAACTTCGTTATAAAAGAACTGTTTAAAAAGAAACTACTTGTTTTATTTTTCGAAAACAAGTTTATGTTTTAATTCCCATTTAAAATTCAAATTCTATTTAAAAATAGAATTTTCCTTTTTATATCTCCAATATCCTTATTATGATATTTTTAAATATCATTACTTAAGCCCAGTGATAAAACACACAAAGCAACCAATTATTTATTTTTCTAACACATCATATATAACAATATATATGCAAACAAATAAACAAACAGATAATATATTTTTGAGGAATCCAGTTGGATTCCTCCAACCTGTTTTCCTGCATCCACAGATGTTAGCACATAAATAATACCAATTCTGCTTCGTGGCAGAATATCGCGGTATAGAAGGTCATCCACTAATCATAGCGTGGGGCGTATAGGGTAATCATCCGCTATGAAACTGCGGGCATCCGCTAATGAGACTGCGGGAATCCAACCAATCAATCAACCCAATATATATATATATAGCCTAAATAACTAATATATATAAAGCAAGCAGAAAAATCCAAACGAGCAACAACAATTATTTTTAACGAAATAAAAATGATTGTAAATAAAAGGTGAGTGAGATTTACTCACCGTGATTTTTACTGTGCTGAATATCCACTGAAGCATATTATATAAATTTTACAGTGATTCCTCCATATGCCTATTTTCCACTGTAAATAATAATTAATAAAATTCCAGTTATTTAAATTTTTCGAATTCAATTTAATTAATTACTCATGTAATATAATTCCATTTTAAACCTAAATTTTATTTAAATGATTTGTCTAACATTTTCTCTCTTTACTAACTAATTCCTTTTATAAAAACTTACTTTAAATCAATTACCAATTTTATAATTTCATTCCATAATAAACATTTGTATATAAATCGAATGGTTTTAAACAAATTACCTTAAGATAAGTACCTTAATTTGGACAATCAACTCTGCACCAGATCCTTTCTACAATACTACATGCTCCAATATTACTCCAACAACCATCGAACCCAGACATACGCGAAATCTTCTTCAAGAAATCACCACTGTTCCAAAAATCCGAATTGTGATGAACACCTTTTCCAAAGCTTGAATTGACATCGCATCCCAGCACCTCAAGATCAACTCGCAGGCCCTTTTTCTGATCCCGACCTGTAGCTTTGAGCTACAGTACGCTGTCGCACTCATTTATTTTCCACCAGCGATGGCGCAATCGGCCTCTGAAAACCCAAAATCGACGGAGAACTCAACCCCTTTGCCACCGACGTTCAACGCATAGTATCGCCTCAGAAACCCTTCCAGAAATCGAAATCCCTACTCGTGAATGCTCCTGGAAATCGCGACCCTCGATCAAAGCTTCAGGGTATCGCGTTTCCAACTCGCGATATCCGATTTGAGTTGAAAGCTGAGGAAGGGGCTATTTTTCTTCTGAATGATTCTTTTGTTGGAAATGGAATAGAATACAAAAGGCGGAGGGTTGGTCACGGTTATATAGAAGAGCAAGGAAACAATTCGTACACGGGCCATTAAATTATTGTCTGTTAGATTAGGAAGGAGGTAGACAGAATTTACAGCTCGAGAAGAAGAAAATTAGCTGCGCGATTAACGCCTTAGGTCTGCGAAATGAAATAATATAGGTAGGACGGCTGATGGAAAATATTTATTTAATTTTCTTTAAAATATTTTGTGGTCCCTAACTCGAAGTCCCGAACCGCTATTCAACCGTAACGACTGATGTTTCTAACATTACCTATTATTCTAAATTCAACGGAACGGTTTTTTTTCTAAATTAATTCGGCTGCATAGAAGGGATAACAAATTAAATTAACATTTTAAATTAAATTCGATTTAAAATATAAATCGATCTCAAACCATTAAATAAATTATTATTATCGTTCTAATTCAAATAGAATTTATACTAATCATCTAAATTGTTTTGATTCAGTTTTCAACTTTGATTTCAATTATATTTCGAATTAAAATAATTCGATGTATTCAATTTAAATTATATTTGATTATCAAATTGATAACTCAACCTAAAAATTAATTTATATTATCAACTAAATATTTAAAACCATATTAAATATTTAAAATAAACTGTTCAAAAATCTGGGTCGTTACAGGAACAGAGCTTTTCTTTTAGTTATATCATTTGTTTATATCCCATCGACCAGATCTTCGACCTTTAGATAGGAAATCCATGGATGTAAACATGTGCTTGGGACATGTTATGTTTGATGGTTGCAAGTGGATGCAAGTGTTTGCTAGTGGTTGCTCGTGGATGCATTTACACACACATTAGGCACTAGATCGACTCAAATCATTTTCATATTGCATATAAATGTGTGTGCATATTTAGGTTAATGGATGAACAATGGTTGTGTTATCATATGGATGTTGCATTTTGATGAATGGTTGAGCACACATGTAGAAATAATATGTATCGATAGGATCCTTTCGCATACATAATGGATGCACGGCACTATCATCGTTTGCATTAAGGAGGTCAACTGAATCAGTAGACTGCCTGATTTTGCATTAAGGAACATATACACACACTTTTTGCATATGTTCGTACAGCATTAGAAATCTTTTAAGGACAATGGATGCCTGTGTTTGATGGTTGAGTAGATGGATGATTGTGTGGTAGGATGCACATTCTACTTGACTTGAAGATTTCGGGGACGAAATCCTTTAAGGAGGGGAGAATGTAACACCCCGTAATTTTAATATTAATGGTAACAAATTAAAGAATACTTAATTGTAAATATGAGAATTAAGGGAAATGGGTTGCGCCATAGTGTTCGTTTCGGAATTTGGTTAAGACGGAGTCTGAGTTTGCACGAATTGGACTTCGTATGAAGAAGTCATGGCCATCGGAAGTTTCAGAAAAATTTAAACAGATTTCGAAAATTCACAATTCAGAGTCAGATGGGCTAGGCGGGAAAATTCCCGCCAGGGCCATGTCGACCTGGGAGTCAACCTGCCCCCCCCCCCCCCCCCCCGAGGCAGATTTGTTTAATGACCTGTTAGTGACTTGATGCTTACTCATTAGGGTTTCTGATCTGCTCTGATTGGCTAGGATTAATTCTAGGTTGATCGGACGGCCTAAACTAATCCTAAACTCTATAAAAAGACATGTAGACTCAAACCCTAAAATCAAATCAAAATTAGATTAATGGCCGTCATGTTGTCACTCCAAACCCTAGAGTAGCCTCCACCAATTAGAGGCAAAGTAAAGCAACTCAATTAAAATCAAATCAAGCCCAAAACTACAACAACGAAATTGCCTACATCAAGGGAACGCTAATCAATTACAGAATTCAGATCCCAGAACTCAAGTCCCCTTTTTGGGTGAGTTCTAGTCACTTTTAGGTTTAAATTAATAAAAGTGAATCGTGGTAGACTATGATTTGGGTATATGTAGTTTGTAGTTATGCAAGTTTATTTTTGTTGTGGATCATGAAATTATGCAAGTTTATTTTTGTTGTGGATCATGAAATTATGCAAGTTTATTGTTATTGTTGATCATGAAATTATGTAAGTTATTGTGTGATGAATTCGTGAATCTATGCTAGTCGTTATTATGAATCTTTGCAAGTTGTTATCATGAATCTATGCAAATTGATATGGGATCATGCAGGTTATTATTCATAAAACTATGCAAGTTGTTATGTTATGCAAGTGGTTAAACATGTTGTAAATCATGAATCTATGTGAATTGCTAATTATTTTGTTAATTTATGAACCTATGCAAGTCACCTATGCAAGTTGTTATGTTGTGAATCATGAACCTATGTTAGTTGTTAATTATGTTGCTAATTCATGAACCTATGCAAGTTGTTATGTTGTAAAATCATGAATCTATGCAAGTTGTTAATTATGGAGTGTATCATAATTATCATGTCATTTTCCCTAGTTGTCATGCTTATGCCAAAATTGTAGTGAAAACAATCATCTTGTCATTCCCTTTATTTTAGTGTTATGGCGAGACTACTTTGTAGCCTCGATGACGCCAAAAACGCAAACGGTTACGCTAGTTAAGAAACGGGAAAAAACGGGAATTTGTAATAGGCATAGTGAATATGTAAATTGGACACATGATTCCAGTAGGGAAACATATAAATAATTACCTATTATGACATGGGTAAACTTGGGTAAAAATGGTATAATTTTAATATGATCATTTATGGATAGAAAATTCAAATTGTTAATAAGATAAGTATTGACACCTATAAAAAAAGAAAGGATTAATTAATTAACTTAATTAATCAAAAGAGGAATGTTTAAGCAATTGAAGTCTGAAGATTTAATATTGAGAATTGGCGTAAATACCTTAAATGGCATAAAATAAATTTGTGATGAAACTGGTAAGATTTTGCATACCATAAATAGATGGACATAATTGAGTCAATTATGGCCATTGTTAAATTTGGAATTAATTAATAATTTGAATAGGGAAAGTAATTCAAATTGTGGAATGATTAATTAGGAGTAGTTAATCGTCTAAGACACGAGGTTAGGCTCTATTGTGGTGTAAGACTGCCCGGACCCGCCCAGCAAATCCAGTTGCCACAAATGCCAGTCTAATGTGGGGGTCTTAGGCATAAATTAAATGCGTAACAGTTGTAAAGACACGAGGTTAGACTCGTTTGTGGTGTAAGACTGCTCGGACCCGCCCGGCCACAAATGCCAGTCTAATGTGAGAGGTCTTTATAAGGTTACGGTCTTAATGAATTAAGAAACACTTAACCGGATAAACATGTAGTGGGGTTAAGTGGGTGCCTTGGGTGGCATGTGGAATTAAGTGGGTGCCTTGGGGTGGCATGTGAAATACGGTTAGATGTCTCAATAGTTAATTAATGCTGATTAAAGACTACTTAACCTAACTTAATACATATGTGATGTATGATGATAGACATAAGTCAGGGTTAAGTTAAACGAATTGGATTGTGGGTGGGTTAAGTACAACTGATGGGTAGGTGGGTAATATTAATATATAGGCCCACAAAATTAACCATTAAATAAATAGGATTAAATCAGTGGGAGGGTTAAGTACAACTGAAGGGTAAGTGGGTAATATTAATACATATGGCCCACAAACTTAACCGGATAAAAAGGGTTATGTAATTAAAGACACCTAATGGTATACATAACCGGGGCAAAATAGTAATGTTATGTATTAAAGACACCCTTAGGGGTACTCATAACTAATGGGAATAGATAGAGTTATGTATTAAAGACACCTATAGGTACGCATAACCGATAGTTAGAATAGGGGTTATGTATTAAAGACACCTATAGGTACGCATAACTGATTGAGGGCTATGTAATTAAAGACACCTTAGGGTATACATAGTCAGTAGAAAACCTAGTGGGGATACAAGACATAGAGGAGAGCTTGTATCATGTTGTGTGGGACCCATTTCAGTCAGTAACCCGGAGGGGTATCAAAGTAAAGAACTCCGTGCTAGGCAGGGAAGGGGCACGCTTACTGATTGATTGTAAGAGATCCAAAACGAGGCGGATGGTGTGGGCGGCGCAAACCGACCGAGGACATGTGCATGCATGGGCCGGGCAGAGGGGGACAAGACGACCCTGACACCAGTAGGTATAACTGTGCACACCTTAGGTTGCACTTTAGGGAAGTGATACCCCCTAGTTGTGGGACCAGCACAGGGTATCTACAGAGTAGGGAGCCGATTGATTGGGGTAGTGGTTAGGGTATACCTGGACGTATGCCCTAAGTCTACCAATTTATAGTAGAAGGGTAGTGGGTATGACTAATTGAGATAGGAGCAGGAGGCACTTACGACAGCAGCTAGGAATACACGAAACTACGACCATCATTATCATTAGCGGAAGGGATCATCCCATCTTGATTTGACTAGCAATAGTGCAGAGTAGTTAGTAGTTTGTAGTGAAGCATACATCTTACCTTATTAGTCATGTCATACCTGTCATCTGTACCATGAATCCTCTTATCCACTTTGTATGCCTATCATGTTTACCTTTATTTATTTACTGGCTAATTACTGGACTCACCAGACATATGTCTGACCTAGTTTGTTTCACCTCTTTTCTTCCATTTCCCCCCAGGTTCTCAGGGAGGAAACACCCAGGTTTAGTCAGGATTTGGATATCATCTTCTAGGAGCTACTTCTGAAGTATGGCTCGAGTCTCCGTCTCTTATATGGCTTGTGCTTTAATATGGGGAATGATGTTTTTCTTTTAAATACCTATGTACTATGATGATGTAAGACAGAAGTATTTTAATGGTTTTATGACTCATGGTATTATGTAACAAAGTATTTTGGTGATTTTATAAAGTTGTTTATTTTCCGCTGCAAATTTTTTATATATGTCTTGTGATATTCTATGTCTGTTTACCAAAAACGCTCTACTGAAGTTAAGGCATTCCCTTTGTGAGTGACCTTAATGGAGGTAGGGTGTTACATGATGGCCAATGTTACAACTCGTATTTCTAATAACATGTTATAATGAAAATCAAGGCAGAATTAAATTCTAAAATCTGAATCAAGGGAAACAGGCTGTGCCATTGCGTTCGTCTCGGAAAATTACGCGAAATAGAGTCCGAGTTTTCAAAAAATGGAGTCCGTATGACCAAGTTATGGCCCAATGAAGTTTTCAGAAAATGCCAAGCCCGAAAATAGTTCAAATTCGAATTCAGTTTTAAATTTCAGCCAAATCAGGATAGGCGGGAATTCTCCCGCCCCAGGCAGGGTCGACACAGGGGTCGACACCCCTATCGACCCCTCCCAATGGGTCGACACCCATGTCGACCCAGGGGTCGACCCCCCCGGTCGGACCAGTTTTTCTGGTGCACCATTTGTGACGTGTTGAGTCTGCTCTAGAAGCTTCTGACAAGATTTGACGGACCTGATGTGTTTTAGGGTTAATCCTATGGTCTAAACTAACCTAATCACCTATAAAAAGGCCCCTAGACCTAGCCTAAACCCTCATTAATCATTCCTACAACTAAACTATGTCAAAATGTTTCTCAATCATGGCCTCCACCTTCTTCATGAAAGCATGAGTGTCTCAAATCAATCTATGTCATAAAAGAGCCATCTTTCTTAAGTAAAAGAGCCTTCTTTCTTTGTCGCTGGAGTTATTACTTCTTGTTTCAAGGCGTTTAAGTGGAGCTTATTATTTTCTTTGCGGATTTTGCTTATGGCTTCGTCTCAATTTTTATATATATTGATCTAGATCGCATAACCGCTCATTGTAAGCCCTATACTACTCTTAGATTCTAACTATGAAGTTAAATGTGATATGTTGCAACTTGAGTTTGGGCCTAAGTATGATATATGCTTTGATCTTATCATGTTATGCATGTTTGAAAACCTATCACCTTGACCTTGTGGGCTAAAAGCTATAAGCTTTATGTTGAAATGTTGCATTATACAACATGAGAACTCTTATAACCTTCATGATAACTTGCATATAATGTTATATGCGAGCTTCTAGCCATCATCCTATGTCATTCATAATCATGTTTCACCTATTTGCTTAAGTTGATATTATGCATGCTTTGAGGCCTATGAAGTAATATGCAAGCTTATGAACCTATTTATGCCTCATATGCCACCATGTTTAACTTGTGGTCAACCTTATTACCTTATGCCCCTTTTTGTCATGCTTTTGCCAAGTTCCCTCTTTTGATCTATGTTATGTTATGCGAAACGTACATGCGATGGGAATGCGTTGGGTTTGGGTAATATTAAAGACATGAAAACATGATTTTAAAATATGACATGAACATTGACTTGTGATTATGTTTGTAAACATAATGATGGACATGACACTTAGAAATTATGAGTGTGGCCAACTCGAGGTTGGGTTGAGCTTGTAGCATAAATCTACCCGGAACCGACCGGCTTAACTAGTGGCTACAAGCAATAGGACCCAATGTGAGTAGTTGGTCATGTTGCACTAGAAACCCGAGGTTAAACCAAGTTGTGGTGTAAAGCTACCCGGACCCGCCCGGCTTAACTAGTAACCACAACAAGGTCTAATGTGAGAGGTTGGGTGCATTAAACTAATTAATGCCACATGGCAGGGTTAAGTCATGGACCACTTGAATACTTAACCAATTAGACATGATGGGTTGACGCGGTTAAGTCATGAACCTTGGGTGCACTTAACCAACTTGATACTTGATTGGATGGGTTAACCACACTTAACCCACTAGAAAACCCTAGTTACGTGGTCCTTCTCAGCAGTAACCCACTAGGGAGTATCGGATACCCTAGGGACTAGGCTAGGGTGGGGCACGATTACTGGGCTGGAGTGTAAGCAACCAAAAAGATGGCAAAAGTAGGTGCGCCATAGTAGATTCCGACGGACCATGGTCGTGCACATTGTCCGGGGATGAAAGAAAGACTTGGGCACCAGTAGGTTTTGACTGTGCGTGCTTGTTTCGTGTCAGTGGTTGACACCCTAGGGCCGGATACACCCTAGGGTGGACCTAGCACAGTCGACTACATTTCATGTTTGGACCGTATGACACCGATACACGACGAGTTAGGCTAATAGGGAGCCGATCGACTAGACCGAGTAGTTGGACCTTGATTTTGGTCATCTCATGGGTTTGGGCCAGCTTTGGGCCAAGGGATCATTTCTTGTTTATACTTGACATGGATTGGGATACTAGTACACATCTGGTGCAACTTAACCTTGTATATGCGATGCCACACTTGATCTATCTTGTTATGCCAGTTATCACCCTACGCCTCATCTCTATTTACATGTTCAGTTAACTTTATTAGTTTTTATACTAATAGTAGATGGGACTTACCAGTCTTTTTGACTGACCCGTTTTCTTTCGCCTCTTTTCTTCCGTTTCCCCCCCAGGTTTGCAGGGTGTGAACACTGTTACTTAGCTGGATCTTTTGTTGCTTTTCTGGATAGCTCACGTATGGTTTGAGCATGCTATGGCCTTATGCTACTTTGGGGATAGTTACTTTATGTTTCTTTTTCAGTTTTCAGTTTATGTTCTAGACTTTGTTTTATGGGAAAATAATGAACAAGTACTTTGATGTAACTTAACTATGGTTTTGAAATGCTAGTTTTATCCGTTGCTTTATTTACTCTGTTTTTACTTATATGTTCTGTCTTATGATATCTGCATGCATGTTACCTCGTTTAACGCCCCTCCAAAGCTAGTGTGCTTGCAAGAGTGGCATTGGCGGAGGTGGGGTGTTTCATTTGGTATCAGAGCATAAGGTTTACAAGATTTGAGCAAAAGGTTTTTAAAACTTACCTTTTGAAAAACTATTTCAAAACCAATTAAGTATTTTCCAAGAAAATTCTAGTTATTTTAAAAGGCTATTCCCCAAGAGCCATTAGCACTATCCTTCGTTTCCTTGTTCTAAATCTATCTTTTCCTTTTTCAGTATGGCCGATCTTAACCTTCTCGAGGGAGTGACCATTCCCGGATGGTTCCGGAGGTACTTGGAAGCTAGAGCCAACAATGTGGGCCCAACAACCACCCCCACCGTAACTGAGGTCCCTCCTCCTCAGAATCAACAAGCAGATTTCGCTAAGATTTGCAAAGATTTTAAGACGATGGGTGGCAAGAATTTCATTGGAACGGAAACTTTTGTGGAAGCACGAAATTGGTTGAAAGAAACTGAGGATCTTTTCGCTATCTTTGATGTGGAAGACCATAGAAGGGTTTTATTGGCAGTATGGCTATTAAAAGAAGAGGCTGCTTATTAGTGGGTGGTTACCAATGCTACTTGACCTATAGAGACATGGGCCGACTTTAGGACGAGGTTTGGGCTTAAGTTTCTATTATCAGCTGAGGTGTATCTGCAATTGGAGAATTTTATATCTTTGAAGCAAGGGGACGTGACAGTGAGGGAGTATGTGAATAAGTTTAACCAGCTTGCTCGATTCGGTTTGGACATGGTTAATACTCCCCAGAAGAAGGCTTTACGCTTTGCACGAGGATTGAATGAGCCATTACAAGGTTTAGCCCTATCTCATATACCCATGGGGGCCACTTTCGAAGGTCTAGTAGACATGGCATTGCTTCAAGGAGACGATAAGAATGGCAAGAAGGAAGTCAAGTCTAATGAGACACAAGCCAAGAAGACAGACTCCAAGTGGGGAGGAAATCAGAGCAATCAGAACAACAAGAACAACAAGGGCAACAAGGCCAAGGCAAAGGACCCAAGAAAATGCAACTTCTGTGGGATTGTTGGGCACATAGCCAAGGATTGCAGAAAGAAGAAGAGGAAGCGGGGCGAATGCTTTCATTGTGGAGAGACTGGACACTTTAGCAAGGATTGCCCCAAGAAGCAAGGACAAGGGCAAGGGCAGAATCAGCGTGCAGGACCTTCTGGAGTGCAAGTGCATGCCCTCAACACTGCTCCAGTTCAGGACCGAGGTAGTATTTCTGTAGAAAGTCTTGTTTATAATTCTGATTATCCTGTTCGCACCTTATTTGATTCTGGCGCATCGCATAGTTTTATTTCTTCTGACATTGTTGAAAGTTTGCACCTAAGTACTAGTCTAGTTGAGGATCCTGTTTGTGTTTCAAATCCAATTGGGGGTTCCGCCCATCTATCTATGATTTGTGTGGATTTGAAGATTTCTATCTTGACTGTAGAATTCACGTGTAATGCTTATGTACTCGAGTTCACGGGATACGGGTTGATCTTGGGCATGGATTGGTTGTCCAGTTATGGAGCCATTCTCGATTGTGAACATAGGGTGGTGAGGCTCATGACTCGCCTCGGTAATACCCTAGAAATTTCTTGTAACCCTAGAGGTCCCGTCATGTTATGTTATCTTGAATCTCTTGACTCGTCCGTCGATGATCTGCAATCTGTAAGGGTGGTCCGAGACTATCCTGATGTCTTTGAAGAATTTAAGGGGTTACCCCCTAAACGAGAGATAGACTTCCGCATTTATCTAGTCGATAATGCCAAGCCAGTATCATTGCCCGTTAGGCACATGGCCCCACGTGAAAGAAGGGAGCTCAGTAAGCAAATCAAGGAGCTGCTTGAGAAAAATTTTATTCGGCGAAGCATTTCTGAATGGGGTGCTCCGGTGGTATTCGCTACTAAGGAGGATGGTTCGCTTCGTCTATGTGTTGATTATCGAGAATTGAACAAGCTGACAAAGAAGAATAGGCACCCGTTACCGAGGATTGATGATCTCTTTGACCAACTGGTTGGTGCTTCTGTTTTCTCTCAGCTCGATCTAGCCACCGGATTCCATCAGCTTAGAGTGGCAGAGGATATTATTGATAAAACTGCGTTTAGGACTACAGACGGATTCTTTGAATGGCTTGTCATGCCATTCGGTTTGACTAATGCACCCGCCCACTTCGTAGATTTGATGAGTAGGGTGTTTAGGGAGTTTCTTAACAAGTTCGTGGTTGTCTTCGTGGATGATATTCTGATCTTCTCAAAGGATGAGGAAGAACATGCCAGACATCTCAAGGAAGTGATGGATACGCTTAGGGCGCATCAGTTGAAAGCCAAGTTCTCCAAATGTCATTTTTGGAGAAGGGAAGTTCGGTTTCTTGGACATATAGTTTCTAAGCAAGGCATAGCGGTGGATCCCGCGAAAGTGGTTGTGGTTCAAGACTGGAAGACTCCTAGGAATGCAACCGAAGTAAGAAGCTTTCTCGGTCTGGCGAGCTACTATAGGAAGTTCATCAGGGACTTCGCTAAGATTTCGGCCCCTCTTACTAAGTTGACAAAGAAGAACTTAGTCTTTGCATGTGACTTGGAGTGTGAGCTTGCTTTTCAAAGGCTCAAGAGAGCCCTTACCACAGCTCCAGTTTTGGCATTACCCGATGGTGGTAAGATGTTTACCGTGTACACCGATGCATGTGGTACGGGGTTAGGTGTTGTTCTAATGCAAGAGGGAAGAGTGATATGTTATGGGGGTAGGCAACTTAAAGTTCATGAGAAGAACTATCCCACTCATGATTTGGAGTTGGCGGCGATCGTCTTTGCACTCAAATCCTGGCGCCACTATCTTCTAGGCGAAAGATTTGAGTTGTATACTGATCACAAGTCACTCAAGTACCTCTTCTCGCAGAAAGATCTGAATTTAAGACAGCAAAGGTGGATGGAATTCTTGGCATCATATGACTTCGAGATAGCTTATACCCCTGGCAAGGGTAATGTTGTGGCAGACGCACTAAGCAGAAGGAGGTTGACTTTGAGTCCCTTGTTTATTGAGATGAAGAACTTAGAGTTCTTGGCAACCTTTGATTTCACGACGGCTGTTGAGTCGATGACGAGTTCATTAGCATTCCTTGAGCTTAGACCCACACTTCTTGATCAAGTTGGGGCTTCGCAGAAGGAAGATCCACAGATAGTCGAGGTCATGGACAAGTTGATTCATGGTGAGACGTCTAGTCACCTTGCTAGATTTACTATTGAAAATAAAGGTTGGCTAAGGCGTGATGGAAGGCTATGCGTTCCACAAGTAGGAGACTTGGTGCATAAAGTTCTCGAAGAAGCACATCACTCGAAGATGACTATACATCCTGGTGGAGATAAGATGTATAGAGATATGAAGCGCATTTTCTTTTGGGCCGGAATGAAGAAGGATGTGGTAGAGTATGTTTCAAAGTGCATGGTGTGCCAACAAGTGAAAGCCGAGTCAAAGAAACCAGGTGGGGTATTACATCCGTTGGAGGTCCCGCAATGGAAGTGGGAGAGTATTTCTATGGATATTGTGGATGGCTTGCCTAGGTCAAGGAAAGGGAATACAAGCATATGTGTCATAGTTGATAGACTTACGAAGAGTGCTCATTTCATTCCTGTAAAGAGCAAGAGGACCGCATCATGGCTAGCATCTATTTATCTTCGAGAGATAGTGCGGTTGCATGGAATACCTTCTAGCATAGTTAGCGATCGTAACTCAATTTTCACTAGCCTGTTTTGGAATAGTCTGCAAGAAGCAATGGGTACGCGATTGAATCTGAGTACAGCCTATCATCCCCAGATGGATGGCCAAACCGAAAGGGTGAATAGAGTGCTAGAAGATCTTTTGAGGCTTTGTTTTCTTGACTTTGGTGGTACTTGGCAAGACCACCTTCCTCTTGTAGAGTTTGCTTATAATAATAGCTATCAAGCCAGCATAGGGATGGCACCATTTGAAGCTTTGTATGGGAGGCCGTGTAGGTCACCATCTTGTTGGTGGGAGACAACAGATAAACTTATTCTTGGGCCTGATGTGATATGGGACACATCCGAAAAAGTTGAATTGGTGAGAAGACGGATGAAAGCAGCCCAAGATAGACAGAAATCCTATGCTGACAAGCGAAGGGCAGATTTGGAATTCGAAGTGGGAGACAGGGTTTTCGTGAAGGTTTCTCCTTTGCGTAATGTGGTACGTTTTGGAGCAATTGGGAAGCTGGCACCAAGGTTCGTAGGACCCTTCCCTATCATAGAGAGAATTGGAAAGATGGCCTATAAGGTGGAATTGCCCGAGAAGCTAGCCGGAGTGCATAATGTGTTTCATGTCTCGCATCTCCGAAAGTGCCTTCATGAGTCCGCTGAAGTAGTTGAACCAAGCATTCTTGAAGATGTAGAAGTAGAGAAAGAGTCAACCTTGAGGAGAGCTCCAATTCGTATTTTGGGAACAGAGATCAAGAATTTAAGGAATCGAGAAGTCAAATTGGTGAAAGTTCAATGGAGTGAAGCCGATGAAGATGCAACTTGGGAAACAGAGGAGAAGATGCGTGGGCTTTATCCATTCCTTTTTGAGGGTACATTCTCAATCTCCTTTCCTAAGTAGCATATCTTCCTTTTTGATATCCATGTTTATCCTGCTTATCTTGTTATCTCATTAACCTTGTCATGAGAACCTTAGGTAGAAACCCTTTGGATGAAACATGTATTTGAAACATGTTATGCTTGATGGTTGCAAGTGGTTGCAAGTGTTTGCAAGTGGATACTCGTGGATGCATGATACACATTAGGTACTAAGATCGGCTCACACACTTTCACGTTGCATATGCATGAGTGCTTATACTTATTCATGGATGAAACTTGTTATGCTATCACGTGGATGTTGCATATGAATGAATGTTATAAAATATGTTAGGAATTTGCATACATATGGACTCATTTCACTAACATGATTTGCATTAAGGGGGTTTACTGAATCAGTAACCTCCTGATTTTCGCATTAGATAAGTACATATACACACACCTTTGCATATGATCATACAGCATTTAGAATCCTTTAAGGACAATGACTGCAAGTGGATGATGTTTTGAGTAGATGGATGATGGATGGTAGGATACGTTCTTCCTAACTTGGAGATTTCGGGGACGAAATCCTTTAAGGAAGGGAGAATGTAACAACCCGTATTTTTAATAACATGTTATAATGTAAATCAAGGTAGAATTAAATTCTAAAATCTGAATCAAGGGAAACGGGCTGTGCCATTGCGTTCGTCTCGGAAAAATACGCGAAATAGAGTCAGAGTTTTCGAAAAACGGAGTCCGTATGACCAAGTTATGGCCCAATGAAGTTTTCAGAAAATGCCAAGCCCGAAAATAGTTCAAATTCGAATTCAGGTTTAAATTTCAGCCAAATCAGGATAGGCGGGAATTCTCCCGCCCCAGACAGGGTTGACACAGGGGTCGACACCCCTGTCGACCCCCCCGCCCCCAATGGGTCGACACCCATGTCGACCCAGGGGTCGACCCCCACGGTCGGACCAGTTTTTCTGGTGCACCATTTGTGACGTGTTGAGTCTGCTCTAGAAACTTCTGACGAGGTTTGACGGACCTGATGTGTTTTAGGGTTAATCCTATGGTCTAAACTAACCTAATCACCTATAAAAAGGCCCCTAGACCTAGCCTAAACCCTCATTAATCATTCCTACAACTAAACTATGTCAAAATGTTTCTCAATCATGGCCTCCACCTTCTTCATGAAAGCATGAGTGTCTCAAATCAATCTATGTCATAATAGAGCCATCTTTCTTAAGTAAAAGAGCCTTCTTTCTTTGTCGTTGGAGTTATTACTTCTTGTTTCAAGGCGTTTAAGTGGAGCTTATTATTTTCTTTGCGGATTTTGCTTGTGGCTTCGTCTCAATCTTTATATAAATTGATCTAGATCGCATAACTGCTCATTGTAAGCCCTATACTACTCTTAAATTCTAATATGAAGTTAAATGTGATATGTTGCAAGTTGAGTTTGGGCCTAAGTATGATATATGCTTTGATCTTATCATGTTATGCATGTTTGAAAACCTATCACCTTGACCTTGTGGGCTAAAAGCTATAAGCTTTATGTTGAAATGTTGCATTATACAACATGAGAACTCTTATAACCTTCATGATAACTTGCATATAATGTTATATGCGAGCTTCTAGCCATCATCCTATGTCATTCATAATCATGTTTCACCTATTTGCTTAAGTTGATATTATGCATACTTTGAGGCCTATGAAGTAATATGCAAGCTTATGAACCTATTTATGCCTCATATGCCACCATGTTTAACTTGTGGTCAACCTTATTACCTTATGCCCCTTTTTGTCATGCTTTTGCCAAGTTCCCTCTTTTGATCTATGTTATGTTATGCGAAACGTACATGCGATGGGAATGCGTTGGGTTTGGGTAATATTAAAGACATGAAAACATGATTTTAAAATATGACATGAACATTGACTTGTGATTATGTTTGTAAACATAAAGATGGACATGACACTTAGAAAATAGGAGTGTGGCCAACTCGAGGTTGGGTTGAGCTTGTAGCATAAATCTACCCGGAACCTACCGTCTTAACTAGTGGCTACAAGCAATAGGACCCAATGTGAGTAGTTGGTCATGTTGCACTAGAAACCCGAGGTTAGACCAAGTTGTGGTGTAAAGCTACCCGGACCCGCCCGGCTTAACTAGTAACCACAACAAGGTCTAATGTGAGAGGTTGGGTGCATTAAACTAATTAATGCCACATGGTAGGGTTAAGTCATGGACCACTTGAATACTTAACCAATTAGACATGATGGGTTGACGCGGTTAAGTCATGAACCTTGGGTACACTTAACCAACTTGATACTTGATTGGATGGGTTAACCACACTTAACCCACTAGAAAACCCTAGTTACGTGGTCCTTCTCAGCAGTAATCCACTAGGGAGTATCGGATACCCTAGGGACTAGGCTAGGGTGGGGCACGATTACTGGGCTGGAGTGTAAGCGACCATAAAGATGGCAAAAGTAGGTGCGCCATAGTAGATTCCGACGGACCATGGTCGTGCACATTGTCCGGGGATGAAAGACAGACTTGGGCACCAGTAGATTTTGACTGTGCGTGCTTGTTTCGTGTCAGTGGTTGACACCCTAGGGCCGGATACACCCTAGGGTGGACCTAGCACAGTCGACTACATTTTATGTTTGGACCGTATGACACCGATACACGACGAGTTAGGCTGATAATGAGCCGATCGACTAGACCGCGTAGTTGGACCTTGATTTAGGTCATCTCATGGGTTTGGGCCAGATTTGGGCCAAGGGATCATTTCTTGTTTATACTTGACATGGATTGGGATACTAGTACACACCTGGTGCAACTTAACCTTGTATATGTGATGCCACACTTGATCTATCTTGTTATGCCAGTTATCACCCTAAGCCTCATCTCTATTTACATGTTCAGTTAACTTTATTAGTTTTTATACTAATAGTAGATAGGACTTACCAGTCTTTTTGACTGACCCGTTTTCTTTTGCCTCTTTTCTTCCGTTTCCCCCCCCCCTAGGTTTGCAGGGTGGGAACACTGTTACTTAGCTGGATCTTTTGTTGCTTTTCTAGATAGCTCATGTATGGTTTGAGCATGCTATGGCCTTATGCTACTTTGGGGATAGTTACTTTATGTTTCTTTTTCAGTTTTCAGTTTATGTTCTAGACTTTGTTTTATGGGAAAATAATGAACAAGTACTTTGATGTAACTTAACTATGGTTTTGAAATGCTAGTTTTATCCGCTGCTTTATTTACTCTGTTTTTACTTATATGTTCTGTCTTGTGATATCTGCATGCATGTTACCTCGTTTAACGCCCCTCCAAAGCTAGTGTGCTTGCAAGAGTGGCATTGGCGGAGGTGGGGTGTTACAGCCAATCTTGGTCGAGTGCGGTACAGAAAATTGCCGTGCGACTACTGTGGTGAGCTCGAAGTCATCATCGACGGAATCGGGAAAAGGGCTTCAAGTTTTGTCAAATTGGTATGAGTCAGAAGAGGATTCAAAGAGGAAGTGAGTGTTGTTTTCAGTTTTGAAGTTCATGAAGAAGCGAAGGGTTTTGATATAAGAAAACGGCCGCTGGAAGGAAGGAGCATCAGGTTCAAGCTTTTGGGGAAGACAGACGTAGCGGGTTTGGACTTAAACAGGGTGGATGGGCCGTATTTTACTAGGTAGGCCCAATACTAAATTAGAACTTTAGTCTTTATTTAATTTTAATAGTGTATAAACTTCAAAAATATGTAACTTGGTCATACATGAATGAATTTCAGCGAAACACGATCCGTTGGGATCGTATGGACGGTGGCTACACACTGGAACTGACTGGGAGTGAATCTAAGCTCGTTGCAATTTATAGCAAAATAAATTGTCCATCAGAATCAAATCGAGCAATGGTTATCGTTATTAACGATGATCGTCCAATGTGAGTAAAACTCAGCAACTCTGAACAGTTATATTTCTATAACGTATTCTTAGAACTGATAATTATCTGTTGATTGCTGTGTGTTAACTGTTTGTTTGAATTGTTTATGTATTGGTTGAAATTATAGATAATGATATATATATATATATATAAATCGTTAATCAAATATTGATTCTGTTTAGCAGAATATTTCATAGTGAAATGAAATTGATGTTAATTATATTGTTTAACATCTGTGATGTAGGGAAATAGGTTGGAGGGACCCAACTGGGTTCCTCAATATATAAAATACTGTTTTGTTTCATATATTGTGATATATGATGTGATATATAATATGTTGTTGATTATGTGTGTTTGAATGATATCGATCACTATTGTTTGGTATTTTAAATACCGTAAGAAAACCCTGGGATGAAAAACGAAAATTTCAATAACTATATTGAAATAAAATATTATATAAAATCGAAAGATTTTATATAGAAGGAAGATTTCAAACTGTATATTGAAATAGAATATTTATAAAATCAAAGGATATTATATAAAGGAATATTTATAAAATCAAGGGATTTTATAAAGGAAATTATTTGTAAAATAAACATAAAGGAAAATATTTGTAAAACAAATATAAAAAGGATATATTTGTAAACCATTTACAAATAGAAATGAAAAGGATATATTTGTAAACCATTTACAAATAGAAATGAAAAAGATATGTTTGTAAACCATTTACAAATAGATTTGGAAAGGGAATATTTGTAAAAACATTTACAAATAGAGTTGAAAAGAAAATATTTATTTGTTAAATAAATAGGATTGGGAAGGAAATTTTATTTGTTAAATAAATATAGTTATAAAAGGAGATATTTATTTAGAAAATAAATAGAGCTATTAAAGGGATTTATTGAGAAATGAAAAGAATGTCATATAAAGAAATATTTGGCAAATGTATAGAATTTTACATTAGGAAAGTTTAGACCCGTGCTTCGCACACGGGTATAACATGGTATAGATTTAAAGCAAAGATTTTAAATAGAATCTGTTGTAACCAATAGATTGAGAAGATTACTTTATAAATAATAATTTATATATTAAATAAAATATTTATCATTGGATAAACAGAATATATAAGTCAGGACTTATATAGAGAAGTAAGAATCAATTTCAACATCGATATTTGAAACAGAATATGGACGTAGAGTTAATCAAAGGAGTTAATCAAAATGTGTTAATCAAAATGAGTTAGAGGAGTTAATCGATTAGAGTTAGAGTTAATCGATTAGAGTTAGAGTTAACCAATTAGAGTTAATCAGTTAGAGTTAATCAATTAGAGTTAAATCAAACTAGAGTTATTCGAATAGAGTTAATCGAACTAGAGTTATTCGAATAGAGTTAATCGAACAAGAGTTATTCGAATATTTGTTATTCGAATAGAGTTAATTGAATTAGAGTTAGTCGGATTAGAGTTATTCGAATATAGTTTATTCAAAGAAAGAGTTATCAAATAAGGTTATTCGAAGAAGAGAACTAATCGAATATTGTTTATTCGAATAGAGAAAGGAGATATCGAATATTAGTTATTCGAAAGGAGTAATTGAATATTAGTTATTCGAAAGGAGTTAATCGAATATTAGTTATTCGAAAGGAGTTATCGAATATTAGTTATTCGAAAGGAGCTAATCGAATATTAGTTATTCAAAAGGAGTTAATCGAATATTAGTTATTCGAAAGGAGTTATCAAATATTAGTTATTCGAAAGGAGTTAATCGAATATTAGTTATTCAAAAGGAGTTAATCGAATATAGCTTATTCTAAAGGAGTTAATTAATAAGAATAAATTAGTTAGAGTTAATTGAATAGAGTTAATCCAATAGAGTTAATCAAATAGAGTAAATAGTATTGAGTTAATCAAATAGAGCTAACTGATAAGAGTAAACGATTAGAGTTAATCGAATAGTGTTAATTGAATAGAGTTAATCGAATATGGCTATTCGAAGAGAGATTATCGAACATAGTTTATTTGAAGGAAAGAGTTATCAAATAGAGATTTATTCGAAAGAAAGTTACGTAAGGAAGCTTGTTAAAGATTTAAAAGATAAACTTTGACTATTTCGAAGTTAAAACGTTGTTCAGTTAAGGTCTGAGAGGTAATTATACCCCAACTTGATTGACTTCCTTCTTAACTGAGGAATGGTAAGGTTTGATAGTGAAGGTTGGTTAAGTGAATATAGTTAATGAAGGTAATAGTGAATTGGCATAGCGATGTTTTATTTAAACATTTGTTTAAATCCAAGGAATGAGTTTTGGAAACGTTTTCCAAATATAATCAGAGTTTTTTTTTCTAATTATAGAAAATGAAATGTTGGATGGTAAAGAATACTCAAATGACAGTGATACGTGGAAAGGAGATGGAAATGTTTTCCAATGATTAATAACGTACATTTTCTAAATTTAGAAAATAAGAATTTCTGTATATATATATATATATATATATACAGAAACAGGAAATGGAGAATGAATAAATTAATGATAAATTAATTTAAGAGATAAATGTTGAATGTTGATTGATCGATAAAATTTCCATTTGGAATAATATCATTGTTTGCACACATGTTTTTCTTTGATAGTTAAATCACAGACAATCAAAGTTTTGACCATTTTTTCGTTGTTAATACGGAGAGACCGGTTGGATTCTTATCCAAAGAACCACTCCGTATGGGCATTAGCGTTTCGAATCAAATAGTTCGAAGACAAATTGAAGACGGAGTTTGTACAAGGGCTATTGTATAAATCTTAGGTAGAGATTGCCGAAGATGGATTACGGAATAGTGCCTTCGGTTTGTCCAGTCCCAGGACAACTTGAATGGACGAATGTCTGACAGAGTATATTTGGTAGATTGTGTAAGTTGATCGTTTCAAACATATTTACGTTGGTGGCGGAGGAATTTGTTTCTCTTAGCTTATACCCATGGTATTTTTGGGGAAATCAATTTGTGATTTGACGGGTATGACGATGTGGCATTCAAAGTGAATTAATGAGTAATCTGTTGAAAGATACATTATGACCTCTAGCCTCATCAACTGGGAAATGACAGAAATCGGGCAGGCAGCATGGCTAAGTGGTTCGCAACCAAGTAGGGTATATTGTCACCATCTAGAGAATATTCATATTTTTTACTTCTTTCAATTCTGTATCTCTCGGGAATGGTTATGTTGTTTTACCAACTGTAAGGTGACAATATATTTGATACACTCAAGCGAAATGAGTGGTCGGTCATGTGTGGCCGAGTTGCAAGATGTTCTTGTTGAACTCCAGTGTATCGCTTCTAGAGTACACTGATCGGAAGGTGGATCCATACCTTGTCATAGTTGGAAATCCATTACCCAATAAGAGCCCGTGGTTTTGATTGTATATTATATATGTAGAACGTCAGATGAAAGCGTTTCTACTAGATTGATATTACTTTTGTTAGACATTATTATAATATCAAAATAATATTATTTTACAAATGATTTGGGTTATCGTAGGGTAAAAACCATCCGTGTTTATGTGTGGATGGGTCTTACGATTATTCTTCCTTTTAAAAGAATTTTAAAAAGTTAAACAAGTGATTTGAGTTTACTCACACTAGTCACATGACTGACCCGGAGTTTATTTTGTTTTGCTTTCCCTGAACTCTTGGGTGCCCAATTTTGTATGGGTAGTCAAGTAGTCGGGATTTACAGATACTTGAAGAGCTGGAGCAGGAGGCTTCAGAATTATATAGCTATGGTTATTTCCGCTATGTTGTAAGTGCTGTACTTATGAAATGTTATGTATATTCAAGTACAGATTTATATTTCAAAATTATGATATATATTATTTGTTATTCGTTCCGCTATGAGATTCGTGTTACTCTGATGTTATATGTTCTTCTTTTATTCTAAGTTTCTATCTTATCTATTCTCACCCTCTAATTTCTTTCATGGTCTATCCGGTGTTATCGATGCTTGAATAGTCGACATAGTGTTGTATGCCGATATCCAGGATCGCAAAAACCCCAGGTCGTTGCAGTGGTATCAGAGCTTAAGGTTAAGTAATTATCTTGGCTCTGTGGCATGACTCAGTTGAGATGGGGTTAGTAATGCCCTAGATTGAGTTTGAGTGTATATATACGAGTGAACGTATTTGTTATTTGATATAAAATGATTTTATATTGTGGAGCTTTGTTGGTTGAGTTGTTTATGGGTTCTGGTCAATTAGTTTGATCCACTGTATCGGTAGGGATTTATAAACACTCGAATACAATGAACTGACACTGTATGTTTTGAAAAGATGGTAAATGAAATAATATTACCCGAATTAGATTTTGATATAAAGGATTTATATTGAAATTATAATATATTGGATATGTTGGTTATCATTATAATCGAGTAAGATTATAAAGTGAAATGGTTATGTAAATAGCCAATCAGAATTCGTATATGTGAAATACGTGAAATCAGATGAATTAAAGATGAAATTTAATCAGAATTGGATTTAAAATTTCTGGGAATTTGAAAGGTGTTGGTAAATGAATTTGGATTGAATATATGAGAATTTTAAAATCCTTGGAGATTTTAAATTGTTTTGAGAATGATATTTTGAATGGATTTCAAAATGGAAGTGTTTAAAGAACGAGTTTTGAAAAGTGATATAGTATTGAACTCACTTCGATAGCTGGAAATAGATTCCTGTGATGACCACGACATCGTCGGTGTTCATTTTCGAGTGTGTAAGTGATGGATTACTACCAAAGATTTTGTTTTGAGTTGTTTTGACAAAAACAAGTTGTTTTGACAAAAACAAGTTGTTTTGAATCCTGAAATGGAAAGTTTGACTTTTGAGAAAAGCAAAGCTGTTTAAAACTCCTAGGAAGAGACTGTTTGAATTAAAAGCAAATTAAATAGAAATTTGTGGAAAAAAATTGAGATTGAGTTAAAGCCATTAAAGTGGAAACCGTATTGAAATGGAGTAATATCGAGTCGAACTAGAATTTGGTGTATAATTAGACTCGGTTGAGTAAATGGGTTGATTTTTAAAATAAAAATCCGTTTGATTTATGAGATAAAGATAACTAGTTAATGAAATTTACCAGTTAATGAAATATGTGGATAGAGTTAACCTGTTAGAGTTAATCAGTTAGAGTTAATCGATTAGAGTTAAATCGAACTAGAGTTATTCGAATAGAGTTAATCGAACTAGAGTTATTCGAATAAAGTAAATCGAACAAGAGTTATTCGAATATTTGTTATTCGAATAGAGTTAATTGAATTAGAGTTAGTCGGATTAGAGTTATTCGAATATAGTTTATTCAAAGAAAGAGTTATCAAATAAGGTTATTCGAAGAAGAGAATTAATCGAATATAGTTTATTCGAATAGAGAAAGGAGTTATCGAATATTAGTTATTCGAAAGGAGTAATTGAATATTAGTTATTCGAAAGGAGTTAATCGAATATTAGTTATTCGAATGGAGTTATCGAATATTAGTTATTCAAAAGGAGTTAATCGAATAAATATTCGGAAGGTGTTAATCGAATATGTAACGACCCGGAAAATTTGAACCAATTTAAATTTTTTAAATTGGTTATTTTAGTGGATTTTAAATATTTAAAATAAATATTTTAAATAATAACGATGAAAGGTAAGTTTGAATCGACATTTGAAAACGAATATAATTAATTCTAATTATAAACAAGGCCTGAAATGGCGCGGTAGTTTCCAAATTTGAATTCAAACTTTGACTGACTCTACCGGGTGCAAAACAAAACGGATTTGAGTGAAACCAAAGATATTTAAATCTATTAGTGAATACCTTTCTAACGAATCTGGAAAATCGGAGTTTCATAGCGGAAAGAAAAAGTTATGGCAAAATGAATTTTCAGAAAGGTCGCTATGGAATTCATATAGCCCGTGAAAATGGCCATTTTGCAAACGACCTCGGAATTCGATGAAACCACATTTGTTGGATCCAGGATGTGAAGTTATTGCTAGGTTTGAGATTTCATAATTTTTGAAGCTAGTATGTGAGCGTGGCAAAGGAAAATGTGTTTTGGCCGATTACAATTAAATTGGATCGACCAGAAATGGGCCATTTTGCAAACGATCTCAGAATTCGACGAAACTAATTTTGTTGGGACCGTATCGTCAAAACATAGCTGGATTTATTTTTCTAGAACTTTTCGAATCAGTTTGTGGCCCTGGCAAATTGAAATGTACGTTCAAATCAAATATTGAATGTTTTATATTTTAATCTGAATGAAAACTAACTGAAACAGTCGAATGGGCCTACGAAACATATCCCATTGTGTTCGGAATGGGGGTAAGACGCTAGGGACGACAGTCGTTGGATTTGGATTGGTGTCCGTGTGTGAAAGATGGTATTTTTGAAAAAAATATAAAAAAATAAAAAAAAATTGATTGGCCACACTTTATCCTCTCTCTCCGCTCCTCTCAGAAACCCGACGACGGAAAAACTCTAGACCTTCTCTCCTCGATTCTTCGTTATACACTCAATAAAATCCAACGCCATAGTTAGGGATTTTGTAGAGCTTCGAATTCTCTTCAAATCCATATAAGTATTGGATTTTTTCGTGGCCTGAATCTCGAGATCCAACGCCGGGAAGGCGCCGTCTTCGTCGTTATCGATCTCCATCCCTGCGCCATCGAGCTCCACGCAACCACCAGCGCCCGCAAGGACTTCTGAAGCTCTTCGAGGTGGTAGGATCTGATCATCCTCAAACTGTACGGATCGAGCGCAAATCAATGACCTAGGTTTGAACAAAACTGAGTGGTATACAGTTTATACTGTATAAACTGATTTCCACATTTAAAATCGTTGCAAACTTATAAAAATTATATCTTTTTGCTATGTGGTCGAAATTCAGTGAAATAAGAGCCAGTGGACTCGTGTGGACGTCTTCTACATTCTAGAAGAGACCAGATATTTTTCTAAGCCTTCTACAATTTTTGGTGGAGTGGAACCCAATGTGAGATTTCTAAATTATAAACGATATGGAAAATGACGATGTATAAATTATATAATCGATGTATGAGTTATATAAGCATTGTACACCTCTTGTATAAGCATTGTATAAGTTGTACGTTCGATGTATAAGTTGTATATGCGTTGTAAAAATTATATATGTGTTGAAATAGAAGTGAAATGCTATATATAAATATATATATATATACGCCCCTCGTCCACAAACCATGGACGATATTTATTGGTTGTGATTGGTGTGAAAATTAGTTGAATACGAATGGTTGATTAGAATTGTTTGTGGTTGAAATTGATTGATTGTGGTTGAAAAATACCCGTTTGTGGTTGAGAAATATTTGGTTGAAACCACATAGGATTAGTTTGTGGAAATGAAAAAAATATACATGCCGCCTGCGTGCAAACTAGATGCATGATTCCCCATTGTCAAAAGCTGCGAGGCTTTAAGGTAGAGCGAGGAGCCGTACTGGGGACGGTCCCGGTTTTAACTACCCTGTCGTTATGCTGCCGAAATTTTGAATAATATTCATGTGTTAGAATTATTTTCCTATGTTGAAATTATATTCGTCTGTTGAATAGAAAACCTTCATGTGTTGAATGGAAATTCATTCGTTGAATTGAAATTCATGTGTTAAATGGTATTCGTGTTTTAAATATAACAATCACCTTTTTAACTATATATATAAACTATAGAAAACCTTCATGTGTTGAATCGAAATTCATTCGTTGAATTGAAATTCATTCGTTGAATTGAAATTCATGTGTTGAATGGTATTCGTGTTTTAAATATAAAAATCACCTTTTTATCTATATATATAAACTATAGAAAACCTTCATGTGTTGAATCGAAATTCATTCGTTGAATTGAAATTCATGTGTTGAATGGTATTCATATTTTGAAAGAAATAGTTTTATAATAAAAATCCTATTTTTATCATCAATATGAACTGTATAAAATAATCTTGTATTGAAATAAAAAAATTTATAATAAAAATCCTATTTTTATCACCTATATTAACTATATAAAATAGTTGGGTTTTGGAACGAAACGTTTTACAATAAAAATCACATTTTTACTATATATATGAATTGTTAAAAATAGTGAAGTATCGAAGTGAATGTATGTTGGATAAAAATATCATTTTTATCAAATGTATGAAAAGAATATAGTTTTGAAATCGAAGAATTGAAATATATATAAATAGAATCGAAATGTATCGAATAATGAAGCTGCAGTTCGTATTTTGAAACCGTGATTTCAAACGATTAGTGCGGGAGATCCGACCATCGGATTTTCCCGAAACAGCAACCGTTGGGTTCGCTTTGGAAATATCTTTCCAACGGCACCAACTTTGTAAAAATCCAACGGTTGGATTGTCTGGAATGTTTAATTCAAATCTGAAGAAAAATAGCGCCAGAATCGATTATATTTATATATATATATATATATATATATATATTTAATCGAATAACGACGCTGCAGTTCGTATTTTGAAATCGAAACTTCAAACGATTATACCGGGAGATCCGACCGTCGGATTTTCCCAAAACTGGAACCTTGGATTCATTTTGAAAAGATCTTCCTAATGATGTAAATTTTGTGAAGATCCAACGGTTAGATTTTCAGATATGTGTAAATCAAATCTGAAGAAAAACAATGCCACGGCCGCGTTATGGCTCGAAGCGTCGTTTGAATAAATTGGCTATTTTAAAATAAATAAAAATGGCGATAAATCGTTATAAAATATTATAAACGATATGGATGTGAAATTTAGAAACTAAATGAAGGTTGGCTAAGTTGAATGGTTTCCTGGGTGTTGATCTGATGTTGGTTTCGGCCTTCGGGGTTAATATTTGGGAAATCGTTCTCTTACTGATTTACGATTAGCGACTAATGAATTGAAATTATGCGTATGTGTGTTTGTATTGCACTTGTTTATTATATACGCGATTTGCTCAGAAAGACCGGGTTTATCCCATTCTGAATAACTGAATCGACGATAAGAAATCGAAGATGAAGACGGTGGTTGAAGACCAGAAATCTTCACCTCGTTTTGATGGTAACCGATGTCCTGATTGGGAGGCATCCCAAAATATGGATAATGAGTGGTGATCGTCCAGACATACGTGGAGATCGATGGATTTGCGAGGTATATAGTGCCTCCGATTTCGTTCAGACCTAGAACGGACTTGTAAATGGATTGTGTGTCTGACATTGGAATTTGTTCTGTATGATTGATAGCCATCAGTTGCATGGTGTGAATTGCCTGTGTGACATGCTAAGATGCAGTGATCAGGGCTTCTGTTGAAAAGCAAAGTCTTGTGATTGATGATCAAAGCACCGCCTGTGTGGCGTAGCTTTGTGTATAACGTGAATTCGCAAGCCTCACACCCCGGTATGAACCAGAAACGGGAGAAGGACCTCAGGAAGGGCATGCGTTTCTTCCTAGTTAGGAGTTGTGTCGGTGTTTTTACACGGCCTGACATTTTATTTATGTGGATGATGGATAGCGAGGCGCCTCGGAATTATCGGTCGATCCGGGACCGATGGAGTCATTCGTTGGCTCATTTACTCCCCATAGGGCGGGGAAACGTAGTGTTCAGGAATTTTAATCCACATCGGTGGACCGACCCTGTCGCTCCAAGGGGCAGTTGCGGCTGTTCCTGAGGCTCGGGCTTGGCAGTCTCGAATTCAGTAAGGACTATCTTTTGCCCTGCTTCATGGCGGAAATCCAATTTCCAAATACGTGACTGTACGGTTTTGATTGTATATACATATGGCGCCATGATATATGGTACCCATGCCATCTATGATTGATAGCTATGATTCGAAATTGTTTTCGAAATCTATAAACACTAATAATAATATCAAATGCCTTTGTTTTATTCGTATCAAGCATATTTTGGCCATTATAAGGTAAAACTCTATCCTCCGGTTTGCGTTGCATTGTGTGATGGGAACTGATTCTTATAATGGCATCATTTTTACAAAAAACATTGCGATGTTTAAAAGAAAGAATTGTTTTAAAGTACTGGCAATCCAATGGAGAAAACCCGTTCCTCGAAAGTGGCGTGGTCCTGTGATTTGCCATATTATAAATGTGTTAAGTAGATTTCTCATACCAGTCCCATGACTGACTCGTAGTTTGTTTCACTTTCAAACTCGGGTGCCCCTTTTTCTACATGGGCAGCCTTGTATTCAGGTTTAGCTGGCTCTTTCCGGATAGCTGGAGCTGAAGATGGATTCTATCATTTATCTCTTTTTATGCTGTTCAGCTCCTATTGTACATATTATGTTTGTTTCCGTTGTAGACATTTATGTATAGATAAACTGTATTTGTACTAAGTATGATCATGTATACTGTGTAACTCTGATGATTACGTTTATCCAGTATATTCTCTTGTGCATTATATGGTGTATTTATTTATTTTTGTTCTGCTATTATCTGTTTATGTGTTATATTCCAAAGATTACCCTTGCCACCGGTAGTACGGGGTTTGGGGTCGTCTAAGAATATTAGTTATTCGAAAGGAGTTATCGAATATTAGTTATTCGAAAGAGTTAATCGTATATTAGTTATTCGAAAGGAGTTAATCGAATATAGTTTATTCGAAAGGAGTTAATTGATAATAGTAAATTAGTTAGAGTTAATTAAATAGAGTTAATCCAATAGAGTTAATCAAATAGAGTTAATAGAATTGAGTTAATCAAATAGAGCTAACTGGTAAGAGTAAATCAATTAGAGTTAATCGAATAGTGGTAATTAAATAGTGTTAATCGAATATGGCTATTCAAAGAGAGATTATCAAATATAGTTTATTCGAAGGAAACAGTTATCGAATAGAGATTTATTCAAAAGAAAGTTACGTAAGGAAGTTTGTTAAAGATTTAAAGGATAAACTTTGACTATTTCGAGGTTAAAACGTTGTTCAGTTAAGGTCTGAGAGGTAATTATACCCCAACTTGATTGACTTCCTTCTTAACTAAGGAATGGTAAGGTTTGATAGTGAAGGTTGGTTAAGTGAATATAGTTAATGAAGGTAATGGTGAATTAGCATAGCGATGTTTTATTTAAACATCTGTTTAAATCTAAGGAATGAGTTTTGGAAACGTTTTCCAAATATAGTCAGAGATATTTTCTAATCATAGAAAATGAAATGTTGGATGGTAAAGAATACTGAAATGACAGTGATATGTGGAAAGGAGATGGAAATGTTTTCCAATGATTAATAACATATATTTTCTAAATTTAGAAAATAAGAATTTCTATATATATATATATATATATATATATATATATATATATATATATATACAGAAACAGGAAATGGAGAATGAATAAATTAATGATAAATTAATTTAAGAGATAAATGTTGAATGTTGATTGATCGATAAAATTTCCATTTCGAATAATATCATTGATTGCACACATGTTTTTCTTTGATAGTTAAATCACAGCCTATCAAAGTTTTGACAATTTTTTCGTCATCAATACGGAGAGACCGGTTGGATTCTAATCCCAAGAACCACTCCATATGGGCGTTAGCATTTCGAATCAAATAGATCGAAGACAAATTGAAGACGGGGTTTATACTAGGGCTATTATACAATTCTTAGGTAGAGATTGCCTAAGATGGATGTACGGAATAGTGCCTTCGGTTTGTCCAGTCCCAAGACAACTTGAATGGAAGAATGTCTGACAGAGTATATCTGGTAGATTGCGTAAGTTGATCGTTTCAAACGTATTTACGTTGGTGGTGGAGGAATTCGTTTCTCTTAGCTTATACTCGTGTTATTTTTGGGGATATCAATTTGTGATTTGATAGGTATGACGGCGTGGAATTCAAAGCGAATGAATGAGTAATCTGTTGAAAGATACGTTATGACCTCCAGCTTCATCAACTAGGAAACGAACGAAATCGGGCAAGCGGCATGGCTAAGTGGTTCGCAACCAAGTAGGATATATTGTCACCATCTAGAGAATATTCATTTTTGTTACTTCTTTCAATTCTGTATCTCCCGGGAATGGTTATGTTGGTTTACCAACTGTAAGGTGACAATATATTCGATACACTCAAGCGAAATGAGTGGTCGGTCATGTGTGGCCGAGTTGCAAGATGTTCTTGTTGAACTCCAGTGTATCGCTTCGAGAGTACACTGATCGGAAGATGGATCTATACCTTGTCATAGTTGGAAATCCATTACCCAATAAGAGCCCACGGTTTTGATTGTATATTATATATGTAGAACGTTAGATGCATGCGTTTCTACTAGATTGATATTACTTGTGTTAGACATTATTATAATATCAAAATAATATTGTTTTACTTATCGTAAGGTAAAAACCATCCGTGTTTATGTGTGGATGGGTCTTGCGATTATTCTTTCTTTTAAAAGAATTTTAAAAGTTAATCAAGTGAAATGAGTTTACTTACACCAGTCACATGACTGACCCGAAGTTCATTTTGTTTTGCTTTCCCTAAACTCTTGGGTGCCCAATTTTGTATGGGCAATCAAGTAGTTAGGATTTACAGATACTTGAAGAGCTGGAGCAGGGGGCTTCAGAATTATATATCTAAGGTTATGTCTGCTGTGTTGTAAGTGCTGTACTTTGGAAATGATATGTATATTAAATTACAGATTTATATTTTAAAGTTATGATATATATTATATGTTATTCGTTCCGCTGTGAAATTCGTGTTACTCTGATGTTGTATGTTCTTCTTCTTCTTCTATTCTAAGTTTCTATCTTATCTATTCTCACCCTTTAATTTCTTTCATGGACTATCCAGTGTTTTCGATGCTTGAATAGTCGACATAGTGTTGTATTCCGATATCCATGATCGCAAAAACCCCGGGTCGTTAGAAGAACCCTATTCAATTTCTCAATCTGTCCATCGGTCTGAGGGTGGTATGTTGTGCTCAAACGTAGTTGTGTACCTAGATCCTATTGTAAGATTTTCCAAAACTCACTAGTGAAGATGGGGTCATGGTCGCTTACTATACTTGAAGGTACCCCATGAAGTTAAACTATCCCTTGAAGGTATACTGATGCTAGCCAAGCAGCCGTCCTTTTGCTTTTTGATAGGAACAAAGTAAGCACTCTTCGTAAGTCTGTCTACTATCACCCAAATACTGGTCATGCCCTTCCTTTATTTGAGCAATCCATCAATGAAGTCCATAAAGATGCTCTTCCACATCCATTGTGGGACATCCAAGAGCTGAAGCAATCTGCCAGGTTTCCTTTGTTCAGCCTTCGTTGGCAAGTCAAACATCTGACCACAAATTCTGCTACATCCTTCTTTATATCAATCCAAAAGAAAACTCTCTTCATATCTCGATACATCTTGTCACCTTCCAGATGGATAGTCATCCGAGAATGATGAGCCTCATTAAGGATTGTCCTCAACAAATCTATATCTTGGGGAACATAGAGCCTTCCATATAACATCCCAAGTTTTTGCGATAAATTATATTATTTAATTTAATATGATTTTAATATTATATGGTTGTAAATAATATTTATTAATTTATTTTTTTGAAATTCTTTGTTGAAAACTGAAATTGAATTGTTTAAATTAATAATAATTGTTGTCGCAATAATAAATTTTGATTTATAAGTTTACGTGAATTTTATTTTGATTGTATAATATTTATAAACTGTTGAATTTAATTTAAATTGTTAATTAACAAAAATGAGTATTTTAATATAGTAATAAACTGATTATGAATGGTAACTTTTGAATACGATGGAATTAGGACTCGAGACCTGTTCCGATCAACTCAAAAGCACCGAAAACATTAGTTTCAATATATAGATTGTTGGATTTCCAATCAAAATTATAAATACGCAAAAATGTTACAATTTTGACGATAAGCGGTTTATTTTTGGGCCAATCGAGCATATGCATCTAAACCCATTCGATGAACACTATAAATTATCATTTTCAGAACTAGCAGCAGCCTCTATTTCTTTTTCCCAGCCCTAATCCCAAAATTCAAACTCTAATATCTGTTAATGGCGATTACAGGCCTGAAAACATCGTCAAAAATTCAAATCTCTCAAACCTTATTATATAATATGTTTTCGGAATGGTCTCGACGATACGAACTGACAGGAAGCATTCGTTTCACAAAATTATGCTCGAATCAACTGGAATTCGCAGTCAAAGTTGCTGAAAAAGAAATCCTAAGCTATGATTTGGGGGTTTTTGATTTAGGGCTCAATTGAAGAAAGCGACTTATGGGTATTGTAGATAATCATCATACGAAGCTAATGCAAGTGGTCTCGTGTCGATTGGTGGTCGGAATCTCCGGGAATTTACGTTTTAAGGTGCGAAAATCCGCACCTTTGACTGGACGAAGCGGGGCCACAGGGGGCAGAAGGTCTTTAGTTTTCCGGTGAAGATGCTGCTCGTCGAGAGCTTCGATTTGGCTATGGTCTTGCGTCAAACGGATGACGGAGCAAGAAGTTATTGGCGCTCAGAGGGGCGGAGGAATATGGGTTCAATTTGCTATTACTATTCACGGAGAAGAAGGGGGCGGGTCAACGTGCTGACATGGCGAAGTTCCATTGGTCGGTTTGTTTACTTATTTATTTTATATAATTTAAATTGCCAATCTTTAAACATGTATAACTTCTTCATACGAAGTCAGAATGACACGCTGTTTGTTGCGTTGGGATTGTATCGACGAGCTCTTCGCGATGGTGCTAGTTCGGACTAATTTTGAGACAGTCAAATTTTGGGCTAAAATTGAAATTTCAATCACATACAGAACCAAGGTGAGTGATTAAACCCACTCACGCGTAACTAAAGTATTCTAATATTAGTTAAATTAATATCATGTCATGGTATGATTGTATGGATTGATGTTTGACAGTTTAAATTGCATGTTTATATTTATTTGTATCGATATTGTAGTTAAATTTGACTGTTAAATATAATTTTATGTGATGAATGGCGTGAATTTGATATGTTTGACCTATTAATGGTAATTATGTGAATTTATATGTTATTCATATATGACCATTGTTTGTGCAAATTAATCCCAATCATTACCCTAGATGTTACGGGCATCAAATAAATCCCGGGCTAATCATTAAAATGAATTAAGAATGTAGGTTGAAATGATAAATACTTATGACCCTTGTTAGATCGAAATTTGGACCTAACACCCAAATTGTTATGAACAGTAGAGAATTTCAAATGAAGTACAAGGAAAAAGAAAAGAACACTCAGAATTTATAGTGGTTCGGCGTTAACGAGCCTACGTCCACTTTATATCTTATTGATTATGCTTTAAAAGCTAATACAACAATGATTTCTCTCAATATTTCAGTAGTTTGACAACAATGGCGGATTTAGTACTTAATATTGCCAAAAGGATCCCGAAAAATGCCAAGCTCTGGGCTATTTATAGCCGATTTTGTCAGGCGGATCGTGGACACGTGGCATGAATCCCGAGAGCATCGGATCGCATCGCCACCGTTGAAGAAACAGTCAAACTAGCCGTTGTAGACAGGTGTCGTGATCTGCTTGAAAATCGGATCGTGCAGATGGGGAGAATTGGTCCAGATGACGATTGGGGACACGTGTCGCCAGGTCCGTGCGATTCGGATCGCTGAAGACTAGCTCGCGCTTGAACAGGTCAGAGGGTTCGCCATGCACCAGGGGATCGGATCGGTTCGCTCGGGGTATCAATGTAAGCTTGGATCGGATCGCCCAACTACGTCGTTCGCTGATGAGATGGGGCGATCCGTAGAGACGCAATCCGATACTTGGGCGAGACGATGGTGCGCGATTCGATATCGGGCGAAATGATGATGCGCGATCCATTCCTTCATGTTCTTAGATACTGTGGTTTCCTGCTTTCCTCTTACGAATGATCCTGGGTGGCTTGGTCAAAAAGTGAGCCAACATTTTGCCCCCTCGAAGTATGTTTTATCGATGATGGAACATGCTTCGGAGATTCTAATTTACCTTCTCCTGAAGGGACGTAAATCAACAGTCGCATTGGTTCAAATCAATACATGTATGAATCGGATCGCCATAGGGCGCCACGGTCTGATTTGGTCACGTGCTCGTCTCGTGCTGAGTACCTAGGCCTTTGTGCGAAACGGGGCGTATTTTCCTTCGAGCCGTGTCGGGCTTTGAGTTTTGTGGGCCATCGTTTAAAGGCGGTCCGTGGGCTTCTATGCGATTCAAGCTTTGGATAGTGGCCTGCATGGTGCTTCGTGGACTGAATAAGATAAAGAAAGGGAGACAAACGGTCACCCTCTTTGCCTATATAAGCCGACCCTATCCTCTTCATTCCCCTTCTTATTTCTTTCTGTCGAATCGTCTCGCGTTATCGAAGAACGAACCCAAATTTTCCAAAACTACGAAAATTCAAGTATTCTCTTAGTTTTTAGAAAGGTAACTTCATAGAAAACATTCTCATTTGTAAACGCAGCACTTTCTTGAATTCTTACGACTGATTCGAGGGAGAGACAGTGGAAATCCGCAATTTTCTGAAGAAATCACCAAATTGCCATGGCCATCGGGTGTAGAGCTCGTAATTCGAGGATGGGAAGGAGAGGAGAGGAGGAAAACGAAGGAGGCAGAAGGAGAAGGAAAGCCGACTCGGATCGTGGTCAAAGATAGAAGACGAACGCGAGTGGCGAGACGACAGATCGAGGTGGCAGCGAAGGGACGGATCGTGGGAGTCGCAACGGTTCATGAAGGGGCGATCCCTTCGCCCTGCGATTCGATGGGGGGCGATTCCCCTGCTCCGCGAGTCGAAAGGGGGGCGATCCTTATGCTTTGCGATCCGCCTTACAGCTAACGATACGAAGAAATTTCAGACTTTAATCAACGTCCTGTCACCATAAAACTCTGAATAGTTAGGCTAGAGCCGCGACGTTGGACTTTCTAGACTAAATGACCTCATGATTTGATTGCATATGACGACTAACGACTTCTGATAACCTTGACTGCTTTCATGCTTTATTATTATTTTTTTGATAATGCGCACACACAAGCACACACACCGGCACTTGCATACACGGGGGACGGGTAGTGTTAATCTTATTGTTCATATTTTCTCGTCCTAGCAGCAATGTCGAACGATCACTCTTCCTCAAGATCTGTAACAGAAGCAGAATCCGAGACTCCTGAACAGTATAATCCTGAAATTCCCCCAATCAATCCGGGGGTGAAGATTCTGGATCTGAGTACGAAGCCACAGAATCAGATCCGACAGAAAGTACTTCATCCAGCAACAACTCTGAGACTGATGAGCGAGCTCCTGACGAAATCCCAGGCGCACTCGGGATAGATAAATTCTCTGATTCTTTAGCGTCAAAGCTTGACGAAATAAAACTTAAGAGAATCTGCTTAAGACACGGCATTCCTTGGGATGATGTCTTGACGCCCAGAAGCGAAGATAGACCCCACCTAGCACCGGAAGGGTATATGGCGATTAGTCGAACAATGTATCTAGTTGGAGCTATCCCTCCGTTCCCTCCGATTGCCATCGAAACTTTAAGACGACTGGGGATTGCTCCGATGCAGCTCCATCCAAACGCGTACGCATCGTTATATACCTTGTACATTGCATATGCGGAGATCTTACATGCCGAACTTAAATTTAGAGATTTGACATTCTTCTTTCTTTTCAAGCACCGTTCTTCGGCAACTCCAAACTTCTCCTTCTTTGAGTCGGTGGCGAATAGGAAGGTTTTATACGATGGGTACAGCAATATAGGGGACCCTAAATCGGACTGGTTTTATATAAAGAGACAGGCTGGATGCTCACGAAGATGGCTTAAATCAAGTAAGCTTTGATCACATAATCGAATATCTTGCTCGAGGAGTCTAAGTACTAACATTCTTCCGCTTTTTCCTTTGTTTCGAACAGATCATGTCTTCCCGAAAACGGAGGGTCCTCTGTACAGCAATCGGTTATCCATTCTTTCACAAAGCAGATCCGACTTTCTAAGGATCAAAAAATGCATTACTGACGACAATCTCCATAAGCATCGCCTCCTAGACAGAAGATTTGGACTTGGCACCGGCGGCAAACCCTATAAGTATTTGCCCCCAACAGAGGGAGAGGGAACTTCACAAGCGGTAGAAACAACTAAATTTCGCAAAAGTCCTTTTCCGATAGTCATCCAAGACGACGAAGACTTGAACATATACAGAGGGGATGAGTCCCGTGGTGATGTGTCGAAGGAAATCCCTATCTCTGCTCCAATGGAAACTGTTGCTGACGACGACTTGACAGAAGAACAGTTATTTGACGAGCTGAATAAAATCCCTCTACCCGATATTGTATATACAGAAAAAGACTTCGGCGAGGAGTCTTTCTTTTTTGCTCCCGAAGAGGCGATTGCTTCAACAAGGGGACGAGAAGCGGGTCAGATGAGCCTGTCTCCAGGCCCGGGTCTGTTAGGGGGAATTATACGGGATGCACACCTCACACACACTGTCTGACCTTGCAATCTAACTTCGTGAGTATTCAAAGTTTTAATATTTTCTTTTTTTTTGCAGGAACGATGTCCCGCAGGAAATCTTATTCGTATCGTTCTCTCCGCGAGGGCACACCCAGCCTTCATCCGGATACTGAGCGCCCTCGCGGTCCTCCTCATAGGCCGAGTTCCTCGCAACCTCGATCTCCACCAAAATCAACCTCTTCCAGGGCTTCAAGTCATCCGACAATTCCGACCGGGGGAAAGAAGCTTCCAAAAGAGTTGACTCCTCCAAAGAGTGCGCCTTCCCACAGTCGGTCGTCCAAAAGGCGTCACGAATCCAAAGATAGGGACAGAGATTCATCCAAAGAAACTGAGAAAGAGAGAAGTGACATTGTCCCCACCAGCCAACCAGAATTAGCTGCCCCCGGATCACGGGATTACGTCCATGGTCCCGAGATCCAAGGTAGGCTGGAAAAGATGCGGGAAAAATTTCCAGGAATGTTCTTTGACAGGATGGTCTTTGTTCCTGCCTTGGAACCGGTCCCTAAAAATTGGGATGATGAAGTTGTCGGACACATCCAGCACGCAGCCAGGCAATATGAGATGATGAAAAAGCATGCAGTCAATCTTTCGGAAGTCATCCGAAAACTCGAAGTAGAAGCACATAGGTCTAAAGCAAAACTTGAAAACAACGAGAGGGCTAGGACAAAATTGGAGAAGGACCTGGAAGATGCTCAGGCCCAGCTTGCTTTAGCACGGAGGGACGCTGAAAGTTATAAGACTGAATTAGAGAATGCCGAACAGCGCTTTCATTCTGAACTGGACTCCAATAGCCAAGAAAAAATGGCTTTAAAGAAGGAGGTTGAAGATCTAAAAATGGCCAACGTTGAGTTGAAAACAGCACAAGGCCATTTTGAAGCTGAGAGGGCTGCTTGGGAGGCGGAAAAAGCGAGTCTAAAAGAAAGTTTGGCTCTGGCAGAAGCAGAAAAGGTGATTTTGAATGACCAGGTTGCGGATGCGGAGAGACGGGCAGCTCTCGCCGAAAAGAACGTTGACAGCGCCATTGAAATGGCCACTGCTTCCAACAACAAACTCCTTGCAAGAGAGAAAGAGATTGAGGGGTTTGAAGAGACGATTTTCGATTTCCTCGGCCAAGTTCTCAAAACTCGCAACATCTCATGGATCCCGGATTACCATGTTACTTTGGCCAACTTATGGGATGCCATTGTGGAGGGCGAAAAATATAGACTGGGGGTCGAAGAGATCAATGAGGACGAATTGATGAAGAGCATCCTAAGAGACAACGAGCCTGAGGACCTGGCAGAGGGTCGTCGCCTAATCCTGGCGGAAATGGAAAAGGAGAGATCCTTGGCTAAAGGTAAAAGCAAAGTTGACGAAGGTTCCAGTTCCGCCGCGAAGCCTAAAACCTCCGAAGTTGAGGAGTACCATCCTGACGATCCGCTAATCCCTTTGGGCCTAACTCCCGTGGTTGTTGGAGCATCCGGAACTACTCAAGAGGGAGCATCTGCTGAAGGTATCTCTCTCTTTTCCCCGCAATTTGCTAAAGCAATTGCGAATTGTCGTCGTCTGACAGAACAACCAATTGAATTAGTAACGTGTGTCTCTCGTAATGCAGGTGGCGAGCCCGTCGGCAAGGGTGCTGAAAAAGAGAGAGAAGTGGAGAAGGAGACTGCCATGCCGGGTGCTGGTATTGATGTTTCAGAGCGGGTCGAGGTCACAACAGTAGAAGGGAGCATCCCGGCGCCTAGCATCGATGTACCCAAAGATGCTGAGACTATCGAAGCTTTAAAAGACTTGGATGGTCGTCATGTGGATGACGAAGAGGACATTACCGGCACCAAAAAGGCCGATGATGATGATGACGACGAGGAGCCCCTGGCCAGCCGGAAAGCCAGACAAGAGAAAGAGTTGGCTTCAAAGAAGGTGGGGGATGAGGCTTTGGACGTAGTCCCTCTTGCAGAATTCGATCCCAAAACTGGGATGATTGTAAAAATCCAGCCCAAGTCCATCAGCCGGCAGCTTCACTTCTCAAACCCCGATGATTTTCCGGCTTCCCTCTCTAGTAGAAGCAAGAGAAAAGAGGTGGAAGAGGAGACTTCAGAGGAGTCGGATGTTCCCCTCGTAGACAAGCGGAAAAGGAAGAAAGGGGATCCATCTGAAGTCGATAAGGAGAGGCTGGAGAGGCAGAAGCAAGAGAAGAGGTCAAAGCGTAAATAGGATGTTTGTTGTTTGTTGATATTTTGTTTTTAGGTTTTCCACTGGCCAGGAAGTGTAATTGTGAGACTGGTCCTCACTTTTGTTTCTAGGTTGTTTTTCACTTTGTTGATTCGCAGTACATAAACAAGGATTTGTTTCTCCTTACATCATTGTGTACCTGTATTCATAGAAACTTTCCATGTTTAGTCGTTAGCCAACTATTAATAATTATAAATCAGTCAATCAACAGGAAGAAGAATGTTCATGCTATGTTACACTGTTGTATCAAAGTTTAGTGTTTGCATATGAGTGCCCGGTGCCCCCCAATCAGTTGTTACCGTAGCATCTGACTGGGGTTTACTAGGGATTGATTAGTACTGACGGCAAGTTGCCCCCTATTTCTGAATACGGGGGTATAAGAGATTTCATGGGATAACTTGTAATTCAGTCAGCCCTTGTTCCATTAGCAGGGAATAAGTTCTTTCTCAGCGCTCAATCGGAGACACTTTTATACTCTCTCTCTCTCCGGAGGGTTAGAGTTCGAGCTCAGCGATTCACTCGCTCCCCGATCCTTCAGCGGGAAAGGAGCTCTTTCTCAGCGCTCAATCGAAGACGCTTTTATACTCTCTCTCTCTCTCCTGAGAGTTAGAGTTCGAGCTCAGCGATTCACTCGCTCCCCGATCCTTCAGCGGGAAAGGAGCTCTTTCTTAGCGCTCAATCGGAGACGCTTTTATACTCTCTCTCTCTCTCCGGAGAGTTAGAGTTCGAGCTCAGCGATTCACTCGCTCCGCGATCCTTCAGCGGGAAAGGAGCTCTTTCTCAGCGCTCAATCGGAGACGCTTTTATACTCTCTCTCTCTCTCTGGAGAGTTAGAGTTTATGCTTAGGCAGCTCCGATCATGGTACACCGCCGTTATTCGTGGATGTCGATTTTCGTGTCCTTTATACTCTCTCTCTACTCTGGAGAGTTAGAGTCACGGATCATGCAGTCTGCAATCATGCATTCTCATCAAACTCATCCTTGGTGTGTACTTTAACCCGTGCTCCGTGGATTAAAGCTAGTCGGACAAGCAGTTGGAGCCTTTGCCCAAGCTTTGGGTTCCTATGATTAGTTTACGGGAGGAACCGTTGGCACCAGACTTCGGGTACCTGCATTATTCACATTGATTTTCATAGGCAAATAAATAAAGATACAATAAAGGTAAATGACACACAGTACTTTTATAGTGGTTCGGTCGAATCATGACCTACGTCCACTTTGTAATCTCTTGCTTTAAGGAATTAGACTGTTCTAGGCAAGTCATGCCCTGTACATAGTTTTTTAACAAAGCAAAAGAATAAATTTGAAACTTCTCATGTTAAATATGGCCGTAAATGTTGGGCATTCCACACTCTGGGGATTTCCTTTCCATCTACGGTTGCCAGCTTGAAGGTTCCGTTATCAAGCTTGCTGAGAATAGAGTACGGTCCTTCCCACTTCGCTCCCATATGAGTTGGGGGTGGAAAGACACGTTTCAGAACCAAGTCTCCGGGTTCCCAGGTTCGGGCTCGGACCTTTTTGTTGTAATATCGGGTGACCTGTTGTTTGCATCTTAGGGCACGCAGGTCTGCTTCATCCCTCTTTTCTTCGATCATATCCAGGGACTCAAGGAGCAATTCATTATTGGTCATTGGATCATAATAGGTCACCCGATGAGAAGGTACCTTTATCTCAACCGGGATGACTGCTTCCGTTCCAAAAGCGAGGGAGAACGGGGTATGTCCTGTCGCTGATTTATATGTCGTCCTGTAGGCCCATAGTGCCAAGGGCAATTCATCAGCCCACATGGCTCTAGCCCGCTTCATTCTTCTTTTCAGAATGGACTTAATTACTTTATTTACAGCTTCGACTTGCCCGTTTGATTGTGGGTGTGCCACGGAGGTGTATCGATTCTCGATGTGGTATTTTTGCAGAAGTTTCTGAATTCAGCACTATCAAATTGAGTTCCGTTGTCTGTTATCACAATCTTTGGAATTCCAAATCAGCAGATGATGTTTCTCACAATGAAGTTGATCACTCGCTTAGTTGTGATTGTAGTTAGTGGTTCTGCCTCGACCCACTTAGTGAAATAATCTACGGCCACAATAGCGAATTTTGCTCCGCCCCTTGCTATGGGGAGACTTCCTATGATATCAATTCCCCACATAGCGAATGGCCATGGACTCATCATTGTTTTTAACTGACTTGGAGGTGATCTAGGTATCTTTGAAAATCTCTGGCACGCGTCACATCGTCGTGCATATCTTACTGCATCCTTGTTTATGGTAGGCCAGAAATAACCATGCCGCAATACCTTTTTCGCCAAAGTTTGCCCTCCAGTGTGGTCGCCACATTCGCCTTCGTGGACTTCTTGCAGCACACGTTTGATGTCATCGTGGGCTATACACCGAAGGAGAGGCATTAAAAACCCTTGTCTATAAAGAACTCCGCCTTGCAGAACGTATCGGGCGGCTATACGAATCACTTTATGCCTCTCGCTTTTCTTGGTCGGAAGCTCTCCATCCATTAGGAAATTCTTTATAGGGGTCATCCAGGACTCCCTTTCTGGTTCCGTCTCTAGTACTAGGTCGATTTCCATCTGATCTATGCTGGGGGACCGAAGTACTTCAACGGGAGCTAGCCCAATCACTTCAGGATCGTTAGAACTAGCCATCTTTGCCAACTTGTCTGCCTGCTGATTTTCTGACCGCGGAATATGAGATATGCTGTAGTGATCAAAATCATTCAGCAGTTCTTTCACTTTCTTTAAGTATAGAATCAATCTTGCACTTTTAGCTTGGAATCTTCCAGTGACTTGATTCACAACTAACTTGGAGTCGCAGAAGATGTTCAGCTTTGTGACTTCCAGTTCCTTTGAAATCTTTAATCCGGCTATCAGAGCTTCATATTCGGAATCGTTGTTAGTGGCCTGAAACTCCATTCGGATGGCATAGGTTATCAATCGTTTCTCGGGAGTTTGAAGTACTATTCCAGCACCGGATCTTTCGTCGTTCCTAGCGCCATCAGTATACAATCTCCAGGCATCAGGATCAAAGAGTAACTTTGAAGGTTCCACTTCTTCGTTTGCTGTGTCTTCTTCAGGAACAGTGAACTCTGCTATGAAGTCGGCTATCACTTGCCCCCGAATTGACCGTCTGGGCTGAAAGTTCAAGTCAAATTGACTTAACTCAATATTCCATTTGAGTAACCTTCCAGATGCCTCCGGTCTCTGTAAAACTTGCTTGAGTGGATGATCAGTGTATATGGTAATAGGATGTGCCTGAAAGTAGTGCCGAAGTTTTCTGGAGGCAATCAGTAAACTATACGCCAGTTTTTCTATCCGTGGATAATTACGCTCTGCTGCTGTCAATTTTTTGCTCACATAATACACAGGTCTTTGGACCTTATCCTCTTCCCTTACAAACGCTGAGCTGATCGCATGAGATGACACTGCCAAATACACGAATAAATCCTCGTGATCTATTGGTTTAGATAGAATTGGAGGTTTCTCCAAGTGCCTGAGAAAATTCTGAAACGCTTCTACGCAGTCAGGTGTCCATTTAAAGTGGCGTTTTCCTCGCTTTATTAATTCGAAGAATGGGATGCACTTATCCGTAGCCCTGGAGATAAATCTGCTTAGTGCGGCCACTTTTCCGGCAAGGCTTTGCACATCCCTAATTTGCCTAGGCTCCTGAATGTTTCTGATTGCCGCGATTTGGTCTGGATTGATCTCGATACCGCGCGAACTGACAATGAATCCCAAGAATTTTCCAGAAGCAACACCGAATGAACATTTGGTTGGATTGAGTTTCATTCCATACTTTCGAAGAATGCCGAACATCTCCGCCAAGTCAGTAGTGTGTTGAGAGGATTGCTTGGATTTAACCAACATGTCGTCGACGTATACTTCCATTGTTTTCTCGATTTGGTTATAAAACATTATGTTGACCAAACGTTGGTACGTAGCGCCTGCGTTCTTCAAACCAAAGGGCATTACCACATAACAATATAATCCCAGATCAGTGATAAAACTAGTATGCTCTTGATCTGGAACATGCATTGGAATTTGGTTGTATCCTGAATAAGCATCCATAAATGAGAGAAGCTCGTGACCTGCCGTCGAGTCTACCAACTGGTCAATTCGAGGTAATGGGAAACTATCTTTTGGACAAGCTTTGTTCAAATCCGAGAAGTCGATGCACGTTCGCCACTTCCCGTTGGCCTTCTTTACAAGGACTGGATTTGAAATCCAGTCTGGGTAGGTTGAATCTCTGATAAACCCATTACTCTTTAGCTTTCCAACCTCTTCTTTCAAGGCAGCGGACCTCTCTGGGCCCAGCATTCGCCTTTTTTGCTTTACTGGAGGATGTTTGGGGTTAATGCTCAAAGAATGGCTCATGATCGATGGGGATATCCCGCACATGTCTGCATGGGTCCAAGCAAATACATCCAAGTTGTTCTTTAAGAAATTCGTCAATTCTTCAGCAAGATTCAGACTTAACTGGGATCCAATCTTAAGGACCTTCTCCGGGTCACTGTCATCGATTGGTACATCCACAGTTGCCTCGTTGGGAGTCGGCATTCTGCCCCCGGGTTCTTGATCCTCTCTGGGATCTATATCCTCGGGCATCTCTCTGAGCAACTCTCCAACGATTATCCTCTTTGGTTGCTATAAGGTCTCCGCCCCCGAAGGGGGAGAAGTGCCTTTAGTTTCGATATCCCCTCCGTTGCAAAGCAACTTTAGTTCGGCAACATAACACGCTCGCGCAGCAACTTGATCCCCTCTGACAATACCAATGCCAGCTTCTGTGGGGAATTTCAATAGCAAGCACCAGGGGGCTATACAGGCTCTGAACTTTGCGAGGGCCGGTCGGCCCAAGAAGGCATTGTATGGCGATTCGACATCCAAAACCACAAAGGGAAGGATTCTCACTCTCTGGCGTTCTCCTTCCCCAAGTGTAACTGGCAACTCTACATAACCCATCGGAGCGGTGGATGCTCCGTTGAATCCACGGATCCATCCTTGGCAGGGTTTCAAGTCCTTTATTTCAAGATTCATCTGGTCAAAGGCCTTTTTGAAAAGAATATTAACGGAACTCCCGTTGTCCACCAGAACCTTATGAACAGTGGCTGGCCCAATGGGTATCGTAATTACAAGTGGATCTTCAGTTGGAGCATGAACTCCGATGCTTTCTCGTTCTCGGAAAACAACGTCATCGGTCATCATCTTCTGCTGCTTCACCGGGATACTGTCCTCGGGGTTGCTACATTCCCCCACCTCGAGGTGTTGTTTGGCTGCATTGACGTATTGATCTAATGCTTTGGAACTGTGCCCAGCAAGATAAAGTCCACCGATCACGGTATTGATAACAATATTCTTTCCCTTTTGCTGAGCAGTCGGCCTAGCAGCAAGTTGATTTTGATTCTGATTTGGGGCCTGCACTGCTTGCCCCCTGTCCCTAGGCGTTACTCTGTATTCATCTAGCTTCCCTTCTCGAAGCAGCCTTTCGACTACATCCCTCAGGTGACGACATTCATTCGTCGAATGGCCGTGAATTTGATGAAAGAGACAAAACTTCCCTGTCTCACGCTCTTTTTCTGTCGACTCTCTAGGAGGTGGCCTCTTATTTTGGAGGATTTCGTACGCATCCATGAAAATATTTTCCAGAGTATCATTTATGGGTGTATAACTTTCAAAGGCTCTGGGACGAGTCCTTCTCTGGGAGTCGTTCCCTCGGCCCCTCTTCCGGTTGTTGCCGTTACCATTGTTATTGTTGTTACCTGGTCGGCGACCACCCTGATTCTGATTTCCGACGTTAACTTCAACTTTCCCCGAGCTGTCTCCAGTCTATTTGATGGCGACATTGCTCTGAATTTTCTCCTTATCAGTTGTTTTAACCTTTCGGTTTGCGTATACCTCTTCCCGGCGTAGATGTACATTGGCTTTCTCATAGAATAACTCTCTGGTATGTGGCGGTTTGCCTGCCAAGTACCTCCCGAATTCAGTATCCTTATCCACTCCATCAATCAGTGCCGCGACGATGGTCGGTTCATGAGGGTCTTTAACCTCAGTGGCGGCCAAATTGAAACGATCCAGGTACATCTTTAGACTCTCGCCTGGTCGCTGTTTGACAAGGAATAAATCGATCACGCTTTTTGTCTTCTGTGCGTAGATACGGAATTGTTCTACGAACTTCTCGCTCAGCTCCCTGAAGCTAGAAATCGATCTCGCCGGCAGGCGAGTAAACCATAGCAAAACCACGTCCTCCAGGAATATGGGAAACGCTTTACACTTAACAGCGTCAGAAGCGGCGGCAGCGGTCATCGACCAAGAGTATCTCATTAGGTGCTGAACAGGATCAGATCTTCCCGCATATCAGTTCATTTGTGGCATGTTGAAACGCCTTGGAAAAGTTGCATCCAAAATATCGTCAGTAAAAGGGGTATGACTGCGGTCGATCCCCCAATCTTCGTTCCGCTGTCCACGGTTGTCGGCCAGAATCTGGTGAACCATGGCTGCGACATTTGCACTAGTCAAAGGAGGTTCAGGGTCAGTGCCTCTGGCTCGACGAGGTTCTCTGATCTCTCTTCGGGGAGCAGCCACAAAATTCGGGGCTCGGACAGGGCTTCGCTGCCCCCTGTTATCATGGGTATGCGTGCGGCGACGGGGCTGAGGTGGTCTGTCATGCACAGGACTGTTCACATCTCGAGTCCTAAGAGCCGTTGCTTGACCATTCATATTACGGTTTGTGGGCCCCGCCCCTAGTTCTTCTTCTTCCTGTGAGGGCAGAGTTCCGAACCGAAGCTGTTCTATGTTTTCGGCTCTCTTATACGGTCGCCGCGGAGGTCTTGGCGATTCTTCAGATGAAGAAGAATATACTGGGGTGAGTGGACGAACCGGTGATGCTCTTTGCCTTGCTAGCTCATCAAGTCTTCTATCCATAGCCGTCAAATTTTTCCGTAGGATGGAACTTTCCTGCCTTTGGCCAGCCAACTCATCAAACAACCTATCCCACATTTCGACGAAGCGAGAGAGATCCCCCTCAGTGATAGGGGCGGCAGGATCATAGTGGTCATCACCACTCTCTCTTATGCGCAAAGAGCTCGAACCGGGTCGAGCAGAGGTTCCAGGACGATAGGAGTGGGTCATAGGTTCTTTTCCAGGTCGAGTTGTATTCTGACCATCAGTTCGGATAGCTGCGGTTCGCGGAGGGCGATTCGCTGCGCCCCCCTGAGATCGACTCGTGGTCGTGGTACGCGGAGGCTGCGAGGTGTTTCCCCGGGATCGAGTAACAACCCCTTCAGTGGCACGGATCGTCTCGTTCTCATCGACTCGAAACGAGGTGTCTTCGTCGGATCGGATCGCCCCCTGCGCTCCGCGATCCAGAGTTTCTTCGTTGCCCAGTTCGTGCACACTCTCCTCAATCGTTTCGTTGGTCTGCGAAACTTTAGATCTTTTTCCAGCCATGATATCCGAATCGCTGGAATCCTCAAAGAAGCGAATGGTGAAACTTTAAGACTGAGTTTCTCAGTGAAAGCACCAAAAATGTTAGATCGAAATTTGGACCTAACACCCAAATTGTTATGAACAGTAGAGAATTTCAAATGAAGTACAAGGAAAAAGAAAAGAACACTCAGAATTTATAGTGGTTCGGTGTTAACGAGCCTACGTCCACTTTATATCTTATTGATTATGCTTTAAAAGCTAATACAACAACGATTTCTCTCAATATTTCAGTAGTTTGACAACAATGGCGGATTCAGTACTTAATATTGCCAAAAGGATCCCGAAAAATGCCAAGCTCTGGGCTATTTATAGCTGATTTTGTCAGGCGGATCGTGGACACGTGGCATGAATCCCGAGAGCATCGGATCGCATCGCCACCGTTGAAGAAACAGTCAAACTAGCCGTTGTAGACAGGTGTCGTGATCTGCTTGAAAATCGGATCGTGCAGATGGGGAGAATTGGTCCAGATGACGGTTGGGGACACGTGTCGCCAGGTCCGTGCGATTCGGATCGCTGAAGACTAGCTCGCGCTTGAACAGGTCAGAGGGTTCGCCATGCACCAGGGGATCGGATCGGTTCGCTCGGGGTATCAATGTAAGCTTGGATCGGATCGCCCAGCTACGTCGTTCGCTGATGAGATGGGGCGATCCGTAGAGACGCGATCCGATACTTGGGCGAGACGATGGTGCGCGATTCGATATTGGGCGAAACGATGATGCGCGATCCATTCCTTCATGTTCTTAGATACTGTGGTTTCCTGCTTTCCTCTTACGAATGATCCTGGGTGGCTTGGTCAAAAAGTGAGCCAACAACCCTGATCTGGATTGAAATGATATATATATATTTTACCAAAGTACTAAAATTAAATTTTAAGTATCACTTGGCCATAGGATAGAAAATTATATACGACACCGGTTGGTAAATTAAAATTTGATTTAACCATGAGTTTTGAAATATTGTTTTAAAGAAAATATAAGCGACATTTTATAATTTATTTCCTTTGAACTTGAACCTTGAATTTTGAAATATAAACAAAATGGGGAAATAAATTAGTATTGTACTAAAGCTAAATAAAGTGAAATATAAAGTAAATCGGATTTATTGAAATTCAATGGTTTCACTCACCTTTGAAATTTATTATGAATCAACGTTGATTTGAAATATATATGAATTGTGAACTCGATATTTGTTATAAATTGAAATCATTGAAAATGAGAATCTGATTTGGAATGTAACTATTTGAATTAATCTGATCGAATTGAAATGAATGTAAATTGGAAGTTTAATCGATGGGATTATTGAAAATTGAGTTGGTTGAATCGAAGATTTAAATATGACTTCAAATTTAGTTGAATATGTTAGAGAAACGATTCTAATTCCAACTACAGTATTTCAAATCATTTTGTAAACAATTTTAATAATTATATTTTTCTTTATAAACTATTATACTTTATTTACTATTATATCTTATAAATTATTTTAAATAAATTATTTTAAATAAATTATTTTATAATTAGCTATTTATTTTATTAATTTCTTTAATCTTTTAAGTATATATTTTAATAAATTTGATAATTCTATTTAAGTACAAACTATTTTTTTCAAAACTATTTCAATTATATATCTAAATTACTTTAAATATACTATTAACTATTTTAATATTCAAATTATTAAAGTTGGAATTGTCTCAAGATTTTAATTGGTTTAAATGGAGATTTTAGTATGAATAATATTCTATTTTGAATATTGAATGATTTTGAAAATATGATATTTTGATATGAAGTATGAACCTCTTTGAAATGTAAAAGAACTGACTGGTGTGAAAAATGTAAACGATTGGTTGTTAAAGAGACCGAGATCGGATATTTTCATACTCTCTACCAATACCGAAAACCACTTTAACAACTGTGTACGCGGTGAAGTTCCAGAAATGGTGTTGGATGGATTTGGAGGCTATTACTAGATTTGATGGAAGAAAATGATGATGGATAGCCTTGACCTTCGATTCATAACTAAAATGACTAAAATAGGAGCCATACCCAGGTTAATTAAGTTATCTACTCTGAGCAGGCGTACTTCTTCGATACCATATATATACTTTGTGATTGATTGGCGCCTTTGATTGATTTTGGGGGTATGTCTGGGGTGGGCGGTAGTCGCGACTATGCGTTACCACCGGCCTGGGTCCGCAGTCCGGTAGAATCACTACTGATGGGTATTGCCTTGATGCCTTGTAATATTTATCCTGATCGAGCCTCCTACGATTTTGATTTAACATTGTCGTATCACGGCGCATCCCTATCCTTCGAGGTACTGGTGTGTTATATGTGAACTGTACGACAACAGTATAAACGGTGTAAGGGTAATAATGGTAATCGCGCTTACATTATTTTATTATGTTATATTTAACCATAGACACAATTATAATAGCGTATTATATTATATGATATTATTTTGACGGATCCTTAGGAGATGTAAATTCCCGTAACATCTTCTAAGTTATTGCACTCATATTTTCACATGAATTTGACTTAACTAATATGAGAATGATTTAGTTCTGATCCGAGTGTTTGTTGTGTTTCTTTTTATGCAAAACGCTTGGGTCAGACCGAGTTGTAGTTAGCGAAGATTTCCTTGCTGTGAAGATACCATTATGAAGATGTAGATGGAGCTCAACAGACGTATTAAAATTAATATTTCGTTGCAAATTCATTGGTATGTTGTATGTTAATTTACTCTGACAATCGCTGTAAAATATAATAAAATGTATGTTGTTAACAGCTTCATGAACTGTTATTTATATATTATATTTTCTCCTTCCGCTCAAGATTCTGTATTTGTTTCTTTCTTTCTTCTTTTTTTCCAATAACTATCCATATTTTTTATCTATTTATGTCGACGTTAAGGATCATTGTCGATTTTAAGGGTCAAAAGTCCTGAATGTTACATTTGATATTTTTGGTTTAGAGAAAACCTTGACTCTATTTGGAATTAACTCATTAGAGATAGGGTAGTAATACCATAGAAAGAGTTTGAGTGTATATGAGAGAGCATATTTGTAATTTTGACACAAAATGATTTTGTATTGTGTTGATTTGTTTTGTTCAGTATTTATGAATTCTGGTTGTTACTTGGGATGCCAAGGCATCGATAGGGATTTTAAACACTCGAATAGTATTCATTGACATAATATTGTTTTGAATTATATTTTATTTATATATAGAATCATTTGAAATATGTGAATTTTGATTTTGTTGATGATAATATTAAAATTTTCATCAATTATTACTCGATTAATCAATAATTTAAAACTATTGGTTATTGAATGATTTAAGAAATAAATATTGGAATATTGAAGAAAAAAAATCAGAAATGAAATAAGAAGTAAAATGTGATCTTGAGAATTTGATTTCGGGAGATTTTGTAATATTGATTTGCAAATGGTTTAAAATGATATATTTATATTTTAAAAGTGTTTCATATAGAAATTGTTTTTAAATGAATTGTTGAAAAAAAAATAAGTGTATATCCTCTTTTCTTTGAAAATGATTTCGGGGATGAGTGCACGCATCATCGATGTTTATTTTCAAGAGTGTAAGTAGGGAGACATTTAATATTTTGTTTTACGAAATTGAACTTTATTTAAATCCCTTTTATAATATGGTTTTATGTGAATGATATATTACATGAAAAAAAGTTGATTTAAAAAAACCCGAAATTTAATTCTTGAAATCTTGAATAAGTAATGAATTGGAACTTTTGAATACTAAGAGAGTTATAACTAAAATAAGTTATGATTAAAATAAAACTCTTAAGAATTGGATAATAAATTAAATCGAATGGTAACCATTAAAATTTGTGTAATAATTAATTCTGTTTCGTAGCATGATTAACTTACCAATTAACTAGAAAGTTGAATGTTATAAGAATAAGCAATTAAATAATGCAAAAATATAAGAAGGGATTATGAAAGTGAAATAAAATTTGATTGGTTATAAATATAAATAAAATTTAAGTTATGTAATAAAAACGATATATGCTTATTTATGTTATGTTAAGTAACATGAATTAACCGAATCAATGAAAAATCAATTAAGAAAATTATTTAGTAATACACTAAATGTATTGATATTAATGTCTGGTTTGGTGAAAAAATAAGTGAATAGACTTATAATTATAAACATAACGACGGTTGATCGAATTAATTTAATTAATTAAAAACGAGCTCATCGTGTACTGGCAGTTCGTAATTTTCCGAATTGAAGTTTAATTGAAGGTATAGAATCCAAAATAAGTCAAAATTCTTTGAAACAATAATCATTCGGTTCTATTGGATTATATTTTCGTAACGAAAGAGGAAATTTTAAATATCAACTTGTAAATTTCAAGATATGTGTAAACCAAAATTTCAGAAAAACAGTGCCAGGGAAATTCACGATTTAGAATTTAATTATAAATAAAATTGGGTGATAATAAAATCGATAGAATTGTTGAGGGAAATTGAAATTAAATTTGAAACATGATTCAATGTTAGTTAACTAAATATGTATTGGGTAATTTTTGTCATTTAAATAAAATGGCAACAACTCATGGTTTGGGTAATTAATAAGTAATTAATATAATAAACCAAGCGTTGAAATTGGAAATGAATTTGAGAATGAAATATAACAAATGAAATTATGAATTGTTTAAAAGTGAAATAAACAATGAAATCATGCTAATAAAATAGTGACATTGAATTTTTTTTGTTAGATTGCTTGGTTGAATGAGTATTATTGATTTGATATTTTATTTATGTTTTAGTTACTATTGCTAAATTCATTTGTGTTTACTGTAAACATATATTATTTCTTTTATATGTTGTTGAGTTCTTAGTAGGTACTGAAGGAAACTTGCTTGCACTGGAGCTACTTGCGCGTAAAAATTGTTAAGAACAAGATTTTTATCGATGCCAACATATAAAGTTGCAATGAAGATCATTTTATATAGATAAGGTTATATATACACACACACACACATTGAGTAGTGTTAGAAATATGTTAAAATCTATCCTCAAAGTATAACACGAATGCAGAAAAAGTTATATCATATCTTCGTTGCTGAAATCTGTATATTTGAGAAATTTTACATAAAAAGCCCAAACGGTCCAAGCTTCGACCGAGAAAGAGCGCAGAGCAATCTGGACTGTGGACCGAGGTCCTCCGGTCCACAACCATAAACCGGTCGACCGGTCCAAATATAGGCGGTCGACCGGTCAGTGTGTTTTTGCACATAACGACTATTTTTCTGGAAGTTTTAATTTTAATTAAATTCAACCAGTCGACCGGTGATTTTTAACCTATCGACCGTTTTTAAACAGAAGCAACCTTTCGTATAGACACTTCCATTTCTTCAACAGTTGCTTATCTTTCTCTTCACCAACGATAATGACTATTGTTTGTAACTTTTCACAAATGGTTACAACTGTTTATTTCTTATTTAAACATCATGAAATCATCCTTTCAATTCACCGAATCATTCAATATTCTCTCTAATTTATGAATTGCATTTTCATACTCTTTGCAAAACAAAAGCTCTCCAAATTTAAATACTTGTTGAATCCTTGCATCAATCTAATATCATTTGATTCAACAAGCAGTCTACTTCCTTAAAATCTACGCATACAAAGTACATAGTCGAAGATCAGATTATAGGGAGATTGTACTCAAACTATTGACTATCCGTGTTGAATCAAGAACACAAAGCAGAAGTCAAAACCACTATATTAGTTGAGGTCCTATGTGTGATCAGGCAAGTGTTGAAGTCCTCAGTGTTGTAAGAGGCAAGTGTTGAAGTCCTCGTGTTGTTAGAGACATGAAATCCCGTTCGGCTGCTCGGGTGTTGTATACATGTTCCTCCGGGTGAAGTGAGGTGGTTGTTATTGAAAATCCAGAAGGAAGTCTAGGACTGGACGTAGGACGGTGCTCCAAACCAGTTTAAAAATCCCTGGTCTAATTTTTCCTTTTTACTACATTTACTATTTTATATTTGTGATTGGCTATTATTTCATACTTGTGTGTTATACACCATATTACATGATCCGTGTGTACTATATCTATACTAGCACGTAATCACATTTTCATTTTGTATCAGAGCATGGTCATCATATAACCGTAACACAGTTATTTGATATATTCTAGTAATATGGCAAATAACGCAAGCACCAGCACTACCACTTACACGGAAGGTCAATCAACACAAAGACCTCCATTCTTTAATGGTCTCAACTATAGCTATTTGGCAACATGTATGACATTTTTTATGCATTCAAATAGCTATGATGCGTGGAATGCTACCCAAAAAGAAATAGTGAATCCTACAACTGATTATTCAGAATGGACATTGGCTGAGAAAACGGCAGCAGTCGTAAATGCAAAAGCAATAAACATGTTGTTTTGTGCGTTAGACCAAAATGAATACAACCATGTTAGTATCTGTACCACCGCATATCAAATTTGGAAAATACTGAAAACCACTCTTGAAGGTACTAACAAGGTTAAACAAACCAAAATAGCCATGCTGAAGAGTCAGTTTCAAAATTTCAAAATAAAGCCGAATGAGACAATCAATGATATGTATTCACGATTTCAAACTATTCATCATGCACTTATTGGTTTAGGACAAAAATATTATGATTTTGATGTAGTTTCAATAGTCCAACATTCTCTTACTAGTGAATGGGAAGGAAAAGTATTAGCAATTGAAGAAGCTAATGACCTTTCCGTCATGAAGACAGATGAATTGATAGGGAATCTAATGTCCTATGAAGCTAATTTGCAGAATAGAATAGAACAAAAAGAACAAAAGAAGAATGTGGCACTCCATGTGTAACAACCCGTGTTTTTATAACGTGTAATAACCATAAATCAAGTCAGAATTAATTTTTAAAATAAGAATCAAGGGAAACGGGTTGCGCCATTGCGTTTGTCTCGAAATTCTGCTTGGAAACTGTTAGATCAAAATTTGGACCTAACACCCAAATTGTTCTGAATGTTATAGAGTTTCAAATGAAGAACGAGGAAAAAGAAAATAACACATAGAATTTATAGTGGTTCGGTGTTAACGAGCCTACGTCCACTTTATATATTATTGATTATGCTTTGAAAGCTAATACAACAAGGATTTCTCTCTATACTCTCGTACTTTGACAATAATGGCGAATTCTGTACTCAATACTGCCAAAAGATCCCAAAAAAATGCCAAGCTCTGGGCTATTTATAGCTGATTTTGTCAGGCGGGTCGTGATAACACGTGGCACAGATCCCGAGAACATCGGATCGCATCGCCTCCGTTGAAGAAATAGTCAAATTAGCCGTTGTAGACAGGTGTCGCGTTCTGCTTGAAAATCGGATCGTGCAGATGGGGAGAATCGGTCCAAATGACGGTTTGGGACACGTGTCGCTAGATCCGTGCGATTCGGATCGCTGAAGACTAGCTCGCGCTTGAACGGGTCAGAGCGTTCGCCATGCACCAGGGGATCGGATCGGTTCGCTCTGGGCAACAATATAAGTTTGGATCGGATCGCCTGGATGCATCATTCGCTGATGAGATGGGGGCGATCCGTCGAGACGCGATCCTCCGTAGGCGATACGTCGAGACGCGATCCTCCGTGGGCGAGACGATAGAGTGCGATCCGTTCCTTCATATTCTTGGAGAACGAGGTTTCATGCTTTCCTCTTACGAATGATCCTGGGTGGCTTGGTCAAAAAGCGAGCCAACATTTTGCCCCCTCGAAGTATGTTTTATCGATGATGGAACATGCTTCGAAGCTATAGAATCGTCTTTTCTCAACGAGTCGCGGATCGGAGAACGATTCTCTTTCTGGGATTTTTCAGAATCCTCATTTCTGAATTTATCAACTCGTTTCGCGGGGTCGGGTCGCGGTCCGTTAGAGAGATATTCGTTCCGCTCTTGGGTGTGCACTTGGGCCTCGGAACGAAACGGGCTCCTCCTCGAGTCGTGGTGGGCTTTTGGTTCGCGGCCCGCCTGTCTTTCGTGGATCGAATAGGACAAAGAAAGGGAGACAAACGGTCGCCCTCTTTGCCTATATAAGCCGATCCTCTCCTCTTTACTTTCCTTCCTTTTTCTTTCTGCCGTATCGTTTCGCCTGTACTATCGAAGAACGAACCCAAGTTTTTTCAACTCTCGAAAATCCAAGCATTCCTTCAATTTTTAGAAAGGTAACTCCACAAAAAGCATTCTTATTCGTGAACGTCGCTCTTTCATGAATTTTCTCGACTAATTTGAGGGAGAAACGATGGAAATTTGGACTTTTCTGAAGAAAACATCAAAAGGACATGGCTGACTGTAACACCCCGAATTTCGGTTAATGCTAAAATTCACAAATTAAAGAATAACTAATCCCAGATGTGGGAATTAGGGGAAACGGGCTGCGTCATTGCGTTCGTCTCGGAAAAATACGCGAAATAGAGTCCGAGTTTGCGTAAAACGGGTATCGTATGAAAGAGATATGGACGAACGAAGTTAGGCAGAAAAACCCGAAACAGGCCAGAAATGCACTGGCGCACTTGTGAAGTGCGCCAGTACAAAAATGCACTGGCGCACTTGTGAAGTGCGCCAGTACAAAAATACACTGGCGCACTTGGGAAGTGCGCCCGTGCCGAGCCAGGAAACCTGCACAGTTTCTAGAGAGTTCTGTGGTTGGGTGCACCAGTTTGGGGTTTGGGCTTGGTCTTAGGGCTGGTTTCTGGAAGGTGCCGAAATCTAAGGGTCCTAATCTAATATAGGGTTAATCTAATGGCCTAAAACACTCACCTAATCTATAAATACACCCTAATACTACCCTAATCCATACTAAAAATAGAAATGATGCCACCATGCCGCCAAAATCAAACTTGAGAGGAGCCTCCACTAGTTTATGAAGAAAGTTGCAAGCTAATCAACCTCTAATCATCATCTTCCTCTTGTATAGCAACTAGTTCTACTACATAAGTTTGCTAATCTTGGTTTTGGTGAGTTCCTATAGCTTTAATAATCAATTGTTAAATTGATTATGGTAGGATGTGATAAGACATGGCTATGTTTGTGGATAAATGTGTTTATGCAAGTTTGTATGATATGTGATTTGCAAGTTTTATGCTATATTCAAGTTTAATGCCATGTTTTATGATGCAAAACACTATGTTGAACATTTATGCATATGTAACATGTTATGCAAACTATATGTGAGAGTATATGCAAGTTATATGTAACATGATATGCAAGTTATGCATGTGGATTTATGCATGCTAAGTGTTTGGTTTTATGCATGCTAAGTATTTGATTTTATGCATGCTAAGTATTTGATTTTATGCATGCTAAGTGTTTGGTTTTATGCATGCTAAGTATTTGATGTTATGCAAGTTATGTATTTGGTGTTATGCATGCTAAGTATTTGATTTTATGCATGCTAAGTATTTGATTGTATGCATGCTAAGTATTTGGTGTTATGCATGCTAAGTGTTTGGTTTTATGCAAGTTTGTCTCTTTTTATGATATGCATAATATATGCAAGTTTGTCTCTAAGTATGGCATGTTATGCAAGTTCATATGCAAGTTATGATGCAAGTTCATATGCAAGTTATGATGCAAGTTCATATGCAAGTTATGATGCAAGTTCATATGCAAGTTCATGTGCAAGTACATATGCAAGTTGTCTCTTTTATGATATGCATAATGCAAGTTTGGGTTAAATACTAGTTGGGTTTAATGTATGCTCATATATGCAAGTTGACACCTTTTGAACCCATGATAAAGTTATAAGTTACGTTGGTTAAACCCATGACATTTGTGATGAATCTTCCCTTTTATTATGTCACGTTACGAGAACGAATTACGTGGGGAACGATGGGGTTAATATGCATGTTAATAAAATGATGTGAATGGATATGCTTAAGAGTAACATAAATTAAATGGACATAATTGGGAATTTACCTATTGAGTTAGGTCTACCCATATTATGGAGTTGGGAATTTACCTATTGAGTTAGGTCTACTACGGAGTTGGGAATCTACCTATTGAGTTAGGTCTACCCATATTCTGGAAAACATGATTAATTAATTAGGGATAATTAATATAAATTAGGAGGGTGATTAATTAGGTGTAATTAATCGACTAAGACACGAGGTTGGACTCATTTGTAGTGTAAAACTGCCCGGACCCAATCGGCTTAACCAGTTGCTACAAATGTTAGCCCAATGTGAGAGGTCTTAGGCACAAATTAAATACGTGATTGAAGTAAAGACACGAGGTTAGACCCTTTTTATGACGTAAGGCTGCCCGGACCCAACCGGCATATCCAGCAGTCATAAAAGATGGTCTAATGTGAGAGGTCTTTATGAGGTCATGATCTTAATTAATTAATTAAGAAACACTTAACCAAATTATCATGTAGAGGGGCATGAGGGGTTAAGTGGGTGCCTTGGGTGGCATGAGGAAACTAGTGGGTTGCCTTGGGTGGCAATAGAAAATACGATTAGAATACTTAACCAAAGTGGAACATGTAATTAAACATGATTAAAGGGTTAAGTAAGTGCCTTGGGTGGCATGTGGGAATCAAGTAAGTGCCTTGGGTGGCATGCGGAAATCTAGTGGGTGCCTTAAGTGGCAATTGAAATACAATTAAATGACAAGCTTAAGTAGTAGCTTGTGGGGGCCTTAAGTGGCAATTGAAATATAATTAGATGACTTAACCAAACCTTAACATGTAAGGGGGCATGATTATAAAAAGGGGTTAAGTGGGATGCACTAGATAAAATGACAAGCTTAAGTAGTAGCTTGTGGGGGCCCATTTCAACCAATATCCCAAACGTATCTTTATGGGCTCGAGCCAAGTCGAGGACGGGACATGCATATTGGGCTTGACTATAAGAGGCCAAAACGGGGTAGCGGTGGCAACGCGAGTCCAACGGGTTTCATATGCGTGTGTGGACACGGGCTGGTAGGTAAGACGTTGTTGCATCGTGTAGATATAAGTCGTGCACCACTTGTTGTATCGGGTTGCCACTTTGGGGAGTGATACACCCCATTGTGGGGCCAGCACGGGTATCTACGGTAGGGAGCCGATCGCTTGGGGAGTAGTGGGTACACCTAGTGGAGATAGGGGCAGACGGCACCTATGTAGTCAGCTAGGGGTACACGAAACTACTATTAAAAATTACTGAGTACACCTAGTGGAGATAGGGGCAGACGGCACCTATGTAGTCAACTAGGGGTACAAGAAACTACTGGGTAAAATTACTAAGTACACTTAGTGGGATCAACCTTTAAGTAGGAATTACCCTTGGGTGGGTAGAACTGGTGTGGTGCAGTGTAGGAATTACTCTTGGGTGGGTAGATCTGGGGTGGTGTAATCTAGTAATTATCCTTGGGTGGATAAATGCGTCTTTTCGGTTATCTTAGTACATCCTGTGTTTAGTTGGCTACTTAGTGTAGTCATTATCCCCAGATGTACCGTACCTTGTTTATATCATACCCTAATTACTTTAATGATTGTATTGTTAGGGTTATAGGACTCACTCAGACTTATGTCTGACCCCGTTGTTTTTATCTTTTTTTCCAACCCTCAGGTTATCAGAGTGGGCCCAGTACGAGTGGGCTTTGATCAGACTGCTTTATCTATCTTTTGGAGCTTGGACCGTGGATGTAAAGCTCAGTTTATCTTTTCTATTATGGCTATTAGGTTATGTAATGGGATTATGTACTTTCGTTTTTATCAGGATGGATATTATGTACTTGACTCTTATTTATGGCTTTGGTGTAACCAAACATGTTTTACTTTCCACTGCAATGAAATGATGTTTTAAAATTTTCAAGTATTACTTATATCTGTCTTGTTGTAATTTTTCTGTTCTATACTCACTAAAAATACTCCACCGATGCTATGGCATTCCCTTAGTGAGTGATCATAGCGGGAGTGGGGTGTTACACTGACTGTCGTAGAGCTTGGAGTTCGAGGGTGGAAAGGAGAGGAGGAAAACGAAGGAGGAAGAAGAAGAGGGAAGGCTGGTTCGGATCGTAGGCAAGGAGAGGAGAAGATGAAGGCGAGTGGCGAGACGAAAGATCGTGGTGGCAGCAAAGGCGCGTATCGTTGGGGGCTGCAACGATTCGTGAAGGAGTGATCCCTTTGCCCTGCGATCAAATGGGGGGCGATCCCTTCTACCTCGCGATCCAAAAAAAGGGGGTGATCCCTCTGCTTTGTGATCCGACCCATAGCTGACGATGCAAAGAAATTTCAAATTTTAATCGACGCCTAGTTACCATAAAATTCTGAACAGTTAGGCTAGGGCACTGATGTTGAACTTTCTGGACTAAATGACTGCATAATTCGGCTGCATATGACGACTAACATTTTGATGATCTCGATTGCTTTCATATTTTATTTTCAATGTACACACAAGTACACACACCGGCACTTGCACACACGGGGGTCGGGTAGTATTAATCTCATTGGTCATGTTTTCTCGTCCTAGCAGCAATGTCGAATGATCACTCTTCTTCAAGATCCGCAACAGAAACCGAATCCGAGATTCCTGAACAGTATAACCCTGAAATTCCTCCAATCAATCCGGGAGGTGAAGATTCTGGATCTGAGTACGAGGCCACAGAATCAGATCCGGCAGAAAGTACTTCATCTAGCAACGATTCTGAGATAGATGGGCGAGCTCCCGACGAGATTCTTGGCGCTCTCTGGATAGATAAATTTTCCGATTCTCTAGCATCTAAGCTCGATGATATAAAGCTTAAACGAATCTGCTTGAGGCACGGAATTCCTTGGGATGATGTTTTGACGCCCGGAAGCGAAGATAGACCCCACCTAGCTCCAGAAGGATATATGGCGATTAGCTGAACCATGTGTTTGGTAGGGGCCATCCCTCCGTTCCCTCCGATTGCCATCGAAACTTTAAGACGACTGGGAATTGCTCTGATGCAACTCCATCCGAACGCCTACGCATCGCTATATACCCTATACATTGCATACGCGGAGATCTTACATGCCGAGCTTAAATTCAAAGATTTGACGTTCTTATTTCTTTTCAAGCACCGTTCTTCAGCAACTCCAAATTTCTCCTTCTTCGAATCGGTGGCAAATAGGAAGGTCCTGTACGATGGGTATAGCAATATAGGGGATCCTAAGCCTGATTGGTTTTACATAAGGAAACAGGCTGGATGTTCACAAAGATTGCTCAAATCAAGTAAACTTTTAAGCCTCTAATCGAATATCTTGTTCAAGAAGTTTAGGCATTAACATTCTCCCTTTATCTCAAACAGATCATGTCTTCCCGAAAACGGAGGGTCCACTATACAGCAATCGGTTATCCATTCTTTCACAGAGCAGATCCGACTTTCTAAGGATCAAAAAATGCATTACTGATGACAATCTTCATAAGCATCATCTTCTAGACAGAAGATTTGGACTTGGCACTGGCGGCAAACCTTATAAGTACGTGCCCCCAACGGAGGGAGAGGGAACTTCACAAGCGATAGAAACAGCTAAATTTCGCAAGAGTCCTTCTCCGATAGTCATCCAAGACGATGAAGACTTGAATATATAGAGGAGATGAGGTCCGCGGTGACGTGTCCAAGGAAATTCCTATTTCTGCTCCAATTGAAACCGTTGCTCCCGGTGATTTGACAGAAGAGCAGTTATTTGACGAGCTGAATAAAATCCCTCTACCCGATGATGTATATACGGAGAAGGACTTTGGAGAGGGGCCTTTCTTCCCTGTTTCTGAAGAGACCATCGCTCCAACTAGAGGACGAGAAACTGGTCAGATGAGCCTGTCTTCAGGCCCGGGTCTGTTAGGGGGAATTATATGGGATGCACACATCACACACTATCTGACCCTGCACTCTTATATCGTAGGTATTCAAAGTTTTAATATGCTCTTCTCTTTTTTGCAGGAACGATGTCCCGCAGGAAATCTTACTCATATCGTTCTCTTCGTGAGGGCACACCCAGCCTTCGCCCGGATACTGAGCGCTCTCGTGGTCCTTCTCACAGGCCGACTTCCTCGCAACCTCGGTCTCCACCAAAATTGACCTCTACCAGGCCTTCCAATCATCCGGCAGTTCCTACAGGGGGAAAGAAACTTCCTAAAGAGTTAACTCCTCCAAAGAGTGCACCTTCCCACAACCGGCCGTCCAAAAAGCATCACGAATCTAAAGATAGGGACAAAGATTCATCCAAAGAGACTGAGAAGGAGAGAAGTGACATTGTCCCCTCCAGCCAGCCAGAGTTGGCTGCCCCCGGGTCACGGGATTACGTCCATGGTCTCGAGATCCAAGGTAGGCTGGGAAAGCTGCGGGAACAATTCCCAGACATATTTTTCGACAGGATGGTGTTTGTTCCTGCCTTAGAACCGGTTCCTAAAAATTGGGATAATGAAGTTATCAGGCACATCCGCCACGTGGCCAGGCAATATGAGATGATGAAAAAGCACGCAGTTAACCTTTCAGAAGTCATCCGATCACTCGAAATAGAAGAACACAGGTCTAAGGCGAAACTTGAAAACAACGAAAGGGCCAGGACAAAAATGGAGAAGGACCTGGAAGATGCTCAGTCCCAGCTTGCTTTAGCACGGAGGGACACTGAAAATTATAAGATTGAATTAGAGAATGCCAAGCAGCGCTTTCATTCGGAACTGGACTCCAATAGCCAAGAGAAAATGGCCTTAAAGAAGGAGGTCGAAGATCTCAAAATGGCCAACATCGAGTAGAAAATAGCACAAGGCCATTTTGAAGCCGAGAAGGCTGCTTGGGAGGCAGAAAAAGCGAGGTTAAAAGAAAGTTTGGCCTTGGCTAAAGCAGAAAAGGTGATTTTGAATGACCAGGTCGCGGACGTGGAGAGACGGGCAGCTCTTGCCGAAAAGAATGTTGAAAGTGCCATCGAATTGGCCACTGCTTCTAACAACAAGCTCCTCGAAAGAGAGAAGGAGATCGAGGGGTTTGAAGAGATGATTTTCGATTTCCTTGGCCAGTTTCTCAAAACTCGCAACATCTCATGGATCCCGGATTACCATGTTACTTTGGCCAACTTATGGGATGCCATCGTGGAGGGTGAAAAACATAGATTGGGGGTCGAAGAAATCGATGAGGATGAACTGATGAAGAGCATCCTAAGAGACAATGAGCCTGAGGACCTGGCAGAGGGTCGTCGCTTAATTCTGGCGGAGATGGAAAAGGATAGGGCCCTGGCTAAGGGTAAAGGTAAAGCTGATGAGGGCTCGAGTTCAGCTGTGGAGCCCAAGACCTTCGGGGTTGAGGAATATCATCCCGATGATCCACTAATCCCTTTGGGTCTAACTCCCGTAGTTGTTGGAGCTCCCGTGACTATTCAAGAAGGAGGATCTACGGAAGGTATCTCCCTTCTTTCTCCACAATTTGTCAAAGCAATTGTGAATTGTCGTCGTTTGGTAGAACAACCAATTGAATTAGTAACATGTGCTCCTCCTGGTACAGGTGGCGAACCCATTGACAAGGGTGTTGACAAAGAAAAAGAAGCGGAGAAGGAGGCTGTCTCACAAGGTGCCGGTGCTGATATATCAAGACAGGCTGAGGTCACAACAGCAGAGAAAAGTGTCCCGACACCTAGCACTGACATTCCCAAAGATGCTAAGACCATCGAAGCCTTGAGAGACATGGATGGGCGCCATGTAGATGACGAAGAGGACGTTATCAGCGCCAAAAAGGTCGACGATGATGACGAGGAAACCTTGGCCAGCCGAAAAGCCAGACAGGAGAAAGAGTTGTCTTCGAAGAAGGTGGGATATGAGGCTTTGGACGTAGTCCCTCTTGCAGAATTCGATCCTAAAACTGGGATGATTGTGAAGATTCAGCCCAAATCTATTAGCCGACAGCTTCATTTTGCAAATCCCGATGACTTCCCGGCTTCCCTTTCTGATAGAAGGAAGAGAAAAGAGGCGGAAGAGGAATCTTCAGAAGAATCGGATGTTCCTCTTATTGACAAAAGGAAGAGGAAGAAAGGGGATCCATCTGATTCCGACAAGGCGAAGCTGAAGAGGCAGAAGCAAGAGAAGAGGCCAAAGCGTAAATAGGATATTTGTTGTTTGTTGATATTTTGTCTTTAGGTTTTCCACTGGCCAGGAAGTGTAATTGTGAGATTGGTCCTCACTTTTGTTTCTAGGTTGTTTTTCACTTTGTTGATTCACAGTATATAAATAAAAGTTTACCTCTCTTTGCATCATTGTGTACCTGTATTCAGATAAACTTTCCATGTTTAGTCATTAGCCAACTAATAATAATTACAAATCAGTCAAACAACAGAAAGAAGAATTTTCATGCTATGTTGCACTGCTGTATCAAAGTTCAGTGTATGTATACGAGTGCATGTGCCCCCCAATCAGTTGTTACTGTAGCATCTGACTGGGGTTTACTAAGGATTGATTAGTACTGTCGGCAAGTTGCCCCCTATTTCTGAATATGGGGACATAGGAGATTTCATGGGATAACAGTAGTTCAATCGGCCGTTGTTCCTTTAGCAGGGAATAAGTTCTTTCTCAGCGCTCAATCGGAGACGCTTTTATACTCTCTCTCTCTCTGGAGAGTTAGAGTTTGCGCTCGGCGATTCATTCGCTCCCCGATCCTTCAGCGGGGAAGGAGCTATTTCTCAGCGCTCAATCGGAGACGCTTTTATACTCTCTCTCTCTCTCTGGAGAGTTAGAGTTCGTGCTCAGCGACTCATTCGCTCCCCGATCCTTCAGCGGGGAAGGAGCTATTTCTCAGCGCTCAATCGGAGACGCTTTTATACTCTCTCTCTCTCTGGAGAGTTAGAGTTCATGCTCAGCGACTCATTCGCTCCCCGATCCTTCAGCGGGGAAGGAGCTATTTCTCAGCGCTCAATCAGAGACACTTTTATACTCTCTCTCTCTGGAGAGTTAGAGTTGGGACTCAGCCGTTCCATCGCTCCCCGATCCTTCAGCGGGGTAAGAGTCCTTTCTCAGCGCCAATTCATGGACGCTTTTATATTCCCCTGGCGGTCGCCAAGGTTAGACTTTTGCTCAAGCGGCTCCGATCATGGTACACCGCCCTACCTTGTCATCTTCGCGTCCTTTATACTCTCTCTCAGCTCTAGAGAGTTAGAGTCACGGATCAAGCAGTCTGCAATCATGCACGCTCATCAAACTCGTTCTAGGTTTACATTTTAACCCAAGCTCCGAGGATTAAAACCAGTCGGACAAGCAGTTGGAGCATTTGCCAAGGCTTTGAGTTCCTCCGAACAGTCTACGGGAGGAATGGTTGGCAACAGACTTCGGGTGCCTGCATCATTCTATTGATTTTCACAAAAATAAATAGGCAGATAAGTAAAGATGCAATTAAGGTAAACGACACACAATATTTTATAGTGGTTCGGTCGAATCATGACCTACGTCCACTTTATAATCTCTTGCTTTAAGGAATCAGACTATTCTAGGCAAGCCATGCCCTGTACATAGTTTTTTAACAAAGCAAAAGAATAAATTTGAAACTTTCATGTTAAATATGGCCGTAAATGTTGGGCATTCCACACTCTGGGGATTTCCTTTCCATCTACGGTTGCTAGCTTGAAGGTTCCATTATCAAGCTTGCTCAGAATGGAGTACGGTCCTTCCCACTTCGCTCCCATATGAGTTGGGGGTGGGAAGAAACGTTTCAGAACCAAGTCTCCGGGTTCCCATGTTCGGGCTCGAACCTTTTTGTTGTAATATCGGGCGACCTGTTGTTTGCATCTCAAGGCACGCAGGTCTGCTTCATCCCTCTTTTCTTCGATCATATTCAGGGACTCAAGGAGCAATTCATTATTGGTCATTGGATCATAATAAGTCACCTGATGAGAAGGTACCTTTATCTCAACCGGGATGACTGCTTCCGTTCCAAAAGCAAGGGAGAACGGGGTGTGTCCTGTTGCCGATTTATGTGTTGTCCTGTAGGCCCATAGTGCCAAGGGCAATTCATCAGCCCACATGGCTCTAGCCCGCTTCATTCTTCTTTTCAGAATGGACTTAATTACTTTATTTGCCGCTTCGACTTGTCCGTTCGATTGTGGGTGCGCCACAGAGGTGTATCGATTCTCGATGTGGTATTTTTGGCAGAAGTTTCTGAATTCAGCACTATCGAACTGAGTTCCGTTGTCTGTTATTACAATCTTTGGAATCCCAAATCGATAGATGATGTTTCTCACGATAAAGTTGATCACTCGTTTGGTTGTGATTGTAGTTAGTGGTTCAGCCTCGACCCACTTAGTGAAATAATCTACGGCCACAATAGCGAACTTTGCTCCGCCCCTTGCTATGGGGAGACTTCCAATGATATCAATTCCCCACATAGCGAAAGGCCATGGACTCATCATTGTTTTTAACTGACTAGGAGGCGCTCTAGGTATCTTTTGAAAATCTCTGGCACGCATCACACCGTCGTGCATATCTTGCTGCATCCTTGTTTATGGTAGGCCAGAAATAACCATGCCGCAACACCTTTTTTGCCAAAGTTTGCCCTCCAGTGTGGTCGCCACATTCGCCTTCGTGGACTTCTTGCAGCAGACGTTTGATGTCATCGTGGGCTACACACCGAAGGAGGGGCATTGAAAACCCTTGTCTGTAAAGAACTCCACCTTGCAGAACGTATCGGGCGGCTTTACGAATTACTTTATGCCTCTCGCTTTTCTTGGTCGGAAGCGTTCCATCCATCAGGAAATTCTTTAGAGGGGTCATCCAGGACTCCCTTTCTGGTTCCGTCTCTAGTACTAGGTCGATTTCCATCTGATCTATGCTAGGGGACCGAAGTACTTCAACGGGGGCTAGCCTAGTCACTTCAGGATCGTCAGAACTAGCCATCTTTGCCAACTTGTCTGCCTGCTGATTCTCTGACCGCGGAATATGAGATATGCTGTAGTGATCAAAATCATTCAGCAGTTCTTTCACTTTCTTTAAGTATAAAATCAATCTTGCACTTTTAGCTTGGAATCTTCCAGTGACTTGATTCACAACTAACTTGGAGTCGCAGAAGATGTTCAGCTTTGTGACTTCTAGTTCCTTTGCAATTTTTAATCCGGCTATCAGAGCTTCATATTCGGAATCGTTGTTAGTGGCATGAAACTCCATTCGGATTGCATAGGTTATCAATCGTTTCTCGGGGGTTTCAAGCACTATTCCAGCGCCGGATCTTTCGTCGTTCCTAGCGCCATCAGTATACAATCTCCAGGCATAGGGATCGAAAAGTAACTTTGAAGGATCAACTTCCTCGTTTGCTATATCTTCCTCAGGGACAGTGAACTCTGCTATGAAGTCGGCTATCACTTGCCCCCGAATTGACCGTCTGGGCTGAAAGTTCAAATCAAATTGACTTAACTCAATATTCCATTTGAGTAACCTTCCAGATGCCTCCGGTCTCTGTAGGACTTGCTTGAGTGGATGATCGGTGTATATGGTGATAGGATGCGCCTGAAAATAATGTCGAAGCTTCCTAGAGGCGATCAGCAAACTATACGCCAACTTTTCTATCCGTGGATAATTACGCTCTGCTGCTGTCAATTTTTTGCTCACATAATACACAGGTCTTTGGACCTTATCCTCTTCCCTTACCAATGCTGAGCTGATCGCATGGGATGACACCGCCAAATACACGAATAAGTCCTCGTGATCTATTGGCTTAGATAATATCGGAGGTTTCTCTAGGTGCCTGAGTAAATTCTGAAACGCTTTTACGCAGTCAGGTGTCCATTTGAAGTGACGTTTCCCTCGCTTTATTAATTCGAAGAATGGGATGCACTTATCCGTAGCCCTGGAGATAAATCTGCTTAGCGCGGCCACTTTTCCGGCAAGGCTTTGCACATCCCTAATTTGCCTAGGTTCCTGAATGTTTCTGATTGCCGCGATCTGGTCTGGATTAATCTCAATACCACGGGAACTGACGATGAATCCCAAGAATTTTCCAGAGGCAACACCGAACGAACATTTGGTTGGGTTGAGTTTCATTCCGTACTTTCGAAGGATGCCGAACATCTCTGCCAAGTCAGTAGTGTGTTGGGAAGATTGCTTGGACTTAACCAACATATCGTCGACATATACTTCCATTGTTCTCCCGATCTGGTTATAAAACATTCTGTTGACTAAGCGTTGATATGTAGCGCCCGCGTTCTTCAAGGCAAAGGGCATCACCACATAACAATATAATCCCAGATCAGTGATAAAACTAGTGTGCTCTTGATCTGGAACATGCATCGGAATCTGGTTATATCCTGAATAAGCATCCATAAATGAGAGAAGCTCATGACCTGCCGTTGAGTCTACCAGCTGGTCAATCCGGGGCAACGGGAAACTATCCTTTGGATAGGCTTTGTTCAAATCTGAGAAGTCGATACACGTTCACCACTTCCCGTTGGCCTTCTTTACCAGGACTGGATTCGAAATCCAGTCTGGGTAGGTCGAGTCTCTGATAAATCCATTACTCTTTAGCTTTCCAACTTCTTCTTTCAAGGCAGCGGACCTCTCTGGGCCCAGCATTCGCTTTTTTTGCTTTACTGGAGGATGTTTAGGGTCAATGCTCAAGGAATGGCTCATGATTGATGGGGATATCCTACACATGTCCGCGTGGGTCCAAGCAAATACATCCAAATTGTTTTTTAATAAATCCGTCAATTCTTTAGCAAGATTCGGACTTAACTGGGATCCAATCTTAAGGACCTTCTCCGGGTCACTGTCATCGATCGGTACATCCACAGTTATCTCGTTGGGAGTCGCCATTCTGCCCCCGGGTTCTTGATCCTCTCTAGGATCTATATCCTCGGGCATCTCTCTGGGCGACTCTCCAACGACTATCCTCTTTGGTTGTTATAAGGTCTCCGCCCCCGAAGGGGGAGAGGTGCCTTTAGTTTCGATATCCCCTCCATTACGAAGTAAATTTAGTTCGGCAACATAACACGCTCGCGCAGCAACTTGATCCCCTCTGACGATACCAATGCCAGCTTCTGTGGGGAATTTCAATAACAAGCACCAGGGGGCTATACAGGCTCTGAACTTTGCGAGGGTCGGTCGGCCCAAGAAGGCATTGTAGGGCGATTCAACATCCAAAACCACAAAGGGAAGGATTCTCACTCTCTGGCGTTCTCCTTCCCCAAGTGTAACTGGTAACTCTACATAACCCATTGGAGCGGTGGATGCTCCGTTGAATCCACGGATCCATCCTTGGCAGGGCTTCAAGTCTTTTATTTCGAGATTCATCTGGTCAAAGGTCTTTTTGAAAAGAATATTGACGGAACTCCCGTTGTCCACTAGAACCTTATAAACAGTGGCTGGTCCAATGGGTATTGTAATTACAAGTGGATCTTCAGTTGGAGCATGGACTCCGATGCTTTCTCGTTCTTGGAAAACAACATCATCGGTCATCATCTTCTGCTGCTTCACCGGGGTACTGTCCTCGGGGTTGCTACATTCCCCTACCTCGAGGTGTTGTTTGGCCGCATTGACGTATTGATCTAATGCTTTGGAACTGTGCCCGGCGAGATAAAGTCCTCCGATCACGGTATTAATAACAATATTCTTTCATTTTTGCTGGGCAGTCGGCCTAGCAGCAAGTTGATTCTGGTTCTGATTCGGGGCCTGCACTGCTTGCCCCCTGTCCCTGGGTGTTACTCTGTATTCATCTAACTTTCCTTCTCGAAGCAGCCTTTCGACTACATCCCTTAGGTGACGAGATTCATTCGTCGAATGGACGTGAATCTGATGAAAGAGACAAAACTTCCCTGTTTCACGCTCTTTCTCTGTCGACTCTCTGGGAGGTGGCCTCTTATTCTGGAGGGCTTCGTATGCATCCATGAAGATATTTTCTAGAGTATCACTTATTGGTGTATAACTTTCAAAGGCCCTGGGACGAGTCCTTCTCTAGGAGTCGTTCCCTCGGTTCCTCTTCTGGTTGTTGCCGTTACCATTATTATTGTTATTACCTGGCTGACGACCACCCTGATTCTAATTTCCGACGTTAACTTCAACTTTCCCCGAGCTGTCTCTCGTCTGTTTGATGGCGACATTGCTCTGAATTTCCTCCTTATCAGCTGTTTTAGCCTTTCGGTTAGCATATACCTTATCCCGGCGTAAATGTACGTTGGCTTTCTCGTAGAATAACTCTCTGGTGTGGGGCGGTTTGCCTGCCAGGTACCTCCCGAATTCAGTGTCCTTATCTACTCCGTCAATCAGCGCTGCGACAACGGTCGGTTCATGGGGATCTTTAACCTCAATAGCGGCCAAATTGAAACGATCCAGGTACACCTTTAAACTCTCGCCTGGTCGCTGCTTGACAAGGAACAAATCGATCACACTTTTTGTCTTCTGTGCGTAGATACGGAGTTGTTCTACGAACTTGTCACTCAGCTCCCTGAAGCTAGAAATCGATCTCGCCGGCAAGCGAGTAAACCATAACAAAGCCACGTCCTCCAGGAATATGGGAAACGCTTTGCACTTAACAGCGTCAGAGGCTGCGGCAGCGGTCATTGACCAAGAGTATCTCATCAGGTGCTGGACAGGATCAGATCTTCCCGCATATCGGTTCATTTGTGGCATGTTGAAATGCCTTGGAAAAGTCGCATCCAAAATATCATCAGTGAAAGGGGTGTGACTGCGGTCGATCCCCCAATCTTCATTCCGTTGTCCACGGCTATCTGCCAGAATCTGGTGGACCATGGCTGCAACATTTGCACTGGTCAAAGGAGGTTCAGGGTCAATGCCTCTGGCTCGGCGGGGTTCTCTGATCTCTCTTCGGGGAGCAGTCACAAAATCCGGGGCTCGGATAGGGCTTCGTTGCCCCCTATTATCATGAGTATGTGTGCGGCGACGGGGCTGAGGTGGTCTGTTATGCACAGGACTGTTCACATCTCGAGTCCTGAGAGCTGTGGCTTGATCGTTCACATTACGATTTAAGGGCCCCGCCCCTAGCGCTTCTTCTTCCTGTGATGGCAGGGTTCCGAACCGAAGTTGCTCTATGTTATCGGCTCTCTCATACGGTCGTCGCGGATGTCTTGGCGATTCCTCAGACGAAGAAGAATATCCCGGAGTGGGTGAACGAACCGGCGGCGTTCTTTGCCTTGCGAGTTCGTCAAGCCTTCTATCCATAGCTATCAAATTTTGCCGCAGGATGGAACTTTCCTGCCTTTGGGCAGCCAACTCATCAAACAATCTATCCCACATTTCGGCGAAGCGAGAGAGATCCCCCTCAGTGACAGGAGCAGCAGGATCATATTGGTCATCATCACTCTCTCTTATGCGCAAAGAGCTCGAACCGGGTCGAGCAGAGGTGCCAGGACGATAGGAGCGGGTCATAGGTTCCTTTCCAGGTCGAGTTGTAGTCTGATCATCAATTCGGATAGCTGCGGTTCGTGGATGGCGATTCGCTGCGCCCCCCTGAGGTTGACTCGTGGTCGTGGTACGCGGAGGCTGCGAGGCGTTACCTCGGGATCGAGTAACAACCCCTTCAGCGGCCCGGATCGTCTCATTCTCATCGACTCGGAGCGTGGTGTCTTCATTGGATCGGTTCGCCCCCTGCGCTCCGCGATCCAGAGTTTCTTCATTGCCCAGCTCGTGCACACTCTCTTCAATCGTTTCGTTGGTCTGTGAAGCTCGCACTTCCTTAGATCTTTTTCCAGCCATGATATCTGAATCGCTGGAATCTTCAAAGAACTGAATAGTGAAACTTTAGGACTGAGTTCTCAGTGAAAGAACCAAAATGTTAGATCAAAATTTGGACCTAACACCCAAATTGTTCTAAATGTTATAGAGTTTCAAATGAAGAACGAGGAAAAAGAAAATAACACACAGAATTTATAGTGGTTCGGCGTTAACGAGCCTACGTCCACTTTATATATTATTGATTATGCTTTGAAAGCTAATACAACAAGGATTTCTCTCTATACTCTCGTACTTTGACAATAATGGCGAATTCTGTACTCAATATTGCCAAAAGATCCCAAAAAAATGCCAAGCTCTGGGCTATTTATAGCTGATTATGTCAGGCGGGTCGTGATAACACGTGGCACAGATCCCGAGAACATCGAATCGCATCGCCTCCGTTGAAGAAATAGTCAAATTAGCCGTTGTTGACAGGTGTCGCGATCTGCTTGAAAATCGGATCGTGCAGATGGGGAGAATCGGTCCAAATGACGGTTTGGGACACGTGTCGCTAGATCCGTGCGATTCGGATCGCTGAAGACTAGCTCACGCTTGAACGGGTCAGAGGGTTCGCCATGCACCAGGGGATCGGATCGGTTCGCTCTGGGCAACAATATAAGTTTGGATCGGATCGCCTGGATGCGTCGTTCGCTGATGAGATGGGGGCGATCCGTCGAGACGCGATCCTCCGTGAGCGATACGTCGAGACGCGATCCTCCGTGGGCGAGTCGATAGAGTGCGATCCGTTCCTTCATATTCTTGGAGAACATGGTTTCATGCTTTCCTCTTACGAATGATCCTGGGTGGCTTGGTCAAAAAGCGAGCCAACAGAAACGAGTCCGAGTTTTCGAAAATCGGAGTCCGTATGACCAAGTTATGACCTTTCGAAGTTTTCAGAAGTTTTCAAGTTCAAAACAGCAGAATTTGAATTCAAATTTCGAAATTCAAACCTCAGAATGGACTAGACGGGAAATTTCCCGTCCAGGACCAGCTCGACCTGGGGGTCGACTATGTAGTCGACCTACCCAGGACTAGGTCGACCTGGGGGTCGACCTGGTGGTCGAGCCCACTTTTGAAGCTGGATTCACTTTGATGTTTCTGGCCTCGTTTCTGTCTACATTCGTTGACCTGACCCTATATATATACAGCCCCTAACACTAGTCTCTCTACATAAAATTCTTTTTGACCTTATGCTGCTCTAATTCTGTTTGAAAAGTTAGAGAAAGGACTACTTTTTCTATGTCGAAACTACGTTGCTGATTTGGGGATTTCTGTTAGAACTTGACTAAGCATATAAAGATTCAACATCGACTCTCTTTTTCTATTCCTCGGACCAAGATCTGTAAGCCCCAGTCATTTTTAGATTTAAACTGTAAATGTAATATGAATATGTTGTAAATTGAAATTGGACCTGTGTATGATGATTGTTTTACATCTATTCTTGTTAATCTTGGATCTTGACTTTTGGTATATTACCATGAAATTTATTTGGGGCCTATTCATGTTGTAAATCAAAAATAAAAGCCCCTCATATTATCATGTTGAATCTGCTATTAGTCACAAGTTTATGACCATCACCTTATGTCAATTGTAACCCTGACTATACAATTACCTTATGACAACTGTTATCTTGACTAGTACCTTCTTTTGCTAGATTTGGAATCTTTATGTTTGAGGCCAATATTCCATATGCCAGTCATGTTATAATCATTTATCTCAAGTCATACCATGCTATGCTAGTAATCACTTCTGCCACCTTATACCCGTCCCTTTTTATGTTATTCCCTAATTAGATTTATTTGTATCGATTCGAGCTTACGCGCGATGGGAATACGACTTGGGTAGACTAGGTAAAACATGAATTGGCTTTGAACTTGAACGTGAACGTTATTATAACTTGAACCTGGATATGGACATGAACTTGACACGATTTGACATGAAACATGACATGAAAACTCGACATGAATTTTGGCACGAAAACTTGAATGTGGGCATGACAATTAGATAAACTTGAAAGTGGCCAACTCGTGGTTGGGTTGAGTTTGCAGTGTAAATCTGCCGGAACCGCCCGACAAATCCAGTGGCTGCAAACAAAAGGATACAATGTGGGTAGTTGGTAATATCGCACGTAAAACCAGAGGTTAGACTATGTTGTGGTGTAAATCTGCCCGGAACCGCCCGGCAAATCCAGTGGCCACAACAGTTAGTCTAATGTGAGAGGCTGAGGTGAATTAATGAATTAATGCCACATGATAGGGTTAAGTCATGGACCACTTGAATATACTAAACCAACTTGATACGATGATTTGATAGGGTTAAGTCATGAACCGCTTGAACACACTTAACCAAGTTGATATATGATTTGGATAGGGTTAAGTCACGAATTTGAATGACAACACTTAACCCACTAGAAACCCTAGTTACGCGGTCCTTTTCAGCAGTAACCCACTTAGATGTATCACGATACCCCGGGACTAGGCAGGGTGGGGCACGATTACTGGGCTGATTGTAAGCGAACAGAACGACTGCTGAGTAGGTGCGCCATTGTAGGTTCAGGCGGACTATGGTCGTGCACGTAGTCCGGAGTTGAAAAAGCAGGCATTGGGCACCCGTAGGTTTACACTGTTCGTGTTTGATTCATGTCGGTGGTTGGCACCATAGGACTTGATACACCCTATGGTGGACCTAGCACAGGTAACTACATTTCAGGATAGGGCCGTATGACACAGACACATGACGAGCTAGAGCTTGTAGGGAGCCGATCGATTAGTAGATCGTACCATAGGACCCCGTAATGGGTCACTTCATGATACTGGGCCAAGGGATCATTTCATGATTAATACTTGACATGGGTTAGAACACTAGTGCAGATGGTGCAGCGAATCTTGAATATGCGATAATAGACATGACTTATCTTGTTTATCATATCAGTCCTGTTATCATCCTTATGTTTAATTCCAATTTTCGCATGTCATGTTACCTTTGCTAGTTTTTATATTGAAAGTCACTAGGGCTTACCAGTCTTATGACTGACCCTTTTTCCTTTCGCCTCTTTTTCTTTCGTTCCCCCCTTCCAGGTTCTAAGGGAGGATACACTAGCTCTTAGCTTGGATTTAGCTTGCTTTCAGACAGCTCATGTATGGTTTGGTCTTGAGCTATGTTATGGCTGCTTTTGCTATTTATGGGGAATAATTTACTTTTGTTATCTTAAGTTTATGCTTCTTTATTTGGAACTTGACGTTATGGAATAATTTGTACCTTGGATATATGAGGTTTTGACTCTTTTCTTGAAAGTAATAAAAATCTGGTTTTTAATTTCTACCGCTGCTTTATTTATGTTCTACCTTGTGATATCTCTGTGTATGTTTACCTAGACAATACTCCACCAAAACTAGTGCATTCCCTTTGTGAGTGACCCTAGCGGAGGTGGGGTGTTACACTTGGTATTAGAGCAGAAGGTTACCAGGCTGGGCAAAAAAAAAGTTTTAAAAACCTTCTGAAACTATTTTCAAAACCATTTATAAAGAATCATTTTTCAAGAAAAGTTTTATGTTTAAAAAGGGCTATTCCCCAAATATCCATTAGCACTTTCCTTCGTTTCCTCGTTTGAATCTTTTCTTTCCATTTTTCAGCATGGTTGATCTTAACCTGCCTAAGGGAATACCCGTGCCTGGATGGTTCCGAAGGTACTTAGAAGCCAGGGCCAACGACGCGGGCACGACAGACATTCGTCCTCCTCCTCCCACAATGGCCGCGGTTCCTCCTCCTCCTGGTACTGCCTTTGCCAAAATATGCAAAGACTTTAAAGAAATGGGTGGCAAGAACTTCGTTGGAACTGAAACCTTTGTTGTGGCACGAAACTGGCTAAAGGAGACTGAAGACTTGTTCATTATCTTTGATATGGAGGACTATAGGAAAGTTCTGTTGGCAGCATGGTTGTTGAAAGAGGAAGCTGCATTTTGGTGGGAAGTCACCAACGCTACCAGGCCAGTTGAGACTTGGGCAGACTATAGAGAGAGTTTTGGACTTAAATTCTTATCGTCAGCAGAAGAGAACCTTCAGATGGAGAGGTTCCTAGCACTCAAGCAAGGGGACATGTCTATGAGGGAGTACGTGAATAAGTTTAATCAGCTTCCTCGGTTCGGTTTGGATTTGGTCAACACAGCCCAGAAAAAGGTTGTACGCTTTGCTCGAGGATTGAACGAGCCACTACACAGCTTGGCCATAACTCATATACCCATGGGGGCGACCTTTGAAAGCTTGGTGGATATGGCTCTACTTCATGAGGAAGACAAATATAGCAATAAGGAGGTTAAGCCTAATGAGACTCAGAATAAGAAAGCTGACTTCAAGAAAGGGGGCAACAAGAATAACAAGAATAATAAGAGCAACAACAAACCACGTGAGACGAGGAAGTGCAACTTTTGTGGTATTACGGGACATCTAGCTAAAGACTGTAGAAAGAAGAAGAGGAAGTTGGGTGAATGCTTTCATTGTGGAGATACTGGACACATCAGCAAGGATTGCCCTAAGAAGCAAGGGCAGGGGCAGACCCAGCGAGCAGGACCTTCTGGAGGGCAGTTGCATGCTCTCAACACCACTCCAACTCTTGACCGAGGTAGTAATATTTCAGTAGAAAGCCTTGTTTACATTTCTGACTTTCCTATTTGAACCTTATTTGACTCTGGTGCATCACATACTTTTATTTCTTCTGATATTGTTGAAAACCTGCACCTAAGTACTAGTCTGGTTGAGGATCCCGTTATAGTTTCAAATCCAATTGGGGGCTCCGCCCATTTATCTATGATGTGTATGGATCTGAGGATCTCTATCTTAAGCGTAGAATTCACGTGTAATTCTTATGTTCTCGGATTTATGGGATACGGTTTGATCCTAGGTATGGATTGGTTGTCCGATTATGGAGCCATTCTTGATTGTGAACAAAGGGTAGTGAGGCTCATGACTCGCCTTGGTAATACCCTTGAAATTTCTTGTAACCCTAAGGGTTCGGTCATGTCGTGTTATCTTGAATCTCTTGACTCGTCCGTCGATAATTTGCAATCTGTAAGAGTGGTCCGAGAATATCCAGATGTCTTTGATGAGGTGAGGGGGTTACCTCCTAAACGCGAGATAGACTTCCGAATTTATCTTGTTGATAAGGCCAATCCAGTTTCATTGCCCGTTAGCCACATGGCCCCACGAGAAAGAAGAGAGCTCAGTAAACAAGTTAACGAGTTACTTGAGAAAAATTTCATAAGACGAAGCATTTCTGAATGGGGTGCTCCAATGGTATTCGCTACTAAGGCGGATGGATCGCTTCGTCTGTGCGTAGATTATCGTGAATTAAACAAGCTGACAAAGAAGAATAGTCACCCACTACCAAGAATCTACGAGTTGTTTGACCAGCTTGTGGGAGCATCTATTTTCTCTCAACTCGATCTAGCCACAAGATTCCATCAGCTTAGAGTGGCTGAGGATAGCATTGACAAAACTGCGTTTAGGACTCCAGATGGGTTCTTCGAATGGCTCGTCATGCCGTTTGGGTTAACAAATGCACCCGCGTACTTTGTAGATTTGTTGAGTAGGGTGTTTCGGGAGTTCCTTAACAAGTTCGTGGTAGTTTTCGTGGATGATATTTTGATCTTCTCAAAAGATGAAGACGAGCATGCTAGACATCTCAAGGAAGTCATGGAAACGCTTAGAGCACACCAGTTGAAGGCTAAGTTCTCCAAGTGCCATTTTTGGAGGAAGGAAGTTCGGTTCCTTGGACATGTAGTTTCTAAGCAAGGCATAGCCGTGGACTCCACAAAGGTAGTTGCGGTACAGGACTGGAAAATTCCTAAGAATGCAACGGAGGTGAGGAGCTTTCTCGGTTTGGCGGGCTACTACAGGAAGTTCATTAAGGACTTCGCTAAGATTTCAGCCCCTCTTACAAAGTTAACAAAGAAGAACCTAGCTTTTGCATGGGACATAGAGTGTGATGCTGCTTTTTAGAGACTTAAGAGAGCCCTCACCACAGCTCTAGTTTTGTCATTACCCGACGAAGGTAAGATGTTTAATGTGTACACAGATGCGTGCGGCACGGGATTAGGTGCCGTCCTAATGCAAGAAGGAAGAGTAATATGCTACGGGGGCAGACAACTTAAAGTTCATGAGAAAAACTATCCCATGCATGACTTGGAGTTGGCCGCGATTGTTTTTGCACTTAAAGCTTGGCGCCATTTTCTTCTAGGGGAGGGGTTCGAGTTGTATACCGACCACAAATCGCTTAAGTACCTCTTCTCACAGAAATATTTGAATCTGAGACAACAGCGGTGGATGGAATTCTTGGCATCATATGACTTCAATATAGCTTATACCCCTGGCAAGGGTAACGTGGTAGCGAACGCACTAAGTAGAAAAAGGTTGACTTTGAGCCACTTGTTTATTGAGAGGAAAAGCCTTGATTTTATAGCAACCTTTGATTTTACACCTGCTATTGAGTCATTGACTGCTATGTTAGCATCTCTTGAGTTAAGACCAACACTTCTAGATCAAGTAGGGACTTCACAGAAGGAACACCCACAGATAGTCGAAATCATGGACAAGCTGATTAGTGGTGAGACGTTAAGTCACCTCAGTAGGTATGCCATAGATGACAAGGGATGGCTAAGGCGCGATGGAAGGCTATGTGTCCGACAAGTGGGAGACCTAGTGAGGAAAGTTCTCGAAGAAGCGCATCACTCAAAGATGACCATACATCCTGGAGGGGATAAGATGTACAGAGATATGAAACGCATTTTTTTTTGGGCTGGAATGAAAAAGGACGTGGCAGAGTTCGTTTCGAAGTGCATGGTGTGCCAGCAAGTAAAGGCCGAGTCGAAGAAGCCCGGTGGGCTATTACATCCTTTGGAGGTTCCGCAATGGAAATGGGAGAGTATCTCGATGGATTTCGTGGATGGACTGCCTAGGTCAAGGAAGGGAAATACTAGCATATGGGTCATAGTTGATAGACTCACGAAAAGTGCTCATTTCATTCCGGTGAAAAGCAAGAGGACTGCATCATAGCTAGCGTCTATTTACCTTCGAGAGATAGTATGGTAGCATGGGGTTCCTTCTAGTATAGTTAGTGATCGTGACCCGATTTTCACTAGCCAGATTTGGAATAGTTTGCAAGAAGCAATGGGTACACGACTGAGTTTAAGCACGGCCTATCACCCATAGACGGATGGACAAACCGAAAGGGTAAATAGGGTACTAGAAGATCTCCTGAGGCTATGCATTCTTGACTTTGGTGGTACTTGGGAAGACCATCTTCCTCTCGTGGGGTTTGCATAAAATAACAGTTACCAAGCTAGCATCGGAATGGCACCGTTCGAAGCCCTGTATGGAAGGCCGTGCAAGTCGCCAACTTTTTGGTGGGAGACGACAGACAGACTTATACTTGGGCCTGACATGATAAGGGACACTTCTGAGAAGATTGAGTTGATACGAAGACAGATGAAAACGGCGCAATAAAGACAAAAATCTTATGCGGACCAGAGAAGGACAGACCTAGAATTCGAAGTCAGGGATATGGTCTTTATAAAAGTTTCTCCGTTACGCAATGTAGTTCGTTTTGGAGCAGTTGGAAAGCTAGCACCAAGGTTCGTAGGACAGTTCCCCATCACTGAAAGGATTGGACGGATGGCCTATAAGGTAGACTTACCCGAGAAGTTATCTGGAGTACACAATGTCTTTCACGTCTCGCATCTCCGAAAGTGCTTGCATGAGGCGGCCGAAGTGGTTGAGCTAAGCATCCTTGAAGACGTAGAAGTGGAAAAAGAGGCAACATTGAGGTGAGTTCCGATTCGTATCTTGGGGACGGAGATTAAAAAGCTAAGGAATCGAGAAGTCAAGCTAGTTAAAGTGCAGTGGAGTGAAGCCCAAGAAGACGCAACTTGGGAAACCGAAGAGAAGATACGCGCGCTTTACCTATTTCTTTTTGAGGGTACATTCTCGATCTCTTTTTCCTATAAACTTGAAAACCTTTTCGTATCATGCTTCTACTACCTACGTTTGTCTTGTTATCTTCTCGATCTTATCTTGAGAACCTTAGGTAGAACCATATGGATATAAACATGTGATTGAAACATGTTATGGTTGATGTTTGCAAATGGTTGCATGTAGTTGCAAGTGGTTGCCAGTGGATGCATGACACACATTAGGCACTAGATCGGCTCAGTCACATTTTCATGTTGCATATGCATGAGTGCTTATACTTCTACATCGATGGAACTTGTTATGCTATCACTTGGATGTTGCATATGAATGAATGTTTGTGCACTCATGTAAAGATTATAAACTATGTTAGGAATTTGCATACATGTTGGATTCATTACACTAACATATTTTGCATTAAGGAGGTTTACTGAATCAGTAACCGCCTGATCTTTTGCATTAGATAAGTACATATACACACACTTTCTGCATATGTTCATACAACATTAGAAATCTTTTAAGGACAATGGTTGCATGTGGATGATGCTTCGAGTAGATGGATGAAGGATGGTAGGACATATCCTCCCTAACTTAGAGATTTCGGGGACGAAATCCTTTAAGGGGGGAGAATGTAACAACCCTTGTTTTTATAACGTGTAATAACCATAAATCAAGGCAGAATAATTTTTAAAGTAAGAATCAAGGGAAACGGGTTGCGCCATTGCGTTCGTCTCGAAATTTTGCTTGGAAACGAGTCCGAGTTTTCGAAAATCGGAGTCCGTATGACCAAGTTATAACCTTTCGAAGTTTTCAGAAGTTTTCAAGTTCAAAACAACAGAATTCGAATTCAAATTTCGAAATTCAAACCTCAGAATGGACTGTGCGGGAAATTTCCCGCCCAGGACCAGGTCGACCTGGGGTTAGACTATGTAGTCGACCAACCCAGGACCAGGTCGACTATAGTGCCGACCTGGGGGTCGACCTGGTGGCCGAGCCCACTTTTGTAGCTGGATACACTTTGATGTTTATGTCTTCGTTTCTGTCTACATTCGTTGACCTGACTCTATATATACAGCTCCTAACACTAGTCTCTCTACACAAAATTCTTTTTGACCTTATGCTGCTCTAATTCTGGTTGAAAAGTTAGAGAAAGGACTACTTCTTCTACGTCGAAAATACGTTGCTGATTTGGGGATTTCTGTTAGAACTTGACTAAGCATATAAAGATTCAACATCGACTCTCTTTTTCTATTCCTCGAACCACGATCTGTAAGCCCCAGTTACTTTTAGATTTAAACTGTAAATGTAATATGAATATGTTGTAAATTGAAATTGGACCTATGTATGATGACTGTTTTACATCCATTTTTGTTCATCTTGGATCTTGACTTTTGGTATATTACTATGACATTGATTTGGGGCCTATTCATGTTGTAAATCAAAAAGAAAAACCCCTCATATTATCATGTTGAATCTGCTATTAGTCACAATTTTATGACCATCACCTTATGTCAATCGTTACCCTGACTATATTATCACCTAATGACAACTGTTATCTTGACTAGGACCTTATTTTGCTAGATTTGGAATATTTATGTTTGAGGCCAATATTCCATATGTCAGTCATGTTATAATCATTTATCTCAAGTCATACCATGCTATGCTAGTAATCACTTCTGCCACCTTATACCCGTCCCTTTTTATGTTATTCCTTAATTAGATTTATTTGTATCGATTTGAGCTTACGTGCGATGGGAATACGACTTGGGTAGACTAGGTAAAACATGAATTGGCTTTGAACTTGAACGTGAACGTTATTATAACTTGAACCTGGATATGGACATGAACTTGACACGATTTGACATGAAACATGACATGAATACTCGACATGAATTTTGACACGAAAACTTGAACGTGGGCATGACAATTAGATAAACTTGAAAATGGCCAACTCGAGGTTGGGTTGAGTTTGCAGTGTAAATCTGCCCGGAACCACCCGACAAATCCAGTGGCTGCAAACAAAAGGATCCAATATGGGTAGTTGGTCATATCGCACGTAAAACCCGAGGTTAGACTATGTTGTGGTGTAAATCTACCCGGAACTGCCCGGCAAATCCAGTGACCACAACAGTTAGTCTAATGTGAGAGGTTGAGGTGCATTAATGAATTAATGCCACATGATAGGGTTAAGTCATGGACCACTTGAATATACTTAACCAACTTGACACGATGATTTGATATGGTTAAGTCATGAACCGCTTGAACACACTTAACCAAGTTGATATATGATTTGGATAGGGTTAAGTCACGAATTTGAATGACAACACTTAACCCATTAGAAACCCTAGTTACACGGTCCTTTTCAGCAGTAACCCACTTAGATGTATCACGATACCCTGGGACTAGGCAGGGTGGGACACTATTACTGGGCTGATTGTAAGCGACCAGAATGACGGCTGAGTAGGTGCGCCATTGTAGGTTCAGGTGGACTATGGTCGCGCACGTAGTCCGGAGTTGAAAAAGCAGGCATTGGGCACCCGTAGGTTTACACTGTGCATGCTTGATTCGTGTCGGTGGTTGGCACCATAGGACTTGATACACCCTATGGTGGACCTAGCACAGGTAACTACATTTCAGGATAGGGTCGTATGACACAGACACATGACGAGGTAGAACTTGTAGGGAGCCGATTGATTAGTAGATCGTACCGTAGGACCCCGTAATGGGTCACTTCATGATACTGGGCCAAGGGATCATTTCATGATTAATACTTGACATGGGTTAGAACACTAGTACAGATGGTGCAGCGAATCTTGAATATGCGATACTAGACTTGACTTATCTTGTTTATCATATCAGTCCTGTTATCATCCTTATGTTTAATTCCAATTTTCGCATGTCATTTTACCTTTACTAGTTTTTATACTGAAAGTCACTAGGGCTTACCAGTCTTATGACTGACCCATTTTCCTTTCGTCTCTTTTTCTTTCGTTCCCCCCAGCCCACCCCCCTCCCCCCAGGTTCTCAGGGAGGAAACACTAGCTCTTAGCTTGGATTTAGCTTGTTTTCTGACAACTCATATACGGTTTGGTCTTGAGCTATGCTATGGCTGCTTCTGCTATTTATGGGGAATAATTTACTTTTGTTATCTTAAGTTTATGCTTCTTTATTTGGAACTTGATGTAATGGAATAATTTGTACCTTGGATATATGAGGTTTTGACTCTTTTCTTGAAAGTAACAAAAATTTGGTTTTTAATTTCTACCGCTGCTTTATTTATGTTCTGCCTTGTGATATCTCTGTGTATGTTTACCTAGATAATACTCCACCAAAACTAGTGCATTCTCTTTGTGAGTGACCCTAGCGGAGGTGGGGTGTTACACCCTGCTGAAGATAAAGATGAATCAGATTCAGAAGAGGGAGATTTGGCATTCATTGCAAAAGGTTTCAAAAAATTCTTGAAACAACGAAAAGCAAGTCGTTTTAACAAGAAGAAAAGTGGATCAAATAGACCAACATCATCTGCTGTAGAATGTTTCAACTACCACAAAAAGGGGCACATGCACAAGGATTGTCCATAGCAAAAGAAAAGTCGGAAAATGACAAGAAGGCCAAATCAAGGAAACGAGCATTCTCAGTAACATGGGATGATTAAGGCTCATTTTCATTAGAAAGTGAAAGTGATACAGAAAATGAACAAGCGAACGTTTGTTTCATGGCATGTGACAGCCCGCCCGGCACCAACCGACATTTACTCCAAAAATGCGCTGTACACATGTCCAGTTAGCACGGAACGGTCGTCAGAAGGAAAGAAAGAAGATGAAGAATCAACAAGGAACCTGTAGAATGTCTCACAGCGCATAGAACAAAATATAATAACAACATACTTGACATAAAGCAGGTGAGATAGTGCATAAGCTGAAAAAAAGCTATCATAGCAGCGGAAAATCCAAATACAGCTTATGTTCCACATCATCATTATTACAACTTTTCAACTATATCTAAAGGTAAAAGCAAGATAAGGGAGGTACACTACTAATGCCCAAGTAGTGACCACCAACGACACAGGGGGGAATATCTATATATATATATATATATATATATATATATCATACGTGGAAGCCTCCTGCTCGCCTCCGGATCAGCTACACGTGCATCACCAGCTAACCTGGTGTGAGCGATAAGCAGCTAAACAGAACAATAACAGGTATACTAAACCATACCTGAACCTGGACCTGCAACCAAAGAGTTAGCACTACATACTGTACAACACTCTGAGGTGCCACTAAACAAATGGTGTAAAGATAACGGGGGTGGGGGTGTGCATGTCATAGTGATGGCAAACAATCAAGCATAGCAACCATCCTTACATCTCTCACGCGGTGCGTAAAGCATACGATATCCACCACTTCGATCACCCAATACTTTGCTATGATCACTTTGCCCCCATGAAGTCACAATGGCTTCATTGCACTGATCCACAACCACTAATCCTTCGCTATGTCCACTTTGCCCCATGGAGTCGTACACACCCCAATGCACTGGCTCATAGTCTTACTACGATCACTTTGCCCCTCGAGTCATGATGACTCTACTGCACTGATACGTAGTCCTGCTACGATCACTTTGCCCCTCGAGTCGTGATGACTCTACTGCACTGATATGTAGCCCATCATTCCTTTTTAGTGGTGAATCGAAGTTATGAACGTCTACAATTCCTTAGCACACGTCTTGCAGCAAAGCCCAATCATGAAGTGAACTCATTGGTTCCCAACTGGATCCTGAGCTCTAACTTCCATTTGGACTACCTTTGCACCTCGGGTTATTGGTCATTACCGGATCGGTCTTCATTTAGTTCTAATTATCATATAGGCTCGGGTTCATCTCAATTCATAGCACCCCCTTCAGATCGGATCGGATGACCTTCCCCCATCGGTTCGGATCGGATGACTTCCCCCGTCGGTTCGGATCGGATGACTTCCTCCCATCGGTTCGGATCCTTCTCCCCAAGCACTCCAGATCGGGTCGAGCCTCTCGAGCTTCTCCATAGTGTATTGGTTCGGGTCGGAGTGGCACACAAGGGCAAGTCGGGTTGGGGTTCAGGTCCAGATCGCCTCGTAGATACAACAACTTGGAGGGCGGTTCGGTTTGGGCTCCTTTTCTCCGATCCGATCCGGATCAGCCAAATTCCTGCACTTCTTTCCAATGACTGTTTACGCCACTCGATGGTGTTTTCGACCATTTTCTATTCTAATCAACCATAAAGCATATCATACAGTCATAGCAACAAGTAGAAGGGACCTCAAACACCAAAACATCAATATGATATGTTAAAATGAATCAAACATAGCCAAAACCCATATTTTCCCTTAAGTGTGCTTAAGTAAAACTAATGATATGATTAGCAAAACTTAATCAAATTAATCCAAGTTTCTAACAGAGGTCTAAAACATCATTTAAGAATTTATAAATATTTTTCTAGATTTTTATCATGCATAAATTCGCTAATTAACACTAATTACCCTTAATTAACCATAATTAGTGAGGGACTATGCAAATCACGTACCTTAGCCACAAATAAACCTTAGATATGAAATAAATATTTGATATGGCGCGAATACCAATGCTAAACAACAGCTCTAATCTAGATTTGATGAATATCTCCCTTGATTTGATGTTGCTAAGCTTAATCCTTGATTAGAAAGTGATTTGGAGGTGATTTAGAGGTTGGAGGCCATTTTTAGGTTTTCTAAGAGGTAAGTGGAGGCTAGAAAACTGAAATGGAATGAATCCCTAACTCTTTTCAGCCTCACCATAACCCTATTCCCGAAATGGGTTATGGCCCCATTCACTAATCACCCTATTTGGCCCGGTTATGCAGTTTTTCACCTTCCAAACCTTATTTCAACCATTTCTCCCAAACGGTAAGTCCGTTTTCCACATGTGACCACTCTACGGAATGGTAAACCATCATCTAAAGCTAATGGAAGTGGTTTCAGGTCAAAACTCCTTTCCACTCAAAAGTTACGGCCGAAACAAGATCAGCTAAGGGCAAAACGGTCATTTAAAATTTGGCAAAAATCATGAACATGGGAAATGACCACAATGGTCGTTTCCTAAAGCCACATAACCATACGACTTTATATAAGAAAGAAAAAAATATCCTACGATCCTCCGATGCGTAGAATGCGGGTTGTTACATTCTCCCCTCCTTAATAAATTCTGCCACCGAAATTCCCTATCCAAAACACACAAAGGGTCCTGCATGCCTATCAGTCATAGAACAACAATCAAACATGCAAAACAAGTCTATCCTAGCATGCGAAATAACCAAATTGCAAAGTAAATCTTACCCGGCAAAGTGTTCTGGATACGTTTTCCTAATTCTCTCCTTTGTCTCCCAAGTACAGTCACTCTCGTTCTCGCCCCACTGAACCTTGACTAGCTTCACCGCCTTCCTTCGAAGTTGCTTCGTATCGTGCCTGACAATACGAATCGGCTTGCGATTCCCAACCGCCTCGGGTTCCTCGAAGTCCTCTAACTGATCAGGTGAAATAGTCATATCTGGGTCATGCACGAACTTCCTTAGCTGGGAAACATGAAATACATTGTGAACTCCTACCATCTTCTCTGGTAATTCAATTCTATATGCCAAATTCCCAACTTGTTCGAGAACTGGGAATGGGCCAACTAATCTTGGTGCCAACTTGCCTCTCCTGCCAAATCGTATCACGCTCTTCAACGAAGAAACTTGACAAACACCAATTCACCAACGGAGAATTTTAAGTCTCTTCTCCTCTTGTCAGCATAACTCTTCGGCCTATCCTGGGCAGCCTTCATCCGTTGTTGAATGATCTTAATCTTATCTGAAGTTTCCCTTACCACATCTGGTCCAAGCACAAACTTCTCACCGTCTCGATCCAACATGATGGTGAGTTGTACGGTCTTTCATACAAAGCTTCATATGGAGCCATACCGATACTGGATTGGTAGCTATTATTATATGCAAACTCTACTAGATGCAAATAGTCATCCCATGATCCACCAAAATCCAATATACAAGCTCTCAAAAGATCTTCCAACATACGATTCACCCTCTCTGTCTGACCGTCGGTTTGAGGATGATATGCCATACTGAGATATAATTCCGACCCTAGAGCCTCTTGTAAGCTCTTCCAAAACCCACTAGTAAACAACGGGTCTCGGTCACTCACAATGCTTTTAGGTACTCCATGAAATCTCACTACCCACTTTATATACAGTTCTGCTAACTTAGCTGCCATTCTGGTCGATTTGACTGGTGTAAATCTTGCACTCTTAGTCAATCGATCCACAATTACCCAGATGTTATCATGTCCCGATTTAGCCCTTGGTAAACCATCAATGAAATCCTTCGAGACTTGCTCCCATTTCCATTCGGGAATCTCTAATGGTTGCAATAAACCACTAGCCTTCTTTTGCTCGGCTTTAACTAGCTGGCAATTCATGCACTTGGATATAAACTTCCCAACGTCTCTTTTCATCCCTTCCCAGTAGTAAGTCTGCTTCATGTCTCGATACATCTTATCACCACCGGGGTGTATAGTCAGTTTCGAGTGATGACATTCCCTAAGCACTTCATCTCTCAAACCATTCACGTTGGTACAACTAGTCTTCCATCCTTTCGAAGCCATCTTTCTCGATCAAGCCCATACAAATTCATCTCCTCACCGTCGATACTCATCTCTAACTTGGAGATGATTTCCAATAGATTAGGATCGACCCTCTGACTGGAACCAATCCGCTCAATCAAGGTGGGTCTGATCGTCAAACTAGCTAATATCTCTGGATCCAATTCGCACTTTGGTCTGAAATTATACCCTGCGTTATACTCTAGTTGCTTCCATTCAAGAAACATAGCCCCTAAACTGGCATGTCTCCTACTCATGGCATCAGCTACCGCATTGCCTTTCCCAGGACTATATGCGATATCAAAATCATACGAAGCCAAGAACTCTAACCATCTTTGCTATCGGAGATTTAGATCCTTTTGAGAGAAGACATACTTTAACGATTTATGATCGGTAAACAACTCAAATCTCTCTCCCAAGAGATAATGTCTCCACATCTTCAACGCGAACATGATCGCTACCAGTTCCAAATCATGGGTAGGATACCTTTTCTCATGCGGCTTTAGTTGCCGACTAGCATAGGCTACAACCCCACCTCCTTGCATCAACACAGCACCTAGTCTGGTACCACAAGCATCCGTGTATACCGTCATTTCTTCATTCCCTTTAGGAATGACTAATACTGGCGCACGCGTCAACTTTTCCTTTAGACTATTGAATGCATTCTCACACACTCTGTCCCAAGGCTTGATTCTTCTGAGTCAACGGTGTTGCTATCTTGGAGAAGTCCTGGATAAACTTACGATAATATAAAGCTAACCCCAAGAAGCTTCTTACATCTGTTGCATTCTTGGGCGTAGACCAATCCTGTACCGTAGCCACCTTTGCAGGGTCCACAGCAATACCATTCTCAGAAACAACATGGCCCAAGAATCTCACTTCCTCCTCCAGAAGTGACACTTAGAAAATTTCGATTTCAATTGGTGTTTTCTCAACACCTCCATCACTATCCTCAAATGTCCCTTGTGTTCTTCCTCTGTCCTTGAGAAAACAAGGATGTCGTCTACGAACACAAGAACAAACTTATTCAACTGATCTCTAAATACCCGATTCATAAGATCCACGAAGTATGCTGGTGCATTGGTTAACACAAATGGCATGACCAGCCACTCATAGAATCCAGACGGCGTCCTAAATGCCATTTTCGGAACACTCTCAGCCGTTACTCGGAGCTGATGAAATCCTGTCGCGAGGTCCAATTGGGAGAACACTCTTGCTCCTTCCAGTTGATCGAACAAATCATCTATCCGCGGTAGAGGATACTTATTCTTCCTCGTCACCTTATTCAACTCGCGATAGTCCACACACAAACGAAGGGAACCATCTGCCTTAGTGGCAAACACAACCGGTGCTCCCTACTCGGAGACACTTCTCCTAATAAACCCCTTCTTCAAAAGATTGCTTACTTGCACCCTGAGCTCTCGCTGCTCCCTTGGTGCCATACGACGAAGTGGCATCACTATAGGTCTGGCATCTTTAAATAAATCAATACAGAACTCAATCTCTCGGTGTGGTGGAAGTCCGGTCACTTCCTCGAAGACGTCCGGATACTGGCCAACCACGGGCACATCTGACAACTCATCATGTGGGATGTCGAGGGAATTTATAAAACTAGCCATCACCCCAACACTAGGTAGACTACCAAACACTACCCTCCGCCCATCATCCGCCCTAACTGTCACCAAAAAGCCCTCATAGTCTACCACCACCCCGTATCTCTAGAGCCAATCGACCCCCAATATAATGTCGTACCCAGTAAAGCCCAAAACAAAGCAATCACAAACAAACATACATCCATGACTCGATAAGACCAAATTTCGGCAAATCATACTAAGGTTAGTCGAACCACCAATCGGATTCGTCACAACCAATGGTCTATCGACTATCTCGGGTTCCAGTCCCAACCTATCTAGCAGGTCACTAGATATGAAGGATCGGGAAGCCCCAGTATCAAACAAAACTCGAACAGGTACATCATGAATAGAAAGCATACCTTGAATGACGACATTCTTTCCTTTCTCCACCGCAGTTGGGGCATTCGACCAAGAAGGAATAGCACCGATAGCATATGCTTTCACAATCTGCTTCTCCTTAAGAGGTTGTGGACATTTATCCTTATGATGTCCCACTTGGCCACAGTTGTAGCACTTCCTATCCGCTGGCTTGGCCCGATACTCTTTGGCATAATGGCCCTTCTTACCACAACTGAAGCAATCAACATCTTTCTTGCTCTTTTTCTGGCCATCCTTAATTTGGTTCTGCTTCCTCTTATTCTGAGTGTTATTCTTGCCTCCATTGCCTGCTTGCGGCTTCAGCCCTTCTGCAGATGCAACCTCAGTCTTCGACATAGGGTAAAGGCACTCTGATCTCAAAGCTTTCCCAACAATCGATTCAAAAGTCTCATCGATGTGGTTGATAAGCCTTTCCCCCCAGGTATCCATCCAAACCAGTAATGAACTTCTCATTCTTCTTCTCAGGAGTATCGATAAGGGATAAACCATACTTCGACAAGGTGTCGAACTCAGCAATATAGTCCGAGACTGCCCTACCATTCTGCTTAAGCTCCAAGAACTTCCTAAACAATTCCGACTTCTGAGCAGCTGGGATAAACTTGTCACTAAAGCGAGCCTTAAAATGATCCCAAGTAACCTGATCCTCTGGAGTGGTTGTCTCAATAGCATTCCACCAATTCATCGCTCGTCCTTGCAGCTGACGAGACGCTAGCCTTCTCTTCATCACATCCTCAATACCCAAGTTGTCGAAGATACAATCACAGCTATCCAACCAATCCTGAACATCCGTGGCCGACTCCGTTCCGTGGAATGGCTTCCCACCAAGGTTAGTGTAATCCTTGCACAACTTGGAGAAATCGACCCTAGGCGCCTGCACTATTGGACCACCACCATTACCAGCATGGGGAGCTACCCCTTGCACATCCCTAAGCATTTCTCTCATGAGGTTGGTAAACATCGCCCTCATGTCAGCAGCATTCCCATTATTGGCTCCTCTACCAACACCTCTAGCGTATCGGCTCATCGTTCAATCTGTAAAGAGGAAACAATTAACCATCTTCATATTGGTGCTAGTGCAGTGGGACTTCATCCTTAGCTATACTAATAGTGTATATATATATATATATCTTTTGAAAATCAAAGTAATCACAAATACACTCTCTCATATACGTACTATCTCTCCCTAGTGTGTTTTCCTAGGTTAACTACGCATCCTAGAGCTCTGAAACCAAATGTGACGGCCCGCCCCGCACCAACCGACATTTACTCCAAAAATGCGTTGTACACATGTCCAGTTAGCACGGAACGATCGTTAGAAGGAAAGAAAGAAGATGAAGAATCAACAAGGAACCTGTAGAATGTCTCACAGCGCATAGAACAAAATATAATAACAACATACTTGACATAAAACATGTGAGACAGTGCATAAGCTGAAAACAAGCTATCATAACAGCGGAAAATCCAAATACAGCTTATGTTCCACATCATCATTATTAAAAAAAATCAACTGTCTCTAAAGGTAAAAGCAATATAAGGGAGGTACACTACTAATTCCCAAGTAGTGACCACCAACGACACAGGGAGAATATCTCTATAAATGTATCATACGTGGAAGCCTCCTGCTCGCCTCCGGATCAGCTACCCGTGCATCACCAGCTAACCTGTCTCTAGTCTGCTCGTTTAGGAGCACCCAGAGTAATAAGAAGAGACATAAAACTCTAGGTCGGACAAAAGTCTGGTGTGAGCGATAAGCAGCTAAACAGAACAATAACAGGTATACTAAACCATACTTGAACCTGAACCTGAACCTGCAACCTGCAACCTAAGAATTAGCACTACATACTGTACAACACTCTGAGGTGCCACTAAACAAATGGTGTAAAGATAACGGGGGTGGGGTTGTGCATGTCATAATGATGGCAAACAATCAAGCATAGCAACCATCCTTACATCTCTCACTCAGTGCGTAAAGCATACGACATCCACCACTTCGATCACCTAATACTTTGCTATGATCACTCTACCCCATGAAGTCACAACAGCTTCATTGCACTGATCCACAGCCACTAATCCTTCGCTATGTCCACTTTGCCCCATGGTGTCGTACACACCCCACTGCACTGGCTCATAGCCTTACTAATCCTTTACTATGTCCACTCTGCCCCCATGGAGTCACAATGTCCCCACTGCACTGGCTCATAGTCTTACTACGATCACTTTGCCCCTCGAGTCATGATGACTCTACTACACTGATACGTAGTCCTGCTACAATCACTTTGCCCCTCGAGTCGTGATGACTCTACTGCACTGATACGTAGCCCATCATTCCTTTTTAGTGGTGAATCGAAGTTATGAAAGTCGACAACTCCTTAGCACACGTCCCGCAGCAAAGCCCAATCATGAACTGAACTCATTGGTTCCCAACTGGATCCTGAGCTCTGACTTCCATTTGGACTACCTTTGCATCTCGGGTTATTGGTCATCACCGGATCGGTCTTCATTTAGTTCATGATTATCATATAGACTCGGGTTCATCTCAATTCACAGCACCCCCTTCAAACCAGTTCAGATTGGATGACCTTCCCCCATCGGTTCGGATCGGATGACCTCCCCCGTCGGTTCGGATCGGATGACTTCCTCCATCGGTTCGGATCCTTCTCCCCAAGCACTCCATATCGGGTCGAGCCTCTCAAGCTTCTCCATAGTGTATTGGTTCAGGTCGGAGTGGCATACAAGGGTAGGTCGGGTCGGGGTTCGGGTCCAGATCGCCTCATGGATACTACAACTTGGAGGGCGGTTCGGTTCGGGCTCCTTTTCTCCGATCCGATCTGGATCGGTCAAATTCCTGCGCTTCTTTCCAGCGACTATTTACGCCACTTGACAGCGTTTTCGACCATTCTATCTATTCTAATCAATCACAAAGCATATCATACAGTCATAGCAACAAGTAGAAGTGACCTCAAACATCAATATGATAGGTTAAAGTGGATTAAACATAGCCAAAACCCATATTTTCCCTTAAGTGTGCTTAAGCAAAACTAATGATATGATTAGCAAAACTTAATCAAATTAACCCAAGTTTCTAACAGAGGTCTAAAACATCATTTAAGAATTTATAAATATTTTTCCAGATTTTTATCATGCATAAATTCGCTAATTAACACTAATTACCCTTAATTAACCATAATTAGTGAGGGACTATGCAAATAACTCACCTTCGCCTCAAATAAACCTTAGATCTGAAATAAATCTCTGATATGGCGCGAATACCAATGCTAAACAGAAGCTCTAATCTTGATTTGATGAAGATCTCCCTTGATTTGATGTTGCTAAGCTTAATCCTTGATTAGAAAGTGATTTGGAGGTGATTTAGAGGTTGGAGGCCATTTTTAGGGTTTCTAAGAGGTAAGTGGAGGCTAGAAAACTAAAATGGAATGAAACCCTAACTCTATTCAGCCTCCCCATAACCCTATTCCTGAAATGGGTTATGGGCCCATTCACTAATCACCCTATTTGGCCGGGTTATGCAGTTTTTCACCTTCCAAACCTTATTTCAGCCATTTCTCCCAAACGGTAAGTCCGTTTTCCACATGTGACCACTCTACGGAAAGGTAAAGCATCATCCGAAGCCAATGGAAGTTGTTTTAGGTCAAAAATTCTTACCAATCAAAAGTTACGACCGAAAAAAGATCAGCTAGGGGAAAAACGATCATTTAAAAATTGGCAAAAATCATGAACATGGGAAATGACCTCAGTGGTCATTTCCCAAAGCCACATGACCATACGACTTCATATAAGAAAGAAATAAATATCCTACGATCCTCCGATGCGTAGAATGCGGGTTGTTACATGGCAACAGAAGATGAGGTACAAATTCCTACTTTTGATGATTGATATTAATGCTGAATTGATAGTTAAATTTAAAGATATGAAACGACAATACAAAGAAGCCAAAGCTGATTTGAGTAGAGTAGAGTTTGAACGAGATATGTTAATAGACGAGAAGAAAATATTAGAAGAAGAACTTGAAAAACTTCAAGAATCATCATCTAATATTGAGTCTTAATTATCTCTTTTGAGTCAAGAAATTAAAACTCAAAAAGAGAAAAATGACGCTCTTACTACTGAAAATCATGAGCTTAAGGCAAAAGTCAAAATTCTAGACCTAGAAAAAGCTAGTTTACAAACTAAGTTAGATGATATTACTCAAAATGTTTCTAACTTCAGCAAAGGTCGAGAAAATTTGACAAAAATCATTGAAAGTTCACAACCTACTTCAAATAAACAAGGTTTGGGATATAAGATGCAAGAAACCAATCATAGAAATAGTACTATATACGCTTTTATGTACAACAAGAATATCACTGTTAGTACTAATGTACATCCAAGACCCAATTATTATAGAAATTCGTATACTTCTATGACTAGCGGTATTTATAATAAATATAGAAGTACGAAAAGGAATATCACTAGAGATTACTTAATTATTTGGGTTCCTGTAAGTTGGAAAAACAGAGAAAAATATATCGATGATTATTTTGATTCAGTAGTTAATAATGAAAATTTTATCTTTAAAGGTTCCATTAAACCCACTTGGGTATGGTTACCTTCCATCTAACCCATGGACCCAAACAAAGCAAGTGGGTACCAAAACTATATATGTCATATTTTTTGCAGATACACCACAACAAAGAGAAGGTTATTCGGTATCTCTAAATATCTTTGAAAACTCAGCTTATCAAAAAAATCACATGATTCAATATCTACTAAAGGTGCTATAATTATTTGTATTCTCTACTACTCTCAATTACTGTGCTTATTATGGTATTTATTCTTTTTAATCGATGACAAAGGGGAAGAAATATTTTCTCTCATGATGATACATATAATTCATGTTACATATACTATCATTTAAAATTATATGCTTAACATGGTAATAGTATATGTGTGCTAACATTTGTTAATGCAGGAATCAAAAGGTAAGATTATTTATATTATGAACTAACAAATGTTGCAGAAATTCAGGGGAGCTTTATATTTAGAGAGAAAATCCAAGGTGTTTTCATCAATCAAAAAGGGGGAGAATGTTGAGAACAAGGTTTTGATTGATGCCAACATATAAAGTTGCAATGAAGATCATTTCATAGAGATAAGGTTTTATATATACATACACACACTCATTGAGTCATGTTAGAAGTATGTTAAAATCTATCCTCAAAGTATAACACGAATGCACAAAAAGTTATATCATATCTTCGTTGCTGAAATCTGTATATTTGAGAAATTGAAAAGTCACAGAAAAAGCCCAAAAGGTCCAGGCTTCGACCGGGAAAGAGCGTAGAGCGATCTGAACTGTGAACCGAGGTTCTCCGGTCCACAGCCATAAACCAGTCGACCGGTCCAAATATAGGCGGTCGACCGGTCAGTGTGTTTTTGCACATAACGACTATTTTTCTAGAAGTTTTAATTTTAATAAAATTCAACCGGTCGACTGGTGATTTTTAACCTGTCGACCATTTTTAAACAGAAGCAACCTTTCGTATAGACACTTCCATTTCTTCAACAGTTGCTTCTCTTTCTCTTCACCAATGATCATGACTATTGTTTGTAACTTTTCACAAATGGTTACAACTATTTATTTCTTATTTAAACATCATGAAATTATTATTTCAATTCACCAAATCATTCTATATTCTCTCTAATTTATGAATTGCATTTTCATACTCTTTGCAAAACAAAAGCTCTCTAAATTTAAATACTTATTGAATCCTTGAATCAATATAATATCATTTGATTCAACAAGCATTCTACTTCCTTAAAATCTACGCATTCAAAGTATATACTCGAGGATCAGATTATAGGAAGGTTGTACTCAAACTATTGACTATCTGTGTTGAATCAAGAACACAAAGAAGAAGTCAAAACCATTGTATTAGTTAAAGTCCTGTGTGTGATCAGACAAGTGTTGAAGTCCTCAGTGTTGTAAGAGGCAAGTGTTGAAGTCCTCGTGTTGTTAGGGGTGTGAAATCCCGTTCGGCTGCTCGGGTGTTGTATACCTGTTCCTCCGGGTGAAGTGTGGTGGTTGTTAGTGAAAATCCAGAAGGAATTCTGGGACTGGACATAGGACGGTGCTACGAACCAGTATAAAAATCCCTTGTGCGATTTTTCCTTTTTACCGCGTTTACTATATTATATCTGTGATTGGCTGTTATTTCATACTTGTGTGTTATACACCATATTACACAATCCGTGTGTACTATATCTATACTAGCACGTACATGCATTTTCAAAAATTGCTTTTTGCTTGCTGACAATAAATAAATAAATCGCTAATAATGCAAATTAATACGTATATCGAATTTTGGCATTTTATATTGTTTTCCCCATTTTGGGATGTCTCATCACTGAGATGAGATGTATGTTTATGATTTTATATATATATATATATATATATTATTGTTTTTTGGACCTAACCTTACAAAGGAGGCTCTGCCGATATTTTTCGTGAAATTAAGACTTAGAAAATTTTGTGTAAATGTGAGTTCTGTATAAGTTAATTGTTTCTAATTTAGGAGAAATTTTATATTATTTTAGTTCTTTTTGTCACTTCATTTCTACGTTCTTTTTCGAGGACGAAAATTTTAAGTGGGGAAGAATTTAACATCCCAAGTTTTTGGGATAAATTATATTATTTAATTTAATATGATTTTGATATTATATGGTTGTAAATAATATTTATTAATTCAATTTTTTGAAATTCTATGTTGAAAACCGAAATTGAATTGTTTAAATTAATAATAATTGTTGACGCAACTATAAATTTTGATTTATAAGTTTACGTGAATTTTATTTTTATTGTATAATATTTATAAATTGTTAAATTTAATTTAAATGGTCAATTAACGAAAATGGATATTTTAATATATTAATAAACTGATTGTGATCGGTAACTTTTGAATACAATGGAATTAGGACTCGAGACCTGTTACAATCAACTCAAAAGCACTGAAAACATTAATTTCAATATATAGATTGTTTGGCTTCCGATTAGAATTATATATACGAAAAAATGTAAACGTTTTGACGATAAGCTATTTATTTTCTGGCGAACCGGGCATATGCACCTAAACCCATTCGATGAACACTATAAATTATCATTTTTAGACCTAGCAGCAGCCTCTATTTCTTTTTCCCAGCCCTAAGCCCGAAATTCAAACTTTAATATCTGTTAATGGCGATTATAGATGAAACACCCCACCTCCGTTAGGGTCACTCTCAAAGGGAATGCCCTAATTTTGGTGGAGGTTTATAAGTACAAGTCGCAGATATACAAGACAGATATAAGAACACATATTTGTAAACAGCGGAAGAACAACAAACTTTATTTCATAAAGTCAAATACGTGTTACAACAACATCCTTTCCAAAAACATAACATAACACTTTCATAATCTGTCTTGAGTACATTATTTAAAGAAGCATGAATAAAACATAGATAAACTGCAAAAGCCCCATAGTGGATTGTCCAAAGCCATAGTTCAAAACAGGAAAGTCCAAGCAATACATTTCTCTTCTTCAAGCTGGATGTTGAGGTAGGTCAAGCTGCTGTGTTCCCTCCCTGAGGACCTGGGGGGGGGGGAAACGGAAGAAAGAAGACGAAAGAAAAATAGAGTCAGACATAAAGCCTGAGTAAGTCTAGTACTATTTTGTCTATGAATAAAGAACTGGGTATGATAAGTATAAACAAGAAGTGGGCATGCACTATAAACTTGGTTAAGTTGTCTAGGGTCGAATATACTATCGTGCCCTATGCTGATCTCTGAACCCATATAAACTAGTTTCCAATTTGCACCCCATAATCAGGGTGATGTGATCCATTCAATGATGATCGGCTCCTACTCGCATAGTTACATGTGTCTTACGGCCCCCGATGTTGTAGTTACCTATGCTGGTCCCACCATGGGGTGTATCAAGTCCCATAGTGGCAACCCGACACAACCTTAGAGTGCACAGGTATGCTACTGGTGTCCAGTGCCTTATTTTTCTATGCCGGAGTGTGTGCACGCCCGCACTCCGTTAGAACCTACACTGCTACACCACCGCCGTCGATTTGACCTCTTACAATCCGCCCAGTAATCGTGCCCCACCCTGCCTAGTTTCAGGGTATCCTGATACACCTTTTAGGGTTACTGCTGAAAAGGGTCCCCCGTTACTAGGTTTTCTATCTCTAGCCAACATGCTAAGTTGGTTAAGTGTTTCCTAACCTAACCCCACCAGTCCGTTTAGTTTAGCATGTTCCATTTTGATTAAGTCTTTAGTTCACTTAATCCTAACAATCCTGACTCAGCCTTAATTGTCTTATTAAGGCCCTGACCTCTCACATTAGACAGGTATTGTTGTGGCTGCCTGTTGCCGGTTGGTTCCGGGCAGTCTTACGCCACAACTCAGTCTAACCTCAGGTCCTTATTGGGCTCCATGTTTAACCTCCCACATTGGATAGGTATTGTTGTGACTACTGGACAGCCGGGCGGTTCCGGGCAGGTTTACATCACAACTCAATCCAACCTCGGGTTAAACACATCGTATTTTCTACATTTACATATCTTGTCATTCTTCTTTATTTCTTATATGTAAATATTTGCGGCCCATTATTAAGTTAATGATGTAAAGGTTACACCAATCATGGGCCCAACCCATACTTGAATTTGGGCCCTTCTATTTTATATTTTCATTCATTAATTAATTTTTAACCCAACGTTATTTTCCCCCGTTTTACACGTCCGTTTATATATATATATTGGGCTTAGCCTTTTAAAGCCCAATTTAGCCATGCGAAAGGGGAGGCTTATGGCGTATACACAAAGAGGGGAAGGTGAGCGCATGAACTTGCAATACGACGTTGGAAATACAAAATAGAAATTGGTGTACTTGCATAGTGGTAACATAGGTGACATGAATCAAAGCATGTGAACTTGCATAGGTTTAACTACAACATGAACCTATATTTTTATTTAGGCATAATGTCAAACATAAGCATGGCATAAATACTTTTAGCATAAACATGGCATAATGTCAAACATAAGCATGGCATAAATACTTCTAACATGGCATAATGTCAAACATAAGCATGGCATAAATACTTCTAGCATAAACATAAACAAGTCATGTTCATAAGGTTTCTACATGTTTACAAAGGGGATACTTTGTTACCAACACAAAAGCATAGTTCAACTTAATCATGGTTTAAGTCTAATCACATAACGATGGTATAAACATACTTATGCATAAATATTCCTAAACATGGTGTTTGTTTTAAAACTTGCAAAAAGGGATTTTTGAGTCTAACCTAGCCATGTTTCACATATGTCATCATATAATTCTTGTAAACAAGATAGACTTAATCATGAATTTCAATTATGCCAAATATCATTCATAGCCTAGCCATATTCATAAGTTTGCAAAAGCATGACTTAATACATGGATTATGGTGTCGAAATTCCAACATAGTTTTATATGAACTATAACAACCAAACTTGTTTCGATTACTTGCAAAATGATTTATGCACAAAAATATACATTATGATGGCATAATAACAAAGCCCCAAACTTGCATGAATTTCAATCAACTACATACATGTAGCTTCAACATAGATTACATAATTTGCGCAATATTCCAAACGTATATTTGCATAGAACTACCGCATGTAGTTCTTTATAATGAATAACATAATTTTGCACAAATATGAACTACTTTATTATCCCAATTCAAGCATACAAATCAATACAATTGTTTATTCATACCAAAGTAATACTCTACTTACAATGGTTGCGGCGAATTCTCAAATTAAGAGATATGATTCCTTTGATGAATTGATTGGCTTTAGGTTACTTGAATTGCTTTAGGCTTTAGAACTTTCTTCCTAATTCCCTCTCTAGTTGGCGGCTATTCTTAGTCGTTCCTCAGCAACATGGCGGCTATGTTCTTAATTTGAATGAATAGATTAGGGTTTAGTCTAGGGTTGTTTATATAGAGGTTAGGAATTGATTAGGACCATTGATGTTGCTAGGTTAGATCGTAGCCATTCATTAGGAAGAGAGACCAATAAAAACCCGCCACCTAGCCCTAATGACAAAGCAGACCCCAGAAATTCGACCAACACAGACCTGGCCAGCCAGGTTGACTGGGCTCGACCAGGTCGACACCCCTGTCGACAGGGCTGTCGACAGCCCTGTCGACATGGGTAGCCCAGGTCGACAGCCCAGTCGACCTGGGTGGCCTAGGCGGGTGATTATCTGCCCTGGCCCATTGGGCCCCACTTTCGAATTATTTTATTCTGTTTGAATTTTAAATTTAATTCAAAACTTCCGAAGGCCATATCTTCTACATACGGACTCCGTTTTTCGAAAACTCGGACTCTATTTCGCGTATTTTTCCGAGACGAACGCAATGGCGTATCCCGTTTCCCTTAGTTCTTTGATTTCAAATTAATTATACTTTAATTTGTTAATTTCACAGTTATAGAATTCTCGGGGTGTTACATTCTCCCCCACTTAAAAGGATTTCGTCCCTGAAATCTTCAAGTTAGGAGGAATGTATATCCTAACATCCAATCATCCATCTACTCATCCATCAAACACGAGCATCCATTGTCCTTAAAAGACTTCTAATGCTTCAGGAGCATATGCGAAGTGTGTGTGTACATGTACTTATCTAATGCAAAATCAGGCGGTCTACTGATTCAGTTGACCTCCTTAATGCGAATTATGTAAGTGCCATGAATCCATTATGTATGCAAATTTTCCTATTCTTGATTCTACATGAGTGCACAATCATTCAATACAAATGCAGCATCCACATGTCAACACATTAAAGTTCAACCACATACGAATACAAACATATATGCATATGCAATATGAAGTGACTGAGCCGATCTAAACCCTAGATTGTGTGTGTATATGCAACCACGAGCAACCACTAGCAATCACTTGCAACCACTTGCAACCATCATCCATAACATGTTTCAACTACATGTTTCCATCCAAAGGGTTTCTACCTAAAAGATACGGTCAAGGAAATATACCTAAAAAGATAGATAAAAGCGCAACTTAAGGAAAATGAAAGATCAAGGATGTACCCTCGAACAGAAAAGGGTAGGCTATACGGATTCTAGCTTCAGTTTCCCAAGTCGCGTCTCCCTCGGCGTCGCTCCACTGAACTTTGACGAGCTTGACTTCGCGGTTGCGTAGCTTCTTCACTTCTGTTCCTAAGATGCGGGTTGGAACTTTTCTTATGGTCGCTTCGCGTTCCACTTCGGCCTCTTCGAGGATATTTGGCTCTACCACTTCAGCTGACTCATGCAGACATTTTCGGAGATGTGAAACGTGAAAAACGTTGTGGACTCCAGCCAACTTCTCGGGTAGCTCTAATCTATAGGCCATTTTCCCAATTTTCTCGATAATAGGGAATGGCCCTACGAACCTTGGTGCCAGTTTTCCTGTGGTTCCAAAACGAACAACGTTCCTTAGCGGTGATACCTTGAGAAAAACTCTATCTCCAACTTCAAATTCAAGGTCGGTTCTCCTTTTGTCGGCGTAGGACTTTTGTCTGTCTTGGGCCGTCTTCATCCTTCTTCGTATTAAGTCTACTTTCTCTGAGGTCTCTCGGATCATATCTGGTCCAAGTATGAGCTTATCCGTGGACTCCCACCAACAAGTGGGCGATCGGCACGGTCTTCCATATAAAGCTTCGAAGGGCGCCATTCCGATGGTTGCTTGATAGCTGTTGTTGTAGGCAAATTCCACCAAAGGAAGGTGGTCTTCCCATGTCCCTCCGAAGTCAAGGACGCACAGTCTTAAGAGGTCTTCCAAAACTCTGTTCACTCTCTCTGTTTGGCCGTCGGTTTGGGGATGATAGGCTGTGCTTAAGCATAACTGCGTTCCTACTGCTTCTTGCAGACTCCGCCAAAATTCGCTGGTGAAGATGGGGTCTCGGTCACTAACAATGCTAGTTGGTATTCCATGGAGTCGAACGATTTCCTTAAGGTAAAGTGATGCTAGGGATGAGGCAGTTCTTTTACTTTTGACCGGTAAAAAGTGGGCGCTTTTAGTAAGCCTATCCACTATTACCCAAATGCTAGTGTTGCCTCTCCTAGACCTAGGCAGCCCATCGATGAAGTCCATTGAGATGCTATCCCACTTCCACTGCGGGACCTCCAGAGGATGTAGTAGTCCGCCAGGCTTTTTCTGTTCCGCCTTAACCTATTGGCACACCATACATTTAGAAACGAATTCTGCCACGTCCTTTTTCATGCCATTCCAAAATAAAGTCCTTTTTATGTCTTTGTACATTTTATCCCCGCCTGGGTGTATCGTCATCTTGGAGTGATGTGCTTCCTCGAGAACCTTCTTTATTAAATCGTTTGTCTGTGGGACGCATAGTCTTCCGTCTCGCCTTAGCAAACCCTTATCGTCGATGGAGTATCTGTTGAGGTGACTTGAAGTCTCACCCCTAATTAGCCTATCAATTGTTTCCACAAGCTGAGGGTCTTCGCGTTGTGCTGCCCCTACTGAATCCACTAAAGTTGGGCGCACTTCGAGAGATGCTAGCAAGCCCGGTACGAAATCGGAGGAAGGCCTAAAGTCGAAGCTGGCTATGAACTCTAGGCTTTGTCTTTCAACAAACAACGGGCTTAGGGTCAATTTCTTTCGGCTCAATGCGTCCGCCACTACGTTGCCTTTGCCCGGAGTATAGGAGATTTCGAAATCGTACGAGGCAAGAAACTCCATCCATCTTTGTTGCCTCAAGTTAAGATCTTTCTGCGAGAAAAGATATTTCAACGATTTATGGTCAGTGTAAAGTTCGAACTTCTCACCTAGGAGATAGTGTCGCCAAGACTTGAGTGCAAAGACGATGGCGGCTAACTCAAGATCATGGGTTGGGTAGTTCTTTTCGTGCACCTTCAACTGCCTCCCGCCATAAGCTACTACCCTTCCTTCTTGCATTAAGACGGCGCCTAGCCCTGTCCCACATGCATCCGTATAAACAGTGAACATCTTGCTCCCATCTGGCAGCGTCAAAACTGGGGCTGTTGTAAGAGCCCTTTTCAGTCGTTGGAAAGCAAATTCGCAATCCAAATCCCAATTGAACACTAGATTCTTCTTGGTCAATTTCGTGAGCAGAGCTGAGATTTTCGCAAAATCCCTTATAAATTTTCGATAGAAACCTGCTAGTCCTAGAAAGCTTCGGATCTTAGTTGCATTCCTTGGTGTCTTCCAATCCTGTACCGCCACTACCTTAGCAGGGTCCACTGCTAACCCTTGTTTGGATACTATGTGCCCAAGGAACCTCACCTCTTCTCTCCAAAAGTGGCATTTGGAGAACTTGGCTTTTAATTGATGGACTCGCAAAGTTTCCATGATTGCCCTTAGGTGCTGAGCATGTTCCTCTTCACTCTTTGAGAAGATAAGGATATCATCTACGAAGACCACTACGAATTTGTTGAGGAAATCTCTAAATACCCTACTCATTAGGTCCACGAAGTACGCAGGTGCATTTGTCAAGCCGAAAGGCATGACAAGCCATTCAAAGAAGCCGTCTGGGGTTCTGAACGCCGTTTTATCGATGCTATCTTCAGCCACCCTTAGCTGATGAAAACCGGTTGCTAAATCGAGTTGGGAGAAAACAGACGCTCCTACAAGCTGGTCAAATAAATCGTCAATTCTAGGGAGAGGGTGCCTATTCTTTTTCGTTAGCTTGTTGAGCTCCCTATAGTCAACACATAGACGGAGTGAACCATCCGCCTTTGTAGCGAACACCACTGGAGCGCCCCATTCTGAAATGCTCCTCCTAATGAACCCCTTTTCTAGAAGCTCTTTAATCTGTTTACTGAGCTCTTTCCTTTCTCGTGGAGCCATATGTCTAATGGGCAACGCAACGGGCTTTGCATTATCTACAAGATATATGCGGAAGTCTATTTCCCGCTTCGGAGGCAAGCCCTTCACCTCTTCAAAGACATCCGGGTATTCCCGGACCACTCTAACTGATTGCAAATTTTCAACAGAGGCATCTAGCGATTCAAGATAACTAAGCATAACCGCATACGATGGATCACAAGAAATTTCCAAAGTATTACCGAGCTGGGTCAGGAGCCTAACAACCCTTTTCTCACAATCAAGGATGGCCCCATTACTGGATAGCCAATCCATACCCAAAATCAAACCATAACCCGAAAAGCCCAAAACAAAGGCACTACATTGAAATTCTACACTTAGAATAGAAATTTTCAATCCCACACAGATCATAGACAAATGAGCTGGGCCCCCAATTGGGTTTGAAACAATTAAGGGGTCCTCTACCATACTAGTTTCTAGGTGCAGAGATTCTACTAAAGCAGACGAGATAAAGGAGTGTGATGCGCCAGAATCAAATAAAGTGCGAACGGGGTGATCATAAAGATAAACTACACTTTCTACAGAAGTATTTATACCTCGTTGTTGCAGAGGTGGCGCTTCCAGCACATGAACCTGTGCCCCTGGGGTGGATCCAGCCCTCTGCCCCTGTCCTCGTTTCTTTGGGCAGTCCTTCGCCCTATGGCCTGTCTCACCGCAAGAAAAGCACCCACCATTCTCCTTGGCCTTCTTTTTCCGGCAGTCCTTTACTAAGTGCCCCCACTTTGCCACAGAAATTGCACTTCCTCTTCTCTTTGTTGCCTTTCCCGCCTTTCTTAAAGTCCGCCTTCTTAGGCTGCAAACCCTCTTTCTTCCCTTGAGAGCTTTCTGCCTTTGTCTCCTTCTTGCCCTTATCCTCTTCATTCAGCAATGCCATTTGCACCAATCTTTCATACGTGGCTCCCATGGGTATATGGGTCATGGCCAAACTGTGTAATGGCTCATTTAACCCTTTGACGAAACGAAGAGCCTTTTTGTGCGGGGTGTTGACTAGGTCAAGCCCAAACCTAGCCAGCTCATCGAACTGATTCACATACTCTCTGACTGTCTTGTCCCCTTGCTTAAGAAATAAGAATTTTTCCAACTGCAAACTTCTTTCCGCATCTTAGAGAAACTTGGTCTCAAACCTTGCCCTAAAGTCCTCCCATGTCTCCACTGGTCTTTCAGCATTAGTGACTTCCCACCAGTAGGAAGCCTCGCCCTTCAATAGCCATACTGCCAATTGTACTTTCTGTCTATCCTCTACCTCAAAGATGATGAATAGGTCTTCCGTTTCTTTCAGCCAATTTCTAGCTGCCACGAAGGACTCAGTTCCATGGAAATCCCTTCCTCCCATAGCTTCAAAATCTTTACATATCTTAGCAAACGTGTTTCCCCGAGGAGGAGGTGGAGGAAAAGGTGTTGCTGCAGCTGGATGATTTCCTTCCGCTGGGGGAGGAGGAATGGTAGGACCTAGTTGAGTGGCCCTTGCTTCTAAGAACTGTCTAAACCAACCAGGTATTGGTACCCCTTCCGGCAAGTTAAGTTCTTGGGACATGCTGAAAAAAAAAAGGATAGATTCAAAACGAAGGATAAGAGATAGTACCTATGGCTTTGGGGAGTGGACTTTTGCCTTTTTAAAATAAAATAATATTTTTCCTTTAAAAAAATGCTTCTTTAAATTTCCTTTTTGAAAATAATTTTTCAAAACTTTTTATCTTATCTGGTAAACCTATGCTCTGATACCAAGTGAAACACCCCACCTCCGTTAGGGTCACTCTCAAAGGGAATGCCCTAATTTTGGTGGAGGTTTATAAGTACAAGTCGCAGATATACAAGACAGATATAAGAACACATATTTGTAAACAGCGGAAGAACAACAAACTTTATTTCATAAAGTCAAATACGTGTTACAACAACATCCTTTCCAAAAACATAACATAACACTTTCATAATCTGTCTTGAGTATATTATTTAAAGAAGCATGAATAAAACATAGATAAACTGCAAAAGCCCCATAGTGGATTGTCCAAAGCCATAGTTCAAAACAGGAAAGTCCAAGCAATACATTTCTCTTCTTCAAGCTGGATGTTGAGGTAGGTCAAGCTGCTGTGTTCCCTCCCTGAGGACCTGGGGAGGGGGGGGAACGGAAGAAAGAAGACGAAAGAAAAATAGAGTCAGACATAAAGCCTGAGTAAGTCTAGTACTATTTTGTCTATGAATAAAGAACTGGGTATGATAAGTATAAACAAGAAGTGGGCATGCACTATAAACTTGGTTAAGTTGTCTAGGGTCGAATATACTATCGTGCCCCATGCTGATCTCTGAACCCATATAAACTAGTTTCCAATTTGCACCCCATAATCAGGGTGATGTGATCCATTCAATGATGATCGGCTCCTACTCGCATAGTTACATGTGTCTTACGGCCCCCGATGTCGTAGTTACCTATGCTGGTCCCACCATGGGGTGTATCAAGTCCCATAGTGGCAACCCGACACAACCTTAGAGTGCACAGGTATGCTACTGGTGTCCAGTGCCTTATTTTTCTGCGCCGGAGTGTGTGCACGCCCGCACTCCGTTAGAACCTACACTGCTACACCACCGCCGTCGATTTGACCTCTTACAATCAGCCCAGTAATCGTGCCCCACCCTGCCTAGTTTCAGGGTATCCTGATACACCTTTTAGGGTTATTGCTGAAAAGGGTCCCCCGTTACTAGGTTTTCTATCTCTAGCCAACATGCTAAGTTGGTTAAGTGTTTCCTAACCTAACCCCACCAGTCTGTTTAGTTTAGCATGTTCCATTTTGATTAAGTCTTTAGTTCACTTAATCCTAACAATCCTGACTCAGCCTTAATTGTCTTATTAAGGCCCTGACCTCTCACATTAGACAGGAATTGTTGTGGCTGCCTGTTGCCGGTTGGTTCCGGGCAGTCTTACGCCACAACTCAGTCTAACCTCGGGTCCTTATTGGGCTCCATGTTTAACCTCCCACATTGGATAGGTATTGTTGTGACTACTGGACAGCTGGGCGGTTCCGGGCAGGTTTACATCACAACTCAATCCAACCTCGGGTTAAACACATCGTATTTTCTACATTTACATATCTTGTCATTCTTCTTTATTTCTTATATGTAAATATTTGCGGCCCATTATTAAGTTAATGGTGTAAAGGTTACACCAATCATGGGCCCAACCCATACTTGAATTTGGGCCCTTCTATTTTATATTTTCATTCATTAATTAATTTTTAACCCAACGTTATTTTCCCCCGTTTTACACGTCCGTTTATATATATATTGGGCTTAGCCTTTTAAAGCCCAATTTAGCCATGCGAAAGGGGAGGCTTATGGCGTATACACAAAGAGGGGAAGGTGAGCGCATGAACTTGCAATACGACGTTGGAAATACAAAATAGAAATTGGTGTACTTGCATAGTGGTAACATAGGTGACATGAATCAAAGCATGTGAACTTGCATAGGTTTAACTACAACATGAACCTATATTTTTATTTAGGCATAATGTCAAACATAAGCATGGCATAAATACTTTTAGCATAAACATGGCATAATGTCAAACATAAGCATGGCATAAATACTTCTAACATGGCATAATGTCAAACATAAGCATGGCATAAATACTTCTAGCATAAACATAAACAAGTCATGTTCATAAGGTTTCTACATGTTTACAAAGGGGATACTTTGTTACCAACACAAAAGCATAGTTCAACTTAATCATGGTTTAAGTCTAATCACATAACGATGGTATAAACATACTTATGCATAAATATTCCTAAACATGGTGTTTGTTTTAAAACTTGCAAAAAGGGATTTTTGAGTCTAACCTAGCCATGTTTCACATATGTCATCATATAATTCTTGTAAACAAGATAGACTTAATCATGAATTTCAATTATGCCAAATATCATTCATAGCCTAGTCATATTCATAAGTTTGCAAAAGCATGACTTAATACATGGATTATGGTGTCGAAATTCCAACATAGTTTCATATGAACTATAACAACCAAACTTGTTTCGATTACTTGCAAAATGATTTATGCACAAAAATATACATCATGATGGCATAATAACAAAGCCCCAAACTTGCATGAATTTCAATCAACTACATACATGTAGCTTCAACATAGATTACATAATTTGCGCAATATTCCAAACGTATATTTGCATAGAACTACCGCATGTAGTTCTTTATAATGAATAACATAATTTTGCACAAATATGAACTACTTTATTATCCCAATTCAAGCATACAAATCAATACAATTGTTTATTCATACCAAAGTAATACTCTACTTACAATGGTTGCGGCGAATTCTCAAATTAAGAGATATGATTCCTTTGATGAATTGATTGGCTTTAGGTTACTTGAATTGCTTTAGGCTTTAGAACTTTCTTCCTAATTCCCTCTCTAGTTGGCGGCTATTCTTAGTCGTTCCTCAGCAACATGGCGGCTATGTTCTTAATTTGAATGAATAGATTAGGGTTTAGTCTAGGGTTGTTTATATAGAGGTTAGGAATTGATCAGGACCATTGATGTTGCTAGGTTAGATCGTAGCCATTCATTAGGAAGAGAGACCAATAAAAACCCGCCACCTAGCCCTAATGACAAAGCAGACCCCAGAAATTCGACCAACACAGACCTGGCCAGCCAGGTTGACTGGGCTCGACCAGGTCGACACCCCTGTCGACAGGGCTGTCGACATGGGTAGCCCAGGTCGACAGCCCAGTCGACCTGGGTGGCCTAGGCGGGTGATTATCTGCCCTGGCCCATTGGGCCCCACTTTCGAATTATTTTATTCTGTTTGAATTTTAAATTTAATTCAAAACTTCCGAAGGCCATATCTTCTACATACGGACTCCGTTTTTCGAAAACTCGGACTCTATTTCGCGTATTTTTCCGAGACGAACGCAATGGCCTATCCCGTTTCCCTTAGTTCTTTGATTTCAAATTAATTATACTTTAATTTGTTAATTTCACAGTTATAGAATTCTCGGGGTGTTACAATAGACCTGAAAACATCATCAAAAATTCAAATCTCTCAAACCTTATTGAATTATATGTTTTCGGAAAGGTCTCGACGATATGAACTGGCGGGAAGCGTTCGTTTCGCGAAACTACGCTCGAATCAACGGGAATTCTTGGTTAAAGTTGCTTAAAACGAAATCCTAAGCTATAATTTGGGGGTTTTTGATTTAGGGCTCAATTGAAGAAACCGACTTATGGGTATTGTAGAGAATCTTCATACGAAGCAAATGCAAGTGGTCTCGTGTTGATGGATGGTCAGAAGCTCCAGGAATTTGCATTTTAAGGTCCGAAAATCCGCACCTTTGACTGGACATAGCGGGGTCCATAGGGGGCAGGAGGTCTTGAGATTTCTGGTGAAGATGCTGCTCGTCGAGAGCTTCGATTTGGCTGTGGTCTTGCATCAAACGGATGTCGGAGCAAGAAGCTATTGGCAGTCAAAGGGGCAGTGGAATATGGGTTCAATTCGCTGAACTGTTCATGGAGAAGAACGGGGCTGGTCAACGTGCTGACGTGGCGAAGTTCCATTGGTCAGTTTATTTATTTATTTATTTTATATAATTTTAATTGCCAATCTTTAATCATGTTTAATTTCTTCATACGAATTCAGAATGAAAGGCAGTTTGTTGCGTTGGGATCGTATCGACGAGCTCTTCGCGATGGCGCTGGTTTAGACAGATTTTGAGACAGTCAAATTTTGGGCTAAAATTGGAATTTCAATCACATACAGAACCAAGGTGAGTGATTGAACCTACTCACGCGTAACTAAAGTATTCTAATATTAGTTAAACTAATATCATGTCATGGTATGATTGTATGGATTGATGTTTGGCAGTTTAAATTGCATGTTTATATTTATTTGTATCGATAGTATAGTTAAATTTGATTGTTAAATATAATTTTATAGTTAAGTGTAACACCCCACCTCGTTTAAGGTCACTCACAAAGGGAATGCCTTAACTTTGGTGGAGCATTTTAGTAAACAGAACAGAAACTTACAAGACAGATAAAACATTACTTGAAAATTTTTAACTTTATTACAGTAGAAACAGAAATCAATATGGTTACATCCTTTCAAATCTCAGAATTCAAGTACAAATATCAGTCTTGTACAAAAGCCTTCAAAATGCATAGTTTAAAATCATAATCCCCATGGAACGGAAGCTATACAGAGCCAAGCCATACTTTAAGCACTTCAAGCAAAGAGAAATCCGGATCAAGCTAAAGTATTTCCCTCCTTGGATAACCTGGGGGGGAAACGGAAGAAAGGAGGCGAAAACAACAAGGGTCAGACAAAAAGTCTGGCAAGTCCAGTGACTTTCAGCATATGAACAGATAATAATAATATGATATGAACATAAAACTGGATGTGAGATAACTATAACAGGTGTAGCAGATATAACAGAAAAACAGAATGATATAAACTATTGTTTTACACTTCTCTGCACTAATACTAGTATAGCAGAATTAGGTGTCACCCTAATGTCTAAATTGAAGCAGGAACGGGTACAGAATACTTTAACAGAAACAGAATGCTAATAATGGGCCTTTACTACCCGATCAGAAACAGACAGAAGAAGAAACAGATTTATCCCTATGGAAACAGAATGTGGAATTAGGTGTACACTAGTAATGGGCCTTTACCACCCGAACAGACGGTACCACACAGAAACAGACAGGTGTTACCACCCAACAGAAACAGACGGTACCAACAGAAACAGACAGAACTAAGCGTACCCTAAAACCCTACCCCAAGCGATCGGCTCCCTACTACATAAATATCCTGTGTCGGCCCCACAGTAGGGTGTATCACTCCCTAAAGTGACAACCAATTGGCACAGACCTATTTACAGATGTCACGGCGTCTTACATCCTCAGAGGCAGACCGGGATCCATGCACGCACATGACCCGGTTGGAACGCACCATCAACACCCCTCGCCATTATCAGAATGAACCACTTATAATTAGTTCAGTAAGCGTGCCCGGACCCTACTTACTGTTGGGTCAAAGTTTTGATACCAGAAAGGGTTACTGACTAATATGGGTCCCAAACAACAGATGACACAAGTAATTCCCCTCCTAACCTTGTGTCCCCAGACTAACAGATTTCAGATTAACTTGTTTACAAGTTCAGACATACAGAGTTCAGATTTACTAATTCACAAATTAAGTTAACAAGTTTTCAGACTAACGGGTCAGATGTACAGATTTTTCAGATTTGTCTAACTTTGTATTGGGCCTACAAATTCATGGACGGGTTTTACTACATTTATTAATCCCTTTGGTTTAACCCTATTTTTCCCCAATACGTTTTAGACGTCATTCTTATCTCAGATTTGCATTAATTAATTATTAATGCACAGACCTCTCACATTAGGTCGGTAGCTTGTGGCCGCTGGATATGCCGGGCGGTTCCGGGCAGACTTCTGCCACAAGCCAGACCTAACCTCGTGTCTTACGCATGCTATGACTAACTTCTCACATTAGAACCTATTGTTTGCGGCCACTGGATGTGTCGGGCGGTTCCGGGCAGATTTACGCCGCAAACTCATTCTAACCTCGAGTTAGCCATGTTTATCTTTGCGGCCAATTAATTAATAATTTACCGTTTATGCGCACGCCCAATATATATATGCCAATTCAGATTATATCAATAACAGGATGATTATATCAACATAGCAGATAACAGATTTTATATGACATAACGGATTTAACAGATTTAGCAACTTAGCAGATTTTGGCATATAACAGGTTAGGCATTTCAACCGACAAATTTAACAGATTAGGCATTTCAATCTAATTAGCAGTCTAGGCAATATAACAAAACTAGTAGTTTAGGCAACTAGACAAATTAGCAGATTTAGCAAATTTAATATTTCTAAAAGTTCTATTTACATGCCTTGCCCAATCATAAATTGGCCTAAATTCATATGCCTACATAATTGTCATGATTCACAACATATACTCCATGTTTGCATAAAGTTACATAGCACAGAATATGGACATAATTTGCCATATAACATATGTTCCAATTTTTGTTAAACTAGCATCTTACAGCAGATTCACATATAAATTATACCAAATATAACCATTAATTTCAATGCATGCCATATATCCAAAAATCCCTATTTAGGTGTAATCTAAATAATAGATATCCTAATTAATGTAAATCTTTACACCTAACTTTCCATATCCTTCTTCTTTTCATGTCATGAATCATTATGCAAACTATACCCAACAATATAAATCTTTAAATCATATCTTCTAAAAATCAGATCTTGACTTTTATATGCATTTTGTCCAAAGTCTCAAATCATATGTAATCTTACAATGGTTCCTCTTCTTCTTTTATCACAAAATATGCATAGGTCTAAAACTTGTTTATAACATATGCTTATTTTTCTAATTAATTACAGATCTAAATTACAACATAACTATGCATACAACATGCATAAATTATATGTTCATAGTCAAATTTATGCATCCAATCCCAAGTCACATGTCCAATATATTTTATGCCTCAGACCTAAAGTCATACATTCAATTTAGTCTTGTCAAATTTCGCATCATTCATCCCAAAATTTGCGTTCATACGTTCATCTCTTATGAGATTAGGCACAGGCTCGTGGTAGCCTGGCTATAGAAACAGAAAAGAAGAAAGGAATATAGAACAGTCACAGAAAACAGATCTAACAGAAGAGAATACAACCTCAAACTCAGATTTGAATGCATATCAAAATTATAATTAACGTTTATAGCGGAGAATAACTGTACTTGCCTTGATTAGAAGAAAGAACTTTAACTTGCTGTAGAATCTTTGCAGAAACTTTAATCTCTAGTTTGAATTTAGTTACTTAGGCTGATGTTGATTATCTTCTAGTTTCAATTCCAGCAGAGCAACGACGCCATTTTTATTTTTTTATTAGAAGAAGAGAGCAATGGAGGCTAGAGAATTGTGTAGGAAACCTAGGTAGAGTCCAGGGTCATTTTTATAGGGGTTATGAACTGATTAGGACCATTGATGTCGCTTGGATTGATCGTAGCCTTTCATCCTAAGGAGAGACCAATTAGAGCCTGCCACCTAGCCCTAATGACAAAGCAGACCACAGAAAATCGACCAACATAGAATAGGCCAGCCAGGTTGGACTGGGTTCGACCTGGCTCTGGACCAGGTCGACAGCCCTGTCGACAGCCCTGTCGACAGCCCTGTCGACCTGGCTAGACCAGGTCGATAGCCCAGTCGACCTGGGTGCCTTAGGCGGGAATTTTCCCGCCCTGGCCAATTGGGCCCGATTTTTAATTTTAAACTTGTTTTCTGAGCTGTTCGAATTTTAAACTTAATTCAGAAACTTCCGGAGGCTATATCTTCTTCATACGGACTCCGTTTTTCGAAAACTCGGACTCTATTTCGCGTATTTTTCCGAGACGAACGCAATGGCGTATCCCGTTTCCCTTAGTTATTTGATTTCAAATTAATTATACTTTAATTTGTTAATTCCACAGTTATAGAATACACGGGGTGTTACATTAAGTTAAAAATTCGACATTTAGTTTCCGTTTAAATCTTGACATCTGAAAATTTGAAATTTATATAATATTGGACCGTTTGTATGTATTGATGTGATGAATGGCGTGAATTTGATATGTTTGGCCTATTGATGTTAATTGTGTGAATTTATCTGTTATTAATATACGACCATTGTTTGTGTTGATTAATCCCAATAATTACCCTAGACGTTAAGGGCGTCGAATAAACCCGATGTTAATCATTAAAATGAATTAAGAACGTAGGTTGAAATGATAAATAAATATGACCCTGATCTGGATTGAGATGATATATATCCTTTCCCGAAGTACTAAAACTAAATTTTAAGTATCACTTGGCCATAGGATAGAAAATTGTATATGAACACCAGTTGGTTAAATAAAATTTGATTTAACCATGAATTTTAAAATATTGTTTTAAAGAGAGTATAAGCGACGTTTGATAATTTATTTCCTTTGAACTTGAACCTTGAATTTCGAAATATAAACAAAAAGGGGAAATAGAATAGTATTGTATGTAATGGCCCGCATTGGCAGAGGTATTATAATTAATTTATTTAATTATATAAATAGTGATATAGTAAATTAAATGGTCGTGGAATTAAATAATGGTGAATATTTAATTTAAAATAATAAATTAAATAATATATTTAATCCTGAAATAATCAGAATTGGCTGAAATGGCAATATAATGTGAAATGGAACATATGTGATATTTAATTCAGCTTGGAAATGGATCATCTGTGATATTATATTATAATTATAAACGAGCTTGAAATGGCGCTACAGTTCGTTAATTGGCGATTTGAACTTCAACTGAATGTACAGGATTCGTTTTAAGCCGGATTTCTGTGAAACAAGAAACGTGTGGAGCTGGTGGAGTATATCTTTCTAGTGGAAGAGAAAATTCTGGATTTCGTCGGGTAGATTTTGATTTACGTCCAAATCAAATTTTAGAAAAGTCGTTGTGGAATTCCTTTATAATTTATAAAGGAATTATTTATATTTAAAAAAAAGGAAATTTCATTTTAAATTCAATATCAATTTATTCGGGATGTGAAGTATCGAGGTATAAATCCCAGTGGAGCTGTATGATATTCTGTTGTGGATATATACGATAATATTAATTTATTAATATTTTATTTAATTATATTTAAATGGGTCATTCAGAGCTTTAAAAATACGTTGTGTGAGCATACGAAGTCGGAATTCGACGAAACTAATTTTTTTGGATCTGCAATGTCAAATTATTGTTAGATTCCAAGTTTCGTGATTTTTAGAGTCACTGTGTGACCGTACAGATTTTTAGAGTGGAAAACTGTCAGTATTTTGACGGTTAAAAATACGCTGTGTGAGCATACGAAGTCGGAATTCGACGAAACCAGTTTCGTTGGGACCGTAATGTCAAGCTGTAGCTACATGTCCAGTTTCGTGATTTTTTGGTATCACATATGATCATAGGAATTTTAGATGACAAATATATATAGCGTTTGATTATAAATAAATATTATAATCGAATATAAAATTATAAAATCCTCTATAAATAAGCCCTCCACAATTCTAAACCTAATTTTTATCTTCCACTAAGTCAACAGATCAAAAAAATGTGTCGTTGTTCTTTTGATCCTTCCAGTAAAAAGTTCAATCCAAGAAAAATATCAAAATAAATTCAAAGAAATATCCTACAATCTCAAAACAAGTTTCTTCTTAATCCACATAACTTTATCTTCGATCAGGTGTAGTTTTACTCAGTGCGATGGGTACTCCTAGACACGCGGAAGTTAACAGAAGAACTACGGTTTGGCACTTCGTGAATTCTAAGCTATAATATGTGGATTCAATTATTGATTCGAGTTCAGTATGGGATTTAGCATCAACTGTGTGTTTTTGGTGAGGTTCGACACAAGTAAATGTCGATGCCTGCTACAGGCGATGCAAGGAAGGAGTGGTCGAGATGGTGATCGAGCTGGGGATAATGGGTATAGAGGATAGAGATTTTGATGGGAATGGGAATGGTGATTTCTGTTTAAGGAATAACGAAGTATTGATTGAGAAAACGAGATGGAAAATCACAGGAATGGTTGCCGCAGTTATTTGAAGCGTGGTTTCTTAGTCGGGAAGAAGAGTCCTCATATGGGTGGTGCGGGTTTTATTGTTTTGGGCCGGGATAGGTAATTATAAAAGGCCCAATTTAAATAGTGTTTAGTTTTAATTAAAATCAAATAGTGTGTTAAGTTCTTAATATCATAACTTTGTGATACGATATCAGAATTAAGCGAAACAAGATCCGTTGGGATCGTAGGGACGAGATCTTCACAATGGAACTGACTGGAAGTCCATCGGAGCTCGTTACAATTTATAGCAAAATAAATTGTCTGTCTGAATCAAATCGAACGACAATTATCTTTAATTAATGATGATAGTCCAATGTGAGTAAAACTAACCAACTCTAAATAGTTCTATTTTTATAACGTATTTTTTTAGAACTATTAAATATTGGCTGATTGACTATGTGTTGACTGTTTTATTGAAATGCTAGTCAGTTAGTTGAATTTTCTATATTGATTATGTTTAACAGAATATATCATATGGAACTGAAAGTGATGTTATCTATATTGTTTAACATCTGTGATGCAGGGGAACAGGTTGGAGGAATCACACTGGATTCCTCAACATTTATTTTACTGTTTTTCATATATTGTGATATATGATGTGATATATAATCTGATGTCGATTATATGTGTTTGGACGATACTGATCATCGTGATTTGATATGTTGAATACCATAACATACCGAAATGTTAATAAGGGAATATATTGAAAGTGATATTTTAAAACAAAATATTTATAAATGGAATATTTATAAATAAGAAATATTTATAAATTGGAATATTTATAAATAGGGGATATTTAGAAAAAGGGAAAACGTTATAAAAAGGAAACTGTTATAAGAAGGAAATCATTTTAAAGTGGAGAAACGTTACTAAAAGTAAATCTTTAAAAAAATGAATAAACGTTGTTAAAAAGGAAATCTTTATCAAGCGAATAAAGGAGTTAAATCGAATATGGTATTCGAAAGTTAGTAAATCGAATATTTTATTCAAAAGGGGTTAGTCGGGTCGAGTTGGTTAGATAGAGTTAACCAGTTAGAGTAAATCGATAGAGTTAATTCGAAGTAGAGTTATTCAAATGGAGTTAATCGAATTTAGTTTATTCGAATAGAGTTAAACACAAAGGAGTTATCGAATTAGTTATTCGAAAGGAGTTATTGATTATAGTTTAATCGAAAGGAGTTATCGATTATAGTTTAATCGAAAGGAGTTATCGATTATAGTTTAATCGAAAGGAGTTATCAATTATAGTTTAATCGAAAGGAGTTATCGAATTAGTTATTCGAAAGGAGTTATCGATTATAGTTTAATCGAAAGGAGTTGTCGATTATAGTTTAATCGAAAGGAGTTATCGAATTAGTTATTCGAAAGGAGTTAAGGAGTTAAGTAAAAGGAGTTAATCGATTAGGGTTAAAAAAATAGAGTTAATCGAATTTAGTTTATTCGAAGAAAGGTTTTTGAATCTAGTTATTCGTAAGAGAGATTATCAAATATAGTTATTCGAAGGTAAGAATTATCGAATAGAGATGATTCGAAAGAGAGTTACGTAAGGAAGTTTGTTAAAGAATTTAAAAGGTGAACTTTGTCTATTTCAAGGTTAGAATCGTTGTTCAGTTAAGGTCTGAGAGGTAGTATTACCCCAACTCGATTGACTTCATTTTTAACTAAGGGATGGTTAAGGTTCGATAGTGAAGGTGGGTTAAAGGAATTTAGTTAATAAGCGTAATGGTTTGAGTTGGCATTGCGATGGTTTGTTTAAAACATATGTCTAAGTCTAATGAAGGAGTTTTGGAAATGTTTTCCAAATAAGAACCAGAAATGTTTTCTGATATAGAAAACAAGAAATGGGAATGTTTTCCAATGGTAATAACATATATTTTCTAAATTTAGAAAATAAGAAATGTTGAATATAGGGAAACAGGAGATAAATAAATTAAGGAGATATATGATTGATGATTGATTGATAGAATTTCCATCAGGAAATAATATCGTTGTTTGCATACGTGTTTTTCTTTGATAGTTAAATCACAGACTATCAAAGTTTTGACCATTTTAACGTTGTTAATATGGAGAGACCGGTTGGATTATTATCCAAAGAACCACTTTGTATTGGCATAAGCGTTGCGAATCATATATGCCAAAGATAATTGAAGACGGAGTAAAATGCAAGGGCTATTGTATAAGTCTTAGATAACAGTATCTATGATGGATATACTGAATAGTGCCTTTGATTCATCCTGTTCCTGGATGACTTGTATTGACGGATGTCTGACAGAGTATTTCCAGACGATTACGTATATTGATGTCTCCAACCGTACCAAGAGTGGAAGCGGAGAAGGAAACTTTTTTTAGCTAACACATAATGTTTTGTTAAGGATGTCAATCTGTGATTTGATGGATTTGACGATGTGGCATTCGAAGTGAATCTGGTGTGATGATAAAGCGTAGCTTCTAGCCTCATCATCCGGTAAATAACAAAAATCGGGCAGGCAGCATGGCTAAGTCGGTCGCACCGAAGTAGGGTGTATAATCACCTGATCTAGAGTTTCATTTATTTCTAAAAATCTATTGTTATGTTGTCCCATTCGGGAAACGGTTGCTGATCCCAACCGTTGGAGATATACATTCGATACACTCAAGCGAAATGAGTGGTCGGTCATGTGTGGCCGGGTTGCAAGATGTTCTTGTTGAACCCAGTGTATTCCTTTCTAGAAGTACACTAGCGAAAGGTGGTTCCATACCTTGTCATAGTTGGAAATCCATTACCCAATACATGCTTGCGGTTTTGATTGTATACCATATATGTAGAACGTGAGATGAAAGCGTTTCTTCTAGATGATTATTATATTATGGTTGATAGACCTTATTATAATATCAAAAGGTTTTTGATATAAAGATATTTTGGATTCTCATAAGGGAAAAACCCGTTCCGTTACGACGTGGTCTTATGAGATATCGTTTACTTGTTCAAACTGTTTAAAACTGTTTACTCATATCAGTCCCATGACTGACCCGGAGTTTATTTTGTTGTTTTCCCTAAACTCTTAGGTTCCTAAATTTGTATGGGCAGTCAAGTAGTCGGGATTTACAGATATATTGGAAGAGCTTGGAGCAGGAGGCTTCAAGATTATATAGCTATAGGTTATTTCTGCTGTGTTGTAAGTGTTGTACTCTGATAATGTTATTGTATACATATAATGATTTGATTTCAATGATATGTTATCTATTATATGTTGTTTCGTTCCGCTGTGAGATTCGTGTTACTCTGATGTTGTGTTCTTCTTCTTCTTCTATTCTAAGTTTCTATCTTATCTTTCCTCACCCTCTGTTTTCTTTCTATAAATTTCCTGATTTTCAGTTTAAATCGGGGTTGGACTTGTGTTTTTGGTCAGCTCAAATTGGACCGGATTTTCAGGTCATTACGGTTGGTATCAGAGCTTAAGATTAAGTGAATTACCTTGGCTCTGTGGCGTAACTCAGTAGAGATGGGGTTAGTAATACCCTAGATTGAGTTGAGTGTATATATACGAGTGGACATATTTGTTATTGATATAAAAAATTGTTTTATATTGAGTAGATTCATTGGTTGAGTTGTTTATGGGTTCTGGTCGATCAGTTTGATCCACTGTATCGGTAGGAGTTTATAAACACTCGAATAAGATGGGTCGACACGATATGTTTTGAAAAGAGGGTAAATTAAAATAAGTTTACCCAAGGTATATCTTGATATAGAGAAGATATATATATATCAAAATTTATAATATAGTGGATATATTGGTTGTTATTATAATCGAGTAAGATTATAAGTAAAATGGTTATGTAAATAACCAATCAGAATTCATATAAGTGAAATACGTGAAATCCGATGAGTTAAATCTAAAATTTTAAACCAGAAATTGAGTTAAAACTCTGGAGAATTGGATAAGTGTTTGTAAATGGATTTAGATTAAAAATAAGGAAAATTTAAGATCCTGGGAGATTTTAAATTGTTTTACAAGCAGTGTGAATTATATTTTGAAATGAATTTCAAAGTGGAAATGTTTAGAAATGGTTTTATAGTATTGAACTCACTTCGATCGTTGGGAAATAGATTCTGATGATGACAGCTGCATCATCAGTGTTCATTTTCGAGTTGTAAGTAACGAGTTACTACCAGAGATACTGTTTTGAATTTGTTTTGGGAAAGACAAGTTGTGTTGAATTTCAAAATAGGATTTATAATATAGAATTGAATATAGAATTTGAATAAAGAGAATTCAAATAGAATTGAATATAGAAATTCAAAGGGAGTTTGAATATATGAAATTCAATGAAATTGAAGTAGAATTGAATATAGAAATTCAAAGGGAGTTTGAATATATGAAATTCAATGAAATTGAAATAGAGTTTGAATATAGAAATTCAAATGGAATTTGAATATAGAATTCAAATGGAATTCAAATATAAAATTTGATATATAGAATTTGAATAATAGAATTTGAATTTTTAAATAGATTTGAAATATAAACTTGTTTTGAAAAATAAAACAAGTGATTTATTTATAAACAAAGTTTATAAATAGTTCTTTTATAAACAAAGTTTATAAATGAAGTGAAAAGAATTATCATTGGATAATTCAGAAATAAAAATACAAGTGTGAAATTGAAAGGGAAGTATATTTTCCAAAGGTAGAAATATCGATTTAAAAAGGAATTGCAATCGAGACTTATTTAAAGAATTAATAAAGAAAGTTTGAAAAGGAATTTGAATAAAGGAAATTCAAACATAGAATTTAAATAAGAGAATTCAAAGGGGATTTGAATATATAAAATCAAATGATATTTGAATAAAGAAGATTTAAATAATGAAATTTGAATATAGAATTCAAATAGTTTGAAATGAAATTTGAATATAGAATTCAAATAGTTTGAAATGAAATTTGAATATAGGATTCAAATAGATTAAAATGGAATTTGAAAATATAATTTAAAAATAGAATTTGAAATAGGAATTTGAATAAAGAATTCAAATAGAGTTGAAATGGGAATTGGAATATATAATTCAATGGAGTTTGAAAATAGATTTGAATATCGAAAGTGAAATGGAATTTGAATATAGAAATTCAAATATGGAATTTGAATATAGAATTCAAATGGAATTCAAATATAGGATTTGAATATCGAAAGTGAAATGGAATTTGAATATAGAAATTCAAATGGAATTCAAATATAGAATTTGAATATAGAAAATATAAAGGAATTCAAATATAGGATTTGAATATCGAAAATGAAATGGAATTTGAATATAGAAATTCAAATATGGAATTTGAATATAGAATTCAAATGGAATTTAAAATATAGAATTAGAATATGTAAAATTTGAATAGAAATTGAATAGAATTAACTAAGTCGAAGAGGAATTAGTTAATCGAGTTTTGAATTTGAAGTTTAACTTTGAAAGGTGAATTGGATTTGTAAATGGATATTCGAAATCGAATATAGAACTTAAATTTGAAATTTGGATTCAAATTAGTCAATAAGCAAGTTAAAATATTTTTGAACATGTCATGTTCAAATATAAAAGTGAAATAGACTAAAGAGTTAATTAACAAATTAATTAACGAATTGAGTTAAAACGACCAGGTATGAAGGTATATAAATAGAATGCTCGACGAAAAGGTATGTATTTAATTCATATATGAGATTTTATGTGCAGTATCGGCTAGCCGCTTGTTTTTTTTTTCTTTTGGATTGGTGAGGGCTATAGGAGGCTATTTTAAATATCCTGATGCTCCTGGTACAAAGGAGGTTATGGCGAATTTTTCCGGGAATTTAAGGAGTTAGATTATTTTTAAGATAATTGGATAGTTAGAAATCAACGTATCGATATATATATAGAAGTCAAAAAGGAAACGAACTTAGAAATAGAATAGTAAAATCAAAAATGAAGACTAAGAATAAAATCTAGTAAGAATAGAAAGAGGAAGCGTATACGTGTTTAAAAGTGAATAAGTAGTTGTATGGTATTGATTATTCAAGTAAGTAGTCATATCTGTTTTGACGTTATAAATGTTATTCAGTCAAGGTCTGAGAAGTAGTGTAACATCCCAAATTTTAATAACGTGTTAAGACAAGAATCGAGGTAGAATTAAATTTTAAAATTAGAATCAAGAGAAACGGGTTGCGCCGTTGCGTTCTTCTCGAAATTTTGGTTGGAAACGACTCCGAAATTTCGTAAATCGGAGTCCGTATGACCGAGATATGGCCTCTAGAAGTTTCACGAAAAATCAGAAAACGAAAACAGATTTTCAAATTTCGAATTTAGCCCCAAACAGATTGGACGAGAAAATTTCCCGCCTAGTCCCAGGTCGACTGGGGAGTCGAATGGGGAGTCGACCCCCCAAGGACCAGGTCGACTGGGCAGTCGACCTAGGTGTCGACCTGGGGGTCGACTTCCCTGGTCGGACCATGTTGGCCTGGTGCACCTGCTCGCTCCTTTGGGTCTGTTCAGCTGGCCTATGACGAGATTGGATGGTTCAGATCTAAACTAGGGTTAATCTAAGGGCCTAAACTAGTCCTAACTTCTATAAAAACACCCTAAGACCTAGCCTAATTGTGAAGACCCGCAACTTCCCCGTAAAGGAAAGCGTCGGATAGTTCGAGAACAAACCACAGCAGAACGCATATAAAAGAACATTTCATCGTATATTACAAAGTATCAATGAATATTACACAGAAATACCAGAGATTTAAATTACATTTAAATACATAGCAGCGGAAAAATAATACAATACACAACCAGAAGAAGATATACGGATACAAAGCTTTCCGGATATCGTTCCAGCTGTAAACCAGGATCCTGCGAATATAAATCTGCAAAACCAAAACTACTAGCTGCCCGTGTCGAAAATAGGGGCACCCAGAGTTTAGGTTAAAACAATAAACTCCAGGTCAGTCATGTGACTGGTGTGAGAACTAAAACAGTTATTAATCTTTATTTTAAATCATTAGGTAAATCAAGGGACCACGCCGTATAACACGGAACGGGTTTCCTCCCAAGAATACCAGTGCATAAAACGAATAGCGCAATGCTAAATAAAGAAAAATGAAGCTGTTATAAGACCCAGGTCCCATCACACAATGCAACGCAGTCGAGGATAGGGTTTTCCCTTATAACAGCCAAAGAATGCTTGATACGTTTAAAACAAATCATTTGATACTATATAAGTGCATAGTGTATAAAACAACTTCAAATCATAAGTATCAATCATAGGCGGCATGGGTACCATATATCATGTCGCCATATATAGGTTTACAAATAAAACCGTAAATGTCACGTATTTGGAAATTGGATTTCCGTCTATGAACCGAGGCAAAAGATAGTCCTCAACCGATTCGTGACTCTCTAGCCCGAGCCACAGGACCCAGACTCAGGTGGGCCCTTGGATCGTCAGGGCCGGTCCACCGATGTGGATTAAAATGCCTGAACACTACGTTTCCCCACCCTATGGGGTGTAAGTCTGGTCCGTCAGCCGACCAGAATGCATCGGCCGAAACCGATATAACCGAGGCGCCTCGCAACAGCAACAACCACATAAGTCAAACTCGTCAGGGCGTGTAAAACCACTGACGCCACTTCTAACTAGAAAGAAACGCAAGTCCTCCCTGAGGTCCGTCTCCCGTTTTGGTTCATACCTGGTGCGAAACACGCGAGGTAAACGTTACACAAAGCTACGCCACAAAGGCCGTGCTTTGATCATCACCACAAGACTTTGCTTTTCAACAGAAGCCTTGATCATTTGCATCTTAGCATGCCACACAGGCAAACCATCCTATGCAACCGATATCAGTCACACAGAATGAAATCCGTTGTCAGACACACAGTCCATTTACAAGTCCGTTCTGGGTCTGAACGAAACCGGAGGCACCTAGTACCCCGCATATCCATCGATCTCCAAGTACGTCTGGACGATCACCAACTGTTTCCATCTTCTTGGGTGTACAGCCCAATCAAGATCATCAGTTATCACCCTAACGACGTGAAGACTTCCGGTCTTCGACCATCGTCTTCATCTTCGACTTATCGTCGTATCAGTTATTCAGAATGGGATAAACCCGGTCTTTCCGAATAACTCGCGTATATATTATAAAAGTGTTACACAAACACAACATACGCCTCATTCCAATTCATTAGTCACTAACCGTAAATTAATCAAGAGAATAATTCCCCAAATATTAACCCCGAAGGCCGAAACCAACATCAGATCAATATCCAGAAAACCATTCTGCTTGGCTAACCGACAGTTAGTTTCTAAATTTCACATTCAAATCTAATTAAAGATTTAACTATCGCCTGGAGCAAAACTGGTGATACTCCATTCTCGATCTTTTCAATCTAATTAAAGATTCATTAAAACTCCACTTAGTTTTAATCTGTGACTGGGTTAAAGAATCAGTGTCATTTAAAACACGGTTCACGATAAACCCAAAGTCACATCCCATTAATTATCGGGTTAAAGAACAAGTGTTATTTAAAACACTGTTCACGATAAACCCAAAAATCAATATCCATTCAATTCCAATTTAATATTATTTAATTGGTACACTTCATTAAATCTAAATCAAAAGATTTAATCTTTTCTCAGCTGGGTTCAAGAACAGTGTTAGTGAAGACACCATTCACGACAAACCCAAATCACATTCATTAATTATCGGGTTAAAGAACAAGTGTTATTTAAAACACTGTTCACGATAAACCCAAAAATCAATATCAATTCAATTTCAATTAAATATCATTTAATTGGTACACTTCATTAAATCTAAATAAAAAGATTTAATCTTTTCTCAACTGGGTTCAAGAACAGTGTTAGTGAAGACACCATTCACGACAAACCCAAATCCCATTTGATATTCAATATAAGGCTCTGAATAGAAAATATATCGGCTTATATTCAATATCAAATTCTACGATTAACAAATGTCGTATTGGAAATAACGATATAAATATATATCTTTCAAATTTCCATAACAACACCTGTAATATCACGAATTCCAACATCGAAATATTCCGAAGACAATTTCGATTCAAATCCACTCCAATGCAATCATTGGAAATTTTGGTTATTTTCAAAACCATTTCAAATTCAATTTATTTATTTAAAAATAAATAGAATTATAATTCCAGTTCAAAACTAGTTCATTTCGATAAAAATCTATTTTTATCTTTTCAAATATGGAGTTTTTCATCCCAAACTTTCACAAATCATTTCTTATGATTTTACACAAATTATTACTATTTTTAATAATTTTATCAAGGCCCGTACAGTCGATTTCCATCAATGGCCATCGAACTGCACTTACAGCGACCTTTTTCGAATTTGATTTGGACGTGTCTCCAAATCCAACCGTTAGATTTCAAATTTCTCACATTCGTTAGAAAGCTCTTTTCGATACGAACCCAACGGTTCCGGTTTTAGGAGAATCCGACGGTCGGATCTCCCGTAATGCCCGTTTGAAATAAATGGTCGAAATTCGCGAACTGCCGCGGCGCGGCGCGTTCTATTCAGGCCATTATATTATATATAATATATATATAATATATATATCGTCGTTTTCTATTTAAAACGAATTATATAAATAGTTTTGAATTCGTTTCAAAAACATTTTCAACTTCCATTTCAATTCAAATCAAAATTGAATTCTTCTTTATAAATTCGTTTTAAAATCCATTTCTATTCAATTCAAATTTCTGAATTTATTTCACTTCGCTTTCAATTCAATTCGAATTCGTTTTCAATTCAATTCATTTCGAAATCGTTTTCAATTCAATTCATTTCGAAATCGTTTTCAATTCAATTCATTTCGAAATCGTTTTCAATTCAATTCATTTCGAAATCGTTTTCAATTCAATTCATTTCGAAATCGTTTTCAATTCAATTCATTTCGAAATCGTTTTCAATTCAATTCATTTCGAAATCGTTTTCAATTCAATTCATTTCGAAATCGTTTTCAATTCAATTCATTTCGAAATCGTTTTCAATTCAATTCATTTCGAAATCGTTTTCAATTCAATTCATTTCGAAATCGTTTTCAATTCAATTCATTTCGAAATCGTTTTCAATTCAATTCATTTCGAAATCGTTTTCAATTCAATTCATTTCGAAATCGTTTTCAATTCAATTCATTTCGAAATCGTTTTCAATTCAATTCATTTCGAAATCGTTTTCAATTCAATTCATTTCAAAATATTCGATTTCGAAATCACTTTTCAATATTCATTTTAAAATGAATAAAATCGATATAAATATCGTTCACGTCAAAATGGCGTCAATCTAATCCTCACGGCTTCACATATTTCTATTTTCAAATATTCTATTTCAAATATTTCTATTTCAAATATTTCTTTTTTTTTTCGAAACTGGAATGAGGCCCAATCAATTACCATATAATGTTAATTATATGGATTTTCTACAACACATGTATATATCAACAACGATGAATAATCAACCATCAACCAAAGTGCACTACACTGTATAAGCATCAAATATAGACATTTAACGCTTATAGCAGCTTGTCAATCAATCGATCGACATATTTAATCAATCAGGATGAGTGAACTTCAAATTTCATCCTAACACCCGTGTGGGGTTTCAAACCATCAAACACATATTTTATTTGTGCAGTTAGGCGATGTGTAAAATTTATCGACCCAATCAACGTCATTCAAATAGGTGTACATAAACAAACCGTCTGGTTTGTAAATGAATATTTATTTATTCACATTCACGTTAAAAATTATATTTTTAACGATAACACATTTTATTTTAACATATGAATTTCTATTCAGTTCATTCGTTAAATAAAATGCTATTTTTATTTTTTTTTTCTAACTTATTTTAGAAAATTTCGGCGGCATAACGGCACGATACTAGAAACGGGACAAGGCCTAGCCTTATCCCCGGTCTAGTGAAGGCCCACGCCATTCACACATCAATCAAATCAATTCGTTATGCAAACCACAAACTTTGAAGTAAGGATCTAACCTAGCCTTACTCCTTTGCCTTATAACGGCGCACGTCTAATCCTAACCAATTTATCGATTCGATTTTTCACACCACAAACCACATTCAAACCAATATCGCAATCAATCACCAAACAGTCAAACAAACAAGTCCATGGTCTGTGGACGATTGTGTCGGGTGCTACTAAGCACCGTCTGCATCCTAGTATATATATATAACTAGAAATAAAATAGAAAGGTGAGAAATTCTCACCTATAGCTATCCTAGCTCCACGGCTCTTCCTTTGCAGAAGATCTCGTCGTTTCGCCTTTTTGTCACCTTCGTTGCTCGCTTTCACTACATATATAAAAATCGAATTTTTACTTCAAAGTTCAATATATAAAAATCGAATTTTTATTTCAAAGTTCAATATATAAAAATCGAATTTTTATTTCAAAGTTCCATATATAAAAATATGATTTTGACTTCGCTTTCAATATTGAAAAATATGATTTTTACCTTTTGCTTTCAACATATAAAAATATGATTTTTACCTTTTGCTTTCAACATTGAAAAATATGATTTTTGCTTTTTGCTTTCAATATTGAAAAATATGATTTTTGCTTTTTGCTTTCAATATTGAAAAATATGATTTTTGCTTTTTGCTTATAAAAACCAATTCAGTTTTTTTTTATACTTTTTAAAATTCAGTTTTAACCTAATTAAAATTTCAGTTTTAAACTAAATAAAATTTCAGTTTTAAACTAAAATAAAAAAACAGTTTTAAACTAAATAAAAAAAACAGTTTTAAACTAAATAAAAAAACAGTTTTAAACTAAATAAAAAAACAACAGTGAACTTACTGAGAGGGGGGGGGCTGATGTCGGGTCGGAGACTGAGCGGTGCTGGAGTTCGACGAGGGGGGGGGGTTCAGGGCTTGGGTCGCTGCTGGGGTAGGTGGCGACTGCGGTGGCCGATCGAGGTCAGGAGGATGGGGGTTTAGGGTTCTGGGGTTTAACGAGGTCAAGATGGAGGGCTGATGGCGAGAGAGGGAGGGTGCTGGCGGAGGGTCGAGAGGAAACGGCGGCGGTGGCGGCGCCATTCCCTGGCGGCGGTCGAGGCAACGGGGGGGGGGGGGGGGGGGTTATCGCGATTCTTGTTCTCTTTTTTTTTTTTTTTTATTTCTTCTGAGATAAACGAACAGGGGGGGGCCTAGGTTTTAAGGGAAGGGATTTTTTTTTTATTATTAATTATTTATTTATTTATCTCAAATTAAAGTTGACTTTCCGTTTCAACTCAGATTTGAACCCGCCGACTGTCGTCCCTAGCGTAATACCCCCATTTCGAGCACAATGGGATATGTATCGCAAGCTGATTTGATCGTTTCGATAAGTTTCATTTAAATTTACATTTAACTCTATATATTGAATTTTAAACGTACATTTCAAATTGCCGGGGTCACATACTAACTCTATAAATTTCATAAAAATATTTTCTAGCTTCGTATTGACGATGTGGTCCTAACAAAACTAGTTTCGTAGAATTCTGAGACCGTATGAAAAATGGCCAATTTCCAGTCGATTAAATTCAACTGAAATGGTCAAACGCGTTTTCTTTTGCCACGCTCACATATTGATTCGAAAAATTATGAAATTTGGAATCTAGCAATAACTTAACGTCACGGACCCAACAAAACTGGTTTCGTCGAAATCCGAGGTCGTTTGCAAAATTGCTATTTTTAAGGGCCTTATATTATATTAAAATATATATAAATTCCACAGCGACTATTTCTAAATTTCAACTGGACATATCTTTTGATTCCCGCTACGAACTTTTGATTTTTCGGATTCGTTGGAAAGATATTCACAATTAGATCCCATTATTTTTGGTTTCACTAAAATCCGGATTGTTTTGCACCCGTTACATTCAATTGAAGTTTGAAATCGAATTATCGAACTACCGCGCCATTTTCAATTCTATTTATAATTATATATAATTATTTATATTCTAACGACGACGCGTATAATATATACGTTCGAATTATATTCAAAATAAATTTATTGTCGATATTATTTAAAATAATTCATTTTAAATAATCAAAATTCGCTAAAATGGCAAAAATAAAAATTTTAAACTGGCCCAGATTTTCCGGGTTGTTACACTAATTCACTACAAACCATCCTAACAACAAAGTGCTGCCCAAATGTCTCTTGATCATGGCCTCCATCTTCAACTTCCAAGGCTTAAGCATGCAAACTAGATTCAAGTCAAAGGAGCAAGCTTTCTACATCAAATCAAGGAAGTAGAGCATCATCTCAACACCATTCTACGACAAATGCTTGCTCATAAATCTCTAGCCACGCTTCGTAAGTTCTAGCTACTTTTAGATCTAAACGGTAGTTCTAATGTTGACATGAATAAAATGATATGAAACCTAAGTATGTCAGTATATGTGAATCTAGTCTTGCCCCTCTCTTGAACCTATGATTTTGGGCTATTTCTTAGTGATTAAATCATGTCACTCATGTTGTGTTTGACCTAGTTTATCATGCAAGATTGAATCTTGACTTGTGGAATGTTGGCATAAACCCTTAGAACAATTTGACTTGTGGAACATTCATATGAACATGACTTGGGGCTTATGCATGTAAAAGAACCTAAACCCCTCATGACCATTTACATCCCTATGATGATGAACCGAGTGTTATGCTATCATACATGTTTGAGGCCAATCCCATTATGCTATCATACATGTTTGAGGCCAATCCCTTTATGTTATTATACATGTTTGAGGCCAATATGTTGTCATATTATTCCTACTATGTTGACTCGCTTTCACTTGCGTTGGGAATACGCCTTGGGTAGTTTAGTCAAACTTGAGATGGGCTATGAAACTTAACATGAATTAAGTAATGGGACAATGGGCATAAGTGGAAAACATGGACTTTGTCGTGGCCTAAATTTGACATGAACATGACAAGTAGGAAAACATGAAAGTGGCCAACTCGAGGTTGGGTTGAGTTTGTAGCATAAATCTGCCCGGAACCGCCCGGCAAATCCAGTAGCTATAGACAATAAGACCCAATGCGAGTAGTTGGTCATATCGCACTTAAGACCCGAGGTTAGACTAGGTTGTGGTGTAAAGCTGCCCGGACCTGCCCGGCGTAACCAGTAACCACAACAAGTCTAATGTGAGAGGTTGGGGTGCATTAATTTACTTAATGCCACATGATAAGTTTAAGTTAGTTTGACTAATGGCACTTAACTGATATGACATGAATGGGTAGGTTAAGTAAGACCGGACTTGATTACTTAAAGACACTTAACCATATAACACGATTAGCGGATGGGTTAGTTTAACCTAAATGGGTTGATAACACCCGATTGGGATAACGCGATGCGTGGTAGGGTTAAATAAACCCATAAGAATGATACTTAACCATTATAAATATGACTAGTGGATGGGGTTAAGTTAACCTACACTTAACCAATCCGACTCGGTAATTTGATGGGGTTAAGTTAACTTACACTTAACCAATCTGACTTGATAATTTGATAGGGTTAAGTCACGAACCTCTTAAATATGCTTAACCAATCCGACTCGATAATTTAATGGGGTTAAGTTAACCTATACTTAACCAATCCGACTCGATAATTTAATGGGGATTAAGTTAACCTACACTTAACCATTTTTACTCGATGATTTGATGAGGTTAAGACAACCTATACTTAACCAATCTAACGCGGTAGCTTGATGAGGTTAAGATAACCTATACTTAACCAATCTGACACGGTAATTTGATAGGGTTAAGTTAACCTATACTTAAACAATCTGACATGATAATCTAGGGTTAAGTCATGAACTTCTTGATATACTTAACCAACTTGATACATGGTTTGTAGGGCTAAGTCTTGAACTTGAATACTTAGCCAATTTTGACATGATTCGTAGGCGGGGTAAGTCATGAACTCGAATGACAACACTTAACCCATTAGACAAAACCCTAGTTCAGGGGACTAAGTGGAAAATTGTAGTTAATAAGGATAACGGGAAGGGAAACTAAGTGATAAACCTTAGTTAAGGATAACTAAGTAATAATTCTTAGTCAAGAGAATTGGACCAGTTCACAAATAGATGAGTAACCTGATACGGTAGGGCATCGTTTAAACAAACACACAAGGAGGAGCGAATGTTTATCTGACTTAGATAAAGGCTCCAACGAACTGGGTGACGAAGCGGTAGCTTCAGGGGACGTGAGGGTACTCTTGGTATCCCTCTGTGAGGTTGTAGATGATCCGCCTGGGCTCACAGAGGTTAAGGTCTGCGGTAGAAGAACCAAGGGTGTGCCTTGGTTGCTGTGCGAGCAACCTAAAGACTCGGGTGGAATAGCATGGAGTCGGCGATACTTAGTTTAGCCCTGTGATAGCACGTCGTCAACTACCTACCATCTTTAGTCAATCGTGTATGTATGCGGAAAGGCAGAGAACTCCCAACAGACTATATACTTGCTATCTAGTTATGGGTGAGGTTGGCCAATAGGAAAGTGGGGCATGGATGGCCATAGTATAGTTCTCGTGCATGATTTTCTTGGACTTCCTTTCAGTAGTTGAGGGAGGGGTCACGTGGGACCATAACCACCGGTAGAAAAACAGACCTTGATATCTGCATCGGCAGATAACCTAAAGCTCCCGACCGAGTCCTGTATTTCTTGATTAGCCCTATCACGAGACTCGGATGGCACATTGAGATACATGTGCATCTAGACATGGAAAACGATTCACGATACATACGTGGGAAAAAGGGCGTGGTTGACGGGTAGCGTAATCCCTAGCGGTCCTAGGTGGCTTAAATCCAAACCGAGTTACGAAAACGTTTAGTAGGTAGCGTAATCCCTAGTGGTCCTATGTAGCATAAATCCTAGCCGAACATTCGAGAATTCATGATAAGAAAATACAGCTAGATCAAGGGTGACAGTCCAAACGATTTCAAGGATAATGGAACTACGTTGAAGTAGTATATAACTACGTGAGGAAGCCCGTAGGATTTACGGCAAAGGACTAAACATATACATGGAAAGAAACATACGAGTTGGGAAAACCTACAGTAGGTTGACATGGACCATTTCATGACATTGGGCAAGGGACATTTTGTAGCTAACACATGACACGGGTTGGGATACTAGTACGGAAGGTGCAGGGCAAATATACTTGATAGAACCTTGGGATGTTATACTCGATAGAACCTTGGGATGTTATACTCGATAGAACCTTGGGATCTTATACTTGATTCATAGTGACCGTAGTTTATCTTGATATAGTAGTTCATCCTGTTACCTTGGTTTAGCTTGTCTATCTTGTCATCATCCTTATGTTTATTTTCAGTTTATGCATGTCATGTTACCTTTACCTGTTTTTATGCTGGAAGTAGATAGGACTTACCAGTCTTTATGACTGACCCCGTTTCTTTCGCCTCTTTGTCTTCCGTTCCCCCCCCCCCCCACAGGTTTTCAGGAAGGAAATACTGTTATTTAGCTCGGACTTCTTCTGCTTCAAGGTCATCATGTATGGCTTGGATTTTTCTTGGCTATGGCTGCTTTACCGTTTTACTTGGGGAATATTTTATGACTGTGGTTTTATGCTTCTTTAACTATTGCAAGACAGGTTTCCAATGTAATGGCTTTTTAAGGCATTTTGATGTAAAAGGCTTTAGACCTTATAATTTTATGAGGTAATGAAATTTGGTTTTTCTTCCACTGTTTTATATGTTCTGTCTTGTAATATTTCTGTGCATGTTTACCTAGACAACGCCCCTCCAAAGCTAGTGCATTCTCTTGTGAGTGACCCTGGCGGAGGTGGGGTGTTATAGGTAGTTATACCCCAACTTGATTGATTTCATTATTAACAAATAAATAGTAAGATTTCAGGCTCGAAGATCAATGTTGAATAAGAGTTAGTTGAATATAGTATTTGAGTTGTCGTAACGATGTTTTACACAACATCCGTTTTAACCCAAATAAGTGTAAGCTTGGAAATATAATAAAGAATATTTCCTAAGTATAGAAATAAACGAGATCGTAAAAGAAATAAGTAATTGGAGTATTTTCCAATTATAAATAGCATATATTTTCTAAAGTTTAGAAAATATAGGAAGGCGATATTCGGAAATGTTTTCCAAATAACATAAAAGGCCAATATGGTTATTGAAAATATTTGGTTAACAAATATTGATAAAGAAATAGAGAAGTGATTTAACTAATGGAATATTAATTAAGGGCTCAGTGACATGTTCAAAAGGAAAATTTGATTTTTGAAAAGAGTAAACTATTTAAAAACTCCCAGGGAAAGACTGTTTGAATTAAAAACAAATTTAATAGAAATTTGTGAAAGCAAAATTGAATTAAAGTAAAGCCAGTAAAGTGGTAACCGAGATTGAATTAGAATGATATCAAGACAAATTGGATTATGGGATTCAAATTTGAAGTGTAATTTGATAATCAAGTTAAAAGTTGGGAGTCGAGAAGAAACTCGAGTTGAAATGATATTTGGCTTAGATATAAGCGAATGGTTGTGTCGTGGACAAAAGCAGATTGGAATTTGATTGGGATGACCCTTGTATCTGCTGAATTGATAATAGGTGGAAAGGATATAATGATATGCCGACAAAAGGTACAAGTTTATATTTCTATTGAATATGAGATTTATGAGCCGAATTGGTAAGCCCTTGGCTGTTAGATTTTCTTTTGGGTTGGAGATGGCCTAGAGAGGCGAGTGGTGGTTTGACGTATTGACCAGTACAAAGGAGGTACTGGAGAAATTTTTCGAAGAGTTAAGGCACTAGAAAATTTTCAGGATTTTTGGAAATTTTCGTTGATAAGAATTAAATTAATTTTTAATTTTCCAACCAGTCGATAGGGTCGTTCTCTAACTTTTAGCAATTTTGAGGACGGAATTATTTTAAGTGGGAAAGATTGTAATGAACCGCATTGGCAAAGGTATTATAATTAATTTATTTAATTATATAAATAGTAATATTGTAAATTAAATGGTCGTGGAATTAAATAATGGTGAATATTTAATTTAAAATAATAAATTAAATAATATATTTAATCCTGAAATAATCAGAATTGGCTGAAATGGCAATATAATGTGAACTGAATCATCTGTGATATTTAATTCAGCTTGGAATTGAATTTGAATAACGAGTATATTATTTGAACGATAGTTTGAACGTATAATTATAAACGAGCTTGAATTGGCGTAGCAGTTCGTTAATTGGCGATTTGAACTTCAACTGAATGTACAGGATTCGTTTTAAGCCAGATTTCTGGGAAACAAGAAACATGTGGAGCTGGTGGAGTATATCTTTCTAGTGGAAGAGAAAATTCTGGATTTCGTCGGGTAGATTTTGATTTACGTCCAAATCAAATTTTAGAAAAGTCGCTGTGGAATTCCTGTATAATTTATAAAGGAATTGTTTATATTTTAAAAAAAAGGAAATTTCATTTTAAATTGAATATCGATTTAATCGGGATGTGAAGTATCGAGGTATAAATCCCAGTGGAGCTGTACGATATTCTGTTGTGAATATATACGTTAATATTAATTTATTAATATTTTATTTAATTATATTTAAATATATTTATATATTTAAATGGGTCATTCAGAGCTTTACAAATACATTGTGTGAGCATACGAAGTCGGAATTCGACGAAACTAATTTCGTTGGATCCGCAATGTCAAATTATTGTTAGATTCCAAGTTTCGTGATTTTTAGAGTCACTGTGTGACCGTATGGATTTTTAGAGTGGAAAACTGTCAGTATTTTGACGGTTAAAAATACGTTGTGTGAGCATACGAAGTCGGAGTTCGACGAAACCAGTTTCGTTGGGACGGTAATGTCGAGTTGTAGCTACATGTCCAGTTTCGTGATTTTTAGGTATCACGTGTGATCATAGGAATTTTAGAGGACAAATAAATACAGCGTTTGATTATAAATAAATATTATAATCGAATATAATATTATAAAATCCTCTATAAATAAGCCCTCCACAATTCTAAACCTAATTTTTATCTTCCACTAAGTCAACAGATCAAAAAAAATGCGCCGTTGTTCTTTTTCTCCTTCCATTAAAAAGTTCAATCCAAGAAAAAAAATCAAAATAAATTCAAAGAAATATCCTAAAATCTCAAAACAAGTTTCTTGTTAATCCACATAACTTTCTCTTTGATCTGGTGTAGTTTTACTAAGTGCGATGGGTACTCCTAGACACGCGGAAGTTAACAGAAGAACTAGGGTTTGGCACTTCGTGGATTCTAAGCTATAATATGTGGATTCAATTATCGATTCGAGTTCAGTATGGGATTTAGCATCAACTGTGTGTTTTTGGTGAGGTTCGACACAAGTAAATGTCGGTGCTTGCTACAGGCGACGCAAGGAAGGAGTGGTCGAGATGGTAATCGAGCTGGGGATAATGGGTATCAGAGGATAGAGATTTTGATGGGAATGGTGATTTCTGTTTAAGGAATAACGAAGTATTGATTGAGAAAACGAGATGGAAAATCACTGGAATGGTAGCCGCAGTTGTCTGGAGCGTGGTTTCTTAGTCGGGAAGAAGAGTCCTCATACGGGTGGTGCGGATTTTATTGTTTTGGGCCGGGATAGGTAATTATAAAAGGCCCAATTTAAATAGTGTTTAGTTTTAATTAAAATCAAATAGTGTGTTAAGTTCTTAATATCATAACTTTGTGATACGATATCAGAATTAAGCGAAACAAGATCCGTTGGGATCGTAGGGACGAGATCTTCACAATGGAACTGACTGGAAGTCCATCGGAGCTCGTTACAATTTATGGCAAAATAAATTGCCCGTCTGAATCAAATCGAACGACAATTATCGTTAATTAACGATGATAGTCCAATGTGAGTAAAACTCACCAACTCTGAACAGTTCTATTTTTATAACGTATTTTTTTAGAACTGTTAAATATTGGCTGATTGACTGTGTGTTGACTGTTTTATTGAACTGCTAGTCAGTTAGTTGAATTTTCTGTATTGATTCTGTTTAACATAATATATCATATGGAACTGAAAGTGATGTTATCTATATTGTTTAACATCTGTGATGCAGGGAAACAGGTTAGAGGAATCCAACTGGATTCCTCAACATTTATTTTACTGTTTTTCATATATTGTGATATATGATGTGATGTATAATCTATTGTCGATTATATGTTATTGGACGATACTGATCATTGTGATTTGATATGTTGAATAACATAACATACCGAAATGTTGATAAGGGAATATTTTCAAAGTGATATTTGAAAATAAAATATTTATAAATGGAATATTTATAAATAAGAAATATTTATAAATTGGAATATTTATAAATAGGGGATATTTAGAAAAAGGGAAAACTTTATAAAAAGGAAACTGTTATAAGAAGGAAATCATTTTAAAGTGGAGAACCGTTACTAAAAGTAAATCTTTAGAAAAATGAATAAACGTTGTTAAAAAGGAAATCTTTATAAAACGAATAAAGGAGTTAAATCGAATGTGGTATTCGAAAGTTAGTAAATTGAATATGTTATTTGAAAGGGGTTAGTCGAGTCGAGTTGGTTAGATAGAGTTAACCAGTTAGAGTAAATAGATAGAGTTGATTCGAACTAGAGTTATTCAAATGGAGTTAATCGAATTTAGTTTATTCGAATAGAGTTAAACCCAAAGGAGTTATCGAATTAGTTATTCGAAAGGAGTTATTGATTATAGTTTAATCGAAAGGAGTTATCGATTATAGTTTAATCGAAAGGAGTTATCGAATTAGTTATTCGAAAGGAGTTATCGATTATAGTTTAATCGGAAGGAGTTATCGATTATAGTTTAATCGAAAGGAGTTATCGAATTAGTTATTTGAAAGGAGTTAAGGAGTTAAGTAAAAAGAGTTAATCAATTAGGGTTAAAAAATAGAGTTAATCGAATTTAGTTTATTCGAAGAAAGGTTTTCGAATCTAGTTATTCATAAGAGAGATTATTAGATATAGTTATTCGAAGGAAAGAATTATCGAATAGAGATGATTCGAAAGAGAGTTACGTAAGGAAGTTTGTTAAAGAATTTAAAAGGTGAACTTTGTCTATTTCAAGGTTATAATCGTTGTTCAGTTAAGGTCTGAGAGGTAGTATTACCCCAACTTGATTGACTTCATTTTTAACTAAGGGATGGTTAAGGTTCGATAGTGAAGGTGGGTTAAAGGAATTTAGTTAATAAGCGTAATGGTTTGAGTTGGCATCGCGATGGTTTGTTTAAAACATCTTTCTAAGTCCAATGAAGGAGTTTTGGAAATGTTTTCCAAATAAGAACCAGAAATGTTATCTGATATAGAAAACAAGAAATGGGAATGTTTTCCAATGGTAATAACATATATTTTCTAAATTTAGAAAATAATAAATGTTGAATATAGGGAAACAGGAGATAAGTAAATTAAGGAAATATATGATTGATGATTGATAGATAGAATTTCCATCTGGAAATAATATCATTGTTTGCACACGTGTTTTTCTTTGATAGTTAAATCACAGACTATCGAAGTTTTGACCATTTTAACGTTGTTAATATGGAGAGACCGGTTGGATTATTATCCAAAGAACCACTTTGTATTGGCATAATCATTGCGAATCATGTATGCCAAAGATAATTGAAGACGGAGTAAAGTGCAAGGGCTATTGTATAAGTCTTAGATAACAGTATCTAAGATGGATATACTGAATAGTGCCTTCGGTTCATCCTGTTCCTGGATGACTTATATGGACGGATGTCTGACAGAGTATTTCCAGACGATCACGTATATTGATTTCTCCAACCATACCAAGAGTGGAAGCGGAGAAGGAAACTTTTTTTAGCTAACACATAATGTATGGTTGAGGACGTCAATTGGTGATTTGATGGATTTGACGATGTGGAATTCGAAGTGAATCTGGTGTGATGATAAAGCGTATCTTCTAACCTCATCATCCGGTAAATGACAGAAATCGGGCAGGAAGCATGGCTAAGTCGGTCGCACCGAAGTAGGGTGTATAATCAACTGATCTAGAGTTTCATTTATTTCTAAAAATCTGTTGTTGATGCTGTCCCATTCAGGAAACGGTTGCTGATCCCACCCGTTGGAGATATACATTCGATACACTGAAGCGAAATGAGTGGTCGGTCATGTGTGGCCGGGTTGCAAGATGTTCTTGTTGAATACAGTGTATTCCTTTCTAGAGGTACACTCGCGAAAGGTGGTTCCATACCTTGTCATAGTTGGAAATCCATTACCCAATACGTGCTTGCGGTTTTGATTGTATACCATATATGTAGAACGTGAGAAGAAAGCGTTTCTACTAGATGATTATTATATTGTGATTGATAGACCTTATTATAATATCAAAAGGTTTTTGATATAAAGATATTTTGGATTCTCATAAGGGAAAAACCCATTCCGTTACGGCGTGGTCTTGTGAGATATCGTTTACTTGTTAAAACTATTTACTCATACCAGTCCCATGACTGACCCGGAGTTTATTTTGTTGTTTTCCCTAAACTCTTGGGTGCCTAAATTTGTACGGGCAGTCAAGTAGCCGGGATTTACTGTAACATCCCGCATTTTTGTCGGTTGGTATTTGAATATTTAAATCAGTTTAAATATTGAATTTGCAATATAAGTGGATTTATATATTAACTAAAACGAAGTTGAACGTATAAAGATATATATTAATTTTAATCGAGCCCATAACGACGCTGCAGTTCGTAATTTAGCGTTCTGAACTTCAACTGAGTGTACCAGACTCATTTTGAATCGGATTTCTTCGAAACGAGAAGCGTTGGAATCTGCTGAACTGTATTTCTCAAACAAAAGTGAAAAATCAAGATTTTGTCATACAGACTGCAAGATATGTCCAAATCAAATATTCGAAAAGTCGCTGTAGAAACGTATATCGACCGTAACGGTTTATTTGAAATAGCTTGATATCGGATTCGAATTTGGACAGGGTTCTTTTGAGGCGCAGCGATAATTTAATTTTTAGAATTTTACTGTAATTTTTAATTAATTAAATATGCAACTTTTTATTTGGAGTATTGTGCACCCTGTATCAGTATTTTGGGGTTTCAAAATATGAGTTAACCTACCGGTATTATTATATTTTTGGGATCGTGACACCTCGCTGGACAAGACTGTGTTCTTATTTCTGTCCCTAGTGGTTCGAACATGAATATAATATTACGTGGCGTGGTACACAATACTTTTAAAATAATCGCTCATTATAATGGTGTTTTGTGGCAAGTGATACTGACTCGGTATGTTGGAATACAACATGTTTTTAAATGAGCTATAGATTTTAAGGCGTGCAGGCTATAAAACAGACCACTACATGGGTATGATTTATACATTTAAAAAGCTTTACTTTGCAACTAAGTCTCGTACAGCTTTCCTTTCAAACACATTGCAACAATAACCTGTCCTACCCTAAAACAATAATGCATACAAAATGATATGACGTTGGCTTTTAAAGACATCTTGGCATAACAGTGACCTTAATTTCAGATCTATCCTAATATGTCTCGTCCCATTTAAGGCAACCTACAGATGCTCCATGTTCTCAAGGACCTTAGCATGCTTACCTGATTCTCCACAACCAAGTATGTCCCTTGTCTTTAATTTACCTAGATTTGAAGTATGCGTAGCTTAAAGGTACATACATAGCTGCCTAGAAACATATATACGTTTTCTTAATCAGAAAGTAAAGAAGCTGATTGAGGCTAGGCTAGAAGTAGATGTATAAATATATTCACGAACGATCACTTCAATGGTGCATACGCCCATGATTTCATTAAATGAACCATACTTCATTCCTTTTCCATGAAGCAACTTCACGCTATATAAACCGCTCAAACACCCACACTACTCGAGTTCAATTATCCATTGCTGTGAAGTTTCCATGGCAAACAAAGTTAATCCGAATACTACCTGTCATTTAAAAATACAATTTCTTATGTATTGGGTTGCTGCAAGTTCTTCAAATCTCATATTCTTCCTAGCGGTCGATCTCCGTTCCTGTATCCGATCTTCAACCTGGCGTTAGCTAGGGTTAGTTGATCCTCGGGTTTTAACCATCGTTTTGGTGATGTGTAGTTTATCGCTAGAGTTGGGGTAAGGAAGCAAGCAAGGAGGATCGGATATGAGGTTAGAAGGAGTTTAAAGTATATGAGAGTGGAGGAACTATAGCACGCATTTAACAGTGCAAGTTGTACGTAGAGGAAGTGGAAGGTGGTATTAACTTTAGTGGAGAAGAGGGTGAGTTTGTCGAGGCCGACAAAGGGACTGATTTCGTGTTCAAAGGGAAGTGTTGTGTTCATGTTTGCTGAATGGGTGGCTTGCACGTGTGAGTTGAGGTGTGAAGAGAAGTAGTAGTACAAAGGATGGAGGGCGAGTGCAACGAGAAAGGGAGAATAAACCGTGAGCAGAAGGGAGGGGTGTTTAGACGTGAAGATGTGGAGATTTTGCATGGCAGGTGGTGCAGCGTGCGTGCATGAAATAAATGGGAGGGGAGGTTTTGTTTAAGGGATCAATCACGTGAAGGGACAGTGAATGTCAGGGGTTTAAAACATGAAGAAGCTCATGCGGTGGGAGGTTCACGGATGGAGCAGTGCGTAAACTTGGGAAGTGAACGTGAGTGTGTATATGTGAGTGTGGAGTTGTAGTAGAGGCTGAAGACCGGTTCGACGGACGGAGGTGAGCTGCATGGGAAGGGCTGGGGTGTTTGATGACTGCATGTGTACTGGAGAGGTGCTGAAGGGGGTTCGGTTATGGGAAGTAGTTGGTACGAGATTTGATATACTGGCTTACGGTGGTCAGAACGTGGATGGAAAGAGTTGGTGCGTGTTTTGTATGGGAAAGATGAGGAGAGTAACGCATGGAGATGAGGTCTGTAACATGAGCGAATTAGCACAACGTATGATGAAAGGTATAAGGTCAGTGGAAATGCAAATGCCGGCAGTGAGAAAATACATGACGTGAAGTGATGGTCTCGCCCGAAAGGAGGTCGACGCTTACACGAAGTGAAGTTCATTGATGACGTTCGTCGGTCGAATGGTGGAGTATGAAGGCGTTGTTCGAAAGGAGCAATATCGAGCGAAAATGATTTCGGGATGAACGGTTGTCTGACGAAGGCAGAAAGGAGACGGTGATTAGGCCGACAATGGTCTGGTCGGGAAGATAGAAGGTTCACTGTGTTAAGGAAGTCGCAAGCTACTCACTGAAGCTGATCCAGAACCATTTGAAGCACGTCTGAATTTATGGCAGAATTGAACGCCTGGTTTAGTCGACTGACTCAAATCATCATTAAACGGTTAATGCGCCAAGGTGAGTAAATTCACTAACTCTGATCTATTTTAAAATATTTTAATTATATTTTAATTTTGTTTGAATGATGTGTGATTGTCGATTTGGTAGATTACAATTAATTTGGTTGAATATTATATACCGTTACATATGCACACATCATCGGTTGGAAACTGATTCCATCGATTAGAATATTCCCTAGTATAAAGTTAGCGTAAATTGTGTTGACTAACATCTGTGGATGCGGAAACCGGTTGGAGGAATCCGACCGGATTCCTTGATAATTATATGTACTGTTTGTTTTGTATGAACCCGAATTATATTTAAAACCCCATTGGAATATTGATGTTGAACGGAAATTCAACATCTGTTTCGATAAATAAATAAACGATATCAATTTAGAAGTGATAACAGTCGACCGAAAAAACATCGTTTTGTTAAGAAGTTGATTCGCCGTCAGGCAAATCAATAAAGTTAATTATAAAAATGATATTTTTTATAATTAAAGAGAAGTTTAAATTTATAATAGAAGTTCTATTATGGACCAGTGTTTTAGAATTCGTTTTTATAAAATAAATAAAAACGATTGTTGACATTTAATTAAGTTATAAAGCAAAAATTATCTGACGAGTAAATATGTGGATAATTATATTTAAGATAAACCATTTAGAAATATTATTAGATTTATTAGAGTTAATCTAATGTTAAGAAGTAATTAAAATCAATTAAGGGATTTACTGATGGAATGAAGTTGATTTAATCAACTGTTATTTGGGAAAATGATTATCAGATTAATTGAATTTTAGTTAATCTAACGAAAACAGTTTGGAAATAAATTAATCAAGATTAATGAGATTAGTTACCCGTTTAATTTAAGAAGTTATAAGGAGAATATTACAGCGTATGACAAGTTTAGAACAATAGCAATAAAATAACGCTGTTGATAAGGTAAGTGTGACTGTAATTAGTTATAAGGAGAATATTACAGCGTATGACAAGTTTAGAACTATAGCAATAAAATAACGTTGTTGATAAGGTAAGTGTGACTGTAATTAGTTATAAGGAGAATATTACAGCGTATGACAAGTTTAGAACTATAGCGACAAATTAACTACTGTTGATTTGACTTAAGCGTGACTTTTATATATAGCAGCACTTCCTAGGAAATGTAACAGTTTGGTTTGAAATCCACTTATTCTAGAGTAATAAGTAACGACGTTTGTTCAAAGAAATATAAGAAAGAGTTTAGAAAAAGAATTGGGGAATCGTATTAGAAACTGATGACAGCATTTCGATGTTCGAAATGTGATTAGAATTAAACCATTAGGATTTGTAACTAGAATTCGACGATGTCGAATGTATTAAAAGTAAACTATTTTTAGGGATTATAATCTGATAGAATAATTAACATTTAGTTTAAACAAATAAATGTTAATAGGATAGGAGTCAGTATTTAGTTATAAACTTGATATCGATTAGATAAGAAGTTGACTTAGAGACAGAGTTTATAAAGTGGAATAGGAGTGAAAAAGTATGAAAGAGATTTCGGTAAACAAGATAAGGGAGATTATTATGTGAATAAAGAGTTATATGATCAAGGTGTTCAGATTTCTATAATAAGGGATGGTATTCACATTTCAAAATGAATAATGTTTTAAAAGTAAACGTGGGACCGATTAAAAGGTTAAAATGAAATTGGAAATATTTTCCAATATAATTAGGGTAGATTATCCAAGTATAGAAATAAAGAATGTGAAAATAATGGATCGAACGTTGATAACGTATATTTTCTGGAATATGAAAGAATAAGAGTTTTATAACAACCGGAAATGTTTTCCAAGAGTGTAAAAGGGTAAATCGGGAGTATAGTAATATCCGGTAAGATATGGGAATTCGAATAATAAAAATGAATGTCGAATAAAAAGTACCCGTGGTTGTGTGATGTTAGTTGTAAATCTAAATAATGTTGTTTTTACTTCGATAGTTAAATAATCGATTATCGAAGTGTTTTGACCATCGTTGTCAATATGGAGAGACCGGTTGGATATATTATCCGGAAACCACTCCATATAGGCATAAGCGTTGCGAATTAGATATGCTGAAGATAATTGAAGACGGAGTTAAATGCAAGGGTCGTCCAGTCCCAGAATGATGTTTTTCTGTTTGCCCAGTCCCAGGACAACTTGTATGGACGAGTGTCATACAGAGTATTTCCAACGGTCACGCCGTTGATTTTACGAATATACCAAGTTGGTGGGGAGAAGGTGACTTCTCTTTATTCTACACCAAGTGTGCATTTGTGTAATCAATGTGTGATTACGGATTTGACGATGTGACATTCAAAGTGAATGGTGATTAGATGTTCTGAAGATAGACATAGCCTCTAGCCTCACAACCGAGAATGACAGAAGTTGGGCTAGGCAGCATGGCTAGTTGGGTCATCCCCAAGCAGGGTGTATTGTCACCGATCTAGAGAAAATTCATATTTATACTTCTTTTCGATTCTGTATCTTCGGATTGACGGTTGGATGGCCTACAACCGTGGTGGCAATATATTCGCGACACTCAAGCTAAATGAGTGAGCGGTCATGTGTGGCCGGGTTGAAAGACGTTCTTGTTGAACCCTGAGTGTATCCCCTCTAGAGTACACTATTCAGAAGGTGCTCCCATACCTTGTCTGCTGAAATTCGTTCTCCAATAAGCGCCCTGCGGTTTATGATTTTATAACATATATATGTGGAACGTGAGATGCAAGCGTTCTGCTACTTAGATATTTATGTGCTTAGACATTATTATAATATCACTGGTTTTGATATCCAAGTAATTTGGGATATAGTAAGGTAAAAGCCGTCCATGTTTATGTGTGGGCTGGTCTTACTATTATCCTTTTGTTTCAAAAAGATTTTCTTCAAAGTAAAACCATATGGTTAGAATTTACTCACACCAGTCCCATGACTGACCCAGAGTTTATTTTGTTTGTTTTCCCTAAACTCTTGGGTGCCCAAATTTGTACAGGAAGTCAAGTGTTTCAGGCTTTTACAGATTCACTTGGAGGAGCTCAAAGAAGGAATCTCCACCAGTAGTTATGTAGAGATAGTTCCGCTGTGATGTGATGTATTGTACTCTGATATATGGTATGTATATACAATACAGTTTTGTAATTCAAAGTAATGTTATATAATACATTTATCTCATTCCGTTGTGAGTTCGTGTTTACTCTGATTCTGTTCAGTTGTGATCTTCTTCTTCTTCTATTCTATGAGTTCTATCTTTTCTTTCTCGTCCTCTTAATTCTTCTATTAATGTCCCGGTATTTTCGATGCTCGAGAAATTGACAGTGTATTTATGTTGATTTTCTGGGTCGAAAATCCCAGACGTTACAGTTGGTATCAGAGCATAAGGTTAAGTGATTACCTTGGCTCTGTGGCGTAACTCAATAGAGATGGAGTTAGTAATACTCTAGATTAAGTTGAGTGTATATATATATGAGCGTGTATTTGTGATTAATATAAAAACGGTTTTATATTGTGTTGACTGGTAAGTCGAGTGGTTTATGAATTCTGGTCGAAACAGTAATGCAAACTGAGTCGATAGGTGTTTCTAAACTCTTGAACAGAGTAATTCGACATAGTATGTTTTGAAAAGAGGGCAAATGAAATAATTTACCCAAAGTATATTTTGATATAAAAAGAAGTGTATATCTTGATATTAATATAATATATTGGATATGTGATCATTATTATGATCGAACAGGATTATAATTGAGTTGGTCATATAAATTACCAATCGAAATATTATATAAGTATGATCTGTAAAATCAGATGAGCTGAATTTGAATTAAAAACCAGAATTGAAATAAAACTCTAGAAACTTGGAAAAGAATTGAAATTGAATTTGAATTAAATATAGGGGAATTTTAAAATCCTGGGAGATTTGAAAATTTGTTTTCCAAGTGCTATGAAAGATATTTTGAAGTAATTTCAAAAATAGAGTGATTAAAAATGAGTTTTTAAAGCAATATAGTATTGAACTCACTTCGATGGTTGGAAAATAAATTCCGATGATGATCGCGACATTATCGGTGTTCATTTTCGAGCTGGTAAGTGACGGATTACTACCAAAGATTTTGTTTTGTATTATTTGAGAAACAAGTTGTCAGAAATTCAAATGTTTTGAATTATATATGATTTCAAACTGATTTGAAATAAATCCCAGGAATTTGAATTCTGAAATAAAAATTTAACTTATGGAGTTAAAATCGTAAAAATGGAATTTAAACAAAGATAACAAAACTGGACTGAATTTGGAAAGATCCAGAATGAAAATTATAAAAGAAAAAATATTGGAGATTCGAGTTATTAAAAATGAATTGATTCTTGGAGAATAAGAATCGAATTTTGAATTAGAGATGGAGATAACTGATTTGAGAAATAAATCAGTAAATGGAATGTCGTAATAAAACTTAACAAGGTTAAGAACTGATAGTGGAATTGGAGTTAAAATATAAATTGTCTTAGTAAAAGCGAATTGATGGAAATTGAAGATAAATTGATTGGAGATCAGTTGGAAATGTTTGGATATATGCTAGTTTGATAGCAGATGGCAGAGATAGAGTTGAATGCCCAACAGAGAAGGTACATGTTTATATACGAGATTTTTATGAGTCGGTTTAGGCAAGCCGTTTGGCTGTTTGATTTTCTTTTGGATTGGAGAAGGCCCGGAGTGGCAAGTTGTTGTAGTACCGAGTGAGCCGTGCAGAGGAGATGCTGGCGAGATTCTCTGAAAATTTAAGTTGTTAGGAAATTTTCAGAAATTTTGAAAATATTCGAAATAATAAGGTATTAATATTTTAATTGGAAATAATCAGTTCAGTGGAAACTGGAATTATTAAGTAAACCAAAAAGATTTTTAACCATGTTATAACAGAGATTGTAGCATTTTCCCTATCTTAGCAATTTCGAGGACGAAATTATTTTAAGGGGGAAGGTCTGTAATGTCCCGCATTTTTGTCGGTTGGTATTTGAATATTTAAATCAGTTTAAATATTGAATTTGCAATATAAGTGGATTTATATATTAACTAAAACGAAGTTGAACGTATAAAGATATATATTAATTTTAATCGAGCCCATAACGACGCTGCAGTTCGTAATTTAACGTTCTGAACTTCAACTGAGTGTACCAGACTCATTTTGAATCGGATTTCTTCGAAACGAGAAGCGTTGGAATCTGCTGAACTGTATTTCTCAAACAAAAGTGAAAAATCAAGATTTTGTCATACAGACTGCAAGATATGTCCAAATCAAATATTCAAAAAGTCGCTGTAGAAACGTATATCGACCGTAACGGTTTATTTGAAATAGCTTGATATCAGATTCGAATTTGGACAGGGTTCTTTTGAGGCGCGGTGATAATTTAATTTTTAGAATTTTACTGTAATTTTTAATTAAATAAATATGCAACTTTTTATTTGGAGTATTGTGCACCCTGTATCAGTATTTTGGGGTTTCAAAATATGAGTTAACCTACCGGTATTATTATATTTTTAGGATCGTGACACCTCGCTGGACACGACTGTGTTCTTATTTCTGCCCCTAGTGGTTCGAACATGAATATAATATTACGTGGCGTGGTACACAATACTTTTAAAATAATCGCTCATTATAATGGTGTTTTGTGGCAAGTGATACTGACTCGGTATGTTGGAATACAACATGTTTTTAAATGAGCTATAGATTTTAAGGCGTGCAGACTATAAAACAGACCACTACATGGTTATGATTTATACATTTAAAAAGCTTTACTTTGCAACTAAGTCTCGTACAGCTTTCCTTTCAAACACAGTGCAACAATAACCTATCCTACCCTAAAACAATAATGCGTAGAAGATGATATGACGTTGGCTTTTAAAGACATCTTGGCATAACAGTGACCTTAATTTCAGATCTATCCTAATATGTCTCGTCCCATTTAAGGCAAGCTACAGATGCTCCATGTTCTCAAGGACCTTAGCATGCTTACCTGATTCTCCACAACCAAGTATGTCCCTTGTCTTTAATTTACTTAGACTTGAAGTATGCGTAGCTTAAAGGTAAATACATAGCTGCCTAGAAACATATATACGTTTTCTTAATCAGAAAGTAAAGAAGCCGATTGAGGCTAGGCTAGAAGTAGATGTATAAATATATTCACGAACGATCACTTCAATGGTGCATACGCCCCTGATTTCATTAAATGAACCATACTTCATTCCTTTTCCATGAAGCAACTTCACGCTATATAAACCGCTCAAACACCCACACTTCTCGAGTTCAATAATTCATTGCTGTGAAGTTTCCATGGCAAACAAAGTTAATCCGAATACTACCTGTCATTTAAAAATACAATTCTTATGTATTGGGTTGCTGCAAGTTCTTCAAATCTCATATTCTTCCTGGCGGTCGATCTCCCTTCCTGTATCCGATCTTCAACCCGGCGTTAGCTAGGGTTAGTTGATCCTCGGGTTTTAACCATCGTTTTGATGATGTGTAGTTTATCGCTAGAGTTGGGGTAAGGAAGCAAGAAAGGAGGATCGGAGATAAGGTTAGAAGGAGTTTAAAGTATATGAGAGTGGAGGAACTATAACACGCATTTAACAGTGCAAGTTGTACGTAGAGGAAGTGGAAGGTGGTATTAACTTTAGTGGAGAAGAGGGTGAGTTTGTCGAGGCCGACAAGGGACTGATTTCGTGTTCAAAGGGAAGTGTTGTGTTCATGCTTGCTGAATGGGTGGCTTGCACGTGTGAGTTGAGGTGTGAAGAGAAGTAGTAGTACAAAGGATGGAGGGCGAGTGCAACGAGAAAGGGTGAACAAACCATGAGCAGAAGGGAGGGGTGTTTAGACGTGAAGATATGGAGATTTTGCATGGCAGGTGGTGTAGCGTGCGTGCATGAAATAAATGGGAGGGGAGGTTTGGTTTAAGGGATCAATCACGTGAAGGGACAGTGAATGTCAGGGGTTAAAACATGAAGAAGCTCATGCGGTGGGAGGTTCACGGTTGGAGTAGTGCGTAAACTTGGGAAGTGAACGTGAGTGTGTATATGTGAGTGTGGAGTGTAGTAGAGGCTGAAGACCGGTTCGGCGGACGGAGGTGAGCTGCATGGGAAGGGCTGGCGTGTTTGATGACTGCATGTGTAGTGGAGAGGTGCTGAAGGGGGTTCGGTTATGGGAAGGAGTTGGTACGAGATTTGATATACTGGCATACGATGGTCAGAACGTGGATGGAAAGAGTTGGTGCGTGTTTTGTACGGGAAAGATGATGAGAGTAACGCATGGAGATGAGGTCTGTAACGTGAGCGAATTAGCACAACGTATGATGAAAGGTATAAGGTCAGTGGAAATGCAAATGCCGGCAGTGAGCAAATACATGACGTGAAGTGATGGTCTCGCCCGAAAGGAGGTCGACGCTTACACGAAGTGAAGTTCATTGATGACGTTCGTCGGTCGAATGGTAGAGTATGATGGCGTTGTTCGAAAGGAGCAATATCGAGCAAAAATGATTTCGGGATGAACGGTTGTCTGACGAAGGCGGAAAGGAGACGGTGATTAGGCCGACAATGGTCTGGTCGGGAAGATAGCAGGTTCACTGTGTTAAGGAAGTCGCAAGGTACTCACTGAAGCTGATCCAGAACCATTTGAAGCACGTCTGAATTTATGGCAGAATTGAACGCCTGGTTTAGTCGACTGACGCAAATCGTCATTAAACGGTTAACGCGCCAAGGTGAGTAAATTCACTAACTCTGATCTATTTTAAAATATTTTAATTATATTTTAATGTTGTTTGAATGCTGTGTGATGGTCGATTCGGTAGATTACAATTAATTTGGTTGAATATTATCTACCGTTACATATGCACACATCATCGGTTGGAAACTGATTCCATCGATTAGAATATTTCCTAGTATAAAGTTAGTGTAAATTGTGTTGACTGACATCTGTGGATGCGGAAACCGGTTGGAGGAATCCGACCGGATTCCTTGATAATTATATGTATTGTTTGTTTGGTATGAACCCGAATTATATTTAAAACCCCATGTGAATATTGATGTTGAACGGAAATTCAACATCTGTTTCGATAAATCAATAAACGATATCAATTTAGAAGTGATAACAGTCGACCGAAAAACCATCGTTTTGTTAAGAAGTTGATTCGCCGTCAGGCAAATCAATAAAGTTAATTATAAAAATTATATTTTTTTTATAATTAAAGCGAAGTTTAAATTTATAATAGAAGTTCTCTTATGGACCAGTGTTTTAGAATTCGTTTTTATAAAATAAATAAAAACGATTGTTGACATTTAATTAAGTTATAAAGCAAAAATTATCTGATGAGTAAATAAGTGGATAATTATATTTAAGATAAACCATTTAGAAATATTATTAGATTTATTAGAGTTAATCTAATGTTAAGAAGTAATTAAAATCAATTAAGGGATTTACTGATGGAATGAAGTTGATTTAATCAACTGTTATTTGGGAAAATGATTATCAGATTAATTGGATTTTAGTTAATCTAACGAAAACAGTTTGGAAATAAATTAATAGTTACCTGTTTAATTTAAGAAGTTATAAGGAGAATATTACAGCGTATGAAAAGTTTAGAACAATAGCAATAAAATAACGTTGTTGATAAGGTAAGTGTGACTGTAATTAGTTATAAGGAGAATATTACAGCGTATGACAAGTTTAGAACTATAGCAATAAAATAACGTTGTTGATAAGGTAAGTGTGACTGTAATTAGTTATAAGGAGAATATTACAGCGTATGACAAGTTTAGAACTATAGCGACAAATTAACTGCTGTTGATTTGACTTAAGCGTGACTTTTATATATAGCAGCACTTCCTAGGAAATGTAACAGTTTGGTTTGAAATCCTCTTATTCTAGAGAAATAAGTAATGACGTTTGTTCAAAGAAATATAAGAAAGAGTTTAGAAAAAGAATTGGGGAATCGTATTAGAAACTGATGACAGCATTTCGATGTTCGAAATGTGATTAGAATTAAACCATTAGGATTTGTAACTAGAATTCGACGATGTCGAATGTATTAAAAGTAAACTATTTTTAGGGATTATAATCTGATAGAATAATTAACATTTAGTTTAAACAAATAAATGTTAATAGGATAGGAGTCAGTATTTAGTTATAAACTTGACATCGATTAGATAAGAAGTTGACTTAGAGACAGAGTTTATAAAGTGGAATAGGAGTGAAAAAGTATGAAAGAGATTTCAGTAAACAAGATAAGGGAGATTATTATGTGAATAAAGAGTTATATGATCAAGGTGTTCAGATTTCTATAATAAGGGATGGTATTCACATTTCAAAATGAATAATGTTTTAAAAGTAAACGTGGGACCGATTAAAAGGTTAAAATGAAAATGGAAATATTTTCCAATATAATTAGGGTAGATTATCCAAGTATAGAAATAAAGAATGTGAAAATAATGGATCGAACGTTGATAACGTATATTTTCTGGAATATGAAAGAATAAGAGTTTTATAACAACTGGAAATGTTTTCCAAGAGTGTAAAATGGTAAATTGGGAGTATAGTAATATCCGGTAAGATATGGGAATTCGAATAATAAAAATGAATGTCGAATAAAAAGTACCCGTGGTTGTGTGATGTTAGTTGTAAATCTAAATAAATGTTGTTTTTACATCGATAGTTAAATAACCGATTATCGAAGTGTTTTGACCATCGTTGTCAATATGGAGAGACCGGTTGGATATATTATCCGAAAACCACTCCGTATAGGCATAAGCGTTGCGAATTAGATATGCTGAAGATAATTGAAGACGGAGTTAAATGCAAGGGTCGTCCAGTCCCAGAATGATGTTTTTCTGTTTGTCCAGTCCCAGGACAACTTGTATTGACGAGTGTCAGACAGAGTATTTCCAGCGGTCTCGCCGTTGATTTTACGAATATACCAAATTGGTGGGGAGAAGGTGACTTCTCTTTATTCTACACCCAATGTGCATTTGTGTAATCAATGTGTGATTACGGATTTGACGATGTGACATTCAAAGTGAATGGTGATCAGATGTTCTGAAGATAGACGTAGCCTCTAGCCTCACAACCGAGAATGACAGAAGTTGGGCTAGGCAGCATGGCTAGTTGGGTCATACCCAAGCAGGGTGTATTGTCACCGATCTAGAGAAAATTCATATTTATACTTCTTTTCGATTCTGTATCTTCGGATTGACAGTTGGATGGCCTACAACCGTGGTGGCAATATATTCGCGACACTCAAGCTAAATGAGTGAGCGGTCATGTGTGGCCGGGTTGCAAGACGTTCTTGTTGAACCCTGAGTGTATCCCCTCTAGAGTACACTACTCAGAAGGTGCTCCCATACCTTGTCTGTTGAAATTCATTCTCCAATAAGCGCTCTGCGGTTTATGATTTTATAACATATATATGTGGAACGTGAGATGCAAGCGTTCTGCTACTTGGATATTTATGTGCTTAGACATTATTATAATATCATTGGTTTTGATATCAAAGTAATTTGGGTTATAGTAAGGTAAAAGTCGTCCATGTTTATGTGTGGGCTGGTCTTACTATTATCCTTTTGTTTCAAAAGGATTTTCTTCAAAGTAAAACCATATGGTTAGAATTTACTCACACCAGTCCCATGACTGACCCAGAGTTTATTTTGTTTGTTTTCCCTAAACTCTTGGGTGCCCAAATTTGTACGGGCAGTCAAGTGTTTCAAGGTTTTACAGATTCACTTGGAGGAGCTCAAAGAAGGAATCTCCACCAGTAGTTATGTAGAGATATTTCCGTTGTGATGTGATGTATTGTACTCTGATATATGGTATGTATATACAATACAGTTTTGTAATTCAAAGTAATGTTATATAATACATTTATCTCATTCTGCTGTGAGTTCGTGTTTACTCTGATTCTGTTCAGTTGTGATCTTCTTCTTCTTCTATTCTGTTAGTTCTATCTTTTCTTTCTCATCCTCTTAATTCTTCTATTAATGTCCCGGTATTTTCGATGCTCGAGAAATTGACAGTGTATTTATGTTGATTTTCTGGGTCAAATATCCCAGACGTTACATTTACAGATATACTGGAAGAGCTTGGAGCAGGAGGCTTCAAGATTATATAGCTATAGGTTATTTCCGTTGTGTTGTAAGTGCTGTACTCTGATAATGTTATTGTATACATATAATGATTTGATTTCAATGATATGTTATCTATTGTATGTTGTTTCGTTCCGCTGTGAGATTCGTGTTAATCTGATGTTGTGTTCTTCTTCTTCTTCTTCTATTCTAAGTTTCTATCTTATCTTTCCTCACCCTCTGTTTTCTTTCTATAAATTTCTAGATTTTCAGTTTAATTTGGGGTTGGACTTGTGTTTTTGGTCAGCTCAAATTGGACCGGATTTTCGGTTCATTACATTGTAACTGAAGCTAAATAAAGTGAAATGTAAAGTAAATCTGATTTATCGAAATTGAATGGTTTCACCCACCTTTGAAATTTATTATGAATCAACATTGATTTGAAATATATATGAATTGTGAACTCGGTATTTGTTATAAATTGAAATCATTGAAAATGATAATCTGAATTGGAATGTAACTATTTAAATTAATTTGATCGAATTGAAATGAAGGTAAATTGGAAGTTTAATCGATGGGATTATTGAAAATTGAGTTGGTTGAATTGATGATTTAAATATGACTTCAAGTTCAATTGAAAATGTTAGAGAAACGATTCTAATTCCAACTATAGTATTTCAAATCATTTTATAAACCATTTTAACAATAATAATTTTTCTTTATAAACTACTTTACTTTATTTACTATTTTATCTTATAAATTATTTTAAATAAATTATTTTATAATTAGCTATTTATTTTATAAATTTCTTTAATGTTTTAATTATATATTTTAATTAATTTGATAATTCTATTTAAGTACAAACTATTTATTTTTCAAAACTATTTCAATTATATATCTAAATTATTTTAAATATACTATTAACTATTTTAATATTCAAATTATTTAAGTTGGAATTGTCTCAAGATTTTAATTGGTTTAAATGGAGATTTTAGTATGAATAATATTCTATTTTGAATATTGAATGATTTTGAAAATATGATATTTTGATATGAAGTATGAACCTCTTCGAAATGTAAAAAATGTAAACGATTGGTTGTTAAAGAGACTGGGATCGGATATTATCATACTCTTTGCCAATACCGAAAACCACTTTAACAACTATGTACGCGGTGAAGTTCCAGAAAAGGTGTTTGTGACGGCTCGCCACGCACCAGCCGACATTTCAAATGAAAGTGCGTTGTACCAATGTCTAACCAGCACGGGACGGTCGTCAAAGAAAGGAAAGAAAAAGATTTTGAACTAACAAGTAACCTGTAGAATGTATCACAGTGCATGGGATAAAATATAATAATAACATACTTGACAAAAACACAGGTGAGACAGTGCATAATCTGAAACTAAACCATGATAGCAGCGGAAAATTCAAAATACGGATTATGTTCCACATCATCATTATTACAAATTTTCAAATAGTCTCTAAGCAAAAAAAGAAAGGTACACTACTAATGCCCAAAGTAGTGACCAGCATCGACACAGGGAGAATATATATATATATATCATATGTGGGAGCCTCCTGCTCGTCTCCTGTACAGCTACTCGTGTGCATACCACCTAACCTGTCTCTAGTCTTCCCGTTTAAGAGCACCCAGAGTAATCAGAAGAGACATAAAACTCTAGGTCAGACAAAAGTCTGGTATGAGCGATAAGTAGCAAAAACAGAACAATAACAGTTATATTAAACCATACCTGAACATGGACCTGCAACCAAAGAGTTAGCACAACAGGATATACAATACTCTAAGGTGACACTAACATATGGTGTAAAGATACAGGGGTGGGGTATGCATGTCATAGTGATGTCAAACAATCAAGCATAGCAACCATCCTCACATCTCTCACTCAGTGCGTAAAGCATATGATATCCACCGCTTTGATCACCCAAATCCTTGCTATGATCACTCTGCCCTATGGTGTCATGACGACTCCACTGCACTAATCCATAGCCATTAGTCCTTGCTATGTCCACTCTGTCCCATGAAGTCATGACGACTCCACTGCACTGGCTCATAGCCATTTTACGATCACTCTGCCCCATGGAGTAATAACTACCCCACTGCACTGGTCCGTAGCCTAAAACAATCATCTCTTAGTGGTGAATCAAAGCTATGGACGTCGAAAACTCCTTAGCACACGTCCCACAGTAAAGCCCAACTCAAGAAGTTAACTCGTTAGTTCCCAACTGGATCCTGAGTCCTACTTCCTATTTGGACTACCTTTGTATCTCGGGTTTTAGTCGAATTGGAGTAGGTCTTCAAAAGAGTCGTCGCATAGGAGTACATGTCTGGTTCGGTTCGGCTTCCTTCCCTTGGTTCAGTCCGACTTCCTTCCCATGGTTTGGTTCGAACATATGATGCCCAAGTCCATAGTTCCGTTCGGTTCGGGTTCATCGCTTCGGTTCGGTTCGGGTATGGCGTTCGAGTCCTCGGTTCGGTCCTCCACCTCTTGCCTTTGGTTCGGTTTGAAATGTCCAGAGTCCGGCCCGATCCTCCTATCTATCTCCGATCTGATCCCTTTCTCCAATTCGGTTCGTGTGGCCTTCCTTTTTCCTTACTTTCTCCTGTGCCGAGCTTCGGTTAGGTTCGGTACTCATCCTCCAATCTGAAACCCTGCAGTTTTTACAACGAGCTAATCTCATCCATTTTCGCCATATAACGGCATTTTCAACCATTCTAACTTTCCTATAGGATTACTTAACATTCCAAAAAGTAATAACAACAAAAAGAGTCGACCATAAACATCCAAACATCAGTCATATGAATTATTTTGGATCAAACATACCCAAACCCATGGTTTTTCCCTCAATCCCCTTAATCATAGTTTAAGCATACAATTAGCAAAATATGCCGAAATTGACTCAAATTTGTATCAGAGCCCTAAAATAATATTTTAGAATTTAACAAATTTTTTCCAGATTTTTCTGATATATAATTTCGCTAATTATCACTAATCACCCCTAATTAGCCGTAATTAGTGAAAAACAATGCAAATCACTCATCTTAGCCACAAATTACTTATAGATCTGAAAGTATCTCAAATATAGGTTGAATCTCTGTGCAACACAGCAGCTCTATTCCCAATTTGATGCTAATTTTCCTTGATTTGATGTAGCTTGGCTTAATCTTCAATTAGAAAGCGATTAGGAGCGATTTGGGATGAAATTAGAAGGCGGAGGCCATTGTTAGGGTTCCTAGAAGGTAAACGGCAGCTAGAAAACTGAAATAGAATCAAAACCTAACTCATTTCAGCCTCCCCATCACCCAAATCCCGAAATGGGTTATGGGCCCATTCATTAATCACCTTATTTGGCCCGGTTAAGCATCTTTTCACCTTCCAAACCTTATTTCAGCCATATCTCCCAAATGGTAAGTCCTTTTTTCACATATGACCACTCTACAAAAAGGTAAACCATCATCTGAATCTAATGGAAGTGGTTTCAGGTCAAAACTCCTTGCCAATCAATAGTTATGGCAGAAACAAGATCAGCTAGGGGCAAAACAGTCATTTAAAAATCGGCAAAAATCATGAACATCGGAAATGACCCCGATAGTCGTCTCCCAAAGTTACATGGCTATACGATTTCGCATGAGAAAGAAATAAATATTCTACAATCCCCTGATGCATAGAATGCGGGTCGTTACATTCTCCCCCTTAAGAAATTTCAGCCCCTAAATTCCTTAATTAAGAAACAAGTAAAGTATCTCGCATGCCTACCAACTATTCACAACAATCAAACTTACAAAACAACAAACAAGTCTATCCTAGCATGCAGAAAACTAAATTGCAATTAAAATCTTACTAGACGAAGAGTTCTGGATACGTCTTCCTAATGCTCTCCTCTGTTTCCCAAGTACTGTCATTCTCATCCTCGCTTCATTAAACCTTGACAAGATTCACAGCTTTAGCTCCTTCTCTCATGCCAAATCCAAGTCATTTAGCCTAGATAGCACAGGGAAAAGGATCAAACCATTCATTAACTCCGCTAATTCAAGTTCTGTTCACTCTCGCTATTGGAAAGATTTGTACAAGTTATACGTTTCATCACCACTTTGTAGAAAATCGTTAGGTATGAATATATCAGATACATGTGACTCGATTGGTGAAATAGTCTCTCTCTCCAAAAAAATATGTTTTTTTTTACCGACGCACAAAGAAAATATTTTATTGCGAATGAACAAGATATTGAGGAATTGTGGCTTTCCGCAGCAACTTCTTTCGCTTCTTTGGGTCTGTTGGGAGTATTCCATTGAGGAGGTACCATCCAAAATTTAAAAGTTGATCCATTCTCAGTCTAGGTAAAGTCCATCTTGCTGTGATAGGAATGAACAAAAACAAATAAGCTTTAGCTAATGTAATAAATATACCAATTGTTATTCCAAAAACGCCTTCGAAGTTTCTTCGTATCGTGCTCGACAATACGAATCGGCTTGCGGTTCCCAACCGCCTCGGGTTCTACTTCGAAATCATCCAACTGATCAAGTGAAATAGTCGCATCGGGGTTGTGCACGAATTTCCTTAATTGGGAAACATGAAATACATTATGAACTCCTGCTATCTTCTCTGGTAATTCAACTTTATATGCCAAATTCCCAACTTGCTCGAGGATCGGGAATGGACCAACAAATCTTGGTGCTAACTTGCCTCTCCTACCAAATCGTATCACGCTCTTTAACAGAGAAATCTTGACAAACACCAAGTTGCCAATGGAGAATTTTAAATCTCTTCTCCTCTTATCAGCATAACTCTTCTGCCTATATTGGGCAGCCTTCATTCGTTGTTGAATGATCTTAATCTTTGTCTGAAGTTTCTCTTATCACATATGGTCCAAGCACAAACTTCTCACCAGTTTCTAACCAACATGACGGTGAGTTGCATGGTCTTCTGTACAAGGCTTCAAATGGAGCCATACTAATACAGGACTGATAACTATTATTATATGCAAACTCTACTAGATGCAAATGGTCATCCCATGATCCACCAAAATCCAATGTGCAAGCTCTCAAGAGATCTTCTAATACTCGATTCACCCTCTTTATTTGACCGTCGGTTTGAGAATGGTACGCGGTACTGAGATATAATTCTGCCCCTAGAGCCTCTTGTAAGATCTTCCAAAACCCACTAGTGAACAACGGGTCTCGGTCACTCACAGTGCTATTAGGTACTCCATCAAATCTCGCTACCCACTTCATATATAGTTCCGCTAACTTAACTGTCGTTCTATTCGACTTGACAGGTACAAACATTGCACTCTTAGTCAATCGGTCCACAATCACCCAAATGCTACCATGGCCCGATCTAGTTCTTGGTAACCCATCAATGAAATCCATCGAGAATTGTTCCCATTTCCATTCTGGAATTTCTAATGGTGGCAACAAACCACTAGGTTTCTTTTACTCAGCTTTAACTAGCTGGCAATTCATGCATTTGGATATAAACTTCCCAATGTCTCTTTTCATCCCTTCCTATTAGTAGGTCTGCCTCATATGTCGATACATTTTGTTACCACCTGGATGTATAGTCAGTTTCGAGTGATGACATTCTCTAAGCACTTCATCTCTCAATCCATTGACATTGGGTACAACTAGTCTTCCATTCTTTCTAAGCCATCCATCTCGATCAAGCCCGTACTTGTTCATCTCCTCGTCGATACCCATCTCTATCTTGGATAAGATTTCCAATAGGTTAGGATTGTCCCTCTGACTGGAACCAATCCACTCAATCAAAGTGGGTCTAATCGTCAAACTTGCTAATACTTCTGGATCCAATTCGCACTTTGGTCTGAAATCATACCCAGCGATGTACTCCAGTTGCTTCCATTCCAGAAACATAGCCCCTAAATTTGCTTGTTTCCTACTCATTGCATCGGCCACTGCATTGCTCTTTCCTGGTGTATACGCAATATCGAAATCATAAGAAGCCAGGAATTCTAACCATCTCTACTGTCGGAGATTTAGATCCTTCTGGGAGAAAAGGTACTATAACGATTTATGATCAGTAAACAACTCGAATCTTTCTCCCAAGAGATAATGTTTCCACATCTTCAACGCAAACATGATCACTACCAATTCCAAATCATGGGTAGGATATCTTTTCTCATGCGGTTTCAGTTACCGACTTGCATAAGCTACGACCCTACCTCTTTACATCAATATAGCACCTAGTTCGGTACCATAGGCATCTTTGTATACCGTCATCTCTTCATTCCCTTTAGGAATGACTAACACTGGTGCTTATGTCAACTTTTCCTTTAAACTCTTGGATGCATTCTCGCACTTTTCATCCCAGACGAAAGCTGGATTCTTCTTGGTCAAACGAGTCAACGGTGTTGTTATCTTGGACAAGTCTTGGATAAACTTACGATAATATCTAGCTAATCCCAAGAAACTTCTTACGTCTGTTGCATTCTTGGGCATAAACCAATCGTGTACCGTAGCTACCTTCGGAGGGTCCACGGCAGTACCATTCTCTGAAACAACATGGCCCGAGAACCTCACTTCCCTTCTCCAGAAATGACACTTAGAAAACTTTGCTTTCAATTGGTGTTTTCTCAACACCTCCATCACTATCCTCAAATGTTCCTTGTGTTCTTCCTATGTCCTCGAGTAAACCAAGATATCATCTACGAAGACAAGAAAAAACTTATTCAAATTATCCCTGAATACCCTATTCATAAGATCCACAAAATATACTGGTGCATTGGTCAATCCGAATCGCATGACCGCCACTCATAGAATCCAGATGGCGTCCGAAATGTCATTTTAGCTATACTCTCAGCTTCCACCCTAACCTGATGAAAACTTGTCATGAGATCCAACTGGGAGAACACTCTCGCGCCACTCAACTGATCAAACAAATCATTTATCCACGGTAGAGGATACTTATTCTTCCTCATCACCTTATTCAGCTCACGGTGGTCCATACACAATCAAAGGGAACCATCGGCCTTGGTAGCAAACACAAATGGTGCTCCCCACTCAGAAACACTTCTTCTGATAAATCCCTTCTTCAAAGATCGCTTACTTGCACCCCGAGCTCTTGCTTCTCCCTTGGTGCCATACGACGAAGCGGCATCGCTATAGGTCTGGCGTCTTTCACTAAATCAATACGGAACTCAATCTCTCGGTGTGGTGGAAGTCCGGTCACTTCCTCGAAGACGTCTGGATATTGGCCAGCCACGGGCACATCTGACAACTCATCATGCAGGATGTCGAGGAAATTTAGAAAACTAGCCATTACCCCATCACTAGGTAGACCACCAAACACTACCCTCCGCCCATCATCCGCTTTAACTGTCACTAAAAAGCCCTCATAGTCTACCACCACCCCGTAGCTTTGGAGCCAATCGACTCCCAAAATAATGCCAAACCCAGTAAAGCCCAAAACAAAGCAATCACAAACAAACATGCATCCATGACTCGATAAGACCACATTACGACAAATCATGCTATGGCTAGTTGAACTACCTATCGGGTTCGTCACCGCTAAAGGTCAATCGACTGTCTCGTTTCCAATCCCAACCTATCTACAAGGACACTGGATATGAAGGAACGGGAAGCTCTAGTATCAAACAATACTCGAACAAGAACATCATATGATTATGTAAGCTTAATTCCAGGTTCACTTTTTGATAGGAGCATTCTTTCGCAGTTGCTTAAGATCTTTGCTCTCATTAGCATCACTCAGTTAAATAATACAGATGATCATTATGTCTGGGTGCTCTCTCCCTCTAAAGGTTTTTCTGTTTCATCATGTTACAAGTACCTGAATTTTTCGGGTAGACGGTTTAAATTCTCAAGACTATGGAAATGCAAGCTGGCTCCGAGAATTCTCTTCTTCCAATGGTGTTTGATTCATGAAAAGGTCAATACAAGAGAAAAACTCTTCAAATGCAACGTCGCTCCCGATCCCACTTGCCCTATCTGTAATACTTATCCTGAATCCATTCACCACCTCTTCTTCTCCTGTGATTTTTCCTTCCCAATCTGGGCAGCAGTGAGCTCATATTTAATTGGTTGCATCCCCACTATTTCTTCTTTCTTTGCCTATTGGGAATCTGACTCTAGTCCTACTCTTGATATTTTGCTGGCCGCTTATAGTTGGTGTATTTGGAAAGAAAGAAACGCACGAATTTTTAACAACAAGGTTAATTCAATCATTTCTATCTGTCACCGCATCATTCATATTTATTCATCCGCTTCAGGTTCTGGTGCCAATCATGCAGATACATTCCGTTTTGCTCTGCCGGCGGCCTCTTCTCCAGCTTCTTCGGTCAACAGCAATGATACTGAGTCTAGTATGGATCTCGTGTGATGTCTGACGAAGGGCGCCTTATCTTTTGGCTAAATACTTGTATAATTATGATGGTTTTCAGCTTACTCTGATCGTTTTTGTACTTATATCCTCACTACTCTCTATGTGTGTTGTATGACGTATCTTTGACTCTGTTTAGTTTGTATTTTGGACCACCAACTGGGTATGTCAGTTGGATATACACTATTATCTACTATTTAACCGGCTGTGTAGCCACGCGCTACATATCCGTTTGCTCTAAAAAAAAAAGAACATCATAAACATAAAGCATTCCTTGAATGATGACATTCTTTCCTATCTCCGCCGCAGTTGGGGAATTCGACGAAGAAGGAACAACATTAAGAGCATATGCTTTCACAATTTGCTTCTCTTTAGGGGGTTGCAGACACTTATCCTTGTGATGTCCCATTTGGCCACATTTGAAGCACTTCCTGTCCGCTGGCTTTGCTCGACATGCTTTAGCATAATGGCCCCTCTTGCCACTGCTAAAGCACTCCACATCTTTCTTATTATTTTTCTTCTGGCCATCCTTGGTCTGATTCTGCTTTCTCTTATTCTGAGAACCATTCTTGCCTCCACCGCTTGCTTGTGGTTTTGGCTCCTCTGTAGATGCAACCTCAGTCTTTGACTTAGGGTATAAACTCTCTGATCTCAAAGCTTTCCCCACAATCGAATCAAATGTCTCATCAATGTGGTTAATAAGCCTTTCCCCCAAGTACATATCCAAAACAGTTATGAACTTCTCGTTCTTCTTCTCGGGAGTCTCAATAGGACATAATCCATACTTCGTTAAAGTATCGAACTCGGCAATATACTCCGAGACTGCCCTACCATTCTGCTTAAGTTTAAAGAACTTCCTAAATAACTCTGACTTCTGAGCAGTTGGGATAAACTTTTCACTGAATCGGGCCTTAAACTGATCCCATGTAACTTGATCCTCTGGAGTAGCTGCCTTAATAGCATTCCACCAATTCATCGCTTGTCCTTGCAGCTGACGGGATGCTAGCTTTCTCTTCGTCGCATCCTCGATACCTAAGTCTTCGAAGATGCGCTCACAGCTATCAAGCCAATCCTGAACTTCTGTAGCCGATTCCGTTCCATGGAACGGCTTTCCACCAAGACTAGTATAATCCTTGCATAGCTTGGCGAAATCTGCCCTAAGCGCCTTCACTGTTGCACCACCACCACCATTTGCAGCATTAGGAACTTCTCCTTGCACATTTCTAAGCATCTCTCTCATGAAGTTAGTGAACATCGTCCTCATATCGGGAGCATTCCCATTATTAGCTCCTCTACCAATACCCCTAGTGTATCGGCTCATCGTACAATCTGTAAGGAGAAACGATTAACCATCTCTTCAGTGGTGCTAGTGCAATGCGACTTCATCCTTAAATATACTAATAGTATATATATATATCTTTTGAAAACCAAAATATCACAAATACGCGCTCTCATATACGTACTATCTCTCTTTGGTGTCTTTCCCTAGGTTAACTACGCAACCTAGAGCTCTGATACCAAATGTGACGGCCTGCCTCGCACCAGCCGACATTTCCAATGAAAATGCGTTGTACCAATGTCCAACTAGCACAGGACGGCCGTCAAAGAAAAAAAGAAAGGGATTTTTAACTAACAAGGAACCTGTAGAATGCCTCACAGCGCATGGGATAAAATATAATAATAACATACTTGACAAAAAAAAGGTAAACTGGTGCATAAGCTGAAACCAAACCATGATAGCAGCGGAAAATTCAAAATACAGCTTATGTTCCACATCATCATTATTACAAATTTTCAAATTGTCTCTAAGAAAAATAAGAAAGGTACACTACTAATGCCCAAAGTAGTGACCAGCAGCGATACAGGAAGAATATCTATATATATCATACGTGGGAGCCTCCTGCTCGTCTCTGATACAGCTACTCGTGCATACCACTTAACCTGTCTCTAGTCTGCCCGTTTAAGAGCACCTAGAGTAATAAGAATAGAAATAAAACTCTGGGTCAGACAAAAGTCAGGTATGAACGATAAGCAGCAAAAACAAAACAATAATAGGTATACTAAACCATAACTGAACCTGGACCTGCAACCAAAGAGTTAGCACAACAGGACGTACAATACTCTAAGGTGACACTAACATATGGTGTAAAGATACGGGGGTGGGGGTGCATGTCATAGTGATGTCAAACAATCAAGCATAGCAACCATCCTCACATCTCTCATTCAGTGCCTAAAGCATACAATATCCACCGCTTTGATCACCCAAATCCTTGCTATGATCACTGTAATGACCCGTATTTTACGGTCGAATAATTAATTTAATTATTTAAAATAATGGCTTAGTAATTTAAAGGTTGTTTAATTAAATAATATTAAATATTTAATTAAATCAAATAATAGAATAATATATTTAATTTCTGAAATAGTCGAAAATTGTGAATTGACAATATAATGTGAACTGGACGATTTATAATATATATAATCCATTATAGAGTTGAATTATATTAACAAATATATTATATAAACGACATTTGAATGTATAGATTATATTATAATTATAATCGAGCTCGAAATGGCATGGTAGTTCGCTATTTGGCGATTTGAACTTCAGCTGAATATACAGGGTCCGTTTTAGATCGGATTTCTATGAAACAAGAAACGTTAGGAGCTGGTGAAGTATATTTTTCTAGTGGAAGAGAAAAATAGGGATTTCATCGGGTAGATTTTGATTTATGTTCGAATCAAATTTTAAAATAGTCGATATGGAATCGTTTATCGACCGTAATGGTTTATTCGATATAACTAGATACCGGTTTTGAATTTAGACAAGATTCTTTTGAGACATAGTGATAGTTTAATTTTTAGAATTTTATTGTAATTTTTAATTAATTAAATAAGCAACTTTTTATTTGGAGTATTTTGCACCCTGTAATCAACATTTTGAGGTTTCACAATATGAGTCAACCTATCGATATTTTTATATTTTTGGGATCACGGTACATTATTTAATTTAATGATATTTTCATATCAGTCCGTGGACAAACAGAGTTTCACATAATGGGGTACTCTCAAATGTAAAACAAATATCCTAATCCTAGACTTCATTCTCTGGATCAAACAAAGGCCACGAATTTCTTTGTTCAGCCACCACTAAATTAAAACGCAACGTGGAAGAATAAAGGCCTCTCATCAAAATATCTAAACCCCTCTTCCTTATAAATAACGCCTTCTATCTCCTTACAACCTAATTTACTTTGTTCTGTGAATCGAAGAAAAGAGGCCGCCTCCTTCATAATCTTCAGGAAATTAAAACTCCACCAATACTTAATGAAATAAGGCAAGAATGGATTCGTTGTGATCGAGTGGTAGTGAGCTTCAAACCTATGTACATAGAATTTTGTGCAATCAACTTTAGGGACGATCTATTTTTGGCCCGTCGATCTAGGACTGGACTTCGACGCCGATAGGGGTGGAGTTGGGTTGATCCAGGATCAGCGTGGCGTTCGTAAGGGTGAGGCGCACCTGCTGAGGGATTTTGGTGACCTCCAGCCATGTTTTTGCAAGTTCGACGTGGAGCTCTAGAGCTCGAATTGGTTCCAGGTCGAGATGGAGGAGGTTGGATCGAGCGTAGGCTTCGGGTGGTGTTCAGGTAGAGATAGTGGAACCGAGTTTAGTGGTGACGATGGCAGAGCTGGAGGATGAACGACGTGGAGTAACGATTTTGCTGTTACACTGGTTTGGGAGAGGAGGAAAGATATAACCGCATGTTTACATTTTGTTGGTTAATTTGTTTTCCCAAAATTTGGTTTACAAGTGTAGTAACTTCACAGAAATTATTTTCCAGTTCATTTATGTTAGTTTAGCAAATCGTGGTGTATCTGAGCATGTAACAAGGTCAAAGGTTCGGAATCTGGAGTGATCTTTCTTTTTAGCTGTTGGTAAAGGAAGAAGAAGGATCATGGGTTGGCTTCATTCTATTAGGCTTGGGCCGACATATGTAATAGTATGTTCAAGTATTAGGAGAAGAAAAAGAGAACATGAAGCCCAGGCTTTTAAAAAGAAGAACCATGAACAAAAAGAAAATAGAATGGGTCATTCAGAAATTATTGCTGGAAAGAAGTGGCGGATTGGTTAAAAAGTATGGGTTTGGGCCGAAATAACGAATTTCAAACGGTTAGATCCGTTGGGATCGTATGGATGGTGGCTACACACTGGAACTGACTGGGAGTGAATTGAAGCTTGTTACAATTTATAGCAAAATAAATTGTCCGTCTGAATCGAGCGATGGTTATCGTTATTAACGATGATCGTCCAATGTGAGTAAAACTCACCAACTCTGAACAGTTATATTTTTATAACATATTTGTAGAACAGATAATTATCTGTTGATTTCGGTGTGTTAACTATTTGGTTGGATTGCTTATGTATTGGTTGAAAATACAGGTAATGATATATATATACATATATATATACACATATATCGATTAATCAAATATTGATTTTGTTTACCAGAATATTTCATATCAAAATGAAATTGATGTTATTATATTGTTTCAACATCTGTGATGCAGGGAAACAGGTCGGAGGAATCCAACTAGATTCCTCAACATTTATTTTAATGTTGTTTTCATATATTGTAATATATAATGTGGTATGTAATCTATGTTGATTATGTGTGTTGAATGATATCGATCATTGTTATTTGGGTATTTTAAATACCGTAAGAATACTGGGATGTAAAAAAGGGGATTTTCAAAGTGTATTTTGAAAATGAATTATTTATTAAAAAAACAATGGATTTTATAGCTAAAAGGAAAAAAATTATAAAAGAAAAATATATAATCAAAGAAGAATTAAAAAGGAAAATATTTGTAAAACAAATATAAAGGGAAATTATTGTAAATAAATAGAACTGAAAAGGGAAATATTTATTTGTTAAATAAATAGAATTGAAAAGGGAAATATTTATTTGTTAAATAAATATAATTGAAAAGGGAAATATTTATTTGTTAAATAAATATAAAGATAAAATGAATATTTATTTAGAAAATAAAAAAGATATCATAAAAGGAAATACTTGAAAAGTGAATAGAATAGTATAACAGAGAATTTCATAACTAAAAGGTTTAGACCCGTGCTTCGCACACGGGTATAACATGATATGGATTTAAAGCAAAGGATTTAAAAAATAGATTGAGAAGATTAATTTATAAATAATATTTAATAAATTAAATAAAATATTTATCATTGGATAAATAAAATATATAAGTCAGGACTTATATAAAGAAGTAAGAATCGATTTCAACATCGATATTTGAAACTGAATATGGACAAAGGTGTTAATCAAAAGGTGTTAATCAAAATGTGTTAATCAAAATGGGTTAATCAAAAGGTGTTAATCAAAATATGTTAATCAAAATGGGTTAATCAAAATGTGTTAGTCAAAATGTGTTAATCAAAATGAGTTAGAGGAGTTAATTGAATTATAGTTAATCGATTAGAGTTAGAGTTAATCGAAATATAGTTAATCGATTTGAGTTAGAGTTAATTGATTAGAGTTAGAGTTAATTGAAAAGGAGTTATTGGATATTAGTTTATTTGAAAGGAGTTATCGAATATTAGTTTATTCGAAAGGAGTTATCGAATATTAGTTTATTCGAAAAGAGAAATCAAATATAAGTTATTCGAAGTGAGTTAATCGAATATCGTTTATTTTAAAAGGAGTAATCGAATATAGTTTACTCGAAAGAAAGAGAAATCGAATATAGTTTATTCGAAAGAAAGAGTTATAGAGTATTAGTTATTCAAAGTGAGATAATCGGAATATTAGTTATTCGAAGTGAGATATTCGAATATTAGTTATTCGAAGAGAGTTAATCGGATATAAGTTATTCGAAGAGAGTTAATTGTCGAATTCGATTATATCGAATTCAGGAAAGTATTTATACTTTCCGGTTTTCAAATCGAGATTTATTTATTTATAAATTATGCGTTTATTTATTTATTCAAATTAAAGAATAAAAGTTATATTCGAAGTTAGATATTTCGAAAGTAGGGATTATAATGCTATAGTTATAATCATTGTTTTCAATAAAGAAGTAGATACGTAAATAGAATCTGAGAGTTATGTAAGGAAGTTTGTTAAAGGTTTAAAAGATAAACTTTGTCTATTCCGAAGTTAAAACGTTGTTCAGTTAAGGTCTGAGAGGTAATTATACCCCAACTTGATTGACTTCCTTCTTAACTATGGAAAGGCTAAGGTTTGATAGTAAAGGATGGTTAAGTGAATTTAGTTAATGAGTGAAATGGTTTGAGTTGGCATGGCGGTGTTTGATTTAAACATTAGTTTAAATCCAGTGAAGGAGTTTTGGAAATGTTTTCCAAATAAGAATCAGAAATGTTTTCTGATAATTGAAAATAAGAATTTAGAATATATGGAAATAGGAGATAAGTAAATAAGCAATGGGAATGTTTTCCAATGTTCATAACATATATTTTCTGAATATAGAAAATAAGGAAATATGAATATACATATACATATATATATATATAAGATGATTGATCAATAGAAATTCCAATTGGAAATAAGATTGTTGTTTGCACACGTGTTTTCATTTGATAGTTAAATCACCGACTATCAAAGTTTCTAACCATTTTTACTTTGTTATTATGGAGAGACCGGTTGGATTATTATCCGAAGAACCACTCCGCATTGGCATAAGCGTTGCAAACCCAACATGTTGAATAAATTGAAGACGGAGTAAAGTGCAAGGGTTATTGTATAATTCTTAGGTAGAGATTGCCTAAGATAGATGTACTGAATAGTGCCTTCGGTTTGTCCAATCCCAGGACAACTTGAACGGACGAATGTCTGACAGAGTATATCTGGTAGATCGCATAAGTTGATCATTTCAAACATATTTACGTTGGTGGCGGAGGAATTCGTTTCTCTTAGCTTATACCTATGGTATTTTTGGGGAAATCGATTTGTGATTTGATGGGTATGACGATGTGGCATTCAAAGTGAATGAATGAGTAATCTGTTGAAAGATACGTTATGACCTCCAGCCTTATCAACTGGGAAATGACAGAAATCGGGCAAGCAGCATGGCTAAGTGGGCCGCACCCTAGTAGGGTATATTGTTACCATCTAGAGAATATTCATATTTGTTACTTCTTTCAATTCTGTATCTCCCGGGAATGGTTATGTTGGTTTACCAACTGTAAGGTGACAATATATTTGATACACTCAAGCGAAATGAGTGGTCGGTCATGTGTGGCCGAGTTGCAAGATGTTCTTGTTGAACTCCAGTGTATCGCTTCTCGAGTACAGTAAGCGGAAGGTGGATAAATACCTTGTCATAGTTGGAATCCATTCCCCAAATAAGAGCTCGCTGTTTTGATTGTATATTATATATGTAGAAAGTTAGATGCAAGCATTTCTACTAGATTGATATTACTTGTGTTAGACATTATTATAATATCAGAATAATATTGTTTTACAAATGATTTGGGTTATCGTAAGGTAAAAACCATCCGTGTTTATGTGTGGATCGGTCTTACGATTATTCTTTCTTTTGAAAGGATTTTTAAAGTTATACAAATGATTCGAGTTTACCTAAAGTATATTTTGATATAGGAAAGATATATATATTGGAATTGTAATATATTGGATATATTGGTTGTTATTATTATCGAGTAAGATTATAAATTAAATGGTTATGTAAATAACCAATCAGAATTCATATAAGTGAAATACGTGAAATCAGATGAGTTAAATCTGAAATTAGAATCAGAATAGGAATTAAAATTCCTAGAATTAGGGAAAGTGTTTGTAAATGGAATTGGATTAAATATATGAGAATTTTAAAATCCTGGGAGATTTTAAATTGTATTACAAGCATTGGGAATAGTATTTTGAAAATGAATTTCAAAATGGAAGTGTTTAGAATGGTTTTGAAAGTGATATAGTATTGAACTCACTTCGATGGCTGGGAAATAACCCTGATGATGAATCGCGACATCTGTAACACCCTGTAATTCTGTTACGTTAAGATTCACAAATCAAGGCATAATTAAAAGTTAAAATCAAAATCAAGGGAAACGGGCTGCGCCATTGCGTTCGTCTCGGAATTCTGCATGAAAACGAGTCCGAGTTTGCGTAAATCGGAGTACGTATGAGGAAGATATGGCCTCTGGAAGATTCAGTGAAGTTCAGATTTCAAAACTGGTCGAGTTCGAAATTCAAAAACAGACCCAGATGGGCAGGGCGGGAATTTTCCCGCCCAAGGAACCCAGGTCGACTGGGTAGTCGACCTGGGTCACCCACGTCGACTGGGTAGTCGACCTGGGGGTCGACCCCCCCTGTTTTTCCTGTTTTCTGCACCTGATTCGTTCTTCTGTATCTGGACGCCATTCTGACCAGATTCGTCCGCCTAACACTATATAAACAGCCCTAGTCTTCTTCTCTATTCACAATTCTCCTCTACCCTTATGCTGCAAAGATTCTTAGTGAACATGGCTTCCTTTCCTCCTCTTAATTAAATAATAAATAAAATAATATATATAAAATAAATCAAGACGAGGAGGTGCTGCTCAAAGACTTTCAAAGAGGAGATTCAAGCTAGAATTCAAGTGAAGATTCGAACGACTGCAACGACTGTTTTTCTACGAATCATAGCAACGCCATCTTCCTATTCTAATCTAATCCCTGTAAGTCAGTTATTTCTTGATTTGAATGTTTTCTTTGTTTGTGACATGAAAATAAAGGAATAAAAGAATATGCCAAATCTCTCTCTCTATTCGAATCAGTGCCTATAGTCTTGAAGTTAATTAAGAACTGTTATGATTCGAGGAAAAATAAGACCGTGACTATGAAACAATGGACCTTAAAACCATATGCCTATGACTATGAACATTTGCCTATGACTATGAACATTGCCTATGACTATGGACATTGCCTATGACTATGAACATTGCCTATGACTGTGACTGTGACTATGAGGATTATTTCCTTGACTAAGCCTATGCCTTTGATTAGGAAATATAAACTATTGCCTATGACATAACAAGGACATCTATGATTAAACACCTGTGATTCATGACTAGGAAAGTGTTGCTTAAGTTTTGTGACTATGAAATTGGGTCTAAACCCGATCATCTCTTCTGTCTATTCTTGGTTATCTTTGGTTTTAGACCTTGGTAATTTACCTATTAAGTTAGGTCTACCCATGTTCTTGTACCTATGTCTCTATTCTGTCTATTCTTGGTTTTCTTTGGTTTTAGACCTTGGGAATTTACCTATTAAGTTAGGTCTACCCATGTTCTTGAACCGACGTCGTTATTCAACCCTTTTTATGCCAGTTAGTATGTCTATCTTTTGCATAGCATCTTTGGTTCATTCCCTATTTTCTACGAACCTAGCTTTATTTATAATCTAGACTGAATCACGATTATACGAACGGTGGGAATGCGGTTTGGGCAAAATATGAAATTTACTAAAAACGTAGTTTAACTTGGAAATTGGCATAAATTGGGAACATGTATTATGGCATGTTCATAGAAATGCAAATTGGATAAATTTGACATGAATTATAAGTTGTGTAATTTGAATCTAGTATTGACGTGTAAATCTAGCATTTACATGAATAGTGAACTAGAGTAATAAGTCTAGAATTAGAATGTTGAATCGGAATTGGATTAGCTAAATTGGCATGGTAAGTATATTGGCATAAATGTGAAACTGACCATAATTGGGAGTAATTGGCAGGTTTAGCAAAATCATGGTTAGTGACACTTAATTTGGTATAGTCCACATACCAAAAAGCATAAATATGATTTAGAAGGGGAAATGGGCCATAAGAATGAATGTAGACAATTTACACTAAAAGAGTAATTAGGAAATAAGTAAATTAGAAATAATTTACTTATAGAATTTGGCCTGAATGAGGAAACATAAATTTAGACAAATTAAAGGTTTCTTAATGACATCTCTTTTAATAACACACCAGAAAGTTCTAGGGTGACAGAGAGGATAGTTTCTAGGCTTGGGTTTGGAAAATACAAGTTTCGTGCTCTCCCTGGCTATCCCTAACTGATCCGATGGACGGGATGGTTACTTTCAAAACCTGACTTGAAAATTAATCAAAACCCTTTGAACTAGAAAACACGAATAGGCCTAACCCGAGGTTAGACTGAGTTGCGATGTAAATCTGCCCGGAACCAACCGGCACATCCAGTAATCGCAACAATATTTGTCTAATATGAGTGGTTGTGGCTTTAATCTATTTAATTAAAGCTAGAACAAGAATGGTAGGGTTAAGTTCACTAAGACACTTAACCAATTCAACATGATAACCAGACTGGTGGGTGATGTTAGGGCCATACAGTTAAGCTAGAATGGGAGGGTTAAGTCCATAGGAACACTTAACCAATTTAACACAGTTAAGCTAGGATGGGAGGGCTAAGTCCATAGGGGCACTTAACCAACTTCACATGGTGACAAGACAAGATTTGTAGGGGTTAAGTAACTAAGGAAACACTTAGCCAAATTTACATGTTAACTAGACTAGAAGGTGGGGTGAAGTAAAGTTAATACACTTAGCCAAATTAACATGTTAACTAGACTAGAGGCTGGGGTTAAGTAAAATCTAATACACTTAGCCAATTTGTTATGTTAGCTGGGCTAGACCGTAAGGTTAAGTAAACTTGAACACTTAACCATCAGGTTGTGATAAAGGAGTGGGGTAAGTCTAAAACATGAGGGGATAATACTTAACCATTAATAATAACATGTTAGTTAAAACAGACGGGCAAGGTTAAGTTAAAAAGGAACACTTAACCAAGACAGGGTGAACGGGTAGGGTTAAGTAATAAATACTTAACCAATATAACTTGGTTTGTGGTAGGGTTAAGTCAACATGAGTTACTGATAACACTTAACCAGTTTAACAGGGTAAATGAGGAGGGTTAAGTTAGCTTGAATTGACTATGACACTTAACCAATCCAAGTTGACGGGAAAGATAACTAGGGAAACCTTAGTTAAGAAAACAATTATTCTGGAAACTCATTGGCAAATCTTAGTTAGTAAAACTAAGTAGTAATTCTTAGTATAACACGGGAAGGAGTGAATGTCCGTCTGAGTAAAAAGGAGGCTCCAACGAATTGGGTTACGAAGCCCGAGGCTTCGAGGGGACGTAAGGGTACTCTTGGTATCCCTCTGTGATGTTGCAGATGATCCGCCTGGGCCCACAGAGGTTAAGGTCTGCATAGAAGAGCCAGGGGTATGCCTTGGTTGCAATCCATGGCAACCTAAAGACTAGGATGGACCGGCGTGATTCGGCGAGCAAACGGTAGCCCTGTGATAGCGAATCGTCGTCTACCGTCCATCTTGAGTCAACCGAGATACGTGAAGCGGAAAGGCGGGGAACACCAAAAGACCATATACTTGCTATCTAGTTATGGGTGAGGATGGCCATAGGTTAGTGGGGCATAGGGGGCCTTCGTATAGTTCTCATTTTTCAAGGTGTGCCTTTCATTAGTTGAGGGAGGGGTAAAGTGGGACCATAGCCACTGAAATAAAAACAGACCTTAGCATCTGCATCGGCAGATATCTGAAAGCTCCCAACTTAGTTCTGTATTCCTTGATTTGCCTTGACACAGGACTCGGACTTCACATTACAGGACATGTGCATCTAGACAAGCGATAACGATTCGCGTTACATGCGTGGGGAAGTATAGGAACATATACCACTCCAGGTAGTGTGTCCTAGACTTGGGGGCATCGATTGGACTAGGGGGAATAAACTCTGAATCCGAGAAGCGTTCAGCAGATAGCGTAAACTCTAGTTGAAACTAGAAGGCACTTGGTAGAAAGCCCTAGATTAAATCTAGGCAACAAATAAATAAATGGATGCCTGAGGCGATGGAAAATACAGGGATTGGAATCACGTTATCGTTACTAGTTGGGACATTAGTTAGGTGGTGCAGAGATAATGGAAATCTGTATAATAAGGAAATAGCGAAGCGGCGAAAGTATTAGAGCGTATCCAGTTTATCTTATCTTAGCATATCTTGTGATTACCTTGTCTAATCTTGTTGACCCTATCGTCATGGTGTAATCTTGTATTCAGTTAATTCATGTCGGTTTGCTTTTCCATGTTCACATGCTAGAAGTTACTGAACTTACACAGGCTTTATGTCTGACTCTGTTTTTCTTTCGTCTTCTTTTCTTCCGTTGCCCCCTTCCCCCTGGGTAGTAAAGGAGGGAATAGTATAGCTCAGGTTAAGTTGGACTGTCACTCTTTCCCAGCTTGAAGATTTGTCGAAGTTTTGCTTAGACTCTCTTTTCAGATGCTATGGCTGGCTCTTGCTAAAACTGGGGAATATAAATATTGTTTTATGCTTCTTTATTTTGTAAGACATATGATACTCTGATATTGTAAAGAAATCTTTGTACAAACTATTTTATCAATAAAGCAAAGTTTTATTTTCCGCTGTTTAATTTCTGTCTGTCTTGTAATTTATCTGCATCTTTTACCCTAAATGCTCCACAGAACTTAGTGCATTCCCTTTGTGAGTGACACTAACGGACGTGGGGTGTTACACGTGGTATCAGAGCTGAAGGTTACCAGATCAGATAAAGGATTTGAAAAATTATTTTCAAAACGGTTTTTAAAGAAGCATTTTTAAAAAGAAAAGATTTGTTTTAAAGACATATTCCCCAAAGCCATACGCACTATCTTCTCTTCCTCTGTTTAAATTCTTGTCTCGAGTTTCCGGGGTTCCTAGCTTTCTAGGAGGTAACCTCATCGAAGGGCAAAGTAGTGCCCGGCTTCCATCCATAGCCGTAGTTGTTTCATCTACGGGCAGTTTTCTTTCGAAGCTTATAGGGTTTTCCGGACGATGGAGGCAGTTTTCGAGAGATTTGTCAACATGATTACACACGAAAGGGGATGAGGAGTTTGGCTAAGGAGCATAACCCTAGGATAAGGAACTCATGGATGTAGATTTAGCTCACGAAGGAGGAAGGAATTATAAAATCTAAGAAGTATCTTTACTAGGGTATGATAGGGCATATAATTAAAGACAAGGGCAAGAACGAGGAACAAGGTTTTCAGAAGGGCAAGAACCTACTTTCGCCACCAAGCATACCTAGGAGAAAGGTAGTAAAGTTCTGTTGGAAGAGTCTAGTTTTGCTGTTCATGCTCTTTCCTTTGGTTTTAGCGCTTCGCAATTGTTCATATCCACTCCCATAGTTGGGTCTCTGCACCATAGTACTTGTATAGTAGAAAGATCCCACTAGAGTCTCAAATCCAATTGGTGGTCCGACCAGTTTATTTTTGGTTAGTAGGGATTTGAGAATAGCTATCGAGTTTGCTTATATGATCTCACACAGATCGTCTAAATTCGGGGTAGATATTCCTTGGGTGCTTGTCTGATATTGGTTTAGGCCTTTGGGACTTGTACTTGAGGAATGTCGAGTTCGGTTTGGATGGTTTGCGGAAGAGATGAATAGTTGTGGCAGGCACTCCAAAGAGCACATAGTGACCTTTCGACTCTTATAGTTACGGCATGGCGGATAAGAGGGAAACCTCTAATCATCTTAGTACGTATACCTGGTACCGTGATTGACATCTGTTTATTATGGAAATGGATATCTGGAACTTCACAATCGGGAAGTTAAACTAGTTAAGATACAGTGGAGTAAAGCTTAAGAAGGCTAGATACTAGCATCATACCCTTTTCCTTAAGGGTGCATCCTTGATTTCTTTGTTTTAGGAGCTTTACGCATAATTGTTTCTCTCTATCCAAAGTATATCACCTAGGTCGTATCTTCGATCCTTAGGTAGAAGCCAATGGATGTAAACATGTATTTGAAACATGTTATGGTTGATGGTTGCAAGTGGTTACTAATGGTTGCTTGTGAATGCATATGCATATGTATTAGGCACTAGATCAGTTCAGACGCTTTCATATTGCATTTACAGATATGTATTTGTTTGTAAATTGAACTTGATATGTCATCATATGGATGTTGCATATGGATGAATGGCTGTGCATGCATGTAGTATTTACATAACTAGGGATGCTTGCATACATGATTGGACGCATGGCACTAACATGATTCACATTAAGGAGGTCAACTGAATCAGTAGACCGCCTGATTTTGCATATACACACACTATGCATATAAACATGAAAGCATTATAAATCTTTTAAGGACAGTGAATGCCTGTGATTGGATGGTTGAGTAGATGGGTGATTGGATGGTAGGACACATTCTTCCTAACTTGGAGATTTCGGGGACGAAATCCTTTTAAGTGGGGGAGAATGTAACACCCCGTAATTCTGTTACGCTAAGATTCACAACTCAAGGCAGAATTAAAAGTTAAAATCAAAATCAAGGGAAACGGGCTGCGCTATTGTGTTCGTCTCGGAATTCTGCATGAAAACGAGTCCGATTTTACGTAAATCAGAGTCTGTATGAGGAAGATATGGCCTCCGGAAGATTCAGCGAAGTTCAGATTTCAAAACTGGTCGAGTTCGAAATTCAAAAACAGACCCAGATGGGCAGGGCGGGAATTTTCCCGCCCAAGTCACCCAGGTCGACTGGGTAGTCGACCTAGGGGTCGACCCCCCTGTTTTTCCTGTTTTCTGCACCTGATTCGTTCTTCTGTATCTGGACGCCATTCTGACCAGATTCGTCCGCCTAACACTATATAAACAGCCCTAGTCTTCTTCTCTATTCACAATTCTCCTCTACCCTTATGCTGCAAAGATTCTTAGTGAACATGGTTTCCTTTCCTCCTCTTAATTAAATAATAAATAAAATAATATATATAAAATAAATCAAGACGAGGAGGTGCTGCTCAAAGACTTTCAAAGAGGAGATTCAAGCTAGAATTCAAGTGAAGATTCGAACGACTACAACGACTGTTTTTCTACGAATCATAGCAACACCATCTTCCTATTCTAATCTAATCCCTGTAAGTCAGTTATTTCTAGATTTGAATGTTTTCTTTGTTTGTGACATGAAATAAAAGGAATACAAGAATATGCCAAATCTCTCTCTCTCTATTCGAATCAGTGCCTATACTCTTGAACTTAATTAAGAACTGTTATGATTCGAGGACAAATAAGACCGTGACTATGAAACTATGGACCTTAAAACCATATGCCTATGACTATGAACATTTTCCTATGACTATGAACATTGCCTATGACTATGGACATTGCCTATGACTATGAACATTGCCTATGACTGTGACTGTGACTATGAGGATTATTTCCTTGACTAAGCCTATGCCTTTGATTAGGAAATATAAACTATTGCCTATGACATAACAAGGACATATGTGATTAAACACCTGTGATTCATGACTAGGAAAGTGTTGCTTAAGTTTTGTGACTATGAAATTGGGTCTAAACCCGATCATCTATTCTGCCTATTCTTGGTTATCTTTGGTTTTAGACCTTGGGAATTTACCTATTAAGATAGGTCTACCCATGTTCTTGAACCTATGTCTCTATTCTGTCTATTCTTGGTTTTCTTTGGTTTTAGACCTTGGGAATTTACCTATTAAGTTAGGTCTACCCATGGAACCGACGTCGTTATTCAACCCTTTTTATGCCAGTTAGTATGTCTATCTTTTGCATAGCATCTTTGGTTCATTCCCTATTTTCTACGAACCTAACATTATTTATAATCTAGACTGAATCACGATTATACGAACGGTGGGAATGCGGTTTGGGCAAAATATGAAATTTACTAAAAACGTAGTTTAACTTGGAAATTGGCATAAATTGGGAACATGTATTATAGCATCTTCATAGAAATGCAAATTGGATAAATTTGACATGAATTATAAGTTGTGTAATTTGAATCTAGTATTGACGTATAAATCTAGCATTTACATGAATAGTGAACTAGAGTAATAAGTCTAGAATTAGAATGTTGAATCGGAATTGGATTAGCTAAATTGGCACGGTAAGTATATTGGCATAAATGTGAAACTGGCCATAATTGGGAGTAATTGGCAGATTTAGCAAAATCATGGTTAGTGACACTTAATTTGGTATAGTCCACATACCAAAAAGCATAAATATGATTTAGAAGGGGAAATGGGCCATAAGAATGAATGTAGACAATTTACACTAAAAGAGTAATTAGGAAATAAGTAAATTAGAAATAATTTACTTATAGAATTTGGCCTGAATGAGGAAACATAAATTTAGACAAATTAAAGGTTTCTTAACGACATCTCTTTTAATAACACACCAGAAAGTTCTAGGGTGACAGAGAGGATAGTGTCTAGGCTTGGGTTTGGAAAATACAAGTTTCCTGCTCTCCCTGGCTATCCCTAACTGATCCGACGGATGGGATGGTTACTTTCAAAACCTGACTTGAAAATTAGTCAAAACCCTTTGAACTAGAAAACACGAATAGGCCTAACCCGAGGTTAGACTGAGTTGCGATGTAAATCTGCCCGGAACCAACCGGCACATCCAGTAATCGCAAAAATATATGTCTAATGTGAGTGGTTGTGGCTTTAATCTATTTAATTAAATCTAGAACAAGAATGGTAGGGTTAAGTTCACTAAGACACTTAACCAATTCAACATGAGACCAGAATGGTGGGTGGGGTTAGGGCCATACAGTTAAGCTAGAATGGAAGGGTTAAGTCCATAGGAACACTTAACCAATTTAACACAGTTAAGCTAGGATGGGAGGGCTAAGTCCATAGGGGCACTTAACCAACTTCACATGGTAACAAGACAAGATTTGTAGGGGTTAAGTAACTAAGGAAACACTTAGCCAAATTTACATGTTAACTAGACTAGAAGGTGGGGTGAAGTAAAGTTAATACACTTAGCCAAATTAACATGTTAACTAGACTAGAGGTTGGGGTTAAGTAAAATCTACTACACTTAGCCAATTTGTTATGTTAGCTGGGCTAGACCGTAGGGTTAAGTAAACTTGAACACTTAACCATCAGGTTGTGATAAAGGAATGGGGTAAGTCTAAAACATGAAGGGATAATACTTAACCATTAATAATAACATGTTAGTTAAAACAGACGGGCAATGTTAAGTTAAAAAGGAACACTTAACCAACACAGGGTGAACGGGTAGGGTTAAGTAATAAATACTTAACCAATATAACTTGGTTTGTGGTAGGGTTAAGTCAACATGAGTTACTGATAACACTTAACCAGTTTAACAAGGTAAATGAGGAGGGTTAAGTTAGCTTGAATTGACTATGACACTTAACCAATCCAAGTTGACGGGAAAGATAACTAGGGAAACCTTAGTTAAGAAAACAACGATTCTGGAAACTAAGTGGCAAATCTTAGTTAGTAAAACTAAGTAGTAATTCTTAGTATAACACGGGAAGGAGCGAATGTCCGTCTGAGTAAAAAGGAGGCTCCATCGAATTGGGTTACGAAGCCCAAGGCTTTGAGGGGACGTAAGAGTACTCTTGGTATCCCTCTGTAAGGCTGCAGATGATACGCCTGGGGCCACAGAGGTTAAGGTCTGCATAGAAGAGCCAGGGGTATGCTTTGGTTGCAATCCATGGCAACCTAAAGACTAGGGTGGATCGGCGTGATTCGGCGAGCAAACGGTAGCCCTGTGATAGCGACTCGTCGTCTACCATCCATCTTGAGTCAACCGAGATACATGAAGCGGAAAGGCGGGGAACTCCAAAAGACCATATACTTGCTATCTAGTTATGGGTGAGGATGGCCATAGGTTAGTGGGGCATAGGGGGCCCGCGTATAGTTCTCATTTTTCAAGGTGTGCCTTTCAATAGTTGAGGGAGGGGTCAAGTGGGACCATAGCCACTGAAATAAAAACAGACCTTAGCATCTGCATCGGCAGATATCTGAAAGCTCCCGACCGAGTTCTGTATTCCTTGATTTGCCCTGACACAGGACTCGTACTGCACATTACAAGACATGTGCATCTAGACAAGCGATAACGGTTCGCGTTACATGCGTGGGGAAGTATAGGAACATATACCACTCCAGGTAGTGTGTCCTAGACTTGGGGGCATCGATTGGACTAGGGGGGATAAACCCTGAATCCGAGAAGCGTTCAGCAGATAGCGTAAACTCTAGTTGAAACTAGAAGGCACTTGGTAGAAATCCCTAGATTAAATCTAGGCAACAAATAAATAAATGGATGCCTGAGGCGATGGAAAATAAAGGGATTGGAATCACGTTATCGTTACTAGTTGGGACATTAGTTAGGTGGTGCAGAGATAATGGAAATCTGTATAACAAGGAAACAGCGAAGCGGCGAAAGTATTAGAGCGTATCCAGTTTATCTTCTCTTAGAATATCTTGTGATTACCTTGTCTAATCTTGTTGACCCTATCGTCATGGTGTAATCTTGTATTCAGTTAATTCATGTCGGTTTGCTTTTCCATGTTCACATGCTAGAAGTTACTGAACTTACTCAGGCTTTATGTCTGACTCTGTTTTTCTTTCGTCTTCTTTTCTTCCGTCCCCCTCCCCCCCCCCCCCCCCAGGTAGTAAAGGAGGGAATAGTATAGCTCAGGTTAAGTTAGACTGTCATTCTTTCCCAGCTTGAAGATTTGTCGAAGTTTTGCTTAGACTCTCTTTTCAGATGCTATGGCTGGCTCTTGCTAAAACTGGGGAATATAAATATTGTTTTATGCTTCTTTATTTTGTAAGAAAGATGATACTCTGATCTTGTAAAGAAATCTTTGTACAAACTATTTTATCAGTAAAGCAAAGTTTTATTTTCTGCTGTTTAATTTCTGTCTGTCTTGTAATTTATCTGCATCTTTTACCCTAAATGCTTCACAGAACTTTGTGCATTCCCTTTGTGAGTGACACTAGCGGACGTGGGGTGTTACAACATCATTAGTGTTCGTTTTCAAGTTCTAACGTGACGGATCACTACCAAAGATTCTGTTTTCGAATTGTTTTGAGGAAATGAGTTGTTTAGAAATTCAAATGTTTGAATTGTTGTTACTATATATAATTTCAAATTTGATTTGAAATAAGACCCAGGAAATTGAATTTCTAAATTTGAAATTAAAGTTTAACTTACGAAGTTAAATAGATTCAAATGGAAAAGGTGAGTATATAAATTAAAATTTAACTTAAAATAAGTTAAATAGGATCTGGATTTGATTATGAAATAATCGGGAATGGAATTGAGTGATAAGTAAAGAGTTCGGAATTTGTGTTTGGGGTTGGAATGAAATTGAGCTTCGATAAAAGCGAATGGGTGTGTTGGAGATAGAAGTGATTTGAGTTTGATTGGGATGACCCTAGTATCAGCTGAATTGATAAAAGGTGGAAAGGATATATTGATATGCCCGACAAAAAGATACTAGTTTATATTATATATGGATTTGATATTTTGATGAGCCGAATTGGCAAGCCGCTTGGCTGATTGGTTTTCTTTTGGGATGGAGAAGGCCCAGAGAGGCGAGTTGTAGTTGTACCGATTGACCAGTACAAAGGAGGTGCTGGCGATTTTTTTTAGAAATTTTGGGTGTTAGAAAATTTTCAGAGTTTATGGAAATTTTCTTTAGTAGAAATAAAATAATATTTTAATTTAAATTAATTGGTACAGTGAAAATGGAATTTAAGAAGTAAGCAAATAAATTTTAACACAGTCAATAGGGTTTGTTTTCAACCGTAGCAATTTCGAGGATGAAATTATTTTAAGGGGGAAAGAATGTAATGACCCGTATTTTACGGTCGAATATTTAATTAATTTAATTATTTAAAATAATGGCTTAGTAATTTAAAGGTTGTTTAATTAAATAATATTTAATATTTAATTAAATTAAATAATAGAATAATATATTTAATTTCTGAAATAGTTGAAAATAGTGAATTGACAATATAATGTGAACTGGACAATTTATAATATATATAATCCGGTATTGAGTTGAATTATATTAACGAATATATTATATAAATGACATTTGAATGTATAGATTATATTATAATTATAATCGAGCTCAAAATGGCGCGGCAGTTCGCTGTTTGGCGATTTGAACTTCAACTGAATATACAGTGTCCGTTTTAGATCGGATTTCTGTAAAACAAGAAACGTTAGGAGCTGGTGAAGTATATTTTTCCAGTGGAAGAGAAAAATCGGGATTTCATCACGTAGATTTTGATTTATGTCCAAATCAAATTTTAAAATAGTAGCTATAGAATCGTTTATCGACCGTAACGGTTTATTCGATATAACTAGATACCGGTTTCGAATTTAGACAAGAATCTTTTGAGACGTAGTGATAATTTAATTTTTAGAATTTTATTTTAATTTTTAATTAATTAAATAAGAAACTTTTTATTTGGAGTATTTTGCACTTTGTAATCAACATTTTGAGGTTTCACAATATGTGTTAACCTACCGATATTTATAAATTTTTTGGATCATGGAATTTTACTCGATTTAATGATATTTTCATATCAGTCCGTGGACAAACATAGTTTCGCATAATGGGGTACTCTCAAATGTAAGACAAATATCCTAACCCTAGACTTCATTCTCTGGATAAAACAGAGGCCACGCGTTTCTTTGTTCAGCCACCACTAAAGTAAAACGCAACGTAGAAGAATAAATCCCTCTCCACAAAATATCTAAACCCCTCTCCCTTATAAATAACCCCTTCTATATCCTTACAACCTAATTTACTTTGTTATGTGAATCGAAGAAAAGAGGTCGCTTCCTTCATAATCTTCAGGAAATTAAAACTCCACCAATACTTAATGAAATAAGGAAAGAATGGATTCGTTGTGATCGAGTGGTCGTGAGCTTCAAACTTATATACATAGAATTTTGTGCGATCAACTTTGGGAACGATCTATTTTTGGCCTGTCGATCTAGGGCTGGACATCGACGCAGATAGGGGTGGAGCTAGGTTGATCCAGGATCAGCGTGGCGTTCGTAAGCGTGAGGAGCACCTGCCGAGGGATTTTGGTGATCTTCGGCCATGTTTTTGCAAGTTCGACGTGGAGCTCCAGAGCTCGAATTGGTTCCAGGTCAAGATGGAGGAGGTCGGATCGAGCGTAGGCTTCGGGTAGCGTTCAAGTAGAGATAGTGGAACCGAGTTTAGTGGTGATGATGGCAGAGCCGGAGGATGAACGACGTGGAGTAACGGGTTTGCTGTTATACTGGTTTGGGAGAGGAGGAAAGATATAGTCGCCTGTTTACATTTTGTTGGTTAATTTATATTCCCAGAATCTGGTTTACAAGTGTAGTAACTTCACAGAAATTATTTTCCAGTTCATTTATGTTAGTTTAGCAAATCGTGGTGTATCTGAGGATGTAACAAGGTCAAAGGTTCGGAATCTGGAGTGATCTTTCTTTTTAGTTGTTGGTAAAGGAAGAAGAAGGATCATGGGTTGGCTTCATTCTATTAGGCTTGGGCCGACATATGTAATAGTATGTTCAAGTATTAGGAGAAGAAAAAGAGAACATGAAGCCCAGGCTTTTAAAAAGAAGAACCATGGACAAAAAGAAAATAGAATGGGTCATTCAGAAATTATAGCTGGAACGAAGTGGCGGATTGGTTAAAAAGTATGGGTTTGGGCCGAAATAACGAATTTCAAATGGTCAGATCCGTTGGGATCGTATGGACGGTGGCTACACACTGGAACTGACTGGGAGTGAATTGAAGCTTGTTACAATTTATAGCAAAATAAATTGTCCGTTTGAATCGAGCGATGGTTATCGTTATTAACGATGATCGTCCAATGTGAGTAAAACTCACCAACTCTGAACAGTTATATTTTTATAACATATTTGTAGAACTGATAATTATCTGTTGATTTCGGTGTGTTAACTGTTTGGTTGGATTGCTTATGTATTGGTTGAAAATATAGATAATGATATATATATATATATACATATATATATATACATATATATATACATATATCGATTAATCAAATATTGATTTTGTTTACCAGAATATTTCATATCAAAATGAAATTGATGTTATTCTATTGTTTTAACATCTGTGATGCAGGGAAACACGTCGGAGGAATCCAACTAGATTCCTCAACATTTATTTTAATGTTGTTTTCATATATTGTAATATATAATGTGGTATGTAATATGTGTTGATTATGTTTGTTGAATGATATCGATCATTGTTATTTGGGTATTTTAAATACCGTAAGAATACTGGGATGTAAAAAAGGGGATTTTCAAAGTGTATTTTGAAAATGAATTATTTGTAAAAAAAATCAATGGATTTTATAGCTAAAAGGAAAAGAATTTTATAAAAGAAAAATATATAATCAAAGAAGAATTAAAAAGGAAAATATTTGTAAAACAAATATAAAGGGAAATAATTGTAAATAAATAGAACTAAAAAGGGAAATATTTATTTGTTAAATAAATTGAATTGAAAAGGGAAATATTTATTTGTTAAATAAATATAATTAAAAAGGGAAATATTTATTTGTTAAATAAATATAAACATAAAATGAATATTTATTTAGAAGATAAAAAAGATACCATAAAAGGAAATACTTGAAAAGTGAATAGAATAGTATAACAGAGAATTTCATAACTAAAAGGTTTAGACCCGTGCTTTGCACACGGGTATAACATGATATGGATTTAAAGCAAAGGATTTAAAAGAATTTGTTCTAACCAATAGATTGAGAAGATTAATTTATAAATAATATTTTATAAATTAAATAAAATATTTATCATTGGATAAATAAAATATATAAGTCAGGACTTATATAAAGAAGTAAGAATCGATTTCAACATCGATATTTGAAACTGAATATGGACGAAGGTGTTAATCAAAAGGTGTTAATCAAAATGTGTTAATCAAAATGGGTTAATCAAAAGGTGTTAATAAAAATGTGTTAATCAAAATGGGTTAATCAAAATGTGTTAATCAAAATGGGTTAATCAAAATGAGTTAGAGGAGTTAATCGAATTATAGTTAATCGATTAGAGTTAGAGTTAATCGAAATATTGTTAATCGATTTGAGTTAGAGTTAATTGATTAGAGTTAGAGTTAATTGAAAAGGAGTTAGTGGATATTAGTTTATTTGAAAGGAGTTATGGAATATTTGTTTATTCGAAAGGAGTTATCGAATATTAGTTTATTCGAAAAGAGAAATCAAATATAAGTTATTCGAAGTGAGTTAATCGAATATCGTTTATTTGAAAAGGAGTAATCGAATATAGTTTACTCGAAAGAAAGAGAAATCGAATATAGTTTATTCGAAAGAAGGAGTTATAGAGTATTATTTATTCAAAGTGAGATAATCGGAATATTAGTTATTCGAAGTGAGATATTCGAATATTAGTTATTCGAAGAGAGTTAATCGGATATAAGTTATTCGAAGAGAGTTAATTGTCGAATTCGATTATATCGAATTCGGGAAAGTATTTATACTTTCCGGTTTTTAAATCGAGATTTATTTATTTATAAATTAGGTGTTTATTTATTTATTCAAATTAAAGAATAAAAGTTATATTCGAAGTTAGATATTTCGAAAGTAGGGATTATAATGCTATAGTTATAATCAATGTTTTCAATAAAGAAGTGGATACGTAAATAGAATCCGAGAGTTATGTAAGGAAGTTTGTTAAAGGTTTAAAAGATAAACTTTGTCTATTCCGAAGTTAAAACGTTGTTCAGTTAAGGTCTGAGAGGTAATTATACCCCAACTTGATTGACTTCCTTCTTAACTATGGAAAGGCTAAGGTTTGATAGTAAAGGATGGTTAAGTGAATTTTGTTAATGAGTGAAATGGTTTGATTTGGCATGGCATTGTTTGATTTAAACATTAGTTTAAATCTAGTGAAGGAGTTTTGGAAATGTTTTCCAAATAAGAATCAGAAATGTTTTCTGATAATTGAAAATAAGAATATAGAATATATGGAAATAGGAGATAAGTAAATAAGCAATGGGAATGTTTTCCAATGTTCATAACATATATTTTCTGAATATAGAAAATAAGGAAATATGAATATATATATATATATGATGATTGATCAATAGAAATTCCAATTGGAAATAAGATTGTTGTTTGCACACGTGTTTTCATTTGATAGTTAAATCACCGACTATCAAAGTTTCTAACCATTTTTACTTTGTTAATATGAGGAGACCGGTTGGATTATTATCCGAAGAACCACTCCACATTGGCATAAGCGTTGCAAACCCAGCATGTTGAATATATTGAAGACGAGTAAATTGCAAGGTTTATTGTATAATTCTTAGGTAGAGATTGCCTAAGATAGATGTATTGAATAGTGCCTTCGGTTTGTCCAGTCCCAGGACAACTTGAATGGACGAATGTCTGACAGAGTATATCTGGTAGATCGCATAAGTTGATCATTTCAAACATATTTACGTTGGTGGAGGAGGAATTCAATTCTCTTAGCTTATACCTATGGTATTTTTGGGGAAATCGATTTGTGATTTGATGGGTATGACGATGTGGCATTCAAAGTGAATGAATGAGTAATCTGTCGAAAGATACGTTATGACCTCCAGCCTCATCAACTGGGAAATGACAGAAATCGGGCAAGCAGCATGGCTAAGTGGGCCACACCCAAGTAGGGTATTTTGTCACCATCTAGAGAATATTCATATTTGTTACTTCTTTCAATTCTGTATCTCCCGGGAATGGTTATGTTGGTTTACAAACTGTAAGGTGACAATATATTCGATACACACAAGCGAAATGAGTGGTCGGTCATGTGTGGCCGAGTTGCAAGATGTTCTTGTTGAACTCCAGTGTATCGCTTCTAGAGTACACTAAGCGGAAGGTGGATACATACCTTGTCATAGTTGGAATCCATTCCCCAAATAAGAGCTCGCTGTTTTGATTGTATATTATATATGTAGATGCAAGCGTTTCTACTAGATTGATATTACTTGTGTTAGACATTATTATAATATCAGAATAATATTGTTTTACAAATGATTTGGGTTATCGTAAGGTAAATACCATCCGTGTTTATGTGTGGATCGGTCTTACGATTATTTTTTCTTTTGAAAGGATTTTTAAAGTTATACAAATGATTCGAGTTTACTCACACCAGTCCATGTTGCTTAACTGGTACGTCTGATAGGGGGTTCTCGCTTCGTGGTTTGGTGGCGAACGGGAGACTCTTACCACTACAGGTCCTGCAATATAGCGGGTTGTTCAAGTCGAGAGGTTGGCCGTAAAGCATGGAGTTCGGGTACCTCTGTAATCCACAGGGGGAGGTTAGCCCTCTGCCTTAGGGGATGAGGGATGGTTGAAAAGCCTACCAAATTTTTGGGATATTACAGTTGGTATCAGAGCTTAAGGTTAAGTTATTACCTTTGCTCTGTAGCGTGACCTAGTAGAGATAGGGTTAGCAATGCCCTAGATTGAGGTGAGTGTATATATACGAGTGAATGTATTCGTTATTTGATATAAAAATTGTTTTATATTGTGGATATTTATTGGTTAAGTTGTTTATGGATTCTAGTTGATCAGTTTGATCCACTGTATCAGTAAGGGTTTCTAAACACTCGAATACGATGGGTCGACACGATATGTTTTGAAAAAAAAGGGTAGATGAAAATAAGTTTACCTAAAGTATATTTTGATATAGGAAAGATATATATATTAGAATTGTAATATATTGGATATATTGGTTGTTATTATGATCGAGTAAGATTAGTTATTCGAAGAGAGTTAATCGGATATAAGTTATTCGAAGAGAGTTAATCGTCGAATTCGATTATATCGAATTCGGGAAAGTATTTATAATTTTCGGTTTTTAAATCAAGATTTACTTATTTATAAATTAGGTGTTTATTTATTTATTCGAATTAAATAATAAAAGTTATATTCGAAGTTAGATATTTCGAAAGTAGGGATTATAACGCTATAGTTATAATCAATGTTTTCAATAAAGAAGTGGATACGTAAATAGAATCCGAGAGTTACGTAAGGAAGTTTGTTAAAGGTTTAAAAGATAAACTTGGTCTATTCCGAACTTAAAACGTCTCTCAGTTAAGGTCTGAGAGGTAATTATACCCCAACTTGATTGACTTCCTTCTTAACTAAGGAATGGCTAAGGTTTGATAGTAAAGGATGGTTAAGTGAATTTAGTTAATAAGTGAAATGGTTTGAGTTGGCATGGCGATGTTTGATTTAAACATTAGTTTAAATCCAGTGAAGGAGTTTTGGAATTGTTTTCCAAATAAGAATCAGAAATGTTTTCTAATAAAAGAAAATAAGAATTTAGAATATATGGAAACAGGAGATAAGTAAATAAGCAACGGGAATGTTTTCCAATGTTCATAACATATATTTTCTGAATATAGAAAAAAAGGAAATATGAATATATATATATATATATATATTTGATGATGATTGATCAGTAGAAATTCCAATTGGAAATAAGATTGTTGTTTGCACACGTGTTTTCATTTGATAGTTAAATCACCGACTATCAAAGTTTCTAACCATTTTTACGTTGTTAATATAGAGAGACCAGTTGAATTATTATCCGAAGAACCACTCCGTATTGGCGTAAGCGTTGCAAACCCGGTATGCTGAATATATTGAAGAAGGAGTAAAGTGCAAGGGTTATTGTATAAATCTTAGGTAGAGATTGCCTAAGATGGATGTACTGTGTAACGAACAGTGTTTTCGGCCGTCAATTATTTAATTTAATTGGTTTTAAATATTTTATTTGGAATATTAAGGGATTTTAATATTTAATTGTTATTTAAAACGAAGTTGAACGCTATGGTTTATACATTTAATATAATCGAGCTTGAAATAGCGCTGCAGTTCGCAAAATAGGGTTTTGAACTTCAACTGAATATACAAAGTCCGATATAAGTCGGATTTCTGTGAAACAAGAAACGTTGGGATCGTCTTGACGATAGTTTTCATATGAAAGAGAAAAATTCCAGATTCCGTGTTATAGATTGGTAGTTATGGTCAAATCAAATTTTGGAAAAAACGCTATGGAAATAGTTATCGGCCCTTAAATGGCCGTTTTGCAAATGGACTCCGTTTTCAATGAAATTTGTTTCATTGGAATCGTATCGCTAAATTATTGTCAGAAAATCAAATGGCGTGGCAAACAGATGTCGTATATGACCACGGTAGCCAAAAATGTCCATATAATTTCTATAGCGCGTAGTTAATGTAATAGAGAGATATTTGAGTGTAACTTGAGCAGACGATCGAATAAAGCCACGAAACCAGTTCCGTTGAGTTAGTATCGTCGATTAGAGTCAGGATTGGTATATAGTTTGTTATTTTTGGAGACCGGCAAATTTGGTATCAAAAAGGGCATTGCGGTGCGCGTAAAAATAGCCTACCGGGCAAACAGTCCCAAAATGCGACGAAACTAGTGTCGTTGGATTCGTATTAACAAATTATTATAGGATTTCAAGATTTCAAGTTGATTGGATTTATCTCGTGATTGTGGAAAAATAAAATGTGTGTTTATTTCTGGTTTTATAAGGAAATTTTATCTAAAATGAAGTCGGAATTCGACGAAACTTGTCCCATTGGATCCGGAATACCTTTTTACTCTGCGATTAGCATTTTTATCAGTAAACAGGGATCGTTTGTAGTGGTATTTATCAACTACTTCGCCGCTAAGTTTCGTTAAATTAAATAATAGCAATTTAGGAACTTAATTTAGTTTAAGTTTTCGAGCAGTGTTTATATAGTCAAACGGAAGTCGTCCTGTTCAAAAGACTTAGTCTAATAATTTGTGTAAACTAATTTATAATTAACAAAGGTTTATAATAACATAGGTTTAATTGTTCTAGTAAAGTCGTAAACTAAAAACTTGTGTAACTTTTATTTGATGAAAAGAATCGAACGATTCAAGAGGCGTTGGAATCATGATGACGAAAACAAAATCATAGAACAGGAAAGGGACATACTTGGAGTCTACTGATATTTTTAGTTAAATTAAATGCTAATTTAATTTAACTGAAACGAGCTTTGTAAACAACGAGATCAAAGATCAGGTGAGTTAAACTCACTCAGTTACTCCATTTATATTTTATATAAATTGGGTTTTATTTGTCTGTGTGCTCTGCTTGCTGATAGTTACCCGTTTGCTAGTTATACATTTGGTTGTTGATTTAACTGATGAAATTAAACTGTGTTTAATTTGAATGAAATACCAAATCGTTATTTTAATGATTAGATCCAATAGACGTAGTTTACTTCATTAGTCACGGTTATTTATAGACATGTTCAACTATTTGAATTGTCTGAATTGCTTTGTTGATTGGCTGATATTATATTTTCGTTATTTACTGCTGTAAAAATTTACAGTTAAATTGAATTGGTTGACCTGTTTGGTGATAACCATTTGAATACAGGAAAGAACAGGTTGAAGGGACCAAACCTGATCCCTCAAATAGATTATTTATTTCCATATTATCATATATGAAATGCCCTGTTTGTAGTGTTTGATTTGATTGTTGATTTTTGAATATTCAACATCTGTTTGGTTTAAACCAATGGCGGGACTGGTTGAGTATTTGGCAGCGTATGACCTATAAAATCAATCGTTTAATAAATATTGATTCACCGCCAGGTGGGTTGATAGAGATGAAGTTATAAAATTTATTTTATAACTAGAGTTAGATTTTGAAATATACTATTTTGGGAAAAAGCTATTTAAGAGAATTAAATAGATATTTTATTTAGGACTTTGATATATTTTTATTTGGTTTTATAAAGTAAATTCTGATATAAATCAGATTTATAAGTACAAGGTAAGAAAAATCGCATAGTTAAACTTGGATAATTGTTTTGTTAAGAAAATAATTAATGGAATTATTTAAATTTATTTTATTAATTTAAAGTGAGGCTTAATTGGAATCGAGTTTTGAGGTAATTAAATCGACTGTTTTGAATTGGAGTTAATTATCACAATTACGTGTTTTGATTAAATAGTTAAAGGAATATTGTTTAAATTTAAATAAGTTTTTTAAAGGGATTTACTATTTATTTTATTTAATAAAGGAATTAACTACTTTACAATAGTTAATGATTAAAGAAAAGTATTATCCTGAGTAATAGTGATTTAGGAAATTAGTTTTTAATTGAATAAATGGAAAAAAATGATCGATGTTGAAATAAAATCAAATTAAAAGATGAAAGGAGTTTATAAACAGTTGTTACCTTTAAACCCTAGATTTTATAACAAAGTTATAAAGAGGATTTTAAGCAAGTACGATTGCTTAAATTAAACTTGAATTCAGTAAAAGGAGGAAAATATGAAAGGGTTATAATACATCAGAATTAGATAAAAGAAGTTTGAAGGGTTATAATCGCCTATCTAGAGAAATTCCTATTTGCTTCTTAAATCTATATTCGATGCTGTCCCTTTTCGGGAAACGGTGGTTTGAGCTCAACCGTTGGTGATATACATTTGATACACTCAAGCGAAATGAGTGGTTGGTCATGTGTGGGCCGGGTTGCAAGACGTTCTTGTTGAACCCAGTGTATTCGTCTCTAGAGATACATTATCGGCAGGTGGTCCCATTCCTTGTCATGGTCGGAAATCCAATCTCCAATAAGCACCCGCGGTTTTGATTGTATACCATATATGTGGAGCGTGAGATGGAAGCGTTCCGCTAGATTGATATCTACTTGTATTTAGACACTATTGTAATACCAGAAAAGATATCAATTTCTAAGGTGTTTTGGGTTATCGTAAGGTAAAAACCGTCCGTATTTATGTGTGGATTTGGTCTTACGATTATCCTTTGTTTAGAAAGATTTTTGAACTTGAAAATCAAGTTGGATGATTCCCCTTAATACTGTGCGAGTTTATCTCACTCTGGTTCACCAGACTGACCTGGTGTTTTGTAAATGCTCGGGTTAGACCGGGTTGTACAGGTCCAGATTATCAAATGCTGCAAAGTCCAGAGACGAGCTGGAGAAGTACAGACGTATTATATACGGTTTATATTCCGCTGTGTGATTGGGACAGGTTGTTATAACTGTCCAGAAGTGTGACGCACTCTGATAAATTTAAGTATTTCAAAAGCTCTCAGTAAAGATTTACTTTATATTATATTTTGTTCCGCTGCGATGTGAGACTCTGTGTTGTGTTGTTTCTTCTTCTTCTTCTATTCTAATATTTCTTTCTTTCTTACCTCACCCTCTAATTTCTTTCAATAACTATCCAGTGTTTCGGTGCTTGGAGGGTCGGCATTAGTTATGGTAAAAATAATTATGTTGATTTTCGAGGCCGAAATCCCTGGGTCGTTGTAGTGGTATCAGAGCTGTTGTTTTAGTGATAACCTTGGCTCTGTGGTGTAACTCGATAGAGATTGAGTTAGCAATACCCTAGATCGAGATTGAGTGTATATATGAGCGCGTATGTGTAAATTGATATTAAAAACTATTTTATATTGTGTTGATTGGTTTGTCGAGTAGTTTATGAATTCTGGTCGATACGGTAATGCAAACTGTGTCGATAGGTGTTTCTAAACTCTTGAACAAAATAATTCCACACAGTATGTTTTTGAAAGAGGGTAAATGAAATTTTACCCGATATATATTTTGATATAAAGATATATATATTAAAATTATTATAATGTATATATTGGTTGTGTTGATTTGTTAATATAATCGAATCAGATTATAATCAAGATGGTTATAAATAACCAATCAGGATTAGTGATAATGTAATAAATAAATTCAGATAAATTAAATCTGAATTTAAACCAGAATTTAGATTGAAATTGTGAAAACTTATAAAAGTGTGAAAAAGAATTTTGGTTAAATATATGGGAATTTTAAGATTTTGGGTGAATTTGAAAATGTTTCCAAGCGTTTATATTTTGAAATATTTCAAAATAGAAGCGTTTAAAAATGGTTTTTTGAAAAGTAATATAGTATCAAACTCACTTTGATGGCTAGAAAATAATTCTGATGATGACGGTTGCATCATCAGTGTCATTTTCGAGTTTCTAAGTGACGGGTTACTACCAAAGATTTTGTTTTGAAATTGGTTTGAGTAAACAAGTTGTTTAAAAATTTCAAATGTTTGAAATTACTATTATATGTAATTATATATGATTTCCAATCGATTTGAAATAAAACCCAGGGATTTGAAGTTTTGAAATTTGAATTTAACTTACGGAGTTAAATATATTAAACCAGTGAATAAATAAATTAGAACTTAATTTAAACCAAGTTAAATCAAATTGAAATTGGTTTTAAATTTAAGATGAATAAGAGTTTGAAAATTAAAGGGTTTGTAACGTTCTTTCTTACCTTAGCAATTTCGAGGACGAAATTATTTTAAGGGGGGAAGAATGTAATGGCCCGTGTTTTTGGCCGTTAAATATTTAATTTGGAATATTAAGGGATTTTATTATTTAATTGTTATTTAAAACGAAGTTGAACGCTATGGTTTATATATAATATAATCGAGCTTGAAATAGCGTTGCAGTTTGCAAAATAGGGTTTTGAACTTCAACTGAATATACAGAGTCCGATATAAGTTGGATTTCTGTGAAACAAAAAACTTTGGGATCGTCTTGGCGATAGTTTTAAATGAAAGAGAAAAATCCAGATTCCGTGTTATAGATTGGTAGTTATGGTCAAACCAAATTTTGGAAAAAAACGCTATGGAAATCGTTATCGGCCCTTAAAATAGCAGTTTTGCAAATGGACTCGGTTTTCGATGAAATTAGTTTCATTGGAACCGTATCGCTAAATTATTGTCAGAAAATCAAACGGCGTGGCAAACCGATGTCGTATGTGACTACGGCAGCCAAAAATGTCCATATAATTTCTATAGCGCATAGTTAATGTAATAGAAAGATATTTGAGCGTAACTTGAGCAGAAGATCGAATTAAGCCACGAAACCAGTTCCATTGAGTTCGTATCGTCGATTAGAGTTAGCATAGGTATATAGTTTGTTATTTTTGGAGACTGGAAAATTTGGTGTCAAAAAGGGCATTGCGGTGCGCGTAAAAATAGCCTACCGGGCAAACCGTCCCAAAATGCGACGAAACTAGTGCCATTGATTCGTATCAACAAATTATTGTAGGATTTCAAGATTTCAAGTTGATTGGATTTATCTGGTGATCGTGGAAAAATAAAAAGCGTGTTTATTTCTGGTTTTATAAGGAAAAATTTTCCAAACGAAGTCGGAATTCGACAAAACTTGTCCCATTGGATCCAGAATACCTTTTTACTCTACGATTAGCCTTTTTATCAGTAAACAGGGATCGTTTGTAGTGGTATTTATCAACTACTTCACCGCTAAGTTTCGTTAAATTAAATAATAATAAACCAACGGTTACATATATACCCCAACAACTGGTAACCCTAAAAAATTTGTTTGTCCTGGCCAATTTGTTCTAAGCGCCGCACTAAAAAAAAGAACAAACCAAATTTCATGAACTCTCGTCCTAATTTCCTTTCGATTTCTTTTATCTAATCCAATTTCCTTCAGCACAAATTCGAAGAGGGGACTATGGCCCAACATCTGACCGGCCATGATCTTGATTGAAGCTTCGTGGAGACCGGAATTCGGTCAGTAATGGGGGTCGGTTCGAAGTCCATATCGAGCAACAAGAGGCGTCGAGTGTCGCCGGACTTGAGGGAAGGGTGGAGTTCACGGAGGCCGTCGAGGTGACACCGCCGGATCCTGATCCGATCGACTGTGAGGGTGGCGGGTTTGTGACCTAGGATCGAAGGTTTGGGGACTTCAAGTGGAACGATATAGTGCCAATAGCGAAGGTCAGATAACAAAGCAGGCTTTGGATGTATGCTTCGAACAAACGAATGAGGGAAATTTGTGACCAGAACGTCCATTCGAAGCTGGGAGACGAGGAATGGTCTAAGCACTATTACACCAATGTAATACAATGGGTTAATTATCTTAATTAGTTACCTTAAAACCTAATTAGGAAATAAGTTGTTAGGACTAATGTTGGACCATGTTTTTCCAGAATAACCTGCTTAAGTAAAATAAATAAAAATAAACAATGGGGAGTTTATTTTAAAACAAAATTAAGGATACTAATAGGGTAATTAGTGGTCAGAATCACTTAAATCATGTTATTAGTTATTTAAAATGGCAATTTAGGAACTTAATTTAGTTTAAGTTTTGGAGCAGTGTTTATATAGTCAAACAAAAGTCGTCCTGTTCAAAAGACTAAGTCTAATAATTTGTGTAAACTAATTTATAATTAACTAAGGTTAATAATAACATAGGTATAATTGTTCTAGTAAAGTCGTAAACTAAAAACTTGTGTAACTTTTATTTGATGAACAGAATCGAACGATTCAAGAGGCGTTGGAATCATGATGACGAAGACAAGCTCATGGAACGGGAAAGGGACGTGATTGGAGTCTACTGATATTTTCAGTTAAATTAAATGCTGATTTAATTTAACTGAAACGAGCTTTGTAAACAACGAAATCAAAGATCAGGTGAGTTAAACTCACTCAGTTACTCCCATTTATATTTTATATAAATTGGGTTTTATTTGTATGTGTGCTCTGCTTGCTGATAGTTACCTGTTTGCTAGTTATGCATTTGGTTGTTGATTTAACCGATGAAATTAAGCCGTGTTTAATTTCAGTGAAATACCAAATCGTTATTTTAACGATTGGATCCAATATAGGTAATTTACCTCATTGGTCACGGTTATTTATAAACGTGTTCAACTGTTTGAATTGTCGGAATTGCTTTGTTGATTGGCTGATATTATATTGTCGTTATTTGCTGCTGTAGAAATTTACAGTTAAATTGAATTGGTTGACCTGTTTGGTGATAGCCATTTGAATACAGGGAAGAACAAGTTGGAGGGACCCAACCGGATCCCTCAAATAGATTATTTATTTCCATATTATCATATATGAAATGCCCTGTTTGTAGTGTTTGATTGATTGTTGATTTTTGAATATTCAACATCTGTTTGGTTTGAACCAATGGCGGGATTGGTTGAGTATTTGGCAGCGTATGGCCTATAAAATCAATCGTTTTATAAATATTGATTCACCGTCAATTGGGATGATAGAGATGAAGTTATAAAATATATTTTATAACTAGAATTAGATTTTGAAATATACCATTTTGGGAAAAAGTTATTTAAGAGAATTAAATAGATATTTTATTTAGGACTTTGATTTATTTTTAATTGGTTTTATAAAGTAAATTCTGATATAAATCAGATTTATAAGTACAAGGTAAGAAAAATCGCATAGTTAAACTTGGATAATTGTTTTGTTAAGAAAACAATTAATGGAATTATTTAAATTTATTTTATTAATTTAAAGTGAGGGTTAATTGGAATCGAGTTTTGAGGTAATTAAATCGACTGTTTTGAATAGGAGTTAATTATCACAATTACGTGTTTTGATTAAATAGTTAAAGGAATATTGTTTAAAATTAAATAAGTTTTTTTAAAGGGATTTACTATTTATTTTAGTTAATAAAGGAATTAACTACTTTACAATAGTTAATGATTGAAGAAAAGTATTATCCTGAGTAATAGTGATTTAGGAAATTAGTTTTTAATTGAATAAATAGAAAAAAATGATCGATGTTGAAATAAAATCAAATTAAAAGATGAAATGAGTTTATAAACAGCTGTTACCTTCAAACCCGAGATTTTATAACAAAGTTATAAAGAGGATTTTAAGCAAGTATGATTGCTTAAATTAAACTTGAATTTAGTAAAAGGAGGAAAAGATGAAAGGGTTATAATACATCAGAATTAGATAAAAGAAGTTTGAAGGGTTATATCGTAAATTCTAAATTAACGTTACTTAAGATTGTGGTTAAGTAAAGGGGGAGATTTTAAATAAGATTTCCAATGTGGAAATGGTCGAATAGATTTTGAAAAGAGTCTGGAAAAAGTAAATTTGGGTAAAGAAGTGGATCGTAAGGTTGTATAACCAATCCAATTTATAACGGGAAGGGTTTTGAGACTGGAATAGAATATTGGCTTGATTACAACTCATATTTATTTATCTGAGGGTGAGGACGTTGTTGATCAAGGTCTGAGAGGTAATTAAAATACCCCAACTTGAACAACATCAGGATTATCTGAAGATGGTATTAGTTGGTAATCGTGATAGAGGTTAGTGATAATTTATTATTTCCATCAGCGAGATAATAGTGTAACGTTTGGTGTAAATTTAGAGAATATATAATAAGAGATTCAAAGTAAAGGGAAATTAATGTGATTATAGGTTATTTCATTATGTATTAATATGAAATGTTTTGTGAGAACATTAGTATATTAAGTAAGGATTCAAATGTAGTATTTTTAAATCTTAAAAGAGTTAGAAGTTAATTAAACAAAGTTAATCGGTTTGCTTTAATTAAAAGGCCAAGTGATGCTGAATACGGAACCAGTGAACCCATGGGACCATCATGTTTGAAACATTGTATATTTTGATAGTTAAATCACCGACTATCAAATCTATCCAATATGATTATTGGTATGGAAAGACCGGGATCGAATAAATATTCGGAAACCATTCCGACCAACAAATACGTGAAGATATCAGAAGACGGTCGAGTTGGAGCAGTGAAGACCATGGATTTTCTAAAACGGAAGAACCACTAATATTCTCTGCCTGGCAAGCAGAGATAAGCTGTGATTCTATCATGGTTGAAATCTATGGGTTGCAAGGACTTCTCGCTGTTGATCCATGGGGTGATTCCTATATTGGATGCAGTAGGAGAGTACCTTCGGTTCATCCTGTTCCTGGATGACTTATATGGACGGATGTCTGACAGAGTATTTCCAAAGGGTCACGTACGTTGGTTTCTTCAAACGTGCTATAGTTATTGGTTGGGAATTGCTGTTCTCTTAGCTTCCGACTAGAGTATTTTTGTGGATATCAATTAGTGACATCTGACGGATCTGACGATGTGGCATTCAAGTGAATGATGACCCAATGTTCAGAAGTTAATTTAAACCTCAAGCCTCATCAACCGGGAAATGACAGAAATCGGGCAGGCAGCATGGCTATGTGGGTCGCTCCCATTAGGATGTATTATCACCTATCTAGAGAAATTCCTATTTGCTTCTTAAATCTATATTCGATGTTGTCCCTTTTCGGGAAACGGTGGTTTGAGCCCAACCGTTGTTAATATACATTCGATACACTCAAGCGAAATGAGTGGTCGGTCATGTGTGGGCCAGGTTGCAAGACGTTCTTGTTGAACCCAGTATATTCGCCTCTAGAGATACACTATCGGCAGGTGGTCCCATACCTTGTCATAGTCAGAAATCCAATCTCTAATAAGCGCCCACGGTTTTGATTGTATACCATATATGTGGAGCGTGAGATGGAAGTGTTCCGCTAGATTGATATCTACTTGTATTTAGACACTATTGTAATATCAGAAAAGTTATCAATTTCAAAGGTGCTTTGGGTTATCGTAAGGTAAAAACCGTCTGTATTTATGTGTGGATTTGGTCTTGCGATTATCCTTTGTTTAGAAAGATTTTTGAACTTAAAAATAAAGTTGGATGACTCCCCTTGATACTGTGCGAGTTTATCTCACTCTGGTTCACCAGACTGACCCGGTGTTTTGTAAATGCCCGGGTTAGACCGGGTTGTACAAGTCCAGATTGTCAAATGCTGCAAAGTCCAGAGACGAGCTGGAGAAGTCCAGACGTATTATATACGGTGTATATTCCGCTGTGTGATTGGGACAGGTTGTTATAACTGTCCAGAGGTGTGACGCACTCTGATAAATGTAAGTATTTCAAAAGCACTCAGTAAAGATTTACTTTATATTATATTTTGTTCCACTGCGATGTGAGACTCTATGTTGTGTTGTTTCTTCTTCTTCTATTCTAATATTTCTTTCTTACTTACCTCACCCTCTAATTTCTTTCAATAACTATCCAGTGTTTCGGTGCTTGGAGGGTCGGTATGAGTTATGGTAAAAATAATTATGTCGATTTTCGGGGCCGAAATCCCTGGGTCGTTACATACTGAAAAGTGCCTTTGGTTTGTCCAGTCCCAGGACAACTTGAATGGACGAATGTTTGATAGAGTATATTTGGTAGATCTCGTAAGTTGATCTTTTCAAACGTATTTACGTTGGTGGTAGAGGAATTCATTTCTCTTAGCTTATACCCGTGGTATTTTTGGGGAAATCAATTTGTTATTTGACGGGAATGACGATGTGGCATTCAAAGTGAATGAATGAGTAATCTATTGAAAGATACGTTATGACCTCCAGCCTCGTCAACTGGGAAAAGACAGAAATCGGGCAGGCAGCATGGCTAAGTGGGCTGCACCCAAGTGCGGTTTATTGTCACCATCTAGAGAATATTCATATTTGTTACTTCTTTCAATGTTGTATCTCCCGGGAATGGTTATGTTGGTTTACCAACTGTAAGGTGACAATACATTCGATACACTCAAGTGAAATGAGTGGTCGGTCATGTGTGGCCGAGTTGCAAGATATTCTTGTTGAACTCCAGTGTATCGCTTCTAGAGTACACTGAGCGGAAGGTGGATCCATAACTTGTCATAGTTGGAATCCATTCCCCAAATAAGAGCCCGCGGTTTTGATTGTATATTATATATGTAGAACGTTAGATGCAAGTGTTTCTACTAGATTGATATTACTTGTGTTAGACATTATTATAATATCAGAATAATATTGTTTTACAAATGATTTGGGTTATCGTAAGGTAAAAACCATCCTTGTTTATGTGTGGATCGGTGTTACGATTATTCTTTCTTTTGAAAGGATTTTTAAAGTTAAACAAATGATTTGAGTTTACTCACACCAGTCACATGACTGACCCGGAATTTATTTTGTTTTATTTTCCCTAAACTCTTGGGTGTCCAATTTTGTACGGGTAGTCAAGTAATCGGGATTTACAGATATATTTGGAGGGCTAGAGCAGGTGGCTTCAAAATTATGTAGCTATTGTTATTTCCGCTGTGTTGTAAGTGTTATAATCTAATAATGGTATTGTATATAGATACTGTTTTATTTCAAAGTTATGTTATGAAATATATTTATTTGTTCCGCTGTGAGATTCGTATTTACTCTGATGTCGTATGTTCTTCTTCTTCTTCTATTCTAAGTTTCTATCTTATCTATTCTCACCCTCTAATTTCTTTCATGGACTATCCGATATTTCTGAATCTTGGATAGTCGACATAGTGTTGTATGCTGATATCCAGGATCGCAAAATCACCGGGACGTTACAATCACTCTGCCTCATGGAGTCATGGCGACTCCACTACACTGATCCATAGCCACTAGTCCTTACTATGTCCACTCTGCCCCCATGAAGTCATGAAGACTCCACTACACTGGCTCATATCCATGCTACGATCACTCTTCCCCATGGAGTAATAACTACCCCACTGCACTGATCCGTAGCCTAACATCGTCTCTCGATGGTGAATCAAATCTGTGGACGTCGACAACTCCTTAGCACACGTCCCGCAGCAAAGACCAACTCATGAAGTAAACTCGTTGGTTCCCAACTGGATCCTGAGTTCTACTTCCTATTTGGACTGCCTTTGCATCTCAGGTTTTAGTCGAATTGGAGTAGGTCTTCAAAAGAGTCGTCGCATAGGAGTACATATCTGGTTTGATTCGGCTTCCTTCCCTCTGTTCGGTCTGGCTTCCTTCCCATAGTTCGGTTCGAACATATGATGCCCAAGTCCATAGTTCGGTTTGGTTCGGGTTCATCGCTCCGGTTCGGTTGAGGTATGGACTTTGAGTCCTCGGTTCGGTTCTCCACCTCTTGCCTTCGGTTCGGTTCGAAATGTCCAAACTCCGGTCCGATCCTCCTCTCTATCTCCGATCCGATCCCCTACTCCAATTCGGTTCGTGTGGCCTTCCTTTTTCCTTACTTTCTCCTGTGTCGAGCTTCGGTTAGGTTCGGTACTCATCGTCTGATCCGATCCGAAACCCTGTAGTTTTTCCAGTGAGCTAATCTCGTCCATTTTCGCCATACGACGGCGTTTTCAACCATTCTAACTTTCCTATAGGATTATTAACATTCCACAAAGTAATAACAACAAATCGAATCGACCACAAACATCCAAACATCAATCTGAATTATTTTGGATCAAACATACCAAAAACCCTTGGTTTTTCCGTTAATCCCCTTAATCATGGTTTAAGCATATAATTAGCAAAATATGTCCAAATTGACTCAAATTTTTATCAGAGCCCTAAAATAATATTTTACAATTTTTTTCCAGACTTTTCTGAGTTATAATTTCGCTAATTATCTCTAATCACCCCTAATTAGCCGTAATTAGTGAAAAACAATGCAAATCACTCACCTTAGCCACAAATTACTTATAGATCTGAAAGTATCTCTAATATAGGTCGAATCTCTGTGCAACACAGCAGCTCTATTCCCAATTTTATGCTAATTTGCCTTGATTTGATGTAGCTTGACTTAATCTTCAATTAGAAAGCGATTAGGAGCGATTTGGGATGAAATTAGAAGGTGGAGGCCATTGTTTGGGTTCCTAGGAGGTAAATGGCGGCTAGAAAACTGAAATAGAATTAAAACCTAACTCATTTCAGCCTCCCTATAACCCTGATTCCGAAATGGGTTATGGGCTCATTCACTAATCACCTTATTTGGCCCTGTTAAGCAACTTTTCACCTTCCAAACCTTATTTCAGCCATATCTCCCAAACGGCAAGCCCATTTTTCACATATGACCACTCTACGGAAAGGTAAACCATCATCCGGATCTAATGGAGGTGGTTTCAGGTCAAAACTCCTTACCAATAAAAAGTTATGGCCGAAACAATATCAGCTAGGGGCAAAACAGTCATTTAAAAATCAGCAAAAATCATGAATATGTGAAATGACCCCAATAGTCGTCCCCCAAAAGGTACATGGCTATACGACTTCGCATGAGAAAGAAATAAATATTCTACGATCCCCTGGTGCGTAGAACGCGGGTCGTTACAGTGTTGGATGGATTTGGAGGCGATTACTGGATTTAAAGAAAGAGAACGATTATGGATAGCCTTGACCTTCGGGTCATAATTAAAATGACTAAAACAGGAGCCATGCCCAGGTTAATTGAGTTAGCTACTCTGAGTAGCATACTTCTTCGATACCATATATATACTTTGTGATTGATTGGCGCCTTTGATTGATTTTGGGGTATGTATGGGGTAGGCGGCAGTCGCGGCTATGCGTTACCACCGGCCTGGGTCCGCAATCCGGTAGAATCACTACTGATGGGTATTGCTTCGATGCTATGTCATATTTATCCTAATCGAGCCTCCTACGATTTTAATTTAACGTTATCGTATCACGGCACATCCCTATCCGCCGACGTACTGGTGTGTTATATGCAAGCTGTACGACAACGGTATAAACGGTGTAAGGGTAATAATGGTAACCCTGCTTACATTATTATGTTATATTTAACCATAGACACTATTATAATAGTGTATTATATTATATGATATTAGTTTGACGGATCCTTAGGAGATGTAAATTCCCGTAACATCTTCTAAGTTATTACACTCATATTTTCACATGAATTTGACTTGACTAATATGAGAATGATTTAGTTATGATCCGAGTGTTTGTTGTGTTTCTTTTTATGCAATACGCTCGGGTCAGACCGAGTTGCAATTATCGAAGATTTCCTTGCTGTGAAGATACCACTATGAAGATAAAGATGGAACTCAACAGACGTATTAAAATTAATATTCCACGGCAAATGCATTGGTATGTTGTATGTTAATTTACTCTGATAATTGTTGTAAAATATAATAAAATGTATGTTTTTTTACAGCTTCATGAACTATTATTTATTTATTATATTTTGTCCTTCCGCTGCGAGATTCTGTATTTGTTTCCTTCTTTCTTCTTTTTCTTTTTTTTCCAATAACTATCCGTATTTTTAATCTGTTTATGTCGACATTAAGGATCATTGTCGGTTTTAATGGTCAAAAATCCCAGATGTTACATTCCATCTCGTCATTGTCACTCTTTATCATCCATAGAGTTTCCACTTAGGTGACTAAAGGTCTTTCCTTTACTAAGCCTATCCATGATGTCTGCTATCTTCATAGATCCAATACGCTCCATGAGAGTAGGCTGTACTTCCAACAATGCCAGCAAACAAGGTGTTAAATCCGTAGGTGGCCAAAAATCGAAAGTTGATATAAACTCCAAGCTCCGCCTCTCTACGAATAGAGGACTCAAGGTCATTCTCTGCCTACTCAACGCGTCCGCCCACTACATTAACCTTGCCCGGGGTATAAGCTATCTCAAAGTCATAGGACGCTATAGGAACTCTATCCACCGTTGTGGCCTTAGGTTGAGATCCTTCTATGAAAACAAATATTTGAGCGTCTTATGATCTTTGTATAGCTCAAATCTCTCCCTAAGTAGATAATGCTTCCAAGACTTCAATGAGAACACTATAGCAGTCAACTCTAAGTCATGGGTATGGTAGATTTTTTTTGTGAACTCTCAATTGCCTGCTACCGTAGCATACTACCCTACCATCTTGCATTAACACGGCACCAAGTCTTGTGCTGCAAGCATCTATGTAGACCGTAAACACTTGCTTCCATCGGGGAGAGTCAGAATTGAAGCTGATGTCGGATACCTCTTCGATCTCTAAAAAGCATCCTCAGAATCAATGCTCCAAGAGAAAGCCAAGTTCTTCTTCGTCAGTCGAGTGAGCAGGGCAGATACCCTTGCAAAGCCTTTGATGAACTTCCTATAATACCCTGCCAACCCTAGGAAACTCCTCACCTCCATCGCACTCTTTGGAGCCTTCCAATCTGGAACGGCTATGACCTTAGTGGAGTATACCGCTATCCCATCCTTGGAGACTACATGCATAAGAAACCTTACTTCCTTTCTCCAAAATTGACCCTTAGAGCATTTGGCCTTAAGTGATGCGATCTGAGAGTGCATAGAACCTATCCTAAGTGTATGGCATGCTCCTCCTCATTCTTTGAGAAGATCAAAATATCATCCACAAAGACCACCACAAACTTGTTCAGAAACTCCCTAAACACCCTATTCATCAAGTCTACAAAATATGTGGGTGCACTGGTCAGCCTAAAAGACATGACCAGCCACTCGAAGAAGCGTCTGAAGTTTTGAAAGAAATCTTATCAATACTGTCCTCGCCACCCTCAACTAATGAAATCCTATGGCTAAATCCATCTGTGAGAAAACTGATGCGCCTACTAGTTGATCAAACAAGTCGTCAATCCTCAAAAGTGGATGCCAATTCGCTTTGGTGAGCTTATTCAGTTCTCTATTGTCCACGCATAGATGAAGTGAGCCGTCTGCTTTAGTCGCGAAGACTGGAGCTCCCGACTCTGATATGCTACGTCTAATAAATCATTTCTCGAATAGTTCTCCTACTTGCATGTTGAGTTCCCTTCTCTCCTTAGGAGCCATGTGGTGCACCAGTAAAGCGACTGGTTTCGCATTCTATACCAAGTAAATTCGGAAATTTATCTCATGCCTTCGAGGTAATCCCCAAACTTCATCAAACACATATGGATAATCTCTTATTATCGGTACTGATCGTAAATCGTTGACTGTAACACCCTGTATTTTCTGTGAACATGAAAGTAACAAATCAAAGAATAATTAATTTGAAAAAAAGAATTAGGTGAAAGGGTTGCGCCATTGCGTTCGTCTCGATGCTCGAGATAGAGTCTGAGGTTGCGTAAATTGGACTCCATATGAAGAAGTTATGGCCTCTAGAAGTTTCAGACATTTAAAATAAAAAAACAGCTCGAAACTGAATTCAAAATTCAAAACAGAACCCAGAAGCGGGCTGGGCGGGAAATTTCCCACCTAGGACCTAGGTTGACCAGGGGGTCGACCTCCCCCCTATAGGTCGACCTGGGGGTCGACTTGCACTGTTTTTCCAGATCCGAGGAAGAATTCATTTTTATGTATCCAGGCTGATTTCTTAACCATACTCATGAGTTCTACACTATATAAACACCCCCAAACTTCACTTTCTCTACACAACTTCTTTACGCCTATACTCTGCCTCAATTCTAATTAAAATAAATCAAATACGAGGTTACGCTACTCAAGTTCTTCGTGGAGTCAAGTTTAGAATTCAAGTAGAGATTCAAAGGCTAAATCAATGACTTCAACAACTATTTTCTACGAATCAAATCTCTGTAAGACAGTTGCTTTTTAGATTTGAACACCTAGATCTAATTGTGACATGTAATTAAATGAATATGAGAATATGCCTGATCCTTTCATTTGAATCTGTGCTTGTATATGCCTTTGGATCTGATTCAGGACTAGTATGGTTAATTGCCTATGATTATGCATATGACTATGTCTATGAGACTATGCCTATGACTATGACTATGAGCCTATTGCATATGACTATGGCAATGACAATTGTGGCTAATCGCCTATGATTATGACTATGAGATTATTGCCTAGGATTATGACTATGAACTATTGTGGTTAATTTCCCATGACTATTGTGGTTAGTGCGTATGCCTATAGGACTATTGTTACAATTAACGTATTATACATCGAACAGGCATTATGTTGGACCAAATCACCTATGCCTCCCTTAATTATGTTGGATCTCATACTTAGGGTGTAACTTGCTTTGTTTATTCCTATTCACTATTATGTACACCAACCCTACTGGATCCATTATCCTTGTATTTGGTTCTCTTTTGCATGCCTATTCTTTTATGTCAATTCTCGTGTATATCCTCTATTCTTTTTTTTAGTTTCATTTCATGAGTACTTAGAAAACTTGTGAAATCATGTTATACGTACATTATGAATGCGGTGGTAATTGGGTATAACATGAAATTGACATTATTTGGCATAATTTGGAACATGTATTATGGCATGACTGTTAAGATGCAATTTGGGGTAATTTGACATGAATTATGGAAAATGTAATTTGACATATTAAACCTACAATTGGCATGAACGATAAAGTATAAAATTTTAGGCATAAACTATAAACTAGAATATTAAATCAAGATTGGGTATAGCCTATTCTTATTAATAACTTGAAATTGGAATTTGCTGGGCATAACTTGAGAATTGGAACATGACTAGTTTGGATAATTAGTATATAAAATCTAGACTTGGACACTTATGGTAAATGTGACAAAATCTGAATTGGACAACAATTTACATATAAACTGTAAATATGTAAATTAGTAAAAGATGAAAATGCCTAACCCGAGGTTAGATTGAGTTGTGGTGTAAAACTGCCCGGAACCGCCCGGCACATCCAGTAACCACAAAAATATCTATCTAATGTGAGAGGTTAGTGCATCATGCCTAAGAAAAACCCGAGGTTAGATTGAGTTATGGTATAAAAATGCCCGGAACCGCCCGGCACATCCAGTAACCACAACAACACCTATCTAATGTGAGAGGTTGGTGCATTAATAAATCAATTAATGCTAATGAACAGAATATGCTAAGAAATGACTAGAGTTCAGTAATAAGAAACACTTAATTGTTATAACATGTTAGTTAAACAGATGGTAGGGTTAAGTTAACTAAGGTAACACTTAACCGTTATAACATGTTAGATTAAACAGATGGTAGGGTTAAGTTAACGACACTTAACCATTATAACATGTTAGATTAAACAGATGGTAGGGTTAAGTTAACTAAGGGAACACTTAATCATTGTAACATGTTAATTAAACAGATGGATAGGGTTATGTTAAATTGGGAACACTTAACTAATATATAACATGATGTATGGTTGGGTTAAATAACACAAGAGGGCTACAATTAACCAATATAACTTGATTTGTGGTAGGGTTAAGTTAACACAAGAAGGCAACACTTAACCAAAGTAACATGAAAAGTAGGTGGGTTAAGTTAACTTGAATTGATTAATGACACTTAACCAGTACAAACAAGATGAACATGTGGGGTTAAGTTAACAAGAAATACTTAACCAACATGACATGATGAATCGGTGGGGTTAAGTTAACATGAACGGACAACACTTAACCATTAAAATAAACATTCTTGAATTGATGGGAGGGTTAAGTACACCTCGTGTAGGTGGGTAATATTGGTATATATATAGGCCCACAAACTTAACCGTTAAATAAACATGTTTGAATTAATGGAGGGGTTAAGTACATCTCGTATAGGTGGGTAATATTAGTACATATAGGCCCACAAACTTAACCATTAAATATACATGCTTGAATTGATGGGAGGGTTAAGTACATCTCGTGTAGGTGGATAATATTGTATATATAGGCCCACAAACTTAACCAGTAGGAAACCCTAGTAATAGGGACCCATTTCAGCAGTCACCCACATAGATGTATCACGGTACCCTGAGCTAGGCAGGGTAGGGCACGATTACTGGGCTAATTATAAGCGGTCAAAACAGCGACAGGGGGTACGTCAGTGTAGGTTCCGACGGTTTACGTGCGTGCACGTAATCTGGAGTGGAAAAAGCAGGCATTGGGTACCAGTAGTTATACCTATGCATCTTGAATCGTGTCGCTATCGTAAGGATTGATACACCTTATGGTGGGGCCAGCATAGAGTATCTACATGCAAGAGAGGGTCGATTGACACAGACACATAACGTTAGTACAAGTATGGAGCCGATCGATAGGGTAGTAAGGGTACATCTAACATTTTCATGGCAATTGGGTTGATTGAGGTAACATCCTCATACTAGATGTACACCTGAAGGCTACCACAATTGCGGGGATTGGGATAACGTTGTAATATTATCCTTTTATACAGATTTCTAGTTGGGACACTAGTTAGACGGTGTAGAGGTATAGAAATCAGAATAACAGAGTAGTAGCGAAGCAGAGTAAGTGTAGAAGTGCATCCAGTTTATCTTGCCTTGAGCTAATCTTATGTTATCTTGTTATCCCTGTCATCATGGTGTTGTCTTGTATTCAGTTAATTCATGTCTTGTTGCTTTTACCTGTTCACATGCTGAAAGTCACTGAACTTACCAAGCTTTATGTCTGACTCTATTTTCTTTCGTCTTCTTTTCTTCCATTCCCCCCCCCCCCCCCGTTAGTCAGGGAGGGAATAGCTCAGCTTAGTCTGGACAGTTAATCTTTCCAAGCTTGAAGTCTCTTTGACGTATTACTTTGGACTCTCTTTTCCACTGCTATGGCTAGTGCTTTATTAGGGAATATCATTGTATATTTATGCTTCTTTATTTTGTTAAACAAGATAGATACTTTGGTATTGGAAAACAATCTTTGTACAAGCTGTTTTATCAATGAAATAAAGTTTTATTTATTTACCGCTGGTTCAATTGTCTATCTTGTAATTTATCTGCATCTTTTACCTATAACTCTCCACTGAACTTAAGGCATTCCCTTTGTGAGTGACCTTAACGGAGGTGGGGTGTTTCACGTGGTGTCAGAGCTGAAGGTTACCGGATCAGATACAAGATTTGAAAAATTATTTTCAAAACGGTTTTAAAAGAAGCATTTTCAAAAGAAAAGTTTTTTTAATGGCATATTCCCCAAAGCCATATGCACTATCTTTTGGTCCTCTGTTTGAATCCTTGTTTCCTTCTTTCCCGAGTCTCCGGGGCTCCTGACTTTCTAGGAGGTAACCTCATCGTAGCATGGTTTTGTAGGCTTGATGATACTACGACACCTGTCAAAGGAAAAGAAGTGCCTGACTTCCATCTATAGCCGCAGTAGTTTCACCTACGGTTAATTTTCTTTCGAGCTTTGTAGGGTTTTTCGTGCGTTGGAGGCAGCTTTCGAGAGACCTGTCAACATGTTACACAAGGATTGTAAAGATGAGAATGAGGGAGCTTGGCTAAGGAGCACAACCCAAGGATGAGAAACTCATGGATATGGACTTGGTTTACAAGAGAGGAAAGAATAGTAAAACCTAAAATAAGAGGAAGTGTCTTTATTATGGTATAACGGGTCGTATAATTAAGGACAAGGCCAAGAACAAAGGACAGGATTTTCCGGAGGGCAAGTGCATGCTCTCACCGCCAGCGTACCTGAGAGAGAGATGGAGCTTAGTTTATCTTTTTGATCCTCTTGTTAGTACTCTTTTTGGTTTTAGCGCTTCACATTCTTTTGTATCTGCTTCCATAGTTGAGTCTCTACACCTTAGTACTTGTATAGTAGAAGATCCCATTATTGTCTCAAATCCAATTAGTGGTTCGGCTCATTTGTCTTTGGTTTGTAAGGATTTGAGAATAGCTATATTAAGTGTTGAGTTTAAGCGTAATGCTTATGTTTTTGGTTCCATGGGCTATGGGTCGATTCTAGGTATGGGTTGATTAGCTAGTAATTGTGAAAGGAGGGTAGTTAGACTCTTGACTTGCCTCGGGAATACCCTCGAGATTCTGTGCGATCCTAAGGGATCAGTTCGTCTTAGCTACCTAGAATCACTTGATGCATCTATCGACGGTTTGTGATTCGTTAGAGTAGTCCATGAGCACGTAGATGTTTTGATTAGGTTAGGGGTTTACCCCCTAAAACGCGAGATAGACTTCCGCATATATCTAGTTGCCAATGCAAAGCCAGTTATGGCATCAACGATAGTTTTGGAGCAAGATTGGCGAGGATAGCCAGAGTCGGTTAAGTGCTCAATTGTTTGGTTGTTTAACTAGTATCATCTCACATAGATCGACCAAATTTGGAGGAGGCATTCCTTCGATGCTTGTCTGATATTGGTTTATGCCTTTGGGGCTTGTACTTGAGGGATGTCGAGTTCGACTAGGATGGTTTGCGTGAGAGATAAATAGTTGTGGCAGGTGCCCTAAGTAGAAAAAGACAGACCTTAAGAGAAGTAAAAAGTACAAAGCAACCTTTAGCTTTAGACCCTCAGATTTGTGACATGATGGATAAGCTAAGTAGAGGAGAGACATCTAATCATCTTAGTGTATACACTTGGTATTATGGTTAACATTTATCTTAGAAAGATAGTTCGACTACATTGGATACCCTCTTGCAAAGTAAGTGGTCGAAATTCTACCTTTACTAGTGGTTTTTGGAAATCGAGGACAAGAAGCTTCGTGAAGTTAAAGCTCAAGAAAACACGACGTGCGAAACTGAAGATAAGACATGCGCATCATACCCTTTTTCTTGAGGGTATATCCTTGATCTCTAGGAATTTTATGCATGCTTGTTTCTATCTTTTTAAGTATATCCTCTTGGTCATATCTTCGATCCTTAGGTAGGAACAGACCTATGGTTGAAACATGTGTTTGAGACATGTTATGTTTGGTGGATGCAAGTGGATGCAAGTGTTTGATAGTGGTTGCTCGTGAATGCATTTACACACATTAGGCACTAGATCGGCTCAGACACCTTTTCATTTGCACCTGGATCCAAGTGTATATGTTTGTATATGTATTGAAATTTGATATGTTATCATATGGATGTTGCATATGAATGAATGAATGAATATGCATGCATATAGTATTTACATGATTAGGGATGCTTGCATACATATTGGACGCATGACACCCTCATAATTCACATTAAGGAGGTCAACTGAATCAGTGGACCGCCTAATCTTTTGCATTAGTATAGGGACATATACACACACTCTGCATATGCTCATACGACATTAGAAACCTTATAAGGACATTTAATGCTTGTGGATGATGGCTGAGTAGAGAAGTGATTGGATGTTAGGACACATTCTTCTTGACATAAAGATTTCGGGGGTGAAATCCTTTAAGGAGGGGAGAATGTAGCACCCCGTATTTTCTGTGAACATGAAAGTAACAAATCAAAGGATAATTAATTTGAAAAAACTAACTAAGTGAAACGGGTTGCGCCATTGCGTTCGTCTCGATATTCCTCTTGAGATAGAGTCCGAGTTTGCGTAAATCGGACTCCGTATGAGGAAGTTATGGCCTCTAGAAGTTTCAGAAATTTAAAATAAAGAAAATAGCTCGAAACTGAATTCAAAATTCAAAATAGAACCCAGAAGCGGGCTGGGCAGGAAATTTCCCGCCCAGGACCCAGGTCGACCTCCCCAAACCTCCCACACATAATCTACACATCATACCACTTAACCACTTGCTAAATCTGTTATCTGCTAAATCTGTTGAATCATCTAATCTGCTAGATCTGTTATCTGTTGAATTGCTTAATCTATTGAAAGCTGAATAATTGTAATTTGGGTATGAAAATCCATAGGCTCGATCTAAGATTTAGTAAAACATGGAAATTTGATTAATTTTCTGTAACCTGTAAAGAAGTTTAATCTATTAAATGGACATAATTAGTTTGATATTTTCTGTAATGGAATAAAGTGGCTATGACACGAGGTTAGACTCTGTTTGCGGTAGAAACCTACCCAGAACCAACTAGCTTAACCAGCGACCGCAAATTGTCAGTCTAATGTGAGAGGTCGTAGGCATAACTAAAATATGCTTAGACACGAGGTTAGGTCTGGCTGGTGGCAGAAATCTGCCCGGAACCGACCGGCATATCCAGCGGCCATAAGCTACCGATCTAATGTAGGAGGTCTGTGCATTAATATTTAATTAATGCAAATCTAAGATAAATATGATGTCTAAAACGCGTTGGGTGGATAGGGTTAAACAAACAGGACTGATGAATTTAACAAACCCATTTCGTGAATCTGTAAGCCCAATATAAAGTTAAACAATCTGTAAGTTTTTTAAAACTGTACATCTGATCCGTTAGTCTGAAAACTTGTTAACTTGATTTTATGATCTGTGAACTAGTAAATATGAACTCTGTATGTCTGAAACTTGTAGACAAGTTAATCTGAAATCTGTTAGCCTGGGGACACAAGGTTAGGATGGGAAATACTTGTGTCATCTGTTATTTGGGACCCATATTAGTCAGTAACCCTTTCGGGTATCAAAAACTTTGACCCCACGCTATGTAGAGGTCCGGGCACGCTTACTGAACTAATTATAAGAGGTTCATTCTGATAATGGCAAGGGGTGTTGATGGGGCATTCCAACTGGGTCATGTGCGTGCATGGATCCGGTCTGCTCTGAGGATGTAAGACACCATGACATTTGTAAATAGGTCTGTGCCAATAGGTTCCACTTTATGGAGTGATACACCCTACTGTGGGGCCGACACAGGGTATTTATGTATTAGGGAGCTGATCGCTTGGGGTAAGACTTAGGGTACACTTAGTTCTGTCTGTTTCTGTTGGTACTGTCTGTTTCTGTTGGGTGGTAACACCCGTCTGTTTCTGTGTGGTATCGTCTGTTGGGGTGGTAAAGGCCCATTACTAGTGTACACCTAATTCTAACATTCTGTTTCCGTCTCTGATTCCGTTTCCGATTCTGTTTCCATACCTTCTGTCTGTTGGGGTGGTAAAGGCCCATTAGTTGGGTGGTAAAGGCCCATTATTAGTATTTTGTTTCCGTACCTTCTGTCTGTTGGGGTGGTAAAGGCCCATTATTAGTATTCTGCTTCTGTACCTGTTGTCTGTTGGGGTGGTGAAGGCCCATTACTAGCATTCTGTTTCAGGATAGATTATTCTGTTTCAGTTTTGACATTAAGGTAACACCTAACCCTGTTATACTAGTATTAGTGCAGAGAAGTAAGACGTGAGTAAGGAACATAACTTGGTTTACATCATTATGTTTCTTCTGTTAACTTAAAGTATATCTGTTATTCCTATTGATGTAATCTCTCATCCAGCTTTATTTACATGTCATGATAATATTATCTGTTTATATGTTGGAAGCCACTGGACTCGCCAGACTTTATGTCTGACCTCGTTTGTTTTCGCCCCTTTTCTTTCCGTTCCCCCCCCCCCCAGGTGCTCAGGGTAGAAACATAGGAGCTTGATTCTGATTCTCTCTGCTTGAAGTGCTTGGAGTATTGCTTGGCTTTGACTCTATCTTTTCATGGCAGTTTATGTTAGGGATTATGGCTTTGAAACTTTAGATTCTGAAGGATTTTGTATAAGACTGATAATTGTGTACTTGAGTTTCGGTATTGTGATTTAGAAAAATGTGACCAAACTTATTACTGCTTCTGCTGTAATAAAGTTATAAATTTTTTTTCAAGTACTACTTATCTATCTTGTAATATTCTGTTCTGTCTACAAAAGCGCTCCATCAAAGTTAAGGTATTCCCTTTGTGAGTGACCTTAACGGAATCTAGTTATGGGTGAGGTTGGCCCATAGGTTTGTGGGGCATAAAGGGGCCTACGTACAGTTCTCATTCTCGATTTTCTTCGGTGCCTTTCATTTGTTAGTTGAGGGAGGGGTCTAGTGGGACCGTAGCCACTGTAAAAGCAAGTATATGATCTGTTGGAGTTCTCCGCCTTTCCGCTTCACGTATCTCGACTGACTCAAGATGGTAGGTAGACGATGAGTTGTTATCACAGGGCAAAAACTGGTCTCGCTGAATCACGCTGGTCCACCCTAGTCTTTAGGTTGCCTTATTATTACAACCAAGTCATACCCTTGGCTCTTCTAACGCAAACCTTAACCTCTGTGAGCCCAGGAGGATCATCTGCAGCCTCACAGAGGGATACCAAGAGTACCCTCACATCCCTTCGAAGCCGGGTGCTTCGTACCCCAGTTCGTTGGAGCCTTCTTCATGATCAGACGGACATTCGCTCCTTCTCGTGTTCTACGTGGCTTTCTTGACTAAGGTTTACTGCTTAATTCTCTTAACTAAGGTTTACTACTTAGTTCTCTTTCTCATCATGTTGGATTGGTTAAGTATCATCAGTCAATTCAGGTTAACTTAACCCATTCACTTGTCATGCTAAACTGGTTAAGTGTTATCCAGTAGTTCACGTTGACTTAACCTACCCATATATCATGTCAAATTGGTTAAGTGTTCCTTAACCTTACTCGTTTATCATTACTCGCTTATCAGTTTATACTGGTTAAGTGTCCCTCATTAGCTTAACCATGTTTATTCATCATGCTATAACGACTAAGTGTTCTGAGTTTACTTAACCCAACAATCTAGTCTAGTTGGCATATTAAACATTTACTTAACTTACCCACTTGTCTGCCTAATCTATTGAATTGCCTAATAAAATTCAATAGAATTTTAGAAAAAAGTCAAGATATGATTAACCAAGTGTAACATCCCACCTCCGTTAAGGTCACTCACAAAGGGAATGCCTTAACTTTGATGGAGCGCTTTAGTAGATAGAACAGAATATTACACGACAGATAAGTAGTACTTGAAAAAAAAAATTATAACTTTATTACAGCAGAAGCAGAAATAAGTTTGGTCACATTTTTCTAAATCACAATACCGAAACTCAAGTACAATTGTCAGTCTTATACAAAATCCTTTAGAATGTAAAGTTTCAAAGCCATAATCCCTAAGTTTCAAGTCATATGTTAACACACAATGGTTCCTCTTCTTCCAAATCACAGAGTGTACACAGATCTAGATCTAATTTACAACATATGTCCCTTTTCTCAAATCAGTCACAGATCAGTCATATCCAATTATGCATTATTCATTATCTGTCCCAAAATTTAGCGTTCATGCATTAATCTCTTATGAGATTCGACGCAGGCTCGTAGTAACCTGGCTATAGAACAGAAAGAAGAAAGAGAATAGTCACAGAAAAATAGATCTGACAGATAAGAATATGCATAACCTCAGATTCAGATTTATAACCAAGTCAAGATCATAATTAAAGTTTATATCTGAAAATAACTTTACTCACAAAAAGGAACGATTCTTGTATTCTGGAATCTGTTTCTGAAACTGAAATGATCGCCTTTGATGTAGACTAATCATTTTAGATTTGATTCTCTTTTAATTCTATTCAGATTGGAAGAAGATGCATTAATCCTAGTTTTGATTCCAGTAGAGTAGCGACATCATTTTTATTTTTATTTAGATTAGAGGCAGGGTATAGGCAGAATGAAATTGTGTAGAGAGAAAGCTAGGTTTGGGGGTGTTTAAATAGCATAGGGGTCACGAATCTGGTCAGAACGAGCGTCTAAATACAGAAAAATGCATCCATCCATGGATCTGGAAATAGGAGGGGAGGTTGACCCAAGTGTCGACTTGTTTACCCAGGTCGACCCCCAGGTCGACCCTAGTGTCGACCTGGGTCCTGGGCGGGAATTTTCCCGCCCAGCCTGGGTGTCTGTTTTGAATTTAAAAATCTGAATTTTTGAATTTCGGGTTGGTTTTGATTGAAACTTCTGAAGGCCGTATCTTCTTCATATGGAGTCTGATTTACACAAACTTGGACTCTATTCCAAGCAAAATTTCAAGACGAACACAATGGCGTAACTTGTTTCCCTTAATTATTCTGTTAAAATTTAATTATTCTCTGGTTTGTCATTCTTATGTTCACAGAAAATACGGGGTGTTACATTCTCCCTTCCTTAAAGGATTTTGTCCCCGAAATCTCCAAGTTAAGAAGAATGTGTCCAACCATCCAATCACCCATCTGCTCAACCAACACCCACAAGCATCCATTATCCTTAGAAACTTCTAAAGATGTATGAACATATGCCAAAGTGTGTGTATATGTTCCTCATCTAAGGTAAAGATCAGGCGGTCCACTAATTCAGTTGACCTCCTTAATGCGAATTATGTCAGTGTAGTGAGTCCAACATGTATGCAATTTTCCTATTTGATACATATCATTTCTATATGAGTGAACAACCATTCATTCATATGCATCGTACATGTGTTGAGTTAACCATTTTGCATCCATAAAAATTTTAAAAATGCACACACATCCATATGCAGTATGAGAGTGTTTTTGAGTCGATCTAGTGCCTACTGTGTATATGAATCCACGAGCAACCACTAGCAACCACTTGCATCCACTTGCAACCATCAAACATAACATGTCTCAAACACATGTTTACACCCATAAGTTTCTACCTAGAGGTCGAAGATTCGATCGATATGATACAACTGAGTGACAGAAGCAAGTACGATTAAAACAAGAGCTCTATTCCTATTAGACATCGGTTAAGAAAATAATTCCCTAAGTATCAACCCCGAAGACCGGAATCAACATCAGATTGACTCCCAGTGAATTACTCCCATTAAACAATGCCAGAATGGAAATCTACTTCACGCTTCGAGTAAAAACCCTTAACCTTATCATAAATATTTAGATACTTACAGACTACTGGTCCAAATTAAATTACCAAATGATTCTTAGGAAACTAAGCATGATAAAAACCCAGAATGTACGCGTCATAGTCAACTTAACGCCCAACACAGATACCCTCAAACCCCAACTTATCACAAATAGATGAGTCATAACCCTTATGGGTCTAAGTCTAAAGCAGGATCAAAAACAAGACTAGTATTAAAGTGCAGATTATCAATTACATAATCAAAATGCCAGAATCAGAAAGAGTTTTAACTCAAAAATCAGATAAGGAAATTAAACCTTCCACAGAAAGTTTTCCTATTTCTATCCTATCCACCAGCCTCGAGGGTATTCGGCTGCCCTCTAGAAGTAGGACCTGTCCTCTGCCCTTGCCATCATTTCTTCGGGCAGTCCCTAGTGAAGTGTCCCATCTCACCATAGTTAAAGCAGGTGCCCTTCCTTTATTTTGCAATCCTTGTTCAGATGGGTCGAGCTTCCACAAGTAAAGAACTTCTTCTCCTTCTTATCTTCAGTCTTCTCATCCTTCTTTTGTGTTTCCTTTTTGGGCCCCGCCTTCTTGTTCTGTGGTCCTCCAAGCTTTTCTTCTTTCTTCTCATATTTGGTATACTGATAAACTGAATGCGCTTCTACTCTTTCTATGCTTCGCAACTACCATGTTATACTGATTTCTATATCTCTGCACTACCTAACTAGTGCCCAAACTAGTAATCTATATAAAATGATCATTTGATAATGTGATCCCAATCCCTGTAATTGTGGTTGCCTTCAGGTGTACATCTATTATGGGGATTCCATTTATTACCTAGATATAATCTAGGGTTTTCAAAAGGAAAGTTATTTTGAAAAACATAATCCCCAAAGCCATATGCTTATCTTTCTATCCTTTGTTTTGAATAGTTCCTTTTCTTTCGTTCGGCATTTCTGGGGATCTAAACCTTCCGGAGGGCGTACCGATACCTGGCTGGTTCAGGAGGTACATAGAAGCAAAGGCTAATGATGCGGGCCCAGCAGACGTCCCTCCACCCCCAGCTGCAGCGGTTCCTCCTCCTACTCCTCCGCGCGTGAATACTTTCCCGAAGATATGTAGAGACTTTTGAGCCATGGGTGGGAAGAACTTTAATGAAACCGAATCCTTCGTGGAGGCAAGGAACTGGCTCAAAGAAACTAAGGATTTGTTTGTTATCTTCGAGGTGGACAATAGGCAGAAGATACAGTTGGCAGTATGGTTGCTTAAGGACGAAGCTTCTTTTTAGTGGGAGGTCAAAATTGGAGAGCATCCAGTAGAGACCAGGATGGATTTCAGGCATAGGTTAGAGATGAAATTTCTCTCACGAGCGGAAGAGAGTCTATACGTAGAGAGGTTCTTGGCGTTGAAGCAGGGGAATTTATCAGTGAGAGAGTACGTCAACAAGTTTAATCAGTTGGCGAGATTTGGCTTTGATTTGGTAAATACACCGCATAAGAAGGCACTAAGGTTTGCTAAAGGTTTGAACGAGCTACTACACGGATTGGTGATGACCCACATTCCTATGGGGGCTACCTTCGAGAAATTAGTTGACATGACATTGATGCATGAAGAGGAAACCAAAAGTGAGAAGAAAGAAGAAAAGCTTGAAGACCACAGAACAAGAAGGCATGGCCTAAAAAGAAAACACAAAAGAAGGATGAGAAGTCTGAAGACAAGAAGGAGAAGAAGTGCTTTACTTGTGGAAGCTCGACCCATCTGAACAAGGATTGCAGAAAGAGGAAGGGCACCTGCTTTAACTATGGTGAGATGGGACACTTCACTAGGGACTACCCAAAGAAACGAGGGCAAGGGCAGAGGACAGGTCCTACTTCTAGAGGGCAGGAGAATACCCTCGAGGCTGGTGGATAGGATAGAAATAGGAAAACTTTCTGTAGAAGGTTTAATTTCCTTATCTGATTTTTGAGTTAAAACTCTTTCTGATTTTGGCATTTTGATTTTGTAATTGATACTGCACTTTAATACTAGTCATGTTTTTTATCCTGCTATAGACTCAGACCCATAAGGGTTATGACTCATTTATTTGTGATAAGTTGGGGTTTGAGGGTATCTATGTTGGGCGTTAAGTTGACTATGACGCATACATTCTGGGTTTTTATCATGCTTAGTTTCCTAAGAATCATTTGGTAATCTGATCTGTACCAGTAGTCTGTAAGTATCTGAATATTTATGATAAGGTTAAGGGTTTTTACTCGAAGCGTGAAGTAGATTTCCAGTCTGGCATTGTTTAATGGGAGTAATTCACTGGGTGTCAATCTGATGTTGATTTCGGTCTTCGGGGTTGATACTTAGGGAATTATTTTTTTAACCGATGTCTAATAGGAACAGAGCTCTTGTTTTAATCGTACTTGCTTCTGTCACTCAGTTGTATCATATCGATCGAATCTTCGACCTTTAGGTAGAAACTAATGGTTGTAAACATGTGTTTGAGACCTGTTATGTTTGATGGTTGCAAGTGGATGCAAGTGGTTGCTAGTGGTTGCTCATGGATGCATATACACACATTAGGCACTAGATCAGGTCAAAAACACTATCATACTGCATATGGATGTGTGTGCATTTTTAAAATTTTTATGGATGCAAAATGGTTGACTCAGCACATGGATGTTGCAAATGAATGAACGGTTGTGCACTCATATAGAAATGATATGTATCAAATAGGAAAATTGCATACATGTTGGACTCATGGCACTGGCATAATTCGCATTAAGGAGGACAACTGAATCAGTGGACCGCTTAATCTTTGCATTAGATGAGGAACATATACACACACTTTTTCATATGTTCATACAACGTTAGAAGTTTATAAGGATAATGGATGCTTGTGGATGATGGTTGAGTAGATGGGTGATTGGATGGTAGGACACATTCTTCTTAACTTGAAGATTTTGGGGACGAAATCCTTTAAGGAGGGGAGATTGTAACACCCCATATTTTCTGTGAACATAAGAATGACAAACCAGAGAATAACTAAATTGTAACAGAATAATTAAGGGAAATGGGTTACACCATTCTGTTCGTCTCGAAATTCTGCTTGGAATAGAGTACAAGTTTGCGTAAATCGGACTTCGTATGAAGAAGATATGGCCTTCAGAAGTTTCAATAAAAACCAGCCGAAATTCAAAAATTCAGATTTCGAAATTCAAAACAAACACCCGGGCTGGGCGGGAAAATTCCCGTCCAGGACCCAAGTCGACCTGGGGGTTGACCTGGGTAAACAGGTCGACACTTGGGTCGACCTTAGGGTCGACCTCCCCCCCGTATTTCCAGATCCGTGGACAGATGCATTTTTCTATATTTAGACGCCTGTTCTGACTAGATTCGTGACCCCTATGCTATTTAAACACCCCAAACCTAGCTTTCTCTACACACAATTTCATTCTGCCTATACTCTAACTTTATTCTAATTAAAAATAAAAATGGCGTCGCTACTATGCTGGAATCAAAACTAGGATTAATGCATCTTCTTTCAATCTGAATGGAATTAAAAGAGAATCAAATCTAAAACGATTAGTCTACATCAAAGGCGAGCATTTCAGTTTCAGAATACAGATTCCAGAATACAAGAATCGTTCCTTTTTGTGAGTGCAGTAATTTTTAGATATGAACTTTAATTATGATCTTGACTTGGTATAAATCTGAATATGAGGTTATGCATATTCTTATCTGTCAGATTTGTTTTTCTGTGACTATTCTCTTTCTTCTTTCTGTTATATAGCCAGGCTACTACAAGCCTGCGCCGAATCTCATAAGAGATTAACGCACGAACGCTAAATTTTGGAAAAATAGTGAATAATGCATAATTGGACATGACTGATCTGTGACTGATTTGAGAAAAGGGACATATATTGTAAACTAGATCTAGATCTGTGCATACTCTGTGATTTGGAAGAAGAGGAACCATTGTATGTTAATATATGACTTGAAACTTGGGGACATAATGCATGTTTAAAATTAAGATTTGATTTTGAGATGTTATAATTTAAAGATCTAGACTCTTGGACATATTTTTATATAACGACTCATGACTTGAAAAAGGAATATGTGACTTAGGCGTAAAGACCTATATTACAATAGGTTAACTATTAATGTGAATGCGCCTAAAAATGGATTTTTGGGTATTGGCATTAAAGGCTATAATTTGGCATAATTCATATTTTATATCATAATTTGGGGCTTTTAGATAATATTCTGTATTGTGCAAAGTTTAACTAAAAATTTGGGCATATGTTGTATTATGAATTATGACCATGATTTAGGCATGTAAGTTTAGGCTTAATTTATGATTAGGCAAAATATGTAAATAGAATTTTAGAAATGTTTAATCTATGGAATTACCTAATCTGCTAAATCTGTTATCTGCTAAATCTATTGAATCGTCTAATCTGCTAGATCTGTTATCTGTTGAATTGCATAATCTGTTGAAAGCTGAATAATTGTAATTTGGGTATGAAACCCGTAGGCTCGATCTAAGATTGAGTAAAACATGAAAATTTGATTAATCTGCCGTAACATATAAAGATGTTTAATCTGTTAAATGAACATAATTAGTCTGATATCTGTATAATCTGTATTGGAATAAATTGGCTATGACACGAGGTTAGACTCCGTTTGCGGTAGAAGCCTGCCCGGATCCAACCGGCTTAATCAGCGACTGCAAACTTGTCAGTCTAATGTGAGAGGTTGTAGGCATAACTAAAATATGCTTAGACACAAGGTTAGGTCTGGATTGTGGCAGAAGTCTGCCCGGAACCGCCCGGCATAACCAGCGGCCACAAGCTACCGACCTAATGTGAGAGGTATGTGCATTAATATTTAATTAATGCAAATTTGAGATAAATATGATGTCTAAAACGTGTTGGGTCGATAGGATTTACCAACTGGACTGATGAATTTAACAAACCCGTTTCATGAATCTGTAGGCCCAATACAAAGTTAGACAATCTGTAAGTCTGTTAAAACTGTACATCTGATTCGTTAGTCTGAAAACTTGTTAACTTGATTGTCTGATCTGTGAACTAGTAAATCTGAACTCTGTATGTCTGAAACTTGTAAACAAGTTAATCTGAAATCTGTTAGCCTGGGGACACAAGGTTAGGAGGGAAAATACTTGTGTCATCTGTTGTTTGGGACCCATATTAGTCAGTAACGCTTTCTGGTATAAAAATCTTTGACCCCACGCTATGTAGGGGTCTGGGCATGCTTACTGAACTAATTATAAGCGGTTCATTCCGATAATGGCGAGGGGTGTTGATGGTGCGTTCCAACCGGGTCATGTGCGTGCATGGATCCAGTCTGCTCTGAGGATGCAAGACACCGTGACATCTGTAAATAGGTCTGTGCCAATAGGCTGCCACTTTAGAGAGTGATACATCCTACTGTGGGGCCGACACAGGGTATTTATGTATTAGGGAGCCGATCGCTTAAGGTAGGACTTAGGGTACACTTAGTTCTGTCTGTTTCTGTTGGTACCGTCTGTATCTGTTGGGTAGTAACACCTATCTGTTTCTGCGTGGTACCATCTGTAGGGGTGGTAAAGGCCCATTACTAGTGTACACCTAATTCTAACACTCTGTTTCCATAGGGATTATTCTGTTTCTGTCTCTGATTCCGTTTTCGATTATGTTTCTGTACCTTCTGTTTGTTAGGGTGGTAAAGGCCCATTAGTTGGGTGGTAAAGGCCCATTATTAGTATTCTGTTTCCGTACCTTCTGGCTGTTAGGGTGGTAAAGGCCCATTAATAGTATTCTGTTTCCATACCTTCTGTCTGTTGGGGTGGTAAAGGCCCATTATTAGTATTCTGATTCTGTACCTTCTATCTTTTGGGGTGGTGAAGGCCCATTACTAGCAATATGTTTCTGTATATATTATTTTGTTTCGATTCTATTTCAGTTTAGACATTAGGGTAACACCTAAACCTGTTATACTAGTATTAGTGCAGAGAAGTAAGATGTAAGGAACATAACTTTATTTACATCATTCTATTTCTTCTGTTAACTTAAAGTATATTTGTTATTCCTTTTGATGTAATCTCTCATCTAGCTTTATTTACATGTCATGATAATATTATTTGTTTATATGCTGGAAGTCACTGGACTCGCCAGACTTTATGTTTGACCTCGTTCGTTTTCGCCCCTTTTCTTTCCGTTCCCCCGCCCCTCAGGTGCTCAGGGTGGAAACATAGGAGCTTGATTCTGATTCTCTCTGCTTGAAGTGCTTGGAGTATTGCTTGGCTTTGACTCTATCTTTTCATGGCAGTTTATGTTGGGGATTATGGCTTTGAAACTTTACATTCTGAAGGATTTTGTATAAGACTGATAATTGTGTACTTGAGTTTCGGTATTGTGATTTAGAAAAATGTGACCAAACTTATTTCTGCTTCTGTTGTAATAAAGTTATAGATTTTTTTTTCAATTACTACTTATATGTCTTGTAATATTCGGTTCTGTCTACTAAAGCGCTCCATCAAAGTTAAGGCATTCCCTTTGTGAGTGACCTTAACGGAGGTGGGCTGTTACACTTAACCACTAGCAGAGAAAAAAGGCTTGTTCAAAACACATCATACCTAAAGGCTTGATATCATAATTTAACACCCTGTATTTTCTATGAACATGAAAGTAACAAATCAAAGAATAATTAATTTGAAAAAAAGAATTAGGTGAAACGGGTTACGCCATTGCATTCGTCTCGAAATTCTGCTTGAGATAGAGTCCGAGTTTGCGTAAATCGGACTCCGTATGAGGAAGTCATGGCCTCTAGAAGTTTCAGAAATTTAAAATAAAGAAAACAGCTCGAAATTGAATTCAAAATTCAAAACAGAACCCAGAAGCGGGCCGGGCGGAAAATTTCCCACCCAAGACCCAGGTCGACCACCCTAGACCAGGTCGACCAAGGGGTCAACCAGGGGGTCGACCTCCCCCCTATTTGTCGACCTAGGGGTCGACCTACGGGTCGACCTGGGGGTCGACCTGCCCTGTTTTTCCAGATCCGAGGCAAAATTCATTTTTATGTATCCGGGCTGATTTCTTGACTAGATTTATGGGTTCTACACTATATAAACACCCCCAAACTTCACTTTCTCTACACAACTTCTTTACGCCTATACTCTGCCTCAATTGTGATTAAAATAAATCTAAGACGAGATTATGCTGCTCAAGTTCTTCGTGGTGTCAAGTTTAGAATTCAAGTAGAGATTCAAAGCACGACTTCAACAACTATTTTCTACGAATCAAATCTCTGTAAGTCAGTTGCTTTTTAGATTTGAACACCTAGATCTAATTGTGACATGCAATTAAATGAATATGAGAATATGCCTGATCCTTTCATTTGAATCTGTGCTTGTATAAGCCTTTGGATCTGATTCAGGACTAGTATGGTTAATTGCCTATGAATATGCATATGACTATGTCTATGAGACTATGACTATGACTATGAGCCTATTGCCTATGACTAAGGCAATGACAATTATGGCTAATCGCCTATGATTATGACTATGAGATTATTGCCTAGGATTATGACTATGAACTATTGTGGTTAATTGCCTATGACTATTGTGGTTAGTGCGTATGCCTATAGGACTATTGTTACAATTAACGTATAATACATCGAACTGGCATTATGTTGGACCAAATCACCTATGCCTCCCTTAATTATGTTGGATCTCATACTTAGGGTGTAACTTGCTTTGTTTATTCCTATTCACTATTATGTACACCAACCCTACTGGATCCATTATCCTTGTATTTGGTTCTCTTTTGCATGCCTATTCTTTTATGTCAATTCTCGTGTATATCCTCTGTTCTTTTTTTTAGTTTCATTTCATGAGTACTTAGAAAACTTGTGAAATCATGTTATACGTACGTTATGAATGCGGCGGTAATTGGGTATAACATGAAATTGACATTATTTGGCATAATTTGGAACATGTATTATGGCATGACTGTTAAGATGCAATTTGGGGTAATTTGACATGAATTATGGAAAATGTAATTTGACATATTAAACCTAGAATTGTCATGAACGACAAAGTATAAAATTTTGGGCATAAACTATAAACTAGAATATTAAATCAAGATTGGGTATAGCCTATTCTGTTTAATAACTTGAAATTGGACTTTGTTGGGCATAACTTGAGAATTGGAACATGACTAGTTTGGATAATTAGTATATAAAATCTAGACTTGGACAATTATGGTAAATGTGACCAAATCTGAATTAGACAACAATTTACATATAAAATGTAAATATGTAAATTAGTAAAAGATGAAAATGCCTAACCCTAGATTAGATTGAGTTGTGTTGTAAAACTGCCTGGAACCGCCTAGGACATCTAGTAACCACAAAAATACATATCTAATGTGAGAGGTTAATGCATCGTGCCTAAGAAAAACCCGAGGCTAGATTGAGTTGTGGTGTAAAACTGCCCTGAACCGCCCGGCACATCCAGTAACCACAACAACACCTATTTAATGTGAGAGGTTGGTGCATTAATAAATCAGTTAATGCTAATGAACAGAACATGCTAAGAAATGACTAGGGTTAAGTAATAAGAAACACTTAACCATTATAACATGTTAGTTAAACAGATGGTAGGGTTAAGTTAACTAAGGGAACACTTAACCGTTATAACATGTTAGATTAAACAGATGGTAGGGTTAAGTTAACTAAGGGGACACTTAACCGTTATAACATGTTAGATTAAACAGATGGTAGGGTTAAGTTAACTAAGGGAACACTTAACCATTGTAACATGTTAATTAAATAGATGGATGGGGTTAGGTTAAATTGGGAACACTTAACCAATATATAACATGATGTATGGTACGGTTAAGTAACACAAGAGGGCTACACTTAACCAATATAACTTGATTTGTGGTAGGGTTAAGTTAACACAAGAAGGCAATACTTAACCAAAGTAACATGACAAGTAGGTGGGTTAAGTTAACTTGAATTGATTAATGACACTTAACCAATACAAACAAGATGAACACGTAGGGTTAAGTTAACAAGAAACACTTAACCAACATGACATGATGAATAGGTGGGGTTAAGTTAACATGAACGGACAACACTTAACCATTAAAATAAACATTCTTGAATTGATGGGAGGGTTAAGTACACCACGTGTAGGTGGGTAATATTGGTATATATAGGACCACAAACTTAACCGTTAAATAAACATGTTTGAATCAATGAAGGGGTTAAGTACATCTTGTATAGGTGGGTAATATTAGTACATATAGGCCCAAAAACTTAACCATTAAATAAACATGCTTGAATCGATGGGGGGGTTAAGTACATCTCGTGTAGGTGGGTAATATTGTATATATAGGCCCACAAACTTAACCAGTAGGAAACCCTAGTAACAGGGACCCATTTCAGCAGTAACCCACATAGATGTATCATGGTACCCTGAGCTAGGCAGGGTGGGGCACGATTACTGGGCTGGTTATAAGCGGTCAAAACAGCGACAGGGGGTACGTCAGTGTAGGTTCCGACGGTTTACGGGCGTGCACGTACTCCGAAGTGGAAAAAGCAGGCATTGGGTACCAGTAGTTATACACTGTGCATTTTGAATCGTGTCGGGTCGCTATCGTAAGGATTGATACACCTTATGGTGGGGCCAGCATCGAGTATCTACACGCAAGAGAGGGTCGATTGACACAGACACATAACGTTAGTACAAGTATGGAGCCGATCGATAGGGTAGTAAGGGTACATCTAACATTTTCATGGCAATTAGGCTGATTGAGGTAAGATCCTCATACTAGATGTACACCTGAAGGCTACCACAATTGCAGGGATTGGGATCACATTGTAATATTATCCTTTTATACAGATTGCTAGTTGGGACACTAGTTAGACGGTGCAGAGGTATAGAAATCGGAATAACATAGTAGTAGCGAAGTAGAGAAAGTGTAGAAGCGCATCCAGTTTATCTTGCCTTGTGCTAATCTTATGTTTTCTTATTATCCCTGTCATCATGGTGTTGTCTTGTATTCAGTTAATTCATGTCTTGTTGCTTTTACCTGTTCACATGCTGAAAGTCACTGAACTTACCAGGCTTTATGTCTAACTCTGTTTTGTTTTGTTTTCTTCCATTCCCCCCCCCCCCAAGGTAGTCAGCGAGGGAATAGCTCAGCTTAGTTTGGACCGTTAATCTTTCCAAGCTTGAAGACTCTTTGACGTATTACTTTGGACTCTCTTTTCCACTGTTATGGCTAGTGCTTTATTAGAGAATATCATTGTATATTTATGCTTCTTTATTTTGTTAAACAAGATAGATACTTTGGTATTGGAAAACAATCTTTGTACAAGCTGTTTTATCAATGAAATAAAGTTTTATTTATTTACCACTACTTTAATTGTCTGTCTTGTAATTTATCTGCATCTTTTACCTATAACTCTCCACCGAACTTAAGGCATTCCCTTTGTGAGTGACCTTAACGGAGGTGGGGTGTTTTATTGACAGAAGCATCAAGAAAATCTAGGAAACTGAGCATAATTGACCCCGTGGGTCACACGAAATCTTGAGAGTTCTCCCTTGGCACATCTGAAGCCTAACAACTCTCCTTTCACAATCTAGAATGACACCATATATGGTTAGCCAATCCAATCCTAGAATCAATTTATAAACCATAAAGCCATATGCATCGCATTCAAACTCGATGACCAAGTTAAAAATTCTCAAACCTCGACATATCATAGATAAATGAGTCGTACCTTCTATGGGGTTTGAGACTACAACTGGATCGAAAACAATACTAGTATCTAGGTGCAGATTATCTACCACAGAAATGGATATGAATGAATTGGAAACACCAGAATCAAAGAGAGTCCTAATAGGATAGTCAAAAGGGGAAATCAAACCTTCGACTATGACTTTCCTACCTCGATCAGGTCCATTAGGCTCAAGAGCATGCACTTGACGTCCAGAAAATCCTACCTCTTGCCCTTGCTTGTTAGAGCATTGCTTAGTGAAATGTCCAACTTGACCACAACTGAAACAAGCTTTCTTTGCCTTTTTACAGTCTTTCAAAAAATGATGCAAAGCTCTGCAACCATGGCACTTAACCTCTGTCTTGATCTAAGCCTTATCAGGCTTTCCTCCTTTCTTTTGCGTTCCCTTCTTGGGCTACCATTTTTTCTCAACCTTGGGCCATGTGTCCTCAGTCTTGACTTCTTTCTTCTCATCCTTACCATCCTCGTGCATCAAAGCCATGTCAACAAGCCTCTCGAAAGTCGTGCCATCGGTATATGTGACAGTGCTACTCCTTGGAGAGGTTGATTCAACCCTCTCGCAAACCTAAGAGCCTTCTTATGGGGAGTATTCACCAAGTCCCATCTGAATCTTGCTAGTTGATTAAACTTGTTAACATATTCCTTAACATACATACTTCCTTGCTTTAGAGCCAAAATTTCTCTGTCCGCATTCCTTTTGCCTAAGATAAGAACTTTACCTCAAATCTCTATCTCAAATCCCCCTAAGTAACTACTGGTTGTCCCGCCTGTGTCACCACCCACCAGTATGAAGCTTCTTACTTCAGTTGCCAAGCATCCAATTGTATCTTCCTCCTATCATTGAGCTTGAAAAGACCAAACACATTCTCTGTTTCTCTAAGCCAATTGCGCGCCTCAACAAAACTCTCGGTACCAAGGAACAGCTTTCCTCCCATTGCGTAGAAGTTCTTAAAAAGCTTAGGAAGTTGACAACTTGAGGAGGTAGAGCTACTATGGCTGCAACTGGGGGGTAGGACATCTCCTTGAACTCCCGCAGGTGCAGCCTTTAAGTACCTACGGAACCATGTCGATAGTGGAATGCCCTCAGGAAGATTGGGTGCTCCAGACATGCTGAAAAGGGAAGAAACAAAGATTCAAAAAGAGATTGAAAGAATATTGTTTATGGATTAAGGGGATATGCTTTTCGAAAATAGGTTTTTGTCTAAAAATACTTTACTTTCTGAAGCCCATTTTTCAGAAAAAATCTCTGATCTTGTAGCCTTCAGCTCTGATACCAAACGTGACATCCAACATCTGTTAATGTCACTCATAAGAGAATGCATTAAGTTTTGAGAAGCGAAACAGGTAAAAAATAACTAAAATTCACAAGATAGATATAAATAGGCAGAGGAAAATTAACTTTTATTATTAAAGGCAAATCATAGTTCCAAACCAGTTACATCATCAAATACCAAATACTTCAAATAAAACCATCTGTCTTAAAATGCCAAACATCAAAGTACAATAATGCACAACCATATCCCTTTTTACAAGCTATAGACAAGCAGAAAGATTATTAAAGCGGCACATCAATCGGAAGATGTCCTGATCCAAGATGAAAGAAAATCATAATCACTGTGGAGTACTACAACTTTGAGGACTTGAGGGGGGAAAGGAAGTGAGAGAAGCGAAACAAAATTGGTAAGACATAAAGCCTATGGAGTTACAGTGATTTTTAGTATATGCATAAAATAGAGGTATCAAGACAGATAAATAAGACTGGACGAGAAAGTACAGTAACATATAAGTACAAGACAACAATCATACGAAATCTTAAAGTAAATATCCCCAAGGTTCTCCTTTTCACTGTCATTTCATATTATCCCAAATTCAATTATACGCAATCTTAAATCGAAAATGGCCTAAGCTCAGCGTAAATAAAAGGGAAAAGTAAAAGGAAAAGAATAGAATAAAATTAAACTGTATAAAACAGGCTTATAAACGAAATTGGAAATAAATTAAACAGCAGAATAGGGATAAGGAAAATAGGCATGTATGAACATGACTGATTAGTCAATTGACAATAAACGAACATATATTACTATAACAACTAAATAGATGAATAATAGTAAAAGAACAGAATAGAAAATAACTTATAGGTATTGTATGTTCTAGATTCAATTTTATTTACTGTCACAATATTTTTCTATATATCAGATCTGAAAGTACCTCCAGGGCTAGGTATTAGGTTCAAAAATAGTTCTTGAAAGAAAAAGGTCGTATGTTAATTGTAGAACTTGAATTTTATCTATTAATCTAACTTTCAGCAACGTCTACTCATTTTATTTATTAATTTAGAATATAGCTATAGAGGTAGAGAGAGGTGAGGAATAGGTGTATGTAGATAAAATGAGAAAGAGATAGCCCCTATTTATAGATTAACGAAGCTAATCCTTAATCATTTGATTTTTAGGGTTTTAATTCTAGCCATACAACTCATCCAACGAATCTAATATGTAAAATAGTCCAAATACATCATCCAGAATTGGGCCTACATGTTGATGGGTCAACCCATAGGTTGAAACAAGTTAGGATGGGTCGTCCCATGATCGTTGTTTCCTGCGCTAATTTTTCGATTTGAATTTTTTTTATTAATATATATACACAATCTTCTTAGGTCGATATCATCCTCATACGTTATCTGATTTACGCAAACTCGGGGTCTGTTTAAAACAGAATTCCGAGAGGAACGCAATAGAAAAGTTGATTTTACTTAATTCTGAATAATTAATAATTTAATATTCATTTTATTGTCTTTACTGTATGGTTATGGTGTATTAAATTTTGGGTTGTTACAGAAATCTCTTAAAGCCGAGCCAAAATCCCAAGCCTGGTCGGCCTTGCACGCGCATATGAAAATGAGTGATTTCCCTATGTTGATCACCAGTTTTCAATATGTCAAATCCAGTGTTTTGCCAAATGCTAGATTTTGATGTCGTGAGTTGTGCAAGCCACTTTTAGTGATTGTTCCATGCCAATCAGCTGTTTTTGAGTGTGCGGAACAATAATCCATATATTTTCCCACTATGAGTTTTTTCATGTGATCAGACTGACAAGGTCAAGGATTTTGAGCTGATGGAACAGAGTCGATCACGTATTTTTACCATACCGGATTTTCCAAGTTTATTAGCGACGATTTCGTGAATCGATGCTATTTCCAACCTTTTCCGAACAAATCGCGACTTCGACCAAATCGCTTTGTGTTTTCTGACGACATCCATGATGCTTGAGCATGTCGCTAACCATAGTCTTGACATGTGACTACTTTGCCAAAAAGTTGGTTAACACTTTTCCCCTTAAAACATATTTTCTTAGCTAAAGGAAGATGTGTTTTGTAACACCCCATATTTTCTATGAATATTAAAATAACGAATTAAAGAATACTTAATTTTTAAAAGTGGGAATTAAGTAAAACGGTAGCGCCATTGGGTTCGTCTCGAAATTCTGGTTGGAATAGAGTCTGAGTCTGCGTAAATCTGACTCCGTATGAGGAAGTTATGAAGCTTAGAAGATTTCAGTTCAAAGCAAAATTAAATAAAATAATAATTAAAAATTAGAAAACAAATTAAATTTTGAAAGTCAGCCAATAAAAGATGAGCGGGAAAAATCCTGCCTGAGGGTATCGACCCCCCTAGGGGGTGTCGGCATAGGTGTCGATCCCCCTATAGAGGTGTCGACAGGGGTGTCGACCCCTATCTTTCTAGATCAGGGAGACAAATTCTGAAGGATTAGGGCTTATCTGTCGTGATGTAGTTTGCTGCGTGACCTGTCTCTTTTGTTTGGATGGATCTGATGACTCCTATGTTAATTTAAAGGCCATAGTTTGTCTAACACATCTATAAGTACATATATAAACTTAACCCTAACCTCATAACCTTATTCTATATATGGTGTCTCCATGTTGTCCATCTCTAACCTAGCCTAGCCTCCTTCTTCTCCAAACTAGAAATCAAATTAGAGAGCTTCAAATTGAAGAAAAGATTTTCCGCTTCAATCAACAAAGAAAGATTAGAATCGCTACTGTAAAGGCCCGAAAATCCATACCAATTTGAGCTGACTAATATCCTACACATTCAACTCAAAGTGCATAAAAATTCAGATCATTAATAGAAAGAAATCAGAGGATGAGATAGAAAAGATAGAACTATTACAATTGAAGAAGAAGAAGAAGAACTCAACTAAATAGAATCAGAGTAAACACGAAACTCACAGCGAAACGAATAAAATGTATTATATAACATAACTTTGAAATACAAATCTGAATTTGTATATACATACCATATCAGAGTATAACACATATACATCACAACGGAAATAATCTCTAAATATCTAACGGTGAAGCCTCCTGCTTCGAGCTCCTCAAAGTGTATATGTAAAAGCCTGAAAACTTGATTGCCCATACAAATTTTGGGCACCCAAGAGTTTAGGAAAACAAACAAAATAAACTTTGGGTCAGTCATGGGACTGGTGTGAGTAAACTCCAAGCATGATGTTTAACTTTGAAAATCCTTTTAAAGAAAGGGTAATAGTAAGACCAACCCACATGTAAACATGGACGGTTTTTACCTTACTATAACCAAAACATTTTGATATCAAAATCCAGTGATATTATAATAATGTCTAATCACATAAATAATCAAATAGTAGAACGCTTGCATCTCACGCTCTACATAAATAGTATAAAATCAAAAACCGCAGGGCGCTTATTGGATATTGGATTCCAGCTATGACACGGTATGGGACCACCTCCCAATCAGTGTACTCTAGAGGGGATACACTGTGATTCAACAAGAACATCTTATAACCCGGCCCACACATGACTGGCCACTCATTTAGCTTGAGTGTATCGAATATATTGTCACATACGGTTGTTGGCCATCCAACCGTAATCCGAAGATATAGAATTGAAAAGAAGAACAATTATGAATTTTCTCTAGATCGATGACAAATATACCCTGCTTGGGAATGACCAACTTAGCCATGCTACCTGCCGGATTTTTATCATTTCATGGTTTTCAGGCTTGAGGCTATGTTAATTTTTTTAGAACATCTAGTCACCGTTCACTTTGAATGCCACATCATCAAACCCGCCAAATCACTAGTTGATCTTCCAAAATATTATGGGTATAAAAAGCTAAGAGAAACGAATTTCTCCGCCACCAGACGTAATATCTTGGAAAGGTCGTCTTATGCGATCTGTTAGGAATACTCTATCAGACATCCGTACATACAAGTTGTCCTGGGACAAGACAAACAAAAGCACCATTCTGGAACAGAACGACCCTTGCATTTCACTCTGTCTTCAATTATCTTCAGCATAATCTAATTCGCAATGCTTATGCCTATACGGAGTGGTTTTCGGATAATAAATCCAACCGGTCTCTCCGTATTGACACCAATGGTCAAAACACTTTGATAGTCGGTTATTTAACTATCGAAGTACAAAAACAAACATTCATTCAAATGTACACTAAACATCACACAATCACTGGCCCTTTTTGTTTACATTCATTTTCTAGTTTTTCATATTTTTCCAGTATTTCCCTCAACCTGTTTAAGCCTTACACTTCTTGGAAAACATTTCCAGTTTTCATTATAACTATTTAATTTACAACATTTGTTTTTTAAACATTATTCACTTTAAATGTAAATACAATCCATTTATAGAAATCTGAACACCTTTAACAAATAACTCTTTATTCAAGTACAAATACCCTTTTCTTGTTTACCGAAATCTCTTTCAAAATTTTATATTTCCATTATACTTTATAAATTATGTTTCCAAGTCCACTTCTTGTTAAATCAATATAAAGTTTATAACTAAATATTGATTACCTATCCTATTAAAATTTATTGGTCTAAAACTAAATAATAACTATCCTATCAGATTGATAATTCCTAAAAATAATTTACTTTAATCCATTCGACATTATCGAATTATGGTTCCTATTCCTAATACTGTTATTTGGTTCTAATCATATTCCAACATCAAAATGATGTCATTGTTTTCTAAAACGATTCTCCAATTTCTCTTTCTAAGCTCATTCTTATACTTTGTTGGACAAACATCATCACTTATTACTTTAGAATAAATGAATTTCAAACCAAACTGTTTTCATTCCCTAGGGATTAGTGCTATAAACAAAAATCACGCTTAAGCTTGGTCAACAACGTTAATTTATCGTTATAGTTCAAAAACTTGCAATACACTGCAATATCTCTTTATGCTAATCTTGACATCTCTTTTTGTTATAAACTGAGGCCATTCCTCGATAATAGTGAAGCCTTTCAAGTTGGGGTATTTTATTTACCTCTCAGACCTTGATCGATAACTTTCTCATCTTAGAATAGAAATAAGCCCGTACTCTAAACTCCTTATTACCTATAATATTCATTAACCCGTATTTTTTGCTTAATTTGAATATGGTTTTACGACGCAATATCCTTATTCTGAAAACTCGGTTGTTTGCAATTCTTTACATTAAACATTAACTCTTTGCTTTGTCTTCACTTTACAATTATATTTATAACTTCTTTTACCAAAATCCATTTACGTTCTTTGTCTTCTCACACTTTAATTTTATTTGAATCATTGTTCTTAATGCATGTAACATCTCATTACCAATTCAATAACGTCTTAAATGAGATCTATTTAAGAAACAATTATTTAATTAAAAATAAATTAATAATACTTTACTTTCTCATTGTTGAAGTAAAACAGTTTACTTCATCTAAAATAAATAATTATATTAATAATCCATCATTAATTTATAACAACTAATAAGAAATCTTATTAAATTTGATAGATTTATTGCTAAGCTATTTTCATTAGATGAATTTAAGGCCAACTAATCTAATAATCAATTTATAATAAAAAAATTGATTTAATCAACTTCAAACCATCAGTAAATTCATTAACTAATTTTAATTACTCCACTTTATTTGATTAATATAATTAATCCAATAATATTCTTTAACCGATTGTCTTAAATAATTATCCAATATTTACTTGCAGGATAATTACAGCTTTATAAACTTATTTAAATGTCAAACAATTGTTTACATTTACTTTATAAAAGCTAACTACAGAATGTTTATAATAGAACTTCTATTATATTTTTTAACTTCGCTTCAATAATAAAAAAATAATTTTTATAATTTAATTTCGTTGATTCATCTGGCGACAATTCAACGTCTTAACAAAAAGATGAATTTACAGTCGTCTTCTGCCACATTCTTAATCGATATCGTCTATTGATTAAATCAAAATAAATGTTGAATTTTCATTCAACATCAATATCTACACAGGGTTTCATTGTCATTTGGGTTCAGACAGTGTATGTATAAATAATATAAAACAAACAGTACATGTAAATATTGAGAAATACGGTTGGATTCCTCCAACCGGTTTCCCGCATCCATAAATGTTAGTCAACACAATAAACACTAACTCCATACTAGGGAATATTATAATCGATGGAATCAGTATCCAACCGATGATGTGAATATATACAACGATACATACATACATATATATATATATATATATTTCAACCACTTTAATTGTAATTTACCTAAGCAAACATCACGCAGCATTCAACCATTATTTTAAAATATAATTAAAATATTTTAAAATAAAACAGAGTTAGTGAATTTACTTACCTTGCGCATTAACCGTTAAATAACGATTTGCATCAGTTAATAGATTTGAATCCAGCGTTTTATTTTGCTATAAATCCAAACCATCTCCAAATGGTTCCGAACCAGCTTCATAGCGTAGCTTGTGGTCCCACGATTCCTATATGACCAACCTTTCGTGATTCTGGCACCATATGAGTGCAATATGGTAATTACAAGTTCATATGATTATTTAAATAGTTAAATTGAAACTAAGTTAATTTACTTTCAAAACGGGTCTTACCAAAGATAATCGGCCCACCCGTGTTCATATAAACCCAAGCCCGCTTAACGCTTGTCTTCTTCCCAAATGAACGCTCCAGTTACAACCACCATTTTCCGCACAAAACACTCGATCCTCCTTCCTTTTCCACATTATATAAATCACCAAAAACCGATAAAACATTCTCCTTAAAATCGTTACTCCTCATCACCACAAGTTTCAGCATGCATAAATCATGGAGATGACGTCCCCTACCAGTACACTGTACTCTCGTCCATGCACTGCTTCAACTCTTCAAGTCCCCACATTCTCGAGCCACCAACTCTTTCTCCGACGCCACCATGTCCGAACCGAATGACCCCTTTACTGCAAAACCAATATTAAGCACAAATGCCCCATACTATATACTCATGCTCCCTTTCCCTGTACGGTATTTTTTCTGTTTTCCGGAAAATAAACAACCTGCAAGATTGTATATAAACCAATGGCCGAAAACAAGATCCTTCTTCCAGAACCTTGCGCAACCTCCCTTTTACTTCTGTCCTTCGCATTTTATGGTACGCCAAATCACTCTCAGCTCGCCACTGAAGACGAACTGCATCACCTTTCATTACCAGAGCTCACGCCTCCTCCGTTTCTCTCTCCGGTCTTCCGTACACCTTCACAAATGCCACCAGCCATCATTTGAGACCCAAAGGTCATGACCATGCCTCTCCTTTTAGTGAGCCATTTCCGTGTACTTGGACACCTTCATTCGTACCCATTTAACTCCACTGAAAAGAATAAAACCACCACCTTTTTGCACAGTGACACTCTATGCTTCACCAATCTGTTGCATTGATTCTTCCTTTATTGGTGCCACTTCTCCAGCAATTTCAACTTCCCCCACTATTAATTTCTCCACGCCAAACATACTTCACCCCATTAGCATGCTGAACATGCCTGCACCGTGACCCTACTCATGCATACATTTACCCCTCTACAAAACTGTCATCATTTATATTTTGTTTTAAGGATTTACTACCATTTAAAGTTTCGACATGTTCCTGAAGCCATTAAAGCTCTAGTATTTCTTCCTTTACTTTTGAACGGAATGAAGGTGAGAGTAGTGTCTAATTTATAGATGTATATATCCTTTCGTCTCAAGGAATAGGTTGTGTAGAATAGCTTTTTAACAAAAGATAGGTTTGCATTAGTTTTAATTGACTTACACATTAAGTATTACTATAGGACAGCTCCTTTGGTATGAAGTCTTCCTCTATATTACACCTACATCTCACGTTTGTGCACTAGAAATAGGAATAGGGTGTCCTGCGATTAGAAAGATCATAGTGTAGGTAGGCTAAGTAGTTTATAGTTTCAAGGTGTAGCTGTGCTTGACGGGTCTCTGCGGTATGTACGTTTTAAGCATGGTTTCATCAGCATGAAGGAACCCAATAGCTTTTACATGAAGTTTGTTTAAGTTTCAAACTATTTATACTTTAAACATCTGTGTGCATGCCCTGGGTTTGGATCATGCACTTTGTTTATGCGTTCACTTTATATTTGTTTGTCTTGTTAATATGTAACATAAAGTGACAGCATATACATGCATCATACTATCCATTAAAAGTGATATAGACCTATACGCTGTAAGCAACCAATACCATGTCTTTCTTTATGGGCGGAGTGACGTGTCAACAAGAATTTGTCTTTTGTATGAAATTGGTTCATGTATTAATTATGTAATTCACATTTGGTAGTTCATTTATTATATTAATTGATCGTTAGATATTCATTAACTCGTAACTTGTTCAAGCAAGGTTCAATTCTAATGTATCACATTGCACTTATGGATTGCCATCCTAAATTTTGGAATTATAATGTTTCCGTATAAGCCGCTACGAACAAAAATAAAAATACAGTCGTGTCCAGCGAGGTGTCACGATCCCAAAAATATAATAAAATCGGTAGGTTAACTAATATTGTGAAACCCCAAAATGTTGATTCAGGGTGCAAAATACTCCAAATAAAAAGTAGCTTAATTTTGCGAATTAAAAATTACAGTAAAATTCAAAAAAATTAAATTATCACTATGTCTCAAAGGAATCTTGTCTAAATTCGAATACGATATTAAAATATATTTAAATAACCGTTATGGCGATAAACGAATATGTCGCTGCTTTTCAGAATATTTAATTTGGACATAACTTACAATATATAATCCGAAATTTCGATTTTTCACTTCCATTAGAGAAATATGGTTCAAAGGATTCGAATGTTTCTTGTTTCGAAGAAATCCGACTAATAACGGATCCTGTATATCCAGTTGAAGTTCTGAATGTTAAATTACGAACTGCCGCGTTATTACGGGTTCAATTATAATTATATTATAATTAATATGTTCAACTGTCGTTCAAATAATGTATTCTTTATTATAATTCAATTCTGAACTGAATTAAAACTGTTAAATTATCCAATTCACATTATATTGCAATTTAACCATTTCCGACTGTTTTGGAAACTAAATATATCACTCCACGATTTATGTTTATTAAATAATCAAAATTATTTAATTCAAATCATTAAACTAATACATTAAATAAATAAATTATTTAATCGCTAAAATTCCGGGATGTTACATTCCTTCCCCCTTAAAAGAATTTCGTCCTCGAAATTACTAAGTAGGGAAAATGCTACAATCCCTGTTATATAGGTTGAAAATCTTATATTTCACGTCTTATCTGAAGTTTCAACTGAACCAACCAATTTTAATTAAAATATTCGCTCCTCTTTATTAACGAATGTTTTCAAATATTCTGAAATTTTTCCTAATACCTTAAATTTTCGGAGAATTTTGCCAGCGTCTCCTCTGCACGGCTCATTTGGTACTACTAGAACTTGCCTCTCTATGCTCTCTCTAATTCGACAAAAAATCAAACAGCCAAGTGGCTTGCCAAAAGGGCTCATAAATCTCATACTCAATGTATTTTAAACACGTACCTTTTTTGTCGGCATTCAGCTCTACCTCTTCCAAATGCTATCAAACCAACATATACCCAAACATTTCCATCTGATCTCCAATCCAATCATTCGCTTATACCAAAATCAGGCTCCGTTTCAAACTCTAATTCTGATCTCAATTCCAAATTCTTACTCAATAATTTAATTCCATTCTGGATCATCTTTAACCCAATCCAATATATTTAATCATGTTCAATCCCATGTTCCATTTACTAATTTATCCTTATCTTAAGCTCAACCTGGTTTTTTTTCAATATCCAATTTTGGTTTCCACATAACTGGCTTCAGGTAAATCTTTGTTTGCATTCGCAATCCCTATTTAATTTCCTTAAGTAAATTTTTATTTACATTGTTTCAAATTTATCTTGTATACTTCTTTTTAATTCAAAACAAAATCATCCCGGGAGTTTCTAAACTGCTTTGCCTTCCTAGAATAAATATTCCTTTTCAGGATTCAAAATAATTTGTTTTCTCAAAACAATTTCAAAAAAGAAACTTTGTTAGTAATCCGTCACTTAGAAACTCGAAAATGAACACTGATGATGCTGCGCAATCATCATTAGAATTATTTTCCAGCGATCAAAGTGAGTTCAATACAAGATTATTTTCAAAAACTCATTTTTAAATACTTCATTTTGAAATTACATCAAAATAATCTTTCAAAATGCTTGGAAAAACATTTTTAAATTCCCAGGATTTAAAATTCCATATATTAAATCGAAATTCATTTACAAACCTTTTTCCACATCACCAGAGTTTAAATTCCAAATCTGATCTAAATCCAGATTTAGTTAATCTGATTTGTATTTTATACTTATGTGAATTTCGATTGGCTATTTACATAACCAACTCAATTATGAACTTGTTCGATTATAATAATGATCACACATCCAATATACTATAATAATCTCAAGGTATATAATTCTTTTATATCAAAACATATTTTTAGGTAAAATTATTTTGTTTACCCAATTTTTAAAACAATACTATGTCGAATTTCTCTATCCAAGCGTTTATAAATCCCAATCGACCACATCAGCTAAACGCGTCAATCTCGAATTTATATACCACTCAACAGATCAATCAACACAATATAAAACAGTTTTTATATCGATTTACAAATACGCGCTCATATATATATATATATATATATATACACACACACACTCAAACTCAATCTAGAGTATTACTAACCATCTCAATTGAGTTACGCAACAGAGTCAAGGTAATCACTTAACCTTCAGCTCTGATACCACTGTAACGGCCTGAAAATCCGTACCAATTTGAGTTGACTAATATTCTACACATTCAGCTCAAAGTGCACAAAAATTCATATCATTAATAGAAAGAAATTAGAGGATGAGATAGAAAAGATAGAACTATTAGAATAGAAGAAGAAGAAGAACTCAACTGAAGAGAATCAGAGTAAGCATGAAACTCACAGCGGAACGAATAAAATGTATTTACTTTGAAATACAAATCTGAATTTATATATACATACCATATCAGAGTACAACTCATATACATCACAGCAGAAATAATCTCTAAATATTTAACGATGAAGCCTCCTGCTTCGAGCTCATCCAAGTGTATATGTATAAGACTAAAACACTTGACTACCCGTACAAATTAGGGCACCCAAGAGTTTAGGAAAACAAACATAATAAACTCTGGGTCAGTCATGGGACTGGTGTGAGTAAACTCCAAGCATGATGTTTAACTTTGAAAATCCTTTGAAAGAAAGGGTAATAGTAAGACCAGCCCACATATAAACATGGATGGTTTTTACCTTACTATAACTGAAATATTTTGATATCAAAATCCAATGATATTATGATAATGTCTAATCACATAAAAAATCAAATAGTCGAATGCTTGCATCTCACGCTCTACATATATAGTATAAAATCAAAAGCCGCAAGGCGCTTATTGGAGATTGGATTCTAGCTATGACAAGGTATAGGACCACCTCCCGATCAGTGTACTCTAGAGGGGATACACTGGGGTTCAACAAGAACATCCTGCAACCTGGCCCACACATGACCGACCACTCACTTAACTTGAGTTTATTGAATATATTGTCACCCACGGTTGTTGGCCATCCAACCGTAATCCGAAGATACAGAATCGAAAAGAAGAACAATTATGAATTTTCTCTAGATCGGTGACAAATATACCTTGCTTGGGAATGACCCACCTAGCCATGCTGCCTGCCCGATTTTTATCATTTCCCGGTTGTGAGGCTTGAGGCTACATTAACCTTTTTAGAACATCTATTCACCATTCACTTTGAATGCCAAATCATCAAACCCGTCAAATCACTGGTTGATCTTCCAAAATATTACGGGTATAAAAAGCTAAGAGAAACGAATTTCTCTGCCACCAGACGTAATACCTCGGAAAGATCGTCTTATATGACCTGTTAGGAATACTCTGTCAGACATCCATCCATACAAGTTGTCCTCGGACTGGACAAATAGAAAGCACCATTCTGGAACAGAACGACCCTTGCATTTGACTCTGTCTTCAATTATCTTCAGCATAATCTAATTCGCAGCGCTTATGCCTATAAGAAGTGGTTTTCAGATAATAAATCCAACCAGTCTCTCCATATTGACACCAATGTCAAAACACTTCGTTAGTCAGTTATTTAACTATCGAAGTAAAAAAACAAACATTCATTCAAATGTACACTAAACATCACACAATACTGGCCCTTTTTGTTTACATTCATTTTCTAGTTTTTCATATCTTCCCAGATATTTCCCTCAACTCGTTTAAGCCTTACACTTCTTGGAAAACATTTCCAGTTTTCATTATAACTATTTAATTTACAACATTTTCTTTTTAAACATTATTCACTTTAAAATTTGAATATAATCCATTTATAGAAATCTGAACACCTGTATCAAATAACTCTTTATTCAAGCACAAATACCCTTATCTTGTTTACCGAAATCTCTTTCAAAATTTTATATTTCTATTCTACATTATAAATTCTATTTCTAAGTTCACTTCTTGTTAAATCAATATCCAGTTTATAACTAAATATTGATTATCTATCCTATTAAAATTTATTGCTCTAAAATTAAATATTAACTATCCTATCAGATCGATAATTCCTTAAAATAATTTACTTTAATCCATTCGACATCGTAGAATTGTGGTTCCCATTCCTAATAGTGTTATTTAGTTCTAATCATATTCCAACATCGAAATGATGTCATCGTTTTCTGAAACGATTCTCCAATTTCTCTTTCTAAACTCATTCTTATATTTCTTTGGACAAACATCGTTACTTATTACTTTAGAATAAGTGAATTTCAAACCAAACTGTTTTCATTCCCTCAGTATTAGTGCTATAAACAAAAATCATGCTTAAGCTTGGTCAACAACGTTAATTTATCGTTATAGTTCAAAAACTTGCAATACGTTGCAATATCTCTTTATACTAATCTTGACATCTCTTTCTATTATAAATTGATACCATTCCTCGATAATAGTGAAGCCATTCAAGTTGGGGTATTTTATTTACCTCTCAGACCTTGATCAACAACTTTCTCATCTTAGAATAGATATAAGCCCGTACTCTAAACTCCTTATTACCTATAATATTCATTAACCCGTATTTCTTGCTTAATTTAAATATTGTTTTACGACGCCATATCCTTATTCTGAAAACTCGGTTGTTTACAACTATTTATATTAAACATTAGCTCTTTGCTTTGTCTTCATTTTACAATTATATTTATAACTTCTTTTATCAAAAATCCATTTACGTTCTTTGTTTTCTCATACTTTAATTTTATTTGAATCATTGTTCTTAATGCATGTAACATCTCATTATCAATTCAGTAACATCTTAAATGAGACTATTTAAGAAACAATTATTTAATTAAAAATAATTAAATAATATTTTACTTTCTCATTACTGAAGTGAAACAGTTTACTTCATCTAAAATAACTAATTATATTAATAATCCTTCATTAATTATTAATAACTAATAAGAAATCTTATAAAATTTGATCGATTTATTGCTAAGCTATTTTCATTAGATAAATTTAAGGCCAATTAATCTAATAATCAATTTCTAATAAAACAGTTGATTTAATCAACATCAAATCATCAGCAAATTCGTTAAATAATTTTAGTTACTCCTCTTCATTTGATTAATATAATTAATCCAATAATATTCTTTAACCGATTGTCTTAAATAATTATTCAATATTTACTCATAGGATAATTACAGCTTTATAAACTTATTTAAATATCAAACAATCGTTTATATTTACTTTATAAAAACTAACTACATAATGTTTATAATAGAACTTCTATTATAATTTTTAACTTCGCTTCATCTATAAAAATAAAAAATTTATAATTTAACTTCATTGATTCATCTGGCGGCAATTCAACGTCTTAACAAAAAGATGAATTTACGGTCGTCTAGTGCCACTTTCTTAATCGACATCGTCTATTGATTAAATCAAAATAAATGTTGAATTTTCATTCAACATCAATATCCACATAGGGTTTCTATGATATTTGGGTTCAAATAGTGTATATATAAATAATATAAAACAAACAGTACATATAAATATTGAGAATTCTGGTTGGATTCCTTTAACCGGTTTCCCGCATCCATAGATTTTAGCCAACACAATAAACACTAACTCCATACTAGGGAATATTATAATCGATGGAATCAGTATCCAACCAATGATGTGTATATATACGACAATATATATATATATATATATATATATATTTCAACCAATTTAATTGTAATTTACCAAAGCAACCATCACGCATCATTCAACCATTATTTTAAAATATAATTAAAATATTTTAAAATAAAACAGAGTTAATGAATTTAATCACCTTGCGCATTAACCGTTTAATAACGATTTGCATCAGTTGATAGATTTGAATCCAGCGTTTTATTTTGCTATAAATCCAAATGATCTCCAAATGGTTCCGAACCAGCTTTGTAGCGTAGCTTGCGGTCCCACGATTCCTATGTGGCCAACCTTTTGTGATTCTGGCACCGTATGAGTGCAATATGGTAATTACAAGTTCATAAGATTATTTAAATAGTTAAATTGAAAATAAGTTAATTTACTTTCAAAACGGGTCTTACCAAAGATGATCGGCCCACCCATGTTCATATAAATCCAAGCCCGCTTAACGCTTGTCTTCTTCCCAAATGAACGCTCCAGTTACAACCACCATTTGCCGCAAAAAACACTCGATCCTCCTTCATTTCCCACACTATGTAAATCACCAAAAACCACTAAAACATTCTCCTTAAAATCGTTACTCCTCGTCACCACAAGTTTTAGCTTACACAAATCATGGAGATCACGTCCCAAACTAATACACTGCACTTTCGGCCATGCACTGCTTCAACTCTTCATTTCCCCGCATTCTCGAGCCACCAACTCTTTTTCATATGCCACCATGTCCGAACCGAACAACCCCTTTCCTGTAAACCCAATGTTAAGCACAAATGCCCCATACTATATGCTCACGCTCCCTCTCCCTGTATGGTATTGTTTCTGTTTTCCAGAAAATAAACAACCTGCATGCTTGTATATACACCAATGGCCGAAAACATGATCCTTCTTCCAGAACCTTGTGCAACTTCCCTTTTACTTCTGTCCTTCGCATTTTACAGTACCCCAAATCACTCCCAGCTCGCCATCTGAAGACAAACTGCATCACCTTTCATTACCAGAGCTCGCGCCTCATCCGTTTCTCTCTCCAGTCTTCCGTACACACTCACAAACGCCACTAGCCACCATCTGAAACCTAAAGACCATCACCATGCCTCTCATTTTAGTGAGCCATTTCCGTGTACTTGGACACCTCCATTCGCACCCATTTAACTCCACTGAAAAGAATAAAACCACCACCATTTTTCACAGCGACACCGGATCCACTATCGTCTGCACCATTCCTTCCATTTCCATGTTACACCAATCTGTTGCATTGATTCTTCCTTTATTGGTGCCACTTCTCCAACAATTTCAACTTCCCCCACTATTAATTTCTCCACGCCAAACATACTTCACCCCATTAGCATGCTGAACATGCCTGCACCATGACCCTGCTCATGCATACCTTCACCCCTCTACAAAACTGTCGCCATTTATATTTTGTTTTAAGTTTTTACTGCCATTTAAAGTTTCGACATGTTCCTGAAGCAATTAAAGCTCTAGTTTTTCTTCCTTTACTTTTGAATGTAATGAAGATGAGAGTAGTGTCTAATTTATGGATGTATAAATCTTTGCGTGTCAAGGAATAGGTTGTGTAGAATAGCTTTTTAGCAAAAGATAGGTTTTCATTAGTTTTAATTGACTTACACATTAAGTATTTCTATAGGAAATCTCCTTTGGTATGAAGTCATCCTCTATATTACACCTACATCTCACATTTGTGCACTAGAAATAGGAATAGGGTGTCCTGCGATTAGAAGGATCATAGTGTAGGTAGGCTAAGTAGTTTATAGTTTCAAGGTATAGCTGTGCTTGACGGGTCTCTGCGGTATGTACGTTTTAAGCATGGTTTCTTCAGCATGAAGGAACCCAATAGCTTTTATATGAAGCTTGTTTAAGTTTCAAACTATTTATACTTTAATACATCTGTGTGCATGCCCTGGGTTTGGAACATGCGGTTTGTTTATGCGTTCACTTTATATTTGTTTTTCTTGTTTCTATGTACCATAAAGTGACAGCATCTTCATGTATCATACAATCCATTAAAAGTGATATAGACCTATACGCTGTAAGCTACCAATACCATGCTTTCTTTATGGGTGGAGTAACGTATCACTGCATAACAAGCATTTGTTTTTTGTATGAAATTGGTTCATGTATTAATTATGTAGTTCACATTTGGTAGTTCATTTATTATATTAATTGATCGTTAGATATTCATTAACTCGTAACTTGTTCAAGCAAGGTTCAACTCTAATGTATCACATTGCACTTATGGATCGCCATCCTAAATTTTGGAATTATAATGTTTCTGTATAAGCCGCTATGGACAAAAATAAAAATACAGTCGTGGCCAGCGAGGTGTCACGATCCCAAAAGTATAATAATATCGGTAGGTTAGCTTATATTATGAAACCCCGAAATGTTGATTAAGGGTGAAAAATACTCAAAATGAAAAGTAGCTTATTTTTGCGAATTAAAAATTATAGTAAAATTCTAAAAATTAAATTATCACTACGTCTCAAAGGAATCTTTTATAAATTCGAATCTGATATATAAATATATTTAAATAACCATTATGGCCATAAACGAATATGCCACTGCTTTTCTGAATATTTAATTTGGATATAAATTACAATATATAATCCAAAATTTCGATTTTTCACTTCCATTAGAGAAATATGGTTCCAGGGATTCGAATGTTTCTTGTTTCGAAGAAATCCGACTAAAAACGGATCATGTATACCCAGTTGAAGTTCTTAATGTTAAATTACGAACTATCGCGGTATTACGGGTTCGATTATAATTATATTATAATTGATACGTTCAACTGTCGTTCAAATAATATATTCGTTATTATAATTCAATTCTGAACTGAATTAAATCTGTTAAATTATCCAATTCACATTATACTGCAATTTAACCATTTCCGACTGTTTTGGAAATTAAATATATCACTCCACGATTTATGTTTATTAAATAAACAAAATTATTTAATTCAAATCATTAAACTAATAAATTAAATAAATTAATTATTTAATCGCTAAAATTCCGGGACGTTACATTCCTCCCTCCCCCTTAAAAGAATTTCATCCCCGAAATTACTAGGGTAGGGAAAATGCTAAAATCCCTATTATATAGGTTGAAAATCTTATGTTTCACGTCTTATCTTCAGTTTCAACTGAACCAATCAATTCTAATTAAAATATTCACTCCACTTTATTAACGAATATTTTCAAATATTCTGAAAATTTTCCTAATACCTTAAATTTTCGGAGAATTTGGCCAGCAGCTCCTCTGCATGGCTCATTTGGTACTACTACAACTTGCCTCTCTAGGCTTTCTCCAATTCAACATAAAATCAAAGAGCCAAGTGGCTTTCCAAAAGGGCTCATAAATCTCATACTCGATGTATTTTAAACATGTACCTTTTTTGTCAGCATTCAGCTCTACCTCTGCCATCTGCTATCAAACCAACATATACCCAAACATTTCCAGCCGATCTCCAATCAATTTATTCTCCAATCCAATCATTCGATTATACCAAAATCAGACTCCATTTCAGACTCTAATTATGATCTCAATTCCAAATTCTTACTCAATAATTTAATTCCATTCTGGATCATCTTTAACCCAATCCAATATATTTAATCAAGTTAAATCCCATGTTCCATTTACTAATTTATCCTTATCTTAAGCTCACCCTGATTTTATTTCAATATCCAATTTTGGTTTCCACTTAACTGGCTTCAATTAAATCTTTGTTTGCATTCGCAATCCCTATTTAACTTCCTTAAGTAAATTTTTATTTCCATTATTTCAAATTCATCTTGTATACTTGTTTTTAATTCAAAACAATATCATATCATCTCGGGAGTTTTTAAATAGCTTTGCCTTTCTAGAATAAATATTCCTTTTCAGGATTCAAAATAATTTGTTTTCTCAAAACGATTTCAAAAAAGAAACTTTGGTAGTAATCCGTCACTTACAAACTTGAAAATGAACACCGATGATGCTGCGCAATCATCATCGGAATTATTTTCTAGCGATCGAAGTGGGTTCAATATATATTACTTTCAAAATCTCATTTTTAAACACTTCATTTTGAAATTACATCAAAATATTCTTTCAAAGTGCTTGTAAAAACATTTTTAAATTCCTAGGATTTAAAATTCCATACATTAAATCCAAATTCATTTACAAACCTTTTTCCACATTACCAGAGTTTAAATTCCAAATCTGATCTAAATCCAGATTTAGTTAATCTGATTTGTATTTTATACTTATGTGCATTCGATTGGTTATTTACATAACCAACTCAATTATGAACTTGTTCGATTATAATAATGATCACACATCCAATATACTCTAATAATCTTAAGGTATATACTTTTTTTATATCCAAATATATTTTTGGGTAAAATTATTTTATTTACCCAATTTTTAAAACAATACTATGTCGAATTTCTCTATCCAAGCGTTTATAAATCCCAATCGACCACGTCGGCTAAACACGTTGATCTAGAATTTATATATCAATCAACACAATATAAAACAGTTTTATCAATTTACAAATACGCGCTCATATATATATACACACACACACACTCAAACTCAATATAGAGTATTACTAACTCCATCTTTATTGAGTTATGCAACAGAGCCAATGTAATCACTTAACCTTCAGCTCGGATGCCACCTGTAACGGCCCGGAAATCCGTACCAATTTGAGCTGACTAATATCCTACACATTCAACTCAAAGTGCACAAAAATCCAAATCATTAGTAGAAAGAAATCTGAGGATGAGATAGAAAAGATAGAACTATTAGAATAGAAGAAGAAGAAGAAGAACTCAACTGAACAGAATCAGAGTAAACACGAAACTCACAGCGGAACGAATAAAATGTATTGTATAACATAACTTTGAAATACACATCTGAATGTGTATATACATACCATATCAGAGTATAACTCATATACATCACAGTGGAAATAATCTCTAAATATCTAACGGTGAAGCCTCCTGCTTCGAGCTCCTTCAAGTGTATCTGTAAAAGCGTAAAACACTTGACTGCCCGTACAAATTTGGACCCCCAAGAGTTTAGGAAAACAAACAAAATAAACTCTGGGTCAGTCATGGGGCTGGTGTGAGTAAACTCCAAGCATGATGGTTAACTTTGAAAATCCTTTGAAAGAAAGGGTAATAGTAAGACCAGCCCACATATAAACATGGACGGTTTTTACCTTACTATAACCAAAACATTTTGATATCAAAATCCAGTGATATTATAATAATGTCTAATCATATAAATAATCAAATAGTAGAACGCTTGCATCTCACGCTCTACATATATAGTATAAAATAAAAAACCGCAGGGTTCTTATTGAAGATTGGATTCCAGGTATGACCAGGTATGGGACCACCTCCCGATCAGTGTACTCTAGAAGGGATACACTGGGGTACAACAAGAACATTTTGCCACCCGGCCCACACATGACCGACCCCTAATTTAGCTTGAGTGTATCGAATATATTGTCACCCACGGTTGTTGGCCATCCAACCGTAATATGAAGATACAGAATCGAAAAGAAGAACAATTATGAATTTTCTCTAAATCGGTGACAAATATACCCTACTTGGGAATGACCCACCAAGCCACGCTGCTTGCCCGATTTTTGTCATTTCCCGGTTATGAGGCTTGAGGCTACGTTAATCTTTTTAGAACATTTAGTCACCATTCACTTTGAATGCCACATCGTCAAACCCGTCAAATCACTATTTGATCTTCCAAAATATTACGGGTATAAAAAGCAAAGAGAAACGAATTTCTCCACCACCAGAAATAATACCTCGGAAAGATCATCTTATGTGTTCTGTTAGGAATACTCTGTCAGACATCTGTCCATACAAGTTGTCCTGGGACTGGACAAACAGAAAGCACCATTATGGAACAGAATGACCCTTGCATTTCACTCCGTCTTCAATTATCTTCAGGATAATCTAATTCGCAGCGCTTATGCCTATACGGAGTGGTTTTCGGATAATAAATCCAACCAGTCTCTCTGTATTGACACCGATGGTCAAAAAACATCGATAGTCGGTTATTTAACTATCGAAGTAAAAAAACAAACATTCATTCAAATGTACACTAAACATCACGCAATACTCGCCCTTTTTGTTTACATTCATTTTCTAGTTTTTCATATCTTCCCAGATATTTCCCTCAACCCGTTTAAGCCTTACACTTCTTGGAAAACATTTCCAGTTTTCATTATAACTATTTAATTTACAACATTTGCTTTTTAAACATTATTCACTTTAAAATGTGAATATAATCAATTTATAGAAAACTAAACACCTTTATCAATAACTCTTCATTCAAGTACAAATACCCTTATCTTGTTTACCGAAATCTCTTTCAAAATTTTATATTTCCATTCTACTTTATAAATTCTGTTTCTAAGTCCACTACTTGTTAAATCAATATCAAGTTTATAACTAAATATTGATTACCAATCCTATTAAAATTTATTGCTCTAAAACTGAATATTAACTATCCTATCAAATCGATAATTCTGAAAAATAATTTACTTCAACACATTCGACATCGTCGAATTATGTTTCCCATTCCTAATAGTGTTATTTAGTTCTAATCATATTCCAACATCGAAATGATGTCATCATTTTCTAAAACAATTCTCCAATTTCTCTTTCTAAACTCATTCTTATTTTTATTTGGACAAACACCGTTACTTATTACTTTAGAATAAGTGAATTTCAAACCAAACTGTTTTCATTCCCTAGGGATTAGTGCTATAAACAAAAATCACGCTTAAGCTTGGTCAACAACGTTAATTTATCGTTATAGTTCAAAAACTTGCTATACGCTGCAATATCTCTTTATACTAATCCTAACATCTCTTTCTGTTATAAACTGATACCATTTCTGAATAATAGTGAAGCCGTTCAAGTTGGGGTATTTTATTTACCTCTCAGACCTTAATCGACAACTTTCTCATCTTAGAATAGATATAAACCTGTACTATAAACTCCTTATTACCTATAATATTCATTAACCCGTATTTCTTGCTTAATTTGAATATGGTTTTACGATGCCATATCCATATTCTAAAAACTCAGTTGTTTACAACTATTTATGTTAAACATTATCTCTTCGCTTTGTCTTCATTTTACAATTATATTTATAACTTCTTTTACCAAAATCCATTTACGTTCTTTGTCTTCTCACATTATACTTTTATTTGAATCATTGTTCTTAATGCATGTAACATCTCGTTACCAACTCAATAACGTCTTAAATGAGATCTATTTAAGAAACAATTATTTAATTAAAAATAATTAAATAATATTTTACTTTCTCATTGCTGAAGTGAAACAGTTTACTTCATCTAAAATAACTAATTATATTAGTTCAACAATCCTTCATTAATTAATAATAAATAATAAAAAATCTTATTAAATTTGATCGATTTATTATTAAGCTATTTTCATTAGATGAATTTAAGGCCAATTAATCTAATAATCAATTTCTAATAAAACAGTTGATTTAATCAATTTCAAACCATCAGTAAATTCGTTAACTGATTTTAATTACTTCTCTTCATTTGATTAATATAATTAATTTCAATAATATTCTTTAACTGATTGTCTTAAATAATTATCCAATATTTACTCGCCGGATAATTACAGCTTTATAAACTAATTTAAATGTCAAATAATCGTTTATATTTACTTTATAAAAACTAACTATAGAACATTTATAATAGAACTTCTATTATAATTTTTAACTTCGCTTCAATTATAAAAATCTAATTTTATAATTTAACTTCGTTGATTCATCTGGCGATAACTCAACATCTTAACAAAAAGATGAATTTACGGTCTTCTACTGCCACTTTCTTTACCGATATCGTCTATTGATTAAATCAAAATAAATGTTGAATTTACATTCAACATCAATATCCACACAGGGTTTCAATGTCATTTGGGTTCAAACAGTGTATATATAAATAATATAAAATAAACAGTACATATAAATATTGAGGAATCCGATTGGATTCCTCCAACCGACTTCCCGCATCCATAGATGTTAATCAACACAATAAACACTAACTCCATACTAGGAAATATCATAATCGATGGAATCAGTATCCAACAAATGATGTGTATATATACGACGATATATATATATATATATATATATATATATATATATATATATATATTTCAACCAATTTAATTGTAATTTACCTAAGCAACCATCATGCAGCATTCAACCATTATTTTAAAATATAATTAAAATATTTTAAAATAAAATAGAGTTAGTGGATTTACTCACCTTGCGCGTTAACCGTTAAATAACGATTTGCGTCAGTTGATAGATTTGAATCCCGCATTTTATTTTGCTATAAATCCAAACGATCTCCAAATGGTTCTGAACTAGTTTCATAGCGTAGCTTGTGGTCCCACGATTCCTATGTGACCAACCGTTCTTGATTCTGGCACCGTATGAGTGGAATATGGTAATTACAAGTTCATATGATTATTTAAATAGTTATATTGAAACTAAGTTAATTTGCTTTCAAAACGGGTCTTACCAAAGATAATCGGCCCACCCATGTTCATATAAACCCAAGCCCGCTTAACGCTTGTCTTCTTCCTAAATGAACGCTCTAGTTACAACCACCATTTGCCACATAGAACACTCGATCCTCCTTCCTTTTCCACACTATATAAATCACCAAAAACCGCTAAAACATTCACCTTAAAATCGTTACTCCTCATCACCACAAGTTTCAGCTTGCATAAACCATGGAGATCACATCTCCCACCGGTACACTGTATTTTCGGCCATGCAATGCTTCAACTCTTCATGTCCCCGCATTCTCGAGCCACCAACTCTTTCTCTGACGCCACCATGTCCGAACCAAACAACCCCTTTACTGCAAACCCAATGTTAAGCACAAATGCCCTATACTATATACTCACGTCCCTTTCCCTATACGGTTTTGTTTCTGTTTTCCAGAAAATAAACAACCCACAAGCTTGTATATACACCAATGGCTGAAAACATGATCCTTCTTCTTGAACCTTGCACAACTTCCCTTTTACTTCTATCCTTTGCATTTTACAGTACCCCAAATCACTCCCAACTCGCCACCTGAAGACGAACTGCATCACCTTTCATTACCAGAGCTCGCGCCTCCTCCGTTTCTCTCTCCGGTCTTTCGTACACCCTTGCAAATGCCACCAGCCACCATCTGAGACCCAAAGACCATCACCATGCCTCTCCTTTTAGTGAGCCATTTCTGTGTACTTGGACACCTTCATTCGCACCCATTTAACTCCACTGAAAAGAATAAAACCACCACCTTTTTGCACAGCGACACTGGATCCACTGTCGTCTGCACCATTCCTTCCATTTCCATGCTTCACCAATCTGTTGCGTTGATTCTTCCTTTATTGTTTCCACTTATCCGGCAATTTCAAATTCCCCTACTATTAATTTCTCCAAGCCAAACATACTTCTCCCCATTAGCATGCTGAACATGCCTGCACCATGACCCTGCTCATGCATACCTTCACCCCTCTACAAAACTGTCGCCATTTATATTTTGTTTTAAATTTTTACTGCCATTTAAAGTTTCGGCATGTTCCTGAAGCCATTAAAGCCCCAGTTTTTCTTCCTTTACTTTTGAACATAATGAAGGTGAGAGTAGTGTCTAATTTGTAGATGTATAAATCCTTATGTCTCAAGGAATAGGTTGTGTAGAATAGCTGTTTAACAAAAGATAGGTCTACATTAGTTTTACTTGACTTACACATTAAGTATTAGTATAGGACAGCTCCTTTGGTATGAAGTCGTCCTCTATATTACACCTACACTCACATCTGTGCACTAGAAATAGGAATAGGGTGTCCTGCAATTAGAAGGATTATAGTGTAGGTAGACTAAGTAGTTTATAGTTTCAAGGTGTAGTTGTGCTTGACGGGTCTCTGTGGTATGTACGTTTTAAGCATGGTTTCTTCAGCATGAAGGAACCCAATAGCATTTATATGAAGTTTGTTTAAGTTTCAAACTATTTATACTTTAATACATCTATGTGCATGCCCTAGGTTTGGAGCATGCGGTTTGTTTATGCGTTCACTTTATATTTGTTTTTCTTGTTTCTATGTACCATAAAGTGATGGCATATACATGTATCATACAATCCATTAAAAGTGATATAGACCTATACGCTGTAAGCTACCAATACCATGTCTTTCTTTATGGGTGGGGTGACGTATCACTGCGTAGAAAGTATTTGTCTTTTGTATGAAATTGGTTCATGTATTAATTATGTAATTCACATTTGGTAGTTCATTTACTATATTAATTGGTCGTTAGATATTCATTAACTCGTAACTTGTTCAAGCAAGGTTCAATTCTAATGTATCACATTGCACTTATAGATCACCATCCTAAATTTTGGAATTATAATGTTCCCGTATAAGCCGCTACGAACAAAAATAAAAATACAGTCGTGTCCAGTAAGGTGTCATAATCCCAAAAATATAATAATATCGGTAGGTTAACTTATATTGTGAAACCCCAAAATGTTGATTAAGGGTGCAAAATACTCTAAATAAAAAGCAGCTTATTTTTGCAAATTAAAAATTACAGTAAAATTCTAAAAATTAAATTATCACTACGTCTCAAAGGAATCTTTTCTAAATTCGAATCCGATATTTAAATATATTTAAATAACCATTATGGCCATAAATGAATATGCCGCTGCTTTTCTGAATATTTAATTTGGATATAACATACAATATATAATCGGAAATTTTGATTTTTTTTCACTTCCATTATAGAAATATGGTTCAAGGGATTCGAATGTTTCTTGTTTCGAAGAAATCTGACTAATAAAGGATCATGTATGTCCAGTTGAAGTTCTGAATGTTAAATTGCGAACTGCCACGATATTACAGGTTCGATTATAATTTTATTATAATTAATACATTCAACTGTCGTTCAAATAAAATATTCGTTATTATAATTCAATTCTGAACTAAATTAAATCTGTTAAATTATCCAATTCATATTTTACTGCAATTTAACCATTTCCAACTGTTTTGGAAATTAAATATATCACTCTACGATTTATGTTTATTAAATAATCAAAATTATTTAATTCAAATCATTAAACTAATACATTAAATAAATAAATTATTTAATCACTAAAATTCTGGGACGTTACAGCTACAATGTCAACTAATTCTCTTTTTATAATCCTATCGTTGTAAGTTCAGCTATTATTCAGATTTGAACACATAATAGAAATCATAACTGTAATGAATCGAAACTAGAACTATGCCTAATTGTAAGATAATAAACTCTAGTTCATGCTTATTCTTTTATCAAATCTGAAATTACCTATGCCTATGAGACTGTCGTGATTGAACCTATCATGTTGCACATCAAATTAGTAATTTCTTTTTGTTCAATCCTATCAAATCTGTATACCTATGATGTATTTTCATTAGTTTTCTCATATTCGTTGTTAATGTACAACATGCCTATTGGAATCATGATTCTTATGTTTAGTACACCTTTACATGCCTATTTTCCCTTATGTCAATTCTTGTGTTTCTTCTCTATCCCTATTTAGTTTTATTTTATGAGTACTTGAAATTTGGAAATCTTGTTGAATCTTATTGTACGTGCGATTGTAACGTGGGGAATCGGGTATAACTTATTGAAGTAATCTTGGACATAACAAGTATATTGGTCATAACTTGAAGTGACTACAATTGTGGATAATTGGCATACAAAAATCTAGACTTGGACATGAATGGTAAATATGTAAATTAGAAGAAAGATGAACATGCCTAACCCGAGATAAGATTGAGTTGCGGTGTAAGACTACCCGGAACCACCTAGCACATCCAGCAACCGCAACAACAGGTCTAATGTGAGAGGTTAGCGCATCAAGCCCAAAACCCGAGGTTAGAATGAGTTTGCGGTAGAAGTTTGCCCAGAACCGCCCGACACATCTAGCAACCGCAAACAACAGTTATAATGTATGAGGTTGGTGCATTAATAAATTACTTAATGCTAATGAACAGACATGCTAAGAATGGTAAGGTTAAGTAACATATGAATGGGCGACACTTAAGCAATGCAACATGTTAATTAAACAAATGGGTGGGGTTAGGTTAAATTGAGAACACTTAACCGTTATAACATGTTGATTAGAAAACCCTAGCAATGGGGACCCATTTCAGCAGTAACCCACATAGATGTATCATGGTACCCTGAACTAGGCAGGGTGGGGCTCGATTACTAGGATGATTATAAGTGGTCAAAATAGCGGTAGGTGGTGCGTCAGTGTAGGTTCCGACGGAGTACGGACGTGCACGTACTCCGGAGTGGAAAAATCAGGCATTGGGCATCAGTAGTTATACACTGTGTCTTGAATTGTATCGGGTCGCCATCATAGGAATGATACACCCCATGGTGGGATGAGCACAGGTATCTACAAACAAGCAGGGCCGAATGACACAAGTAATAAATACATGTGAGTAGAAGCCGATTGATAAAGCGATCATTTATTATGAACACATTAGGCTAGCTGAAACAATTGTTAGTAGGTACAGAGAAATAGAAATGGGTGCGATAGCATATTCAGTTTATCTTGCCTTATCTTGTCTTATGTTATCTTGTTACTATGGTATTGTCTTATATTCAGTTTATTCATGTCATGATCTTTTTTCATGTTTACAAGCTGAAAATCACTGGGCTTACCAGGCTTTATGTCTGACCCATTTTCTTTCGTCTTCTTTTCTTCCATCCCCTCCCCCCCCCCCCCCAGTTCCACAGGGAGGGAATACTTCAGCTTACTTCAGACCTTTTCCAGGTTGAAGAGAGTATATGTATTGCTTGGATTCTCTTTTCTTGGGCTATGGCTTTGGTTACACTTTTATTGGGGATTTATGCTGCTTTACTACTATTTTATGCTTCTTTATATATTTGGATTTTTGAATCAAGATAGAGGTTTAATTGTAATGATTTGAAAGTTGGGCTTTGAGACAATGGTTGTAATGTTTTGATTGAACCACGCAGCTTATGAAATGATTTCAGTTTTTCAGCTGTTTGTATGTCTGTCTTGTAAATTATCTGTATCTTTTACCTATAATGCTTCACCAAAGTTAACGCATTCCCTTTGTGAGTGACCTTAACGAAGGTCGGGTGTTTCACTTGGTATCAGAGCTGATGGTTACCAGATCAGATAAAAGTTTTTGAAACTATTTTTCAAAAAGAAGTTTTAAAGAAGCCTTTTCAAGAAAAGTTTTGTTTTATTTTAAAGGCATATTCCCCAAAGCCGTATGCACCATCTTTCTATCCTTTGTTCTGAATCTTTTTCTTTTCGTTTCAGCATGTCTAGGGATCTTAATCTTCCAGAAGGAGTGCAAGTGCCCTCCTGGTTCCGTCGGTATTTAGAGGCTACAGCCCCCACCGAAGGACAAGCGGACGCTCCTCATCCCCCAACCGCAGATGTTGCTCCTTCTCTTCCCCTAGCTGCGAACGTCGTTCCTCCTCCTCCTCCGCGTCCGAATGCTTTCTCGAAGATATGTAGGGACTTTCGAGCTATGGGTGGAAAGAACTTTAATGGGACTGAGTCATTCGTGGAAGCAAGAAACTAGCTCAAGGAAACATAAGATATGTTTGTTATCTTCGAAGTGGACGATAGGCGGAAGATACAGCTGGCTGTATGGTTACTTAAGGACGAAGCCTCTTTCTGGTGGGAAGTTACTAATGCTGAGAGACCAGTTGAGACTTGGGAGGACATCAGAATGAGGTTTGGGATGAAGTTCCTCTCGCAAGCTGAACAAAGCCTGCAGATGGAGAAGTTCTTAGCACTCAAACAGGGAAGCCTATTGGTTAAGGAATACGTCAACAAGTTCAACTAGTTGGCTAGATTCAGACTGGAGTTAGTAAACACTCCACATAAAAAGGCTCTCCATTTCACTAAAGGGTGAAATGAGCCACTGCATTGCCTAGCTATGCCCCATATACCTATGGGCGAGACTTATGAGAGACTGGTGGACATGGCACTGTTACATGAGGAAAGCAAGGGCGAGAAGAAAGAGGTGAAGATGGAAGAACCTCTAAACAAGGAAGTGGAGGAATCGCAGAATAAGAAGATGGATTATAAGAAGGATGGAAAGAATAACAAACCCCATGACAAAAGGAAGTGTAATTTTTGTGGCATACCTGGACATCTGATTAAGAACTGCAGAAAGAAGAGGAAGATGGGTGGTTGCTTTCAGTCTGGCAAGGCAGGACATTTGGCTACGGATTGCCCAAGAAGGCAAGGGCAAGGGCAGAGGACAGGATCTACTTTTGGAGGGCAGATTCGCACTCTCACAGCACCTACGCAAGCAAGAGGTAGAAATATTTCTGTTGAGAGTTTAGTTTATCTTTCTGATCATCGTGTTCATACACTTTTTGATTCTGGTGCATCGCACTCTTTTATATCACTAATTTAGTTGAATCTCTGCACCTAGATACCAGTATAGTAGAGGATCCCATGGTTGTTTCAAATCCGATTAGGGGTTCGGCATATTATCAATGATTTGTTTGGATTTGGAAATTTCTATACTAAGCGCTGGGTTTAGATGCATTGCTTATGTTTTGGGTTTCACGGGCTATGGGTTGATTCTAGGCATGGATTGGTTATCCAGTAATGGTGCCATCCTCGATTGTGAAAAGAGAGTGGTTAGACTTTTGACTCGCCTCGGTAATACTCTCGAAATCTCTTGTAATCCTATAAATTCTGTTTTGCTTAGCTACCTAGAATCTCTATATGCGTTTGTTAAAAATTGCAATCTGTTAGAGTAGTTTGTGAGTACTCGAATGTCTTTGAAGAAGTGAAGGGTTTATCTCCAAAGCGAGTGATAGATTTCCGCATATACCTAGTTGATAATGCAAAACCAGTTGCTTTACCCGTTAGACACATGGCTCTAAGGGAAAGGAAGGAGCTCAGCAAGCAAGTTAGAAAGTTGCTTGAAAAGGGGTTCATAAGGCAAAGTATTTCTAAATGGGGTGCTCCAGTAGTGTTCGCAACCAAAGCGGATGGTTCACTTCGCCTATGCATGGATTATAGGGAGCTAAACAAGCTGACCAAGAAGAATAGGCACCCACTTTCAAGAATAGACGACTTGTTCGACCAGCTCGTAGGTGCACCAGTTTTCTCCCAACTAGAACTTGCTACCGGATTTCATCAGCTAAGAGTGGCTAAAGATAGCATAGATAAGACTGCGTTCAGGACTCTGGATGGTTTCTTCGAATGGCTTGTCATGCCTTTCGGTTTGACAAATGCACCCGCCTATTTCGTAGACTTGATGAGTAGGGTATTTAGAGAGTTCCTTAATAAATTTTTAGTAGTCTTCGTGGACGACATTTTGATTTTCTCAAAAAGTGAGGAAGAAAATGCTTTGCATTTAAAGGAAGTTATGGATACTCTTCGAGCACATCGGCTTAAAGCAAAGTTCTCCAAATGCCATTTTTGGAAAGAAGAAGTAAGGTTTCTTGGACATGTGGTGTCCAAAGAAGGGATAGTTGTGGATCCCACAAAAGTAGTGGCGGTGCAAGATTGGAAGATTCCAAGGAATGCAACAGAAGTACAAAGTTTTCTCGGACTAGCAAGCTGTTACAGAGTTTTCTCGGACTAGCAGGCTGTTACAGAAAGTTCATTAAAGACTTTGCGAAGATCTCAGACCCACTTACTAGATTGACGAAGAAGAACCTAACTTTTTCTTGGGATTTGGATTGTGATGTTGCTTTCCAACAATTGAAGAGGGCTCTAACAACAGCTCTGATCCAGTTCTGACATTGCCTGATGGAAGTAAGATGTTTACAGTATACACAGATGCATGCGGCACGGGTTAGGCGTTGTCTTGATGCAAGAAGGTAAGGTAGTTTGTTATGGAGGAAGGCAATTGAAGGTACATGAAAAGAACTACCCAACTCATGATTTGGAACTAGCTGCCATTGTTTTCTCTCTTAAGTCATGACATCATTACCTACTAGGAGAAAGGTTTGAATTGTTTACTGACCATAAATCATTAAAATACCTTTTCTAACAAAAAGATCTTAACTTAAGATGGCAAAGGTGGATGGAATTTTTTGCCTCATACGATTTTGAGATTTCTTATAACCCTGGCAAGGGTAATGTGGTAGTAGACGCCTTAAGTAGGAAAAGGCTGACCTTAAGTCCTCTTTTTGTAGAAAGGCAAAACTTGGAGTACATAGCAACCTTTGACTTTAGACCCTCCTTTGAGTTTGTACCTGGTTTGTTAGCATCGCTAGAGGTGCGGCCTACGCTTTTGGACTCAGTGGAGTCATGCAACATGAAGACCCTCAGATAGTTGATGCGATGGATAAGTTAATTAGAGGTGAGAGTTCAAGTCATCTCAATAGATACTCCATAGATGACAAGGCTTGGTTGAGACGAGATGGAAGACTATGTGTCCCACAAGCAAGGGATTTGGTGATGACAGTTCTTGAAGAAGCACACCATTCTATGTTGACCATACACATAGGTGGAGACAAGATGTATAAAGACATAAAAAGGGTTTTCTTTTGGAATGGCATGAAGAAGGATGTAGCTGAATTCGTCTCTAAGTGCTTAATATGCCAGCAAGTCAAGGTGGAGAAGAAGAAGCCTGGTGGTCTGCTTCATCCTCTAGAGGTCCCACAGTGGAAATGGGATAGCATTTCGATGGACTTTATAGATGGGTTGCCTACGTCAAGAAGGAGCAATACCAGTATTTGGGTAATAGTTGACAGGCTCACTAAAAGCGCTCACTTTATACCTGTTAAGAGTAAGAGAACTGCCTCATCATTAGCATCCATTTATCTTAAAGAAGTAGTTCGACTGCATGGGATACCCTCTAGCATAGTAAGTGATCGAGATCCTATCTTTACACTACAAGAAAATTGGTTATCTACAATACCAGAAGACAATATTTTCTTCTCTTTGTCGTGGAAAACAAAGGTCAGTACATGGTTTTATGTGAGAAACGCTGGGATAAATTCAAGCGCAAAATTATTTTACTTCCCTCCACACCTACTTATTTCGGCCGCTAAAAATCCCTAAAATTTAGATTTCTCTCTTCGTCTATTTTCATTTTCTCTCTTCTCAATTTTAATTTCAATTCGCCTGCTCTAAAAACCACGTCTTCTTTCGTCCATCGCTTCTGATTTCAATTAAGCATCTCCTTTTTACAAGCATCGAAGTGCTTGAATTGTTTTCGTGGGTCTAGAATGAGAGAATTAACGAAGGCTAGGCTTTAATTTAGTTGAGAGATTCAGAAATGGGGAAAGGAATTATGAAGGTGAAAACTTTGAATTGCTTTCGGTTTGTTTCAGAAAGGAGATAAACGTGAAGGCTTTGAATCATCGAAACTGGTGAGTTTTTTATTCTTAACCCTAGATTTTAGTTGAGTTCAAAACTACGAAGTATCTTATCTGGTCTAACCTGTAGTTTAGCCTAAATTTATTTCGGTTTGTGGTTGAATGCTTGTCAAATAGGAGGAAGGATTGTTGTCCAAACTAACCCTTACTGCAATCGGGTAATTTTTTGTATTCTTGCATACATCTCGCACTGGTGCTGCTGATTAATATGTATTGATGAGTGTTGATCTCATTAGCTAGTGAACCATAGACACCTGTATATGTATGTGAGTGAGTCATGACAGAGAGATGTTGATATGAACAGTTCGATACTAGTAGACGTGTATATATATTTATGTAACCTATTTAGATACCACATTTTGTTATGAAATATATATATATATATATGTGGGTCTAGAAACCTTCTTAAATTGTGAAATTTTAAAATGATTGACCCATGTATGTCATCTTGGCATGTATATATTACAGGTATACTCATGTGATAGCTGCCATTAATTTGAACTCTACACCAGTTCTATTATTTTCTGCCAGTTAGACACATCAATGAATCTTTGAGTATGCACAGGTATACATAACTTGAGTGATACTTGGTTTGTGTCATATCATATTTGTTCATTGAATCTATCTCCTGCATAACAACAGGATGACTTGTTCATTATTGGGTTTAAAAACTATGAGTAATATAGAATTTTTGGAAGAACTGGCCTCATTTAGAAACTGTGAGGGATACTTGATTCTTGATTTTAACTGTCGAAATCATGTGTATATATATTCCCATGTTGATATTTTTACTCATTTATGACTTGTAACTTGTTGTTGTTTTGTAAATAAGTATTCTTAACTATTATTAAAACAGTTGTTACTTCATTTTTGGCATACCAGTGTACTTGATCCTATGAAATGTGTTTCAATATCAGTAGCCTTTAATACTAGCATACGTATGTATGCATATGCGTGTATTGCTTTGGTTTTAGTTTCGGTTTTCTAATACTTTTTGAATTTTTATCTTATAGCATACTTGATTATTACTTAAGAATATCAACACCACTGCAAGTTGGTCTGTCTTGAGAAATGAGAAACATTTTACATATATTTGATGACTTAGCATGTTATGATCATTTCGACTAGTAGCCTTTAATACTTGTTTTCATATTATGTAAGTATTGCAATTATGAAATATAAATTATATGTAGTGACTAGTTCATTTCAATTTGTTCTAATCAGGCTCAGAAGCAAGAAGAAAAAAGCCAACAGGACAAGTATTATTTATTCGAACCAGGTGGGTGTTTTTTGTACTCATGTCTTCCAAATTCTTGCTTATTTCAATTGCAAGTTTTAAAGCTGAATCAAACATATGTGCATTGTTACAAGGGATTAATGTTTTTTATAATTGTATTTTGGATTCCAACTTAGACTTTGTTTTTGTCCAAAATAATTAACTTTTGATTCCAGGCCCTGTAATAGTTCGACTTTGTAATGCTTAAATTTAACTCTAACATAGTTTCTAATTTAAGTATTACAGGCCATGTATGCCTCGTGTCCTTGCTTGGTCAACTTCATCACTGGAAATAGCTTCTGCAGCAGATCTGAAACGCGCAGATAGGAGTCAAGCTGAGTCCATCCTGTAGAACCATTCCAATCAGCTGGTCTTTCTTTAGCATCCCACTTCAAAGGAACTTTTTATTTGAAAAAATATTTTGTAGTTTCTTTGTGGCACATATTAAAACAGTGTCATGATTCTGACACACATGCTAATGGGAATATCAGACTTAACTTTCAATGGTTTCTTTACTATAATTATCTTCTTCAGTGTCAAACTTTATATCACACGGTGCGCGCGCATGTGTATTGTTATTGTTTGAACATTGGGGTTTATAATTTATCAATCCTAGTAATTCTGATCTAAAGTGACAAAGTCTTTGAAAAAGTAATAAATGTTGTTAGTGAAGCTAATATAAGAAGAGTGGTAGAAAAGATGTTAACTGGAAAACTGACATGATTATGTGGAGTTAGAATGAATGCAAATCTAGTTTTGACAGAATGTGGAGCAGCGTAGTCCTGTTTCAGTTCTTGATCATGCCATTGTATTCCAGCATTTTAAAATACGGAAACATTGCTTCTTTAACTTTATTTTTTATTTTAAAATGCGCATGTGTGCATTCCTTTCATTTGTCGGACAAACTAGTATGAGAGAAATTTCAGTATATAAAGATCAGTTCATTTTATGGCAAAATGGTATAAGAGAAAATTATATGAATTTATTTGAATCAAAGTATAAATATCAATTCATACTTCAAAATTATCACCATCTCAGTTTTGTTTAATATGAATTGGACTGAAATACACAGTAAAATAGAAGAAGATGAAAAGGAAAATCAGAGCGCTAATTGTTAACCAACAAAAAACAAAATACTGGAAAATTGTGCATAGAAGTGCAATCTGAAAGAGTTATACACTGAAAATATTAAAGTAAATGGAGAATGAGATCGTTCGACAATATTACAAGTCGATGTAAATTCTTTTAACTCGAGTGTCAACTTTTTGCAAATGTAATTTGCTCGAGTGTCAACTTTTTTGCAATTCTAAAACATGACAGAAATTGTTCATCCATTGTTTTTGCATACTCTAGGGATTACATGTACTATCATACATAGCTATTTTGCATCCTCACGATATATCTTTATAGAGTTTGTAGACTGTAAAACAGTATCTTCTAGTTTCAATATCAGTATTCATTATTCATCCACTGTGTCATATAAGATAGTATTTTGATGTGTACAAATTTCGGATAGTGAAATAAATCTCTTGATTCTTCAATTTGAGGATAGTAGTCAAGTTTACATCAGTGCTCATTAAAATCTATAATTTGTACTTGTAAAGCACTGTTGTGATAACTCAGGGGTTCAGGAGCATAATTAACACCTTACACCTTTATATTGGATTCATATTACAAGCCACCCTGTTGATGATGTGCTTGCTAAAAATGGGTGGCCTGCTGATGATGTGATTGTCAAATCTGGTGCTTCCCTACTCGATGGCTAAAGCTCATTCCGACCCAGTTCTTCATTGACAATCTGGTGCATCCCTGATTGTACTAAACATGTTGCCATGCTCAGAGGGTAAATGCCTTTCCTTGTTCTTTGATCTTCATGTTGTTGTCATGATTTACTATTTGTAATTCAGTGCATCACACCTTTTTATGAATATTCAGTCTATCCCTTACATTTTAAGTTGCTAGTTCGTGCCTTTATGGACTGTTGTACATATGATAGGCCTAAATGGAAAAATATCCAAGCTTGGTTTGTTTGATCTAATTTACTGGATTGGTATATTAATAAGTGCTTGTATAGCAACAACAATCTGCATATTGCAATTATTCATGCACCATCAGCAATGTTGTTCTTGCAATTATTCGCCTGTTGACTGTTGAACATAATACTGCAATGCTCTGTCCAATAATACAGTCAAATACAATGATTTTATTTTTTTGGTTATTCATATCCTTGAACTGTAATGGATTTCTAAAATATCTGTCTTGTTGTAGAATGATCTCAATGCAATGCACCGATAGCATCTGGGATGGATCCATGTATAAACTAACTTGGGCCTGAGTAGAGCTCATGCACATGCAATTGAGGATTTTGGTTCAATGCTTGGCTTTTTTTGCACAAAGGTTAGCTTCCTCCCTTCATCTACAAGGTTTCAAGTGTATAAATTTCCGCAGTTTTTATATAAATTTCTTCTATGTGCTTATAAATGACGAACATATGGTCAATTATTCTGATTTTAACTTATTTATAAATTTCAGACGTTTAGGAATTGCCCAAGAACATTTTCAAGTCTCAGGGTGTTAGCTGTAATCCATTTCAGACATCTGGAACTTATTTTCAGACGTCTGAACTAGACCAGACGTCTGAAAATAGTTTCAAACGTCTGAAATTTGTTGTTGTTTCTGAAATTAACTAAGTATTATAAAATTGATTAAGTTTACTAATTTTATAAAAAACTAACTATTATAAAAATTAACTAAGTATTATAAAATTAACCAAGTATTATAAAATTAACCAAGTATTATAAAAATTAACTAACTATTATAAATAATTAATTAAGTTTACTAATTTTATAAAAATTAACTACCTATTATAAAAATTAACTAAGTATCATAAAAATTAACTAAGTTTACTAAAATTATAAAAAATTAACTAAGTATTATAAAATTAACTAAGTATTAGGCATTATAAAATTAACTAAGTATTATAAAAATTAACCAACTATTATAAAAAAATCATTTAATTTTACTAATTTTATAAAAATTAACTAACTATTATAAAAATTAACTAACTATTATAAAAATTAACTTAGTTTATTAATTATATAAAAAATTAACTAACTATTATAAAAATTATCTAAGTATTATAAAAATTAACTAAGTTTACTAAATTTATAAAAAATTAGAAGTTTAGTTTATAAAAGTTAACTAAGTACATAAAAATATAAAATATTACCAAATATGACCAAATGCTAACATGAACACATGTGTATAGGTATTGGAGATGGGCATCGTTGTGCATTCGGCTATAATCAGAATATCGTTAGGCGCTTCTGAAGATCCCTCAACAAAAAGACCGCTTGTGGAATCTAATTACGGAGAAAGCGGTAACTTTTAGATGTTCATTTTGTTGGTATTCGGCGCAAACTTGTTTTATGGAAATTTTGTTTTATTTGTAGATATCGTGACTTTGTTCGAAGGATATTGTGTAGATTTAATTTATGGTGTTTTTTTAATGGAAATTATGTGATGTTGGTTTATCGATGATGTCTTTGTGTATGAATGTTGTGCTATAAAATTAGTTGGTTGATATATATTTATATGTTGCTGATATGTACGTACATGAATATTTTGATACTGCAACATGTAAATGTTGTGATAGATGTGGCAAAACGTTGTGATAGTAAAGAGCATGTAAACTTCTAGAAATAGTGTGATATGTGGCAAAATGTTGTAGGAAAGGGAAGATGACAACCTTTTTGAAACAATACAAAACGCTGTATAAGCATAAGAACAACACTTTAAACCGTTGTTGTATGTCAATTTTCTATAGCATTTGGGTATGTATTGTGATATTTTCATGGCCTATAACAACTTGCTAGTAGACAGCATTCATCAAAACGCTGTAGTATGACATTTTTCTATAGCGTTTTGGAATGTATTGTAATAATCCCCATGACCTATAACAATGTGTCGGTAGACAGCATTCTTCGAAACGCTGTAAATTTATATAACAGCGTTTTTTCAGCGCTATCAATGAGCATATTTGTTGTAGTGTTACGAGTAAGTTTTGGAAGAGCATGCAAGAGGCTGTAGGCACACAACTATGCTTAAGCACTGCCTATCACCCTCAAACCGATGGTCAGACTGAAAGGGTGAACAGAGTATTAGAAGATCTTTTGAGATTATGCATTCTTGATTTTGGAGGAACATGGGAAGATCATCTTCCTTTGGTGGAGTTTGCCTACAACAATAGCTACCAAGCCACCATAGTCATGGCACCCTTTGAGGCTTTATATGGAAGACCATGCCGATCACCAACTTGTCGGTGGGAATCTACAGACAAGCTCGTACTTGGGCCCGACATGATCAGAGAGACTTCGGAGAAGGTGGACTTAATACGAAGACGAATGAAGACCACACAAGATAGACAGAAGTCCTACGCGGATAAAAGAAGGACGACCTTGAGTTTGAGGTTGGAGACAGGGTTTTCCTTAAAGTATCTCCTTTAAAGAATGTCATTCGCTTTGGATCCGTAGGAAAATTGGCACTAAGATTTGTAGGGCCATTTCCTATGATTGAGAGTGTAACCACCCGAAGACCCCCTTACGGGAAAGCCCGGATTGTACTGAGGACAAGACGAATCAGAACACAAACAGAAGAACATTTCATTGCTTATTACAACAATTTCATCAGAATACAAGAATATACAGAGTATGAATAAATATTACACATTTACTAAATATCAGAGATTTACACATTACAATGCAGCGGAAAAATAATACAAAAACACAACTGGAAAGAATATACGGATACAGAGCTTTCCAGATATCATTCCAGCTATAAACCAGGATCCTGTGAATATAAATTGGCAAAACCAAAACTACAAGCTGCCCGTGTAGAAAATAGGAGCACTCAGAGTTTAGGTTAAAACAATAAACTCCAGGTCAGTCATGTGACTGGTGTGAGAACTAAAACAGTTATGTAAAACGTTACTTTAAATTAGATATATCAAGGGACCACGCCCTATAACACGGAACGGGTTTCCTCCCAAGAATACCAGTGCATATAACAAAACAGCGCAATGCTTTTTGGAAAAATGAAGCTATTATAAGACCCAGGTCCCATCACATAATGCAGCGCAAGCCGGAGGATAGGGTTTTCCCTTATAATAGCCAAACATGCTTGGTACGTTAAAACAAATCATTTGATACTATTATAAGTGCATAGTGTATAAAACAACATCAAATATAAATGTATCAATCATAGGCGGCGTGGGTACCATATATCATGTCGCCAATACTAGGCTCTACAATCAAAATCGCAAAGTCACGTATTAGAAGTTGGATTTCCATCTATGAACCAAGGAAAGGGATACTCCTCGCCGCTTCGAGACATTCTAGCCCATGTCTCAGGCAAGTACTCAGTCAAGCCTTTGGATCATCAGGGTCGGTCCACTCGATGTGGATTAAAATGGTTGAACACTATGTTTCCCCGCCCTATGGGGCGTAAATGAGCCAAATGACTCCATCGGTCCTGGATTGACTGACATAACCGAGGTGCTTCGCAATCCATCATCCACATAAGTAAAATGTTCGGGCGTGTAAAACCCAAAACACCACTCCTAGCTAGAAGGAAACGCATGCCCTCCCTGATGTCCTCTCCCGTTTCTAGGTTACACCCGGGTGTGAAGCTCGCGAATTAACGCTACACAAAGCTATACCACAAAGGCCGTGCTTTGATCATCAACCACAAGACTCTGCTTTTCAACAGAAGCCTTGATCATTTGCATCTCAGCATGCCACACAGGCAATTCACGCTATGCAACTGATATCAATCACACAGAATGAAATCCGATGTCAGATACACATCCATTTACAAGTTCGTTCTGGGTCTAAACGAAACCGGAGGAACCTTGTTCCTCGCATATCCATCGATCTCCAAGTACGTCTGGACGATCACCAACTGATTCCCTCCTCTTGGGTGTACAGCCAATCTAGATCATCAGTAATTATCCAAACGTTGTGAAGACCTCCGGTCTTCGACCACCGTCTTCATCATCGACACATCGTCGAATCAGTTATTCAGAATGTGATAAACCCGGTCTTTCTAAATAACTCGCGTATATAATAAACAAAAGCTATAAAAACACAACATACGCCTCATTCCAATCCAGAATATTCCTTTATTCAAATATTCTTATACTTTGGGAAAGGTTCCCATTAATTTTATCAAAGATAAATTCTTTAAATTTATTCTTTAATCTTCCTTTGAATATCAATTCAAAGCTAATTATGGTTTATCCAAACTAGCCAGGATTAACGAACCTTATCGAAGTAATCATTTATTTTAATTTCCCAACCCCAACCTATTCATCACATGAAGTAAAACTGGTAATACTTCATATCTAACACCACTGTGTTATCAGTAAATTCAATTACCATTTCACATTCAAATCTAATTAAAGATTTAACTATTGCCTAGAGCAAAACTGGTGATACTCCGTTCTCGATCATTTCAATTTAATCAAAGATTCATTAAAACTCCACTTGGTTTTAATCTTCCCAAAAATCAATATTAATGATTGTTTAACTTGGGAAATCATATCCTGTCTTTAACTGGGTTAAAGAACCAATGTCATTTAAAACACGGTTCACGATAAACCCAAAATCACATTCTATTCCATCAGCCTTTTACCGTAAATTAGCAAGTGAATAATTCCCTAAGTGTTAACCCCGAAGGCCGAAACCAACATCACATCAATACCTAAGAAACTATCCAACTTAACTAATCTCCCGTTAGTTTCTGATTTTCTTAACTTCGTTGGGTCTAAGAACAGTATCATTAATGATACCATTCACGAAAACCCAAAATCACATTCCATTAACCATGGAATCTTCATGGAAAACTAATCGATGTATATAATCGATATAAACTTCCATATCCGACTAACAATATAAATGGAATAATGGCAAAGCCTTTTAAATTCCATATATATTAGCTGTCCTCATCCACAGAAATTCACTTCGATTATTACCAAATCGAATTTCATTCCATTCCAATTTATTTTATTTAAATTGGAAAACTTTACTTTGGAAAATCTCCTTTAAATCTTAACAAAAGATTTATAAATTCCAAATCACGTTTCACTGTGAATCAAGTTAAAGAACAAATGTCATTAAAACACAGTTCACAACAAACCAAATTCACATTCCATAAATTATCGGGTTAAATAACAAATGTTATTTAAAGCACCTTTCACAATAAACCCACAAATCAATTCCAATTCGATTCCAATTAAATATTATTTAATTGGTATACTTCATTAAATCCTAATATAAGATTTAATCTTTTTCTCAATTGGGTTCAAGGACAGTGTTAATGAAGACACCATTCATGACAAACCCAAATCCTATTTGATATTAAATACAAGGCTCTGAATAGAAAATATATCGGCTTATATTTAATATCAAATTCTACGACCAACAAATATCATATTAGAAATAACAATATAAATATATCTTTCAAATTTCCATAACAATATTTGTATAATCACGAAATCCAACATTGAAATATTCCGAAGATAATTTCGATTCAAATCCATTTCAAATTTATATATTGGAAATTCCGGTTATCTTCAAAACCATTTCAAATCCAATTTATTTACTTTAAAATTATTGGATTTATTATTCTAGTTCAAAACTAGTTCATTTCGATAAAAATCTATTTTTATCTTTTCAAATATGGAATTTTTCATCCAAATTCTTTCCAAATCACTTCTTATGATTTTACACTAATTATTGAAATTTTTAATAATTTTATCAAGGTCCGTACAGTCGATTTCCATAAACGGCCATCGAACTGCACTTACGGCGACCTTTTCCAAATTTAATTTGGACATAATTCCAAATCCAACTGTTATATTTCTAATTTCTTGTATTCGTTTGAAAGATCTTTTCGATACGAACCCAACGGTTCCGGTTTTAGGAGAATCCGACGGATCTCCCGTAATGTCTGTTCGAAGTCAATGGTCGAAATTCGTGAACTGCCGCAGCGCGGCACGTTCTATTAAGGCTATTATATATATATATATATCATCGATTTCCTATTCAAACGTATTTGATAAATCGTTTTAAATTCGTCTTCAAAACGATTTCAACTTCATATTCAATTTCTAATCAAAATTGAATATTCCATATCATCGATATATAAATGATAATATTTTCAAAACATAAGTGTAACAACCCGAAAATGCGGGCCAGATTGAAATTTTTATTTTGGCAATTTTAGCCGAATTTTGATTATTTAAAATGAATTATTTTGAATAATATCGACGTGAAATTTATTTTGAATAGAATTCGAACGTATATATTATACGCGTCGTCGTTAGAATATATAATAATTATATATAATTATAAAAGGAATAGAAAATGTTGCGGTAGTTCGAAAATTCGATTTCTAATTTCAAAGGAATATACAGAATTCAATATAAGTCAGAATTGAACGAAACAAGAAATATTTGAATCTGTATAACTATATCTTTGTAACGAAGTTAACAAACTGAGATTTCATCTTAGAAATGATAAGATATGTCCAGTTTAAAATTAGAAATAGTCGCTGTGGAGTTTATATATATTTCTATATATATAAGGCCCTTAAAAATGGACATTTTGCAAATGACCTCGGATTTCGACGAAACCACTTTTGTTGGGTCCGGGATGTCGAATTATTGCTAGGTTTCAAATTTCATAATTTTTCGAATCAATATGTGAGTGTGGCAAAGGAAAACGCGTTTGACCGGTTTCAGTTGATTTTAATCGACTGGAAATTGGCCATTTTTCCAACGGTCTCAGATTTCGACGAAACTAGTTTTGTTAGCACCGTATCGTCAATACGAAGCTAGAAAATATTTTTCTGCCATTTTTAGAATTCGTATGTGGCCCCGGTAATTTGAAATGTACGTTTAAAATTCAATATAGTGGTTTAAATGTAAATTAAAAGGAAACTGATCAAAACGGTCGATTCAGCTTGCGGTACATATCCCATTGTGTTCGGAATGGGGGTGAAACGCTATGGGCGGCAGGCGGTGGACCTCGTTTAGAGGTCGTATGTGAAAGTCAACTTTTAATAATTAAATAATAAATAAAAATAAATAAATAAAAAATCCCTTCTCCCCTTTTCCTTCGTTCTGGCCCCCCCATTCATTCTGAAAATCAAAAAACAAAAAAAAAAAAAAAAAAAAAGCAGGCGATCGACGGAAGGGGGAAACCCTTGCCGCCACCACCGCCGATGCCTCGAAGAGCTCCCCCCCCCCCCCCCCCGCCCTTCCGATCGCGACCTCCCCCAAAACCCCAAATCCCATAGCCCCGTCGCCTTCTTCTCCGCTCCATCTCAACCTCGACCGCCGATCTACCCTCCTACCCCGCCGCCGTTCGACTGACGTGCCGCCGAAGTCGATGTCCCCCCCCCCCCCCCAGAAGCTGCCGCCGACGCGATGCCCTTTTTCTTTTTTTTCTTCGAATCCAGTAAGTTTTTTTTTCTTTATTTTATTTTTTATTTCTAATTTCGATTTTAGATTTAGAAACTAATTTCGATTTTAGACTTAAAAACTGATTTTTTTTTTAGATTTAAAAACTGTTTTTTTTTTATTTACTTTAAACTGATTTTTTTTAAAGAATATAAAAACTGAATTGATTTTTAAAAGATTAAAAACAGTTGATTTTTTAAAAAAAGGTTAAAACTGATTTTAATTTTAAGTTTAAGCAAAAGGTTTAAACTTTAAAAAGATCGGATTTGTAGAAAAGTAAAAAATCATATTTTTATATATTGAAAGTCGAGATAAAAATCATATTTTTATATATTGAAAGTCGAGATAAAAATCATATTTTTATATATTGAAAGTCGAGATAAAAATCATATTTTTATATATTGAAAGTCGAGATAAAAATCATATTTTTATATATTGAAAGTCGAGATAAAAATCATATTTTTATATATTGAAAGTCGAGATAAAAATTCGATTTTTATATATTGAATAGCGAAGTAAAAATTCGATTTTTATATATTGAATAGCGAAGTAAAAATTCGAATTTTATATATTGAATAGCGAAGTAAAAATTCGATTTTTATATATTGAATAGCGAAGTAAAAAAATTCGATTTTTATATATTGAATAGTGAAGTAAAAATTCGATTTTTACATAGGTAGTGAAAGCGGGCAACGAAGATGACGAAGAGGCGAGAACGACGAAGTTTCTGCAAAAGAAGAGCCGTGGAGCTAGGATAGCTATATGTGAGAACTTCTCACTCAAATTCTATTTTTCTAGTTATATATATATACTAGGATGCAGACGGTGCTTATTAGAAGCACCCGACACCCGTCCACATACCATGGACTTGTTTGTTTGGTTGTGTAGTTGGTTAGATTATTGGATTTGGATTTGATTGATTGGTTGAATTGGAAATTGATTAAAATTGATATGTAAATGGCGTGGGCCTTCACTAGACCGGGGATAAGGCTAGGCCTCGTCCCGTTCCTAGTATCGTGCCGTTATGCCGCCGAAATTTTCTAAAATAAGTTAGAAAAATAAAAATATCATTTTATTTAAAGAATGAATTGAATAGAAATTCATATGTTGGAATAAAATGTTTTGTCGTTAAAAATATAATTTTTAACGTGAAAGTGAATAAAATAAAATATTCATTTATAAACCGGACGGTTTGTTTATGTACACCTCTTTGAATGACATTGATTGGGACGATAAATTTTACACATCGCCCAACTGCACGAATAAAAATCTGTGTTTGATTGTTTGAAACCCCACACGGGTGTTGGGATGAAATTTGAAGTTCACTCATCCTGATTGATTAAATATGTCAATCGACTGATTGACAGGCTGTTATAAGTATTAGATATCTATATTTGATGCTTATACAGTGTAGTGCACTTTGGTTGATGGTTGATTATTTTTCAATGCTATTATACATGTGTTGTATGAAAATCCATATAATTAACTTTATATGGTAAGTGATTGGGCCTCATTCCAGTTTTAAAATAGAAATATTTGAAATAGAAATATTCGAAATAGAATATTTGAAAATATCAATATATGAAGCCGTGTTGATTAGATTGACGCCATTTTGACGTGAACGATATTTATATCGATTTGAAAACGATATCGAAATGAATTGAATTGAAAACGATTTCGAAATGAATTGAATTGAAAACGATATCGAAATGAATTGAATTGAAAACGATATCGAAATGAATTGAATTGAAAACGATTTCGAAATGAATTGAATTGAAAACGATATCGAAATGAATTGAATTGAAAACGATTTCGAAATGAATTGAATTGAAAACGATATCGAAATGAATTGAATTGAAAACGATTTCGAAATGAATTGAATTGAAAACGATATCGAAATGAATTGAATTGAAAACGATTTCGAAATGAATTGAATTGAAAACGATTTCGAAATGAATTGAATTGAAAACGATATCGAAATGAATTGAATTGAAAACGATATCGAAATGAATTGAATTGAAAACGATTTCGAAATGAATTGAATTGAAAACGATTTCGAAATGAATTGAATTGAAAACGATTTCGAAATGAATTGAATTGAAAACGATTTCGAAATGAAATGAATTGAAAACGAATTCAAATTGAATTGAAACGAATTCAAATTGAATTGAAAACGAATTTAAATGAATTCAAATTGAATTGAAATTTGAATTGAATAGAAATGAATTTTAAAACGAATTTACAAAGAAGAATTCAATTTTGATTTGAATTGAAATGGAAGTTGAAATAGATTTTGAAACGAATTTTAAAACTATTTATATAATTCGTTTTGAATAGAAAATCGACGAAATATATATTATATATATTATATATATAATATAATGGCCTAAATAGAACGCGCCGCGCCGCGGCAGTTCGTGAATTTCGACCATTTATTTCAAACGGACATTACGGGAGATCCGACCGTCGGATTCTCCTAAAACCGGAACCGTTGGGTTCGTATCGAAAAGAGCTTTCTAATGAATATTAGAAATTTGAAATCTAACGGTTGGATTTTGAGATACGTCCAAATCAAATTCGAAAAAGGTCGCTGTAAGTGCAGTTCGATGGCCATTGTTGGAAATCGACTGTACGGGCCTTGATAAAATTATTAAAAATAGTAATAATTTGTGTAAAATCATAAGAAATGATTTGGGAAGAATTGGGATGAAAAACTCCATATTTGAAAAGATAAAAATAGATTTTTATCGAATTGAACTAGTTTTGAACTAGAATTATAATTCTATTTATTTTTAAATAAATAAATTGAATTCGAAAAGGGTTTTAAAAATAACCAAAATTTCCAATGATTGCATTGGAATGGATTTGAATCGAAATTGTCTTCGGAATATTTCGATGTTGAAATTCGTGATTATACAGGTGTTGTTATGGAAATTTGAAAGATATAGATATTTATATCGTTATTCCCAATACGACATTTGTTAATCGTAGAATTTGATATTGAATATAAGCCGGGATATTTTCTATTCAGAGCCTTGTATTTAATATCAAATGTGATTTGGGTTTGTCGTGAATGGTGTCTTCATTAACACTGTTCTTGAACCAGTTGAGGAAAGGTTAAATCTTTTTATTTAGATTTAATGAAGTGTACCAATTAAATGATATTTAATTGGAATTGAATTGATTTTTGGGTTTATCGTGAACAGTGTTTTAAATAACACTCGTTCTTTAACCCGATAATTAATGGAATGTGATTTTGGGTTCATCGTGAACCGTGTTTTAAATGACACTGATTCTTTAACCCAGTCGAAGATTAAAACTAAGTGGAGTTTTAATGAATCTTTAATTAGATTGAAATGATCGAAAATGGAGTATCACCAGTTTTGCTCCAGGCGATAGTTAAATCTTTAATTAGATTTGAACGTGAAGTGGTAATTGAATTTACCGATAACACTGTGGTGTTAGATATGAAGTATTACCAGTTTTACTTCATGGGATGAATAGGTTGGGATTGGGAAATTAAAATAAATGATTACTTCGGTAAGGTTCGCTAATCCCGACTAGTTTGAACTGAGATTCAAAAAGAGAATAAAGAATAAATTCAAGGAATTTATCTTGGATAAAATTAATGGGAACATTTCCCTATGAATGTGAAATTTAGAAACTAACTGTCGGTTGGCCAAGCAGAATGGTTTTCTGGATATTGATCTGATGTTGGTTTCGGCCTTCGGGGTTAATATTTGGGAAATTATTCTCTTGATTAATTTACGGTTAGTGACTGATGAATTGGAATGAGGCGTATGTTATGTTTGTGTAACACTTATTTAAAATATACGCGAGTTATTCGGAAAGGCCGGGTTTATCCCATTCTGAATAACTGATACGACGATAAGTCTAAGATGAAGACGATGGTCGAAGACCGGAAGTCTTCACGTCGTTTGGGTGGTTACTGATGATCTTGATTGGGCTGTACACCCAAGAAGATGGAAACAGTTAGTGATCGTCCAGACGTACTTGGAGATCGATGGATATGCGGGGTACTAGGTGCCTCCGGTTTCGTTCAGACCCGGAACGAACTTGTAAATGGACTGTGTGTCTGACATTGGATTTTAGTCCGTGTGATTGATCTCTATTAAATATATATCTGTTTGGCGGCGGAGAATTTATTCTCTTGCTTAACGCCCTTCTCTGAGACGTACGAGCTCAGGGGTTATATATTGATGGATATCAATCGCATGGAGTGAATTGCCTGTGTGGCATGCTAAGATGCAAATGATCAAGGCTTCTGTTGAAAAGCAAAGTCTTGTGGTTGATGATCGAAGCACGGCCTTTGTGGCGTAGCTTTGTGTAACGTTGATTCGCGAGTATCACACCCGGTATGAATCAAAAACGGGAGACGGACCTCAGGGAGGGCATGCGTTTCTTTCTAGTTATGAGTGGCGTCAGTGCTTGAACTGGCTGACGAGTTTGACTCATGTGGATGTTACTTATTATTACTTGCTGAAAAGCGAGGCGCCTCGTGATATCGGTTTCGGCCGATGCTTCTGGTCGGCTGACGGGCCAGGCTTACGCCCCAAAGGGCGGGGAAACGTAGTGTTCAGGCATAATAATCCACATCGGTGGACCGGCCCTGACGATCTAAAGGGTCGATGCGCTCTGACCCTGTGGCTCGGGCTAGAGAGTCACAAATCGGTAGAGGATCTTGCCCCTAGCCTCGGTTCATACCATAAATGATAACCCAACTTCCAATACGACATTTGCGGTTTTGATTGTAAACTTATATATGGCGACATAGTGTTATGGGCCATTCATGCCGCCTATGATTGATATTTATGATTGAAGTTGTTTTATACACTATGCACTTATTATGGTATCAAATGATTTGTTTTAAACGTATCAAGCATTCTTTGGCTGTTATAAGGGAAAACCCTATCCTCGGCTGCGTTGCATTGTGTGATGGGACCTGGGTCTTATAACAGCTTCATTTTTCTTTATTTAGCATTGCGCTGTTTGTTTTATGCACTGGTATTCTTGGGAGGAAACCCGTTCCGTGTTATACGGCGTGGTCCCTTGATTTACCTAATGATTTAAAATAAAGATTAACTGTTTTAGTTCTCACACCAGTCACATGACTGACCTGGAGTTTATTGTTTTAACCTAAACTCTGGGTGCCCCTATTTTGACACGGGCAGCTAGTAGTTTTGGTTTTGCAGATTTATATTCACAGGATCCTGGTTTACAGCTGGAACGATATCCGGAAAGCTTTGTATCCGTATATCTTTTCTAGTTGTGTATTGTATTATCTTCCGCTGCGATGTATTTAAATGTAATTTAAATCTCTGATATTTCTGTGTAATATTCATTTAAACTCTGTATATTCTTGTAATCTGATGCATTGTTGTAATATACAATGAAACGTTCTTCTGTATGCGTTCTGCTGTGGTTTGTTCTCGAACTATCCGACGCTTTCCTTTACGGGGAAGTTACGGGTTTTCACAATAAGATTTTGAAATCAATTCCTTTTCGACATTCGTTACAAAAATGAATAAAATCGATATAAATATCGTTCACGTCCAAATGGCGTTAATCAAATCAACATGGCTTTATCTATTTAAATATATTAGTGTCCATCTCAAATCGGACATCTAAATCAGATTTTGATTCTTTTCTGAATATTATTTGAAAATATTCGTTATTTTAAAATCTTCATTCATTCTGAACTGGAATCAGACATAATCAATTACCATATAATGTTGATTATATAGATTTCGCACAACCAATGTGTATAGCAACAATGAAAACAACAATCCATCATCCAGAGTGCATTCTACACTATATAAGCATTAAGTATAAATATTTAACGCTTACAACAGCCTGTCGATCAATCGATCGACTTACCACTAATTATTGGGATTAGTGTATGCCCAATATCATCCCAATACCCGTGTGGGGTTTCAATCATCAAACACTGAATATTATTTGTGCAGTTGGGCAATGTGTAAAATTTATCGCCCCAATCAATATCAGTTAAATCAGTGTACATAAACAAATCGTCTGATTAGTAAATCAATATTTATTTTGTTCATATACACGTTAAAAATTATATTTTTAACGATAAAATATTTATTCGGTTCATTTACACAATAAAAATGATATTTTTATTTTTCTAATATATTTTAGAAAATATCGGCGGCATAACGGCGCGATACTAGAAACGGGATAAGGCCTAGCCTTATCCCCAGACTAATAATGGCATGCACCATACACATCTCGATCTAATCAATTCCATTTCATTTCCCAAACCAAATTCAACCAAACAATCCAATCAACCAAACTAAACAATCACACAAGTCGTCCATGGTCTGTGGACGACGGGGAACAGTTCATGTATGCAGTTATAAAATAAATAACTGTATAGAAAAATTATAGTGAGGAGTTCTGACCTTTGGGTTCCACTCCGCCGTGCTTTAACGGACGATGGTTTGGATTATATTCGAAATTCCAACGCAATCTTCTTCACTCTGTTCATAGATAAAAATCACATTTTTATCGCTTCATTCCAGTAAATAAAAACCATATTTTTGTTTCTACCTCATATATTTTTTACAACGCTTATTTCTATATAAAAATTATATTTTTATATGTCTTCTTCTTATATAAAGATCGAATTTTTATTTTGCTTCATATATAAAAATCCCGCCTTTATATAAAGAAAAATCCCTCCTTTATATAAATAAAAATCTTGCCTTTATACAAAAAAATCATAGCTTTAATTTCAAACATTATATATATATATATAAATACAGTTTTTATTCCTTAACCAATATACAAAAATTCTGTTTTTATTTCCTTAAACAATATATAAAAAATCAGTTTTTATTTCCTTAAACAAGGTTATTACATTAACAAGGGAAAAACTCACTGTTGCTTCATGAAAGGGGGTGGAGTTGTTCACGACGGTCGCTGGGGGTTAGCACATGCGGCGAGGGAGGCTACTTAGGTCAAAGACGGCGAACTGGGGCCCTCCTTGGTTGGAACATCAGTTTTACAGGGGGTTTATGGCTTAGGGATGGAGAAGAAGGAAGAGAGGGGGAGGACGAGGCACGGTAGAGAGGGGGAAGGCTGGACAGTGGCGGCGGCGGGCCCAGGAGGGGGTGGTGGTCTGCATTGGGTCAAGGGGCTAGGGTTTTTGGTGGATTTGGGGATAACGGTTGAAGAGGAGAGAGGAGAGAGATAGAGGGGGATCGGAGGGGGGAGGCGCGCGGCGGTCTACTGGGAAGCGACAGCGGCGGTTCGCTGGGGAGGGGCGACGTCGATCGCTTCCTTCTCTTTTTTATTTATTTATCTGAGCGGGGAGAGAGAAAGGAATAGGGGGTATATAATATATAATACTATTTATTTAATTAATTAATCCCATAAAGTAATTTATTATTTTGAACTCAAAATCGAACCCACCGACTGTCGTCCCTAGCTAATTACGCCCATTCTGAACACAATGGGATATGTATCGTAGGCTGATTCGGCTGTTTGGATCATTTTTCGTCAAAATCAAAATATAAATCTATATATTGGAATTGAACGCACATTTCAATTTACCGGGGCCACATACGGACTCTAAAAATTCTCAAAAAATATTTTCTAGCTTCGTATTGACGATATGGTTCTAACAAAACTAATTTCGTCAAATTCCGAGACCGTTTGAAAAATAAATTTTGGAATCTAGCAATAACTTGACATCCCGAATCCAACAAAAGTGGTTTCGTCGAAAACGAAGGTCGTTCGCAAAATTTCCATTTTCAAGGGCCAAAATTCCATAGTGACTATTCTGAATTTTCAACTGGGCATAACTTTTTATTCCCGCTATGAAATTTCAATTTTTCAGATTCGTTGGAAAGATAATCCCAAATAGATTCTAATTTTTTTGGTTTCGCTAAAATCCGGTTTATTTTGAATCCTATACATTCATTTGAAGTTTGAAATCGAATTTTTAAACTACCGCACCATTTTCAATTCCTTTTATAATTAAAAATAAATATTTATATTCTAACGTCGATCTATATAAATATATACGTTTTAATTCTATTCACAATAAATTTCTCGTTGTTATTATTTAAAATAATTCATTTTAAATATTCAAAATTCATTAAAATTGCCAAAATAAAAATTTTAAATATGTTCGGATTTTCCGGGTTATTACAGAGAGGATTGATGGCTTATAGAGTAGAGTTGCCCGAAAGATTGGTTGGAGTTCATAATGTTTTTCATGTTTCTCATCTATGAAAGTGCTTACATGAGTCTGCGGAAGTGGTGGAGCCGAGCATACTAGAAGAAGTAGAAGGGGAACAAGAAGCAACGGTGAGAAGAGTTCCAACTCGTATCTTGGGAACAGAAGTTAAGAAGATACGCAATCGTGAGGTCAAGCTAGTTAAAGTACAATGGAGTGACGCTGAAGAAGATGAGACTTGGGAGACTGAAGGCAAGATACGCGCAGCCTACCCTTTTTTTTTTTAGGGTACATCCTTGATCTCTTTTTCATAAGTTTATCCATGCTTGTATCTATCTTTTAAGTATATCTCCTTGGTCCTATTCTTGATCCTTAAGTAGAAACCAATGAATGTAAACATGTATTTGAAACATGTTATGATTGATGGTTGCAAGTGGTTGCTAGTGGTTGCTTGTGGATGCATATACACACACATTAGGTACTAGATCGGCTCAGTCACTTTCACATTGTATATGCATATATGTATTTGTATATGGATTAAAACTTGATGTGTTATCATATGGATGTTGCATTTGTATGAATGATTGTGCACTCGTGTAGAAGTTATAAAGTATGATTAAGAATAGTCATACATGATGGACTCATGACACTGACATAATTCGCATTAAGGAGGTCAACTGAATCAGTAGATCGCCTGATTCTGCATTAGATAAGGACATATACACACATTATGCATATGATCATGAAAGCACTAGAAATCTTTTTTTTAGGACTATGGATGCCTGTGATTGATGGTTGAGTAGATGGATGTTAGATGTTAGGATACATTCTTCTTAACTTAGAGATTTCGGGGACGAAATCCTTTAAGGAGGGGAGAATGTAACACCCTGTATTTTCTATGAATATTAAAATAACAAATTAAAAAATACTTAATTTTAAAAAGTGGGAATTAAGTAAAATGGGTAGCGCCATTGCGTTCGTCTCGGAATTCTGTTGGAATAGAATCCAAGTTTGCGTAAATCGGACTCCGTATGAGGAAGTCATGAAGCTTAGAAGATTTCAGTTCAAAGCAGAATTAAAGTAAATAATTATTAAAAATTAGAAAACAAATTTAAATTTCGAAAATCAGCCAATAAAAGATGAGCGGGAAAAATCCCTCCTGAGGGTGTCGACTAAGGGGTGTCGACATAGGTGTTGACACCCCTATAGGGGCGTCGACAGGGGTGTCGACCCCCTATAGGGTGTTGATCCCTATCTTCCCAGATCTAGGTGACGAATTCTAAAGGATTAGGGCTTATGTGTCGCGCTATGGTTGGCTAGGTGACGTGTCTCTTTGGTTTGGATGGCTCTGATGACTCCTATGCTAATCTAAAGGCCATAGTTTGTCTAACACATCTATAAATACTTATCTAAACTTAACCCTAACTTCATAACCCTATTCTATGGTGCCTCCATGCTGTCCATCTCTAAACAAGACTTGCCTCATTCTTCTCCAAACAAGAAATCAAATTAGAGAGCTTCAAGTTGAAGAAAAAGTTTTCTGCTTCAATCAACAAAGAAAGATTAGAATCGCTACAACGTCAACTAATTCTCTTTTTCTAATCCTATCGCTGTAAGCTCAGTTATTATTCAGATTTGAACACATAACAGAAATCATGACTGTAATGAATTGAAACTAGAACTATGCCTAATTGTAAGATAATCAACTCTGGTTCATGCTTATTCTTTTGTCAAATCTGAAATTACCTATGCCTATGAGACTGTCGTGATTGAACCTATCATGTTGCACATCAAATTAGTAATTTCTTTATGTTCAATCCTATCAAATCTGTATACCTATGATGTATTTTCATTAGTTTTCTCATATTCGTTGTTAATGTACAACATGCCTATTGGAACCATGATTCTTATGTTTGGTACACCTTTACATGCCTATTTTCCCTTATGTAAATTCTTGTGTTTCTTCTCTATCCCCATTTCGTTTTATTTTATGAGTACTTGAAATTTGGAAACCTTGTTGAATCTTATTGTACGTGCGATTGTAACGTGGGGAATTGGGTATAACTTGTTGGAGTAATCTTGGACATAACAAGTATATTGGTCATAACTTGAATTGACTACAATTGTGGATAATTGGCATACAAAAATTTAGACTTGGACATGAATGGTAAATATGTAAATTGGATGAAAGATGAACATGCCTAACCCGAGGTTAGATTGAGTTGTGGTGTAAGACTGTCGGGAACCACCCGACACATCCAGCAACCGCAACAACATGTCTAATGTGAGAGGTTAGCGCATCAAGCCCAAAACCCGAGGTTAGAATGAGTTTGCGTTAAAAGTCTGCCCGGAACCGCCCAGCACATCCACCAAACGCAAACAACAGTTCTAATGTGAGAGGTTGGTGCATTAATAAATTAATTAATGCCAATGAACAGACATGCTAAGAATGGTAAGGTTAAGTAACATATGAATAGGCGACACTTAACCAATGCAACATGTTAATTAAACAAATGGGTGGGGTTAGGTTAAATTGAGAACACTTAACCGTTATAAAATGTTGATTAGAAAACCCTAGCAACGAGGACTCATTTCAGCAGTAACCCACATAGATGTATCACGGTACCCTGAACTAGGTAGGATGGCGCACGATTACTGGGCTGATTATAAGCGGCCAAAATAGCGGAAGGCGGTGCGTCAGTGTAGGTTCCGACGAAGTACGGGTGTGCACGTACTTCGGAGTGGAAAAATCAAGCGCTGGGCATCAGTAGTTATACACTATGCATCTTGAATTGTGTTGGGTCGCCATCTTAAGGATTGATACACCCCATGGTGGGACCAGCACAGGTATCTACAAACAAGCGGGGCTAAATGACACAAGTAATAAGTACATGCGAGTAGAAGCTGATCGATAAAGGGATCATTTTATTATGAACACATGAGGCTAGTTGAAACAATTTTTAGTAGGTGCAGAGAAATAGAAATGGGTGCGATAGCATATTCAGTTTATCTTGCCTTATCTTTTCTTATGTTATCTTTTTACTATGGTATTGTCTTATATTCAGTTTATTTATGTCATGATCCTTTTTCTTGATTACATGCTGAAAATCACTGGGCTTACCAGGCTTTATGTCTAACCCATTTTCTTTTGTCTTCTTTTCTTCCATTCCCTCCTCACCCCTCCCCCCTCCCAAATCCACAGGGAGGGAGTACTTCAGCTTAGTTCATAACTTTTCCAGCTTGAAGAGAGTAGATGTATTGCTTGGATTCTCTTTTCTTGGGCTATGGTTGTCGTTACACTTTTATTGGGGATTTACGCTGCTTTATTATTGTTTTATGCTTCTTTATGCATTTGGAGTTTTGAATCAAGACAGAGGCTTTATTGTAATGATTTGGAAGTTGGGCTTTGAGACAATGGTTGTAATGTTTTGACTGAACCACGATGCTTACGAAATGATTTCAGTTTTTCCGCTGTTTGTATGTCTATCTTATAAATTATCTGTATCTTTAACCTATAATTCTTCACCAAAGTTAATGCATTCCCTTTGTGAGTGACCTTAACGGAGGTGGGGTGCTTCATGTTTTGCAAATAAACCAAAAATTCAGAAATTCAAAAACCAAACCCAGGAGAAGTCCGAAGTGAACTTCCAAAACCAGAAAACAAAAAATCCACTATCACGTTGGATCGTATTAACCATAAAATCAAAGCTAATGAACCAAAAATCCGTGATCGCACTGGATCGTATTAACCATGAAACCAGAAAATTGGAAATCCTGAAATCCAATGAAAGTCGACGGTCACTATGGGTCGTTACTTGAGAGATAACCAGTATAGCCGAATAACCAGAATAACCAAAGTAGCCAGAAAGTCGGGAAAACCCGGAATCCGTAAATCTAGAGTATCAAATAACCAGATAACTAAATGGGTTCAAGGCAATCTTAGGAAGGCAAGATGACCAAGAATTTCCAGATTAGTCCAAGGCAGCCTTCTCGGAGCAAGATGACCAAGGATAAGCCTGAAGAGTCCACGACAGCTTATTGGAGAAAAACGACCAAGGGTAAGCCAAAAGAGTCCAAGACGGCCTTGCCGGAGAAAGACGACCAAGGATAAGCCAGAAAATGCCAAGATGACGTTGTCGGAGCAAGGCGACCAAGGATAAGATAGAACATGTGGATCAAAGTCCTTAGAGTTTGCAATCTAGTTTTAAATTTCCTTACCCCACCGCAGGCGTCTCGACAAATGAAGTAATTTTTATTAAAGTCATAAAGCATTGGAGTTCTTAGTAAAGCCAAAAGGATAACCTAATGGTTTATCATCCGCCGAGAGCATGCCTAAGGACTTGCCTGTTCCCGTACATGGGTATATGAACTTAGACGTTTTTTATTTCAAATTCGTTCGTGAAGGAGATTGGATGGTTTATCATTCACAAAGATCATGAATAGGAATGCTTGTTCCCGTACATGGGTAAGATAGCTTAGCCACTCCAGTACCAAAACCAGAGTTTCCTCAAAGCGGCCCTGCCGAAGGAAGGTGAGCAAGAGTAGCCAGAAAATTTATAGGCGCCCTTGCCGGAGCAAGTCGACTAAGAAAAACCCAAGTGTTAAAGGCGATCTTACCGGAGTAAGATGGCCAAGAAAAGCTTGAATGTTCAAGGTGGCCTTACCGGAGTAAGACGACCAAGAAAAGCCTGAACAGGTCCATTTTATTAATAACCTGGAGGGTGATGGTGTATTATCGAGCAAACAGCAAAGAGCATGCCTAAGGATTATAACAGCTCCGTACATGGGTAGGTCGGCTCAACCATCTACTAACAGAAAACCAAAAAGGTTATATCCAGAGAGTTGGATCCTAAGTATACAAATCCAGAAAAAGCCACAGCCAAACCATAATCCTGAGAAACCAAGAAATCTACAAGCCGGGAAGCCAAAAGTGGGAAGTCCATCACCCAAAATCCATAAGCCCAAAAGCCAAATAACCAAAGAAAGATAAACACCAAATCAAAGATGCTGAAGAAGACCAAAATCAAGAAACCAAAGAGTCCACAAGAGCCAAAACTAAAATACCAAAAAGCCACGACCAAAATCCAGAAGACCAAGCAAAGTTGAGAGACAAGTAACCAAATTATCCACAATGCCAGAAGACCATAAACCACAAGCCAAAATATACTGATGTTCTGGAGGCATGCATCCAAGATAACAAAGCCGGAATTGAAATCAATTGATAATTATGTCACCGGGATAAGTGCCGGTTTCGGGTCTATCCTGAGTAGCATGAGGGGGTTATGCATGTTCTGCCACCACAGCCCAAGTCTGAACAAACCATGCCAGCTCACCACGTCTAACATGCTCCCCGATCATTTCCCTTAGATGGGGACAATCGTTTGTATTATGACCATCAGGATTATGAAACAAGAAATGTCGATCAGTATCCTTTCCACTTTGCATCTACTCCCTTGCAAGAGGCTTTCTAAAGGAGCGGTAGGATGAACCTCTAAGTAAATCCCCTCAGGGGTGTGAGTAAGTTCTGAATAGGACGAGAACTTTGGTTGCCTCTGGGCAGTGTTCCGGTCATTCCCCGAAGGAGGTTTACTCGCACTAGAATCCTTAGCTTTACCAGAGTAGGACGGTTTTCCGCCCTTAACCACATTAGCCTCGAGAATCTTTATATCGGTCCCCGCATCCTCTTCCTGAAGAAACCTTTCTGCTTCAAAGTAGAACTCAGAGATCCCTCGGTAGGTCCTGATGCAATAAAGTTTTGAAGTCATATTTATTTAGAATACCAGAGGCAGCGACCATCAAAACCATGGACGGATCGGGTCTGTCGACCGATGCCACCGCCGCATTAAACCTTTTCAAGAATTTGCGCAGAGTCTCGTCGGACTTTTTCTCGATTGCCTTTAAAGTCATAATGCTTTTTGGATGAGAGATGTGAATTATGAACTACTCGACGAACCTGTTAACTAAATCATTCCAAGAGTGAATAGAATCTGTCTCCAGCTGCCTAAACCACATGATAGTAATGTCTATAAGGTAAAGTGGAAAAAATTTGCCATGGAACTTTTTGATGTAGAAAGAACTTCCATATGGCACACATAGCGCATCAAGTGAGCATCGGATCCTTTCAACCATCATAAGCTTCCAATTCAGGCAATTTGAAGTCCAATGGGTTGCGAGAATTCTTGACATCCAAAGAGAATGGACTACGAGTAACATAATCCAAATCCTAAGAGGAGGCAACATGTTGATTGAATCGATGAATAGCATCCACGATCTAAGATCCATTACTAAAAGCGAGCAACTGATTCAACTTATCCAAAGTGACATTGGTGTCCCCGGTGTTTAAGCCCATGTTAGAAATTGGTTGATTAGCAAGAAGAACATTCGATTGAATCCTAACCTGAGGAGATGCATCGGGATTAATCCTTACTACCGGTACCGTGGGTGTGCCACCATCCAAAGTTGCACGCACTGGCGTTTGAACCACATTACTAATGGCGGAGCCAGCGACTTGACCAACCAAAGCGTCATGGGTTGGAGTGATGTCATAATTAGGGGTGACCTTGAGTGTAGTGGGCACTGTTTCAAACCTCGCAAATATCGCCCAAGATCTCCTCCGAGATCTCATTTTGGGGTCCTACGGAAATGAAAGAGCAAACATCACTCCAAATCATCTTTCGAATATATCACTCGGGATATTGCAATATCGAACGATATATCGACCGAGACGAAATATTGATATATTGATCGAGACGAAATACAAGAATACCGTTCGATACCTTAGTTTTTTTGCTGAAAATTAAAATATGTGCGCGAACTAGAACAATAATTAAAAAAACTCAAATCTAGCCATGATAATCTTTTGTTATTTTACATGTTAAATGACCATTTTGTACGTTCATATATGTTTTGCAATGCTTATGATTTTCATATTCTTCTTTTTTACATACATGTTACCCATAAATTATGTATTTATGGTCTATTTATGCTGAATTTTTTGATGTTTTGGATCCTTTTAATGTTTTATGTCTAACAATATTTCTGTTTTAAGCATATTACGATTTAGAGTATAAATGATCTTTCGCAAAATAAAGAATAATAAAGTTATTTTGCAATTCAAGTTTAAGTAACTATGTTTTTAATCGTATTCATAAAAATCATTTTGTAAAAATATCATTTTTTAACATATCATGTACCCCGAGATTGTCCCGATATGAACTCTCAGACCTAAGATGAAAATCCGAGATGGACTCCCGAGTTAGACTCATCTCAGTCGAGATCTCCCCCGATACGAGATCAAGTCCATAAAATCCCTGAGACGAAACGCAACTGATATCCATGATTTAAAACCATGGTAGCGGGACCGACACCAGTCTAAGGATCAGCGTCGGCCTACTAATTAGTTTACAGAGTTTGCTCCAAGTCCCGACTCGTAGCTTGTGGAACACTAGTACTTGTTCCAATAATATCTGCTTGGCCTATCAGCCTTCCAGTAATTTAAAGCCTAGCCTCAATCCAAGCGAGAAAAGTACTCATCGCTCCTTCTTGTCGCTCGAGTCGAGCATCCAAATCCATAGCCAAATTCTTAATCATCCCATCGATGACGTCTCAAGTGCAGTAATTCGAGGGATTCCCAGTCGAAGAAAGTTCTTGGCTTCCTTCACCTCTAGCACTTTTAGCTTCAACAATAGCGTCGAGCTTCTTGTACTTAACCATAATGAAAGCGAGTGAGCGATGTCGAAGTCAAAAACTGAAACCAAAGTCGAGAACCAAAACTGAATTCTAAGACGAAATCCGAGAACCAAATCCAAAGCAAGAGTCGAGGCTGGCCCCATTTCTGGCACGCCAAAGTGTTGACATGGGAAATTGGTTATTTGTGCACGCCAACGCCCAACGTTTACAATGGTTCGATACTAATGCGTACATCCACTTCATAATAATCATTCATTATATATTTGTTGATTACAATGTTTGTACAAGTTTGGACAATTTATGTATACAAAGTTAAACAATTGAATAACAAATAACTTGTTAATTTATAACTTTGACCAAAATGTCGTTCTTCTTCTTTGTTGAGCCAAAGTATATGTTAATGTCCAAGAAATAGCCCCAATGTCCAAAAGTACGAAAATATGCCCAAAAGCAAGCCAAAAGTCCAATTGAATATCCAAAAGTTGTAGGCAAACGTTTATGCAATGTTTATAAGTTCATGGAGATGTCAAATTCATAAAGAAGATGATGGCATCCATTATTGGTGCTTAAGAGCGCTAATCCTGTATTCCAATGTGTAGTAGAAGTCCAAAAATGTGAATCCCTAAGAATGCCAAGTAAGGGGTATTTATAGGTAACTTTTGGAGGCATCAGCCCAAATTTCGTATCCCACGGGGATGTGAAATTCGCATCCCAAAAAGATAGCCAAGAAACTGATTGTTTGCAAAAAATCACATCTCGGAGTCATGTAAATTCAAATCCCAAAATTAGTTGATCGACTGTGCGGATCAGTTGAAAATGTGTGATCCGCACATAGCAGTCCCCTGCTAAATTAGCCTAAATCCACTTTTCACATCCCATGCCAAGGCCATGAATTCGCATCCCAAAATCACGATGCGTGCATGCAAAAATTTGTATCTGGGCTACGCAGATCCAGTGATCTCGTATCTTGAAATCATGCCAAAAATCGTATCCACCCTTTGCCAAGCCACTTTTCATATCACAAATCCATCGATGCACAGTCGTGGCTTTTCACATCCGCTCCGATGCGATCCAGTGTTTTTCGAGTTGTTAGATCTCGTTTCCAAGCCAAGCCAAATTTCGTACCGCCGATGTGGATACGATGATCCGGGGAAGAAACATGATGCGCTCAAGGGAAATTTCGCATCCTGGCCAAATGCGAAATTTGAGGGATGCGAAATCCCTTGATGCCGGACCAAATCCCAGGCCTGATTGTCCTTGCACGCGCACATGAAAATGGGTGATTTCCTTGTGTCGATCACCTGAATCCAGGGTTTTTTCAAATGCCAGATTTTGATGTTGTGAGTCGCGCAAGCCATTTTACGTGATTATACTATGCCGATCAGATATTTTTGAGTGCGCGGAACCAGAATTTACCGGAATCCATATATTTTCCCACGACAAATTTTTCCATGTGATCGGACCGACACACTCAAGGATTTTGAGATGATTAGATCGAGTCGATCTCGTATTTTTACCATGCCGGTTTTTCCAACTTTATAAACGATAATTTCACGAATAGACGCTATTTCCAACCTTTTTCGAACACGTTGTGACTTCGGCCAAATCCCTTTGTGTATTCCAACGCGTTCTCGATACTTGAGCACATCGCTAACCATAATCTTGAGATGTGACTACTTTGCCGAAAAGCTGGTCAATAGTAGGTGTAACAACTCAACTATAATAATGATTCATAAATATATTACCGTTAGCTGTGCAAGTGTAGCGGCTCGATCATAATAATAATTAATAAATATATTACGGTTATAAACTTGCAACGACTCATTTATAACAATGATTCATAAATATCCTGAATTGACTCAGTTATAATAAAGGTTCATAAATTAATTACCGTTAACCTATTTTTATTTAATATTTTAATCAATTCACTTCATAAACAAAAAAAAATTCCAACATCGCTCACTTGATTTTTTTAAATATGTTTCAAGCAGTCTACGGGTACTTAAGATTGTGCATAAACGAATATGTCTTTTGTCTTGAATCTTTGCATAATATATAAGATTCAGTTTTTACTAGAGTGACATGCAGTTTGAATCTAGTCTTGACATCAAAGCAAACACAATCTTTCTAGAATGCAAGACATTAAGCTCTAGCATTTATGGCCATGCACATTTATCCTAATTTAGTGAATGCTATAGGAATTTTGCCCAAAACTCCATAGGAAATAGCCACATTCCCATACCCACATAGGTGAATCTTTCAAGAGTACTCCTGAAGGTGGGTACTCCACCCTAAATAAAATACAAATCTCATTAAGAGTTTCCGTTAACTCATCCTCTAGTCACTTCAGGAAGACATGCTTTTTAATATTAAAGTAGCATGCTCAACTAATATTACTTCACAACTTGTTCTTACCCATTGAACCTAGTTTTAGGATCTTCAGTCATTAGGTTGGGTTATCTTTGTGCGTATGTAACAACCCAAATTCAAGCGGGTACAATTTTTTTGCTAACTGCTAAAATCCAAATCCACTGAAATCTGAGTTGGTTGCCTGGTATCTTGCAAAAAGGCAAAGATAAATATGTCAGAGCTCAAATAAATATCTAGTAGAAGAACTGAATAAAATATGCTAATAGGTAAATACTTGCAATAATAATGATACTGACTAAGCTAGTATCTCTAAGCTAGAAAATCCATGTCATTTATCTAACTTGCAGGTTTGTTATGAGGAAGGGGTCAGCACTAAAGTTCTGGTGAATGGACAAATTCTACTTTTTAAGAATAATACCACATATATTGGTCTACCTTTAATTTGCTTTTTATTGGGTTATTATGGCACATAACACTCTCACCTTTTGCATAAATCATACCTATCTACTCCCAGTAGACCAAACTTAAAAATATATATGCAGCTATATGCCCAACATATCTAGGTACTACCCATAGTACCCTCCTCGACAGGTTTCTATTGTTACACTACGAAAGAGTACTCCAACTACATCTATAAAGGACAGCTTTGTGACGCCTATAATACAAATGTTCCATCGTTTGATAAGAAAACATAAAACCATGTGTTCGCATCAGCTTGCTCAAATGCTAAGACATGCATGATGTACCATTCGGTTCATACATTGAGGACTTACACATAATCATACTATATACTACCTAATCTCTTCTCACAAGGTCTACCCTTATACGAAACTCAATTAAGGATTTCTTTTTCTGTAAAGGACGGCTTAATTAGGTCAATAATATAGATATTCTATTTGGCTTGTCATTTTCTTCATAACTATGGCTCCACGCTTCCCCGTTAACTAGTATAAAGACCCGTCAAAAGCTAAGTAATCGTTCCCTACTACAACAAAAAATCAAACATCCAATTGGAATTTCCCTCATCTAATGTCTCGATAGCAAAAGATAGTTAGCCTATCGGTTTAACTCCAGTCTTTCTCATTCTCGCTCCGACTAATGATAATAGATATCCAAACGATTACTATCCTTATGGGGTCCTGACCATTAAGCCTATGCTCTAAGATGAGGCAATTACTGGATCTTAAAGTCACCCATTAGTCTTCTAGTTTCCCTCATGCAGTCAATGCATACTCTCTTGATGCAAACACTGCAGACCTGCCTCCGGGGGTGCAACTTCACTGGGCTTACCCTAAAGAGGCATCCTAGAGTATCCTCATGTCCCGCTGAAGTTTCGCACTTCCCTCCAGCTTCGCTGAACATCATGTTGAACGTGATTCCACTATATTAAAAATGTCTATGATGATCTGCTTCGTTAAGGCCTTCATCCAGACTCCAATCGTAATGCTCTAAATGCACCACAATATTTTATTAGACCTTATGTATAATCTTTCATCATGCATTTATCTTACCTTTCTTTTCCTTTATTATAACACTAATTAGAGTTACCTAGCCAGTTCCCTCTAATTTGATCTTATTTACTTATTAACTTTACTGGTCGCTTATTTTCGCCAATCAACATTTGCTGCTAGAACAGACCACTACTGTTACACGCTTATTAAACTAAATCTCAGGTATAAGTTTTATTTATGATGAGCCTGTCTCACTTTATTTCTCTTTTCTTCTTTTTAACTACAAACTCGTGTTATAATTTTACTTGCAAACATTCAGATTTTCTTAATCCATTTTTCTTTCTTTTTAGCCCAATCCTAGATCTGAGCCCAACATATTGATTTAGTTCCTAGGCTGAGCCTACGACATTCTACTTTTATCATAATAGGTTACATTCTTTTCTGGTTATCAAGTACCTAACTTGATTTTTTACTCGTTTTCTTTTCATAACATCTTTCGATTATGTTATTCTTATAGTTACCGTCTTTGCAAGTTTTATCTTTAGGAAGTTATACTTACTCTTAATTGGTTTGTTACTAAAAATGTACTAAAATTTATTTCCATAGTCTAGTATCAAAAAAATCCTATAAACATGAATCTGTAATTAAAAGATATTTTTTTCAATTATTTCGGAGTTACTAGATAGTGCGAAATACGGTTGAACCTAAGACTAATCCATTTCCTTTTTCTTTTGTTCTTGCAATTACATTTTTGCTTTACTTACAAACCTAACTATGGAAATATATCCCTTTTTCTTAACCAACCAATTTGTTATCCCTAACTTCAAATTTCATTTGTATATTTTAATTTATATTCTTAATTTATTTCGCAAATTTGACATATTTACTGTAAATTTTCCACAATTGGGTTTATACCACTTTTTCAACTCTTTTATCTCAACAATACTTATATTCATTCAAGTTCAATTCTAAAAAATTAACTTTTGTAGGTAAATATAAGTTTCCCAAATTTACAATTTAATTACAGATTTACTGTAAACAGTCCTGACTGAATGTTAAATTTAAGCACAATAGGAAATAAACTACTATAAATATATTATTCCTAAGTATAACAGGAAATAAACTACTAGAAATAATTCTAAATTAAACTACACTAATTTTTAATAGGAAATAAATGATATTATATAACAATATTAAAAATATATAATTTAAATCCACTCATCCGTCATCCTAAGCCTTTTCCTTGTAAGCTGTAGATGCCATCTCTAATAGGATTATATAAATATTTAATTTTATAAACCTATACCTCTACAAAAATTTAGGTCAGGTTCGTCTAAAAAAGAGAGAACCAGAGTGGAAAGATGGTGATGTGAAGAATTAGCCAGGCCTAGAGGTATATTCATAGGTTAGGCTATAGATCTTTGACTGGTAGATTCCCAAAATAAATCCAGGCTAGTCGAATTACTCAGCTAATAGGAACGTTCCAGGTCAGCCTAAATTTCAAAATCAACTAATAAAATCAAACCACATCAGCCGAAAACAAAAGAAATGCATCACATATTCATACCTGGGCAAAATCGTGCCCAAGCACTCAAGCGGGTCGACCCGACTTCATGGTGTCGACCTATGGATCAACTTGGCCTTTATACATATTCTTTTCCTAAATTTTCATTATACAATAATTTCTTCATTTCAACTATGTTTCCTTCAAACTATATAAATAAATTAGTCAAAAAATTACCACAGACGTAATGGTACAACTTCGTAGCCAAATTCTAACAATTTTACAAACTTATTTTATTATCTAATTATTAAAAATGTGGGGTGTTACATTCCCCCAACCTTTAAGAAATTTCATCCTCGAAATTCGGCAAGGGTAAAACCATGTAATTCCTTGCACAATTCGCATCCATCATGTGTATATCCAATTTTGCAATCATTCATGTACGTGTGCAAAATGAATTACATCATAAAAATTTATGAATGCAATGAATTTCTAAGTAATACCTCCTATATGAATGTTATTTTCTTCAACATCCTTTCAAAATATGAAGCATACATTCTAAATATACTGGCAATTTCTATACGAATGTAATATCTTAAACATAAAAGTATATTTTCATCCAATTTTCCTCACATCCTTGCTAAATAAGGGCACAATTCATCTAATTTTTGCATCCAAACCTACTAACGAACTTCAAATTTTTGAATCACGGAAAAATCTAATTTTTCGAATTTGAGATTTAGTAAAACATAGGAAATGGATAATTATATATTTTCCAATTTATTTTTGCACACCTTTTACCCTATACTTGGAACTTTTTATCGCTACTCTTCAAATATTCCAATTTTCTTTTCCAAGCACAGTTTATATAAGAAGAATTTCCTTTTCAATTCCCTAAACTTATTTCGGACGAATTTATTTTCTCCTACAGTTCTCAATTTAATACAGCTATCGTCTTTGTTATTTTTTGTAAATTTTGTTGTTTCCTTTCAGTTACTTATCTTTTGCTTTCATTGTTGTTTTATTTATAATATCTTATGTCTTTATTCTTTTCTAGTGATCATCACAAATAACTTGAAAGAGAATGTCATGCTAACAAATTCTGTTTTCAACAATAAAACAGAATACTACATAGAAATGAAAATCCATGCAAAAAAAGGATCTACTATGATCAACACTCGGTAAAAGATATAATGGTTAAATGTACCTATCCACTAGGACAAGGAGGCCTAGGACCATGTCACTCTCAACATAAAAAGGTCATAATCACTGAATCTTGACAACAAAGGCACTCTTTTTTTCATCTATCGCTCACTACAAACTCATGTCATGGATCCACTTGTTCTTAAGCCATCTACTGCCATAAATAGGCCATCTCCAACTGCACATGGATAATATCCCGATACTCATAGCCTAACTGCTCGCAACACTTCGATAGATCTAAATCTAATAATCCTTACTTCATTATAAAGTAACCCTGTATTCTTAGGCCTAGTTCTTACTCTACCATAAAGCAAGAGAACATGGTAAGCTTTCTTTTTTCTCAAGATGCATTGAAAAAGGATTTCCGTTAATTACAAACCATGTCATAATTTACAAAAATCCCAAACTCTCCTATTGACTATTTCCTCTTCGTTTCAATTATATAGGTTTTAGGCCTTTCCTTGAAAATTCAATCTTTATCATTATATTATTGATTTAAATCGGAGCTTAATCCTTATGTGAATTAAAAAATCTTTTTCACTTAACTTGTACCTTTATTAAATCTGTATTTAAGAAGAATCACTCTCTCTACACCCTTTCCACAAAAATTGTTCAAGTTTTAAAATTATCCTTTACTTTTCCCCGTTAAACAGTAACAACTTGGAAAACATCCTAGATTTCCTTTTTCTTATTCCCTATATCTTATTCCAAAACTTTTGAGTATTTAACATTCCTTGCTTTAACTTCTTACTTCCTCTTGTTAGATTTTCTATAGTTACCACTCAAGTTTTATGGTCCAATAACATACCAAAATAATTCCATTAGGCTCTACCTAGTGCTCAAGCACACCACCAGAATCATTCAACTAAATGTCTTGAATTCTTTAAAATTTACCTTCTCAAATGTTAAAAAATGGAAAAGATAGAATTGATTGCTTCTATTCATTTACTATGGTTATGCACTTTAACTCAGTTGAAGCTACACATCTATTTTAATACATGTTTTTTTCAAGAGGAACTATTAGGATTAAATTTTTATGAATCTTTCTTAAAAAGGAATTTTGTGTTTTGTGTAAATTAACAAGAAATTATTATTATTTAATTATTTTTCATTTCTTTGTTGAAATAGGTAGCACAAAATATGGTGTTTCATTTATATTTTGTACATCTCTTTCATTGTAGATTTCCATGTTGCTTTAACAAAACATGTTCACTTACAAGCTTATTGATTCATAAAATCTTATCTTACAATTCTTCTTTGTTCCAATGAGCTAAAGTGTGTCACAGCCTATCCTTTATGAGGTCCCATATATCTTCTTTCAAAACAGATCTGCTATCTCTCTTTTTTTTCAAAAATTATTTTAATAGAACATTTGAATTTAACTTTTTTCAAACTTGTAAACTTTTTAATTTAAAGCTTGAAAACTCTCTCAAAAAATTTAATCTCCTAAAAGTTTTCATTATGAGGATACACTCAAAGCGGGTTCTCAACTTCCATTTTCAGATAGTTATTTTATTTAGACTATTTATTCATGTGCTGAAACCAGACTCTAGCATACCCATGCATAACACATATACCTAAATCATTTATATTCGTGCTTTTCCTTAGCCACTCATATTGCTTAATCCTACATCTTACTTACGTGGTTTAGCTTTTTGAAAGAAAGTTCGTACATTTTTCCCAAAATTTATTTTAATGTTAAAAGTTTAAATTAGTAGATTTCTAAAAATTGTAAACCTTTAATTTTGATACTTGAACTCTTCTAGGAATCTTTTTCTTTATATTTTTTTAAGTTATTTTAAAAGTTAAATTATGTGGCTAAGTATAAAGTGGTTTCCTAAATTTTCATTCCCAAATCCTTTATGTGAAATTATTATTTTTATATCCAAATTCTCCTTAACACTAATCCCTCCATAGCTATGTCTGAATTGAAAGCTGGGTCTAGTCTTATCTTTACTCCAAATGTGTATATATTCCTAATCCTTTTTCCCTCTTACTCTTTCTCATATTGTAAATCTCTACTGCCCAACCCACTAATCTGAAATACTGAAATTTTCAAATGTTGACACATGTAATTCTTCTTTTTATTTCAAAACATGTTATACACTTTATACTTTAGCCACTCAAGGGCCTACTATCCTCAAATTTCCATAACCATTATCTTAGTGTACAAAACTTATTTTCCAACTTCTTCTCATATGTCGTTTCTCTTTTCAAGGGGATTCCTCTATGGATCTAGGCACATATAATATATTTATATTTTAAAAATACAAATATGTGCACTCGCTATCTATATAGGAATCCTAAACCTACTCTTTAATACTAGATGTAATAACCCAATTCCAGTGGGTCCACTTTTTTCATAAATTTCTAAAATCCAAGTCCATTGAAACCTGAGTTGGTTATCTGGTATCCTATAGAAAGACAAAGATTAATATGTAAAAACTCAAATAAATATCTCACAACAGAACTAAATAAAATATGATAACAAGTAAATACTTACCATAATAATGACATTGACTAAGCAAGTGTCTCTAAGCTGGAAAGTCTGTATTATCTATCTAACATGGGAGTTTGTTAAGTGGAAGAGGTCATAACTAAAGTTCTGGTGAATGTGTAAATTATACTTTCCAAGAATAACACTTCATATACCATTCTACCTTTAATTTTCTTTTTATTAGGTTATTATGGTTATAACATTCTTGCATAAGTGCATAAATCTTACTCATCTACTCCCCAGTAGACCGAACCTAATAATATATATGTAGTTATATGTCTAACATATCTACGTAGTACCCATGGTACCCTCCTCGATAGGTCTCCATCATCACACTACAAAAGAGTACTCCAACTACATATGTAAAGGAAAGCTTCGTGAGTCTTACAATACAAATGTTCCAACGTCTGATAAGAAAACGTGAAATCGGATCAGCTTGCTTCAATGCTTGGACGTCAACAATGTATCACTCAGTGCATACGTCAATGACTTACATGTAATTGTATTGCCTACTACCTAATCTTCGCTCACAAGTCCTACCCATGTACTTAACTCAGGCGGGGATTCCTATATATGTAAAGGACGACTTTTTTGGGCCTATAATACATATATTCTATTTGGTTTGGCTATATCCCTGTGGCTATGTATCCACGTAGCCCTTTCTCAACTAGTTGAAAAACCCATCAAGTGTTAAGTGACCGTGCCCTATAGCAAAAAAATCTAAACATGCAATTGGCACTGGCTCGATAGTGAAAGATCGTTGGCATGTTAAAACCAATCACTATGCCATAGATTGCCTACTGCAACGAAAATCCAAGGTGTTGCTAGCTAAAATGTTGCCACAGCTATGCTGATTTTTGTTTATTGCAACGCACTCTTCAATGTGTTACCATAGATTTCAAATTGTGTTGCAGTAGCTACAGTTATAAACTTATAAGTTTAATTTGCCACGTCAACAATCTGCATCTATAAAAACATGCATATATATCCATCAATATACCTTTTAAAAACAACATTTGAAGTTGACACCTCACTAATCCGTTAAAATCCCTCACCACCAATAGGAAATCAACTTACGTTACTCATTCGATTCCTCTTTCTCAATTTCTCAGATTTGTTCGTTCTCACCCCCAAGTTTCCTATTCCAATCCCTAATTTTCATTCACCTACTCCTTCCAATCCAACCCTCTCTGTGTCCTCCACTTCTTCCAGCGAGTCCTTGACTCCAAGTGCACCCACTTCTCCCCTTCCTCGTCATCAAACAGCAGTCAATCCAAGAAGAAAGCTGCTAGCTTTTTATCCGTGTTTCTCATGTACTTTTCTGTTGATTTTTTAATCATCACTATTAATTAGTATACCGAGAAACGAAAATTATTATCACCATGAGTATAATTTTTTTGATTGGCGGTTTTTTTTTGTGGTTCTGTTGTATATTGATTCGCTGAAATGTTCTTTGAGTAGTTATTGGGTTGTTAATCAATTTAATAAAACAGAATTTTATTTCGTAGCGAAGTGTGGTTGTGAACAATTAGACCATCAACCTTATATACGCTGCGTGTTCTAAACAACTGCTCGGGTTTCCTAGGTTGTTGTTGCCTGTGATGATTGAATCATGATACTGCTAGTTTTTTAGTAAGATATACAGTGGTTTATGAAAATGGTTTCATAAGGATGCTTACATATACATGATAGTTATCATTTCTTAAGTATTATCATGATCTGTATGCATAAGACCATCTAATAAGTATACGCATGATTTCTTAAGTGTGTGTGTGTATAAGACTGGCTAATAATATATGAATGTTTTGTTTTGGTTATGCACACAAATACTGAATGCATGAAATACATGCTTGAAAGCCTACTGAATGATTTGCAGTTTGTGACGTCACTTCTGTGACAACCCCAATTTCAAAAAACCGATTTTTTTTTCAAAATTCCAATCCATCGAAACTCAAGTTGTTGTGCTCTGGTATCCTGCAGAAATGACAAAGACATAAAATATGTTAGAGCTCAGAAAATATCTCATAGCGGAATGGATAAAATATAGTATAATAAAAACATAGCCTTACCGTATTATTAATGCTGCCTAACCAGTACCCAAAGCTATCATGTCTCTGCCACAAATTTAACCTGCGAGTATGTTATGACGAGGGGGTCAGAACACAAGTTCTAGTGACTGGATTTAAACTATACACTTTGGACAATCCTACATATACCGTTCAATCATATTTTCTTATACTCTCAACTGCAAAGTAGCAAAATTCCCAATGACCTACCTTGGTTTACCTCTCAGACCCTCTAAGCTTCACAAAAATGATTGGCTTCCCCTTATCAATAAGATTGAAACTAGATTAGCATCTTGGAAAGCAAATTCATTATCATCTATGGGCCGTTTAACTCTAGTTAAATCTGTGCTTTCCGCTATCCCTACACATTGGATGTCTTTTCATAAACTCCCCAAGTGGGTAATTTGTAAGATTGATTCAATTCGAAGTTCATTTCTTTGGAATGGTCATAACATCAAGAAATTAATTAACTGGAGGACGGTATGCCTACACTCTGATCAAGGGGGGCTTGGTGTTCTTGACCTTCACCATTTTAATATTGCTTTGCTGGCCAAATGGGTTTGGAGACTCCTAAGCACTGGAAATTTCATTTGGAAAAATTGGATTTTAGCTCGCTACTTTTCTTCTGACCCCCATCTTGTTTTGCATCAGCGTCCTTCCTCTAGAATCTCTCCCTTCTTGCATGGGATTCTATCTTGTCTTCCTCGTATTAAATTTCTATTTCATGTCTCTTTGGGGGGTGGTTCATCCTGTTTATTTTGGCACGATATTTGGCTTGGTCAGTTACCTCTCTCTCTTTACTTTTCTTCACTCTTTTCTCTTCAGTCTAACCCTTCGCTTTCTGTTGCTGATGCTTTTAATGATGATTATGTAAGCTTAGTTCCAGGTTCGCTTTTTGATCGGAGTATTCTTTTGCAGTTGCTTAATATCTTTGCTCTCGTTAGCAACACTCAGCTAAATAATTTGGATGATCATTTTGTTTGGGTTCTCTCTCCATCTAGAGGTTTTTCTGTTTCCTCATGTTACAAATACCTGAATTTTTCGGGTAGATTGTTTAAATTCTCAAGACTATGGAAATGCAAGCTGGCTCCAAGAATTCTCTTCTTCCAATGGTGTTTGATTCACGAAAAGGTCAATACAAGGGAGAAGCTCTTCAAACGCAACGTGGTTCCTGACCCCAACTGCCCTTTCTGTAATACTCATGCTGAATCCATTCATCATCTCTTCTTTTCCTGCGACTATTCCTACTCAATCTGGGCTGCAGCGAGTACCCATTTAATTGGTTTCATCCCCATCATTTCTTCTTTTTTTGACCATTGGGAATCTGATCCTTGTCCATCTCTTGATATCTTACTGGCTGCTTATAGTTGGTGTATATGGAAAGAAAGAAATGCACGAATTTTTAATAACAAGGCTAATTCGATCATGTCTATCTGTCATCGTATCATTCATATTTATTCATCCTCATCAGGTTCTGGAGACAATCATGCTGCTATATTCAGGTTTGCACTGCCGGCGGCCTCTTCTCCAGCTACTTCGGTTGATAGCAATGATACAGATTCTAGCATGGAACTCATGTGATGACTGATGATGCCTCTTTATTTCTCTGCATAGTACTTGTATAATTATGATGGTTAACAGTTTGATCTGAACGCTTTTGTAGTTGTACCCGTAATATTCTCTACGTGTGTTGTATGATGTATCTTAAACTTTGTGATGGTTGTATTTTGGACCACCAACTGGGTTTGTCAGTTGGATATATACTATTATCTATTAATTAACCGGCTGTGTAGCCCCGCGCTACATATCCGTTTGCTCTATAAAAAAAATCATATTTTCTTATTTATTAGGTTACTTGGGTTAACAGCACTCTAGGCTTACACACACGTTGTACCTATTTACTTCCCAGTGGATTAACCTAATAAAGTATATATATAGCTACCCATAATATCGAGGTACGCCCCATGGTACCCCACTCGCACGGTCTCCACCGAAATGCCCGCAGTCCTTCATCCTACGCCGGAGTGACGTACGGATCTCTAAATAACAATGTTACGATCAACATATATCTGCCATCACTACGCTACGTAAGCATACGGACTGCCACCCTCGATCGAATCAGATCTCATACCAAGGTAATGCCCTCAAGTCTACGATATACCATCTGGAGCAGATATGCATGTATCTAGACTGTCCCTCGTACGTACTGCTAATTGTAGCTCGATGCCTCAATTGCACGTCCTCTAATGTGCACTGAGTTCCGTGGCAGGGCGATAGAAGAACACGAAACTCGGTCGGGAGCTTTTCCATATCTGTACAGCCCGTCTTTAAAGAGCCTCTATATACAGATATACCTAGGGTCTATTTTCATGGTGGCTATGGCCCTACCTCAGCCCCTCCCTCAACTAGTAAAGAATACAGAAGTTAAGCGACTGGCCCTATGCAAACAATATAAACATCCATGTGGTGTCTCCCCTCAACCTCTTACCCCGATAGTGAAGGGTGAAATGGTATCTTGGGTTCAGCTCTAGTCTTTCCGCATCCCACTGGCTGCCGATGACGAGTGCCCGACGGTCTACTATTCTTGTTGGTCGTGACCCTCTACCTCCTCATGAGGCAACCACCGAACCACCCAGGTGTCACCGCATCACAGCATTCTGACTACATAGCTACATCTGTAGTCAAGGCCCACCAACCTAGTAGTTATGCGCAGACCCAACCTCTACGAGCACAGCCTAAGACATCTGTCACCGCATAGAGGACTACTAGGAGCACCTTACGTACCTCAGGAAGTCGCGTACTTCCCTTTCCAGTCCTTTGGAGCCGTCAGAACAACCAGATGATTGTGCGCTCCCCTCGTGCCTTATAACACTTGATGATCTACCCTGTTGGGTTATTCACCCTCAACCGTGTGGACTGGTCTAAGCGCCTTACTTTAGCATGTTGTTAGACCCTATGTCTAAACGTTTTTTTATGTGCTTGTCTCACCTCATCAGGTTTCCAGCTAACTTGGTTATTCCAATTCATATTGAATTCTTATTCTAATTACCAAGTTTCTCTTGCTTATTAGTTTTAGTCATACAACTTAATCCATTTAAGTTTATTAATAAGCCCACAATATGTTATTATATATATTGTGGCCCAAGGTCTATAATCCACAACCCCTTCTTATCTTCTTGTTGATTTCATCATTACAATAACATGTTTTATTTAATATGTAATTAAGTATATCCAATTCACATGTTTTCTAATTAACATGTCACTTACTATTTATGATTAAATATGACTTATTTCATTTTATAAGTTTTCCTCATTCTTTCTCATTTAATCGTAATTCCATTTTACATTGTCAATGCAACTTATCGTTGTTTACTTATTAACTTAGTTCTATTAACTAAGGCCCATTAATAAGTTTCTCTACCCATTTATTATAACCTATGATATAATTTCCTCTTGTCCCTGGGACAAGCCTAATCATTCTTATCAACGGGTTTCAGACTTCCAAGCTTACATACTTAATTTATAATTAAGTACAATATATTTTCCCCCTTTTCTTAACTTGTTTCAGGTTTTCCCCTTGATTTGTAATTACGTGTCCCTTAACTCAATTCACCAGTTATCCCATTCCCTTACTAGTTTATTATAACCTAAGTTATAATATTCACTTGTCCCTAGGACAAGTCTACCTATTATACAACCTTTTCATTAATGTTATTTATTTATAATAGGTGATTATCATTTCTACAAGTTATGCTTACCCTAAAAGGTTCCTTTAATTACATAACTTTATTATTTATATCGGTTATGTATACCACTAGGTATCTTTAATTACATAACCTTATCAGGCTAAGTTTGCGGGCCTATATGTAAATATTTACCACCCCCTCAGATTTTCTTAGCCCACCCACTATCCAACCAATTTTACTTAACCCTGACATTAGTTCATATTCATACAATCCCTATGGATTAGATTAGGTTAAGCAGTCCAATTCATTACCATATCCATTTATGGTTTATAATGGGCAAGACCTCCCACATTAGGCCTACAACTTGTGGATGTTGGATATTCCGGTCCGGTCAGGGCAGACTTCTTCCACAAGTTGGGTCTAACCTCATGTCATAGCCCGTCTCGTATTTGTGCACTTAGACGTCTCACATTAGGTTCAACATTAGTGGCTGTTGGATATGCCGGTCGGATCCGGGCAGACTTCCACCACTAATACAACCTAACCTCGTGTCATAAGTGCAATTACAATTTCTAATTGTTATCCTAGGAATTCATTATTAATCAATAAATTATACTTATGTCTTTATAGGTGCTCATGCCCATTTACCCAATTATATTCATGATGGATCATATGTCTAAATTCATATTATTCAAATTATGCCAATTCATATTTTACATATGATACCATTTGCGCCCAAATCATTTTTATATACTTATGATCCAATTTAAGATCTTTAAACATAATTTGGTCAATGCCCCAAACCCATATTTATTTATTCAATTCTATGTTAACATGAATCCATATAATCATATACTTACTCCAATTATTTCATGTATACATTTGGAACAAATTAACATATAACAAGAACAGTCACAATTGATGCCCATATTCTAACAAGTTCATAATCATGTAGCACATCAACTAATTCAATATATGAATTTTCCAATATGTTCATATTAATATAACATGTAAGCATTCCAACATTTCAACTGATTCATATTAACAATTTGACATTATATCATGTTAATCATTCCCGCATGTCATATACCACTTTAATCATTATTAGCATATGTTTAGCCATCTTAACATGTCATATTCCAATTTGTCATAATGGGGAATGCTAAATGGTAATATACCATTATCTAAAATAATATGGTTTAAATCCACTCACCTTGTACGCTTTCCAAATCCTGGATCTGGTCCAGATCTAATCATCCATGATTTTCCCCCTAATTGAATTCAGAACCTAATAATCATGGATTTACTATTTTTACTAAAAGAGAAAGGGAAAAGAAAGGGAAGGGAAGATTGAATAGATTGGATTTGAAATGTTACCTTGCTTATCTCATAATTTTGAACGCCTCTTAAACAAACATCAATCTCTTCTCTCCAGATCTTAATTTAAGATTTTCTAATTTATAAACCTAAATTTATGAATATATTTGAGGGGAGAGAGAGAGAGTAATGGTAGAGCTTTGGCGTAGCCGACAAATTATGAGGGTTAGCGTTAGGTCTAGGGTCTTATTCATAGGAGTATGGAGCAACCAGGACCCTCAGATTTGCCCAAAAGCCATCCAAATCGTCAAAATATCACAAAACCATAATCTGCCAAAATCTACCGTAGGTGGGTAGACGCCCCTTTGAGGGGGTCGACACCCCTTTGAGTGGGTCGACACCGGGGTCGACACCCCCTTACAGGAAATCTGCCGCCTTTTGAAAATTCGAATTTTGAACCGATTTTGGAATTTCTGGACCCATTTTCGAATTATGAACCTAATATATATATTCTTCCTGCGCATATACAAACTTCGAACCTTAATAACTTCTTCATACGGTGTCCGATTTACGCAAACCAGGTGTCGATTTTGACCAGTATTTCGAGATGGACGCAATGACATAGTCCGTTTTACTTAATTCTAAATATTTAATTAAGTTATTCTTATTTTATTATCTTACACTAAATATACGGGGTGTTACAACTTCAATTCTTCCTTCAATTCGAGTTCAATGACTGCTCAATCAATTTCTACTTCAAATTCATCAACAGCGGCTGCTGGAAAGAACTGCCACAACAAAATCCCAACGAAGATGAGGACTGTGAAGGTAGGGTCAAATGCGGGGAAGAAGTTTTTTTGGTTGCTCCATATGGCCGATAAGTATAAATTAGGTTTTTTTTTGTTGCTTTGTTGATTATCATATCTTTCAGTGATGTTTTAGTCGAGAATTTAAGATATTTGCAGAATGGTGATTGCGGGTATTTTATGTGGCATAACGAAGTGTATGAAATCAACAGCAATGTTGAATTGGATGATATTACTGTTAAATTGATGGAAAAATAAAAGACTATATTGCAATTGCTTATGGAAAAGAAGACAATTGAAGAAAAGTTGTTGAAGCAAAAGCAAAAGAGGGAAAAAGCTGATGAATTTGTGGCAGATATGAAGGAAGAGTTGGCCCTAATGCGCATTGAATGTGGAAACACGAGAAAGGAGAAAAATTCTTTGCAACAGCTTTAGCTATGTCCTGGATCATATTTGGAGTTCTTTTGTGTGTTGCTATGGAAATGTAGAGCGGTGAAGTAACATGAAATAGCATGCATGGATAGCTTTTTAGGTATAATTTTAAGTTTTGTCACATTGTAGATTAGTGATAATTTTTGCCACATTGTCTAATTATTTATTCAGTATACACTTGTATACACACTGTGCCTCTGTTATACTATGTATACACATTGTATACACTTGTATATACATTGTTTAGATCAGTTTACACTTGTATCCACATTGTGCCTATGTTATGTAACTCAGTTATGTAAATGAAACACAAATGCAAATGAAATTCGGTTATGTTTAGATCAGTATACACTTGTGTACACATTGTTAGATCAGTTATGTAATTCGGTTATGTTTAGATCAGTATACACTTGTATACACATTGTGCCTCTGTTATGTAACTCGGTTATTTAATTGAAACACAAATGCAAATGAAATTCAGTTATATTTAAATCAGTATACACTTGTATACACATTGTTAAGATCAGTATACTATGTTATACTGAAAAGCAAATGGAATTCAGTTATGAAACTCAGTTTGTGCTGAAAGGAATACAGGTGAAGGTACTACTGATGCATGCAGGTGAAGGAGGTAGTGATTAGGTTGTTCAAGAACTTGTTACTGAAGGCACTAGAGGTACTAGATGTAGTAGAGGCACTGAACGCGCTGGAGGCATGTGCTATATTTTGAAACTGTTTTAGATTTATGTAAACATGAATTTAGTATTGGCTGTGTTTGTAACTGAAATGTCTGTAAAACTGAATCTAGTGGCTATGTTTCGTTATTTTGTAGTTGAGTAAGTACTACTTGTGTTTGCTGGTTATTGAAAGTTCATTGTTAATTTCAGCGTGATGCTATGTTATGTAATGTTGCCATAGCTATGGTATAATGTTGAAATATGTGATGTTAAATGTTGTCATGGCTATGATAAAGTGTTTCCATTGGGTGGTAAAACTATTGCCATAGATTTATGCATGTGGTCCACACAACAAGATTCCATGAACCCGAGCTACAATTTTAGTGGTGAGTATGTGAACCTAGGCTACAGATTTTAGTGGGTCCCACATTTTTGTAAATTTAGTACTTATGGAAACACCAGTACAGATGTTTCCTTAGGGTCGCAAAGATGTTTCCATTGACTCTAAGGCAACGCCGCAAAATGCATCACTAAGAAAGTGTTGCCACATATCATTTTTTGTCTATAGCAACACTTTTTGCATCACTTCTTCGGTGTTGTATTATGTAATCTATGGCGTAGTGAATCTTTCCCATTCTCGCTCTGATTGATAATGACAGGTATCTAAATTATTACTATCCTAATTGGGTCCTAACCATGAAGCCTACCCAGATCAGAGCCGAGAAAACCACCCAATCCTAAAGTCACCCATCAGTCTTCTGCTTTCCCTCAATAGAAATGCAGTTAAGGAATACTCTTTTGATAGAACCACTATGGACCTACCTTTGGAGTGTAGCTTCGTTATGCCTACTCGAGAGCGCCATATTTGAGTATCCTCACGTCTCGTAGAAGTCTCGCACTTCCATCTAGCCTCACTGAACATCAAGTTGGACGTGCTCCCACTATATTCAAAATGTCTGCGATGATCTACATCGTTAGACCCTTCATCTAGAGTCCTAGACTCCATTTAAATTGTCTCAAACGCACCTCGGTATTTTATTAGATCTTCTGTCTAATCTTTCATTATGCATTGATCATACCTTTCTTTTCTTTTATTATAAAATTGATTAGAGTTACTTAGTTCCCTCTAATTTAAGCTTGTTACTTAGTTGTTAACTTTATTAGTCACTTATTTTCCCCGATCGCCATTTGTTGTTGAAACGGACCATCACTGTTACATGCTTAATAAACTAAATCCAATATTTAACTTTTATTTATAATAAGCATTTCTTACTTTTTCTCTTTCCTTCTTTTTACTTACAACCTCATATTATAGTTTTACTCGGAAGCATTGAAATTTGCTTAATCCATCTTTCTTTCTTTTTAGCCCAATCTTAGATCTGAGCCCAACTTATTGACTCAGTTTCTAGTCCGAGTCTATGATATTCTACTTTGATCATAATAGATTACATTATTTTATGGTTATCAAGTACCTGAACTTGATTTGTTACTTTTTTTTCCTTTTCATGACATCTTTAAGTCATGTTATTCTTATATTTACCGTCCTTGTAATTTTTATCTTTTGGAAGTTATACTTATTCCTAATTGGTTGGTTACTGAAAATGTACTAAAATTTATTTCCATAGTCTAGTATAAAACAATCCTATAAACATGAATCTGTAATTGCAAGATATTTCCTTTAATTATTTTGAGCTACTGGATAGTGTGAAAAATGGCTGAATCCCTATTTCACACTAATCCATTTCCCTTTTCTTTAGTTCTTGCAATTACATTTGTTGCTTTACTTATAAACCAAACTAAGGAAATATATCTATTTTTCTTAACCAACCAATCGAAGTTGTTCCTAACTTCAAATTTAACTGGTATATTTTAACTATCGTTCTTAATTTATTTCCCGAATTTGACATAATTACTGTAAATTTCCCACAATTGGGCTAATACCACATTTTCAACTCTTTTATCTCAACAGTACTTTCATTCATTCAAGTTTAATTCTAAACAATTAACTTTTGCATATAAGTATAAGTTTCCTAAGTTTGTATTTTAATTGCAAATTTATTGTAAAGAATTTTGACTACTATGTCAAATTTAATCACAGTAGGAATTAAACTATTGTAAATATACTATTCCTAAGTATAACAGTAAACAAACTATTATAAGTAATTCTAAATTAAACTACACTAATTTTTAACAGGAACCAAACGATACTATATAGCATTATCGAAAAGATATAATTTAAATCCGCTTATCTGTCGTCCAAAGCTCTTTTCTTTGGTTGCTGCAGATCCCGCTCTAATAGGATTATACAAATATTTAATTTTATAAACCTTTTCCGTATAAAAATTCAGGTCAGGTCAGGTCCATCTCAAAAAGAGAGAACCCAAAGGGGGAAAGATTGTTTTGTGAAGAATTAGCTGGCCTAGGGGTCTATTTCCAGGTTAGGCTAGGGATCTTTGACCATTAGATTTCCAACATAAATTCAAACCAGACATGTCACTCAACCAACACACCATGTCAACTTAAATTTCAAACTCAATTAATAAAATCAAGCCATGTCAACCGAAAATGAAAGAAATGCATCACCTATTCGTGTCGGGGAAAATAGCTCCCAAGCACTTAGGCGGGTCAACCCGACCTCATGAGTGTCGACCTATAGGTCGACAATCTTCGTTTTGCGATAACTTCTCAGTTTTAGCTCCTTTCTACAAACTATATATGTAAATTAATCATAAAATCTCCATGGATACAATGGTACAGCTTCTATAACCAAATTCTAATAATTTCACAAATTAATTCTAGTATATATATTTTTTAAAATGCAGGGCGTAGCAGCATGATTCAACAATCTAATGGTAATGGTCTCATTCTTGTGTGAATTCTAAGGAATTTCTCTCTGACCAATCCCTTCGTCAAAGGAACTGCCAAAATTTCATCATTGCTTTTGTGATACACTTTAACAGCACTTAAAAAGCGTAGCTCTCTAATAGTATTATGCTTACAATGTATTTGTCTTCTTACCATTGTAATATCGGTTATGTACTTTTGCAATAGCTGCAGCACTATCGCAATGGATCAACATAGCCGATATCGTGTTTCTCATAAACGAATCTCAGTTGGTAGGTTTCTTAAGTACTTTTTCTTCTTTACAAGCTATGGCTAGTGTTATCATTTAGGACTCCGCAGTAGACTGAGCCAAAAGAGTTTGTTTCTTGGATTTCCAAGAACAACTCCTCCAGCAATGCTAAAGATATAGCCAGTGATTGCTTTTGAATCATCAAATAAATTATTCTAGTCTGCATCGAGTGACCTTTAAGGACAGCTGAAAACTTTTCATAATGTAACCCAAGGTTCATTATAAAAATCTCATAACTCTCTCAATAGTGTACCAATGCTTTATACTAGGTTTATTAGTAAACCTACATGATAATCCCACGATATGGGCAGTGTCGGATCTAGTTCATTCAATGGCATACTAAAGGTTGCCAATGATGCTCGCATAATCGTATAGTCTTCCACCTTCACTAGTGTTCTTAAATAGCTTTACACTAGGATCATATGGTGCATATGTAGGTTTATAATCCAAGTAATTGTAATTGTACTTCTTTAGAATCTTCTCAATATAATGAGATTGATCTAAAGAAAGTCCCTTTTCAGATCTAGTAGTATTAATATCAAGGATTACACTTGCTTCACCTTCATCTTTCATATAGAAATTGACGTTTAACATAGATTTAACAGAGCTTATAGCATGAATGTTTGACCCAAAAATAAGTAGGTTATATATATAGACATATGATAGTGTCATTCTCTGAATAATAGTAACTGCATTTGTTACTTTCATTAACTTTGAAACCATGTGAGATTGTTAAGTTGTTAAATTTTTCATGTCATTGTTTAGGCGCTTGTTTTAAGCCATATAATGAGTTATCTAATTCACAAATTTTATGTTCTTGTCCATGAACATCAATTCCTTTGTGTTGGTCCATATAAATTTCCTATTCTAGTTCACTATTTAAAAAGAAAGTTTTAACATCCATTTGGTGTATTATTAAATTATGAATAGATGCAAGAGAAATTATTACTCAAATTGATATAATTCTAGTTATATGTGAATAGGCGTCAAAAAGTCTATATTTTTTGCTTGAATCCTTTATCTAATAAACGATGTTTATATTTATCAACTATGTCATTAGGTTTTAATTTTTTTAAGTACCCATTTACAACCTATAGAATTACAATCAGGTGGTAGATCTACTAAGTGCCAAGTCTTATTGGATTCCAAAGAATCCATTTCATTATTTATAATCTCTTGCCATAAATGAGAATTTAAGGAAGATAAAGCCTCTTAGAGGTTTAAAGGATCCTACTCTACAGTAAAAACATAGAAACAAACCAAAATCTTTTGCATTTTTTGCTCTTTTGCTTCTTTTAGATTTATTTTTAGAAGACTCGTTAAGTTCTATTTTAATAGGCATTATATTACTTGATGTGCCTTTACTATTATTCAATTTAAAAGGAAATCTAGATTTGTAAAAATCAGCATCATTAAATTCTATCATATTATGAGTATTCAGATTGTAAAATCTATATGCTTTGTTGTTGATAACATAGCCAGTAAATACACATTCATATGCTATACTTGATAATTTTATTTTCTTAGGGTCTGATACATTAACATACACCAAACATCCACAATTTCTAAACTAACTGATTTATATTTTCTTAAATTTTCGAAAGATGAGATTTTTACTTTTTGATTCAGCGATTCTATTCAATACATAGCATACAATCAATAAAATACCCCTGCAACCAAATTCAATAAGATAGCTGCAACTAATTCGTAAAGGTTATTTATTTTTCCATCTCTACCGTTCATTTCAGCTAAATAAGATGCAGCTCTCTCATGAATTATACCATGCAATTTATAGAAATCAAGTAATAACTAGACTCATATTATGTTCCTCTATCACTACGAAGTCTCTTTATTTTACTTATTAGATTGATTCTCAACTTCAGTTTTAAATGATTTAACACATCAAATGTATCACTCTTATTTTTTATAAGGTATAATCATCATTAAAAGTAATAAAGTAATGGTGTCCATGTCTAGTCAAAGATCCATCAAGCTCACATATATCACAATGAACCAAATCTAAAGGTTCAGAAACTTTACCAACTTTATTATGTGGGTTCTTAGTGATTTTTGCTTGACTATAGAATTCACATTTATAAATTTAGTTTGTGACATTTTAAGGATAAGAACTAAGGTGCACATGTTATGAATTATACATTTATTCACATGACATAATCTGAAGTGTCATATATTTAAATCACACAACATATAAGTAGAAGAAGACATTTTATTACATTCAATATTCAGTTTAAACATATCATTAGTTGCATAACCCCTTCCTACAGGCATACTATTCATAGTGACAATGTACATATTTGCCCTAATAGTCTGTGTAAAACCAACTTCATTAAGAAAATAACCTGAAACTATATTCTTTTTCATTTCTAGAGTGTGCATTACATCATTCAAACTGGCGGTCTTCCAAGAGGTAAACTTCAACTCAAAAATTCCAATTCGAGTAACAATAGTGGCGTTAGAGTCTCCCAAAAACACTTTCTTGTTCTCAGTCTTCGTGTATGTTTTCAATATAGTACAGTTATAGCAGACATGGCGTGTAGCACCAGTATTTACCCACCCACCCTTTAATCCCCCAACAAGGTGAATCTAATCAGCAATCGTAATTGTTAGAGGCTTCTCAGTGAGTTTAGCCTACGGTGCAGGGTCTGGTCTGTTTCTACACTTGCATGCCATATGACCAAGTTTTCCACAGTTGTAAGAAGAAACAACTATCCAAAGTCATTCTTTTAGGGTGGTTTTTGTTTGTTACGGCTCTGGATAAACTTGCGGTTCTGATTCTTAAAAAATTTAGGATTTGGATTTAGAATTGCATCTTTCTTATTATGCCTATAACAGCAAGCACTTCTTCCTTCACATCTTGTTTACGTGATTTATCCTTAATACGAAGACAAGTTATCAAGCTTTCCAAAGAAAATTCTTTAGTTTTATGTCTCAAATTATTCTTAAAATCCTTATGACTAGTGGGTGGTATATCTATCAAAACAACAACTTAAAATTATTCATCAATAACCATACATTCAGAGATGGTTCTCATGAGCTATTTTCTAAAGTTCATGAGACTGTGTCTTTACTGACCTGTCGTACGTCATCTGAAATTTGAGGTAGTGGGTGATGACATATTTCGTTGCTTTAGCTTCTTCTATATCATACTTTTTTACACACCTTTCGGGTTTCCTTAGATATCTTATCCAAATTGTAATAGTCGGGAAGATCGTCGCTCAGACCATTGAGTACGAAGTTCTTACAGAGGTAATCATGCTCTGTTCAGTCCCACAATTTTTGGTTTTGTTCATACAAGATCTACAATTGTTGTGCTTTGGTTTCGGTGGGCTTCTTAGATACTGTCGGTGTTTATGCAGTGAGCACACCAACCACCTTCCTCATTGTCAGAAGAATTCCATCTATGCCCTCCAACACTTGAAATGGAGGCCTTCGAATTTAAAAAGCCCAAAGTGACCATGGAGACCTGAAACATTGAGGTCAGTGCAGCATCATCAATAGTTGCAGTAGAAGTCATTGTTGTTTGTATTGTGTTCTATTTGTTGAGAACAATGAACTTCGACTGAGTCACGTACGTTGTCACTATCTCTGCTTGAAGGTGCAAAGCAATTCTAAAAAAACAAACACTGTCGCTTCTAGGATAAAACAGTCTCTTTAATGTGAAAAGTATCAACCTGTTTGTACTAGCAAAATTGATTCTGATTTGCATCCTGAAATACTGCTCAAGGTGTTTAGTTTTGTTGAAGAAACGAAAAAGAAAAATGGTTGTTATTCTTTTCAAAGAAAGAAAAAAAAAGTATCTGTTATTCTTTAAAAGAAGAAAATGTCTGTTATTCTTACCATTTCTTTTTTGTCTATCTCACATTTAAATAGGAAAAATAGAGATTGTATATGTTACTTAAGTAATAGAATGTTAATGAATTTTAATTTATTCTCATTTAAAACAATATTGTAATACATTAGCTTTTGCAATGGCTCAATAATAATATCACATAAACATATTACTGATGTGCAAGTGTAATGACTCAACTATAATAATGATTCATAAATATATTACTATAAACTTGCAACGACTCAATTATAATAATAATTTATAAATATACTACTGTAGTAAACTTGCAACGACTCAATTATAATAAAATTTCATAAATAATTTACCATTAACATATTTTATTTAATAAACTCACTTCATAAACAAAAACATTTCCAACAATATTTATAAGCCCTTTTTTACATCGGGTAGTATTTTTGTGATACCATAATTACTAGAAGAATAAAAATATAAAAAGTACATTCTCTATCTTTTTTTTTGGGCATAGTCGACCGGTTTTTACGTGACCGCAAACACATTTTATTATGACTAATAATAAAAATTACAATATTTTACAGGTGACTGTAGTTAGCAGTCAGGTATTCGGTTTTTAAGGTGGATCATCCACCGCCTACGGCATTTATAGTGGACCGTCCATTGAGTCTATTCTAGATTACAGTCCAGGAGCTAGTTAATATATTCTCTATTTTTGTGATACCATTAATATGTATCTAATTAATATATTTCATTGCTAGCTAATTTATTGGTGAAGTGTTCATACATGTTTTTTAATACATCTTTTCAACATTTGAAATATAATGGTTGCAACATGGTATGTTACATGCTACCTAAATTTATATATAAATTATCAATTTAAAAAAAAAACTGAAAATTATATTAAATAAGATTTATTATGACAAAACATTTGTTAATAATTATAATAATAATTATCATTTCATAAAATTAATACAAGGGAAAAAAAGTTAAAATCGCTCCTTGACACCCCTGGGAAGATCCCACCGAGTCGATAGATTAATGGCTGATTGAAGAGAAATCTTGAGTTGATGACAGGCATGCCTTTGAGAGGAAAACATGACCTAGTATCCTTGTGATTAATTTCTGGTAGTTACATACAATCGAAAACTTTATTCAATTTTGTCATTCAGATAAAATACCCCTGCACCAAACATAAGCTTCCATAACCAATATATGTTTAAAACATAACTCGTAAAATCAACATTCTGAAAATAAAGATGATGAGCTCAACTGATACCAGTTAACCATAAATAAATTTCCAGTACCTACATGTTATAGATCCTCTCATTGAAAAAGCTTGTGCCGAACCTGGGGTTTCACCAAAAATTTAAAACAAAAATGCAATTGGTTTTTCAGTAGACTTTGTTTGATCTCCCTGTAAAGGAATATAACATAAAACATGGTGCATCTTTCATAGTCCTACAACATATTGCACGTATTTCTCATCATTCAGCTAATGTAGAATTCAAACACAGAAAAGGCGGTAGAAGCAGCAGTTTGCAGCCCAAGACAGTAAATACTCAAATAAGGAAAATCAGATCCCTAATCAATCATCAAAAACTATCTTTAAAAAGGCATTAGCAGAGATATCGAAGAGTGCTTATTTGAGATCAAGCAGAAAAGAAATTATGCGTAAAGATCGATGCCCCAGAACTTAGCCGGCTGATTGGTGCGATAGTTACGATCAACACCTCTGAGTGTATTCATGTCCTCTTCTGATATGGTGAAATCGAACACTTTGAAGTTCTCTTCCAATCTTTCCAGTTTGGAAGATTTTGGGATGACCACAGTGTTTCTCTGTATGCCCCAGCGAAGAACTAACTGAGCCGCCGTCTTCTTGTACCGTGCAGCCATTTCCTGCCATTTCAAGGACCATATCAATTTATCTATTGATACGATGGACAACGTCTCAAAATGCAACATAAGAAAAAGAAAAAGAGGGAAGGGGGGGGGGGGGGGGGGATGACTCTCCCATACTCGATCATATAATTTTTCATTTAAGTGTATATATTGTTATACACACAGCCGAGCCGGCAGTGGGCATGCACGCGCACATGTGCACCAGTAAACCGAATATCATCTATAAACATTCCGAGCAAGTACGCATTGATCCCATAATACGTCAGGTATTTTCGAGCAGATTTACACTGATGCTGGAAGTTTGTCCTTCCAAAGAATTTAATCATGGGCAGATCCAGGGATTTTATTAAGGGAAGAAACAATGCAACAGAGAAACCCATAAAAAGAAATATTAGGTAATATTTATAATAACCCAAAAATTAAGAAATAGGGTGTTTTGTACATGTTAAATAGTACCTTGATAACAGGATCTTCTAGACAGGAAACTGTGCCGAACCATTCGTTATTGGCAGCAGCGCCACCAAGAGGAGTGTGTGCAGTCACACAAATATTATGCTTTTGGCAGAATTTGACTAGAGATTCACGTTGAAAATACGGATGTGTTTCGATCTGATTTACTGATGGCTTTATCTTCGAATAAGCCAAGCAATCTCTTGTAAGGAAGATATCGTAATTGCTGCATTGTACGTTGATCAAAATATTGCAGATTAACAGCCAATTGCACAATCAGGATGTCTCACTATATAAATGATATTTTTTTTTCTGGAGTTTGACAACAATAAACAAGATCATAATACTCCATGTTACATGGAGTATGACAGAAATAATATACACCATACTTCTTTTAAGAGTTGAACCTTCTTTGACATACAAAGATTAAGACTAATTCTCCAACCGCATTGAAATGTGTCTGTGCTACTTCTTGCATGATTATGTTCTACAATGATTACGTGCAAGTATGTTTTTGCATGATAAAATTATTTGAGCTACCCAATTTGTGCCACATGTGTAATCTTATGCAATACATTCTAAACCAAAATGGTGACCAGTTCTAATATAAAACTAAAATCATTGTCATCAATCCATGCGTGGATAAGCTTCATGCTCCAGTTTATCATTGAAGCCCGAAGCATTTTTCTTTTGACCCCAAAAAGGAAAAAAAGAGCGAGAATAATTTGACAATCTAGGACATTATCCTGTAAGCTGGAGGAGGTTGCATACAGCACAAACTCAGAAGTCGTGCACTTGCACCAGTAAGTTTTACTTTAGTGAACCAAAAAGATTTTGATATGCTTGATTTCTCATTTGTTTTGGATCCACAGATGAGCACTAAAAGGATATGTAAATAATTTTTGCAATATGGAATTAGTTTCGGATAATAACTCGGGGACTCAAAACTCTGTACCTTAAACTCGTTGAGGTCAGGTTCATGCTGTTACTCGTTCGAATTATCCAAACATTAGACACTGAGCAAATAACATTTATTTTAGACAATGTTTATCTCTCAACAAAATACTTCCAGCTGTACTCAACCAGTATTTAAATAATGAAAATGCAAAATTATAATGCTGGGGGAAACGGTCTCCTACTTCGGAATTGAAAATTTAAACACCCACTATTGAGCTTTGCCAAAACCAAGCAGATAAAAGGTTACTGCGGTAATTTAATACTGATATTCATTTGCTAAGGGGCTAATTCTATTCAGACCCAAGAAATTACTGAGTATACCCAGAAAAACTGAAAAAATGGGAGGAACCCAGCGTTTTGCTGAGTTCAACCATGTGTTATTAAAAAAACCAATTTTACCCTTCCTCGTAGGGGATCTACGAGATTCTTTAGTATACCTCTTAAGGTCCCTACGAGGTGCCTTTAGGTCACCTCGTAGGGACCCTACGAGGTACATTAAATAATCTCGTACGGGATCTACGAGGTACACTAAAGAATCTCGTAGGGGCTCTACGAGGTATGCTGAAAATTGGGAATTTTTTTGCAAAGTAGGGACAGTTTGATCATCGTTTTTTTTTTTGGGGTTTACTCGATAAAAACATGGGTTCAAATTGAACCATCCTTGCTAAGGTATTTAGACCGTTAAAATGGTGATAGGTAGAAACACTTCTCAGCTATATCCTATGATTTAAAGATAAGGCCACCACTGTTATCAAAATTTTAAAATCTTGATGTTTATATCCTATTTTGAATAGAATCTCTCCCATCATGATTCGATATACATTCCAGTTACTCGGTTAAAAATGTGATCGCGAAAACATTCAATCCATGATAATGCATTCAAGATACTTAGTTGGAAACACAATTTTAATCTTTTCCAGAAAATACAAAGATAGAACAGAAAAGAAACTGAGTTTTAGGTTTATTTGCAAAAGCTCTAAATTCAAAATCAATTTGAATGTGTGTACAACCTTTTTTTGTAGTGAATGTGGTACTTCTTTCAAGCAAAGCATTCATGAATGTGTGTACAACCTAAAACCAATGATGTTCTGAATCTGCGACTTACTATTCAAAATCACATTCGAAATCTTCGAATGCCACTACATTTACTGTGGATAGGATCCTTTTAAAGAAACCGAATCCTCAACCATCTTGCAACTTCAATGCACAATAAAAATCTTCTAATTAATCTAAAAAACCATCACCAACAAAACAGTACAAAGTGTTAATACAATAAGTTAATACATTTAACCACTACCCGTTCTAATTTTGTCGCTACATTTGGCCAATAGAAATTAACCAATATCTCTAATGGTTAGACAAATATTTACCTTCTTATGTGCAGTGATCATAACATTAAATATGCTACAAGAGTGCTCTCCTCTTAGTGAGGGTTACTCATCCTCCAACGCCCCCACCCCCCGCGTGGGGGGCACACACAAAAACAAAAGAAGAGAAGATTTAATATGCTATAATATATTGAATAATATATTCAAATATAATAAGCTTTGGGATAACAAATAGGAAAAGGAATACAGTAATTTAAAAAGTTGGAAACACGGCCCGACACAACTTACACACAAGCAGTAAGCAGCCTTCATAACATACTGCTGTAAATTTCGAAGTATCATGGCACCCCTAATATCAGTGATACGGTTAACAAATTTAAGCTTCAGTCCAAGTAAAATCTTAGTTTTACCTTATTCCGATGCTGCGAACTAACCCCAGTGACACCAGCTCTTCCATTGCATGCCAAGTAGTTTCCAGTGATATGGTTGTATCTATGTCCAGAACTCCATTCTCATCCAGAGCACTATCAGTTGTCCCAACACCTACACAAATGTGGAGGGTTTTGTCAGCTTAAGCCATGCTCGAGTATAAAGCGAAGGATCCCCTCACAGCAACTGACACACATACACAAATTTTATTACATAGAAGTCAGGAGCATGACAATATACAAGTTACCCCCAAGCTGTAGCTCGGGTCTTATAAACCATCCACACTGTAAGATGTCATGATTTGATGTTAGCGTATGATGATTCGGGTCAAAATTAAATTCTAGCTACACCTCTGGCTCTGGCAGATGTTCTCAGTATATTATTATTAATTCCTTTTATTACTGCACTTTTCTCCTCAGTCCCTTTTCAGCCAACAAGTATTCAAGTCCAATTTAAAAATAGGAAAGGTAGAACTATACCATTCAATTTCAATAATGAGTATTAACAATTAAGCGCATCAATGAAGAGTCTTATATTATGATAATAATCAACTCCATGTAGATTCCAAGTACAAACTGTTGGAGAAGCAAACCAACTCTGCACATTTCAAGAATCATGAACAATGGAAAGCTAAATCTCATTAGTATTCCAGAGAGTCCAAAGGAATTTTGTTTTATTTTGCAAGTGTCATTTGATTTAAAAATCATGTGCAGTGGGGGGGGGGGGGGTGTGGAAAAATGAAATTAAAAGCACTTGGCCTTCAAATTATTTTCTTTTCTATTTTGAGATTTTAATTCATAATTTCAATTTTTGGTTTCCATCAAACCGGTATCAAAGCTTGTTCCAATGGCAACTTCTAATATTAACCATATTCCTCTTGTGCCCAAGTTCAGTGGCGATAAGTACGATTAGAGGAATTGCCTGATTAAATTATGTATTGAGTCTCAAGACTTATAGGACGTTACTGAGAGTGAAGTAGAACAACCATTAAATGAAAATCCATCAGAAGCAAAAAAGAAATTCAATGAAGAAAGAAAAACAAAAGAATAAGAAGGTGGTCCTCCAAATTTTCAAACTATAGACAAGGCAGAAGGCTCCAAGGAAGCATAGAAAATACCAAAGACCATGTATTCTGGTCAAAATCAATTGAAGAAGTTTGCTTTCAAGATTCAAAGGGGAGAATTTGAGAAATTATAGACGAATGAGAATGAAAAGATTTCAGAATAGTTTACAATACCGAATTATGTTGCAAACCTGATGGCGCCTAATGGTAAAATCCCAGAAACCCAGAAAATCGTAGAAAAGATCGTACAGAGCTTGCCAAGCAAATTTGATTATATTGTAGTTGCGACTGAAGAATCAAACGTCCTGTCATCTCTGACTGTAGAAAGTTTTGCAGGAAGCTTGGAGACTCATATATTACAAACAAATCAGAGAAGTCCTCATGTTACTTCTACTTGCAACAGTCAAATATTAGGATCCCAAGTTACTAATGCGAGAGGCAGTGATTACAGCTCACAATATGGAAGTGGTCGTGGAAGAAGAAGAAGAACAGGATGGAGATATAGTGTTCATGCACAAGGAAAAGAAGCTATAGTGGAAAAGGAAGGTCAAAAGGGGAACTTTTATGGAGCTCAACATGGGAGATCTTGTGATTTCGGTTCTCAAACAAGTAGAAGGGATTATGTTGAAAGTTTTTGTTGTCATAAACCTGGACATAAAATCAATGTGTTCGATTAAAAACCCAGAACTCAAGAAAGACAAAGAAACTGGCTATGTATATAGCAAAATTTTGAAAACTTACAAGAAACTTTGTTAATTTGCTTTCCATGGAGATGTTAAAAATATATGGTACTTGGACAGCAGAGTAAACATATGACTGGAAAATAAACAACTATTTTCAAAATTAGTTGAAGCCAACCATGGCCAGGGAACAATTCATGATGTTAAACCTTGCAAAATTAAGACATGGGAGAAAACACTTTTAAGACAAAACACGGGAAAATTGAGAGGATGTGAAGATTTTTATGTGCCTGGTTGGAACGCAGTTTGCTCAACGTTGGACATTTGATGAAGAAGGGTCTTAATATCCATTTCTACAATAAATTATACATCATGGAGAAAACTGATCGGCAGATTGCTACAACCACCATAAGCTCAAACAACAGTTATCCTCTAAAACTTAATATTCCAGTTGGCTCTTGTTTTCTTATGCATAAGGAATAAAAAACAAGGCAATGGCATGATAGATTTGGGCATCTCCACTTGAAAAGCAGAGAAGCTCGCATCTGATGTCAAAAGAAAATATTGCTGAAAATCTGCCCAAGATTCAAATTTCAAGTGAAGTTTCGGAGAATGCCACTTGCAAAACAACACAAATCCATTTCCAGCAAAATCAAATGAATGTATCAATCTCCTTTGGAGGTTATCCATATAGACTTATGCGGGCTTATTCAACCTACGTCTCTTGGTGGTAATCCTTATTTTCTTTTGTTTATTAATGATTAAACCAAGAGAACATGGGCTTATTTTACAAAAGAAAATTTAGAGACTCTTCAAGTTTTTAAAATTTTCAAATCAAAAGTTGAAAAATATTCAAATCCAAAGTTGAAAAATATTCAAATTCAAAGTTGAAAAATATTCAACGTACAAAATTAAAAAATTGAGAAGTGATCGAGGAGAATATTTATAAAGCCTTTGGAAGAATTTTGTCATGGAAATGGTATCAGGCATGAGTTGTCAGCTCATTATTCTCTATGGCAAAATGACATCATAAAAAACAAAAACAAAAATTGATGGAGATGGCTAGATAAGAAGAAAAATATGCAGTTCTGGACAGAGGCCGTTTCTTGTGCCATCTACTTAATCAACGGGGATCCTACAAAAACTCTGAACATTTCTACACCACACGAATGGAAGAAAATCAAGTGTTCATCACTTAAGGACATTTGGTTGTATTTTCTATTCATACATTCTAGTGTTTTGAGAAGCAAGCTCAATGATAAATATGAAAAATGCATCTTTACTGGATATACTAAGGCTTATAAGCTATACAATCTGAGGATAAAGAACGACATGATCAGTACGGACGTCACCTTTGATGCCAAGGCTGCTCATAATTTTCCAAAATTTACAGATTCACCAAGTTGATAAATTCTAAAAATACCATAAAATATTAAAGTTCTTGAAGATGATGTCCGTAACGATTCGTATTCTACATATCGGAGGATCGTAGAATATTTATTTTATTTTCATAGGAGGTCGTATAACTCCGCCTGTGTAGTTTTCTATGCAGCATGTCCCAAGCCAGGGTAAATGAGGAGGGTTGTGATAGGCTTGGCAAACCAACGTAAAAACTTAGCATCTCTTATGGATATGGAACCTTATGATATATCGTTGGGGCGTAACCTTCTTAGCGACGCGCTATATCGAGGCTCGGATATGGTGTTAAATATGCAAGGGCTGGACCGTCATTCTCTTAGTGGCGCGCTACACCGACGCCCCGGTGTAGTAATAAGTGAGCAAGGGTCCTCGCATTTTTCTCGGCGGATGCGAGGGGCAAGAAAGCTAGTCGACGATAGTAGGGTTCGGTTAGGTAGTTGGAATGTAGGGTCCTTAACAGGAAAATTAAGAGAGATAGTGGATACTATGATTAGGAGACGGGTTAACATCTTGTGCGTTCAAGAGACTAAATGGGTGGGTCAGAAGGCGAAGGAGGTGGAGAACACTGGCTTCAAATTGTGGTACACGGGATAAGTACGTAACAAGAACGGGGTAGACATATTGATTGACAAGAACCTTCAGAACAATGTGGTTGACGTCAGAAGACGAGGGGATATGATCATCCTAGTTAAGCTAGTAGTTGGCGAGGCAGTTTTGAATGTCATTAGCGCATATGCCCCACAGGTAGGTCTAAGTGAAGAAGCCAAAAGGAAGTTCTGTGAAGACTTGAATGTCATGATTAAGAATGTGCATAGTAGCGAGAAACTTTTTATAGGAGGAGACTTCAATGGTCATGTTGGCTCATCTAGCGGGGTTTTGAGCGAGTGCATGGTGGTTTTGGATTTGGCAGTAGGAACCAAGAGGGTGAAGATATTTTGAATTTCGCTCTCTTTTGATCTCATGATTGCTAATACCTGCTTTAGAAAGAGGCAATCACATCTGATCACCTTCAGTAATGGCCAACGGGCTAGCCAGATTGACTTTGTCCTAACCAGGAGAGATAGTAAACGAGATTGTGTTGATTGCAAGGTCATACCTGGAGAATGTGTCGTCTCACATATGCGTGTTTCGTCTTTGGGTGGTGAAGGATAAGAGAGCGAAGATTAGCAGGACGAAATGGTGGAAACTCAAAGGAGATGCTTCACGGGTGTTTAAAGATAGAGTGATGGGAGAAGAGGCTTGGAATGTGGAAGGAGAAGCAAATGTCATGTGGAATGCGATGGCAATTTGCATTCGGAGAGTCGCCACTGAGGTATTTGGGATAACAAGAGGAAGCAAGCAAGAGCCCAAGGATTCGTAGTGGTGGAATGACGAGGTGCAAAAGGCTATCAAAGAGAAGAAGAAATGTTACAAATGCATGTACCGTCATAGAAGCGAAGAGAACATGGACAGGTACAAAGTGGCAAAGAAGACTGCAAAGAGAGCAGTGAGTGAAGCAAGGGGACGAGCGTACGAAGATTTGTATCAAAGGCTAAGTACAAAGGAGGGTAAAAAAGACGTTTACAGAATAGCTAGGCTACGTGAGAGGAGGACAAGGGACTTCAATCAGGTTAAATGCATTAAGGATGAGAATGATAGACTTTTGGTGAAGGGCGATGAGATAAAGAATAGGTGAAGAGAATACTTTGATAAGCTTTTCAACGAAGAAAGTGATAGCTCTTTGATCGAATTGGAAGACTCAGCCGACAGCACCAATAAACATTTTGTGCGGAGATTTCAAGAAGCTGAGGTAAAGGGAGCGTTGAAACGTATGAAATCAGGCAAGTCGGTAGGGCTTGATGACATTCCTTTTGAGGTGTGGAGATGCTTTGGAGATGCAGGGATAAGATGGCTAACTAAGTTGTTCAATAATATTTTCAAATCAAACAAAATGTCAGGTGAGTGGAGGAGAAGCATTTTAGTTCCAATCTTCAAGAATAAAGGAGATATTCAAAGTTGGACAAACTATAAAGGAATTAAGCTTATGAGTCATACAATGAAGTTTTGGAAGAGAGTTTGCGAGCAGCGTTTGAGGAGGTTGACAAGTGTCTCTAGGAATCAATTTGGTTTCATGCCTGGAAAGTCAACCACTGAGGTGATTTTCTTGGTTAGACAACTTATAGAGAGATACAGGGAGCAGAAGAAAGATCTCCACATGGTTTTTATTGACCTGGAGAAAGCTTATGACAGAGTGCCGAGGAGGGTTATGTGGTGGGCGCTAGAAAGGAAGAGAGTGCCATCAAAATATATTACCCTTATTAAGGATATGTACGAGGGGGTTGTGACTAGTGTTAGGGCATGCGATGGTGAGACCAGAGACTTTCCAATTAACATAGGGTTACATCAAGGTTCGGCTTTGAGCTCCTATACTTTTGCATTAGTGATGGATGAAATCACAAAAGATATACAAAGGGAGATTCCCTGGTGTATGTTCTTTGCCGATGATGTTGTGCTGATTGATGAAAGTAGAATAGAGGTTAATCGACAACTGGAGTTGTGGAGGGAGACCTTGGAATCAAAGGGTTTCAGGCTTAGCAGAACTAAAACAGAGTATATGAAGTGTGAGTTTAGCAGTGTCAGGTCAAATGACGGAGATGTTACCCTGGCCGGTAGAGTAGTACCCAAGAAGGAATCATTTCGATACTTAGGATCTATGCTGCAGTTTGATGGAGAGATTGATAAGGATGTTAGTTTTAGAATTCAAGCAGAATGGGTGAAATGGCGACTAGCATCTGGCATTCTCTGTGATCAGAAGATTCCTCAGAAGCTTAAAGGAAAGTTCTATAGGACAGCAATCAGACCTGCAATGTTATATGGTGCAGAATGTTGGCCTACTAAGAGGCAACACGTCCAAAAGATAAGTGTAGCAGAGATGCGGATGCTGCGTTGGAGCTGTGGGCATACCAGACGAGATCGGATTAGAAATGAGGATATTCGAGAAAAACTTGGAGTTGCACCTATTGAAGAGAAATTAGTCCAATACCGCTTGAGATGGTTTGGACATATACAACGTAGACCATACGATGCACCTGTACGCGTTGGAATCATAGGCTGCGCCGAAGGCCCAAAAAGAGGTAGAGGTCGACCTAAAATGACATGGGAGGAGATAATAAGGATAGATTTAAGTAACTGGAGTTTATCGGAAGAGTTGGTAGTTGATAGGAGTGCACGGCAATTGGCAATCCATGTACCAAAACCTTAGGTTTATTTCACGTTTACTGAACCTTTTTACTTTTTATTACTATTTTAGATTTTATTTCACATTTATTGAACCTTTTTAATTATTATTATTATTTTAAAAAAACCTTTATAAGACGACTTTTATTTGTTTGGTTATTTTAAACCTTATATATATATATATATATATATATATATATATATATATTATCATCATTATTAATTTTATTTTATTTTAATTTTGGGTTCCATATCTAGCCAACCCCAACTTGTTTGGGATATATGTCTTTGTTGTTATTGTTGTTGTAGGAGGAGGTCGTATAATTGTATAACTTAGGAAAATGACTATAGGGTCATTTCTCACTTCCACCATTTTGTCGGATTTTAATGTGACCATTTCGCCCTTGGCGAATCTTGTTTCTCCCATAACTTTTGATTAGTAAAGGATTTAGTCTTGAAACTACTTCCATTGGATTCGAATGATGGTTTCACATTCCTTAGAGTGATCACACTAAGAAAACGGACATATCGTTTACGAGGAATGGTTGAAACAAGCTTTGGAGAGGATTAGGCAACACAATTGGGCTTCAATGGGTTGTTAGGGTGGGGACCAATACCATTTCAGGTTTGATAAATTGTGGGGGCTGAAAGGATAAGAGAATCATCTCCTATTCACTTTCCCAACTCCCAAAATAGATCTAAGAACCTATTAATGGCCTCCATGTAACACCCCACCTCCGCTAGGGTCACTCGCAAAGGAATGCACTAGCTTTAGAGGGGCATTATTGGTAAACATGCACAGAAATATCACAAGACAGAACATATAAAATAGGGGAAGTAAAATCAAACTTTCATAACATGAATAAATAAGGTCTAAAGCCTTTTACATCAGAATACATCAAAACCTGTCTTGCAACAGTAAAGAAGCATAAAGACATTTTCGAAAATTATTCCCCAAGTAAAACAGTAAAGTAGCCATAGCCAAGAAAAGTCCAAGCCATCCATGATGACCTTCAAGCAGAAGAAGTCCGAATTAAACAACAGTATTTTCTCCCTGTAACCGGGGGGGGGGGGGGGGGGACGGAAGACAAGAAGTGAAACAAAACGGGTCAGTCAAAAAGACTGAGTAAGCCCTATCTACTATCAGCATAAAAACTAGTAAAGTTAACTGACATGAGAGACTGAGATGAACATAAGCATGATGACAAGATAGATAAGCTAAATCAAAATAACGGGATGAACTACTGAACTCAGATAAACTAAGGTGTCATGATAAATTACGATGTCAAGATAAAACAAGGTATCCCATCGTCAGGTTCCTATCAAGTATAATATCCCCAAGATATCTATCACGTATAACGTCCCATGGTATCTATCCTGTATTTTAGCTCTGCACCTACCATACTAGTATCCCCACCGTATCATGTGTTAACCATGAATGACCCTTACTCAAAAGTCGTGTAATGGTTCATGTCAACCTAATATATCGCATTTATAGGTTACTCAACTCGTATGTTTCTTTCCATGTAAATGTTCAGTTCCTTGCCGTAGACCGTACGGGCTTTCCCATGAGGTTCTATACTACTCCAATGTAATTCCATGATCCTTAAGCTCGTTTGGACTGTTACCCTAGACCTAACTAGGCTTTCCCAACATGAATCATCGTTTGTGCAACTAGGACTTATGCCACCTAGGACCACTAGTGATTACGCTTACCTATTGCACGTTTTCGTATTTCGGTTTGGGTTCAACCACCCAGGGCCACTAGGAATTACGCTAACCGTCAACCGCACCCTTTTTCCCACGCATTCATCGTGAATCGTTTTTCCATGACTGTATGCACATGTATCACATCGTGCCATCCGAGTCCTGTCACAGGGCAGATCAAGAAATACAGGACTCGGTCGGGAGCTTTCGATTTATCTGCCGATGCAGATGCTAAGGTCTGTTTTTCCTATACGTGGCTATGGTCCCACGAGACCACTCCCTCAACTAGTGAAAGACAAGACAGGATAAATCCTGTATGAGAACACACTACTGGCCAACCCACAATTCTAGCCTTACCGCAACCATAATTAGATAGCAATTATGGTCTTTTGGGTGTTTCTGCCTTTCCGTACGTACACGCTTGACCAAAGATGGTAGGTAGCCTGACGAAATGCTATCTAGGGCACTACCGTGTATCGTCGACTAACCCCTATCCATCCCCGTCTTTAGGTCGCTCGTATAGCAACCAAGGCATACTCTTGGTTCTTCTAACGCAGACCTTAACCTCTCATGAGCCTAGTATGATCACCTGACAGCTCACAGAGGGATACCAAGAATATCCTCACGTTCCCTGAAGCCGCTGCTTCGTTACCCAGTTCGCTGGAGCCTTTATCTAAATCAGATAACTTGCTCCTACTCGTGTGCTTAAACGATGACCTACCGTATCGGGTTACTCATCCAATCTATGAACCGGTCCAAAATTCCTTGACTAAGAATTATTACTCAGCTATTCTCCAACTAAGGTTTACCACTTAGCTTATTCCCGTTATTCTTGTTAATTACGGTTATCCACCTAATTCTCTGAACTAGGGTTTATATAATGGATTAAGTGTCACTTAAGTTCATGACTTAATCCGTCTACAAATCATGTCAAAATTGGCTAAGTATCCAAGTTCAAGACTTAACTCTACAAACCATGTGTCAAGTTGGTTAAGTATATTAAGCAATTCACGACTTAACCTCGTCCAATTATCATTCTAGATTGGTTAAGTATATATTAACTTGACCCTATCAATTTACTTAGTCAAATCGGTCAAGTGTATTCAAGCGATTCGTGACTTAGCCTTATCATGTTTTCACGTTATATTGGTTAAGTATTGGTTAACTTAACCACATCAAATTAACGAGTTAGATTGGTTAAGTCACTTAACCACATCAAATCATCGTGTTAGATTAGTTAAGTGTTTAACTTAACCCCCTTAAACTACCAAGTTGGATTTATTAAGTCTAGGCTAACTTAACCCCATCCGATTTCCATGTTTAGATTAGTTAAGTCTAAGTTTAACTTAACCCCATCCATTAACTGTATTATACGGTTAAGTGTCATTAAGGAAACTTACTTAACCTTATCATGTGGCATTAATTACTTAATGCACCTCAATCTCTCACATTAGACTTTGTTGTGGTTACCAGTTAAGCCTGTCGGTTCCGGGTAGCTTTACACCACAACTTGGTCTAACCTCGGTTTCAAGCACAACATGACCAACTTCTCACATTGGGTCCTATTGTTTGCAACTACTAGTTAGGTCGGTCGGTTCCGGGTAGCTTTATGTTGCAAACTCAACCCAACCTCGAGTTGGTCACTTTCATGTTTAGTCTAGTGTCATGTTCATATTCAAGTTTTCTTAAGAATATGGGTAGACCTAACTCAATAGGTAAATTCCCAATTCCATAGTATGGGTAGACCTAACTTAATAGGTAAATTCCCAATTTCATATTTTCAAGCATACTTACATGTCAACTTCCATGTTATATTTCAAGTCATGTTTTTAAGTTATATTTTCATGTCATTAGAAATTACCCAACGCATTTTAAACTCGCATACACGTTCGCACAACGCATAATGGATTAAAAGAAGGAGCTTGGCAAAGGCATGACAAGAAGGGTACAAAGCCACAAGTTAGACATGGTGGCAAATGAGGCATAAATGTGTTCATTAACTTGCATATTACATTCCTAAGCCTCAAAAACATGCATAACATTCAAACTTGGCAAATAAGCGAATCATGGTGATAAATGACTTAGAAAGATGGCTAGAAGTTCGCATATGACATTACATGCAAGCTATCATAAGGGGTATGATAGTTCTCATGTTGTCAAAATGCAACATTCAACATAAAGCCCAAAGCTTTATGACCACAAGATCAAGATGAAGACTTCATAAACTTGCATGACATGATAGCATGTATTATACTCGATGATCAAACCCAAACTTGCAACATGAACATTTAACTTTATAGTTAATATCTAAAAGTAGAAAAAGGGCTTACATTGCTATGAAGGCACAAATCGAAATGCAAAACAAAGATTGAGACGAAGCTCTTATGCAATCAAATAAACCCAATATGAAAGCTCCAAATCAATAAAAACCCTTGCTTTGAAATAGAAATGTTGCAACTTGACTTGAATGCAAGCTAACAACATCCATTCATGCTTGAAAACACTTGAATGAACATGAATCTCTCATAGGAATTTACTTAGGAATTTTAGAATGAGAGTGGAGGCCATAAGAGTAATAATTTTACCATAGTTTAGTTGCATGAATGAATAATGAGGATTTAGGGGTAGGTAGGGGCTTATTTATAGAGATTAGGACCCTAGGATTAACCCTAGGACCAATTTGAACCTTTAAAACCCGTCTCAGGCCACCAGACTAGACCAAAACAGATGACCAGGTGCACCAGGCCGTAACACACAGAAGTGTGTTTTTGGGCCCAGTCGACGCCCAAGTCGACAGCCCTATCGACTTGGGTCCTGGGGTGTCGACAGCCCTGTCGACTCCCCAGTCGACATGGGCTTTGGCGGGAAAATTCCCGCCTACCCCGCCTGGACCAAACTTCTGAATTTTCGAGCTGTTTCATACTTGAAATTTCCTGAAAATCGATATGGGCCTTAACTGGGTCATACGGGCTCCGATTCTCGAAAACTCGGACTCTATTTCGCGTATTTTTCCGAGACGAACGCAATGGTAAATTCCGTTTAACTTAATTCTAAAAGTATAAACAGAATATCTTTTATTTTCATAGTTCATTAGTTTATACGCTTGCGTATCATCACATACGTACGTAAATTTCTTATTTTTAAAGCGTAAAAATACGGGGTGTCACATTCTCCCACCCTTAAGGAATTTCGTCCCCGAAATTCAATAATAGTAAATTTCTTAATTCTAAAAGTATAAACAGAATATCTTTTATTTTCATAGTTCATTAGTTTATACGCTTGCGTATCATCACATACGTACGTAAATTTCTTATTTTTAAAGCGTAAAAATACGGGGTGTCACATTCTCCCACCCTTAAGGAATTTCGTCCCCGAAATTCAATAATAGTAGGATTTATGTCCCCACATTATCATCCATAAGTGTTCAGCCAATTGTTGCAACCATGTGCACATGTGCAAAAGTGAATCACAATATAGAAAAATATGTATGCCTAACTTGTGGTACCACCTATATGAATGCTATTTCTTGAAAATTTCTTTTCTGAAAACATGATGCTCTCATCCTAAAATATACTTGCAGTTCTAAATGAATGCAAAAATTTGAGAAAGCAATTTCATCCAAATTTTCCCACACTCTTACAAGATAAGAGTGAAGTTCATCCAATTGGCGCATCCAAGACCTTACCATCCATTTTTAATTTAGAAAAAATCTAATTTTCTAAACTTTATATAACGGAAAGATTTCCCGTTTTATTACCTTCTCGCTTTACTTTGTTTATAAGACATTATCGTGCAATATTTCATAATTACATTAAGCACAACAGATTTCATAAACAAACAACGTGCAAATATTAAGATAGCTTTCAGTACATCGTTACTACCAGATAACAAAGAAAACAGTACTGGAAAAAAAATACTATCCTACGGATACACTGATAGAAGTCAACCCTGATGGAAGTAGCCACGAATGAGCTCCTCTAAGCTATCTAACCTCTCTTCATGTCGTCGGTTCCCCTGCCTAACTTCTAACTGTATGTCATGTATCCCCGCTCCTAACTGATCATAGGAGCTACCCATGTCTTGAAGCATCTGCTGCTGAGTCTGAGCTAGGCCTACCTGTGCCTGCAGCATCTCCTACTGTGACTTCATTATGTCCCGGTGGCTCCTCATTATGCGAGCCTGCTGCTCTGAAACATACCTCAGCTCAGTCCTCCAATCTGGATCCCTAGCAACCCATGAATCCCAGGCAATTGTATCTGAAGCCCCCTGCGCCGGGGCCTGATGAGCCCAGGCTCCTTCCCAAGCTTGCTCTGTCTGTGCCTGCTCGTCCTCATGCTGTGGTGCCTAATAGGGTTCCTCAAACTGTCCGCACTGACCATCATGTGGTTCTTCCTCCTCGTCACCTTCACTCTCTCCCTCATCTAATCCCTCATGCTCCATAGGATGTGGCTCATCTTGCAGATCTTGCATATTTGTACCCATCCTTCCTAGTGCAGCCTCAGTGATGATAACAGAGGGATGGTTAGAAAGTGTCAGATAATCCTCATCATGCAAATCAACCCCATATCGGTGAAAAACCGTGGTCCATAAGTTCCCAAAACAAATATTGGCGTGCCTTGCTTCCCTATAAATTTGGTATTGTTGTAAGATGGTCCTTGCCCAGTTCATTTGTATGCCCCCAAAAATAGCATAAGTGGCGGCCTTAACAACGACTGGGACTCTATCAAACCCAACATTTTGCCCCGCAAGATTATATTGCAATATTCTGACCACAAACCTAGCTAGCGGGCGCAAATGTGTACTATCCCAATGTCTCATCAGTTCATTAAAAAAGATCCTACCCCACACATTCAAATCATTCATCTCAAGATCGTTCGTATCTAGTCCCGTACCACGGATATTCAACATGTCCCCAAACTGGATCTCTTTCATAAATATATGGGTACCCTTAACCCTTGAACTATAGGTTATTAACCCATCATTATCCACACCAATTTTCAAATGAGCATCAAAAAGTCTTACCATACGTTTGTAGCCTCTCCTCTCGGCCGTGCGCGTATCCAGAATATGAATCAAACCCGCATTAGCAAACAAATTTTCCACGGCGGTTCCCGCAAAATCCGCAAACCTCACCGGTCGGCCTAAAAGCAAATTCCTATTGGCGATCCGCGCGTAGTGCTCGATTATCTCTTGTTGCTTGTCACACCACTCGACCTCTTGCGCGGTTAATTGAGGGTAAAGCTCGTAGAGATTGGGTGGATTAGGCATGGTGATTCGAGCACGAATCGGAAGAGGTAAACTATAGATCCAGGTAGAGAGGGTCTTTAGCTTCGATTTAAGACCAAATTTATGAAGAATAGTGGAGGAACGAGGTGATGGGAGGTGGGGGAAGTGGTGAATTTTCGGGTTTTGGTGGCTGGAAGGGAAGAGGCAAGAGAAATGGGGGTTTGGGGAAGAAAGCCGTCGGCTGCGGCTTTATATATATTTTTTTCCCCTACAGGCGCCTTGTGTCGACAGGGCTTTCTTCCCCAAACCCCCATTTCTCTTGCCTCTTCCCTTCCAGCCACCAAAACCCGAAAATTCACCACTTCCCCCACCTCCCATCACCTCGTTCCTCCACTATTCTTCATAAATTTGGTCTTAAATCGAAGCTAAAGACCCTCTCTACCCGGATCTATAGTTTACCTCTTCCGATTCGTGCTCGAATCACCATGGCTAATCCACCCAATCTCTACGAGCTTTACCCTCAATTAACCGTGCAAGAGGTCGAGTGGTGTGACGAGCAACAAGAGATAATCGAGCACTACGCGCGGATCGCCAATAGGAATTTGCTTTTAGGCCGACCGGTGAGGTTTGCGGATTTTGCGGGAACCGCCGTGGAAAATTTGTTTGCTAATGCGGGTTTGATTCATATTCTGGATACGCGCACGGCCGAGAGGAGAGGCTACAAACGTATGGTAAGACTTTTTGATGCTCATTTGAAAATTGGTGTGGATAATGATGTGTTAATAACCTATAGTTCAAGGGTTAAGGGTACCCATATATTTATGAATGAGATCCAGTTTGGGGACATGTTGAATATCCGTGGTACGGGACTAGATACGAACGATCTTGAGATGAATGATTTGAATGTGTGGGATAGGATCTTTTTTAATGAACTGATGAGACATTGGGATAGTACACATTTGCGCCCGCTAGTTAGGTTTGTGGTCAGAATATTGCAATATAATCTTGCGGGGCAAAATGCTGGGTTTGATAGAGTCCCAGTCGTTGTTAAGGCCGCCACTTATGCTATTTTTGGGGGCATACAAATGAACTGGGCAAGGACCATCTTACAGCAATACCAAATTTATAGGGAAGCAAGGCACGCCAATATTTGTTTTGGGAACTTATGGACCACGGTTTTTCACCGATATGGGGTTGATTTGCATGATGAGGATTATCTGACACTTTCTAACCATCCCTCTGTTATCATCACTGAGGCTACACTAGGAAGGATGGGTATAAATATGCAAGATCTGCAAGATGAGCCACATCCTATGGAGCATGAGGGATTAGATGAGGGAGAGAGTGAAGGTGACGAGGAGGAAGAACCACATGATGGTCAGTTCGGACAGTTTGAGGAACCCTATCAGGCACCACAGCATGAGGACGAGCAGGCACAGACAGGGCAAGCTTGGGAAGGAGCCTGGGCTCATCAGGCCCCGGCGCAGGGGGCTTCAGATACAGGTGCCTGGGATCCATGGGTTGCTAGGGATCCAGATTGGAGGACTGAGCTGAGGTATGTTTCAGAGCAGCAGGCTCGCATAATGAGGAGCCACCGGGACATAATGAAGTCACAGCAGGAGATGCTGCAGGCACAGGTAGGCCTAGCTTAGACTCAGCAGCAGATGCTTCAAGACATGGGTAGCTCCTATGATCAGTTAGGAGCGGGGATACAGGACATACAGTTAGAAGTTAGGCAGGGGAACCGACGACATGAAGAGAGGTTAGATAGCTTAGAGGAGCTCATCCGTGGCTACTTCCATCAGGGTTGACTTCTATCAGTGTATCCGTAGGATAGTATTTTTTTTCAGTACTGTTTTCTTTGTTATCTGGTAGTAACGATGTACTGAAAGCTATCTTAATATTTGCACGTTGTTTGTTTATGAAATCTGTTGTGCTTAATGTAATTATGAAATATTGCACGATAATGCCTTATAAACAAAGTAAAGCGAGAAAGTAATAAAACGGGAAATCTTTCCGTTATATAAAGTTTAGAAAATCAGATTTTTTTTCTAAATTAAAAATGGATGGTAAGGTCTTGAACGCGCCAATTGGATGAACTTCACTCTTATCTTGTAAGAGTGTGGGAAAATTTGGATGAAATTGCTTTCTCAAATTTTTGCATTCATTTAGAACTGCAAGTATATTTTAGGATGAGAGCATCATGTTTTCAGAAAAGAAATTTTCAAGAAATAGCGTTCATATAGGTGGTACCACAAGTTAGGCATACATATTTTTCTATATTGTGATTCACTTTTGCACATGTGCACATGGTTGCAACAATTGACTGAACACTTATGGATGATAATGTGGGAACATAAATCCTACTATTATTGAATTTCGGGAACGAAATTCCTTAAGGGTGGGAGAATGTGACACCCCGTATTTTTACGCTTTAAAAATAAGAAATTTACGTACGTATGTGATGATACGCAAGCGTATAAACTAATGAACTATGAAAATAAATGATATTCTGTTTATACTTTTAGAATTAAGTTAAACGGAATTTACCATTGCGTTCGTCTCGGAAAAATACGCGAAATAGAGTCCGAGTTTTCGAGAATCGGAGCCCGTATGACCCAGTTAAGGCCCATATCGATTTTCAGGAAATTTCAAGTATGAAACAGCTCGAAAATTCAGAAGTTTGGTCCAGGCGGGGTAGGCGGGAATTTTCCCGCCAAAGCCCATGTCGACTGGGGAGTCGACAGGGCTGTCGACACCCCAAGACCCAAGTCGACAGGGCTGTCGACTTGGGCGTCGACTGGGCCCAAAAACACACTTCTGTGTGTTATGGCCTGGTGCACCTGGTCATCTGTTTTGGTCTAGTCTGGTGGCCTGAGACGGGTTTTAAAGGTTCAGATTGGTCCTAGGGTTAATCATAGGGTCCTAATCACTCCTAATCTCTATAAATAAGCCCCTAACCTACCCCTAAATCCTCATTATTCATTCATGCAACTAAACTATGGCAAAATTATTACTCTCATGGCCTCCACTCTCATTCTAAAATTCCTAAGTAAATTCCTATGAGAGATTCATGTTCATTCAAGTGTTTTCAAGCATGAATGGATGCTGTTAGCTTGCATTCAAGTCAAGTTGCAACATTTCTATTTCAAAGCAAGGGTTTTTATTGATTTGGAGCTTTCATATTGGGTTTATTTGATTGCATAAGAGCTTTGTCTCAATCTTTGTTTTGCATTTCGATTTGTGTCTTCATAGCAATGTAAGCCCTTTTCCTACTCTTAGATATTAACTATGAAGTTAAATGTTCATGTTGCAAGTTTGGGTTTGATCGTTGAGTATAATACATGCTATCATGTCATGCAAGTTTATGAAGTCTTCATCTTGATCTTGTGGTCATAAAGCTTTGGGCTTTATGTTGAATGTTGCATTTTGGCAACATGAGAACTATCATACCCCTTATGATAGCTTGCATGTAATGTCATATGCGAACTTCTAGCCATCTTTCTAAGTCATTTATCACCATGATTCGCTTATTTGCCAAGTTTGAATGTTATGCATGTTTTTGAGGCTTAGGAATGTAATATGCAAGTTAATGAACACATTTATGCATCATTTGCCACCATGTCTAACTTGTGGCTTTGTACCCTTCTTGTCATGCCTTTGCCAAGCTCCTTCTTTTAATCCATTATGCGTTGTGCGAACGTGTGCGAGTTTAAAATGCGTTGGGTAATTTCTAATGACATGAAAATATAACTTAAAAACATGACTTGAAATATAACATGGAAGTTGACATGTAAGTATGCTTGAAAATATGAAATTGGGAATTTACCTATTAAGTTAGGTCTACCCATACTATGGAATTGGGAATTTACCTATTGAGTTAGGTCTACCCATATTCTTAAGAAAACTTGAATATGAACATGACACTAAACTAAACATGAAAGTGACCAACTCGAGGTTGGGTTGAGTTTGCAACATAAAGCTACCCGGAACCGACCGGCCTAACTAGTAGTTGCAAACAATAGGACTCAAAGTGAGAAGTTGGTCATGTTGTGCTTGAACCCGAGGTTAGACCAAGTTGTGGTGTAAAGCTACCCGGAACCGACCGGCTTAACTAGTAACCACAACAAAGTCTAATGTGAGAGATTGAGGTGCATTAAGTAATTAATGCCACATGATAAGGTTAAGTAAGTTTCCTTAATGACACTTAACCGTATAATACAGTTAATGGATGGGGTTAAGTTAACTTAGACTTAACTAATCTAAACATGGAAATCGGATGGGGTTAAGTTAGCCTAGACTTAATTAATCCAACTTGGTAGTTTAAGGGGGTTAAGTTAAACACTTAACTAATCTAACACGATGATTTGATGTGGTTAAGTGACCTATACTTAACCAATCTAACTCGTTAATTTGATGTGGTTAAGTTAACCAATACTTAACCAATATAACGTGAAAACATGATAAGGCTAAGTCACGAATCGCTTGAATACACTTGACTGATTTGACCAAGTAAATTGATACGGTCAAGTTAATATATACTTAACCAATCTAGAATGATAATTGGACGAGGTTAAGTCGTGAATTGCTTAATATACTTAACCAACTTGACACATGGTTTATAGAGTTAAGTCTTGAACTTGGATACTTAGCCAATTTTGATATGATTTGTAGACGGATTAAGTCATGAACTTAAGTGACACTTAATCCATTATATAAACCCTAGTTCAGAGAATTAGGTGGATAACCGTAATTAACAAGAATAACGGGAATAAGCTAAGTGGTAAACCTTAGTTGGAGAATAGCTGAGTAATAATTCTTAGTCAAGGAATTTTGGACCACTTCATAGATTGGATGAGTAACCCGATACGGTAGGTCATCGTTTAAGCACACGAGTAGGAGCAAGTTATCTGATTTAGATAAAGGCTCCAGCGAACTGGGTAACGAAGCAGCGGCTTCGGGGAACGTGAGGATATTCTTGGTATCCCTCTGTGAGCTGTCAGGTGATCATACTAGGCTCATGAGAGGTTAAGGTCTGCGTTAGAAGAACCAAGAGTATGCCTTGGTTGCTATACGAGCGACCTAAAGACGGGGATGGATAGGGGTTAGTCGACGATACACGATAGTGCCCTAGATAGCATTTCGTCAGGCTACCTACCATCTTTGGTCAAGCGTGTACGTACGGAAAGGCAGAGAACACCCAAAAGACCATAATTGCTATCTAATTATGGTTGCGGTAAGGCTAGGATTGTGGGTTGGCCAGTAGTGTGTTCTCATACAGGATTTATCCTGTCTTGTCTTTCACTAGTCGAGGGAGTGGTCTCGTGGGACCATAGCCACGTATAGAAAAAACAGACCTTAGCATCTGCATCGGCAGATAAATCGAAAGCTCCCGACCGAGTCCTGTATTTCTTGATCTGCCCTGTGACAGGACTCGGATGACACGATGTGATACATGTGCATACAGTCATGGAAAAACGATTCACGATGAATGCGTGGGAAAAAGGGTGCGGTTGACGGTTAGCGTAATTCCTAGTGGCCCTGGGTGGTTGAACCCAAACCGAAATACGAAAACGTGCAATAGGTAGGCATAATCACTAGTGGTCCTAGGTGGCATAAGTCCTAGTTGCACAAACGATGATTCATGTTGGGAAAGCCTAGCTAGGTCTAGGGTAACAGTCCGAACGAACTTAAGGAACATGGAATTACATTGGAGTAGTATAGAACCTCATGGGAAAGCCCGTACGGTCTACGGCAAGGAACTGAACATTTACATGGAAAGAAACATACGAGTTGAGTAACCTATAAATGCGATATATTAGGTTAACATGAACCATTACACGACTTTTGAGTAAGGGTCATTCATGGTTAACACATGATACGGTGGGGATACTAGTATGGTAGGTGCAGAGCTAAAATACAGGATAGATATCATGGGACGTTATACGTGATAGATATCTTGGGGATATTATACTTGATAGGAACCTGACGATGGGATACCTTGTTTTATCTTGACATCGTAATTTATCATGACACCTTAGTTTATCTGAGTTCAGTAGTTCATCCTGTTATTTTGATTTAGCTTATCTATCTTGTCATCATGCTTATGTTCATCTCAGTCTCTCATGTCAGTTAACTTTACTAGTTTTTATGCTGATAGTAGATATGGCTTACCCAGTCTTTTTGACTGACCCGTTTTGTTTCGCTTCTTGTCTTCCGTTCCCCCCCCCCCCCCCCCAGGTTACAGGGAGGAAATACTGTTGTTTAATTCGGACTTCTTCTGCTTGAAGGTCATCATGGATGGCTTGGATTTTTCTTGGCTATGGCTACTTTACTGTTTTACTTGGGGAATAATTTTCGAAAATGTCTTTATGCTTCTTTACTATTGCAAGACAGGTTTTGATGTACTCTGATGTAAAAGGCTTTAGACCTTATTTATTCATGTTATGAAAGTTTGATTTTACTTCCGCTATTTTATATGTTCTGTCTTGTGATATTTCTGTGCATGTTTACCAATAATGCCCCTCTAAAGCTAGTGCATTCCTTTGCGAGTGACCTTAGCGAAGGCGGGGTGTTACACTCCATCTCTCCAAATCTTCATTAAATCCTTCTTTAATTAGCCAACAAACTAACTAGCATCAAGTCATGTCAAATCCACACTCAAAAGAGGACAAAGCTGCTGCAACAACTAGGAATCCGAGCCAAAACATCTTTATTTTCGGATCTACCTTCTTTAGGATGATTAAGGTGAGTAATAACATTCTTACGCACTAATTAAGGCATATAATATGTAAACACCTCATAAAAATATGGAAAAATGTTCATAATTTGTTATTAACCCTAAAATGACACATATCTAAGTTTGGGTTGATTTGAGTTTAATTTGTGAATCCTGAAATTTAGGGGATTAAGGGAAAACCTTACTTATTTGGGTGTTTTGATCTTGCTTGGTTAATTATATGTTGTTTCAATTGTTGGATATGTTATCACATTGACTAAGAATGTTAGGATGGATGCAAACGTCGTCGAATAGTGAAATAGGACATAAAAATATATTCTAGAAGTGCTACAAGTTACGGTTCGACCAGGTTGATACGAGTAAAAAATCATCATATTCGTGTGAAAATTAGTATGGACAACAAGGAAGGTCCCAGGAGGCTATAAGCCAAATTTCAAGTCGTTTGGAGTTTGAAAGACCTAGTTACGGTGCATTCGGTTCGGCTAGGTTCGGTTCAACCAGAAGCAAAAGAAGGCAGAAAGGAGGATATCGGTTCAGCGTTCAAACGGGGGGTTCAATTTATTGGGAGTCTCAAGCTCTGGATTGATAATATTGATCCGAATTCAGATTGAAAGGTTTCAGATCGACTTTGTCGATCCGGAGGTGATGATCGAAGCCCGGGTCAACGGATTCCACCGGGAAATGGTGATCTCGACTCGGATCGACTATGTCAACAGATTCCACGGGGAAATGGTAGGGGTGGGTGTTTGGTTGGTTTGATTTATCCAATAATGAAATTTGTCAAACCAAACTAGAACCAATAAAAATGAAAACCAAACCAAACTAACCAAATTAAGTTTGATTGGTTCGGTGGGTTATCCGATTAAACCGAACTAAGAATGTTTTACAATTTGTGTTTGGAATATTCACTATAGTTTGAAATAAATTATTAGTATATGACTAGTTATGATTCTTATGCTTTCTATTATTAATTTTGATAAATAGGTGATGATTAAAATTTACTTAAATAACTAAACTAACCTAAAATATTTATTATAATATCGATAATTTTGAAAATATATTAAAAGTTCGGTTAATTTGGTTAAACCGATAACCAAACTTAATATTTTTCCGGACCAATTACAAACTGAATTAATTTCAAAACTGAACCAAACAGACCAAAATAAATTGGTTTGGTTGGTTTATTTGGTTTAACCGAATAATGCTCACCCCTAGGAAATGGTGATCTCGGCCCGGATCGGGCATGGTAGATATTGACATAGCTCGACTTAGTAGAGTCGGGGAAAGTCGATCCGAGTATGGGTAGAGGATGTGACTTCTTTACGGCAGTACACGGCATGTGTTACTTCACGACGACGAAAGAGCTCTTTTGAAGATGTACTCCAACACGGCTAACTAAACCCGAGATGCAAAGGTGTAAATTGGAAGTCACCTCCAAGGATCCTGATGGGAACCATAGGAGTGATTTGTAGGTTGAACTTCAATGTGGGTACGTGTGCAAAGGGATAGATGATGCTTAGGAGTATGATACATCTTCTGAGGGGAGGCATATTGAAATATTAGAGATCGTCGATGTAGAACCTAATCTGCCTGGAACCCCAGAGTCTGTCGATGTTTAGACTAGTAGGGCCTCATACTATAGTCCGTTGATGTAGGACATGGTAGAGATTGGACAGAGCTCGTCGATGTAGAGCCTATATATGCCTCAGTGGGGAGCGTGGCCTTAGTACCGAGTGTCGCCTATTTGACGCACCGAGTGAATGGATATGAAAATGCTTGCTATGTTTGGATGTTTGCTACCGTTATGTCACGTACACTTCCATTTACATCCAGTATTGTGATTACCATAGAGTGGAGTACATGATTATATGTGTTAACTCTTTGGATGCAGGGTCAAGTCAGGTATGATTCTTCTTACCTATTATGTTACCTATTTTAGTGATTGTGATTACTATCGCTCACACTAGACTTTGTCTTACTTGGGGTTTTATGCATTGCTTCTTATTACTCTAGGTGTTCTTAAATGAGCAAACTAAAGACAGTTAGTGTGCCCGAGTAGCTTACCAGAAACGAGCAGGAGGCTTCCACGTATTATATATATATATATATATATATATATATATATATATATATATATATATATATATAATGCACACACACTCATATATGTTTATCTTTGTTGATTACTGCTTTGGGCATTAGTAATATGTTGCTTAGAGACAATATTTTTGAGATGTACTTGTATTTGTCTATCTGGTACTTATGTTGTGATATGGATCTTTGACTATGATTCATTTAGTCTATGTTGTCACTTGTTTTATATTAGGTCTTATGTTATTATTATATTTTATTTCGTGCGCTATGAAATATATGATAGGTTTTCTGAACTTTTCTTACTTCAACCTTGATGATCGCTTTGTAATAGTCGACACCGTCACAGCTTAACTCGTTGGGCATCGGTTGATACGTGGTGATCGTCACATTGTCTCTAAGCAAAAGGAAGACGTTGACCAAACTGACGAGCCACCTCTCCATTTGCCATCTCCACAAGGAAAACAAAAAACGGTACAAGAATCTTATGAGATAACAAAAAAATTGCCAATGAAAGTCAATTGTTAAGTATATTTTGTTTCCTTTGCAGGTGAAAAAAACAATTAATTTGAAGAAACATTAATGAAAGAAAATTGGATTCATGCTATGAAAGAAAAATTCAATGCAATTGAAAAAAAAACACTTGGGATCCTATTGATCTGTCAACACATAAAACTTCAACCGGTGTAAAATGGGTATTTAAAACAAAAAAGGAATCCTGATGGCACTGTCAGAAAGCTCAAGGCAAAATTGGTGGCAAAGGTATACAAACAAAACAAAAGAGAATGCTATGCTGAAGCATTTAAGCTCATTCTAGGCTTGAGACGTTACGTCTCATCATTTCCCTTGCTTCCCAAAATGTTTGAAAGCTATATCAAATGGATGGCAAATCCACCTTTTTAAATGGTTTTCTCCAAGAAGAGATATATATTGAGCAACCACCCGGTTTTGTTAAGAAGGGTAAAAGAAAAAAAGTTTACAAGGTCAGAAGAAATTATGTGGTTTGAAACAATCTCTTTGAGCATGGTATGGAAGAATAAATGATTACTTTGAGGAAGGAGGTTTAAAAAATGTCCACATGAACACATTATATATATATATATATATATATATATATATATATATATATATATATATATATATGTATGTATGTATATACATACATATGCACGCTACGCTACAAGGCATCCCTAATTGGTAGCACCCCTTTTGCACCCCGTTTTAAATCACTCATTTATAATCTAATAAGTTAGTGGAGGAAGAGAGAATTAGTGGAAAGAGAGAAAAACGAGAATATGTTGTGTGAATCATGGGGCTATAAGGATGTTGCACTGTTTGGGGTGCCCTTGATCCTATATTATATATATATATATATATATATATATATATATATATATATATATATATATATATATATTGACTTCACTGGAAATAATTTGGCGATGTTGACCGGATTCAAACTATCAATGATGAATAAACGTGAAATGACTGATTTAGGAGAGATGCGTCAACGCTGGGAATAGAAATTCAACAAATGAAAGCTAGAATTTTTATTTTTCAAGAAATATATGCCTAGATAAATTATTAAAAGATTCAAAATGAAGTAACAATTATACGCTCACTCCTTGCATTGTTGAACTAAGGTTAAGCAAAGAAAAAGAGGGAAAGATTATTAATCCAACCATGTTTCAAAGCTTAGCTGGAGACTCAATGTATTTAACAACAGCAACCAGGCTTCATATTATGTTAATTTTAAGTCAAATTGGTAGATTTATGGAGAAGCCATGTCTAAAATAATGGGAAGCAAAGAGAATTTTAAGATACGTAAAAAGAACAATGGATTATGGAGTTTTCTACCAAGCAAATGTTCTGATCAAATTAATTGGATTTACTCATAATGATTTGGAAGGATGTATTTGTGATTCCCAAAGCTTCAGGGTACGCTTTTAATCATGGAAGTGGGGCAGTCTAACAAAGTTCAAAAAAGCAATAAGTTGTGGCACTTTCCACCACTGAAGCTGAATACATAGCTGGATCTTCAGCCGCTTCTCAGATCATAGGCTGAAAAAACTGTTGGAAAGCATCACATTTAAACAAAAAAATCCATCAACACTCTATGGTGTCAATACTTCAACCATTTTTGTTTCAAACAATCTAATCATGGAAGAAACAAAGCACATATATCCATTTCCGTTTCCTACAAGAGCTTGTTAATATTGGAGAAATCAACCTTGAATATTGCAGAAGTGATGATCAACTTGCCAAAATGTTCTCTAAAGCTGCAAGAGGACATGATTTTAAAAGCAATATTGCTTCTCTATGAATCAAAAGCAAATTTGTTTTAGGGGAGGCATTGTTGGAAAACTAAACCAACTTTGCACATTTCAAGAATCACGAACAATGAAAAACTATATCACATTCCTTTCAGATCTCAAAAACATCGACTGATACATCATTCGTGATCTCGTTTCGATTTCTCACTGAAACGAAACAACAAATCTCATTGTAAATCTCGTTTTGAATATGTCTTCTAAGATATGACAACATCGACCGATATATCAACCGAGATGAGATATTAAAATATCGCCCGAGCTTTTGAATTTTTTTGGACTAAAATTTAAGCTCATGCCCAACTCAAAACAATAATGAAAAACTGAAATCTAACTGCTATAATCCCTTGATTTTTTAATAGCTAACCCGTCTTCTTTTATTTCTGAAATTAACCCAAAAAAATCTGAATCGAACACCCCTATGTGAGACATCTATATCACATCATGAGTTACTTGAAGAATAGCCTTTAAGATAGATACAGTAATGAATCTTTTACTAGTTAGTTGGTAATGGTAAAAGACAGGTTTTATTTTCGTTCACTATGGTGCTCTTTTTTCTTATACGTAAATATAAAACTTGAAAAGAACCATGTTTAATATTTAATATTTACGTACATTTTGCATGTTATATGACCATATTGTATATTCATATATGTTCTACAATCTTAAAATTTAAATGTTAGTTATATTTTTACATGCATGTTACTTATGAAAATATGTATTTTATGTTATGCTCTGTGTAATTGTTTAATGTTTTCGATCTCTATATCTAACAATAATATATGTTCATGGATCGTAAATTGTAAGTTATACACTATTTTTGCTGTGTTATTATTTTAGCTTAAACATATTATGATTTATGTATATGAATGTTCTTTCGTAGATTAACAACAATGGCGTGATAATGCAAATAAAGGTCAAGTTATTATTTTTATGGTAGCATTCATAAAAACTGTTGTGTAAGAATATCAATTCTAAATATATAATATATCTTGATATGGTTTCGGTACGAGCTTTGAGACCCAAGGTAGAACTCTGAGACAAACACTCGAACTGGACTCGTCTCGTCCGATATCTTCCCCGATACAAGATCGGGTCTCCAAAATCTCCGAGATGAAGCGTGACCAAAACTCAAATTTTAAAATTTTGATTTCATTAATGTTCTAGATAGTCTAAAGGTCTTATGTTTTATTTTCAAGTGTCATTTGATTAAAAAGTCATAGTGTCGGTGTATGTATATATCCCTCCCTCCCTCTCTTTGTGTGTGTGTGTGTGTGTGTGTGTCCGTGTGTCCGTGGGTGTCAGCAGCTATTGTTTGTAGTGAGGAGAAAATTGAAATGAATTAAAAGTAGCCTTCAATTCAGTTTCTTTTCTATTTCAGATCTTAATTCATAATTTTAGTTTTTTGCTTCTGTGACCCACCAGTGTGCTTTGTAGCAACTGGAAAATGAACGAGATAAAGATCAAGATAATCCAGTTTTAATTTCTTCAAGCTATCTTTGCAAGCCTCAAGTACATGTCCATGGTCCGAATTCCATAGCTGCAAAAGATAATGAGAAAAGATTAAGTGAAAATAAAATTTGTAGAAACATTTGCGGATTATGTTAAAAAATAGGGTCCAGAATGTAAGTATAATTGTTGAACCTTTGTAGTGATGAAAAGATCCTCCCTTTTGACCACACCGGTACTAAATGCATCTTGAAGAGCTTCACCAACTTCAGCTTCATTTTTGTAGTCAGCTGTAGTTAAAAGTGCGTTAGTGGGATGAGTTCGTACAGAAGAAAAAATATTTTCATCAAACCAGAATGCTACAGTTAATCTTGCAATATTCAACAGACCAACTAGTTTTTCCATTTATTAATCCCAAAAACCTCAAATAAACGCAAAAACATAAACAAAGATGCTAATCATGCTACTCATCGATCATAGTTTTATCGGTAATCCAGTCTTTTCTAAAGCAGGAAAAAAAACATCAATTCAGACTATCAGAAAACCACTTCCACATAGCAAGAAAAATGTATTCATCTGCACCTATCAAGATTTTTTTTTAAGGCAATCGTTGAAGAAATAAATAATTTGGATAAAAGGAGAGATTGGTTAAAGGGGGATATTAAAACATAATAATTTTGATAAGGGAAAAAAGGTAAGGTTGATACACTATTTTTATATTATGTACTGACAAGGCTATCATTAATAATTTTGTTAAGGGAAAAACGGTAAGGTTGGTACACTATTTTTATATTATGTACTGACAAGGCTATCATTAATAATTTTCTTTACACGCTACACGAATAATGTGGGAAGTTTATAAGGAAATTTATGTTTCAAAATTGAATGTCTAGATCTATTCGGAAAAGGACTAAGAAGGTTTTTTGACATTTGAAGTATAAAAATCAAAAACATTATTTTTATTTATTTATAAATTATAGGTTTCAACTGCTCAAAAAAAAGGAAAAAGAAAAACTTTTGTGAACAGTTCACGACTTCAATAAAATCATCTTCGGCATTTGTAGTTTTCTTTCAGTACTCACACATACGCATGTGTATGGGTCTATATATACATGATTAAATAACTATTTTTTGTTTATATCCTAAAAGGTAATATTGTGACAATTATTGGTTTTACTGAGGGCAATAAATATATTATCCATTCTCTTTATCAATATTAATTGTACTACAACACATTTCGATGGTGTCCTGCTAAAATGATTTTCCTTTTAACAAATCCCTTCTTTTCCCCTAAAGCTAGTATTAAATCGGATACCATACGTGTTTCGCCTATCATCCACCATTTCCATTTGGCCTCGCTAAGTGTTTATTGCCTGTTTCTACCAAGAGTTCCTACTTCACAATTTTTTAATTCGCTTCCCTTATTGATTTATTCTTAGAAATATTTCACACATTTGAAAGCATTTATAAATTTAGTTGGATATTTTACAAGGACCATCAGCTCAAATAAAACCAAGGCGAATTCTATTTGAACCCCTACATATGCTGAGTAGTCCCCTTAAAATCTATAAAAATTAGCCGGACAAAACTGCCCTGCGTTGAAATATTTTTTTTTCGATTACTATTTGTGGCGTCAATGTGGATTATGAAACAAAGGGTAGTGTTAGTGCGTAGTTTAGGCATCTCCCACGTACTTGCTCTACAAGGTTAAAAGGCTCAATTCGTTGATGGCCTGCGAGATTAGAAGGTTAACCTCGTAGGCACCTAAGTGGTGGTAGGCATTTTTGTCCACCTAAATTTCAAAAAGTTAGAGAGACCAACCCAGCAATTTCAGGGGTTCAAATATCCCCAGCCTAAAATCAAATGCTTCAGCATACCAGCCTTAAAGTGATGATGCAAGCTATAGTACTGATGATGGTTATTCGATACTTAGAAGGGAACACAACCATTTACTTAGTTTTTACCTGCTAAAATATGACAAAACAAAACAAATTACTGAACTATACTACAAAACCATGAATCATCGTCATTTACCCAGACAACATTGATTTCATAAGTAGTACTAATACATATCACCGGAAAAAAAAAAAAAAAAAAAAAAAAAAAAAAAAAAAAAAAAAAGCAAAAACAAAAATAAGCTATGCATAAGCAAAAGACAAACTTTAATATTCCACTACAAGTAATACCAGCGCAATCGAAGTGACGATAACCAAGCTTGATAGAATTGAGAATCAAATCCCGGATTAAATGTTTTTCCATCCTCCAAACACCAAGACCAACTACTGGCATTTCAAATCCACTGCTTAAACCGATGCTGCTGCCACCGCCTGCCATTATTTTACTAATTTTTCTTGCTTTCAGTAAATCGTTCTCGTTCTGTAGCGACAAATGGAGAATGGTAAAGACTAAAGAGACAGGGTTGTCGACGGATAGCCAAATAATCGAGAATCTTTCCATAGGCAAATTGTACTTCACCCCGTGTTTTTAGTCTCCTTTAAAAAATTAAAATTTTAATAATTAAAGTACATCTGATTTCAGTAGAACCTAATATTTTACTTCCTACTAAAACAACTAAGCTTCAAATCCTTAGATTTTAAATCACTGAAGGAAAAATTCATTTGCAAACAAGAATACACTGGATTTTGAAGGAGAAGATATTCCTCGTCGCAATCACAACAGATAACTGAACAAAAATTAAAAATTTAAGTTTTCTTATTTAAGTTTTCAAGTACAGCCGATGCACAACGAATTGAGTGATTTTATATAAAACCACGGAGGATTAATACTAGGAAACTATAGGAACCTAGTTAAAAGAATGAGGGGAAATATACTGCACCACACATAGAGGATACGTGGGAAATGTGTAAACCTCGAATATATATTACGTGGTAGGCTTGTTTACGTCGCTGTTTGGCAGAATATGGTCAGTTATTATTTTTCTGGTTTATGCTTAAAGTTTGTTATATTTGTTTTATGTAGATTGTAGAATTCTATATTGATGAAGAAACAAATGATGAGATAGTACTGGATTATTCAAATGAATTCACGACTTATGATGTAAGTTTTATTTGATTAAAGTTCAAATAACTCGTGAGTACTTGCATTCTAGTTAACATTTTAAATGCAGATATATCTTTCGCGGAAAAAATTAGTTGATTGGGTTCATGATACTGGAAAGCGTCCAGGTTTTATTATCATAATCTTAAAATCGGATACCGCTGCTTCAGTCAAGAAACTAAGAATCATGTTTGCTTGTGAACGAAGTGGCGTTTACAAGAAGCGAAAAGATTTTAAGCCGAAAAATCTCCGACTTACGGGTACCAAAAAATGCAATTGCACATTTAGACTCAAAGGCGAGAAACTTGGTGATTTAGATGATTGGCGATTGCATGTTGTCATTGGTGTTCACAATCATTCCGAATTGAAAAATACAGAATGTCATTCGTATATTGGTCGACTAACCGAAGCTGAGATCAGATTAGTTATAGAGATGCATAAGAACTTGGTAAAGCCAAAAGAGATTTTAGCCACCATTAAATGAAATGATACATCAAATTCTACCACAATCAAAACAATTTACAATGTGATAAAAGCATAGAATGCCATTGAACGAGCAAGGTGATCACAAGTTCAATACTTGCTTAGTAAATTGAAAGAGTTTGGTTACTTTGAATGACATCGTAAGACATTAGATGGAACAGATATTATTAAAGATATCTTTTGAGCACATTCTATTAGTTTGGATTTTCTATCTACATTTCTCAGGGTTACCATATTAGATTACACGTATAAAACCAATAGATACAGAATGTCGTTACTCGAGATTGTTGGAGTTACTTGACGGATCTTACATTCTGTATTGTCCTTGCGTATTTAGTTGCCGAAACAGAGGAAAATTATATGTGGGCATTAGAGAGGTTGAAATCAGTGTTGGTAGATTGTGAAGTGGAAATGCCATCAGTCTTCATTTCTGATAGAGAATTAACACTAGTTAATGCTATTGGATTTGTATTTCCTCAGTCCGCTCATATGTTATGCACGTGGCATATTAAAAATAATATACTCACATATATGCAAAAAAAAGCGAAAGGTATGGAGCTTGAAGAGAAGAAGTCTTTCTTAATTGATTGGAATGAATTAGTGTGTTCAAAAAATATAGTTGAATATAATGAGAATTTACAAGTGTTGCACGAAAAGTATGCAAGCCATACTTCACTTTTGAAGTATATTCACAAGACATGGCTGGATACTTACAAAGACAGATTTGTGCAAGCATGGACAGATGACTACAAACATTTTGGAAATTACACTTCTAATCGGTAATTTTGTTTAATAATTGTTGTAATTGTTATTCAAAGAATAATTGTTGTGATTAGTACTAACTTATATATATGTGTGAATGCAGGGCCGAGTCTGCTCAATCAAAATTGAAGAAACATTTAGCTAGTTGCCAATGCAATTTTGAACAAGCCTGGACGAAGATGCATTCATTATTGGAACTCTCGTTTATTGAACTTAACGCCTCAGCAAAGTCTAACCAAAGAGAAGCACATATTCCATATACTAGAGTTCACAAATTTAAGAGGCTTTGTTTCTATAAAGGCACTTGATTTGTTGCATTTCGAACTTCAGAGAATAAAAGATGTTGGTGATGAAAAATTGTTATGTGGATGTGTTCTTCGTAGAACACACGGATTGCCTTATGCGCATGAATTAGCTCGTCTTGGACCTGGTACGACAATATCGCTTGATATGATAGACGTTCATTGGACGAGATTTCATCTTGTTGAAATAAGTGGAAAGAAAGACGTGGGTTTAGCGGAGAAAATGGAAAAACTAATAAATGATGTGGAAAAGATGAAAGCTCCTTACCAAATGCAAATTTATAAGAAGATGTTGGAAGTTGTAGAACCGCGAACGACGTCTCTTGTATCTCCTAAAAGCAAAATTAAGACATGCGGAAGAGAAAGAAAAAAAGTTCTAATAATCCGACTAAAGAGATGCCTTCGCCATTTGAGCTTGTCGAAAGTGTTTATTCCCAAAGTTCTTATACTCCAAAAAAAGCTCGTACCGATAAGTTTCCTATTCGTAAACCAAAAAGGTAATAATCTTTTATTTGAATATGCATGGGTTGTATAATAACCTACTTTATTAAATTTACAGTTAGACAAACTAACTGAAGGCAGGAGAACGTATTTCCATCAAATTCCATTAGAGTTGAGGGCTTTTATCACAGATATTGTTGACGTTCGATCGGATGGTAATTGTGAATATCGATGTGTGGCTGCTTTTCTTGGATTGGGAGAATCCAGATAGAGCGAAATAAGAACAGAATTGCACAACGAGCTATATGAACACCAGAGTCTGTACGATCAAGTTTTTGTAGAGTATGGTAGAAGTTCAGCTATTCTCAAAGGCCTTTTGCATGAAGATGATGAGTTTGCGCCAATGGAAAAGTGGATGTCAATGCGTGATGTTGGTTATATTATTGCAACAAAATATAATGTTGTGCTATTCAGCATTATTGAAAGGCTTACGATGACAATGCCACCATTGGGAGGAAAAGTACCTCCACCAGTACAGCGCACTGAAATTGCGATAGCTTTTGTCAACCAAGATCATTTTGTTCAGGTAACAACATTTATATTGATAAAATTTAAAGTATCTAGTATATCTGAAAGGCTCATGGACCACGACTTGCAGGTAAAGCTTGAGCACAAACATAATATACCACCTATTTACACAAAATGGTTCAAGACTCGAGATAGGGATGCTAGCAAATGGGAGGATATTTACAGCGATAAGAGACAAGCTCGAAAGGAAAGAAATTCGTATGCAGATTGGAAGTAGTTTTGTTTTGCAAATGGAATGATAATGTATTGGAAAATTGGTTGCTGTTGTTTGGATATTGTATGATAATGTATTGGCAAATGGAATGTTAATGTATTTGGCAATTGGAATGATAATGTACTTGGCAATTTGATTGTTATTTTTTTTTAGTTCTTGTTATGTCTGTACTATAATTGGGAATTGTTGATAAACAATGGTCGACATATTATTATTATTATTAATTCTAGGCACAAACGTACTGTAAAATCGTGGTAGATAACAAAACTACGAATGAATCCTACGTGGTTATACAAACAACCGCGTTGAAAGAGAATGTGGTTTAAAACAGAAAATCGCGTATTCCTTACGTGGTTTGTCCATATACCACGTTTTTACAAAGCGAGAGTAATTCCAGAAACTCAAAAAAATAAATATGTGCTTCGATTTGGCGTAGTTTGTTAATCAACCACGTATAGACCCTACGTGGTTGTGAATGTATCCACATTAAACTTATACGAGGTTCCACCACTTACCACGTTCATATCCTACGTGGTTTTGTGTCTGATCACGAACTTATAGAGCGACAGAGAAACATAAAGTGGAAAAAAATGTCAACCAGGAACTATATCATATCAGTATGCTCAGCAAGAGGAAAGTATAAATGTGAAAACTGACCACAATTAAGCCATGACAACAAGTTAAACAAATCAAAAACCATTACATTAGCATGCTATATCCAAAATACATCACATGATCAATGACATGTCCATCCAAACTCAGCATTAAAGTTATTACAATACATACCACATCCAAAATGCATGTTCATCAAACTAAAACTAATAAACAATTAAACTTGAGGCCTGAAGTAGCGTTCAACGGCAATCCTAGCATTAGCAATTTGAGGGTTAGGTTCATTCAACATCCCATGCACGTCTTGAAGGGTCTGGGAAAAGTAATTTAAACTGAATTTAAGCATAGTGTTGAGCTGAAAAAATAAAATGAAATGAAAAAGAATATTATATTGGAAAAACAAATTTAATGGAAATAAATAAATGAAACATACCAAGTACAACTGATTGTAGGTCGGCTGAAAATGTGGAGCTCCAAACATAACATTATCTGTTAGGTATAGCGAATTGTGAACACGCAAGACACCATGTTCTCTATACCACTCCATATAATCATCTGTGTAACTCAAGGAGGAATGATGTAGTGGTATCGATCTACGCCCTTTTGTTATCACATGATTGTACCAATTCTCCCATATACTTTCCAAAAATTGATATCGTATTCGGGTGTATGTCGTAGAAGTAGTACAACGACGTGCATTTGTTGCTACAGGAGGAATAGGGACCGCGGGAATGTTCTAAACTCTGCCAAACTGCCTGAGTACTCTGTCAGGATGATACGGTTCTACAACATTCATACAAAGAATGCAACCACTGTACCACGATATAGGATGGAACAGATGATAGTGTCGTGCAAAAATATAAGGATCAAATATAACATATTCAAAGATGTAGAAAATCATTAATACAAAATGTAATAAATCATTATTAGTTATTTGATAAATGAATTTATTTACATGTTCTTCTGAATGTTATCTAGAAATATACAAAGATCAACTAATGAAGCCCCACAGTCTATAGACGGATTCCACCGAGCAGCACGTGGTAAATTCTCATAGTAAAAAACTTGTTGACGGATGAAAGCAGAGAAAATACTCGAATATTCACGACTCAAGTAAACAAAGAAACCCGACAATCTATTTCACTCCCATGCGAGTTACTAATCCAAGCTGCCTATACAGAAAAGTTGTTGCTGCCAAACCCCATTAGTATATGTGAACAGAATCCAAGTGTTTAAGTGGATCTAGAAGGCAGATGTGCACATGAGTCTTACTTTTATCAGCAAACAAAGTGTTGCCAAGAAAAAACAACAAATACGCGCAAGCGGCATGCATAATAGCTCGATCGGTCCACTCGCCGCTCACATCTTCAAATACACCATGTAACGCAGACAAACTTAGCTTATAACCAATACAGTCATTCATTTCCATCCTAGCTACTTTGTTTGAAATTCCAAGATACTTGTGAATAATGCTAACCACCTGCTCCATGTCATATGACCAGTTCTGTATCGGTTTGCCTTCTATTAGAATGTGTAATAGAGACGCGACAACATCAAAAGTAATTGCCATATCACTGAATGGCAAATGGAAAGTGTTAGTCTCTGAATACCATCGCTCTACGAAAGCCGATATCAAATACTTGTTCACGCTCTTATAGCAAGTGCTAACAATGAGATGTAAACCTGAAAACTCAACGATGGCTTTAAATCTAGTAGCATTATCTGGTATCTTCCTGTCTGATACCTTTTGAGCATGATTTACGTATGTAAGCGGTCCTCGGTCCTTTACAAATATATCTGCAAGATAAAAAATGAAGTAAATATAATTTAAGTACATTTAATTATTAGCTACGTACCTGGTCGAGCCATATCATGGAAGCAACATGAGTATCAAACTCTCTAATCACATCATTTATTCTTAGTCCTCCTTTCTCATTAAACCTTCTTCATCACCCTCTTCTTCGTCTTGTTGTTGTTCATTGTCTTCTTCTTTTTGTTGTTCTTCTAGGTCTGTCAGATCTTCACTTTCCCTTACAACAATTCTGTAATCATCCTTAGCTTCATCGTGTTTCTCTTCATCCCTATCTATATTCATGTTTGCACTTGTGCCTTCGGCTGCCTTCTCCGCTCTCCTTTTTCTTTTTGAAGCAGTCATTCGTTTACGAGGAGCTATCTGTAAATAAAACTGAATGTGTTAGTTAACTGTCATCATCGCATATATTTTTTCTTTCAAAATTACAGGTCACCACGGAATAAAAGAGCGTGGTACATAACAAAACCATGAAGCTGATACCCGGGGTAAAACTACATTCCACGGAAATTGTATACGTGGTTTTCAGGTTTCCCCCATAGTGAATATACATGGTAGACTACTAAATTTACTTACCTACGAATTGCATTTACGAGGAAAACCAGATAACCACGAAGATGATCTCCAAGGAAAAAAAAAATAATTCCTCGTATATTCTCAAAGTGGTATACCTTTTAATCACGTATTTTTCATGTGTGGTAACCTGGAAAGATAAAAAAAACAAATTCTATAACCACGAATTGCATTATCATGTGTGATGGTTTGATCATGCGTGGTAATAATCAATCAGTACGTATACAATTACAGAACTGAACAACCCAAACATCGATCAAACCAATTATCCCAAGAATCAATACGTGAAACCCTAACTGTATGATGAATATTACTTGTCTTCTCTTCCCTTGGTTGATGCGTGCGATCGACTGAAGTTGAAATGAATTGCGGTAGAAATCTTTAGACCTAAATTTGCATGATTTTGAAATGTATCGCGTCGTGAGAAAGAGATTTGAGGAGCAACGAGAAGTGAAGTAAAGGGCAAGGGTAAGATTGGAAAAGGGGCGGGCTACTTACTAATTATATGGGTACACAGGTTTTTTTATTTTGGGGGGGGGGGGCTACTAACTAAAAACACTGGTTGAAATAGAATTTGCCCTGTCCCTATTGTATCCAAAAAGCGGATAAACATGGGGTTCTTATTGACACTCCAATTTATGTTAAGGGGGGCCAAATTCTAAGGACACTCCACTTTTTTAAATTTTTTAAGGTGGGTCCATGTAGGTAGATAATTTTTTTAACTTTCTACACTTTTACCCTTGCTTTTAAAACTTACGCACCGTAAAATCATCAAACCTCTAAATCAAAAAATCCTAAATCATTTAACTGCAAATAACGTCAGGGAATAGTTGATGTCATGTGCATATGATTTAATAAACTAAAATTAGATCTTAACCCTAACAACATGTGCATACGATTTAACAAACTGAACTTAGATCTTACCTTCTCATCACTTTGATCAACTCCAACATGACGTTCACTCTCCTGTGTCAATATCATATTGTTTTCTTTTTTGATCATGTTGTTAGGGTTTGATTTCTCCACAACTAATGATGCTGATTAACCATTAATTTTTTTTAGTGAACAAAAAAGTGAAATTAAGCCTAAATGAGTAATGAGGTAAAATTACCTTTATTTGTTAAGGGTCTACTTCCCTCACTGGTACTCCTCTTAACAAATTTTTTTTAAATAGTGGCCCTTCCTTAATAATATTTGGAATGTTAATAACAATGCCTATAAATACCTTATATCAAAAAAAAATGGATGCGGATATGGATACATAGATATCCATATCCGAAAATTATCCATCCAAAATTTTAACATTATTTCCAAAACTATATGTATTTTAGTACAATGAATGTGATTTATTTATTGCTTTACTAAGTCGAATGTTATTTTTTATACATTAAATGCATATTAGCTACTCAAATCTATTTAAGTTCATTATATATGTTTATTGTTAACGCTTTCATGATCAATGGAATTGAAAAACATTTATGTTAAACTAAAAAAAATCATTTATATTTCTTGAAATATCGATCGTTGGCAGGTAGGATAATTATCCGATATCCGTCCGTATCCGTGGATATGGATATCCAATATCCAAAATGATTTTGAATACGGATAAGGATATAGCATTATCTGTATTCGAAAATATCCGCCGACATCCCTAATCTTGGGATCTTTTGCATTCTTCATTCTACTCATTGACAAAACTACTGTTTGATAATTACTTGCAAATTCAAATTGTAAGAGTGTTTACATTGTGTTGCTAAAAGCACCGTAGCTTTGCGATGCGGTCTCTAATGCAACTCGCAGTACCCTTAACATTATGTTATAATGTACTTATCATCAAAATTTAACCTATAATTATTTTTTACTATGTTATACAAAAATAGGGAAAATGATATGGATTAAGAATCTTAAGGTTGTATTAGCACTAAAATGGGATGAATGGCGTTTTCTTAAAATTGTGAATTTTTAATAACTCTTTTCAATTATGATTGTATGTATGTGTACAGTATGATCACAAAATCAAATAAGTAAAAATATAATAAAAGTAAAAAAAGAATTAAAGAAAAATTTACAAAGATTTCCGTACTTCTTATGCTCAAATAGACTAAATTAAACTAAAAATAAAAACATACATAGCCGAGCAATATAGTATAAAAATGATTTTATTTCCTAAACCACGAATTTTTTATGGCTTTTAATGGAATTAAAATGAAAGATAAATACTATAAGTATAATTATTTTATAGAAAATTATAAACTAATGTAAAATGTGTTTTTAATGGTTAAAGTGCTAATATCATTGAATATTATTATAGCTCTATTATTTGAATGAAAATAAATAATGTTTCACAAATGTTGGATGTCACCTTTTGTCATATTTATATATATATATATATATATATATATATATATATATATATATATTATTTTTGTCGTTTAAAATAATATTTTCTCATATCATCCACTAGTTGAAGAAAATATGAGATGAACAATGTAAGCAAAATATAAATTTATTGTTTTTAGGGATTTATGATTAAAAGGATTTTTACTAATATTTGGACTATGTTGCTCCGAAGAGAGTTGGAGGTATGCTTAAAAGGCAAGAATATAATTTGTTACGTATATATCTAACTCAATGACCAATCTTGCTATTAATAAAAGTATTTGATTTTTATTATATACTTTATTATATGTTAATATAATTGATTAAGTAATTAATTTAAAACATATATAATAAAAAATTCTTTTTAAAATTAGCTACTTATGTACTCGAATTCCGACAGACCGATTTTTTTTTTAAATTCTAATCTATCGAAACTCGTGTTGGTTTGCTCTGGCATCCTACAGAAAAGATAGAGACATAAAATATGTTAGAGCTTAGAAAATATCTCACAGTAGAATGGGTAAAATATAATATAACCAAAGTTTAGCTTTACCGTATTAATACTGCCTAACCAGTATCCAAAGCTATCATGTCTCTACCGCAGATCTAACCTGCGAGTATGTTATTAGGAGGGGCTCAGAACACAAGTTCTGGTGACTGGATTTAAATTATACACTTTGGATAATCCTACATATACCGTTCAATCACATTTTCTTATTTATTAGATTACTTGGGTTAACAGCACTCAAGGCTTACACGCACGTCGTACCCATTTACTTCCCAGTGGATTAACCTAATACAGTATATATGTAGCTACCCCTCAATATTGAGGTACACCCCATGGTACCCCACTCGCACGGTCTCCACTGTAATGCCACAAAAATGAACACAGTCCCCCGTCCTACGCCGGAGTGACGTACGGATATCTACATAACAATGTTACGTTCTGCATATATCTATCATTACAAAGCTACGCAAGCATACAAACTGCCACCGTTGATCAAATCAGATTTCATACCAGAGTAATTGTGACGACCCCAAACCCCGTATTGACGGAGGCAAGGGTAATATTTGGAATATAACACATAAACAGATAATAGCAGAACAGAATTAAATAAATACACCAAATAATGTACAAATAATACACTAGATAAACGTAATCATCAGAGTTACACAATATACAGGATCATACTTAGTACAAATACAGTTCAGCTATACATAAATGTCTACAGCGGAAAACAAACATAATATGTACAACAGGAGCTGAACAACATAAAAAGAAATAAATGGTAGAATCCATCTTCAGCTCCAGCTATCCAGAAAGAGCCTGCTAAAACCTGAATACAAGGTTGCTCGTGTAGGAAAAAAGGCACCCGAGTTTGCAAGTGAAACAAACTACGAGTCAGTCATGGGACTGGTATGAGAAATCTACTTAACACATTATACAATTGGCTAATCACAGGACCACGCCACTTTTGCGGAACGGTTTTACTCCATTGGATTGCCAGTGCTTTAAAACAAATAATTCTTTTAAACATCGCAATGCTTTTTATAAAAATGAAGCCATTATAAGACTCAGTTCCCATCACACAATGCAATGCAAACCGGAGGATAGAGTTTTTAACTTATAATGGCCAAAATATGCTTGATACGAATAAAACAAAAGCATTTAATATTACTAGTGTTTATATGTTCCAAAACAATTTCAAATCATAAGTATCAATCATAGACGACATGAGCGTCCCATGCCACTATGTCGCCAAATATAAGTTTACAATCAAAACCGCACAATCACGTATTTGGAAATTGGATTTCCATCATGAACCAAGGCAAAAGATAGTCCTTACCGACTTCGAGACTCTCTAGCCCGAGCCTCAGGATCAGAGCTCGAGTGACCCTAGGAGCGACAGGGTCGGTCCACCGATGTGGATTAAAATTCCTGAACACTACGTTTCCCCGCCCTTTGGGGTGTAAATGAGCCAACGAATGACTCTATCGGTCCCAGATCGACCGATATAACCGAGGCGCCTCGCAACAGCAACAACCACATAGGTGAAAATAATACAAATGTCAGCCAGTTCAAGCACCGACACCACCTCTAACTAGAAAGAAACGCATGTCCTCCCTGAGGTCCTCTCTCGTTTCTGGTTCGTACCGGGGTGTGAGGTTCGCGAATTCACGTTATACACAAAGCTATGACACACAGGCGGTGCTTTGATCATCACCACAAGAATTTGCTTTTCAACAGAAGCCCTGATCACTGCATCTTAGCATGCCACACAAGCAATTCACACCATGCAACTGATGGCTATCAATCACACAGAATGAATTCCAATGTCAGACACACAGTCCATTTGCAAGTCCATTCTGGGTCTGAACGAAACCGGAGGCACTATATACCTCGCATACCCATCGATCTCCACGTACGTCTGAACGATCACCACTTGTTATCCATATTTCGGGATGCCTCCCAATCAGGACATTAGTTACCATCCAAACGAGGTGAAGATCTCCGGTCTTCAGCCATCGTCTTCATCTTCGACTTCTTATCGTCGATTCAGTTGTTCAGAATGGGATAAACCCGGTCTTTCTAAGCAACTCGCGTATATAAATAACCAGTGCTACACAAACACAACATACGCCTTATTCCAATTCATTAGTCACTAACCGTAAATCAGTAAGAGAACGATTTCCCAAATATTAACCCCGAAGGCCGAAACCAACATCAGATCAAAACCCAGGAAACCATTCGACTTAGCTAACCTTCAGTTAGTTTCTAAATTTCACATTCCATATCATTTATAATATTTTACAACGATTTATCGCTATTTTTATTTATTTATTTATAGCCAATTCATTCAAACGACGACTCGGGCCATAACGCGGCCGTGGCGCTGTTTTTCTTCAGATTTGATTTACACATATCTGAAAATCTAACCGTTGGATCTTCACAAAATTTATATCATTAGAAAGATCTTTTCAAAACGAATCCAAAAGTTCCAGTTTTGGGAAAATCCGACGGTCGGATCTCCTGGTACAATCGTTTGAAGTTTCGATTTCAAAATACGAACTGCAGCGTCGTTATTTGATTTAATTTAATTATATTTATATATATATAAATATAATCTATTTTGGCGTTGTTTTTCTTCAGATTTGAATTAAACATATCTGAAAATCTAACCGTTGGATCTTCACAAAATTTATATCACTAGAAAGATCTTTTCAAAACGAATCCAACGGTTCCAGTTTTGGGAAAATCTGACGGTCGGATCTCCCGGTAATTCGTTTGAAGTTTCGATTTCAAAACATGAACTGCAGCGTCGTTATTCGATTTAATTTAATTATATTTATATACATATATAAATATGATCGATTTTGGCGCTATTTTTCTTCAGATTTGAATTAAACATTCCAGACAATCCAACCGTTGGATCTTTACAAAGTTGGTGTCGTTGGAAAGATATTTCCAAGGCGAACCCAAGGTTTCGGTTTCGGGAAAATCCGATGGTCGGATCTCCCGCACTAATTGTTTGAAATCACGGTTTCAAAACACGAAATGCAGCTTCATTATTCGATATATTTTAATTATATATATATATATATATATATATATATATAATCGATTCTTCGATTTCAAAACTATATGCTTTTCATATATTTGATAAAAATGATATTTTTATCCAATAGACATTCACTTTGACACTTCACTATTTTTAACAACTCATGTATATAGTAAAAATGTGATTTTTATTGTAAAATGATTTATTTCAAAACACGACTATTTTATATAGTTCATATAGACGATAAAAATATGATTTTTGTTATAAAACAATTTATTTTAAAACACGAATACCATTCAACACATGAATTTCTATTCAACGAATGAATTTCTATTCAACACATGAATGTTTTCTATAGTTTGAATATATATAGTAAAAATGTGATTTTTATTGCAAAACAATTTATTTAAAACACGAATACCATCCAAGACATGAATATTATTCAAAATTTCGGCAGCATAACGGAAGGGTAGTTAAAACCGGGGTCGTCCCTAGTACGGCTCCTTGCTCTACCTTAAAGCCTCACAACTTTTGACAATGGGGATTTCAAGCATCTAGTTCGCACGCAGGCGGCATGTATATTTTTTTTTCATTTCCACAAACTAATCCTACGTGGTTTCAACCAAATAATCCTCAACCACAAACGGGTATTTTTCAACCACAATCAATCAATTTCAACCACGAACAATTCTAATCAACCATTCGCTATCAACCAATTTGCACACCAATCACAACCAATAAATATCGTCCATGGTTTGTGGACGAAGGGTGTATATATATATTTATATAAGCATTTCACTTCTATTTCAACACATATATAATTTTTACAACGCATATATAACTTATATATCGAACGTACAACTTATACAATGCTTATACAAGAGGTGTACAACGCTCATATAACTCATACATCGACTATATAATTTATACATCGTCGTTTTCCATATCGTTTATGATTTAGAAATCTCACATTGGGTTCCACTTCACCAAAAATAGCAGAAGGCTCAGAAAAATATGTGGTCTCTTCTAAAATGTAGAAGACATCCTCACGGTCCCGGTGTCTCTTATTTCACTGGATTTCGACAAGGAACGAAAAAGATATGATTTTTACAAGTTTGCAACGCTTAAAAGTGTAAAAATCAGTTTAATTAACAAGGCCGTACCTTTTCTGAAATGGTTCCAAACTAGGTTTGGATTTTTTGATCAATCCGTGTAACGGTTCCATGATCGGGTTGCGCGAGGTCGAAGAGGGAGGAGAGGCGCAGGGATCAGTGGTGGAGCGGTCGGGTTCGGCGGCGCAAGGCGATCTCGGCAGCAGTTCAAAGGTCGGAACTTCACGAGGGTGATTCTGTCGATTTTCTCAATGATAATTAGCAAACTTTATATGGATTTGAAGAGAATTCCAAGCTCTACAAAATCCATAACATGAGCCCCGAATTTTATTGAGTAGATTTGGAGAAAAAGAGGAGAGAAGGTGGAGAACCCTTTCCGTCTTGCGCGTCTGAAGGAAATACGGGGAGAGAGAAAATGAAATGGACCAATGATTTTTTTTTATATATTTATATATTTTTAAAAAATCGAAAATACCCCTTATCTCATACGAACTCCAATCCAAACCCAACGACTGTCGTCCCTAGCTAAATACCATCATTTCGAACACAATGGGATATGTTTCGTAGGCCTATTCGACTGTTTCAGTCAGTTTTTCTTCAAATGAAAATATAAAACATTCAATATTTGATTTGAACGAACATTTCAATTTGCCGGGGCCACATATTGATTCTAAAAATTCCCGAAAAATAAATCTAGCTATCTTTTGATGATATGGTCCCCACAAAACTAGTTTCAACGAATTCTGAGACCGTTTGAAAAATGGCCTTTTTCTGGTTGATCCAATTTAATAGAAATCGACCAAACACATTTTCTTTTGCCACGCACGCATACTAGCTTTAAAAATTATGAAATTTGAAACCTAGCAATAATTTAACATCCCGGATCCAACAAAAGTGGTTTCGTCGAATTCCGATGTCTTTTGCAAAATGGCCATTTTCACGGGCTATATAAACTCTATAGCGACCTTTCCGAAAATTCATTTGGCCATAACTTTTGCTTCCCGCTATGAAACTTCGATTTTTCAGATTCGTTAGAAAGGTATTCACTAACAGATTTAAATATTTTTGGTTTAACTCAAATCCGTTTTGTTTTGCACCCGGTACAGTCAGTCAAAGTTTGAAATGAAAATTTGACACGACCGCGCCATTTCAGGCCTTGTTTATAATTCAAAGTAATTATATTTATTTTCAACTTCGATTCAAACTTACTTTTCATCATTATTATTTAAAATATTTATTTTAAATACTTAAAATTCTCTATTTTAGCCAATTTATTTATTTTTAAATTGGTTCAGATTTTCCAGGTCGTTACAATCTCCCCCACTTAAAACTTTTCGTCCCGGAAAGGAACAAAGTCGAAAGTGGTTTGATTAATCAACTCTACATTCAATCTGGCTTCCATTCTCCAACTTTTCAGTTTCTGAGAATTTTCAAATTCTTCAAAAATTTGGCTAACACCCGGAATTTTCGAAAAATTTCTCCATAACCTCCTTTGTACGGGGAGGGGTTTGGAAATTTATTGGGCCATATTAGGTACCCAATATATCCTATAAAGCTTATACATATTTATAGTGATATATTCTGGTGTTTACAGGGGAGCGTGTATAGATAATAACTCCAGAGAATAAATTCTCGTCACCCTGTCAAAGCCTGAGGGGGTGTGTATTTTTAATTGCTCCAGAGAATAAATTCTCGTCACCTCGTCCCGTGTGGGAAATAAATAATCCATGTACCGTATCTAATGACTAGAGAGACGTGATTATTGTCAACTCCAAACCCGTGTGGGGTTTTTATTAATGTGGCAATTTACCATTACATTTTATATGGTCCATATCAGTCATCAGTTCAACCTGTAATATATAGTCATCGCCATACAAGCCTCTCGCTCGTATGGTAAATCTTCCACCTCGTCACACAAGCTCCAAATGCTTATGTGGTATATGATGAAGTATGCCTATCTTCGAGAAGTATGCCATGTAGTGTAGTTAAAAATTAATTGTTACTATCCTATGGTGACATTTATTATTTCACATAGAACAACCAGCACTCCGCATCCAATGGCATTCACAGGAGTTGATATAATAATATTTCGCATCCAACTCATTAAGGTTTACCTATTTGTCGGGCATGCAAATAAATTCTTTACTCAACAGCTAATCCATTTACCTGTTTCAAACATATATAATGCACATGTATATATTTCCATCTATTTTTAAATCAGTTCAATACGTGATTTAATCGAATAAATTCTAACATCCATTCTCTTATTGATTAAATTAACTATCGTTCTAATAATTTAATTAACCAAACCTCCTATCATACAACACAAACAACACGCAATTTGTTTTTAACTTTCCAAAATCATACAAATTAATTCATACACTCTTTTACTTTTCAAATATATATCTTTAATATGTTCAAAAATCATATTTCTAAAACCAAACTATATATAATCACAAATACGTTATTTATAAACATATAACTCTCAACTCGTTCGGGGGTACTTCTGACCCCATCTCTAACAAGTTATTCCGATTCTGCTATACTCGCACTAGGATATTACTGATCCTATCTGTATTGAGTTACCCGTCCGAGAACACTACTGGTTCTATCTCTGACGAGTTCGTTAATGTGTTATATTCCAGCACTAAGCTTAACCAAAGCTCTGATACCACGCTGTGACGACCCTAAACCCCGTACTGACGGAGGCAAGGGTAATCTTTGGAATATAACACATAAACAGATAATAGCAGAACAGAATTAAATAAATACACTAGATAATGTACAAATAATACACTGGATAAACGTAATCATCAGAGTTACAAAGTATACAGGATCATACTTAGTACAAATACAGTTCAGCTATACATAAATGTCTATAGCGGAAAACAAACATAATATGTACAACAGGAGCTGAACAACATAAAAAGAAATAAATGATAGAATCCATCTTCAGCTCCAGCTATCCAGAAAGAGCCTGCTAACACCTGAATACAAGGCTGCCCGTGTAGGAAAAGGGGCACCCGAGTTTGCAAGTGAAACAAACTACGAGTCAGTCATGGGACTGGTATGAGAAATCTACTTAACACATTATACAATTGGCTAATCACAGGACCACGCCACTTTCGCCGAACGGGTTTACTCCATTGGATTGCCAGTGCTTTAAAACAAATAATTCTTTTAAACATCGCAATGCTTTTTATAAAAATGAAGCCATTATAAGACTCAGTTCCCATCACACAATGCAATGCAAACCGGAGGATAGAGTTTTTACCTTATAATGGCCAAAATATGCTTGATACGAATAAAACAAAAGCATTTGATATTACTAGTGTTTATATGTTCCAAAACAATTTCAAATCATAAGTATCAATCATAGACGACATGAGCGTCCCATGCCACTATGTCGCCAAATATAGGTTTACAATCAAAACCGCACAATCACGTATTTGGAAATTGGATTTCCGTCATGAACCAAGACAAAAGATAGTCCTTACCGACTTCGAGACTCTCTATCCTGAGCCTCGGGATCAGAGCTCGAGTGACCCTAGGAGCGACAGGGCCGGTCCACCGATGTGGATTAAAATTCCTGAACACTACATTTCCCCGCCCTTTGGGGGCATAAATGAGCCAACGAATGACTCCATCGGTCCCGGATCGGCCGATATAACCAAGGCGCCTCGCAACAGCAACAACCACATAGGTGAAAATAATATAAATGTTAGCCAGTTCAAGCACTGACACCACCTCTAACTAGAAAGAAACGCATGTCCTCTGTAACGACCCGTATTCTACGCATCATAGGATCGTAGGATATTTATTTCTTTCACATAAGAAGTTGTATGGTCATGTAACTTTGGGAGACGACTATTGGGGTCATTTCCCATGTTCATGATTTTTCCCGATTTTTAAATGACCATTTTACCCCTAGTTGGCACTATTTTGGCCATAACTTTTGATTGGAAAGGAATTTTGACCTGAAACCACTTCCATTGGCTCCGGATGATGGTTTACAATTCCGTAGAGTGGTCACATTAGCCAAACGGACTCACCGTTTGGGAGATATGGCTGAAACAAGTTTCAGATGGTGAAAAAAAGCTTAATTGGGCTTAACCGGGTGATTAGCAGCTAGGCCCAAAGGGGAATTTCGGGATTAGGAGTTTAAAAGGGCTGTTAGGGTTTGGACAATACCTTTTTCTCATTTTTCAGCCGTCACTTTCCATCCCTCTTGACCTAGCCATGGTCTCCACTCTCTAAATCCCTCTAAAACACCCAAAATCACTTCCTAATCAAGGATTAAGGCTTAGAGGCATCAAATCAAGGAGAATTAGCACAAGGACCGAGGTAGAGCTGCTGTTATATATTGGAATACGTGCAAATCAGAGGTTCACTTCAGATCTGAAAGTTTTATTGTGGCAAAGGTGAGTGATTTGCATAGTTTTTGCACTAATTACGGTAATTAAGGGTAATTAGTGAAGATTAGCGAATTTGTACACTAATAAATTCTGGAAAAATGATTAGAAATTCTTAAATAATATTTTATGCCTCTGTTAGAAATTTGGTTCGATTTGATTAAGTTTTGTTAACCCTATGATTAGATTTACTTAAACATGCTTAGGGGAAAATTTGGGGTTTTGACCATGTTTGATCCACTTTACATGCTATGATTTGTGTTATGGTGTTCGTGGTCGATACTATATGTTGCTATGACTGTATGAGATGTTTTTTGATTATTTAGAAGTGTTAGTTTGGTCAAAAACGCCGTCGAATGGCGAAAGACTGTCGCTGGAACGAAGTGCAGGAATTTACCCGGATCGGATCGCCCCCTATGAGCACGATCCGATGGAAGCCCACGCCACAATCCATTCCACTTCGAAGGCCACGAACCGATGCAGCGCCGTGTCCAAACTGAAGTACCCCGATCCGAATCGCTCCAGCTTGGTGGACCACGAACCGATCAGAAGGTGCGATCCGAGATGAGGCGCGACGATCCAGACGAGGTAGCACGACCCGAACCCAATGGGTTGCCAGCGCCACGAGCTGTTGAGGCGCGATCCGTATGGTGCGACACGATCCGATGGAGCTGGAGCACCACGAGCCAGCAGGAACTCGATCCGATCCGATTGGGGTGGCGCATCACGAACCGAACCATCCAAGGGAGCACGATCCGAGGAGAAGACTGAATGAAGACCGATCCGGAAGTGAAGACTATAACCCGAGATGCAAAGGAAGTCCAAATGAGAAGTTAGAGCTCAAGATTCAGATGGGAATCAACGAGTTCGTTTCATGGTTGGGCTTTGCTGCGGGACGCGTGTCAAGGGGTTATCGACGTCTATAGCTTTGGACCACTATGGTAGGAGGTACGAAGGCGGATTCAGGGCCATTATGGCATCGGTAGAACCAAGGGCTACAACCAATGAAGTGGGTCATTGAAATGTTTGGTCATGACTCCATATGTTTAGTTTGGTCATAGCAGGGTTTCTACAAGTCGGGATTCGTCGTTACCTCAGTTTGTCTAGTGTTCCAAAGTGGTAGATGTCGTACACTTTACGCACTGAGTGAGAGATGTGAGGATGGTTGCTATGGATGATTGGTTTACTATCATTGTGACATGCACACCCCACCCCCGTATTCTTACACTATTTATTATGGCACCTTAGAGCATTGTACGGTATGTGGTACTAACTCTTTGGTTGTAGGTCCAGGTTCAGGTATGGTTTAGTATACCTGTTATTATTCTGTTTAGATGCTTATCGCTCATACCAGACTTTATGTCTGACCCAGAGTTTTATGTCTCCTCTTATTACTCTGGGTGCTCACACGAGCAGACTAGAGACAGGTTGGCTGGTGATGTACGGGTAGATGATCCGGAGACGAGCAGGAGGCTTCCACGTAATATACATATAATATTCTCCCTGTATTGTTGAAGATCACTACTTGGGCATTGGTGGTGCATCTTCTACTTTAGCTTTCTTTTGATTAGAGACAGTAAATTTGGAAAATTGTAATAAGCTGTATTTGAATTTCCGTTGCTCTGATGATTGATGTTGATTTTAGTTATCAGCTTATGCACTGTCTCACCTGTTTTATGTCAAGTATGTTATTATTATATTTTGTTCCATGCGCTGTGAGACATTCTACAGGTTTTGTGTCAGTTCTTCACTTCTTTCCTTTCTTTGACGACCGTTCCGTGCTAATCGGGCACGTGTACAGCGCACTTTCGGAGGAAATGCCGACTGGTACGGGGCGGGCCGTCACACTTGGTATCAGAGCTCTAGGTTGCGTAGTTAACCTAGGGAAGTTATCAGGGAGAGATAATATACGTATACGAGAGAGCGTATTTGTGATTACTTTGGTTTTTAAAAGCTATATATATATACTATTACTAGTATAAGGATGAAGTCGTACTGCACTAGCACCACTATGGAGTCGTTAATCGTTTCCTTTTTCAGATTGACGATGAGCCGATATACTAGAGGTGCTGGTAGGGGAGCCAATAATGGGAATGCTGGTGACATGAGGACGATGTTTACTGACCTCATGAGAGGGATGCTTAGAGATGTACAAAGGGCAGCTCCCAATGGTGGAAATGGTGGTGGTCCAATAGTGCAGGCGCCGAGGGTCGACTTCGCCAAGCTGAATAAGGATTATACTAGCCTTGGTGGGAAGCCATTTCTCGGAACGGAGTCGGCCACGGATGTTCAGGATTGGTTGGATAGTTGCGAACGTATCTTCGAGGATTTGGGTATCGAGGATGCAATGAAGAGAAAGCTAGCGTCCCGTCAGCTGCAAGGGCGGGCAATGAATTGGTGGAATGCTATAAAGGCAGCTACTCCCGAAGATCAGATCACTTGGGAGCAGTTTAAAGCTCGCTTTAGCGAAAAGTTCATTTCAGCTGCTCAGAAGTCAATGCTGTTTAAGAAATTCTTGGAGCTCAAGCAGAATGGCAGAGCTGTCTCGGAGTACATTGCTGAATTCGACACTTTGTCGAAGTATGGGTTATCTCTTATTGATACTGCCGAGAAGAAGAATGAGAAATTCATAACTGGTTTGGATCAGTACTTAGGGGAAAAGCTTATTAACCACATCGATGAGACGTTTGAGTCGATTGTGGGGAAAGCATTAAGATCAGAAAGTCTCTACCCTAAGTCGAAGACTGAGGTTGCATCTGCAGATGAGCCAAAGCCACAAGCAAGTGGTGGAGGCAAGGGTGGTTCCCAGAATAAGAGAAAGCAGAACCAAGCTAAGGATGGCCAGAAGAAAAAGAATAAGCAAGATGTGGAGTGTTTCAGCTGTGGTAAGAAGGGCCATTATGCTAGTAATTGTCGGGCCAAGCCAGCGGATAGGAAGTGCTTCAACTGTGGCCAAATGGGACATCACAAGGACAAGTGTCCACAGCCCCCTAAGGAAAAGCAAATGGTGAAAGCCTACGCTCTTAATGCTATTCCTTCTTCGTCGAATGCCCCAACAGCGGCGGAGAAGGGAAAGAATGTCCTCATTCAAGGTATGCTTTCTGTTTATGATGTTCCTGTTAGAGTTTTGTTTGATACCGGAGCTTCCAGTTCTTTCATATCTAGTGACCTGGTAGATAGGTTGGGATTGGAGCCCGAGATTGTCGATAGACCTTTAGTAGTGACGAACCCGATTGGTGGTTCGACTAGCCTTAGCATGATTTGTCGTAATGTGGTCTTATCGAGTCATGGATGCATGTTTGTTTGTGATTGCTTTGTTTTGGGCTTTACTGGGTTTGGCATTATTTTGGGAGTAGATTGGCTCCAAAGATACGGGGTGGTGGTAGACTGTGAGGGCTTGTTGGTGACAGCTAGAGCGGATGATGGGCGGAGGATAGTGTTTGGTGGTCTACCCAGTTAGGGGGTATTGTCTAGTTTTCTAAACTCCCTCGACATTCCGCATAGTGAGTTGTCAGGTTTGCCCGTGGTTGGCCAGTATCCGGATGTTTTCAAAGAAGTGACCGGGCTTCCACCACACCGAGAGATTGAGTTTCGTATTGATTTGGTAAAAGATTCCAGGCCTATAGTGATGCCACTCCGTCGTATGGCACCAAGAGAGCAGCGAGAGCTCGAGGTGCAAGTCAGCGATCTTTTGAAGAAGGGATTTATCAGAAGGAGTGTTTCTGAATGGGGAGCACCAGTTGTGTTTGCTACCAAGGCGGATGGTTCCCTTCGTTTGTGTGTAGACTACCGCGAGTTGAATAAAGTGACGAGGAAAAACAAGTATCCTCTACCGCGGATAGATGATTTGTTTGATCAGTTGAGTGGCGCGAGAGTATTTTCTCAGTTGGATCTCGCGACAGGTTTTCATCAGCTTAGAGTGGAAGCTGAGAGTATAGCTAAAACGGCATTTCGAACGCCGTCTGGATTTTATGAATGGTTGGTCATGCCATTCGGGCTGACCAATGCCCCAGCATATTTTGTGGATCTTATGAATAGGGTATTCAGAGATCAGTTGAATAAGTTTGTCCTTGTGTTCGTTGATGATATTTTGGTCTATTCGAGGACAGAGGAAGAGCACAAGGAACATTTAAGAGTAGTGATGGAGGTGTTGAGGAAACACCAATTGAAAGCAAAGTTTTCTAAGTGTCACTTCTGGAAGAGGGAAGTGAGATTCTTGGGCCATGTTGTATCAGAGAATGGTATTGCCGTGGACCCGGCAAAGGTGGCTACGGTACAGGATTGGCCTACGCCCAAGAATGCAACAGATGTAAGAAGTTTCTTGGGATTAGCTGGATATTATCGTAAGTTTATCCAAGGTTTCTCCAAGACAGCAGCACCATTGACCCAGTTGACCAAGAAGAATCAAGCTTTTGTCTGGGATGAAAGGTGCGAGAATGCATTCAAAAGTCTAAAGGACAAGTTGACAAGCGCACCAGTGTTAGTCATTCCTAAGGGGGATGAAGAGATGACGGTATACACGGACGCCTGTGGTACCGGACTGGGTGCTGTATTGATGCAAGGCGGTAGGGTTATAGCTTACGCAAGTCGGCAATTGAAACCGCACGAGAGAAGATACCCTACCCATGATTTAGAATTGGCAGCGATCGTGTTCGCGTTAAAGATGTGGAGACACTATCTCTTGGGAGAAAGATTTGAGCTGTTTACAGATCATAAGTCGTTAAAGTATCTCTTCTCTCAGAAAGATCTGAATCTCCGTCAGCAGAGATGGTTAGAGTTCTTAGCTTCCTATGATTTTGACATCGCATACACACCGGGAAAGGGCAATGTGGTGGCCGATGCATTGAGTAGAAGACATGCCAGCTTAGGGGTTATGTTCCTTGAATGGAAGCAACTGGAGTTTATCGCGGGGTTTGATTTCAGGCCAAAGTGCGAATTAGATCCAGAAATGTTAGCAAGTTTGACGATCAGACCCACTTTGATTGAGCGGATCGGCTCTAGTCAGAGGGACGATCCTAACCTATTGGAAATCATCTCCAAGTTAGTGATGTGTGTCGATGAGGAGATGAACAAGTATGGGCTTGATCGAGATGGATGGCTTAGAAAGAATGGAAAGCTTGTTGTACCCAATGTCAATGGATTGAGGGATGAAGTGCTTAGAGAATGTCATCACTCAAAACTGACTATACATCCCGGTGGTAATAAGATGTATCGAGACATGAGACAGACTTACTACTGGGAAGGGATGAAAAGGGACGTTGGGAAGTTTATATCCAAATGCATGAATTGCCAGCTAGTTAAAGCCGAACAAAAGAAGCCTAGTGGGTTGTTGCAACCATTAGAAATTCCCGAATGGAAATGGGAGCAAGTCTCGATGGATTTCATTGATGGTTTACCAAGGACTAGATCGGGACATGATAGCATATGGGTAATTGTGGATCGGTTGACTAAGAGTGCAAGATTCATACCAGTCAAATCGACCAGAACGGCAGCTAAGTTAGCAGAATTATATATAAAGTGGGTAGTGAGATTTCATGGAGTACCCAAAAGCATTGTGAGCGACCGAGACCCGTTGTTCACTAGTGGGTTTTGGAAGAGCTTACAAGAGGCTCTAGGGTCAGAGTTACATCTCAGTACCGCATATCATCCTCAGACCGACGGTCAGACGGAGAGGGTGAACCGTATTTTGGAAGATCTCTTGAGAGCATGTATATTGGATTTTGGTGGATCATGGGATGACCATTTGCATCTAGTAGAGTTTGCATATAATAATAGCTACCAATCCAGTATCGGTATGGCTCCGTTTGAAGCTTTGTACGGAAGACCGTGCAACTCACCATCATGTCGGATAGAGACTGGCGAGAAGTTTATGCTTGGACCAGATGTGGTGAGGGAAACTTCAGATAAGATTAAGATCATTCAACAACGAATGAAGGCTGCCCAAGATAGGCAGAAGAGTTATGCTGATAAGAGGAGAAGAGACATAAAATTCTCCGTTGGTGACTTGGTATTTGTCAAGATTTCTCCGTTGAAGAGCGTAATACGATTTGGCAGGAGAGGCAAGTTGGCACCAAGATTTGTTGGCCCATTCCCTGTTCTTGAACTAGTCGGGAATTTGGCATATAGAGTTGACTTACCAGAGAAGATGACGGGAGTTCACAATGTATTTCATGTTTTCCAACTAAGGAAGTTCGTTCACGACTCAGATATGACTATTTCATCTGATCAGTTGGGTGACTTCGAAGTAGAACCCGAGGCGGTTGGGAACCGCAAGCCGGCCTGTATTGTCGAGCACGACATGAAGCAACTTCGAAGGAAGGCAGTGAAGCTAGTCAAGGTTCAGTGGGGCGAGGACGAGAATGATTGTACTTGGGAGACAGAGGAGAACATTAGGAAAGCACACCCAGAACTCTTTGCCTGGTAAGATTTTGACTTCGATTTAGTTTTCCGCATGCTCGGATAGGCTTGTTTGCTTGTTTTGCATGTTTGATTGTTGTATGTGGTTGTTAGGCATGCGGGATCCTTTGTATGTTTTGGGTTAAGGAATTTCGGGGACGAAATTTCTTAAGGGGGGAAGAGTGTAACGACCCGTATTCTACGCATCATAGGATCGTAGGATATTTATTTCTTTCACATAAGAAGTTGTATGGTCATGTAACTTTGGGAGACGACTATTGGGGTCATTTCCCATGTTCATGATTTTTCCCGATTTTTAAATGACCATTTTACCCCTAGTTGGCACTGTTTTGGCCATAACTTTTGACTGGAAAGGAATTTTGACCTGAAACCACATCCATTGGCTCCGGATGATGGTTTACAATTCCGTAGAGTGGTCACATTTGCCAAACGGACTCACCGTTTGGGAGATATGGCTGAAACAAGTTTCAGATGGTGAAAAACAGCTTAATTGGGCTTAACCGGGTGATTAACAGCTAGGCCCAAAGGGGAATTTCGGGATTATGAGTTTAAAAGGGCTGTTAGGGTTTGGAGAATACCTTTTTCTCATTTTTCAGCCGTCACTTTCCATCCCTCTTGACCTAGCCATGGCCTCCACTCTCTAAATCCCTCTAAAACACCCAAAATCACTTCCTAATCAAGGATTAAGGCTTAGAGGCATCAAATCAAGGAGGATTAGCACAAGGACCGAGGTAGAGCTGCTGTTATATATTGGAATACGTGCAAATCAGAGGTTCACTTCAGATCTGAAAGTTTTATTGTGGCAAAGGTGAGTGATTTGCATAGTTTTTGCACTAATTACGGTAATTAAGGGTAATTAGTGAAGATTAGCGAATTTGTACACTAATAAATTCTGGAAAAATGATTAGAAATTCTTAAATAATATTTTATGCCTCTGTTAGAAATTTGGTTCGATTTGATTAAGTTTTGTTAACCCTATGATTAGATTTACTTAAACATGCTTAGGGGAAAATTTGGGGTTTTGACCATGTTTGATCCACTTTACATGCTATGATTTGTGTTATGGTGTTCGTGGTCGATACTATATGTTGCTATGACTGTATGAGATGTTTTGTGATTGTTTAGAAGTGTTAGTTTGGTCAAAAACGCCGTCGAATGGCGAAAGACTATCGCTGGAACGAAGTGCAGGAATTTACCCGGATCGGATCGCCCCCTATGAGCACGATCCGATGGAAGCCCACGCCACGATCTATTCCACTTCGAAAGCCACGAACCGATGCAGCGCCGTGTCCAAACTGAAGTACCCCGATCCGAATCGCTCCAGCTTGGTGGACCACGAACCGATCAGAAGGTGCGATCCGAGATGAGGCGCGACGATCCAGACGAGGTAGCACGACCCGAACCCAATGGGTTGCCAGCGCCACGAGCTGTTGAGGCGCGATCCGTATGGTGCGACACGATCCGATGGAGCTGGAGCACCACGAGCCAGCAGGAACTCGATCCGATTGGGGAGGCGCATCACGAACCGAACCATCCAAGGGAGCACGATCCGAGGAGAAGACTGAATGAAGACCGATCCGGAAGTGAAGACTATAACCCGAGATGCAAAGGAAGTCCAAACGAGAAGTTAGAGCTCAAGATTCAGATGGGAATCAACGAGTTCGTTTCATGGTTGGGCTTTGCTGCGGGACGCGTGTCAAGGGGTTATCGACGTCTATAGCTTTGGACCACTATGGTAGGAGGTACGAAGGCGGATTCAGGGCCATTATGGCATCGGTAGAACCAAGGGCTACAACCAATGAAGTGGGTCATTGAAATGTTTGGTCATGACTCCATATGTTTAGCTTGGTCATAGCAGGGTTTCTACAAGTCGGGATTCGTCGTTACCTCAGTTTGTCTAGTGTTCCAAAGTGGTAGATGTCGTACGCTTTACGCACTGAGTGAGAGATGTGAGGATGGTTGCTATGGATGATTGGTTTACTATCATTGTGACATGCACACCCCACCCCCGTATTCTTACACTATTTATTATGGCACCTTAGAGCATTGTACGGTATGTGGTACTAACTCTTTGGTTGTAGGTCCAGGTTCAGGTATGGTTTAGTATACCTGTTATTATTCTGTTTAGATGCTTATCGCTCATACCAGACTTTATGTCTGACCCAGAGTTTTATGTCTCCTCTTATTACTCTGGGTGCTCACACGAGCAGACTAGAGACAGGTTGGCTGGTGATGTACGGGTAGATGATCCGGAGACGAGCAGGAGGCTTCCACGTAATATACATATAATATTCTCCCTGTATTGTTGAAGATCACTGCTTGGGCATTGGTGGTGCATCTTCTACTTTAGCTTTCTTTTGATTAGAGACAGTAAATTTGGAAAATTGTAATAAGCTGTATTTGAATTTCCGTTGCTCTGATGATTGATGTTGATTTTAGTTATCAGTTTATGCACTGTCTCACCTGTTTTATGTCAAGTATGTTATTATTATATTTTGTTCCATGCGCTGTGAGACATTCTACAAGTTTTGTGTCAGTTCTTCACTTCTTTCCTTTCTTTGACGACCGTTCCGTGCTAATCGGGCACGTGTACAGCGCACTTTCGGAGGAAATGCCGACTGGTACGGGGTGGGCCATCACATCCTCCCTGAGGTCCTCTCCCGTTTCTGGTTCATACCGTGGTGTGAGGTTCGCGAATTCACGTTATACACAAAGTTACGCCACACAGGCGGTGCTTTGATCATCACCCCAAGACTTTGCTTTTTAACAAAAGCCCTGATCACTGCATCTTAGCATGCCACACAGGCAATTCACACCATGCAACTGATGGTTATCAATCACACAGAATGAATTCCAATGTCAGACACACAGTCCATTTGCAAGTCCGTTCTGGGTCTGAACGAAACCGGAGGCACTATATACCTCGCATACCCATCGATCTCCACGTACGTCTAGACGATCACCACTCATTATCCATATTTCGGGATGCCTCCCAATCAGGACATCAGTTACCATCCAAACGAGGTGAAGATCTTCGGTCTTCAGCCATCGTCTTCATCTTCGATTTCTTATCATCGATTCAGTTGTTCAGAATGGGATAAACCCGGTCTTTCTGAGCAACTCGCGTATATAAATAACTAGTGCTACACAAACACAACATACGCCTTATTCCAATTCATTAGTCACTAACCGTAAATCAGTAAGAGAACGATTTCCCAAATATTAACCCCGAAGGCCGAAACCAACATCAGATCAAAACCCAGGAAACCATTCGACTTAGCTAACCTTCAGTTAGTTTCTAAATTTCACATTCCATATCATTTATAATATTTTACAACGATTTATCGCTATTTTTATTTATTTATTTATAGCCAATTCATTCAAACGACGCTTCGGGCCATAACGCGGCCGTGGCGCTGTTTTTCTTCAGATTTGGTTTACACATATCTGAAAATCTAACCGTTGGATCTTCACAAAATTTATATCATTAGAAAGGTCTTTTCAAAATAAATCCAACGGTTCCAGTTTTGGGAAAATCCGACAGTCGGATCTCCCGGTACAATCGCTTGAAGTTTCGATTTCAAAATACGAATTGCAGCGTCGTTATTCGATTTAATTTAATTATATCTATATATATATATATATATATATAAATATAATCGATTATGGCGCTGTTTCTCTTCAGATTTGAATTAAACATATCTGAAAATCTAACCGTTGGATCTTCACAAAATTTATATCATTAGAAAGATCTTTTCAAAACGAATCCAACAGTTCCAGTTTGGGGAAAATCCGACGGTTGGATCTCCCGGCACACTCGTTTGAAGTTTCGATTTCAAAATACGAACTGCAGCGTCGTTATTCGATTTAATTTAATTATATTTATATATATATAAATATAATCGATTCTGGCTCTGTTTTTCTTCAGATTTGAATTAAACATTCCAGACAATCCAACCGTTGGATCTTTACAAACTTGGTGTCGTTGGAAAGATATTTCCAAAGCGAACCCAACGGTTTCGGTTTTGGAAAAATCCGATGGTCGGATCTCCCGCACTAATCGTTTGAAATCACGGTTTCAAAACACGAACTGCAGCTTCGTTATTCGATATATTTTAATTATATATATATATATATATATATATATAAATATAATCGATTCTTCAATTTCAAAACTATATCCTTTTCACACATTTGATAAAAATGATATTTTTATCCAACAGACATTCACTTCGACACTTCACTATTTTTAACAACTCATGTATATAGTAAAAATGTGATTTTTATTGTAAAATAATTATTTCAAAACACGACTATTTTATATAGTTCATATAGACGATAAAAATATGATTTTTATTATAAAACAATTTATTTTAAAACACGAATACCATTCAACACATGAATTTCTATTCAACGAATGAATTTCTATTCAACACATGAATGTTTTCTATAGTTTGTATATATATAGTAAAAATGTGATTTTTATTGCAAAACAATTTATTTAAAACACGAATACCATTCAACACATGAATATTATTCAAAATTTCGGCAGCATAACGACAGAGTAGTTAAAACCGCGGCAGTCCCTAGTACGGCTCCTCGCTCTACCTTAAAGCCTCGCAGCTTTTGACAATGGGGATTTCATGCATCTAGTTCGCACGCAGGCGGCATGTATATTTTTTTTCATTTTCACAAACTAATCCTACGTGGTTTCAACCAAATAATCCTCAACCACAAACGAGTATTATTCAACCACAATCAATCAATTTCAACCACAAACAATTCTAATCAACCATTCGCTATCAACCAATTTGCACACCAATCACAACCAATAAATATCGTCCATGGTTTGTGGACGAGGGGCGTATATATATATATTTATATAAGCATTTCACTTCTATTTCAACACATATATAATTTTTACAACGCATATATAACTTATATATCGAACGCACAACTTATACAACGCTTATACAAGAGGTGTACAATGCTCATATAACTCATACATCGACTATATAATTTATACATCGTCGTTTTCCATATCGTTTATGATTTAGAAATCTCACATTGGGTTCCACTCCACCAAAAATAGCAGAAGGCTTAGAAAAATATGCGGTCTCTTCTAAAATGTAGAAGACGTCCTCACGGTCCCGGTGTCTCTTGTTTCACTGGATTTCGACAAGGAACGAAAAAGATATGATTTTTACAAGTTTGCAACGCTTAAAAGTGTAAAAATCAGTTCTAATTAACAAGGCCGTACCTTTTCTGAAATGGTTCCAAACTAGGTTTGGATTTTTCGATCAATTCGTGTAACGTTTCCACGATCGGGTTGCGCGAGGTCGAAGGGGGAGGAGAGGCGCAGGGATCGGTGGTGGAGCGGTCGGGTTCGGCGGCGCCAGGCGATCTCGGCGGCGGTTCAAAGGTCGGAACTTCACGAGGGTGATTCTGTCGATTTTCTCAATGATAATTAGCAAACTTTATATGGATTTGAAGAGAATTCCAAGCTCTACAAAATCCATAACATGAGCCTCGAATTTTATTGAGTAGATTTGGAGAAAAAGAGGAGAGAAGGCGGAGAACCCTTTCCGTCATGCGCGCCTGAAGGAAATACGGGGAGAGAGAAAATGAAGTGGACCAACGATTTTTTTTTATATTTATATATTTTTAAAAATTCAAAAATACCCCTTATCTCATACGAACTCCAATCCAAACCCAACGACTGTCGTCCCTAGCTAAATACCCCCATTCCGAACATAATGGGATATGTTTCGTAGGCCCATTCGACTATTTCAGTCAGTTTTTCATCAAATTAAAATATAAAACATTCAATATTTGATTTGAACGTACATTTCAATTTGCCGGGGCCACATATTGATTCTTAAAATTCCCGAAAAATAAATCTGGCTATATTTTGACGATACAGTCCCAACAAAACTAGTTTCGACGAATGCTGAGACCGTTTGAAAAATGGCCTTTTTCTGGTCGATCCAATTTAATAGAAATCGACCAAACACATTTTCCTTTTCCACACTCACATACTAGCTTCAAAAATTATGAAATTTGAAACATAGCAATAATTTAACATCCCGGATCCAACAAAAGAGGTTTCATCGAATTCCGATGTCTTTTGCAAAATGGCCATTTTCACGGGCTATATAAACTCTATAGCGACTTTTTCATTTGGCCATAACTTTTGCTTCCCGCTATGAAACTTTGATTTTTAAGATTCGTTAGAATGGTATTCACTAACATATTTAAATATTTTTGGTTTCACTCAAATCCGTTTTGTTTTGCACCCGGTACAGTCAGTCAAAGTCTGAAATGAAAATTTGAAAATATCGCGCCATTTCAGGCCTTGTTTATAATTCAAAGTAATTATATTTATTTTCAACTTCGATTCAAACTTAATTTTCATCATTATTATTTAAAATATTTATTTTAAATACTTAAAATTCTCTATTTTGCCTAATTTAAATTTTTTAAATTGGTTCAGATTTTCTGGGTCGTTACAGTAATGCCTTCATGTCTACTATACACCACCTAGAGCCGACATGCATGTATCTAGACTGTCCCATGTACATATCGTCAATCCTATTTGATGCCTTAACCGCACATAATGTGCACCGAATTCTGTGGTAGGGCTATGCAAGAAACACAGAACTCTGTTGGGAGCTTTTCCATATCTGTACAGGCCCGCCTTTAAGAGCCTCAAAATACAGATATTCCTAGGGTTTGTTTTCATGGTGGCTATGGCCCCACCTCAGCTTCCCCCTCAACTAGTAAAGACTACAAGAGCTAAGCGAATTGTCCCTAACGAATAATCTAAACATCCAGTTGGCGTCTCCCCTCAATCATCGTACCCCGATAGTGAAAGGTGAATGGTCTATTTGTAACACCCCACCTCCGTTAAGGTCACTCACAAAGGGAATGCCTTAACTTTGGTGGAGCATTTTAGTAAACAGAACAGAAACTTACAAGATAGATAAAATAGTACTTGAAAATTTTAAACTTTATTACAGCGGAAACAGAAGTCAATATGGTTACATCCTTTCAAATCTCAGAATTCAAGTACAAAATATCAGTCTTGTACAAAAGCCTTCAAAATGCATGGTTTAAAATCATAATCCCCATGGAACGGAAGCTATACAGAACCAAGCCATACTTTAAGCACTTCAAGCAAAGAGAAATCTGGATCAAGCTAAAGTATTCCCTCCTTGGATAACCTTGGGGGGAAACGGAAGAAAGGAGGCGAAACAACAAGGGTCAGACAAAAAGTCTGGCAAGTCCAGTGACTTTCAGCATATGAACAGATAATAATAATATGACATGAACATAAAACTGGATGAGGGATAACTGTAACAGGTGTAGCAGATATAACAGAAGAACAGAATGACATAAACTATTGCTTTACACTTCTCTACACTAATACTAGTATAACAGAATTAGGTGTCGCCCTAATGTCTAAACTGAAACAGGAACGGGTACAGAATAATTTAACAGAAACAGAATACTAATAATGGGCCTTTACTACCCGATTAGAAACAGACAGAAGCAGAAACAAATTAATCCCTACGGAAACAGAATGTAGAATTAGGTGTACACTAGTAATGGTCCTTAACCACCCGAACAGACGGTACCACGCAGAAACAGACAGGTGTTACCACCCAACAGAAACAGACGGTACCAACAGAAACAGACAGAACTAAGTGTACCCTAAAACCCTACCCCAAGCGATCGGCTCCCTAATACATAAATATCCTGTGTCGGCCCCATAGTAGGGTGTATCACTCCCTAAAGTGACAACCAATCGGCACAAACCTATTTACAGATGTCACGGCGTCTTACATCCTCAGAGGCAGACCGGGATCCATGCACGCACATGACCCGGTTGGAACGCATCATCAACACCCTCGCCATTATCAGAATGAACCACTTATAATTAGTTCAGTAAGCGTGCCCGGACCCTACCTACTGTTGGGTCAAAGTTTTGATACCAGAAAGGGTTACTGACTAATATGGGTCCCAAACAACAGATGACACAAGTAATTCCCCTCCTAACCTTGTGTCCCCAGACTAACAGATCTCAGATTAACTTGTTTACAAGTTCAGACATACAGAATTCAGATTTACTAGTTCACAGATTAAGTTAACAAGTTTTCAGACTAACAGATCAGATGTACAGATTTTTCAGATTTGTCTAACTTTGTATTGGGCCTATAGATTCATGGACGGGTTTACTACACATATTAATCCAGTTGGTTTAACCCTATTTCCCCCAATACGTTTTAGACGTCATTCTTATCTTAGATTTGCATTAATTAATTATTAATGCCCAGACCTCTCACATTAGGTCGCTAGCTTGTGGACGCTGGATGGGCCGGGCGGTTCCGGGCAGACTTCTGCCACAAGCCAGACCTAACCTCGTGTCTTAAGCAGGTTATGACTAACTTCTCACATTAGAACCTATTGTTTGCGGCCACTGGATGTGCCGGGCGGTTCCGTGCAGAATTACGCCGCAAACTCATTCTAACCTCGAGTTAGTCACGTTTATCTTTGCGACCAATTAATTAATAATTTACCGTTTTATGCGCACGCCCAATATATATATGCCAATTCAGATTATATCAATAACATGATGATTATATCAACACAGCAGATAACAGATTTTAGCAGATAGCAGATTTTCCAGATTATATGACTTAACGGATTTAACAAATTTAGCAACTTAGCAGATTTTGGCATATAACAGGTTAGGCATTTAAACAAATAAATTTAACAGATTAGTGAATGACAGATCTAGCAGATGAATAGATCTAGTAAACTAGGCAGTAGAGCAGAACTAGCAGATTAAGCAATATAACAGAACTAGCAGATTAGGCGTTATAATAAAACTAACAGATTAGGCAAGTATAGCAGAACTAGCAAATTAGGCAATTATAACTGATTTTCATCATTCCTTAAAGTTTCACATATCTTGCCTAATTATAAATTTGGTTTAAATTTGCATGCCTAAATAGTGGTCATGATTCACACTAGGATCATATACCCGACATTTGCATTGAATTTGCATGTCACAGATTATGGTCATAATTTACATGTCCCAATTTAGTTCCACTTGCCTAGTACAAAAGATTCACATATAAATTATACCAACTATAGCCATCTATTTCAATGCATGTCATATATTCAAAAATCTCCTACTTAGGTGTTATTCACACTTGATAGTTATCAAATCTTAATATGGATCTTCACACCTAAGTTATAATCCATTATAAAATATGCCCAAGGATCTAGATCTAACATATGATATGTGTTTTAGTTCAGATCTTAATATTCCAGATTTGCAAGTTATGTATTATCATATGATAATCCCAAACAGTCATATATGCACAGATCTAGATCTAGTTTATATACTCAAATCAGTCACAGATCAGTCCAATTATGCCTTAGATTTATGTTCTAATTCCAAGTCCAACCTATGTTCTTTCCTCAAATCAATCACATATCGGTCATGCCCAATTTATGCACATTCATTTGATTGTCCCAAACATTTTAACGTATGTTGATCTCTTATGAGATTGGCTCAGGCTCGTGGTAGCCTGGCTATAGAACAGAAAGAGGAAAGAGGTACAGAATAAAACAGATCAGATCAGAACAGAACAGATATAACCTCAGATTCAGATTTAGAGTTCATGTCACAATCAAAATTAACGTTTATATCGGAAAATAACTGCACTTGCCTTAATTGGATTAAAGAAAGAACTCTAGTTGTTGTAGAACCGTTGCAGAAGCTCTAATCTCTAATTGAATTTAGGTTGATGTTGATGGTCTTCTAGTTTTGATTTCAGCAGAGTAGCAACGCCATTTTTATTTTTAATTTAGAATAGAGGCAGAGTAGAAGCAGAGTAGAATTGTGTGCAGAGAAGGCTGGGTTTGGGGCTGTTTAAATAGGTTTAGGCAGACGAATCTAGACAGAAAACGAGACCAGATACATCAGAACGCACCCAGGCAGAAAAGCAGATTCGGGAGGCAGGTCGACCCCCAGGTCGACACTAGGGTCGACTCTAGGGTCGTCCCCTTGGGGGCAGGTCGACTCTAGGGTTGACCCCCTGGGGCAGGTCGACTCTAGGGTCGACTCCCAAGTCGACCTGGTCTGTGCTGTTTAATTTTTTTTCCTGAACTTTGGAAGGCCATAACTTGGTCATATAGACTCCGATTTACGAAATTTCGGACTCTATTTCGCGTATTTTTCCGAGACGAACGCAATGGCGCAGCCCGTTTCCCTTGATTCTGATTTTATATTTTAATTATACTCAGATTTGTAATTCTTAAGTTCACAGAAAATACGGGGTGTTACATTCTCCCCTCCTTAAAGGATTTCGTCCCCGAAATCTTCAAGTTAAGAAGAATGTGTCCAACCATCCAATCACTCATCTACTCAGTCATCATCCACAAGCATCCATTGTCCTTAGAAATTTCTAGTGTTGTATGAACATTTGCAAAAGTGTGTGTATATGTTCCTTATCTAATGCAAAGATCAGGCGGTCTACTGATTCAGTTGACCTCCTTAATGCGAATTATGTCAGTGCCATGAGTCCAATATGTATGCAATTTTCCTATTTGATACATATCATTTCTATATGAGTGCACAACCATCCACTCATATGCAACATCCATGTGCTGATTCAACCATTTTGCATGCATAAAAATGTAAAATGCTTACACATCCATATGCAGTATGAGAATGTTTTCGAGTCGATCTAGTGCCTAGTGTGTGTATATGCGTCCATGAGCAACCACTAGCAACCACTTGCATCCACTTGCAACCATCAAACATAACATGTCTCAAACACATGTTTACACCCATTAGGATTCCTATCTATAAGTTGAACACTCGATCGATAGTATACAGTCGAGGAAGCGAGTACAGATAAAACAAAAACTTGATTCCTATCAGACATTGGTTGAGAAAATAATTCCCCTAAGTGTCAACCCCGAAGACCGAAATCAACATCAGATTGACACCCAGAGGGTTACCCTCTTTAGACAATGTCAAAACTGGAAATCTTATCAGAAGTATTCAGATATTTACAGACTACTGGTACAGATCAGGTTCCCTAATGATTCTTCGGATGCTAAGCATGATAAAAATCATATCCCACAAAAACTCAGAATGTATGCGTCATACTTGACGTCTAACACAAATATCCCTCAAACCCCAATCTCAAACAGATGAGCCATAACCCTTATGGGTCTGAGTCTACAGCGGAATTCAGAAATAATACTAGTATTAAAGTGCAGAGTATCGATTACAAAATCAAAATACCAGAATCAGAAAAAGTCTTAACTCCATAATCAGATAAAGAAATTAAACCTACTATAGAAATTTTCCTATTTCTATCCTAGCCACTAGCCTCGAGAGTGTTTGCCTGCCCTCCTTGCCCTCGTCTCTTCGGGCAGTCCCTAGTGAAGTGCCCCATCTCTCCATAGTTGAAGCAAGTGCCTTTCCTTTTTCTGCAATTCTTGTTCAGATGAGTCGAGCTCCCACAAGTAAAGCACTTTTTCCCCTTCTTATCTTCAATCTTTTCATCCTTCTTTTGTGTTTCCTTTTTGGGTCCCTCTTTCTTATTCTATGGTTCTTCCTTCTTTGTCTCTTTCGGGCCCTTGTCTTCCTCGTGCAGTAGTGCCATGTCCACCAATTTTTCGTAAGTCGCTCCCATGGGTACATGGGTCATGGCTAGGCTGTGTAGTGGCTAGTTCAATCCTTTAACAAAACGGAGAGCCTTTTTATGCTGAGTGTTGACTAAATCCAATCCGAACCTAGCTAGTTGGTTGAACTGGTTGACGTATTCCTTGACCGTCATACTTCCTTGCTTAAGAGATAAGAACTTCTCCAGTTGTAAACTCCGTTCAGCTTTCGAGAGAAATTTTGTCTCAAACCTTGTTCTGAAATCCATCCATGTCTCAACCAGCCTCTCGGCGTTAGTGACTTCCCACCAGTAGGAAGCTTCGTCTTTGAGCAGCCATACCACCAACTGTACCTTCTGCCTATCGTCCACCTCGAAGATAACGAATAGATCCTCAGTTTCTTTGAGCCAATTCCTCGCTTCTACGAATGATTCAGTTCCTTTGAAATCCTTCCCACCCATGGCCCTAAAATCTCTACAGATCTTTGAGAAAGCAATTGCACGAGGAGGGGGTGGGGGAGGGGGATCATTTGTTGGACCTGCAGCGGTGGTCCTAGCCTCAAGATATTGACGAAACCAACCGGGTACATGAACACCCTCTGGTATCTCAGATGCTTCAGACATGCTGAAACGAAAAAGGAAAGATTCAATACAAAAAGGACTGAAAGAAAGATATATGGCTCTCAGGGATTATGTTTTTCAAAATAAGCTTTATTTTTGAAAATACTTCCTTTTAAAACCTTTTTGGAAATAGCTTTCAAAAACTTTTATCTAATCTGGTAACCTTTAGCTCTGATACCATGTGTAACACCCCACCTCCGTTAAGGTCACTCACAAAGGGAATGCCTTAACTTTGGTGGAGCATTTTAGTAAACAGAACAGAAACTTACAAGACAGATAAAACAGTACTTGAAAATTTTTAACTTTATTACAACGGAAACAGAAGTCAATATGGTTACATCCTTTCAAATCTCAGAATTCAAGTACAAAATATCAGTCTTGTACAAAAGCCTTCAAAATGCATGGTTTAAAATCATAATCCCCATGGAACGGAAGCTATACAGAGCCAAGCCATACTTTAAGCACTTCAAGCAAAGAGAAATCCGGATCAAGCTAAAGTATTCCCTCCTTGGATAACCTGGGGGGGAACGGAAGAAAGGAGGCGAAACAACAAGGGTCAGACAAAAAGTCTGGCAAGTCCAGTGACTTTCAGCATATGAACAGATAATAATAATAATATGACATGAACATAAAACTGGATGAGGGATAAGTGTAACAGGTGTAGCAGATATAACAGAAGAACAGAATGACATAAACTATTGCTTTACACTTCTCTGCACTAATACTAGTATAAGAGAATTAGGTGTCGCCCTAATATCTAAACTGAAACAGGAATGGGTACAGAATAATTTAACAGAAACAGAATACTAATAATGGGCCTTTACTACCCGATCAGAAACAGACAGAAGCAGAAACAGATTAATCCCTACGGAAACAGAATGTAGAATTAGGTATACACTAGTAATGGGCCTTTACCACCCGAACAGACGGTACCACGCAGAAACAGACAGGTGTTACCACCCAACAGAAACAGATGGTACCAACAGAAACAGACAGAACTAAGTGTACCCTAAAACCCTACCCCAAGCGATCGGCTCCCTAATACATAAATATCCTGTGTCGGCCCCACAGTAGGGTGTATCACTCCCTAAAGTGGCAACCAATCGGCACAGACCTATTTACAGATGTCACGGCGTCTTACATCCTCAGAGGCAAACCGGGATCCATGCACGCACATGACCCGGTTGGAACGCACCATCAACACCCCTCGCCATTATCAGAATGAACCACTTATAATTAGTTCAGTAAGCGTGCCCGGACCCTACCTACTGTTGGGTCAAAGTTTTGATACCAGAAAGGGTTACTGACTAATATGGGTCCCAAACAACAGATGACACAAGTAATTCCCCTCCTAACCTTGTGTCCCCAGACTAACAGATCTCAGATTAACTTGTTTACAAGTTCAGACATACAGAATTCAGATTTACTAGTTCACAGATTAAGTTAACAAGTTTTCAGACTAACAGATCAGATGTACAGATTTTTCAGATTTGTCTAACTTTGTATTGGGCCTACAGATTCATGGACGGATTTACTACACCTATTAATCCAGTTGGTTTAACCCTATTTCCCCCAATACGTTTTAGATGTCATTCTTATCTTAGATTTGCATTAATTAATTATTAATGCCCAGACCTCTCACATTAGGTCGCTAGCTTGTGGCCGCTGGATGGGCCGGGCGGTTCCGGGCAGACTTCTGCCACAAGCCAGACCTAACCTCGTGTCTTAAGCAGGTTATGACTAACTTCTCACATTAGAACCTATTGTTTGCGGCCACTGGATGTGCCGGGCGGTTCCGTGCAGAATTACGCCGCAAACTCATTCTAACCTCGAGTTAGTCACGTTTATCTTTGCGGCCAATTAATTAATAATTTACCGTTTATGCGCACGCCCAATATATATATGCCAATTCAGATTATATCAATAACAGGATGATTATGTCAACACAGCAGATAACAGATTTTAGCAGATAACAGATTTTCCAGATTATATGACTTAACGGATTTAACAGATTTAGCAACTTAGCTGATTTTGGCATATAACAGGTTAGGCATTTAAACAAATAAATTTAACAGATTAGCGAATGACAGATCTAGCAGATGAATAGATCTAGTAAACTAGGCAGTAGAGCAGAACTAGCAGATTAAGCAATATAACAGAACTAGCAGATTAGGCGATATAATAAAACTAACAGATTAGGCAAATATAGCAGAACTAGCAAATTAGGCAATTATAACTGATTTTCATCATTCCTTAAAGTTTCACATATCTTACCTAATTATAAATTTGGCATAAATTTGCATGCCTAAATAGTGGTCATGATTCACACTAGGATCATATACCCTACGTTTGCATTGAATTTGCATGTCACAGATTATGGTCATAATTTACATGTCCCAATTTAGTTCCACTTGCCTAGTACAAAAGATTCACATATAAATTATACCAACTATAGCCATCTATTTCAATGCATGTCATATATTCAAAAATCTCCTACTTAGGTGTTATTCACACTTGATAGTTATCAAATCTTAATATGGATCTTCACACCTAAGTTATAATCCATTATAAAATATGCCCAAGGATCTAGATCTAACATATGATATGTGTTTTAGTTCAGATCTTAATATTCCAGATTTGCAAGTTATGTATTATCATATGATAATCCCAAACAGTCATATATGCACAGATCTAGATCTAGTTTATATACTCAAATCAGTCACAGATCAGTCCAATTATGCCTTAGATTTATGTTCTAAGTTCCAAGTCCAACCTATGTTCTTTCCTCAAATCAATCACATATCGGTCATGCCCAATTTATGCACATTCATTTGATTGTCCCAAACATTTTAACGTATGTTGATCTCTTATGAGATTGGCTCAGGCTCGTGGTAGCCTGGCTATAGAACAGAAAGAGGAAAGAGGTACAGAATAAAACAGATCAGATCAGAACAGAACAGATATAACCTCAGATTCAGATTTAGAGTTCATGTCACAATCAAAATTAACGTTTATATCGGAAAGTAACTGCACTTGCCTTAATTGGATTAAAGAAAGAACTCTAGTTGTTGTAGAACCGTTGCAGAAGCTCTAATCTCTAATTGAATTTAGGTTGATGTTGATGGTCTTCTAGTTTTGATTTCAGCAGAGTAGCAACGCCATTTTTATTTTTAATTTAGAACAGAGGCAGAGTAGAAGCATAATAGAATTGTGTGTAGAGAAGGCTGGGTTTGGGGCTGTTTAAATAGGTTTAGGCAGACAAATCTAGATAGAAAACGAGACCAGATACATCAGAACGCACCCAGGCAGAAAAGCAAATTCGGGAGGCAGGTCGACCCCCAGGTCAACACTAGGGTCGACTCTAGGGTCGTCCCCCTGGGGGCAGGTCGACTCTAGGGTCGACCCCTGGGGTAGGTCGACTCCCCAGTCGACCTGGTCTGTGCTGTTTAATTTTTTTTCTGAACTTTGGAAGGCCATAACTTGGTCATATGGACTCCGATTTACGAAATTTCAGACTCTATTTCGCGTATTTTTCCGAGACGAACGCAATGGCACAGCCCGTTTCCCTTGATTCTGATTTTATATTTTAATTATACTCAGATTTGTAATTCTTAAGTTCACAGAAAATACGGGGTGTTACACTATTGGGTTTAGCTCTAGTTTTTTCGCATCCCACTGGCTGCTGATGATGGGAACCCGACGATCTACTATCCTTGTTGGTCCTGACCTCTGCCTCCCCGTTGAGGCGATCGCTGAATCACCCTAGTGTCACCTCGTCACATCATTCTGACTGCAAATCTACTTTTGTAGTCAAGGCCCACCCACCTAATATTTATGCGCAGATCCAACCTTTGCGAGCATAGCCTAAACATCTGCCACCACACAGAGGACTACCAGGAGCACCTTACGTATCTCAGGAAGCCGCGTGCTTCCCCTTATAGTCTTTCGGAGCTGACAGAATAATCAAATGAGCGTGTGGTCCCCTCGTTCCTCATGACACAACGCTGATCTACCCCGTTGGGTTATTCACCCTCAAACGTACGGACTGGTCCAAGCGCCTTATTTTAATGCGTCATTATATCCTATGTCTAAACATTCTTTTACGCGCTTGCTTTACATCACCAAGTTTCCATTTAACTTGGTTATCCCCATTCACATTGAATTCTTATTCAAGTTACCGAGTTTCTCTTGCTTATTAATTTCAGTCATATAACTTAACCCATTTAAGTTTATTAATAAGCCCACAACATGTTATTCTCTAGATTGTGATCCAAGGTTTGTAATCCATAATCCCTTTATATTCTTGTTTGATTTCATCGTTACAATAACATGTTCTACATAATATGTAATTAAGTATATCTCAATTCACATGTTTTCTTTTTATCATGTTAGTCATTATTTATGATTAAATATAACTTATTTCATTTCATAAGTTTTCCTCATTCTTTCTCATTTAATCATAATTCCATTTTACACCGTCACTACGACTTATCGTTATTTACTTATTAACTTAGTTCTCTTAACTAAGGTCCACTAATAAGTTTCTCTTCCTACAAATATAACTTATGTTGTCCTCATCCGTAGATTTCAGATTCTTGTTCTTGTAAATAACTTAATGTACAATTAAGTGCAACTTATCCCCTTACATAAGTTATTCTATTCCCTTTATCATTTATTATAACCTAAGTTATAATTTCCACTTGTCCCTAGTACAAGCCTAAACATGTTACTCTTATCAGCAGATTTCATACTTCCAAGGGTACAGATTAATTAATTTATAATTAAGTACAACTTCTTACATTCCATACACTTTCCCCCATTTCTCTACTTATTACAAACAACTAGTTTCAGTTTTTACCCATTTACTTATTACTTAATTCCGCTTATCTCATGTCACTAGTTATCTCTTGTCCTTACTAGTTTATCATAACCTAAGTTATAATCTTCACTTGTCCCTAGGACAAGTCTACCTATTATGCAACACTCTTATTAATGTAATTTATTTATAATAGGTTATTATCATTCCCCGTTCATTCCTTTCCTTTTTACTGTTGTAACTTTCTTTCAATTCCATTTATTTCCATTAATTACAATTAATGTTGTTTATCAATCCTTCTATTTACACACACACACACACACACACACACACACACACACACACACACACACACACACACACACACATATATATGCACTAAACCTCTCACATTAAGCCTACATTTGTGGATGTTGGATTTGTCGGGCGGTTCCGAGAAGACTTCTTCCACAGGTTGACTTAACCTCGTGTCTTAGCACCATTACATGTTTTATTTATGCACTTAGACCCCTCACATTAGATTTACCACTTGTGGATGCTGGATGTGCCGGGCGTTTCCGGGCAGACTTCTACCACCAGTGTAATCTAACCTTATGTCTAAGTGTTGTTACAGTTTCCTATTTACTGTAATTTTAGGCATATTATCCTTTTCACATGTTACTATAATCTAATTTACATGTCATCAAATTATGCCTATATTATGTCGCATGTCCTTTTTAACACGTATTTAATTCTATCCTGACATGTAATCATTAATCGGGTAACTGTTCAAATCTAACAAGTTAACATGTCATTTTCTCAGTTCCACATCTAATAATTCAAATACATAATATGCCATAAGTGAATCATGTAATTATAACAACAGTAGTTGCTACTCGCATTCTAATAAGTTTTTTTTTTTCAACATGTAAACATTCAACACTTTAATTGATTCAACATATGAATTTTCCAACATATTCATATTAATATCTCAACTTGTTATAACAACATCTTAACACTTTTAATTATTTTGGAAAATTCACATTTCATGCTACGGGGAATGCTAAACGATAATATATCATTATCTAAAATGATATAACTTAAATCCACTCACCTCATATGCTTTCCAATCTTGGATGCGGTCCAGATCTAGCATTCCATGGTTTTTTCCTTAATTGGATTCAGAACCTAACAACCGTGGATCTACAATTTTTACTAAAAGAAAAAGGGAAGAAAGAAAAGAGAAATGAAATAGACCAGTTCTAGAAAATTACCTCACTTTGATAAGAGATCTGAACACCTTATAAATTATTTTCATCCTTTTCCTCTAGATCTAGATTCAGAATTTTCCTAAACTAATAATCTAAATTTTCTGAAGAGATTTGAGGAGGAAGAGGAATGGCAGAGCTTCTGCGTCGTCTTAGAAATATGAGACTTAGGGTAGGCTCTATAGGTTTATTTATAGGTGTTCAGCAACGTATTTGGTCAAGAAATGAGTCCACGTTCATAGGGGTCAACCCCCCTCTTATGGTGTCGACCCCGGGGTCGACCATTGGTCGACCCCCAAACACCCGGGGTCGACCTAGCGGGTCTCGCTTCGACCCCCGAATGGGGCGGTTCGGCCTCTTTCGATCCCTGTTTTGATTTTTTTTATATATTTTTATTTGTTTGTATATATAATTCTCTTGCGCATATACAAACTTCTAGGCTTAATAACTTCTTCATACGATGTCCGTTTTACGCAAACCAAGTGTCTATCTTGACCAGAATTCTGAGACGGACGCAATGACACAGTCCGTTTTACTTAATTCTCATTATTTAATTAAGTTACTCATATTTTATTATCTTAAAAAAATACGGGGTGTTACATTCTTCCACCCTTAGGAAGTTTCGTCCCCGAAATTTGATAAGGGTAAAATCAAATAACCACTCGCATAATATCCATCCATCATGTGTGCATCTAATTTTTGCAACCATTTTGCACTTGTGCAAAGTAAAATACAACATAATAATGCATGTATGCCTAAGCGGTACCTCCTATGAGTATGCAAATTTTTCAAAAATCCTTTTAAAATATGATGCTTACATCCTAAAAATACTGGCTGTTCTACGTGAATGCAATGTTTTGAAAATCAAAATGCTTTTTCACCCAAATTTTCCCACACTCTTATTGAGTAAGAGTGTAGTTCATCCAATTGTTGCATCCAAAATCCTACCAACCAACTTTATTTCTTGAATTTCAGAAAAATCTAATTTTCTAGATTCGATTTATTATGTTACAAAAAGGTGGAAAACAAAAAATTTCACAACTTCTGTTTTTCTTTTATATACCTTTTTCCAACCATACTTGGATTTTTATGTAACTATTTATAAAGATTTCCTATTTTCCTATCCAAGTACAGCCCACATAAGAAAAAAAAATTGTTACTGATTTTCTTTTTCATCTTATCTTGGAAATTTTTATATTTATCCATCTTTTCTCATAATTTATCATGTTTGTTGCTTTATTGAATTTTGTTATTTTCTTTTTAGTTGTACCATTTCTCTTTTCTTAGCTTATTCAATGATCAGATCTAGGTTTAGTTATCAAATAAGCTGAAACACCCTGAAATTTTAGCGACACTAAAGAGGGATAAATTAAATAATATAATTAATTTAATATTCAGAATTAAGGGAAACAGACTGCGCCACTGCGTCCGTCTCGAAATTCTGGTCAAAATAGACATTTGGTTTGTGTAAAATAGACACCGTATGAAGAAGTTGTGAGGATTTGAAGTTTGTATATGCGCAAGATAATTATATATATATATATCTATAGGGCCCAGGAATTCAAATTTTAGTTCAAAAATTCGAAATCACGAAAATTGGGGGAAGCAGGAAAATTCCCCCTAGGGGTGTTGACCCCATAGTAGGGGTGCCAACCCCTTAAGGGGGGTTGACCCCATAAAGTGGGGGTCGACCCCCCAGAGCTGAGGTGGCAGACGGTTTCTGGAAGCTGGCAGCTATATATAGAGGTCCATTTCTCTTGTTTTCTTCACTGGAAATCAATGGAGGCCAAACGCTACCGGTGTTTGAACTGAACTGAATTCTTTATCTTCTACAATAATCAAATAAGGCGAATTAATTTGAGATTCAAGTTTAGATCCGCATCTCAACAAGCTTCCTTTTTAGTTCTATTTTCTAATCCAAAAACCATGAGTTCTTAGTTGCTTTTAGATTTAAATATTTAAAGTAAACCTGATATGACTATAGTTTGGATTTGTATACTGGATCCATTTTAAATTATGAACATATGACATTCTGAATTGGTTATAAGTTGGATCTAAATCTCTATCTAGTCGGATCTATTGTAATTTCTGTTGCATTCTATGATGTGGATCTTAAACCTTATTTATATTAGATCTAGCTTATTATTTAGATCTCCTTGTGTTTATCATATTAGATCTGAACCTGTTGGACATCTACATTAATATTTAGATCTTGTCATGCTTTTCTTAACATCTTTGTTATGTTAAAACTAGTTAACTGTCACCATTTCAGTGGATCTATGCTTATATGTTCACCTTATCACTATGTTAGTATATGGTTATGTCATTTATGTTAGAATAATCACTTTTGTCATATTCCCATCACCTTTCCCTTTTATTATTTATGACTAGGCTATTATCTAGCCTAGATACGTCACGAATTATATGCGAATGTGTTAGTTAGGGAATGGGGGAAAACATTAGAATTGGCATAACTTGGACGACGAACATGAATTTGGACATATAATCCATTATGAATATAATTGGGTAAATGGGCATGAACACCTGTAAAGACATAGGTATAATTAATTGGTTAATAAATTAAAATGCTTAGGATTACAATAATTAGAAAACTGTAACAACACTTATGACATGAGGTTAGGTTGCATTAGTGGTAGAAGTCTGCCCGGACCCGACCGACATATCCAACAACCATTTGAGCCTAATGCGAGGGGGTCTGAGTGCACAAATACGAGACGGGCTAAGACACAAGGTTAGGCCCAACTTGTGGAAGAATTCTGCCCGGACCCGACTGGCATATCCATCATCCACAAGTTGTAGGCCTAATGTGGGAGGTCCTACCCATTATAACCATAAATGGACATGGTAACAAATTTGAATACTTAACCTAGTTAAATCCATAGGGATTGTACGAATTTGAACTAAAGCTAGGGTTAAGTAAAATTGGTTGAAAGGTGGGTGGGTTAAGTAAATCTTAGGGGGTGGGTAATATTTACATATAGGCCTACAAACTTAGCCCGATATGGTTATGTAATTAAAAATACCTAGTGGTATACATAACCAGTAGAAATAATAAAGTTATGTAATTAAATACACCTTATACGGTAAGCATAACTTATAGTAATGATAGGGTTATGTAATTAAAGATACCTAGTGGTATACGTAGCCAATGAAAACCTAGCGGGGATACGAGACAAAGAGGAGAGCTTGTATCATATTGTATGGGACCCATTTCAGCTAGTAACCCGGAGTAAGTATCAAACATGTACTCTGAACTAGGTAGGAGAAGGGGCACGCTTAGTGGACTGATTGTAAGAGATCCAAACGTGGAGGACGGTGTGGGCGATGCAAACCGACCGGGCCATGTGCGTGCACGAGCTGGGCAGAGGGGGATAAGACGACCGTGACACCTGTAGATATGGGGCTGTGCATATCAGCGAGGGGTTGCCGCTTTAGGACGTGATACATCCAGCCGTGGGGCTGGCACAGATTATCTACGCGAATTAGGGAGCCGATCGATTAGGGTAGTAGTTAGGGTACATCTAGACTCTGGTATGTTTAGGAGTCCATTATTGGGGCTGCCTGTGGATAGTATGGGGTTAAAACCTCTCACCAGAAATACGCCTAAGTCTACCAACTTATATTTGTTAAGGGATCTTCTCATTTTGGTTATACTAGTAGTAGTGCAGAGTAATTATTAGAAGCGTATACACCCTATCCTGTTTACCTTGTCATACCTACCTTTTTTGTAGTTATCTCTCTTATCCACTTTATATGTCTGTCATGCTACTTTTATTTATTTACTTGCTAAAAGTAACTAGACTTGCCAGACTTTATGTCTGACCCTTTTGTTTCCTCTTCTTTCTTCCATCCCCTCCCCCCAGGTTCTCAAGGCAGGAACACTCAGGCTTGACCGAGATTCTGCTTATATTTTACAGGAGCTGCTTAGACGTATGGCTCAAGCTCCTATCCTCATTGCTATGGCTATATTTTGTTTGGTGAATTTTGTTTCTTTCATGTACGTACTCTGATGTTTTAAAGTACACGACAGTATATTTTATGTTGTAATGGTTTTTGGGTATTTCAGACATGTGCTGTTTTTGAACCACGATGCTTTATTCTAAATAAAGTTTTAACTCTACTGTTATTTTATGTCTGTTTTGTAATATTTCTGTTTCTGTTTACCTATAACGCTTCACGAAACTTAATGCATTCCCTTTGTGAGTGACATTAACGGACGTACGGTGTCACACTTGGTATCAGAGCTGAAGGTTACCAGATTGGATAAAAGTTTTTAAAAACTATTTTCAAAGAAGGTTTTAAAAGAAAACATTTTAAAATAGAAAAGCCTATTTTGAAAAACATTCCCCAAAAAGCCATAAGTAATATCCTTCGATCCCTTATCTGAATCTCTTTCCTTTTCTTTTTCAGCATGTCTGGGGAACCCAATATCCCGAAGGACGTTACAATACCAGGATGGTTCCGTAGGTATCTGGAGGCCACAACGCCTGCCGAAGGCCAAGGAAACGTTCCTCCCCCAACTGCACCCATTGTTCCTCATCCTTCTCCGCATGCAGACAACTTCTCAAAGATCTACAAAGATTTATGTGATATGGGAGGGAAGCCATTCCATGGAACCGAGACGTTTGGGGAGGCAAGGAACTGGCTCAAGGAGACCGAGGACTTGTTTGTAATCTTTGAAGTAAAGTATCGAAGGAAGATTCTGTTAGCTGCTTGGCTACTGAAAGATGAAGCTTCGTTTTGGTGGGAGGTAACCCAAGCTGGTCGTCCAGTGGAAACTCGGGATGACTTTAGATAGAGGTTCGAAATGAAGTTTCTTTCCGAAGCTGAGAAAAGCATGCAAATGGAGAGGTTCTTAGCACTCAAACAAGGAAACTTGACGGTTAAAGAGTATGTGGACAAATTAAACCAACTGGCAAGGTTTGGACTGGAATTGGTAGACTCTCCGCATAAGAAAGCCTTGTTGTTTGCTAAAGGGATGAATGAACCCCTTCACGGGTTAGCCATGTCCCATATTTCAATGGGGCCAACTTTTGAAAGGCTTGTTGATATGGCCTTGATGTATGAGGAAGAGAAAGGAGAAAAGAAGGAGGTAAAAGCTAAGGAAACAACGCACAAAAAGAAGATATAGCCCAAGAAAGGACAACAACAACAACAGCAATAGTAACAAGAGAAGGATGGAAAGAATGACAAGGGAAAGGATAAGAGGAAGTGTCACAACTGTGAACGTAAGGGTCATTTGGCAAAAGACTGCAAAAGAAGGAAAAATTCTTGCTTGAACTGTGGAGAGGTCGGACACTTTGCTAAGGAGTGCCCGAGGAAACAGGGACAAGGTCAGAGGGCAGGAACTTCTGGAGGGAAGGTGCATGCTCTCACGGTCAGTGCTCCTGAAAGAGGTAGAAAAATTTCTGTGGAAGGTTTAATTTCTCTTTCAAATCATCGTATTAGAACACTTTTTGATTCTGGCACTTCACATTCATTTATATCTTGTTTTATGGTTGAATCTCTGCACTTAATTACTAGTATGGTAGTGGAGCCGGTAGTTGTCTCAAACCCAATTGGTGGTTCGGCTCATTTATCTATGATTTGTCGGGGTTTGAGAATATCTGTATTAGGCGTCGAATTTAAATATGACGCATATATGCTCGGGTTCATGGGTTATGGGTTGATTCTAGGGATGGAATGGCTAACCACGTATGGTGACATTCTAGATTGTGAAAGGAGGACAGCTAGACTTCTGACTTGCCATGGGAGGACCCTCGAGATTTTTTGTGACCCCCAAGTGTCTGTTATGCTTAGTTTCCTAGAGTCTCTTGATGCATCTATCGATGATTTGAGATCTGTTCCGGTAGTTTGAGATTATTCTAATGTTTTTGATGAGGTACAAGGTTTACCTCCGAGGCGCAAGATTGATTTTCGTATATATCTGGTGGACAATGAAAAGCCACTTGCATTACTAGTCCGTCATATGGCTCCGAGGGAAAGGAGGGAGTTGAGTAAGCAAGTAGGGGAGCTACTTGAGAAAGGATTTATCAGACGAAGCATATCTGAATGGGGTAATCCAGTTGTATTTGCAACTAAGGAGGACGGTTCGCTACGTTTGTATGTGGATTATAGAGAGTTGAACAAACTCACAAAAAAGAATAGGCACCCACTTCCGAGGATAGACGACTTATTTGACTAGCTTGTTGGTGCCTCGGTATTCTCTCAGTTAGACTTGGCCACGGGGCTTCATCAGTTGAGGGTGGCTGAGGACAATATAGACAAGATTGCTTTTAGGACTCTGGATGGTTTCTTTGAATGGCTAGTTATGCCTTCTGGGATGACAAATGCACCCGCTTATTATGTCGATTTGATGAGTATGGTGTTTCGGGAGTTTCTAAATAAATTTATCGTAGTCTTTGTTGATGATATTTTGATCTTCTCCAAAAGCGAAGAAGAACATGCCCAACATTTGAGAGAAGTTTTGAAAACTCTCCGTGATCATCAGCCTAAGGCAAAGTTATCCAAATGTCATTTTTGGAGAAAGGAGGTAAGATTCTTAGGGCATGTAGTCTACAAAGAAGGGATAGCTGTGGATCCTGTGAAGGTAGTTGCAGTACAAGACTGGCAGATTCCAAAAAATGCAATATAGGTGAGAAGATTTCTGGGATTGGCAGGTTATTATAGGAAGTTCATTAAGGACTTCGCAGAGATATCAACCCCTCTCACCAGGTTGACAAAGAAGAACTTGGCATTTTCATGGGATATGGATTGTGATGTCGCTTTCCAACGTTTGAAGAGGGCTTTGACAATAGCCCCAGTCTTGACTTTGCCGGATGGGAGCAAAGTGTTTATGGTTTACACTGATGCATGTGGTACAGGGCTTGGTGTGGATCTAATGCAAGAAGGAAAGGTAGTGTGTTATGGGGGTAGACAGTTCATGAGAAGAACTACCCCACCCGTGGTTTAGAGCTAGCTGCCATAGTATTCGTGCTAAAGACATGGCGTCATTATTTACTTGGAGAGAAGTTCGAGTTATACACCGATCATAAATCTCTCAAGTATCTGTTCTCGCAGAAGGATCTTAATTTAAGGCAACAAAGGTGGATGGAATTCTTAGCTTCTTATGATTTTGAAATTCCCTATTTCCCTGGCAAGGGTAATGTGGTGGCCGACGCACTAAGTAGGTAGAGGATGGCCTTAAGTCCTCTGTTTGTGGAGAGGAAGAACTTGGAGTTCATACCAACCTTTGACTTTAGACCCTACATCAAGATTTTGCCTTATTTATTTGCATCGCTAGAAATACAACCAACTCTTATGGATTGGATAGGAGTCTCGCAGAAAGGGCCCCATAGATTTTAGACATCATGGGTAAGCTCAGAAAAGGAGACTTCTAGTCACCTCAGTAGATATTCCATAGATAGAAAGGGGTAGTTGCGACGAGATGAAAGACTTTGTGTTCCTCAAATTGGAAGCTTGATAAAGGTAGTCCTAGAAGAAGCCCACCATTCTAAGATGACTATTCATCCAGGCGGTGATAAGATGTGTAGCATCCCGGAAAATTCGACTCTCGAATTCAGAAACTAATACATCCCGTGTCCAGATTCAAGTACTGAAAATCCAGAAAACTAATAGAAAGAAGTTAGAGGATGAGGAAAGATAAGAGTAGAAGAAAAGGAAGAAGAACAACTAACCACAATATCGGAGTCTCACATCGTAGCGGAATAAAATATAATACAGAAATAAATCTTTATTGAAAACTTGGAATAATACTTACAGTTATCAGAGTACATCAGACATTTAATTCATTTGGACAGTTATAACAGCCTATCCATACTTACAGCGCACATCAAGATAATAACTATATATATATATCACACGACTGATTTCCTCCAGCTCGTCTCCTGGAATTCATAACACCTTATCCTGAACCTATAATTCAGACTGGCCCGAGCCTTACAAACGCAACAGGTCAGTCTGGTGAACCAGCGTGAGAAAAATTCATTTAAATTATTGGTATCATCCATCTTGCTTTTAAAGTCAAAATCATTTTGAAAGAAAGGTAATCATAAGACCAATCCACACATAAAAACAGATAGTTTTTACCTTACGATAACCCAAACCATTTATTTGAAATCATAATTATTCTAATATTATGATAGTGTCTAAATCAAATAATCATTTAGCAGAACGCTTGCATCTCACGCTCTACATGTATATAATATAAAATTGAAAACCACGGGCGCTTATTGGAGATTGGATTTCCAACTATGACAATGTATGGAACCACCTTCCGAGCAGTGTACTCTAGATGGGATACACTGGAGTTCAACAAGAACATCTTGCAACTCAGCCACACATGACCGACCACTCATTTTGCTTGAGCGTATCGAATGTATATCACCAACGGTCTGACTCAAACCACCGTTTCCCGAAAGGGATAGCATTGAATAGAATAAAGAAGGAAATAAATTTTATCTAGATAAGTGATTATGCACCCTAATGGGGGCGACCCAATTAGCCATGCTGCCTGCCCGATTTCTGTCATTTCCCAGCCGATGAGGCTTGAGGTTATAATTCGCTTTTGAAACATCTGGCCACCTTTTACATTGTCCATACAAGTCATCCAGGTACAGGATGAACTGAAGGCACCCTCCTACCGCATCCTAGGAATCACCCTATAGATTAGTAGCGAGTAGTCCTTGCAATCCGTCGATTTCAACCACGGTAGGATTTCCATTAGAATATCTCTGTGCGTGACTCCAGAGAATTCGACAAGTAGCCCTTTCACTTATGAAGATCTACGGTCTTCATTGCTCCTTCAATCCGTATTTTCTACGTTTTCATATTTGTTGGTTCGGAATGGTTTTCGAATATATTTGATCCCAGTCTTTCAGTACCAACAACCGTATTAGCCAGATTTGATAGTCAGTTATTTAACTATCAAACAAAAAAAATCATTCATCGATCAAAGAAAATTGAATTCACTATTTTAATATCCATTACCATTTTAGACTCTTTTGATTAACTATTCGTTAAGTCAAAACTTCTCCATTTTTCAAATAATTGAAAAACTCATTTCTCTTCTTATATTAATATATAAGAATATTTAAAAACTCTATCATCTTAAAATACTTTTAAGAACGTACTTCTCGTTTCGGTCATTAGTCGCTAGCCGTAAACTTGAAAGAGAATAATTCCCTAAGTACCAACCCCGAAGGCCGAAACCAACATCAGATTGTTACTCATAAAACAGTACAGCTCACTAATCTCCATTCAGTTTCTAATTTCCTGAATTTCATTTCTTATCTTTTAACGAATAAAAAATTCCAATTATTCATTTTCACTTCCAACGAGATATTTATCTCCAATTCAAATATTTTACTTAAACATGATTTACAAAACCATTATTGAATATTCCCATAAATATTCTTTATAAATACCTTTATAGTTTTACAACTTATCTTAGTTTATTTTAACAACTTCATTCCATAAAAATATTCATATATAAAAATCATTTTATCAATTCTTACTATTAATAATTTTATTTATCAATCTTGCATAAAATTCTTTAATATAATCTATTATATTATTCAAATTAGTTTGACTTAAATCCAATTAGATTTTATAATTTAAAACCCTTCCTGACTTACTTCAAATAAATCCTTATTTTTGTAAACAATGTACTTTAAACTCTTATTCACCTGAATTGTGAATAATATTACTTAATACAACTAACTGGACTTAACTAGTCAAATTCGATTTTTATACTTGAACTTCAAATTTCAATCTATTTTTAACTTCTAATTGTAGAGTTATAAAATCTCTTTTATATTTTCCTTGTAACTGGAAAATTCCAACCTATTTAAAATATCAAATTTTATATTCATTTTCCATTTCTTTCCAAATACGCACAATATACCTTTTCCCTAATTTCCCAAATAATAATAATAATTCCGCTTCTTAAATATATAGCTTATAAAATCGCCCTTTCAAAACAATTTGGTTTAGACAAATATTCACCTTTAAATCCTATTTGATTTGGATTTTAAATAACCATTTCTGTTTTGGAAATAAATATTTCCTTTTTAAAATTTCTTATTTTATTTCAAATTCTATTTTGAAATCCATATATCATTATTTAGGATATTTAAAATATCCAAAATCAGCAATCAGTGTTAGTCACACATCAAACTATACTATAATCTGTCATAGGTTATAAACACATAATATATCAACATATATATGAACAACAAATAAATAAATGTTGAGGAATCCAGTTGGAAGGTCAAGTATAAAAATCATCCGCTATATATAAGGTCATCCACTATATATATTGTGGGGTGCATATGGAAATCATCCGCTAATGGTACTGCAGGCATCCGCTAATGGTACTGCGGGAAATCTAATTACCAATCACCAATATTAATATTATATAATATTATCATATAATATTATCACTTTATATTATTCAATTATCAACCAACAAGCAATAAAATAAAATTTGAACTATTAAAAATAGTTCCAACAATTTAACTAAGCGAGTTTAACTCACCACGATTTTCCATTGTCGAATATCCAGTTTAATTTCAATATTTGTGTCTACGAATTTGCTCGACTCGTCTCAAACGATTTTATCATGCTCCTACGATTATTTAAATTTTATTTAATGATTAATTATATTGACTACTTGATTAAATTTTCTATGTAATTTAAATTTACTAAAAATGATTACCTTATCATAACAGCCAATACCAGCTTGTCACCAGAAATCTAAACCACTAGTACGCAGTCCATCCCTGTTCATCATTAGGTATTGCTTCTAATCCCCTCAAACAACTATCCTGAAACCTCTCTACTTAATTGTTCGTCTTCGACACCCCAAAATTCACGGTTTGATATCAGCAACACCACTGGCTTCAACATCCAGGCAAACTCCTTTATTCCGCAAAATACACAGATCGAAACTCCCTTTTATTTACTGTCGCACTTCCAGAAATTCACATTGTTCAATTACCAACATGGAACCACACCATCCTTCCAAAAACGTACCCATACCCCCAAACATCACTCCACTACATCCTGAACTCCTTCACGCTTCATTACCGAACACCAAACCAGTTCAGTTTGTTTTCATTGCATTAACTTCTCCCTATTACTCCACTGCTTTGCTTTAACTCGTAGGACATCCCACCATTAAATCAGCTGACTAACTCCTCAAATCTTCCCTGTTCACACACACTATTATTAACCAAAACAGCATTTACCTTCCCCTTTACTCATTGTCAACACACCGCCCAACCCCAATCCAAGATTTGCAGATCGATATTTGTTTGATAGAGTTCGAGATCGCATACCCCCAACATTGGCTATTCCTTTTATCGCATGGACCTTTCTTCAGCTGTACCCAAAACAAAGACCAACTCCACCTTGTTCGAACTCCTCCACATCGCAGTGACCCCACATCCCATCGCGACCCTCAATGGTACTCATGCCGAACTCTTTTCTGCAAATCTCACTGACCTCAGATCTGAATCCCTCGAACCCCGATGTCGCTCCTAGTTCGCGAGTATCTAACCTTGATTCGAGCTCCAGATTTCACCATGGTTTCGAATGAGGAACTGAAATCACGATTGCCCTTTTTGTATTTTTTTTTCTTTTAACATGGAAATCGATTTTGATTTTTCATTGGAGAAAGAAAAAAAAGGAACGCTGAAATTAGAATGCTTCGATGGTTTTTTTTGGGCTGAATAGTGAACGCAAAGGGCATTATATAGGAGTGATAGGAGGATAGAATCAACGTCCCATTCGATAGCGATGCAATGTACCTTGCTGAAGTCTTCATGGAGAAGAAATTGAATTTTGATATGAACATGAAAAGAAAATACGAGAGTAGCTGCATGAAAAGTCATCCCTGTTTTTTAATTTGATTTATTAATTTAAATTTAATTTAATTGATTTATCAATTTAACCGGTGAGATTTAAACTAAAGGATACTACTGTTTCAAATGCATATTTGAATGCAACGAAAGACGTTCCTAGGGGTTTACCCCTATTTTGAACACACTGGAACAGTTTCCATGGTCCAATTCGACCATATACAAAAGATATTAAATTAAATGACGGTTTAACATTAAATTCAGTTTAATATAAATTGACCCAAAAATAATAAATAAATTATTATTATCATATATTTTTACAAACCGAATTTACACAACTTCCAGAATGAAATAATATGAATTCAAATCTCTATATTATATTTTCAAGTTAAAATAATATTCAACTGATTTAAAATTGATTTATTTAATTAAATAAATCATTACAATTTATAAATGATTTCACAGCGACTATTCGAAAGTTTGATTTGTCCATAACTCTTAGTATAAAATATGAAACCTTGATTTTTCTCTTCTATTACAAAATTATAGTTCAGCAGATCCAAATATTTCTTGTTTCAGCGAATTCCGACTTATAACGGATTCCGTACGCTCAATTGAAGTTCAGATTAAATATTATGAACTACTGCACCATTTCAAGCTCGTTTATATTTAATATATATATATATGTATATGTATATATTTATACGTTTCAAACTTCGTTTAATTAATATAAAAATCAATTTATGTTACGAATTAAATATATAAACAAATTTAAATATCCAAACATATATCGATGAAATACGGGACGTTACATTCTTTCCCCCTTAAAAGAATTTCGTCCCCGAAATTACTAAGCAGGAAAAATAGTTGTATCCCATTAACTTCTCCTAATCCACTCATGCAACTTGACGCTTACTTCCATATCCAACCCACTTACTAGTTTCCAATTTCACTTATTAATGCTTAATACCGATTAACTTTTTATTAATAAAAAAATTCAAAACTATTGAAAAAATTTCTAACTCCCTAAATTTCACCAGCACTTCCTATGTATTGGCTGATCGATACAAGTACAAAATGCCTCTCAGGGCCTTCCCAAATCAAAAAGAAAATTAAAAAGCCAAGCAGCTTGCCAAATAGGCTCATAAAATCCCATATCGAATTAAACGTGTACCTTTTTGTCGGGCATCTCCTATTTATTATCTACACTTTCTTCTATTTAATAAACCTTTTTAATCACACACACTTCCATTCCTGTTCGATAACAATCAATTTTAACATTTTACTTCCACTTTGCAAATTTATCCAGTAATTCATTCTCTTGCTTCACTTGTGACAATTTAAGCAATCAGGTTCACATATATAGACATCTTTGTTTACAACATATCGAGTTTTAATTATAGCCCAAGTTACAACTTTAGTTTTTAATCTGCAAGTCCAATTAAATTTACACTCGAGTTCTTAATTCAATCCATTCTTCATTCATTTTCTATTCAACTCAATTTTATACAATTCAAGTTTGTACTCACTATTCAATATATACACATACACTTCTATTTCGAAATTCGATTTCATAGTCAAACTCAATTGAATAATATTTTTTGTCATATTCAATTATTCTTACTTGAATTTGATTTATTTTAATTCACTTCTTATTCCACTTGATACATCCAAACTGTATGTATCGAGCTATATTTATATTGTCAACATTCAATTTATTAATATTTCAACTTGAAGTCAACTATTAATTTGATACTTTGTTTTAGTTCAATATGGTTTCAATTTCAATCTTACTTTCAAACAAGTCTCAATCCATTCATTTATATTGGAATTTGTTTACTTAGCTTCCAATTTATATCCAAGTTTTGATTTTTATTTGAAAAATCATTTATTACATCTTTTGGTTATAATTAACCAGTCTAATTCCAAAATATCATTTGAATTATATTCACATCAAGCAATCAAATATCAACAATAATTTGATAAAATTATTTCTTTTCTATATAAAAATACAGTTTGTGCAAAATTATTTCATTTACCCTCTTTCCAAAATAATATTGTATCAGTTTCCAGTTCAAATTTGAACCGATCAAGTGACACAATACAAAATATTTTTATAAAATATACAAATATGCTCTCATATATATATACACACACACACACACACTCAACTCAATATAGGATATTACTAATCCTATCTCTATCGAGTTACTCCACAGAGCCAAGATAATTCCTTAAACGAATGCTTTGATACCAACTGTAGCATCTCGGAAAATTCGACTCTTGAATTCATACACTAATACATCCCGTGTCCAGATTCAAGTATCAAAAATCCAGAAAACTAATAGAAAGAAGTTAGAGGATGAGTAAAGAAAAGAAAGAAAGATTAGAGTAGAAGAAAAGGAAGAAGAACAACTAACCACAATATCGGAGTCTCACATCACAGCGGAATAAAATATAATATAGAAATAAATCTTTATTGAAAACTTGAAATAATACTTACAGTTATCAGAGTACAGCGGACATTTAATTCATCTGGATAGTCATAACAACCTGTCCATATTTATTGCACTAAAATATAATATAGAAATAAATCTTTATTGAAAACTTGAAATAATACTTACATTTATCAGAGTACAACGGACATTTAATTCATCTGGATAGTTATAACAGCCTGTCCATATTTATTGCACACATCAAGATAATAATTATATATATATATCACACGTTTGATTTCCTCCAGCTCGTCTCCTGGAATTTATAACATCTTATCCTGAACCTGAAACTCGGACTGGCCCGAGCATTACAAACGCAACAGGTCAGTCTGGTGAACCAGCGTGAGAAAAACTCATTTGAATTATTGGTATCATCCATCTTGCTTTTAAAGTCAAAATCATTTCGAAAGAAAAGGGTAATCGTAAGACCAATCCACACATAAACACAAACGGTTTTTTCCTTACGATAACCCAAACCATTTATTTGAAATCACAATTATTCTGATATTATGATAGTGTCTAAATCAAATAAATAATCATCTAACAGAACGCTTGCATCTCATGCTCTACATAAATATAATATAAAATTGAAAACCACGGGTGCTTATTAGAGATTGGATTTTCAACTATGATAAGGTATGGAACCACCTTCCGAACAGTGTACTCTAGATGGGATACACTGAAGTTCAACAAGAACATCTTGCAACTCAGCCACACATGATCGACCACTCATTTTGCTTGAGTGTATCGAATGTATATCACCAATGGTTGGGCTCAAACCACCATTTCCCGAAAGGGACAACATCGAATAGAATAAAGAAGGAAATAAATATTATCTAGATAGGTGATTATACAACCTAATGGGGGCGACCCACTTAGCCATGCTGCCTGCCTAATTTCTGTCATTTCCCAGCTGATGAGGCTTGAGGTTATAATTCTCTTTTGAAACATCTAGCCACCATTTACATAGTCCATGCAAGTCATCTAGGTAAAGGATGAACTGAAGGCACCCTCGTACCACATCCTAGGAATTACTATATAGATCAATAGCGAGTAGTCCTTGCAATCTATTGATTTCAACCACGGTAGGATTTCCATTAGAATATCTCTGTGCGCAACTCTAGAGAATTCGACAAGTAGCCCTTTCGCTTATGAAGATCTACAGTCTTAATTGATCCATCTTCAATCCGTATTTTCTACGTTTTCGTATTTGTTGGTTCAGAATGGTTTTCGAATATATTCGATCCCGGTCTTTCCGTACTAACAACCATATTATCCAGGTTTGGTAGTCGGTTATTTAACTATCAAACAAAGCAATCATTCATCCATCAAAGAAAATTGAATTCACTGTTTTAATATCCATTACCATTTTAGACTCTTTTGATTAACTATTCGTTAAGTCAAAACTTCTCCATTTTTCAAATAATTGAAATACGCATTTCTCTTCTTATATTTATATATAAGAATATTCAAAAACTCAATCATCTTAAAATACTTTTAAGAAGTTATTTCCCATTTCGGTTCATTAGTCCCTAATTGTAAACTAGAAAGAGAATAATTCCTTAAGTACCAACCCCGAAGGTCGAAACCAACATCAAATTGTTACTTAGAAAACTATTCAGCTCACTCATCTCCAGTCAGTTTCTAATTTCCTGAATTTCATTTCTTATCTTCTAACGAATAAAAATTTCCAATTATTCATTTTCACTTCCAACGAGATGTTTATCTCCAATTCAAATATTTTACTTAAATATGATTTACAAAACCATTATTGAATATTCCTATAAATATTCTTTATAAATACCTTTATAGTTTTACAACTTATCTTAGTTTGTTTTAATAACTTCATTCCATAAAAATATTCATATATAAATATCATTTTACCAATTCTTACTATTCAAAATTTTATTTATCAATCATGTATAAAATTCTTTAATATAATCTACATTATATTATTCAAATTAGTTTGACCTAAATCCAATTAGAATTTATAATTTAAAACCCTTACTGACTTACTTCAAATAAATCCTTATTTTTGTAAACAATGTACTTTAAACTCTTATTCACCTGAATTGTGAATAATATTACTTAATACAACTTACTGGACTTAATTAATCAAATTCGATTTTTATACTTGAACTTCAAATTTCAATTTATTAATAACTTCTAATTGTAGACTTATAAAATCTCTTTTATATTTTCCTTGTAACTGAAAAATTCCAATCTATTTAAAATATCAATTTTTATATTCATTTTCCATTTCTATCCAAATACACACAATTTACCTTTTCCACAATTTCCCAAATAATAATAATAATTCCACTTCTTAAAAATGTAGCTTATAAAACTGCCCTTTCAAAACTATTTGGTTTAAACATATATTCCCCTTTAAATCCTATTTGATTTGGATTTTAAATAACCATTTCTGTTTTGGAAATAAATATTTCTTTTTTATAAATTCTTATTTTATTTCAAATTCTATTTTGAAATCCACATATCATTATTTAGGATATTTAAAATATCCAAAATCAGCCATCAGTGTTACTAACACATCAAACTATACTATAAACTGTTACAAGTTATAAACACATCATATATCAGCATATATATGAACAACAAATAAATAAATGTTAAGGAATCAATTTGGATTTCTCCAACCTATTTCTCCTGCATCCACAGACGTTATTTAACAATAATAATACCTATTCTGCTTCGAAGCAGAATATCGCGGTATAGAAGGTCATCCAATATATATATTATGGGGCGCATTGGAAAATCATCCGCTAATGGTACTGCGGGCATCCGCTAATGGTACTGCAGGAAATCCAATTACCAATCACCAATATTATTATTATATAATATTATTATATAATATTATCACTTCATATTATTCAATTATCAGCCAACAAGCAATAAAATAAAATTTGAACTATTAAAAATAGTTCCCAACAATTTAACTGAGCGAGTTTAATTCACCACAATTTTCCATTGTCGAATATCCAGTTTAATTTCAATATTTATGTCTACGAATTTGCTCGACTCGTCTCAAACGATTTTATCATGCTCCTACGATTATTTAAATTTTATTTAATGATTAATTATATTGACTACTTGATTAAATTTTCTATGTAATTTAAATTTACTAAAAATGATTACCTTATCATAACAGCCAATACCAGCTTGTCACCAGAAATCTAAACCACTAGTACGCAGTCCATCCCTGTTCATCATTAGGTATTGCTTCTAATCCCCTCAAACAACTATCCTGAAACCTCTCTACTTAATTGTTCGTCTTCGACACCCCAAAATTCACGGTTTGATATCAGCAACACCACTGGCTTCAACATCCAGGCAAACTCCTTTATTCCCCAAAATACATAGATCGAAACTCCCTTTTATTTACTGTCGCACTTCCAGAAATTCACATTGTTCAATTACCAACATTGAACCACTCCATCCTTCCAAAAATGTACCCATACTCCCAAACATCACTCCACTACATCCTAAACTCCTTCACGCTTCATTGCCGAACACCAAACCAGTTCAGTTTGTTTTCATTGCATCCCTTTTCTTTACTGTCGCACTTCCAGAAATTCACATTGTTCAATTACCAACATGGAACCACTCCATCCTTCCCAAAACGTACCTGTACTCCTAAATATCACTCCTGTACATCCTGAACTCCTTCACGCTTTATTGTCGAACACCATACCAGTTCAGTTTGTTTTCATTGCATCGACTTCTCCCCATTACTCCACTGCTTTGCTTTAACTCGTAGGACATCCCACCATTAAATCAGCAGATAAACTCCTCAAATCTTCCCAGTTCACACACACTACTGTTAACCCAAAACAACAATTTCTTTCCCCCTTACTCACTGTCAACACACCGCCCAACTCCAATCCAAGATTTGCAAATCAACATTTGTTTGATAGAGTTCCAGATCGCATACCCCCAACATCGGCTATTCCTTTTATCGCATGGACCTTTCTTCAGTTGTACCCAAAGCAAAGACCAACTCCACCTTGTTCGAACTTGTAACACCCCACCTCCGTTAAGGTCACTCACAAAGGGAATGCCTTAACTTCGGTGGAACGTTATAAGTAAACAGAACAGAATATTACAAGACAGATACATAAAGTAGTACTTGAAAATTTTATAACTTTATTACAGCAAGAACAGAAATAAGTTTGGTTACATCTTTCAAAACCACAATACCAAAACTCAAGTACATATATATTAGTCTTGTACAAAAGCCTTCAGAGTGCATAATTTTAAAGCCATAATTCCTAACAGAAAATGCCATAAATAAGCAAAATCATAGCCAAGCAATACATCTTCAACTTCAAGATGGAAGGAAGAGATATCAGAACTAAGCTTGCGTATTTCCTCCCTGAGAACCCGGGGGAACAGAAGAAAAGAGGCGAAACAAACTAGGTCAGACATAAGTCTGGTGTGTCCAGTGACTTTCAGCATATAAACAGATAATAGTATCATGACATGAAAATAAAACTAGATGAGAGATAACAGGAACAAGAGTAACAGGTATAAAAGGGTAAATGGAACAGAACAGAATAACCTAGACCAAGCTATGCTTTTTACTTACTTTTCACTTCTCTGCACTAATACTAATATAACAGAATTAGGTGTTGTCCTAATGTCTAAACAGAATACAGAATGATCTCTTCAGAAACATGATGCTAGAAATGGGCCTTTATCAACCTAACAGAGACAGACGTTTAGAAACAGAATGCTAGTAATGGGCCTTTACCACCCGAACAGAGACAGACGGTACAGAAATAGAATGCTAATAATGGGCCTTTACCACCCGAACAGAGACAGAAACAGAATAACCCCTACAGAAATAGAATATTAGAATAAGATGTACACTAGTAATGGGCCTTTACCACCCCAACAGACGGTACCGCACAGAAACTGATAGGTGTTACCACCCCAACAGAAATAGAAGGTACCCCAACAGAAATAGACAGAACTAAGTGTACCCTAAATTCTACCCCAAGCGATCGGCTCCCTAATACATAAATACATTATGCCGGCCCCACAGAAGGGTGTATCACTCCCTAAAGTGGCAACCTATAGACATAGACCTATTTACAGATGTCATAGTGTCTTACATCATCAGAGCAGACCAGATCCATGCACGCACATGACCCGGTTGGAATGCGCCATCAACACCCCTCACCATTATCAGAGTGAACCTCTTACAATTAGTTCAGTAAGCATGCCCTGGACCCCTACCTAGTGTTGGGTCATAATTTTGATACCAAAAAGGGTTACTGACTAATACGGGTCCCAAACAACAGATGACACAAGTAACTACCCCTCCTAACCTTGTGTCCCCAGACTAACAGATTAACTTGTTTATAGATTTCAGATGTACAAAGTCCAGATTAACAAATTCTCAGATCAGACATACATGTTAACAAGTTTTCAGACTAACGGATCAGATATACTGATTAACAAGTTTTCAGACTAAAGGACCAGATATACATATTAACAAGTTTTCAAACTAACGGATCAGATATACAGATTAACAGACTTACAGATTGTTTCAACTAACCTTGTATTGGGCCTACATATTTTCAAACGGGTTTATTAGATTCATCAGTCCAGTTGATTTAATGTAATAACCCGGAAATTCTGGGCCAGTTTAAAATTTTTATTTTGGCCATTTTAGTGAATTTTGAATATTTAAAATGGATTATTTTAAATAATATCGACGAGAAATTTATTTTGAATGGAATTCGACGTATATATTATACGCGTCGTCGTTAGAATATAAATATTTATATATAATTATAAATAGAATTGAAAATGGCGCGGTAGTTCGATAATTCGATTTCAAACTTCAATTGAATGTACCGGGTGCAAAACAATCCGGATTTTAGTGAAACCAAAAATAATGGAATCTAATTGTGGATATCTTTCCAACGAATCCGAAAAATCAAAATTTCGTAGCGAGAATCAAAAGATATGTCCAGTTGAAAATTCTGAATAGTCGCTATGGAATTCAGGCCCTTAAAAATGGACATTTTGCAAACGACCTCGGATTTCGACGAAACCAGTTTTGTTGGGTCCGGGATGTAAAGTTATTGCTAGGTTTCAAATTTCATAATTTTTCGAATCAATATGTAAGCGTGGCAAAGGAAAACGCGTTTGACCATTTCAGTTGATTTTAATCGACTGGAAATTGGCCATTTTTCTAGCGGTCTCAGAATTCGACGAAACTAGTTTTGTTAGGACCGTATCGTCAATACGAAGCTAGAAAATATTTTTTTGGGAATTTTTAGAGTTCGTATGTGGCTCCGTTAAATTGAAATGTACGTTTAAAATTCAATATAAATGATTTAAAGGTAAATTTAACGGAAACTGATTCGAACGATCGAATCAACCTACGAAACAAGTCCCATTGTGTTCGGAATGGGGGTAAACACTATGGACGACAGGCGGTGGGCCTCGTTTAGAGGTCGTATGAAAAAGTCAACTTTTAAGTAAATAAATAAATTATATAATAAAAAAAATATTATCTCCCTCTCCTTATATCCGCTCAGCCCCCCCCCCCCACGTTTAAAATCAATTCAGTTTTTCTAAATCAAAGAAAAAAAAAACCCTAAACCTAAAATCGATCGCGCCTCCTCCCTTCAGGCTGACGCCGTCGGGCCTGCTTCCCCCTCCTCCTCGAATCAAAGTCGCTCCCTCCTCCTCACACCGCCCCTCTCCTTCTTCTACCCTCCGCTGCTTCGATCTCGCACCCTCCCCAGTTTGATCGACGCACCCGCCTCTCCCCGAAACCCTAGCGCCGCCAAGCCTGGCCGTCACCCCCCCTTCTTCGCAGCACAGTAAGTTTTTATTTTTATTTTATTTTTATTTTATTTTTTTATTCTGATTTTATTTTCGTAGAAAGAATACTGTTTGTTTTTTTTAGGTTTTAAAAACTGATAAAGAAAAAGGTTTTAAAAACTGATTTTGAAAAAGGTTTTAAAAACTGATTTTGAAAAAGGGTTTTAAAAACTGATTTTTAAAATAGTATAAAAAAAAACTGATTTTAAAATAGGATAAAAACTGATTTTTTTTATAAAAGTAAAAACTGATTTTTTATAAAAGTAAAAACTGATTTTTAGAAAGAGATTTAAACTTTAAAAGGAAAAAGGTTTTAACTTCAAAGAGAAAAAGGTTTGAGCTTTAGAATGGAAAATGATTTGAACTTTAAAAAGTAAAAATCATATTTTTATATATTGAAAGTCAAAGTAAAAATCATATTTTTATATATTGAAAGTCAAAGTAAAAATCATATTTTTATATATTGAACTTCGAAATAAAAATAGAATTTTTATATATTGAACTTCGAAATAAAAATATGATTTTTATATATTAAATAGCGAAGTAAAAATTGGATTTTTACATATGTAGAGAATACGGGCGAAAGCGACAAAAAGGCGAGTTGGCGAAGATTTCCTGCATTAGAAGTGCCGTGGAGCTAGGATAGCTAAAGGTGAGAATTTCTCACCTTTCAATTTCATTTCTATTTATATATATATATATACTAGGATGCAGACGGTGCTTAGAAGCACCCGACACCCGTCCACAGACCATGGACTTGTTTGATTGGTTGTGTAGTTGGTTAGATTATTTGATTTGGATTTGATTGTTTTGGTGAAATTGAAATTGATATGATTGATGTGTGAATGGCGTGGGCCTTCACTAGACCGGGGATAAGGCTAGGCCTCGTCCCGTTTCTAGTATCGTGCCGTTATGCCGCCGAAATTTTCTAAAATGTGTTAGAAAAATAAAAATATCATTTTATTTAAAGAATGAACTGAAAATGAAATTCATATGTTGGAATAAAATGTTTTATCGTTAAAAATATAATTTTTAACATGAATGTGAATAAATAAATATTCATTTACAAACCAGACGGTTTGTTTATGTACACCTATTTGAAGGACATTGATTGGGACGATAAATTTTACACATCGCCCAACTGCACGAATAAAATATTTGTTTGATTGTTTGAAACCCCACACGGGTGTTGGGATGAAACTTGAAGTTCACTCATCCTGATTGATTTAATATGTCGATCGATTGATTGACAAGCTGCTATAAGCGTTAAATGTCTATATTTGATGCTTATACAGTGTAGTGCATTTTGGTTGATGGTTGATTATTTTTCAATGCTATTATATACATGTGTTGTATGAAAATCCATATAATTAACATTATATGGTGATTGATTGGGCCTCATTCCAATTTAGAAAATAAAGAATATTATAAAATAAAAGTTCATGTGTTGACAGTACTCATCCATTGAGATTGGTCATGTGTTGAACGAAATATTTTGACAATAAAATTTACATCTTTATCAATATAAAATAACGGTTCATGTGTTGACAGTACTCATCCTTTGAGATTGGTCATGTGTTGAACGAAATATTTTGATAATAACAACTATTTTGAAAAAGAAATATTTGAAATAAAATATTTGAAATAGAAATTTATGAAGCCGTGTTGATTAGATTGACGCCATTTTGACGTAAACGATATTTATATCGATTTTATTCATTTTGAAATGAATTGAATATATAACGATTTCGAAATGAATTGAATATATAACGATTTCGAAATGAATTGAATATATAACGATTTCGAAATGAATTGAATATATAACGATTTAGAAATGAATTGAATATATAACGATTTCGAAATGAAATGAATTGAAAACGATTTCGAAAGGAATTGAATTGAAAACGAATTCAAATTGAATTGAAAACGAATTGAAAACGATTTCGAAAGGAATTGAATTGAAAACGAATTCAAATTGAATTGAAAATGAATTGAAAACGATTTCGAAAGGAATTGAATTGAAAACGAATTCAAATTGAATTGAAAATGAATTGAAAACGATTTCGAAAGGAATTGAATTGAAAACGAATTCAAATTGAATTGAAAATGAATTGAAAACGATTTCGAAAGAAATTGAATTGAAAGCGAATTGAAATGAATTCAAATTGAATTGAAATTTGAATTGAATAGAAATGAATTTTAAAATGAATTTATAAAGAGGAATTCAATTTTGATTTGAGTTGAAATGGAAGTTGAAATTGCTTTTGAAACGAATTTAAAACTATTTATATAATTCGTTTTAAACAGAAATCGACGAAGTATATATTATATATATTATATATATAATATAATGGCCTGAATAGAACGCGCCGCGCCGCGGCAGTTCGTGAATTTCGACCATTTATTTCAAACGGACATTACGGGAGATCCGACCGTCGGATTCTCCTAAAACCGGAACCGTTGGGTTCGTATCGAAAAGAGATTTCTAACGAATGTTAGAAATTTGAAATCTAACGGTTGGATTTGGAGATACGTCCAAATCAAATTCGAAAAAGGTTGCTGTAAGTGCAGTTCGATGGCCGTTGATGGAAATCGGCTGTACGGGCCTTGATAAAATTATTAAAAATAGTAATAATTTGTGTAAAATCATAAGAAATGATTTGTGAAGATTTGGGATGAAAAACTCCATATTTGAAAAGATAAAACTAGATTTTTATCGAAATGAACTAGTTTTGAACTAGAAATATAATTCTATTTATTTTTAAATAAATAAATTGAATTTGAAAAGGGTTTTAAAAATAACCAGAATTTCCAATGATTGCATTGGAGTGGATTTGAATCGAAATTGTCTTCGGAATATTTCGATGTTGGAATTCGTGATTATACAGATGTTGTTATGGAAATTTGAAAGATATATATTTATATCGTTATTTCCAATACGACATTTGTTAATCGTAGAATTTGATATTGAATATAAGCCGATATATTTTCTATTCAGAGCCTTATATTGAATATCAAATGTGATTTGGGTTTGTCGTGAATGGTGTCTTCACTAACACTGTTCTTGAACCCAGTTGAGAAAAGATTAAATCTTTTTATTTGGATTTAATGAAGTGTACCAATTAAATAATATTTAATTGGAATTGAATTGATATTGATTTTTGGGTTTATCGTGAACAGTGTTTTAAATAACACTTGTTCTTTAACCCGATAATTAATGGAATGTGATTTTGGGTTTATCGTGAACCGTGTTTTAAATGACACTGATTCTTTAACCCAGTCGAAGATTAAAACTAAGTGGAGTTTTAATGAATCTTTAATTAGATTGAAATGATCGAAAATGGAGTATCACCAGTTTTGCTCCAGGCGGTAGTTAAATCTTTAATTAGATTTGAACGTGAAATGGTAATTGAATTTACCGATAACACCGTGGTGTTAGATATGAAGTATTACCAGTTTTACTTCATGGGATGAATAGGTTGGGATTGGGAAATTAAAACCAATGATTACTACGGTAAGGTTCGCTAATTCCGACTAGTTGAATCGAAATTCAAAGGAAGATTAGAGAATAAATTCAGGAATTTATCTTGGATAAAATTAATGGGAACGTTTCCCTATGAATGTTAAATCAGAAACTAACTGTCGGTTAGCTAAGCAGAACGGTTTTCTGGATATTGATCTGATGTTGGTTTCGGCCTTCGGGGTTAATATTTGGGGAATTATTCTCTTGATTAATTTGCGGTTAGTGACTGATGAATTGGAATGAGGCGTATGTTGTGTTTGTGTAACACTTATTTAAAATATACGCGAGCTATTCGGAAAGACCAGGTTTATCCCATTCTGAATAACTGATACGACGATAAATCGAAGATGAAGACGATGGTCGAAGACCGGAGGTCTTCACGTCGTTTGGGTAATTACTGATGATCTTGATTGGGCTGTACACCCAAGAAGATGGAAACAGTTAGTGATCGTCCAGACGTACTTGGAGATCGATGGATATGCGGGGTACTAGGTGCCTCCGGTTTCGTTCAGACCCAGAACGGACTTGTAAATGGACTGTGTGTCTGACATTGGATTTTAGTCCGTGTGATTGATCTCTATTAAATATATATCTGTTTGGCGGCGGAGAATTTATTCTCTTGCTTAACGCCCTTCTCTGAGACGTACGAGCTCAGGGGTTATATATTGATGGATATCAAACGCATGGAGTGAATTGCCTGTGTGGCATGTCTAAGTGGCAATTGATCGAGGCTTCTGTTGAAAAGCAAAGTCTTGTGGTGATGATCAAAGCACGACCTTTGTGGCGTAGCTTTGTGTAACGTTTGCTTCGCGAGTTTCACACCCGGTATGAGCCAAAAACGGGAGAGGACCTCAGGGAGGGCATGCGTTTCTTTCTAGTTAGAAGTGGCGTCAGTGGTTTTACACGCCCTGACGAGTTTGACTTATGTGGTTGTTGCTGTTGCGAGGCGCCTCGGATTGATCGGTCGTTCTCGAACCGATGGAGTCATTTGGTTGGCTCATTTACGCCCCAAAGGGCGGGGGAACGCATGTTCAGGGTTTAAGTTTAATCCACATCGGTGGACCGGCTCTGACGATTCAAGGGTCGATGCGCTCTGACCCTGTGGCTCGGGCTAGAGAGTCACGAAAACGGTTGAGGACTATCTTTTGCCTCGGTTCATAGACGGAAATCCAATTTCCAAATACGTGACATTTGCGGTTTTATTTGTAGAGCCTAGTATGGCGACATAGTGGGATGGGGCGCTCATGCCGCCTATGATTGATACTTATGATTTGAAGTTGTTTTATACACTATGCACTTATAATAGTATCAAACGATTTGTTTTAAACGTATCAAGCATTCTTTGGCTGTTATAAGGGAAAACCCTATCCTCGGCTGCGTTGCATTGTGTGATAGGACCTGGGTCTTATAACAGCTTCATTTTTCTTTATTTAGCATTGCGCTGTTTGTTTTATGCACTGGTATTCTTGGGAGGAAACCCGTTCCGTGTTATACGGCGTGGTCCCTTGATTTACCTAAGGATTTAAAATAAAGATTAATAACTGTTTTAGTTCTCACACCAGTCACATGACTGACCTGGAGTTTATTGTTTTAACCTAAACTCTGGGTGCCCTTATTTTGACACGGGCAGCTAGTAGTTTTGGTTTTGCAGATTTATATTCACAGGATCCTTGTTTACAGCTGGAACGATATCTGGAAAGCTTTGTATCCGTATATCTCATTCTAGTTGTGTATTGTATTATTTTTCCGCTGCTATGTATTTAAATGTAATTTAAATCTCTGATATTTCTGTGTAATGTTTATTCATTTATACTCTGTATATTCTTGTAATCTGATGCATTGTTGTGATATACAATGTAATGTTCTTCTGTATGCGTTCTGTTGTGGTTTGTTCTCGAACTATCCGACGCTTTCCTTTACGGGGAAGTTACGGGATTTCACATTTAACCTTATCCGCCCAACATGTTTTAGGCATCATATTTATCCTAGATTTGCATTAATTAATTACTAATGCACAGACCTCTCACGTTAGGTCGGTAGCTTGTGGCCGCTGGATGTGCCGGGCGGTTCAGGGCAGACTTCTGCCACAAGCCAGACCTAACCTCGTGTCTAAGCATCTTTATGCTTACGACCTCTCACATTAGATTGACAATTTGCGGTTACTGGTTAAGTCGGTTGGGTCAGGGAAGGCTTCTACCACAAACAGAGTCTAACCTCGTGTCTCAGCATTCTTATTTTTAGCTAAAGTATTCATTCACAGATTATGCCAATATCAGACTAATTATGCCAATTCATGAAATTAACTTCTTTACAAGTTACAGCATATTTTCTAAAGTTCTATTAACATGTTTTTCTCAATTTTAGATCGAGCCTACAGATTTTCATACCCCAAATTACCGTATTTAGTTTCAACAGATTTAGTAGATTAGGTAATTTAACAGATTTAATCATCCCTTAAAATTCCATTGACATACCTCGCTTAATCATAAAATTAAGCCTAATTTTACATGCCTAAATTAAGGTCATAATTCACAATATAACATATGCCCCAAATTTTTAGTTAAATTTATATAATACAGAATATTCTCCAAAAACCCCAAATCATGATATACAATACGAATTATGCCAAATTATAGCCTTTGATTTCAGCGTATGCCAAATTTCTAAAATCCCCATTTAGGCGTATCACAATTAATAGTTATCCTATTTTAATATAGATCTTTGTACCTAAGTCATATACAAAATAATTCTCCTTCTTCCAAATCACAGGCTATCATATATAGTATGTGCAGATCTAGATCTTAAATTACAACATATATTCTTTTCTCAAATTAGTCACAAATCAGTCATATCCAACTATTCACAACATTCCCTAAATTTAGTGTTCGTGCATCGATCTCTTATGAGATTTGGCTCAGGCTCGTGTTAGCCTGGCTATAGAACAGAAGGAAGGAAGAGATACAGAACAGTTACAACAGTATTAATAAGATAGATCTATATAGAAAAACAGATCTGATAAACAGGAATAAGATAGATCTACATAGAAAAACAGATCTGATAAACAGGAATAAGATAGATCTACACAGAAAAACAAATTTGATAAACAAGAATATACATAATCTCCAATTCAGATTTATAACCATGTCAAAATCATAATTAAATTTCATATCTGAAAATAACTGTACTCACCTTGGTTGGATTCTAAAAGAAAAAGGGGGTTGTAGTTGTTCTCTTTTAATCCTATTCAGAATGGAAGAAGGAGCACTTGTTCTAGCTTAGGTTTCAGCAGAGTAGCGATGCCATTGATTTATTTTAATATGATTTGGGACAGAGTATAGGCATAATGAAATTGTGTGGAGAGAAAGTGAGGTTTGGGGGTGTTTAAATAGCTTAGGAGCAACGAATCTGGTCAGAACGGGCATCCAAATGCAGAAAAACGAATCTGCACATGGATTTGGAAATATGGGGAGGTCGACCGACCCAGGTCGACCTGGGTCCCGGGCGGGAAATTTCCCGTCCAGCCCGGGTATGTGTTTTAAGTTTTGATCTTTTGAATTTTTGATTCGGGCTGGTTTTTATTTTAAATTCCTGAAACTTCTAAGTGCCATAACTTCTTCATACGAAGTCCGATTTACGCAAACTCGGACTCTATCTCAAGCAGAATTCCGAGACGAATGCAATGGTGCAACCCGTTTCCCTTAATTCTTCTCTAAAAAAATTAAGTATACTTTGTTTTTGTTACTTTATGTTCACAGAAAATACGGGGTGTTACATTCTCCCCTCCTTAAAGGATTTCGTCCCCGAAATCTTCAAGTTAAGAAGAATGTGTCCTACCATCCAATCACTCATCTACTCAACCATCATCCACAAGCATCCATCGTCTTTAGAAAACTTCTAATGTTGTATGAACATATGCAAAAGTGTGTGCATATGTCTCTTATCTAATGCAAAGATCAAGCAGACTACTAATTCAGTTGACCTCCTTAATGCGAATTATGTGTAACGACCCGGAAAATCTGAACCAATTTAAATTTTTTAAATTGGCTATTTTAGTGGATTTTAAATATTTAAAATAAATATTTTGAATAATAAAGATGAAAAGTAAGTTTGAATAGAAGTTGAAAATAAATATATTTACTTTGAATTATAAACAAGGCCTGAAATGGCGCGGTAGTTTCAAAATTTGAATTCAAATTTTGACTGACTGTACCGGGTGCAAAACAAAGCGGATTTGAGTGAAACCAAAAATATTTAAATCTGTTAGTGAATACCTTTCTAACGAAACTGAAAAATCGAAGTTTCATAGCGAAAAGCAAAAGTAATGGCCAAATGAATTTTCTGAAAGGTCGCTATGAAGTTTATATAGCCCGTGAAAATGGCCATTTTGCAAACGACCTCGGAATTCGACGAAACCACTTTTGTTGGATCCGGGATGTTAAACTATTGCTAGGTTTCAAATTTCATAATTTTTGATGTTAATATGTGAGCGTGGCAAAGGAAAACGTGTTTTGGTCAATTACAGTTAAATTGGATCGACCAGAAATGGGCCATTTTTCAAATGATCTCAGAATTCAACGAAACTAGTTTGTTGGGACCGTATCGTCAAAACATAGCTAGATTTATTTTTCTGTAATTTTTCGAATCAGTTTGTGGCCCTGGCAAATTGAAATGTATGTTCAAATCGAATATTAAATGTTATATATTTTTATTTGAAGGGAAACTGACTGAAACGGTCGAATGGGCCTACGAAACATATCCCATTGTGTTCAGAATGGGGGTAAAACGCTAGGGACGACGGTCGTTGGGTTTGGATTGGGGTTCGTGTGAGAAAGGGGGTATTTTCGAAATTTAAAAAAATATAAATTAAAAAAAAATCTTATTGGCCCATCATTATTCTCCTTCCCCGATACCCCCGAAGTCAACGGCGAAACTCATCCCCTCTTTCCCAGCCAATTTCCGGCGAATCCAGGCCGAGTTAGACCCCCCTCCAGTTAAGCTTTTCGAAGCTCTGATCCTCCTCTTTAAATCCATCCCTGATTCACCGATTCTCGTTTGGTGTTTCTCGAGTTTCGGGTCCCTGAAGCCGACGCCTTTGGAGCTCCGCCACCGCCGATAGGAGACATCGCAGGGGACCCCACCAGGTGGCGCGGAAAGCCCTTTCCAGCCTCTTCGACGCTGCATCCTCTGATCGACTCAACCCTTCACCATTTGATCGGAAATCGAGACCCTAGTTTTGAAGGTGAGTTAAGGGGTTACGGCTTTAATTTTCTGAAGAGATTTCAACACCTTAAACCGTCGCGAATGTTGATTTTACAATAAAAAATCATATATTTTTCGTTTGTTAACGAAATTCGATGAAAAAGGAGACATCGGGACCGTGACGACGTCTTCTACATTTTAGGAGAGACCGCATATTTTACCGAGCCTTCTGCTATCTTTGGTGGAGTGGAACCCAAGGTGAGATTTCTAAATTATAAACGATATGGAAAACGACGATGTATAAATTATATTGTCGGTGTATGAGTTATATAAGCGTTGTACACCTCTTGTATAAGCGTTGTATAAGTTGTATGTTCGATATATAAGTTATATATGCGTTGTAAAAAAATTTATATATGTGTTGAAATAGAAGTGAAATGCTTTTATATATATATGTATATATATACGCCCCTCGTCCACAAACCATGGACGATATTTATTGGTTGTGATTGGTGTGAAAATTGGTTGATTATGAATTGTTGATTAGAATTATTTGTGGTTGAAAAATACCCGTTTGTGGTTGAGGAATATTTGGTTGAAACCGAATAGGATTAGTTTGTGGAAATGAAAAAAAATATACATGCCGCCTGCGTGCGAACTAGATGCATGATTCCCCATTGTCAAAAGCTGCGAGGCTTTAAGGTAGAGTGAGGAGCCGTACTAGGGACGGTCCTGGTTTTAACTACCCTGCCGTTATGCTGCCGAAATTTTGAATAATATTCATGTGTTAGAATTATTTTCCTGTGTTGAAACTATATTCATGTGTTGAATAGAAATTCATTCGTTGAATTATATTCATGTGTTGAATGGTATTCGTATTTTAAATAAATTGTTTTAACAATAAAAATCACATTTTTACTATATATATACAAACTATAGAAACCGTTCATGTGTTGAATAGAAATTCATTCTTTGAATCATATTCATGTGTTGAATGGTATTCGTATTTTAAATAAATTGTTTTAACACTAAAAATCACATTTTTTTACTATATATATACAAACTATAGAAACCGTTCATGTGTTGAATAGAAATTCATTCGTTGAATCATATTCATGTGTTGAATGGTATTCGTATTTTAAATAAATTGTTTTAACAATAAAAATAACATTTTTACTATATATATATACAAACTATAGAAACCGTTCATGTGTTGAATAGAAATTCATTCGTTGAATAGAAATTCATGTGTTGAATGGTATTCGCGTTTTAAAATAAATTGTTGTATAATAAAAATCATATTTTTATCATCTATATGAACTATATAAAATAGTCGTGTTTTGAAACAAATTGTTTTACATAAAAAAATCACATTTTTATTATATACATGGATTGCTAAAAATAGTGAAGTGTTGAAATAGAAGACGGTTGGATAAAAATATCATTTTTATCAAATGTATGAAAAGAATATAGTTTTGAAATCGAAAAATTAATATATATAAATAGAATTGAAATATATCGAATAACGAAGCTGTAGTTCATATTTTGAAACCGTGATTTCAAATGATTAGTGCGGGAGATCCGACCATCGGATTTTCCCGAAACCGAAACCGTTGGGTTCGCTTTGGAAATATCATCCCAACGATATCCACTTTGTGAAAATCCAACGGTTGGATTGTCTGGAATGTTTAATTCAAATCTAAAGAAAAACAGCGCCAGAATCGATTATATTTATATATATAAATATAATTAAATTGAATCGAAAAACGACGCTGCAGTTCGTATTTTGAAATTGAAACTTCAAACGATTATACCGGGAGATCCGACAGTCGGATTTTCCCGAAACTGGAACCGTTGGATTCATTTTGAAGAGATCTTTCTAATGATATAAATTTTGTGAAGATCCAACGGTTAGATTTTCAGATATATGTAAATCAAATCTGAAGAAAAACAGCGCCACAGCCGCGTTATGGCCGAAGCGTCGTTTGAATAAATTGGCTATTTTAAAATAAATAAAAATAGAGATAAATAGTTATAAAATATTATAAACGATATGGAAGTGAAATTTAGAAACTAATTGAAGGTTGGCTAAGTCGAATGGTTTCCTGGATTTTGATCTGATGTTGGTTTCGGCCTTCGGGGTTAATATTTGGGAAATCTTTCTCTTACTGATTTACGGTTAGTGACTAATGAACTGGAACATGGCGTATGTGTGTTTGTGTTGCACTTGTTTATTATAAACGCAAGTTGCTCAGAAAGTCCGAGTCTATCCCATTCTGAATAACTGAATCGACGATAAGAAATCGAAGATGAAGACGGTGGTCGAAGACCGGAGATCTTCACCTCGTTTGGATGGTAACTGATGTCCTGATTGGGAGGCATCCCGAAATATGGATAATGAGTGGTGATCGTGCAGACGTACGTGGAGATCGATGGGTTTGCGAGGTATATAGTGCCTCTGGTTTCGTTCAGACCCAGAACGGACTTGCAAATGGACGGTATGTCTGACATTGGAATTTATTCTGTGTGATTGATAGCCATCAGTTGCATGGTGTGAATTGCTTGTGTGGCATGCTAAGAGGCAGTGATCAAGACTTCTGTTGAAAAGCAAAGTCTTGTGGTGATGATCAAAGCACCACCTGTGTGGCGTAGCTTTGTGTATAACGTGAATTCGTGAGTCTCACACCCCGGTATGAACCAGAATCGGGAGAGGACCTCAGGGAGGACATGCGTTTCTTTCTAGCTAGAAGTGGCGTCAGTGGTTTTACACGCCCTGACGAGTTTGACTTATGTGGTTGTTACTGTTGCGAGGCACCTCGGTTAGATCGGACGATCCGGCTCTGATGGAGTCATTCGTTGGCTCATTTACGCCCCAAAGGGCGGGAAAACGTAGTGTTCAGGCATTATAATCCACGCCGTATGGACCGGCCCTGTCGCTCCAAGGGTCGATGCGCTCTGACCCTGAGCCATGGGCTAGATTGTCTCGAAGTCGGTAAGGACTATCTTTTGCCTTGGTTTATGATGGAAATCCAATTTCCAAATACGTGACTGTGCGGTTTTGATTGTATACCTATATATGGCGACATAGTGGTATGGGGCATTAATGCCATCTATGATTGATACTTATGATTTGAAATTGTTTTTGAAACAAATAAACACTAGTAATAATATCAAACGCTTTTGTTTTATTTGTATCAAGCATATTTTGGCCATTATAAGGTAAAAACTCTATCCTTCGGTTTGCGTTGCATTGTGTGATGGGAACTGAGTCTTATAATGGCTTTATTTTTTTATAAAAAGCATTGCAATGTTTAAAAGAATTGTTTGTCTTAAAGCACTGGCAATCCGATGGAGTAAACCCGTTCCACGAAAGTGGCGTGGTCCTGAGATTAGCCATATTTTAAATGTGTTGAGTAGATTTCTCATACCAGTCCCATGACTGACTCGTAGTTTGTTTCACTTTCAAACTCGGGTGCCCCTTTTTCTACACGGGCAGCCTTGTGTTCAGGTTTAGCAGGCTTTTTCTGGATAGCTGGAGCTGAAGATGGATTCTATCATTAATCTCTTTTTATGCTGTTCAGCTCCTATTGTACATTATGTTTGTTTTTCCGCTATAGACATATATATATAGCTGAACTGTATTTGTACTAAGTAAGATCCTGTATACTGTGTAACTCTGATGATTATGTTTATCCAGTGTACTATATGTTCATTATCTTTGTGTATTTAATTGTTTCTATTCTGCTATTATCTGTTTCTGTGTTATATTCCATAGATTACCCTTGCCACCGTCAGTACGGGGTTCGGGGTCGTCACATTTGGTATCAGAGCTTTGGTTAAGCTTAGTGCTGGAATATAACATATTAACGAACTCGTCAGAAATAGAACCAGTAGTGTTCTAGGACGGGTAACTCCTTATAGATAGAATCAGTAGTATCCTAGTATGAGTATATCAGAATCAGAATAACTCGTTAGAGAGGGAGTCAGAAGTGCCCCAGAATGAGTCGAGAGTCATATGTTTATAAATAACGTATTTGTGATTATATATAGTCTGGTTTTAGAAATAATTTTTTTTGATATATGAAAGATATTTATTTGAAAAGTTAAAAACAATTTGATTGTTGTTTGTGTTGTGTGATAGTAGATTTGATTAATTAAATTATTAAAACGATAGTTAATTTAATCAATAATAAAATGAGTGGTAGGATTTATTCGATTGACTCACACATTGAACTGATTTAAAAATAGATAGAAATATATACATGTGCATTATATATGTTTGAACAGGTAATTGGATAGCTGTTGAGTAAAGAAATTATTTGCGTGCCCGACAAATAGGTAAAACTTAATGAGTTGGATGCGAAATATTATTATATCAACTCCTGTGAATGCCATTGGATGCGGTGTGCTGGTTATTCTGTGTGTAATAATAAACGTCGCCATAGGATAGTAACAATTAATTTTGAACTACATTACATGGCATACTTCTTGAAGATAGGCATACTTCATCATATACCACATAAGTATTTGGAGCTTGTGTGACGATGTGGAAGATTTACCATATGAGCGAGAGGCTTGTATGGCGATGACAATATTTTACAGGTTGAACTGATGACTGATATGACCATATAAAATTGTAACGATAAATGGCCAGACTAATAAAAAACCCCACACGGGTCTGGAGTTGACAATAATCACATCTCTCTAGTCATTAGATACGGCACATGGATTATTTATTTCCCACACGGGGCGAGGTGACGAGGATTTATCCTCTGGAGCAATTAAAAATACACACTCCCTCAGGCTTTGACAGGGTGACGAGAATTTATTCTATGGAGTTATTATCTATACACGCTCCCCTGTAAACACCAGAATATATCACTATAAATATGTGTATGCTTTATAGGATTTATTGGGTACCTAATACGGCCCCATAAATTTCCAAACCCCTCCCCGTACAAAGGAGGTTATGGCGAAATTTTTCGAAAATTCCGGGTGTTAGCCAAATTTTTGAAGAATTTGAAAATTCTCAAAAAGTGAAAAGTTGGAGAATGGAAGCCAGATTGAACGTAGAGTTGATTTATCAAACCACTTTCGACTTTGTTCCTTTTCGGGGACGAAAAGGTTTAAGTGGGGGAGATTGTAACGACCCAGAAAATCGGAACCAATTTAAAAAATTTAAATTGGCTATTTTAGTGGATTTTAAATATTTAAAATAAATATTTTGAATAATAAAGATGAAAAGTAAGTTTGAATAGAAGTTGAAAATAAATATATTTACTTTGAATTATAAACAAGGCGTGAAATGGCGCGGTAGTTTCAAAATTTGAATTCAAACTTTGACTGACTGTACCGGGTGCAAAACAAAGCGGATTTGAGTGAAACTAAAAATATTTAAATTTGTTAGTGAATACCTTTCTAACGAATCTAAAAAATCGAAGTTTCATAGCGGAAAGCAAAAGTTATGGCCAAATGAATTTTCTGAAAGGTCGCTATGAAGTTTATATAGCCCGTGAAAATGGCCATTTTGGAAACGACCTCGGAATTCGACGAAACCACTTTTGTTTGATCCGGGATGTTAAACTATTGCTAGGTTTCAAATTTCATAATTTTTGAAGTTAATATGTGAGCGTGGCAATGGAAAACGTGTTTTGGTCAATTATAGTTAAATTGGATCAACCAGAAATGGGCCATTTTTCAAATGATCTCAGAATTCGACGAAACTAGTTTGTTGGGACCGTATCGTCAAAACATAGATAGATTTATTTTTCTGAAATTTTTCGAATCAGTTTGTGGCCCTGGCAAATTGAAATGTACATTCAAATCGAATATTGAATGTTATATATTTTAATTTGAAGGAAAACTGACCGAAACAGTCAAATGGGCCTACGAAACATATCCCATTGTGTTCGGAATGGGGGTAAAACGCTAGGGACGACAGTCGTTGGGTTTGGATTGGGGTTCGTGTGAGAAAGGGACTATTTTTGAAAATTAAAAAAATATAAATTAAAGAAAAAATCTAATTGGCCCATCATTATTCTCCTTCCCCGATACCCCCGAAGTCGACGGCGAAACTCATCCCCTCTTTCCCAGCCAATTTCCGGTGAATCCAGGCCGAGTTAGACACCCCACCAGTTAAGCTTTTCGAAGCTCTGATCCTCCTATTTAAATCCATCCCTGATTCGCCGATTCTCGTGTGGTGTTTCTCGAGGTTCGGGTCCCTAAAGCCGACGCCATTGGAGCTCCGACACCGCCGATAGGAGCCATCGCAGGGGACCCCACCAGGTGGTGCGGAAAGCCCTTTCCATCCTCTTCGACGCTGCATCCTCTGATCGATGCAACCCTTCACCATTTGATCGAAAATCGAGACCCTAGTTTTGAAGGTGAGTTGAGGGGTTACGGCTTTAATTTTCTGAAGTGATTTCAACACCTTTAAACCGTCGCGAATGTTGATTTTACAATAAAAAAATCATATCTTTTTCGTTTATTGACGAAATTCCATGAAACAGGAGACATCGGGACCGTGACGACGTCTTCTACATTTTAGGAGAGACTGCTTTTCTGAGCCTTCTGCTATCTTTGGTGGAGTGGAACCCAAGGTGAGATTTCTAAATTATAAACGATATGGAAAACGACGATGTATAAATTATATAGTCGATGTATGAGTTATATAAGCGTTGTACACCTCTTGTATAAGCGTTGTATAAGTTGTATGTTCGATATATAAGTTATATATGCGTTGTAAAAAAAATTATATATGTGTTGAAATAGAAGTGAAATGCTTATATATATACGCCCCTCGTCCACAAACCATGGACGATATTTATTGGTTGTGATTGGTGTGAAAATTGGTTGATTAGAATTGTTTGTGGTTGAAATTGATTGATTGTGGTTGAAAAATACCCGTTTGTGGTTGAGGAATATTTGGTTGAAACCATATAGGATTAGTTTATGGAAATGAAAAAAAATATACATGCCGCCTGCGTGCGAACTAGATGCATGATTCCCCATTGTCAAAAGCTGCGAGGCTTTAAGGTAAGCGAGGAGCCGTACTAGGGACGGTCCCGGTTTTAACTACCATGCCGTTATGCTGCCGAAATTTTGAATAATATTCATGTGCTAGAATAATTTTCCTGTGTTGAAACTATATTCATGTGTTGAATAGAAATTCATTCGTTGAATCATATTCATGTGTTGAATGGTATTCAAATTTTAAATAAATTGTTTTAACAATAAAAATCACATTTTTACTATATATATACAAACTATAGAAACTGTTCATGTGTTGAATAGAATTTCATTCGTTGAATATTATTCATGTGTTAAATGGTATTCGTATTTTAAATAAATTGTTTTAACACTAAAAATCACATTTTTTACTATATATATACAAACTATAGAAACCGTTCATGTGATGAATAGAAATTCATTCGTTGAATCATATTCATGTGTTGAATGGTATTCGTATTTTAAATAAATTGTTTTAACAATAAAAATCACATTTTTACTATATATATACAAACTATAGAAACTGTTCATGTGTTGAATAGAAATTCATTAGTTGAATAGAAATTCATGTGTTGAATGGTATTCGCGTTTTAAAATAAATTGTTGTATAATAAAAATCATATTTTTATCATCTATATGAACTATATAAAATAGTCGTGTTTTGAAACAAATTGTTTTACATAAAAAAAATCAAATTTTTATTATATACATGGATTGTTAAAAATAGTGAAGTGTTGAAATAGAAGACGGTTGGATAAAAATATCATTTTTATCAAATGTATGAAAAGAATATAGTTTTGAAATCGAAAAATCGATATATATATATATATATAAATAGAATTGAAATATATCGAATAACGAAGCTGCAGTTCGTATTTTGAAACCGTGATTTCAAACGATTAGTGCGGGAGATCTGTAACAACCCGTATTTTCAATAACCTGTTATAACATAAATGGAGGTAGAATTAAACTATAAAATCTGAATCAAGGGAAACGGGCTATGCCATTGCGTTCGTCTCGGAAAAATACGCGAAATAGAGTCCGAGTTTTCGAAAATCGGAGTCCGTATGACCAAGATATGGCCTCGCGAAGTTTCACGAAAAATTCCCAAATTAAAGTATACTTAATTAAGTGAAATGGGTTGCGCAGAGAAATATATATATATTGATATATATATATATAATTGAAAATTAAATAAATAAATATGCAAAAATGTTCAAAACAGCGAAATGGGAGAGGGGAATAACCGAACCGGCCGATTTTTGAGGTCGACCCAAGCGCGCTGGGTCGACTAGGGGTTAATCCAGGGTGTTTGGCTGTCAACCCGTGGGCCGATTCGCTCAAATGCAGATTTTGCATTTGGATGGTTCTCATGGTTCATCTTTAATCTAAAGGCCCTAGATGGTTCCTACACTTGACTTCTTCCCCAAGACATGCTTTGATGGCTTGGATTGAATCTAGGTTTAATCATATGGCCTAAAACACTTGCCTAATCTATAAATAAGACCCTAACCTATCCTAAATCCTCATTATTCATTCATGCAACTAAACTACGGCAAAATTTTACCTCTCATGGCCTCCACTCTCTTCATAAAATTTCTAAATGGTTTCTATGAGAGATTTTCCATGCATACAAGTGTTTTCAAGCTTGTATGAGTGTCATTAGCTTGCATTCAAGTCAAGTTTCTATCTTTGCATCATAAAGCAAGGGTTTTGATCATTTTGGCTCAAGGGTTTTTATGTTAGAGCTTGCATTTTGGGTCTATTTGATTGCATAAGGGCTTTGTCATATCTTTTGTGCCTTCATAGCAATGTAAGCCCTTTCCCTACTCTTAGATATTAACTATGAAGTTAAATGTTCATGTTGCAAGTTTGGGTTTAATCATTGAGTATGATACATGCTATCATGTCATGCAAGTTTATGAAGTCATTATCTTGATCTTGTGAGCTAAAAGCTACAACCTTTATGTTGAAATGTTGCATTAGGCAACATGAGAACCCTCATAACCTTTATGTCAACTTGCATATGAAGTCATAACCCTTATATGATGATATATGCGAGTTACTAGTCATCATTCCATATCTTTTGTCACCATGATTCGCTTATGTGCCAAGTTTGGGTTTATGCATGTTTTGAGGCTTAAGAATGTAACATGCAAGTTAATGAACACATTTGTGCCTCATTTGCCACCATGATTAACTTGTGGCTTAATATCCATTTTTGTCATGCCTTTGCCAAGTCTCTTCTTTTAATCCATTACGTTGTCGCGAACGTATATGCGAGTTTAAAAGCGTTGGGTTATGTTATGGGTAATTTCTAATGACATGAAAATACAACTTGAAAACATGACTTGAAATATAACATGGAAGTTGACATGTAAGTATGCATAAAAACATAAGCTTGGGAATTTACCTATTAAGTTAGGTCTACCCTTTGGGAATTTACCTATTAAGTTAGGTCTACCCAAATGCTTGAAAACTTGTAACATGTTTTGGGAAACATGATGGACATGACACTTAGATAATATAAGTGTGGCCAACTCGAGGTTGGGTTGAGTTTGCAACGTAAAACTACCCGGAACCGACCGGCCTAACTAGTAGTTGCAAACAATAGGACCCAATGTGAGAAGTTGGTCATGTTGTGCTTGAACCCGAGGTTAGACCAAGTTATGGTGTAAAGCTACCCGGAACCGACCGGCTTAACTAGTAACCACAACAAAGTCTAATGTGAGAGGTGAAGGTGCATTAAGTAATTAATGCCACATGATAGGGTTAAGTTAATTTGATTAATGACTCTTAACCAAATATGACATGGACAAATGGGTTAAGTAATTTGATTAGGCTAATGATACTTAAGAAAACATGACAAGGTTGGGTAGTTTAAGTAACTTGATTTGCCTAATGACACTTAACCATTTTTATATGACTAGTGGATGGGGTTAAGTTAACCAACACTTAATCAATCCAACGCGATAACTTGGTAAGGTTAAGTAAGTTTTCTTAATGACGCTTAACCGAAAAATACGGTTAACGAATGGGGTTAAGATGAGACTCAACTAGTCTAAACATGGAAATCGGATGGGGTTAAGTTAGCCTAGACTTAATTAATCCCACTTGGTAGTTTAATGGGGTTAAGTTAAACACTTAACTAATCTAAACATGATGAATTGATGTGGTTAAGTGACCTATACTTATCCAATCTAACTCGTTAATTTATTGTGGTTAAGTTAACCAATACTTAACCAATATAACGTGAAAACATGATAAGGCTAAGTCACGAATCGCTTGAATACACTTGACCAATTTGACTAAGTAAATTGATAGGGTCAAGTTAATATATACTTAACCAATCTAGAATGATAATTGGACGAGGTTAAGTCGTGAATTGCTTAATATACTTAACCAACTTGAACATGGTTTGTAGGGTTAAGCCTTGAACTTGGATACTTAGCCAATTTTGACAGGATTTGTAGACGGGTTAAGTCATGAACTTAAGTGACACTTAATCCATTATGTAAACCCTAGTTCTGAGGATTAGGTGGATAACCGTAGTTAACAAGGATAACGGGAACAATGCTAAGTGGTAAACCTTAGTTGAAGAATAACTAAGTAATGATTCTTAGTCAAGGAAATTTAGACCAGTTCATAGATAGATGAGTAACCTGATACGGTAGGTCATCGTTTAAGTATACGAGTAGGAGCAAGTATCTGATTTAGATAAAGGCTCCAACGAACTGGGTAACGAAGCAGCGGCTTCGGGGAACGTGAGGATATTCTTGGTATCCCTCTATGAGCTGCCAGGTGATTATACTAGGCTCATGAGAGGTTAAGGTCTGCGTTAGAAGAACCAAGAGTATGCCTTGGTTGCTATACGAGCGACCTAAAGACGGGGATGGATAGGGGATAGTCGACGATACACGGTCGTACCCTAGATAGCATTTCGTCAGGCTACCTACCATCTTTGGTCAAGCGTGTACGTACGGAAAGGCAGAGAACACCCAATAGACCATAATTGCTATCTAATTATGGTTGCGGTAAGGCTTGGATGTGGGTTGGCCAGTGTTGTGTTCTCATACAGGATTTATCCTGTCTTGTCTTTCGCTAGTTGAGGGAGGGGTCGCGTGGGACCATAGCCACGTATAGAAAAACAGACCTTAGCATCTGCATCGGCAGATAAATCGAAAGCTCCCGACCGAGTCCTGTATTTCTTGATCTGCCCTGTGACAGGACTCGGATGGCACGATGTGATACATGTGCATACAGTCATGGAAAAACGATTCACGATGAATGTGTGGGAAAAAGGGCGCGGTTGACGGTTAGCGTAAATCCTAGTGGCCCTAGGTGGTTGAACCAAAACCGAGATACGGAAACGTGCAATAGGTAAGCGTAATCCCTAGTAGCCCTAGGTAGCATAAGTCCTAGTTGTACAAACGATAATTCATGTTGGAAGACCCTAGCTAGGTTTAGGGTAACAGTCCAAACCGATCTTAAGGATCATGGAACTATGTTAAAGTAATATAGAATCTCATGGGAAAGCCCGTATGGTCTACGGCAAGGGACTGAACATTTACATGGAATAAAACATACAAGTTGAGTAACCTATATATGCGATATATTAGGTTGACATGGACCATTACACGACTTTTGAGTGAGGGTCATTCTTGGTTAACACATGACACGGTGGGGATACTAGTACGGTAGGTGCAGAGTTAAAATACATGATAGATATCACGGGGCGTTATACGTGACAGATATCTTGGGGATATTATACTTGATAGAAACCTGACGATGTGATACCTTGTTTTATCTTGACATCGTAATTTATCATGACACCTTAGTTTATCTGAGTTCAGTAGTTCATCCTGTTATTTTGATTTAGCTTATCTATCTTGTTATCATGCTTATGTTCATCTCAGTTTCTCATGTCAGTTAACTTTACTAGTTTTTATGCTAATAGTAGATAGGGCTTACTCAGTCTTTTTGACTGACCCGTTTTGTTTCGCCTCTTTTCTTCCGTTTCCCCCCCGGTTACAGGGAGGAAATACTGTTGTTTAGTTCAGACTTCTTCTGCTTGAAGGTCATCATGGATGGCTTGGACTTTTCTTGGCTAATGGCTACTTTACTGTTTTTACTTGGGGAATAATTTATGAAAATGTCTTTATGCTTCTTTACTATTGCAAGACAGGTTTTGATGTACTCTGATGTAAAAGGCTTTAGACCTTATTTATTCATGTTATGAAAGTTTGATTTTACTTCCGCTATTTTATATGTTCTGTCTTGTGATATTTCTGTGCATGTTTACCAATAATGCCCCTCTAAAGCTAGTGCATTCCTTTGCGAGTGACTCTAGCGGAGGCGGGGTGTTACAAGATCCGACCATCGGATTTTCCCGAAACCGAAACCGTTGGGTTCGCTTTGGAAATATCTTCCCAACGATACCCACTTTGTGAAAATCCAACGGTTGGATTGTCTGGAATGTTTAATTCAAATCTGAAGAAAAACAACGCCAGAATCGATTATATATATATACATATAATTAAATTGAATCGAATAACGACGCTGCAGTTCGTATTTTGAAATCGAAACTTCAAACGATTATACCAGGAGATCCGACAGTCGGATTTTGCCGAAACAGGAACCGTTGGATTCGTTTTGAAGAGATCTTTCTAATGATATAAATTTTGTGAAGATCCAACGGTTAGATTTTCAGATATGTGTAAATCAAATCTGAAGAAAAACAACGCCACGGCCGCGTTATTGCCGAAGCGTCGTTTAAATAAATTGGCTATTTTAAAATAAATAAAAATAGCGATAAATCGTTATAAAATATTATAAACGATATGGAAGTGAACTTTAGAAACTAATTGAAGGTTGGCTAAGTCGAATGGTTTCCTGGATTTTGATCTGATGTTGGTTTCGGCCTTCGGGGATAATATTTGGGAAATCGTTCTCTTACTGATTTACGGTTAGTGACAAATGAACTGGAATATGGCGTATGTGTGTTTGTGTTGCACTTGTTTATTATATATGCGAGTTGCTTAGAAAGACCGGGTCTATCCCATTCTGAATAACTGAATCGACGATAAGATATCGAAGATAAAGACGGTGGTCGAAGACCGGAGATCTTCACCTCGTTTGGATGGTAACTGATTACCTGATTGGGAGGCATCCCGAAATATGGATAATGAGTGGTGATCATCCAGACGTACGTGGAGATCGATGGGTTTGCGAGGTATATAGTGCCTCCGGTTTCGTTCAGTCCCAGAACGGACTTGCAAATGGACGGTGTGTCTGACATTGGAATTTATTCTATGTGATTGATAGCCATCAGTTGCATGGTGTGAATTGCTTGTGTGGCATGCTAAGATGCAGTGATCAAGACTTCTGTTGAAAAGCAAAGTCTTGTGGTGATGATCAAAGCACCGCCTGTGTGGCGTAGCTTTGTGTATAACGTGAATTCGCGAGCCTCACACCCCGGTATGAACCAGAAACGGGAGAGGACCTCAGGGAGGACATGCATTTCTTTCTAGCTAGAAGTGGCGTCAGTGGTTTTACATGCCCTGACGAGTTTGACTTATGTGGTTGTTACTGTTGCGAGGCGCATCGGTTAGATCGGACAATCCGGGTCCGATGGAGTCATTCGTTGGCACATTTACGCCCCAAAGGGCGGGGAAACGTAGTGTTCAAGCATTATAATCCACTCCATGTGAACCGGCCCTGTCGCTCCAAGGGTCGATGCGCTCTGGCCCTGAGACATGGGCTAGATTGTCTCGAAGTTGGTAAGGACTATCTTTTGCCTTGGTTCATGACGGAAATCCAATTTCCAAATACGTGACTGTGCGGTTTTGATTGTATACCTATATATGGCGACATAGTGGTATGGGGCATTAATGTCGTCTATAATTGATACTTATGATTTGAAATTGTTTTTGAAACATATAAACACTAGTAATAATATCAAATGCTTTTGTTTTATTTGTATCAAGCATATTTTGGCCATTATAAGGTAAAAACTCTATCCTCCGGTTTGCGTTGCATTGTGTGATGGGAACTGAGTCTTATAATGGCTTCATTTTTTTTATAAAAAGCATTGCGATGTTTAAAAGAATTGTTTGTTTTATAGCACTGTCAATCCGATGGAGTAAACCCGTTCCACGAAAGTGGCGTGGTCCTGAGATTAGCCATATTTTAAATGTGTTGAGTAGATTTCTCATATCAGTCCCATGACCGACTCGTAGTTTGTTTCACTTTCAAACTCGGGTGCCCCTTTTTCTACACGGGCAGCCTTGTGTTCAGGTTTAGCAGGCTTTTTCTGGATAGCTGGAGCTGAAGATGGATTCTATCATTAATCTCTTTTTATGCTGTTCTGCTCCTATTGTACATTATGTTTGTTTTTCCACTGTAGACATATATGTATAGCTGAACTGTATTTTTACTAAGTAAGATCCTGTATACTGTGTAACTCTGATGATTATGTTTATCCAGTGTACTATTTGTTCATTATCTGGTGTATTTAATTGTTTCTGTTCAGCTATTATCTGTTTCTGTGTTATATTCCATAGATTACCCTTGCCACCGTCAGTACGGGGTTCGGGGTCGTCACATTATGTTAGTGCCATGAGTCCAATTATGTATGCAAGAAATCCTATTTAATACACATCATTTCTATATGAGTGCATAACCATTCATCGAAATGCAACATCCATGTGATGAGTCAATCATTTTGCATACACAAAAATTGAAAATGCACACACATCCATATGCAGTATGAGAGTGTTTTCGAGCCGATCTAGTGTCTAGTGTGTGTATATGCATCCACGAGCAACCACTTGCAGCCATCAAACATAACTTGTCTCAAACACATGTTTTCACCCATTAATTTCTACCTAAAGGTTGAAGACTCGATCGACATGATACAGCCGAGTGATAGAAGCAAGTACAATTAAGACAAAAGTTCTGTTCCCATTAGACATCGGTTAAGAGAATAAATCCCTAAGTATCAACCCCGAAGACCGAAATCAACATCAGATTGACACTCCGAGAATTACTCCCATAATGTCAAAACTAGACATTTACTTCACGTTTCGAGTAAAAACCCCTATCCCTTTGCAGAAATATTCAGATACTTACAGACTACTGGTACAGATCAGATTATCAAATGATTCTTAGGAAACTAAGCATGGTAAAACCCCACCATATCACAAAATGTATGCATACAATCAACTTAACGCTTAACACAGATACCTTCAAACCCCAACTTATCACAAACAGATGAGTCGTAACCCTTATGGGGTTTGAGACTATAGCGGGATCAGAAACAAGACTAGTATTAAAGTGCAGAGTCTCAATTACAGAATCAAAATGCCATAATCAAAAAGAGTTTTAACTCAATAATCAGATAAGGAAATTAAACCTTCTACAGAAATTTTCCTATTTCTATCCTATCCACCATCCACGAGAGCATTCGCCTGCCCTCCAGAAGTAGTTTCTGTCCTCTGCCCTTACCCTCGTTTCTTCGAGCAGTCCCTAGTGAAGTGTCCCATTTCTCCACAGTTGAAGCAAGCTCCCTTCCTCTTTCTGCAATCCTTGTTCAGATGAGTCAAGCTTCCACAAGTAAAGCACTTTTTCTCCTTCTTGTCTTCAGACTTTTCATCATTCTTTTTTGTTTTCTTTTTGGGACACGCTTTCTTGTTCTGTGGTCCTTCGAGCTTTTCTTCCTTGTTCTCACTTTTGGCTTCCTCTTCATGCATTAACACCACGTCAACCAATTTCTCGAAGGTAGCCCCCATAGGAATGTGGGTCATAGCCAACCCGTGTAGCGGCTCATTCAAACCTTTAATGAATCTCAAGGCCTTCTTTTTCAAGTGTGTTTACCAAGTCTAAGCCGAATCCCGCCAACTGATTGAACTTGTTGACGTACTCCTTCACTGATAAATTCCCCTGCTTCAACGCCAAGAACCTCTCCATGTATAAATTCTCTTCTGCTCGTGAGAGAAATTTCATCTCGAACCTATGCCTGAAATCCATCCATGTCTCCATCGGACGCTCTCCATTCGCAACCTCCCACCAAAACAAGGCTTCATCCTTCATTAACCAAGCAGCCAATTGAACCTTCCTTCCATCTTCTATCTCGAAGATACCAAACAAATCTTCCACCTCCTTAAGCCAATTTCGTGCTTCAACAAACGTCTCTGATCCATGAAAAGGTTTCCCGACCATTGCCTAAAAGTCTTTGCATATCTTCAAAAAAGTATCAACGCGGGGAGGGGGAGGAGAAGGAGGAACATCTGCTGGGCCTGCGGTGGTGGCCCTTGCCTCCAGATACCTTCTGAACCTAGTTGGTATCGGTATGCCCTCGAGTATCTCGCGTACCCCAGACATGCTGAAAAGAAAAAGATTCAAAACGGAGAATCGAAAGATAGATATATGGCTTTTGGGGATTATATTTTTCAAAATAAACTCTACTTTTGAAAATACTTTCTTTTTTAAAACCTTTTCAAAAATAGTTTTCAAAAACTTTTTATCAAATCTGGTAACCTTCAGCTCTGATACCAAGTGTAACACCCTACCTCCGTTAAGGACACTCACAAAGGCAATGCCTTAACTTTGGTGAAACGTTATAAGTAAACAAAACAGAATATTACAGGACAGATACATAAAGTAGTACTTGAAAAATTTATAACTTTATTACAGCAGGAATAGAAATAAGTTTGGTTACATCTTTCAAAACCACAATACCAAAACTCAAGTACATAAATATCAGTCTTGTACAAAATCCTTCAGAGTGCATAATTTTACAGCCATAATCCCCAACAGAAAATGCCATAAATAAGCAGAATCAAAGCCAAGTAATACATATTCAACTTCAAGCTGGAAGAAAGAGATATCAGAACTAAGCTTGCGTATTTCCTCCCTGAGAACCTGGGGGGAAACGAAAGAAAAGAGGCGAAACAAACTAGGTCAGACATAAGTCTGGTGAGTCCAGTGACTTTCAGCATATAAACAGATAATAGTATCATGACATGAAAATAAAAGTGGATGAGAGATAACAGGAACAAGAATAACAGGTATAAATAGGGTAAACGGAACAGAATATAATAACCTAGACAAAGCTATGCTTCTTACTTACTTTTCACTTCTTTGCACTAATACTAGTATAATAGAATTAGGTGTTGCCCTAATGTCTAAACAGAAAATAGAATGATCTCTTCAGAAACACGATGCTAGAAATGGGCCTTTATCACCCTAACAGAGACAGAGGTTCAGAAACAGAATGCTAGTAATGGGCCTTTACCACCCAAACAGAGACAGACAGTACAGAAACAGGATGCTAGTAATGGGCCTTTACCACCCGAACAGAGACAGAAACAGAATAACTCCAACGGAAATAGAATATTAGAATTAGGTGTACACTAGTAATGGGCCTTTACCACCCCAGCAGATGGTACCACACAGAAACAGACAGGTTTTACCACCCTAATAGAAACAGACAGTACCCCAACAGAAACAGACAGAACTAAGTGTATCCTAAATTCTACCCTAAGCGATCGGCTCCCTAATACATAAATACCCTGTGCTGGCCCCACAGAAGGGTGTATCACTCCCTAAAGTGGCAACCTATAGACACAGACCTTTTTACAGATGTCACGGTGTCTTACATCTTCAGAGCAGACCGGATCCATGCACACACGTGACCCGGTTGGAATGCACCATCAACACCCCTCGCCATTATCAGAGTGAACCTCTTACAATTAGTTCAATAAGCATGCCCTGGACCCCTACCTAGTGTTGGGTCATAATTTTGATACCAGAAAGGGTTACTGATTAATATGGGTCCCAAACAACAGATGACACAAGTAATTACCCCTCTTAACCTTGTGTCCCCAGACTAACATATTTTAGATTAACTTGCTTATAGATTTCAGATGTACAAAGTCCACATTAACTAGTTCTCAGATCAGACATACAGGTTAACAAGTTTTCAGACTAACGGATCAAATATACAGATTAACAAGTTTTCAGACTAACGGATTAGATATACAGATTAACAAGTTTTCAGACTAACGGATCAGATATACAGATTAACAAGTTTTCAGACTAATGGATCAGATATGCAAATTAACAGACTTACAGATTGTTTCACCTAACCTTGTATTGGGCCTACAGATTTTCAAACGGGTTTATTAGATCCATCAGTCCAATTGATTTTACCTTATCCACCCAACACGTTTTAGGCATCATATTTATCCTAGATTTGCATTAATTAATTACTAATGCACAGACCTCACACATTAGGCCGGTAGCTTGTGGCCGTTGGATGTGCCGGGCGGTTCCGGGCAGACTTCTGCCACAAGCCAGACCTAACCTCGTGTCTAAGCATCTTTATGCCTACGACCTCTCACACTAGATTGACAATTTGCGGTTACTGGTTAAGCCGGTTGGGTCAGGGAAGGCTTCTACCGCAAACAGAGTCTAACCTCGTGTCTCAACATTCTTATTTTTGGCTAAAGTATTCATTCATAAATTATGCCAATATCAGACTAATTATGCCAATTCAACAAATTAACTTCTTTACAAGTTACATCATATTTTCCAAAGTTCTATTAACATGTTTTGCTCAATTTTAGATCGAGTCTACAGATTTTCATACTCCAAATTACCGTATTCAGTTTCAACAGATTTAGTAGATTAGGCAATTTAACAGATTTAATCATCCGTTAAAATTCCATTGACATACCTCGCTTAATCATAAAAGTAAGCCTAATTTTACATGCCTAAATTATGGTCATAATTCACAATATAACATATGCCCCAATTTTTAGCTAAATTTATATAGTACATAATATTCTCCAAAAAACCCCAAATCATGATATATAATACGAATTATGCCAAATTGTAGCCTTTGATTTCAGCGTATGCCAAATATCCAAAATCTCCATTTAGGCGTATTCACAATTAATAGTTATCCTATTTTAATATAGATCTTTGCGCCTAAGTCATATATAAAATAATTCTCCTTCTTCCAAATCACAGACTATCATATATAGTATGCGCAGATCTAGATCTTAAATTACAACATATATTCTTTTCTCAAATTAGTCACAAATCAGTCATATCCAACTATTCACAACTTTCCCCAAATTTAGCATTTGTGCGTCGATCTCTTATGAGATTTGGCTCAGGCTCGTGGTAGCCTGGCTATAGAACAGAAGGAAGGAAGAGATACAGAGTAGTTACAACAATATTAATAAGACAGATCTACACAGAAAAACAGATCTGATAAACAGGAATAAGATATATCTACATAGAAAAACAGATCTAATAAACAGGAATAAGATAGATCTACACAGAAAAACAGATCTGATAAAAAAGAATATACATAATCTCTAATTCAGATTTATAACCATGTCATAATCATAATTAAATTTCATATCTGAAAATAACTGTACTCACCTTGGTTGGATTCTAAAAGAAAGAGGGGGATTGTAGTTGTTCTCTTTTAATCCTATTCAAATTGGAAGAAGAAGGAGCACTTGTTCTAGCTTAGGTTTCAACAGAGTAGCGACGCCATTGATTTATTTTAATATGAATTGGGGCAGAGTATATGCATAATGAAATTGTGTGGAGAGAAAGTGAGGTTTGGGGGTGTTTAAATAGCTTAGGAGCAACGAATCTGGTCAGAACGGGCGTCCAAATGCATAAAAACGAATCTGTCCACGGATATGGAAATAGGGGGAGGTCGACCCCAAGGTCGACCCCCCCGGTCGTTCTATTCGACCCAGGTTGACCCCCAAGTCGACTCCCTGGTCGACCTGGGTCCTGGGCGGGAAATTTCCCGCCCAGCCTGGGTATGTGTTTTGTATTTTGATCTTTTGAATTTTGAATCCGGGCTAGTTTTTATTTTAAGTTCCTTAAATTTCTAAGTGCCATAACTTCTTCATACTAAGTCCAATTTACGCAAACTCGGACTCTATCTCTAGTAGAATTCCAAGACAAACGCACTGGCGCAACCCGTTTCCCTTAATTCTTCTCTAAAAAAAATTAAGTATACTTTGTTTTGTTACTTTATGTTCACAGGAAATATGGGGTGTTACAGAACTCCTCCACATCGCAGTGACCCCACATCCCATCGCGGCCCTCGATGGTACTCATGCCGAACTCCTTTCTGCAAATCTCACTGACCTCGGATCTGAATCCCGTTCGAACACCGATGTCGCTCCTAGTTTGCGAGTCTCCAACCTTGATTCGAGCTCCAGATTTCACCGTTGTTTTGAATGAGGAACTGAAATCACGATTGCCCTTTTCTGTGTTTTTTCTTTTAATATGGAAATCGATTTTGATTTTTCATTGGAGAAAGAAAAAAAGGAACGCTGAAATTAGAATGCTTCGATGGTGTTTTGTTTGGGTAGAATAGTGAACGCAAAGGGCATTATATAGGAGCGATGGGAGGATAAAATAAACGTCCCATTCGATAGCGATGCAGTGTACCTACCTGACGACTTCATGGAGAAGAAACTGAATGCATACATGCATGCAAATAATTCGTGTAGATTTACGTTGAAAAATCTGCATGAATACTTGCGTTCATGTATGCAAGTATTTTGCTTTCTTGCATACATATATGCAAGTAAACGCAAACCAATATTTATGCCTACGGATTGTTGCATACACATGTGCAAGTATTCTATTTTATTGCATACAAGTATGCAAATAATTATGAACTGATTTGCATGCCTATGAATTATAGCATACTTATATGCAGGAATTTTACATTACTTGCATGCGTATGCAAAAAAGTCAACACAGATGCATTACTTCAATAGTTGCATATGTGTATGCAAGAATTTCAAATATATGCATTTTTTGATGCAATTAACTGGTTTCGCTGTTTTTTTTTGTTTTGGTGTGTTTTTTTATTGTTTTAACATTTGAATTTTTTATGTTTACGTGTTTTATTTAAATATGAATTTACATGATTTTTTTAATGAATTTTCGAAAAATAGGGATGTAATCTATACTAATTTTTGGGCCGGACCTAAGCCTAATTTTGAAATTTAATAGGGATCTATGCCAAACGCACCCTTATATTAAAAAATATATAAATTCCATAGCGACTATTTTAAATTTTAAACAGGACATAACTTTTAATTTATATTATGAAATCTGAAATTTTCACATTCGTTAGAAAGATATTATTAAACGGATTCAAATATTTCTTGTTTCGTCCAATTCTGATTTATATTGTATTCTGTATATTCATTTGAAATTAGAAATCAAATTTTCAAACAACCGCGCCATTTCAGGCTCGTTTTATAATTAACATAAATTTATACGTTCTAACTTCAATTTAAATAAATTTTTAGTTGTTATTATTTAAAATAAATCATTTTAAATATTCAAAACCCATTAAAATAGCTAAAATAAAAATTTTAAATTGGTTCGGAATTGCTGGGTTGTTATAGTATATGAGGACATGTTATTTTAACTATCCAGATGTGTGATGTACTCTGATAATTGTAAGTATTTTTTAAGCTCTCAATAAAGATTTATTTCTATATTATATTTATTTCCGCTGCGATGTGAGACTCTGTGTTATGTTGGTTCCTTTTCTTCTTCTTATATTCTAATATTTTTTTCTTATCTCACCCTCTAATTTCTCTCTCTTAACTATCTACTTTTCCATGTAATTTGAGTTGATGTGGGTTGATAAATGTTGGCTTAAACTATATGGAAAATGTGGGTCGTTACAAGTTATATCAAAGCAATGGTTTTGTAACAACCTTGGCTCTGTGGTATAACTCAATAGAGATGGGGTTGGTGATACCCTAGATTGAGTTTGAGTGTATATATACGAGGGTGCGTCTTTGTAGATTTTATATACAAAGGTTTTGTATTGTGTTGATTGATCAGTTCTAGTTGAACTGACAAATTAATACAATTTTTTTTGTAATGCAGGTAAATGAAATAATTTTTCCCAAACTATATTTTTATACAAAAAAGAAATAATTTTATCAAATTATTGACATTGGTTTGTTTGATTGACTTGAATAGAATTCAAATGGAGATTTAAATAGTTTAATATAAACAGAGGGGGATTTCACAAAGAGTTTGTGAATGGAAATTTTAACATGAAATTAAATGACTCGGGATTTAACTTAAAGCTATGTTAAATGAAGATCAAAAGGTGATAAGTATAGTAATTGAAAGATTAATTAGTTAATTGAATATAAATTCAATTGGTTTAGGTTATGTTGATTGCTGATAGTTGTTGTTTGGATGCTAGGTTGGTTGAAATAAAATTCATCAACAATTAAAGAAGTTAACTGAATTAAAAAATAAAAGATATAATTTTAGTTTAACGAATTTGAATAAAATCAAATATAAAATGAGTTTAAATGATTTAATAATGTATTTGTTATTGCATTGGAATTTGAGTTTAGTGCAGCAGGAAGAAGATAAATCTTTGCATGGTTATTGGAGTTTGGTTGCCCAAAAAATAGGTAAACCATAATATTATTGATTGGGTGATTTTATTTTATATCCCTAAAGTTAGGTAGCTATTTGGCTTTGTTTTCTTTGGATTGATGTGGGCCCAGAGTGGTAGTTGTAGTTGTTTAGATCGAACCGTGTAGAGGAGGGGCTGGTAAATTTTTCGTAAACCTAGAATATATGTTGATGATATTTTAAAATAATTATTTTGTATATAAATTGGGTTCAGATCATTCTTCTTACATAGTAAATTCGGGGATGAAATTCTTTTAATGGGGGAAGAATGTAACGTCCCAGATTTTCAGTTATTTAAATGTGGATATTTAAATTTGTTTTAATATTATGTTTGAAATATAATTAGAATTTATATAGAATTTATTTATTAAACGGTGTTTAAATGTTAAATTTATATTTAATTTATAAACGAACTCATAGTAGTGCGGTAGTTCGTATTATTGAGTTCTGAACTTCGATTTAATATACATAATTCATTTTTAGTTAGAATTCTGTGAAACAAAAATCATCCAAATCTATTTGATTATAATCTTGTAACGAAAGAGAAAAATCGAGATTTCATATTGCATATTGTGAGTTATGTCCAAATAAAATTTTAAATAGTTGTTATGGAAATCATTAATAAACAATAACGTTTATATAAAAAAAATCAATATAATTTGGATATCAGTTAACTCGACATTGTTAATATTGAGTTATAATTCCATGTTGGTTTATATTTGGAATTATATATTATTTTATTTGGATGTATATGACAATAATATTAATTATTATTTAATTTAATTGTTTCATAATTTATTTTATAATTATTTGATATTATATAGGCATTAGAAATAACTATTTTTCAAACGATCTCCATTTTCGATGAAACAAATTGTATTAGAATACGTATGACCAGTATTGTTAGATTTCTAGTTTGGAACCAAACGGAGTTGTTTTGTTGGTAGACGAAATTTTAAATGTGAACCAGGTTGATATAACTAGAATTAAAATAATGACGTTGTTCAAACAGAGTTGGTTTTCAATGAAATTAGTTTCATTAAGACCGGAACGTCAAGACATAACAATACGACCATCTTCCTCACGTTTGGAGTTCGTGTGTGGGTGCGAATTTAACATACCACGTTAAATATTGGTAACCATATATATAAATATATAAACTACCCTAACATCCCATGTCTGCGCACTTTCCTAACTTTTGAGAATGTTGTGTTGAAGCAAACTTATGGTTAAGAAAAAACATACACACGCAGGCACTCTATCGCTGCAACCATACCACCTATGATTTTAATTTCTATACATGTCCACTTCTACATGACCCTACTTCACCGTACACCCTAGTGTGCAGTACCATGCCTTGTACTAGATTCCGTGCCTAGTTCATTAATATGCTTATCAAGATTTTTCATGGACGTTTAATAAACGAAAAAGTACATAAACACAAATCTATGTATATTACTAACCTATGTATACTACTAATTATAACAACCCATCTATTAGTGACCTACCTTAACTTGTGCAGATGAAAATAGAAGACAATACAGGAGAACACGCACACCCCTACCCAAATTTCTACCACCTATGACAATGGAAATACATGACAGTCTATACTTAAATTTATATATCACCTACCCTATAAAACATTGGAAACACAAACCGTGCCGACTACGTTTTACCAAATGAAAGAGACAGCTTATACCAACAACCTGCTACCCACACCATCTTCTTCTGTAAATAGGCATCAGTTTCTTTTCTGCATGAAGAAGTTAACACCAAACGTTTTCCTTTTAGAAACATATTGTTAAATCAAAACAAAATTCCTGCAGTGCTTAGTGGAAAAGAGAAATCCAAAAACAAAATGAATATGCCACTAAAAATACCAAGATCAATCCCATTTAACTCGGCACTGGTGGTAAGAGGATGGCTGCATCGGGGAACATGGAGCGATCTGAAGAAGAAGCAGGTGGAGAGAATGAGGCATTGAGCGTAGTGATGGTGCGTGTTTGGGGGAGGGTACTAGTGTTGGTGGTGAGCATTGCGAAGGAGACACTTTTGTAGCAGGAACGGGTTACGGAGGCGAAGACAAACTATAGAGGATGCATGGAATTAACATGTGGGTTGGCTCATATTTTCGGTGGCAGTAGGTTTTAAAGATGATCGAGGCAAGGATGGGGGTAGTTAGAGATTGGTGATTGACATGGCGGTTGTCTGAAGTTTGTTGGAAGGGCCTACGACTATAGGGGAAAAGCTACCTGGAGCTTTCATTTTGAATGGAGGAGAAGGTGTAGAACAAGAAAATGGGTTGGGCTGTTGTAATAACCCGGAATTCGGAGCCAATTTAAAATTTTTATTTTGGCTATTTTAATGAATTTTGAATATTTAATATGAATTAATTTAAATAAAAACGACGAAAAATTTATTTTCGACGAAGTTAAAACAAATAAATTTATTTTAATTATATAACGAGCCTGAAATGGCGCGGTAGTTTGAAATTTCGATTTCGAATTTCAAATGAATATATAGAATTCGTTTTAAGTCGGAATTGGACAAAACCAGAAATATCTAAATTTGTTTGACGATATCTTTCAAACGGATGTAAGAAACTAAGATTTCACTTTAAAAGTTGAAAGATATGTCCAATTTAAAATTCAGAAAAGTCTCTGTGGAATTTATATATATTTTAATATACATAAAGGCCTTTGAAAATGGAGATTTTGCAAACGACCTCGGTTTTCGACGAAACCACTTTTGTTGGATCCGCGATGTCAAGTTATTGCTAGGTTTCAAAATTCGTAATTTTCTGAATCAATATGTGAACGTGGCGAAGGAAAACACGTTTGACCAGTTTCAGTTGATTTTATTCGACTGGAAAATGGCCATTTTTCAAACGGTCTCAGAATTCGACGAAATTAGTTTGGTTAGGACCGTATCATCAATACGAAGCTAGAAATAATTTTTTGGGAATTTTTAGAGTTAGTGTGTGGCCCCGGTAAATTGAAATGTGCGTTTAAATCGAATATACATAGATTTACATTTTAAATTTAACGGAAACTGATCGTAACATTAGAATTGGGTTACGAAATGTGTCCCACTGTGTTCGGAATGGGGGTAATTAGCTATGGGCGACAGTCGTTGGGATTCGGTTGGAGTTAAAGGTGTAAAACAAGTTAAAGTGGAATCGAATATTATAAAATATATTATATAAAACCCATCCCACAACCCTAATTACTTGGTCATAATCCTTCTGTAGTCAACCCTCCCAAATCGCACCCCTCTTTCTCACGATCAAGAAACTCCGAACTTCTTCCTCCCTTAAATCCATATCCGCTCACCCATCATCGAAATCGCCAACGATAACGTGTCGAGCTCAACAAGCTGTTCAACTTCGCACAGACATGAGCGGATTCACCACCGTGGTTCAGCCAGAGTTTTGCCTCGAAGGGCAGGTGTTGGGAGCGGATTCCTAGCTCAGATGTGGGTGCGCGCTAGGCCCCGTGGCCAGCAATGGAAGGGGCGTGCCTCGGCGCTCCAAATGATGCCCAGTTATCCATCTCCGGCGGCAAGAGGAGTGTTGCGCGAGGTGGAAGTTGGGTGGAGCCTGTTGCGTGAGCACCAGGAAGAAACAGTGAAGGTGAGAGTTTTTATTTTATTTTATTAATACATGTTAAAAATTCAGTTTTTTATAACGCATTGATTTTCAAATCAGTTTTTAAGAATAAAATTTGAATATGCTTTGTTTTTAAAATTTGAATATGCTTTGTTTTTTAAATTGGAATATGCTTTGTTTTTAAAATTTGAATATACATCTGTTTTAAAATTTGAATATACTTTGTTTAAAAATAATAATAATAATAATATAAATATCATTGACTAAAAATATGATTTTTAATATATAAACATCATATTAAAAATGTGATTTTTAATATGAACAGCGTAGAGGATACTGCGTTAGAGTTTCGGGAAAATCTGAACGGTTCAGAAATACAGAAATAAAACTGGAGGAGTGGATCCCAAGGTGAGAACTCCTCACTTTTATTTTTTATTTCTAGTTTGAAATATATACTAGGATGCAGATGGTGTTTAGTAGCACCCGACACCCATCGTCCACAGACCATGGACGACTTGTTTGTTTGTTTGATTTTGATGTGTAGTTGATTGTGTGATGTGGAATGGAATAAAATATTTATATAGTTAAAAATAGAATTTTTAACGTGTATATAAAAGGAAATAAAATAAATAGTTATAAAAAAATCAAACGATTTGTTTATATACACACATTTGACTGATATTGATTGGGACGATAAATCTTACACATTGCCCAACTGCAGAAATAAAATCTGTGTTTGATTATTTGAAACCCCACACGGGTATTGGGGTGATATATGACATACACTAATCCCAATAATTAGTTGTATGTCGATCGATTGATTGACAGACTGTTATAAGCATTGAATATTTATATTTGATGCTTATACAGTGTAGAATGCACTTTGGATGATGGTTGATTAGTTGTCATTGTTGATATATACATGCGTTGTATGGAAATCCATGGAAATAAAATATATGGTAATTGATTGGGCCTCATTCAAGTTTTGGAAATAGAATATTTGAAATAGAAATATTTGATAAAGAAATATATGATAAAGGAATATTTGATAAAGAAATATTTGAAATAGAATATTTGAAAAGAAAATATTTGAATAGAAATATTTGAAAAAGAAATATTTGAAATAGAATATTTGAAAATAGAAATATACGAAGTCGTGTTGATTAGATTGACGCCATTTTGATGTGAACGATATTTATATCGATTTTATTCATTTTCCAATGAAAATTGAAAGTGATTTTGAAATTCGAATTAAATTGAAATGAATTGAAATTCGAATTAAATCGAAATGAATTGAAATTCTAATTAAATTGAAATTGAATTGAAATCGATTTGAAATGAAATTAAAACGAATTTATATTGAAAAATTAAATTTTGATATGAATTTGAGATGGAAGTTGAAATCGTTTTGAAAACAAATTTAAAACGATTTATAAAATACGTTTTAAAAGGAAATTGACGAAATATATATAATATATATTATATATATATAATGGCCTGAATAGAACGTGCCGCGCCACGGCAGTTCGCGAATTTCGACCATTGACTTCGAATGGATATTGCGGGAGATCCGACCATCGGATTCTCCTAAAACCGGAACCGTTTGGTTCGTATCGAAAAGGGCTTTCTAATGAATATTAAAAATTAGAAATCTAACGGTTGGATTTGGAATTATGTCCAAATCAAATTTGGAAAAGGTCGCTGTAAGTGCATTCGATGGCCGTTGATGGAAATCGACTGTACGGGCCTTGATAAAATTATTAAAAATAGTAATAATTTGTGTAAAATCATAAGAAATGATTTGGTAAGAATGGGGATGAAAAATCCCATATTTGAAAAGAAAAAAATAGATTTTTATTGAAATGAACTAGTTTTAAACTAGAATTATAAGTCTATTTATTTTTAAAAATAAATAAGGTGGATTTGAAATGGTTTTGAAAATAACTAGAAATTCCAATAATTGAATTGGAATGGATTTCAATCGAAATTATCTTTGGAATATTTCGATGTTGGATTTCGTGATTATACAGATATTGTTATGGAAATCTGAAAGATATATTTATATCGTTATTTCCAATACGATATTTGTTGGTCATAGAATTTGATATTGAATATAAGTCGATATATTTTCTATTCAGAGCCTTGTATTTAATATTGATTTGGGTTTGTCATGGATGGTGTCTTCATTAACACTGTTCTTAAACCCAGTTGAGAAAAAGATTAAATTTTTATTTGGATTTAATGAAGTATACCAATTAAATAATATTTAATTGGAATTGAATTGAAATTGATTTTTGGGTTTATCGTGAACGGTGTTTTAAATAACACTTGTTCTTTAACCCGATAATTAATGGAATGTGATTTTGGGGTTTATCGTGTACCGTGTTTTAAATGACATCGGTTCTTTAACCCAGTTAAAGATTAAAACTAAGTGGAGGTTTAATGAATCATTAATTAGATTGAAAAGATCGAGAATGGAGCATCACCAGTTTTGCTCCAGGCGATAGTTAAATCTTTAATTAGATTTGAACGTGAAATGGTAATTGAATTTACCGATAACACCGTGGTGTTAGATATGAAGTATTACCAGTTTTACTTCATGGGATGAATAGGTTGGGATTGGGAAATTAAAACAAATGATTACTTCGGTAAGGTTCGTTAATCCCGGCTAGTTTGGACAAACCATAATTTTGGTTTGAATTGATATTCAAAAGAAGATTAAAGAATAAATTTAAGGAATTTATCTTTGATAAAATTAATGGGAACCTATCCCTAAGAATGTGAAATTTGGAAGCTAACTGTAGGTTGGGTAAGAAGAATGGTTTCCTGGGTATTGGTCTGATGTTGGTTTCGGCCTTCGGGGTTAATATTTGGGGAATTATTCTCTTGCTAATTTACGGTTAGTGACTGATGAATTGGAATGAGGCGTATGTTGTGTTTGTGTAACACTTGTTTATTTTATACACGAGTTATTCAGAAAGACCGGGTTTATCCCATTTTGAATAACTAATTCGACGTGGTGTCGAAGATGAAGACGGTGGTTGAAGACCGGAGGTCTTCACGTCATTCGGATAATTACCGATGATCTTGATTGGGCCGTACACCCAAGAGGAGGGAATCAGTTAGTGATCGTCCAGACGTACTTGGAGATCGATGGATATGTGAGGTACAAAGTTCCTCTGGTTTCGTTCAGACCCAGAACGGACTTGTAAATGGACTGTGTGTGTGTCTGACATTGGATATCATTCTGTGTGATTGATGGATATCGGTTGCATGGAATGGTTTGCCTGTGTGGCATGCTAAGATGCAAATGATCAAGGCTTCTGTTGAAAAGCAGAGTCTTGTGGTGGATGATCAAAGCACAGCCTGTGTGGCACAACTTTGTGTAGCGTTAATTCACGAGCCTCACACCCCGGTTGTGAACCAAAAACGGGAGAGGACCTCAGGGAGGGCATGCGTTTCCTTCTAGTTAGAAGTGGCATCAGTGGTTTTACACGCCCTGACGAGTTTGGATTATGTGGTTGTTGCTGTTGTGAGGCGCCTCGGATATATCAGTGACTATGTGAAGCCGATAGAGTTATTTGTTGGCTCATTTACGCCCCAAAGGGCGTGGAAATGCAGTGTTCTGGAATTTTAATCCACATCGGTGGACCGACCCTGACGATCCAAGGGTCGATGCGCTCTGACCCTGAGGCTCGGGCTAGAGAGTCTCGAAGTCGGTGAGGACTATCTTTTGCCTCGGTTCACAGATGGAAATCCAATTTCCAATACGTGACTTTGCGGGATTGATTGTAATCCTATATATGGCGACATAGTGGGATGGGGCGCTTTTGCCGTCTATGATTGATACTTATGATTTAAAGTTGTTTTATACACTATACATTTATAGTAATAATAAATGATTTGTTTTAAACGTATCAAGCATTCTTGGCTATTATAAGGTAAAAACCCTATCCTCCGGCTTGCGTTGCATTGTGTGATGGGACCTGGGTCTTATAATAGCTTCATTGTTCTTTATTTAGCATTGCGCTGTTTGTTTTATGCACTGGTATTCTTGGGAGGAAACCCATTCCGTGTTATACGACGTGGTCCCTTGATTTACCTAACTTTAAAATAAAGATTAATAACTATTTTAGTTCTCACACCAGTCCCATGACTGACCTGGAGTTTATTGTTTCAACCTAAACTCTGGGTGCCCTTATTTTGACATGGGCAGCTAGTAGTTTTGGTTTTGCAGATTTATATTCACAGGATCCTGGGTTGCAGCTGGAATGATATCCGGAAAGCTTTGTATCCATATATCTCCTTCAGTTGTGTATTGTATTATTTTCCGCTGCTATGTAATGTATTGTAATCTCTGATATTTTTCTATTGTATAATATTTATTCATACTCTGTATATTCTTGTATTCTGATGGAATTTTTGTAATTAACAATGAAATGTTCTTCTGTTTGCGTCTCGATGTGGCTTGTCTTCAATTCAATCCATGCTTTCCTTACCGGAGAAGTTCGGGTCGTTTCATTTTGGTATCAGAGCTTTGGTTTACAGAGCTCGGAGAACAAGACACGTTAGAACCAAACGAAAGAATTCATTAGAGATTGGATTAGTAATATCCAATGAGAATGACTCGTTAGAGATGGGATCAGTAGTATCGTAGAATGAGTGTGAAGAGTATATTTTAAAAGTAAAAACAATTTTTGTTCTGAAAATTTAAATCAACTATTCATATTTGATTATTTATTTTGTATTGAATTTGGACAATGTAATATATAAAGATTTTGCATATACGTCTGATCCACGTGTATTCGAAGTTTTAATATATTGGGCCGATATAGAATCACACTCTAGTCGCCCGGGGATGGTACTGGTAATTGTGATCACATTACCAGTATTTATTTTCGAGTGTCGAAAGTGGGATATCTATATATTTCCATTAGACTGGTGTGAGAACCAAAATTAGATAGGGCTTGTTGTTGTGATTTGGCATCAAAAATGTGATTTTTGACTATATATCAAAGTTATGAATTTGAAAAACTAATCAACTAACTGATTGCTGATTGTGTTGTTTGATTATTGGTTGATTAGTTAAAAGTTGAACCAATTAGCCAAATTGTACCAAATAGTAAATTGTATTGAAAATTTATCGCATTTGCATGCATGTACATGTACTTACATTGAACAGGTCATAACAAGGAGGCTAGAGCAGAAGAATAAAATTGTTTGCCCGACAAATAGGTACATGTTTACCATAATTTACTGTTTTGTTTGGGTGATGATGATTTTATGAGTCGATTGGCTAGCCGCTTGGCTTTTTCTTTTTCTTTATGATTGAAGAAGGCCATGAGAGGCTATATGAAATATCCCGAAGTCCCCGGTGTAGGGGAGGTTATGGCGAAATTTTTCAAAAATTTAGGGTGTTAGCCAAATTTTTGAAAACTTTGAAAAGTTCTTAAAAACTGAAAAGTTGAAGAACTTAAGCCGTAATGAAAATAATGAAAGTTGAGTTGATTAGTTGAACAACTTTCGGCTTCATTCCTTTTCGGGGAGGAAAAGTTTTAAGTGGGGGAGATTGTAATAACCCGGAATTCGGAGCCAATTTAAAATTTTTATTTTGGCTATTTTAATGAATTTTGAATATTTAAAATGAATTATTTTACATAATAACGACGAAAAATTTATTTTCGACGAAGTTAAAACGAATAAATTTATTTTAATTATATAACGAGCCAGAAATGGCGCGGTAGTTTGAAATTTCGATTTTGAATTTCAAATGAGTATACAGAATTCACTTTAAGTCGGAATTGGACTAAACCAGAAATATCTAAATCTGTTTGACGATATCTTTCTAACGGATGTAAGAAACTGAGATTTCACTTTAGAAGTTGACAGATATGTCCAATTTAAAATTCAGAAAAGTCATTGTGGAATTTATATATATTTTAATATATATAAAGGCCTTTGAAAATGAAGATTTTGCAAACGACCTCGGTTTTCGACAAAACCACTTTTGTTGGATCCACGATGTCAAGTTATTGCTAGGTTTCAAATTTCGTAATTTTCTGAATCAATATGTGAGCGTGGCGAAGGAAAACGCATTTGACCAGTTTCAGTTGATTTTAATCGAATGGAAAATGGCCATTTTTCAAACGGTCTCAGAATTCAACGAAATTTGTTTGGTTAGGACCGTATCGTCAATACGAAGCTAGAAATAATTTTTCGGGAATTTTTAGAGTTAGTGTGTGGCCCCGGTAAATTGAAATGTGCGTTTAAATCGAATATATATAGATTTATATTTTAAATTCAATGGAAACTAATCATTACATTAGAATTGGGTTACGAAACGTGTCCCATTGTGTTCGGAATGGGGGTAATTAGCTATGGGTGACAGTCGTTGGTATTCGGTTGGAGTTAGAGGTGTAAAACAAGTTAAAGTGGTATCGAATATTATAAAATATATTATATAAAACCCATCCTACAACCCTAATTACTTGGTCAAAATCCTTCTGTGGTCAACCCTCCCAAATCGCGCCCCTCTTTCTCACGATCAGAAAACTCCGAACTTCTTCCTCCCTTAAATCCATATCCGCTCAGCCATCATCGAAATCCCCAATGATAACGTGTCGAGCTCAACAAGCTCTTCAACTTCGCACAGACATGAGCGGATTCACCACTGTGGTTCAGCCAGAGTTTTGCCTCGAAGGGCAGGCATTGGGAGTGGATTCCTAGCTCAGATGGGGGTGCGCGCTAGGCCCCGTGGCCAGCAATGGAGGGGACGTGCCTCGGCGCTCCAAATGATGCCCAGTGATCCATCTCTGGCGGCAAGAGGAGCGTTGCACGAAGTGGAAGTTGGGTGGAGCCTGTTGCGTGAGCACCAGGAAGAAACAGTGAAGGTGAGGGATTTTATTTTATTTTATTAATACATGTTAAAAATTCAGTTTTTTTATAACGCATTGATTTTCAAATCAGTTTTTAAGAATAAAATTTGAATATGCTTTGTTTTTAAAATTTGAATATGCTTTGTTTTTAAAATTTGAATATACATCTGTTTTTAAGTTTGAATATACTTTGTTTAAATAATAATAATAATAATATAAATATCATTGATTAAAAATATGATTTTTAATATACAAACATCATATTAAAAATGTGATTTTTAATATGAACAGCGTAGAGGATACTGCGATAGAGTTTCGGGAAAATCCGAACAGTTCAGAAATACAGAAATAAAACTGGAGGAGTGGATCCCATGGTGAGAACTCCTCGCTTTTATTTTTATTTCTAGTTTGAAATATATACTAGGATGCAGACGGTGTTTAGTAGCACCTGACACCCGTCGTCCACAGACCATGGACGACTTGTTTATTTGTTTGATTTTGATGTGTAGTTGATTGTGTGATGTTGAATGGAATAAAATATTTATATAGTTAAAAATAGAATTTTTAACGTGTATATAAAAGGAAATAAAATAAATATTTATAAACAAATCGAACGATTTCTTTATATACACACATTTGACTGATATTGATTGTGACGATAAATTTTACACATTGCCCAACTACACAAATAAAATCTATTTTTGATTATTTGGAACCCCACACGGGTATTGGGGTGATATATGACATACACTAATCCCAATAATTAGTTGTATGTCGATCGATTGATTGACAGACTGTTATAAGCGTTGAATATTTATATTTGATGCTTATACAGTGTAGAATGCAATTTGGATGATGGTTGATTAGTTGTCATTGTTGATATATACATGCGTTGTATGGAAATCCATAGAAATAAAATATATGGTAATTGATTGGGCCTCATTCCAGTTTTGGAAATAGAATATTTGAAATAGAAATATTTGATAAAGAAATATTTGATAAAGGAATATTTGATAAAGAAATATTTGAAATAGAATATTTAAAAAGAAAATATTTGAATAGAAATATTTGAAAAAGAAATATTTGAAAATGGAAATATATGAAGCCGTGTTGATTAGATTGATGCCATTTTAACATGAACGATATTTATATCGATTTTATTCATTTTTCAATGAAAATTGAAAGTGATTTTGAAATTCGAATTAAATTGAAATGAATTGAAATTCGAATTAAATTGAAATGAATTGAAATTCGAATTAAACTGAAATTGTATTGAAATCGATTTGAAATGAAATTAAAACGAATTTATATTGAAAAATTCAATTTTGATTTGAATTTGAGATGGAAGTTGAAATCGTTTTGAAAACGAATTTAAAACGATTTATAAAATACGTTTTAAAAGGAAATCGGTAAAATATATATAATATATATATTACATATATACAATGGCTTGAATAGAATGCGCCGCGCCGCGGCAGTTCGCGAATTTCGACCATTGACTTCGAATGGATATTGCGGGAGATCCGACCATCGGATTCTCCTAAAACCGGAACCGTTGGGTTCGTATCGAAAAGAGTTTTATAAAGAATATTAGAAATTAGAAATCTAACGGTTGGATTTGGAATTATGTCCAAATCAAACTTGGAAAATGTCGCTGTAAGTGCAGTTCGATGGCCATTGATGGAAATCGACTATACGGGCCTTGATAAAATTATTAAAATAGTAATAATTTGTGTAAAATCACAAGAAATGATTTCGTAAGAATGGGGATGAAAAATCCCATATTTGAAAAGATAAAAATAGATTTTTATCGAAATGAACTAGTTTTGAACTAGAATTATAAGTCTATTTATTTTTAAAAATAAATAAGGTGGATTTGAAATGGTTTTGAAAATAACCAGAAATTCCAATAATTGAATTGGAATGGATTTGAATCGAAATTATCTTTGGAATATTTCGATGTTGGATTTCGTGATTATACAGATATTATTATGGAAATTTGAAAGATATATTTATATCGTTATTTCCAATACGATATTTGTTGGTCGTAGAATTCGATATTGAATATAAGCCGATATATTTTCTATTCAGAGCCTTGTATTTAATATCAAATGTGATTTGGGTTTGTCGTGGATGGTGTCTTCATTAACACTGTTCTTAAACCCAGTTGAGAAAAAGATTAAATCTTTTTATTTGGATTTAATGAATTATACCAATTAAATAATATTTAATTGGAATTGAATTGAAATTGATTTTTGGGTTTATCGTGAACGGTGTTTTAAATAACACTTGTTCTTTAACCCGATAATTAATGGAATGTGATTTTGGGGTTTATCGTGAACCGTGTTTTAAATGACATCGGTTCTTTAACCCAGTTAAAGATTAAAATTAAGTGGAGTTTTAATGAATCTTTAATTAGATTGAAAAGATCGAGAATGGAGCATCACCAGTTTTACTCTAGGCGATAGTTAAATCTTTAATTAGATTGAACGTGAAATGGTAATTGAATTTACCGATAACACCGTGGTGTTAGATATGAAGCATTTCCAGTCTTACTTCATGGGATGAATATGTTGGGATTGGGAAATTAAAACAAATGATTACTTCGGTAAGGTTCGTTAATTCCGGCTAGTTTGGATAAACCATAATTTTGGTTTGAATTGATATTCAAAAGAAGATTAAAGAATAAATTTAAGGAATTTATCTTTGATAAAATTAATGGGAACCTATCCCTAAGAATGTGAAATTCGGAAACTAACTGTAGGTTGGCTAAGAAGAATGGTTTCCTGGTATTGATCTGATGTTGGTTTCGGCTTTCGGGGTTAATATTTGGGGAATTATTCTCTTGCTAATTTACAGTTTGTGACTGATGAATTGGAATGAGGCATATGTTGTGTTTGTGTAACACTTGTTTATTATATACGCGAGTTATTCAGAAAGACCGGGTTTATCCCATTTTGAATAACTAATTCGACGTAGTGTCGAAGATCCAGACGGTGGTTGAAGACTGGAGGTCTTCACGTTGTTTGGATAATTACTAATGATCTTGATTGGGCCGTACACCTAAGAGGAGGGAATCAGTTAGTGATCGTCCAGACGTACTTGGAGATCGATGGATATGTGCGGTACAAGGTGCCTCCAGTTTCGTTCAGACCCAAAACGGACTTGTAAGTGGACTGTGTGTCTGACATTGGATATCATTCTGTGTGATTGATGGATATTGGTTGCATAGAGTGGTTTGCCTGTGTGGCACGCTAAGATGCAAATGATCAAGGCTTCTGTTGAAAAGCAGAGTCTTGTGGTGGATGATCAAAGCACAGCCTGTGTGGCACAACTTTGTGTAGCATTAATTCGCGAGCCTCACACCCTTATTGTGAACCAAAAACGGGAGAGTACCTCAGGGAGGGCATGCGTTTCCTTCTAGTTAGAAGTGGCGTCAATGGTTTTACACGCCCTGACGAGTTTGACTTATGTGGTTGTTGCTGTTGTGAGGCGCCTCAGATATATCGGTGACTAAGTGAAGCCGATGGAGTCATTTGTTGGCTCATTTACGCCCCAAAGGGCGGGGAAACGCAGTGTTCATGAATTTTAATCCACATCGGTGGACCGGCCATGACGATCCAAGGGTCGATGCGCTCTGACCCTGAGGCTCGGGCAAGAGAGTCTCGAAGTCGGTGAGGACTATCTTTTGCCTCGGTTCACAGATGGAAATCCAATTTCCAATACATGACTTTGCGGTTTTGATTGTAATCCTATATATGGCGACATAATGGGATGGGGCGCTTATGCCGTCTATGATTGATACTTATGATTTGAAGTTGTTTTATACACTATACATTTATAGTAATAATAAATGATTTGTTTTAAACGTATCAAGCATTCTTGGCTATTATAAGGTAAAAACCCTATCCTCCGGCTTGCGTTGCATTGTGTGATGGGACCTGGGTCTTATAATAGCTTCATTGTTCTTTATTTAGCATTGCGCTGTTTGTTTTATGCACTGGTATTCTTGGGAGGAAACCCGTTCCGTGTTATACGACGTGGTCCCTTGATTTACCTAACTTTAAAATAAAGATTAATAGCTATTTTAGTTCTCACACCAATCCCATGACTGACCTGGAGTTTATTTTTTCAACCTAAACTCTAGGTGCCCTTGTTTTGACACGGGCAGCTAGTATTTTTGGTTTTGCAGATTTATATTCACAGGATCCTGGGTTGCAGCTGGAATGATATCCGGAAAGCTTTGTATCCGTATATCTCCTTCAGTTGTGTATTGTATTATTTTCCGCTGCTATGTAATGTATTGTAATCTCTGATATTTTTCTGTTGTATAATATTTATTCATACTCTATATATTCTTGTATTCTGATGGAAGTGTTGTAATTAACAATGAAATGTTCTTCTGTTTGCGTCTCGATGTAGTTTTTCCTCAATTCAATCCATGCTTTCCTTACCGGGGAAGTTCGGGTCGTTTCAGCTGTGGTTTAGGACCTGGGCTAGGGCAGGTTTTCGTATATAAAAAATGTTGGAAAGATGAAAATGAAACAGAAGTAAAAGAAATGATGCAGACGTTTTGGCAGGAGCATGAATTCGCAGGTAGGAGAGAATAAGGATGTGGGGGGAAGAAGCAATTATGGGTTGAGTTTTCTTCTATTAGGCTTTGGGCCTTTTCAGAATAAAAAATAAAAATGGAGAGACGTTAGGAGCAACATGGGTGGGGAGCAGAACGTTTAAAACAAGAAAGAGTTGCATGGGAAGAAAGGAAACAAGATGAACACATTAGAATTGAGGAAGTTTGTGGACATAGGGAAGAACATGTAGGTTGAGATATGAGATGTGGGTTATGCATAAATAAAGGGTAAGGCCCATCTATTTATTTGAATTTTTTTAAGTTAATTTAATCTATCTACCCTAATGGTTAATGTAGCCAATTATGTAGACATATAATTGTATAATATCAATTAAAATTTAATTAAGGGTTTAATAAATTTTAATTTAAATATTAACATTTCCATATGGTATAAAACGAATATTGGTTCGGACTAGTTTAACCTATTTAGTGTATTAGTTTTAGCACGAAGAAGATCTAGTCGGCTTGGATAACTAAAACAAAATAATTAAGTTTGCTAATTCTATTATTAAGAGATAAATTAATATAGTTTAAATTGTACGTGTATGGTATGTATAACAATATCATATGTGCATAGAATTGGACAACACAACAGATACTGGAACCATATAAAGGAGCACTACATTATGGGATTGGAATAGACGGAGTTGGAAGCAGCTAAATTGAACGTCCATTTAATTTAATTAAAACGATCTGTTTCAATGCAAAAAATATCAAGGTGAGTTTAACTCACTCAGCTATCCCACTTATATTTATTATAAGTCGGGTTTGTTGTTTGTGTGCTATGGTTGCTAGTTGTTGATTGATCTGTTGATTATTTGATCATATACCGAATATTTGATATAATTGATTTAAATTTAACATTTGTTTAATTAAATCGAACTCAATCGTTATTTTAACGATTATTTCCCATAGAGGTAACTTACCTTATTGGTTACATTTATAGTAATATAAACGTATAATATTTGACTGGATGCTTGAATTGTTGTTATTAGTCGACCAGTTGAATTTATTATTCATGTTATCATCAAATTTATTGTTTATTATCATTGTGTGAATTGTTTGACGGATATAATTGGATTATTGAATTGAATATTGATTGTTGAATCTGAATTTAACATTGTTTGTTATTAACCAATGGGTGGTATATTGGTTGAGGAATTAAAAGCATATAAGAATTGATTTACCATCAGGTAAACCGTTAAAAATGAAGTTATAAATTTTATTTACAACTAAGGATTGATTTCAAATTTATTATTTTAAAAGGAAGTTTATAAAAAAGGAAATAAATGTTTATTATGTATTATTTAAGTTTTAAAGTAAATTACTAAATGGTTTTATAATGAAAATTCTTACGTTATTAAGTTTTTAGAAACAAACGGAATTATTGAAAATGGTTATTTGCTTAATAATAATCAAGATAAATGAGATTTCTTTAAATTAATTTAATTGGAAAGACGAATTGGAATTGATTAATGAATTAATCGTGTTTGAATTGACCAAGTCAACTGTATTAGCTGAAATTTAGTATTAAATTAATGGGAATAACTAATGGTGTAGTATACCATTTTTATTAAAGGTTGATATTTGGCTATTATTTATTTTATATTGATCAAAGGGGAAAATCTTGGGATTTAAAACGTATTAATGGAGGTTCGCGGAAATATAAGGTCTATTTATAGTTAAATGATATTTTAAAGCAAATTATATTAATATTAATACAAGCTATGTTAAATTGGAATTCTATTGAATCGGACTTTATATATCCAAATTGAATGGAGTTGTTATAAATCCCAAGTTTTATTAAAGATATGATTGGACCGAGTTATCAGAACAGGTTTATGAGTGAGATAAAATCCAAGATATGGAAATTGAAGAATTGGAACCTAACTGGAGATCGGTTGAGTTAAATGATTTTCTAAATATTGATCTGATGTTGGTTTCGGCCTTCGAGGTTCATGTTTAGTAAATTATTTTCTTACTGATTTACGGTTATGGACAGAAGAATGTATGAAATGGAAATCGAATCGGGAACACAAGTTTGAATTAAAGTGATGAGGTGAGTTAAGTTATTAAGATGCGATCTAAATTCGTGATATTGAATAAGAAAATGAGGTTTTATTTAGATATAACTATATGTGTTTGAAATAAACTTGTCAGAAGTTTATGAAGGTTTCTATTTATAATAGAAGTAAGAATTGTATATATTGTTTTAAAGATTCGTTAAAGTTATAATGAAAGTTTTAAGTAATAATTTACTTAATACATAAAGTAAATGTGTTAAAGATTGAAATAACATTTCTATGCAAGGGTGTGATATTAAATCCATGATTTAAACTGAATACTTAATGGAATATGTGGGATAATTAGTGGAATGAAATTTCATCGATAAACTTCTATCTATTCTGAAGATAAAAATGTTGTTAATTCAAGGTTTGAGAGGTAAATAAAATACCCCAACTTGAACAACTTCATGATTATCCAAGGGTGATATTAGTTTAGAAATGAGAGTAGTCAAGTGAAATAAAGATTAGAATTTCGATGAATATTATTTTAAAATAAAGATTTAAATGTTTTGAGTTAAATAAGGTTATTTTTGAGTATAATTGTATTTTTGAAATAAGATATAAAAAGATTTATTCCAAACTAGTACACATGCACGCCCGATGGGCGTGTGCATAGATGAATTTGACTAAAGCATGTCTCTCTACATTTTCTATACTTCTACATTGTTTAGTTCTATATTTTCTAAATAATTTTCTTCTCCGTTTTGATTTCAGCCTATTAAGCCAAACTTGCATTTCCAACGACATCATCACACTTGCCATTCCTGCTGCAATGTTATCCTGTGTGTCCGTTGTCTTCTCACTCTACCAGTCTTAGTTCTGCGTTTTCTAATGTTGTGTTTACCTGCCTCACCTGTCCATGCGCTGGCTTTGTGTGCTGACCCAATTCAAATGCTGCAGTTGGGGTTCCCGATGGTTCATTCAGCTCTGTCAAAGTGCTGGCTCCGTCATCCGATGCTACAAATGCTGGTTCCAGTTCCTACTTGATTGGCCTGCAATCTGATTACACGGGATACACCTTCTTCTTAAGCTTGTGGTACTGTCTTGGACCAATCTTTCTCTGGCTTTCTAATGTGAATAGTGCACATGCTCATTCCTGGGTCCCAACATGTTGCCCATCCTGCTTCTGATCTAGATAGTTCCTCTTTGGCTTCGGTTGGGGATGCTTTATCGATATCAGAAATTCCTATTGCTGATCACTTCAGAGAGAATTGACTACGTTAAAAAACACACACAATTAGTTTCTCCTAACCATGCATGAAAATACAAATATGGTCAAAATATGGACTTAGCACTAATTCCTTTGTACATTAGCAAAAAACAGTCCGTAAATAGATGCCTTCTTTCTGCATAAATTAGTTTTTAGGCATATTTCTCCATAGGTGTATAAACTCTTAGCGCTGCAATAGATGAGAAACTAATTTCAAATGAGTCAAGGTAAATTTATCTTCCTTCCTTGACTCTAAAATAGTAATCAAACAGTATGACCAAGTTGTTATACCAAAGATCCAAAAGAATGAGATTGCCAAAAATTTGATAACTGAGCAAATCTAAGTAAATAAATGATGGTAAACCCCCACTATTAAAAGTAAGTATGCCAAATTTTGAAGTAAAAACTCATATTATTATCTTGTAATAGTATGGGAAATCAATGCTGTGAAAACTTATGTAGCATCACTGAACTATAAATTTGAATTTCATCCAGTTTTCTACTATATCATAATTGTACAAACAATCCATTTTAAATTTGCATTTCAAGCATACCACAATTGAAACCAAATTGAGTTTGCATAGAAATAATCTCCATTTTCGTATAACTTCCATTTATTGAAGACATAGTTAAAATAATATGAACAATACCTTGATTTGGAATTGTTCTAGCATGTGTTATGTGTTTTTCACACAACTCACTCATGCATATCAAATATATGGAAAAAGATGAAATATTTTGTAATAATTTTGAATTAGTCCAAAACAAATAGTAGTTTAATTTAGTGCAAATTTTATTTTATCCGTATTTACAGTTATTATGCTATTATGGTTGCTTCTAATTGATTTACCATTTAATTTCAGAAATTTAAAGATTTAGTACATTATTATGTGGTCCTTGATGATAAATGTTATTTTTTAAAAAGCAATCAAATACAAAATAAATGTGTAAATTTTATTACAACACTTGATAATACTGGTTATCACCGTAATTTTTCTCCCTGCTTTAAAAACTGACGGCTGAGATTCCGCACATATATTGAAATATGTTGAATGGTATAAAGTCAACGTATGGTATTAAATTAAAGATTTATGTGCAATTGTATATTATGAAATATTAGGTTCCTTAGTTAAATATAATGGTGATTTGAAAGGGGGATTGTTATTGACACTCCAAGTATTGTTAAGGGGAGGTTAATTTAAAATGAAAATAGAATTTGCTAAAGGGAATATCAATGCAGAGAGCACCCCTTAACAAATAAGTTTATTTTACCAAATTATCCTTCTTTACAATAATCCATTTTTTATTTTTTAATTAAAAAAAACACGGTATATTAGTCGAACTACAACAGATTTTTATACCAAATTATCAATGATTTCATTTGTCGATATGCATCTGATCAGATGAAAATATATCATTCATAGGAAATTAATATGCATATATCGAATATATTTTTATGCGGTATCCTAGTGCCGAATTTGTTGATACACCTCATTTCCCCAAATGATCACTTTTTTGTTTGCAAATAATTTAGGGATTTTGTTTTTTTGCATTTCAAATTGATTGGGATTTGGGATGGTAACTAATGCTATTACCAGGGTAAAAGGGAAACATAAAAAATTAAGTACGTGACCCCCCTTAACATTCTTTTTACAATTGGAGTGATTTTAACTTTTGACCCTCCCTTAACAATATTTGGAGTGTCAATAACAATACCCTTTGAAAGTAATCATTTTAAAGAGATTATGGATATTAGACTACCCATCTTCATATTTCAAAGTTCTTTCATTTAATACGAATTTTCAAAAAGTTAATCCAGGCTACCGGTTTTCCCAATTTAAAATGAATTGCCATTCATTCTACACTCTTTAATTTTGTGGTCACAATAATTTATTTTTTATCCAACTGGATTTCAGCTTCTAAAGTTCTTAATTTCATTCTATAAACACAAAAAGTCACAACAAATCACCAAGAATAGCCACTCAGGTAAGTCGTTCTATTGATAAAAAATGAATTCGTAATTTTATGCAACAACAGCTACATTTTTATTAGCTTGGCATGTATTGGAAAAGTCAACAGTAGATTATTTGCAAAAGCAAAGAAGGTTCCATAAAAATAGACTATGAAAATCAACCCTTTATATAAAGAAATTCGAATGCAAAACCATTTTGTTATTTATCACTTTTACAAGTGAAAGATTTTGTCCTTGAAGATGACAATGGCTATGAAATTATAGTGTAAATTTCCCTTTCAATTTTTTTAATAATATAGAAGTGTTGCACTTGTAGTTTGTTGTCTAAGAGTAATTTTTAGGTATACGTGTACATCATTGAACATACAGTAGTTAATAAGTATACAAAATTTATCATAAAATGCAAAGTTAAAATGCACCAACTCATCTTGGTTGCCAGTAAAAAAATAATAGAAAAGATAGTTCTTTAATGCAAAGTCTTTTAATCATTAAACTTAAGGAAGAAAAACCCCAACTTCTAGTTGAAAAAAAGGAATTACTAAAAAAAAAATCTAACATGAGAAATAACACCTTCCTGAACTCTTTTCTAATGTAGTTTAACCGAAAAGTAGCAAGTCAGCTATTCCAGATCACCACCAAACATATTACAGTTGAAAGTAACATATGACATTTAGAGCTCTGGTAGAGTAATAATAAAAAAATAGGTGGCAAGTGATTTGAAATACATCCAACTTTGAAACGAAGAACTGAAATTTAAATTAGTCATAAAAAAGTTAAAGACGATAATCTACCTCTTCGAAGTTCAAAGCCGGTAAGACAACAATTTATTGATAGACAAATTTGGGTGCTTTTCGTCTTGCAGTCGAAGTATGAATCGATTTCGAGCCTGAATACATGATGCACACATATGTTAAACATATTCAAGGAGTAAGCAGTTATGAATCCTGAATCAGTTTTGAGGTTAAATACATGATGTGCATCTCTTAGACATATTAGCGAACATATTCAAGACAAAAGCAATTGGTGATAACAAACTTCGGTTATTGAAATGACCCGAACTTCCCCGTAAAGGAAAGCCCGGATTGAGTTGAGAACACAACAATTCAGAACACAAATAGAAGAAAATTTCGTTGCTTATTACAAAAATTTCATCAGTATACAAGAATATACAGAGCATGAATAAATATTACACATTTACTAATATCAGAGATTTAAAATTAAATTTAAATACATAGCAGCGGAAAACTAATACAAACACAACTGAAAGGAATATACGGATACAGAGCTTTCCGAATATCATTCCAGCAGTAAACCAGGATCCTGTGAATATAAATCTGCAAAACCAAAACTACAAGTTGCCCGTGTGGAAAATAGGGGGGCCTAGAGTTTAGGTTAAAACAATAAACTCCAGGTCAGTCATGTGACTGGTATAAGAACTAAAACAATTATTTAAAATTTTACTTTAAATCAGATATATCAAGGGACCACGCTGTATAACAAGGAATGGGTTCCTCCCAAGAATACCAGTGCATATAACAAAACAACACAATGCTTTTTTGGAAAAATGAGGCTATTATAAGACCCAGGTCCCATCACATAATGCAACGCAAGCCAGAGGATAGGGTTTTCCCTTATAATAGGCAAACATGCTTGGTACGTTAAAACAAATCATTTGATATTGTTATTAGTGCATAGTGTATAAAACAACTTCAAATATAAACGTATCAATCCTAGACGGCATAGGTACCATATATCATGTTGCCAATACTAGGATTTACAATCAAAACCGCAATTGTCACGTACTGGAAGTTGGATTTCCATCTGTGAACCAAGGAAAGGGATTGTCCTTACTACTTCGAGACTCTCTAGCCCGAGCCTCAGGCAAGTACTCTGTCAAGCCTTTGGATCGTCAAGGCCAGTCCACTCGGTATGGAATAAAATGCCTGAACACTACGTTTCCCCGCCCTATGGGGCGTAATCTGGTCTGTATAAAGACCATCCATCGGCTCCGCAGAGATCGAAATAACCATGGCGCCTCTCTATCCATCATCCACATAAGTGAAACGTCAGGGTTTACAAAACGCTGACACCACTCCTTGCTAGAAGGAAACGCATGTCCTCCCTGAAGTCCACTCCTTGCTATATTAAAGTCGTGCTTTGATCATTAACCACAAGACTCTGCTTTTCAACAGAAACCTTGATCATTTGCATCTCAGCATGCCACACAGGCAATTCACGGTATGCAACCGATGTCTATCAATCACACAGAATGAAATCCAATGTCAGACACACATCTATTTACAAGTTCGTTCTGGGTCTGAACGAAACCGGAGGCACCTTATTCCTCGTCCCGTATGTCCAATACAGGAGAGAGATCCTCGCGTATCCGGTCGATCACCAAATACGTCTAGCCGATCACCACTTATTACCTTGTCTTGGGTGTACCACCCAATCAAGACATCAGTAATCATCCAAACGATGTGAAGACCTCCGATCTTCAACCATGGCTTCATCGTCGACTCATCGCCGATTCAATTATTCAATATGGGATAAACCCAGTCTTTCTGAATAACTCGCGTATATAATAAATAAGTGTTATAAAAACACAACATTCGCCTCATTCCAATTCAGAATATTTTTTATTTAAATATTCATATCCTTTGGGAAAGGTTCCCATTAATTTTATCAAAGATAAATTCTTTAAATTTATTCTTTAATCTTCTTTTGGATATTAATTCAAACTAAATTATGGTTTAACCAAACTAGTCGGGATTACCGAACCTTACCGAAGTAATCATTTGTTTAATTTCCCAATCCCAACCTATTCATCCCATGAAGCAAAACTGGTAATACTTCATATCTAACACCGCGGTGTTATTAGTAAATTCAATTACCATTTCACGTTCAAATCTAATTAAAGATTTAACTATCACCAGAGCAAAACTAGTGATACTCCATTCTCGATCATTTCTTGAATTTGATAATTTTAGTTATCAAATTCACCTTTCAATCTATTTAAAGATTCATTAAAACTCTAATTCAGTTTTAATTTTCAAAAATCATTACTTAATGATTATTCAATGTTAATAAATTAATCTTATCTTTAACTGGTTAAAGAACCAATATCATTTAAAACACAGCTCACGATAAACCCAAAATCTCATTCCATTAACAACGGAATTTTCATGGAAAACAAAACGATTTATATAATCAATATAAACTGTAACACCCCACATCCGTTAAGGTCACTCACAAAGGGAATGCCTTAACTTCAATGGAGCATTATGGGTACTGGAACAGAAATATTACAAGACAGACATATATAAAACAACGGAAGGTAAAGTAGAAGTACTTCAAATCATTTATTAAATATGATTGTTTACAATAAAAGCCCATCAACTTCCAATACCCAATTACATAGCTAAAATACCTGTCTTGCTCAAAAACAAAGAAGCATAAAAATAAATTGTAGTATTCCCCAATAAAGCAAAGCAAGCCATAGCCAAGAGAGATCCAAGCCGTACATGAAAGAGCCTGGGAGCTTGGTAACATCCGAACTAAGCTGTATTCCTACCCTGCGAACCGGGGGGGGGGGGGGGGGGGAGGGGGGAGGAACGGAAGAAAAAGAGGTGAAACAAAACAGATCAGTCATAAAGACCGAGTAAGTCCTAGTGACTTGCAGCAGAAAAATAGGTAAAGATAACATGGCATGAATAAACTGAAAGTAAACATAAGCATGATGACAAGATAAGCTACATGCACGATAACCAAGAATAACATCATATGATTTTTGTCAAGTATAACATCGCAAGGTTCCCATTCAAGATAAACTAAGTATAATTTCGCAAGATTTCTATCAAGCACCGCAAGATTTCTTTGCTTCAACATTAAAATATTTCTATGATATCTATTTGCTCTGCACCACCCGTACTAGTATTCCAACCCATGTCATGTGTTGACTATGAAATGATCCCTTGCCCAATGTCATGAAATGACCCATTACTTGGTCCCATGAAAGGATCTATTAATCGATCGGCTCCCTATAAGTCCTAGCTCGTTCATGCGTCTGTGTCATACGGCCCTATCACGAATGTAGTTACTTGTGCTGAGTCCACCATAGGGTGTGTCAAGCCCTAGGGTGCCAACCCCCGACACGAATCAAGCATGCACAGTGTAAACCTACTAATTCCCAATGTCTGCTTTTTCAACTCCGGACTACGTGCACGACCATAGTCCGCCTGAACCTACACTGGCGCACCAACTCAGTCGTCGTTCTGGTCGCTTACAATCATCCCAGTAATCATGCCCCACCCTGCCTAGTTCCAGGGTACCATGATACATCTAATTAGGTTACTGCTGAAACGGACCGCGTAACTAGGGTTTCCGTCCAACAGGTTAAGTGTTGTCATTTAAATTCGTGACTTAACCCTTATCAGTCTAGCATGTCAAGTTGGTTAAGTGTTGTCATTCAAGTTCGTGACTTAACCCTTATCAGTCTAGCATGTCAAGTTGGTTAAGTGTTGTCATTCAAGTTCGTGACTTAACCCGCCTACGTGTCATGTCAAATTGTTTAAGTATATTCAAGCGGTTCATGACTTAACCCCACCAAATCATCGTGTCAAATTGGTTAAGTATATTCAAGCGGTTCATGACTTTACCCTACCAAATCATCATGTCAAATTGGTTAAGTATATTCAAGAGGTTCATGACTTAACCCCACCAATCATCATGTCAAATTGGTTAAGTATATTCAAGCGGTTCATGACTTAACCCCACCAAATCATCGTGTCAAATTGGTTAAGTATATTCAAGCGGTTCATGACTTAACCCCACCAAATCATCGTGTCAAATTGGTTAAGTATTATCTATATGTTCAAGTTGACTTAACCCTGCCATGCGTCATGTTATATTGGTTAAGTGTTATTAATCTACTCAACCGCACCCACTTGTCTAATTAACATGATAAAATGGTTAAGTGTTCTCAAGCGGTTAAGTTCAGGTTTTACTTAACCCACTCATTCATATCATATTGGTTAAGTGTCATTAGCCTAGTCATATTACTTTAGCATGTCTGTTTATTGGCATTAATTAATCATTAATGCATCAACCACTCACATTAGACCTGTTGTTGCGGTTACTGGATATGCCGGGCGGTTCCGGGCAGAGTTACACCACAACTCAGTCTAACCTCGGGTTTAAGCACGATATGACTAACTTCTCACATTGGATCTTATTATTTGCAGTCACTGGATATGCTGGGCGGTTCCAGGCAAAATTACACGGCAAACTCAACCCAACCTCGAGTTAGCCATGTTCACGTTTGTGTTCATATTCATATTCATGTTCATGTTTCAACTACGTTCATACTTCCAGTTATATGCCAATTACCAAGTTCATAATTCACGTTTTTGCCCCAAAGCGTATTCCCAAATTATTATCATAATTCACTATAAAGTTATGCCAAGTTATAGCCTTTTATTTACAATACATGCCAACTACCCAAAACCCAAACTTAGGCGTGTTCATATTAAACCTCTACCAAGTCATAAATTATCATATATGTTTCAACTCCAAATTTTACATAATTAACATATGCCCAAGTTCTAGATTACATGTTAGTTTTACATATGCCCAATTCATACCAAATTTACATATGTTCAATTCATGCCGTTTTACATGTATGCCAAGTTATGCCAATTTACACATATCAAGTTCTAGCCAAATTACATATATCAAGATCCATGTCAAATTACATATGCCAATCCCCATTCTTGCAATTACTATTATAATGACTATACCCAAATATCCAATTTCAGGTTAATGGTAGTAATACCCAAATATCCAATTTTTTATGTTATGAGTCATAAAACCATTAAAATACTTCTGTCTTACATCATCAGAATACATAAAAAACATCATTCCCCATATTAAAGCGTAGGCCATATAAGAGACAGAGACTCGAGCCATACTTCAAAAGTAGCTCCTAGAAGATGATATCCAAATCCTGACTAAACCTAGGTGTTTCCTCCCTGAGAACCTGGGGGGAAATGGAAGAAAAGAGATGAAATAAACTAGGTCAGACATATGTCTGGTGAGTCCAGTAATTAGCCAGTAAATAAATAAAGGTAAACATGATAGGCATACAAAGTGGATAAGAAGATTCATGGTACAGATGGCAGGTATGACATGACTAATAAGGTAAGATGTATGCTTCACTACAAACTACTAACTACTCTGCACTATTGCTAGTCAAATCAAGATGGGATGATCCCTTCCGCTAATGATAACGATGGTCGTAGTTTCGTGTATTCCTAGCTGCTGTCGTAAGTGCCGCCTGCTCCTATCTCAATTAGTCATACCCACTACCCTTCTACTATAAATTGGTAGACTTAGGGCATACGTCCAGGTATACCCTTACCACTACCCCAATCAATCGGCTCCCTACTCTGTAGATACCCTGTGCTGGTCCCACAACTAGGGGGTATCACTTCCCTAAAGTGGCAACCTAAGGTGTGCACAGTTATACCTACTGGTGTCACGGTCGTATTGTCCCCCTCTGCCCGGCCCATGCACGCACATGTCCCCGGTCGGTTTGCACCGCCCACACCATCCGTCTCGTTTTGGATCTCTTACAATCAATCAATAAGCGTGCACCTTCCCCGCCTAGCACGGAGTTCTTTACTTTGATACCCCTCCGGGTTATTGACTGAAATGGGTCCCACACAACATGATACAAGCTCTCCTCTATGTCTTGTATCCCCACTAGGTTTTCTACTGACTATGTATACCCTAAGGTGTTTTTCATTACATAGCCCTCAATCAGTTATGCGTACCTATAGGTGTCTTTAATACATAACCCATATTCTAACTATCGGTTATGCGTACCTATAGGTGTCTTTAATACATAAATCTATCTACTCCCATTAGTTATGCGTACCCTAAGGGTGTCTTTAATACATAACTTTACTATTTTTCCCCGGTTATGTATACCATTAGGTGTCTTTAATTACATAACCCTTTTTATCCGGTTAAGTTTGTGGGCCTATATGTATTAATATTACCCATCTACCCTTCAGTTGTACTTAACCCTCCCACTGATTTAATATTATTTATTTAATGGTTAAGTTTGTGGGCCTATATATTAATATTACCCACCTACCTATCAGTTGTACTTAACCCACCCACAATCCAATTCGTTTTACTTAAACCAAACTTACGTCTATCATTATACAGTCCATATGTATTAAGTTAGGTTAAGTAGTCTTTAATCAGCATTAATTAATTATTGAGACACCTAATCGTATTTCACATGCCACCCCAAGGCACCCACTTAATTCCACATGCCACCTAAGGCAACCACTTAACCCCCCTACATGTTTATCTGGTTAAGTGTTTCTTAATTCATTAAGACTGTAACCTTATAAAGACTTCTCACATTAGACTGATATTTGTGGTAGCTGGATTTGCCGGGCGGGTCCAGGCAGTCTTACACCACAAAAAAGTCTAACCTCGTGTCTTTACAACTGTTACGCATTTAATTTATGCCTAAGACCTCCCACATTAGACTGGCATTTGTGGCAGCTGGATTTGCCAGGCGGGTCCGGGCAGTCTTACACCACAAAAGAGCCTAACCTCATGTCTTAGATGATTAATTACTCCTAATTAATCATTGCCCAATTTGAATTACTTTCCCTATTCAAATTATCAATTAATTCCAAATTTAACAATGGCCATAATTGACTCTATTATGTCCATCTATTTATGGTATGCAAAATCATACCAGTTTCATCACAATTTTTTTTATTCCATTTAAGGTATTTATGCCAATTCTCAATATTAAATCTTCAGACTTCAATTGCTTAAACATTCCTCTTTTGATTAATTAAGTTAATTAACCATTTCTTTTTTTTACAGGTGTCAATACTTATCTTATTAACAATTTGAATTTCCTATCCATAAATGGTCATATTCAAATTATACCTTTTTACCCAATTTTACCCATGTCATTATAGGTAATTATTTATATGTTTCCCTACTGGAATCATGTGTCCAATTTACATAATCACTATGCCTATTACAAATTCCCCTTTTTCCCCGTTTCTTAACTAGCGTAACCGTTTGCGTTTTTGGTGTCATCGAGGCTACAAAGTAGTCTCTCCATAACACTAAAATAAAGGTAATGACAAGATGATTGTTTTCAGTACAATTTTGGCATAAGCATGATAACTATGGAAAATGACATGATAATTATGATTCACTACATAATTAACAACTTGCATAGATTCATGATTTTACAACATAACAACTTGCATAGGTCCATGAATTAATAACATAATTAACAACTAACATAGGTTCATGATTCACAGCATAACAACTTGCATAGGTGACTTGCATAGGTTCATAAATTAACTACATAATTAGCAATTCACATAGATTCATGATTTACAACATGTTTAACCACTTGCATAACATAACAACTTGCATAGTTTTATGAATAATAACCTGCATGATCTCATATCAATTTGCATAGATTCATGATAACAACTTGCATAGATTCATAATAACGAGTTGCATAGATTCATGAATTCATCACACAATAACTTACATAATTTCATGATCAGCAATAACAATAAACTTGCATAATTTCATGATCCATAAAAAAAATAAACTTGCATAATTTCATGATCCACAACAAAAATAAACTTGCATAACTACAACCAACATATACCCAAATCATAGTCTACCACGATTCAATTTTGTTTATTTAAACCTAAAAGTGACTAGAACTCACCGAAAAAGGGGACTTGAGTTCTGGGATCTGAATTCTGTAATTGATTAGCGTTCCCTTGATGTAGGCAATTTCGTTGTTGTAGTTTTAGGCTTGATTTGATTTGAATTGAGTTGCTTTACTTTGCCTCTAATTGGTGGCGGCTACTGTAGGATTTGGAGTGACAACATGATGGCCATTGATCTAATTTTGATTTGATTTTAGGGTTTAAGTCTACATATCTTTTTATAGAGTTTAGGATTAGTTTAGGCCGTCCGATCAACCCAGAATTAATCCCAGCCAATTAGACCAGATCAGAAACCCTAATGAGTCAGCATCTAGTCACTAACAGGTCATTAAACAAATCTGCCCGGGGGGAGGGGGGGGGGGGGCAGGTCGACCCTATGGTCGACCTGGTTAGGGAAGGTCGACCCTATGGTCGACCTGGCCCTGGCGGGAATTTCCCCGCCTAGCCCATCTAACTCTGAATCTTGAATTTTCGAAATCTGTTTAAATTTTTCTGAAACTTCCGATGGATATAACTTCTTCATACGAAGTCCAATTCACAAAAACTCGGACTCTGTCTCAACCAGAATTCCGAGACGAACACGATGGCGCAACCCATTTCCCTTAATTCTCATATTTACAATTAAGTATTCTTTAATTCGTTAACATTAATATTAAATTTACGGGGTGTTGCACATCAGGTGCGGCTTGCCTCCCGGATCCTCATTATCACCTCCGTCGAGCCCCACAGCGCCTCAAACCTCACCAATATCCAGCCCTAACGCGACTGTGACAAAGGTCGGTCACTGGAAAACAAATCACTTGCAACAAAATACACATAGGATCGAACAGGGCGAGCTTGTGAATCCAAAACGATTAGTTTCATGGTTTTAGAATTTTCTTTGAATTTTATTTTGATCGAAATAAATTTCCTGGAAATAAAAAGGTTACAGCAGAATGTTTGACCAAATGAACAGATGAGTTAGGTTTTGAAATAGTTAAGGTGTTTTTATAGTGTATTTTTAATAATTTAATATTCGATTAAATATTCATTTTTACCCAACAGCCGTTTGTATTCATCTTTAAAAATTCATGTGATCACATATGATACCCAAAAATCACGAAAATGGACATACACCTACAGTTCGACATTATGGACCCAACAAAACTTGTTTCGTCGAATTCCGACTTCGTTTGCTCACACAGCGTATTTTTAACCATCAAAACATCGACTGTTTTTCACATTAAAATCCCGTACGGCCACACACTGACTTCAAAAATCATGGAAATTGAAATCTAGCAATAATTTAATATTGCGGATCCAACAAAATTAGTTTCGTCGAATTCTAAGGTCGTTTGCAAAACTGGCTATTTTTAAAGTTCTAAATAACCTTTTTAAATATATAAATATATTTAAAAACAATTAAATTCAATATTTATCAATAAATATTGCCGTATATATTCACAACAGAATATCCTACAGCTCTAGAATATTCCTATATGAATTTCTAACTCGATATTTCAAATCCCGATTAAATCGATATTCGATTTATAATGAAATTCCTTTTATATATCGTTATAATTTATAATGGGAATTCCACAGCGACTTTTCTAAAATTTGATTTGGACATAAATTAAAATCTACATGACGAAATCTCGATTTTTCTCTTCCATTAGAAAAATATATTTCACCAGCTCCTAACGTTTTGTTTCACAGAAATCCGATTTAAAACGAATCATGTATATTCAATTGAAGTTCGAATCGCCAAATAGTGAACTGCCGAGCCATTTAGAGCTCGATTTTAATTATAATATAATTACACGTTCAAACTATCGTTCAAATAATATATTCGTTAATCTAATTAAATTCTAAGTTGAATTGAATACTTTGAATTGTCCCGTTCACATTATATTGCCAATTCACTATTTCTGATTATTTCAGAAATTAAATATATTATTCTATTATTTATATTAATTAAATATTCAATATAATTTATTTAAACAACCATTTTCACTATTTAAATAATTAAATAAATAAATTATTATCCGTATAAATACGGGTCGTTACAGTTCTTTAGGATCATCTGAGACCGTGTACCTTAGATTTCAGAGGAATATGGAAGGAGCATCTCCTATTGGTTTTTTTTCCTACAACAACAGTTATCATTCAAGCATAGGCATGACACCCTTCGAGGCACTGTACGGATGACCTTGCAGATCGCCAACTTGTTGGTGGGAGTCTACGGACAGACTTCTACTTGGGCCTGAGATGATACGAGAGACTTCCGAGAAGATCGATCTCATCCGCCGAAGAATGAAATCATCTCAGGATAGGAAGAAGTCATATGCCGATAAAAGGAGGACTAATTTGGAATTCGAAGTAGGAGATATGGTCTTCATTAAGGTATCACCCTAAGGAATATAGTTCACTTTAGCTTAGTAAGGAAATTGGTGCCAAGATTTGTAGGGCCATTCCCCATAGTGGAAAGGATAGGTCAGATGGCCTATAGGGTTAGACTACCGGAGAGACTTGCGGGACTACATGAAATGTTCCATGTTTCCCATTTGAGAAAATATATACATGATACAACAGAGGTAGTAGAGCCAAGCACACTTGAAGATGTAGAGGTCGAGAAGGAGGCGTCAGTGAGAAGAGTACCTACTCATATTCTTGTATCAGAGATTAAGAAACTACGCAACAATGAAATTAGATTAGTGAAGATACAATGGGGAGAAGACCGCAAAAATGCGAGGTGGAAACCGGAAGACAAGATTCGCGCTTCTTATCCTTTTCTTTTTGAGAATACGTTCTTAATTTCTTTTCCAAGCTTTTAATACGCATTTTCCTCTATCATTCAAGTATGCTTATCCAATCGTTCGAATCTTCGATCCTTTGGTAGAAACCGATGATTGGAAACATGTGTTTGAGGCATGTTATGATTGATGGTTGTAAGTGGATGCAAGGGTTTGCTAGTGGTTGCCCGTGGATGCATATACACACACTAGGAACTAGATCGGCTCAAGTACTTACTGCATATGGATATGTCCGCATTCTTAATTTTCAATAGATGAAAGTGGTTGAATCATCATATGAATGTTGCATTTTGGTGGATGGTCATGCACACATACAAGTTATATGTTATACTAGGACTCTTTTGCATACATATTGGATACATGGCACATACATATATTGCATTAAGGAGGTCAACTGAATTAGTTGACCGCTTGATTTTCACATTAGTGTATGAACATAAACACACAACACTTTTGCATATGTTCATACAAGCATTAGAAATTCTTATGGACAATGGATGCCAGTGGATGATGGATGAGTAGATGGTTGTAGGTGGTTGTTAGAATTATAACATTCTTCTTAACTTGGAGATTTTGGGGACGAAATCCTTTAAGTAGGGAACAATGTAAAACCCCAAAATTTAATACACCATAACCATATAGTAAAGACAATAAAATGAATATTATAAAATTAAACATGCAAAATGAAGTAAAACGTCTTGGAATTCTGGTTTAGATAGACCCCGAATTTGCGTAAATCAGATAACGTATGAGGAAGATATGGACCTAAGAAGATTGTATACATATGATATATATTAATAAAAAAATTCAAACAGAAAAATTAGCGCAGGAACCAACAGTAGTGGGATGACCCATCCCTACTATTGACATCAAAAGCTAGTCTAACAACAATCAATCCCCAAAATGCATTAACTACATACAATAATATTCACTGAATGCAAGAAAAAGTAAATGAACATATAAGATTCAATATTTTTATAGTGGTTCGGCTTCAATCGAACTTATGTACACTTTATAATCTGTATTTTTACTGTCGATTACATGTTACAGTTGTTTTTGATTGAAAGAGAGTAGAGAAAGAATTGGTTTATACACAAAATTCTTGTGTTATATTTGGAGAACTGAATTGTACGATAGGTTATTTTTGGAGTGCCAACCATGAAATTTTCAGTGGAGGTTTTTTGCATGATTTCTAGTTTTGGTAAGACTGTATTTATAGGCGAGAAGGTGGGCCGAGATGAATGCAATGTAACGTGCATCTTCTTTGGGGCCGACCACGTGTAACTCGATCCTATAAAGTAGTTGTAGGCGGAGGGACTCGGTGTCCTGTTGATGAATAGCTCTTCTCAAGAATTGCGGCATACATGGAACTTGAAATCTTTTGTACGAAAAGTAGTGTAGGTCAAAGTTGACCGGTTTTGTAGCCTTAGGAGTAGGACTTCGTCTTGTAGCAAATAATCTGGCCTAAAATTTTCGATCCGACATTTTGACCAGATGTTTCAGGGATAATTCAATCGATCAGTTGGTTTTTACTTTGGGAGTATTCACCAATTCTAGAGGATGATTTCTTTGCTAGCTAAGAAGGTGGCTCAGTTCGAATTGTAATCGATCGATTGAGTATGAAAGTCGATTCCAAGGATGAAAGGTTGGGTCAGTGTTTTATAATGAGCCTTGGTCTTGAATTGTGACGACTTTTGACAAAAAGCTAGTCAACACCGACCCCCCAGAACATATCTTTTTTGGAAAAAGATGTGTAACACCCCACCTCCGCTAGGGTCACTCACAAAGGGAATGCACTAGTTTTGGAGGGGCGTTATCGAGGTAAACAACACAGAAATATTACAAGACAGAACATAAATAAGACAACAGAAGAATCAAAAGTTAAATTTCATTACATTCAAAAAGAGTCTAAACCTTTTACATCCAAAGTACCAACTATCATTTTCCATTACAACAAGCTCTGCCTTGAATAAATAAAGAAGCATAAAACTTAAAACAACAAAAGTAGCTTAATTCCCCAAAGGTAGCAGAAATGCAGCCATAGCATAGCTCAAGATCAAACCGTACATGAGTTGAACCGAAAACCGGGGGGGAATGAAAGAAAAAGAGGCGAAAGAAATTGGGTCAGTCATAAAGACTAGTAAGTCCTAGTGACTTTCAACAAAAAAATAGGTAAATGTAACATGACATGTATAAACTGAAAGTAAACATAAGGATGATGGCAGGATGGGCAAGATAGACTAAGATAGCATGATAATTCAAGTATAAATCAAGTATAGCATCGCATGTTCAAGACTCGCTGCACCAATTGTACTAGTGTCCCAAACCTATGTCATATATTAACCATGAAATGATCCCTTGGCTCAATATCATGAATGACCCATTACTAGGTCCAACGGAACGATCCACTAATCGATCGGCTACCTACAAGCTCTAGCTCGTCATGTGTCTGTGTCATACAGCCCGATCATGAATGTAGTTACCTATGCTAGGTCCACCATAGGGTGTATTAGGCCCTAGGGTGCCAACCACCGACACGAATCAAGCATGCACAGTGTAAACCTACTAATGCCTGCTTTTTCAACTCCGGACTACGTGCACGACCACAGTCCGCCTGAACCTACACTGGTGCACCATCTCAGTTGTCGTTCTGGTCGCTTACAATCAGACCAGTAATCGTGCACCACCCTGCCTAGTTCCAGGGTACCATGATACATCTAGTGGGTTACTGCTGAAACGGACCGCGTAACTAGGGTTTCCGTCCAATAGGTTAAGTGTTATCATTTAAATTCGTGACTTAACCCTTATCAGTCTAGCATGTCAAGTTGGTTAAGTGTTGTCATTCAAGTTCGTGACTTAACCTGCCTACGTGTCATGTCAAATTAGCTAAGTGTTATCGTTCAAGTTCATGACTTAGCCCTACGAATCATATGTCAAGTTGGTTAAGTGTTGTCTTTCATGTTCATGACTTAACCCTATCATGTGGCATTAATTCATTAATGCACCCCAACCTCTCACATCAGACCTGTTGTTGTTGTCACTGGATATGCCGGGAGGTTCCGGGCAGATTTACACCACAACTCAGTCTGACCTTGGTTTTCAAGCGCGATATGACCAACTACCTACATTGGATCCTATTGTTTGCAGTCACTGGATTTGCCAGGCGGTTCCGGGCAGAATTACACTGCAAACTCAACCCAACCTCAAGTTGGCCATTTTCAAGTTCATTCTAGAATCATGTCCATGTTCAAGTTTCATGTCAAGTTCGTGTAAAGTTTCAACTTGTGCCTATTATAAAGTTCATGATTCATGTTCATAACCAATTCATGTTTGCCTAATCTACCCAAATCGTATTCCCATCGCACGTAAACGTGAATCGATCTAAATTACAAGTAAATCCATGTCCAGAAATAAAGGGAATAACATCAAAACTATGATAGGCAAAAAGAACCAGCATAAAGTGATAAAAGGGATTACAAGACTAGCATGACATAACTTGAGATAATTGGTTACAACATCATTGGCATATAGAAAATAATAGGATTTCAAATCTAGCATGATAAGGTGATAGTCACGATAAAAATTGGCATAAAGTGATAGTCCCAAACTTGTGAATAATAACTGATTCAACATCACAGGCATGATAATATTATGGACATGAAAGGATTTGATTTACAACATGTATAGGCCCAAATCAATTTCATAGCAATATTCCCAAAACTCAAGATCCAAGATGAACATGAATAGATATGAATCAATTATCATACATAGGTCCAATTCCAATTTATAACATGTCCATATTAAGTTTATAGTTTTAATATAAAAGTAACTTGGACTTATAGTGCGCGGATCGAGAATTAGAAAGCAGAAGTTGATGTTGAATCTCTATTTGATTAATCGTGTTCTAATTGAAAACCTCCAATTTGATAATCTCTATGCGTAGTCTTGATGGAGAAGAAGTAGTCCCTTTTTTTCTTTTAATTATAACTAGAATTTGAGCAGCATAAGGCTAGAGAGAATTGGTGTGGAGAGAATGGGGCTAGGAGGGTGTTTATACAGGTTTAGAGTCAAGAATCTGGTCACTAAACGAGTCTAGATACATCAGAATGAACCCAAGCTCAAAACTGGGTTTTGGCACCAGGTCGACCCCCAGGTCGACCATAGGGTCGAACTGGTCCCTGGAGGTCGACCATAGTGCGACCTGGTCCTTGGCGGGAAAATTCCCACCCAGTCTGTGCTGGGGTTTGAATTTGAATTTCGAATTCGAATTCGAGCTGTTTTTCTGTTCTGAAAATCCTTGAAACTTCGGAGGGTCATATCTCCCTTATACAGACTCCGTTTCTCAAAAACTCGGACTCGTTTCCAAGCAGAATTTCGAGAAGAACGCAATGGCGCAACCCATTTCCTTTGATTCTTATTTTAAAATTTAATTCGGCCTTGATTTTTGGTTTTAACATGTTATTAAAATACCGGGTTGTTACATTCTCCCCTCCTTAAAGGATTTCGTCCCTGAAATCTTCAATTTAAGAAGAATGAATCCTATAATCCTACCTACCATCTACTCAAACATCATTTACAAGCAACCATTGTCCTTAAAAGATTTCTAATGCTGTATGGACTTATGCAAGAGTGTGTGTATATGTACTTACCTAATGCAAAAATTAGGCAGTTACTGATTCAGTCGACCTCCTTAATACAAAATATGTGAGTGTAATGAGTCCAACATGTATGCAAATTCCTAACATACTTTATAATCTCTACATGAGTGCACGGACATTCATCCATATGCAACATCCATATAATAACATATCAGATTTCCATCCATATACAAGTATAAGCACCCATGCATATGCAATATGAAATATGTGACTGAGTCGATCTAGTTCCTAATGTGTTTTATGCAACCACGAGCAACCACTTGCAACCACTTGCAACCATTTGCAAACATCAACCATAACATGTTTCAAATACATGTTTACATCCATAGGTTCTACCTAAGGTTCTCAAGATAGGATCGAGAAGATAAGCAAGATAAAATAAAGCATCTAGGAGAAGAAGTTAAAGATATACCCCCTAGAAGGTCCTACTTGCGGGGTTTGCCCTTGCTTCTTAGGGCAGTTCTTGCTGATATGTCCAGTATCACCACACTGAAAGCATGCTCCCATCTTCATCTTCTTCTTTCTACAATCCTGGACTATATGCCCATCAATACCACAGAAGTTGCATTTTCTTTTCTCACGTGACTTGTTGTCATTATTATTGTTGTTGTTCTTGCCTCCTTTCTTGGAGTCTACCTTCTTATTTTGAGACTCATTCTCCTTGACCTCCTTCTTGCCAATCTTGTCTTCTTCATTTAAGAGCGCCATGTCCACTAACTTTTCGTAAGTAGCCCCTATAGGTATGTGGGTCATAGCCAAGCTGTGAAGTGGCTCATTCAATCCCTTGACAAAACAGAAAGCATTCTTATGAGGGGTGTTCACTAAGTCCAGTCCAAACTGGGCCAGTTGATTGAATTGATTGATGTACTCCCTGACCGTCATACTTCCTTGATTAAGAGATAAGAACTTTTCCAGCTGTAGACTTCGTTCAGCTTGTGAGCGGAATTTCATCTCAAACCTTACCCTGAAATCCATCCATGTGCCAACAGGTCTTTCAATGTTAGCGACTTCCCATCAATAGGAAGCTTCATCTTTGAGCAACCATTCTGCCAACTGTATCTTCTGCCTATCGTCCACCTCGAAGATAACGAACAGATCCTCAGTTTCTTTGAGCCAGTTCCTCGCTTCTACGAATGATTCAGTCCCCTTGAAATCCTTTCCATCCATGGCCCTAAAATCTCAACAGATCTTTGAAAAAGCATTTGCACGAGGAGGAGGAGGAACCGCTGCAGCTGGAGGGGGAATATCTGCTAGGCCTGCATCGTTGGCCCTAGCCTCTAAGTACCTCCTGAGCCAGCCAGGTATTGGCACGCCCTCTGGAAGGTTAATATTCCCAGACATGCTGAAATGAAAAAGAAGAGATTCAAAACGAGGAAACAAAGGATAGTGCTAATGGCTTTTGGGGAATATCCTTTAAATAAAGCAAGACTTTTCTTGAAAAATGCTTCTTTGTAAACGGTTTTGAAAATAGTCTTAGAAGGTTTTAAATTTTTTTGCCCAGTTTGGTAACCTTCTGCTCTAATACCAAGTGTAACACCCCACCTCCGCTAGGGTCACTCACAAAGGGAATGCACTAGTTTTGGAGGAGCATTATCGAGGTAAACAACACAGAAATATTACAAGACAGGACATAAATAAGACAACGGAAGAATCAAAAGCTAAATTTCATTACTTTCAAAAAGAGTCAAAACCTTTTACATCCAAAGTACCAACTATCATTTTCCATTACAACAAGTTCTGCCTTGAATAAATAAAGAAGCATAAAACTTAAAACAACAAAAGTAGCTTAATTCCCCAAAGGTAGCAGAAATGCAGCCATAGCATAGCTCAAGATCAAACCATACATGAGCTGAACCGAAAGCAAGAGAAATCCAAGCTAAGTGCTAGAGTTTCCTCACTAAGAACCTGGGGGGGAACGAAAGAAAAAAAGGCGAAAGAAAACGGGTCAGTCATAAAGACTGGTAAGTCCTAGTGACTTTCAGCATAAAAATAGGTAAAGGTAACATGACATGTATAAACTGAAAGTAAACATAAGGATGGTGGCAAGATAGGCAAGATAACTAAGATAGCATGATAATTCAAGTATAAATCAAGTATAGCATCGCATGTTCAAGACTCGCTGCACCAATTGTACTAGTGTCCCAAACCCATGTCATATATTAACCATGAAATGATCCCTTGGCTCAATATCATGAATGATCCATTACTAGGTCCAACGGAACGATCAACTATTCGATCGGCTCCCTACAAGTTCTAGCTCGTCATGTGTCTGTGTCATACGGCCCTACCACGAATGCAGTTACCTGTGCTAGGTCCAGCATAGGGTGTATCAAGCCCTAGGGTGCCAACCACCGACACGAATCAAGCATGCACAGTGTAAACCTACTGATGCCCAATGTCTGCTTTTTCAAATCCGGACTACATGCACGACCATAGTCCGCCTGAACCTACACTGGCGCACCAACTCAACCGTCGTTCTAGTCGCTTACAATCAGACCTGTAATCGTGCCTCACCCTGCCTAGTTCCAGGGTATCATGATACATCTAGTGGGTTACTGCTGAAACGGACCACGTAGCTAGGTTTCCGTCCAATAGGTTAAGTGTTGTCATTTAAATTCATGACTTAACCCTTATCAGTCTAGCATGTCAAGTTGGTTAAGTGTTGTCATTCAAGTTCGTGACTTAACCCGCCTACGTGTCAAGTCAAATTGGCTAAGTGTTGTCGTTCAAGTTCATGACTTAGCCCTACGAATCATGTGTCAAGTTGGTTAAGTGTTGTCTTTCATATTCATGACTTAACCCTATCATGTGGCATTAATTCATTAATGCACCCCAACCTCTCACATCAGATCTGTTGTTGTGGTCACTGGATATGCCGGGCGGTTACAGGAAGATTTACACCACAACTTAGTCTGACCTCGGGTTTTCAAGCGTGATATGACCAACTACCCACATTGGATCCTATTATTTGCAGTCACTGGATTTGCCGGGCGGTTCCGGGCAGAATTACACTACAAACTCAAACCAACCTCGAGTCGGCCATTTTCAAGTTCATTCTAGTGTCATGTCCATGTTCAAGTTTCATGTCAATTTCATGTCAAGATGCCACTTATGCCAATTATAAAGTTCATGATTCATGTTCATAACCAATTCATGTTTGCCTAATCTACCCAAATCATATTCCCATCGCACGTAAACGTGAATCGATCTAAATTACAAGTAAATCCAGATCCAAAAATAAAGGGAATAACATCAAAACTATGATAGGCAAAAATGACGAGCATAAAGTGATAAAAGGGATTACAAGACTAGCATGACATAACTTGAGATAATTGGTTACAACATCACTGGAATATAGAAAATAATAGGATTTCAAATCTTGCATGATAAGGTGATAGTCATGATAAAAGTTGACATAAGGTGATAGTCCCAAACTTGTGAATAATAACTGATTCAACATCACAGGCATGATAATATTATGGACATGAAAGGATTTGATTTACAACATGAATAGGCCTAAATTAATTTCATAGCAATATTCCCAAAAGTCAAGATCCAAGATGAACAAGAATAGATATGAATCAATTATCATACATAGGTCCAATTCCAATTTATAACATGTCCATATTAAGTTTATAGTCTTAATCTAAAATTAACTTGGACTTACAGTGCGCGGATCGAGAATTAGAAAGTAGAAGTTGATGTTGAATATCTATTTGATTAATCGTGTTCTAATTGAAAACCCACAATTTGCAAATCTCTATGCGTAATTTTGATGGAGAAGAAGTAGTCCCTTTTTTCTTTTAATTATAACTAGAATTTGAACATCATAAGGCTAGAGAGAATTGGTGTAGAGAGAATGGGGCTAGGAGGGTGTTTATATAGGTTTAGAGTCAAGAATCTGGTCACGAAACGAGTCTAGATACATCAGAATGAACCCAGGCTCAAAACTGGGTTTTGGCACCAGGCCGACCCCTAGGTCGACCTGGTCCCTGGGAGGTCGACCATAATGTCGACCCCCAGGTCGACCTAGTCCTGGGAGGGAAAATTCCCGCCCAGTCTGTGCTGGAGTTCGAATTTGAATTTCGAATTCGAATTCGAGCTATTTTTCTGTTTTAAAAATCCTTGAAACTTCGGAGGGTCATATCTCCCTCATACGGACTCCGTTTCTCGAAAACTCGGTCTCATGTCCAAGTAGAATTTCGAGACGAACGCAATGGCGCAACCCGTTTCCCTTGATTCTTAATTTAAAATTTAATTCGGCTTTGATTTATGGTTTTAACATGTTATTAAAATACCGGGTTATTACAAGATGTGTTTTGGATCTTCCAGAGAATGTTGAATAGTAACCCAGTAGAATTCCAGGAAGCCATGGTTACGCCGAACCATATTATATGAAGGCCAGAAAACCGATGACCCACAATGATTGTATTAAGGCTAGAAAAGCGACGACCACTGAGGATCGTATTAAGTCTGGGAGTCCGAGAATATAAATGGACCAACAGTCATGCTGAATCAATCTTGGAGAATAAAAAAAGGACCGGGACCTTGCTGAATCAAGCAATACCTGTAAAGGGTTTAAAATTGACATGCCACGTCCTGACGGTGTCGTTCGATGTTTTCAAGCATAATCTATGCTTAGGTGTATGTCGGAAGTATAAACCATACCCAGTTTATAATTGAGAGGGGTATAAACCATGCCCATGTATTCAAGCATAAACCATACCCAGAAGTTTAAAGTGGGGTATAAACCATACCCAAAGTTTGAGGAGGAAAAGCATGAACCACACTCAGTTTTGTGAAAGGGTATAAACCATACCTGAGAATCTAGGATCAAGCATCAACCATGCTCAGGATACAATTGGGTTAGTTTGTCATGTCCTGGCAGAATAACTAGTTCTTTCAGGTATAAGCCATACCTCAGAAGTTAGGGTTGAGCATCAACCATACCCAAGATGCGATCTATTCAAGGAGGTCGAGTAAAATCCATACTCTTAATTTAGTACTTGCCAAGTCCTGATAAGGTTTGGTTCGATTTTTATCCATACCCATATTGTGAGAGAGTTAAGATTGTCACATCCTGACAAGTAGGGTTTCAGAAATGGTATCAACTATACCTTGAAAACGAGCATAAACCATGCTTGGTTCGAAAGAAAGTTAGGCTCATCACGTCTAGACGAATAAATCTGGGTATCAACCATACCTTAAGGACGAGCATAAACCATGCTCGGTTTTGGATCGGGGACTTTACCATATCCTAGCAAAGCATTTATCAAACATAATTCATGTTCGAGAAAGATAGTTTATTGCTACTAAAGATTATTATAGTTTATTGCTACTAAAGATTTACAAAAACCAAAACAAATCCGAATGGGTTTATAGTCGAATCCAGAGCATGCCTTAGGATTAAATACTAACTACGTACCTGTGTACTTCAACATAACCACTTTATTAGAAAATAATAGTAACACATTTCTTAAATCCTAAGAAATGAGGAGTATCTACAATGATCTGAACCAGATCAATTGATGATGATGTCGCGGTTGCTAGGCTTGGGGTCCTTCCCATTCTAAGAGGTATTGGGACCGTTTTGAGGTGCTTATGAAGGTAGCTGCAGCGGTGCGGATGTTGCAAATTTCTTTAACATATTTAGGTAGCTCTCTACATCTAACCCGTTCCTTGGTGAGACCACGCAAGTACCTGCAGTCATTGGCGTCGTGACCAGCCATATCATGATAAATGCAATGCTTTCCTGATTCAAATTCTCTTTGTATCGGCTCCCTACTGGGTGGCTTGGGAAAAGGTAGTAACCCTCGTACATCGAGGTATATATCCAGCGGGAAGGAGTTGAGCTCGGTGTGTTGATAACAAGATTTTGATCAATGCTAACGAATGAAGTTGCAATGGAAATAATATCATAGAGATAAGGTTATATATACACACATTGAGTCGTGTTAGAATTATATTAAAATATATCCTCAAGTATACACGAATGTGCAAAACAAAGTAATATATATATATATATATATATATATAAACCTTTAAAATCCAGATATATACAGAAACGGGCCTACCAGTCGACTGATAGAAAAAGGACCAGTCGACTGATCAGCCTGTCTTTATATATAACAGCTAGTTTTGAAAGATTTTATATATACGATTTAATTTAACCAATCAACTGATGATTTTTAACCACTCGACTGATTCGACCCAAAAACTATTTTGTGAAGAGTCACCATCTTTCATAAAGAGATTCCTCTTCATTAATCAAAGGAAATGGACATAATTTTTTATAGAAATTTTTCATGAAGGATTGCTACTCTTATACTATTATATAAACAACTTCAAACATTTTTTACAATCACCGAATTTTATTGATTTTACTGATCATCATTCTATTCTCTCTATTTACATTATTTGCAAATAAAAGTTCTCTAGTTCAAATACTAGTTGAATCCTTAAACTGATTTAATACCATTTGATTCAACAAGCAATTTTCTTTGTTAAATCTTCGCATTCAAATCATATACTCGAGGATCAGATTATAGGAAGGTTGTACTTAAACTGTTGGCTATCCGTGTTGATTCAAGAACACAAATTAGAAGTCAAATACTTGTAATTGTTGAAGACCTGTGGTAGTTGCTCAGGAAAAAGGCATCCTTGCTAGGGCTCGGGTGTACTGACCTATTCCTCTAGGTTAAGAGAGGGCGTTGTTAGTGAATTCCGAAAAGGAGCTTCAGGACCGGACGTAGGGCGGGAAGTCCGAACCAGTATAAAAATTCCTAGTGTCACTTTACGTTATTTATTGCATTTACTTTGTTTGTGATATATCTCTATAACTTAGGTTTTACCTGCGTAACTATTGCATATTAATTAGTTAACATATCACATACATTTTTGCTATATCCATATAGATCCTTTAAGTCGTACACATCTACTTTTCATTTGGTATCGGAGATAGGTCATTACACAACCGTAAAACCGCTATTTGATATTTAGATAATATGGATAATTATACTAGTAATAGCAATGACACCAGATATACTAAAGGCCAATCAACTGCTACACCACCCTTCTTTAATGGTATGAACTATAGTTATTGGACTACCCGAATGAGGATTTATATGCAAGCAAATAGCTTTGATGCATGGAATATCACACAAAAATATTATACACAACCTACTACACTATCCACATAATGGTCTACATCAGAAAAAGCAGAGGCTAGTGCCAATGATAAGGCTATGAACATGTTGCATTGTGCTTTATATAGAAATGGGTTCAATCAGATTTGTATGTGCAACATTGCATATGAAATCTGGAGAACGCTTAAGATTAGTCACGAAGGTACTAATAAAGTAAAACAAAGCAAAATATCTATGCTGAAGAATCAGTTTCAAAATTTCAAGATGAATGAAAATGAATTTATATATGATATGTATTCACGTTTTCAAAACATTTATCACTCTTTGCTAGGATTAGGAGAAAAGTATTTTGACTCTGATATAGTATCAAAAATCTTGAATTCTTTAACGGATGAATGGGAGAGAAAAGTATTAGCAATCGAATAAGCTAATGATCTCTCTGCCATGAACCAGGAAGAATTGATCGGTAATCTAATGTCTTATGAAGTGAATTTGCAGGCAAAGAAAGCACAGGTACAAGATAAGAAAAATTTAGCTTCCCATGCAGAAAAAGAAGATTCCGGTTCAGATGAAGAAGATATTGCATTTGTTGCTAAGAATTTTAGAAATTTTCTAAAATACAGAAAAAGTCAAAGAAAAAATATAAAGAAGAACTCATCAAAAGAACCTGATCCTTCTCTAGTAGAATGCTTTAACTGTTACAAGTCCGGACACTATCAAAAGAATTGTCCAGAGCTAAAGAAAAATCACAAAAATGAAAAATAAAAAACGAGATTTTTCAGTCACTTGGGGCAACTCGTATGCATCTTCTGAAAGTGATAGCGATAGTGATAGTGAGCAAGCTAACGTGTGCTTCATGGCTAAGGATAATGATGTAAGTGATTTTACGTTTGATGAATTAGTAGAAATTAGTACTGAAATTTTAGAGTCTAGGAAAATGTTTAAGAGAAATTTTAAACAAGCCAATGAAGATAAAAATAAAGCTGAATTTGAGAGAGAACTTTTGAAAGATGAGAAAGAAATCTTAGAAGAAGAAATTAGAAAATTACAAGACTCTTTCAATTGCAAATTCTCAAATTTCAATGTTGAGTCAAGAAATCGAGACTCAAAAGAATAAAAATTATTTATTAGCATATGAAAATCATGATTTAAACACTAAAATTAAAATTATAGAGTTAGAGAACTCTAGTTTAAAAAATAAGCCAGAAAGCATTTCTAAAAATATAAATAATTTTAACAAAGATAGAGAAAATTTATCTAAAATATTAGAAAATTCTCAACCGGCTTTTAATAAAAAAAAGACTTGGGTATGATAAAGAAATTAATTCAAAAAGAAAATCCAGTTCAAAAAATTCTAATATTAAACCGTAATATTCTGGTAGTAAATTAAATATTTCTACTAAGAAAAAATATTCGGATAATATTAATATATAGATTCCGAAGACAAATAATATTCTTGTTAGGAATAAATATATTAAAAACTTTTTAGATCTTGTTCATTATAATAGTAATTATTTTTCAAAAAGGAACCTAAGCCCTCTTGGGTTTGGCTTCCTAAGACTCAACCCTTAGGACCCTAACCGAGGAAGTGGGTACCAATGAAATCTTTTTAATTATTTTTTACAGGTCCCACTCAACAAAAACAGAGGAAAATGGATACTAGACAGTGGTTGCTCAAAACATATGACAGGAGACAATGAAATGCTATCAAATATCATTTACTCAAAAGGAGGAACTGTCACATTTGGAGATAATTCCAAAGGATACATCATCGGCAAAGGTGATGTGAGCTGAAACACCCCACCTCTGTTAAGGTCACTCACAAAGAGAATGCCTTAATTTTGGTGGAGGTTTATATGTAAAAGCCACAGATAAACTCAAGACAGATATAAATACACATATTATAAACAGCGGAAACCAACAAACTTTTATTCATCAATACGTGTTCTAAAACAAAACGTTTCATAATTGCCTCAAAATACTTCCATCATTAATACATCATAACTGTCTTGATTATTAAAGAAGCATAAAACATAAATAAAGTGACAAAAATCCCCATAGTGATATCCAAAGTCATAGTCCGAGCAAAAGAGACCCAAATCATACATCTATGTTCTTGGAGCTTGAACAGAACCTGGCTGAGCTGAGTTGTTTCCTCCCTATGGACCTGGGGGGGGGGGGGGGAGGGGGAACAAAAGAAAAGAAGACGAAAAGAAAATAGGGTCAGACATAAAGCCTGAGTAAGTCTAGTAACTCTTCAGTATGTGAATAAGAAAAGGGGATGATAGATATATACTGAAAATAGGATAGTGTCACAAGCTAAGGGAGTGTCGAGTGTACTATCACACCCATACTATATCTCTGCATCTATTCGGGTTTACTCTAACTGGCACCCCATGGTGAGGGTGAAGTGATCCCCAACTTTGTTTAAAAATCGTCTCCTACTCGCGTTAACATGTGTCATACAGCCCCCAAGAATTGTAGATACCTATGCTGGTCCCACCATGGGGTGTATCAAGACCCATGGTGGCGGCCCCGACACAAATTCTAGAAGGCATAGGTTATACTACTGGTGTCCCCAGTGCCCTGGTTGTCTGCTCCGAAGTGTGTGCACGCCCGCACTCTGTTAGACCTGCACTGTGCACCCACCCCCATCATTTGACCGCTTACAATCCGCCCAGTAATCGTGCCCCACCCTGCCTAGTTTCAGGTTACCGTTGATACCTAAATTGGGTTACTGCTGAAACGGGTCCCTCGTTACTAGGATTTTCTAGTCAAACATTTTAAGTGGTTAAGTGTCTGTATTTACCTAACCCCCACCCATCATTTCTTGTTAACATGTTGAATTTGGTTAAGTGTTATAGTTGACTTAACCCTACCATATGTCCTTAGCCTCTTAGGAGCACCAGACCACTCACATTAGACAGGTATTGCTACGGTTACTGGATATGCCGGTCGGTTCCGGGCAGGTTAACAATATTTGGATAGGTATTGTTGTGACTACTGGATAGCTAGGCGGTTCCGGGCATGTTTACATCACAACTCAATCCAACCTCGGGTTAAGCACGTCGTGTTTTCTAAATTTACATATTTTATTATTTCTCAAATGTATATATGTAAATGTCATATCTATTATTTTTGGGTATAACAATTCATACCGCTTTAAATGTCATTGTCATTGGCATGTGCCAAACATGCCAACATATATTTTCATGTTTTACACCCAACGTTATTACCACCGTTTATACGTTCGCAACGTTATAACAAATGTGGGGCTCGACACAATTAAGCCCAACTTTATAAGCGTAAGAAAAGGGGAAATTAAGAACATGTAATATTTGACAACATATAAGGGTGTGTGGCGCATGAACTTGCAATTTAGCGATACTAACATAAATGATGGGTCATGTGAACTTGCATTCAAATCAAAGTATAACTAAGTAGGAGGCATGGCATAGTTTGGGCTAATACAAACTTGTGTTTAAACGTGTTTAACTTGGCATAGTGTCAAACACAAAACTAGCATGATGAATATTCACCAAAAGACCCAATTATAACATTTAATTCACATAGCCTATTTCAACATGAACTTGCATAGTTTATGAAACACAAACGATACTTAACATAGATCCAATTTCACTTTCAAACAAACATGAACTCGCATGATTTATGAAATCCAAATGATGCTTAACATAGATCCAATTATACTTGCGAATAAACATGAAAGCGATAACATAGGCTTTGAGTCATGTAGACATAAAAGGTTTCAAGTATAAATCATGTTTACATAAATTCTAATTTAGACTAAGGGAATATACATAGTCCATGCCATCGATATATACATAAAGGGTCAATTTCTAATTTTTGCCACAACTTGCAAGTGCCATTGTTTTCATATGCAATTGTTCCATAGGCTTGCATAAATAAATTTTATGCCACAAACATCAATACATAAGTCATGATAGAACCATCACAATACACAGAATTTTATACAATACGATAACACAATTCTATTTTCATCCACATCGAATCACATCGCAATTCTTAATCATATTCTGAAAGGCTACTATACTTACAACGAATGCAGAATCTTGAATTTTGGATTCTGAATTCTGAAATTAGAATGCGCTCCTTTAGGTAGACTAACGTTGCATTGAAACTTTCAATTTAAACTTTCAATTTAAACTTTAAATCTTCTTCTTAGTTTGAATCATCTCTAGGCCTTTCTCTTGACGGTTATGTTCAATTCCTCCCTAGCAGCATGACGACTCCTTTCTCATATTTTTGTGTGAATTTTCAGTTGAGAGTTAGGGTGTATTTATAGATTTTTAAGTTGTTTTGAGCCGTCAGATGAAGATAGGAGGAATCTAGGCCATTCAAAATTCAGAGAGCCAATCAAGAGGTGACACGTCAGCCCTAGTGACACACAGGGCCTCAGAAATTCGAGCCAGAGTCAGACCTGGCCAGCCAGGTCGACACTATGGTCGACCTGGGAGGGACCAGGTCGACACCATGGTCGACCTGGTCTCTGGGCGGGAATTTTCCCGCCCAGCCCAGTTTGAACCTGAAATTCGAAAATTTGAAATTAAATTGAGCTGTTTGAATTTAAATTTGATTCTGAAACTTCTAAAGGCCATAACTCCTTCATATGCAGTCTAATTCGCGCAAACTCGAACTCTATCTCAAGCAGAATTCCGAGACGAATGCAATGACGTAACCCGTTTCCCTTAATTTTTTCATTTAGAATTAATTATACTTTAATTTGTGAATCTTAGCGTTATAGAATTCACGGAGTGTTACATTCTCCCCCCTTAAAAGGATTTCGTCCCCGAAATCTTTAAGTCAGGAAGAATGTATATCCTACCATCCAAAAGTCCATCTACTCAACCAACAAACACAGGCATCCACTGTCCTTAAAAGACTTCTAATGCTTCATGATCATATGCATAGTGTGTGTACATGTCCTTATCTAATGCAAAAATCAGGCGATCTACTGATTTAGTTGACCTCCTTAATGTGAATCATGTAAGTGTCATGAATCCATTATGTATGCAAATTTTTCCTACTCATAATTCTAAATGAGTGCACAACCATTCATAAAAATGCAACGACCATATGACAGCATATCAAGTTTCAACCATATACCAATGAGAATACATATATGCATATGCAATATGAAGTGACTGAGCCAATCTATAACCTAGGGTGTGTGTGTGTATGCATCCACGAGCAACCACTAGCAACAATTTGCAGCCATCATCAATAACATGTTTGCATCCATTTGTTTTCTACCTAAGGAGTTAGGAAAAGGACCGAGGAGATATACCTAAAAGATAGATAAAGCATAACTTAAGGAAAAAGAGAGAGATCAAAGATGTACCCTCAAAAAGAAGAGCGTAGGCAACGCGTATTCTGTCCTCAGTTTCCCAAGTCGTGTCTTCCTCGGCGTCTCTCCACTGAACTTTAATGAGTTTGACTTCGCGGTTACGTAGCCTTTTCACTTCAATTCCTAAGATGCGGGTTGGAACTCTCCTCACAGTTGCTTGACATTCTGTAACACCCCACCTCCACTAGGGTCACTCACAAAGGGAATGCACTAGCTTTGGTGGAGCATTATCTAGGTAAACATACACAGAAATATTACAAGACAGAACATATAAAACAGCGGAAGAAGAACCAAATTTTTTTACTTCAAAAATCTAGAAAGGCCTAAAGCCTTTTTACATCAAAATGCCATTAAATCCATTACATCGAAATCTATCTTGCAATAGTGAAGAAGCATAAACCATAGTCATAAATCATTCCCCAAGTAAAACAGCAAAGCAAGTCATAGCCAAGAGAGATCCAAGCAGTACATGAAAGAGCCTTGGAGCTTGGTAAGATCCGAACTAAGCTGTATTCCCACCCTGCGAACCGGGGGGGGGGGGAACGAAAGAAAAAGAGGCGAAACAAAACGGGTCAGTCATAAAGACTGAGTAAGTCCTAGTGACTTTCAGCATAAAAATAGGTAAAGATAACATGGCATGAATAAAATGGAAGTATGACAAGATAGGCAAGTTAAACTAGGATAAAAAGATAAACTACGGTAACAAGATAAACTAAGGTCACAAGAAAAACCAAGGTAGCAAGATAAACTACGTATAGCATCACATGTTTAACATTCTCTGCACCAACTGTACTAGTACCCCAACCTGTATCATCCTCTCCATGTATATGTATAGTCCCTTGCCGTATATCGTACGGGTTTCATCACATATTTCTATACTACTTTAACGTGGAGCCACCATTCTTGAAATCGTTTGGACTGCCACCCTTGTTCTAGCTAGGTTTTCTTATCATGAACTATCGCGTGTTCAATTAGGATTTATGCCACCTAGGACCACTAGGGATTATGCTACCTATTGAACGTTTTCTAGATTCGTTTAGGGTTTATGCCACCTAGGACCACTAGGGATTATGCTACCTAACGAATTCCACGTAACAATCTATTAATCGATCGGCTCCCTACAAGTCCTAGCTCGTTCATGTGTTTGTGTCATACGGCCCAATCACGAAATGTAGTCACCTGTGCTAGGTCCACCATAAGGTATATCGCCCTACGGTGCCAACCATCGACACGGATCAAGCACACACATATAAACCTACTGATGCCCAATGCCTGCTTTTTCTGCTTCGGAGTGTGTGCACGCCCGCACTCCGATAGAACCTACACTGGTGCACCCAACACAGCTGTCGTTCTGGTCGCTTATAATCAGCCCAGTAATCGTGCCCCACCCTGCCTAGTTCCAGGGTACCATGATACATCTAGTGCGTTACTGCTGAAACGGACCGCGTAACTAGGGTTTCCGTCTAGTAGGTTAACTGTTGTCATTTAAATTCGAGACTTAACCCCATCGGTCTAGCACGTCAAGTTGGTTAAGTGTTGTCATTCAAGTTCATGACTTAACCCATCTACGTGTCATGTCAAATTGGCTAAATGCTGTCGTTTAAGTTCATGACTTAGCCCTACGAATCATGTGTCAAGTTGGTTAAGTATATTCAAGCGGTTCACGGCTTAACCCTATCAAATTATCGTGTTAAATTGGTTAAGTATATTCAAGCGGTTCATGACTTCACCCTATAAAATCATTGTGTCCAATTGGTTAAGTATATTCAAGCGGTTCATGACTTAACCCTATCAAATCATCGTGTCCAATTGGTTAAGTATATTCAAGCGGTTCATGACTTAACCCTATCAAATCATCGTGTCCAATTGGTTAACTATATTCAAATAATTCATGGCTTAACCCGCCCACGTATCATGCTAAGTTGGCTAAGTATTATCTATATGTTAAAGTTGACTTAACCCTGCCACGTGTCAGGTTATATCGATTGGGTGTTATCAACCTATTCAAGTTAGCTCAACCCATCCGCTAGTCATGTTATAATGGACAAGTGTCATTAGCCTAGCTATGTTACTTAACCTACCCATTAGTTTGATTAACAGTTATATTGGTTAAGCCCACATTTATAAGTTTTACATGTTCTTAACTCATACCGGTTAGGTCCATATTCACATGTCAAATTTCCATGTCATCCCACCTAACCCTCTAACCATACCCACGTCTTATTACGGTTAGTTTTCCTTAATTCATTCATTATGACGAACGAATCATGACCTCTCACATTAGACCGTGCATTTTGTGGCCACTGGATTTGCCGCGCGGTTTCGGGCAGATTTACACCACAAACTGGGTCTAACCTCGTGTCATAAGTCGTTACGCCTACAATTCGACCTTCGACCTCTCACATTAGACTGACACTTTGTGGCTACTGGATTTGTCGGGCGGTTCCGGGCAGATTTACACCACAAACCGAGTCTAACTTCATGTCAAAGGTTCATTAATGGTCGTATTCCACCCAAAACCCCAATATCAGTTCATGTGTTTAACATATAGAAATGTTCATGATTCATGTTTTTGCCCCAAAACGTGTTCCCAAATTATTATCATAATTCACTATAAGGTTATGCCAATTTATAGCCTTTTATTTACAATACATGCCAATTACCCAAAACCCAACTTGGGCGCGTTTATATTAAACCTCTACTAAGTCATAAATTATAATATAAGTTTCAACTCCAAATTTTACATAATTAACATATGCCCAAGTTCTAGATTACATGTAAATTTTACATATGCCCAATTCCTACCAAATTTACATATGTTCAATTCATGTCGTTTTAAATGTATGCCAACTTTATCCCAATTTACACATATACCAAGTTTCATGCCGCTTTACATATGTCATGATTCATGATTTACATGTTTACAAAGCTATGCCCAATTTACATAGATCAAGTTTTATACCCAAAATTACATGTATACTACATTTACACCAACTTACTCATAACAAGTTCTGGCCAGATCCAAGTCAAATTATATATATATATATATATATATATATATATATATATCAAGATCCACATCAAGTTATATATATAAGGATCCATGTCAAATTATATATATATATATATATATATATATATATATCAAGATCCACATCAAGTTATATATATCAAGATCCATGTCAAATTATATATGCCAATCCCCATTCTTGCAATTACCATTATAATGACAATACCCAAATATCAAGTTTCATGTTAATGATAAATTAGCCCCCAAACATCCAATTTTCATATTATGCCTTCGATCCCACCAAACACATATATTCCACTAGGAAATATTCCAATATTTTCCCCGTATCCATCGCACATATATCGTAGTTTAGGCCTAGGTCCGAAATTGACCTAGGTTCATCAAAAGAAAATAAATAGGGAGAGGTAGAAGTTGCAATAAAAACAAGATCAGAGAGAAAACAGCATAAATCATCATGACAGGCATAAAGATTACAACTTGATGATAACATCATTACGAATCAAGAAAAATGCTGAATAGATCGTAAACTTAACATGATCATAAAGATAGACAAGTCTCAAAACTAAAGATTCAAGGAGCAACAGAAATAGATCAGAATCGATAAACATACTTAAATCTAATTCCACTTTATTCCATGGCCATATTATAATTAAATATTTAAATCTAAAAGTAACTAGAACTTACGGATCGTGGACTGACAAAATTAAGATGCAGAAGTTGATTCTAGAAAGCAGTCGTTGAACGTTGAATCTCAATTTGATTGAAAATCCACAATTTGCGTACCCTGCGTTGCTTGAAGAAGAAGGTAGAAGAACTCTCTAGATTTGATTAACTTTATTTTTAATTTAATTTTGAAGAAGAAGAAGAAGCCATATCCACCAAAAATTTGTGCAGCATAAGGTTAGAGAAGAATGGTGTGAGAAGGAATGGCGATTAGGTGGGTTTACATAGGATTAGGCGAACGAATCTAGACTGAAAACGAGACCGAAAACATCAGAATGAACCCAGGCTCAAAACTGGATTTCAGCACCAGGTTGACCCCCAGGTCGACCATAGGGTCGACCTGGCCCCTGGGAGGTCGACCATAGTGTCGACCCCCAGGTCGACCTGGTCCTGGGCGGAAAAATTCCCGCCCAGTCTGCGTTCGAGCTGTTTTTCGGTTCTGAAAATCCTTGAATCTTCGGAGGGTCATATCTCCCTCATACAGACTCCGTTTTTCGAAAACTCGGACTCGATTTCATGCAGAATTCTGAGATGAACGCAATGGCGCAACCCATTTTCGCTGATTCTTATTTTAAAATTTAATTCTGCCTTGATTTATGATCTTAGTATGTTATTAAAACACAGGGTATTGCATACACTTCCATATCCAACCGATAATATAAATGGAATAATGGCAAAGCCTCTTAAATTCCAGATATAGTAACAGTCTTCCACCACAGAAGTCCACTTTGATTATTACCAAATCGAATTCCATTCAATTCCAATTTAATATGTTAAATTGGAAAACTTTTCTTTGGAAAATTTCCTTTAAATCTTAACAAAAGATTTATAAATTCCAAATCACATTTCACTGTAAATCAGGTTAAAGAACAAACGTCTTTAAATCAAAGTTCACGATAAACCCAATTTACATTCTACTTTATTCCAATTTTTAAATAAAATTGGAAACTCTAACAATCTTAACTAAAAGATTTATTCTCTTCACATAGGGTTCAAGAACAGTGTTACTGAAGACACCATTCACGACAAACCCAAAATCCCATTTGATATTAAATAAAGAATCTGAATAGAAAATATATCGGCTTATATTTAATATCATATTCTAAACTCAGCAAACGTTGTATTGGAATAACAATATATATATCTTCCAAATCCGTCCACAATGCTCGTATAATCACGGAATCCAATATCGAAATAATCCGAAGATAATTTCGATTCAAATCCATTCCAATTCATATATTGGAAATTCTGGTTTTTTTTAAAACCATTTCAAATCCAATTTTTTATTTAGAAATAACTGGATTATAATTCTAGTTCATAACTAGTTCATTTCGATAAAAATCTATTTTTATCGTTTCAAATATGGAATTTTTCATCCCAATTCTGTCCAAATCATTTCTTATGATTTTACACTAATTATTGGTAATTTTAATAATTTTATCAAGGCCCGTACAGTCGATTTCCATAAACGGCCATCAAACAGCACATATAGTGACCTTTTCCAAATTTGGTTTGGACATAATTCCAAATCCAACTGTTAGATTTCAAATCTCTAATATTCGTTAGAAAGCTCTTTTCGATACGAACCCAAAGGTTCCATTTTTAGGAGGATCCGACGATCGGGTCTCCCGTAATGTCCATTCGAAGTCAATGGTCGAAATTCGCGAACTGTCGCAGCGCGACGCGTTCTATTCCGGCCATTATATTATATATATAATATACAAAATATATATTTTATCAATTTCCATTTAAAACGTATCTTGTAAATTGTTTTAATTTCGTTTTCAAAACGATTTCAGCTTCATATTCAATTTCAAATCAAAATTGAATATTTCATATCATTAATATATAAATGATAATATTTTCAAGACATTAGATTTTGAAATAAATTCCTTTTTCGATATTCATTATAAAAATGAATAAAATCGATATAAATATCGTTCATGTCAAAATGGCATTAATCTAATCAACACGGCTTTATATATTTATATATGTTCGTATCCATCCCAAATCGGACATCAAAATCATATTTTGATTCTTTTCTGAATATTATTTTAAAATATTCGTTCTTTCTGAACTAGAATCAGACACAGTCAATTACCATATAATGTCGATTATATGGATTTCATACAATACATGTATACAACAACAACGATAAACAATCAACCATCATCCAGAGTGCATTCTACATTGTATAAGCATTAAATATAAGTGTTTAATGCTTACAACAACCTGTCAACCAATTGATCGACATAGAACTAAACAATTGGGATTAGTGTACGTCAAATATCATCCCAACACCCGTGTGGGGTTTCAACCAACAAATGCTGAATATTATTTGTGTAGTTGGACGATGTGTAATGTATCGTCCTAATCCATATCAGTAAAATGGGTGTTCATAAACAAATCGTCTGATTTGTAAATGAATATTTATTTTATTCATATCGACGTCAAAAATTATATTTTTAATGATAAAATATTTTATTCAACATATGAATATTATATTCAGTTCTTTTGTACAATAAAAATGATAATTTTATTGTTCTAACATATTTTAGAAAATTTTGGCGGCATAACGACGTGATACTAGGACCGGGATAAGGTCTAGCCTTATCCCTCGCCTAATAATGGCTCACGCCATACACAAACCAAATCATATCAATTCGTTATTCATCCCAAACCAAATTCAAATAAATATTCCAATCAACCAAACAATCAAACAAGTCGTCCATGGTTTGTGGACGACGGGGAGCAGTTCATATATGCAGTTAAAAATAAATAACTATATGAAAAATTTAAGTGAGGAGTTCTCACCTTGGGGATCCACTCCTCCATTCCTTATCTCTGAACGGTTCAGATTTGCCCAAAATTCCAATGCGATCTTTTCCCGCTGTTCATAATAAAAATTGCATTTTTAATATGATGCTTTATTTTAAAAATCCCATTTTTATAATGGCACTTCATATATAAAAATCATATATTTTTACAATGCTTCTTTCTATATAAAAATTATATTTTTATATCTTTACTTCTTATATGAAGATCGAATTTATTAAATTTTGCTACAACATATATAAAAATCTCATTTTTATTTGCTATTGTCTATGTAAAAATCACTTCTTGTTTAAAGATCTCATCTTTCTATGATAAAAAAAGATCAAATCTTTGTTCATTTAAAAATCAAATCTTTCTTCATTTAAAAAATCTAACCTTTCTTTGCCGTTCACGTGAAGAAAAATCCCATCTTTTTATACCATTCACATGAAGAAAAATCCGATCTTTATATAAGTAAAAATCATAACTTTTTAATAATTAAAAATCATTCCTTTATAAAAGTAAAAATCATTCCTATATATGATAAAGAAAAATTAGGTTTTTTCTCAAACTCACTTAGATATTTAAAATTGAAAAAACTAAAGAAATGTAAATAAATAAATAATAAAAAAAGGAACTCACGGTTTTAATCGGAGGAGGGGGTTTGGTGACATAGCGGCGCAGCCGGAGCTGGGGGGTCCGCAGTGGCCTGAGTTGGTGGTGCGAATTGGGGTTCCGTGATTGACGGATTCGGGCATGCTTGTCGATGGAGACTGGGCGGAGAAGGGAGTGAGAGAGAGGCACGAGGTGGGCCTGGTGGCTGTGCCACTACGGCGGCGCGATGGGCATCGACAGTGGGTGAGCGCAGGTGGCGGGAGGGAGCTAGGGCACGGGATTTTAAAATTTTGGGGGCGTTTTATTTTAATTAGGTTAAGAGGGATTAACCGGGGGGCTGGGCATATAAGAGTTGACCAAGGAGGATTTGTTTTAATTAATTTAATTAATTTATATTTTATCCCCTTAAGTTGACTTTTAACTTCGAACTCCAAACGAGACTCAATGACTGTCGCTCCTAGCTAATTACCCACATTACGAACACAATGGTATATGTTTCGTAGGCTGATTCGACTGTTACGATCGGTTTTTATTTAAATTAAAATGTAAATTAATATATTTAATTTTAAATGATTTTAATTTACTGGGGCCACATACGGACCCCAAAAATTCCAGAAAAATAAATCTGGTTATGTTTTGACGATACGATCCTAACAAAACTAATTTCGTCGAATTCTGAGACAGTTTGAAAAATGGCCATTTTTTGGTCGATCCAAATTGACTAAAACTGCCAAAATACGTTTTCTTGTGCCACGCTCACATATTGATTCCAACAATTATGAATTTTGATATCTAGTAATAACTTGATATCTCAGATCCAACAAACGTGGTTTCGTCGAAAACGGAGGTCGTTTGCAAAATTTCCATTTTTAAGGGCTATATTTTCCATAATGACCATTCTGAATTTTCAACTGGGCATAACTTTTTATTCCCGCTATGAAATTTTGATTTTTCAGATTCGTTGGAAAGATATTTTCAACTAGATTCTAATATTTTTGGTTTCGCAAAAATTAGGTTTATTTTGAATCCTGTACATTCATTTGAAATTTAAAATCGAATTTTCAAACTACCTTGCCATTTTTAATTCCTTTTATAATTAAAATAAATATTTATATTCTAACGTCGATTCAAATAAATATTTACATTCTAATTCTATTCAAAATAAATTTCTTGTTGTTTTTATTTAAAATAAACCATTTTAAATATTCAAAATTCATTAAGATTGCCAAAATAAAAGTTTTAAATTTGTTCTGATTTTCCGGTTGTTACAATCTCCCCCACTTAGAATCTTTTCGTCCTCGAAAAGGAACGGAGCTTAAAGTTGTTTAACTAACCAACTCAACTTTCAGTTTGGCTTTCATTCTCCAACTTTTCAGTTTCTAAGAATTTCTAATTTTTCAAAAATTTGGCTAACACCCTAAATTTTCGAAAAATTTCGCCATAACTTCCTTTGAACGGGAGCATCGGGAAAATCCCCAAACCGCCACACATGCCCTCTCATCTCAAAAAGAAAAAGAAAAAGCCAAGCGGCTAGCCAATCGGCTCATCATCACCCAAGAAATTAGTAAACATGTACCTATTTGTCGGGCATAGAATTTTATTCCTCTTCTCTAGCCTCCTTGCAATGACCTATTCAATATATATGCATGTATATGCATGCAATTCTAAACAATTTTCAATACAGTTCAATATTTGATACAATTTGGTTATATGTACCGTTCTTTCACATAATGGTTTTATTAGATAACACATAATCATACAATACAACCATCAATCAATTAGTGAATTAACGTTTTAAATTCATAATTTTGATACATATACAGAAAATCATGTTTTTGATGCTAATTCTAAACAATAAGCCCTATCTAGTTTTGGTTTTCACACCATTCAATTGGAAATATATAGTTATCCTACTTTTGATACTCGAACATGAATGCTGATGATGTCGCAACATCACCAAAATTATGTCCAGGCGACTAGAGTGTAATTCTATATCTATCCAGTATATTAAAACTTCGAATACACATTTGCAAGGCGTATATGCAAAATCTTTATATATTGGATTGTCCAAATTCAATACAAATAAATATTTAAATACGTTGAATAAGGTTTAAATTTTCAAAAAAATACTTGTTTTCCATTTTTCTTGAAAAAGCACTCTTCGGACTCATTCTAGGATACTACTGATCCCATCTCTAACGAGCCATTCCCATTGGATATTGCTGATCCAATCTCTGATGAATTCTTTTGTTTGGTTCTAACATGTCCTATTCTCGAGCTCTGTAAACCAAAGCTCTGATACCAAAATGAAATGACCCGAACTTCCCTGTGAAGGAAAGCCCGGATTGAGTTGAGAACACGACAAATCAGAACACGAACAGAAGAACATTTCGTTGCATATTACAACAATTTCATCAGAATACAAGAATATACAGAGCATGAATAAAGATTACACATTTACTAATATCATAGATTTAAAATTACATTTAAATACATAGCAGCGGAAACTAATACAAACTCAAATGAAAGGAATATACGGATACAGAGCTTTCCGAATATCATTGCAGCTGTAAACTAGGATCCAGTGAATATAAGTCTACAAAACCAAAACTACTAGCTGCCCATGTGGAAAATAGGGGCATCCAGAGTATAGGTTAAAACAATAAACTCTAGGTCAGTCATGTGGCTGGTATGAGAACTAAAACAACTATTTAAAACTTTACTTTAAATCAGATATATAAGGGACCACACTGTATAACACGGAACGGGTTCCTCTCAAGAATACCAGTATATATAACAAAACAGCGCAATGCTTTTTTTGGAAAAATGAGGCTATAATAAGACCCAGGTCCCATCATACAATGCAACGCAAGCCGAAGGATAGGGTTTTCCCTTCTAATAGCAAACATGCTTGGTACGTTAAAACAAATCATTTGATACTATTATAAGCATAGTGTATAAAACAACTTCAAATATAAATGTAACAATCCTAAACGGCATGGGTACCATATATCATGTTGCCAATACTAGTCTCTACAATCAAAATCGCAATTGTCACACATCGGAAGTTGGATTTCCATCTGTGAACCAAGGCATGGGATCGTCCTTACCGCTTCGAGACTCTCTAGCCCGAGCCTCAGGCAAGTACTCTGTCAATCCTTTGGATCGTCAGGGCAGGTCCACTCGATGTGGACTAAAATGCTTGAACAATACATTTCCCCGCCTTATGGGGCATAAATCTGGTCTGTATAAAGACCATCCATCGGCTCCGCAGAGACCGAAATAACCAAGGCGCCTCGCTATCCATCATTCACATAAGTAGATCGTGAGGGCTTGCAAAACGCTGACACCACTCCTAGCTAGAAGGAAACGCATGTCTTCCCTGAAGTCCTCTCTCGTTTCTTGTTCACACCGGGGTGTGAGGCTCGCAAATTAACACTACACAAAGCTATGTTATATTAAAGCCATGCTCTGATCATTAACCACAAGACTCTGCTTTTTCAAAAGAAACCTTGATCATTTGCATCTCAGCATGCCACACAGGCAATTCACGCTATCAACTGATGTCTATCAATCACACAGAATGAAATCCGATGTCAGACTCACATCCATTTACAAGTTTGTTCTAGGTCTGAACAAAACCGGAGGCACCTTATTCCTCATCCCGTATGTCCAATGAAGGAGAGAGGTCCTCATATATCCGGTCGATCTCCAAGTACGTCTGGACGATCACCACTTATTACCTTGTCTTGGATGTACCGCCCAATAAAGACATCAGTAATCATCTAAACGATGTGAAAAGCTCCGATCTTCAACCACCGTCTTCATCGCCGACTCATCGCCGATTCAGTTATTCAGAAAGGGATAAACCCGGTCTTTCCGAATAACGTGCATATATAATAAACAAGTGTTATAAAAACACAACATTTGCCTCATTCCAATTCAGAATATTCTTTTATTTAAATATTCATATCCTTTGGGAAAGGTTCCCATTAATTTTATCAAAGATGAATTCTTTAAATTTATTCTTTAATCTACTTTTGGATATCAATTCAAACCAAATTATGGTTTAACCAAACTAGTTGGGATTAGCGAACCTTACCGAAGTAATTATTTGTTTAATTTCCCAATCCCAACCTATTCATCCCATGAAGCAAAACTGGTAATACTTCATATCTAACACCATGGTGTTATCGGTAAATTCAATTACCATTTCACGTTCAAATCTAATTAAAGATATAACTATTACCTGGAGCAAAACTAGTGATACTCCATTCTCGATCATTTCTTGAATTTGATAATTATAGTTATCAAATTCACTTTTCAATATATTTAAAGATTCATTAAAACTCTAATTCAGTTTTAATTTTCAAAAATCATTACTTAATTATTATTCAATGTTAAGAAATTAATCTTATCTTTAACTGGGCTAAAGAACTAATGTCATTTAAAACACAGCTCACGATAAACCCAAAATCTCATTCCATTAACAATGAAATTTTCATGGAAAACAAATCGATAAATATAATCGATATAAACTTCCATATCCAACCGATAATATAACTGGAATAACGGCAAAGCCTCTTAAATTCCAGATATAGTAATAGTCATCCTCCATAAAAGTCCACTTTGATTATTACCAAATCGAATTCCATTCAATTCCTATTTAATATGTTAAATTGGAAAACTTTACTTTGGAAAATTTCCTTTAAATCTTAACAAAAGATTTATAAATTCCAAATCACATTTCACTGTAAATCGGGTTAAAGAACGAATGTCTTTAAAACACAGTTCACGATTAACCCAGTTTACATTCTATTTTATTCAATTATTAAATAAAATTGGAAACTCTAACATTCTTAATTAAAAGATTTATTCTCTTCACATGGGGTTCAAGAACAGTGTTACTGAAGACACCGTTCACGACAAATCCAAAATCCCATTTGATATTAAATACAAGACTCTGAATAGAAAATATATCGGCTTATATTCAATATCAAATTCTGAACTCAACAAACATCGTATTGGAATAACGATATAAATATCTTCCAAATCCCTCCACAATGCCTGTATAATCACAGAATCCAATATCAAAATATTCCAAAGATAATTTCGATTCAAATCCATTCCAATTCATATATTGGAAATTCTGGTTATTTTTAAAACCATTTCAAATCCAATTTATTTATTTAGAAATAATTGGATTATAATTCTAGCTCATAACTAGTTCATTTCGATAAAAAAATAAATTTATATCTTTTCAAATATGGAATTTTTCATCCCAATTCTTTCCAAATCATTTCTTATGATTTTACACTAATTATTGATATTTTTAATAATTTTATCAAGGCCCGTACAGTCAATTTCCATAAATGGCCATCGAACTGCACTTACAGCGACCTTTTCCAAATTTGATTTGAACATAATTCCAAATCCAACCGTTAGATTTCAAATCTCTAATATTCACTAGAAAGATGTTTTCGATACGAACCAAACAGTTTCAGTTTTAGGAGGATTCGACGGTCGGATCTCTCGTAATGTCCATTCAAAGTCGGTGGTCAAAATTTTCGAACTGCCGCAATGCGGAGCGTTCTATTCAGGCCAATATATTATATATATAATATATATTTCTTTGATTTCCGTTTAAAACGTATTTTATAAATCGTTTTAAATTCGTTTTCAAAACGATTTCAACTTCATATTCAATTTCAAATAAAAATTGAATATTCCATATCATTAATATATAAATGATAATATTTTCAAAACATTAGATTTTGAAATCAATTCCTTTTCGATATTCATTATAAAAATGAATAAAATCGATATAAATATCATTCACGTCAAAATGGTGTTAATCTGATCAACACGGCTTTATATATTTATATATATTCGTGTCCATCCCAAATCGGACATCAAAATCAGATTTTGATTCTTTTCTGAATATTATTTTAAAATATTCATTATTTTAAAATATTCGTTCTTTCTGAACTGGAATCAGACACAGTCAATTACCTTATAATGTTGATTATATGGATTTCATGCAATACATGTATACAACAATGATAAACAATCAATCATCATCCAAAGTGCACTCTACACTGCATAAGCATTAAATATAAATATTTAACGCTTACAACAGCCTATCAACCAATTGATCGACATACAACTAAACAATTGGGATTAGTGTACGTAAAATATCATCCCAACACCCGTGTGCGGTTTCAACCAACAAATACTGAATATTATTTGTGTAGTTGGGCGATGTGTAAAATATATCGTCCTAATCTATGTCAGTAAAATGGGTGTTCATAAACAAATCGTCTAATTTGTGAATGAATATTTATTTTATTCATATCAACGTTAAAAATTATATTTTTAACGATAAAATATTTTATTCAACATATGAATATTCTATTCAGTTCTTTTATATAATAAAAATGATATTTTTATTGTTCTAACATATTTTAGAAAATTTTAGCGGCATAACGGCGTATACTAGAACCGGGATAAGGTCTAGCCTTATCCCTCGCCTAATAATGGCTCACGCCATACACAAACCAAATCATATCAATTCGTTATTCATCCCAAACCAAATTCAAACAAATATTCCAATTAACCAAACAATCAAACAAGTTGTCCATGGTTTGTGGACGACGGGGAGCAGTTCATATATGTAGTTAAAAATAAATAACTGTATAAAAAAATTCAGTGAGGAGTTCTCACCTTGGGGATCCACTCCTCCATTCCTTATCTCTGAACGGTTCGAATTTGCCCAAAATTCCAATGCGATCTTTCCCGCTGTTCATAGTAAAAATCGCATTTTTAATATGATGTTTTATTTTAAAAATCACATTTTTATAATGGCACTTCATATATAAAAATCATATATTTTTACAATGCTTATTTCTATGTAAAAATTATATTTTTATATCTTTTCTTCTTATATAAAGATCGAATTTTTTTATTTTGCTACAACATATATAAATATCTCATTTTTATTTTCTCTTGTCTACGTAAAAATCACTTCTTGTTTAAAGATATCATCTTTCTATGATAAAAAAAGATCAAATCTTAATTCATTTAAAAATCAAATCTTTCTTTATTTAAAAATCTAACCTTTCTATGTCGTTCACATGAAGAAAAATCCCATCTTTTTATACCATTCACATGAAGAAAAATCCGATCTTTATATAAGTAAAAATCATAACTTTTTAATAAATAAAAATCATTCCTTTATAAAAATAAAAATCATTCCTATATATGATAAAGAAAATTCAGTTTTTTACTCAAACTCGCTTAGATATTTAAAACTGAAAAAACTAAAGAAATGTAAGTAAATAAATAAAAAGGTGGGACTCATGGTTTTAATCGGAGGAGGAGGTCTGGTGACATGGCGGTGCAGGCGGAGCTAGGGGGCCCACCATGGCCTGAGCTGGTGGTGCGACTTGGAGTTCCGCGATTGGCGGATTCGGGCATGCTTCTCGATGGAGACTGGGCGGAGGAGGGAGTGAGAGGCGCGAGGGAGGCCTGGTGGCTGTGCCACTGCGGCGGTGCGAGGGGAGTCGACGGTGGGTGAGCGTAGGCGGCGGGAGAGAGCTATGGCACGGGATTTTAAAATTTTGGGGGCGCTTATTTGAATTAATTTAAGAGGGATTAACAGGGGTGCTAGGTATATAAGGGTTGACCAAGGAGGATTTGTTTTTATTAATTTAATTAATTTATATTTTATCCCCTTAAGTTGACTTTTAATTTCGAACTCCAAACGAGACTCGACGACTGTCAACCCTGGCTAATTACCCCTATTCTGAACACAATGAGATATGTTTCGTAGGCTGATTCGGCTGTTATGTTCAGTTTTCATTTAAATTAATATATTCAATTTTAAATGTACATTTTAATTTACTGGGGCCACATACGGACCCCAAAAATTCCAGAAAAATAAATCTGGCTATATTTTGATGATACGGTCCTAACAAAACTATTTTCGTCAAATTTGGAGATCATTTGAAAAACGGCCATTTTCTGGTCGATCCAAATTGACTGAAACTGCCAAAATACGTTTTCTTGTGCCACGCTCACATATTGATTCCAACAATTATGATTTTTGGAATCTAGTAATAGCTTGACATCTCGGATCCAACAAAAGTGGTTCCATCGAAAACGGAGGTCGTTTGCAAAATTTCCATTTTTAAGGGCTATATTTTCCATAACTCTGAATTTTCAACTAGGCATAACTTTTTATTCCCGCTATGAAATTTTGATTTTTCAGAGTCATTGGAAAGATATTTTCAACTAGATTATAATATTTTTTGTTTAGTTAAAATTCGGTTTATATGAATCATGTACATTCATTTGAAATTTGAAATCAAATTTTCAAACTACCGCGCCATTTTTAATTCCTTTTATGATTAAAATATATATTTATATTCTAACGTAGATTCAAATAAATATATACAGTCTAATTCTATTCAAAATAGATTTCTTGTTGTTTTTATTTAAAATAAATCATTTTTAAATATTCAAAATTCACTAAAATTGCCAAAGTAAAAATTTTAAATTGGTTCTGATTTTCCGGGTTGAAACAGTTATCATAATATGTACTTGTATAAAAATTGAAAATAAGTTCTTGTTTTGTAATCAAATCCAACAATCAATACGATAACATCTGAAATTAGCACAATAAAATAATATAGTCGATGCAGTCAAACATGAAAAAAGTTGGACAGCTAAAAAAGTAATGAACGAACGAAGATAGTCTTCCATAGTAGAAAGGGAGAAATAAAAGTGGAAAGAAAACATATCTAAATCTGGATGAACTTGAAGTGGATATCTTTGATAGAGCGAATAACCACTCTTGCATCCTGAAGGTTGGCAAAAGAAAGAAAAATCAAAGTTGCTTCTGATGTGTAGGCTACACAAAGAAGAAAAGCGGTTAATGTTCATGGTAAACGAGAGATCTCATAAACAGTAAATTGTCAATCCAACCCAACATAACAGATTTGCCGATGTGTCTCCCTTTTCTTTTTTGATGGAAGCTTTTCCCTAATTTATGAAATTTTGATAAGTTTGGTATTTCCAACGGAGGAGGAAATGGTTTGGAAAAGGAGGGGATAAAAGGAATTCGTGCGGAAGTTGACAAAACATGGACCGATGTGGGTAATAGAAGTGGGATAACTTGTTAATACAAAGACGGGATGTAATGACCCGGATCCTTATGGGTTAATTTTGAATATTTAATATTTAATTTAAATATGGTGTTGATAATATAAATGGATTTTTATATTAAATTATCGATTTAATAATCAATTTCGATTTAATATCGATTATATTAAAATAACAGAATACGAAAATGGATTTAGATAAATTCAAAATTTAGTTTGAATTAAATACAGTTCAAATAATTAATAGGAAATTTCATTTGAATTTACAACGATAATAATATTAATTTATTTTCGAGAAAACTAAATTGTCTGAAATTGATTTATATCAATTTAAATAAATATCTTCCACAGACGATCGATTGGAGCTTTGAAACAGGTCCCAATGTGTTCAGAGCAGCGGTATAACTCTAGAAATGTCAGTTGGTGGGTTCAAATAGGAGTTGAAATCAACGGATAATATAAAACCAAATCAAAACAAAATGGTGTCTTCTTTATATCCACAAACAAAACAAAATCCGTGCCCTCTCAATTACCACAAACCAAATGAAATCGTGCACTGTTAATTACCATAAATCAAAACCAAATCGTGTACTCCCTGGTTATCAGAAACTAAACCAAACACCTCAAATAAAAGGGGGTCGATCCTCCCTTATTTCATTTGCAAACAAATCGAGTTCACCAAATAAAATTAAAAGAGGGCGCAATTCAAATCCAAAGCAAAGGGACATCGTGAGCTCGTAGGTGGTTCGAAGAGGGATCGGAAGTGGCGCCGTACCTAGGGCTACTGTCGCGATAGACATCATTGCGTCACTGGTGGAGGGTTTTCGAGGGGTCATTGATGTTCGAATGGCGTCCGAAGGGCGTGGATTAGGGTTCATCATAGCGAGAAAATCGATGCTCAATCCAGAACCAGAAACGCTCGCGAGGTCAACCTGGGAATGGACGATGGCACTGTAAGGTAGAAGGGGGCCTCGACTCTCTGATGGGTGTGCGATTGGACTCATGATGGTGGAAGTGTGGGTCGCAATGGGTTCTGGTAGGACTAGGGGAAGTGTCGCAGAAGAGTTGAATGGGATTTGAGCTCGACACAAAGCTGCGTTTGTTGCCACAGCAAAAACAGGGAAGGAGAAGTATAGAAGTGATAAGGTAAACATTTTAATTAAATTTAAAAATACATAGGTTAGTTAATCTTATTTGTTAAGTTAAATTAGTTAATAACATGATTAGGATTTTTCTTAAGTTAAATTAGGAATGGTGTAATTGGGATTTTAGTTAAGTTAGTGTGTGTGTTTATATATATATATATATATGTATGTATGTATGTATGTATATGTATATATATAAAACTATTGATAACCCTACCTGTTAGCAATGACCAGGTTGCAAGGACTAACTAAAATATATGTGAAAACAATTTGTAAGATTAAGAATTTATTTTACAATCCTAAGTAGTTAGCTGGTTACAAATAAATTTATAAACTTGTCATTTAGTATGAAATTAAGTTTAAATTTGGAATTAGTTACATGGAAAACTAATTAATTAAATTAGTATATTAATTACAACCAAAATTAGTATACTTTTAGAAAATAAAATGTCATTTGAATGTTAAACTGGAATTCGGAAGTTTAGAAAATTAAATTAAATTTTAATATATTCTCAACATAGGACTATGTTAAGAAACTTATTCAGCCTATTTTTTTAAAAAGTTCAGAATTTTCTTATGCAAGGTTAAATCGAATCGAATCATTCATGGGGAGTTCGGAGTCTCAGAAATCACTAAAAAGGAAATTTAAATGGGTACAAGTCGCAAATAAATCACGGTGAGTAAACCTCACTCACCATTTAATTAGAATTATTTTTATATCGTTAAAAATAATTGTTATGCTTGTTTGAATGTTGTCTGATTGTTTTAAAATATATATATAGTTATTTAGGATTGGTTGACTATTATATATATATATATATATTGGGTTGATGATTGGTTGGATTCCCGCAGTCTCATTAGCGGATGCCCGCGGTACCATAGCGGATGATTACCCTATACGCCCCACGCTATGATTAGTGGATGACCTTCTATACCGCGATATCCTGCCTCGAAGCAGGATGGGTATTACTATGTTGACTAACATCTGTGGATGCAGGAAAACAGGTTGGAGGAATCCAACTGGATTCCTCAAAAATATATATTTTCTGTTGTTTGTTTGATTTCATATATATTCATATATGATGTGTTAAAAATAAAATGATTGAAAATTGGTTGGTTGATTGTTTAAAATATCCCTAGAGCTTGAATATTGATTCATGAAAATATCGGAAAGGGTATTTGATATTTAAAAAGGAAATTCTATTTTTATAAATAGAATTTGAATTTTAAATAAAACTATAGAAAATATTAACTTGTTTGAAGGTATATAAAACAAATATGAATTTACAAACGTTGTTTATAAATAGAAAGATGGGATTTGAATCGAATTTACAAACTTTGTTTATAAATGAAAATATGGGATTTGAATTGAATTTATAAACGTTGTTTATAAATGGAAAGGTGAGATTTGAATTGAAGTTATAAACGTTGTTTATAAATAATGCCGAGAATTCAAATGGACTTTAAACTATACAATTTGAATAATCGAATTCAAATGGACTTTAAAATAGAGATTCGAATATAGAAATTCAAATGGACTTTAAACTATATATTTGAATATAGACATTCAAATGGACTTTAAACTATAGAATTTGAAAATAGAATTCAAATGAAGTTTAAATAAAGAGAATTCAAATAGAATTGAATTGGAATTTGAATAAGAAGTCGATAAGGGAACGAGAGTATAAGTATAATTAGAAATTGTTAATATGCAGTTAAAATATATTTGAACATGTCATGTTCAAATATGAAGGTGAAATAGACTGAAAAGTTAAGTAACAGATTTAATTAACAAATTGAGTTAAAACGATTGGTATAGTTAAAATAGATTGGACAGGTATAGACATACAGGAGACAGGTATGGAATAAAGTATAGAAGTGAAATAAATAGAATGCCCGACAAAAAGGTACGTAGTTAATTCATATATGTGATTTTATGCGCCGTATCGGCTAGCCGCTTGGCTTTTTCTTTTTCTTTTTTAGATGAGAAGGACCGGGAAAGCTATTTGAAATTTCCCGATGCTCCCGGTACAAAGGAGGTTATGGCGAATTTATCCGGGAATTTAAGGAGATAGAATATTTTTAAGATAATTTGATAGTTAGAAATCAACATATCAAATTATATAGAAGTCGATAAGGAAACGAACTTAGAAATAGAATAGTATAATCAAAAAGGAAGTATAAGAATAAAATCTAGTAGGAACAGAAAGAGGAAGTGTATATGTGTTTAAAGGTGAATAATCAGTTGTATGGTATTGATTATTCGAGTAAGTAGTCTTGTCTGCTTTGACGTTAAATGTTATTCAGTCAAGGTCTGAGAGGTAATTATACCCCAACTTGGTTGATTTCATGATATACCGATAAGTAGCAAGATTCAGGCTCGAAGATCAATGTGGAATAAGAATTAGTTAAATACTGTATTTGGGTTGTCGTAACGATGTTTTACACAACATCTGGTTTAACCCAAATATGTGCAAAGCTTGGAAATAGAATAATGAATATTTCCTAGTATAGAAAATAAAGGAAGACGATATATAAAAATGTTTTCCAAAGAACTTATAAGGCCAATATGGTTATTGAAAATATTTGGTTAACAAATATTGATAAAGAAATAGAGAAGAGATTTAATTAATGGAATATTAATTAAAGGTTCAGTGGTTGTTGGATGTTTGGATGAACACTTGTTTTATTCGATAGTTAAATCATCGACTATCGAAACACTTGTTTTTATTCGATAGTTAAATCACAGACTATCGAAGTTTTGACCACCGTTGTCAATATGGAGAGACCGGTTGGATTATTATCCGAAGAACCACTCCATATCGGCAGTAGCGTGCGAATCAGATTATATAAAGATAATCGAAGACGGAGTAGAGTGCAAGGACTTCTTTTAATAGAAATAGTACCTTCGATTCATCCTGTTCCTGGGTGACGTGTATGGATGAATGTCTGACAGAGTATTTCCAGAAAGGTCACGTACATTGATTTCTTCAACCATACCAAGAGTGGAAGCGGAGAAGGAAACTTCTTTTAGCTAACACGTAATGTACTGTTGAGGACGTCAATCGGTGATTTGATGGATTTGACGATGTGGCATTCGAAGTGAATCTGGTGTGATGATAAAGCGTAGCTTCTAGCCTCATCAACCGGTAAATGACAGAAATCGGGCAAGCAGCATGGCTATGTAGATCGCACCTATTAGGGTGTATGATCACCTGATCTAGAGTTTCATTTACTTCTAAAAATCTATTGTCGATGCTGTCCCATTCGGGAAACGGTTGTTGATCCCAACCGTTGGTGATATACATTCGATACACTCAAGCGAAATGAGTGGTCGGTCATGTGTGGCTGAGTTGCAAGATGTTCTTGTTGAACTCTCCTCTAGAGATATACCAGCGGAAGGTGTTTCCATACCTTGTCATAGTTGGAAATCCATTACCCAATACGTGCTTGCGGTTTTGATTGTATATATATGTGGAACGTGAGATGCAAACGTTCCACTAGATTGTTATTTACTTGACTTAGACATTATTATAATATCAAAAGAGTTTTGATATAAAGATAAATCAAGTGTTTGGATTCTCATAAGGGAAAAACCCGTTCCGTGTTATACGGCGTGGTCTTATGAGATATCATTTAGTTTTTCTGAAACTGTTTTAAATTGTTTACTCATACCAGTCCCATGACTGACCCAGAGTTTACTTTGTTGTTTTCCCTAAACTCTTGGGTGCCTAAATTTGTACGGGCAGTCAAGTAGTCGGGAATTTACAGATATATTGGAAGAGCTTGGAGCAGGAGGCTTCAGGATCATATAGCTATAGTTATTTCTGCTGTGTTGTAAGTGATGTACTTTGATATTGATGTATATTCAAGAACAGATGTATATTCAAGTACAGATGTATATTTTAAGTTATGTTATATATATTATATGTTATTCGTTCCGCTGTGAGATTCGTGTTACTCTGATGTTGTGTTCTTCTTCTTCTTCTATTCTAAGTTTCTATCTTATCTATCCTCACCTTCTAACTTCTTTCTATTAATGGTTTGAATTTCCGTGATATTTGGGGTTGGACTTGTGTTTTTGGTCAGCTTAAATTCTACCGGATTTTCGGGTCATTACAGTTGGTATCAGAGCTTAGGTTGAGCGAATACCTAGGCTGTGTGGAATTGTGCTCATTAGAGATAGGATCAGTAGTATCCTAGAATGAGTTAAGTGTATATATATATATACGAGAGAGCGTACTTGTTATTTGATATAAAAACTGTTTTATATTGTGTTGACTAGTCTGTTGAGTGGATTATAAATTTTGGTCGAATCGTGGGACGCCACGATGTCGATAGGAGTTTATAAACACTTGAACAGAAGATTGGACACGATATTGTTTTTAAAAAGTTAAGTTGATTGTTAGGATTATAATCAAATTAGATTATAAAACTGAAATAGTTATATATAACCAATGGAATTTGTATATGAAATCAAATATACAAATGTGATAAATTGAAATTGAATTCAAACCAGAATTCAGAATTTAAAATCCTGGGAGTTTGGAAAATATTTTTCTGAATGGATTTTGAAAGAAATATAGCACTGGACTCATTCAGTGGCTGGGAAATAATTCCGATGATGGTCGCAACATCATCAGTGTTCATTTTCGAGTTTCTAAGTGATGGATTGCTGCCTTAGAAAAGTTTTGATGGAAAATTGTTTGAAAAGAAAGCAAGCTGTTTGAAAATTCAAATGTTTTGAATTTGAGATAGATATAAATATATGTATATATTTATATTACTTCAAAGGAATTTTAAAATGAGAATTTGAATATAGATTTCAAATAGAAGTAAAATAAAGGAATTTGGATATATATATAATTCAAATAGAAATTGTATAAGAAAAATTGAAATGGAATTTGTATTCAAAGGAATTCAAATGAGTTTGAATAAAGAAAAATCAAATAGAGATTTGAATATTAGAATTCAAATGGATTTTGGTTAAATAGAAGTTCAAAGAGAATAAAGTGGAGGTTGAATATTTGAATTCAAAGAAAATTTAAAGTTTGAAATAGAAATTGAATAAAGGAGTTTAAATAGAATTTAAATTCAAAGGATTTCAAATAGGAATTTGAATAAGGAATTCAAATAGAGATTGAAGATAAAGGATTTCAAATAAAGATTGAAGATAAAGGATTTCAAATAAAGATTGAAGATAAAGGATTTCAAATAGAGATTGGAAATAAGAAATTCAAATAGGAATTTGAATAGAAGAAAATTCAAATAGAAATTGAATAGAAGGAAATTCAAATATAGAGTTTGAATAAAGAAATTCAAATGGAATTTGAATATTGTAAATATATAGGATTTGAAAATTTGAAGTGAAATAGATCGGGAATATTATGTTGAAATGGAAAAATGGATTTGATACATATTAAAAATATATCAGAATGGAGTTGGATTTATTATAAACAAAGTTAAAACGTTTATATTTATAAATATAATTAAAACGAGCTCGCCGTAGCGTGGCAGTTCGTAAATTGGCGATTCGAACTTCAATTTATTATACAGAACTCAATTGAAGTCGGAATTCTGTGAAACAAGAATCGTCGGGACCGGTTGAACAATAGTTTTCTAATGAAAGAGAAAAATCTGGATTTCGTCGTATAGATTTTGAGTTATGTCAAAATCAAATTTTTAGAAAAGCAGCGCCAGAACCATTATAAACCCACAATGGTTTATATATATAAGTAAAAGGATTTTTAAAGTAAATAAAATCCGAATGGCCATGAGGAAAATATAGACTTGAGTTATAAAATAAATATGAACTCCAGTGAAGTGAGTGAAATGATTTTAAGACAAAAATCATATTTTAAATGGTTAAATAGAATTAACTAAATTGGAGAATAATTAGTTAAAGGAAATTTGAGTCAAAATTGGGTTTTTGATAAGTGAAAGAGATTGAAATTTTTTATTCGAAATCGAATATATAACTCGAGTTGAAAATATAATTAGATTAGTTATAATTAAGTTGACATATATTTGAACAAGTTATATTCAAATAAAAAGGGTGAAATAGGCAAAACGGTTAATTAGCAACTAGTTAATGGGAATTTGAATGATTGAAAATTTAACTTAGGTAAGTTAAATAGATCGAAATGAATAAATTGAGTAAAATCAATGTGAATGAAATATGAATTGGATGTGAATAAAAAAAACCCAAAAGAGTTAAATAAAAAAAGAAATTATATTTGTAAAACAAATATAAAGGAAAAATATTTGTAACACAAATACAAAGGAAGTTATGTGCAAATAAATAGAAAGATTGATAAATCACAGTTTATAAATTAAATTGAATATTTATCATTGGATAAATGGAATATATAAGTCTGAACTTATATAGAGAAGAGATATTGGTTTTTAACACCGATAGTTTTAAATAGATGGGGTACACAACACTTGTATAAGTGAAGTAACGTTATTAAAGAGAACATTTATAAAGTAAAGAACCGTTACTAAAAGTAAATCTTTATAAATGAATAAACGCTATTGAATAGGAGTTATTCGAATAGGAGAAGTCGACTGGAGTTATAAATAATCGATTAGAGTTAGAATAAATCGATTAGAGTAAGAATTAACCAGTTAGAGTAAATCAGTTAGGGTAAATCCGTAGAGTAAATTGAATATTAGTGATTCAATCAGAATTTATCGAATATTTGTTATTCAAATAAAGATTTAACCAGATAGAGTTAATTGAACATAGTTAATCGAATTTGGATTTAATTGAATGTTAGTTATTCAATTAAAGTTGATCGAATATAGTTATTGAGATAGAGTTAGCCAAATATAGTTACTCAGGATAAGTTGCCATTTCGTACGACTGCTAGTGTAATTTGCAGGGCTGCAGATAGCCTAGGGCGGTCGGATGTTTCCTGGGGGAATCAGGCGTAACCATGGTGATTGCTGCGATCTAGAGTCAAGCAAATGGAGTTAAATCAAATATTAGTTTATTCGAATGGAACTGAAGGAGTTATCGATTATTAGTAAATCGAAGGAGTTATCGAATAAGGATTTATTCGAAAGAAAGTTACGTATGGAAGTTTGAAATGTTGAGTATCAACATAAATAAGTTTTGAAAAGATAAATGAGTTGGTAGCACTTTTCCTACCTTAGCAATTTCGAGGATGAAATTATTTTAAGTGGGGAAGATTGTAATGACCCGGATCCTTATGGGTTAATTTTGAATATTTAATATTTAATTTAAATATGGTGTTGATAATATAAATGGATTTTTATATTAAATTATTGATTTAATAATAAATTTCGATTTAATATCGATTATATTAAAATAACAGAATACGAAAATGGATTTAGATAAATTCAAAATTTAGTTTGAATTAAATACAGTTCAAATAATTAATAGGAAATTTCATTTGAATTTACAACGATAATAATATTAATTTATTTTCGAGAAAACTAAATTGTCTGAAATTGATTTATATCAATTTAAATAAATATCTTCCACAGACGATCGATTGGAGCTTTGAAACAGGTCCCAATGTGTTCAGAGCAGCGGTATAACGCTAGAAATGTCAGTTGGTGGGTTCAGATAGGAGTTGAAATCAACGGATAATATAAAACCAAATCAAAACAAAATGGTGTATTCTTTATATCCACAAACAAAACAAAATCCGTGCCCTCTCAATTACCACAAACCAAATGAAACCGTGCACTGTTAATTACCATAAATCAAAACCAAATCGTGTACTCCCTGGTTATCAGAAACTAAACCAAACACCTCAAATAAAAGGGGGCCGATCCTCCCTTATTTCATTTGCAAACAAATCGAGTTCACCAAATAAAATTAAAAGAGGGCGCAATTCAAATCCAAAGCAAAGGGACATCGTGAGCTCGCAGGTGGTTCGAAGAGGGATCGGAAGTGGCGCCGTATCAAGGGCTGCTGTCGCGATAGACATCATTGCGTCGCTGGTGGAGGGTTTTCGAGGGTTCATTGATGTTCGGATGGCGTCTGAAGGGCGTGGATTAGGGTTCATCATAGCGAGAAAATCGAAGCTCAATCCAGAACCAGAAACGCTCGCGAGGTCAACTTGGGAATGGACGATGGCACTGTAAGGTAGAAGGGGGCCTCGACTCTCTGATGGGTGTGCGATTGGACTCGTGATGGTGGAAGTGTGGGTCGCAATGGGTTCTGGTAGGACTAGGGGAGGTGTCGCAGAAGAGTTGAATGGGATTTAAGCTCGACACAAAGCTGCGTTTGTTGCCACAGCAAAAACAGGGAAGGAGAAGTATAGAAGTGATAAGGTAAACATTTTAATTGAATTTAAAAATATATAGGTTAGTTAATCTTATTTGTTAAGTTAAATTAGTTAATAACATGATTAGGATTTTTCTTAAGTTAAATTAGGAATGGTGTAATTGGAATTTTAGTTAAGTTAGTGTGTGTGTTTATATATATATATATGTATGTATGTATATATATGTATATATATAAAACTATTGATAACCCTACCTGTTAGCAATGACCAGGTTGCAAGGACTAACTAAAATATATGTGAAAACGATTTGTAAGATTAAGAATTTATTTTACAATCCTAAGTAGTTAGCTGGTTACAAATAAATTTATAAACTTGTCATTTAGTATGAAATTAAGTTTAAATTTGGAATTAGTTACATGGAAAACTAATTAATTAAATTAGTATATTAATTACAACCAAAATTAGTATACTTTTAGAAAATAAAATGTCATTTGACTGTTAAACTGGAATTCGAAAGTTTAGAAAATTAAATTAAATTTTAATATATTCTTAACATAGGACTATGTTAAGAAACTTATTCAGCCTATTTTTTTAAAAAGTTCAGAATTTTCTTATGCAAGGTTAAATCGAATCGAATCATTCATGGGGAGTTCGGAGTCTCAGAAATCACTAAAAAGGAAATTTAAATGGGTACAAGTCGCAAATAAATCACGGTGAGTAAACCTCACTCACCATTTAATTAGAATTATTTTTATATCGTTAAAAATAATTGTTATGCTTGTTTGAATGCTGTCTGATTGTTTTAAAATATATATATAGTTATTTAGGATTGGTTGACTATTATATATATATATATATATTGGGTTGATGATTGGTTGGATTCCCGCAGTCTCATTAGCGGATGCCCGCGGTACCATAGCGGATGATTACCCTATACGCCCCACGCTATGATTAGTGGATGACCTTCTATACCGCGATATCCTGCCTCGAAGCAGGATGGGTATTACTATGTTGACTAACATCTGTGGATGCAGGAAAACAGGTTGGAGGAATCCAACTGGATTCCTCAAAAATATATATTTTCTGTTGTTTGTTTGATTTCATATATATTCATATATGATGTGTTAAAAATCAAATGATTGAAAATTGGTTGGTTGATTGTTTAAAATATCCCTAGAGCTTGAATATTGATTCATGAAAATATCGGAAAGGGTATTTGATATTTAAAAAGGAAATTCTATTTTTATAAATAGAATTTGAATTTTAAATAAAACTATAGAAAATATTAACTTGTTTGAAGGTATATAAAACAAATATGAATTTACAAACGTTGTTTATAAATAGAAAGATGGGATTTGAATCGAATTTACAAACTTTGTTTATAAATGAAAATATGGGATTTGAATTGAATTTATAAACGTTGTTTATAAATGGAAAGGTGAGATTTGAATTGAAGTTATAAACGTTGTTTATAAATAATGCCGAGAATTCAAATGGACTTTAAACTATACAATTTGAATAATCGAATTCAAATGGACTTTAAAATAGAGATTCGAATATAGAAATTCAAATGGACTTTAAACTATATATTTGAATATAGACATTCAAATGGACTTTAAACTATAGAATTTGAAAATAGAATTCAAATGAAGTTTAAATAAAGAGAATTCAAATAGAATTGAATTGGAATTTGAATAAGAAGTCGATAAGGGAACGAGAGTATAAGTATAATTAGAAATTGTTAATATGCAGTTAAAATATATTTGAACATGTCATGTTCAAATATGAAGGTGAAATAGACTGAAAAGTTAAGTAACAGATTTAATTAACAAATTGAGTTAAAACGATTGGTATAGTTAAAATAGATTGGACAGGTATAGACATACAGGAGACAGGTATGGAATAAAATATAGAAGTGAAATAAATAGAATGCCCGACAAAAAGGTACGTAGTTAATTCATATATGTGATTTTATGCGCCGTGTCGGCTAGCCGCTTGGCTTTTTCTTTTTCTTTTTGAGATGAGAAGGACCGGGAAAGCTATTTGAAATTTCCCGATGCTCCCGGTACAAAGGAGGTTATGGCGAATTTTTCCGGGAATTTAAGGAGATAGAATATTTTTAAGATAATTTGATAGTTAGAAATCAACATATCAAATTATATAGAAGTCGATAAGGAAACGAACTTAGAAATAGAATAGTATAATCAAAAAGGAAGTATAAGAATAAAATCTAGTAGGAACAGAAAGAGGAAGTGTATATGTGTTTAAAGGTGAATAATCAGTTGTATGGTATTGATTATTCGGGTAAATAGTCTTGTCTGTTTTGACGTTAAATGTTGTTCAGTCAAGGTCTGAGAGGTAATTATACCCCAACTTGGTTGATTTCATGATATACCGATAAGTAGCAAGATTCAGGCTCGAAGATCAATGTGGAATAAGAATTAGTTAAATATTGTATTTGGGTTGTCGTAACGATGTTTTACACAACATCTGGTTTAACCCAAATATGTGCAAAGCTTGGAAATAGAATAATGAATATTTCCTAGTATAGAAAATAAAGGAAGACGATATATAAAAATGTTTTCCAAAGAACTTATAAGGCCAATATGGTTATTGAAAATATTTGGTTAACAAATATTGATAAAGAAATAGAGAAGAGATTTAATTAATGGAATATTAATTAAAGGTTCAGTGGTTGTTGGATGTTTGGATGAACACTTGTTTTATTCGATAGTTAAATCATCGACTATCGAAACACTTGTTTTTATTCGATAGTTAAATCACAGACTATCGAAGTTTTGACCATCGTTGTCAATATGGAGAGACCGGTTGGATTATTATCCGAAGAACCACTCCATATCGGCAGTAGCGTGCGAATCAGATTATATAAAGATAATCGAAGACGGAGTAGAGTGCAAGGACTTCTTTTAATAGAAATAGTACCTTCGATTCATCCTGTTCCTGGGTGATGTGTATGGATGAATGTCTGACAGAGTATTTCCAGAAAGGTCACGTACATTGATTTCTTCAACCGTACCAAGAGTGGAAGCGGAGAAGGAAACTTCTTTTAGCTAACACGTAATGTACTGTTGAGGACGTCAATCGGTGATTTGATGGATTTGACGATGTGGCATTCGAAGTGAATCTGGTGTGATGATAAAGCGTAGCTTCTAGCCTCATCAACCGGTAAATGACAGAAATCGGGCAAGCAGCATGGCTATGTATGTCGCACCTATTAGGGTGTATAATCACCTGATCTAGAGTTTCATTTACTTCTAAAAATCTATTGTCGATGCTGTCCCATTCGGGAAACGGTTGTTGATCCCAACCGTTGGTGATATACGTTCGATACACTCAAGCGAAATGAGTGGTCGGTCATGTGTGGCTGAGTTGCAAGATGTTCTTGTTGAACTCGGTGTATTCTCCTCTAGAGATATACCAGCGGAAGGTGTTTCTATACCTTGTCATAGTTGGAAATCCATTACCCAATACGTGCTTGCGGTTTTGATTGTATATATATGTGGAACGTGAGATGCAAACGTTCCACTAGATTGTTATTTACTTGACTTAGACATTATTATAGTATCAAAAGAGTTTTGATATAAAGATAAATCAAGTGTTTGGATTCTCATAAGGGAAAAACCCGTTCCGTATTATACGGCGTGGTCTTATGAGATATCATTTAGTTTTTCTGAAACTGTTTTAAACTGTTTACTCATACCAGTCCCATGACTGACCCGGAGTTTACTTTGTTGTTTTCCCTAAACTCTTGGGTGCCTAAATTTGTACGGGCAGTCAAGTAGTCGGCAATTTACAGATATACTGGAAGAGCTTGGAGCAGGAGGCTTCAGGATCATATAGCTATAGTTATTTCTGTTGTGTTGTAAGTGATGTACTTTGATATTGATATGTATATTCAAGTACAGATGTATATTCAAGTACAGATGTATATTTCAAGTTATGTTATATATATTATATGTTATTCGTTCCGCTGTGAGATTCGTGTTACTCTGATGTTGTGTTCTTCTTCTTCTTCTATTCTAAGTTTCTATCTTATCTATCCTCACCTTCTAACTTCTTTCTATTAATGGTTCGAATTTCCGTGATATTTGGGGTTGGACTTTTGTTTTTGGTCAGCTCAAATTCTACCGGATTTTCGGGTCATTACACGGGACTACCCTTACATCCGTATCTACATCAAACGTATCAGTATGGGAATATTAGGAAAAGCCAAAAAGGCTTCACTTTGACCATTGACCTAGGGTTTTGCATTATAATATAAGATATTGGAAGTTTTAAGGGTTTGATTTACGAATGGAAAATTTAATAGGGCCAAGTAATGCCGAATACTGAACCAGTGAACTTATTTTATTCTCATGGTTGAATGATTGTTTATTTTGATAGTTAAATGACCGACTATCAAAACCCGACCTATACGATTGTTGGAACGGAAAGACCAGGGTCGAATTTATATTCGAAAAACCATTCTAATCAACAAATACGTGAATGTTGAAGATATCAGATGATGATCGAGTTAGAGAATTGAAGGTCATTGATCATCATAAAGTGGAAGAATTACTTAATGCCGTTGATCTTCATAAAGTGGAAGAATTACTTAAAATCTCTGACTTGTAATCAGAGATATATTATGATTCTGTCATGATTGGAATGAACAGATTACAAGGAATGCTCACTACTGATCTATAGGGTGATACCTAGGATGTGGTAGGAGGGTGCCTTCGGTTCATCCTGTTCCTGGATGACTTGTATGGATGGATGTATGACAGAGTATTTCCAAAGCGATTGCGTACATTGATTTCTTCAAACATACTATAGTTGATGGCGGAGAAGGGCACTTTAGCTTAACAACTAGAGTATTTTTGTGGATGTCTATTAGTAATATCTGGCGGATCTAGTGATGTGGCATTCAAAGTGACTGGTGACCAGATGTTCTTAAAAGAAGATTTAAACCTAAAGCCTCATCAACCGGGAAATGGCAAAAATCGGGTAGGTCGCATGGCTATGTGGGTCGCTCCCATTAGGGTGTATTGTCACCATCTAGAGAATATTCATATTTGTTCTTCTTTTCGCTCCTGTATCTCCCGGGAACGGTTATGTTGCTATCAACCATAAGGTGACAATATATTCGGAACATTCAAGCGAAACGAATGGATGGTCATGTTTAGCCTGGGTTGTAAAATGTTCTTGTTAAACCCGGTGTATTCCTCTCTAGAGATACACTGTCCAAAGGTGGTCCCATACCCTGCCAGTTGGAATCCATTCTCCAATAAGAGCCCGCGGTTTTGATTGTATACTATGTATATGGAGTGGGAGATACAAGCGTTCTGCTAGATTGTAATTTATTTGTATTTAGACATTATTATAATATCAGGAAATATATGATTTAAAAAAAAACGTTTTGGGTTATCATATGGTAAAAATCATCCATATTTATGTGTTGATTTGGTCTTACGATTACCCTTTTCTTTCGAAAAGATTTTGAGTTTAAAATCAAGTTGGGTGCTGCTTATAAACATAGCAAGTTTTCTCACTATAGTTCACCAGACTGATACGACGTTTGTAATGCTTGGGTCAGCCCGGGTTGTACAGGATCAGGATATTGGATACTGTGAAGAGATGAGCTGGAAGAGTTCAGACATGAAACGACCTAAACTCCCCCTTACGGGAAAGCCCGGATTGCTTTGAGTACACAACGCATCAGACACAAACAATAGAACATTTTATTGCTATTACAACAATTACATCAGAGCATAAGAATATATCAGAGTATGAATAAATAATATTACAGTGGAAAAATATCATATATTTAATAAATTACAGAGCAGCGGAAAATATAATACATGAATAAAACGTGCAGCGGAAATACATCAACTAATAAAATGGAAATACATACGAATATAGCTCCAGTTGTAATCCAAGATCCCGCGAAAAGAAATATTTGCAAAAACTAAAACTACTAGCTGCCCGTGTGGAAAATATAGGCACCCAGAGTTTAGGTTAAAACAATAAACTCCGAGTCAGTCATGGGATTGGTGTGAGAACTAAAACAGTTATTAACTTTAGTTTAATATTTGCTAAATCATAGGACCACGCCGCATGTCACGAAACGGATTTACTCCATATGAATCTCAGTTTAAAATAAAACAACGCAATGCTTTTTGAAAAATGAAGCTGTTGTAAGAATCAGGTCCCATCATACAATGCAACGCAAGCCGGAGGATAGAATTTTCCCTTATAATAGCCAAATATGCTTGGTACGTTTAAAACAATCTCTTTTGATATTACTATAAGTGCATAGTGTCAAAACAACTTCAAATATAAAGGTATCAATCATAGACGACATAGCTACCATATATTATGTTGCCATATATAGGTTTACAATCAAAACCGTACGATGTCGTATTGGAAATTGGATTTCCATCATTAGTCAAGGCTAGGGATGGCTCCTTCCAATTCGAGACACTCTAGCAAATGCCTCAGGATCCCCTGCAGTGAATCTTGGATCCTATAGGGCCGGTCCACACTTATTTCAGTGGATTAGTTATTCCTGAACACACGTTTACCGGTCCTATCGGACCTATCACTTGGCTAGTAGCTTGCTTATAAACAAATCGAATTCCATTTTTAATTCAAGTTTCATATTCATTTTCGAATATAAATTTACAAACCCCTTTTTACTTATCCAAAGTCCAATTTGGATTCAATATACCATTAACTTATTATTCTTCAAATTAGTTAATTCTATTCAATAATTAAAAATCTGATTTTGTTTCAAAAATCAATCCATTTGCTCCACTTGAGTTCATATTTATTTTTTAACTCAAATCTGGATTTTTGTAATGGAAAATAAAGTTTTTTTTTCTTAAAACCCTTTTATTAATTTAAATAAGCCGTTATGGTTTAAAAATAGTTATAGCGCTGCTTTTCTGAAAATTTGATTTTGACGTAACTCAAAGTCTATAAGATGAAATCCATAGTTTTCTCTTTCATTAGAAACTATTATTCAAACGGTCCCGATAATTCTTGTATCAAAAAATTCCGATTTAAATTGAGTTCTATATATCGATTAAAGTTCGAAACGTCAAATTACGAACTACCGCGCTGCGGCAAGTTAATTATATTTAAATATATACGTTTAAACTTCTTTTATAAATAAATTTTAACTCCATTCTCATATATTTTAGTATAGAATATATTAAATTTCCAAATCCAACTTAGTATTTCCAATTATAGTAAATTATCGATTTATATTATTATAAATTCATTTTCAAACTCAACTTCTAGATTGAATTCCAATTCCATTGGAAATTAATTAGTTTATAAAATTCGATATAATTGAATTCTAATTATTAATCTCTTGGATTATCTTTATTCAGTTTAAAATCCGAATTCTAGAATAAAATCAATCGTTCTCCTTTTCGAAAACGATTTCCAATATATTTTTAAATTCAGGTTCAGAATCTAACTTCCAAATCATCTAGTGATAATTTTCTCCACTATATTTATAAACATCGTTTATAATTTAATTTCCTTGTTTTATAAATTAAACAAGCTTCATTTCAAAATCTATTTGAAACTCAATTCCTTTAATATTCCGGATTCCAGAATAAAAACCGTCGTTCCCTTTTGGAAATGATTTCAAATTCTATTTTTTAAATTCATACTTGAATTTAAATTTAGAAATTATCTCTTGATAATTAATTCACCACATTCATAAACATCTTTTATGAGTTTACTTGTTTATATATTCAAACAAGTTCCATTTCAAAATCTGTTTAAAAACCAAAAGCTTATTTAGGAATATTCTATTCATTTTAACTTATCTATACATAACATAGACTGTATTTTAATATTTAATTTTAGATCTTAGTTTCTACCTAATACAATTCCAATACCCTTTCTAGATATAATTTATTTTATAATTTCGGTATAATCTAATTTAATTATCCAATTAAATTGCATTCCGAACATCGGAATAGATTTCATTGTTTTTTTAATCTAAAACGATTCCCAATTCTCATTTTAAATTCACATTTGAATTTAAACTCTCCAATTATCCAATGATAGCTATCCATTTCATATATAAACACTGTTTATAAATTCATTTTAGATCCCCGCATTATCTAATGAAAATTATTTTATTTTATTTATAAACAACATTTATAAATTCACTACTTGTTTTTATTATTCAAAAAAAGTTAATATCTCTTAGCCCATTCGAAATTCAAATTCTATTTTTAGAAAGATAGACTTTTCCATTTTTAATTCTCAAAACCCCTTTTTAAAATATTTTTATATACCAATATTTAGGGCCAGTGATATTTAGATATCCAAAACACTCAATTATCAATCACAGGTTTTCTAACACATCATATATGACAATATATATGAAAAAAAACAATAATAAATTTTGAGGAATCCAGTTGGATCCCTCCAACTTGTTTTCCTGCATCCACAGATGTTTGCCAACATAAATAATACCCATCCTGTTTTAAGGCAGGATATCGCGGTATATAAGGTCATCCATTATAATATATTATGGGGCAAATAGAGTCATCCGCTAATGAGATCGCGGGCATCTGCTAATGGTACAGCGAGAAATATCCAACCACCAATATATATATATATATATATAATAGTAAAAACCATCGATCCTAAATAACTAATATATATAATAAGTACAATTTATCAATAAATAGCAATACAAACAATCAACCAACAAACAACATATAAATATTTATACTAAGTAAAAATTCGATTATAATAAATTATAATCGAACGAGAGTGTGAGTTTACTAACCGTGATTTTTATTTGCAGAACCCATATGTAACAACCCGCAAATTCTGAATCAATTTAAAATTTTTGTTTTAGAAAATATTAATGAATTTTGAGGTTATAATATAATTAATATAAATAATAATGGCTAGAATTTATTTTAATTGAAGTTAGAACGAATAAATTTAATTTAATTATAAAAGGGAATTAGAAATAACGCAGTAGTTTGAAAAGTCAAACTTGAACTTTGACTGACAGTACAGGATGCAAAATTTAACGGATTTTAGTAAAACCAAAAATATTAGAATTTATTTAAAACTATCTTTCTAACGAATCTGAAAAATTGAAATTTCATAGCGGAAATCAAAAGTTATGGCCAATTCAATTTTTAGAAAGGTCGCTGTAGAATTTTTATATATAATATATATGGCCCAAAAGGCTACTTTTTACATATGAAGGAATTTCGACTCGAAACCACTTCCATTGAGTCTGGAATGACTTTTCTGCATTGAAAAACAGTAAACACTTGTATGTTTTGAAGTTTCGGGAATTATTTGTTTAAAAATGTATTTTTAATATTAAATATATAGCCCTTAAAAATAGCCATTTTTCAAACGACCTCCGTTTTCGATGAAACCACTTTTGTTGGAACCGGAATGTCAAATTATAGCTAGGTTTCAATTTTCAGAATTTTTCGAATTAATATGTGAGCGTGGCAAACGAAAATGTGTTTTGACTATTTTAGTTAAATTTAAACGCCTTAAAAATAGCCATTTTTCAAACAGTCTTCGAATTCGACGAAAATAATTTTGTTGGATTCGTATCGTCATAAGAAAGCTAAAAATATATTTTTTTAGAATTTTCTGAGGTCATATGTGGCCCCGGCATATTTAAATGTACGGTCAATATTTAATTAATTAATTTTTAATGGGATTTTAAATAAAATTTCTACAGATTTCGGAATTGGACCTCGAGACCCATCCCATTGCGCTCAGAAGGCCTCAAAACATTAAGATCGACAGTAAGCAAGCCCAATTCAGAGACAGCCCGCATTTTCACCTTTTTAACACATTTTTAATAATAAAATAATACAATAATCCGAAAATAAAACCCTAACCCTAATTTCAATGGCCAGCCACCGCCAGGTCTGTTCATGAAACGACCCGTTACTTACCCGTAAAGGAAAGCGTCAGATAGTTCGCGAACAAGCCACAACAGAACGCATACAGAAGAACATTTCATTGTTATTACAACAATGCATCAGATTACAAGAATATACAGAGTATAAATGAATAAATATTACACAGGAATATTAGAGATTTAAATTACATTTAAATACATCGCAGCGGAAAATAATAAAATACACAACTAGAAGAGATATACGGATACAAAGCTTTCCGGATATCATTCCAGCTGTAAACCAGGATCCTGTGAATATAAATCTGCAAAACCAAAACTACTAGCTGCCCGTGTCAAAATATGGGCACCCAGAGTTTAGGTTAAAACAATAAACTCCAGGTCAGTCATGGGACTGGTGTGAGAACTAAAACAGTTAATCTTTATTTTTAAAGTTTGGTAAATCAAGGGACCACGCCGTATAACACGGAACGGGTTTCCTCCCAAGAATACCAGTGCATAAAACAAACAGCGCAATGCTAAATAAAGAAAAATGAAGCTGTTATAAGACCCAGGTCCTATCACACAATGCAACGCAAGCCGGGGGATAGGGTTTTCCCTTATAACAGCCAAAGAATGCTTGATACGTTTAAAACAAATCATTTGATACTATTATAAGTGCATAGTGTATAAAACAACTTCAAATCATAAGTATCAATCATAGGTGGCATGGGTACCATATATCATGTCACCATATATAGGTTTACAAATAAAACCGCAAATGTCACGTATTTGGAAATTGGATTTCCATCTATGAACCGAGGCAAAAGATAGTCCTCAACCGATTCGAGACTGCCTAGCCCGAGTCTCAGGATCAGAGCTCGAGTGACCCTTGGATCGTCAGGGCCGGTCCACCGATGTGGATTAAACTTAAACCCTGAACATGCGTTTCCCCGCCCTATGGGGCGTAAATGAGCCAACTAAATGACTACATCGGTTCGAGAACGACCGATCAATCCGAGGCGCCTCGCAACAGCAACAACCACATAAGTCAAACTCGTCAGGGCGTGTAAAACCACTGACGCCACTTCTAACTAGGAAGAAACGCATGCCCTCCCTGAGGTCCTCTCCCGTTTTTGGTTCATACCGGGTGTGAAACTCGCGAGGTAAACGTTACACAAAGCTACGCCACAAAGGCCGTGCTTTGATCATCACCACAAGACTTTGCTTTTCAACAGAAGCCTCGATCAATTTCCACTTAGGCATGCCACACAGGCAATTCACTCCATGCGTTTGATATCCATCAATATATAACCCCTGAGCTCGTACGTCTCAGAGAAGGGCGTTAAGCAAGAGAATAAATTCTCCGCCGCCAAACAGATATATATTTAATAGAGATCAATCACACGGACTAAAATCCAATGTCAGACACACAGTCCATTTACAAGTTCGTTCTGGGTCTGAACGAAACCGGAGGCACCTAGTACCCCGCACATCCATCGATCTCCAAGTACGTCTGGACGATCACCAACTGTTTCCATCTTCTTGGGTGTACAGCCCAATCAAGATCATCAGTTATCACCCAAACGACGTGAAGACTTCCGGTCTTCGACCACCGTCTTCATCTTCGACACCACGTCGAAACAGTTATTCAGAATGGGATAAACCCGGTCTTTCTGAATAACTCGCGTATATATTATAAAAGTGTTACACAAACACAACATACGCCTCATTCCAATTCAGAATATTCTTTTTATTCAAATATTCCTATAATTTGGGAAAAGTTCCCATTAGTTTTATCCAAGATAAATTCTTCAAATTTATTCTTTAATCACCTTTGAATATCAATTCAAACTAGTCGGGATTAGCGAACCACACCGAAGTAATCATTTATTTTATTTCCCAATCCCAACCTATTCATCCCATGAAGTAAAACTGGTAATACTTCATATCTAACACCACAGTGTTATCGGTAAATTCAATTACCATTTCACGTTCAAATCTAATTAAAGATTTAACTATCGCCTGGAGTAAAACTGGTGATACTCCATTCTCGATCATTTCAATCTAATTAAAGATTCATTAAAACTCCACTTAGTTTTAATCTTCAACTGGGTTAAAGAATCAGTGTCATTTAAACCACGGTTCACGATAAACCCAAAAATCAATATCACTTCAATTCCAATCAAATATTATTCAATTGGTACACTTCATTAAATCTAAATAAAAAGATTTAATCCTTTCACAACTGGGTTCAAGAACAGTGTTAGTGAAGACACCATTCACGACAAACCCAAATCACATTTGATATTCAATACAAGGCTCTGAATAGAAAATATATCGGCTTATATTCAATATCAAATTCTACGACTAACAAATGTCGTATTGAAATAACGATATAAATGTATATCTTTCAAATTCCCATAACAACATCTGTATAATCACGAATTCCAATCATCGAAATATTCCGAAGACAATTTCGATTCAAATCCACTCCAATGCAATCATTGGAAATTTTGGTTATTTTTAAAACCCTTTTCAAATTCAATTTATTTATTTAAAAATAAATAGAATTATATTTCTAGTTCAAAACTAGTTCATTTCGATAAAAATCTATTTTTACCTTTTCAAATATGGAGTTTTTCATCCCAAATCTTCACAAATCATTTCTTATGATTTTACACAAATTATTACTATTTTTAATAATTTTATCAAGGCCCGTACAGTCGATTTCCATCAATGGCCATCGAACTGCACTTACAGCGACCTTTTTCAAATTTGATTTGGACGTAACTCCAAATCCAACCGTTAGATTTCAAATTTCTAACATTCATTAGAAAGCTCTTTTCGATACGAACCCAATGGTTCCGGTTTTAGGAGAATCCGACGGTCGGATCTCCCGTAATGTCCGTTTGAAATGAATGGTCGAAATTCACGAACTGCCGCGGCGCGGCGCGTTCTATTCAGGCCATTATATTATATATATAATATATATAATATATATTTCGTCGATTTCTATTTAAAACGAATTATATAACTAGTTTTAAAATTCGTTTCAAAAGCAATTTCAACTTCCATTTCAATTCAAATCAAAATTGAATTCTTCTTTATAAATTCGTTTTGAAATTCATTTCTATTCAATTCAAATTTCAATTCAATTTGAATTCATTTAAATTCACTTTCAATTCGTTTCGAATTCGTTTTCAATTCAATTCATTTCGAAATCGTTTTCAATTCAATTCATTTCGAATTCGTTTTCAATTCAATTCAATTCATTTCGAAATCGTTTTCAATTCAATTCATTTCGAAATCGTTTTCAATTCAATTCATTTCGAAATCGTTTTCAATTCAATTCATTTCGAAATCGTTTTCAATTCAATTCATTTCGAAATCGTTTTCAATTCAATTCATTTCGAATTCGTTTTCAATTCAATTCATTTCGAAATCGTTTTTAATTCAATTCATTTCGAAATCGTTTAAAATCGATATAAATATCGTTCACGTCAAAATGGCGTCAATCTAATCATCACGGCTTCACATATTTCTATTTTCAAATATTCTATTTCAAATATTTCCTATTATCAAAATATTTGTTATTATCAAAATATTCTTTATTTTCACGATTGGAATGAGGCCCAATCAATCACCATATAAAGTTAATTATATGGATTCCATACAACACATGTATATAATAGCAACGATAAATAATCAACCATCAACCAAAGTGCACTACACTGTATAAGCATCAAATATAGATATCTAATGCTTATAACAGCCTGTCAATCAATCGATTGACATATTTAATCAATCAGGATGAGTGAACTTCAAATTTCATCCCAACACCCGTGTGGGGTTTCAAACAATCAAACACAGATTTTTATTCGTGCAGTTGGGCGATGTGTAAAATTTATCGACCCAATCGATATCAGTCAAATCAGTGTATACAAACAAATCGGCCGATTTGTTTATAAATATTTATTTATTCACTTTCACTTTCACTTTAAAAATTTTGTTTTTAACGATAATATATTCTATTTTAACACATGAATTTCTATTCATTTCATTCATCAAATAAAATGATATTTTTATTTTTTTTTCTAACATATTTTAGAAAATTTCGGCGGCATAACGACACGATACTAGAAACGGGACGAGGCCTAGCCTTATCCCCGGTCTAGTGAAGGCCCACGCCATTCACACATCAATCATATCAATTTCATTTCACCAAACAATTCAAATCAACTCAAACAATCTAACTAACAACACAGCCAAACAAACAAGTCCATGGTCTGTGGACGATTGTGTCGGGTGCTACTAAGCACCGTCTGCATCCTAGTATATATATATATAACTAGAAAAGAAATAGAAGAGTGAGAAGTTCTCACATATAGCTATCCTAGCTCCACGACACTTCATTGATAGAAAACTTCATCGCTATCGCCTCTTCGTCATCTTCGTTGTCCGCTTTCACTACCTATGTAAAAATCGAATTTTTACTTCGATGTTCAATATATAAAAATCGCATTTTTAATTCGAAGTTCAATATATAAAAATCACATTTTTAATTCGAAGTTCAATATATAAAAATCATATTTTTAATTCGAAGTTCAATATATAAAAATCATATTTTTAATTCGAAGTTCAATATATAAAAATCATATTTTTAATTCGAAGTTCAATATATAAAAATCATATTTTTAATTCGAAGTTCAATATATAAAAATCATATTTTTAATTCGAAGTTCAATATATAAAAATCATATTTTTAATTCTTACGTCATATAAAAATTATATCTTTATATCGCTTTCTTCTTGATAAAAATCCGATCTTTTTATAACTAAAAATTCTAGCTTTTCTTAAACAAAGATCCTAGCTAAAAATATAATCTTTATACGATAAAAACATAATCTTTATATGGTTAAAAATATTAACTTTATACTGTTAAAGCAAAAACTGATTTTTTTTATTTTTTTCTTTTTTCTTATACATAAAACCTAATTTCAGAAAATAAACAAAATTAAACGAACTAAAATAAAAAGGAGAACGCTCACAGTTCGGAGGGCTGAAGAGCACCATTCTTCAGAGGGGCACAGGCCGTCGGGAGGACTGTTGGTGGTGGTGGGGCGCGACAATGAAAAGGAGGGGGCCGCGAATTGAGATTGGGAGAGAGGGGGTTTGCGCTGCGGTGTACTAGAGGGGGGGCTCGAGGTCAAATGGCGTCGTCGATGGTAGGGGGCGGGTGCGCCTCAGGCGACGGTTCGATTTAGGGTTCAGGGGGCGATGTCGATCTTCGATGGAGGCGGCAGCTTTTTGGAGGTTGGGTGGGGGATCGCCGATCATCGGGGGGGAGGGGGGAGATCGCAGTGCGTCGGTGAGGCGTAGAGGGCGGCGGGTTCGTGGGTTCGATCTCCCTTTTTTTTTTATCGCTGACAGTTATGAGGAGAGAGAGAGTGAGAGAGAAAGGTTTTATAATATTTATTATATTATTTTATTATTTAATTTTCTAAAAAGCAACTTTTATTTTTGACCTCGAAACGAGACCCACTGCCTGTCGTCCTTAGCTAATTACCCCTATTCCGAACACAATGGTATATGTATCGTAGGCTGGTTCGGCTGTTTGAATCAGTTTCCGTTAAATTTACATTTAAATCACTATATTGAATTTTAAACGTACATTTCAAATTACCGGGTTCACATACTAACTAGAAAAATTCCAGAAAAATATTTTCTAGCTTCGTATTGACGATACGGTCCTAACAAAACTAGTTTCGCCGAATTCTGAGACCGTTGGAAAAATGGCCAATTTCCAGTCGATTAAATCAACTGAAACTGGTCAAACGCGTTTTCCTTTGCCACACTTACATAGTGATTCGAAAAATTATGAAATTTGAAACATAGCAATAATTCGACATCACGGACCTAACAAAACTGGTTTCATCGAAATCCGAGGTCATTTGCAAAATGTCCATTTTAAGGGCCTTATATATATAAAAATATATATAAATTCCACAGCGACTATTTCTAATTTTAAACTGGACATATCTTATCATTTCTAAGATGAAATCTCAGTTTGTTAACTTCGTTACAAAGATATAGTTATACAGATTCAAATATTTCTTGTTTCGTTCAATTCTGACTTATATTGAATTCTGTATATTCATTTGAAATTAGAAATCGAATTTTCGAACTACCGCGCCATTTTCATTTCCTTTTATAATTATATATAAATATTTATATTCTAACGACGACGCGTATAATATATACGTTCGAATTATATTCAAAATAAATTTCTCGTCGATATTATTTAAAATAATTCATTTTAAATAATCAAAATTCGCTAAAATGGCCAAAATAAAAATTTTAAACTGGCCCAGATTTTCGGGTTATTACAGTTCAAGGGCCAGAATTGTCCGAATTTCAAACCTTAATATCTTCCAATCCACTCGACGAAAATCTACAAATTATATACCGAATCGAAGAGAATTTCAAGACCTTTCAATCCATACGGTTAAGATCGAGTTTTGGTTCATGGATTTCGCGAATTCTTGGCCTGAAGTGGCTGCGTTTTTTGGTGGTTGGCGGGTCCTAGGGGGCGCGAGTTGGTCAAGGGTGGGGTCCGCGGGGAGCTGGTGTCGTGGCGGTTCGAATGGAGGCGATCGATCGGCGGTCGGTGGCTCGGTTAGGCGCGCGCAGGGGAGGTTGGACGGTGGGATTTGTGTGCGGCGAATACGTGGTAACGAGGAAGAAGAAGTCATTTTTATATTATTATTTATTTAATATTTAATTTATGCAATCTTTAAAAATAAATAACTCTCTCATACGAGGTCCGATTGACGAACCGTATGTTGCGTTGGACTCGTCTTTCCGGGAGCTTCGCGATGGCGCAGACCAGAACAGATTCTGAGATAGTCAAATTTTCAACAAAAATCTAGGTGAGAATTCTGAATTTATTATTTAATTAATTATAAATTATTTTTCTTGCGTTAAAAATAATTGTATAATGATGTAAATTCAGATCTGAAATGTTCTGTGATTGATGAATGGTTGATTGTTGTTGGTGGTTTGTTTTGTTGTTCAAGATAGGTTGGATCTTCATTGAATTGAATATATTGTTGAATGTATATGTGGTTAGAGAATTAGATCTAAATCATATTTTATTCAAATTTAAATCGTAATATAGTTGCTCTAATTTATATAAAGTATTAAATTATTTATTCTATCATTTTAATGAATAGTGAAATTTGAACGACGAATAATATATTATTTTTATTTGTTTATTTACAATAGAATATGAACAGAAAATATATAAATCAAAAGAGATTACATTTTCATTGTAATTAGACATAAATCAAAAAGATTACATTTTAATGTAATTAGAAATAAATTAAAAAGATTACATTTTTCAATGTAATTAAAATTGAAATAAAAAGATTACATTTTTCAATGTAATTAAAATTGAAATAAAACGATTACATTTTTTTCAATGTAATTAAAATTGAAGTAAAATGATTATATTTTCATATAATTAAAATTGAAATGAAAATAACATTTTGATTAAAACTTAAGTATTGAAATAAAAATAACATTTTGGTTAAAGCATAAGTATTGAAATAAGAGATCACATTTTTGGTCAAACTTTATTAGTGAAATGAAAATATCATTTTTATCAAAACTTGATTATTGAATTGTAAATATCATTTTTGTCAAAACTTGATTTCTAAAATGAAAGTAACAATTTTGTTTACATTTTATTTGTAAATAAGAAATTATTTTCAGAAGTTACATAGAAATGAATTATTATTTTTATTTGTGTTTTTCAACACAAATATAACTCAGCAAAAGAATTATCTTTTTATTTGTGGTTACAAGCATAAATAAAACTTAGAATATAAATTATTTATTTATATGCATTTTACAATAACAATATTACATAGAAATAAAGTTCATCTTTTTATTTGTATTTTTCAATACAAATATAACATAGAAATTAAGTTCATCTTTTTATTTGTATTTTTCCATACAAATATGACATAGAAATAAAGTCCATCTTTTAATATACATGCTACAACACAAATATATACTTAGAATCTGTTGCACAAATAAAATTCACTTTTTATTTGTCATTTGAAACTCAGAATTTATTAGACGAATAAAATCTACTTTTTATTTGTCATTTAAAAATTAGGATTTATTATACAAATAAAATTCACTTTTATTTGACATTAGAATACATAGAAAAATGTTTACATATAAAATATTCTTTTATATGTTATTAGAATGTATAGAGAAGTATAAAAAAATAAAAGGATTCTTTTATTTGTTATTAGTACACATAGAAAAGTGTAAAACAATGAAATACCTTTTTATGTTATCCTAGAACTGAAATTTTGAGTCCAATCTTTTATTTGCATTCACTAATGCAAACGTACATTGAAATAAAAATTTACCCTTTTATTTGCATCCACCAATTCAAATATATGTTGAAACTAAAATTTATTCTTCTATTTATATTCACTAATGCAAATATAACATGGAAAAATAAGTTAACTTTTTATTTGCATTTTTCAATGCAAATATATATTGAAGATAAAGTTTATTCTTTTATTTGCATTCTCTAATGCGAATATACGTTAAAATATAAATTGTTCTTTTATCTGCATTCCCTAATGCAAATATATTTTGAAAATAGAGTTTGCCCTTTTATTTGCATTCACAAATGCAAATATATTCTGAAAATAAATTTTTTTCTTTTATTTGCATTCTTCAATGCAAATATACATTGGAAATAAAATTATTTCTTTTATTTGCATTCACAAATGCAAATATATTTTGAAAATAAAATTTGCTCTTTTTACATTCACAAATGCTAATATACTTTGAAAATCAAGTTTGTTCTTTTATTTGCATTCCACAATGCAATATAACATCAAAAATAAAAGTTACATTTTTATTTACAAACATAAAAAAGAAATAAACATTTTGCCAAACTTGAGAAGTTAAAATAAAATAATTACTTTTGTCAATTTGTACTAGTTGAAATAAAATAATCACTTTTATCGATTTATACTATTGGAAACAAAATATGCATTTGGTCAAATTGATTAGTTAAAAAGAAATAAACACTTTTGTCAAATTATACTAGTTAATAACAAAATGTTCACTTTTATCAATTTACATTGTTGAAACAATTATTTATTTTAGTCAATTTTTACTAGTTAATCCAAAATAGACATTTTGTCAAAAATATTCATTTTTGTCAAAATGAATTAGTTAAAGCAATTTATATAAAGACATATATATGTTATGTTTGGCAAGACATATAATTGTCAAGATAGGTTAGTTAATCAATATTTATTTTGTCGAAACAAAAATCATCATTTTTGTCTCATTAGAATTGTCAGAACAATATAACTATTCTTGCTTGAGTTTAAACTAGCAAAAATAGAAATTATCAATAGAGACAAAGTTATTATGCTTATTCATTCATTGCAATTGAGAAATTTTCTCGTCATGATTATATATTGTGTGTTACACTTCCATTCACAAGTTACCCGACTTGTTATGTGATTGGGACGATAATTTTCACACATCGCCCAAGTGCACAAATTAGTTTATTATTTGTTTGATGGTTGAAACCCCACACGGGTATTGGGATGAAAATTTACATACACTAATCCCAATATTCAGTTGTATGTTGATCATTAGATCGACAGGCTGTGATGAGCGTTATTGTTTCATTTTAACGCTTACACAGTGGAAATTACACTTTGGATGTAGATGGATGATTTGATGATTATACTGTTGTTATCATATATATATGATGTGTGTGGAATCCATGTAATCCAAATTATATGGTAAATGTTTGAGTCGCATTTCGAGGTGTTCTTTTAAATAAGAATATTTTTACATTAGAAATCCTTTTTATATAAAGTATATATTTTCATAAGAAATATATTGTTAATCAACTATATGTTAAAACAAAAAATGTTTGTAAAAGATAAAAATCTGTAATATAAAGAATATTCCCATTTAGAGTCTTTTATATAAAGAATATTTTCAATGATTACTTTAAGTTTTTTTTTTTATAATTAATATTTAAGAAGAAATCTTTTAATTAAGATTATTAGAAGTCGCAATTATAAACAAATAGAGATGTGAAGTGGATTTATCGTGGACGGTGTTTTAAATGACATTTGTCCTTTAATCCAATTTACATTGATATTATTATTTGGAATTTGTAAATCTATTTTATAGATTTGAAATAAATGATCTTGTAATAATGATTTTTGATAGTAAATCAAAACTGGAATTTTTAATAAATCTTTTAAGAAAGATTTAAGATTTTATTTTCAGAGTATATCTTTGATAAAATTAATGAGAATCTTCTAAAATGAATGTCTTATTAAAAGAATACTCTGAGTTGAAATGTGGCGTAATGTGTGATTTTCCAATATTGGCTTTTTAATCACAAAATACGCGAGTTATTCAGAAAGACCAAGTTTAACCCATTATGAATAATCATCACGGCGATCAAGAGTCGAAGATGAAGACGGTGATTGAAGACCGAAGGTTTTCACATCGTTGGGATGATGATGACTGGTATCTTGAATTGGGAATGGCCTTCCAAGGCAAGGTATTTAGTAATGATCGTCCAAACGCATTTGGAGATCGACGGACACATTGTTTTGCTCAGACCCAGAGCGGACTTGTAAATGGATTGCGTGTCTGACATTGTATTCCTTCCTACTGTATTTGTTGAACGCTACTGATTATATATTTCTGTTTGGTGGTGAAGAATTTATTCTTTACTTATCACCCTTCTCTAAGACATATGAGCTTAGAGGTTATATATATATTGGTAGATGATCAATAATATGGTAGGGTCTGACAATGTGACATGCTTAGATGCAAATGATCAAGGCTTTGTTGAAAAGCAGGTTTTGTGGTTGATGATCAAAACACAGTCTCTTTAGGCATAGCTTTGTGTATATCGTGACTTCGCGAGCCTCACACACCGGTTGAGTCTAAAACGGGAGAAGGGAACGCAGGGAGTGCACACGTTTCTTTCTAGCTAGAAGTGGTGTTGGGCTTTAACACGACCCGACATTTGCTTATGTGGTTGAAGGAATTTTTGCGAGGCCTCGGTTTATTCTTATCGGTCGCCCTCGGCTGATTTGTAGATCCAATAGGATCGGGGAGCGTGTGTTCAGGCATAACTAATCCACTAAAGTATTTGTGGACCGGCCCTGCTGTATCCAAGGGTTCGCCAGCGTCCGAATCCTGAGGCATTGCTAGAGTGTCTCGAATCGGTCAGGAGCTCCTCCCTAGCCTTGACTCATGATGGAAACCCAATTTCCAATACGCCCTTGCGGTTTTGATTGTATAACTAGTATGGCGACATAGTAGATGGTAGCTGTGCCGTCTAGTATTGATATTATGTTTGAAATGTTTTAAATATATATATACACACTAATAATAATATCGTTTTTACGTATCAAGCATCTTTTGACCATTATAAGGTAAAACCCTATCCTCTGGTGTGCGTTGCATTGTGTGATGGGACCTGGGTCTTATAATGGTTTCATTTTTCTAAAAAGCATTACATTATTCGACGATTTACTTTATTTATGCACTGGCAATCCAATGGAGTAAACCCGTTCCGCGTTAGCGGCGTGGTCCTGTGATTAGCCTACTTATTAGATAAGTTAAGTATAGAATTCTCACACCAGTCCCACGACTGACCTGTAGTTTGTTTCACTTTGCAAACTCGGGTGCCCTCTTTCCACATGGGTAGTCGAGTAGCTTTTTGCAGATATAGTTAAGCAGGATCCTGGATTGAAGCCTAAAGCTGAGTCCAGAATATTGGTAGCCTTCCGCTGAGATTAGTTCCGCTGCAATGTATTAAATTATTGTAATGTATCTTCCGCTGTATTATTTATCGATGTACTCTAATCTTCTGTACCCTGATGTAACATTTAGTATTGATGTTATAAAAGTCTGTGTTGTTGTTCTGATGTGTTGTATGCCCAAAGTTAACGTACGCGGGTTTTGAACGGTCTTGATCGATCTTGCGATCGATTGGGGTCGGGTTAAATTCGGGGTCGTTACAGGTGGTATCAGAGCCAGGTTAGCTCAAATCTTTGGGGTACAATTCATTAGAACTGAACAGAAGATTCATCAGAGGTAGGATTAGTAATATCCTATAAAAGAATACTCATTGGAGATGGGATCAGTAGTATCCTAGAATGAGAATACTCATTAGAGATAGGGTTAGCAATGCCCTAGAATGAGTCAGAGTGAAGAAGAATTTATAATTAACGTACTTGTTATTATATATAATTCGATTTTAGAAATTATGATTTTGAATATATAAAAGTTATATATTTTTGAAAATTTAATCAACTAATTGATTGGCGATTGTGTTGTGTGAATATGAGTTCAACTAATAAAAATGATTAAACAATTAAAGAATGAGAATTAAATTAGTTAAATAAACAACTTTAGCTTCATTTCCTTTTCGAGGACGAAAAGATTTTAAGTGGGGGAGATTGTAAAAACCCGCATATTCTGAACCAATTTAAAATTTTTGTTTTAGAAAATCTTAATGAATTTTGAGGTTATAATATAATTAATATAAATAATAATGGCTAGAATTTATTTTAATTGAAGTTAGAACGAATAAATTTAATTTAATTATAAAAGGGAATTAGAAATAACGCAGTAGTTTGAAAAGTCAAACTTGAACTTTGACTGACCGTACAGGATGCAAAATTTAACGGATTTTAGTGAAACCAAAAATATCATAATCTATTTAAAAATATCTTTCTAACAAATCTGAAAAATTGAAATTTCATAGCGGAAATCAAAAGTTATGGCTAATTCAATTTTTAGAAAGGCCGTTGTAGAATTTTTATATATAATATATATGGCCCAAAAGGCTATTTTTCACATATGAAGGAATTTTGACTCGAAACCACTTCCATTGAGTCTGAATGACTTTTCTGTATTGAGAACAGTAAACACTTGTATGTTTTGAGTTTCGGGAATTATTTGTTTAAAAATGTATTTTTAATATTAAATATATAGCCCTTAAAAATAGCCATTTTTCAAACGACCTCCGTTTTCGACGAAACCACTTTTGTTGGAACCGGAATGTCAAATTATAGCTAGGTTTCAATTTTCAGAATTTTTCGAATTAATATGTGAGCGTGACAAATGAAAATGTGTTTTGACTATTTTAGTTAAATTTAAACGCCTTAAAAATAGCCATTTTTCAAACAGTCTCAGAATTCGACGAAAATAATTTTGTTGGATTCGTATCGTCATAAGAAAGCTAAAAATATTATTTTTAGAATTTTCTGAGGTCATATATGGCCCCGGCATATTTAAATGTACGGTCAATATTGAATTAATTAATTTTTAATGGGATTTTAAATAAAATTTCTATAGGTTTCGGAATTGGACCCCAAGACCCATCCCATTGCGTTCAGAAGGCCTCAAAACGTTAAGATCGACAGTAAGCAAGCCCAATTCGGAGACAGCCTGCATTTTCACCTTTTTAACACAATTTAAATAATAAAATAATCCAAAAATAAAACGCTAATCCTAATTTCAATGGCCAGCCGTCGCCAGGTCTGTTCAAGGGCCAGAATTGTCTGAATTTCAAACCTTAATATCTTCCAATCCACTCGACGAAAATCTACAAATTATATACCGAATCGAACAGAATTTTAAGACCTTTCAACCCATACGGTTAAGATCGAGTTTTGGTTCATGGATTTCGCGAATTCTCGGCCTGAAGTGGCTGCGTTTTTTTGGTGGATGGCGGGTCCTAGGGGGCGCGAGTTGGTCAACGGTGGGGTCTGCGGGGAGCTGGTGTCGTGGCGGTTCGAATGGAGGCGATCGATCGGCGGTCGGTGGCTCGATTGGGCGCGCGCAGGGAAGGTTGGACGGTGGGATTTGGGTGCGGCGAATACGTGGTAACGAGGAAGAAGTCATTTTTATATTATTATTTTATTTATTTAATATTTAATTTATGCAATCTTTAAAAATCAATAACTCTCTCATACGAGGTCCGATTGACGAACTGTAAGTTGCGTTGGACTCGTCTTTCCGAGAGCTTCGCGATGACGCAGACCAGAGCCGATTCTGAGACAGTCAAATTTTCAACAAAAATCTAGGTGAGAAGTCTGAATTTATTATTTAATTAATTATAAATTATTTTTCTTGTGTTAAAACTAATTATATAATGATGTAAATTCAGATCTGAAATGTTCTGTGATTGATGAATGGTTGATTGTTGTTGGTGGTTTGTTTTGTTGTTCATGATAAGTTGGATCTTCATTGAATTGAATATATTGTTGAATGTATTTGTGGTTAGAGAATTAGATCTAAAATTAGATCTAAATCATATTTTATTCAGATTTAAATCGTAATATAGTTGCTCTAATTTATATAAAGTATTAAATTATTCATTCTATCATTTTAATGAACAGTGAAATTTGAACGATGAATAATATATTATTTTTATTTGTTTATTTACAACAGAATATGAACCGAAAATATATAAATCAAAAGAGATTACATTTTCATTGTAATTAGACATAAATAAAAAAGATTACATTTTTAATGTAATTAGAAATAAATTAAAAAGATTTCATTTTTCAATATAATTAAAATTGAAATAAAAAGATTACATTTTTCAATGTAATTAAAATTAAAATAAAACGATTCCATTTTTTTCAATGTAATTAAAATTGAAGTAAAATGATTATATTTTCACATAATTAAAATTGAAATGAAAATAACATTTTGATTAAAACTTAAGTATTGAAATAAAAATAACATTTTGGTTAAAGCATAAGTATTGAAATAAGAGATCACATTTTTGGTCAAACTTTATTAGTGAAATGAAAATATCATTTTTATCAAAACTTGATTATTGAATTGAAAATATCATTTTTGTCAAAACAAGATTTCTGAAATGAAAGTAACAATTTTGTTTACATTTTATTTGTAAATAAGAAATTATTTTCAGAAGTTACATAGAAATGAATTATTATTTTTATTTGTGTTTTTCAACACAAATATAACTCAGCAAAAGAATTATCTTTTTATTTGTGGTTATAAGCATAAATAAAAATTAGAATATAAATTATTTATTTATATGCATTTTACAATACAAATATTACATCGAAATAAAGTTCATCTTTTTATTTGTATTTTTCAATACAAATATAACATAGAAATTAAGTTCATCTTTTTATTTGTATTTTTCCATACAAATATGACATAGAAATAAAGTCCATCTTTTTATATACATGCTACAACACAAATATATACTTAGAATTTGTTACACAAATAAAATTCACTTTTTATTTGTCATTTGAAACTCAGAATTTATTAGATGAATAAAATCTACTTTTTATTTGTCATTTAAAAATTAGGATTTATTATACAAATAAAATTCACTTTTATTTGACATTAGAATACATAGAAAAATGTTTACATATAAAATATTCTTTTATATGTTATTAGAATGTATAGAGAAGTATAAACAAATAAAAGGATTCTTTTATTTGTTATTAGTACACATAGAAAAGTGTAAAACAATGAAATACCTTTTTATGTCATCCTAGACCTGAAATTTTGAGTCCAATCTTTTATTTGCATTCACTAATGCAAACATACATTGAAATAAAAATTTACCCTTTTATTTGCATCCACCAATACAAATATATGTTGAAACTAAAATTTATTCTTCTATTTACATTCACTAATGCAAATATAACATGGAAAAATAAGTTAACTTTTTATTTGCATTTTTCAATGCAAATATACATTGAAGATAAAGTTTATTCTTTTATTTGCATTCTCTAATGCGAATATACATTAAAATATAAATTGTTCTTTTATCTGCATTCCCTAATGCAAATATATTTTGAAAATAGAGTTTGCCCTTTTATTTGCATTCACAAATGCAAATATATTCTGAAAATAATTTTTTTTTCTTTTATTTGCATTCTTCAATGCAAATATACATTGGAAATAAAATTATTTCTTTTATTTGCATTCACAAATGCAAATATATTTTGAAAATAAAATTTGCTCTTTTTACATTCACAAATGCTAATATACTTTGAAAATCAAGTTTGTTCTTTTATTTGCATTCCACAATGCAATATAACATCAAAAATAAAAGTTACATTTTTATTTACAAACATAAAAGAGAAATAAACATTTTGCCAAACTTGACTAGTTAAAATAAAATAATTACTTTTGTCAATTTGTACTAGTTGAAATAAAATGATCACTTTTATCGATTTATACTATCGGAAACAAAATATGCATTTGGTCAAATTGATTAGTTAAAAAGAAATAAACACTTTTGTCAAATTATACTATTTAATAACAAAATGTTCACTTTTATCAATTTACATTGTTGAAACAATTATTTATTTTAGTCAATTTTTACTAATTATGTAACGACCCGTGTTTTGCCCGTCGAATATTTAATTATTGTTTTAAATATTATATATTGGAAATATAATAGTTTTTAAATATTTAGTTCGTTATTAAAATGAAGTTGAACGTTATAATTTTTATATAATATAAATCAAGCTTGAAAATGGCGTGCAGTTCGTAATATGGAGTTTTGAACTTCAACTGGATATATAGAGTCCGATATAAGTCGGATCTCTGTGAAACAAGAAATGTTGGGGGCGTGTTGACAATAGCTTTCATATGAAAGAGAAAAATCCAGATTCTGTGTTATTGGGTGCAAGTTACAGCTAAAACAAATTTCGGGAAAAAACGCTGTGGAATTTGCTATCGACCTCTAAAATGGCCATTTTGCAAACAAACTCTGTTTTCGAGGAAATCATTTTCATTGGAACCGTATCGTCAAATTATTGTCAGAAAATCAAACCGCATAGCAAACCGATGACGTATGTGGCTGCAACAACCGTAAACGTCCGTTAAAATCACTATAGCGCATAACTACTTCAATAAGGAGTATTTGAGTGTAACTTGAGCAGAAAATCGAATTAGGCCGCGAAACCAGTTCCGTTGAGTTCGTATCGTCGATTAGAGTCAGGATAGGTATATAGTTTGTTATTTTTGGAGACTGTGAAATTTCGCGTTAAAAAGGGTAGTGCGGTACGCGGTAAAAATAGCCTACCGGGCAAACGGTCTTAGAATGCGACGAAACTAGTGCCGTTGGGTTTGTATCGAAAAGTTATTATAGGATTTAAAGGTTTCAAGGTGATCGGGTTTAGCTGGTGATCGCGGTAAATTAAAACGCGTGTTTATTTCTGGTTTTATAAGGGAATTTTTTTCAAACGAAGTCGGAATTCGACGAAACTTGTCCCATTGGATCCGGAACCTCTTTTTACATTAAGATTAGCATTTTTATCAGTAAACATAAATCGTTTGTAGTAATTTTATCGCATTACTTTAGAATGAAGTATCGTTATAATGATATATTAATATTTCTAACCTATATATATCATATATTTCTATTAAATCCATCCCACTGTTCCTTCTCTTTCTTGTATTTCAAATCTTTGTTTTCTTGCCTGCCGACAGCACACTGCTACCTACAATCTTACATGTCTATTCTAAACCGCCATATGTTTCCAAATCCTTGTCTTCCCACATGCATGTCACATAGCTTTCCATTTTCATATCACAGACCTACCAGATTGAAAGGAAAATACAAGAATGACGCGCAGACCTACTGAAACAAACATATGAAAGAGAGCACATCTGCGCACCTATTTCATTTCCTTGCAAACAAACAGCTATGCACATGGAGCTACACCCTTACCTTCCTATTCTACATTCTGAAACCCACATGCTGTGTGTATGTCCTTCTATAAAATGAAATCACCTGCCATGCTCTTATCACTGCACAGCTATGTTAATCCACATGCCTACCTCTTTTCATATCAGCTCCCTATTTTCCTATCAACACTTTTCCTTTCTGTCTTTCACCGATATAACAATTGCATGCAAATCTATTAACATGGGCATACCTACCCATGTATACTGTGTACCCTACCCAGCCCAGCACCGTGATGGCCAAGGAACTTTCGTCCTATAAATAAGCGCAGGAACCTCACGCATTTCCTTCATCCTCAAATCTATTGCCGCAAGCTGAATGGTTTATTAAAAAAAAGAAGAGAAGAACGCACTGCAAAAATTTCAAAACAGATGGGAGCGAAGGAAGTAAATTGCAGAGGTTGAGAGAGGGGGTGGCAAGGAGGTCGCCGGAACTCAAGCGAAGTCGGAGCTAGTGGTGTTAGCGGAGACAAGGACGGTGGTGGGTTTCGGAGTTGGACACAGGGGAAGATGGAGAGGGAGGTCGGGCGCCAGTTCTTTGACATGGAGGTAGAACTCCGTGAACCAAGGGGGCATGCTGATGATGGAATGGCGTGAGGGTAACAGCAAGCAAGAGGTTTTGCGTTGGGGATTTAAAGTGGGGGAATGAGCAGGCAATACGGAGGAGGGGCTCATCCTAATGGCAACGTGGGTGGAAGGGCGGTGGTCCAGTGCAAGAAGCGTCGCGAGTTCGTGTGAGGACAATGGGTTTTGAACTGGCATCAGGTAAAGGATCGAACAGATTAATTCTAAATGTAATTAGTTAAACTAATAATTTAGTTAATTAATTAAGCCAGCTAAGTTTAGTCATATATGTATAAGTTTAAGAATAAAGCGCCTGGGAAGTGTTTGCAAAAGCCGGACCCTTTTCTTATATTCCTACAACGGCCTAAGTATGAATTGCCTAATTTGTTTAATGTACCCAATATTTTAATGTGGTCGAGGTAACATAAGTTTGCAATTTAATAAAATATTATCTAGAGTTATTAGTAATTTTATTTTAATAAGTGAATACCATATTAATTGATAACTCGGTCATACAGTGACGGTAGCGGAACTGAACAGGGAACCGTATGGATGAATGCAACACGATGAAGCTGGCAGAGTCAGCATTGGCAGCGGTTGGAATTTTTAGCCAGTTTAATTTAAATAAACCAAACTGTTCCAGCGACAGACGATGCAAGGTGAGTTAACCTCACTCAATTACCCTTTTTATATTTTATATAAATTGGGTATTTTAATTTTGTGTGCTCTGCTTGCCAATTGTTGACTGCTTTGCTAGTTATCTATTTAACTGTTGATTTAACCGCTGAAATTAAACTGTGTTTAATTTCAGTGGAATACAAAATCGTTATTTTAACGATTGGACCCAACGGAGGTAACTCACCCTGTTGGTTACGTTTATTTATAAGCGTGCTTAGTTGTTTGAAGTGTTCGGTTATTTGATTGGTGCTAAATGGTTGTTATTTATTATCAGTTGAATGTGATTAATTTGATTTGGCTGCATGTTCAACATCTGGTTGGTTTAAACTAATAAGTGGGATTGGTTGGGTATTTGGCAAAGTATGGCCTATTAAATCAATTGTTTACAAATGGTGGTTCACCGTCAAGTAAATCGATAGAATTGAGGTTATGAAAATTTAATTTTTATAACCAGGATTAGATTTTGAATTATATTATTTCGAATAAAAGTTATTTAAGAAAAATAAATAAATATTTTATTTATTTAAGATTTTGATTGGTTTTTTAATTATTTTGCAAAGTAAATGCCGATGTTAGTCATATTTACATGTAGTAGAATAAGAGATAAACTGAATGGTTAAACATTGGAAATTATTTTTGTAAGGAAACAATTAATGGAAATTATTTAAATTATTTATTTTTAATTAATTTAAAGCGTGGAGTAATTGAATTCGGTTAATAAAATAATCAGGGTTTGAGTTAATTAAATCGACTGTTGTGAACTGGATTTGATTATCAGGTTAATGTGTTTAGATTAAATGGTTAAATAAATATTGTTTAAATAAGGTTTTTAAAGGAATTAACTATTTTACAATAGTTAATGATTAAAGAAAGGTGTTATCGTGATGTATAGTAATTTAGGAAATTTGTTTTCATTGAATAAATGTATAAAGTGATCGATGGTGAAATGGAATCAAAGTAAGTGATCAAGGGAGTTTATAACGACTGATACCTTTAAACCCGAGATTTAATAACGAAGTTATAAAGAGGTTTTTTTGAGTAAGTTCGATTTCTTAATATAAACTTGAATTAAGAAAAAGGAAGAGAAGACGAAAGGGTTATATTACATCAGAATTAGATAAAGGAAGTCTGAAGTGCTACATCGTTAATTCTAAATTAACGTTACTTAAGAATGTGGTTAAGAAAAAGGGGAAGATTCTTAAGTAAGATTTCCAATGTGGAAAATGGTCGAATTGATTGGGAAGTTGATTGGTAAAAGGGGATTTGGACAAAGGAATGGGTCGTGGGGTTGTATAACAAAAATCCAAGTTATGATGAGAATTGGTTTGAGATCGAAATGGAATTTTGGTGTTTGGGTTACAACTCATATTTATCTGAGGATGAGAACGGTGTTGATCAAGGTCTGAGAGGTAATTAAAATACCCCAACTTGAACAACATCGGGAATATCTGAAGATAGTATTAGTTGGTAATCGTAAGAGACGTTAGTGGATATGGTTTGAAAATCTAAACAGCGATTTTAGCGCTGTTGTTATAATATATGTTTTGTAAATCTAATATAGCGATTGTAGCGCTTTTGCTATTGTAAATGGGTTGTAAACCTAAACAGCGATTATAGCGCTGTTGTTTTGTAAATCTAAATAGTAATTATAACGTTATTGTTATAACATATGTGCTATAAATTTCTTTGTTAAAACTAATGGATTTCCGAATTTAAAAGATGATTTGAAGGAAGAATTAAGTGGGAAATTGAATATAGTTATTCGAGATAGAATTAGCCAAACATAATTATTCGGCTGAGTTTCCATTTCGTACGACTGCTAGCGTAATTTGCAGGGCTGCAGATAGCCTACGGCGGTCGGATGTTTCCTAAGGGAATTAGGCGTAACCATTGTTATCGTCGCGATCTAGAGTCAAGAGAATGGAGTTAAGTAAAATAGTAGTAAATCGACAGGGTTAAAGGAGTCGAGTTAATCAGTTAGAGTTAACCACTTTGAGTTAATCAATTGGAAATCGATTAGAGTTAAATCGAATTAGAATTATTCAAATATCGTATTTTTAAATATTAACAGAGTTAGAAGTTTTGATTTAACAAAGTAAATCAAGTGTTAAAAGGTCAGGTGATGCTGAATACTTAACCAGTGAACTCATTGGAGTGTCATGATTGAAACACTGTTTATTTTGATAGTTAAAACACCGACTATCAAATCTGTCCAATACGATTGTTGGTATGGAAAGACCGGGATCGAATTTATATTCGAAAACCATTCCAACCAACAAATACGTGAAGATATCAGAAGATGATCGAGATGGAACATTGAAGACCGTGGGCTTTCATAAACGGAAGAACCACTAATATTCTCTGCTTGGCAAGTAGAGATAAGTTGTGATTCTGTCGTGGTTGGAATCTACGGGTTGCAAGGACTTCTCGCTACTGATCCATGGGGTGATTCCTATATTGGATGCAGTAGGAGAGTGCCTTCGGTTCATCCTGTTCTTGGATGACTTGTATGGACGGATGTCTGACAGAGTATTTCCAAAGGGTCACGTACGTTGATTTCTTAAAACGTGCTATAGTTGTTGGCGGAGAATTTGCCGTTCTCTTAGCTTTCAGCTAGAGTATTTTTGTGGGCGTCAATTAGTTATATCTAACGGATCTGACGATGTGGCATTCAAAGTGAATGGTGATCAGATGTTTCAAAAACAAACTCTGACCTCAAGCCTCATCAACCGAGAAATGACAAAAATCGGGCAGGCAGCATGGCTATGTGGGTCGCTCCCATTAGGGTGTATAATCACCTATCTAGAGAGAATCCTATTTGCTTCTTTAATCTATGTTTCGATGCTGTCCCTTTCTGGGAGACGGTTGCTGATCCCAACCGTCGGTGATATACATTCGATACACTCAAGCGAAATGAGTGGTCGGTCATGTGTGGGCCGGGTTGCAAGACGTTCTTTTTGAACCCAGTGTATTCGTCTCTACAGATACACTATCGGCAGGTGGTCCCATACCTTGTCATAGTTGGAACTCCAATCTCCAATAAGCGCCAACGGTTTTATTTGTATACTATATATGTGGAGCGTGAGATGCAAGCGTTCCACTAGATTGTTATTTACTTGTATATAGACATTATTATAATATCAGAAAAGATATTGGTTTTCAAAACTGTTTTGGGTTATCGTAAGGTAAAAACCATCCGTATTTATGTGTGGATTTGGTCTTACGATTATCCTTTTCTTTTGAAAGGATTTTGAAATTTAAAATCATGATTGGATGATTTACCCTTAATACTGTGTGAGTTTATCTCACTCTGGTTCACCAGACTGACCCGGTGTTTTGTAAATGCTCGGGTTAGACCGGGTTGTACAGGTTCAGTTTATCGTCTGTTGTGAAGAGACGAGCTGGAGATGATCAGACGTATGATATTATATAGCTACTATTCCGCTATGTGCTGTATATGGGAACAGGATATTATAACTGCGTGCTGTACTCTGATATTGTAAGTTTTTTAAATCTCTCAATAAAGATTTATTTCAGTATTATATTTTGTTCCGCTGCGATGTGAGACTCTGTGTGGTGTTGCTTTCTTCTTCTTCTTCTTCTTCTTCTTCTATTCAATATTTCTACCTTATCTATTCTCACCCTCTAACTTCTTTCTATTAAGGATCTGGAATGTTCGATGTCTGAATGGTCAACACGGTAGTTTGATGTTGATTTTCGGAGTCGAAAATCCCAGTTCATTACAGTGGTATCAGAGCTGTTGGTTAAGTGATTACCTAGGCTCTGTGGCGTGACTCAGTAGAGATGGGGTTAGTAATACCCGAGATTGAGTTTGAGTGTATATATACAAGTGAACGTATTTGTAGATTTTATAAAAATTGTTTTATATTGTGGAGATTTATTTGTTTGAGTTGGTTATGAGTTCTGGTCGATCAGTTCGATCCACTGTATCGATAGGGGTTTCTAAGCACTCAAGTACGATAAACCGACACAGTATGTTTTGAAAGAGGGTAAATGAAATAATTTACCCAAATTATATTTTGATATAAAGGAAATATATATATTGGAAATATAATAATATATTGGATGTGTTGGTTGATTTTAATTGAAATGGTTATATAAATAACCAACTAGAATTCGTATAATATAAAAGCAGATTTATTAAATCTGAAATTAAAATCAGAATTGGAATTAAAATTCCCAAAAGTGGGAAAGGTGTTTACAAATGAACTTGGATTGAATATATGAGAATTTTTAGAATCCTGGGAGATTTTAAATTTGTTTACAGACATTGAGGCGGTATTTTGAAAAGATTTCAAAAATGAAAATGTTTAATTATGGGTTGATAAGTGATATAGTATTGAACTCACTTTGATAGCTGGGAAATAACTCTGAGGATGCTGGCCACATCATCAGTGTTCATTTTCGAGTTCTAAGTGACGAATTACTAAAAAAAAAATTCTTGTTTTGGATTTCTTTGAGCAAAACAAGTTGTTTGAAATTCAAAAAGGAATATTGGTTTTGAAAGAACTGAACTATTTAAAAACTCCTAGGGAAATTAATTGAACAAAAAGAAATTTTCCGATATTTTTGAAAATATTTATATACGGTAATGAATCGGTTTTGGATTTATAATAAATTGAAAATGAATGGGTTTATAACATTCTTTCTTACCTTAGCAATTTCGAGGACGAAATTATTTTAAGGGGGGAAGAATGTAACGACCCGTGTTTTGCCCGTCGAATATTTAATTTAATTATTATTTTAAATATTATATATTGGAAATATAATAGTTTTTAAATATTTAGTTCGTTATTAAAACGAAGTTGAACGTTATAATTTATATATAATATAAATCAAGCTTGAAAATGGCGTGCAGTTCGTAATATGGAGTTTTGAACTTCAACTGGATATATAGAGTCCGATATAAGTCGGATCTCTGTGAAACAAGAAATGTTGGGGGCGTGTTGACAATAGCTTTCATATGAAAGAGAAAAATCCAGATTCCGTGTTATTGGGTGCAAGTTACGGCTAAAACAAATTTCGGGAAAAAACGCTGTGGAATTTGCTATCGACCTCTAAAATGGCCATTTTGCAAACAAACTCTGTTTTCGAGGAAATTAGTTTCATTGGAACCGTATCGTCAAATTATTGTCAGAAAATCAAACCGCGTAGCAAACCGATGTCGTATGTGGCTGCAACAACCGTAAACGTCCGTTAAAATCACTATAGCGCGTAACTACTTCAACAAGGAGTATTTGAGTGTAACTTGAGCAGAAAATCGAATTAGGCCGCGAAACCAGTTCCGTTGAGTTCGTATCGTCGATTAGAGTCAGGATAGGTATATAGTTTGTTATTTTTGGAGACTGTGAAATTTGGCGTTAAAAAGGGTAGTGCGGTACGCGGTAAAAATAGCCTACCGGGCAAACGGTCTTAGAATGCGACGAAACTAGTGTCGTTGGGTTCGTATCGAAAAGTTATTGTAGGATTTAAAGGTTTCAAGGTGATCGGGTTTAGCTGGTGATTGCGGTAAATTAAAATGCGTGTTTATTTCTGGGTTTATAAGGGATTTTTTTCAAACGAAGTCGGAATTCGACGAAACTTGTCCCATTGGATCCGGAACCTCTTTTTACATTAAGATTAGCATTTTTATCAGTAAACAGAAATCGTTTGTAGTAATTTTATCGCATTACTTTAGAACGAAGTATCGTTATAATGATATATTAATATTTCTAACCTATACATATTATATATTTCTATTAAATCCATCCCACTGTTCCTTCTCTTTCTTGTATTTCAAATCTTTGTTTTCTTGCCTGCCGATAGCACACTGCTACCTACAATCTTACATGTCTATTCTAAACCGCCATATGTTTCCAAATCCTTGTCTTCCCACATGCATGTCACATAGCTTTCCATTTTCATATCACAGACCTACCAGATTGAAAGGAGAATACAAGAATGACGCGCAGACCTACTGAAACAAACATATGAAAGAGAGCACATCTGCGCGCCTATTTCATTTCCTTGCAAACAAACAGCTATGCACATGGAGCTACACCCTTACCTTCCTATTCTACATTCTGAAACCCACATGCTGTGTGTATGTCCTTCTATAAAATGAAATCACCTGCCATGCTCTTATCACTGCACAGCTATGTTAATCCACATGCCTACCTCTTTTCATATCAGCTCCCTATTTTCCTATCAACACTTTTCCTTTCTGTCTTTCACCGATATAACAATTGCATGCAAATCTATTAACATGGGCATACCTACCCATGTATACTGTGTACCCTACCCAGCCCATCACCGTGATGGCCAAGGAACTTTATTCCTATAAATAAGCGCAGGAACCTCACGCATTTCCTTCATCCTAAAATCTATTGCCGCAAGCTGAATGGTTTAAAAAAAAAAAGAGAAGAACGCACCGCAAAAATTTCAAAACAGATGGGAGCGAAGGAAGTAAATTGCAGAGGTTGAGAGAGGGGGTGGCAAGGAGGCCGCCGGAACTCAAGCGAAGTCGGAGCTGGTGGTGTTGGCGGAGACAAGGACGGTGGTGGGTTTCGGAGTTGGACACAGGGGAAGATGGAGAGGGAGGTCGGGCGCCAGTTCTTTGACATGGAGGTAGAACTCCGTGAACCAAGGGGGCATGCTGATGATGGAAAGGCGTGAGGGTAACAGCAAGAAAGAGGTTTTTCGTTGAGGATTTAAAATGGGGGAATGAGCAGGCAGTACGGAGTAGGGGCTCATCCTAATGGCAACGTGGGTGGAAGGGCGGTGGTCCAGTGCAAGAAGCGTCGCGAGTTCGTGTGAGGACGATGGGTTTTGAACTGGCATCAGGTAAAGGATCGAACGGATTAATTCTAAATGTAATTAGTTAAACTAATAATTTAGTTAATTAATTAAGCTAGCTAAGTTTAGTCAAATATGTATAAGTTTAAGAATAAAGTGCCTGGGAAGTGTTTGCAAAAGCCGGACCCTTTTCTTATATTCCTACAACGGCCTAAGTATGAATTGCCTAATTTGTTTAATGTACCCAATATTTTAATGTGGTCGAGGTAACATAAGTTTGCAATTTAATAAAATATTATCTAGAGTTATTAGTAATTTTATTTTAATAAGTGAATACCATATTAATTGATAACTCGGTCATACAGTGACGGTAGCGGAACTGAACAGGGAACCGTATGGATGAATGCAACACGATGAAGCTGGAAGAGTCAGCATTGGCAGCGGTTGGAATTTTTAGCCAGTTTAATTTAAATAAACCAAACTGTTCCAGCGACGGACGATGCAAGGTGAGTTAAACTCACTCAGTTACCCTTTTTATATTTTATATAAATTGGGTATTTTTATTTTGTGTGCTCTGCTTGCCAATGGTTGACTGCTTTGCTAGTTATCTATTTAACTGTTGATTTAACCGCTGAAATTAAATTGTGTTTAATTTCAGTGGAATACAAAATCGTTATTTTAACGATTGGACCCAACGGAGGTAACTCACCTTGTTGGTTACGTTTATTTATAAGCGTGCTTAGTTGTTTGAAGTGTTCGGTTATTTGATTGGTGCTAAATGGTTGTTATTTATTATCAGTTGAATGTGATTAATTTGATTTGGCTGCATGTTCAACATCTGGTTGGTTTAGACTAATAAGTGGGATTGGTTGGGTATTTGGCAAAGTATGGCCTATTAAATCAATTGTTTACAAATGGTGGTTCACCGTCAAGTAAATCGATAGAATTGAGGTTATGAAAATTCAATTTTTATAACCAGGATTAGATTTTGAATTATATTATTTTGAATAAAAGTTATTTAAGAAAAATAAATAAATATTTTATTTATTTAAGATTTTGATTGGTTTTTTTTATTATTTTGCAAAGTAAATGCTGATGTTAGTCAGATTTACAAGTAGTAGAATAAGAGATAAACTGAATGGTTAAACTTTGGAAATTATTTTTGTAAGGAAACAATTAATGGAAATTATTTAAATTATTTAAATTTAATTAATTTAAAGCGTGGAGTAATTGAATTCGGTTAATAAAATAATCAGGGTTTGAGTTAATTAAATCGACTGTTGTGAACTGGATTTGATTATCAGGTTAATGTGTTTAGATTAAACGGTTAAATAAATATTGTTTAAATAAGGTTTTTAAAGGAATTAACTATTTTACAATAGTTAATGATTAAAGAAAGGTGTTATCGTGATGTATAGTAATTTAGGAAATTTGTTTTCATTGAATAAATGTATAAAGTGATCGATGGTGAAGTGGAATCAAAGTAAGTGATCAAAGGAGTTTATAACGACTGATACCTTTAAACCCGTGATTTAATAACGAAGTTATAAAGAGGTTTTTTTGAGTAAGTTCGATTTCTTAATATAAACTTGAATTAAGAAAAAGGAAGAGAAGACGAAAGGGTTATATTACATCAGAATTAGATAAAGGAAGTCTGAAGTGCTACATCGTTAATTCTAAATTAACGTTACTTAAGAATGTGGTTAAGAAAAAGGGGAAGATTCTTAAGTAAGATTTCCAATGTGGAAAATGGTCGAATAGATTGGGAAGTTGATTGGTAAAAGGGGATTTGGACAAAGGAATGGGTCGTGGGGTTGTATAACAAAAATCCAAGTTATGATGAGAATTGGTTTGAGATCGAAATGGAATTTTGGTGTTTGGGTTACAACTCATATTTATCTGAGGATGAGAACGGTGTTGATCAAGGTCTGAGAGGTAATTAAAATACCCCAACTTGAACAACATCGGGATTATCTGAAGATAGTATTAGTTGGTAATCGTAAGAGACGTTAGTGGATATGGTTTGAAAATCTATACAGCGATTTTAGCGCTGTTGTTATAATATATGTTTTGTAAATCTAATATAGCGATTGTAGCGCTTTTGCTATTGTAAATGGGTTGTAAACCTAAACAGCGATTATAGCGCTGTTGTTTTGTAAATCTAAATAGTAATTATAACGTTATTGTTATAACATATGTGCTATAAATTTCTTTGTTAAAACTAATGGATTTCCGAATTTAAAAGATGATTTGAAGGAAGAATTAAGTGGGAAATTGAATATATTATTCGAGATAGAATTAGCCAAACATAATTATTCGGCTGAGTTGCCATTTCGTACGACTGCTAGCGTAATTCGCAGGGCTGCAGATAGCCTACGACGGTTGGATGTTTCCTAAGGGAATTAGGCGTAACCATTGTGATCGTCGCGATCTAGAGTCAAGCGAATGGAGTTAAGTAAAATAGTAGTAAATCGATAGGGTTAAAGGAGTCGAGTTAATCAGTTAGAGTTAACCACTTTGAGTTAATCAATTGGAGTTAATCGATTAGAGTTAAATCGAATTAGAGTTATTCAAATATCGTATTTTTAAATATTAACAGAGTTAGAAGTTTTGATTTAACAAAGTAAATCAAGTGTTAAAAGGCCAGGTGATGCTGAATACTTAAATAGTGAACTCATTGGAGTGTCATGATTGAAACACTGTTTATTTTGATAGTTAAAACACCGACTATCAAATCTGTCCAATACGATTGTTGGTATGGAAAGACCGGGATCGAATTTATATTCGAAAACCATTCCAACCAACAAATACGTGAAGATATCAGAAGATGATCGAGATGGAACATTGAAGACCGTGGGCTTTCGTAAACGGAAGAACCACTAATATTCTCTGCCTGGCAAGTAGAGATAAGCTGTGATTCTGTCGTGGTTGGAATCTACGGGTTGCAAGGACTTCTCGCTACTGATCCATGGGGTGATTCCTATATTGGATGCAGTAGGAGAGTGCCTTCGGTTCATCCTGTTCCTGGATGACTTGCATGGACGGATGTTTGACAGAGTATTTCCAAAGGGTCACGTACGTTGATTTCTTAAAACGTGCTATAGTTGTTGGCGGAGAATTTGCCGTTCTCTTAGCTTTCAGCTAGAGTATTTTTGTGGGCGTCAATTAGTGATATCTGACGGATCTGACGATGTGGCATTCAAAGTGAATGGTGATCAGATGTTTCAAAAACAAACTCTGACCTCAAGCCTCATCAACCGAGAAATGACAAAAATCGGGCAGGCAGCATGGCTATGTGGGTCGCTCCCATTAGGGTGTATAATCACCTATCTAGAGAGAATCCTATTTGCTTCTTTAATCTATGTTTCGATGCTGTCCCTTTCCGGGAGACGGTTGCTGATCCCAACCGTCGGTGATATACATTCGATACACTCAAGCGAAATGAGTGGTCGGTCATGTGTGGGCTGGATTGCAAGACGTTCTTGTTGAACCCAGTGTATTCGTCTCTAGAGATACACTATCACCAGGTGGTCCCATACCTTGTCATAGTTGGAACTCCAATCTCCAATAAGCGCCAACGGTTTTATTTGTATACTATATATGTGGAGCGTGAGATGCAAGCGTTCCACTATATTGTTATTTACTTGTATATAGACATTATTATAATATCAGAAAAGATATTGGTTTTCAAAACTGTTTTGGGTTATCGTAAGGTAAAAACCGTCCGTATTTATGTGTGGATTTGGTCTTACGATTATCCTTTTCTTTTGAAAGGATTTTGAACTTTAAAATCATGATTGGATGATTTACCCTTAATACTGTGCGAGTTTATCTCACTCTGGTTCACCATACTGACCCGGTGTTTTGTAAATGCTCGGGTTAGACCGGGTTGTACAGGTTCAGTTTATCGTCTGTTGTGAAGAGACGAGCTGGAGATGATCAGACGTATGATATTATATAGCTACTATTCCGCTATGTGCTGTATATGGGAACAGGATATTATAACTGCGTGTTGTACTATGATATTGTAAGTATTTTTAAATCTCTCAATAAAGATTTATTTCAGTATTATATTTTGTTCCGCTGCGATGTGAGACTCTGTGTGGTGTTGCTTTCTTCTTCTTCTTCTTCTACTCAATATTTCTACCTTATCTATTCTCACCTTCTAACTTCTTTCTATTAAGGATCTGGAATGTTCGATGTCCGAATGGTCAACACGGTAGTTTGATGTTGATTTTCGGAGTCGAAAATCCCAGTTCGTTACAAGTTAAACCAAAATAGACATTTTGTAAAAAATATTCATTTTTGTCAAAATGAATTAGTTAAAGCAATTTATATATAGACATATATATATTATGTTTGGCAAGACATATACTTGTCAAGATAGGTTAGTTAATCAGTATTTATTTTGTCGAAACACATTTTTGTCTCATTAGAATTGTCAGAACAATATAACTATTCTTGCTTGAGTTTAAACTAGCAAAAATAGAAATTATTAATAGAGACAAAGTTATTATGCTTATTCATTCATTGCAATTGAGAAATTTTCTCGTCATGAATATATATTGTGTGTTACACTTCCATTCACAAGTTACCCGACTTGTTATGTGATTGGGACGAAAATTTTCACACATCGCCCAAGTGCACAAATTAGTTTATTATTTGTTTGATGGTTGGAACCCCACACGGGTGTTGGGATGAAAATTTACATACACTAATCCCAATATTCAGTTGTATGTTGATCGTTAGATCTACAGGCTATGATGAGCGTTATTGTTTCATTTTAACGTTTACACAGTGGAAATTACACTTTGGATGTAGATGGATGATTTGATGATTATACTGTTATTATCATATATATATGATGTGTGTGAAATCCATGTAATCCAAATTATATGGTAAATGTTTGAGTCGCATTTCGATTCAGGTGTTCTTTTAAATAAGAATATTTTTACATTAGAAATCCTTTTTATATAAAGTATATATTTTCATAAGAAATATATTGTTAATCAACTATATGTTAAAACAAAGAATGTTTGTAAAAGATAAAAATCTATAATATAAAGAGTATTCCCATTTAGAGTCTTTTATATAAAGAATATTTTCAATGATTACTTTAAGTTATGTTTTTTTATAATTAATATTTAAGAAGAAATCTTTTAATTAAGATTATTAGAAGTCGCAATTATAAATAAATTGAGATGTGAAGTGGATTTATCGTGGATGGTGTTTTAAATGACATTTGTCCTTTAATCCAATCTACATTGATATTATTATTTGGAATTTGTAAATCTATTTTATAGATTTGAAATAAATGATCTTGTAATGATGATTTTTGGTAGTAAATCAAAACTGGAATTTGTAGTAAATCTTTTATGAAAGATTTAAGATTTTATTTTCCGAGTTTATCTTTGATAAAATTAATGAGAATCTTCTAAAATGAATGTCTTATTAAAAGAATACTCTGAGTTGAAATGTGGCATAATGTGTGATTTTCCAATATTGGCTTTTTAATCACAAAATACGCGAGTTATTCAGAAAGACAGGGTTTAACCCATTCTGAATAATCCTCACGGCGATCAAGAGTCGAAGATGAAGACGGTGATTGAAGACCGAAGGTTTTCACATCGTTGGGATGATGATGACTGGTATCTTGAATTGGGATTGGCCTTCCAAGGCAAGGTATTTGGTAATGTCGTCCAAACGCATTTGGAGATCGACGAACACGTTATTTCGCTCAGACCCAGAGCGGACTTGTAAATGGATTGCGTGTCTGACATTGTATTCCTTCCTACTGTATTTGTTGAACGCTACTGATTATATATTTCTGTTTGGTGGTGAAGAATTTATTCTTTACTTATCACCCTTTTCTAAGACATATGAGCTTAGAGGTTATATATATATTGGTAGATGATCAATAATATGGTAGGGTCTGACAATGTGACATGCTAATATGCAAATGATCAAGGCTTTGTTGAAAAGCAGGCCTTGTGGTTGATGATCAAAGCACAATCTCTTTAGGCATAGCTTTGTGTATATCGTGACTTTGCGAGCCTCACACACCGATTGAGTCTAAAACGGGAGAATGGAACGCAGGGAGTGCACACGTTTCTTTCTAGCTAGAAGTGGTGTTGGGCTTTAACATGGCCCGACATTTGCTTATGTGGTTGAAGGAATTTTTGCGAGGCCTCGGTTTATTCTTATCGGTCGCCCTCGGCTGATTTGTAGATCCAATAGGATCGGGGAGCGTGTGTTCAGGCATAACTAATCCACTAAAGTATTTGTGGACCGGCCCTGCTGTATCCAAGGGTTCGCCAGCGTCCGAATCCTGAGGCATTGCTAGAATGTCTCGAATCGGTCAGGAGCTCCTCCCTAGCCTTGACTCATGATGGAAACCCAATTTCCAATACGCCCTTGCGGTTTTGATTGTATAACTAGTATGGCGACATAGTAGATGGTAGCTATGCCGTCTAGGATTGATATTATATTTGAAATGTTTTAAATATATATTTTCACACTAATAATAATATCATTTTTATGTATCAAGCATCGTTTGACCATTATAAGGTAAAACCCTATCCTCTGGTGTGCGTTGCATTGTGTGATGGGGCCTGGGTCTTATAATAGTTTCATTTTTCTAAAAAGCATTACGTTATTTGGCGATTTACTTTATTTATGCACTGGCAATCCAATGGAGTAAACCCGTTCCGCGTTAGCGGCGTGGTCCTGTGATTAGCCTACTTATTAGATAAGTTAAGTATAGAATTCTCACACCAGTCTCACGACTGACCTGTAGTTTGTTTAACTTTGCAAACTCGGGTGCCCTCTTTCCACACGGGCAGTCGAGTAGCTTTTTGCAGATATAGTTAAGCAAGATCCTGGATTGAAGCCTGAAGCTGGGTCCAGAATATTGGTAGCCTTCCGCTGAGATTAGTTCCGCTGCAATGTATTAATTTATTGTAATGTATCTTCCGCTGTATTATTTATCAATGTACTCTGATCTTCTGTACTCTGATGTAACATTTAATATTGATGTTATAAAAGTCTGTGTTGTTGTTCAGATGTGTTGTATGCCCAAAGTTAACGTATGCGGGTTTTGAACGGTCTTGATCGATCTTGCGATCGATTGGGGTTGGGCGAAATTCGGGGTCGTTACAGGTGGTATCAGAGCCAGGTTAGCTCAAATCTTTGGGGTACAATTCATTAGAACTGAATAGAAGACTCATCAGACGTAGGATTAGTAATATACTATAAAAGAATACTCATTAGAGATGGGATCAGCATTATCCTAGAATGAGAATACTCATTAGAGATGGGGTTACCAATGCCCTAGAATGAGTCAGAGTGAAGAAGAATTTATAATTAATGTACTTGTTATTATATATTATTCGATTTTAGAAAATATGATTTTGAATATATAAAAGTTATATATTTTTGAAAATTTAATCAACTAATTGATTGGCGATTGTGTTGTGTGAATATGAGTTCAACTAATAAAAATGATTAAACAATTAAAGAATGAGAATTAAATTAGTTAAATAAACAACTTTAGCTTCATTTCCTTTACGAGGACGAAAAGATTTTAAGTGGGGGAGATTGTAACAACCCGCAAATTCTGAACCAATTTAAAGATTTTGTTTTAGAAAATTTTAATGAATTTTGAGGTTTTAATATAAATAATAATGGCTAGAATTTATTTTAATTGAAGTTAGAATGAATAAATTTAATTTAATTATAAAAGGGAATTAGAAATAACGCAGTAGTTTGAAAAGTCAAACTTGAACTTTGACTGACCGTACAGGATGCAAAATTTAACGGATTTTAGTGAAACCAAAAATATTAGAATCTATTTAAAAATATCTTTCTAACGAATCTGAAAAATTGAAATTTCATAGCGGAAATCAAAAGTTATGGCCAATTCAATTTTTAGAAAGGTCGTTGTAGAATTTTTATATATAATATATATGGCCCAAAAGGCTACTTTTCACATATGAAGGAATTTCGACTCGAAACCACTTCCATTGAGTCTAGAACGACTTTTCTGCATTGAAAAACAGTAAACACTTGTATGTTTTGAGTTTCGGGAATTATTTGTTTAAAAATGTATTTTTAATATTAAATATATAGCCCTTAAAATAGCCATTTTTCAAACGACCTCCGTTTTCGACGAAACCACTTATGTTGGAACCGGAATGTCAAATTATAGCTAGGTTTCAATTTTCAGAATTTTTCGAATTAAAATGTGAGCGTGGAAAACGAAAATGTGTTTTGACTATTTTAGTTAAATTTAAACGCCTTAAAAATAGCCATTTTTCAAACAGTCTCAGAATTCGACGAAAATAATTTTCTTGGATTCGTATCGTCATAAGAAAGCTAAAAATATTTTTTTTAGAATTTTCTGATGTCATATGTGGCCCCGACATATTTAAATGTACGGTCAATATTTAATTAATTAATTTTTAATGGGATTTTAAATAAAATTTCTACAGATTTCGGAATTGGACCCCGAGACCTATCCCATTGCGTTCAGAAAGCCTCAAAACGTTAAGATCGACAGTAAGCAAGCCCAATTCGGAGACAGCCCGCATTTTCACCTTTTTAACACATTTTTAATAATAAAATAATCCGAAAATAAAACCCTAACCCTAATTTAATGGCCAACCGCCGCCAGTTCTGTTCAAGGGCCAGAATTGTCCAAATTTCAAACCTTAATATCTTCCAATCCACTCGACGAAAATCTACAAATTATATACCGAATCGAAGAGAATTTCAAGACCTTTCAATCCATACGGTTAAGATCGAGTTTTGGTTCATGGAATTCGCGAATTCTCGGCCTGATGTGGCTGCGTTTTTTGGTGGTTGGCGGGTCCTAGGGGGCGCGAGTTGGTCAAGGGTGGGGTCCACGGGGAGCTGGTGTCGTGGCGGTTCGAATGGAGGCGATCAATCGGCGGTCGGTGGCTCGATTGGGCGTGCGCAGGGGAGGTTGGACGGTGGGATTTGGTTGCGGCGAATACGTGGTAACGAGGAAGAAGTCATTTTTATATTATTATTTTATTTATTCAATATTTAATTTATGCAATCTTTAAAAATCAATAACTCTCTCATACGAGGTCCGATTGACGAACCGTAAGTTGCTTTGGACTCGTCTTTCCGAGAGCTTCGCGATGGCGCAGACCAGAACTGATTATGAGATAGTCAAATTTTCAGCAAAAATCTAGGTGAGAATTCTGAATTTATTATTTAATTAATTATAAATTATTTTTCTTGCGTTAAAAATAATTGTATAATGATGTAAATTCAGATCTGAAATGTTCTGTGATTGATGAATGGTTGGTTGATTGTTGTTGGTGGTTTGTTTTGTTGTTCATGATAGGTCGGATCTTCATTGAATTGAATATATTGTTGAATGTATTTGTGGTTAGAGAATTAGATCTAAAATTAGATCTAAATCATATTTTATTCAGATTTAAATCGTAATATAGTTGCTCTAATTTATATAAAGTATTAAATTATTTATTCTATCATTTTAATGAACAGTGAAATTTGAACGACGAATAATATATTATTTTTATTTGTTTATTTACAATAGAATATGAACAGAAAATATATAAATCAAAAGAGATTACATTTTCATTGTAATTAGACATAAATCAAAAAGATTACATTTTTAATGTAATTACAAATAAATTAAAAAGATTACATTTTTCAATGTAATTAAAATTGAAATAAAAAGATTTCATTTTTCAATGTAATTAAAATTGAAATAAAACGATTACATTTTTTTCAATGTAATTAAAATTGAAGTAAAATGATTATATTTTCATATAATTAAAATTGAAATGAAAATAACATTTTGATTAAAACTTAAGTATTGAAATAAAAATAACATTTTGGTTAAAGCATAAGTATTGAAATAAGAGATCACATTTTTGGTCAAACTTTATTAGTGAAATGAAAATATCATTTTTATCAAAACTTGATTATTGAATTGAAAATATCATTTTTGTCAAAACTTGATTTCTGAAATGAAAGTAACAATTTTGTTTACATTTATTTGTAAATAAGAAATTATTTTCAGAAGTTACATAGAAATGAATTATTATTTTTATTTGTGTTTTTCAACACAAATATAACTCAGCAAAAGAATTATCTTTTTATTTGTGGTTACAAGCATAAATAAAACTTAGAATATAAATTATTTATTTATATGCATTTTACAATACAAATATTACATAGAAATAAAGTTCATCTTTTTATTTGTATTTTTCAATACAAATATAACATAGAAATAGAGTCCATCTTTTTATATACATGCTACAACACAAATGTAACAACCCGGATTTTTACAACATGCTAAGACGAGAATCAAGGCAGAATTAAATTACAAAATCTGAATCAGGAGAAACGGGCCATGCCATTGCGTTCTTCTCGGAAAAATACGCGAAATAGAGTCCGAAATTTCATAAATCGGAGTCCGTATGACCAAGATATGGCCTCGCAATGTTTCACGAAAAATTCGAAAACGAAAACAGATTCAAATTTCAGAATTCAGAAGAGGCGGGAAAATTTCCCGCCAGACCAGGGGAGGTCGACTGGGGAGTCGACCCCCTGCCAACCAGGTCGACTGGGGAGTCGACCCCAGGGTCGACCTGGGGGTCGACCTGCCTGGTCGGACCCAGGCAGCCTGGTGCACCTGTTTTGCTGTTTGGCTCGGTTTTGGAGGCTTGTGACGATTTTTGAGGGCTTGGATCTATCCTAGGGTTAATCTAACGGCCTAAACTACTCCTAATCTCTATAAAAAGGCCCTAAGCCTACCCTAAACCCCTCATAATTCACTCATGCCACGAAGTGCTGCCCAAATCTCCATTGATCATGGCCTCCATCTCCAACTTCAAGAGCCTATGCATTCAAATCGGGTTCAAATCAAAAGGTGCAAGCTTGGTACACCAAATAGAGGCCAAATCAACGTTGCTATGGCGATTTCATGACGGTTCTTCATCAAAGGAGCCACCTTTCTTCGTCAAGATGATGCATGATCCTTTCCTAAGCCTCGTTATGTAAGTTCTAGCTACTTGTAGATTTTAACGGTGGTTCTAATGTGACATGGGATAAAATGAGATGTAACATGAGTATGTTAACCCATGTAAACCTAGTTTGCCCCTTTATCATGAACATATGACTTTGGGTTATGTTTTAGCGACTTAATCATGCCACTCATGTTATGTATAACCTAGTATATCTTGCAAGTTTGAATCTTTATCTATGGAATGCTAGCATGAACCTTTGGGAACCATTTGACTTGTGAAACATTGGAAAAGATTTGACTTTGGGGCTTATGCATGTAAATGAACCCAAACCCCTTATGTATCATGCATGTTTGTGGCCAAATTCCCTTATGACACTATGCATGTTTGTGGCCAAATCCTCTTATTAAACTATGCATGCTGGTGGCCAAATTCCCTTATGATACTATGCATGTTTATGGCCAAATTTCCTTATGATACTATGCATGTTTGTGGCAAATATGTTGTCATAATACCCTACTATGTGACTCGCTTCCACTTGGGATGGAAATACGTTTGGGTAGCTTAGGAAAAACGTGGGTATGACATGAAAAACTTGACATGGGGTTGCATGGAAAAGGGGACACTCTTGAAACACGTAAACATGAACATGACACATACGAAAACATGGAACTTGGGGCTAGATACGTATGGGTTGTAGGTGTAATATGACACTAGACCAAACATGAAAGTGGCCAACTCGAGGTTGGGTTGAGTTTGTAGCATAAATCTACCCGGACCCGCCCAGCTTAACTAGTGGCTACAAATAATAGGATCCAATGTGAGAAGTTGGTCATGTCGCGCTTAAGACCCGAGGTTAGACTAGGTTGTGGTGTAAATCTACCCGGACCCGCCTGGCTTAACTAGTAACCACAACAAGGTCTAATGTGAGAGGTTGAGAGTGCATAATTAAATTAATGCCACATGATAAGGTTAAGTAAATTTGACTAATGACACTTAACCGATATGACACGAATGCGTAGGTTAAGTGGGACCGGGTTTGATTCCTTAATGATACTTAACCATACAAGATGATTAGCGGATGGGGTTAAGTAATTTACACTTAACTAATCCGACTTGATAATTAGATGGGGTTAAGTAATTAAGACTTAACTAATCTAAACACGGTAATTAGATGGGGTTAAGTAATTAAGACTTAACTAATCTAAACACGGTAATTAGATGGGGTTAAGTAACCTATACTTAACTAATCTAAACACGGGGATTCGATGGGGTTAAGTTAAACACTTAACCAATCTAAACTTGGTAATTAAATGGGGTTAAGTAACCAATACTTAACCAATTTAACATGATAACTTAATGGGGTTAAGTAACTTATACTTAGCCAATTATACGTGATGATTTGATGAGGTTAAGTAACCTACACTTAACCAATCTAATACGTGGGTCTGGTAGGGTTAAGTCACAAGACCTTTTAAATTAGGCTTAACCATTGTAATACGATTAGTGGATGGGGTTAAGTTAACCTATACTTAACCAATCCGACTCGATAATCTGATGGGATTAAGATAATCTATGCTTAATCAATCTAACATGATAATCTGATAGGGTTAAGACAAATAAATACTTAACCAGTTTGACTTGATAAGGTTAAGTCATGAGCTTCTTGGTACACTTAACCAACCTGTAGGGCTAAGCCTTGAACTTGAGTGCTTAGCCAATCTTGACATGATTCGTAGGCGGGTTAAATCATGAACTTGGATAACAACACTTAACCCATTTGACAAAACCCTAGCTCAGGGGACTAGGTTGGAAATCTTAGTTAACAAGGATAGCGGAAAGAGGAGCTAAGTGGTAAACCTTAGTTAAGGGTAACTAAGTAATAATTCTTAGCTAAGGACATGGGACTAGTTCATAAAGAGATGAGTAACCTGGTATGGTAGGTCATCGCTTAGTATACGAGGGGGAGCAAGTTATCTGACTTGGATAAAAGCTCCAGCGAACTGGGTGACGAAGCGGAAACTTCGGGGAACGTGAGGGTACTCTTGGTATCCCTCTGTGAGGTGGCAAGTGGTCCATGAAACCCGGCCTCACAGAGGTTAAGGTCTGCGGTAGAAGAGCCAAGAGTATGCCTTGGTTGCTATGCGAGCGACCTAAAGACTGGGATGGATTAGCGTGGAGTCGACGATACTTGATTTCGCCCCGGGATAGCATGTCGCCGACTACCTACCATCTTTAGTCAATCGTGTACGTACGGAAAGGCAGGGAACTCCCAAAAGACCATATACTAGCTATCGAGTTATGGGTGAGGTTGGCTATCTGGAAGTGGGCATCGATGGGCCTTAGTGTAGTTCTCATACATGATTTTTCTTGGATTTCCCTTCAGTAGTTGAGGGAGGGGTCACGTGGGACCATAGCCACGGGTACAAAAACAGACCTTGATATCTGCATCTGCAGACGACTTAAAGCTCCCGACTGAGTTCCGTATTTCTTGATTTGCCCTGGCACGGGACTCGGATGGCACATTGAAGAACATGTGCGCCTAGACATGGAAAACGATTCACGATACATACGTGGGATAAAGGGCGCGGTTGACGGGTGGCATAATCCCTAGTGGCCCTAGGTGGCTGAACCCAAACCGAGACACGGAAATGTTCATTAGATAGCATAATCCCTAGTGGTCCTAGGTAGCATAAATCCTAAGTGAACGCGCGATAGTTCATGGTAAGGAAACATAACTAGATCAAGGGTAGCAGTCCAAAATAACCTCAAGGATAAAACGTTTACATGGGAAAGCCCGTATGGCCTACGGCAAAGGACTGAACTTATACATGGAAAGAAACATACACATGCGAGTTGGGAAAACCTACATATGTTATATATTAGGTTGACATGGACCATTACATGACATTGGGCAAGGGACATTCATAGTTAACACATGACGCGGGTTGGGATACTAGTACGAGAGGTGCAGAGCAAATATACATATTAGGACCATGAGAAATATGCATGATAGATACCGTGGGACGTTATACAGGATAGATACCTTGGGATATTGTACTTGATAGAAACCGGACGATATGATACCTTGACTTATCATGACACCGTAGTTTATCATGATATCTTAGTTTACCTTGCTACAATAGTTCAGCCTGTTTTAGTTTATCTATCTTGTAGTCATCCTTATGTTTACTTTCAGTTTATGCATGTCATGTTACCTTTACCTGTTTTTATACTGGAAGTAGATAGGACTTACCATTCTTTATGACTGACCCCGTTTTCTTTCGCCTCTTGTCTTCCATCCCCCCCCCTAAGGTTTTCAGGGAGGAAACACTGTTATCTAGTTCGGACTTCTTCTACTTGAAGGTCATCACGCATGGCTTGGACTTTTCTTGGCTATGGCTACTTTACTGTTTTACTTGGGGAATAATTTATGAAATGGTTTATGCTTCTTTACTATTGCAAGACAGGTTTTGATGTATTCTGATGTAAAAGGCTTTAGACCTTATTTTATAAGGTAATGAAACTTGTTTTAACTTCCGCTGTTTTATATATATATATGTTCTGTCTTGTAATATTTCTGTGCATGTTTACCTCGATAATGCTTCACCAAACCTAGTGCATTCCCTTGTGAGTGACCCTAGCGGAGGTGGGGTGTTACGTTTGGTATCAGAGCAGAAGGTTACCAGACTGGGCAAAAGTTTTTAAAAACCTTCTGAAAACTATTTGAGAAACCGTTTTACAAAGAAGCATTTTTCAAGAAAAGTTTTGTTTTAAAAAGGCTATTCCCCAAAGGCCATTAGCATTATCCTTTGATTCCTTGATTGAATCTCCTTTCCTTTCTTTCCTCCATCTGTGGTCATAGTAGTTCTAACTGTGACTAATCTTTGTCTAGCCACGTATGTGTTTTCCCGTGCGATGGAGGAAGTTCTCGAGAGACCGGTTACCGAAGTTATAAGAAGGGATAAGAAGAGAAAGGATAAAGGACGCGAGCTTAAGGATAAGCAACTGTTTCTATGGCTTAGTCCATCAAGGAGGACAAGGACAAGATCATCGGAGAGGGAAATTGTACGCTCCTATTTCTAGGGTACCTAAAAGAAATGGTACCGTTTTTGGTAAAGGTTTAGTCGCTCTTTTCTATCATCCCGTCCAGACTTTATCTTGATCATCGTATCATTTAAGTCTGCTTGGATAGTTGATAGCATGGTAAAGGATCCCAGTTTTGTCCCGAAATCTAGTTGGAGAGTCGGTCCATTTATTCATGACTCGTTGGATTTGAGAACGTCCATGCCAAGTGTTGAGATTAGAAGCAATACTTCTATTGTTGAGCTATGGATGGATTCTAGGGGTAAAGTGGTTATCCAGCAAGGGATACCATTCTCGGTTTTGAAAAGAGGGTAGTCAGACTCTTGGTTTGCTTTGGTAATACCTTCGAAGTCTCGTGTAACCTTTTGGGTTCTGTCATGGTTAGTTACCTAGAATCTCTTGATGCAGTTGTTGGTAATCCGTTCGAATAGAATTCGCCGCTAAGGCGGATGGTTCGTTTCGATTATGCATGAGCTATGGGAATCACCTTAGTAAGAACTCTTGGCAACATGGATTGGCATCAGCAAACGAGATCCAGAATTCCCTAGTGAATTTTGGAGAGCTTGCATGAGTAAGTGGATACGTTTGAGCCAAGTATACTAGGGAAAGGATAAGTGAAAGTGGAATAAGAAGCGATAGTGAAATGAGTTCCAACTCATACCTGAGAAATAGGAATCAAGGAGCTACGAAGTCATGAAGTCAAAGGCAGTCAAGGCACCGAGGAATTAAGCTCAAGGAAACGCGACTTAGAAGACGTAAGGCTAGACACGCGCATCGTACCTCTTTTTAAAGAATGTATCCATAATCCCTGGTTTTTCCTGTAGAGCTTACTTACATGCTATCGCTTGGTGGATATCCTCTCGGTCCTGTTTCTGTTACAAACCCCGTAAGGAGTTTGTCTTGTTTATCTCCTCGATCTTATCTTGGGAACCTTAGATAGAACTTTATGGACGTAAACATGTATTTGAAACATGTTATGATTGATATGGTTGCAAATGGTTGCAAGTGGTTGCTCGTGGATGCGCGAATACATTAGATACTAGATTGACGCGGTCACATTTCACGTTGCATATGCACGAGTATTTATACTTGTTTATGAATGAAATTGAATGTGTTGTCATGCGGATGTTGCATATGAATGAATGTTTGTGCACGCATATAGTACTTATATGACTAGGAATATTTGCATACATGTTGGACTCATGGCACTAAACATATTTTGCATTAGAAAGATCATTCAGGCCTGATCGTTTGCATTAGCTAAGGAGCATATACACACACGTTTTGCATATGTTCATATGGCATTAGAAATCGTCTAAGGACAATGGTTTCCTGTGGATGATGTTTTGAGTAGATGGATGATGGATGGTAGGATACGTTCTTCCTAACTTGGAGATTTCGGGGACGAAATCCTTTAAGTTGGGGAGAATGTAACAACCCGTATTTTTACAACATGCTAAGACGAGAATCAAGGCGGAATTAAATTATAAAATCTGAATCAGGAGAAACGGGACATGCCATTGCGTTCGTCTCGGAAAAATACACGAAATAGAGTCCGAAATTTCGTAAATCGGAGTCCGTATGACCAAGATATGGCCTCGCAAATTTTCACGAAAAATTCGAAAACGAAAACAGATTCAAATTTCAGAATTCAGAAGAGGCGGGAAAATTTCCCGCCAGACCAGGTGAGGTCGACTGGGGAGTCGACCCCCTGCCAACCAAGTCGACTGGGGAGTCAACCCCAGGGTCGACCTGGGGGTCGACCTGCCTGGTCGGACCCAGGCAGCCTGGTGCACCTGTTTTGCTGTTTGGCTCAGTTTTGGAGGCTTGTGACAATTTTTGAGGGCTTGGATCTATCCTAGGGTTAATCTAACGGCCTAAACTACTCCTAATCTCTATAAAAAGACCCTAAACCCCTCATAATTCACTCATGCCACGAAGTGCTGCCCAAATCTCCATTGATCATGGCCTCCATCTCCAACTTCAAGAGCCTATGCATTCAAATCGGGTTCAAATCAAAAGGTGCAAGCTTGCTACACCAAATAGAGGCCAAATCAACGTTGCTATGGCGATTTCATGACGGTTCTTCATCAAAGGAGCCACCTTTCTTCGTCAAGATGACGCATGATCCTTTCCTAAGCCTCGCTATGTAAGTTCTAGCTACTTGTAGATTCTAACGGTGGTTCTAATGTGACATGGGATAAAATGAGATGTAACATGAGTATGTTAACCCATGTAAACCTAGTTTTCCCCTTTATCATGAACATATGACTTTGGGTTATGTTTTAGCGACTTAATCATGCCACTCATGTTATGTATAACCTAGTATATCTTGCAAGTTTGAATCTTTATCTATGGAATGCTAGCATGAACCTTTGGGAACCATTTGACTTGTGAAATATTGGCAAAGATTTGACTTTGGGGCTTATGCATGTAAATGAACCCAAACCCCTTATGTATCATGCATGTTTGTGGCCAAATTCCCTTATGACACTATGCATGTTTGTGGCCAAATCCTCTTATTAAACTATGCATGCTTGTGGCCAAATTCCCTTATGATACTATGCATGTTTATGGCCAAATTTCCTTATGATACTATGCATGTTTGTGGCAAATATGTTGGCATAATACCCTACTATGTGACTCGCTTCCACTTGGGATGGAAATACGTTTGGGTAGCTTAGGAAAAACGTGGGTATGACATGAAAAACTTGACATGGGGTTGCATGGAAAAGGGGACACTCTTGAAACACGTAAACATGAACATGACACATACGAAAACATGGAACTTGGGGCTAGATACGTATGGGTTGTAGGCACTAGACCAAACATGAAAGTGGCCAACTCGAGGTTGGGTTGAGTTTGTAGCATAAATCTACCCGGACCCGCCCGGCTTAACTAGTGGCTACAAACAATAGGATCCAATGTGAGAAGTTGGTCATGTCGCGCTTAAGACCCGAGGTTAGACTAGGTTGTGGTGTAAATCTACCCGGACCCGCCTGGCTTAACTAGTAACCACAACAAGGTCTAATGTGAGAGGTTGAGAGTGCATAATTAAATTAATGCCACATGATAAGGTTAAGTAAATTTGACTAATGACACTTAACCGATATGACACGAATGCGTAGGTTAAGTGGGACCGGGTTTGATTCCTTAATGATACTTAACCATACAAGATGATTAGGGGATGGGGTTAAGTAATTTACACTTAACTAATCCGACTTGGTAATTAGATGGGGTTAAGTAATTAAGACTTAACTAATCTAAACACGGTAATTAGATGGGGTTAAGTAATTAAGACTTAACTAATCTAAACACGGTAATTAGATGGGGTTAAGTAACCTATACTTAACTAATCTAAACACGGGGATTCGATGGGGTTAAGTTAAACACTTAACCAATCTAAACTTGGTAATTCAATGGGGTTAAGTAACCAATACTTAACCAATTTAACATGATAACTTAATGGGGTTAAGTAACTTATACTTAGCCAATTATACGTGATGATTTGATGAGGTTAAGTAACCTACACTTAACCAATCTAATACGTGGGTCTGGTAGGGTTAAGTCACAAGACCTTTTAAATTAGGCTTAACCATTGTAATACGATTAGTGGATGGGGTTAAGTTAACCTATACTTAACCAATCCGACTCGATAATCTGATGGGATTAAGATAATCTATGCTTAATCAATCTAACATGATAATCTGATAGGGTTAAGACAAATAAATACTTAACCAGTTTGACTTGATAAGGTTAAGTCATGAGCTTCTTGGTACACTTAACCAACCTGTAGGGCTAAGCCTTTAACTTGAGTGCTTAGCCAATCTTGACATGATTCGTAGGCGGGTTAAATCATGAACTTGGATAACAACACTTAACCCATTTGACAAAACCCTAGCTCAGGGGACTAGGTTGGAAATCTTAGTTAACAAGGATAGCGGAAAGAGGAGCTAAGTGGTAAACCTTAGTTAAGGGTAACTAAGTAATAATTCTTAGCTAAGGACATGGGACTAGTTCATAAAGAGATGAGTAACCTGGTACGGTAGGTCATCGCTTAGTATACGAGGGGGAGCAAGTTATCTGACTTGGATAAAAGCTCCAGCGAACTGGGTGACGAAGCGGAAGCTTCGGGGAACGTGAGGGTACTCTTGGTATCCCTCTGTGAGGTGGCAAGTGGTCCATGAAATCCGGCCTCACAGAGGTTAAGGTCTGCGGTAGAAGAGCCAAGAGTATGCCTTGGTTGCTATGCGAGCGACCTAAAGACTGGGATGGATTAGCGTGGAGTCGACGATACTTGATTTCGCCCCGGGATAGCATGTCGCCGACTACCTACCATCTTTAGTCAATCGTGTACGTACGGAAAGGCAGGGAACTCCCAAAAGACCATATACTAGCTATCGAGTTATGGGTGAGGTTGGCTATCTGGAAGTGGGCATCGATGGGCCTTAGTGTAGTTCTCATACATGATTTTTCTTGGATTGCCTTTCAGTAGTTGAGGGAGGGGTTACGTGGGACCATAGCCACGAGTACAAAAACAGACCTTGATATCTGCATCTGCAGACGACTTAAAGCTCCCGACCGAGTTCCGTATTTCTTGATTTGCCCTGGCACGGGACTCGGATGGCACATTGAGGAACATGTGCGCGTAGACATGGAAAACGATTCACGATACATACGTGGGATAAAGGGCGCGGTTGACGGGTGGCATAATCCCTAGTGGCCCTAGGTGGCTGAACCCAAACCGAGACACGGAAACGTTCATTAGATAGCATAATCCCTAGTGGTCCTAGGTAGCATAAATCCTAAGTGAACGCGCGATAGTTCATGGTAAGGAAACATAACTAGATCAAGGGTAGCAGTCCAAAATAACCTCAAGGATAAAACGTTTACATGGGAAAGCCCGTATGGCCTACGGCAAAGGACTGAACTTATACATGGAAAGAAACATAGACATGCGAGTTGGGAAAACCTACATATGCTATATATTAGGTTGACATGGACCATTACATGACATTGGGCAAGGGACATTCATAGTTAACACATGACGTGGGTTGGGATACTAGTACGAGAGGTGCAGAGCAAATATACATATTAGGACCATGAGAAATATGCATGATAGATACCGTGGGACGTTATACAGGATAGATACCTTGGGATATTGTACTTGATAGAAACCGGACGATATGATACCTTGACTTATCATGACACCGTAGTTTATCATGATATCTTAGTTTACCTTGCTATAGTAGTTCAGCCTGTTTTAGTTTATCTATCTTGTAGTCATCCTTATGTTTACTTTCAGTTTATGCATGTCATGTTACCTTTACCTGTTTTTATACTGGAAGTAGATAGGACTTACCAGTCTTTATGACTGACCCCGTTTTCTTTCACCTCTTGTCTTCCGTTTCCCCCCCCCCCCAGGTTTTCAGGGAGGAAACACTGTTAACTAGTTCGGACTTCTTCTACTTGAAGGTCATCACGCATGGCTTGGACTTTTCTTGGCTATGGCTACTTTACTGTTTTACTTGGGGAATAATTTATGAAATGGTTTATGCTTCTTTACTATTGCAAGACAGGTTTTGATGTATTCTGATGTAAAAGGATTTAGACCTTATTTTATAAGGTAATGAAACTTGTTTTAACTTCCACTGTTTTATATATATATATATATATGTTCTGTCTTGTAATATTTCTGTGCATGTTTACCTCGATAATGCTTCACCAAACCTAGTGCATTCCCTTGTGAGTGACCCTAGCGGAGGTGGGGTGTTACAACAAATATATACTTAGAATCTGTTGCACAAATAAAATTCACTTTTTATTTATCATTTGAAACTCAGAATTTATGATGAATAAAATCTACTTTTTATTTGTCATTTAAAAATTAGGATTTATTATACAAATAAAATTCACTTTTATTTGACATTAGAATACATAGAAAAATGTTTACATATTAAATATTCTTTTATATGTTATTAGAATGTATAGAGAAGTATAAACAAATAAAAGGATTCTTTTATTTGTTATTGGTACACATAGAAAAGTGTAAAACAATGAAATACCTTTTTATGTTATCCTAGAACCGAAATTTTGAGTCCAATCTTTTATTTGCATTCACTAATGCAAACATACATTGAAATAAAAATTTACCCTTTTATTTGCATCCACCAATACAAATATATATTGAAACTAAAATTTATTCTTCTATTTACATTCACTAATGCAAATATAACATGGAAAAATAAGTTAACTTTTTATTTGCATTTTTCAATGCAAATATACATTGAAGATAAAGTTTATTCTTTTATTTGCATTCTCTAATGCGAATATACATTAAAATATAAATTGTTCTTTTATCTGCATTCCCTAATGCAAATATATTTTGAAAATAGAGTGTTCCCTTTTATTTTCACTCACAAATGCAAATATATTCTGAAAATAAAATTTGTTCTTTTATTTGCATTCTTCAATGCAAATATACATTGGAAATAAAATTATTTCTTTTATTTGCATTCACAAATGCAAATATATTTTGAAAATAAAATTTTCTCTTTTTACATTCACAAATGCTAATATACTTTGAAAATCAAGTTAGTTCTTTTATTTGCATTCCACAATGCAATATAACATCAAAAATAAAAGTTACATTTTTATTTACAAACATAAAAAAGAAATAAACATTTTGCCAAACTTGACTAGTTAAAATAAAATAATTACTTTTGTCAATTTGTACTAGTTGAAATAAAATAATCACTTTTATCGATTTATACTATCGGAAACAAAATAGGCATTTGGTCAAATTGATTAGTTAAAAAGAAATAAACACTTTTGTCAAATTATACTAGTTAATAACAAAATGTTCACTTTTATCAATTTACATTGTTGAAACAATTATTTATTTTAGTCAATTTTTACTAGTTAAACCAAAATAGACATTTTGTCAAAAATATTCGTTTTTGTCAAAATGAATTAGTTAAAGCAATTTATATATAGACATATATATATTATGTTTGGCAAGACATATACTTGTCAAGATACGTTAGTTAATCAATATTTATTTCGTCGAAACAAAAATCATCATTTTTGTCTCATTAGAATTGTCAGACCAATATAACTATTCTTGCTTGAGTTTAAACTAGCAAAAATAGAAATTATCAATAGAGACAAAGTTATTATGCTTATTCATTCATTGCAATTGATAAATTTTCTCGTCATGATTATATATTGTGTGTTACACTTCCATTCACAAGTTACCCAACTTGTTATGTGATTGGGACGATAATTTTCACACATCGCCCAAGTGCACAAACTAGTTTATTATTTGTTTGATGGTTGAAACCCCACACAGGTGTTGGGATGAAAATTTACATACACTAATCCCAATATTCAGTTGTATGTTGATCGTTAGATCGACAGGCTGTGATGAGCGTTATTGTTTCATTTTAACGCTTACACAGTGGAAATTACACTTTGGATGTAGATGGATGATTTGATGATTATACTGTTATTATCATATATATATGATGTGCGTGAAATCCATGTAATCCAAATTATATGGTAAATGTTTGAGTCGCATTTCGATTCAGGTGTTCTTTTAAATAAGAATATTTTTACATTAGAAATCCTTTTTATATAAAGTATATATTTTCATAAGAAATATATTGTTAATCAACTATATGTTAAAACAAAGAATGTTTGTAAAAGATAAAAATCTGTAATATAAAGAATATTCCCATTTAGAGTCTTTTATATAAAGAATATTTTCAATGATTACTTTAAGTTATGTTTTTTTAATAATTAATATTTAAGAAGAAATCTTTTAATTAAGATTATTAGAAGTCGCAATTATAAATAAATTGAGATGTGAAGTGGATTTATCGTGGACGGTGTTTTAAATGACATTTGTCCTTTAATCCAATCTACATTGATATTATTATTTGGAATTTGTAAATCTATTTTATAGATTTGAAATAAACGATCTTGTAATAATGATTTTTGGTAGTAAATCAAAACTGGAATTTTTAATAAATCTTTTATGAAAGATTTAAGATTTTATTTTCAGAGTTTATCTTTGATAAAATTAATGAGAATCTTCTAAAATGAATGTCTTATTAAAAGAATACTCTGAGTTGAAATGTGGCGTAATGTGTGATTTTCCAATATTGGCTTTTTAATCACAAAATACGCGAGTTATTCAGAAAGACCGGGTTTAACCCATTCTGAATAATCATCACGGCGATCAAGAGTCGAAGATGAAGACGGTGATTGAAGACCGAAGGTTTTCACATCGTTGGGATGATGATGACTGGTATCTTGAATTGGGATTGGCCTTCCAAGGCAAGGTATTTAGTAATGATCGTCCAAACGCATTTGGAGATCGACGGACACGTTGTTTCGCTCAGTCCCAGAGCGGACTTGTAAATGGATTGCGTGTCTGACATTGTATTCCTTCCTACTGTATTTGTTGAACGCTACTGATTATATATTTCTATTTGGTGGTGAAGAATTTATTCTTTACTTATCACCCTTCTCTAAGACATATGAGCTTAGAGGTTATATATATATATTGGTAGATGATCAATAATATGGTAGGGTCTGACAATGTGACATGCTAAGATGCAAATGATCAAGGCTTTGTTGAAAAGCAGGCCTTGTGGTTGATGATCAAAGCACAGTCTCTTTAGGCATAGCTTTGTGTATATCGTGACTTTGCGAGCCTCACACACCGGTTGAGTCTAAAACGGGAGAAGGGAATGCAGGGAGTGCACACGTTTCTTTCTAGCTAGAAGTGGTGTTGGGCTTTAACACGACCCAACATTTGCTTATGTGGTTGAAGGAATTTTTGCGAGGCCTCGGTTTATTCTTATCGGTTGCCCTCGGCTGATTTGTAGATCCAATAGGATCGGGGAGCATGTGTTCAGGCATAACTAATCCACTAAAGTATTTGTGGACCGACCCTGCTGTATCCAAGTGTAACGACCCGGGTTTTTCAACTGTTGAGTTTTGAATATTTAAATTTGTTTTAAATATTTATTTGAATTATATATAGGAATTTATTTATAAAACGATATTTAAACGTATAATTTATAATATAATTTAAACGAGCTCGAAATAGTCGCGGTAGTTCGTAATTTACGATTTAAACTTCAACTGAATATACAGGATCGAAAATAAGTCGGATTTCTTTGAAACAAGAAACGTTTGAATCTATTAAACCGTATCTTTCTAATGGAAGTGAAAATAAAATATTTCTTCTTGCAGATTGAAAGTTATGTCCAAATTAAATATTCATAAAAACAACGGCATATTCGTTTATGGCCATAACAGTTATTTGAATATATTTAAATATCGGTCTTGAATTTGGACAAGGTTCTTTAGAGGCGTAGTTATAATTTAATTTTTAGAATTTTACTATAATTTTTAATTAATTAAATATGCAACTTTTTATTTGGAGTATTTTGCACCCTATATCAATATTTTGGGATTTCACAATATAAGTTAAACTACCGATATTATTATATTTTTGGGATCGTGACACCTCGCTAGACACGATCGTACTCTTATTTCTGTCCGGAGCGATCGATAAAGGTCATTTTCAAATATATCGTTATCAAGATCAAAATTAAATCTTTGCAAATCTTTTCAAATCTCGAAACATATTCTCCGCTCTATCAAATCTAAAACAAAATCGTGCAGTGATTTAATCTCACCTCATATCTTTAACAGTCTCAGCGTAATCTTTGAAATGGTTTCAAAATCTCGGTGGTGTCAGAAAATCCCTGATCGAATCTGGTAAGGCTAAAAGAAATATTTTCTGCATGTCACTTTGGTACGATGGGTCTGCTGAGAGGTAAAGGTCACTATAAAAAGGCACATGCTTTCGTTTTATTCTCAATAGTTATATCTGCAAAATAAAATTTGAAACCGTCCACCCGATTTTCAGGAAAGGAAAATCAAAACAAATCCTTACAAAATATTTTGATATTTGTATCATCTTTTCAAACCTCAGTATAATCTTACAGCCATTGTTATAAAGTTCTCCAACAAAATCCGACGAATCCTAGCATATGTTTGGATGGGAAGAAATCTCTGCGGAAATCCATGAATCAATAAATTACACTGCCTCATCAATGTCAGTACGTGCCTACACGCCTAAACGCTTTACGTTGTGCCAATTAAAGATTTCCCACATGCCTAGTTCTGAACCAAACAATGTTGCCTACTGTATAAAATAAACATTTCCACATGAAAATTAATGAGTATCAGCACATTTTGACTTAAGGTATTTACCCCTTCCGCTCTGTTGAAGGTCATCAGACAAAAATGGAAGCCCGTACTCTTTACCAAAATCAAAAATGTTAGCAAGATATTATTTCCTTTCTAGTCATTCAAACTCTAGGGCTACTGTAGAACATGTTGAGTAAAAAAGTATACTGGCAAAATCTAAACATAATATTTGCCATCTTTCATAACATCACCGCTCAGAATTTTCAGCTACAGCTAGCACCGTCTGGCACTTCACGTTTTCGTTGCCTTGGCAGCCAAGGACTTGCTATTATAAATACCACGGCTGCCTTTAGTTTTATTTCATTCGAAAGCAAAACAGTGGAACCGTAAATCAATGCCACCGCGGTTCTTCTTCTACCAAAAATCGGGATCTTCATTGAACACATGGCGTAGAGCTTAACAAGTATAGGATGAAAGGGAAGTTATGTGAATGGGTTACTATGAATCACGAGTATGGACGAGGAGGCGTGAGTTGCATGGTACAGTCTGGATGATGAGGGAGGGTTTGATGCCGTGGGGTAAGTGAGTGGCGTGAGTTGAGGATTGAATGATGGGGCAAAGTGGGCTTTGAACGTGTTGATTGGAAGGGTGCAGTTTGAGGTGAGCTTTTCCGTTCAATAATTTGAAGGGGGAGGAGCTTAAAGGAGAGGTCTTGGTGTTAAGGGAAGGAGCAATGTTGTCAAAAGGGTGGACTGTTGGGAGATAAGTGGATGTACGAGCGGTGGAGTTGGGTGAAAATGTGGCAATAAGATTTGTTCTGTTTTAAGAAGAATACGGGAAGGAGAAGGGTACTCGAACACAATGTTGTTCGCACTCCTGTAGGTATTTTGGCATATGGATATTTAGTTGCGACTGGGTCCAAAGTAGTGCAGGAGTGAGCAGTTGAGCTTTTGGTGAATATTTATTTTGCAAATCGGTGAAGTTAGGGTTGTGGAAGGTCAGGGCATGGCATGGTTATTTTTACAGGCAACGACATTTTCCTGGGGTTGATCATGAGAAAAGACGTTACAAACGAAATTTAAATCAAGGATTTATTAATAATGATGGTGAAAAGGAATATACACGTTTGAGGAGTTCTGTGTACAGGCAGGTTAAGTTTTGGTTAGGGATTGAAGATTAAAGGGTTATTTTGATGCTTATATTGGCAAGGTCTTTTGGGAGTCGAAGCAACAAAATCTACATTATGGAATTGGCGATGGCTGAGGACGGAACAACATGAATTTCGTAATAAAAATCAAACACCTGTTTGATTTTAAACGGAATCAAAGCAGAATAATCAACTGCAAACCAAGGTGAGTAAACTCACTAACTCTACTTCGTTTATATTTTTATATAAACGAGTTTTAAATTTATTTTATACTGTGAAATGATTGTTTGGTTGATAAAATTGGTTGATATGATTACATCGTTGATCGATTATTAATTCTGGTATTTCATATTGAGGTGAAATAATATTATTGATGTTATTAACATCTGTGGATGCAGAGAAACAGGTTGGAGGGGCCCAACTGGGTTCCTCAACATTTATATTATTTTGTTTGCATTTATTGTGACATATGCTATGATTTATTTACTATGATTGTTCTTGTTGTGTTTAAACATCACTGAGCCTAGAAATTTGGTATTTTAGTACCGTAAAATATTTTCGAATAATAAAAGGGATTTGAAATTTAAAAAGGGAAATTTATTTCCAAAGTAGAAATTGAATTTTCGATGGACTTGAAAGTAGGAACTTTTTTTAACAAATAAAAAAAGAAGTTGATTTTAAACATGTGTAAAATATTGTTATTGGATTAAATTGAATTTATAAGGAAAAGTGGAAAGTGGTTTGAAACCAATATTTAAAATAAGATTTGAACTTAGCGAATTATAATGGAAATTATGAACGAGCTTAGAAAAAGGTGAAATAAAATGGGAAATTACCTTAGTAATCCTCTTTCAATAGAAGTTAAATAAAGGAATTTGGATTTGAGATTTTATATTTTGTATGAAACCAAATGGGTTTGAAACTGATATTTGTAAATTGATTAACACATAGCGATCTTAAACGAAATTCTAAACGAGATTATAAATGGATATAATAAAAACAATTTTTGTGAAAGATTAGCAGTTAACAAAGGAAATTTTTGATTCAAAGGAATGAAATCGAATAGATTTGATTATATAAAAGGGAATATTATTCCCGACCAAAGTGAATAACGTTTTAAAGTGAAATTATTCATAAAGGGGATTTGAATTTGGAAATATAAATTCAAATGGAAATTTGAATGAAAGGGAAAAAGGAAATTCGTTTTCAAAAGGGATTTGAAAGGAAATCCAAACAAAGTTTGGAAGGTATTTTAAACCAAGGTGATGATGCTAAAACAATTACTTAAGAATTGAATGAAACATTAAAGTAAGGTCTTTAATGGAAAAGTGATAAGGACGAGTTTTGATTGAAAAATATGTTTATATAAGGATATAAGCTTATAGTTATGTTTTATAAATTTAAACAGAGATTTTAACGCTGCCATTATAATAAATGTCTTGTAAAATTTAAACAGCGATTTTTAACGCTGTCGTTATAATGCTATCTTAATTCTATTGTTATAATAAATGTTCTAAGATTTCTAGATAGCGATTGTAACGCTGTTGTTAAAAGCAATATTTTATAAATCAAATATTTGGACACGACAATTATAACGCTACCGTTATAGTCAATATTTTCTGTAAAAGAAGTGTGTTCTTAGATCGGATCCGAGAGTCGTGTAAGGGACGTTTGTTTAAAGTTGTGAGCTTTGACTATTTCAAAGTTGAGAATGTTGTTCAATTACGGTCTGAGAGGTAATTATACCCCAACTTGATTGACTCCATGATCGATGGAGGAATGGTTAAGGTTCGATGGTGAAACTTGGTTGAGCAATATGCTTAGTTAATCAATGATTAGTGGATTGAGTTAAAACAACGATGTTTTATAACATCGCGTTAATTTGAAAGGTTTTCCCAAATCAAATGAAAGACATTTTCTACATATAGAAAATGAATGAATTGGCCCACGAAGAATTAAGAGAAAGGGGAATTGGAAATAATAATATAATCAGGAATTGATTTAAAGGGGCCTAGTGTTGTTTGATGCTTGACCGGTAGAATTTCCATTTGGAAATAGGACCGTTGATTGTATGGATGTTTCTTTGATAGTTAAATCACCGACTATCAAAGTTTTGATTTATTTTATACCTCCGTTGTCAATATGGAGAGACCGGAATCATATTTAATATCTGAAAACCACTCTGTATTGATATAAGCATTATGAATCATCTTATGATGAAAATAATTGAAGACGGAGTTATGCAAGGGCTATCCTGTTACGAGATAGTGCCTTCGGTTTGTCCAGACCTAGGACAACTTGTATGGACGAGTGTCTGACAGAGTATTTCCAAAGGGATTATGTACGTTCCTTCAAACGTACGAAGTTGGTGGCATAGAAGGGAAACTTATTTAGCCTAACAATCTGAGTATTTTTGTGGGGATCAATTAGCGATTTCCGATGGATCTGACGATGTGGCATTCAAAGTGAATGATGACCAGATGTTCTGGAAGATAATTCAAACCTCAAGCCTCGCAACCGGGAATTGACAGAAATCGGGCAGGCAGCATGGCTATGTGGGTCGCACCCATTAGGATGTATAATCACCTATCTGGAGAAATTCCATTTGTTCTTTAATCTATCGATGCTGTCCCTTTCGGGAGATGGTTGCTGATCCAAACCATTGGTGATATACATTCGATACACTCAAGTGAAATGAGTGGTCGGTCATGTGAGGGCCGGGTTGCAAGACGTTCTTGTTGAACCCAGTGTATTCGTCTCTAGAGATACACTATAGGCAGGTGGTCACATACCTTGTCATGTTGGAAATCCAATCTCCAATAAGCGCTCTGCGGTTTTTGATTTTATATTATATATGGAGCGTGAGATGCAAGCGTTCCGCTAGATTCTATTTATTTGATGTATACATTATTATAATATCACCAGATTTTGATATCAAAATATTTTTGGTTATCGTAAGGTAAAAACCATCCGTGTTTATGTGTGGATCGGTCTTACGATTATCTTTTCTTTCGAAAGGATTTTTAAAAGTTAAATCAATGGTTGGAGTTTATTCACACCAGTCCCATGACTGACCCAGAGTTTATTTTGTTTGTTTCCCTAAATTCTTGGGTGTCCAAATTTGTACGGGCAGTCAAGTAGTCGGGATTTTTCAGATTCACTTGGAGGAGCTCGAAGCAGGAGGCTTCACCAGTTAGCTATGGACTATCTTATTTTCCGCTGTGTACTATGTTGTATCTGGAAACAGGTGTTTATAACTGTTCTAGGGATAACTGTTGTGCTCTGATAATGGTATGTATATACAGTTACTAATTTATATTTCAAAGTTTATGTTATATAATATATTTTATTCGTTCCGCTATGAGTTTGTGATCTTCGCTTTCTTCTATTCTAATATTTCTTTCTTTCTATTTCTCATCCTCTAACTTCTTTCTAATGATGATTCGTATTTCTGTTCAATTTGGGTTGGACATGTGGTATTATTAGTCAACTCAAAGTGTACGGATTTGCGGGTCGTTACAAGTCGTATCAGAGCCAGGTTGAGTGATAACCTTGGCTCTGTGGCGTAACTCAATAGAGATGGGGTTAGTAACACTGTAGGTTGAGTTTGAGTGTGTTTGTATGAGCGCGTATTTGTAGATTTGATATAAATTTGTTTTATATTGTGTTGGCTGGTTTGTTGAGTGGTTTATGAATTCTAGTCGATACAGAATGTACAACTGCATCGATAGGTGTTTCTAAACACTCGAACAGAACAATTTGACACTGTATTGTTTTAAAGTGGGTAAATGTTATAATTTTGCCCAAAAGATATTTTTGATACAAAAGGGATAATTTTCAGAAATTATTGAATGTGTTGATTATTATTACAATCAAATGGAATTAGGAAATACTGAAATGGTTATATAAAACCAAATCGAAATTATATAAGAATGGAATATACAGATAAACTGAATTACAATTGGATTCAAACTAGAATTTGATAATTTAAAACCCGGTTGTTTAGAAATATTTTCTAAAGTATTTTTAAGGTAATATGACATTATTTTGAAGGATTTTTGAATAAGAATGATTTTGAATGGATTTTGAAAGTGATTAAGCACTGAAATCACTTCAGTGGCGAGAAAATAATTCTGATAATGGATCGCGACATTATCAGTATTCATTTTCGAGTTCCTGAGTGACGAATTGCTACCATAGTGATTTGGAATGAAAATTTTGTTGGAAAAGTACAAGATGTTTTAGAAATTCAAATGTTTTGAATTGAGTTGATTATAAACATATTTGTATAAATATATATGATTTCAAACTAATTTGGAACAAAACCCGAGAATTTGAATTCCGAAATTAAGATTTAACTTGTATAAGTTGTATAGATTGAAATGGTAAAAATATACCAAATGAATTGAAATTTTACTTAAGCAAAACTAGATTGGATTAAAAATAATTCCGAATAGAATTAAATAAACGAGAATGTTGGAATTCAAAATATTAATATGAATTCGACCTATGTATAAACAAGTTGAAAATATATTGGATGTTGTTGTTTGGAATTAAACTGTGATGGAATTGAGACTCAAGCAGGATAAGGGGATTGATTTTTGAAAACTGAACTCAGTTTGGATTAGTGAATGGAAGTGAATTAATCAGAAGTTGATTAGAGATTTCAAAACCGGAAGTTGGATTGGTTTGAAACCGACTGGAAATGGATATTTGTACGCTGAGCCGATATTGAATGGAAGCAAAGGCAAGAGATAGAATTTCTGCTGACAAAAAGGTACATGTTTACAATATTACTTGGGTTTGATGGTTTTATAACCATATGGGGCAAGCCACTTGGCTTTTTTTATTTTCTTTTGGACTGGAGACGCCTAGATAGGCGAGTTGTGGTTGAACCGATTGAGCCATGCAGAGGAGATGCTGCCGAAATTTTTCAGAATTTAAAGTGTTATAAAATTTTCAGAATTTTTGAAAATTTTCGTTAGTAAGAATAAATTAATATTTTAATTGAAATAAATTGGTCTAGTTAAACTGAAGTTAAGAAGTAAACTAAAGGATTTTTGGACCTAATTAATAGGGTATGTAGCATTTTTCCTACCTTAGCAATTTCGAGGACGAAATTATTTTAAGGGGGAAGGAATGTAACGACTCGGGTTTTTCAACTGTTGAGTTTTGAAAATTTAAATTTGTTTTAAATATTTATTTGAATTATATATAGGAATTTATTTATAAAACGATATTTAAACGTATAATTTATAATATAATTTAAAACGAGCTCGAAATAGTCGCGGTAGTTCGTAATTTACGATTTAAACTTCAACTGAATATACAGGATCGAAAATAAGTCGGATTTCTTTGAAACAAGAAACGTTTGAATCTATTAAACCGTATCTTTCTAATGGAAGTGAAAAATAAAGATTTCGTCTTGTAGATTGAAAGTTATGTCCAAATTAAATATTCAGAAAAACAGCGGCATATTCGTTTATGGCCATAACAGTTATTTGAATATATTTAAATATCGGTCTTGAATTTGGACAAGGTTCTTTAGAGGCGTAGTTATAATTTAATTTTTAGAATTTTACTGTAATTTTTAACTAATTAAATATGCAACTTTTTATTTGGAGTATTTTGCACCCTATATCAATATTTTGGGATTTCACAATATAAGTTAAACTACTGATATTATTATATTTTTGGGATCGTGACACCTCGCTAGACATGATCGTACTCTTATTTCTGTCCAGAGCGATCGATAAAGGTCATTTTCAAAAATATCGTTATCAAGATCAAAATTAAATCTTTGCAAATCTTTTAAAATTTCGAACATATTCTCCGCTATATCAAATCTAAAACAAAATCATGCAGTGATTTAATCTCACCTCATATCTTTAACAGTCTCAGCGTAATCTTTGAAATGGTTTCAAAATCTCGGTGGTGTCAGAAAATCCCTGATCGAATCTGGTAAGGCTGAAAGAAATATTTTCTGCATGTCACTTTGGTACGATGGGTCTGCTGAGGGGTAAAGGTCACTATAAAAAGGCACATGCTTTCGTTTTATTCTCAATAGTTATATCTGCAAAATAAAATTTGAAACCGTCCACCCGATTTTCAGGAAAGGAAAATCAAAACAAATCCTTACAAAATATTTTGATATTTGTATCATCTTTTCAAACCTCAGTATAATCTTACAGCCATTGTTATAAAGTTCACCAACAAAATCCGAAGAATCCTAACATATGTTTGGATGGGAAGAAATCCCTGCGGAAATCCATGAATCAATAAATTACACTGCCTCATCAATGTTAGTACGTGCCTACACGCCTAAACGCTTTACGTTGTGCCAATTAAAGATTTCCCACATGCCTAGTTCTGAACCAAACAATGTTGCCTGCTGTATAAAATAAACATTTCCACATGAAAATTAATGAGTATCAGCACATTTTGACTTAAGGCATTTACCCCTTCCGCTCTGTTGAAGGTCATCAGACAAAAATGGAAGCCCATACTCTTTACCAAAATCAAAAATGTTAGCAAGATATTATTTCCTTTCTAGTCATTCAAACGCTACGGCTACTGTAGAACATGTTGAGTAAAAAAGTATACTGGCAAAATCTAAACATAATATTTGCCATCTTTCATAACATCACCGCTCAGAATTTTCAGCTACAGCTGGCACCATTTGACACTTCACGTTTTCGTTGCCTTGGCAGCCAAGGACTTGCTATTATAAATACCACGGCTGCCTTTATTTTTATTTCATTCGAAAGCAAAACAGTGGAACCGTAAATCAATGCCACCGCGGTTCTTCTTCTACCAAAAATCGGGATCTTCATTGAACACATGGCGTTGGGCTTAACAAGTATAGGATGAAAGGGAAGTTATGCGAATGGGTTACTGTGAATCACGAGTATGGACGAGGAGGCGTGAGTTGCATGGTACAGTCTGGATGATGAGGGAGGGTTTGATGCCGTTGGGTAAGTGAATGGCGTGAGTTGAGGATTGAATGATGGGGCAAAGTGAGGTTTGAACGTGTTCATTGGAAGGGTGCAGTTTGAGGTGAGCTTTTCCGTTCAATAATCTGAAGGGGGAGGAGCTTAAAGGAGAGGTCATGGTGTTAAGGGAAGGAGCAATGTTGTCAAAAGGGTGGACTGTTGGGAGATAAGTGAATGTACGAGCGGTGGAGTTGGGTGAAAATGTGGCAATAAGATTTGTTCTATTTTAAGAAGAATATGGGAAGGAGAAGGGTACTCGAACACAATGTTGTTCGCACTCCTGTAGGTATTTTGGCATATGGATATTTAGTTGCGACTGGGTCCAAAGTAGTGCAAGAGTGAGCAGTTGAGCTTTTGGTGAATATTTATTTTGCAAATCGGTGAAGTTAGGGTAGTGGAAGGTCACGGCATGGCATGGTTATTTTTACAGGCAACGACATTTGCGTGGGGTTGATCATGAGAAAAGACGTTACAAACGATATTTAAATCAAGGATTTATTAATAATGATGGTGAAAAGGAATATACACGTTTGAGGAGTTCTGTGTACAGGCAGGTTAAGTTTTGGTTAGGGATTGAAGATTAAAGGGTTATTCTGATGCTTATATTGGCAAGGTCATATGGGAGTTGAAGCAACGAAATCTACATTATGGAATTGGCGATGGCTGAGGACAGAACAACAGGAATTTCGTAATAAAAATCAAACACTTGTTTGATTTTAAACGGAACCAAAGCAGAATAATCAACTGCAAACCAAGGTGAGTAAACTCACTAACTCTGCTTCGTTTATATTTTTATATAAACGAGTTTTAAATTTATTTTATACTGTGAAATGATTTGGTTGCTTGGTTGATAAAATTGTTTGATATGATTACATCGTTGATCGATTATTAATTCTGGTATTTCATATTGAGGTGAAATAATATTATTGATGTTATTAACATCTGTGGATGCAAGGAAACAGGTTGGAGGGGCCCAACTGGGTTCCTCAACATTTATATTATTTTGTTTGCATTTACTGTGACATATGCTATGATTTATTTACTATGATTGTTCTGGTTGTGTTTAAACATCACTGAGCCTAGAAATTTGGTATTTTATTATCGTAAAATATTTTTGAATAATAAAAGGGATTTGAAATTTAAAAAGGGAAATTTATTTCCAAAGTAGAAATTGAATTTTTGATGGACTTGAAAGTAGGAACTTGTTTTAACAAATAAAACAAGAAGTTGATTTTAAACATGTGTAAAATATTGTTATTGAATTAAATTGAATTTATAAGGAAAAGTGGAAAGTGGTTTGAAACCAATATTTAAAATAAGATTTGAACTTAGCAAATTATAATGGAAATTATGAACGAGCTTAGAAAAAGGTGAAATAAAATGGGAAATTACCTCAGTAATCCTCTTTCAATAGAAGTTAAATAAAGGAATTTGGATTTGAGATTTTATATTTTGTATGAAACCAAATGGGTTTGAAACTGATATTTGTAAATTGATTAACACTTAGCGATCTTAAATGAAATTCTAAACGAAATTATAAATGGATACAATAAAAACAATTTTTGTGAAAGATTAGCAGTTAACAAAGGAAAATTTTGATTCAAAGGAATGAAATCGAATAGATTTGATTATATAAAAGGGAATATTATTCCCGACCAAAGTGAATAACGTTTTAAAGTGAAATTATTCATAAAGGGGATTTGAATTTGGAAATATAAATTCAAATGGAAATTTGAATGAAAGGGAAAAAGGAAATTTGTTTTCAAAAGGGATTTGAAAGGAAATCCAAACAAAGTTTGGAAGGTATTTTAAACCAAGGTGATGATGCTAAAACAATTACTTAAGAATTGAATGAAACATTAAAGTAAGGTCTTTAATGGAAAAGTGATAAGGACGAGTTTTGATTGAAAAATATTTTATATAAGGATATAAGCTTATAGTTATGTTTTATAAATTTAAACAGAGATTTTAACGCTGCCATTATAATAAATGTCTTGTAAAATTTAAACAGCGATTTTTAACTCTTTCGTTATAATGCTATCTTAATGCTATCGTTATAATAAATGTTCTAAGATTTCTAGACAGCGATTGTAACGCTGTTGTTAAAAGCAATGTTTTATAAATCAAATATTTGGACACGGCAATTATAACGCTACCGTTATAATCAATATTTTCTGTAAAAGAAGTGTGTTCTTAGATCGGATCCGAGAGTCGTGCAAGGGACGTTTGTTTAAAGTTGTGAGCTTTGACTATTTCAAAGTTGAGAATGTTGTTCAATTACGGTCTGAGAGGTAATTATACCCCAACTTGATTGACTCCATGATCGATGGAGGAATGGTTAAGATTCGATGGTGAAACTTGGTTGAGCAATATGGTTAGTTAATCAATGATTAGTGGATTGAGTTAAAACAACGATGTTTTATAACATCGCGTTAATTTGAAAGGTTTTCCCAAATCAAATGAAAGACATTTTCTACATATAGAAAATGAATGAATTGGCCCACAAAGAATTAAGAGAAAGGGGAATTGGAAATAATAATATAATCAGGAATTGATTTAAAGGGGCCTAGTGTTGTTTGATGCTTGACCGGTAGAATTTCCATTTGGAAATAGGACCGTTGATTGTATGGATGTTTCTTTGATAGTTAAATCACCGACTATCAAAGTTTTGATTTATTTTATACCTCCGTTGTTAATATGGAGAGACCGGAATCAGATTTAATATCTGAAAACCACTCTGTATTTATATAAGCATTATGAATCATCTTATGATGAAAATAATTGAAGATGGAGTTATGCAAGGGTTATCCTGTTATGGGATAGTGCCTTCGGTTTGTCTAGACCTAGGACAACTTGTATGGACGAGTGTCTGACAGAGTATTTCCAAAGGGAATACGTACGTTGATTCCTTCAAACGTACGAAGTTTGTGGCACAGAAGGGAAACTTCTTTAGCCTAACAATCTGAGTATTTTTGTGGGGATCAATTAGTGATTTCCGATGGATCTGACGATGTGGCATTCAAAGTGAATGATGACCAGATGTTCTGGAAGATAATTCAAACCTCAAGCCTCACAACCGGGAATTGACAGAAATCGGGCAGGCAGCATGGCTATGTGGTTCGCACCCATTAGGATGTATAATCACCTATTTGGAGAAATTCCATTTGTTCTTTAATCTATCGATGCTGTCCCTTTTGGGAGATGGTTGCTGATCCCAACCGTTGGTGATACACATTCGATACACTCAAGCGAAATGAGTGGTCGGTCATGTGAGGGCCGGGTTGCAAGACGTTCTTGTTGAACCTAATGTATTCGTCTCTAGAGATACACTATAGGCAGGTGGTCCCATACCTTGTCATGTTGGAAAACCAATCTCCAATAAGCGCTATGCGGTTTTTGATTTTATATTATATATGGAGCGTGAGATGCAAGCGTTCCGCTAAATTCTATTTATTTGATGTAGACATTATTATAATATCACCAGATTTTGATATCAAAATATTTTTGGTTATCGTAAAGTAAAAACCATCCGTGTTTATGTGTGGATCGGTCTTACGATTATCTTTTCTTTCGAAAGTATTTTTAAAAGTTAAATCAATGGTTGGAGTTTACTCATACCAGTCCCATGACTGACCCAGAGTTTATTTTGTTTGTTTCCCTAAACTCTTAGGTGTCCAAATTTGTACGGGCAGTCAAGTAGTCGGGATTTTTCAGATTCACTTGGAGGAGCTCGAAGCAGGAAGCTTCACCAGTTAGCAATAGACTATCTTATTTTCCGCTGTGTACTATGTTGTATCTGGAAACAGGTGTTTATAACTGTTCCAGGGATAACTGTTGTGCTCTGATAATGGTATGTATATACAGTTACTTATTTATATTTCAAAGTTTATGTTATCTAATATATTTTATTCGTTCCGCTGTGAGTTTGTGATCTTCGCTTTCTTCTATTCTAATATTTCTTTCTTTCTATTTCTCATCCTCTAACTTCTTTCTAATGATGATTCGTATTTCTGTGCAATTTGGGTTGGACGTGTGGTATTATTAGTCAACTCAAAGTGTACGGTTTTACGGGTCGTTACACCAAGGGTTCGCCAGCGTCTGAATCCTGAGGCACTGCTAGAGTGTCTCGAATCGGTCAGGAGCTCCTCCCTAGCCTTGACTCATGATGGAAACCCAATTTCCAATACGCCCTTGCGGTTTTGATTGTATAACTAGTATGGTGACATAGTAGATGGTAGCTATGCCGTCTAGGATTGATATTATATTTGAAATGTTTTAAATATACATTTACACACTAATAATAATATCGTTTTTATTTATCAAGCATCTTTTGACCATTATAAGCTAAAACCCTATCCTCTGGTGTGTGTTGCATTGTGTGATGGGACCTGGGTCATATAATGGTTTCATTTTCCTAAAAAGCATTACGTTATTTGACGATTTACTTTATTTATGCACTGGCAATCCAATTGAGTAAACCCGTTCCCCGTTAGCGGCGTGGTCCTGTGATTAGCCTACTTATTAGATAAGTTAAGTATAGAATTCTCACACCAGTCCCACGACTGACCTGTAGTTTGTTTCACTTTGCAAACTCGGGTGCCCTCTTTCCATACGGGCAGTCGAGTAGCTTTTTGCAGATATAGTTAAGCAGGATCCTGGATTGAAGCCTGAAGCTGGGTCCAGAATATTGGTAGCCTTCCGCTGAGATAAGTTCCGCTGCAATGTATTAATTTATTGTAATGTATCTTCCACTGTATTATTTATCGATGTACTCTGATATTCTGTACTCTGATATAACATTTAATATTGATGTTATAAAAGTCTGTGTTGTTGTTCTGATGTGTTGTATGCCCAAAGTTAACGTACGCGGGTTTTGAACGGTCTTGATCGATCTTGCGATCGATTGGGGTCGGGCGAAATTCGGGGTCGTTACACCATACGATATAACTTAAATCGAACCGCATTCGTTTTAAATTAAAATTCCGTCGATGATCTCAGATGACTCCAAAAATTCCAATGTGAAGCTTAAGTCCTTATGAGTTCAATGAAATTGATGGTACTTCGAACGGATCTAAATCCTATAAGATATCACATTTTAATTTCATACAAATTTAGTTATAATAATACCTTTCTAATGACTGATAAAAATAAAATCTTAATTACCTTTTACTTATGTTTAACACTTCTGCCAAACACTGAAGAACTCACACCTAACTACCTTTTCCTCCAGCTCACTTATTTCGACATCCAACACTACTCATGTCACTTGCCAAACTAGTATTGACTTCCGAACATCCCTGCTAACCTGTAACAACCCGGGAAATGCGAGCCAATTTAAAACTTTTATTTTGGCAATTTTAGCGAATTTTGAATATTTAAAATGATTATTTTAAATAATATCGACGAGAAATTTATTTTGAATAGAATTCGAACGTATATATTATATAGATTGTCGTTAGAATATAAATATTTATTTTAAATTATAAAAGGAATTGAAAATGGCGCGGTAGTTCGATAATTCGATTTCAAACTTCAAATGAATGTACAGGATTCAAAATAAACCGGATTTTAGTGAAACCAAAAATATTTGAATCTATTTGAGATTATCTTTCCAACGAATCTGGAAAATCAAAATTTCATAGCGGGAATCAAAAGATATGCCTAGTTGAAAATTCAGAATAGTCGCTATGGAATTCTAGCCCTTAAAAATGGCCATTTTTCAAACGGTCTACGGATTTGGCGAAACTAGTTTTGTTAGGACCGTATCGTCAATACGAAGCTAGAAAATATTTTTCTGGAATTTTTCGAGTTAGTATGTGACCCCGGTAAATTGAAATGTGCGTTCAAAATTCAATATATAGAGTTATATGTCGATTTTGACGAAAACTGATCGAAACGATCGAATCAGCCTACGGGACATATCCCATTGTGTTCGGAATGGGGGTAATTAGCTAGGGACGACAGTCGGCGGGTTCGATTTCGAGACCAAACAAAAAGTCAACCCCTTTTGAAAATAAAATAATATATATATTTTTAATAACACCCCCCTTAATTCCTTTCCCCTCCTCTCTCTCTCTTACTTTTTCGATCAGAAATAAAAAAGAAAAGAAAAGGCGTAGATCCCGATTTCCACCGTCGCCCCCCTGCCATCGCGTCGCCGACCTCCAGGCGAGCCTCCGTCCCCTCGTCACTCCGCCCCCTCTATCTCTCCTCCTTCCTTCCTCTCCCTCCAATCGAACGAGATCCGAACCCTAGCGCCGCCTATGGCCATCGCGCCACCGAACATCAGCCCCTCCCCCTCCGCCGCCTCCTCCCTGGCCTGCAGCCCCACGCCTGACACCCTGAAGCCACCACCTCCCCTCAGCCTCGCGCGCAGAAGAAACCCCCCTCTTCTGACAGACGCGCACAAGATGGGCCCACCGCTGGTGATCCGCGAGTAGGAACCCCCTCCCCCTCTCGAGATTTTTTTTACTGTAAGTCCTCTTTTATTTGTTTAATTTAGAGTAATAAGTTTTTAATAATTATAAAAATCATTTTTAATTATAAAACATGTGTTGAATTCAGTTTTATATATATATATAAATCAAAAGAAATTAATTGTTTTACAAATATGAAAAGTTGGGTTTTAATTTACAATAGTTATGATTTTTAAATAGTAAAAAGATCGGATTTTTTATATATTTGAATGAAGTAAAAATATCGGATTTTTTATATATTTGAATGAAGTAAAAAGATCGGATTTTTATATATTTGAATGAAGTAAAAAGATCGGATTTTTATATATTTGAATGAAGTAAAAAGATCGGATTTTTATATATTTGAATGAAGTAAAAAGATAGGATTTTTCTGTACGTGAATAATGTAAAGATACGATTTTTAGAAATGTAAAGATACGATTTTTAGTTATGTAAAAATACGATTTCTCTTGTATATATGAAGTGATTTTTACATACATAACAACGATATAAAAATGTGAATTTTAATATCAACTGCGTGAAACAAAGGGCGATGGAACGGATTGGATTTCAAAGGAATCCAGACGGTTCGGAAGTTCAACAGCAAAGCACGGCGGAGTGGAACCCTCAGTGAGAACTTCTCACTTTTAATTTAATTTTCTAGTTAAAATATATACTAGGATGCAGACGGTGTTTAGTAGCCCCCGACACCCGTCGTCTACAGACCATGGACGGCTTGTATGCTTGTTTGTTTGATTTTGATGTGTAGTTGACTGTGTGATGTGATGTGAAATGAAGTAAAATATTTTATAGTGGAAAATATTTTATAGTTAAAAATATATTTTTTAACGTGTATATGAAATGAATATTTAAAAACAAATCGACGATTTGTTTATATACACTGATTTGACTGATATTGATTGGGACGATAAATTTTACACATCGCCCAACTGCACAAATAAAATCTGTGCTTGATTGTTTGAAACCCCACACGGGTATTGGGATGATATATGACATACACTAATCCCAATAATTAGTTGTATGTCGATCGATTGATTGACAGACTGTTATAAGCATTGAATATTTATATTTAATGCTTATACAGTGTAGAATGCACTTTGGATGATGGTTGATTATTTGTCATTGTAGATATATACATGCGTTGTATGGAAATCCATAGAAATAAAATCTATGGTAATTGATTGGGCCTCATTCCAGTTTTGAATAAAATATTTGGAAATAGAAATATATTAAGCCGTGTTGATTAGATTGATGCCATTTTAACGGGAACGATATTTATATCGATTTTATTCATTTTTCAATGAATATTGAAGTGATTTTGAAATTCGAATTAAATTGAATAGATTGGAAATTCGAATTAAATTGAAATGGATTGAAATTCGAATTAAATTGAAAACAATTGAAATTCGAATTAGATTGAAATTGAACTGAAATTGATTTGAATTGAAACTAATTCGAATTAAATTGAAATCGATTTGAAATGAAATTAAAATGAATTTATGTTGAAAAATTCGATTTTGATTTGAATTTGAAAAGGAAGTTGAGATCTCCCCCACTTAAAACTTTTCGTCCCCGAAAAGGAACGAAGCCGAAAGTTGTTTCACAAACCAACTCAACTTTCATTATTTTTGTTACGACTTAAGTTCTTCAACTTTTCAGTTTCTAAGAACTTTTCAAATTTTTCAAAAATTTGGCTAACACCCTAAATTTCTGAAAAATTTCACCATAACCTCCCCTGCACTGGGAGCACCGGGAAAATCACGAAATTGCCATACAGGCCCTTTAATCTCAAAAAGAAAAAGCCAAGCGGCTAGCCAATCGGCTCATAAAATCATCATCACCCAAACAAAACAGTAAATTATGGTAAACATGTACCTATTTGTCGGGCAAACAATTTTTTTCTTCTGCTCTAGCCTCTTTGCAATGACCTGTTCAATGTAAGTACATGTATATGCATGCAAATGTGACTAATTTTCAATAAAATTCACTATTTAATATAATTTGGCTAAATGGTTCCAATTTTAATTAATCAACCAATAATCAAACAACACAACCATCAATCAATTAGTGAATTGGCTTTTCAAATTCATAATTTTGATACATAGTCAAAAATCTCATTTTTGATGCCAAATCACAACAATAGATCCTATCTAATTTTGGTTCTCACACCAGTCTAATGGAAATATATAGAAATCCCACTTTCGAAACTCGAACAAAAACACTGATGATGAGATCTCAATCATCAGTATTTTCTCCGGGCGACTAGAGTGTGATTCTATATCTATCCAGTATATTAAAACTTCAAATACATGTGGATCAGACATATACGCAAAGTCTATATATATTGGTCTGTCCAAATCAATACAAATAACTATTCAAATACGAATAATTGAATTAAATTTTCAAAACAAAAATTGTTTTCACTTTAAAAACATACTCTTCACACTCGTTCTAGGATACTACTGATCCCATCTCTAACGAGTCATTCCTGTTGGATATTACTAATCTAATCTCTGATGAATTCTTTCGTACGGTTCTAATGTTTCTTGTTCTGTGAGCTTTGTAAACCAAAGCTCTGATACCACGATGTGGCGGGAAATCACGGATTGAGTCGAGAACAAGCCACATCAGAACGCAGACAGAAGAACATTTCATTGCTTATTACAACAATTCCATCAGAATACAAGAATATACAGAGTATAAATGAATAAATATCACATAGAAAATATCAGAGATTACAATAATTTACATAGCAGCGAAAAAATTTACAAAACACAACTGAAGGAGATATACGGATACAAAGCTTTCCAGATATCGTTCCAGCTGTAAATCAGGATCATGTGAATATAAATCTGCAAAACCAAAACTACTAGCTGCCCGTGTCAAAATAAGGGCACCCAGAGTTTAGGTTAAAACAATAAACTCCAGGTCAGTCATGGGACTGGTGTGAGAACTAAAACAGTTATTAATCTTTATTTTAAAGTTAGGTAAATCAAGGGACCACGCCATATAACACGGAATGGGTTTCCTCCCAAGAATACCAGTGCATCAAACAAACTGCGCAATGCTAAATAAAGAAAAATGAAGCTATTATAAGACCCAGGTCCCATCACACAATGCAACACAAGCCGGAGGATAGGCTTTTACCTTATAATAGCCAAAGAATGCTTGATACGCTAAATTTCATCTTTTATTATTATTGTAAGTGTATAGTGTCAAAACAATTTCAAATCATAAGTATCAATCATAGACGGCATAAGCGCCCCATCCTACTATGTCGCCATACTAGGCTCTACAAATAAAACCGCAAAGTCACGTATTGGAAGTTGGATTTCCATCTGTGAACCGAGGCAAAACATAGTCCTCTACCGATTCGAGACAATCTAGCCCATGTCTTAGGACCCAGACACAGGTGAGCCCTTGGATCGTCATGGCCGGTCCACCAATGCGGATTAAAATGCCTGAACACTGCGTTTCCCCGCCCTTTGGGGCGTAAATGAGTCCAATGACCCCATCGGTCCCAGATCGACCGATATATCCGAGGCGCCTCGCAACAACAACAACCACATAAGTCAAACTCGTCAGGGCGTGTAAAACCACTGACGCCACTTCTAGCTAGAAGGAAACGCATGCCCTCCCTGATGTCCTCTCCCGTTTCTGGTTCACAACCGGCGTGGGAGGCTCGCGAATCAACGCTACACAAAGCTTGCCACATAGGCTGTGCTTTGATCATCAACCACAAGACTTTGCTTTTCAACAGAAGCCTTGATCATTTGCCACTTAGGCATGCCACACAGGCAATTCACTCTATGTGTTTGATATCCATCGGTATATAACCCATGAGCTCGTACATCTCAGAGAAGGGCGTTAAGCAAGAGAATAAATTCTCCGCCGCCAAACAGATATATATTTAATAGAAATCAATCACACAGACTAAAATCCAATGCCAGACACGCAATCCATTTACAAGTCCGTTCTGGGTCTGAACGAAACCGGAGGCACCTAGTACCTCGCATATCCATCGATCTCCAAGTACGTCTGGATGACCACTAACTGATTCCCTCCTCTTGGGTGTACGACCCAATCAAGATCATCAGTAATCACCCACACGACGTGAAGACCTCCGGTCTTCGATCACCGTCTTCATCCTTGACACCACGTCGAATCAGTTATTCAGAATGGGATAAACCCGGTCTTTCCGAATAATTCGCGTATATAATAAACAAGTGTTACACAAACACAACATAAGCCTCATTCCAATTCATAACATTCTTTTATTCGAATATTCTTATACTTTGGGAAAGGTTCCCATAAATTTTATCAAAGATAAATTCTTTAAATTTATTCTTTAATCTTCTTTGAATATCAATTCAAACTAGACGGAATTAGCGAACCACACCGAAGTAATCATTTATTTTATTTGCCCAATCCCAACCTATTCATCCCATGAAGTAAAACTGTGTAATAACCCGGAAATCTGGGCCAATTTAAAATTTTTATTTTGGCAATTTTAGCGAATTTTGATTATTTAAAATGAATTAATTTAAATAAAAACGACAAAAAATTTATTTTGAATGGAATTCGAACGTATATATTATATAGATCGTCGTTAGAATATAAATAATTATTTATATATATAAAAGGAATTGAAAATAGCGCGGTAGTTCGATAATTCGATTTCAAACTTCAAATGAATGTACCGGGTGCGAAATAAACCGGATTTTAGTGAAACCAAAAATATTAGAATCTAGTTGAGAATATCATTCCAGCAAATCCGAAAAATTGAAATTTCATAGCGGGAATCAAAAGATATGTCCAGTTGAAAATTCTGAATAGTCGCTATGGAATTCAGGCCCTTAAAAATGGAAATTTTGCAAACGACCTCGGATTTCGACGAGACCACTTTTGTTGGATCCTTGATGTAAAGTTATTGCCAGATTTCAATTTTCGTAATTTTTCGAATCAATATGTGAACGTGGCAAAGGAAAACGCGTTTGTCCAGTTTCAGTTGATTTTAATCGACTAGAAAATGACCATTTTTCAAACGATCTCAGAATTTGACGAAACTAGTTTTGTTAGGACCGTATCGTCAATACGAAGCTAGAAAATATTTTTTGGGGATTTTTCTAGTTAGTATGTGACCCCAGTAATTTGAAATGTGCGTTCAAATTCAATATATAGAGTTATAGGTTGATTTTGACGAAAACTGAACGAAGAGGTCGAATCAGCTTACGATACATACCCCATTGTGTTCGGAATGGGGGTAATTAGCTATGGACGACAGGCGGTGGGTCCCGTTTCGAGTCTAAAATTTTAAATTACTTTTAGGAGAATAAAATAATTTAATTAAATAAATATATATAATCCTTGGGCGTTGACCTCCCTCTTCCTTACTCTCTCTCCCTTCTCTTGATCAGATCTGGAGAAAAAAAATAAAAAAATAAAAAAAACCCTAACTACTTCGTCACCCCAATCCCCCACTCCAGTCCATCGCCATCGCCCAACCACGACCGCTGCCCCCTCCTTCTTCTCGACTTCCTCCCCTCGACACTGGCGCGAGGCCAACTGGACCCCCCCTCGAATCGGGCTCGAACAACGTCGATCGACGACGCTGAAGACCGCCGCGCCACCACAGACCCGCACAGCGCCCCTGCTGACCCCGACGCCACCCTGAAACCTCCCCTCCGATGAACTTACCTGCCCCCTTCAGAAAAGCAACGGTGAGATTTAGTTTCTTTTATTTAGCTTATGACATTAGTAGTTGTAAATCTGAAAATATAGTTGTAAACTGAAAAGAATATAGTTTTTTTTAACTGAAATAAATATTGTTTTTGAAAATAAAAATATATGTTGTTTTTAAAAATAAAAACAGCTTTGTTTTTACAATAAAAATAGCATGATTATAGCGAGCGATAGAAGAAAATAATATGATTTTTATATATTGAATAGCGAAGTAAAAATTCGATTTTTATATATTGAATAGCGAAGTAAAAATTCGATTTTTATATATTGAATAGCGAAGTAAAAATTCGATTTTTATATATTGAATAGCGAAGTAAAAAAATCGATTTTTATATATTGAATAGCGAAGTAAAAATTAGATTTTTATATATTGAATAGCGAAGTAAAAAAATTCGATTTTTATATATTGAATAGCGAAGTAAAAATGTAATTTTTATATATGCAGTGGCTACGGACGACGAGATAGACAAAAGAAAAGCACGGTGAAGATTTCCTACCCATGAAGAATTGCGTCATCCAGTTTAGCGAAAGGGTGAGAACTTCTCACCATTAATTTATTTTTCTAGTTGAAATATATATACTAGGACGCAGACGGTGTTTAGTAGCACCCGACACCCGTCGTCCACAGACCATGGACGGATTGTATGATTGTTTGTTTGATTTTGATGTGTAGTTGATTGTGTGATGTGATGTGAAATGAAATAAAATATTTTATAGTAAAAAAATGGAATTTTTAACGTATATATGAAAGGAAATAGAAATGAACAAATCGGACGATTTGTTTATATACACACATTTGACTGATATTGATTGGAACGATAAATTTTACACATCGCCCAACTGCACAAATAAAATCTGAGTTTGATTGTTTGAAAACCCCACACGGGTGTTGGGATGATATTTGACGTACACTAATCCCGATTGTTTAGTTGTATGTCGATCGATTGATTGATAGACTGTTATAAGCGTTAAATATTTATATTCGATGCTTATACAATCTAGAGTGCACTTTGGATGATGGTTGATTATTCATCGTTGTTATTGTATACATGTGTTGTAGAAAATCCATATAATTAACATTATATGGTAATTGATTGGGCTTCATTCAATATTTGAAATAGAAATAATTGAATAGAAAACGAATTCGAATTGAATTGAATAGAAAACGAATTCGAATTGAATTGAATAGAAAACGAATTCGAATTGAATTGAATAGAAAACGAATTCGAATTGAATTGAATAGAAAACGAATTTGAATTGAATGGAATAGAAAACAAATCTGAATTGAATTGAATTGAAATTCAAAACGAATTCGAATTGAATTGAATAGAAAACGAAATCGAATTGAATTGAATAGAAAACGAATTCGAATTGAATTGAATAGAAAACGAATTCGAATTGAATTGAATAGAAAACGAATTCGAATTGAATTGAATAGAAAACGAATTCGAATTGAATTGAATAGAAAACGAATTCGAATTGAATTGAAACCGAATTTGAATTGAATAGAAAACAAATCTGAATTGAATTGAATTCAATCGAAAACGAATTGAAATAGAATTGAAATCGATTTGAATTGAAATCAAATAGAAGTGAATGAAAAAAAAGAATTTATAAGAGTAAATTCAATTTTGATTTGAATTTGAAATAAAGGTTGAAATTGTTTTTGAAACAAATTTGAAATGATTTATAAAATTCGTTTTAAAAAGGAAATCGACGAAATATATATATATATAATGGCCTGAATAGAACGCGCCGCGGCAGTTCGTAAATTTCGACCATTGACTTCGAACGGACATTACGGGAGATCCGACCGTCGGATTCTCCTAAAACCGGAACCTTTGGGTTCGTATCGAAAAGAGCTTTCTAAAGAATAATACAAATTTGAAATCTAACGGTTGGATTTGGAGACACGTCCAAATCAAATTCAGAAAAGGTCGCTGTAAGTGCAGTTCGATGGCCGTTGATGGAAATCGACTGTACGGGCCTTGATAAAATTATTAAAAATATCAATAATTTGTGTGAAATCATAAGAAATGATATGGAAAAAATTGGTATGAAAAACTCCACATTTGAAAAGATAAAAATAGTTTTTTATCGAAATGAACTAGTTTTGAACTAGAATTAAAATTCTATTTATTTTTAAATAAATAAATTTGATTTTAAAGGGTTTTAAAAGTAACCAGGATTTCCAATATATAGATTGGAAATGGATTTGAATCGAAATTGTCTTCGGAATATTTCGATGTGGGATTTTGTGATTTTACAGGTATTGTTATGGGAAATTTGAAAGATATATTTATACCGTTATTTCCAATACGATATTTGTTGGTCGAAGAATTTGATATTGAATATAAGCCGATATATTTTCTATTCAGAGCCTTGTATTTAATATCAAATGGAATTTTGGGTTTGTCGTGAATGGCGTCTTCATTAACGCTGTTCTTAAACCCAGTTGAGAAAAAGATTAAATCTTCTTATTTAGATTTAATGAAGTGTACCAATTAAAAAATAGTGAATATTAGGCTCGCGTCCCTATTTTGAAACTTAATTAGGCTCACATCCGGTCATAAACTTATTGTAAATTAGGTCCCTGTTTTCAAAACTTATAAAATAATAATTAAAAAAATAAAAAAAATTCGTAAATTAGTAATAATATATATTATGCATTATAAAAAAAATTCAGTTCAAAAAACAACAAAAATAATGTCAGAAAGAAGAAAACAGCAAAAAAACAGAAAAAACTGCAGTTAAATGCATAATATTATGCACCTTTTTTATTTTATTGCATGCATATATGCAATTATTGCAGTTCTTCCAGCGGATAGATTTAACTTATTATTTCAGTTCATTTTTATTTGCATCCAAATGTGCAAATTTCTCAAAAAAATGTACACATGTGTGCAACATTTTTATAGGATAAAAAGTAGGGACCTAATTTATATAAAAAAACAAAGTTCTGAAAATTTTTAAACCCGCCCCCTATTTTATTTTTTCCGCCTTTTTGTATTTTTAAAAAAAAAATGTGCGTACGTTCATAAAAAAAAAATTCTAAAATATGGAAATAATGTCAGGAATCTACGGAAATCGAAAAAAAATAGTTGCATACATTTATGCAATTATTACTGATAATTGCATATATGTATGCAACTTTTCTGTAAGCTGTTTTCAGATTAAAATCTGAAAATAAACCTGCACAAATGTATGCAAGTATTTGAAATTTTTGCGCACATGTATGCATTTATTTGCATGAAAAAAAATCAACGAAGATGTATGTAGTGAAAAATATGCACGGGTGTATGCAGGAAAGTGATATATGTGCATACTATTATGCATTTAACTGGAAATTTCGTTTTTTTATTTTATTTTTGACGCCTTCGTTGATGGTTTTTTGTTCTGAATTTTTTAGTGTTTACATGTTTTATTTAAATACGAATTTACTTGATTTTTTTATATTTTTTTATGACTTTTCAAAAAATAGGGACCTAATTTACAATAAGTTTATGACCGGGTTTTTTTTATATTTTAAAACTTAATAGGGACCTCTAAAAAACGCACCCTAAAAAATATTTAATTGGAATTGAATTGGTATTGATTTTTGGGTTTATCGTGAATAGCGTTTTAAAAAAACTTGTTCTTTAACCCGATAATTAATAGAATGTGATTTTGGGTTGTCATAAACGGTATCTTCAATAATACTGTTCTTAGATCCAAAGGAGTTAAGAAAATCAGAAACTAACTGGAGATTAGTTAATTTGAATGGTTTCTGGGGTATTGATCTGATGTTGGTTTCGGCCTTCGGGGTTAATACTTAAGGAATTGCTCACTTGCTAATTTATGGTTAGGGTCTGATTGAAATGTAATGTGATTTTGGGTTTATAGTGAACCGTGTTTTTAAATGACACTGATTCTTCAACCCAATTAAAGATTAAAACTAAGTGGAGTTTTAATGAATCTTTAATTAGATTGAAAAGATCGAGAATGGAGTATCACCAGTTTTGCTCCAAAGCGATAGTTAGATCTTTAATTAGATTTGGACGTGGAATGGTAATTAATTTTACCGATAACACCGTGGTATTAGATATGGAGTATTACCAGTTTTGCTTCATGGGATGAATAGGTTGGGATTGGGAAATAAAATAAATAATTACTTCGGTGTGGTTCGCTAATCCCGACTAGTTTGGAAAACCATAATTTGGTTTGAAATGATATCCAAAGGAAGATTAAAGAATAAATTTTAAAGAATTTATCTTTGATAAAATTAATGGGAACCTTTCCCTAAGAACGTGAAATTTAGAAACTAACTGTAGGTTAGCTAAGAAGGATGGTTTCCTGGGTATTGATCTGATGTTGGTTTCGGCCTTCGGGGTTAATATTTGGGGAATTGTTCTCTTGCTAATTTACGGTTAGTGACTGATGAATTGGAATGAGGCGTATGTTGTGATTGTGTAACATTCGTTTACTATATACGCGGGTTGTTCGGAAAGGCCGGTGTAACGACCCGCATTCTACGCATCATAGGATCGTAGAGTATTTATTTCTGACACATACGAAGTCGTATGGTCATGTAACTTTGGGAGACGACTATTGGGGTCATTTCCCATGTTCATGATTTTTCCCGATTTTTAAATGACCATTTTACCCCTAGTTATCACTGTTTTGGCCATAACTTTTGACTGGAAAGGAATTTTGACCTGAAACCACTTCCATTGGCTCCGAACGATGGTTTCTCTTTCCGTAGAGTAGTCACATTAGCCAAACGGACTTACCGTTTGGGAGATATGGCTGAAACAAGTTTCAGATGGTGAAAAACAGCTTAGTTGGGCTTAACCGGGTGATTAGCAGCTAGGCCCAAGGGGAATTTCGGGTTTAGGGGTATAGGAGGTCTGATTAGGGTTAGGTTATCACTTTCATTTCAGTTTTGAGCAGCCACAAACCTCCTTGAGATCCTAGTAATGGCTTCCTACATCTAAAACACCCCAAATCACTCTCTAATTGAAGATTAGGCTTAGCAACACCAAATTAAGGAGAAAAAGCACCAAAGCAAGGTTGGAACTGCTGTTAGACATCAGTATTCGCCCCAAATCAGAGGAGTTTCAGTTCTGAGAATTTCATTTGTGGCCAAGGTGAGTGATAACATCATTTTGACACTAATTACGGTTAATTAAGGGTAATTAGTAAGGATTAGCGAATTTATACACCAATAAATTCTGGAAAAAATCTTAAAATTCTAAAATAATGTTTTAAGGCTCTGTTAGAAATTTGAGATAATTTCGATGTGTTTTGCTAATTGTATGCTTAAGCATGATTAAGAGTGCTTAAGGGAAAATATGAAGTTTTAGCTACTTTTGATCCATTTTGATTCATTTGAATTGTTGGTTGCTGTTTGTGGTTGCTATTACATGTTACTATGACTCTATGGTATGTTTCATGATTGATTAGAATAGTTAAATTGCTCGAAAACGTCGTCGAATGGCGTAGAAAGCTCGCTGGAAAGTTGCAGAAGTGTGCAGGCTCCGAACCGGTTCGGATCGGAAAAAGGGGTCGGATCGGACTAGGGAACTGACCAAGGGAATCCGAACTGGATGAGGGCTTGCCACTGGAAGAAGTTTGGTAGAAAGGAAGGCCATTGCTTAGAGTTGGAGTCGGACAGAAGATCGGATCGGAGCGATGGAGCGGATCGGATCGGAGTAAGCTAGGGAGCGGAGCGGATCGGATCGGAAGAGTGATTGAAGGCCAGATCGGATCGACTTGGAGACGCAGGGATCGGATCGGAATACGTGAAGAAATAAGGAGGCGGATCGGAGCGCTGGAAGGGAGGACACCCGACCTGACCTGAAGGAGAAGGACCCGACCCGGAGCGAAGTAACCGACCCGAATCGAATGAAAGAAGGCAAGGAGAAGGACCCGGACCGAGCATGGGTGACCGAACCGAACCGAGCATGGGTGACCGAACCGAACCGAATTATAGAGCTGCTACTGCACGACAACTTTTCTGAAGGCCCACTCCAATTCGACCAAACCCGAGATGCAAAGGAAGCTCAAATGAGAAGTTAGAGCTTAAGATTCAGATAGGAATCAACAAGTTCGCTTCATGATTGGGCTTTGCTGCGGGACGCGTGCCAAGGAGTTATCGACACCTATAGCTTTGGACCACTATGGTAGGAGGTACGAAGGCGGATTCAGGGCCATTATGGCATTGGTAGAACCAAGGGCTATGACCAATGAAGTGGGTCATTGAAATGTTTGGTCATGACTCCAAGTGTTTGGCTTGGTCACAGCAGGGTTTCTACAAGTCGGGATTCGTCGTTGCCTCAGTTTGTCTAGTGTTCCAAAGTGGTAGATGTCGTACGCTTTAGGCACTGAGTGAGAGGTGTGAGGATGGTTGCTATGGATGATTTGTTGCTATCATTGTGACATGCACACCCCACCCCCGTATTCTTACACTATTTATTATGGCACCTTGGAGTGTTGTACGGTATGTGGTACTAACTCTTTGGTTGCAGGTCCAGGTTCAGATATGGCTTAGTATACCTGTTATTATTCTGTTTAGATGCTTATCGCTCATACCAGGCTTTATGTCTGACCCAGAGTTTTATGTCTCTTCTTATTACTCTGGGTGCTCACACGAGCAGACTAGAGACAGGTTAGCTGGTGATGCACGGGTAGATGATCCGGAGACGAGCAGGAGGCTTCCACGTACTATATACATATTATTCTCCCTGTGTTGTTGAAGATCACTGCTTGGGCATTGTTGGTGTATCTTCTATTTTAGCTTTCTTTGGTTTAGAGACAGTAAATTTGGAAAGTTGTAATAAGCTGTATTTGGATTTCCGCTGCTTTGAGATTGATGTTGGTTTTAGTTATCAGCTTATGCACTGTCTCGCCTGTTTTATGTCAAGTATGTTATTATTATATTTTATTCCATGCGCTGTGAGACATTCTACAGGTCCTTTGATTAGTTCGTTCCCTTCTTTCCTTTCTTCTGACGACCGTCTTGTGCTAGCTGGGCACGTGTACAGCGCACTTACGGAGGAAATGCAGGCTGGTACGGGGCGGGCCGTCACACATGGTATCAGAGCTCTAGGTTGCGTAGTTAACCTAGGGAAGTTGTCAGGGAGAGATAATATACGTATACGAGAGAGCGTATTTGTGATTACTTTGGTTTTTAAAAGTTATATATATATATACTATTAGTAGTATAAGGATGAAGTCGTACTGCACTAGCACCACTATGGAATCGTTAATCATTTCCTTTTTCAGATTGACGATGAGCCGAGATACTAGAGGTGCTGGTAGGGGAGCTAATAATGGGATTGCTGCTGACATGAGGACGATGTTTACTGACCTCATGAGAGAGATGCTTAGAGATGTGCAGAGGGCAGCTCCCAATGGTGGAAATGGTGGTGGTCCAATAGTGCAGGCGCCAAGAGTCGACTTCGCCAAGCTGAATAAGGATTATACTAGCCTTGGTGGGAAGCCGTTCCACGGGACGGAGTCGGCTACGGATGTTCAAGATTGGTTGGATAGTTGCGAACGTATCTTCGAGGATTTGGGTATCGAGGATGCGATGAAGAGAAAGCTAGCGTCCCGTCAGCTGCAAGGGCGGGCAATGAATTGGTGGAATGCTATAAAGGCAGCTACTCCCGAAGATCAGATTACTTGGGAGCAGTTTAAGGCTCGCTTTAGTGAGAAGTTCATTCCAGCTGCTCAGAAGTCAATGTTGTTTAAGAAATTCTTGGAGCTCAAGCAGAATGGCAGGGCTGTCTCGGAGTATATTGCTGAATTTGACACCTTGTCAAAATATGGGTTATCTCTTATAGATACTGCCGAGAAAAAGAATGAGAAATTCATAACTGGGTTGGATTAATACTTGGGGGAAAAACTTATTAACCACATCGATGAGACGTTTGAATCGATTGTGGGGAAAGCGTTAAGGTCGGAAAGTCTCTACCCTAAGCCGAAGACTGAAGTTGCATCCGCAGATGAGTCAAAGCCACAAGCTAGTGGTGGAGGCAAAGGTGGTTCCCAGAACAAGAGAAAGCAGAATCAGGCTAAGGATGGCCAGAAGAAAATGAATAAGCAAGATGTGGAGTGCTTCAGCTGTGGTAAGAAGGGCCATTATGCTAGTAATTGTCGGGCCAAGCCAGCGGATAGGAAGTGCTTCAATTGTGGCCAATTGGGACATCACAAGGACAAGTGTCCACAGCCCCCTAAGGAAAAGCAAATGGTGAAAGCATATGCCCTTAATGCTATTCCTTCTTCGTCGAATGCCCCAACTGCGGCGGAGAAGGGAAAGAATGTCGTCATTCAAGGTATGCTTTCTGTTTATGATGTTCCTGTTAGAGTTTTGTTTGATACCGGAGCTTCCAGTTCTTTCATATCTAGTGACCTGGTAGATAGGGTGGGATTGAAGCCCGAGATTGTCGATAGACCTTTAATAGTGACGAACCCGATTGGTGGTTCGACTAGTCTTAGCATGATTTGTCGTAATGTGGTTCTATCGAGTCATGGATGCATGTTTGTTTGTGATTGCTTTGTTTTGGGCTTTACTGGGTTTGGCATTATTTTGGGAGTAGATTGGCTCCAAAGATACGGGGTGGTGGTAGACTGTGAGGGCTTGTTGGTGACAGCTAGAGCGGATGATGGGCGGAGGATAGTGTTTGGTGGTCTACCCAGTAAGGGGGTATTGGCTAGTTTTCTAAACTCCCTCGACATTCCGCATAGTGAGTTGTCAGGTTTGCCCGTGGTTGGCCAGTATCCGGATGTTTTCGAAGAACTGACCGGACTCCCACCACACCGAGAGATTGAGTTTCGTATTGATTTGGTAAAGGATGCCAGGCCTATAGTGATGCCACTTCGTCGTATGGCACCAAGAGAGCAGCGAGAGCTCGAGGTGCAAGTCAGCGATCTTTTGAAGAAGGGATTTATCAGAAGGAGTGTTTCTGAATGGGGAGCACCAGTTGTGTTTGCTACCAAGGCGGATGGTTCCCTTCGTTTGTGTGTAGACTACCGCGAGTTGAATAAAGCGACGAGGAAGAACAAGTATCCTCTACCGCGGATAGATGATTTGTTTGATCAGTTGAGTGGCGCGAGAGTATTTTCTCAGTTGGATCTCGCGACAGGTTTTCATCAGCTTAGAGTGGAAGCTGAGAGTATAGCTAAAACGGCATTTCGGACGCCGTCTGGGTTTTATGAGTGGTTGGTCATGCCATTCGGACTGACCAATGCCCCAGCATATTTTGTGGATCTTATGAATAGGGTATTCAGAGATCAGTTGAATAAGTTTGTCCTTGTGTTCGTTGATGATATTTTGGTCTACTCGAGGACAGAGGAAGAACACAAGGGACATTTAGGAATAGTGATGGAGGTGTTGAGAAAACACCAATTGAAAGCAAAGTTTTCTAAGTGTCACTTCTGGAAGAGGGAAGTGAGGTTCTTGGGCCATGTTGTATCAGAAAATGGGATTGCCGTGGACCCGGCGAAGGTGGCTACGGTACAGGATTGGCCTACGCCCAAGAATGCAACAGATGTAAGAAGTTTCTTGGGGTTAGCGGGATATTATCGTAAGTTTATCCAAGGCTTCTCCAAGATAGCAGCACCGTTGACTCAGTTGACAAAGAAGAATCAAGCTTTTGTCTGGGATGAAAGGTGCGAGAATGCATTCAGAAGTCTAAAGGACAAGTTGACAAGCGCACCAGTGTTAGTCATTCCTAAGGGGGATGAAGAGATGACGGTATACACGGATGCCTGTGGTACCGGACTGGGTGCTGTATTGATGCAAGGCGGTAGGGTTGTAGCTTATGCAAGTCGGCAAGTGAAACCGCACGAGAGAAGATACCCTACCCATGATTTAGAATTGGCAGCGATCGTGTTCGCGTTAAAGATGTGGAGACACTATCTCTTGGGAGAAAGATTTGAGCTATTCACAGATCATAAGTCGTTAAAGTATCTATTCTCCCAGAAGGATTTAAATCTCCGTCAGCAGAGATGGTTAGAGTTCTTAGCTTCCTATGATTTTGACATCGCATACACACCAGGAAAGGGCAATGCGGTGGCTGATGCATTGAGTAGAAGACATGCCAGCTTAGGGGCTATGTTCCTTGAATGGAAGCAACTGGAGTTTATCGCGGGGTTTGATTTCAGACCAAAGTGCGAATTGGATCCAGAAATGTTAGCGAGTTTGACGGTCAGACCCACTTTGATTGAGCGGATCGGCTCTAGTCAGAGGGACGATCCTAACCTATTGGAAATCATCTCCAAGTTAGAGATGGGTATCGATGAGGAGATGAACAAGTATGGGCTTGATCGAGATAGATGGCTTAGAAAGAATGGAAAGCTTGTTGTACCCAATGTCAATGGATTGAGGGACGAAGTGCTTAGAGAATGTCATCACTCAAAACTGACTATACACCCCGGTGGTAATAAGATGTATCGAGATATGAAGCAGGCCTACTACTGGGAAGGGATGAAAAGAGACGTTGGGAAGTTTATATCCAAATGCATGAATTGCCAGCTAGTTAAAGCCGAGCAAAAGAAGCCTAGTGGGTTGTTGCAACCATTAGAAATTCCCGAATGGAAATGGGAGCAGGTCTCGATGGATTTCATCGATGGGTTACCAAGGACTAGATCGGGATATGACGGCATTTGGGTAGTTGTAGATCGACTAACTAAAAGTGCAAGGTTTATACCAGTCAAATCGACCAGAACGGCAACTAAGTTAGCAGAATTGTATATGAAGTGGATAGTGAGATTTCATGGAGTACCTAAAAGCATTGTGAGCGACCGAGACCCGTTGTTTACTAGTGGGTTTTGGAAGAGCTTACAAGAGGCTCTAGGGTCAGAGTTACATCTCAGTACCGCATATCATCCTCAGACCGACGGTCAGACGGAGAGGGTGAACCGTATTTTGGAAGATCTCTTGAGAGCATGTATATTGGATTTTGGAGGATCATGGGATGACCATTTGCATCTAGTAGAGTTTGCATATAATAATAGCTACCAATCCAGTATCGGTATGGCTCCGTTTGAAGCTTTGTATGGAAGGCCGTGTAACTCACCATCATGTTGGATAGAGACTGGCGAGAAGTTTATGCTTGGACCAGATGTGGTGAGGGAAACTTCAAATAAGATCAAGACCATTCAACAACGAATGAAGGCTGCCCAAGATAGGCAGAAGAGTTATGCTGATAAGAGGCGAAGAGACTTAAAATTCTCCGTTGGTGACTTGGTGTTTGTCAAGATTTCCCCGTTGAAGAGCGTAATACGATTTGGCAGGAGAGGCAAGTTGGCACCAAGGTTTGTTGGCCCATTCCCTGTTCTTGAACTAGTCGGGAATTTGGCATATAGAATTGACTTACCAGAGAAGATGGCGGGAGTTCATAACGTATTTCATGTTTCCCAACTAAGGAAGTTCGTTCACGACTCAGATATGACTATTTCACCTGATCAGTTAGAGGACTTCGAAGTAGAACCCGAGGCGGTTGGGAACCGCAAGCCGGCCCGTATTGTCGAGTACGACATGAAACAACTTCGAAGGAAGGCGGTGAAGCTAGTCAAGGTACATTGGAGCGAGGACGAGAGTGATTGTACTTGGGAAACAGAGGAGGACATAAGGAAGAAGTATCCAGAACTCTTTGTCTGGTAAGATTTTGACTTCGATTTAGTTTTTCCGCATGCTAGGATAGGCTTGTTTGCTTGTTTTGCATGTTCGATTGTTATATGTGGTTGTTAGGCATGCGGGATCCTTTGTAAGTTTGGGTTAAGTAATTTCGGGGACGAAATTTCTTAAGGGGGGGAGAGTGTAACGACCCGCATTCTACGCATCATAGGATCGTAGAGTATTTATTTCTGACACATACGAAGTCGTATGGTCATGTAACTTTGGGAGACGACTATTGGGGTCATTTCCCATGTTCATGATTTTTCCCGATTTTTAAATGACCATTTTACCCCTAGTTATCACTGTTTTGGCCATAACTTTTGACTGGAAAGGAATTTTGACCTGAAACCACTTCCATTGGCTCCGAACGATGGTTTCTCTTTCCGTAGAGTAGTCACATTAGCCAAACGGACTTACCGTTTGGGAGATATGGCTGAAACAAGTTTCAGATGGTGAAAAACAGCTTAGTTGGGCTTAACCGGGTGATTAGCAGCTAGGCCCAAGGGGAATTTCGGGTTTAGGGGTATAGGAGGTCTGATTAGGGTTAGGTTATCACTTTCATTTCAGTTTTGAGCAGCCACAAACCTCCTTGAGATCCTAGTAATGGCTTCCTACATCTAAAACACCCCAAATCACTCTCTAATTGAAGATTAGGCTTAGCAACACCAAATTAAGGAGAAAAAGCACCAAAGCAAGGTTGGAACTGCTGTTAGACATCAGTATTCGCCCCAAATCAGAGGAGTTTCAGTTCTGAGAATTTCATTTGTGGCCAAGGTGAGTGATAACATCATTTTGACACTAATTACGGTTAATTAAGGGTAATTAGTAAGGATTAGCGAATTTATACACCAATAAATTCTGGAAAAATTCTTAAAATTCTAAAATAATGTTTTAAGGCTCTGTTAGAAATTTGAGATAATTTCGATGTGTTTTGCTAATTGTATGCTTAAGCATGATTAAGAGTGCTTAAGGGAAAATATGAAGTTTTAGCTACTTTTGATCCATTTTGATTCATTTGAATTGTTGGTTGCTGTTTGTGGTTGCTATTACATGTTACTATGACTCTATGGTATGTTTCATGATTGATTAGAATAGTTAAATTGCTCGAAAACGTCGTCGAATGGCGTAGAAAGCTCGCTGGAAAGTTGCAGAAGTGTGCAGGCTCCGAACCGGTTCGGATCGGAAAAAGGGGTCGGATCGGACTAGGGAACTGACCAAGGGAATCCGAACTGGATGAGGGCTTGCCACTGGAAGAAGTTTGGTAGAAAGGAAGGCCATTGCTTAGAGTTGGAGTCGGACAGAAGATCGGATCGGAGCGATGGAGCGGATCGGATCGGAGTAAGCTAGGGAGCGGAGCGGATCGGATCGGAAGAGTGATTGAAGGCCAGATCGGATCGACTTGGAGACGCAGGGATCGGATCGGAATACGTGAAGAAATAAGGAGGCGGATCGGAGCGCTGGAAGGGAGGACACCCGACCTGACCTGAAGGAGAAGGACCCGACCCGGAGCGAAGTAACCGACCCGAATCGAATGAAAGAAGGCAAGGAGAAGGACCCGGACCGAGCATGGGTGACCGAACCGAACCGAGCATGGGTGACCGAACCGAATTATAGAGCTGCTACTGCACGACAACTTTTCTGAAGGCCCACTCCAATTCGACCAAACCCGAGATGCAAAGGAAGCTCAAATGAGAAGTTAGAGCTTAAGATTCAGATAGGAATCAACAAGTTCGCTTCATGATTGGGCTTTGCTGCGGGACGCGTGCCAAGGAGTTATCGACACCTATAGCTTTGGACCACTATGGTAGGAGGTACGAAGGCGGATTCAGGGCCATTATGGCATTGGTAGAACCAAGGGCTATGACCAATGAAGTGGGTCATTGAAATGTTTGGTCATGACTCCAAGTGTTTGGCTTGGTCACAGCAGGGTTTCTACAAGTCGGGATTCGTCGTTGCCTCAGTTTGTCTAGTGTTCCAAAGTGGTAGATGTCGTACGCTTTAGGCACTGAGTGAGAGGTGTGAGGATGGTTGCTATGGATGATTTGTTGCTATCATTGTGACATGCACACCCCACCCCCGTATTCTTACACTATTTATTATGGCACCTTGGAGTATTGTACGGTATGTGGTACTAACTCTTTGGTTGCAGGTCCAGGTTCAGGTATGGCTTAGTATACCTGTTATTATTCTGTTTAGATGCTTATCGCTCATACCAGGCTTTATGTCTGACCCAGAGTTTTATGTCTCTTCTTATTACTCTGGGTGCTCACACGAGCAGACTAGAGACAGGTTAGCTGGTGATGCACGGGTAGATGATCCGGAGACGAGCAGGAGGCTTCCACGTACTATATACATATTATTCTCCCTGTGTTGTTGAAGATCACTGCTTGGGCATTGTTGGTGTATCTTCTATTTTAGCTTTCTTTGGTTTAGAGACAGTAAATTTGGAAAGTTGTAATAAGCTGTATTTGGATTTCCGCTGCTTTGAGATTGATGTTGGTTTTAGTTATCAGCTTATGCACTGTCTCGCCTGTTTTATGTCAAGTATGTTATTATTATATTTTATTCCATGCGCTGTGAGACATTCTACAGGTCCTTGGATTAGTTCGTTCCCTTCTTTCCTTTCTTCTGACGACCGTCTTGTGCTAGCTGGGCACGTGTACAGCGCACTTACGGAGGAAATGCAGGCTGGTACGGGGCGGGCCGTCACAGCCGGGTTTATACCCATTCTGAATAACCGATTCGACGATAAGTCGAAGATGATGACGGTGGTCGAAGACCGAAAGTCTTCACATCGTTTGGGTGATTACTGATGATCTTGATTGGCCTGTACACCCAAGATGAGGGAATCAGTTGGTGGTCGTCCAGACGTACTTGGAGATCGACGGATATGCGAGGAAAGTGCCTCCGGTTTCGTTCAGACCTAGAACGGACTTGTAAATGGATGGTGTGTCTGACATTGTATTCCTTTATATTCTATTCGTTGATCTCTGCTAAATATATATCTGTTTGGCGGCGGGGAATTTATTCTCTTGCTTAACGCCCTTCTCTGAGACATACGAGCTCAGAGGTTATATATTGGCAGAAATCAGTGGTACGATATGGATTGATAGTGTGGCATGCTGAGATGCAGTGATCCAGACTTTTGTTGAAAAGCAAAGTTTGGTGGATGATGATCAAAGCGCAGCTTTAATATTGTAACGAACCGGGATTTTCGACTCCGAAAATCAACATCAAACTATCATGTTGACCATTCAGACATCGAACATTCCAGATCATTTATAGAAAGAAGTTAGAGGGTGAGATAAGAAAGAAAGAAATATTAGAATAGAAGAAGAAGAAGAAACACTACACAACACAGAGTCTCACATCGCAGCGGAACAAAATATAATACATAAATAAATCTTTACTGAAAGCTTTTGAAGTACTTACAATATCAGAGTACACATCTGGACAGTGATACTAATCTGTCCTCATATAACACACAGCGGAATAATAATATCATACGTCTGGACTCTTCCAGCTCGTTTCATCACAGCAGTCGATAACCTGAACCTGTACAACCCGGTCTTACCCGAGCATTTACAAAACACCGGGTCAGTCTGGTGAACCAGAGTGAGATAAACTCGCACAGTAATAAGGGTGAACCATCCAATCATGATTTTAGAGTTCAAAAATCTTTTCAAAAGAAAAGGATAATCGTAAGACCAAATCCACATATAAACACGGACGGTTTTTACCTTACGATAACCCAAAACATTTTTGAAACCAATATCTTGTCTGATATTATAATAATGTCTAAATACAAGTAAATAGAATCTAGTGGAACGCTTGCATCTCACGCTCCACATATATAGTATACAATCAAAACCCGCAGGCGCTTATTGGGAATTGGATTCCGACTTGACAAGGTATGGGTCCACCTTCCGATAGTGTATCTCTAGAGACGAATACACTGGGTTCAACAAGAACTTCTTGCAACCCGGCCCTCACATGACCGACCCCTCATTTCGCTTGAGAGTATCGAATGTATATCACCGACGGTTGGGATCAGCAACCGCCTCCCGAAAAGGGACAGCATCGAAACATAGATTTAAGAAACAAATAGGATTTCCTCTAGATAGGTGATCATACACCCTAATGGGAGCGACCCACATAGCCATGCTGCCTGCCCGATTTTTGTCATTTCCCGGTTGATGAGGCTTGAGGCCAGAATTAACTCTTGACACCTGGTCGCCATTTACTTTGAATGCCACATCGTCAAATCCATCAGATATCACTAATTGATATCCACAAAAATACTCTAGATGGAAGCTAAGAGAACGGCGATTTCCCGCCAACAACTATCGCACGTTTGAAGAAATCAACGTACGTGACCCTTTGGAAATACTCTGTCAGACATTCGTCCATACACGTCATCCAGGAAACAGGATGAACCGAAGGCACTCTCCTACCGCATCCATATAGGAATCACCCCATGGATCAGTAGCGAGAAGTCCTTGCAACCCGTTGATTTCAACCACGACAGAATCACAGCTTTTCTCTGCTTGCCAGGCAGAGAAAATTGGTGATTTTTCCGTTTATGAAAACCCACGGTCTTCAATGCTCCATCTCGATCATCTTCTGAGATCTTCACGTATTTGTTGGACGGAATGGTTTTCGAATATAAATTCGATCCCGGTCTTTCCATACCAACAATCGTATTGGACAGATTTGATAGTCGGTGTTTTGACTATCAAAATATACAGTGTTTCAATCATGACACACCAGTGAGTTCACTGATTAAGTATTCAGCATCACCTGGCCTTTTAACACTTGATTTACTTTGTTAAATCAAAACTTCTAACTCTGTTAATATTTAAAAAAAATACGATATTTGAATAACTCTAATTCGATTTAATTCTAATCGATTAACTCTAATTAATTAACTTTAACCGGTTAATTCTAATTGACCAATTCGACTTAATTAACTCCTATTGATTAACTAATATTCGACTTAACACCATTCGCTTGACTCTAGATCACAACGATCACAATGGTTACGCCTGATTCCCTCAGGAAACATCCGACCGCCGTAGGCTATCTGCAGCCCTGCGAATTACGCTAGCAGTCGTATGCAATGGCAACTTAGCCGAATAATTATGTTTGGCTAATTCTATCTTGAATAACTATATTCAATTACCCACTTAAATCTTCTTTCAAATCATCCTTTAAATTCGGAAATCCATTAGTTTTAACAAAGAAATTTATAACACATATGTTATAACAATAGCGTTATAATTACTATTTAGATTTACAAAACAACAGCGCTATAATCGCTGTTTAGGTTTACAATCCATTTACTATAGCAAAAGTGCTACAATCGCTATATTAGATTTACAAAACATATACTATAACAACAGCGCTAAAATCGCTGTTTAGATTTCAAAACATATCCACTAACGTCTCTTACGATTACCAACTAATACTATCTTCAGATAATCCCGATGTTGTTCAAGTTGGGGTATTATAGTTACCTCTCAGACCTTGATTAACACCGTTCTCATCCTCAGATAAATATGAGTTGTATCCCAAACACCAAAATTCCATTTCGATCTCAAACCAATTATCCTTTCACTTAATTCATATAATTGAGTACGTTTATTTCCTTTCACCATTCAATTGGCTTGCATCTCACATTCGGTAACTTTTTAAATGAATTCCCATTTAAAAATATATTCCTAAATTTATCATTAATTAAAATAATAACTTATTTCAAACATTAACTACTTTAGTAGTTAATCCCTTTATTAACTAAATTAAATATTAAATCCCTTCTAAAGCCTTATTTAAATTCAAACAATATTCGTTTAACTATTTTAGTCAAAACACATTAACTTGATAAACAATCCTAATTCCAAACGGTCGATTTAATTAACTTAAAAACTTGATGACCTCATTAACCGATTTCAACAATCCTCGCTTTAAATTAATTAAAAATATAATTAATTTAGATAGATTCTAATTATTTGTTTTCTTTACAAAACAAATTTTCAAGGTTTAACCATTTAATTCATTTCTTATTCTTCAACTGGTAAGTCTGATTAACATCAGCATTTGCTTTGCAAAATAAATTCATAACAAATCAAAGTCTTAAACAAATAAAATATTTATTTATTTCTCTTAAATAACTTTTATTCAAATGATATAATTCAAACCTAACTCTGGTTATAAAATAAATTTTATAACCTCAACTCTATTGATTCACTTGACGGCGAATCACTATTTATAACCCAATTGGTTTTAAAGGCCATGCTCCGCCAAATACTTAACCAACACCGCCCACTGGTTTAAACCAAACAGATGTTGAATATCCAGTCAATAATCAACCATCAAATCAATCACACAAACAGATCAGTTCATATATGATAATATGAAAATAAATAATACATTTGAGGAATCCGGTTGGATCCCTCCAACCTGTTCTTCCCTGTATTTAAATGGTTATCTCAAATCAGACTGTTCAGTTTTGTTTAACTGATAAACTAAAATAACAACCATTTAACATTAACCACAAGCAATTCAAACAATGCAACCATTTTAAACACGTTTATAAATAAACGTGACCAACCAAGGTGAGTTACCTTTATTGGAACCAATCGTTAAAATAACGATTTGGTATTTCACTGAAATTAAACACAGTTTAATTTCATCGGTTAAATCAACAGTTAAATAGATAACTAGCAAAGCAGTCAACCATTGGCAAGCAAAGCACACAAAATAAAAACACCCAATTTATATAAAATATAAAAAGGGTAACTGAGTGAGTTTAACTCACCTTGATTTGATTCCATTGTTGAAGGGGTTCGGTTACCGTTAAATTGAACAGACGTTCAATTTAACTGAAATTTCCCAGCTGTCACCATTCTTGTCCAAATTCATTCCATTCTGTTGCATTCGTCAATTCCGCTTCCAGTAAAATTGTTTTGTCCCATTGTTTAGTTAAAAATGCAGCAATTCTTCTTTTCTATTCTGCTCTCAAGTCTCCTTCATGCATCTCGCATGTTCACAGCTACACTTTGTTCACAGGTCAACAAATCCTTAGGAAACATTAAGGTCCGAACTAAATCTCGTTTTACTTCTATTTGCCTCATCTAGTTCTTATGCCCCCACCACGCTCATCCCCTTTCAAACAATTGCGTTCAAATTGTTTTGGCCGATCTCAGAAGTCTTTCCTCCTGGACGTCCTCAGCAGGTCTTGACCGCCTGCACCTTTCTTTTCTTTCTCTCTCTCTCTCTCTTTTTTTCCTTCCTTTATAAATGGGCCCAACGCCCATTGCTCTCTAACCCAAACCCTTCCCAACATTCACTTCAATGTTAACGCCCTCATCTTCCCCTCCATGCTCACGCTCCCAATTCCGCACATATATATTATTATTATTTTTTACTTTTTTTTTCTCTATCGAGAGGAGAGAAAATGCAATGGGTCTATATAAGAAGGAGAAGTGTGGTGGTCACGTTACTTGGGGAGCACGGTTCTCTTTTTCCTTGGGTAGCACGGTTTTTCTTTTTCCTTGGGTAGCACGGTCAAGCAGGCTTACAGGAAAGAGGAAAGAAGCTATAGTAGAAAAATGGGATGTATTTATTAATATAATAATGTATGAAACTTCGTAGTGAGAATTTTGTTAAAAACCCACCACAAATGATTTCTGTCTTCTGATAAAAATGCTATTCTTGATGTAAAACGATATTCCGAATCCAATGGAACAGATTTCGTCGCAATCCGAGGTCGTTTGAAAAAATTTCGTTTATGAAACCAGAAATGAACACACGTTTAATTTTTCCACGGTCACCAGATAAATCAAATCCACTTGAAACTGCGAACATCGACAATAACTTTTCGATACGAACCCAATGGCACTAATTTCGTCGCATTCTGAGACTGTTGCCCCGGTAGGCTATTTTTACCCCGAACCGCCCTACCCTTTTTACCGCCAAATTTCTTGATCTCTAAAAATAACAAACTATATACTTATTCTGATTCTAATCGACGATACGAACTCAACGGAACTGGTTTCGTGGCCTAATTCCATCGTCTTCTCAAGTTACACTCAAATATCCTTTTATTTATTTAAATACGCGCTATAGAAAATGAACGAGCGTTTATAGCTACCGTGGTCACATACGATATCGGTTTTCCACGCAATTTACCACCGTACAATAATTTAGCGATACGGTTCTAATGAAACTGATTTCGTCGAAATCTGAGTCCGTTTGCAAAACGACTATTTTAAAGGCCTATAATTAAATAACGGTTTTCCATAGTGACTATTTCAAAATTTGATTTGGCCATAACTATCAAACTATAACACGAAATCTGGATTTTTCTCTTTCATATGAAAGCTATTGCCAATACGGCTCCAACATGTCTTGTTTCACAGAAATCCGACTTATATCGAATCCTGTATTCTCAGTTGAAGTTCAAAACTCCAATTTACGAACTGCACGCCATTTTCAAGCTCGAATTTATATTATATATAAATTATAACGTTCAACTTCGTTTCAATAACGAATCAAATATTAAATTCCATTAATATTCCCGATATAATATTTAAAATAAATAAATTAAATTAAATATTTAACGGGCAAAAACACGGGTCGTTACATTCTTCCCCCCTTAAAATAATTTCGTCCTCGAAATTGCTAAGGTAAGAAAGAACGTTATAACTCATTTATTTTCAAATCCAATTTTACTATAAATTGAAACTCAATTCAATATCGTAAATAAATATTTTCAACAATATCGAAAATTTTCTAATACTTTAAATTTTCGAAATTTTTTGCCAGCACCTCCTCTGTACGGCTCAATCGGTACAACTCCAACTCGCCTTTCTAGGCCTTCTCCACTTCAAAAGAAAATAAAACAGCCAAGCGGCTTGCCAAATAGGCTCATAAATCACCAACCCATATAAAAATAAACGTGTAACTTTTTGTCGGGCATATCATTATATCCTTCCCGTCTGCTACCCTGTCAGCATATACAAATGCATTCTCCAACAAAATTCCAACTTTATCCTCAGAACCAAATCCTTCACGCGTCCAAGCCAAATTCCATTCTTAACTCAATCATCATCCATCATCAATTCCAACCAACACTATTTCAGATTCTTGTTTCACAAATTTCAAAATCTGATTTTACTCGATATATTTTATCCCGATTCGATCTCCAGTTAATTGGCTTCAAACAATTCATATTTGCTTTCACAACTTCAATTAAATTTTTCTTTTGTTCAAACAATTTCCCTGGGAGTTTTTAAACAGTTCAGCTCTTTTAAAAATCAAATATTCCTTTTCAGGATTCAAAACAGCTTGTTTTTCTCAAAGCAATTCAAAACAAAATCTTTGGTAGTAATCCATCACTTAGAACTCGAAAATGAACACTGATGATGTGGCCAGCATCCTCAGAATTATTCCCCAGCTATCAAAGTGAGTTCAATACTATATCACTTATCAACATCGTATTTAAACATTTTCATTTTGAAATCTTTTCAAAATACCCAACTAAATGTTTGTAAAACAAATTTGAATCTCCCAGGATCTTAAATTTCTCATATAGTTAACCAAGTTCATTTGTAATCACTTTTTCCACTTTTGGGAATTTTAATTCTGATTTTAATTTCAGATTTAATAAATCTGCTTTTACATTTTTCGAACTCTAATTGGTTATTTATATAACCTTTTCAATTATAACCAAGCAACACATCCAATATACTGTAATATTTCAGATGTATATCATTCTTTTATATTCAAATATAATTTGGGTAAAATTATTTCATTTACCCTCTTTCAAAAACATACTGTGTCGAATTATTCTGTTCAAGAGTTTAGAAACACTTATCGACACAGTTTGCATTACTGTATCGACCAGAATTCATAAACTACTCGACAAACCAATCAACACAATATAAACAGTTCTTATATCAATTTACAAATACGCGCTCATATATATACACTCAAACTCAAGCTAGGGTATTACTAACCCCATCTCTACTGAGTCACGCCACAGAGCCAAGGTAGTTACTTAACAAATAGCTCTGATACCACTGTAACGAACCGGGATTTTTGACTCCGAAAATCAACATCAAACTATCATGTTGACCATTCAAACATCGAACATTCCAGATCATTTATAGAAAGAAGTTAGAGGGTGAGATAAGAAAGAAAGAAATATTAGAATAGAAGAAGAAGAAGAAACACTACACAACACAGAGTCTCACATCGCAGCCGAACAAAATATAATACATAAATAAATCTTTACTGAAAGCTTTTGAAGTACTTACAATATCAGAGTACACATCTGGACAGTGATACTAATCTGTCCTCATATAACACACAGCGGAATAATAATATCATACGTCTGGACTCTTCCAGCTCGTCTCATCACAGCAGTCGATAACCTGAACCTGTACAACCTGGTCTAACCCGAGCATTTACAAAACACCGGATCAGTCTGGTGAACCAGAGTGAGATAAACTCGCACAGTAATAAGGGTGAACCATCCAATCATGATTTTAGAGTTCAAAAATCTTTTCAAAAGAAAAGGATAATCGTAAGACCAAATCCACACATAAACACGGACGGTTTTTACCTTACGATAACCCAAAACATTTTTGAAACCAATATCTTGTCTGATATTATAATAATGTCTAAATACAAGTAAATAGAATCTAGTGGAACGCTTGCATCTCACGCTCCGCATATATAGTATACAATCAAAACCCGCAGGCGCTTATTGGGAATTGGATTCCGACTTGACAAGGTATGGGTCCACCTTCCGATAGTGTATCTCTAGAGACGAATACACTGGGTTCAACAAGAACTTCTTGCAACCCGGCCCTCACATGACCGACCCCTCATTTCGCTTGAGAGTATCGAATGTATATCACCAACGGTTGGGATCAGCAACCGCCTCCCGAAAAGGGACAGCATCGAAACATAGATTTAAGAAACAAATAGGATTTCCTCTAGATAGGTGATCATACACCCTAATGGGAGCGACCCACATAGCCATGCTGCCTGCCCGATTTTTGTCATTTCCCGGTTAATGAGGCTTGAGGCCAGAATTAACTCTTGACACCTGGTCGCCATTTACTTTGAATGCCACATCGTCAAATCCATCAGATATCACTAATTGATATCCACAAAAATACTCTAGCTGGAAGCTAAGAGAACGGCGATTTCCCGCCAACAACTATCGCACGTTTGAAGAAATCAACGTACGTGACCCTTTGGAAATACTCTGTCAGACATTCGTCCATACACGTCATCCAGGAAACAGGATGAACCGAAGGCACTCTCCTACCGCATCCATATAGGAATCACCCCATGGATCAGTAGCGAGAAGTCCTTGCAACCCGTTGATTTCAACCACGACAGAATCACAGCTTATCTCTGCTTGTCAGGCAGAGAAAATTGGTGATTTTTCCGTTTATGAAAACCCACGGTCTTCAATGCTCCATCTCGATCATCTTCTGAGATCTTCACGTATTTGTTGGACGGAATGGTTTTCGAATATAAATTCGATCCCGGTCTTTCCATACCAACAATCGTATTGGACAGATTTGATAGTCGGTGTTTTAACTATCAAAATATACAGTGTTTCAATCATGACACACCAGTGAGTTCACTGATTAAGTATTCAGCATCACCTGGCCTTTTAACACTTGATTTACTTTGTTAAATCAAAACTTCTAACTCTGTTAATATTTAAAAAAAATACGATATTTGAATAACTCTAATTCGATTTAATTCTAATCGATTAACTCTAATTAATTAACTTTAACCGGTTAATTCTAATTGACCAATTCGACTTAATTAACTCCTATTGATTAACTAATATTCGACTTAACACCATTCGCTTGACTCTAGATCACAGCGATCACAATGGTTACGCCTGATTCCCTCAGGAAACATCCGACCGCCGTAGGCTATCTGCAGCCCTGCGAATTACGCTAGCAGTCGTATGCAATGGCAACTTAGCCGAATAATTATGTTTGGCTAATTCTATCTTGAATAACTATATTCAATTACCCACTTAAATCTTCTTTCAAATCATCCTTTAAATTCGGAAATCCATTAGTTTTAACAAAGAAATTTATAACACATATGTTATAACAATAGCGTTATAATTACTATTTAGATTTACAAAACAACAGCGCTATAATCGCTGTTTAGGTTTACAATCCATTTACTATAGCAAAAGTGCTACAATCGCTATATTAGATTTACAAAACATATACTATAACAACAGCGCTAAAATCGCTGTTTAGATTTCAAAACATATCCACTAACGTCTCTTACGATTACCAACTAATACTATCTTCAGATAATCCCGATGCTGTTCAAGTTGGGGTATTATAGTTACCTCTCAGACCTTGATCAACAACGTTCTTATCCTCAGATAAATATCAGTTGTAATCCAACACCAAAATTCCACTCCAGTCTCAAAACAAATCCCATTTATAAATTGGGTTTAGTTATACAATCTTATGACCCATTTCTTTATTCCCAAATTTCACTTTCTATCGATCCCCTTTCAATTATTTTCAACCCTTATCCATTTTGGAGATCTTATTTCCCTTGTCCCATTTTTACTTGATTTCACTCTCACGTAACGTTAATGTAAAGTTAACGCTTTACACTTTAAATCTCACTTAAAACCTCTGGTTTATGATAAACCCTTTTTATCGTAATCTCCTTTCACTTAATTCATATAATTGAGTACGTTTATTTCCTTTCACCATTCAATTGGCTTGCATCTCACATTCGGTAACTTTTTAAATGAATTCCCATTTAAAAATATATTCCTAAATTTATCATTAATTAAAATAATAACTTATTTCAAACATTAACTACTTTAGTAGTTAATCCCTTTATTAACTAAATTAAATATTAAATCCCTTCTAAAGCCTTATTTAAATTCAAACAATATTCGTTTAACTATTTTAGTCAAAACACATTAACTTGATAAACAATCCTAATTCCAAACGGTCGATTTAATTAACTTAAAAACTTGATGACCTCATTAACCGATTTCAACAATCCTCGCTTTAAATTAATTAAAAATATAATTAATTTAGATAGATTCTAATTATTTGTTTTCTTTACAAAACAAATTTTCAAGGTTTAACCATTTAATTCATTTCTTATTCTTCAACTGGTAAGTCTGATTAACATCAGCATTTGCTTTGCAAAATAAATTCATAACAAATCAAAGTCTTAAACAAATAAAATATTTATTTATTTCTCTTAAATAACTTTTATTCAAATGATATAATTCAAACCTAACTCTGGTTATAAAATAAATTTTATAACCTCAACTCTATTGATTCACTTGACGGCGAATCACTATTTATAACCCAATTGGTTTTAAAGGCCATGCTCCGCCAAATACTTAACCAACACCGCCCACTGGTTTAAACCAAACAGATGTTGAATATCCAGTCAATAATCAACCATCAAATCAATCACACAAACAGATCAGTTCATATATGATAATATGAAAATAAATAATACATTTGAGGAATCCGGTTGGATCCCTCCAACCTGTTCTTCCCTGTATTTAAATGGTTATCTCAAATCAGACTGTTCAGTTTTGTTTAACTGATAAACTAAAATAACAACCATTTAACATTAACCACAAGCAATTCAAACAATGCAACCATTTTAAACACGTTTATAAATAAACGTGACCAACCAAGGTGAGTTACCTTTATTGGAACCAATCGTTAAAATAACGATTTGGTATTTCACTGAAATTAAACACAGTTTAATTTCATCGGTTAAATCAACAGTTAAATAGATAACTAGCAAAGCAGTCAACCATTGGCAAGCAGAGCACACAAAATAAAAACACCCAATTTATATAAAATATAAAAAGGGTAACTGAGTGAGTTTAACTCACCTTGATTTGATTCCATTGTTGAAGGGGTTCGGTTACCGTTAAATTGAACAGACGTTCAATTTAACTGAAATTTCCCAGCTGTCACCATTCTTGTCCAAATTCATTCCATTCTGTTGCATTCGTCAATTCTGCTTCCAGTAAAATTGTTTTGTCCCATTGTTTAGTTAAAAATGCAGCAATTCTTCTTTTCTATTCTGCTCTCAAGTCTCCTTCATGCATCTCGCCTGTTCACAGCTACACTTTGTTCACAGGTCAACAAATCCTTAGGAAACATTAAGGTCCGAACTAAATCTCGTTTTACTTCTATTTGCCTCATCTAGTTCTTATGCCCCCACCATGCTCATCCCCTTTCAAACAATTGCGTTCAAATTGTTTTGGCCGATCTCAGAAGTCTTTCCTCCTGGACGTCCTCAGCAGGTCTTGACCGCCTGCACCTTTCTTTTCTTTCTCTCTCTCTCTTTTTTTTTCCTTCCTTTATAAATGGGCCCAACGCCCATTGCTCTCTAACCCAGACCCTTCCCAACATTCACTTCAATGTTAACGCCCTCATCTTCCCCTCCATGCTCACGCTCCCAGTTCCGCACATATATATTATTTATTTATTTTACTTTTTTTTTTCTTTCTTCTCTATCGAGAGGAGAGAAAATGCAATGGGTTTATATAAGAAGGAGAAGTGTGGTGGTCACGTTACTTGGGGAGCACGGTTCTCTTTTTCCTTGGGTAGCACGGTTTTTCTTTTTCCTTGGGTAGCACGGTCAAGCAGGCTTACAGGAAAGAGGAAAGAAGCTATAGTAGAAAAATGGGATGTATTTATTAATATAATAATGTATGAAACTTCGTAGTGAGAATTTTGTTAAAAACCCACCACAAATGATTTCTGTCTTCTGATAAAAATGCTATTCTTGATGTAAAACGATATTCCGAATCCAATGGAACAGATTTCGTCGCAATCCGAGGTCGTTTGAAAAAATTTCGTTTATGAAACCAGAAATGAACACACGTTTAATTTTTCCACGGTCACCAGATAAATCAAATCCACTTGAAACTGCGAACATCGACAATAACTTTTCGATACGAACCCAATGGCACTAATTTCGTCGCATTCTGAGACTGTTGCCCCGGTAGGCTATTTTTACCCCGAACCGCCCTACCCTTTTTACCGCCAAATTTCTTGATCTCTAAAAATAACAAACTATATACTTATTCTGACTCAAATCGACGATACGAACTCAACGGAACTGGTTTCGTGGCCTAATTCCATCGTCTTCTCAAGTTACACTCAAATATCCTTTTATTTATTTAAATACGCGTTATAGAAAATGAACGAGCGTTTATAGCTACCGTGGTCACATACGATATCGGTTTTCCACGCAATTTACCACCGTACAATAATTTAGCGATACAGTTCTAATGAAACTGATTTCGTCGAAATCTGAGTCCGTTTGCAAAACGGCTATTTTAAAGGCCTATAATTAAATAACGGTTTTCCATAGTGACTATTTCAAAATTTGATTTAGCCATAACTATCAAACTATAACACGAAATCTGGATTTTTCTCTTTCATATGAAAGCTATTGCCAATACGGCTCCAACGTGTCTTGTTTCACAGAAATCCGACTTATATCGAATCCTGTATTCTCAGTTGAAGTTCAAAACTCCAATTTACGAACTGCACGCCATTTTCAAGCTCGAATTTATATTATATATAAATTATAACGTTCAACTTCGTTTCAATAACGAATTAAATATTAAATTCCATTAATATTCCCGATATAATATTTAAAATAAATAAATTAAATTAAATATTTAACGGGCAAAAACACGGGTCGTTACAAATATAGCATGGCTTTGTGTATAGCGTTGATTCGCGAGCCTCACACCTCGTTATGGTGGTAAACTGATGGTTCGATCAGTATGCTTTTTAGTGGATGGGCACCTTAGTGGTGTCGTGGATTCGGTCGACCGAGATGAGCTTAGTGCTCAGGGATATATAGAGTAAGCGGTGTTTTCTCTCGCTGGAACGTAAGCCGCGGTGATACTCTGGTCCCAAAAGTGCGGATGTGCAGACGGTGTTTTCTCTTGTTGGGACGTAAGCCGTGGGGAATTGCATTACGCGATCGATCTTTCGAATCAGGAGCCACCATGACGGAAATCCAATTTCCAATACGCAATATTGCGGTTTTAATTGTAGAACTAGTATGGCGACATGATATATGGTACCCATGCCGTCTATGATTGATACTTATGATTTGAAGTTGTTTTACACGCTATGCACTTATAGTAGTATCAAATGATTTGTTTTAAACGTACTAAGCATGTTTGGCTATTATAAGGGAAAACCCTATACTCCGGCTGCGTTGCATTGTGTGATGGGACCTGGGTCTTATAATAGCTTCATTTTAGAAAAAGCATTGCGTTGTTTACTTATATGCACTGGTATTCTTGGGAGGAAACCCGTTCCGTGTTATACGGCGTGGTCCCTTGATTTACTGAACTTTAAAATAAAGATTTACAACTGTTTTAGTTCTCACACCAGTCCCATGACTGACCTGGAGTTTATTGTTTTAACCTAAACTCTGGGTGCCCTTATTTTCGACACGGGAAGCTAGTAGTTTTGGTTTTGCAGATTTATAATCACAGGATCCTGGTTTACAGCTGGAATGATATCCGGAAAGCTTTGTATCCGTACATCTCTTCTAGTTGTGTATTGTATTATTCTCCGCTGTGATGTATTTAAATGTAATTTAAATCTCTGATATGTCTGTGTAATATTCATTTATACTTTGTATATTCTTGTATCTGATGGAATTGTTGTAATAACAATGAAATGTTCTTTCGTCTGCGTTCTGATTTGTCTTGTCCTCACAGTAATTCGTTCTTTCTCATCTCTTCGGAGACCGGGGAAGTTCGGGTCGCTTCATTTGGTATCAGAGCTTTGGTTTACAAAGCTCAGAGAACAAGGCACCTTAGAACTAAACGAGAGAATTCATCAGAGATTGGATTAGTAGTATCCAATAAGAATGACTCGTTAGAGATGGGATCAGTAGTATCCTAGAACGAGTCGAAAGAGTGTTATTTTTAAAATAAACATGAAAACAAACTTTGTTTTGAAAGTTTAAACCATTTTATACGTATTTGAATATTTGTTTTATATTGAATTTGGACAATCCAATATATAAAGATTTTGCATATACGCCTTGCAAACGTGTATTCGAAGTTTTAATATATTGAATAGATGTAGAATCACACTCTAGTCGCCCGGAGATGATACTGATGATTGAGATCTCATCATCAGTGTTTATGTTCGAGTTTCAAAAGTGAGATATTTATATATTTCCAATCGACTGGTGTGAGAACCAAACTAGATAGGTTTATTGTTGTGATTTGGCATCAAAAACCTGATTTTTTAGTATATGTATAAAAATAATAATTATACATTTGAAAGCTAACCAACACATTGATTGCTAGCTGTGATGATTATTAATTCAACTAATAGAAATACTGGAATGATATATAAAACATAAATCAAGATATTTGTTAATTGAAAAGTAATGCAAACTCTCTTGATGAAATCCTCAAAATATAATGTAGGAGATGGTTCTCTATGGCTTATCAAATGTTGACTTCTGTATGACTCCGAAACAAACAAGGAGGGCCCACCAGAAAACAGAAAAAGAAAGGAAGTTGAACTTAGGAACATACGTGGGTGTTTATTGTCGTATATGCAGAGAAGAAGGGCATTATGCGGTTCGGTGCCCTGAGAGAAAGAAAAGCAAGGAGAAAGAGATAAAAATGGACATAGTTTGTTTTAAGTGCAAAGAAATGGGACATTTTGTGGATAAGTGTCCAAACGTTAAGAAAAATTCCAGAAAATTAGGAAAAGAAAAGAAGTGCTTCTGATGCAAAGAAGTAGGGCATTTAGCCCGAAATTGCCCGTTAAAGAAGGGTGATAAGAAATCCAAAGGAAAGGAGATATCTACTTTGGAAATTATGCAAGGAGGAGGCACGACTTCCTAGAAAGTTGGATTTTAATGTAATGAACTAGTATTTTGGATATATGTATGGATGTGTATGATGCTTGTATGAACTTAAGTATGCTTTTGTTTTAAAAATGTATCGATATTGTATAATATAGCTAGTGTAAGAAGATTGTTGAACTAAGGCAAATTTAGCACCGAATATTAGACTGTTTTGAAATTTGATTGAAATTGCATGCATATACATGTACTTACATTGAACAGGTCATAGCAAGGAGGCTAGAGCAGAAGAATAAAATTTGTTTGCCCGACAAATAGGTACATGTTTACCATAATTTACTGTTTTGTTTGGGTGATGATGATTTTATGAGCCGATTGGCTAGCCGCTTGGCTTTTTCTTTTTCTTTTTGAGATCAAAGGGCCTGTATGGCAATTTCGGGACTTTCCCGTGCTCTCGGTGCAGGGGAGGTTATGGCGAAATTTTTCGAAAATTTAGGGAGTTAGCCAAATTTTTGAAATTTTTGAAAAGTTCTTAGAAACTGAAAAGTTGAAGAACTTAAGCCATAATAAAAATAACGAAAGTTGAGTTGATTAGTTAAACAACTTTCGGCTTCATTCCTTTTCGGGGACGAAAAGTTTTAAGTGGGGGAGATTGTAATAACCCGGAAATCTGGGCCAATTTAAAATTTTTATTTTGGCAATTTTAGCGAATTTTGATTATTTAAAATGAATTAATTTAAATAAAAACGACGAAAAATTTATTTTGAATGGAATTCGAACGTATATATTATATAGATCGTCATTAGAATATAAATAATTATTTATATATATAAAAGGAATTGAAAATGGCGCGGTAGTTCGATAATTCGATTTCAAACTTCAAATGAATGTACCGGGTGCAAAATAAACCGGATTTTAGTGAAACCAAAAATATTAGAATCTATTTGAGAATATCTTTCCAACGAATCCGAAAAATTGAAATTTCATAGCGGGAATCAAAAGATATGTCCAGTTGAAAATTCTAAATAGTCGTTATGGAATTCAGGCCCTTAAAAATGGAAATTTTGCAAACGACCTCGGATTTCGACGAAACCACTTTTGTTGGATCCGTGATGTAAAGTTATTGCTAGATTTCAATTTTCGTAATTTTTCGAATCAATATGTGAGCATGGCAAAGGAAAACGCGTTTGTCCAGTTTCAATTGATTTTAATCGACTGGAAAATGGCCATTTTTCAAACGATCTCAGAATTTGACGAAACTAGTTTTGTTAGGACCGTATCGTCAATACGAAGCTAGAAAATATTTTTGGGAATTTTTCTAGTTAGTATGTGACCCCAGTAATTTGAAATGTGCGTTCAAATTCAATATATAGAGTTATAGGTTGATTTTGACGAAAACTGGTCGAAGAGGTCGAATCAGCTTACGATACATATCCCATTGTGTTCGGAATGGGGGTAATTAGCTATGGACGACAGGCGGCGGGTCCCATTTCGAGTCCGAAATTTTAAATTGCTTTTAGGAGAATAAAATAATTTAATTAAATAAATATATATAATTCTTGGGCGTTGACCTCCCTCTTCCTTACTCTCTCTCCCTTCGTTTGATCAAATCTAGAGAAAAAAATAAAAAAATAAAAAAAACCCTAACTACTTCGTCACCCCAATCTCCCACTCCAGTCCATCGCCATCGCCCAACCACGACCGCCGCCCCCTCCTTCTTCTCGACTTCCTCCCCTCGACGCTGGCGCGAGGCCAACTGGACCCCCCTCGAATCGGGCTCGAACAACGTCGATCCACGACGCTGAAGACCGCCGCGCCACCACAGACCCGCACAGCGCCCCTGCTGACCCCGACGCCACCCTGAAACCTCCCCTCCGACGAACTTACCTGCCCCCTTCAGAAAAGCAACGGTGAGATTTAGTTTCTTTTATTTAGCTTATGACATTAGTAGTTGTAAATCTGAAAATATAGTTGTAAACTGAAAAGAATATAGTTTTTTTTTAACTGAAATAAATATTGCTTTTGAAAATAAAAATAAATGTTGTTTTTAAAAATAAAAACAGCTTTGTTTTTACAATAAAAATAGCATGATTATAGCGAGCGATAGAAGAAAATAATATGATTTTTATATATTGAATAGCGAAGTAAAAATTCGATTTTTATATATTGAATAGCGAAGTAAAAATTCGATTTTTATATATTGAATAGCGAAGTAAAAATTCGATTTTTATATATTGAATAGCAAAGTAAAAATTCGATTTTTATATATTGAATAGCGAAGTAAAAATTCGATTTTTATATATTGAATAGCGAAGTAAAAATTAGATTTTTATATATTGAATAGCGAAGTAAAAAATTCGATTTTTATATATTGAATAGCGAGGTAAAAATGTGATTTTTATATATGTAGTGGCTACGGACGACGAGATAGACAAAAGAAAAGCACAGTGAAGAATTCCTACCCATGAAGAATTGCGTCATCCAGTTTAGCGAAAGGGTGAGTACTTCTCACCTTTAATTTATTTTTCTAGTTGAAATATATATACTAGGATGCAGACGGTGTTTAGTAGCACCCGACACCCGTCATCCACAGACCATGGACGACTTGTATGCTTGTTTGATTTTGATGCGTAGTTGATTGTGTGATGTGATGTGAAATGAAATAAAATATTTTATAGTAAAAAAATGGAATTTTTAACGTATATATGAAAGGAAATAGAAATAAGCAAATCGGACGATTTGTTTATATACACACATTTGACTGATATTGATTGGGACGATAAATTTTACACATCGCCCAACTGCGCAAATAAAATCTGAGTTTGATTGTTTGAAAACCCCACACGGGTATTGGGATGATATTTGACGTACACTAATCCCGATTGTTTAGTTGTATGTCGATTGATAGACTGTTATAAGCGTTAAATATTTATATTCGATGCTTATACAGTGTAGAGTGCACTTTGGATGATGGTTGATTATTCATCGTTATTATTGTATACATGTGTTGTAGAAAATCCATATAATTAACATTATATGGTAATTGATTGGGCTTCATTCAATATTTGAAATAGAAATAATTGAATAGAAAATGAATTCGAATTGAATTGAATAGAAAATGAATTCGAATTGAATTGAATAGAAAACGAATTCGAATCGAATTGAATAGAAAACGAATTCGAATTGAATTGAATAGAAAACGAATTCGAATTGAATTGAATAGAAAACGAATTCGAATTGAATTGAATAGAAAACTAATTTGAATTGAATGGAATAGAAAACAAATCTGAATTGAATTGAATTGAAATTCAAAACGAATTCGAATTGAATTGAATAGAAAACGAATTCGAATTGAATTGAAAACGAATTCGAATTGAATTGAATAGAAAACGAATTCGAATTGAATTGAATTGAAACCGAATTTGAATTGAATGGAATAGAAAACATATCTGAATTGAATTGAATTCAATCGAAAACGAATTGAAATCGATTTGAATTGAAATCAAATAGAAGTGAATGAAAAAAAGAATTTATAAGAGTAAATTCAATTTTGATTTGAATTTGAAATAAAGGTTGAAATTGTTTTTGAAACAAATTTGAAATGATTTATAAAATTCGTTTTAAAAAGGAAATCGACGAAATATATATAATATATATATTATATATATAATGGCCTGAATAGAACGCGCCGCGCCGCGGCAGTTCGTAAATTTCGACCATTGACTTCGAACGGACATTAAGGGAGATCCGACCGCCGGATTCTCCTAAAACCAGAACCGTTGGGGTCGTATCGAAAAGTGCTTTCTAACGAATATTAGAAATTTGAAATCTAACGGTTGGATTTGGAGACACGTCCAAATCAAATTCGGAAAAGGTCGCTGTAAGTGCAGTTCGATGGCCTTGGATGGAAATCGACTGTACGGGCCTTGATAAAATTATTAAAAATATCAACAATTTGTGTAAAATCATAAGAAATGATTTGGGAAAAATTGGAATGAAAAACTCCACATTTGAAAAGATAAAAATAGATTTTTATCGAAATGAACTAGTTTTGAACTAGAATTAAAATTCTATTTATTTTTAAATAAATAAATTTGATTTGAAAGGGTTTTAAAAGTAACCAGGATTCCCAATATATAGATTGGAAATGGATTTGAATCGAAATTGTCTTCGGAATATTTTGATGTGGGATTTTGTGATTATACAGGTATTGTTATGGGAAATTTGAAAGATATATTTATATCGTTATTTCCAATACGATATTTGTTGGTCGTAGAATTTGATATTGAATATAAGCCGATATATTTTCTATTCAGAGCCTTGTATTTAATATCAAATGGAATTTTGGGTTTGTCGTGAATGGCGTCTTCATTAACGTTGTTCTTAAACCCAGTTGAGAAAAAGATTAAATCTTTTTATTTAGATTTAATGAAGTGTACCAATTAAAAAATATTTAATTGGAATTGAATTGGTATTGATTTTTGGGTTTATCGTGAATAGAGTTTTAAATAACACTTGTTCTTTAACCCGATAATTAATAGAATGTGATTTTGGGTTGTCGTAAACGGTATCTTCAATAATACTGTTCTTAGATCCAAAGGAGTTAAGAAAATCAGAAACTAACTGGAGATTAGTTAAGTTAAATGGTTTATGTGGTATTGATCTGATGTTGGTTTCGGCCTTCGGGGTTAATACTTAGGGAATTGCTCACTTGCTAATTTATGGTTAGGGTGTGAATGAAATGTAATGTGATTTTGGGTTTATAGTGAACCGTGTTTTTAAATGACACTGATTCTTTAACCCAGTTAAAGATTAAAACTAAGTGGAGTTTTAATGAATCTTTAATTAGATTGAAAAGATCGAGAATGGAGTATCACCAGTTTTGCTCCAAAGCGATAGTTAAATCTTTAATTAGATTTGGACATGGAATGGCAATTAACTTTACCGATAACACCGTGGTATTAGATATGGAGTATTACCAGTTTTGCTTCATGGGATGAATAGGTTGGGAAATAAAATAAATAATTACTTCGGTGTGGTTCGCTAATCCCGACTAGTTTGGAAAACCATATTTTGGTTTGAAATGATATCCAAAGGAAGATTAAAGAATAAATTTTAAAGAATTTATCTTTGATAAAATTAATGGGAACCTTTCCCTAAGAACGTGAAATTTAGAAACTAACTGTAGGTTAGCTAAGAAGGATGGTTTCCTGGGTATTGATCTGATGTTGGTTTCGGCCTTCGGGGTTAATATTTGGGGAATTGTTCTCTTGCTAATTTACGGTTAGTGACTGATGAATTGGAATGAGGCGTATGTTGTGATTGTGTAACATTCGTTTACTATATACGCGGGTTGTTCGGAAAGGCCGGGTTTATACCCATTCTGAATAACCGATTCGACGATAAGTCGAAGATGATGACGGTGGTCGAAGACCGAAAGTCTTCACATCGTTTGGGTGATTACTGATGATCTTGATTGGGCTGTACACCCAAGATGAGGGAATCAGTTGGTAGTCGTCCAGACGTACTTGGAGATCGACAGATATGCGAGGAAAAGGCCTCCGGTTTCGTTCAGACCTAGAACGGACTTGTAAATGGATGGTGTGTCTGACATTGTATTCCTTTATATTGTATTCGTTGATCTCTGCTAAATATATATCTGTTTGGTAGCGGGGAATTTATTCTCTTGCTTAACGCCCTTCTCTGAGACATACGAGCTCAGAGGTTATATATTGGCAGAAATCAGTGGTACGATATGGATTGATAGTGTGGCATGCTGAGATGCAGTGATCCAGACTTTTGTTGAAAAGCAAAGTTTGGTGGATGATGATCAAAGCGCAGCTTTAATATAGCATGGCTTTGTGTATAGCGTTGATTCGCGAGCCTCACACCTCGGTATGGTGGTAAACTGATGGTTTGATCAGTATGCTTTTTAGTGGATGGGCACCTTAGTGGTGTCGTGGATTCGGTCGACCGAGATGAGCTTAGTGCTCAGGGATATATAGAGTAAGCGGTGTTTTCTCTCGCTGGGACGTAAGCCACGGTGATACTCTGGTCCCAAAAGTGCGGATGTGCAGACGGTGTTTTCTCTTGTTGGGACGTAAGCCGTGGGGAATTGCATTACGCGATCGATCTTTCGAATCAGGAGCCACCATGACGGAAATCCAATTTCCAATACACAATATTGAGGTTTTAATTGTAGAACTAGTATGGCGACATGATATATGGTATCCATGCCGTCTATGATTGATACTTATGATTTGAAGTTGTTTTACACGCTATGCACTTATAGTAGTATCAAATGATTTGTTTTAAACGTACTAAGCATGTTTGGCTATTATAAGGGAAAACCCTATCCTCCGGCTGCGTTGCATTGTGTGATGGGACCTGGGTCTTATAATAGCTTCATTTTAGAAAAAGCATTGCGCTATTTACTTATATGCACTGGTATTCTTGGGAGGAAACCCGTTCCGTGTTATACGACATGGTCCCTTGATTTACTGAACTTTAAAATAAAGATTTACAACTGTTTTAGTTCTCACACCAGTCCCATGACTGACCTGGAGTTTATTGTTTTAACCTAAACTCTGGGTGCCGTTATTTTCGACACGGGCTGCTAGTAGTTTTGGTTTTGCAGATTTATATTCACAGGATCCTGGTTTACAGCTGGAATGATATCCGGAAAGCTTTGTATCCGTATATCTCTTCTAGTTGTGTATTGTATTATTCTCCGCTGCGATGTATTTAAATGTAATTTAAATCTCTGATATGTCGGTGTAATATTCATTTATACTCTGTATATTCTTGTATCTGATGGAATTGTTGTAATAACAATGAAATGTTCTTTCGTCTGCGTTCTGATTTGTCTTTTCCTCACAGTAATTCGTTCTTTCTCATCTCTTCGGAGACTGGGGAAGTTCGGGTCGCTTCAAACTGGTAATACTTCATATCTAATACCATGGTGTTATCGGTAAATTCAATTACCATTTCACGTTCAAATCTGATTAAAGATTTAACTATCGCCTGGAGTAAAACTGGTGATACTCCATTCTCGATCATTTCAATCTAATTAAAGATTCATTAAAACTCCACTTAGTTTTAATCTTTAACTAGGTTAAAGAATCAGTGTCATTTAAAACACGGTTCACGATAAACCCAAAAATCAATACCAATTCAATTCCAATTAAATATTATTTAATTGGTAACACTTCATTAAATCTAAATAAAAAGATTTAATCTTTTTCTCAACTGGGCTTAAGAAGAGTGTTAATGAAGACACCATTCACGACAAACCCAAATCACATTTGATATTAAATAAAAGGCTCTGAATAGAAAATATATCGGCTTATATTCAATATCAAATTCTACGACCAACAAATATCGTATTGGAAATAACGATATAAATATATCTTTCAAATTTCCATAACAATATCTGTATAATCACGAAATCCAACATAGAAATACTCCACAGACAATTTCGATTCAAATCCATTCCAATTCAAATATTGGAAATTCTGGTTATTTTCAAAACCATTTCAAATCCAATTTATTTATTTAAAAATAAATAGAATTATAATTCTAGTTCAAAACTAGTTCATTTCGATAAAAATCTATTTTTATGTTTTCAAATATGGAGTTTTTCATCCCAATTCTTCCCAAATCATTTCTTATGATTTTACACAAATTATTACTATTTTTAATAATTTAATCAAGGCCCGTACAGTCGATTTCCATCAATGGCCATCGAACTGCACTTACAGCGACCTTTTCCAAATTTGATTTGGGCATAATTCCAAATCCAACCATTAGATTTCAAATCTCTAATATTCATTAAAAAAGCCCCTTTCGATACGAACCCAACGCTTCCGATTTTAGGAGAATCCGACGGTCGGATCTCCCGCAACGTCAATTCGAAGTCAATGGTCGAAATTCACGAACTACCGCGGCGCGGCGCGTTCTATTCAGGCCATTATATATATAATATATATATTTCGTCGATTTTCTTTTAAAATGTATTTTATAAATCGTTTTATAACCCTAGTTCGCGCACACTCCAGTTAACCCATAACTGAATTCGGCCTTCCCTAAACATACAATCACACGAATGAGCCACCAACGACATAGTCAAACTCTCTCTCCTTCGATAATGACCCTTCATAGTAGTCATAATCTCACTCCCCTTCAATTTCCTTATCCCCACCCAAATCGGTTCGCACCCAGATTCACGTCACCCATCCGCTTCAGAAATCATACCTCACCTCAATGCCAAAGCACAAGCATCTTCCTTCCTTCCGTACTCCTTGCATGAGTATTTTCTATTGAGTTGGGTTTTCGAAGACATCGGAATCCCAAATCGCAAACTCCCATTGCAATTTCTTTATTCCTTTTTTTTTTGAGAACTTCGAATTGGAAATAAAAGAGAAAGGCACGACATTAATTTTTGCTTAGGAAATAAAAGTGTGAACAAGAAATGTAAAAGAGGATTTGGTGATTTCTGGATTGCGAGTAGCTTGTTTATAGGGGTGAATGGAGAACAGGAGGTATCGCCCATTAAATTGATGTTTTACTTAGCAGTGAAGATGGGGAACAAACGTACGTGAGAATGAAAGGAGATGACAGCTAGTTAGGGATAGGTGTTGCGTTGGAAGATTAGGTTGTCCTTATTTTTTTAGTTTTATATTTTATTTTGATTTGAACTGAGGTGATTTTAACCCTACTAAAATATCGCGTGTTGTCGAACTTCTATTTATATGCAACAACTGGCATCCCTATGGTTATACCACTATTCTGTACACACCGGAACAAGCTTCGAAGATTAATTTGATTGTATGGAGAAGATATAAATTTAAATAGAGAAATATAAAATAAATTCAAAATAATAAATTCATTCATAATAAATTATTATTATTGTCGTCGTTTATACTCAGCTAAAATTTATATTGATCATCTGAAATATTTCAATTCAGTTTTAACTCAGAATTAAATTATACTTCGTTTTCGTATTACGTTAATTCAATATACTCAAAATTAAATCGTATATCGATTATTAAATCAATAATGCATATAAAAATTCATTTATATTATCAACTCAACATTTAAAATAATATTAAATGCTTAAAATTAATTGATCAAAAATCCAAGCCGTTACAATAGATATAGGATTTATGGGGAGTATATTTAGAATTTCTTTTTGATAATGACAAAGGGGGAGAAACTATACAATAAGGATTAGTTTAAGAGAGAGAATGTAGGACTCATGAATTTATGAGGAGTATTAGAAGGATCAGAATCAACAGGTAAGAATATTTAAAAAAAACAGGGTTGTCATCATCAAAAAGGGGGAGATTGTTGGACAATGGAGTTTTGATGACGACAAACTTTTTAATTATCATTGATTATAAAATATATACTAACATCTCTATCTAGAATATATAGACATATATATATATATATATATGCAGGATTTGCTTACAGAACTTAAGTACTGAAGACTGTACAGTTTTAGAGTTTCAAGAAAATCATAATTCAGAGGAGATTCTAGACTCATGAGTAATCAAGATATCAAGAGTTCAAGACAAATATAGTAATAGAGTCTAGTTTATATGTAAGACTCTGAATAGCACTCCAGGTTCAAATTCAAATTCAAATTCTGATTTTCAAAATTCAAATTGCTTTCCTATCTTACTTATGAATTCAAATATAAGTTTTAAATTTAAGTTTATATAAGTTTATTGTGAGAACCCGTAACTTCCCCATGAAGGAAAGAACGGATTGCTTTGAGAACACGACAAATCAGAACACAAACAGAAGAACATTTCATCGCTTATTACAACAATTCATCAGAATACAAGAATATATAGAGTACGAATAAATATTACACATTCAATAAATATCAGAGATCACAATACATTACATAGTAGTGGAAAAATAATACAATACACAACTGAAGGAGATATACGGATACAGAGCTCTCCGGATATTGTTCCAGTTGTAAACCAGGATCCCGTGAATATAAATCTACAAAACCAAAACTACAAGCTGCCCGTGCGGAAAATAAGGGCGCCCAGAGTTTAGGTTAAAACAATAAACTCCAGGTCAGTTATGCGACTGGTGTGAGAACTAAAACAGTTATTTAAAACTTTACTTTAAAATAAAGTAAATCAAGAGACCACGTCATATAACATGGAATGGGTTTCCTCCCAAGAATACCAGTGCATATAACAAAACAGCGTAATGCTTTTTGGAAAAATGAAGCTATTATAAGACCCAGGTCCCATCACACAATGCAACACAAGCCAGAGGATAGGGTTTTCCCTTATTTTAGCCAAACATGCTTGGTACGTTAAAAACAAATCATTTGGTACTATTGTAAGTGTATAATGTCAAAACAAATTCAATCATAAATATCAATCATAGGCGGCATGGGTACCATATATCATGTTGACATACTAGGCTCTACAATCAAAACCGCAAATGTCACGTATTGGAAGTTGGGTTTCCATCTATGAACTGAGGAAAAAGATAGTCCTCTACCAATTCAAGACGCTCTAGCCCGCCCCTCAGGACCTAGACTCAGGTGGGCCCTTGGATCGTTAGGGTCGGTCCACCGATGTGGATTAAAATGCCTGAACACTGCGTTTCCCTACCCTATGGGGTGTCAATGAGTCCATTGACTCCATCGGCTCCACATAGTCACCGATATATCCGAGGCGCCTCACAATCCAACAACCACATAAGTCAAACTCGTCACGGCGTGTAAAACCACTGACGCCACTTTTAGCTAGAAGGAAACGCATGTCCTCCCTAAGGTCCTTCTCCCGTTTTTGGTTAACAATCAGGGTGTGAGGCTCGCGAATCAACGTTACACAAAGCTATGCCACACAGGAGGTGCTTTGATCATCAACCACAAGACTTTGCTTTTCAACAAAAGCCTTGATCATTTACCACTTAGGCATGCCACACAGGCAGTTCACTCCATGCAATTGATATCCATCAACATATAACCTCTAAGCTCGTTCGTCTCAAGGAAGGGCGTTAAGCAAGAGAACAAATTCTCCGTCGCCAAACAAATATGTATTTAACAGAAATCAATCACACAGAATAAAATCCAATGTCAGACACACAATCCATCTACAAGTTCGTTCTGGGTCTGAACGAAATCGGAGGCACCTTGTACCTCACATATCCATCGATCTGAACGAAATTGGGGGTAAGAGTCTCCCCTTCGCCACCAAACCGCGAAGCGAGAACCCCCCATCATGACTGCACCAAGAACTGGTGATACTCCATTCTCGATCTTTTCAATCTAATTAAAGATTCATTAAAACTCCACTTGGTTTTAATCTTCCCAAAAATCATTATCAATGATTATTTAACGTGGGAAATCATATCCTGTCTTTAACCGGGTTAAAGAACCAGTGTCATTTAAAACACGGTTCATTATAAACCCAAATCCCATTTGATATTAAATACAAGGCTCTGAATAGAAAATATATCGGCTTATATTCAATATCAAATTCTACGACCAACAAATATCGTATTGGAAATAACGATATAAATATATCTTTCAAATTTCCATAACAAAATCTGTATAATCACGAAATCCAACATCGAAATATTCCAAAGACAATTTCAATTCAAATCCATTCCAATTCAATTATTGGAAATTCTGGTTACTTTTAAAACCCTTTCAAATCCAATTTATTTATTTAAAAAATAAATGGATTATAATTCTAGTTCAAAACTAGTTCATTTCGATAAAAATCTATTTTTATCTTTTCAAATATGGAATTTTTCATCCCACTTCTTTCCAAATCATTTCTTATGATTTTACACAAATTATTACTATTTTTAATAATTTTATCAAGGCCCATACTATCGATTTCCATCAACGACCATCGAACTGCACTTACAACGACCTTTTCCAAGTTTGATTTGCACATAATTCCAAATCCAACCATTAGATTTCAAATCTCTAATATTCGTTAGAAATCTCTTTTCGATACGAATCCAACGGTTCCGGTTTTAGGAGAATCCGACGGTCGGATCTCCCGTAATATCCATTCGAAGTCATTGGTCGAAATTCGCGAACTACCACAGCGCGGCGCGTTCTATTTAGGCCATTATATATATAATATATATATATATATTATATATTTTGTCGATTTCCTTTCAAAACGTATTTTATAAGTCGTTTTAAATTCATTTTCAAAACGATTTCAAATTCCTATTCAATTTCAAATCAAAATTGAATATTCCATATCATCGATATATATATAAATGATAGTATTTTCAAAATATTATATTTTGAAATCAATTCCTTTTCGATATTCATTATAAAAATGAATAAAATCGATATAGATATCGTTCACGTCAAAATGGTGCAAATCTAATCAACACGGCTTTATATATTTCAATAACTTCGTTATTCTATTCAACAAATGAATATTTTCTTCAACACATGAATTTTCTTCTGTTCAACACATGAATTTTCTTTTATTCAACACATGAATTTTCTTCTATTCAACACATGAATATATATTTTATTCAACACATGAATTTTCTTTTATTCAACACATGAATATATATTTTATTCAACACATGAATTTTCCTTTATTTAACACATGAATATATATTTTATTCAACACATGAATTTTCCTTTATTTAACACATGAATATATATTTTATCCAACACATGAATATATATTTTATTCAACTCATGAATTTTCCTTTATTTTCCAAATTGGAATGAGGTCCAATCAATTACCATATAATGTTATTTATATGGATTCTATACAACACACGTATATAATAGCAATGATAAATAATCAACCATCATCCAAAGTGCACCACACAATTGCATAAGCATTAAATATAAATAATTAATGCTACACAGTCCGTTAACCCATCGGTCGACATACTACTAAACAATTGGGATTAGTGTACGTCAATATCATCCTAACACCCGTGTGGGGTTTCAATCAATCAAACACATATTTTATTTGTGCAATTGGGCGATGTGTAAAATTTATCGTCCCAATCTATGTCAGTCAAATAGGTGTACATAAACAAATCGTTCTGATTTGTAAATGAATATCTATTTTATTCACATCAACGTTAAAAATTATATTTTTAACTATAAAATATTTTATTCCATTCCACATCACACCATCAACTTTCACAACACATCAATCAAACAAACAAGTCATCCATGGTCTGTGGACGACGGGTGTCGGGTGCTGCTAAGCACCGTCTGCATCCTAGTATATATTTCAACTAGAAAATAAATTAAAAGTGAGAAGTTCTCACCGAGAGCTAAACCAAATGCCATGACTCTTCGTATGTAGAAAATCTTCGTCGTGCTCGCCTTTTGTCACTTTCGTCGTCCGTGTTCGCTACATATATAAAAATCACATTTTTATATTATCACTTCATGCATAAAAATTATATTTTTACATCGCCCTTTTCATAATAAAAATTATATTTTTATTTCAAATCCATATGTGTAAAAATCACATTCCATTAACAATGTTTACATTACAAAAATCATATTTTTATCGCTTTATCCCAATAAATAAAAATCATATTTTTATTTCAATTTCATATATTTTACAACGCTTCTTTCTATATAAAAATTATATTTTTGTATTTCTACTTCTTATATAAAGATCGAATTTTTATTTCGCTTTCTATATAAAAATCTCGCCTTTCCATATATAAAAACCTCGCCTTTCTATATATAAAAATATCATCTTTCTATATATTAACATATCGTCTTTCTATATATAAAAATATCGTCTTTCCTATGATAAAAATATAATCTTTTCTCGCTACTTCATATATAAAAATTACATTTTTATTTCAACGCTATAAGAATCACATTTTTGTTTCAACGCTAGATATAAAATAAAAATCAGATTTTTATTTTGCTACGTATATAAAAATTATATTTTTATTTTCTCTATTTTATAAATTTTATATTTTTAATTCGCTACTCATATTAAAATAATATTTTTATATTCACTATTATATAAAAAAAATCATATCTTTTTACTAATAAAAATCTTATCTTTATCATGTTAATCCTATGATAAAAATCCAGTTTATTTACTTCTCTATTTACATAATGAAAATTGTCTTCCTTCAAATAAAAATATTTCCTTCACATTCATAAAAAAATATAATCTTTATTTTGTAAAGATCTAATCTTTCCGATTCTATTCATAAAATAAAAATCGAATTTTTATTCCTTAAACAACTATATAAAAATCACTAACTAATAACATACTAATAAATAAATAAACAAATAAAAAGAAAAGGTCTCACTTTTTTTTCTGTTTTCGTTGAAGGAAGAGGGCTGTGGGGTACGGGGCGGAGGTAGGGTGGCGAGGTCGAGCTCAGGTGGGGCGAAGCTCGGCGGTGGGGCCCCCCTTTGGTGCGGCGGCGGCCTCGTCTAGGCGGGGTATTGGAGGACTTCGATTTGGGAGGAGGAGGAAGGGGGAGAGGGGGTGTCGGCGAAGGAGAGGAGAGGGGAGGCTGAGCGGCGTGCGATTGGGGGAGGGAGTGGCAATCGCCTGGCGGCGGCTAGGGTTGAGGAGCGACGGTGAAATTGGGGAAGCGGGCTTTATTTCAGGACGAGGAAATGAATTGGGGGGGTTGAAGGAAAAGGATTATTATATATATATTCTTTAATTTTCAAAAAAAACCTTGCTTCTCATTCGAACTCTACACGAGATCCAATGACTGTCGTCCATAACTAGTTACCCTCATTCCGAACATAATGGGATATGTATCGTAAGCCAGTTTGGCTATTTCAATCGGTTTCCATCAAAATCAAAATATAAATCAATATATTGAATTTGAACGCACATTTCAATTCACCGGGGCCACATACAGACTCTAAAAATTCCCAAAAAATATTTTCTAGCTTCGTATTACCGATACGGTCCTAACAAAACTAACTTCGTCAAATTCTGAGACCGTTTGAAAAATGGTCATTTTCTGGTCGATTGAAATTGACTGAAACTGTCTAAACACGTTTTACTTCACCACGCTCACATATTGATTCAGAAAATTACGAATTTTGGAATCTAGCAATAACTTGACATCCCGGATCCAACAAAAGTGCTTTCATCGAAAATAGAGGTCGTTTGCAGAATTTCCATTTTTATGGGCCAGAATTCCATAGCGACTATTCTGAATTTTCAAATGGACATATCTTTTGACTCCCTCTATGAAATTTCAATCTTTTGGATTCGTTGGAAAGATATTCTCCAATAAATTCTAATATTTTTGGTTTCACTAAAATCCGGTTTATTTTGAATCCTGCACATTCATTTGAACTTTGAAATCGAAATTTCAAACTACCGCGCCATTTTCAATTCCTTTTATAATTAAAATAAAATATTTATTTTCTAACGACGATCTATATCTATATATACATTCTAATTCTATTAAAAATAAATTTCCTGTCGTTATTATTTAAAATAAATCATCTTAAATATTCAAAATTCATCAAAATTGCCAAAATAAAAAATTTTAATTGGCTCAGATTTCCAGGTTATTACATTTATATTTATACAGTCTTATAGTTTTATAATTATATAGTTTTAAACTTTATAAATTTATAAATATATTTATATAATATATTGCTATGATTTCTTATGGATTTACACTTTATAATACTCATTTACATCACTTGGTTTTAATTCAAGAATTTCTAGGATTATATATATATAGTTAAACATGAAAAATAGTTCAAAAAATACTTTAGACATACATATGTCGACATACATATATGCTTATGTCGACATACAACTATCATTTTTTCGATTTTCAAAGGAAGTGTCTTCACTATTTGTAATGTTCCAGAAGCGTTGCAACCTTTCAAATCTTATATATATGGGTTGATTTCTAATTTATTTCATCATTCTTCTCCATCTTCACCCCTCTTCATTACACCATTAATATTTCATATTATATTGATTTTTACACTTCTACTTTGCTGATTTCTAGTCTAATTACATAAAACTTCTTCTATTCTCACTCTCTACTCATTACTCCTTGAATTGAAGTGCTACTGAAGGGTTACAAGGACATTGTAATCATTTGGGAAGTGTTTGGGAAAGGTGTGTTCCATGTAGCCTTGAAATCAAGGAAAGGGAGCGATGGGAATCTTGTAGCTGTGTAATCAAGAGTGGTTGAAGCGGTGTTAACCTTGTGGTCGGGAAATCATGGGGATTGTACTTGGATATTGATAACAGTAATAAAACTCAGCGCAATCTAGCGTAGCATGGGACTAGACATAGGAGTTATCCGAACTAGTATAAAATCCGGTGTGTTCTTACCTTTTTTGCATTATAGTTTTTTCTTCTGTGTTTGTGTTTGATTTTGTGTCTGTGATCATCACTGTTGTGTGTAATTCATATAGTAGATCATTTAAGTTTTAGATTATTATAAATTCCTTAGAAACACTATTCACCCCCCCCCCTCAAGTGTTAGTCTTGGCTTAAGATCTGCATTCTGCGTTCCCTAACATGATGTAGGCTATGCATATAACATGTCTGGTTGATTTTGGAGATAGCGGGAATTTTAGCAAAAAATTAACATCATTCAATTATAAATGGAATTTGAGCGTAAAGCGACAAACGAAACAAAGATGTGTAAAGTCACCTTTTTGATCTGCTGGTGTTATTAAGTAGAGAAAATATTTTTATCTACTTATTTGTGTGAATTATTAATTGACTAGTTTGGTTAAAATAACTATATTGTTGGTCGCATGTTTTGATTGATAAATTGATTGGTGGTTGAAATAAATCTAGGATTGCGAGATAACATCTTGAAACGCTATTAGTTTGGATAAACCTAATCTAGGATCATGAAATAGCATCCCGAATTGCTATTATATATTTTGTGTTTATTTTTATTCAAGTTATTGAATAATTGATCATGTAAGAAGTTGTGGGTAATATTTAATTAATTACATTGTTTAGTTATAACGTAATAAAATTGAGATATGATTTGTATTCTTTAATTTGCCAAATAAACACCATATAAAAGAATTAAATAAATTTGTCTATTGACATCTGTTAAGCAGAATAAATCTCCTTCTGTTATATTATTCATGTGATGATAAGTATTGATTGTGATATGAGATATATGAGCTGCTAATTGCTAAATGATGATTATTTACATATATGCTTGTTATGTAAATGCTAGTGCTATGATTGGAAAGTGAATTGAATAAATGATGGCTTATTTAAGTACCATTGGGATTGTTAAGCCTTATTTAAACAATGTTTTAAAGTTAAATTATTTTATTTCTTTTAATCATTATAAATCTTTGGAAAACACAATAGCGTATCTTGGTCGTTACGCCTACAATTTGATTTCACTGGGATAGCAAAGCAACCATAATGTAATTGTGATCCATGTATCGTTTCTAGGATAGCATAATTCAAGGGGTAGAGAATTCCTACAGTCTACTTATGGTTTCGCTGGGATAGCGACATAACCATCACGTAGTTGCAATCTGTGTGTCATGGTGTAAGTCGATGGGTTAATGCCCGCAGTTGGGCGACTGTGATCTACTGGATTCCCATATTTTAAATTTTGGATTTTGACGCCAATAGTTACTTATGGTTTTCTCCGAGATAGAGACGTAACCATTGGTTGACTATAGTCGTTAAACCCATTTTTGAACAATGATTCCAAATAATAAATTATTTAATTTATAATGGTTTAAATTTAAGTTATGCACCTTATTCCTGATTTAAAATTTAATGATTTACTTATTTAATAATATTGAATGTTAATAATTGATTTAATAAAATAAATTGTCTATTTAAGTAATAAAGCTTTAAAAGGTTAATCAATTATTATTTAATTTATAAATGTTTTAAAAGGAGAAATTCTCATTTATTAACGATATTTAAATATTCATAAATTAATTCATTTTAATGGCTTGAACTTATCCATATATTCTATAATTCAGGTTAAACAATCAGTTAAATATTTTATTCGTAAATGTTTTGAATTTATTACTTATTTATTAATAACAATCTTAAGATACTTAATTTTATCTAATTAAGTGTTTAAATTTAGCAAGTGTTTTATAAAGGATTTTTTTTTATAGATTACCTAAATGATATTTATATTTAAAGGTTTTATTCCAAGGTTTTGCAAACCATGCTGTGAAAATAAATGGGGTCAAAATCCATTAATAATGATTTGAAGTTAAGGAACTTTTGTAACAACCCAGGAATTTGACGCCTGAATTCCAACAATAATACATAAACCAGTATTACTTGCCAGAACTCAAGTATCGAAAACACTAGATAGTTAATGAAACAAACTAGAGGGTGAGATAAAAAAGAAAGAAAATTTGAATAGAACAAGAAGAAGAACCAACTAACCAAACACAACACAGAGTCTCACATCGCAGCGGAATAAAATATAATACAGAAATAAATCTTTATTGAGAGCTTTGAAATAGAACTTACAATCATCAGAGTACATCAATACATCTTGATAGTTATTTTAATCTGTCCTCATATACAACACACAACATAATATCATACGTCTGAATCACCTTCAGATCATCTTCGTAACTCCATAGCATCCTAACCTAAACCTGTAAAATCCGTTCTAACCCGAGCATTACAAACGCTGGATCAGTCTGGTGAACTAGAGTGGGAAACCCACTAAGTTTATAAGGAACATACAACTTGATTTTAAAGTCAAAACATTTCTTTTTCAAAGAAAAGGAAATCATAAGACCAATCCATACATAAACACGGACGGTTTTTACCTTACGATAACCCAAAACACTTTTGAAATCATATCTTATTCTGATATTATATTAGTGTCTAAACACAAATAAATAGAAATCTAGCAGAATGCTTGCATCTCACGCTCCACATATATAGTATACAGTCAAAACCGCGGGCGCTTATTGGAGATTAGATTTCTAACTATGACAAGGTAAGGAACCACCTTGCGATAGTGTATCTCTAGAGGGGAATGCACTGGGTTCAACAAGGACATATTGCAACCCGACCATACATGACCGACCACTCATTTCGCTTGAGTGTATCGAATATATATCACCAACGGTTGGGAGCTACCCACCATTTCCCGAAAAGGACAGCACGGAAATAGATTAAAGAAGGAAATGAATTTCTATAGTTAGGTGATTATACACCCTAATTAGGAGCGACCCACTTAGCCATGATGCATGCCCGATTTTTGTCATTTCCTGGTTGAAGAGGCTTGAGGATTAACACTACCTTTAGAACATCACCACTCACTTTGAATGGCATATTGTCAGATCCATCAAATCACAAATTGACATCCATAAAAACATTCTAGGCATTTATGCTAAGAGAAGGTGTCTTCTCTGCCACCTACAAAAATACGTTTGAGGAAATCAACGTACGTGATTCTTAAGAAATACTCATCTAGGAACATGATGAACTAAGGGTACTCTCCTACCACAGCCTAGGTATCACCTAAAAGATCAGTAGCGAGTATTCCTTACAAATCCGGAGATTTCAATCACGACAGAACCATAGTAATCTCTGCATTGCAACAAAGAGATTTAAGCGCTTCTTCCATTTATGAAGATCTATGGTCTTCAATTTATCTACCTCGATCAACATCTGATATCTTCTCCATTCTGTATTTGCTAGCAGGAATGGTTTTCGAATATAATTCGATCCCGGTCTTTCCGTGCCAACAATCGTATAAGTCAGATTTGATAGTCAGTTATTTAACTGTCAAATAAAACCATAAAAATAAAATTGCATTTACTGATTCAGTATTCAACTTCACTTGGCCTTTTTAATTAAAAACTAATTAAAAACTTCTTAACCTTTCAATACTAGTAAAAAACAATATTTGCTTCTTATTTTATATATAAGAGTATAAGCAAAAACATTTTATATATTTTAGAATTAAATCATATATATATTATATACTCCCAACGTTGGGTTTAATCAAATTTAACGTAAATATCGTTACGAAATCTCTTTGGTTTTCATTGCTTGGAAACAATAATGAACACTTATCCCCTTTGAATAAACCTATACAAACTCATCTCTTTAATTCCGTTACTTCGTAAATATCTTTATATTTTTACCAAATCTCCTTTTATTTCCTTTACATTAGAAATATTATTTTATATTCTCAAATCCTTTTTATTTCCGTTACTTTGGAGTTATTATTATAATTTCACAAACCCTTTATAGTTGGAACATTCTATTTCGCTTTCATGTATTTCAACAGTTTAACATTCATTGGTCCCCGACTATAAATTGGTAAGAGAATAATCCCCTAAGAATCAACCCCGAAGACCGAAGTCAACATCAGATTAATACTTATAAAATCACTCAACCAACCAATCTCCAGTTAGGTTCCAACTCATATCTTAACTCCTTATCAACCCATATTTCTCCATTTCTAATCCATTCAATTATTTCCCACTTTGAAAATCTCATTTCAGTTTCATTTATTTTACTTAATCTCATTATTAAGTATCGCCAATTCAAATCAATGTTTCCACTTCATGCCTCTTTTATAAACCTTATTTATAACTAAGTTTTAATATAAACCCCTTTCTATCTCGATTTCTTCTTGCTTACTTCAAATGTTAAATAAACGATTATTTAAGTTATCGCATCAGCTCAAAATCTCTTTTACAACTTCGTTATAAAACTCAGGTTCAATATAAAATTATTTTATAACCTCTTTCAAAATCCAACCACAATCTATTCCAAAATCGGTTACTTACTTAAATGTATTTCATTTAATAAGTAATTACTCAAAATATTATCAATTAAATAATAATTTACTTCATATTAACTATCGAAGAAGTAGTTAACTTCTTCGTTAGCTAAAATAAATAGCAAATTTCTTATTAAACTCTAATTAAAATTTAAAACAAATACTCGTTAAGCTATTTCAACAATAAACTAATTTAACTAAATAATCAATTCCAATAAAAACTGTTGACGTCATCAACTCAGACACGGTTTTCACCTTAACTAATTCGAATTAGATTCCCCTTTAAATTAATTAATAATATAATTAATATAAATAATTCCATTTAATTGTTCTTAGAATCAATTAATCAAATTTTTAACTGTTACATTAATTTCTTCTCATCAGCTTATAATTCTTATTAACATAAGAATTTGCTTTATACAATACAATTTAATAATTAGTTATAAACCTTAAATAATAAATAATAAATATTTATTTCTCTTTTTATGACTTTCAATCAAAATAATAGATTTTTTAATGGATTTATTTCTGTTATAAAATAAATTTATAACTTCATTACTTTCGATTCACCTGATGGTAAATCAGTATTTTTAAAATGATTGATTATATGTCATATGATGCCAATTACCCAACCAATATTGCCCATTGGTTAACATCATAATAAACTTTGAATTTAGATTCAACGATCAATAATCAAATCAACCTTCCAATCATGTTGGTTAAATAGTTCATATAATTGTAATATGAAAATAAACAATAAATTTGAGGAATCCAGTTGGATCCCCCCAACCTGTTTTCCCTACATCCGAATATGTATCTCAAATAATATTATTCGATTCAATAAACAGATTTAATAATCAACAATAAATAACAGTAATCCAAGCATTTATATTTTATTTTAATATGTTTATTTTATTATAAATGTAACTAACAAGGTGAGTTACCTTGTTTGGAAATAATCGTTAGAATAACGATTAGATTTCATTCAAATTAAACTAATGCTAAATCAACCAATTCATCCAACATATAAATATTCAGCAAACAACAAACAATTATCAACCATAGCACACAAAATAAATTCTGACTTGTATAAAATATAAGTGGGTTAAAATGAGTGAATTATACTCACTTTGATTCCGTTTATCGCTGTAGCTGTTCGGTTACGGTTAGATTAAACAGTCGTTTAATTTAATCGTAAATTCCAGCAATCTCCGTCTCTATCCAAAACAGTTCCATAATGTTCTGTTATATCGTAAATTAAATAGTCGATTCTGATAACGTCACCAAAAGTTATACCATTATAAGTGTATATGCTAATAATTATATTAATTAGTTCTCTTACTTAACATTTTAATATAAAATTAAAACTAATCACGTTTTGATAATTATGGCCGATTACTTTGAATGGAAAAAACGAGTAACTTCTCACTGTATTCAGTTAAATCTTTTTTCTTCCATTCACGTTTGTTGAAAATGTCTCATTATGTCCAACTTTCCTTCTGCTAGATTCTCCCTACTCGATTATATTTTTTCCTTCCATTTGTTCTTTTTAACATTTCCCTCTACCTGCTCTAGTTACCAACCGCGACTTTGTTACTTTATTCGTTCCATACACTAAGCACGTTGCCTACTTTTATTTTCCACCACGTCTTCTGTCCAATTTGTGCCCAGTTATTTCTTCTCCACCACGTTACTTTATATATGCCAGCCACCCCTTTTAACGTTATAGATAGAACAACCCATCTCAACCTCATCTCCATGCCGCAGATCCTCACATCGTCAACCTGGAGTTCATCAGACACTATCGAAAAGCATTCTAGTCCCCTATACTCATGCACGATAATAATAGCTTCCAAAAACCCTTTTGCTTCAATAATATGCCCAATCCTTTTTACTACTTCGCACAACAAAATGCCACTTCTTTTATTCACGTATCTTGCTCCTCGACCCAAACTGTTCTTTACGCATGAGTACTACAGGTGCCAAAGCATTTTCCTGATTCAAAATATAAACTGCCCAATTTTCTTTACTGTTCCCTTTTGCTCTCCATCCTTTAGAAATACAAACCCAACATGCTCCAAAAATAACTTTCCACCATTTGCTTTAACTGTTCACATTTAAGCCCAAAATGTCCGATCCTATTTCACGTACAAAGAAATGATTCTGCATCGTTGTTTTAAACCCTTCATTCCCAATGCTTCAGCAACCCAACCCACACAAGTTTGACCAAAACTCAATGTTGTTGCTCCAACTACAGTCCATCGGTCGTCCATTAGGAAGTGCCGAAAGATGCGCCTCTCCGTCAGGATCCCCCACCTCGAATCGTGTGCAACTCGACTAAGCCCTCTGCTAAGAAACAAGAACAAACCTCAGCCCCCTTGGGTCCAAAATCCGACCGCCACAGTCCCAATAAATTGATCATCATGATTGATCAGGTGGAGCTCGTCAAGCTCGAGAATTTTTGCATTGAAGATTTTTTGACTCGATGCACGGATCAGATGATTTTAGGGTTGAAAAATTCGAGCATTGGTATTCATTGATTTCATTAGTGTGGAGTCGGCATATTGTTTTACTGGGAAGAAAGTGAAAAAGAAGAAAGTGTGGAGGCACGTGTGTGTGCATATATATATATACACACATACATATATATATATGCGAACAAAATTATGGATAGAAACAATGTCTATTCTTTAGGTGTAGGTAACTGTTTTGAGTATTCTTTTCATGAGGAGTAGCTAAAAGTAGGGTAAGGTAGCTGAGCGAATTTTCACTTCATTAGGCATAGCTAAAATATGTAGCTACATGGTGCGTGTTGTACCATTTGCTTAAGCCTGAAGTATTTGGCGTAATTTTTAATTAATATCTTAGAACTAAAACTTCCTATTATTTTTTATGGTACGGTATTAAATTTAACCCCCTGTAATCATTGTTTACCATTGACCGTTTGATATACGTACCACACACGAATTCCAAACAGAATGAAAATGGACACACTGCTACGTCTTAACTTTCCAGTCCTAATGAAATCAATTTCATGGAAAACCCACTCCGTTTGCACAACGGTGTTACCTTAATTTCAATTTTAATCATCAGTTTATCTTAAAAACGCACTTACAAATAAAACAACTCCGATTGGCACCAAACTGGAAGTCTAGCAACAACTAGCTAAATGTTTTCCAATAAAATTCGTTTCATCGAAAACGGAGATTGTTTGAAAAACGGTTATTCTTAAGGGCTATATAATATTGATATAAATATAAAATCCAAAATAATTCTATTAAGATAATAATAAATTATTATTATCGTATATCTCCGAACTAAATCTAATACAGCTTCAGAATAAACCAATATATATGTTAAACTCAATGTTTACAATCTCGGGAAAAACAATATTCAAATTATATAAATTCCCAAATATTTATTAAATTAACGTTATCGTTTATTAACGAATTTCTTAGCGACTATTTGAATATTTGAATTGGACATAACTAACAATTTATAATATGAAATCTATTTTTTTTAAATAATAATATAATTTAAATATCTGACTACTAGAAATACGGGACGGTACATTCCTTTCCCCTTAAACGAATTTCGTCCCTGAAATTACTAAGGTAAAAAAATGCTACAACCCCAATTTATTAACCTTTCTAAAATCCATTTTATTATAAATTAAAAACCAATTTATTATTGCTAATAAAACAATTCAAAAATATTAAAAATCTCTAACACTATGAGTTCCCTGAAAAATTCAGCTAAGTCTCCTCTGTACGGAGGAACTTCTGCGATATCGTAGGATCAACAAATATATATACATTGTGACGATCCCAAAACCCCGTGTCATGGAATTAAGGATAATTATTGGAATATAACACATTAATCATCATTAGCAGCGTACAATTAATAACATAAAGATGAAATAGAATAATTTACATCAATATGACAATGGAATCACAAAATGTAATAAACATCAGAGTAACACAATCATATGATACAACTTAGTGCAGAAAGGAAATGATCAGTCTACATCAAGATCACTAGGACATATACATCAGATAATACATAATAGTAATAAATCAGTCTACATAGCGATCAGCGGTACATATACATATGATAATACTGGCGGTAATGTCAATAGCCAAAATACAGATAAAGCAAGTCCTCGCCATCATCCAAAAACGCACTCCATGCTGAAGTGTTAAGCCAAAATATCCCCCGCAACCTGCCACTAGGCTGCCCGTGTAGAAATAAGGCACCCGAATTTGCAAAGTGAAACAAACTATGAGTCAGTCATGGGACTGGTATGAGAAATCTATTTAACTGATTAAACAATAATAATAAGACAAATCATAGGACCACACCGCTGCGGAACGGGTTTCCTGCAGTGATTGCCAGTGCATGAAACAAAGTAAATCTTTTGAACAACGCAATGCTTTTTATAAAAATGCAGCCATTATAAGACTCAAGTCCCATCACACAATGCAACGCAAATTGTAGGATGGAGTTTTACCTTATAATTGTCAAGAGATGCTTAATACGTGTAAAGCAAAATCATTTGATATTATTACTAGTGCATATATGTTTCAAAAGCCATTTCAATCATAATGTATCAATCATAGACGGCATAGTACCCCATACTACTATTTCGCCACACTAGTTTTACAATCAATTCCGCAATTTTGTATTGGAAATTGGATTCCATCATGAGTCGAGGCAAGGGATATGATCCTCTCCGCTTCGAGACACTCTAGCAAATACCTCAGGGCAACACACTCTGGGTAACCCTGGATCTTTTGGGCCGGTCCACACTTACATTAGTGGATTGGAAATTTCTAAACACACATTTCCCGGTCCTATCGGACCTATCCATCGGCTCCGTAAAGACCGATATAACCGAGGCGCCTCACATTCCAACATCCATAAAGGTAAAAATATAAAATGTCAGGGCTTGAAAACGCTGACACCATCCATAGCTAGAAAGAAACGTCATGTTCTCCCAACGGTCCTTATCCCGTTTTTAACTCATACCGAGGTGTGAGGCTCACGAATTAACGCTATACACAAAGTTGTTCCCTTCAAGGTCGTGCTTTGATCATCAACCACAAGACTCTGCTTCTCAACAAAAGCCTTGATCTCTGCATCTCTGCATGCCACACAGGCAATTCCCGCCATGTAACTGATTTCTATCGATATATAACATCTGAGCTCGTACATCTCAGAGAAGGGCGTTAAGCAAGAGAATAAATTCTCCGCCGCCAAATAGATATATATTTAATAGAGATCAATCAACATAGAATAAAATCCAATGTCAGACACACATCCATTTACAAGTTCGTTCTGGGTCTGAAAGAAACCGGAGGCGCCTTATTCCTCATTCCATATGTCCAATAAGGAAGAGAGGCCCTCGCACATCTGGACGATCAACAAGTACGTCCAAACCACTACCATTGTAACCTCGTCAAGGGAGCTACCCATCTCAAAGGCATCAGTAGTAATCCACATGATATAAAGACCACTGGTCTTGCACTGTCTTCATATCTTTGACTTTTTATCATCGATCAATTATTTAAAATGAAAATTAACTCGGCCTTTTCAAATAATTCACATATATATATAATTCAAATCAATTCTTTCTATGGTTAAATTATTTAACACCCACATTTCAGTTCATTAATACAATTTTCAAGTCAAACACATTCAACCATCAAAATTTCTGATAAACCTAGTAAAGTCGGTTTATTTCCATTCCATATTGCTATATATATATTATAATGACTTATTGCTATTTTTATTTGTTTAAAACAGCCCGTTTTAATTAAACGACGCTTCAGGCCATAACGTGGCCCTAGGGCTGTTTTTCTCCAAATTTGATTTACACATTTCTCAAAATCTGACCGTTGGATCTTAACAAAGTTAATACCATTGGAAAGATATTTCCAAAGCGAACCCAATGGTTCCCGTTTCGGGAAAATCCAACGGTCGAGTCTCTCTATATAATCGTTAAAAGTTACGATTTCAAAACACGAACTACAACATCTGTAATACCCCGTAATTCTGTAACACTAAGATTCACAAATCAAGGCAGAATTAAATTTTAAAATCAAAATCAAGGGAAACGGGCTGCGCCATTGCGTTCATCTCGGAATTCTGCATGAAAACGAGTCCGAGTTTGCGTTAATCGGAGTCCGTATGAGAAAGATATGGCCTCTGGAAGATTCAGCGAAGTTCAAATTTCGAAACAGTTCAGAAAAGCGAATTCAAATTCGAAATCGGAGCCAGATTGGGCTGGGCAGGAATTTTCCCGCCCATGGCACCCAGGTTGACTGGGTAGTCGACCTGGTCACCTAGGTCGACTGGGTAGTCGACCTGGGGGTCGACCCCCTCTCCCCCCCCCCCCCCCCGCTTTTTCCAGCTTTCTGAACCTGATTCGTTTCTCTGTATACGGACGCCATTCTGACCAGATTCGTTGACTTCTACACTATACAAACAGCCCTGGTCTTCTTCTCTATTCACAATTCTTTTCTATCCTTATGCTGCCTATGAGAAAATATATAAATAAATAAAAATAAGAAAGTAATACGAAAATCCAACACAAGGTTATGCTGCTCAAGTTGTCAAGAGGAGGTTTGAATCAAGATTAAGGTTTCAGAATGAGAATCGAAGGCTACCTCAAACGATTTCGAGCAACGTCGCACGAATCATAGCATCGCCGTCTTTCTATTCTAATCTAATCTCTGTAAGTCGGTTACTTTTTAGATTTGAACGTTTTTCTCTATTCGTGACATGAAATTAAAGGAATAAAAGAATATGCCAAATCTTTCTATTCGAATATATGCCTACATCTTTGGACCTAATTAAGAACTGTTCTGATTCAATGACCAATTAGGCCTTGCTTATGACTATGAACAATGCCTATGACTATAAACATTGCCTATGACTATGAACATTGCCTATGACTGTGACTGTGACTATGAGAACTATTTCCTAGACTATGAACACAAGCCTATGCCTTTGATTAGAAAACATAAACTATTGCCTATGGCATAACGAGGACAATTGTGACTAAACACCTGTGATTCATGACTAGGAAAGTGCTGCTTAAGTTTTGTGACTGTGAAATTGGGTCTAAACCTGATTCTCTATTCTGTCTATTTTTGGTTTTCTTTGGTTTTAGACCTTGGGAATTTATCTATTAAGTTAGGTCTACCCACGTTCTTGAACCTGCATCTCTATTCTGCCTATTCTTGGTTTTCTTTGGTTTTAGATCTTGGGAATTTACCTATTAAGTTAGGTCTACCCATGTTCTTGAACCTACGTCGTTATTCAACCCTTTTTATGTCAATAGATTTTCAGACCTATAGGCCTTCGATGTTTTAGATCAATTTCAGTGAAATTCGTTAGGTCTGTAATTAGTAAATTATCATTTTATGCCAGTTATTATGTCTATCTTTTGCATAGCATCTTTGGTTCATTCCCTATTTTCTGCGAATCTAGATTTATCTATAATCTAGATTGAATCACGACTATACGAACGGTGGGAATACGATTTGGGCAAAATATGAAATTTACTAAAAACGCAGTTATAAACTAGGAAATTGGCATAAATTGGGAACATGTATTATGGCATGTTCATAGGAATGCAAATTGGATAAATTTGACACGAACTATAGATTGCGTAGCCTGAATCTAGTATCGACGTGTAAATCTAGCATTTACATAAATTGTGAACTAGAGTAATAAGTCTAGTTTGACATGAATTAGAATGTTGAATCGGAATTGGATTAGCTAATTTGGCACGGTAAGTATATTGGCATAAATTTGAAATTGGCCATAATTGGGAGTAATTGGCAGGTTTAGAAAAATCATGGTTAGTGACACTTAATTTGGTATAGTTTACATACCAAAAAGCATAGATATGATATAAAGGGGAAAATGGGCCATAGAAATAAATGTAGACAATTTACATTAAAAGAGTAATTGGGAAATAAGTAAATTAGGAATAATTTACTTATAGAATTTGTCCTAAATTAGAAAATGTAAATTTAGACAAATTAAAGGTTTATTAATGATGTCTCTTTTAGTAGTACACCAGAAAGTTCTAGGGTGACAGAGAGGATAGTGTCTAGGCTTGGGTTTGGAAAATACAAATTTCCTGCTCTCCCTGGCTATCCCTAACTGATCCGACGGATGTGGGGTGTTACAACATCGTTATTCATTTTATTTAATTTATATATATATATATATATATATATATATATACATACATATATAAATATAATTCATTTTGGCCCTGTTTTTATTCAGATTTGAATTAAACATTTCACACAATCTAACCGTTGGATCTTAACAAAATTTATATCATTGAAAAAATATTTCCAAGGCGAACCCAATGTTTCTGGTTTTGGGAAAATCCGATGGTCGGATCTCTCGATATAATCGTTTATAGTTACGATTTCAAAACACGAACTACATCGTCGTTATTTGTTTTATTTAATATATATATATATAGTTCATTCGACGATTTTTAAATTGTTTCTACTTCAAAAATATGGCTAACGCCTTGAAATTTCCGAAAATTTCGCCATAACCTCCTTTGCACGGGAAGGGGTTTGGAAATTTATTGGGCCATATTAGGCACCCAATAAATCCTAAAAAGCATACACATATTTTTAGTAATATAACTTTGTGTCCACAGGGGAGTGTGTATAGATCATAACTCCAGAGAATAAATTCTCTTCACCCTGTATATAGTTTTTGTGCCTTAATGACTAGAGAGACGTGATTATTGTCAACTCCAGGCCCGTGTAGGGTTTTTATTAATCTGACAATTTACCGTTTCATTTTATATAGTCCATAGCATTCTTTGGTTCAACCAGAAATATAGTCATCGCCATACAAGCCTTTCACTTGTATGGTAAATGTAACGGTAAGGAATTTCGGTCGATCCGAATCGATCGTTAAACCGACTAAGACCGTTCGAAACCCCTGATCGTTTTGAGAACAGGACAAATTGGAACGCAAACAGAAGAACATTTCATTGCTTATTACAACAATTCCATCAGATTACAAGAATATACAGAGTATGAATAAATATTACACATAAAATATCAGAGATTTAAATTACATTTAAATACATCGCGGCGGAAATAATACAAAACACAACTAGAAGTAATACACGGATACAGGGCTTTTCGAGTATCGTTCCAGCTGTAAATCAGGACCCTGTGAATATAAATCTGCAAAACCAAAACTACTAGCTGCCCGTGTAGAAAATAGGGGCACCCAGAGTTTAGGTTAAAACAATAAACTCCAGGTCTGTCATGTGACTGGTGTGAGAACTAAAACAGTTATTAATCTTTATTTTTAAAAGAGAGTAATTCAAGGGACCACGCCGTATAACACGGAACGGGTTTCCTCCCAAGAATACTAGTGCATAGAATAAACAACGCAATGCTTTTTCAAAAAATGAAGCTATTATAAGACCCAGGTCCCATCACACAATGCAACGCAAGCCGGAGGATAGGGTTTTCCCTTATAATAGCCAAACATGCTTGGTACGTTCAAAACAAATCACTTGATACTATTATAGGTGTATAGTGTCAAAACAATTTCAATCATAAATATCAATCATAGACGGCATGGGTACCATATATCATTTCGCCGTACTAGTACTACAATTAAAACTGCAATATCACGTATTGGAAATTGGATTTCCGTCATGAGTCGAGGCAAGGGGCAAGCTCCTCTCCGTTCGAGACACTCTAGCAAATGTCTCAGGACCCCACTATGATCCTTTGGAACCTCCAAAGCCGATCCTCTATTACTTTTGAGGATTGGCAATTCCCGAACACACGTTTCCCGGTCCTAACAGACCTATATCCGAGGCGCCTCGCATTCCAACAACCACACAGGTGAAAAGTATAAAAATGTCAGCCAGTTTAAGTACTGACACCACCTCTAGCTAGAAAGAAACGTCGTGCACTCCTTGGGTCCGTATCCCGTTTTTGACTCATACCGAGGTGTGAGGCTCGCGAATTCACGCTATACACAAAGCTGCGCCACACAGGCCGTGCTTTGATCATCAACCACAAGACTTTGCTTTTCAACAGAAGCCTTGATCAATTGCCACTTAGGCATGCCACACAGGCAATTCACTCCATGCGATTGATGTCCATCGATATACAACCTCTGAGCTCGTACGTCTCAGAGAAGGGCGTTAAGCAAGAGAATAAATTCTCCGCTGCCAAACAAATGTATATTTAATAGAGATCAATCAACACAGAATAAAATCCAATGTCAGACACACAGTCCATTTACAAGTTCGTTCTGGGTATGAACGAAACCGAAGGCACTTTCCTCGCATATCCATCGATCTCCAAGTACGTCTGGACGATCACCAACTGATTCCCTCATCTTGGGTGTACAACCCAATCAAGATCATCAGTAATCACCCAAACGATGTGAAGACTTCTGGTCTTCAACCACCGTCTTCATCTTTGACTTATCGTCGAATCGGTTATTCAGAATGGGTATAAACCCGACCTTTCCGAATAACCCGCGTATATAATAAACATGTGTTACACAAACACAATATACTCCTCATTCCAATTTAGAATATTCTTTTATTCAAATTTTCACATTCCTAGGGAAAGGTTCCCATTAATTTTATCAAAGATAAATTCTTCTAAATTTGTTCTTTAATCTTCCTTTGGATATCATTTCAAACCATATTATGGTTTTCCAAACTAATCGGGATTAGCAAACCACACCACCCAACCCCAACCTATTCATCCCATGAAGCAAAACTGGTAATACTCCATATCTGACACCACGGTGTTATCAGTAAAATTAATTTCCATTTCACGTTCAAATCTAATTAAAGATTTGACTATCGCTTTGGAGCAAAACTGGTAATACTCCATTCTCGATCACTTTTCTCTAATTAAAGATTCATTAAAACTCCACTTAGTTTTAATCTTCTCAAAAATCAATATCCTGCCTTTAACTGGGTTAAAGAACCAATGTCACCTAAAACACGATTCACGATAAACCCAAAAACCAATTTGATATTAAATACAAGGCTCTGAATAGAAAATATACCGGCTTATATTCAATATCAAATTCTGAAACCAACAAATATCGTATTGGAAATAACGATATACATATATCTTTCAAATTCCCATAACAAAATCTGTATAATCACGGAATCCAACATCAAAATATTCCAAAGACAATTTCGATTCAAATCAACTTCCACTTTATATATATTGGAAATTCTGGTTATTTTCAAAACCAATTCAAATTCAATTTATTTATTTCAAAAATAAATTGATTTTAATTCTAGTTCAAAACTAGTTCATTTCGATAAAAATATATTTTTATCCTTTCAAATGTGGAATTTTTCACCCCAGTTCTTTCCAATTCATATATTATGATTTTACACAAATTATTAATATTATCAAGGCCCGTACAGTCGATTTCCATCAACGACCATCGAACTGCACTTACAGCGACCTTTTCCAAATTTAATTTGGACATAATTCGAAATCCATCCATTAGATTTCAAATTTCTAATATTCAACGGAAATCACTTTTCGATACGAACCCAACGGTTCCGGTTTTAGGGAGAATCCGACGGTCGGATCTCCCGCAACGTCAATTCGAAATCAATGGTCGAAATTCGCGAACTGCCGCGGCGCGGCGCGTTCTATTCAGGCCATTATATATATAATATAATATATTAAATATATTTCGTCGATTTCCTTTTTAAAACTTATTTTATAAATCGTTTTAAATTCGTTTTCAAAACCATTTCAACTTTATATTCAATTTCAAATCAAAATTGAATATTTCATACCATTACTATATAAATGATAATATTTTCAAAACGTTATATTTTGAAATCACTACCTTTTCTATATTCATTATAAAAATGAATAACATCGATATAAATATCGTTCGCGTCAAAATGGCGCATCTCTAATCAACACGGCTTTATATATTTCGATAAATTCATTATTCTATTCAACAAATGAATATTTATTCTATTTAACACATGAATCTATATTTCTTTCAACACATGACTAATCTCAACACATGAGTACTATCAACACATGACTATTTGGGATGGGTTCGTGTGGAGCGAGGAGGGAAGCAGGAAGGAGAAGAGGAGGAGGGGGATCGGAGGGTTAGGCCAACTCCGACGGCGAGAGGGGCGGCGGGGTCCGATCGATCGTCGAGCGCTTCTTTTTTTTTTGTTATTACTCAGATCTGAAATCGACGTGGAAAGGGAAAGGAGAAAAAGGGGAAGTTAGTTATATAATAAGTTATATTATTAAATTATTTATTTTCCCCAAAAGTTGACTTTTATGTTCGACCTCAAAACGAGACCCACCGCCTGTCGTCCATAGCTAATTACCCCCATTCCGAACACAATGGGATATGTATCGTAAGCTGATTCGACTGTTTCGATCAGTTTCCGTCAAAATCAACATACAACTCTATATATTGAATTTGAACGTGCATTTCAATTTACCGGAGTCACATACTAACTCGAAAAATTCTAGAAAAATATTTTCTAGCTTCGTATTGACGATACCGTCCTAACAAAACTAGTTTTGTCGAATTCTAAGACCGTTTGAAAAATGGCCATTTTCCAATCGATTAAAATCAACTTAAACTGGTCAAACATGTTTTTCTTTGCCACGCTCACATATTGATTCAAAAAATTACGAAATTTGAAACCTAGCAATAATTTGACATCACGGACCCAACAAAAGTGGTTTCGTCGAAATCCGAGGTCGTTTGCAAAATGGCTATTTTTAAGGGCTAGAATTCCATAGCGACTATTCTGAATTTTCATTTGTACATAACTTTTTATCCCCGCTATGAAATTTTGATTTTTCAGACTCGTTGGAAAGATATTCCCTATTAGATTCTAGCATTTTCGGTTTTGCTAAAATCCGGTTTATTTTGCACCCGGTATGTTCAATTGAAATTTGAAATCGAATTATCGAACTACCGCGCCATTTTCAATTCCTTATATATATAAATAAATATTTATATTCTAACGACGACGTATATAATATATACGTTCTAATCTATTCAAAATAAATTTCTCGTCGATATTATTTAAAATAATTCATTTTAAATGTTCAAACTTCATCAAAATTGCCAAAATAAAAATTTTAAATTGGCTCGTATTTCCACGTTGTTACAATCTCCCCCACTTAAAACTTTTCGTCCCCGAAAAGGAACGAAGCCGAAAGTTGTTTAACTAATCAACTCAACTTTCACTATTTTCATTACGGCTTAAGTTCTTCAACTTTTCAGTTTCTAAGAACTTTTCAAATTTTTCAAAAATTTGGCTAACACCCTAAATTTTCGTAAAATTTCGCCATAACTATCCCCTGCACCGGGAGCACCGGGAAAATCCCGAAATTGCCATACAGGCCCTCTTATCTCAAAAAGAAAAAGAAAAAGCCAAGCGGCTAGCCAATCGGCTCATAAAATCATCATCACCCAAACAAAACAGTAAATTATGGTAAACATGTACCTATTTGTCGGGCAAACAATTTTATTCTTCTGCTCTAGCCTCCTTTCTATGACCTGTTTAATGTAAGTACTTGTATATGGAAGCAAATGCGACCAATTTTCAATACAATTCAATAATCGGTTCAATTAGGCTAACTGGTTCAAAATTATCAAACAAATAACCAAACAACTCAATCAGCAATCAATTAGTGAATTATAATTTCAAATTCATAATTTTGATATATATACAAAAAATCATGTTTTTGATGCCAAATCACAGCAAATAATCCTATCTAATTTTGGTTCTCACACCAGTCTATGGAAATATATAGATATCACACCTTCGAAACTCGAACATAAATATTGGTGATGGAGCTCCATCATCAAAATCTTCTCCGAGCGACTAGAGTGTGATCCTATATCTATCTAGTATATTAAAACTTCGAATATGCGTTCATGATGCGTATATGCAAAATCTTTATATACTGGATTGTCCAAATTCAATACAAATAAAAATTTCCAAATACGTATAAAACGATTTAAATTTCAAAATAAAAATTGTTTTCATTTGAAAAATATACTCCTCACACTCGTTCTAGGATACTACTGATCCAATCTCTAATGAGTCATTCTAATTGGATATTACTAATCCAATATCTGATGAATTCTTTTGTATGGTTCTAATGTGTCTTGTTCTCGAGCTCTGTAAACCAAAGCTCTGATACCACTGTAACGGTAAGGAATTTCGCTCGATCTGAATCAATCGTTAAACCGACTAAGACCGTTCGAAACCCCTGATCGTTTTGAGAACAGGACAAATTGGAACGCAAACAGAAGAACGTTTCATTGCTTATTACAACAATTCCATCAGATTAGAAGAATATACAGAGTATGAATAAATATTACACAGAAAATATCAGAGATTTAAATTACATTTAAATACATCGCGGCGGAAATAATACAAAACACAACTAGAAGTAATACACGGATACAGAGCTTTCCGAGTATCGTTCCAGCTGTAAATCAGGACCCTATGAATATAAATCTGCAAAACAAAAACTACTAGCTGCCCGTGTAGAAAATAGGGGCATCCAGAGTTTAGGTTAAAACAATATACTCCGGGTCAGTCATGTGACTGGTGTGAGAACTGAAACAGTTATTAATCTTTATTTTTAAAAGAGAGTAATTCAAGGGACCACGCCGTATAACACGGAACGTGTTTCCTCCCAAGAATAACAGTGCATAGAATAAACAACGCAATGCTTTTTCAAAAAATGAAGCTATTATAAGACCCAGGTCCCATCACACAATGCAACGCAAGCCAGAGGATAGGGTTTTCCCTTATAATAGCCAAACATGCTTGGTACGTTCAAAACAAATCACTTGATACTATTATAGGTGTATAGTGTCAAAACAATTTCAATCATAAATATCAATCATAGACGGCATGGGTACCATATATCATGTCACCATACTAGTTCTACAATTAAAACCGCAATATCACGTATTGGAAATTGGATTTCCGTCATGAGTCGAGGCAAGGGGCAAGCTCCTCTCCGTCCGAGACACTCTAGCAAATGTCTCAGGAGCCCACTATGATCCTTTGGAACCTCCAAGGCCGGTCCTCTCTTACTTTTGAGGATTGGCAATTCCTGAACACAAGTTTCCCGGTCCTAACAGACCTATATCCGAGGCGCCTCGCATTCTAACAACCACACAGGTGAAAAGTATAAAAATGTCAGTCAGTTTAAGCACTGACACCACCTCGAGCTAGAAAGAAACGTCGTGCACTCCTTGGGTCTGTATCCCGTTTTTGACTCATACCGAGGTGTGAGGCTCGCGAATTCACGCTATACACAAAGCTGCGCCACGCAGGCCGTGCTTTGATCATCAACCACAAGACTTTGCTTTTCAACAGAAGCCTTGAATAATTGCCACTTAGGCGTGCCACACAGGCAATTCACTCCATGCGACTGATGTCCATCGATATACAACCTCTGAGCTCGTACGTCTCAGGGAAGGGCGTTAAGCAAGAGAATAAATTCTCCGCCGCCAAACAGATGTATATTTAATAGAGATCAATCAACACAGAATAAAATCCAATGTCAGACACACAGTCCATTTACAAGTTCGTTCTGGGTCTGAACGAAACTGGAGGCACTTTCCTCGCATATCCATCGATCTTCAAGTATGTCTGGACGATCACCAACTGATTCCCTCATCTTGGGTGTACAACCCAATCAAGATCATCAGTAATCACCCAAACGATGTGGAGACTTCCGGTCTTCGACCACCGTCTTCATCTTCGACTTATCGTTGAATCGGTTATTCAGAATGGGTATAAACCCGGCCTTTCCGAATAACCCGCGTATATAATAAAATCGTGTTACACAAACACAATATACGCCTCATTCCAATTCAGAATATTCTTTTATTCAAATTTTCACATTCCTAGGGAAAGGTTCCTATTAATTTTATCAAAGATAAATTCTTCTAAATTTATTCTTTAATTTTCCTTTAGATATCATTTCAAACCATATTATGGTTTTCCAAACTAATCGGGATTAGCGAACCACACCGAAGTAATTATTTATTTTATTTCCCAATCCCAACCTATTCATCCCATGAAGCAAAACTGGTAATACTCCATATCTAACACCATGGTGTTATCGGTAAAATTAATTACCATTTCACGTTCAAATCTAATTAAAGATTTAACTATCGCTTTGGAGCAAAAATGGTGATACTCCATTCTCGATCACTTTTCTCTAATTAAAGATTCATTAAAACTCCACTTAGTTTTAATCTTCTCAAAAATCAATATCCTACCTTTAACTGGGTTAAAGAACCAATGTCACCTAAAACACGATTCACGATAAACCCAAAAACCAATTTGATATTAAATACAAGGCTCTGAATAGAAAATATACAGGCTTATATTCAATATCAAATTCTGAAATCAACAAATAACGTATTGGGAATAACGATATACGTATATCTTTCAAATTCCCATAACAAAATCTGTATAATCACGGAATCCAACATCAAAATGTTCCAAGGACAATTTCGATTCAAATCCACTTCCACTTTATATATATTGGAAATTCTGGTTAATTTCAAAACCAATTCAAATTCAATTTATTTGTTTCAAAAATAAATTGATTTTAATTCTAGTCAAAACTAGTTCAATTCGATAAAAAAAATATTTTTATCCTTTCAAATGTGGAATTTTCACCCCGGTTCTTTCCAATTCATATATTATGATTTTACACAAATTATTAATATTTTTATTAATTTTATCAAGGCCCGTACAGTCGATTTCCATCAACGGCCATTGAACTGCACTTACAGCGACCTTTTCCAAATTTGATTTGGACATAATTCCAAATCTGACCGTTAGATTTCAAATATCTAATATTCACCGGAAATCTCTTTTCGATACGAACCCAACGGTTCTGGTTTTAGGAGAATCCGACGGACGGATCTCCCGCAACGTCAATTCGAAATCAATGGACGAAATTCGCGAGCTGCCGCGACGCGGCGTGTTCTATTCAGGCCATTATATATATAATATAATATATTATATATATTTCGTCGATTTCCTTTTTAAAACGTATTTTATAAATCGTTTTAAATTCATTTTCAAAACCATTTCAACTCTATATTCAAATTCAAATCAAAATTGAATATTTCATATCATTACTATATAAATGATAATATTTTCAAAACATTATATTTTGAAATCACTACCTTTTCTATATTCATTACAAAAACGAATAAAATCGATATAAATATCATTCGCGTCAAAATGGCGCATCTCTAATCAACACGGCTTTATATATTTCAATAAATTCATTATTCTGTTCAACAAATGAATATTTATTCTATTCAACACATGAATCTATATTTCTTTCAACACATGACTAATCTCAACACATGAGTACTGTCAACACATGACTATTTTTGTTATGTGATATATTTTATAAAATTATGGTATCTATCGTTTGATTTTTAATCAGACTCCAACTGTAAAGTGGTTCTAATCTTAAATATGATAAAGATTTAAATTTTATTATTAAAATATTTTACTCAACACATGAATAGTTTCAACACATGAATATTCTCAACACATGAGCATTTTTCTATTCAACACATGAATCTTTATTTTATAATATTCTTTATTTTTCCAATTGGAATGAGGCCCAATCAATTACCATATAATGTTAATTATATGGATTCCACACAACACATGTATATTATAGCAACGATAAACAATCAACCATCATCCGAAGTGCACCACACAACTGCATAAGCATCAAATATAAATAATTAGCGCTTACACAGCCTGTCGACCAATCGATCGACATATAATTAAATAATTGGGATTAGTGTACGCCAAATATCATCCTAACACCCGTGTGGGGTTTCAAATCAACAAACACAGATTTTTATTTGTGTAGTTGGGCGATGTGTAAAATTTATCATCCCAATCAATATCCTTCAAATAAGTGTACATAAACAAATCGTCCGGTTTGTAAATGAATATTTATTTATTCACATTCACTATATTCATATCCACGTTAAAAATTATATTTTTAACGATAATTTATTTATTTCAACACATGAATATTTATTTTTCAATCATTCCATAACACAATCAATTTTCACAACACATCAATCAAATAAACAAGTTGTCCATGGTCTGTGGACAACGGGTGTCGGGTGCTGCTAAGCACCGTCTACATCCTAGTATATATATTTAAATAGAAAAGAAAATTTAAAGTGAGAAGTTCTCAGAGAGGGTCCACTCCGCCGTGCTTGCTTCCAAACTGCTGAACCGACTGAATCTATTTGAAATTCCAATGCAGTTCTTTCACGCTGTTCATAATAAAAATTATATTTTTATTACTTCATTTCAATAAATAAAATCATATTTTTATATTCAAATCCGCATACATATAAACCGTATTTTTATCATTGCTATAAACATATAAAAAATGAATTTTTACTTTGATTTCATTTAAAGAAAAATCGAACTTTAATTACAGAAATAAATAAAGAAAAACTCACATCGTTCGTTCGAGGAAATGGGGCTTGTTCGCTTGCTCATCGGGGGGGAGGGGGGCACGCCTGCCCTAGGCGGCGACGAGGCAACTCGGTGGTGGGCGCGGTGTAGGGGTTTTTGGGGTTCGGGATTGGGATGGGTTCGTGTGGAGCGAGGAGGGAAGCAGGAAGGAGAAGAGGAGGAGGGTGATCAGAGGGCTGCGCCAACTCCGGTGGCGCGAGGGGCGGCGGGGTCAGGTCGATCGTCGAGCGCTTCTCTTTTTTTTTGTTATTACTCAAATCTGAAATCGACGTGGAAAGGGAAAGGAGAAAAAGGGGAAGTTAGTTATATAATAAATTATATTATTAAATTATTTATTTTCCCCAAAAGTTGACTTTTATATTCGACCTCAAAACGAGACCCACCGCTTGTCATCCGTAGCTAATTGCCCCCATTCCGAACACAATGGGATATGTATCGTAAGCTGATTCGACTATTTCGATCAGTTTTCGTCAAAATCAACATACAACTATATATATTGAATTTGAACGTGCATTTCAATTTACCGGGGTCACATACTAACTCGAAAAATTCCATAAAAATATTTTCTAGCTTCGTATTGACTATACGGTCCTAACAAAACTAGTTTCATCGAATTCTGAGACCATTTGAAAATGGCCATTTTCCAGTCGATTAAAATCAACTTAAACTGGTAAAACACGTTTTCCTTTGCCACGCTCACATATTGATTCGAAAAATTATTAAATTTGAAACCTAGCAATAATTTGACATCATGGACCCAACAAAAGTAGTTTCGTCGAAATCCGAGGTCGTTTGCAAAATGGCTATTTTTAAGGGCCAGAATTCCATAGCGACTATTCTGAATTTTCATTTGGACATAACTTTTTATCCCCGCTATGAAATTTCGATTTTTCGGATTCGTTGGAAAGATATTCTCTATTAGATTCTAATATTTTCGGTTTCTCTAAAATCTGGTTTTTTTTGCACCCGGTATGTTTAATTGAAATTTGAAATCGAATTATCGAACTGCTGCGCCATTTTCAATTCATTTTATATATATATATAAATATTTATATTTTAACGACGACGTATATAATATATACATTCTAATCTATTCAAAATAAATTTCTCATCGATATTATTTAAAATAATTCATTTTAAATGTTCAAACTTCATCAAAATTGCCAAAATAAAAATTTTAAATTGGCTCGTATTTCCGGGTTGTTACAGTAAATCTTCAACCTTGTCACATAAGCTCCAAATGCTTATGTGTTATATGATAGAGTATGCTATCTTCACGCAGTATGCCATGTAGTGTATGCCATGGCGACGTTTATAATCTCACATAGAACAACCAGCACTCTGCATCCAATGGCATTCACAGGAGTTTATATAATAATAAAGTTGTTTAGCCAAGTCATTAAGGCTTACCTCTTTATCGGACATGCAAATAAATTCTTTACTCAATAGCTAATCCATTTTCCTGTTCAGCCTATGTATATATATGCATAACTAAGTTTAAAATAATATTTTTAGCGAACAAATATTTATTTCAACCATCCGTTATTTTTAACACTTCACATACATGTTAAAAATATTATTTTCAATCAAAAAATATTTATTTCAACCATTCGTTATTTTTAACCCTTCAAATACATGTTAAAAATATTATTTTCAATTAGCAAATATTTATTTCAACCACTCGTTATTTTTAACACTTCAAATACATGTTAAAAATATTATTTTAATCAACAAATATTTATTTCAACCATTCGTTATTTTTAACACTTCAAATACATGTTAAAAATATTATTTTCAATCGACAAATATTTATTTCCACCATTCGTTATTTTTAAAGGTTCATACATACAATAAAAATATGATTTTTATTGTTAAAATATTTTATTTCAAACATGAACTTTTTTAGTGATTCATATACACAATAAAAATGTTATTTTTATTATCTAAGCAATTTATTTCAATCATGAATATTTTTAGCGATTCATATACATAATAAAAATGTGATTTTCATTATTCCAACAATTTATTTCTAACATGAATATTTTTAGCGATTCATATACACAATAAAAATGTGATTTTTATTATTCCAACAATTTATTTCTAACATGAATATTTTTTGTTATTCATATACACAATAAAATTGTGATTTTTATTATTCCGACAATTTATTTCTAACATGAATATTTTTAGTGATTCACACACACAATAAAAATGTGATTTTTATTATTCCAACAATTATTTCTAACATGAATATTTTTAGCGATTCATATACACAATAAAAATGTGATTTTTATTATTCCAACAATTTATTTCTAACATGAATATTTTATATTCTTCACATGCATACTAAAAAGTAAATTTTATTATCTAAGAAGTTTACTTCAATCATGAATAAATTATCAATGCATGAATATATTTCAACATATGAATATAATTCTAACACAAGAATATTTCAGAAAATTTCGGCAGTATAACGGTAGGGGGTTTAAAACCGGCACCGTCCCAAGTATGGCTTCTCGCACTACCTTAGGCCTCGCGGCATTCCCTAAAGGGGATTATTCCAATAATCTAAACATTTCGGCCATTTTTCATATCATAATGAATTTTTCCACAAACTAATCCAATTTTGTTTCAACCATAAACAACTATCATCAACCATTCGCAATCTCAACCAAATTTCACGGCAATCACAATCAATTCATATCGTCCATGGTTTGTGGACGAGGGAAGTATATATATATATATACGTATATAAATATATTTCTTTTCCATTTCAATTTCATTTCAACCCCATTCAACGCACATATGATTTATACAACGTATATATAACTTATACATCGCACATATAATTTATACAACGCTATAGACCAATGAAGTGGGGTCGTTTGTAAAGATTTGGTCAAGACTCCATGGGGCAAGCTTGGTAGTAGCAGTATTTGTACAAGTCGAACTCCGTCACTACTTCGATGGGTCTAGTGATTGACAGTGGTGGACATCGTATGCTTTACGCACTGAGTGAGAGATGTGAGGATGGTTGCTATACTTGATTTGTTTGCCATCATTGTGACATGCACACCCCCACCCCCGTATTCTTTACACCATCTGTTCAGTGGAAATTTAGAGTATTGTACGGTATGTAGTGCTAACTCTTTGGTAGTAGGTCCAAGTTCAGGTATGGTTTAGTATACCTGTTATTGTTCTGTTTAGCTGCTTATCGCTCATACCAGACTTTTTGTCTGACCCAGAGTTTTATGTCTCTTCTTATTATTCTGGGTGCTCTCACGAGAAGACTAGAGACAGGTTAGGTGGTATGCACGAGTAGATGTACCGGAGACGAACAGGAGGCTTCCACGTATGATACATATATATAGATATTCTCCCTGTGTCGCTGTTGGTCACTACTTTGGGCATTAGTAGTGTACCTCTTTCTTTGTTTTGTTTAGAGACAGTAATTTGGAAAGTTGTAATAAGTTGTATTTGGATTTCCGCTACTCTGATGATGATGTTGGTTTTGGTTATCAGCTTATGCACTGTCTCGCCTGTTTTATGTCAAGTACATTATTATTATATTTGTTCCATGCGTTGTGAGACATTCTACAGGTTTTTGATTAGTTCATTCTCTTCTTTCCTTTCTTTGGCGACCGTTCTGTGCTAGTCGGGCATGTGTACAGCGCACTTTCGGAGGAAATGTCGGCTGGTGCCGGGCGGGCTGTCACACTTGGTATCAAAGTTCTAGGTTGCGTAGTTAACCTAGGGAAAGACACCATGGAGAGATAATTCGTATATGAGAGCGCGTATTTGTGATTATTTTGGTTTTCAAAAGCTATATATATACTATTAGTATAGTTAAGGATGAAGTCGCCCTGCACTGGCACCACTATGGAGATGGTTAATCGTTTTCTCTTTATAGATTGAACGATGAGCCGATATGCAAGGGGTACCGGTAGAGGAGCCAATAATGGGAATGATGCTGACATGAGAACGGTGTTTACTGACCTCATGAGAGAGATGCTTAGGGATGTGAAGAGGGCAGCTCCCAATGCTGGTAATGGTGGTGGTCCAATAGTGCAGGCGCTTAGGACTGATTTCGCCAAACTGAACAAGGACTATACTAGTCTTGGTGGGAACCCGTTCCAAGGAACAGAGTTGGCTACGGATGTTCAGGATTGGTTGGATAACTGCGAGCGTATCTTCGAAGATCCGGGTATCGAGGATGCGATGAAGAGAAGGCTAGCATCCCGTCAGCTGCAAGGATGGGCACTGAATTGGTGAAATGCTATAAAGGCAGCTACTCCCGAGGATCAAATTACTTGGGATCAGTTTAAGGTTCGCTTTAGCGATAGGTTCATTTCAGCTGCTTAGAAGTTAGTGCTGTTTAAGAAATTCTTGGAAGTCAAGCAAAATGGCAGAGCTGTCTCAGAGTATATTGCCGAATTCGACACCTTGTCGAAATATGGGTTATCCCTAATAGATACTACCGAGAAGAAGAACGAGAAGTTCATAACTAGATTGGATCAGTACTTGGGGGAAAGACTTATTAACCACATCGATGAGACGTTTGAATGGATTATGGGAAAAGCATTGAGGTCAGAGAGTCTTTACCCTAAGTCGAAGACTGAGGTTGCATCTGAAGAGGAGCTAAAGCCGCAAGCAAGTGGTGGAGGCAAGAGTGGTTCTCAAAATATGAGGAAGCAGGACCAGAATAAGGATGGCCAGAAAAAGAATAAGAAAGATGTTAAGTGCTTCAGTTGTGGTAAGAAGGGCCATTATGCTAGTAATTGTCGGGCCAAGCCAGCGGATAGGATGTGCTTCAACTATGGCCAAGTGGGACATCACAATGACAAGTGTCCGCAACCCCCTAAAGAAAAGCAGATGGTGAAAGCATATGTCCTTAATTCTATTCCTTCTTCATTGAATGCCCCAACTACGGCGAAGAAGGGAAAGAATGTCATTACTCAAGGTATGCTTTCTGTTTATGATGTTCCTGTTCGAGTATCATTTGATACCGGAGCTTCCAGTTCCTTCATATCTAGTGACCTGGTAGATAGGTTGGGATTGGAGCCCGAGATTGTCTATAGAACTTTTAGCAGTGACGAACCTGATTGGTGGTTCGACTAACCTTAACATGATTTGTCGTAATGTGGTCTTATCGAGTCATGGATGCATGTTTGTTTGTGATTGCTTTGTTTTGGGCTTTACTGGGTTTGGCATTATTTTGGGAGTTGATTGGCTCCAAAGATACAGGGTGGTGGTAGACTGTGAGGGCTTTTTGGTGATAGCTAGAGCAGATGATGGGCAGAGGGTAATATTTGGTGGTACACCTAGTGATGGGGTAATGGCTAGTTTTCTAAATTCCCTCGACATCCCGCATAGTGAGTTGTCAGGTTTGCCCATGGTTGGCCAGTATTCGGACGTCTTCGAGGAAGTGACCGGGCTTCCGCCACACCGAGAGATTGAGTTCCGTATTGATTTAGTGAACGATGCCAGACCTATAGTGATGCCACTTCGTCGTATGGTACCAAGGGAGCACCAAGAGCTCGGGGTGCAAGTCAGTGATCTTTTGAAGAAGGGATTTATCAGAAGGAGTGTTTCTGAGTGGGAAGCACCAGTTGTGTTTGCTACCAAGGCGGACGGTTCCCTACGTTTATGTGTGGACTACCGCGAATTGAATAAAGTGACGAGGAAGAATAAATATCCTCTACCGCGGATAGATGATTTGTTTGACCAGTTAAGTGGCGTGAGAGTATTCCCCCAGTTGGATCTCGCGACAGGTTTTCATCAGCTTAGAGTATAGCTAAAACGGCATTTCGGACGCCGTCTGGATTTTATGAATGGTTGGTCATGCCATTTGGGTTGACCAATGCACCAACATATTTTGTGGATCTTATGAATTGGGTAATCAGAGATCAGTTGAATAAGTTTTTTCTTGTGTTCGTGGACGATATACTTGTTTATTCGAGGACAGAGGAAGAACACAAGGAACATTTAAGAATAGTGATGGAGGTGTTGAGAAAACACCAATTGGAAGCAAAGTTTTCTAAGTGTCACTTCTGGAGGAGGAAGTTAGATTCTTGGGCCATGTTGTTTCAGAAAGTGGTATCGCCGTGGACCCTGCGAAGGTGGCTACGGTACAAGATTGGTCTACGCCCAAGAATGCGACAGACATAAGAAGTTTCTTAGGGTTAGCTGGATATTATCGTAAGTTTATCCAAGACTTTTCCAAGATAGCAGCACTATTAACTCAGTTAACCAAGAAGAATCAAGCTTTCGTCTGGGACGAAAAGTGCGCGAATGCATTCATGGGTCTAAAGGAAAAGTTGACATGTTCACCAGTGTTAGTCATTCCTAAGGGGAATGAAGAGATGGCGGTATATACGTGTAATGACCAGCAGTTTTCAGCGGTATAATAATTAATTTATTTAATTATTTAAATAGTGATTTAGAGAGTTTAATGGTCGTTTAATTAAACAATAATGAATATTTAATTAAAATAATAATTAAATAATATATTTAAATTCCAGAATAGTCGGAAATAGTAGAATTCACAATACGATGAGACCGGATCATGTATAAGCTAAAATTCAGTTTAGAGTTGAATTATAATAACGAATATATTATATAAACGACAGTTGAATGAATAAATTATAATATAATTATAATCGAGCTCGAAATGACGCGGCAGTTCGCTATTTGGTGATTTGAACTTCAACTGAATGTACAAGGTCCGTTTTAAATCGGATTTTTGTGAAACAAGGAACGTTAGGAGCTGGTGAAGTATATCTTTCTAGTGGAAGAGAAAAATCGGGATTTCATTGTGTAGATTTTGATTTATGTTCAAATCAAATTTTAGAAAAGTCGCTGTGGAAATCCTTTATAATTTATATCGATTTATTAAAGGAATTTCAATATAAATCGAATATCGATTTAATCAGGATTTGAAATATCGAGCTAGAAATTCATATAGGAATATTCTAGAGCTGTATGGTATCCCACTGTGAATATATACGATAATATTTATTTATAAATATTTAATTTAATTGTTTTTAAATAAATTTATATATTTAAAAGGGTTATTTAAGGCTTTAAAAATAGCCAGTTTTGCAAACGACCTCAAAATTCGGCGAAACTAATTTTGTTGGATCAACAATGTTAAATTATTGTTAGATTTCAATTTGCGTGATTTTTGAAGTCAGCATGTGGCCGTATGGGATTTTAATGTGAAATACAGTCGATAATTTGACCTTTAAATACGCTGTGTGAGCATACGAAGTCGAAATTCGACGAAACCAGTTTCGTTGGGACCGTAATGTCGAGTTGTAGCTACATGACAATTTCCGTGATTTTTGGGTATCGTGTGTGATCGGACGAATTTTTAGAAAGCAAAAATAAAAATAAATAAAATATCTAAATGAAATGCGTGAACATTTAAGTTGCCACGTCCTTCATTTTTTAAGCCACACAAATTTATATCACCATATATAAGCTTGTTGAGCCACCAGTGATTCTTTCTTCCAAACGTGAATAATCTTCCTCAAGAATAAATCAAAACAAACTGAACAAATTCCTACAAATCGAAATACATATATACGTTGGATCCTCGAGTGCCTCTCTTCATTTTGATATCACTTTTGGGGGTTTCGATCGTTGTTTCCGGGATTGGGTTTTTTGAACGTGAGACTAGGGTTGTGGATATTGATATTTTCTGGCATCGAATTGAAGTTTCGAGGTCGTATTCGTGTTCCTGGGAGGGTTTAATATCAAGTAGGAGGTTTTAGTGGTATCTCGTACCAATCATGGTCGCGCCTGCTACAAGGATGCTCGGAAACGGGTGGACGTCCGGAGTCATTACGTGCGTGCGAGTTACACAAGTGTAGGAGGGAATCGAAGAGGACGTGAAGAGAAGAAGGCCGGTGCTTTTGGTTTTGAGAATCATTGAATAGGAATGGAGAATATGGTGGCCGAAGTTTCTGTAATGGCCATGTTTTTACTGTGCTTTGTTTGGGAAAGCATACGGTGGAGAAGAGAAAGGATTCGGGTCTGGTATTTAGGAGTGAGTTGGGTCGGGTCTTTGAATTGGTAAAGCCCATATTAGAATTTAGATTTAGTTTAAATTCAAAGTAATTAATGTATTAACTTTAATTATATGTAACTTTCACATACGATACTAGAATTCAGCGAAACAAGATCCGTCGGGATTGTATGGATGAACACTACCCAATGGAACTGACTGGAAGTGGATTGGAGCTTGTTTGAATTTATGGCGAAATAAATTGTTTGAATCAAATCAAACAACAGTTTATCGTTCTTTAACGATGAACTACCAATGTGAGTAAATCTCACTAACTCTAAACAGTTTATATTTTCATGTTGTATTTTTAGAACTGTTAAAAATTGTCTGACTGACTGTGTGTTGACTGTTTGATTGAACTGCTAGTCAGTTAGTGGAAATTATATATATATATATAAATCGTTAAATCTATATATATTGATTTTGTTAACAGAATATTTCATATTGAACTGAAAGTGATGTTGGTTATATTGTTTAACATCTGTGATGCAGGGAAACAGGTTGGAGGGACCCAACTGGGTTCCTCAATATTTATAATACTGTTTTGTTCATATAATTGAATATATGATGTGATATATAATCTGTTAGCAATTATATGTGTTGGACGATATTGGTCATTGTGATTTGATATGTTAAGTACCATGCGAAATACCGGAATGTTGAAAAAGGAATTTTCAAAGCGATATTAAAAATAAAATATTTATGAAATCAAAGGATTTTATAAATGGAGATTTTTTTTAAAAGAAAATATTTATAAAATGGAATAATTATAAATAAGAGATATTTAGAAAGGGGATAAATAAAAGAAAAAGGATCGTTTATTTATAGAAAATAAATAGAATAAAGGATTTTTTATTTAGAAAATAAATAGAATAAGAGGAGTTAATCGAATCGAGTTAATCGAAAGGAGTTAATCGAACATAGTTAATCAAAATAGAGTTAAGCAAAAATTAGAAACTGACTAGAGATTAATAAGTTGAATGGTTTCCTAAGTATCGATCTGATGTTGGTTTCGTCCTACGGGGTTTATATTTAGGAAGTTGTTCTCTTGTTAGTTTATAGTTAGAGTCTGATAGATGTGGAAGAATAGTGATACGTAATTAAGCCATGGAAATGTTTTCCAGTGTTAATAACGTATATTTTCTAAACATAGAAAATGAGGAAATATATACATATATATATATATATATGTTTGATGATTGGGTCAATAATTCCATTTGGAAATAAGATCGTTGTGTATACACGGACATTTTTCATTTGATAGTTAAATCACAGACTATCGAAGTTTTCGACCATTTTAACGTTGTTAATATGGAGAGACCGGTTGGATTATTATCCAAAGAACCACTCCGTATTGGCATAAGCGTTGCGGATCAAGTAAGCGAAATATATTAAAGAAGGAGTAAAGTGCAAGGGCTGTTGTATAAATCTTAGATAACAGTGCCTAAGATGGATATACTGAATAGTGCCTTCGGTTTGTCCAGTCCCAGGACAACTTGTATGGAAGAAGGTCTGACAGAGTATATCCAATAGATCGCGTAAGTTGATCTCTTCAAACGTATTCACGTTTGGTGGCGGAGGAATTCGTTTCTCTTAGTTGTACACCCATGTTATTTTTGAATAAATTAATTTGTTATTTGGCGGGTATGACGATGTGACATTCTAAGTGAATGAAGACGTGTCATATAAAAGATAAGCGTAGCCTCTACCCTCACAACCGGGAAATGACAGAAATCGGGCAAGCAGCATGGCTATGTAGGTTGCACCTATTAGGATGTATAATCACATGATCTAGAGTTTCATTTACTTCTAAAAATCTATTGTTGATGCTGTCCCATTCGGGAAATGGTTGCTGATCCCAACCATTGGTGATATACATTTGATACACTCAAGCGAAATGAGTGGTCGGTCATGTGTGGCCGGGTTGCAAGATGTTCTTGTTGAACCCAGTGTATTCCTCTCTAGAGGTACACTAGCGAAAGGTGGTTCCATACCTTGTCATAGATGGAAATCCATTACCCAATACGTGCTTGCGGTTTTGATTGTATACTATATATGTAGAACGTGAGATGAAAGCGTTTCTGCTAGATGATTATTATATTGTGGTTGATAGACATTATTATAATATCAAAAGTTTTTTGATATAAAGATGTTTTGGATTCTCATAAGGGAAAAACCCGTTCCGTTATACGACGTGGACTTATGGGATATCGTTTACTTGTTCAAACTGTTTTTAACTATTTTACTCATACCAGTCCCATGACTGGCCCGGAGTTTATTTTGTTGTTTTCCCTAAACTCTTGGGTGCCTAAATTTGTACGGGAAGTCAAGTAGTTGGGATTTTATAGATATACTTGGAGAGCTTGGAGCATGAGGCTTCAGGATTATATAGCTATTGTTTATTTCCGCTGTTGTTGTAAGTGTTGTACTCTGCAATGTTATTGTATACATATACTGTTTGTATTTCAAAAGGTATGTTATATTTTATTCGTTCCGCTGTGAGATTCGTGTTTACTCTGATGATGATGTTCTTCTTCTTCTTCTATTCTATAAGTTCTATCTTATCTATTCTCACCCTCTAACTTCTTTCATTAACTATTCGGTTATTTTCGATCCTTGGATGTTCGATATGTGTTGTATATCGGATAACCAAAGTCGACAAAAACCGGGTCGTTACAGTTGGTATCAGAGCTTAAGGTTAAGTAATTATCTTGGCTCTGTGGCGTGACTCGGTATAGATGGGGTTAGTAATACCCTAGATTGAGTTGAGTGTATTTCTACGAGTGAACGTATTTGTTATTGACATAAAAAATTGTTTTATATTGTGGAGATTTATTGGTTGAGTTGTTTATGTGTTCCAGTCGATCAGTTTGATCCACTGTATCGGTAGGAGCTTATAAACACTCGAATACGATGAACCGTCATGGTAAGTTTTGAAAAGAGGGTAAATGAAATAATTTTACCCAAATTATATTTTGATATAGAGAAGACATATACATTGGAATGAATATATATATTGGATATATTGGTTGTTACTATAATCGAGTAAGATTATAAATTAAATGGTTATGTAAATAACCAATCAGAATTCATATAAGTGAAATATATGAAAGCAGATGAATTAAATCTGAATTTGAATCAGAATTGAAATTAAAACCCTGGAAATTTGGAACAGAGTTTGTAAATAGACTTGGATTAAATATATGTAAATTTTAAGATCCTGGGAGATTTTAAATTGTATTTCAAGCATTTGTGAATGATATTTTGAACTGATTTCAAAATAAAAGTGTTAGAAATGATTTTGAAAGGTGATATAGTATTGAACTCACTTCGATCGCTGGAAAATAAATTCTGATGATGACAGCTACATCATCAGTGTTCATTTTCGAGTGGCTGAGTGACAGATTACTACCAAAGGATTTTGTTTTTGAATTGTTTTGAGAGGAACAAGTTGTTTGAAATCCAAAAAGGGATATTTGGTTTTAGAAAAGCAAAGCTGTTTAAAACTCCCAGGAAGAAACTGTTTGAATTAAAAACAATTTTAAATAGAAATTTGTGAAACCAAGCTGGAACTGAATTGAAACCAATAACTGGAAATTGAATTGGATACGATATATCAAGTAGAATCAGATTTTTGAATTTTGAGATAGAATCTGAAGTGGTATTGGATTGATGAGTTAAGAATTTAAAAATCGAAAATGGAACTTTGATTTGAAACTGAATTCGACTGAGGTATAAGCGAATGGTTGGATTTGTGGATAAAAACAGATTGGAATGACCCTTGTACCTGCTGAATTGATAACAGGTGGAAAAGGTGGAAAGGATATAGTGCTATGCCGACAAAAAGGTACAAGTTTATATTTCTATTGGATATAAGATTTATGAGCCGATTTGGCAAGCCGCTTGGCTGTTTGATTTTCTTTTGGGTTGGAGATGGCCCAGAGAGGCGAGTTGGAGTTTGACCTATTGACTAGTACAAACGAGGTGCTGGCGAAATTTTTCGAAAAATTAAAGTGTTAGAAAATTTTCAGGATTTTTGAAAATTTTCGTTGATAAGGATTAATTAATATTTTAATTAAAATTAATTGGTTTAGTGAAATCGGAGTTAAGAAGTGAACAAATAAGTTCTAACTAGTTAATAGGGTTTGTTTTCTACCTTAGCAATTTCGAGGACAAAATTATTTTAAGTAGGGAAGAATGTAATGACCCACAACTTTCAGTGATATAATAATTAATTTATTTAATTATTTAAATAGTGATTTATAGAATTTAATGGTCATTTAATTAAACAATAATGAATATTTAATTAAAATAATAATTAAATAATATATTTAAATTCCAGAATAGTCAGAAATAGTAGAATTCACAATACGATGTGAACTAGATCATATATAAGCTAAAATTCAGTTTAGAGTTGAATTATAATAAAGAATATATTATATAAACGACAGTTGAACGAATAAATTATAATATAATTATAATCGAGCTCGAAATGGCGCGGCAGTTCGCTATTTGGCGATTTGAACTTCAACTGAATGTATAGGGTCCGTTTTAAATCGGATTTCTGTGAAACAAGGAACGTTAGGAGCTGGTGAAGTATATCTTTCTAGTGGAAGATAAAAATCGGGATTTCATTGTGTAGATTATGATATATGTTCAAATCAAATTTTAGAAAAGTCTCTGTGGAATTCCTTTATAATTTATATCGATTTATTAAAGGAATTTCAATATAAATCGAATATCGATTTAATCAGGATTTGAAATATCGAGCTAGAAATTCATATAGGAATATTCTAGAGCTGTATGGTATTCCACTGTGAATATATACGATAATATTTAATTATAAATATTTAATTTAATTGTTTTTAAATATATTTATATATTTAAAAGGGTTATTTAGGGCTTTAAAAATAGCCAATTTTGCAAACGACCTCAGAATTTGACGAAACTAATTTTGTTGGATCCGCAATGTTAAATTATTGTTAGATTTAAATTTTCATGATTTTTGAAGTCAATATGTGGCCGTATGGGATTATAATGTGAAATAAAGTCGATAATTTGACCTTTAAAAATACGCTGTATGAGCATACAAAGTCGGAATTCGACGAAACCAGTTTCGTTGGGACCTTAATGTCGAGTTGTAGCTACATGACCATTTCCGTGATTTTTGGGTATCGTGTGTGATCGCACGAATTTTTAGAAAGCAAAAATAAAAATAAATAAAATATCTAAATGAAATGTGTGAACATTTAAGTTGCCACGACCTTCATTTTTTCAGCCACACAAATTTATATCACCCATATATAAGCTTGTTGAGCCGCCAGTGATTCTTTCTTCCAAACGTGAATAATCTTCCTCAAGAATAATCAGAACAAACCGAATAAATCCCTACAAATCGAAATACATATATACGTTGGATCCTCGAGTGCCTCTCTTCATTTTGATATCACTTTTGGGCGTTTCGATCGTTGTTTTTGGGGTTGGGTTTTTGAATGTGAGACTAGGGTTGTGGATACTGATATTTTCGGGCATCGAATTGAAGTTTCGAGGTCGTATTCGTGTTACTGAGAGGGTTTAACATCAAGTAGGAGGTTTTAGTGGGATCTCGTACCAATCATGGTCGCGCCTGCTACAAGGATGCTCGGAAAAGGGTGGAAGTCAGGAGTCATTACGTGCGTGCGAGTTACACAAGTGTAGGGGGGAATCAAAGAGGACGTGACGAGAAGAAGGCCGGTGCTTTTGGTTTTGAGAATCACTGAATAGGAATGGAGAATGGGATGGCCGAAGTTCATGTAATGGCCATGTTTTTACTGTGCTTTGTTTGGGAAAGCATACGGTGGAGAAGAGAAAGGATTCGAGTCTGGTATTTAGGAGTGAGTTGGGCCGGGTCTTTGAATTGGTAAAGACCATAATAGAATTTAGGTTTAGTTTAAATTTAAAGTAATTAATGTATTAACTTTAATTATATGTAACTTTCACATACGATACCAAAATTCAGCGAAACAAGATCCGTCGGGATCATATTGACGGACACTACCAATGAAACTGACTGGAAGTGGATTGGAGCTTGTTTGAATTTATGGTGAAATAAATTGTTTGATTCAAATCAAACAACATTTTATCGTTCTTTAACGATGAACTTCCAATGTGAGTAAATCTCACTAACTCTGAACAGTTTATATTTTCATGTTGTATTTTTAGAACTGTTAAAAATTGTCTGACTGACTGTGTGTTGACTGTTTGATTGAATTGCTAGTTAGTTAGTGGAAATTATATATATATATATATGTATATATATATAAACCGTTAAATCTATATATATTGATTCTATTAACAAAATATTTCATATTGAACTGAAAGTGATGTTGGTTATACTGTTTAACATCTGTGATGCAGGGAAACAGGTTGGAGGGACCCAACTGGGTTCCTCAATATTTATAATACTGTTCTGTTCATATAATTGAATATATGATGTGATATATAATCTGCTGGCAATTATATGTGTTGGACGATATTGGTCATCGTGATTTGATATGTTAAGTACCATGCGAAATACCGGAATATTGAAAAGGGAATTTTCAAAGCGATATTAAAAATAAAATATTTATGAAATCAAAGGATTTTATAATTGGAGATTTTTTTAAAAAAATATTTATAAAATGGAATATTTATAAATAGGAGATATTTAGAAAGGGAATAAATAAAAGAAAAAGGATCATTTATTTATAGAAAATAAATAGAACAAAGGATTTTTTATTTAGAAAATAAATAGAATAAAGGAATATTTATTGGGAAAATAAATAGAGGAGTTAGTCGAATCGAGTTAATCGAAAGGAGTTAATCGAACATAGTTAATCAAAATAGAGTTAAGCAAAAATTAGAAACTGACTAGAGATTAATAAGCTGAATGGTTTCCTAAGTATCGATCTGATGTTGGTTTCGGCCTTCGGGGTTTATACTTAAGAAGTTGTTCTCTTGTTAGTTTATAGTTAGAGTCTGATAGATGTGGAAGAATAGTGATACGTAATTAAGCCATGGAAATGTTTTCCAGTGTTAATAACGTATATTTTCTAAACATAGAAAATGAGGAAATATATATATATATATATGTGTGTGTGTGTGTGTGTGTGTTTGATGATTGGGTCGATAATTCCATTTGGAAATAAGATCGTTGTGTGTACACGGACATTTTTCATTTGATAGTTAAATCACAGACTATCGAAGTTTTCGAACATTTTAACGTTGTTAATATGGAGAGACCAGTTGGATTATTATCCAAAGAACCACTCCGTATTAGCATAAGCGTTGTGGATCAAGTACGCGGAATATATTGAAGACGGAGTAAAGTGCAAGAGTTGTTGTATAAATCTTAGATAACAGTGCCTAAGATGGATATACTGAATAGTGCCTTCGGTTTGTCCAGTCCCAGGACAACTTGTATGGAAGAAGGTCTGACAGAGTATATCCAATAGGTCGCGTAAGTTGATCTCTTCAAGAGTATTCACGTTTGGTGGCGGAGGAATTCGTTTCTCTTAACTGTATACCCATGTTATTTTTGAATAAATCAATTTTTGATTTGGCGGGTATGACGATGTGACATTCTAAGTGAATGAAGATGTGGCATGTAAAAGATAAGCGTAGCCCCTAGCCTCACAACCGGGAAATGATAGAAATCGGGCAGGCAGCATGGTTATGTAGGTCGCACCTATTAGGGTGTATAATCACCTGATCTAGAGTTTCATTTACTTCTAAAAATCTATTGTTGATGCTGCCTCATTCGGGAAACGGTTGCTGATCCCAACCGTTGGTGATATACATTCGATACACTCAAGCGAAATGAGTGGTCGGTCATGTGTGGCCATGTTGCAAGATGTTCTTGTTGAACCCAGTGTATTCCTCTCTAGAGGTACACTAGCGAAAGGTGGTTCCATACCTTGTCATAGTTGGAAATCCATTACCCAATACGTGCTTGCGGTTTTGATTGTATACTATATATGTAGAACGTGAGATGAAAGCGTTTCTGCTAGATGATTATTATATTGTGGTTGATAGACATTATTATAATATCAAAAGGTTTTTGATATAAAGATGTTTTGGATTCTCATAAGGGAAAAACCAGTTCCGTTATACGACGTGGTCTTATGGTATATCGTTTACTTGTTCAAACTGTTTTTAACTATTTTACTCATACCAGTCCCATGACTGGCCCGGAGTTTATTTTGTTGTTTTCCCTAAACTCTTGGGTGCCTAAATTTGTACGGGCAGTCAAGTAGTCGGGATTTTACAGATATACTTTGAGAGCTTGGAGCACGAGGCTTCAGGATTATATAACTATTGTTTATTTCCATTGTTGTTGTAAGTGTTGTACTCTGCAATGTTATTTTATACATATACTGTTTGTATTTCAGAAGGTATGTTATATTTTATTCGTTCCGCTGTGAGATTCGTGTTTACTCTAATGATGATGTTCTTCTTCTTCTTCTATTCTATAAGTTCTATCTTATCTATTCTCACCCTCTAACTTATTTCATTAACTATTGGGTTATTTTCGATCCTTGGATGTTCGATATGTGTTGTATATCGGATAACCAAAGTCGACAAAAACTGGGTCGTTACAATACGGATGCATGTGGTACTGGACTAGGTGCTGTATTGATGCAAGGAGGTAGGGTTGTAGCTTATGCAAATCGGCAACTGAAACCGCATGAGAAAAGATACCCTACCAATGATTTGGAATTAGCATCCCGTGTTCGCATTGAAGATGTGGAGACATTATCTCTTGGGAGAAAGATTCGAGTTGTTTACTGATCATAAATCGTTAAAGTATCTCTTCTCTCAGAAGGATCTAAATCTCCGACAGCAAAGATGGTTAGAATTCTTAGCTTCCAATGATTTCGACATCGCATATACACCAGGAAAGGGCAGTGCGATGGCTGATGCGTTGAGTAGAAGACATGCCAGTTTAGGGGCTATGTTTCTTGAATGGAAGCAACTATAGTACATCGCTGGGTATGATTTCAGACCAAAGTGCGAATTGGATCCAGAAATGTTAGCAAGTTTGATGATCAGACCCACTTTGATTGAGCGGATTGGTTCCAGTCAGAGGGACGATCCTAACCTATTGGAAATCATCTCAAAGTTAGAGATGGGAATCAATGGAGAGATGAACAAGTATGGGCTTGATCGAGATGGATGGCTTAGGAAGAATTGAATACTAGTTGTACCCAATGTCAATGGATTGAGAGATGAAGTGCATAGAGAATGTCATCACTCAAAACTGACTATACACCACGGTGGTAACAAGATGTACCGAGACATGAAGCGGACCTACTACTGGGAAGGGATGAAAAGAGACGTTGGGAAATTTATATCCAAATGCATGAATTGCTAGCTAGTTAAAGCTGAGCAAAAAAAATCCTAGTGGTTTGTTGCAACCATTAGAAATTCTAGAATGGAAATATGAACAAGTGTCAATGGATTTCATTGATGGGTTACCAAGGACTAGATCGGGCCATGATAGCATTTGGGTGATTGTGGACCGATTGACTAAGAGTGCAAGGTTTATACCCGTCAAGTCAAACAGGACGGCAGCTAAGTTAGCGGAACTGTATATAAAGTGGGTAGTTAGATTTCATGGAATACCCAAAGGAATTGTGAGTGACCAAGATCCGTTGTTCACTAGTGGATTTTGGAAGAGCTTACAAGAGGCGTTAGGATCAGAATTACATCTTAGTACCGCGTATCATCCTCAAACCGACGGACAGACAGAGAGGGTGAATCGAGTATTAGAGGATCTCTTGAGAGCTTGCATATTAGACTTTGGTGGATCATGGGATGACCATTTGCATCTAGTAGAGTTTGCATATAATAATAGTTATCAATCTAGTATTGGTATGGCTCCATTTGAAGCTTTGTACGGAAGACCATGTAACTCACCATCATGTTGGTTAGAGACCGGTGAGAAATATGTGCTTTGACCAGAAGTAATAAGAGAAACATCAAACAAGATTAAGGTTATCCGACAGCGAATGAAGGCTGCCTAAGATAGGCAGAAAAGTTATGCTGATAAGAGGAGAAGAGAATTAAAGTTCTCTATTGGCGACTTGGTGTTTATCAAGATTTCTCCGTTGAAAAGCAAGATACGATTTCGCAGGAGAGGCAAGTTAGCACCAAAATTTGTTGGTCCATTCCCAGTTCTTGAGAAAATTGGGAATTTGGCATACAAAGTTGAATTACCAGAGAAGATGTCAAGAGTTCACAACGTATTTCATGTTTCCCAGTTAAGGAAGTTCGTACACGACCCAAATGTGACTATTTCACCTGATCAGTTGGATGATATCGAAGTTGAACGCGAGGCTGTTGGGAACCGCAAGCCTATGCGTATTGTTGGGAATGATACGAAGCAACTTCTAAGGAAAGCGGTGAATCTAGTCAAAGTTCAGTGGGGCGAGAATGAGAATGACTGTACTTGGGAGACAGAGGAGAGCATTAGGAAGACGTATCCAGAACTCTTCGCCTGGTAAGATTTCAGTTTCGATTTAGTCTTTCCGCATGCTAGGATAGGTTTGTTTTTCTTGTTTTGCATGATTGATTGTTGTATATGGCTGGTAGGCATGCGTGATCCTTTGTATGTTTTGGGTTAAGGAATTTCGAGGACGAAATTTCTTAAGTGGGGGAGAGTGTAACGACCCGCATTCTACGCATCATAGGATCGTAGAATATTTATTTCTTTCACATACGGAGTCATAGGTCATGTAACTTTGGGAGACAACTATTGGGGTCATTTCCCATGTTCATGATTTTTGCCCATTTTTAAATGATCGTTTTGCCCCTAGCTGATACTGTTTTGGCCATAACTTTTGATTGGAAAGGAGTTTTGACCTGAAACCACTTCCATTGGCTCTGAATGATGGTTTACCTTTCCGTAGAGTGGTCACATTAGCCAAACAGACTAACCGTTTGGAAGATATGGCTGAAACAAATTTTAGATGGTGAAAAACTGCTTAACCGGGCCAAATGAGGTGATTAGTAAATGGGCCCATAACCCATTTCGGGATTAGGGTTATGGGGAGGCTGAAATGATTACGTTTTCATTTCATTTCAGTTTTCTAGCCACCGTTTACCTCCTAAGAACCCAAATAATGGCCTCCAACCCCTAAAACATCCCCAAATCACTTTCTAATCAAAGATTAAGCTTAGCAACATCAAATCAAAGAGGATTAGCACCAAAGCAAGGTTAGAGCTGCTGTGTTGCATTGGGAACAGCACCAAACAGAAATTCATTTTAGATTTGGTATTTTATTTGTGGTCAAGGTGAGTGATTTGCATAGTTTTGCTTAAACATGCTTAGGGGAAAATATGGGTTTTTGGCTATGTTTGATCCATTTTACATGCTATGGTTGTTGTTTTGATGTTTATGATTGATTGTACATGTTGTTATGACTGTATGGTATGATTTGTGACTATCTAGAAGTATTAGATTGGTCGAAAACGCCGTCGAATGGCGTAAATAGCTTGCTAGACAAAGTGCAGGAAACTGTGTAGGACCAGATCGGATGGGGGAAGCTCGATCCGAACCGATGCCACTCACGAACTGCTTCAGGAGCTAAGGAACCAATGGCCAAGGAGGATCACGAACCGATGCTTGGGCCACGACCTAAAGTCCTCCGATCTGAACTGCCTTCCACGAGAGCTGCTTACACCATCTGATTCAGAACCTCCGACCCGATCCGATGAGTGAGCACGATCCGATGTAGCCTGAAGGAGGACCACGGCCAGGAGCTGGAACCTCGACCCGATCCGATCAGGGCGCGCATCACGATCCGTACTAGATGAGCATCACAATCAGATCCAATGGAGGGATCACGACCCGACCCGATCCCTATGCAGCAACCCGATCCGAACCAGAGGAGATACTACGAGCTGAACCAAGGAGCTTAGACGTGAGGCACGGGTTACGAACTGAATGAAGACCGATCCGGAGGAGGAGACCAAAACCCGAGATGCAAAGGTAGTCCAAGTGGGAAGTTTGTACTCAGGATCCAGTTGGGAACCAACGAGTCAACTTCATGAGCTGGGCTTTGCTGCAGGACGCGTGCTAAGGGGTTGTCGATGTCTATAACTTTGGATCACTATGTGTAGGGAGTATGTGAACGGATTCAGGCCACAGTGGCCTAGGTACGGCTAAAGAGCTATAGACCAATGAAGTGGGGTCGTTTGTAAAGATTTGGTTATGACTCCATGGGGCAAGCTTGGTAGTAGCAGTAGTTGTACAAGTCGAACTCCGTCACTACTTCGATGGGTCTAGTGATTGACAGTGGTGGACATCGTATGCTTTACGCACTGAGTGAGAGATGTGAGGATGGTTTCTATGCTTGATTTGTTTGCCATCATTGTGACATGCACATCCCCACCCCCTTATTCTTTACACCATCTGTTCAGTGGTACCTTAGAGTATTGTACGGTATGTAGTGCTAACTCTTTGGTTGCAGGTCCAGGTTCAGGTATGGTTTAGTATACCTGTTATTGTTCTGTTTAGTTGCTTATCACTCATATTAGACTTTTTGTCTGACCCTGAGTTTTATGTCTCTTCTTATTACTCTGGGTGCTCTCACGAGCAGACTAGAGACAGGTTAGGTGGTATGCACGAGTAGCTGTATCGGAGACAAGCAGGAGGCTTCCACGTATGATACATATATATAGATATTCTCCCTGTGTCGCTGTTGGTCACTACTTTGGGCATTAGTAGTGTACCTCTTTCTTTCTTTTGTTTAGAGATAGTAATTTGGAAAGTTTTAATAAGTTGTATTTGGATTTCCGCTACTCTGATGATGATGTTGGTTTTGGTTATCAGCTTATGCACTATCTCGCCTGTTTTATGTCAAGTACATTATTATTATATTTTGTTCCATGCACTGTGAGACATTCTACAGGTTTTCGATTAGTTCATTCTCTTCTTCCCTTTTCTTTGGAGACCGTTCTGTGCTAGTCGGGCATGTGTACAGCGCACTTTTGGAGGAAATGTCGACTGGTGCGGGGCGGGCTGTCACACAATCAATCAACAACCAATGCACAACCGAGTTGACCAAATCAATTGAGTTTACATTCAGTATTAATATTTATTTGGTTATCTTCGCTTTGGTTATCAGTAGATTAATATCTGGTTGATTTACGTAATTATTATTCATTATTAACTTCATTCAACCAACTTAATTCCAATTCAGATTCAATTAACTAATTTATTTTCAAAATTAGTTTGCTTACATTTAAAAATCCAAATTCTGATTTTATTTCCCAATATCATCTAATTCCTCTTTAAATTTTATTTAGCTTATTTTTTAAGTTCAATTCTGATTCATTTTAATTCCAAATTAAATTTCTCATTCACAAATTCCATTTGTGAAATCTCTTCGGGTTATATTAAACCATTCAAATTTTTAATCCAGTTTGAATTCCATTCAAATCAACCAAACAAATCAAAATCTAACTAGTTTGACAAAATTATATCTTTTCTATACAAAAATATAATTTGGGTAAAATTATTTCATTTACCCTCTTTATAGAACAATATCGTGTCGGTTTCTAATTCAAAATTGGACCAATCAAATAACACAATATAAAACATTTGTATATAAAATCTACAAATACGTGCTCTCGTATATACACTCCAACTCAATCTAGGGTATTACTAACCCAATATGTATCGAGTTAAGCAATAGAGCCAAGATTATTACTAAACCTTACGCTCTTATACCATTGTATCAAACCAGGAATTCGGGTGTCGAATTCCTGGGTCGTTACGACTTTCTTTAATGATTTGTGGATTTTCTTTCCAAGTATTCGAAGTATAATAGTTTGTGAATATACTTATACCATTGAGATAAGTATATGGAAATATTTTCCAAGTATACAAGATATTTAATTAATAAGTAATTAATTAAATAAGGCTTTGCAATTTGGATTGGAAATTGAATATACGATGGATGTGATTGCTTGTATGTTTGCTGATAGTTAAACAACCGACCACCAAAATCTTGACCTAAAAGAGAAATCCTTTTAAATAGAAGGTATGGAAAGTTTTCCATACTTAACACCAAAGGATTTAACTCAGAAAATATCCGGAAGAAACATGAAAATTATGAGGTACAATTACCGTAGGTGGTGCTATATTATACATATAAGCTCGTGGTTGTTCTAAGGAAAACGATAAGGAGATCTGTCCACTTAATGGTTAGGGGGTGATCCCCACTTTGTGTATTGTCTGTTTAATTCCAAAAGAACCGGAGTTGGGCTCGCAGGAAAATCGATCGCTTGGTTTGTGGAGCACCAAGTAAATGAGATGTTTACTCATAAGCGATGACATGAATCAGAACCATTCCTAAAACCATATATATGTTCTATGGAGGAAAATTGATATTATTTTGGATGTTGGAATTCATGTGAGATTCCAATTCCGTGCGGGTATGGGAATCCAGATTTGATTCCCAGACCTTATGAGATTTGGAAATCTATGTGTGATTCCAAACCTATTAAAGTGAGTGAATCCAAGGGGGATTCTGATATCCATCTTTGGTTGAGATGCGTAAGCTGGAATGTCGGACGTAGCCTCATCGGCGGAGATGACTAGAAACAGAGAATGGAGGCATGACCAGCAGGATTGGCTAAACTATAGGGTGCAGTCGGACCCGTCTTCTAGCAATACTCTCAGATGTTTGGCATGCCAGGGAGATGCATTTGATCCACTATTTCGAACCATTCACATTGAAAATTATCCTCATAGTGGGACTAGAATTTCTCAAAACTATAGTCTGTTATTAAAAATTGACAAATAACATCATATACAGTAAATAAATCAATCACATATCACAAATACAGAATAATATAATATTACACAATGAAATAGATATGATAGTAGTCCATAAGCTGCTACATAACAACAGAGTCTAAAGCAAATACAACAAAGTCCCGAATAAAGATAAGTCAGCTAATGCATAAGGAAATAACAAAGTTTGAAATAAGAGATAACTGAATAAATGGAAAGTTGAAATAACTGCAACAACTGAGTAAGAGATAGATAGATCCAAGCAAAGCTCCCAGTAAATCAAGGAGAGCTGATATCCTCAGGCTGACCCGAGCATCCATGTAAAACAAAAACAATCGAGTCAGGATTAACATTCTTATTCAAGTGACAACTCAAGTGAAACAAATTACTGAATGCAAAGTAACTTAAAAGATGTTAGGAATCACCATCCTCTGAGATTCGTTAAATTATCTAGTACATAATAGAATCGCTGTATATAATAATGTCTATCAATAAAGTATCCAAACAGCATTAAGGTGTTACATACCCATTTCCCCCTTAACACACTTTATATATACCCATAGTATATACAGTACCGTAATTCCTCCGTAAACTGGAGGGCCATTAGAGTGCACTCCATATAAAATGGTACAAACCAAAGTCGTAGTGGGCTCGATAAGACATGTGACAAGGCACACGAGGCAATGCCATGGGTGGGATTCCACCGATTTGCAGAACCGGAGTAACAACTACTACTGCCATCTCGAAACACGCTCCCATATTAAAGATGCACACCAATTGAATCACGAACGTAATGTAATGATATTGAAGAAGCATTCTCGATGAAGGAATGACCTTACTTGGTCTCGGTGTAGCTTCTGTTTTAGCCACATCAAGCTGACTCATGGGAGCCAGATCCATGTAATTATCATATGTCAGAACGTCACCACCAACCTACTACGTTCTGGAACGCCACCAGATACACGGTTGTCAAAGTGGTTTCGGTATTGATAAAGAATACGACAATATATGATCCCACTCTTTAACAACCAATCGCTTATTACACACTGTGGTTATTTTATAAACCATTTATTCAAAAAAAATATCTAAAATACGATATAAATCAATACTAAAATATTTAACTTCGATTATATTTTAGTTTGAAATGATTTCTCAAAAATCCATAGTATCTCAACTTTTTTTTCTTTCCTTTCCATGGTTTAAATAATTAAATTTAAACTTCCAATTCCAAAAGTTACGCCTTTATTTTATACAATTTCAAAATTACAGAAGAATTATTATTATTAATTTAAATTCCAAAAATATTTAAATTAAACAACTTTTGAAATATAAGTAAAATTTTAAATGTCATTTAAATCCATATTTACTTATAAATTAACCTTTAAAAACATTTTCAAAATTTTGAGTTACCATTGGAATCTATTTTTTTTTTAAATACTTGAAATATATTTCCAAAAATCGATCTTTCCAAATCAAATATAATTATGATTTCAAAATATGACCAACGGTGTCCATATATAATTTACTACCCTATGGTCAAATGATACGTACATATATCATTTTAATCTGTTTAAATTTGAAGTACGTGTGTGTGTATATCATTTCAACCTGTATCCCAAATTCAATAAAAATCACTTAGGTCTACCATTTTAACCCATAACGATTATTCCATATTCTATTAAGTCATTCGGGTATGTATCATTTCAATCCATAGTGATTTTTTATAAACTAAGAGAACTTGCAGTGTGAGAATCAGATAATAACAAAATCAACATCGGCGTACAATATTGAACGATGCGTGTCATATAGACACTTCATACATGTCCATATTGCGTGTAAACCGTGCACGTCAAATCATTTATTTCCACATGCATATGTTGAGTATATTCATGTGCGTATCCGTGCGCATGTTACATACACTATCGTGCATGTCACATTCATACGTACAAATTTACATGCACGTCACATTTGAAATGATCCGAACTCGCCCTTTCGGGAAAGCCCGGATTGAGTTGAGAACAACACAAATCAGAACACAAACGGAAGAACATTTCATTGCTATTACAATAATTGCATCAGAGTACAAGAATATAACAGAGTATGAGTAAATAATATATAGCAGAAAAATATCAGAGGTTAAAATACATCACATAGCAGTGGAAAAATAATACATAACACAACTGGAAGAAATAAACGGATACAGAGCTTTTCGAGTAGAGCTCCAGCTGTAAACCCGGATCCTGTAACAAGAAATCTGCAAAACCCAAAACTACTAGCTGCCCGTGTGGAAAATAGGGGCACCCAGAGTTTAGTTTAAAACAATAAACTCCTGGTCAGTCATGTGGCTGGTGTGAGGACTAAAACAGTTATTTAAAAATTTACTTTAAATTTTGGTAAATCAAGGAACCACGCCGTATAACACAGAACGGGTTTTCTCCCAAGAATACCAGTGCATAAAACAAACAGTGCAATGTTTTTTGAAAAACTTGAAGCTATTATAAGACTCAGGTCCCATCACACAATGCAACGCAAGCCGGAGGATAGATTTTACCTTTATAATAGCCAAACATGCTTGGTATGTTTAAAACAAATCATTTTGATATTACTATTAGTGTATAGTGTCAAAATCACTTCGAACATAAATGTATCAATCATAGACGGCATATTATCCCATCCTACTATGTCGTTATACTAGGCTCTACAATTAAAACTGAAATGTCACGTATTGGAAATTGGATTTCCGTATGTGAACCAAGGTAAGGGATCGTACTTCCGATTCGAGACGCTCTAGCCCGTGTCTCAGGATTCAGCTGCAACTGCACCTGGAGCATCAGGGCCGGTCCACACTTACATTAGTGGATTATAATTCCTGAACAATGCGTTTCCCTGCCTTATGGGGCGTAAGCCTAGTTACTATGTCGACCATGTCATCCATTGGCACCATAGTGACCGATATATCCGAGGCGTCTCGTTATCCATCAAATAATGTGCAACATCCACATGAGTAAAATGTCTGGGCTCCATACCATGACACCACCCCTAGCTAGAAAGAAACGCATGTCCTCCTTGAGGTGCTCTCCCATTTCTGGTCCACACCGGGGTGTGAGGCTTGCGAATTAACGCTATACACAAAGTTATGATATTTAAACCCGTGTTTTGATCATCAACCACAAGACTTTGATTTTCAACAAAAGACTTGATCATTTGCATCTCAGCATGCCACACTAACAATTCACGTCATGCGATTGATGTTTATTGATATATAACCTCTAAGCTCATATGTCTCAGAGAAGGGTGCTAAGCAAGAGAATAAATTCTCCGCCACCAAATAGAAATATATTTAATAGATATCAATCACACAGAATAAAATCCAATGTCAGACACACATCCATTTACAAGTTCATTCTGGGTCTGAACGAAACCAAAGGCACCTTATTCCTCCTCACATATGTCCAACACAGGAGAGAGGTCCTCGCATATCCGGTCAATCTCCAAGTACGTCTAGACGATCACCACTTATTACCTTGTCTTGGGTGTATAGCCCAATCAAGACATCGGTAATCATCCAAATGATGTGAAGATCTCTGGTCTTCAACCACCGTCTTCATCATCGAATTTTTGTCATATCAATTATTCAAAATGGGATAAACCCAGTCTTTCTGAATAACTCACGTATCTTATAAATAAGTGTTATAAAAACACAACATAGGCCTCATTCCAATCCATAATATTCTTTTCACAATTTAAACCAAATTAAGGTTTTCCAAACTAGTCAGGATTAGCGAATCTTACCAAAGTAATCATTTATTATATTTCCAATCCCAACCTATTCATCCCATAGAGAAAAATAGGTAGTACTCTATATCTAACACCACACTGTTATTGGTAAAATTAATTACCATTTCACGTTCAAGTCTAATTAAAGATTTAACTATCGCTTGGAGCAAAACTGGTGATACTCCATTCTCAATCATTTCCCAAATTTGATAATTTAAATTATCACATTCACATTTCAATCTAATTAAAGATTCATTAAAACCCCACTTAGTTTTTGCCCCCAAAAATCATTATATAATGATTATTCTAATTTAGGATATAAATCTTGTCGTTAACTGGGTTAAGAACCAATGTCATTTAAAACACAGTTCACGATAAACCCTAAAATCATATTCCATCAAAATGGAATCTTCACGGAAAACATATAAATATATATAATTGACATAAACTTCCATATCCAACCAATAATATAAATGGAATAACGGCAAAGCCTTTTAAATTCCATATATAGTAACAATCTTCCTCCATAGAAGTTGACTTCGATTATTACCAAATCGAATTCCATTCCAATTTATTTTATTAAATTGGAAAAACTTTACATTGGAAACTTTCCATTAAATCTTAATAAGAAGATTTATAAATTCCAAATCATATTTCACTATTAATTGGGTAAAAGAACGAATGTCGTTAAAAACACAGTTCACGATAAACTCAATTCACATTCTATTTTATTCCAATTACTAAATATAACTAGAAGCTCTAATAAACTTAATTAAAAGATTTATTCTTTTCACACGGGGTTTATGAACAATGTTATTGAAGACACCATTCACGACAAACCCAAATCCAATTCTTTTATTCAATTCCAGTTAAATATTAATTAATTGGAAAATGTCCCTAAATCTTAATTAAAAGATTTATTCTTTTCTCAACTGGGTTTAAGAACAGTGTTATTTAAGATACCGTTCACAACAAACCCAAAATCCAATTTAATATTAAATATAAGGCTCTGAATAGAAATTATATTGGCTTTTATTCAATACCAAATTCTGAAACTAACGGATATCGTATTGGGAATAACGATATCTATATCTTTCGAATTCCCATAACAATATCCGTATAACCATGGAATCCAATATCGAAATATTCCGAAGATTATTTCCATTCCAATTTATTCGTTGGAAAATTTTGGTTATTTTTAAAACCATTTCAAATACAATTTATTTCTTTAAAAATATTGGATTATTATTCTAGTTAATAACTAGTTCATTTTGATAAAAACATATTTTTATCTCCACAAATATGGATTTTTTCATCCAAATTCTTTCCAAATCAATTATTATGATTTTACACAAATTATTAATATTTTTAATAATTTTATTAAGGCCCTTTCAGTCGATTTCCATAAACGGTCATCGAATTTCATTTAGAGCGACCTTTTCCAAATTTGATTTGGACGTAATTCCAAATCCAACCATTAGATTTCAAATCTCTTATATTCGTTGGAAAGCTCTTCCCGATACGAACCTAACGGTTCTGGTTTTAGGAAAATCCGATGGTCGGATCTCCCGTAATGTCAATTCGAAGTCAATGGTCGAAATTCGCGAAAGGTCGCAGCGCGACGCGTTCTATTCAGGCCATTTAATATATATAATATATATATTTCGTCGATTTCCATTTAAAATGTATTTTATAAATCGTTTGTAAATTCGTTTTAAATTGATTCTAAATTCATTTTCAATTTTTAAATCAAAATTGAATACCCCTTATCATTATAATATAAATTTTCAAAATATCAGATTTTGAAAAAACTTTCTTTTCGATATTCATTATGAAAATGAATAAAATCGATATAAATATCGTCCGCATCAAAATGGCGCATATCTAATCAATACGACTTCATACAATTCAATATTTTCGTGTCCATCCAAAATCGAACATCAAAATCATATTTTAATCCTTTACAGAATATTATTTTAAAATATTCGTTCTTTCTGAAATGGAATCAAACCCAATCAGTTACCATATAATTTATTTATATGTATTTCGTACAACACATGTATACAACAACAATGATAACCAATTAACCATCATCCAGAGTGCATTACACAACTGCATGAGCGTTAATTATAAATAATTAATGCTTACAACGGTCTGTCAGCCAATCGATCGACATACAACTAAACAATTGGGATTAGTGTACATCAAATATCATCCCAATACTTGTGTGGGATTTCAATCAACATACACAGATTTTATTTGTGCAGTTGGGCGATGTGTAAAATTTATCGTCCCAATCAATGTCAGTTAAATGGGTGTAACAACCCGAAAATCTGGGCCAGTTTAAAATTTTTATTTAGGCGATTTTAGCGAATTTTGATTATTTAAAATGAATTATTTTAAATAATATCGACGAGAAATTTATTTTGAATAGAATTCGAACGTATATATTTATACGCGTCGTCATTAGAATATAAATATTTATATATAATTATAAATAGAATTGAAAATGGCGCGGTAGTTCGAAAATTCGATTTCTAATTTCAAATGAATATACAGAATTCAATATAAGTCAGAATTGAACGAAACAAGAAATATTTGAATCTGTATAACTATATCTTTGTAAAGAAGTTAACAAAGTAGGATTTCACTTTAGAAATGATAAGATACGTCCAGTTGAAAATTCAGAATAGTCGCTATGGAATTTATATATATTTTATATAATAAGGCCCTTAAAAATAGCAATTTTGTAAACGACCTCGGATTTCGACGAAACCAGTTTTGTTGGGTCCGGGATGTGAAGTTATTGCTAGGTTTCAAATTTCATAATTTTTCGAATCAATATGTGAGCGTGGCAAAGGAAAACGTGTTTTGACCATTTCAGTTGATTTTAATCGACTGGAAATTGGCCATTTTTCTAACGGTCTCAGAATTCGGAGAAACTAGTTTTGTTAGGACCGTATTGTCAATACGAAGCTAGAAAATATTTTTCTGGAATTTTAAGTGTTAGTATGTGACCCCGGTAATTTGAAATGTACATTTAAAATTCAATATAGCGATTTAAATGTAAATTCAACAGAAACTTATCGAGACGATCGAATCAGCTTGAGATACATATCTCATTGTGTTCGGAATGGGGGTAATACGCCATGGACGGAAGGCGGTGGACCTCGTTTCGAGGTCGTATGTAAAAGTCAACATTTTTACAAATTAAATAATAATAAAAAAATAAAAAAAGAAGAAAACTCCTTTCCCCCTTTTAACTCTGCCCCCCCCCCCCCCCGTTCGTTTAAATCAAAATCAAAAAGAAAGAAAAAAAAAAAAACCCTAAATCGCACAGGCGATTAACGCCGATCGCCACCCCCCCCCCCCCCCCCCCGTAGCCATCACCGCCGCCACTTCGCCCCCAGAGCCGCCGCCCTCCCCTTATTCTCCTCCTCCTTCTTCCCCGATCCCCTTCCCTCCAGTCAAACCGCGAAGACCCCCTCGCGCCATCTCCCCCTTCCGACTGCGACCGAGCCCCCCCCTCGTCGAACTCCAGCACCGCCCAGTCTCCGACCCGACATCAGCCCACCCTCTGTAAGTTTTAATTGTATTTTATTTTTATTTATTTTATTTTTATTTTATATAAAAACTGTTTGTTTTAATGAATTAAAACTGAAATTTTTATAAAAGTAAAAACTGTTTTTTTTATATTGTAAAAACTGATTTATGTATATTGCAAAAACTGATTTTTATATTTTGTTAAAACTGTTTTTTTTTATGAATAAAAACTGATTTTACTTTATGGTTTAAAAAATGAATTTGCTTTGAAAATATAATTTTTGTATTGTTTAAATCGAAATAAAAATATAATCTTTACTATATAGGAATATTAAAAATATGATTTTTATATTTTTAAAGTATTAAAAATATAATCTTTATAGGATAGAGAAGTTAAAAATATCACCTTTGTATATGTGGCGAAATAAAAATCTGATTTTTATTTTATATACATTGAAATCAAGTGATGAAATTTGAAAAGGTGAAATCTTTGAATTTAAAAAGGCGAAATTTTTATATATTGAACTTTGAAATAAAAATAGGATTTTTATATATTGAACTTCGAGTTAAAAATTCGATTTTTATATATTGAACTTTGAAATAAAAAATTCGATTTTTATGTATATTGAATAGCGAAGTAAAAATTCGATTTTTACATATGTAGTGGCTACGGGCAACGAAGACTTCTGCAAAGGAAGAGCCGTGGAGCTAGGATAGCTATATGTGAGAATTTCTCACCTTTCAATTCTTTTTCTAGTTATATATATATACTAGGATGCAGACGGTGCTTAGTAGCACCCGACACAATCGTCCACAGACCATGGACTTGTTTGTTTGGTTGCATAGATTAGTTGAATTATTTGTTTGAATTGAATTGTTGGGTGAGATGAAATTGATTTGATTGATGTGTGAATGGCGTGGGCCTTCACTAGACCGGGGATAAGGCGAGGCCTTGTCCCGTTTCTAGTATCGTGCCGTTATGCCGCCGAAATTTTCTAAAATATGTTAGAAAATAAAAATATCATTTTATTGTGTAAATGAATTGAATAGAAATTCATATGATAAAATAAAATGTGTTATCGTTAAAAATATAATTTTTAACGTGAATGTGAATAAATAAATATTCATTTACAAACCAGACGGTTTGTTTATGTACACCTATTTGGATGACGTTGATTGGGTCGATAAATTTTACACATCGCCTAACTGCACAAATAAAATATGTGTTTGATTGTTTGAAACCCCACACGGGTGTTAGGATGAAATTTGAAGTTCACTCATCCTGATTGATTAAATATGTCGATCGATTGATTGACAGGCTGTTATAAGCGTTGAATATCTATATTTGATGCTTATACAGTGTAGTGCACTTTGGTTGATGGTTGATTATTTTCAATGCTATTATATACTTGTGTTGTATGAAAATCCATATAATTAATTTTATATGGTAATTGATTGGGCCTCATTCCAGTTTTGAAAAAGAAATATTTGAAATAGAATATTTGAAAATAAAGGAATATATGAAGCCGTGTTGATTAGATTGACGCCATTTTGACGTGAACGATATTTATATCGATTTTGAAAACGATTTCGAAATGAATTGAATTGAAAACGAATTCAAAACGAATTGAAAACGATTTCGAAATGAATTGAATTGAAAACGAATTCAAAATGAATTGAAAACGATTTCGAAATGAATTGAATTGAAAACGAATTCAAAATGAATTGAAAACGATTTCGAAATGAATTGAATTGAAAACGAATTCAAAATAGATTGAAAATGATTTCGAAATGAATTGAATTGAAAACGAATTCAAAATTGAATTGAAAACGAATTCAAAATGAATTGAAAACGATTTCGAAATAAATTGAATTGAAAACGAATTCAAAATGAATTGAAAACGATTTCGAAATGAATTGAATTGAAAACGAATTCAAAATGAATTGAAAACGATTTCGAAATGAATTGAATTGAAAACGAATTCAAAATGAATTGAAAACGATTTCGAAATGAATTGAATTGAAAACGAATTCAAAATGAATTGAAAACGATTTCGAAATGAATTGAATTGAAAACGAATTCAAAATAGATTGAAAACGATTTCGAAATGAATTGAATTGAAAACGAATTCAAAATTGAATTGAAAACGAATTCAAAATGAATTGAAAACGATTTCGAAATGAATTGAATTGAAAACGAATTCAAAATGAATTGAAAACGATTTCGAAATGAATTGAATTGAAAACGAATTCAAAATGAATTGAAAACGATTTCGAAATGAATTGAATTGAAAACGAATTCAAAATGAATTGAAAACGATTTCGAAATGAATTGAATTGAAAACGAATTCAAAATAGATTGAAAACGATTTCGAAATGAATTGAATTGAAAACGAATTCAAATGGAATTGAAAGCGAATTGAAATGAATTCAAATTGAATTGAAATTCGAATTGAATAGAAATGAATTTTAAAACGAATTTATAAAGAAGAATTCAATTTTGGCTTTGAATTGAAATAGAAGTTGAAATAGGTTTTGAAACGATTTTAAAACTATTTATATAATTCGTTTTGAATAGAAATCGACGAAATATATATTATATATATTATATATATAATATAATGGCCTGAATAGAACGCGCCGCGCCGCGGCAGTTCGCGAATTTCGACCATTGACTTCGAATGGACATTACGGGAGATCCGACCGTCGGATTCTCCTAAAACCGGAACCGTTGGGTTCGTATCGAAAAGAGCTTTCTAGCGAATGTTAGAAATTTGAAATCTAACAGTTGGATTTGGAATTATGTCCAAATCAAATTTGAAAAAGGTCGCTGTAAGTGCAGTTCGATGACCATTGATGGAAATCGACTGTACGGGCCTTAATAAAATTATTAAAAATAGTAATAATTTGTGTAAAATCATAAGAAATGATTTGTGAAGATTTGGGATGAAAAACTCCCTATTTGAAAAGATAAAAATAGATTTTTATCGAAATGAACTAGTTTTGAACTAGAATTATAATTCTATTTATTTTTAAATAAATAAATTGAATTCGAAAAGGGTTTTGAAAATAACCAAAATTTCCAATGATTGCATTGGAGTGGATTTGAATCGAAATTGTCTTCGGAATATTTCGATGTTGGAATTCGTGATTATACAGTTGTTGTTATGGAAATTTGAAAGATATATTAATATATCGTTATTTCCACTACGACATTTGTTAATCGTAGAATTTGATATTGAATATAGGCCGATATATTTTCTATTCAGAGCCTTGTGTTTAATATCGAATGTGATTTGGGTTTGTCGTGAATGGTGTCTTCACTAACACTGTTCTTGAACCCAGTTGAGAAAAGATTAAATCTTTTTATTTAGATTTAATGAAGTGTACCAATTAAATGATATTCAATTGGAATTGAATTGATATTGATTTTTGGGTTTATCGTGAACAGTGTTTTAAATAACACTTGTTCTTTAACCCGATAATTAATGAATGTGATTTTGGGTTTATCGTGAACCGTGTTTTAAATGACACTGATTCTTTAACCCAGTTAACGATTAAAACTGAGTGGAGTTTTAATGAATCTTTAATTAGATTGAAATGGTCGAAAATGGAGTATCCCCAGTTTTGCTCCAGGCGATAGTTAAATCTTTAATTAGATTTGAACATGAAATGGTAATTGAATTTACCGATAACACCGTGGTGTTAAATATGAAGTATTACCAGTTTTACTTCATGGGATGAATAGATTGGGATTGGGAAATTAAAACAAATGATTACTTCGGTAAGGTTCGCTAATCCCGACTAGTTTGAATTGATATTCAAAAGTTGATTAAAGAATAAATTCAAGAATTTATCTTTGATAAAATTTATGGGAATCTTTCCCTATGAATGTGAAATTTAGAAACTAACTGTCGGTTAGCTAAACAGAAGGGTTTTCTGGATATTGATCTGATGTTGGTTTCGGCCTTCGGGGTTAATATTTGGGGAATTATTCTCTTGATTAATTTATGGTTAGTGACTAATGAATTGGAATGAGGCGTATGTTGTGTTTGTGTAACACTTATTTAAAATATACGCGAGTTATTCGGAAAGACCGGGTTTATCCCATTCTGAATAACTGATACGACGATAAGTCGAAGATGAAGACGATGGTCGAAGACCGGAGGTCTTCACGTCGTTTGGGTGATAACTGATGATCTTGATTGGGCTGTACACCCAAGAAGATGGAAACAGTTAGTGATCGTCCAGACGTACTTGGAGATCGATGGATATGCGGGGTACTAGGTGCTCCCGGTTTCGTTCAGACCCAGAACGGACTTGTAAATGGACTGTGTGTCTGACATCGGATTTCACTCTGTGTGACTGATATCGGTTGCATAGGATGGTTTGCCTGTGTGGCATGCTAAGATGCAAATGATCAAGGCTTCTGTTGAAAAGCAAAGTCTTGTGGTGATGATCAAAGCACGGCCTTTGTGGCGTAGCTTTGTGTAACGTTTACCTCGCGTGTTTCACACCAGGTATGAACCAAAAACGGGAGACGGACCTCAGGGAGGGCATGCGTTTCTTCCTAGTTAGAAGTGGCATCAGTGGTTTTACACGCCCTGACGAGTTTGACTTATGTGGTTGTTGCTGTTGCGAGGCGCCTCGGATTGATCGGTCGTTCTCGAACCGATGGAGTCATTTAGTTGGCTCGTTTACGCCCCATAGGGCGGAGAAACGCATGTTCAGGCATTTTAATCCACTCCGTGTGGACCGGCCCTGACGATCCAAGGGTCACTCGAGCTCTGATCCTGAGACTCGGACTAGGCAGTCTCGAATCGGTTGAGGACTATCTTTTGCCTCGGTTCATAGATGGAAATCCAATTTCCAAATACGTGACATTTGCGGTTTTAATTGTAATCCTATATATGGCGACATAGTGGGATGGGGCGCTTATGCCGCCTATGATTGATACTTATGATTTGAAGTTATTTTATACACTATGCACTTAATATAGTATCAAATGATTTGTTTTAAACGTATCAAGCATTCTTGGCTATTATAAGGTAAAAACCCTATCCTCCGGCTTGCGATTGCATTGTGTGATGGGAACTGGGTCTTATAATAGCTTCATCTTTCTTTATTTAGCATTGCGCTGTTTGTTTTATGCACTGGTATTCTTGGGAGGAAACCCGTTCCGTGTTATACGGCGTGGTCCCTTGATTTACCTTTGAAAATAAAGATTAAAAACTGTTTTAGTTCTCACACCAGTCACATGACTGACCTGGAGTTTATTGTTTTAACCTAAACTCTGGGTGCCCCTATTTTTGACACGGGCAGCTAGTAGTTTTGGTTTTGCAGATTTCTATTCACAGGATCCTGGTTTACAGCTGGAACGATATCCGGAAAGCTTTGTATCCGTATATCTCTTCTAGTTGTGTATTGTATTATTTTTCCGCTGCTATGTAACTTATTGTTAATCTCTGATATTTCTGTGTAATATTTATTCATTTATACTCTGTATATTCTTGTAATCTGATGCACTGTTGTTATATATAGTGAAATGTTCTTCTATATGCGTTCTGTTGTGGTTTGTTCTCGAACTATCCGACGCTTTCCCTTACGGGGAGGTTGCGGGTCTTCACACGTGGTATCAGAGCTTTGGTTTACAAAGCTAGAGAACAAGACACATTAGAACCGTACGAAAGAATTCATCAGATATTGGATTAGTAATATCCAATGAGAATGACTCGTTAGAGATAGGATCAGTAGTATCCTAGAACGAGTGTGAAGAGTATATTTTTTAAAATGAAAGTCAAATTTGTTTTGAAAATTTAAAATCAATTATTCGTATTTGATTATTTATTTATATTTATGTGGACAATCCAGTATATATAGATTTTGCGTATACGTCTGATCCACGTGTATTTGAAATTTTAATATACTGGATACATATAGGATTACACTCTAGACACCCGGAGATGGTTCTGATGATTGATCGATCATCATCAGAACTTATGTTCGTGTTTCGAAGGTGTGATTTTCTATATATTTCCATTAGACTGGTGTGAGAACCAAAACTAATATAACTAGAATTCATTGTTGTGATTTGGCATCAAAAACATGATTTTTGTATATGTATCAAAATTATGAATTTGAAATTCTAATTCACTAATTGATTGATGTTTGTGTTGTTTGTTTATTTGTTTGCTAATTTTTAGCCATTTAGCCTAACAGAACCAAATATTGAATTATATCGAGAATTGGTTGCGTTTGCTTGCATATACATATGTTTATATTGAACAGGTCATAGCAAGGAGGCTAGAGCAGAGAATAAAATTTGTTTGCCCGACAAATAGGTACATGTTTACTACATAATTTCCTGTTTTGTTTGGGTGATGATGATTTTGTGAGCCTATTGGCTAGCCGCTTGGCTTTTTCTTTTTCTTTTTGAGATCTGAAGGACCGGGGAAGCTATTTGAAATTCCCCGATGCTCCCGGTGCAGGGGAGGTTATGGCGAAATTTTTCAAAAATTTAGGGTGTTAGCCAAATTTTTGAAATTTTGAAAATTCTCAGAAACTAAAAAGTTGGAGAACGGAAGCCAAATCGAATGTAGAGCTGAATAATCAAACCACTTTCGACTTTGTTCCTTTTCGGGGACGAAAAGTTTTAAGTGGGGGAGATTGTAACAACCCGAAAATCTGGGCCAGTTTAAAATTTTTATTTAGGCGATTTTAGCGAATTTTGATTATTTAAAATGAATTATTTTAAATAATATCGACGAGAAATTTATTTTGAATAGAATTCGAACGTATATATTTATACGCGTCGTCGTTAGAATATAAATATTTATATATAATTATAAATAGAATTGAAAATGGCGCGGTAGTTCGAAAATTCGATTTCTAATTTCAAATGAATATACAGAATTCAATATAAGTCAGAATTGAACGAAACAAGAAATATTTGAATCTGTATAACTATATCTTTGTAAAGAAGTTAACAAAGTAGGATTTCACTTTAGAAATGATAAGATACGTCCAGTTGAAAATTCAGAATAGTCGCTATGGAATTTATATATATTTTATATAATAAGGCCCTTAAAAATAGCAATTTTGTAAACGACCTCGGATTTCGACGAAACCAGTTTTGTTGGGTCCGGGATGTGAAGTTATTGCTAGGTTTCAAATTTCATAATTTTTCGAATCAATATGTGAGCGTGGCAAAGGAAAACGTGTTTTGACCATTTCAGTTGATTTTAATCGACTGGAAATTGGCCATTTTTCTAACGGTCTCAGAATTCGGAGAAACTAGTTTTGTTAGGACCGTATTGTCAATACGAAGCTAGAAAATATTTTTCTGGAATTTTAAGTGTTAGTATGTGACCCCGGTAATTTGAAATGTACATTTAAAATTCAATATAGCGATTTAAATGTAAATTCAACAGAAACTTATCGAGACGATCGAATCAGCTTGAGATACATATCCCATTGTGTTCGGAATGGGGGTAATACGCCATGGACGGCAGGCGGTGGACCTCGTTTCGAGGTCGTATGTAAAAGTCAACATTTTTACAAATTAAATAATAATAAAAAAATAAAAAAAAAAAAAAAAGAAGAAAACTCCTTTCCCCCTTTTAACTCTGCCCCCCCCCCCCCCCCCCCCCCCGTTCGTTAAAATCAAAATCAAAAAGAAAGAAAAAAAAAAACCCTAAATCGCACAGGCGATTAACGCCGATCGCCACCCCCCCCGTAGCCATCACCGCCGCCACTTCGCCCCCAGAGCCGCCGCCCTCCCCTTATTCTCCTCCTCCTTCTTCCCCGATCCCCTTCCCTCCAGTCAAACCGCGAAGACCCCCTCGCGCCATCTCCCCCTTCCGACTGCGACCGAGCCCCCCCCCTCGTCGAACTCCAGCACCGCCCAGTCTCCGACCCGACATCAGCCCACCCTCTGTAAGTTTTAATTGTATTTTATTTTTATTTATTTTATTTTTATTTTATATAAAAACTGTTTGTTTTAATGAATTAAAACTGAAATTTTTATAAAAGTAAAAACTGTTTTTTTTATATTGTAAAAACTGATTTATGTATATTGCAAAAACTGATTTTTATATTTTGTTAAAACTGTTTTTTTTTATGAATAAAAACTGATTTTACTTTATGGTTTAAAAAATGAATTTGCTTTGAAAATATAATTTTTGTATTGTTTAAATCGAAATAAAAATATAATCTTTACTATATAGGAATATTAAAAATATGATTTTTATATTTTTAAAGTATTAAAAATATAATCTTTATAGGATAGAGAAGTTAAAAATATCACCTTTGTATATGTGGCGAAATAAAAATCTGATTTTTATTTTATATACATTGAAATCAAGTGATGAAATTTGAAAAGGTGAAATCTTTGAATTTAAAAAGGCGAAATTTTTATATATTGAACTTTGAAATAAAAATAGGATTTTTATATATTGAACTTCGAGTTAAAAATTCGATTTTTATATATTGAACTTTGAAATAAAAAATTCGATTTTTATGTATATTGAATAGCGAAGTAAAAATTCGATTTTTACATATGTAGTGGCTACGGGCAACGAAGACTTCTGCAAAGGAAGAGCCGTGGAGCTAGGATAGCTATATGTGAGAATTTCTCACCTTTCAATTCTTTTTCTAGTTATATATATATACTAGGATGCAGACGGTGCTTAGTAGCACCCGACACAATCGTCCACAGACCATGGACTTGTTTGTTTGGTTGCATAGATTAGTTGAATTATTTGTTTGAATTGAATTGTTGGGTGAGATGAAATTGATTTGATTGATGTGTGAATGGCGTGGGCCTTCACTAGACCGGGGATAAGGCGAGGCCTTGTCCCGTTTCTAGTATCGTGCCGTTATGCCGCCGAAATTTTCTAAAATATGTTAGAAAATAAAAATATCATTTTATTGTGTAAATGAATTGAATAGAAATTCATATGATAAAATAAAATGTGTTATCGTTAAAAATATAATTTTTAACGTGAATGTGAATAAATAAATATTCATTTACAAACCAGACGGTTTGTTTATGTACACCTATTTGGATGACGTTGATTGGGTCGATAAATTTTACACATCGCCTAACTGCACAAATAAAATATGTGTTTGATTGTTTGAAACCCCACACGGGTGTTAGGATGAAATTTGAAGTTCACTCATCCTGATTGATTAAATATGTCGATCGATTGATTGACAGGCTGTTATAAGCGTTGAATATCTATATTTGATGCTTATACAGTGTAGTGCACTTTGGTTGATGGTTGATTATTTTCAATGCTATTATATACTTGTGTTGTATGAAAATCCATATAATTAATTTTATATGGTAATTGATTGGGCCTCATTCCAGTTTTGAAAAAGAAATATTTGAAATAGAATATTTGAAAATAAAGGAATATATGAAGCCGTGTTGATTAGATTGACGCCATTTTGACGTGAACGATATTTATATCGATTTTGAAAACGATTTCGAAATGAATTGAATTGAAAACGAATTCAAAACGAATTGAAAACGATTTCGAAATGAATTGAATTGAAAACGAATTCAAAATGAATTGAAAACGATTTCGAAATGAATTGAATTGAAAACGAATTCAAAATGAATTGAAAACGATTTCGAAATGAATTGAATTGAAAACGAATTCAAAATAGATTGAAAACGATTTCGAAATGAATTGAATTGAAAACGAATTCAAAATTGAATTGAAAACGAATTCAAAATGAATTGAAAACGATTTCGAAATAAATTGAATTGAAAACGAATTCAAAATGAATTGAAAACGATTTCGAAATGAATTGAATTGAAAACGAATTCAAAATGAATTGAAAACGATTTCGAAATGAATTGAATTGAAAACGAATTCAAAATGAATTGAAAACGACTTCGAAATGAATTGAATTGAAAACGAATTCAAAATGAATTGAAAACGATTTCGAAATGAATTGAATTGAAAACGAATTCAAAATAGATTGAAAACGATTTCGAAATGAATTGAATTGAAAACGAATTCAAAATTGAATTGAAAACGAATTCAAAATGAATTGAAAACGATTTCGAAATGAATTGAATTGAAAACGAATTCAAAATGAATTGAAAACGATTTCGAAATGAATTGAATTGAAAACGAATTCAAAATGAATTGAAAACGATTTCGAAATGAATTGAATTGAAAACGAATTCAAAATGAATTGAAAACGATTTCGAAATGAATTGAATTGAAAACGAATTCAAAATAGATTGAAAACGATTTCGAAATGAATTGAATTGAAAACGAATTCAAATGGAATTGAAAGCGAATTGAAATGAATTCAAATTGAATTGAAATTCGAATTGAATAGAAATGAATTTTAAAACGAATTTATAAAGAAGAATTCAATTTTGGCTTTGAATTGAAATAGAAGTTGAAATAGGTTTTGAAACGATTTTAAAACTATTTATATAATTCGTTTTGAATAGAAATCGACGAAATATATATTATATATATTATATATATAATATAATGGCCTGAATAGAACGCGCCGCGCCGCGGCAGTTCGCGAATTTCGACCATTGACTTCGAATGGACATTACGGGAGATCCGACCATCGGATTCTCCTAAAACCGGAACCGTTGGGTTCGTATCGAAAAGAGCTTTCTAGCGAATGTTAGAAATTTGAAATCTAACAGTTGGATTTGGAATTATGTCCAAATCAAATTTGAAAAAGGTCGCTGTAAGTGCAGTTCGATGACCATTGATGGAAATCGACTGTACGGGCCTTAATAAAATTATTAAAAATAGTAATAATTTGTGTAAAATCATAAGAAATGATTTGTGAAGATTTGGGATGAAAAACTCCCTATTTGAAAAGATAAAAATAGATTTTTATCGAAATGAACTAGTTTTGAACTAGAATTATAATTCTATTTATTTTTAAATAAATAAATTGAATTCGAAAAGGGTTTTGAAAATAACCAAAATTTCCAATGATTGCATTGGAGTGGATTTGAATCGAAATTGTCTTCGGAATATTTCGATGTTGGAATTCGTGATTATACAGTTGTTGTTATGGAAATTTGAAAGATATATTAATATATCGTTATTTCCACTACGACATTTGTTAATCGTAGAATTTGATATTGAATATAGGCCGATATATTTTCTATTCAGAGCCTTGTGTTTAATATCGAATGTGATTTGGGTTTGTCGTGAATGGTGTCTTCACTAACACTGTTCTTGAACCCAGTTGAGAAAAGATTAAATCTTTTTATTTAGATTTAATGAAGTGTACCAATTAAATGATATTCAATTGGAATTGAATTGATATTGATTTTTGGGTTTATCGTGAACAGTGTTTTAAATAACACTTGTTCTTTAACCCGATAATTAATGAATGTGATTTTGGGTTTATCGTGAACCGTGTTTTAAATGACACTGATTCTTTAACCCAGTTAACGATTAAAACTGAGTGGAGTTTTAATGAATCTTTAATTAGATTGAAATGGTCGAAAATGGAGTATCCCCAGTTTTGCTCCAGGCGATAGTTAAATCTTTAATTAGATTTGAACATGAAATGGTAATTGAATTTACCGATAACACCGAGGTGTTAAATATGAAGTATTACCAGTTTTACTTCATGGGATGAATAGATTGGGATTGGGAAATTAAAACAAATGATTACTTCGGTAAGGTTCGCTAATCCCGACTAGTTTGAATTGATATTCAAAAGTTGATTAAAGAATAAATTCAAGAATTTATCTTTGATAAAATTTATGGGAATCTTTCCCTATGAATGTGAAATTTAGAAACTAACTGTCGGTTAGCTAAACAGAAGGGTTTTCTGGATATTGATCTGATGTTGGTTTCGGCCTTCGGGGTTAATATTTGGGGAATTATTCTCTTGATTAATTTATGGTTAGTGACTAATGAATTGGAATGAGGCGTATGTTGTGTTTGTGTAACACTTATTTAAAATATACGCGAGTTATTCGGAAAGACCGGGTTTATCCCATTCTGAATAACTGATACGACGATAAGTCGAAGATGAAGACGATGGTCGAAGACCGGAGGTCTTCACGTCGTTTGGGTGATAACTGATGATCTTGATTGGGCTGTACACCCAAGAAGATGGAAACAGTTAGTGATCGTCCAGACGTACTTGGAGATCGATGGATATGCGGGGTACTAGGTGCTCCCGGTTTCGTTCAGACCCAGAACGGACTTGTAAATGGACTGTGTGTCTGACATCGGATTTCACTCTGTGTGACTGATATCGGTTGCATAGGATGGTTTGCCTGTGTGGCATGCTAAGATGCAAATGATCAAGGCTTCTGTTGAAAAGCAAAGTCTTGTGGTGATGATCAAAGCACGGCCTTTGTGGCGTAGCTTTGTGTAACGTTTACCTCGCGTGTTTCACACCAGGTATGAACCAAAAACGGGAGACGGACCTCAGGGAGGGCATGCGTTTCTTCCTAGTTAGAAGTGGCGTCAGTGGTTTTACACGCCCTGACGAGTTTGACTTATGTGGTTGTTGCTGTTGCGAGGCGCCTCGGATTGATCGGTCGTTCTCGAACCGATGGAGTCATTTAGTTGGCTCGTTTACGCCCCATAGGGCGGAGAAACGCATGTTCAGGCATTTTAATCCACTCCGTGTGGACCGGCCCTGACGATCCAAGGGTCACTCGAGCTCTGATCCTGAGACTCGGACTAGGCAGTCTCGAATCGGTTGAGGACTATCTTTTGCCTCGGTTCATAGATGGAAATCCAATTTCCAAATACGTGACATTTGCGGTTTTAATTGTAATCCTATATATGGCGACATAGTGGGATGGGGCGCTTATGCCGCCTATGATTGATACTTATGATTTGAAGTTGTTTTATACACTATGCACTTAATATAGTATCAAATGATTTGTTTTAAACGTATCAAGCATTCTTGGCTATTATAAGGTAAAAACCCTATCCTCCGGCTTGCGATTGCATTGTGTGATGGGAACTGGGTCTTATAATAGCTTCATCTTTCTTTATTTAGCATTGCGCTGTTTGTTTTATGCACTGGTATTCTTGGGAGGAAACCCGTTCCGTGTTATACGGCGTGGTCCCTTGATTTACCTTTGAAAATAAAGATTAAAAACTGTTTTAGTTCTCACACCAGTCACATGACTGGCCTGGAGTTTATTGTTTTAACCTAAACTCTGGGTGCCCCTATTTTTGACACGGGCAGCTAGTAGTTTTGGTTTTCCAGATTTCTATTCACAGGATCCTGGTTTACAGCTGGAACGATATCCGGAAAGCTTTGTATCCGTATATCTCTTCTAGTTGTGTATTGTATTATTTTTCCGCTGCTATGTAACTTATTGTTAATCTCTGATATTTCTGTGTAATATTTATTCATTTATACTCTGTATATTCTTGTAATCTGATGCACTGTTGTTATATATAGTGAAATGTTCTTCTGTATGCGTTCTGTTGTGGTTTGTTCTCGAACTATCCGACGCTTTCCCTTACGGGGAGGTTGCGGGTCTTCACAATGGGTGTATATAAACAAATAGTCTGATTTGTAAACGAATATTTATTTTCATTTCAGAAGAATTTTGTGTCATTCATATATATGTTAAAAATTACATTTTTAATAATAAAATATTTATTTCAACACTTTACTATTTTCTATAGTTCTTACATTCAATAAAAATAATATTTTTATTGTTCAAACATTTTATTCAGCACATCAATATTTTATACAGTTCATTAATATATTAAAAATGACATTTTGAATGAATACACATTTATTTCAGAAAATTTCGGCATTATGACGGCGCGACATTAAAACTGGAGTAATGTCTAGCATTACCCCTCTCCTGATGCTGGCTCGTACCATACATAATCAACCTAAACAATTCCACAAACAATTCACAATCAATTTCACAACTACAATCCATATTTCCACAATACAAATCCAAAACAAACAACATGGATTGTACAATAAATAGTGTCGGGGGTTACTAAGCCCCATATGCAACCTAAAATATTTTTAATAGTAAAATAATTAGAGTGAGAAGGAGTTCTCACGTTGGGATTCACTCCGCCGTGCTTTCTGTCGCTTGATTTGTTGTTCTAGCTCCAGAATTTGCAAATGAGATCCACCCTTCACGATGTCTTTTTCTCTAGCCTAAACACGCCGTTCCAGACAACTTTCGCCTGGTGTGCTTTCTTCCAAAAATGGTCCATTTCACCGAAATTCGCGAAAAGACAGTATTTGGACAGCAGACTTTGGATGCGTTTTCTGAACAACTTCGCAATCCAAAAACCGACTTCCATATACTCAAATCGAAGACGAGATCGTGCTCTTCGATTTTACCAATGTGGAGTTTTGGCCAGAAGCACAAGGTTTGGGAGATATTGGCTAAAACAGGTCAGGGTGCTTTATGTAAAATAGGAAATTATTAAAAATTGGGTTTTTGGTCGGAGGGGGACCCGCGGTCAGACTAAGGTGATGGGTGGTGGCGTAGGGGGTCGGGGAGGGGTCCAGGGGGTGCGGCTGGCCGGTCATGGCCTGAGGCGGCTAGGGTTTGGGTTGTGGGGCCTGGATTCTCGAGATGGAGCAAGGAGAAAGTGGTGGAGGAGGGAGGATGGTCAGCGGCGGTCTTGGGGAGGCGGGCAGTGCAGCTCCGACGGCGGCGGTGGGCTGATGGGGGGCGACGCGGGTTTAGCGTTCGTTTGTTTCTTTTTTTCTTTTATCGACCTGAACGAAGGGGTGGGAGAGAGAAAGGAGTTGACCCTCTTTTTATATAATTTAATTTTATAATTAATTATTCCAAAAAGTTAAAAAATTTCTTCAAACTCCAAATCGAACCCAACGACTGTCGCCCCTAACTAAATACCCCCATTCCGGATATAACGGGATACGTCCTGTAAACCAATTCGACTTCTTTGATCAGTTTTCATTAAAATTAAAATATATATTAATCTAACATTCAAAATTGATTTCAACGCACATTTAAATTTACCGGGGCCACATACTGACTCCAAAAATTCCGATTTTACTGAAATCTGATTTTTTTCGAATCCTATACATTCATTTGAAATTTAAAATCGAATTTTCAAGCTACCGCGCCATTTTAGGCTCGTTTTATAATTAAAATAAATTTATTCGTTCTAACTTCAATTAAAATAAATTTTTAGTCGTTATTATTTAAAATAAATCATTTTAAACTCTCAAAATCCATTAAAATAGCCAAAATATAAAATTTAAATTGGTTCTGAAAATCCGGGTTGTTACAACATTGAACGTATTATATCCATATAAATTCCAATTTTATGTGTCCGAACATATATATACGTCATATCAACATAAACGTAGCTAATCCGTGTACCATATCACATACATGTTCCACATATATATCGTATACCGCCAACTCATATAAATAAACAAATAATATGTCATTTGCATGACATAGTGTCAATAACATGTAATATATCACATATGAGAATAATATATTTTTTAGAGCTATCCTAGCAATTCAAATAATTATTTTGCATGTTTATATACTTAAATACGGGTGTTAATTGTGAGTGAGGGATCACTCACCTTCCATAGCGATAGAAATGACAGGAACGATAAATAAGGATGTAAAGCGAGCAATGAATGTATTTTATTTCTCTTTATTACTAACTTCCGAAACTGAAAACAAAAATATAGTAAAATTCAAAACTTCCATATAGATTATATTAATCTAACTTTGAACTTTTTTTTGTTCCAAACCCGTAAATAACACACACCTGAGACAGATCAAAGATCTAAATTTAAAACAAAACCCAAACAACCTTATACACATGAAGTTTCAATTTTCTACACATAATTTTTCTTAAACTGCATATATTTTATTCAAATAATAATAATAATAATAATAATAATAATAATTGTATATTCATTTCCAAACCAAGGCATACATATGCATTTCTAAAGTTCTGCAAAAAAATTCAAAACCCAATATGAGAGCATGCACACATTAAATATGTATAACATAATGGATGAAGTTTTGAATACATATAAATAAATATATATAACTTATCGTTTCCAGAACACAACATTTATGTTCTTTTTTCTTTGAAAACTATTATCAACTCTAATTTCTTGGCATAAACCAACCGAAATTTGTATATATTTTGAAATACAAAACACCAACAATATAACACAGCACTCCACGTACATAGAAGAAAATGCACACATACAATATAATGCACACATTTCACGCACAACTTTGTATACATAAACTTTAACATATATATATATATATATATATATATATATATATAACATGCCCACAGCTCACGAACAGAAAAGAAAAAAAATTAAAAGAGAGCGGAGAACTCATGTTTGGAAAGTGAAAAGGAAATGCAAATGGACCTCACCCCTAGAAGGAAATTAGACCTGTCAAAATATGACCCCATTTACCTAACTCATGTTACCCTAATTACAACCATGTTGGGTCAACATATTTATAATTTTTTATTAAATGGGTCATAAAAGGGTTAACCTATTTTTAAAAGGGTTACAAATGGGCAACCCACTTACCCATTTAACTCTACCTACATACATAGTAGCTATTTTTTGTTTAAACTATTGTAATGCCTTTATACTGCATCGGAACTAAGCACACTTCGACCGATAAACTCCCACCTAAATTACAGACAGTATGGAACACTCGGATATTTCATCTTGTGAATGGATATTGTAGTTCTCCAAGGTGACTATCGGTTGTACTTAGAAAATAACATGTTATATTTCCGTATTTGAACTTTTCCTGCATACGAAAATGCTATTTTTTTTGTAAAAGCTGCAGTAATTTCTTCGTACTGCCTCAGAAGTGGATGAGACTTTGACAAATAGATTCCCATCTAAACCAGAAGAAAATACATTTAGATGAGTCAAATGAGTAACCCACTTATTAGGTGGGTTGGGTTAGATAAGGCTTTTATGTTAAATAAGTCAAAATAAATGGATGGTAAATGGGTTGGATCAAATTTTGGTTGATCCTCATACGACCCTACATGACCCATTTGACAACTCTAAAGGAAATGGACCTCACGCATGAAAAGTAATTCTTTGCATATTTCCTTTCTTTTGTCTTGTTGTTTTCTCTCCTTTTTGTTTGTTTGTTTTTTGTTTTTTAACTCGAGAGAGAGAGGTGACAATTTGAAGAGGAAACGAGCAGATGATGAGCTTGAACTGGAGAAGAGGAAATGAAAAAGTGACAATGATGTATGTGAATGGTTGGTTAAGAGAATCGAAGAGTTGCATCCTTTTATAATTTTGAGGACTCTCGGGTTGCATTTAGAGCTGATTTACAGATCCAAACCTAATAGCCAAACCAGTTGGACACAAGTAGGGTCACTTCAAACTCAAATGAACCAATATCAAAATTTGTTGCGTAATATATTTTATTTTTTCATTGCACACCAAACACCCAAAACTGATAAATGAATATACCACGGTGGTCAACGCTAGGAGACGGACACAATAGTCAAGATCTCAATGTCACAACATTCCGATCAAAAACACATCACAAACATCTTTTAGCGGCAAAAAAATAAAACAAAGGTCGAAACGTATGAATTTCGTGAAATGTATTACACGTTGAATTCAGAATGAGTAAAAGAATTTATCTCATATTGGCCCATGTGGGTTTTGAAGCAAACTTTACGGGTGCCTAGTTTAAACTAATATGCACAGAAAATTTCACAATCTACGAGCTTGCGTATTTTCCGACAAAACTAAGTTAATTGTCATGTCTAAATTGATGCATTTCAAATATCAAATTCTCTTTGGGAAATTTTATTTAAAAATTTCAAGATAAATATTTGATTGAAAATAGAAATTTAAATCATTGAAAACAACGGGTCGTTACAACCTTTGTGGAAATCCAATACAATTAGCGAACGTTCCATATTGGGTTTTGATTATATATAATATTGTTGTGGTGTACACTCACAAGAATCCCAACTACTTAATTATTGATATTTATGTCTTGGACACTATTATAATATCATGAGATTTGATATAAAAAGGTTTGGTGATCGTAAGGTAAAAACTCGCCCATGTTTATTGGTGTCATGGTCTTATGATATATTGTATTTTGAAAGAACTTTATAAGCTAAAAATCAAATTTAGATGTTTTTCTATCACGCTGGTTTATCAGACTGATCCAGGGTGTTATATTCGTTAAAAATGCTCTGGTCAAACCGGACGTATTTTCATATTTGATTTGGACGGTAAAACTTTAGGAAAAGAGGTAGAAGACCAGATGTATACTCGTATATTCTTGTATTTTCCACTATATTTGATTGTGTATTTATCGGCAATTGTGAGGACAAACTATTATAACTGTTCAGGTTAATTTTTAGTTAGTGCTCTGATGTATAATTGATGGTTGTATTCATAAAAGTCTTTCTATTTGTATTATTGTTATATTATAGATTATTCATTTCACTGTGAGACTATGTTCTACATCTTCTTTCTTTTTCCTTTAATGATTTGGTTTTCCAGAACTTAAATGTTCGGCACGTGAATATCATGGTTGTATTAGTGTCGACTTCTAAGATTCGGAAAGTCGGGTAGTTACATGGTACACTAACATTTAAGTCCTCGATGTATTCATTGGATGGTACATCGTGGATGTACGAGCATTGGAGCGAGCTGATATGGACACAGTCTCATGTTTTCTTATCAGACGATGAAACATCTATATTGCAGGCCTTACGAAGATGTCCTTTATTGATGTGATTGGAGTACTCTTTCGTAACATGAAGACAGATTCCTATCGAAGTGGATATGGAGGGTACAATGGGTATTACCTTGGACCACCTACGACGCTCGATTGGGTTTATAACTATATATATGTGTTGTTAGGATTGTCTCGCATGTTGATAAGGAGGAATGATGGTTTGGATACAATAGTCCCACATCACGTAATATATTGAAGGAATTGTATAAAAAAATGAGCTGGTAGGCACGTAACATCAGAGATTCCTTTTGTTATATGGAAGTTGTGTGCCAGCTCATATGCGTGCAAGGAAGGGGGCTTTGTTCCGACCGTCGTTATATAACAGTGGTATTAGAGCCGAAGGTTACGGACTGAGCCATGCGGACAAGGCAGTGCTCTCAAAGATACTCATAGGATGCGAGTCAAGGGGGAGACTGTTAGGATTGTCTCGCATGTTGTTAAGGAGGAATGATGGTTTGGATACAATAGTCCCACATCACGTAATATATTGAAGGAATTGTATACAAATATGAGTTGGTAGGCACGTAACATCAGGGATTCCTTTTGTTATATGGGGGTTGTGTGCCAGCTCATATGCGTGCAAGGAAGAGGGCTTTGTTCTGACCGTCATTACATAACATATATATTATTAGATTTGGTTTCCTGTGGAGAAGATGAGTATGAATATAGAGGCGAGAATATTGTAAACCTGAATAAGCTAATAAAAGTAAATTGGTAATAGAATGGTACATGCATTGTTAAACTTAAAAGTGTATAATTTGCCCATTCACCAGAACTTTAGTTCTTACCTCCTCCTCATAACGATCCACGGTTAGGTGAAAGGCAGAGATTAATCAACTTAGAGACACTTGGTTAGAAAGTATTAAAATATTTGGTAAGTATTTACCTAATATCATATTTTAACCATTTCCGCTGTGAGTTTCTTATTCATGATCTGACATATTTATCTTTTCCTATTTGAAGGCTATCATATACCTAATTTGGGCTTAAGTAGACTTGGTTTTTAGCACTTTGCGAAAAGTCCGGAGCCGCTGGGTTTTGGGTTATTACATTTGGTACTAAAACGAGGTATAGGATTCCTAAGTTGTGAGTGAATGTGTTGGTATTTTAAAAATATAAATATTATATATTTCATAGCTTGATCTATAAAGTAAACCCACTTTTAAGAGAAACGACATATGAAAATATTATGGTAATAATTTTGCATATCATGATTATAACTATGATAATCTAAGAGTTGTAGGTCCTAGTGTGGCCGTGATTTAAGATGTACAATAAGTTTAATAATAAATGGGAAATCCACATGTTGGTATCTAGAAATTGGTAGTTACTTCATATTAGTGGGTGAGACGATTGTGTCTTAGAATTTTTAGAGCATAAAACAAAAAATGGATTAGGAATATATATATATATACATATATATATATATATATATATATATATACGTATGTATATATAGCATGCATGGGTGGTGCTAGTAATTGATTTCAGTTAAGAAATGGACGGTCTTTGGAAATTTATGTAAAGAGCTACCAAAGCGAGAAAATGACTATTTGAAAAATAAATCGAGTGAGGAAGTTGAGAACCTAATTTGAGTTTACCCCATAAAAATATTTTAAAACTTAAAAAAAAAAAAAAAAAAGAGGATTTCAAAAGTTTTCAAGTCTAAAATTTGGAATCTGAAGTTTTAAAATTTAATTGTTTAAAAATAGAGAATTGCATGAAAATAAATTTTTGGTTTAAAAGAAGATTTGTTTCGAAAAAAATGGGTACAAATGTTTTATGTGTTAAACAAAACAAATGCGAAAGAACGCTAGAATTTTAGGAATTAATTCTAGAACACGTTATTCATTTAAATTGGTAGGAAGTTGGAACATTGTAGATATTTTAACATAAAGTCTAGAGTACATAAATTAAAGCATTAAATGACTAAACGAATTTAGTATGAATAATAATAGAATTTTTCATGAGTATGATTGGTTGTGACACACTAATTCATTGGGGCAAAAATAATTATAAGATAAGTTTTTGTGACAAGTTTGTAAGTAAATGTACTTTGTTAAAGTAACAAGAAATGCATAGCGAAAGAGGTGTACAAAATATAGGTAGAGCACCATATTTTGTGCTATCTATTTCAACAAAGAAGTTGAAATGAAAAAAGTTTTCTTGTTACTTTGCAAAAAATGCAAAATTCTCTATAGAAAAGATTCATGGAAACTAGTCTTATTTGTTCATTTCGAAAAAAAATTAAGGAAAAAAATAGCTCCAATGTATTAAGGAACATAACTTTTTGACTAAATGTAATGTAATGGATGGAACGTGGTAATGATTAATGAGATATAGTCAGTCTTATCTATTGTAGTTTTTAACTTTGGGAAGGTTTTGAAAAGATAAATTTTTGAAGAAAATAAGTTCGATGTAATGAATAAAATTTGAATATATATATATATATATAACATTCTTTTAGGGAATGATAATAAAAGATCCCCATATGTGTATAGGACACTAGGTAGAACCCAGAAGGATTTTCATAATATATGAGTAGGCCATAGAACTTGAGTTATAATTGAGAAAAGAAATATCCATTTGTATTGTATTGCATCATGGCTAAGTAGAGACTATTAGGTTTTGACCTAGTATGATTTCCGAAACTCAGTCAATGGAATTGAGGCAATAGGTAAAACTCAGTCATGGGGTTGGAGTAGAAGCCCAACTAGATTTTGAGTTTGAGGAGTCCAGTAGCAGATAGAGACTATCTTACTGGTAAATGAGGGACCAGGAGGATATAGTGCATGAAGCTTTTAGAGGAGGTTTTCAGACTGTTTGAGAGGCATTTTCCAAACTAAAACCAAATTTTGGATTACATCGATGTACCTAAATTAGAACTTGTGTTTTATTTTCATTTAGTATTATATACCCATGCATGTGCGTTATGTATTGGTTGTTGTAGAAGTCGGTGCTTATTAGTAAAATATTCTTTTTTTTTTGTTTTATAACAAACACTCAAAAAGAAAATAAATAATAGTTGTAAGTAATAAGAGGCTAACAAAAGAAAAAGAGAAGATAAAAACAAAACGATAAATCTGAATATAAAGGAAAAAGTAGATACAGTAATAAGAAACGAAAATTTGAAGAAAAAACGTAATTCTTTTATATGAAGTTTGGAGAATTTAAAGAGAATTTTTTTTCTTATATAAACCGTGTTTCAAAAATATAGGATTTGTGATAAAGCACCGAGAAATTTCCAAGCACGGGATAAGTGTGCACAAAAGTGAAGTGGGATATTTAGAATTTTTCCCTTTCTACCTCTCTTCTAACATAAAAAAATCAAATTTGGAAATTTAGATTTTTCTTAAATTCGTATATTAAAAGTTGTGTGGTAAGATTTTAAATGCAAAAATTGGTTGAACTATGCTTCTATTCTACAGAAGTATGGGAAAAATGGATGAAAGACTATTTTTCTTTTTAAAATATTTCATTCATGTAGAAGTGCAAGTATATTTAGAATGTTCGCATCATATTTTGAAAAGAATTTTTAAAGAAAAAAGCAATCATATAGGAGGTACCACTTAAAATTCATGTACATTCATACATTTTGTGATGTATTACACTTTGCACAATGACACAAATAGATGCAAAAGTTGGATGTACACAAGATGGATGTGATTGATGCAAGGAATTACACAGTTTTACCGTTGCAGAATTTCGGAATGAAATTCCTAAACGATGGGAGAATGTAACACCCTCATTTTTTTAATAACTAAAATAACTATGAACAACAAAAATAAACATTTTAGAATGTTATAATTTGACCTCGAGACTTATATCATTCCATTCGTGGCAATTTTCTGATTAATTTACATATACAATATGTTCTAAATGGAGTTCGTATAGAAAAGTTGTTTACGTTCAAAGTCCTGTGTCATAAAATAGTTATATGTGTACACAAATGTGTGTGTTTATATATATATATATATATATATATATATATATATATATTGTTTTAATAATATTAATAGGTAAAGATGTGAGTTCCAAAAATAGGGCACGTTTGAATTTGAAAACCTGAACCTGTAGAATTAATGATAAAGTTAACGTAAGTGTAAACAAAATGTTACAAAGATATAAATGTGATTAATTAAAAATGCTAATGTTAAGTAAATGTAATGTTATAAATAATTAATGGAGGTTTATTAAAGGCCTATGGTATTTAAGCATAGCATTATAAATTAATAAATGTAACGTGATGTTAGGAGAGAACTAATTCAAAAAAGATAACACACGTGTGTACAATTATTTCATATAAATATATGTGTGTATTATTATAGAAATAATGCCCATCTGAAATTTGGAACAAACGCGTGGATAATAAAAGTAATTAAAACATGAAAAAATGAAAAGTAATTAAAATTAAATTACAATGTTCAAATAATTAATAACGCGCGTCATTAATGAAATTAGAAGAGACATAAATGTAAATTTATTTATGTTAGCAAACATAATGTTGAAGTTTAAAAGTGGAGAATTAATTCTAAAAAGGTAATAAGCATGTATATATATTTATTATATGTATGTATATATATATATATATGTATGTATGTATGTATAAATTTTAGAAATAATGCGCATTTGAATTTGAAAATTAACCCCTCCCATAAATGGAATTAAATCCGTAATAAATGAAGTTTAACAACATTAGTTAAGTGACGTTTGAATAGAAAGTGAGTGAAATAAATATGTATAATTTTAAACAATTAAGACACCTCACTGCGCGTTTTTATTTCCTATTAAACGTGCATATCTTGTTTGATTTAAATCAAATAGACAATATTGATTTGGACATCTATAAATAAACGTGCAGGGCTAATTTTCAAATTCATATTTTTTTGAATGAGCGCGGAAGCCTGTCGCCTTTCTTTCTCCTCCAATTATTCAGAAAATAAAAATATTAAATTAAGGTTTTCTTTATTTAAGATCTGAAGGTGACAACATAGATTTAGAAAGTAGATATCCATATTCGTTGTCTATATGAGTTCGTAAATTCAAATAAGTTTGCAGAAGGGAAAAATTACAGACAATATACTTGGATTCAAATCAGATCTAGAACTTGAAGCGCTATTTCCACATAAGTGGGTTTAAATTATATAATTTTCTATTAACGGTATATAATATTGTTAGATTCCTTTAAAATTATTGAATTTAACATAAGTTGTGTTTGGAAAAATTGTAGAAATAGTTTATGCAAGTTATTCCTTATTGACCTATGAACTATTAAAAGTGTATTTATACGCAATTTTTATTATTATGGAACGAAATCCAAATAAGTCATTATGAGTAATGTAGGAATTGAGAATTGTAGAAAAAGACATAAGCCTAAATGTAAGGAATCTTATAGTAAAATGTCAAAACTTGAAAATTGGAATAGAAAGGGAAATCTAATGGAAAAAATGGTTTGGAAGTTAGTATTAGGTCAGTTCTTGGCTGAATGAAATTTCGACTTCTGTGTCAATTTGGAAAGCTAATTCAAAGAGCTACAACTTTCATTCTTTGCACTTTTTCTAATTCAGTCGTTTGTGTACCTGAAAACTGGATGCAAAGTCAGGAATGAATATCGATGTCCATCTTCTCAAAATTGCACGATGATAGATTTATGGTAATTGTGTTTGAATTTGTACTTAAGCAAAAACAGTTAATTATATAAGTGGTATTTATTAAAATTTTATCCAGAGCATTTAGTGATGTTGTACATAATTATAAAATATAATGGTTGTTGTCATTGTTCGTTTTGGACGGAAGGATTTTCGACAATTCTTACTGGTCCGAAATTCCGGGGTTTTACAAGTGGTATCAGAGCTTAGGCTAGGTGCCTAAATAAAATTTCACATAAGATTATAAAATCATCCTAAATTTTTTGAAATGAAGTTACCTTAATTTGATAAATATAATTGGATAGGGTAAGGCACCATTCCTCTAACCAGGGTTATGAGTAATATTTATTTTTTGTGTTTAACTTTTGTTTAGTGTTTATACTAATAATAATAATGTGTTGATTAATTATCATGCACCACATAGAGAGTTCAATGAAGTTGTAAGTGCATATATAATTAGTTATGAAGTAGAGAAAGAATGGAGTGGCTTCGAAGGAACATGAAATAACAACTTATCGAGGAAGGAATTAAATGAGGTTGAAAAAATAAACTTGATGGAGATTAAGATAAGCAAATTGAACCTTACATTCATGCAAAACAAGGTGAGAAAATCTCTTTAAATATTTATATTATTATATAATGTGATACTGGAATTGTTTAGCATTGATGATGTTAGATTAAAGCTGCTAAAAGACCTCTTAGCAATTCGATCATCACTTTTGATTCCTTGATTGGGTTTGGTCGAAACATATCTTATTAGGAAACTAGATTAATTATCTGGAATACTTACATCATACGCATTTTAAAGTTTGCTATCTCAAAACATTGCTATAAACTGACTACGTGTTTGACAAAAAAAAAAGAGTTTGACATCATTCAATGCAAATGTCGTAACTAGTGTCCTATATAAGATCTTGAGATACAACGAGTAATATGAAAAGATTGATGTGAAAAAAATGGTTTGTACTTAAGATGATTTTCGAAGTTGAGAGTACGGATTTTCCAAAAGAAAATGGTTATCCATGTGGGAGTAATGATTACAAAGTATAGAAGTGTTTTGAGAGAATACTTTGTTTAAACTTATGAAAGATTTTTATTGATTATTTCATCAATGATGGATACCTTCAATGTGCGGTATAAGACAATGGATCTTGGGTAGTGCACTATTACTCTATGTGGTATCGAGCTAGTAGAGTACATCCTAACTTAATGAAGGTATGCCGGCCGCAATATGATGGTTACCTTCGGATAGTGATGATGATGTGCAGTATAAGACAATAGATTTTGGGTAGTGCATCTATTACTCTATGTTGGTATAGAGCTGAATAGAGTACGTCTCTATTAAGTGAGGGGATACCGACTGCATTAGAATAGCCTAAATTGAGGGGGTGATCCACTTTGATGAATATAATCATATTATATATATATATATAATTGATTAGAGTCTATTTTGAAAATATTACTCTCTGGTACATTTTGATGGGTACTACAACAAGGAGAGTACAACATAATTAATAAGTTGACTTTGGTGAATATAATCATTGAAGATATTATTTGAGATGTCTGTTTTGAAAATATTACTCTCTGGTACATTTCGATGGGTACCACAACATGAAGCATACATCCTAACTAGATGATGATGGGTCAGATGAGCCGAAGTACGATGAATCTTTTGTACATTTCGATGGGTACCACACAAGAAGAGAAGGGGACCGGATATCGATGTGGATTGCAAAGAACATGATCCTGAGTTTGGGCATAAAATGAAGTTATGGCGTGCCTGATCCAATAACAGCTTGCAGGAGTGATAGAATGTTAAAAGGGTTCGAATCATATAATATCTAGGTATAATTTCAATTTATGAAATTATTTTGAAAGTATACTTTCAAGAAAATTTCCTGGATACATAGAGTTTCTTTCGTGGAATATTTGGTTTTCTTTTGATTAAGTATTGCATAGAATTTCGGGAAGAAATTCCTTTTAAGGGGGGTAGAATGTAACAACCTGAAATTTCGGACAGTAAATATTGAGGTTATTTAAATATTTAAATCTTGTATTTAATAGTTTCATAACCTTGATTAAATCCCTTTATAAATAATACTTAATGAGAAGAAAACATGTTAAGTTTTTGTTTACAAAGATAAGTTGTTCGAAGAAAAATTGATAATGTGACCGAAAACAGTTTTGTCGACAAAAGATGTTTTACTTGTTAAAAGTTGTTAGAATATCATGTACATGTGGTGACAATATAAGAACACATATATGTGCATGTACATAACATATAAATAAAATACAAATGGTATATGCGTACATGTTCTAGAATATGAAAAATGGCTTAAAATGATAGGGACACGTGTCATCAAATGAATGGAACACATGTCTTGGAATTAAATAAGATAAAGACACAAACATATTAGGTGTCCATGTGTAGAAACATCTAAAGACACCTAAGCAAACATGTGTCTTCATCCTAAAGCATGCACGAAGATAAGAAGGACAAGTGTCCAAAACTAAATTACCAAACTAGCCTTGAAAATTACTATATAAATGGTAGAAAGGTTCATTCTTTTTCATGGATTCAAAAACATAAAACCAAGATAAGAAAAAGAAGAGAGGTTTAGGAGAAGCCAAGAGAAGGAATACAAGTTCAATTTTCAAGTCTAAGTTCTTAATGAAATTTCGACTTCTCTGTCAATTTGGAAAGCTAATTCAAAGAGCTACAACTTTTAGTCTTTGCACTTTTTCTAATTCGGTCGTTTGTGTACCTGAAAACTGGATGCAAAGTCAGGAATGAATATCGATGTCCATCTTCTCAAAATTGCACGATGATAGATTTATGATAATTGTGTTTGAATTTGTACTTAAGCACAAACAATTAATTATATAAGTGGTATTTATTAAAATTTTATGCAGAGCATTTAGTGATGTTGTACATAATTTTAAAATATGATGGTTGCTGTCATTGTTCGTTTTGGACGGAAGGATCTTCGACAATTCTTACTGGTCCGAAATTTCGGGGTTTTACAAATACATGAAAAATGGACCTTTTTTCGACTTTCTACGTATACTATCTTTTTTCTTTCATGCAATCAAATCATTGTAAACATAATCATCCAACAATATAAAAAGAAAAATTCTAAAGTAAACATAAACCAGATAATTGCCAAACCACAATAAATTTGACATCTAATACATGTTGTTATACTTCTATCTTCATTTTTATTTTCTTCTGCAATTTATGTATTTAAATATTGGTCATTAGTGTTTTCATGATTGTTTGGATGTTAGTGACCAAAAACATCACTAACAATATGTAAACAAAATAATTAAAAAACAATATAATAATGCAACACTAACATGAACAACAACAAAATATTAAGAAAAGTAATCACGAAATGGAAGGTCAAATGGCTTAAAAACCAGATGCTTTGATTTCAATCAAATTTTCCAAAGACGATACTTGTACAATGCACATCTATTAAATAATAGGAAAGCAGAATCTTTTAAAGCTCTCTCACTAATTCTAGGATTTTTTCCTCTTCTCCTTAATTCTCTAAAGATGTTTTATTCTTAAATTATTTTACCACTTTATACTTATTTACTATTTTTCTCACATTATATTACTTCTTCTATCATTTTACATTTTGATATGGACATTTCAAAGTTTACACAAATTTATTAACAGTTAGTTTCTAATATTTTACATTTAAGTCCACATAATTAAATTAATTACAAAATCCAAAATTTATGTAATTTAAATAAATTTAAATAGCTAATATTTATTTTAAATACTAAAATTGACAAAATTATTATTATTTTCGCTCTAGATACCGACACTTCAAAATTTTCTTTATTCATTTAAGTCTCTTTCAATTTTTCCCTAACATTTTACATTTAGTACCATATTTTACAATTAATTACATAATATTAAAAATATTGAAATAACTTTAGCAAGCTATTATTCATTGTTCCACCTAAAAAATAACATCAAGTTTAACCATATTCATATTAACAAAAATGAAAAAAAAAAATCAAATATATATAGGAGCGTTCTGGAGCACCCCTTTAGCACCCATACCGGTTCATGGGCTACTGTAATCCAAATCCAATAAGAATTTGTAGATGTTCAATCTACATATATATTATCATCTATTGAAAATTTGAGTTTGTTCCAATATTCGCAACTGTTAACGTCAAAAGTTGGTCACTAGTGACAGTCAACCCCTGATTGTGCGGAGAGCACACGAAAAATGATTATGAAATGCAAGAAGGTAAAGAAAACAGGGAACACGCAAGGCTTTTATAGTGGTTCGACAAAGATGGCGCCTACGTCCACTTTATATGTATTGACCTTTTCTTTTTGATTACAAATACAATGCTTTTTCTATTTTGAGGAAGAGAAAGAAGTAGGAGAAGTCTTGAATTAGGAGGAGAGGTTCAGCCGAGAGTTGAAGCAGCCGAAAAAGAAGTCCCTTTTTCATTTTAAGCATGGGTGTATTTATAGGTGAATAAGTGTGCTGAGTGGACCGCCACATGGCTTTCCTCTTTTTCGGAGCTTGGACGTGGAGCTAGATCAGTGGAAGTAGTTGCGGCGGTGGGACTCGGTCTACTGCTGATTAATAGTATCTGTAACAACAGGAAATTCCGCTCGATCCGAATCAGTCGCTAAACCGACCAAGACCGTTCGAAACCCCTGATTTTTTTGAGAACAGGACAAATCAGAACACAGACGGAAGAACATTTCATTGTATATTACAACAATTCATCAGAATACAAGAATATACAGAGTATTAACCAATAAAATACATTCGATAAATATCAGAGATTACAATACATTACAAAGCAGCGGAAAATAATACAAATCACAACTGAAAAAGATATACGGATACAAAGCTTTCCGGATATCGTTCCAGCTGTAAACCAGGATCCTATGAATATAAATCTGCAAAACCAAAACTACTAGCTACCCGTGTCGAAAATAAGGGCACCCAGAGTTTAGGTTAAAACAATAAACTCTAGGTCAGTCATGTGACTGGTGTGAAAACTAAAACGGTTATTAATCTTTATTTTAAAGTTAGGTAAATCAAGGGACCACGCCGTATAACACGGAACGGGTTTCCTCCCAAGAATACCAGTGCATAAAACAACAGCGCGATGCTAAATAAAGAAAAATGAAGCTATTATAAGACCCAGGTCCCATCACACAATGCAACGCAAGCCGGAGGATAGGGTTTTTACCTTATAATAGCCAAGAATGCTTGGTACGTGAAATTTCATGTTTTATTATTACTATAAGTGTATAGTGTCAAAACAATTTCAATCATAAGTATCAATCATAGGCGGCATGAATGCCCCATACCACTATGTCGCCATATATAGGTATACAATCAAAACCGCAAAGTCACGTATTTGGAAATTGGATTTCCATCTATGAACCGAGGCAAGGGATCGTCCTCTACCGATTCGAGACGCTCTAGCCCGCCCCTCAGGAACAGCCGCAACTGCCCCTTGGATCGTCAGGGCCGGTCCACCGATATGGATTATTATGCCTGAACACTGCGTTTCCCCGCCCTTTGGGGCGTAAATGAGCCAACGAATGGCTCCTTCGGCTTCACATAGTCATCGGTATATCCGAGGCGCCTCGCAACAGCAACAACCACACAGGTGAAAAGTATATAAATGTCAGGGCTGGTAGGTCACTGACACCACCCTAGCTAGAAAGAAACGCAGACCCTCCCTGATGTCCTCTCCCGTTTCTGGTTCATACCGGGGTGTGAGGCTCGCGAATTCACGTTACACAAAGCTACGCCACAAAGGCCGTGCTTTGATCATCAACCACAAGACTCTGCTTTTCAACAGAAGCCTTGATCATTTGCATCTTAGCATGCCATACAGGCAATTCACGCTATGCAACCGATATCAATCACACAGAATGAAATTCGATGTCAGACACACATTCCAAACAAGTCCGTTCTGGGTCTGAACGAAACCGGAGGCACTTTCCTCGCATATCCATCGATCTCCAAGAACGTCTGGACGATCACCAACTGATTCCCTCATCTTGGGTGTACAGCCCAATCAAGATCATCAGTAATTGCCCAAACGATGTAAAGACTTCCGGTCTTCAACCACCGTCTTCATCTTCGAAACCACGTCGAAACAGTTATTCAGAATGGGATAAACCCGGTCTTTCTGAATAACTCGCGTATATATTAAACAAGTGTTACACAAACACAACATACGCCTCATTCCAATTCAGAATATTCTTTGGGAAAGGTTCACATTAATTTTATCAAAGATAAATTCTTTTAAATTTATTCTTTAATCTTCTTTTGAATATCAATTCAAACTAGTCGGGATTAGCGAACCACACCGAAGTAATCATTTATTTTATTTCCCAATCCCAACCTATTCATCCCATGAAATAAAACTGGTCATACTTCATATCTAACACCACGGTGTTATCGGTAAATTCAATTACCATTTCACGTTCAAATCTAATTAAAGATTTAACTATCGCCTGGAGCAAAACTGGTGATACTCCATTCTCGATCATTTCAATCTAATTAAAGATTCATTAAAACTCCACTTAGTTTTAATCTTTAACTGGGTTAAAGAACCAATGTCATTTAAAACACGGTTCACGATAAACCCAAAACCACATCCTATTAATTGTCGGGTTAAAGAACGAATGTTATTTAAAACATCGTTCACGATAAACCCAAAAATCAATTCCAATTCAATTCCAATTAAATATCACTTAATTGGTTCACTTCATTAAATCTAAATAAAAAGATTTAATCTTTTTCTCAACTGGGTTTAAGAACAGTGTTAATGAAGACACCATTCACGACAAACCCAAATCCCATTTGAAATTAAATACAAGGCTCTGAATAGAAAATATATCGGCTTATATTTAATATCAAACTCTACGACCAACAAATATCATATTGGAAATAACGATATATATCTTTCAAATTTCCATAACAATATCTGTATAATCACAAAATCCCACATCGAAATATTCCAAAGACAATTTCGATTCAAATCCATTCCAATTCAATTATTGGAAATTCTGGTTTCTTTTAAAACCATTTCAAAACCAATTTATTTATTTAAAAATAAATAAATTATTATTCTAGTTCAAAACTAGTTCATTTCGATAAAAATCTATTTTTATCTTTTCAAATATGGAGTTTTTCATCCCAATTCTTCACATATCATTTTCGATGATTTTACACAAATTATTAATATTTTTAATAATTTTATCAAGGCCCGTACAGTCGATTTCCATCAACGGCCATCGAACTGCACTTACAGCGACCTTTTCCAAATTTGATTTGGGCATAATTCCAAATCCAACCGTTAGATTTCAAATCTCTAATATTCATTAGAAAGCTCTTTTCGATACGAACCCAACGGTTCCGGTTTTAGGAGAATCCGACGGTCGGATCTCCCGCAACGTCAATTCGAAGTCAATGGTCGAAATTCACGAACTGCCGCAGCGCGGCGCGTTCTATTCAGGCCATTCTATTATATATATAATATAAATTTCGTCGATTTCCTTTTAAAACGTATTTTATAAATCGTTTTAAATTCCTTTCAAATCGATTTCATATTTAATTCGAATTTCTATTCACTTCAATTTAATTCGAATTTCAATTCACTTCAAAATATCAGATTTTGAAATCACTTCCTTTTCTATATTCATTTTAAAAACGAATATAATTGATATAAATATCGTTCACGTCAAAATGGCGTCAATCTAATCAACACGGCTTTTATTCAACACATGAATATATATTTCTATTCTTTATTTTCCTAAATTAGAATGAGGCCCAATCAATTACCATATAATGTTAATTATATGGATTTTCTACAACATATGTATAAAATAACAACGATAAATAATCAATCATCATCCAGAGTGCACCATACAACTGCATAAGCATTAAATATAAATAATTAACGCTTACACAGTATGTCGACCAATCGATCGACATACCACTAAACAATCGGGATTAGTGTACATCAAATATCATCCCAATACTCGTGTGGGGTTTCAATCAATCAACCACAGTTTTTATTTGTGCAGCTGGGCGATGTGTAAAATTTATCGTCCCAATCAATATCAATCAAATCAGTGTATATAAACAAATCTCCGATTTGTTTATAAATATTTATTTTATATACAAGTTAAAAAAATTCTATTTTTAACTATAAAATATTCTCAACTATATAAATATTTTATTTCATTTCACATCACATCACACAATCAACTACACATCAAAATCAAACAAACAAGCATACAAGCCGTCCATGGTCTGTGGACGACGGGTGTCGGGTGCTACTAAACACCGTCTGCATCCTAGTATATATCATATAACTAGAAAACAAAATTAAAAGGTGAGGAGTTCTCACAGAGGGTTCCACTCCGCCGTGCTTTGCTTTTGAACTGCTGATCTTTTTTGATCTGCTTGCAACTCCAATGCAATTCTCTTCACGCTGTTTATAATAAAAACTATATTTTTATTGCTTCATTTCAATAAATAAAAATCATATTTTTATTTCTACTTCATCTATTTTACAACGCTTTTATTTTATATAAAAATTATATTTTTATATATATTTCGGCTTCTTATACAAAGATCGAATTTTTATATCATCACTACACATTTTTACTTCATTATATATATATAATAAAAATCAGATTTTTATTCCACTACTCATATAAAGATAATATTTTTATATTCTCTATTATATAGAAATAATATTTTTATTATTCCTACTATATAAAAATTATATTTTTATCTTATTATAATATAAAAATCATATATAAAAATCAAACCTTTCTTGTTAATCACAAAATAAATTTTTACACCTTTTCATAAATTAAAAATCATAACTTATTCAATTCAAAAATCCTAGCTTACATAATTTAAAAATCTAAACTTTTTTATATAAAGATTTAACCTCTTCCTATACATAAAAATTTAATCTCTTCACCTTTTTTTTTTAAAATAAAACTAACTTCTCTTCCTTTTTTTTATATATTATTCCAATCCTTATGCACATATAAAAATATCAGAATTTTATTTAAGAGCCATTACATAACAAAAATCAGGTTTTTACTGTAAAAACTCACCTTCACTGTCGAACTGGAGCATCGTCGGAGGGGACTTGCGTGCTGGAGTCGGAGCGAGGGAGGTGGCCGCGGCGTCGAGGAGATGGTGGTGGGTCTCGTGGTGGCGGCGGCTACTAACAGGGGGGGTAGCGGTTTTAGGGTTCGCGATTGGGGGGGTTTGGGGTTTGCGACGGCTCAAGGGGAGGAGGGGGAGGCGAATCGAAGGCGGGGCGGCGGTTTGTAGGCGGTGCGGTGCGTTGGTGGAGGTGGCGACGGGTTTCAACGATGGGCCCTCTTTTTTTTTCTTTCTGTAAAAACTGAACGGGGTAGAGAATGGAGAAAGAAGGGGGGATTTATATAAAAATATATATTATTTTAATTAGTTAATTTTCAAATGAAAGGTTGACTTTTATTTCGAACTCAAAATTGAGCCCACCGACTGTCGTCCCTAACGTAATACCACCATTCCGAACACAATGGAATATGTATCGTAAGCTGATTCGATCGTTTCGATAAGTTTTCATCAAATTTACATTTAAATCATTATATTGAATTTTAAACGTATATTTCAAATTACCGAGACCACATACTAACTCGAAAAATTCCAAAAAAATATTTTCTAGCTTCATCTTGACGATATGATCCTAACAAAACTAATTTCATCGAATTCTGAGACCGTTCAAAAAATGGCCATTTTCCAGTCGATTAAAATCAACTGAAACTAGTCAAACGCGTTTTCCTTTGCCACGCTTACATATTGAATCGAAAAATTATGAAATTTGGAATCTAGAAATAACTCGACATCACGGATCCAACAAAAGATGTTTCGTCGAAATCCGAGGTCGCTTGCAAAATTCCCATTTTTAAGGGCCGAATTTCATAGCGACAATTCAGAATTTTCAACTGGACATATCTTTTGATTCCCGTTATGAAATTTCGATTTTTCAGATCCGTTGGAAAGATATTATCAATTAGATTCAAATATTTTTGGTTTCACTAAAATCCGGTTTATTTTGCACTCGGTATGTTCAATTGAATTTTGAAATCGAATATTCGAACTACCGCGCCATTTTCAATTCCTTTTATATATATAAATAAATATTTATATTCTAACGACGATTCGAATAAATATATACGTTCGAATTCCATTCAAAATAAATTTCTCGTCGATATTATTTAAAATAATTCATTTTAAATAATCAAAATTCACTAAAATTGCCAAAATAAAAATTTTAAACTGGCCCAGATTTCCGGGTTATTACATTCTCCCCCACTTAAAACTTTTCGTCCCCAAAAAGGAACAAAGCCGAAAAGTTGTTTCACAAATCAACTCAACTTCCAGTGTTTTCACTACGGCTTAAGTTCTTCAACTTTTCAGCTTCTAAGAACTTTTCAAATTTTTCAAAAATTTGGCTAACACCCTAAATTTTCGAAAAATTTCGCCATAACCTCCCATGCACCGGGAGCACGGAAAAATCCCGAAATTGCCATACAGGCCTTCTGATCTCAAAAAGAAAAAGCCAAGCGGCTAGCCAATCGGCTCATAAAATCATCATCACCCAAACAAAACAGTAAATTATAGTAAACATGTACTTATTTGTCGGGCAAACAAATTTTATTCTCTGCTCTAGCCTCCTTGCTATGACCTGTTCAATGTAAGCACATGTATATGCAAGAAAATGCGACCAAATTTCAATACAATTCACTATTTGGTTCAATTGGCTAAATGGTTAAAAAAAATTAATAAATCAACCAATAATCAACAACACAACCATCAATCAATTAGTTGATTAGCTTTTGAAATTCATAACTTTGATACATAGTCAAAAATCAAATTTATGATGCCAAATCACAACAATAGGCCCTATCTAATTTTGGTTCTCACACCAGTCTGATGGAAATATATAGATATCACACCTTCGACACTCGAATATAAATGCTGATGATGATGCACCATCATCAGGATTATCCCCGGGTGACTAGAGTGTGATTCTATATCTATCCAGTATATTTAAACTTCGAATATACATTTGCAAGGCGCATATGCAAAATCTTTATATATTGGATTGTCCAAATTCAATATAAAATAAATATTCAAATACGTATACAACGATTTAAATTTCAAAACAAAATGGGTTTTTCATTTTTAAAAATATACTCTTCACACTCGTTCTAAGATACTACTGATCCCATCTCTAATGAGTCATTCTCATTGGATATTGCTAATCCAATATCTGATGAATTCTTTCGTACGGTTCTAATGTGCCTTGTTCTCTAGCTTTGTAAACCTCGCTCTGATACCAACTGTAACAACAGGAAATTCCGCTCGATCCGAATCAGTCGCTAAACCGACCAAGACCGTTCGAAACCCCTGATTTTTTTGAGAACAAGACAAATCAGAACACAGACGGAAGAACATTTCATTGCATATTACAACAATTCATCAGAATACAAGAATATACAGAGTATTAACAAATAAAATACATTCGATAAATATCAGAGATTATAATACATTACGTAGCAGCGGAAAATAATACAAATCACGACTGAAAAAGATATATGGATACAAAGCTTTCCGGATATCGTTCCAGCTGTAAACCAGGATCCTGTGAATATAAATCTGCAAAACCAAAACTACTAGCTGCCCGTGTCGAAAATAAGGGCACCCAGAGTTTAGGTTAAAACAATAAACTCCAGGTCAGTCATGTGACTGGTGTGAGAACTAAAACAGTTATTAATCTTTATTTTAAAGTTAGGTAAATCAAGGGACCACGCCGTATAACACGGAATGAGTTTCCTCCCAAGAATACCAGTGCATAAAACAACAGCGCGATGCTAAATAAAGAAAAATGAAGCTATTATAAGACCCACGTCCCATCACACAATGCAACGCAAGCCGGAGGAGAGGGTTTTTACCTTATAATAGCTAAGAATGCTTGGTACGTGAAATTTCATGTTTTATTATTACTATAAGTGTATAGTGTCAAAACAATTTCAATCATAAGTATCAATCATAGGCGGCATGAATGCCCCATACCACTATGTCGCCATATATAGGTACACAATCAAAACCGCAAAGTCACGTATTTGGAAATTGGATTTCCATCTATGAACCGAGGCAAGGGATCGTCCTCTACCGATTCGAGACGCTCTAGCCCGCCCCTCAGGAACAGCCGCAACTGCCCCTTGGATCGTCAGGGCCGGTCCACCGATGTGGATTATTATGCCTCAACACTGCGTTTCCCCGCCCTTTGGGGCGTAAATGAGCCAACGAATGGCTCCTTCGGCTTCACATAGTCACCGGTATATCTGAGGCGCCTCGCAACAGCAACAACCACACAGGTGAAAAGTATATAAATGTCAGGGCTGGTAGGTCGCTGACACCACCCTAGCTAGAAAGAAACGCAGGCCCTCCCTGATGTCCTCTCCCGTTTCTGGTTCATACCGGGGTGTGAGGCTCGCGAATTCACGTTACACAAAGCTACGCCACAAAGGCTGTGCTTTGATCATCAACCACAAGACTCTGCTTTTCAACAGAAGCCTTGATCATTTGCATCTTAGCATGCCACACAGGCAATTCACGCTATGCAACCGATATCAATCACACAGAATGAAATCCGATGTCATACACACAGTCCATACAAGTCCGTTCTGGGTCTGAACGAAACCGGAGGCACTTTCCTCGCATATCCATCGATCTCCAAGTACGTCTGGACGATCACCAACTGATTCCCTCATCTTGGGTGTACAGCCCAATCAAGGTCATCAGTAATCACTCAAACGATGTAAAGACTTCCGGTCTTCAACCACCGTCTTCATCTTTGACACCACGTCGAAACAGTTATTCAGAATGGGATAAACCCGGTCTTTCTGAATAACTCGCGTATATATTAAACAAGTGTTACACAAACACAACATACGCCTCATTCCAATTCAGAATATTCTTTGGGAAAGGTTCTCATTAATTTTATCAAAGATAAATTCTTTTAAATTTATTTTTAATCTTCTTTTGAATATCAATTCAAACTAGTCGGGATTAGCGAACCACAATGAAGTAATCATTTATTTTATTTCCCAATTCCAACCTATTCATCCCATGAAATAATAATGGTCATACTTCATATCTAACACCACGGTGTTATCGGTAAATTCAATTACCATTTCACATTCAAATCTAATTAAAGATTTAACTATCGCCTGGAGCAAAACTGGTGATACTCCATTCTCGATCATTTCAATCTAATTAAAGATTCATTAAAAATCCACTTAGTTTTAATCTTTAACTGGGTTAAAGAACCAATGTCATTTAAAACACGGTTCACGATAAACCCAAAACCACATCCTATTAATTGTCGGGTTAAAGAACGAATGTTATTTAAAACACCGTTCACGATAAAACCACAAATCAATTCCAATTCAATTCCAATTAAATATCACTTAATTGGTTCACTTCATTAAATCTAAATAAAAAGATTTAATCTTTTTCTCAACTGGGTTTAAGAACAGTGTTAATGAAGACACCATTCACGACAAACCCAAATCTCATTTGATATTAAATACAAGGCTCTGAATAGAAAATATATCGGCGTATATTTAATATCAAACTCTACGACCAACAAATATCGTATTGGAAATATCGATATATATCTTTCAAATTTCCATAACAATATCTGTATAATCACAAAATCTCACATCGAAATATTCCAAAGACAATTTCGATTCAAATCCATTCCAATTCAATTATTGGAAATTCTGGTTTCTTTTAAAACCATTTCAAAACCAATTTATTTATTTAAAAATAAATAAATTATTATTCTAGTTCAAAACTAGTTCATTTCGATAAAAATCTATTTTTATCTTTTCAAATATGGAGTTTTTCATCCCAATTCTTTACATATCATTTTCGATGATTTTACACAAATTATTAATATTTTTAATAATTTTATCAAGGCCCGTACAGTCGATTTCCATCAACGGCCATCGAACTGCACTTACAGCGACCTTTTCCAAATTTGATTTGGGCATAATTCCAAATCCAACCGTTAGATTTCAAATCTCTAATATTCATTAGAAAGCTCTTTTCGATACGAACCCAACGGTTCCGGTTTTAGGAGAATCCGACGGTCGGATCTCCCGCAACGTCAATTCGAAGTCAATGGTCGAAATTCACGAACTGCCGCAGCGCGGCGCGTTCTATTCAGGCCATTCTATTATATATATAATATAAATTTCGTCGATTTCCTTTTAAAACGTATTTTATAAATCGTTTTAAATTCCTTTCAAATCGATTTCATATTTAATTCGAATTTCTATTCACTTCAATTTAATTCGAATTTCAATTCACTTCAAAATATCAGATTTTGAAATCACTTCCTTTTCTATATTCATTTTAAAAACGAATATAATTGATATAAATATCGTTCACGTCAAAATGGCGTCAATCTAATCAACACGGCTTTTATTCAACACATGAATATATATTTCTATTCTTTATTTTCCTAAATTAGAATGAGGCCCAATCAATTACCATATAATGTTAATTATATGGATTTTCTACAACACATGTATAAAATAACAACGATAAATAATCAATCATCATCCAGAGTGCACCATACAACTGCATAAGCATTAAATATAAATAATTAACGCTTACACAGTCTGTCGACCAATCGATCGACATACCACTAAACAATCGGGATTAGTGTACATCAAATATCATCCCAATACTCGTGTGGGGTTTCAATCAATCAACCACAGTTTTTATTTGTGCAGTTGGGCGATGTGTAAAATTTATCGTCCCAATCAATATCAATCAAATCAGTGTATATAAACAAATCTCTGATTTGTTTATAAATATTTATTTTATATACAAGTTAAAAAAATTCTATTTTTAACTATAAAATATTCTCAACTATATAAATATTTTATTTCATTTCACATCACATCACACAATCAACTACACATCAAAATCAAACAAACAAGCATACAAGCCGTCCATGGTCTGTGGACGACGGGTGTCGGATGCTACTAAACACCGTCTGCATCCTGGTATATATCATATAACTAGAAAAAAAATTTAAAAGGTGAGGAGTTCTCACAGAGGGTTCCACTCCGCCGTGCTTTGCTTTTGAACTGCTGATCTTTTTCGATCTGCTTGCAACTCCAATGCAGTTCTCTTCACGCTGTTTATAATAAAAACTATATTTTTATCGCTTCATTTCAATAAATAAAAATCATATTTTTATTTCTACTTCATCTATTTTACAACGCTTTTATTTTATATAAAAATTACATTTTTATATATATTTCGGCTTCTTATACAAAGATCGAATTTTTATATCATCACTATAAAAATCACATTTTTACTTCATTATATATATAATAAAAATCAGATTTTTATTCCACTACTCATATAAAGATAATATTTTTATATTCTATATTATATAGAAATTATATTTTTATTATTCCTACTATATAAAAATTATATTTTTATCTTATTATAATATAAAAATCATATATAAAAATCAAACCTTTCTTGTTAATCACAAAATAAATTTTTACACCTTTTTATAAATTAAAAATCATAACTTATATAATTCAAAAATCCTAGCTTACATAATTTAAAAATCTAAACTTTTTTATATAAAGATCTAACCTCTTCCTATACATAAAAATTTAATCTCTTCACTTTTTTTTTAAATAAAACTAACTTCTCTTCCTTTTTTTTATATATTATTCCAATCCTTATGCACATATAAAAATATCAGAATTTTATTTAAGAGCCATTACATAACAAAAATCAGGTTTTTACTGTAAAAACTCACCTTCACCGTCGAACTGGAGCATCGTCGGAGGGGACTTGCGTGCTGGAGTCGGAGCTGGGGAGGTGGCCGCGGCGTCGACGAGATGGTGGTGGGTCTCGTGGTGGCGGCGGCTGCTAACAGGGGGGTAGCGGTTTTAGGGTTCGCGATAGGGGGGTTTGGGGGTTGCGACGGCTCAAGGGGAGGAGGGGGAGGCGAATCGAAGGCGGGGCGGCGGTTTGTAGGCGGCGCGGTGCGTTGGTGGAGGTGGCGACGGGTTTCAACAATGGGCCCTCTTTTTTTTTTCTGTAAAAACTGAACGGGGGAGAGAATGGAGAAAGAAGGGGGATTTATATAAAAATATATATTATTTTAATTAGTTAATTTTCAAATGAAAGGTTGACTTTTATTTTGAACTCAAAATTGAGCCCACCGACTGTCATCCCTAACGTAATACCCCCATTCCGAACACAATGGGATATGTATCGTAAGCTGATTCGATCGTTTCGATCAGTTTTCGTCAAATTTACATTTAAATCATTATATTGAATTTTAAACGTATATTTCAAATTACCGGGGCCACATACTAACTCGAAAAATTCCAGAAAAATATTTTCTAGTTTTGTATTGACGATACGGTCCTAACAAAACTAATTTCATCGAATTCTGAGACCGTTTGAAAAATAGCCATTTTCCAGTCGATTAAAATCAACTGAAACAGGTCAAACGCGTTTTCCTTTGCCACGCTTACATATTGAATTGAAAAATTATGAAATTTGGAATCTTGCAATAACTTGACATCATAGATCCAACAAAAGTGGTTTCGTCGAAATCCGAGGTCGCTTGCAAAATTCCCATTTTTAAGGGCCGAATTTCATAGCGACAATTCAGAATTTTCAACTGGACATATCTTTTGATTCCCGTTATGAAATTTCGATTTTTCAGATCCGTTGGAAAGATATTATCAATTAGATTCAAATATTTTTGGTTTCACTAAAATCCGGTTTATTTTGCACCCGGTATGTTCAATTGAATTTTGAAATCGAATATTCGAACTACCGCGCCATTTTCAATTCCTTTTATATATATAAATAAATATTTATATTCTAACGACGATTCGAATAAATATATACGTTCGAATTCCATTCAAAATAAATTTCTCGTCGATATTATTTAAATTAATTCATTTTAAATAATCAAAATTCACTAAAATGGCCAAAATAAAAAATTTAAACTGGCCCAGATTTCCGGGTTATTACAGTATCCTTAGAAATAGTGGCTTACGTGGCACTCGAGGTGAGGTGTATCAAAAGTAGAGCTTTGTCCGGAGATGGTTAACCACCTTTATTGCCTCGAAAGTCGGCCTGAGTATTTGAAAGACTCAACTGGATATTTCCAGATGAATCCGGCTGAGGGGAGCGATTCTTCCGGGATCGATACGTCGCTGCCTGAGGGAGACCTGCTCGAGTCAGCCTTGGTTCGGGTTGTTCTTGATGGAAGCTGGCGTAGCCCTGACTTTGTCTGGGTATTGCTGAAGTGTGGGTTGCTCGAACTGGTCAATCGACTGATGCTGGGAGACAAAATTCGGGGTATTGGGCTTCGATCTGGTTTTTGATAGCTTTTTGCCAAAAAGTTTGTAAGCACCCGTAACTTCCCCGTGAAGGAAAGAGCGGATACTTTGAGAACAACACACAAATGAACTCATACGGAAGAACATTTCATTGCCATTACAACAATTCCATCAGATACAAGAATATACAGAGTACAATGAATAAATTACATTCGATAAATATCAGAGATTACAATAAATTACATAGCAGCGGAAAATAATACAAAGCAAACTGAAGGTAATACATGGATACAGAGCTTTCCGAGCATCATTCCAGTTGTAAATCAGGATTCTGTGAATATAAATCTGCAAAACCAAAACTACTAGCTGCCCGTGCGGAAAATAGGGGCACCCAGAGTTTAGGTTAAAACAATAAACTCCAGGTCAGTCATGTGACTGGTGTGAGAACTAAAACAGTTATTTAAAGCTTGACTTTAAAAGAGAGTAATTCAAGGGACCACGCCGTATGTAAAGGCCCGCAAATCCGTATACTTTGAGTTGACTAATATTCCACACCTCCAACCCAAAATACACGAAAATACGAATCTTTAATAGAAAGAATTTAGAGGGTGAGATAAGGAGGAAAGAAATATTAGAATAGAAGAAGAAGAGGAACCAAACACAACACAGAGTCTCACATCGCAGCGGAACAAAATATAATATAGAAATAACTTTATTAAGAGCTTTAAATAAAACTTACAATATCAGAGTACATCAACATCACTGGGACAGTTATAATAACCTGTTCCCATATACAACTCACAGCGGAAAAGAAACTATATAGTATCATACGTCTGGACTCTCCAGCTTATCTCTTCATAGCGGTCGACAACCTGAACCTGTACAACCCGGTCTAACCCGAGCATTTACAAAACACCGGGTCAGTCTGGTGAACCAGAGTGAGATAAACTCGCACAGTATTAAGGGTAAATCATCCAACAAGATTTTTAAGTTCAAAATCTCTTCAAAGGAAAGGATAATCGTAAGACCAAATCCACACATAAACACGGACGGTTTTTACCTTACGATAACCCAAAACATCTTTTGAAATCATATATTGATCTGATATTATGATAATGTCTAGATACAAATAAATATCAATCTAGTGGAACGCTTGCATCTCACGCTCCACATATATAGAATACAATCAAAACCGCAGGCGCTTATTGGAGATTGGATTCCAACCTTGACAAGGTATGGGACCACCTTCCACTCGTGTATCTCTAGAGGCGAATACACTGGGTTCAACAAGAACGTCTTGCAACCCGGCCCTCACATGACCGACCACTCATTTCGCTTGAGTGTATCGAATGTATATCACCAACGGTTGGACTCAAACCACCGTTCCCGAATGGGCAGAATCGATAGAATAAGAAACAAAAGGAATTTCTCTAGATAGGTGATTATACACCCTAATGGGAGCGACCCACATAGCCATGCTGCCTGCCCGATTTTTGTCCTTTCCCGGTTGATGAGGCTTGAGGCAAGAATTCATCTCTTCGAACATCTGGCCATCATTCACTTTGAATGCCACATCGTCAGATCCGTCAAATCACTAATTGACGTCCACAAATATACTCTGGTATTGAAGAAGTGCCCCTCTTCGCCACCAACTCGGTGTATTTGTAAAAATCAACGTACGTGGTTCTTAAGGAAATACTCTGTCAGACATTCGTCCATACAAGTCATCCAGGAACAGGATGAACCGAAGGCACTCTCCTACTGCATCTCATATAGGAATCACCCCATGGATCAGTAGCGAGAAGTCCTTGCAACCCGTGGATTCCAACCACGACAGAATCACAGTGTATCTCGGGCCGCTAAACCAGAGATTATAAGTAATCCTTCCGCTTATGAAGATCCACGGTCTTCAATGCTCCATCTCGACCGTCTTCTGATATCTTCACGTATTTGTTGGTCGGAATGGTTTTCGAATATAAATTCGATCCCGGTCTTTCCGTACCAACAATCGTATGGGTCCGATTTGACAGTCGGTAATTTAACTATCAAAATAATCAGTGTTTCAATCATGACAACCCAATGAGTTCACTGGCTCAGTATTCAGCACCATTTGGCCTTTAACAACTGATTTACTTTTGTTAAACCAAAACTTCTAGCTCTTTTAACATTCAAAATACGATATTTGAATAACTCTAATTCGATTAAACTCAAATCGATTAACTCTAATTGATTAACTCTAACTGGTTAATTCTAACTGATTAACTCTACTTGTTTAACTTCTATCGATTAACTAATACTCGACTTACATCCATTCCCTTGACTCTAGATCACAGCGATCACAATGGTTACGCCTGATTCCCTCAGGAAACATCCGACCGCCGTAGGCTATCAGCAGCCCTACGAATTACGCTAGCAGTCGTACGAAATGGCAACTCGTCCTACATAATTATGTTTGACCAACTCTAACTTGAATCACTATATTCTTATATACTAATGACCTTAGAACCAATATGCTATAATACTTTAGTAAAATACTTTATAACCATATACAATTTCCACTCCATTCCCCTTTCAAACATTCATTGTATTAACATGAATCTCTTTTACGATCGCCAACTAATATCAGCTTCGGATAATCCCGATGTTGTTCAAGTTGGGGTATTTTAATTACCTCTCAGACCTTGATCAAGCAACGTTCTTATCCTCAAATGAATATCAGTTGAAATCACAAAATCAATATTCCCATTTCCATATCGAAATACATTCCATTATAACTTGGGTTTAGTTATACAACCCTATAACCCACTTCTTTAACCTGATTCATTTATTTCCAATCTTCTTTCAAATCTTGTTCGACCATTCCCCACTCTTGAAATCTTATTTCAAATTTCCCTTTTTACTTGATCTCATTTTCAAATAACGTTAATTCAATATTAATGATTTACATCTTGAAACTCACTTATATATTCTGGTTTATCTTAATCCCTTTTTTTTTAAAAAAAAAAACCTTATCTAAATTTAAACGATATTTAATCCAAAAACACATTAATTTGATAATCAATTCAAATTCAAATTGGTTGATTTAATTCCCTCAAACTTGATTATCTCGTTAGCCGATTCCAAATAAATTCTCACTTTAAATCAATTAATTATATAATTAATTTAAATAATTCCATAAATTTCTTCTTCACAAAAACCAATTACCAAGGTGTAACTATGCGACCTTATTTCTCATCTTATACTTTCAAATCAATCTAATATTAGCATTTATTCTATAAGATAAATTCCTAACAAATCAAAAATCTTAAATAAATAAAATATTTATTTATTTCCCTTTTTAACTTTTATTCAAAATAATATATTCAAAAAAACAACTCCAGTTATAAAAATAAATTTTATAACTTCATCTTTTCAGTTCACCTGGCTGTGAATCAATATTCATGACACGATTGATTTTATAGGCCATACGCTGCCAAATACCCAACCAATATCACCCATTGGTTTAAACCAAACAGATGTTGAATATCAAATCCAACAATACAACAGGGCAGTTCATATATGAGAATATGAAAATAAATAATATATTTGAGGAATCCGGTTGGATTCCTCCAACCTGTCCTTCCCTGTATACAAATGGTTAACTCTAATCATGCTGTTCAGTTTTGTTTAACTGATAAACTAAATAACGACCATTTGACATCAATCACAAGCAATTCAAACACTTCAACCATTTAAAACACGTTTATAAATAAACGTGACCAACCAAGGTGAGTTACCTTTATTGGAACCAATCGTTAAAAACAACGATTTGGTATTTCACTGAAATTAAACACAGTTTAATTTCATCAGTTAAACCAGCAAGCAAACAGTCAACCATTGGCAGGCAGTGCACACAAAATAAAAACCCAATTTATATAAAAATATAAATAGGAAAAACTGAGTGAGTTTAACTCACCTGATTCGTTGCTGCTGAAACTGTCCATTAAATTAAACTTGTGTTTAATTTAGTTAAGAGTGCAGGTAACTGCCTACTCTGATCAACCCACTCCAAAAAGTTACGTCTGTCGATACGGTTCCATCATCTTTTCATACGTCTCTTCTTGGTGCATGCATTTCATCTTCCTTTGTTCATCCCAAAACTGCCATTTCAACAGTCTTTTCAAACCATGGACGATTTGACTAATTCCCCTTTCAAAAGTGCGGATCCTTTGTTGTGAAGATTTCCGGCTTCTTTCCTATTTTTGTACCAAAATATACCCCTCAGTATATTTTCCACTGACCTTTTCACACACTACGGTCCGCACTTCAGCTCCTCCCCCATTTTCTACTTTGTTCCACCGTAGCCACCTCAATACAAACATCCCAGGCAGCATTATTACTCCTTCCAGTTCCGTGTTTTTTTTTTCTTAGTATGAAAATCTAATCGCCAGTGCATGAAAACTCCCATAGCAGCCCACGTTCCCCATGTTTGCATCGAAGCCATGTCACCCCATTTCTTTTATCAGCCATCCTCCGCAACTACCCCCTAGCCTTCCAGTGCCATTGTTGTTTTGAACACCAGCTTCCACCTTACCAACCAACTTTGTTCAAAGAAACCCATGCAAGCTTCTTTCCCATGCAACACCACCCAGTTCAGCTCCTCCATCGTCAAGACCCCTTGCCATGCTCAGCACAGCACACCCCGACGTAGCTGCCACAACTCCTCCCCATGAATGCGAAACACAGCAACTCTTTCACGGCTCCCTACGTCTCCCTCCACCTCAGCCCATCTGTCTCCACGCACCGCTCGACCAACTCACTGCAATGCTCCATTCACTTTTGTCCAACACCACACCCTTCCTTCCATGCAAAACGTTCGTTCCCGGCTTCTACAGTATATCTCGTCACCCATTCATCTCGTCGCCATCGACCCTGACCCGGATGCTATCACGATCAGTTTTATCACTTGCGTGGGGGTTTGGGTCCTATACTGCCGAAGATGGGGTTGTTTAAGTATTGGGGTTCGGAGTATACGTATTTCGATCGGAAGGCTCCAGGTTAAATGAAGAAGAAAGCAAGTCCCGTATATTTTCGAAGAAGAAAGAAGGAGCCTGGAAGGATATATATATAAAAGAATTTACGTGGGACGCAAGGTTTTTAGGGTAGGTTTACAGAAGTTTTAGAGTAGCTGTATGGTGAGAATTCCAAAACAACTTGGTCGGCACATAACAGGTGGATTGGCGACCAAGGAAATGCAAATTGAATTATTTATTGTGACTTTGCTTCCACGGTTCAATAATAGCTGCGAGAATAGAGAGAAGCATCTGCGTAGGATGCTGAAAATTTGAATAGGCCGTACATTTCAATTTGTATAGCTGTTTAAATATATAGTGTATGTTATTATAATATTATTATACGAAACTTCATCCTGAAGTAACGCGATAAAACCACTACAAATGATTTCTGTCTACTGATAAAAAAACTAATCTTAATGTAAAAAGGTATTCCGAACCCAATTGGACAAGTTTCGTCGAAATCCGAGGTCGTATGAAAAAATTTCCTTTATGAAACCGGAAATGAACACGCATTTGATTTTTTCACGGTCACCAGATAAATTAGGGGTGAGCAATATTCGGTTCAAACCGAATTAACCGACCAAACCGGTTCATTTCGGACGGTTTGGTTCGGTTTTAAAACTAAATCGGTTTGAACACGGTTTGTAAAATAAATTTTTTTCGGTTATCGGTTTAACCGAATTAACCGAACTTTTAATTTATTATCTAATTTTAAGGTATTATAGTACTTTAAACAATTTGTTTGGTTATATAGCATAAAAAAATTTGTTGCAAATAGATCAAATCTTATCACAAATATAAAATTTACTACATAAAATTTCTCCAAACATGAATTTATGTTTTACTTTGAGTGAATCTATCATTTGAATTATAGTACGTCCTTCAAGTTCGGTTAAATCGGTTACCGACCGAATTAACCGAAATTAATTTGGTTCGGTTCGGTTCGGTTTAGAAAATTTTCGGTTCCAATTCGGTTTGAGGTTTTTTACGTCCAAACTAACCGAACCGACCGAACGCTCACCCCTAAGATAAATCAAATCCACTTGAAACTGCGAACATCGACCATAACTTTTCGATACGAACCCAACGGCACTAATTTCGTCACATTCTGAGACTGTTGCTCCGGTAGCCCAATTTTAACGCGCACCGCACTGCCCTTCTGAACACCAAATTTCCCGATTTCTAAAAATAACAAACTATATACCTATCCTGACTCTAATCGACGATACGAACTCAACGGAACTGGTTTCGTGGCCTAATTCGATCGTCTGCTCCAGTTGTATCCCAATAACCCTTTATTGAATTAATAACGCGCTATATAAATTGAACGGACGTTTACAACTACCGTGGTCACATACGACACCTGTTTGCCACGCCATTCAACATCGCACAATAATTTAATGATACGGTTCCAATGAAACTGATTTCGTCGAAATCTGAGTCCGTTTGCAAAACGGCTATCTTAAAGGCCTTTATTTTAATAACGATTTTTCACAGCGACTATTTCAAAATTTGATTTGGCCATGTCTAACAATCTATAACACGGAATCTAGATTTTTCTCTTTCATATGAAAATTATCATCAACACGGTTCCAACTTTTCTTGTTTCACAGAAATCTGACTTATATCGGATCCTGTATATTCAATTGAAGTTCAAAACTCCATTTTACGAACTGCACGCCATTTCCAAGCTTGATTTATATTATATATGAATATATATCGTTCAACTTCATTCAAATAGCGATTTAAATATAAAATCCATTCATATTCCAAATAAAATATTTAAAACCAATTTAAATATTCAGATTTAAATAGTCGAAAAACACGGGTCGTTACACCGTATAACACGGAACAGGTTTCCTCCCAAGAATACCAGTGCATAGAATAAACAGTGCGATGCTTTTTCGAAAAATGAAGCTATTATAAGACCCAGGTCCCATCACACAATGCAACGCAAGCCGGAGGATAAGGTTTTACCTTATAACAGCCAAACATGCTTGGTACGTTTAAAACAAATCATTTGATACTATAATAAGTGTATAGTGTCAAAACAATTTCAATCATAAATTTGAATCATAGGCGGCATGAATGTCACATACCACTATGTCGCCATACTAGTTCTACAATTAAAACCGAATTACACGTATTGGAAATTGGATTTCCGTCATGAGTCGAGGCAAGGGGCAAGCTCCTCTCCGCGTTCGAGACACTCTAGCAAATGTCCCAGGGCTACGCACTCTGGGCAACCCCTGGATCTTCAGGGCCGGTCCTCACTTACGTTAGAGGATTAGTTATGCCTGAACACACGTTTCCCGGTCCTTACAGACCTAAAATCGAGGCGCCTCGCATTCAAACAACCACATAGGTGAAAAGTATATAAATGTCAGGGCTGGTAAGTCACTGACACCACTAAAGCTAGAAAAAAACGTCGTGCTCTCCCTGCAGTCCGTATCCCGTTTTTGACTCATACCGAGGTGTGAGGCTCGCGAATTCACGTTATACACAAAGCTGCCACGTAGGCCGTGCTTTGATCATCAACCACAAGACTCTGCTTTTCAACAAAAGCCTTGATCACTGCATCTTAGCGTGCCACACAAGCAATTCATGCCATGCGACTGATGTCCATCAATATACAACCTCTGAGCTCGTACGTCTCAGAGAAGGGCGTTAAGCAAAAGAATAAATTCTCCGCCGCCAAACAGATATATATTTAACAGAAATCAATCAACACAGAATAAAATCCAATGTCAGACACACAATCCATTTACAAGTTCGTTCTGTGTCTGAACGAAACCGGAGGCACTTTCCTCGCATATCCATCCATCTCCAAGTACGTCTGGACGACCACCAACTATTTCCATCCTCTTGGGTGTACAGCCCAATCAGGATCGTCAGTAATTATCCAAACGATGTGAAGACTTCCGGCCTTCGACCACCGTCTTCATCTTCGACTTATCGTCGAATCGGTTATTCAGAATGGGTATAAACCCGGCCTTTCCGAACAACCCGCGTATATTAAAACAAATGTTACAAAAACACAACATACGCCTCATTCCAATTCAGAATATTCTTTTATTCACAAAATCACATTTTTAGGGAAAGGTTCCCATTAATTTTATCCAAGATAAATTCTTTAAAATTTTATCCTTTAATCTTCCTTTGGATGTCGTTTCAAACCAAATTATGGTTTTTCCAAACTAGTCGAGATTAGCGAACCACACCGAAGTAATTATTTATTTTAATCCCCAATCCCAACCTATTCATCCCATGAAGCAAAACTGGTAATACTCCATATCTAATACCACAGTGTTATCGGTAAAATTAATTACCATTTCACGTTCAAATCTAATTAAAGATTTAACTATCCTTTGGAGCAAAACTGGTGATACTCCATTCTCGCTCATTTGCCAAATTTGATAATTTAAATTATCAATTCACATTTCAATCTAATTGCAGATTCAATAAAACTCCTTTTACTGGGTTAAAGAACTAGTGTCATTTAAAACACAGTTCACGACAAACCCAAATCACATTCTAATTATTATCGGGTTAAAGAACTAGTGTTATTTAAAACACTGTTCACGATAAACCCATAAATCAATTCTATTTAAAACCCATTTCAAATCTAATTTATTTATTTAAAAATAAACGGATTTTAATTTTAGTTCAAAACTAGTTCATTTCGATAAAAATCTATTTTTATCTTTTCAAATATGGAGTTTTTCTTCCCAATTTCTCACAAATCATTTCTTATGATTTTACACAAATTATTGATATTTTTAATAATTTTATCAAGGCCCGTACAGTCGATTTCCATCAACGGCCATCGAACTGCGCTTACAGCGACCTTTTTCAAATTTGATTTGGACGATCTCCAAATCCAACCGTTAGATTTTGAATTTCAAATATTCGTTAGAAAGCTCTTTTCGATATGAACCCAACGGTTCCGGTTTTAGGAGAATCTGACGGTCGGATCTCCCGTAATGTCCGTTCGAAGTTAATGGTCGAAATTCGCGAACTGCCGCGGCGCGGCGCGTTCTATTCAGGCCATTATATTATATATATAATATATATTTCATCGATTACTATTTAAAACGAATTTTATAAATAGTTTTGAATTCGTTTCAACAACAATTTCAACCTTCATTTCAAATTCAAATCAAAATTGAATTTTCTATTCTAAATCCTTTTTACTTTCATTTCTATTTGATTCAGATTCAAATTGATTTTAATTCGATTCGAATTCATTTCCTTTTTAATTCAATTCGATTCGAATTCGTTTTCTTTTCAATTCAATTCATATTCGTTTTCTATTTCTTTTTAATTCAATTCAAATTCGTTTTCTATTTCTTTTTAATTCAATTCAAATTCGTTTTCTATTCAATTCAAATCAAATTCGTTATATATTCAATTGAAATCAAATTCGTTTTATATTCAATTCGAATTCATTTTCTAATCAATTCAAATCAAATTCGTTATATATTCAATTGAAATCAAATTCGTTTTATATTCAATTCAAACTTCATTTCAAAATATTCGATTTCGAAATCACTTTTCAATATTCATTTTAAAATGAATAAAATCGATATAAATATCGTTCACGTCAAAATGGCGTCAATCTAATCAACACGGCTTCATATATTCCTTCATTCTATTCAACAAATGAATATTTATTTTTGTCAACACACGACTAATCTCAGCCATTGAGTACTGTCCACGTGTGACTATTTTTGTTAAATTATTTCGTTCAACACATGACTAATCTCAACGGATGAGTACAGTCAACACATGAACCTTTATTTTATAGTGATAAAAATATAAAATTTATTGTTAAAATATTACGTTCAACACATGACTAATCTCAACGGATGAGTACAGTCAACACATGAACCTTTACTTTATAATATTCTTTATCTTCTAAATTGGAATGAGGCCCAATCAATCACCATATAAAATTAATTATATGGATTTTCATACAACACATGTATATAATAGCATTGAAAAATAATCAACCATCAACCAAAGTGCACTACACTGTATAACCATCAAATATAGATATCTAACGCTTATAACAGCCTGTCAATCAATCGATCGACATATTTAATCAATCAGGATGAGTGAACTTCAAATTTCATCCCAACACCCGTGTGGGGTTTCAAACAATCAAACACAGATTTTATTTGTGCAGTTGGGCGATGTGTAAAATTTATCGTCCCAATCAATGTCCTTCAAATAGGTGTACATAAACAAACCGTCCGGTTTGTAAATGAATATTTTATTTTATTCACTTCACTATATTCATATTCACGTTAAAAATTATATTTTTAACGATAAAACATTTTATTTTAACATATGAATTTCTATTCAGTTCATTCTTTAGAAAAAATGATATTTTTATTTTTCTAACTTATTTTAGAAAATTTCAGCGGCATAACGGCACGATACTAGAAACGGGACGAGGCCTAGCCTTATCCCCGGTCTAGTGAAGGCCCACGCCATTCACACATCAATCAAATCAATTTCATTTCACCAAACAATTCAATTCAAACCAAATAATCTAACTAATTTTTGCAATCAAACAAACAAGTCCATGGTCTGTGGACGATTGTGTCGGGTGCTACTAAGCACCGTCTGCATCCTAGTATATATATAACTAGAAAAAGAAATTGAAAGGTGAGAAATTCTCACCGATAGCTATCCTAACTCCACGGCACTTCATTGATAGAAATCTTCATCCTTCTCGCCTTTCTTCACTTTCGTTTCCCGTATTCACTACATATATAAAAATCGAATTTTTACTATGCTATTCAATATATAAAAATCGTATTTTTTACTATGCTATTCAATATATAAAAAATCGAATTTTTATTATGCTATTCAATATATAAAAATCAAATTTTATTTCGTTGCCTGATAGATAAAAATTCTATTTTTACTTTGTTATTCTCTATATAAAGGTCTCGCCTTTTCAACTATAAAGATTTTGCCTTTTCAAATATAAAGATTTCGCCTTTTCAAATATAAAGATTTCGCCTTTTCAAATATAAAGATTTCGCCTTTTCAAACTTAACATTATAAAAATCACATTTTTATTTTTGCTACACATATAAAGATTTCATTTCTAATACGCCCATCATGTAAAAATTATATTTTTACATCTTCTACATAGTAAAGATCATATTTTCCTCCAACAAAAATCCTATCTTTACAGTTTTAAAAATCCTATCTTTACTGTTTTAAAAATCCTATCTTTACTGGTTTTTTTTAATAAAGAAAAATCTAATTTCTTCATATATCAAAATATAATCTTTTCTTGCCATAAAAGTATATTCTTCCTACTTAAGAATCACATCTTTATTTAAACAAAAATCACTTCATTATCTAAATAAAAATCTCCTTTTTATAGTGATGAATATAATTTAAAGATCGCACCTTTATATCGTCCTTCACATATAAAAAAAAAATCAAATCTTTATGATATTAAAAATCATTTCTTTCTGTTGTGAAAAATCAAACCTTTATATTTAATTTTAAAAATCCTAATAGGCTGATTTTATTTAAAGATCATTGCATAAAAGGATTTAAATAAACTAAATAAACTAAAAATCAAAATAAAATAAAAATAAAAAGGGTCAAGAACTTACAGCGGGGGGGGGGGGGGAGGGATGGATGTCTTCGATCGGAGAAGGGGCTGTCGGAGCGGACAGGTGGCCGGAGGACAGTGCTGCGGCGGTTGTGGGTCCCATGGCGTCTGGAGTGGGAAAATGGTGCGTGGGTGGGGTTGCTGCATCGGTTGCGCAAGAGGATTTGGGGGGGGGGGTCTAGGGTATCTCGAGGCGGAGAGGCGTGCAGTGGTGGTGGCTCTGCCACCGGCGGTGGCGGGGGGGGGGGGGGCATCGACGCGATTTCGATTTGTTTTTTTTTTTTTCCTTTTCGTTGAACGAATGAATGAATAAGGGGGGGGGTCATATGAAAATTTATATATTTTAATATTATTTTAATTTTAATCTCTAAAAGTTACTTTAAAAATTCGAACTCCTTTTTGAGCCCACCGACTGTCGTCCTTAGGGTAATATCCCCATTCCGAACACAATGGGATATGTACCGTAAGCTGATTCGATCGTTTCGATCAGTTTTTGTCAAAATCAACATATAACTCTATATATTGAATTTGAACGCGCATTTCAATTTACCGGGGTCACATACGAACTCTAAAAATTGCAGAAAAATACTTTCTAGCTTTGTATTGACAATACGGTCCTAACAAAACTAGTTTCGTTGAATTCCGAGACCGTTTGAAAAATGGCCAATTTCCAGTCGATTAAAACTGGTCAAACGCGTTTTCCTTTGCCACACTCACATATTGATTTGAAAAATTATGAAATTTGAAACCTAGCAATAATTTACATCCCGGATCCAACAAAAGTGGTTTCGTCGAAATCCGAGGCCGTTTGCAAAATTCCCATTTTTAAGCGCTTGAAATCCATAGCGACTATTCAGAATTTTCAACTGGATATATCTTTTGATTCCCGCTATGAAATTTCGATTTTTCGGATTCGTTGGAAAGATATTATTAATTAGATCCTATTGTTTTTGGTTTCACTAAAATCCGGATTGTTTTGCACCTGGTATGTTCAATTGAAGTTTGAAATCGAATTATCGAACTACCGCGCCATTTTCAATTCCTTTTATAATTATATATATATATTTATATTCTAACGACGACGTATATAAAATATACGTTCTAATTCAATTCAAAAGAAATTTTCTCGTCGATATTATTTAAAATAATCTATTTTAAATGTTCAAAATTCATTAAAATTGCCAAAATAAAAATTTTAAACTGGCTCAGATTTTCGGGTTATTACAAAGTTGGTCAACAGTAACATTTACATAATCTTAACTCAATTATTCATCATTCAGACATCTATTCAAACCTTTAAATTTAAACATCGAGTATATTATTCCACGAATGTCGAAACAAGCTCAAATTTTGGACAGATGATAATATATATATATATATATATATATATATATATATATATATATATATATATATATATATATATATATATATATATGCGGATTGAACATCTATAGATTCTTATTGAATTTGGATTATAGTAACTCACGAACTGGTAGGGGTGCTACAAAACATAGATACCCCGGAAAGCTCCTTATATATATATATATATATATATATATATATATATATATATATAACATAAATTATACACATAATTAACTATCACAAGTTCAAAGCTAAACTAATTTACGTCATATATTTACCGTGTATTTCATTGTAATATTAATGTCGAACACCTCATTTTAAAATTTATTTAGTCATTTACAAAACACTTCACAATATCACTTAACGCTGCACGTCTAAGTTGTTATGTCTAAATTAATTATGTCATTTTAAATTTAATTAATGAATTCAATCAATAAATTATTGTTGATTCATCTAATTAATGTCAAGATTGATGTTTTAAAATGTATACCATGTTAATATTAACAAAAATGATAAAATTAGCTTTTCTTTCAATTATAAAGTTAAACAAGTTACACAATAATTAAAAAAAAAATTATTACAGTGTAGTCAAGGTGAAAAAGCCCCAGGCTGGCGCCTAGCGCTTTTTGACGCATAGGGCTTTTTTGGGTGCCTTGAGCATGACTTCTGCTATTTTACAAAAAAAAAAAAAAAAAAAAAAAAAAAAATGCACTAACTTAAAAACTGCCTTAAAAAACTGCACTTTAATAACTGCACCTAAAAACTGCACTAAAAAAAACTACACCTAAAAAAATGCAGCACTTTAAAAAAAACTGCACTGCACTTTGTTTTATAAAAAAAAACTGTATTGATTATTTAAAAAAAAAAAAACTGCACTGGTATTTTTAAAAAAAAAAACTGAGTTTGTTAAAACTTTAAAAAAATAGCATTTGTTCAACACAAAAAACTGCATTTGTTAAAAAAAAACAGCATTTGTTCAAAACTTCACAAAAAATACTGCATTTTTTCTTTTTAAAAAAAAAAAATCTGCACTTGGTAAAAAATAAACAACATTTGTTTAAAAATAAACTTCATTTCTTCAAAAAGAAAAACACACACTTACTCTTGTTTAACAAAAAAACTGCCGTTCAAAGAAGGAAACAAGAAAAAAAAATCTTACAGAACAAAAAGCTTCTGAAGGATCGAGCTTTGATCAGATAAGATTCAACTGGATGAGTAATTTTTGTTGTTGATTTGCTTGTTCGATGTCATCTTCGAGTTCGACGGACGCTCTTTTTTTTTTTTTTTTTTTTTTTTTTTGTTCAACGTCTGAAAATGAGTCAAAAGCCTAGCCGACTATCCCTGATATCTGCGAAGTGGGCTAATTTGGGCCTCACAAAGAAAAAAAAAGAAAAAAAAAAACCTAGCTGAAGCGTGCTTTTCCAGTTCATCGCTTTTTCATCGCCTCGAGCGCCTTTCCAACGCCTCGAGTACAACCGACGCCTTGATGATCGGAAAAGCCCTAGGCTGGCGCCTAGGCGAGCGCCTTGACTACACTGATATATTATACACTTATCTCAATGAATTTATCATAAATTGAAGAAAACAATTTCCATTTTTACGTACATGCATTTTAACATTTCAAAATTATTTGTTGAACTTTCTCAATTCTTTCATGATATTTTATATTTCAATCCATATGTTTAAACTACTCATGAAATCTTAAATTATATTTATTTAAATAATCTTTAAAGAGTATATAGCCATTTTTCTAATAGTTTTAAAAAATATGCCAATTTGACTAATTGTATTCATATTAGAAAAGATAGTTTTCCATGCAACCATAAAAATGTATAAATCACATAACATGAACTATATATATCTACAATAATGACAAAGTTAATTTGTAAATTAGTTATGATTCACTTATTTCAAAATTTTACCTTATATTATATTATTAAATCCTTTTGAACATCAATAACTCCACTATAAATTTATACATCTTTTGCAATAAAAATTCATTGCCTTTTGCTATGCTACACAGTTAAACCAACTTTATAATTTTACATTTGACTTATTTAAACAAATTTTATAAATAATATTTGTTAATTCATCGAATAGGTTACTATGATACATCAATTTCAACATGTATATCTATATTAACAAAAATACAAAAAATTCTCAAATACACATACATACATATTGTTTATGTAAACTATAAAATATAAACACACAAACAACAACTAACTATAAATCCCAAACAATAATAATAATTTTAATTAATAGTTTATGTATTTCACTTCAAACTTTATCAAATATTGCATAACAAAGTTTTCTTTTTAACATTAAAATAATAAACACTATGATTAACAATATTATTGTGCGCAACGCACGAGTTACACACTAGTATACATAGTAAAGGCATAAATAAAGACAATTAACAATCTTCCAGTAACAACGAATATTATAATAAACCAGAGCTATGGACTAAAATACTTACAAACTAAGGCAATATAAATTACGAAGTCTGGAAATTCTCATCATCCTCTATTACAGTCCATATCAACCTGCATGAGCCAAATTGTAACTAAGCCAAAAGACAAAAGAAAGCAAGTGTTGAACAATTTTGTATTTAAGCCAGATATTGATAGAAAATTATCCTGCATTCCTAATTTTATTAGCAACATACAACACTAAAACACAGGTCAACTTGACGTCACAGTACGACATACAAATATCTCACAGGGTACATCTGAATCATAAGTCTGACCTTCAAAATATTAAGCTACTCTCCAAGAGGACTATTATTAAACTACTATAAGAATGGCCTAAACGATTAAACAATGGTCATTGCTTCTAGAATTTTGGAAGGCATACAGCTAAAAATTTGTTCACTATACTAAAGACTTGAGAAATCAACAGCAGAAAAGTACCAAGAATTTGGACATGTTACCAATGTAAATAATATGTGCACTTACCAGAATAAAGATAAGAAGAGAAGAACAACATGATATATAAGCTTCACTAATCTCCTTTTCTTTTCCACGTTAAGCTGGTTAAATATCTCTGTTACATCTACCAAATGCTGCCTCTTCTCATACCTGACGTTGACATAATATAGTAAGCCTACAATGACTGAGAAACATTCCAACTTGGTAGATCTAAAAATGATTTGCTGGATAACCCGTACAACAAACAATATTCTTGTTTGGAATTGACGGGTTGAGCCTTACGTGACAATATAACAAAGTACATAACATATATCAGATGACGAACTCTACGTGTACTAGGTAGAGAAGATGACGACACTCGCAGCCTTGTAGACACCATGATTCCATTTCAAACCAACCACATCAACGACATTATTGTCCATAAGTGGCAAAACATAGGGAGTTACCAGCACTAAGAGAGAAAAAACATATAACTCATGAGATGCATATATACATACACATGCATGCAACCATACATACATGTGTGTGTGAGGTTTTTTTTTTAGGGGGGTGGGGGGTGAGCGGGGAGGGAGGGACCATATATATTCCAATACTTCCCAATCAAAATTGCTTATGGGATATGATATATGTTAAAATATTTATCATAGCAGTTGATTCAAAGAATAATGATAATTAATGGGTAAAAAGTTCTTGTGTGTGTATACATGCATATATTTGGACCTATTTTATGCAGATCGCATCTATGTCAAATTGAGATATTAAAAAAAAAAGCCAGTGACGTTGTGATCCCTCCTGTATACACAGGAGAAGGGATCCATGGTACTTTCATTTTTAATTCTTTCATTTCCATCTTATATTAATAATTAAATTCAACTAACGAGTGGATGAATTTAGTAACATGATATTTCATCCTTTATATTATTGTTTCTCTGACTTAGCATTAAATTCATTCACTCATTTGTTACATTTAATAGTGGATATAAAGGGCAAAGAGAAGACTAAAATAAAGAGCTTCTATACATACATGTGCGCGTAGACACACCGCGCCTCTCTTTTGTTACATCACAATCTACAACCCCTTATAGTATTTACTGTTGTAGCATATTCAAAATCAAATGATACTTTGAGAATGCTCAATTTACAATACGAACATCATACCAATAAAAAAAAAAATGAGATCATTTTGAAGCATCTAAATTTAAAAAGGTAAAAACTATATCAATTGTTAAAAAGAAAAAAAAAAAATCTTTTAACCATTGATTTGAAGTATTATTTTGAATATGGCAGAATTTTTTTAATTAACCAAAAAGATGTAGATGATCTTGAGTAACGCAAGAAGATAACTATAAATTTTATAGATTTGGAATTGTGAAATCCAAAATACCGTAGGGCTGTAAATAAGGTTGCAGGGTAAACCTTACACACGTGTGTATTATACACATTAATACTTCTTAAAGTTACACAAGTGGAAATGAAATCATATATTATAGATATATTCTTAATATCTTATACCAATGTATCATCTACATAAAAAGTTGAGGTCAGTCACATAATATTTAAGTCTTCTGATAACATTGTACTAATATCAACTGTTGACTTCAACCATACATTTGAAATATATATTTCTTAAATGTGCATGTATATATTAGACCATTCTAATAATAAAAGATTAAGGTGGTTCTTGGTTTACCCTTTTTAGTTTTGGGTTTTCGTTCATACAAAAATACGAACGACACATTTTAGAAAACGAAGTCAACGCACAAAACAAAAACTTTTTTTTTTTTTTTTTGTGTATTTTGGGAGGTAACAGAAGGAGAGACAATTTATCATTCCCACGTCCCTCCATCGTCCACCGTCTCTCAACTCTTTTTATTTTTTTGTGATTGATGTCAAAAATTAAAACACAAAATAGAATATAAACCAAACATCACTTAATTTTCTACAAAAATTAGACCAAGCTTCCCAAACTTAGATTTTCAGCTGGTCCGACACAATGTTCAAATTTTCAATTTTCGATTCCGTTTCAATCACTGAGCTTTTCATAGTCCAGTTTTGTTTTGAAAATTCTGAATTTTCCGTTTAAATTCCAATTCTGGATTTTGGGGCCTTTTGAAACTTTTGAAACTTTCTACACGCAAATACTATGTAATTTAACAAATAAAAATGTAACTGGATTCACAGTTAGCAATGTTCATATTTTAGCAAATCCAATTAAAAAAACAAAGTTGTTCTTATAATTACTTAGAGCAGTACATACAAAACCTAACAAGCCCATTCTCAACTTCCAAAAACAGCCCCCTCTAAACGAGAAACTTTTCAGCCCAAGACATCGTCTCCCACCGCCATTTCTCGATTCCCCTCTTTGTTCTTGCTCATTGTTCCTCTCCCAGCTCGATTTCTCCTTGCGGAGACTCAATTTCCCTCGTTGAATTTTTCTTGCTCCCAGCCGGCCTTAAGACATCCTAGAATAGGTTCTACCATATTCTTTTTTTTCTACCTTTTTTTTTTTTTTTTTTTTTTGATGTCACTACGCAAGATATAAATATATTCTCTTTTTAGATTATCGTGAGTGAAATAGAATTTCAATCGAATTCCGATCAAGTAACAGCCAAAATCGGACCGAAATGGCCTGAACTACGACATCTCAGCTGGAATTTCGAACTGTGGTCCGACACCAACTTTTCGATTTATCTCTTGTTAATGAGTGAGATGAAATAGCCTCTTTATCGGGAATTACTTCACCAACTGCTTGATGTAAAACGGATGATAGATATATTTTCGTTATTTGCTGAATCTTACACTGCTTGAGGGGAACTTAACTCCCCAAAAACCCAAAGTTTTAACCTGCAAACTTTGAACGAGTATGCACTGTCAATCGTCGGGTGAATAGCAACTATCAAGTGGGAGACCAAACTTTTTTTCTGTCTTGAGTATAGGCTGAACAACCTAGGCAATCCTGTGAGGTATATTATGGGAAAAGTTTCTGAAACTTTTCCACAGGCACGTAAGAGATTGCTCCTAAATTTGCAAATTAAGAGGACAAATGTGGACATGGAATGATACAGGACTAGAGGAGAGAAGTCCCCTCGTATGTTGCTGAACTACCATACTTAAAATCATCCTTGTAAGCATGAAACATCAACCGTATTGCAAATGAAGTGTGATATAACATTAGAAAGATAAGTTTGGCTATGAAATAGGCGTAAATGGAAAACAAAACCAACATTGCTATGCATATACAATTACATATAAATGCTCTTGGTATGATATATCTTCACAATCTGCATTTATATATAAAAGAATCGACTGGAAAAGCATTTGCCTTTTTCACAGCTAATGAATAAGTATATCTGCTACTTCAGTTAATTTTAGAATATTATTATGATGACAGAAGGTTACTTACATCCTCCAATGGTAGTAAATGACTGGCACGCACATCAGGAACATGAACCAGTGCCCCGAAAAAAGAAAGAGTAGGCATAAGACTACTTGCAAACAAAATTCTGGCAAAATCACTCTATTAATTCGTGAAGCTGAATCAAAAGGGTTGATGTAGTCGAACTCTAGGTCTGCAAAACACATCAGCTGCAAAGCCAATTTATCCATTAACAAATCGAAAAGTGCAAGTTAAATGTGTGTGTGTGTGTGTGTGTGTGTGTGTGTGTGTGTGTGTGTGTGTGTGTATGTATATATATGTATGTATGTATGTAAGAACTACATTTCAAAGCAAACAGAGAAAAGACATGTAAGTAGGGAAAAAAATGATGTCATTCCAATAGAATGCATATACACTGACAATTTTCCAAAAAAAAAACTCTCATGTTACCAAACATGCAAATGAAATAATAACCAATAGAATATAGTGCACCAGACTTTCGAAGTACCTTGTTGTCGTCATTGCCTTATTCCCAACCAACTGGGGTTGCCCACGTGACTTTTCAATTTGTATGGTTTTATATGTTGAATCATATTACTAGTTAACTTTTTAGGAACACTGTTAATAGTCGCGTATGTTGTTCGAGGGGGAGCATTGGATGCTAAGACTGGTTTTACGGTACAAACAGAGCCTAGACGAAAACAGGTGTTTGTCGCATACAATTTACACAAACACTATTAGATGACCGCTACTTATTAGTTCGCTATGAGTGGTGTGTGTGTGTGTGTGTGTGTGTGTGTGTATATATATATATAGAGAGAGAGAGAGAGGAGAGGAACGTTCCGCTACACCTCTTATATTGCACGTGAACTCTCCCCCTTAATCTCCGCCATCCATTTCCCCACTCATTCTCTCTTCCCACTAAGAAATAATATTGAAATGGAAAGAGAGAGAATGAGTGGGGAAATGGGTGGTGGAGATTAAGGGGAGAGTTCACGTGCAATATAAGAGATGTAGCGGAACCCTCCTCATATATATATATATATATATATATATATATATATATATATATATATATATATATACACACACACACACATATGTATATATCTGTGTGTGTGTGTGAGCACGTGCGAGCGTGCGTACATGTGTGTGTGCTTGTTTACCCATGTGAATGTTTCATTAATAAATTTAAAAATAAATCAAGATTGTTTACAATTATTGAAGCAACAAAATTTATCTTAATAAAGTTTGTGTCAAACAATAATTGAATATTTATATATCAAATAACCTAAAAACTCAAGTATAATTTTAGTGAATAATATAATTTTAATTTATGGTTAGTTCTTTTTGTTAATTAGAAAATCATTTTAAACTAACTTTTAAAAGGCTAATACAATTAAGTTAAAATTTTAAGTAATTAGCATGCTAAATTAAAATGAAGTAATAATTTAAAAAATAACTTCTATGCTCAAATATAAAAAAGTAGTAATTATTTATTAATTGACTATTTGTGATTTAAAAAAAAAATAGAAAAATGATTCAACCATCAAAGCCCTGCAAATACAAAGATATAGTTAATAAACAGTAACCAACGATTTCATAGTAAATGCATTTGATTTAGTCAAGTAAAAAAAATAAAGTTATCCTAAGAAGAAAACTTATTTTTTGATGCTCCAAGCCATGGTTATCACGTCGACGACTAGTCGACGTGTCGCTCCCTGGAGTTCGACTATGAACGACTTATTGCTTTCGACGGTAATGGGCTGGAGCGGCCCAGGAACCCTAATTTCGACTGCAGTAAAATTCGATCGATATTTTACAGATCGATGCTTACCTCGACTTCGATATTTGACCTGGAGAGAAACCCTAATTTGTTGGATCGACTCCTGCTCGAAACGCCTGCTCGCGACGCTGCTCCTCCTCGACCTCGACTTCGCTGCTCCTCCTCGATCTAGACCTCGACATTGTCACTTTAGTAAACATCGATCCAATTTTACTGTAAATGACTGTTTTTAACTTTAGTAAATTCTGATTTGTTTTTACTGTAAATTACTGTTTTTTACTTCATTAAATTATTGTTTTTAACTTCAGTAAATTACTGTTTTTAACTTTAGTAAATTACTTTAGTAAATTACTGTTTTTTACTTTAGTAAATTAATATTTTTTTTACTGATTTGTTTTTAATTACATGCAGTTGAAATGGAAAGTAACACTGAAAATACTTGGCATGAGATGGCTAAAGATCCTAAAAGGAAAGCAACTTTGTTGAATTTGAACCTATTATTATGTTATCTTTGTTGAATTTGAACTTATTATAAATTTATAATTATATCTAATTATATTGTATAATTAAGTCTAATAAATATAGGTATATAAAAGACTTATCGACTAGTCACGACTAGTCAGACGACTTGTCGACTAGTCTTCTAGACGATAGTGGCTCGACTTGGCGTCGTGATAACCTTGCTCCAAGCAAACTCAGCGCTCAGACAATAGCATAGACAAAGGACGTAATAAAACGCTATAACAAAAAGGAAGGATGCTGAAGTGACAAAATAGCACTTAATCGACACTCGGGGGCGCCCTTGACAGTATAGATACTCGCTGCCCATGTTTGTTTAGGTTCTTTTTTAATCATTTTCCTTTAATGTAAATAATATCTTCTCTCCTTACTAGTTCATTAACTTGTCTTCTCCATATTTGGACATACCAACTAAGCCTATTATTATCTTTAATTTCAGCTTCTCTACCATCCTTCCACTTCTGAGTTTATAGTTTCTTGCAATTCCAATTTTTCATCTTATATTACTCTAATTTTCCTTACATTTAATTTATTTTCAATTATTATTTTCAACAACCAACATTCTCCAGTATACAATAGTGTTGGTCTAATCGTTGTTCGGTATTTGAAAAACTTTTAATTTCTCTAGTAATCTCCAGTACACTCTCCATCATTCTATATTACCTAAACATTTAAACATGTCTTTTTAGTTAATTGTTTCATCTTGTATCTGTGTCGTATCAATTTCTCTAATTCTTTACTGAAATTCCAAGACATATATTTCAATCTAAACCTACCAAGCTTAAGTCGTTTTGATTCCAGAGAATTTCTTCATTATTTTTATTTTTATACTATTTTTTTTATATTTCTCTTGAGGTATCAGTTAACAAAGCATCATTGAAAAACATCATGCATTACGGTATCCCATCTTGAATTGCCTTTATTTCACTTTATATCACACGTAATAGTTCAAAAGTGCCACCAAATGGATTTTATATGTAAAAGACTGACGAAAGCTAGTATGGAATGCATGACATTTCATATGGTAACTTTTGAAACTTAACAGCCTTGGATCATACAAAGTTTACACTAAGGGTTGTACTGGGAAACGGAGTTGCTTAGTGATAATTCAAGAGTAGTCAAATAAAAATTTTGGAAGTGGGAAGTGAAGAGTATCTTGCAAAGGCGATTAAAATGATAATGAAATTATATGTTTCCTACTCCACCTCTTGAAAGTATCCTTATTTTAAGTCATAAACAAAGGTTAAATCATGGTTGACTAAAGATTAACAACTACTTCTGATGTAAGACCGTACCTCTACAATTGTAGCTATCAATTCATTATCAACGATTTCATTATCTCCTAATGATACCGACACTTGCTAAATTGCTCGTTTTTAAGCAAAAATAGATTAGAACTCTGGGATATGGATGTTATTACCTTGTATAGGTTCGATGATACCGTTACTGACACCTTCAGTATATACAGAATGAAGTATATTAAACTTTAAATTTATTAGAAGCGAGCTTGGTATCAGTCTCACACAAAGGTGAACCAGCATGTTCCTACTTTCCACTGGTTATGAGTCTGATCTTGGGCACAACCTTCCAGAATATTAATTTCAATGCATGCAAAAGTATGGTTGGATCTTGTGCAATGGGTTCGTCGTCTTGTATGCCATGTATTCGTTTGGATTATTTAAAAAATATAACATCAACATTTATTTGATGAGTCCCTGTTGTGCGGTGCTCATCTAGTAAGAGATCAATGAAAATTACATGATAGAAATCATGTATGTATGAGCATCAAAAGTCCTAGGATCGTAAGACCATTATTAGTCAATACAATTGAGAAAACTAAAGAAATATAGTAGTAGCTAAGACAAAAAGAAAAGGGAAAAATAAATAACTAAGAAATGTCCTCCCAATTAAGTAAATATCATTCAGTAAGAAGAAGAGTAAAATGCTTCTACTAGTTTGTATTATACTAATCCATCAAATACTGCTCTTACCAGACTATGCAATGTTAAATTTTATACAAAACTGATATTATCAAATGAATAACCTGGTCATTCTTATTCTTTACATCACAACTGAAGGGCTTCTCGGTTAAATATTTTTGAGCAGTAAAGATTCATTTACATTTCCTAGTATTACGGAAAATTGCGACAATTAAATAGAATGACATAACTAAAATATGGCAGTTTGCTCTTTGTTTCGATAAAATTGCTCACTAGTTTGCTTAAGAGCAACTCTTGCAATTAGGGCACAATGAAGCAGTTTGCTTGAATTTGAAGCAGGACTGCCACTTATAAATACAGCAGTTGTGAGATCAATAGGCTACAGCAAATGTGTGCTTTTATTTGCCTCAAAATAATTAATCATTAAACTACACATTAGACATACAAACCAGTCTAAACTGGTATACCATTCAAAGTTAAAAATATAAAAAATTGTCGAAGTTTGGTGAAGGCAATTAATCTAAACTGATTTGGAAGTCAAATCCTATCAAATAATTGATTTAATGTTCAAAATAAACACATGTACATTTACTATTAAATAGCTGTTGAACACAGCATTATTTAAAGAGAAGCTTCTTTTCTATTTGAAATGCTAATGGTGGATTTTATGAACAAACACAATTTGCAGTGAATTTTAAAACTCTATTGCAACTCATTTGACATTTCACCACATTTTTGAGGTACAGCTAGGACTGTTGTATCCACAAACTCCACAACGGACAACAAGAATTTTCAAGGGGAAGAGTTGGTGAAGATGCTCCAAGTGCTACTTTTTAAGAATGATTTGTATGACATATCAATTTTGTTGAATAAATAGTTGGGAATCGTTATTGGACAAGTGTGCAACTATGTGAGTACCATCTGTAGATTTGACACGGTTATTAAAACAATAGGTAATATCAATTTGAACTTCTAATTTGTTTTGGTGCACTACTAATTTCAGCTAAGCTGAGCTTGGACAGGACTTTCAACAACATAAAACAAATTGTCTAGATTATTGAGAATTGTATTTGTAACGCACACCGTTGGACTAAAACCAGTACTGCCTCGTGTGCTGTGTAACATGAAAGTAATTTGCCTCATGTGATGGGTTACATGGAAAGAAATTAGTGAAATTTTATAATGACACATTAACGTCCAAGTTCAATTTCTAGGAGTACATAGCAAAGATATACTCAGGAGAAAGAACAAAGGGCGCATTTTTTGTTTAGTGAAAGAGGCATATGAAAGGAGCATTTGAAATGAGAGAGAAATGGATGAAGTTAGCGAAAGGGAATGGGGGTGCTACAAAAGGGTACGGGAAAGAGGTATTGATATGGGCTTTATGTTGTAGTAATTATAGCCAATAGTGATTGTATTGAATCAAATAATACAAATCATGATTAAACTATGCAGTAATAAAGGCAGAATGGTTTATAATAACAAATACAATAGACCACATTCAACAAGTTCGGATATATAAAAATAGCTATACAAATACGATAATGCAAAATAGAGAACACATGCTACAAATATAAGAATTTAGCTAAATACTGCAACAACTAGTTTATTCCTTATGTTATCTTGAACCATACCATATTATTTTTGACAATTATTTGAATTAATTCATTCTATTTTTCACCAAGCATTCAAATATTGTAGCGTTCTTCAAGATAATCCTTTGGAATAAGATCTGAATCATCATTAACTGACATAAATTCCAAATCTCCACTGTTTTATTTCTGTATAAAATTGTGAATAAACATCATAAAAACAACTACCTTTACTTGATTCGAAAATGGTGAAGTTGACATATTACTTTAGGCTGCAACCTGTCACTTACATTTTCCAAGTGCTCCTTCGATTGTCATACTAAATTTGAATGATAGAAAATGAAATCTTCACTTTTCAATTTTGATGTTAAGTTTCACAAAAATGGAATATATGACATCTGACATTTCAATAAATTGGGTATACAGTCAACTATTAGAATTTTAGAGGATATCTTGTCATCTAAATAATTCTGACCCGATGTAGGATGCATAAATTTTGATTTTGTATTGTTTATTATGGAATTAAACATTATATTATCAATTATCATGTGCAGATTCTTCCCTACCAGTCACGACAAATGTAAAAGTCATATCAAATAAGCATATAGCAATAAAAATTTGTATGACATATCAATTTTGTTTTATAAATAGTTGGGCATCGTTATTGGACAAGTGTGTAACTATGTGAGTACCATCTGTAGATTTGACACAGTTATTAAAACAATAGGTAATATCAATTTGAACTTCTAATTTGTTTTGGTGCACTACTAACTTGTGGACTGACCGATTGAATTATACATTTGAACGTGTACGACACTGCTTTTGCATGACGAACGGTGTTGTCTAATTTTTGTTATAGTCCGACATGTTGAAAAAGACAGAGCTATATTGTATAAAAACATTGCTATAATTTCTTGAACATATATTTCTTTGGTGGGCTTCAAACCATATGTTTCCAAACGATTAATGATGCAATGTCTTCTCATATGAAAAGCTTGTTTGATAATGCTCTTGATGTTCAGACAGAATCTAGCAAACTCAATGTATCCTTGTGTAGATTAAAGCATGTGTAGGCATATCATTAGCCTTTCTACCATTCAAATATGTATTTAGTGTGATTAAATACATCATGTCTTTATTGTTTAAATCAATATCACATTGTTGTGTTGGACGATGAGAGATTGAGTGGAGAAGAAGAATGCAGTTTGTAATTAAGATAATGATAGAAGAGATAATACATAAGATTAAGAAGATGTAACAGTTGGCATCCAAGGCGTATGTTTGTTTCGCGTAAGCAGGAGGAGTAAAATATCATCTGACTAAAGTCTGAATAGGAATGAAGGTTTGAGTAATTTTGATATATATATATACATATATATATACATATATATATATATATATACATATATATATATAGAGAGGGAAACTCTATTTAGACACAAAATTGCACACAATGAATCTTAACCATTGGATACTTCCATGAATTCCACTCTCCACATAAAGACAAACAAATCCAACGGTGGAGGCTTTGTGTCTCCCTCTTTGTGTCTAATTTTATGTCCAAATAGTCGGCCCCATTTATATATATATATATATATATATATATATATATATATATATATATATATATATATATAATTGTGAATGACAAACTTTATAACTTTTTCAAGCCTAGGGACAGCCCATAAAATTTTATTCCCAATGATATAAATAGTTTTTGTAGTGGTTATGTATCATTTTTGTTTTAATATAGTACCAGCTTTTTTGTATCAGTTTTATATTATTAGCTATTAGTTTTATATCTGTGGGTATCAAAATTGTCTAATGTAGATATCAGTTTTAAATATTTGTTTTGTTGATTGCTTTTTTATTTATTAAATTTCTTTTGCAGTTGTGATAATAAGCTAATATTTCAATACATTCATTGTCTAATGTGTCTTTGTGTTCAAATATTGTTGTACATCGCAAAAGTTATTTGAAAGATATGATGAAGAAAGGTTCTACATTATCCAAATCGATGTTACTGGTTTTTGTTTTGGAGAAGCTAATGATTTTAGAGAATTTTTAATGGCATAGCAAATTCAAAAAGGGTATGATTTTATTGTTGTTTATTTGATAATTTGATTTGTTGATTTGATGTTGTCCTTATGACTAAATTTTGAAGAACTTGTCCTTTAAGCTAAAAAAATTATAAAGTTTGCCCTTACCAGTATGTGTGTGTATGTATGTATATATAAGTTTGTCCTTACCAGTATGTGTGTATATGTATGTATGTGTGTGTGTGTGTGTGTGTGTGTGTGTGTGTGTGTATATATATATATATATATATATATATATATATATATATATATATATATATCGAAATTTACTTGAATAACTAAATTAACCTAAAAAATTTATAATAACGTTAACATCAATAATTTTGAAAATAAATAAAAGTTCGGTTAAATCGATAGCCGAACCAAATATTTTTCCGAATCGATTACAAACCGATCTAATTTCAAAATCAAACCAAATCAAATTGACCTAAATAAATTGGTTTGATTAGTTTATTTGGTTTAACCCAATAATGATCATCCCTATGTCTGACATACTAGAAGTCGAAAAAAGAAAAAACTGTTCGAGAATGCGCCCTAGTTCTTCATCTTGTATCTAGTCTACTTCAAGAAAAATTAAATAAATAAATAATGAACATGATAACCACAATTGAAACTACTTTTCCATCTATGTTTTGAATAATGTGGACATTAGTTAACATACAATATTACCCCAGTTCAACAAGAATCCTCGGTGCATAATATGACATTAACAAACCCCTCAAATACCCTAATATCCTAAAAACTGCAACTTGGTACTTCGTGCCAACAACTTGTTCCCAAATTGGCTAACCCAAAGGTGACAAAGAAGGAAAGAAAAAAAAAAGGTAAACGAAAATCGTAGGGAATAAAAAGACATGTTCAGGGAAACTAAGAAATTGAAGACAGAAAGAATAACCTGGTAAATAATGAGACACAGAAGAGCGATAATGAGAAAGAAAGCGAAGAGCCATACAGCAATGGCTCCTAACATCTATCTTTTCGATTAACTATCTCCGCCTTCTCCGCCTGTTCGTTTTTGTTTTACTCGACTGACCGATTATATGAGATCCGGGTGAATATTGGACTGCGTGGGAAATAGCAAGTTGCAGCCCTTAAGTTGATCGTGCGGGAAACCCACTCTTATTTGTTGCAAATTTTACGGACATTCAGGTTGTTGATGCGAAGGGTATACCAAAAATATTTCCTACTAACATTTTAACTAGACCATACTAGTATTACCGTACAACGGTGAAAAAAACCAACCGTTAAATTATATAATATTTATATAAAAAAGTGTGTTAATTTATTTTTCTTAATTATGAATTTGATGACTGCGTTGTTTGAAAAAAAAAAGATAATATTTAAAAAAATGTAAATATATACTAAGGTTTATACATGTAAGTTAGTTTGATAATTAAGAGCTGCTATCATTGTATCAATATAAATCACGCATATTCAAATACATACATATTATATCACGAAAAAATAATACATTTCAACAAATAAAATGGTGCTAGAACAATATATTGAGTTTGGAGTTTTCAATGCTAATTACAATAAATAAAAAGAATTGAGGGACAGCGGAGGAAATGAAAGGAAGGTGGAGAAAATGGAATGGAAGGAATATTAATATCAAATTCATGTTTTATATTGTTCTAACCCGTGCAGTATATATATTAAATAATAAGCACGTAGTGTCAAAAATTGCTTATTGCAGAGACCAATAGTTTGACATGCCAACGAGGAAACAATGAACTAGTAAAAAACGTTATTGTTAATGGCAAGTCAAGTAAAAATATTTCAATACTTCAAGATGAAATAATATATCCATGGTTTTATAGAGATTAAACCAAGAAAAAAATTGATTAGTCTATAGGCGGTCATCAAAGAGAATGCATACATAAGGAGGTCGACTGCGCACGTAGTGTTGAAATTGTCAATATCAACTTTACTGCCATAGTTTTTTCATGCGCTCCATTATATATTCTGCTATTTTTTTTTTTCTCTAGTAAAGGAAACAATACTATAGTTTCTCTTTTCCCACGCAAAAGATCATTATTTCATAATGAGAACTCAAGGTAAGCTTTTTCATAAAATTTACATATCAATGTGAATGCTATGAAGTTTGAAATCAATAAAAAGTTTCTAACATAAAATTTAGAAATATAGCAGTCAATCTATTTGCACATTCCAGTTTTCCACCCAAGAAAAAGAAAAAAAAAAAAAAAGAAGAAAGAAAGCCATAAAGTTAGGCTTTTTACCCATATCTGTCTTGAATCCAAAACAGAGAAAGCAAGCTTCTATATTCTTGAAATTTGCAAACTCAAATACTCAGTAACGTGCAGATTTACACTTACGATACATGTTGCGTATTCATCATGAAACCAATTTCTGAAGGTGTACGAGCTTCTCTTCTCCTAGTTTGGCTGCTCTAATATCCCCAAACTTTGAGATGAAGAATGAAGCTACTTCCAAACAAAGGCAAGGATTTGACTTTGAGCAACTACCAAATAGGTACTTAATCTAGATTTAATCATTTGAACCAACCTGGATGTTGGCCATCTCCAAGAAATACTAATTAAAGCAAACTTCCATGTTTCCTCAAAAAGAAGCTTAACACGCTCTTGGCCATAAGGTGGATAAATAAAGCATTTTTGTCTTGCGTTTGCTCTCAAAGCAGGAAGCGGTAGGTTAGCAATGTAAATTTGACCAATGTTTTTTCTGCAGTAAACTTTTATTCCAACATGCAAAAACGGTTGCAAAAATTGGTCATTGCTCACTAGTATACAACCCAAAATTCCAACTCTTGTGAATTCTAAATTATACATTATACAACAGCAGTATAAAAAAGACAGCTCCACCAAAAAAAGTTAATCTAACCAAAAAAAGTTAATTCTAAATTATACATTAGCAGGCAATGCGAACTGCACCATTTTCCGAAGACACAAATTTAGGCTTAACATGAACCTGGACTACACACTGAATAACCAATTCGGACATCGCTGCAGCCTTGGATAACTATTCCACATTCATTTCCTTTACGAACTGCATCTGTGTCTTGCTTTTCACGCTTGAGCAAAGCACACGGGCCTTCGAATACAGTTTCGCTGCTTCTCAAAAGTTTTAAGAGTTGATGATTTTGTGATCCGGACGTCGACTACCTAAAAGCAAGCGATTCTTGTTTCTGCCTCCTTGGAATGTCCTTTTCTTATTTCGAATATGTTCAGCGTTTGGGCTTTCCCAGCTACTTGAGATTCGTAGGTTCCGGGTGCTTTTTCAACTATTGGGTTTCTCATTTCTTCAAGAAGGTGGTATATAACTTGATGGTAGCATATCTGTATATATAAATAAAAGGAAATTGATTATAAGTCAAAATATATATCTAGTAAAAGGACTAGTCATAAAGATTTCTGCAAGTTGGCTACTACGCAATGTAATATGAATACACTGAATATATCTAGTCTTCTGTTTAAAGACATCTAGAAAATGTTACATACAGCAAAAACTGTTTTGGTATTTAAAATGATGCATCATTCTATAACATTAATTGTTCGATTTATCACCATACAGCAGTGATCTGATAATAGTGACCGTTCTATAACATATGCACAAAGTTACTAGTAATATAATTATGTTAAATAACCAATACTATACATATGCTAAATACATGTGTAACAGTCCAGTGATCTGATAATTTTACCAATACTACAACCAAAATTATATTTATAGCTTCAATAAAAAAAATCCATATAGTACATACTGGATATAATATAACAATAAAAATTATATTTTTTAGCTAACATTTTGCAAGTGAGTATCGAAGAAAGTGAGTTTGTTGGCATTCTAAAAAATATCTTATAAACAGTTATAACAAAGTAGCCAAAGAGATATCGAACTTACTCATGTTTATGCTGATACAATAGCAAACCAACTTCAAAGTTTATATTTCACCTGTAAACCAAATTAAAAGCCTCAATAACTTCATAATAGCGACCATGTTTTTATTTCCACTACAATAATAATTACAGGGCTCTAGCTGCATGATTTGAAATAGAATATACTATTCATCAATGATGGTTACTTAAGTCAGTCATTCCAACTAATTCATTTAATATCACTTGTACCATGTTATGACTTTGTTGCTTCTAGCTGTAACAAAGTCATACATTCTTTTCCAAGTTTTTGTGGCTTCTTACTATAAGAAAGTCATACATTCTTTTCCTTCCACTGAAATGGTATGCTTCATCTGTTAATCGATTACAATGAGCTTGCAGTGCTTAATAGTTCTATAATAATATGAAGCTTATTTTTTTAGGAAAAAAGAAATAGCTTAAAAGCGATATAATATTCATAATTTCTCAACAAAAAGTTGTGAAGATTACGAACGAGTATTGTGTGATCATCAAAATATGGATTCATTTAAGATTACATTTGATATTCGTCTCTAAAATATGAACCACAAATTAACCTAACACAGAAGCATACTTGAAAAAAAATTATGATGATGAGACTGTCATATATTAGAAGAGTCTAAAGTTTATCAATTTTATCCATGTATAGATAGTCTTAAGAACAAAGGATTATCACGTTGTGTATTTCATGTTGAATAAAAAATTATGCAGAAATTAAGCATTCATTTAGATCCAGCTTACATAAAAAATTGCAATACCCTGCTCCATCAACTCCAGTCCTTGCTCCATTAACTATGTCATGTATACAGACAAACAAACCCATCAACCCAAGCTTTTATTTCGAATCAAAATAGATCTAAAATAAAAAAAACAAAATACTTATGTATTGGACTCAAAAAAATCTAACTAGAACCGAACACAATGGAAATTTAGAAACTTCTAGTACCTGTAAAGGATCCACCGCAAACTAACAAATCCGGGATGTAAAAATTAAACCCATTATCAACAAAGCCCTTCATGATCACAGGGCTCGGTCTTACAGACATTTATTTCAGGGATAACAATAATTTCAACCGTAGGAATTGATGATAATTTTTAATGGCGACAGAGAGAAAGAGCGATTTTCTCATCTCCAAACTCTAATTCTCACGTTAAATCTCTTCGAAATCTTGATTCAGATCAAAGATCGGCTTATCCTCCAGATCAATTGCCTTATCTTCAACATGTAAGCCGTGACTTAGACTCAAAACATGAGTTTCCTGACCTAGATTTGAATACAAAGGAAAATTCCATCAAAGTTAATGATTTTCAATCTAGATCGTGGATGGAGGTTGTCACAGATTATAAGTCGCATCAAACTTCCTTTCAACTCCAGTATTACGAGCTGCATGTCAAAGATAATTTACAAGTTGCAGTTATCAGAGACGAATTGGTCAACAAAGCAAGAGAATAGTGGTTGAATTCAATTGTCTTTTACGTCTATGGAGGTAAACCTTATTATAATTATTTGAAAAGCTACATAGATAGAAATTGGGGACTGAAATGTAATTATCAGTTGTTTTCAAGAGAGAATGGGCTATATATTATCAAATGCGACCTGATTGAAGATTGCGAGAAAATATTAGCTGGAGGGCCATATTTCTACAATAAAAGGTTGATTTTCATGAAGAAATGGGAGTCAGGTATGAAATTAATGCGTGAATTTCTGAACTCCATTCCTACCTGGGTTAGATTTCCTAATCTCGAATTAGATTACTGGTTAGTAGAAGCTATAAGTAGGATAACAACTTTACTAGGTCGTCCTATAAGGCTGGATAATGTTACGAAGGGTGTATTTCGAATTTCTTACGCAAGGACTTTGGTGGAAGTTAGCATAGATTTTAAATTTCCCGAGTCTGTGCCTATATTATGTCAAGATGGAAATATAGTTTAGCAAAAAATCTTATATGAGTGGAAACCTTTGACATGCTCTAACTGTAGAGTCTTTGGTCACACAATTAATTCTTGTAAGTCAGTTAGAGTATGGTTGCCCAAAGACAATGTTAATAAATCTTGTGGGATGGAAATTAATGATAAAGAGGTAGATCAGTTAAACGTTAAAGAAACTGATGTAAGGTGTGGAAAAACAAAAGATATATTTAAATCTCCTAATTCAGTAGGGATAAATGATAAAAATATTTCATCTTCTCTGACTAAAATGGATATGGAGAAGGAGAAGTGTAAACAGGACGAGCAGAATTTAGAATTACAAAAAGATTGTCAAATACTTACTAAAGAAAAAGATATGATTTCAGATCCATCCATGGAGGAACAAAATGATGAGGATGCTGTAAATAAAGTTACTTTTATGAACGATTCCGATAGTTCGTATAGCTCTTATTGTTCTACAAGTAGCTTCAAAAAGAGAAGAACAAATTTTAAACCCAACAAATATAGAGAGGTGAATAAACTTGCGAATGATGAACCATTGGTGGAGGAAAACCCAGAGTGGGTTAAACTTATGCAAGAAGTCCAATCTCGATCCAAAACAAGAAAAGAAAAAGGTGGAAAAAATCAAGCTGGAGTTACCAATGGAGGTGTAACTAAGAAATGATTTGTGGCCTTATAGTTCTTCTTTTCTTGTGGCTTTCTTGGTTTTTTCTTAATGATTGATCGTGTTTACTGTGTACAGAGCTCCTGCGTCTTGTGGAGATGATGTTGTAGTTAGCTGGATCTTGGTAGATGTGGTTTTTGGAGTTTGCTTTCCTGAAGGTGTGGTCGGCTTATTTGAGGATATATTTGCTTTGTGGATCTTGCAGTTGCTTAATAGACAATCTTCTATCTTTTGCTGTTGAATTTTGGAGCAATTAGCTGGATAATCTTCTTCCAATTGTCAGCTACTTTGGGTGTTTTTCTCTAGTGTCAGTTCGTCTGTTTTGAGTTTTCTTTTGTTCTTCTTTGGTATTGAACTGTGTGTTTGTTTTGGCTTTCTGTGTTTGTTGTTTAGGATGGAATATCTTGTTAGTGTATAGTATTTGTTTGTGTTGGCTAGCTTTTTGACCAAGCCACCCAGGTTCATTCACAAGAAGAAAGTATGAAACTACATTCCCTAAGTACATGAAGGAACGGATCGCACCATCGACTCGCCCCGCACCATCGACTCGCCCCTCACCGGATCGCACCTGATCGGATCGCACCTCATCGGATCGCCCCCGTTTCATCAGCGAAACGACACCTCTATGCGACTCGATCCGTACATACATTACTGCCCAGTATAGACCGATTCGATCCCCTGAAGCACGGCGAAGCCTCTGACCCGTTCAAGCACGAGCTAGTCTTCAGCGATCCGAGATGCACGGATCCAGCGACACGTGTCCCCAACCGTCATTTTGACTGATTCTCCCCATTTGCTCGATCCGATTTTCAAGGGGATCGCGACACCTGTCCACAACGGCTAATTTGACTATTTCTTCATCGGCTGCGATGCGATCCGATGTTCTCGGGATTCGTGCCACGTGTTACCACGATCCGCCTGACAAAATCAGCTATAAATAGCCCGGAGCTTGGCATTTTTCAGGAGCTTTTTGGCAATATCGAGTACTGAATCCGCCATTATTGTCAAACTACTATTTCTTACTAGATTACTGAGAGAAATCACAATTGTAAAAGTGAGCTAGAGAGAAATTATTGATTGTATTAGCATTCAAAGTATAATCGATAAAATTATAAAGTGGACGTAGGCTCGTTAACGCCGAACCACTATAAATTCTGTGTGTTTTCTGCTTTTTCTTGATTCTCCAGCTAAAACTCTATAAGAATCAGAACAATTTGGGTGTTAGGTCCAAATTTTGATCTAACATTTTGGTGCTTTCACTGAGAAAACAGTCCTAAAGCTTCACTATTCAGTTCTATGAAGATTCCAGCGACTCGGATATCATGGCTGGAAAGAGATCTAAGGAAGTACGAGCTTCACGAACCAATGAAACCGCGAATGAAGCAGTCGAAGAAAGTGTGCACGAGCTAGGCAATGAGGGAACTTTGGATCGCGGAGCGCCAGGGGCGAACCGATCCGATGAAGACGCCACGCTCCGAGTCGACGAGAACGAGGCGATCCGGACTGCTGAAGGGGTTGTTACTCGATCCCGAGATAATGCCTCGAATCCTCCGCGTACCGTGACCACGAACCGATCCCAGGGGGGCGCTGCGAGCCACCATCCTCGATCCACAGCGATCCGAATTGATGATCGGACTACAACTCGATCTGGAAAGGAGACTATGGCTCGCTCCTACCGTCCTGGCCCCTCCGCTCGACCTGGCTCAAGCTCTTTGCGCATAAGAGAAAGTGATGATGACTAATATGACCCTGCTGCTCCCGTTACTGAGGGGGATCTCTCTCGCTTTTCCGAAATGTGGGAGAGACTGTTTGATGAATTGGCTGCCCAAAGGCAGGAAAGCTCCGTTCTGCGACAAAATTTGACCGATATGGATAGAAGGCTTGATGATCTCCCAAGGCAAAGGACGCCACCAGTCCGTCCGCCAACCCCAGGATACTCTTCTTCGTCAGAGGAATCACCGAGACCTCCGCGGTGACCATATGAGAGACCCGAAAACATATAGCAGCTTCGATTTGGAACCTTGCCGTCACGGGAAGAAGAGGCGCTGGGTGCAGGGCCCTCAAACCGTAATGTGAATGATCACGCCGCAACTCCCAGAGCTCGGGGTGTGGACAGCCCTGTACAGGACAGACGGCCTCAGCCCCGTCGTCGTGCAAATGCTCATGGTAACAGGGGGCAACGAAGCCCAATTCGAGCCTCGGATTTCGTGACTGCTCCCAGAAGAGAGATTAGAGAACCCCACCGAGCAAGAGGCACTGACCCCGAACCTCCGCTGACCAGTGCAAACGTTGCAGCTATGATTCATCAAATTCTGGCAGATAGCTGTGGACAACGAAATGAAGATTGGGGAATTGACCGCAGTCATACCCCTTTCACTGATGATATTTTGGATGCGACCTTCCCGAGGCGTTTCAACATGCCACAGATGAACCGCTACGCGGGTAGATCTGATCCCGTCCAGCATCTGATGAGATATTCTTGGTCAATGACCGCTGCCGCAGCTTCTGACGCTGTCAAGTGCAAAGCATTTCCCATATTCTTGGAGGATGTAGCATTGTTATGGTTTACTCGCTTACCAGCAAGATCAATTTCCAGCTTCAGGGAGTTGAGTGAAAGGTTCGTGGAACAGTTCCGCATCTACGCACAAAAGACAAAGAGTGTGATTGACCTGTTCCTTGTTAAGCAACGACCAGGTGAGAGTTTGAGGATGTACCTAGACCGTTTCAACCTGGCCTCTACTGAAGTTAAAGATCCTCATGAGCCAACTGTTGTCGCAGCTCTGATTGATGGAGTAGATAAAGACACTGAATTTGAGAGATACCTGGCAGGCAAGCCACCCCATACTAGAGAGTTATTCTACAAAAAAGCTAACGTACATTTACGCCGGGAAGAAGTATATGCTAACCGAAAGGCAAAAACGGCCGATAAGGAGGAAATCCAGAGCAATGTCGCCGTTAAGCAGATAGGAGACAGCTCGGGGAAGGTCGAGGTTAATGTCGGAAATCGGAATCAGGGTGGTCATCAGTCAGGGAACAATGATAATAATAATAATGGCAACAACCGGAAGAGGAACCGAGGGAATGACTCCCAGAGAAGGACTCGTCCCACGGCCTTTGAGAGTTATACGCCAATAAATGATACTCTGGAAAATATCTTCGTGGATTCGTACAGCGTCCTCCAGAATAAGAGGCCACCTCCCAGAGAGTCGACGGAGAAGGAACGTGAAACGGGGAAGTTTTGTCTCTTTCATCAGATTCACGGCCATTCAACAAATGAATGCCGTCACCTGAGAGATGTAGTCGAGAAGGAAAATTAGATGAATACAGAGTAACGCCTAGAGATAGGGGGCAAGCCGTGCAGTCCCCAAATCAGAACCAGAATCAACTTGCTGCCAGGCCAACTGCCCAGCAAAAGGGAAAGGACATCGTTATCAATACCGTAATCGGAGGGCTTTATCTCGCCGGACACAGTTCCAAGGCATTGGATCAATATGTCAATGCAGCCAAGCAACACCTCGAGGTAGGGGAGTGCAGCAACCCCGAGGACAATATCCCGGTAAAGCAACAAAAGATGATGTCCGACGATGTCGTTTTCCGCGAACGAGAAAGCATTGGAGTCCATGCTCCGACTGAAGATCCATTTGTAATCACAGTACCTATTGGACCAGCCATTGTTCATAAGGTTTTAGTGGACAACGGGAGTTCCGTCAACATTCTTTTTAAAAGGACATTCGACCAGATGAACCTCGAAATAAAAGACTTGAAGCCCTATCAAGGATGGATCCGTGGATTTAACGGAGCATCCACCGCTCCAATGGGTTATGTAGAGTTACCTGTTACGCTTGGGGAAGGAGAACGCCAGAGAGTGAGAATCCTTCCCTTTGTGGTTTTGGATGTTGAATCACCCTACAATGCCTTCTTGGGCCGACCGGCCCTCGCAAAGTTTAGAGCCTGTATAGCCCCCTGGTGCTTATTATTGAAATTCCCCACAGAAGCTGGCGTTGGTATTGTCAGAGGAGATCAGGTTGCCGCACGAGCATGTTATGTTGCCGAGCTAAAGTTACTTCGCAATGGAGGGGACATAGAAACCAAGGGCGCTTCTCCCCCTACAAGGGCGGAGACCTTATAGCAACTAAAGAGGATAACCGTTGGAGAGTCGCCCAGAGAGTTGCCCGAGGATATAGATCCCAGAGAGGATCAAGAACCTGGGGGCAGAATGGCGACTCCCAACGAGACAACTGTGGATGTACCGATCGATGATAGTAACCCAGAGAAGGTCCTTAAGATTGGATCCCAGTTAAATCCGAATCTCGCTAAAGAACTGACGGATTTCTTAAAAAATAACTTGGATGTATTTGCTTGGACCCACGCAGACATGTGCGGGATATCCCCATCAATCATGAGCCATTCATTAAGCATTAACCCTAAACATCCTCCGGTAAAGCAAAAAAGGCGAATGCTGGGCCCAGAGAGGTCCGCTGCCTTGAAAGAAGAGGTTGGAAAGCTAAAGAGTAATGGATTTACCAGAGACTCGATCTACCCAGACTGGATTTCAAATCCAGTCCTGGTAAAGAAGGCCAACGGGAAGTGGCGAACGTGTATCGACTTCTCGGATTTGAACAAAGCCTGCCCAAAAGACAGTTTTCCGTTACCTCGGATCGACCAGTTGGTGGACTCGACGGCGGGTCATGAACTTCTCTCATTTATGGATGCTTACTCAGGATATAACCAGATTCCAATGCATGTTCTAGATCAAGAACACACTAGTTTTATCACGGATCTGGGATTATATTGCTATGTAGTGATGCCCTTTGGCTTGAAGAACGCAGGCGCTACATATCAACGTTTAGTCAACAGAATGTTCTATAACCAGATCGGGAAAATAATGGAAGTATACGTCGACGACATGTTGGTTAAGTCCAAGCAATCCTCCCATCACACTACGGACTTGGCAGAGATGTTCGGCATTCTTCGAAAGTACGGAATGAAACTCAACCCAACAAAATGTTCATTCGGTGTTGCCTCCGGAAAATTCTTGGGGTTCATCGTCAGTTCCCGTGGGATTGAGGTTAATCCAGACCAGATCGCGGCAATCAGAGATATTCAGGAACCTAGGAAAATTAAGGATGTGCAAAGCCTTGCAGGAAAAGTAGCCACACTAAGCAGATTTATCTCCAGGGCTACAGACAAATGCATCCCATTCTTCGAACTAATAAAGCGGGGAAAACGCCACTTCAAATGGACGCCTGACTGCGTAGAAGCATTTCAGAACTTACTGAGGCACCCGGAGAAACCTCCGATATTATCTAAGCCGATGGATCACGAGGACTTATTCGTGTACTTGGCAGTGCCATCCCACGCGATCATCCCAGCGTTGGTAAGAGAAGAAGATAAGGTCCAAAGACCTGTATATTACGTGAGCAAAAGATTGACGACAGCAGAGCGTAATTATCCAAGGATAGAAAAGTTGGCGTATAGTTTATTGATCGCCTCTAGAAAGCTTCGACATTATTTTCAGGCGCATCCCATTACCGTATACACCGATCATCCACTCAAGCAAGTTCTACAGAGACCAGAGGCGTTTGGAAGATTACTCAAATGGAACATTGAGTTAAGTCAATTTGATCTGAACTTTCAGCCCCGACGGTCAATTCGGGGGCAAGTGATAGCCGACTTCATAGCAGAGTTTACCGTCCCGGAGGAGGATAAAGCCAACGAAGAAGTCGATCCTTCAAAATTACTTTTCGATCCCAATGCCTGGAGATTGTATACTGATGGCGCTAGGAACGACGAAAGATCCAGCGCTGGAATAGTGCTTGAAACTCCCGAGAAACGATTGATATCCTATGCTATCCGGATGGAGTTCTACGCCACTAACAACGACTCCGAATATTAAGCCCTGATAGCCGGACTAAGGATTGCAAAGGAGTTAGAAGTCACAAAGCTGAACATCTTTTGCGACTCCAAGTTAGTTGTGAACCAGATTACTGGAAAATTCCAAGCCAAAAGTGCAAGATTAATTCTATATTTGAAGAAAGTGAAGGAGTTGCTGAACGACTTTGATCACTACAGCATATCTCACATTCCGCGGTCAGAGAATCAACGGGCGGATAAGTTGGCAAAGATGGCTAGTTCTGACAATCCTGTAGAGACCGGGCTAGCCCCCGTTGAAGTGCTTCGGTCCCCTAGTATAGATCAAATGGAAATCGATCCAATACTAGAGACGGAACCAGAAAGGGAGTCGTGGATGACCCCTCTAAAGAATTTCTTGATGAATGGAGCGCTTCCGACCAAGAAAAGCGAGAGGCGTAAAGTAATTCGTAAAGCTGCCTGATATGTTCTTCAAGGCGGAGATCTTTATAGACAAGGATTTTCGATGCCCCTTCTCCGGTGTATAGCCCACGATGACATCAAGCGTGTGCTGCAGGAGGTACACGAAGGCGAATGCGGCGATCACACTGGAGGGCAAACATTGGCAAAAAAGGTGTTGCGGCATGGTTATTTCTGGCCTACCATAAACAAGGATGCGGCAAAATACGCACGACGGTGTGATGCGTGCCAGAGATTTTCAAAGATACCTAGAGCACCTCCTAATCAGTTAAAAACGATGACGAGCCCATGGCCTTTCGCCATGTGGGGAATTGATATCATCGGAAGTCTCCCCATAGCTAGGGGCGGAGCAAAGTTCGCTATTGTGGCCGTGGATTACTTCACTAAGTGGGTCGAGGCTGAACCACTGACTATAATCACAACCAAACGAGTGATCAATTTTATCGTTAGAAACATCATCTGTCGATTTGGGATTCCAAAGATTGTGATAGCAGATAACGGAACTCAGTTCGATAGCTCTGAATTCAGAAATTTCTGCCAAAAATACCACATCGAGAATCGGTACACCTCTGTGGCGCACCCGCAATCGAACGGACAAGTCGAAGCGGCGAATAAAGTGATTAAGTCCATTCTGAAAAGAAGACTGAAGCGGGCCAGAGCCATGTGGGATGATGAATTGCCCTTGGCACTATGGGCCTACAGGACAACATATAAATCGGCAACAGGACATACCCCCTTCTCCCTTGCTTTTGGAACGGAAGCGGTCATCCCGGTTGAGATAAAGGTACCTTCTCACCGAGTGACTTATTATGATCCGATGACCAAAAATAAATTGCTCCTTGAGTCCCTGGATATGATCGAAGAAAAGAGGGATGAAGCAGACCTGCGTGCCTTAAGATGCAAACAATAGGTCACTCGATATTACAACAAAAAGGTTCGAGTCCGAACCTGGGAACCCGGAGACTTGGTTCTGAAACGTGTCTTTCCACCCCCAACTCATATGGGAGCGAAGTGGGAAGGACCGTATTCCATTCTGAGCAAGCTTGATAATGGAACCTTCAAGCTGGCAACCGTAGATGGAAAGGAAATCCCCAGAGTGTGGAATGCCCAACATTTACGGCCATACTTAACATAAGAGTTTCAAATCTGTTCTTTTTTGTTAAGAACCATATACAAGGCACGACTTGCCTAGAATAGTCTGATTTCTTAAAGCAAAAAATTATAAAGTGGACGTAGGTCATGATTCGACCGAACCACTATAAAAATATTGTGTGTCATTTACCTTTATTGCGCCTTTATTTATCTCCCTTTTTATTTTTATGGAAATTGCTGTGAATAATGCAACGATCCCAGAAGCGTATAATCATAAATGCCTTCCATCAGAATGGAATGTAATCACAAGTCAAAATTCCGAGGATGCAATAAAGTAAATTATATCGTTGATAGCGCTCTAACTCTCCAGAGCCGAGAGAGAGCATAACGGACATGAAGCCGATGTCCATAAGTCATGGCGGTGTACCATGATCGGAACCGCCTTGACGGAACTCTAACTCTCCAGAGAGAGAGAGTATAAAAGCGTCTCCGATTGAGCGCTGAGAAAGAGCTCCTTCCCCGCTAAAGGATCGTGGAGCGATTGAATTGCTGAGCTCGAACTCTAACTCTCCAGAGAGAGAGTATAAAAGCGTCTCCGATTGAGCGTTGAGAAAGAGCTCCTTCCCCGCAGAAGGATCGGGGAGCGATTGAATTGCTGAGCTCAAACTCTAACTCTCCAGAGAGAGAGAGAGTATAAAAGCGTCTCCGATTGAGCGCTGAGAAAGAGCTCCTTCCCCGCTGAAGGATCGGGGAGCGATTGAATTGCTGAGCTCGAACTCTAACTCTCTAGAGAGAGAGAGAGAGTATAAAAGCGTCTCCGATTGAGCGCTGAGAAAGAGCTCCTTCCCCGCTGAAGGATCGGGGAGCGATTGAATTGCTGTGCTCGAACTCTAACTCTCCAGAGAGAGAGAGAGAGTATAAAAGCGTCTCCGATTGAGCGCTGAGAAAGAGCTCCTTCCCCGCTGAAGGATCGGGGAGCGAATGAATTGCTGAGCTCGAACTCTAACTCTCCAGAGAGAGAGAGAGAGAGAGAGAGTATAAAAGCGTCTCCGATTGAGCACTGAGAAAGAACTTCTTCCCTGCTGAAGGAACAGGGACCGACTGAACTATTGAATTTGAACTCTAACCCCGGCAACCGCCAGGAGAGTATAAAGGAGTCTATGGTTAAGCACTGAGAAAGGTGCCAGAAATTCAGTACCACAAGAACAGTTATCTTATGAAATTTTCTAAGTCCCCCATATTCAGAAATAGGGGGAAACCTGCGAATAATGCTAATCAATCTTTAATAAGCCCTAGTTAAGCGCTACATTAACGATTGATTTGGGGCCATATGCATATACACATGAACTTTAATGCAGAAATGCAGCACGAAAATTTTCTTTCTGTTGTTTGACTGATTTGTAGTTATAATTAGATAGTTTATGACTAAACATGGAAGGTTTATTTGGGTACAGGTACACAATGATGCAAAAAGAGATAAACTTTCCTTTATATATTGCAAGCCTACAAAGCGAAAAACAACCTAGAAAACAAAAGTGAGGGCCAGTCTCATAATTACATTTCCTGGCCAGTGGGAAACTTAAAGACAGAATATAAACAAGCGGCAATATCCTATTTACGCTTTGACCTCTCCTCCTGCTTCTGTTTTTCCAGCTTCTCCTTGTCAACATCAGATTGATCTCCTTTCTTTCTCTTCCTTTTGTCTATGAGAGGAACATCCGACTCTTCAGAAGATTCCTCTTCCGCCGCCTTTCTCTTCCTTTTATCAGTAAGGGAAGCTGGGAAATCATCGGGATTCGCGAAATGTAGTTGTCTGCTGATGGATTTGGGCTGGATTTTCAAAATCATCCCAGTTTTGGGATCAAGTTCCGCGATAGGGACTATGTTCAGAGGCTCTTGTCCCACCATCTTCAAAGCCATCTCCTTTTCCTGCCTAGCTTTTCTGCTGGCCAAAGTTTCGTCATCATCGTCTTCGGTCTCTTTAGCGCCAATGATATCCTCCTCATCCTCTACATGGCACCCATCCATGTCTTTCAAGGCCTCGATGGTGTCAGCATCCCTGGGAACATCAGCACTAGGTGCCGGGACGCTTTTCTCTGCTGTTGTGTCCTCAGTCTGCTTCGATATATCAACACCGGCACCTGGCGAGACGACCTCCTTCTCCGCCTCTTTTCCTTTTTCAACACCCTTGTCGACGGGCTCACCACCTGTATTATGAGGAACACACGTTACTAATTCAATGGGTTGTTCTACCAGACGACGACAATTCACAATTGCTTTGACAAATTGTGGCGAAAAAAGGGAGATACCTTCCGCAGATCCTCCTTCTTGTGTAGCTGCAGGAGCTCCAACAACCACAGGAGTTAGGCCCAAAGGGATTAGTGGATCATCAGGATGGTATTCTTCAACTTCGGAGGTCTTGGGCTCCACGGCTGAACTCGAACCTTCGTCAGCTTTGCCTTTACCCTTAGCCAGGGCCCTCTCCTTTTCCATTTCCGCTTGAATCAGACGACGACCCTCTGCCAGGTCCTCGGGCTCATTATCCCTCAAGATGCTCCTCATCAACTCATCTTCATCAATTTCTTCGAAGTCGGTTTTCCTTACATCTCGAAATTTTGGATGTGAATTTGCAGCTTACTCGCATGTTTGAGGCCATTTCTAAGTTTATTAGACAGGGAAATTTGGGAATAGATCCGAGGGAAGGAGAATGGAAGACGAAAATTATGGGAAATCAATCCTACTATGAAATTGAATAATGTAGCGTCCGAGAGTTGGAAGAAGTCGGAGCAATGGAAGGAGAAAAATAGGGAAGGAGAACACGGAGCAAGCAAAATAGAAGAAGGCGACGGCGTGTAATTTGGCTTCAGAGAAATTGGTTTTGGCCAGTGACAGTAAGCAAACCTCCCTAACCGTCGGTTTGATAATTTTTACTATTCTTACTAAAAGCAACCCTTTTAGGTAACTGTCAAAAACATCTATTTCAATTTTTTTACACATGATTAACCTCTGAACAACAGTATTTTCCATGACGATCAAACACCGAATACCAGTAACTCGGTGACTCGCGGATGTGTTAGTTGGCGGTTATTGATCATGAAAATGACTTTACACGGTGGTTGATTACCGTATAAAATAATTTTGATATTATAATGCACATTAATCTTAATGCCTTTTTTTATATAGTATTCATAAGCATATTTCATGGAGCCCTTAGCACCAATCTTTAAATTTAAATGGACTTTTGAAAAAGGAAGAAAAAAAGTACAACAAACTTTAATAATTATATTAAAATAGATTATGTAAAATCTTAGGTTTATTTTAATCACTCATCTTTATTGAACTAATAAAAAATAATGTTTGGAATTACAAAGAAAAAAGTTGTTTTCAACAATATTTTAAATGGTTGGTGTTAGTATAAAAATATAGAAGTGAACAGTTTGAAAGCCGAATAAATGTAGTTTTATGTCTTACAAAATAATATTATATTATATCGCTTAAAATATGAAACTAAGCAATTTAGAAGGCTATTCTCTTTTACCATTCCAGAAAAAGTTATTTGTAAATAATAAAACATGAAAATATTGGTTAGGACAATATTTAAGGCTTTTTCAAGCCTAAGGACAATCCATTAAGAATTTATCCAGAAGGACAATGCATTGCAACTTTAAATAAGCCGTAAATCTCACGTGCTTCTAAATTCTTTTCTCTGCTCGATCGATTTGAGATTTTATTTCTCGATTTATAATTTTGGTTTGTGCGCTATCTCGATTTGAGATTTTATTCCTCCATCTTTAATTTCAATGCGCATATTTTATTTCTCGATCTTTAATTTCAGTGCATGTGTGATCTTTAATTCTCATCTGAGATTTTCCTACTTTAAAATTTTGGTTTTCATTCGCTTTCTAAATTGGCAAGTATCGATCGCAACTAACAATTAGGTTAAATCGGATTCTGTATGCTTTTTCATCTCAATTTCGTTGTAATTTTCTTCGAATTAATGTGATCAGATGGTTTTGCTTTATTTGGTGATTATTGGCCTCTTGTGCTGGTACGAACAGGTTTGTTTATATCTTAAACAATAATTCTATTGTGATAAATGGTTTTTTTATTTTAAATTTCAGTTTTTAAAATTAAGAGTATGCTTGTTTTAAATTTTGGAATTGTATTTATTATATAATTTGTACTATTGCATCCATCATCATCTTTTAAATGGAACTGCTTCATTTTTAATCAAACGTTCTATGATATACATAGTTTTTTTTGTGGTTATGTACCATTTTTGTTTGGACAAATTTTCAAAAAATGCTAGTTTTTCAAACTAATGACACAAATAGGTTAGTTTCAAAATTATTTGTAAATATAGGCTAGTTTTTGCCAGCTTAGCGATGAGCTGGCGCACTTCTGAAGTGCGCCCCCATAATATTGTATTGGCGCACTTGACAAGTGCGCCAGTACATATTTACACTGGCGCACTTGCTAAGTGCGCAAGTGTAAATTTAATTATGCATCAAATTACAAATATAATGATGTCGCGGACATAATATCCCTCTTAATTTTTGAGTCTGCTTCTTCAAATTTTAAGTCCAGTTGAGTTTCGCCTATAAATTTTACTGCTAAAATTAGCCTTTGAATACTTACGTCATTTTATTATTTCAAAGAATTTGCAGCCTTTAGCCCACAAATATACAACTTCCATTATATCAGGGCTAAAAGAGTGCACAAAATTCTCAATGTCAATCTGGTTCTTGCATTCAAGCTGAACATTATATTTAATGCTTTTATTACATGCAAACTAAAAAAGTAATTTTGACTACATCAAAGGTTTTCTTTTTGTATTATGTTAAGTTACACAAAATTAAATTTATTAACATACATAATAAAGGGAATGTCGATCGATGAAACACATGATAATGCAAATTTATAAAAAGCATTGTTACTAATTTTTAGCACCAGTCCTAGGATATCAAACATTCTATGATAAAAAGTATAATTTATTTGAGTTACTCACACATGCCTACCCATTATCTAATACGAAACTCATTTCCTAGTATGAGACATTCCGTTATGAACGCTATCAAAAACGTGCTATATATTTTACTGAAACTCAAAATGAAGAGACAAGAAAAGAAAAGTAACAAATATAAATCATATTATTGCATGGAATATAAATTGTACAAGCATTTGCAACCACAAACATAACTTAACCTTCCGTATTGAAAGATCAAAGTCAATATAACTTGACTTTTGTACAAAAAAATATATTGGCGCACTTGCCAAGTGCGCTAGTGTAAATATACGCTGGCGCACTTGGCAAGTTCACCAGTGTAAATATATACTGGCGCACTTGTCAAGTGTGCCCCATATTTAAAAAAAAAAGTTGGTCAACTCATCGCTGAGTTGGTCAAAACCAACCTATGTTTGCAAATAGTTTTGAAACTAGCATATTTGTGCCATTAGTTTGAAAAACTAGCATGTTTTGAAAATTTGTCCTTTTTGTTTTGATATAGTACCAGCTTTTTGTATCAGTTTTATATTATTATGTATCAGTTTTATGTCTGTGGGTATCAGAATCGTTTAATGTAGGTATTCGTTTTAATTATTTATTTTGTTGATTGATTTTTTTGTTTATTTGATTTTTTAGTCTTTTGGTTCTATTTGTATTCAGCGGTTCTTCTTTTAATATTCGATTGTCCGTGGATTGCTCATTCTATGATTTGAGGAACAAAATATGTCGGCACTGGTCTCAACTAACTCCTTTATCCATTGAGATTAGCTATGTGTTTGAGAACAGAACTAATAGTGTTGACACCAGTTCTGATCTTCAAAGTATTGTTTGCTTTCAACTACATAAGAAGAGTGTTTTTTTTTGTTTCACTGTTAAGGTAAATGATTTTCAATTGGAAAATGTCAACGATGTTTCTATTTCACTTTCATCCAATATTTCAATGCATTCATCATCTAGTGAATCTTTATGATCAAAAATTGGCATGCATAACAAAAGTTATTTGAAAGGCATTATGAAAGAAGGTTCTACGTTATCTATTTTTGATATTATTTGCTTTTGTTTTGGAGGCAGTATTGATTTTAGAGAATTTTTCATGGCGTACCAATTCAAATGACACATGAGTTACTTTTTTGAAGAATAGTTCTACTAGGATTATGGTTGTTTGCTCTTCATATTCAAGTGAATGACCCTTTAAAGTGCACGCTTCTTGTGATTTTGGGCAAGTTAATAGGTATTTTATTTGGAATTTGGTTGTTGAGAATTCTTGTGGCGGTGGGCTTAGAAATTTGAATACACCCCTGCCTTTCTAGTTCATTTGTTAAGTTTTTGATAATTGATGAAATTCGAGACCATCCTAGTAATAAACCTAAAGATGTTATTGTTGATTTTCGTAGGGAGTATAAAATTAAATTGTCTTACTCTTTTGCTAATTGTGGAAAGCAACTTGCTTTAATGGAATTGCACGGTAATAATGTCATGTCTTATAATGGTTTGAGCTGGTATTTAGAGGCGTTAAAGAATTATAACCAGGGTACTTATGTTGTTATGGATGTTAATCCTTCTTCAAACCAATTTGAGAGAGATTTTGTTGGTCTGGGTGCTTATATTCTTGGGTAAAAGTATTGTCGAGCTATGATATTTCTAGCTGATACTCATTTAAAGGGGAGGCCAAGTGTATTAATGGGTGCCACTACAAAGAATGGTAACCAAGGTATGATGTTATTATTTGTTGATTTAAATCATATTGTTATTTTTTATGCTTATCATTAGCATCAGTTTTAAGTGTTTGACAGTATCATTTTATATTTTAGTGTTTACTGTGAATATCATTTTATTGTAAGTTAGTATAACATTTTAGTTATTATCTGTTAGATATCAATTTTATATGTCTGATGGTATCATTTTCTTGTTACAACTATTAGGTATCGTTTTTGTATGTTTCATGGCATCAATTTTTAGGTAAAATATTTTAAATAACAGCTTTTAATGTCTAATGGTATCGGTTTTTTAGTTACAGCTTTTAGGTATCATTATTATAAGTCTACTAGTATCAGTTTTCATGTATTAAATTTTATGAAGTATCGGTTGTCGTTAGTATTAGTATCAGTTTAATATCTAAAGTTTTTAGGTATCAGTTTACATTATTACAGATATCGGCTTTTTTATATGACCATTAATTTTTATCTATTTTGGTTTTTATTTCGATATTTCTTTTGTAGGTTTTCCCTTTAGCTTTTAGTATTTAATATAATTGCATTCTTCTATCATTTCACATCGTTATGATCGAAACAGTGTCCCAAGGCAGTGTCATGTCTGACACAAAAAGATCAAATAAAAAGACCAGCTCGAAAGCTCCTATTGATAGTGGAAGCGGGTCTTCCCAACAAGTTCCGGAGGAAGCTCCTCCAAAGAATGTTGCCATCGAGAAGTACTCTTTTATTTCTTCCTAAGAATAAGTCATGTTATATTAGAGGATTTTTGTATCTCTGGAGTCAAGGCTACTCCTTCGAAGGCTGATCATACCATCAATAACCCCTCAATAGGGTTTTTCGCATATACCATTATTCATATCTAGCATGATGATTCATTCTTTTTCCAATTTTTATTCATGATTTCCTCCATAATCTAAGGATTGCTCTGATTGAGTTTGCCCCTAATGCTTATACGTTTATTCTTGGGTTGAAGGTTCTCTTCAAGGAGTCTAGAGGTTATTCACTTGATGTCACCGCTCTCGAACAATTAGTTCATTTAGCAAAGCTCATTAGGTGAACTCACAAATCTACAGGGCTTACCTTTCACTGAAGTTAGTCGAAAGGAGCATTAATAAGGCCTTAGAGTGGGAACACCAATTCTTCTTCTTTAGATGTCCTCCCAACATCTATGAACCTTCATTCAGCTTGGTAATCATTTCAAAGCATTTTTTTATTATGATGTTAACATACATGTCCCTTCTTCGTCAACAACGTTATGAGTTCATTTCCAGGTGGGGTGCTAAAGTCCCCAAGTGCCAAAACAAAATCCACCATGAAAGAGATGGCGAAAGCTTCTTCATCTTTAGGAAAGAGGTCTCTCTTGACTTTTCACCTCCTTGTAAAGCTTGTTGTTCTCTCGATCGTTCAAAGGCGCTTTCACCAGTGATGCATTACCGGCCATCTAGTGTTTGTTATTTGGTGAGAGGTGATCCTCATAGATTTTATTCCATGTCACCCATTCGTCTTGACTCTTCCAGTAAGCTTAAAATTCGCTCCTGGAAATAAAGAAGCCTCATTATTTTGTTCCTTAACTGTTTTTTCCTTTCGCGGTTACTGCTTCTGACACCTTGGGTGTCACTCCTCTTACTAGAGTTTCCCTTGCCGCCTCTTATAAGTGCGAAATTAGAAAGGTAATATATAATATCAAGGTGATGACACAGAAGAGGTTTCTGAAACTCGGGCGGAAGGCGGTCCAATAAGGCAAAAGTCAGTGATTTAACTTCGGTAGTGACTTCGATGGGTGAAGATGAGATATCAACAATCTCTTTTTTGGCTTCCTTACCACCTCCGATTGTTTCTTAACAAGCTTTCAATAGTGAAGTCTCGATCGAAATTCATTCTACTGTAGAAACTCCCTTGCTGCCTCCTCAACCTTCTACTTCTCTTATTCTCTTGGAAGACATGTTCACTACATTTGGGGTCTTCTCTTTTCCCGCTTGCGTAATCAGTATCATTGGTTCTTCATCAAGTCCTCCTTCGTAGATTTCTTTTTCCGATCTGGTTAAGGCAATAGTCGACTCTCCTTCATTTCCCCACACTATTCTTTAGAACAGAATATTGTTATCGCTCATCAACCTTCGGTAATTTTTTGACTTTGGAATTCTTTTATTTATTTCGTTTGCTATTTCGTACATTCCTTGTATTTTTGCAGTTTGTGAAACAATGGTTTTCTTCATAGAAAGATGTTGCTGATATGCTTTCTCTTAAGAGGAAAATCGAGCTTTGGAAGCGTAAAATTATGAAGTATCTATCACAAAGAACGAAGCCCTGAGGGAGCTAGATGTTACAAAAGCTTCCCTTTCGGAGTGGGAAAACTAAGTGAAATCTCTCATAAGTCAGAATCTGGTGGTAAGCATTGAACTGGATAAGCCTAAGAAGAAGTTAGAAAATATAGGTTCGAAATATGCATCTCTTTCTTTTGGCCCTAAGAAGGTGTCTGAAAGAGAAAGGGATGTCTATTTAAAGTTCTTGTTGCTTTCAAAGAAGCCAAGTGGAAGGTTAACGACTTCTTGGCTCGCTCAATTGATGAAATTTTGACGAATACCTTTGCAGATGTCGTCGTGACTTCTTAATTCGAAAACAAAGACAAATGCCCTAATCTAAACTCCCTAACCATCCTTCGGACGTAGTGAGGAATTTCAAATGAAAGTAGACATTCTTGAGAAGTGTGGTGATATCTCTCAAAAAATTGTGGATGTTGAGAAGCTTCTTTCTTTCGAAGCCCCAAACATTGATAAGAATGATTCCAACAAGGACAACGAAGAGGATGATGAAGCTTTAGATGATGACATAGAGATCTCCTCTAGAAGTGATGATGGTGATGATAATGGTCATAATAATGAAGGCCCGAAAGGCGATCCCAACCATTCTAAAGAAAAACAAGTGTTGAGGAGCCTGGAGATTCCTTTGACAAAGGTTGTGGAGGAGTTCGTCGATCTTCAAAGGAAGGTGATACTACTACTACTATAGGGAAAGGTGCTTCTAACGTTGAAGCTTCCTCTTCCATAATGACCGTCAAACTAGTTGAGCTTTTGACGATTCTTGAATTTGATAATATTTTAGAGGCATGCTCAACAACACACTCTCCTGAACCTATTCTTCAGGTATGATATTATTTCTTTTAACATTTTATTTGTTTATTAGCAGTTAAGTCACAAAAACATTTTGTAGCTTTGGATTCATTGAAAGCAATCAATATCCTTTAAGGATAAGGTTGGTAAAATGCTAGAAGAAACAAAAAGCAGATAAGGCATTATAATGACTTATCTGATAATAACTTCATGGTTGACCAGGGTGCCTCTGCCTCAATGTCATCGAAGAGTAACGAAGTAGGTCCTCGCTTAAAGAAGGCTCGCCTTCGGGAATGAAAGTCTCAGCTCTCTTCTAGATGTTAATCGAAGAAAGTGATTGCTTAATCGTTTTCTCTGGGAAGCTTAATGTCATTATATGAAGGATGACTTTTACTTCTTCGGAGATCTTAATAGAGGCTAGCTTCGGCACTTCCTATGGAGATACTTAATAGAGCTTGGACATGACCCACACTTGAAGGATACATGGAACCTTCCTATAGTGTTTTCGTTACCCCTTGTTCTTTCACCTGAGAAACTCTCAAACTATAAAGTCAAACTTATTTTAGAAATGTTAAAGAATTCAATTTTGTATGAATCATCCTAAAACTATGTAAATATCTGCACGAAGTAAATATAAACCGGTTTCTTTTTTGTTATGCTTTACTCTTAGTGTCATTTTTGTCCATAAATTATGTCGTACGAATTCTATTTGTGAATAATATTGTTGTATTAATTTGTTTTGATCAGGCTTTCCATCCAATCACATTCAATCCTTCGGAGGTTCCTTCTACCCAAATCATAATAGTACTGAAGAGGGAAAGACCTCTGGAGGCTTTGTTCCTTCAAAATTCGCAGATAACCCTCACCCTTTACAAAGGTTTAACAATTTCCAAGAGCAAAGGGTTATCATGTTAAATCTTCGGTAGTATAGAAGGAGTTTGGAAGGGAAGCTTGTTCAACAGGAAAAATACTTAATTACAACAAAGAACCACGTAAAGGCTAATCCTTCATCGGAATTTGATAAGGACATGGACCTGCTCTAGTAGCAAGTTTGCAAGCTTGTATTTCAATTAGAGAACAGCTAAGCTTCTTGCAAATCTTTGGAATTAATTTTAAATGACAACACCCTTGATTTTTCAACTTCTTCATTAGAGGTTCCACCTGGTCCGACCGAAGTGACAAGACATAAGAAAGAAGTCGTGGAACATTTTCCTTATTTGGTAAATCCTCCAAAGGGCTTAGACAAAAGCTTGTAGAGGACTGGGCTAAAAAAGTGAAGCATGAATTTTGACCACAAACAAAAGGATGATGCCAACCATTGTAATTGTGAATATGTTAATCAAATTAAACTTTTGAATAAGGAGATATATGATCTCAAGAAATGCAACGTCGATTATGAGAGAGCGAACAAATTCTCACAAGAACTAACATAACATACAATCGAGACCTTAAAGCTCAAATTGACTTTATTGATGACACCAACAGTGCCAGTGACAAAGAAGAGAAGCTTAAGGACATGCTTTAGATTGTCTTGAAACACCTTTCATACCATGCATTATCAGAGAATTTGAAAGAAAAACTTAATAATTTGTGAATTCCCTTCACTTTCTAGTTTCTTGTTTATATACGAATATTCATTCATTTGTAACTTAATCAGATAGTTGATTCAAAATCAATGGTAGTTATCCTTTGTCTTTCGGCTTGTTTACTTGAGCATTTTTTGCGTGTGTGACTTATGGGCTTACCATTTTATTAGTAAACACAATATGTCAAAACCCATATTTTGGCATGACAATCTTGAATACTTCACTTTGGAAATAATTAATAAGAACAAAGCTTCCTTCAGGCTATTGAGAACCCAAGACCTAGATCCTAGTATTAAGACAATAGAAATCTAGAAACAATTATCTGACGTAATAGATTCAAAGCCTCCTTCAGCTTAATAAAAGGTCAAAAACCTAGATTCGGGTAATAATAGAAATCCAGAAACCATGATCTAGAAATTATTGAAACAAAGCTACCTTCGTCTTAACATGAAACCTGAAACCCGAATTCGAATAATAATAGAAATACAGAAGCCATCATCTATAAATTACAGATACAAAGTCACCTTTGGCCTAATATGAGAACCGAAACCTAGATTTAGGTAATAATAGAAATCCAAAAAACATAATTTGGAAATTACAGATATGAAGCTGCTTTCGGCTTAATATGAGACCCAAAACCCAAAATCGGGTAATAATAAAATCTAGAAACTATAATTTAGAAATAATAATTATTGACGGATCTCCTATGGGCCTAATATATTATCCAAAACCTAGTCTTTGGCATTGAATTTCAGAATTCCAGAAAACCTTCATCATGAAATGTTGGATATGAAGCCACCTTCGGCTTAATAGAAGTCCCGAAACCCATACTCGGATAATAAGATAATAGTAGTTCAAAAATCTTTTTACGTAAGTAGTAGATACAGATCCACTGTGAAAAGTCGATGTGTACAACTTAAAGGATCTATATGGATATAGCGGAAATGTATGTGATATGCTAGCTAAATACTATGCAATAGTTACGCAAATAAAACCTAAGTTACATAGATATATCACAAATAAAGTAAATGCAATAAATAAAGTAAAGTGACATCAGGAATTTTTATACTGGTTCGGACTTCCCGCCCTACGTCCAGTCCCGAAGCTCCTATTCGAAATTTACTAACAACGCCCTCTCTTAACCCAAAGTAATAGGTCAGTACACCTGTAAGAACCCGTAACTTCCCCGTGAAGGAAAGAGAAGATACTTTGAGTACAACACACAAAAGAACGCAGACAGAAAAACATTTCATTGTTATTACAATAATTCCATCAGATACAATAATATACAGAGTATAAATGAATAAATTACATTCGATAAATATCAGAGATTACAATAAATTACATAGCAGCGGAAAAATATATAAAACACAACTGAAAGTGATACACGGATACGGAGCTTTCCGAGCATCGTTCCAGCTGTAAATCAGGATCCTGTGAATATAAATCTGCAAAACCAAAACTACCAGCTGCCCGTGTCGAAAATAGGGGCACCCAGAGTTTAGGTTAAAACAATAAACTCCAGGTCAGTCATGGGACTGGTGTGAGAACTAAAACAGTTATTTAAAACTTTACTTTACAAGAGAGTAATTCAAGGGACTACGCCGTATAACACGGAACGGGTTTCCTCCCAAGAATACTAGTGCATATAACAAAACAGCGCAATGCTCTTTGAAAAAATGAAGCTATTATAAGACCCAGGTCCCATCACACAATGCAACGCAAGCCGGAGGATAGGGTTTTCCCTTATAATAGCCAAACATGCTTGGTACGTCAAAACAAATCATTTGATACTATTATAAGTGTATAGTGTCAAAACAATTTTCAATCATAAATATCAATCATATGCGGCATGGGTACCATCTATCATGTCGCCATACTAGTTCTACAATTAAAACCGCAATATCACATATTGGAAATTGGATTTCCGTCATGAGTCGAGGCAAGGGGCAAGCTCCTCTCCACGTTCGAGACACTCTAGCAAATGCCTCAGGACCCCACTTTGATCCTTGGAATCGGCTGGGCCGGTCCTCTCTTACTTTTGAGGATTGGCAATTCCTGAACACACGTTTCCCGGTCCTTACAGACCTATATCCGAGGCGCCTCGCATTCCAACAACCACACAGGTGAAAAGTATATAAATGTCAGGGCTGGTAGGTCACCGACACCACCCTAGCTAGAAAGAAACGTCGTGCTCTCCCAGCGGTCCGTCTCCCATTTTTGACTCATACCGAGGTGTGAGGCTCGCGAATTCACGTTATACACAAAGCTACGCCACACATGCCGTTCTTTGATCATCAACCACAAGACTTTGCTTTTCAACAGAAGCCTTGATCAATTGCCACTTACGCGTGCCACACTGGCAATTCACTCCATGCGAATGATGTCCATCGATATACAACCTCTGAGCTCGTACGTCTCAGAGAAGGGCGTTAAGCACGAGAATAAATTCTCCGCCGCCAAACAGATGTATATTTAGTAGAGATCAATCAACACAGAATAAAATCCAATGTCAGACACACAATCCATTTACAAGTTCGTTCGGGGTCTGAACGAAACCGGAGGCACTTTCCTCGCATATCCATCCATCTCCAAGTACGTCTGGACGATCACCAACTGTTTCCCTCATCCTGGGTGTACAACCCAACCAAGATCATCAGTAATCACCCAAACGATGTGAAGACTTCCGGTCTTCAACCACCGTCTTCATCTTCGACATCTCGTCGAATCGGTTATTCAGAATGGGTATAAACCCGGCCTTTCTGAATAACCCACGTATATGATAAACAAATGTTACACAAACGCAACGAATGCCTTATTCCAATTCAGAATATTCTTTTATTCACAAAATCACATTCTTAGGGAAAGGTTCCCATTAATTTTATCCAAGATAAATTCTTCTAAATTTATTCTTTAATCTTCCTTTGGATATCATTTCAAACTAGTCGGGATTAGCGAGCCACACCGAAGTAATTATTTATTTTATTTCCCAATCCCAACCTATATATCCCATGGAGAAAACTGGTAATACTCCACATCTAACACCACAGTGTTATCGGAAAAATTAATTACCATTTCACGTTCAAATCTAATTAAAGATTTAACTATCGCTTTGGAGCAAAACTGGTGGTACTCCATTCTCGATCACCTTCCAGATTTGATAATTTAAATAATCAATTCACTTTTTAATCTAATTAAAGATTCATTAAAACTCCACTTAGTTTCAATCTTTTCAAAAATCAATATCCTGCCTTTAACTGGGTTAAAGAACCAATGTCATCTAAAACACGATTCACGACAAACCCAAATCACATTTGATTGTTAATCGGGTTAAAGAACAGGTGTTGTTCAAAACACCGCTCACGATAACCCCAAAAACCAATTCAAATTCAATTCCAATTAAATATTATTTAATTGATACACTTCATTAAATCTAAATAGAAAGATTTAATCTTTTTCTCTGTTGGGCTTAAGAACAGTGTTAATGAAGACACCTTTCACGACAATCCCAAATCACATTTGATATTAAATACAAGGCTCTGAATAAAAAATATACCGGCTTATATTCAATATCAAATCCTGAAACCAACAAATATCGTATTGGAAATAACGATATAAAATGTCTTTCAAATTCCCATAACCATATCTGTATAATCCCGGAATCCAATATCGAAACATTCCGAAGATAATTTCGATTCAACTCTAGTCCAATTCACGTATTGGGAATATTGATTATTTTTAAAATCACTTTCAAATTCAATTTATTTATTTCAAAAATAAATTGATTTTAATTCTAGTTCAAAACTAGTTCATTTCGATAAAAATCTATTTTTATCATTTCAAATGTGGAGTTTTTCATCCCAGTTCTTTCCAATTCACATATTTTGATTTTACACAAATTATCAATATTTTTAATAATTTTATCAAGGCCCGTACAGTCGATTTCCATCAACGGCCATCGAACTGCACTTACGGCGACTTTTTCCAAATTTGATTTGGACATAATTCCAAATCCAACCATTAGATTTCAAATTTCTAATATTCATTGGAAAGCTCTTTTCGATACGAACCCAAAGGTTCCAGTTTTAGGAGAATCCGACGGTCGGATCTCCCGCAACGTCAATTCGAAGTCAATGGTCGAAATTTACGAACTGCCGCGGCGCGGCGCGTTCTATTCAGGCCATTACATATATAATATATATATATATTATATATATATTTCGTCGATTTCCTTTTAAAACGTATTTTATAAATCGTTTTAAATTCGTTTTCAAAACCATTTCAACTCTATATTCAATTTCAAATCAAAATTGAATATTTCCTATCATTACTATATAAATGATAATATTTTCAAAACGTTATATTTTGAAATCACTTCCTTTTCAATATTCATTATAAAAACGAATATAATCGATATAAATATCATTCACATCAAAATAGCGCAACTCTAATCAACACGGCTTTATATATTTCTATAAATTCGTTATTCTATTCAACAAATGAATATATATTCTATTCAACACATGAATCTATATTTCTTTCAACACACGACTATTTTTGTTTTGTAAAATATTTTATAAAATCATGGTATCTATCGTTTGATTTTTAATTAGACTCCAAAATGAAGTAGTTCTAATTTTAAATATGATAAAGATGTAAATTTTATTGTTAAAATATTTTACTCAACATGTGAATAGTTTCAACACATGAACATCGTCAACACATGACTATTTTTATATTCAGCACATGAATTTTCTTTTATAATATTCATTATTTTCCCGATTGAAATGAGGCCCAATCAATTACCATATAACGTTAATTATATGGATTCCATACAACACATGTATATAATAGCAATGATAAACAATCAATCATCATCCAAAGTGCACCACACAACTGCATAAGCATCAAATATAAATAATCGACACTTACACAGTCTGTCGACCAATCGATCGACATATAATTAAATAATTGTGATTAGTGTAACCAAATATCATCCCAACACCCGTATGGGGTTTCAAATCAACAAACACAGATTTTTATTTGTGCAATTGGGTGATGTGTAAAATTTATCATCCCAATCAATATCAGTCAAATCAGTGTATATAAACAAATCGGCCGATTTGTTTATAAATATTTATTTATTCACTTTCACGTTAAAAATTGTATTTTTAACGATAATTAATTTATTTCAACCATCTACAATTTATCATCGATTTCACATCAACATCACAAACAATTTTCACAACACATCAATCAAACAAACAAGCCATCCATGGTCTGTGGATGACGGGTGTCGGGTGCTGCTAAGCACCGTCTGCATCCTCGTATATATATATATATATATATATATATAACTAGAAAAAGAATTTTAGAGTGAGAAATTCTCACCGATAGCTATCCCAACTCCACGACACTTCATTTATAGAAATCTTCGTCGTTCTCTCCCTTTGTCACTTTCGTTGCCCGTATTCACTACATATATAAAAATCGAATTTTTACTTTGCTATTCAATATATAAAAATCGAATTTTTACTTCGCTGTTCAATATATAAAAATCGAATTTTTACTTTGCGATTCAATATATAAAAATCGAATTTTTACTTCGCTATTCAATACATAAAAATCGAATTTTTACTTCGCTATTCTCTATATAAAAATTTCGCCTTTTCAAAAATAAATATTTCGCCTCTTCAAAAATAAATATTTCGCTTTTTCAAAAATAAATATTTCGCCTTTTCAGAAATAAATATTTCGCCTTTTCAAAAATAAATATTTTTATTTCGCTATATCTATAAAGATGATATTTTTACTATCTTACCTATATAAAAATTATATTTTTATATTTCTACAATATAAAAGATTATATTTTTATTATCTATATAATATGAAAATTATATTTTCAACCTTTACATACGATAAAAATTATATTTTTAACTTCCTTATCATATAAAAATCATATCTTTAACTTTCCTATCGAATAAAATTCAGTTTTTATCTCAAGGAAAATAAATAAAGCTTGAAATTAAAACTTACATTTTCTTTGAAGGAGAGGAGGGGTTCATTGCGCGTCCTAGGACCGAAGAAGGAGGAAACGGAGGGAGTAAGAGGGTCGGAGGGGATGTGGTAGCGGCGCAGGGTTTCAGGAGGGAGGGGGTGCGGCGGGTTTTCAGAAGGAAAAGGAGAAGAGGAGGGGGCAGCTACTGGGAGGAGGTGGAGAGAGAAGAGAGGAAGAAGAGGAAGAAGAGGAGAGGGAGGCGGCGGCAGGTGGTGGCGCCCCACCTGGGGCGGCGGCGAGCTCATCGGGGGGGGGGGGGGGAGGGGGGTCGCGATCCCCCATTCTCTCCCTTTTTATTTTTTTTCTTTTCTTCGTCGATCTGAATGAACGAAGGGGTGGCAGAATGAATAAAGGAAGAGGAGAGAGGAAGTTTTTATTATTATTTTAATTCCAGAAAGTTGACTTTTTCATACGACCTCTAAACGAGGCCCACCGCCTGTCGTCTGTAGTGCTTTACCCCCATTCCAAACACAACGGGATATGTATCGTAAGCTGATTCGATCAGTTTTCGTCAAAATCAACATATAACTCTATATATTGAATTTGAACGTGCATTTCAATTCACTGGGGTCACATACTTACTCCATAAATCCCAGAAAATATTTTCTAGCTTCATATTGACGATACGGTCCTAACAAAACTAATTTCGTTGAATTCCGAGACAGTTGGAAAAATGGCCATTTTCCAGTCGATTAAAATCAACTGAAACTGGTCAAACACGTTTTCCTTTGCCACGCTCACATATTGATTCAAAAAATTGTGAAATTTGAAACCTAGCAATAATTTGACATCACGGATCCAACTAAAGTGGTTTCGTCGAAATCCGAGGTCGTTCGCAAAATTTCCATTTTTAAGGGCCTGGATTTCATAGCGACTATTCAGAATTTTCAACTGGACATATCTTTTGATTCCCGCTATGAAATTTCAATTTTTTGGATTCGTTGGAAAGATATTCCCAATTAGATCCTAATGTTTTTGGTTTCACTAAAATACAGACTGTTTTGCACCCGGTACATTCAATTGAAGTTTGAAATCGAATTATCGAATTACCGCGCCATTTTCAATTCTATTTATAATTATATATAATTATTTATATTCTAACAATGACGTATATAATATATACGTTCGAATTCCATTCAAAATAAATTTATCATCGATATTATTTAAAATAATTCATTTTAAATGTTCAAAATTCACTAAAATTGCCAAAATAAAATTTTTAAACTGGCCCAGATTTTCCGGGTTGTTACAATCTCCCCCACTTAAAACTTTTCGTCCCCGAAAAGGAACAAAGTCGAAAGTGGTTTGATTAATCAACTCTACGTTCGATCTGGCTTTCATTCTCTAACTTTTCAGTTTCTGAGAATTTTCAAATTCTTCAAAAATTTGGCTAACACCCGGAATTTTCGAAAAATTTCGCCATAACCTCCTTTGTACGGGGAGAGGTTTGGAAATTTATTGGGCCGTATTAAGTACCCAATAAATCCTAATAAGCATACACATATTTATAGTGATATATTCTGGTGTTTACAGGGGAGCGTGTATTGATAATAACTCCAGAGAAATAAATTCTCGTCACCCTGTCAACGCCTGAGGGAGTGTGTATTTTAAATGCTCCAGAGGATAAATCCTCGTCACCTCGTCCTGTGTGGGAAATAAATAGTCCATGTGCCGTATCTAATAACTAGAGAGACGTGATTATTGTCAACTCTAGACCCGTGTGGGGTTTTTATTAATCTGGCAATTTTATCGTTACAATTTTATATAGTCCATATCAGTCATTAGTCATCAGTTCAACCTGTAAAATATAGTCATCGCCATACAAGCCTCTCGCCCGTATGGTAAATCTTCCACCTCGTCACACAAGCTCCAAATGCTTATGTGGTATATGATGAAGTATGCCTATCTTCCAGAAGTATGCCATGTAATGTAGTTCAAAATTAATTGTTGCTATCCTATGGCGATGTTTATTATTTACACACAGAATAACCAGCACTCCGCATCCAATGGCACTCACAGGAGTTGATATAATAATAAAAGTGCGCATCCAACTCATTAAGGTTTACCTATTTGTCGGGCACACAAATAAATTCTTTACTCAACAGCTAATCCAATTTCCTGTTCAAACATATATAATGCACAAGTATATATTTCTAACTATTTTCTTATCAGTTCAATGTGTGATTTAATTGAATAAATTTGTTCTAATTTTTATTGATGATATTCTAATCTTCTCTAAATCAAAGTCCGAAAAGGAACATAACAATGGAAGCCGAAAAGGAACGAAGCCGAAAGTTGTTCAACAAATCAACTCAACTTCCATTATTTTGACTACGGCTTAAGTTCTTCAACTTTTCAGTTTCTAAGAACTTTTCAAATTTTTCAAAAATTTGGCTAACACCCTAAATTTTCGAAAAATTTCGCCATAACCTCCCCTGCACCGGGAGCAACGGGAAAATCCCGAAATTGCCATATAGGCCTTCTGATCTCAAAAAGAAAAAGAAAAAGCCAAGCGGCTAGTCAATCGGCTCATAAAATCATCATCACCCAAACAAAACAGTAATTTATAGTAAATATGTACCTATTTGTCGGGCAAACGAATTTTATTCCTCTGCTCTAGCCTCCTTGCTATGACCTGTTCAATAGATATACATGTATATGCATGCAAATGCGACCAATTTTCGATACAATTCAATATTTAGTTCAATTAGGCTAAATGGTTCAAAATTATCAAACAAATAAACAACCAACACAAACATCAGCCAATTAGTGGATTAACGTTTCAAGTTCATAATTTGATATATATACACAAAATCTTGTTTTTGATGCCAAATCACAACAATGAATTCTAGTTATATTTTGGTTCTCACACCAGTCTGATGGAAGTATATAGAAACCACACCTTCGAAACACGAACATAAATATTGATGATGCCATGGTCATTATCAACATCATCTCCGGGCGACTAGAGTGTGATTCTATATCTATCCAGTATATTAAAACTTCGAATATATGTTCATGACGCGTATACGCGAAATCTTTATATACTCGATTGTCCATATTCAAAATAAATAAATATTTAAATACGTATAAAGCGATTTAAATTTTCAAAACAAAATGTTTTCATTTGAAAAATATACTCTTCACACTCGTTCTAGGATACTACTGATCCTATCTCTAACGAGTCATTCTAATTGGATATTACTAATCTAAGATCTGATGAATTCTTTCGTTTGGTTCTAATGTGTCTTATTCTCGAGCTCTGTAAACCAAAGCTCTAATACCACTGTAAGAACCCGTAACTTCCCCGTGAAGGAAAGAGCGGATACTTTGAGTACAACACACAAAAGAACGCAGACAGAAGAACATTTCATTGTTATTACAACAATTCCATCAGATACAAGAATATACAGAGTATAAATGAATAAATTACATTCGATAAATATCAGAGATTACAATAAATTACATATCAGCGGAAAAATATATAAAACACAACTGAAAGTGATACACGGATACAGAGCTTTCCGAGCATCGTTCCAGCTGTAAATCAGAATCCTGTGAATATAAATCTGCAAAACCAAAACTACCAGCTGGCCGTGTCGAAAATAGGGGCACCCAGAGTTTAGGTTAAAACAATAAACTCCAGGTCAGTCATGGGACTAGTGTGAGAACTAAAACAGTTATTTAAAACTTTACTTTAAAAGAGAGTAATTCAAGGGACCACGCCGTATAACACGGAACGGGTTTCCTCCCAAGAATACTAGTGCATATAACAAAACAACGCAATGCTCTTTGGAAAAATGAAGCTATTATAAGACCCAGGTCCCATCACACAATGCAACGCAAGCCGGAGGATAGGGTTTTCCCTTATAATAGCCAAACATGCTTGGTACGTCAAAACAAATCATTTGATACTATTATAAGTGTATAGTGTCAAAACAATTTTCAATCATAAATATCAATCATAGGCGGCATGGGTACCATCTATCATGTCGCCATACTAGTTCTACAATTAAAACTGCAATATCACGTATTGGAAATTGGATTTCCGTCATGAGTCGAGGCAACGGGCAAGCTCCTCTCCGCGTTCGAGAGACTCTAGCAAATGCCTCAGGACCCCACTTTGATCCTTGGAATCGGCTGGGCCGGTCCTCTCTTACTTTTGAGGATTGACAATTCCTGAACACACGTTTCCCGGTCCATACAGACCTATATCTGAGGCGCCTCGCATTCCAACAACCACACAGGTGAAAAGTATATAAATGTCAGGGCTGGTAGGCCACTGACACCACCCTTGCTAGAAAGAAACGTCGTGCTCTCCCAGCGGTCCGTCTCCCGTTTTTGACTCATACCGAGGTGTGAGGCTCGCGAATTCACGTTATACACAAAGCTACGCCACACAGACCGTGCTTTGATCATCAACCACAAGACTTTTCTTTTCAACAGAAGCCTTGATCAATTGCCACTTACGCGTGCCACACTAGCAATTCACTCCATGCGACTGATGTCCATCGATATACAACCTCTGAGCTCGTACGTCTCAAAGAATGGCGTTAAGCAAGAGAATAAATTCTCCGCCGCCAAATAGATGTATATTTAATAGAGATCAATCAACACAAAATAAAATCCAATGTCAGATACACAATCCATTTACAAGTTCATTCGGGGTCTGAACGAAACCGGAGGCACTTTCCTCGCATATCCATCCATCTCCAAGTACGTCAGGACGATCACCAACTGTTTCCCTCATCCTGGGTGTACAGCCCAATCAAGATCATCAGTAATCACCCAAACGATGTGAAGACTTCCGTTCTTCAACCACCGTCTTCATCCTCGACATCTCGTCGAATCGGTTATTCAGAATGGGTATAAACCCGGCCTTTCTGAATAACCCACGTATATGATAAACAAATGTTACACAAACGAAACGAACGCCTCATTCCAATTCAGAATATTTTTTTATTCACAAAATCACATTCTTAGGGAAAGGTTCCCATTAATTTTATCCAAGATAAATTCTTCTAAATTTATTCTTTAATCTTCCTTTGGATATCATTTCAAACTAGTCGGGATTAGCGAGCCACACCGAAGTAATTATTTATTTTATTTCCCAACCCCAACCTATATATCCCATGGAGAAAACTGGTAATACTCCACATCTAACACCACGGTGTTATCGGTAAAATTAATTACCATTTCACGTTCAAATCTAATTAAAGATTTAACTATCGCTTTGGAGCAAAACTGGTGGTACTCCATTCTCGATAACCTTCCAGATTTGATAATTTAATTAATCAATTCACTTTTTAATCTAATTAAAGATTCATTAAAACTCCACTTAGTTTCAATCTTTTCAAAAATCAATATCCTGCCTTTAACTGGGTTAAAGAACCAATGTCATCTAAATCACGATTCACGACAAACCCAAATCACATTTGATTGTTAATCGGGTTAAAGAACAGGTGTTGTTCAAAACACCGCTCACGATAAACCCAAAAACCAATTCAAATTCAATTCCAATTAAATATTATTTAATTGATACACTTCATTAAATCTAAATAGAAAGATTTAATCTTTTTCTCTATTGGGCTTAAGAACAGTGTTAATGAAGACACCATTCACGACAAACCCAAATCACATTTGATATTAAATACAAGGCTCTGAATAGAAAATATACCGGCTTATATTCAATATCAAATCCTGAAACCAACAAATATCGTATTGGAAATAACGATATAAAATATCTTTCAAATTCCCATAACCATATCTGTATAATCCCGGAATCCAATATCGAAACATTCCGAAGATAATTTCGATTCAACTCCAGTCCAATTCACGTATTGGGAATATTGATTATTTTTAAAATCACTTTCAAATTCAATTTATTTATTTCAAAAATAAATTGATTTTAATTCTAGTTCAAAACTAGTTCATTTCGATAAAAATCTATTTTTATCATTTCAAATGTGGAGTTTTTCATCCCAGTTCTTTCCAATTCACATATTTTGATTTTACACAAATTATCAATATTTTTAATAATTTTATCAAGGCCCGTACAGTCGATTTCCATCAACGGCCATCGAACTGCACTTACAGCGACTTTTTCCAAATTTGATTTGGACATAATTCCAAATCCAACCGTTAGATTTCAAATTTCTAATATTCATTGGAAAGCTCTTTTCGATACGAACCCAACGGTTCCGGTTTTAGGAGAATCCGACGGTCGGATCTCCTGCAACGTCAATTCGAAGTCAATGGTCGAAATTTACGAACTGCCGCGGCGCGGCGCGTTCTATTCAGGCCATTATATATATAATATATATTATATATATTTCATCGATTTCCTTTTGAAACGTATTTTATAAATCGTTTTAAATTCGTTTTCAAAACCATTTCAACTCTATATTCAATTTCAAATTAAAATTGAACATTTCCTTTCATTACTATATAAATTATAATATTTTCAAAATGTTATATTTTGAAATCACTTCCTTTTCAATATTCATTATAAAAACGAATATAATCGATATAAATATCGTTCACATCAAAATAGCGCAACTCTAATCAACACGGCTTTATATATTTCAATTAATTCGTTATTCTATTCAACAAATGAATATATATTCTATTCAACACATGAATCTATATTTCTTTCAACACACGACTATTTTTGTTATGTAAAATATTTTATAAAATCATGGTATCTATCGTTTGATTTTTAATTAGACTCCACCGTGAAGTAGTTCTAATTTTAAATATGATAAAGATGTAAATTTTATTGTTAAAATATTTTACTCAACATATGAATAGTTTCAACACATGAACATCGTCAACACATGACTATTTTTATATTCAACACATGAATTTTCTTTTATAATATTCATTATTTTCCCGATTGGAATGAGGCCCAATCAATTACCATATAATGTTAATTATATGGATTCCGTACAACACATGTATATAATAGCAATGATAAACAATCAACCATCGTCCAAAGTGCACCACACAACTGCATAAGCATCAAATATAAATAATCGACGCTTACACAGTCTGTCGACCAATCGATCGACATATAATTAAATAATTGGGATTAGTGTACCCAAATATCATCCCAACACCCGTGTGGGGTTTCAAATCAACAAACACAGATTTTTATTTATGCCGTTGGGTGATGTGTAAAATTTATCATCCTAATCAATATCAGTCAAATCAGTGTATATAAACAAATCGGCCGATTTGTTTATAAATATTTATTTATTCACTTTCACGTTAAAAATTATATTTTTAACGATAATTAATTTATTTCAACCATCTACAATTTATCATCGATTTCACATCAACATCACAAACAATTTTCACAACACATCAATCAAACAAACAAGCCATCCATGGTCTGTAGATGACGGGTGTCGGGTGCTGCTAAGCACCGTCTGCATCCTAGTATATATATAACTAGAAAAAGAAATTTAGAGTGAGAAATTCTCACCGATAGCTATCCCAACTCCACGACACTTCATTTATAGAAATCTTCGTCGTTCTCTCCCTTTGTCACTTTCGTTGCCCGTATTCACTACATATATAAAAATCGAATTTTTACTTTGCTATTCAATATATAAAAATCGAATTTTTACTTCACTATTCAATATATAAAAATCGAATTTTTACTTTGCTATTCAATATATAAAAATCGAATTTTTACTTCGCTATTCAATATATAAAAATCGAATTTTTACTTCGTTATTCTCTATATAAAAATTTCGCCTTTTCAAAAATAAATATTTCGCCTCTTCAAAAATAAATATTTCGCCTTTTCAAAAATAAATATTTCGCCTTTTCAAAAATAAATATTTCGCCTTTTCAAAAATAAATATCTTCATTTCGCTATATCTATAAAGATGATATTTTTACTATCTTACCTATATAAAAATTATATTTTTATATTTCTACAATATAAAAGATTATATTTTTATTATCTATATAATATGAAAATTATATTTTCAACCTTTACATACGATAAAAATTATATTTTTAACTTCCTTATCATATAAAAATTATATCTTTAACTTTCCTATCGAATAAAATTCAGTTTTTAACTCAAGGAAAATAAATAAAGCTTGAAATTAAAACTTACATTTTCTTTGAAGGAGAGGAGGGGTTCATTGCGCGTCCTAGGACCGAAGAAGGAGGAAACGGAGGGAGTAAGAGGGTCGGAGGGGATGTGGTGGCGGCGCAGGGTTTCAGGAGGGAGGGGTGCGGCGGGTTTTCAGAAGGAAAAGGAGAAGAGGAGGGGGCGGCTACTGGGAGGAGGTGGAGTGAGAAGAGAGGAAGAAGATGGGAGGGAGGCAGCGACAGGTGGTGGCGCCCTACCTGGGGCGGCGTCGAGCTCATCGGGGTGGGGGGGGGGGGAGGGGGTCGCGATCCCCCCTTCTCTCCCTTTTTTTTTCTTTTCTTCGTCGATATGAATGAACAAAAGGGGGGGCAGAATGAATAAAGGAAGAGGAGAGAGGAAGTTTTTTTTATTATTTTAATTTCAAAAAGTTGACTTTTTCATATGACCTCTAAACGAGGCCCACCGCCTATCGTCTGTAGTGTTTTACCCCCATTCCGAACACAACGGGATATGTATCGTAAGCTGATTCGATCATTTCGATCAGTTTTCGTCAAAATCAACATATAACTCTATATATTGAATTTGAACGCGCATTTCAATTCACTAGGGTCACATACTAACTCTATAAATCCCAAAAAAATATTTTCTAGCTTCGTATTGACGATACGGTCCTAACAAAACTAATTTCGTCGAATTCCGAGACCGTTGGAAAAATGGCCATTTTCCAGTCGATTAAAATCAACTAAAACTGGTCAAACACGTTTTCCTTTGCCACGCTCACATATTGATTCGAAAAATTGTGAAATTTGAAACCTAGCAATAATTTGACATCACGGATCCAACAAAAGTGTTTTCGTCGAAATCCGAGGTCGTTTGCAAAATTTCCATTTTTAAGGGCCTGAATTTCATAGCGACTATTCAGAATTTTCAACTGGACATATCTTTTGATTCCCGCTATGAAATTTCAATTTTTCGGATTCGTTGGAAAGATATTCCCAATTAGATCCTAATGTTTTTGGTTTCACTTAAATCCGGACTGTTTTGCACCCGGTACATTCAATTGAAGTTTGAAATCGAATTATCGAATTACCGCACCATTTTCAATTCTATTTATAATTATATATAATTATTTATATTCTAACGACGACGTATATAATATATACGTTCGAATTCCATTCAAAATAAATTTATCGTCGATATTATTTAAAATAATTCATTTTAAATGTTCAAAATTCACTAAAATTGCCAAAATAAAAAATTTAAACTGGCCCAGATTTTCCGGGTTGTTACAACACCCGAGCCCCAACAAGGATGCCTCTCGCCTAAGCAACTACACAGGTCTTCAACAGTTACAAGTATTTGACTTCTGATTTGTGTTATTGAATCAACAGGGATAGCCAACAATTTAAGTACAACCTTCCTATAATATGATCCTCGAGTATATGATTTGAATGTGAAGATTTAAGGAAGAAAATTGCTTGTTGAATCAAATGATATTAAATCAATTCATGAATTCAACAAGTATTTGAATTGGAGATCTTTTATTTGCAAAGAATGTAAATGGAGAGACTAGAATGATGATTAGTAAAATGGGTAAAATTCGGTGATTGTAAAACATGATTGAAGTTGTTTATATAACAATATAGGAGTAGCAATCCTTCATGAATAGTTTCTATAAAAAGTTATGTCCATTTTCTTTGATTAATGAAGAGGAATCTCTTCATGGAGGATGGTTACTCTTCATAAAATAGTTTCTGGGTCAAATCAGTCGACTGGGTCAAATCATCAGTTGACTAGTTGAAATATATCGTATATATATAAAAAAATTCAAAACTAACCGCTATATACAAAAACAGGCTGACCAGTCGACTGGTCCTTTTTCTAACAGTCAATTGGTAGGCCAGTTTATGTATATATCTGGCTTTAGAAGGTTTATAAATATATATATATATATATATATATATATATTACTTTGTTTTGCACATTCGTGTACACTTGAGGATAGATTTTTACATAATTCTAACACGACTCAATGTGTATACATATATAACCTTATCTCTATGATATTATTTCCTTTGCAACTTCATTTGTTAGCATCGATCAAAATCTTGTTATCAACATTCTTCCCCTTTTTGATTGATGACAACACTTTGGATTTTCTCCCCCTAAATGTTTAGCTCCCCCTGAATTTCTGCAATAATTCGTTAGTTCACAATTTTATAACCTTACCATTTGAATCCTACATTAATAAATGTTAGCACAATTTTTCCAATAGTATAGAAAACATAAGAGTATAATAACATGGAAATATAAGAATGATATAAGCATGATAAGGTATTTCCCCCCCTTTATCATCAATTAAAAAGAAATTAAGACATCATAAGCACAGAATAATCAAATAATATTTTAGAGATCTTTAAAAGATACAATTCCTAACTCTCGTCGGAGTCTAATGAAAGAATTCTCTAAATGGGGTTTAGTAAAGATAACAGCAATTTGATTTTCTGAGTTAAAAATTCTAAATTAATTGTTTGTTTTTCAATATTACCTCTTAAGAAGTGATGTCTGATATCAATGTGATTAGTTCTGGAATGGTTTATCGGATTCTTAGATAAATTTATTGCGCTTTTATTATCACAATAAATTATGGAATTTGATAAATTTACATTAAAATCTTTTAATGTTTGCTGCATATATATTACCTGAGCACAAGCTAGTGCAGCAGATATGTATTCAACTTCGCATGTTGATAATGAAACACTATTTTGCTTCTTGGAAATTTTCTCCATGGATTCCATGATGTAGATGGTCTTGGTGATTCAGGAGCCGAAGAGAAAGAGTGATGTCTTGGTTCAACTACAATTGATCTACCACATATACGGAGTGCAACAGTTTCCAAAAATGTCAACCTATCCGATGTTTGCTTTTGCTCATAAAATATTTCTCTTTGTAATCTCATTTGCTCATATTGATAATCTCGAATATCATCTATTTTCTCTTTTGTAGAAGGAGATATCGCAATTTCTCTTCTTTTCTTTGAATCCGGAGTATATCTGGTTTGATAACATTGGTGTGTTGGTTCTTCGCTTGGAGTCGGAGATATTATGATGTTAATTGAATCCGATGAAGTTTTGTTAGATGATTTTTTTGGTGTTGTCGGAGATTTATCTTTCTTTATCATGATAGAAAACAAAAGTTTTGGATATCATTTATATGTTTTAAAAACTAAGCATTTTTCTTGTATTTATATAACTATATATGCTAATTCTAGTAACTTAAATAAATGGCAAGACTTTTGTTTACCATTACTTTTTAACCGAACAAAACAAATTGCTAAAAATATGTTGTTTAGAAAGTGACTTGTCTGGTGGATAAGAAACTAAATAGTTTATTTATAACCTACTATATTACGTAAATAACATATTAGAGAATAACTTATAGAAATGAGCCACTTAATTGAGAATTCCTTTTTAGTTGAGCTACTAACATAATTATTTATAGTACCAGCAAAAATAAAATTAAAAAAATGGTACCCACTTCCTCCGTTAGGGTCCTAGGGATCAAGTCATAGGAAGCCAAACCCAAGAGGGTTTAGGTTCCTTTTTGAAAAAATAATTACTATTATAATGAACAGAATTTAAAAAGTTTTAAATATATTTATTCCTAATAAGAATATTATTTGTATTCGGAATCCATATACTAATATTATCCGAATATTTTTTCTTAGTAGAAATGTTTAATTTACTACCAGAATTTTTTGGTTTAATACTAGAATTTTTAGAACTAGATTTCCTTTTTGAATTAATTTCTTTATCATACCCTAGTCCTTTTTTACTAAAAGCCGGTTGTGAATTTTCTAATATTCTAGAAAATTTTCTCTATCCTTGTTAAAATTATTTACATTTTTAGAAATACTTTCTAATTTTACTTTTAAACTAGAATTTTCTAAATCTATAATTTTAACTTTAGTATTTAAATCATGATTTTTTAGATGTTAATAAATCATTTTTATTCTTTTGAGTCTCGATTTCTTGATTCAACATAGATATTTGAGAATTTGCAATTGAAAGAGAGTCTTGTAATTTTCTAATTTCTTCTTCCAAGATTTCTTTTTCATATTTCAAAAGGTCACTCTCAAATTCGGCTTTATTTTTATCTTCGTTAGCTTGTTTAAATTTTCTCTTAATCATTTTCCTAGATTCTAAGATTTCAGTATTAATTTCTACTAATTCATCAAAAGTAAAATCACTTACATCATTATTCTTATCCATGAAGCACACGTTTGCTTGTTCACTATCACTGTCGCTATCACTTCCAGAAGATGAATCCGAGTTGTCCCAAGTGACTAAAAAAGCTCGTTTCTTTGATTTTTCATTTTTGCGATTTCTCTTTAGCTCTAGACAATTCTTTTGATAATGTCCGGTCTTGTGACAGTTGAAGCATTCTACTAGAGTAGGATCAGGTTCTTTTGATGAATTCTTCTTTATAGTTTTTCTTTGACTTTTTCTGTATTTTAGAAATTTTCTTAAATTCTTAGCTACAAACGTAATATCTTCTTCATCTGAATCGGAATCTTCTTTTTCTGCATGGAAAGCTAAAATTTTCTTATCTTGTACCTGTGCTTTCTTTGCCTGCAAGTTCACTTCATAAGACATTAGATTACCGATCAATTCTTCTGGTTTCATGGCAGAGAGTTCATTAGCTTCTTCGATTGCTAATACTTTTCTCTCTCATTCATCCATTAAAGAATTCAAATTTTTTGATACTATATCAAAGTCGGAATACTTTTCTCCTAATCCTAGCAAAGAGTGATAATTGTTTTGAAAACGTGAATACATATCATTTATATATTCATATGCAGTGTTGCACATACAAATCCGATTGAACTCATTTCTATCTAAAGCACAATGCAACATGTTCATAGCATTGGCACTAGCCTTTGCTTTTTCTGATGCAGACCATTCTGTAAATTGTGTAGTAGGTTGTGTGTACTCTTTTTGTGTGATATTCCATGCATCAAAGCTATTTGCTTGCATATAAATTCTCATTCGAGTAGCCCAATAGCTATAATTCATGTCATTAAAGAAGGGTGGTCTTGCAGTTGATTGACCTTCAGTGTATCGGGTGTTAATGCTAATACTAGTATTATTATCCATATTAACTGAATATCAAATAACGGTTTTACGGTTATGTGATGACCTTGCTCTGATGCCAAATGAAAAGTCGATGTGTACGACTTAAAGGATCTATATGGATATAACAGAAATGTATGTGATATGCTAGCTAAATAATATGCAATAGTTATGCAAATGAAACCTAAGTTATAGAGATATATCACAAACAAAGTAAATGCAATAAATAAAGTAAAGTGACACCAGGAATTTTCATACCGGTTCGGACTTCCTGTCCTATGTCCAGTCCCGAAGCTCCTCTTCAGAATTCACTAACAACGCCCTCTCTTAACCCGGAGGAATAGGTCAATACACCCAAGCCCCAACAAGGATGCCTCTCCCCTAAGCAACTACATAGGTTTTCAACAATTACATGTATTTGACTTCTGATTTGTGTTCTTGAATCAACATGGATAGACAACAAATTAAGTACAACCTTCCTATAATCTGATCCTCAAATATATGATTTGAATGCGAAGATTAAAGGAAGAAAATTGCTTATTGAATCAAATGATATTATATCAATTCAAGGATTCAACAATTATTTGAATTAGAGTGAATTTATTTGCAAAGAATGTAAATGGAGAGACTAAAGTGATGATCAGTAAAATCGGTACAATCCGGTGATCGTAAAACATGATTGAAGTTGTTTATATGATAGTATAGGAGTAGCAATCCTTCATGAATAGTTTCTATAAAAAGTTATGTCCATTTCCTTTGATTAATGAAGAGGAATCTCTTCATGAAGGATGGTGACTCTTCATAAAATAGTTTCTGGGTCGAATCAGTCGACTGGTTAAAAATCATCAGTTGGCTAGTTAAAATATATCGTATATATATAAAAAATTCAAACTAGTTGTTATATACAAAACAGGCTGACCAGTCGACTGGTCCTTTTTCTACCAGTCGACCGGTAGGCTAGTTTCTGTATATATCTAGCTTTTGAAGGTTTATATATGTATATATATATGTATTACTTTGTTTTGCACATTTGTGTATACTTGGTGATAGATTTTAACATAATTCTAACACGACTCAATGTGTATATGTATATATAAAACCTTATTTCTATGATATTGTTTCCTTTGCAACTTCCTTCGTTGGCATCGATCAAAATCTTGTTATCAACACAATGTGGGCTTAATAGAAATCGATAAACTCATATTCGGGTAATAAGATAATAGAAATCCTTTTCTAAAAAATTAGTTACGAAGCCACCTTTAGATTAATCGAAGACCCTTTTCGGGCATTGAATATTAGAAATCTAGAAAACCCTTATCTAGAGGCAATTAATATGCATGTAGTCTCTTTCAGCTCATAGAAATCCTCAAAACTATAGGCAATAGAAATCCAGAAATCTTCTTCTATATAATATGGATATGAAAATGCTTTCGGTTTTAACTAACACTTTTCCATTTTTAGGCTTTTTCCAAAGCAGATGATTGGTATGCTTTAGGTGCTGCGTTTGAACGTTAGTTCCCTTCTGCGGGACGAGATATAAGCAAAGGCAGATCATGCTAAACTTTAAAGCAATAGAATGGAGTTCTTATGCCAAAATAGAGGCAGGGAATTTCTAAAAATAATAGAGCTAGAGCGTGCTTCATTTGGAACCGTGCTTGTGCATCGATGATTACTTGTCACTCCTCCAGAGGGACTGAATGGAGGATTTGTAATGAAACAGTATTTTTGACCCTGAAAATCGACACAACATACCATGTTGACTATCTCTAATCCAACCCAAATTTATTTAACTCAGTTCATGTTAAATTCTAATTTATTTATTCATCTCTACCATTTTAATATATTTAAAATCATCAGTGTTCATTTTTGACTGACTCAGAATTTATTTAACTTAGTTTACTCACACTAGTCATATGACTGACCCAGAGTTTATTTTGTTTTGTTTTCCCTAAACTCTTGGGTGCTCAAATTTATATGGGCAGTCAAGTAGGCGGGATTTTACAGATATACTGGGAGGAGCTTGGAAGAGGAGGCTTCAACATTTGTTATATATATAGTTTATTTCCGCTGTGATGATATATGCTATACTGGTATGTATATGCAGTTATACTTTTGTATTTCAAAAGTAGTTATATAATATATTTTATCCGTTCCGCTGTGAGATTCGTGTTTACTCTGATTTTGTTCTGTTGTTCTTCTTTTTCTATTCTAACTTTCTTTCTTTCTATTTCTCACCCCCTAACTTCTTTCTATTAATGATCTGGTATTTCTGATGTTGGAATAGTCGACATAGTATGTTGTGTCGATTTTCAGGGTCAAAAATCCTGGTTCGTTACAGGATTGGTCAGAAATGGACTTGATAACTGACAATAACCCACTGCCTCCTCTTATGGTCGCCTTGACTACTTCAAGGACTTGACGACCAGGCTTGTATATCCTGGTCTTACACCGAGGCTAGGCTCATATGTCCTGGGCTTGCCTTCTTTCCTTCTTTGGGGAAGGACCTTGGTATACCAACAAATATAATGGGTGTCGGGAGCATCACTCGGGTTTACCCTTCCTCCCTTTCGGGAAGAGCCAAGACTATGTTAAGGATTTTTTAGGTTAATCCATTTATAAAAGGGTATTTCACCCCTAACCTAATACAATCTCTTATCTTTGGATTGATTTTGATCCATTGTAGGAATTCTTTCTTTTAGACTGGAGTTTGATTTCTTATAAAAGCCATTTACATTCCTTTACATATTTCTTTAATTTACCATGCCATAGAAATGTAATATCATTTTCCGGAGGACATTTCACTAGTTGGTTTCATGACCATTCATTAAGTGGTAATGGAAATAGTTTCCTCCTTCATTCCTTTTGTATTTTAATTCCTTTTTTCTTGAAGGCAAAAAATCAAGCTCTTCTATTGTCAGGAAAAAGTTGTTCTCTATTGAAGTAACTAGTTCGTACTCCATAAGTAAATTGGTTTTCAATTTCCCTCCCAAAGGCCCAACCCATAACTTTTTACTCTTTAAACATGGCCTTTGGTTGTCACTATTAGCCATTTTCCTTTTGGCTTCACCTTGGTAGATAGCATGTGATGGTCTCATTGGTGACACTTGCCTTTCCTTCCGATTCCCCTTGTCTGATTTGATGAAATCACAATTGTGTTAGGTTGCCATAATATTTGGATGAAGGCCTCATAATCCACTATCATTTCCCTTTCAAATGTTGTTCCTCGTCAGTAAGTCTGTATCGCCTATTTCATTTGAAGGGACAAATCGCTGTATCTTTCCATTGTTTGTTTGTAAGTAGACAATAATGTTGATCCTCCTTGGAATGGGTTTATTCCACTATTAATTCATAGGATTTTACCTTCTTTTGGTTAATCATATTTAAAGCCTTTACTCATAGCATATGTTCCTCATGGAATCTCAAGTCCACATAGGATATTACTGGTATAGTTGGGTTCGAAGATCCTTGCTCAGATTTAATCATTTTATTATCCATGTTAGCTTTCTTTTTTGCCGGAAGGAATAGTATTCCTATTTTCCGGATATTGGTTTAATATTATCCTTGATTTTTCTTTATTACTTTCCGATCTACTGCCGAAAGTGGTTTAAACTTTATTTCTTTCATTAGACTATGGAGTTTACTGTTGTTTGTCTTTGGGCTCATGTCCAATTTTTTAGGAATATTCTTTCACTTTGCGGGGATCCTTCTCCAATCCATAGTTATTACTTTTCAATCCATATGGAATACCTTTCGAGGAATGAGCAATCTTTCGTCATCCATTCCAAGTCTCTTCATATATAGAATCCATTTGTTCTTTTTTCTTAAAAAAAGTTCTTACTGAATAATGAAGTTTAAAGGGTGTCGGATGATCAGGCCTTCCTTCTAGCACTAGAAATTTATCCAACTTTATGGTTAACACCCCAAAGTGGTGTGTTACTATAGATACTTGATCACAAAAGGATAATGTTAGGCTTGCAGACCGTTCCATTAAAGTAGTTCCTACTAGACGATTCTGATGACTTCAGAAAGTAAATTCTTGTTGAACGCAAGATATAATGATAAGATATCAGTATAGCAAGGAGTGGAAGACTATCGGGAAATAACATGAGATTTCTACTGAATCTATTTTAGTTGATGTCATTCTACTGGTTTCGATGTGATCCTTTTGGTCAGACTATTAGCCCTCGGTGGGGGTGACTTGCAATTCTTAATTTTCTGTGATAGGAAATAATGTGAGTCTCTTAGATATCCTTTCATTGAGATTGGTGAAGGGTCTTTCGGTCTTATGGAAGGGGACGTTGGCTTTAAATAGTTTAGATTAACTTAGGAAACCATCGTCTAATTGTAAGTTTAAATGTTTTCGGCAAGGTTGGCAGAAGGTTTAGAGGGTAGCTGACCTTGGATCCTAGCCAGATCAAGTTGTCTTATTGAACCATCGATGTAACAACCCGAAAATCTGGGCCAGTTTAAAAAATTTATTTTGGCGATTTTAGCGAATTTTGAACATTCAAAATGAATTATTTTAAATAATATCGACGAAAATTTATTTTGAATATAATTCAAACATATATATTATATACGTCGTCGTTAGAATATAAATAATTATATATATATAATTATTAATAGAATTGAAAATGGCGCAGTAGTTCGATAATTCGATTTCAAACTTCAATTGAATGTACCGGGTGCAAAACAAACCGGATTTTAGGAAAACCAAAAATAATGGAACCTATTTGATGATATCTTTCCAGCGAATCCGAAAAATTGAGATTTCATAGCGGGAATCAAAAGATATGTCCAATTGAAAATTCTGAATAGTCGCTATGGAATTCAGGCCATTAAAAATGAGAATTTTGCAAACGACCTCGGATTTCGACGAAACCACTTTTGTTGGGTCCGTGATGTCGAATTAATGCTAGGTTTCAAATTTCATAATTTTTCGAATCAATATGTGAGCGTGGCAAAGGAAAACGCGTTTGACCAGTTTTAGTTGATTTTAATCGACTAGAAATTGGCCATTTTTCATACGGTGTCAGAATTCGACGAAACTAGTTTTGTTAGGACCGTATCGTCAATACGAAGCTAGAAAATATTTTTCGGGAATTTATAGAGTTAGTATATGACCCCAGTAAATTGAAATGCGCGTTCAAATTCAATATATAGAGTTATATGTTGATTTTAACAGAAACTGATTGTAACGATCGAATCAGCTTGCGATACATATCCCATTGTGTTCGGAATGGGGGTAATACGCTATGGACGACAGGCGGTGGGCCTCATTTAGAGGTCATATGTGAAAGTCAACTTTTTGAAATGAAATAAAATAAAATATAAAAATATCTTCCCTCCCTCCCTTATCTTTCATTCTGGCCCCCCCCCCCCCCCCCCCGTGTAAATCAGATCGAATCAGATGAAAAAAAAAGAAAAAAAAATGGCCATAGGCCGATGACGCCTCCACCCCATCGATGGACGCCGCCCCCTCGCGAGCGCCGCCTGGCGCCACCCTCCGCCGTGGTTTGGGCCACCGCACCCTCTTTCCCACCCCCCTATCGCGACCTCCCACTAACCTCGCACCTCCCCCCCTTCTGATCGACGCGCCGCAGCTACCCCCCTTCCTGTTGCTGACCGACGCCAAACCCCCCTACCATCTGCCTCGGCCGCGAAACCCCCCCTCTCCAGTTTTCATCTGTAAGTTTTTATTTTTACTTTATTTTATTCTTTTTTTCCTTTTCTGCTTTTACTTTAAATTCGATTTTAGTTAAGTTAGGATTTTTAAATTAGAAAGTTAAGATTTTTAAATTAGAAAGTTCGAATTTTTAAAATATAAAGTTATCTATGAAGGAAAAGTTAGAACTTTTATAAAGGAAAAGTTAGAATTTTTAATAATAGAAAGGTCGAATTTTTAACAATGGAAAAACTATAATTTTTAACAATGGAAAAACTATAATTTTTAACAATGGAAAGACTATATTTTTCATATTGAAAAGGCGATATTTTTCATATTGAAAAGGCGATATTTTTATACGATGAAGAGTTATATTTTTATATACGATGAAGAGTTATATTTTTATAACATGAAGGTTTATATTTTTAATAACAAAGAGATTATATTGTTAGTATAATAAAAGAAATGATTTTTATATTATAGAGAATATAAAAATGTGATTTTTATATATTGAATAGCGATGTAAAAATTCATTTTTAAATATACGAAGTGATTATAAAAATATGATTTTTAAATTGAAAGTGAACAAATAAAAATGTGATTATATATATATATATATATATGTATATGTAGTGACTACGGGCAACGAAAGTGATGAAAGGAGAGAACGGCGATGATTTCTATAAAGGAAGTGTCGTGAAGTTGGAATAGCTATCGGTGAGAACTCCTCACTCTAAAATTCTTTTTCTAGTTATACATATATACTAGGATGCAGACGGTGTTTAGTAGCACCCGACACCCGTCATCCACAGACCACGGATGGCTTGTTTGTTTGATTGATGTGTTGTGAAATTTGTTTGTGAAATGGATGTGAAATAGATAATGAAATATATTCATGCGTTGAAATAAAATAAAATATTTGTGTAGTTAAAAATATTTTATCGTTAAAAATATAATTTTTAACATGAATGTGAATAAATAAATATTTATAAACAAATCGACCGATTTGTTTATATACACTGATTTGCCTGATGGATTGGGATGATAAATTTTACACATCGCCCAACTGCACAAATAAAATATGTGTTTGATTGTTTGAAACCCTACACGGGTATTGGGATAAAATACGGCATACACTAATCCCAATAATTAGTTGTATGTCGATCGATTGATTGACAGGCTGTTATAAGCGTCAGATATCTATATTTGATGCTTATACAGTGTAGTGCACTTTGGATGATGGTTGATTATTTATCGTTGCTATTATATACATGTGTTGTATGGAATCCATATAATTAACTTTATATGGTAATTGATTGGGCCTCATTCCAATTTAGAAGACAAAGAATATTATAAAATAAAGGTTCATGTGTTGACAGTACTCATTCTTTGAGATTAGTCATGTGTTGAATGAAATATTTTAACAATAAAAATTTACATCTTCATCATTATAAAATAAAGGTTCATGTGTTGACAGTACTCATTCGTTGAGATTAGTCATGTGTTGACAAAAATATGGATTCATGTATTGAATAGAAGAAATATTCATTTGTTGAATAGAATAACGGAATTATTGAAATATATAAAGCCGTGTTGATTAGAGATGCGCTATTTTGACGCGAACGATATTTATATCGTTTATATTCGTTTACCAATTTGAATTGAATCGAATAGAAAACCAATTTGAATTGAATCGAATAGAAAACCAATTTGAATTGAATCGAATAGAAAACCAATTTGAATTGAATCGAGTAGAAAACGAATTTGAATTGAATCGAATAGAAAACCAATTTGAATTGAATCGAATAGAAAACCAATTTGAATTGAATCGAATAGAAAACCAATTTGAATTGAATCGAATAGAAAACCAATTTGAATTGAATCGAATAGAAAACCAATTTGAATTGAATCGAATAGAAAACCAATTTGAATTGAATCGAAGAGAAAACCAATTTGAATTGAATCGAATAGAAAACGAATTTGAATTGAATCGAATAGAAAACCAATTTGAATTGAATCGAATAGAAAACCAATTTGAATTGAATCGAATAGAAAACGAATTTGAATTGAATCGAATAGAAAACCAATTTGAATTGAATCGAATAGAAAACCAATTTGAATTGAATCGAATAGAAAACCCAATTTGAATTGAACTGTATAGAAAACCAATTTGAATTGAATCAAAGAGAAAACCAATTTGAATCGAATCGAATAGAAAACGAATTTGAATTGAATCGAATAGAAAACCAATTTGAATTGAATCGAAGAGAAAACCAATTTGAATTGAATCGAATAGAAAACCAATTTGAATTGAATCGAATAGAAAACCAATTTGAATTGAATCGAATAGAAAACCAATTTGAATTGAATCGAATAGAAAACCCAATTTGAATTGAACTGAATAGAAAACCAATTTGAATTGAATCGAAGAGAAAACCAATTTGAATTGAACCGAATAGAAAACGAATTTGAATTGAATCGAATAGAAAACCAATTTGAATCGAATCGAAAACCAAGTTGAATTGAATATAAAATGAATTCGAATTGAATTGAAAACAAATTCGAATTGAATTGAAAACGAATGGAAATGAATTCAAATTGAATTGAAATTTGAATTGAATAGAAATGAATTTTAAAACGAATTTATAAGGAAAAAATCAATTTTGATTTGAATCTAAACGGAAGTTGAAATTGTTTTTGAAACGAATTTAAAAACTATTTATATAATTCGTTTTAAATAGAAATCGATGAAATATTTATTATATATATTATATATATAATATAATGGCCTGAATAGAACACGCCGCGCCACGGCAGTTCGCGAATTTCGACCATTTATTTCGAACGGACATTACGGGAGATCCGACCGTCGGATTCTCCTAAAACCGGAACCGTTGGGTTCGTATCGAAAAGAGCTTTCTATCGAATATTAGAAATTTGAAATCTAACGGTTGGATTTGGAGATACGTCCAAATCAAAATTGAAAAAGGTCGCTGTAAGTGCAGTTCGATGGCCCTTGATGGAAATCGACTGTACGGGCCTTGATAAAATTATTAAAAATAGTAATAACTTGTGTAAAATCATAAGAAATGATTTGGGAAAAATTGGGATGAAAAACTCCATATTTGAAAAGATAAAAATAGATTTTTATCGAAATGAACTAGTTTTGAACTAAAATTAAAACCCAAATATTTTTAAATAAATAAATTGGATTTAAAAAGGGGTTTTAAATAATCGGAATTTCTAATATATTTGATTGAAATTAAATTAGAAGTGATTTGTGGGTTTATCATGAACAGTGTTTTAAATAACCCTTGTTCTTTAACCCGATAATAAATAGAATGTAATTTGGGTTTGTCATGAACTGTGTTTTAAATTACACTAGTTCTTTAACCCAGTAAAAGGAGTTTTAATGAATCTGCAATTAGATTGAAATGTGAATTGATAATTTAAATTATCAAATTTGGCAAATGAGCGAGAATGGAGTATCGCCAGTTTTGCTCCAAAGCGATAGTTAAATCTTTAATTAGATTTGAACGTGAAACGCTAATTAATTTTACCGATAACACCGTGGTGTTAGATATGGAGTATTACCAGTTTTTCTTCATGGGATGAATAGGTTGGGATTGGGAAATAAAATAAATAATTACTTCGGTGTGGTTCGCTAATCTCGACTAGTTTGGAAAACCATAATTTGGTTTGAAATGACATCCAAAGGAAGATTAAAGGATAAATTGTAAAGAATTTATCTTGGATAAAATTAATGGGAACCTTTCCCTAAGAATGTGGAATTTAGAAACTAACTGTAGGTTAGTTAAGAAGAATGGTTTCCTGGATATTGATCTGATGTTGGTTTCAGCCTTCGGGGTTAATATTTGGGAAATTGCTCTCTTGCTAATTTACGGTTAGTGACTAATGAATTGGAATGAGGCGTATGTTGTGTTGGTGTAACATTTTTTTTAATATACGCGGGTTGTTCGGAAAGGCCGGGTTTATACCCATTCTGAATAACCGATTCGACGATAAGTCGAAGATGAAGACGGTGGTTGAAGACCGGAAGTCTTCACATCGTTTGGGTGATTACTGATGATCTTGATTGGGCTGTACACCCAAGATGAGGGAATCAGTTAGTGATCGTCCAGACGTACCTGGAGATCGATGGATATGCGAGGAAAGTGCCTCCGGTTTCGTTCAGACCCAGAACGAACTAGTAAATGGATTGTGTGTCTAACATTGGATTTTATTCTATGTTGATTGATTTCTGTTAAATATATATCTGTTTGGCGGCGGAGAATTTATTCTTTTGCTTAACGCCCTTCTCTGAGACGTACGAGCTTAGAGGTTATATATCGATAGATATCAATCGCATGGCATGAATTGCCTGTGTGGCACGCTGAGTTGCATGGATCAAGGCTTCTGTTGAAAAGCAAAGTCTTGTGGTTGATGATCAAAGCACGACCTTTGTGGCGTAGCTTTGTGTATAGTGTGGATTCGCGAGCCTCACACCTCGGTATGAGTCAAAAACGGGATAAGGACTGCAGGGAGAGCACGACGTTTCTTTCTAGCTTTGGTGGTGTCAGTGACTTACCAGCCCTGACATTTATATACTTTTCACCTATGTGGTTGTTGGATGAGGCGCCTCGATTTTAGATCTGTAAGGACCGGGAAACGTGTGTTCAGGCATAATTAATCCTCTAACGTAAGTGAGGACCGGCCCTGAAGCATCCAGAATTGCCCAGAGTGTGTAGTCCTGAGACATTTGCTAGAGTGTCTCGAAAGCGGAGAGGAGCTTGCCCCTTGCCTCGACTCATGACGAAAATCCAATTTCCAATACGTGTATTGTGGTTTTAATTGTAGAACTAGTATGGTGACATGATATATGGTACCCATGCCGTCTATGATTTATATTTATGATTAAAATGTTTTGACACTACACACTTATTATAGTATCAAATGATTTGTTTTAAACGTACCAAGCATGTTTGGCTATTATAAGGGAAAACCCTATCCTCCGGCTTGCGTTGCATTGTGTGATGGGACCTGGGTCTTATAATAGCTTCATTTTTCGAAAAAGCATTGCGTTGTTTATTCTATGCACTAGTATTCTTGGGAGGAAACCCGTTCCGTGTTATACGGCGTGGTCCCTTGAATTACTCTCTTTTAAAGTAAAGTTTTAAATAACTGTTTTAGTTCTCACGCCAGTCACATGACTGACCTGGAGTTTATTGTTTTAACCTAAACTCTGGGTGCCCCTATTTTCGACACGGGCAGCTAGTAGTTTTGGTTTTGCAGATTTATATTCACAGGATCCTGATTTACAGCTGGAATGATATCCGGAAAGCTCTGTATCCGTATATCACCTTCAGTTGTGCTTTGTATTATTTTCCGCTGCTGTGTAATTTATTGTAATCTCTGATATTTATCGAATGTAATTTATTCATTTATACTTTGTATATTCTTGTATCTGATGGAATTGTTGTAATAACAATGAAATGTTCTTCCGTCTGCGTTCTGATTTGTTCTGTTCTCAAACGATCAGGGGTTTCGAACGGTCTAGATCGGTTTAACGACTGTTTCGGATCGAGCGGAATTCGCGGCCGTCACAATCGACATATGAAAACCACAGTGTTTTGTATATTCCAATCTCAACGTAGATATAGTTAGCTTATTTTGATATTTAATACCTTTCGTAGACTTCTGTAAGGTGCTTCGGTTAGATCATTATCTTTTGGGATCATTTGATATGAAATCCGCAATGTTATGACACAATAATAAAGTAATAACTAAATCATTATGATCTCATTACCTCAATTTCTTAACAAAAGAACTTTATTGCTTACTTATGAAATTACAGAATTTCCCCAAATCTATTTAGGAATTAGGTTTTACAACTCAAACTCATAGTTCCAATGTTGAGAATGAGAAATTGAGTCTCGATTATGGACCTCTAAGGTCAAATTTAGAAGTGTGAATTGGCCCTCCTCTCATCATATATGCTTTGTCCTAGCTTTTTCTAGGGAAGCTAATGTAGAGGTTTAATGAAGGCCCCTCCTCCATCTCTTGGAAGAGTAGTATGGTGCTGCTGTTGCTTCCTCCAAAAGGTGTTCTTTCGAACATGGAAGTCTTGGCTAGTTGCTGGAGAAGTGAGCTTGTAGGAGCTTCTAGCTTTTGATGTGACTATGGATTCTTATTGCTTTGCACTTTAAGGGCTGCTTGTAATGATCAATTGGCGGAGGCTTAGGCTTTCTAGTATTCTCCTTTCAAGTAGTTAGAAAGGTATAATAAACTAAGCTCTACACAATTAACAATGTCAACTCTAGTGACCAAGCTTGTCGGGTTATGCTGATAGGTGTTATCCTGGAGAGACAGAATTCTTTGCTTCTTTCCATGCGCACTAAGGTGGCTGCTCTAAAGGTCATTCCCTTAGGGTTTCACCGATAAGGACTTCCTATCAAAGAGAGTCCTTTGATTCTTCAATTTTTGGTTTGAAAGTTAATGTTGATGAGTAATTTATGTCTCTACTGAAGGACTGCTGGTCTCAATACCCCTTCACCTTGATTTCAACACCTAATTTCTCCTTAATTATTTTTGTGCTAACATTTGGCACATATTTTCAAGTAATGGTGCTCGATATATGTTTTATTCTAACATAATGGTTTCATTGTTCTATCTTGTCTTATCTTATCTTATGGTTTGATGGTTGGAATGGGGACCGAGACTTAAAGTAATTAATTGTCCTTTTTAATTATGATGTCCCTTGTTAAGGGCTCGGTTACACTACATATATATAACGTCCAATGACTTATCATCGAGGGTTAATGCTACAAATGAATGAAGTGTCTGTACTGTATAGTTTTAGGTCTCAAAGTAGAGGAAACATTACAACATCTACACTTAGCAATATACTAGTTTATCAGTTTGTCTCATCGAGTCATGGTTTCTTGCTTGTTCGTTTATTTTCTAATGATTGCTTTAGCTAGATTTTAATAGAGTCTAGGAGTTAACAGGATGAAGAGATACATAATGGCAATGGATTATAAGAGGCTACTAGTGGTGATAAGGGTTGGTGATAAGTGGAGGGTAGTGTTGGGTCGCCACCTGGTGATGGGATGGTTTAGCTTTCTATGTCCCCTCGATGTCCCATACGAAAAGTCATCTCCTGAGCCTGTAAATTAAGGGTATCTGCACACATTAAATGAAGTGGCCAAATTAGCACCATATTTAAATTGAGTTTTGCATCTATTTGGTCAAGGTGATGAGCAGGTATCCATTCATGTTCTTGGACAACTTATCTAATTAACTGTAGGGTACGAGGATGTTCACTTAGTTAGGCTTTTCGAAGGGGCTTTACTAGTTGAAAATAGTTGGAAGGTGTGTGCTGATTACATCATTTCACATGCTACTTTGATTTTGATTGGCTGATTATGTCGATCGGCTTGACCAATGAATCAAAATAATTTTTTTGATTTCCTAGACCATGTTCTGAGTTTCACTTATGTGAGTTATGCTTGTACTTATGCAATTAAATCCTCGTTAAAGCCCCGTAATATCAGTTCTATAGCCCGTAACACTCTTTGACTGCTACACTATTTCTTTTTAGCATTAATGACTAGTAGATCCCCTTTGATCCCCGCTATTTTCTCTTACCTGCTAAAACAAGGCTACTTAGCACCTTCTTTAGTAATATTAATGTACAATGGCTGATTAGCCAAGCTCTCTTTTGAAACAAATCATAAAGTTACATTAATGAGCTAATTTTAAGGCATATATTCCTAATTTAAGGTAGAAATCTATCATAGTCATTAAATATAATGCGCATAACCATGTATTTTTCAATTTAGTTATATAAGATTAATTAATGTTAGTTTCTTTTACATAAATGATGTAAAAATGATAATTAAGTAACTTCAACTACTTGGTTTTAAATCTGATAAACTTTTTAGCACATCCGTTATATCCTCGCTAGCACCTACACCACTATAAAGCCGCTAAACACTTTAACTGCAAAGGATTCTACTATTTGATAGTACTTTCGGTTACTTTTGGACGAGAGGAAAGCACAAGGCATGATAGATGATTGTGTTGTAGGTGTTGAGAAAACACCAATTGATGGATGGATTTGAAGCGTCACTTCGGGATGTGAGGGAATTGATATGCTTGGATCACGTTGTTTTGAAGTAAGATATAGTTTTTGATCCAGAGAATTTTGCGACAATTTGGAATTTGAATTAATCCGATGGTGCTATATATTAGAAGTTTTTCCTAGGATTAACGAAATGCCAAATATGTTGTAACAACCTAAATTCCGACAGATCAATTTTTTTCTAAAAATTCAAATCTATCGAAACCCGTGTTAGTTTGTTTGGTATCCTGCAAAAAAGACAGAGATAATAAACATATCAGAGCTCAGAAAACATCTCATAGTGGAATGAAATAAAAAATAATATAATTAAATATAGCCTTACTCAAATAATAATACTTCCTAACTTGTATCCAAAGCTGTCATATCTCAACCACAATTCTAACCTGCGAGTATGTTATGAGGAGGGGGTCAAAACACAAATTTTGGTGACTGGATTTAAACTACACATTCTGGATAACCTTACATAAAACATTCAGTTACATTTTCTTATTTATTAGGTTACTTGTGTTAATAGCACTCAAGGCTTACACACGCGTCGTACCCATCAACTCCATAGTAGATTAACCTAATACAGTATACATATAGCTACCCCCAATATTAAGGTACACACCATGGTGCCCTACTCGCATGGTATCCACTGTAACGCCACAGAAATATACGCAGTCCCTCATCCTACATCGGAATGTCGTATGAATCTCTATATAACAATGCTACATTCCGCATAGAACCGTTATCACCATGCTACGTAAATGTACGGGCTGCCATCTTCGAACCGTTCGATCGAATCAGATTCCATCACTGAATAATGCCCTAGAGTCTATGATACACCACCTAAAGCAGACATGCATGTATCTAGACTTTCTCATGTACATATCGTTTATCGTACTTGATGCCTCAACCTCGATGATACACCATCCGGAAACGATATGAATGTATCCGCACGTATTATCTACTGTGCACCTGTAACAGGGCTATATCAGATACACAGAACTCGGTCGGGAGCCTTTCAGATATCTGTATACATAGATCTATGGTCTACATTTTCACGATGGCTATGGTCTCACCCGACCCCTCCCTAGTGAAAAAGAAAACAAATTTGAGAGCTAGTGACATGCCCCTAACAAACAATCTACATCCAAACTGGCGTGTCCCGCAATCAAAGCCTCGATAGTAAAAGGTCAATGGTCTTTTGGTCTAGCTCTCCGCCTTTCCGCATCACGTTGACTGTCCATGATCGATACTCGATGATTACTATCAATCAGATGGTTAAACCCGCCTAACGCAAACAGATGAGATGGTCATAACCCGCCTAGTCATAATGCACCAGATTCATTGAATCACCTAAGCCACCCTACAGCCTTCTGACTGCCCACTATTGTGGTAATCAAGGTATACTCACCGGGTAGTAACGCGCAGAACCAACCTCTGTGAGCATATACTAAATGATGCCACCACACAAAGGACTGCCAAGAGTACCCTCCACGTCCCAGGAAGTCGCGTGCTTCCCTTTCTAGTCCTTCGGAGCCAACAAAATATCAGCAGAACATGCAGAATAATAATATGGATGTGCTCTCCTCTCGTGTCTCATGACACCACGGTGATCTACCCCATTGGGTTCTTCACTTTCAGACGTACTGACTGGTCCAAGCGCATCAGGTGAACATGTTATTAGGCTCTATGTCCAAATGTTTAATTACACATTTGCCCACCTCATTAGATTTCCAGTTAACTTGATTATCATATTAACTTTTTATTCAGGTTACCAAGTTCTTCTTGCTTATTAATTTCAGTTATATAACTTACCCCATTTAAGTTCATTAATAAGCCTTTAACATGTTATTCTTATTAGCAGATTTCAGATTCTTAGGTTTTTAGATAACATGTTCTTCTTGTCAGCATGATTCAGATTCTTAGGTTTATAGATTACTTAATGTATAATTAAGTACAACTTATTGCATTTCATAAGTTTTCCCTTCTTTTATCTACTTATTACAAACAACAGGTTTCCGGATTTAACAATTACTTAATTTATAGTTAAGTACAACTTATCTCATTACATAAGTTGTCTCATTTTCTCTATCATTTATTATAACCTAAGTTATAATTTCCACTTGTCCTTGGGACAAGCCTACTTAGTATTTTTCCTTTTCCCCTTTCAGGTTTATTCATAATAGGTTATTATCATTCCCCATTCATTTTAATAATTATACTGTTGTAACATTCATTCATTTCCATTAATTACAATTAATGCCATTTATTTCTAACCTGTTATATGCATATATATATATATGTTTATGCACTAGACATCTCACATTAAGCCGATCACTTGTGGATGCTGAATTTGCCGAGCGGTTCCAGGCATACTTCTACCACAAGTTGTACTTAATCTCGTGTCTTAGCACCGTCATATGTACGTTTACGCACCAGACCCCTCACATTAAATTAACCACTGGTGGATGCTGGATTTGCGGGGCGATTCCGGCAGACTTCTACTACAAGTTGAATTTAACCTCGTGTCTAAGTGCGGTTACAATTTTCTATTTACTGTCAATTTAGGCATATTCATTCTTCGAATTTTTTCTATAATTATTATTTACAATCTTTTGGCATAATAATATTCTTAAACAAATATTCATGTTCATTGTAAATTTCATAATTACAACATTCACAGAATTTCCCAATTCAGACAGGTGATTTATGGAAATAGGCTTTATACAGTAGAAATGTTCTCAGTTCAAGTTTTAGGATTACAGTGCTACAGAAGTTCCATCATTTATATGAAGTATACAACTCATTTTTAATTACAACAGTATTAACTTCAACAAATTTCAGCAGGTTAAACATTTCAGCAGATTAATTATTTTGGCAAATTAAACATTTCAGCAAGCTACAGCAGGTTAAACATTTCAGCAGATTTATCATTTTAGCAGATTATTATACATATTAACGGGAATGCCAAATGGTAGATATACCATTATCAAAAAGGTATAACTTTAATCCACTCACCTAATAGCTTTCCAATTCATGAATTTGGTCCAGACCTGGCATTCCATGGCACTCCTAACTGGATCTAGAATTTAAATAACCATTAATTCACAATTCTCGGACTAAAAGAGAAGGAGAAAATATGAGAAATCTAAATTAACTAGGTCCAAAAATTTACCTCAGTTCGATCAGAATTCTGAACACCCATTTGTAAATATATATTCTTTTCCTCAACATCTTGAATTAGAATTTCCTAAGACTAATTATTCTATTTTCTGAAGAGATTTGAGAAGGAAGAAGAATGTCAGCGTCTAGACAGCCTCTCAGAAAATAAGAGATTTAAGCTTGGCTCTGCTAGCCTATTTATAGGTGTTCAAGAAAGTGGATATGCTCTTGTACACTTAGCGTTGAGTCGCAATGAATGTGGTTTAAAAAAAGTCCAGATTCGCCGAAAGAACCTGCACAGATATGGGGTGTGTCGACCCTCCTACCCCCTAGGTCGACCCAGGCACAACATGGGTCGACTCGTTTGGGTCCAGGTGCGCATTATTTTCAATTTGAATTTCTGGAATATTTTGAATATTATACTTACATATAAACCCCTTATATGTATACAAAATTTCTGATGCCCATTTTACACTTATATATATATATATATATATATATATATATGGGGAAGTCTATAAAGACACAAATTTTTGATGCAAATGGTGACATAATTGGTTTGCACCATTGGATCACCCCATGAATTACACCTTTCCATATAAAGACAAAAGGATCCAACGGTTAAGGCTTTGTGTTTCTCTCTTTGTGTTCAAATAGCCGCCCCCAATATATATATATATATATATATATATATATATATATATATATATATATATATGCGTGCAACTTTTATTTCATTTTCAAAATTCAAATGGTGTTATGTTGTCATTTAATTCTTACCAATTTTCATTGATTACTGTTTATTTTGAATTTCTCTTCTGTATATTTTTTTTTGCACATATATATGCATATATGCACATATTTTTGTACTTCCTTATATGTATATTTTTCCTTATATGTGCATCTATACATATTTTCCCTTTAGAACATGTATTATTTTAGCTGTTTCTCTAAAATAAAAATCTAGCGCCCGCGGGAATTGAACTTGTGCAAATCTATAGGAAGCCGCATGCTCTTACCAACTGGACTACATAGGCTTTTGTTAACAAGTCTAAAAACAATGGCGGCCATTGTTCTTTTCTTATACCTCCTTTTCATGTTTGTTGTAGTACTCATTTAAATGTATCTCTTACATTTTAAATCCATTTTCTACAATCCATAGGTCTAAATTGACCAGAAAATCACCACGAACGCAATGACGCTAATCCCGTGACCAAATTCTAGAAGCTCTTCAAATTTAATTTAATTTAGTTAAAAATGCGGGGTGTTACATTCTCCCACCCTTAGGAAATTTCATCCCTGAAATTTGGTAAGGGTCAAATCAAGTAATTCACCACACAAATTACAACCATCATGTGTGCATCCAATTTTGCAACCATTTGTGTACTAGTGCAAATTGTAATTCAACATAATAATACATAAATGAAATGAATGCCTAAGCAATACCTCCTATATGAATGTAATTTTTTCTAGAAAATCTCTTTAAAAACATGTTGCACACACCCGAAAAATACCGGCAATTTCTATATGAATGCAATATCTAAAAATCAAAATACTTTTTTATCCAAATTTTCCCACACTCTTACTGAGCAAGAGCGTAGTTCATCAAATATTTTCATCCAAATCCCTACCAAGAAACTTTATTTTTCAAATTTCAGAAAAATCTAATTTTTCTAAATTCGATTTCTTATGTTACAAAGGGGTAGGAAATGGAAAGCTTTACATCCTTCATTTTTCTTTTAGTCACCTTTTCTATCCGTACTTGGATTTTATGTAACTATTGTATAAAGATTCCCTATTTTCCTATCCAAGCACAACCCACATAAGAAAACTTTCTTTGTTACAGATTTTCTTTTTCAACTTATCTTGGAAAATTTTATTCTTATTCACTTTTTCTCATAATTTTCCATTTTTCTTTAACTGTCATGTTTGCTGCTTTACTAAATATGTTGTTTCCTTTTTACTTATGCCATTACTCATTTCTTAGCTTATTTAACTTAATCCTCTGATCTAAGTTTAGTTTCAAATAAGCCTTCCAGTCCTTCAACTAAAACAGGAAAACAGACACTCTACACAGCTACTACTAAGGGCCAAGAATCTCACGACTACGTCCCCCTCAGACAAAAAAGTTCAAACCATGGGATCAATGATAGGTTTAGGTGTTACCCTAACTACCCAACAGGAACAAACTAAATGAACAATCCTAACATAAATGTAATAATGGGTTTTACCCATAATAGGAAAATTTGCAATCGGATCTAAACACTTACTTGCCCTTCACTATCTGGTAGTCACCACTAGTACTGGCTATGTACTAGCAGTCAATTCTAAGGAACACCCAAGGCTTTTCAATGCTTACGCATTCAACGGGAACTTACCATTATTCCAAGATAATTCTCGCTATCTACTCCATAGCCTTAAAAAATTTCCCCGTTTTCCCAAGGCACTAATCCTTACCTACTCCATGATTTTTAATAATGTGGTTTTGCTTCTTCATTTTAATTTCCTTCCAAAAGTTAAAAGTGCTAAAACTTTATTTTCCTTACCGAAAATTACTTTGGAAAAACCATAAAACATGTCATCTAAAAAAAATGCAATTTTTTTCTTTTTCAAATCACAAATATTGGAGTAGACAAGGACAACTATTTCTTAATCAGGTTAACAATTGTTATTACTTACAATGTCAGTTCAGATACTCACAACTAGGTGGAAACATCTGCTCTATTCTTAATTTCTACAACTTAATCCTTTCCAGCCAATGCTCCGAACCTCGTCAAAGTTGCGATCCTCACCGGATACTGGAATTTCCACTCAGTGCAAACCACCCTCACTGACTTCTTCTACCACCGTAACTGGGAGGTCTTCATTCTTTCTAACCATTCTTACCTCGTGCAGTTCCCAAATGTTGATCTTCACAATACGACTCTTAACCGCCAATTTATTTTCCGTCATGGTGGTTCATTGGCGCTGAAGGCCTGGTCTCCAGCAAACGAGTTCAAACCGCACTCAAAGGTAGCGCATTTCCCATTGATATAGGGACTTTTGTACCAGAAATAATGGTATCTCCAATTATAGTCCATTTGGGGTGTAAAATATATCTCGCCATACCCATAATGTATGAGACAAATGTATGCATTTCAAATGGTAGTTTTGGTTTACTAGAACCATCAGCAAATTTTTTTAGCTCGGTGGAAACGGAATTAAATTCTTTTCCTCAGGATCCCTCGAGTGGAAATAGGGAACGAAGTAACTAGATTAGACGGATTTGAAATATCGCGAATTCTGGCCCACGTCGTGGGTGCGTATTAAAGGATTTCCAGTGCATCACCGCAACAGTCTCGACCATCTTACCACTGCGCTCTACCCAATGGGTCTCTTTCTCAGGATGGACGACTGCAATTGGGCACAAAAAAATTTACGTTACGTGTTTGTGAGGGCTAAGGTGCTAAAGGAGGCGACTCTACCCACTACGTACTCCGTCCATCTCGGGAACGCTCATTATGTTATCAGAATCGAAGACTGAGATCATTTCCACCCATCTCTAAACCTAGATGACCAGCTTTGGGGTAATTAATAAAACAACCGCGAGTTCTTAATGGAGCCTTTCAACTTCAGCTTTCCGATGCCGGACCCATAACCTCGATTTGATGCCATGTAGATTGAATCAACTTTACCAGCACCCACCCAACCTCTTACCCTGCCTAGAACCACCCATCAGCAACCCGGCAGCTCTTTAGAAGTCATTAGTCCCCTTGGCTGGTACCCCTGGCCTTCTCCAGATCATAATTGGGACCCAATCACTGATTTTGACTTAGACATAGACCTCTCCAGCCCCAACCAGCCCGTTGACCCCGTTGGGCATCCATCCATCCAAGATAACATGCCACACCACCTCCTCCTCCGCTCCTTGATGGCCTCTCACCCATGATTACACCGCTCTATCAAGCTCTGCCATTCGACGAAGTGCACGCATTCAAGCATCAACCTCAGGTACACCGCCGGAATCTTTCATACCAACTCTACTGGATACCGCCATCGTGTAGGAGAAGTCGGAAGGAAGCATCGACGCTGGCAGCGCTCAGCAGAGCCGTCACTACCCTCATCCATGGTAAGTACATCTTGTGCAGCACACACTCTCTCTACAGGCAAACATTTTATGTTTTTTGGCTTGTGGATGCTGATGATTTACATGATCATGTGAGGAGTTGTGTTAGTGGTGTTAGTTCATGGTGTTTAGAAGTAAGTTTGTCTTGTTTGTTCATTAGCATAATATGTAATTAATCGCGCCATGCGCTAAAACTCCCTGCATGCATTTTGCATGCATTATTAGTACTAATGCTATCGGTCAGGCTTGTTGACCGAATATGTTATTATTAGTATTATCTAATCGAGTGTGTAGAGTCACTCTACACAACCGTTATGCTCAAAAAAAAAAAAAAATCTAGTTTTCAACAAAAATGCAACATCGAAATGCAACCTTTCTATGTTTTGCTTTTTAATCCTTTCATACTATATAAGTTGAACACTAGCGAGCTATACATGCTCTATAATATGCACCTTTTCCTAAGAAAATTTATTTTAGACATAATTTTCATAAGAAATCACTATTTCCAAAATATACCCTATTTTACATCAAAATTTAATATGTACTTTTTGAACATGTTCTTTACATATATTGAAACTATAACTTTTAAGATCAAAACTTGAAAACGCCATAAACCATCTACCAAAAGTTTTTTTACAATTTCAAGTTCTTAAAGGTTAACAATGGGGTTAGACGCAAGTGGGTTTTCAACTTACCTAGGCTTTCTTAGACACTCCCACAAAGCCAATTCTCTCGACTATATATATTCCTAATCCATTTCCTCTTTTTAACCATTTCCAATTTATGAGGTTTTACTGAAAAACCCATTAATCTAAAATACGAACATATGGGATCCATTTTTCTTCAATATAAAGCATACTGTACACTACCCACCCAAATTACCCAACGGTCTCAGATTTCCATATTCATTGCTTTAGTGTACAAAACAGATATCCCAATTCTTACCATATTCTGCTCTTTCTATTTAGTGGGTTCCTCTATGGATCTAAGTATATATATATAATATATATTTATATTTTAAAAATACAAGTACGTTCACTCGTTATCCATACAGGATTCCTAAACCTAGGCTCTAATACCAAATGTAACAACCTGAGTTCTGACAGGCCGAATTTTTTTCAAAATTTTAATCTATCGAAACTCGTGTTGGTTTGTCTGGTATCCCGCAGAAAAGGCAGAGATAATAAACATACCAGAGCTCAGAAAACATCTCATAGCGGAATTAAATAAACTATAATATAATTAAATATAGCCTTACCCAGATAATAATATTACCTAACCAATATCCTAAGATATCATATCTCTACCATAATTCTAACCTGCGAGTATGTTAAGAGGAAAGGGTCAAAACATAAGTTCTTGTGACTGAATTTAAACTACACATTCTGGATAACCCTACATATACCGTTCAGTTACATTTTCTTATTTGTTAGGTTACTTATGTTAATAGCACTCAAGGGTTACACATATGTCGTACCCATCAACTCCCCAGTAGATTAGCCTAATACAATATACATATAGCTAACCCCCAATATTAAGATACACACCATGGTACCCTACTCGCATGATCTCCACCGTAACGCCACAAAAATATACGCAGTCCCTCATCTTATGCCAGAACGAAGGACATATCTCTGTATAGCAATGCTACGTTCCGCATAGAACCGCCATCGCCGTGCTATGTAAGCGTACGGACTGCCACCTTCGAACCATTCGATCGAAGCAGATTCCATCGCAGAATAATGCTCTAGAGTCTACGATACACCACCCAAAGCAGACATGCATGTATCTAGACTTTCTCACATACGTATCATTAATTGTACTTGATGCCTCAACCTCGATGATACATCATCCAGAAATGGTATGCATGTATCCGCACGTATTATCTACTGTGCACCGAGTTCCGTAATAGGGCTATACCAGATACACAAAACTCGGTCGGAGCCTTTTAGATAATTGTATACACATATACTATGGCCTACATTTTCACAGTGGCTGTGATCCCACCCGACCCCTCCCTCAACTAGTGAAAGGCAAACAGATATAAGAGCTAGTGACGTGCCCCCTAATAAACGATCTACATCCAAATTGGGGTTTCCCACAACCAAAGCCTCGATAGTCAACGGTCTTTTGTTTTAGCTCTCCGCCTTTCCGAATCACGCTGACTGTCGATGACTGGTACCCGATGATTACTATCAATCAGATGGTTAGATCTGCCTAAGGAAAAAATACAAGACGATCGTAACCCGCCTAGTCACAAGGCACCAGATTTGTTGAATCACCTAAGCTACCCTGCTGACCTCTAATTGCCCACTGTTGTGGCAATCAAGGTATACTCATTGGGTAGTAACGCGCATACCCAACCTCTGCGAGCACAACATAAACGCTGCCACCGCACAAAGAACTACCAGGAGTACCCTTTACGTCCTAGGAAGCCGCGTGCTTCCCCTTCTGGTCCTTCGGACCTAGCAAAACAACAGGTAGAACATGCATAATAATCAAATGGACATGTGCTCCCCTCGTGTCTCATGACACCACGATGATCTACCTCATTGGGTTCTTCATTTTCATACGTACCAACAGGTCTAAGCGCTTCAGGTTAACGTGTTATTAGGCCCTATGTCCAAATGTTTAATTGCGAGCTTGCCCTACCTCATTAGATTTCCATTTAACTTGGTTATCATATTAACTTCTTATTCAAGTTACCAAGTTCTTCTTGCTTATTAATTTCAGTTATATAACTTACCCCATTTAAGTTTATTAATAAGCCTTTAACATGTTATTCTTATTAGCATATTTCATATTCTCAGGTTTTCAGATAACATGTTCTTCTTATCAATAGGATACAGTTTCTTAGGTTTATAGATTACTTATTGTATAATTAAGTACAACTTATTACATTTCATAAGTTTTCCCTTCTTTTCTCTACTTATTACAAACAACAAGTTTCCAGATTTACAGAATACTTAATTTATAATTAAGTACAACTTATCTTATTACATAAGTTATCTCATTTTCTCTGTCGTTTATTATAATTTAAGTTAAAATTTCCACTTGTCCTTAGGACAAGCCTACCTATTATCTTTCCTTTTCCCCTTTCAGGTTTATTCATAATAGGTTATTACATTTCGCCATTCATTTTAATATCTATACTGTTGTAACATTCATTCATTTCCATTAATTTCGCTCAATCATTCTGAAGAACACTTGCCCCCATTTTACCGCGGCTACTGGCACGGAGTTAGCCGGGGCTTCTTCCTTGAGTCCTTTCATGATCGCGCACTCGACGAAAGAGCTTTACAAGAGACATTTCCCTTTTTCACTCATGCAATAGTGTGGATGATGGATTTGCCAGGTGATTCCGGGTAGAATTCTACCACGTTGTACTTAACCTCATGTCTTAGCACCATTATATGTATGTTTATGCACCAGACCCCTCACATTAAACTAACCACTGGTGGATGCTGAATTTGCAGGGTGGTACTGGGCAGACTTCTGCAACAAGTTGAATTTAACCTCGTACCTAAGTGCGGTTACAATTTTCTATTTACTGCCAATTTAAGCATATTCATTCTTCCAAATTTTATTGTAATTCTTATTTTCAATCTTTTGGCATAATAATATTCTTAAACAAATATTCATGTTCAATGTAATTTCATAATTACAACATTCACAGAATTTTCCAATTCAAATAGGTCATTTATGAAAATAAGCTTTATTCAACAAAAAATGTTCTCAGTTCAAGTTTTAGGATTATAGTGCTACAAATGTTCCATCATTTATGCGAAGGATACAATTCATTTTTGATTACAACAGCACTAACTTCAACAGATTTCAGCAGGTTAAACAATTTAGCAGATTAATCATTTCGGCAGATTAAACATTTCAACAAGTTAAACATTTTAAAAGATTAATCATTTTGGCAGATTTATTATACATATTAATAGGGAATGCCAAATGATAAATATACCATTATATAAAAGGTATAATTTAAATCCACTCACATAATAGATTTCCAATTCATGAATCTGGTCCAGACCTAGCATTCAGTGATTCTTCTAACTAGATTTAGAATCTAAATAACCATGGATTTACAATTCCCATACTAAATGAAAAAGGGAAAAAGAAGAGAAATCTAAATTAACCAGATCTAAGAATTGACCTTGCTTTGATTAGAATTCTGAACACCCATTTGTAAATACACATTCTTTTCCTCCAGACCTTGAATCAGAATTTCATAATACTAATTATTCTATTTTCTGAAGAGATTTAAGGCAGAAGAAGAATGGTAGAGTCTAGACAACCTCTAAGAAAATATGAGATTTAGGCTAAGCTTTGCTAGCCTATTTATAGGTGTTTAAGAAAGTGGATATGCTCTTGTACACTCAACACTGAGTCAGCAACGGATGTGGCTTAAAAACAGTACAAATTCAAGAATAAACCTACCCGAATAAGGGGTGGGTAGACCATAGGGTCGACCTAGCCCCTTGGGTTGACCTATATGGGTCCAGGTGCGTATTGTCTTCAGTTTCAATTTCTGGAATATTTTGAATATTATATTTACATATAAACCCCTTATATGTGTAACACCCCGTAATTCTGTTAATATTAATATTCACAAATTAAAGAATAACTAATCTCAGACGTGAGAATTGTGGGAAACGGGTTGCGCTATTGTGTACGTCTCGGAATTCTGGTTGAAATAGAGTCCGAGTTTGCGTGATTTGGACTTCGAATGAAGGAGATATGGCCATCGGAAGTTTCAGAAAATTCAAAATTCAAAATTCGAAGTCAAACAGGCCAGGCGGGAAATTTCCCGCCCAGCACCCCAGGTCGACTGGGGAATCGACTGGGCAGTCGACACCCCCAGGACCAGGTCGACTACGCAGTCGACTTGGGTGTCTACCTGGTCAAGTCGGCCAGGTTTTGGCAGAGCCCAATCTTGAGCCGCTGATGTGTCTTTAGGGCTGAGTTGGCTAATTTAACGGTTCAGGTTAGTTCTGAGTTGATCTGACGGTCTAAATAAATCCTAAACTCTATATATACCTAGGTAGTCTCTCACTCTAAAATACATAAAAAATAGAATAGCCGCCGTCATGCCATCGCCATGGAACTCAGTGTAGCCGCCACCAACTAAGAAGGAAGAAAGCTAATCAAAACTCTAATTCTACTCAACTCTAAAGCTAATCAAGACTCTCTTTCTTTTCTAATTGTGAGTATGATGATCTTAATAAGATTATTAGCAAACTAATTAGATTAAGATGCGATATGGATCATAAGAAAATGATGTGAATTGTCATATATGTTGTTGTAAACCTTATGCTATCATGTATGTTGTAAATCCTATGTTATGTGATGATGATATCCTATATGTTGTAAATCATGTTATGATGATATTATATATGTTGCAAGTTTCTATGCTAAGTTGCGATGTTACAAAGCCATGATGTTATTATGTTGTAGTTAGATTATAAATCATGATGTTGATTATATATATTTGGGCTATGATGATTCACATGATAAATCACATGTACCTATACAAGTTTAGATTTATTAGTATGTATAATCTCACATATTGTATGACATCTATTTAGATCTATAATTATGACATCTATTTAGATCTAGAATTATGCTATGACATGTGTGAGTTCTATGTGTTAGATGCTAGTTCACACCATCATTATGTTGCATAAACCACATATGCAAGTTTATACATGAACTTGGGTTATGATCATATTATGTAAGTTGTGACATTTAACCAAACAAGTTGACACCTTTAGATCCATGACATGTGTAGTTTTATGCAAGTTTCACCCCTATTATGATTAGATCTATTTTATTTGTCTATATGTTGTGATAATTTATCTTTGTGCTATGAGTTAGACTATTCGAATCTAACGTATATTTTGCGTTGAATAAGCGAACGTATAACGTGGGGTAGGGGTAATATTAAGGATTTAATATTAAGAAATTGGGGTGCAATTGATATGATTTTCATACCATAAGTGGATGGCCATAATTGAGTCAATTATGGACATCATTAAAATTGGAATTGATTAATGATTTGAATAGGGATATATTTAAAACTTGGGTAAAAGATTATAAGTGTTAATCAATGCTTAGGACACGAGGTTGGACTCGTTTGTGACGTAAAACTGCCCGGACCCGCCCGGCGAATCCAGTAGTCACAAATGTCAGCCCAATGTGAGAGGTCCTAGGCCCAAATTAAAGCATAACAGTTGTAAAGACATGAGGTTAGACTCTTTTATGGTGTAAGACTGCCCGGACCCGCCCGGCGAATCCAGCTGCCATAAATGCCAGTCTAATGTGAGAGGTCTTTATGAGGTTATGGCCTGAATGAATTAAGAAATACTTAACCAGATAAACATGTGAAGTGGGACATGGGGGTTAAGTAGGTGCCTTGGGTGGCATGAGGAATCTAGTGGGTGCCTTTAGTGGCATTTGAAATACGATTAGTAAGACTTAACCAAACACACATGTAAATGAACATGACTAAGAAGAGGGTTAAGTGGGATATACTAGTGGGGACAAGCTTAAGTGGCTAGCTTGTGGTAAGTAATTGGGTGCCCATTTCAACCAGTAACCCAAACGTATCTTTGTGGGCTCGACCCAAGTCGAGGACGGGACACGCATACTGGGCTTGACTATAAGAGGACAAACGGGTTAGCGGTGGCAACGCAAGTCCAACGGGTTTCATATGCGTGTGTGGACCCGGGCTGGTAGGTAAGACGTTGTTGCATCGTGTAGGTATAAGCCGTGCATCCTTAGGCTGTATCGGGTTGCCACTTTAGGGGAGTGATACACCCCACTGTGGGACCAGCACGGGTATCTACGAGTAGGGAGCCGATCGAAAGTGGGTAGTGGGGTACACCTAGCGGAGATAGGGGCAGGCGGCACCTATGTAGTCAGCTAGGGGTACACGAAGTTATTTATAAAATTTCTAAGTGAAGCAAGTGGGATCAACCTTTAGGGTGTCTGGTGTGGTGCAGTGTAATAATTATTCATTAGTATTAGGTGTGCCTTTAAGGTTATCTTTATCTGCTCTTCCATACCCAATAGTTCATAGACATTTCCTTATTTTCCAGCTTGTGCCTCAGTCTAATTATTTTGATAATAGTATTGTTAGAATTATCATACTCGCCAGACTTTATGTCTGACCCCCTCCATTTCTATCTTTCCCCCTCCAGGTCCTCAGGGTGGGCCCAGCTCTAGCGGAGTTTGATTGGATTGCTTTATCTCTCTTTTGGAAAGCTTGGACCGCTGAAGTAAAGTCCGGCTTGTTATCTTCTTTAATGGCTATTTATGTAATGGGGTTATGTATTTTGATTTATCAAGATGGATATTGTACTTGACTCTGATTTATGGTTTTATGATGTAACAAACATGTTTAATTTCCGCTGCAATGAAATAAAGTTTTAGATTTCCAAGTACTACTTATTATCTGTCTTGTTGTAATTTTTCTGTTCTATATTCACTTAAAACCTCCATGGAAGTTAATGCATTCCCTTTGTGAGTGACATTAATGGACGTGGGGTGTTACAATATGTATACAAAATTTCCAATGCCCATTTTACATGTATATATATACACACATGCGCGCAACTTTTAGTTTATTTTCAAAATTCAAATGGTGTTATGTCGTCATTTAATTCTTACCTATTTTCATTGATTGCGAGATTATTTTGAATTTCTCTTCTGTATATATATATATATATATATATATATATATATATATATATTTGCACATATATATGCATATATTTACATATGCATGTATACATATATTTTTGTACTTCCTTATCTGTATAATTTTCCTTATATGTGTGTTTATACATATTTTTCCCTTAGAACATGTATTATTTTAGCCGTTTGTCTGAAATAAAATTATGGCGCTCATGGGAATCGAACTTGCGCCACTATCTTAGAGGTCACATGCTCTTACCAACTGGACTACATAAGCTTTTGTTAATAACGCTAAAACAATGGTGGTCATTGTTCTTTTCTTATACCTCCTTTTCCTGTTTGTTGTAATATTTCATTTAAATGTATTTCTTTCATTTTAAATCTGTTTTCTGTAATGCATCCGTCTAAATAGACCATAAAATCGCCATAGATGTAATGATGCTAATCCCATGACCAAATTCTAGAAGCTCTTTAAATTTTATTTTGTTTAATTAAAACTGTGGGGTGTTACGTATGTTCTACCAGGTACTACTCTAAAGTAGCAACATCGTTGACTGATAAGTTGATCATGGAACCAAACTTTTATTTGAGATGCGGGATGCGAGCATGCATTAGTGAGTCTAATTAAGAAGAAGTCAGCTACGTTGACATCACACATTCTAAGTAAGGATAAGCATCGGTAGTACACGTTCGATAGTGAACATTTGTGTGTGGTAATTAATTTGGTGTCGTGGTGATGCTCGAAAGGAAAGTTTATTGCATGATAATCAACAATTGGAATGGCATAAGTCAAAGTATCCGACTCTTAGTCTAAAGTCTGTATTGGTAGAATTTGATTTGGGGTGATGTAACACCCTGTAAAATAAACCATAAATAGACATAGATAATTTAACTTAAGTAATATTAAGCATAACAATAAGCCGTAATAAATACAATAAGCTAAAAACAGGAATTTTGGATAACTGAGTCATGAAAGTATTACTATTGCGTTCATGTTGAGATTCTGACCAGTCTTTTATGTTTTATTTTTTGAAAACAGAGTTCGTATAAAGAAGTTATTAATAAAACATGTATACGTAAATTGTTTACACAAAAGGTGAGAAATTCAAATTGAATGAATAAAAATTTGAATATAAATATATATTAGTGTGCCTGAAAGAATATTCCACAAGAATTTGAATTGAGTGTGGATATATACATATAAAAGGGGAAAAGAATAGTAAACATAAGGAAAGAATCAATATAATTAACTAAGAAATTAATAAAAAGCACGTTACAGTGAGATTTAAATCTCCAGTCTCAACCCTAGAAGGGGGTGGACCACCCTTATTGGAGGGTGGTCGACTTGGGGTTCGACCGTCCTCCTATAGAAGGGGTCGACTGCCCTCCTGAGGAAAGGGTGGGAAAAGTGCTTTTAAATTGGGAGTTGTTTATAATTTTGCATCAATAGACTGTTCAAGTTAAATCAAACTAATCCAGCGGTCTATAAACACACTTGCAACGATAAATATAGCCCCCAACCTCACTCTAAACCCAATTCTCATTTCATTCTATGCCTCCATATTGTCCCTTTACCATTGCTGAATTCTAGAAAAGGTTAGGATTCTCTTATATTCCTATAATCTCCATTCTATCTTTTCTATTCTAGGTTCATGTAGATTTATATTCTAGAATTCAGTTATATATATATATTATAAGATTTTAAGATTTAACCCTTATATACATATTAGGAAGATTAGGGTACAATAATTTCGAAGGTTGAATCCAGGTATGATTCTACACAAATTATATTATTCTTCCTTCACAAATTATGAAATTGGAAATTTTATAAGTTGTTATTTTCTATCCTTTTTAGTGTATATATGGATGTTTATGCCTGTACGGGATTTGGATTTTAAACGCAAAAAGACTATGTAAATCCTTTAAATTGTATATTTTGTTTATTGCGGAAATGGTCAATCAAAAGTTATATGTTTGGGTGTGTGTTATTGAAATGTTTAATGTTAGGCTTAGGGTGTTGTGTAATTCCTAGTTTTTGGTCAGATTCACAAGATTTTCACTTTAAATATTGATATATATATTTGTGTACTAAAACATCAGATTTGAGTATTGTAAATTAATAGGTTTAAGCATCTGTTTAAATTAGATTTGTTTGAACGTATTATACATAATATATTATCGTAAGTTTTTGTATGCGATATAAAATAAAAAGTAAAGCAGCGCTAGAAGTAAGGTTTTTCATAAGCAATTAGATTATTGCACCTTGTCTATACTTTTATTATTTGGATAATTATTCAAACCTAGGTTGCAAGTTTTATTTGTATCTGTTGTTATTTCTTTTTTATCATTGAATGTGAATATACATGTTTAAACCATGTTAATTGATAGGGAATTCAACTTGTGTTCCTTATGTGTTGTGATTAGGATTGAGATTTCAAACATATTAGGTCATTATTCATGTTCTCTTTCGCTTTTCTATTGACCTTTTCTTCCAAATCAGCCTCAAGCTCTTACCTAATTTTTTTTGGTCAGCTCTTGCACATAACTGTCTAAAGAACCAGGAGTTGTTAGAGACTTTTCATCCATTTTACCTTGCCTTCCTACAAGCCAGTTCCGTGAGTGGTTCTTCCCACCAGAGACAAGTGCATCTGCCACAACAATATTTCCTGCATCCACCATTGATTGAATCTTCTCCTACAAAATGAAAACCAGACAAGCATATAAACAGGCAGCCGGTAGGAATGAGTTTATTAAAAGAGCTAGTTATCTTTCAAACTAACTATGTGTTCGATTTAATAAGCAGCTCCAACAAACGTACAATGTGCCAATTATACTGACACAAGTATGGATTCATGATTGATCTTGGGTCAAATACTTTATATAAGCTACTCGATAAAATTTATTAACAGAAGTGGTTATCTTTAAAACATATAAATTAAAATATGGAACTTTCAGCTGCAATGTGGTCATCTTTCAAACTAACTAATAAATTGCTATTTAGTATCTAATGTACTAACGTATTTGGCCTTTAGTTCATCTGTGTTAGTCTTGTAATTTCTCCCTGATTCTCGTTTATATGTTTCCAAATAGACCAAGGCAGAAGATGGGGTGACTTTTTCTGGGTCCTTCTTTCTCTATCAAGTATTAGGATTATAAAAAATTAAACAGAATTTTTAAGATTCAATGTTAAGAATTTACAAATTTAGCTGCTGCCTATGAACATTATGACAATGATATAACAAATTAAAATTATCATGTGGCCAATTCAACTCAATCACATAAAAATTAACTTAAGTTCAAAAAAATACATACTATTTGTTCTTTGGCTGCATGAGTTTTTGGATCTATGGTATGTGTCTCACTTAATGAATTACGATGCACAGAATTAGTCTTAGCTAAGGCCTGGAAATCTAAAAAAAAAAATTAGCAAACCAGGATCATGCGAACTACTAAAGAAAATATTAGAACTAAACAAGATAATGCGAACTACTAAAGAAAAGATTAGCACTAAACAAGATAATGTGAACTACTAAACATTATACAAATGTGAATATCATTAATTTATTTTATTTATTTTTTCCATATGTTGCATTGTAACACCCCGTAATTTTGTCAACATTAAAGAGGATAAATTAAATAATAATTAATTCAATAATCATAATTAAGGGAAATGAGTGTGCGTTGCGTTCTTCACGAAATTCTGGTCAAGATAGACATTTGGTTTGTGTAAAACGGACACTGTATGAAGACGTTATGAAGGTTTGAAGTTTGTATACACATAGAAGAATTATATATATATATATATATATATATATATATATATATATATATATATATATAGGGTCCAGAAAATCAAAATTCAGTTCAAATTTCAAAAATTACGTTGGCGGCAAAATTCCCGCCCCAGGGGTGTCGACCTCTTAAGGGAGGGTCAACCCCATAAAGGAGGGTTGACCCCCTTAAGGCTGAGGTGGCAGTCGGTTTAGAGTGGGTTGGCAGCTATATATAGAGGTCCATTTCTCTATTTTCTTCATTGAGAATCCATGGAGGCCAGACTCTATCGATGACTGAACTGCACCGAATTATCTTCTACAACTATCAACTAAAGCAAATCAAACTTAGAATTCAAGCTGTAACGGTCCGAAAAATTTTCGACTTAGAAAATCGACACATAACACCATGTCAAATATTCGAATCGGAAATATCGGATAGTTAATAGAATGAAGTTAGAGGGTGAGAATAGATAAGATAGAAAATTCAAATAAAAGAAGAAGAACATAAATACAACATCAGAGTAACACGAGTCTAACAGGGAACGAATAAAATATAGTATACAACATAACTTGGAAAAACAAATCTGTCATTTGAGTATAACACTTACACCACAACGGAAATAAAAAATAGCTACATAATCCTGAAGCTTTCTGCTCCATCTCTCCAGGTATATCTGAAAAATCCCGACTACTTGACTGCCCATACAAAATTGGGCACCCAAGAGTTTAGGGAAAACAAAAACAAAATAAACTCTAATTCAGTCATGTGACTGGAGCGAGTAAACTTCAAATTTGTCTAACTTCTAAAATCCTTTTAAAAGAAGGAATAATCATAAGACCAATCCACGCATAAACACGTATGGTTTTTACCTTACGATAACCCAAAATATTCTTTTAAACTCCATACTCTTCTGATATTATAATAATGTCTAAATCAAATAAATAGCAATCTAGTGGAAGGCTTTCATCTCACGTTCCACATATATAATATATAATCGAAACCGCGAGCACTTGTTGGGAAATGAATTTCCAACTATGATAAGTTATGGAAAGGCCTTCCAATAGTGTATCTCTAGAGGAGAATACACTAGGTTCAACAAGAACATCTTGTAACCCGGCCACACATGACCGACCACTCATTTTGCTTGAGTGTGTCGAATGTATATCACCAATGGTTAGGATCAGCAACCGTTTCCCCGAATGGGACAGCATCGAATAGAATAAAAATGAAATGAATTTCTATAGATAGGTGACAATACACCCTAATTGGGAGCTACCCACTTAGCCATGATGCCTGCCCGATTTTTGTCATTTCCTAGTTGTTGAGGCTAGAGGCCATAACGTACAGATCACACATTTATTCACTTTGAATGCCACATCGTCATACCCGCCAAATCACAAATTGATTTCTCCAAAAATACCATGGGTATATGACTAAGAGAAACGAATTCCTATGCCACCAAACATAAATACGTTTGAAGAGATCAACTTATGCAATCTATTAAATATACTCTGTCAGACATTCTTCCATATAGGTTGCCCTGGGACTGGAGTAAATCCATCTTAGGCGATTTCTACCTAGGATTTGCCAGAACAGCCCTTGCATAAACTCCGTCTTCAATTATCTTCATCAGATTTGATTCGCAACACCAATGCTAATACGGAGTGGTTTTCAGATAATAAATCCGATCACGGTCTCTCCGTATTGACAATGGAAATGGTCAAAAACTTTGATAGTCGGTTATTTAACTATCAAAGGAAAACATGCGTACAAATAATGGTCATATTTCCAAATGGAAATCTTATCGAGCAAATCATCAATCAACACTGATCCCCTTTAGTTTAATTTGTCATTCAATTATCCATTTTCCTATTCCTGTTTCCATATATTTCTTAAAACCCGTTTAGCCACTCACTTTTCTCAAAAAAACGTTACCATCTATTCTAACTATTTATTTTCTATATTTCAGAAAATATTTCTTTTTAACCAACGAAAAACATTCTCATATATATATATATACAACTTATATATTTATACGTTATTAATATTGAAAAAAAAACATTTCCATATTTACTTCCATTTCTTATTTTCTATATTAGAAAACATTTCTGATTCTTATTTGGAAAACATTTCCAAAACTCTTTCATTGGATTTAAACATATGTTTAAATAAAACATCGCTATGCCAACTCAAATCATTACACTCATTAACTAAATTCACTTAACCAACCTTTACTAACAAACCTTAACCATTCCTTAGTTAAAAAGGAAGTCAATCAAGTTGGGTATAACTACCTCTCAGACCTTAATTAAACAACATTTTTAACCTCCAAATAGACAAAGTTCACCTTTAAAATCTTTAACACACTTCCTTATGTAACTCTCGGATTCTATTTACGAATCCACTTCTTTTATAGAAGTCGTTTGATTATAGCAATATTGTTATAATCCTATGCTTCTGAAATAAAATAACTTAAATATAACTTTTTTTTATTAATTTGAATAAATAAACAAACAACTAATTTATAAATAAATCTTGATTTAAAAACAGAAAGAAAATATTACTTTCCCGAATTTGATATAGTCGAATCCCAATGTATAATCTCTCTCGAAAAATCTTTATTCGATAACTCTCTTTCGAATAAACTATATTCAATAATCTCTCTTTCGAATAAACTATATTCGATAATCTCTCTACGAATAAACTATATTTGATTATCTCTATTTGAATAACTAATATTCGACTAACTAATATTCGACTAACTCTATTCGAATAACTAATATTTGATTAACTTTATTCGAATAATTAATATTCGATTAACTCTAATTCGATTAACTCTATTCGAATAACTAATATTTGACTAACTCTATTCGATTAATTAATATTCGATTAACTCTAATCGAATAACTAATTTTATTTTAGCCCTATTTCCTATCTTATTCAAATTCCCATTTGAATTCCTATTTCAAAACCTAATTTTCCTTATAAATGTTTTAATTTATAAAATATTCATTTTAATCCATTATTCACATCGAATGTGAAAAATATTTCTTTTATATAATCCATTAAGTTTGATTTCGTATTTTAAATTAATATCCCATTTCCAAATTCTATTTATACTTTTATTTATAGAATTATTCATACGAAATCTCCTTTTTATTTCCAACACTTAAATATCATTTATAATTCCCTTTATAAATGCTGAGTTCACATTCTATTTAAAATATTGGTGTCAAAACCGATTTCTAGTTCTCTATATAAGTTCAAACTTATATATTCCATTTATCAAATGATAAATATTTTATTTAACTTATAAAACATTATTTATAAATCGGTCTTCTCAATTTATCTGTTAAAATAGATTCTATTTTTTTTTTGATGCAAAAAAGGTAGTGAATCGCTAGATTCACGCCTTCATTCATTCATTAAACATAGAGCAAGTACATCGTGATCAGCATACATAGAGCTACCTACTAGTTACAATAGTTACATATATTTACATACATATGTACAATCAAATTGCATGCACGCAGGCATGTTTACATAGAGTCCAAAATTTTTATGAAACTACAGCAAAAACAGCATGCAAACCCGGTAAAGTGAATCATGGCAACATCAAGCTCTGCTACCACGGGCCCTGTCCATCACTCTAGCTCCGATTGTGTCAACAAACCTGATTTCTTCATTGCCTGACCAAAGAGAAACAAAATTAAGTATGCGAAAAATAACTGAGTTGGGCCGTTTCATTTTGCATTTAAACTTTCGTGAGTTGCGTTCATGCCAGAGGATCCAAACATAAGCAAAGTTCAAAAGAGCAAACATATGGCGCATGTCAGAGTCAGGTAATGAAATAATAGTACTATTCCAGAAGAGAAATTGGTCAGAGATGAAGTGAGACCAGTCTAAGAAGATATTAAGGCTAACTAAACACTTCGTCCACACGTAAAAGGCGAAATCGCAATCAAGAAAAAGATGCATATAATCCTCGTCATCGTCATTGCAGAAAACACATCCCCCAGTAACATGAACACCTTTAAGCCTTAATCTTTTCACTGTATTGAGCTTGTTGTGCATGATCGTCCACATATGTATCCTGACCTTAGCAGGTACAGCTTTAAAACTCCACATTCTCATGAATCCATCGTACTTTCTTCTTGAGAAGTTCATCAATTTATAAAGTGCACTCACGCAAAATTTACCACCAATCTTCCACTCAAAGTCATCCTCCTCATTGCTACGAAGGTGAACATCTTCAAGCAAACGAATAAGTCCATAAAGTTGAAGCAAAATAGATTCTATTTTGGATCTACTTTAGATAAATCTTTTCCATTTATCTATTAAAACTGATTTCCATTTAATATTTATTTTCCATATATTTCCTTTTATAAAATTCTATTTATTTCCCAAATATTTATTTTATAAAATTTTATTCGTTTAATAAATATTTACTTTTATAAAATTCTATTAATTTTATAAATATTTCCTTTTATAATTCTATTTATTTTATAAATATTTCCTTTTATAATTCTATTTATTTTCCAAATATTTCCTTTTATAAAATCCTTTGATTTTATAAATATTTTATTTTCAATATACAGTTTGAAAATTCCCTTTTCACATTCCTGTATTTCTTATGGTATTTAAAATATCAAATAACAGTGTCATCATAATCAATCACAGATTATATATCACGTCATATATCACAATATAAGAAAACAAACAGTATTATAAATATTGAGGAATCCAGTTGGATCCCCCCAACCTGTTTCCCTGCATCCACAGATGTTAAACAATATAATTAACATCAAATTTCATTTAAATATGAAATATTCTGATAAACAGAATCAATATTTGATTAACAATATATATATATATATATATCGTTACCTATAATTTCAATCAAACAGTTAGTAGTTCATCCAAATAGTTACCACACAGATATCAACCAACATTTATCAGTTGTAAAAATATGTTACAAAAATATAACTGGGCAGAGTAAGTGAGTTTTACTCACATTGGTGGTTTATCATTAAATAATGATAGACGATCATCGATTTGATTCAGATCAGGCAATTTATTTCGCTATAAATTGTAATGAGCTCCAATTCACTCCTAGTCTATTTCATGGTGTATCCCTCGTCCATACGATCCCAGCGGATCGGACCGTTCATTAATCTGACACCGTATGGCCAAGATATTATAAATATAAGTTAATATACTGTTTTAATTTTAAAATATAATATATTTTTAATTTGGGCTTGACCTTTGTTTTTCTTACCGGCCCATTTCTTGCACCTGACACGCAACTGTTGTTGTTCCTTCTCCTTCTTCACGATTATAGCATAACGTTTAGACCTCACCATTACACAGCAAAATCTTAAGGTCCATTTCCTCCTTTACTAAATACAAACTTATACAACAACTACCATTAGCCTCCTCTCGCCATGCTTTATGATCCCCTCACCCAAAATTTAAACTTGACTTCTTTATTCCAGAAACCGAACTCGGCAACACCCCATTACCTCGCGTCATCAGCCAAACTTCCGTCCACTGGAAATATCACCAACCAAAATCTCAAGTTTCTCTCCCTCATGCCACACCTCAAAACACAACTCGATGCCACCTTATACGCGTCCCCATACATTCACACGCACCCAAGCCTGCCGTGCTTCAACTTTTTCACGTTTTACGAAGGAAACCGAACTCTAGTATGTTCTCTTCACCCCTTATTACTTCACAAGAATGTTTTTCCCCTTTAAAAAATTCCGCACAGTAAAAAAGGAATATGACCCTCTCCATAACTCGCAGCTTGGCTCATCCGTAAGTGCTGCATCGAAGAGCAGCTCCGCTGCATGCCATCATCAGGTCACTTTACTCCCATATTAACGCATATGACATGCTCCAGTACACAAGCAAAAAGATGACTAGTGTTTAAACACTAAATCTCCCTTCTCCAAATTGAAACGCAGTCCCCAGCGTTAGAACCCACTGTTGCCGATGCTAGGGTTCACCGGGATCCACCGTAACCACCTTAGCTTAACCACCAACGACTCACCTACCTTCTCCTGTCAACCGACGATCCTCTAGCACCCTCATGCTCGAGCTGCTCCTCCAGATCGCGTCAAACTGATTCTGCCTTAATCCTCGCGAGTCCCACTGCAAATGTCAAAAACTCGACTTCCATCTTCAAAGCCATCCTACTGTATGTTTTCGCAGAGGACAAAACGAGAGTAGAACCCCCTTTAAGCTCATACCAGAATATTGAGGATCATTTTAATGTTTTAAATGTACAGGGTTTGGAATAGTGCTTGATTGCTTCGGCTGAATAGGTTTTGTGGGAAAAAGAAAAAAATGCAATGAGGAGCTCTATGTATTTATAGACACGAATAGGTTAGTACGTAAGAAACGAGGATATAGGCAATAGGATCGGCTAAGATTTGACAATACACTGCACTGTTGTTTTCCTTAGGAGTAAAGTAAATTTCCAGCATTGTTGCTTTCCTTAGGAGTGAAGTAAATTTCCAGCACTGTTGCTTTCCTTAGGCGTGAAGGAAAAGGTGCCTTACTAATGAAGTTTGTCCAATTTATATGGTTATATATATAAAGATTTTGCATACCCTTTTTACTTTTATATAGGGACATTGTATTTCATGTATTCAAAGATTTATGATGAAACTATTCCACAGTAACAATATTATTAGTTTAACTCATAGCTAAGCACATAGAGAAATGAACGCAATTGTTAATGTGAAGTTTTACGGTCCCTTTTACACCAATTTCCATTCATTATACGGACCGCTATAGACAAAAATAAATATACCATTGTGTCCAGCAATGTATTACGAGCCCAAAAATATAATAAAAAAGACTAGTTAACTTGTTCTGTGAAGTCCCAAAAATGCGGCTATAGGGTGTAAAACACTTCGAATAAAAAGTTTCTTATTTTCCAAAATAAAATTTACAGTAAAATTCTAAAAATTAAATTATATCTATGTCTAAAAGGATTTGTCCAAATATGATACTGATATTTAATTAAAAATTAAATAACCATTATGAACTATAAGCGATTTCATAGCAACTACTTGAATACTTTATTTGGACATAACTTATAATTTATAAAGCGAAATCTCCATTTTTCTCTTCCATTAGAAAAATATAGTTCACCAGATCCGAATGTTTCTTGTTTCATAGAAATCTGACTTAAGACTGATTCTGTATATTCGTTTAAATTTCGAATCGCCAAATTACGAACTGTCGCGCCATTTCGAGCTCGATTATAATTATAATATAATTAATACGTTCAACCATCATTCATTAAATATATTCGTTATTATAATTCAATTCTAAACTAAATTATATCTTATAAATAATCCAATTTACACAATATCGTGAATGCAACTATTTCCGACTATTTCAGAATTTAATATATTATTCTATTATTCATCGATATTATTTAATTAAACAACGATTTAAATTTCTAAATCACTATTTAAATAATGAAATAAATTAATTATTATACCATAAAAATACGGGACGTTACATAAGCATAGATCCAACCACTGTTACCTTCTACCTTTTCTTTTAATCCAAACACTGTGAGCTGGTTGCTTTTAGATTTAAATGAATTAAAAGTAGTTTGTGACATGACTGTGATTTGGATATATACATGCCTTTGACTGAACCATATTAGATCTATCATAATATTCTTGGATCCTAAAACTTATCATGCTAGATCTATTTTATAGATCTAATTCTTTATGGTTAATTCATCATGTCTCATATGTGGATCTTACCCCTTTTTCTAAGTTTGTGGTTAATTGGAATTATCATTATTTGGACAGTAAAACCTTTGTTTAGATCTAGATCATCAAGTTGTGATTAATTGAGATCTGTCATTAGTGGACATATGAATTCTTATTTGGATCAGTTCATCATAAGTACGTTAGATCTAGTTTTATCATTACCCTTTTCACTAGATCTGTTTTTTTACGTCCACCATAATATTATGCCAATTTCATGTCCTTGCCATTATGTATGAATATGTTCACCTTATCACCATGTTAGTACAAATTTATGCCAGTTATGTTAGAACATTCACTCTTGTTATGTTCCCATCACCTTTCCCTTTGATTGTTTATGACTAGTCCATTACTTAGCCTAGGCATGCCGCAACTTATGTGAATGAGCTTGTTAGGGAATGAGGGAAAAAGATTAGTATTGGCATAATTCGAATAATTCTTATAAACATGAAGTGGACATAAAATTCAATAATTGGGTAAATGGGCATTTGCACCTATAAAGGCATAGGTAAATTTGGATAATTATGAAATGTCTAAAATTACAATTAGAAATTGTAGTTGCACTTATGACACGAGGTTAGGTTGCATTAGTGGTGGAAGTCTGCCTGGACCCGACCGGCATATCCAGCAACCGCTAATGTTGAACCTAATATGAGTGGTCTAAGTGCACAAACACGAGAGGGGCTATGACATGAGGTTAGGCCCAACTTGTGGGAGAAGTCTGCCCGCACCCGACCAACATATCCAGCATCCACAAGTTGTAGGCCTAATGTAGAAGGTCTAGCCCATTATAAACCGTAAATGGACGTGATAAAGAATCGAACTACTTTACCTAATCTAAGCCATAGGGATTGTACGATTATGAACTAAAGTCAGGGTTAAGTAAAATTGGTTAGACAGTGGGTGGGCTAAGCAAATTTGAGGGGGTGGGTAATATTTACATATAGGCCCGTAAACTTATCCCGATAAGATTATGTGATTAAAGACACCTAGTGTAAGCATAACAGGTAGAAAGATTCGAGTTATATAATTAAAGACACCTCTTAGGGCAAAATATATCCTGTGGGAAAACCTAGTGAGGGATATAAGACAAAGGGGAGAACTTGTATCATATTGTGTGGGACCCATTTTAGTCAGTAACCCGGTGTAGTTATCAAGTGGAGTACTCCGAGATAGTTCAGAGAAAGGGCACGCATACTGAACTGATTGTAAGAGATCCAAACGTTGAGTTCGGTGTGGGCTGCGCAAACCGACCAGCCCATGTGCATGCATGGGTCGGGTAGAAGGGGTTTAGACGACCGTGACACCTGTAGATATGGGGATGTGCAAATCAGGGGAGGGTTTCCACTTTAGGACGTGATACATCCTACGATGGGGCCGACACAGAGCATCTATGCGGATTAGGGAGCCGATCGATTAAGGGTAGTATTTAAGATACTTTTGGACGTATGCCTAAGTCTACCACCTTATAGTGAAAGGGATCATCTCATTTTGTATATACTAGTAATAGTTCAGAGTAATCATTAGAAGTATATACACCCTATCTTGTTTACCTTGTCACACCTGCCTTTTGTGTAGTTATCTTTCCCTTATCCACGTTATATGCCTATCATGCTACTTTTCTTTATTTACTTGCTAAAAGTAATTAGACTCGCCAGACTTTATGTCTGACCTTTTTTGTTTCCTCTTATTTCTTCCGTCTCCCCAACCTAGGTTCTCAGGGAGGGAATACTCAGGCTTAGCCAGGACTTAGTTTGCTAGGAGCTACTTTCGAAGTATGGCTCAAGTTCTTATCTCTACTATGGCTTAGCTCTTTTTCTTGGGGAATTATGTTATGCTTTTTTATGTTTATGTACTATGATGGTACAAGACAGAGGTTATATTGTTGTAATGGTTATTTTTGTGACTTATGGTATTTTGGACCACGAAGTATGATTTATGTTTGAAATAAAAATTTGAATTTTCGCTGCTATCTTATTTATATCTGTCTTGTAATTATTCTATGTTTGTTTACCTATAACGCTTCAGGGAACTTAATGCATTCCCTTAGTGAGTGACATTAATGGACGTGGGGTGCCACACTTGGTATCAGAGCTGAAGGTTACCAAATTAGATAAAAGTTTTTGGAAACTATTTAAAAAAAGGTTTTAAAAGAAAGTATTTCCAAAATAAAAGTTTATTTTGAAAAACATAACTCCCCAGAGCCATATGTAATATCCTTTGGTCTTTTGTCTAAATCTCTTTCCTTTTCTTTTCAGCATGTCTGGGGAACCTAACATTCCTAATATCCCGGAGGGCGTCACGATACCCATATGGTTCCATAGGTATCTGGAGGCCATGACGCCTACCGAATGCCAAGGAAACGTTCCTCCCCCAGCTGCACAGTCATTCCTCCTCCCTCTGCAAGAGCAGATAGTTTCGCTAAGATCTGCAAAGACTCCCATGCTATGGGAGGGAAGCCATTCCATGGGAATGAGACATTCGTAGAAGCACGGAATTGGCTCAATGAGACTGAGGACTTGTTCGTAATCTTTGAAGTAGAGGATTAAAGGAAGATTCAATTAGCTGCTTGGCTACTGAAGGATGAAGCTTCATTTTGGTGGAAGGTAACCCAAGCAGGCCGTCTAGTGGAAACTCGGGATGACTTTAACCATAGGTTCGAAACGAAATTACTTTCCCAAGCTGAGAAGAGCATGCAGATGTAGAGGTTCTTAGCACTCAAACAAGGGAACTTGACGGTGAAAGGTTATGTGAACAAATTAGTCCAGCCGGCAAGATTTGGACTGGAACTGGTAGACACTCCGCATAAGAAGGCTTTGTGGTTTGCTAAAGGGCTAAACGAACCTCTTCATGGGTTATCCATGTCCCATATTCCAATAGGAGCCACCTCTAAAAGACTGGCTAATATGGTTTTGATGTATGACGAAGAGAAAGGGGAAAAGAAGGAGGTTAAAGTTGAGGAAATAATGCAAAATAAGAAGATTTGGCCCAAGAAAGGACAACAACAACAATAACAAAAGAAAGGAGGAAAGAATGACAAGGGTAAGGAGAAGAGGAAGTGTCACAATTGTGGGTGTGAGGGTCATTTGGCAAAAGACTGCAAAAGAAGGAAGAATTCTTGCTTCAACTGTGGAGAGGTCGGACACTTTGTAAGGGAGTGCCCGAAGAAACAGGGACAAGGCCAGAGGGCAGGAACTTCTGGAGGGCTGGTGCATGCTCTCGCGATTTGTGCTCCTGATAGAGGTAGATTTTTTTTCTGTGGAAGGTTTAATTTCTCTTTTAAATCATCCTATTATAACACTTTTTTATTCTGGCGCTTCACATTCATTTATATCTAGTTCTGTGGTTGAATCTCTACACTTAATTACTAGTATGGTAGTGGATCCCATAGTTGTCTCAAACCCTATTGGTGGTTCGTCTCATTTATCTATGATTTGTAGGGGTTTGAGAATATCTGTGTTAGGCGTCGAATTTGAATGTGATGCATATGTGCTCGGGTTCATAGGCTATGGGTTGATTCTAGGGATGGATTGGTTGACCATGTATGGTGCCATTCTAGATTGTGAAAGAAGGGTCGTTAGACTTCTGACTTGCCATGGGAGGACCCTTGAGATTTCTTGCGACCCCAAAGGGTCTTTCATGCTTAGCTTCCTAGAGTCTCTTGATGCATCCATAGATGATTTGCAATCTGTTCCGGTAGGCCGAGATTATTCTGATGTTTTTGATGAGGTACGGGGCTTACCTCTGAGGCACGAGATCGATTTTCGCATATAACTGGTGGACAATGCAAATCCAGTTGCATTACCAGTGTGCCATATGGCTCCGAGAGAAAGGAGGGAGTTGAGTAAGCAAGTATGGGAGCTACTTGAGAAAGGGTTTATCAGACGAAGCATATCTGAATGGGGTGCTCCAGTTGTATTCGCAACTAAGGGGATGGATCGCTTCATTTGTGCGTGGACTATAGAGAATTAAACAAATTCACAAAGAAGAATAGGCACCCACCTCCGAGGATAGACGACTTGTTTGATCAGCTTGTCGATGCCTCAGTATTCTCTTAGTTGGACTTGGTCATGGGGTTTCATCGGTTGAGGGTGGCTGAGGACAGTATAGACAAGACTGCTTTTAGGACTCCCGAGGGTTTCTTTGAATGGCTAGTTATGCCTTTTGGGCTGACAAATGCACCAGCCTATTTTGTCGATCTAATAAGTAGGGTGTTTCGGGAATTCCTAAATATATTTGTCGTAGTCTTTGTTGATGATATTTTGATCTTCTCTAAAAGCAAAGAAGAATATGCCCAACATTTGAGAGAAGTTTTGAAAACTCTCCGTGACCATCAGCTTAAGGCAAAGTTCTCCAAATGCCATTTTTGGAGAAAAGAGGTGAGATTCTTAGCGCACGTAGTTTCCAAAGAAGGGATAGTTGTGGATCCCGTAAATGTACTGCAGTACAGGGCCTGCAGATTCCGAAAAATGCAATAGAGGTGTGAAGCTTTTTGGGATTGGCGGGTTATTATAGGAAGTTCATTAAGGACTTCGCTAAGATATCAGCCCCTCTCACCAGGCCGACGAAGAAGAACTTGGAACTTTCATGGGATATAGATTGTGATTTTTCTTTTCAACATTTAAAAAGGGCTCTGACAACAGCCTCAGTCTTGACTTTACCCAATGAGAACAAAGTGTTTATGGTTTACACCAATGCATGTGGTACAGGGCTTGGTGCGGTTCTGATGCAAGAAGGAAAGGTAGTGTGTTATGGGGGTAGACATTGAGAGCTCATAAGAAAAAATACCCAATCCATGATCTAGGGCTAGCTGCCATAGTGTTCGCGCTAAAGACGTGGCGTCATTATTTACTTTGAGAGAGGTTCGAGTTATACACCGATCATAAATCTCTCAAGTACTTATTCTCGCAAAAGGATCTTAATTTAAGGCAACAACGTTGGATGGAGTTCCTAGCTTCTTATGATTTGAGATTGCTTATACCCCTAGCAAGGGTAATATGGTGGCTGACGCACTAAGTAGGCAGAGGATGGCCTTGAGTCCTCTGTTTATGGAAAGGAAGAGCTTGGAGTTCATATCAACCTTTGACTTTAGACCCTCCATAGAGATTTTGCCTGATTTGTTTGTGTCGTTAGAATTATGACCAACTCTTATGGATCAGATAGGAGCTTCGCAACAAGGTGACCCACAGATTTTAGACATCATCATAAGCTCAGAAAAGGGGAGATTTCTAGTCACCTCAGTAGATATACCATAAATGAAAAAGGGTGGTTGGGACGAGATGGAAGACTTTGTGTCCCTCAAACAAGAAGCTTGAAAAAGGCAGTCCTAGAAGAAGCCCACCATTCTAAGATGACCATTCATCCAGGTGGCGATAAGATGTACAGGGACATGAAAAGGGTTTTCTTTTGGGTTGGGATGAAGAAAGATGTAGCCGAATTTGTTTCTCAATGCTTAGTTTGCCAGCAAGTTAAAGCTGAGCAAAAGAAGCCCGGTGGTTTACTTCATACTTTAGAGGTTCCACAGTGGAAGTGAGAGAGCGTCTCCATGGACTTCATAGATGGTTTGCCTAGGTCAAAGGAAGGCAACACCAGTATTTGGGTAGTAGTGGACAGATTGACTAAGAGTGCTCATTTCATTCCAGTGAAGAGTAAGAGGATGACATCATGGTTGGCAGGGATTTATGTTCGTGAGATAGTTCGTCTTCATGGAGTTCCTTCCAACATCATAAGGGATCGTGACCCCATCTTTACCAGTGAATTTTGGAGTTGTTTGCAAGAAGCATTAGGCACACAGTTGTGTTTGAGCACCGCTTATCATCCTCAGACTAATGGGAAGACGGAGAGGGTGAACAGAGTTTTTGAGGACCTTCTAAGGCTGTGTATTCTTGACTTCGAAGGGACATGGAAAGAGCACCTTCCCTTAGTAGAGTTTGCCTATAACAACAGTTATCAAGCCAGCATCTGCATGGCACCCTTCAAAGCATTGTACGGACGACCCTGTAGATCACCAACTTGTTGGTGGGAATCTACAGAAAGATTATTACTTGGACCAGATATGGTTAGAGAAACATCTGAAAAGATTGACCTTATTCAACGGTGGATGAAGACGGCTCAAGATAGACAAAAGTCATATGCATACAAGAGATGGACTAACATCAAATTTGAAGTAGGAGACTTGGTTTTTATTAAAGTATCGCCTCTGAGGAATGTGGTTCGCTTCGGATCAGTAGGGAAGTTGGCACCTAGGTTTGTAGGACCCTTTCCCATAACTGGGAGGATTGGCCAAATGGACTATAGAGTAAAGCTTCCAGAAAATCTATCCAGTGTTCATGATGTTTTTCATGTTTCTCATCCGCGGAAGTGTTTGCATGAGACCACGGAAGTTGTTGAGCCAAGCATATTGGAAGAAATGGAAGTAGAGCTGGAGGCGACAGTCAGACGAGTCCCTACCTGTATTCTTGGATCAGAAGCTAAGAAGCTACACAATAAAGAAATCAAGTTGATAAAGGTTCAATGGGGAGATAACCTAGAGGATGCAACTTAGGAGACCGAAGACAAGATTCGTGCTTCGTACCCTTTTCTTTTTGAGGGTATGTTCTTAACTCCTTTTCTAAAGTTTATCTATACTTGTTTCTATCATTTGAGTATGTCCTATCAATAGTGTTCTCTACCTTTAGATAGGAATCCTATAGATGTAAACATGTGTTTGAGACATTTTGTGATTGATGGTTGCAAGTGGATGCAAATGTTTGCTAGTGGTTGTCGGTGGATGCATATACACACATATTAGGCACTAGATCGGCTCAATCACTCTCATACTACATATGGACGTGTGTGCATTTTTCTTTTCTTTTAATGGGTGAAAATGGATGTATTATCAAAGGGATGTTGCATTTGGACGAATGAGTGTGCACACATATAGAACTTACATGTTATATAGGATTATTTGCATACATATTGGATTCATGTCACTAACATACATTACATTAAGGAGGTCGACTGAATCAGTAGACTGCCTGATCTTTGCATTAGAATAGAGACATATGCACACACCTTTGCATATGTTCATGTAAGCATTAGAAATCCTTAAGGACAATGGATGTCTGTGATTGATGGATGAGTACATGGGTGATGGATGGTAGGAAATACATTCTTCTCAACTTAAAAATTTCGGGGACGAAATCCTTTAAGTAGGGGGGATGTAACACCCCGCAATTTTGTCAATATTAAAGAGGATAAATTAAATAATAATTAATTCAATAATCATAACTAAGGGAAACAAACTGCACCATTGCGTTCGTCTCGAAATTTTGGTCAAGACAAAAATATGATTCGCGTAAAATGGACACCGAATGAAGAAGTTATGAAGGTTTGAAGTTTATATACACATAGAAGAATTATATATATATAATATATAGGGTCAAGAAAATCAAAATTTAGTTCAAATTTAAAAAATTACATTAGCGGCAAAATTCTTGCCCTAGGGGTGTCGACCCCTTAAGGGGGTCAACCCCCCTACGGATGATGTGGCGGTCGGTTTATAGAGGGCTGACAGCTATATGTAGAGGTCCATTTCTTTATTTTCTTCATTCAGAATCCATGGAGGCCAAACTCTGCCAGTGTCTGAACTGCACCAAATTATCTTCTACAACTATCATCTAAAGCAAATTAAACTTAGAGATTCAAGCATAGATCCAACCTCTATTATCTTCTACCTTTTCCTTTAATCCACACTGTGAGTTGTTGCTTTTAGATTTAAATGAATTAAAAGTAGTTTGCGACATGACTGTGATTTGGATATCTATATATATATATATATATATATGCCTATGACTGAACCATATTGGATCTGCCATAATAATCTTGGATCCTAGAACTTACCATGCTAAATCTATTTTATAGATCTGATTCTTAATGGTTAATTCATCATGTCTCATATGTGGATCTTACCCCTTTTTCTAAGTTTGTGGTTAATTGGAATTTTCGTTATCTGGATAGTAAAACCTTTGTTTAGATCTGGATCATGAAGTTGTGATTAATTGAGATATGTCATTAGTGGATATATGAATTCTTATTTGGATATGTTCATCCTAAGTACGTTAGATCTAGTTTTATCATTACCCTTTTCACTAGATCTGTTTTTTAATGTCCACCTTATTATTATGCCAATTTCATGTCCATGCCAGTATGCATGAATATGTTAACCTTATATGATGTTAGTACATATTTATGCCAGTTATGTTAGAACATTCACTCTTGTTATGTTCCCATCACCTTTCCCGTTGATCGTTTATGACTAAGCCATTACTTAGCCTAGGCATGTCGCAACTTATGTGAATGAGCTAGTTTGGAAACGGGGGAAAGAGATTAGAATTGGCATTATTTTAATAATGCTTATAAACATGAAGTGGACATAAAATTCAATAATTGGGTAAATGGGCATTAACACCTATAAAGGCATAGGTAAATTTGGATAATTATAAAACGTCTAAAATTATAATTAGAAATTGTAATTGCACTTATGACACGAGGTTAGGTTGCATTAGTAGTGGAAGACTTCCCAGACCCGACCGACATATTTAACAACCGCTAATGTTGAACCTAATGTGAGAGGTCTAAGTGCGCAAATACGAGACGGGCTATGACACGAGTTTAGGCCCAACTTGTGGGAGAATTCTGCCCGAACCCGACAGACGTATCCAACATCCGCAAGTTGTTGGCCTAATGTGGGAGGTCTAGCCCATTATAAACCATAAATGGACATGATAATGAATCGAACTACTTAATCTAATCTAATCCATAGGGATTGTATGATTATGAACTAAAGTCAGGGTTAAGTAAAATTGGTTGGACAGTGGGTGGGCTAAGCAAATCTGAGGGGGTGTGTAATATTTACATATAGGCCTGCAAACTTAGCCCGTTAAGGTTATGTAATTAAAGACACCTAGTGGTAAGCATAACCGGTAGAAAGATTGGGGTTATATAATTAAAGACACCTCTTAGAGTAAAATATTACCTATGGGAAAACCTGGTGGGGGATACAAGACACGGGGGAGAACTTGTATCATATTGTGTGGGACCCTTTTCAGTCAGTAACCTAGTATAGGTATCAAGTAGAGTACTCCGAGCTAGGTTGGAGAATGGGCACGCTTACTAAACTGATTGTAAGAGATCCAAACGTGGAATTCGGTGTAGGCGACGCAAACCGACCGGGCCATGTGCATGCATGAGCCGGGCAGAAGGAGATAAGACGACCGTGACACCTGTAGATATGGGGCTGTGCATATCAGGGGAGGATTGCCACTTTAGGACGTGATACATCCTATGGTGGGACCAACACAGAGTATCTACACAGATTAGGGAGCCAATCGATTAAGGGTAGTTGTTAGGATACTTTCGGACGTATGCCTAAGTCTACCACCTTATAGTATAAGGAATCATCTCATTCCGGAGATACTAGTAATAGTGCAGAGTAATCTTTAGAAGTATATACCCCCTATCTTGTTTACCTTGTCACACCTGCCTTTTGTGTAGTTATCTTTCCGTTATCCACTTTATATGCCTGTCATGCTAATTTTATTTATTTACTTGCTAAAAGTAACTAGACTCGCCATACTTTATGGCTAACCCTTTTTGTTTCCTCTTCTTTCTTCCTTTCCCCCCAGGATATAACGACCCGCATTCTACGCATCGAAAGATCGTAGAATATTTCTTTCTTTCACATACGAAGTCATATGGTCACGTAACTTCGGGAGACAATTATTGGGGTCATTTCCCATGTTCATGGTTTTTGCCGATTTTTAAATGACCGTTTTGCCCATAGCTGATCTTGTTTTGGTCATAACTTTTGTTGGTAAGGAGTTTTGACCTAAAACCACTTCCATTAGATCCAGATGATGGTTTACCTTTCCATAGAGTGGTCACATTAGCCAAACGGACTCACCGTTTGGGAGATATAGCTGAAACAAAGTTTATAAGGTGAAAAACAGCTTAACCGGGCCTAATTAGGGTGATTAGCAAGAGGGCCCATAACTCATTTCGGGATTAGGGTTATGGGAGGGCTGAGATGAGTTAGTATATCAGTTTTTATTTCATTTCTTAGTCGCCACTTACAACCTTTGAACCCTAGCAATGGCCTCCACTTGCTAAAACACCTCAAATCACATTCTAATCGCTAATTAAGCCAAATCTACATTAAATCAATGCAGATTAGCACAGAAATCGAGGTAGAGCTACTGGAGTGTATTGGAATACAAACCATTTTGTCCAAAAGTTTCAGATTTGAGTTTATTTGTGGCTAAGGTGAGTGATTAGCCTTGTTTTTACACTAATTAAGGTTAATTAAGGGTAGTTAGTGATAGTTAGTGAATTTATACATGATTAAATTCTAGAAAAATATTTATAAATTTCGAAATATTGTTTTAGGCCTCTGTTAGAAATTTGGGTTGATTTGGTTAAGTTTTGCTAATATTAACATTAGTTATTGTTAAACATGATTAAGGGGAAAATATGGGTTTTGGGTATATTTGATCCATTTTAACATATCAAATTGTTGTTTTGGTGTTGTGGTCAATTCTACATGTTGGTTTGACTGTATGGTATTTTGTGATTGTTTAGAACAGTTAGAATGGTCGAAAATGCCGTCAAATGGCGTAAATAGCTTGCTGGAATGAGTTGCAGGAAATTTGCCAATCCCGTTCATGACTAGGGCATCACGACCCGACCTGACCGTGGAGAGCTATCACGACCCAAGCCGACCATGGAGAGCTATCACGACCCGACCCGACTGTGGAGAGCGATCACGACCCGAGCCCTCCATTCGTGAGATAGCCTCATGAGCCAATCATGTCACCAACAACAGATCACGAGCCAAACCAAGCAGGGAACCACGATCCGTGGAGCATCCATTATCACGAACCAGAGGGTCCCACGATCCGAATGTGGTGTCACGAGCCATGGGTCATGAGTGGAGCATCATCACGAGCCACGAACCGATGTCGAGGGGGATCCACGAACCGATCTTCAAGTCTGGACAACGAATGAACTGAATGGAACTGAAGTATGAACGGGATGATAATGACCAAAATCCGAGATGCAAAGGTAGTCCAAATGGGAAGTAGAACTCAGGATCCAGTTGGGAACCAACGAGTTAGCTTTATGAGTTGGGCTTTGCTGCGGGACGTGTGCTAAGGGGTTATCGACGTCCATAACTTTGATTCTCCACTAAGATGGATGTTAGGCTACGAATCAGTGCAGTGGGATAGTTATTACTCCATGGGGCAAAGTGATCATAGCATGGCTATGAGCCAGTGCAGCTGTATTCGGATTTTCCGCTGCTACGATGTTTAGTTTTCAGCTTATGCACTATCTCTCCTGTTTTATGCCAGAGTATGTCATTATTATATTTTATTCCATGCGTTGTAAGACATTCTACAGATTCTTTGTTAGTCCACTGTTAAGTTTCCTTCCCTTTTCTTTCTTTGGTGACCGTCCCGTGCTAGTTGGACATTGGCACATCGCACTTTCATTGGAAATGTCGGCTGGTGTGGGGCGGGCCGTCACACAGGCTCTTAGGGCGGAAATACTCAGGCTTAGTCAGGACTCAGTTATCATCTTGCTAGGAGCTGCTTTCGAAGTATGGCTCAAGTTCTTATCTCTACTATGGCTTAGTTCTTTTTCTTGGGGAATTATATTATGCTTTTTTATATTTATGTACTCTGATGGTACAAGACAGAGGTCATATTGTTGTAATGGTTTTTTTTTTGTGACTTATGGTATTTTGGACCACGCAGTATGATTTATGTTTGAAATAAAAATTTGAATTTGCGCTGCCATTTTATTTATTTCTGTGTTATAATTATTCTGTGTCTGTTTACCTATAACGCTTCAGGGAATCAGTGCATTCCCTTAGTGAGTGACACTAACGGACGTGGGGTGTCACATGCGTGATTATTAAATTAGCACTAAACAAGAAAAGATTAGCACTAAATAGGAAATTGTGAGTATCATTAATTTATTTTATTTATTTTTTCCATCTGTTGCATGATTATTTTATTAGCATTATACACATTAGTTTTCTTTTGTGGTCACATTAAAGTCGTACCTGGAATGCTTCATCCCCAAGTATATCAAGAGCATTTTAAAATCCTCCAATGGAATTGTACTGGGCCTATCCGCAAGCTTTTCCTCATCAGTTGAATATTTTTTATAATACTTAGCTTTCATACGAGACTTGTAATGCCTCCAAGAGTCATTAAGCGTGTTCAAGACCCACTTGTGTCCTTCTTCCGGAATGACATACCTAGCCTACAATATATCAAACACAAAATTCAGGAAACAAACTAATTAATTAAAATCAAACATTTAGGAAGTCGGTTGAACTATGGTTTTGGGTGATAGATTTTACCAGAGCATATTTCGACATTTGCCGCTTTAATTGATTAGGAACAACATGCCAATTGATGTAAGTAAGAGACACATTATCCTTTGCTATTGTCCCAAGAAAATTGCTTAACTCTGTGATATTATCAGAAAATGGCCGACCATCCTCATTCAACTTAATGATTACTTTATCATCGGGGGTTCTAACATGCACCTTAATCATTTTTGACTTCCCTCTAGGTTTTTTTGTACCTTGTACTTTATATACCAGGTTCAAAAAAATGTATAGAAAATTAATATATGGCATTATAGAAACATAATATGCATGCAAAACTTATAATAGACACACTCAACAGTGCAGTGCAGTGGACAGATAAAGAAACATTGTACCTGTACCTGCTTCATCTTCCTATGCAATCCATTCCTGCTCTAATAGATCCGTAAGATTTTCCATTGCTGGAGGCGCTTCAACATTCTACTTTTGACGTTTCCGCATCGCTAAATAAGCAGCGACTGAACCAACAGCTTCACATGAATTGGTTGATAGTTTGAACATTTGCTACATGTAGGTTTTAAAACTGGTGGTTGAGATATTGTAGGTTTTAAAACACCTAAATGAGACAGTGTAGGTTTCATCAATTTCTTTAATGTTTTTGCAATTTTCTCCCGGTTACTAACTTTCTTTGGAGTGGGATTGTGTGTGACTACTTCCTTGTTGGAGCCAGTTTTCTTTGGAGGGGGTACGGGTCATCGCTTCCTTCTCAATTTCAATAGCTGCATTGGTTTGCGAATGAGTTCTCGGTCCAGGTAAAGGATCCTTTAGCATAACAACTTTGATTCTCTATAATTAAGTTGAAGTTTAAGATTTTTTACATTCATAAAGCCAAAGACAATAAGTAGTAAACAAATAACTTTTTTATACCTCTGAATCCGATGAATCATCACTGACATCTTTACCATCATTTTATGGGATGTATTCATCACATCCAGCAATATCTTTACCTTTTTCTTTTCTATTTCGTGCGACAGCCTCTTGCATAATACTAACCAATGAAGGTACCCCAAGTGATCTACTAACTGCATCATTTTCTTGCATTCACGCTATTCACTCTTGTTCATACATCATCAAAACTGATGGTTGTGAGAACTACAAGCAGATTAACATTATTACTCACCATCGATGATAAATTTAAGCTAGTTAACTAAATAGAGTCGACATATAAACAATTCTTGCTATTTCGATGGAATGCAGGCACAAAGAACCAATAGTTACTTGAATTAGCTGCAACCTTCATGGTTGGAATAGGAAATCGATACAGTAATAGAAAACAGTAAAATGCAGTTCTTGCTTTTACGTGCAGAAGTTTAATAAAAAGTAGTTTAAAATACAAGATTTCATCCTGATTATTAAAACTGAAACGAAAACTGAAAAATACCTGAACATCAGCTTCATTCTCTCGGGTACAATCATCATTATCTGTTTCATTTTGTACATTTAATTTCCTCCTGGTTCCTTTGTCCATCATAGTAACATCTTCTTCGCCATTATTCATATCAGGCTCCGGCGATAGTTTCTTCTGACCCACTTTAGTTGGATTGTTTTTTTATCATTTTGCATTGCTACTGAAGTCTATGTGCAGTAATATACTTGCACTTTGCAACCGGTTTCTTAGCAGAACCAGTAACAATAAAAATAATAACAATGGTCTCCTTCATAGTTCTTTACACATACACACACACGCACACTCAGAGATACATGTATACCTTGAATTATGTTTTTCCTTAGCCGTATGATTACATGTAGCTGTAGTTGAATCAACGGCTCACCGTCTTTGTCAATGGTGTTGTTAATGTAACAAACCAGTTCTTCTTCCTTATTGCAGCCCTGCACATATTCGTTTATGTCCTTATCATTCAATATCAGCTGCCAGCTACCCATCTTTCCTTTGCTGACATAGACTCCTCCTATTTCAGTGTTATGGAGGCAATCTTTAACAAATTCCATAAGCACACTGTATGAAAAGCGGTCTATATCATATTTGTTGCTAAGAAGGATTTTCCACCCACGTAACATGTCCTTCGAAACTCTCTGTCATGATGCAACCAGATATTTGGAAACTGGAAATTTTCTGGAAATTTGAAATCTTTATATATGTGTTGCATGATTTCTTGCAAATGATTCATACCCAGTTGTACTTGAGCCATTCCTTGATCATGCTCACATAAAAAAAACTGGGCATACATCTTGAACTAGCTATAAATCTGACAAACATGAGTTTGCACTTTGCACATTAAAAAAACTGTATACATATCACATAGGCTTGCTTAAGCCTGTGCATGATGACTTTGTTCCTGGATGTATAACTGTATGTATGTTGTTTATCTTGCTGGGCTAGACTACATGTACATGTTGACCGTTGCTGTGTACACATGTTCTGGCCTATTATATTTGCACCATATTTGTCTGGCTTCAGTTTTTCTCCAAAACGGAAAGGCAGTGAGTTTTTCTCCTTGTGTAATTAGTTTAATTAATTTTTCTGAGTAGTAATTAAAGTTTTTGTTTAAATAATATTACATAGAAAAAAACCAATTTTGTTTAAATAATATTACATAGAAAAATATACATATGGTTTCGAAAGGAAAAATATACATATGGTTTCAATAGGAAAATTATACATATGGTTTTGAAAGGAAAACTATACATATGGTTTCGAAAGGAAAACTATACATATGGTTTCGAAAGGAAAATTATACATATGGATACGAAAGGAAAACTATACATATGTTTTGAAAGGAGAAAATATACGTATGTTTTGAAAGAGAAAATAAATATTGTTTTGAAAGGAAAAATATACATTGTTTTGAGAATAAAAATTGCATTTTCTTTTCAGTTTTAAAAGAGAAAATGAAGAAATAAAAAAAATGTGATTTTTAATATAAAAATCGTGTGAATGAGATTGCGACGAGACCGACTGAAAGCAAAATGGAATCCAGACCGTTCAGAAATAAAGAAAGGAGGAGTGGAACCCTCGGTGAGAACTCCTCATTTTTATTTTAAATTCTAGTTGAAATATATACTAGGATGTAGACGGTGCTTAGCAGCACGCGACACCCGTCGTCCACAGACCATGGATGACTTGTTTGTTTGGTTGCTATGTTGTGAAATTTGATTGTGTGATGTGGAATGAAATAAAATATTTTATAGTTAAAAATATGATTTTTAACGTGTATATAAAATAAATATTTATAAATAAATCGGGTGATTTGTTTATATACACTGATTTGACTGATATTGATTGGGACGATAAATTTTACATATCGCCAAACTGCATAAATAAAATCTATGTTTGTTGTTTTGAAACCCCACACGGGTATTGGGATGAGATTTGACATACGCTAATCCCGATTGTTTAGTTGTATGTCAATCGATGGATTGACAGACTGTGTAAGCGTTAATTATTTATATTTAATGCTTATGCAGGTGTGTGGTGCACTCTGGATGATGGTTGATGATTTATCATTGTTGTTATATACATGTGTTGTAGGGTATCCATATAATTAACGTTATATGGTAATTGATGGGGCCTCATTTCAATTTGGAAAATTAGAAATATAAATTCATGTGTTGAATAGAAAAATAAATATTCATGAGTTGAATATAAATATAAATTCATGTGTTTAATAGAAATATAAATTCATGTGTTGAATAGAAATATAGATTCATGTGTTGAATAGAAAATATTCATTTGTTGAATAGAATATTGAAGTTATTGAGATATATAAAGCCGTGTTGATTAGATTGACGCCATTTTGACGTAAACGATATTTATATCGATTATATTCGTTTTTAAAATGAATATAGGAAAGTAAGTGATTTCAAAATATTATCATTTATATATCGATGATGTGGAATATTCAATTTTGATTCGAAATTGACGATTTAATAAATATGTTTTAAAAGGAAATCGATGAAATATATATAATATATTTATATTATATATATAATGGCCTGAATAGAACGCGCCACACTGCGGTAGTTCGCAGATTTCGACTATTGACTTCGAATGGATATTACGGGAGATTCGACTGTCGGATTCTCCTAAAACCGACCGTTGGGTTCATATCGAAAAGTGCTTTCAAACGAATATTAGAAATTAGAAATCTAACGGTTGGATTTGGAATTATGTCCAAATCGAATTTGGAAAAGGTTGGTGTAAGTGCAGTTCGATGGCCGTTGATGGAAATCGACTGTACGGGCCTTGATAAAATTATTAAAAATAGTAATAATTTGTGTAAAATCATAAGAAATGATTTGGGAAGAATTGGGATGAAAAACTCCATACTTGAAAAGATAAAAGTAGTTTTTTTATAGAAACGAACTAGTTTTGAACTAGAATAATAATTTATTTATTTTTAGAATAAATAAATTGGATTTGAAATGGTTTTAAAATAACCAGAAGTTTCCAATATATAAATTGGAATGGATTTGAATCGAAATCATCTTCGGAATAGTTCGAAGTTGGATTTCGTGATTATACAGATGTTGTTATGGAAATTTGAAAGATATATTTATATCGTTATTTCCAATACGATATTTATTGGTTTCAGAATTTGATATTGAATATAAGCCGAAATATTTTCTATTCAGAGCCTTGTGTTTAATATCAAATGGGATTTTGGGTTGTCGTGAACGATATCTTTAATAATACTGTTCTTAAACCCCAATGGAGTTAAGAAAATTAAGAACTAACTGGGGATCAGTTAAGTTGGATGGTTTCTTGGATATTGATCTGATGTTGGTTTCGGCCTTCGGGGTTAATATTTAGGGAACTGTCCTCTTACTAATTTACGGTTAGGGATTGATTGAAATGTGATGTGATTTTGGGGTTTATCATGAACCGTGTTTTAAATGACATCGGTTCTTTAACCCAGTTAAAGAATAAAACTAAGTGGAGTTTTAATGAATCTTTAATTAGATTAAAATGATCGGGAATGGAGTATCACCAGTTTTGCTCCAAGCGATAGTTAAATCTTTAACTAGATTTAAACATGAAATGGTAATTGAATTTATCGATAACACCGTGGTGTTAGATATGAAGTATTACCAGTTTTACTTCATGGGATGAATAGGTTGGGATTGGGAAATAAAATAAATGATTACTTCGGTGTGTTTCGCTAATCCCGACTAGTTTGAAGCGATATTCAAAGGAAGACTAAAGAATAAATTTAAAAGAATTTATCTTTGATAAAATTAATGGGAACCTTTCCCTAAGAATGTGAAATTTAGAAATTAACTGTAGGTTAGCTAAGAAGAATGGTTTCCTAGGTACTGATCTGATGTTGGTTTCGGCCTTTGGGGTTAATGTTTGGGGAATTATTCTCTTGCTAATTTACGGTTAGTGACTGATGAATTGGAATGAGGCGTATGTTGTGTGTGTAACACTTGTTTATTATATACGCGAGTTATTCAGAAAGATCGGGTTTATCCCATTCTGAATAACTGATTCGACGTGGTGTCGAAGATGAAGACGGTGGTCGAAGACCGGAGGTATTCACGTCGTTTGGGTGATTACTGATGATCTTGATTGGGCTGTACACCGAAGAGGAGGGAATCAGTTAGTGATTGTCCAGACGTACTTGGAGATCGATGGATATGCGGGGTACTAGGTGCCTCCGGTTTCGTTCAGACCCAGAACGAACTTGTAAATGGACTGTGTGTCTGACATTGGATTTTATTCTGTGTGATCGATTTCTATTAAATATATATCTGTTTGGCGGCGGAGAATTTATTCTCTTGCTTAACGCCCTTCTCTGAGACGTACGAGCTCAGGGGTTATATATTGATGGATATCAAATGCTTGGAGTGAATTGCCTGTGCTCCCCGTACAAAGGTAGTTATGGCGAAATTTTTCGAAATTTTAGGTGTCAGCCAAATTTTTGAAAAAATTGAAAATTCTTAGAAACTGAAAAGTTGAAGAATGAACACCAAAATGAAAGTTGAGTTGATTAGTTAAACAACTTTCAGCTCCGTTCCTTTTTTAGGACAAAAAGATTTTAAGTGGGGGAGATTGTAATAACCCGGAAAACCAGAACCAATTAAAAAAATTTATTTTGGCAATTTTAATGAAATTTTGAATATTTAAAATGAATTATTTTAAATAATAACAAAAAGAAATTTATTTTGAATAGAGTTAGCACGTATATATTTATTTAAATCGAAATTAGAATATAAATATTTATTTTAATTATAAAAGGAATTGAAAATGGCGCGGCAGTTTGAAAATTTGATTTCAAATTCCAAACAAGTGTACAGGATTCAAAATAAATTGGATTTTAGTGAAACCAGAAATATTTGAATCTATTTGAAAATATCTTTCCAACGAATTTGAAAAATCAAAATTTCATGGCAGGAATAAAAAGTTATGTCCAGTTGAAAATTTAGAATAGTCGCTATGGAAATATAGCCCTTAAAAATTGTGATTTTGCAAAAGACCTCCGTTTTCGACGAAACCACTTTTGTTGGATCCAGGATGTCAAATTATTACAAGATTCCAATTTTCATAATTTTTGAAATCAACATGTGAGCGTGGCGAAAGAAAACATGTCTTGTCAATTTCAGTCAATTTGGATCAGCCAGAAAATGACCATTTTTCAAACGGTCTTCAAATTTTACGAAATTAGTTTTGTTTGGACCATATCGTCAAAACATTGCCATATTTATTTTTCTGGAATTTTTGAAATCAGTATATGGCCCCGGTAAATTAAAATGTACGTTCAAATCTAAAATTAAATGTTTTATACTTTAATTTGAAGAATAATCGACTGTAATAGTTGAATGGGCTTGTGAAACATATTCCATTGTGTTCGGAATGGGGGTATTTAGCTGGGGGCGATCGTCGTTGGGTTTGAAATGGAGTTCATGTGGAGAAAAGGGTATTTTTGGACTTAATTGAATTAAAAATAATTATAAAATTCATTGGCCAATCTTATTTCTCCATTCATTTCCGCGTTGACTCAGCAAACCCGCTCCTCTTCCAAACCCGGTGGCAAAAATTGCTCCCTCCATCTCTCCTCGATTCTGGCTTAAACACTCCACGAAATTACTTGACCCAGTTGAAATTTTGTGGAGAACCCCTTCAGCTTCAAATCAATACAAGTTTGGCCCCTTATCGTTTGCTGGTTCTCTAAATCCGTGCCTCAAAAGTATCGGCGTTCGAACCACTGGAACTTCCTCTAACCGTCGTCGAGCTGGCCATCATGGGTGGCGCTAGGGAGCCTGCTCCAAGCCATTTGACGTGGTATAAGCTGATCGACCTATAGCGCAATGGATTAAACAAAAGATTCAAACCTAGTTTTGAATCGAAGAATTGAAAGGTACGGTGTTTAATTTTAAAACTGATTTCAACAGTTTAAAACCATTGCAAAGTTCGATTAACTTATAAAAATCGTATCTTTTTCATGTGTGGTCGAAATCTAGTGAAACAAGACACACCGGGACCGTGACGGCGTCTTCTACATTCTAGAAGAGACCGGAGATTTTTTTTAGAGCTCGCTACAATTTTAGGCTAAGCCAAAACCAAAGTGAGAACTCCTCACTGAAATTTCTTATTTAGTTATTTATTTTAGAACTTCATATATGAACTGCTCCCCGTCGTCCATAGACCATGGACGACTTGTTTGATTATATTACGTTGTGGTTGATGATTGTGATGTGAAATGAAGATTATAAAATATTCATGTGTTGAAATAAATATTTTATAGTTAAAAATATAATTTTTAACATGTATATGAATAAAATAAATATTCATTTACAAATCAGACGATTTGTTTATGTACACTGATTTGACTGATATTGATTGGGACAATAAAATTTTACACATTGCCCAACTGCACAAATAAAATCTGTGTTTGCTGATTGAAACCCCACACGGGTGTTGGGATGATATTTGACGTACACTAATCCCAATTTTTAGTTGTATGTCGATCGATCGATTGACAGGCTGTTGTAAGCGCTAAATATTTATATTTAATGCTTATGCAGTGTAGAACGCACTCTGGTTGATGGATGATTATTTATAAATGTTGTTGTATACATGTTTTGTACGAAATCCATATAAATAACATTATATGGTAATTGACTGTGTCTGACTCCAGTTCAGAAAGAACGAATATTTTAAAATAACGAATATTTTAAAATAACGAATATTTCAAAATAATATTCAGTAAAAGTTCAAAATCTGATTTTGATGTCTGATTTGGGATAGACACAAAAATATTTAAATATGTAAAGCTGTGTTGATTAAATTAACGCCACTTTGATGTGAACAATATTTATATCGATTTTATTCATTTTTAAAATGAATATCGAAAAGGTAGGGATTTCAAAATCTAATGTTTTGAAAATACTATCATTTATATAGCGATGATACGGAATATTCAATTTTGATTTGAAATTGAATGTGAAGTTGAAATCGTTTTAAAAATGAATTTAAAATGATTTATAAAAACCGTTGGGTTCGTATCGAAAAGAGCTTTCTAACGAATGCAAGAAATTAAAAATTTAATGATTAGATTTTGAATTATGTCCAAATCGAATTTGGAAAAGGTCACTGTAAGTGCAGTTCGATGGCCGTTTATGGAAATCAACTGTACGGGCCTTGAAAAATTATTAAATATAGCAATAGTTTGTGTAAAATCATAATAAATGATTTGGAAAGAATTGGGATGAAAAATTTCATATTTGAAAAGAAAAAATATATTTTTATCGAAATGAACTAGTTATTAACTAGAATTATAATTCAATTATTTTTAAATAAATAAATTTGATTTGAAATGGTTTTAAAAATAACCAAAATTTCCAATATATGAATTGGAATGGATATGAATCGAAGTTATCTTCAGAATGTTTCGATATTGGATTCCGTGATTATACGGACATTGTGGAGGAATTTGGAAGATATATATATCGTTATTCCCAATATGATATTTGTAGATTTCAGAATTTGATATTGAATATAAGCCGATATAATTTCTATTCAGTGCCTTGTAGTTTATATTGAATTGGATTTTGGGTTTGTCATGAACGGTGTCATCATTAACACTGTTCTTAAACCCCGTTGAGAAAAGATATAAATCTTTTTATTAATATTTAATGAAGTTTACCAATTAATTAACATTTAATCAGAATTAAATTGAAATTGGTCTTTGGGTTTATCGTGAACGGTGTTTTAAATAACACCCGATTAACAATGGAATGAGATTTTGGGTTTGTCGTGAATGGTATCTTTAATAATACTGTTCTTAAACCTAATGGAGTTAAGAAAATTAGAAACTAACTGGAGATTATCTAAGTTGGATGGTTTCCTGGGTATTGATCTGAGTTGGTTTCGGCCATTGGGACTAATACTTAGGGAATTGTTCTCTTACTAATTTATGGTTAGAGACTGATGGGATGGGGTCTTCAGTAACACTGTTCTGAAACCCCGTGTGAAAAGAATAAATCTTTTAAGTAAGATGTAGAGAAGAATTACCAATTAATTAACATTTAATTGGATTTGAAATGGAATGCGAATTGGGTTTATTGTGAACTGTGTTTTTAACGACATTCATTCTTTGACCCGATTTACAGGGAAATGGGATTTGGAATTTATAGATCTTTTAATGAAGATTTAGGGGAAATTTCCAAAGAAAAGTTTTCCAATTTAATAAAATAAATTGGAATGGAATGGAATTTGATTCAGTAATACGCGAAGTGAACTTCTGCGGAGGAAGACTGTTACTATATACGGAATTTAAAAGGCTTTGTCATTATTCCATTTATATTATCGTTTGGATATGGAAGTTCATATCAATTATATATATCGATCTGTATTCCGTGAAGATTCCATTGTTAATGGAATGTGAATTTTGGTTTATCGCGAGCTGTGTTTTAAATGGCATTAGTTCTTTAACCCAATTAAAGATAAGATTAATTTCTTAACTTTGAATAATCATTAAGTAATGATTTTTGAAAATTAAAACTGAATTAGAGTTTTAATGAATCTTTGAATAGATTGAAAGGTGAATTTTATAACTAAAATTATCAAATTCAAGAAATGATCGAGAATGGAGTTCCACCATTTTTGCTCCAAGCGATAGTTAAATCTTTAATTAGATTTGAACGTGAAATGGTAAATAATTTTACCGATAACACCGTGGTGTTAGATATGGAGTATTACCAATTTTGCTCCATGGGATGAATAGGTTGGTATTGGGAAATTAAACAAATGATTACTTCGGTAAGGTGCGCTAATCCTAATTAGTTTGGAAAACCTTAATATGGTATGGAATGATATCCAAAGGAAGATTAAAGAACAAATTTAAAGAATTTATCTTTAATAAAATTAATGGGAAACTTTCCCAAAGGACATGAATATTTAAATAAAGGAATATTTTGCATTGGAATGAGGTGTATGTTGTGTTTTTATAGCACTTGTTTATTATATACACGAGTTATTCAGAAAGACCGGTATATCCCATTCTGAATAACTGAATCAGCGATGAGTAGACGATGAAGACGCAGGTTAAAGACCGAAGGTCTTCACATCGTTTTGATGATTACTGATGTCTTGATTGGGCTGTACACCCAAGACAAGGTAATAAGTGGTGATCGTCCAAACGTACTTAGAGATCAACCAGATATGCGAGGACCTCTCTTGTAACGACCCACATTTTTCAGCGATATAATTTATTTATTTAATTATTTAAATAATGGTTATGATTATTTAAAATGACCAGAATTGAATAATATTGAACATTTAATTAATATAATAATATATTTAATTCAGAAATAATCAATATATAGTGGAATTCACAATACTGTGTAATTTGAATTATTTGAAATATATAATGCAGTTGGAGTTGAATAATGTTCACGAATATATTCTATAAACGACAGTTGAACGTGTAAATTAAAATTTAATTCAAATCGAGCTCGAAATGGCGCGGCAGTTCGTAAATTGGCAATTCGAACTTTAAATAAATATATAGAAGCCGTTTTAAGTCGGATCTCTGTGAAACAAGAAACGCTGGAATCTGTTGAACTGTAATTTTCTAACGGAAGTGAGAAATGGAGATTTCGTCGAATAGAATTCAAGAAATGTCCAAATCAAATTTTCAAATAGTCGTTATAGAATCGTTCATCGACCGTAACAGTTTATTTGAAATAACTGCATACTGGATTCGAATTTAAACAAGGTTCTTTTGAGACGTGGAGATAGTTCAATTTTTAGAATTTTACTGTAATTTTTAATTAATTAATTATGCAACTTTTTATTTGGAGTATTTTGCACCCTATATCAATATTTTGGGGTTTCACAATATGAGTTAACCTACCGATATTGTTATATTTTTGAAACTGTGACACATTGCTCATCACGACAACATTTTTATTTCGGTCAATAGAAACCCCAGATGAACGGAATTTTACATAATGGGATAACATCCTTGTTACCTGTAGATAGCGTTGTCCTTTGAATAACCATGCTATACCTTTAAATACTTAGTCCTTAAGCAGAAGCAATTATGTGTATATTCTTTTCGCCTGAAGTTATGTTTTCTCAGAAGCTTTTAGGTTTTATTGTACATTTCTGCCAATTACTTTGAGATTTCAATGGCAATTACTTATAATGTTAAACTAAGACTTATTGCTATGAATAATATGCGGATGAATTAACTTGACCTAGGAAAAGCTGTCACCAACCCTAAGCTGATAAAACTAGCCTGCTTGTATTTTCACATCACGGTCTTATATTTTATAAAATAGTTTTGTACATTTTGTTTTTCTGTTGATATAAAGTACTGAAGATGCTGAAACCATCCTACCCCAGTAAAAACCACTGCCAACTTCGAAGCATCACCATCAGCATATGCGAGAAACTGTACCATGCTCCGTATACCCTAATTTTCGTACCTAACTTCATGCCTGCAACGTATTCTCAAATCAAAAATCTGTATCCTATCCTAACCATTGAAGACAATTCATACAGAGAATCTAACCTTTCAAAATCAACAGCTATACAAGAAATGAAAATACATCTCAGTGCAGAAAGAACTTCTCGCCAAAGTAACCATGAGTTTTCAAATCATAGCCTGATTTCTTCTTCTCATCTACCTATGGCACTAAGTCGTGCCTGCCAAGGCATGAACTGTATAAATAACTGATGGGTTCGGTGATTCTTATTCATAAACCACACTAAGTTTTAATGTCAAAAGAAAAAATAATATAAATATCTATGTATAATAAGCTGGACGTGCTGATGTCCATCACCGTGAAGCTAGAATCTGCTCCATCGTTATGGATTTCATTTTCTGGCCATTATTGCAGTTCGAATGGGCTGGGAGTTCGGACATGGTGGCTCCTGGGGGCGAGGCAGCCAATTTGGGGATTAGATGGTCTGATTCGGCGATAGAACAACATTGAGGACAGGGCTACCTGATGAGCGGCGAGTTGATGAGGAGAAGGACAGTGCTATGGGTTTTGAGAATCGTTGAATAGAAATGGAGATTTGATGGCAAGAAAATTTCGGAAATGGGGAGCTCCAAAGAGAAGCAGATCACGGTGGAATGGGGAAGAAGAGTTTTGAGAGGATCGGGTATCGTTTGAGGGAGATAAAAGCGTGCGGGCCTGGAAATATAAACATGGGAATAGGCCTTGTTTAAGTAGTAAGCCCAATCAAGGTTAAAACTTTAGTTTTGATTTAAATTAAATCATCGTATAACTTATAAAATGAATTTCTTTTGCATATGTGATCAGAATTCAACAAAACAAGATCCATTAGGATGGTATGGACGGTGGCTACGCCATGGAACTGACCGAGTGTGAATTGGGACTCGTTTGGATTTATGGTGGAATTAAACGCCTGAATCAAATAAATGACCAATTATCGTTGTTTAATGATAACCGTCCAATGTGAGTAACTCTCACTAACTCTGTTCAGCTTATATTTTTATAACGTATTTTTAAAACTGATAATATTGGTTGTTTTTCTGTGTGTTGGTTATTTGGTTGAACTGCTAGTTGATTGGTTGAACATTATCGATAATGATATATATAAATCGTATCGAAATATTGATTCTGTCTATCAGAATATTTTATATTCGAGGCATTTATGTTGATCGACATCTGTGGATGCAGGGAAGTAAGTTGGAGGAACCCAGCTGGTTTCCTCTACATTTATTTTTATGTTTTTCATATATTGTGTTATATGATGTGATATGAAATCTGTTGTTGATTTTGTATGGTTGAATGATGCTGATCATTGTTGTATGGTATGTTAAATACCATAAGGAATACTGGAATGTTAAAAAAGGAAATTTTCAATGTTATATTGAAAAGAAATATTTATAAAATCAAAAGATTTTATAAAAAGAAAACTATTTATTTAGAAAATAAATAGTTTAAAAAGGAATATTTATTTGTAAATCAAATAGATAGAATTGAAAAGGAATATTTGTAAAACTATTTACAAATGGTATTGAAAAGAAATATTTGTAAACTATTTACAAATAGAATTGAAAGGGATATTTATTTGAAAAATAGACAGAATAGAAAGAGGAAATATTTTTAAATAAACTGATTTTAAAAGGAATACTGGAAAAGTGATTAGTTTTGTAGAAAAGGAGAATTTTACATTTGAAGGATTTAGACCCGTGCTTCGCACACGGGTATAACATGTTATGGATTTAAAGCAAAGTTTTAAAATAGAATCTATTTTGACCGATGGGTTGAGAAGGATAATTTATAAATAATATTTTATAAATCAAATGAAATATTTATCATTGTATAAATAGAATATATAAGTCAAGACTTGTATAGAGATGTAAAAGTCGATTTCAACATCGATATTTTAAACTGAATATGCGTAGAGTTAATCAGTTAGTAGTAAACCAGTTAGATGTAATTAGATAGAGTTAATCGAATTAGAATTAATTGAATATCAATTATTCAATTAGAGTTGATCAAACATAGTTATTAGAGGTAGAGTTAGTCAAATATAGTTATTCAGGAAGAGTTGCCATTTTGTACGACTGCTAGCGTAATTCGCAGGGCTGCAGATAGCCTACGGCGGTCGGATGTTTCCTGAGGAAATCAGGCGTAACCATTGTGATCGCTGCGATCTAGAGTCAAGCGAATGGAGTCAAAACAAACATTAGTTAATCAATAGGAGTAATTAAGTCGAGTTAATCAGGTAGAGTAATCAGTTAGAGTTAATCAGTTAGGGTTAACTAGTTAGAATAAATCAATTAGAGTTAACCAGTTGTGGTAAATCGAATTAGGGTTATTTAAATGGAATAAATCAATTTCAAGTTAGTTGAGTATTAGTAGATTAAATAGAGTTAGTCAAAAAGGAATTTATCGAATATCACTTATTTGAAGTAGAGTTATCGAATATAGTTTACTCGAGAAGAGTAATCGAATATAGTTCGTTTGGAGTGAGTTAAATCGAATATAGTTATTCGAATGAGAGAAGTATCGAATATGGTTTATTCGAAAAAGGATTATCGAATATTAGTTATTAGAATAGAGGAATCAAATATAGTTTATTCGAAAGAGAGTTATCGGATAGTGGTTATTCGAGAATGAATTATACATTGGAATTCAATTATATCGAATTAAGGAAAGTAATATTTACTTTCTGTTTCAAATGAAGTTTTACTTATTTGTTAATAAATTAGTGGTTTGTTTATTTATCCAAATTAATATTTAAAAGGTATATTTAAGTTAATATATTTTGAAAGCATGGAATTATAACATTTTAGTTGTGATCAAATGATTTGTAAAGGAAGTGTATTCGTAAATAGAATCCGAGAGTTTCGCAAGGAAGTTCTTAAAGATTTAAAGTTTGAACTTTGTCTATTTCGTGGTTAGAAATGTCGTTCAGTTAAGGTCTGAGAGGTAATTATACCCCAACTTGATTGACTTCAGTTTTAACTAAGAAGTGGTTAAGGTTCGATAGTGAAAGTTGGTTAAGAAGTTGAGTTAATGACCGTGAGGGTTTAGATGGGCTTAGTGATGTTTTATTTAAACATCAGTGTAAATCAAATGAATAAATTTTGGAAAAATTTCCAAATATAACCAGAGATATTTCCTAATCATAGGAAATGAAATGTTGATGAAAGAGAATACTGGAATGTCAGTAATACGTAAAACAGAGGTAGAAATGTTTTCCAATGATTAATGACGTATATTCCTAAATGTAGAAAATAAGAAATATTGAGTATATTGAAATGGGAATGGCTAAATTAAAGATGATTTAATCTAAAGAAATAAACCTTTGGAATGATGATTGGTCGATAGAATTTCCATCTGGAAATAATATCGTTGATTGCACACCTGTTTTTCTTTGATAGTTAAATCACCGACTATCGAAGTTTTTGACCATTTTATCGTCGTCAATACGGGGAGACCGGGGTCAGATTCATTATCTGAAAACCACTCTGTATAGACGTTAGCATTGCGATCAAATATGATGGAAATAATAAAGACGGAGTTATGCAAGGGCTATCCTGTTTTCAGAATAGTGCTTCGGTTTGTCCAGTCCCAGGACATACGTGGATAGACGAATGTCTGATAGAGTATATCTAAAGGATCGCGTAAGTTATTCTCTTCAAATGTACTTACGTTTGGTGGCGGAGGAATTCGTTTCTCTTAGCTTTATACCCGTGGTATTTTTGGGAAAATCAATTGGTGATTTGGCGGGTATGACGATGTGGCATTCAAAGTGAATGGTGGTCAAGTGTTTCAAAAGATACGTAATGACCTCAAGCCTCATCAACCGGGAAATGACAGAAATCGGGCAGGCAGCATGGCTAAGTGGGTCGCTCCCATTAGGGTGTATAACACCTATCTAGAGAAAATCCATTTCAATCTATTGTATATTTCGATGCTGTCCCTTTTCGAGAAGACGGTGGGTAGCTCCCAACCGTTGGTGATATACATTCGATACACTCAAGCGAAATGAGTGGTCGGTCATGTGAGGGTCGGGTTGTAAGACGTTCTTGTTGAAACCAGTGTATTTGCCTCTAGAGATACACTATCGGCAGGTGGTCCCATACCTTGTCATAGTTGGAATCCAATCTCCAATAAGCGCCCGCGGTTTTGTTTGTATACTATATATGTAGAACGTGAGATGCAAGCGTTCTGCTAGATTCTAATTACTTGTGATTAGACATTAATATAATATAAGACCAGTGTTGATTTCCAAAACTGTTTTGGGTTATCGTAAGGTAAATACCATCCGTGTTTATTTATGGATCGGTCTTACGATTATCTCTTCTTTTGAAAAGGATTTTGAAAAGTTAAACCGATGATTTGAGTTTACTCACACCAGTCCCATGACTGACCCAGAGTTTATTTTTGTTTTGTTTCCCTAAACTCTTGGGTGCCCAAATTTGTACGGGCAGTCAAGTAGTTCGGGTCTTTATAGATAAGCTTGGAGGAGCTTGAAGCAGGAGGCTTCAGGATTATATAGCTATTGTTATTTCTGTTGTGTGTAAGTGTTGTACTCTGATAATGTTATTATATATATATACACTGTTTTATTTCAAAGCTATGTCATGTATTATATTTTATTCGTCCCGCTGTGAGATTCGTGTTTACTCTTACTGTGTTCTTCTTCTTCTATTCTAATTTTCTATCTTATCTATTCTCACCCTCTGACTTCCTTCTATTAATGATCTGGATTGTTCGATGACTGAATAATTAACATGGGTTTTATGTTGATTTTCTGGGTCGAAAATTCCAGTTCGTTACAGTGGTATCAGAGCTGAAGGTTAAGTGATTACCTTGGCTCTATGGCATGACTCAGTAGAGATGGGGTTAGAAATACCCTAGATTGAGTTTGAGTGTATATATATGAGTGAACGTATTTGTTGATTTTATAAAGTCGTTTTATATTGTAGAGATTTATTGGTTGAGTTGTTTGTGAATTCTGGTCGATCAGTTTGATCCACTGTATCGATAGGGATTACCAAACACTCGAATACGATGAACTGACATAGTATGTTTTGAAAAAGGGTAAATGAAATAATTTTACCCAAATTAAATTTGGATATAAAATAAATTATTTATATTTGAAGTATTATAGTATATGTGATGTGTTGGTTGATTGTTATTGAAATGGTTATGTAAATAACCAAATTGAGTTCATATAATATCAAAGCAGATTAATTAAATCTGAAATAAATTAGAATAGGAATTAAAATTCTGAAAAAAACTAGGAAAAGGTGTTGTAAGTGGATTTGAGCTAATTTTAAGAAAATTTTAAATTTCTGGGAGATTTTAAATTGTTTACAAGTATCGTGAATGATATTTTGGAAAAAGATTTCAAAATGAAATTTTTTAAATATGGTTTTGAAAGTGATATAGTATTGAACTCATTTTGATCACTGGGAAATAACTCTGATGATGCTGGCCACTTCATCAGTGTTCATTTTCGAGTTGTAAGTGACGGATTACTACCAAAATTTTTGTTTTCGAATTATTTTGGGAAAAGGAAGTTGTTTTGAATCCCGAAAGGGAATAATTTATTTTAGAAAAACTAAACTGTTTAAAATCCCCAGGAAGATAGTATGAATTAAAAGAAAATTAAAGAAATTTGTGAAAGCAAATTAAAATTGAAATTAAAACCAGTAAGGGAAAATTGAATTGAAATAGAACGATATCGAATAATGTTGAAGTTGTGAGTTATGGATTTGTGTAAATATATTGGATGGGTATGTAAGAGTTGAAGTGGGTAATGGATTTTGAGATTGAGAATGAGATTTGGTTTGAAAGTAGGATGATTGGATTTGAGAACAGATGATTGGAAATCGTTTGGGATGACTTTGGTATATGCTGAATTGGCATCAGAATAAAAGGATTTAATGTTATGCCGACAAAAAGGTACACATTTATTTTTATGGATTTAGTGATTTATGGACCAATTTGGCAAGCCTCTTGGCTATTTGATTTTCTTTTGATTTGGAAAGGGCCTAGAGAGGCAAGTTGGTGTTTGAACTATTGACCGGTGCAGAGGAGGTGCTGGCGAAATTTTTCGAAAATCTCGGGTGTTAGAAAATTTTCTGGCTTTTAGAAAATTTTCGGTGATAATAATTAATTAATATTTTAATTGAAATAAATTGGTTCAGTTGAAACTGAAGTTAAAAGTGAACGAATAATTTTTAAACCAGTTAATAGGGTCTATCTTCTACCTTGGCAATTTCGAGGACGAAATTATTTTAATGGGGGAAGAATGTAACGACCCGCATTTTTCAGTGATATAATTAATTTATTTAATTATTTAAATAATGGTTTTGATTATTTAAAATGACCAGAATTGAATAATATTGAACAATTAATTAATATAATAATATATTTAATTCAGAAATAATCAAAATATAGTGGAATTCACAATACTGTGTAATTTGAATTATTTGAAATATGTAATGCAGTTGGAGTTGAATAATGTTCACGAATATATTCTATAAACGACAGTTGAACGTGTAAATTAAAATTTAATTCAAATCGAGCTCGAAATGGTGCGGCAGTTCGTAAATTGGCGATTCGAACTTTAAATAAATATATAGAAGCCGTTTTAAGTCGGATCTCTGTGAAACAAGAAACGTTGGAATCTGTTGAACTTTATTTTTCTAACGGAAGTGAGAAATGGAGATTTCGTCGTATAGAATTCAAGATATGTTCAAATCAAATTTTCAAATAGTCGCTATAGAATCGTTCATCGACCGTAACAGTTTATTTGAAATAACTGCATACTGGATTCGAATTTAGACAAGGTTCTTTTGAGACGTGGAGATAGTTTAATTTTTAGAATTTTACTGTAATTTTTAATTAATTAAATATGCAACTTTTTATTTGGAGTATTTTGCACCCTATATCAATATTTTGGGGTTTCACAATATGAGTTAACCTACCGATATTGTTTTATTTTTGAAATTGTGACACATTGCTCATAACGACAGTATTTTTATTTCGGTTAATAGCAACCCCAGATGAACGGAATTTTACATAATGGGATAACATCCTTGTTATCTGTAGATATCGTTGCCCTTTGAATAACCATGCTATACCTTTAAATACTTAGTCCATAAGCAGAAGCAATTATGTGTATATTCTTTTCACCTGAAATTACGTTTTCTCAGAAGCTTGTAGGTTTTATTGTACATTTCTGCCAATTACTTTGAGATTTCAATGGCAATTACTTATAATGTTAAACTAAGACTTATTGCTATGAATAATATGCGGATGAAATAACTTGACCTAGGAAAAGTTGTCACCTACCCTAAGCTGATAAAACTAGCCTGCTTGTATTTTCACATCACGGACTTATATGTTATAAAATAGTTTTGTACATTTCGTTTTTCTGTTGATATAAAGTACTGGAGATGCCGAAACCATCCTACCCCAGTAAAAACCGCTGCCGACTTCGAAGCATCACCATCAGCATATGCGAGAAACTGTACCATGCTCCATATACCCTAATTTTCGTACCTAACTTCATGCCTGCAACGTATTCTCAAATCAAAATTCTGTATCCTATCCTAACCATCGAAGACAATTCATACAGAGAATCTAACTTTTCAAAATCAACAGCTATATAAGAAATGAAAATACATCTCAGTGCAGAAAGAACTTCTCACCAAAGTAACCATGAATTTTCAAATCATAGCCTGATTTCTTCTTCTCAGCTACCTATGACACTAAGCCGTGCCTGCCAAGGCATGAACTGTATAAATAACTGATGGGTTCGGTGCTTCTTATTCATAAACCACACTAAGTTTTAATGTCAAAAGAAAAAATAATATAAATATCTATGTATATTAAACTGGACGTGCTGATGTCCATCACCGTGAAGCCAGAATCTTCTCCTTCGTTATGGATTTCATTTTCTGGCCATTATTGCAGTTCGGATGGGCTGGGAGTTCGGACATGGTGGCTCCTGGAGGCGAGGCAGCCAATTTGGGGATTAGATGGTCTGATTCGGTGATAGAACAACATGGAGGATAGGGCTACCTGATAAGCGGCGAGTTGACGAGGAGAAGGACAGTGCTATAGGTTTTGAGAGTCGTTAAATAGAAATGGAGATTTGATGGCAAGAAAATTTCGGAAATGGTGAGTTCCAAAGAGAAGCAGGTCCCGGTGGAATTGGGGAAGAAGAGTTTTGAGAGGATCGGGTATCGTTTGAGGGAGATAAAAGCGTGCGGGCCTGGTAATATAAACGTGGGAATAGGCCTTGTTTAAGTAGTATGCCCAATCAAGGTTAAAACTTTAGTTTTGATTTAAATTAAATCATCGTATAACTTATAAATTAATTTCTTTTGCATATGTGATCAGAATTCAATAAAACAAGATCCATTAGGATCGTATGGACGGTGGCTACGCCATGGAACTGACCGAGAGTGAATTGGGACTCGTTTGGATTTATGGTGGAATTAAACATCTGAATCAAATAAATGACCAATTATCGTTATTTAACGATAACTGTCCAATGTAAGTAACTCTCACTAACTCTGTTCAGCTTATATTTTTATAACATATTTTTAAATCTGATAATATTGGTTGTTTTGCTGTGTGTTGGTTATTTGGTTGAACTGCTAGTTGATTGGTTGAAAATTATCGATAACGATATATATAAATCGTATCGAAATATTGATTCTGGCTATCAGAATATTTTATATTCGAGTCATTTATGTTGACCGACATCTGGGTTCCTCAACATTTATTTTTCTGTTTTTCATATATTGTGTTATATGATGTGATATGAAATCTGTTGTTGATTTTGTATGGTTGAATGATGTTGATCATTGTTGTATGGTATTTTAAATACCATAAGGAATACTGGAATGTTAAAAGAGGAAATTTTCTATGTTATATTGAAAAGAAATATTTATAAAATCAAAAGATTTTATAAAAAGAAAACTATTTATTTAGAAAATAAATAGATTAAAAAGGAATATTTATTTGTAAATCAAATAGATAGAGTTGAAAAGGAATATTTGTAAAACTATTTACAAATGGTATTGAAAAGAAATATTTGTAAACTATTTACAAATAGAATTGAAAGGGATATTTATTTGAAAAATAGACAGAATAGAAAGAGGAAATATTTTTAAATAAATTGATTTTAAAAGGAATACTGGAAAAGTGATTAGTTTTGTAGAAAAGGAGAATTTTACATTTGAAGGATTTAGACCCATGCTTCGCACACTGGTATAACATGTTATGGATTTAAAGCAAAGTTTTAAAATAGAATCTATTTTGACCAATGGGTTGAGAAGGATAATTTATAAATAGTATTTTATAAATCATATGAAATATTTATCATTGTATACATAGAATATATAAGTCAAGACTTGTATAGAGATGTAAAAGTCGATTTCAACATCGATATTTTAAACTGAATAAGCGTAGAGTTAATCAGTTAGGAGTAAACCAGTTAGATGTAATTAGATAGAGTTAATCGAATTAGAATTAATTGAATATCAGTTATTCAATTAGAGTTGATCAAACATAGTTATTAGAGGTAGAGTTAGTCAAATATAGTTATTCAGGAAGAGTTGCCATTTTGTACGACTGCTAGCGTAATTCGCAGGGCTGCAGATAGCCTACGGCGGTCGGATGTTTCCTGAGGGAATCAGGCGTAACCATTGTGATCGCTGTGATCTAGAGTCAAGCGAATGGAGTCAAAACAAACATTAGTTAATCGATAGGAGTAATTAAGTCGAGTTAATCAGTTAGAGTAATCAGTTAGAGTTAATCAGTTAGGGTTAACTAGTTAGAATAAATCAATTAGAGTTAACCAGTTGTGGTAAATCGAATTAGGGTTATTTAAATGGAATTAATCAATTTCAAGTTAGTTGAGTATTAGTAGATTAAATAGAGTTAGTCAAAAAGGAATTTATCGAATATCACTTATTTGAAGTAGAGTTATCGAATATAGTTTACTCGAGAAGAGTAATCGAATATAGTTCGTTTGGAGTGAGTTAAATCGAATATAGTTACTCGAAGGAGAGAATTATCGAATATGGTTTATTCGAAAAAGGAGTATCAAATATTAGTTATTCGAACAGAGGAATCAAATATAGATTATTCGAAAGAGAGTTATCAGATAGTGGTTATTCAAGAATGAATTATACATTGGAATTCGATTATATCGAATTAAGGAAAGTATGGAATTATAACATTTTAGTTATGATCAAATGATTTGTAAAGGAAGTGGATTCGTAAATAGAATCCGAGAGTTTCGCAAGGAAGTTCTTAAAGATTTAAAGTTTGAACTTTGTCTATTTCGAGGTTAGAAATGTCGTTCAGTTAAGGTCTGAGAGGTAATTATACCCCAACTTGATTGACTTCAGTTTTAACTAAGAAGTGGTTAAGGTTCGATAGTGAAAGTTGGTTAAGAAGTTGAGTTAATGACCGTGAGGGTTTAGATGGGCTTAGTGATGTTTTATTTAAACATCTGTGTAAATCAAATGAATAAATTTTGGAAAAATTTCCAAATATAACCAGAGATATTTTCTAATCATAGGAAATGAAATGTTGATGAAAGAGAATAGTGGAATGTCAGTAATACGTAAAACAGAGATGGAAATGTTTTCCAATGATTGATGACGTATATTCCTAAATGTAGAAAATAAGATATATTGAATATATTGAAATGGGAATGGCTAAATTAAAGATGATTTGACCTAAAGAAATAAACCTTTGGAATGATGATTGGTCGATAGAATTTCCATCTGGAAATAATATCGTTGATTGCACACCTGTTTTTCTTTGATAGTTAAATCACCGACTATCGAAGTTTTTGACCATTTTATCGTCGTCAATACGGAGAGACCGGGGTCAGATTCATTATCTGAAAACCACTCTGTATAGATTTTAGCATTGCGATCAAATATGATGGAAATAATAAAGATGGAGTTATGCAAGGGCTATCCTGTTTTCAGAATTGTGCTTCGGTTTGTCCAGTCCCAGGACAGACGTGGATAGACGAATGTCTGACAGAGTATATCTAAAGGATCGCGTAAGTTGATCTCTTCAAACGTACTTACATTTGGTGACGGAGGAATTCGTTTCTCTTAGCTTTATACCCGTGGTATTTTTGGGAAAATCAATTGGTGATTTGGCGGGTATGACGATGTGGCATTCAAAGTGAATGGTGGTCAAGTGTTTCAAAAGATACGTAATGACCTCAAGCCTCATCAACTGGGAAATGACAGAAATCGGGCAGGCAGCATGGCTAAGTGGGTCGCTCCCATTAGGGAGTATATCACCTATCTAGAGAAAATCCATTTCATTCTATTGTCTATTTCGATGCTGTCCCTTTTCGGGAAGACTGTGGGTAGCTCCCAACCGTTGGTTATATACATTCGATACACTCAAGCGAAATGAGTGGTCGGTCATGTGAGGGCCGGGTTGCAAGACGTTCTTGTTGAACCCAGTGTATTTGCCTCTAGAGATACACTATCAGCAGGTGGTCCCATACCTTGTCATAGTTGGAATCCAATCTCCAATAAGCGCCCGCAGTTTTGTTTGTATACTATATATGTAGAACGTGAGATGCAAGCGTTCTGCTAGATTCTAATTACTTGTGATTAGACATTAATATAATATCAGACCAGTATTGATTTCCAAAACTGTTTTGGGTTATCGTAAGGTAAAAACCATCCGTGTTTATTTGTGGATCGGTTTTACGATTATCTCTTCTTTTGAAAAGGATTTTGAAAAGTTAAACCGATGATTTGAGTTTACTCACACCAGTCCCATGACTGACCCAAAGTTTATTTTTGTTTTGTTTCCCTAAACTCTTGGGTGCCCAAATTTGTACGGGCAGTCAAGTAGTTCAGGTCTTTACAGATAAGCTTGGAGGAGCTTGAAGCAGGAGGCTTCAGGATTATATAGCTATTATTATTTCTGTTGTGTGTAAGTGTTGTACTCTGATAATGTTATTCTATATATATATATATATATATACACTGTTTTATTTCAAAGTTATGTTATGTATTATATTTTATTCGTCCCGCTGTGAGATTCGTGTTTACTCTGATTGTGTTCTTCTTCTTCTTCTATTTTAATTTTCTATCTTATCTATTCTCACCCTCTAACTTCCTCTATTAATGATCTGGAATGTTCGATGACTGAATAGTTAACATGGGTTTTATGTTGATTTTCTGGGTCAAAAATTCCAGTTCGTTACATCTCTCCTGTATTGGACATATGGGACGAGGAATAAGGTGCCTCCAGTTTCATTCCGACCCAGAATGTACTTGTAAATGGATGCGTGTCTGACATCGGATTTCATTCTGTGTGATTGAGAGACATCAGTTGCATAGCGTGAATTGCCTATGTGTCATACTGAGAGGCAAATGATAAAGGATTCTTTTGAAAAGCAGAGTCTTGTGGTTGATGATCAAAACATAGCTTTAATATAGCACCGCATTGTGTATAGCATTAATTCACGAGCCTCATACCCCAGTGTGAACCAGAAATGGGAGAGGACTGCAGGGTTTTGAACGCTCGGATGTTATACTTTTGTGGATGATGGATAGCGAGGCGCATCGGTTATAGCAGCACTGGGGGGCCGATGGATGGTATGGTCTTTATACAGACCAGATTTTACGCCCCATGGGGCGGGGAAACGTAGTGTTCAGGCATTTTAATCCACTACATGTGGACCGGCCCTGAAGATCCAAGTTGTTGTTGTGGCTGTTCCTGAGACATGGTAGGCTAGATTGTCTCAAAGCAGTAAGGACGATCCCTTGCCTTGGTTCACAGATGAAAATCCTACTTCCAATATGTGACTTTGCGGTTTTAATTATAGAGCCTAGTATTGGCGACATGGTATATGGTACCCATGCCATCTAGGATTGATACATTTATATTTGAAATTGTTTTATACACTATGCACTTATAATAGTATCAAGTGATTTGTTTTAAACATACCAAGCATGTTTGGCTATTATAAGGGAAAACCCTATCCTCCGGCTTGCGTTGCATTGTGTGATGGGACCAGGGTCTTATAATTGCTTCATTTTTTCAAAAAAGCATCGCACAATTTGTTTTATGCACTGGTACTCTTGGGAGGAAATGTAACACCCCACCTCTGTTAAGGTCACTCACAAAGGGAATGCCTTAATTTTGATGGAGCATTTTAGTAGACAGAGCAGAAATTTACAAGATAGATAAAACAATACTTGAAAATTTTATAACTTTATTACAACAGAAAACAAAATAAGTTTGGTTACATCTTTTTAAATCACAATATCATAATTCAAATACAAAATATCTGTCTTGTACAAAAGCCTTCAGAATGCATAGATTTTAATGTCATAATCCCCAACATAAACTACCATGGAAAGATAGAGCCAAGGCCAAGAGATACTTCAAGCAGAGAAAATCCGAAGCAAGCTCCTATATTTCCACCCTAAAAACCGGGGGGGGGGGGGGAACGAAAGAAAAGGGGCGAAAACAAGTAAGGTCAGACATAAAGTATGGCAAGTCCAGTGACTTTCAGCATATGAACAGATAATAATATCATGACATGAAAATAAAGTTGGATAAGAGATAACAACAACAGGAGTAACTGGTATACTTAAGCTAAACAGAAGAAACAGAATGATATAGCCCAAGTTATGCTTCTTACTTATATCTTCTCTGCACTAATACTAGTATAACAGGATTAGGTGTTACCCTAATGTCTAAACTGAAACAGAAACGAAACAGAATAATCTATACAGAAACGGAATGCCAGTAATGGGCCTTTAACACCCCAACAGACAGAAGGTACATAAACAGAATCAGAGACGGAAACAGAATAATCCCTACGGAAACAGAATGTTAGAGTTAGGTGTACACTAGTAATTGGGCCTTTACCACCCCAACAGACGGTACCATGCAGAAACAGACAGGTGTTACCGCCCAACAGAAACAGATGGTACCCCAACGGAAACAGACAGAACTAAGTGTACCCTAAATCTACCCCAAGCGATCGGCTCCCAAATACATAAATACCCTGTGCCAGCCCCACAGAAGGGTGTATCACTCCCTAAAATGGCAACCTTTGAATGACACAGACCTATTTACAGATGTCACGGCGTCTTACATCCTCAGAGGCAGACCGGGACCCATACACGCACATGACCCGGTTGGAACGCACCATCAACACCCCTCGCCATTATCAGAATGAACCGCTTATAATTAGTTCAGTAAGCGTGCCCGGACCCTACCTACTGTTGGGTCATAGTTTTGATACCAGAAAGGGTTACTGACTAATATGGGTCCCAAACAACAGATGACACAAGTATTCCCCTCCTAACCTTGTGTCCCCAGACTAATGGATTTTAGATTAACTTGTTTACAAGTTTTCAGACCTACAGAGTTCAGATCAACTAGTTCACAGATCAGAAAATCAAGTCAACAGGTTTTCAGACTAACGGATCAGATGTACAGTTTTAACAGACTTACAGATTTTCTAACTTTGTATTGGGCCTACAGATTCATGAAATAGTTTTATTAATTTATCAGTCCAGTTGGTTTAGCCCTATCCACCCAACACGTTTTAGACGTTATATTTATCTCAGATTTGCATTAATTAAATATTAACGCGTAGACCTCTCACATTAGGTCGGTATCTTGTGACCGTTGGATAAGCCGGGCGGTTCCGGGTAGACTTCTGCCACAAGCCAGACCTAACCTTGTGTCTAAGCATATTTTAGTTATGCCTATGACCTCTCACATTAGACTGGCAGTTTCCGGTTGCTGGTTAAGCCGATGGGGTCCGGGCAGGCATCTACCGCAAACAGGAGTCTAACCTCTTGTTTCAGCATTTTTATTATAACCAGTTTATTCCATTACAAATTTTACAAATATCAGACTAATTTAATAGATTTGACTTCTTTTCAAGTCGCAGTAGATTAATCAAATTAACTTGTTTTACTCAATCTCAGATCGAGCCTACAGATTTTCATACACAAATTACAATCAATCAGCTTTTCAACAAATTTAACAGATTTAGCAGCTCAAGTGGTTCGACAGATTTAGCAGATTAGGAAACTCAACAGATTTAGCAGATTAGGCATAATTAGCAGATTAGGCGATTCAACATATTTAACAGTTTAGGCAATTCAACAGATTAAACAGGTAACAGATTTAGCAGATTAGGCAAATTTAACATATTAAGCAGATAACAGTTTCTGCCGATTTAAACATTCCTTAAAGTCCTTTTCACATATCTTTCCTAATTCATAAAGTAAGCCTAAACTTATATGCCCAAATTATGGTCATAATCCACCATATAACATATGTCCCAAATTTTAGTTAAACTTGCATAGTTCAGAATATTCTCCAAAAACCCTAATCGTGATTCACATATAAATTATGCCAAATATAGCCATTGATTACAATGCATGTCACATATCCAAAAACTCCCCCTTACTTAGGTGTATTCACACTTAATAGTCATCTAATCTTAATATAGGTTTTTTTTACACCTAAGTCATATGCAAGTTAATTCTCCTACTTCCAAATGACAAACTATCAGATTTAATATACCCAGATCCAGATCTTAAATTATGAAATATGTTCTTTATGTTCTAAGTCACTATAATCCTCTTCTTCCAAGTCATAGATCATCTTATGCAATATGTCTCAAATTTATGTCCAGAATTACAACATGTGTTGTGTCCTCAAATTAGTTACCAATCGATTTTGCCCAAATATGCCTCGTTCAATATTCCACCCAAATTTAGCGTTTATGCGTTCATCTCTTATGAGACCTAGCTCAGGCTCGTGGTAGCCTAGCTATCAAACAAAAAGAAAGAAAGGAGGAAGAAATACAGAACATACAGAATAATAAAATAGAGGAACTTATCTGATAAATAGAAAAAGGGCCTAGTTTCAGATTCAGATTTATAATTATGTCAAGATCATGATTAAATTTCATAGCGGAAAATAACCGAACTTGCCTTGGTCGGATTATAGAAGAAGAGTTGCAGTTGTTCCCTTTTAATCTTATTCTGACTTGGAAGAAGATGCACTAGTTCTAGTTTTGATTCCAATAGAGTAGCGATGCCATTATTTTATTTATTTATTTCTATTATTTTAGAGGCAGCATAAGGAGAGAATAAAATGGTGTAAAGAGAATGGGGTTAGGGGGCTGTTTAATAGGATTAGGCGGGCGAATCTGGACTGAAAACGAGGCCAGATACATCAGAATGAACCCAGGCTCAAAACTGGGTTCGGGCACTAAGTCGACCCCCAGGTCGACCTGGTCCCTAGGAGGTCGACCATAGTGTCGACTCCCAAGTCGACCTGGTCTTGGGCAGGAAAATTCCCGCCCAGCCTGTGCTGGGGTTTGAATTCGAATTTCGAGCTATTTTCGATTCTGAAAATTCCTGAAACTTCGGAGGGTAATATCTCCCTTATACGGACTCCATTTCTCGAAATCTCGTACTCGTTTCCAAGCCGAATTTCGAGACGAATGCAATGACACAACCCTTTTCCCTTGATTATTATTTTAAAATTTAATTCTGCCTTGATTTATGGTTTTAACATGTTATAAAAATACAGGTTGTTACATTCTCCCCTCCTTAAAGGATTTCGTCCCCGAAATCCTCAAGTTAAGAAGAATGCATCCTATCATCCAATCATCCATTTACTCAACCATCATCCACAAGCAACCATTGTCCTTAAAAGATTTCTAATGCGGTATGAACTTATGCAAGAGTGTGTGTATATGTACTTATCCAATGCAAAGATCAGGTGGTCCACTGATTCAGCTGACCTCCATAATGCGAATTATGTCGGTGCCATAAGTCCAACATATATGCAATTTTCCTATATGATACATATCATTTCTATATGAGTGCACAACCGTTCATTCATATGCAACATCCATGTGCTGAGTCAACCATTTTGCGTTCATAAATATTTTTTAAAAAAAATGCACACACATCCATGTGCAATATGAGTGTTTTTGAGCCGATCTAGTGCCTAGTGTGTATATATGCATCCACGAGAAATCACTAGCAACCACTTGCATCCACTTGCAACCATCAAATATAACATGTCTCAAACACATGTTTACACCCATTATTTTCTACCTAAAGATTGAAGGATAGAGTCGAGTGATAGAAGCAAGTATAATTAAAACTAAAGCTAGGTTCCCATTAGACATCAGTTTAAGAGAATAACTCCCTTAATATCAACCCCGAAGACCGAAATCAACATCAGATTAATACTCAGAGAATCACTCCCATTAAACAAATGCCCAACTGGAAATCAATTTCACACTTTGAGTAAAAACTCCTATCCTTTTCAGAAACCTACAGACTACTGATACAGATCAGATTACCAAATGATTCTTAGGAAACTAAGCATGATAAAAAACTCAGAATGTATGCGTCATGGTCAACTTAACGCCTAACACAGATGCCCTCGAACCCCAACTTATCACAAACAGACGAGTCGTAACCCTCATGGGGTCTGAGACTATAATGGAACCAGAAACAAGACTAGTATTAAAGTGAAGAGTTTCAATTACAGAATCAAAATGCCAGAATTAGAAAGAGTTTTTAACTCCACAATCAAATAAGGAAATTAAACCTTCTACATAAATTTTCTTATTTCTACCCTATCTACCAGTCACTCGAGCATTCTCCTGTCCTCCAGAAGTGGGTTCTGCCCTTTGCCCTTGCCCCCGTTTCTTTGGGAGGTCCCTTGTGAAGTGCTCCATTTCTCCACAGTTGAAGCAAGTGCCCTTCCTTTTTCTGCAATCCATGTTCAGATGGGTCGAGCTTCCACAAGTAAAGCACTTCTTCTCCTTCTTATCTTCAGTCTTCTCATCCTTCTTTTGTGTTTCCTTTTTGGGCCCTGCCTTCTTGTTATGTGGTCCTTCAAGCTTTTCCTCTTTCTTTTTACTTTTGGCTTCCTCTTCATGCATTAACACCATGTCCACCAATTTTTCGAAGGTTGCCCCCATAGGAATGTGGGACATCACCAATCCGTGTAGGGGCTCATTCAAACTTTTAGCAAACTTTAGTGCCTTCTTATGCGGTGTATTTACCAATTCTAAGCCGAATCTTGCCAATTGATTAAACTTGTTGATGTACTCTCTCACTGATAAATTCCCCTGCTTCAACGCCAAGAACCTTTCTATGTATAGACTCTCTTCCACTCGTGAGAGAAATATCATTTCGAACCTATGCCTGAAATCCATCCATCTCTCTACCGGATGCTCTCCATTTGTGACCTCACACCAAAAAGAAGCTTCATCCTTAAGCAACCATACCGCCAACTGTATTTTCTGCCTATCGTTCACCTCGAAGATAACGAACAAATCCTCAATTTCTTTGAGCCAGTTCCTTGCTTCCATGAAGGATTCAGTTCCATTAAAGTTCTTCCCACCCATGGCTCAAAAGTCTCTACATATCTCCGGGAAAGTATTCACGCGTGGAGGAGGAGGAGGAACAGCTGCAGTTGGGGGAGGAGGGATGTTTGTTGGGCCCACATCATTAGCCTTAGCTTCTAGGTACCTCCTGAACCAGCCAGGTATCGATACGCCCTCCGGAAGGTTAAGATCCCCAGACATGCTGAAACGAAAGAAAAAGGAAAGATTCAAAACAAAGGATAGAAAGATAGGCTATGGCTTTGGGGATTATGTTTTTCAAAATAAACTCTACATTTGAAAATACTTCCTTTTTAAAAACCTTTTTGAAAATAGTTTTCCAAAACTTTTTATCAAATCTGGTAACCTTCAGCTCTGATACTAAGTGTAACACCCCACTTCCGTTAAGGTAACTCACAAAGGGATTGCCTTAACTTTGATGGAGCGTTTTAGTAGACAGAACAGAAATTTACAAGACAGATAAAACAGTACTTGAAAAATTTATAACTTTATTACAACAGATACCGAAATAAGTTTGGTTACATCTTTTCAAATCACTATATCAGAATTCAAATACAAAATATCGGTCTTGTACAGAAGCCTTCAGAATGCATAGTTTTAAAAGTCATAATCCCCAACATAAACTGCCATGGAAAGATAGAGCTAAGGCCAAGCGATACTTCAAGCAGAGAAAATCCGAAGCAAGCTCCTATATTTCCACCCTAAAAACCTGGGGGGGGGGGGGAGGGGGGCGAAAGAAAAGGGGCGAAAACAAGCATGGTCAGACATAATGTATGGCAAGTCTAGTGACTTTCAACATATGAACAGATAATAATATCATGACATGAAAATAAAGCTGGATAAGAGACAACAACAACAGGAGTAACTGGTATACTTAAGCTAAACAGAAGAAACAGAATGATATAGCCCAAGTTATGCTTCTTACTTATATCTCACTTCTCTGCACTAATACTAGTATAACAGGATTAGGTGTTACCCTAATGTCTAAAATGAAATAGAAATGGAAAAAAATAATCTATACAGAAACGGAATGCTAGTAATGGGCCTTTACCACCCCAACAAACAGAAGGTACATAAACGGAATCAAAGACGGAAACAGAATAATCCCTATGGAAACAGAATGTTAGAATTAGGTGTATACTAGTAAATGGGCCTTTACCACCCCAACAGACGGTACCATGCAGAAACAGACAGGTGTTACTACCCAACAGAAACAGACCGTACCCCAACGGAAACAGACAGAACTAAGTGTACCCTAAATCTACCCCAAGCGATCGGCTCCCTAATACATAAATACCATGTGCCAGCCCCACAGAAGTGTGTATCACCCCCTAAAAAGGCAACCTTTGAATGACACAGACCTATTTACAGATGTCACGGCGTCTTACATCCTCAGAGGCAGACCGGGATCCATGCACACACATGACCCAGTTGGAATGCACCATCAACACCCCTCGCCATTATCAGAATGAACCGCTTATAATTAGTTCAGTAAGCGTGTCCGGGCCCTACCTTTTGTTGGGTCATAGTTTTGATACCAGAAAGGGTTACTGACTAATATTGGTCCCAAAAAACAGATGACACAAGTATTTTCCCTCTTAACCTTGTGTCCCCAGACTAATGGATTTCAGATTAACTTGTTTACAAGTTTTCAGACCTACAGAGTTCAGATCAACTAGTACACAGACCAGAAAATCAAGTCAACAGGTTTTTAGACTAACGGATCAGATGTACAATTTTAGTAGACTTACAGATTGTCTAACTTTGTATTGGGCCTACAGATTCATGAAACAAGTTTAATAATTCATCAGTCCAGTTAGTTTAGCCCTATCCACCCAACACGTTTTAGACATCATATTTATCTCAGATTTGCATTAATTAAATATTAATGCGCAGACCTCTCACATTAGGTCGGTATCTTGTGGCCGCTGGATAAGCCGGGCGGTTCCGGGAAGACTTCTACCACAAGCCAGAACTAACCTCGTGTCTAAGCATATTTTAGTTATGCCTACGACCTCTCACATTAGACTAGCAGTTTGCGGTTGCTGGTTAAGCCGGTTGGGTCCGGGTAGGCTTCTACCGCAAACATGAGTCTAACCTCGTGTCTCAGCATTTTTATTATAACCAATTTATTCCATTGCAATTTTTACAAATATCAGACTAATTTAACAGATTTGACTTCTTTTCAAGTCGCAGCAGATTAATCAAATTAACATGTTTTACTCAATCTCAGATCAAGCCTATGGATTTTCATACACAAATTACAATCATTTAGCTTTTCAACAGATTTAACAAATTTAGTAGCTCAGGCGGTTCAACAGATTTAGTAGATTAGGAAACTCAACCGATTTAGCAGATTAGGCATAATTAGCAGATTTGGCAATTCAATAGATTAAACAAGTAACAGATTTAGCAGATTAGGCAAATTTAACATATTAAGCAGATAACAGTTTCAGTCGATTTAAACATTCCTTAAAGTCCTATTCACATATCTTGCCTAATTCATAAAGTAAGCCTAAACTTATATGCCCAAATAATGGTCATAATCCACCATATAACATATGTCCCAAATTTTAGTTAAACTTGCATAGTTCAGATTATTCTCCAAAAACCCTAATCGTGATTCACATATAAATTATGCCAAATATAGCCATTGATTACAATGCATGTCACATATCCAAAAAACCTCCTTACTTAGGTGTATTCACAATTAATAGTCATCAAATCTTAATATAGGTTTTTTTACACCTAAGTCATATGCAAATTAATTCTCCTACTTCCAAATGACAAACTATCAGATTTAATATGCCCAGATCCAGATCTTAAATTATGAAATATGTTATTTATGTTCTAAGTCACTATAATCCTCTTCTTCCAAGTCATAGATCATCTTATGCAATATGTCTCAAATTTATGTCCAGAATTACAACTTGTGTTGTGTCCTCAAATTAGTTACCAATCAATTTGGCCCAAATATGCCTCATTCAATATTCCTCCCAAATTTAGCGTTTATACGTTCATCTCTTATGAGACTAGGCTCAGGCTCATGGTAGCCTGGCTATCAAACAAAAAGAAAGAAAGGAGGAAGAAATACAGAACAAACAGAATATTAAAACAGGGGAATAGATCTGATAAATAGAAAAAGGGCCTAGTCTCAGATTCAGATTTATATTTATGTCAAGAACATGATTAAATTTCATAGCGGAAAATAACTGCACTTGCCTTGGTTTGATTATAGAAGAAGAGTTGCAGTTGTTCCCCTTTAATCTTATTCTGACTTGGAAGAAGATGCACTAGTTCTAGTTTTGATCCCAGCAGAGTAGCGACGCCATTATTTTATTTATTTATTTCTATTATTTCAAAGGCAGCATAAGGAGAGAATAAAATGGTGTAAAGAGAATGGGGTTAGGGGGCTGTTTATATAGGATTCGGCGGGCAAATCTAGACTGAAAACGAGCCCAGATACATCAGAATGAACCCAGGCTCAAAACTGGGTTCTGGCACCAGGTCGACCCCCAGGTCGACCATAGGGTCTACCTGGTCCCTAGGAGGTCGACCATAGTGTCGACCCCCAGGTCGACCTGGTCCTGGGCAGGAAAATTCCCGCCCAGCCTGTGCTGGGGTTTGCATTCGAATTTCGAATTTCGAGCTGTTTTCGATTCTGAAACTTCGGAGGGTAATATCTCCCTCATACAGACTCCATTTCTCAAAAACTCATACCCGTTTCCAAGAAGAATTTCGAGACGAATGCAATGACACAACCCGTTTCCCTTGATTCTTATTTTAAAATTTAATTCTGCCTTGATTTATGGTTTTAACATGTTATAAAATACGGGTTGTTACAGGAAACCTGTTCCGTTTTATACGGCGTGGTGCCTTGATTTACTTTATTTTTAAAGTAAAGATTTTATAACTGTTTTAGTTCTCACACCAGTCACATGACTGACCTGGAGTTTATTATTTTAACCTAAACTCTGGGTGCCCCTATTTTCCACACGGGCAATTAGTAGTTTTGGTTTTGCAGATTTATATTCACAGGATCCTGCTTTACAGCTGGAATGATATTTGGAAAGCTCTGTATCCGTGTATCTCTTCCAGTTGTGTTTGTATTATTTTTGGCTGCATTGTAATTTGTAAATCTCTGATATTTATCGAATGTATATTTTTTTATTCGTACTCTGTATATTCTTGTACTCTAGTGTAAATTGTTGTAATAAGCAATGAAATGTTCTTCTGTTTATGTTCTGATTTGTCGTGTTCTCAAAGCAATCCGGGCTTTCCTTCACGGGGAAGTTCGGGTCATTATACATATCCTCCAAACATTTCCCGTCTTCCCTAGGTACTAATCCTTACCTACTCCATGATTTAATAACGTGGTTTGGCTTCCTCGTTTCATTTTCCTTCCAAAAATTAAAAGTTTCAAAACCTTATTTTTATTCGTTAAAACCTATTTTTATCACACCATGAAAATATGATAACTCATAAAAAAAAACTTTTTTCTTTCTTTTTTCAAATCATAAAAGCTGGAGTAGACAAGGACAACTACTTCTTTATGTTTACAATGTCATTTCAATAAATTACATCTAGGTGCGCACATCTACTCTACTCTAAATTTTTACAACTTATTTTGTCTACACACCAAAGTTTATGTTTACAATGTCATTTCAATAAATTACATCTAGGTGCGCACATCTACTCTACTCTAAATTTTTACAACTTATTTTGTCTACACACCAAAGTTTCACAACCGTTCATGTTTACAATGTCATTTCAATAAATTACATCTAGGTGCGCACATCTACTCTACTCTAAATTTTTACAACTTATTTTGTCTACACACCAAAGTTTATGTCAAAACTATTGATAAAAATTCATGTCAAAAGAATAGAAATTTTCAAAATTTCTTTACCAAAAATTATAATTTTTAATAAAAAGAATTTTTTTCTATGCTTTGTATTTAACTCTTTCATACATTATAGTTTAAAACCAGTGAGCTATGCTTGCTCTATAATGTGCACATTTTCTAAAAGAATTGAATTTTGACAAAAATTTCATAAGAAATCACTATTCCCAAAATGTACCCCATTTTTTTTCCAAAACCCACTATGTAACTTTCAAATATGTTACTTACATTTTTTTAACATAAAAAATATCTCTTTTGTTTCAAAAATTGTTTCTACACAATTTAGCTAGTACATATTTTAAAATTGTAACTTCTAACATTAAAACTTTAAAAACACCATAAACTATCACCCAAAAGCTTTTAATCTTTCAAGTTCTCAAAAGTTAACAATGGGGCTAAACTCAAAGTGGGTTCCTAACTTACCTAAACTTTCCTATATATTTCCACAAAGTCATTTCTCTCAAATATATATATATATATATATATATATATATATATATATTCTTAATCAATTTTCCTTCTTTCCTTTTCCCAGTTTATATGGCTCTACTGTCAAACCCACTAATCCAAACATTAACATATGAGATACACTTTCTTCATTACCAATTACATTGTACACTTTTTACCCAAACCACCCAAGGGTCTCAAATTTCCATAATCATTCCTTTAGTGTACATAACTGTTATCCCAATTCTTTTCATAAATCATTCTTCCTATTTATTGGGTTCCTTTATGGATCTAGGTGTATATATATATAATATTTATATTTATAAAAATACAAATATGTTCACTCACTATCTATACAAGAATCCTAAACCTAGGCTCTGATACCAGATGTAACAACCCAAATTCCGACAGATCGATTTTTTTTTCAAAATTCCAATCTATTGAATCCTGAGTTGGCTTGTCTGGTATCCTGAAGAAAAGAAAAAGATAATAAAAATATCATAGCTCAGGAAACATCTCACAATGGAATGGGATAAAATATATTATATTCAAATATAGCCTTGCCTATGTAATAATACTGCCTAACCAGTATCTAAAGTTATAATATCTCTGTCATAAGCCTAACCTGTGAGTATGTTATGAGGAAGGGGTCAGAACACAAGTTCTGGTGACTGAACTTAAATTACACATTCTGAAATATCTCTATATATACCATTCAGTTACATTTTCTTATTTATTACGTTGTTTTTGGTTAGTATCACTCAAGGCTTTACATACACGTCGTACCCATCTACGTCCCAGTAGATTAACCTAATATAGCATATATGTAGCTACCACCAATATCAAGGTACTTCCCATGGTACCCTTCTAGCACAATCACCGCCATCACGCTAAGGAAGCATACGCAACTCTCATCTTATGCTTGAGCGATGTACGGACCTCCATATAACTATGCCACATTTTGACAGAACTACCATCGCTATGCTATATAAGTGCACGGACTTCCATATCTAATCTCCCTGGTTGGATCAAGCCTGAACACGGAGTAATACCCTAATGTCTATGATACACCACCCTTATATCTCGAAGGAACGGACCCCTCTCGCTTATTAATTCAGTGATATAACTTAACTCATTTAAGTTCATTAATAAGCCTACAACATGTTATTCTCTAGATTGTAATTAATGAAAGTAATCTACACTCTCTTTACATTAATACCATGTAATTTATTGTCCAATTTCTTATTTACAAGTTACAATAACATGTTCTACTTAATGTATAATTAGTATATCTTATCTCAATCCACATGTTTTCTGTTAATATGTTATTAAATATATAAGATTAAATATAACTTATTTCATTCCATAAGTTTACCCCCATTCTTCCTTATTTAATCAAGAATCTTACACTATCATCACAACCTATCGTTGTTGCTTACTTATTAACTTAGTTCTCTTAGCTAAGGCTTAGTAATAAGTTTTCGTTTTATTTATTATAACCCATGTCATATTTCCACTTGTCCTCAGGACAAGCCTACATATTATATTGCATTCTCATTAATGTAATTAATTATAATAGGTTATATTCCACGTTTGTCACATTTTCGTTTGTTCTTTAACGTTTACCAAACTCTTAATGTCGTAAAATTTATCTCTTTATTTTATTTTTTTGAGGAAGATAGATGAGCAGCGTGGAGCTACCCAGCCGATTAATATAATATATATATATATATAGTAGATAAGCCAGTTGACAAGCCCAACTGGTGGCAGATCAAGTTATACGGGCAATATCCAAAGCATACAATCCCACAAAAACCTACACACAGTTTATATGCATAATATAATTTACATAGATAAACTGCGCGACATCACAAATTCTTCCAAGCAGAACTGATATATCCATTTAGTGCAAATTTGGGCTGGAGCTTCCATGGTTGGATCCAACAGATTCAGTAGGACTATCTGGAAGTGGCACAGTCAGTCTGAAGAGTGCCGAAGATGCCGAACCTGTCCAAGCATTATAGAGATGAATAATGAGTCTGCATATTCCATCAAAAAATTTACGAGGCTTATCAAATGCTGAAGCATTTCTTTCTTTCCCTATGCACAAGCAATAAATGGCTAAAAAAGAATCCAGAGAGGGACCAACCGGATTATATTGCCAGTAATAAAAAACTGATGAAATAACAGGGATGTGATTAAGTAGATAAAATAGGGTATGATACATCAAAATCGAAGAATAAATGATAAAAAGTTCCCTCATGATTGCAACATAAGGCACAATCAGGGCACATTTATCTCTTTATTGTCTTGTAAATTGTCACACATACGATTTATTTCCATTGCATACATATATTTTTATATATGTTTAGGCACTAGATATCTCACATTAGGTCGACCACTTGTGGATGCTGGATTTGCCAAGCGGTTCCGGGCAGACTTCTAACACAAGTTAAACTTAACCTCGTGTCTTGGTGCAGTTATCTACAATTTCCTAATTACGATAAATTTTACATAGAAATTAGGCATACCTAGTCCTTTTCTATTATTCCCAATTTTACTATTGTAATCATTATTTCTTTATTCACTGTCATGCATGTTACTTACTTAAAAAAAAAACATTTCATGCACCTTATTACTTTGACTTATAGAAAGATAGAATGATTTATTTCCATAATATACGCCTATCTAGATCCGTAGTTGCAAGTTATTTCTTTTATTTTCCACTGTGGCTCTCTTGCAACTACGTTCCAAGGAATAGGTTACCTAGGGAAATAAATCACTTTTCCTCTGAAACCAACTAACTCAGTACATTACATCCCTTTCTTTCATATTTTACGAGTTAGACATTTAATTTTTGTTTCATATACTATTCACACTATTGTAAACCTTTCTCTTTGATCACAACAAGCATATTAAATCTTACTTTCATGTTCACTTCTCAAACAGGTTTCGTGATTACAGTATTATAGAAATTACTTAACTCAAACGGAGGATATGTACAATTCAGGCTTTATACAACATTAATAATTTCAACATATATTAAACATGTTTAATGCCAATTCCCACAATTACCAATTGTTCAACATATTAAATATAAGGGGGAATGCAAACGATTTACCTAAAATCATATAATTTAAACTCACTTACCTAACGCTTTCTAATCCATCCATGTGATCTAGATTTGTTGTTCGGTGGCTTCCCTCACTGAATCTATTATTAAAACAACCATAGATTCACAAATCTGATGCTAAAATAAGAAGGAAAGAAAGAGAGAAAACTAAATAAATCAGATTCAAGAACTTACCTCACGTTATTCAGAAATCTGTACACCTATTTGTAGATTTATATCTCTTATCTTTAAATGTAATGACACAGATTTTTTGGTCATTTTAATTTGAATATTTAAATCTATTTAATTATTATATTTGGAATATTATTGAGTTTCAATATTAAGTTCGTTTTTTAAAAATGAAGATTGAACATTAATTTATATTTAGTTATAAACGAGCTCATAACATCACGGTAGTTTGTAATATTGAGTTTTGAACTTCAATTAAACATATAAGATCCGATATAAGTCGGAATTCTGTGAAACAAGAAACGTTCAAATCTGATTGACTATAATTTTCTAATGAAAGAAAAAAGTCGATATTTCATATTATAGATCGTTAGTTATGTCTAAATCAAATTTTAAAATAGTCACTATGGAAATCGCTAATAAACGATAACGTTTATTAAATAAATATTAATGGTTTTTATATAATTTTGATACTGTTTTAACTTGAAACTGTTAATGTTGGGTTATAAATTCATACTGTTTATATGTGAAGCTATATGATAATTTTATTTGGATATTTATGATAATAATAAATTATTATTATTTGATTAGATTATTTTGGGATTTAAATATATTTTATTTATATTATCAATAAGCCTTATGAATACCCATTTTGCAAATGGCCTCGATTTTCAATGAAATTAGTTTCAATGGAACCGTAACGTTAAATTATTGCACAAAACCAAATTTCGTGGCATTCCGATGTCGTATGTGACAACGGTAGCAGTAAACACCTCGATTTTTACTTAATCGTTTTATCGATTTAGTATAAAAATTAAGAATAACCGATTATCTAACAATAAACAAACTATTATAAGTAATTCTAAATTAAACTATACTAATTTTTAACAGAAATCAAATGATACTATATAGCAATATCAAAAAGATGTAATTTAAATCCACTTATCTGTTGTCCTAAGTTCTTTTCTTTGGTTGCTGCAGATCCCTCTATAATAGGATTATACAAATATTTAAATTTATATACATTTTCCATATAAAAATTCAGGTCAGGTCCATCTCAGAAAGAGAGAACCATGAGGGGAAAAGATTGTTTTGTGAAGAATTAGCTAGGCCTAGGGTCTATTTATAGGTTAGGCTAGGGATCTTTGACCATCGGATTTCCAAAATAAATATAGACCAGACATGTCACTCAATCAACATGCCATGTCAGCTTAAATTTTAAACTCAATTAATAATATCAAGCTATGTCAACCAAAAATTAAAGAAATGCATCACGTATTCAAGCAGGGGAAAATAGCTCCTAGGCACTCAGGTGGGTTAACCTGACCTCATTAGTGTCGACCTATAGGTCGACAATCTTCGTTTTGCGATAACTTCTTGGTTTTAACTCCTTTTCTACGAACTATATATGTAAATTAATCAGAAAATCTCCACGGACACAATGGTACAACTTTTATAACCAAATTCTAACAATCCTACAAATTTACTTTAGTATTTATTTATTAAAAATGCATGGTGTTACAGCATGATTCAATAATCTAACGGTAATGGTCTCATTCATGTGTGAATTCTAAGGAATTTCTCTCTGACCAGTCCCTTCGTCAAATGAACAGCCAAAATTTCATCATTGCTTTTGTGATACACTTTAACAGCACTTGAAAAGCGTAGCTCTCTAATAGTATTATGCTTACGATGTATCTGTCTTCTTAGCATTGTAGTAACGGTTCTTTACTTTTGCAATAGCTGCAACACTATCACAATGGATCAACATAGCCGGTATCGGGTTTCTCATAAACGAATCTCAGCTAGTTGGTTTCTTAAGTACTTTTCTTATTTAAAAGTTATGGCTAGTTTTATCATCTAGGACTCCATAGTAGACTAAGCCAAAATAGTTTGTTTCTTGGATTTCCAAGAAACAACTCCTCCAGCAATGCTAAAGATATATCCAGTGATTGCTTTTGAATCATCAAATAAATTATTCTAGTTTGCATCGGTGTAACCTTTAAGGATAGCTGAAAACCTTTGATAATGTAACCCAAGGTTCATGGTTCATTATAGAAATGTCATGACTCTGTCAATAGTGTACCAATGCTTTATACTAGGTTTACTAGTAAACCTAGATGATAATCCCACAACTTAGGCAGTGTCAGATCTAGTTTAATCGGTGGCATAATGAAGGTTGCCATTGATGCTCACATAATCATATTGTCTTACACCTTCACCAGTGTTCTTAAGTAGCATTACACTAAGATAATATGGTGCATTTGTAGGTTTACAATCCAAGTAATTGTAATCGTACTTCTTTAGAATTTTCTCAATATAATGAGATTGATCTAAAGAAAGTCCCTTTTCAGACCTAGTAATATTAATGTCAAAAATTACACTTGCTTCACCATGACCTTTCATATAGAAATTGACGTTTAACATAAATTTAACAAAGCTTATAGCATGAATGTTTGACCCAAAAATTAGTAGGTTATATATATAGACATATGATAGTGTCATTCTCTGAATAACAATAACTGCATTTATAACTTTCATTAACTTTGAAACCATTTGAGATTGTTAAGTTGTTAAAATTTTCATGTCATTGTTTAGGCGCTTGTTTTAAGCCATATAATGAGTTATCTAATTTGCAAATTTTATGTTCTTGTCCATGAACATCAAATCCTTCGTGTTGGTGCTTATAAATTTCCTATTCTAGTTCACTATTTTAAAAGGAAGTTTTAACATCCATCTAGTGTATTATTAAATTATGAATAGATGCAATAGAAATTATTACTCAAATTGATGTAATTCTAGTTATAGGTGAATAAGCGTCAAAAAGTCTATATTTTCTTGATTGAATCCTATATCTATTAAACAAGCTTTATATTTATCAACTATTTCATTAGGTTTTAATTTTGTGAAAATTAGGCTCAATTAATGTTGATTTTCTTCTTAATGTTGATTTTCTTCTTTGTATAACAGTGTTCCTGCTGATATTGGTGTATTGGTGTTGTTGAAGTTTAGGAATGATAGTTGTTCTGTTCGTCTTCATTTTGATAGTTCTGTTGCTATCGTGAGATATGCTGTTTGTGGTAAGTGGATTCATTTAAGTCTATTGTCATTTGAATTATATCATTTCAGAGATGGTTTGAGAAGGAATATCGAAAGTAATTCTGATCTTCAATCTATTCTTTTTTTGGTTGCACATAATCGTGAGGATTATATCGTTATTTTTGTTGACATCAATCATAGTAGTTCTTCGGTTGCTTATGGTAGCGATTCTTCTTTTGGTAGTGATTTCTCTTTTGCTAGTACCAGTGATTTGAACAATCAATTTAGGTAATTGTTGAGAAGTGATTTGAATCAACCTCTTTTCTCCGGTGTTGGTCAACAATTTCCAGGAGGTGTCAGTGAATTTAGAATTTATGTTATGATGTATAGTATAAATATTGGATACAAGCTTAATTTGGTTAAGAATGACAAGGAAATAGTTACAGTTGTTTGTTCTAAACAAAATTGTAGTTTCAAAATTCATGCTTCTCTTAAGTTTAATCTTCCGGGATATTTTGTTGTAAAGAGATTTCAACCTGAACATACTTGTGGTGCCGGAATTCGTGACATAAGCAATCCTATTGTATCCAGTAAATTGATTAAGTTGTTGGTTTGTGATCATATTCAAGCTAATCCATTAATGAAGATGAAGGACATTATTAACTTGTTTCAAACCGAGTATAATGTTATTTTGAAGTATTATTATGCTTACAGTGGGAAGAGGTTGGCATTAGCAGATTTACATGGAAGCGATGTAATGTCCAATCATCATACGCAGTCATTTTGTGATGCTATTGTTATTACTAATCCTGAAAGTAAAGTTGTTTTGGAGTGTAATGATGATACACGTCAATTTGAGAGGGCTTTTATTGGATTTGAAGCTTGTGCATATGGATTTCAATATTGTCGGCCTTTAATTTTTGTTGATTCTACTTTTATGAAGGGAAGAGCTCAAGGGTGTTTAATGACTGCTATTGGTAAAAATGGAAATGAAGGTATGTTGTTTTACAGTTAATTTTTCATGTATAATAGCATCATTATGATTTTATGCATACATATACACAATTTTTTTTGAATATATGCATGCATGTATGTAATTATTTTGAACAAATGCATGCATGTATAATAACCTTTAAAATATATGCATTTAATTATGCTTCTTGTTCTTAATACTTGCGTGGAAGAATGCAAAATTATAAATAAATGGATATAGGTATTCAGAATATTTGCATACAGGTGTGCAAATATTCGAAATATTTGCATAAGGGTATGAAACTGGTCTTTATATATGCATAGAATGCAATTATTCAGACTGTACAGAGTGTATGCAAATGTCTTGGTTATATGCATTCAAGTATGCAAATATTTTTGGAATCTGCATGCAAGTGTGAAACTTTGATTAAATATGGAAATATAACTCAAAATCTACATGCAAGTATGCAAGTTTTACTTTAAATCTATGCTGCAGTGTATAACTACTATTTAATTATTTAGTTAATTATTGCTATTGTTTATACTATTCTTTAGTTAAATTTTTTTAATAGGCTTTTTCACTATCGTAATTGCTATTGTGTCTGGAGAAGATGAAGACAACTGGATTTGGTATTATGAACAACTTAAAGAGTTTCTTAAATATGATAGTAGAAGCTTTATTTTCATTTCTGATCGTTATCCTGGTATTCATGTTGCTAATTCCAAATTCAGTTCAAGGATCTTGTCTTTATCATTTGACCAACAATCTGAAGGTTGCTCTAAAATCTCAAATTTCCAAATCAAATAAGAGATTGTTGTTGGATACATTTGCATGAGTTGCTTACGCATACAATTTGACTGATTTTAATGCTGCATTGAAGAATTTTAGAGATGTTGGTGGATCGACTGTGGCAAACTTTTTGAGTGGAATTCCTTTTGACAAGTTTACTAACATATTTTTTCCTAGTTGTTGTTACGGTGAAATGTCATCTAATTGTTCGGAAAGTTTTAACATGTGGATTTTGTAGGAAAGACATTTACCAATTACTGCTTGTTTGGATAGAATTAGATTGAGGTTAATGAAACTTATGTCTGATCGTCGTGAAGTTACTTCTACTTGGAATAGCGTTTTATGTCCTGTGAATGAAACTCGGTTAAGTAATCTTCATTTGAAAAGAGCTTCATGGTTTGTTATCAAATTAAGCGAATATGCTTTTGAAGTTCATTCCCCGGCCATCCATCAATTTGTTAATTTACATACTCGAGTTTGTTCTTGTAACGTGTGGCAAATTAATGGTTTTCCTTGCGCTCATGCTGTTAGATGTATTTTAAGTTGTGAAAAGTTGAATGTGTATGACTAAACTGAAGATTATTTCAAAGTTGGTTTTTTTCGATTAGCTTATTCTCATCCAATCAATCCTATCGTAAACTTTATGGGCGAAAATGTTTCTGTTGAAGATGCAATTATAGCTCCTCCAAAAGGTGGAAGAATGTCAGCTCGTCCATCGTCTTTTAAAAGGTTGAAATCTGCATATGAATTTCAAAGACTACTGGATGTGGTTTGTGCAAGAAGTTGGGTCATAACAAAAGGACATGTTCTTCAAAAGACTATTTGATGTGTTTTTGTATTTTATTGTTTTTTTATGATACTTGGTTATACTATTTACTGTCCGTAATTGTTGTTAACACTATAGTTATTTTTTCATCTTATATGTAATAACCCGGAAATTCTGAGCCAGTTTAAAATTTTTGTTTTGGCAACTTCGACGAATTTTGAACATTTAAAATAGATTATTTTAGATAATATCAACGAAAAAATTATTTTTAAATGAATTCGAACGTATATATTATATACGCCGTCGTTAGAATATAAATAATTATATATAATTATAAATATAATTGAAAATGGCGTGGTAGTTCGATAATTCGATTTCAAACTTCAATTGAATGTACCGGGTGCAAAACAAACCGGATTTTAGCGAAACCAAAAATAATAGGATCTAATTGTGGATATCTTTCCAACGAATCCGAAAAATCGAAATTTCATAGCGGAGATCAAAAGATATGTCTAGTTGAAAATTCAGAATAGTCGCTATGGAATTCAGGCCCTTAAAAATGGAAATTTTGCAAGTGACCTCGGATTTCGACGAAACCACTTTTGTTGGGTCCGTGATGTAAAGTTATTGCTAGATTCCAAATTTTGTAATTTTTCGAATCAATATGTGAGCATGGCAAAGGAAAACGCGTTTGACCAGTTTTAGTTGATTTTAATCGACTGGAAAATGGCCATTTTTCCAACAGTCTCAGAATTCGACGAAATTAGTTTTGTTAGGACCGTATTGTCAATACGAAGCTAGAAAATATTTTTCAAGAATTTTTCGAGTTAGTATGTGACCCCGGTAAATTGAAATGCGCGTACAAATTCAATATATAGAGTTATATGTTGATTTTGACGAAAACTGATCGAAACAGTCGAATCAGCCTACGATATATATCCCATTGTGTTCGGAATGGGGGTAAAACGCTATGGACGACAGGCGGTAAGTCTCGTTTCGAGGCCGAATAAGAAAGTCAACCTTTTTGAAATTAAAATATAATAAAATAATATATATAAAACCTCACCCCTCTGTACTCTCTCCCCCCGTTACTTTTCAAAATCAGAAAAAGAAAGAAAAAAATTAATCGTCGGCGCTGTAGCCCTAACCGCCCCTCCGTTCACCCTCGCGCCACCGCGCTCCTCCACCCACCACCTGCTGCCGCCCCCTCTCCTTCTTCCTCTCCTCCTCTCGATCCTCCCTCCAGTCTTCTCTCCCTCCTCTTCAAACTGCTCCAAACCCCCGTGTAGCCGCCGCCCCAGCCACAATAAGACCGGCGCCGCCATCGCACCCCCCCCCCCCCCCCCCCGCGCCACCCCATCTCCGACACCCCTCCAAACTCCAGCACCCCTCCCTCCTTTCCCTTCCGCCTCTCGCTTCTTTCTCCGATTAAAAACCGCCGATGATGGGATGCGTCCAGGTGTGGCTCCGGCCATCTGAGGAGGCGCAGATGATGAAGGGGTCGACGGATATTCGTTTTTACAGAGAAAGGTATTTCTTTTTACTTTTCTTTTACTATTTAAATTATTTAAAAATCCGAATTTATACTATATAAATCAGTTTTAATTTATAGAAAAGAAGACACGTTTTATTTTTATAAAAAGAAATGATTTTTATTTGTTCATTGGCAAAAGAAAGAACGGATTTTTAAATTATATCAAAGTTTGAATTTTTACTTAGGAAAGATAATAATTTTAAAGTTAAAAAGGCGAAATCTTTATATAGAGAATAGCATGATAAAAATTAGATTTTTATATATTGAATAGCGAAGTAAAAATTAGATTTTTATATATTGAATAGCGAAGTAAAAATTAGATTTTTATATATTGAATAACGAAGTAAAAATTAGATTTTTATATATTGAATAACGAAGTAAAAATTAGATTTTTATATATGAATAGCGAAATAAAAATGTGATTTTTATATATTGAATAGCGAAGTAAAAATTAGATTTTTATATATTGAATAGCGAAGTAAAAATGTGATTTTTATATATGAATAGCGAAGTAAAAATGTGATTTTTATATATTGAATAGCGAAGTAAAAATTAGATTTTTATATATTGAATAGCGAAGTAAAAATTAGATTTTTATATATTGAATAGCGAAGTAAAAATTCGATTTTTATATATTGAATATCGAAGTAAAAATTCGATTTTTATACTTGAATAGAGAAATAAAAATGTGATTTTTATATATGTAGTGACTACGGGCAGCGAAAGTGACTGTTAGCCTACTTTGTGAACTAGGCAACACAAAGTCAAGATATTAAGCATTGGAGAGCATTTCAAATTAGAAGACTTCGGTTCGGATCGGAGAGACCATCACTACTCAGGTCGGAGGAGACGCTACAGCTTCGATCGAACAGATACAATCATCCGGGTCGGGTTAAAGCAACGTATCGGTTCGGATCGGATAAAGTCTCCTGTTCGGAGCGGCGAGCTATTGCTGTTGAAAACAGAGAGCGCATGTTCGGATCGGAGGGCAGTCTTCTTCAAGATGGATCGGAAGGCCACCCAGCTGCTACAGAGATGGTTCGGAGGAAAAGCAGAATAAAGAGAAGAGAGAGTTGTCACCAAGTCAATTCGGGTCGGATCGGATATCCCGATCCGAACCCCTGATACATATACCTCCGACCCGAACCCATTTTCCATACTCTCCCCCGCATAAGCGCCTGGATATCCGGATCGGCTATGACCAGTTCCTGCCCATAACGTTCACTATTTTGATGCGTTGCCAGCACAGTAATCCATCCGAACCCGAGGCTAATGGGATGGACGACACGTGGCTCCGATCCGGATCGGGTTTTGAGCAAATTCACACCTATAAATACCCCGTCTGGAGACAAAGAAAAGGATCTTTTTTTTAGGCACTTTGAGAATTCAACTACCCCCATAACCCGAACTCCATTACTCCCGGAGAATCCAAATCTTCTTTCATTACTTGTTTTAGTCTATTGAGTGAATATAAGCGAGTTGTTAGTGAAGTTAAGTGAAAATTACATTGTATTTGCAACTGAATCATTGAATATAGTGAAAGATAAGTGGACGTAGGCATTTCTTCGCCGAACCACTATAAATCCTGTGTGTTCATTTTTATTTTTATCTCATCTTATTTGCTTTTAATCGATTTGGGTGTTAGAACCAATTTTTGGTCTAACATTTTGGTGCTTTCACTGAGAATCCTCATCTAAATTCTTTATTTTCCGGGATTTCTTTCTACTTTTTGGACCGTTGAGTTCAAAGAAGTTAATCCTTAAGTTTCTCCGCTCTTTTATATTTGTTGAAGTGATTGTCAAAGAGTCATGGCCAAAGGAAAAGGCAAAGAAGTTCAGTCTGTTCGAGGAAATGGAGCTGGCGAAGATCAACAAAATGCGGTTGTAACAAGGTCTCGGGGGCAGAGTTCAGCAGCAGGAAGAACCAATGCAGGAAATCCGAGCCGCCAGCAGGGGGAGAGCTCCGATCCGATCCGGGTAGGAGATTCTGAAGCAGTGCATTCCCCCAATCTGAACCGACCCGAGCAGCTTGCCACGTACCAATCCGACCAGGTCCCCCAGCTCCGACCCGACCTCCTACCTCCGATCCGACCTGATGCTTGGTGAAGCTGGAACCTCTACTCGAGTCCCTACGAATGCTCCAATTCCAGCCACCAGGGTTGGTGATCAGGTCAATCCATCTGCGCCCATCACTCAAGGAGATTTCTCGCGCTTGCTTGACATGCTTGAGAGCATAAGTGAGGCTATGAAGGTTCACGAGCGAACTAATCTCATGATGCAGGAAAATATGAGGCTCATGAGTCGGGAGATTAGTGAACTCCGTCGACAGAGAACTCCATCACCGGTTCATCACACACCAGTTGATCAATCTTCATCTTCCGAGGAAGAGCGGCCCCGTGAACGAAGGCCGCTCGAACGACCTCAGAACGTGGAGCAGCTGACATTTGGATCTTTGGGATCTCGTGAGGATATTGCACGAGTGCTAGGAAACAATGACCCCACTCGAGGGCAAAGACTCCAATCCCCTCCTCCCGAGATCGACCGGGAGCGCAGGGAATGGAATCGAGCAGAGGCAGCTCGAAGAAGAAGGGCATCTCCTGAACAAGAGCCCAGAAGGAGCTCGGATACTAGGGCCAGGGAACCTGAGCGGCCCCTAACTAATGCTGACGTGCAGACAATGGTTCGCCAGATCATGTCCGAGAGTCGGAACTATACAAATGAGGATTATGGCATCGAACGAAGCCATACTCCCTTCACCAATGATATCCTCGACTTCCAATTTCCCCGACGCTTTAACTTGCCACAGATGGACAAATACAACGGAAGGACTGATTCGGGACAGCATTTAATGCGATACTCGTGGCTCATGAATGCTGCTGCTGCCCCTGATGAAGTGAAGTGCAAAGCATTCCCAATCTACTTAGAAGATGTGGCGCTGTTCTGGTTTACCCGACTTCCTCCTCGTTCGATTTCGAATTATAAGGAACTAAGCGAGCGTTTCATGAACCAGTTCCGACTCCATGCCCGAAAGTCCAAAAGTGTTATTGAATTATCGAGAATCAAACAGGCACCAGGAGAGTCTTTGAGGGCATATCTTGACCGTTTTAACCAAGCTGTGACTGAGGTCAGTGACCCGCATGAGCCCACTATTCTGATGGCATTGAAGGAAGGAGTTGATCCTGAATCTGAGTATGGAGATTACCTTTCTGGGAAAACACCCTCCACAAGGGAGATATTCTACGAAAAAGCCGGTATTTATCTAAGGCGAGAGGAGGCCAGGGCAAACCGAAAGAGAAAGTCTGAGACGGCTTCAAAGGAGAATGTGCAGAGTAATATCGCCGTGAAGCAGTCTGGGGAAAGTTCTGGCAAGGTTGAAGTAAATGTAGGAAACAAGGGCGGAAACAGCAATGCTGGAAGCGGGGGAAACAACAACAATAACCGTAATCCGAACGATAACAGAAGAAACAGAAATAGGGGAAGTGACTCTAACAAAAGACCCCGATTCCAGAACTACGAGAATTATACACCATTGAACGACACCCTGGAAAATATTTACCTGGATACGTACAATGTGTTACAGTACAAAAGACCGCCACCTCGTGATTCGACCGAGAAAGAGATGGCGACAGGGAAATTTTGTTTGTTTCATGGAACTCACGGGCATTCAACCAATGAATGTCGGCATTTGAGGGATGTGATTGAGAAACTGCTGCGTGAAGGGAAGTTGGATGAGTACAAGGTTGCCCCGAGGGACAGGGGGCAAGGAGAGCAGGCTCCAAAACAGATTCTACCTGCTCCCAAGCCTACAGCGCAGCAGAAAGGTAAAGGAATTGTTATCAACTCCATAGTAGGCGGACCTCACCCAGCAATCCGAAGTTTCAGATCAATGGATCAATATGTAAATGCTGCCAAGCATCTAGACGTGAATGAAGGTGATGATTTGGAAGATATCACCCCCATAAAACAATAGAAGACCATGTTTGACGACGTGGTATTTCGCAGCCGAGACAATACTGGGATCCAATCACCCACCGATGATCCGTTGGTCATTACTACCACCATTGGGCCGGCCTTGGTCCATAAGGTATTAGTAGACAACGGAAGTTCCGTTAATATTTTGTTCAAAAAGTCATTTGATCAGATGAACCTTGAATCTGAAGACTTGAAGCCATGTGAAGGATGGATCAGAGGCTTGAACGGGGCGTCGACAGCCCCCATGGGATACATAGAATTGCCCGTGACCCTGGGGCAAGGAGAACGTAGAAGAGTGCGGATGCTTCAGTTCGTAGTATTGGACGTAGATTCGCCTTATAATGCATTTTTGGGGAGGCCTGCCCTTGCTGAATTCAGAGTTTGTATCGCCCCTTGGTGCTTGTTACTTAAGTTCCCAACCGAAGCCGGAACTGGAGTAATGAGAGGGGATCAAGTTTCCGGACGGGCCTGCTACGTGGCCGAATTAAAGATGTTGATGAAAGGACTTAACGTTGAGAGTAAAGATGCCACGTCCCCCTCAAAGGGGGGCTCGGCATAGCAATTAGAGAGATTGACCCCAGAAGAGTTGCCCAAAGGAACGCCCGAAGACCTGGATCCCAGAAAAGATGAGGAACCAGAGGCTAGGAATGCAACTCCTAATGAAGCGACAGTGGAAATTCCTATTGATAAAGCTGATCCGACAAAAGTTTTGAAGATTGGTTCTCAATTGGATCCACGTCGAGCTAAAGAACTAACGGACTTCTTGAAGGCAAACTTAGATGTGTTTGCCTGGACCCATGCTGACATGTGTGGGATATCGCCATCCATTATAAGTCACAAATTGAATGTAAATCCGAAGCATCTGCCTGTGAAGCAAAAGAGACGCATGCTGGGCCCAGAGAGGTCGGCTGCTCTCAAAGAGGAAGTAGAGAAGTTGAAGCAGAATGGATTTATTCGAGATTCGACTTATCCCGACTGGATATCGAATCCCGTCTTAGTAAAGAAGCCAAACGGAAAGTGCCGGACTTGCATTGACTTTTCAGATTTAAACAAAGCTTGCCCGAAAGATAGTTTCCCACTTCCCAGGATTGACCAGCTTGTAGACTCGACAGCAGGTCATGAACTTCTCTCTTTCATGGACGCATATTCTGGATACAACCAAATTCCTATGCACGTACCAGACCAAGAACATACGAGCTTCATTACGAATTTGGGGTTATATTGTTATGTTGTAATGCCATTCGGATTGAAAAACGCTGGAGCTACTTATCAGCGCTTGGTGAACAGAATGTTTTATAATCAAATAGGAAAAACTATGGAAGTTTATGTGGATGATATGCTTGTCAAATCAAAGCAGTCCTCCAGCCATACGCAAGACTTGGCGGAAATGTTTGGTATCCTGCGAAAGTACCGGATGAAATTGAATCCTCTGAAATGCTCATTTGGAGTGGCATCGGGAAAGTTCCTTGGCTTCATTGTGAGTTCCCGAGGAATTGAAATCAACCCTAGACAGATAGCAGCGATTAGAAATATCGAAGAGCCGAGGAGAATTAAAGACGTCCAAAGTCTTGCAGGGAAAGTAGCGGCGCTGAGTAGATTCATCTCCAAAGCCACAGATAAATGTGTTCCGTTTTTTGATTTGATTAAAAGAGGAAAGAAGAACTTCGAGTGGACTCCAGATTGTGTTCAGGCCTTTCGAAATCTGTTGGAACTGCTAGAGAAACCGCTGATTTTATCAAAGCCCGTAGATCACGAAGAATTGTTTGTTTACTTGGCAGTCTCGGCTCACGCTGTCAGCACAGCCCTGGTTCGAGAAGAAGACAAAGTACAAAGGCCAGTGTATTATGTAAGCAAGAAATTAGCAGCGGCAGAGCGCAACTACCCAAAAATTGAGAAGCTTGCTTACAGTCTCCTGATCGCATCCCGAAAACTTCGTCACTATTTCCAAGCCCATCCAATAACCATATTGTAACACCCCGAATTTCGGTTAATGCTAAAATTCACTAATTGCAGAATAAATAATATCAAATGTGAGAATTGGGGGAAACAGGCTGCGTTATTACATTCGTCTCGGAAAAATACGCAGAATAGAGTCCGAAATTTTGTAAATCGGAGTCCGTATGGCCCAGTTATGGCCCAATGAAGTTTACAGAAAATTCAAAGTTAAAAACAGATTTAAAAATTAAAAATCAGATTTCGAAATTGGGGCCAGCAGGGGGCCAGGCGGGAAATTTCCCGCCCTACCCATGTCGACAGGGCTGTCGACAGGCCTGTCGACTGGGGAGTCGACAGCCCTGTCGACTTGCCTGTCGACACATGGTGTCGAGCCAGTTGGCTTGGGTGCACCAGATCTGGTTTTCTGGCTAGGGCTAGGCTGTGTTCTAGAGACTTCCTAAATCTAACGGACCTAATCTAACCTAGGGTTAATCCTATGGTCTAAAACACACCCTAATCCTATAAATACACCCTAATGCAAGCCTAATCCATACTAAAAATAGAAATGATGGCCTCATTCCGCCAAAATCAAACTTAAAAGGAGCCTCCACTAGTTTATGAAGGAAGTTGCAAGCTAATCAACCTCTAATCATCATCTTCTTCATATTTAGCAACTAGTTCTACTTCATAAGTTTGCTAATCTTGGTTTTGGTGAGTTCCTATGCCTTTAGCTAGACAATGCTAAACTAATTAGGATAGGATATTAGGAGGCTATGGATGTAAATGTGGATTATGCAAGTTGTGGTTGTCATATGTTATAAGTTCATATGTAAACTTGCCTCTTTTTATGATATGATGTGTCATGTAAGTTCATATGCAAGTTTTATGCAAGTTTATATGCAAGATCATATGCAAGTTAGTCTCTTTTTATGATATGCATAGCATATGCGAGTTTGCCTTTGTGATATGACATGATATGCAAGTTTATATGCAAGATTCATATGCAAGTTAGTCTCTTTTTATGATATGCATAACATATGCAAGTTTGCCTTTGTGATATGACATGATATGCAAGTTTATATGCAAGATTCATGTGCAAGTTAGTCTCTTTCTATGATGTGCATAACATATGCAAGTTTGCCTTTGTGATATGACATGGTATGCAAGTTCATATGCAAGTTTTATGCAAGTTTATATGCAAGTTCATATGCAAGTTTTATGCAAGTCATATGCAAGTTCATATGCAAGTTTTATGCAAGTTCATATGCAAGTTCATATGCAAGTTTTATGCAAGTTTAGATGCAAGTTCATATGCAAGTTTGTTTCTTTTTATGATGTGCATAACATATGCAAAGTTGTCCCTATGTATGACGTGTTATGTAAACGAATTACGTGGGAAACGATGGGGTTAATATGCATGATTATAAAAAAGGTGTAAAGTTGTTATGATTAAGCATAACATAAAATGAATGGACATAATTGGGAATTTACCTATTAAGTTAGGTTTACCCACATTATGGAGTTGGGAATTTACCTATTAAGTTAGGTCTACCCACACTATGGAATTGGGAATTTACCTATTGAGTTAGATCTACCCATATTCTTAAAAATGTGTAATTAATTAGGGATAATTAATTATGGGGGTGATTAATTAGGTGTAATTAATCAACTAAGACACGAGGTTGGACCCTTTTGTAGCGGAAGTCTACCCGGAACCGACCGGCCATCCAGCGGCTACAAATGATTGGCCCAATGTGAGAGGTCTTAGTCATAAATTAAATAGGTGATTAAAGTAAAGACACGAGGTTAGACCCTTTTGATGACAGAAGTCTGCCCGGAACCAACCGGCATATCCAGCAGTCATAAAAGACGGTCTAATGTGAGAGGTCTTTATGAGGTCATGATCTTAATTAATTAATTAAGAAACACTTAACCATATTAGCATGTAGAGGGACATGAGGGGTTAAGTGGGTGCCTTGGGTGGCATGTGGAAATCTAGTGGGTTGCCTTGGGTGGCAATAGAAAACACGATTAGAATACTTAACCAAGTGGAAACATGTAATTAAACATGATTAAAGGGTTAAGTGGGATGCACTAGAAAAAGGGACAAGCTTAGGTGGGTAGCTTGTGGGGGCCCATTTCAACCAGTAACCCATATGTATCTTATTGGGCTCGACCCATGTCGAGGACGGGACACGCGTACTGGGCTTGACTATAAGAGGCCAAAACGGGTTAGCGGTGGCAACGCAAGTCCAACGGGTTTCATATGCGTGTGTGGACCCGGGCTGGTAGGTAAGACGTTGTTGCATCGTGTAGATATAAGCCGTGCACCGTTAATTATATCGGGTTGCCACTTTGGGGAGTGATACACCCCACTGTGGGGCCAGCACGGGTATCTACGGTAGGGAGCCGATCGCTTGGGAGTAGTGGGTACACCTAGTGGAGATAGGGGCAGACGGCACCTATGTGAGCTAGGGGTACACGAAACTACTGGGTAAATTTTCTAAGTCCTTGGGAGGGATCAACCTTTAAGTAGGAACGACTGGTGTGGTGCAGTGTAGTAATTATCCTTGGGTGGGTAAATGCGACTTTATCGTTATCTTAGTTCACTCTAAGTCTGATTGGCTACTGAGTGTAATCATTTATCCCCAGTCACACCGTACCAAGTTATATCATATCCTTATTACTTTAATGATTACATTGTTAAAGTTATAGGACTCGCTCAGACTTATGTCTGACCCCGTTGTTTTTATCTTTTTCCCAACCCTCAGGTTCTCAGAGTGGGCCCAGCACGAGTGGGCTTTGATCAGGCTGCTTTTACTACTCTCTTGGAGCTTGGACCCTAGATGTAGAGCTCAGTTTACCCTTTTCTATTATGGCTATCAGTTCATGTATTGGGATTATGTATTTTTATTTAGCAGGATGGATATTTGTACTTGACTTCTATTATGGTTTTGTGATGTAACCAGACATGTTTTATTTTCCGCTGCAATTGAAATGATGTTTTAAATTTTCAAAGTATTACTTATATCTGTCTTGCTGTAATTACTCTGTTCTATATTCACTCAAAATACTCCACCGATGTTATGGCATTCCCTTAGAGAGTGACCATAGCGGGCGTGGGGTGTTACACGTGGTATCAGAGCAAAGGTTACCGGAACAGATGAAATTTTTCGAAAACTATTTTTCTAAAAACATTTTTGGAAGAGATATTTTCAAAAACATGTCTTTTAAGAGAAAAGTTTTTGAAAGAAAAGCATAATCCCCAATAGCCATATCTTTATCCTTCGAATTCTCCGTTTTGAATCTTTCCTTTTTCGTTTCAGCATGGCTGAGGATCTTAACTTTCCGGAGGGTGTGACGATACCAGTATGGTATAGGAGATTGATGGAGGCTAGGGCCACCACTGCGGGTCCAGCAAATGTTCCTCCACCAACCGTAGCACCCGATCTTCCTCCTCCCCCTCCTCCTCGCATGGATACTTTTGCTAAGACTTGCAAGGAATTTAAAGCTATGGGAGGGAAACCTTTTCAAGGATCTGAGACTTTTGTGGAGGCTAGAGATTGGCTTCAGGAGGTGGAAGAGTTGATAGATATCTTTGATGTGGAAGAAGGAAAGAAAGTCAAGTTAGCTGCTTGGTTAATGAAAGGAGAGGCCTCATTCTGGTGGGAGGTCACTAATGGAGAACGCCCCGTTGACTCTTGGGCGGATTTTAGGCAAAGATTTGTGGCAAAGTTCCTCTCAAGGGCGGAGGAAAACTTGTATATGGAAAGATTCTTGACTCTAAAGCAAGGAAATCTCTCAGTGAAGGAATATGTCAACAAGTTTAATCAATTGGCAAGGTTTGGCCTAGACATGGTGAATACACCGGAGAAGAAGGCTTTGAGGTTCGTGAAAGGCTTGAATGAACCGATGCATGGGTTGGCTATGACTCATATCCCTATGGGGGCCACCTTTGAGAAGCTAGTTGACATGGCACTCATGCATGAAGAAGAGAAGGGTCCCAATGCTAATAAGGCACCCGAGAAGAAGGGAGATCAAAAGAGACCTCAGCAACAACAGCAAAACAAAGGTGGGAAAGGCAACGGTGGCAAGGGGAAGAAGAAGTGCTTCAATTGTGGGACACCTGGCCACCTAAGCAAGGATTGTCGCAAGAAGAAGAAAACTGGCTGCTTCCACTGTGGCGAAGCAGGGCATTTAGTGAAGGATTGCCCTAAGAAGGGGTAAAGGACGGGATCTACCTCAGGAGGGCAGGTGCAAGCTCTTATGGCACCGGGTCAGGCTAGGGGGCAAGTACAGGCTCTCGCGGTTCCACCAATTCAGGAAAGAGGTAGAACTATTTCCGTTGAAAGTCTGGTTTTTCTATTTGATCATCCTGTCCGTACATTGTTTGATTCAGGCGCATCGCATTCGTTTATCTCATCATCATTAGTTGAGTCACTGCACTTAGACACCAGTCTGGTAGATGATCCCTTGGTTGTTTCAAACCCAATCGGGGGCTCCACATATTTGTCCATGATATGTTTGGGTTTGAAGATTTCTATACTTAGCATTGAGTTTAGATGTGATGCTTTTGTTTTGGGCTTCACGGGCTATGGGTTGATTTTGGGCATGGACTGGTTATCCAGTAATGGTGCCGTTCTTGATTGCGAAAGGAGAGTTGTTAGGCTCATGACCCGCTTGGGTAACACTCTCGAGATCTCTTGTAATCCCATGGATTCTGTTATGCTAAGTTATCTTGAATCACTTGACGCTTCGGTCGAGAGTTTGCAATCTGTTAGAGTGGTCCGGGAATACTCGGATGTGTTTGAGGAGGTGAAGGGCTTACCTCCGAAGCGGGAGATTGACTTCCGAATATATCTGGTGGATAATGCTAAATCTGTATCTTTACCAGTGCGCCACATGGCTCCTCGTGAGAGGAGGGAACTCCATAAGCAAGTAGGAGAGTTGCTTGAGAAGGGGTTCATAAGACGAAGTATATCGGAGTGGGGTGCTCCAGTAGTTTTTGCTACGAAGGCGGATGGATCCCTCAGACTTTGTGTGGACTATAGAGAACTCAACAAGCTCACAAAGAAGAATAGACACCCATTGCCGAGGATAGATGATCTTTTCGATCAATTGGTTGGCGCTTCAGTATTTTCTCAATTGGACTTAGCCACGGGGTTTCATCAGTTGAGGGTGGCTGAGGATAGCATAGACAAGACGACCTTTAGAACTCCGGATGGTTTCTATGAGTGGCTGGTGATGCCATTTGGGTTGACGAACGCCCCTGCATACTTTGTTGATTTGATGAGTAGGGTGTTCAGGGAGTTCCTTAATAAATTCGTGGTGGTCATTGTGGATGATATCTTAGTATTTTCTAAGAGTGAAGAAGAGCATGCCCTACATCTTGGGGAGGTGTTGAAGACTCTTCGAGCACATAGCCTTAAGGCGAAATTCTCTAAATGTCACTTCTGGAGGAAGGAAGTGCGGTTCTTGGGGCACGTGGTCTCCATGGAAGGGATAGCTGTGGATCCCGCGAAGGTAGTATCAATTCAGGATTGGAAGGTTCCGAAGAATGCTACCGAAGTGAGAAGTTTCTTGGGTTTGGCGGGTTATTATAGGAAGTTTATCAAAGACTTCACGAAGATATCAGCCCCATTAACCCGCTTAACGAAGAAGAATCTTGTTTTCACATGGGACGTAGATTGTGATGATGCGTTCCGACGGTTAAAGAGAGCTTTAACCACTGCTCCAGTTTTAGTGTTGCCAGATGGGAGCAAGCCATTTGTTGTCTATACCGATGCTTGAGTGACAGGATTAGGCGCAGTCTTAATGCAAGAGGGAAGGGTAATAGCCTATGGTGGAAGGCAGTTGAGAGTGCATGATAAAAATTACCCTACCCATGATTTAGAATTGGCCGCTATTGTTTTTGCGCTTAAGATTTGGCGCCATTATCTTCTTGGCGAGAGATTCGAACTGTTCACTGACCACAAATCATTGAAGTACTTGTTTTCTCAGAAGGATTTGAATTTGAGACAGCAAAGGTGGATGGAGTTCTTAGCATCCTATGATTTCGAGATAGCGTATACCCCTGGCAAGGGTAACGTGGTGGCGGACGCCTTGAGCAGAAAGAGGTTGTCCTTGAGTCCATTGTTCATGGAACGACGAAGCTTGGAATTTATCTCGATGTTTGATTTCAGGCCTTCCATTGACTATATACCCGGTTTGCTAGCATCCTTAGAGGTCAGACCTACTCTTTTGGGGCGAATTGGAGAAGCACAGAGGGACGACCCATAGTTGGTTGAGATGGTAGAGAAGCTCATAAGGGGGGAGTCGTCCAGCCATTTGAGTAGGTACACCCTAGATGATAAGGGGTGCTTGCGTAGAGACGGTAGACTTTGTGTACCGCAAGACGATGGTTTGAGGAAGGCTATTCTTGATGATGCACACCGTTCTAGGATGACCATTCATCCCGGTGGGGACAAGATGTACCAAGACATGAAGAGGGTTTTCTTCTGGGCCGGTATGAAGAAAGATGTGTCCGAGTATGTCGCTCGATGCTTGGTGTGCCAACAAGTGAAGGCGGAGCAAAAGAAACCAGGTGGGCTGCTTCACCCATTGGAAGTTCCGCAATGGAAGTGGGATAGCGTCTCGATGGATTTTATTGATGGGTTACCCAGATCGAGAAAGGGTAATACAGGAATTTGGGTGGTGGTAGACAGACTTACTAAAAGCGCCCATTTCATACCTGTGAAGAGCAAGAGGACTGCTCCATGGCTAGCTTCAGTATATCTTCGAGAGATAGTTCGATTGCATGGGGTACCCTCTAGCATAGTGAGTGACCGAGATCCTATCTTCACTAGTGAGTTCTGGAGAAGTTTGCAAGAAGCAGTGGGGACTCAATTGTGTCTGAGCACCGCATATCATCCTCAGACGGACGGCCAGACTGAGAGGGTGAATCGTGTCCTAGAAGACCTTTTGAGGCTTTGTGTCTTAGATTTTGGAGGTACATGGGAAGAACATCTTCCCTTGGTGGAGTTCGCATATAATAATAGATTTCAGTCCAGTATTGGTATGGCTCCTTTCGAAGCTCTTTATGGAAGGCCTTGTCGATCACCTGCATGTTGGTGGGAATCTACGGACAAGATCTTGCTTGGGCCTGATATGGTTAGGGAGACTTCTGAGAAGATTGACTTGATTCGAAGAAGGATGAAAGCAGCGCAGGATAGGCAAAAATCTTATGCGGACAAGAGGAGGACGGACCTTGAGTTTGAAGTTGGGGACATGGTCTTTGTCAAAGTGTCTCCGTTACGAAATGTGGTTCGCTTTGGATCTGTTGGGAAGTTAGCACCAAGGTTCGTAGGGCCGTTTCCTATTAAGGAAAGGATTGGACGGATGGCATATAGAGTGGAGTTGCCCGATAGACTTAGTGGTGTACATGATGTATTCCATGTGTCTCATTTGAGGAAGTGCTTACATGAGACCGCAGAGGTGGTTGAGCCGAGCTTGCTTAAAGAAGTGGAAGTAGAGCGTGATGCGACTATTCGACGAGCTCCTACCCGCATCCTTGGGTCAGAGACTAGGAAATTGAGGAATCGATAGGTTCAACTAGTCAAAGTACAATGGGGAGAAGACGAGAGCAACGCAACTTGGGAAACGGAAGCGAAGATGCGTTCATTGTACCCGTTCCTTTTGAGGGTATGTCTTTTTAACTTCTCCTTTATCGTTTGTCTAGTACTTATCTTATCTTTAGTATGTCCTCTCATTTGCACCTTTGACCTTTAGATAGGGTAAATCTATGGTTGAAACATGTGTTTGAGACATGTTATGGTTGATGGATGCAAGTGGATGCAAGTGTTTGCTAGTGGTTGCTCGTGGATGCATATACACACACTCTAGGCACTAGATCGGCTCAGTCACTTCATATTGCATATTGCATAAAATTGTGTGTAGGAAGCTATATTTATGGATGTATAATGATTGTGTTATCATATGGATGATGCATTTTGGTGAATGATTGTGCACTCACGTAGATATTGTATGTGTCGATAGGGTTCTCTCGCATACATAATGGATGCATGGCACTATCATGGTTTGCATATGTTCATACGTTAGATAGGGAACATATACACACACTTTTTGCATATGCTCATACATCATTAGAAATTGTTTTAAGGACAATGGATGCCCGTGTTTGATGGATTGAGTAGATGGTTGTTTGGATGGTAGGATATGCATTCTCCTTAGCTTAGAGATTTCGGGGACGAAATCCTTTAAGGAGGGGAGAATGTAACACCCCGAATTTCGGTTAATGCTAAAATTCACTAATTGCAGAATAAATAATATCAAATGTGAGAATTAGGGGAAACGGGCTGCGCCATTACATTCGTCTCGGAAAAATACGCAGAATAGAGTCCGAAATTTTGTAAATCGGAGTCCGTATGGCCCAGTTATGGCCCAATGAAGTTTACAGAAAATTCAAAGTTAAAAACAGATTTAAAAATTAAAAATCAGATTTCGAAATTGGAGCCAGCAGGGGGCCAGGTGGGAAATTTCCCGCCCTACCCATGTCGACAGGGCTGTCGACAGGCCTGTCGACTGGGGAGTCGACAGCCCTGTCGACTTGCCTGTCGACACAGGGTGTCGAGCCAGTTGGCTTGGGTGCACCAGATCTGGTTTTCTGGCTAGGGCTGGGCTGTGTTCTAGAGACTTCCTAAATCTAACGGACCTTATCTAACCTAGGGTTAATCCTATGGTCTAAAACACACCCTAATCCTATAAATACACCCTAATGCAAGCCTAATCCATACTAAAAATAGAAATGATGGCCTCATGCCGCCAAAATCAAACTTAAAAGGAGCCTCCACTAGTTTATGAAGGAAGTTGCAAGCTAATCAACCTCTAATCATCATCTTCTTCATATTTAGCAACTAGTTCTACTTCATAAGTTTGCTAATCTTGGTTTTGGTGAGTTCCTATGCCTTTAGCAAGTAATTGCTAAACTAATTAGGATAGGATATTAGGAGGCTATGGATGTAAATGTGGATTATGCAAGTTGTGGTTGTCATATGTCATAAGTTCATATGTAAACTTGCCTCTTTTTATGTTATGATGTGTCATGTAAGTTCATATGCAAGTTTTATGCAAGTTTATATGCAAGATCATATGCAAGTTAGTCTCTTTTTATGATATGCATAGCATATGCGAGTTTGCCTTTGTGATATGACATGATATGCAAGTTTATATGCAAGATTCATATGCAAGTTAGTCTCTTTTTATGATATGCATAACATATGCAAGTTTGCCTTTGTGATATGACATGATATGCAAGATTCATGTGCAAGTTAGTCTCTTTCTATGATGTGCATAACATATGCAAGTTTGCCTTTGTGATATGACATGGTATGCAAGTTCATATGCAAGTTTTATGCAAGTTTATATGCAAGTTCATATGCAAGTTTTATGCAAGTCATATGCAAGTTCATATGCAAGTTTTATGCAAGTTTATATGCAAGTTCATATGCAAGTTTTATGCAAGTTTAGATGCAAGTTCATATGCAAGTTTGTCTCTTTTTATGATGTGCATAACATATGCAAAGTTGTCCCTATGTATGACGTGTTATGTAAATGAATTACGTGGGAAACGATGGGGTTAATATGCATGATTATAAAAAAGGTGTAAAGTTGTTATGATTAAGCATAACATAAAATGAATGGACATAATTGGGAATTTACCTATTAAGTTAGGTCTACCCACATTATGGAGTTGGGAATTTACCTATTAAGTTAGGTCTACCCACACTATGGAATTGGGAATTTACCTATTGAGTTAGGTCTACCCATATTCTTAAAAATGTGTAATTAATTAGGGATAATTAATTATGGGGGTGATTAATTAGGTGTAATTAATCAACTAAGACACGAGGTTGGACCCTTTTGTAGCGGAAGTCTTCCCGGAACCGACCGGCCATCCAGCGGCTACAAATGATTGGCCCAATGTGAGAGGTCTTAGTCATAAATTAAATACGTGATTAAAGTAAAGACACGAGGTTAGACCCTTTTGATGACAGAAGTCTGCCCGGAACCAACTGGCATATCCAGCAGTCATAAAAGACGGTCTAATGTGAGAGGTCTTTATGAGGTCATGATCTTAATTAATTAATTAAGAAACACTTAACCATATTAGCATGTAGAGGGACATGAGGGGTTAAGTGGGTGCCTTGGGTGGCATGTGGAAATCTAGTGGGTTGCCTTGGGTGGCAATAGAAAATACGATTAGAATACTTAACCAAGTGGAAACATGTAATTAAACATGATTAAAGGGTTAAGTGGGATGCACTAGAAAAAGGGACAAGCTTAGGTGGGTAGCTTGTGGGGGCCCATTTCAACCAGTAACCCATATGTATCTTATTGGGCTCGACCCATGTCGAGGACGGGACACGCGTACTGGGCTTGACTATAAGAGGCCAAAACGGGTTAGCGGTGGCAACGCAAGTCCAACGGGTTTCATATGCGTGTGTGGACCCGAGCTGGTAGGTAAGACGTTGTTGCATCGTGTAGATATAAGCCGTGCACCGTTAATTATATCGGGTTTCCACTTTGGGGAGTGATACACCCCACTGTGGGGCCAGCACGGGTATCTACGGTAGGGAGCCGATCGCTTGGGAGTAGTGGGTACACCTAGTGGAGATAGGGGCAGACGGCACCTATGTGAGCTAGGGGTACACGAAACTACTGGGTAAATTTTCTAAGTCCTTGGGAGGGATCAACCTTTAAGTAGGAACGACTGGTGTGGTGCAGTGTAGTAATTATCCTTGGGTGGGTAAATGCGACTTTATCGTTATCTTAGTTCACTCTAAGTCTGATTGGCTACTGAGTGTAATCATTTATCTCCAGTCACACCGTACCAAGTTATATCATATCCTTATTACTTTAATGATTACATTGTTAAAGTTATAGGACTCGCTCAGACTTATGTTTGACCCCGTTGTTTTTATCTTTTTCCCAACCCTCAGGTTCTCAGAGTGGGCCCAGCACGAGTGGGCTTTGATCAGGCTGCTTTTACTACTCTCTTGGAGCTTGGACCCTAGATGTAGAGCTCAGTTTACCCTTTTCTATTATGGCTATCAGTTCATGTATTGGGATTATGTATTTTTATTTAGCAGGATGGATATTTGTACTTGACTTCTATTATGGTTTTGTGATGTAACCAGACATGTTTTATTTTCCGCTGCAATTGAAATGATGTTTTAAATTTTCAAAGTATTACTTATATCTGTCTTGCTGTAATTACTCTGTTCTATATTCACTCAAAATACTCCACCGATGTTATGGCATTCCCTTAGAGAGTGACCATAGCGGGCGTGGGGTGTTACACGTGGTATCAGAGCAAAGGTTACCGGAACAAATGAAATTTTTCGAAAACTATTTTTCTAAAAACATTTTTGGAAGAGATATTTTCAAAAACATGTCTTTTAAGAGAAAAGTTTTTGAAAGAAAAGCATAATCCCCAATAGCCATATCTTTATCCTTCGAATTCTCCGTTTTGAATCTTTCCTTTTTCGTTTCAGCATGGCTGAGGATCTTAACTTTCCGGAGGGTGTGACGATACCAGTATGGTATAGGAGATTGATGGAGGCTAGGGCCACCACTGCGGGTCCAGCAAATGTTCCTCCACCAACCGTAGCACCCGATCTTCCTCCTCCCCCTCCTCCTCGCACGGATACTTTTGCTAAGACTTGCAAGGAATTTAAAGCTATGGGAGGGAAACCTTTTCAAGGATCTGAGACTTTTGTGGAGGCTAGAGATTGGCTTCAGGAGGTGGAAGAGTTGATAGATATCTTTGAGGTGGAAGAAGGAAAGAAAGTCAAGTTAGCTGCTTGGTTAATGAAAGGAGAGGCCTCATTCTGGTGGGAGGTCACTAATGGAGAACGCCCCGTTGACTCTTGGGCGGATTTTAGGCAAAGATTTGTGGCAAAGTTCCTCTCATGGGCGGAGGAAAACTTGTATATGGAAAGATTCTTGACTCTATAGCAAGGAAATCTCTCAGTGAAGGAATATGTCAACAAGTTTAATCAATTGGCAAGGTTTGGCCTAGACATGGTGAATACACCGGAGAAGAAGGCTTTGAGGTTCGTGAAAGGCTTGAATGAACCGATGCATGGGTTGGCTATGACTCATATCCCTATGGGGTCCACCTTTGAGAAGCTAGTTGACATGGCACTCATGCATGAAGAAGAGAAGGGTCCCAATGCTAATAAGGCACCCGAGAAGAAGGGAGATCAAAAGAGACCTCAGCAACAACAGCAAAACAAAGGTGGGAAAGGCAACGGTGGCAAGGGGAAGAAGAAGTGCTTCAATTGTGGGACACCTGGCCACCTAAGCAAGGATTGTCGCAAGAAGAAGAAAACTGGCTGCTTCCACTGTGGCGAAGCAGGGCATTTAGTGAAGGATTGCCCTAAGAAGGGGCAAAGGATGGGATCTACCTCAGGAGGACAGGTGCAAGCTCTTATGGCACCGGGTCAGGCTAGGGGGCAAGTACAGGCTCTCGCGGTTCCACCAATTCAGGAAAGAGGTAGAACTATTTCCGTTGAAAGTCTGGTTTTTCTATTTGATCATCCTGTCCGTACATTGTTTGATTCAGGCGCATCGCATTCGTTTATCTCATCATCATTAGTTGAGTCACTGCACTTAGACACCAGTCTGGTAGATGATCCCTTGGTTGTTTCAAACCCAATTGGGGGCTCCACTTATTTGTCCATGATATGTTTGGGTTTGAAGATTTCTATACTTAGCATTAAGTTTAGATGTGATGCTTTAGTTTTGGGCTTCACGGGCTATGGGTTGATTTGGGGCATGGACTGGTTATCCAGTAATGGTGCCGTTCTTGATTGCGAAAGGAGAGTTGTTAGGCTCATGACCCGCTTGGGTAACACTCTCGAGATCTCTTGTAATCCCATGGATTCTGTTATGCTAAGTTATCTTGAATCGCTTGACGCTTCGGTCGAGAGTTTGCAATTTGTTAGGGTGGTCCGGGAATACTCGGATGTGTTTGAGGAGGTGAAGGGCTTACCTCCGAAGCGGGAGATTGACTTCCGAATATATCTGGTGGATAATGCTAAACATGTATCTTTACCAGTGCGCCACATGGCTCCTCGTGAGAGGGGGAACTCCATAAGCAAGTAGGGGAGTTGCTTGAGAAGGGGTTCATAAGACGAAGTATATCGGAGTGGGGTGCTCCAGTAGTTTTTGCTACGAAGGCGGATGGGTCCCTCAGACTTTGTGTGGACTATAGAGAACTCAACAAGCTCACAAAGAAGAATAGACACCCATTGCCGAGGATAGATGATCTTTTCGATCAATTGGTTGGCGCTTCAGTATTTTCTCAATTGGACTTAGCCACGGGGTTTCATCAGTTGAGGGTGGCTGAGGATAGCATAGACAAGACGGCCTTTAGAACTCCGGATGGTTTCTATGAGTGGCTGGTGATGCCATTTGGGTTGACGAACGCCCCTGCATACTTTGTTGATTTGATGAGTAGGGTGTTCAGGGAGTTCCTTAATAAATTCGTGGTGGTCTTTGTGGATGATATCTTAGTATTTTCTAAGAGTGAAGAAGAGCATGCCCTACATCTTGGGGAGGTGTTGAAGACTCTTCGAGCACATAGCCTTAAGGCGAAATTCTCTAAATGTCACTTCTGGAGGAAGGAAGTGCGGTTCTTGGGGCACGTGGTCTCCAAGGAAGGGATAGCTGTGGATCCCGCGAAGGTAGTGTCAATTCAGGATTGGAAGGTTCCGAAGAATGCTACCGAAGTGAGAAGTTTCTTGGGTTTGGCAGGTTATTATAGGAAGTTTATCAAAGACTTCGCGAAGATATCCGCCCCATTAACCCGCTTAACGAAGAAGAATCTTGTTTTCACATGGGACGTAGATTGTGATGATTCGTTCCGACGGTTAAAGAGAGCTTTAACCACTGCTCCAGTTTTAGTGTTGCCAGATGGGAGCAAGCCATTTGTTGTCTATACCGATACTTGTGGGACAGGATTAGGCGCAGTCTTAATGCAAGAGGGAAGGGTAATAGCCTATGGTGGAAGGCAGTTGAGAGTGCATGAGAAAAATTACCCTACCCATGATTTAGAATTGGCCGCTATTGTTTTTGCGCTTAAGATTTGGCGCCATTATCTTCTTGGCGAGAGATTCGAACTGTTCACTGACCACAAATCATTGAATTACTTGTTTTCTCAGAAGGATTTGAATTTGAGACAGCAAAGGTGGATGGAGTTCTTAGCATCCTATGATTTCGAGATAGCGTATACCCCTGGCCAGGGTAACGTGGTGGCGGACGCCTTGAGCAGAAAGAGGTTGTCCTTGAGTCCATTGTTCGTGGAACGACGAAGCTTGGAATTTATCTCGATGTTTGATTTCAGGCCTTCCATTGACTATATACCAGGGTTGCAAGCATCCTTAGAGGTCAGACCTACTCTTTTGGGGCGAATTGGAGAAGCACAGAGGGACGACCCACAGTTGGTTGAGATGGTAGAGAAGCTCATAAGGGGGGAGTCGTCCAGCCATTTGAGTAGGTACACCCTAGATGATAAGGGGTGCTTGCGTAGAGACGGTAGACTTTGTGTACCGCAAGACGAGGGTTTGAGGAAGGCTATTCTTGATGATGCACACCGTTCTAGGATGACCATTCATCCCGGTGGGGACAAGATGTACCAAGACATGAAGAGGGTTTTCTTCTGGGCCGGCATGAAGAAAGATGTGGCCGAGTATGTCGCTCGATGCTTGGTGTGCCAACAAGTGAAGGCAGAGCAAAAGAAACCAAGTGGGTTGCATCACCCATTGGAAGTGGGATAGCGTCTCGATGGATTTTATTGACGGGTTACCCAGATCGAGAAAGGGTAATACAGGAATTTGGGTGGTAGTAGGCAGACTTACTAAAAGCGCCCATTTCATACCTGTGAAGAGCAAGAGGACTGCTCCATGGCTAGCTTCAGTATATCTTCGAGAGATAGTTTGATTGCATGGGGTACCCTCTAGCATAGTGAGTGACCGAGATCCTATCTTCACTAGTGAGTTCTGGAGAAGTTTGCAAGAAGCAGTGGGGACTCAATTGTGTCTGAGCACCGCATATCATCCTCAGACGGACGGCCAGACTGAGAGGGTGAATCGTGTCCTAGAAGACCTTTTGAGGCTTTGTGTCTTAGATTTTGGAGGTACATGGGAAGAGCATCTTCCCTTGGTGGAGTTCGCATATAATAATAGCTTTCAGTCCAGTATTGGTATGGCTCCTTTCGAAGCTCTTTATGGAAGGCCTTGTCGATCACCTGCATGTTGGTGGGAATCTACGGACAAGATCTTGCTTGGGCCTGATATGGTTAGGGAGACTTCTGAGAAGATTGACTTGATTCGAAGAAGGATGAAAGCAGCGCAGGATAGGCAAAAATCTTATGCGGACAAGAGGAGGACGGACCTTGAGTTTGAAGTTGGGGACATGGTCTTTGTCAAAGTGTCTCCGTTACGAAATGTGGTTCGCTTTGGATCTGTTGGGAAGTTAGCACCAAAGTTCGTAGGGCCGTTTCCTATTAAGGAAAGGATTGGACGGATGGCATATAGAGTGGAGTTGCCTGATAGACTTAGTGGTGTACATGATGTATTCCATGTGTCTCATTTGAGGAAGTGCTTACATGATACCGCAGAGGTGGTTGAGCCGAGCTTGCTTAAAGAAGTGGAAGTAGAGCGTGATGCGACTATTCGACGAGCTCCTACCCGCATCCTTGGGTCAGAGACTAGGAAATTGAGGAATCGAGAGGTTCAACTAGTCAACGTACAATGGGGAGAAGACGAGAGCAACGCAACTTGGGAAACGGAAGCGAAGATGCGTTCATTGTACCCGTTCCTTTTGAGGGTATGTCTTTTTAACTTCTCCTTTATCGTTTGTCTAGTACTTATCTTATCTTTAGTATGTCCTCTCATTTGCACCTTTGACCTTTAGATAGGGTAAACCTATGGTTGAAACATGTGTTTGAGACATGTTATGGCTGATGGATGCAAGTGGATGCAAGTGTTTGCTAGTGGTTGCTCGTGGATGCATATACACACACTCTAGGCACTAGATCGGCTCAGTCACTTCATATTGCATATTGCATAAAATTGTGTGTAGGAAGCTATATTTATGGATGTATAATGATTGTGTTATCATATGGATGATGCATTTTGGTGAATGATTGTGCACTCATGTAGATATTGTATGTGTCGATAGGGTTCTCTCGCATACATAATGGATGCATGGCACTATCATGGTTTGCATATGTTCATACGTTAGATAGGGAACATATACACACACTTTTTGCATATGCTCATACATCATTAGAAATTGTTTTAAGGACAATGGATGCCCGTGTTTGATGGATTGAGTAGATGGTTGTTTGGATGGTAGGATATGCATTCTCCTTAGCTTAGAGATTTCGGGGACGAAATCCTTTAAGGAGGGGAGAATGTAACACCCCGAATTTCGGTTAATGCTAAAATTCACTAATTGCATAATAAATAATATCAAATTTGAGAATTGGGGGAAACGGGCTGTGTCATTACATTCGTCTCGGAAAAATATGCAGAATAGAGTCCGAAATTTTGTAAATCGGAGTCCGTATGGCCCAGTTATGGCCCAATGAAGTTTACAGAAAATTCAAAGTTAAAAACAGATTTAAAAATTAAAAATCAGATTTCGAAATTGGAGCCAGCAGGGGGCCAGGCAGGAAATTTCCCGCCCTACCCATGTCGACAGGGCTGTCGACAGGCCTGTCGACTGGGGAGTCGACAGCCCTGTCGATTTGCCTGTCGACACAGGGTGTCGAGCTAGTTGGCTTGGGTGCACCAGATCTGGTTTTCTGGCTAGGACTGGGCTGTGTTCTAGAGACTTCCTAAATCTAACGGACCTAATCTAACCTAGGGTTAATCCTATGGTCTAAAACACACCCTAATCCTATAAATACACCCTAATGCAAGCCTAATCCATACTAAAAATAGAAATGATGGCCTCATGCCGCCAAAATCAAACTTAAAAGGAGCCTCCACTAGTTTATGAAGGAAGTTGCAAGCTAATCAACCTCTAATCATCATCTTCTTCATATTTAGCAACTAGTTCTACTTCATAAGTTTGCTAATCTTGGTTTTGGTGAGTTCCTATGCCTTTAGCAAGTAATTGCTAAACTAATTAGGATAGGATATTAGGAGGCTATGGATGTAAATGTGGATTATGCAAGTTGTGGTTGTCATATGTTATAAGTTCATATGTAAACTTGCCTCTTTTTATGATATGATGTGTCATGTAAGTTCATATGCAAGTTTTATGCAAGTTTATATGCAAGATCATATGCAAGTTAGTCTCTTTTTATGATATGCATAGCATATGCGAGTTTGCCTTTGTGATATGACATGATATGCAAGTTTATATGCAAGATTCATATGCAAGTTAGTCTCTTTTTATGATATGCATAACATATGCAAGTTTGCCTTTGTGATATGACATGATATGCAAGATTCATGTGCAAGTTAGTCTCTTTCTATGATGTGCATAACATATGCAAGTTTGCCTTTGTGATATGACATGGTATGCAAGTTCATATGTAAGTTTTATGCAAGTTTATATGCAAGTTCATATGCAAGTTTTATGCAAGTCATATGCAAGTTCATATGCAAGTTTTATGCAAGTTTATATGCAAGTTCATATGCAAGTTTTATGCAAGTTTAGATGCAAGTTCATATGCAAGTTTGTCTCTTTTTATGATATGCATAACATATGCAAAGTTGTCCCTATGTATGACGTGTTATGTAAACGAATTACGTGGGAAACGATGGGGTTAATATGCATGATTATAAAAAAGATGTAAAGTTGTTATGATTAAGCATAACATAAAATGAATGGACATAATTGGGAATTTACCTATTAAGTTAGGTCTACCCACATTATGGAGTTGGGAATTTACCTATTAAGTTAGGTCTACCCACACTATGGAATTGGGAATTTACCTATTGAGTTAGGTCTACCCATATTCTTAAAAATGTGTAATTAATTAGGGATAATTAATTATGGGGGTGATTAATTAGGTGTAATTAATCAACTAAGACACGAGGTTGGACCCTTTTGTAGCGGAAGTCTTCCCGGAACCGACCGGCCATCCAGCGGCTACAAATGATTGGCCCAATGTGAGAGGTCTTAGTCATAAATTAAATACGTGATTAAAGTAAAGACACGAGGTTAGACCCTTTTGATGACAGAAGTCTGCCCGGAACCAACTGGCATATCCAGCAGTCATAAAAGACGGTCTAATGTGAGAGGTCTTTATGAGGTCATGACCTTAATTAATTAATTAAGAAACACTTAACCATATTAGCATGTAGAGGGACATGAGGGGTTAAGTGGGTGCCTTGGGTGGCATGTGGAAATCTAGTGGGTTGCCTTGGGTGGCAATAGAAAATACGATTAGAATACTTAACCAAGTGGAAACATGTAATTAAACATGATTAAAGGGTTAAGTGGGATGCACTAGAAAAAGGGACAAGCTTAGCTGGGTAGCTTGTGGGGGCCCATTTCAACCAGTAACCCATATGTATCTTATTGGGCTCGACCCATGTCGAGGACGGGACACGCGTACTGGGCTTGACTATAAGAGGCCAAAACGGGTTAGCGGTGGCAACGCAAGTCCAACGGGTTTCATATGCGTGTGTGGACCCGTGCTGGTAGGTAAGACGTTGTTGCATCGTGTAGATATAAGCCGTGCACCGTTAATTATATTGGGTTGCCACTTTGGGGAGTGATACACCCCACTGTGGGGCCAGCACGGGTATCTACGGTAGGGAGCCGATCGCTTGGGAGTAGTGGGTACACCTAGTGGAGATAGGGGCAGACGGCACCTTTGTGAGCTAGGGGTACACGAAACTACTGGGTAAATTTTCTATGTCCTTGGGAGGGATCAACCTTTAAGTAGGAACGACTGGTGTGGTGCAGTGTAGTAATTATCCTTGGGTGGGTAAATGCGACTTTATCGTTATCTTAGTTCACTCTAAGTCTGATTGGCTACTGAGTGTAATCATTTATCCCCAGTCACACCATACCAAGTTATATCATATCCTTATTACTTTAATGATTACATTGTTAAAGTTATAGGACTCGCTCAGACTTATGTCTGACCCCGTTGTTTTTATCTTTTTCCCAACCCTCAGGTTCTCAGAGTGGGCCCAGCACGAGTGGGCTTTGATCAGGCTGCTTTTACTACTCTCTTGGAGCTTGGACCCTAGATGTAGAGCTCAGTTTACCCTTTTCTATTATGGCTATCAGTTCATGTATTGGGATTATGTATTTTTATTTAGCAGGATGGATATTTGTACTTGACTTCTATTATGGTTTTGTGATGTAACCAGACATGTTTTATTTTCCGCTGCAATTGAAATGATGTTTTAAATTTTCAAAGTATTACTTATATCTGTCTTGCTGTAATTACTCTGTTCTATATTCACTCAAAATACTCCACCGATGTTATGGCATTCCCTTAGAGAGTGACCATAGCGGGCGTGGGGTGTTACACATATACACCGACCAGTCCTTAAGGCAGGTGTTGCAAAGACCCGAAGCATCGGGAAGGTTGATCAAATGGAACATAGAACTAAGTCAGTTTGATTTGAATTTTCAACCACGAAAGTCAATCAGGGGGCAAGCTCTAGCAGACTTTATTGCGGAATTCACCATTCCAGAGGAGGAAGTAATCAATGACAGAGTGGTTAAGTCCGAGGATGAGCTAAAAATAAATCCGTGGAAACTATATACAGATGGAGCCAAGAACGACCGAAGGTCCGGAGCTAGAATCGTCTTAGTTACTCCCGAAGGACGGTCGTTACATTACGCCTTGCGATTAGAATTTTCGGCGACTAACAATGACTCTGAATATGAAGCCCTGATTGCCGGGCTGAAGCTTGCTAAAGACCTCGGAGTAAAAATGTTAGACATATTCTGTGACTCTAAAATTGTTGTTTGCCAAGTGCGAGAGGAATTTGTGGCTCGAGGACCTCGACTTATCGCCTACCTCAAGAAAGTGAAAGAGCTATTGAATAGCTTAGAGCGGTACAACATAACACACATTCCCAGAGTTGAAAACCAGAAAGCAGATAGACTGGCAAAGCTGGCTAGTTCCGACAATCCAGAAGAGACTGAAGTAATTCCAATTGAAACGTTGGAGTCGCCAAGCTTTGAGTCAATGGAAATTGAATTCGCTTTTGAAGCGGAACTAGAGAAGAAGTCGTGGATGACTCCAATTAAGAATTTCCTTAAGAATGGGACACTCCCATCGAAGAAGAGTGAGAAAAGAGCTGTAGTTCGCAAAGCTACCAGATATGTCATACAAGATGTTACTCTCTATAGGCAAGGATTTTCTATGCCCCTGTTACGATGTATAGCACACGACGACATCAAGCGTGTACAAAGAGAAGTACACGAAGGTGAGTGTGGAGATCATATAGGAGGTCAAACTTTAGCAAAGAAGATATTGCGGTACGGATACTTCTGGCCTACGATTAATAAAGATGCAGCTGATTATTCACGACGCTGCGATAAGTGCCAGAGATTCGCCAAAATCCCCAGGGCACCGTCGACCCAACTTAAATCAATGGTGAGTCCTTGGCCATTTGCCACGTGGGGAATTGATATCATTGGAGTTCTACCAATTGCTAAAGGAGGAGCTAAGTATGCAATAGTGGCCGTGGACTATTTTACGAAGTGGGTGGAAGCTGAGCCCTTGACCAAGATCACGGCAAGAAAGGTGATAAGTTTTGTGGTCAGAAATATCATATGCCGGTTCGGGATCCCAAGGACGATTATAACTGACAACGGAACCCAATTTGATAGTACTGAATTCAGAAATTTCTGCCAGAAGTATAAGATAGACAAACGATATACTGCAGTTGCCTATCCGCAATCGAATGGGCAAGTAGAGGCAATAAACAAAGTATTAAAATCCATCCTTAAGAAACGATTAGAGCGTGCAAAGGCAAAATGGGTTGATGAATTGCCCCTAGCTTTGTGGGCATACCGAACAACATTTAAAACGGCCACCGGTCATACCCCTTTCTCTCTCTCCTTTGGCTCAGAAGCTGTAATTCCAGTTGAACTAGAAGTTCCTTCCCACCGAGTGACATATTATGACCCGACGACAAATCGGGCACTTTTACTTGAGTCTCTTGATGAAGTCGAAGAGAAAAGGGACGAAGCAGATTTGCGTGCAGCAAGACATCGGCGTCAGATGACACGCTATTATGACAAAAAAGTTCGCCCCAGGACTTTTGAACCAAGAGATTTGGTGCTAAAAAGAGTCTTTCCATCCCTTCCTCACCTTGGTCCAAAATGGGAAGGACCCTTTGTCATTCAACGGAAACTTGAAAAAGGAACCTTCAAGTTAACGACCGTGGATGGCGAAGAAGTCCCCAGAGCATGGAATGCCCAGCACTTAATGCGATATTTGGATTAGAAATGTTGTACTTTGTGTTATTTTTCTTATGAACTCTGTAATAAGGCACGACTTGCCTTGGGAAAATCTGACGATATGAATGAAGAACTATAAAGTGGATGTAGGCTACGACTTAGCCGAACCACTATAAAAATACTGCGTGTTATTTACTTTTATGCATTACATATATACATTTATCAGTTATTCTGTTGTGATTATAAGATACAGGATAACTCACAACCTAAAAAGGTTGAAAACAGTTCAGACATAAAAAGAAGCACAGCGACTATTTGTGCGATAAAACATAAAAGAATGAGAAAACGACATTCTTAACTCTAACTCTCCAGAGAGAGAGAGAGAGAGAGTATAAAAGCGTCTCCGACTGAGCGCTGAAAAAGAAATTCTCCCCCTAACTCTAACTCTCCAGAGAGAGAGAGAGAGTATAAAGGCGTCTCCGACTGAGCGCTAAAAAAGAAATTCTCCTCCTACTCTAACTTTCCAGAGAGAAAGAGAGTATAAAGGCGTCTCCGACTGAGCGCTGAGAAAGAAATCTTTCCCCGTTGAAAGACCGGGGAATAAACAGATGACTGAACTCGAACTCTAACTCTCAAGAGAAAGAGGGAGAGTATAAAAGAAATTCCAGAAAAAAACGATAGGTACTGACGGCACAGGAAGTGCTATCCCGTCAGAAAATCGGGAGCATTCGGATTGCTTGGTTAAGCATTAAATAATTTGTGGGAATTGACTGGGGACACTTATGTACACGCATATTTCCCCCCTCCACAACTTCGTCTCATAACTATAGACATGCATTTTTACATAAGTGCAGAACTACTGACAAATAAACATTGCAAAAAATGAGTTATTTTTATTTACAAATGAATGAATTTGTACAGGAAAATAGCCAAAAAAGAAAGTGCAGGGGCTACTCTTGTAGCAGCAATTATTGGTTCACTAAATGCTAAAACGATACAAGACAATCCAATATTTAGATTTTGAATGAGCCTTGGATTTCTTGGCGGCTTTCTCCGCGTCCTTTGCTTCTTTCTCAGCCTCCGTCAAGATTCGTTTTGTCTTCTTTTTTCCTGAAGATGCGGTGCTGGAGCCAGTAGACTTCTTCCCGGAGGGCGGGGCGCTGGAATCAAGAGAAGATTTTTTAGCGAGTTCCTCTGTAATAGATCTAGTTGAGAGCTTAACAACTAACCTTGATCCCGCATCCACGACTGCGAGGGGTTTGAGGACTTCGGGGTCTAGCTATTCAGGTTTTAATTGCAAGCGTTTGTCTTGATCGGCTTTCATCGCAGCCAAGGTAACATCACCAGCATTTTTTGACTCCCCGACTATTGCAACTTCTGGTTCCTCTTCATGCCCCCCGTCTCCGCCATCGTCCTTTAAAGCTTCTATCATTTCTTCATCATGAGGAGTGGCGACCTTAGTCGGCTCACTTCCTTCTTCCAAGTCTATAGAAGCAACCTTGTCTTCCCCTTTTTTGGCCTTATCTGCGGGCTTTGTCCCAGCGGTGGCTCCCTGAGTCACATCTGTCTTTACAGATGATTCAACACCTACAAAATGAGAAGCAACAGTTATCAACTCAGGCGAAAACAATGGGTCTTTCATTGATTGTTCGATCACGTGGTGAAAAGTAGAAATAGCCTTGGCAAATTGAGGAGAAAAGGTGGGGATACCTTCCGAAGACTTTTCTGCGGGGGTGGCTACTACCTCTAGTGTTGTTTCAGGAATAGGAGATAGCAGAGTTATTCGGGGAATTCCCGGATTTTTAGGATCATACCCCTCTACTTCAGAAGTTGCAGGGGCAGAAGAGGAGAAACCAGCTTCGAGAACAGTTTTTTGTTTAGACTTCCGTCTCTCCTCTTCCATGGCCTCAGCAATAAGGCGGCGCCCTTCAGCTAGGCGCTCCGGTTCATCATCCCTCAAGTATTTCTCCATTAATTTATCTTCATCGAGGGAATCGACCTTAAGTTCCTCTTTTTCCCACTCGACGATCTGATTCCATTCTTGAACTAGAGTGGATGGATAGTCCTCAATCCAAGAAATGTTTCGGCGACGAATAATATGTGCGAAGAATTCAATCATTAGTTCGCCGAAACCCTGAATATCAGCCTCCGCCTCTGATAGTTGCTTGCGGGCTTCCTCCGCAGATTTAATAGCACACTCCACATTGCCCTCGGCTAGGGCAGCTCTATTCTCTGCCTCCAACAGCTTTGAAGCCAAGTCATCATTCTTCTTTTCTAGTTCAGCGCTTCTTTTTGCTAACTCGGCGTTTTTCCGTTTAAGCTCAGCATAAGCAAGACGTGTCTTAGCAGCTTCTGACTTGGCCTCATCAGTTTGCTTTTTTAATTCAGAGCGCTCCTGAGTGTGAGATTCAAGCAAGTCATGATAACGCTTTTGCATGTCCTCGAATTGTTGTTTGAAATTAGAAGCGTCCCTTTGAGCGACCGCTAGCTGAGCTTGAGTGTCTTCCAAATCTTTTCCTAGAGCTTTTAAGGCCTTAGCATCCTCTTCCGCAGTCTTTTGCATCGAATCAGTATTTGTGATTAGAGTGCGGATGATTCTAGAAAGATTGCGTGAATATTTAAACATCTCAGTATATTGTTTTTCCACCGCATCAATCTTTGCTTTGGCCTCATCCGCCCACTTAGAAGAAATAGGTTCAAGAGCGGGTAAAAAAGTCAAAGTCTCGAAGTAGTGCTCGGGAAATTGCTCCACCAAATATGCCCGCTTTACTGCAGTTTCCGCATCTAGTGGGGGAGGAGCGGGGATCGATAATTCGGTGTCCCTGTGTGAAGAGGATTCGGTAGTCTCTTTGTCTGTCCTAGGTCGTTTAGTAGCAGGGACCTTGTGCTTGCTTCGAGACCCAGTTTCTTTTGGAGGAGTTCTCTCTCTGCTGCGCTTTTCATGGGAAGAAGTGGAGTCTTTAGATGGTGGTCTGTCTTCTTCCCTGCGGCTTTGATAGCCCTTATATTTCTCTTGTTCCGGTCGAACTGGTGAGCAGGAACGTGAGGGTCGAGAACGATAGGGATCATAAGGTCTTCTCTCCTCCCTACCACGATCATCCCGGCGATCATACTAGACATCCTGAGGAGGATTGGACATGTTGCGACGAAGCTTTCTTATATCGTAGTAGGATCGAGACATTGTACCTGCACGATAAGATGAACGAAATTTAGAATTAATGGATTCACGAGGAAAGAGGTGCAATGAATGCTAATGCCGTTATATAAAGTGTATCCTAAGTGGTGTGTTTCCCCCCAACCAACCCGAGTCTGAAGCTAGACTAGTACGGGCAGGCTCTTTGGCCTTAGCGGGAGTGGTCTCTTCAGAAGAGGTGAAGACTAAAGGATCCTTCCTGAAATCCTCTGAAGTGTATATAGTCTCAGGTAAGGGGAGATCCCCCAAACCCTGAAATATTTGCTCATCAGTACTAGGGGCATCCCCCTCGGAAGCGTGAAGTGGTGACTCTTGGGAGGATTTTGACTTTTCTAGAGAAGTAGTTTCCTCAGGGGCAATATATCCTTCACGATGCTTTTCGGCCAGATTAGCCAATTCATCATCTTGTGTAGAAGATGGAGAAGGTGAAGTGTGAAGAGGCGCTGTAGGAATTCTTGAGCCTTCTCCTGTCTCTGGGACTACCTCCACTGGAGGAATGTATGCGTATGGAACCGTCCCATGACCAATGCTACGAAAAATAGACAACAACCCATGAAAGTGAAGGTATTCGTCCTTAAGGGCTTCGTCGATAGTCAAGAATTTCTGATCTCCATTGAGGAGTCGGTGCATCCGATCGAAGAACACCTGGTCTGATATCTGTTTTGGATTGTCAACTGCAAACAAAAAGGAAAACAAGTCAAGGTGATGATGCAAGTGTATAGAGCCCGGATTTAGAAAATCAGTGCTTTACTTGATTTTGTCCACCTCCTGGCGCATCCAGGCTGTCGCTTCACGTAGAACCATTCTAGTCTGGAATCTCCAGCTTTACTGCTAAATGGTGCAGAGATTATCTTCCTTTTTGGAACTGATTCAAAGTAGCAGAAGGATGGAGTCTCTCGAGTCCGATGCTTGAAATTATAGAAGAAGTGAACGTCATCGAACGTGAGCTCTATGCCTAAGATTTCACGATATGCTATGTACAAGGTGTGCAGATAGGCATATGAATTGGGGTGCAATTGCATGGGGGCAATCCGCATTTGTCTTAAAAAGTCAACGATGAAGGGAGAGAATGGAGGAATGGCGCCGACCATGCACATCAATCGAGTGACCGTCATATATCCTTCTGGAGGGTTGTGGGGACGGTCAGAGCGTGAAGGCACTAGAGTGTCCCTTTTCATTATTCCATACTTTAAGCAAATTCGGACAAGTCGATCGTTGTCGATTGTTGATTCAACGGAGTCTGGAGGTGATTCCAATATAATGGCCGATTCAAATTCATCAGGGGCTCGGTCGTCACCAATCCCTCCTTCCTCCTCAAAACCCAGAGAAACTTCATTCTCTGAAGACACCTCGTCGCTTTCCCAATGTCCAACCCCATAATCTGGACCCTCGCTGTCCCATTCTAGATCCGAAGAAGAAGATATATCCTCGAGAGTGATTTTGTTAGAAGTTTCCGGGGCTTCTTTCCTCTCAGCTAGTCTGGAAGAGCGTCTGGGCCTCATTGTCATAGAACTATTGAAGAAGAAATAGCACGGATTAGAGTAAATTAGCCCGTACCCCCCTGTGTATGTGTGTGAACTAAAGTGTGTGCAGTAAATGTGGGAAATGCAAAGTAAAAGTGCAACAATGTAAGACGAAACTTTGAAGAGAAAGTGATAGTCAGAGTAGTTCTTAATGTTCACTTATGTCCGCAAGGCACTATCCTAACTGTTCATGAAGTTGGAAGTAATATCTTTTAAATAGTTGGACGAGAGTTTGTGTTTTGGATTGAGTAGTTTTCGGTTCGGATGCAGACACCAGGTTCGGATCGGATGAGCAAAGGCTCACACTCAGAGAGAAATATCCGGATCGGTTCGGAGGTTGACTTTCAGGGCGGGTCGGATTAACCTAGATAACCATATTACTATTCTCTCTTTTGTTTCATAACCCAGTCCGACCCAGGCGCATAAGTCTTAACCTCCATTTTATTCCTAGCTCCGACCCGACCCAGTCAAACGAGTTAAGTCCCATTTCCTTGTCCTATTGCCCCGACCCGGTCCGGATCTATGAATTTCTCTCTTTCCCTTTTTTCTCCTACCGTTCCCCTACCCGAACCGATCTCCTTCAATTTCCTTCCTCTTCCTCCTTTTAAGTAGCGAACCCAACTCAAATTCCCAAGCCTTAATTAAAATCGAGAGATTAAACACTCAAGTATTCAATAACGAGTTTCAATACCCTCCTCCAACGCCTCGAAATGGCGCCGATGCCATTAACGACGAAGGCGGAGGATGAAGGAAGCTGTGGCGATGGAACCAGTCAATTACTTTGCTAGAATCGTTCAAACTAACCGCGGATGTAAATTAAAAGCGATTATGGCAGCGAAATTCAAGATTACAAGACTACCTATGTATTTGATTCAAAGATTGAAGCGAGAATTTTAAAGTTTCTTGGAAAAGCTAAGGCTTCGATGTGGAGTCGGTTCGGACGAGCAAGAACAGTGAATGAAAGAAAAGAAGGGAAATGAAGTGAATTTATATAAAAAGCAAGCTGACTATTCGTATTCCTGATCGGACCGGCTCGAAAAGTCCAATGACGCAGCTTGGCCAACTAATCCCTTGCAGAGTAAAGGAAGAAAGAGATCCGTTCGGGTCGGAACCCAAAGCAGAAATCCGTCCGGGTCGGAATCCGAACCGAACAGGATGAAGTGCGACAGCTTGGCATGCGTATTAAAAAGGAAGGAAGAAGGCGTTGTGCAATGGCAATCAAAGCATGCTCCGTTTCCAATAGAAGCATCCTTTGAGGGGGCAAAGTGTTAGCCTACTTTGTGAACTAGGCAACACAAAGTCAAGATATCAAGCATTGGAGAGCATTTCAAATTAGAAGACTTCGGTTCGGATCGGAGAGACCATCACTACTCAGGTCGGAGGAGACGCTACAGCTTCGATCGAACAGATGCAATCATCCGGGTCGGGTTAAAGCAACGTATCGGTTCGGATCGGATAAAGTCTCCTGTTCGGAGCGGCGAGCTATTGCTGTTGAAAACAGAGAGCGCATGTTCGGATCGGAGGGCAGTCTTCTTCAAGATGGATCGGAAGGCCACCAAGCTTCTATAGAGATGGTTCAGAGGAAAAGCAGAATAAAGAGAAGAGAGAGTTGTCACCAAGTCAATTCGGGTCGGATCGGATATCCCGATCCGAACCCCTGATACATATACCTCCGACCCGAACCCATATACTGTCCCCCTGCATAAGCGCCTGGATATCCGGATCGGCTATGACCAGTTCCTGCCCATAACGTTCACTATTTTGATGCGTTGTCAGCACAGTAATCCATCCGAACCCGAGGCTAATGGGATGGACGACACGTGGCTCCGATCCGGATCGGGTTTTGAGCAAATTCACACCTATAAATACCCCGTCTGGAGACAAAGAAAAGGATCTTTTTTTAGGCACTTTGAGAATTCAACTACCCCCATAACCCAAACTCCATTACTCCCGGAGAATCCAAATCTTCTTTCATTACTTGTTTTAGTCTATTGAGTGAATATAAGCGAGTTGTTAGTGAAGTTAAGTGAAAATTACATTGTATTTGCAACTGAATCATTGAATATAGTGAAAGATAAGTGGACGTAGGCATTTCTTCGCCGAACCACTGTAAATCCTGTGTGTTCATTTTTATTTTTATCTCATCTTATTTGCTTTTAACCGATTTGGGTGTTAGAACCAATTTTTGGTCTAACAGTGACAAAAGGCGAGAACGGCGAAGACTTCTAATTAAGAAGAGTCGTGGCGTTTGGATTAGCTTTGGTGAGAACTTCTCACTATAAATTTCTTTTTCTAGTTATATATATATATACTAGGATGCAGACGGTGTTTAGTAGCACCCGACACCATCGTCCACAGACCATGGACTTGTTTGTTTGGTTGTGCAGTTAGTTAGGTTATTTGATTGAAATTTGATTGTTTGGTGTAATGGAATGAATTGATTGATATGTGTATGGCGTGGGCTATCACTAGACCGGGGATAAGGCTAGGCCTCGTCCCGTTTCTAGTATCGTGCCGTTAAATAAGTTAGAAAAATAAAAATATCATTTTATTGTGTAAATGAACTGGATAGAATATTCATAGGTTGAATAAAATAATTTGGTCATTAAAAATATAATTTTTAAAGTGAACGTGAATAAATAAATATTCGTTTACAAACCAGACGGTTTGTTTATGTACACCTATTTGAATGACATTGATTGGGACGATAAATTTTACACATCGCCCAACTGCACAAATAAAATCTGTTTTTGATTGTTTGAAGCCCCACATAGGTATTGGGATAAAATACGGCATACACTAATCCCAATAATCAGTTGTATGTCGATCGATGGATCGACAGGCTGTTATAAGCAATAGATATCTATATTTGATGCTTATACAGTGTAGTGCACTTTGGATGATGGTTGATTATTTATTTTTGCTATTATATACATGTGTTGTATGAAATCCATATAGTTAATGCTATATGGTGATTGATTGGGCCTCATTCCAATTTAGAAAATAAGGAATATTATAAAATAAAGGTTCATGTGTTGACTGTACTCATCTGTTGAGATTAGTCATGTGTTGAACGAAATATTTTAAAAATAAAATTTACATCTTTATCTTTATAAAATAAAGGTTCATGTGTTGACCGTACTCATCCGTTGAGATTAGTCATGTGTTGAACGAAATATTTTAAAAATAAAATTTACATCTTTATCTTTATAAAATAAAGGTTCATGTGTTGACTGTACTCATCATCTGAGATTAGTCATGTGTTGAACAAAATATTTTAAAAATAAAATTTACATCTTTATCATATATAAAATTAGAAACTAACTGGAAGATAGATAAGATGAGTGGTCTCCTGAATATTGATCTAATGTTGGTTTCGGCCTTCGGGGTTAATATTCAGGGAATCGTTCTCTTACTAATTTACGGTTGGAGTCTGATTTAAATCAAATGATAAATACCATAATTTTTATAAAATATATTGAATAACAAAAATAGTCACACGTGGACAGTACTCATTCGTTGAGATTAGTCATGTGTTGACAAAAATATAGATTCACGTATTGAATAGAATAAATATTCATTTGTTGAATAGAATAACGGAATTATTGCAATATATAAAGCCGTGTTGATTAGAGATGCGCTATTTTGACGCGAACGATATTTATATTGATTATATTCGTTTTTATTATGAATATTGAAAAGAGATAAAAATCGAATATATATAAACCAAATTCGAATTGAATTGAATAAAAAACGAATTCGAATTGAATTGAATAGAAAACGAATTCGAACTGAGTTGAATAGAAAACGAATTCGAATTGAATTGAATAGAAAACGAATTCGAATTGAATTGAATAGAAAACGAATTCGAATTGAATTGAATAGAAAACGAATTCGAATTGAATTGAATAGAAAACGAATTCGAATTGAATTGAATAGAAAACGAATTTGAATTGAATTGAATAGAAAACGAATTCGAATTGAAATGAATAGAAAATGAATTTGAATTGAAAAGAAAACGAATTCGAATTGAATTGAATAGAAAACGAATTTGAATTGAACTGAATAGAAAACGAATTTGAATTGAATTGAATAGAAAACGAATTCGAATTGAATTGAATAGAAAACGAATTCGAATTGAATTGAATAGAAAACGAATTTGAATTGAATTGAATAGAAAACGAATTCGAATTGAATTGAATAGAAAACGAATTCGAATTGAATTGAATAGAAAACGAATTCGAATTGAAGTGAATATAAAACGAATTGGAATTGAATTGAAATGAATTTTAAAACGAATTTTTAAGGAAAAATTCAATTTTGATTTGAATTGGAAATGGAAGTTGAAATGTTTTTGAAACGAATTGAAAACTATTTATAAAATTCGTTTTAAACAGAAATCGACAAAATAAATATAATATATATGTATATATTATATATATAATGGCCTGAATAGAACGCGTCGCGCCGTGGTAGTTCGTAAATTTCGACCATTGGCTTCGAACGGATATTACGGGAGATCCGACCGTCGGATTCTCCTAAAACCGGAACCGTTGGGTTCGTACCGAAAAGAGCTTTCTAACGAATATTAGAAATTTGAAATCTAACGGTTGGATTTGGAGATAAGTCCAAATCAAATTTAGAAAAGGTCATTGTAAGTGCAGTTCGATGGCCGTTGATGGAAATCGACTGTACGGGCCTTGATAAAATTATTAAAAATAGTAAAAATTAGTGAAAAATCATAAGAAATGATTTGGGAAAAATTGGGATGGAAAACTCCATATTTGAAAAGATAAAAATAGATTTTTATCGAAATGAACTAAAATTAAAACCCATTTATTTTTAAATAAATAAATTGGATTTGAAATGGGTTTTAAATAGAATTGATTTTTGGGTTTATCGTGAACTGTGTTTTAAATGACATTAGTTCTTTAACCCAGTAAAAGGAGTTTTAATGAATCTGCAATTAGATTGAAATGTGAATTGATAATTTAAATTATCAAATTTAGAAAGTGAGCGAGAATGGGGTATCACCAGTTTTGCTCCAGAACGATAGTCAAATCTTTAATTAGATTTGAACGTGAAATGGTAATTAATTTTACTGATAACACCGTGGTGTTAGATATGGAGTATGACCAGTTTTTCTTCATGGGATGAATAGGTTTGGATTGGGAAATAAAATAAATAATTACTTCGGTGCGGTTCGCTAATCTCGACTAGTTTGGAAAACCATAATTTGGTTTGAAATGATATCCGAAGGAAGATTAAAGGAAATTTTTTAAAGGATTTATCTTTGATAAAATTAATGGGAACCTTTCCCTAAGAATAGGAAATTTAGAAATTAGCGGTAGGTTAGTTAAGAAGAATGGTTTCCTGGGTATTGATCTGATGTTGGTTTCGGCCTTCGGGGTTAATATTTGGGGAATTGTTCTCTTGCTAATTTACGGTTAGTGACTAATGAATTGGAATGAGGCATATGTTGTGTTTGTGTAACATTTGTTTTTAATATACGCGGGTTGTTCGGAAAGGCCGGGTTTATACCCATTCTGAATAACCGATTCGACGATAAGTCGAAGATGATGACGGTGGTCGAAGACCGGAAGTCTTCACATCGTTTGGATAATTACTGATGATCCTGATTGGGCTGTACACCCAACAAGATGGAAATTGTCGGTGGTCGTCCAGACGTACTTGGAGATCGATGGATATGCGAGGAAAGTGCCTCCGGTTTCGTTCAGACCCAGAACAAACTTGTAAATGGATTGTGTGTCTGACATTGGATTTTATTCTGTGTTGATTGATTTCTGTTAAATATATATCTATTTGGCGGCGGAGAATTTATTCTCTTGCTTAACGCCCTTCTCTGAGATGTACGAGCTTAGAGGTTATATATCGATAGATATCAATCGCATGGCATGAATTGCCTGTGTGGCACGCTGAGTGGCAATTGATCAAGGCTTCTGTTGAAAAGCAAAGTCTTGTGGTTGATGATCAAAGCACGGCCTTTGTGGCGTAGCTTTGTGTATAACGTAAGTTCGCGAGCCTCACACCTCGGTATGAGTCAAAAACGGGATAGTGACTGCGGGGAGAGCACGACATTTCTTTCTAGCTTTGGTGGTGTCAGAGACTTACCAGCCCTGACATTTATATACTTTTCACCTATGTGGTTGTTGGATGAGGCGCCTCGATTTTAGGTCTGTAAGGACCGGGAAACGTGTGTTCAGGAATAATTAATCCTCAAACGTAAGAGAGGACCGGCCCTGAAGATCCAAGGGTTACCCAGAGTGTGTAGTCCTGAGGCATTTGCTAGAGTGTCTCGAAGCGGAGAGGAGCTTGCCCCTTGCCTCGACTCATGAAGGAAATCCAATTTCCAATACGAGATACTTCGGTTTTATTTGTAGAGCCTAGTATGGCGACATGATATATGGTACCCATGCCGTCTATGATTTATATTTATGATTGAAATTGTTTTGACACTATACACTTATTATAGTATCAAATGATTTGTTTTAAACGTACCAAGCATGTTTGGCTATTATAAGGGAAAACCCTATCCTCCGGCTTGCGTTGCATTGTGTGATGGGACCTGGGTCTTATAATAGCTTCATTTTTCGAAAAAGCATTGCACTGTTTATTCTATGCACTGGTATTCTTGGAGGAAACCAGTTCCGTGTTATACGGTGTGGTCCCTATAATTACTCTCTTTTAAAGTAAAGTTTAAATAACTGTTTTAGTTCTCACACCAGTCACATGACTGACCTGGAGTTTATTGTTTTAACCTAAACTCTAGGTGCCCTTATTTTCGACATGGGCAGCTAGTAGTTTTGGTTTTGCAGATTTATATTCACAGGATCCTGATTTACAGCTGGAATGATGCTCGGAAATCTCTGTATCCGTGTATTACTTTCAGTTGTGTTTTGTATTATTTTCCGCTGCTATGTAATCTATTGTAATCTCTGATATTTATCGAATGTAATTTATTCAATTATACTCTGTATATTCTTGTATCTGATGGAATTGTTATAATAGCAATGAAATGTTCTTCCGTCTGCGTTCTGATTTGTCCTGTTCTCAAACGATCAGGAGTTTCGAACGGTCTTGGTCGGTTTAACGACTGATTCAGATCGAGCGAAATTCCAGGCCGTTACATTTGGTATCAGAGCTTTGGTTTACAGAGCTCGAGAACAAGACACATTAGAACCATACGAAAGAATTCATCAGATATTGGATTAGTAATATCCAATTAGAATGACTCGTTAGAGATAGGATCAGTAGTATCCTAGAACGAGTGTGAAGAGTATATTTTTCAAATGAAAACAATTTTGTTTTGAAATTTAAACATTTTATGCATATTTGAATATTTATTTATTTTGAATTTGGACAATCCAGTATATAAAGGTTTTGCGTATACGCGTCATGAACGTATATTCAAAGTTTTAATATACTGGATAGATATAGAATCACATTGTAGACACCCGGAGATGATTCTGATGATTGATATATCATCATCAGAATTTGTGTTCGTGTTTCGAAGGTACGATATCTATATATTTCCATTAGACTGGTGTGAGAACCAAAGCTTATATAGATAGATTTATTGTTGTGATTTAGCATCAAAAACATGATTTTTAGTATATACATCAAAATTATGAATTTGAAACGTTAATCCACTAATTGATTGATGTTTGTGTTGTTTGTCTATTTTCTTGATAATTTTGAACCATTTAGCCTAATTGCATCAAATATTGAATTGTATTGAAAATTGGTCGCATTTGCTTGCATATGCATGTACTTACATTGAACAGGTCATAGCAAGGAGGCTAGAGCAGAGAATAAAATTTGTTTGCCCGACAAATAGGTACATATTTACTATAATTTACTGTTTTGTTTGGGTGATGATGATTTTATGAGCCGATTGGCTAGCCGCTTGGCTTTTTCTTTTTCAGATCAGAAGGCCTGTATGGCAATATCGGGATTTTCCCGATGCTCCCGGTGCAGGGGAGGTTATGGCGAAATTTTAGGGTGTTAGCCAAATTTTTGAAAAAAATTGAAAATTTTTTAGAAACTGAAAAGTTGAAGAACTTAAGCCGTAATCAAAATACTGGAAGTTGAGTTGAATTGTTAAACAACTTTTGGCTTCGTTCCTTTTCGGGGACGAAAATTTTTAAGTGGGGGAGATTGTAATAACCCGGAAATTCTGAGCCAGTTTAAAATTTTTGTTTTGGCTATTTCGACGAATTTTGAACATTTAAAATAGATTATTTTGGATAATATCAACGAAAATTTATTTTGAAATGAATTTGAACGTATATATTATATACGCCGTCGTTAGAATATAAATAATTATATATAATTATAAATAGAATTGAAAATGGCGTGGTAGTTCGATAATTCGATTTCAAATTTCAATTGAATGTACCAGGTGCAAAACAAACCAGATTTTAGCGAAACCAAAAATAATAGGATCTAATTGTGGATATGTTTCCAACGAATCCAAAAAATCGAAATTTCATAGCGGAGATCAAAAGATATGTCTAGTTGAAAATTCAGAATAGTCGCTATGGAATTCAGGCCCTTAAAAATGGAAATTTTGCAAACGACCTCGGATTTCGACGAAACCACTTTTGTTGGGTCCGTGATGTAAAGTTATTCCTAGATTCCAAATTTCATAATTTTTCGAATCAATATGTGAGCGTGGCAAAGGAAAATGCGTTTGACCAGTTTTAGTTGATTTTAATCGACTGGAAAATGGCCATTTTTCCAACGGTCTCAGAATTCGACGAAATTAGTTTTGTTAGGACCGTATCGTCAATACGAAGCTAGAAAATATTTTTCGAGAATTTTTCGAGTTAGTATGTGACCCCGGTAAATTGAAATGCTCGTACAAATTCAATATATAGAGTTATATGTTGATTTTGACGAAAACTGATCGAAACAGTCGAATCAGCCTACGATACATATCCCATTGTGTTCGGAATGGGGATAAAACGCTATGGACGACAGACGGTGGGTCTCGTTTCGAGGTCAAATAAGAAAGTCAGCCTTTTTGAAATTAAAATATAATAAAATAATATATATGAAACCTCACCCCTCTATACTCTCTCCCCCCGTTACTTTTCAAAATCAGAAAAAGAAAGAAAAAAATTAATCGTCGGCGTTGTAGCCCTAACCGCCCCTCCGTTCACCCTCGCGCCACCGCGCTCCTCCACCCACCACCTGCCGCCGCCCCCTCTCCTTCTTCCTCTCCTTCTCTCGATCCTCCCTCCAGTCTTCTCTCCCTCCTCTTCAAACCGCTCCAAACCCCCTTGTAGCCGCCGCCCCAGCCACAATCCGACCAGCGCCGCCATCGCACACCCCCCCTGCGCCACCCCATCTCCGACACCCCTCTAAACTCCAGCGCACCTCCCTCCTTTCCCCTCCGCCTCTCGCTTCTTTCTCCGATTAAAAACCGTCGATGATGGGATGCGTCCAGGTGTGGCTCCGGCCATCTGAGGAGGCGCAGATGATGAAGGGTTCGATGGATATTCGTTTTTACAGAGAAAGGTATTTCTTTTTACTTTTCTTTTACTATTTAAATTATTTAAAAATCCGAATTTATACTATATAAATCAGTTATAATTTATAGAAAAGAAAACACATTTTATTTTTATAAAAAGAAATGATTTTTATTTGTTCATTGGCAAAAGAAAGAACGGATTTTTAAATTATATCAAAGTTTGAATTTTTACTTAGGAAAGATAATAATTTTAAAGTTAAAAAGGCGAAATCTTTATATAGAGAATAGCATGATAAAAATTAGATTTTTATATATTGAATAGCGAAGTAAAAATTAGATTTTTATATATTGAATAGCGAAGTAAAAATTAGATTTTTATATATTGAATAACGAAGTAAAAATTAGATTTTTATATATTGAATAACGAAGTAAAAATTAGATTTTTATATATGAATAGCGAAGTAAAAATGTGATTTTTATATATTGAATAGCGAAGTAAAAATTAGTTTTTTATATATGAATAGCGAAGTAAAAATGTGATTTTTATATATTGAATAACAAAGTAAAAATTAGATTTTTATATATTGAATAACAAAGTAAAAATTACATTTTTATATATGAATAGCGAAGTAAAAATGTGATTTTTATATATTGAATAGTGAAGTAAAAATTAGATTTTTATATATTGAATAGCGAAGTAAAAATTAGATTTTTATATATGAATAGCGAAGTAAAAATGTGATTTTTATATATTGAATAGCGAAGTAAAATTTAGATTTTTATATATTGAATAGCGAAGTAAAAATTAGATTTTTATATATTGAATAGCGAAGTAAAAATTCGATTTTTATATATTGAATAGAGAAGTAAAAATTCTATTTTTATACATTGAATAGCGAAGTAAAAATTCTATTTTTATACATTGAATAGCGAAATAAAAATGTGATTTTTATATATGTAGTGACTACGGGCAGCGAAAGTGACAAAAGGCGAGAACGGCGAAGACTTCTAATTAAGAAGGGTCGTGGCGTTTGGATTAACTTTGGTGAGAACTTCTCACTCTAAATTTCTTTTTCTAGTTATATATATATACTAGGATGCAGACGGTGTTTAGTAGCACCCGACACCATCGTCCACAGACCATGGACTTATTTGTTTGGTTGTGTAGTTGGTTAGGTCATTTGATTGAAATTTGATTGTTTGGTGTAATGGAATGAATTGATTGATATGTGTATGGCATGGGCCATCACTAGACCGGGGATAAGGCTAGGCCTCGTCCCGTTTCTAGTATCGTGCCGTTACGCCGCCGAAATTTTCTAAAATAAGTTAGAAAAATAAAAATATCATTTTTTTGTGTAAATGCACTGGATAGAATATTCATAGGTTTAATAAAATAATTTGGTCATTAAAAATATAATTTTTAACGTGAATGTGAATAAATAAATATTCGTTTACAAACCGGACGGTTTGTTTATGTACACCTATTTGAATGACATTGATTGGGACGATAAATTTTACACATCGCCCAACTGCACAAATAAAATCTGTATTTGATTGTTTGAAACCCCACATGGGTATTGGGATAAAATACGGCATACATAATCCCAATAATTAGTTGTATGTCGATCGATGGATCGACAGGCTGTTATAAGCGTTAGATATCTATATTTGATGCTTATACAGTGTAGTGCACTTTGGATGATGGTTGATTATTTATCGTTGCTATTATATACATGTGTTGTATGAAATCATTATAGTTAACGCTATATTGTGATTGATTGGGCCTCATTCCAGTTTAGAAAATAAGGAATATTATAAAATAAAGGTTCATGTGTTGACTGTACTCATCCGTTGAGATTAGTCATGTGTTGAACGAAATATTTTAAAAATAAAATTTACATATTTATCTCAATAAAATAAAGGTTCATGTGTTGACCGTACTCATCCGTTGAGATTAGTCATGTGTTGAACGAAATATTTTAAAAATAAAATTTACATCTTTATCTTTATAAAATAAAGGTTCATGTGTTGACTGTACTCATCCGTTGAGATTAGTCATGTGTTGAACGAAATATTTTAAAAATAAAATTTACATCTTTATCATGTATAAAATTAGAAACTAAATGGAAGATAGATAAGATGAGTGGTCTCCTGAATATTGATCTGATGTTGGTTTCGGCCTTCGGGGTTAATATTCAGGGAATCGTTCTCTTACTAATTTACGGTTGGAGTCTGATTTAAATCAAACGATAGATACCATAATTTTTATAAAATATAATGAATAACAAAAATAGTCACACGTGGACAGTACTCATTCGTTGAGATTAGTCATGTGTTGACAAAAATATAGATTCACGTATTGAATAGAATAAATATTCATTTGTTGAATAGAATAACGGAATTATTGCAATATATAAAGCCGTGTTGATTTGTGATGCGCTATTTTGACGCGAACGATATTTATATCGATTATATTCGTTTTATAATGAATATTGAAAAGAGATAAAAATCAAATATATATAAACCAAATTCGAATTGAATTGAATAGAAAATGAATTCGAATTGAATTGAATAGAAAACGAATTCGAATTGAATTGAATAGAAAACGAATTCGAATTGAATTGAATAGAAAACGAATTTGAATTGAATTGAATAAAAAAAGAATTTGAATTTAATATAAAACGAATTCGAATTAAATTGAATAGAAAACGAATTCGAATTGAATAGAAAACTAATTCGAATTGAATTGAAAACGAATTCGAATTGAATAGAAAACGAATTTGAATTGAATAAAAAACGAATTCGAATTGAATTGAATAGAAAACGAATTTGAATTGAATTGAATAGAAAACGAATTCGAATTGAATTGAATAGAAAACGAATTCGAATTCAATTGAATAGAAAACGAATTCGAATTGAATTGAATAGAAAACGAATTCGAATTGAATTGAATAGAAAACGAATTCGAATTGAATTGAATAGAAAACGAATTCGAATTGAATTGAATTGAATAGAAAACGAATTCGAATTGAAGTGAATATAAAATGAATTAGAATTGAATTGAAATGAATTTTAAAATGAATTTATAAGGAAAAATTCTATTTTGATTTGAATTGGAAATGGAAGTTGAAATGTTTTTGAAACGATTTGAAAACTGTTTATAAAATTCATTTTAAATAGAAATCGACGAAATATATAATATATATATATATTATATTATATATAATGGCCTGAATAGAACGCGTCGCGCTGCGGTAGTTCGTAAATTTCGACCATTGACTTCGAACGGATATTATGGGAGATCCGACCGTCGGATTCTCCTAAAACCGGAACCGTTGGGTTCGTATCGAAAAGAGATTTCTAACGAATATTAGAAATTTGAAATCTAACAGTTGGATTTGGAGATACGTCCAAATCAAATTTAGAAAAGGTCGCTGTAAGTGCAGTTCGATGGCCGTTGTTGGAAATCGACTGTACGGGCCTTGATAAAATTATTAAAAATAGTAATAATTAGTGAAAAATCATAAGAAATGATTTGGGAAAAATTGGGATGGAAAACTCCATATTTGAAAAGATAAAAATAGATTTTTATCGAAATGAACTAAAATTAAAACCCATTTATTTTTAAATAAATAAATTGGATTTGAAATGGGTTTTAAATATAATTGATTTTTGGGTTTATCGTGAACTGTGTTTTAAATGACATTAGTTCTTTAACCCAGTAAAAGGAGTGTTAATGAATCTGCAATTAGATTGTAATGTGAATTGATAATTTAAATTATCAAATTTAGAAAGTGAGCGAGAATGGGGTATCACCAGTTTTGCTCCAGAACGATAGTCAAATCTTTAATTAGATTTGAACTTGAAATGGTAATTAATTTTACCGATAACACCGTGGTGTTAGATATGGAGTATGACCAGTTTTTCTTCATGGGATGAATAGGTTGGGATTGGGAAATAAAATAAATAATTACTTCGGTGCGGTTCGCTAATCTCGACTAGTTTGGAAAACCATAATTTGGTTTGAAATGATATCCAAAGGATAAATTTTAAAGGATTTATCTTTGATAAAATTAATGGGAACCTTTCCCTAAGAATAGGAAATTTAGAAACTAACTGTAGGTTAGTTAAGAAGAATGGTTTCCTGGGTATTGATCTGATGTTGGTTTCGGCCTTCGGGGTTAATATTTGGGGATTTGTTCTCTTGCTAATTTACGGTTAGTGACTAATGAATTGGAATGAGGCGTATGTTGTGTTTGTGTAACATTTGTTTTTAATATACGCGGGTTGTTCGGAAAGGCTGGGTTTATACCCATTCTGAATAACCGATTCGAAGATAAGTCGAAGATGATGACGGTGGTCGAAGACCGAAAGTCTTCACATCGTATGGATAATTACTGATGATCTTGATTGGGCTGTACACGCAAGAGGATGGAAATAGTCGGTGGTCGTCCAGACGTACTTGGAGATCGATGGATATGCAAGGAAAGTGCCTCCGGTTTCGTTCAGACCCAGAACGAACTTGTAAATGGATTGTGTGTCTGACATTGGATTTTATTCTGTGTTGATTGATTTCTGTTAAATATATATCTGTTTGGCGGCGGATAATTTATTCTCTTGCTTAACGCCCTTCTCTGAGACGTACGAGCTTAGAGGTTATATATCGATAGATATCAATCGCATGGCATGAATTGCTTGTATGGCACGCTGAGTGGCAATTGATCAAGGCTTCTGTTGAAAAGCAAAGTCTTGTGGTTGATGATCAAAGCACCGCCTTTGTGGCGTAGCTTTGTGTATAACGTAAGTTCGCGAGCCGCACACCTCGGTATGAGTCAAAAACGGGATCGTGACTGCGGGGAGAGCACGACATTTCTTTCTAGCTTTGGTGGTGTCAGTGACTTACCAGCCCTGACATTTATATACTTTTCACCTATGTGGTTGTCGGATGAGGCGCCTCGATTTTAGGTCTGTAAGGACCGGGAAACGTGTGTTCAGGAATAATTAATCCTCAAACGTAAGAGAGGACCGGCCCTGAAGATCCAAGGGTTACCCAGAGTGTGTAGTCCTGAGGCATTTGCTAGAGTGTTTCGAAGCAGAGAGGAGCATGCCCCTTGCCTCGACTCATGACGGAAATCTAATTTCCAATACGAGATACTTCTGTTTTATTTGTAGAGCCTAGTATGGCGACATGATATATGGTACCCATGCCGTCTACGATTTATATTTATGATTGAAATTGTTTTAACACTATACACTTATTATAGTATCAAATGATTTGTTTTAAACGTACCAAGCATGTTTGGCTATTATAAGGGAAAACCCTATCCTCCGGCTTGCGTTGCATTGTGTGATGGGACCTGGGTCTTATAATAGCTTCATTTTTCGAAAAAGCATTGCACTGTTTATTCTATGCACTGGTATTCTTGGGAGGAAACCCATTCCGTGTTATACGGCGTGGTCCCTTGTATTACTCTCTTTTAAAGTAAAGTTTAAATAACTGTTTTAGTTCTCACACCAGTCACATGACTGACCTGGAGTTTATTGTTTTAACCAAAACTCTGGGTGCCCGTATTTTCGACACGGGCAGCTAGTAGTTTTGGTTTTGCAGATTTATATTCATAGGATCCTGATTTACAGCTGGAATGATACTCGGAAAGCTCTGTATCCGTGTATTACTTTCAGTTGTGTTTTGTATTATTTTCCGCTGCTATGTAATCTATTGTAATCTCTGATATTTATCGAATGTAATATATTCAATTATACTCTGTATATTCTTGTATCTGATGGAATTGTTGTAATAGCAATGAAATGTTCTTCCGTCTGCGTTCTGATTTGTCCTGTTCTCAAACGATCAGGGGTTTCGAACGGTCTTGGTCGGTTTAACGACTGATTCAGATCGAGCGAAATTCCAGGCCGTTAAATTATATCTGTGCAAATATTATGTGTAATTGCCTACATATATGCAATTATTTTGAATATTTGTATAACTCAAGTATGCAACTATATTGGATAGATGCAAACATGTATGAAAAATTCATCGTAACTATATACAGGTATGCAAGTACGCTATAAATCTGGATATTAGCATACAACTATTCTTCATTATTGCAGAGAAGTATGGAACTATTCTTTTGTTTGCATGCACATATGCAAATGTTCCGCATATACACATACTCTCTTTTAACTTTGATTATTTGTTCCCTTTTTAAATCTAGAATTCTTTTATTTAATCTACCTATTCTCTAATTTTACTTTTTGTAATCTATTCCTCAAATATTTTGCAGTTATGTTTGTACAGTATGTAATTTAAAAAACAATGGCAACATCGCTTGTCTGATTACTACTGCAAATATTAGCAGTTACCTAAGCAATTATCTGAAAATTTTGCCTAAATGTTTGCAAGTTCTCATATTAAAGTCACACAGAAAATATTTAAAGTATTTGCATTTACGTATGCAACTAACATGAATACTTTCATAAACGTATGAAATTATTTTGAATAATTTGGCATTTCAAATAAGCAAATTTCATAATAATTTCATATAAGGATGTAAGTATTATGAATAAGTGTACACAAATAATCAACACTTCATAACATGATGTAAAATCAAAAGAACTTAAATCAGAACATAAAATCCCTCAGTAGTTCAGTTTAAAAACTACATAATCAGGTCCCAGTAGTTCAAAAACATAATATCAGTCAACATATTTACATGCTATGTAAACATAATCTTTCCAAATTTTGATCAATCAAGTTTGCATTTAATAGAAGATAGTTCTATGTCATTTTATCCACTGGAGTCCAACTATGTGGTTTGCAACTGAGTATTTCTTAAGCTAGAATAGCACGTTGTAGATAAACAGCTTCAAGAGTGTAAATTTCATCTTTTTTATCGGGTTTTATGTTCTCACGTCGCTGCTTCACAATATTCATAACAAACATTGAACAATCGACTCTACAAAAATTGTAATACATCAACAATTAGTCCGAATGATTGTTTTTGGTATGAAATATTTTTGATATCTGCATATAAGCGTGCAAAAATTTTTAATAAATTATACGAGTATGTAAGTACTTTGAATTTATTGACTTACATATGGACTTATTGTGGAAAATCTGAAAATTCAATTGGATTGTGCTTCTGATAATCCTTCTTTCGAAAAAAAATAACAAATGCATGTACGTGACTTCTCTGTTCAAAAAAAAAAAAAAAAAAAAAAAAAAAAAACACTCACACATAGTTATGTACATAAAACTGCTGCTAATATTTTGGATACTATTTTCCTGGCTAATCTTTAGTGGCATCCTTCACGACTTGGTTTATTGGAGTCGTAATGAAGCCATCTTTTGTCTTCATTCAAAAATTCTAAAAATGAAAAATGCTTATTGCAGTGGATAGAAATGAATATTTGTAACATCCCAGATTTTTCGGTATTTAATTTTGGATATTTAAATTTGTTTTAAAATATTTTTATTAGAAGTATAATTGGGATTTATATTTAATTTATCGATTTAATGACCATTGAACGTATAAATTTATATTTAATAAATAAACGAATAACAGCTTAAATGCAAGTCTTTGTACATTTTACTTAATTTGGTACCCTTCGCTGATAGTAGGAAGAAAGTATGTGGGTGTTGATTGCTCAAAATTCCAGTAACGCTCGTAATTGTTTGCTTTGAATAGTCTTGAAAACTATTTATGATTTGAACTATTTGTGCAGAAACAAATCATAAGTGCTTTGAGTTATTTGTCTTAAAAACTCCACTGAATTATCATCGCATTACACATTTATGAATTATCATGTTCCCAAGTTGTGCATCAACAAATTCAACCATCACATGTTTAGCGATCATCTCATTATAGTACTTAGAAAACACATGTCTGGTAATCCCAACTAAAACAATTTTAGTTCCTCATGTCTACCTATCCTACCATACTGCTGCACCCAAACTTCACGTCATTTCTACCTAGAAAGCACATGCCAACTCTTTTTCCATGCAAACCTATACACTAAATAGCATGTACATGCAACTTAAATTTAAAAACATATCCCTATGGCAGAATTTTAAATGGATTTGCCAACTCATAATGTACATCTGCAGCTATTTACAAAATTTTCCAGCCTAGCCTATGCATTCCTTTTCAAGGTGACTGTTTACATTACATAACCCATCCCTCTGCTGAAATGAAATCGAATTGAAAACACAGCTGCATCTCTATCCATGTAACTACTATTGTTTCGTACCTACCCATGTAAGGCTGCTCGTATTTTCTCTTCAGTCCTAGCCATCTACTGACATGAAAATTCAAGCTATATATACAAACGCCACCATACATTCTGTGCCAATCTTTCTTTTTCCTTGCCATGCAAATTATTATTATTATTGGCAGCCAATCCACTGCAACCCGTGGTAGCCAAGTTTCATTTTGAAAATCTACCCCACGTCACTACACCTGCCTACTAAATTGCTGCATGCCTACCCTATAACTCCTCGGCGCCCACACATTTCTATTGTATAAATACAGCAGTACAGCGGCTTCTCCGAACCAAAAAAACAAAACAGCATTTCTTCTCTATTCTCTTCTCTTTCCATCTTTGTTCCCCTCATGAAACCAACGCAAGCCACCTTTTTATATAAAAAAATGACGAATTTCTTGCGAAATAAACCTCATACCCAGGTCGACGAGGTGACTGTTGAGGTGTCTGTCTTGTAGGACCCCGCGAAGAGGGTGAACAGTATGGTGGTGATTGCGGTGGTCGTAGGAGACTAGGTTGGTAGTAATTGGCGGTCAACTCATGGTCAACATCGGGCTGCTTTGCAAAGCAGTTGCTGCATTTTATTTGAGAAAGGAATGAGTACAGGCGCCTTTCACAAAAGAAGAGAGGGACAGCTTGCAAAATAGGATGGAGACTTGCGGGTTGGCAGCTGGGTCCATTTATGCAAGTGACCAGTCAGTTCTATTGCGCCAGAAGAAAGAGTTTGTGGTTTACAATGTTCGGTGAGGCGTTGAAGGATGAGGGTGATCTGGTGAAGTGGCATTGGCAGCATGTAGTGGTGATGGGTTTTAAGCATGAGCAGTTGTAGGAGAAGAAGTATAAATGGAAGAGTAAGGTGTAGCAACTTATGTTTCACATGAAGATGTGAAGTGGAACTATGGGAAGAGATATGGTACGTGCATGTAATGGTATGGGGATAGAAAGGATTACTGGATGAAATACATACATACATACATATATATATATATACACACAAAACAAAAATGGACAAACAAGTTGTCCAGGTGAGTGGGAAAATAAATGGATGTCAGGGAAGGAGGCAAATGGAAAAGTGGTGATAACAGTGCACAGGAAAGAAGCATTTGCATGGGGATCCTGTACATTATCGGTCTGGGAAGGAAAAGTATGCAGGAAGCATATGAAAATGGCACGTTCATTTTGAAGTACCTTAGTTGGGCTGATCTAATAGTGAAGCCGCCGGGTAAGTGATAACATGAATTTTGTTATCAATATTTAATTAGGATTTAAAGATACTAATGATAATATAATTTGTTAAATTAATTAAAAAATTTAGGAATTAATTAGTTTTAAATAAAATCGTAGGCCTACAATGAGTATAATAGTCTCACGTGTGTAGAATACGACAAAACCAATGACGTCGGAACTATATCGACGGCGCAACATCATGAAGCTGGATTAGATGGAGTTGAAGCAACTAGAACGAACCGTTTTGATGCAAAACTAAACCAAGGTGAATTAAACTCACTCAGTTATCCCACTTATATTTATTATAAGTCGGGTTTATTGTTTGTGTGCTATGATTGCTAGCTGTTGATTGATTTGTTGATCGTTTGATATATGCTGATATTCTTAAAAAATAATTTACATTAAATGATTGTTTGATTAGATCAGAATAAATCGTTATTTATAACGATTATTTCCAATCAAGGTAACTTACCTTATTGGTTATGTTTATGATAAAATAAACGTATTTAGATTAAACTGGATGCTTGCATTGTCGACCGTTATCAGTTGAATTCATTATCATCAAATTTATTGCTTATTATCATCATATGAACTGATTGACGAATATGATTAGATTATTGAATTGATTATTGATTTGTTGAATCAAAATTAAACTTTGCCTGTGATTAACCAATGGGTATTATTGATTGAGGAATTAAAAGCAGATGGCCCCAAACATAAACTATTATATAAGAATTGATTTACCGTCAGGTAAACCGATAAAAGTAAAGTTATAAATTTCATTTATAAATGAGAATGGATTTTAAAGTAATTATTTTGGAAGGAGGTTTAAAATAAAATAAGATAAATGTTCATTGTTTATTACTTAAGGTTTAAAATAAACTATTGAATGATTTTATAATGGAAATACTTCTATTATTAACAAATGGGATTATATTGAAAGTGATTATTATTTACTTAATAATAATCAAAGTAAATGAGATTTATTTTAATATTTTTATAATTAATTTAAATGGAAAGGCGAATTTTATTTGATTAACAAAGTAATCATGTCTGAATTAACTGAGTCGACTAAGTTAACAAAAGTGTTTATTAAATTAGTTTGCTAATTTAATGGAGATGTTAATGGAGAAGTAAACCACATTTTTTTAAAATGTTGACACTTGATTATTATTCAATTATAATCAAAATAGTAAATCTTGGGATATAAATTATATGAATGGGGGTTTATAAAAATATAAGTCATATTTATAATTAAATGAAGCTTAAAAGTAAATTCTGTTAATAGTAATACAAGTTAAGTTGAATTAAAGTTTTAATTTGGTTCTTACTGGAATTCTAATTAATCAGATTTTGTAAAACTCAAGTTGAACAAAGTTGTTATAAATCCCAATTTTTATTTAAGATATGATTGGAACAAGTATTTGAAATGGTTTATGAATGTAATAAAGACCCAGGATGTGAAAGTAAAGAATTGGAACCTAACAGGAGATCGGTTGAGTTAAATGATCTTCTGAATATTGATCTGATGTTGGTTTCGGCCTTCGGGGTTGATATTTAGATTTTTTTCTACTGGTTTACGATTAGGGACTGATAAAGGTATGAAATGGAAATCGAATTGGAAACCCAAGTTGGATTAATTGGTGAGGCGAGTAATTTATTAAGACGCAATTTAAATTCGCGATATTTAGTAGAAAGTGAGGTTTAAATCGAAATATAACCAAACGGGTTTGAAATAAACTTATCAGAAGTTTACAAAGGAATTCTAATTATAATTGAATTAAGATGTGTATAGAATGTTTCAAAGACTATGAAGTTAATAGAGGAGGTTAATAATAGTTTACTTAAATTTAAGTAAACGCATTAAGATTGAAATGGGATTTCCAAAAAAGAAGTGTGATATTTAAACTATGTTTTAATCGAATGGTATATGGAATATGTGAAATATCAGCAAAATGGGATTTCGTTGATAAACTAATTTTATTCTGAAGATAAAAACGTTGTTACTCAAGGTCTGAGAGGTAAATAAAATACCCCAACTTGAACGACTTCATGTTTATCCAAGAATGATATTAGTTTAGAAACGATTGTGGTCGAGAGAAGTAAAATTATAATTTCGATGAATGGTATTGTATAATAAAGTTTGAAATGGTATAAATCAAATAAGATGGTTTTAAGTATAATAGTATTTATTTATTTATTTTTTTAAATAAGATATATAAAGGCTTTATATTAGATATTAGAAGTTTTAAAGGTTTGATTAACAAATGGAAATATTAAAAAGGGCCAAGTGATGCTACGTACTGAACCAGTGAACTCGTTTTATTTCATGATTGAATGATTGTTATTTTGATAGTTAAATAACAGACCATCAAAATCTGACCCATACGAGTGTTGGTACGGAAAGACCGGGATCGAATTTATATTCGAAAACCATTCCGACCAACAAATACGTGAACATTGAAGATATCAAGATGATGATAGAATTGAAGCACTAAAGACCATGGATTTTCAAAAGCGGAAGATTTACTAAAATTCTCCGACTTGCAACCAGAGATAAACTGTGATTCTGTCGTGGTTGGAGTTTGTGGATTGTAAGGAACATTCACTACCAATCTATAGGGGTGATTACAAGGATGTGGTAGAAGGGTACCTTCGGTTATCTAGTTCCAAGACAACGTTATGGACGAATTTGACGAGGTGGGGCTCAAAGCGAATGATGGACAGATATTCCAAAAGATGATTATAACCTCAAGCCTCACAACCGGGAAATGACAAAAATCAGGCAGGCAACATGGCTATATGGGTCGCACCCATTAGGGTGTATTGTCACCATCTATAGAATATTCATATTTGTTACTTCTTTTCATTTCTGTATCTCCCGGGAAACGGTAGCTGCGCAGCCGTGAGGTGGCAATATATTCGATACACTAAAGAGAAATGAGTGGTCGGTCATGTGTGGGCGGAGTTGCAAGACGTTCTTGTTGAACCCAGTGTATTCGCCTTTAGAGATACACCATTGGCAGGTCTATACCTTGTCATAGTCGGAACCCAATCTCCAATAAGCGCTCGCGGTTTTGATTGTATGTTATATATGTGGAGCGTGAGATGCGAGCGTTCTGCTAGATTGATAGTTATTTGTATTAAGACATTATTATAATATCAGAAGATTATTGTTTTCAAAAATGTTTTGGGTTATCGTAAGGTAAAAACCGTCCGTATTTATGTGTGGATATTTTCTTACGATTATCCTTTTATTTCGAAAAGATTTTGACTTTAAAATCAAGCTGGATGATCCCCCTTAAACTGTGCGAGTTTTTCTCACTTTGGTCCACCAGACTGACCCGGTATTTGAAATGCTCGGGTTAGACCGGGTTGTACAGGTTCAGGATACTGGACACTACGAAGTTCAGAAGACATGCTGGAAGAGTTCAGACGTATAAGTATTTATTCCGCTGTGTATCGTATATGAGGACAGATTATTATAACTGTCCAGATGTGTTGATGTACTCTGATGATTGTAAGTATTTTTCAAGCTTTCAATAAAGATTTATTTCTATATTATTTTATTCTGCTGCGATGTGAGACTCTGACTCTGATGTGTTTCTTCTTCTTATTTCTTCTATTCTAATATTTCTTTCTTTCTTATCTCACCCTCTAACTTCTTTCTTTAACATTCTGGATTTTCGGTACTCGAGTTTAGACACAGGATATATTTATGTCGAAAATTCGAGCGTCGAATTTCCGGTTCGTTACAGTAGTATCAGAGCTATTGGTTGAGGAATAACCTTGGCTCTGTGGTGTAACTCGATAGAGATGGGGTTAGTAGTACCCTAGATTGAGTTTGTGTGTATATATACGAGAGAGCGTATTTTTAGATTGTATATACAACTGTTTTGTATTTTATTATTTGATCGGTCCAAGTTGAACCGACAATTGATACAATATGGTTTTGTAAAGGGGGTAAATAAAATAATTTTGCCCAAATTATATTTTGTATAGAAAAGAAATAATTTTATTAAATTATTAGGATATTGTGGTTTGATTGGTTTATTTGGAGGAAATTCAAATGGAAATTTCAATTTAAATGGTTAATATAACCAAAAGATTTCACCTATATAGTTTGTATATGTAAATTTTAATATGAAATTGAAAATCGGGATTTAACTTAAGGTAAGTTAAAACACAATGAATTAAAATGATGGCTTTTGAAATGAATCAGAATCGGGATTATTAAATGGAAAGTAAACTAATTAGAAAACCAATATGGAATTAGAGCTTAACCTGGTTAAGTGAAATTAATGGATTTTAGAATTAAAATGAATTATGGGTTGAAATTATTATATCAATTAGTGAACTGAATATGGAATTGAAATTAGGCTTAGTTGATAAATGTGTAATGCTTATTTTTTAGATGCTAGATTCGTTGAAATAAAATTCACCAACACTTAAAGAAGTTGGATGAATTAGAAACTGAGAAAAAGAATTCAAATATAATGAATTTGAATGAAATCAAATATGAAATGAAAAATAATGATGAGATCATGTATTAGTTATTGTGCGAAATGGATCAGACGTATACGCAAAGTCTATATGTACTGGACTGTCCAAATTCAAGCATAATAACTAATCAAATACGAATAGTTGATTTAAATTTTCAAAACAAAAATTGTTTTCATTTTCAAAAATATACTCTTCACACTCGTTCTAGGATACTACTGATCCCATCTCTAACGAGTCATTCCATTGGATATTACTAATCCAATATCTGATGAATTCTTTCGTATGATTCTAAGGTGTCTTGTTCTCGAGCTCTGTAAACCAAAGCTCTGATACCAAATGAAGCGACCCGAACTTCCCCGGTCTCCGAAGAGATGAGAAAGAACGCATTACTGTGAGGACAAGACAAATCAGAACACACACGGAAGAACATTTCATTGTTAATTATAACAATTCCATCATAATACAAGAATATACAGAGTATAAATGAATATTACACAGAAATATCAGAGATTTAAATTACATTGCAGCGGAAAATAATACAATACACAACTAGAAGAGATATACGGATACAAAGCTTTCCGGATATCATTTCAGCTGTAAACCAGGATCCTGTGAATATAAATCTGCAAAACCAAAACTACTAGCTGCCCGTGTCGAAAATAAGGGCACCCAGAGTTTAGGTTAAAATAATAAACTCCAGGTCAGTCATGGGACTGGTGTGAGAACTAAATTTAATCTTTATTTTTAAAGTTAGGTAAATCAAGGGACCACACCGTATAACACGGAACGGGTTTCCTCCCAAGAATACCAGTGCATAAAACAACAGCGCAATGCTAAATAAAGAAAAATGAAGCTATTATAAGACCCAGGTCCTATCACACAATGCAACGCAAGCCGGAGGATAGGGTTTTCCCTTATAATAGCCAAACATGCTTAGTACATTTAAAACAAATGATTTGATACTACTATAAGTGCATAGCGTGTAAAACAACTTGAAATCATAAGTATCAATCATAGACGTCATGGGTACCATATATCATGTCGCCATACTAGTTCTACAATTAAAACCGCAATATTGCGTATTGGAAATTGGATTTCCGTCATGGTGGCTCCTGATTCGAAAGATTGATCGCGTAATGCAATTCCCCACGGCTTACGTCCCAAAAAGAGAAAACACCGTCTGCACATCCGCACTTTTGGGACCAGAGTATCACCACGGCTTACGTCCCAGCGAGAGAAAACACTGCTTACTTTATATATCCCTGAGCACTAAGCTCATCTCGGTCGACCGAATCCACGACACCACTAAGGTGCCCATCCACTAAAAAACATACTGATCAAACCATCAGTTTACCACCATACCGAGGTGTGAGGCTCATGAATCAACGCTATACACAAAGCCATGCTATATCAAAGCTGCGCTTTGATCATCATCCACCAAACTTTGCTTTTCAACAAAAGTCTGGATCACTGCGTCTCAGCATGCCACACTATCAATCCATATCGTACCACTGATTTCTGTCAATATATAACCTCTGAGCTCGTATGTCTCAAAGAAGGGCGTTAAGCAAGAGAATAAATTCTCCGCCGCCAAACAGATATATATTTAGCAGAGATCAACGAATATGATATAAAGGAATACAATGTCAGACACACCATCCATTTACAAGTCCATTCTAGGTCTGAACGAAACCGGAGGCACTTTCCTCGCATATCCATCCATCTCCAAGTACGTCTGGACGATCACCAACTGTTTCCCTCATCTTGGGTGTATAGCCCAATCGAGATCATCAGTAATCACCCAAATGATGTGAAGACTTCCGGTCTTCAACCACCGTCTTCATCTTCGACATCTCGTCGAATCGATTATTCAGAATGGGATAAACCCGGCCTTTCTGAATAACCCATGTATATAATAAACACTTGTTACACAAACACAACAAACGCCTCATTCCAATTCAGAATATTCTTTTATTCACAAAATCACATTCTTAGGGAAAGGTTCCCATTAATTTTATCCAAGATAAATTCTTCTAAATTTATTCTTTAATCTTCCTCTGGATATCATTTCAAACTAGTCGGGATTAGCGAACCACACCGAAGTAATTATTTATTTTATTTCCCAATCCCAACCTATTCATCCCATGGAGCAAAACTGGTAATACTCCATATCTAACACCACGGTGTTATCGGTAAAATTAATTACCATTTCACATTCAAATCTAATTAAAGATTTAACTATCGCTTTGGAGCAAAACTGGTGGTACTCCATTCTCGATCACCTTTCAGATTTGATAATTTAAATTATCAATTCACATTTCAATCTAATTAAAGATTCATTAAAACTCTACTTAGTTTTAATCTTTTCAAAAATCAATATCCTGTCTTTAACTAGGTTAAAGAACCAATATCATCTAAAACACGATTCACGATAAACCCAAAATCACACTCTATTGTTAATCGGGTTAAAGAACAGGTGTTATTCAAAACACCGCTCACGATAAACCCAAATCACATTTGATATTAAATACAAGGCTCTGAATAGAAAATATACCGGCTTATATTCAATATCAAATCCTGAAACCAACAAATATCGTATTGGAAATAACGATATAAAATATATCTTTCAAATTCCCATAACAATATCTGTATAGTCACGAAATCCAACATCGAATTATTCCGAAGATAATTTCGATTCAACTCCAGTCCAATTCACGCATTGGGAATATTGATTATTTTTAAAATCACTTTCAAATTCAATTTATTTATTTCAAAAATAAATTAATTTTAATTCTAGTTCATTTCGACAAAAATCTATTTTTATCTTTTCAAATATGGAATTTTTTCACCCCAGTTCTTTCCAATTCACATATTATGATTTTACACAAATTATTGATATTTTTAATAATTTTATCAAGGCCCGTACAGTCGATTTCCATCAACGGCCATCGAACTGCACTTACAGCGACCTTTTCCAAATTCTATTTGGACATATCTCCAATTCCAACTGTTAGATTTCAAATTTCTAATATTTGTTAGAAAGCTCTTTTCGATACAAACCCAACGGTTCCGGTTTTAGGAGAATCCGACGGTCGGATCTCCCGTAATGTCCGTTCGAAGTCAATGGTCGAAATTCACGAACTACCGCGGCGCGGCGCGTTCTATTCAGGCCACTATATATATATATATATATATATATAATATATATATAATATATATTTCATCGATTTCCTTCTTAAAACGAATTTTATAAATCATTTCAAATTTGTTTCAAAAACAATTTCAACCTTTATTTCAAATTCAAATCAAAATTGAATTTTCCCTTATAAATTCTTTTTGCATTCACTTCTATTTGATTTCAATTCAAATCGATTTCAATTCTATTTCAATTTGTTTTCAATTGAATTCAATTGAATTCAGATTTGTTTTCTATTCGATTCAATTCAAATTCGTTTTCAATTCAATTCAATTCGAATTCGTTTTCTATTCGATTCAATTCAAATTCGTTTTCAATTCGATTCAATTCAAATTCGTTTTCTATTAATTTCAATTCAAATTCGTTTTCAATTCAAATTCGTTTTCTATTCAATTCAATTCAAATTCGTTTTCTATTCAATTCAATTCAAATTTGTTTTCTATTCAATTCAATTCAAATTCGTTTTGAATTTCAATTCAATTCAAATTCGTTTTCTGTTCAATTCAATTCAAATTCGTTTTCTATTCAATTCCATTCAAATTCGTTTTCTATTCAATTCCATTCAAATTCGTTTTCTATTCAATTCAATTCAAATTCGTTTTCTATTCAATTCAATTCAAATTCGTTTTCTATTCAATTCAATTCGAATTCGTTTTGAATTTCAATTCTTTTCACATATCAGATTTTGAAATCACTTTCGATATTCATTATAAAATAAAATCAATATAAATATTGTTCACGTCAAAATGGCGTCAATCTAATCAACACGGCTTCGTATATTTCTATTTTCGAATATTTCTATTTCCAATATTGAATGAGGTCCAATCAATTACCATATAATGTTAATTATATGGATTTTCTACAACACATGTATACAATAACAACGATGTATAATCAACCATCATCCAAAATGCATTCTACACTGTATAAGCATCGAATATAAATATTTAACGCTCATAACAGTCTGTCAATCAATCGATCGACATACAACTAAACAATCGGGATTAGTGTATGTCAAATATCATCCCAATACCCGTGTGGGGTTTCAAACAATCAAACACAGATTTTATTTGTGCAGTTGGGCGATGTGTAAAATTTATCATCCCAATCAATATCAGTCAGATGTGTGTATATAAATAAATCGTCCGATTTGTTTATTTTTATTTTATTTCATATACACGTTAAAAATTCTATTTTTAACTATAAAATATTTTGCACTATAAAATATTTTATTTCGTTTCACATCACACAATCAACTACACATCAAAACCAAACAAACAAACATACAAGCCGTCCATGGTCTGTGGACGACGGGTGTCGGGTGCTACTAAACACTGTCTGCATCCTAGTATATATTTTTGACTAGAAAACAAAATTAAAAGGTGAGAAGTTCTCACCAAAGCTATCCCAACTCCACGACACTTCATTTGTAGAAAATCTCCGCCGTTTCTTCTTTCGTCACTTTCGTCATTTGTATTCTCTACCTATATAAAAATCGAATTTTTACTTTGCTATTGAATATATAAAAATCGAATTTTTACTTCGTTATTCAATATATAAAAATCGAATTTTTACTTCGCTATTCAATATATGAAAATCGAATTTTTACTTTGCTATTCAATATATAAAAATCGAATTTTTTACTTTGCTATTCAATATATAAAAATCGAATTTTTACTTTGCTATTCAATATATAAAAATCGAAATTTTTACTTTGCTATTCAATATATAAAAATCGAATTTTTACTTTGCTATTCAATATATAAAAATCGAATTTTTACTTTGCTATTCAATTTATAAAAATTGAATTTTCACTTTGCTATTCAATCATAGCTTTAATAAAATAAAAACTCTAACTTTAAATAAAATAAAGACAAAAAAAAAGAAATCATACCTTTCCTAAAATCATACCTTTATTAAATAAAATAAAATAAAACATATTTTTATTCAACAAAAACATTTGTATATTTTTAATTTCAAATACAATACTCATTTTATTTTTAAAACATTGCTAATGTTATTGATATATAAAAAAAAACTAAAATTTAAACTAATTAACAACTAATTAATTAAGTAAATTAATTACCATTTCATTCTGAACAACACTGCAGTGGCTTCGAACTAAGGTCTAAGGCTAGGGACGGTCGTTGCTTCGCCGGAGGGTCTTTGGAGGTCGAACGGAGATGGGAGGGTGCTGCGTCCAGAGGTGGGGCGTCGGTCTTCTTTGCTAGGGTTCGGGGTTGTGGGGTTCGAGGGGTGACAGCGCGAGAGGGAAGAAGGAGAGGAGGGGTGGTGCTGCGAGACCAGGGGAGTGCGGTGCCGTCGTGCGGATGCCATGGTGGGCGGAGCTGAGGACGCGGAGGCGTGGGGCGGTGGAGCGCCACCATCGACAATCGAATTGGGGGAGGTAGGAGGGTCAACGCGTGGTTTTCTGTAAACAGGGGGCTCGATTTGTTTTGAAGGGGAAAAGTAACAGGGGTGTGTTATTGAAAACAAATCTACATTATATTTATTTATTTATTAATTCCCATATATATCCTTTTTCATTCGAACACCAAACGAAACCCAACGACTGTCGCCCCTAGCTATTTACCCCCATTCCGAACACAATGGGATATGTATCGTAGGCTGATTCGATCGTTTCGATCTGTTTTCATCAAAATCAACATATAACTCTATATACTGAATTTGAACGCACATTTCAATTTACCGGGGTCACATACTAACTCGAAAAATTTCAGAAAAATATTTTCTAGCTTCCTATTGACGATACGGTCCTAACAAAACTAGTTTCATCAGATTCTGAGACCGTTTGAAAAATGGCCATTTTCCAGTCAATTAAAATCAACTGAAACTGGTCAAACGCGTTTTCCTTTGCCACGCTCACATATTGATTCGAAAAATTATGAAATTTGGAATCTAGCAATAACCTAACATCCCGGATCTAACAAAAGTGGTTTCGTCGAAATCCGAGGTCGTTTGCAAAATTTCCATTTTAAGGGCCTGAATTCTATAGCGACTATTCAGAATTTTCAACTGGACATATCTTTTTATTCCCGCAATGAAATTTCAATTTTTCGGATTCGTTGGAAAGATATTCTCTATTAGATTCCATTATTTTTGGTTTCACTAAAATCCAGTTTATTTTGCACCCAGTAAGTTCATTTGAATTTTGAAATCGAATTATCGAACTACCGCGCCATTTTCAATTCCTTTTATAATTTAAAATAAATATTTATATTCTAACGACGAACTATATAAATATATTCGTTCGAATTCTATTCAAAATAAATTTCTCGTCGTTATTATTTAAAATAATTCATTTTAAATAATCAAAATTCGATTAATTGCCAAAATAAAAAATTTAAATTGGCCCAGATTTCCTGGTTATTACAATCTCCCCCACTTAAAACTTTTAGTCCCCGAAAAGGAATGAAGCCGAAAGTTGTTTTGAATACCAACTCAATTTTCATTGTTTTGATTATGGCTTAAGTTCTTCAACTTTTCAGTTTCTAAGAACTTTTCAAATTTTTCAAAAATTTGGCTAACATCCTAAATTTTCGAAAAATTTCGCCATAACCTCCCCTGCACCGGGAGCACGGGAAAATCCCGAAATTGCCATACAGGCCTTCTGATCTCAAAAAGAAAAAGAAAAAGCCAAGCGGCTAGCCAATCGGCTCATAAAATCATTATCACCCAAACAAAACAGTAAATTATGATAAACATGTACCTATTTGTCGGGCAAACAATTTTATTTCTCTGCTCTAGCCTCCTTGCTATGACCTGTTCAATGTAAGTACATGTATATGCAAGCAAATGCGACTAATTTCCAATACAACTCACTATTTGATCAAATTGGCTATATGGTTAAAATTTCAATTAATCAAAACTGTAATCAAACAACACAACCATCAATCAATTAGTTGATTAGCTTTTCAAATTCATAACTTTGATATATAGTAAAAAAAATCAGATTTTTGATGCAAAATCACAACAACAAGCCCTATCTAATTTTGGTTCTCACACCAGTCTAATGGAAATATATAGAAATCTCGCTTTCGATACTCGAATTCCAATTCTGATGATGTCTAGACTATCATCAGAATCGTCTCTGGGCGACTAGAGTGTGATTCTATATCTATTCAGTATATTAAAACTTCAAATACACGTGGATCATACGTATACGCAAAGTCTATATATACTGGACTGTCCAAATTCAAACATAATAACTAATCAAATACGAATAGTTGATTTAAATTTTCAAAACAAAAATTGTTTTCATTTTCAAAAATATACTCTTCACACTCGTTCTAGGATACTACTGATCCCATCTCTAACGAGTCATTCCATTGGATATTACTAATCAATATCTGATGAATTCTTTCGTATGACTCTAAGGTGTCTTTTTCTCGAGCTCTGTAAACCAAAGCTCTGATACCAAATGAAGCGACCCGAACTTCCCCGGTCTCCGAAGAGATGAGAAAGAACGAATTACTGTGAGGACAAGACAAATCAGAACACACACGGAAGAACATTTCATTGTTAATTACAACAATTCCATTAGAATACAAGAATATACAGAGTATAAATGAATATTACACAGAAATATCAGAGATTTAAATTACATTGCAGCGGAAAATAATACAATACACAACTAGAAGAGATATACGGAAACAAAGCTTTCCGGATATCATTCCAGCTGTAAACCAGGATCCTGTGAATATAAATCTGCAAAACCAAAACTACTAGCTGCCCGTGTCGAAAATAAGGGCACCCAGAGTTTAGGTTAAAACAATAAACTCCAGGTCAGTCATGGGACTGGTGTGACAACAAAAACAGTTATTAATCTTTACTTTTAAAGTTAGGTAAATCAAGGGACCACGCCGTATAACACGGAATGGATTTCCTCCCAAGAATACCAGTGCATAAAACAACAACGCAATGCTAAATAAAGAAAAATAAAGCTATTATAAGACCCAGGTCCTATCACACAATGTAACACAAGCCGGAGGATAGGGTTTTCCCTTATAATAGACAAACATGCTTAGTACATTTAAAATAAATCATTTGATACTACTATAAGTGCATAGCGTGTAAAACAACTTCAAATCATAAGTATCAATCATAGACGACATGGGTACCATATATCATGTCGCCATACTAGTTCTACAATTAAAACCGCAATATTGCGTATCGGAAATTGGATTTCTGTCATGGTGCCTCCTGATTCGAAAGATCGATCGCGTAATGCAATTCCCCACGGCTTACGTCCCAACAAGAGAAAACACCGTCTGCACATCCGCACTTTTGGGACTAGAGTATCACCGTGGCTTATGTCCCAGCGAGAGAAAACACCTCTTACTCTATATATCCCTGAGCACTAAGCTCATCTCGGTCGGCCGAATCCACGACACCACTAAGGTGCCCATCCACTAAAAAGCATACTGATTAAACCATCAGTTTACCACCATACCGAGGTGTGAGGCTCGCGAATCAACGCTATACACAAAGCCATGCAATATCAAAGCTGTGCTTTGATCATCATCCACCAAACTTTGCTTTTCAACAAAAGTCTGGATCACTGCGTCTCAGCATGCCACACTATCAATCCATATCGTACCACTAATTTCTGCCAATATATAACCTCTGAGCTCATATGTCTCAGAGAAGGGCGTTAAGCAAGAGAATAAATTCTCCGCCGCCAAACAGATATATATTTAGCAGAGATCAACGAATACGATATAAAGGAATACAATGCCAGACACACCATCCATTTACAAGTCCGTTCTAGGTCTGAACGAAACCGGAGGCACTTTCCTCGCATATCCATCCATCTCCAAGTACGTCTGGACGATCACCAACTGTTTCCCTCATCATGGGTGTACAGCCCAATCGAGATCATCAGTAATCACCCAAATGAAGTGAAGACTTCCGGTCTTCAACCACCATCTTCATCTTCGACATCTCGTCGAATCGGTTATTCAGAATGGGATAAACCCGGCCTTTCTGAATAACCCGTGTATATAATAAACACGTGTTACACAAACACAACAAACGCCTCATTCCAATTCAGAATATTCTTTTATTCACAAAATCACATTCTTAGGTAAAGGTTCCCATTAATTTTATCCAAGATAAATTCTTCTAAATTTATTCTTTAATCTTCCTCTGGATATCATTTGAAACTAGTTGGGATTAGCGAACCACACCAAAGTAATTATTTATTTTATTTCCCAATCCCAACCTATTCATCCCATGGAGCAAAACAGGTAATACTCCATATCTAACACCACAGTGTTATTGGTAAAATTAATTACCATTTCACGTTCAAATCTAATTAAAGATTTAACTATTGCTTTGGAGCAAAACTGGTGGTACTCCATTCTCGATCACCTTTCAGATTTGATTATTTAAATTATCAATTCACATTTCAATCTAATTAAAGATTCAATAAAACTCTACTTAGTTTTAATCTTTTCAAAAATCAATATCCTGTATTTAACTGGGTTAAAGAACCAATGTCATCTAAAACACGATTCACGATAAACCCAAAATCACACTCTATTTTTAATTGGGTTAAAGAACAGGTGTTATTCAAAACACCGCTCACGATAAACCCAAATCACATTTGATATTAAATACAAGGCTCTGAATAGAAAATATACCGGCTTATATTCAATATCAAATCCTGAAACCAACAAATATCGTATTGGAAATAACGATATAAAATATATCTTTCAAATTCCCATAACAATATCTGTATAGTCACGAAATCCAACATCGAATTATTCCGAAGATAATTTCGATTCAACTCCAGTCCAATTCACGCATTGGGAATATTGATTATTTTTAAAATCACTTTCAAATTCAATTTATTTATTTCAAAAATAAATTGATTTTAATTCTAGTTCATTTCGACAAAAATCTATTTTTATCTTTTCAAATATGGAATTTTTTCACCCCAGTTCTTTCCAATTCACATATTATGATTTTACACAAATTATTGATATTTTTAATAATTTTATCAAGGCCCGTACAGTCGATTTCCATCAACGGCCATCGAACTGCATTTACAGCGACCTTTTCCAAATTTTATTTGGACGTATCTCCAAATCCAACCGTTAGATTTCAAATTTCTAATATTCGTTAGAAAGCTCTTTTCAATACGAACCCAACGGTTCCAGTTTTAGGAGAATCCGTCGGTCGGATCTCCTGTAATGTCCGTTCGAAGTCAATGGTCAAAATTCACGAACTGCCGCGGCGCGGCGCGTTCTATTCAGGCCATTATATATATAATATATATATATATATATATATATTATATATATTTCGTCGATTTCCTTTTTAAAACGAATTTTATAAATCATTTCAATTTTGTTTCAAAAATAATTTCAACCTTTATTTCAAATTCAAATCAAAATTGAATTTTCCCTTATAAATTCTTTTTGCATTCACTTCTATATGATTTCAATTCAAATCGATTTCAATTCTATTTCAATTCGTTTTAAATTGAATTCAATTCAATTCAGATTTGTTTTCTATTCGATTCAATTCAAATTCTTTTCAATTCGAGTTCATTTTCTATTCGATTCAATTCAAATTCATTTTCAATTCGATTCAATTCAAATTCATTTTCTATTAATTTCAATTCAAATTCGTTTTCAATTCAATTCAATTCAAATTCGTTATCTATTCAATTCAATTCAAATTCGTTTTCTATTCAATTCAATTCAAATTCGTTTTCTATTCAATTCAATTCAAATTCGTTTTGAATTTCAATTCAATTCAAATTCGTTTTCTATTCAATTCAATTCAAATTCGTTTTCTATTCAATTCAATTCAAATTCGTTTTCTATTCAATTCAATTCAAATTCGTTTTCTATTCAATTCAATTTGAATTCGTTTTGAATTTCAATTCTTTTCACATATCAGATTTTGAAATCACTTTCGATATTCATTATAAAATGAATAAAATCGATATAAATATCGTTCACGTCAAAATGGCGTCAATCTAATCAACACGGCTTCATATATTTCTATTTTCGAATATTTCTATTTCCAATATTGAATGAGGTCCAATCAATTACCATATAATGTTAATTATATGGATTTTCTACAACACATGTATACAATAACAACGATGAATAATCAACCATCATCCAAAGTGCATTCTACACTGTATAAGCATCGAATATAAATATTTAACGCTCATAACAGTCTGTCAATCAATCGATTGACATACAACTAAACAATCGGGATTAGTGTACGTCAAATATCATCCCAATACCCGTGTGGGGTTTCAAACAATCAAACACAGATTTTATTTGTGCAGTTGGGCGATGTGTAAAATTTATCATCCCAATCAATATCAGTCAGATGTGTGTATATAAACAAATCGTCCGATTTGTTTATTTTTATTTCATTTCATATACACGTTAAAAATTCTATTTTTAACTATAAAATATTTTCCACTATAAAATATTTTATTTCGTTTCACATCACATAATCAACTACACATCAAAACCAAACAAACAAGCATACAAGCCGTCCATGGTCTGTGGACGACGGGTGTCGGGTGCTACAAAACACCGTCTGCATCCTAGTATATATTTTTAACTAGAAAACAAAATTAAAAGTGAGAATTTCTCACTAAAGCTATCCCAACTCCATGACACTTCATTTGTAGAAAATCTCCGCCGTTTCTTCTTTCGTCACTTTCGTCATTCGTGTTCACTACCTATATAAAAATCGAATTTTTACTTCGCTATTGAATATATAAAATTCGAATTTTTTACTTTGCTATTCAATATATAAAATTCGAATTTTTTACTTTTCTATTCAATATATAAAAATCAAATTTTTACTTCGCTATTCAATATATAAAAATCGAATTTTTACTTCGCTATTCAATATATAAAAATCGAATTTTTACTTCGCTATTCAATATATGAAAATCGAATTTTTACTTTGCTATTCAATATATAAAAATCGAATTTTTACTTTGCTATTCAATATATAAAAATCGAATTTTTACTTTGCTATTCAATATATAAAAATTGAATTTTTACTTTGCTATTCAATCATAGCTTTAACAAAATAAAAACCCTAACTTGAAATAAAATAAAGACAAAAAAAAAAGAAATCATTCCTTTCCTAAAGATCATACCTTTATTAAATAAAATAAAATAAAACATATTTTTATTCAACAAAAACATTTGTATATTTCTAATTTCAAAAACAATACTCATTTTATTTTTAAAACATTACTATTGTTATTGATATATAAAAAAAACTAAATTTTAAACTAATTAACAACTAATTAATTAAGTAAATTAATTACCATTTCATTCTGAACAACACTGTTGTGGCTTCGAACTAAGGTCTAAGGCTAGGGACGGTCGTTGCTTCGCCGGAGGGTCTTTGGAGGTCGATCGGAGATGGGAGGGTGCTGCGTCCAGAGGTAGGGCGTCGGTCTTCTTTGCTAGGGTTCGGGGTTGTGGGGTTCGAGGGGTTACAACGCGAGAGGGAAGAAGGAGAGGAGGGGTGGTGCTGCGAGACCAGGGGAGTGCGGTGCCGTCGTGCTGATGCCAGGGTGGGCGGAGCTGAGGACGCGGAGGCGTGGGGCGGTGGAGCGCCACCATCGATAATCGATTTGGGGGAGGTAGGAGGGTCAACGGGTGGTTTTTTGTAAATAGGGGGCTCGATTTGTTTTGAAGGGGAAAAGTAACAGGGGTGTGTTATTGAAAACAAATCTACATTATATTTATTTATTTATTAATTCCCATATATATCCTTTTTCATTCGAACACCAAACAAAACCCAACGACTGTCGCTCCTAGCTATTTACCCCCATTCCGAACACAATGGGATATGTATCGTAGGATGATTCGATCGTTTCGATCTGTTTTCGTCAAAATCAACATATAACTCTATATATTGAATTTGAACGCATATTTCGATTTACCGGAGTCACATACTAACTCGAAAAATTTCATAAAAATATTTTCTAGCTTCCTATTGACGATACGGTCCTAACAAAACTAGTTTCATCAGATTCTGAGACCGTTTGAAAAATGCCCATTTTCCAGTCGATTAAAATCAACTCAAACTGGTCAAACGCGTTTTCCTTTGCCATGCTCAAATATTGATTCGAAAAATTATGAAATTTGGAATCTAGCAATAACCTTACATCCCAGATCTAACAAAAGTGGTTTCGTCAAAATCCGAGGTCGTTTGCAAAATTTCCATTTTTAAGGGCCTGAATTCTATAGCGACTATTCAGAATTTTCAACTGGACATATCTTTTTATTCCCGCTATGAAATTTCAATTTTTCGGATTCGTTGGAAAGATATTCTCTATTAGATTCCATTGTTTTTGGTTTCACTAAAATCCGGTTTATTTTGCACCCGGTAAGTTCATTTGAATTTTGAAATCGAATTATCGAACTACCGCGCCATTTTCAATTCCTTTTATAATTTAAAATAAATATTTATATTCTAACGACGAACTATATAAATATATTCGTTCTAATTCTATTCAAAATAAATTTCTCGTCGTTATTATTTAAAATAATTCATTTTAAATAATCAAAATTCACTAAAATTGCCAAAATAAAAAATTTAAATTGGCCCAGATTTCCGGGTTATTACAAACAGGTTGGAAGAGTTGGTTGTTTCTTTGCTTGGTTATCGGAATATGATGTCCGACAAATAGGTACGCCTTGATATTATCAACTAGTTGGTTGATTTCACACCTCTGATTTGAATAGCAGTTTGGCTTTTTATTTTGGATCGATATAAAGGCCCACAACAGCGAGTTGTTGTTGTTTGGATTGAGACGTGCAGTGGAGATGCTGATGAAATTTTCGCAAATATTTAAAACAAAATTTATTTTAATAATGTTTTAAAATAATTATTTTGAAAAATATAATTGGGTTTGGAGCATTCTTCTTACTTAGCAATTTCGGGGACGAAATTCTATTAAGGGGGGAAGAATGTAACATCCCAGATTTTTCGGTATTTAATTTTGGATATTTAAATGTGTTTTAAAATATTTTTATTATAAGTATAATTGGGATTTATATTTAATTTATCGATTTAACGACCATCGAACGTATAAATTTATATTTAATAAATAAATGAATAACAGCTTAAATGCAAGTCTTTGTACATTTTTCTTAATTTGGTACCCTTAGCTGATAATAGGAAGAAAGTAAGTGGGTGTTGATTGCTCAAAATTTCAGTAACGCTCATAATGGTTTGCTTTGAATAGTCTTGAAAACTATTTATGATTTGAACTATTTGTGCAGAAACAAATCACAAGTGCTTTGAGTTGTTTGTCGTAAAAACTCCACTGAATTATCATCGCATTACAAATTTATGAATTATCATGTTCCCAAGTTGTGCATCAACAAATTCAACCATCACATGTTTAGCGATCATCTCATTACAGTACTTAGATAACGCATGTCTGGTAATCCCAACTAAAACAATTTTAGTTCCTCATGTCTACCTATCCTACCATACTACTGCACCCAAACTTCACTTCATTTCTACCTAGAAAGCACATGCCAGCTCTTTTTCCATGCAAATCTATACACTAAATAGCATGTACGTCCTACTTAAATTTAAAACATATCCCTGTGGCAGAATTTGAAATGGATTTGCCAACTCATAATGTACATCTGCAGCTATTTACAAAATTTTCCAGCCTAGCCTATGCATTCCTTTTCAAGGTGACTGTGTTTACATTACAGAACCCATCCCTCTACTGAAATGAAATCGAATTGAAAACGCAGCTGCATCTCTATCCATGTAACTACTATTGTTTCGTACCTACCCAAGTAAGGCTGCTCGTATTTTCTCTTCAGTCCTAGCCATCTACTGTGACACCCCACCTCCTTTAAGGTCACTCACTAAGGGAATGCCTTAATTTTGGTGGAGCGTTTATTGTGTATAGAATAGAAAAGTAAACAAGACAGATAAATATATTGGTACTTGGAAAACAAAAACCACTTTTATTGCAGTGGAGAAATGTTTGGTTACATCACATCAAAAGCCAACTACAAAACCAAATACACTTATTATCCATCTTGACAAATAAGTTCTGAGTAAACAAAATAAAAAAAATAACCCCAACACCAAATAGCTATAAATAAGATAGGCTGAACTTTACTTCAGCGATCCAGGAAACTTCCAAAAAGAGAGAGATAAAGTTGTCCAAATCAAGCTCCACTAGTGCTAGTCCCACCCTGAGCACCTTGGGAGGGGGAGGAGGAAGGAAGAAAAGAGGTGGAAGCAAAGGGGGTCAGACATAAAGTCTGGCGAGTGCAATAAATTTAACAATATAATCATTAAGTAACTAGGATAAGGCATAAGCTGGAAAATAAGGAAATGACTGTGAACCAATGGGCATGTCAGAGTAAACAAAGGAATAAGATGAACAAAGATAACGTTAAAGGCGCACCTAATCATTATAAGATAATTACTACATTACACCACACCAAACACCCTAAAAGTTGATCCCGCCTACCAAACTTAATAATGATAATGGTAGTTTCGTGTACCCCTAGATGCCTTCATAGGTGTCGCCTACCCCAATCTCCACTAGGTGTACCCACTACCCCCATTCGATCGTCTCCCTAACTCGTAGATACCCATGCTGGCCCCACAGTGGGGTGTATCACTCCCGAAAGTGGCAACCAGATACCACCAAAAATGCACGGCTTATATCTACACGATGCAACAACGTCTTACCTACCAGCCCGGGGCACACACGCACATGACCTCGTTGGACTTGTGTTGTCACCGCTAACCTGTTTTGACCTCTTACAATCAAACCCAGTACGCGTGTCCCGTCCTCGACTTGGGTCGAGCCCACAAAGATACTTAATGAGTTACTGGTTGAAAAGAGCCCCCACGTATGACACAAGCTTTCCACCTATGCTTGGTCCCCTCTAAGGTTTTTCCCACTTAACCCCATTCTTATTCATGTCTTCTTACATGTTTCAATCTTGGTTAAGTGCATCTAAACGTATTTCATTTATAGATATTTCACATGCAAAATACTCCTTTTAAACCATTCACTTAAATCATGAATATATTTCCTTCATATACCATTTGATTCATGTTTAAAAATACTATCTTAAGCCAAATTTTTAGTTATAGCTTCTATCCAAAATTTCTCATATAAGTCTCATTTCTTTTTATTTTAATCTTTTAAAATCCCGTTTAACATTTCCTTGATAATAGCTAAGTTTTAAATCTCATTTCGAATATTGGTTTCAAAACCCATTTCCGTATCACTATGCAAAATCAATGTATCCAACGATAAATAATTCAATATATATTCTCATTCATAACAAATACTTGATTCATTCATTCGAATGGGTTTTTCTATTTTCAATTCTATTCAAAATTTAAATTTCTATTTTTGAAAATAGAATTTCTTTTTAACACTCATATTTCCTTTTCTATATTTGAAAATATTTTATGGTATTTAAATACCAAAATTTCTAGGTCAAGGTAGCTCAACCATAACAAAGTCAATCACTGGCTATATATATCACATCAAAATCAAGAAAAAAGCAGTAATATAAATATTGAGGAACCCAGTTGGGTCCCTCCAACCTGTTTCCCTGCATCTACAGATGTTGATTAACATCAACCATATTATTTCACATCAATATGAAATAACAGAACTAATCATCGATCAACGATGTAATCATATCAACCAATTTTATTAACTATTCAACCAAGCAACCATTTTACAGTATAAAATAAATTTAAATTTTCGTTTATATAAAAATATAAACGAAGCAGAGTTAGTGAGTTTACTCACCTTGTTTTGTCGTTGACGATTCTACCTTTGTCTCGTTTTAAAATCAAATAAGCGCTTGATTTTCTATGAAAGTCAATAACTCAGTTCTCCGCCTCACTAATACCACAATGTAGATTTCGTCATTATGATTCCATCATGAACGGTTACATCTGATTCTGTTCACAAACGAAATAAATATAATAATTAATTTTTTTTTATTATTACAAGTTCAACATGTTAAATAGGTCATTAATTAGCTATATAATTTATCCTTATTTTCTTATTCACAATAATTATCCTTCTTCCTTGAATTTTCAATAATTTGGTAGCAGGAAGTGCTTAACTCAATCATAACCTGATATTCAACGCCGAAGTCATTCGACTTCTTGTGATATTGTAGGTTTTTGAATTTTTGGATTATGACTTCCTTAACTGACCAAGAATCAATATTTTTCTGCAACCAGGTCTTTCAAATGGGAAGATTTCATAAAATGCTTACGCTTGATTTTGGAGATGCCATCAGCAAGTGATTCCATGCCACTGGTAGTTGCTATAGATACATCCATCAATACCATCCCCCACGTGTACAACATTATCCATTCAACCAACTCACACCCGCATTTCTGAACCCGTTAACATAGCCATTACCGCTCCTATCATCATCTCATATGCGATGCCAAATCCCTCCACAAGAATAGATCCCAACTTCTACCAAACCCATCTCCTTTGCAAACCATACATCACCTTTTCAACCTCACGTCACCCCACTCTTTACTCATCAACCCAACTTCTTCTCCTCAAAACCGATTCTCCAGTATCCTCCTCTTTTTTTTTCACGAGCTCACTTCTGTGACTACCCGTCAACCTTTACCTCCACTAATCATGTAATAACCCGAAAATCTGGGCCAGTTTAAAATTTTTATTTTAGCGATTTTAGCGAATTTTGATTATTTAAAATGAATTATCTTAAATAATATCGACGTGAAATTTATTTTGAATGGAATTCGATGTATATATTATATACGTCGTCGTTAGAATATAATATTTATATATAATTATAAATGGAATTGAAAATGGCGCGGTAGTTCGATAATTCGATTTCAAACTTCAATTGAATATACCGGGTGCAAAACAATCCGGATTTTAGTGAAACCAAAAACATTAGAATCTAATTGATAATATCTTTCCAACGAATCCGAAAAATCAAGATTTCATAGCGGGAATCAAAAGTTATGTCCAGTTGAAAATTCTGAATAGTCGCTATGGAATTCAGGCCCTTAAAAATAGACATTTTGCAAATGACCTCGGATTTCGACGAAACCACTTTTCTTCGATCCGCAGTGTCAAATTATAGTTAGATTCCAAATTTCATAATTTTTTGAATCAATATGTGAGCGTGGCAAAGGAAAACGCGTTTGACCGGTTTCAGTTGATTTTAATCGACTGGAAATTGACCATTTTTCCAACGGTCTCAGAATTCGACGAAACTAATTTTGTTAGGACCGTATCGTCAATATGAAGCTAGAAAATATTTTTCGAGAATTTTTAGAGTTTGTATGCGACCCCGGTAATTTGAAATGTACGTTTAAAATTCAATATAGTGATTTAAATGTAAATTCAAAGGAAACTGATCGAAACGATCAAATCAACCTACGATACATATCCCATTGTGTTCAGAATGGGGGTAATACGCTATGGACGACAGGCGGTGGGTTTCGTTTCGAGGTCGAAAATAAAAGTAGCTTTTTAGGATTAATTTAATAAATAAAATAATATATATATTTCCCTTTTAAACCCTCACCCCCCTTCTCTCATTTTTAAATCGATTTCCACCAGAAAAAAAAAGAATTAGGCGACGGAGAAGGAAGGGGGAGGAGCCGCCGCTCCTCCCGCCACCTCGCTCGAAACCCTACCCCCCCAGTGCCGCGGCGAGCCACCCAGACCCCCCCCCCCAATCGAAGAACCGACGCCCCCTTTCCCCTACCGATCCCCTCCACCGAGCCTCGCATCCCACCCCCTTGCGCCACCATCAGCACCCCCATCCTCCCCACCGCGACACCCTCCAAACCCCCCCCTCGAACGATGCATCGCAGACCCTCCCCAGGAAACCCGAACCCTAGCCTCCCTCCCAACCGCCGACGAGGCCTCCAGCCTCTGACCCACCGCCTCGACGCCCTCCGACGCACACCAGAGCCCAAAAACCCCTCTGAATCGATAACGCAGTAAGTCGCATTGATTTATTTATTTTCGTTTTGTCTTTTTTTTTTATATATATTATTTTTATTCGGTAGGATTAGCATTATCTTGTGACTGAAGTTAGGGATGTCTTGAAAATATAGAAGGCGAAACCTTTTAAATAGAAAAGACGGAATTTTTATTATGTAGAAGGTGTAAGAATATGATTTTTATATTTTTAAAGTAGTAAAAATATAATCTTTTATATTGTAGAAAGATAAAAATATGATTTTTATATTTTTAAAGTATTAAAAATATAATCTTTACTATATAGAAGATGTAAAAATATGATTTTTGGTTAGGTAGAGAGTTAAAAATATAATTTTTACATGTTAGGAATATTAAAAATATCATCTTTTTATAGGTAGCAAAATAAAATGTGATTTCTATAGGGATGAAATTGAAAAGGTAAAATCTTTAAAAATGAAAAGACGATATTTTAAAAATAGTAAAGGCGAAAACTTTATTTTTATAAAGGCGAAAACTTTATTTTTATAAAGGCGAAAACTTTATTTTTATGTGAAAACTTTATTTTTATAAAGGCGAAAACTTTATTTTTATAAAGGCGAAAACTTTATTTTTATAAAGGCGAAATCAATATTTTTGAAATGGAATTTTTATCTATATGACACCAAAGTAAAAATTCGATTTTTATATATTGAATAGCATAGTAAAAATTCGATTTTTATATATTGAATAGCATAGTAAAAATTCGATTTTTAAATATATGAAGTGATTATAAGAATATGATTTTTAAATTGAAAGTGAATAAATAAAAACGTGATTTTTATTTTAAAGACATCGAAATATAAAAATGTGTGATTTTTATATATGTAGTGACTACGGGCAACGAAGGTGATAAAAAGGCGAGAATGAAGAAGATTTCTATAAAAGAAGAGTCAAGATGAGTGGATAGCTTTCGGTGAGAACTTCTCACTCAAAAATCTTTTTTTCTAGTCATATATATATACTAGGATGCAGACGGTGCTTAGTAGCACCCGACACCCGTCATCCACAGACCATGGATGACTTGCTTGTTAAATTGTTTGGTTGAGTGGTTGGAATTGAATTGTTTGGTGAAATGGAATGGATTTGATTGATGTGTGAATGGCGTGGGCCTTCACTAGACCGGGGATAAGGCTAGGCCTCGTCCCGTTTCTAGTATCGTGCCGTTATGCCGCCGAAATTTCCCAAAATATGTTAGAAAAATAAAAATATCATTTTTATTGTGTAAATGAACTGAATAGAAATTCATGTGTTGAAATAGAATATTTTATCGTTAAAAAATATAATTTTTAACGTGAAGTGAATAAAATAAAATATTCATTTACAAACCGGACAGTTTGTTTATGTACACCTATTTGAAGGACATTGATTGGGACGATAAATTTTACACATCGCCCAACTGCACAAATAAAATCTGTGTTTGATTGTTTGAAACCCCACACGGGTGTTGGGATGAAATTTGAAGTTCACTCATCCTGATTGATTAAATATGTCGATCGATTGATTGACAGGCTGTTATAAGCGTAAGATATCTATATTTGATGCTTATATAGTGTAGTGCACTTTGGTTGATAGTTGATTATTTTTAAATGCTATTATATACATGTGTTGTATGGAATCCATATAATTAACATTATATGGTGATTGATTGGGCCTCATTCCAATCGGGAAAATAATAAATATTTTAAAGGGAAATTCATGTGTTTAATATAAAAATAGTCATGTGTTGACGATGTTCATGTGTTGAAACTATTCATGTGTTGAGTAAAATATTTTAATAATAAAATTCACATCTTCATCATATTTAAAATTAGAACTACTTCACGGTGGAGTCTAATTGAAATCAAACGATAAATACCATAGTTTTGTAAAATATTTTACATAACAAAAATAGTGATGTGTTGACAGTACTCATGTGTTGAGATTAGTCGTGTGTTGAAAGAAATATAGATTCATGTGTTGAATGGAATAAATATTCATTTGTTGAATAGAATAACGGATTTATTGAAATATATAAAGCCGTTTGATTATAGTTGCGCTATTTTGACGTGAACGATATTTATATCGATTATATTCGTTTTTATAATGAATATAGAAAAGAAGTGATTTCAAAATATAACATTTAGAAAATATTATCATTTATATAGTTATGATATGAAATATTCAATTTTGATTAGAAATTGAATATAGAGTTGAAATGGTTTTGAAAACGAATTTAAAACGATTTATAAAATACGTTTTAAAAGGAAATTGACGAAATATATATAATATATATATATTATATATAAAATGGCCTGAATAGAACGCGCCGCTCTGCGGCAGTTCGTGAATTTCGACCATTGACTTCGAATTGACGTTACGGGAGATCCGACCGTCGGATTCTCCTAAAACCGGAACCGTTGGGTTCGTATCGAAAAGAGCTTTCCAATGAATATTAGAAATTTGAAATCTAACGGTTGGATTTGGAATTATGTCCAAATCAAATTTGAAAAAGGTCGCTGTAAGTGCAGTTCGATAGCCGTTGATGGAAATCGACTGTACGGGCCTTGATAAAATTATTGAAAATATTGATAATTTGTGTAAAATCATAATATGTGAATCGGAAAGAACTGGGATGAAGAATTCCACATTTGAAATGATAAAAATAGATTTTTATCGAAATGAACCAGTTGTGAACTAGAATTAAAATCAATTTATTTTTAAAATAAATAAATTGAATTTGAAGGTGATTTTAAAAATAATCAGTATTCCCAATACATGAATTGGACTGGAGTTGAATCGAAATTATCTTCGGAATATTTCGATGTTGGATTTCGTGACTATACAGATATTGTTATGGGAATTTGAAAGATATATTTTATATCGTTATTTCCAATACGATATTCGTTGGTTTCAGAATTTGATGTTGAATATAAGCCGGTACATTTTCTATTCAGAGCCTTGTATTTAATATCAAATGTGATTTGGGTTTATCGTGAATCGTGTTTTAGATGACATTGGTTCTTTAACCCAGTTAAAGGCAAGATGTTGATTTTTGAAAAGATTAAAACTAAGTGGAGTTTTAATGAATCTTTAATTAGATTAAAAATGTGAATTGATAATTTAAATTATCAAATCTGAAAGGTGATCGAGAATGGAGTACCACCAGTTTTGCTCCAAAGCGATAGTTAAATCTTTAATTAGATTTGAACGTGAAATGCAATAACACCGTGGTGTTAGATGTGGAGTGTTGCCAGTTTTCTCCATGGGATATATAGGTTGGGATTGGGAAATAAAATAAATAATTACTTCGGTGTGGTTCGTTAATCCCGACTAGTTTGAAATGATATCCAAAGGAAGATTATAGGATAAATTTGGAAGAATTTATCTTGGATAAAATTAATGGGAACATTTCCCTAAGAACGTGATTTTGTGAATAAAAGAATATTCTGAAGTGGAATGAGGCGTTTGTTGTGTTTGTGTAACCATTTGTTCATTATATACGTGGGTTATTCAGAAAGGCCGGGTTTATACCCATTCTGAATAACCGATTCGACGAGATGTCGAAGATGAAGACGGTGGTTGAAGACCGGAAGTCTTCACATCGTTTGGGTGATTACTGATGATCTTGATTGGGCTGTACACCCAAGATGAGGGAAACAGTTGGTGATCGTCCAGACGTACTTGGAGATCGATGGATATGCGAGGAAAGTGCCTCCGGTTTCGTTCAGACCCAGAGCGAACTTGTAAATGGATTGTGTGTCTGACATCGGATTTTATTCTGTGTTGATTGATCTCTATTAAATATACATCTGTTTGGCGGCGGAGAATTTATTCTCTTGCTTAACGCCCTTCTCTGAGATGCACGAGCTCAGAGGTTGTATATCGATGGACATCAGTCGCATGGAGTGAATTGCCTGTGTGGCACGCATAAGTGGCAATTGATCAAGGCTTCTGTTGAAAAGCAAAGTCTTGTGGTTGATGATCAAAGCACGGCCTGTGTGGCGTAGCTTTGTGTATAACGTGAATTCGCGAGCCTCACACCTCGGTATGAGTCAAAAACGGGATAGTGACTGCAGGGAGAGCACGACGTTTCTTTCTAGCTAGGGTGGTGTCAGTGACCTACCAGCCCTGACATTTATATACTTTTCACCTGTGTGGTTGTTGGATACGAGGCGCCTCGGATATAGGTCTGTAAGGACCGGGAAACGTGTGTTCAGGAATAATTAATCCTCAAAAGTAAGAGAGGACCGGCCCTAAAGATCCACGGATCATAGTGGGGTCCTGAGGCATTTGCTAGAGTGTCTCGAATGCGGAGAGGAGCTTGCCCCTTGCCTCGACTCATGATGGAATCCAATTTCCAATACGTGTGTTTCGGTTTTATTTGTAGAACCTAGTATGGCGACATAGTGGTATGGGTCATTAATGCCGCCTATGATTGATATTTATGATTGAAATTGTTTTGACACTATACACCTATAATAGTATCAAATAATGTGTTTTAAACGTATCAAGCATGCTTTGGCTGTTATAAGGTAAAAACCCTATCCTCCGGCTTGCGTTGCATTGTGTGATGGGACCTGGGTCTTATAACAGCTTCATTTTTCTTTATTTAGCATTGCGTTGTTTGTTCTATGCACTGGTATCCTTGGGAGGAAACACGTTCCGTGTTATACGGCGTGGTCCCTTGTTTTACCGAACTTTAAAATAAAGAATTATAACTGTTTTAGTTCTCACACCAGTCCCATGACTGACCTGGAGTTTATTGTTTTAACCTAAACTCTGGGTGCCCCTATTTTCCACACGGGCAGCTAGTAGTTTTGGTTTTGCAGATTTATATTCACAGGGTCCTGATTTACAGCTGGAACGATGTTCGGAAAGCTCTGTATCCGTGTATCACTTCTAGTTGTGTTTTGTATATTTTTCCGCTGCTATGTAATTTATTGTAATCTCTGATATTTGTCGAATGTAATTTATTCATTTATACTCTGTATATTCTTGTATCTGATGGAATTGTTGTAATAACAACAAAATGTTCTTCTGTCTGCGTTCTATTTTGTCTTGTACTCAATTCTATCCGTGCTTTCCTTCACGGGGAAGTTCGGGTCGTCTCAGTTTGGTATCAGAGCTTTGGTTTACAGAGCTCGAGAACAAGACACATTAGAACCATACGAAAGAATTCATCAGATATTGGATTAGTAATATCCAATTAGAATGACTCGTTAGAGATAGGATCAGTAGTATCCTAGAATGAGTGTGAAGAGTATATTTTTCAAATGAAAACAATTTTGTTTTGAAATTTAAATTATTTTAAACGTATTTGATTATTTATTTATTTTGAATATGGACAATCCAGTATATAAAGATTTCGCGTATACGCGTCATGTACGTATATTCGAAGTTTCAATATACTAGGTAGATATAGAATCACATTCTGGACACCCGGGGATGATTCTGATGATGGTGCATCATCATCAGGATTCATATTCGAGTTTCGAAGGTGAGATTTCTATATATTTCCATTGGACTGGTGTGAGAACCAAAACTTATATAGATAGATTTATTGTTGTGAATTGGCATCAAAAACATGATTTTTTGTGTATGTATCAAAATTATCAATTTGAAACTCTAATCCACTAATTGATTGATGTTTGTGTTGTTTGTTTATTTGTTTGATAATTTTGAACCATTATGCCTAATATAATCAAATATTGAACTATATTGAAAATTGGTCACATTTGCTTGCATATAGATATATTTACATTGGACAGGTCATAGCAAGGGGCCTAGAGCCGAAGAATAAAATTTGTTTGCCCGACAAATAGGTACATGTTTACTACATAATTTACTGTTTTGTTTGGGTGATGATGATTTTATGAGCCTATTGGCTAGCCGCTTGGCTTTTTCTTTTTCTTTTTGAGATCTGAAGGACCGGAGAAGCTATTTGAAATTCCCCGATGCTCCCGGTGCAGGGGAGGTTATGGCGAAATTTTTCAAAAATTTAGGGTGTTAGCCAAATTTTTGAAGAATTTGAAAATTTTCAGAAACTGAAAAGTTGGAGAAGGCAAGCCAGATTGAACGTAGAGTTGATTAATCAAACCACTTTCGACTTTGTTCCTTTTTGGGGACGAAAAGTTTTAAGTGGAGGAGATTGTAATAACCCGAAAATCTGGGCCAGTTTAAAATTTTTATTTTAGCGATTTTAGCGAATTTTGATTATTTAAAATGAATTATCTTAAATAATATCGACGTGAAATTTATTTTGAATGGAATTCGACGTATATATTATATACGTCGTCATTAGAATATAATATTTATATATAATTATAAATGGAATTGAAAATGGCGCGGTAGTTCGATAATTCGATTTCAAACTTCAATTGAATATACCGGGTGCAAAACAATCCGGATTTTAGTGAAACCAAAAACATTAGAATCTAATTGATAATATCTTTCCAACGAATCCGAAAAATCAAGATTTCATAGCGGGAATCAAAAGTTATGTCCAGTTGAAAATTCTGAATAGTCGCTATGGAATTCAGGCCCTTAAAAATAGACATTTTGCAAATGACCTCGGATTTCGACGAAACCACTTTTGTTGGATCCGCAGTGTCAAATTATAGTTAGATTCCAAATTTCATAATTTTTTGAATCAATATGTGAGCGTGGCAAAGGAAAACGCGTTTGACCGGTTTCAGTTGATTTTAATCGACTGGAAATTGACCATTTTTCCAACGGTCTCAGAATTCGACGAAACTAGTTTTGTTAGGACCGTATCGTCAATACGAAGCTAGAAAATATTTTTCGAGAATTTTTAGAGTTCGTATGCGACCCCGGTAATTTGAAATGTACGTTTAAAATTCAATATAGTGATTTAAATGTAAATTCAAAGGAAACTGATCGAAACGATCAAATCAACCTACGATACATATCCCATTGTGTTCAGAATGGGGGTAATACGCTATGGACGACAGGCGGTGGGTTTCGTTTCGAGGTCGAAAATAAAAGTTGCTTTTTAGGATTAATTTAATAAATAAAATAATATATATATATATTTCCCTTTTAAACCCTCACCCCCCTTCTCTCATTTTTAAATCGATTTCCACCAGAAAAAAAAAAGAATTAGGCGACGGAGAAGGAAGGGGGAGGAGCCGCCGCTCCTCCCGCCACCTCGCTCGAAACCCCCCCCCCCCCAGTGCCGCGGCGAGCCACCCAGACCCCCCCCCCCAATCGAAGAACCGACGCCCCCTTTCCCCTACCGATCCCCTCCACCGAGCCTCGCATCCCACCCCCTTGCGCCACCATCAGCACCCCCATCCTCCCCACCGCGACACCCTCCAAACCCCCCTCCCTCGAACGATGCATCGCAGACCCCCCCCCCCCCAGGAAACCCGAACCCTAGCCTCCCTCCCAACCGCCGACGAGGCCTCCAGCCTCTGACCCACCGCCTCGACGCCCTCCGACGCCCACCAGAGCCAAAAACCCCTCTGAATCGATAACGCAGTAAGTCGTATTGATTTATTTATTTTCGTTTTGTCTTTTTTTTTATATATATTATTTTTATTCGGTAGGATTAGCATTATCTTGTGACTGAACTTAGGGATGTCTTGAAAATATAGAAGGCGAAACCTTTTAAATAGAAAAGACGGAATTTTTATTATGTAGAAGGTGTAAGAATATGATTTTTATATTCTTAAAGTAGTAAAAATATAATCTTTTATATTGTAGAAAGATAAAAATATGATTTTTATATTTTTAAAGTATTAAAAATATAATCTTTACTATATAGAAGATGTAAAAATATGATTTTTGGTTAGGTAGAGAGTTAAAAATATAATTTTTACATGTTAGGAATATTAAAAATATCATCTTTTTATAGGTAGCAAAATAAAATGTGATTTCTATAGGGATGAAATTGAAAAGGTAAAATCTTTAAAAATGAAAAGACGATATTTTAAAAATAGTAAAGGCGAAAACTTTATTTTTATAAAGGCGAAAACTTTATTTTTATAAAGGCGAAAACTTTATTTTTATAAAGGCGAAAACTTTATTTTTATAAAGGCGAAAACTTTATTTTTATAAAGGCGAAATCAATATTTTTGAAATGGAATTTTTATCTATATGACACCAAAGTAAAAATTCGATTTTTATATATTGAATAGCATAGTAAAAATTCGATTTTTATATATTGAATAGCATAGTAAAAATTCGATTTTTAAATATATGAAGTGATTATAAGAATATGATTTTTAAATTGAAAGTGAATAAATAAAAATGTGATTTTTATTTTAAAGACATCGAAATATAAAAATGTGTGATTTTTATATATGTAGTGACTATGGGCAACGAAGGTGATAAAAAGGCGAGAATGAAGAAGATTTCTATAAAAGAAGAGTCAAGATGAGTGGATAGCTTTTGTAATAACCCGCAAATTCTGGGCCAGTTTAAAATTTTTATTTCGGCAATTTTAGCGAATTTTGAAGATTTAAAATAGATTATTTTAAATAATATCGGCGAGAAATTTATTTCGAATATAATTCGAACGTATATATTATACGCGTCGTCGTTAGAATATAAATATTTATATATAATTATAAATAGAATTGAAAATGGCGCGGTAGTTCGATAATTCGATTTCAAACTTCAATTGAACGTACCGGGTGCAAAACAATCCGGATTTTAGTGAAACCAAAAATGATAGGATCTAATTGATAATATCTTTCCAACGAATCCGAATAATCAAAGTTTCATAGCGAGAAGAAAAAGATATGTCCAGTTGAAAATTCTGAATAGTCGCTATGGAATTCAGGCCCTTAAAAATGGACATTTTGCAAACGACCTCGGATTTCGACGAAACCAGTTTTGTTGGGTCCGGGATGTGAAGTTATTGCTAGGTTTCAAATTTCATAATTTTTCGAATCAATATGTGAGCGTGGCAAAGGAAAACGCGTTTGACCAGTTTCAGTTGATTTTAATCGACTGGAAATTGGCCCTTTTTCAAACGGTCTCCGAATTCGTCGAAACTAGTTTTGTTAGGACCGTATCGTCAATACGAAGTTAGAAAATATTTTTCAAGAATTTTTCTAGTTAGTATGTGGCCCCGGTAATTTGAAATGTACGTTTAAAATTCAATATAATGATTTAAATGTAAATTCAACAGAAACTGATCAAAGTGATCGAATCAGCTTGCGATGCATATCCCATTGTGTTCGGAATGGGGGTTATACGCTATGGACGATAGGCGGTGGGTCTCGTTTGGAGATTGAAATTTAAAGTTACTTTTTAGGAAAATTAAAATTAAATAATATAAAAAAAACCAACCCCTCCTTTTCCTTTAACCCCCCCCCCTTTTTATTCCTTCGTTCTGAAATAAACCCGCTCCCTCAAATTAACTGTCGCTCAGCCCTAGCCCCTACCCATCGCCACCACGACGCCATCGCCCGACCACCCCTGGCCCACCGCCCCTCCTCACTCCCTCTCTGATCCTCTCCAGACCCCGAACCTCACCAACCCGCCACCAAACCCCAAATCGATCAAGAATCCCGCCGCCCCTTTTAATTTTAGCCGTCAACACCGTTGCCCTGGGGGCCCCATTGCCGAGCCGCCATGCTGGAGAACCACTGCCACTGGAAGTCACGCCCTCTCCGTACAGCCTGACAGCAATACCGCCACCCCCCTTCGAACGTAGCACCCTCCAAGCACCTCCGACAATCAGAAACCCGCCCTCCTCCCTCTTCATTCTGAAATCAGTGAGTTTTTTTTTTTCGTATATAAAAATAGGGTTTTTAACAATTAAAAATATGATTTTTATATTTTTAAAGTATTAAAAATATAATCTTTACTATATAGATGATGTAAAAATATGATCTTTATATTTTTAAAGTAATAAAAATATGATTTTTATATTTTTAAAGTATTAAAAATATAGTCTTTACTATATAAAAGAATTAAAAATATAATTTTTACATGATAGAAATATTAAAAATAGCATCTTTATATGTGTTGCAAAATAAAATTGTGATTTTTATATGTTGAACTTCGAAATAAAAATGTGATTTTTATATGTTGAACTTCGAAATAAAAATGTGATTTTTACATGTTGAACTTCGAAATAAAAATGTAATTTTTTATATGTTGAACTTCGAAATAAAAATTTGATTTTTATATATTGAAAAGCGAAGTAAAAATTCGATTCTTACATATGTAGTGAAAGCGGATAACGAAGGTGACAAAAAGGCGAGAACGAAGAAGCTTTATATCAAAGAGGAGTCAAGATGATTGGATAGCTATCGGTGAGAACTTCTCACTCTTCAATTTCTTTTTCTAGTTGTATATATATATACTAGGATGCAGACGGTGCTTAGTAGCACCCGACACAATCGTCCACAGACCATGGACTTGTTTGTTTGGTTGCATAGATTAGTTAGATGATTTGATTGGAAATTGAATTGTTTGGTGAAATGAATGGATTGATTGATGTGTGAATGGCGTGGGCCTTCACTAGACCGGGGATAAGGCTAGGCCTCGTCCCGTTTCTAGTATCGTGCCGTTATGCCGCCGAAATTTTCTAAAATATGTTAGAAAAATAAAAATAACATTTTATTGAATAAATGAACCGAATAGAATATTCATAGGTTGAATAAAATGTTTTATCGTTAAAAATATAATTTTTAACGTGAATGTGAATAAATAAATATTCATTTACAAACCGGACGGTTTGTTTATGTACACCTATTTGAAGGACATTGATTGGGACGATAAATTTTACACATCGCCCAACTGCACAAATAAAATCTATGTTTGATTGTTTGAAACCCCACACGGGTGTTGGGATGAAACTTGAAGTTCACTCATCCTGATTGATTAAATATGTCGATCGATTGATTGACAAGCTGCTATAAGCGTTAAATGTCTATATTTGATGCTTATACAGTGTAGTGCACTTTGGTTGATGGTTGATTATTTTTCAATGCTATTATATACATGTGTTGTATGAAAATCCATATAATTAACATTATATGGTGATTGATTGGGCCTCATTCCAATTTAGAAAATAAAGAATATTATAAAATAACGGTTCATGTGTTGACAGTACTCATCCATTGAGATTGGTCATGTGTTGAACGAAATATTTTAATAATAAAATTTACATCTTTATCAATATAAAATAACGGTTCATGTGTTGACAGTACTCATCCATTGAGATTGGTCATGTGTTGAACGAAATATTTTGATAATAACAACTATTTTGAAAAAGAAATATTTGAAATAGAATATTTGAAAATAGAAATATATGAAGCCGTGTTGATTAGATTGACGCCATTTTGACGTAAACGATATTTATATCGATTTTATTCATTTCGAAATGAATTGAATTGAAAACGATTTCGAAATGAATTGAATTGAAAACGATTTCGAAATGAATTGAATTGAAAACGATTTCGAAATGAATTGAATTGAAAACGATTTCGAAATGAATTGAATTGAAAACGATTTCGAAATGAATTGAATTGAAAACGATTTCAAATTGAATTGAAAGCGAATTGAAATGAATTCAAATTGAATTGAAATTTGAATTAAATAGAAATGAATTTTAAAACGAATTTATAAAGAAGAATTCAATTTTGATTTGAATTGAAATGGAAGTTGAATTTGCTTTTGAAACGAATTTTAAAACTATTTATATAATTCGTTTTAAAATAGAAATCGACGAAATATATTGTATATATATTATATATATAATATAATGGCCTGAATAGAACGCGCCGCGCCGCGGCAGTTCGCGAATTTCGACCATTTATTTCAAACGGACATTACGGGAGATCCGACCGTCGGATTCTCCTAAAACCGGAACCGTTGGGTTCGTATCGAAAAGAGCTTTCTAATGATTGTTAGAAATTTGCAATCTAACGGTTGGATTTGGAGATACGTCCAAATCAAATTCGAAAAAGGTCGCTGTAAGTGCAGTTCGATGACCGTTGATGGAAATCGACCGTACGGGCCTTGATAAAATTATTAAAAATAGTAATAATTTGTGTAAAATCATAAGAAATGATTTGTGAAGATTTGGGGTGAAAAACTCCATATTTGAAAAGATAAAAATAGATTTTTATCGAAATGAACTAGTTTTGAACTAGAAATATAATTCTATTTATTTTTAATTAAATAAATTGAATTTGAAAAGGGTTTTAAAAATAACCATAATTTCCAATGATTGCATTGGAGTGGACTTGAATCGAAATTGTCTTCGGAATACTTCGATGTTGGAATTCGTGATTATACAGATGTTGTTATGGAAATTTGAAAGATATATATTTATATCGTTATTTTTAATACGACATTTGTTAATCGTAGAATTTGATATTGAATATAAGCCGATATATTTTCTATTCAGAGCCTTATATTGAATATCAAATGTGATTTGGGTTTGTCGTGAATGGTGTCTTCACTAACACTGTTCTTGAACCCAGTTGAGAAAAGATTAAATCTTTTATTTAGATTTAATGAAGTGTACCAATTAAATAATATTTAATTGGAATTGATATTGATTTTTGGGTTTATCGTGAACAGTGTTTTAAATAACACTTGTTCTTTAACCCGATAATTAATGAATGTGACTTTGGGTTTATCGTGAACCGTGTTTTAAATGACACGGATTCTTTAACCCAGTTAACGATTAAAACTAAGTGGAGTTTTAATGAATCTTTAATTAGATTGAAAAGATCGAAAATGGAGTATCACCAGTTTTGCTCCAGGCGATAGTTAAATCTTTAATTAGATTTGAACGTGAAATGGTAATTGAATTTACCGATAACACTGTGGTGTTAGATATGAAGTATTACCAGTTTTACTTCATGGGATGAATAGGTTGGGATTGGGAAATTAAAACAAATGATTACTTCGGTAAGGTTCGCTAATCCCGACTAGTTTGAATTGATATTCAGAAGTAGATTAAAGAATAAATTTTAAAGAATTTATCTTTGATAAAATTAATGGGAACCTTTCCGTATGAATGTGAAATCAGAAACTAACTATCGGTTAACCAAGCAGAATGGTTTTCTGGATATTGATCTGATGTTGGTTTCGGCCTTCGGGGTTTATATTTGGGAAATTATTCTCTTGATTAATTTACGGTTAGTGACTGATGAATTGGAATGAGGCGTATGTTGTGTTTGTGTAACACTTATTTAAAATATACGCGAGTTATTCGGGAAGACCGGGTTTATCCCATTCTGAATAACTGATACTGCGATAAGTCGAAGATGAAGACGATGGTCGAAGACCGGAGTTCTTCACGTCGTTTGGGTGATAACTGATGATCTTGATTGGGCTGTACACCCAAGAAGATGGAAACAGTTGGTGATCGTCCAGACGTACTTGGAGATCGATGGATATGCGGGGTACTAGGTGCCTCCGGTTTCGTTCAGACCCAGAACGGACTTGTAAATGGACTGTGTGTCTGACATTGGATTTTAGTCCGTGCGATTGATCTCTATTAAATATATATCTGTTTGGCGGCGGAGAATTTATTCTCTTGCTTAACGCCCTTCTCTGAGACGTATGAGCTCAGGGGTTATATATTGATGGATATCAAACGCATGGAGTGAATTGCCTGTGTGGCATGCCTAAGTGGCAATTGATCGAGGCTTCTGTTGAAAAGCAAAGTCTTGTGGTGATGATCAAAGCACGGCCTTTGTGGCGTAGCTTTGTGTAACGTTTACCTCGCGTGTTTCACACCCGGTATGAACCAAAAACGGGAGACGGACCTCAGGGAGGACTTGCGTTTCTTTCTAGCTAGAAGTGGCGTCAGTGGTTTTACACGCCCTGACGAGTTTGACTTATGTGGTTGTTGCGGTTGCGAGGCGCCTCGGTTATATCGGTTTCGGCCGATGCATTCTGGTCGGCTGACGGACCAGACTTACACCCCATAGGGTGGGGAGACGTAGTGTTCAGGCATAATAATCCACATCGGTGGACCGGCCCTGTCGCTCCATGGGGCAGTTGCGGCTGTTCCTAAGACACGGGCTAGAGCGTCTCGAATCGGTTGAGGACTATCTTTTTCCTCGGTTCATAGACGGAAATCCAATTTCCAAATACGTGACATTTGCGGTTTTATTTGTAGAGCCTAGTATGGCGACATAGTGGGATGGGGCGCTCATGCCGCCTATGATTGATACTTATGATTTGAAGTTGTTTTATACACTATGCACTTATTATAGTATCAAATGATTTGTTTTAAACGTATCAAGCATTCTTTGGCTGTTATAAGGGAAAACCCTATCCCCCGGCTTGCGTTGCATTGTGTGATAGGACCTGGGTCTTATAACAGCTTCATTTTTCTTTATTTAGCATTGCGCTGTTTGTTTTATGCACTGGTATTCTTGGGAGAAAACCCGTTCCGTGTTATACGGCGTGGTCCCTTGATTTACCTATCTTTAAAATAAAGATTAACTGTTTTAGTTCTCACACCAGTCACATGACTGACCTGGAGTTTATTGTTTTAACCTAAACTCTGGGTGCCCCTATTTTGACACGGGCAGCTAGTAGTTTTGGTTTTGCAGATTTATATTCACAAGATCCTGGTTTACAGCTGGAACGATATCCGGAAAGCTTTGTATCCGTATATCTCTTTCTAGTTGTGTATTGTATTATTTTCCGCTGCTATGTATTTAAATGTAATTTAAATCTCTGATATTTCTGTGTAATATTTAATCATTTATACTCTGTATATTCTTGTAATCTGATGCATTGTTGTAATATACAATGAAATGTTCTTCTGTATGTGTCCTGTTGTGGCTTGTTCTCGAACTATCCGACACTTTCCTTTACGGGGAAGTAGCGGGTCTTTACAGCTTTCGGTGAGAACTTCTCACTCAAAAATCTTTTTTTCTAGTCATATATATATACTAGGATGCAGACGGTGCTTAGTAGCACCCGTCATCCACAGACCATGGATGACTTGCTTGTTAAATTGTTTGGTTGAGTGGTTGGAATTGAATTGTTTGGTGAAATGGAATGGATTTGATTGATGTGTGAATGGCGTGGGCCTTCACTAGACCGGGGATAAGGCTAGGCCTCGTCCCGTTTCTAGTATCGTGCCGTTATGCCGCCGAAATTTCCCAAAATATGTTAGAAAAATAAAAATATCATTTTTATTGTGTAAATGAACTGAATAGAAATTCATGTGTTGAAATAGAATATTTTATCGTTAAAAAATATAATTTTTAACGTGAAGTGAATAAAATAAAATATTCATTTACAAACCGGACGGTTTGTTTATGTACACCTATTTGAAGGACATTGATTGGGACGATAAATTTTACACATCGCCCAACTGCACAAATAAAATCTGTGTTTGATTGTTTGAAACCCCACACGGGTGTTGGGATGAAATTTGAAGTTCACTCATCCTGATTGATTAAATATGTCGATTGATTGATTGACTGGCTGTTATAAGCGTAAGATATCTATATTTGATGCTTATACAGTGTAGTGCACTTTGGTTGATGGTTGATTATTTTTAAATGCTATTATATACATGTGTTGTATGGAATCCATATAATTAACATTATATGGTGATTGATTGGGCCTCATTCCAATCGGGAAAATAATAAATATTTTAAAGGGAAATTCATGTGTTGAATATAAAAATAGTCATGTGTTGACGATGTTCATGTGTTGAAACTATTCATGTGTTGAGTAAAATATTTTAATAATAAAATTCACATCTTCATCATATTTAAAATTAGAACTACTTCACGGTGGAGTCTAATTGAAATCAAACGATAGATACCATAGTTTTGTAAAATATTTTACATAACAAAAATAGTGATGTGTTGACAGTACTCATGTGTTGAGATTAGTCGTGTGTTGAAAGAAATATAGATACATGTGTTGAATGGAATAAATATTCATTTGTTGAATAGAATAACGGATTTATTGAAATATATAAAGCCGTGTTGATTATAGTTGCGCTATTTTGACGTGAACGATATTTATATCGATTATATTCGTTTTTATAATGAATATAGAAAAGAAGTGATTTCAAAATATAACATTTAGAAAATATTATCATTTATATAGTTATGATATGAAATATTCAATTTTGATTAGAAATTGAATATAGAGTTGAAATGGTTTTGAAAACGAATTTAAAACGATTTATAAAATACGTTTTAAAAGGAAATTGACGAAATATATATAATATATATATATTATATATAAAATGGCCTGAATAGAACGCGCCGCACCGCTGCAGTTCGTGAATTTCGACCATTGACTTCGAATTGACGTTACGGGAGATCCGACCGTCGGATTCTCCTAAAACCGGAACCGTTGGGTTCGTATCGAAAAGAGCTTTCCAATGAATATTAGAAATTTGAAATCTAACGGTTGGATTTGGAATTATGTCCAAATCAAATTTGAAAAAGGTCGCTGTAAGTGCAGTTCGATAGTCGTTGATGGAAATCGACTGTACGGGCCTTGATAAAATTATTAAAATTATTGATAATTTGTGTAAAATCATAATATGTGAATCGGAAAGAACTGGGATGAAGAATTCCACATTTGAAATGATAAAAATAGATTTTTATCGAAATGAACCAGTTGTGAACTAGAATTAAAATCAATTTATTTTTGAAATAAATAAATTGAATTTGAAGGTGATTTTAAAAATAATCAGTATTCCCAATACGTGAATTGGACTGGAGTTGAATCGAAATTATCTTCGGAATATTTCGATGTTGGATTTCGTGACTATACAGATATTGTTATGGGAATTTGAAAGATATATTTTATATCGTTATTTCCAATACGATATTCGTTGGTTTCAGAATTTGATGTTGAATATAAGCCGGTACATTTTCTATTCAGAGCCTTGTATTTAATATCAAATGTGATTTGGGTTTATCGTGAATCGTATTTTAGATGACATTGGTTCTTTAACCCAGTTAAAGGCAAGATGTTGATTTTTGAAAAGATTAAAACTAAGTGGAGTTTTAATGAATCTTTAATTAGATTAAAAATGTGAATTGATAATTTAAATTATCAAATCTGAAAGGTGATCGAGAATGGAGTACCACCAGTTTTGCTCCAAAGCGATAGTTAAATCTTTAATTAGATTTGAACGTGAAATGCAATAACACCGTGGTGTTAGATGTGGAGTGTTGCCAGTTTTCTCCATGGGATATATAGGTTGGGATTGGGAAATAAAATAAATAATTACTTCGGTGTGGTTCGTTAATCCCGACTAGTTTGAAATGATATCCAAAGGAAGATTATAGGATAAATTTGGAAGAATTTATCTTGGATAAAATTAATGGGAACATTTCCCTAAGAACGTGATTTTGTGAATAAAAGAATATTCTGAAGTGGAATGAGGCGTTTGTTGTGTTTGTGTAACCATTTGTTCATTACATACGTGGGTTATCCAGAAAGGCCGGGTTTATACCCATTCTGAATAACCGATTCGACGAGATGTCGAAGATGAAGACGGTGGTTGAAGACCGGAAGTCTTCACATCGTTTGGGTGATTAATGATGATCTTGATTGGGCTGTACACCCAAGATGAGGGAAACAGTTGGTGATCGTCCAGATGTACTTGGAGATCGATGGATATGCGAGGAAAGTGCCTCCGGTTTCGTTCAGACCCAGAGCAAACTTGTAAATGGATTGTGTGTCTGACATCGGATTTTATTCTGTGTTGATTGATCTCTATTAAATATACATCTGTTTGGCGGCGGAGAATTTATTCTCTTGCTTAACGCCCTTCTCTGAGACGCACGAGCTCAGAGGTTGTATATCGATGGACATCAGTCGCATGGAGTGAATTGCCTGTGTGGCACGCATAAGTGGCAATTGATCAAGTCTTCTGTTGAAAAGCAAAGTCTTGTGGTTGATGATCAAAGCACGGCCTGTGTGGCGTAGCTTTGTGTATAATGTGAATTCGCGAGCCTCACACCTCGGTATGAGTCAAAAACGGGATAGTGACTGCAGGGAGAGCACGACGTTTCTTTCTAGCTAGGGTGGTGTCAGTGACCTACCAGCCCTGACATTTATATACTTTTCACCTGTGTGGTTGTTGGATACGAGGCGCCTCGGATATAGGTCTGTAAGGACCGGGAAACGTGTGTTCAGGAATAATTAATCCTCAAAAGTAAGAGAGGACCGGCCCTGAAGATCCAAGGATCATAGTGGGGTCCTGAGGCATTTGATAGAGTGTCTCGAACGCGGAGAGGAGCTTGCCCCTTACCTCGACTCATGATGGAATCCAATTTCCAATACGTGTGTTTCGGTTTTATTTGTAGAACCTAGTATGGCGACATAATGGTATGGGTCATTAATGCCGCCTATGATTGATATTTATGATTGAAATTGTTTTGACACTATACACCTATAATAGTATCAAATAATGTGTTTTAAACGTATCAAGCATGCTTTGGCTCTTATAAGATAAAAACCCTATCCTCCGGCTTGCGTTGCATTGTGTGATGGGACCCGGGTCTTATAACAGCTTCATTTTTCTTTATTTAGCATTGCGTTGTTTGTTCTATGCACTGGTATCCTTGGGAGGAAACCCGTTCCGTGTTATACGGCGTGGTCCCTTGTTTTACCGAACTTTAAAATAAAGAATTATAACTGTTTTAGTTCTCACACCAGTCCCATGACTGACCTGGAATTTATTGTTTTAACCTAAACTCTGGGTGCCCCTATTTTCCACACGGGCAGCTAGTAGTTTTGGTTTTGCAGATTTATATTCACAGGGTCCTGATTTACAGCTGGAACGATGTTCGGAAAGCTCTGTATCCGTGTATCACTTCTAGTTGTGTTTTGTATATTTTTCCGCTGCTATGTAATTTATTGTAATCTCTGATATTTGTCGAATGTAATTTATTCATTTATACTCTGTATATTCTTGTATCTGATGGAATTGTTGTAATAACAACAAAATGTTCTTCTGTCTGCGTTCTATTTTGTCTTGTACTCAATTCTATCCGTGCTTTCCTTCACGGGGAAGTTCAGGTCGTCTCAAATCATGTTCCAAACTCTATACAAGCTCGCTACTCCTACCCAGTGCACAGACCAATGCCATGCCCTTTGATCCCCTTCTCAATCCAAACCCCACCCATAATTCACGTTAACCCTCCCATAACTGTGATTTTAGACACATTGTTCTCCGCCAAATCTTCGCGGAGACCATCGCTGAGACCTCCAGCGACTTCCCTTTGGCAACCGCCATCAACTCCACACAACCACTCTGCACTCGCACCCCTCAGACAGACCTCGACTTCAGCATGCTTCTCTGCTTTACAGAAACTCGTGAATTTTCTTACAATAAAAATCCATCAAACTCCGTCCATGAGTTCGCCTCGCCCCCACATACACTATTGTCGACTCTAATGGAACAAGAAAAATGAAATCTTTTCGAGTTCGAACTTAGGGAAAAATAACTGTACGAAATCTCGCGATTACGAAACAAATCTTCGATTTTGTTTGGTATTGGATTTGTTTCTGAATGAAGAATCGAAGCTGCGTTTTTTTAGAAGCCATGAAATTCACTGGAAGAATGTAGCAAGAAAGGGGGAAAATGAAGACAGAAGTAAAAAGTTCTTTTTGGGATACCAGTATTATATAGAAGCAATAACGTGGAAGGCACGGATTCAAGATGGCTTGATGCCCATGGTTTTGAAATGCTTGGCAAACATGGAATCAATATTTCTTGGAACGCACGGTTTAGAACCAACCGTGGAGAGCACACTAATTGTAATGGCTCAATTTATGCTTTGTTATGTGTTCTATTTGATGACAGGATTTGGGGACTTAACATAACGTTTCTGAGTAGTTGATTCTTGCATATCCCTGACCCTGTCTTATTATTTCATACTCATACGGACCATTTGCACTGAAATGTATATACTAAAATCTGTTTTTAATGTCACCTTTTATTCGTCTTACTCACTAAACATATCATGCAAAGGCTTTGACGGGTTACAATATCATTTAGTGATTAAAATAAATAAATTTAATGGTACCTCATTACGTAGAACTTCATTGTCTAAAATTACGTTCATGTCCGAGACGTTACGGATCGAAGTAAGAATGCGACCGTGTCCAACGAGGTGCCACGGTCCCAAAAATATAATAATATCGGTAGTTTAACTTATATTATGAAACCCCAAAATATTGATATAGGGTGCAAAATCCTCCAAATAAAAAGTTGTGTATTTAATTAATTAAAAATTACAGAAAAATTCTAAAAATTAAATTATAACTACGCCTCAAAAGAACCTTATCCAAATTCAAGATCGATATTTAAATATATTTAAATAACCATTATGGCCCACATACGATTCCACAATGACTTTCTGAAAATTTGATTTGGACGTAACTTACAATCTATAAAACGAAATCTAGATTTTTCCCTTCCATTAGAAAGATACAGTTTAATACATTCAAACGTTTCTTGTTTCGCTAAAATCCGATTTATTTTGAATCATGTACATTCATTTGAACTTTGAAATCGAATTTTCAAACTACCGCGCCATTTTGAACTCGTTTTATAATTATAATAAATTATATGTTTAAATATTGTTTTATTAAATAAATTCCTATATATAATTAAAATAAATTATTTAAACTAAATTTAAATATTCAGAATTCAATGGTTGAAAATCCGGGTAGTTACAATAGTTTTCATCCAAAACTTGCATAAGCCATAGTCAGGAACTTGCATAAAACTATGTATGTCATAGATCTAAATCTAAAGGGGTAAACTTGCATATATGTGAATCCAATTTCTACCTAGACTTGCATGTAGTCACTTTGTTTGATTCACATGTAAACTTGTATACAATTCATATAGAAACTAGCATATAATCTATACCCAAACTTGCATACACAATGATGTCAACTGTGAATCAGGTTGAACATTGATGATTGGGTATATACAAAGGGATTCACAACAAAAACTATCATTATGAACAACTAGCATACATTCACAAAATATCGCATTTTTCCCAATGTTTTACAAACATAACCATATAACCCATATTATAACTCAACCTAATTAACTTGTTAATTATCTTATTAAAGAAATCAAACTCACAACTCAAAGAAGGTCTTGAGTTCTGGGATCTGGGTTCTGAAATTGATTTAGCTCGCCTTTGAAGTAGACACATTTGTTGTTGTAGTTGTTATAGACTTGAGTTGATTAGCTTTACTTTTCCTCTAGTTGATGACGGCTATTCTAGGTTGCATGGTGATAGCATGACAGCCATGGTTCTAATTTTGATTAAGTTTTAGGGTTTGAGTGTACATGTGTTTATATAGAATTTAGGATTAATTTAGGCCATCCGATCAACTTAGAATCAATCAAGACCATCCAGTCAAGATAGGGTGACACCTCAGCCCTAATGAATCAGCACTGAATCACAAAATCGTCATCTTCCAGATCTGCCCGTGGAGGGGGGTAGGTCGACCCCAGGTCGACACTAAGGTCGACTTGTATAGGGGAGGTCGACACTAAGGTCGACCCCCTGGTCGAGCTGGCCTTAGGCGGGAAATTTCCCACCCTGTCCAGTTTTAAGTCTTAATTCGTTTTTGAATTTAAATTCAAATTTCTGGAAACTTCCGACAGCGATAACTTCTTCATACGAAGTACAATTTATGCAAACTCAGACTCTATCTCAACCAGAATTCCGAGACGAACACAATGGCGTAACCCATTCCCCTTGATTCTCACATTTAAAATTAAGTATTGTTTAGTTCGTTAGTTTAATGTTAACAAAAAACACGGAGTGTTACATTCTCCCTTCCTTAAAGGATTTGGACCCCGAAATCTTCAAGTTACGAAGAATACATATCCTACTATCCAATCGTCCATCTACTCAACCACCAAACATAGGCATCCATTGTCCTTAAAAGACTTCTAATGCTTTCATGTTTTTTAAAATAAACTTTTCTCTTAAAAATACTTTCCTTAAAACATACTTTTGAAAGTATTTCTTTATAAAATGCTTTTTGAAAAATAGTTTTTCGAAATATCTTATCTGTTCTGGTAACCTTCAGCTCTTATACCACGTGTGACACCCCACCTCCGTTAACGTCACTCACTAAGGGAATGCCTTAATTTTGGTGGAGCGTTTATTGTGTGTAGAATAGAAAAGTAAACAAGACAGATAAATATATTGGTACTTGGAAAACAAAAACCACTTTTATTGCAGCGGAGAAATAGTTTGGTTACATCACATCAAAAAACAACTACAAAACCAAATACACTTATTATCCATCTTGACAAATAAGTTCTGAGTACATAAAACAAAAGATATAACCCCAACACCAAATAGCCATAAATAAGATAGGTTGAACTTTACTTCAGCGATCCAAGCAACTTCCAAAAAGAGAGAAATAAAGCTGTCCAAATCAAGCTCCACTAGTGCTAGTCCAACCCTAAGCACTTGGGGGCGAAGGAAGAAAAGAGGTGGAAGCAAAGGGGGTCAGACATAAAGTCTGGCGAGTGAAATATCTTTAACAATATAATCATTAAGTAACTAGGATAATGCGTAAGCTGGAAAATAAGGAAATGACAGTGAACCAATGGGCATGTCAGAGCAAACAAAGGAATAAGATGAACGAAGATAACGTTAAAGGCGCACCTATTCATTATAAGATAGATACTACATTGCACCACACCAAACACCCTAAAAGTTGATCCCGCCTACCAAACTTAATAATGATAATGGTAGTTTCGTGTACCCCTAGCTACCTTCATAGGTACCCGCCTTCCCCTATCTCCACTAGATGTACCCACTACCCCCATTCGATCGGCTCCCTAACTCGTAGAAACCTGTGCTGGCCCCACAGTGGGGTGTATCACTTCCCAAAGTGGCAACCCGATACCACCAAAAATGCACGGCTTATATCTACATGATGCAACAACGTCTTACCTACCAGCCCGGGGCACACACGCACATGACCTCGTTGGACATGCGTTGCCACCGCTAACCCGTTTTGATGTCTTACAATCAAACCCAGTACGCGTGTCCCGTCCTCGACTTGGGTCGAGCCTACAAAGATACTTAATGGGTTACTGGTTTGAAAAGGGCTCCCACGTATGACACAAGCTTTCCACCTATGCTTGGTCCCCTCTAAGGTTTTTCCCACTTAACCCCATTCTTATTCATGTCTTCTTACATGTTTCAATCTTGGTTAAGTGCATTTAATCGTATTTCTCATGCCACCCTAGGCACCCACTTAACCTCTCATGTCCCACCACATGTTTATCTGGTTAAGTGTTTCTTAGTTCATTAACATCGTAACCTTGTAAAGAACTCCTGCATTTGACTGGCATTTGTGGCTGTTGGATTTGCCGGGCGGGTCCGGGCAGTCTTACACCATAAACGAGCCTAACCTCGTGTCTTTACAACTATTACGCATTTAATTCATGCCTTTGACCTCTCACATTAGACTGGCATTTATGGCTACTGGATTTGCCGGGCGGGTCCGGGCAGTCTTACGCCACAAAAGAGTCTAACCACGGGTCTTAGGCGGTTTATTATTACACATCTTTATTTAACCCCAAAATGGATTAATATCCCTATTCAAATTTGTAAATAAATTCCAAATATACTTATGTCCATAATTGTCACCTAAATTACGCCCATAAATACCAATTTTCCAATTAATGCCTTAAATTAATTATATGCCTTTTAAGGCCATTTATGCCAATTCTCAGTATGTGTATATTCAATATTACCCCCATCGTCCCCACGTTGTTCGTTCGCTTATCATGACATATATATATATATGACATACAAATTGGATCTAACTTACAAATAAGGATTACAACATAAACTTGCATAAACTTGGTATTGTCATGAATCTAAACATAGGCTAAAAAAAGTGTGAACTTGCATATATGAATATAGTTTTCACCCAAAACTTGCATATACGAATATAGTTTTCATCCAAAACTTGCATAAGCCATAGTCACGAACTTGCATAAAACTATGTATGTCATAGATCTAAATCTAAAGGGGTAAACTTGCATATAAGTGAATCCAATTTCTACCTAGACTTGCATATAGTCACTTTGTTTGATTCACATGTAAACTTGTATACAATTCATATAGAAACTAGCATATAATCTACACCCAAACTTGCATATACAATGATGTCAAACATGAATCAGGTTGAACATAGATGATTGGGTATATACAAAGCGATTCACAACAAAAACTATCATTATGAACAACTAGCATACATTCACAAAATATCGCATTTTTCCCAATGTTTTATAAACATAACCATATAACCCATATTATAACTCAACCTAATTAACTTGTTAATTATCTTATTAAAGAAATCGAACTCACAACTCAAAGAAGGTCTTGAGTTCCAGGATCTGGATTCTGAAATTGATTTAGCTCGCCTTTGAAGTAGACAAATTTGTTGTTGTAGTTGTTATAGACTTGAGTTGATTAGCTTTACTTTTCCTCTAGTTGATGACAGCTATTCTAGGTTGCAAGGTGATAGCATGACAGCCATGGTTCTAATTTTGATTAAGTTTTAGGGTTTGAGTCTACATGTGTTATATAGAATTTAGGATTAAATTAGGCCATTCGATCAACTTAGAATCAATCAAGACCATCCAGTCAAGATATGGTGACACCTCAGCCCTAATGACTCAGCATTGAGTCACAAAATCGTCATCTTTCAGATCTGCCCGTGGGGGAGGCAGGTCGACCCCTAGGTCGACACTAAGGTCGACCTGTATACGGGAGGTCGACACTATGGTCGACCCCCTGGTCGAGCTGGCCTTGGGCAAGAAATTTCCCGCCCTGTCCAGTTCTGAGTCTGAATTCGTTTTTGAATTTAAATTCAAATTTCTGGAAACTTCCAATAGCGATTACTTCTTCATACGAAGTCCAATTTACACAAACTCAGACTCTATCTCAACCGGAATTCCGAGATGAACACAATGGCGTAACTCATTCCCCTTGATTCTCACATTTAAAATTAAGTATTGTTTAATACGTTAGTTTAATGTTAACAGAAAACATGTGATGTTACATTCACCCCTCCTTAAAGGATTTTGAACCTGAAATCTTCAAGTTACGAAAAATACATATCCTACTATCCAATCTTCCATCTACTCAACCATCAAACACAGGCATCCATTGTCCTTAAAAGACTTCTAATGCTTTCATGTTTTTTAAAATAATCTTTTCTCTTAAAAATACTTTCCTTAAAACATACTTTTGAAAGTATTTCTTTATAAAATGCTTTTTGAAAAATAGTTTTTCAAAATATCTTATCTATTCTGGTAACCTTCAGCTCTTATACCACGTGTGACACCCCACCTCCGTTAAGGTCACTCACTAAGGGAATGCCTTAGTTTTGGTGGAGCGTTTATTGTGTATAGAACAGAAAAGTAAACAAGACAGATAAATATATTGGTACTTAGAAAACAAAAACCACTTTTATTGCAGCGGAGAAATAGTTTGGTTACATCACATCAAAAACTGACTACAAAACCAAATACACATATTATCCATCTTGACAAATAAGTTCCGAGTACATAAAACAAAAGGCATAACCCCAACACCAAATAGCCATAAATAAGATAGGTTGAACTTTACTTCAGCAATCCAAGCAACATCCAAAAAGAGAGACATAAAGCTGTCCAAATCAAGCTTCACTAGTGCTAGTCCAACCCTGAGCACCTGGGGGGAAGGAAGAAAAGAGGTGGAAGCAAAGGGGTCAGACATAAATTCTGGCAAGTGCAATAACTTTAACAATATAATCATTAAGTAACTAGGATAGGGCGTAAGCTGGAAAATAAGGAAATGATTGTGAACCAGTGGGCATGTCAGAGCAAACAAAGGAATAAGATGAACAAAGATAACGTTAAAGGCGCACCTATTCATTATAAGATAGTTACTACATTGCACCACACCAAACACCCTAAAAGTTGATCTCGCCTACCAAACTTAATAATGATAATGGTAGTTTCGTGTACCCCTAGCTACCTTCATAGGTACCGCCTTACCCTATCTCCACTAGGTGTACCCACTACCCCCATTCGATCGGCTCCCTAACTCGTAGATACCTGTGCTGGCCCCACAGTGGGGTGTATCACTTCCCAAAGTGGCAACCCGATACCACCAAAAATGCACGGCTTATATCTACATGATGCAACAACGTCTTACCTACCAGCCCGGGGCACACACGCACATGACCCTGTTGGACTTGCGTTGCCACTGCTAACCCGTTTTGATGTCTTACAATCAAACCCAGTACGCGTGTCCCATCCTCGACTTGGGTCGAGCCCACAAAGATACTTAATGGGTTACTGGTTTGAAAAGGGCTCCCACGTATGACACAAGCTTTCCACCTATGCTTGGTCCCCTCTAAGGTTTTTCCCACTTAACCTCATTCTTATTCATGTCTTCTTACATGTTTCAATCTTGGTTAAGTGCATTTAATCATATTTCTCATGCCACCCTAGGCACCCACTTAACCTCTCATGTCCCACCACATGTTTATCTGGTTAAGTGTTTTTTAGTTCATTAACATCGTAACCTTGTAAAGAACTCCTGCATTTGACTGGCATTTGTGGCTGTTGGATTTGCCGGGCGGGTCCGGGCAGTCTTACACCACAAACGAGCCTAACCTCGTGTCTTTACAACTATTATGCATTTAATTCATGCCTTTGACCTCTCACATTAGACTGGCATTTATGGCTGCTGGATTTGCCGGACAGGTCCGGGCAGTCTTACGCCACAAAAGAGTTCAACCTCGGGTCTTAGGCGGTTTATTATTACACATCTTTATTTGACCCCAAAATGGATTAATATCCCTATTCAAATTTGTAAATAAATTCCAAATATACTTATGTCCATAATTGTCACCTAAATTATGCCCATAAATACCAATTTTCCAATTAATGCCTTAAATTAATTATATGCCTTTTTAAGGCCATTTATGCCAATTCTCAGTATGTGTATATTTAATATTACCCCCATCGTCCCCACGTTGTTCGTTTGCTTAACATGACATATATATATATATATGACATACAAATTGGATCTAACTTACAAATAAGGATTACAACATAAACTTGCATAAACTTGGTATTGTCATGAATCTAAACATAGGCTAAAAAAAGTGTGAACTTGCATATATGAATATAGTTTTCACCCAAAACTTGCATATACGAATATAGTTTTCATACAAAACTTGCATAAGCCATAGTCACGAACTTGCATAAAATTATGTATGTCATAGATCTAAATCTAAAGAGGTAAACTTGCATATAAGTGAATCCAATTTCTACCTAGACTTGCATATAGTCACTTTGTTTGATTCACATGTAAACTTGTATACAATTCATACAGAAACTAGCGTATAATCTACACCCAAACATGCATATACAATGATGTCAAACATGAATCAGGTTGAACATAGATGATTGGGTATATACAAAGTGATTCACAACAAAAACTATCATTATGAACAACTAGCATACATTCACAAAATATCGTATTTTTCCCAATGTTTTTCAAACATAACCATATAACCCATATTATAACTCAACCTAATTAACTTGTTAATTATCTTATTAAAGAAATCGAACTCACAACTCAAAGAAGGTCTTGAGTTCTAGGATCTGGATTCTGAAATTGATTTAGCTCGCCTTTGAAGTAGACAAATTTGTTGTTGTAGTTGTTATAGACTTGAGTTGATTAGCTTTACTTTTCCTCTTGTTGATGACGGCTATTCTAGTTTGCAAGGTGATAGCATGACAGCCATGGTTCTAATTTTGATTAAGTTTTAGGGTTTGAGTGTACATGTGTTTATATAGAATTTAGGATTAATTTAGGCCATCCGATCAACTTAGAATCAATCAAGACCATCCAGTCAAGATAGGGCGACACCTCAGCCCTAATGACTCAGCACTGAGTCACAAAATCGTCATCTTTCAGATCTGCCCATGGGGGAGGCAGGTCGACACTAAGGTCGACCTGTATAGGGGAGGTCGACACTATGGTCGACCCCCTGGTAGAGCTGGCCTTGGGCAGGAAATTTCCCGCCCTGTCCAGTTCTGAGTCTGAATTCGTTTTTGAATTTAAATTCAAATTTCTAGAAACTTCCAATAGCGATTACTTCTTCATACGAAGTCCAATTTACACAAACTCAGACTCTATCTCAACCGGAATTCCGACATGAACACAATGGCGTAACTCATTCCCCTTGATTCTCACATTTAAAATTAAGTATTGTTTAATACGTTAGTTTAAAGTTAACAGAAAACACGTGATGTTACATTCACCCCTCCTTAAAGGATTTCGACCCCGAAATCTTCAAGTTACGAAAAATACATATCCTACTATCTAATCTTCCATCTACTCAACCATCAAACACAGGCATCCATTGTCCTTAAAAGACTTCTAATGCTTTCATGTTTTTTAAAATAAACTTTTCTCTTAAAAATACTTTCCTTAAAACATACTTTTGAAAGTATTTCTTTATAAAATGCTTTTTGAAAAATAGTTTTTCAAAATATCTTATCTATTCTGGTAACCTTCAGCTCTTATACCACGTGTGACACCCCACCTCCGTTAAGGTCACTCACTAAGGGAGTGCCTTAGTTTTGGTTGAGCGTTTATTGTGTATAGAAAAGAAAAGTAAACAAGACAGATAAATATATTGGTACTTAGAAAACAAAAACCACTTTTATTGCAGCGGAGAAATAGTTTGGTTACATCACATCAAAAACCGACTACAAAACCAAATACACATATTATCCATCTTGACAAATAAGTTCTGAGTACATAAAACAAAAGACATAACCCCAACACCAAATAGCCATAAATAAGATAGGTTGAACTTTACTTCAGCAATCCAAGCAACATCCAAAAAGAGAGACATAAAGCTGTCCAAATCAAGCTTCATTAGTGCTAGTCCAACCCTGAGCACCTGGGGGGGAAGGAAGAAAAGAGGTGGAAGCAAAGGGGTCAGACATAAATTCTGGCGAGTGCAATAACTTTAACAATATAATCATTAAGTAAATAGAATAAGGCGTAAGCTGGAAAATAAGGAAATGACTGTGAACCAATGGGCATGTCAGAGCAAACAAAGGAATAAGATGAACAAAGATAACGTTAAAGGCGCACCTATTCATTATAAGATAGTTACTACATTGCACCACACCAAACACCCTAAAAGTTGATCCCGCCTACCAAACTTAATAATGATAATGGTAGTTTCGTGTACCCCTAGCTACCTTCATAGGTGCCGCCTTCCCCTATCTCCACTAGGTGTACCCACTACCCCCATTCGATCGGCTCCCTAACTCGTAGATTCCTGTGCTGGCCCTATAGTGTGGTGTATCACTTCCCAAAGTGGCAACCCGATACCACCAAAAATGCACGGCTTATATCTACATGATGCAACAACGTCTTACCTACCATCCCGGGGCACACACGCACATGACCCCGTTGGACTTGCGTTGCCACCGCTAACCCGTTTTGATGTCTTACAATCAAACCCAGTACGCGTGTCCCGTCCTCGACTTGGGTCGAGCCCACAAAGATACTTAATGGGTTACTGGTTTGAAAAGGGCTCCTACGTATGACACAAGCTTTCCACCTATGCTTGGTCCCCTCTAAGGTTTTTCCCACTTAAACCCATTCTTATTCATGTCTTCTTACATGTTTCAATCTTGGTTAAGTGCATTTAATCGTATTTCTCATGCCACCCTAGGCACCCACTTAACCTCTCATGTCCCACCACATGTTTATCTGGTTAAGTGTTTCTTAGTTCATTAACATCGTAACCTTGTAAAGAACTCCTGCATTTGACTGGCATTTGTGGCTGCTGGATTTGCCGGGCGGGTCCGGGCAGTCTTACACCACAAACGATCCTAACCTCGTGTCTTTACAACTATTACGCATTTAATTCATGCCTTTGACCTCTCACATTAGACTGGCATTTATGGTTGCTGGATTTGCCGGGCGGGTCCGAGCAGTCTTACGCCACAAAAGAGTCTAACCTCGGGTCTTAGGCGATTTATTATTACACATCTTTATTTAACCACAAAATGGATTAATATCCCTAATTCAAATTTGTAAATAAATTCCAAATATACTTATGTACATAATTGTCACCTAAATTATGCCCATAAATACCAATTTTCCAATTAATGCCTTAAATTAATTATATGCCTTTTTAAGGCCATTTATGCCAATTCTCAGTATGTGTATATTCAATATTACCCCCATCGTCCCTACGTTGTTCGTTCGCTTATCATGACATATATATATATGACATACAAATTGGATCTAACTTACAAATAAGGATTACAACATAAACTTGGTATTGTAATGAATCTAAACATAGGCTAAAAAAGTGTGAACTTGCATATATGAATATAGTTTTCACCCAAAACTTGCATATACGAATATAGTTTTCATCCAAAACTTGCATAAGCCATAGCCACGAACTTGCATAAAACTATGTATGTCATAGAACTAAATCTAAAGGGGTAAACTTGCATATAAGTGAATCCAATTTCTACCTAGACTTGCATATAGTCACTTTGTTTGATTCACATGTAAACTTGTATACAATTCATACAGAAACTAGCATAATCTACACCCAAACTTGCATATACAATGATGTCAAACATGAATCAGGTTGAACATAGATGATTGGGTATATACAAAGCGATTCACAACAGAAACTATTATTATGAACAACTAGCATACATTCACAAAATATCGCATTTTTCCCAATGTTTTACAAACATAACCATATAACCCATATTATAATTCAACCTAATTAACTTGTTAATTATCTTATTAAAGAAATCGAACTCACAACTCAAAGAAGATCTTGAGTTCTAGGATCTGGATTCTGAAATTGATTTAGCTCGCCTTTGAAGTAGACAAATTTGTTGTTGTAGTTGTTATAGACTTGAGTTGATTAGCTTTACTTTTCCTATAGTTGATGACGGTTATTCTGGGTTGCAAGGTGATAGCATTACAGCCATGGTTCTAATTTTGATTAAGTTTTAGGGTTTGAGTCTACATGTGTTTATATAGAATTTAGGATTAATTTAGGCCATCCGATCAACTTAGAATCAATCAAGACCATCCAGTCAAGATAGGGTGACACCTCAGCCCTAATGACTCAGCACTGAGTCACAAAATCGTCATCTTTCAGATCTGCCCGTGGGGGAGGCAGGTCGACCCCCAGGTCGACACTAAGGTCGACCTGTATAGGGGAGGTCGACACTATGGTCGACCCCCTGGTCGAGCTGGCCTTGGGCAGGAAATTTCCCGCCCTGTCCAGTTCTGAGTCTGAATTCGTTTTTGAATTTAAATTCAAATTTCTGGAAACTTTCAATAGCGATTACTTCTTCATACGAAGTCCAATTTACACAAACTCATACTCTATCTCAACCGGAATTCCGAGATGAACACAATGGCGTAATTCATTCCCCTTGATTCTCACATTTAAAATTAAGTATTGTTTAATACGTTAGTTTAATGTTAACAGAAAACACGTGACGTTACATTCACCCCTCCTTAAAGGATTTCGACCCCGAAATCTTCAAGTTACGAAAAATACATATCCTACTATCCAATCTTCCATCTACTCAACCATTAAACACAGGCATCCATTGTCCTTAAAAGACTTCTAATTCTATCATGTTTTTTAAAATAAACTTTTCTCTTAAAAATACTTTCCTTAAAACATACCTTTGAAAGTATTTCTTTATAAAATGCTTTTTGAAAAATAGTTTTTTAAAATATCTTGTCTATTCTGGTAACCTTCAGCTCTTATACCACGTGTGACACCCCACCTCCGTTAAGGTCACTCACTAAGGGAATGCCTTAGTTTTGGTGGAGCGTTTATTGTGTATAGAACAGAAAAGTAAACAAGACAGATAAATATATTGGTACTTAGAAAACAAAAACCACTTTTATTGCAGCGGAGAAATAGTTTGGTTACATCACATCAAAAACCGACTACAAAACCAAATACACATATTATCCATCTTGACAAATAAGTTCTGAGTACATAAAACAAAAGACATAACCCCAACACCAAATAGCCATAAATAAGATAGGTTGAACTTTACTTCAGCAATCCAAGCAACATCCAAAAAGAGAGACATAAAGCTGTCCAAATCAAGCTTCACTAGTGCTAGTCCAACCCTGAGCACCTGGGGGGGAAGGAAGAAAAGAGGTGGAAGCAAAGGGGTCAGACATAAATTATGGCGAGTGCAATAACTTTAACAATATAATCATTAAGTAACTAGGATAAGGCGTAAGCTGGAAAATAAGGAAATGACTGTGAACCAATGGGCATGTCAGAGCAAACAAAGGAATAAGATGAACAAAGATAATGTTAAAGGTGCACCTAATCATTATAAGATAATTACTACATTGCACAACACCAAACACCCTAAAATTTGATCCCACCTACCAAAGTTAATAATGATAATGGTAGTTTCGTGTACCCCTAGCTACCTTCATAGGTGCCGCCTGCCCCTATCTCCATTAGGTGTACCCACTACCCCCATTCGATCGGTTCCCTAACTCGTAGATACCTGTGCTGGCGCCACATTTGTGGCTTCTGGATTTGCCCGGCGGGTCCGGGCAGTCTTACACCAGAAAAGAGTCTAGCCTCGTGTCTTAGGCAGTTTATTATTACACATCTTTATTTAACCCAAAAATGGATTAATATCCCTATTCAAATTTGTAGATAATTTCCAAATATACTTGTGTCCATAATTGTCACCTAAATTATGTCCATAAATACCAATTTTCCAATTAATGCCTTAAATTAATTATATGCCTTTTTAAGGCCATTTATGCCAATTCTCAGTATGTGTATATTCAATATTACCCCCATCGTCCCCACGTTGTTCGTTCGCTTATCATGACATATATATATATATATATATATATATATATATATATATATATATATATATATATTGGACTAGCAATTAGTCTAATGACTTAAAAGGGAAGAAACATCGCAAATTTGTATAACACACAAATTGGATCTAACTTACAAATAAGGATTTCAACATAAACTTGCATAAACTTGGTATTGTCATGAATCTAACCATAGGCTAAAAAAAGTGTGAACTTGCATATATGAATATAGTTTTCACCCAAAACTTGCATATACGAAAATAATTTTCATCCAAAACTGGCATAAGCCATAGTCACGAACTTGCATAAAACTATGTATGTCATAGATCTAAAGGGGTAAACTTGCATATATGTGAATCCAATTTCTACCTAGACTTGCATATAGTCACTTTGTTTGATTCACATGTAAACTTGTATACAATTCACATAGAAACTAGCATATAATCTACACCCAAACTTGCATATACAATAATGTCAAACATGATTCAGGTTGAACATAGATGATTGGGTATATACAAAGGGATTCACAACAAAAACTATCATTATGAACAACTAGCATACATTCACAAAATATCGCATTTTTTCCAATGTTTTACAAACATAACCATACAACCCATATTATAACTCAACCTAATTAACTTGTTAATTATCTTATTAAAGAAATCGAACTCACAACTCAAAGAAGGTCTTGAGTTCTGGGATCTGGGTTCTGAAATTGATTTAGCTCGCCTTTGAAGTAGACAAATTTGTTGTTGTAGTTGTTATAGACTTGGGTTGATTAGCTTTCCTTTTCCTCTTGTTGATGACGGCTATTCTAGGTTGCAAGGTGATAGCATGACAGCCATGGTTCTAATTTTGATTAAGTTTTAGGGTTTGAGTCTACATGTGTTTATATAGAATGTAGGATTAATTTAGGCCATCCGATCAACTTAGAATCAATCAAGACCATCCAGTCAAGATAGGGTGACACCTCAGCCCTAATGACTCAGCACTGAGTCACAACATCGTCATCTTTCAGATCTGCCCGTAGGGGGTGGGGGCAGGTCGACCCCTAGGTCGACACTAAGGTCGACCTGTATAGGGAGGTCGACACTAAGGTCGACCCCCTGGTCAAGCTAGCCTTGGGCGGGAAATTTCCCGCCCTGTCCAGTTCTTAGTCTGAATTCGTTTTTGAATTTAAATTTCTGGAAACTTCCGACAGCGATAACTTCTTTATACGAAGTCCAACTTACGCAAATTCAGACTCTATCTCAACCAGAATTCCGAGACAGATTCAATGGCGTAACCCATTCCCCTTGATTCTCACATTTAAAATTAGGTATTGTTTAATTCATTAGTTTAATGTTAATAGAAAACACGGGGTGTTACATTCTCCCCTCCTTAAAGGATTTCGACCCCGAAATCTTCAAGTTACGAAGAATACATATCCTACTATCCAATCGTCCATCTACTCAACCATCAAACACAGGCATCTATTGTCCTTAAAAGACTTCTAATGCTTTCATATTTTTTAAAATAAACTTTCTCTTAAAAATACTTTCCTTAAAACATAATTTTGCAAGTATTTCTTTATAAAATGCTTTTTGAAAAATAGTTTTTCAAAATATCTTATCTGTTCTGGTAACCTTCAGCTCTTATACCACGTATGACACCCAACCTCCGTTAAGGTCACTCACTAAGGGAATGCCTTAATTTTGGTGGAGCGTTTATTGTGTATAGAACAGAAAAGTAAACAAGACAGATAAATATATTGGTACTTGGAAAGCAAAAACCACTTTTATTGCAGTGGAGAAATAGTTTGGTTACATCACATCAAAAACCGACTACAAAACCAAATACATTTATTATCCATCTTGACAAATAAGTTCTGATTACATAAAATAAAAGACATAACCCCAACACCAAATAGCCATAAATATGATAGGCTGAATTTTGCTTCATCGATCCAAGCAACTTCCAAAAAGAGAGAGATAAAGCTGTCCAAATCAAGCTCCACTAGTGCTAGTCCGTCCCTGAGCACCTAGGGGGGAAGGAAGAAAAGAGGTGGAAGCAAAGGGGGTCAGACATAAAGTCTGGCGGGTGCAATAACTTTAACAATATAATCACTAAGTAATTAGGATAAGGCATAAGCTGGAAAATAAGGAAATGATTGTGAACCAATGGGCATGTCAAAGCAAAAACAAAGGAATAAGATGAACAAAGATAACGTTAAAGGCGCACCTAATCATTATAAGATAATGAATACATTGCACCACACCAAACACCCAAAAAGTTGATCCCACCTACCAAACTTAATAATGATAATGGTAGTTTCGTGTACCCCTAGCTGCCTTCATAGGTGCCGCCTGCCCCTATCTCCACTACGTGTACCCACTACCCCATTCGATCGGCTCCCTAACTCGTAGATACCTGTGCTGGCCCCACAGTGAGGTGCATCACTCCCCAAAGTGGCAACCCGATACCACCAAAAATGCATGGCTTATATCTACACGATGCAAAAACGTCTTACCTACCAGCCCGGGGCCACACACGAACATGACCCCGTTGGACTTGCGTTGCCACCGCTAACCCATTTTGACCTCTTACAATCAAACCCAGTACGCGTGTCCCGTCCTCGACTTGGGTCGAGCCCACAAAGATACTTAATGGGTTACTGGTTTGAAAAGGGCCCCCACGTATGACACAAGCTTTCCACCTATGCTTGGTCCCCTCTAAGGTTTTCCCCACTTAACCCCATTTTTATTCATGTCTTCTTAAATGTTTCAATCTTGGTTAAGTGCATCTAATCGTATCTCATGCCACCCAAGGCACCCTCTTAACTTCACGTTCCACCCAAGGTACCTACTTAACCCTCCATGTCCCACCACATGTTTATCTGATTAAGTGTTTCTTAGTTCATTAACACCGTAACCTTGTAAAGACCTCCCACATTAGACTGACATTTGTGGCTGTTGGATTTGCTGGGTGGGTCCGGGCATTCTTACACCACAAACGAGCCTAACCTCGTGTCTTTACAACTATTACGCATTTAATTCATGCCTTTGACCTCTCACATTAGATTGGCATTTGTGGCTGCTGGATTTGCCGGGCGGGTCAGGGTAGTCTTACACCACAAAAGAGTCTAACCTCGTGTCTTAGGCTTTTTATTATTACACATCTTTATTTAACCCCAAATTGAATTAATGTCCCTATTCAAATTTGTAAATAAATTCAAAATATACTTATGTCCATAATTGTCACCTAAATTATGTCTGTAAGTACCAATTTTCCAATTAATGCCTTAAATTAATTATATGACTTTTAAGGCCATTTATGCCAATTCTCAATATATGTATATTCAATATTACCCCCATCATTCCCACGTTGTACGTTCGCTTATCATGACATATATATATATATATATATATATATTAAACTAGCAATTAGTCTAATGGCGTAAAAGGGAAGAAACATCGCAAATTTATATAACACACAAATTGGATCTAACTTACAAATATGGATTACAACATAAACTTGGTATTGTCATGAATCCAAACATAGGCTAAAAAAAGTGTGAACTTGCATATATGGATATAGTTTTCACCCAAAACTTGCATATACGAATAGAGTTTTCATCCAAAACTTGCATAAGCCATAGTCACGTACTTGCATAAAACTATGTATGTCATAGATCTAAATCTAAAGAGGTAAACTTGCATATATGTGAATCCAATTTCTACCTAAACTTGCATATAGTCACTTTGTTTGATTCACATGTAAACTTGTATACAATTCATATAGAAACTAGCATATAATCTACACCCAAACTTGCATATACAATGATGTCAAACATGAATCAGGTTGAACATAAATGATTGGGTATATACAAAGAGATTGACAACAAAAACTATCATTATGAACAACTAGCATACATTCACAAAATATTGCATTTTTTCCAATGTTTTACAAACATAACCATATAACCCAAATTATAACTCAACCAAATTAACTTGTTAATTATCTTATTAAAGAAATCAAACTCACAAGTCAAAGAAGGTCTTGAGTTCTGGGATCTGAGTTCTGAAATTGATTTAGCTCGCCTTTGAAGTAGACAAATTTTTTGTTGTAGTTGTTATAGACTTGAGTTGAATTGAGTTGATTAGCTTTACTTTTCCTCTAGTTGATGATGGCTATTCTAGGTTGCAAGGTGATAGCATGACGGCCATGGTTCCAATTTTGATTTGGTTTTAAGGTTTGAGTCTACATGTGTTTTTATAGAATTTAGGATTAATTTAGGCCATCCGATCAACCTAGAATCAATCAAGATCATCCAGTCAAGATAGGGTGACACCTCAGCCCTAATGACTCAGCACTGAGTCACAAAATCATCATCTTTCAGATCTACCCCGGGGGGCAGGTCGACACTAAGGTCGACCTGTATAGGGGAGGTCGACACTAAGGTCGACCCCCTGGTCGACCTGGCCTTGGACGGGAAATTTCCCACACTGTCCAGTTCTAAGTCTGAATTCGTTTTTGAATTTAAATTCGAATTCCTCGAAACTTCCGACAGCGTTAACTTCTTCATACGAAGTCCAATTTACGCAAACTCGGACTCTATCTCAACCAGAATTCCGAGACGAACACAATGGCGTAACCCATTCCCCCATTCTCAAATTTAAAATTAATTATTGTTTAATTCGTTAGTTTAATGTTAACAGAAAACACGGGGTGTTACATCTACTGACATGAAAACTCAAGCTATATATACAAACGCCACTGTACATTCTGTGCCAATCTTTCTTTTTCCTTGCCATGCAAATTGTTATTTTTTTGGCAGCCAATCCACTACAACCCATGGCAGCTATATTTCATTTTGAAAATCAACCCCACGTCACTACAGCTACCTACTAGATTGATGCATGCCTACCCTATAACTCCTTGGTGCCCACGCATTTCAATTGTATAAATACAGCAGTACAGCGGCTTCTCCGAACCAAAAACAAAACAAAACAGCGTTTCTCCTCTATTCTCTTCTCTTTCCATCTTTGTTCCCCTCATGAAATCGACGCAAGCCACCTTTTTATTAAAAAAATGACAAACTCCTTGTGAAATAAATTGCATACCCAGATCGACGAGGTGACTGTTGAGGTGTCTGTCTTGTAGGACCCGCGAAGAGGGTGAACAGTATGGTGGTGATTGCGGTGGTCGTAGGAGACTAGGTTGGTAGTAATTGGCGGTCAACTCGTGGTCAACATCAGGCTGCTTTGCAAAGCAGTGGCTGCATTTTATCAGAAGAAAGGAATGACTATATGCGCCTTTCATAAAAGAAGAGAGGGACATCGTGCAAAATAGGATGGAGACTTGCGGGTTGGCAGCTGGGTCCATTTATGCAAGTGACCAGTCAGTTCTATTGCGCCAGAAGAAAGAGTTTGTGGTTTACAATGCATTCGGTGAGGCGTTGAAGGATGAGGGTGATCTGGTGAAGTGGCGTTGGCAGCATGAAGTGGTGGTGGGTTTTAAGCAAGAGCAGTTGTAGGAGAAGAAATATAAATGGAAGAGTAAGGTGTAGCAGCTTATGTTTCACATGAAGATGTGCAGTGGAACTATGGGAAGAGATATTGTAATAACCCGGAAATGCGAGCTAGTTTAAAATTTTTATTTTGGCAAATTTAACGAATTTTGAACATTTAAAATAGATTATTTTAAATAATATCGACGAAAAATTTATTTTGAATAGAATTCGAACGAATATATTTATATACGTCGTCGTTAGAATATAAATAATTATATATAATTATAAAAGGAATTGAAAATGGCCCTGCAGTTCGATAATTCGATTTCAAATTTCAATTGAACGTACCGGGTGCAAAACAATCCGGATTTTAGTGAAACCAAAAACATTAGGATCTAATTGAGAATATCTTTCCAACGAATCCAAAAAATCGAAATTTCATAGCGGGAATCAAAAGATAGGTCCAGTTGAAAATTCTGAATAGTCGCTAGGGAATTCAGGCCCCAGAAAAATAGCAATTTTGCAAACGACGTCAGATTTCGATGAAAACACTTTTGTTGGATCTGCGATGTAAAGTTATTGCTAGGTTTCAAATTTCATAATTTTTTGAATCAATATGTGAGCGTGGCAAAGGAAAACGCGTTTGACCAGTTTCAGTTGATTTTAATCGACTGGAAAATGGCCATTTTTCAAACGGTTTCAGAATTAGACGAGATTAGTTTTGTTAGGACCGTATCGTCAATACGAAGCTAGATATAATTTTTCTGGAATTTTTAAGGACTGTATGTGGCCCCGATAATTTAAAATGTACGTTCAAATTGAATATATAAAGAATTATATTTTAATTTCTGTGAAAACTGATCGTAACAGCTGAATTGGCTTGCGAAACATGTCCCATTGTGTTCGGGATAGAAGTAATTAGCTAGGGCGACAGTCGTTGGGTCTCGATTGGTGGTCGAATAAAAAGTCAACCTTCATGGAAATAATATTAAATTATTAAATTATATATATACTTACACTCACCCACCCTTTTTTTCTTCTATCCTCCACCGTCGATTTCATTGTTCAGAAACCCCCCCCCCCCACCAAATCGAAGTCGCGCGCCGCCCTTGGCGAGCCACCGCCGCGCCGCCGGGTCCCCCACCACCGCGCCCTCCTCCAGTCCCCACCTCCGACGCCTTTCCCTCCTCCCTTGCTCCACCTCGTTTTCCCAAGCCCCAAAGCACCCAACGCCTCCTGAAAACCCCCACCGTCAGCCACCCCCCTTCCCGCCGCCGTGCCCTAGCATCCATCCACCTCTGACAGACCCCGGCGCCCCCCTGCACCACTACACCCGCCCTCTCCTCCTCTAATCAGAGAAAAACCGCCCAAAGCCCCATGTAGACGCTGCTCCGGCCAATTAAACCCCACTACCGCCACCCCCAGACCTCGGCCGCTCCTCCAGCACCGCCCAAGTCCGACAGTGGGACCCTCCTCGACCAAAGGTGCGATTTTTACACTAAGAATGTGAGTTTTTAAATACGATTTTTATTTATATAACGGTAGTGTAAAGAAACGATGTTGTTATATATATGTATATAGATTTGAAATTTAAAAATATATTTTTTATATAATGTAGATAAAAACATGATTTTTAAGCAGATTAGATTAGGATTTTTATGGTTTTTAAATGAAGAGAAGTTTGATCTTTATTCGTATGAAAAGTTTTTATTTTTCAAACGTGAAAAGTTTTGATTTTTCAAACAAGAAAAGCTTTCATTTTTAATAAAACAAAGATGAGATTTTTAATAATGAAAGGTCGTATTTTTAAAAGGAAAGACGATATTTTTATAATATAGGAATGTTAAAAATATAATTTTTATATTATAGAAAGGCTAAAAATATAATTTTTATTCGAGTGGTAAGTTAAAAATTTGATCTCTATATAAGAAGAAGCGTTGTAAAAATATATAATTTTTATATATAAAGGGCCACTATAAAAATGCGATTTTTAAATTGATCATCATATTAAAAATATGATTTTTACTATGAACAGCGTGAAAAGAAGTGAGATGGAACAGATTAAAATCACAAAGGAATTCAGACGGTTTAGAGATTCAGAAAAGAATGGTGGAGTGGATCCCTCGGTGAGAATTTCTCACTCTTCAATTTCTTTTCTAGTTATATATATATATATATATATATATATATATACTAGGATGCAGACGGTGTTTAGTAGCACCTGACACCCGTCATCCACAGACCATGGATGGCTTGTTTGTTTGATTGATGTGTTGTGAAAATTGTTTGTGATGTTGATGTGAAATCGATAATAAAATGTAGATGGTTGAAATAAATTAATTATCGTTAAAAATATAATTTTTAACGTGAATGTGAATAAATAAATATTCATTTACAAACCGGACGGTTTGTTTATGTACACCTATTTGAAGGATATTGATTGGGACGATAAATTTTACACATCGCCCAACTGCACAAATAAAATCTGTTTTTGTTGATTTGAAACCCCATACGGGTATTGGGATAAAATACGGCATACACTGATCCCAATAATTAGTTGTATGTCGATCGATTGATTGATAGGCTGTTTTAAGCGTTAGATATCTGCATTTGATGCTTATATAGTGTAGTGCACTTTGGATGATGGTTGATTATTTATCGTTGCTATTATATACAGGTGTTGTATGGAATCCATATAGTTAACGCTATATGGTGATTGATTGGGCCTCATTCCAATTTAGAAAATAAAGAATATTATAAAATAAAGGTTCATGTGTTGACCGTACTCATCCGTTGAGATTAGTCATGTGTTGAACGAAATATTTTAACAATAAAATTTACATCTTTATCATATATAAAATTAGAAACTAACTGGAAAGTAGCTAAGAAGAATGGTTTCCTGGATATTGATCAGATGTTGGTTTCGGCCTTCGGGGTTAATATTTAGGGAATCGTTCTCTTACTAATTTACGGTTGGAGTCTGATTTGAAATCAAACGATAGACACCATAATTTTTATAAAATATATTAAATAACAAAAATAGTCACACATGGACAGTACTCATTCGTTGAGATTAGTCATGTGTAGACAAAAATATAGATTCATGTATTGAATAGGATAAATATTCATTTGTTGAATAGAATAACGGAATTATTGAAATATATAAAGTCGTGTTGATTAGAGATGCACTATTTTGACGCGAACGATATTTATATCGACTATATTCGTTTTTATATAATTGAATTGAATATTAAAACAAATTCGAATTGAATTGAATATAAAACGAATTCGTATTGAATTGAATATAAAACGAATTCGAATTGAATTGAATATATAACGAATTCGAATTGAATTGAATATAAAAACGAATTTGAATTGAATTGAATTGAATATATAACGAATTCGAATTGAATTGAATATAAAACGAATTCGAATTGAATTGAATATATAACGAATTCGAATTGAATTGAATATAAAACGAATTCGAATTGAATTGAATATATAACGAATTCGAATTGAATTGAAAACGAATTGAAATAGAATAAAAATCGATTTGAAATGAATTAAAATTGAATTGAAATTTGAAATGGAAGTTGAAATTGTTTTTGAAATGAATTAAAAACTATTTATAAAATTCATTTTAAATAGAAATCGACGAAATATATATTATATATATAATATAATGGCCTGAATAGAACACGCCGCGGCAGTTAGTAAATTTCGACCATTGATTCGAACGGACATTACGGGAGATCCGACCGTCAGATTCTCCTAAAACCGGAACCGTTGGGTTCGTATCGAAAAGAGCTTTATAACGAATATTAGAAATTTGAAATCTAATGGTTGGATTTGGAGATACGTCCAAATCAAATTTGCAAAAGGTCGCTGTAATTGCAGTTCGATGGCCGTTGGTGGAAATCGACTGTACGGGCCTTGATAAAATTATTAAAAATAGTAATAATTTGTGTAAAATCATAAGAAATGATTTGGGAAAAATTGGGATGAAAAACTCCATATTTGAAAAGATAAAGATAGATTTTTATCGAAATGAACTAGTTTTGAACTAAAATTAAAACCCATTTATTTTTAGATAAATAAATTGGATTTGAAATGGGTTTTAAATAGTATTGATTTGTGGGTTTATCGTGAACGGTGTTTTAAACAACACTAGTTCTTTAACCCGATAAAAAATAGAATGTGATTTGGGATTATCGTGAAATGTGTTTTAAATGACATTAGTTCTTAAACCCAGTAAAAGGAGTTTTAATGAATCGGTATTTAGATTGAAATGAAAAGTGATAATTTAAATTATCAAATTTGGAAAGTGAGCAGGAAGGGAGTATCACCAGTTTTGCTCCAAAGCGATAGTTAAATCTTTAATTAGATTTGAACGTGAAATGGTAATTAATTTTACCGATAACACCGTGGTATTAGATATGGAGTATTACCAGTTTTGCTTCATGGGATGAATAGGTTGGGATTGGGAAATAAAATAAATAATTTCTTTGGTGTGGTTCGCTAATCTCGACTAGTTTGGAAAACCATAATTTGGTGTGATATGGCATCCAATGGAAGATTAAAGAATAAATTTTAACGAATTTATCTTTGATAAAATTAATGGGAACCTTTCCCTAAGAATTGAAATTTAGAAACTAGTTGTAGGTTAGTTAAGAATAATGGTTTCCTGGATATTGATCTGATGTTGGTTTCGGCCTTCGGGGTTAATATTTGGGAAATTGTTCTCTTGCTGATTTACAGTTAGTGGCTGCTGAATTAGAATGAGGCGTATGTTGTGTTTGTGTAACATTTGTTTACTATATACGCGGGTTATTCGGAAAGGCCGGGTTTATACCCATTCTGATAACCGATTCGACGATATGTCGAAGATGAAGACGGTGGTTGAAGACCGGAAGTCTTCACCTCATTTGGGTAATCACTAATGATCTTGATTGGGCTGTACACCCAAGATGAGGGAATCAGTTGGTGGTCGTCCAAACGTACTTGGAGATTGATGGATATGCGAGGAAAGAGCCTCCGGTTTCGTTCAGACCCAGAATGAACTTGTAAATGGATTGTGTGTGTTTGTCATTGGATTTTATTCTGTGTTGATTGATTTCTGTTAAATATATATCTGTTTGGAGGCAGAGAATTTATTCTCTTGCTTAACGCCCTTCTCTGAGACGTACGAGCTTAGAGGTTATATATTGATAGATATCAATCGCATGGCATGAATTGCCTGTGTGGCACGCTGAGTTGCATGAATCAAGGCTTCTGTTGAAAAGCAAAGTCTTGTGGTTGACGATCAAAGCACGACATACGTGGCAGCTTTGTGTATAGCGTGGATTCGCGATCCTCACACCTCGATATGAGTCAAAGACGGGATAGTGACTACGGGGAGAGCACGACGTTTCTTTCAAGCTTTGGTGGTGTCAGTGACTTACCAGCCCTGACATTTATATACTTTTCACCTGTGTGGTTGTTGGATGAGGCGCCTCAATTTTAGGTCTGTGAGGACCGGGAAACGTGTGTTCAGGAATAACTAATCCTCAAACGTAAGAGAGGACCGACCCTGAAGATCCAAGGATAGCCCAGAGTGTGTAGTCCTGAGACATTTGCTAGAGTGTCTCGAAAGCGGAGAGGAGCTTGCCCTTTGCCTCGACTCATGACGAAAATCCAATTTCCAATATGTGTATTGCGGTTTTAATTGTAGAACTAGTATGGCGACATGATAGATGGTACCCATGCCGCCTAGGATTGATATTTATGATTGAAAATGTTTCGACACTATACACTTATAATAGTATCAAATGATTTGTTTATAACGTACCAAGCATGTTTGGCCATTATAAGGGAAAGCCCTATCCTCCGGCTTGCGTTGCATTGTGTGATGGGACCTGGGTCTTATAATAGCTTCATTTTTTGAAAAAGCATTGCGCTGTTTATTCTATGCACTAGTATTCATGGGAGGAAACTCGTTCTGTGTTATACGGCGTGGTCCCTTGAATTACTCTCTTTTAAAGTAAAGTTCTAAATAACTGTTTTAGTTCTCACACCAGTCATATGACTGACCTGGAGTTTATTGTTTTAACCTAAACTCTGTGTGCCCTTATTTTCGACACGGGCAGCTAGTAGTTTTGGTTTTGCAGATTTATATTCACAGGATCCTGATTTACAGCTGGAACGATGCTCGGAAAGCTCTGTATCCGTGTATTACTTTCAATTGTGTTTTATATTGTTTTTCCGCTGCTATGTAATTTATCGTAATCTCTGATATTTATCGAATGTAATTTATTCATTTTTACTCTGTATATTCTTGTATCTGATGGAATTGTTGTAATAACAATGAAATGTTCTTCCGTCTAGATTCAATTTTGTCTTGTCCTCAACGCCATCCGTGCTTTCCTTCACGGGGAAGTTCGGGTCGTGTCAGTTTGGTATCAGAGCTTTGGTTTACAGAGCTCGAGAACAAGACACATTAGAACCATACGAAAGAATTCATCAGATATTGGATTAGCAATATCCAATTAGAATTTCTCGTTAGAGATAGGATCAGTAGTATCCTATAACGAGTGTGAAGAGTATATTTTTCAATTGAAAACAATTTTGTTTTGAAAGTTAAATTCAAGTATACGTATTTGAATATTTATTTATATTGAATTTGGACAATCCAATATATAAAGATTTCGTGTATACACGTCATGAGCATATATTCGAAGTTTTAATATACTGGATAGATATAGAATCACATTCTAGACACCTGGAGATGGTTCTAATGATTGATATATCATTATCAGAATTTGTGTTCGTGTTTCGAAGGTATGATATCTATATATTTCCATTAGACTGGTGTGAGAACCAAAACTTATATAGATAAATTTATTGTGTGATTTGGCATCAAAAACATGATTTTTTGTATATATATCAAAGTTATGAATTTGAAACGTTAATTCACTAATTGATTGATGTTTGAGTTGTTTGTTTATTTGTTTGGTAATTTTGAACCATTATGCCATATTGAATTATATTGAAAATTAGTCGCATTTGCTTGCATATACATGTACTTACATTGAACAGGTCATAGCAAGGAGGCTAGAGCAGAGAATAAAATTTGTTTGCCCGACAAATAGGTACATGTTTATCATAATTTACTGTTTTGTTTGGGTGATGATGATTTTACGAGCCGTTTGGCTTTTTCTTTTTCTTTTTGAGATCATAGGGCCTGTACGGCAATTTTGGGATTTTCCCGGTGCTCCAGGTGCAGGGGAGGTTATGGCGAAATTTTTCGAAAATTTAGGGTGTTAGCCAAATTTTTGAAAAATTTGAAAAGTTCTTAGAAACTGAAAAGTTGAAGAACTTAAGCCGTAAAGAAAATACTGGAAAGTTGAGTTGATTTGTTAAACAACTTTCAGCTTAGTTCCTTTTCGAGGACGAAAAGCTTTAAGTGGGGGAGATTGTAATAACCCGGAAATGCGAGCCAGTTTAAAATTTTTATTTTGGCAATTTCAACGAATTTTGAACATTTAAAATAGATTATTTTAAATAATATCGACGAAAAATTTATTTTGAATAGAATTCGAATGAATATATTTATATACGTCGTCGTTAGAATATAAATAATTATATATAATTATAAAAGGAATTGAAAATGGCCCTGCAGTTCGATAATTCGATTTCAAACTTCAATTGAACGTACCGGGTGCAAAACAATCCGCATTTTAGTGAAACCAAAAACATTAGGATCTAATTGAGAATATCTTTCCAACGAATCCAAAAAATCGAAATTTCATAGCGGGAATCAAAAGATAGGTCCAGTTGAAAATTCTGAATAGTCGCTTGGGAATTCAGGCCCCTGAGAAATAGCAATTTTGCAAACGACGTCGGATTTCGATGAAACCACTTTTGTTGGATCCGCGATGTAAAGTTATTGCTAGGTTTCAAATTTCATAATTTTCTGAATCAATATGTGAGCGTGGAAAAGGAAAACGCGTTTGACCAGTTTCAGTTGATTTTAATCGACTGGAAAATGGCCATTTTTCAAACGGTTTCAGAATTAGACAAGATTAGTTTTGTTGGGACCGTATCGTCAATACGAAGCTAGATATAATTTTTCTGGAATTTTTAAGGACTGTATGTGGCCCCGGTAATTTAAAATGTACGCTCAAATTGAATATATAAAGAATTATATTTTAATATTAGTGAAAACTGATCGTAACAGCCGAATTGGCTTGCGAAACATGTCCCATTGTGTTCGGGATAGGGGTAATTAGCTAGGGGCGACAGTCGTTGGGTCTCGATTGGTGGTCGAATAAAAAGTCAACCTTCATGGAAATAATATTAAATTATTAAATTATATATATACTTACACTCACCCCCCCTTTTTTTCTTCTATCCTCCACCGTCGATTTCATTGTTCAGAAAACCCCCCCACCAAATCGAAGTCGCGCGCGCGCCCTAGGCGAGCCACCGCCGCGCCGCCGGGTCCCCCACCACCGCGCCCTCCTCCAGTCCCCACCTCCGACGCCTTTCCCTCCTCCCTTGCTCCACCTCATTTTCCCAAGCCCCAAAGCACCCAACGCCTCCTGAAAACCCCCACCGTCAGCCACCCCCCTTCCCGCCACCGTGCCCTAGCATCCACCCATCTCTGACAGACCCCGGCGCCCCCCTGCACCACTACACCCGCCCTCTCCTCCTCTAATCAGAGAAAAACCGCCCAAAGCCCCATGTAGACACTGCTCCGGCCAATTAAACCCCACTACCGCCACCCCCAGACCTCGGCCGCTCCTCCAGCACCGCCCAAGTCCGACAGTGGGACCCTCCTCGACCAAAGGTGCGATTTTTACACTAAGAATGTGAGTTTTTAAATACGATTTTTATTTATATAACGGTAGTGTAAAGATACGATGTGTATATATATATATGTATATAGATTTGAAATTTAAAAATATAATTTTTATATAATGTAGATAAAAACATGATTTTTAAGCAGATTAGATTAGGATTTTTATGGTATTTAAATTAAGAAAAGTTTGATCTTTATTCATTTGAAAAGTTTTGATTTTTCAAACGTGAAAAGTTTTGATTTTTCAAACAAGAAAAGCTTTCATTTTTAATAAAACAATGATGAGATTTTTAATAATGAAAGGTCGTATTTTTAAAAGGAAAGACGATATTTTTATAATATAGGAATGTTAAAAATATAATTTTTATATTATAGAAAGGCTAAAAATATAATTTTTATTCGAGTGGTAAGTTAAAAATTCGATCTTTATATAAGAAGAAGCGTTGTAAAAATATATAATTTTTATATATAAAGGGCCATTATAAAAATGCGATTTTTAAATTGAACATCATATTAAAAATATGATTTTTACTATGAACAGCGTGAAAAGAAGTGAGATGGAACGGATTAAAATCAAAAAGGAATTCAGACGGTTCAGAGATTCAGAAAAGAATGGAGGAGTGGATCCCTCGGTGAGAATTTCTCACTCTTCAATTTCTTTTCTAGTTATATATATATATATATATATATATATATATATATATACATATATATATATACTAGGATGCAGACGGTGTTTAGTAGCACCCAACACCCGTCATCCACAGACCATGGATGGCTTGTTTGTTTGATTGATGTGTTGTGAAAATTGTTTGTGACGTTGATGTGAAATCGATAATAAAATGTAGATGGTTGAAATAAATTAATTATCGTTAAAAAATATAATTTTTAACGTGAATGTGAATAAATAAATATTCATTTACAAACCGGACGGTTTGTTTATGTACACCTATTTGAAGGATATTGATTGGGACGATAAATTTTACACATCGCCCAACAACACAAATAAAATCTGTGTTTGTTGATTTGAAACCCCACACGGGTATTGGGATAAAATACGGCATACACTGATCACAATAATTAGTTGTATGTCGATCGATTGATTGACAGGCTGTTATAAGCGTTAGATATCTATATTTGATGCTTATACAGTGTAGTGTACTTTGGATGATGGTTAATTATTTATCGTTGTTATTATATACAGTTGTTGTATGGAATCCATATAGTTAACGCTATATGGTGATTGATTGGGCCTCATTCCAATTTAGAAAATAAAGAATATTATAAAATAAAGGTTCATGTGTTGACTGTACTCATCCGTTGAGATTAGTCATGTGTTGAACGAAATATTTTAACAATAAAATTTACATCTTTATCATATATAAAATTAGAAACTAACTGGAAAGTAGCTCAGAAGAATGGTTTCCTGGATATTGATCTGATGTTGGTTTCGGCTTTCGGGGTTAATATTTAGGGAATCGTTCTCTTACTAATTTACGGTTGGAGTCTGATTTGAAATCAAACGATAGATACCATAATTTTTATAAAATATATTAAATAACAAAAATAGTCACATGTGGACAGTACTCAGTCGTTGGGATTAGTCATGTGTAGACAAAAATATAGATTCATGTATTGAATAGGATAAATATTCATTTGTTGAATAGAATAACGGAATTATTGAAATATATAGAGTCGAGTTGATTAGAGATGCGCTATTTTGACGCGAACGATATTTATATCGACTATATTCGTTTTTATATAATTGAATTGAATATAAAAACGAATTCGAATTGAATTGAATATAAAACGAATTCGTATTGAATTGAATATAAAACGAATTCGAATTGAATTGAATATATAACGAATTCGAATTGAATTGAATATAAAAACGAATTCGAATTGAATTGAATATATAACGAATTCGAATTGAATTGAATATAAAATGAATTCGAATTGAATTGAATATATAACTAATTCGAATTGAATTGAATATAAAACGAATTCTAATTGAATTGAATATATAACGAATTCTAATTGAATTGAAAACGAATTGAAATAGAATAAAAATCGATTTGAAATGAATTCAAATTGAATTGAAATTTGAAATGGAAGTTGATATTGTTTTTGAAACGAATTAAAAACTATTTATAAAATTCGTTTTAGATAGAAATCGACGAAATATATATTATATATAATATATATAATATAATGGCCTGAATAGAACGCGCCGCGCCGCGGCAGTTCGTAAATTTCAACCATTGACTTCGAACGGACATTACGGGAGATCCGACCGTCAGATTCTCCTAAAACCATAACCGTTGGGTTCGTATCGAAAAGAGCTTTCTAACGAATTTTAGAAATTTGAAATATAACGGTTGGATTTGGAGATACGTCCAAATCAAATTTGCAAAAGGTCGATGTAAGTGCAGTTCGATGGCCGTTGGCGGAAATCGACTGTACGGGCCTTGATAAAATTATTAAAAATAGTTATAATTTGTGTAAAATCATAAGAAATGATTTGGGAAAAATTGGGATGAAAAACTCCATATTTGAAAAGTAAAAATAGATTTTTATCGAAATGAACTAGTTTTGAACTAAAATTAAAACCCATTTATTTTTAGATAAATAAATTGGATTTGAAATGGGTTTTAAATAGTATTGATTTGTGGGTTTATCGTGAACGGTGTTTTAAACAACACTAGTTCTTTAACCCGATAATAAATAGAATGTGATTTGGGATTATTGTGAACTGTGTTTTAAATGACATTAGTTCTTAAACCCAGTAAAAGGAGTTTTAATGAATCGTTATTTTGATTGAAATGAAAAGTGATAATTTAAATTATCAGATTTGGAAAGTGAGCGAGAAGGGAGTATCACCAGTTTTTCTCCAAAGCGATAGTTAAATCTTTAATTAGATTTGAACGTGAAATGGTAATTAATTTTACCGATAACACCGTGGTATTAGATATGGAGTATTACCAGTTTTGCTTCATGGGATGAATAGGTTGGGATTTGGAAATAAAATAAATAATTTCTTTAGTGTGGTTCGCTAATCTCGACTAGTTTGGAAAACCATAATTTGGTTTGATATGGCATCCAATGGAAGATTAAAGAATAAATTTTAACGAATTTATCTTTGATAAAATTAATGGGAACCTTTCCCTAAGAATTGAAATTTAGAAACTAGCTGTAGGTTAGTAAAGAATAATGGTTTCCTGGATATTGATCTGATGTTGGTTTCGGCCTTCGGGGTTAATATTTGGGAAAGTGTTCTCTTGCTGATTTACGGTTAGTGGCTGCTGAATTGGAATGAGGCGTATGTTGTGTTTGTGTAACATTTGTTTACTATATACGCGGGTTGTTCAGAAAGGCCGGGTTTATACCCATTCTGATAACCGATTCGACGACATGTCGAAAATGAAGAGGGTGGTTGAAGACCGGAAGTCTTCACATCGTTTGGGTAATCACTAATGATCTTGATTGGGCTATACACCCAAGATGAGGGAATCAGTTGGTGGTCGTCCAGACGTACTTGGAGATCGACGGATATGCGAGGAAAGTGCCTCCGGTTTCGTTCAGACCCAGAACGAACTTGTAAATGGATTGTGTGTTTGACATTGGATTTTATTCTGTGTTGATTGATTTCTGTTAAATATATATCTGTTTGGCGGTCGAGAATTTATTCTCTTTCTTAACGCCCTTCTCTAAGACGTACGAGCTTTGAGGTTATATATCAATAGATATCAATCGCATGGCATGAATTGCCTGTGTGGCACGCTGAGTTGCATGGATCAAGGCTTCTGTTGAAAAGCAAGGTCTTGTGGTTGATGATCAAAGCACGGCCTACATGGCAGCTTTGTGTATAGCGTGGATTCGCGAGCATCACACCTCGGTATGAGTCAAAAACGGGATAGTGACTGCGGGGAGAGCACGACGTTTCTTTCTAGCTTTGGTGGTATCAGTGACTTAACAGCCCTGACATTCATATACTTTTCACAAATGTGGTTGTTGGATGAGGCGCCTCGATTTTAGGTCTGTAAGGACCGGGAAACGTGTGTTCAGGAATAACTAATCCTCAAACGTAAGAGAGGACCGGCCCTGAAGATCCAAGGATTTCCCTGAGTGTGTATTCCTGAGACATCTGCTAGAGTGTCTCGAAAGCGGAGAGGAGCTTGCCCCTTGCCTCGACTCATGACGGAAATCCAATTTCCAATATGTGTATTGCGGTTTTAATTGTAGAACTAGTATGGCGACATGATAGATGGTACCCATGCCGCCTAGGATTGATATTTATGATTGAAAATGTTTTGACACTATACACTTATAATAGTATCAAATGATTTGTTTTAAACGTACCAAGCATGTTTGGCCATTATAAGGGAAAACCCTATCCTCCGGCTTGCGTTGCATTGTGTGATGGGACCTGGGTCTTATAATAGCTTCATTTTTTGAAAAAGCATTGCGCTGTTTATTTTATGCACTGGTATTCTTGGGAGGAAACTCGTTCCGTGTTATACGGCGTGGTCCCTTGAATTACTCTCTTTTAAAGTAAAGTTCTAAATAACTGTTTTAGTTCTCACACCAGTCATATGACTGACCTGGAGTTTATTGTTTTAACCTAAACTCTGGGTGCCCTTATTTTCGACACGGGCAGCTAGTAGTTTTGGTTTTGCAGATTTATATTCACAGGATCCTGATTTACAGCTGGAACGATGCTCGGAAAGCTCTGTATCCGTGTATTACTTTCAATTGTGTTTTATATTGTTTTTCCGCTGCTATGTAATTTATTGTAATCTCTGATATTTATCGAATGTAATTTATTCATTTTTACTCTGTATATTCTTGTATCTGATGGAATTGTTGTAATAACAATGAAATGTTCTTCCGTCTGGGTTCAATTTTGTCTTGTCCTCAACGCCATCCGTGCTTTCCTTCACGGGGAAGTTCGGGTCGTGTCAGATATGGTACGTGCATGTCACGGTATGGGGATAGAAAGGATTACTAGTTGAAAAAAAGAAAAAGAAAAAGATATATATATATATATATATATATATATATATATACAAAACAAAAATGGACATACAAGTTGTCCAGGCGAGTGGGAAAATAAATGGACATCAGGGAAGGAGGCAAATGGAAAAGTGGTGATAACAGGGCACAGGAAAGAATCATTTTCGTGGGGATCCTGTACATTATCGGTCTGGGAAGGAAAAGTATGCAGGAAGCGTATGAAAATGGAACGTTCATTTTGAAGTACCTTAGTTGGGCTGATCTGATAGTGAAGCCGCCAGGTAAGTGATAACGTGAATTTTGTTATCAATATTTAATTAGGATTTAAAGATAATAATGATAATATAATTAGTTAAATTGATTAAAAAATTTAGGAATTAATTAGTTTTAAATAAAATCATAGGCCTACAATGAGTATAATAGTCTCATGTATGCAGAATACGACAAAACCAATTATGTTGGAACTATATCGACGACGTAACATCATGAAGCTGGATTGGATGGAGTTGAAAGCAACTGGAACGAACTGTTATGACGCAAAACTAAACCAAGGTGAATTAAATTCACTCAGTTATCACACTTATATTTATTATAAGTCGGGTTTATTGTTTGTGTGCTATAATTGCTAGTTGTTGATTGATTTGTTGATCGTTTGATATATGCCGATATTCTTAAAAACTGATTTACATTAAACGATTGTTTGATTAGATCAGAATAAATCATTATTTATAACGATTATTTCCAATCAAGGTAACTTATCTTGTTGGTTACGTTTATAATAAAATAAACGTATTTAGATTAAATTGGATGCTTGCATTGTCGACCGTTATCAGTTGAATTCATTATCATCAAATTTATTGCTTATTATCATCATATGAACTGATTGGCGAATATGATTGGATTATTGAATTGATTATTGATTTGTTGAATCAAAATTCAACATTTTCCTGTTATTAACCAATGGGTATTATTGGTTGAGGAATTAAAAGCAGACGGCCCCAAACATAAACTATTATATAAGAATTGATTTACCGTTAGGTAAACCGATAAAAGTAAAGTGATCGTTGCTTTCCTATGAATCAGAAAAGCGCGAATTTTAAATTAAATTACTGCAAGCGTACAGGTGTGTAGCATACATGTCGAACACAGGGAGGTAGATTAAAATCAAATTATTTATTTAATCTCTTGGGCGAGTTAGACGATTTTCGAGGTTGGTTTTGAAAACAATAAAAATTGAAACTGCGATCCGATTCAGAACAAATCTAATTGAACCGACGATCAAATCACAATTATCAATTGGAAATTAAAATGCAAAACAGAAATAAAATGCAGAAATTAAAATTGTAGGAAAAGAAGAACAACAAAAAGTAAATTAGGATTGTCGTTGAAACTAATCAAACAACTAATCACTAACAAAAAAATGTAAAATACAATTGGTGTTCTTCCAAAACTAATTGTGAAGACAACACCGATTGCTAAGAAAAAGAAAAATGCAGAAATAATAAAAAGAAGAAGAACTTTTATTAATGGAGAAGAGAATATAGAATAGGATGGTGGCTACAATGATATTACAAGGGTATTTATAGGGAATAACCAAACCCTAACCCTAATACAATGATAGATGGGCCTTAGGGAATTCACAAAAGAGTTTACAATGAGAGTCTCAAATGAGCCTTAGTTAAATCTATTAAATTTTGGCCTTTCTTCTTTTCCTCTTGGTTCTTTGACAAGCCTCCCTTGATTTGAGATGCGCATGGCCTTTTTATCAATCATTTTCTTGTCTAACAACAACTAGATGTGAGATCTTCATCTACAGTTCTTCAAAATGTAAATATATAGCAATCTGATCTCCATTTCACTACTTTTCTGGTTGCATGCGGGCTAGGTTGGAATATCTGTAAAAGTAACAAAACAGTACCCAAGTAATATTTATTTATATACAAAAGATAAGATATAAGAGCATAAAATAAACACATTTCTATGTTAATCAAATACCCCCACACTTATCTTTTACTCGTCCTCGAGTTAAACAAAAATTAAAAACTAGCTAGATAGGTCACATTTTCGTAGGAAACACGATTGCATTGAGCATATGCAACAAGCCGTTAAACCTCTAGGTGTCCCTAGTAGGACGAGTGGTGTCTCGTGAGGGTTTTCAGCGGATACTACCCACAAAATCCAAATGCAGTATGCTATGATTCTAATGGAACTAGATGAATGCAATGGACAAATGCAAAATAAAAACAAAAATGAAAACAAGACTTGTTTCTGAAGTGGTACAACAAATTAAATTAACAATTTCTAGTCAGTTGATTTTATTTTAGATATCTCAACTTGTCACAAATTTTCAATATAAATCAATTTTTCAAATGTTAAATTCCAGTTTGGCCAGTTAGTTCGGTTGATAACATAGTGCAGCCATGAAATAGATTCTTAGTTTGCTTGGCACAGTTTGCAAAGTGTTATTATTATTTTCTCATGTATGGCTAGTCAAATCAATAAGGTCAAGAAGTGTTTGGGCATCATCGCTTATTCTTTATTCTATAAAATTTTAAAATTTATGATTAAGTACATACACCTAACTTAGAAGACCAAGGTTTACCACCCATGCACTGCCTCGCGGACTAACGGAGAGTGGGTAAAGAGCTTGGCGGATTGTGCAGGCCGACTTTGACTTTGTCAATAACGTGTCGGTAATCCTTAGGTGTCCAATTTCATAAATTGAGACCAAGATATTCCAACGCTGACTTTGTCAACAACATGTCGGATAGAGCTTGGCGGGTTTGCACACCAACGCTTGATATACAAGCAATGTTGGATACCCTTGGATTACTATTATTATTATTGAAAATATAAGAACAAAAGAGAGTTACGAAAATTCAACTTAACACAACTTAGTTTTAAAGATTCGAAAAGCCAATATAAGTATTTTAAGTCCTCCACTTATATAAACAAAGTCTACAATATAGAATAGATTTCATGGCCATCACCAAAGAATCTCCCTATGTACCGGTTACACTATTATCCCTCAAAATTAAACTTTTCATTATATTTCATATTCGATCTTAGCTGAGAGAAAAAAATACTATCAACTGATTAACAATCCTTAACTTATTTTGTTGTATCAATCAAAAATGAGTCATGTTTCAAAAAAAATTGGCATGTTAGTATGATCTAAATGCATGATGGTCCTACATGAAAAGAAAGAAAGAAAAATTAGAGAAAAATCAAAAGAATGCAATGCAGACTCCCCCCACACTAGAACTAAACAGTGTCCACACTGTGAATGTTTCCTAAAGTTGAAAGATTGTACCCAAAGGTGAATGAGATGCAAAACTATTTGAAGAATGAAATGGAGTTTAGCTATATGTAAGAATGGATCATATGTACAATGATATATGTGTTTGCGATGCATGCGATGCAAAGAGTGCCACCAACTTTTCCCCCCACACTTGGTTCTAGCCCGATGAGTCCCATTCCCTCTATGTCTAGGCATGTTTTCTAATAAGCAAAGGTTTTTGAAAACCATCTCATCTTTAAACCTAGATTTATAGTCCAGGAGATAAATATCCAGGGTCGTCCTAACATGAAGTTTTTCAATCAAGCTAACATTCCAAAAATAATTCATGTGCTCAACAAATTTATCAGTGTAATTGTCCAAAAATTTGTGATCGTATATAAATTCAGTGAAATTTGAATTCTGAGTGTTGTTCAAGAGTATGTGATCACATGTCTCATCATTAATTGACAACGTATTTTCGACACTGACAATTTCAAGTTCGTTTGAAATTTTCTCAAAGTTAAAATTTTCGAACTCGTGACGTGAATCCACTTCTTCCTCATTTTGCAACTCATCCTTGTACAATCCAAAGAATTCATGTTCGTTAAAATCTTTTTCCAGATTTGAATTGAAAAATTCAACATTTTTATTCTGTTCAATTCCTAGAATTTCACTTTTCTCATAGCCTGAAAGAGGAAGATCAAAATCTGAGCTTAAATCTTTTTCCTGAAAAGAGTCGAAGTCTAAATCATTTACTGAATTGTGAACAACTTCATTTAGATCATCATTCTCAATTTCTAAAGTTGTAATCTGAAAATTTTCAATATCACTAAAGAATGGATTATTTCCTGATTCATTGCATTGAATTTGATTTTGTTGCTCGAGTTGTTCTTTAAAACACGTCATTAAACAAAGAAGTTCATCAAGCTGTCTATCTTTTTCACCAAGCTGTCTATCTTGCTTTTCTACCCTCTCTCTAAGAACGTTAAGATGATATCCTTCAGAATCGTTGATTTCTGAGCTCTAATTTTGGATTTCTTGATTCTCAAAATTATAGTCCACATCAATTTCACAATCAAAATTATTTCCAATGTGGTGGTTGTTTGAATTTTCAGAAAAATGGCAATGATATTGGAAATCATTTTGATCATAAAAGTTACGTTCGTAACCAAAACTGTTGAAATTTGGCAGAAAATTGCAATTTTAGTTATTTTCAAGATGTTGATATGAGCTATAACTTTGGAAATTTTGGTTTACAACCCCATATTGCTGTTGATCAAAGCTATCTTGGGTTTCAAAGCTATTTTGATGTTGATGTGGCCCATAATCGAAATCATTGAAATTTGAATTGAAGTCGTCATTTCGATCATAACTTTGAAAATGTTGGTCATTTTGAAAATTTTGAAAATTGTTGACACTTAGGTCGCGAAACTTTGGAAAATCTTGCTTCATGAGTTGTAATTCAAAATCATACTCTTCAAGAGGACGTCTTGTGAAGACCCGTAACTTCCCCGTAAAGGAAAGCGACGGATAGTTCGAGAACAAACCACAACAGAACGCATACAGAAGAACATTTCACTATATATTACAACAGTGCATCAGATTACAAGAATATACAGAGTATGAATAAATATTACACAGAAATATCAGAGATTTAAATTACATTTAAATACATAGCAGCGGAAAATAATACAATACACAACTAGAATGAGATATACGGATACAAAGCTTTCCGGATATCGTTCCAGCTGTAAACCAGGATCCTGTGAATATAAATCTGCAAAACCAAAACTACTAGCTGCCCGTGTCGAAAATAAGGGCACCCAGAGTTTAGGTTAAAACAATAAACTCCAGGTCAGTCATGTGACTGGTGTGAGAACTAAAACAGTTAATCTTTATTTTAAAATTAGGTAAATCAAGGGACCACGCCGTATAACACGGAACGGGTTTTCTCCCAAGAATACCAGTGCATAAAACAAACAGCGCAATGCTAAATAAAGAAAAATGAAGCTGTTATAAGACCCAGGTCCTATCACACAATGCAACGCAAGCCGGGGGATAGGGTTTTTCCTTATAACAGCCAAAGAATGCTTGATACGGTGAAAACAAATCGTTTGATACTATTATAAGTGCATAGTGTATAAAACAACTTCAAATCATAAGTATCAATCATAGGCGGCATGAGCGTCCCATGCCACTATGTCGCCATATATAGGTTTACAAATAAAACCGCAAAGTCACGTATTTGGAAATTGGATTTCCGTCTATGAACCGAGGCAAAAGATAGTCCTCAACCGATTCGAGACAATCTAGCCCATGTCTCAGGATCAGAGCTCGAGTGACCCTTGGATCGTCAGGGCCGGTCCACCGATGTGGATTAAAATGCCTGAACACTACGTTTCCCCGCCCTTTGGGGCGTAAACGAGCCAACGAATGGCTCCATCGGTTCGAGAACGACCGATCAATCCGAGGCGCCTCGCAACAGCAACAACCACATAAGTCAAACTCGTCAGGGCGTGTAAAACCACTGACGCCACTTTTTATCTAGAAGGAAACGCATGCCCTCCCTGAGGTCCGTCTCCCGTTTTTGGTTCATACCTGGTGTGAAACACGCGAGGTAAACGTTACACAGAGCCACGCCACAAAGGCCGTGCTTTGATCATCACCACAAGACTTTGCTTTTCAACAGAAGCCTTGATCATTTGCATCTTAGCATGCCACACAGGCAAACCATCCTATGCAACCGATATCAGTCACACAGAATGAAATCCGATGTCAGACACACAGTCCATTTACAAGTCCGTTCTGGGTCTGAACGAAACCGGAGGCACCTAGTACCCCGCATATCCATCGATCTCCAAGTACGTCTGGACGATCACTAACTGTTTCCATCTTCTTGGGTGTACAGCCCAATCAAGATCATCAGTTATCACCCAAACGACGTGAAGACCTCCGGTCTTCGACCATCGTCTTCATCTTCGACTTATCGTCGCATCAGTTATTCAGAATGGGATAAACCCGGTCTTTCCGAATAACTCGCGTATATTTTAAATAAGTGTTACCCAAACACAACATACGCCTCATTCCAATTCATTAGTCACTAACCGTAAATTAATCAAGAGAATAATTCCCCAAATATTAACCCCGAAGGCCGAAACCAACATCAGATCAATATTCAGAAAACCATTCTGCTTGGCTAACCGACAGTTAGTTTCTAAATTTCACGTTCAAATCTAATTAAAGATTTAACTATCGCCTGGAGCAAAACTGGTGATACTCCATTTTCGATCATTCCAATCTAATTAAAGATTCATTAAAACTCCACTTAGTTTTAATCTTCGACTGGGTTAAAGAATCCGTGTCATTTAAAAACACAGTTCACGATAAACCCAAAATCACATTCATTAATTATCAGGTTAAAGAACGAGTGTTGTTTAAAACACTGTTCACGACAAACCCAAAAATCAATATCGATTTAATTCCAATTAAATATTATTTAATTGGTGCACTTCATTAAATCTAAATAAAAAGATTTAATCATTTCTCAATTGGGTTCAAGAACAGTGTTAGTGAAGACACCATTCACGACAAACCCAAATCACATTCCATTAATTATCGGGTTAAAGAACAAGTGTTATTTAAAACACTGCTCACGATAAACCCAAAAATCAATACCAATTCAATTCCAATTAAATATCGTTTAATTGGCACACTTCATTAAATCTAAATAAAAAGATTTAATCTTTTCTCAACTGGGTTCAAGAACAGTGTTAGTGAAGACACCATTCACGACAAACCCAAATCACATTCGATATTCAATACAAGGCTCTGAATAGAAAATATATCGGCTTATATTCAATATCGAATTCTACGACTAACAAATGTCGTATTGGAAATAACGATATAAATATATATCTTTCAAATTTCCATAACAACACCTGTATAATCACGAATTCCAACATCGAAATATTCCGAAGACAATTTCGATTCAAATCCACTCCAATGCAATCATTGGAAATTTTGGTTATTTTCAAAACCCTTTTCGAATTCAATTTATTTGTTCAAAAATAAATAGAATTATAATTCTAGTTCAAAACTAGTCCATTTCGATAAAAACCTATTTTTATCTTTTCAAATATGGAATTTTTCATCCCAATTCTTTCTAAATCATTTCTTATGATTTTACACAAATTATTACTATTTTTAATAATTTTATCAAGGCCCGTACAGTCGATTTCCATCAATGGCCATCGAACTGCACTTACAGCGACCTTTTTCGAATTTGATTTGGACATAATTCCAAATCCAACCGTTAGATTTCAAATTTCTAATATTCGTTAGAAAGCTCTTTTCGATACGAACCCAACGGTTCCGGTTTTAGGAGAATCCGACGGTCGGATCTCCCATAATGTCCGTTTGAAATAAATGGTCGAAATTCGCGAACTGCCGCGGCGCGGCGCGTTCTATTCAGGCCATTATATTATATATATATAATATATATAATATATATATTTCGTCGATTCCTATTTAAAACGAATTATATAAATAGTTTTAAAATCGTTTCAAAATCTATTTCAACTTCCATTTCAATTCAAAACAAAATTGAATTCTTCCTTATAGATTCGTTTCAAAATTCATTTCTTTTCAATTCAAATTTCAATTCAATTTGAATTCATTTCAATTCACTTTCAATTCAATTCGAATTCGTTTTCAATTCAATTCATTTCGAAATCACTTTCAATTCAATTCACTTTGAATTCGTTTTCAATTCAATTCATTTTGAATTCGTTTTCAATTCAATTCATTTCGAAATCGATTAAAATTGATAGAAATATCGTTCACGTCAAAATGGCGTCAATCTAATCAACACGGCTTCATAAATTTCTATTTTCAAATTTTCTTTATTTTTCAAATTGGAATGAGGCCCAATCAATTACCATATAAAATTAATTATATGGATTTTCATACAACACATGTATATAATAGCATTGAAAATAATCAACCATCAACCAAAGTGCACTACACTGTATAAGCATCAAATATAGATATCTAACGCTTATAACAGCCTGTCAATCAATCGATCGACATATTCAATCAATCAGGATGAGTGAACTTTAAATTTCATCCCAACACCCGTGTGGGGTTTCAAACAATCAAACAACTATTTTATTTGTGCAGTTAAGCGATGTGTAAAATTTATCGACCCAATCAACGTCTTTCAAATAGGTGTACATAAACAAACCGTCTGGTTTGTAAATGAATATTTATTTATTCACATTCACATTCACGTTAAAAATTATATTTTTAACGATAACACATTTTATTTTAACATATGAATTTCTATTCAGTTCATTCTTTAAATAAAATGCTATTTTTATTTATCTAACTTATTTTAGAAAATTTCGGCGGCATAACGGCACGATACTAGAAACGGGACAAGGCCTAGCCTTATCCCCGGTCTAGTGAAGGCCCACGCCATTCACACATCAATCAAATTCACTTTCGTTATGCAAACCACAAAATTTGGAGTAAGGGTCTAACCTAGCCTTACTCCTTCGCCTTATAACGGCGCACGTCTAATCCTAACCAATTTATCGATTCGATTTTTCACACCACAAACCACATTCAAACCAATATCACAATCAATAACCAAACAGCCAAACAAACAAGTCCATGGTCTGTGGACGATTGTGTCGGGTGCTACTAAACACCGTCTGCATCCTAGTATATATATATAACTAGAAAAATAAATTGAAAGGTGAGAAATTCTCACTTTTAGCTATCCAACCATCTCGACTCTTCTTTTGCAGAAGTCTTCATTGTTTTCGCATCTTCGCCAGCTTCGTCGTCCGTAGCTACTACATATATAAAAATCGAATTTTTATTTCAAAGTTCAATATATAAAAATCGAATTTTTATTTCAAAGTTCAATATATAAAAATCGAATTTTTAATTCAAAGTTCAATATATAAAAATCGAATTTTTAGTTCAAAGTTCAATATATAAAAATCGAATTTTAGTTCAAAGTTCAATGTATAAAAATCGAATTTTTAGTTCAAAGTTCAATATATAAAAATCGAATTTTTAGTTCGAAGTTCAATGTATAAAAATCGAATTTTTTAGTTCGACAATATAAAAGATTATATTTTTCTACTTCTTTAAAAATTCCAGTTTTTCTACTTATTTAAAAATTCCATTTTTCTACTTCTTTAAAAATTCAATTTTTCTACTTATTTAAAAATTCAAGTTTTCTACTTATTTAAAAATTCAAGTTTTCTACTTATTTAAAAATTCAAGTTTTCTACTTTTTAAAAATTCAATTTTTCTACTTCTTTAAAAATTCAAGTTTTCTACTTTTTAAAAATTCAAGTTTTCTACTTATTAAAAATTCAAGTTTTCTACTTATTTAAAAATTCAAGTTTTCTACTTATTTAAAAATTCAAGTTTTCTACTTATTTAAAAATTCAAGTTTTCTACTTTTTAAAAATTCAATTTTTCTACTTCTTTAAAAATTCAATTTTTCTACTTATTTAAAAATTCAAGTTTTTATTTTTTTTCAAAATCAGTTTTAAACTTTTTTTTAAAAATCAATTTAAAAATGCTTATAAAATCCGTTTAAAAATGCTTATAAAAACAGTTTAGAAATGCTTTAAAATCAGTTTTTTTTTTTTTTTAAATAATGAATAACAATCACAGTTTTAAACATAATAAAAATCACAGTTTTAAACATAATAAAAATCACAGTTTTAAACATAAAAAAAAAACAAAATCGGTAAACTTACAGGGGGGGGAAGAAGACGCCGTCTGAATCTGGTGGGAGGGGGGAGTTCGGCGGCTTCGTCGTGGGAGGGGGGAGTTCGGCGGCTTCGTCGTGGGAGGGGGGGGTTCGGTGTGGTTCCCATCTCGATCTGGAGGAGGAGATGACAGAGGAGCGGAGGGAGGAGACGGAGGAGAAGGGGGGGCGCGGGGCTCTGGTCGGACGGCGCCGCCCTGGGCGGTGGCAGCGGCGTGGAGGAGGCCGCTCGCGCCACTCCGTCCTCTTCTTTTTTTTTTTTTTTTTTTTTTTTATAAACTAAATGTCGATTTTGAAATAAAGAGGGGGGGGTTACAGAAGATAAAGGGGAAAATATATATTTTTTTTTTTTTATTATTTTATTATTTTATTTACTAAGAGTTGACTTTTTCATACGACCTCGAAACGAGGCCCACCGCCTGTCGTCCATAGCGTTCTACCCCCATTCCGAACACAATGGGACTTGTTTCGTAGGTTGATTCGATCGTTTGAATCAGTTTCCGTTAAACTTACATTTAAATCACTTTATTGAATTCTAAACGTACATTTCAAATTACCGGGGTCACATACTAACTAGAAAAATTCCCAAAAAATATTTTCTAGCTTCGTATTGACGATACGGTCCTAACAAAACTAGTTTCGTCGAATTCTGAGACCGTTTGAAAAATGGCCAATTTCAAGTCGATTAAAATCAACTGAAATGGTCAAAACACGTTTTCCTATGCCACGCTCACATATTGATTCGAAAAATTATGAAATTTGGAATCTAGCAATAATTCAACATCACGGACCCAACAAAAGTGGTTTCGTTGAAATCCGAGGTCGTTTGCAAAATGTCCATTTTTAAGGGCCTGAATTCCATAGCGACTATTCAGAATTTTCAACTGGACATATCTTTTGATTCCCGCTACGAACTTTTGATTTTTCGGATTCGTTGGAAAGATATTCACTATTAGATTCCATTATTTTTGGTTTCACTAAAATCCGGATTGTTTTGCACCCGGTACATTCAATTGAAGTTTGAAATCGAATTATCGAACTACCGCGCCATTTTCAATTCTATTTATAATTATATATAAATATTTATATTCTAACGACGACGTATATAATATATACGTTCGAATTCCATTCAAAATAAATTTCTCGACGATATTATTTAAAATAATTCATTTTAAATAATTAAAATTCGATAAAATTGCCAAAATAAAAATTTTAAACTGGCCCAGATTTTACGGGTTGTTACAATCTCCCCCACTTAAAACTTTTCGTCCCCGAAAAGGAACAAAGTCGAAAGTGGTTTGATTATTCAGCCCTACGTTCGATCAGGCTTCCATTCTCTAACTTTTCAATTTCTGAGAATTTTCAAAACTTCAAAAATTTGGCTAACACCCTAAATTTTAGAAAAATTTCGCCATAACCTCCCCTGCAATGGGAGCATCGGGGAATTTCAAATAGCTTCCCCGGTCCTTCAGATCTCAAAAAGAAAAAGAAAAAGCCAAGCGGCTAGCCAATAGGCTCACAAAATCATCATCACCCAAACAAAACAGGAAATTATGTAGTAAACATGTACCTATTTGTCAGGCAAACAAATTTTATTCTCTGCTCTAGCCTCCTTGCTATGACCTGTTCAAAGATATATATGTATATGCAAGCAAATGCGACCAATTTTTAATATAATCCAATATTTGGTACAATTAGGCTAAATGGTTAAAAATTATCAAACAAATAAACAACCAATTCAAACATCAATCAATTAGTGAATTAGAGTTTCAAATTGATAACTTTGATACATAGTCAAAAATCAGATTTTTGATGCCAAATCACAACAATAAGCCCTATCTAATTTTGGTTCTCACACCAGCCTAATGGAAATATATAGAAAGCCCACTTTCGTCACTCGAACATAAATTCTAATGATGGAGCTCCATCATCAAAATCGTCTCCGGGCGATTAGAGTGTAATTCTATATCTATCCGGTATATTAAAATTTCGAATACACGCGGATCAGACGTATACGCAAAATCTATATATACTGGATTGTCCACATCAATATAAATTGATAATCAAATACGAATAATTGATTCAAATTTTCAAAACAAGAATTTGTTTTCACTTTTAAAAATATACTCTTCACACTCGTTCTAGGATGCTACTGATCCTATCTCTAACGAGTCATCCCATTGGATATTACTAATCCAATTATCTGATGAATTCTTTCGTACGGTTCTAATGTGCCTTGTTCTCTAGCTTTGTAAACCAAAGCTCTGATACCAACTGTGAAGACCCGTAACTTCCCCGTAAAGGAAAGCGACGGATAGTTCGAGAACAAACCACAACAGAACGCATACAGAAGAACATTTCACTATATATTACAACAGTGCATCAGATTACAAGAATATACAGAGTATGAATAAATATTACACAGAAATATCAGAGATTTAAATTACATTTAAATACATAGCAGCGGAAAATAATACAATACACAACTAGAATGAGATATACGGATACAAAGCTTTCCGGATATCGTTCCAGCTGTAAACCAGGATCCTGTGAATATAAATCTGCAAAACCAAAACTACTAGCTGCCCGTGTCGAAAATAAGGGCACCCAGAGTTTAGGTTAAAACAATAAACTCCAGGTCAGTCATGTGACTGGTGTGAGAACTAAAACAGTTAATCTTTATTTTAAAATTAGGTAAATCAAGGGACCACGCCGTATAACACGGAACGGGTTTTCTCCCAAGAATACCAGTGCATAAAACAAACAGCGCAATGCTAAATAAAGAAAAATGAAGCTGTTATAAGACCCAGGTCCTATCACACAATGCAATGCAACGCAAGCCGGAGGATAGGGTTTTTCCTTATAACAGCCAAAGAATGCTTGATACGGTGAAAACAAATCGTTTGATACTATTATAAGTGCATAGTGTATAAAACAACTTCAAATCATAAGTATCAATCATAGGCGGCATGAGCGTCCCATGCCACTATGTCGCCATATATAGGTTTACAAATAAAACCGCAAAGTCACGTATTTGGAAATTGGATTTCCGTCTATGAACCGAGGCAAAAGATAGTCCTCAACCGATTCGAGACAATCTAGCCCATGTCTCAGGATCAGAGCTCGAGTGACCCTTGGATCGTCAGGGCCGGTCCACCGATGTGGATTAAAATGCCTGAACACTACGTTTCCCCGCCCTTTGGGGCGTAAACGAGCCAACGAATGGCTCCATCGGTTCGAGAACGACCGATCAATCCGAGGCGCCTCGCAACAGCAACAACCACATAAGTCAAACTCGTCAGGGCGTGTAAAACCACTGACGCCACTTTTTATCTAGAAGGAAACGCATGCCCTCCCTGAGGTCCGTCTCCCGTTTTTGGTTCATACCTGGTGTGAAACACGCGAGGTAAACGTTACACAGAGCCACGCCACAAAGGCCGTGCTTTGATCATCACCACAAGACTTTGCTTTTCAACAGAAGCCTTGATCATTTGCATCTTAGCATGCCACACAGGCAAACCATCCTATGCAACCGATATCAGTCACACAGAATGAAATCCGATGTCAGACACACAGTCCATTTACAAGTCCGTTCTGGGTCTGAACGAAACCGGAGGCACCTAGTACCCCGCATATCCATCGATCTCCAAGTACGTCTGGACGATCACTAACTGTTTCCATCTTCTTGGGTGTACAGCCCAATCAAGATCATCAGTTATCACCCAAACGACGTGAAGACCTCCGGTCTTCGACCATCGTCTTCATCTTCGACTTATCGTCGCATCAGTTATTCAGAATGGGATAAACCCGGTCTTTCCGAATAACTCGCGTATATTTTAAATAAGTGTTACCCAAACACAACATACGCCTCATTCCAATTCATTAGTCACTAACCGTAAATTAATCAAGAGAATAATTCCCCAAATATTAACCCCGAAGGCCGAAACCAACATCAGATCAATATTCAGAAAACCATTCTGCTTGGCTAACCGACAGTTAGTTTCTAAATTTCACGTTCAAATCTAATTAAAGATTTAACTATCGCCTGGAGCAAAACTGGTGATACTCCATTTTCGATCATTCCAATCTAATTAAAGATTCATTAAAACTCCACTTAGTTTTAATCTTCGACTGGGTTAAAGAATCCGTGTCATTTAAAAACACAGTTCACGATAAACCCAAAATCACATTCATTAATTATCAGGTTAAAGAACGAGTGTTGTTTAAAACACTGTTCACGACAAACCCAAAAATCAATATCGATTTAATTCCAATTAAATATTATTTAATTGGTGCACTTCATTAAATCTAAATAAAAAGATTTAATCATTTCTCAATTGGGTTCAAGAACAGTGTTAGTGAAGACACCATTCACGACAAACCCAAATCACATTCCATTAATTATCGGGTTAAAGAACAAGTGTTATTTAAAACACTGCTCACGATAAACCCAAAAATCAATACCAATTCAATTCCAATTAAATATCGTTTAATTGGCACACTTCATTAAATCTAAATAAAAAGATTTAATCTTTTCTCAACTGGGTTCAAGAACAGTGTTAGTGAAGACACCATTCACGACAAACCCAAATCACATTCGATATTCAATACAAGGCTCTGAATAGAAAATATATCGGCTTATATTCAATATCGAATTCTACGACTAACAAATGTCGTATTGGAAATAACGATATAAATATATATCTTTCAAATTTCCATAACAACACCTGTATAATCACGAATTCCAACATCGAAATATTCCGAAGACAATTTCGATTCAAATCCACTCCAATGCAATCATTGGAAATTTTGGTTATTTTCAAAACCCTTTTCGAATTCAATTTATTTGTTCAAAAATAAATAGAATTATAATTCTAGTTCAAAACTAGTCCATTTCGATAAAAACCTATTTTTATCTTTTCAAATATGGAATTTTTCATCCCAATTCTTTCTAAATCATTTCTTATGATTTTACACAAATTATTACTATTTTTAATAATTTTATCAAGGCCCGTACAGTCGATTTCCATCAATGGCCATCGAACTGCACTTACAGCGACCTTTTTCGAATTTGATTTGGACATAATTCCAAATCCAACCGTTAGATTTCAAATTTCTAATATTCGTTAGAAAGCTCTTTTCGATACGAACCCAACGGTTCCGGTTTTAGGAGAATCCGACGGTCGGATCTCCCATAATGTCCGTTTGAAATAAATGGTCGAAATTCGCGAACTGCCGCGGCGCGGCGCGTTCTATTCAGGCCATTATATTATATATATAATATATATAATATATATATTTCGTCGATTCCTATTTAAAACGAATTATATAAATAGTTTTAAAATCGTTTCAAAATCTATTTCAACTTCCATTTCAATTCAAAACAAAATTGAATTCTTCCTTATAGATTCGTTTCAAAATTCATTTCTTTTCAATTCAAATTTCAATTCAATTTGAATTCATTTCAATTCACTTTCAATTCAATTCGAATTCGTTTTCAATTCAATTCATTTCGAAATCACTTTCAATTCAATTCACTTTGAATTCGTTTTCAATTCAATTCATTTTGAATTCGTTTTCAATTCAATTCATTTCGAAATCGATTAAAATTGATAGAAATATCGTTCACGTCAAAATGGCGTCAATCTAATCAACACGGCTTCATAAATTTCTATTTTCAAATTTTCTTTATTTTTCAAATTGGAATGAGGCCCAATCAATTACCATATAAAATTAATTATATGGATTTTCATACAACACATGTATATAATAGCATTGAAAATAATCAACCATCAACCAAAGTGCACTACACTGTATAAGCATCAAATATAGATATCTAACGCTTATAACAGCCTGTCAATCAATCGATCGACATATTCAATCAATCAGGATGAGTGAACTTTAAATTTCATCCCAACACCCGTGTGGGGTTTCAAACAATCAAACAACTATTTTATTTGTGCAGTTAAGCGATGTGTAAAATTTATCGACCCAATCAACGTCTTTCAAATAGGTGTACATAAACAAACCGTCTGGTTTGTAAATGAATATTTATTTATTCACATTCACATTCACGTTAAAAATTATATTTTTAACGATAACACATTTTATTTTAACATATGAATTTCTATTCAGTTCATTCTTTAAATAAAATGCTATTTTTATTTATCTAACTTATTTTAGAAAATTTCGGCGGCATAACGGCACGATACTAGAAACGGGACAAGGCCTAGCCTTATCCCCGGTCTAGTGAAGGCCCACGCCATTCACACATCAATCAAATTCACTTTCGTTATGCAAACCACAAAATTTGGAGTAAGGGTCTAACCTAGCCTTACTCCTTCGCCTTATAACGGCGCACGTCTAATCCTAACCAATTTATCGATTCGATTTTTCACACCACAAACCACATTCAAACCAATATCACAATCAATAACCAAACAGCCAAACAAACAAGTCCATGGTCTGTGGACGATTGTGTCGGGTGCTACTAAACACCGTCTGCATCCTAGTATATATATATAACTAGAAAAATAAATTGAAAGGTGAGAAATTCTCACTTTTAGCTATCCAACCATCTCGACTCTTCTTTTGCAGAAGTCTTCATTGTTTTCGCATCTTCGCCAGCTTCGTCGTCCGTAGCTACTACATATATAAAAATCGAATTTTTATTTCAAAGTTCAATATATAAAAATCGAATTTTTATTTCAAAGTTCAATATATAAAAATCGAATTTTTAATTCAAAGTTCAATATATAAAAATCGAATTTTTAGTTCAAAGTTCAATATATAAAAATCGAATTTTAGTTCAAAGTTCAATGTATAAAAATCGAATTTTTAGTTCAAAGTTCAATATATAAAAATCGAATTTTTAGTTCGAAGTTCAATGTATAAAAATCGAATTTTTTAGTTCGACAATATAAAAGATTATATTTTTCTACTTCTTTAAAAATTCCAGTTTTTCTACTTATTTAAAAATTCCATTTTTCTACTTCTTTAAAAATTCAATTTTTCTACTTATTTAAAAATTCAAGTTTTCTACTTATTTAAAAATTCAAGTTTTCTACTTATTTAAAAATTCAAGTTTTCTACTTTTTAAAAATTCAATTTTTCTACTTCTTTAAAAATTCAAGTTTTCTACTTTTTAAAAATTCAAGTTTTCTACTTATTAAAAATTCAAGTTTTCTACTTATTTAAAAATTCAAGTTTTCTACTTATTTAAAAATTCAAGTTTTCTACTTATTTAAAAATTCAAGTTTTCTACTTTTTAAAAATTCAATTTTTCTACTTCTTTAAAAATTCAATTTTTCTACTTATTTAAAAATTCAAGTTTTTATTTTTTTTCAAAATCAGTTTTAAACTTTTTTTTAAAAATCAATTTAAAAATGCTTATAAAATCCGTTTAAAAATGCTTATAAAAACAGTTTAGAAATGCTTTAAAATCAGTTTTTTTTTTTTTTTTAAATAATGAATAACAATCACAGTTTTAAACATAATAAAAATCACAGTTTTAAACATAATAAAAATCACAGTTTTAAACATAAAAAAAAAACAAAATCGGTAAACTTACAGGGGGGGGAAGAAGACGCCGTCTGAATCTGGTGGGAGGGGGGAGTTCGGCGGCTTCGTCGTGGGAGGGGGGAGTTCGGCGGCTTCGTCGTTGGAGGGGGGGGTTCGGTGTGGTTCCCATCTCGATCTGGAGGAGGAGATGACAGAGGAGCGGAGGGAGGAGACGGAGGAGAAGGGGGGGCGCGGGGCTCTGGTCGGACGGCGCCGCCCTGGGCGGTGGCAGCGGCGTGGAGGAGGCCGCTCGCGCCACTCCGTCCTCTTCTTTTCTTTTTTTTTTTTTTTTTTTATAAACTAAATGTCGATTTTGAAATAAAGAGGGGGGGGTTACAGAAGATAAAGGGGAAAATATATATATATTTTTTTATTATTTTATTATTTTATTTACTAAGAGTTGACTTTTTCATACGACCTCGAAACGAGGCCCACCGCCTGTCGTCCATAGCGTTCTACCCCCATTCCGAACACAATGGGACTTGTTTCGTAGGTTGATTCGATCGTTTGAATCAGTTTCCGTTAAACTTACATTTAAATCACTTTATTGAATTCTAAACGTACATTTCAAATTACCGGGGTCACATACTAACTAGAAAAATTCCCAAAAAATATTTTCTAGCTTCGTATTGACGATACGGTCCTAACAAAACTAGTTTCGTCGAATTCTGAGACCGTTTGAAAAATGGCCAATTTCAAGTCGATTAAAATCAACTGAAATGGTCAAAACACGTTTTCCTATGCCACGCTCACATATTGATTCGAAAAATTATGAAATTTGGAATCTAGCAATAATTCAACATCACGGACCCAACAAAAGTGGTTTCGTTGAAATCCGAGGTCGTTTGCAAAATGTCCATTTTTAAGGGCCTGAATTCCATAGCGACTATTCAGAATTTTCAACTGGACATATCTTTTGATTCCCGCTACGAACTTTTGATTTTTCGGATTCGTTGGAAAGATATTCACTATTAGATTCCATTATTTTTGGTTTCACTAAAATCCGGATTGTTTTGCACCCGGTACATTCAATTGAAGTTTGAAATCGAATTATCGAACTACCGCGCCATTTTCAATTCTATTTATAATTATATATAAATATTTATATTCTAACGACGACGTATATAATATATACGTTCGAATTCCATTCAAAATAAATTTCTCGACGATATTATTTAAAATAATTCATTTTAAATAATTAAAATTCGATAAAATTGCCAAAATAAAAATTTTAAACTGGCCCAGATTTTACGGGTTGTTACACGTCTACTCCGATTATTATCCCACATATCTCTCAATGATTTTTTTGAATCAGACATTTGAAATGAAATCAAGACAAGATAGAAGTTATTCTTAGTTCAAAATAGTATAAAAGAATGAGTTGTGCTTTATTAATTAACTGACTCAATTAGAAGGGGGAAGAGGGTCTTATGGCCGTTCACGTATAGTATAAATACTAAGGGATACGACCAGTGTTTTACGGGTAGTATGCAACCTCTTTTGCTAATAGTTTAATAAATTGAACTACTATATATCCGCGATCCAATTATACGAGACAGTCAACTTCACAAAACGCCACTTTTCAATTATATTATTTTGCAATGTCTATTATATTGTTAAAAGCAATGAGATTGCAGATTTCAATTATGGAAATTTCAGCCAATCAGAACAAGCAGACAATAATAACTGCAGAAATTTAAAATATTGTACAAGCAAGACGCTGCCCCTACAGAAGATTTTTACAAGCAATGTCTATAAAAAAAATCTTTTCAGCAAAGCACCTGTAGAGTTGAGAGAATTTTACAATGGGGTATGGCAGTCCTTCTAGAAAATTTCTGTAGCATTGACAATTCAAATCCCAGTGTTTGCAATTCGCTTGACTTTTGATTTCTGAATCCCTTTGTTTGAACCGTTTCTCGCTTGTCTCAAACTTAGCTGATTGCAAATTGGTTGACCTCAGAAAATTTTTGTGTTGTTACTTGAGCACTTTTCGTGTTTGGAATTTTGATTTGTTGCTTTGACTTCTTTTCTTTTTCAAAAAAACAAACAAACAAATAAAAATGAAACTAAAAACTAAATAGGAAAAAAAATCTAAACCACTTGAGCAAATTGAACTTGATAAACAAACAGAAGGCACCTACTGGAATTAACAAACCTGCACACGCCATGTACTCACCCAGACTTACAATAATAGGTAACCCGAAACAAGATTAGAACCCAGGACCACAAATTACAAAATCCAAATTTTCAGATTTACCCCAAACAATAAAAAAAATAGAAAAACAGGAACAAGTCCATGGTCGTTAATTAAACTCAAGCCACGCCCCTTTCTTTGTTCTGATATCCATCCAAGGTGAGCTCGATTGGATTTAAATCTGGTTCTGGATTTGCAAGAGGGTCACCGAGTCGGGTGTGGTTTTTTTTGGATCGAGTTGTTTGATGCAATTATTCGTGTAGGGTTTCTGTTTACGATGGAGTATTGTGTGAGAGATTTCTTGTTCGGTAGTTCGAACCGAATTAGGGTTCGTTACTGTGGATGGTTACGTGTCAGATGATTGTGAAGTGGTGTTGGCGTCGCTGGGAGGTTTTTGATTTGAGGATCTGAATCGAACTTCGGTTGCAAAGCGGATTGGCGAGGGTGATTCTGGGTTTCGGTTTGGTAACAGAAGGGGTTTGGTAATTGGGTGTAGTGCGATGGTATTGTGGTGAGAGGGAGGGGGCAGGAATTGTGGCAGTAGGTGACTTCAGGTGGATGGCTTGTGGAGTGACCTCGTTGGTGCGATGTTGTTGGATGATCACTGCGTGGTTAGTACAACTAGGGGGACTTCGGTTTGTTGCAGGGAGGTCTGTATGTGAGGTATTTGCGTGATTTTGTTGTATGGGATTCTAGTGGTGGCAACGGTTTTGTGAAGGCTGAGGGTTGAGGAACAAGATTGTGAATGTATGGTCAGGGAACTCAGAAACTAGTTTGTGGTATGAGGAGTTTATCGCTTTTTTGGGGGTTTCGCGATGGGATGGTGAAGGAAAGTGGTCTTGACGTTGGCAGAACTTTGGATGTAGTGGGAGTTGATGATGTTGGGGTGAGATAGGTTAAATGAACGTTGATTGGAAGAGTTGATGATTTGACACTAGTTTTGAGCGATGGAGATCAGAAGGGTGGCGAGGCTATGAAGATGACAGAGGTCGGATGGTGGTAGAACTTTGCTGGCTGCAGAGAATAAAATAGGGGGAAAGAGGGAAAAAATAGCAGAAAGAAATTGTAAAGAGGATTTTTTTTTGTTTTTGTTCTCAGAAAGTTGTAAAAGAAGATGGTGCAAAGGAAAGAATTAAAAAAAAATTGTAAAAAGATTTTTTTTTTAAAGACTTGTATAGAAAGAAATTAATGTATTGACAAGATGGAAGAAAATGAAAGGAAAAAAATCAGAGAACGAAACGACAAGTTTTTTTTCTTTTGTTTGGTAGATTACGGTATCATTAATTAATACCAAACCAACCAATCAAGAGATTTTTTGTCTATAAATACAAGAAAATAAAAGGAACAAAATAAAAATAAAACTAACACGAATCAAAAATTAAATAAATAATAAAAATTAATTATTGCCTCCCCGGCAACGGCGCCAAAAACTTGATCGTCGCTTTCCTATGAATCAGAAAAGCGCGAATTTTAAATTAAATTACTGCAAGCGTACAGGTGTGTAGCATACAGGTCGAACACAGGGAGGTAGATTAAAATCAAATTATTTATTTAATCTCTTGGGCGAGTTAGATGATTTTCGAGGTTGGTTTTGAAAACAATAAAAATTGAAACTGCGATCCGATTCAGAACAAATCTAATTGAACCGACGATCAAATCACAATTATCAATTGGAAATTAAAATGCAAAACAGAAATAGAATGCAGAAATTAAAATTGCAGGAAAAGAAGAACAACAAAAAGTAAATTAGGATTGTCGTTGAAACTAATCAAACGACTAATCACTAACAAAAAAATGTAAAATACAATTGGTGTTCTTCCAAAACTAATTGTGAAGACAACACCGATTGCTAAGAAAAAGAAAAATGTAGAAATAATAAAAAGAAGAAGAACTTTTATTAATGGAGAAGAGAATATAGAATAGGATGGTGGCTACAATGATATTACAAGGGTATTTATAGGGAATAACCAAACCCTAACCCTAACCCTAATACAATGATAGATGGGCCTTAAGGAATTCACAAAAGAGTTTACAATGAGAGTCTCAAATGGGCCTTAGTTAAATCTATTAAATATTGGCCTTTCTTCTTTTCCTCTTGGTTCTTTGACAAGCCTCCCTTGATTTGAGATGTGCATGGCCTTTTTATCAATCATTTTCTTGTCCAATAGCAACTAGATGTGATATCTTCATCTACAATTCTTCAAAATGTAAATATATAGCAATCTGATCTCCATTTCTCTACTTTTCTGGTTGCATGTGGGCTGGGTTGGAATATATGTAAAAGTAACAAAACGATACCCAAGTAATATTTATTTATATACAAAAGATAAGATATAAGAGCATAAAATAAACACATTTCTATGTTAATCATAAAGTTATAAATTTCATTTATAACTGAGAATGGATTTTAAAGTATATTATTTTGGAAGGAGGTTTAAAATAAAATAAGATAAATGTTCATTGTTTATTACTTAAGGTTTAAATTAAATTATTGAATGATTTTATAATGGAAATACTTATGTTATTAACAAATGGGATTATATTGAAAGTGATTATTATTTACTTAATAATAATCAAAGTAAATGAGATTTATTTTAATTACATTTTTAATTAATTTACATGGAAGGGCGAATTGGATTTGATTAACAAAGTAATCATGTCTGAATTAACCGAGTCGACTAAGTTAACAAAAGTGATTATTAAATTAGTTTACTAATTTAATGGAGATGTTAATGGAGAAGTAAACCAAATTTTTTAAAAATGTTGATATTTGATTATTATTCAATAATAATCAAAATAGTAAATCTTGGGATATAAATTATATGAATGGGGGTTTATAAAAATATAAGTCATATTAATAATTAAATGAAGTTTAAAAGTAAATTCTGTTAATAGTAATACAAGTTAAGTTGAATTAAAATTTTAATTTGGTTCTTATTGGAATTCTAATTAATCCGATTTTGTAAAACTCAAGTTGAACGAAGTTGTTATAAATCCCAAGTATTATTTAAGATATGATTGGAACAAGTATTTGAAATGGTTTATGAATGTAATAAAGACCCAGGATGTGAAAGTAAAGAATCGGAACCTAACAGGAGATCGGTTGTGTTAAATGATCTTTTGAATATTGATCTGATGTTCGTTTCGATCTTTGGGGTTGATATTTAGAGAATCGTTTTTTTTACTGGTTTACAATTAGGGACTGATAAAGGTATGAAATGGAAATCGAATTGGAAACCCAAGTTGGATTAATTGGTAAGGCGAGTAAGTTATTAAGATGCGATTTAAATTCGCGATATTTAATAGGAAGTGAGGTTTAAATCGAAATATAGCCAAATGGGTTTGAAATAAACTTATCAGAAGTTTACAAAGGAATTCTAATTATAATAGAATTAAGATGTGTATAGAATGTTTCAAAGACTATGAAGTTAACGGAGGAGGTTAATAATAGTTTACTTAAAATTAAGTAAACGCATTAAGATTGAAATGGGATTTCCAAAAAAGAAGTATGATATTAAAACTATGTTTTAATCGAATGGTATATGGAATATGTGAAATATCGGTGAAATGGGATTTCGTTGATAAAATAATTTTATTTTGAAGATAAAAATGTTATTACTCAAGGTCTGAGAGGTAAATAAAATACCCCAACTTGAACGACTTCATGTTTATCCAAGAATGATATTAGTTTAGAAACGAGTGTGGTCGAGAGTAGTAAAATTATAATTTCGATGAATGGTATTGTATAATAAAGTTTGAAATGGTTTAAATCAAATAAGATGGTTTTAAGTATAATAGTATTTTTTAATTTTTTTTTAAATAAGATATATAAAGGCTTTGTTTTAGATATTAGAACTTTTAAAGGTTTGATTAACAAATGGAAATATTAAAAAGGGCCAAGGGATGCTACGTACTGAACCAGTGAACTCGTTTTATTTCATGATTGAATGATTGTTATTTTGATAGTTAAATAATCGACCATCAAAATCTGATCCATACGATTGTTGGTACGGAAAGACCGAGATCGAATTTATATTTGAAAACCATTCTAACCAACAAATACGTGAACATTGAAGATATCATGACGATGATCGAATCGAAGCACTGAAGACCATGGATCTTCATAAGCGGAAGACTTACTAAAATTCTCTAACTTGCAACCAGAGATAAACTGTGATTCTGTCGTGGTTGGAGTCTATGGATTGCAAGGAACACTCGCTACCAATCTATAGGGTGATTCCTAGGATATGGTAAGAGGGTACCTTCGGTTGTCTAGTCCCAAGACAACGTTATGGACGGATTTGACGAGGTGGCGCTCAAAGTGAATGATGGCCAGATATTCCAAAAGATGATTATAACCTCAAGCCTCACAACCGGGAAATGACAAAAATCATGCAGGCAACATGGCTTTGTGGGTCGCACCCATTAGGGTGTATTGTCACCATCTAGAGAATATTCATATTTGTTACTTCTTTTCATTTCTGTATCTCCCGGGAAACGGTAGCTGCGCAGCCGTGAGGTGGCAATATATCCGATACACTAAAGAGAAATGAGTGGTCGGTCATGTATGGGCCGACTGCAAGACGTTCTTGTTGAACCCAGTGTATTTGCCTCTAGAGATACACTATCGGCAGGTGGTTCCATACCTTGTCATAGACGGAACCCAATCTCCAATAAGCACCCGCGGTTTTGATTGTATGCTATATATGTGGAGGGTGAGATGCAAGTGTTCTGCTAGATTGATAGTTATTTGTATTTAGACATTATTATAATATCATAAGAATATTGTTTTCAAAAATGTTTTGGGTTATCATAAGGTAAAAACCGTCCTTATTTATGTGTGGACGTTTTCTTACGATTATCCTTTTCTTTCGAAAAGATTTTGAACTTTAAAATCAAGTTGGATGATCCCCCTTAAACTGTGCGAGTTTTTCTCACTCTGGTCCACCAGACTGACTCGGTATTTGAAATGCTCGGGTTAGACCGGGTTGTACAGGTTCAGGATACTGGACACTATGAAGTTCAGAAGACGTGCTGGAAGAGTTCAGACGTATTAGTATTTATTCCGCTGTGTATCATATATGAGGACAGATTATTATAACTGTCCAGATGTGTTGATGTACTCTGATGATTGTAACTATTTTTCAAGCTATCAATAAAGATTTACTTCTATATTATATTTATTCCGCTGCGATGTGAAACTCTGATTCTGATGTGTTTCTTCTTCTTATTTCTTCTATTCTAATATTTCTTTCTTTCTTATCTCACCCTCTAACTTCTTTCTTTAACATTCTGGATTTTCGGTACTCGAGTTTAGACACAGGATGTATTTACGTCGAAAATTCGAGCGTCGAATTTCCGGTTCGTTACAATGTTTTTGTGCAAAAATCATATCCTTCTTTCACTAGTTTATCCACCAACCCTTTCACTTGACTCATCGCTTTGTTCTGTAGAAGTGCCTGTAAATGTTCGTTTCAGTAACAAAATTTATAATGTTATAAGGAAACTCATGTGCAAAATAAATAAATACTTACAAATGCTACAGTTTTGATGCATAGAATTTCTAGAAGGTCTTTTCACAGCTGATATGCAAACCAGTCAATTATCTATTAAAATTAGTAGATTGTAGCTGTCAATGATAGCTGAATACATGCTGATATTTAAAAATAATAATAGAATTACAGTAATTATATTACTATTTAATTCTGGTGATACCTCTGCATCTATGAATTTTCTGGGTATCAAATCAGCCCATGCAACTCCAACTACGCATATATCATCATTACGATTTAAGTACGCGCTTTTGCTATAAATTTAAAAAAACTACTTAAAGAATATATAAAATTGTAGTGCTAGTAATCTATGCAACTAACCTTAATAATTGGATATATGTATGCAAGTTAGAGAATATTTGCCAATATGTATGCAAATGTTAATATTAATTCCATAATATTTCTGCATCTAAACAAAATATTTGTATACAAGTATGCAATTATTCTTAATGTTTGCATAAATTTATGGAACTATTCTTAGTATTTGTTTTCATATATGCACCTATAACGAATATCTGCATACAAATATGCAACTATTTTGAACATCTTCATACATTTATACAGATTTTCTGAATACTTGCAAATCAACAATGCATCTACTTTTATTAAATGCATACATTTCTGCAGATATTTTCAATTTATTGCTTCGTATCGAGCACAATTTGAATTCAATATAAAACTTACAGATTTTTCTTAAAATTTTGAGTAATTTTACCTTAGGCTAGTCAATGTGACAAATTCTTCCATTGTTTGATCTGATGCTCCTCTAGGTTCGTCACATTTTTATAGTTTCTAAGTTTCAATTTTGTTCCCATACAAGTTTCTTTGGATCTTGGCTCGATGTCGTAGTCGTCTACGTCCAATGTTTCTGATTGTTTCATTTTTCTTTTGCTTGCAGTTGAGAATATTATCACATATATCAGCAATGTATTGATGGAAAGTAGATATTTGGAACATTATTACCATAAAAATTTATTACTATTTTTTTACATTTTGCTTTCTTAAAGTTTGTTTTTTCTACTTCTTTTGCTCCTCCTCCTCCTGATCCTCATCACGCTCCTTGTCTTGCTCTTGTTCATTGTCCAGCTACTGTTCTTTCTCGTGCTCTTTTTTCTATTTAACAACCTCATCATTTTTATCATGTCACTCCTCTCCTCTTTATCTATTTTCATATTATTGGTCTCATCAATATCTGAATAGATGCACACAAGCATGCAACTATTTGAATAGTTGTGCACAAGCATGCAACAGTTCTGAACAGATGCTCACAAGCAAGCAATAATTCTTAATACATGCACCTAAGTATGCAATAATTCTGAAAATATGCAAACAAGCGTGCAACTATTTTTTAATAATGTATTTCATTAAACTAGATATTGTGTACAATAATACCATCAGAAAGTTTTATTGTTTTTTCTTTTTTCTTCTACTGCTCCTCATGTTCCTGCTCGTGGTCTTTCTCGTGCTCTTTCTTCTCCTGCTCCTCCCGTTCCTTCTCATGCTGCTTTTCCTTCTGCTTTTCCTCATGTTCCTTCCCATCCTCCTTTCCTTCCTCAATAATTTTATGACTTCCCTCGCCTTTCTCATTGCAATAACCCAGAAAATCCGAACCAATTTAAATTTTTTATTTTGGCAATTTTAATGAATTTTGAATATTTAAAATGATTTATTTAAATAATAATGACTAGAAATTTAGTTTGAATAGAATTAGAATGCATATATTTATTTGAATCAACGTTAGAATATAAATATTTATTTTTAATTCTAAAAGGAATTGAAAATGGCGCGGTAGTTTGAAATTCGATTTTGAATTTCAAATGAATGTACAGGATTCAAAACAAACCGGATTTTAGCGAAACCAAAAATATTTGAATCTATTTGAAAATATCTTTCCAACAAATCCGAAAATCAAAATTTCATAGCGGGAATAAAAAGTTATTCGCAGTTGAAAATTAGGAATAGTCGCTATGGAATTTTAGCCCTTAATTATGGAAATTTTGCAAATGATCTCTGTTTTTGACGAAACCACTTTTGTTGGATCCGGGATGTCAAGTTATTGCTGGATTCCAAAATTCATACTTTTCTGAATCAATAAGCGAGTGTGGCAAAGGAAAACGTGTTTTGGCAGTTTAAGTCAATTTGGATCGATCAGAAAATAGCCATTTTTCAAATGGTCTCCAAATTTGACGAAATTAGTTTTGTTAGGACCGTATCGTCAAAAGATAGCCAGATTTATTTTTCTAGATTTTTTGGGGTCCGTATGTGGCCCCGGTAAATTGAAATGTGCGTTCAAATTCAATATGTAGAATTATATTTTGATTTTGACGGAAACTGATCGTAACAGCCGAGTTGGCTTAAGAAACATATCCCATTGTGTTCGGAATGAGGTTAATTAGCTAGGGACGACAGTTGCTGGATTTCATTTGGAGTTCGAATTGAAAACGTACTTTTTGGGGAAAATAAAATAATTAAACAATTATATAAATTCCTTGGTCAACCCTTACATTCTCTCCCTAGCCTCCATTCATTTTCAAACACGACAGAACAATGGAAAAAAAAGTGAGAGGCGATGGGGGGAGGGAGCGGCCGCCGCGCGCCTCCAGCGGCGGCGCCACCAATGACGCCCCCTCCAGATCTCCTTCTTCCCCTCCTCCTCTTCTCCTTCTCGCTTCCCCCTTCTACTCTGCGCGAACCCCAAAACCCAATTTCCAACGCTGCCGCCACCATTCGCGCCTGGCGCCGCCCTGCCACCCACCTCCTTCTCGATCCGCTAGCTCCACTCCCCCCCTCTGGAAAAAAAATTCGATCTACAGTAAGTTTTGTTTATTTTATTTTTATTTTACTTAGTTGTTTATTTATTTTAAGGTAATTAGTTTTATAGAAATGAAAAAAATAGGGTTTTCAGATTTTTAAAGTGTAAAAGAATAGATTTTTAAAATGAACAGATTTTTATTAAGTTAAAAATTGGATTTCTCTATATAAGTAGGGAATTAAAAATACGATTTTTATGTAATAAAGAATATAAAAATATTATTTTTATATATAGTTAGCGATGTAAAGATTAGATTTTTATTAACGAGAAGGTACGATTTTTAAAAAAATGAAAAGATGGTATTTTTAGATATGAAAAGATCGTATTTTTAAAATATGAAATGACAAGATTTTTATCATCTTGAAGGAGTGATTTTTATATTATGTAGATAATAAAAATGATTTTTATATTATAGGGATGATAAAAATATGATTTTTATAATATGAATAACGATATGTGTAACGACCCGTATTCTACGCATCGAAGGATCGTAGAATATTTATTTCTTTCACATACGAAGTCTTATGGTCATGTAACTTTGGGAGACGACTATTGGGTTCTTTTCCCATGTTCATGATTTTTGCCGATTTTAAATGACTATTTTGCCCCTAACTGATCTTGTTTTGGCCATAACTCTTGATTTGTAAGGATTTTTGATCTGAAACCACTTCCATTAGATCCAGATGATGGTTTACCTTTCCGTAGAGTGGTCATATGTAAAAAACGGACTTACTGTTTGGGGGATATGGCTGAAATAAGGTTTGGAAGGCGAAAAACAGCTTAATTGGGCTTAACCGGGTGATTAACAGCTTGGCCCATTAGGGGATTTCGGGATTTAAGCTATATGAGGGCTGATTAGGGTTAGAGAAACCTTTTCTTTGTCATTTTCCAGCCGCCACTTATCTCTCTTCAACCCTAACAATGGCCTCCACTTTCTAAATTCATCCAAATCACCGTTTAATCGCATATTAGCTTAATCTACACAAAATCAAGAAAGTCTAGTGGAAAATCAGAGTTGGGGCTGCTGCTATGCATTGGAATTCGACCTATAACAGTAGCAAAGTTCAGATCTAAGATTAATTTGTGGCCAAGGTGAGTGATTTGCATTGTTTTTCACTAATTACGGCTAATTAGGGGTGATTAGTGAAAATTAGCGAAAATATGGCTTAGAAAAATCAGGAAAAATTTGTAAAATTCTAAAATATTATTTTAGGCCTCTATTAGAAATTTAGGTTAGTTTGGTTAAGTTTTTCTAACCCTATCAATAGTTATGCTTAAACATGATTAGGGGAAAACAAGGGTTCTTGGGTATGCTTGATCTATATGATCATGATTATTTATTGTTTTGGTGTTTGTGGATGACTATACATGTTGCTATGACTGTTTGGAATGTTTTGTAATTGTTTTGAACAGTTAGAATAGTCAAAAACGTCATCGTGTGGCGTAAAAACAGTCGCTGGAAGTTGTAGGAAAAATATGCAGGAGCCAAACGAATCGGATCGCCCTACCTGAACCGACCCGTTCGTGAAGTATATGCCACGACCCGACCTGATCGTAGAGCACACCCCCATCACGAATCGGACCACCATTCACGAACCTCCTGTGCCACGAGCTGGTAGAACCCCCACGAGCTGGTGCAACCCCCACGAGCTGACCTAGGAGCATCATCACGAGTCGATAGCCTAGAGGTTTGACCACAAACCGGAGTTTGGTGCACCACCCACGAGCCACCAAGGAAGTGTTGCCACGATCCGAGCCCATAATCACGACCAAGAACCAAGAGTGGAGCCCACGAGCCACGATCCAGTCGAGGAAGGGAGGTCACGAACCGGAACAGGACCTACGAGTCTGAGATGGAGACCATGAACTGTGCCAAGAGGAGGACCCACGAGCCGACAAGGAAGGGGGTCCACGAGCAGGATCCACGATCTGATCTTCGATCTTGGACAGCGAACAAACTGAGAGGAAAATGAAGTATGAACGGGATGGTGACTGAAACCCGAGATGCAAAGGTAGTCCAAATAGGAAGTAGAACTCAGGATCCAGTTGGGAACCGACGAGTTTACTTCATGATTGGACTTTGCTGCGGGACGTGTGCTAAGGGGTTATCGATGCCTATAGCTTTGAATCACCACTGAGAGACGGATTAGTGGTTATGGATCAGTGCAGTGGAGCCGTTATGACTCCATGTGGCAGAGTGATCATAGCAAAGAATTGGGTGATCGAAGTAATGGATATCGTTTGCTTTACGCACTGAGTGAGAGATGTGAGGATGATTGTTATGTTTGGTGTTTTCTATCATCATTAACCCCACCCCATTACTTTTACACTTTATGTTAGTGTTACCTTAGAGTACTGTATATCTTGTTGTGCCAACTCTTTGGTTGCAGGTCCAGGTTCAGGTATGATTGGATTATACCTGTTATTGTTCTGTTTTGTTGCTTATCGCTCATACCAGACTTTTGTCTGACCCAGAGTTTTATGTCTCTTCTTATTACTCTGAGTGCTCCTAAACGAGCAGACTAGAGACAGGTCAGGTGGATATGCACGAGTAGATGTCCGGAGACGAGCAGGAGGCTTACACGTACCACTTGTACATATATTTTCCCTGTGTCGCTGCTGGTCACTACTTTGGGCATTAGTAGTGTACCTTTCTTATTTTGCTTTAGAAACAGTTTTTTTTAAGTTGTAATAATGATGATATGGAACATAAGCTGTATTTTGGATTTTCCGCTGCTGTGATGGTTTAGTTTTCAGCTTATGCATAGTCTCACCGATTTTATGTCAAAGTTATGTTATTATTATATTTTATCCCATGCGTTGTGAGACATTCTACAGGTTCCTTGTTAGTTCAAATTCCTTTCTTTGGCGATCATCCTGTGTTAGTCGGGCATTGGCACAACGCACTTTCATTGGAAATATCGGCTGGTACGGGGTGGGCCGTCACATTTGGTATCAGAGCTCTAGGTTGCATAGTTAACCTAGGGAAAGACGCTAAGGAGAGATATTATACGTATATGAGTGAGCGTATTTGTGATATTTTGGTTTTCAAAAGCTATATATATATATTATTAGTATATCTAAGATGGAGTCGCACTGCACTGGCACCACTATGGAGATGGTTAATCATTTTCTCTTTACAGACTGAACGATGAGTCGGTATACAAGGAGTACAGGTTCAAGAGCAAACAATAGGGATGTTCTTAATTTGAGGACGATGTTTACTACCTTCCTGCGAGAGATGCTTATGGATGCTCGGGGAGCAGTTCCTAATGATGCTAACGGTGGTGGTGGTGTAGTGCAGGCGCCTAAGGCCGATTTCGCCAAGCTTAACAAGGATTATACTAGTCTTGGCGGGAAGCCGTTTCATGGAACGGAGTCGGCTACGGATGTTCAAAATTGGTTGGATAGTTGTGAGCGCATCTTCAAGGACTTGGGAATCGATGATGCTATAAAGAGAAAGTTAGCATCGCGTCAGCTTCATGGACGAGCTATGAATTGGTGGAATGATATTAAAGCAGCTACTCTTGAAGATCAAGTTACTTGGAATTAGTTTATGACTCGTTTCAGCGAAAAGTTCATTCTAGCTGCTCACAAATCTGAATTGTTTAGGAAATTTTTGGAGCATAAGCAGAATGGTAGGGCAATCTCGGAATATATTGCTGAGTTCGATACTTTATCGAAGTATAGATTATCTCTTATCGATACTGCCGAGAAGAAGAATGAGAAGTTCATAACCGGGTTAGATGAGCACTTAGGGGAAAGTCTGATAAACCACATCGACGAGACGTTCGAGTCTATAGTGGGCAAAGCATTGAGATTGGAGAGTCTTTACCCTAAGTCAAAGGCCGATGTTGCTATTGCATCTGTAGAGGAACCATAGCCGCAGGCAAGCGGTGGAGGTAAGAAGGAGTCTCAGAATAAGAGAAAACAGGATCAAACAAGGGGTGGTCAGAAAAAGAAGGACAAGAAAGATAAAGAGTGCTTTAGTTGTGGCAAGAAGGGCCACTATGCTAGAGATTTTCAGGAAAAACCTGGGGAAAGGAAGTGCTTCAATTGCAGCCAAATGGGACATCACAAGGATAATTTCCCATAACCCCCTAAAGAGAAGCAGATTGTGAAAGCGTATGCTATCAGCGTTGTTCCTTCTTTGTCGAATGCCCTAACTGGGGGGGGGGGGGGGGGGAGAAGGGAAAGGGCATCATTATTCGAGGTATGCTTTCTATTTATGATGTTTCTGTTCTAGTTTTGTTGATAGCGAGGAATCCCGTTCCTTCATATGTAGTGACCTGGTAGATAAGTTAGGATTGGAACCTGAGATAGTTGATAGACCTTTAGTTGTGACGAACCCAATAGGTGGTTCGACTAGTCTTTGCATGATTTGTTGTAATGTGGTCTTATCGAGTTATGGATGTATGTTTGCTTGTGATTGCTTAGTTGTTTTGCTAGTATAATCTGACGTAGATTGTTTGAATTCGGAGGAGATGTTCCTTGAGTGCTTGTCTGATATTGGTTTAGGCCTTTGGGGCTTGTGCTTAGGGAATGTCAAGTTCGCCTAAGATGGTTTGCGTGAGATATAAGTAGTTGTTGTGATTTCCATTGAATTATATCTCGGCTTACTCGAGGATTGATGTGCAGTCATGACATGATAAGACTGTTCAATGGTATGGGCTGATGCGAGTTAGACTCGATTGGGTTATGAGATGACTCAAGTGGGACTCGAGAAAGATGCAAAGTAACGGATTGTTTAGGACCTTATGTTGATATTCTTTTTGAAGGAATAGGATGTGCTCATTGATCATGGAAGATGCAACGAAGGTTAGGACGATTCAAGTTGGACTTGAACTCGTAAAAGAAAATAGGTGTTCGTTGATCTGGGAGATGCAATGAATAGGGATATGACTCACGTTGGATTAGAGTTTGTCAGTAATGGATACTCAAGACTGGGTCTGAGTTTATGGGTAATAGATTGACTCGAGTTGGACTCGAGAAGGCTGCAAGGAAACGGATTGGCCCGAGTTGGACTCGAGAGGGCAGCAAGATAATGGATAGACTTGGGTGGGACTCGAGTGTTTTAGGTGGACTAGAAGCAGGGGTATCTGGGGACGCCCGTTACCTTAGATCCGTCCGACGTGATCTAGTTATCGTTGGAGGATAAACGTACGTTGGACGTACGGTAGTCCGTATGGAGGCAGGGCGTCCATTAGCCTTAGGATTGGTTGGACCAGTTAAGTAGGCATCGACGTATGTATGGAGGCGGGGCTTCCGTTAGCCTTGGGATTGGTTGGACCAGTCAAGTAGGTATCGATGTGTGTATGGCTTTAGCAGGTGATAGATAGGACATATTTGATGGATGCTATGGTTGCTATGTTTGTTCCTGTTTTATTCCCTTGAGTAGACTATCACCTGTAGGATTCTGGTAACAGAGAACGAATAGATGACGGTATACATATATGCATGTGGTACCAAACTAGGTGTTGTACTGATGCATTGAGTAAGAAACATGCCAGTTTAGATGTTATGTTTCTTGAATGAAAGTAATTGGAGTATATCGTGGGAGATGATTTCAGACCTAAATATGGATTGGATCTATAAATATTGGCAAGTTTGACGGTTAGACCGACTTTGATTGAGCGGATTGGTTCCAGTTAGAGGGACAATACTAAATCTAATGGAAATCATCTCTAAGGAAGAGATGAATACCGATGGTGAGAAAATGAACAAGTATGGACCAAATGGAGAAGGATGGCTTCGAAAGGATGATAAATTGGTTGTACCCAATGTCAATGGATGGAGAGATGAAGTTCTTAGAGAATGTCATCACTCAAGACTGACTATACATCCCGGTGGTAACAAAATGTATCGAGGCATGAAGCAGACCTACTACTGGGAAGGGATGAAGAAAGACGTTGGGAAGTTTATCTCCAAGAGTATGAATTGCTAATTAGTTAAACTGAGCAAAGGAAGCCTAGTGGTTTGTTACAACGGTTGAAAATTCCGAAATGGAATTGGGAATAAGTTTCGATGGATTTCATTAATGGGTAACCAAGGACTAGACCGGGCCATGATAGCATTTGGGTAATTGTGGATCGATTGGCCAAGAGTGCAAAGTTTATATCCATCAAATCGAATGGAACAACAGCTAAGTTAGCAGAACTATATATGAAGTGGGTAGTGAGATTTCATGGAGTACCTAAAAGTATTGTTAGTGATCGAGACCCGTTGTTTACTAGTGGGTTTTGGAAGAGCTTACAAGAGGCTCTAAGGTCAGAACTACACCACAGTACCGCATATCATCCTCAAACTGACGGTCAGACAGAGAGGGTGAATTGAGTATTAGAACATCTCTTAAGAGCTTGCATATTAGATTTTGGTGGATCATGGGATGACTATTTGCATCTAGTAGAGTTTTCATATAATAATAGTTATCAATCCAGTATCGGTATGGCTCCATTTGAAGCTTTGTATGGAAGACCGTGCAACTCCATCATGTCGGTTAGAAAACAGTGGGAATTTTGTGCATAGACTAGAAGTAATAAGAAAAACTTCAGATAGGAATAAGGTTATCCAACAGCGAATGAAGGCTGCCCAAGATCGGCAGAAGGGTTAGGCTGATAGAAGATGAAGAGATTTGGAATTCTTCGTTAACGACTTAGTATTCGTCAAGATCTCTCCATTAAAGAGCATGGTATGATTTGGTAGGAGAGGCAAGCTAACACCAAGATTCGTTAGTCCATTCCCAATCCTTGAGCAAGTTGGGAATTTGGCATATAAAGTTGAATTAACAGAGAAGATGGCAGGAGTTCATAATATATTTCATGTTTCCCAGTTAAGGAAATTCGTGCACGACCCCGATACGACTATTTCACCTGATCAGTTGGATGATATCAAAGTAGAACCCGAGGTAGTTGGGAACCACAAGCCGATTCGTATTGTCGAGCAAGACACGAAGCAATTTCGAAGGAAAGCGGTGGATCTAGTCAAAGTTTAGTGGGGCGAGAATGAGAATGACTGTACTTGGGAGACAGAGGAGAGCATTAGGATGACATATCCAGAACTCTTTGCCTGGTAAGATTTTAATTGCGACTTAGTTTTCCGCATGCTAGGATAGACTTGTTTGTTTGTTATTGTATGTTTGATTGATATGAATGGTTGGTAGGCATGCGGGATCCTTTGCTTGTTTCTTAGTTAAGGAATTTCGGGGGCGAAATTTCTTGGAGGGGGGGGGGGGGGGGGGGGGAATGTAATGACCCGCATTCTACGCATCGAAGGATCGTAGAATATTTATTTCTTTCACACACAAAGTCGTATGGTCATGTAACTTTGGGAGACGACTATTGGGGTCATTTCCCATATTCATGATTTTTTCCGATTTTAAATGACCATTTTACCCCTAGCTAATCTTGTTTCGGCCATAACTTTTGATTGGTAAGGAGTTTTGACCTGAAACCACTTCCAATAGATCCGGATGATGGTTTGCCTTTCCGTAGATTGGTCATATGTGAAAAACGGACTTACCGTTTGGGAGATATGGCTGAAATAAGGTTTGGAAGGCGAAAAACAGCTTAATTGGGCTTAACCGGGTGATTAGCAGCTAGGCCATTGGGGGATTTCGGGATTAGAGCTATATGATGGCTGATTAGGGTTAGAGAAACCTTTTTTTTGTCATTTTTCAGCCGCCACTTACCTCTCTTCAACCCTTCACGAACCGCCTATGCCACGAGCTGGTGCAACCCCAACGAGCTGACCCAGGAGCATCATCACGAGTCGATAGCCTGGAGGTTTGACCACAAACCGGAGTTTGGTGCACCACCCACGAGCCACCAGGGAAGTGTTGCCACGACCCGAGCCCACCATCACAACCAGGAACCACGAGTGGAGCTCACGAGCCATGATCCAATCGAGGAAGGGAGGTCACGAACTGGAACAGGACCTACGAGTCGGAGATGGGGACCTCGAACTGTGCCAAGAGGAGGACCCACGAGCCGACCAGGAAGGGGGTCCACGAGCAGGATCCGTGATCCGATCTTCGAGCTTGGACAGCAAACAAATTGAGAGGAAAATGAAGTGCAAATGGGATGGTGACCAAAACTCGATACGCAAAGGTAGTCCAAATAGGAAGTATAACTCAGGATCCAGTTGGGAAGCGACGAGTTAACTTCATGATTGGACTTTGCTGCGGTACATGTGCTAAGGGGTTATCGATTCCTATAGCTTTGACTCACCACTGAGAGACGGATTAGTGGCTATGATCAGTGCAGTGGAGCCGTTATGACTCCATAGGGCAGAGTGATCGTAGCAAAGAATTGGGTGATCAAAGTGGTGGATATCGTTTGCTTTACGCATTGAGTGAGAGATGTGAGGATGATTGTTATGTTTGGTGTTTGCTATCATCATTACCCCCACCCCCATTACTTTTACACTTTATGTTAGTGTTACCTTATAATACCGTATATCTTGTTGTGCCAACTCTTTGGTTGCAGGTCCAGGTTCAGGTATGATTGGATTATACCTATTATTGTTCTGTTCTGTTGCTTATCACTCATACCAGACTTTTGTCTGACCCAGAGTTTTATCTCTCTTCTTATTACTCTGGGTGCTCCTAAACGAGCAGACTAGAGACAGGTCAGGTGGATATGCACGAGTCGATGTCCGGAGACGAGCAGGAGGCTTACATGTACCATTTATACATATATTCTCCCTGTGTCGCTGTTGGTCACTACTTTGGCCATTAGTAGTGTACCTTTCTTATTTTGCTTTAGAGATAGTTTTTTTTTAAGTTGTAATAATGATGATGTGGAACATAAGCTGTATTTTAGATTTTCCGCTACCATGATGGTTTAGTTTTCAGCTTATGCATAGTCTCACCTGTTTTATGTCAAAGTTATGTTATTATTATATTTTATCCCATGCGCTGTGAGACATTCTACAGTTTCCTTGTTAGTTCAAATTCCTTTCTTTGGCGACCGTCCTATGCTAGTCGGGCATTGGCACAACGCAGTTTCATTGGAAATGTCAGCTGGTACGGGGCGGGCTGTCACAATATGAAAATATTATTTTTAGTTAGACAAAAATATAAATTTTATCGTATGTATGTAATAATGTAAAGGTTCGATTTTTATATATGTAGAATGGCGATAAGAATATAATTTTCATTTTGTAGGAATTATAAAATGTGATTTTTATAGATAAAAATATGATTTTTATAATGTTTTCATTATGATAAAGACATGATCTTTATATGAATATCATTAAGATAAAAATTCGATTTTTATTATGTATGAAGCGAAATAAAAATTTGATCTTTATTTAAATTTTTTATCTAGAAAGAAGCGTTGTAAAAATATATGAAGTAGAAATAAAAATATGATTATTACTTATTGGAATGAAGCGATAAAATATGATTTTTATATATGAACAGCGTGAAAAGGATGCATTGGAATTTCTAACAAATCCAAACAGTTCAGAAAGAAATACTGACGGAGTGGAACCCAAAGGTGAGAACTTCTCACTTTAATTTTATTTCTAGTTAAAATATATACTAGGATGCAGACGATGCTTAGCAGCACCCTTCGTCCACAGACCATGGACGACTTGTTTGTTTAGTTGATTATGTTGTGAAAATTAATTGTGTGATATGGAATGGAATAAAATATTTTATAGTTAAAATTATAATTTTTAACGTGTATATGAATAAAATAAATATTCATAAACAAATCAGATGATTTGTTTATGTACACAAATTTGACTGATATTTATTGAGACGATAAATTTCAAACATCGCCCAACTGTACAAATAAAATTCATTATTTGTTGATTGAAACCCCACACGGGTATTGGGATGATATATGACATACACTAGTCCCAATAATTAGCTGTATGTCGATTGATTGATTGACAGACTATTGTAAGCATTAAATATTTATATTTAATGCTTATACAGTGTAGAATGCTCTTTGGATGATGGTTGACTATGTTTGATTGTTGTTGTGTACTTGTGTGTATGAAATCCATATAAATCAAATTGTATGGTAATTGACTATGTCTGATTCCAGTTCAGAAAAAATAAATATTTTAAAATAATGAATATTTTAAAATAATGAATATTTTAAAATAATATTCAGAAAGAGATCAAAATCTGATTTTAATGTCCGATTTGGGATGGACACGAATATATTTAAATATATAAAGCCGTGTTGATTAAATTAATGCCACTTTGACGTGAATGATATTTATATCGATTTTATTCATTTTTATAATGAATATTCAAAAGGAAATGATTTCAAAATATAATGTTTTGAAAATATTATCATCTACTTATCGATGATATGAAATATTCAATTTTGATTTGAAATTGTATATGAACTTAAAATCATTTTGAAAATGAATTTAAAATGATTTATAAAATACGTTTTAAATGAAATTCGATGAAATATATATAAATATATTATATATATAATATAATGGCCTGAATAGAACGCGTCGCTCGGCAGTTCGCGAATTTCGACCATTGACTTCGAATGGACATTACAGGAGATCCGACCGTCGGATTCTCCAAAAACCGAAACCGTTGGGTTCATATCAAGAATAGCTTTCTAACGAATATTAAAGATTTGAAATCTAACGGATGGGTTTGGAATTATGTACAAATCAAATTTGGAAAAGGTCGTTGTAAGTGCAGTTCGATGACTATTTATGGAAATCGACTGTACGGGCCTTGATAAAATTATTAAAAATATCAATAATTTGTGTAAAATCATAATAAATGATTTGAAAAGAATTAGGATGAAAAATTACCTATTTGAAAGGATAAAAATATATTTTTATCGAAATGAACTAGTTATGAACTAGAATTAGAAATCCAATATTTTTAAAATAATTAAATTGGATTTGAAATGGTTTTAAAAATAACCGGAATTTCCAATATATGAATTGTAATGGATTTGAATCGAAATTATCTTCGAAATATTTCGATATTGGATTCCGTGATTATATGGATATTGTGTGTAAGAACCCGTAACTTCCCCGGTAAGGAAAGCCCGGATACTTTGAGAACAACACACAAAAGGACGCAGACAGAAGAACATTTCATTGTTAATTACAACAATTCATCAGAAATTAAGAATATGCGGAGTATAAACAAATAATATACATCAGAAAAATCTCAGAGATTACAATACAGTATATAGCAGCGGAAAATAATACAATACACAACTAGAAGTAATACACGGATACAGAGCTTTCCGAGTATCGTTCCAGGTGTAAATTAGGATCCTGTGAATATAAATATGCAAAACCAAAACTACTAGCTGCCCGTGTCGAAATAAAGGCACCCAGAGTTTAGGTTAAAACAATAAACTCCAGGTCAGTCATGGGACTGGTGTGACAGTTATTTATCTTTATTTTAAAGTTAGGTAAATCAAGGGGCCACGCCGTATAACACGGAATGGGTTTCCTCCCAAGAACACTAGTGCATAAAACAAACAGCGCAATGCTAAATAAAGAACAATGAAGCTATTATAAGGCACAGGTCCCATCACACAATGCAACGCAAGCCGGAGGATAGGGTTTTCACCTTATAATAGCCAAGAATGCTTGGTACGTGAAATTTCATGTTTTATTATTACTATAAGTGTATAGTGTCAAAACAATTTCAAATCATACGTATCAATCATAGACGGCATAAGCGCCCCATCCCACTAGGCTCTACAAATAAAACCGCAAAGTCACATATTTGGAAATTGGATTTCCATCTGTGAACCGAGGCAAAAGATAGTCCCCTACCGATTCGAGACTGTCTAGCCCGAGTCTCAGGATCAGAACGCATCTACCCTTTGGATCGTCAGGGCCGGTCCACCGATGTGGATTATTATGCCTGAACACTACGTTTCCCCGCCCTTCGGGGCGTAAATGAGCCAACGAATGACTCCATCGGTCCCGGATCGACCGATATATCTGAGGCGCCTCGCAACAGCAACAACCACATAAGTTAAACTCGTCAGGGCGTGTAAAACCACTGACGCCACTTCTAGCTAGAAAGAAATGCATGTCCTACCTGATGTCCTCTCCCATTTCTGGTTCACAACCGGGGTGTGAGGCTCGCGAATCAACGTTACACAAAGCTATGCCACACAGGCCGTGCTTTGATCATCAACCACAAGACTTTGCTTTTCAACAGAAGCCTTGATCATTTGCCACTTAGGCATGCCACACAGGCAATTCACTCCATGTGATTGACATCCATCAATATATAACCCCTGAGCTCGTACGTCTCAAAGAAGGGCGTTAAGCAAGAGAATAAATTCTCCGCCGCCAAACAGATATATATTTAATAGAAATCAATCACACAGACTAAAATCCAATGTCAGACACACAGTCCATTTACAAATTCGTTCTGGGTCTGAACGAAACCGGTGGCACCTAGTACCCCGCATATCCATCGATCTCCAAGTACGTCTGGACGATCACTAACTGATTCCCTCCTCTTGGGTGTACGCCCCAATCAAGATCATCAATAATCCCCCAAACGACGTGAAGACCTCCGGTCTTCGACCACCGTCTTCATCTTCGACTCATCGTCGAATCAGTTATTCAGAATGGGATAAACCCGGTCTTTCTGAATAACTCGCGTATATAATAAACAAGTGTTACACAAACACAACATACGCCTCATTCCAATTCATCAGTCACTAACCGTAAAATAGTAAGAGAACAATTCCCCAAATATTAACCTCGAAGGCCGAAACCAACATCAGATCAATACACTGGAAACCATTCTTCTTAACTAACCTACAGTTAGTTTCTAAATTTCACATTCTTAGGGAAAGGTTCCCAATAATTTTATCAAAGATAAATTCTTTAAATTTATTCTTTAATCTTTTTTTGAATATCAATTCAAACTAGTCGGGATTAGCGAACCACACCGAAGTAATCATTTGTTTTAATTTCCCAATCCCAACCTATTCATCCCATGAAGTAAAACTGGTCATACTTTATATCTAACACCACGGTGTTATCGGTAAATTCAATTACCATTTCATGTCCAAATCTAATTAAAGATTTAACTATCGCCTGGAGCAAAACTGGTGATACTCCATTCTCTATCATTTCAATCTAATTAAAGATTCATTAAAACTCCACTTAGTTTTAATCTTTAACTGGGTTAAAGAACCGATGTCATTTAAAACACGGTTCACGATAAACCCCAAAATCACATCACAGTTCGATCAGTCCCTAACCGTAAAATAGCAAGTGAGCAATTCCCTAAGTATTAACCCCGAAGGCCGAAACCAACATCAGATCAATACCCAAGAAACCATTCAACTTAACTAATCTCCAGTTAGTTTCTGATTTTCTTAACTCCGTTGGGCCTAAGAACAGTATTATTGAAGATACCATTCACGACAACCCAAAATCGTATTCCATTAATTATCGGGTTAAAGAACAAATATTATTTAAAACGCTGTTCACGATAAACCCAAAAATTAAGACCAATTCAATCCCAATTAAATATTATTTAATTGGTACACTTCAATAAATCTAACTAAAAAGATTTAATCTTTTTCTCAACCGGGCTTAAGAACAGTGTTAATGAAGACACCATTCACGACAAACCCAAATCACATTTGATATTAAATACAAGGCTCTGAATAGAAAATATATCGGCTTATATTCAATATCAAATTCTATGACCAACAAATATCGTATTGGAAATAACGATATATATATATATATCTTTCAAGTTTCCATAACGCTATCTGTATAATCACGAAATCCAACATCGAAATATTCCAAAGACAATTTTGATTCAAATCCATTCCAATTCAATTATTGGAAATTATGGTTACTTTTAAAACCCTTTTCAAATTCAATTCATTTATTTAAAAATAAATAGAATTATAATTCTAGTTCAAAACTAGTTCATTTCGATAAAAATCTATTTTTATCTTTTCAAATATAGAGATTTTCATCCCAATTCTTCACAAATCATTTCTTATGATTTTACACAAATTATTATTATTTTTAATAATTTTATCAAGGCCCGTACAGTCGATTTCCATCAACGGCCATCGAACTGCACTTATAGCGACCTTTTCCAAATTTGATTTGGACATAATTCGAAATCCAGCCGTTAGATTTCTAATTTCTTATATTTTTAGAAAGCTCTTTTCGATACGAACCCAACGGTTCCGGTTTTAGGAGAATCCGACGGTCAAATCTCCCGTATTATTCATTCGAAGTCAATGGTCGAAATTTGCGAACTGCCGTGGCGTGGCGAGTTCTATTCTGGCCATTATATTATATTATATATATATATATATTATATACTTCGTCGATTCCCTTTCAAAACGAATTTTATAAATCGTTTTAAATTCGTTTTCGAAACGATTTCAACTTCATTTCAAATTCAAATCAAAATTGAATTTTTCCTTATAAATTCGTTTTAAATTTATTTCAAATTGATTTCAATTCAAATCAATTTTTTATTCAATTTCAGTTTGTTTTCAATTCAATTCAATTTTAATTCGAATTCATTTCTATTCAATTTCAATTCAAATTCATTTCTATCCAATTTCAATTCGAATTCATTTCTATTCAATTTCAATTTGAATTCATTTCTATTCAATTTCAATTCGAATTCATTTCTACTCAATTTCAATTCGAATTCATTTCTATTCAATTTCAATTCGAATTCATTTCTATTCAAAAATTTTTTCAAATATTTCTATTTCAAATATTTCTATTCAAATATTCTGTTCCAAATATTTTTATTTCAAATATTCTATTTCAAATATTCTATTCAAATATTTCATTTTCAAATATTCTATTTCAAATATTTTTATTTCAAATATTTCATTTTCAAGTATTCTATTTCAAATATTTTTATTTCAAATATTTCTATTTCAAATATTTCTATTCAAATATTTCTTTTTCAAAACTGGAATGAGGCCCAATCAATTACCATAGATTTTATTTCTATGGATTTCCATACAACGCATGTATATATCAACAATGACAAATAATCAACCATCATCCAAAGTGCATTCTACACTGTATAAGCATCAAATATAAATATTCAACGCTTATAACAGTCTGTCAATCAATCGATCGACATACAACTAATTATTGGGATTAGTATATGTCATATATCACCCCAATACCCGTGTGGGGTTTCAAACAATCAAACACAGATTTTATTTGTGCAGTTGGGCAATGTGTAAAATTTATCGTCCCAATCAATATCAGTCAAATGGGTTTATATAAACAAATCGTTCGATTTGTTTATATTAATTTATTTCATATACACGTTAAAAATTCTATTTTTAACTATAAAAATATTTTTATTTCAATCCACTTCACACAATCAACTACACATCAAAATCAAACAAACAAACAAGTCGTCCATGGTCTGTGGACGACGGGTGTCGGGTGCTACTAAACACCGTCTGTATCCTAGTATATATTTTAACTAGAAAAATAAATTAAAAGTGAGAAGTTTTCACCCACTAGCTAAACCAAACGCCACGACTCTTCATATGTAGAAAATCTTCACCGATCTCGACTTTTGTCACTTTCATTGTCCATAGCTACTACATATATAAAAATCGTATTTTTATATTCTTGCTATGTATATAAAAATCACATTTTTTTATACCGCTCTATATGGATAAAAATCACATTCTTATTAAGCTATATTACATATAAAAATCAAATCTTTATATTGAACTTCATATCGTAGAATTCCTAACTTCATGTTTATAGAAATTACTCCTTTAACAAAATAAAAATCATTTCTTTAAGAGAATAAAAAATCACTTCTTTAATAGAATAAAAATCATTTCTTTAATCGAATAAAAATCACTTCTTTAATCGAATAAAAATCAAAGTCCCATGCTTTTAAAAATCAAAGTTTCATGCTTTTTAAAAATCAAAGTTTCATGCTTATATTAAAAAAAATCAAAAATTTATTTAAATACATAAAAGAAAAACTGTTTTCATATAAAAATCTAATGTTTTTAGAATAATATTTTCGTTATAAAAATCCTAATACACCCATTACTTTTAAATGAACCACTAAAAAGAATGAAACAAAATTAATTAAAAACAAAGAGACTCACAGTAATTGAAGAGGAGGGGGAGAGCAGTCGAGGTCTCGTCGAACGGGGGGGTGCTCGCGCGGTGGGGGTGTGGTCGGAGGCGGCTTCTGGTGATTGGGCGTTGGGGGTTCGTGTTTTCAGGGGCTCGGTGCATCGGGTGCTGCGCGAGAGGAGGGAGGAGAAGAAGAAAGGGGGGCGGTCGGCCGATCTGAGGTGGAGGGGGGGTCGGCGCGGTCATCAACGAGGGGGTTGCTCGATCGTTAGGTTTTTTATTATTTTATTTTGGTTTGACTGAGAGTAAAGAGAGAGGGGAGAGGATATGAGGGAAAGAATATATAATTATATATATTTTTTATTATTTTTAATTTCAAAAAATAACTTTTTATTTCGAACTTCAAATCGAACCCACTGACTGTCGTCCAGAGCTAATTACACCCATTCCGAACACAATGGGATATGTATCGTAAGCTGATTCGATCGTTTCGACCAGTTTTCGTCAAAATCAAAATATAACTCTATATATTGAATTTGAACGCACATTTCAATTTACCGGGGCCACATACTGACTCAATAAATTCTAGAAAAAATATTTCTAGCTTCGTATTGACAATACGGTCCTAACAGAACTAATTTCGTCAAATTCCGAGACCGTTTGAAAAATGGCCAATTTCTGGTCGATCGAAATTGACTGAAACTGTTAAAACACGTTTTCCTTTGCCACGCTCACATATTGATTCGAAAAATTATGAATTTTGGAATCTAGCAATAACTTGACATCACGGATCCAACAACAGTGGTTTCGTCAATAACCGAGGTCGTTTACAAAATTTCATTTTTAAGGGCCAGAAATTCCATAGCGACTATTCTGAATTTTCAACTGGGCATAACTTTTTATCCCCGCTATGAAATTTTGATTTCTCAGATTCGTTGGAAAGATATTCCCAACTAGGTTCTAATATTTTTTGTTTCACTAAAATCCGGTTTATTTTGCACCCGGTACTCTCATTTGAAATTTGAAATCGAATTATCGAACTACCGCGCCATTTTCAGTTCCTTTTATAAATATAAATAAATATTTATATTCTAACGACGATATATATAAATATATATGTTCTAATTCTATTCAAAATAAATTTCTCTTCGATATTATTTAAAATAAATCATTTTAAATGTTCAAAATTTACTCCAATTGCCAAAATAAAAATTTTAAATTGGCTCAGAATTTCCGGGTTATTACATGGTGGAGGAATTTGGAAGATATATATCGTTATTCCAGTACAATGTTTGTTGGTTTCAGAATTTGATATTGAATATAAGCCGATATATTTTCTATTCAGGGCCTCGTATTTGATATCAAATTGGATTTTGGGTTTGTCGTGAATGGTATCTTTAATAATACTGTTCTTAAACCCAATGGAGTTAAGAAAATTAGAATCTGACTGGAGATTAGCGAGGTTGAATGGTTTCTTGGGTATTGATCTGATGTTGGTTTCGGCCTTCGGGATTGATACTTAGGGAATTGCTCTCTTACTAATTTACGGTTAGAGACTGATGGTATTTTGGGTTTGTTGTGAACTGTGTTTTTAACGACATTCGTTCTTTGACCCGCTTTACAGTGAAATGTGATTTGGAATTTATAATTCTTTTTATTAAGATTTAACGGGAATTTTCCAAATTAAAGTTTTTCAATTTAATATATTAAATTGGAATTGAATGGAATTCGATTGATAATAATCGAAGTGAACTTCTATGGAGGAAGATTGTTAATACATATGGAATTTAAAAGGCTTTGCTGTTATTCCATTTATATTATTGGTCGGATACGGAAATTGATATCGATTACATATTGATTTGTTTTTCCGTGAAGATTCCATAACTAATGGAATGTGATTTGGGTTTATCGTGAACGGTGTTTTAAAATAACACTTGTTCTTTAACCCGATTAACAGTGGAATGAAACTTTAGGTTGTCGTGAATGGTTTCTTTAATAATACTGTTCTTAGATCCAACGGGGTTAAGAAAATCAGAAACTAACTGGAGATTAGTTCAATTGGATGGTTTCTTGGGTATTGATCTGATGTTGGTTTCGGCCTTCGGGGTTAATACTTAGGGAATCGTTCACTTGCTAATTTACGGTTAGAGGCTGATGGAATGGAATGTGATTTGGGTTTATCGTGAACCGTGTTTTAAATGACATTGGTTCTTTAACCCAGTGAAAGACAGGATATGATTTCCCAAGTTAAATAATCATTAATATTGATTTTTGGGAAGATTAAAACCAAGTGGAATTTTAATGAATCTTTAATTAGATTGAAATGGAATGTGATAATTTAAATTATCAAATTTGGGAAATAATCGAGAATGGAGTATCGTTAGTTTTACTCCTAGCAATAGTTAAATCTTTAATTAGATTTGAACGTGAAATGGAATTAAATTTATTGATAACACCGTGGTGTTAGATGTGGAGTATGATCAATTTTGCTCCATGGGATGAGTAGATTGGGATTGGGAAAAAAAATTGACTACTTCGATGTGGTTCGCTAATCCCGACTAGTTTGGAAAACCTTTACATGGTTTGAATTGGCATCCAAAGGAAGTTTAAAGAATAAATTTAAAATAATTTATCTTCGATAAAATTAGTGGGAACAAATCCCTAATGATGTGAATATTTGAATAAAAGAATATTCAGAATTGGAATGAGGCGTATGTTGTGTTTTTATAGCACTTGTTTATTATATATGCGAGTTATTCGGAAAGGTCGGGTTTATACCCATTCTGAATAACTGATTCAACGATATGTCAACGATGAAGACGATGGTTGAAGACCGGAGGTCTTTACATCGTTTGGATGATTACTGATGTCTTGATTGGGCTGTACACCCAAGACGAGTTAATAAGTGGTGATCGTCCAGACGTACTTGGAGATCGACGGATATGCGAGGACATCTCTCCTATATTGGACACACAGGACAATGAATGAGGTGCCTCCGGTTTCGTTCAGACCCAGAACGAACTTGTAAATGGATGTGTGTCTGACATTGGATTTTATTCTATGTTGATTGATTTCCATTAAATATATATCTATTTGGCGGCGAAGAATTTATTCTCTTGCTTAACGCCCTCCTCTGAGACATAGGAGCTCAGAGGTTATATATCGGTAGATATCAGTCGCATGGCATGAATTGCCTGTGTGGCATGCTGAGGTGCAGTGATCAAGGCTTTTGTTGAAAAGCAGAGTCTTATGGTTGATGATCAAAGCATGGCTTTAATACAGCGTAGCTTTGTGTATAGCATTAATTCGTGAGCCTTACACCTCGGCATGAGTCAAAAATGGGATAAAGGAACGCAGTGAGTGCATTTTCTAGCTATGGGTGATGTCAGCGTTTTACAAGCCCTGACATTTATATTATTTTTACCTATGCAGTTGTTGGATTGCGAGGCGCCTCGGTTATATCGGTCTCTACGGAGCCGATGGGTAGGTCCTATAGGACCGGGAAACGTGTGTTCAGGAATTGCCAATCCTCAAACGTAACGGAGGACCGGCACTGCAGGATCTAGGGGTTGCCCAGAGTGCGTAGTCCCAAGGCATTTGCTAGAGTGTCTCGAAGCGGTTAGGAGTACATCCCTTGCCTAGACTCATGACAGAAATCCAATTTCCAATGCGTGACATTTCAATTTTGATTGTAGAGCCTAGTATTGGCGACATGATAGATGGTACCCATGCCACCTATGATTGATACATTTATATTTGATCTTGATTTCTTCACTTATAGTCATAATAAAAGATTAAATTTCGCGTATCAAGCATTATTTGGCTATTATAAGGTAAAACCCTATCCTCCGGCTTGCGTTGCATTGTGTGATGGGACCTGGATCTTATAATAGCTTCATTGTTCTTTATTTAGCATTGCGTTGTTTATTTTATGCACTGGTATTCTTGGGAGGAAACTCATTCCGTGTTATACAACGTGGTCCCTTGATTTACCTAATTTTAAAAATAAAGATGAATAACTATTTTATTTCTTATACCAGTCACATGACTGACCTGGAGTTTATTGTTTTAACCTAAACTCTGGGTGCTCCTATTTCCACATGGGCAGCTAGTAGTTTTGGTTTTGCAGAATTATATTCACAAGATCCTGGTTTACAGCTGGAATGATATTTGGAAAGCTCTGTATCTGTATATCTCCTTCAGTTGTGTTTTGTATTTTTTTCCGCTGCTATGTAATGTAATTTGAATCTCTGATATTTTTCTGATGTGTAATATTTATTCATACTTTGTATATTCTTGTATTCCGATGGAATTGTTGTAATAAGCAATGAAATGTTCTTCTGTTTGTGTTCTGATTCGTCTTGTCCTCAAAGCAATTCGTTCTTTCCTTTATGGGGAAGTTCAGGTCGCCACACTCATCGTCATTCTTCTCCTTGGAATCTATCTTCAATCTTAAAATGAGTTTCTCAACCATCTTCTGCTTTTTTCCCTTGTTGTGCTCATCTATCTTCTCCAGCTGCTTATCCCGTACATTTTCCTTCTCCTGCTCTTTTTGGTCTTTCGGTTTTCCGGCATTACCACTATCATCGTCTCCCTCCTCAGCAACTTTTTCAACATCTACCCTCTCAACGCCTCGTGAATTGTCCTCATTAACCTCATCATCATCATTCTTCTTCTTAATATCTACTTACATGTTATCAATCTTGTCATCACCTTTGTCTTCATCATAACCTTTGTCATTTTTATCATCATTTTTATCAACCTGGTCATCCTTCTTCTTTTCGTCTTCTTCCTCTACACTATCAGTTTTCTCACTATTTTGATCAACATTCATTTCATCATGGTCTTGGTCTTTATCCTCTCCACTTTCATCGTTATCTTCACTGTCTTTATCAATCTCACCTTCATCATCTTTTAATCTAAGTTGTTCTTTTCCAGTATCTTTTGAAGATATGACAGCCTCAAATTCATCAATTCTTTTTTTTAACCTTAAGTTCTCCTCTTTAAGCTGCCTATTCTCCAATTTTAATTTTTCTATAATTCCTTGAATTTTTTTCCCTTTTTTCATAAAAATCTTCGTATTCTTCGTATTTTTTGATAGCTTGTTTTAACAGTTTCATTTCCTTCCCTTGTAAATCCTGAAAACAAAAGCAACAACCCCTGTTTAATTAAGCATGCAAACATTTATTCTTACGTATGCATCTAACTGGATAAACTGCATAAATGTGTGGAAACAAAAAATATGTAAAAGTGTGCAAATATTCAAAAAATTTGCAAATAATATGCAACTATTAAAAATAGTTGCATAGATGTATGCTATTATTCAGATTTTCTTTTTACATATTCAAATGTTCAACATTTCAGATTATTTGCACATGTGTAACAAGTATTCTGAATATTTGCACACAAATAAGCAACTTTTTTTAATATATGTATAAAGCATGCAATTGTTTCCAATGTCTGCAGATACGTACGCAAATACTTTTTATATTTGCATATATTCATGAAGCTATTCTGAAAATTTAATATGACAATTAAAAATTGTATAGATTTATATGACTCTTACTGTATCGTATGTGACATTCAGTAGGATTGATGGCTTTAGCATTGTTATGTCCCATTTTCCAACCAATGGGTATATTTTGTTGTTTGATATTTTTAAAACATATGTTTTGTCATAAATCAACCACTGCAAAAAAAAAATTTGAATAAAATGAGTAATTATTTAATAAGAAATTTGCTAATAAGTTTAAGAATATTACCAAGAACAGTGTCACACAAGCATTAATCTTGCGTGATGTCTCATAGTATTTTTCCACTTGGCTAAAGAGAATGTAGTCTACGGTTTTCGTTCAAGATATTGTCATTACTTTTTGGTCGCACACAAAATATGGTATCAGCGTCCAAGGTAAGGTGTAGTTAGGATTGGATACAAGGATATTCGCTGCTAAGTAGAGTTGTACAAGTTTTACAGTGTCATAACAAGCTTCCATTGACTCTTCTTTGATTGTAGGGAAAATTTGTCTCTCTATATTCTTTTTGTTTATTACAGCTTCGTCATTAAAACGTCTCTCTACAAATGATTTAAATTCTTCATCTTTTTTATCTTTCTTTTTTAAATGGCCACTGGTTTTAATCATCTTTCCTTCCATTGGAGTGGCCAATTATTTTGCAACATCTTCTTCTGTAAATGTTACTATCAAATCCCCAAATTGAAAGTATTCCAGTTTTTTCTTGTAGCTTTTGATTATGATATTAAAGTTGTAGAATTTTTGGTAGTCTCTAATGGGGAAATGACATCATCAAATATCATGTCTATAAATCCACCAAGAGGCAATTTTTGAAGATATGACGTATGCTCTCCTGTAAATAGTTCGTCATCCTTCAACTTCTCTACCAAATCTATGAATGATTTCAGGTTATTTCTGTATACTTCCTCTTTCTTGCCAAACTTTGATTGCTCTTCAATTTTCTGTTTTTTTTTTTTAAAATATGCATGTAAGTTGATGTTTGTTCTGTTGTAACTAAAGCTTTTTCTTGTTCACTATCTGTTGCATCAGTTTGTTCCACCATAGGTCCCTGCAATTAAAGGTAGAAGATTTTAAAATAACTTTGACAAAATGTATATATATGTGAAACAATCAGCTGACAAATGCACACTTGCATGCAACAGTTCTTAATAAATGCATATGACCATGCAACATTCAGCTGATAAATGCACATTCGCATGCAACAGTTGTTAATAAATGCACAGTATCATACAAAATTTAGGTGACAAATGCTTACTTGCATTTAACAAATTTGAATAAATGCCAACATGAATGCAACAAGTCTGATAAAATTCATTGATTTATGCAACTATTTTGTATAAATTCAAGGATGTATGCGACAAAGTTGAATATATGCATCCATGTATGCAAATGTAATGAATATATGCATGCATGTGTGAAATTTTCAGAATATATTCAAATGTATGCAAATGTACTCAGGTGATAAATGCAATAGTATTCTCAATACAAGAATACAAAATCAACTAATAAATTCACATAAGTGTGCAAGTATTCGTAATAGATGCATACAACTATGCAAGTATTCGTAATAAATGCACTCAGGTGTGCAAATATCCTTAATATATGCACACAACTGTGCAAGTATTCTTAATAGATGCATACAAACGTTCAAATTTTCTGTATATTCTCAAGTGTGCAAATATTTTGAATAGTTGCAAAGAAGTGTGCAAATATTTTGAACATAAAAACACAGGTTTGCAAACATTCTGTATTGTTGGAAACAAGTTTGCATATATTCTTAATGGAAGCACGCAAGTTTGCAAGTATTCAAAATAGTTGCACACAATTTTGCAAATATTTTGAGTTGTTGCAAACAAGTGTACAAATATTCTGAATAAATACACATAATTATGTAAGCATACTAGACAGATTCACAAATTTGTGCAAATATTCTTAATAATAGCACCCTGGTGTGCGAAGGTTCTTAATAACAACACAATCGTTTGCATCAAATTTTATTAATAGCATACAATCATGAAATAATTCTTCATATAATCATATTAGCATGCAAGAATTCTTAATAACAATTAACAATCTTGCATTTAATTTTAATCACAACATACAAATATGCAAGTATTCTGAGTAATATCATACAATCATATAATTCACTACAAAATGTGGAAGAATCAGAGGCAAAAACAAATGTCTCCATTAAAGCTAGTAAGGACAGAATATTAGGCTGAAGAGCCTCTAATATTATGAGAGGCGGATAAAAATAAGCCTCTGAAAAAGGCGTCTCTACTGAATATTTGAGGCAGATTGCATTTCATAACTGCCTCTATTGTTAATGCTGCCATGTAAGACTGACAACAAAATAAAGACATTTATAATAGCCTCTAAAAATTCAAACCAGTTGAGGCCAATGCATATATCACTACATTTTGAGTAGGCGACTTCATTTAATTAACAAATAGAGGCATATGTTGCCGCCTCTAATAATTTAAATGCAGCACAAAGCTAATACGTATGCTGCACAGATTCAAACAGCAAGGTTTTTCTTATGCAGTTTCTAACACACGTACCTCTGCACAAATTCAAACAGCAAGGTACAAGATATCTTACTCAAAATGAACCAAAACAAAATTAATGTTATCACAAAAAAATGATGCACAACAAGATTTGTTATCATTAACACAAACTACATTGGTTTTTAATCCAAGTACATTGGTAGGAGGACCAGACTTGTCCCAAGATACACATTTTAACATGCTGCCTAAACAAAATGCTAAGATTTCATATAAAACTATTGCAACAGATTTAAGTTGAAACTTCATCCAGCTTACATGGAAGATCTTCTGCTTCAAAAAAAATCAGCAATGGTCTCCAGCTTACATGAGAACTTGCACACAAACAATTGTAGTCAGCATAGCTTTCCTGCAATTGATTAACAATATTTATCAACTCACCGTCATATTTTAAATATCGCAATCATAAACAAATAAGCAATGTAATTTTTCTACGTGTATATGATCCAAACGAGTAAAACACACTAGCATTCATAAGACATTATGATTTTCTTGAAGATTTAAGGAAAGACGGAGAAACACATTAAAGAGAAACCAGAAAATTTATGGCAAGATGCCTTGTTAGACTGTTAAGTCCAGATTCGCAAAAGAGCATGTTGAACTAAACAGTGCTATAGAAGCTATCTATTTGACATGCTTCAGGTTAATCCATCCAAATATATGGAATTATCTAAGTACTTTTCTGATTCTGAATTTCGAGCATCTAAGATGAATGAATTTTCCGCTGAATATTGATACTTAGTTTTGACCAATTTGGTTGAAAATGTTGATTGAATATTGAAACTTGTGATTGAATAAATTGACAAGCCTTTGATAGATCCAATTTGCTATGTTCTTATACTTTATCTTCATTTTTTGTTTAATCGGGAAGTTGATACATCTGTTGCTGTCTACTTCTGTACAAGTTCTGCTGGTATTCTTTAGTTATCTTAAAGTTTTATTGGCTTATCTATAGACTTCAGTCCAGATTTAAATGCTCAGCAAACTCAATTGAGTCAGACAGACATATTGTTAAAATCATGCATTTGGTTTGATCTAGCAACATGTGCAGCTTATGTCATGAAGCTCATAGGTGAGTTTGATCCAAATTATGACAATTGCTTTCCAACTCCCTTGCATTCTCTAACCAATTGACTTTCTACTACTAATAGTCATTTTCGTTAAATTGCTTGCTTTAATTAACAGAAGCAGATAATTACAACATGATTCTACGCACAAGTTCATCTCAGATCCATCGATTTCACACCAACTTTCTCATGCCAATCAATGGTCATCCTTGAATACTCCTTGATTCTTGAAAGATTGGTTTGGATATTGTTTTGAGTTAAGGCTTCGAGCTAAGCAATGTGAATAAAGACGCCACTATGGACTCCAGAATGCTCAGTAGCTATGTGTCAAAACTCGCTATAGGAAATGAGAAAATCCAAGAAGTATCCAGATTGAATGGAAGCGATAAGCTCAAAGAAAATATGATAAGATTCCTAAAAACTACATAAGTTGAAATTACAAGGCTTTAAGATCAAGAGGGTTTTGTGCTGTCTTCAGTCAAGGAGATAACTGCCAATTTTCATGGGAATTTGACCAAGGAAGAAGCGCATCCTAACAGAATTTTCATGGTGGTTAGAAATTATCTGGTTTTCCTAAGACTGAAAGAGGTAAAGTTGGCCACTTGACCAGTCGATAGCAGAGTATACAATGAAGCTATGTAGAGTAACGCCATTATTAAGCAACCCAATAGGAGCATCAGGGATGTGGTGTTGGATGTCAGAGACAGTAACAGTTAAAACAGGAGAAATTAGGCCATTAATAGGATGAAGGTGGACACCAAGAAGCATCTGAAGTACATACAGCCGGGATATTGTATTACCATAAATGAAATAATTGAAAATACATATGTTGCCATAGAGATTGCAAAAAACTATTAAAATATCCCCAACATAGATAGGCTATTGAAGATGAATGATGGTCCAGGAAATATGGGCACTTCGACAAAACGCATAGGCACGACATCAATGGGTGCCATCACATGTAAGACATGACTAAGGACTTGATCGGTAGAAGAAGCAGCGGAAGTAAATGGGATTACGGTGAATTGATACTAGAACTTATACAAACACCATTTTTAGAGGGCCACATATAGCGGAGAAGTGCTAAACATGATGGTGTGATAAGGCATGTTCTTCACGATTGTTTTGCTGTTAAAGACAAAGCGTTAGCAGAATTACTTATGAAAATGAATAACAACATTATTTTCCAATATAGGGATGCTAATGAGGTGCATCCATCGCTGCTAGACCCTATGGTGCTTACAACCATTTTTTGGTCAGTAATGTGCACCAAGTATAACTGACCACTAGAGCTCAGTAAATACTTTATTCAAAATGGCATATTGGCATCTAACCGAATGAACATTATTTAGAAGGATGTAAAGCCATGTAGATTCCAAATTTATGGATTTACCAAAGAGATTTAAAATCATGTAGGATGCATGGAATTTTCTATGAAATGACCTTAAGATAATGTGGGTGTAGTCCTATGTGATAATTAATCGATTTTCATGTTGTAATACTTTTTTGGGCCAACCAGATCTTACTAGTTTCAGAATAGCACTAGTTTCATTGTGTCTAATGTTTCAACATAGCACTAGTTTCAACATAGCACCAAGTATAACAAACCACTAGATCTTATTAGTTTCTCTTTTAGCTATTAGCTTTTAAGCGCGTAAAAAAAAGCAAACAATATCTAGAACTAGAATAAGAGTATGCATGAAAAGTTTAAATACAACTAGAGAAAAATAATAAGGATATAGTTCTCACCATTTCTTGAATTATTGACAGTATGCTAGGATTCATACTCTTTTGCTAACATTTGTTGTATTCCGCCTTGATTTGATATAGGCACCATAGTTAATCTGTCATACAATGACATCTTGCATAAATATAATCATAATAAATAAATAAATAAATAAACAAGTAAAATCAATACCAAAAAGCATATCTGTTTTAAAGTGATGGGATGATGCTTTGAAAAATGTATCCTATCCCTATTTTTACTTTTAGTTATCCTTAATGTAATTTAGTTATAGCCTTTTATTTTTAGCAATTCAAACAATGATGATTAAGATACCTATTTCATGTAGTATGTAATACAAAAAGTGGGAAAATCATAATAACACGACTACTAGGCAATGGAGATTTAGTTTTAAAAACTTAAGCATGGGAGCTTCAGTTCAAAAAACCGAAGCAGTGTGCTTCAGTTTTTAAAACTTAAGCAGTGGAGCCTTAGTTTTTAAAACTGAAGCACAGAAGCTTCAGTTCTAAAAACTGAAGTAACCTGCTTCAGTTCTTAAAACTGAAGTTGCGAGCTTTAGTTCTAAGCATTGGAGATTTAGCTTTTTTTTTATGAGGGGTTAGGGGCAAACAATTAGCAATTTATGTATATATACATTCCAAATGTCATATATCAAGCATTAATTGACAAACGCACTAGCATATAATTGTTCTCCACAGTGTACTCAGTTTTTACTAAATCTACTTATAATATAGGCAATTCGCAAGCAAATAATTTTTTGGCAACAACATTGATCACTTTGTTAAAAATAAAGAATCAAAGATATAAATGAAAATGGAAAATGATTCCGAAGAAAAGCAAGAAACTCTACGTACCAGCTCTCAGCAGTTTCATTATTTCTTGGAAGCGTTGTTGTAAACTCCCCAGGCTGATATGACATTTGTGGGTAGAAGGAAGGATGATATGGCAAAGGGTTAAAGAATTGACCACCAGATGATGGAAATTGATAATGTCCAAACTGCGGGTGTGGCATGTATTGTTGAGTACTTCCATTATGTGGAAAAGATTGTTGTTGTGGTAATGGTTGATGTTGAACTCTAGAAAATTGCGGAGCATTTGGTTGATTTTGAGTAGGTGATTGTTCAGACCGATGTTCTAACGGAGAATGGTGTTGAGATGACGATTGTTCCGACATGAAATTTGATGGTTGTTGTTGTGAAGATAGAAGCAAACGCTTTAACTCTTCTATCTCCTTACTTTGCTTTTCACACATGTTTTTTAGTTCTAAACATGTTGACTCCAAAGATGCATATTCTCTTCCTTTGCGTGATTTACGGATCAATGATGTTAGTCGAGTTTGTTGTACTCAAGGCACCATGCTCCGTGCCACTAAATCTCCATAACAACGAACTCTATTATGAGTCTCAAACCCTATCGTTGCAATATATGCTTGCACCCTCAAATCAGGTGTCTCTTCACCATGGACAACTACTAGTTGAGTTAGTTCATGAGATATTTTGGCCTGTATTAATTTTAAATTAACTAAATAGAAAAATTAATTTTGAATTGCCATAAAAATATCATTCAGAATATAGTGAGTACATTATAGAGTAAGCTTTTGAATATTTGGTTGAGAAAATAAAGTTCTTTCAGGAATATATTTTAGCATGTATTGTTCAAATAAATAGTAAAAGTTTATATATTATTATATGCAAATAAATGCAAACGATAGATTAAATTTACCGCAACTTGCTCTAAAGCTACATCCATCCAACTTCTATTTTTGTCTTTTCTTCTATGAACCAACTCATATGCTTCAATAGGGTCCGGTTCACGACCATGTTTTTCCTTTTATTATAAATAATAATAATAATAATAATCAATTTGAGTATGCTTGATCAATAATTTTTTTACCTTTTCAGTGTTATATGGCAATACTTGGAACCAAAAACTGCTACCATAACGAAACGTCCTTTTGTGTATTCCTATGATGAATTATACTACCAACCTGGACTATTTGGTGACAAACATTCATGATTATATACCACTTGAAATATTTTGCAGTACCAAGCACATATGCTTCTAAATTATAACAGATAACCAATACTTATTATTTTGCACTCAATGAAAATATATATTTACTGGGATGCGAAATTCATCGAGAAAAAAAAGTATGCCAACTTAGAAAATTTGCCATGTGCCTTGCAAAGGTCATCGACCCACTCGTGTGACTCGTCTTCAACTTCTTACGATTTACAAAAGAAAATTTAACATACTGATATGATTTTCCAAATTTTATCCATTTTTGCTTCATCATATGATCGCCAATCCATAGCTGACAAAGGAAACAAATTGTAATTTCTTGCCAAGCTACCTAGGTATTTGATTAATCTAGCATCCTTTGGAACAACACACAATCCATTTTTTGTGAATTCTATCTTCTCTTTGCCCAACTTACCCCAGTTGGGTTTGTTATAGCCACGTCCATTTCTTCTTAATGACCCTGAAAATAACAATTGGTAGTAACTCAAGAAGAATATTTTAAATAAGTGTTATATAGTATATCGATATGATGTTACTTCTCTTGTTCAAACTCAGAATAATAAAAAAAACATATCACATACCATTGTTTCCAAGATCACCATTTTCGCATATGTCATCATCTGGACTTAAACGATTCTCCTGATTGGAATCTGAATCTGAGGTACTCATCTAAGCAATTATAAATAAAAACACAATCATGTTCATCAAATTAATTCAAAGTACAAATTTAACAAACTAGTACTTCATAAAAGTGATTCAAGATACATGCAACTAACTTAAAGTGCTTGCTTTAGATGACTAACAAAAGTTACATAATTTTACTATGGTGCTTGCTTTAGATGCAAAATATTCATTTGATTTCCACAAAGAGAACATACAAAAACATGCATCGACAACGTGGAACGTGATATATATATATATATATATATATATATATATATATATGAGAAAGAGCAATCATATAGAAAGAAACCTCGTTCAAACAAAGAGAAGACAAAAAAAATTATTTAGAAATATTTCTACGAAAGATCAGTATCGGTCTCGTCATCTTATTCACTGAAGTCATCAGCCTCAGCCACTGCATCATTTACCTCGTGCGATGACAATATTTTGTTAACATACATACCATGAACGTCGGTCCTTATTTGTAATTCTTGATTGTCTAAACTAGGATCATCGAGATTAGGTGTTAGATAATAATCATCTATGTCCAATCCATCACTATCATCCATTACATCGTAAAAATCTCTAGGCTTCATTTCAACTACAACACTCCAATCGGGTTCTTTTGGATCAGCAACATAAAATATTTGAATTGCTTGTAATGCCAACATTAGATTATCACTTATGTGCGCCAGCCGATTGAAGTTCACTAAAGTGAAACCATATTGGTTAATTTTCTTTCCAGAATTCGTCACCCAATCACACTCTAGCAAGACAATTTTACAGTCATGATCATCACTTTCTCCTAGAAATCTATAATCAAGCTCATAAATATTCTTCAAAACATCGTATTAGTCAACATTTCTGGTAACAGGAATGCAATCTCTTATGCTTGAATAGCTTGAAGTTTCAGCATTCACGAAAACACCACAATTTTGGCTTTTGTATTTTTCATCCACTAATTTAGTTCTGAATCTATAACCACTGATAACATACTTGTAATGCTTCACAATCCTACTTGGACCATTTGCTAATCGGACCAAATCTTCGGATATTGATAAATCACCGGCATCAAGAAGTTTATTTACCCGAAAATATTTATATTAATACATTATTATTACATGTTGATATTATTTCATTTTATTTGTGTATGGTTGGTCGATTATTGTTGAAACATATCAAAAGATGATACTTACATGAATTCTAAACCAACTAGGAAATAGGTGTGATTCAATTTTAATTTCTAATTTCTAAACATGTACAACAAACTTACATAAAACATGTACAACAAACTTTTATTCCTAAAATTAAACAGTCAAAAGTAGATATGATAAAAGACTTACATAAAACAAAAACAAACCCTGGCATACAAATACATAACTAAAACAAGTGCATTTTATTTCAGTTTTGATTTCATATCTGTAGGAACCAAATTTAAAAATGCAATTGAAAGTACACAAACTGATCAAGAACTAGAGCATGGCTTGTAAATCAAATTAAAAAATAAAACCTTTCAATTATTGAAGCGTCAACCATCAGCAGGAAAAGTTAGGGTTTTTTTATTAATACGGTGGAAAACTTAATTAGTATCCAAATGAATTACATACCTTTGCCAACGAATTTCCTGATTAGAAAAGAGGAGCAAGCTTGCAATAATTTGTGGATTGAAGCAGACCGAAAACCATGAGCTTGAAGGAAGGAAGGAGGGTCACGCGGTAAAAGAAAAAAAAGAGCGAGGGAATGAATTCACATTCTCAAAATTTTGCCACTTTCTGGAATTGGGAATTGGGGCGGAGTCTTTTGCCCTTCTGTATAGAAATAAGGGCTAAATTTATTTCTACCTTAATTATTTATTAAAGGCAGATGTATTTGCATTTAAAATACCCAGTAAAACACTTAAACAATTTGTGCTCCTAACTATTCATTATGGGGATTGTTAAAGGGACTCCACTTTTGGTTAAGGGAGGGTCAATTTTTTAATTTTTTATGAATTGTTAAGGGGAGTACAAAATAAATTAACCTCACCTTAAACATAAAATAAATTTTCCAAAACTAACCCTAATCTTCCCCTACCATATATCCCAAAACAATATGACTTCGGCTCTTCATTCAAAACCAAACCTTTATCTTGTCTTCCTCTTCGCCCTCCAGCAGAATTCGATCTGGTGTCACTCAATTTTATAAGTTATAACCTTGTTTACAATCAATTTTATATGTTTAATAGTTTTTTTAGTTTATCTTGGATCTTGTTTACTATCAGCTTGTTTTACATTCTTTATACCCATCCATTTGATATAAACGTGTTAGGTGTTGATTTGTTGCAAAGATTTCTATCTACAGCTCTCCCAAAAAACTAGGGTTTACCATAATCGTCTTCGTTCGAACATGTTGATTTGTTTAAGTTTTTGTTCTTTATTTTTTTAACAAATCGCGGCGTGTGTTGATCGAATTAAATAAATTAAGAATGATAGGGTTTAAGGGGGCAACAAACTATAGGTGTCGAAGCGAGGGCATTTTGGTCTATATTATTTTATTTTATTTTAAATGTAGACCCCCCTTAACAAATAAAAACTAAATCGGAGTCCCCTTAAAATTGACCCTCCCTTAACCAAAAGTGGAGTCGCTTTAACAATCCCTTTCATTATTAAGGGCCAAACCTATTTTTAGCCCCTGATTAATGCCTCTAATACTGAGAAAATTGGTAGTGATTATTCATAACATCAGCATTTTTTCTTAATAGCATAAAATTATATAATTATTCATAACATCAGCATAAAATAATGCAATAATTCTTAACAATAATTTAATAGTAAGCATTAATTCTTACTAATATCTTACAATCTTGCAAAAACCCTTTTTAATGGAATCCGATCACGAAATAATTCTTCAAACAAGCATATTAGCAAGTAATAATTTTTAATAACATCATAAAAGCATGCAATCTATTTCATTTACTCTTAAAACAGTATAAATTATGCGTAGATTAATAATGGTGGAAGAAGAAATAAAGAATTCATGATTATATATTTGTTCTCGCCATATCATTTCAAACGATGAAGGAAACAACAACGATTTTGACGTTTTTATGAAGATCGACACCAAATTGATGATAATCGGCTATTAATTTCTATTTTTTTTTGGTTGATCGGCTGCTGTAAAAGAAGGTTTAGATAACTGAAATGATTACGAATCATGGTTTTAGGGTTTCACACAATCGGAAGGTTAAAACAGGAATCTGTTGACGCGCGATTCAAATCTAGGGACCTAATTTGTAATGTTTGTATGGATGGAATTTTAATTAATTTTAAAACTTAATAGGGATGTGTGCCTAATGGACTCTTTAATTTTTTTAAGTACCCATTTACAACCTATAGAAATAAAATCAGGTGGTAGATCTACTAAGTGCGAGGTCTTATTGGATTCCAAAGAATCCATTTTATTATTTACAGTCACTTGCCATAAATGGGAATTTAAGGAATATAAAGCCTCTTGGAGGTTTAAGGTATCCTATTCTACAGTAAAAGCACAAAAATGAACCAAAATGTAACTACCCGTAAAATCAGAACCGATTTAAAATTTTTATTTTGGCAATTTTAATGAACATTGGATATTTAAAATGATTTGTTTTAAATAACAACGACGAGAAATTTATTTTGAATAGAATTAGAACGTATACATTTATATAAATCGAAATTAGAATATAAATATTTATTTTAATTATAAAAGGAATTGGAAATGGCGCGGTAGTTTGAAAATTCAATTTTAAATTTCAAATTAATGTACAGGATTCAAAATAAACTAGATCTTAGCGAAACCAAAATTATTAGAATCTATTTGAAAATATCTTTCCAATGAATCTGGAAATTCCAAATTTCATAGCGGGAATAAAAAGTTATGCCCAATTGAAAATTCAGAATAGTAACTATGGAAATATAGCTCTTTAAAATAGCGATTTTGCAAACGACCTCCGTTTTTGACGAGACCACTTTTGTTGGATCTGGAATGTCAAATTATTGCTTAATTCCAATTTTCATAATTTTTGGATACGCGTTTGGTAATTTCAATTTGAATTGGATCGACTGGAAAATGACCGTTTTTTCTAATGGACTTCAAATTCGACGAAATTAGTTTTGTTAGGACCATATCGTCAATACGAAGCTAAAAATAATTTTTCTAGAATTTTCAGAGTCAGTATGTGGCCCCGGTAAATTACAATGTGCGTTTGAATTTAAAATATAATGATTTATATTTTAAAATTAGCAGAAACTGATCGTAACAGCCGGATTGGCTTAGGAAACATATTCCATTATGTTCGGAATAGGGGTAATTAGCTAGGGACGGCAGTCATTGAGTTTGGGTCGGAGTTTGGAAGCAATACGGATTAATATAATATAGTTTATAACCCTAGAAATGGGTCAAACCATCAACCCATGGTAAAAACTAAAAATGCGCCCCCTCTGCAAATCCTGTCGCCCTTCCTACGACCAGCCTCCGTCGCCGCCTCGGCTGGCCACCACACCGCCGCCCTGGCTTCCCCTCGCCGCTGTGACCCCCCATCTCCAGCGCCCCTCCTTCTTCCCCCAAAAACCGAAACCCTAGACCCTCATGCCCCAAATCCCCCCACCGCTAGAAAAAGGGACCGCCGCAGCCACTGTAGAGCAGCCGCTACCCCTCTCCGCCTCCCTACCACCGGCGCCATACCCCACTCCCCCTCATTTCCGACTATAAGTTCCTTTGTGCATTTAATTTATGATTTATTTTTATATATTTAAAGTAAATAGGTTTTGTAATGATTAAAAAAATATCGGTTTTTATATATATATTATGACATTAGTAAAAATATGATTTTTAAATATAAAAATTGGATTTTTATAACTAAAAAAAAGAATTAGATTTTTATCAATGAAGAAAGATTTGATTTTGAATATGATAGAGATTTGATTTTTAACATAGCAAAGATTAGATCTTTAAAAATAAAAAGTTTAGATTTTTTATGAGGTTAAAAATGAGATTTTTATTGTATAAAAATGTGACTTTTAATTAGATAAAGTTCTGATTTTTATTTAGGGAAAGGTTGAGATTTTTTATGGTGTAAAGTTTATATTTTTAAATTAGTGAAGTTTAGATTTTCTTTAAATTAGAAAAGAAATGATTTTTCGCTATGTAAAAATATAATTTTTGGAAGATAAAAATATGATTTTTGTCTACCTAGCGTGGATATAAAAATGTGATTTTTGAAAATGAAAAGATACGATTTTTAAATATATAAAAATTTGATTTTTATATATGAAGCAGTAATGTAAAGGTTGGATTTTTAATATGAAGAAGTAGTGATAAAAATCCGATTTTTAATATGAAATTGAAGCTATAAAAATTCGATTTTTATATACATATGAAGCAGTAATAAAAATTCGATATTTATATATATGAATTAGCGATATAAAAATATAATTTTTATATACAAAGTAGAAGTATAAAAATATGATTCTTATAATTAGTAGCACTAATAAAAATATGATATTTATATATGTAAGCGAATTCAAAATATAATTTTTAAGCATATGGTTATGAAATAAAAGTGTGATTTTTAACCTGAACCGCTTAAAACAGATTACGATGAAACTGAGTGGAAGCTAAACGGAATCCAAGCTGTTCATAAATTCTGAAATAGAAATGGAGGAGTGGATCCCAAAGGTGAGAACTCCTCACTAAAATTTTCTATTCAATTATTTATTTTATAACTGCATATATGAACTGCACCCCGTCGTCCACAAACCATGGACGGCTTGTTTGATTGTTTGGTTTGGTTGATTGATGTGTTTGAATTGATTGTGATGTGAAGTGAACTGAATTGAATACATGTATTGAAATATTTTATAGTTAAAAATATAATTTTTAATGTGTATATAAATAAAATAAATATTCATTTACAAATCGGACGATTTGTATTTGTACGCACATTTGACTAATATGAATTGGGACGATATATTTTACACATCGCCCAACTGCACAAATAAAACCTGTGTTTGATTGTTTGAAACCCCACACGGGTATTGGGATGATATATGACATATACTAGTCCCAATAATTAGTTGTATGTCGATCTATTGGTTGACAGGCTGTTGTAAGCGTTAAATATTTATATTTAATGCTTATCCAGTGTAGAATGCACTCTGGATGTTGGTTGACTATGTTTGATTGTTGTTGTGTACATGTGTTGTATGAAATCCATATAAATAACATTATATGGTAATTGATTGGGTCAGAATGGGTATTTTAAAATAACGAATAATTTAAAATAAAGAATATTGTAAAATAATATTTAGTAAAAGATCAAAATCTGATTTTGATGTCCAATTTGGGATGGACACAAATATATTTAAATATATAAAGCCGTGTTGATTTGATATGCACCATTTTGACGTGAACGATATTTATATCAATTTTATTCATTAATATAGTGAATATCGAAAAGGAAATGATTTCAGAACCTAATGTTTTGAAAAATTATCATTTATGTATTAATGATATGGAATATCCGATTTTGATTTGAAATTGAATATGAAGTTGAAATTATTTTGAAAACGAATTTAAAATGGTTTACAAATACATTTTAAATGGAAATCGATGAAATATATATTATTTATATAATATAATGGCCTGAATAGAACGCGCCGCGACGCGGTAGTTCGCGAATTTCGACCATTGACTTCGAATGGACATTACAGGAGATCCGACCATCGGATTCTCCTAAAACTGGAACCGTTGGGTTCGTATCAAAAAGGGCTTTCTAATGAATATTAGTGATTTGAAATCTAACATTTGGATTTGGAATTATGTCCAAATCAAATTTGGAAAAGGTCACTGTAAGTGCAGTTCGATGGCCGTTTATAGAAATCGACTGTACAGGGCCTTGATAAAATTACTAAAAATATCAGTAATTAGTGTAAAATCATAAGAAATGATTTAGAAGAAATTAGGATGAAAAATTCCATATTTGAAAAGATAAAAATAGATTTTTATCGAAATTAACTAGTTATGAACTAGAATTATAATCCAATTATTTCTAAATAAATAAATTGGATTGGAAATTGTTTTAAAAATAACCAGAATTTCCAGTATATGAATTGGAATGGATTTGAATCGAAATTATCTTCAGAATATTTCGATATTGGATTCCGTGATTATACGGGCATTGTGGAGGGATTTGGAAGATATATATCGTTATTCCAATACGATGTTTGTTGTAATTTGATATTGAATATAAGCCGATATATTCTCTATTCAGAGTCTTGTATTTAATATCAAATTGGATTTTAGGTTTGTCGTGAACAGAATCTTCAGTAAAACTTTTCCTGAACCCTATGTGAAGAGAATAAATCTTTTTAATTAAGATTGTTAGAGTTTCCAATTATATTTAATAATCGGAAGAAAATGGAATGTTAATTGGGTTTATCGTGAATTGTGTTTTTAACGACATTCGTTCTTTAACCCGATTTATAGTGAAATGTGATTTGGAGTTTATAAATCTTTTATTAAGATTTAAAGGAGATTTTCCAAAGTAAAGTTTTCCAATTTAACATATTAAATTGGAATGGAATGAGATTCGATTTGATAATAATCAAAATGAACTTCTGTGGAGGAAGACTGATAATATATATGGAATTTAAAAGGCTTTGCCGTTATTCCATTTATAATTTTAGTCGGATACGGAAATTGATATCGATTATATATTGGTTTGTTTTTCCGTGAAAATTCCATAATTAATGGAATGTGATTTTAGGTTTATCGTGAACCGTGTTTTAAATGACATTAGTTCTTTAACCCAGTTAAAGACAGGATTTATTTCCTAAAATGGAAAAAAATCATTAAGTAATGATTGTTGGAAATTAAAATTGCATTAGAGTTTTAATGAATCTTTAAATAGATTGAAAGGTGAATTTGATAACCAAAATTATCAAATCCAAGAAATGATCGAGAATGGAGTATCACTAGTTTTGTTCCAAGCATTAGTTAAATCTTTAATTAGATTTGAACGTGAAAGGGTAATTAATTTTACCGATAACACCGTGGTATTAGATAAGAAGTATTATCAGTTTTACTTCATGGGATGAATAGGTTGGGATTGGGAAATTAAACAAACGATTACTTCGGTAAGGTTCGCTGATCCCGACTAGTTTGGATAAACCATAATTTGGTTTGAATTGATATCCAAAGGAAGATTAAAGAGTAAATTTAAAGAATTTATCTTTGATAAAATTAATGGGAACCTTTCCCAAAGTATAGGAATATTTGAATAAAGGGATATTTTGGATTGGAATGAGGCGTATGTTGTGTTTTTATAGCACTTCTTTATTATATATGCGAGTTATTCAGAAAGACCGGGTCTATCCCATTCTGAATGACTGATTCAACAATATGTTGAGGATGAAGACGGTGGTTGAAGACCGGAGGTTGAGACGACAAGGAGTTTCGCTCGATCCGAACCAGTCGCTAAACCGACCCAAACCGTTCGAAACCCCTGAACGTTTGAGAACAGGACAAATCAGGACACATACAGAAGAACATTTCATTGTTATTACAACAATGCATCAGATTACAAGAATATACAGAGTATGAAACAATATTACACAGAAATATCAGAGATTTAAATTACATTTAAATACATAGCAGCGGAAAATAATACAATACACAACTAGAAGAGATATACGGATACAAAGCTTTCCGGATATCATTCCAGCTGTAAACCAGGATCCTGTGAATATAAATCTGCAAAACCAAAACTACTAGCTGCCCGTGTCGAAAATAGGGGCACCCAGAGTTTAGGTTAAAACAATAAACTCCAGGTCGGTCATGGGACTGGTGTGAGAACTAAAACAATTATTAATCCTTATTTGAAAGTTAGGTAAATCAAGGGACCACGCCGTATAACACGGAACGGGTTTCTTCCCAAGAATACCAGTGTATAAAACAAACAACGCAATGCTAAATAAAGAAAAATGAAGCTGTTATAAGACCCAGGTCCTATCACACAATGCAACGCAAGCCGGGGGATAGGGTTTTCCCTTAAAACAGCCAAAGAATGCTTTATACGTTTTAAAACAAATCATTTGATACTATTATAATAAGTGCATAGTGTATAAAACAACTTCAAATCATAAGTATCAATCATAGGCGGCATGGGTACCATATATCATGTCGCCATATATAGGTTTACAAATAAAACCGCAAATGTCACGTATTTGGAAATTGGATTTCCATCTATGAACCGAGGCAAAAGATAGTCCTCAACCGATTCGAGACAATCTAGCCCATGTCTCAGGCAAGTACTCAGTCAAGCCTTAGAGCGACAGGGCCGGTCCACCGATGTGGATTAAACTTAAACCCTGAACATGCGTTCCCCCGCCCTTTGGGGCGTAAATGAGCCAACGAATGACTCCATCGGACCCGGATCGTCCGATCAAACCGAGGCGCCTCGCAACAGCAACAACCACATAAGTCAAACTCGTCAGGGCGTGTAAAACCACTGACGCCACTTCTAACTAGAAAGAAACGCATGCCCTCCCTGAGGTCCGTCTCCCGTTTTTGGTTCATACCGGGTGTGAAACACGCGAAGTAAACGTTACACAAAGCTACGCCACAAAGGCCGTGCTTTGATCATCACCACAAGACTTTGCTTTTCAACAGAAGCCTCGATCCATTGCCACTTAGGCATGCCAGACAGGCAATTCACTCCATGCGTTTGATATCCATCAATATATAACCCCTGAGCTCGTACGTCTCAGAGAAGGGCGTTAAGCAAGAGAATAAATTCTCCGCCGCCAAACAGATATATATTTAATAGAAATCAATCACACAGACTAAAATCCAATGTCAGACACACAGTCCATTTACAAGTCCGTTCTGGGGCTGAACGAAACCGGAGGCACCTAGTACCCCGCATATCCATCGATCTCCAAGCACGTCTGGACGATCACTAACTGTTTCCATCTTCTTGGGTGTACAGCCCAATCAAGATCATCAGTAATCACCCAAACGACGTGAAGACTTCCGGTCTTCGACCACCGTCTTCATCTTCGACACCACGTCGAATCAGTTATTCAGAATGGGATAAACCCGGTCTTTCTGAATAACTCGCGTATATATTATAAAAGTGTTACACCAACACAACATACGCCTCATTCCAATTCAGAATATTCTTTTATTCAAATATTCCTATACTTTGGGAAAAGTTCCCATTAATTTTATCCAAGATAAATTCTTTAAATTTATTCTTTAATCTCCTTTGAATATCAATTCAAACTAGTCGGGATTAGCGAACCACACCGAAGTACTCATTTATTTTATTTCCCAATCCCAACCTATTCATCCCATGAAGTAAAACTGGTAATACTTCATATCTAACACCACAGTGTTATCGGTAAATTCAATTACCATTTCACGTTCAAATCTAATTAAAGATTTAACTATCACCTGGAGTAAAACCGGTGATACTCCATTCTCGACCTTTTCAATCTAATTAAAGATTCATTAAAACTCCACTTAGTTTTAATCGTTAACTGGGTTAAAGAATCAGTGTCATTTAAAACACGGTTCACGATAAACCCAAAATCACATTCCATTAATTATCGGGTTAAAGAACGAGTGTTATTTAAAAACACTGTCCACGATAAACCCAAAAATCAATATCAATTCAATTCCAATTAAATATTATTTAATTGGCATACTTCATTAAATCTAAATAAAAAGATTTAACCTTTTCTCAGCTGGGTTCAAGAATAGTGTTAGTGAAGACACCATTCACGACAAACCCAAATCACATTTGATAGTCAATACAAGGCTCTGAATAGAAAATATCCCGGCTTATATTCAATATCAAATTCTACGATTAACAAATGTCATATTGGAAATAACGATATAAATATGTATCTTTCAAATTTCCATAACACATCTGTATAATCACGAATTCCAACATCGAAATATTCCGAAGACAATTTCGATTCAAATCCACTCCAATGCAATCATTGGATATTCTGGTTATTTTTAAAACCCTTTTTAAATTCAATTTATTTATTTAAAAATAAATAGAATTATAATTCTAGTTCAAAACCAGTTCATTTCGATAAAAATCTATTTTTATCTCTTCAAATATGGAGTTTTTCATCCCAATTCTTTCTAAATCATTTCTTATGATTTTACACAAATTATTACTATTTTTAATAATTTTATCAAGGCCCGTACAGTCGATTTCCCTCAACGGTCATCGAACTGCACTTACAACGACCTTTTTCAAATTTGATTTAGACATAATTCCAAATCCAACCGTTAGATTTCAAATTTCTAATATTCGTTAGAAAGCTCTTTTCGATACAAACCCAACGGTTCCGGTTTTAGGAGAATCCGACGGTCGGATCTCCCGCAATGTCCGTTTGAAATCAATGGTCGAAATTCACGAACTGCCGCGGCGCGTTCTATTCAGGCCATTATATTATATATAATATATATAATATATATTTCGTCGATTTCAATTTAAAACGAATTATATAAATAGTTTTAAATTCGTTTCAAAAGCAATTTCAACTTCCGTTTCCATTCAAATTAAAATTGAATTCTTCTTTATAAATTCGTTTTAAAATTCATTTCTATTCAATTCAAACTTCAATTCAATTTGAATTCATTTCAATTCGCTTTCAATTCAATTCACATTCGTTTTCAATCCATTTCGAAATCGTTTTCAATTCAATTCATTTCGAAATCGTTTTCAATTCAATTCATTTCGAAATCGTTTTCAATTCAATTCATTTCGAAATCGTTTTCAATTCAATTCATTTCGAAATCGTTTTCAATTCAATTCATTTCGAAATCGTTTTCAATTCAATTATTTTCGAAATCGTTTTCAATTCAATTCATTTCGAAATCGTTTTCAATTCAGTTCATTTCGAAATCGTTTTCAATTCAATTCATTTCGAAATCGTTTTCAATTCAATTCATTTCGAAATCGTTTTCAATTCAATTCATTTCGAAATCGTTTTCAATTCAATTCATTTCGAAATCGTTTTCAATTCAATTCATTTCGAAATCGTTTTCAAATCGATATAATTATCGTTCACGTCAAAATGGCGTCAATCTAATCAACACGGCTTCATAAATTTCTATTTCCAAATATTCTATTTCAAATATTTCTTTTTCAAAATAGTTGTTATTATCAAAATATTTCGTTCAACACATGACCACTCTCAATGGATGAGTACTGTCAACACATGAACTTTTATTTTATATTATTCTTTGTTTTTCAAATTGGAATGAGGCCCAATCAATTACCATATAAAATTAATTATATGGATTTTCATACAACACATGTATATAATGGCATTGAAAATAATCAACCATCAACCAAAGTGCACTACACTGTATAAGCATCAAATATAGATATTCAACGCTTATAACATCCTGTCAATCAATCGATCGACATATTTAATCAATCAGGATGAGTGAACTTCAAATTTCATCCCAACACCCGTGTGGGGTTTCAAACAATCAAACACATATTTTATTTGTGCTATTGGGCGATGTGTAAAATTTATCGTCCCAATCAATGTCATTCAAATAGGTGTACATAAACAAACCGTGCGGTTTATAAATGAATATTTTATTTTATTCACTTCACGTTAAAAATTATATTTTTAACGATAAAACATTTTATTTCAACCTATGAATTTCTATTCAATTCATTTATTCAATAAAATGATATTTTTATTTTTCTAACTTATTTTAGAAAATTTCGGCGGCATAACGGCACGATACTAGAAACGGGACGAGGCCTAGCCTTATCCCCGGTCTAGTGAAGGCCCACGCCATTCACACATCAATCAAACCATTCAATTCACCACACAATTCAATCAAATAATCTAACTAATTTTTTTGCAATCAAACAAACAAGTCCATGGTCTGTGGACGATTGTGTCGGGTGCTACTAAGCACCGTCTGCATCCTAGTATATATATATATAACTAGAAATAGAAATTGAAGAGTGAGAAATTCTCACAAATAGCTATCCAACCATCTTGACTCTTCTTTGATGGAAATCTTCATTGTTCTCGCCTTTTTGTTACCTTCGTTGCCCGCTTTCACTACCTATGTAAAAATCGAATTTTTACTTCGCTATTCAATATATAAAAATCATATTTTTATTTCGAAGTTCAATATATAAAAATCATATTTTTATTTCGAAGTTCAATATATAAAAATCATATTTTTATTTCGAAGTTCAATATATAAAAATCATATTTTTATTTCGAAGTTCAATATATAAAAATCATATTTTTATTTCATTTACATAGTCAAGATTACATTTTTAATACTTTAAAAATATAAAAATCATATTTTTATCTTTTCTATATCATAAAAATTATACTTTTATTTTGCTATTTATATATATAAATCTCAAATCAAATTTCTATACGCTATTTACACATATAAAAACAGTAAATAAATTAAATGTAAATAAATAAATAAAAATAACTCACTGTTTGCAAATAAAGGGGATCGGGGAAGTGGCGTCATCGGGCTGTAGAGGGGGGTGGCGACCTGAACGGTGGTGAAGCAGGGGCGGCGATGTCAGCTCAGGGGGGGGGGGGGGGAGGCGATCGCACGTCGATCGAACTAGGGGGGGGCTCTCGCGCGTCGATCGGACTAGGGGGGGGGGGTTGGTCGGGCTGCGGTGGGCGAAGGCGGGAGGCGGGCGGTGGAGCGATGAGGGCGGCGGCGCAACTGGGTTAGGGCGCGATCGTTTGGGGTTTTTTTTCTTCTTTTTTTTTCTGATTTCCGTTTTGAACGGGGGGGGGGGGGGGGCAGAGTTAAAGGGGGTGGGAAGAGATATATATATATATTTTTTATTTATTTAATTATTTTATTTGTAAAAAGTGGACTTTTACATACGACCTCGAAACGAGGCCCACCGCCTATCGTCCATAGCGTTATACCCCCATTCTGAACACAATGGGATATGTATCGCAGGCTGATTCGATCGTTTCGAACAGTTTCCGTTGAATTTACATTTAAATCATTATATTGAATTTTAAACGTACCTTTCAAATTACCGGGGCCACATACGAACACGAAAAATTCCAGAAAAATATTTTCTAGCTTCGTATTGACGATACGGTCCTAACAAAACTAGTTTCGTCGAATTCTGAGACCGTTAGAAAACTGGCCATTTTCCAGTCGATTAAAATCAACTAAAACTGGTCAAACGCGTTTTCCTTCGCCACGCTCACATACTGATTCAGAAAATTATGAAATTTGGAATCTAGCAATAATTTGACATCCCGGACCCAACAAAAGTGGTTTCGTCGAAATCCGAGGTCGTTTGCAAAATGTCTATTTTTAAGGGCCTGAATTCCATAGCGACTATTCAGAATTTTCAACTGGATATATCTTTTGATTCCCGCTATGAAATCTTGATTTTTCGGATTCGTTGGAAAGATATCATCAATTAGATCCTAATGATTTTGGTTTCACTAAACTCCGGATTGTTTTGCACCCGGTACATTCAATTGAAGTTTGAAATCGAATTATCGAACTACCGCGCCATTTTCAATTCTATTTATAATTATATATAAATATTTATATTCTAACGACGACGAATATAATATATACGTTCTAATTCTATTCAAAATAAATTTCTCGTCGATATTATTTAAAATAATTCATTTTAAATAATCAAAATTCGCTAAAATCGCCAAAATAAAAATTTTAAACTGGCCCAGATTTTCGGGTTGTTACAATCTCCCCCACTTAAAACTTTTCGTCCCCGAAAAGGAACAAAGTCGAAAGTGGTTTGATTATTCAACTCTACGCTCGATCTTGCTTCCATTCTCCAACTTTTCAGTTTCTGAGAATTTTCAAATTTTCAAAAATTTGGCTAACACCCTAAATTTTCGAAAAATTTCGCCATAACCTCCCCTGCACCGGGAGCATCGGGGAATTTCAAATAGCTTCCCCGGTCCTTCAGATCTCAAAAAGAAAAAGAAAAAGCCAAGCGGCTAGCCAATAGGCTCATAAAATCATCATCACCCAAACAAAACAGTAAATTATGTAGTAAACATGTACCTATTTGTCGGGCAAACAAATTTTATTCTCTGCTCTAGCCTCCTTGCTATGACCTGTTCAATGTAAGTACAAGTATATGCAAGCAAATGTGACCCATTTTCAATATAGTTCAATATGTGATTCAATTAGGCCTAATGGTTCAAAATTGTCAAACAAATAAACAAACAACACAAACATCAATCAATTAGTGGATTAGAGTTTCAAATTCATAATTTGATATATAGTCAAAAATCAGATTTTTGATGATAAATCACAACAATAAGCCCTATCTAATTTTGGGTTCTCACACCAGTCAATAGGAAATATATAGAAATCCCACTTTCGTCACTCGAACATAAATTCTAATGACGGAGCTCCATCATCAAAATCATCTTCGGGCGATTAGAGTGTAATTCTATATCTATCCAATATATTAAAATTTCAAATACACGTGGATCAGACGTATATGCAAAATCTTTATATACTGGACTGTCCAACTCAATATAAATAGATAATCAAATACGAATAATTGATTTAAATCTTCGAAACCAAAATTGTTTTCATTTTAAAAATATACTCTTCACACTCGTTCTAGGATACTACTGATCCCATCTCTAACGAGTCATTCTCATTGGATTTTTCTAATCCAATATCTGATGAATTCTTTCGTATGGTTCTAAGGTGTCTTGTTCTCTGCTTTGTAAACCAAAGCTCTGATACCAAATGAGATGACAAGGAGTTTCGCTCGATCCGAACCAGTCGCTAAACCGACCCAGACCGTTCGAAACCCCTGAACGTTTGAGAACAGGACAAATCTGGACACATACAGAAGAACATTTCATTGTTATTACAACAATGCATCAGATTACAAGAATATACAGAGTATGAAACAATATTACACAGAAATATCAGAGATTTAAATTACATTTAAATACATAGCAGCGGAAAATAATACAATACACAACTAGAAGAGATATACGGATACAAAGCTTTCCGGATATCATTCCAGCTGTAAACCAGGATCCTGTGAATATAAATCTGCAAAACCAAAACTACTAGCTGCCCGTGTCGAAAATAGGGGCACCCAGAGTTAGGTTAAAACAATAAACTCTAGGTCAGTCATGGGACTGGTGTGAGAACTAAAACAATTATTAATCCTTATTTGAAAGTTAGGTAAATCAAGGGACCACGCCGTATAACACGGAACGGGTTTCTTCCCAAGAATACCAGTGTATAAAACAAACAACGCAATGCTAAATAAAGAAAAATGAAGCTGTTATAAGACCCAGGTCCTATCACACAATGCAACGCAAGCCGGGGGATAGGGTTTTCCCTTATAACAGCCAAAGAATGCTTTATACGTTTTAAAACAAATCATTTGATACTATTATAATAAGTGCATAGTGTATAAAACAACTTCAAATCATAAGTATCAATCATAGGCGGCATGGGTACCATATATCATGTCGCCATATATAGGTTTACAAATAAAACCGCAAATGTCACGTATTTGGAAATTGGATTTCCATCTATGAACCGAGGCAAAAGATAGTCCTCAACCGATTCGAGACAATCTAGCCCATGTCTCAGGCAAGTACTCAGTCAAGCCTTAGAGCGACAGGGCCGGTCCACTGAGACGACCCGATTTCCCGTTCTCACGGAAACAAGGTTATCTTTGGAATATAACACAGAAACATATAATAGCAGAACAGAATTAAATAAATACACCAGAATGAACAACAAAATATACTGGATAAAAGTAATCATCAGAGTTACACAGTATACAGGATCTTACTTAGTACAAATACAGTTCAGCTATACATAAATGTCTACAGCGGAAATAAACAAAATATGTACAATAGGAGCTGAACAACATAAAAAGAAATAAATGATAGAATCCATCTTCAGCTCCAGCTATCCAGAAAGAACCAGCTAAACCTGAATACAAGGCTGCCCGTGTAGAAAAAGGGGCACCCGAGTTTGAGAGTGAAACAAACTACGAGTCAGTCATGGGACTGGTATGAGAAATCTACTCAACACATATATAATTTGGCTAATCACAGGACCACGCCACTTTCGTGGAACGGGTTTACTCCATTGGATTGCCAGTGCTTTAAAACAAATCTTTCTTTTAAACATCGCTATGCTTTTTATAAAAATGAAGCCGTTATAAGACTCAGTTCCCATCACACAATGCAACGCAAACCGGAGGATAGAGTTTTTACCTTATAACGGCCAAAATATGGTTGATACGAATAAAACAAAGGCATTTGATATTATTGCTAGTGTTTATATGCTTTGAAAACAATTTCAAATCATAACTATCAATCATAGACGGCATGGGTACCATATATCATGTCGCCATATATATATACAATCTAAACCGCACGATGACGTATTTGGAAATTGGATTTCCGTCATGAACCAAGGCAAAAGATAGTCCTTACCGAATTCGAGACAATCTAGCCCATGTCTCAGGTACAGCCGCAACCATACCCTGGATCGTCAGGGCCGGTCCACACGAAGTGGATTATAATGCCTGAACAATGCGTCTCTCCACCCTTTGGGGGTGTAAATGAGCCAACGAATGACTCCATCGGACCCGGATCGTCCGATCAAACCGAGGCGCCTCGCAACAGCAACAACCACATAGGTGAAAAGTATATAAATGTCAGGGCTGGTAGGTCACTGACACCACCCTAGCTAGAAAGAAAACGCACGTCCCCCCTGAGGTCCTTCTCCCGTTTTAGGTTCATACCGGGATGTGAGGCTCGCGAATTCACGTTATACACAAAGCTACGCCACCCAGGCGGTGCTTTGATCATCACCACAAGACTTTGCTTTTCAACAGAAGCCCTGATCACTGCATCTTAGCATGCCACACAGAATAAATCCTATGTCGGACACACAGTCCATTTACAAGTCCGTTCTGGGTCTGAACGAAACCGGAGGCACTAAATACCTCGCAAACCCTTCGATCAACACGTACGTCTGAACGATCACCACTCATTATCCATATTTCGGGATGCCTCCCAATCAGGACCTCGGTTACCATCCAAACGAGGTGAAGATCTCCGGTCTTCGACCATCGTCTTCATCTTCGAATTTCAATCGTCGGTCGATTATTCGAAATGAGAATTAACTCGGCCTTTTCAAATAATTCCCGTATATTTAGAATTTCAAATCGATTTATTTCAATAGTTAAATTATTCGACAACACCAATTGTGTTCTTTATATAGTTTTCACACCAAACACATTCAACCATCAAACATCACATAAATCAAGTAAATTCAGTTTATTTCCATTCCATATCGCTTACGATATTTTATAACTATTTATCGCTATTTTTATTTATTTTAAAATAGCTAATATATTCAAAACGACGTTTCGGGCCATAACGTGGCCGTGGCGCTGTTTTTCTTCAGATTTGATTTACACATATCTGAAAATCTAACCGTTGGATCTTCACAAAATTTACATCATTAGAAAGGTCTTTTCAAAACGAATCCAACGGTTCCAGTTTCGGGAAAATCCGACGGTCGGATCTCCCGGTACAATCGTTTGAAGTTTCGATTTCAAAATACGAACTGCAGCGTCGTTATTCGATTAAATATAATTATATTTATATATATAAATAAATATAATCGTTTCTGGCGCTGTTTTTCTTCAGATTTGAATTAAACATTCCAGACAATCCAACCGTTGGATTTCTACAAGGTTGGTGCCGTTGGAAAGATTACTCCAAGGCGAACCCGACGGTTGAGGTTTCGGGAAAATCCAATGGTCGGATTTCCCGTACTAGTCGTTTGAAATCACGGTTTCAAAATACGAACTGCACGGCTTCGTTTCGTTTTAATTTTATTTATATTTATATATTTATATAAATATAGTTCATTCAACGATTTCAATATCGTTTTTACTTCAAAAATTTTTCTAACTCCTTAAATTTTGGAAAAATTTCGCCATAACCTCCCCTGCACCGGGAGCGTCGGGAAATCGCAAATAGCGTCCCGGTCCTTCTAATCTCAAAAAGAAAAAGAAAAAGCCAAGCGGCTAGCCAACAGGCTCAAAATCATCACCCAAACAAATCAGTAAATGTGTACCTATTTGTCGGGCACAAATTTTATTCCTCTTCTCTAGCCCCTTTGCTATAACCTGTTCAATGAATATTGCATGTACATATATATACAGTTCATATCATTTTTCATTTTCTATTCAACTTCATATTTGATTTCTATTTGGTTTAAAAACTCCATTCATTCTAATGTTACCTAAATAGGTGCAAATCATTTCATTAGCTAATTAATGAATATTTCAACTCATATATGTTTATTTTGAACAAGTGGCTATTTTCAACTCTTCACATTTTAACGATTCATGCATACAATAAAAATGTGATTTTTATTGTAAAACGATTCATTTCAAAACACTATTTTTCTATATAGTTCATATAGTCGATAAAAGGTGATTTTTATTATCAAACAGTTTATTTCAAAATATGAATACCATTCAACACATGAATTTCTAAACAACGAATGAATATCAATTCAACACATGAATGTTTTCAATAGTTTTTATATATAGATAAAAATGTGATTTTTATTATCGAACAATTTATTTCAAAATATGAATACCATTCAACACATGAATTTCTAAACAACGAATGAATATCAATTCAACACATGAATGTTTTCTATAGTTTTTATATATCGATAAAAATGTGATTTTTATTATCGAACTATTTATTTCAAAATATGAATACCATTCAACACATGAATTTCTAAACAACGAATGAGTATCAATTCAACACATGAATGTTTTCTATAGTTTTTATATATCGATAAAAATGTGATTTTTATTATCGAACACTTTATTTCAAAATATGAATACCATTCAACACATGAATTTCTAAACAACGAATGAATATCAATTCAACACATGAATGTTTTCTATAGTTTTTATATATAGATAAAAATGTGATTTTTATTATCGAACACTTTATTTCAAAATATGAATACCATTCAACACATGAATTTCTAAACAACGAATGAATATCAATTCAACACATGAATGTTTTCTATAGTTTTTATATATCGATAAAAATGTGATTTTTATTATCGAACACTTTATTTCAAAATATGAATACCATTCAACACATGAATTTCTAAACAACGAATGAATATCAATTCAACACATGAATGTTTTCTATATAAGGAATAAATATAGTTTAAGCATATGAAAATAATTCAAACACACAAATATTATTCAAAATTTCGGCAGCATAACGGCAGGGTAGTTACCCCGGCACCGTCCCTAGTACGGCTCCTCGCTCTACCTTAAAACCTCGCGGTTTTTGACAATGGGAAACATGCATCTAGTTCGCACGCAGGCTGCATGTATATATATTTATTTCAATTCCACAAACTAATCCTATGTGGTTTCAACCAAATATTTCACAACCACCAATGGGTATTTTTCAACCACAATCAACCAATATCAATCACAAACAATCCCAAACAATCATTCTATTTTTCACAACAATTTCAACCAATAAATATCGTCCATGGTTTGTGGACGAGGGGCGTATATATATATATATATATATATATATATATATATATATATTTATAGATAGCAATTCACTTTCATTGTCAACACATATATAATTATTTTTAAATCAGAAATCTCACCAATAGCTATCCAATACCAAGACTCTTCCTTTATAGAAATCTTCGCCTTTTGTCGCTTTCGCCCGTATTCTCTACACATGTAAAAATCGAATTTTTATGATGTTATTCAATATATAAAAAATATGATTTTTACTTCGACTTTCAACATATAAAAATATGATTTTTATTTCGACTTTCAACATATAAAAATATGATTTTTCCTTTTAAATTTCTGATCTCCTTTTAGTTTATAATTCATTTTAAAATCAGTTTTTAAATCATTATAAAAATTCAGTTTTTAAGAATTGTAAAATCAGTTTTCTTTTTATTAAAAACAAAAATCAGTTTTCATTTTTCTCAAAGACAAAATCAGTTTTTTTTTATTTTTCTTAAAAACAAAATCAGTTTTGTTACTAATAAGAAAACCAGTTTTAATTTTATATAAATTTCTGTTTTTAATACTTTTTAAAAAAAATTCAGTTTTAACTTTAAAAAAAAAATTCAGTTTTATATTTTTAAAAATTTCAGTTTTATTCTTTTTATAAATCAGTTTATATATAAAATAAAAATAAAATAAAATAAAAATAAAATACAATTAAAAACTTACTTTCGCTCGATGGAGGAGGGAGTGGAGGTACAGGCGTCGGGTGGGGGAAGAACGAAGGTGGAGGCGCGGCAGGTGGGGGAGGCGGTCGATAATGAGCGCGGCGGTTTGTGGTGTTGGAGGCGGAATTCCTTCGAGCTGGGGGTGGTTCGATTGGGTGTGGAGTGAAGAGCAGGCGGAGGAGGGGAGAAGAAGGGGGCGACGATGGGGTTCGCTGGCCGGAGGTGGCGCCTAGGCGTGGTGAACGGCGGCGATGTCTGGCTCCGGCGCGATTAGATTTAGGGTTTTTCCTTCTTTTTTTTTTTCCTTTGTTCTGTCGATTAAATTTTTTTGAAAAGGGGGGGGGGGGGCATAACGAAGGATAAGGGGAGGAAATAAATAAATAAATTTTTTTTTTTTTTTTATTATTTAATTATTTAAAGTTGACTTTTACCCACGACCTCGAAACGAGGCCCACCGCCTGTCGTCCATAACGTTTAACCCCCATTCCGAACACAATGGGATATGTATCGCAAGCTGATTTGATCGTTACAGTCAGTTTCCTTTTGAATTTTCATTTAAATCATTATATTGAATTTTAAACGCACATTTCAAATTACCGGGGCCACATACTAACTAGAAAAATTCCAGAAAAATATTTTCTAGCTTCGTATTGACGATACGGTCCTAACAAAACTAGTTTCGTCGCATTCTGAGACCGTTTGCAAAATGGCCAATTTCCTGTCGATTAAATTCAACAGAAACTGGTCAAACGCGTTTTCCTTTGCCACTCTCACATATTGATTCGAAAAATTATGAAATTTGGAACCTAGCAATAACTTGACACTGCGGATCCAACAAAAGTGGTTTCGTCGAAATCCGAGGTCATTTGCAAAATATCCACTTTTAAGGGCCTGAATTCCATAGCGACTATTCAGAATTTTCAACTAGACATATCTTTTGATTCCCGCTATCAAATTTCGATTGGTCGGATTCGTTAGAAAGATATCATCAATTAGATACTAATGTTTTTGGTCTCACTAAAATCCGGATTGTTTTGCACTCGGTATATTCGATTGAAGTTTGAAATCGAATTATCGAACTACCGCGCCATTTTCAATTCTATATATAATTATAATTAATTATATTGGTTTTCAAATGTCGATTCAAACTCAGTTTTCATTGCCATTATCTAAAATATTTATTTTAAATATTTAAAATCCATTATTTTAGCCAATTTAAAATTTTTAAATTGGTTCAGATTTTCTGGGTCGTTACATCCACCGATGTGGATTAAACTTAAACCCTGAACATGCGTTCCCCCGCCCTTTGGGGCGTAAATGAGCCAACGAATGACTCCATCGGACCCGGATCGTCCGATCAAACCGAGGCGCCTCGCAACAGCAACAACCACATAAGTCAAACTCGTCAGGGCGTGTAAAACCACTGACGCCACTTCTAACTAGAAAGAAACGCATGCCCTCCCTGAGGTCCGTCTCCCGTTTTTGGTTCATACCGGGTGTGAAACACGCGAAGTAAACGTTACACAAAGCTACGCCACAAAGGCCGTGCTTTGATCATCACCACAAGACTTTGCTTTTCAACAGAAGCCTCGATCCATTGCCACTTAGGCATGCCACACAGGCAATTCACTCCATGCGTTTGATATCCATCAATATATAACCCCTGAGCTCGTACGTCTTAGAGAAGGGCGTTAAGCAAGAGAATAAATTCTCCGCCGCCAAACAGATATATATTTAATAGAAATCAATCACACAGACTAAAATCCAATGTCAGACACACAGTCCATTTACAAGTCCGTTCTGGGGCTGAACGAAACCGGAGGCACCTAGTACCCCGCATATCCATCGATCTCCAAGCACGTCTGGACGATCACTAACTGTTTCCATCTTCTTGGGTGTACAACCCAATCAAGATCATCAGTAATCACCCAAACGACGTGAAGACTTCAGGTCTTCGACCACCGTCTTCATCTTCGACACCACGTCGAATCAGTTATTCAGAATGGGATAAACCCGGTCTTTCTGAATAACTCGCGTATATATTATAAAAGTGTTACACCAACACAACATACGCCTCATTCCAATTCAGAATATTCTTTTATTCAAATATTCCTATACTTTGGGAAAAGTTCCCATTAATTTTATCCAAGATAAATTCTTTAAATTTATTCTTTAATCTCCTTTGAATATCAATTCAAACTAGTTGGGATTAGCGAACCACACCGAAGTACTCATTTATTTTATTTCCCAATCCCAACCTATTCATCCGATGAAGTAAAACTGGTAATACTTCATATCTAACACCACAGTGTTATCGGTAAATTCAATTACCATTTCACGTTCAAATCTAATTAAAGATTTAACTATCGCCTGGAGTAAAACCGGTGATACTCCATTCTCGACCTTTTCAATCTAATTAAAGATTCATTAAAACTCCACTTAGTTTTAATCGTTAACTGGGTTAAAGAATCAGTGTCATTTAAAACACGGTTCACGATAAACCCAAAATCACATTCCATTAATTATCGGGTTAAAGAACGAGTGTTATTTAAAAACACTGTCCACGATAAACCCAAAAATCAATATCAATTCAATTCCAATTAAATATTATTTAATTGGCATACTTCATTAAATCTAAATAAAAAGATTTAACCTTTTCTCAGCTGGGTTCAAGAATAGTGTTAGTGAAGACACCATTCACGACAAACCCAAATCACATTTGATAGTCAATACAAGGCTCTGAATAGAAAATATCCTGGCTTATATTCAATATCAAATTCTACGATTAACAAATGTCATATTGGAAATAACGATATAAATATGTATCTTTCAAATTTCCATAACACATCTGTATAATCACGAATTCCAACATCGAAATATTCCGAAGACAATTTCGATTCAAATCCACTCCAATGCAATCATTGGATATTCTGGTTATTTTTAAAACCCTTTTTAAATTCAATTTATTTATTTAAAAATAAATAGAATTATAATTCTAGTTCAAAACCAGTTCATTTCGATAAAAATCTATTTTTATCTCTTCAAATATGGAGTTTTTCATCCCAATTCTTTCTAAATCATTTCTTATGATTTTACACAAATTATTACTATTTTTAATAATTTTATCAAGGCCCGTACAGTCGATTTCCATCAACGGTCATCGAACTGCACTTACAGCGACCTTTTTCAAATTTGATTTGGACATAATTCCAAATCCAACCGTTAGATTTCAAATTTCTAATATTCGTTAGAAAGCTCTTTTCGATACGAACCCAACGGTTCTGGTTTTAGGAGAATCCGACGGTCGGATCTCCCGCAATGTCCGTTTGAAATCAATGGTCGAAATTCACGAACTGCCGCGGCGCGGCGCGTTCTATTCAGGCCATTATATTATATATATAATATATATTTCGTCGATTTCAATTTAAAACGAATTATATAAATAGTTTTAAATTCGTTTCAAAAGCAATTTCAACTTCCGTTTCCATTCAAATTAAAATTGAATTCTTCTTTATAAATTCGTTTTAAAATTCATTTCTATTCAATTCAAACTTCAATTCAATTTGAATTCATTTCAATTCGCTTTCAATTCAATTCGCATTCGTTTTCAATCCATTTCGAAATCGTTTTCAATTCAATTCATTTCGAAATCGTTTTCAATTCATTTCGAAATCGTTTTCAATTCAATTCATTTCGAAATCGTTTTCAATTCAATTCATTTCGAAATCGTTTTCAATTCAATTCATTTCGAAATCGTTTTCAATTCAATTCATTTCGAAATCGTTTTCAATTCAGTTCATTTCGAAATCGTTTTCAATTCAATTCATTTCGAAATCGTTTTCAATTCAATTCATTTCGAAATCGTTTTCAATTCAATTCATTTCGAAATCGTTTTCAATTCAATCCATTTCGAAATCGTTTTCAATTCAATTCATTTCAAAATCGTTTTCAATTCAATTCATTTCGAAATCGTTTTCAATTCAATTCATTTCGAAATCGTTTTCAAATCGATATAATTATCGTTCACGTCAAAATGGCGTCAATCTAATCAACACGGCTTCATAAATTTCTATTTCCAAATATTCTATTTCAAATATTTCTTTTTCAAAATAGTTGTTATTATCAAAATATTTCGTTCAACACATGACCACTCTCAATGGATGAGTACTGTCAACACATGAACTTTTATTTTATATTATTCTTTGTTTTTCAAATTGGAATGAGGCCCAATCAATTACCATATAAAATTAATTATATGGATTTTCATACAACACATGTATATAATGGCATTGAAAATAATCAACCATCAACCAAAGTGCACTACACTGTATAAGCATCAAATATAGATATTCAACGCTTATAACAGCCTGTCAATCAATCGATCGACATATTTAATCAATCAGGATGAGTGAACTTCAAATTTCATCCCAACACCCGTGTGGGGTTTCAAACAATCAAACACATATTTTATTTGTGCTATTGGGCGATGTGTAAAATTTATCGTCCCAATCAATGTCATTCAAATAGGTGTACATAAACAAACCGTGCGGTTTATAAATGAATATTTTATTTTATTCACTTCACGTTAAAAATTATATTTTTAACGATAAAACATTTTATTTCAACCTATGAATTTCTATTCAATTCATTTATTCAATAAAATGATATTTTTATTTTTCTAACTAATTTTAGAAAATTTCGGCGGCATAACGGCACGATACTAGAAACGGGACGAGGCCTAGCCTTATCCCCGGTCTAGTGAAGGCCCACGCCATTCACACATCAATCAAACCATTCAATTCACCACACAATTCAATCAAATAATCTAACTAATTTTTTTGCAATCAAACAAACAAGTCCATGGTCTGTGGATGATTGTGTCGGGTGCTACTAAGCACCGTCTGCATCCTAGTATATATATATATATATATATAACTAGAAATAGAAATTGAAGAGTGAGAAATTCTCACAAATAGCTATCCAACCATCTTGACTCTTCTTTGATGGAAATCTTCATTGTTCTCGCCTTTTTGTTACCTTCGTTGCCCGCTTTCACTACCTATGTAAAAATCGAATTTTTACTTCGCTATTCAATATATAAAAATCATATTTTTATTTCGAAGTTCAATATATAAAAATCATATTTTTATTTCGAAGTTCAATATATAAAAATCATATTTTTATTTCGAAGTTCAATATATAAAAATCATATTTTTATTTCGAAGTTCAATATATAAAAATCATATTTTTATTTCGAAGTTCAATATATAAAAATCATATTTTTATTTCGAAGTTCAATATATAAAAATCATATTTTTATTTCATTTACATAGTCAAGATTATATTTTTAATACTTTAAAAATATAAAAATCATATTTTTATCTTTTCTATATCATAAAAATTATACTTTTATTTTGCTATTTATATATATAAATCTCAAATCAAATTTCTATACGCTATTTACAAATATAAAAACAGTAAATAAATTAAATGTAAATAAATAAATAAAAATAACTCACTGTTTGCAAATAAAGGGGATCGGGGAAGTGGCGGCATCGGGCTGTAGAGGGGGTGGCGACCTGAACGGTGGTGAAGCAGGGGCGGCGATGTCAGCTCAGGGGGGGGGGGGCTCTCGCGCGTCGATCGGACTGGGGGGGGGGGCTCTCGCGCGTCGATCGGACTGGGGGGGGGGGGGGTTGGTCGTGCTGCGGTGGGCGAAGGCGGGAGGCGGGCGGTGGAGCGATGAGGGCGGCGGCGCAACTGGGTTAGGGCGCGATCGTTTGGGGTTTTTATTTTTATTTTCTGATTTCCGTTTTGAACGGGGGGGGGGGGGGGGGGGGCAGAGTTAAAGGGGGTGGGAAGAGATATATTTTTTATTTATTTATTTAATTATTTTATTTGTAAAAAGTGGATTTTTACATACGACCTCGAAACGAGGCCCACCGCCTGTCGTCCATAGCGTTTTACCCCCATTCTGAACACAGTGGGATATGTATCGCAGGCTGATTCGATCTATTCGAACAGTTTCCGTTGAATTTACATTTAAATCATTATATTGAATTTTAAACGTACCTTTAAAATTACCGGGGCCACATACGAACACGAAAAATTCCAGAAAAATATTTTCTAGCTTCGTATTGACGATACGGTCCTAACAAAACTAGTTTCGTCGAATTCTGAGACCGTTAGAAAACTGGCCATTTTCCAGTCGATTAAAATCAACTGAAACTGGTCAAACGCGTTTTCCTTCGCCACGCTCACATACTGATTCAGAAAATTATGAAATTTGGAATCTAGCAATAATTTGACATCCCGGACCCAACAAAAGTGGTTTCGTCGAAATCCGAGGTCGTTTGCAAAATGTCTATTTTTAAGGGCCTGAATTCCATAACGACTATTCAGAATTTTCAACTGGATATATCTTTTGATTCCCGCTATGAAATCTTGATTTTTCGGATTCGTTGGAAAGATATCATCAGTTAGATCCTTATGATTTTGGTTTCACTAAACTCCGGATTGTTTTGCACCCGGTACATTCAATTGAAGTTTGAAATCGAATTATCGAACTACCGCGCCATTTTCAATTCTATTTATAATTATATATAAATATTTATATTCTAACGACGACGTATATAATATATACGTTCTAATTCTATTCAAAATAAATTTCTCGTCGATATTATTTAAAATAATTCATTTTAAATAATCAAAATTCGCTAAAATCGCCAAAATAAAAATTTTAAACTGGCCCAGATTTTCGGGTTGTTACAGAGGTCTTCACAACGTTTGGATGATTATTGATGTCTTGATTGGGCTGTACACCCAAGACAAGGTAATAAGTGGTAATCGTCCAGACGTACTAGGAAATCGACGGATATGCAAGGGCCTCTCTCCTGTATTGGACATATGGGACGAGGAATACGGTGCCTCTGGTTTCGTTCGGACCCAGAACAAACTTGTAAATGGATGTGTGTCTGACATCGGATTTCATTCTGTGTGATCGGTAGATATCAGTTGCATAGCGTGAATTACTTATGTGGCATGCTGAGATGCAAATGATCAATGCTTCTTTTGAAAAGCAGAGTCTTGTGGTTGATGATCAAAACACGACTTTAATATAGCATAGCTTTGTGTAGCATTAATTTGTGAGCCTCACACCTTAGTGTGAACCAGAAAAGGGAGAGGACCTTAGGGAGGACATGCGTTTCATTCTAGCCAAGAGTGGTGTCTGGGTTTAGCATGCCCAGATGTTTTACTCATGTGGATGATGGATAGCGAGGCGCCTCGGGTATATCGGCACTGCGGGGCCGATGGATGGAATGGTCTTTATACAGACCAGATTTTACGCCCTACAGGGCAGGAAAACGTATTTTTCAGGCATTTTAATCCCTCCGTGTGGACCGGCCCGGACGCTCCAAGGGCCCACATGTGTCTGAGTCCTGAGGCTTGGGCTAGAGAGTCTCGAAGCAGTAAGGACGATCCCTTTCCTTGGTTCACGATGGAAATCCAACTTCCAATACGACTGTAACAGCCCGGAAAATCAGAACCAATTTAACATTTTTTAATTTGGCTATTTTAGTGGATTTTGAATATTTAAAATAAATTATTTTATATAATAACGACCAAAATTTTGTTTTGATCAAAGTTATAGTGAATATATTTATATTAATTATAAAGCAAGACCTGAAATGGCTCGGCAGTTTGAAAATTTGAATTCGAAAAGGACGATCCCTTTCCTTGGTTCATGATGGAAATCCAACTTCCAATACGACTGTAACAACCCGGAAAATCAGAACCAATTTAAAAAAAAAAATTGGCTATTTTAGTGGATTTTTAATATTTAAAATAAATTATTTTAAATAATAACGACCAAAATTATTTTTTGATCGAAGTTATAGTGAACATATTTATTTTAATTATAAAGCAAGGCCTGAAACGGCTTGGTAGTTTGAAAATTTGAATTCGAACTTTGACTGACTGTACCGAATGCAAAATAAAACGGATATTAGTGAGAACAAAAATATTTAAATCTATTTATGAGTATCTTTCTAACGAATCTGAAAAATCAAAATTTCATAGCGGGAACCAAATGTTATGGCCAAATGAATTTTCAGAAAGGTCGCTATGGAGTTAATATAGCCCGTGAAAATGGACATTTTGGAAACGACCTCCGTTTTGGACGAAACCACTTTTGTTGGATCCGGGATGTCAAATTACTGCTAGGTTTCAAATTCCATAATTTTTGGAGTTAATATGTTAGCGTGGCAAAGGAAAACGTGTTCGGTTGATTTTAGTCAATTTGGATCAACCAGAAAATGGCTATTTTTCAAACGGTTTTCAAATTCGATGAAATCAGTTTTCTTGGGACCATATCATCAAAACATAGCAAGATTTATTTTTCTGTAATTTTTGGGATCAGTATGTGGCCCCGGGAAATTGAAATGTACATTCAAATAATATATTGAATGTTTTATATTTTAATTTGAAGAAAAACTGACTGAAACAGTCGAATGGGCCTACGAAACATAGTCCATTGTGTCTGGAATGGGGGTATTTAATTAGGAACGACAGTCGTTGGGTTTGATTTGGAGTTCGTGTGTGAAAACCCTGATTTTTCAATAAATATATATATATCTGCAAATCACAAAATTTCTTCATTAAACAAAAAAAATAAAAAAATCCGCTTTCTCTCTCTCTGACATCGACGAACGACGGAAACCCATTCAATCTTTCCTAGCCCGATTAATCTCAAACCACTCCATGAATTCAAGTGCCCCAGTTAAGCTTTTTGTAGAGCTCCTCCTCCTCTTCAAATCCATACCTAGTTTGCCAATTTTCATCGTGTATTTTTTGAGTTCGAGACCCACGAAGTTCACCGTTTGCAACCGCCATCGCGCCTTCCTCTTTGCGTCGAAGTGGGCCCCACTCATTGTCGCCAGCGCGCCTCTCCTCCCTCTTCGTCGCTGCGAAGGCCGATCGTCCAACCACTTCACCGTTTGCACGAAAATTCAAAACCTAGTTTTGAATGAATTAGCTGAGGTACGGCCTTTGTTTATTTTTACTGATTTCGACAAATAAAAGCATTGCAAACTTATAAAAATCATATCTTTTTGCTATGTGGTCGAAATCCAGTGAAACAAGAGACACCGGGACCGTGGCATCGTCTTCTACATTCTAGAAGAGACCGGAGAATTTTTGGAGCTTCCTACAAATTTTGGAGAAGTGGAATCCAATGTGAGATTTATAAATTATAAACGATATGGAATGACGATGTATAAATTATACGATCGATGTATAAGTTATATAAGCGTTGTACACCACCTGTCTAAGCGTTGTATAAGTTGTATGTGCGATGTATAAGTTATATATATGTTGTAAACATCATATGTGCGTTGAATGGAATTGAAATGATATTGAAATGAAATCAAAATATATTTATATACGTATATATATATATATATATATATATATATATATATATATATATATATATATATATATATACTCCCCTCGTCCACAAACCATGGACGATATATATTGATTGTGATTGTTTGAATTTTGGTTGACGTGAAATTTGGTTGATAAATGTGAATGGTTGATAAAGATTGTTTGTGGTTGAAACAAAATTGGAATTGTTTGTGGAAAATCCATTGGGATATGAAAACAAATCGAAATATTTAGATTATAAGGATAAGCCCCTTACGGAACGCTGTGAGGCATAAGGTAGTGCAAGGAGCCATACTCGAAACGGTGCCGGTTTTCAACCCCCTGCCGTTATACTGCAGAAATTTTCTGAAATATTCATATGTTTCATTAATATTCATGTGTTGGAAAAATATTCATTTTTGAAATAGAATTATTTGAACAATAAAAATAACATTTTTACTGAATTTTTGAAATAGAATTGTTGTGAACGATAAAAATAACATTTTTATTGAATGTATGAAATAGAAATGGTTTGAACGATAAAAATAACATTTTTAGTGAATGTATGAAATAAAATGGATTGACAATAAAAAAAATCACATTTTTATTATATATTCGAAGTATATAAAATATTCATGTTTGAAATAAATTATTTAAACAATAAAAATCACAATTTTATTATATATATGAATCGCTAAAAATCTTCATTTTTTGAAATAAATTGTTTTAACAATAAAAATCACATTTTTATATAAATATGAAGTATGAAAAATAGTCATGTGTTGAAATAGATATTTGTTGGATAAAAATATTATTTTTATCACATATATGAAATGAAATGGTGTGGAAATCGAAGAACAGATTATATTTACATGTATATATATAAATATAATTAAAATAAATCGAATAACGAAGCTGCAATTCGTATTTTGAAACCGTGATTTTAAACGATCATTGCGGGAGATCCGACCATCGGATTTTCTCGAAACCGAAACCATTATGTTCGCTTTGGAAATATCATTCCAACGACACCAAATTTGTAAAGATCCAACGGTTAGATTTTGTGAAATGTTAAATTCAAAAATGAATGAAAATAGCACCAGAATGGATTATATTAATATATATAAATATAATTAAATTAAATCGAATAACGACGCTGCAATTCGTAATTTGAAATCGTAACGCTAAACGATTGTACCGGGAGATTCGACCGTCAGATTTTCCAAAACTAGAACCGTTGGATCCGTTTTGAAAAGATATTTCTAATAGTATAAAATTTGTAAAGATCCAACGGTTAGATCTTCAGATATGTGTAAATCAAATCTGAAGAAAAATAGCGCCATGGCCGCGTTATGGCCTGAAGCGTCGTTTGAATAAATTGGCTATATTTAAATTAATAAAAATAGCGAGAAATCATTATAAAATATTATAAATGATATGGAATGGAAATAAACTGAATTTACTCGGTTTATAGGATATTTGATGGTTGAATGTGTTTGACGCGAAAATTACATTAATAAACTGATTTATCGATGTCAGATAATTTAACTGGGAATTAAATCGATTTGAAATTGTAAATATACGTGAATTATTTGAAAAGGCCGAGTTAATTCTCATTTCAAATAATTGGTCGACGGTTAGAAGTCGAAGATATGAAGATGGTGCAAGACCGAGGATCTTCACATCGAATGGATGGCTACTGATGCCTTTGATGGGAGTTGTTGCCCTGAAGGAGTTACGGTGGTGGTCGTCCGGACGTACTTGTTGATCATTCGGATGTGCGAGGGCCTCTCTCCTGTATTGGACATATGGGAGAGGAATAAGGTGCCTTCGGTTTCGTTCAAACCCAGAATGGACTCGTAAATGGATTGTGTGTCCGACATTGGATTTCATTCCGTGTGATTGATATACGTCGGTTGCATGGCGTGAATTACCTGTATGACATGCTGAGATGCAGTGATCAAGGCTTTTGTTGAAAAGAAGAGTCTTGTGGTGGATGATCAAAGCGGGGCTTTAAATAGCTAGATTTGTGTTTAGCGTTGATTCGCGAGCCTCATACCCGGTATGGACCAAAAACGGGAGAGGACTTCAGGGAGGACCTGCGTTTCTTTCTAGCTAGGAGTGGTGTTTTGGGTTTTACACGCCTGGGCATTTTACTTATGTGGATGATGGATAGCGAGGCGCCTCGACTATATCGGTCGCTCCAGGGCCGATTGTTGGGTCAGTATATGACCAGTTAAGCCCCATATGGCGGGGAAATGCAGTGTTCAGGCATTTTAATCCACTCCATGTGGACCGGCCCTAACGATCCAAGGCTTGCCTACGTGCTTGCCTGAGGCTCGGGCTAGACAGTCTCGAAGTGTTAAGGTCGAAACCTTGCCTTGGTTCATGACGGAAATCCAATTTCCAAATACGACATCATGGGGTCTTGATTGTATAGCTATATATGGAAACATAGTGGTATGGGGCATTCATGTCATCTGTGATTAATACTTATGATTGAAATTGTTTTTGAAACATATAAACACTAGTAATAATATTAATTGCTTTTGTTTTATTCGTATCAAGCATATTTTGGCCATTATAAGGTAAAACTCTATCCTCCGGTTTGCGTTACATTGTGTGATGGGAACTGAGTCTTACAATGGCTTCATTTTTACAAAAAGCATTGCGATGTTTTAACGATTCACTTGTTTTTAGCACTGGCGATCCAATGGAGTAAACCCCTTCCGCGTTAGCGGCGTGGTCCTGTGATTGGCCTTAATATTAAATAAGTTAAGTAGATTTCTCATACCAGTCCCATGACTGACTCGTAGTTTGTTTCACTTGCAAACTTTGGTGCCCCTATTTCTACACGGGAAATCTTGTATTCAGGTTTTAGCAGGCTCTTTCTGGGTAGCTATGGAGCTGAAGATGGATTCTATCATTTCTTTCTTTTTATACTGTTCAGCTCCTGTTGTACATATTGTGTTTTAATTCTATGGTAGACATTTTATGTAAAGATGAAACTGTATTTTGTACTAAGTAGGATTCTGTATACTGTGCAACTCTGATGATTATGTTTATCCAGTGTATTCTATTGTACATTATCTGGTGTATTTATATATATTTGTTCTGATGATTCTGTTTATGTGTTATATTTCAAAGATTACCCTTGCTGCCGTAGAATGGGGGTTTGGGATCGTCACAATGACTCCTTGCGGTTTTAATTATAGAACTAGTATAGCGACATAGTAGAATGGGATGTTATGTCGTCTATGATTGATATATTTATATTTGAAGTTGATTTCTTCACTTACAGTAATAATAAAAGATTAAATTTCACGTATCAAGCATTATTTGGCTATTATAAGGTAAAACCCTATCCTCTGTCTTGCGTTGCATTGTGTGATGGGACCTGGGTCTTATAATAGCTTCATTTTCTTTAATTAGCATTGCGCTGTTGTTTTATGCACTGGTATTCTTGGGAGGAAACCCGTTCCATGTTATACAGCGTGGTCCCTTGATTTACCGAACTTTAAAATAAAGATTAATAACTGTTTTAGTTCTCACACCAGTTACATGATTGACCTGGAGTTTATTGTTTCAACCTAAACTCTAGGTGCCCCTATTTTCCACACAGGCATCTAGTAGTTTTGGTTTTGCGGATTTATATTCACAGGATCCTAGTTTACAGCTGGAATGATATTCGGAAAGCTCTATATTCGTGTAACTCTTTCAGTTGTGTTCTGTATTATTTTCCGCTGCATTGTAATTTGTAAATCTCTGATATTTATCCAATGTAAAGCATATGTTCATACTCTATATATTCTTATACTCTGATGTAATTATTGTAATAAGCAATGAAATGTTCTTCTGTTTGTGTTCTGATTCGTCTTGTTCTCAAAGCAATTCGGGCTTTCCTTCACAGGGAAGTTCGAGTCGTTTCAGTGGTATCAGAGCTTTGGTTTACAGTGCTCGAGAACAAGGCATATTAGAACCAAACAAAAGGATTCATCAGAGATTGGATTAGTAATATCCAATAAGAATGACTCCTTAGAGATAGGATCAGTAGTATCCTAGAGCAAGTGTGAAGAGTAGTGTTTTTAAAAAAAAATGAAAACGAATTTTGTTTTGAAAATTTAAACCATTTTATACATATTTAAATATTTATTTGTATTGAATTTGGACAATCCAATATATAATTTTTTTGCATGTATGCCTTGCAAACATGTATTCGAAGTTTTAATATACTGGATAGATATAGAATCACACTATAGTCGCCCGAGCATAATTTTGGTGATGTCGCGACATCATCAGCATTCATTCTCAAGTTTCGAAAGTGAGATATCTACATATTTCCAATTAACTGGTGTTAGAACCAAAAACTAGATAGGGCTATTGTTATGATTTGGCATTAAAAATATGATTTTTGAATATATATTAATGATATGTGTTTGAAATGATAATCAACTAATTGATTGATGATTGTGTTGTGTGATTATTCATTTAAGCCAACATATAAATGTATGGTAAATTTGGGCCAAATTGTATCAAATTTTGAACTGAATTAAAAATTGTTTGAAATTGCATGCATATACATGTATATACATTAAACAGGTCATTGCAAGGAGGCTAGAGCAGAGGAATAAAATTGTATGCCCGACAAATCGGCACATGTTGACAAATTTATTCGGTTTGGATGATTTTCTGAGCTGATTGGCTAAGCGCTTGGCTTTTTCTTTTTCTTTTTGAGATGAGAGGGTCTATGTGGCGGTTTGGGGATTTTCCTGGCGCTCCCCATACAAAGGAGGTTACGGCAAAAAAATTCGAAAATTTAGGGTGTTAGCCAAATTTTTGAAAAATTAGAAATTCTTAGAAACCGAAAAGTTGAAGAATGAAAGCCAGAATTAAAGTTGAGTTGATTAGTTAAACAACTTTCAGCTCTGTTCCTTTTCGAGGACGAAAAGATTTTAAGTGGGGGAGATTGTAACAACCCGGAAAATCAGAACCAATTTAAAAAATTTATTTTGGCAATTTTAATGGATTTTGGATATTTAAAATGATTTATTTTAAATAATAATGACGAGAGATTTATTTTGAATAGAATTAGAAAATATATATTTATATAAATCGAAATTAGAATATAAATATTTATTTTAATTATAAAAGGAATTGGAAATGGCGCGGTAGTTTGAAAATTCGATTTCAAAATTCAAATGAATGTACAGGATTCAAAATAAACCGGATCTTAGCGAAACCAAAAGTATTAGAATTTATTTGAAAATATCTTTCCAACGAATCTGAAAATTTTAAATTTAATAGCGGGAACAAAAAATTATGCCCAGTTGAAAACTCAGAATAGTCGCTATGAAAATATAGCCCTTAAAAATAGCGCTTTTGCAAACGATTTCCGTTTTCGATGAGACAACTTTTTTGAATCCAGAATGTCAAATTATTGCTTTATTCCAATTTTCATAATTTTTGGAATCAATATGTGAGCGTGGCAGATTTAAATGTGTTTGGTAATTTCAGTTTGAATTGGATCGACTGGAAAATGACCGTTTTTCAAACGGTCTTCAAATTCGATGAAATTAGTTTTGTTAGGACCATATCGTCAATACGAAGATAGAAATAATTTTTCTATAATTTTCAGAGTCAGTATGTGGCTCCGTCAAATTAAAATATGCGTTTGAATTTAAAATATAATGATTTATATTTTAAAATTAGCGGAAACTGATCATAACAGTCGGATTGGCTTAAGAAACATATCTTATTGTGTTCGAAATGGGGGTAATTAGCTGGGGGTGACAGTTGTTGAGTTTGGATCGGAGTTTGGAAGCGAAACGAATTAATTAAATTAAATAATCAATATAATATAGTTTATAACCCTAGAAATGGGTCAAACCATCAACCCACGGTCAAAACTAAAAATCGCGCCCCCTGTTCAAATCCCATCGCCCTTCCTACGACCAGCCTCCGCCGCCGCCTCGGCTGGCCACCGCACCGCCGCCCTGGCTTCCCATCGCCGCCATGACCCCCTATCTCCAACGCCCCTCCTTCTTCCCCCAAAAACCGAAACCCTAGACCCTCATGCCCCAAATCCCCCCACTGCTAGAAAAAGGGACCGCCGCCGCCATGTAGAGCAGCCGTTACCCCCTCCGCCTCCCTACCACCGGCGCCATCCCCTACTCCCCCTCATTTCCGACTGTAAGTTCCTTTGTGCATTTAATTTATGATTTATTTTTATATATTTAAAGTAAATAGGTTTTATAATGATTAAAAAAATTAGTTTTATATATATTACGACATTAGTAAAAATATGACTTTTAAATATAAAAATCAGATTTTTATAACTAAAAAAATTTAGATTTTTAATAATGAAGAAAGATTTGATTTTTAACATAGCAAAGATTAGATCTTTAAAAATAAAAAGTTTAAATTTTTTATGAGGTTAAAAATGAGATTTTTATTGTATAAAAATGTAACTTTTAGTTAGATAAAGTTCTGATTTTTATTTAGGGAAAGGTTGAGATTTTTATGGTGCAAAGTTTATATTTTTAAATTAGTGAAGTTTAGATTTTCTTTAAATTAGAAAAGAAATGTTTTTAGCAATGTAAAAATATAATTTTTAGAAGATAAAAATATGATTTTTATCTACCTAGCATGGACATAAAAATGCGATTTTTGAAAACAAAAAGATACGATTTTTAAATATATAAAAATTCAATTTTTATATATGAAGCAGCGATGTAAAGGTTGGATTTTTAATATGAAGAAGTAGTGATAAAAATCCAATTTATAGTATGAAATTGAAGCTATAAAAACTCAATTTTTATACATATGAAGTAGTAATAAAAATTCGATTTTTATATATATGAACTAGCGATATATAAATATAATTTTTATATAGAAAGTAGCAGTATAAAAATACGATTTTTATAATTAGTAGCGCTAATAAAAATATGATTTTTATATATGTAAGGGAATTAAAAATATAATTTTTAAGCATATGGTTATGAAATAAAAGTGTGATTTTTAACCTGAACCGCTTAAAACAGATTATGATGAAACTGAGTGGAAGCTGAACGTAATCCAAGCTGTTCGGAAATTCTGAAATAGAAATAGAGGAGCGGATCCCAAAGGTGAGAACTCCTCATAAAATTTTCTGTTTCACTTATTTATTTAATAACTGTGTATAAGAACTGCACCCCGTCGTCCATAGATCATGGACAGCTAGTTTGATTGTTTGGTTTAGTTGATTGATGTGTTTGAATTGATTGTGATGTGAACTGAACTGAATTAAATATTCATGTGTTGAAATATTTTATTGTTAAAAAAATAATTTTTAACGTGTATATGAATAAAATAAATATTCATTTACAAATCGGACGATTTGTATTTGTACGCACAATTGTCTAATATGGATTGGGACGATATATTTTACACATCGCCCAACTGCACAAATAAAACCTGTATTTGATTGTTTGAAACCCCACACGGGTATTGGGATGATATATGACGTACACTAGTCCCAATAATTAGTTGTATGTGCATCTATTGGTTGACAGGCTGTTGTAAGCGTTAAATATTTATATTTAATGCTTATGCAGTTTAAAATGCACTCTGGATGATGGTAGACTGTGTTTGATTGTTGTTGTGTACATGTGTTGTATGAAATCCAAATAAATAACATTATATGGTAAATGACTGTGTCTGATTCCAGTTCAGAATGGATATTTTAAAATAACGAATATTTTAAAATAATGATTATTTTAAAATAATATCAAGTAAAAGATCAAAATCTGATTTTGATGTCCGATTTAGGATTGACTTCGAATGGAAATTACGGGAGATCCGACCGTCGGATTCTCCTAACACTAAAACCATTGGGTTCGTATCGAAAAGTGCTTTCTAATGAATACTAGAGATTTGAAATCTAATAGTTGGATTTGGAATTATGTCCAAATCAAATTTGGAAAAGGTCACTGTAAGTGCAGTTCGATGGCTATTTATGGAAATCGACTGTACGGACCTTGATAAAATTATTAAAAATATCAATAATTAGTGTAAAATCATAAGAAATGATTTAGAAGGAATTGTGATGAAAAATCCATATTTGAAAAGATAAAAATATATTTTTATTGAAATGAACTAGTTATGAACTAGAATTATAATCCAATTATTTCTAAATAAATTGGATTTGAAATGGTTTTAAAAATAACCAGAATTTCCAATATATGAATTGGAATGGATATGAATCGAAATTATCTTCAGAATATTTTAATCTTGAATTCCGTGATTATACAGGCATTGTGGAGGGATTTGGAAGATATATATATCATTATTCCAATATGATGTTTGTTGAGTTCAGAATTTGATATTGAATATAAGCCGATATATTTTCTATTCAGAGTCTTGTATTTAATATCAAATGGGATTTTGGGTTTGCCATGAATGGTGTCTTCAGTAACACTGTTCTTGGACCCCATGTAAAGAGAATAAATCTTTTTAATTAAGACTGTTAGAGTTTCCAATTATGTTTAATAAACGGAAGAAAATGGAATGTGAATTCGGTTTATCGTGAACTGTTTTTTAACAACATTCGTTCTTTAACCCGATTTACAGTGAAATGTGATTTGGAATTTATAAATCTTTTGTTAAGTTTTAAAGGAGATTTCCCAAAGTAAAGTTTTCCAGTTTAACATATTATATTGGAATGGAATGAGATTCGATTTGATAATAATCGAAATGAACTTCTGTGGAGGAAGACTGATAATATATATGGAATTTAAAAGGCTTTGCCATTATTCCATTTATAATTTTTGCCGGAAACGGAAATTGATATCGATTATATACTGGTTTGTTTTTTCGTGAAAATTCCAAAATTAATGGAATGTGATTTTGGGTTTATCGTGAACTGTGTTTTAAATGACATTAGTTTTTTAACCTAGTTAAAGACAGGATTTATTTCCTGAAATGAAAAAAAAAATCATTAAGTAATGATTGTTGGAAATCAAAACTGAAATAGAGTTTTAATGAATCATCAAATAGATTGAAAGGTGAATCTGATAACTAAAATTATCAAATCCAAGAAATGATCAAGAATGGAGTATCACCAGTTTTGCTCTAAGCGTTAGTTAAACCTTTGATTAGATTTGAACGTGAAAGGCTAATTAATTTTATCAATAACACCGTGGTATTAGATATGAAGTATTACCAGTTTTACTTCATGGGATGAATAGGTTGGCATTGAGAAATTAAACAAACGATTACTTCTGTAAGGTTCGCTAATCCCGACTAGTTTGGATAAACCATAATTTGGTTTGAATTGATATCCAAAGGAAGATTAAAGAATAAATTTAAAGAATTTATCTTTGATAAAATTAATGGGAACCTTTCCAAAAGTATAAGAATATTTGAATAAAGGAATATTCTGGATTGGAATGAGGCTTATGTTGTGTTTTTATAGCACTTGTTTATTATATACGCGAGTTATTCAGAAAGACCGGGTTTATCCCTGTAACGACCCGGGGATTTTGCGATCCTGGTTGTCGACACCAAACATGATGTCGACTATCCAAGCATCGGAAACATTGGATAGTCCATGGAAGAAATTAGAGGGTGAGAATAGAAAAGATAGAAACTTAGAATAGAAGAATAACAAGAAGAAGAACATACAACATCAGAGTAACACGAATCTCACAGCGGAACGAACAACATATAATAGATAACATATCTTTGAAATAAAATCAGCATATGTATACGGTAACATTATCAGAGTACAACACTTACAACACATCGCAAATACACAATAGTTATATAATCCTGAAGCCTCTTGCTCCAAGCTCTCCAAGTATATCTGTAAAATCCTAACTACTTGACTGCCCGTACAAAATTGGGCACCCAAGAGTTTAAGGAAAACAAAACAAAATAAACTCTGGGTCAGTCATAGGACTGGTGTGAGTAAAACAGTTTGAGAAATTAAACGATATCTCATAAGACCACACTGTATAATGGAACAGGTTTTTCCCTTATGAGAATCCAAAACATTTGATTTAACTTTCAAAATCCTTTTGAAAGAAATGATAAACTTTATATCAAAACTCTTTTGATATTATAATAATGTCGATCAACCACAACTAAATAATCATCTAGCAGAAACGCTTTCATCTCATGTTCTACATATATTGTTACAATCAAAACCCCGAGCACTTATTGGATAATGGATTACCAACTATGACAAGGTATGGAACCACCTTCCGATAGTGTACCTCTAGAGAGGAATACACTGGGTTCAACAAGAAAATCTTGCAACTCGGCCACATATGACCGACCACTCATTTCGCTTGATTGTATCGAATGTATATCACCAACGGTTGGGATCAGCAACCGTTTCTCGAATGGGACAACATCGAATAGATTAAAGAATGAAATGAATGTCTCTAGATAGGTGATAATACACCCCAATGGAAGCAACCTAAATAGCAATGTTGTCTGGCCGATTTTTGTCATTTCCCGGTTGTGAGGCTAGAGGCCACGCTTATCTCTAAAAGATCACACAATTATCCACTTTGAATGTCACATCGTCATACCCGCCAAATCACAAATTGATTTCCCCAAAAATACAATGGGTATACAGCTAAGAGAAACGAATTCCTCCGCCACCAAATGTATATACGTTTAAAGAGATCAACTTACGCGATCTGTTAAATATACTCTGTCAGACATTCTTCCATACAGGTCGTCGTGGGACTGGACAAACCGAACGCACTATTATGTAAACAGGACAGCCCTTGCATAACTCCATCTTCAATTATCTTCATCATATTTGATTGCAAAGCTAATGCCCATACAGAGTGGTTTTTAGATAATGAATCTGATCCCGGTTTCTCCGTATTGACGATGGAAAAATGGTCAAAAACTTTGATAGTCGGTGAGTTAACTATCAAATAAAAACACATGTACAAACAACGATATTATTTCCAAATGGAAATTTTATCGATCAATCATCATTGAACATTTATCTCTTTAGTTCATTAATTTATTCATTTTTCATTTCCTGTTTCCATATATTCAACATTCCTTATTTTTAAATTTAGAAAAAATACATTATTAATCATTGGAAAACATTTCCATCTCTTATCCAAGTCTCACTATCATTCTAGTATTCTTTATCATCAAACATTTCATTTTCTATGATTAGAAAATATCTCTGGTTATATTTGGAAAATGTTTCCAAAACTCATTCATTGGATTTAAACAGATGTTTAAATAAAACATAGCTATGCCAACTCAAACCATTACCTCCATCAACTAAATTTACTTAACCGACCTTTACTATCGAACCTTAACCATTCCTTATTTAAAAATGGAGTCAATCAAATTGGGGTATAACTACCTCTCAGACCTTAACTTAAAAACATTTCTAACCTCGAAATAGACAAAGTTCACCTTTTAAACCTTTAACAAACGTCCTTACGAAACTCTCGGATTCCATTTATGAATCCATTTCTTTTAGAAGAATCATTTGATTATAACAATAGTGTTATTATCCCATGCTTCTGAAATATAACAACTTAAATATAACTTTTATCTGTTAATTTGGACAAACAAATAAACAAGTAATTTATTAATAAATAAATAAATCTTGATTAAAACGGAAAGTAAATGGTACTTTCTTGAATTCGATATAATCGAATTTCAACGTATAACTCTCTTTCGAATAATCTCTATTTGATAATTCCTTTTCGAATAAACTATATTCGACTAACACCTTTCTTCGAATAAACTATATTCGATAATCCCTTTCGAATAAACTATATTCGATTAACTCCTTTCAAATAACTATATTCGATTATCTCCTTTCGAATAAGCTATATTCGATTAACTCCTTTCGAATAACTACATTTGATAACTCCTTTCGAATAACTATATTCGATTAACTCCTTTCGAATAAACTATATTCGATAACTCCTTTCGAATAACTATATTCGATTAACTCCTTTCGAATAAACTATATTCGATTAACTCCTTTTCGAATAAACTATATTCGATTAACTCCTTTCGAATAACTATATTCGAAAACTCCTTTCGAATAAACTATATTCAATAACTCCTTTCGAATAACTGTATTTGATTAACTCTAACTGATTAACTCTAATTGATTAACTCTAATCGATTAACTCTAACTGATTAACTCTAATTGATTAACTCTAACTGATTAACTCTAATTGATTAACTCTAACTGATTAACTCTAATTGATTAACTCTAACTGATTAACTCTAATTGATTAACTCTAACTGATTAACTCTAATTGATTAACTTTAATCGATTAACTCTAACAGATTAACTCTAATCGATTAATTCTAATTCGATCAACTCTAAACAATCAGCTCTATTTGAATAACTAATATTCGATTACTCCTTTAACTCTATTCGAATAAACTATATTTGATTAACTCCTTTAACTCTATTCGAATAAACTATATTTGATTAACTCCTTTTCAATTAACTCTAACTCTAATCAGTTAACTCTAACTCTAATCAATTAACTCTAACTCTAATCGATTAACTCTAATTCGATTAACTCTGATCGACTAATTCTAATTCGATTAACTCCTCTAACTCATTTTGATTAACACGTTTTGATTAGCACATTTTGATTAACACATTTTGATTAACACGTTTTGCTTAACACATTTTGATTAACTCTACGTCCATATTCAGTTTCAAATATCGATGTTGAAATCGATTCTTACTTCTCTATATAAGTCCTGACATATATATTCTATTTATCCAATGATAAACATTTATTTGATTTATAAAATATTATTTATAAATTAATCTTCTCAATCTATTGGTTAGAACTGATTCTATTTAAAATCTTTGCTTTAAATCCACGTCATGTTATACCCGTGTGTGAAGCACGGGCCTAAACCTTTCAAATATAAAATCCTCTTTTTATACTATTCTATTCATTTTTCAAGTATTTCCTTTTATGTTTGTTTTACAAACATTTCGTCTTTCTATTTTATCATATTTATTTCCCATAAATATTTCCTTTTATAACTCTGTTTATTTTCTAAATAAATATTTCCTCTTATAAAATCCTTTGATTTTATAATCATTTTCTTTTATAAAATTCTTTGATTTTATAAATATTTCTTTCCAATATAACATTGAAAATTTCCTTTTTAACATTCCAGTATTCCTCATGGTATTAACGTACCATATAACAATGATCAATATCATTCTAACACACATCATCAACAACAGATTATATATCACATCATATATTATCATATTGAAAACAAACAGTAATAATATTTGAGGAATCTAGTTAGATCCCTCCAACCTGTTTCCCTGCATCCACAGATGTTAAAACAATATAATAACATCGATTTCATTTCGATATCAAATATTCTGATAAACAGAATCAATATTTGATAAATGATTTATATATATATATATATATATATCATTATCTATAATTTGAAACAATCAATCAGCAATTCAATCAAACAGTCAACACACAGATATCAATCATCATTTATCAGATCTAAAAATGCATTATAAAAAATATAACTGATAGAGTTGGTGAGTTTTAATCACATTGGTAGTTCATCGTTAAATAACGGTAAACTGTTGTTGATTCGGGTCAGACAATTTATTTTGCTATAAATTGTAACGTGCTCCGATTCACTCCCAGTCAGTTCCATTGTGTACCGCTCGTCCATATGTTCTTAGCGGATCTGACCGTTCAGAATTCTGATAACATACGGTAAAGTTACGATGTTAAGAAGTTAATATATACTTAAATAAAATTAAACTTTAACTTTTAATTTCCAAATGGGCTTACTATTCAAAACAAGGGCCATTCCCATTTGCAAATACCAGGCCCGCCCATTTTTAATTCTTCTTCCTCCCAGAAAAAGGAAGACGCGACTTCCTCTTCTAATGGCCATTGTGCCATTTTCTTTGATTCCCATTTCCTCCACATACCATGAAATTCAATTCCGCCGATCCCTATGATCAACTCTCCGCAAACCGATCCTCCCTGAACCCACATTGTTCAACGCGCAACCTCCGACTTCGACGACAGATGCTTACGACATTCTGGAAATGAGCGACATAAAAATGCCCAGATTTTCACCAAAAATACACGCACAATCTATCTTGCGTCACTGATCAACAATCCGACCTCCAAAACTTGAATCGATTCTCCTAAACTCCCAAATTCCGAACCCTAGCTCAAGTATATCCACGCTGTACGTTTCCTAGCTTTCCCAAGCAAGTTCGAACATTCCATCTTGTATACCCAGTTGAAGAGAATGTTTCAAGGACTTCAAATATACAACTCTTTTGATTTTATATTTTTTTTTTGATTTCCTTTGATTTTCTAAAGAGAAAATCTCTCACGTTTTCAATAACTGGAGGCGGTGGAATTGTTTCCTTGACCAAAGAAAAGTGGATTTAGGTTTAGGATGAGTGAGGATTATTTATAGGATAGGTATAATATTTTTTTATTGATATTTTATTTGTTTTTAAGCAAATACTATATGTATTTATTGTTAAAAATTCCTATAATCACACATGATATCCAAAAATCAGAAAATGGACAAACACCTTTAGTTTGACATTACGGACTTAACGAAACTGGTTTCGTCGAATTCCGACTCCGTTTGCTCACACAGCATATTTTTAACCATCAAAATACTGACTGGTTTTCACATTAAAAACCCATACGGCCACACCCTGTCTCCAAAAATTACGGAAATTGAAATCTAACAATAATTTAATATTCTGGATCCAACAAAATGAGTTTCATCGAAAACAGAGTTCGTTTGCAAAACTGGCTATTTTTAAAGCTCTAAATAACCAATTTAAATATGTAAATATATTTAAAAATAATTAAATTAAATATTTATAAATAAATATTATCGTATATATTCACAATAGGATACCATACAGCTCCAGAATAAATACATCGGGATGTAAAACTCGATATGTCAAAATTCCCAGTTATATCAATATTCGATTAATATTAAAAATCCTTTTATAATATAAATAAATCGTTATAAATTATGAAGGAATTCCATAGGGACTATTCTGAAATTTGGTTTGGACATAACTCACAACCTATATAACGAAATCCCGATTTTTCTTTTACATTAGAAAAATATACTTCACCAGCTCCGAACGTTTCTTGTTTCACAGAAATCCGATTTAAAACGGATTCTGTATATTCATTTAAAGTTCGAATCGCCAAATAGCAAGCTGTCGTGCCATTTCGAGCTCGATTATAATTATCATATAAATTATACGTTCAACTGTCATTCAAATAATATATTCGTTATTCTAATTCAAATTATAAGCTGAATTAAATATTTTAAATTGTCCAGTTCACATTATATTGTCAATTCACTATTTTCGACTATTTCGGAAATATATATATTATTCTATTATTTATATTAATTAAATATTCAATATTATTTAATTAAACAACCATTTAATTCTCTAAATCATAATTAAATAAATTAATTATTATACCGTAAAAATACGGGACATTACATTCTTCCCCCCTTAAAATAATTTCGTCCTCGAAATTGCTAAGGTAGAAAACACACTCTATTAACTAGGTAAAATTATTTGTTTACTTCTTTAATTGCAATTTCAACTAAACAAATAAATTTCAATTAAAATATTAATTAATTCTTATCAACGAAAATTTTCAAAAATCCTGAAAATTTTCTAACACCTTAAATTTCTGGAAATTTTCACCAGCACCTCCGTTGTACGGCTCAATTGGTACAACTACAACTCGCCTCTCTAGGCCTTCTCCAACCCAAAAGAAAATCAAACAGCCAAGCGGCTTGCCAATCGGCTCATAAACCTCATACCCAATGCAAATATAAACTTGTACCTTTTTATCGGCATATCATTGTATACTTTGCATCTGTTACCAAATCAACATATACTGATGTCATTCCAATCAATCTCCAATCAATATCTGTTCAACACAGCTATTCACTATTATCCAAGTCGAATTCTATTTCAAACTCGAGTTCCATTCCCGATTCCAATTCTTAACTCACCAACACAATATCATTTCGGATTCCTATGTCACAAATCTAATTTTCTCGATATCATTCTAATCCAATTCAACTCCAATTTGCTTTTGCAATTTCCAATTTCTACTTAATTTGGTTTTAATTCAAACAATCTGTTCTGGGAGTTTTTAAACAACTTTGCTTTTCTCAAAAATCAAACAATCCTTTTCGAAATTCAAACAACTTGTTTTCGCAAAACATTTCCAAAAACAAAACATTTGGTAGTAATCCATCACTTACAAATCGAAAATGAACACTGATGATGTCATGATCATCATTGGAATCTATTTTCCAATTATCGAAGTGAGTTCAATACTAAATCACTTTCAAAACCATATCTAAATACTTCCATTTTGAAATCTATTTCAAAATACTATTCCCAATTCTTGGAAAACATTTCTAAAATCTCCCAGGATTTTAAAATTCTCTTATACTTAATTCAATTCCACTTACAAACACTTTTATAACCTTCCAGGGTTTTAATTTCAAATTCTGATTTAAATTCAGATTTAACTTATCTGATTTCACGTATTCCACTTATATGAATTCTGATTGGCTATTTACATAACGATTTCACATTTTATAATCTTGTTCGATTATAATCACAACCAACACATCCAATATACTATAATACTTCAAATATCTATACTTTATTTATATCAAAATATAATTTGGGTAAAATTATTTCATTTACCCTCTTTTCAAAACATACTGTGTCGGCTCATCGTATTCGAGTGTTTATAAACCCCTACCGATACAGTGGATCAAATTGATCGACCAGAACTCATAAACAACCCAACCAACAAATCTCCATAATATAAAACTATTTTATATCAAATAACAAATATGTTCACTCGTATATATATACACTCAAACTCAATTTAGGGTATTACTAACCCCATATCTACTGAGTTATGCCATAGAGCCAAGGTAATAACTTAACTTTTAGCTCTGATACCACTGTAACGACCCGGGGATTTCGAGACCCTGGTTATCGACACCAAACACGATGTCGACTATCTAAGCATTAGAAACACCAGATAGTCCATGAAAGAAATTAGAGGGTGAGAATAGATAAGATAGAAACTTAGAATAGAAGAAGAAGAACATACAACATCAGAGTAACATGAATCTCACAGCGAAACGAATAACATATAATAGGTAACATATCTTTGAAATAAAGTTAGTATATGCATACAGTAACATTATTAGAGTACAACACTTACAACACAACGGAAATAAACAATAGTTATATAATCCTGAAGCCTCTTGCTCCAAGCTCTCCAAGTATATCTGTAAAATCCTGACTACTTGACCGCCCGTACAAAATTGGGCACCCAAGAGTTTAGGGAAAACGAAACAAAATAAACTCTGGGTCAGTCATGTGACTGGTGTGAGTAAAATAGTTTAAAACAGTTTGAGCAATTAAATGATATCTTATAAGACCACGTCGTATAATGGAACGGGTTTTTCCCTTATGAGAATCCAAAACATTTTATTTAACTTTCAAAATCCTTTTGAAAGAAATGATAAACTTTATATCAAAACTCTTTTGATATTATAATAATGTCCATCAACCACAACTAAATAATCATCTAGCAGAAACGCTTTCATCTCACGTTCTACATATATATTTACAATCAAAACAGCGAGCACTTATTGGATAATGGATTACCAAGTATGACATGGTATGGAATCCCCTTCCGATAGTGTACCTCTAGAGAGGAATACACTGGGTTCAACAAGAATATCTTGAAACCCGGCCACACATGACCGACCACTCATTTCGCTTGAGTGTATCGAATGTATATCACCAACGGTTGGGACCAGCAACCGTTTCCCGAATGGGATAGCATCGAATAGATTAAAGAATGAAATGAGTATATCTAGATAGGTGATAATACACCCTAATGGAAGGAACCCACATAGCCATGTTGCCTGCCCGATTTTTGTCGTTTTTCGGTTGTGAGGCTAGAGGCCACGCTTATCTCTAATAGATCACACAATTATTCACTTCGAATGTCACATCGTCATACCCGCCAAATCACAAATTGATTTCCCCAAAAATACAATGGGTATATAGCTAAGAGAAATTAATTCCTCCGCCACCAAACGTACATACGTTTGAAGGGATCAACTTACGTGACTACTAAATATACTCTGTCAGACATTCTTCCATACAGGTCGTCCTGGGACTGGACAAACCGAAGGCACTATTCTGTAAACAGGACATCATTTGCATAACTCCGTCTTCAATTATCTTCATCATATTTGATCGCAATGCTAACGCCTATACAGAGTGGTTTCTAGATAATGAATCTGATCCTGGTTTCTTCGTATTGACGACGGAAAAATGGTCAAAAACTTTGATAGTTGGTGAGTTATCTATCAAAGAAAAACACATGTGCAAACAACAATATTATTTCCATATGGAAATTTTATCGATCAATCATCATTGAACATTTATCTCTTTAGTTCATTAATTTATTCATTTTTCATTTACTGTTTCCATATATTCAAACATTCCTTATTTTCTAAATTTAGAAAATATACGTTATTAATCAATGGAAAACATTTACATCTCTTTTCCACGTATCACTATCATTCTAGTATTCTTTATCATCAAACATTTCATTTTCTATTATTAGAAAATATCTCTGATTATATTTGGAAAATGTTTCCAAAACTCATTCATTGGATTTAAACAGATGTTCAAATAAAACATAGCTATGCCAACTCAAATCATTACCTCCATCAACTGAAGTTACTTAACCGACCTTCACTATCGAACCTTAACGATTGCTTAGTTAAAAATGGAGTCAATCAAGTTGGGGTATAACTACCTCTCAGACCTTAACTGAATAACATTTCTAACCTTGAAATAGACAAAGTTCACTTTTTAAACCTTCGGCAAACTTCCTTACGAAACTCTCGAATTCTATTTACGAATCCACGATCTTTTACAGGAATCATTTAATCATAACAATAGTGTTATAATCCCATGCTTCTGAAATATAACAACATAAATACAACTTTTATTTGTTAATTTGGATAAACAAACAAACAACTAATTTATTAATAAATAAATCTTGATTAAAACGGAAAGTAAACGGTACTTTCCCGGATTCGATATAATCGAATTTCAAAGTATAACTCTCTTTCGAATAATCTCTATTCGATAATTCCTTTTTGAATAAACTATATTCGACTAACACCTTTCTTCGAATAAACTATATTCGATAATCCCTTTCGAATAAACTATGATCGATTAACTCCTTTCAAATAACTCTATTCGATTATCTCCTTTCGAATAAACTATATTTGATTAACTCCTTTCAAATAACTATATTCGATAACTCCTTTCGAATAACTATATTCGATTAACTCCTTTCGAATAAACTATATTCGATAAATCCTTTCGAATAACTATATTCGATTAACTCCTTTCGAATAAACTATATTCGATTAACTCCTTTTCGAATAAACTATATTTGATTAACTCCTTTCGAATAAACTATATTCGATAACTCCTTTCGAATAACTATATTCAATTAACTCTAATTGATTAACTCTAATTGATTAACTCTAATCGATTAACTCTAACTGATTAACTCTAATTGATTAACTCTAACTGATTAACTCTAATTGATTAACTCTAACTGATTAACTTTAATTGATTAACTCTAAACGATTAACTCTAACTGATTGACTCTAATCGATAAATTTTAATTCGATTAACTCTAATCAGTTAGCTCTGTTCAAATAACTAATATTCGATTACTCCTTTAACTCTATTCGAATAAACTATAATCGATTAACTCCTTTAACTCTATTCGAATAAACTATATTCGATTAACTCCTTTTCGATTAACTCTAACTCTAATCAAATAACTCTAACTCTAATCAATTAACTCTAACTCTAATCGATTAACTCTAATTCGATTAACTCTAATTCGATTAACTCTAATCGATTAATTCGAATTCGATTAACTCCTCTAACACATTTTGATTAACACATTTTGATTAACACATTTTTGATTAACACATTTTGATTAACACGTTTTGATTAGCTCTACATCCATATTCAGTTTCAAATATCGATGTTGAAATCGATTCTTACTTCTATATATAAGACATGACTTATATATTCTATTTATCCAATGATAAACATTTATTTAATTTATAAAATATTATTCATAAATTAATCTTCTCAATCTATCAATTAGAACAGATTCTATTTAAAATCTTTGCTTTAAATCCATATCATGTTATACCCGTGCGAAGCACGGGTCTAAACCTTTCAAATATAAAATTCTCTTTTCATACTATTATATTCATTTTTCAAGTATTTCCTTTTCTATTTGTTCTACAAATACTTCCTCTTTCTTTTTTATCATATTTATTTCCCATAAATATTTCCTTTTATAACTCTTTTTATTTTCTAAATAAATATTTCCTCTTATAAAATCCTTTTATTTGTTAATCATTTTCTTTTATAAAATTCTTTGATTTTATAAATATTTCTTTCCAATATAACATTGAAAATTTCCTTTTTAACATTCCAGTATTCCTCATGGTATTAACATAACATATAACAATGATTAATATCATTCTAACACAGATCATCAACAACAGATTATTTATCACATCATATATTATCATATATGAAAACAAACAGTAATAATATTTGAAGAATCCAGTTGGATACCTCCAACCTGTTTCCCTGCATCAACAGATGTTAAAACAATATAATAACATCAATTTCATTTCGATATGAAATATTCTGATAAACAGAATCAATATTTGATTAACAATTTATATATATATATATATCGTTACCTATAATTTCAAACAATCAATCAGCAATTCGATCAAACAGTCAAGACATAGATATCAATCATCATTTATCAGTTCTAAAAGTGCTTTATAAAAAATATAACTGATAGAGTTGGTGAGTTTTACTCACATTAGCAGTTCATCATTAAATAACAGTAAACTGTTGTTGATTCGGATTAGACAATTTATTTTGCTATAAATTGTAACGAGCCCCGATTCACTCCCAATCAGTTCCATTGTGTAGCGCTCATTCATATGATCGTAAAGGATCTGACCGTTCATAATTCTGATAATGTACGGTAAAGTTACGATGTTAAGAAGTTAATAAACATTTAAATAAAATTAAACTTTAACTTTTAATTTCCAAAATAGCTTACTATTCAAAACAAGGCCCATTCCCATTTGCAAATACCAGGCCTGCCCATTTTTAATTCTTCTTCCTCCCAGAAAAAGGAAGACGCGACTTCCTCTTCTAATGGCCATTGCGCCATTATCTTTGATTCCCATTTCCTCCACATACCACGAAATTCAATTTCGCCAATCCCTATGATCATCTCTCCGCAAACTGCTCCTCCCCGAACCCACAATGTTCAACGCACAGCCTTCGGAGGAATTCCGACTTCGATGACAGACGCCTGCGACATTCTGGAAACGAGCGATATAAAAATGCCTATATTTTCACCAAAAATGCATGCACAATCTCTCTTGTGTCACTGATCAATAATCCGACCTCCAAAACTTGAATCGATGCTCCTAAACTCCCAAATTCCGAACCCTAGCTAAAGTATATCCACGCTGTACGTTTCCCTGCTTTCCCAAGCAAGTTCGAACATTCCATCTTGTATACCCAGTTGAAGAGAATGTTTCCAGGACTTCAAATATACAACTCTTTTGATTTTAGAAATTTCTTTTGATTTTATTTGATTTTATAAAGAGGAAATCTCTCACGTTTTCAATAACTGGAGGCGGTGGAATTGTTTTCTTGACTAGAGAACAGTGGATTTAGGTTTAGAATGAGTGAGGGTTATTTATAGGATAGGTATAATATTTTTTAATTGATTATTTTATTTGTTTTTAAGCAAATGCTTTATGTATTTATTGTTAAAAATTCCTATAATTACACATGATGTCCAAAAATCATGAAAATGGATATACACCTTCAGTTCGACATTCGGACCCAACGAAACTGGTTTCGTCGAATTCTGACTCCGTTTGCTTACACAACGTATTTTCAGCTGTCAAAATACTTAATGTTTTTCACATTAAAAATCCATACGGCCGCACCCAAACTCCAAAAATTACGGAAATTGAAATCTAAAAATAATTTAATATTCTGGATCCAACAAAATGAGTTTTGTCGAAAATAGAGTTCATTTGCAAAACTGGCTATTTTTAAAGCTCTAAATAACCCATTTAAATATATAAATATATTTAAAAATGATTAAATTAAATATTTATAAATAAATATTGTCGTATATATTCACAATAGACTACCATACAGCTCCAGAATAAATACATCAGGATGTAAAACTTGATATGTCAAAATTCCCAGTTATATCGATATTCGATTTGTATTAAAAAATCCTTTTATAATATAAATAAATCATTATAAATTATAAAGGAATTCCATAGCAACTATTCTGAAATTTGATTTGGACATAACTCACAACCTATATGACGAAATCCTGATTTTTCTTTTCCATTAGAAAAATATACTTCACCAGCTCCGAACGTTTCTTATTTCACAGAAATCCGATTTAAAACGGATTCTGTATATTCATTTAAAGTTCGAATCGCCAAATAGCGAACTGTCGTGCCATTTCGTGCTCGATTATAATTATAATATAAATTATGCATTCAACTGTTGTTTAAATAATATATTCGTTATTCTAATTCAAATTCTAAGCTGAATTAAATATTTTAAATTGTCCAGTTCAGATTATATTGTCAATTCACTATTTTCGACTATTTCGGAAATAAATATATTATTCTATTATTTATATTAATTAAATATTCAATATTATTTAATTAAACAACCATTTAATTCTCTAAATCACTAATTAAATAATTAAATAAATTAGTTATTATACCGTAAAAATACGGGACATTACAATCCCATTCTGACTGAAGTATTTGATGATATGTCGAGGATGAAGACGGTGATTGAAGACCGGAGGTCCTCACATCATTTGGATGATTACTAATGTCTTGATTGGGATGTACACCCAAGACAAGGTAATAAGTGGTGATCGTCCAGACGTACTTGGAGATCGACGGATATGCGAGGGCCTCTGTCCTGTATTGGACATATGGGACGAGGAATAAGGCGCCTCCGGTTTCGTTCGGACCTAGAACGAACTTGTAAATGGATGTGTGTCTGACATCAGATTTCACTCTGTGTGATTGGTAGACATCGGTTGCATAGCGTGAATTGTCTATGTGGCATGCTGAGATGCAAATGATCAAGGCTTCTATTGGAAAGCAGAGTCTTGTGGTTGATGATCAAAGCATGGCTTTAATATAGCATAGCTTTGTGTAGCGTTAATTCGCGAGCCTCACACCCTGGTGTGAACCAGAAACGGGAGAGGACCTTAGGGAAGGCATGTGTTTCCTTCTAGCTAGTAGTGGTTTTTGGGATTAGCACGCCCAGATGTTTTACTTATGTGGATGATAGATAGCGAGGCGCTTCGGGTATATCGACACTACAGGGCCGATGGATGGTATGGTCTTTATACAGACCAGATTTTACGCCCCATAGGGCGGGGAAACGCATTGTTTAGGCATTTTAATCCACTCCATGTGGACCGGCTCTGACGCTCCAAGGGCCCACCTGTGTATGGGTCCTGAGGCTCGGGCTAGAGAGTCTTGAAGCGGTAAGGACGATCCCTTGCCTTGGTTCACAATGGAAATCAAACATTCAATACGACTCCTTACGGTTTTAATTGTAGAACTAGTATGGCGACATAGTAGCATGGGATGCTATGCCGTCTGTGATTGATACATTTATATTTGAAGTTGATTTCTTCACTTATGGTAATAATAAAAGGTTAAATTTCGTGTATCAAGCATTATTTGGCTATTATAAGGCAAAACCCTATCCTCCGGCTTGTGTTGCATTGTGTGATGGGACCTGGGTCTTATAATAGCTTCATTTTCTTTAATTAGCATTGCGATGTTGTTTTATGCACTGGTATTCTTGGGAGGAAACCCATTCCGTGTTACACGGCGTGGTCCCTTGATTTACCGAACTTTAAAATAAATATTAATAACTGTTTTAGTTCTCACACCAGTCACATGACTGGCCTGGAGTTTATTGTTTCAACCTAAACTCTGGGTGCCCCTATTTTCCACACGGGCATCTAGTAGTTTTGGTTTTGCAAATTTATATTCACAGGTTCCCGGTTTATAGCTGGAATGATATTCGGAAAGCTCTGTATCTGTGTATCTCTTTCAGTTGTGTTTTGTATTGTTTTCCGTTGCATTGTAGTTTGTAAATCTCTGATATTTATCAAATGTAAAGTATTTGTTCATACTCTGTATATTCTTGTACTCTGATGTAATTGTTGTAATAAGCAATGAAATGTTCTTCTGTTTGTGTTCTGATTCGTATTGTTCTCAAAGCAATTCACGCTTTCTTTCACAGGGAAGTTTGGGTCATTTTACAATATCTTTTGCATTATTTGCTCTTTTGCTTCTTTTAGATTCATTTTCAAAATACTCATTAAGTTCTATTCTAATAGGCATTGTGTTACTTGATGTGCCTCTACTATTATTCAATTTAAAAGGAAATTTAATGTGACGACCCCAAACCCCGTACTGACGGTGGCAAGGGTAATCTTTGGAATATAACACAGAAACAGATAATAGCAGAACAGAATTAAATAAATACACCAGATAATGAACAAATAATACACTGGATAAATATAATCATCAGAGTTACACAGTACACAGGATCATACTTAGTACAAATACAGTTCAGCTATACATAAATGTCTACAGCGAAAATAAACATAATGTACAATAGGAGCTGAACATCATAAAAAGGGATAAATGATAGAATCCATCTTCAGCTCCAGCTCTCCAGAAAAAGCCAGCTAAAACCTGAGAACAAGGTTGCCCGTGTAGAAAAAGGGGCACCCGAGTTTGAAAGTGAAACAAACTACGAGTCAGTCATGGGACTGGTATGAGAAATCTACTCAACACGTTTAAAATATGGCTAATCACAGGACCACGCCACTTTCGTGGAATGGGTTTACTCCATTGGATTGCCAGTGCTTTAAAACAAATCATTCTTTTAAACATCGCAATGCTTTTTATAAAAATGAAGCCATTATAAGACTCAGTTCCCATCACACAATGCAACGCAAACCGGAGGATAGAGTTTTACCTTATAATGGCCAAAATATGCATGATACGAATAAAACAAAAGTATTTGATATTATTACTAATGTTTATAAGTTTCAAAAACAATTTCAATCATAACTATCAATCATAGACGGCATGGGTACCATATATCATGTCGCCATATATATATACAATCAAAACCGCACAGTCACGTATTTGGAAATTGGATTTCCGTCATGAACCAAGGCAAAAGATAGTCCTTACCGACTTCGAGACAATCTAGCCCATGTCTCAGGGTCAGAGCGCATCGACTCTTGGAGCGATAGGGCCGGTCCACACGGAGTGGATCATAATGCCTGAACACTACGTTTCTCCACCCTTTGGGGCATAAATGAGCCAACGAATGACTCCATCGGACCCGGATCATCCGATTTAACCGAGGCGCCTCGCAATAGTAACAACCACATAAGTCAAACTCGTCAGGGCGTGTAAAACCACTGACGCCACTTCTAGCTAGAAAGAAACGCATGTCCTCCCTGAGGTCCTCTCCCGTTTCTGGTTCATACCAGGGTGTGAGGCTTGCGAATTCACGTTATACACAAAGCTACGCCACACAGGCGGTGCTTTGATCATTACCACAAGACTTTGCTTTTCAACAGAAGCCCTGATCACTGCACCTTCGCATGCCACAAAGGCAATTCACACCACGCAACTGATGGTTATCAGTCGCACAGAATGAATTTCAATGTCAAACACACAGTCCATTTGCAAGTCTGTTCTGGGTCTGAACGAAACCAGAGGCACTAAATACCTCGCATATCCATCGATCCCCACGTACGTCTGGACGATCACCACTCATTATCCATATTTCGGGATGCCTCCCAATCAGGACATCAGTTACCATCCAAACGACGTGAAGATCGGTCTTCAACCCCGGTCTTCATCTTCGACTTCTTATCGTCGATTCAGTTATTCAGAATGGGATAAACCTGGTCTTTCTAAGCAACTCGCGTATATAATAAACAAGTGCAACACAAACATACATACGCATCATTTCAATTCATTAGTCACTAACCGTCAATCAGTAAGAGAACGATTTTCCAAATATTAACCCCGAAGGCCGAAACCAACATCAGATCAACATCCAGGAAACCATTCGACTTAGCCAACCTTCAGTTAGTTTCTAAATTTCACATCCATATCGTTTATAATATTTTATAACGATTTATCGCTATTTTTATTTAATTTAAAATAACCAATTTATTCAAAACGACGCTTCGGGCCATAACGCGGCCGTGGCGCTGTTTTTCTTCAGATTTGATTTACACAAATCTGAAATTCTAACTGTTGGATCTTCTTAAAATTTATATCATTAGAAAGATCTTTTCAAAACGAATCCAAAGGTTCTAGTTTCGGGAAAATCCGACGGTCGGATCTCCCGGTATAATCGTTTGAAATTTGGATTTCAAAATACGAACTACAGCGTCGTTATTCGATTTAATATAATTATATATATATATAATCGATTCTGGCGCTGTTTTTCTTCAGATTTGAATTAAACATTCCAGACAATCCAACCGCTGGATTTTTACAATGTTGGTGCCATTGGAAAGATATTTCCAAAGCGAACCCAACGGTTGCGGTTTCGGGAAAATCCGATGGTCGGATCTCCTAGTATAATCGTTTGAAATCACGGTTTCAAAATACGAACTACAGCTTCGTTATTCGATATATTTCAATTCTATTTATATATATATATAATATATATATATAATATATATATATATCGATTCTTCAATTTCAAAACTATATGATATTCATACTTTTGATAAAAATGATATTTTTTTATCTACTGTCTTCTATTTCAACACTTCACTATTTTTAACAATTCATGTATATAATAAAAATGTGATTTTTAATGTAAAACAATTTATTTCAAAACACGACTATTTTATATAGTTCATATAGATGATAAAAATATGATTTTTATTATAAAACAATTTATTTCAAAACACGACTATTTTATATAGTTCATATAGATGATAAAAATATGATTTTTATTATAAAACAATTTATTTCAAAATATGAATACCATTCAAAACATGAATTTCAATTCAACGAATGAATTTCGATTCAACATATGAAGGTTTTCTATAGTTTATATATATAGATAAAAAGGTGATTTTTATATTTAAAACACGAATACCATTCAACACATGAATTTCAATTCAACGAATGAATTTCGATTCAACACATGAAGGTTTTCTATAGTTTATAAAAACAGATAAAAAGGTGATTTTTATATTTAAAACACGAATACCATTCAACACATGAATTTCAATTCAACGAATGAATTTCGATTCAACACACGAAGGTTTTCTATAGTTTATATAAATAGATAAAAAAGGTGATTTTTATATTTAAAACACGAATACCATTCAACACATGAATATGATTCAATGAATGAATTTCTATTCAACACATAAAGGTTTTCTATTCAACAGACGAATATAGTTTCAACACAGGAAAATAATTCTAACACATGAATATTATTCAAAATTTCGGCAGCATAACGGCAGGGTAGTTAAAACCGGGACCGTCCCTAGTACGGCTCCTCGCTCTTCCTTAAAGCCTCGCAGCTTTTGATAATGGGGAATCATGCATCTAGTTCGCACGCAGGCGACATGTATATTTTTTTTTCATTTCCACAAACTAATCCTTTGTGGTTTCAACCAAATATTTCTCAACCACAAACGGGTATTTTTCAACCACAATCAATCAATTTCAACCACAAATAATTTCAATCAACCATTCACTATCAATCAATTTTCACACCAATCACAACCAATAAATATCGTCCATGGTTTGTGGACGAGGGGCGTATATATATATATATATATATATAGCATTTCACTTCTATTTCAACACATATATAATTTTTACAACGCATATATAACTTATACATCGAACGTACAACTTATACAACGCTTATACATGAGGTGTACATCGCTTATATAACCCATACATCGACTATATAATTTATACATCGTCGTTTTCCATATCATTTATAATTTAGAAATCTCACATTGGGTTCCACTCCACCAAAAATAGCAGAAGGCTCAGAAAAATATTCGGTCTCTCCTAGAATGTAGAAGGCGTCCACGCGAGTCCACTGTCTCTTGTTTCACTGAATTTCAACCACAAACGAAAAAGATACGATTTTTACAGTGAAATCTAAATTTGCAATACTTAAAAGTGTTATAATCTATTTAATTGACATCAGGTCGTTACCTGTCGAAGTGGTTCGAAATTAGGTCAGGGAAATTCACGAAATCCGTGCAACATGAGGCCGATCAGGTGGTGCAGCGTCATCGAGGGTCGAGAGGCACGTCAGCGGGTCCCCCCATGGTCGAGCTCGAATTGGTGGTCGCGGCGGAATCAGGCGATGAACGAGCGAACTTCGTGGGCCCGATTCTCGACGGAGACGAGGCATGGGAGGGAGAGGGTTGGTCGGACTTGAAGGGGAGGAGGAGGGCTTTCGATTTTGGGTGGTGGCAGAGGTTGGCGTGGACGGAGGCGGCGGGAAAGTGGTCGGGAACGGAGGAGCAGCATTCGTCATTGATTAGGAGAGAGGCGGGCGGGTTTTTCTAATTTTGGGGAAAATAAAAATAATAAAGGAAAAATCCTATTGGCCCGCTATTTATATATTTTGAAAATTAGGATTTTCTCACACGAGCTCCAATCCAGATCCAACGACTGTCGTCCGTAGCTAAATACCCCCATCCCGAACACAATGGGATATGTTTTGTAGGCCCTTACGACTGTTTCAGTCAGTTTTCCTTCAAATTAAAATATAAAACATTCGATATATTAATTTGAACGTACATTTCAATTTGTCGGGGCCACATATTGATTCTAAAAATTCCCGAAAAATAAATCTAGCTATGTTTTGACGTTACGGTCCCAACAAAACTAGTTTCGTCGAATTCTGAGACCGTTTGCAAAATGGCCCTTTTCTGGTCGATCCAATTTAATTGTAATTGACCAAGACACATTTTCCTTTGCCACACTCACATACTAGCTTCAAAAAATATGAAATTTTAAACCTAGCAATAACTTCACATCCTGGATCCAACAAAAGTGGTTTCGTCGAATTCCGAGGTCGTTTGCAAAATGGCCATTTTCACGGGCTATATAAATTCCATAGCGACCTTTCTGAAAATTCATTTGGCCATAACTTTTGCATCCCGCTATGAAACTTCGATTGTTCAAATTCGTTAGAAAGGTATTCACTAACAGATTTAAATATTTTTGGTTTCACTCAAATCCATTTTGTTTTGCACCCGGTAAAGTCAGTCAAAGTTTGAATTCAAATTTTGAAACTACCGCGCCATTTCAGGCCTTGTTTATAATTAGAATTAATTATATTCCTTTGCAATTGTCGATTCAAACTCAGTTTTCATCTTTATTATTTAAAATATTTATTTTAAATATTTAAAATCCACTATTTTAGCCAATTTAAAAAATTTAAATTGGTTCAGATTTTTCGGGTCGTTACATTTATATTTGTAAAAATCAGCATCATTAAATTCTATCATATTATGTGTATTTAGATCATAAAATCTATATTGCTTTGTTGTTGATAGCATAGCCAGTAAATACACATTCATATGCTATACTTTGTAAATTTATTCTCTTAGGGTGATATACGAACATATACTAAACATCCACAAGTTATAAACTAATTGATTTATAATTTCTTAAAATTTCGAAAGTGAGATTTTTACTTTTTGACTCAACGATTCTATATAGCATACAGTCAACAAAATACCCCTGCATCCAAATTCAATAAGATAGCTGCAACTAATTCGCAAAGGTTATATTTTTTTCCAGCTTTACCTTTCATTTTAGTTAAATAAGATGCACCTCTCTCATGAATTATACTGTGCAATTTATAGAAATTAAGAAACAACTAGACTCATATTATGTTCCGTTATCACTACGAAGTCTCTTTATTTTACTTATTAGATTGATTCTCAACTTCAGTTTTAAATGATTTAAGCATATCAAATGTATCACTCTTATTTTTTATAAGGTATAATCATCAATAAAAGTGATAAAGTAATTGTGTCCATGTCCAGCGAAAGTTCCATCAAGCTCACATATATCACAATGAACCAAATCTAAAGGTTCCGAAACTTTATCAACTTATTTATGTGGGTTCTTAGTATTTTTGGTGTAACATCCGGGGATTTTGACCATTCAAATCGACAATGATCCTCAATGTCGACTTAAACAAATCAAAAATATGGAAAGTTATTGGGATTTATATAAGAAAAAAAGAGAAGAAGAAAAACAAGCATAGAATCCCACAGCGGAAGGACAAAATATAATAATTAAATAAAAGTTCACGAAGTTGTAAAACATAAATTTGATTATACATTTACAACGATTATCAGAGTTATTGTCATAAACATACCAATATTTGCAGCTGAATAAATAGTAATAAATGCGTCTGCTGAGCTCCATCTTCATCTCCATAATGGTATCTTCAATAACTAAAAACTCAGGCTGACCCGAGCATAAATGAAAAGACAAAAACACTCGGATCAGAACTAAAATATTCTCATATTAGTAAAATCAAATTCATGCGACAATATGAGTGCAATAACTTAAGAGATGTTACGGGAATTTCCACCTCCTAAGGATCCGTTAAACTAGATACTATATAATATAATACGCTATTATAATAGTGTCTATGGTTAAATATAAAATATTAAAATAACGTAAGCGGGATTACACTTTTACCCTTACACCATTTATACATTGTCGTAAACATTGCATATAAAACACCAGTAACGGTCGGTGGATAGGGATGCGCCGCTATACGACAACGTTGAATCAAAATCGTTGGGGGCTCAATCAGGATAAATATGACAAGGCATTGAGGCAATACCCATCAGTAGTGATTCTACCGGATTGCGGACCCAGGCCGGTTTGTAACGCATAGCCGCAACTACCTCCACTCCAGACATACCCCCAAAATCAATCAAAGGCACCAATCAATCACAAAGTTTATATGTGGTATCGAAGAAGTATGCCTGCTCAGAGTAGCTAACTCAATTAATCTGGGTATGGCTCCTGTTTTAGTCATTTTAATTATGACCCGAAGGTTAAGGCTATCCATCATCGTTCTCTTTCTTCAAATCCAGTAATCGCCTCCAAATCCATCCAACACCATTTCTGGAACTTTACCGCGTACACAGTTGTTAAAGTGGTTTTCAGTATTGGTAGAGAGTATGGCAATATCCGATCCCGGTCTCTTTAACAACCAAACGTTTACATTTTTCACACCGGTCAGTTCATTTACATGTCAAAGAGGTTCATACCTCATGTCAAAATATCATGTTTCAAAAACATTTAATATTCAAGATAGAATATTATTTATAATAAAATCTATCTTCAAACCAATTTAAAATCTTGAAACAATTCCAACTTAAATAATTTGAATATTAAAATAGTTAATAGTATATTTAAAATAGTTTAGATATATAATAGAAATAGTGTGAAAATAAATAGTTAATTATAAAATTATTTATTAAAATTATTTATAAAATAAATAGTTATAACATAAAATAGTTTATAAAGAAAAATAATTATTATTAAATTAATTTATAAAATGGTTTAAAATACTACAGTTGGAATTAGAATCGTTTCTCTAAATTTTGTCCACCTAGACTTGAAGTCATATTTCAACCTTAAATCGATTAATCTCGATTTTAATATTTCAATTGATTTAAATTTCCATTTTTACATTCATTTTAATTAAATCCATTTACCCCAAATAGTTAAATTCCAATTCAGATCCCCATTTCAATGGTTTCAATTTATAACAAATATTGTGTAACAACCTGGAAAACCTGAACCAATTAAAAAATTTATTTCGGCAATTTTAACGGATTTTGATAATTTAAAATGATTTATTTTAAATAATAACGACTAAAAATTTATTTTAATCGAAGTTAGAACGTATATATTTATTTTAAATATAAAACGAGCAAGAAATGGCACAGCAATTCGAAAATTCGATTTTAAATTTCAAATGAATATACAGAATTCGTTTTAAGTCAGAATTGGACAAAACAAGAAATATTTGAATCTGATTAACAATATATTTCTAACGAATGTTAGAAACTGAGATTTCACTTTATAGATTGAAAGTTACGTGCAGTTTAAATTTCAGAAAAGTCGATGTGGATTTATATATATATATATTTATATATATATAAAGCCCTTAAAAATAGCCATTTTGCAAACGACCTCCATTTTCGACGAAACCATTTTTGTTAGATTCGGAATGTTAAATTGTTACTAGATTCCAATTTTCATAATTTTTGGAGTCCATTTGTGGCTATACGGGATAAATAGTGAATTGAACAGCCATTTAAGCCAGAAAAAGAGTTTTTTGAGCAAACGGACTCGAAATTCGATGAAACTAGTTTTATTAGATGTAACGACCCGGGTTTTCTAGTTATTTGAATTCAAATATTTAAATCAGTTTAAATATTTTATTTGGAAATATTAATGGATTTTCAATATTGAATTCGTTTATTTAACGACGAGTTAACGTTTATATATAATATAATTAAAACGAGCTCGAAACGACGCTGCAATTCGTAATATTGAAATATGAACTTCAATTGAATATACAAGATCCGATATAAATCAGATTTCTATGAAACAAGAACCGTTTGGTTCGATTTGATTATATTTTTCTAATGGAAGACAAAAATGGAAATTTCGTCGTATAGATTGTAAGATACGTCCAATTTGAATTTTCAAATAGTCGTTGTGGAATCGTTTATAAACCATAGCGATAATTTAATATAACTAAATATCGATTTCGAAATTGGACGAGATCTTTGAGGTGTAGTTATAATTTAATTTTTAGAATTTTACTGTAATTTTTAATTTGGAAAATACGCCACTTTTTATTTGGAGTATTTTGCACCATTTATCATCATTTTGTGGTTTCACAATATAAGTTAACCTACTAATATTATTATAATTTTGTAATCGTGGCACATTATTCGACACAACGGTATTTTCACTTTTGTCGTTGCAGCTCATGCATGAACGTAGTAATGTGTAACGGGGTACCTCTATTTTCAAATATGATATTATCTCATCTGCCGCTTTTCTTCAAAATTTATTCACATCACCTCACGTTATGTCTCGATTTAATGCTGTCATTTCACATTAAGTATTATGAGCTCTCTGCACCTTAGCATAGAAATATAGGCATGTATATATTAGCATATTTATGTACGTTTTTTTTTGTAACAAGTAAGAAACCAAAGCCTGTGCATATAGGCTGCACACATTCACTCGGAAGCCATCCTCTCTTGTCACTATATTTCTTTGCGTTCTGAAATCTGATGTTCTTTTGTTTTAAATCAACCAAACAGCCTTACATATTTTGCATCCTATTGAGCGAGACCTCGACATGTTCAGAATCAACCCTATTGCTGACACCATAATCTTTCCTTGTATTTTTAAATCATGCAGAAACCACAACCTCATTTCGTACATGCCTGCATACGTCAGTTTCTGCAAGTATTTAATGAAGGCACATGCAAAATGTTTCACGTAGCCTGTGAATTGATGCAAGCACAGCTATGGGAAATGAAGCCTACTTAAGAACAGTGCACTAGTCTAACAATCACAAATCACTGTGATGGAGAGAAATATCAACACAGCTATGAAATAAAGCTTCCAACATCGACAGTACATCCAGCATATGAAAAGAAATCTCAATGCAGCTACATTAAGCTAACCTAGGCTATCGATTAACGTTGTTATCATCCCTTACATCCTTTGCGCCTATATATATAATGTCATACCACTTTCGTTTCAGCAAAAACCATAGAAGCTTCACTCAAGACAAATAAAATATAAAATAAGAGAGAGAAATTAAAGTTGCGTGAAACAGTAGAAACCGCATAAGGGGGACGATGGCAGTAAAGTCTGTGCGTATTAATGGAGTGGGCGTGTTCACTGGGAAGCAAGCAGGTGCGAGTTTCGGTCAGGTGGAACTGGGCGTGTTGTGAAGAGCACGACATCATGCTGACGTCAGCGAGCGTGGAGCTGAGCCGGTGACTTCCACTGCGATTGTTTGCTGTTTGAACTACGGTGAAGTCATGAAGCTTGGCGCGGTGACGAGGGGTTGCTGCGTTAGACACCAGATGGGAAAGAAAAAAGGATGGAAAAAAAACAAAAGAAACGAACTGGATGGTTTACTGGAAGAAACGTTGTGAAACAAACAATGCGGAGGAAGAAAGTCTGTAGGCAACGGGCATTGTGGAAGATGAAATCCGTTCATTTCGGGTTTGGCACCGTGAGTGGGTTCAATGATGGGCCTTGGGCCGAGCTTTAAAAAAAAATCGTAGAAGAGGTTGTGCCGGATCTGGGAAGAATGGCATTTGAGGTGTTACTGGGGAAGAAGCTCACTGTAATTGTTGAGTGCGATTTGGGCTGTCATTGTTGGGCCAAGTGGGTTTCGGTAAAAAAATTAAAAGAAAAAAGAAAAAAAATTAAGAATGAGCAGCTTTCAAAACCTGAGGTGAAACCAACGCAAAAGGGAAAATATGGGTATGAAAACTATGAACGTGGGATAGGGAAAGATGGGTGGCGATGGGGGCGGATGCAAACAGGAAAGATGGGAAGGAACGTTTGCATGGGTGCGATGGAAGCTCATGTGGTGGAAGCCTTCAAGTGAAAAGGATGAACAGTAGGTATACATTATTTTGCTTAACCTTGTTTACACCACCGCCTTATAAGTATATATCTAGGTACACGGGTCTGATCAGATTAACGTAAATAGTGGGGAAAGCTCAAATATAAATTATTTGCAAGTAACGTACAATAATAATTTATAATATATTTAGGAGAGTTATTAGATAATGTGGTGCTGTATCTGGAATCATATATGACTCAATTAATATTAGTCCACGTTTAACTACATCTTATATTAGAACGTGATAAAACCAAATTTATAATATCAGAATGTTCCATATTGGATGGGATTTAACTTGTTATGCCACTTAGATCTAAGCGAAGATTGGGTCATTTTAAACCAGTTATTTAGCACGGCAAATTAAAACATAATTAAATTTAAATTAAGATCTGACCAAAGGTTTATTTATTTAAATTTAAATTGTGTCTTAGAATTAGTATAACGTTCCCGTATATTAACAAATTTTGACAAAACAAAGGACATTGGAATCGATATAACGAGCATTTCATTATGCAGTGGGCTCCGTCAGAGATGATTGCTAATGGAATTTTAATTAAATTAAACATCGATTTAATTTAATTGGAACAAGCCATCGATGATGAACGTAATCAAGGTGAGTTCAACTCAGTTATCCCACTTATAATTTATATAAGTCGGGTTTTAATATTTGTGTGCTACGTTTGCTATTTATTGACTGATTAATGGTTGTTGGTTGATTGTTAAATATTATTTAGATTAAACGGTTGTTTAATTTAAATGAAATAAAATCGTTATTGTTAACGATTATTTTCAATAGAGGTAACTTACCTTGTTGGTTACGTTTATACTAATATAAACGTATTTTGATGCTTGAATGGTTGTTATTGGTTGACCGCTACCAGTTGAATCGAATATTTATTTGCATATGATCATTATATGAACTGTATAACCGACATGATTGGATTATTGACTTGGTGGTTGTTTGTTGAATCTAAATTCAACATTTGTTTGGTTATTAACCAGTAAGTGATATTGGTTGAGGAATTTATAGCAGATGGCCAAATACAAACTGTTTTTATAAGGATCGATTTACCGTCAGGTGAATCGATAGAAATAAGGTTATGAATTTTATTTTATAACTGAAGATGATTTTTAAATATATTATTTTAATGAAGTTTATATAGAGAAAACAAACCAACTACGTGTATGTTGATTGTTTAGTCACCAATCATCATTTTCATACCAAAATCTACCGTGTGCGAAGCACGTGCTTTATCTTTTATAAAGCAAATTCTTGTACTAATGAGATTATTAAGCAACTGTGGAATGATTAGTAATGACGATTATTTGTTTTTAAGAAAACAATTAAAATAAGATAATTTTGAAATGGATTATTTAAATTATAATATTATTTATTAATTTAAATGAAAAGACGAGTTAGGGTTGATAAATGAGTTAATCAAGTTTTAAAATTGACCAAACCAACTGTTTTAAGGGAGATCAAGGTAGGAAAGGGTTTTATGTTAAACCAAAATTGGATAAACAAGTTTTTAAATGAGATGGGAACGTAAAGCGTTAATTTGAAATTAATATTACTAATAATGATATAAGTGAAATTGATGAGAGTTAAAGTAAGATTTCCCAGAATGAATGATTGAAGGTTAGAAAAGGATTTTTGTAATTAAATTGGGTAAAAGATTGGGTAATGGGATTTGTAATAAAAATCCAGATAATGAAACAAATAATTTAAATATGGTAGAGTTTAAAGGTTAATGTTTTAACCATGTATGTGACGATCCCAAAACCCCGCGACACGGTGTTAAGGATAATCATTGGAATATAACACATTAATCATCATTAGCAGATCACAGATAATAGCATAAACAGAAAATAGAATAATTTACACACATATGACAGCGGAATCATATAGATATCATCACATCAGAGAAGCACAGTACAGGATACAACTTAGTGTATAATGATACATAATCAGTCACCATCGCCTGAGGCGGAATCATACATAAAGAGTACACAAAAGGAATATCAGTCTACATCGCCAGTGGCGGAATCATAATATAGATACAATAATGGCGGAGAAAATCCAAGCCAGCACGGTGTAGTCAAGCCTCGCCATGAGCCAAAAGGTGCGTCAGAAACCTGTAACTAGGCTGCCCGTGTGAAAATGAGGGCACCCGAGTTTGCAAGGTGAAACAAACTACGAGTTAGTCATGGGACTGGTATGAGAAATCTACTCAACTTATTAACAACAATAATAAGGCAAATCAAAGGACCACGCCACTTTCGCGGAACGGGTTTACTCCAATGAGTGCTAGTGCATGAAATAAAGTAAATGATTAAATCAACGCAATGCTTTTTATAAAATGAAGCCATTATAAGACTCAGGTCCCATCACACAATGCAACACACGCCGGAGGATAGAGTTTTCCCTTATAATGGCCAAAAATGCTTCATACGTATAAAACAAAAGTATTTGATATTATTACTAGTGCATATATGTTTCAAAAGCGATTTCAATCATAAATATCAATCATAGGCGGCATAAATGACCCATACCACTATGTCGCCATACTAGTAATACAATCACAACCGCATATTTCGTATTGGAAATTGGATTCCTTCATGAGTCGAGGCAAGGGGCAAGCTCCTCTCCGATTCGAGACACTCTAGCAAATGTCCCAGGACCCCACTATGATCCTTGGATCTTCAGGGCCGGTCCTCTCTTACTTTTGAGGATTAATTATTCCTGAACACACGTTTCCCGGTCCTTACAGACCTATATCGAGGCGCCTCGCATTCCAACAACCACACAGGTGAAAAGTATATATAATGTCAGGGCTGGTAGGTCACTAACACCACCTTAGCTAGAAAGAAACGTCGTGCTCTCCCTGCAGTCACTCTCCCGTTTTTGACTCATACCGAGGTGTGAGGCTCACGAATTCACGTTATACACAAAGCTACGTCACACAGACCATGCTTTGATCATCAACCACAAGACTTTGCTTTGCAACAGAAGCCTTGATCATATGCCACTTAGGCGTGCCACACAGGCAATCCACTCCATGCGACTGATTTCTGTCAATGTATAACCTCTGAGCTCGTACGTCTCAGAGAAGGGCGTTAAGCAAGAGAATAAATTCTCCGCCGCCAAACAGATATATATTTAACAGAGATCAATCAACATAGAACAAAATCCAATGTCAGACACACAGTCCATTTACAAGTCCGTTCTGGGTCTGAACGAAACCGGAGGCACCAATTCCTCGCATATCCGTACAATCAACACTATGTTTGGACGGCTACTACTTCAATTCCTTCATGGTAGCTACTCCAATCACGAGCATCAGTAGCGCCCATCCATCCAATGTGGAGATCGTCGGTCTTCAGTCGTCTTCGACTCTTCGACTTCTCAACGTCGATCGATTATTTGAAATGAGATAAACTCGGCCTTTTCAAATAACCCACGTATATTTAGATTTTCAAATCAATTAATCACATGGTTGGACCATTCAACATTCACACTTCAGTTATTTAGTTATAATTTTCATGTCAAATACATTCAACCATCACATATCAAGCAAACCCAACAAAATTGGTTTATTTCCACTCTATACCGTCCATCGTATTTTATAACGATATATCGCCATTTTTATTTAATTTAAAACGGCCATATTTAATTAAACGACGTTTCAGGTCGTGTCGATGCACTGGCGCTGCTTTTCACTAATTTTTTTTTACACATATATGAAAATCTAACAGTTGGATCTTCACAAATTTTACATCGTTAGGAAGGTCATTTCAAAACGAATCCAACGGTTTCAGTTTTGGGAAAATCCGACGGTCGGATCTTCCACACTAACCATTTGAAGTTACGATTTCAATTTACGAACTGCAGCGTCGTTATTCGATTTAATTTAATAATATTTATATATATATATATAAATATAATCGTTTCTGGCGCTGTTTTTCTTCAGTTTTGAATTAAACATTCCAGACAATCCAACCGTCGGATCTTCACAAAGTTGGTGCCGTTGGGAAGATATTTCCAAGGCGAGCTCAACGGTTGAGGTTTCGGGAAAATCCAATGGTCGGATCTTCCGCACTAGTCGTTTGAAATCACGGTTTCAAAATATGAACTGCACGGACACGTTTTGTTTTAATTCTATTTATATTTATATATTTATATAAATATAGCTCATTCAAAAATTCCTATATCGTTTCCACTTCAATTATTTCACTAACGCCTTAAATTTTTGGAAAATTTCGCCATAACCTCCTTTGTACGGGAGGGTCTGGGAAAATTCCCAAATAGCCATACGGGCGTCTCATATCAAAAAGAAAAAGAAAAAGCCAAGCGGCTAGCCAACAGGCTCATAAAATCATCACCCAAACAAAGCGGTAAATGTGTACCTATTTGTCGGGCACAAAATTCTATTTCTCTTCTCTAGCCCCTTTTTGCTTTAACCTGTTCAATAGATATGCATATACATATATACAATTCCTATCACTTATCATTTTCCATTCAATTTCATATTTGATTTGCTTTGGTTTAAAAACACCATTCATTCGAATGTTGCATGCATAGGCTAAAATCATATCATTAGCTAGTTAAAGTATATTCCAACTCATGCACGTTTATTTGAACAAGTGGCTATTTTTAACACTTCACATTTCAAAGATGATAATTTTGGCGAACTAAAATAGATTTCAACACATGACTATTTTATTTAGTTCCTATGCATGTTAAAAATAATATTTCTATCACAAATATTTATTTCAACGTCCGCATATCTTTAGCATATCACACATATGATAAAAATGATATTTTTATCATTTAAAATATTTATTCAACCAATGTATGGTTTCAACACTTCATAGTTTCAATAAAAATGTAATTTTTATTGTTCGATCTTTTTATTCAACACATGAACTTTTCCACTACGCACATTTCTCAACAAATGAGTATTTCCATACATGGACAATTTATTTATGTTGTTCATATTAGAAAGATGGTATTTTTTATGATTGAAATTATTTATATAAGGCGAATATTTTTCATACTTCATATATATATAAAAATATGATTTTTTGTTGTTTAAACACTTCACTCATCCACGAATGAGTTTTATTTTCACACAACACTTTTCAACACATGAACAATTTCCACACATGGACATAGTTTCAATATATGACTTTAATTTCTATGCATGGAAATAATTTCAACATATGAAAATAATTCTAACACACAAAGATTATTCAAAATTTCGGCAGCATAACGGCAGGGTAGTTAAAACCGGCACCGTCCCTAGTACGGCTCCTCGCTCTACCTTAAAACCTCGCGGTTTTTGACAATGGGGATTCATGCATCTAATTCGCACGCAGGCGGCATGTTTATTTTTATTTCCACAAATATTTCCAATTCATTTCAATCACCAATGGGTATTTTTCAACCACAACCAAACAATTATTCAACCATTCGTATTTTTCATCCAATATTTCACACCAATTCACCACAATAAATATCGTCCATGGTTTGTGGACGAGGGGAGTATATATATATATATATAATATATATAATATATTTGCTATATTTGCTATATTTCACTTGCATTTCAACACATATATCAATTATTCTATGCATGTAAAAATTCATACTTCGCTCATATAGCTTACACTACGCATGTACATGAGGTATACAACACGTATGTAATTTATATTTCGCTTATATAAATTATACAAGACATTTTCCATTCAATTTCACGTTAATTTAGATTTCTCACCTTGGTTTTCTGAGCGCTAAAAATCGATACGATGTCAGAAAAATCCGCAGCTTCTTCTATTGGGTAGAGAGCTTCCTTGCGGTCTCGATGTTTCCTGTTTCATCGAATTTCGTCAACACACCAAAAAGATATGATTTTTCAAAGTGTAAAGATCAAAGGAAAACTCACTTTCACGAGCTTCAAAACTAGGTTTACGATTTTCGAGAAATCCGTGGCACGTGGGGACGATCAGGGAGTTGGACGTGGAAGAGGGGAGAGAGGGCTTTAAATCGGTGGTGGTTTGGTGGCGTTCGGTGGTCGGTGGCGTTCAGGGCGGCGGCGGGAAGCGTTCGACTTCCTGGCGTCGATGCAGGCGGAGGAGGCGACGAGGGGAGCGGCGGTTGGGTCGGATTTGAAGAGGAGGCTGGGGCGCGTCGGATGGTGGCGGCGGCGAAGGCTATAGGTGGCGGTAGCGGCGGCGGCGGAGGAGAGAAGGTAGTGAACGCGTTTCGCCATTGATCGGGGGGGGGGGGTTTCTCTTTTTTTTTTTTTTAAATTTATGAAAGGAAAAATATGATTGGCCGAGAACTATATCAAATTTTTAAGTAGTGTTTTCTCAAACGAACTCCTTTTTAAACCCAACGACTATCGCCACTATCTAAATACCCCCATTCCGGACACAATGGGATATGTTTCGTAGGCCAATTCGACTGTTACAGTCAGTTATTTTTCAAGTTAAAGTATAAAACATTTAATTTTTAACTCTGAACGCACATTTCAATTTTCCAGGGCCACAAACTAATTCGAAAAATTCCAGAAAAATAAATCTAGCTATGTTTTGACGCTACGGTCCCAACAAAACTAGTTTCGTCGAATTCTGAGGTCGTTTGAAAAATGGCCATTTTCTGGTCGATCCAATTTAACAGAAATCGACCAAACACATTTTCTTTTGCCACGCTCACATATTAGCTTCGAAAATTATAAAATTTGAAACCTAGCAATAGTTTGACATCCCGGACCCAACAAAAGTGGTTTCGTCGAATTCTGAGGTCGTATGCAAAATATCAATTTTCCAGGGCTATATTCTATATACCGACCCCTCTGAAAATTCATTCGGCCATAACTTTTGATTCCCGTTATGAAACTTCGATTTTTCAGATTCATTAGAAAGGTATTGACTAACAGATTTAAATATTTTTGGTTTCACTAAAATCCGTTATATTTTCCACCCTGCATAGTCAGTCAAAGTTTGAATTCAAATTTTCAAACTGACTCACTATTCTTAACTTACTATTTTATTGAAATATTCTATTTCAATTGTTCAAATTCCTTTGAAATAATCAATTTAAAAATTTTAAATTGGCTCGCATTTTCCGGGTTATTACAATCTCCCCTACTTAAAACTTTTCGTCCTCGAAAAGGAAACAACAGTAAAGTAGGAAATAAAATGTAAATGCAAAGTATCGTAAAGGTACCTTGCACCGGAGTTAGTCAGAGATATCCACTCTGCATTTGGGGTAAGCTTGCTTAATGCTTTCCTCAGTTTCCCAAGTACAGTCTCTAGGATCGCTGCTCCACTGCACTTTAACTAAATGAACCTTTTTGCTTCTGAGTTCTCTAGTTTCTTTGCCAACAATTTTTAATGGGTCTCTTTTGAGTGCTAATTCTGGAGTTATCTCCACATCATGTTGCGCTGCTTCTTCCACAACAAGATCCGGATCATGCACATGTCTCCTAAGTTGAGATACGTGAAATACATTGTGCACTCCAGGCAACCAATCTGGCAATTGAACCCTATAAGCAAGAGTTCCAATTCGCTCAAGTATAGGAAAGGGACCAATAAATCTCGGTGCCAACTTCCCAGTCTTTCCAAATCTGATTACTCCTCTCATCGGAGAAACCTTTAAATAAACATGATCACCAACAGCAAATGTCAAATCTCTCCTTCTAGAGTCTGCATAACTTTTCTGTCGGCTTTGGGCGGTTTTCAATCGCTTCTTAATGAAGTCCACTTTATCCGATGCTTCCCTTATCATATCGGGTCCTAGTACAAGTCTGTCGCCAGGTTCTACCCAACATGCTGGAGATCTGCAGGGTCTGCCATATAATGCTTCAAACGGTGACATTCTCAAACTTGCTTGATAGTTATTGTTATATGAGAATTCTGCCAAATGCAAATGATCTTCCCATGACCCACCAAAATCGATTATACAAGCCCGCAATAAATCTTCCAGAGTTCTATTCACCCGCTCAGTTTGGCCATCTGTTTGTGGGTGATAAGCGGTGCTCATATTCAGTTTCGTTCCCAATTCTGTCTGGAAAGCCTCCCAGAACTTGCTAGTAAATAGGGGATCTCTATCACTGACTATGCTGATGGGAATTCCATGCAGCTTAACAATTTCTTTGAAATATATCTGTGCTAGACTTTGGGCAGTTCTATCGGATCTGACAGGTATAAAATGGGCAGTCTTCGTGAAGCGATCTACGATTACCCAAATGCTGTCATTACCCTTCTTGGTTCGCGGCAAACCATCTATGAAATCCATGGAAATCTGTTCCCATTTCCAACCTGGGACTTCCAACGGTTGCAACAGTCCAGCTAGCTTCTGTTGGTCACTCTTGACCAATTGACAAGTAGGGCATCTGCTAACATACAAAGAAATATCTCTTTTCATTGCCTTCCACCAAAAAGTGCGTTTGATATCGTTGTACATTTTACTCACCCCAGGATGGATGCAAAATTTGGACTTATGGCTTTCGTCCAGCACTTCTCTTTTAAGCTCGGGAATGTCGGGAACACATATTCTTCTATTCAGCCTCAGAACTCCTTCTCTATCCACTTGGAAACTGGAGCCTTCGCCCCTTTGAATCCTTTTTATCATCTCTTTCACAAAATTGTCACTCTTCTGAAGAACAGATATCCTATCGATCAATCCAGGTGTAATTATAAGATTGGCAATGATTGCGGTTTTCCTACTAAGTGCATCCGCTACTACGTTAGCTTTCCCCGGCGTATACAGGATATCAAGATCATACGCCACAAGAAATTCTAGCCAACGCTGCTGTCTAAGATTCAGATCTTTCTGGGTATATAAATACTTCAACGATTGATGATCTGTGTACAGTATAAATTTCTCGCCCAACAAGTAATGCCTCCAGATTTTTAGGGCAAATACGATGGCTAGCAACTCAAGATCATGAGTCACATAATTCTTCTCATGCGGTTTCAATTGGCGGCTTGCATAAGCGACTACTTGGCCTCTCTGCATTAACACGGCACCAAGACCTCTGATAGAAGCATCTGTCCAAACCGTTAAATCCTGATTGCCATCAATAATAGTTAACACTGGAGCGGTGGTCAGCTTCGATTTCAATTCCTGGAAAGCTTCTTCACAGTCGGAAGTCCATTTAAACTTCTCATGTTTCTTGGTGAGCTTCGTTAACGGACCGGATATCTTCGAAAAATCCTTAACGAACTTTCGATAATAACTAGCCAACCCCATAAAACTTCTAACTTCTGTGGGAGTAGTGGGTTGTTTCCAGTCTTGAATCGCTGTTATTTTGCTTGGGTCAACAGAAATTCCTTTCTCTGACACGACATGGCCAAGAAATTTAACTTCTTCTTGCCAGAAGACACATTTAGAGAATTTGGCTTTGAAGACGTTCTTCCTTAGAATCTCCAATACTTGTTCCAAGTGTTTTTCATGCTCGGGTTTTGATTTGGAGTAAATTAAAATATCATCGATGAATACGAGGACAAATTTATTCAGAACTCCCCTGAACACTCTATTCATTAGATCGACAAAGTATGCTGGAGCGTTGCATAGGCCAAACGGCATTACTAACCATTCATAAAATATGTCTGGGCCTCTGAAAGCGGTCAAAGGAACGCACTCTTCTGCTATTCTCAATTGATGAAAACGTGTAGCTAGGTCCATTCGGGAAAATACTTTCGCCCCATTCAATTGGTCTAGCAAATCATCAATGCGGGGTAGTGGATATTTATTTTTAAGAGTCTGTTTGTTGAGGTCTCGGTAATCAACACATAATCTAAGAGTACCGTCAGACTTCGGGACAAACACAACAGCTGCACCCCAATTGGAAAAACTCGGTCTGATTAGATCTTTCCACAACAGTTGATGAGTTTGATCGCCTAATTCTTCTTTTTCTTTCGGAGTCATTCTGCGAATTGGATGCACCACTGGTCTGGCATTAGGAATTAGATCGATTCGGAATTCTATTTCTCTTTGCGGAGGTAAGTTTTCAACTTCTTCAAACACATCCGCATAGTTTCTAACAATCGGAATCTTTTCCACGGAAGTGGGGATAAGTTCTAATGCTGACCAAAATTCTTCTCTATTTGGATTCGAACCATGACAAGGAACCATAATACATCCAAGCTTCGTTCGAATTTTAACGATTCTTTCCGCACAATTCACTTCGGCTTCATATTTCGTTAACCATTCTAACCCCAGGATAACGTCGAATTCAGGAAAATCCATAACAATTAAATTAATGGGAAACTTGTAGGAAGAATAAGGGATTGGCACTCTACAACAGGAACTAAGAGTAACAGGACCCCCTATCGGGTTATGAACTTCAACCGATTCTTTAAGCTTTCGCTGTTTTAACTTTAATTTGTGCACTGTATTACTAGCAATAAAACTACGCGATGCACCTGTGTCAAATAATACAGAAACAGGAATATTTTTAATTGTAAGGGTACCTCCCAAAACATCGGGTTTACCTGCTCCGTCGGAAGCAGCTGGCGGGCTAGACCCGTCATAGACATGAGCTACTGTAGCTTTCTTCAACAAAGGACAGTCTTTGACCAGATGATCGGTCTTGCGACAATTAAAGCACGAGCGAGGGTTCTGAGAGCCTTGGCTCGAGCCTTGAGAGTTTGTTTTCTGTTTCTTCGGAGCTGTGCAGACGTTTGAGTAGTGCCCCGGCTTACCACAGTTAAAGCAATTTCCTCTTGGCGGCTTGCCAGTCTGAGGTTTGGAAGATGCTGCTTGGCTTGACTCGCCCTGATTTACAGCAGGCTTGCGCTTGTTTCTGGCTTGGCTTCTAGCGCGATCCTGATCCAGATGTCTTTGATCCAGGTCTTCATAGTTGCATGTCATTTCCACTAGCTCATTGAAATCCAGCTTGACATGGGCCATGGCTCTATCATGATATTGTCGTCTTAGTCCAAGGATAAACCTCTTATTTTTGGACTTCGCAGTAGCAACGAGCTCAGGAGCATAGGGCGACAACATTGTAAATTTGTTCAGATAATCTTGCACGGAAAGATCCCCTTGCTGGAGATTGGCGAAGTCATCGTGCATTCTTTCTAGAGCTTGTTCTGGGACACATTTCTCCTTGAAGAGTTCTTTGAATCCATCCCATGTTCTTCCAGCTTCTCTATTCCCAGCGGTAAGAGACTCCCACCATAATTCGGCTTGTTCCTGCATAAGCCAGGCGCCCATAACAGCTTTGTCTTCGTCTCCTAGCCTTAGGCCTTCAAGAATTTTCTCGCATGTTTTGAGCCATGCAAGGGCCTCTATTACGGTGCCAGTTCCCGAGAAGCTCTTGCCTCCTAAGTTCTTATATCTCTTAGCTACACGGTCGAGCTCGAAGTATTGAGCTGCCGGAGGTTGTATCAAAGGTCCTTCTTGAGATGGGATTTCTCCCCTACCTCGGCCTCGGCCGGCACGGCCTCCTCTAGCGGCGGCTGCTCTGGTAGCCATTTGTCAAATTCTGTATAAGTAACGAAAAAGTCAGCTAACAGAAATGATAGTCTATTACATAGTTAAGCAGAAATTCTACGGAAAGATAACGATGGACTGATCAATTGTTTTTGCTAATCTGCTCAGCTCATTCTAGGACTTTACTAGTCCTATCTCTAATGAGCGACTCGCCTTAGAATACTACTGATTCTATTTTGACGAAGTGTTTAATGTGTTAGACTCCAGAACTAAGGTTAACCAAAGCTCTGATACCAGCTGTGACGATCCCAAAACCCCGCGACACGGTGTTAAGGATAATCATTGGAATATAACACATTAATCATCATTAGCAGATCACAGATAATAGCATAAATAGAAAATAGAATAATTTACACACATATGACAGCGGAATCATATAGATATCATCACATCAGAGAAGCACAGTACCGGATACAACTTAGTGTATAATGATACATAATCAGTCACCATCGCCTGAGGCGGAATCATACATAAAGAGTACACAAAAGGAATATCAGTCTACTTCGCCAGTGGCGGAATCATAATATAGATACAATAATGGCGGAGAAAATCCAAGCCAGCACGGTGTAGTCAAGCCTCGCCATGAGCCAAAAGGTGCGTCAGAAACCTGTAACTAGGCTGCCCGTGTGAAAATGAGGGCACCCGAGTTTGCAAGGTGAAACAAACTACGAGTCAGTCATGGGACTGGTATGAGAAATCTACTCAACTTATTAACAACAATAATAAGGCAAATCAAAGGACCACGCCACTTTCGCTGAACGGGTTTACTCCAATGAGTGCTAGTGCATGAAATAAAGTAAATGATTAAATCAACGCAATGCTTTTTATAAAATGAAGCCATTATAAGACTCAGGTCCCATCACACAATGCAACACACGCCGGAGGATAGAGTTTTCCCTTATAATGGCCAAAAATGCTTCATACGTATAAAACAAAAGTATTTGATATTATTACTAGTGCATATATGTTTCAAAAGCGATTTCAATCATAAATATCAATCATAGGCGGCATAAATGACCCATACCACTATGTCGCCATACTAGTAATACAATCACAACCGCATATTTCGTATTGGAAATTGGATTCCTTCATGAGTCGAGGCAAGGGGCAAGCTCCTCTCCGATTCGAGACACTCTAGCAAATGTCCCAGGACCCCACTATGATCCTTGGATCTTCAGGGCCGGTCCTCTCTTACTTTTGAGGATTAATTATTCCTGAACACACGTTTCCCGGTCCTTACAGACCTATATCGAGGCGCCTCGCATTCCAACAACCACACAGGTGAAAAGTATATATAATGTCAGGGCTGGTAGGTCACTGACACCACCTTAGCTAGAAAGAAACGTCGTGCTCTCCCTGCAGTCACTCTCCCGTTTTTGACTCATACCGAGGTGTGAGGCTCACGAATTCACGTTATACACAAAGCTACTTCACACAGACCATGCTTTGATCATCAACCACAAGACTTTTCTTTGCAACAGAAGCCTTGATCATATGCCACTTAGGCGTGCCACACAGGCAATCCACTCTATGCGACTGATTTCTGTCAATGTATAACCTCTGAGCTCGTACGTCTCAGAGAAGGGCGTTAAGCAAGAGAATAAATTCTCCGCCGCCAAACAGATATATATTTAACAGAGATCAATCAACATAGAACAAAATCCAATGTCAGACACACAGTCCATTTACAAGTCCGTTCTGGGTCTGAACGAAACCGGAGGCACCAATTCCTCGCATATCCGTACAATCAACACTATGTTTGGACGGCTACTACTTCAATTCCTTCATGGTAGCTACTCCAATCACGAGCATCAGTAGCGCCCATCCATCCAATGTGGAGATCGTCGGTCTTCAGTCTTCTTCGACTCTTCGACTTCTCAACGTCGATCGATTATTTGAAATGAGATAAACTCGGCCTTTTCAAATAACCCACGTATATTTAGATTTTCAAATCAATTAATCACATGGTTGGACCATTCAACATTCACACTTCAGTTATTTAGTTATAATTTTCATGTCAAATACATTCAACCATCACATATCAAGCAAACCCAATAAAATTGGTTTATTTCCACTCTATACCGTCCATCGTATTTTATAACGATATATCGCCATTTTTATTTAATTTAAAATGGCCATATTTAATTAAACGACGTTTCAGGTCGTGTCGATGCACTAGCGCTGCTTTTCACTAATTTTGTTTTACACATATATGAAAATCTAACCATTGGATCTTCACAAATTTTACATCATTAGGAAGGTCATTTCAAAACGAATCCAACGGTTTCAGTTTTGGGAAAATCCGACGGTCGGATCTTCCACACTAACCATTTGAAGTTACGATTTCAATTTACGAACTGCAGCGTCGTTATTCAATTTAATTTAATTATATTTATATATATATAAATATAATTGTTTCTGGCGCTGTTTTTCTTCAGTTTTGAATTAAACATTCCAGACAATCCAACCGTCGGATCTTCACAAAGTTGGTGCCGTTGGGAAGATATTTCCAAGGCGAGCTCAACGGTTGAGGTTTCGGGAAAATCCAATGGTCGGATCTTCCGCACTAGTCGTTTGAAATCACGGTTTCAAAATATGAACTGCACGGCCACGTTTCGTTTTAATTCTATTTATATTTATATATTTATATAAATATAGCTCATTCAAAAATTCTTATATCGTTTCCACTTCAATTATTTCACTAACGCCTTAAATTTTTGGAAAATTTCGCCATAACCTCCTTTGTACGGGAGGGTCTGGGAAAATTCCCAAATAGCCACACGGGCGTCTCATATCAAAAAGAAAAAGAAAAAGCCAAGCGGCTAGCCAACAGGCTCATAAAATCATCACCCAAACAAAGCGGTAAATGTGTACCTATTTGTCGGGCACAAAATTCTATTTCTCTTCTCTAGCCCCTTTTTGCTTTAACCTGTTCAATAGATATGCATATACATATATACAATTCCTATCACTTATCATTTTCCATTCAATTTCATATATTATTTGCTTTGGTTTAAAAACACCATTCATTCGAATGTTGCATGCATAGGCTAAAATCATATCATTAGCTAGTTAATGTATATTCCAACTCATGCACGTTTATTTGAACAAGTGGCTATTTTTAACACTTCACATTTCAAAGATGATAATTTTGGCGAACTAAAATAGATTTCAACACATGACTATTTTATTTAGTTCCTATGCATGTTAAAAATAATATTTCTATCACAAATATTTATTTCAACGTCCGCATATCTTTAGCATATCACACATATGATAAAAATGATATTTTTATCATTTAAAATATTTATTCAACCAATGTATGGTTTCAACACTTCATAGTTTCAATAAAAATGTAATTTTTATTGTTCGATCTTTTTATTCAACACATGAACTTTTCCACTACGCACATTTCTCAACAAATGAGTATTTCCACACATGGACAATTTATTTATGTTGTTCATATTAGAAAGATGGGATTTTTTATGATTGAAATTATTTATATAAGGCGAATATTTTTCATACTTCATATATATATAAAAATATGATTTTTTGTTGTTTAAATACTTCACTCATCCACGAATGAGTTTTATTTTCACACAACACTTTTCAACACATGAACAATTTCCACACATGGACATAGTTTCAATATATGACTTTAATTTCTATGCATGGAAATAATTTCAACATATGAAAATAATTCTAACACACAAAGATTATTCAAAATTTCGGCAGCATAACGGCAGGGTAGTTAAAACCGGCACCATCCCTAGTACGGCTCCTCGCTCTACCTTAAAACCTCGCGGTTTTTGACAATGGGGATTCATGCATCTAATTCGCACGCAAGCGGCATGTTTATTTTTATTTCCACAAATATTTCCAATTCATTTCAATCACCAATGGGTATTTTTCAACCACAACCAAACAATATCAACCACAAACAATTATTCAACCATTCGTATTTTTCATCCAATATTTCACACCAATTCACCACAATAAATATCGTCCATGGTTTGTGGACGAGGGGAGTGTATATATATATATATATATATATAATATATATTTGCTATATTTGCTATATTTCACTTGCATTTCAACACGTATATCAATTATTCTATGCATGTAAAAATTCATACTTCGCTCATATAGCTTACACTACGCATGTACATGAGGTATACAACACGTATGTAATTTATATTTCGCTTATATAAATTATACACGACATTTTCCATTCAATTTCACGTTAATTTAGATTTCTCACCTTGGTTTTCTGAGCGCTAAAAATCGATACGATGTCAGAAAAATCCGCAGCTTCTTCTATTGGGTAGAGAGCTTCCTTGCGGTCTCTATGTTTCCTATTTCATCGAATTTCGTCAACACACCAAAAAGATATGATTTTTCAAAGTGTAAAGATCAAAGGAAAACTCACTTTCATGAGCTTCAAAACTAGGTTTACGATTTTCGAGAAATCCGTGGCACGTGGGGACGATCAGGGAGTTGGACGTGGAAGAGGGGAGAGAGGGCTTTAAATCGGTGGTGGTTTGGTGGCGTTCGGTGGTCGGTGGCGTTCAGGGCGGCGGCGGGAAGCGTTCGACTTCCTGGCGTCGATGCAGGTGGAGGAGGCGACGAGGGGAGCGGCAGTTGGGTCGGATTTGAAGAGGAGGCTGGGGCGCGTCGGATGGTGGCGGCGGCGAAGGCTATAGGTGGCGGTAGCGGCGGCGGCAGAGGAGAGAAGGTGGTGAACGCGTTTCGCCGTTGATCGGGGGGTTTTCTCTTTTTTTTTTTTTTTAAATTTATCAAAGGAAAAATATGATTGGCCGAGAACTATATCAAATTTTTAAATAGTGTTTTCTCAAACGAACTCCTTTTTAAACCCAACGACTGTCGCCCCCAGCTAAATACCCCCATTCCGGACACAATGGGATATGTTTCGTAGGCCAATTCGACTGTTACAGTCAGTTATTTTTCAAGTTAAAGTATAAAACATTTAATTTTTAACTCTGAACGCACATTTCAATTTGTCAGGGCCACAAACTGATTCGAAAAATTCCAGAAAAATAAATCTAGCTATGTTTTGACGCTACGGTCCCAACAAAACTAGTTTCGTCGAATTCTGAGGTCGTTTGAAAAATGGCCATTTTCTGGTCGATCCAATTTAACAGAAATCGACCAAACACATTTTCTTTTGCCACGCTCACATACTAGCTTCAAAAATTATGAAATTTGAAACCTAGCAATAGTTTGACATCCCGGACCCAACAAAAGTGGTTTCGTCGAATTCCGAGGTCGTATGCAAAATATCAATTTTCCAGGGCTATATTCTATATACCGACCCCTCTGAAAATTCATTCGGCCATAACTTTTGATTCCCGTTATGAAACTTCGATTTTTCAGATTCATTAGAAAGGTATTGACTAACAGATTTAAATATTTTTGGTTTCACTAAAATCCGTTATATTTTCCACCCTGCATAGTCAGTCAAAGTTTGAATTCAAATTTTCAAACTGACTCACTATTCTTAACTTACTATTTTATTGAAATATTCTATTTCAATTGTTCAAATTCCTTTGAAATAATCAATTTAAAATTTTTAAATTGGCTCGCATTTTCCGGGTTATTACAATGTACTAAATCAATAAATTAATAATAATGATATATTTGAAAGGAAGATTTCCAAGGTAAGAAGATTTTTTAAAACCATATGTTGAATGAAATAATGAAATGGTAATTGTTGGTATTAGAATGAATATGAGTTTTAAATTACAACTTGTATTTATCTTAAGATAAGAATGTTGTTGATAAAGGTCTGAGAGGTAATTAAAATACCCCAACTTGAACGACTTCAGTATTATCGAAAGATGATAATAGTTGTAATAGTGGATGTGTTTGAAGTAATTTATTTGAGGAATAATAATATAACATTATTTGAAGAAGTTGTCGATATAAAATGGGATTCCAGAAATAAAAGAAAAAAACGGCTTGAGAAAATGAAACGATATTTCCAAAATAAAAGGGGATTGGTGAAGATATAACGATACTTTCAAAAGTAAGGAAAAGAGATTTATAATAATTTTATTCTAAAGGATAAGTGACGGGGATTGGGTTCAAATAATGAGACCAAAAGGGAATTTCGAAATGATCGTTTTGAGAATGATAAATGGAATCGGTTTTCCAATTATCGGTAATAAGTGATGTTATAGAAAATGTTTAAAATAGTAGTTAACGGGTAATGTGATATTGATTTAAGATATTTTTCTAAGTATCAGCATAAATTGATTTGAGAAATTTATATTATTTAATGGCCAAGTGACGCTGTGTTCTGAACAAATGGATCTGTGTTATTTTTATAATTGTTTATTTTGATAGTTAAATAACCAACTATCAAAATCTGTCCCAACGATATTGGTAACGGAAGACGGGGATCGAAATTATATTCGAAAACCATTCCAACCAATAAATACGAATACGCCGAAGATGCTGATCGAGATGGAGCAAATTGAAGACCGTAGATCTTCATGAAACAGAAGTGTTACTTACAGTCTCTAGCTGATCCCTAGAGATATATTGTGATTCTGTCGTGGTTGAAATATACGGGTTGCAAGGACTACTCGCTACTGATTTATAGGATGATTCCTAGGATGCGGTAGGAGGGTGCCTTCGGTTCATCCTGGTCCTGGATGACTTGTATGGACGATGTGAATGGTGACCAGAAGTTCCAAAAATTGATTATAACCTCAAGCCTCATCAACCGGGAAATGACAAAAATCGGGCAGGCAGCATAGCTATGTGGGTCACTCCCATTAGGGTGTATAATCACCTATCTAGAGAAATTCCTTTTGCTTCTTTAATCTATCGATGCTGTCCCTATCGGGAAATGGTGGTTTGAGTCCAACCGTTGGTGATATACATTCGATACACTCAAGCGAAATGAGTGGTTGGTCATGTGTGGGTCGGGTTGCAAGATGTTCTTGTTGAACCCAATGTTTTCGCCTCTAGATATACACTATCGGTAGGTGGTCCCATACCTTGTCATAGTCGGAAATCCAATCTCCAATAAGCGCCCGCGGTTTTGTTTGTATACTATATATATAGAGCGTGAGATGCAAGCGTTCTACTAAATTCTATTTATTTGTATTTAGACACTATTATAATATCAGACAAGTATTGATTTTCAAAATGTTTTGGGTTATCGTAAGGTAAAAACCGTCCGTGTTTATGTGTGGATTCGGTCTTACGATTATCTTTTTCTTTCGAAAGAATTTTGACTTTGAAATCAAGTTGGATGATTCCCCTTAAAACTTTGCGAGTTTATCTCACTCTGGTTCACCAGACTGACCCGGTGTTTTGTAAATGCTCGGGTTAGACCGGGTGTAAAGGTTCAGGTTACCAGATGTTTTGAAGTCCAAAGACAAGCTGAAGGAGTTCAGACGTATGATGTTCAACCGTTATTGTTCCGCTGTGTGTTATATATATGAGGACAGACTATTATAATTGTCCAGGTGAATTGATGTACTCTGATGTTGTAAGTATTATTTCAAGCTCTCAATAAAAGTTATTTCTATATTATATTTTGTTCCGCTGCGATGTGAGAATTTGTGATGTATTAGTTCTTCTTCTTATTCTTCTATTCTAATATTCTTTCTTCCTTATCTCACCCTCTGATTTCTTCCTAATAACTATCTATGTTTTCGATCCTTGGGTTTTGATAAGTGAAACAGGATCTGTATTATTATCGGAATTCGGGCTCGAATTCCCGCAGGTTGTTACATTAGAACCGTATCACCAAGACATAGCAGCATGTCAATTTTCATCGCCAACAGTGTTCGTGTGTGGCCGCGGCATCGATAACTGTCGATTGGAGACAGCGCCAACTAAAGAAAATAATAAAAAAATCCGCTATATAATATCTTTTCCTCCACAAAACCCTCACTTCTCTCCCTCTTCTTCTTTGGAAATCGGCAGCCCTTTCCTCCCTCAAAAACATTTTGCAAAAATGCCCCTAAAACTAAATAATTTATATCTCCCAAACCGTATAGAGTAAGACCATGAAATTTTGCGAGATGGTAGATCATGATGAGCACTAGCTACTGTAAAAATTTGGTAGTGATTGGACTGGTGGTTTGGTCGGAATAGGGCTCGACGTGCAGCAGGTCAGTTTTCGTATTTTGGTTGCGGCGGGCCCCACGTTGAGAATTAGGTCAAGCGGTTTGGAGGGAAGGTAGAGGGAAAGCATACGAAGATTTCGGCGGTCGTGGCATGGTCCCAGGTGGCCCGAGTTGGCCGTAACGTCAATTTTATTGGAGGGATGCTGAAAACAAGACAGTCGCAAATATGAGTAATTTCTCGTCGATTCATGCTTTTTCAGGCAAAGGGACCAAAGGAAAAATTGTCCGAGAGGTCGAGACCAAGACACTGGTAAAAATTGGGGGCATTTGGAGCACCGAGGCGGCCGCAGCACTGAGATGAACGGAAACTGCAGTTTTCCGTTCAAGTGCAGATCGTGGGGCCTACGTGGCGAATTGGAGGGGGATAGCACCAGGCGTGGAAAGAGGAGGAGAATCCGGAGAGAATGGCGCTGGTTTTGTGCAATTCCAACTTACGGTTTGGCCGTGGCGAGAGCATTTTAAGTTGAGGGTATCGTTTAGAGAAGAAGGTGAATAGTGATCTTATTAATATCTTTTTTCCACGTACTCCAAATCGCATGAAAAAGGATCCTTTGCGACCGCGGAGTCGAGAGCTTCGCAACAAAACTGACCGGGTCCAAATTGGAGCTTGTTTGAATTTGGAGCAAATTTAAATCCAAACAGTACCAAACCGTTAATTAAAGACCGACGGAGTGGAAATCAAAGGTGAGAACTTCTCACCAAATTTATTTTATACAGTTATTTATTTAATAACTGCATATATGAACTGTTCCCCGTCGTCCACAGACCATGGACGACTTGTTTGTTTGATTATGTTGTGAAAGTTGGTTGTGATGTGAAATGGACTATGTAAAATATTCATGTGTTGAATAAAATAAATATTCATGTGTTTAATAAAATAAATATTCATGTGTTGAATAAAATAAAATAAAATATTTATGTGTTGAAATAAAATAAATACTCATTTACAAATCGGGCGATTTGTTTATGTACAGTTATTTTACTGATATGAATTGGGATGATAAATTTTACACATTGCCCAACTGCACAAATAAAATATGTGTTTGTTGATTGAAACCCTACATGGGTATTGGGATGATAATTGATGTACACTAATCCCAATTGTTTAGTTGTATGTCAATCGATGAGTTGACAGATTGTGTAAGCGTTAATTATTTATATTTAATGCTTATGCAGTTGTGTGATGCACTTTGCATGATTGATGATTGTTTGTCATTGCTATTATATACATGTGTTGTATAGAATCTGTAACACCCCACGTCCATTAATGTCACTCACGAAGGGAATGCATTAACTTCCATGGAGGTTATAAGTGAATATAGAACAGAAAAATTACAACAAGACAGATAGTAAATAGTACTTGGAAATCTAAAACTTCATTTTATTGCAGCGGAAATTAAACATGTTTGTTACATCATAAAACCATATATCATAACCAAGTACAATATCCATCTTCATAAAAACAAAATACATAATCCCATTACATAAATAGCCATTAAAAAGATAACAAGCTGGACTTTACTTCAACGGTCCAAGCTTTCCAAAGAGAGATGAAGCAATTCAATCAAACTCCACTAGAGCTGGGCCCAACCTGAGGACCTGGAGGGGGAAAAAGGATAGAAATAGACGGGGTAAGACATAAAGTCTGGCAAGTATGATAATTCTAACAAACCTATTATCAAAATAACTAGACTAAGGCATAAGCTGGAAGACAAGTAAATGTCTATGAACTCTTAGGAAGATAAAGATAGCGTTTAAGATAACGTTAAAGATAACAGTAAAGGCACACCTAATTACTAACGAATGATTACTACACTGCACCGCACATTACTACACTGCACCACACCAGTCACCCTATTGTTTGATCCCACTTGCTTCACACAGAAACTTTATAAATAGCCTTACGTACCCCTAGCTGACTACATAGGTGCCTTCTGCCCCTATCTCCACTAGGTGTACCCCACTACCCACTTTCGATTGGCTCCCTACTCGTAGATACCCGTGCTGGCCCCACAGTGGGGTGTATCACTCCCGTAAAGTGGCAACCCGATACAACTTGAGAATGCACGACTTATACCTACACGATGCAACAACGTCTTACCTACCAGCCCGGGTCCACACACGCATACGAAACCCGTTGGACTTGCGTTGCCACCGCTCCCCGTTTTGGCCTCTCACAGTCGAACCCAGCATGCGTGTCCCGTCCTTGACTTGGGTCGAGCCCACAAAGATACGTTTGGGATATTGGTCGAAATGGGCCCCCACAAGCTACCCACCTAAGCTTGTCACTAGTATATCCCACTTAACCCTCTTAGTCATGTTCATTTACATGTGTGTTTGGTTAAGTCTTACTAATCGTATTTCACATGCCACTAAGGGCACCCCCTAGATTCCTCATGCCACCCAAGGCACCTACTTAACCCCCATGTCCCACCTTACATGTTTATCTGGTTAAGTATTTCTTAATTCATTCAGGCCATAACCTCATAAAGACCTCTCACATTAGACTGGCATTTATGGCAGCTGGATTTACCGGGCGGGTCCGGGCAATCTTACACATAAATAGTGTTTGGTTAAGTCTTATTAATTAAGTCAACTTTTAATGATGTCCATAATTGACTCAATTATAGCCATCCACTTATGGCATGCAAAATCATATCAATTGCACCCCAACTTTTTAATATTAAATCCTTAATATTACCCCTACCCCACGTTTATACGTTCGCTTATTCAACGCATAATATACGCTAGACTTGTATAGTCTAACACCTAGCACAAAGATAAATTATCACAACATATAGACAATTAAAATAAATCTAATCATAATAGGGGTGAAACTTGCATAAACTACACATGTTAAGGATCAAAAGGTGTCAACTTGTTAAATGTCTCAATTTACATGATATGATCATAGCCCAAATCTATACATAAACTTGCATATGGGGTTTTTAGGCAACATGATGATGGTGTGAACTAGCATAGGATATCACATATGTCATAGCATAATTCTAGATGTCATAATAGATGTCTTGGCATATGTTCATAAGTTTTCTAATCAATCTAACTTGCATATGTGACTTGTCATATAGATCAACATAACCCAAACATGATGATTTAATTAATATGAACTAACTAGCATAGATGGTTACATCATGGCCTTTTTAACATGTATGATTCATCACAACTTAGCATAGAAACTTTCAACATACATAACATCATCATAGCATGATTTACAACATATAAGATATCATCATCACATAACATTGGATTTACAATATACATGATAGCAAAAGGGGTTTACAACAACATATATGATAATTCACATCATCTACTCATAATCCATTCATAACACAACCTAATTAAAATGATAATAATCTTGTTAAGATCATCATACTCACAATTTAGAGAAGAAAAGAGAGAGTTTTGCTTTGCTTTAGGGTTGAGAGAATTAGAATTGAATTTGCTTTTCTTCTTTCTTAGTTGGCGGCGGCTCCATTGATTTCCATGGCGACGGTAACTATTCTATTTTAATTAGGTTTAGGGTTAGCATTAGGATGTATTTATAGGTGTAGGAAGTTATTTAGGACCATTAGATTAACCCTGAACCATGAGAACCAATCAAATGCAAAATCTGCATTTGAGCGAATCGGCCCACGGGTTGACAGCCAAACACCCTGGATTAACCCCTAGTCGACCCAGCAGAGCTCGGGTCGACCTCAAAAATGGGCCGGTTCGGTTATTCCCCCTCCCAATTCGCTGTTTTGAACTTTTTCGCATATTTATTTATTTAATTTTTAATTTATATATATATATATATATCAATATATATATTCCTCTGCGCAACCCATTTCACTTAATTCTTTTCTAAAAATTAAGTATACTTTAATTTGTGAATTTTAGTGTTATAAAATTACGGGGTGTTACATTCTCCCCTCCTTAAAGGATTCCGTCCCCGAAATCTCCAAGTCAAGAAGAATGTATATCCTACCATCTAATCGTCCATCTACTCAACAATCAAACACCAGCATCCATTGTCCTTAAAAGACTTCTAATGCTTTAATGTTTATATGCACAGTGTGTGTATATGTCCATATCTAATGCAAAATTAGGCGGTCTACTGATTCAGTCGACCTCCTTAGTGCAATTCATGATAGTGCCATGCGTCCAATATGTATGCAAAAGATTCCTAATGATACATATTAATTCTATATGCGTGCACAACCATCCACCCGAATGCAGCAACTATATGATAATACAACCATTATACATCCATTTTACTAAATACATCCATATATATGCAATATGCAATATGAAGTGACTGAGCCGATCTGGTGCCTAATAGTGTGTGTATATGCATCCACGAGCAACCACTAGCAAACACTTGCATCCACTTTGCATCCACCATACATAACATGTCTCAAACACATGTTTCAACCATAGGATTATCCTAACTAAAGGTCAAAGATACTAGCGAGAGGATACACTAAAGATAAGATAAGTACAAGATAAGCGATAAAGGAGAAATTAAAGGACATACCCTCGAAAAGGAAAGGGTATCGTGAACGCATCTTCTCTTCTGTCTCCCAAGTAGTGTTTCTCTCATCATCTCCCCATTGTACTTTGACTAGTCTGACCTCTCGATTCCTCAACCTCTTGATCTTAGACCCAAGAATGCGCGTTGGAGCTCGTCGAATCGTCGCGTCACGCTCGATCTCCACCTCTCTAAGCAAGCTCGGCTCTACCACTTCCGCGGTCTTGTGCAAGCACTTCCTCAAATGTGACACATGGAATACGTCGTGTACACCACTAAGTCTCTCAGGCAACTCCATTCTATACGCCATCTATCCAATTTTCTCCTTAATAGGAAACGGCCCTACAAACCTTGGTGCTAATTTCCCAACGGACCCAAAGCGAACAACGTTTCGTAATGGAGACACTTTGACAAAGACCATGTCCCCAACTTCAAACTCGAGATCTGTCCTCCTCTTATCCGCATAAGATTTCTGCCTATCTTGCGCTGCTTTCATCCTCCTTCGAATCAAGTCGACCTTCTCCGAAGTCTCCCTAATCATATCGGGCCCAAGTAAGATCTTATCCGTAGATTCCCACCAACATGTAGGTGAACGACAAGGTCGTCCATATAGAGCTTCGAATGGTGCCATACCAATGCTGGACTGAAAGCTATTATTATATGCGAACTCAACCAATGGAAGATGCTCTTCCCATGTACCCCCAAAGTCTAGGATACATAGCCTCAACAGATCCTCTAGAATGCGATTCACCCTCTCAGTCTGGTCGTCCGTCTAAGGATGATATGCGGTGCTCAAACATAACTGAGTCCCTACCGCCTCTTGTAAGCTTCTCCAAAATTCGCTAGTGAAAATAGGATCGCGGTCGCTCACTATGCTAGAAGGAACACCGTGCAAACGAACTATTTCTCGAACGTATACGGAGGCTAACCATGGAGTAGTCCTCTTACTCTTTACGGGAATGAAATGGGCGCTTTTAGTAAGTCTATCTACTATAACCCAAATTCCCGTATTACCATTCCTTGATCGCGGTAACCCATCCACAAAATCCATCAAGATGCTTTCCCATTTCCATAGTGGAACCTCCAATGGGTGATGCAACCCACCGGGTTTCTTTTGCTCCGCTTTTACTTGTTGGCACACCAAGCATCTAGCGACATACTCGGCCACGTCTTTCTTCATGCCGGCCCAAAAGTAAACTCTCTTCGTGTCTTTGTACATCTTGTCCCCGCCAGGATGAATGGTCATCTTCGAACGATGCGCTTCGTCAAGAATAGTCTTCCTTAGGTCATCGTCTTTTGGTACACAAAGTCTACCGTCCCTACGTAACCAACCCTTATCATCTAGGGTATACCTACGGAGATAGCTTGATGACTCCCCTCCTTTGAGCTTTTCTACTAACTCAACTAACTGCGGGTCGTCTCGCCGTGCCTCGCCAATTCGTCCCAAAAGCGTAGGTCTGACCTCCAAGGATATTAGCAAATCGGGTACAAAGTCAACAGAAGGTCTAAAGTCAAACATCGAAATAAATTCTAAGCTTCGCCGCTCCACAAATAAAGGACTTAAGGATAATTTTTTTCTACTTAGGGCATCTTCCACCACATTACCCTTGCCAGGGGTATATGCTATCTTGAAGTCGTAGGATGCTAAGAACTCCATCCACCTTAACATATCTCCCTTCCCTAGAGACCACATGCCCTAAATTCCTCACTTCCTTCCTCCAAAAATGGTATCTTGGAGAACTTAGCTTTAAGCTAGTGCACTTGCAGGGTCCCTAAGCTTTCCCTAAGACATAGGGCATGCACTTCTCTGCTTCTAGAGAAAATCAGGATATTATCCCATGTAAAATCGTCACAACTATCCATCTCTCACGCAGACCATCCTAGTCGAATTCGACATCCCCCAAGTGCAAGCCCCAAAGGCCTAAACCAATATCAGACAAACACCCAAGGGATACCTCCTTCGAATTTAGACGACCTACGTGAGATGATACTAGTAAGATGGTCAATCAATTGAGCACTTGACCGACTCTGGCCGTCCTTGCCAGTCTTGCTCCAAAACTACCGCTGATTACATAACGGGCTTTGCTTAATCTATTAAGCACATACGAAAACTTATTCCGCGCCTATGGGTAAACCCCGCGCTTTATCAACGATGTCTCCATACTCACGGACCACACAAACAGGTTCCTAATCATCGTTAGATGCGTCAGAAGATTCTAGGCAGCTAAGCATCACTGAACCCCTAGGGTCGCAAGAAATATGAGGGTTTTTCTACAACGAATCAATAGTCTAACTACCCTCCTTTCACAGTCTAGGATGGCACCCTGCTTGGCTAGCCAATCCACCACTAGAATCAAACTACAGCCCGTGAAACCAAGGAAAAAGGCGTTGCATTCAAACTCAACGCCCAAGATAAACACTCTCAAATCCCGACAAATCATAGAAAGATGAGCCGAACCACCAATAGGATTTGAGACTACTAAGGGATCAGTAACAATACTAGTATCTAGGTGTAGTGTTTCAACTAATGATGTAGAGATAAACAAATGCGATGCGCTCGAATCGAATAAGGTACGGACAACATGATGAAACAGAAAAACTAAGCTTTCAACAGAAATGGTTCTACCTCGTTCTTGCGGCGGTGGGACCGCGAGAGCCTAAACTTGTCCCCTTGCCTGCCCTGGTGCATGAAGAGCCTGCACCTGTCCTCCCGAGGTAGTCCCTGTCCTCTGCCCCTTCTTTGGGCAGTCCTTCAATAGATGTCCTGCTTCACCGCAGTGAAAACAGCCAGTCTTCTTTTTCTTTTGGCAGTCCTTGCTGAGATGGCCTGGGGTCCCACAGTTAAAACATTTCTTCTTCCCCTTAGCATTATTGCCTTTGCCACCCTTATTTTGATCCCCTTTCTTCTCGGGTGCCTTATCAGCTTTAGTGCCTTTCTCCTCGTGCATGAGTGCCATGTCTACTAGCTTCTCAAAGGTGGCCCCCATAGGGATGTGGGTCATAGCCAACCCTTGCAATGGTTCATTCAATCCATTAACGAACCTCAGCGCCTTCTTCTCCGGCGTGTTTACTAAGTCCAAGCCAAACCTTGCTAATTGATTAAATTTGTTAACATATTCTTTCACTGACGAGCTTCCTTGCTTCAGTGCCAAGAACCTTTCCATATATAGATTCTTTTCTGCCCTCGAGAGAAACTTCGCCTCAAACCTACGTCTAAAATCTGCCCAAGAATCAACAGGACGCTCCCCATTAGTGACCTCCCACCAAAACGAGGCCTCTCCCTTCATTAACCAAGCTGCTAATTTGACTTTCCTCCCTTCTTCCACTTCAAAGATTTCTAGCAATTCTTCCACCTCCTTAAGCCAATCTCTAGCTTCCACAAACGTTTCTGACCCTTGAAAGGGTTTTCCACCCATAGCTTTGAATTCCTTGCACGTCTTTGAAAAAGTATATACGCGAGGAGGAGGAGGAGGAATGGGTGCAACTGGTGGTGGAGGAACATTGGCCAGACCTGCGGCGGCCCTAGCCTCTAATAGCCTCTTATACAATCCTGGTATCGTCACACCGTCAGGTAGGTTAAGATTTTCAGCCATGCTAAAACGAAAAAGGAAAGATTCAAAATGGAGAATTCGAAAGACAAAGATATATGGCTATTTGGGGATTATGTTTTTCATAAAAACTTCCTCTTTAAATTTCTCATTAAAACATGTTTTTGAAAACATTTCTTCCAAAAACAACTATTTTTCTAAAGTATTTTTATCTGTTCTGGTAACCTTAAGCTCTGATACCACGTGTAACACCCCACGTCCATTAATGTCACTCATGAAGGGAATGCATTAACTTCCATGGAGGTTATAAGTGAATATAGAACAGAAAAATTACAACAAGACAGATAGTAAATAGTACTTTGAAATCTAAAACTTCATTTTATTGCAGCGGAAATTAAACATGTTTGTTACATCATAAAACCATAGATCATAACCAAGTACAATATCCATCTTCATAAAAACAAAATACATAATCCCATTACATAAATAGCCATTAAAAAGATAACAAGCTGAACTTTACTTCAACGGTCCAAGCTTTCCAAAGAGAGATGAAGCAATTCAATCAAACTCCACTAGAGCTGGGCCCAACCTGAGGACCTGGACGGGGATAAGGATAGAAATAGAGGGGGTCAGACATAAAGTCTGGCGAGTATGATAATTCTAACAATACTATTATCAAAATAACTAGACTAAGGCATAAGCTAGAAGACAAGTAAATGTCTATGAACTCTTAGGAAGATAAAGATAGCGTTTAAGATAACGTTAAAGATAACGGTAAAGGCACACCTAATTACTAACGAATGATTACTACATTGCACTGCACATTACTATACTGCACCACACCAGTCACCCTTTTGTTTGATCCCACTTGCTTCACACAGAAACTTTATAAATAGCCTTACGTACCCCTAGCTGACTACATAGGTGCCTTCTACCCCTATCTCCACTAGGTGTACCCCACTACCCACTTTCGATCGGCTCCCTACTCGTAGATACCCGTGCTGGCCCCACAGTGGGGTGTATAACTCCCCTAAAGTGGCAACCCGATACAACTTGAGAATGCACGGCTTATACCTACACGATACAACAACGACTTACCTACCAGCCCGGGTCCACACACGCATACGAAACCCGTTGGACTTGCGTTGCCACTGCTCCCCGTTTTGGCCTCTTACAGTCGAACCCAGCATGCGTGTCCCGTCCTCGACTTGGGTCGAGCCCACAAACATTCGTTTGGGATACTGGTCGAAATTGGCCCCCACAAGCTACCCACCTAAGCTTGTCACTAGTACATCCTACTTAACCCTCTTAGTCATGTTCATTTACATGTGTGTTTGGTTAAGTCTTACTAATCGTATTTCACATGCCACTAAGGGCACGCCCTAGATTCCTCATGCCACCCAAGGCATCTACTTAACCCCCATGTCCCACCTTACATGTTTATCTGGTTAAGTATTTCTTAATTCATTCAGGCCATAACCTCATAAAGACCTCTCACATTAGACTGGCATTTATTGCAGCTGGATTTGCTGGGCGGGTCCGGGCAGTCTTACACCATAAAAGAGTCTAACCTCGTGTCTTTACAACCGTTATGCTTTAGTTTAGGCCTAGGACCTCTCACATTGGGCTGACATTTGTGACCACTGGATTTGCCGGGCGGGTCCGGGCAGGTTTACATCACAAACGAGTCCAACCTCGTGTCCTAAGCATTGATTAACACTTAAAATCTTTTACCCCAGTTTTAATAATTCCCTATTCAAATTATTAATTAAGTCAACTTTTAATGATGTCCATAATTGACTCAATTATGGCCATCCACTTATGGCATGCACAATCATATCAATTGCACCCCAACTTTTTAATATTAAATCATTAATATTACCCCTACCCCACGTTTATACGTTCACTTATTCAACGCATAATATAGGCTAGACTTGTATAGTCTAACACCTAGCACAAAGATAAATTATCACAACATATAGACAATTAAAATAAATCTAATCATAATAGGGGTGAAACTTGCATAAACTACACATGTTAAGGATCAAAAGGTGTCAACTTGTTAAATGTCTCAATTTACATGATATGATCATAGCCCAAATCTATACATAAACTTGCATATGGGGTTTTTAGGCAACATGATGATGGTGTGAACTAGCATAGGATATCACATATGTCATAGCATAATTCTAGATGTTATAATAGATGTCTTGGCATATGTTCATAACTTTTCTAATCAATCTAACTTGCATATGTGACTTGTCATATAGATCAACATAACCCAAACATGATGATTTAATTAATATGAACTAACTAGCATAAATGGTAACATCTTGGCCCTTTTAACATGTATGATTCATCACAACTTAGCATAGAAACTTTCAACATACATAACATCATCATAGCATGATTTACAACATATAAGATATCATCATCACATAACATTGGATTTACAATATACATGATAGCAAAAGGGGTTTACAACAACATATATGATAATTCACATCATCTACTCATAATCCATTCATAACACAACCTAATTAAAATGATAATAATCTTGTTAAGATCATCATACTCACAATTTAGAGAAGAAAAGAGAGAGTTTTGCTTTGCTTTAGGGTTGAGAGAATTAGAATTGAATTTGCTTTTCTTCTTTCTTAGTTGGCGGCGGCTCCATTGATTTCCATGGCGATGGTAACTATTCTGTTTTAATTAGGTTTAGGGTTAGCATTAGGATGTATTTATAGGTGTAGGAAGTTATTTAGGACCATTAGATTAACCCTGAACCATGAGAACCAATCAAATGCAAAATCTGCATTTGAGTGAATCGGCCCACGGGTTGACAGCCAAACACCCTGGATTAACCCCTAGTCGACCCAGCAGGGCTTGGGTCGACCTCAAAAATGGGCCGGTTCGGTTATTCCCCCTCCCAATTCGCTGTTTTGAACTTTTTCGCATATTTATTTATTTAATTTTTAATTTATATATATATATATATCAATATATATATATTTCTCTGCGCAAGCCATTTCACTTAATTCTTTTCTAAAAATTAAGTATACTTTAATTTGTGAATTTTAATGTTATAAAATTACGGGGTGTTACAGAATCCATATAAATAACATTATATAGTGATTGGTTCTCCTTCCAGTTTGGAAAATAATGAATATTTTAAAATAATATTCAGAAAAGGATTAATAATATTCATGTGTTGAATAAAATATACTCATGTGTTGAATAAAATAAAATAATGAATATTATAAAATATATTCATGTGTTAAATAAAATATATTCATGTGTTGAATAAAATTAAATAACGAATAGTTTAAAATATATTCATGCGTCGAATAAGATATATTCATGTGTTGAATAAAATAAAGTAACGAATATTATAAAATATATTCACGTGTTGAATAATATATATTCATGTGTTGAATAAAATAAAATAACGAATATTATAAAATATATTCATTTGTTGAATAATATATTCATGTGTTGAATAAAATAAAATAATGAATATTTTCAAATAATATTCAGTTAAAGATTAAAATATGATTTTGATGTCCGATTTTGGATGGACAAGGGAATATTTAAATATATGAAGCCGTGTTGATTAGATATGCGTCATTTAGACACGAACGATATTTATATCGATTTTATTCATTCTTATCATGAATATCGAAAAGGAAATGATTTCAAAATATAATATTTTGAAAAGATTATCATTTAAATATTAATGATATGGAATATTCAATTTGATTTAAAATTGAATATGAAGTTGAAATCGTTTTTAAAACGAATTTAAAATGATTTATAAAATACGTTTTAAACGGAAATCGATGAAATATATAATATATATATATTATATATAATAAATGGCCTGAATCAAACGCGCCGCGCAACGACTGTTCGTGAATTTCGACCATTGACTTCGAATTGACGTTACGGGAGATCCGACCATCGGATTCTCCTAAAACTGGAACCGTTGGGTTCGTATCGAAAAGAGCTTTCCAACGAATATGAGATATTTGAAATTTAATGGTTGGATTTGGAATTATTTCCAAATCAAATTTGGAAAAGGTTATTTTAAGTGCAGTTCGATGACCGTTTATGGAAATCGACTGTACGGGCCTTGATAAAATAATTAAAAATATTAATAATTTGTGTAAAATCATAATAAATGATTTGGAAAGAATTGGGATGAAAAAAATTCATACTTGAAAAGATAAAAATATATTTTTATCGAAATGAACTAGTTATGAAATAGAATTATAATCCAATATTTTTAAATAAATAATTTGGATTTGAAATGGTTTTAATATAACCAGAATTTTCCAATATATGAATTGGAATGGATTTGAATCGAAATTATCTTTGGAATATTTCAATATTGGTTTCCGTGATTATACGGATATTGTGGAGGAATTTCGAAGATATATATATATCGTAATTCCCAATACGATATTTGTTGATTTCAAAATTTGATATTAAATATAAGCCGATATATTTTCTATTCAGAGCCTTATATCAACATCAAATTAAATTTTGGGTTTTCCGTAAATGGTATCTTTAAAATAATATTCTTAAACCCAATGGAGTTTAGAAAATTAGAAACTAACTTGAGATTAGCTAAGTTGAATGGTTTCCTGGGTATTGATCTAATGTTGGTTTCGGCCTTCGGGATTAATACTTAAGGAATTGTTCTCTTACTAATTTACGGTTAGAGACTAATGGAATGGTGTCTTTAGTAACACGGTTCTTAAGCTCCATGTGAAAAGAATAAATCTTTTAGTTAAGATTATTATAATTTCCAGTTATATTTTGTAATTTGAAAAAGATGGAATGTGATTTTGGGTTTATAGTGAATGGTGTTTTAACTGACATTGGTTCTTTAACCCAGTTAAAGATAAGATTAATTTCTTAGCTTTGAATAATCATTAATATTGATTTTTGGGAAGATTAAAACTAAGTTGAGTTTTAATGAAACTTTAATTAGATTTGAACGTGAAATGGTAATTAATATTTACCGATAACACCGTGGTGTTAGATATGGAGTATTACCCATTTTGCTCCATGGGATGAATAGGTTGGGATTGGGAAATATAATAAATGACTACTTCGGTGTAGTTCACTAATCCCGACTAGTTTGGAAAACCTTAATATGGTTTGAATTGATATTCAAAGTAAGATTAAAGAATAAATTTAAAAGAATTTATCTTTGATAAAATTAATGGGAACCTTTCCCTAAAAATGTGAACATTTAAATAAAAGAATATTCTGGATTGGAATGAGGCGTATGTTGTGTTTGTGCAGCACTTGTTTATAATATACGTGAGTTATTCGGAAAGGCCGGCTTTATACCCATTCTGAATAACTGATTCAACGATAAGTCGACGATGAAGACGGTGGTTGAAGACCGGAGGTCTTCACATCATTTGGATGATTATCGATGTCTTGATTGGGCAGTACACCCAAGATAAGGTAATAAGTGGTGATAGTCCAGACGTACTTGGAGATCGACGGATATGCGAAGGCCTCTCTCCTGTATTGCACATATGTGACAAGGAATAAGGTGCCTCCGGTTTCTTTCAGACCCAGAAGGAACTTGTAAATGGACTGTATGTCTGACATTGGACTTTATTCTGTGTTGATTGATTTCTATTAAATATATATCTGTTTGGCGGCGGAGAATTTATTCTCTTTCTTAACGCCCTTCTCTGAGACGTACGAGCTCAGAGGTTATATATCGATAGACATCGATCGCATGGAGTGAATTGCCTGTGTGGCATGCCTAAATAGCAAATGATCAAGGCTTCTATTGAAAAGCAAAGTCTTGTGGTTGATGATCAAAGCACGGCCTTAAATGGCATAGCTTTGTGTATAGCATTAATTCGCGAGCCTCACACCTCGGTATGAGTCAAAAACGGAATAAGGGACCCAAGGAGAACATGACGTTTCTTTCTAGCTATGAGTGGTGTCAGCGTTTATAAGCCCTGACATTTATATTATTTTTACCTGTGTGGCTGTTGGAATGCGAGGCGCCTCGGATATATTGGTCTCTACGGAGCCGATGGGTAGGTCCTATAGGACCGGGGAACGTGTGTACAGGTATAATTAATCCGCTATGTGTGGACTGGCCTTGTTGGATCCAAGGAATTGTTGGGTGTGACCCTGAGGCACTTGCTAGAGTGTCTCGAAGCCGTCGAGGAGTACATCCCTTGCCTCGACTCATGACGGAGATCCAATTTCCAATACGTGACATTTCGGTTTTATTTGTAGAGCCTAGTATGGCGACATAGTGGTATGGGGCACTTGTCGCCTGTGATTGATACATTTATATTTGAAGTTGATTTCTTCACTTATAGTAATAATAAAAGATTAAATTTTATGTATCAAACATTATTTGGCTATTATAAGGTAAAACCCTATCCTCTGGCTTGCGTTGCATTGTGTGATGGGACCTGGGTCTTATAATAGCTTCATTTTCTTTAATCAGCATTGCGTTGTTTGTTTAATGCACTGGTATTCTTAGGGTTAAAACCCGTTCCGTGTTATACGGCGTGGTCCCTTGATTTACCGAACTTTAAGAAACAAATTAATAACTGTTTTAGTTCTCACATCGGTCACATGACTGACCTGGAGTTTATTGTTTTAACCTAAAATCTGGATGCCCTTGTTTTCCATATGGGCAGCTAGTAGTTGGGTTTTGCAGATATTATATTCACAGGATCCTGATTTACAGCTGAAGCGATATTCGGAAAGCTCTGTATCCGTGTATTACTTTCGGTTGTGTTTTGTATTATTTTTTCGCTACGATGTGTTTAAATGTAATTTAAATCTCTGATTTTTATCAATGTAATATTTATTCATACTCTTTTATATTCTTGTACTATGTTGGAAATTGTTGTAATAAGCAATGAAATGTTCTTCTGTTTGTGTTCTGATTTGTCCTATTCTCAACTCAATCCGGGCTTTCCTTTACGGGGAAGTTCGGGTCGTGTCAGTTTGGTATCAGCGCTTTGGTTTACAGAGCTCGCGAACAAGGCATATTAGAACCAAACGAAAGAATTCATCAAAGTTTGGATTAGTAATATCCAATGACAATGACTCTTTAGATATGGGATCAGTAGTATCCTAGAACGAGTGTGAAGAGTATATTTTTAAGATAAAATTGAAAACAAATTTTGTTTTGAAAATTTAAACCTTGTAATATATATTTGAATATTTATTTTATATTGAATTTGGATAATCGAGTATATAAAGATTTTGCATATACGCCATGCAAACGTATATTCGAAGTTTTAATATACTAGATGTGTAACACCGTGAATTTTTCCGTGTCTATTAAAAGAACGAATTAAAGAATACTTAGTTTTTAAAGTGAGAATTGAGGGAAATGGGTTAGGCCGTTGCGTTCGTCTCGAAATTCTTCTTGGAATAGAGTCCAAGTTTTCGTAAATTGGACTTCGTATGAGGAAGTTATCGCCCTCAGAAGTTTCAAGAATTTAAATAAATTAAAACAATTCAGATTAAAATTCAAAATTCAAACGGAAAACAAAGAAGCGGGCTGGGAAGGATTTTTTCCGACCTAGGCCAGTCGACCAGTGGGTCGACTGCCCTATACAAGTCGACCTGGGGGTTGACTACCCCCCTCGCCCAAATCCAAAACAGTGACGATTCTGACTAGTTGCTGAGTCTTTTCTGACCTGTTGCTGAGTCACTAGGGCATAGATGGCAATTCTGGATAACTCTATCTAGTCTGGACAGTTGTGATTGCTCCTAGGATGATCTAACGGCCTACATAAGTTTAAACCTTTATAAAAGCAACCCTATTCCTCAACCCTAAATCACACAAATTCATTCCAAGGAGCCACCATACTGTCCATGATCGTCCTAGCCTAGCCACCATTTCTTCTTCAACTAGAAAACAAGTTAGGAGCTACAAACAAAACTAACTTAGAGAATTGATAGTCTCCATCAAGGGGTTTCTTTTCAGTTTCAGAAAACAGATCCCAGAAAACAAGACTTTCTTCTGTTTGTAAGTCCTGTTATTATTTAGATGTGAACGATTAAAAGTTATGATTTGTAATAAAGTGAAAACTAGAGTTATTCCTAGTTGTAAGATAATGATGATGCTGATTCATGTCTATTCTTGTAACGATTCTATCATATATGCTTATGAGACTGTTGTGGTTATTATGTTGATGTTAAACCAATCGTGTATTATGTAAATTTGGTGACTTTTTCATGTTATGTTACATAGAAGTTGTTAGGCTAAGACATGTATTATGTTTAGATCTACATTTAGATCAATGAAAATTGGATCCAAGATAAAAGTTTACATTTACATGCCTAGTTGGATTTGTGTAATTCCATATGTTTAAGATTCATGTTTATTGGATCCAAAATAAAAGTTCACATTCACATGCCTAGTTGGATTTGTGTAATTCCATATGTTTAAGATTCATTATTGGATCCAAAATAAAAGTTCACATTCACTTGCCTAGTTGAACTTGTGTAATTCTATATGCTTAAGATTCATGCTTATTGGATCCAAAATTAAAAGTTCACATTCACATGCATAGTTGAACTTGTGTAATTCTATATGCTTAAGGTTCATTTTTATTGGATCCAAAATAAAAGTTTACATTTACATTCCTAGTTGGATTTGGGTAATTTCATATGCTTAAGATTCATGTTAATTGGATCCAAAAATGCAAGTTCATTATTTTGTGCCACATTTACATGACACATGTTTAGTTAGATCCTTATTATTTTATGTTGTATGTATGGCACATGCTCCTTTCTTTCCCCTTTTGTATATAAGTTAGGCTAAGTTACGAGCCTAACATTCTATGTGAATTTTGCAAACATATGACGAGGGTAACATTGGGAAAAACCTTAAATTTCATATTATTGGCATAATTTGGCCCATAAATATATGAATGATTAGTGGCATAAAAATGGTACAATTTATATACCAAAAATTTTGAATATGATTTAGAGGGTAAAAGGGGGCATGACTTAAATGGCAATAATTGTGGATAATTTACATATAAATATGAAAGGTAAATATGTAAATTAAGTAAAAGACGAATATGCCTAATCCGATGTTAGATTGAGTTACGGTGTAAGACTGCCCGGAACCGCTCGGCACATCCAGCAACCATAACAATATATATCTAATGTGAGAGGTTAGTGCATCAAGCCCAAAAGAACCCGAGGTTAGATTGAGTTGCGGTTTAAGACTGCCCGGAATCGACCGGCACATCCAGCAACCGCAACAATACATATCTAATGTGAGTGGTTGGTGCTTTAATGAATGAATTAAAGCTAAGACAGGAATGGTAGAGTTAAGTTAGTTAAGGAAACACTTAACCAATATAACATGTTAACTAAACTGATGGGTGGGGTTAGGTTAATTTGAGAACATTTAACCATTTTAACATGTTGATTAGGAAACCCTAGTAACGGGGACCCATTTCAGCAGTAACTAACATAGATGTAACACGATATCCTGAACTAGGCAGGGTGGGGTACGATTACTGGGCTAATTATAAGCGGTCAAAACAACGGCGGGTGGTGCGTCAGTGTAGGTTCCGACGAAGTGCGGTCGTGCACGTACTCCGGAGTGGAAAAAGCAGGCACTGGGCATCAGTAGTTATACTTTGTGCATCTTGAATTGTGTCGGGTTGCCACCATAGGACTTGATACACCCCATGGTGGGACCAGCACAGGTATCTACAATCATGCGGGGCCGAATGACACAAGTGGAAAACGTATACGAGTAGGAGCCAATCGATAAAAAGGGGATCATTTATCTTGAACACATGGAGCTAGTTGAAACACTTGTAAGGGGGTGCAGAGAAGTTGAAATGAGTGCGATAGCATATTCAGCCTTATTATCTTATTTCTAGGGTGTTGTGCTAGATTCAGTTTATTCATGTCATAATCCTTTTTCTTGTTTACATGCTAAATAATCACAGGACTTACAAGACTCATGTGTGACCCATTTTCTTTCGTCTTCATTTCTTCCGTTTCCCCCTAGGTCCGCAGGGAGGGAATACTTCAGCTTAGTTCGGATTATTTCTAGCTTGAAGCGAGTAGATGTATTGCTTTGGGCTATGGCTTTGGATATTCTCTTATTGGGGATTTATGTTGCCTTACTGTTGTTTTAATGCTTCTTTATGTTTTAATTCAAAACAGAAATTTTGTTGTAATGATTTGGAAGTTGGTTTGAGATAGTTGTTGTAATGTTTTAACTGAACCACGTACTTATGAAATAAACTTAGTTTTTCCGCTGTTTACATGTCTGTGTTGTAAATTATCTGTATATTTTACCTATAATGCTCCACCGAAGTTAAGGCATTCCCTTTGTGAGTGACCTTAACGGAGGTGGGGTGTTTCACTTGGTATCAGAGCTGATTGTTGCCAGATCAGATAAAAAAATTTGGAAACTAATTTTCAAAAAGAAGTTTGAAGAAGTGTTTTCAAGAAAAAGTGTTGTTTTAAAAGGCATAATCCCCCTAAAGCCATATGCACTATCTTTTCTATCCTTTGTTTTAAATCTTTTCTTTTCCGTTTCAGCATGTCTGGGGATCTTAACCTTCCAGAGGGCGTACCGGTACCTAGCTGGTTCAGAAGGTACCTAGAGGCTAGGGCTAATGATGCAGGCCCAGCAGACGTTACTGCTCCCGTAGTTACAGCTGTTCCTCCTCCTCCTCGTGCAAATGCTTTCTCAAGATATGTAGGGATTTTCGAGCCATGGGTGGAAAGAACTTTAATGGGACTGAGTCATTTGTAGAAGCTTGAAACTGGCTCAAAGAAACTGAGGATTTGTTTGTTATCTTCGAAGTGGATGATAGGCAGAAGATACAGTTGGTTGTATGGCTGCTTAAAGACGAAGCCTCTTATTGGTGGGAAGTTACTAATGCTGAGAGAACAGTTGAAACTTGGGAGGATTTCAGAATGAGGTTTGAAATGAAATTCCTCTCACAAGCTGAACGTAGCCTACAAATGGAGAAATTCTTAGCTCTCAAGCAAGGAAGTATGTCAATCAAGGAATACGTCAACCAATTCAACCAACTGGCTAGATTCGAACTGGAGTTAGTGAACACTCCCCATAAGAAGGCTCTCTGTTTTGTTAAAGGGTTGAGTGAGCCACTGCACAGCCTAGCTATGTCTCATATACCTATGGGTGCAACTAATGAGAGACTGGTGGACATGGCACTGCTACAGAAAGAAGACAAGGATGGAAAGAAAGAGGCAAAGGTGGAAGTACCTCAAAATAAGAAAGTGGAGGGATCACAGAATAAGAAGACAAACTCAAAGAAGCGGGAAGGACAACAAACCCTGTGACAAGAGGAAGTATAATTTTTGTGGCATTCCTGGACATCTGATTAAGGATTGAAGAAAGAAAAAGAGAAAGATGGGTGGTTTTTTTCACTGCGACGAGACAGGACACATGGAAAAGGACTGCACAAGAAAGCAAGGGCAAGAGCAGAGGACCGGATCTACTTCTGGAGAGCAGGTTCACGCTCTCATGGCACCTCCGCAAGAATGAGGTAGAAATATTTCTGTTAATAGTTTAGTTTATCTTTTTGATCATCTTGTTCGTACACTCTTTGATTCTGGCGCATCGCACTCTTTTATATCCATCGCTTTAGTTGAATCTCTGCACCTAGACACCAGTATAGTAGAGGATCCCTTGGTTGTTTCAAATCCAATTGGGGGCTCGACTATTTGTCAATGATTTGTTTGGATTTGGAAATTTCTATACTAAGCGTTGGGTTTAGATGTAATGCCTATGTTTTGGGCTTCACGGGCTATGTGTTGATTCTAGGCATGGATTGGTTATCCAGTAATGGTGCCATCCTCGATTCTGAAAAGAGAGTGGTTAGACTTATGACTCGCTTCGGTAACACTCTCGAAATCACTTGTAATCCCATACATTCTGTTATGCTTAGCTACCTAGAATCTCTTGATGCGTTTATTGAAAACTTGCAGTCTGTTAGAGTAGTCCATGAATACTCAGATGTATTTGAAGAGACGAAGGGCTTACCTCCGAAGCAGGAGATAGACTTCTGCATATACCTTGTTGATAATGCAAAACCCGTAGCTCTACCCGTTAGACACATGGCTCCAAGGGAGAGAAAAGAGCTCAGCAAGCAAGTCAAAGAGCTTCTTGAAAAAGGGTTTATAAGGCGGAGTATTTCTAAATGGGGTGCTCCAGTAGTATTCGCAACCAAAGCGGATGGTTCACTTCGCCTATGCGTTGATTATAGGGAGCTATACAAGCTGACCAAGAAAAATAGGCACCCACTTCCAAGAATAGATGACTTGTTTGATTAGCTTGTAGATGCGTCGGTTTTCTCCTAACTAGATCTGGCTACCGGGTTTCATCATCTAAGAGTAGCTAAAGACAGCATTAATAAGACCGCGTTCAGAACCCCGGATGGTTTCTTCGAATGTCTTGTCATGTCTTTCGGCTTGACAAACGCACCTGCTTATTTCGTTGACTTAATAAGCAGGGTGTTCAGGGAGTTCCTTAATAAGTTTGTGGTGGTCTTCGTAGACAACATTTTGATTTTCTCAAATAATGAAGAAGAGCATGCTTTGCATTTAAGGGAAGTCATGGATACTCTTCGTGCACATCAGCTGAAAGCCAAATTCTCCAAATGTCATTTCTGGAGAGAAGAAGTGAGGTTTCTTGGAAATGTGGTGTCCAAAGAAGGGATAGTTGTGGACCCCGTAAAAGTAGTTGCGGTGCAAGATTGGAAGGTTCCACGGAATGCAACCGAAGTCGGAAGCTTTCTCGGGCTAGCGGGCTTTTACCGAAAGTTCATTAAAGACTTTGCAAAAATCTCAGCCCCACTCATTAGATTGACAAAGAAGAACCTAACTTTCGCTTGGGATTTGGATTTCGATATTGCTTTCCAATGTTTGAAAAGGTCTCTAACAACAGCCCCAGTTCTGACATTGCCTGATGGGAACAAAATGTTTACCGTATACACAGACGCATGCGGTACAAGGTTGGGTGCTGTCTTGATGCAAGAAGGCAAGGTAGTTTGTTATGGGGGAAGGAAATTAAAGGTACATGAGAAGAACTACCCAACTCATGATTTGGAGCTAGCTGCCATCGTTTTCACTCTAAAATCATAGCGTCATTACCTATTAGGAGAAAGGTTTGAATTGTTTACTGACCATAAATCATTAAAGTACCTGTTTCTCATAGAAATATCTTAACTTAAGACAACAAAGGTGGATGGAATTTCCGGCCTCATATGATTTTGAGGTTTCCTATACCCCTGGCAAGGGAAATGCAATAGCAGACACCTTGATTAGAAAGAAGATGACCTTGAGTCCTCTCTTTATAGAAAGACAAAGCTTGGAGTACATAGTGAACTTTGACTTTAGACCCTCCTCTGAATTTGTACCTAGTCTGTTAGCAACCCTAGAGGTGTGGCCTACTCTTTTGGACTCAATAGGAACCGCGCAATGAGAAGACCCTCATCTAGTTGATATGAAGGATAAGCTAATTAGGGGTGAGACTTCTAGTCACCTCAATAGATACTCCATCGATGATAAGGGTTGGCTGAGATGGGATGGAAGACTATGCGTCCCAGAAGCAAGGGATTTGGTGAAGATAGTTCTCGAAGAAGCACATTATTCTAAGCTGACCATACACCCAGGTGGAGACAAGATGTATAAAGATATAAAAAGGGTTTTCTTTTGGAATGGAATGAAGAGGGATGCAGCTGAGTTCATCGCTAAGTGCTTGATATGCCAGCAAGTCAAAGCGGAGCTGAAGAAGCCTGGTGGTCTGCTTCATCCTCTAGAGGTCCCACAGTGGAAATGGGATAGCATTTCGATGGACTTTGTTGATGGGTTTCCTAGGTCTAGAGGGGGCAATACCAGTATTTGGGTAATAGTGGACAGGCTCACTAAAAGCGCTCACTTTATACCTGTTAAGAGTAGAAGGACTGCCTCGTCCTTAACATCCATTAATCTTAAAGAGATAGTTCGACTCCATGGGATACCCTCCAGCATAGTGAGTGATCGAGATCCTATCTTTACGAGCAAGTTTTGGAAGAGTTTGCAAGAGACTGTAGGCACATAATTATGCTTAAGCATGGCCTATCACCCCCATACCGATGGTCAGACAGAAAGGGTGAACAGAGTATTGGAAGACCTCTTGAGAATGTGCATTCTCGGCTTTGGAGGAACATGGGAGGATCATCTTCCTTTGGTGGAATTCGCTTACAACAATAGCAACCAAGCCACCATAGGCATGGCACTCTTCGATGCTTTATATGGAAGACCATGTCAATCACCAACTTGTTGGTGGGAGTCTACAGACAAGCTCGTACTTGGACCATACACGATTAGAGAAATCTCAGAAAAGGTGGACTTGATAAGAAGACGGATGAAGGCTGCACAAGATAGACAGAAGTCCTACGCAGATAAAAGAAGGACCGACCTTGAGTTTGAGGTTGGAGATAGGGTGTTCCTTAAAGTATCTCCTTTGAGGAATGTCATTTGCTTTGGGTCCGTAGGAAAGCTAGCACCAAGATTTCAAGGACCATTTCCTATCATTGAAAGGATTGGGACGATGGCTTACAGAGTAGAGCTACCCGAAAAACTGGCTGGAGTTCATAATGTTTTTCATGTTTCTCAACTGCGAAAGTGCTTACATGAGTCTGCGGAAGTTGTGGAGCCAAGTATACTAGAGGAAGTAGAAGTGGAACGAGAAGCGACTGTGAGAAGAGTTCCAACTTTTATCTTGGGTATGGAAGTCAAAAAGCTACGCAACCATGAAGTCAAGCTTGTTAAAGTTCAATGGAGTGACGCTGAAGAAGACGCGACTTGGGAAACTGAGAGAAAAATACACGCAGCCTACCCTTTTCTTTTTTAGGATACCTCCTTGATCTCTTTTTCCATAAGTTTATTCATGCTTATATCTATCTTTTAAGTATATCTCCTCAGTCCTATTCTTTATCCTTAGGTAGAAACCAATGGATGTAAATATGTATTTGAAACATGTTATGATTGATGGTTGCGAGTGGTTGCAAGTGGTTGCTCATGGATGCATATACACACACATTAGGTATTAGATCGGCTCAGTCACTTTCATATTGCATATGCATATATGTATTTGTATATGGATTGGAACTTGATGTGTTATCATATGGACGTTGCATTTGTATGAATGATTGTTCACTCATGTAGAAAGTATGATTAGGAATAATTTCATGCATAATGGACTCATGGAACTGACATAATTCGCATTAAGGAGGTTAACTGAATCAGTAGACGGTCTGATTTTTCATTAGACAAGGACATATACACAAACTATGCATATGATCATGAAAGCATTAGAAGTATTTTAAGGACAATGGACGCCTGTGTTTGATGGTTGAGTAGGTGGACGATTGGATGGTAGGATATACATTCTTCTTGACTTGAAGATTTCGGGGACGAAATCCTTTAAGGAGGGGAGAATGTAACACCCTGAATTTTTACGTGTCTATTAAAAGAACGAACTAAAGAATACTTAATTTTTAAAATGAGAATTAAGGGAAACGGCTTATGCCATTACGTTCGTCTCGAAATTCTGCATGGAATAGAGTCCAAGTTTTCTTAAATCGGACTTCATATGAGGAAGTAATGGCCCTCAGAAGTTTCAGGAATTTAAATAAATTAAAATAGTTCAGATTAAAATTCAAAATTCAAACGGAAAACAAAGAAGCGGGCTGAGCGGGATTTTTCCCGCCCCAGGCCGGGTCGACCAGGGGGTCGACCTCCCCTATACAGGTCGATTAGGGGGTCGACCTGGGGGTTGACCTACCCCCCTCGCCCAGATCAAAAACAGTGATGATTTTGACTAATTGCTAAGTCTTTTCTAACCTGTTGCTGTGTCACTAGGGCATAGTTGGCAATTTTGGATAACTCTATCTAGTCTGGACAGTTGTGATTGCTCCTAGGATGATCTAAGGCTCACGTAAGTTTAAACCTTTATAAAAGCAACCCTATTCCTCAACCCTAAATCACACAAATTCATTCCAAGGAGCCACCATGTTGTCCATGATCGTCCTAGCCTAGCCAACATTTCTTCTTTAACTAGAAAACAAGTTAGGAGCTACAAATCAAAACTAACTTAGAGAATTGATAGTCTTCGTCAAGGGATTGCTTTTCAGTTTCAGAAAACAAATCCCAGAAAACAAGACTTTCTTTTGTTTGTAAGTCCTGCTATTATTTAGATGTGAACGATTAAAAGTTATGATTTGTGATAAAGTGAAAACTAGAGTTATTCCTAGTTATAAGATAACGATGATGATAATTCATGTCTATTCTTGTAACGATTCTATTGTATATGCTTATGAGACTATTGTGGTTATTATGCTGATGTTAAACAAATCATGTATTATGTAAATTTGGTGACTTTTTCATGTTATGTTACATGGAAGTTGTAAGGCTAAGACATGTATTATGTTTAGATCTACATTTAGATCTATGAAAATTGGATCCAAGATAAAAGTTTACATTTACATGCCTAGTTGGATTTGTGTAATTCCATATGTTAAGATTCATGTTTATAGAATCCAAAATAAAAGTTCACATTCACATGCCTAGTTGGATTTGTGTAATTCCATATGTTTAAGATTCATGTTTATTGGATCCAAAATAAAATTTTACATTCACATGACTAGTTGAACTTGTGTAATTCTTTATGCTTAAGATTCATGCTTATTGGATCCAAAATTAAAAGTTCACATGCCTAGTTGAACTTGTGTAATTCTATATGCTTAAGGTTCATGTTTATTGGATCCAAAATAAAAGTTCACAATTACATGCCTAGTTGGATTTGGGTAATTTCATATGCTTAAGACTCACGTTAATTGGATCCAAAAATGCAAGTTCGTTATTTTATGCCACATTTACATGACACATGTTTAGTTAGATCCTTATTATTTTATGTTGTATGAATGGTACATGCCCCTTTCTTTCCCCTTTTGTATATAAGTTAGGCTAAGTTACGAGCCTAACATTCTATGTGAATTTTGCGAACGTATGACGGGGGTAACGTTGGGAAAAATCTTAAATTTCATATTATTGGCATAATTTGGCCCATAAATATATGAATGATTAGTGGCATAAAAATGGTATAATTTATATGCCAAAATTTTTGAATATGATTTACAAGGTAAAAGGGGACATGACTTGAATGGCAATAACTGTGGATAATTTACATATAAATATGAAAGGTAAATATGTAAATTAAGTAAAAGACGAACATGCCTAACCCGAGGTTAGATTAAGTTACGGTGTAAGACTGCCAGGAACCGCCCGGCACATCCAGCAACCGTAACAATATATATCTAATGTGAGAGGTTAGTGCATCAAGCCCAAAAGAACCCGAGGTTAGATTGAGTTGTAGTGTAAGACTGCCCGGAACCGACTGGCACATCCAGCAACCGCAACAATACAAATCTAATGTGAGTGGTTCGTGCTTTAATGAATGAATTAAAGCTAAGATAGGAATGGTAGGGTTAAGTTACTTAAGGCAACACTTAACCAATACAACATGTTAACTAAACTGATGGGTGGGGTTAGGTTAATTTGAGAACACTTAACCATTTTAACATGTTGATTAGGAAACCCTGGTAACGGGGACCCATTTCAGCATTAACCCACATAGATGTATCATGGTACCCTGAAGTAGGCAGGGTGGGGTACGATTACTGGGCTGATTATAAGCGGTCAAAACAACGGTGAGTTGTGTGTCAGTGTAGGTTCCGACGGAATGCGGTCGTGCACGTACTACGGAGTGGAAAAAGCAGGCACTGGGCATCAGTAGTTATACTCTGTGCATCTTGAATTGTGTCAGGTTGCCACCATAGGACTTGATACAGCCCATGGTGGAACCAACACAGGTATCTACAATCATGCGGGGCCGAATGACACAAGTGGTAAACATATACGAGTAGGAGCCGATCGATAAAAAGGGGATCATTTATCTTGAACACATGGTGCTAGTTGAAACACTTGTAAGGGGGTGCAGAGAAGTTGAAATGAGTGCGATAACATATTCAAACTTATTATCTTATTTCTAGGGTGTTGTCCTAGATTCAGTTTATTCATGTCATAATCCTTTTTCTTGTTTACATGCTAAATAATCACTGGACATACCAGACTCATGTCTGACCCATTTTCTTTCGTCTTCTTTTCTTCCGTTTCCCCCTAGGTCTGCAGGGAGGGAATACTTCAGCTTAGTTCGGATCATTTCCAGCTTGAAGAGAGTAGATGTATTGCTTGGAATCTCTTTCCTTGGGCTATGGCTTTAGATACTCTCTTATTGGGGATTTATGTTGCCTTACTGTTGTTTTAATGCTTCTTTATTGTAATGCCCCGTATTTCTGTTAACACTAAAGTTACTAATTTAATAATAAATGTGTTAAGGGGAGATGTATCTAATGTGCATACAAATTTAATAATAAATGTGTAAAGGGGAGATGTATATAATGTGCATACAAATTTAATAATGAATGTGTAAAGGGGAGATGTATCTAATGTGCATACAAATTTAATAATAAATGTGTAAAGGGGGGATGTATCTAATGTGCATACAAATTTAATAATAAATGTTAATAATGTACATTAAAAAAGTAATTGTGAACATAATTGGCTTCTCTTTAGAACGAATGGCTTTGATTAACCTTGGCTTCATCGACGGCTCAAATTAACTTGCAATCCTATATAAACAGCCCCCTAGTCTCCTTCTCTTTGCACCATTTGAGACGACCCGATTTCCCGTTCTCACGGAAACAAGGTTATCTTTGGAATATAACACAGAAACAGATAATAGCAGAACAGAATTAAATAAATACATCAGAATGAACAACAAAATATACTGGATAAAAGTAATCATCAGAGTTACACAGTATACAGGATCTTACTTAGTACAAATACAGTTCAGCTATACATAAATGTCTACAGCGGAAATAAACAAAATATGTACAATAGGAGCTAAACAGCATAAAAGGAAATAAATGATAGAATCCATCTTCAGCTCCAGCTATCCAGAAAGAATCAGCTAAACCTGAATACAAGGCTGCCCGTGTAGAAAAAGGGGCACCCGAGTTTGAGAGTGAAACAAGCTACGAGTCAGTCATGGGACTGGTATGAGAAATCCACTCAACACATATATAATTGGCTAATCACAGGACCACGCCACTTTCGTGGAACGGGTTTACTCCATTGGATTGCCAGTGCTTTAAAACAAATCTTTCTTTTAAACATCGCTATGCTTTTTATAAAATGAAGCCGTTATAAGACTCAGTTCCCATCACACAATGCAACGCAAACCGGAGGATAGAGTTTTACCTTATAACAGCCAAAATATGCTTGATACGAATAAAACAAAGGCATTTGATATTATTGCTAGTGTCTATATGTTTTGAAAACAATTTCAAATCATAACTATCAATCATAGACGGCATGGGTACCATATATCATGTCGCCATATATATATACAATCAAAACCGCACGATGTCGTATTTGGAAATTGGATTTCCGTCATGAACCAAGGCAAAAGATAGTCCTTACCGAATTCGAGACAATCTAGCCTACCATGTCTCAGGATCAGAGCTCGAGTGACCCTAGGAGCGACAGGGCCGGTCCACCGATGTGGATTAAAATGCCTGAGCAATACGTTTCCCCGCCCTTTGGGGCGCAAACGAGCCAACGAATGACTCCATCGGACCCAGATCGTCCGATCAAACCGAGGCTCCTCGCAACAGCAACAACCACATAGGTGAAAAGTATATAAATGTCAGGGCTGGTAGGTCACTGACACCACCCTAGCTAGAAAGAAACGCATGCCCTCCCTGAGGTCCTTCCTCCCGTTTTAGGTTCAAACCGGGGTGTGAGGCTCGCGAATTCACGTTATACACAAAGCTATGCCACACAGGCGGGGCTTTGATCATCACCACAAGACTTTGCTTTTCAATCAGAAGTCTTGATCACTGCATCTTAGCATGCCACACAGGCAATTCATGCTATGCGACTGATGTCCATCGATATACAACCTCTGAGCTCGTGCGTCTCAGAGAAGGGCGTTAAGCAAAAGAATAAATTCTCCGCCGCCAAACAGATGTATATTTAACAGAAATCAATCAACAAAGAATAAACTCCAATGTCAGACACACAATCCATTTACAAGTCCGTTCTGGGTCTGAACGAAACCGGAGGCACTAAATACCTCGCAAACCCATCGATCACCACGTACGTCTGGACGATCACCACTCATTATCCATATTTCGGGATGCCTCCCAATCAGGACCTCAGTTACCATCTAAACGAGGTGAAGATCTCCGGTCTTCGACCATCGTCTTCATCTTCGAATTTCAATCGTCGGTCGATTATTCGAAATGAGAATTAACTCGGCCTTTCCAAATAATTCATGTATATTTAGAATTTCAAATCGATTTATTTCAATGGTTAAATTATTCGACAACACCAATATTGTTCTTTAATGTAATTTTCACACCAAACACATTCAATCATCAAATACAACATAAATCGAGCAAATTCAGTTTATTTCTATTCCATATCGCTTATGATATTTTATAATGATTTATCGCTATTTTTATTTATTTTAAAATAGCCCATTCATTCAAAACGACGCTTCGGGCCATAAGGCGGCCGTGGCGCTGTTTTTCTTCAGATTTGATTTACACATATCTGAAAATCTAACCGTTGGATCTTCACAAAATTTACATCATTAGAAAGGTCTTTTCAAAACGAATCCAACGGTTCCAGTTTGGGGAAAATCCGACGGTCGGATCTCCCGGTACAATCGTTTGAAATTTCGATTTCAAAATACGAACTGCAGCGTCGTTATTCGATTAAATAAAATTATATTTATATATATAAATAAATATAATCGTTTCTGGCGCTGTTTTTCTTCAGGATTGAATTAAACATTCCAGACAATCCAACCGTTGGATTTTTACAAGGTTGGTGCCGTTGGAAAGATTATTCCAAGGCGAACCCGACGGTTGAGGTTTCGGGAAAATCCAATGGTCGGATTTCCCGTACTAGTTGTTTGAAATCACGGTTTCAAAATACGAACTGCACGGCTTCGTTTCGTTTTAATTTTATTTATATTTATATATTTATATAAATATAGTTCATTCAACAATTTCAATATCGTTTTCACTTCAAATATTTTTCTAACACCTTAAATTTTAGAAAAATTTCGCCATAACCTCCCCTGCACCGGGAGCATCGGGAAATCGCAAATAGCGTCGTCGGTCCTTCTAATCTCAAAAAGAAAAAGAAAAAGCCAAGCGGCTAGCCAACAGGCTCAAAATCATCACCCAAACAAATCAGTAAATGTGTACCTATTTGTCGGGCACAAAATTTTATTCCTCTTCTCTAGCCCCTTTGCTATAACCTGTTCAATGAATATTGCATGTACATATATATATATATACAGTTCTTATCATTTATCAATTTCTATTCGACTTCATATTTGATTTCTATTTGGTTTAAAAACTCCATTCATTCTAATGTTACATAAATAGGTGCAAATCATTTCATTAGCTAATTAATGAATATTTCAACTCATATATGTTTATTTTGAACAAGTGGCTATTTTTAACACTTCACATTTCAACGATTTATGCATACAATAAAAATGTGATTTTTATTGTAAAACAATTCATTTCAAAACACTATTTTTCTATATAGTTCATATAGGTGACAAAATAGGATTTTTATCATAAAACAATTTCTTTTTAAAACGAGATTATTTTACACAGTTCATATAGTCGATAAAAGGTGATTTTTATTATCAAACAATTTATTTCAAAATATGAATATCATTCAACACATGAATTTCTAAACAACGAATGAATATCAATTCAACACATGAATGTTTTCTATAGTTTCTATATATAGATAAAAATGTGATTTTTGTTATCGAACAATTTATTTCAAAATATGAATACCATTCAACACATGAATTTCTAAACAACGAATGAATATCAATTCAACACATGAATGTTTTCTATAGTTTCTATATATAGATAAAAATGTGATTTTTATTATCGAACAATTTATTTCAAAATATGAATACCATTCAACACATGAATTTCTAAACAACGAATGAATATCAATTCACCACATGAATGTTTTCTATAGTTTCTATATATAGATAAAAATGTGATTTTTATTATCGAACGATTTATTTTAAAATATGAATACCATTCAACACATGAATTTCTAAACAACGAATGAATATCAATTCAACACATGAATGTTTTCTATAGTTTGTATATATAGATAAAAATGTGATTTTTGTTATCGAACAATTTATTTCAAAATATGAATACCATTCAACACATGAATTTCTAAACAACGAATGAATATCAATTCAACACATGAATGTTTTCTATAGTTTTTATATATAGATAAAAATGTGATTTTTATTATCGAACGATTTATTTTAAAATATGAATACCATTCAACACATGAATTTCTAAACAACGAATGAATATTAATTCAACACATGAATGTTTTCTATAGTTTTTATATATAGATAAAAATGTGATTTTTATTATCGAACGATTTATTTTAAAATTTGAATACCATTCAACACATGAATTTCTAAACAACGAATGAATATCAATTCAACACATGAATGTTTTCTATACAATGAATAAATATAGTTTAAGCATATGAAAATAATTCAAACACACAAATATTATTCAAAATTTCGGCAGCATAACGGCAGGGTAGTTACACCGGCACCGTCCCTAGTACGGCTCCTCGCTCTACCTTAAAACCTCGCGGTTTTGACAATGGGGATCATGCATCTAGTTCGCACGCAGGCGGCATGTATATATTTATTTCATTTCCACAAACTAATCCTAAGTGGTTTCAACCAAATATTTCACAACCACAAACGGGTATTTTTCAACCTCAAACAACCAATATCAATCACAAACAATCCCAAACAACCATTCGTTATCAACCAATTATCACAACCATTTCAATCAATAAATATCGTCCATGGTTTGTGGACGAGGGGCGTATATATATATATATATATATATATATATATATATATATATATATATTTATATATAGCAATTCACTTTCATTTTCACACATATATTATATTTTTAAATCAGAAATCTCACCAATAGCTATCCAACTGCACGACACTTCCTTTATAGAAATCTTCGCCTTTTGTCGCTTTGTTGCCCGTATTCTCTACACGTGTAAAAATCTAATTTTTACTATGCTATTCAATATATAAAAGTCTGATTTCTACTTCGACTTTCGATATATAAAAATATGATTTTTCTTTCGACTTTCGATATATAAAAATATGATTTTTCTTTCGACTTTCGATATATAAAAATATGATTTTTACTTTTGACTTTCGATATATAAAAATATGATTTTTCTTTCGACTTTCGATATATAAAAATATGATTTTTACTTTTTAAAGTTCAAATCCTTTTTCGAAAAATCAGTTTTAACCTTTCTTTAAAAACAGTTTTAACTTTTCTAAAAAAAAACAGTTCTAATCTTTTTATAAAATCAGTTTTACTCTTTTTATAGAAAATCAGTTTTAATCTTTTAAAGAAAATCAGTTTTACTCTTTTTATAAAATTAGTTTTTACTTATCTAAAATAAAATCAGTTTTTAATTAGCTAAAATAAAATCAGTTTAACTCTTTTTATAAAATTAGTTTTAACTTATCTAAAATAAAATCAGTTTTTAATTAGCTAAAATAAAATCAGTTTAAACCTTTTTATAAAATCAGTTTTAATCTTTAAAAGTAAAATAGCAAAACGAAAAACTCACAGAGGGGGGGGGGTGTTTTCTGCAGTTCGTCGGAGGGGGGGGGCACTGGATCTCGGTGGTGGTGGCGAGGCTTCAGGGGGCTCGCGGATTCACGTCGCGATGGTTCTGGGCTCGGTCTTCGTCGCGCTCGTGCGACCTGGGGAGGAGGGGTCTTCGGGGATTTCGCCCTGGGAGGAGGGAAGCAGTACGGAGGAGGGCGGCGGCAGGGTTCGTCGGCGTCGGGTCTCGAAGGGGCGGCGCTCGATTGGCTTAGGGTTTTTTTTTTTATTCTGTTTAAATGATGATGAACGGGGGGGGGGGGGGGCGGGGGGGCAGAACGAAGATAAAAGGGGAGGGAGAAATTAAAATTTATTTTAATTATTTTATTATTTAATTTTTCAAAAAGTTGACTTTTACATACGACCTCAAAACGAGGCCCACCGCCTGCCGTCCATAGCATTTTACCCCCATTCCGAACACAATGGGATATGTATCGCAAGCTGATTCGATAGTTACAATCAGTTTCCGTTGAATTTACATTTAAATCACTATATTGAATTTTAAACGTACATTTCAAATTACCGGGGCCACATACTAACTGGAAAAATTCCCGAAAAATATTTTCTAGCTTCGTATTGACGATACGGTCCTAACAAAACTAGTTTCGTCGAATTCTGAGGGCGTTTGAAAAATGGCCAATTTCCAGTCGATTAAAATCAACTGAAACTGGTCAAACGCGTTTTCCTTTGCCATGCTCACATATTGATTCGAAAAATTATGAAATTTGAAACCTAGCAATAACTTGACACTGCGGATCTAACAAAAGTGGTTTCGTCGAAATCCGAGGTCGTTTGCAAAATGCCCCATTTTAAGGGCCTGAATTCCATAGCGACTATTCAGAATTTTCAACTGGACATATCTTTTGATTCCCGCTATCAAATTTCGATTGGTCAGATTCATTGGAAAGATATTATCAATTAGATTCCATTATTTTTGGTTTCACTAAAATCCGGATTGTTTTGCACCCGGTATATTCAATTGAAGTTTGAAATCGAATTATCGAACTACCGCGCCATTTTCAATTCTATATATAATTATAATTAATTATATTCGTTTTCAATTGTCGATTCAAACTCAGTTTTCATCGCCATTATTTAAAATATTTATTTTAAATATTTAAAATCCATTATTTTAGCCAATTTAAAAAATTTTAAATTGGTTCAGATTTTCTGGGTCGTTACAATCTCCCCCACTTAAAACTTTTCGTCCCCGAAAAGGAATAAAGTCGAAAGTGGTTTGATAAATCTACAATCACACAGCACAACAACCAATCCAATTGTTTTTAACCTTTTTAACTTTTAAATATATATCTTTTATATATTCAAAAATTATATTTCTAAAACCATACTATATATATAATCACAAATATGTTATTTAAAAACATATTACTCTCGACTCGTTCTGGGGCACTTCTGACCCCATCTCTAACGAGTTGTTCTGATCCTACTATACTCATACTAGGATATTGCTGATCCTATCTGTATAGAGTTACCCATCCTAGAACACTACTGGTTCTATTTCTGACGAGTTCGTTCACATGTTATATTCCAGAACTAAGCTTAACCAAAGCTCTGATACCACGATGAGACGACCCGATTTCCCGTTCTCACGGAAACAAGGTTATCTTTGGAATATAACACAGAAACAGATAATAGCAGAACAGAATTAAATAAATACATCAGAATGAACAACAAAATATACTGGATAAAAGTAATCATCAGAGTTACACAGTATACAGGATCTTACTTAGTACAAATACAGTTCAGCTATACATAAATGTCTACAGCGGAAATAAACAAAATATGTACAATAGGAGCTGAACAGCATAAAAGGAAATAAATGATAGAATCCATCTTCAGCTCCAGCTATCCAGAAAGAATCAGCTAAACCTGAATACAAGGCTGCCCGTGTAGAAAAAGGGGCACCCGAGTTTGAGAGTGAAACAAACTACGAGTCAGTCATGGGACTGGTATGAGAAATCCACTCAACACATATATAATTGGCTAATCACAGGACCACGCCACTTTCGTGGAACGGGTTTACTCCATTGGATTGCCAGTGCTTTAAAACAAATCTTTCTTTTAAACATCGCTATGCTTTTTATAAAATGAAGCCGTTATAAGACTCAGTTCCCATCACACAATGCAACGCAAACCGGAGGATAGAGTTTTACCTTATAACGGCCAAAATATGCTTGATACGAATAAAACAAAGGCATTTGATATTATTGCTAGTGTCTATATGTTTTGAAAACAATTTCAAATCATAACTATCAATCATAGACGGCATGGGTACCATATATCATGTCGCCATATATATATACAATCAAAACCGCACGATGTCGTATTTGGAAATTGGATTTCCGTCATGAACCAAGGCAAAAGATAGTCCTTACCGAATTCGAGACAATCTAGCCTACCATGTCTCAGGATCAGAGCTCGAGTGACCCTAGGAGCGACAGGGCTGGTCCACCGATGTGGATTAAAATGCCTGAGCAATACGTTTCCCCGCCCTTTGGGGCACAAACGAGCCAACGAATGACTCCATCGGACCCGGATCGTCCGATCACACCGAGGCGCCTCGCAATAGCAACAACCACATAGGTGAAAAGTATATAAATGTCAGGGCTGGTAGGTCACTGACACCACCCTAGCTAGAAAGAAACGCATGCCCTCCCTGAGGTCCTTCCTCCCGTTTTAGGTTCAAACCGGGGTGTGAGGCTCGCGAATTCACGTTATACACAAAGCTATACCACACAGGCGGGGCTTTGATCATCACCACAAGACTTTGCTTTTCAATCAGAAGTCCTGATCACTGCATCTTAGCATGCCACACAGGAAATTCATGCTATGCGACTGATGTCCATCGATATACAACCTCTGAGCTCGTGCGTCTCAGAGAAGGGCGTTAAGCAAAAGAATAAATTCTCTGCCGCCAAACAGATGTATATTTAACAGAAATCAATCAACACAGAATAAACTCCAATGTCAGACACACAGTCCATTTACAAGTCCGTTCTGGGTCTGAACGAAACCGGAGGCACTAAATACCTCGCAAACCCATCGATCACCACGTACGTCTGGACGATCACCACTCATTATCCATATTTCGGGATGCCTCCCAATCAGGACCTCGGTTACCATCCAAACGAGGTGAAGATCTCCGGTCTTCGACCATCGTCTTCATCTTCGAATTTCAATCGTCGGTCGATTATTCGAAATGAGAATTAACTCGGCCTTTCCAAATAATTCACGTATATTTAGAATTTCAAATCGATTTATTTCAATGGTTAAATTGTTCGACAACACCAATATTGTTCTTTAATGTAATTTTCACACCAAACACATTCAACCATCAAATACAACATAAATCGAGCAAATTCAGTTTATTTCTATTCCATATCGCTTATGATATTTTATAATGATTTATCGCTATTTTTATTTATTTTAAAATAGCCCATTCATTCAAAACGACGCTTCGGGCCATAAGGCGCCCGTGGCGCTGTTTTTCTTCAGATTTGATTTACACATATCTGAAAATTTAACCGTTGGATCTTCACAAAATTGACATCATTAGAAAGGTCTTTTCAAAACGAATCCAACGGTTCCAGTTTCGGGAAAATCCGACGGTCGGATCTCCCGGTACAATCGTTTGAAATTTCGATTTCAAAATACGAACTGCAGCGTAGTTATTCGATTAAATAAAATTATATTTATATATATAAATAAATATAATTGTTTCTGGCGCTGTTTTTCTTCAGGATTGAATTAAACATTCCAGACAATCCAACCGTTGGATTTTTACAAGGTTGGTGCCGTTGGAAAGATTATTCCAAGGCGAACCCGACGGTTGAGGTTTCGGGAAAATCCAATGGTCGGATTTCCCGTACTAGTTGTTTGAAATCACGGTTTCAAAATACGAACTGCACGGCTTCGTTTCGTTTTAATTTTATTTATATTTATATATTTATATAAATATAGTTCATTCAACAATTTCAATATCGTTTTCACTTCAAATATTTTTCTAACACCTTAAATTTTGGAAAAATTTCGCCATAACCTCCCCTGCACCGGGAGCATCGGGAAATCGCAAATAGCGTCCCCGGTCCTTCTAATCTCAAAAAGAAAAAGAAAAAGCCAAGCGGCTAGCCAACAGGCTCAAAATCATCACCCAAACAAATCAGTAAATGTGTACCTATTTGTCGGGCACAAAATTTTATTCCTCTTCTCTAGCCCCTTTGCTATAACCTGCTCAATGAATATTGCATGTACATATATATATATACAGTTCTTATCATTTATCAATTTCTATTCGACTTCATATTTGATTTCTATTTGGTTTAAAAACTCCATTCATTCTAATGTTACATAAATAGGTGCAAATCATTTCATTAGCTAATTAATGAATATTTCAACTCATATATGTTTATTTTGAACAAGTGGCTATTTTTAACACTTCACATTTCAACGATTTATGCATACAATAAAAATGTGATTTTTATTGTAAAACAATTCATTTCAAAACACTATTTTTCTATATAGTTCATATAGGTGACAAAATAGGATTTTTATCATAAAACAATTTCTTTTTAAAACGAGATTATTTTACACAGTTCATATAGTCGATAAAAGGTGATTTTTATTATCAAACAATTTATTTCAAAATATGAATATCATTCAACACATGAATTTCTAAACAACGAATGAATATCAATTCAACACATGAATGTTTTCTATAGTTTCTATATATAGATAAAAATGTGATTTTTGTTATCGAACAATTTATTTCAAAATATGAATACCATTCAACACATGAATTTCTAAACAACGAATGAATATCAATTCAACACATGAATGTTTTCTATAGTTTCTATATATAGATAAAAATGTGATTTTTATTATCGAACAATTTATTTCAAAATATGAATACCATTCAACACATGAATTTCTAAACAACGAATGAATATCAATTCACCACATGAATGTTTTCTATAGTTTCTATATATAGATAAAAATGTGATTTTTATTATCGAACGATTTATTTTAAAATATGAATACCATTCAACACATGAATTTCTAAACAACGAATGAATATCAATTCAACACATGAATGTTTTCTATAGTTTTTATATATAGATAAAAATGTGATTTTTGTTATCGAACAATTTATTTCAAAATATGAATACCATTCAACACATGAATTTCTAAACAACGAATGAATATCAATTCAACACATGAATGTTTTCTATAGTTTTTATATATAGATAAAAATGTGATTTTTATTATCGAACGATTTATTTTAAAATATGAATACCATTCAACACATGAATTTCTAAACAACGAATGAATATTAATTCAACACATGAATGTTTTCTATAGTTTTTATATATAGATAAAAATGTGATTTTTATTATCGAACGATTTATTTTAAAATATGAATACCATTCAACACATGAATTTCTAAACAACGAATGAATATCAATTCAACACATGAATGTTTTCTATACAATGAATAAATATAGTTTAAGCATATGAAAATAATTCAAACACACAAATATTATTCAAAATTTCGGCAGCATAACGGCAGGGTAGTTACACCGGCACCGTCCCTAGTACGGCTCCTCGCTCTACCTTAAAACCTCGCGGTTTTTGACAATGGGGATCATGCATCTAGTTCGCACGCAGGCGGCATGTATATATTTATTTCATTTCCACAAACTAATCCTAAGTGGTTTCAACCAAATATTTCACAACCACAAACGGGTATTTTTCAACCTCAAACAACCAATATCAATCACAAACAATCCCAAACAACCATTCGTTATCAACCAATTATCACAACCATTTCAATCAATAAATATCGTCCATGGTTTGTGGACAAGGGGCGTATATATATATATATATATATATATATATATATATATATATATATATATATATATATGTATATATATATATTTATATATAGCAATTCACTTTCATTTTCACACATATATTATATTTTTAAATCAGAAATCTCACCAATAGCTATCCAACTGCACGACACTTCCTTTATAGAAATCTTCGCCTTTTGTCGCTTTGTTGCCCGTATTCTCTACATGTGTAAAAATCGAATTTTTACTATGCTATTCAATATATAAAAGTCTGATTTCTACTTCGACTTTCGATATATAAAAATATGATTTTTCTTTCGACTTTCGATATATAAAAATATGATTTTTCTTCCGACTTTCGATATATAAAAATATGATTTTTACTTTTGACTTTCGATATATAAAATATGATTTTTCTTTCGACTTTCGATATATAAAAATATGATTTTTACTTTTTAAAGTTCAAATCCTTTTTCGAAAAACCAGTTTTAACCTTTCTTTAAAAACAGTTTTAACTTTTCTAAAAAAAACAGTTCTAATCTTTTTATAAAATCAGTTTTACTCTTTTTATAGAAAATCAGTTTTAATCTTTTAAAGAAAATCAGTTTTACTCTTTTTATAAAATTAGTTTTTACTTATCTAAAATAAAATCAGTTTTTAATTAGCTAAAATAAAATCAGTTTAACTCTTTTTATAAAATTAGTTTTAACTTATCTAAAATAAAATCAGTTTTTAATTAGCTAAAATAAAACCAGTTTAAACCTTTTTATAAAATCAGTTTTAATCTTTAAAAGTAAAATAGCAAAACGAAAAACTCACAGAGGGGGGGTGTTTTCTGCAGTTCGTCGGAGGCGGGGGCACTGGATCTCGGTGGTGGTGGCGAGGCTTCAGGGGGCTCGCGGATTCACGTCGCGATGGTTCTGGGCTCGGTCTTCGTCGCGCTCGTGCGACCTGGGGAGGAGGGGTCTTCGGGGATTTCGCCCTGGGAGGAGGGAAGCAGTACGGAGGAGGGCGGCGGCAGGGTTCGTCGGCGTCGGGTCTCGAGGGGGCGGCGCTCGATTGGCTTAGGGTTTTTTTTTATTCTGTTTAAATGATGATGAACGGGGGGGGGGGGGGGGGGGTAGAACGAAGATAAAAGGGGGGAGAAATTAAAATTTATTTTAATTATTTAATTATTTAATTTTTCAAAAAGTTGACTTTTACATACGACCTCAAAACGAGGCCCACCACCTGCCGTCCATAGCATTTTACCCCCATTCCGAACACAATGGGATATGTATCGCAAGCTGATTCGATAGTTACAATCAGTTTCCGTTGAATTTACATTTAAATCACTATATTGAATTTTAAACGTACATTTCAAATTACCGGGGCCACATACTAACTGGAAAAATTCCCGAAAAATATTTTCTAGCTTCGTATTGACGATACGGTCCTTACAAAACTAGTTTCGTCGAATTCTGAGGGCGTTTGAAAAATGGCCAATTTCCAGTCGATTAAAATCAACTGAAACTGGTCAAACGCGTTTTCCTTTGCCACGCTCACATATTGATTCGAAAAATTATGAAATTTGAAACCTAGCAATAACTTGACACTGCGGATCTAACAAAAGTGGTTTCGTCGAAATCCGAGGTCGTTTGCAAAATGCCCCATTTTAAGGGCCTGAATTCCATAGCGACTATTCAGAATTTTCAACTGGACATATCTTTTGATTCCCGCTATCAAATTTCGATTGGTCAGATTCATTGGAAAGATATTATCAATTAGATTCCATTATTTTTGGTTTCACTAAAATCCGGATTGTTTTGCACCCGGTATATTCAATTGAAGTTTGAAATCGAATTATCGAACTACCGCGCCATTTTCAATTCTATATATAATTATAATTAATTATATTCGTTTTCAATTGTCGATTCAAACTCAGTTTTCATCGCCATTATTTAAAATATTTATTTTAAATATTTAAAATCCATTATTTTAGCCAATTTAAAAAATTTTAAATTGGTTCAGATTTTCTGGGTCGTTACAATCTCCCCCACTTAAAACTTTTCGTCCCCGAAAAGGAATAAAGTCGAAAGTGGTTTGATAAATCTACAATCACACAGCACAACAACCAATCCAATTGTTTTTAACCTTTTTAACTTTTAAATATATATCTTTTATATATTCAAAAATTATATTTCTAAAACCATACTATATATATAATCACAAATATGTTATTTAAAAACATATTACTCTCGACTCGTTCTGGGGCACTTCTGACCCCATCTCTAACGAGTTGTTCTGATCCTACTATACTCATACTAGGATATTGCTGATCCTATCTGTATAGAGTTACCCATCCTAGAACACTACTGGTTCTATTTCTGACGAGTTCGTTCACATGTTATATTCCAGAACTAAGCTTAACCAAAGCTCTGATACCACGATGAGACGACCCGATTTCCCGTTCTCACGGAAACAAGGTTATCTTTGGAATATAACACAGAAACAGATAATAGCAGAACAGAATTAAATAAATACATCAGAATGAACAACAAAATATACTGGATAAAAGTAATCATCAGAGTTACACAGTATACAGGATCTTACTTAGTACAAATACAGTTCAGCTATACATAAATGTCTACAGCGGAAATAAACAAAATATGTACAATAGGAGCTGAACAGCATAAAAGGAAATAAATGATAGAATCCATCTTCAGCTCCAGCTATCCAGAAAGAATCAGCTAAACCTGAATACAAGGCTGCCCGTGTAGAAAAAGGGGCACCCGAGTTTGAGAGTGAAACAAACTACGAGTCAGTCATGGGACTGGTATGAGAAATCCACTCAACACATATATAATTGGCTAATCACAGGACCACGCCACTTTCGTGGAACGGGTTTACTCCATTGGATTGCCAGTGCTTTAAAACAAATCTTTCTTTTAAACATCGCTATGCTTTTTATAAAATGAAGCCGTTATAAGACTCAGTTCCCATCACACAATGCAACGCAAACCGGAGGATAGAGTTTTACCTTATAACGGCCAAAATATGCTTGATACGAATAAAACAAAGGCATTTGATATTATTGCTAGTGTCTATATGTTTTGAAAACAATTTCAAATCATAACTATCAATCATAGACGGCATGGGTACCATATATCATGTCGCCATATATATATACAATCAAAACCGCACGATGTCGTATTTGGAAATTGGATTTCCGTCATGAACCAAGGCAAAAGATAGTCCTTACCGAATTCGAGACAATCTAGCCTACCATGTCTCAGGATCAGAGCTCGAGTGACCCTAGGAGCGACAGGGCCGGTCCACCGATGTGGATTAAAATGCCTGAGCAATACGTTTCCCCGCCCTTTGGGGCACAAACGAGCCAACGAATGACTCCATCGGACCCGGATCGTCCGATCACACCGAGGCGCCTCGCAACAGCAACAACCACATAGGTGAAAAGTATGTAAATGTCAGGGCTGGTAGGTCACTGACACCACCCTAGCTAGAAAGAAACGCATGCCCTCCCTGAGGTCCTTCCTCCCGTTTTAGGTTCAAACCGGGGTGTGAGGCTCGCGAATTCACGTTATACACAAAGCTATACCACACAGGGGGGCTTTGATCATCACCACAAGACTTTGCTTTTCAATCAGAAGTCCTGATCACTGCATCTTAGCATGCCACACAGGCAATTCATGCTATGCGACTGATGTCCATCGATATACAACCTCTGAGCTCGTGCGTCTCAGAGAAGGGCGTTAAGCAAAAGAATAAATTCTCCGCCGCCAAACAGATGTATATTTAACAGAAATCAATCAACACAGAATAAACTCCAATGTCAGACACACAGTCCATTTACAAGTCCGTTCTGGGTCTGAACGAAACCGGAGGCACTAAATACCTCGCAAACCCATCGATCACCACGTACGTCTGGACGATCACCACTCATTATCCATATTTCGGGATGCCTCCCAATCAGGACCTCGGTTACCATCCAACGAGGTGAAGATCTCCGGTCTTCGACCATCGTCTTCATCTTCGAATTTCAATCGTCGGTCGATTATTCGAAATGAGAATTAACTCGGCCTTTCCAAATAATTCACGTATATTTAGAATTTCAAATCGATTTATTTCAATGGTTAAATTATTCGACAACACCAATATTGTTCTTTAATGTAATTTTCACACCAAACACATTCAACCATCAAATACAACATAAATCGAGCAAATTCAGTTTATTTCTATTCCATATCGCTTATGATATTTTATAATGATTTATCGCTATTTTTATTTATTTTAAAATAGCCCATTCATTCAAAACGACGCTTCGGGCCATAAGGCGCCCGTGGCGCTGTTTTTCTTCAGATTTGATTTACACATATCTGAAAATTTAACCGTTGGATCTTCACAAAATTTACATCATTAGAAAGGTCTTTTCAAAACGAATCCAACGGTTCCAGTTTCGGGAAAATCCGACGGTCGGATCTCCCGGTACAATCGTTTGAAATTTCGATTTCAAAATACGAACTGCAGCGTAGTTATTCGATTAAATAAAATTATATTTATATATATAAATAAATATAATCGTTTCTGGCGCTGTTTTTCTTCAGGATTGAATTAAACATTCCAGACAATCCAACCGTTGGATTTTTACAAGGTTGGTGCCGTTGGAAAGATTATTCCAAGGCGAACCCGACGGTTGAGGTTTCGGGAAAATCCAATGGTTGGATTTCCCGTACTAGTTGTTTGAAATCACGGTTTCAAAATACGAACTGCACGGCTTCGTTTCGTTTTAATTTTATTTATATTTATATATTTATATAAATATAGTTCATTCAACAATTTCAATATCGTTTTCACTTCAAATATTTTTCTAACACCTTAAATTTTGGAAAAATTTCGCCATAACCTCCCCTGCACCGGGAGCATCGGGAAATCGCAAATAGCGTCCCCGGTCCTTCTAATCTCAAAAAGAAAAAGAAAAAGCCAAGCGGCTAGCCAACAGGCTCAAAATCATCACCCAAACAAATCAGTAAATGTGTACCTATTTGTCGGGCACAAAATTTTATTCCTCTTCTCTAGCCCCTTTGCTATAACCTGTTCAATGAATATTGCATGTACATATATATATATACAGTTCTTATCATTTATCAATTTCTATTCGACTACATATTTGATTTCTATTTGGTTTAAAAACTCCATTCATTCTAATGTTACATAAATAGGTGCAAATCATTTCATTAGCTAATTAATGAATATTTCAACTCATATATGTTTATTTTGAACAAGTGGCTATTTTTAACACTTCACATTTCAACGATTTATGCATACAATAAAAATGTGATTTTTATTGTAAAACAATTCATTTCAAAACACTATTTTTCTATATAGTTCATATAGGTGACAAAATAGGATTTTTATCATAAAACAATTTCTTTTTAAAACGAGATTATTTTACACAGTTCATATAGTCGATAAAAGGTGATTTTTATTATCAAACAATTTATTTCAAAATATGAATATCATTCAACACATGAATTTCTAAACAACGAATGAATATCAATTCAACACATGAATGTTTTCTATAGTTTCTATATATAGATAAAAATGTGATTTTTGTTATCGAACAATTTATTTCAAAATATGAATACCATTCAACACATGAATTTCTAAACAACGAATGAATATCAATTCAACACATGAATGTTTTCTATAGTTTCTATATATAGATAAAAATGTGATTTTTATTATCGAACAATTTATTTCAAAATATGAATACCATTCAACACATGAATTTCTAAACAACGAATGAATATCAATTCACCACATGAATGTTTTCTATAGTTTCTATATATAGATAAAAATGTGATTTTTATTATCGAACGATTTATTTTAAAATATGAATACCATTCAACACATGAATTTCTAAACAACGAATGAATATCAATTCAACTCATGAATGTTTTCTATAGTTTTTATATATAGATAAAAATGTGATTTTTGTTATCGAACAATTTATTTCAAAATATGAATACCATTCAACACATGAATTTCTAAACAACGAATGAATATCAATTCAACACATGAATGTTTTCTATAGTTTTTATATATAGATAAAAATGTGATTTTTATTATCGAACGATTTATTTTAAAATATGAATACCATTCAACACATGAATTTCTAAACAACGAATGAATATTAATTCAACACAAGAATGTTTTCTATAGTTTTTATATATAGATAAAAATGTGATTTTTATTATCGAACGATTTATTTTAAAATATGAATACCATTCAACACATGAATTTCTAAACAACGAATGAATATCAATTCAACACATGAATGTTTTCTATACAATGAATAAATATAGTTTAAGCATATGAAAATAATTCAAACACACAAATATTATTCAAAATTTCGGCAGCATAACGGCAGGGTAGTTACACCGGCACCGTCCCTAGTACGGCTCCTCGCTCTACCTTAAAACCTCGCGGTTTTTGACAATGGGGATCATGCATCTAGTTCGCACGCAGGCGGCATGTATATATTTATTTCATTTCCACAAACTAATCCTAAGTGGTTTCAACCAAATATTTCACAACCACAAACGGGTATTTTTCAACCTCAAACAACCAATATCAATCACAAACAATCCCAAACAACCATTCGTTATCAACCAATTATCACAACCATTTCAATCAATAAATATCGTCCATGGTTTGTGGACGAGGGGCGTGTATATATATATATATATATATATATGTATATATATATATTTATATATAGCAATTCACTTTCATTTTCACACATATATTATATTTTTAAATCAGAAATCTCACCAATAGCTATCCAACTGCACGACACTTCCTTTATAGAAATCTTCGCCTTTTGTCGCTTTGTTGCCCGTATTCTCTACATGTGTAAAAATCGAATTTTTACTATGCTATTCAATATATAAAAGTCTGATTTCTACTTCGACTTTCGATATATAAAAATATGATTTTTCTTTCGACTTTCGATATATAAAAATATGATTTTTCTTTCGACTTTCGATATATAAAAATATGATTTTTACTTTTGACTTTCGATATATAAAATATGATTTTTCTTTCGACTTTCGATATATAAAAATATGATTTTTACTTTTTAAAGTTCAAATCCTTTTTCGAAAAACCAGTTTTAACCTTTCTTTAAAAACAGTTTTAACTTTTCTAAAAAAAACAGTTCTAATCTTTTTATAAAATCAGTTTTACTCTTTTTATAGAAAATCAGTTTTAATCTTTTAAAGAAAATCAGTTTTACTCTTTTTATAAAATTAGTTTTTACTTATCTAAAATAAAATCAATTTTTAATTAGCTAAAATAAAATCAGTTTAACTCTTTTTATAAAATTAGTTTTAACTTATCTAAAATAAAATCAGTTTTTAATTAGCTAAAATAAAACCAGTTTAAACCTTTTTATAAAATCAGTTTTAATCTTTAAAAGTAAAATAGCAAAACGAAAAACTCACAGAGGGGGGGTGTTTTCTGCAGTTCGTCGGAGGCGGGGGCACTGGATCTCGGTGGTGGTGGCGAGGCTTCAGGGGGCTCGCGGATTCACGTCGCGATGGTTCTGGGCTCGGTCTTCGTCGCGCTCGTGCGACCTGGGGAGGAGGGGTCTTCGGGGATTTCGCCCTGGGAGGAGGGAAGCAGTACGGAGGAGGGCGGCGGCAGGGTTCGTCGGCGTCGGGTCTCGAGGGGGCGGCGCTCGATTGGCTTAGGGTTTTTTTTTTATTCTGTTTAAATGATGATGAACGGGGGGGGGGGGGGGGCAGAACGAAGATAAAAGGGGGGGAGAAATTAAAATTTATTTTAATTATTTTATTATTTAATTTTTCAAAAAGTTGACTTTTACATACGACCTCAAAACGAGGCCCACCACCTGCCGTCCATAGCATTTTACCCCCATTCCGAACACAATGGGATATGTATCGCAAGCTGATTCGATAGTTACAATCAGTTTCCGTTGAATTTACATTTAAATCACTATATTGAATTTTAAACGTACATTTCAAATTACCGGGGCCACATACTAACTGGAAAAATTCCCGAAAAATATTTTCTAGCTTCGTATTGACGATACGGTCCTTACAAAACTAGTTTCGTCGAATTCTGAGGGCGTTTGAAAAATGGCCAATTTCCAGTCGATTAAAATCAACTGAAACTGGTCAAACGCGTTTTCCTTTGCCACGCTCACATATTGATTCGAAAAATTATGAAATTTGAAACCTAGCAATAACTTGACACTGCGGATCTAACAAAAGTGGTTTCGTCGAAATCCGAGGTCGTTTGCAAAATGCCCCATTTTAAGGGCCTGAATTCCATAGCGACTATTCAGAATTTTCAACTGGACATATCTTTTGATTCCCGCTATCAAATTTCGATTGGTCAGATTCATTGGAAAGATATTATCAATTAGATTCCATTATTTTTGGTTTCACTAAAATCCGGATTGTTTTGCACCCGGTATATTCAATTGAAGTTTGAAATCGAATTATCGAACTACCGCGCCATTTTCAATTCTATATATAATTATAATTAATTATATTCGTTTTCAATTGTCGATTCAAACTCAGTTTTCATCGCCATTATTTAAAATATTTATTTTAAATATTTAAAATCCATTATTTTAGCCAATTTAAAAATTTTAAATTGGTTCAGATTTTCTGGGTCGTTACACCATTCTTCTCTAACCTTATGCTGCACAAATTCTTGATGGACATGGCTTCTTCTTCTTCCTCTAAATCTAAATAAATAAATTAAAATATAATATAAATCAAGACCAGGATATCCTGCTCAAGTCTTTCAAGAGAAGATTCAAAACAAGTTAGGATTCAAGTAAAGATTCAACGGCTTCAAGCAACGCTATCTTTCTATTCTTTTCTAGATCCAATCAATGTAAGTCGGTTACTTTTTAGATTTGAACGCCTTTTCTATTTGTGACATGAAATTAAAAGAATATAAGAAACATGCCTTATCATTTCATTGAATCTGTTCTTGTTTATGACTTTGGATCTGATTCTTGATTATGGCCTAGAACACATTGTGACTAAATTGCCAATGCTTAAGATTATGACTATGGAACTGTGGCCTTTGAAACCATAAGCCTTCGACTATGAACATAAGCCTTTGACTATGAACATAAGCCTTTGACTAGGAGCATAAACCAATGCCTATGACTATGACAAGGACAATAGTGGATAATTACCTATGATTCATGAACATGATATTATTGCCTAGGATTATGACTGTGAGATTGGATCTAAACTTGATTATCTATTCAGTTTATTCTTAATTATCCTTGGATCTTGATTATGGGAATTTATCTATTAAGTTAGATCTACCCATATACTTGAACCTATGTTATTTGATCAACCCTTTTTATGTCATAATATTATCAGATCTATAGGCCTTCGATGCTTTAATCAATTTATTCAGTGTAATTTGTTAGATTTGTGATTAGTGAATTATCATCTTCTGCCAGTCATTATGTCTATCTTTTCATGGCATTTTGGTTCATTCCCTTTTTATCCACGAATCTAGATTTATCTATAATCTAGGATGAAATCACGATTACACGAACGATGGGAATACGATTTGGGAAAATCATAAATTTGACTTAAACATGGTTGTAAACTTGGAAATTGGCATAATGTGGAACATTAACATAATTATGATTGACATAATTTAGAACATGTATTATGGCATGTTTATTAGAACGCAAATTTGAAAATTTGACATGAATTATGGAATATGTAACGACCCGTATTTTCAGCTATATATTATATAATTTATTTAATTATTTATATAGTGAATTTGGGAATATAAGGTTGTTTAATTAAATTTTATTGAATATTTAATTAAATTAAATAATAGAATAATATATTTATTTCTGAAATAGTCAGAAATAGTGAAATTCACAATAGTGGGTGAATAGGCAATATAAAATATATATAATTCAGTTTATATTGAATTATATTGACGAATATATTTATAAATGCCATTTGAACGTATAATTTATTTTATAATTATAATCGAGCTCGAAATGGCGCGGCAGTTCGCAGTTTGGCGATTTGAACTTCAACTGGATATACAGGGTCCGTTTTAAGCCGGATTTTTGTGAAATAAGAAACGCGTGGAGCCTGTTGAGTATATTTTTCTAGTGGAAGAGAAAAATCGAGATTTCATCGTGTAGATTTTGTTTTACCTCCAAATCAAATTTTAAAATAGTCGCTATGAAATTCCTTTATATTTTGCAACGCTTTATTTACGTTATAAAAGGATTTTCTATATAATTTGAAATTTTGATTTATACTGGAATTTGAATATCAATTTAACACTGGATATTGAATATCGATGTATAAACTCTGATATGATATTTTAGAGCTGTGATATATCGTATGTGAATATATACGGTAATATTTATTTTTAAATATTAAATTTAATTGTTTTTAAATATATTTATTTATTTAAAAGGGGCTATTTAGGACTTTAAAAATAGCCACTTTTGCAAACGAAGTCGGATTTCAACGAAACTAATTTTGTTGGATCCGCAATATCAAATTATTGTTAGTTTTCAAGTTTCGTGATTTTTAGAGTCAGTGTGTGGTCGTACGGATTTTTAGAATGAGAAACAGTCAGTATTTCGACGGTTAAAAATAAGCTGCGTGAGCATACGGAGTCGGAATTCGATGAAACCAGTTCCGTTGGGACCGTAATGTCAAACTGAGGGTGCATGTCCAGTTTCGTGATTTTTGGGTATTGTATGTGAGCACAGGGACTTTTAAACAGCATATACAAGTAACGATTGATTAAAATAAAATAGAATATTCGAATAAAAAATTATTAAATCTATACTATATAATATCCTAACTCTTTCTAACCCTAAACCTCATTCTCCAATCTTCTGAAAACTTGCGCCGCCACTTAAAATAAATCTACAGCAAAACTCCTCACTTCAAAAATCATGAAAAAATTCAAAGAAAATTCTATAAATTATCAAATGTAAATATTTGCAATTCTTATGGCTTGCTCTTCGTTCTGGTATGCAATTAGAAGGGTGCGACGTCCTTTTGGGTTCACTGAGTTTTTCCAGTTTATTGCTAGGGCTCAGATGCAACATCGAATGAAGGGGTTTTAATTCAATCCGAGTTTGGTTTTGTGATTATGGCATCCAGTAAGCGGATTTGGGATTTTCTGGTGGGATTTCGTGATATTTTCGTTCGGTACATCACTGTAGCCGACCAAATGAGGAGCTCGACGGAAAAGTGCAGGGAGTTGCGAACTTGATGTAGATGGTAGGAGTTGGTAGAGATTTGAACGAGAGGAATTTTGGTTATTTTATGCGGATTTATAATTGAAGAAATGGAAGGTGATTGGTGGTCAAAGGAGACGCAATGGCCATGAGTTTTACCTGGAGCGTGATTCGGTTTTTGGGGAAGAAGAGGCTGGTCGTGTTGGGCTTGGAAGATGTGTGGGCCGGGTTTAGTTTAAAGGGGGTGAGGCCAATTCATTTAAAAATAAAATCTTAGTTATTTAAAATAGTGTTTAAACTTCATAATGCTCTAACTTGGTCATACAAAATCAGATTGACGAACCGTAAGTTGCGTTGGGATCGTATGGACGGCGGCTACACCATGGAACTGACCGGGAATGGATTGAAGCTCGTTTGGATTTATGGTGAAATTTAACGTCTGAACCAAACCAATGATCAATTATCGTTGATCAACGATGAACCGACCAATGTGAGTAAATCTCACTAACTCTGAACAATTTACATTTTTATAATGCATTTTTAGAAGTGATAAATATTGATTGAATTGCTGTGTGTTGGATGTTTGGTTGAACTGCTAGTCAGTTGATTGGATTTATCGATAACGATATATATAAATCGTATCGAAATATTGATTCTGCTTATCAGAATATTTTATACTCATGTTATTTATGTTGACTGACATATGTGGATGCAGGGAAACAGGTCGGAGGGACCCAACTGGGTTCCTCAACATTTATTTACCGCTTTTCATATATTTTGATATATGATGTGTTATATTCCCCGTTATTGATTCTGTGTGTTTGGATGATGACCGATCAATTTGATTTGATAATTTTACACCATAAGTGATACGAGAAAGTAAAAAGGGAGATTTCCAAAGTATATTTTGAAAATAGATTATTTATATAAAATCAGCGGATTTTATCTATGAAGGAAAAAAAAAGGGTTTTATAAAAGAAATCATTTTATAAAAATCAAAGCAATAAAGGAAAAATATTTGTAAAACAAATAGAGAAGGGGAATTGTTTGTAAACCATTTACAAATAAAATAGAAAAGAAAATATTTGTAAAACATTTACAAATAGACTAAAAGGAAATATTTATCTAGAGAAATAAACTGAGTTATAAAAGGAAATTTTTATTTAGAAAATAAATAGAATATTGGAATACTTGAAAATGGATAGGAAGGGTATAAAAAGAGAATTTTACACTAGGGAGAATTTAGGCCCGTGCTTCGCACACGGGTAAACAGAATATGAATTCAAAGTGAGAAATTAAGAGAGATCTATTTTAACAGATAAAGTGAGAAGGTTAAATTATAAATAAAGTTTTATTTATTAATTTAGTTATTTATCTTTGGGTAAATAGAGTATATAAGTCAAGACTTATATAGAGAAGTAAAAAATCGATTTCCACATCGATATTTGAAACTGAATATGTATGAAAGAGAATTTATCGAATAAGAGTTATTCGAAGTAAAGCTATCGAATATCAGTTTATTCGAAAGGGAGTTTTTTTTTTTTTGAATATTTGTTATTTGAAATGGGTTGAGCCAAGAGAATTAATCTAATAGAGTTAATCCAATAAAACAAATTGATTGAGATCAACCATTAGAGTTAAACTATTAGAGTTGAACTGTTAGAGTTAAACCGTTGGGGTTAAACCGTAGAGTTAAACCGTTGGAGTAAACATTTAGAGTTATTTAGTTAGAGTTAACCAATTAGAGTTAATCAGTTAGAGTTAATCGATTAGAGTCTAATCGAACTAGAGTTATCCAAATATAGTAATCGAATGAGGGATGATGGAATATTAGTTGATCAATTAGATTTGCTCGAATTTAGTTATTCGAGATAGAGTTAAACAGAAGTAGTCATTTAAGATAAGCTACCAGTGAGCACGACTGGTAGCGTAATTCGCAGGGCTGCAGATAGCCTAAGGCGGTCGGATGTTTCCTGAGGGAATCAGGCGTAATCATTGTGATCGCTGCGATCTAGAGTCGAGCGAATGGTGTTAAGTCAAATATTAGTTAATTGATAAAAGTAATTTAGTCGAGTTAATTAAGCTGAGTTAGTCCAGTTGAACTGATCAAGTAAGTGGGTCAAAATGAGTAAATCAGACCGAGTTATCTGAACAAGGGTTAGTCCAGTAAGAGTTAAATAGAATAAGAGTAAATTGAATAAGAGTTACAACTTAGAGTTAACCAAGTATGAGTTAATAGTTTAGTTCGTTATTTATTCGAGTTAGAAAATCAAAGTATTTATAAAGTCATTACAATTCGGATGCAGGGGATTATAACACCATTGTTATAATCAAGTGTTTTTTTTCTGTACGAGAAGCGGATTTGTAAATAAAATCTGAGGATGTCGTAAAGAAGTGTTAAAGATTTAGAAATATGAACTTTGCCTATTTCGAAGTTAGAAATGTTGTTCAGTTAAGGTCTGAGAGGTAACTATACCCCAACTTGATTGACTTCGTTTTTAACTAAGAAATGGTTAAGATTCGATGGTGAAAAGTGGTTAAGTGGAAACCAAATAAAGCAGATTTGACATAGTGATGTTTATTCAAACATCTGTTGAATCAAATGAAAGAGATTTGGAACCAAATGAGAAGCAGAATTGTTTTCTGAATATAGAAACAAGAGATGGAAATGTTTTCCAATGATAATGATATATATTTTCTAAATATAGTGAATACTTAACATTAAACAACAGGAATAGGGGAATGAACGAATGGATGAAATGATGATTGTTCGATAGAATTTCCATCTGGAAATAATATTGTTGTTTGCACACGGACATGTTTTCATTTGATAGTTAAATCACCGACTATCAAAGTTTTGACCATTTTACGTTGTTAATATGGAGAGACCGGTTGGATTATTATCCAGAGAACCACTCCGTATTGGCATAAGCGTTGTGAATCGAGTATGCTGAAAATATTGAAGACGGAGTAATGCAAGGGCTATCCTGTTTACAGAATAGTGCCTTCGGTTTGTCCAGTCCCAGGACAAGCGTGAATGGACGAATGTCTGACAGAGTATATTCAAAGGATCGCGTAAGTTGATCTCTTCAAACGTACTTACGTTTGGTGGCGGAGGAATTCGTTTCTCTTAGCTGTATACCCGTGGTATTTTTGGTGAAATCAATTGGTGATTTGGCGGGTATGACGATGTGGCATTCAAAGTAATGGAGGTGGGATATGTCAAAAGATACATTATGACCTCAAGCCTCATCCACCGGGAAATGACAAAAATCGGGCAGGCAGCATGGCTATGTGGGTCGCACCCATTAGGATGTATGATCACCTATCTAGAGAAATTCCTTTTGTTCTTAAATCTATCGATGCTGTCCCTTATCGGGAGGCGGTTGCTGATCCCAACCGTCGGTGATATACATTCGATACACTCAAGCGAAATGAGTGGTCGGTCATGTGTGCGCCGGGTTGCAAGATGTTCTTGTTGAACCCAGTGTATTTGCCTCTAGAGGTACACATTTCGGAAGGTGGTCCCATACCTTGTCAAGTTGGAATCCAATCCCCAATAAGTGCCCGTGAGTTTGATTGTATATTATATATGTAGAGCGTGAGATGCAAGCGTTCTACTAGAGTGTAAATTACTTGTGATTAGACATTATTATAATATCAGATAAGATATGATTTCCAAAAGTGATTTGGGTTATCGTAAGGTAAAAACCGTCCGTGTTTATGTGTGGATTGGTCTTACGATTATCTTTTCTTTTGAAAAAAGTTTTTTTTGAAAAGTTAAACTAAATGATTTGAGTTTACTCACACCAGTCCCATGACTGACCCAGAGTTTATTTTGTTTTTGCTTTTCCCTAAACTCTTGGGTGCCCAAATTTGTACGGGCAGTCAAGTAGTCAGGATTTTACAGATATACTTGGAGGGCTTGGAGCAGAAGGCTTCAGGAATTATGTAGCTATTGTTTATTCCGCTGTATTGTAAGTGTTGTACTCTGATAATGGTATTATATACATATACTGCTTTTGATTTCAAGATATGTTGTCTATTATATTTTATTCGTTCCGCTGTGAGATTCGTGTTACTCTGATGTTGTTGTGTTCTTCTTCTTCTTCTGTTCTAATTTTCTATCTTATCTATCCTCATCCTCTAATTTCTTTCTTGGACTATCCGGTAATTTCGACTTTTGATTGTTCGATAGGTGTTATATATCGGATAACCAAGGTCGCTCTTTTCCCGGGTCGTTACAGTGGTATCAGAGCTGAAGGTTAAGTATTACCTTGGCTCTGTGGCGTGATTCAGTAGAGATGGGGTTAGTAATACCCTAGACTGAGTTTGAGTGTATATATACGAGTGAACGTATTTGTTATATTGATATAAAATGAATTTATATTGTGAAGATTTATTGGTTGAGTTGTTTATGAATTCTGGTCGATCAGTTTGATCCACTGTATCGATAGGGGTTTCTAAACGCTTGAATACGATGAACCGACACAGTATGTTTTGAAAAAGGGTGAATGAAATAATTTTACCCAAATTATATTTTGATATAAGCAAAGTATAGATATTTGAAATTATCATGGTATATTGGATGTGTTGGTTGTGATTATAATCGGATAAGATTATAAAATGTGAAATAGTTATGTAAATAACAAATCAAAATTCATATAAGTGAAATATATGAAATCAGATGAATTAAATCTGAATTTAAATCTGAATTTAAGTTCAGAATTGGAATTAAAATTGCTAAAATTTGAATTTAAATCAGAAATGAAATTAAAACTCTGAAAATGTGAAGTGTGTAGAATGAATCTGGTTAAATATATGTGAATTTTAAAATCCTGGGAGATTTTAAATTTGTTACAGGCTTTGAAAGGGATATTTTGAAATGAATTTCAAAATGAAAGTGTTTAGAAATGGTTATGAAAGTGACATAGTATTGAACTCACTTCGATAGCTGGAAAATAAATTCCGATGTTGATCCGGACATCATCGGTGTTCATTTTCGAGTTTGTAAGTGACAGATTACTACCAAAGATTTTGTTTTTGAAATGTTTTGAGAAACCGAGTTGTTTTGATATTCCAAAGGGATATTTGATTTTTGGAAAAGGCAAAGCTATTTGAAACTCCCGGGTACAGATTATTGAAATAAACACAAATTAAATAGAAATTTGTGAAAGCAAATTTGAAATTGGATTAAAACCAGTTCAGTGGAAATTGAATTGAAATGGAATGGTATCAAGTAGAAATGGACTGGATTAAAGATAATCGGAAATAGAAATGAATTATTGGGTAAGAATTTGAATTGAGACTGGCATTGCAGTTTGATTGGAATATGGCTTGGTTGAGCGAATGGTTGTGTAGGGAATGAAAATGGATTGGAGATTGATTGGGATGATATGGGTATATGCTAAAATGATAGCAGAGTTGGATGCCCGACAAAAAAAAAGGTACACATATATATTCATATGAGTTTGATGGGTTTTATGAGCCGAATTGGCAAGCCGTTTGGCTGTTTGATTTTCTTTTGGATTGGAGAGGCCTGTGTGGCGGTTTGGGGATTTTCTCGATGCTCCCGGTACAAAGGAGGTGCTGGCGAAATTTTTTGGAAATTTCGGGTGTTAGAAAATTTTCAGAAGTTTTGAAAATTTTCGTTTATAGAAATGAAGTAATAAATTAATTGAAATAAATAAATTCAGTTGAAACTGAAATTAAATAAGTAAACGAATAATTCGAAACCAGTTAATAGGGTTGTTCTCTATCTTAGCAATTTCGAGGACGAAATTATTTTAGGGGGGGAAGAATGTAACGACCCGTATTTTCAGCTATATATTATATAATTTATTTAATTATTTATATAGTGAATTTGGGAATATAAGGTTGTTTAATTAAATTTTATTGAATATTTAATTAAATTAAATAATAGAATAATATATTTATTTCTGAAATAGTCAGAAATAGTGAAATTCACAATAGTGGGTGAATAGGCAATATAAAATATATATAATTCAGTTTATATTGAATTATATTGACGAATATATTTATAAATGCCATTTGAACGTATAATTTATTTTATAATTATAATCGAGCTCGAAATGGCGCGGCAGTTCGCAGTTTGGCGATTTGAACTTCAACTGGATATACAGGGTCCGTTTTAAGCCGGATTTTTGTGAAATAAGAAACGCGTGGAGCCTGTTGAGTATATTTTTCTAGTGGAAGAGAAAAATCGAGATTTCATCGTGTAGATTTTGTTTTACCTCCAAATCAAATTTTAAAATAGTCGCTATGAAATTCGTTTATATTTTGCAACGCTTTATTTACGTTATAAAAGGATTTTCTATATAATTTGAAATTTTGATTTATACTGGAATTTGAATATCGATTTAACACTGGATATTGAATATCGATGTATAAACTCTGATATGATATTTTAGAGCTGTGATATATCGTATGTGAATATATACGGTAATATTTATTTTTAAATATTAAATTTAATTGTTTTTAAATATATTTATTTATTTAAAAGGGGCTATTTAGGACTTTAAAAATAGCCACTTTTGCAAACGAAGTCGGATTTCAACGAAACTAATTTTGTTGGATCCGCAATATCAAATTATTGTTAGTTTTCAAGTTTCGTGATTTTTAGAGTCAGTGTGTGGTCGTACGGATTTTTAGAATGAGAAACAGTCAGTATTTCGACGGTTAAAAATAAGCTGCGTGAGCATACGGAGTCGGAATTCGATGAAACCAGTTCCGTTGGGACCGTAATGTCAAACTGAGGGTGCATGTCCAGTTTCGTGATTTTTGGGTATTGTATGTGAGCACAGGGACTTTTAAACAGCATATACAAGTAACGATTGATTAAAATAAAATAGAATATTCGAATAAAAAATTATTAAATCTATACTATATAATATCCTAACTCTTTCTAACCCTAAACCTCATTCTCCAATCTTCTGAAAACTTGCGCCGCCACTTAAAATAAATCTACAGCAAAACTCCTCACTTCAAAAATCATGAAAAAATTCAAAGAAAATTCTATAAATTATCAAACGTAAATATTTGCAATTCTTATGGCTTGCTCTTCGTTCTGGTATGCAATTAGAAGGGTGCGACGTCCTTTTGGGTTCACTGAGTTTTTCCAGTTTATTGCTAGGGCTCAGATGCAACATCGAATGAAGGGGTTTTAATTCAATCCGAGTTTGGTTTTGTGATTATGGCATCCAGTAAGCGGATTTGGGATTTTCTGGTGGGATTTCGTGATATTTTCGTTCGGTACATCACTGTAGCCGACCAAATGAGGAGCTCGACGGAAAAGTGCAGGGAGTTGCGAACTTGATGTAGATGGTAGGAGTTGGTAGAGATTTGAACGAGAGGAATTTTGGTTATTTTATGCGGATTTATAATTGAATAAATGGAAGGTGATTGGTGGTCAAAGGAGACGCAATGGCCATGAGTTTTACCTGGAGCGTGATTCGGTTTTTGGGGAAGAAGAGGCTGGTCGTGTTGGGCTTGGAAGATGTGTGGGCCGGGTTTAGTTTAAAGGGGGTGAGGCCAATTCATTTAAAAATAAAATCTTAGTTATTTAAAATAGTGTTTAAACTTCGTAATGCTATAACTTGGTCATACAAAATCAGATTGACGAATCGTAAGTTGCGTTGGGATCGTATGGACGGCGGCTACACCATGGAACTGACCGGGAATGGATTGAAGCTCGTTTGGATTTATGGTGAAATTTAACGTCTGAACCAAACCAATGATCAATTATCGTTGATCAACGATGAACCGACCAATGTGAGTAAATCTCACTAACTCTGAACAATTTACATTTTTATAATGCATTTTTAGAAGTGATAAATATTGATTGAATTGCTGTGTGTTGGATGTTTGGTTGAACTGCTAGTCAGTTGATTGGATTTATCGATAACGATATATATAAATCGTATCGAAATATTGATTCTGCTTATCAGAATATTTTATACTCATGTTATTTATGTTGACTGACATATGTGGATGCAGGGAAACAGGTCGGAGGGACGCAACTGGGTTCCTCAACATTTATTTACCGCTTTTCATATATTTTGATATATGATGTGTTATATTCCCCGTTATTGATTCTGTGTGTTTGGATGATGACCGATCAATTTGATTTGATAATTTTACACCATAAGTGATACAAGAAAGTAAAAAGGGAGATTTCCAAAGTATATTTTGAAAATAGATTAATTATATAAAATCAGCGGATTTTATATATGAAGGAAAAAAAAGGGTTTTATAAAAGAAATCATTTTATAAAAATCAAAGCAATAAAGGAAAAATATTTGTAAAACAAATAGAGAAGGGGAATTGTTTGTAAACCATTTACAAATAAAATAGAAAAGAAAATATTTGTAAAACATTTACAAATAGACTAAAAGGAAATTTTTATCTAGAGAAATAAACTGAGTTATAAAAGGAAATTTTTATTTAGAAAATAAATAGAATATTGGAATACTTGAAAATGGATAGGAAGGGTATAAAAAGAGAATTTTACACTAGGGAGAATTTAGGCCCGTGCTTCGCACACGGGTAAACAGAATATGAATTCAAAGTGAGAAATTAAGAGAGATCTATTTTAACAGATAAAGTGAGAAGGTTAAATTATAAATAAAGTTTTATATATTAATTTAGTTATTTATCTTTGGGTAAATAGAGTATATAAGTCAAGACTTATATAGAGAAGTAAAAATCGATTTCCACATCGATATTTGAAACTGAATATGTATGAAAGAGAATTTATCGAATAAGAGTTTTTCGAAGTAAAGCTATCGAATATCAGTTTATTCAAAAGGGAGTTTTTTTTTTTTGAATATTTGTTATTTGAAATGGGTTGAGCCAAGAGAATTAATCTAATAGAGTTAATCCAATAAAACAAATTGATTGAGATCAACCATTAGAGTTAAACTATTAGAGTTGAACTGTTAGAGTTAAACCGTTAGGGTTAAACCGTAGAGTTAAACCGTTGGAGTAAACATTTAGAGTTATTTAGTTAGAGTTAACCAATTAGAGTTAATCAGTTAGAGTTAATCGATTAGAGTCTAATCGAACTAGAGTTATCCAAATATAGTAATCGAATGAGGGATGATGGAATATTAGTTGATCAATTAGATTTGCTCGAATTTAGTTATTCGAGATAGAGTTAAACAGAAGTAGTCATTTAAGATAAGCTACCAGTGAGCACGACTGGTAGCGTAATTCGCAGGGCTGCAGATAGCCTAAGGCGGTCGGATGTTTCCTGAGGGAATCAGGCGTAATCATTGTGATCGCTGCGATCTAGAGTCGAGCGAATGGTGTTAAGTCAAATATTAGTTAATTGATAAAAGTAATTTAGTCGAGTTAATTAAGCTGAGTTAGTCCAGTTGAACTGATCAAGTAAGTGGGTCAAAATGAGTAAATCAGACCGAGTTATCTGAACAAGGGTTAGTCCAGTAAGAGTTAAATAGAATAAGAGTAAATTGAATAAGAGTTACAACTTAGAGTTAACCAAGTATGAGTTAATAGTTTAGTTCGTTATTTATTCGAGTTAGAAAATCAAAGTATTTATAAAGTCATTACAATTCGGATGCAGGGGATTATAACACCATTGTTATAATCAAGTGTTTTTTTCTGTACGAGAAGCGGATTTGTAAATAAAATCCGAGGATGTCGTAAAGAAGTGTTAAAGATTTAGAAATATGAACTTTGCCTATTTCGAAGTTAGAAATGTTGTTCAGTTAAGGTCTGAGAGGTAACTATACCCCAACTTGATTGACTTCGTTTTTAACTAAGAAATGGTTAAGATTCGATGGTGAAAAGTGGTTAAGTGGAAACCAAATAAAGGAGATTTGACATAGTGATGTTTATTCAAACATTTGTTGAATCAAATGAAAGAGATTTGGAACCAAATGAGAAGCAGAATTGTTTTCTGAATATAGAAACAAGAGATGGAAATGTTTTCCAATGATAATGATATATATTTTCTAAATATAGTGAATACGAAACATTAAACAACAGGAATAGGGGAATGAACGAATGGATGAAATGATGATTGTTCGATAGAATTTCCATCTGGAAATAATATTGTTGTTTGCACACGGACATGTTTTCATTTGATAGTTAAATCACCGACTATCAAAGTTTTGACCATTTTACATTGTTAATATGGAGAGACCGGTTGGATTATTATCCAGAGAACCACTCCGTATTGGCATAAGCGTTGTGAATCGAGTATGCTGAAAATATTGAAGACGGAGTTATGCAAGGGCTATCCTGTTTACAGAATAGTGCCTTCGGTTTGTCCAGTCCCAGGACAAGCGTGAATGGACGAATGTCTGACAGAGTATATTCAAAGGATCGCGTAAGTTGATCTCTTCAAACGTACTTACGTTTGGTGGCGGAGGAATTCGTTTCTCTTAGCTGTATACCCGTGGTATTTTTGGTGAAATCAATTGGTGATTTGGCGGGTATGACGATGTGGCATTCAAAGTAATGGAGGTGGGATCTGTCAAAAGATACGTTATGACCTCAAGCCTCATCCACCGGGAAATGACAAAAATCGGGCAGGCAGCATGGCTATGTGGGTCGCACCCATTAGGATGTATGATCACCTATCTAGAGAAATTCCTTTTGTTCTTAAATCTATCGATGCTGTCCCTTATCGGGAGGCGGTTGCTGATCCCAACCGTCGGTGATATACATTCGATACACTCAAGCGAAATGAGTGGTCGGTCACGTGTGGGCCGGGTTGCAAGATGTTCTTGTTGAACCCAGTGTATTTGCCTCTAGAGGTACACATTTCGGAAGGTGGTCCCATACCTTGTCAAGTTGGAATCCAATCCCCAATAAGTGCCCGCGAGTTTGATTGTATATTATATATGTAGAGCGTGAGATGCAAGCGTTCTACTAGAGTGTAAATTACTTGTGATTAGACATTATTATAATATCAGATAAGATATGATTTCCAAAAGTGATTTGGGTTATCGTAAGGTAAAAACCGTCCGTGTTTATGTGTGGATTGGTCTTACGATTATCTTTTCTTTTGAAAAAAGTTTTTTTTGAAAAGTTAAACTAAATGATTTGAGTTTACTCACACCAGTCCCATGACTGACCCAGAGTTTATTTTGTTTTTGCTTTTCCCTAAACTCTTGGGTGCCCAAATTTGTACGGGCAGTCAAGTAGTCAGGATTTTACAGATATACTTGGAGGGCTTGGAGCAGAAGGCTTCAGGACTTATGTAGCTATTGTTTATTCCGCTGTATTGTAAGTGTTGTACTCTGATAATGGTATTATATACATATACTGCTTTTGATTTCAAGATATGTTGTCTATTATATTTTATTCGTTCCGCTGTGAGATTCGTGTTACTCTGATGTTGTTGTGTTCTTCTTCTTCTTCTGTTCTAATTTTCTATCTTATCTATCCTCACCCTCTAATTTCTTTCTTGGACTATCCGGTAATTTCGACTTTTGATTGTTCGATAGGTGTTATATATCGGATAACCAAGGTCGCTCTTTTCCCGGGTCGTTACAGAATATGTAATTTGACATATTAAATTTAGTATTGGCAAGTAAGCTAAGTTTTAGGCGTAAACGGTAAACTAGAATAATAATTCTAGTCTTGCCATAAACTGTAAATTAGGGTGTTAAATCAGAATTGGGTCTATTAAAGTTAATTTGGCACAATAAGTATATTAGCACAAATTTTGAATTTAGTCATAATTGGGAGTAATTGTCATGTTTAGAATAATCATGGTTAGTGACACTTAATTTGGTATAATTTACATACCAAAAACTATAAATATGATATATAGGGAAAATGGGCCATAATAATAAATGTTGACAATGTACATTAAAAGAGTAATAATGGAATAAGTAAATTAGGGAAAATTTACTTATAGAATTTATCCTAAATGAGAAAAGTAAATTTAGACACTACGAACATGCTTAACCCGAGGTTGGATTGAGTTGTGATGTAAACCTGCCCGGACCCGCCCGGCTGTCCAGTGATCACAACAATACCTATCCAATGTGGGAGGTTAAGGCATTGAGCCCGATAAAGGCCCGATGTTAGACTGAGTTGTGGCGTAAGACTGCCCGGAACCAACCGGCATACCGGAAGCCACAACAATACATGTCTAATGTGAGTGGCTGGTGCTTTAATAAGACAATTAAAGTTAAGCTAGAATGGGAGGGTTAAGTCCATAAGAACACTTAACCAACTTAACACAGCTAAGCTAGAATGGTAGGGTTAAGTCCATAGGAACACTTAACCAACTTAACACAGTTAAGTTAGAACGATAGGGTTAAGTTAACTAGAACACTTAACCAACTTAACATGGTAAAAAGGCAATATTTGTAGGGGTTAAGTAACTAAGAAAAACACTTAGTGTAACACCCCACGTCCATTAATGTCACTCACAAAGGGAATGCATTAACTTCCATGGAGGTTTTAAGTGAATATAGAACAGAAAAATTACAACAAGACAGATAATAAGTAGTACTTGGAAATTCTAAAACTTTATTTCATTGCAGCGGAGATTAAACATGTTTGTTACATCATAAAACCATAAATCAGAGTCAAGTACAATATCCATCTTGATAAAGCAAAATATATAACCCCATTACATAAATAGCCATTAAAGAAGATAACAAGCTGGACTTTACTTCAACGGTCCAAGTTTTCCAAAAGAGAGATAAAGTAATCCAATCAGACTCCACCAGAGCTGGGTCCACCCCGAGAACCTGGAGGGGGAAAAAGATAGAAATGGAGGGGGTCAGACATAAAGTATGGCGAGTATGATAATTCTAACAATACTATTATCAAAATAAATAGACTAAGGCATAAGTTGGAAAACAAGGAAATGTCTATGAACTATTGGGTATGGAAGAGCAGATAAAGATAACGCTAAAGGCACACCTAATTACTAACGAATAATTTCTACACTGCACCACACCAGTCACCCTAAAGGTTGATCCCACTTGCTTCACTTAGAAATCATACAAATAGCTTCATGTACCCCTAGCTGACTACATAGGTGCTGCCTGCCCCTATCTCCGCTAGGTATACCCCACTACCCACTTGTGATCGGCTCCCTACTCGTAGATACCCGTGCTGGCCCCACAGTAGGGTGTATCACTCCCCTAAAGTGGCAACCCGATACAAATTGAGAATATATGGCTTATACCTACACGATGCAACAACGTCTTATCTACCAGCCCGGGTCCACACACGCATATGAAACCCGTTGGACTTGCGTTGCCACCGCTAACCCGTTTGGCCTCTTATAGTCAAGCCCAGTATGCGTGTCCCGTCCTCGACTTGGGTCGAGCCAACAAAGATACGTTTGGGTTACTGGTTGAAATGGGCCCCCACAAGCTATCCACCTAAGCTTGTCCCCACTAGTATATCCCACTTAACCCTCTTCTTAGTCATGTTCATTCACATGTGTGTTTGGTTAAGTCTTACTAATCGTATTTCAAATGCCACTAAAGGCACCCACTAGATTCCTCATGCCACCCAAGGCACCTACTTAACCCCCATGTCCCACTTCACATGTTTATCTGGTTAAGTATTTCTTAATTCATTCAGGCCATAACCTCATAAAGACCTCTCACATTAGACTGGCATTTATGGCTGCTGGATTCGCCGGGCGGGTCCGGGCAGTCTTGCACCATAAAAGAGTCTAACCTCGTGTCTTTACAACTGTTATGCTTTAATTTGGGCCTAGGACATCTCACATTGGGCTGACATTTGTGACTACTGGATTCGGCGGGCGGGTCCGGGCAGTTTTACGTCACAAACGAGTCCAACCTCGTGTCCTAAGCATTGATTAACACTTATAATCTTTAACCCCAGTTTTAAATATATCCCTATTCAAATCATTAATTAATTCCAATTTTAATGATGTCCATAATTGACTCAATTATGGCCATCCACTTATGGTATGCAAAATCATATCAATTGCACCCCAATTTCTTAATATTAAATCCTTAATATTACCCCAACCCCACGTTATACGTTCGCTTATTCAACGCAAAATATACGTTAGACTCGAATAGTCTAACTCATAGCACAAAGATAAATTATCACAACATATAGACAAATAAAATAGATCTAATCATAAACGGGGTGAAACTTGCATGTGTGATAGATTTCCAACACCTAAACTTACATAGGCAAAACTACAACTTGCATAAAGCTACACATGTCATGGATCTAAAGGTGTCAACTTGTTTGGTTAAATGTCACAACTTACATAATATAATCATAACCCAAGTTCATGTATAAACTTGCATAGGTGGTTTATGCAACATAATGATGGTGTGAACTAGCATCTAACACATAGAACTCACACATGTTATAACCTAATTTAGATCTAAATAGATGTCATAGGATATGTGAGATTATACCTACTAATCAATCTAAACTTGCATAGGTACATGTGATTTATCATGTGAATCATCATAGCCCAAATACATATAATCAACATTGTGACGGCCAAAAATTTCGCTCGATCCGAATCAATCGTTAAACCGATCTAGACCGTTCGAAACCCCTGGCGTTGAGAACAGTACAAAATAGAACGCAGACGGAAGAACATTTCATTGCTATTACAACAATTCCATCAGATACAAGAATATACAGAGTATGAATGAATAAATTACATTCGACAAATATCAGATATTACAATAAATTACATAGCAGCGGAAATAATACAAAGCACAACTGAAGGTGATATACGGATACAGAGCTTTCCGGATATCATTCCAGCTGTAAACCAGGATCCTGTGAATATAAATCTGCAAAACCAAAACTACTAGCTGCCCGTGCGGAAAATAGGGGCACCCAGAGTTTAGGTTAAAACAATAAACTCCAGGTCAGTCATGTGACTGGTGTGAGAACTAAAACAGTTATTTAAAACTTTACTTTAAAAGAGAGTAATTCAAGGACCACGCCGTATAACACGGAACGGGTTTCCTTCCAAGAATACCAGTGCATATAATAAACAGCGCAATGCTTTTTCGAAAAATGAAGCTATTATAAGACCCAGGTCCCATCACACAATGCAACGCAAGCCGGAGGATAGGGTTTTCCCTTATAATAGCCAAACATGCTTGGTACGTTTAAAACAAATCATTTGATACTATAATAAGTGTATAGTGTCAAAACAGTTTCAATCATAAATATAAATCATAGACGGCATAGCATCCCATGCTACTATGTCGCCATACTAGGCTCTACAAATAAAGCCGCAATACACGTATTGGAAATTGGATTTCCGTCATGAGTCGAGGCAAGGTGCAAGCTCCTCTCCGCGTTCGAGACACTCTAGCAAATGCCTCAGGACTACACACTCTGGGCAATCCTGGGATCCTCCAAGGCCGGTCCTCACTTACGTTAGAGGATTGGCAATTCCTGAACACACGTTTCCCGGTCCTTACAGACCTAATATCGAGGCGCCTCGCGTCCAAACCACAAAGTTGAAAAGTATATAAATGTCAGGGCTGGTAAGTCACTGACACCACCATAGCTAGAAAGAAACGTCGTGCACTCCTTGGGTCCTCATCCCGTTTTTAACTCATACCGAGGTGTGAGGCTCGCGAATTCACGTTATACACAAAGCTGCCACGTAGGCGTGCTTTGATCATCAACCACAAGACTTTGCTTTTCAACAGAAGCCTTGATCATTGCATCTTAGCGTGCCACATAGGCAATTCATGCCACGCGACTGATGTCTATCGATATACAACGTCTCAGAGAAGGGCGTTAAGCAAAAGAATAAATTCTCCACCGCCAAACAGATGCATATTTAAATAGAGATCAATCAACACGGAATAAAATCCAATGTCAGACACACAATCCATTTACAAGTTCGTTCTGGGTCTGAACGAAACCGGAGGCACTTTCCTCGCATATCCATCCATCTCCAGGTACGTCTGGACAACCACCAACTATTTCCATCCTCTTGGGTGTACAGCCCAATCAGGATCGTCAGTAATTATCCAAACGATGTGAAGACTTCCGGTCTTCGACCACCGTCTTCATCTTCGACATATCGTCGAATCGGTTATTCAGAATGGGTGTAAACCCGGTCTTTCCGAACAACCTGCGTATATTGAAAACAAATGTTACACAAACACAACATACGCCTCATTCCAATTCATTAGTCACTAACCGCAAATTAGCAAGAGAACAATTTCCCAAACATTTACCCCGAAGGCCGAAACCAACATCAGATCAATACCCAGGAAACCATTCTTCATAGCCAACCTACAGCTAGTTTCTAAATTCCACATTCTTAGGGAAAGGTTCCCATTAATTTTATCCAAGATAAATTCTTTAAAATTTATCCTGTAATCTTCCTTTGGATGTCGTTTCAAACCAAAATTATGGTTTTTCTAAACTAGTCGAGATTAGCGAACCACAACGAGGTAATTATTTATCTTATTTCCCAATCCCAACCTATTCATCCCATGAAGCAAAACTGGTAATACTCCATATCTAACACCACAGTGTTATCGGTAAAATTAATTACCATTTCACGTTCAAATCTAATTAAAGATTTAACTATCGCTTTGGAGCAAAACTGGTGATACTCCATTCTCGCTCGTTTTCTAAATTTGATAATTTAGATTGTAAATTCACATTTCAATCTAATTTCAGATTCGTTAAAACTCCTTTTATTGGGTTAAAGAACTAGGTGTTATTTAAAACACAGTTCACGACAAACCCAAATCACATTCTATTTATCATCGGGTTAAAGAACTAGTGTTATTTAAAACACAGTTCACGATAAACCCATTTTAAATCCAATCAAATATATTAGAAGTTTCGATTATTTAAAACCCCTTTTTAAATCTAATTTATTTATTTAAAAATAATTGGGTTTTAAATTTAGTTCAAAACTAGTTCATTTCGATAAAAATCTATTTTTATCTTTTCAAATATGGAGTTTTTCATCCCAAATTTTCCCAAATCATTTCTTTTGATTTTACACAAATTATTACTATTTTTAATAATTTTATCAAGGCCCGTACAGTCGATTTCCATCAACGGCCATCGAACTGCACTTACAGCGACCTTTTTCGAATTTGATTTGGATGTATCTCCAAATCCAACCGTTAGATTTTGAATTTCGAATATTCGTTAGGAAGCTCTTTTCGATACGAACCCAACGGTTCCGGTTTTAGGAGAATCCGACGGTCGGATCTCCCGTAATATCCGTTTGAAATAAATGGTCGAAATTCACGAACTGCCGCGGCGCAGCGCGTTCTGTTCAAGCCATTATATTATATATATAATATATATAATATATATTTCGCCGATTTCTATTTAAAACGAATTTTATAAATGGTTTTGAATTCGTTTCAAAAACATTTCCACTTCCATGTCAATTCAAAGCAGAATTGAATTCTTCTTTATAATTTCGTTTTAAAATTCATTTCTATTCAATTCAGATTTCAATTCAATTTGAATTCATTTCAGTTCGCTTTCAATTCAATTTGAATTCGTTTTCAATTCAATTCGATTTCAAAGTCGTTTTCTATTCGATTCAATTCAAATTCGTTTTCTATTTGATTCAATTCAAATTGGTTTTCTATTCGATTCAATTCAAATTCGTTTTCTATTCGATTCAATTCAAATTCGTTTTCTATTCGATTCAATTCAAATTGGTTTTCTATTCGAATCAAATTCGTTTTCTATTCAATTCAAATTCCTTATATATGCAATTGAAAATCGCTTTATATTTAATTCATTTCGAAATCGCTTTATATTCAATTCATTTCGAAATCACTTTATATTCAATTCATTTCGAAATCGTTTTATAGTCAATTCATTTCGAAATCGTTTTATATTCAATTCATTTCGAAATATTCGATTTCGAAATCACTTTTCAACATCATTTTAAAATGATTAAAATCGATATAAATATCGTTCACGTCAAAATGGCGTCAATCTAATCAACACGGCTTCATAAACTTCTATTTTCAAATATTCTATGTCAAATATTTCTATTTCAAATATTTCTTTTTGTCAACACACGACTAATCTCAATGAATGAGTACCGTCCACGTGTGACTACTTTTGTTAAATTATTTCGTTCAACACATGACTAATCTCAACGAATGAGTACAGTCAACACATGAATCTTTATATTATATTGATAAAGATGTAACTTTTATTATAAAAATATTTCGTTCAACACATGACTAATCTCAACGGATGAGTACAGTCAACACATGAACCTTTATATTATATTGATAAAGATGTAACTTTTATTATAAAAATATTTCGTTCAACACATGACTAATCTCAACGGATGAGTACAGTCAACACATGAACCTTTATATTTTATATTCTTAATCTTCTAAATTGGAATGAGGCCCAATCAATCACCATATAATATTAATTATATGGATTTTCATACATCACATATATATAATAGCATTGAAAAATAATCAACCATCAACCAAAGTGCACTACACTTTATAAGCATCAAATATAGATATCTAACGCTTATAACAGCCTGTCAATCAATCGATCGACATATTTAATCAATCAGGATGAGTGAACTTCAAATTTCATCCCAACACCCGTGTGGGGTTTCAAACAATCAAACACAGATTTTATTTGTGCAGTTGGGCGATGTGTAAAATTTATCGTCCCAATCAATGTCAGTCAAATCAGTGTACATAAACAAACCGTCCGGTTTGTAAATGAATATTTTATTTTATTCACTTCACTATATTCATATTCACATTAAAAATTATATTTTTAACGATAAAACATTTTATTTTAACATATGAATTTCTATTCAGTTCATTCTTTAAATAAAATGATATTTCTATTTTTCTACCTTATTTTAGAAAATTTCGGCGGCATAACGGCACGATACTAGAAACGGGACGAGGCCTAGCCTTATCCCTGGTCTAGTGAAGGCCCACGCCATTCACACATCAATCAAATCAATTTCATTTCACCAAACCATTCAATTCAAATCAAATCATCTAACTAATCTATGCAACCAAACAAACAAGTCCATGGTCTGTGGACGATTGTGCCGGGTGCTACTAAGCACCGTCTGCATCCTAGTATATATATATAAATAGAAATGAAATTGAAAGGTGAGAAATTCTCACAGATAGCTATCCAATCCTCTTGACTCTTCTTTATAGAAGTCTTCATCGTTCTCGCCCTTTGTCGATTTCATTGCCCGCTAGTCACTATATAGATAAAAATCACATTTTTATTTCTCTATTCCATATATAAAAATCGAATTTTTACTTTGCTATTCAATATATAAAAATCGAATTTTTACTATGTTATTCAATATATAAAAATCGAATTTTTACTATGTTATTCAATACATAAAAATCGAATTTTTACTACTATGTTATATAGATAAAAATTATATTTTTATCACGCTATTTTCCATATAAAGATTTCGCCTTTTCTAAAATAAAGATTTCGCCTTTATAAAAATATAGTCTTCGCCTTTATAAAAATATAGTCTTCGCCTTTATAAAAATATAGTCTTCATTTCAACGTATATAAAATAAAAATCAGATTTTTATTTTGCTACATATACAAAGATGATATTTTTAATTCTTTACATAAACAAAAATCATATTTCTACTACTTCTATATAGTAAAGATTATATTTTTATATTTTAAAAATATAAAAATCATATTTTTAACCTTCTACTAATATAAAAATCAAATCTTTATACTCGCTACCATATAAAAATTATATTTTTAGCCTTTCTATAATACAAAAATATCGCCTTTTCAACTATAAAAATCCAATCTTTTCTATTTTAAACCGCTACTATATAGATAAAGATTATATTTTTACCAAGACAAATAAAAATCAAAACTTTAATTCAAACAAAAATCAAAACTTTATATTAAAAAATCTCAGTTTTAACTAATTAAAAAGTGAAAATTAGGCTCACATCCTTAAAACTAAAGTTAATTAGGCTCACATCCTCCTGTTACAAAACATACAAATTTCATCCCTAATTTTAAATATCGGTGCTTATGTTTCCAGAACTGCCCCTTTTCATTTTTCACGCCGTAATTAACTAGGCCAGATATTTTTTGTACGTAATTAACATTTTATTTCCACTTTTGTCAATCCTAATTTTTTTGTCCATGGCAGCGCTGTCAACATTTTAGGGTTTTTTATATCAAAATTGAAAAGAGGGCGTCGGCTGAAGGGTTCCTGCTCGCTAGTGGTCGTCGCTTATTGCTGGAGGTGGGGGTGCGCCAGTCGGTAACGGCGCGGTGGCAGATCCTGGTGCTGGAGCGGCGGTGTGGGTTTTGGGTCTCGTGGTTTGGATGTCAGAAATTTCACTATCGATCATTCTTTTTACACAGAATTTTAAACAGCCGATTAAAATAGATCGATTCTTGAATTATACAGTGGATTATTGCTCTTAAAGGTGAATTTTACTTTTTAATAATTATGTTCACGAGTTAATAATTATGTTTCTATTTGGATATCATTTTTTTTCAATCTTTTGTTGATTGATTACTTTTACCAGATCGATCCTTGGTTTATACGGTGGATGCTTGTTGTTACAGGTAAATTTTGCAGTTTAATAATGTCATTTATATTCGGATATCATTTTTTTGGATATTTTATTGCTTGTTTATTCTGATGTTTTTTATTTGTTTCAATGTGTCTGCTGTTAATATTACGAAAAAAATCAGAACAGTTGCAGACATATATACACATTTTTAAGGTATTTGCATACATGTATGCCAATATTAGGAATATTAGGATACACATTTTTAGGGTATTTGCATACATGTATACCAATTTTAGGAATATTGGCATACATGTATGCAAATATTGACAATATTTGTATTATTAACAGTTTGTACATGATGGTATGTTCTTATTCAAAATACTTGCACAGTTTTGAGCATCTTTTCATAATAGTTGCACACTTGTGGGCATTTGTTCAGAATACTTTCACGCTAGTGTATATTCTGATGTTTTTTATTTGTTTCAATGTGTCTGCGGTTAATATTTCGGAAAAAATCAGAACAGTTGCATACATATATACACATTTTTAGGGTATTTGCATACATGTATGCCAATATTAGGAATATTGGGATACACATTTTTAGGGTATTTGCATACATGTATGCCAATTTTAGGAATATTGGCATACATGTATGCAAATATTGACAATATTTGTATTATTAACAGTTTGTACATGATGGTATGTTCTTATTCAAAATACTTGCATAGTTTTGAGCATCTTTTCATAATAGTTGCACATTTGCGGGCATTTGTTTAGAATACTTTCACGCTAGTGTATATTCTGATGTTTTTTATTTGTTTCAATGTGTCTGCGGTTAATATTACGGAAAAAATCAAAACAGTTGCATACATATATACACATTTTTAGGGTATTTGCATACATGTATGCCAATATTAGGAATATTGGGATACACATTTTTAGGGTATTTGCATACATGTATGCCAATTTTAGGAATATTGGCATACATGTATGCAAATATTGACAATATTTGTATTATTAACAGTTTGTACATGATGGTATGTTCTTATTCAAAATACTTGCACATTTTTGAGCATCTTTTCACAATAGTTGCACACTTGTGTGCATTTGTTCAGAATACTTTCACGCTAGTGTTCATGTATTTATAACTGATTGAAATCTTTTAGTAATAGCTTTATACTCATTTTTACAGAGCCCTATGGTGGAAGATGAACTTGTAGTAGATGTTGAAAAGGACATAGCATTATTACGAGTTGAGCAGCAGTCAAAATCTCAACAAATGGTGCGTGCAATAAGCTGGTTCTTAACAAAAGAACTTGTTCTTCAAAAGACCAGTAGTTCTGTTCATATGCGTGTCTGTATACTTGTAGTAGATGCAGATGTACGTTTGTTTGGATGAATTCAGAAAATTTGTGTATAAGTGTGGAATTTTTTTTAATATATGCATACATGTATACTGATATTTCTGTTCATATACGTGCCTGATGATTAGTTGCACAGTTTTCTAAATATTTTTTTGATGTTTTTATCAGTTAATATATGCATACATGTGTACTGATATGAACATTTGCATTTGTAATAGGAATTATATTGAAAAATTGCATTTAAGTATGCAAAATATTTAGAAAAACTCCACACAAGAAAGCATCAATTCATAATTCTATGTAAAACTAAAAGGACTCAATTCAATGCACAAAATAACAATGTAATTCAGTGCAGACAAGCTGAACAGTTGAATCTTTGCATGCACATAACAACAATAGGTGCATACTTCCATGCAACAATGGAGAATACTTGCATACATTTACCATCAATAAAAACAAGTTCGTACCAATAAGTAGCTACCACTATTTTTTTTAACATTTTTGAATATATGCAAAATACTACCAAAGTTGATACAAGTAGTAAGCATAATTGCATACATCCATGCAACTATAAAAAATATTGGTATACATATAACCTCTCAGTAAAAAAAATTGGAAAAAATCACATAATGAATATTAAAATACTGAACTAAATTTAATGGACAAAATATGCGGCGCTGGGTGGTGGAGAGGTGGAGCAGGCTGCGCCTGACGTGAAGGCATTCCAGTCAGGGGTGGCGACGATGCTAACTTCTCGGTTGTGTGCAGATTTTTGGCTGTAGAGGCTTGCTGGCAGTCGGATTGGGGAAGGACGAGGAAGAGAAGGGTTTGTGGACGGTAGTTAGTGGCGCGGCTTCTGTTGCGGTGGAGGTTGAGGGGAGGGGATGGGGGACGAGGGCGATGGTAGATCGTTGAAGGGGGACGGCGGCTGTTGTGGGATTAGGGTTTTCAGCGAGATACATGGAACGATTGACTGAGTAAATGTTGCCGTACTGTGTTTGGATATTTTTTTAAGTTTGTAAGGGTACATCTGGTATTTTTTTGAGCGGATGTTCAAAAAGAAGGATGTATTTTATATACTTTTTATCACCGGGTTTTTTTTATATTTTGAAACTTAATAGGAACCTGTAAAAAACGCACCCAATTAAAAATCATTGCTTGATTTGCTATGATAATAAAAACTGATTCTTCCTTTTAAACTGTCTACACTAAATAAACAAAAGCAAGTAAATAAAACACTTACAGCACGGTTTGGGGGCAAGGAGTGGCGTCCGAGGTGGTCGCGCAAGAGGGCGGAGCTTCAACGAAGGTCGCGGCTAGGGCTTCGTGGGCTCAGGGGGGTTTTGGCGCTGGCCTTCAAATTGGGGAGAGGAGAGAGAAGCAGGAGCCGAGCGTCGAGAAGGGGTGTAACGACCCAGATTTTCGGCCGTTGAATTCTGAATATTTAAATTTGTTTTAAGAATTTTAAATTGAATTACATATAAGAATTTATAACGAATTTGTTTATAAAATGAAGTTTGAACGTGAGTTTATTTATATAATATAAAACGAGCTCGAAAATGGCGAGGCAGTTCGTAATATGGAGTTTTGAACTTCAACTGGGTATACAGAACTCGTTATAAATCGGATTTCTGTGAAACAAGACACGTTGGAACCGTTTTGATTATAATTTTCATATGAAAGAGAAAAATCTAGATTTCGTGTTATAATTTGTTAGTTATGGTCAAATCAAATTTTGAAATAGTCGCTGTGGAAAATCGTTATTTAAAATATACGCGTTAAAATAGCCGTTTTGCAAACGGACTCATATTTCGACGAAATCAGTTTCATTGGGACCGTATCATTAAATTATTGTACGGTGTTGAATTGCGTGGCAAACCGATGTCGTATGTGACCACGGTAGCCGTAAACGCTCGTTCAGTGCAATTAAATTAATTCAACTGAATAAAGGGATATTAGAGTGTAACTTGAACAGACGATCGAATCAGGCCACGAAACCAGTTCCAGTGAGTTCGTAGCGTCGGATATAGTCAGGGTAGGTATATAGTTTGTTATTTTTAGAGATCGGCAAATTTGGTGTTCAGAAGGGCAGTGCGGTACGCGCCAAAAATAGCCTACCGGGGCAACAGTCTCAGAATGCGACGAAACTAGTGCCATTGGGTTCGTATCGAAAAGTTATTGTCAGTGTTCGCTGTTTCAAGTTGTTTTGATTTATCTGGTGATCGTGAAAAATTTAAACGCGTGTTGATTTCTGGTTTTATAAAGGAAAAATTTTTCAAACGATGTCGGAATTCAACGAAACTTGTCCCATTGGGTTCAGAATACCTTTTTACACCAAGAATAGCTTTTTCATCAGTAAACAGAAGTCGACGGTGTTTAATTTCACTTGATACTTCACCGCGAAGTTTTGTACAATATAAAATAATGTAAACACAAACTAGTTGATAAGATTTTTATGTGTGTAAGTCAGACACTGCGGCTAGGACTTCTAATCTACTCGTCCACTTGCGCATATTTTGAAATAGAAGGAAGAAAAGAAGAGAACCCAACGTACTGATACCTACAGCTAAATAACAACCTAAACTCTGTCATGATGTAAGCTTTGTTTGTGCTTCACGCCATTACTAGGATCCTTGCCGACAAAGTAAATAAAAAGTCACAAGCCTACCTTTTATTTTCAGCTAACCTATTGCCTATAAACCGTGCGTGACAAGGAATCCATATTGTATATAAACTGCTCACTCGTTTTTCTCTTCTGAATAACTTTAACTCATGCCGTTTTCCCCACTTTCTCACATCACCCTATTTCTATTACCACGTACCAATTCCTACACCATCCACCGATAAGAAATCTCCAGTTTCCCCTCACGCATGCCTTCCAGCGTCGTTCACAAGTTGCTACTGCTCAGTCGAGCCTTCAAAGGCTGCCACCCACCTCAGTATTTCCACGACAACCCGAATGGTCCTATGTAGTGGTGGCCTTAACCTTAGCCTTGATTGTATGGTATCCGATGACCTCGGGATTGTTTGAGTTATGGGTTGGAGTGATTTCGAAACTAGGGTCAGGCGTGGGTTGTAAAGCAATGAATAAGATCTATATATCTGGGGAGTTTAGAGGGAGATTTCGGTTTACTTGTATTGCATGGGAAGGGGAAAGTTTTACGTGGCAAAAGGGGATTGGCAGTTGCACTAACGGTGAAGTAGGTTTGAGGAAGGGTGAACCAAATGGGCTGTTAAAAGGGTGCGGCGAAGCCAAGCTTTATTTTTGGATGATGATCAAATGTGCAGGGGAAGGAGGACTTCAGGGATTAAGGTATGTTTGATTTGGAGTAACAGTGGGTTAATTCACTTAGGATTGGTCTGGTTTTGGGATAAAAATAATCACGGCATTTAAGAGGGGATAACATGGTTGGGTTTTACTATGGTGTCAGGTCCGAATAACTTCCGTAGAGAAGGAGGTGTTAAGGAGTATACATTTTGGAGTATATGGGGGCAGGTACCTTTTGACATTGGGTTTTTCCGAACAGTAAGACCCATTTAAAATAAAATATATATATAAATACATTCAAATCATGATGCGTGGCTGTTTAGAATTGCTAATGACCAGGTTAAATAATTAATTAAGCGATTAATGAAGATGGTTAATTAAATATGAATTTAATTTATTGTAAAACTTATAATGTCAATATATTTTTCACTCGTTATCAGAACTCGACTATACCGGTCACGTTGGGACTGTAACGAGGAAATCTGCATTTTGGAACGAATGCGGCAGGGATACGAGCTACTGGAATGTCAAGGGAAAATCAAATGCAGTTTAAACCAAATAAAAAGCAAAACCGTCAACCGCGAAATAAGGTGAGTAAACTCACTCGTTTAAAATTATTTTATAATGTGAAATGGTTGCTTGGTTGAATAGTTGATAAATTGGTTGATATAATCACATCGTTGATTGATTTTTTCTTCATTCATACGATATTTTTGATGTTACTAACATCTGTGGATGCAGGGAAACAGGTTGGAGGGATCCAACTGGATCCCTCAACATTTTATTTACTGTTTTATTTGATGGTGATACATGTTATGCTACATTATCCATGGTTGAATTTGTGTGTTTGATTTACCCTGGCCTTAGGAACCTGGTATTTTAGATACCGTAAAATATCATCGAATGTGAAAAAAAGAAATTTAAATTTAAAAGCAGAGTTTATTTCCAAATTAGAGATAATTTCTTTTTCATTGAGTTGCAAATGGAAACCTATTCCATTGGGTAAACCAAGGAAAATGTTATAAATAAAGATATAGATTAAGTGAATCAGGGACCATTGGATGATTAAAATATAAGTTCAAATATAAATGTCTATTTGAAAGTGAATATCGGTTCCGAAACCAATATTTGAAATAGATTTGAATTTAGCAAAGTATAGAGAAAGTTTAAAGAAAGATTTTCAATGCTTAGAAGAAAAAGAATAATAGTTTAAAATAAGGAAATATTTTGCAAAATAAAATGTATATAAAAAGGGGATTTATAGAAATCGAATTAAGTGGTTAGAAGGATGTATAGCTTATAAATATGTTTAAAGGAGAACTTGAATTGTTTAAAATAAACAGAGTTTATAAATGAACAACGGAAGCGTGTGCGTCGCACACGGTATTTTATTCGAAACAGCAATCATAACGCTGTTGTTATAAGAAATGCTTTTATAATTTTAGCAATCATAACGCTGTTGTTATAAGAAATGCTTTTATAATTTTAAACAGCAATCATAACACTGTCTTTGTAAGAAATGCTTTTATAAAACGAAACAGTGATTTTAGCGCTGTTGTTATAATAGATGTTGTAAATATCTATACAGCAATTTTAGACGCTGCTATTATAATAAATGTCTTGGTAAATCTAAATAGCAATTTTAACGCTGCCGTTATAATAACTGTTTTAATAGCAATCTTAATGCTATGGTTATGATAAGTGTTCTATAATGCTAAATAGCGGTTTTAACGCTGTTGTTGAAAGCAATGTTGTATAAACCAAACATTTGAAGACAGCGATTATAACGCTACCGTTATAATCAATATTTTTATAAAGAAGGTGTGTTCGTAGATCAAATCCGAGAGTCGCATAAGCAATGTTGGTTTAAAGTTGTGAGCTCTGACTAATTCAAAGTTAAGAATGTCGTTCAGTTAAGGTCTGAGAGGTAATTATACCCCAACTTGACTGACTGCATTATTGACGGAGAAATGGTTAAGACTCGATAGCAAGGGTTGGTTAGTGATATCGTTAGTTAACGAATGATTTATGGTTTAAGTTATAATAACGATGTTTATAACATCAGTTAATTCAAAGGATTTGGAAATGTTTTCTAGCTGGAGTAAAAGATATTTTCTCAATAAAGGAATTATATATATTGGAAATGTTTTCCAATGATCGAGAGAGAAAATAGAGCTTTGAAAGAACACGAAAGGTGGAAAATGGGAATTGGAAATGATAATGAAATAAAGAACTAATATAAAAAGGCCCAGTGTTGGTTGATGCTTGATTGATAGAATTTCCATTTGGAAATAAGACCATTGATTGTATGGATGTTCTTTGATAGTTAAATCACCGACTATCGAAGTTTTATTTTTATATATACCTCCGTTGTCAATATGGAGAGACCGGGATCAGATTTGATATATGAAAACCACTCCGTATTGGCATAAGCGTTATGAAGCAACTTATGCTGAAGAAAATTGAAAACGGAGTTATGCAAGGGCTATCCTGTTTACGGGTTAGTGCCTTCGGTTTGTCCAGACCCAGGACAACTTGTATGGACGAGTGTCTGACAGAGTATTTCCAAAGGGGGTTACGTACGTTGATTCCTTCAAACGTACGAAGTTGATGGCATAGAAGGGAAACTTCTTTAGCCTAACAAATCTGAGTATTTTTGTGGGAATCAATTAGTGATTTCCGATGGATCTGACGATGTGGCATTCAAAGTGAATGGTGACCAGATGTTCTGGAAGATAATTCAAACCTCAAGCCTCATCAAACCGGAAGTGGACAAAAATCGGGCAGGCAGCATGGCTATGTGGGTCGCACCCATTAGGGTGTATAATCACCTATCTAGAGAAATTCCTTTTGTTTCTAAATCTATCGATTCTGCCCATTCGGGAAACGGTGGTTTGAGTCCAACCGTCGGTGGTATACATTCGATACACTCAAGCGAAATGAGGGGTCGGTCATGTGTGGGCCGGGTTGCAAGATGTTCTTGTTGAACCTAGTGTATTTGCCTCTAGAGATACACGTTCGGAAGGTGGTCCCATACCTTGTCAAGTTGGAATCCAATCTCCAATAAGAGCCCTGCGGTTTTTGATTTAATATTATATATGGAGCGTGAGATGCAAGCGTTCCACTAGATTCTATTTATTTGATGTAGACATTATTATAATATCACTGGATTTGATATCAAAAATGTTTTGGGTTATCGTAAGGTAAAAACCGTCCGTGTTTATGTGTGGATCGGTCTTACGATTATCATTTCTTTCGAAAGGATTTTGAAAGTTGAACAAATGGTTGGAGTTTACTCACACCAGTCCCATGACTGACCCAGAGTTTATTTTGTTTGTTTTCCCTAAACTCTTGGGTGCCCAAATTTGTACGGGCAGTCAAGTAGTCGGGATTTTTCAGATTCACTTGGAGGAGCTTGAAGCAGGAGGCTTCACCACTTAGCTATAAACTATCATATTTTCCGCTGTGTACCATGTTGTATCTGGAAACAGGTGTTTATAACTGTTCCAGGGATAATCGTTGTGCTCTGATAATGGTATGTATATACAAATACTGATTTGTGTTTCAAAAGTATGTTATCTAATATATTTCATTCGTTCCGCTGTGAGTTTGTGATCTTCGTTTTTCTTCTATTCTAAAATTTCTTTCTTTCTATTTCTCACCCTCTAACTTCTTTCTAATAATGGTTCGTATTTCTGTGCAATTTGGGTTGGACGTGTAGTGTTATCAGTCGACTCAAAGGGTACGGATTTGCGGGCCGTTTCATTTGGTATCAGAGCTGAAGGTTGAGTGATAACCTTGGCTCTGTGGCGTAACTCAATAGAGATGGGGCTAGTAATACCCTAGATTGAGTTTGAGTGTATATATATGAGTGCGTATTTGTAGATTTGATATAAAAATTGTTTTATATTGTGTTGGCTGGTTTGTTGAGTGGTTTATGAATTCTGGTCGATACAGGAAGTACAACCGTATCGATAGGTGTTTCTAAACTCTCGAACAGAACAAATCGACTCAGTATTGTTTTAAAGTGGGTAAGTGATATAATTTGCCCAAAAGTTATTTTGATATAAAGGGATAATTTTCTGAAATTATCGAATGGGTTGATTGTTATTACAATCAAAGGAAATTATAAAATATTGAAATGGTTGTATAAAACCAAATTGAATTTGTATAAGAATAGGATATACAAATAAGCTGAACTGAAATTAAATTCAAACCATAAATTTGAATTTAAATCCCGGAAGTTTTGAAATATTCCTTGAAGTATTTTAAAGGTAATATAGCATTGGTTTGAAGAGATTTTTGAATTAGAATGATTTTAAATGTATTTTAAAGGTAATTAAGCACTGAAATCACTTCAGTGGCGAGAAAATAATTCTGATAATGGGTCGCGACATTATCGGTATTCATTTTCGAGTTTCTAAGTGATGAATTGCTACCATAAGTAATTTGGGAATAAAAATTGTTGGGAAAGGGCAAGATGATTTAGAAATTCAATTTTTAATTGAAATATATATATGATTTCAAATTAATTTGAAATAAAACCCGGAATTTGAATTCTGGAATTTAAAATTTAACTTGAATAGAATGAATTGGTAAAGATGTACCAAAAGAACTGAAATTTAACTTAAGTCGAGTTAAATTAAAAGTGGATTAGATTAGAAATTATTTCGGATGAAGTAAATAAAGAAATGTTGAGATTCGAATTATTAAATTCGACCTATGTATAAAGAAGTTGAATATATATTGGATGCTGTTGTTTGGAATTAAACTGTGATGGAAATTGAAACCCAAACTGAATAAATGGATTGATTCTGAAATAAAGATGAAATGGAATCGATAGAATGGAAGGGAACTAATAAGAAGTTGACTTGAGATTTCAAGACTTGAAGTTGGATTGATTTGAACCCGGTGGGAAAGCGATATGTGTATGTTGAGCAGGTATTGAATGGAAGCAAATGCAGAGATAGTATTATGCCCGACAAAAAGGTACATGTTTACAATATTGTTTGGGTTGATGATTTTATGAGCCTATGAGGCAAGCCACTTGGCTTTTTTGATTTTTCTTTTGAATTGGAGAAGGCTTAGAAAGGCGAGTTGTGGTTGTACCGATTGAGCCGTGCAGAGGAGATGCTGCCGAAATTTTTCAGAATTTAAAGTGTTAGAAAATTTTCAGAATTTTTGAAAATTTTCGTTAGTAAGAATAAATGAATATTTTAATTGAAATAAATTGGTCCAGTTAAGCTGGAGTTAAGAGGTGGGAAGAACAAAAAGGAATTTTAAACCTAGGATACGTGGCATTTTTCCTACTTAGCAATTTCGAGGACGAAATTATTTTAAGGGGGAAGGAATGTAACGACCCAGATTTTCGGCCGTTGAATTCTGAATATTTAAATTTGTTTTAAGAATTTTAAATTGAATTACATATAAGAATTTATAACGAATTTTTTATAAAATGAAGTTTGAACGTGAGTTTATTTATATAATATAAAACGAGCTCGAAAATGGCGAGGCAGTTCGTAATATGGAGTTTTGAACTTCAACTGGGTATACAGAACTCGTTATAAATCGGATTTCTGTGAAACAAGACACGTTGGAACCATTTTGATTATAATTTTCATATGAAAGAGAAAAATCTAGATTTCGTGTTATAATTTGTTAGTTATGGTCAAATCAAATTTTGAAATAGTCGCTGTGGAAAATCGTTATTTAAAATATACGCGTTAAAATAGCCGTTTTGCAAACGGACTCATATTTCGATGAAATCAGTTTCATTGGGACCGTATCATTAAATTATTGTACGGTGTTGAATTGCGTGGCAAACCGATGTCGTATGTGACCACGGTAGCCGTAAACGCTCGTTCAGTGCAATTAAATTAATTCAACTGAATAAAGGGATATTAGAGTGTAACTTGAACAGACGATCGAATCAGGCCACGAAACCAGTTCCAGTGAGTTCGTAGCGTCGGATATAGTCAGGGTAGGTATATAGTTTGTTATTTTTAGAGATCGGCAAATTTGGTGTTCAGAAGGGCAGTGCGGTACGCGCCAAAAATAGCCTACCGGGGCAACAGTCTCAGAATGCGACGAAACTAGTGCCATTGGGTTCGTATCGAAAAGTTATTGTCAGTGTTCGCTGTTTCAAGTTGTTTTGATTTATCTGGTGATCGTGAAAAATTTAAACGCGTGTTGATTTCTGGTTTTATAAAGGAAAATTTTTTCAAACGATGTCGGAATTCAACGAAACTTGTCCCATTGGGTTCAGAATACCTTTTTACACCAAGAATAGCTTTTTCATCAGTAAACAGAAGTCGACGGTGTTTAATTTCACTTGATACTTCACCGCGAAGTTTTGTACAATATAAAATAATGTAAACACAAACTAGTTGATAAGATTTTTATGTGTGTAAGTCAGACACTGCGGCTAGGACTTCTAATCTACTCGTCCACTTGCGCATATTTTGAAATAGAAGGAAGAAAAGAAGAGAACCCAACGTACTGATACCTACAGCTAAATAACAACCTAAACTCTGTCATGATGTAAGCTTTGTTTGTGCTTCATGCCATTACTAGGATCCTTGCCGACAAAGTAAATAAAAAGTCACAAGCCTACCTTTTATTTTCAGCTAACCTATTGCCTATAAACCGTGCGTGACAAGGAATCCATATTGTATATAAACTGCTCACTCGTTTTTCTCTTCTGAATAACTTTAACTCATGCCGTTTTCCCCACTTTCTCACATCACCCTATTTCTATTACCACGTACCAATTCCTACACCATCCACCGATAAGAAATCTCCAGTTTCCCCTCACGCATGCCTTCCAGCGTCGTTCACAAGTTGCTACTGCTCAGTCGAGCCTTCAAAGGCTGCCACCCACCTCAGTATTTCCACGACAACCCGAATGGTCCTATGTAGTGGTGGCCTTAACCTTAGCCTTGATTGTATGGTATCCGATGACCTCGGGATTGTTTGAGTTATGGGTTGGAGTGATTTCGAAACTAGGGTCAGGCGTGGGTTGTAAAGCAATGAATAAGATCTATATATCTGGGGAGTTTAGAGGGAGATTTCGGTTTACTTGTATTGCATGGGAAGGGGAAAGTTTTACGTGGCAAAAGGGGATTGGCAGTTGCACTAACGGTGAAGTAGGTTTGAGGAAGGGTGAACCAAATGGGCTGTTAAAAGGGTGCGGCGAAGCCAAGCTTTATTTTTGGATGATGATCAAATGTGCATGGGAAGGAGGACTTCAGGGATTAAGGTATGTTTGATTTGGAGTAACAGTGGGTTAATTCACTTAGGATTGGTCTGGTTTTGGGATAAAAATAATCACGGCATTTAAGAGGGGATAACATGGTTGGGTTTTACTATGGTGTCAGGTCCGAATAACTTCCGTAGAGAAGGAGGTGTTAAGGAGTATACATTTTGGAGTATATGGGGGCAGGTACCTTTTGACATTGGGTTTTTCCAAACAGTAAGACCCATTTAAAATAAAATATATATATATAAATACATTCAAATCATGATGCGTGGCTGTTTAGAATTGCTAATGACCAGGTTAAATAATTAATTAAGCGATTAATGAAGATGGTTAATTAAATATGAATTTAATTTATTGTAAAACTTATAATGTCAATATATTTTTCACTCGTTATCAGAACTCGACTATACCGGTCACGTTGGGACTGTAACGAGGAAATCTGCATTTTGGAACGAATGCGGCAGGGATACGAGCTACTGGAATGTCAAGGGAAAATCAAATGCAGTTTAAACGAAATAAAAAGCAAAACCGTCAACCGCGAAATAAGGTGAGTAAACTCACTTGTTTAAAATTATTTTATAATGTGAAATGGTTGCTTGGTTGAATAGTTGATAAATTGGTTGATATAATCACATCGTTGATTGATTTTTTCTTCATTCATATGATATTTTTGATGTTACTAACATCTGTGGATGCAGGGAAACAGGTTGGAGGGATCCAACTGGATCCCTCAACATTTTATTTACTGTTTTATTTGATGGTGATACATGTTATGCTACATTATCCATGGTTGAATTTGTGTGTTTGATTTACCCTGGCCTTAGGAACCTGGTATTTTAGATACCGTAAAATATCATCGAATGTGAAAAAAAGAAATTAGAATTTAAAAGCAGAGTTTATTTCCAAATTAGAGATAATTTCTTTTTCATTGAGTTGCAAATGGAAACCTATTCCATTGGGTAAACCAAGGAAAATGTTATAAATAAAGATATAGATTAAGTGAATCAGGGACCATTGGATGATTAAAATATAAGTTCAAATATAAATGTCTATTTGAAAGTGAATATCGGTTCCGAAACCAATATTTGAAATAGATTTGAATTTAGCAAAGTATAGAGAAAGTTTAAAGAAAGATTTTCAATGCTTAGAAGAAAAAGAATAATAGTTTAAAATAAGGAAATATTTTGCAAAATAAAATGTATATAAAAAGGGGATTTATAGAAATCGAATTAAGTGGTTAGAAGGATGTATAGCTTATAAATATGTTTAAAGGAGAACTTGAATTGTTTAAAATAAACAGAGTTTATAAATGAACAACGGAAGCGTGTGCGTCGCACACGGTATTTTATTCGAAACAGCAATCATAACGCTGTTGTTATAAGAAATGCTTTTATAATTTTAAACAGCAATCATAACGCTGTTGTTATAAGAAATGCTTTTATAATTTTAAACAGCAATCATAACACTGTCTTTGTAAGAAATGCTTTTATAAAACGAAACAGTGATTTTAGCGCTGTTGTTATAATAGATGTTGTAAATATCTATACAACAATTTTAGACGCTGCTATTATAATAAATGTCTTGGTAAATCTAAATAGCAATTTTAACGCTGCCGTTATAATAACTGTTTTAATAGCAATCTTAATGCTATGGTTATGATAAGTGTTCTATAATGCTAAATAGCGGTTTTAACGCTGTTGTTGAAAGCAATGTTGTATAAACCAAACATTTGAAGACAGCGATTATAACGCTACCGTTATAATCAATATTTTTATAAAGAAGGTGTGTTCGTAGATCAAATCCGAGAGTCGCATAAGCAATGTTGGTTTAAAGTTGTGAGCTCTGACTAATTCAAAGTTAAGAATGTCGTTCAGTTAAGGTCTGAGAGGTAATTATACCCCAACTTGACTGACTGCATTATTGACGGAGAAATGGTTAAGACTCGATAGCAAGGGTTGGTTAGTGATATCGTTAGTTAACGAATGATTTATGGTTTAAGTTATAATAACGATGTTTATAACATCAGTTAATTCAAAGGATTTGGAAATGTTTTCTAGCTGGAGTAAAAGATATTTTCTCAATAAAGGAATTATATATATTGGAAATGTTTTCCAATGATCGAGAGAGAAAATAGAGCTTTGAAAGAACACGAAAGGTGGAAAATGGGAATTGGAAATGATAATGAAATAAAGAACTAATATAAAAAGGCCCAGTGTTGGTTGATGCTTGATTGATAGAATTTCCATTTGGAAATAAGACCATTGATTGTATGGATGTTCTTTGATAGTTAAATCACCGACTATCAAAGTTTTATTTTTATATATACCTCCGTTGTCAATATGGAGAGATCGGGATCAGATTTGATATCTGAAAACCACTCCGTATTGGCATAAGCGTTATGAAGCAACTTATGCTAAAGAAAATTGAAGACGGAGTTATGCAAGGGCTATCCTGTTTACGGGTTAGTGCCTTCGGTTTGTCCAGACCCAGGACAACTTGTATGGACGAGTGTCTGACAGAGTATTTCCAAAGGGGGTTACGTACGTTGATTCCTTCAAACGTACGAAGTTGATGGCATAGAAGGGAAACTTCTTTAGCCTAACAAATCTGAGTATTTTTGTGGGAATCAATTAGTGATTTCCGATGGATCTGACGATGTGGCATTCAAAGTGAATGGTGACCAGATGTTCTGGAAGATAATTCAAACCTCAAGCCTCATCAAACCGGAAGTGGACAAAAATCGGGCAGGCAGCATGGCTATGTGGGTCGCACCCATTAGGGTGTATAATCACCTATCTAGAGAAATTCCTTTTGTTTCTAAATCTATCGATTTTGCCCATTCGGGAAACGGTGGTTTGAGTCCAACCGTCGGTGGTATACATTCGATACACTCAAGAGAAATGAGGGGTCGGTCATGTGTGAGCCGGGTTGCAAGATGTTCTTGTTGAACCCAGTGTATTTGCCTCTAGAGATACACGTTCGGAAGGTGGTCCCATACCTTGTCAAGTTGGAATCCAATCTCCAATAAGAGCCCTGCGGTTTTTGATTTAATATTATATATGGAGCGTGAGATGCAAGAGTTCCACTAGATTCTATTTATTTGATGTAGACATTATTATAATATCACTGGATTTGATATCAAAAATGTTTTGGGTTATCGTAAGGTAAAAACCGTCCGTGTTTATGTGTGGATCGGTCTTACGATTATCATTTCTTTCGAAAGGATTTTGAAAGTTGAACAAATGGTTGGAGTTTACTCACACCAGTCCCATGACTGACCCAGAGTTTATTTTGTTTGTTTTCCCTAAACTCTTGGGTGCCCAAATTTGTACGGGCAGTCAAGTAGTCGGGATTTTTCAGATTCACTTGGAGGAGCTTGAAGCAGGAGGCTTCACCACTTAGCTATAAACTATCATATTTTCCGCTGTGTACCATGTTGTATCTGGAAACAGGTGTTTATAACTGTTCCAGGGATAATCGTTGTGCTCTGATAATGATATGTATATACAAATACTGATTTGTGTTTCAAAAGTATGTTATCTAATATATTTCATTCGTTCCGCTGTGAGTTTGTGATCTTCGTTTTTCTTCTATTCTAAAATTTCTTTCTTTCTATTTCTCACCCTCTAACTTCTTTCTAATAATGGTTCGTATTTCTGTGCAATTTGGGTTGGACGTGTAGTGTTATCAGTCGACTCAAAGGGTACGGATTTGCGGGTCGTTTCAAGGGGGTGCTGCCTTCGAGGGGAGGGCCGCGAGTTTCAGAAGGGAGGAAGAGAAAGGAGGGGATCGCGATGGGGAGGGAGGCGCCGACGTTTGGGGGAGCGCTGGACGGAGGTCGGCGGTGGGGTGATAGGCGCACGTCGATCGATTAGGGCTTCGATTTTTTTTTCTCTAAAACCAACGGCTGTAGGAATGAGGAGAGAAGGTAGAAGGAGGGGTTTTTTTTATATATTTATTTATTTTTAAAAAGCAACCTTTATTTTACGAACTCAAAACGAGACCCACCGCCTGTCGTCTATAGCGTATTACCCCCATTCCGAACACAATGGGATATATACCGTGGGCTGATTCGATCGTTTCGATTAGTTTCCGTTGAATTTACATTTAAATCACTATATTGAATTTTAAACGTGCATTTCAAATTACCGGGGTCACATACTAACTAGAAAAATTCCAGAAAAATATTTTCTAGCTTCGTATTGACGATACGGTCCTAACAAAACTAGTTTCGCCGAATTCTGAGACCGTTAGAAAAATGGCCATTTTCCAGTTGATTAAAATCAACTGAAACTGGTCAAACGCGTTTTCCTTTGCCACGCTCACATATTGATTCGGAAAATTATGAAATTTGGAATCTAGCAATAACTTGACATCACGGATCCAACAAAACTGGTTTCGTCGAAATCTGAGGTCGTTTGCAAAATTCCTATTTTTAAGGGCCTGAATTCCATAGCGACTATTCAGAATTTTCAACTGGACATATCTTTTGATTCCCGCTATGAAATTTCGATTTTTCGGATTCGTTGGAAAGATATCATCAATTAGATCCTATTATTTTTGGTTTCACTAAAATCCGGATTGTTTTGCACCCGGTACATTCAATTGAAGTTTGAAATCGAATTATCGAACTACCGCGTCGTTTTCAATTCTATTTATAATTATATATAAATATTTATATTCTAACGACAACGCGTATAAATATATACGTTCGAATTATATTCTAAATAAATTTCTCGTCGATATTATTTAAAATAATCCATTTTAAATATTCTAAATTCCTCAAAATTGCTAAAATACAAATTTTAAACTGGTTCAGATTTTCCGGGTTATTACAATCTCCCCCACTTAAAACATTTCGTCCCCGAAAAGGAACAAAGTCGAAAGTGGTTTGATTAATCCACTCTACGTTCAATCTGGCTTCCATTCTCCAACTTTTCAGTTTCTGAGAATTTTCAAATTTTCAAAAATTTGGCTAACACCCTAAATTTTCGAAAAATTTCGCCATAACCTCCCCTGCACCGGGAGCATCGGGGAATTTCAAATAGCTTCCCCGATCCTTCTAATCTCTAAAAGAAAAAGAAAAAGCCAAGCGGCTAGCCAATAGGCTCATAAAATCATCATCACCCAAACAAAACAGTAAATTATGTAGTAAACATGTACCTATTTGTCGGGCAAACAAATTTTATTCTCTGCTCTAGCCTCCTTGCTATGACCTGTTCAATGTAAGTATATGTATATGCATGCAAATGCGACCAATTTTCAATACAGTTCAATGTTTGATGCAATTAGGTATAATAGTTCAAAATTATCAAACAAATAAACAAACAACACAAACATCAATCAATTAGTGGATTAGAGTTTCAAATCCATAAATTTTGATATATATACAAAAATCATGTTTTTGATGTCAATTCACAACAATGTGTTCTAGTTATATAAATTTTGGTTCTCACACCAGTCTAATGGAAATATATCGATATCACACCTTCGTTACTCGAACATGAATACTAATGACGACTAGTCAATCATCAGAATCATCTTCGGGCCACTAGAGCGTGATTCTATATCTATCCAATATATTAAAACTTCGAATATACGTTCATGACGCATATATGCAAAATCTTTATATACTCGATTGTCCATATTCAAAATAAATAAATAATCAAATACGAATAATTGATTTAAATTTTCAAAACAAAATTGTTTTCATTTGAAAAACATACTCTTCACACTCGTTCTAGGATACTACTGATCCTATCTCTAACGAGTCATTCTCGTTGGATATTACTAATCCAATATCTGATGAATTCTTTCGTATGGTTCTAATGTGTCTTGTTCTCGAGCTCTGTAAACCAAAGCTCTGATACCAAATGTGACGGCCAAAAATTTCGCTCGATCCGAATCAGTCGTTAAACCGATCTAGACCGTTCGAAACCCCTGTCGTTGAGAACAGTACAAAATAGAACGCAGATGGAAGAACATTTCATTGCTATTACAACAATTCCATCAGATACAAGAATATACAGAGTATGAATGAATAAATTACATTCGACAAATATCAGATATTACAATAAATTACATAGCAGCGGAAATAATACAAAGCACAACTGAAGGTGATATACGGATACAGAGCTTTCCGGATATCATTCCAGCTGTAAACCAGGATCCTGTGAATATAAATCTGCAAAACCAAAACTACTAGCTGCCCGTGCGGAAAATAGGGGCACCCAGAGTTTAGGTTAAAACAATAAACTCCAGGTCAGTCATGTGACTGGTGTGAGAACTAAAACAGTTATTTAAAGCTTTACTTTAAAAGAGAGTAATTCAAGGGACCACGCCGTATAATACGGAACGGGTTTCCTCCCAAGAATACGAGTGCATATAATAAAAAGCGCAATGCTTTTTCGAAAAATGAAGCTATTATAAGACCCAGGTCCCATCACACAATGCAACGCAAGCCGGAGGATAGGGTTTTCCCTTATAATAGCCAAACATGCTTGGTACGTTTAAAACAAATCATTTGATACTATAATAAGTGTATAGTGTCAAAACAGTTTCAATCATAAATATAAATCATAGACGGCATAGCATCCCATGCTACTATGTCGCCATACTAGGCTCTACAAATAAAGCCGCAATACACGTATTGGAAATTGGATTTCCGTCATGAGTCGAGGCAAGGGGCAAGCTCCTCTCCGCGTTCGAGACACTCTAGCAAATGCCTCAGGACTACACACTCTGGGCAATCCTGGGATCCTCCAAGGCCGGTCCTCACTTACGTTAGAGGATTGGCAATTCCTGAACACACGTTTACCGGTCCTTACAGACCTAATATCGAGGCGCCTCGCATCCAAACCACAAAGGTGAAAAGTATATAAATGTCAGGGCTGGTAAGTCACTAACACCACCATAGCTAGAAAGAAACGTCGTGCACTCCTTGGGTCCTCATCCCGTTTTTAACTCATACCGAGGTGTGAGGCTCGCGAATTCACGTTATACACAAAGCTGCCACGTAGGCGTGCTTTGATCATCAACCACAAGACTTTGCTTTTCAACAGAAGCCTTGATCATTGCATCTTAGCGTGCCACACAGGCAATTCATGCCATGCGACTGATGTCCATCGATATACAACCTCTGAGCTCGTACGTCTCAGAGAAAGGCGTTAAGCAAAAGAATAAATTCTCCGCCGCCAAACAGATGCATATTTAAATAGAGATCAATCAACACGGAATAAAATCCAATGTCAGACACACAATCCATTTACAAGTTCGTTCTGGGTCTGAACGAAACCGGAGGCACTTTCCTCGCATATCCATCCATCTCCAGGTACGTCTGGACAACCACCAACTATTTCCACCCTCTTGGGTGTACAACCCAATCAGGATCGTCAGTAATTATCCAAACGATGTGAAGACTTCCGGTCTTCGACCACCGTCTTCATCTTCGACATATCGTCGAATCGGTTATTCAGAATGGTTGTAAACCCGGTCTTTCCGAACAACCTGCGTATATTGAAAACAAATGTTACACAAACACAACATATGCCTCATTCCAATTCATTAGTCACTAACCGCAAATTAGCAAGAGAACAATTTCCCAAACATTAACCCCGAAGGCCGAAACCAACATCAGATCAATACCCAGGAAACCATTCTTCATAGCCAACCTACAGCTAGTTTCTAAATTCCACATTCTTAGGGAAAGGTTCCCATTAATTTTATCCAAGATAAATTCTTTAAAATTTATCCTGTAATCTTCCTTTGGATGTCGTTTCAAACCAAAATTATGGTTTTTCTAAACTAGTCGAGATTAGCGAACCACAACGAGGTAATTATTTATCTTATTTCCCAATCCCAACCTATTCATCCCATGAAGCAAAACTGGTAATACTCCATATCTAACACCACAGTGTTATCGGTAAAATTAATTACCATTTCACGTTCAAATCTAATTAAAGATTTAACTATCGCTTTGGAGCAAAACTGGTGATACTCCATTCTCGCTCGTTTTCTAAATTTGATAATTTAGATTGTAAATTCACATTTCAATCTAATTTCAGATTCGTTAAAACTCCTTTTATTGGGTTAAAGAACTAGGTGTTATTTAAAACACAGTTCACGACAAACCCAAATCACATTCTATTTATCATCGGGTTAAAGAACTAGTGTTATTTAAAACACAGTTCACGATAAACCCATTTTAAATCCAATCAAATATATTAGAAGTTTCGATTATTTAAAACCCCTTTTTAAATCTAATTTATTTATTTAAAAATAATTGGGTTTTAAATTTAGTTCAAAACTAGTTCATTTCGATAAAAATCTATTTTTATCTTTTCAAATATGGAGTTTTTCATCCCAAATTTTCCCAAATCATTTCTTATGATTTTACACAAATTATTACTATTTTTAATAATTTTATCAAGGCCCGTACAGTCGATTTCCATCAACGGCCATCGAACTGCACTTACAGCGACCTTTTTCGAATTTGATTTGGATGTATCTCCAAATCCAACCGTTAGATTTTGAATTTAGAATATTCGTTAGGAAGCTCTTTTCGATACGAACCCAACGGTTCCGGTTTTAGGAGAATCCGACGGTCGGATCTCCCGTAATGTCCGTTTGAAATAAATGGTCGAAATTCACGAACTGCCGCGGCGCGGCGCGTTCTGTTCAGGCCATTATATTATATATATAATATATATAATATATATTTCGCCGATTTCTATTTAAAACGAATTTTATAAATGGTTTTGAATTCGTTTCAAAAACATTTCCACTTCCATGTCAATTCAAAGCAGAATTGAATTATTCTTTATAATTTCGTTTTAAAATTCATTTCTATTCAATTCAGATTTCAATTCAATTTGAATTCATTTCGGTTCGCTTTCAATTCAATTTGAATTCGTTTTCAATTCAATTCGATTTCAAAGTCGTTTTCTATTCGATTCAATTCAAATTCGTTTTCTATTTGATTCAATTCAAATTGGTTTTCTATTCGATTCAATTCAAATTCATTTTCTATTCGATTCAATTCAAATTCGTTTTCTATTCGATTCAATTCAAATTGGTTTTCTATTCGAATCAATTTCGTTTTCTATTCAATTCAAATTCCTTATATATGCAATTGAAAATCGCTTTATATTTAATTCATTTCGAAATCGCTTTATATTCAATTCATTTTGAAATCACTTTATATTCAATTCATTTCGAAATCGTTTTATAGTCAATTCATTTCGAAATCGTTTTATATTCAATTCATTTCGAAATATTCGATTTCGAAATCACTTTTCAACATCATTTTAAAATGATTAAAATCGATATAAATATCGTTCACGTCAAAATGGCGTCAATCTAATCAACACGGCTTCATATACTTCTATTTTCAAATATTCTATGTCAAATATTTCTATTTCAAATATTTCTTTTTGTCAACACACGACTAATCTCAATGAATGAGTACCGTCCACGTGTGACTACTTTTGTTAAATTATTTCGTTCAACACATGACTAATCTCAACGAATGAGTACAGTCAACACATGAATCTTTATATTATATTGATAAAGATGTAACTTTTATTATAAAAATATTTCGTTCAACACATGACTAATCTCAACGGATGAGTACAGTCAACACATGAACCTTTATATTATATTGATAAAGATGTAACTTTTATTATAAAAATATTTCGTTCAACACATGACTAATCTCAACGGATGAGTACAGTCAACACATGAACCTTTATATTTTATATTCTTAATCTTCTAAATTGGAATGAGGCCCAATCAATCACCATATAATATTAATTATATGGATTTTCATAAATCACATATATATAATAGCATTGAAAAATAATCGACCATCAACCAAAGTGCACTACACTGTATAAGCATCAAATATAGATATCTAACGCTTATAACAGCCTGTCAATCAATCGATCGACATATTTAATCAATCAGGATGAGTGAACTTCAAATTTCATCCCAACACCCATGTGGGGTTTCAAACAATCAAACACAGATTTTATTTGTGCAGTTGGGCGATGTATAAAATTTATCGTCCCAATCAATGTCAGTCAAATCAGTGTACATAAACAAACCGTCCGGTTTGTAAATGAATATTTTATTTTATTCACTTCACTATATTCATATTCACGTTAAAAATTATATTTTTAACGATAAAACATTTTATTTTAACATATGAATTTCTATTCAGTTCATTCTTTAAATAAAATGATATTTCTATTTTTCTACCTTATTTTAGAAAATTTCGGCGGCATAACGGCACGATACTAGAAACGGGACGAGGCCTAGCCTTATCCCCGGTCTAGTGAAGGCCCACGCCATTCACACATCAATCAAATCAATTTCATTTCACCAAACCATTCAATTCAAATCATCTAACTAATCTATGCAACCAAAAAAACAAGTCCATGGTCTGTGGACGATTGTGTCGGGTGCTACTAAGCACCATCTGCATCCTAGTATATATATATAAATAGAAATGAAATTGAAAGGTGAGAAATTCTCACAGATGGTGCCGATCCGATCCGATGGTGCCGATCCGATCAAGACTGTGCGAGACGACCCGATCCGCCTCTCGTGAGCATGAGCTACTCCGATCCGAACCGATGTGCCTCCACGACCGAATGAAAGCGCCACAAGTTGGAGCACACTATCCGAACCAGTGGGAGTGCCTCGACCCGATCCGACCTGGTGGGGGCGATGCGATCCGCGAACCGATCCGAGGTGGAGCACGATCCGACGATGGAGACCCGACCTGGAGAGTGTCCCACGATCCGAGCTGGGGGAGGAGGTTACTCACAATCCGACGGTGATGACTACGAACTGAATGAAGACCGATCCGGAAGTGAAGACTATAACCCGAGATGCAAAGGAAGTCCAAATGAGAAGTTAGAGCTCAAGATTCAGATGGGAATCAACGAGTTCGCTTCATGGTTGGGCTTTGCTGCGGGACGCGTGCCAAGGAGTTATCGACGTCTATAGCTTTGGACCACTATGGTAGGAGGTACAAAGGCGGATTCAGGGCCATTATGGCATCGTTAGAACCAAGGGCTACAACCAATGAAGTGAGTCATTGAAATGTTTGGTCATGACTCTATATGTTTAGCTTGGTCATAGCAGGGTTTCTACAAGTCGGGATTCGTCGTTACCTCAATTTTGTCTAGTGTTCCAAAGTGGTAGATGTCGTATGCTTTACGCACTGAGTGAGAGATGTGAGGATGGTTGTTATGGTTGGTTTGTTTGCTATCATTATGACATACACACCCCACCCCCGTATTCTTTACACTATTCATTATGGCACCTTGGAGTATTGTACGGTATGTGGTACTAACTCTTTGGTTGCAGGTCCAGGTTCAGGTATGGTTTAGTATACCTGTTATCATTCTGTTTAGATGATTATCGCTCATACCAGGCTTTATGTCTGACCCAGAGTTTTATGTCTCCTCTTATTACTCTGGGTGCTCACACGAGCAGACTAGAGACAGGTTAGTTGGTGATGCACGGGTAGATGATCCGGAGACGAGCAGGAGGCTTCCATGTAATATATATAGTATTCTCCCTGTGTTGTTGAAGATCACTGCTTGGGCATTGGTGGTGCATCTTCTACTTTAGTTTTCTTTTGTTAGAGACAGTAAATTTGGAAAGTTGTAATAAGCTGTATTTGGAATTCCGCTGCTCTGATGTTGACATTGATTATTAGTTATCAGCTTATGCACTGTCTCGCCTGTTTTATGTCAAGTATGTTATTATTATATTTTATCCCATGCGCTGTGAGACATTCTACAGGTTCCTCGTTTAGTTTATTCCCTTCTTCCTTTTCCTTCTAACGACCCGTTCTGTGCTAACTGGACATGTGTACAGCGCACTTTCGGAGTAAATGTCACTTGGTGCGGGGCGGGCCGTCACAGCGGCTATTCTATTTTTCATGTGAATTTAGACTGAGACTACCTAGGTATATATAGAGTTTAGGATTTATTTAGACCGTCAGATCAACTCAGAACTAACCTGAACCGTCAAATCAGCCAACTCAGCCCTAAAGACACATCAGCAGCTCAAGATTGGGCTCAGCCAAAACCTGGCCGACCTGACCAGGTCGACACCCAGGTCGACTGCGCAGTCGACCTGGTCCCTGGGGTGTCGACTGCCCAGGCGACTCCCCAGTCGACCCGGGTGCTGGGCGGGAAATTTCCCGCCTAGTCTGTTTGACTTTGAATTTTAAATTTTGAATTTTCCTGCGAGCTGTTTTGAATTTTCTGAAACTTCCGATGGCCATATCTCCTTCATACGAAGTCCAAATCACGCAAACTCGGACTCTATTTCAACCAGAATTCCGAGACGAACACAATGGCACAACCTGTTTCCCATAATTCTCATGTCTGAGATTAGTTATTCTTTAATTTGTGAATATTAATATTAACAGAATTACGGGGTGTTACATTCTCCCCTCCTTAAAGGATTTCGACCCCGAAATCTTCAAGTCAAGAAGAATGTATATCCTAACATCCAAACAACCATCTACTCAACCATCAAACACAGGCATCCATTGTCCTTATAGACTTCTAATGCTTTCATGTTTAAATGCACTGTGTGTATATGTTCATATCTAATGCAAAATCAGGCGGTCCACTGATTCAGTTGACCTCCTTAATGCAAATCATGATAATGCCATGCGTCCATTATGTATGCAAAAGTTCCTTAATGCTACATATTATCTCTATATGCGTGCACAATCATCATCTGAATGCAGCATCCATATAATAATACAATCATCATACATCCATTTACTTAACTATGTACACACATTTATATGCAATATGCAATATGAAGTGACTGAGCCGATCTAGTGCCTAAAGTGTGTGTATATGCATCCACGAGCAACCACTAGCAAACACTTGCATCCACTTTGCATCCATCATACATAACATGTCTCAAACACATGTTTCAACCATAGGATTATCCTAACTAAAGGTCAGAGATACTAGCGAGAGGACATACTAAAGATAAGATAAGTACAAGCTAAGCGATAAAGGAGAAATTAAAAGATATACCCTCAAAAAGGAAAGGGTACGCTTCTGTCTCCCAAGTAGCTTTGCTCTCTTCATCTCCCCATTGCACTTTGACTAGTCTGACCTCTCGATTCCTCAACTTCTTGATCTCCGACCCAAGAATGCATGTAGGAGCTCGTCGAATCGTCGCATCACACTCTATCTCCACCTCTCTAAGCAAGCTCGGCTCTACCACTTCCACGGTCTCGTGCAAGCACTTCCTCAAATGTGATACATGGAATACGTCGTGTACACCACTAAGTCTCTCAGGCACCTCCACTCTATACGCCATCTGTCCAATCTTCTCCTTAATAGGAAACGGCCCTACAAACCTTGGTGCTAATTTCCCAAAGGACCCAAAGCGAACAACATTCCGTAATGGAGACACTTTGATAAAGACCATGTCCCCAACATCAAACTCAAGATTTGTCCTCCTTTTGTCTGCATAAGATTTCTGCCTATCTTGCGCCGTCTTCATCCCCCTTCGAATCAAGTCGATCTTTTCTGAAGTCTCTCTAATCATATCGGGCCCAAGTAAGATCTTATCCGTAGATTCCCACCAACATGTAGGTGAACGACAAGGTCGTCCATAAGGAGCTTCGAAAGGTGCCATGCCAATGCTAGATTGAAAGCTGTTATTATATGCGAACTCTACCAACAGAAGATGCTCTTCCCATGTACCCCCAAAGTCTAGGATACATAGCCTCAAAAGATCCTCTAGAATATGATTCATCCTCTCGGTTTAGCCGTTCGTCTGAGGATGATATGCGGTGCTCAAACATAACTGAGTCCCTACCGCTTCTTGTAAACTCCTCCAAAATTCACTAGTGAAGATAGGATCGCGATCGCTTACTATGCTAGAAGGAACACCATGCAAACGAACTATCTCTCGAACGTATACAGAAGCTAACCATGGAGCAGTCCTCTTACTCTTCACGGGAATAAAATGGGCGCTTTTAGTAAGTCTATCTACTATAACCCGAATCCCCGTATTACCCTTCCTTGATCTTGGTAATCCATCCACAAAGTCCATCGAGACACTTTCCCACTTCCATAGTGGAACCTCCAATGGGTGAAGCAACCCACCGGGTTTCTTTTGCTCCGCTTTTACTTGTTGGCACACCAAGCATCTAGCAACATACTCGGCCACATCCCTCTTCATACCGGCCCAAAAGAAAACTCGCTTCATGTCTTTGTACATCTTGTCCCCGCCGGGATGAATGGTCATCTTTGAATGATGTGCTTCGTCAAGAATAGCCTTCCTCAAACCTTCGTCTCGAGGTACACAAAGTCTACTATCCCTACGTAACCAACCCTTATCATCTAGGGTATACTACGGAGATGGCTTGATGACTCCCCTCTTTTGAGCTTTTCTACTAACTCAACCAACTGTGGGTCGTCTCGTTGTACCTCACCAATCCGTCCCAAAAGCGTAGGTCTGATCTCCAAGGATGCTAGCAAACCGGGTACAAAGTCAACGGAAGGTCTAAAGTCAAACATAGAGATGAATTCTAAGTTTCGCCGCTCAACAAACAATAGGCTCAAGGACAACCTTTTCCTATTTAAGGCATATGCCACCACGTTACCCTTGCCAGGGGTATATGTTATTTCGAAATCGTAGGACGCTAAGAACTCCATCCACCTTTGCTGCCTTAAGTTCAAGTCCTTCTGAGAGAATAAGTATTTTAAAGATTTGTAGTCAGTGAATAATTCGAATTTCTCGCCAAGAAGATAATGACGCCAAGACTTAAGCACGAAAACAATTGCGGCCAACTCTAGGTCATGCGTGGGGTAATTCTTCTCATGCACCCTCAACTGCCTTCAACCATAGGCTATTACCCTACCCTCTTGCATTAAGACTGCGCCTAGTCCTATCCCACAAGCATCGGTATAAACAGTAAATGGCTTACTCCCGTCTGGCAGCACTAAGACTGGAGCTGAGGTCAAAGCTCTCTTTAAACGTTGGAACACATCATCACAATCTACGTCCCACGCGAAGACTAGGTTCTTCTTCGTCAGGCGTGTTAATGGAGCTGATATTTTTGCAAAGTCTTTGATAAACTTCCTATAGTAGCCAGCCAACCCCAAGAAACTCCTTACTTCGGTAGCATTTTTAGGGACCTTCCAATCTTGGATGGCCACCACCTTCGCGGGATCCACAGTTATCCCTTCTTTGGAAACCACGTGCCCTAAGAATCGCACTTCCTCTCTCCAGAAGTGACATTAATAAATTTAGCTTTAAGGTTATGCGCTCGTAGAGTCTCCAACACTTCCCTAAGATGTAGGGCATGCTCTTCTACATTCTTAGAAAAGATCAAGATGTCATCTACAAAGACCACCACGAAATTATTAAGGTACTCCCTTAACACCCTACTCATCAAATCAACAAAGTATACGGGGGCGTTTGTCAAACCGAAGGGCATCACTAGCCATTCATAGAAACCGTCCAGAGTCCTAAAGGCAGTTTTGTCAATGCTATCCTCAGCCACTCTCAACTGATGGAAACCAGTGGCTAAGTCCAATTGCGAAAACACTGAGGCGCCAACCAACTGATCGAATAGATCGTCAATCCTCGGCAGTGGGTGTCTGTTCTTCTTAGTAAGCTTATTAAGTTCTCTATAGTCCACACAAAGTCTAAGGGACCCATCCGCCTTCGTGGCAAATACTACTGGAGCACCCCACTCCGATATACTTCGTCTTATGAACCCCTTCTCAAGCAATTCCTTCACTTGCTTATTGAGTTCCCTCCTTTCACGAGGAGCCATGTGGCGTACTGGTAAAGATACTGGTTTTGCATTATCCACAAGATATATTCGAAAATCTATCTCCCGCTTCGGAGGCAAGCCCTTCAGCTCCTCAAACACATCCGAGTATTCTCGGACCACTCTAACAGATCGTAGATTCTATACAGACGCGTCAAGCGATTCTAGATAACTTAGCATAACGGAATTTATGGGATTACAAAAGATTTCGAGAGTGTTGCCAAGGCGAGTCATGAGCCTAACTATTCTCCTTTCACAATCAAGAATGGCCCCATTTCTGGATAACCAATCCATCCCTAAAATTAGACCATAGCCCGTGAATCCCAAAACATAAGCATCACATCTAAACTCAACGCTAAGTATAGAAATTTTCAAATCCAAACATATCATGGACAAATAAGCTGAGCCCCCAATTGGATTCGAAACAACTAAGGGATCCTCTACCAAACTGGTGTTTAAGTGCAGTAATTCAACTAATGATGTAGAGATAAACGAATGCGATGCGCCCGAATCGAATAAGGTACGGACAGGATGATCAAACAGAAAAACTAAGCTTTCAACAGAAATGGCTCTACCTCGTTCTTGCAGCGGTGGGACCGCGAGAGCCTGAACTTGTCCCCTTGCCTGCTCTGGTGCCATAAGAGCCTGCACCTGTCCTCCCGAGGTAGACCCTACCATCTGCCCCTTCTTTGGGCAGTCCTTCACTAGATGTCCCGCTTCACCACAGTGAAAACAGCCAGTCTTATTTTTCTTCCTACAATCTTTGCTGAGATGGCCTGGTGTCCCATAGTTAAAGCATCTTTTCTTTCCTTTGCCATTATTGTCTTTACCACCCTTCTTGTTTTGCTGTTGTGGTTTCTTCTGATCCCCTTTCTTCTCGGGTGCCATATTAGCATTAGCGCCTTTCTCCTCGTGCATGAGTGCCATGTCTACTAGCTTCTCAAAGGTGGCCCCCATAGGGATGTGGGTCATAGCCAACCCCTGCAACGGCTCATTCAAGCCATTAACGAAGCTCAGAGCCTTCTTCTCCGACGTGTTCACTAAGTCCAAGCCAAACCTTGCTAACTGATTAAATTTGTTGACATATTCTTTCACTGATGATCTTCCTTGCTTTAATGTCAAGAACATTTCCATATATAGATTCTCTTCTGCCCTTGAGAGAAACTTTGCCTCAAATATACGTCTGAAATCCGCCCAAGAATCAACAGGACGCTCCACATTAGTGACCTCCCACCAAAACGAGACCTCTCCCTTCATTAACCAAGCTGCTAATTTGACTTTCCTCCCTTCTTCTACTTCAAAGATTTCTAGTAATTCTTCCACCTCCTTAAGCCAATCTCTAGCTTCCACAAACGTTTCTGACCCTTGAAAAGGTTTTCCACCCATAGCCTTAAATTCCTTTCATGTCTTTGCAAAAGTATCAGCGCGAGGAGGAGGAGGAGGAGCGGGTGCAACTGGTGGAGGAGTAACATTGGCTGGACCTGCAGCAGCCCTAGCCTCTAATAACCTCCTATACCATCCTGGTATCGTTACGCCATCCGGAAGGTTAAGATCTTCAGCCATGCTGAAACGAAAAAGGAAAGATTCAAAATGGAGAATTCGAAAGATAAAGATATATGGCTATTGGGGATTATGTTTTTCATAAAAACTTTCCTCTTTAAATTACTCATCAAGACATGTTTTTGAAAACACTTCTTCCAAAGATACTTTAGAAAAATAATTTTCTAAAAAAAAATTCTGTTCTGGTAACCATAAGCTCTGATACCACGTGTAACACCCCACGTCCATTAATGTCACTCACAAAGGGAATGCATTAACTTCCATGGAGGTTTTAAGTGAATATAGAACAGAAAAATTACAACAAGTCAGATAATAAGTAGTACTTGGAAATTCTAAAACTTTATAACATTGCAGCGGAGATTAAACATGTTTGTTACATCATAAAACCATAAATCAGAGTCAAGTACAATATCCGTCTTGATAAAGCAAAATATATAACCCCATTACATAAATAGCCAATAAAGAAGATAACAAGCTGGACTTTACTTCAACGGTCCAAGCTTTCCAAAAGAGAGATAAAGTAATCCAATCAGACTCCACCAGAACTGGGTCCACCCTGAGGACCTGGAGGGGGAAAAAGATAGAAATGGAGGGGGTCAGACATAAAGTCTGGCGAGTATGATAATTCTAACAATACTATTATCAAAATAATTAGACTAAGGCATAAGCTGGAAAACAAGGAAATGTCTATGAACTATTGGGTATGGAAGAGCAGATAAAGATAACGTTAAAGGCACACCTAATTACTAACGAATAATTTCTACACTGCACCACACCAGTCACCCTAAAGGTTGATCCCACTTGCTTCACTTAAAAATCATACAAATAGCTTCGTGTACCACTAGCTGACTACATAGGTGCCGCCTGCCCCTATCTCCGCTAGGTGCACCCCACTACCCACTTGCGATCGGCTCCCTACTCGTAGATACCCGTGCTGGCCCCACAGCGGGGTGTATCACTCCCCTAAAGTGGCAACCCGATACAACTTGAGAATGCACGGCTTATACCAACATGATGCAACAACGTCTTACCTACCAGCCCGGGTCCACACACGCATATGAAACCCGTTGGACTTGCGTTGCCACCGCTAACCCGTTTGGCCTCTTATAGTCAAGCCCAGTATGTGTGTCCCGTCCTCGACTTGGGTCGAGCCAATAAAGATACGTTTGGGTTACTGGTTGAAATGGGCCCCCACAAGCTATCCACCTAAGCTTGTCCCCACTAGTATATCCCACTTAACCCTCTTCTTAGTCATGTTCATTCACATGTGTGTTTGGTTAAGTCTTACTAATCGTATTTCAAATGCCACTAAAGGCACCCACTAGATTCCTCATGCCACCCAAGGCACCTACTTAACCCCCATGTCCCACTTCACATGTTTATCTGGTTAAGTATTTCTTAATTCATTCAGGCCATAACCTCATAAAGACCTCTCACATTAGACTGACATTTATGGCAGCTGGATTCGCCGGGCGGGTCCGGGCAGTCTCACACCATAAAAGAGTCTAACCTCGTGTCTTTAAAACTGTTATGCTTTAATTTGGGCCTAGGACCTCTCACATTGGGCTGACATTTGTGACTACTGGATTCGTCGGGCGGGTCCGGGCAGTTTTACGTCACAAACGAGTCCAACCTCGTGTCCTAAGCATTGATTAACACTTATAATCTTTTACCCCAGTTTTAAATATATCCCTATTCAAATCATTAATTAATTCCAATTTTATTGATGTCCATAATTGACTCAATTATGGCCATCCACTTACGGTATGCAAAATCATATCAATTGCACCCCAATTTCTTAATATTAAATCCATAATATTACCCTTACCCCACGTTATACGTTCGCTTATTCAACGCAAAATATACGTTAGACTCAAATAGTCTAACTCATAGCACAAAGATAAATTATCACAACATATAGACAAATAAAATAGATCTAATCATAAACGGGGTGAAACTTGCATGTGTGATAGATGTCCAACACCTAAACTTGCATAGGAAAAACTACAACTTGCGTAAAGCTACACATGTCATGGATCTAAAGGTGTCAACTTGTTTGGTTAAATGTCACAACTTACATAATATGATCATAACCCAAGTTCATGTATAAACTTGCATAGGTGGTTTATGCAACATAATGATGGTGTGAACTAGCATCTAACACATAGAACTCACACATGTTATAACCTAATTTTAGATCTAAATAGATGTCATAGGATATGTGAGATTATACCTACTAATCAATCTAAACTAGCATAGGTACATGTGATTTATCATGTGAATCATCATAGCCCAAATACATATAATCAACATCATGATTCATAAGCTAACTACAACATAATAACATCATGGCTTTGTAACATCGCAACTTAGCATAGAAACTTGCAACATATATAATATCATCATAGCATGATTTACAACATATAGGATATCATCATCACATAACATAGGATTTACAACATACATGATAGCATAAGGTTTACAACAACATATATGACAATTCACATCATTTTCTTATGATCCATATCACATCTTAATCTAATTAGTTTGCTAATAATCTTGTTAAGATCATCGTACTCACAATTAGAGAAGAAAGAGAGTCTTGATTTGCTTTAGAGTTGAGTAGAATTAGAGTTTTGATTAGCTTTCTTCCTTCTTAGTTGGCGGCGGCTACACTGAGTTCCATGGCGATGGCATGACGGCGGCTATTCTATTTTTCATGTGAATTTAGAGTGAGACTACCTAGGTATATATAGAGTTTAGGATTTATTTAGACCGTCAGAACTAACCTGAACCGTCAAATCAGCCAACTCAGCCCTAAAGACACATCAGCAGCTCAAGATTGGGCTCAGCCAAAACCTGGCCGACCTGACCAGGTCGACACCCAGGTCTTAAAGAAGGCTCCAACGAATTGGGTTACGAAGCCCGAGGCTTCGAGGGGACGTGAGGGTACTCTTGGTATCCCTCTGTGAGAATGTAGATGATCCGCCTGGGCTCACAGAGGTTAAGGTCTGCGTTAGAAGAACCAAGGGCATGCCTTGGTTGCAATATAAGGCAACCTAAAGACTAGGATGGACCAGCATGATTCGACGGGACAAATGGCCCTGTGATAGCGACCCGTCGTATACCTACCATCTTGAGTCAGTCTAGATACGCATGCGGAAAGGCAGATAACTCCCAACAGACCATATACTTGCTATCTAGTTATGGGTGACACTGACCAATAGGAAAGTGGGGCATAGGTGGCAGGAGTATAGTTCTCGTGCTTGATTTTCTTGGATTGCCTTTCATTAGTTGAGGGAGGGGTCAGGTGGGACCATAGCCACTGGAAAAACAGACCTTAGCATCTGCATCGGTAGATATCTAAAAGCTCCCGACCGAGTTCCGTGTTTCTAGAATAGCCCTGCCACGGGACTCGGGTCGCACATTTCAGGACATGTGCATCTAGACAGCGATAAACGATTCGCGACACATACGTGGGGAAAGTCTAGGAACATATACCACTCTAGGTAGTGTGTCCTAGACTAGGGGCATCGTTCGACAGGTAGCATAATCCCTAGTTGGACCTACGTGGCATAAATCCTGAATCCGAGAAGTATTAGATAAGTCGCATAAACCTTAGTTGAATTTAGGAAGCGCTCGATAAGAAAACCCTAGATTAGATATAGGTAATAAATAATAAATGCAGGCCTAAAGGAAACCACAATTACTGGGATTGGGATCGCGTTATCATTTTATTCAGATTACTAGTTGGGACACTAGGTAGGTGGTGCAGAGACATAGAAACCATAATAACAGGTTAATAGCGAAGCGGAGAAAGTATTAAAGCATATCCAGTTTATCTTGGCTTAGCATATCTTGTGTTAATCTTATCCTATCTTGTTGGCCCTATCATCATGGTATTGTCTTGTATTCAGTTAATTCATGTCGTTTTGTTTTTCCTTGTTCACATGCTAGAAGTAACTGAACTTACCAGACTTTATGTCTGACCCAGTTTTCTTTCGTCTTCTTTTCTTCCGTTTCTCCCCCCCCCCCCCCCCCAGGTAGTTAAGGAGGGAATAGTATAGCTTAGGTTAGATTGGACAATCACTTTTCCCAAGCTCGAAGATTCTTTGACAAAGTGCTTTGGACTCTCTTTTTCTGCTGCTATGGCTGGCTTATGCTACATTGGGAAATATAAATGTTATTTTATGCTTCTTTATTTTGTAAGACAGATGATACTCTGATATTGGAAAACAATTGTTGTACAAACTATTTTATCAATAAAGTAAAGTTTTATTTTCCGCTGTTTTAATTTTGTCTGTCTTGTAATTTATCTGCATCTTTTACCCTAAATGCTCCACAGAACTTAGTGCATTCCCTTTGTGAGTGACACTAAAGGATGAGGGGTGTTACATTTATGTTTTAATTCAAGACAGAAATTTTGTTGTAATGATTTGGAAGTTGGTTTGAGACAGTTGTTGTAATGTTTTAACTGAACCACGTACTTATGAAATAAATTTAGTTTTTCCGCTGTTTACATGTCTATCTTGTAAATTATCTGTATCTTTTACCTATAATGCTCCATCAAAGTTAAGGCATTCCCTTTGTGAGTGACCTTGATGGAGGTGGGGTGTTTCAGGATGGATATAGAATCACACTCTAGTCGCCCGGATATTATCTCGGTGATTAATCGGTTATCATCAGCATTTATGTTCGAGTTTCGAAAGTGTGATGTCTATATATTTCCAATTGACTAGTGTGAGAACCAAAACTAGATAGGGTTTATTGTTGCGAATTGGCATCAAAAATACGATTTTTTGACTATGTATTAAAGTTATGTGTTTGAAACGTTAACCAACTAATTGATTGCTAGTTGTGTTGTTTGGTTATTAGTTTGACTAATCGAATTGTTAAACCAACATGTGAATGAAAGTTAAATTTGGCCAATTTAGTCAAATTTGAACTGAATTGCAAATTGGTTGGAAAATTTGCATGCATGTACATATACAAGAGTGAACAGGTCATAGCAAGGAGGCTAGAGCAGAGGAATAGAACTGTATGCCCGACAAATAGGTACATGTTTACTAATTTATTGGGTTTGGATGATTTTATGAGCCGATTGGATTTTTATTTTTATTTTTGAGATGAGAGGGCCTATGTAGCAGTTTGGGGATTTTCTCGATGCTCCCCATACAAAGGGGGTTATGGCGAATATTTTTGAAAATTTAGGGTGTTAGCCAAATTTTTGAAAAAACTGAAAATTCTTAGAAACTGAAAAGTTGAAGAATAAAAGCCAGAATGAAAGTTGAGTTGATTAGTTAAACAACTTTCAACTCCGTTCCTTTTCGAGGACGAAAAGATTTTAAGTGGGGGAGATTGTAACAACCCGGAAAATCAGCCAATTTAAAAATTTTATTTTGGTAATAACGGGTTTTGATAATTTAAAATGATTTATTTTAAATAATAATGACTAAAAATTTATTTTAATCGAAGTTAGAACGTATAAATTTATTTTAAATATAAAACGAGCCTGAAATGGCGTGGCAGTTTGAAAATTCGATTTCAAATGAATATACAGAATTCGTTTTAAGTCAGAATTGGACGAAACAAGAAATATTTGAATCTGATTAACAATATCTTTCTAACGAATGTAAGAAACTGAGATTTCACTTTATAGATTGAAAGTTTCGTCCAGTTTAAATTTCAGAAAAGTCGATGTGGAATTTATATATATATTTATATATATATAAAGCCCATAAAAATAGCCATTTTGCAAATGACCTCTGTTTTCAACGAAACCACTTTTGTTGGATCTAGAATGTTAAATTATTGCTAGATTCCAATTTTCATAATTTTTGGAGTCCATATGTGGTCGTACGGGATAAATTGTGAATTGAACAGCCATTTAAGCCAGAAAAAGAGTTTTCTGAGCAAACGGGCTCGAAATTAGATGAAACTAGTATTATTAGAACCGTATCGTCAAGACACAGCAGCATGTCAATTTCCATTGTCAATAGAGTTCGTGTGTGGCCGCGGCATCGATAATTGTCGATTGGAGACAGCGCGAACTAAAGAAAATAATAAAAAAATAAAATTTCCCACTATATAATATCTTTTCCTCCATAAAACCCTCACTTCTCTCCCTCTGCTTCTTTGGAAATCGCAGCCCTTTCCTCCTGCAAATTTTTTTTACAAAAAAGCTCCTAAAACTAAATAATTTATATCTCTCAAACCATAAAGAGTTAGGCCGTGAAATTTTGCGGGATTGTAGAGCATAATGAGTACAAGCTACTGTAAAAATTTGGTGGTGATTGGACTGGTGGTTTGGTCGGAATTGGGCTCGACGTGCAACAGGTCGGTTTTCGTATTTTGGTTGTTGCGGGCCCCACGTAGAGAATTAGGTCAAGCCGTTTGGAGGGAAGGTAGAGTGGAAACATACGAAGATTTTGGCGGTGGTGGCATGGTCTCGGGTGGCCGGAGTTGGCCGGAATGTCAACTTTATTGGAGGGGTGCTGAAAACAGGACAGAAAGATGAGCAATTTCTCGTCGATCCGTGCATTTACAGGCAAAGGGACCAAAGGGAAAATTGTCCGGGTGGTCGAGACCAAGCTAACAGTAAAAATTAGGGGCATTTGGAGCACCGAGGCGGCCGCAGCACTGACATGAACAGAAATTGCAGTTTTCCATTCAACTGCAGATCGTGGGGCCCACGTGGCGAACTGGATGGGGAGACTACAAGGCGTGGAAAGAGGAGGAGAAGCCGGAGAGAATGACGCTGGTTTCGTGCAATTCTGACTTACGGTTTGGTCATGGCGAGAATTTTAAGTTGAGGGTGTCGTTTGGAGAAGAAGGTGAGTAGTGATCTTATTATTTAATAATATTCCATGTTCATATATTAATATCTGTTTGCCACGAACTCCAAATCGCATGATACAGGATCCGTTGCGACCGTGGAGTCGAGAGCTTCGCAATAAAACTAACCAGGTCCAAATTGGAGCTTGTTAGAATTTGGAGCAAATTTAAATCCAAACAGTACCAGAACCGTCAATTAAAGACTGACGGAGTGGAAACCAAAGGTGAGAACTTCTCACCAAAATTATTTTTATACAGTTTTTATTTCAGAACTGCATATATGAACTGTTCCCTGTCGTCCACAGACCATAGACGATTTGTTTGTTTGATTGTGTTGTGAAAGTTAGTTGTGATGTGAAATGGACTGTACAAAATATTCATGTGTCGAATAAAATAAATATTCATGGGTTGAGTAAAATAAATATTCATGTATTGAATGAAATAAAATATTCATGTGTTGAATAAAATAAAATATTCATGTGTTGAAATAAAATAAATATTCATTTACAAATCGGACAATTTGTTTATGTACACTCATTTTACTGATATGAATTAGGACGATAAATTTTACACATCGCCCAACTATACATATAAAATATGTATTTGTTGATTGAAATCCCACACGGGTATTGGGATGATAATTGACATACACTAATCCCAATTGTTTAGTTGTATGTCAATCGATGGGTTGACAGATTGTGTAAGCGTTAATTATTTATATTTAATGCTTATGCAGTTGTGTGATGCACTTTGGATGATGGATGATTGTTTGTCATTGCTATTATATACATGTGTTGTATAGAATCCATATAAATAACATTATATAGTGATTAGGTCTCATTCCAGTTTGGAAAATAACGAATATTTTAAAATAATATTCAGAAAAGGATTAAAAAAATTCATGTGTTGAATAAAATAAAATAACGAATATTATAAAATATATTCATGTATTGAATAAAATATATTCATGTGTTGAATAAAATAAAACAACGAATATGATAAAATATATTCATGTGTTGAATAAGATATATTCATGTATTGAATAAAATAAAATAACGAATATTATAAAATATATTCATGTGTTGAATAAAATAAAATAACGAATATTATAAAATATATTCATTTGTTGAATAATATATTAACGTGCTGAATAAAATAAAATAAAATAACGAATATTTTCAAATAATATTCAGTAAAAGATCAAAATATGATTTTGATGTCCGATTTTGGATGGACACGGGAATATTTAAATATATGAAGCTGTGTTGGTTAGATATGCGCTATTTAGATGCGAACGATATTTATATCGATTTTATTCATTTTTATAATAAATATCGAAAAGGAAATGATTTCAAAATATAATATTTTGAAAAGATTATCATTTAAATATTAATGATATGGAGTATTCAATTTTGATTTAAAATTGAATATGAAGTTGAAATCATTTTTAAAACGAATTTAAAACGATTTATAAAATACGTTTTAAATGGATATCGATGAAATATAAAAAAAAAATATGTATAATAAATGTCCTGAATAGAACGTGCCGCGCAGCGACCATTCGCGAATTTCGACCATTGACTTCGAATTGACGTTACGAGAGATCCAACCGTCGGATTCTCCTAAAACTGGAACCGTTGAATTCGTATCAAAAAGAGCTTTCCAACGAATATGAGAGATTTGAAATTTAATGATTGGATTTGGAATTATGTCCAAATCAAATTTGGAAAAGGTCGCTGTAAGTGCAGTTCGATGACCGTTTATGGAAATCGACTGTATGGGCCTTGATAAAATTATTAAAAATATTAATAATTTGTGTAAAACCATAATAAATGATTTAGAAAGAATTAGGATGAAAAAATTTCATATTTGAAAAGATAAAAAATATATTTTTAACGAAATGAACTAGTTATGAACTAAAATTATAATCCAATATTTTTAAATAAATAAATTGGATTTGAAATGGTTTTAATATAACCAGAATTTTCCAATATATGAATTGGAATGGATTTGAATCGAAATTATCTTCGGAATATTTCAATATTGGTATCCGTGATTATACGGATATTGTGGAGGAATTTGGAAGATATATATATATGTGTGTGTGTGTGTGTGTGTATGTATGTATATATATATATATCGTTATTCCCAATACGATATTTGTTGATTTCAGAATTTGATATTAAATATAAGCCAATATATTTTCTATTCAGATCCTTATATCAACATCAAATTAAATTTTGGGTTTGTCGTGAATGGTATCTTTTAAAATACTATTCTTAAACCCAGTGGAGTTAAGAAAATTAGAAACTAACTGGAGATTAGCTAAGTTGAATGGTATCCTGGGTATTGATCTGATGTTGGTTTCGACCTTCGGGATTAATACTTAGGGAATTGTTCTCTTACTAATTTACGTTAGAGACTGATGGAATGGTGTCTTTAGTAACACGGTTCTTAAACTCCATGTGAAAAGAATAAATCTTTTAATTTAGATTATTTGAATTTCCAGTTATATTTTGTAATTGGAAAAAGATGGAATGTGATTTTGGGTTTATAGTGAATGGTGTTTTAAATGACATTGTTTCTTTAACCCGGTTAAAGATAAGATTAATTTCATAGCTCTGAACAATCATTAATATTGATTTTTGGGAAGATTAAAACTAAGTTGAGTTTTAATGAATCTTTAATTAGATTTGAACTTGAAATGGTAATTAATATTTACCGATAACACTGTGGTGTTAGACATGGAGTATTACCAGTTTTGCTCCATGGGATGAATAGGTGGGGATTGAGAAATAAAATAAATGATTATTTTGGTGTAGTTCGCTAATCCCGACTAGTTTGGAAAACCTTAATATGGTTTGAATTGATATTCAAAGGAAGATTAAAGAATAAATTTAAAAGAATTTACCTTTGATAAAATTAATGGGAACCTTTCCCTAAAAATGTGAATATTTGAATAAAAGAATATTCTGGATTGGAATGAGGCGTATGTTGTGTTTGTGTAACACTTGTTTATAATATACGCGAGTTATTTGGAAAGGCCGGGTTTGTACCCATTCTGAATAACTGATTCGACGATAAGTCGATGATGAAGACGGTGGTTGAAGACCGGAGGTCTTCACATCGTTTGGATGATTACTGATGTCTTGATTGGGTAATACACCTAAGACAAGGTAATAAGTGGTGATCGTCCAGACGTACTTGGAGATCGACGGATATGCGAGGGCCTCTCTCCTGTATTGGACATATGGAACGAGGAATAAGGTGCCTCCGGTTTCGTTCAGACCCAGAACGAACTTGTAAATGGACTATGTGTCTGACGTTGGACTTTATTCTATGTTGATTGATTTCTATTAAATATATATCTGTCTAGCAGCGGAGAATTTATTCTCTTGCTTAACGCCTTTCTCTGAGTCATATGAGCTCAGAGGTTATATATTGATAGGCATCAGTCGCATGGAGTGAATTGCTTGTGTGGCATGCCTAAGTGGCAATAAATCAAGGGTTCTATTGAAAAGCAGAGTCTTGTGGTTGATGATCAAAGCATGGCCTTAAATGGCATAGCTTTGCGTGTAGCGTTAATTCGGGAGCCTCACACCTCGGTATGAGTCAAAAACGGGATAAGGGACCCAAAAAGAACATGACGTTTCTTTCTAGCTATGGGTGGTGTCAGTGTTTACAAGCCCTGACATTTATGTTATTTTTACCTGTGTGGCTATTGAAATGCGAGGCGCCTCGAATATATCGGTCTCTACGGAGCCAATGGATAGGTCCTATAGGACCGAGGAACGTATGTTCAGGTATAATTAATCCTCTATGTATGGACCGGCCTTGGAGGATCCAAGGGATCGCTGTGTGTGACCCCGAGGCACTTGCTAGAGTGTCTCGAAGCCGGCGAGGAGTACATCCCTTGCCTTGACACATGACGGAAATCCAATTTCCAATACGTGACATTTCTGATTTATTTTTAGAGCCTAGTATGGCGACATAGTGGTATGGGGCACTTATGGGGCCTATGATTGATACATTTATATTTGAAGTTGATTTCTTCACTTATAATAATAATAATAAAAGATTAAATTCACGTATCAAGCATTATTTGGCTATTATATGGTAAAACCCTATCCTCTGGCTTGAGTTGCATTGTGTGATGGAACCTGGGTTTTATAATAGCTTCATTTTTTTTAATTAGCATTGCGATGTTTGTTTAATGCATTGGTATTCTTGGGGTTAAAACTCGTTCTGTGTTGTACGGCGTGGTCCCTTGATTTACGAACTTTAAGAATCAAATTAATAACTATTTTAGTTCTCACACCAGTCACATGACTGACCTGGAGTTTACTGTTTTAACCTAAACTCTGGGTTCCCTTATTTTCCACACGGGCAGCTAGTAGTTGGGTTTTGCAGATATTGTACTTACATGATCCTGATTTACAGCTAAAGCGATATTCAGAAAGCTCTGTATCCGTGTATTACTTTCAGGCAATATTCAGAAAGCTCTGTATCCGTGTATTACTTTCAGTTGTGTTTTGTATTATTTTTCCGCTACGATGTATTTAAATGTAATAATTTAAATCTCTGATATTTATCAAATATGTAATATTTATTCATACTCCATTATTTTCTTGTACTCTGATGGAAATTGTTGTAATAAGCAACGAAATGTTCTTCTGTTTGTGTTCTGATTTTTCGTGTTCTCAACTCAATCCGGGCTTCCCTTCACGAGGAAGTTCAGGTCGTGTCATATTGAGTTCATAATTCAGATAAAATTCATATCAATGTTGATTCATAACAAATTTCAATGGTGGATGAAACAATTCAATTTCAATAAATTTGATTTACATTCAATTTCACTTTTATTTAGCTTCGGTTACAACACTAATTTATTTCCTCCTTTATTTATTTCAAAAATTCAAAGTTCAAGTTCAAAGAAAAATAAATCATAAAACATCGCATATATTGTCATTAAAACAATATTTAAAAGTTCATGGTTAAAACAAATTTTATTTAACCAACCGGTGTCCGTATATAATTTTCTATCCTATGGCCAAGTGATACTTAAATTTAATTTTAGTACTTTGGGAAAGGATATATATCATTTCAATCCAAATCAGGTTCATATACTTATCATTTCAACCCACGTTCTTAACTTATTTTAATGATTAATCCCGGGTTTATTTGATGCCCGTAACATCTAGGGTAAATGATTGGGATTAATCAGCACAAACAATGGTCATATACGAACAAATGTGATAATAGGTAAATTCACACAATTGACATCAATATGTTAAACATATCAAATTCAAGTCATTCATCACATCAATATATACAAATAGTCCAATATCATATAAATTTACAAATTATCAGATGTCAGGGTTTAGACAGTAATTAAATGTTGAATTTTTAACTTAACTGTAAAATTAAATTTAACAGTTAAATTAAACTACACTATCGATGCAAGTCAATATAAATATGCAATTTAAACTGTCAAACTCAATCCATACAATCATATCATGACATGATATTAATTTGACTAATATTAGAATACTTTAGCTAGGCATGAGTGAGTTTAATCACTCACCTTTGGTTCTGAACGAGATTGAAATCCGAATTTAGCCCAAAAATCAATGTTCTTAGAATCAGTTCAAATCAGTGCCATCACAAAGAGCTCGTCGATACAATCCCAACGTAATTTATTTCGTCCAAAACCGACCTTGTAGCAGAAAGTTATGAACGTTTAAACATTGGAATTTAAATTATATAAAATAAACTAAACAAATTTCTCACCACTAAAGTAACTGCCACGTCATCACTCCTTTATCTCCCTCCTCTTCTTCTTCTACACTTCATGTTACAGCAAAAAAACACGCACGTTTTTCATGTCCAAACTCATTCTAGACGAAGAACTCACCAAACCAAGCATAAGGATTCACACCTTGATTTTTGATTGAATATCTTTTCAATCACCTTTAATTTTTTTTTTAAAGCCCTCTTTTTTTTCATTAGGACAAGAAGAAGTAGCGGCTCTTCCATTGTACAGGAGAAAGAAAGATGGATTTTGTAATAACCCGGAAAATTTGAGCCAATTTAAAATTTTTATTTTGGCAAATTTAATGAATTTTGAATATTTAAAATGGATTATTTTAAATACTAACGATGAGAAATTTATTTTGAATAGGATTAGAATGAATATATTTATTTGAATCGTCGTTAGAATATAAATATTTTACTTTATATTATAAAAGGAATTGAAAATGGCGCGGTAGTTTGAAAATTCGATTTCAAATTTCAAATGAACGTACATGATTCAAATTAAACCGGATTTTAGCGAAACCAAAAATGTTAGAATCTATTTGAGAATATCTTTCCAACGAATCCGAAAATTGAAATTTCATATCAGGAATAAAAAGTTATGTCCAACTGAAAATTCAGAATAGTCGCTATTGAAAATATAGCCTTAAAAATGGAAATTTTGCAAACGATCTCTGTTTTCGACGAAACTACTTTTGTTGGAACCGGGATGTCAAATTATTACTAGATTCCAAAATTCATTATTTTTTGAATCAATATGTGAGCGTGGCGAAGTAAAACGTATTTTAACAGTTTCAGTCAATTTCGATCGACCAGAAAATGTCCATTTTTCAAATGGTCTCGGAATTTGACGAAATTAGTTTTGTTAGAATCATATCGTCAATACGAAGTTAGAAAATATTTTTCGGAAATTTTTAGAGCCCGTATGTGGCCCCGGTAAATTGAAATGTGCGTTCAAATTCAATATATAGATTTATATTTTGATTTTGACGGAAACTGGTCGAAATAGCCAAACTGGCTTACGATGCATATCCATTGTGTTCGAAATAGGGGTAATTAGTTATGAACGACAGTCAGTGGGTTTGATTTAGAGTTTAAATAGAAAGACGACTTTATGATGAATAAAATAAATAAATAAATAATATAAATATAAATATAACACTCTTTTCTCATTAACCCCCACCCCCCCAGATATTTCCTTGGAACGAAAATTTCCGATGCCCCCCCCCCCCAAATTGAAAATCGCGCTTGACCTACATCCATGGTGGCGCCGGCCAATGCCCATCGCTTCCGACCTCCCCCTGTCACCGAGACTTCACCGCACCCACCCCCTCCCCCCTCTCCGCCGTACCTTCCCCCCTCCCCTTGGCTAGTCAAACCCCAGTCCCGTCGTGGTCCTTACAACGCCACCGGAGAGTGTCACCCCCCCTGCGAATGACGCGAGCTCCACCAGTCTCCCCCCCCCCCCCTCTCCGCTAGCAACCTGCGACGCGCACTAGACTTCCACCACCGCTCCGATCCGCGAGCTTCAGCTCCCATCTCCAGCAATGAAACCCTAATAATAACTGTAAGTTTCTATTTCGTATTCGACTGAAAAATATGGTTTTTAACATGAAAGATACGATTTATATATATATGATTTGGAAATAAAAATGTGATCTTATTTATATGAGGATATGATGTTAATTTATAGAAAGGTATGATTTTCATATTTTTATTGCATAAAAGATTTGATTTTTATCGCCTAAAAGATTTGATTTTTATCGCATAAAAATTTGATTTTTAATTATATAAAAATACGTTTTTCATGCAAAGAGTAGCGAGATAAAAATACGTTTTTGATATAGAGAGTAGCGAGATAAAGATTCGATTTTTAAAGTGATAAAGATTCGATTTTTAAAGTGATAAAGATTCGATTTTTAAAGTGATAAAAATTCGATTTTTAAAGTGATAAAGAATCGATTTTTAATAATGAAAAGAGTAGATTTTTATATATTCATATAGCGAAGAAAAATATGATTTTTATATATGTAGCGAATTAAAAATATGGTTTTTATAAATGTAGCGAAGTGATAAAAATGTGATTTCTATCCATGTAGCGGTGAAATAAAAATGTGATCTTTACTATGAACAGAGTGAAATAGATTGTGAAGGATCGGACTGAAATCAAAGCAAAATCCATGTCATTCAGAAATTCAGAAATGAAACAGCGGAGTGGAAACCTAAGGTGAGAACTCCTCACTGTAATTTTCTTTATACAGTTATTTATTATGTAACTGTATATATGAACTGTTTCCCCATCGTCTACATACCATGGACGACTTGTGTGTTTGTTTGGTTATACTGTGTTGTGGTTTTTGGTTGATTGGTTTATTTGTTTGGATTGGTTTAGGGAAATGAAATGGATTTGAATAGAATTGGTATGTGTATGGCGTGGGCCATTATTAGACCGGGGATAAGGCTGGGCCTTATTTCGTTTCTAGTATCGCGCCGTTATGCCGCCAAAATTTTCTAAAATATGTTAGAACAATAAAATTATCATTTTTATTGTGTAAATGAACCGAATAAATATTTTATCGTAAAAAAAATATAATTTTTAACCTGTATATGAATAAAATAAATATTCATTTACAAATCAAATGATTTGTTTATGTACACCCATTTGACTGATATGGATTGGGACGATAAATTTTACATCGCCCAACTACACAAATAAAATTCATTATTTGTTGATTGAAACCCCACGCGGGTATTGGGATGATATTGGACATACACTAATCCCAATAATTAGTTGTATGTCAATCGATGGGTTGACAGACTGTTATAAGCGTTAAATATTTATATTTGATGCTTATGCAGTGTAGAATGCACTTTGGATGATGGTTGACTGCGTTTGATTGTTGTTATGTGCATGTGTGTATGAAATCCATATAAATCACATTATATGGTAATTGACTGTGTCTGATTCCAGTTCAGAATTATCGAATATTTTAAAATAATATTTAGTGAATATTGAAATGTGAAGCCGTGTTAAGTAGTTAAACATCATTTTGACACGAACGGGAATTTTTTCGATTTATTCGTTTTATAATGAATATCGAAAAGTGATTTCAAAACCGAATATTTTGAAAATATTATCGTTTTAATATTGAAATGATATGGAAAATTTAATTTTGAATTAAATTGAAATTGAATTTGAAATTCGAATTAAATTGAAATAGAACTGAAATTCGAATTACATTGAAATAGAATTGAAATTCGAATAGAATTGAGATTCGAATTAAATTGAAATAGAATTGAGATTCGAATCAAACTGAAATTCGAATTAAATTGAAATAGAATTGAAATTCGAATAGAATTGAGATTCGAATTAAATTGAAATAGAATTGAGATTCGAATTAAATTGAAATAGAATTGAAATTCGAATTAAATTGAAATAGAATTGAAATCGTTTTGAATTGAATTTAAAACGGATTGAAATCGAATTGAAATGAATTTAAAACGAGTTTATATTGGAAAATTCAATTTTGATTTGAATTTGAGATGGAAGTTGAAATCGTTTTGAAAATGAATTTAAAATGATTTATAAAATAGTTTTAAATGGAAATCGACGAAATATATATAATATATTATATATATATATATAATGGCCTGAATAGAACGCGTCGTGCTGCAGTAGTTCGTGAATTTGACTTCGAATGGACATTATGGGAGATCCGACCGTCGGATTCTCCTAAAACCGGAACGTTTGTATCAAAAAGAGCTTTCTAACGAATATTAGAAATTAGAAATCTAACGGTTGGATTTGGAATTATGTCCAAATCAAATTTGGAAAAGGTCGTTGTAAGTGCAGTTCATGGCCGTTTATGGAAATCGACTGTACGGACCTTGATAAAATTATTAAAAATATCAATAATTAGTGTAAAATCATAAGAAATGATTTGGAAAGAATTGGGATGAAAAATTCCATATTTTAAAAGATAAAAATAGATTTTTAACGAAATGAACTAGTTTTGAACTAGAATTATAATCCATTTATTTTTTAAAATAAATAAATTGGATTTGAAATGGTTTTAAAAATAACCAGAATTTCCAATATATAAATTGGAAATGGATTTGAATCGAAATTGTCTTTGGAATATTTCGATGTTGGATTTCATGATTATACATATATTGTTATGGAAATTTGAAAGATATATTTATATCGTTATTTCCAATACGGTATTTGTTGGTCGTAGAATTTGATATTGAATATAAGCCGATATATTTTCTATTCAGAGCCTTGTATTTAATATCAAATGGGATTTGGGTTTGTCGTGAATGTTGTCTTCATTAACACTGTTCTTAAACACAGTTGAGAAAAAGATTAAATCCTTTTATTTAGATTTAATGAAATATACCAATTAAATGATATTTAATTGGAATTGAATTGGAATTGATTTTTGGGTTTATCGTGAATGGTGTTTTAAATAACACTTGTTCTTTAACCCGATAATTAATGGAATGTGAATGGGATTTATTATGAACTATGTTTTAACGACATTCGTTCTTTAACCCGATTTACAGTGAAATGGGATTTCGAATTTATAAATCTTTTGATAAGATTTAAAGGAGATTTTCCAAAGTAAAGTTTTTCAATTTAATAAAATAATTTGGAATGGAATGGAATTCGATTTGGTAATGATCGAAGTGAACTTCTGTTGAGGAAGACTGTTAATATATATGGAATTTAAAAGGCTTTGCCGTTATTCCATTTATATTATTAGTCGGATATGGGAGTTCATATCGATTATATATATTGATCTGTTTTCCGTGAAGGTTTCGTTGTTAATGGAATGTGATTTTGGGTTTATCGTGAGCTGTGTTTTAAATGACATTAGTTCTTTAACCCAGTTAAAGATAGTATCTATTTCCTGGATTTAAATAATCATTAAGTAATGATTTTTGGAAATTAAACTGAATTAGAGTTTTAATGAATCTTTAAATAGATTGAAAGGTGAATTTGATAACTAAAATTATCAAATTCAAGAAATGATCGAGAATGGAGTATCACCAGTTTTGCTCCAAGCGATAGTTAAATCTTTAATTAGATTTGAACGTGAAATAGTAATTGAAATTACCGATAACACCGTGGTGTTAGATATGAAGTATTACCAGTTTTACTTCATGGGATGAATAGGTTGGGGTTGGGAAATTTAACAAATGATTACTTCGGTAAGGTTCACTAATCCCGACTAGTTTGGATAAACCATAATTTGGTTTGAATTGATATTCAAAGGAAGATTAAAGAATAAATTTAAAGAATTTATCTTTGATAAAATTAATAGGGACCTTTCCCAAAGTATAAGAATATTTGAATAAAGGAATATTCTGGATTGGAACGAGGCGTATGTTGTGTTTTTATAGCACTTGTTTATTATATACGCGAGTTTTTCAGAAAGACCGGGTTTATCCCATTCTGAATAACTGATTCGACGATGTGTCGAGGATGAATAGGTGGTTGAAGACCGGAAGTCTTCACATCGTTTGGATAATTACTAATGATCTTGATTGGGCTGTACACCCAAGGGGAGGGGATCAGTTGGTGATCGTCCAGACGTACTTGTAGATCGATGGATATGCGGGGAATAAGGTTCCTCCGGTTTTGTTCAGACCCAGAACGAACTTGTAAATGGATGTGTGTCTGACATCGGATTTCATTCTGTGTGATTGATATCGGTTGTATAGCGTGAATTGCCTGTGTGGCATGCTGAGATGCAAATGATCAAGGCTTTTGTTGAATAGTAGAGTCTTGTGGTTGATGATCAAAGCACGGCCTTTGTGACGTAGCTTTGTATAGCATTAATTCGTGAGCCTCACAGCCCGGTGTGAACCAGAAACGGGAGAGGACTTCAGGGAGGACATGCGTTTCCTTCTAGCTAGGAGTGGTGTTTTGGGTTCTACACGCCCGGACATTTTACTTATGTGGATGATGGATTGCGAGGCGCCTCGGTTATATCCGTCGATCTGGGACCGATGGAGTCATTTGGCTCATTTACGCCCCATAGGGCGGGGAAACGTAGTATTCAGGCATTTTAATCCACATCAAGTGGACCCTCCCTAACGATCCAAGGGACGATGCGCTCTGTTCCGGAGGCTCGGGCTAGAGAGTCTCGAAGCGGTAAGGAAGATCCTTTGCCTTGGTTCATTGATTGAAATCCAACTTCCAATATGTGACATTTGGGGTTTTGATTGTAGAGCCTAGTATTGGCGACATGATATATGGTACTCATGCCGTCTAGGATTGATACATTTATATTTGAAGTTGTTTTACACACTATGCACTTATAATAGTATCAAATGATTTGTTTTAACGTACCAAGCATGTTTGGCTATTATAAGGGAAAACCGTATCCTCCGGCTTGCGTTGCATTGTGTGATGGGACCTGGGTCTTATAATAGCTTCATTTCTCCAAAAAGCATTGCGCTGTTTTGTTATATGCACTGGTATTCTTGGAAGGAAACCCGTTCCGTGTTATATGGCGTGGTCCTTTGATATATCTGATTTAAAGTAAAGTTTTAAATAACTGTTTTAGTTCTCACACCAATCACATGACTGACCTGGAGTTTATTGTTTTTACCTAAACTCTGGGTTCCCTTATTTTCGACACGGGCAGCTAGTAGTTTTGGTTTTGCAGATTTATATTCACAGGATCCTGGTTTACAGCTGGAAAGATATTCGGAAAGCTCTGTATCCGTTTACTCGAATCAAAACCTTTCTTTTCTACGAGGGATCTCTTTCAGTTGTGTATTGTATTATTTTTCCGCTGCTATGTAATGTATTGTAATCTCTGATATTTTTCTGTTGTGTTATAATTATTCATACTCTGTATATTCTTGTATTCTGATGGAATTGTTTTAATAAGCAATGAAATGTTCTTCTGTTTGTGTTTTGATTCGTCTTGTCTTCAGTACAATCCATGATTTCCGGTAAGGGGGATTTCGGGTCGTTACAGATTTGTTTAAAGAGATTGGTTAGGTTAAAGTTTATAATTATTTATATGTAAAGAATTTCAATGGTTTAGTGAATAAAACATTCCATCTTTTTATATTTGTCACTAATTAAGGTAAATAAATTAATTATAACAGTCAAATTAGGACTTATTCAGAAGTTTCAATTCATTACTTATTCAAGGTTTCAAGAATTAAATTTCGGGCTCTTTTTTTTCATATAATATATCATTTACATAAAACCATACTATAAAAGAGATTTAAATAAAGTTCAATTTCGTAAAAAAAATACAAAATATTAAATGTCTCCCTACTTAGACTCTTGAAAATAAACATCGATGATGCGTGCGCTCATCATCGAAATCATCTTCAAAGAAAAGAGGGTATACACTTATTATTATTTTTTCCAATAATTCATTTAAAAACAATTTCTATATGAAACACTTTTAAAATATAAATATATTATTTCAGCCATTTGCAAATCACCTGAAATCAAATTCTCAAATTCATATTTTACTTCTTATTTCATTATCAATAAATTTTCAATATTTGATTGTCTTAAACCAATCAACAACCAATGGTTTTAATTATTAAATAATCGAATGATAAATGATGAAAATTTAATATTATCATCAACAAAATCAAAATTCATATATTTTCAAATAATTCTATATATATATAATATAATTCAAAACAATATTATGTTGATAAGCCATGTTCGAGTGTTTAGAAATCCCTATCGATGCCTTGGCGTCCCAAGTACCGACCAGAATTCATAAATACTCAATAGAACAACTAACACAATATAAAGCCATTTTTATATCAGAATACAAATATGCTCTCTCATGTACATTCAAACTCAGTCTAGGGTATTACTACCCTATCTCTAATGAGTTAATCCCAGCTAGAGCCAAGGTTTTCGTTAAACCAAAGCTCTGATACTAAATGTAACATCCGGGTTTTTGACCGTTCAAATCGACAATGATCCTCAATGTCGACTTAAACAAATCAAAAATACGAATAGTTATTGGGATTTATATAAGAAAAAAAGAAAAAGAAAAACAAACACAGAATCTCACAGTGGAAGGACAAAATATAATAATCAAAAAACAGCTCATGAAGCTGTAAAACATACATTTGATTATACATTTACAACGATTATCAGAGTTATTATCATAAACATACCAATATTTGCAGCGGAATAAATAATAATAAATGCGTCTGTTGAGCTCCATCTTCATCTCCGTAATGGTATCTTCAATAACTGAAAACTCAGGCTGACCCGAGCATAAATGAAAAGACAAAAACACTCGGATCAGAATTAAAATATTCTCATATTAGTTAAATCAAATTCATGCGACAATATGAGTGCAATAACTTAAGAGATGTTACGGGAATTTCCACCTCCTAAGGATCCGTTAAACTAGATACCATATAATATAATACGCTATTATAATAGTGTCTATGGTTAAATATAAAATATTAAAATAGCGTAGGCAGGATTACATTTTTACCCTTAAACCGCTTATATGTTGTCGTAAACATTGCATATAAAACACCAGTAATGGTCGGTGGATAGGGATGCGCCGCTATACAACAACGTTAACGACACGCATTTTGCCCGACCTTAATCGATCGCTAAATCGACCAAGACCGTTCAAAATCCGCATACGTTAACTTTGGGAATACAACAACATCAGAACAAAGGCTCAATCAAGATAAATATGACAAGACATCGAGGCAATACCCATCGGTAGTGATTCTACCGGATTGCGGACCCAGGCCGGTTGTAACGCATAGCCGCAACTACCGCCCATCCCAGACATACTCCCAAAATCAATCAAAGGCGCCAATCAATCACAAAGTATATATATGGTATCGAAGAAGTATGCCTGCACAGAGTAACTAAATCAATTAACCTGGGTATGGCTCCTGTTTTAGTCATTTTAATTATGACCTGAAGGTCAAGGCTATCCATCATCGTTCCCTTTCTTCAAATCCATTAATCGCCTCCAAATCCATCCAACACCATTTCTGGAACTTCACCGCGTACACAGTTGTTAAAGTGGTTTTTGGTATTGGTAGAGAGTATGACAATATCGGATCCCGTTCTCTTTAACAGCCAAACGTTTACATTTTTCACACCGGTCAGTTCTTTTACATGTCAAAGAGGTTCATACCTCATATCAAAATATCATGTTTCAAAAACATTTAATATTCAAGACAGAATATTATTTATAATAAAATATCTCTTTAAACCAATTTAAAATCTTGAAGCAATTCCAACTTAAATAATTTGAATATTAAAATAGTTAATAGTATATTTAAAATAGTTTAGATATATAATAGAAATAGTTTGAAAATAAATAGTTAATTATAAAATGATTTATTAAAATAATTTATAAAATAAATAGTTATAACATAAAATAGTTTATAAAGAAAAATAATTATTATTAAATTAATTTATAAAATGGTTTAAAATACTATAGTTGGAATTAGAATCGTTTCTCTAAATTTTGTCCACTTAGACTTGAAGTCATATTTCAACCTTAAATCAATCAATCTCGATATTAATATTTCAATCGATTTAAATTTCCATTTTTACATTCATTTTAATTAAATCCATTTACCCCAAATAGTTAAATTCCAATTCAGATCCTCATTTCAATGATTTCAATTTGTAACAAATATTGAGTTCACAATGCAGATAAAATTCATATCAATGTTGATTCATAATAAATTTCAAAGGTGGGTGAAACAATTCAATTTCAATAAATTTGATTTACATTCAATTTCACTTTTATTTAGCTTTAGTTACAACACTAATTTATTTCCTCCTTTATTTATTTCAAAAATTCAAAGTCCAAGTTCAAAGAAAAATAAATTATAAAACATCGCTTATAGTGTCTTTAAAACAATATTTAAAAGTTCATGTTTAAAACAAACTTTATTTAACCAACCGGTGTCCGTATATAATTTTCTATCCTATGGCCAAGTGATACTTAAATTTAATTTTAGTACTTTGGGAAAGGATATATATCATTTCAATCCAAATCAGGGTCATAGGTATTTATCATTCCAACCTACATTCTTAACTTATTTTAATGATTAATCCCGGGTTTACTTCATACCCGTAACATCTAGGGTAAATGATTGGGATTAATCAGCACAAACAATGGTCATATACGAACAAATGTGAATAACAGGTAAATTCACACAATTGACATCAATATGTCAAACATATCAAATTCAAGTCATTCATCACATCAATATATACAAATAGTCCAATATCGTATAAATTTACAAATTATCAGATGTCGGGTATAGACAGTAATTAAATGTTGAATTTTTAACTTAACTGTAAAATTAAATTTAACAGTCAAATTAAACTACACTACCGATGAAGTCAATATAAATATGCAATTTAAACTGTCAAACTCAATCCATACAATCATATCATGACATGATATTAATTTGACTAATATTAGAATACTTTAGCTAGGCATGAGTGGGTTTAATCACTCACCTTTGGTTCTGAACGAGATTGAAATCTGAATTTAGCCCAAAAATCAATTTTCTCAGAATCAGTGCCATCACGAAGAGCTCGTCGATACAATCCCAACGCAATTTATTTCATCCAAAACCGACCTCGTAGCAGAAAGTTATGAACGTTTAAACATTGGAATTTAAATTATATAAAATAAACTAAACAAATTTCTCACCACTAAAATAATTGCCACGGCATCACTCCTTATCTCCCTCCTCTTCTTCTTCTACACTTCACGCTACAGCAAAAAAACACGCACGTTTTTCATGTCCAAACTCATTCTAGATGAAGAACTCACCAAACCAAGCATAAGGATTCACGCCTTGATTTTTGATTGAATTTTTTTTCAATCACCTTTGAATATATTTTTAAAAGCCCTCTTTTTTTTCATTATGACAAGAAGAAGTAGTGGCTCTTCCATTGTACAGGAGAAAGAAAGATGGATTTGTTTAAAGAGATTGTTAGGTTAAAGCTTATAATTATTTATATGTAAAGAATTTCAATTGTTTAGTTAATGAATAAAACATTCCATCTTTTTGTATTCATCACTAATTAACGTAAATAAATTAATTCTAATAGTCAAATTAGGACTTTTATTAATTATAGAAATAAATTTCGTATACTATAGATCTAGAATTCAACTTTTCACAATTTAAATTGAGCAATTTTTTTTTCGTGCGCAGGAAACATTAATGTCATTGACATCTTTCATTTTATATATATCATGAAACGCTCAGCAAAACTAAGGGAAGAAATAATAATAATAATAATAATATGACAATAAATTTCTTTTAACATGCACATACATGCATGCATAAATTTCTATTCACATGTTGCCTTTCTATATTCACTTGTTACCTTTATATCCATTTTTTTGGTTCCACATGTATATACAAAGTATGCTACATACATGCATGGCAATATGACAATAAATTTTGTGTATCAATTGTAACTTATTTCCAATTTATCACCTGTGAATTAAATAGCAACTGGTTTCCCACACTAGTCAATTAATCTATTGCAATCGTTATTTTTAAATTTTGTTAACATTCAATGTATTCCTTTAATTACCATTCTTAATTAATGTTATCATTTACCTTACAATTTATACAAACATAATTTTCAAATATATATATTACAACACAATGTAAAGTAAACATTAATTCATATATATATATATATATATATATCCTATGCATTGATTATTTAATTAAATTATACCTGCAAATTTATACGCGTTTTAATTTTTTGTTTATTAACCTTTAAATTAAATTCAAAGGTTTATAAACTCTATTCAAATCAATACAAATTTATTTATAAATCAAATATCATTAATTGTTAATTCAATTTTTCATTATATACCAAATTCCAATTTTATTATAATTATAAATTACACAACCAATTTTATTAAATACATTATGTCAATTCCAACTTTCACCGTCAATCAATTTAGACAAATCACAAATTTATTTGGAATCAAAACATGTCACAGTTTACATAATAGATTGAATTTCAATACTTAACCATTCAGTTAAGTTTTCACTGTAAATTTTTCAAAACTTTAAATAATTAAAGTTTTTAATTACAAATTCATTGACTCAATTTAATTCATATAATTTAATATTAAAGTCCACGTCTCTATCTTTAATAATATATACCCAAACTTAGTTATCATTACAATCAATGCAAGTTATTTCAACTTACAACAAATATAAATTCATTGCATAATCAAATGATTTATATTATTCATATTCCATTGATTAAAATTACCAATATAAAATAAATCTCAAATTTAGTCAATCCATTTTATATTATTAACTCAATATAAATTTCACATTCCATTTTAAATAGATTATCAAACACTGTCATCATCATACATAGCTATTACAGTTCATTGTTCAACAAGTCAATTTCAGTTCATACCTTATTAATATACAACATAAATCATAAAATCTAATATTTTAAACAACTTTGTTCAAAAACACATTAAATTTAATATTTAAATTGTCGCAAAATCTCAGGATGTTACATTTGCTTGACTATAGAATTCACATTTATCAAATCAGTTTGTGACATTTTAAGGATAAGATCTAAGGTCCACATGTTATGAATTATACATTTATTCACATGACATATATAAAGTGTCATATATTAAAATCACACAACAAATGAGTAGAAGAAGATATTTTATTAAATTCAACATTCAGTCTAAACATATCATTAGTTGCATAACCCCTTCCCACAACCATACTATTCATAATGACGGTGTACATATTAGCCCTAATAGTCTGTGTAAAACCAACTTCATTAAGAAAATAACTTGAAACTAAATTCTTTTTCATTTCTGGAGTGTGCATTACGTCCTTCAAAATGATGGTCTTCCAAGAAGTAAACTTCAGCTCAACACTTCCAATCCCAATAAAGATAGTGGCGTTAGAGTCTCCCAATAACACTTTCTTGTTCTCAGTCTTCATGTATGTTTTCAATATAGTACGGTCATAGCAGACATGGCGTGCAGCACGAGTATCTACCCACCAACCCTTTAATCCCCCAACAAGGTGAATCTAATCAGCAATCGTAGCTGCTAGAGGCTTGTGCGTCAGGTTAGCATACGGTGTAGGGTCTGGTCTGTTCCTACACTTGCATGCCATATGACCAGGTTTTCCACAGTTGTAAGAAGAAACAACTATCCAAAGTCATTCTTTTAGGGTGGTTTTTGTTTGTTGCAGTTCTGTATAGACTTGCGGTTCTAATTCTTAAAAAAATTAGGATTTGGATTTAGAATTACAGCTTTCTTACTATGCCTATAATAGCAAGCAATTCTTCCTTCATATCTTGTTTACGTGATTTATCCTGAATACAAAGACGAGTTATCAAGCTTTCCAAAGAAATTTTTTTAGTTTTATGTCTCATATTATTCTTAAAATCCTTATAACTAATGGGTGGTATATCTATCAAAACAACAACTTAGAATTATTCATCAATAACCATACATTCAGAGATGGTTCTCATGAGCTATTTTCTGAACTTCATGAGACCGTGTCTTTACCGACCTGTCGTACGTCATCTGAAATTTGAGGTAGTGGGTGACGACATATTTCGTTGCTCTAGCTTCTTCTACATCATACTTTTTACAGCGCCTTCTGGGTTTCCTTAGATATCTTATCTGAATTGTAATAATCATGAAGATTGTCGCTCAGACCATTGAATACGAAGTTCATACAGAGGTAATTATGCTCTATCCAGTCCTACAATTTTTGGTTTTGTTCATACCAGATCTATAGTTGTTGTGCTTTGGTTTCGGTAGGCTTCTCAGATACTGTCGGTATTTCTGCAGTAAGCACACCAACCACTTTCCTCATTATCAGAAGAAATTCCATCTTTTCCCTCCAACGCTTGAAATGGAGACTTTCGAATTTAAAAAGCACGAAGCGACCAAGGAGACCTAAAACATTGACGTCAGTGCAGCATCATCAATAGTTGCAGTAGACGTCATTGTTGTTTGCATCGTGTTCAATCTGTTGAGAACAATGAACTTCAACTGAGTCATGTACGTTGTCACTATCTCTGCTCGAAGGTGCAAAGCAATTCTAAAAAGACAAACGCTGCCGCTTCTAGGATAAAACAGTCTCTTTAATCTGAAAAATATCAACTTGTTTGTACTGACAAAGTCGATTCTGATTTGCATCCTGAAATACTGCTCAAGGTTTTTAGTTTTGTTCTAGAAAAGAAAAAGAAAAATGTTTGTTATTCTTTCCGAAGAAAGAAAAAAAAGAAAGTATCTGTTATTCTTTTTAAAGGAAGAAAGGAAGAAAATGTATGTTATTCTTACCATTTCTTTTTTGTCTATCTCACATTTAAATAGGCAAAATAGAGATTGTATATGTTACTTAAGTAATAGAATGTTAATGAATTTTAATTTTTTTTCATTTAAAACAATATTGTAATACATTAGCTTTTGCAACGGCCCAATAATAATATCACATAAACATATTGTCGCTGTGCAAGTGTAACGACTCAATTATAATAATGATTCATAAATATATTACTACTGTAAATTTGCAACGACTCAATTATAATAATAATTTATAAATATATTACTATAGTAAACTTGCAACGACTCAATTATAATAAAATTTCATAAATAAATTACCATTAACATATTTTATTTAATAAATTCACTTCATAAACAAAAATATTTCCAACAATATCTATAAATCAATATTCATAAGCTCTTTTTGCATCCGTAAGTATTTTTGTGGTACCATAATTACTAGAAGAATAAAAATATAAAAAGTACATTCTTTATTTATTTATTTTTGCAAAACAAAAGTACATTCTTTATCTTTTCTTATACCATTAATATGTATCTAATTAATATATTTCATTGCTAGCTAATTTATAGGTGAAGTGTTCACACATGTTTTTTAATACATCTTTTTAACATTTGAAATATAATAGTTGCAATGTGGTATGTTATATGCTACCTGAATTTATATATAAATTATCAATTTAAAAAAAAAAAACTAAAAATTATATAATAAGAATTAGTATGACAAAACATTTGTTAATAATTATAATAATAATTATCATTTCATAAAATTAATGTAAGAGGAAAAAAAGGTTAAAATCGCTCCTTAACACCCTGAGAAGATCCCACCGAGTCGATAGATTAATGGCTGATTGAAGAGAAATCTTGAGTTGATGACAGGCATGCCTTTGAGAGGAAAACATGACCTAGTATCCTTGTGATTAATTTTTGGAAGTTAGTTACATACAATCGAAAACTTTATTCAATTTTGTCATTCAGATAAAATACCCCAGCACCGAACATAAGCTTCCATAACCAATATACGTTTAAAACATAATTCGTAAAATCAACATTCTGAAAATAAAGATGTTGAGCTCAACTGATACCAATTAACCATGAATAAATTCCCATTACCAATATGTTATAGATCCTCTCATTGAAAAAGCTTGTGCCGAACATGGGGTTTCACCAAAAATTTAAAACAAAAATGCAATTGGTTTTTCATTGGACTAGCATTTATAAATGCTTACAGTTAAATGAGATTATCATTATTATTTTTAAAAAAGGTTTATCATTTCTGTTTGTTTGATCTCCCCGTAAAGGAACATAAAACATGGTGCATCTTTCATAGTCCTACGACAACATAGTACAAGTATTTCTCATCATTCAGTTAATGTAGAAATTAAAAACAGATAAGAAGGTAGAATCAGCAATTTGCAGCCCACCACAGTAAATACTCAAATAAGCAAAACCAGATTCCTAATCGATCATCAAAAACTATCTTTAAAGAGGCAATAGTAGAGATATTGAAGAGTGCTCATTTGAGATCAAGCAGAAAAGAAATTATGCGTAAAGATCTATGCCCCAGAACTTAGCAGGCTGATTGGTGCGATACTTACGATCAACACCTCTGAGTGTATTCATGTCCTCATCTGATATGGTGAAATTGAACAATTTGAAGTTCTCTTCCAATCTTTCCAGTTTGGAAGACTTTGGGATGACCACAGTGTTTCTCTGTATGCCCCAGCGAAGAACTAACTGAGCCGCCGTCTTCTTGTACCGTGCAGCCATTTCCTGCCATTTCAAGGACCATATCAATTTATCTACCAATATGATGGACAATGTTTCAAAATGAAATATTCAAAAAAGAAAAAAAGAAGGAAAAAAAAAACACGACTCTCCCACACTTAATCATATAATTTGTCATTTTTAAGTGTATATATCGCTAAACACACAAGTGAGCCGGCAATGAGCATGCACACACACCTGTGCACCAGTAAACAGAATATCATCTATAAACATTCCGAGCAAGTATGCAGTGATCCTATAATACATCAGGTATTTTCGAAGAGATTTACACTGATGCTGGAAGTTTGTCCTTCCAAAGAATTTAATCATGGGCAGATTCAGGGATTTTATTAAGGGAAGAAAAAATGCAATAGAGAAACCCATAACAAGAAACATTAGGTAATATTTAATAACCCAAAAATTAAGAAATAGGGTGTTTTGTACATGTTAAATGGTACCTTGATAACAGGATCTTCTAGACAAGAAACCGTGCCGAACCATTCGTTATTAGCAGCAGCGCCACCAAGAGGAGTGTGCGCAGTCACACAAATATTGTGCTTTTGGCAGAATTTGACTAGAGATTCACGTTGAAAATACGGATGTGTTTCGATCTGATTTACCGATGGCTTGATCTTCGAATAAGCCAAGCAATCTCTTGTAAGGAAGATATCGAAATTGCTGCATGTATGTTGATAAAAAAAATTGCGGATTAATTGCCTATTGCACAATCAGGTTGCCTCGATATATAAATGATAATTTTTTATGGAGTTTGACAACATTAAACAAGATCATATATAATACTATTCTATGTTATATGCAGTATGACAGAAATAATATACACCATACTTCATTTAAGAGTTAAACCTTCTTTGAAGTACAAAGATTGAAACAAAATCTCCAACCGCAGTGAAATGTGTCTGTGCTACTTCTTACATGATTATGTTTTTACAGTGATTACGTGCAAGTGTGTTTTTGCATGATAAATTTTTTTGAGCTACACAATTTGTGCCACATGTATAATCTATGCAATACATTCTAAGCCAAAATGGTGACCAAGTCTAATATAAAACTAAAATCATTGTCATTAATCCACGTGTGGATAAGCTTCAATGCTTCATGCTCCAGTTTATGATGTTTATCATTGAAGCCGAAAGCAATTTTCTTTTGACCCAAAAATAGAAAAAAGAGCGACAATAATTTGACAATCTAGGTCATTATCCTGTAAAGCTGGAGGTGGTTGCATACAGCACCAAACTCAAAAGTCGTGCACTTGCACCAGTAAGTTTTACTTTAGTGAACCAAAAAGATTCTGATATGCTTGATTTCTCATTTGTTTTGGATCCACAGATGAGCACTAAAAGGATATGTAAATAATTTTTGCAATATGGAATTAGTTCCTGATAATAACTCGGGGACTCAAAACTCTGTACCTTAAATAAATCGTTGAGGTCAAATTCGTGCTGTTACTCATTCGATTTATCCAAAAATTGACACTGAGCAAATAACATTTATCATAGACAATGTGTGTGTATGTGTCTATATATATATACATACATATATATACATAAAACCTTTCTGTATAAATTCATTTTTTATTAATGAATAATAAAAATGAAGATTTACACTTAAAAATCATAAGATATTGTGTTAAAAATAAATAAAAATACATGATTTTAACACCAAAATATACATCTTTAATAATAGTTGAAATACGTTTGGTGTTACACTTTTTTAGCGTAAATGTGCACTACCAAAAATGTCATTATATATATTATAAACTTATTATTACTAAAATTTAGAATCTTAGAAATAAATTCTACTTGCTAATTCAACATGTCAATCTACAAATATTAGTAAATTATAATATCGCTTGAAATATGATTTTACAAAAAAAAAAAGTATTTACAAATTCAAAACATTCATCTATAAATATTAACAAGCCTTAATATTTCTTAAAATTCGAATCTAACAAATAACATTTATGTATTAATTTATTTTTTTATTAATGAACAATAGAAATGAAGATTTACACTTAAAAATCATAAGATACTGCATTACAAAAAAACATGATTTTAACACCAAAATATACATGTAAATAATTTTATTTTGAATGGGTAACATATAAGATTTGTGGAAAAAATAACTCATGTGCGATACGCATGAAATAAGACATGGTTAAGTTTTGTGGAAGCTTCAAGATTATTTTGGCAAAATAATTAACTAGAATATTATAGTTTGCTTTTATTGAGTAGTATAAATAGGAACCATGGGTCCTCAAGTTGTGTATCCAAATTTTTTTTAAGTGTATCCCAAAAGTGCGAGTATCAAAGTTAGAGAGAGTTTAATGTGTATCATGATCAAGTATTGTATCTAAATCTTGGTGTAATTGCTTTTGTAATAATAAAATAATTATGTTTTCACGTGTTGAATTCTTAAACAAGCAGCATCAGAGCAAGGTCGGTTTATACCAAAAAGTCTTTTGGAGTTTCTTAGTAATCGTGTGTGGTTGAGTCTTACAGAGCTTGCACGATGGGTGACCTTCAAGTGGTCGGTAGAATTAAGAAACTTAACAATCAAAATTACAGCACGTGGTCAATGCACATGGAGGCATATCTCCAAGGCCAAGACTTATGGGAGATCATTAGTGGCAATGAGGTCACACAATCAGAGGAAACAACCACTTTAAAAAAATGGAAGATTAAAGCAGGCAAAACCATGTTTGCGATCCGGACCACAGTTAAAGATGAAATATAGGAGCACATTAGGTCGGCAAAGACCAAAGGAAGCAAGGAATACTTTCGCATCATTGTTCACCAAGAAGAATGATACAAGACTGCAACTTATAGAGAACGAGCTTCTCTCAACCAGGCAGCATGACATGACAACCAATCAATACTTTACCAAGGTAAAATCTCTTTGTCGTGAAATCTCTGCATTAGACTCTGCTACTGGAATGCCAAATGCTAGAATTAGAAGAATTATTATTCATAGATTAAAGTCAGAATTTAGAATGTTTATTGTTGCAATACAAGATTGACCAAGCCCATATTCTCTTGTTGAATTAGAAAACTTGCTAGCTGACCAAGAAGCATTAGCTAAGCAAATATCTGGAGTCTCATTAAAGAATGATGAAGAAGCACTCTTTAGTAGTGATAAGAAAGGCCTGTCTCAACCAAATGCTAAAAAACATTTTAAGCAAAATATGACAAGGATAGTCATCACAGAAGCTCCCAAACAAGGGGAGCTCAAAAGAAAGACAGATGGGGTGGACAGTCAAAGAATAACAACAAAACTGATGGAAAATGCTGTAGTTGTGGAAAGCATGGTCACATGGCTTAAAGTTGCTGGCTCAAGAAGAAAACTGCAGAAAGCAATGCAGCAACATCAAATGCAAAAAAGACAAGCGATAAAGAATGGAACATAGGAGCATCATTCGCACTGGAGTAAGAAAAATTAGCTCTGACAACTACTATTCCTGAAACAATCGACTACAATAATGATTGGATAGTCGACTCTGACGGGTCAAATTATATGATGGGAGAAAAAGAAGCTAAAGAACATGGCAGAATACAAAGGTGGTCGTGCAGTGGTGACAGCTAACAACTCAAGATTACCGATTGCTTACATCGGTAATACAGCAACCACGCCGAGATTTGGTCCAAAAGAAGTTTCACTTCAAGATGTCTACCATGTACCTAGGATGAAGAAAAAAATTCTGTAAGTGGCGCGCAACTTACAGCGTCGAGTCACCATGTTGTATTCGGTCCTCAAGATGTTAAGATCTACCAAGATCTTGAAATCTCTGGAACACCGATGATGAGAGGACAATGCTTAGAGTCTGTCTATGTAATGTCAGCATAGTCAGCTTATGTAGACAAGACTAAAAAGAATGAAACAATAGATTTGTGGCATGCAAGGTTAGGACATGTCATCTATCACAAACTCAAAGTGATGATGACGGAGTCTATGCTAAAGGGACTTCCTCAGCTAGAGGTTAGAACAGAGACTGTATGTGTTGGCTACAAATTTGGTAAGATGCATCAATTACCGTATGAAAGATTCAAAGTTCAAAGCCAAAGCACCATTAGAGCTGGTCTATTCTGACGTGTTCGGACGAGTCAAGCAATCATCAATTAGCGGCATGCGGTACATGATTACATTCATCGACGACTTCTCAAGATACGTATGGGCTTTCATTATGAAAGAAAAGGCTGAAGCTTTTTCAAAATTTGAAGAGTTCAAAGAAATAGCAGAGGGAGAAGTCGGCAAAGAAATCCAATGCCTTCGAACAGACAGTTGTGGCGAATATACTTCAAATGAATTTTTAGAGTATCTTCGAGAATGCCGCATACGCCATCAATTCACATGTGCAAATACACCACAACAGAATGGAGTAGCTGAGAGAAAGAATCGACACCTTGCAGAGACATGTTGAAGCATGTTATATACGAAGGATGTTCCAGGGAGATTTTGGGCTGAAAATATGAATATCGCCGCTCATGTAATCAATAGGTTTCCCCAAGCTAAGTTAAGCTTTGTTTCACACTTTGAGAAAATGTGGGGTTGTAAACCTACAGTAAGTCACTTTCGAGTATTTGGCTGTGTGTGTTACATATTTGTGTCAACTTGGGTTGTCAACGGATACTTTCGGATATGGATATTGTCATTTCCGTATCTGTATCCGAAATTATTTTCGGATATCGGATATTCATATCCGTCTAATTTTCGGATATTGGATATCCGTATCTGCTTAATTTTCGGATACGAACGAATATCGGATATTTATCTGCTTCGCCAGTAATTAATAAATTTAAGAGTATAAGTAAAAACGTTTGGATCAACATAAAATAATTTTTATACTAATGTTTATAAAAAACAAGGAAATAAAAAAATGCGATGATGAAATATTGTTTTATGCTAATATCGATAAACTCATCCAAAATTATTCTAAAATTAAACACTAAAACTACCATTTTTCACTAAAAATGGAGAAAAAATTATATCATGGTAACATCCAACGGTCACAAAATAACTATTAATTTTATTTTTTTGTTTTGAGTTATACATATTACATCAATTAGTCGGACGGATATTTTTCGGACGGGAATACCACTATAACCATATCCGTATCCGAAAAGCATTTCGGATATTGGATATCCATATCCGATTTTCAAATAATGCCGGACAACGGATATTTGTCATATTTTCGAATACGAATTCGGACGAATATCTAATTTTTCGGATATTCATTGATAACCCTAGTGTCAAGTCACCTACGTAGCAAATTTGATAAGAAGACGATGCGGTGTATCTTTGTGGGATACGACAGCCAACGAAATGTGGAAATGTTGAGACCTAACAGCAGGAAAATGCTATACATCAAGGAATGTGGTGTTCGATGAGGCATCATCATGGTGGTCACCTCAAAAGGAAGAATAACCAGATTCCAAAGAAATGGAAGATAATTTGCAAAAGAAAATGAGAGCGCAAATTATTGAAGTACATCCAAGTCCAGAGCATGATGATGGAGATCAAAGTGAAGAAGAAACTTCCAAGGATAAGGCAACACAAAATCCATGGAAAACAGGTGTACATCAAGACATACGATCAGAAGTAGTAAGCCCAAAACTTCGGAGATCAACAAGAGCATTGAAGCCAAATTCCAAATATGTCAATGTTGTTGTAGCTAAAGAAGAGAAGTTCATAGAACCAGAGTCATATGAGGAGGCATACCAGAACTCAAAGTGGCTTGAGGCTATCAAAGAAGAGATAACTCCTTCAGAGAAGAATCAAACTCGGGAATTGATACCAAAGCCGAAGGAAGTAAAACACATTTCGTGCAAATGGGTATAAAGGTATAACTCGTCCTGATGGATCGTTCGAAAGATATAAAGGTCATTTAATAGCTCGAGGATTCTCTCAACAATATGGGCTTGATTATGAAGAGACATATAGCCCAGTCGCTAAGATTACAACAATGAGGGTCCTGCTAGCATTTGCAGCTAGTAAAGACTGGAAGGTATGGCAGATGGACGTAAAGAACACATTTTTACATGAAGAGCTAGATCAAGAGATGCATGGAGCAACCAGGAGAATTCGAGGATAGAGCACATCCAGGCTATGTTTGCAAATTGAAAAAGGCTAGATTAAAGCATGCTCCATGAGTATGGTACGGAAAGATTGCTGAGTTCTTAGTGGAGAGTGGTTATACCATGGCGCATACAGATTCAAATTTATTCGTCAAAGGAAAGGAAAGATCGCAACTATTCTAGTATACGTTGATGATCTCATCATTACAGGCGATGATGAAGCAGAAACTCGACAAACAAAAGAGAACTTGTTTGCTCGCTTTCAAATGAAGGAGCTTGGAGAATCAAAACACTTCCTTGGATTAGAAGTCGACAGGACTGAGGAAGTTTATTTCTTTGTCAGCAAAAGTATGCTAAAGACTTGCTGCAAACGTTCGGAATGCTTATGTGCAAGCTCATCTCAACACCTATGGAAGCTAATGCCAAGCTATGTGCCCATGTCGAGAAGGACTTGTAAGATGGAAGAATGTATCGACAACTTGTAGGTAGTCTAATATACTTTACATTGACTCGGCCAGATATTTCTTATGCAGTTGGAGTAGTGAGCCGATATATGCAACAACAAAAGAAGCCGAGCAGTACGACGAATATTAAGGTACGTCAAAGGTACCGTTAGCTATGGTCTACTTTATAATAAAAGTGATAAGTGCAAGATTGTTGGATACTGCGATGCGGATTATGTTGGAGATCATGATACCCGACGATCAACTACTGGATATGTATTCAAGTTTGGATCTGAAGTAGTATCTTGGTGCAGCTAAAGGCAACCAACGTTGTCTTTATTAACCACAGAAACGGAGTATAAAGCAACGACAATGGCAGCTCAAGAGAGTACTTAGTGCAACTGCTGAAGGATCTACACAGTATACAGACTATGCAGTGCCACTTCATTGTGATAATCAGTCTGTAATTCGGCCAGCTGAAAATCCAGTATTTCATGCACAAACGAAACAGGTACACTATCATTTTGTAAGAGAAAAAGTACTTCAAGAAGAGCTAGAGATGCACCAAGTAAAAAAGCGAAGACCAAATATTTGACGTATTTATTAAAGGGCTCATTAATACAAGATTTCAAAAGCTAGAAGAACAAATCAATCAATCATTTTGGGTCAAGCCATTATAATAAGAAATGATTAAGTCTTGTGGAAGCTTCAAGATTATTTTGACAACATAATTAGCTAATAGAATATTATAGTTGGCTCTTTTTGAGTAGTATAAAAAGGGACCTTGGGTCCTCACGTTGTGTATCCAAAAAAAAAAAAAAATCAGAAAGTGTGAGTATCAAAGTTAGAGAGAGTTTAGTGTGTGTATCGTGATCAAGTGTTGTATCTAAGTCTTGGTGTAGTTGCTTTTGTAATAATAAAGTAATTACGTTTTCACGTGTCGTGTTCTTCAATACGACATACTATTCAAATCACATTTGAAATCTTCGAATGCAACTACATTTACTGTGAATATGATACTTTTAAAGAAATTGAATCTCATTCATCCTACAGCTTCAATGCATAATAAAAATCTTCTACTCACTCTAAAAAAACTATCACCAACAAAACAATACAAAGTGTTAATACAATAAGTTAAATACATTTAACCATTACCCGTTCTAATTTTGTCGCTCTAATGGTTAGGCAAATATTTTCCTTCTTATGTGCAATGATCAAAACACTAATATGCTACAAGAGTGCTTTCCTCTTAGCGAGGGCCACTCATCCTCCACCCCCCGGGGGCGCGCGAGGAGCAGACACGCAAAAACAAAAACAAAACAAAAAGGAAGGAGAGGAGAAGATTTAATATGCTACAATATATTGAAATATTCAAATATAATAAGCTTTGGGATAACAAATAGGAAAAGGAATATAGTAATTAATAAGTTAGAAATAAGACCCGACACAACTTACACACAAGTGGTAAACAGCCTTGCCTTGATAGCATACTGCTGTAAATTTTAGAAATTACATTGCACCCTAATACCAGAGTAAGGTGAATAAATTTAAACTTCGGTCCAAGTAAACTCTTAGTTTTACCTTATTCCGATGCTGCGAACTAACCCCAGCGACACTAGCTCTTCCATTGCATGCCAAGTAGTTTCCAGTGATATGGTTGTATCTATGTCCAGAACTCCATTCTCATCAAGAGCACTACCAGCTGTCCCAACTCCTAAACACGAATTAAGGGTTTTGTCAGCTAAAGCCATGCTCAAGTATAAAGCGAAGGATCCCCTCACAGTAACTGACACACATACACGTAAATTTTACAACATAACAGATGTCAGGAGCATGACAATATACAAGTTACACCACGCTGTAGCTCGGGTCAAAACTTCTCCAAAATTTCGTATAAACCATCCACACAGTAAGATGTCACGATTTGGTGTTAGTGTATGGTGATTCGGGGCAAAATTTAATTCTAGCTACACCTCTGGCAAATGTTCACAGTATATTATTATTATTATTATTATTATTATTATTATTATTATTATTATTATTATTATTATTGCACTTTTCCCCTCATTCTCTTTTCAGCCAGCAAGTATTCAAGTCTAATTTAAGGAAATAGGAAAGGTAGAACTATCCAATTCAATTTCAATATTGAGAATTGACAATTAGGCGCATCAATGAAGAGTCTTATATTATGATAATAATCAACTACATGTAGATTCCAAGTACAAACAGTTGGTGAAGTAAACCAACTCTGCACATTTCAAGGATCATGAACAATGGAAAGCTAAATCTCATTAGTATTCTAGAGAATCCAAAGGAATTTTGTTTTATTTTGCTAGTGCCATTTGATTTAAAATCATGTGTAGTGATATACATGTGTTTGTATATATGTGTAGTGATATACATGTGTTTGTATATATGTGTAGTGATATACATGTGTTTGTATGTTTGTATGTATGTATGTATATGTGTGTATATATGTGTGTGTATGTATGTGTGTGTGTGTGTGTGTGTGTATGTATGTATGTATGTGCGCGCGCGCGTGTGTGTGTTTGTGTGTGTGTGTGTGTGTGTGTGTGTGTGTGTGTGTGTTGTAACTGAGGAGAAAACGGCCTTCAAATTGTTTTCTTTTCAATTTTGAGATTTTAATTCATAATTTCAATTTTTGGTTTCCATCAAACCGGTATCAAAGCTTGTTCCAATAGCAACTTCCAATATTAACCATATTCCTCTTGTGCCCAAGTTTAGTGGTGATAAGTACGATGAGTGGAATTGCCTGATGAAATCATGTATTGAGTCTCAAGACCTATAGGACGTCCCTGAGAATGAAGTAGAACAAGCAGTAAATGAAAATCCATCAGAAGCAAAAAAGAAATGCAATGAAGAAAGAAAAACAAAAAGATAAGAAGGTGGTATTCCAAATTTTTCAAGCCATAGAAATTCCTGTTTATTGAAAGATAAACAAGGCAGAAGGCTCCAAGGAAGCTTGAAAAATACCAAAGACCATTCTGGTCAAAATCAATTGAAGAAGTTTGCTTTCAAGGTTTAAAAGGGGGAATTTGAGAAATTAGAGATGAAAGAGAATGAATAGATTTCAGAATATTTTACAATACCGAATTATGTTGCAAACCTGATGGCGCCTAAAGGAGAAATCCCGGAAACCCAGAAAATCATTGAAAAGATCCTACAGAGCTTGCCAAAAAATTCGATCATATCGTAGTTGTAACTGAAGAATCAAACGTCCTGTCATCTCTGACTGTAGAAAGTTTTGCAGGAAGCTTGGAGACTCATATATTACGAACAAATCAGAGAAGTCCTCATGTTACTTCTACTTCCAATAGTCAAATATTAGAATCCCAAGTTACTAATGTGAGAGGCACTAATGAAAGCTCACAATATGGAAGAGGTCGTGGAAGAAGAACGGGATGGAGATATAGTGTTCATGCACAAGGAAAAGAAGCTATAGTGGAAAAGAAGGAAGATCAAAAGAGCAACTTTTATGGAGCTCAACGTGGGAGATCTTGTGATTACAGTTCCACAAACAAGTAGAAGGGATTATGTTGAAAGTTTTTGTTGTCATAAACCAGGACATAAAATCAATGTGTTTGATTAAAAATCCAGAAATCAAGAAAGACAAAGAAACTAGCTATATACATAGCAAACTTCTGAAAACTTACAAGAAACTTCATTAATTTGCTTTCGATGGAGATGTTAAAAATATTGTCACTTGGACAGCAGTGTAAACATATGACTGGAAATAAACAACTATTTTCAAAATTAGTTGAAGCTGATCATGGATAGGGAACAATTCATGATGTTAAATCTTGCAAAATTCAAGACATGGGAGAAAACACTTCCAAGACAAAACACGGGCAAGTTGAGAGGATGTGAAGAATTTATGTGCCGGGTTAAAAGGCAATTTGCTCAACGTTGGACACTTGATGAAGAAGGGTCTTAATATCCATTTCTACAATAAATTATACATCATGAAAAAAACTGATCGCCAGATTGCCACAACAACCATAAGCTCAAACAACAGTTATCCTCTAAAACGTAATATTTCAGATGGCACTTGTTTTCTTATGCATAACGAATAAAAAAAAAGGCAATGGCATGATAGATTCGGGAATCTCCACTTCAAAAAGCAGAGAAGCTCGCATCTTGATGTCAGAAGAAAATACTGCTGAAGGTCTAGGCAAGATTCAAATTTCAAGTGAAGTTTCGGAGAATGCCAACTTGCGAAACAACACAAAAATCCATTTCCAGCAAAATCAAAATGAATGCCTCAATCTCCTTTGGAGCTTATTCATATAGACTTATGCGGGGCCTATTCAACCAACGTCTTTTAGTGGTAATCCTAATTTCTTTTGTTTATCAATGATTATACAAAGAAAACATGGGGTTATTTTACTAAAGAAAATTTAAAAACTCTTCAAGTTTTTAAATTTTCAAATCAAAATCAGAAAAATATCCAAATCCAAAGTTGAAAAATATTTAACGTACAAAATTAAAAAATTGAGAAGTGATCAATGAGGAGAATATTTATCAAACCCTTTAGAAAAATTTTGTCATGGAAATGGTAGTATGAGTCAACATCACTAAAAAAAATTATGGAGATGGCTAGATGCTTAATGAAGAAGAAAAATATACAATTTTGGACAGAGGCCGTTTCTTGTGCCATCTACCTAATCAACGGGACTCCTACAAAAAGTTCGAACAATTCTACACCATATGCAGCTTGGTATGGAAGAAAACCAAGTGTTCATCACTTAAGGACATTTGGTTGTATTTTGTATTCATACATACTGGTGTTTTGAGAAGCAAGCTCAATAATAAATATGAAAAGTGCATCTTTATTGGATATAGTGAGGCTTACAAGTTACAACCTATACAATCTGAGGATATAGAACAACACGATCAGTAGGGACGTCATCTTTGATGCCAAGGCTACTCATAAATTTTCAGAATTTACAGATTCACCAAGTTGACAATTTCTAAAAATACCAGAAAATAATGATGTCGCTGAAGGTGAAGTTCCTGAAGATGATGTCTCTAAGCAAAAGGAAGACATTGACCAAACTGACGAGCCACCTCTCCATTTTCCATCTCCACAAGGAAAGAAAACAAAAAACAGTACAAGAACCTTACGAGACAACAAAAAAATTGCTGAAGAAAGTCAAGTTTATTTTGCTTCCTTTGAAGGGGAAAAAACAATTACTTTGAAGAAAGAATAATGAAAGAAAATTGGAATCATGCTATGAAAGAAGAATTCAATGCAATTGAAAAAAAAAAAAAACACCTGGGATCCTATGAAAGAAGAATTCAATGCAATTGAAAAGAAAATTGGATTCAACTGTTGTAAAATGGGTATTTATAACAAAAAAGGATTCCTGATGGCACTGTCAGCAAGCGCAAAGCAAAATTGGTGGCAAAAGTACACAAACAAAAAGAAAGTGAATACTATGCTGAAGTATCTGCGCACATTCTAGGCTTGATACGATATGTCCCATTATTTTGCTTGCTGCCTAAAATAAAAATGGTTGGAAGCTATATATCAAATTGATGGCAAATCCATTTTTTAAATGGTTTCTCCAAGAAGAGATATATATTGAGCAACCACCTGGTTTTGTTAATAAAGGTAAATAAAAAAAAGCTTACAAGGTCAGATAAAATTATATGGTTTGAAACAATCTCCGTGAGCATGGTATGGAAGAATAAATGATTACTTTGAGGAACGAGGTTTAAAAAGATGTCCATATGGACACATTACACACACACACACACACACATATATATATAGGCACGCTCCAAGGCACCACTATTTGGTAGCACCTCTTTTGCATTCCATTTTAGATCACTCATTTATAATCTAACAACTTAGTAAAGGGAGAAAAAGTTAGTGGAAATTGAGAGAAACAGGAATGCGGTGGAAATCATGGGGTTATATGGGTGTTGCACTGTTAGGGGGTGTGTGTGTATGAAATCAAACTCATATGGGCATTTTATTATTGTCAGTCTCTACGTTGACGATCTTGACTTCACTGGAAATAATTTGGCGATGTTGACCAAATTCAAACTATCAATGATGAATAATTGTAAAATGACTGATTTAGGATGAATCAAAAGTAAAATTGGTTTTAGGAAGGCATTGTTGGAAAACTAAACCAACTTTGCACATTTCAAGAATCATTAACAATGAAAAGCTATCTCACATTCCTTGTTTTAGATCTCAAAAATATCGGCAGATACATTATTCGAGATCTCGTTTCGATTTCTCGTTGAAATGAAACAACAAATTTAATTGTAAATCCCATTTTGAATATGTGTTCCAAGATATGACAATACCAACCGATACATCAACTGAGATGAGATACTGAAATATCACCCGAGATTTTGAAATTTTTTTGGATTAAAATTTAAGCCCATGCCCAACCCAGAAATACTGAAATCTAACTGCTATATTCTCTTGAAAGTTTAAAAACTAGCCTCTCCTTTTTTACTGAAATTAACCCCACACACCAAAAAAAAAAAAAAAAAAAAAAAAAACAATCCTGCATGAGACATTTGCATCGCATCCCGAGTAACTTGAAGAATAGCCTTTAAGATACAGTAATGAATCTTTTACTAGTTAGTTGGTAACGGTAAACGACAGATTTTATTGTGGTTCACTATGGTGCACTTTTTTCTTGTATGTAAATATAAAACTTGAAAAGAATCATGTTTAATATTTTTGTACATTTTGCATGTTATATGACCATACTGTATATCCATATATGTTCTACGGCTAATTCTATTTCAATCCGAGTTTTTAGTTAGTAGTCCCCCTTAATAACTTCAAAATTTTAAAGACAAAATTACCCTTGAAAAGTTTTCTTCTCATCTGTTATGAATATCACGTAGTATTCCATGATTCCCTAAAACATCAAACTTCCAAAACCCTAATATTTAAATCATTGAAAAATAATAATTTATAACCAAGTATATGATGAATTCTGAAGAAGAAGATGATTTCTTATCTCAATCACAACAAATAATCAATTTTTTATTTTTTACTATTTTAAATTTGAGAACAACAGCGTGGAAGGCATGTAATCCACGTAGGCTTCCTGCGTGATTTACTTATTATTCACATATCACCCTATTTTACACGCACAAAATTAAAAAAAAAAAAACCCTAAACTGGATTCAAAGAAGATGCCGTGCGTATTAATGATGAAGATGATGCTCCTGTTTGAGAAGACGAGCGCGCTTGATTTTCAAATGCAGTTTATATTTTAGAACATGATTGATTGTTGGAAGAGAAGAAGCCAATTTATTTTTGAAGGTGAGGGGCAATTGTGGAAAGCATGGGGGGCTACTAACTAAATTTCTGGGTACGCAAGAATTTTTGTATTTAGGGGGGCTACTACTCAATTTTGTGGGTTGAAATAGAATTAGCCATGTTCTACAATCTTAGAATTTGAATGTTAGTTGTATTTTTGCACGCATGTTGCTTATGAATATATGTATTTTATGTTCTACTTTTGTGCAATTGTTTAATGTTTTCGATATCTGTATCTAACAATAATTTATGTTCATGTCTAACAATAATTTATGTTCATGGATCATAAATTGTAAGTTATACACTATTTTTGCTGTGTTATTATTTTAGCCGAAACATATTATGATTTATGTATAAGAATGTTCTTTCGTAGATTACCAACAATGGAGTGAAAATGCACAAAAGGTCAAGTCATTATTTTATGGTAGCATTCATAAAAATTGTTATGTAAGAATATCAATTCTAAATATATCATATGAGCGTAACAGCATGCGCTTCGGGCATGATCATGACACACGCTTCGCACGTGGATTGTTGCTTCTGAAATATTGTATATTTTACATTTGTTTGCACGTGGGTTTTGAATGTTAAACAATTATGCTTTCACCATTTCAGTTTATGGTTGAAAGGATCAGATGAACAAATTTTTAGGATCTTGATTTTTTCAAGATTCCATGCAAGGGCATTTTTGATATTTCAAGGTTGGACCAAAAGTTTGACTTCTAAGACAATTATTAATAAATATATCTTGATATGGTTACGGTATGAGCTTTGAGACCCAAGATGAACTTTGAGACATACTCGAATTGGATTCGTCTCGTTCGAGATCTCTCCCGATACGAGATCGAGTCTCTAAAATCTCTAAGATGAAACGTGACCGAAATTCAAAATTTAAAATCTTCATCACATTAATATTCTAGATAGTCCGAAGATCTCATGTTTTATTTTCAAGTGTCATTTAATTAAAAAGTCATATGCAGTGATATGTGTGTGTCGATGTATGTATATATACGTATATGTATGTATGTACATGTATCTGTGTCTCTCTCTCTGTATGTGTGTGTGTTTGTGTCTGTGTGTGGATGTAGGTGTCTGTAATTATTGTTTGTAGTGAGGAGAAAATTGAAAACAATTAAAAGTAGCCTTCAAATCATTTTCTGTTCTAATTCAGATAGTTTTTTGCTTCTGTGACATACCAGTGTGCTTCGTAGCAATGGGAAAATGAACAAGATAAAGATCAAGATAGTCCAGTTTTAATTTCTTCAAGCTATCTTTGCAAGCCTCAAGTACATGTCCATGGTCAGAATTCCATAGCTGCAGAAGATAATGAGAAAAGATTAAGTAAAAATAAATTTGTAGAAACAATTGCGGATTATGTTAAAAATAGGGACGAAAATGCAATTACGATTGTTGAACCTTTGAAGTGATGAAAAGATCCTCCCTTTTGACCACACCGGTATTGAATGCATCTTGAAGAGCTTCACCAACTTCAGCTTCATTTTTGTACTCAGCTGTAGTTAAAAGTGCGTTAGTGGGATGAGTTCGTACAGAAGAAAAAAATTCTTGTCAAACCAGAATGGTATAGTTAGTCTTGCAATATTCAACAGACCAACAAGTTTTTCCATTTATTAATCTCAAAAACCTCAGATAAACACAAACATAGACAAAGATGCTAATCATGCTACTCATCGATCATAGTTTTATCAGTAATCCAGTCTTTTCTAAAGCAGGAAAAAAAACATCAATTCGGATTATCGAAAAACCACTTCCTCGTAGCAAGAAAAATGTATTCATCTGCACCTATCAAGTTTTTTTTTTTTTTTTTTTTTTTTTTTTTTTTTTTTTTTTTTTTTTAATGTAATCGTTGAAGAAATAAATAATTTGGATACAAGGTGAGATTGTTTAAAGGGGGATATTAAAACACGCTTTTTATATATTATGTACTGACAACCTATCATTAATAATTTTCTTTACCCGCTACACGAAATATGTGGGAAGTTTATATGGAAATTTATGTTTTAAAATTGAAGATCTGGATCTATTCGAAAAAGGACTAAAAAGGTTTTTTGACATTTGAAGTATAAAAATCAAAAACATTATTTTTATTTATTTATAATTTATAGGTTTTAACTGCTTAAAAAAAAATGGGGAAAAATAATTGGTGAACAGTTCACAACTTCAATAAAATCATTTTCGACTCACACACGCGCATCTATATGGGTCTATATATACATGATTAGATAACTATTTTTTGTTTATGTCCTGAAAAGGTATATTGTGATAATTATTGGTTTTACTGAGAGAAATAAATATATTATTCATTCTCCTTATCAATTATAATTTTGTACCAAAGCGCATTTCGATGGTGCCCTGCTAATATGATTTTCCTTTAACAAATCCCTTCTTTTCCCCTGAAGCTAGTATAAAATCTGATACCATACCGTTTCATCTATCATCCACCATACGTCTCGCTAAGTGTTTATTATCTGTTTCTACCAAGAGTTCCTACTTCACAATTTTTTAATTTGCTTCCCTTCTTGATTTATTTTAAGGCATATTTCACACATTTGAAAGCATTTATAAATGTAGTTGGATATTTTACAAGGACCATCAGCTCAAATAAAACCAAGGCAATTTCTATTAGAACGCCTACATATGCTGACTGCTCCCCTTAAGATCTATAAAAATTGGATCATGCTAGAACAACCAGGTAAAAAAAGGTGAAAAAACCAGGATCTGAGAATGAACCGAGAGAAATTCGGAGGGAGGAACGCGAAATTCACGGGAACACATACAACCATTTACTTAGTTGTTACCTGCTAAAATATGACAAAACAAAAAAATTCCTGAACTATAATACAAAACCATGAATCATCGTCATCTATCCAGACAGCACTGATTTCATAAGATGTTCCAATAACGTATCACCGGAAAAAAAAAAAAATTGCGCACGTAAAAATAAGCCATGCATAAGGAAAACACTAAATTTAATATTCCAATAAAAGTAATACCAGCGCAATCGAAGTGACGATAACCAAGCTTGATAGAATTGAGAATCAAATCCCTCATTAAGTGTTTTTCCATCCTCCAAACACCAAGACCAACTACTGGCATCTCATATCCACTGCTTAAACTGATGCTGCTGCCGCCGCCTGCCATTATTTTACGTTTTTTTTCTTTCTCGCTTTTACTATTGTTCTCGTTCTATGGCGACAAACAGAGAATGGTATTAGTAGGGGTGGCATAAAGTAGGGCTACACAAAGTATGGGCCGGGTTAGACAAATACTTCATCCGACCTGTATAAATATGAGTTTAATGTATTGCAACCCGTATCCGAGTATTCGACCCTATATGAGATTGTATATGGGTTGAATTGAAGTATGAGTTGAATCAGGTTTAGTAGAGCTGAATTGGGTTGCTTGAATATATAAAAAGCGAGAGTTAAGGGATTTTTTTTAAAAAATAATATTAAAATATTTAGTATAATATATCATATTTTAGTTAGCATAATGCATTTAAAATAACTGATTAATTATAAGACATATTTTATTAAAATTTAATTATAAAACAAATCACTACAAAAAATTTGAACTTTACCTACCAATAAACATGGATAGGTAAAGAGAACCTTTATCTACCAATATTTAATGATAAAATTTATTGACAGGTAATATTGTCAATGTTGTAAAATTATTAAAGGATGGTTATCTATCAATAATTTTAGGTAGGTAAATATATTATCTACACATATATACAAGGGAATGTTTTTTTTTTTTTTTTTTTTTTTTTTTTTTTTTGCTATTAGCCCTACATTTTTCTCATATCATTTTAAACTTTAATTAAAAATAATGCTGAGTCGTGTGATGATGTGTCAAAAAGTATAATCTAGCTTTTTTTTTTTTTGAATTGAAAATTTCGTTTACATTTCCTAGCAATGTTTTTTGTAAAATCGTTTCTTTATTAATTATTAAAAATTATTTTGAAATATGAAATAATTATTAATAGTTAATGAATTGATAAACAATAACTAAATTGTAAATAATTAATAATAAATAATTATTCGTTAGCAACTTATCATACATTGTTAATTTTTTTCCAAACAATTGGTTAACTTTCAGTTTTTCTAAAATGTTTCACAACTTCACGCTAATATGTCATCATTTGAAATGACTAAAACGTATTTTCTCTAATTTATTGCAGAGACACAATATATACCATACTTTCCGGCTATAAATTTAACAGCTTATTTAAATTAAATACAACGGCACAAATTTTAATCCACGTGATCTCTTTTATGGCCTCAATGCACGTAGTCTTTTTTGATTGGCCACAGTATAAACCACAAAAACTACCACTACAAATAAATATCAATAATCTTGATCACAACTATTTATTATAATTGCTACCTTTACATCCCTTTCTAAAACAAGCAAGGCATTTTTACTTTAAAACTTAATTGATTTTTTTCTCTTTCTAAAAACGTGTTTCATGCAATACCCCAGTAAATTTATTTTCTCACTTTTTTATTCACACATGAATCTACATAATAACAAGAAAATAACAAAATAATAATGATGTGGGAATCTGATAAATTTGTGTCTGTGTATTTTGCAGGCCAAATTAGTATATTTTCTAGCTCCAGCTCAAAATATCTGTCTGAATCAATTACATCCATGCATATTAAGAATAGATTCAATGATATAAGAAAGAGATTCATGCATATAAGGGGATTAATTATATTCATGTATTTTCTAGCTCCAGTTCCAAAATATCTGTCTGAATCATCAATTACATTCATGCACATAAGGAATAGATTCAATGATATAAGGAAGAGATTCATGCATATAAGGGAATTAATTATATTCATGTATATCCTCTTATTCTTCTTTTCTTTTATTCTCTGTTATTCTTACACATGTGATATGGATAATATAATATACACTCGATTCCATTTTAATATTAGATTTATATTTACAGACATATGAATCAATTCCATCTTGTTTATGTGTGTGTGTGTGTGTGTGTGTGTGTGTGTGTGTATATATATATATATATATATATATATATATATATATATATATATCAAGAGTTTGTGTTAATTAATGTAAATCTTTTTCTTTAATTCCTTTTCCATTTATTTCATACTTGTTTTGTTAAAAATATGGTTGACATTAGCCTTGCTTAACGTTTGCATTAATTTATCAAGAGTTATCATTTAACGTTTGTATGAAATAAATGGTAACATGTTAACGTTGATTAATTTATACATGGCAAATTCCATACTTGATATAAATGGCAACATATTAATGTTTGTGTTAATTTATTTCATACTTGTATAAATTAATTGCAGTTGATTAACGTTGATTTATACATGGTATCATTTATAAATGGTAAAATTTGTATAAATTAATTTATTTAATAAATGGTTAACATTACATGGTACCATGCTAATTTACATATTAAATGATATCATGTTAATTTACATATAAATTAACGTAAATTAATATGCTACCATTTATTACATGGTAACATATTATTTGTATAAATGGTTACATGGTAGCGTTTATTAACGTTACTAACTGCTTACACTTGTAAAAATTAACGTAAATAAACATGTTACCATTTAATGTTAGTTAATTTTAAAACAAATATGTAATAAAATGGTAACATATTAATATATGTGTTAATTTATTTCATACTTGTATATACTAGTATTACCGTAACGGTGGAAAAAACCGACCGTTAAGTTGCATAAAAAAAATCCGTGTTAATTTATTTTTCTTAATTATGAATTTGACGACTGCGTTGTTTGAAAAAAAATGATAATATTTAGAAAAATGTAAATCTAAATACACAAAGGTTTATACATGTAAGCTCGTTTGATAATTAAAAATTGTTATCATTGTATCAATATAAATCATGCACGTTCAAATACATTTCAAAAATTAATACATTTCTAAAAGTAAAGTGGTGCTAGATTCAAATTATATTTTGAGTTTGGAGTTTCCAATGCTAATTACAATAAATAAAAAGAATTGAGAGACAACGGGAATGGATGATGGAGAAAATGGAATGAATATTAATATCAAATTCATGCTTCATATTGTTTTAAGTTGCGCAGTATATATATATATATATATATATATATATATATATATATTAAATAATAAGCACCCAAGAATTGCTTATTGTAGAGACAAATAATTTGACATGCCAACGAGGAAACAATGAACTAGTAAAAACGTTATCGTTAATAGCAAGTCAAGTAAAACATTTCATTACTTCAAAATGATATAATATATCTATGGTTCTACAAAGATTAAACCAAGAAAAAAATTGATATATTCTGTTATTTTTTTCCTCTAGTAAAGAAAAACAATACTTTAGTTTTTTTTTTCCTTGTAAAAGATCTTTAATATTTCATAATGAGAACTCAAGGTAAGCTTTTTCATAAAATTTACATATCAATGTGAAATGCTATGAAGTTTGAGATCCATAAAAAAATTCTTATATAAAATTTAGAATAAGAGCAGTCAATCTATTTGCACATTCGGATTCCCAAAAAAAATGATCATCATTCAGTTAGGCTTGTTACCCATATCTGTCTTAAATCCAAAATAGAGAAAGCAAGCTTCTGTGTTTTGAAACTTGCAAACTCAAATACTCGGTAATGTGCAAATTTACACTTACATATTCATCATCAAACCAATTTCTCAAGCTGTACGACCTTCTCTTCTGCGGGTTTTCCTACTCTAATATTCCCATGACTTTGAGATGAAAAATGAAGCAGCTTCGAAACAAAGGCAACGATTTGACTTTGAGCAACTAACGAGTAGGTACTTAATCTAGATTTAATCATTTGAACCAACCTGGATGTTGGCCATCTCCAAGAAGTACTAATTAAGGCAAACTTCCATGCATCCTCAAAAAGAAGCTTAACACGCTCTTGGCCATAAGGTGGATAAATAAAGCATTTCTGTCTTCACGGACTCGTTTGCTTTCAAAGCAGGAAGCAGTAGGGTTAACAATGTAAATTTCACCAATGTTTTTTCTGACGTGAACTTTTATTCCAACAAGCAAAAAATCTTGCAAAAATTGGTCATTGATTCACTAGTATACAACCCAAAATTCCAACTCCTATGAATTCTAAATTATACCTTATACAGCAGTAGTATAAAAAAGACAGCTCCACCAAAAAAAAAATTGTAACAAAATAAAAATTAACATTAGCAGGCAATACGAACTGCGCCACTTTCCAAAGACACAATTTAGGCTTAACGTAAACCTGAACTACACACTGAATAACATCTCCAATTCAGACATCGTTGCAGCCTTGGATAACTATTTCACATTCATTTCCTTTACCAACTGATTCTGTGTCTTGGTTTTCACGTTGAGCGAATCACAGGGCCTTCGAATACAGTTCCGCCGCTTCTTAAAAGTTTAAAGAGTCGATGATTTTGTGATCCGGCCGTTGACTACCCGAAAGCCAGCAATTCTTGTTTCTGCCTCCTTGGAATGTCCTTTTCTTATTTCGAATATGTTCAGTGTTTGGACTTCCCCGGCTACTTGAGGTTCGTAGGTACCGGGTGCTTTTTCCACTATTAGGTTTCTCATTTCTTCAAGAAGGTGGTATATAACTTGATGGTAGCATATCTGTATATATAAATAAAAGAAAATTGATTATAAGTCAAAATATATATCTAGCAAAAGGACTAGTAGTAAAGATTTCTGCAAGTTGGCTACTACACAATGTAATATGAATACACTGAATATATCTAGTCTGCCGTTAAAAGACTTCTAAAAAAGGTTACATACAACAAAAACTGTTCTGATATTTAAAATGATGCATCATTCTATAACATTAATTGTCAGGTTTATCACCATACTGCAGTAATTAACCGTTGAAAATCAAAGACCCTGTTGTCTGGTTGACGCTGTACAACAGCTTACGATTGTCGAAAATCAAAAACACAACACTTTAGGGCTGAATAAAAATTTAGAATTTTGATAGTAGCTAAACTACCTTCCACCCCTAACCCCTACCCCAACATGTACAATATTCACAAACACCTAGTACAGAAAAATTACTTAGGTTTTCAACTTAAATAACAGATGACCTTGCTACAAAGAACAAGTTATGAAAGAACCATATCTAAGGCAAGAAGCATGAATTTTTATAACTGGTAAGTGTTACTTCTAATAATATGAAAACAGACTTGGTCCCTAAGGAGACGATATGTCAATAATCTACATGGTAGATTTGTCAATACTTTAAAATATGCATTACATCCCAATCATAACTAATCTAATCAGATCCCAAATCAACGAGTGTTAACACAACGAACAAGTTTATCTCAAAAGACACTAATAAGTAAATCAATATAAAGAAACTAATAATCAAATTTTCATGCAACGCTTTAAACTATAGAAGATAATATTAACTACTGGTACTATTTTGGGGTAGGTAGCAATCGCAAAAATACATACCTGCTCACTATTAAGAGACCTCGATGCATTAGTTACAGACTGAATAGTACCCTGAACATCTGCTTTCACAATAATAGGCAATTCAACTTTCTTAGGGGCCTCTTCTGAATCATTTGTAACCTCTCTCTCACACACACACACACACACACACACACACATATATATATATATATGTATGTATATATATATATATATATATATATATATCCTCGACAACATTCAAAAGCCTATCTCTTTCAAGCTTAGTACTTTTAGTGTTACATAACTTCAACATAGAACACATATTAACTTAATGTTGTCAATAGTATTTAAGAAATGTTTATACGTAAGTGTAATAAAAACTATTAACTATATTTTTCTTTTCGATTATAAACGATGGAACCGCCCATTGAGATATTTAAAAAATGATATACGAAATGAAATGGCACAATATTTTTATATATATATTCCCAAATAAAGGAAAAAATCTATTCTCTTTTCCATGTTTTTGTGGATTCTTAATATAACAAAGTCATACATTCTTTTCCTTCCATAGCAATGATATGCTTCATCTGTTAATCGATTACAATGAACTTGCAGTGCTTAATAGATCTATAATAATATGAAGCTTCTTTTGTTGGGAAAAAAGAAATAGCTTAAAAGCGATATAATATTCATAATTTCTCAATAAAAAGTTGTAAAGATTACGAATGATTATTGTGTGACCATCAAAATATGGATTCATTTAAGATTACATTTGATATTCGTCTCTAAAATATGAAACTACAAATCAACCTAACACAGAAGCATACTTGAAAAAAAACTTATGATGATGAGACTATCATATATTAGAAGAGGTTAAAGTTTATCAATTTTATCTACTGTATAGATAGTCTTAAGAACAAAAGACAATCACATTGTGTATTTCATGTTGAATAAGAAATTATGCAGAAATTAATCATTCATTTAGATCCAGCTTACATAATAATATTCCAATACCCTGTTCCATTAACTCCAGTCCCTGCTCCATTAACTATGTCATGTATACAGATAAACAAACCCATCAACCCAAGCTTTGATTTCAAATCAAAATAGATCCAAAAGAAAAAACAAAATACTTATGTATTGGACTCAAAAAAACTTAACTAGAACCGAACACGGTGGAAATTTAGAAACTTGTAATACCTGTAAAGGAACCACCGCAAATCAACAAATACGGGACGTAAACATTAAACCCATCAACATCAAATCCTTTCAAGATAACATGGCTCGCCTTACAGACATTTATTTCAGGGATAACCATCATTTCAGGCGATGTATTGGATGCATTTTCCAAATCTGCTTCATTAAGAGTAATATACAACCAGTAAGGAAGTCACATCATGTGTGTGCCTTTTTTTTGAACATATGAAGCATGTCTGGCACATTAGTATACAACATGCTTACATTAGACTTCAAGTTTGCCTTTTATACTTCACTAAAAAAGATCAATTTTTACCTCTTATTATATCCAGAACGAAATAAAACAATTATCTGGTTTATAATTATTGTCAATGTAACTGCGTACCAAAAACCAATTTCTCTTGCATAAAAGCCCTAAAAACCAAAAATCTATTCAATATGTAGAAATCACATAGAAATTTCACCTGAGGATGCACAAGAGCACCATTTTTCACCTGAGCTAGTAGCATTATTCTCGGAACTCTCCAATCTATACCAACGCATGACCCAATTAGTCCTCATCGACATAAAACACACCTTTCTGGGAGTGTTGTTTCGAGATTAGCATTTGAGTCAAACACCTGCATGATCCGGTTTTCTTTGGAAACCATTTTGAAATCAAGTGACTTATGAAATTGAATTTCTTTGAAATCTTCCGTCTTAGAAACCAGCAAGATTGAAACCAACTAATTTAGTAAGCTTAAAATCAGCAAGCTTGAAATCGATAACTCTTATTTTTTGGAAATCAAGTACTTCTAAAGTCAACCAAGATCTGACATGTCTATTTTGAAATCTTGAGAAAAAGTCAACCAAGATCTGACATGTCTATTTTGAAACCCTGGAATGCAATATTCATCTATGCATCCATATTGTTCAAAATCTAATTTTTTTTTCTAGATCCGAGTAGTGTGATGTTACTAAATAGAAAAATAATCTATATAATTACTGAATTATCATGTATGCATCCATATTGTTCAAAATCTATTTTTTTCCAGATCTGAGTAGTGTGATGTTAAACAAAAATTATTAATTGACCAAAGTTAGTGTAGTATAGCATAAGGAGAAATCTATTAAAAAAAGATGTATGACGATTAACCATTATCCAAACCCTATTGATATAAGCCAAAATTCTAAACATATAAAACCAATTAACGATTATCTTGAATGATTACCTGATTAAAAAAAGCGATGGCAAGATGCTGCTTTAAACATAGAAAAACGATTAATGGTTATCTTTTTAGTTGAATACCTGAGAAAAAAAAGCGACCGTTGCTATAATACAGATTTTAACAATATGAGAGTTTATACCTGAGAAAAAATATATATTAATGTTTAATCTGTAATATAGCAACGGTCAACCTCCATTACCAAATACTTCTTAAATTAACCTCAAGGCAAGGAAAAAGAGTTGTTGATTAAACACCAAATCAACCTCCATTAACAAATACTACTTAAATCGATTACCATCAGGCAGCAAAAATGTTTGTTACATAAAAATAACCAGATCATATTCCCAAACACTGATAACACTGTTTGTACATTATACCAAACTAATTGAGATATCCTGGTGACAGGTTAGCTCACACACTATCTTATTTTCAAAGAAATTCATCTATGAAATTGAATTTCTTTGAAATCTTCCGTCTTAGAAACCAGTAAGATTGAAACCAACTAATTTAGTAAGCTTAAAATCAGCAAGCTTGAAATCGATAACTCTTATTTTTTGGAAATCAAGTACTTCTAAATTCAACCAAGATCTGACATGTCTATTTTGAAATCTTGAGAAGAAGTCAACCAAGATCTGATATGTCTATTTCGAAACCGTGGAATGCAATATTCATCTATGCATCCATATTGTTCAAAATCTAATTTTTTCCAGATCCGAGTAGTGTGATGTTACTAAATAGAAAATTAATCTATATAATTACTGAATTATCATGTATGCATCCATATTGTTCAAAATCTATTATTTTTTCCAAGTCTGAGTAGTGTGATGTTAAACAAAAATTATTAATTGACAAAAATTAGTGTAGTATAGCATAAGGATAAATCTATTAAAAAAAGATGTATGACGATTAACCATTATCCAAACCCTATTGATATAAGCCAAAATTCTAAACATATAAAACCAATTAACGATTATCTTGAATGATTACCTGATTAAAAATAGTGATGGCGAGATGCTGCTTTAAACATAGAAAAACGATTAATGATTATCTTTTTAATTGAATACTTGAGAAAAAAAGTGACTGTTGCTATATTACAGATTTTAACAATATGAGAGTTTATACCTGAGAAAAATATATATATTAATGTTTAATCTGTAATATAGCAACGATCAACCTCTATTACCAAATACTTCTTAAATTAACCTCAAGGCAAGGAAAAAGAGTTGCTGATTAAACACCAAATCAACCTCCATTAACAAATACTACTTAAATCGATTACCATTAGGCAGCAAAAATGTTTGTTACATAAAAATAACCAGATCATATTCCCAAACACTGATAACACTGTTTGTACATTATACTAAACTAATTGAGATATCCTGGTGACAGGTTAGCTCACACACTGTCTTATTCAAATGATCAAATCATAAATATATTACTCGCTTGTTTATTATAGGAGTTGAGCACTAATGATCAAAATTGTTGCATCATTCATAAAAGAACAAGTGAAACAGAAATTTTAAGCCTCTACTTAAATCCAAATAATGTTTAAATCATTTTTGAAAAATTACTCACTACTCAGAAGACGCAAGTTTAAGACATGCACCATCATCCTAAAGGATCATGGTAAACTCCTTACTCCATGAATATTGCATTCCACTGAATCCACAAAACCATATCCTCCACCATGTTCTTTGTTTCCTGAATTGCATTGTCCCTTTAAGAAAAAAATGTTTGTTGCAGGGCATACTTTTTATTAGTCATTGATGTACAAGCAAAAACTAATAACCATGCAGATATTACAATCAATATATGTTTAAATTTTGTAAATATGTTTAACTATAATATAACTTCTTAACATAGTTATTTTTGTAACAGTTGGTTACTTTTGCAAACTTGTTTAATTTTGTAAAAAAATAAATATAGTAAAATTTCTACAGAAATTAATTTCTTTAAACCTATTGAATTTCATAGAATTCTGATAGAACCTTCTTTGCGGAGTTAATTATTTTCATCTCTATCACAAAAATACTCTATATTTTTGTTATATATGAGTTCATATATTAATTTAGTATTCAAATCCAATTTCAATTTTGAAATAAAAATGAATATTTTCCAGTTTCATTTGACATATTTTGAGAATTTTTTTTGTATAGTGTCATCTGCACAGGAAAGAGGTTGTTGGAATAACATACAAGGCAGCGTTTAGAAAGGAATAACTAATTAGGAGACACCAAAGACCAAAATGCTTGATTAGGAAAATGGTGAACAATGATTAATCCAAAAGCACTTATGCAACCAATTGTTCATTTAAGGGATTAAAACAAGGACTATATATATATATATATATATATATATATATATATATATATATATATATATATATATATATATAGTATCTTAAATACAAATAAAAATGTGAATTTAAAGATATTTAAGAGCATTTCCTTGCCTTGATTTTGATGTATGGAAAGGATTTCGTCTCGCTAGATCATGATTTTGATCAACCATTGCTTTCCTTGGCTTTATGTCTAGCTTTTTCTCTACCATCGCTTTGGCCTGTGCCATGCAGCAAGATGCTCCAGTTTTGCCTAATTTAACTCCTATTTCAACTCAAGGTTTGTTTAGATATTTCAAATATCTTATATAAACAATATACTACACCTCGGTCCCATATAAAAAATCACCACCGTTCCCATATGAAAAGTCCAAGACATACCAATTGCACTAATTTAATAGTTTCACACTTCATTTAATACAATGTTATAGGATGATATATATATATATATATATATATATATATACATGGTTCCCGTAGGTATTTAGATTGAAACTATACAATTTGTTAGGCCAATAACCAATTTTTTTGCAAAATATGACTTTTCTTGATGGTTAGCCTGATATAAGATATCGTACAAGCATATAACAACATATCTTATTGTTAAACCCACAAGGTTTTCCTCTTGGTAAACTTTTGCTTCAGCAAACACTTAAATAATTTTTAAAACATTTTCCAAAAAAAAAAAAACTCAAACTAGAAATTCAAACAAACAAAATGGTTTTTTTCCTTCTTGAGTTAGATTAACAACCCAGCATATGGGTTAATGAATTTCTTAAACAAAATAAAAAGAAATTTTACATGCTACAGATCGCATGAATATGAAAAATAGAAATTGATACAAACAAATAGAAGTTAAATCAGACGTGCCCTGCTTAAAGTGGCAGATCGATTCAAGCAAATTGATTTTGATTTTAACCAAATTGATGCTTGAAGAATACGGAAGCTGCAAGTAAACGATAGAGGACGATCGCTCCTTTCCATGCTTATAAATAAGCAAGCTGAAACGAAAATCGACGAGATTTGTTAATATATTTTGAGAAATCGGAGAGGAAGATGCGGCGAGATCTAGGTTTTAAAAAGACTGAAAATATTGCGTGAAACATGGAGCGGATGATAGGTAGAAAGAATAGATCAGAAGTCGTAGGAATATTTAAGAATTGGTAGAAAGAAATCGTATTTAAGGAAAATGCAGATTAAAGGAAGAAAGAAATGGTAGGAAACGAGAAAGAAGGAAAGAACGGAGAAAGCATTATTGATGAGCGAAAATTATGCCTAAATTTATTGGCTCAGACAATTTGTTTTTGCCTCTTACAGTAGGGAAACCTCCCTAACGGTCGGTTTGATTAACGTTAATACGCTACCATTTAATATTAATTAATTCTCATATATTTGTTTCATTTTCAATGCTAATTTAATTTGATTTGATGTTGATTTTATTTGATAACTTTCTACTAATCTCTGATTTGATTTGGTATAAAACTAATTGGTTGGATTTCAAAGCTTATATTTATGTTTTGCCTTCTATTGGAAGGAAAAAGCTAATCATCTACAAATTAATTCACTCCCAAATCTTATTTGTTTCCGGTATCTCCAAATAAACCCTTGAAACATCGGTTCTGCATTACTAGTTCTATTGATATTCAATGGATCAAGACATCAAAGATTTCCGCTTTCGGCGAAAATCGATCTTCATTTCCAATACCTTATGCAAGGTTTGTTCCATATCTTCCAACCGATCCCTTGTAGTTTGGATCTGGTAGTATAACCGGTTCTGCAATGGTGATTTGCGGGATCTCGGTAGGGTGTATCTTAGTCACTTCGAGCTTTTTGAATTTTGGATCTAGAAGTCGTTGGATCTATTCGAACTTCAATGGATCGAGCCATTAGAGAAATGGGATTCATGGCGAAATCAACTTCAATTTACATAATCTTATGCTATAAATATTCCATTCTCATAACCGATCCTTTTAAACAATGCACATGGGAGTTTGGGTTAATATTATGTTCCACAGCTCATAGAGTTTCACTATTTATTTATTTTGGCTCTTTGTTTTCAATGGCAAATATGTCTTTTACTGCCAAATAATATGTCAAATGATAAGATTAAATTTAGGTCGTTATTTATGTAGGCTTATCTTTTCTTAGCTGTGAACTCCTCTCCTCGACGACGGGGCTATTGGTTGTGTCAGGGAATGAGATGTTTTTCTGTTGTTTATTAACCATGCTCTCCCTCGGTATTTTGGTTGTTGGTCATATGTTATCAATCAAAATTGATTTTTTTAATGTGGTTTGTTGCATGAAGCATAAAAGTAATAACCTTAATTTGGCAGAAATTGTTGTTGTTCGAGTGTGTGACACATACACTCGTTTGACCCTGTCTAGAAAAATGATGAGAAACAACCCAACTTACAGAGGTAAATAAAAAGTAAATCAAATTTATATTTGCAAATTAAATTGTTTCTTTTTCAATGGGCATTGTTATTGGCCCTCCAAATACGGTTAAGAAATGGTCAATTTTAAGGGAACTCCAGTCATATTTAAAATTGTTATGGAGCGTACTGAACGCAAAAAATAGTATACAAAAATAAGCCTACTTTACTTCTCCAAACCGCTTTTTTTCCAGGAGATTGTTACTGACACTCTAAAAATGGTTAAGCGGGCACACGATCGAAAAAAAATTCGGTATACATCCACCATTTTTTATTTTTTATTTTCAACGTCCCTTTATCGAATTTAAGGGTGAAACTGAACCACATCTCATCGAATTTCTTTAACAAATATGGAAAAGCTTTGCCGAATTTCATCTATGTCCCCGTTAACCATTTTTGGACTGTCAGTAAGAATGTTTTAAGGGTAATTTTGTCATATTATAATTTAGTATTAAGAGGAGGTTATATTTTAATGTCCTCCCCTTAGTAAATTTTAAAAAAACACAAAAAATAAGCTACCCCATAACAAAATTTGGAGTCCGAATAAGAATGCCCTTTTTAACTCACTGTGCTATTTTATTATGACAGGTATGACAAACGACTAGACAAATTCTCGAGCAAGAAACCGATGACTAAAAATAGAGTGAGAGTGTGAGTGATTGTGTACATGTATATGAGTAAATGAGTATGTAGTAAGGAGCCAATGTATACGAGTGAAATGTAGCGAGTAAATGTATGTATACGTGACTGTGTAATAGTGAGGAAACAGTATGTGTACTATTCGAAAGTGTAATAAATATTTATTTGAATAAATATTTGTTATTTGTTTAAAAATAAATTCTGCGTAAATATTCATTTCTTGTAAATATTTATTTATACTAAATAATGCCATGTGGCCTAAAAAATGATGTCATATGCACTAATCAAATGATGATACATGGACAAATTATTGTTTGACACATGAACAAACCATTAAATGCCAAGTGTCGGCATTAGTATATGCCATGTGTATACTACTACAACAGCCATGTCCGCAGCCATGTAGGATGACACATCATCAGCCATGTCAGCAACCATGTAGGATGACACATCATCAAACACATAATGACTCATTATTTGAGTCATAATGTAGTGGGGTCCATTGATTCTTTTACCTACCAATATCAATAAGTGTAGGTAAAAGCTCTTTCTCTACTAACCTTTACCTACCAATTATTCAATACTGGTAGCTAAAATATATTACCCACTAATATGTTAGTTTTACCTACATTTACAATTGGTAGGTAAAGACCCCATTTTATTGTAGTGCATCATATAAATTTGATTTACTACATAGTACGAGTGTTTAATTTTATAATACATTAAAATGGTCTTTAAAATATATTTGTCAAATTCTATCTAGTTTGGATTGACGTGAAATATGTTTTTTTGTATATTTACTATAGAATACAAAAACATTATTATAGAATTATATTATTCTAATTTTAAGTGGGCTGATATCAAATTAATTTTTAAATATAGGGTTGGGTTGGGTTAAAATAAAATTGGGTTGAACAAAATATCAAACCCAACCCGTATATAGTATGGATTACAAATTGTAACTCATATCCGATCCGAACTAGAATGGGTTGAGTTGGGTCGGATTGGTTATGGGTTGTGTGCAGCCCTACATAAAATTGCACCGCCAAACTGAAACCGCCTGCATCAAGCCGCAAAAGCGGTGCGAAAACCAAACTATATCTTCTCTTTAACGCAGGTACTTCAAACTGGACCGACTCGAAATGCGGTCCGGTTGAGGTTTGAGCTATTGACCCAACCTTATTAAACCGGACCGAACCGAATAGTTGCACAAGCAATCTTATGATAAAAAATATAGTTAATCCCTATGTAATATTGATTTTAACAATGTATATTTATGTTTTTATACATCAATAATAATTGTTATTACAAAGGAGAAAGTTATAGTTTTAGTATAATAGTTTCTATATCATTTTTGGATAAATGTGAGTTATAATCTCATTTGAGTTATCTTACTAAATGTTTATGCATTGATTAAAATTGATGTTTGGTCAATGTGTTAAAACAATCTCACTTGTCATTAAATTTAAAATTGAAGTATTCATACATTTAGAAACCAATCTTTCAATTTTTTTTATAACATTGTGTGTTTTGCCCTCTAAGTTATACCGTATGACACAGTTGTAAATTGATTGTTGATGGAAGTAATTCTCTTATTTCATATTTAATACAGGTTCAAACCGAACCGAACCAAAACCGACCATAATATATTAAAACCCGACCGAAACCAAACCGTTTAAACGAGTAGTATAATGGGTTATATTTTTGATCAACCGTTTGATGCGGTGCAGAAGCGGTTTGAACTCCAAACCGCACCAAACTGACTCGCAGCCACCTATAGGTATTATAGCACCTCGGAATCTTTTGCATTCTTCATTCTACTCATTGACAGAACTACCCTTTGGTAATTACTTGCAAATTCAAATTACAAGGGTGTTTACATTGTGTTGCTAAAAGCACCATAGCTTTGCGCTGCAGTCTCTAATGCAACTCGTAGTATTATCCCATAGTGTACTTATCATCAAAATTTGGCCTATAATTATTTTTTACTATGTTATATTTAGATAAGGCTGCACTGACATGGATATGAATTAAGGATCCTATGGGTGGATTAATAATAAAATGTTATGAATAGTGTTTTCTTAAATTTGTGAATTTTTTAGAAATCTATTATGACTATATGTGTATATACAGTATGATCAGAAAATCAAATAAGTAAAAATACAATAAAAGGAAAAAAAAGTAAAGAAAATAACACACCATGAGTTTTTATATTGGTTCAAAGTCATCCTACATCCAGTTCTGCACTGCATACAGTCTTGATTAATATCAACGATTACACTCCTTGATTTCAATGCTACAAGAAGATACCCTTCAGAATACCTACCTTTAAGCAGACCAATATGATTTACAGACCACAAATCCTCACCCAGCTTGCTTTCTAAGCAAACAAGTCACTCTTAATTGCTTTAAACGGGCATAACCAAACCTAACTAGATTTAGGGCTACATAGTCGTGCCCGAATTGGTTTTTGAGCAACTTTGGTCTATACTTTAATCTTGGTAGAAACTAAGAAAATTCTATGTAGAATCAAATCTGAGAAAAAATAACTTGATCGATAGACAAATCGGCAGAGTATGGTTATAGGAATTAAGATTTTCAAGAGAGGTGTAAAGAGAGTGAAGAAGTATGAAAGAAATTGGGTATTCTTGTTTTTAAAAGAATGATATTCATAGTTGCGGAGAGATATGACTATTAAAAACAACCTATCGCGAAAAGACACTCCCTTTCAAATTTTAATTTTAATTTTTTTTGTTATGTGTCGACATGTTATGGTACCCCCATGTCGACATATTTTAGTTAAAAAAAATAAAAATAGTTTATTTGGAATTTTTTTTTAGAATATAAACATAATATAATGTTTTGAAACTTTGTAAACATATTTGATCATAGTAGATATACAATTTAATCATATTAAATCTTAAAAACACTTATTTAAAATATATTTTTAGAAATAAGTAGAAAGCATATGAAAACTATGTGTAATGAAATTAAAAAATAATGTAAAAATTAAAACTATATATTAAATCAAAACTGTTGAGTTTAAAAACAAATAAAAAGGTATAGTTTTAAAATTAAAATTTTAAGTAAGATCAAAATCTAAAGTATAATATGACAAAAAACTCATTAATGGCAGCCCCTAACACTTCAAAATTGTCGTTAGCTTCCATCACTTTTCCCTTGCTTATGCATGCCTCCTCAAGCCAACGAAACTCTCTCACCTCTAACATTGACCAGACATTAATCCTCCCCCTGCTCCGCCTGAGGCACCGCGTACTTATCCTCACCTTCCAGCTTCCTCCAATGTCAATCCTCGTCTTAATTTTCAATGCGTATGGACTTCCCTAATCCAGCGTCTTCCACGCAATGACGGGAAGTACATCCCCGTTGATAAGGATGGCAATGGGGCGGGTCTGGGGTCCAAACCCGCTTGATCCGCCCCTTCTTTGACCCATTTAGACCCGCCCCATAGGGTCTTCGGGGCGGGTAGACCAGCGACCCGCTTTTGGAGGTTCGGGTCTAGGGCATGGCTAACCCGCCCCAACCCGACCCGCATGATCGAAACATCATTCAAACACTTTATAACTATAACTATTACTTGTTAATCTTCTTAGATTTACATGGTTATAACTTGAATATTATATTCTTTCAATTGACAAACTATAAAATTTTCATTGTATTAAGTTGCATCAATGATAATCATACAATAACAAATGCATATATTTTGAACTATTATCTTACAACTCATTTTATAATATTCTCTTGTCATTGTGAACACATTATAATATGCATATAATTTATCATTTAGTGATAAAAAAATATAAATATATAAATTTGTGTACACTAGAACATAATATCACTGGGTCGCGGGGCGGGGCGGGTCTACCCTGACCCATACGGGTTTCGGGTACGGGGCGAAATTCAAAGCCCCGCACCGGGTCTACGGGGCGGATCTGGGGCGGGGTTTAAAAAGTCCGGGTCGGGTCTGGGGCATGAGAAACCCACCCCAACCCGCCCGATTGCCATTCCTACCCGTTGACATGCAACCAACATTCTCCAATGATGCCATGAATCATACCATGGAAGTAACTGAGGCTGGTACTTGTGTTTTGAAAGAAACATTGGTTAATTTCTTCTTAGACAACCCTCTGTCCTTTACTATTGTCGTGTAGAAGGTTAGATCAATTTGGAAGTTGAAAGGTGTAACAACCCGTAAAATGCGAGCCAGTTTGAAATTTTTATTTTGGCAATTTTAGCGAATTTTGATTATTTAAAATGAATTATTTTAAATAATATCGACGAGAAATTTATTTTGAATAGAATTCGACGTATATATTATATACGTCGTCGTTAGAATATATAATAATTATATATAATTATAAAAGGAATTGAAAATGGCGCGGTAGTTCGAAAATTCGATTTCTAATTTCAAATGAGTATACAGAATTCAATATAAGTCAGAATTGAACGAAACAAGAAATATTTGAATCTGTATAACTATATCTTTGTAACGAAGTTGACAAACTGGGATTTCATCTTAGAAATGATAAGATATGTCCAGTTTAAAATTAGAAATAGTCGCTGTGGAATTTATATATATTTTTATATATATAGGGCCCTTAAAAATAGCAATTTTACAAATGACCTCGGATTTCGACGAAACCAGTTTTGTTGGGTCCGTGATGTTAAGTTATTGCTAGATTCCAAATTTCATAATTTTTCGAATCAATATGTGAGCATGGCAAAGGAAAACGCGTTTGACCAGTTTCAGTTGATTTTAATCGACTGGAAAATGGCCATTTTTCAAACGGTCTCAGAATTCGACGAAACTAGTTTTGTTAGGACCGTATCGTCAATACGAAGCTAGAAAATATTTTTCTGGAATTTTTAGAGTTAGTATGTGACCCCAGTAATTTGAAATGTACGTTTAAAATTCAATATAGTGATTTAAATGTAAATCTAACGAAAACTGATTGTAACGTCCGAATCAGCCTGCGATACATATCCCATTGGGTTCGGAATGGGGGTAATACGCTATGGACGACAGGCGGTGGGCCTCGTTTCGAGGTCGTATGTAAAAGTCAACTTTTTGAAATATAAATTAATTTAATAAATTAATTCCTTCTTTTACATATACCCCCCTTTATATTCTTCAATCCGATCAGTATAAAAAAAAATAAAAAAAAAGAAGAAACCGGATCTCGACGCGCTCCCCCCTACCTCATCGCGACGTCGCCAGGCGATGTCCATTGCCAGGAGCCCCCTCTGATCCTCAACGCGCTGCCTTCCTCCTCCTTTCCAAATCCGCCCCTCCTCGAAAAACCCACCGACGCAACCCACCCTAGCCCGCCTCCGCTTGCGCTCCACCAACCCGACGCCGCCCTCTGAACCCCCACCTCCGGCGCAACAAAGCAAACCCCCCCCCTCTTCTGAAATCTAGCTGTAAGCTTTCCCTCTTCTCTCCTATTTTAGTTCTTGCAAAATATATGCTTTTGATTACATGAAATAAATAATTTTTAATACATGAAATCAGTAAATTTTAATACATGGAATCAGTATTTTTAATTATATATAGCATTATATAATGTGGCAAATTTAGTGTGTAAAAATATAATTTTACTCGTATAACATTAGGATAAAAAGAAGTGATTTTTAATTAGGATAAAAATATAATTTTTTTATATGATGTGAAGATTAAAAATATAATTCTTATATTATTGAAAGATTAAAAATTTGATTTTTATAACATAGAAAGAAATTAAAAATATGATTTTTATATATTGAACTTCGAATTAAAAATATGATTTTTATATATTGAACTTCGAATTAAAAATATGATTTTTATATATTGAACTTCGAATTAAAAATATGATTTTTATATATTGAACTTCGAATTAAAAATATGATTTTTATATATTGAACTTCGAATTAAAAATATGATTTTTATATATTGAACTTCGAATTAAAAATATGATTTTTATATATTGAACTTCGAATTAAAAATATGATTTTTATATATTGAACTTCGAATTAAAAATATGATTTTTATATATTGAACTTCGAATTAAAAATATGATTTTTATATATTGAACTTCGAAATAAAAATATGATTTTTATATATTGAACTTCGAAATAAAAATATGATTTTTATATATTGAACTTCGAATTAAAAATATGATTTTTATATATTGAATAGCGAAGTAAAAATTCGATTTTTACATATGTAGTGGCTACGGGAAACGAAGATGACGAAGATGCGATAGCGATGAAGATTTCTATCAAAGAAGAGCCGTGGAGCTAGGATAGCTATATGTGAGAATTTCTCACCTTTCAATTTAATTTTTCTAGTTATATATATATATACTAGGATGCAGACGGTGCTTAGTAGCACCCGACACAATCGTCCACAGACCATGGACTTGTTTGTTTGGTTGCATAGATTAGTTGAATTATTTGTTTGAATTGAATTGTTTGGTGAGATGAAATTGATTTGATTGATGTGTGAATGGCGTGGGCCTTCACTAGACCGGGGATAAGGCTAGGCCTTGTCCCGTTTCTAGTATCGTGCCGTTATGCCGCCGAAATTTTCTAAAATATGTTAGAAAAATAAAAATATCATTTTATTGAAGAAATGAATTGAATAGAAATTCATAGGTTGAAATAAAATGTTTTTATTGTTAAAAATATAATTTTTAACGGGAATGTGAATAAATAAAATATTCATTTATAAACCAGACGGTTTGTTTATGTACACCTATTTGAAGGACATTGAGTGAGATGATAAATTTTACACATCGCTCAACTGCACAAATAAAATATGTGTGTGATTGTTTGAAACCCCACACGGGTGTTGGGATGAAATTTGAAGTTCACTCATCCTGATTGATTGAATATGTCGATCGATTGATTGACAGGCTGTTATAAGCGTTAGATATCTATATTTGATGCTTATACAGTGTAGTGCACTTTGGTTGATGGTTGATTATTTTTCAATGCTATTATATGTGTATAATGTATGAAAATCCATATAATTAACTTTATATGGTAATTGATTGGGCCTCATTCCAATTTGAAAAATAAAGAATATTATAAAATAAAAGTTCATGTGTTGACAGTACTCATTCATTGAGATTGGTCATGTGTTGAACGAAATATTTTAGTAATAAAATTTGCACCTTTATCGATATAAAATAAAAGTTCATGTGTTGACAGTACTCATTCATTGAGATTGGTCATGTGTTGAACGAAATATTTTGATAATAACAACTATTTTGGGAAAAGAAATATTTGAAATAGAATATTTGAAAATAAAGGAATATATGAAGCCGTGTTGATTAGATTGACGCCATTTTGACGTGAACGATATTTATATCGATTTTATAACGATTTCGAAATGAATTGAATATATAACGATTTCGAAATGAATTGAATATATAACGATTTCGAAATGAATTGAATATATAACGATTTCGAAATGAATTGAATATATAACGATTTCGAAATGAATTGAATATATAACGATTTCGAAATGAATTGAATATATAACGATTTCGAAATGAATTGAATATATAACGATTTCGAAATGAATTGAATATATAACGATTTCGAAATGAATTGAATATATAACGATTTCGAAATGAATTGAATATATAACGATTTCGAAATGAATTGAATATATAACGATTTCGAAATGAATTGAATATATAACGATTTCGAAATGAATTTAATATATAACGATTTCGAAATGAATTTAATATATAACGATTTCGAAATGAACTGAATATATAACGATTTCGAAATGAACTGAATATATAACGATTTCGAAATGAACTGAATATATAACGATTTCGAAATGAACTGAATATATAACGATTTCGAAATGAACTGAATATATAACGATTTCGAAATGAATTGAATATATAACGATTTCGAAATGAATTGAATATATAACGATTTCGAAATGAATTGAATATATAACGATTTCGAAATGAATTGAATATATAACGATTTCGAAATGAATTGAATATATAACGATTTCGAAATGAATTGAATATATAACGATTTCGAAATGAATTGAATATATAACGATTTCGAAATGAATAGAATTGAAAACGATTTCGAAATGAATTGAATATATAACGATTTCGAAAGGAATTGAAAACGAATTCAAATTGAATTGAAAGCGAATTGAAATGAATTCAAATTGAATTGAAATTTGAATTGAATAGAAATGAATTTTAAAACGAATTTATAAAGAAGAATTCAATTTTGATTTGAATTGAAATGGAAGTTGAAATTGTTTTTGAAACGAATTTAAAACTATTTATATAATTCGTTTTAAATGGAAATCGACGAAATATATATTATATATATTATATATATAATATAATGGCCTGAATAGAACGCGCCGCGCCGCGGCAGTTCGTGAATTTCGACCATTTATTTCAAACGGACATTACGGGAGATCCGACCGTCGGATTCTCCTGAAACCGGAACCGTTGGGTTCGTATCGAAAAGAGCTTTCTAACGAATATTAGAAATTTGAAATCTAACGGTTGGATTTGGAATTATGTCCAAATCAAATTGGAAAAAGGTCGCTATAAGTGCAGTTCGATGGCCATTGATGGAAATCGACCGTACGGGCCTTGATAAAATTATTAAAAATAATAATAATTTGTGTAAAATCATAAGAAATGATTTAGAAAGAATTGGGATGAAAAACTCCCTATTTGAAAAGATAAAAATAGATTTTTATCGAAATGAACTAGTTTTGAACTAGAATTATAATTCTATTTATTTTTAAATAAATAAATTGATTTCGAAAAGGGTTTTAAAAATAACCAAAATTTCCAATGATTGCATTGGAGTGGATTTGAATCGAAATTGTCTTCGGAATATTTCGATGTTGGAATTCGTGATTATACAGGTGTTGTTATGGAAATTTGAAAGATATATATATTTATATCGTTATTTCCAATACGACATTTGTTAGTCGTAGAATTCGATATTGAATATAAGCCGATATATTTTCTATTCAGAGCCTTGTATTGAATATCGAATGTGATTTGGGTTTGTCGTGAATGGTGTTTTCACTAACACTGTTCTTGAACCCAGTTGAGAAAAGATTAAATCTTTTTATTTAGATTTAATGAAGTGTACCAATTAAATAACATTTAATTGGAATTGAATCGATATTGATATTTGGGTTTATCGTGGACAGTGTTTTAAATAACACTCGTTCTTTAACCCGATGATTAATGAATGTGATTTTGGGTTTATCGTGAACTGTGTTTTTAAATGACACGGATTCTTTAACCCAGTTAACGATTAAAACTAAGTTGAGTTTTAATGAATCTTTAATTAGATTGAAATGGTCGAGAATGGAGTATCACCAGTTTTGCTCCAGGCGATAGTTGAATCTTTAATTAGATTTGAACGTGAAGTGGTAATTGAATTTACCGATAACACCGTGGTGTTAGATATGAAGTATCACCAGTTTTACTTCATGGGATGAATAGGTTGGGATTGGGAAATTAAAATAAATGATTACTTCGGTAAGGTTCGCTAATCCCGACTAGTTTGAATTGAGATTCAAAAATAGAATAAAGAATAAATTCAAGGAATTTATCTTGGATAAAATTAATGGGAACCTTTCCCTATGAATGTGAAATTTAGAAACTAACTGTCGGTTAGCCAAGCAGAATGGTTTTCTGGATATTGATCTGATGTTGGTTTCGGCCTTCGGGGTTAATATTTGGGGAATTATTCTCTTGATTAATTTACGGTTAGTGACTAATGAATTGGAATGAGGCGTATGTTGTGTTTGTGTAACACTTTTATAATATATACGCGAGTTATTCGGAAAGACCGGGTTTATCCCATTCTGAATAACTGATACGACGATAAGTCGAAGATGAAGACGGTGGTCGAAGACCGGAGGTCTTCACGTCGTTTGGGTAATTACTGATGATCTTGATTGGGCTGTACACCCAAGAAGATGGAAACAGTTAGTGATCGTCCATACATACTTGGAGATCGATGGATATGCGGGGTACTAGGTGCCTCCGGTTTCGTTCAGACCCAGAACGGACTTGTAAATGGACTGTGTGTCTGACATTGGATTTTAGTCTGTGTGATTGATCTCTATTAAATATATATCTGTTTGGCGGCGGAGAATTTATTCTTTTGCTTAACGCCCTTCTCTGAGACGTACGAGCTCAGGGGTTATATATTGATGGATATCAAACGCATGGAGTGAATTGCCTGTGTGGCATGCCTAAGTGGAAATTGATCGAGGCTTCTGTTGAAAAGCAAAGTCTTGTGGTGATGATCAAAGCACGGCCTTTGTGGCGTAGCTTTGTGTAACGTTTACCTCGCGTGTTTCACACCCGGTATGAACCAAAAACGGGAGACGGACCTCAGGGAGGGCATGCGTTTCCTTCTAGATAAAAAGTGGCGTCAGTGGTTTTACACGCCCTGACGAGTTTGACTTATGTGGTTGTTGCTGTTGCGAGGCGCCTCGGATTGATCGGTCGTTCTCGAACCGATGGAGTCATTTAATTGGCTCATTTACGCCCCAAAGGGTGGGGGAACGCATGTTCAGGGTTTAAGTTTAATCCACATCGGTGGACCGGCCCTGTCGCTCCAAGGTCACTCGAGCTCTGACCTGAGACATGGGCTAGATTGTCTCGAATCGGTTGAGGACTATCTTTTGCCTCGGTTCATAGATGGAAATCCAATTTCCAAATACGTGACATTTGCGGTTTTATTTGTAAACCTATATATGGCGACATGATATATGGTACCCATGCCGCCTATGATTGATACTTATGATTTGAAGTTGTTTTATACACTATGCACCTATAATAGTATCAAATGATTTGTTTTAAAACGTATCAAGCATTCTTTGGCTGTTATAAGGGAAAACCCTATCCCCCGGCTTGCGTTGCATTGTGTGATAGGACTTGGGTCTTATAACAGCTTCATTTTTCTTTGTTTAGCATTGCGCTGTTTGTTTTATGCACTGGTATTCTTGGGAGGAAACCCGTTCCGTGTTATACGGCGTGGTCCCTTGATTTACCTAACTTTAAAATAAAGATTAACTGTTTTAGTTCTCACACCAGTCCCATGACTGACCTGGAGTTTATTGTTTTAACCTAAACTCTGGGTGCCCTTATTTTCGACATGGGCAGCTAGTAGTTTTGGTTTTGCAGATTTATATTCACAGGATCCTGGTTTACAGCTGGAACGATATCCGGAAAGCTTTGTATCCGTATATCTCATTCTAGTTGTGTATTGTATTATTTCCACTGCTATGTATTTAAATGTAATTTAAATCTCTGATATTTCTGTGTTATATTCATTTATACTCTGTATATTCTTGTAATCTGATGCATTGTTGTAATATACAGTGAAATGTTCTTCTGTATGCGTTTTTCTGTGGCTTGTTCTCGAACTATCCGCCGCTTTCCTTTACGGGGAAGTTACGGGTTTTTACAAAAGGAGAACTTAGAATTAAAATGATGGTGTTTTATTCTTATTCCAATTTACGTATGAGGTAGATAGGTAGAAAGTACTGATGGGTGATCCTATAATCATGAGAAGTAAGCTTAACTTATGATCCCCATGTTAGTAATGTTTATGGTCAGGTTAAAGCTGTACCATTATAGGTTCCACTTTCAAATATACACCTATTCGCTTGGTCTCATACTGGTATAAACTGGTTGGCTCGTAGGCTAGGCAAATTGCTTTGTTTGTATGAGATGACAGAAAGAATCGAAAGGGTGGAGTATGACAAGTGCCTCATTGAGGTTAAACCTGAGAAACTACTTGCTGATGGTTTTTTAGTTAAGTTGCCAGATGGGGGAACACAAATAATCAGGGTGAACTATCTATGGAAACCCCTCATATGCACTGAATGCAAGTGTAACGACCCGCATTCTACGTATTGGAATATCGTAGAATATTTATTTTATTTTCATACGAAGTCATATGGTCGTGTAACTTTGGGAAGCGACTATTGGGATCATTTCCCACATTCACGATTTTTGCCGAATTTTAAATGATCGTTTTACCCCTGGAGAATCTTTTTTCGCCTATAACTTCTGATTGGTAAGGAGTTATGACCTAAATCTACCTTCATTGGATTCAGATGATGGTTTCCCATTCCGTAGAGTTGTCACATTAATCAAACGGACTTACCCTTCGAGAGATATGGTTGAAATAAGGTTTGGAAGATGAAAAAACAACCTAATTAGGCTTAATAGGATGATTAGCAGCTAGGCCCATAAACCATTTCGGGATTAGGGTTATGGGAGGGCTGAAAGGAGTTAGAGAATGGTTTCTTTTCATTTTTCTAGCCGCCACAAACATTCCTCTAACCCTAGCAATGGTCTTCATGTTCTAAATCATTCCCTAATCACCTTTTTATCACTAATTAAGCAAAACTACATCAAATCAAGTCAAATTAGCATCAAGTCAGAGATAGAGCTGTTGCTATACATAGGAATCCGTGCCAAATCAGTGGAATTTTCATATCTATAATTTATTTGTGGCTACGGTGAGTGATTTGCATGTATTTACACTAATTATGGTTAATTAGGGGTGATTAGTGATAATTAGCGAAATTCTGCATAATAAAAATCTGGAAAATATGTAAAAATTGTAAAATATTATTTTATGTCGCTGTTAGAAATTTGGGTTAATTTGGATTAATTTTGCTAATCCTATAGTTAAACATGGTTAAGGGGATTAAGGGGAAAATCATGGATTTTGGGTATGTTTGATCTAAAATAACCTATATGCTTGATGTTTTGATCTTTTTGATTGAACCTATATGTTTTTACTGTTGTTTGTGATGTTTTATGATTGATTAGTAAAGTTAGAATGGTTGAAAACACCATCTTATGGCGAGAATGGATGATACAAGCTTGTTGGAAAACTTGCAGGGTTTTAGATCGGATCGGGTTGGGGTGAGCTGGTCGGATCGGTAGCCGAAACGAACCGGACTGGGAGTTTGGCAAACCAAACTGGAGAGCCTAAGCATTCAGAAACATGGTGAAGAGGAAGGCCATTTGAATTGAGTTGGAGTTGGGACCGAGCTAGAGCTTAGCACCGAACCGGGTCAAGATGAAGGAGCAACCGGATTGGATGGAATCGGTTTGACATAGCCAAACCGAACCAAGCAAGGAGGAACGAACCGACCCGAACGGAGGACTCGAACATCGTATAACCGAACTGAACCAATGACCATGAACCGATCCTAGACTTGAGTACCAAACCGAACAGAAGTGACCGAACCAAATTTGGAATTCTACTTCTACGCGACGACTTTTCTGAAGATCAACTCCAACTCAACTAAAACCCGAGATGCAAAGGAAGTCCAAATGAGAAGTTATGGATCAGGATCTAAATGGGGATCGACGAGTTAACTTCAAGAGTCGGGCTTTGCTGCGGGACGTGTGCAAAGGGGTTATCGATATCTATATCTTTGATTCACCATTGAGAGAGGGGGTAGGGTTATTGACTATGGACCAGTGCAGTGGGGTCAGTGATTGTATGGAGTAGGACTCCATCAGGGCTCCAAAGGGAAAAGTGGTCGTTGCAATAGTTGTACGGAGTCGGACTTCGTCATGGCCACAATGTTCTAGTGATCAAAGCGGTAGATATCGTATGCTTTACGCATTGAGTGAGAGATGTGAGGATGATTGATATGTTTGATGTTTGCTATCACCATGACACGCACGCTCCCATTTTTACACTATATGTTAGTGTTACCTTATATTATGGTACATCTTGCTGTGCTAACTCTTTGGTTGTAGGTCCAGGTTCATGTATGATTATTTATACCTGTTATTGCTTTATTTTGCTGTTATCGCTCATACCAGACTTTTTTCTGACCCAGAGTTTTATGTCTCTTCTTATTACCCTGGGTGCTCCGAAACGAGCAGACTAGAGATTGGTTAGGTGGTTATGCACGAGTAGTGGTCCGGAGATGAGAAGGAGGTGTAACACCCCGTGAACTCTATAACATTATGCTTCACAAATTAAAGTGTAATTAATTATAAATGAAAGAATTAAGGGAAATGGGTTACGCCATTGCATTCGTCTCGAAATTCTGCTTGAGATAGAGTCTGAGATTGCGCGAATCGGACTCCGTATGAAGGAGTTATGACCTTCGGAAGTTTCAGAATAAAATTTAAATTCAAATAGCACAGTTTTAAATTCGAAATTCGAAAACAGGTTCAAACTGGGCTGGGTGGAAAAATTCCTGCCCAGAGACCAGGTCGACCATGGTGTCGACCTGGCCACCCCAGGTCGACCATAGTGTCGACCTGGCTGGCTAGGTCTGGCTCTGGCTCGAATTTCTGTGGCTCTGTGTGTCACTAGGGCTGACGTGTCACCTCTTGATTGGATCTTTGAACTTTGTATGGTCTAGATTCCTCCTGTCTTCATCTGACAGCTCAAAACAATTTAAAAATCTATAAATGCACCCTAAGTCTCAACTGAAAATTCACACAAAAAAATAAGAAAGGAGTCGTCATACTGCCAAGGAGGAATTGAACATAGCCGTCAAGAGGGGAAATCCTAGAGACGAATCAAATTAAGAAGAAGATTATAGTTTAATCAAAACCAACGCAACGTTAGTCTAACCAAACGAGCGCATCTCAATTCCAGAATTCAGAATCCAAAATTCAAGATTCTGCATTCGTTGTAAGTATAGTGACATTTCAGAATATGAATAAAAACTGTGATGTGATTCGATGTAAATGAAAATAGAATTGTGTTATTGTATAAATTCTGTGTATTGTAATGGTTCTATCATGACTTATGTATTGATGTTTGTGGCATAAATTTGATTGATGCAAGCCTGTTGAACAATTGTATATGAAAACAATGACACTTGCAAGTTTGTGGCAAAAACTAGAATTTGATCCCTTTATGTTTATACCTATGGCATGGACTATATACATTCACTAAGTCTAAATTAAGGCTTATGTAAACATGTTCTAGTTTTGAAACCTTTTATGCCTACTTGACCCAAAATATATGATATCGTTCTCGTGTTTATTTGCAAGTATAATTGGATCTATGTTAAGTATCGTTTGGGTTTCATAAACTATGCAAGTTCATGTTTATTTGCAAGTATAATTGGATCTATGTTAAGTATCGTTTGGGTTTCATAACCAATGCAAGTTCATGTTGAAATAGGCTATGTGATTAGATGTTATAATTGGACATTTTGGTGAATATACAACATGCTAGTTTTGTGGTTGACATTATGCCAAGTTAAACTTGTTTAAACGCAAGTTTGTATTAGCCTAAACTATGCCATTTCATATGTTACCTACTTAGTTATACTTTGATTTGAATGAAAGTTCACATGACCCATCATTTATGTTAGTATCGCTAAATTGCAAGTTCATGCACCACACACCTTTATGTATTACATGTTCTTGATTTCCCCTTTTTCTCACGTTTATAAAGTTGGGCTGAATTGTGACAAGCCCAACACATGTTGCGAACAAACGGGAGTAATAACGTTGGGTGTATAACATGAAAATATATGTTGGCATGGTTGGCACATGCCAACGACAATGACATTTAAGCGGTATGAATTGATATACCCAAGAATAAAAGATATGACATTTACATATATAATTGTGAAACAATAAAATATGTAAATTTAGAAAACACGATATGCTTAACCCGAGGTTGGATTGAGTTGTGATGTAAACCTTCCCGGACCCGCCCGGCTGTCCAGTAGTCACAACAATACCTATCCAATGTGGGTGGTTAAGCATTGAGCCTAATAATGACCCGAGGTTAGACTGAGCTACGGTGTAAACCTGCCCAGAACCGACCGGCACATCCAGTAACTGTAGCAATATCTATCTAATGCGAGTGGTCAGGTGCTCTAAGAGGCTAAGGACAGATGGTAGGGTTAAGTCAACTATAACACTTAACCAAACTCAACATGTTAACAAGAATTGATGGGTGGGCTTAGGTAAATACAGACACTTAACCACTTAACATGTTTGACTAGAAAATCCTGGTAACGAGGGACCCGTTTCAGCAGTAACCCAAGTTAGGTATCATGGTACCCTGAAACTAGGCAGGGTGAGGCACGATTACTGGGCTGATTGTAAGCGGTCAAACGATGGTGGTGGGTGCACAGTGTAGGTCTAACGGGGTGCGGGCTTGCACACACTCCGGAGCAGACAACCACGGCACTGGGGACACAAGTAATATAACCTATGCCTTCTAGAATTTGTGTCGGGGCCGCCACCATGGGTCTTGATACACCCCATGGTGGGACCAACATAGGTATCTACAATTCTTGGGGGCCGTATGACACATGTTTACGCGAGTAGGAGCCGATCTTTAAATAAAAATGGGGATCACTTCACCCTCAGCATGGGGTGCCAGTTAAAGTAAGCTCAGGTAGGTGCAGAGATACAGTATGGGTGCGATAGTACATTCGACACTTCCTTAGCTTGTGACACTTTCCTTTTTTCAGTTTATGTCTATCATGCCCTTTTTCTTATTCACATACTGAAGAGTTACTAGATTTACTCAGGCTTTATGTCTGACTCTATTTTCTTTTCATCTTCTTTTCTTTCGTTCCCCCCCAAGGTCCACAGGGAGGAAACAACTCAGCTCAGTCAGACTCTTTACAAGCTCCAAGAACGTAGATGTATGATTTGGATCTCTTTTGCTCGGATTATGGATTTGGATATCACTATGGGGATTTTTGTCACTTTATTTATGTTTTATGCTTCTTTAATAATCAAGATAGTAATGAGGTTGTAATGTTGGAAGTATTTTGAGACAATTATGGAATGTTTTGTTTGAACACGTGCTGATGAAATAAAAGTCTGTTTGGTTTCCGCTGTTTAAAATATGTGTATTTATATATGTCTTGAGTTTATCTGTGGCTTTTACTTATAAACCTCCACCAAAGTTAAGGCATTCCCTTTGTGAGTGACCTTAACGGAGGTGGGGTGTTTCACTTGGTATCATAGCATAGGTTTACCAGACAAGATAAAAGTTTTTGAAATTGTTTTCAAAAAGAAAGTTTAAAGAAGCATTTTTCAAGAAAATGTGTTATATTTTAAAAGACATAATCCCCCAAAGCCATATGCACTATCTCTCTCTATCCTTCGTTTTGAATCTTTCCTTTCTGTTTCAACATGTCTGGGGACCTTACTCCCCAGCTACAGATGCTTTTACTCCTCCTCCTCCTCTACGTGAACCAGCAAACAGAAGAATCGCTGAACAAGAAGACGGACAATAGTCAAGGAGGAAAGGACCACAACAATAATAACAAGACACGTGAGAAAAGGAAATGTTATTTCTGTGGCATCGTTGGACATGTGGTGAATGACTGCAGAAAGAAGAAGAGGAAGATGAGTGCTACTTGCTTCCATTGCGGTGAGGCTGGACACATGGCTAAGGACTGCCCTAAGAAGTAAGGGCAAGGCCCGCAAGTAGGACCTTCTGGGGGTACCTCTTTAACGTCTTCTCCTAGATGCTTTGTTTTATCCTGCTTATCTTCTCAATCCTATCTTGAGAATCTTAGGTAGAAATATTTCTGTAGAAAGCTTAGTTTATCTTTACGATCATCCAGTTCGCACTCTCTTTGATCCTGGTGCATCACACTCCTTTATTTCATCTGCCTTAGTAGAATATCTGCATCTAGACACTAGTATAGTAGAAGATCCCTTAGTAGTTTCAAATCCAATTAGGGGCTCCGCTTACTTGTCAATGGTTTGTTTAGGTTTGAAAATCTCTATTCTCAGCGTTGAGTTTAGTTGTAATGCCTTTGTCTTGGGCTTCTCGGGATATGGTTTGATCTTAGGCATGGACTGGTTATCCAGTAATGGGGCCATCCTTGATTGTGAGAAAAGAGTAGTTAGACTCTTGACTCGGCTTGGTAACACTCTAGAAATTTCTTGTAATCCCTTGAATGCTGTTATGCTTAGTTATCTAGAGTTGCTTGATGCTTCTGATGAGAATTTGCAATCAGTTAGAGTACTCTGGGAATATTCGGATGTCTTTGTGGAGGTGAAAGGCTTACCTCCGAGGCTAGAAATAGACTTCCGCATATATCTTGTGGATAATGCAAATCCTGTAGCTTTACCTGTCAGACACATGGCTCCAAAGGAGAGAAAGGAGCTCAGCAAGAAGGTTAAAGAACTTCTCGAAAAGGGGTTCATTAGACGGAGCATTTCGGAATGGGGTGCTCCAGTGGTGTTCGCAACCAAAGCGGACGGTTCGCTTCGCCTTTGCATCGACTATAGGGAGTTAAACAAATTGACCAAGAAAAATAGGCACCCTCTTCCCGGAATCGACGATTTGTTTGATCAGCTTGTAGGAGCGTCGGTCTTCTCCCAACTTGATCTAGCAACTGGGTTCCATCAGCTAAGAGTAGCCGAAGATAACATTGATAAGACGGCATTCAGAACCCCAGACGGTTTCTTCGAGTGGCTTGTCATGCCTTTCGGCTTGACAAATGCACCCGCTTATTTCGTAGACCTAATGAGCAGGGTGTTCAGAGAATTCCTCAACAAATTCGTGGTTGTCTTCGTAGATGATATCTTTATCTTTTCAAAGAACGAGGAAGAGCATGCTCAGCATCTGAAAGAAATCATGGAAACTCTCCGTTCACATCAGCTAAAATCCAAATTCTCCAAGTGCCACATTTGGAGAAAGGAGGTAAGATTTCTGGGGCATATTAGGTCCAAAGAGGGGTTGGCTGTGGACCCCGCGAAAGTGGTGGCAGTACAAGATTGGAAGACACCAAGAAATGCAACCGAAGTTCGAAGCTTCCTTGGGCTAGCCAGTTTTTACTGAAAGTTTATTAGGGATTTCGCGAAAATCTCAGCCCCACTCACAAGGCTAACAAAGAAGAATCTGGCATTCACTTGGGATTTGGACTGCGAGTTTGCTTTCCAACGATTAAAAAGGGCTCTCACAACAACGCCAGTTCTGACCTTGCCAGATGGAAGCAAAATGTTCACAGTATACACGGATGCATGTGGAACGGGACTAGGCGCTGTTCTAATGCAAGAAGGAAGGGTAGTAGCTTATGGCGGAAGACAATTGAAAGTTCATGAAAAGAACTACCCAACCCACGATCTTGAGTTAGCCGCCATCGTCTTTGCGCTTAAGTCTTGGCGCCATTATCTCCTGGGTGAGAAGTTTGAATTATACACTGACCATAAATCGTTGAAATATCTCTTCTCGCAGAAGGATCTTAACTTGAGGCAACAAAGATGGATGGAGTTTCTTGCCTCATATGATTTTGAAATTTCCTATACTCCCGGCAAAGGCAACGTAGTAGCAGACGCGTTGAGCCGAAAGAAACTGACCTTAAGCCCGCTCTTTGTGGAAAGGCAGAGCTTGGAGTATATAGCCAGTTTTAACTTTGTGCCCTCCTCAGATTTTGTACCGGGTTTGTTAGCATCTCTCGAAGTACGCCCTACTCTCTTGGACTTAATAGGGGATGCACAACGTGAAGACCCTCAGCTTGTTGATGTGATTGATAAACTTATTAGGGGTGAGACTTCTAGTCACCTCAGTAGGTACGCCATCGATGATAAGGGATGGCTGAGGTGAGATGGAAGATTATGCGTCCCATAAGAAAGGGAGTAGACAAAGAAGGTTCTCGAGGAAGCGCATCATTCCAAGATGACTATACACCCTGGTGGCGATAAGACGAACAAGGATATAAAAAGGACTTTCTTTTGGAGCAGCATGAAGCAAGACATGGCAGATTTCGTTTCTAAGTGCATGACCTACCAACAGGTCAAGGCGGAACAGAAGAAGCCTGGAGGACTACTTCATCCTTTAGAGGTCCCACAGTGGAAGTGGGATAGCATTTCAATGGACTTCATCGATGGACTGCCTGGGTCGAGAAGAGGCAACACTAGCATTTGGGTAATAGTGGATAGGCTTACTAAAAGCGCCCACTTTATACCTATCAAGAGTAGAAGGACTGCCGCATCTCTAGCACCTCGATATCTTAAGGAAATAGTTCGACTCCATGGGATACCCTCCAGCATTGTTAGTGACCGAGACCCTATCTTCACAGGTAAGTTTTGGCGGAGTCTGCAAGAAGCTGTAGGCAAATAGTTATGTTTGAGCACGGCCTATCACCCCCAGACCGATGGCCAGACGGAATGGGTGAATAGAGTTTTGTAGGATCTTTTAAGACTTTGCGTTCTTGACTTTGGAGGGACGTGGGAGGATCACCTTCCTTTAGTAGAATTTGCCTACAACAACAACTACCAAGCTACCATGGGCATGGCACCCTTCGAAGCCTTATATGGAAGACCGTGCAAATCACCAACTTGTTGGTGGGAGTCTATAGATAAGCTTATACTTGGGCCAGACATGATTTGAGTGACTTCGAAGAAAGTGGACTTGATATGTAGGAGAATGAAGACTGCCCAAGACAGACAGAAATCCTACGTCGACAAAAGAAGGACCGACCTTGAATTTGAGGTAGGGGACAGGGTTTTCCTTAAGATATCTCCTTTAAGGAACGTCGTTCGCTTTGGATCCGCAGGAAAGCTAGCACCAAGATTTGTAGGACCGTTTCCTATCATCGAGAAGGTTGGGAAGATGGCCTATAGATTAGAGCTACCCGAGAGACTGGCCGGAGTTCACAACGTCTTTCATGTTTCTCACCTCCGGAAGTGTTTGCATGAGTGTGCGGAAGTGGTGGAACCTAGCATTCTAGAAGAAGCCGAAGTGGAACGTGAAGCAACTGTGAGGAAAGTTCCAACCCGCATCTTAGGAACTGAAGTGAAAAAGCTATGCAACCGCGAAGTCAAACTCGTTAAAGTTCAATGGAGCGATGCCGAGGAAGACGCGACTTGGGAAACTGAGGACAGAATACGCGCTGCCTACCCTCTTCTTTTTGAGGGTACATCTTTGATCTCTCTTTTTCCTTAAGTTATGCTTTATCTATCTTTTTAGGTATATCTCCTCGGTCCTTTTCCTAACTCCTTAGGTAGAAAACAAATGGATGCAAACATGTATTTGAAAACATGTTATGGATGATGGCTACAAATGGTTGCTAGTGATTGCTAGTGGTTGCTCGTGGATGCATATACACACACACCCTAGGTTATAGATCGGCTCAGTCACTTCATATTGCATATGCATATAGGTATTTTCATTTGTATATGATTGAAACTTGATATGCTGTCATATGGTCGTCGCATTTGTATGAATAGTTGTGAACTCATGTAGAATTATGAGTAGGAAAAATTTGCATACATAATGGATTCATGACACTTACATGTTTTGAATTAAGGAGGTCAACTGAATCAGTAGACCGCCTGATTTCTGCATTAGATAAGGACATGTACACATGCTGTGCATATAATCACGAAGCATTAGAAGTCTTTTAAGGACAGTGGACGCCTGTGTTTGTTGGTTGAGTAGATGGACTATTGGATGGTAGGATATACATTCTTCCTAACTTGATGATTTCGGGGACGAAATCCTTTTAGGGGGGGGGGGAGAATGTAACACCCCGTGAATTCTATAACATTATGCTTCACAAATTAAAGTTTAATTAATTCTAAATGAAAGAATTAAGGGAAATGGGTTACGCCATTGCGTTCATCTCGAAATTCTACTTGAGATAGAGTCTGAGTTTGCGCGAATCGGACTCCGTATGAAGGAGTTATGACCTTCGGAAGTTTTAAAATAAAATTTAAATTCAAACAGCTCAGTTTTAAATTCGAAATTCGAAAACAGGTTCAAACTGGGCTGGGCGGGAAAATTCCCGCCCAGAGACCAGGTCGACCATAGGGTCGACCATGGTGTCGACCTGGCCACCCCAGGTCGACCATAGAGTCGACCTGGCTGGCTAGGTCTGGCTCTGGCTCGAATTTCTGTGGCTCTGTGTGTCACTAGGGCTGACGTGTCACCTCTTGATTGGCTCTTTGAACTTTGTATGGTCTAGATTCCTCTTGTCTTCATCTGACAGCTCAAAACAATTTAAAAAACTATAAATACACCCTAAGTCTCAACTGAAAATTCACACAAAAAAATAAGAAAGGAGTCGTCATGCTGCCAGGGAGGAATTGAACATAGCTGTCAAGAGGGAAAAGCCTAGAGACGAATCAAATTAAGAAGAAGATTATAGTTTAATCAAAATCAACGCAACGTTAGTCTACCCAAAGGAGCACATCTCAATTCCAGAATTCAAAATCCAGAATTCAAGATTCTGCATTCGTTGTAAGTATTATGACCTTTCAGAATATGAATAAAGACTATGATGTGATTCGATGTAAATGAAATTAGAATTGTGTTATTGTATAAATTCTGCGTATTGTAATGGTTCTATGATGACTTGTGTATTGATGTTTGTGACATAAATTTGATTGATGCAAGCCTATTGAACAATTGTATATGAAAACAATGGCACTTGCAAGTTTGTGGCAAAAACTAGAATTTGATCCATTTATGTTTATACATATGGCATGGACTATATACATTCACTAAGTCTAAATTAAGGCTTATGTAAACATGTTCTAGATTTGAAACCTTTTATGCCCACTTGACCCAAAAACTATGATATCGTTCTCGTGTTTATTTGCAAGTATAATTGGATCTATGTTAAGTATCGTTTGGGTTTCATAAACTATGCAAGTTCATGTTTATTTGCAAGTATAATTGGATCTATATTAAGTATCGTTTGGGTTTCATAACCAATGCAAGTTCATGTTGAAATAGGCTATGTGATTAGATGTTATAATTGGACATTTTGGTGAATATAAAACATGCTAGTTTTGTGGTTGACATTATGCCAAGTTAAACATGTTTAAACGCAAGTTTGTATTAGCCTAAAGTATGCCATTTCATATGTTACCTACTTAGTTATACTTTGATTTGAATGCAAGTTCACATGACCCATCATTTATGTTAGTATCGCTAAATTGCAAGTTCATGCGCCACATACCTTTATGTATTACATGTTCTTGATTTCCCCTTTTTCTCACGTTTATAAAGTTGGGCTGAACTGTGACAAGCCCAACACATGTTGCGAACAAACGGGGGTAATAACGTTGGGTGTAAAACATGAAAATATATGTTGGCATGGTTGGCACATGCCAACGACAATGACATTTAAGCGGTATGAATTGATATACCCAAGAATAAAAGATATGACATTTACATATATAATTGTGATACAATAAAATATGTAAATTTAGAAAACACGATATGCTTAACCCGAGGTTGGATTGAGTTGTGATGTAAACCTTCCCGGACCCGCTCGGCTGTCCAGTAGTCACAACAATACCTATCCAATGTGGGTGGTTAAGCATTGAGACCAATAATGACCCGAGGTTAGACTGAGCTACGGTGTAAACCTGCCCGGAACCGACCGGCACATCCAGTAACCATAGCAATATCTGTCTAATGTGAGTGGTCAGGTGCTCTAAGAGGCTAAGGACAAATGGTAGGGTTAAGTCAACTATAACACTTAACCAAATTCAACATGTTAACAAGAATTGATGGGTGGGGTTAGGTAAATACAGACACTTAACCACTTAACATGTTTGACGAGAAAATCCTGGTAACGAGGGACCCGTTTCAGCAGTAACCCAAGTTAGGTATCATGGTACCCTGAAACTAGGCAGGGTGGGGCACGATTACTGGGCTGATTGTAAGCAATCAAACGATGGCGGTGGGTGCACAGTGTAGGTCTAACGGGGTGCGGGCGTGCACACACTTCGGAGCAGACAACCAGGGCCCTGGGGACACCAGTAGTATAACCTATGCCTTCTAGAATTTGTGTCGGGGCCGCCACCATGGGTCTTGATACACCCCATGGTGGGACCAACATAGGTATCTACAATTCTTGGGGGCCGTATGACACATGTTTACGCGAGTAGGAGCCGATCTTTAAATAAAAATGGGGATCACTTCACCCTTAGCATGGGGTGCCAGTTAAAGTAAGCTCAAGTAGGTGCAGAGATATAGTATGGGTGCGATAGTACATTCGACACTTCCTTAGCTTGTGACACTTTCCTGTTTTCAGTTTATGTCTATCATGCCCTTTTTCTTATTCACATACTGAAGAGTTACTAGATTTACTCAGGCTTTATGTCTGACTCTATTTTCTTTTCGTCTTCTTTTCTTTCGTTTCCCCCCCAGGTCCACAGGGAGGAAACAACTCAGCTCAGTCAGACTCTTTACAAGCTCCAAGAACGTAGATGTATGATTTGGATCTCTTTTGCTTGGATTATGGCTTTGGATATCACTATGGGGATTTTTGTCACTTTATTTATGTTTTATGCTTCTTTAATAATCAAGACAGTAATGAGGTTGTAATGTTGGAAGTATTTTGAGACAATTATGGAATGTTTTGTTTGAACACGTATTGATGAAATAAAAGTCTGTTTGGTTTCCGCTGTTTAAAATATGTGTATTTATATCTGTCTTGAGTTTATCTGTGGCTTTTACTTATAAACCTCCACCAAAGTTATGTCTATCATGCCCTTTTTCTTATTCACATACTGAAGAGTTACTAGATTTACTCAGGCTTTATGTCTGACTCTATTTTCTTTTCGTCTTCTTTTCTTTCATTCCCCCCCAGGTCCACAGGGAGGAAACAACTCAGCTCAGTTAGTCTCTTTACAAGCTCCAAGAACGTAGATGTATGATTTGGATCTCTTTTGCTCGGATTATGGCTTTGGATATCACTATGGGGATTTTTGTCACTTTATTTATGTTTTATGCTTCTTTAATAATCAAGACAGTAATGAGGTTGTAATGTTGGAAGTATTTTGAGACAATTATGGAATGTTTTGTTTGAACATGTATTGATGAAATAAAAGTCTGTTTGGTTTCCGCTGTTTAAAATATGTGTATTTATATCTGTCTTGAGTTTATCTGTGGCTTTTACTTATAAACCTCCACCAAAGTTAAGGCATTCCCTTTGTGAGTGACCTTAACGGAGGTGGGGTGTTTCAGGAGGCTTCCACGTACTATTTACATATATTCTCCATGTGTTGTTACTAGTCATCGCTTTGGGCATTAGTAGTATACCTCTCTTATTTCTTTTAGAGACAGTATTTTGAAGTTGTAATAATGGTTAGGATAATAAGCTATATTTTGGATTCCGCTACTCTGATAGATATGGTTTAGTTTTCAGCTTATGCACTGTCTCGCCTGTTTTATATCAAGTTATGTTATTATTATATTTTTTCCACTATAGGTTCTTGATGATTTATAGTTTCAAACCCCTTTCTTTTGACGACCGTCCCGTGCTGGTTGGACATTGGCACAGCGCATTTCAAGGGAAATGTCGGCTGGTGCGGGGCGGGCCGTCACACTTGGTATCAGAGCCTAGGTTGCGTAGTTTAACCTAGGGAAGACATCAGGGAGAGATAGTATACGTATATGAGAGCACGTATTTGTGATATTTTGGTTTTCAAAACCTATATATATATGTGTACTATTAGTATATCTAAGGATGAAGTCACACTGCACTGGCACCACTAAGGAGATGGCTAACCGTTTTCTCTTTACATATTTGACGATGAGCCGAAATACGAGGAGTACAGGTTCAGGGTCCAACAATGGGAATGTCCCTGATATAAGGACAATGTTTACTACCTTTATACGAGAGATGCTTAGGGATGCTCAGGGAGCAGTTGCAAATGCTGCTAACGGTGGTGGGGCAGTAGTGCAAGCGCCTAGAGCCAATTTTGCCAAGCTTTACAAGGATTATACTAGTCTTGGTGGGAAGTCGTTCCATGGAACAGAATCGGCTACAGAGGTTCAAGATTGGCTTGATAGTTGTGAGCGCATCTTCGAGGATTTGGGGATTGATGATGCAATGAAGAGAAAACTAGCATCACGTCAACTTCAAGGATGGGCTATGAATTGGTGGAATGCCATTAAAGCGGCTACTCTCGAGGATTAAGTTACTTGGAATCAATTTGAGACTCGTTTCAGTGACAAGTTTATTCCAACTGCTTAGAAATCAGAATTGTTTAGGAAATTTTTGGAGCTTAAGCAGAATGGTAGGTCAGTCTCGGAATATATTTCTGAATTCGATACCTTATCGAAGTATGGATTATTTCTTATCGATACTGCTGAGAAGAAGAACGAGAAGTTCATAATTGGCTTAGATGAGTACTTAGGGGAAAGACTTATAAACCACATCGATGAGACATTTGAATCTATTGTGGGGAAATCATTGAGATCAGAGAGCCTTTACCCTAAGTCGAAGACCGAGGTTGCTATTACAGCTGCAGTGGAGCCAAAGCCGCAAGCAAGCGGTGGAGGCAAGAATAATTCCCAGAATAAGAGGAAGCAGAACCAAACCAAGGATGGTCAGAAAAAAAAGAATAAGAAAGATATCGAGTGTTACAACTGTGGCAATAAGGGCCACTATGCCAGAGATTATCGATCAAAGCCAGCGGACAGGAAGTGCTTCAATTGTGGCCAAGTGGGACATCATATGGATAAATGTCCACAACCTCCTAAAGAGAAGAATGTCGTGAAAGCACATGCCATCAACACTGTTCCTTCTTCGTCGAATGCCCCCAACAGCGGCGGAGAAGGGAAAGAGTGTCGTTATCCAAGGTATGATTTCTATTTATGATGTTCCTGTTCGATTACTGTTTGATACCAAGGCTTCCCATTCCTTCATGCCTAGTGACCTAGTAGAAAGGTTGGAATTGGAACCCGAGATTGTCGATAGACCTTTAGTCGTGACAAACCCGATCGGTGGTTCGACTAGCCTTAATATGATTTGTCGTAATTTGGCTTATTGAGTCATGGATGTATGTTTGCTTGTGATTTCTTTGTTTTGGGCTTTACTGGGTTTGGCATTATTTTGGGAGTCGATTAGCTCCAAAGGTATGAGGTTGTGGTAGACTGTGAGGGATCTTCGGTGACCATTAGAGCGGATGATGGGCAAAGGGTGGTATTGGGTGGCCTACCTAGTGATGGGGTGATGACTAGTTTTCTAAATTCCCTTGACATCCTGCATGATGAGTTATCAGATGTGCCTATTGCTGGCGAGTATACGGAAGTCTTCGGGGAAGTGATCGGACTTCCACCACACCAAGAGATCGAGATTCGGATTGATTTAGTGAAAGATGCCAGACCTATAATGAGGCCACTTCGTCGTATGGCACCAAGGGAGCAGCGGGAGCTCGAGGTCCAAGTAAGCTATCTTTTGAAGAAGGGATTTATTCGAAGGAGTGTTTCCGAGTGGGGAGCACCAGTTGTATTTGCTACTAAGGCCGATGGTTCCCTTCGCTTATGTGTGGACTACCGCGAGTTGAACAAGGTGACTAGGAAGAATGAGTATCCTCTTCCACAGATAGATGACTTGTTTGATCTACTGAATGGAGCGAGTGTGTTCTCCAAGTTGGACCTTGCGGCCGGATTTCATCATCTCCGAGCAGTAGCTGAGAGCATACCTAAAACGGCATTTCGGATGCCGACTAGATTCTATGAGTGGTTGGTCATGCCATTTGGGTTGACCAACGCACCCGCATATTTTTTGGATCTTATGAATCGTGTTTTCAGGAATCAACTAAATAAGTTTGTTCATGTGATCGTGGATGATATCTTGGTTTACTCGAGGACAGAGGAAGAACACAAGGAACATTTGAGGATAGTGATGGAGGTATTGAGAAAACACCAATTGAAAGCGAAGTTTTCTAAGTGTCACTTCTGGAGGAGGGAAGTGAGAATCTTGGGCCATGTTGTTTTAGTGAATGGTATTGCCGTGGATCCTGCGAAGGTGGCTACGGTGCAAGATTGGTCTATGCCCAAGAATGCAACGGACATGAGAAGTTTCTTAGGGTTGGCCGGATATTATCGTAAGTTTATCCAAGACTTCTCCAAGATAGCGACACCGTTAACTCAGTTAACCAAGAAGAATCAAGCTTTTGCTTGGGACGAAAGGTGTGAGAACGCATTTAAGGGTCTAAAGGAGAAATTAATGTGTGCACCAGTTATTCCTAAGAGGAACAGAGAGATGACGGTATACACAGATGCTTGTGGTACCAGACTAGGTGCTGTACTGATGCAAGGAGGTAGGGTTGTAGCTTATGCTAGTCGGCAACTGAAACCACATGAAAAAGATATCCTACCCATGATTTGGAAATGGCAGCGATCGTGTTCGCGTTAAAAATGTGGAGACACTATCTCTTGGGAGAGAGATTCGAGAGGTTTACCGATCATAAGTCGTTAAAGTATCTTTTCTCTTAAAAGGATTTAAATCTTCGTCAGCAGAGATGGTTAGAGTTCTTGGCTTCATATGATTTCAAAATTGCATACACACCTGGGAAGGGAAATGCGGTAGTTGATGAATTGAGTATGAGACATGCCAGTTTAGGGGCTATGTTTCTTGAATGGAAGCAACTGCAGTATATCGCGGGATATGATTTCAGACCTAAGTGCGAGTTGGATCCAGAGATGTTAGCAAGTTTGACAATCGGCCGACTTTGATTGGGCGGATCGATTCCAGACAGGGGGACAATCCTAATCTATTGGAAATCATCTCCAAGGTAGAGATGGGTATCGACAGTGAGGAGATGAACAAGTATGAACTTGATAGGGAAGGATGGCTTCGAAAGAATGGGAGATTAGTTGTACCCAACGCTAATGGATTGACAGATGAAGTACGAGTCTCATCACTCGAAACTGACTATAAATCCCGGTGGTAACAAAATGTTGTTGGATCTAGATTAACCCTAGAGGGGGGGGGGGGTGAATAGGGCTTATCACAGTTTTTAAACTGAATTGAAAAACTGACAGGATATTAAAATAATAAAAAAATCACAGAATGCAGCAGAAATAAAAGCGTAGAAAATAAATCACACACAGATACACCCAGCTTCGGCAAAACCCTGCCTACTGCTGCATTCCTAAGGTTTCTACTAGGTGTTATTAACAGATCCCGCATACAAGACCATGTACACTCGCAGCGCCTGCTCCTGTCCTAACCCTACGTTCAAAACCCTAGACTGACTGATATCCCCTCAATCAGATTTCCCGAATTACAAACCCTGTAACTCGTAACCCTAGAATTTACAGACTCTAGTGGACTGCCGGTCAACACCCTGACTGGAACTCTAGAATTTTACAGACTTCTAGAAAAATTGTTCAGAATTGTTTACAGAAGAAAATTAAAAACAAAACAAAATTAGATAATCAAAGAAAACCCTAGGAGTTTAAATATAAGGGGTCATCCCCTTTTAGAACTATGTTGGCCGACCCCTTTCAAAGTTGATCCGCTCTCTTTGTTTTAGCCCGATCTATTTCTTTAGTTCTCTGGGAAACAAAAATGGCGGCGATACAAAGGGGATTAGGGTTTCTGAAATCCTCCTCAAATCAAGATGCTTGAATGATCGAATCTGTCTCTCTGAAGCTCAAGACATGGTAGCTTTCTCGTGCTTCGATTTGGCTTCCCTCTCTGGCACTCGATCGAAACCCTAATGAAACGTTGTAAGTGAATTTAAACTTCAATTGCTCTGCCTTTTGATTTATTGATGCTTGGGTTTTCGATTTGAGAAGTTGGGTTGGTTTTCGATTTGCTGTGTGTTGCCTATGATGAATTTGGTGTGTATAAATATGGGGTATATCCGTAAACCCTAAACTCTGATTTCGTTTTAAAATAACTTGGCCTGATTATGCTTGTTTCCCCCTTTTGAATTCTCGGCTGAATGATTGTACTTGCGTGATTCTTGTGATTGAAATCGAGTCATACTGGAAATATATTATTTGTTGTCCCTTCTGAGATTATGCTGTGACTCATTTCTTTGACTACTTGATTTCTTGCCAAAAATTGATGCCATTGTCCCAAAATGGATTTCTTGCTTGTAAAAAAAACGTTGTTTAAAACTGGAAACAGTTTTTCCCATTGCTAGATTTGAAGGCAATATTTGATTTCCAACCATAATTTCTGCATGCCTTAAACACAGATTAAATCATTCATGTTTGTGCCGAAAATTCTGTCTTTGAATTTGTGAATGATGTTGCCTTGTTATGTTTGATTGATGGCCATGCATGAGATTAGTACTTGCCATAAAAGAAACGTGCAATCCTGGAAACCCACAGGCATTTGCCAAACAGGAAATTGTTTGCTTGTGTGTTTTAACCTGTGGTTAAAACTGGAAACATAAAGTTAATTTCATTGTAAAGCTGGAAACAATATAAATTGTTTCTTTCTGAGATTTGCTCCACTGTATTGATTTCCAACAACTGCCTTTCTGTATTGATTTCACACAAGCTTTGCTGTTTTAAGCTTTGACATATTTATGTTTGCACCTCTTTTATCTTCATCACTGTATACAGTCATACTTCATGTTCAATGTCTCTATGTGAAACTGTGTACATAAACTTCCAGCTGCTTTGAACAAAACTGCCTGAATCATGCTGTATACATGTGTGCTTTAGCTTATACTTGCTTCCACTTTGTGCACACTGTCTTGTTTACTTGTGTATGAGAATGATGGTATTTTCTTGCCTCAGCCATGTTACTTGTAATGCTGGCATATCATGTTTCTCTTTTGACCTGTTATAATTGTCTTGCCTGTTGTTGTCACTTGAAGCTTGAACCCTTATTAAGACAGTACGTGTACCATGCTGTTGCATCTTCACTGTGTATAGTTGAACTGCTCCATATTGTTGTATATGCACCATGCTTCACCTTTAACTTCATACTTAATCACCCTGTATTGAGCCTTACACCATGCGTACATGCAAATGCTGTTTCACTATTTTGTTCATGTATAACATGTTTCATTTTGTAGCTGCATGTCCCATTTAAATCTGCCATTATTGATCACCACTGCTGGGCTAGCTACACATTGAATGTTGACATCACTTCATCATAGCACTGTATCATGCATTGTTGTCCATGCTGCATAAATAACTTTGCCATGTAAAACTGTCTTGTGCCATCATGCATGCTGTACCCATTTCTTGCTCACTTGTCTTGACTCAGCTTGAACCTGTTTGAGTCTTCTTTGCCTTTGTGCTTAAATAGATTTTCATGAACCTTTGTTTGCATCTCTGTCCATTCATATGTATTTGTAATAACTGAGCTGATTGCATGTTGAATGTTGCATCTACTTATTTATATTGATGATGTTGAACTATCACTTTGCTGTGTCACCTCCTTGTCGTCCATGCTTTCAAATCTGCCTTGTTCTAGATGTGCTTGTGATTGAACTTGATCAAGTCTTTGCTGAACACTTTTGCTGACATGTACTCGACTAAAAATATTATCATTGCACTGAGTCGAGAAGGTCTACATGGCTACTTCTCAGTTGTGTGCTGATTGGCGAGGCAGTGCACACGTGTATATATATACGTGTGTATTTGCAGCCATTCAGAAAATATCCTATCCCTGTATATATATATATATATATATATATATATATATATACTGTCTAGACACAGTCGGATTAACAAATCAGATCAAGTCAGAAAAATGATGAGAAACACACCAGAAAACTGAGGCAAATAAAATTTTCAAAATTAGAAATTATATCTGCTAGAATTTAGAAATTATTTCTGTTCAAGATACTATGTGTGTGTTTCCATATATGACAGGTAAGCAAGAAGATGACTGGACTGGCTGTGAGCAGTGAAGACTGAAATGACATTACTGACTGACTAGGAGGCTGGAGAGACAGAAGACAGTGGATAAACATTGTGTCAAAGTGATATAAGTGAAATGTACAAATGAGATTGAGTGTAACTGAATGTATGTATGAATGATTGTGAATAAATGTACTGTTTGAATATTTGAAATAAAATATTATATTTAACCAAAATACTGTGTAGATATTTGAGTTTCTGTATAGATGCATTTTGTTTAAATATAAATATTATATTCCTGTCTGTAATGTGATATAACAGTACAATAACAAACACATTCAAAATAATATATACTTGTTTGTTATCATCAAACAAAAATCATATAATTGTGTATACAACACCGTTATATACAACAATCTCCCCCTTTTGATGATGACAAACAAATAAACGATTTTGAATATAATAAATGTGTTTGTTCATGAATATTTGAACTCCCCCTATTTAAATGCTTAAATGCTCCCCCTACAACAGAAACTTCCCCTATAACTGTGCATGAGTGAAATGTATGGATAATAATAAATTTTCAAAATTAAAAATATTTATAAAATATTCACTCACAAATCAAAATCTAATCCATTCTCCCCCTTTTGTTATCATCAAAAGGATACAGATTTTAAAATACAGATGACAATTGACTAAAAATATAATTTCAGCTTAAGAGGAAGAACAGTCATCATAAATTTCAATCAGTCAAACAAAAAGCATAATAAACTGAGAACAGGTGGCATATTTCACATTGTAGAGAATGATGGATGAAATTAATATAAAATGGAGAGAGTTATAAAAATATGAATATTTTTCAATTATTTTATGATTTTATAAAAAAATGGAGCTCAAGAACAGTGACGGATTCGGACTATAATTAATAATTCAATTTAAGTGATAAAATCGTATAATCTCAAATCCCAATCCCTATCAATCAACAAATCATAATACGTTATAAGATTTCAACACATTTCGCAGATTAAAAGGTGGATTGATAGGCTGGTTTTTATACACAGAGGAGAATTTCAAATTTATTTCAATTTATAGCACACTTTTTTTTTTAATTTAAGAGCACACTGACCGCGCATAACCAGAGCTTGGATTTTTAAATGGGGTCAGTCGCAGCTTAAATTATAAGTTGTCTCATAACCATGCATGACCAGAGCTTGGATTTTTAAATGAGATTAGAGACACACTTATGCATTAATTATATTTATTATTTTCAGCTTTAAAAAGGAAAAAACTCCTCGGCATATACAACCAATATATGGATGATAGAAAATGGGGTAGGTACAGAAAATGGACTGTGAAATAAATTTCTAAATTAATTATATTATGAAATACGCTCGACTATATCGGGATTATTGAAAATTTTCAATTATCACTAATTCTGAATAATAACATAGTCCAAATTCTATCACAAATATTTCCACTATTTATCCAAGAAGATTTTTAAAAAATATTAACTCTCCACATTAATATAAAGTCATGATTGATGGTAGAATGATGGAAGATAAAGATGATGGTCGTGAAATAATCGCCAATTCAAAGATATTATAATAAATGTTCAATCATCATGAAAATATTAATAAAATCTCCTCTTGTTGTGAAATATACTGCAGTCACAATTCATCACAATTTCAAAATCTGATAATAATTATTGATGAATTATAAATACAGTTCAATTTTGGATATTGATTTCAATTTCTGAATGAATAATCAATAAATTAGTTTAAAATTGAAATTCAATTACAAGAGGAATATGAAGAGCTATACAAAACAAGAAGGATAAGAAAAGAATATATATATACATAAAAATTCAGCGCTCCTGATACCACTTGGTGTCTCTATTAACAAATTTTAATTACAAAGCCCAAACAGACAGAATTAACAAGTTTGCACATTTTTCAAAGCTGCAGATAAGAACTAGAAATTATTTGAAACAGTATCAGAGCAGCACAGAAAACAATATCCCATCAGACTTGTCAGAGGATGGTCACATAAGATCATTCATGATCCAAGATTAGACATACTGTTTATTGGAAATCATTTGAGGAATATGAAAAACTCTAGATTCAATGAATCGATCACACCAAATTATTAGTTTCACATTCAAGATATGTGTGTGATTCAGTAAATCAATAATTTCAAATTCAAGATATGTGTGTGATTCAGTAAATCAATAATTTCAAATGATTTTAAACAAACAGATATTCAAATCAAATAACGATGAAATAACAGAGAAATTCAAGACTGGGTTTTCAAAGAAATTTTTCACAAGTATCTTTGACAAGTACACAGAATTTTTCAGAATATTTACATCAAGTTGGAAAGAAAATTCATGATCCAAAAATAGTGGTTTATTCAAAATCACTTGAAATAAATGTAATTCTTAAGATACAATGAATCAATCACATAGGATTAATAATTGCAGATATGAGAGGTGTGTGAGATTCAAAATATCAAAAATTTCAAATGATCTTAAACAAACAAAATTCCAAACCAGATGATCATGAATAATAGAGAATTTCAAGATGTAAGCAATGTTTCAAGAATATCTAAGCCAATCTGAAATCAATGGAATTATCACAACTGATAAATAGTAAAGTGATGTAATGAGTATAAATTTACAAGCCTTTCCAAAATGAATTAGAAGAAACTCAAACAGCATAGGTGTGTGAAATTCCATAACTTTTCAGATCTTCAAAATTTAGAATTCAAAACGACAGTGTTCAAGATATGATGAGAATACATCAACACTGTTAAGAATTCAAAAGAAAAATTTCACAACAGTTGCAGATATATACAAAGTTATAATTCAAGATCTGGAAGACATCAGATTTTTATTCAAATACACTACATTTCCAGAAGATCATGAATACTGCAAATGGAAGTTAAGAAAGCCCAAGAAGAAAAGAAATATTGCAGTGTAAAACAAAAAATAGAAAAAGAGGTAGAAGAGGAAATAAACAACAAAAAAAAATATTTACAAAGATGAGATTAGAAATTTTACCTGCAAACGATGTAAACCAGAATCTCTAACTCATCAGATGTGGTTAAGGAACTGTGAATGATTCTGTGATATGTAGCAGTTTGAATCCAGTTTTTCTTTTGCTATGCAGTTCCTCAGCCTCCTTTGGTACCTAACTGTTAAGAGAATTGAGTGGTTTAACGAAAGTAGTAAAACCACTCATAGTTTTGTTCATATCTTTTAGTACCCAAATCTGTTTATATAACAAACCATTAGAATTAACTTTCGTACCCTTAGGAACCCAAATCTGTTTGAATTTAACGAAGTTTGTTTTATTTCCTTTTTGGATCCAAGATTGTTTAGATGGATTATTATAAAACAAGTTTGCATCACGTTTATGATTCAAAAATCCTCTGAGATTATCAAAGTTTGAATTTTCAAGTTGATTCTTTCCAAAGTAGTTTGAAGAATTTTTCAAATCATTTGAATTCAGTTTTTCAAAAACATTTGTTTTCCCAAATCCAAGACCATGTTTATTTCCAATAGAATTTTGGTTCTGCAACAACATATTCATCGACTTTTCACTATTAGAAAATTTAGTCATAGTTGACTCTAGTCGTTGAATTTTGAATTTTAGATCACCGTTCTCTTTTATTAAATCTAAACAGCGGTTATCAGTGATCTTCCTTTCAGCATCATTTTGTTTCAAAACCAAATTTTTAGATTCATGAGATTTAATTTTGGTTTGGGATTCAGCAATTTCAAATTCAAAATGTTTTCGACTTTCAGATTCAAATTTCTTGAAATTTTCAATCTCATTTTCAAGTTCTTTCAAAATCGAATTCGATTTCAACAAATTTTCCTTTTCGGCAACTTCAAGTCTGGAATGAATATTAGTTTTAAAAATTTCAAATTCTTTTTGCAGATGATTGTTCAAACTTGATAACTCAATCTTGTTGTTTTTTAAGATCAGAATTTCATTTTCAAACTTTTGAATAATTTTATTGAGATGAACAAGATTGGTTTCCAATTTCAAACAATTTTTGCAATCAGAATTTGAAGAGTTTTTAAAAGATTTAAGCTGTGATTCCAAAACATCAATTTTGCTGGTCAACTCACGATTCTTAGATTTCAAGGATTTATTTTTGAATTTGAATCTGTCAACAGATTTAGTTAAGTCCACGCACATACAAACTAAATCTTCATAAGAGAAATTTCCTATTTCTTCGTTTGTTGAATCTCCATCGTTAGATCTATCTGTTTCTCCGTTCAAGATTAGATCTGAATCTGAGTTGTCACTTCGGGATTTTAAGGAGCCGTCATCAATTTGTCCATACATTGTATTGAGAGCTATCTAGATTTCCTGCGCAGTCAAACAATGGGAGATAAAGCAGTATCGATCATCATCAAAATGTGAATATAAGATATGCGTAGCACGATTATTAAAACATATATCTACCTTATCAAATCCATTAACAATAACATTCAAACATTTAAGATTGATAGATTTTAAATAGGATTCCATTTCAGATTTCCAATTCAAAAAATCTGTACCATTAAAAATAGTTGGAGATGAACTAGACTGACAACTAGGATTATCCATGACTCTAGAGTTAAAAAATACCTGCTCTGATACCACTTGTTGGATCTAGGTTAACCCTAGAGGGGGAGGGGGGGGGGTGAATAGGGTTTATCCCAGTTTTTAAACTGTATTGAAAAACTGACAGGATATTAAAATAATAAACAGATCACATAATGCAGCAGAAATAAAAGTGCAGAAAATAAATCACACACAGATATACCCAGCTTCGGCAAAACCCTGCCTACTGCTGCATTCCTAAGGTTTCTACTAGGTGTTATAAACAGATCCCGCATACAAGACAATGTACACTCGCAGCGCCTGCTCCTGTCCTAACCCTACTCTCAAAACCCTAGACTGACTGATATCCCCTCAATCATATTTCCCGAATTACAAACCCTGTAACTCGTAACCCTAGAATTTACATACTCTAGTGGACTGCCAGTCAACACCCTGACTGGAACTCTAGAATTTTACAGACTTCTAGAAAAACTGTTCAGAATTGTTTACAGAAGAAAATTAAAAACAAAACAAAATTAGATAATCAAAGAAAACCCTAGGAGTTTAAATATAAGGGGTCATCCCCTTTTAGAACTATGTTGGCCGGCCCCTTTCAAAGTTGATCCACTCTCTTTGTTTTAGCCTGATCTATTTCTTTATTTCTCTGGGAAACAAAAATGGCGGCGATACAAAAGGGATTAGGGTTTCTGAAATCCTCCTCAAATCGAGATGCTTGAATGATCGAATCTGTCTCTCTGAAGCTCAAGACATGGTAGCTTTCTCGTGCTTCGATTTGGCTTCCCTCTCTGGCACTCGATCGAAACCCTAATGAAACGTTGTAAGTGAATTTAAACTTCAATTGCTCTGCCTTCGATTTATTGATGCTTGGGTTTTCGATTTGAGATGTTGGGTTGGTTTTCGATTTGCTGTGTGTTGCCTATGATGAATTTGGTGTGTATAAATATGGGGTATATCCGAAAACCCTAAACTCTAATTTCGTTTTAAAATAACTTGGCCTGATTATGCTTGTTTCCCCCTTTTGAATTCTCGGCTGAAAGATTGTTCTTGCGTGATTCTTGTGATTGAAATCAAGTCATACTGGAAATATATTATTTGTTGTCCCTTCTGAGATTATGCCGTGACTCATTTCTTTGATTACTTGATTTCTTGCCAAAAATTGATGCCATTGTCCCAAAATGGATTTCTTGCTTGTAAAAAAACGTTGTTTAAAACTGGAAACAGTTTTTTCCATTGCTAGATTTGAAGGCAATATTTGATTTCCAACCACAATTTCTGCATGCCTTAAACACAGATTAAATCATTCATGTTTGTGCCGAAAATTCTGTCTTTGAATTTGTGAATGATGTTGCCTTGTTATGTTTGATTGATGGCCATGCATGAGATTAGTACTTGCCATAAAAGAAACGTGCAATCCTGGAAACCCACAGGCATTTTCCAAACAGGAAATTGTTTGCTTGTGTGTTTTAACCTGTGGTTAAAACTGGAAACATAAAGTTAATTTCATTGTAAAGCTGGAAACAATATAAATTGTTTCTTTCTGAGATTTGCTCCACTGTATTGATTTCCAACAACTGCCTTTCTGTATTGATTTCACACATGCTTTGCTGTTTTAAGCTTTGACATATTTATGTTTGCACCTCTTTTCTCTTCATCACTGTATACGGTCATACTTCATGTTCAATGTCTCTATGTGAAACTGTGTACATGAACTTCCAGCTGCTTTGAACAAAACTGCCTGAATCATGCTGTATACATGTGTGCTTTAGCTTATACTTGCTTCCACTTTGTGCACACTGTCTTGTTTACCTGTGTATGAGAATGATGGTATTTTCTTGCCTCGGCCATGTTACTTGTAATGCTGGCATATCATGTTTCTCTTTTGACCTATTATAATTGTCTTGCCTGTTGTTGTCACTTGAAGCTTGAACCCTTATTAAGACAGTACGTGTACCATGCTGTTGCATCTTCACTGTGTATAGTTGAACTGCTCCATATTGTTGAATATGCACCATGCTTCACCTTTAACTTCATACTAGATCACCCTGTATTGAGCCTTACACCATGCGTACATGTAAATGCTGTTTCACTATTTTGTTCATGTATAACATGTTTCATTTTGTAGCTACATGTCCCATTTAAATTTGCCATTATTGATCACCACTGCTGGGCTAGCTACACATTGAATGTTGACATCACTTCATCATAGCACATGCATTGTTGTCCATGCTGCATAAATAACTTTGCCATGTAAAACTGTCTTGTGCCATCATGCATGATGTACCCATTTCTTGCTCACTTGTCTTGACTCAGCTTGAACCTGTTTGAGTCTTCTTTGCCTTTGTGCTTGAATAGATTTTCATGAACCTTTGTTTGCATCTCTGTCCATGCATATGTATTTGTAACAACTGAGCTGATTGCATGTTGAATGTTGCATCTACTTGTTTATATTGATGATGTTGAACTATCACTTTGCTGTGGCACCTCCTTGTCGTCCATGCTTTCAAATCTTCCTTGTTCTAGATGTGCTTGTGATTGAACTTGATCAAGTCTTTGCTGAACACTTTTGCTGACATGTACTCGACTAAAAATATTATCATTGCACTGAGTCGATAAGGTCTACATGGCTACTTCTCAGTTGTGTGCTGATTGGCGAGGCAGTGCACACGTGTATATATATACGTGTGTATTTGCAGCCATTCAGAAAATTTCCTATCCCTGTATATATATATACTGTTTAGACACAGTCGGATTAACAAATCAGATCAAGTCAGAAAATGATGAGAAACACACCAGAAAACTGAGGCAAATAAAATTTTCAAAATTAAAAATTATATCTGCTAGAATTTAGAAATTATTTCTGTTCAAGATACTATGCGTGTGTTTCCATATATGACAGGTAAGCAAGAAGATGACTGGACTGGCTGTGAGCAGTGAAGACTGAAATGACATTATTGACTGACTAGGAGGCTGGAGAGACAGAAGACAGTGGATAAACATTGTGTCAAAGTGATATAAGTGAAATGTACAAATGAGATTGAGTGTAACTGAATGTATGTATGAATGATTGTGAATAAATGTACTGTTTGAATATTTGAAATATTATATTTAACCAAAATACTGTGTAGATATTTGAGTTTCTGTATAGATGCATTCTGTTTAAATATAAATATTATATTCTTGTCTGTAATGTGATATAACAGTACAATAACAAACACATTCAAAATAATATATACTTGTTTGTTATCATCAAACAAAAATCATATAATTGTGTATACAACACCGTTATATACAACAAATGTATCAAGACATGAAGCAGACCTAGTACTTGGAAGGGATGAAGAGAGACGTTGGGAAGTTTATATCCAAATCCATGAATTGCCAGTTGGTTAAAGCCGAGAAAAAGAAGCCTAGTGGTTTTTTGCAACCGTTGGAAATTACCGAATGGAAATGGGAACAAGTCTCGATGGATTTCATTGATAGTTTACCAAGGACTAGATCGGATCATGATAGCATTTAGGTGATTGTGGATCGGTTGACCAAAAGTGCAAGGTTTATACCGGTCAAGTCGAAAAGAACGGCAACTAAGTTAGCGGAATTGTATATGAAGTGGGTAGTGAGATTTCATGGAGTACCTATGTAACACCCCACCTCCACTAGGATCACTCCTTAGAATGTACTAGCTTTGGAGGGGCGTTATTGTGAAGGTAAACATGCACAGAGATATCGCAAGACAGAATATATGAAAATAAATATAAGTAAAGCAGCGGTAGCAGATAAAAACCCATCATCATCATCTCAGAAAACCAACATAGTCAAGTACATAATATCAAAATGTCATGATCCAAAATACAACATAAGTCTAGATACGTGATAACAAAATACATGGTAAAACATCAGTACTAATCCCCAGAAATAAAAGATAAGCCACAGCTAGCTCAGATCCATACATGAACTATCCAACAAGCAAGCCAAAGATCCACTAAGCAGATGTAGCCCCTCCCTGAGAACCTGTGGGGGGGGGGGGGAACGGAAGAAAAGAAGCGAAAGAAAACAGGTCAGTCAAAAAGACTGGTAAGCCCTACTACGATCAATCTATAAACTAATAAAGTTAACAGCATGATGGAAACTGAGATGAACATACTGGCAATAGATAAAGGTGACATCACATAGATGAGATTAAACTTTGCACCACAGTGTACTAGCAAACCCACAAAACAGATCTTGATCCCTTAGCCCAAACTTTGGCCCAATAACATGAAGTGACCTTAGTATAAGGTCCAGCCCAACGGTCTAGTCGATCGGCTCCCTATAAACCTAACACGTCCAGTGTTGGTGTCCATACGGCCCACATGGATGTAGTCAGACTGCGCTGGGTCCACCTTTGGGTGTATCAAGCCCTCGGGTGTCAACCCCAGACACCTAAGCAATAATGCACAGTCTAAACCTACTGGTACCCGTGCCTCGAGTTTGTCCAATATCGGACTACGTGCACGTCCGTAGCCCGCCGGACCCGCACCGCTGTACCACTCAGCCGTCGCTTTGGTCGCTTACATCCGTCCAGTAATCGTGCCCCGCCCTAACCTAGCTGTAGGGTTGTGGTGATACCAAACTGGGATTACTGCTGGAACAGACCACGTTGCTAGGGTTTCTAAGAGGGTTAAGTGTGGTTTTAACCCCTCACTAATCATGGATTAAATTAGTTAAGTGTAACCACTTAACCCCATCTAATCCTCGCATCCCCATTATTGGTTAAGTATTAGTGGGCCATGACTTAACCCTAATCATGAGGCATTAATTAATTAACGCACCCAACCTCTCACATTAGACATCCGTGGTTACCTGGGAAGATTTACACCACATCTAGGTCTAACCTCGGGTCTTATGGTGCAACATGACCAACTACCCACATTAGACCCCACGTTGTGGTTACCTGGGAAGATTTACACCACAACTAGGTCTAACCTCGAGTTGGCCATATCATGTTATCTAATGTCATGTCCACTTTAAAACATATTTACAAGTTAACATATACTTGGGTAGACCTAACTGAATAGGTAAATTCCCAAGGGGTAGACCTAACTTAATAGGTAAATTCCCAATCTTTTAGTTTCATGTATTTTTAAGTTTACCCAAACCCCCCAACGTCATTATATCGCTTACATATTCGTCATAACGCATAAGGGTATAAAAGGTAACTTGGCGTAACATACATGATGAGCTTCACATATCATACTAATGATGCATAACATGTTAGACTTGCAAATCATGTCATAGTGAACTCGCATAAACATGCATAGCTTATTAAATATGCATAACATGGTAAGGTGAACTTGCATAAACATGCATAACCCATTAAACTTGCATAACATGGTAAGGTGAACTTGCATAAACATACATAACCCATAAAACATGTATAACATGGTAAGGTGAACTTGCATAAGCATGCATAATCCATTAAACATGTATAACATGGTAAGGTGAACTTGCATAAGCATGCATAATCCATTAAACATGTAGAACATGGCATAGTAAACTCGCATAAGCATGCATAACTTATGAAACATGTAAAACATGGCATAGTAAACTCGCATAAGCATGCATAACTTATGAAACATGTAAAACATGGCATAGTAAACTCGCATAAGCATGCATAACTTATGAAACATGTAAAACATGGCATAGTGAGTTCGCATAAGCATGCATAATCAAATAAACTCACATAAATCTCAACTTTCACCACATATTAACTTTAGAGTTTGTAAAGTGAAGGTAAGAGGGCTTACAAATATAAACAAGTCACAAATCCACCAAATAAGATGAAGAAGCCCTTTGAAAACCCAAAACAAAGCTTCAAATAAGAAAACCCTTTGGCAAAATCCCAAAAACACAAACTTAGCAAATCAAACTTGCAACTTAATGAAGTATGCAAGTTATTAAGCATTCATACAACATAGAAAAGGTTGTATGATCATCATATCTTCATAGGATTAAACTTTGAGGGAAGTGGAGGTTAGGGTTTTTAGGTGGAGGCCATTTGAGGATTCAATTTGACATAGTTTAGTTGCTAGATTGATTAATGAGGCTTTAGGGTAGGATTAGGGGTATATTTATAGAGAATTAGAGTGTTTTAAGCCCTAGGATTAACCCTAGGTTAGTTTAGGCCCGTCAGATCTCGGAACTCTCTAGAACCAAGCCACAAGACCCAACCCAAATCAGAAATGGTGCACCAGGCTAAACTGCCCGGGCACCCCCTGTCGACAGGGCTGTCGACACCCTGGGGGCCCTGTCGACAGGGCTGTCGACAAGCGGGTCCTGGCGGGAATTTTTCCCGCCTGCTCCAGATTGCCCTAACCCTTGTTTTTAAATTAAATTTAAATCTGTTTTTACTTAGGAATTTTCTGAAAACTTCCATGGGCCTTAACCGGGCCATACGGACTCCGATTTTCGAAAACTCGGACTCTATTTCGCGTATTTTTCCGAGACGAACGCAATGGCATAGCCCGTTTCCCTTGATTCAGATTTTTGAATTAAATTCTGCCTCGATTTATGTTATAACAGGTTATTGAAAATACGGGTTGTTACATTCTCCCCTCCTTAAAGGATTTCGTCCCCGAAATCTTCAAGTTAGGAAGAACGTATCCTACCATCCAATCATCCATCTACTCAAAACATCATCCACGAGCAATCATTGTCCTTACAAGATTCTAAATGCTGGATGAACATATGCAGGAGTGTGTGTATATGTACTTATCTAATGCAAAGATCAATGCAAAATATGTTAGTGAAATGTATCCATATGTATGCAAATCCCTAACATAATGTATAATATCTACATGTGTGCTCAACCATACATCCATATGCAACATCCATGTGATAGCATACAGAATTCCATCCATGAATAAACATAAACACCCATGCACATGCAATATGAGAAGTGTGTGAGCCGATCTAGTGCCTACTGTGTATCATGCATCCACGAGTAACCACTTGCAAACACTTGCAACCACTTGCATCCATCAATCATAACATGTCTCAAACACATGTTTCATCCAAAGGGTTCTACCTAAGGTTCTCATGATAAGATAGACACGATGAACTAGATAAACTAGATAGACATGGATAGCAAAAAGAAAGAGATTGAGAGTGTACCCTCAAAAAGAAATGGATAAAGCCTACGCATCTTCTCTTCAGTCTCCCAAGTCGCGTCTTCCTCGGCTTCACCCCATTCAACTTTCACCAACTTGACCTCACGATTCCTAAGCTTCTTGGTCTCTGTCCCCAAGATACGAGTCGGAGCTCTCCTCAAAGTTGCTTCTTTCTCTACTTCCACGTCTTCAAGAATGCTAGGTTCAACCACCTCAGCGGACTCATGTAGGCACTTTCGGAGATGCGAGACATGGAAGACATTATGCACTCCGGACAACTTCTCGGGCAATTGCACTTTATAAGCCATCTTCCCAATTCTCTCTATGACTGGAAACGGTCCAACAAACCTCGGTGCTAACTTCCCCACGGCTCTAAACCGAACCACATTCCGCAAAGGAGAAACCTTTACGAAAACCATGTCCCCAACCTCAAACTCCAAATCGGATCTCCGCTTGTCAGCATAGGATTTCTGTCGGTCTTGGGCCGCCTTCATCCGTCTCCTAATCAGCTCGACCTTCTCGGATGTATCTCTAATCATGTCAGGTCCAAGTATAAGCTTGTCTGTAGTCTCCCACCAACATGTAGGTGACTTGCATGGTCTCCCATATAAAGCCTCAAACGGTGCCATACCAATGCTCGCCTGATAACTGTTATTATAAGCAAATTCTACAAGAGGAAGGTGGTCTTCCCAAGTACCACCAAAATCCAAGATGCAAAGTCTCAACAAGTCCTCAAGCACTCGATTCACCCTTTCGGTCTGGCCATCCGTCTGTGGGTGATAAGCTGTACTCAGATTCAACCTTGTGCCCATAGCTTCCTGCAAACTGTTCCAGAACTGACTAGTAAAGATGGGGTCTCGGTCACTGACTATGCTGGAAGGGACTCCATGTAGTCGTACTATCTCACGAAGATATACTGATGCTAGTCCAGATGCAGTCCTTTTGCTCTTTACTGGGATAAAATGAGCACTCTTCGTAAGTCTATCTACAATGACCCAAATGCTTGTATTCCCCTTCCTTGACCTTGGAAGCCCATCAATAAAGTCCATAGAAATACTCTCCCACTTCCATAGCGGGACCTCTAGAGGATGCAATAGCCCACCGGGCTTCTTCGACTCAGCTTTTACTCTCTGACAAACAACACATCTGGAGACAAACTCTGCCACATCTTTCTTCATTCCAGGCCAGAAGAAAATGCGCTTCATATCCTTATACATCTTATCTCCACCCGGATGTATAGTCATCTTGGAGCGATGTACTTCTTCAAGAACTTTCCTTACCAAGTCTTCCACCCTCGGAACACAAAGCCTTCCGTCTCTACTCAGCCAACCCTTGTCATCTATAGAATATCGAGAAAGGTGATTAGATGTCTCCCCTCGAATCAGCTTCTCCATAATCTCAATTATCTGAGGGTCTTCCTTCTGCGAAGCCCCAACTTGATCCAGAAGGGTAGGCCTGAGCTCTAGAGATGCCAAAGAACCGGTCATTGACTCAACTGTCAAGGAAAAATCAAAGGTTGCCAAGAACTCTAAATTCTTCATCTCAACAAATAGAGGACTTAGTGTCAACCTTTTTCTACTCAACGCATCTGCTACAACATTCCCTTTGCCAGGGGTATAGGATATCTCAAAATCATAGGAAGCCAAGAATTCCATCCACCTCTGCTGCCTCAAGTTCAGATCCTTCTGCGAAAAGAGATATTTCAAAGACTTATGATCAGTATACAGCTCAAATCTCTCTCCCAGAAGATAATGGCGCCATGCCTTAAGCGCATACACAATCGCTGCCAGCTCTAGATCGTGAACAGGATAATTCTTCTCATGCACCTTGAGTTGTCTGCCACCAAAGCATATAACTCTGCCTTCTTGCATCAGAACGGCGCCCAACCCCGTGCCACAAGCATCGGTGTATACGGTAAATATCTTACCACCATCGGGTAAAGCTAAAACAGGTGCTGAGGTAAGGGCTCTCTTGAGTCTCTGAAAAGCAAACTCACAATCCATATCCCAAGCAAAAACTAAGTTCTTCTTCGTCAACTTAGTGAGAGGAGCGGATATCTTCGCGAAGTCCTTAATGAACTTCCGGTAAAAACCTGCAAGACCGAGAAAACTTCTTACTTCGGTTGCATTCCTTGGAGTCTTCCAATCCTGGACAACCACTACTTTAGCGGGATCCACCGCCAAGCCTTGCTTAGATACTATATGCCCAAGGAACCGAACTTCCCTTCTCCAAAAGTGACACTTGGAGAACTTGGCCTTCAACTGATGCTCCCTAAGCGTATCCATCACTTGCACAAGATGCCTCGCGTGTTCTTCTTCATCTTTGGAGAAGATCAGAATATCATCTACGAAGACCACGACAAACTTATTCAAGAACTCCCGAAACACCCTACTCATCAAGTCCACAAAATACGCGGGTGCATTCGTCAAACCAAACGGCATCACAAGCCATTCGAAGAATCCATCTGGAGTTCTGAATGCAGTCTTGTCTATACTATCTTCAGCCACTCTGAGCTGATGAAATCCAGTAGCCAGATCAAGCTGAGAGAAAACAGAAGCACCAACAAGCTGGTCAAAGAGATCATCGATCCTCGGTAACGGGTGTCTGTTCTTCTTAGTCAGCTTATTCAATTCTCGATAATCCACACAGAGTCGAAGAGAACCATCTGCCTTAGTAGCAAACACCACAGGCGCTCCCCATTCGGATATACTTCTTCTGATGAAGTTCTTCTCAAGCAATTCCTTCACTTGCTTGCTGAGCTCCCGTCTCTCACGCGGAGCCATGTGCCGAACGGGCAAAGAAACAGGCTTAGCATTATCCACCAGGTAAATGCGAAAATCAATCTCTCGTTTCGGGGGCAACCCCTTAACTTCCTCAAAAACATCTGGATAATCTCGGACCACTCTTACAGACTGAAGAGTTTCCTCTGGCGAGTCGAGAGATTCAAGATAGCACAACATAACGGGATCCTTCGGATTGCATGAAATCTCTAAGGTGTTGCCCAGGCGAGTCACAAGCCTTACAACCCTATGCTTACAATCCAGAATGGCTCCATATCTAGACAGCCAATCCATGCCCAAGATCAATCCGTATCCCCTGAAGCCAAGAACATAAGCACTACACAAGAACTCTACACTAAGTATAGAGATCCTCAGATCTTCACATATCATAGATAGATGAGCTGAACCCCCAATGGGATTCGAAACACAAACGGGATCCTCCACTAAGCTAGTACAAAGGTGCAAACTATCAACAAGGTCAGATGAAATAAAGCTATGTGATGCACCAGAATCAAACAAGGTACGAACTGGAAGATCAGAGATATAAACAAGGTTCTCAACAGAAACACTACCTTGCTCGGGAACTGAAGCGACATTGAGAGCATGAACTTGCCCTCTTGAAGGTCCAGCACGCTGAGTCTGACCCTGCCCTTTCTTCTTCGGGCATTCCTTGCTAAAGTGCCCAGTCTCTCCACAAGAAAAGCATCCACCACTAAGCTTCCTTTTCTTCTTCCTGCAATCCTTAGCAAAGTGCCCAGCTATGCCACAGTAATTGCACTTTCCCTTGCCTTTGTTGTTGCCCTTCTTGTTCTTGCCCTGATTCCCCTGGCTGCTTTGACCACCTTGATTGCCTTTGCCTTGAGAATCAGTCTTCTTTGCTTGAGTATCACTCGACTTGACCTCTTTCTTTCCATCTCCCTGAAGCAGAGCCATATTAACCAAACTCTCAAAAGTAGCTCCATGCGGAATATGCGACATTGCCAAGCCCTGCAGTGGCTCATTCAACCCTCTAGCAAATCGAAGAGCCTTTTTCCCAGGAGTGTTCACCATATCCAAACCAAAACAGGCCAGCTGATTAAACTTGTTCACATACTCCTTGACAGACATATCACCTTGCTTTAATGCAATGAACTTCTCCATTTGTAAATTCGCCTCAGCAGAAGATAGAAACTTGGTCACAAATCTAGCCCTCAAATCGGCCCAAGTCTCAACGGGCCTCGTCCCATTGGTAACCTCCCACCAATAGGCCGCCTCATCCTTCAAAAGCCACACTGTCAATAAGATCTTCCTTTCGTCATCAATCCCAAAGATAGCAAACAAGTCCTCCGTGTCTTTCAGCCAGTTCCTAGCTTCAACAAAAGATTCCGTACCTAGGAAATTCTTGCCTCCCATCGCCTTGAAGTCTTTACAAACCTTTGTGAACTCAACCTGAGGATGCTGAGGGGGAGGAGGAGGAAGAGGAGCCTCAGCAACGGGAGGAGGAATATTAACTGCTGGAGGAGGGGGAGCAGGAACCACCGGAGGAGGGATATTAGGGAGAGGATTCTCAACTACAGGAGGAGGAGTGGGAGTAGGGTTGGCGGGACCAGCTGCCGCCCTAGCTTCTAGAAGTCTCCTATACCAGAGTGGTACGTTCACTCCATCTAGGATGACAAGACTCTCAGCCATACTGAAACGAAAGATAAGATAAGATCAGGTCATGGGAACGAAGGATAACGCTAATGGCTTTTGGGGATTAGCCTTAAAATAATCTAGACTTTATTTTGGAAAATACTTAGTAGGTTTTTGAAAATAGTTTTTCAAAAAGGGTTTTTTTTTTCAAAAATTTTGTTCAATCTTGTTAACCTTGTGCTCTGATACCAAATGTAACACCCCACCTCCACTAGGATCACTCCTTAGAATGTACTAGCTTTGGAGGGGCGTTATTGTGAAGGTAAACATGCACAGAGATATCGCAAGACAGAATATATGAAAATAAATATAAGTAAAGCAGCGGTAGCAGATAAAAACCCATCATCATCATCTCAGAAAACCAACATAGTCAAGTACATAATATCAAAATGTCATGATCCAAAATACAACATAAGTCTAGATACGTGATAACAAAATACATGGTAAAACATCAGTACTAATCCCCAGAAATAAAAGATAAGCCACAGCTAGCTCAGATCCATACATGAACTATCCAACAAGCAAGCCAAAGATCCACTAAGCAGATGTAGCCCCTCCCTGAGAACCTATGGGGGGGGGGGGGACGGAAGAAAAGAAGCGAAAGAAAACAGGTCAGTCAAAAAGACTGGTAAGCCCTACTACGATCAATCTATAAACTAATAAAGTTAACAGCATGATGGAAACTGAGATGAACATACTGGCAATAGATAAAGGTGACATCACATAGATGAGATTAAACTTTGCACCACAGTGTACTAGCAAACCCACAAAACAGATCTTGATCCCTTAGCCCAAACTTTGGCCCAATAACATGAAGTGACCTTAGTATAAGGTCCAGCCCAACGGTCTAGTCGATCGACTCCCTATAAACCTAACACGTCCAGTGTTGGTGTCCATACGGCCCACATGGATGTAGTCAGACTGCGCTGGGTCCACCTTTGGGTGTATCAAGCCCTCGGGTGTCAACCCCAGACACCTAAGCAATAATGCACAGTCTAAACCTACTGGTACCCGTGCCTCGAGTTTGTCCAATATCGGACTACGTGCACGTCCGTAGCCCGCCGGACCCGCACCGCTGTACCACTCAGCCGTCGCTTTGGTCGCTTACATCCGTCCAGTAATCGTGCCCCGCCCTAACCTAGCTGTAGGGTTGTGGTGATACCAAACTGGGATTACTGCTGGAACAGACCACGTTGCTAGGGTTTCTAAGAGGGTTAAGTGTGGTTTTAACCCCTCACTAATCATGGATTAAATTAGTTAAGTGTAACCACCTAACCCCATCTAATCCTCGCATCCCCATTATTGGTTAAGTATTAGTGGGCCATGACTTAACCCTAATCATGAGGCATTAATTAATTAATGCACCCAACCTCTCACATTAGACATCCGTGGTTACCTGGGAAGATTTACACCACGTCTAGGTCTAACCTCGGGTCTTATGGTGCAACATGACCAACTACCCACATTAGACCCCACGTTGTGGTTACCTGGGAAGATTTACACCACAACTAGGTCTAACCTCGAGTTGGCCATATCATGTTATCTAATGTCATGTCCACTTTAAAACATATTTACAAGTTAACATATACTTGGGTAGACCTAACTTAATAGGTAAATTCCCAAGGGGTAGACCTAACTTAATAGGTAAATTCCCAATCTTTTAGTTTCATGTATTTTTAAGTTTACCCAAACCCCCCAACGTCCTTATATCGCTTACATATTCGTCATAACGCATAAGGGTATAAAAGGTAACTTGGCATAACATACATGATGAGCTTCACATATCATACTAATGATGCATAACATGTTAGACTTGCAAATCATGTCATAGTGAACTCGCATAAACATGCATAGCTTATTAAATATGCATAACATGGTAAGGTGAACTTGCATAAACATGCATAACCCATTAAACTTGCATAACATGGTAAGGTGAACTTGCATAAACATACATAACCCATAAAACATGTATAACATGGTAAGGTGAACTTGCATAAGCATGCATAATCCATTAAACATGTATAACATGGTAAGGTGAACTTGCATAAGCATGCATAATCCATTAAACATGTAGAACATGGCATAGTAAACTCGCATAAGCATGCATAACTTATGAAACATGTAAAACATGGCATAGTAAACTCGCATAAGCATGCATAACTTATGAAACATGTAAAACATGGCATAGTAAACTCGCATAAGCATGCATAACTTATGAAACATGTAAAACATGGCATAGTGAGTTCGCATAAGCATGCATAATCAAATAAACTCACATAAATCTCAACTTTCACCACATATTAACTTTAGAGTTTGTAAAGTGAAGGTAAGAGGGCTTACAAATATAAACAAGTCACAAATCCACCAAATAAGATGAAGAAGCCCTTTGAAAACCCAAAACAAAGCTTCAAATAAGAAAACCCTTTTGCAAAATCCCAAAAACACAAACTTAGCAAATCAAACTTGCAACTTAATGAAGTATGCAAGTTATTAAGCATTCATACAACATAGAAAAGGTTGTATGATCATCATATCTTCATAGGATTAAACTTTGAGGGAAGTGGAGGCTAGGGTTTTTAGGTGGAGGCCATTTGAGGATTCAATTTGACATAGTTTAGTTGCTAGATTGATTAATGAGGCTTTAGGGTAGGATTAGGGGTATATTTATAGAGAATTAGAGTGTTTTAAGCCCTAGGATTAACCCTAGGTTAGTTTAGGCCCGTCAGATCTCGGAACTCTCTAGAACCAAGCCACAAGACCCAACCCAAATCAGAAATGGTGCACCAGGCTAAACTGCCCGGGCACCCCCTGTCGACAGGGCTGTCGACACCCTGGGGGCCCTGTCGATAGGGCTGTCGACATGCGGGTCCTGGCGGGAATTTTTCCCGCCTGCTCCAGATTGCCCTAACCCTTGTTTTTAAATTAAATTTAAATCTGTTTTTACTTAGGAATTTTCTGAAAACTTCCATGGGCCTTAACTGGGTCATACGGACTCCGATTTTCGAAAACTCGGACTCTATTTCGCGTATTTTTCCGAGACGAACGCAATGGCATAGCCCGTTTCCCTTGATTCAGATTTTTGAATTAAATTCTGCCTCGATTTATGTTATAACAGGTTATTGAAAATACGGGTTGTTACAACCTAAATGTATTGTGAGTGACCGATATTTACTAGTGGGTTTTGGAAGAGCTTACAAGAGGCTTTAGGGTCAGAATTACATCTCAGTGCCGCATACCATCCTCAAACCGACGGTCAAACAGAGGGGGTGAATCGTGTATTAGAGGATCTCATGAGAGCTTGTATATTGGATTTTGAAGGTTTATGGGATGATCATTTGCATCTGGGTGAATTTGCATATAATAATAGTTATCAGTCCAGTATTGGTATGGCTCCATTAGAGGCTTTGTACGAAAGACCGGGCAACTCACCATCATGCTGGTTAGAAACCGGTGAGAAATTTGTGCTTGGGCTAGATGTAATAAGAGAAATTTCTGATAAGATCAAGGTTATTCAACAACAAATGAAGGCTGCTGAAGATAAGCAGAAAAGTTATGCTAATAAAAGGCGAAGTGATTTGAAATTCTCTGTTAGCGACTTGGTATTCGTCAAGATTTCTCCGTTAAAGAGTGTGATTTGATTTTGTAGGAGAGGTAAGTTGGCACCAAGGTTTTTGGTCCATTCGCAGTTCTCGAACAAGTTGGGAATTTAGCGTATAAAGTTGGATTACCTGGCAAGATAGCAGGAGTGCACAACGTATTTCATGTTTCTCCATTAAGGAAGTTCGTGCACGACTCTGATACGACTATTTCACCAGATCAGTTGGATGATATCGAGGTAGAACCTAAGGCAGTTGGAAACCACCGAATGATTCGTATTGACGGCCACGATACGAAGCAACTTCGAAGGAAGACGGCGAAACTGGTCAAGGTCCAGCGGGACGATAATGAGAATGACTGTACTAGGGAAACCGAGGAGAACTTAAGGAAGTCATATCTAGAGCTCTGTACTTGGTAAGGTTTTAATTGCAATATAGTTATTTTACTTGTTAGTAAACCGCATGCTAGGATAGACTTGTTGTGTTGTTATGTATGTTTGGTTGTTTGTAAATGGCTGATAGGCATGCGGGCCACCAGTGTATGTTTTCTGGATTAAGGAATTTCGGAGGCGAAATTTCTTAAGGAGGGAGAGTGTAACGACCTACATTCTACGTATCGGAGGATCGTAGAACATTTATTTTATTTTCATACGAAGTCATATGGTCGTGTCACTTTGGGAAGCGACTATTGGAGTCATTTCCCACATTCACGATTTTTGCCGAATTTTAAATTATCGTTTTACCCCTGGCGAATCTTGTTTCTCCTATAACTTTTGATTGGTAAGGAGTTTTGACCTGAAACCAATTTCATTGGATTCAGATGATGGTTTTCCATTCCGTAGAGTGGTCACATTAATCAAACGGACTTATTGTTTGGAGAAATGAGTGAAATAAGGTTTGGAAGATGAAAAAACAGCCTAATTGGGCTTAATAGGATGATTAACAGCTAGGACCATAACCCATTTTGGGATTAGGGTTATGGCAGGGTTGAAAGGAGTTAGAGAATGGTTCTTCTTCATTTTTCTAGCCGCCACAAACATTCCTCTAACCCTAGCAATGGCCTTCATCTTCTAAATCACTCTCTTATCACCTTTTTATCACTAATTAAGCAAAACTCATCAAATCTAGTCAAATTAGCATCAAATCGAAGATAGATTGCTGCTATACATAGGAATCTGTGCCAAATCAGTGGACTTTTCAGATCTATAATTTATTTGTGGCTAAGGTGAGCGATTTGCATGTTTTTACACTAACTACGGCTAATTAGGGGTGATTAGTGATAATTAGCGAAATTATGCATCATAAAAATCTGGAAAAATACGTAAAAATTCTAAAATATTATTTTATGTCACTGTTAGAAATTTGGCTTAATTTGGATTAAGTTTGCTAACCCTATTGTTTAACATGGTTAAGGGGATTAAGGGGAAAATCATGGATTTTGGGTATGTTTGATCTAAAATAACCTATATGCTTGATGTTCTGACCTTTTTGATTGAACCTATATGTTGTTTCTATTGTTTGTGATGTTTTATGATTGATTAGTAAAGTTATAATGGTTGAAAACGCCGTCGTATGGCGAGAATGGACGAAACAAGCTTGTTGGAAAACTTGCAGTGTTTCGGATTGGATCAGGTAGGCGTAAGTTGGTCGGATCCGTAGCCAAACCGAACCGGAGTGGGAGTCTGGATGATGAACTCGAACCGAACTAGAAAGCCTAGGCATCCAGAGGCATGGTGAAAAGGAAGGCCATTTGAATTGAGTTGGAGTTGGGACCGAGCTGGAGCTTAGCACCGAACCGGGTAAAGATGAAGGAGCAACCGGATTGGATAGGATCGGTTTGACATAGCCGAACCGACCAAGAAGGACCGACCCAACCCGAACGGATGACCATGAACAGAACCTAGAGTCGAGTACCGAACCGAACAGAAGTGACCGAACCGAACCGAATTTGGAATTCTACTTCTACGCGATGACTTTTCTGAAGATCAACTCAAACCCGACTAAAACCCGAGATGCAAAGGAAGTCCAAATGAGAAGTCATGGCTCAGGGTCTGGATGGGGATCGACGAGTTAACTTCAAGAGGCGGGCTTTGCTGCGGGACATGTGCAAAGGAGTTATCGATATCTATAACTTTGATTCACCATTAAGAGAGAGGGTAAGGTTATTGACTACGGACCAGTGCAGTGGGGTCAGAGGTTGTATGGAGTAGGGCTCCATCCGGGCTCCAAAGGGCAAAACTGGTCGTAGCGATAGTTGTACGGAGTCAGACTCCATCATGGCCCCAATGGTCTAGTGATCAAAGCGGTATATATCGTATGCTTTACACACTGAGTGAGAGATGTGAGGATGATTGCTATGTTTGATGTTTGCTATCACCATGACACGTACGCTCCCATTTTTACACTGTATGTTAGTGTTACCTAAGAGTATTGTACATCTTGCTGTGCTAACTCTTTGGTTGCAGGTCCAGGTTCAGGTATGATTATTTATACCTGTTATTGCTTTATTTTGCTGCTATCGCTCATACCAGACTTTTGTACCCAGAGTTTTATGTCTCTTCTTATTACCCTGGGTGCTCCCTGTGTTGTTGATGGTCACTGCTTTGGGCATTAGTAGTGTACCTCTCTTATTTCTTTTAGAGACAGTATTTTGAAGTTGTAATAATGGTTTGGGTCATAAGTTGTATTTTGAATTCCGCTACTCTGACAGATATGGTTTAGTTTTCAGCTTATGCATTGTCTCGCCTGTTTTATATCAAGTTATGTTATTATTATATTTTATTCCATGCGCTGTGAGATGTACAATAGGTTCTTGATGATTTATAGTTTCAAACCCCTTTCTTTAGACGACCGTCCCGTGCTGATTGGACATTGGCACATTGCATTTCAAGGGAAATGTCAATTGGTGCGGGGCGGGCCGTCACAGTAAGGTTTTTAGTCACAGTCTCAATCAATGTAAAAGAAATGCTGAAAAAAAATCTATGCAAACTGGAAATATAGGTGTTAGCAAGGATAGAAATGGAACAACAACAAATATTCCTGTTCTAGGAAATGCAAATGGAAATGGTAAAAAAGATGACAATGCCAGCTTAGGGCGTACCTTGTAAAATTAAAAAGAAAATTTTACAAACAATCTCAGAATTCAACGAAACTATTTCCATCTTGTCCAGAATATTCATTTATGCTAGGATTTCAGTTTTCATTGCAATCGGAGGTCGTATGAGGTAGTTTTTGCATGAAATTTAGGGCGTAAGTTTCGTAAATGATTAAATAATATTATTTTTCCTATATAAATACCAATCTTAACCCATTTTTCTTCCATCAATCCCAATTTAACTTCGAACGGCTGCAAAGTCGTAATTTTTCTTCCTCCAATCTTCCAATCCACTCATCAATTTGAAAACTTCCCAACTGCAAACATGTAGAGTTCGTTGATCTAGAGATTCAACGACTGTAATGGGTTTTGGGCTGGCGTGGTGGCTGAAATCAGATCTCGAAACACTTTCATTTGTGAGCCAATTGTCAAAGTTAGGGAGAATCAAGAAAAGTGGTGTTTGGGTCGTTGGTGGATGAGGCTAAAGCGCATGGAGCTGTGGTGTTAGATGATGTTCAAATGGACGGAGGAAGGAGCGACATGTGATGAATTTGTGCATGTTGGTGATGTCATGAGGAAAGAAAATGTGACGAACCAAATTTCTGTTACCTTTTGAGATGAACAAACAACACCAGTCCAACCCAAATTGTGCTGGAAACTCCGATGCCAATAGAAAGAATATAGAGGATGAGATAAGAAAGAAAGAATATTAGAACAGAAGAAATAAGAAGAAGAAAACACAACAGAATCAGAGTCTTATATCGCAGCGGAACAAAATATAATATATAAATAAATCTTTATTGAGAGCTTAAAATAAAACTTACAACCATCAGAGTACATCACATATCTGGACAGTTATAATAATCTGTCCTCATATACAATACACAACGGAAAATATTATACATCTGAACTCATCCAGCTCATCGCTGGGCTTCGCAACATTTGATAACCTGAACCAGTACAACCTGGTCTAACCCGAGCATTACAAACACTGGGTTAGTCTGGTGAAGTAGAGTGAGAACAACTCGCAAAGTTTTAAGGGAATCGTCCAACTTGATTTTTAGATTCAAAGATCTTTTTGAAAGAAAAGGATAATCGTAAGACCAAATCCACACATAAATACGGACGGTTTTTACCTTACGTTAACCGAAAACATTTTGAAATCATATATCTTTTGATATTATAATAGTGTCTAAATGCTAATAAATAGCAATCTAGCGGAACGCTTGCATCTCACGCTCCACATATATAGTATACAATCAAAAACGCTAGCTCTTATTGGAGATTGGATTCCGACTATGACAAAGTATGGAACCACATGCCGATAGTGTATCTCTAAAGGGGAATTCACCGGGTTCAACAAGAACGTCTTGCAACCCGGCCCACACAAGAACGACCACTCATTTTGCTTGAGTGTATCTAATGTATATACCAACGGTTGGGATCAGTAACCATTTCCCGAAAAGGAACATCATCGATAGATTAAAGAAACAAAAGTAATTTCTCTAGATAGGTGATTATACACCATAATGGGAGCGACCTACATAGCCATGCTACCTGCCCGATTTTTGTCATTTCCCAGTTGATGAGGCTTGAGGTTTAGAATTCACCTTTCGAACATATGAGCACCATTTACTTTGAATGCCATATCGTCAAATCCGACAGGTATCACTAATTGACATCCAAAAAAATACTCTAGTTGTTAAGCTAAGAGAAAGGCCTTTTCCCCGCAAACAACTATGGTGCATTTGTAAAAATCAACGTATGTGATTCTTTGGAAATACCCTGTCAGACATTCATCCATATAAGTCATCTAGGAACAAGATGAACCAAAGATACCCTCCTACCACATCCTAGGAATCACCCTATAGATCAATAGCGAGTAGTCCTTGCAAATCCGTCGATTTTAACCACAATAGAATCAAAGTATATTTCTGGCTGCTAAACCAGAGATTAGAAGTAATCCCACCATTTTATGAAGATCCACGGTCTTCAATTTCTCCATCTCGATCAGTATTTGATATCTTCAACATTTACGTATTCATTAGTTGGAATGGTTTTCGAATATAAATTCGATCCCGATCTTCCCATACCAACAATCGTATTGGCCAAATTTGATAGTCAGTTATTTAACTATCAAATAAACAACCATTCAATCATGAAAATAAAAATAGATTTACTGGTTCAGTACTCAGTATCACTTGGCCCATTTTATTTAAAAATAAATTAACTAATGGTTAATTTAAAACTTCAAAAACATTTCATTTTTTTTAAACATCGTATTAAATTCTCATTTAAATATATTTATCTACTCAAAACCATTTCAATCTAATATCTAGAAAAAACACTAATAACCATATCCAATTTTTATTTTACTATTACTTCAAAACATTAATTACAACACCATTTATTATTTATCATTGATTCGGCTTGTCATTCGTAAAGCACTCGTTACGACATCTCCTTTAGTCTCATTATTTGGACACTATAATCACACTTAACTTTTTATAATAAACTCATTATAAATCTCATTTTCTTACTTTGAAGAGATAGTTATATTTTCGCAAATCTCCTTTTCTTTAGGAATATCATTACATAAATCTCATGCCCGTTTTAATTTTCTTTTATTTTGGAATCCATTATATGTGTTTCTAAATTCTTCAAATAATGTTACATTACTATTTCTTGAAACTAACTCCTTTTAACATCTTCAACATCACCATTAATATCATCTCTTGACAATCCTGAAGTTGTTCAAGTTGGGGTATTTTAAATTACCTCTCAGTCCTTAATCAATATCATTCTTATTTTAACTCGTTATCAACCCATTACATTCCACTTCTAACTCAATTAACAATTTTCCTCTTTTGAAAATCTTGTTTCAAATTCCATTGTTAATTAACGTTAACTCAACGTCTTAGCCTCACACCCCATTTTACAAGCATTATTTATAACTTTCAGGTTTAATATAAAACCCCATTTATCTCGATTCCTTCTTACTTAAAATATTAAGTAAACACTTATTTTAAGTTACCGTACTAGCTTAAATTCCCCTTTATAACTTTGTTTATAAATCTTGGTTTAAAATGTAAAACCCGTTCATCACTACTTCCAAAATCCAACTATATTTCAATATCATTATTGATTACTTACTTCAATGAATCTCATTTACGACTTGATTACTTAAGTTATTATTCATAAATAATAACAATTTACACCATCATTAACTATCATAGAAATAGTTAACTTCTTATTTAACTAAATTAAATAGTGAATTTCTTTCTATGATCTTATTAAAGTTAAACCAAATCTTCGTTAAAATCTTTTATTTGATTAATTAAAAATAAATTAATCAAATAACTAATTCCAGTTAAATTAGTTGGCTTCGTCTACTTAAACGTTGATTATCTCATTAACCAACTCTAGTTTGTCTTTCTTTTAAATTAATTAACAATATAATTAATCTAAATAAAAATTCATTTAATTGTCTCTTGAAAATAATTAATCCAGTCCCTTAACCATTGCGTTAATTTATGTCCGTCTACTTATTACACAAGAGTTTACTTTGCCAAATCATTTAATGATTACTTAAAAAACTAAATAATAAATAATACATATTAATTTCCTTTTATTAAAACCTTTATTCAAATATATTGATTCCAATCCATCTTCAGTTCTAAATTATATTTTTTAACTTCACTACCGTCGATAACGGTAAATCAATATTTATAAAATGATATATTTTTGGGCCAACTGCTACTAATTACTCAACCAATACTGACTAGTGGTTGAAACAAAACAAACATTGAATTTAGATTCAACAATCAATCATCCATTCATATCAGTCAAACAGTTCATGTAATTATAATATGAAAATAAACAATAAATTTGAGGAATCCAGTTGGATCCCTCCCACCTGTTTCCCCTGCATACCAATATGTTATTTCAACAATATCAGTTATTTCAATAAACAGATATAATATTCAACCATCAAACAATAACAGCAATCCAAGTGTCCATATATAAATTTAACACGTTTATGTTTTTATAAACGTGACCAATGAGGTAAGTTACCTCATTTAAAAATAATTTTTAGAAATAACGATGGGTTAAATATTAAATCAAACAAACGTTTAATTTAATTAATTCAGTCAACACATATAAATATATTCAGCATCCATCAACCAATTAACAATCATAGCACACAAATAATTTAATCCCGACTTATATAAAATATAAGTGGGATAAAACTGAGTGAGTTGAAATCATCTTGATCCATTTTTTGCTGAAACAATTCGTTTTAATTAAAATTAAACAAGTGTTTAATTTAATAAAACTCTCAGTTGCATCCAAATCTATCCGCAGCGGAGCTCCAAGATGTTATGTTTGCAAGTACGGTTCTACCGTCTCTTGTTTTTGTCCAATTCTGTTATTGAAATGAACAAGTCATGTTATACGAATTTACTATCTTGTTATATGTTTAATTAACTATCCCAAATTAAAGATAAGTCCAATTAATTAATCGGGCCATGGTTTAAAATGGTTTTGCACTTTTGAACCTTATTCGAAGACGTTAAGTATTACTTTAGGCATATAGTTAAAATAGAATAGGCAATTTATATAGACTGACCACGTTAAAATATTGGGTACATTAAATCCAGCATGTATAAGGCATAAGGACTCTAAACTGGGCACATTAAACAAATTGGGCAATTCATACCTAGGCCGTTATAGGGATATACAAAAAGGATTAGGCTTTTGCAAAACAACTTCCCAGGCACTTCATTATTAATTACACATATATAACTAAACTTAGCTTACTGAATTAATTATTCATTAGGCATTTTAAAGAGTTACACTGCTTACGTATAATATTTATAGCATGGATGGCCTGTTGCACTTTGATTTGGCATTTCACAATAACTCCCCGTCACATTATAAAGGGTATATGTACGTTTCAATTAATAACATAACATATTTATACATCTTAATCTAACTTTACGTTAACAAATCTTAGGTAGTAAAAAATGAATAACACAGTTTAACTTTAGGCTATGTTATAATATTGTCCAGTTGGGCACAAATATACTAAGGTTAGGCACATTAAGTGGGTTAGGCACTTAGAACTCCATTGGTCACGTTTAAATTGCATTGGTCCCATTTTAATTAAAGCAATATTTTATTTACTAAAACTTTAATTATCATTAAAAATTAGGATTAGGCATTAATACATTATACCTCACACTGTACATCTTCTCTCCCCACTGTTTGCTGTAGCAATTTAAAACCACCCTCTCTTACTTCCACCAGTTACTCACACATGATTTCTTCTCATCTCTACTTCATCAACAACCGCCATTCATCATCACTCTCAACCTCCCCTCACGACTTCACTATGTTTTTGTACTACTACTGTGGTTCCATTCAGTTTTTTTCTTCTTCTAACTTATATGAAACTGTTGTTGCTTCTTTAAAAAACAACTCTTCACCACCAAACGCGGTCCTCCTCAACTCCACGCACCGCCTCCCTACTCAACCCCTTGCCATACACGTGGTCTAACATGCCCCCTCGGTATATATATATTTACTCCCATGTAGACATTCCCTACCTACTTCAATTTACTTTGCCTTCACGTTTTACCTTGCAGCCTCCGGACTTGAACCACCGACCGCACCATCCTCCCGACACCAGACAACCTAGACAGCCACCCCCTTCCGCCTGCACCTCGAGCTCGCTCAATCATTGCCTAAAAAAACTAAAGTTGCATTTTGATTCTTTTATTTTACTTTCTTAATGGGATTTTTCGTGGTTGAAAAGAAAATGGAGTTTCGGCAATGAGGTCTAGAAGAAGCTAACCAAGAATTCTACCGCTTGTTTCCTTTTGTTTTCGTGTGTATTTATATGAGTACCAAAACTTGGCACCCAAATTTTAACCCGTAAGTAGCTTAGTAGCTGCGTGATGTATACCAACTGATTTGAAGATATAGTACGAGCCATCTGAAAAGTGATAGTTGTGGTGGTGTTGATTTGAAACCTTGAAATGTCGTTTTCACCTGTACAAGGTAAGGGAAGCATGTGCATAATCTCAGTGAAATAGAGTAGCTGTCTTGTGTATTTTTATTTGCTTTGAGGCGAAGTAATTAAAGTCGGATCTGTATATAAATTGATCCTTAGGTCCTACGGTTACTATATTTTTGGGGAAATGCGTGTGTTCTCACTTCAATAGCTGTGTGTGATTTAACCATACATACAAGATGGCTGCATGAAAGTTTAAAGTAGACGAGCTATAATTAATAGTTTTTCTTGAACATGAGGATTTGTTTGGGTAGGCCGTATGCTTAGAGTAGCTGATCATGAAAGGAAATGGTGGCAGCAGCTGTATTTGCACGTTATTTGGTTTGCTTAGGCATTAAGATTTAATATATATATATATATATATGTATTTATTTTAATATGGTATTAAATTTAACTGCTAACCGATGTTTATCTGTAACCGTTAATTTTGTATTGTCATACGCAATCTCCAAACACAATGAACCTTCCAGTCTCAATGAAATTAATTTTGTTGGAAACTGACTCCATTTGCACAACGGTGTTAATTAATTTTATCAGTTCACCTCTAAATTGCACACACCGATAAAACAACTCCGATTGGTTCCAAACTGGAAGTCTAGCAATAACTAGCTATACATTTTCCAATAAAACTCGTTTCGTCGAAAATGGAGGTCGTTTGAAAAATAAATCTTCTCTGAAGTTTATATAATATATATTTAACAATCTTCCGTATGCGAAGCACGGGCCTCAACATAAGGTAAGCAACGCATTGATTTGAACGTTCTATTTCATATGATAATTTAATTTCTTCATCAATTTTCGTTGAGTATTTTATATTCGTACCGATACACATGAATTTCTAATTGTAAATTTTTGAAATACCTCGACGTTTACGAGTTCGAATTATATGGTATAAATTATACGTTCAAATTTCGTTTAATAAACGAATTATATATTATAAATCCGTCTATAATACCAAATAGATATTTAGAATAATAAAATAGTTTAAATATCTAACTAGTAAAAATAAGGGACGTTACATTCCTTCCCCCTTAAAAGAATTTCGTCCCCAAAATTACTAAGGTAGAAGAAATTTTACAAACTCCATTTTCTTTCCAAAAAAATTATTTGTTATAAATCGAAAATTCATTTAACTCTTAATAAACCATTACTCGATTATATTTAAACAATCAACAACCAACGTACAATCAACATAACTCAATCAATTTAACTTATATTCAATATTAATATTAACTTGGATTTAACTTGTCTAAATATCAATCGATCAATATTGGATTGATTTTTATTCATTCAATTTCCAATTTCCAAATCAATTTATCTCATCTTAATATACATCAATTAACTAATTTCCAAAACTAATTTACTTTGATTTCAAAATTCCAATTCTGATTTTATTCAATCTTATTTACTAATTTCATATTGAAATCATTCTGGTTAGATTAAACATTCCAAATTTCTAATCCAATTTGAATTCCATTCAAATTAATCAAGCCAACCAATATCTCATTAATTTGAGGAAATTATTTCTTTACTACATAAAAATATATTTTGGCTAAAATTATTTCAATTGACCATCTTTACAAAACAATATCATATCTATTGTCAATTCAAAATCGAACCGAACAAATAACACAATATAAAATGTTGGTATATAAAATTTACAAATACGCCCTCATATATATACACTCCAACTCGACCTAGGGTATTACTAACCCCATCTCTATCGAATTACACCATAGAGCCAAGGTTATTACTAAACCATTGCTCTGATACCAAGTGTGACGACCCAAATTTACGGTACCTTTTGAGATGACCAAACAACACCAGCCCAACCCAAATTGTGCTGGAAACTCAAATGCCAATAGAAAGAATATAGAGGATGAGATAAGAAAGACAAAGTATTAGAACAGAAGAAATAAGAAGAAGAAAACACAACAGAATTAGAGTCCCACATCGCAGTGGAACAAAGTATAATATATAAACAAATCTTTATTGAAAGCTTGAAATAAAACTTACAACCATCAGAGTACATCACATATCTGGACAGTTATAATAATCTGTCCTCATATATAACACACAGCGGAAAATATTATACATCTGAACTCATCTAGCTAGTCACTGGGCTTCGTAGCATCCGATAACGTGAACCTGTACAACCTGGTCTAACCCGAGCATTACAAACACCGGGTCAGTCTGGTGAACCAGAGTGAGAACAACTCGGAAAGTTTTAAGGGAATCATCCAACTTGATTTTTATATTCAAAAATATTTTTGAAAGAAAAGGATAATCGTAAGACCAAATCCACACATAAATACGGACAAATTTTACCTTACGATAACCCAAAACATTTAGAAATCATATATCCTCTGATATTATAATAGTGTTTAAATGCAAATAAATAGCAATCTAGCGGAACCTTGCATATCACGCTCCATATATATAGTATACAATCAAAACCGCTGGCTCTTATTGGAGATTGGATTCCAAACTATGACAAGGTATGGAACCACCTACCGATAGTGTATCTCTAGAGGGGAATACACTGGGTTCAACAGGAACGTCTTACAACCCGGCCCATACATGACCGAGCACTCATTTCGCTTGAGTGTATCAAATGAATATCACCAACGGTCGGGATCAGCAACCGTTTCCCGAAAAGGGACAGCATTGATAGATTAAAGAAACAAAAGGAATTTCTCTAGATAGGTGATTATACACCCTAATGGGAGCGACCCACATAGCCATGTTGCATGCAAGATTTTTGTCATTTCCCAGTTGATGAGGCTTGAGGTTTAGATTTCACCTTTAGAACATCTGGCCACCAATTACTCTGAATGCCACATCGTCAAATCCACCAGGTATCACTAATTGACGTCAACAAAAATACTCTAGTTGTTAAGTTAAGAGAAATGCCTTTTCCCCGCCATCAACTATGGTATGTTTGTAAAAATCAATGTACGTGATATTTTGGAAATACTCTGTCAGACATTCATCCATACAAGTCATACAGGAGCAAGATGAACCGAAGGTACCCTCCTACCACATCCTAGGAATCACCCTATAGATCAGTAGCGAGTAGTTCTTGCAAATCCGTCGATTTCAACCACGACAGAATCATAGTATATCTCTGGCCGCTAAACCAGAGATTATAAGTAATCCCACCATTTTATGAAGATCCATGGTCTTCAATTTCTCCGTCTCAATCAGTATCCTATATCTTCAACATTTACGTATTCATTGGTCGGAATGGCTTTCGAATATAAATTCGATCCCGGTCTACCCGTACAACAATCGTATTGGCCAAATTTGATAGTCTGTTGTTTAACTATCAAATAAACAACCATTCAATCATGAAAACAAAAATAGTTTTACTAGTTCAGTACTCAGTATCACTTGGCCCATTTTATTAAAAAATAAATTAACTAATGGTTAATTTAAAACTCGTAAAACATTTCATATTTTTAAACATTGTATTAAATTCTCATTTAAATATAATTATCTACTCAAAACCATTTCAATCTAATATATAGAAAAAACACTAATAATCATTTCCAATTTTTATTTTATTATTACTTCAAAACATTAATTACGACACCATTTATTATTTATCATTGATTCAACTTGTCATTAGTAAAACACTTGTTACGATATCTCCTTTAGTTTCGTTATTTGAACACTATAATATCACTTACCTTTTTAGAATAAACTCATTCTAAATCTCATCTTCTTACTTTGAAGAGATTGTTATATTTTTGCAAATCTCCTTTTTTTCCTTTTTTAGGGAATATCATTACAAAAATATGATGCCCATTTTAATTTTCTTTTATTTTGGAATCCATTATATGTGTTTCCAAATTCTTCAAATAATGTTACATTAATATTTCTCGAACTAAACTCCTTTTAACACTTCATCATCATCATTAATATCATCTCTTGATAATCCTGAAGTTGTTCAAGTTGGGGTATTTTAAATTACCTCTCAGACCTTAATCAATATCAATCTTATTTTAACTCGTTCTCAACCCATAACATTCAACTTCTAATTCATTTAACAATTTTCCTCTTTTGAAAATCTTGTTTCAAATTCCATTGTTAAGTAATGTTAACTCAACGTCTTAGCATCACGACCCATTTTACAAACATTATTCATAACTTTCAGGTCAAATATAAAACCCCATTTATCTCGATTCCTTCTTACTAAAAATATTAAGTAAACACTTATTTTAAGTTACCATTCTAGCTTAAAATCCCCTTTTTAAATTTGTTTATAAATCTTGGTTTAAAATGTAAAACCCGTTCATCACTACTTCCAAAATCCAACTATATTGCAATATCATCATTGATTACTTACTTCAATGAATCTCATTTACGACTTTATTACTTAAATTACTATTCATAAATCATAACAATTTACACCATCATTAACTATCGTAGAAATAGTTAACTTCTTATTTAACTAAATTAAACAGTGAATTTCATTCTATGATCTTATTAAAGTTAAACCAAATCTTCGTTAAATTCTTTTATTTGATTAATTAAAAATAAATTAATCAATTAACTAATTCCAGTTAAATTAGTTGACTTCGTCAACTTAAACCTTGATTATCTCATTAATCAACTCTAGTCAGTCTTTCTTTTAAATTAATTAACAATATAATTAATCTAAATAAAAATTCATTTAATTATCTGTTGAAAATAATTAATCCAGTCCCTTAACCATTGCGTTAATTTATGTCCGTCTACTTATTACATAAGAGTTTACTTTGCCAAATCATTTAATGATTACTTAAAAAACTAAATAATAAATAATAGATATTAATTTCCTTTTATTAAAACCTTTATTCAAATATATTGATTCCAATCCATCTTCAGTTATAAACTTTTTTTTAACTTCACTACCGTTGATTTACCTGACGGTAAATCAATATTTATAAAACGATATATTTTTGAGCCAACTGCTACTAATTACTCAACCAATACTAACTAGTGGTTAAAATAGAACAAATGTTGAATTTAGATTCAACAATCAATGATCCAATCAATCATCCATTCATAAGTCAAACAGTTAATGTAATTATAATATGAAAATAAACAATAAATTTGAGGAATCCAGTTGGATCCCTCCAACCTGGTTCCCATGCATCCCAATTCGTTATTTCAACAATATCAGTTGTTTCAATAAACAGATATAATATTCAACCATCAAACAATAACAACAATCCAAGTGTCCATATATAAATTTAACATGTTTATATTTTTACAAACGTGGCCAATGTGGTAAGTTACCTCATTTGAAAATAATTGTTAAAAATAACGATTGGTTAAATATTAAATTAAACAAACGTTTAATTTAATTAATTCAGTCAACACATATAAATATATTCAGCATCCATCAACCAATTAACAATCATAGCACACAAATATATTTAAACTTGACTTATATAAATATAAGTGAGATAAAACTAAGTGAGTTAAACTCACCTTGATTCGTTTTCGCTGAAAAAATTCGTTTTAATTAAACTAAACAAGTGTTTAATTTAATCAAAACTCTCGGTTGCGTCCAAATCTATCCTAACCCCAGCTCCAGGATGTTAAGGTTGCCAGTACGGTTCTACCGTCTCTTGTTTTTGTCCAATTCTGTTATTGAAATGAACAAGTCATGTTATAGGAATTTAACTATCCCAAATTAAAGATAAATCCAATTAATTAATCGAGCCATGGTTTAAAATGGTTTGGCACTTTTGAACCTTACTCGAAGACATCAAGTATTGCTTTAGGCAGATAATTAAAATATGAATAGGAAATTTGTATAGACTGGCCACGTTAAAATATTGGGTACATTAAATCCAGCATGTATAAGGCATAGGGAATCTAAACTGGGCACATTAAACAAATTGGGCAATTCATACCTAGGCCGTTATAGGGATATACGAAAAGGGTTCGGCTTTTGCAAAACAACTTCCCAGGCACTTCATTATTAAATTATACATATATAACTTAACTTAGCTTACTGAGTTAATTATTCATCAGGCATTTTAAAGAGTTACACTGCTTACGTATAATATTTATAGCATGGATGTCCTGTTGCCCTTTGATTTGGCATTTTACAATAACTCTCCGTCACATTAAAAAGGGTATATGTATGTTTCAGTTAATAACATAACATATTTATACATCTTAATCTAACTTTACGTTAACAAATCTTAGGTACTGAAAAATGAATAACACGGTTTAACTTTAGGCTATGTTATAATATTCTGCAGTTCGACATAAATATGCTAAGGTTAGGCACATTAAGTGGGTTAGGCACTTAGAACTCCATTGGTCACGTTTAACTTGCATTGGTCCCATTTTAATTAAAGCAATATTTTATTAACTAAAACTTTAAGTATCATTAAAAATAAGGATTAGGCATTAATATATAATACCTCACACTGTACATCTTCTCTCCCCACTGTTTGCTGTAGCAATTTAAAACCACCCTAGCTTACTTCCACCAGTTACTCACGCATGACTTTTTCTCGTCTCTACTTCATTAACAACCGCCATTCGTCACCGCTCTCAACCTCCCCTCATGATTTCACTATGTTTTTGTGCTGCTATCGTGGTTCCATTCAATTTTTTTCCTTCTAATTTATATGAAACTGTTGTTGCTTCTTTCAAAAACAACTCTTCACCACCAAACGTGGTCTGCGTCAACTTGATGCACCGCCTCCCTACTTAACCCCTTGCCATACACGTGGTCCAACATGCCTCCTCGGTATATATATGTCTTTACTCCCATGCAGACATCCCTTACGTGCTTCAATTTACTTTGTCCTCATGTTTTACCCAGCTGCCTCCAGACTTGAACCACCGACCGCACCACCCTCCTGGCACCGGACAACCTAGACAGCCACCCCTTTCTGCCTGCACCTCGAGCTCACTTAATCATTGCTTAAAAAACTGAAGCTGCATTTTGATTCTTTTATTTTACTTTCTTAATGGGATTTTTCGTGGTTGAAAAGAAAACGGAGTTTCGGCAATGAGGTCTGTAAGAAACTAACCAAGATGCCGCCGCTTGCTTCCTTTTGTTTTCGTGCATATTTATATGAGTACCAAAACTTGGCCCCCAAGTTTTAGCCCATAGGTAGCTTAGTAGTTGCGTGATGTATACCACCTGATTTGAAGATACAGTACGTGCCATCTGAAAAGTGATAGTTGTGGTGGTGTTGATTTGAAACCTTGAAATTTCGTTTTCACCTGTACAAGGTAAGGGAAGCATGTGCATAATCTCAGTGAAATAGGGTAGTTGTCCTGTGTATTTTTATTTGCTTTGAGGCGAAGTAATTTAGGTCAGATCTACATATAAATTGATTCTTAGGTCCTACGGCTACTATATTTGTGGGGAAATGTGTGTTATCTCACTTCAATAGCTGTGTGTGATTTAACCATACATACAAGATGGCTGCGTGAAAGTTTAAAGTAGACGAGCTATAATAAATAGTTTTTCTTGAACATGAGGATTTGTTTGGGTAGGCCGTATGCTTAGAGTAGCTGATCGTGAAAGGAAATGTTGGCAGCAGCTGTATTTGCTCATTATTTGGTTTGCTTAGGCATTAAGATTTAATATATATTTATTTTAATATGGTATTAAATTTAACCGCTAACCGACGTTTATCCGTAACCGTTAAATTTGTACTGTCATACGCAATCTCCAAACACAATGAACCTTCCGGTCTCAATGAAATTAATTTTGTTGGAAACCGACTCCATTTGCACAACGACGTTATTTAAATTTATTAGTTCACCAATAAATTGCACACACCAATAAAACAACTCCGATTGGTTTCAAACTGGAAGTCTAACAATAATTAGCTATATGTTTTCCAATAAAACTCATTTCATCGTAAACGGAGGTTGTTTGAAAAATAAATCATCTCTGAAGTATATATAGTATATTGAACAATCTTATGTGTGCGAAGCACGAGCCTCATTATATGGTAAGCAATGCATTGATTTGAACGTTCTATTTCGTATAATTATTTAATTTCATCATCAATTGCCATTGAGCGTTTTATATTCGTACCAAGACACATGAATTTTAAATCGTAAATTTCGAAACACCTCGGCGTTTACGAGTTCGAATTATATGGTATAAATTATACGTTCAAATTTCGTTTAATAAACGAATTATATATTATAAATCCATCTATAATACCAAATTGATATTTAAAATAATAAATAATTTAAATATCTAACTAGCAAAAATACGGGACATTACAGAAAATGTGAAGATGATTAAATCAACCATGTTTTATTAATGAAGTAATTAGCTTAATTAACCCTTAATTAAGATTAATTGTTTTATTATAAATCGTATTATTTATAATGGTATAACTTGTGCGTACGTTAACAAAATTGAACCCAATAAGAGGCGTTGGGACCATACTATCGAACACTAAATTCTGAAACTAATTTGGACGAGGCTAGAATCAGCAGGAAGTTTTAGTTAAATTAAACGTATGTTTAATTTAATTGAACCCGAATCGAAATAGCAACGAATGGAGTCTAGTGAGTATAACTCACTCAGCTTGACCCACTTATGTTTCATATTAATTGGGATTTAATTTGTGTGTTATGTTTGATGATTGTTTGGCGTGTTCTAAATATTTTTATATAAAACGGTTAAATGAAACGTTCATTTAATTTAATTGAAATCTAATCGTTATTTCAACGATTATTTTCAAATAAGGTAACTTACCTTGTTGGTCGCGTTTATGGTAATATAAACGTGTTAAATTAAAAATGGATGCATGGTTTGCTGTTATTAGTTGATTATCGAGAATTATATTTTGGTAATTAATTAAATAATTTTGTTTTGAGGTAACGTGCTTGTGATGCAGGGAAAGACTGGTTGGAGGGATCCAACTGGATGTATAACACCCCACCTCCGTTAAGGTCACTCACAAAGGGAATGCCTTAACTTTGATGGAGCGTTTTAGTATACAGAATAGAAACTTACAAGACAGATAAAATAGTGCTTGAAAAATTTATAGCTTTATTACAATAGAAACCGAAGTAAGTTTGGTTACATCCTTTCAAACCACAATATCGGAATTCAAGCACAAAATATCAGTCTTGTACAAAAGCCTTCAGTAAGCATAGTTTTTAAAATCATAATCCCCAACATAAACTGCCATGCCAAAGCCAGACGATACTTCAAGTAGAGAAGATCCGATTCAAGCTCCTAGATTTCCACCCTACAAACCTGGGGGGGGGGGGGGGGAACGGAAGAAAAAGGGGCGAAAACAAGCAAGGTCAGACATAAAGTCTGGCAAGTCCGGTGACTTTCAGCATATGAATAGATAATAATAATTATGACATGAAAATAAAACTGGATGCGAGATAACAGTAACAGGAGTAGCAGATATACTTAGGTTAAGCAGAAAAAAGAACAGAATGATGTGAGCTACTACTTTTCACCTCTCCGCACTAATAGTAGTATAACAGGATTAGGTGTCACCCCAATGTCTAAACTGAAACTGAAACAGAAACAGAAACAGAATAATTTCCACAGAAGAGAATGCTAGTAATGGGACTTTACCACCCTGAAAGAAACAAACAGAAATAGAATGCTAATAATGGGCCTTTACTACCCGAACAGAAGGTACAGAAACAGAAACAGATTAATCCCTACGGAAACATAATGTAGAATTAGGTGTACACTAGTAAATGGGCCTTTACCACCCGAACAGACGGTACCACGCAGAAACAGACAGGTGTTACCACCCAACAGAAACAGACGGTACCAACAGAAACAGACAGAACTAAGTGTACCCTAAAACCCTACCACAAGCGATCGGCTCCTTAATACATAAATACCCTGTGCCAGCCCCACAAAAGGGTGTATCACTCCCCAAAGTGGCAACCTTTAAATGACACAGACCTATTTACAGATGTCACGACGTCTTACATCCTCAGAGGCAGACCGGGATCCATGCACGCACATGACCTGGTTGGAACGCACCATCAACACCCCTCGCCATTATCAGAATGAACTGCTTATAATTAGTTCAGTAAGCGTGCCCGGACCCTACCTACTGTTGGGTCAAAGTTTTGATACCAGAAAGGGTTACTAACTAATATGGGTCCCAAACAACAGATGGCACAAGTAATTTCCCTCCTAACCTTGTATCCCCAGACTAATAGATTTCAGATTAACTTGTTTACAGGTTCAGACATATAGAGTTCATATCAACTAGTTCACAGATCATACAAGTTTTCAGACTAACGGATCTGATATACGTATTTAACAGATTTACAGATTTGTCTAACTTTGTAATTGGGCCTAAACATTCACGAAACGGTTTGTTAAATTCATTTTTCCAATTGGTTCAACCCTATCCACCCAATTCGTTTTAGACATCATATTTATCTTAGATTTGTATTAATTAAAAATTAATGCGCAGACCTCTCACATTAGACTGACAGATTGCGACCACTGGTTAGGCCGGTTGGTTCCGGGCAGATTTCTGCCATAAACTGAGTCTAACCTCGGGTTTCAAGCACGTTATGACTAACTTCTCACACTAGAACCTATTGTTTGCGGCCACTGGATATGCCGGGCGGTTCCGGGCAGGATTACGCTGCAAACTCATTCTAACCTTGAGTTAGCCATGTTTCATATTTAGCCAATGCATTCATTCACAGACTATGCTAATATCAGACTAATCATGCAAATTTAACAAATTAACTTCTGTACAAGTTACAGTAGATTATTCGAGATTCTATTAACAAGTTTGGCTCAATTTTAAATCGAGCCTACAGATTTACATACTTCAAATTTCAGCATTTCAGTTCCAATAGATTACGCCATTCAACAAATTAAACAGATAACAGATCTTGCAGATTAGGCGATTTAGCAGATAAGGCAATTTAACCTAATTAGCAGATTAGGCAATATAACAGAACTAGCAGATTAGGCAATATAATAGATTTAATCATTCCTTAAAGTTTCATAGACATATCTTGCCTAATTATAAATTTGGCCTAAGTTTGCATGTCTAAATAGTTGTCATGATTCACAATATGATCATATACCCCACGTTTGCATTGAATTTACATGGCACAGATTATGGTCATATTTTACCATATAACACATGTCCAAAATTTAGTTAAACTTGCCTAGTACAAAAGATTCACATATAAATTATACCAAACATAGCCATCGATTTCAATGCATGTCATATATTCAAAAATCTTCCACTTAGGTGTTATTCACATTTAATAGTTATCAAATCTTAATATAGATCTTCACACCTAAGTCATATTCTCTTTTTATTTCAAGTCATGAATCGTTACATAGACAATATGCCCAACAATCTAGAACTTTAAAAAATATAACAGATCTTAATTCAAAATATGCGTTATGTCCAATGTCTCAAGTCACATGTTAACATACAATGGTTCCTCTTCTTCCAATTCATAGAATAAGCATAGATCTAAATCTAGTTTACAACATATGTCCTTTCAATCACAGATTAGCCATGTCCAATTATGCCATCATTCATTATTTGTCCCAAAGTTTAGCGTTTGTGCGTTAATCTCTTATGAGATGTGGCGCAGGCTCGTGGTAGCCTGGCTATAGAAAAGAAAGAAGAAAGAGATACAGAATAAAATAGATCAGAACAGAACGTACACAACCTCAAATTCAGAATTACCATCATGTCACAATTATAACTAAAGTTTATATCGTAAAATAATTGTACTTGCCTTTCGTGGTTTTAAGAAAGGATAATAAACTGTTGTTGATGCAGAAATGCTGAATTACTCCTCTTTAATTGTTGTTGTAGCTCTAAACTTTGATATGAGATTTGATTTAGCTTTTAATTCTATTCAGGTTGGAAGAAGATGCATCAGTCCAAGTTTTGATCCCAGCAGAGTAGCGACGCCATTATTTATTTATTTTTTATTTAGAACAGAGACAGAGTATAGACAGAATGAAATTGTGTAGAGAAAATGAGGCTAGGGGGTTGTTTATATAGGATTAGGCGGATGAATCTAGACAGAAAACGAGACTGGATACATCAGAATGAACCTGGTTCAAAAACTTGGTTTCGGGAGCAGGTCGACCCCCAGGTCAACACTATGGTCGACCTGGTCTGGCCAGGTCGACCCCCAGGTCGACACTATGGTCGTCCTGGCCCCTAGGAGGTCGACACTATGGTCGACCCCCAGGTCGACCTGGTCCATGGGCGGAAATTTTCCCGCCCAGCCTGTTCTGGGTTTTTGAATTCAAATTTTCGAGCTATTTTCGATTCTGAAATTCTCTGAAACTTCGGAGGGCCATATCTCCCTCATACAGACTCTGCTTCTCGAAAACTCGGACTCGTTTCCAAGCAGAATTTCGAGACGAACACAATGGCGCATCCCGTTTCCCTTGATTCTTATTTTAAAAATTAATTATTCTCTGATTTGTTACTTATACGATCACAGAAAATACGGGGTGTTACATTCTCCCCCCTTAAAGGATTTCGTCCCCGAAATCTTCATGTTAAGAAGAATGCATCCTACCATCCAGTCATCCATCTACTCAACCATCATCCACACGCATCCATTGTCCTTATAAAACTTCTAATGTTGTATGAACATATGCAAAAGTGTGTGTATATGTTCCTTATCTAATGCAAAGATCAGGCGGTCCACTGATTCAGTTGACCTCCTTAATGCGAATTATGTCAGTGCCATGAGTCCAACATGTATGCAATTTTCCTGTTTGATACATATCATTCTTATATGAGTGACAACCATTCATTCATATGCAACATACATGTGATGAGTCAATCATTTTGCATTCACAGAAATTGAAAATGCTCACACTTCCATATGCAGTATGAGAGTGTTTTCGAGTCGATCTAGTGCCTAGTATGTGTATATGCATCCACGAGCAACCACTAGCAACCACTTGCATCCACTTGCAACCATTAAACATAACATATCTCAAACACATGTTTACACCCATTGGTTTCTACCTAAAGTTCGAAGATTCGATCGATAGGATATAGTCGAATGATGGAAGCGAGCACAGATAAAATAAAAACTTGGTTCCCATTAGACCTTGGTTGAGAAAATAATTCCCCTAAGTATCAACCCCGAAGACCGAAATCAACATTAGATTGACACCCAGAGGATTACCCTCTTTAGACAATGTCAAAACTGGAAATCTTAATCTTATCAGAAATATTCAGATACTTACAGACTACTGGTACAGATCAGATCACCAAATGATTCTTAGGAAACTAAGCATGATAAAACCCAGAATGTATGCGTCCTACTTGACGCCTAACACAGATATCTCTCAAACCCCAATCTATCACAAGCAAATGAGTCATAACCCTTATGGGTTTGAGCCTACAGTGGAATCAGAAACAATACTAGTATTAAAGTGCAGAGTATCAGTTACAGAATCAAAATGCCAGAATCAGAAAGAGTTTCAACTCAACAATCAGATAAAGAAATTAAACCTCCCACAGAAAGTTTTCCTAATTCCATCCTATCCACTAGCCTCGAAAGTGTTCGCCTGCCCTCCAGAAATTGGTCCTGCCCTTTGCCCTTGCCCTCTTTTTTTCGGGCAGTCCCTAGTGAAGTGTCCCATCTCACTACAGTTGAAGCAAGTGCCCTTCCTTTTTCTGCAATCCTCGTTCAGATGAGTCGAGCTTCTACAGGTAAAGCACTTTTTCTCCTTCTTATCTTCAGACTTCTCAAACACTTTTTGTGTTTCCTTTTTGGGCCAGGCTTTCTTGTTCTGTGGTTCTTCCTTCTTTTCCTCTTCCTTTCCCTTGTCTTCCTCGTGCAGTAGTGCCATGTCCACCAATCTCTCATAGGTTGCTCCCATGGGTACATGGGTCATGGCTAGACTGTGCAGTGGCTCGTTCAATCCTTTAACAAAGCGGAGAGCCTTTTTATGCTGAGTGTTGACTAAATCCAGTCCGAACCTAGCCAGTTGGTTAAACTGGTTGACGTATTCCTTGACCGTCATACTTCCTTGTTTAAGAGATAAGAACTTTTCCAGTTGTCGACTTCGTTCAGCTTGCGAGAGGAATTTCATCTCAAACCTTGTTCTGAAATCCATCCATGTTTCAACTGGCCTCTCGGCGTTAGTGACTTCCCACCAATAGGAAGCTTCGTCCTTGAGTAACCATACCGCCAATTGTACCTTCTGCCTATCGTTTACCTCGAAAATGACGAACAAATCTTCGGTCTCCTTCAGCCAGTTCCTTGCTTCCACGAAGGATTCAGTTCCACAGAAGTCTTTTCCACCCATAGCCTTGAAGTCTCTACATGTCTTTGCGAAAGCATTTCCACGAGGAGGAGGAGGAGGAGGTGGTACCGCTGCCACTGGGGGAGGAATATCTGCTGGGCCTGTACCGTTGGCCCTAGCCTCTAAGTACCTCCAGAACCAGCCATGTATTGGCACACCCTCTGGAAGGTTAAGATTCCCAGACATGCTAAAACGAAATAAAAAGGATTCAAAATAGAGAACTGAAAGGATAGATATATGGCTTTCGGGGATTATGTTTTTCAAAATAAGCTTTATTTTTTTGAAAATAGTTTTCAAAAATTTTACCCAATCTGGTAACCTTCAGATCTGATACCAAGTGTAACACCCCACCTCCGTTAAGGTCACTCACAAAGGGAATGCCTTAACTTTGATGGAACGTTTTAGTAGACAGAACGGAAACTTACAAGAAAGATAAAACAGTACTTGAAAAATTTATAGCTTTATTACAACAGAAACCGAAGTAAGTTTGGTTACATCCTTTCAAATCACAATATCGGAATTCAAGTACAAAATATCAGTCTTGTACAAAAGCCTTCAGAATGCATAGTTTTTAAAATCATAATCCACAACATAAACTGCCATGCCAAAGCCAGACGATACTTCAAGCAGAGAAGATCCGATTTAAGCTCCTAGATTTCCAGCCTACAAAACTGGGGGGGGGGGGGGACGGAAGAAAAAGGGGCGAAAACAAATAAGGTCAGACATAAAGTCTGGCAAGTCCAGTGACTTTCAGCATATGAACATATAATAATAATTATGACATGAAAATAAAACTGGATGCGAGATAACAGTAATAAGAGTAGCAGATATACTTAGGTTAAGCAGAAAAAAGAACAGAATGATATGAGCTACTACTTTTCACCTCTCTGCACTAATACTAGTATAACAAGATTAGGTGTCACCCCAATGTCTAAACTGAAACAGAAACAGGAACAGAATAATTTCCACTGAAGAGAATGCTAGTAATGGGCCTTTACCACCCCAACAGAAACAGACAGAAATAGAATGCTAATAATGGGCCTTTACCACCCGAACAGAAGGTACAGAAACAGATTAATCCCTACGGAAACAGAATGTAGAATTAGGTGTACACTAGTAAATGGGCCTTTACCACCCGAACAGACGGTACCACGCAGAAACAGACAGGTGTTACCACGTAACAGAAACAGATGGTACCAACAGAAACAGACAGAACTAAGTGTACCCAAAAACCCTACCCCAAGCGATCGGCTCCCTAATACATAAATACCCGGTGCCAGCCCCACAAAAGGGTGTATCACTCCCCAAAGTGGCAACCTTTAAATGACACAGACCTATTTACAGATGTCACGGCGTCTTACATCCTCAGAGGCAGACTGGGATCCATGCACGCATATGACCCGGTTGGAACGCACCATCAATACCCCTCGCCATTATCAGAATGAACCGCTTATAATTAGTTCAGTAAGCGTGCCCGAACCCTACCTACTGTTGGGTCATAGTTTTGATACTAGAAAGGGTTACTGACTAATATGGGTCCCAAACAACAGATGACACAAGTAATTTCCCTCCTAACCTTGTGTCCCCAGACAAACAGATTTTATATTAACTTGTTTACAAGTTCAGACATACAGAGTTCAGACCAACTAGTTCACATATCAGACAAGTTTTCAGACTAACGGATCAGATATACGGATTTAACAGATTTACAGATTTGTCTAACTTTGTAATTGGGCCTACAGATTCACGAAACGGGTTTGTTAAATTCATTAGTCCAATTGGTTCAACCCTATCCACCCAACTCGTTTTAGACATCAAATTTATCTTAGATTTGTATTAATTAAAAATTAATGCTCAGACCTCTCACATTAGACTGACAGTTTACAGCCACTGGTTAGGCCGGTTGGTTCCGAGCAGATTTTTGCCGTAAACTGAGTCTAACCTCGGGTTTCAAGCACGTTATGACTAACTTCTCACATTAGAACCTATTGTTTGCGGCCACTGGATATGCCGGGCGGTTCCAGGCAGGATTACACAACAAACTCATTCTAACCTCGAGTCAGCCATGTTTCATATTTAGCCAATGCATTCATTCATAGACTATGCTAATATCAGACCAATCATGCTAATTTAACAAATTAACTTCTGTACAAGTTACAACAGATTATTCGAGATTCTATTAACAAGTTTTGCTCAATTTTAAATCGAGCCTACAGATTTACATACTTCAAATTTTAGCATTTCAGTTCCAACAAATTACGCCATTCAACAGATTAAATAGATAACAGATCTTGCAGATTAGGCGATTTAGCAGATTTAGCAGATAAGGCAATTTAACCTAATTAGCAGATTAGGCAATATAACAGAACTAGCAGATTAGGCAATATAACAGATTTAATCATTCCTTAAAGTTTCATAGACATATCTTGCCTAATTATAAATTTGGCCTAAGTTTGCAAGTCTAAATAGTTGTCATGATTCACAATATGATCATATACCCCACGTTTGCATTGAATTTACATGGCACAGATTATGGTCATAATTTACCATATAACACATGTCCAAAATTTACTTAAACTTGCCTAGTACAAAAGATTCACATATAAATTATACCAAACATAGCCATCGATTTCAATGCATGTCATATATTCAAAAATCTTCCACTTAGGTGTTATTCACATTTAATAGTTATCAAATCTTAATATAGATTTTCACACCTAAGTCATATTCTCTTTTTATCTCAAGTCAGGAATCGTTACATAGACAATATGCCCAACAATCTAGAACTTTAAATTATAACAGATCTTAATTCAAAATATGCGTTATGTCCAATGTCTCAAGTCACATATTAACATACAATGGTTCCTCTTCTTCCAATTCACAAAATATGCATAGATCTAAATCTAGTTTACAACATATGTCCTTTCAGTCACAGATTAGCCATGTCCAATTATGCCATCATTCATTATTTGTCCCAAAGTTTAGCGTTTGTGCGTTAATCTCTTATGAGATGTTGCGCAGGCTCGTGGTAGCCTGACTATAGAACAAAAAGAAGAAAGAGATACATAATAAAATTAATCAGAACAGAACGTAAACAACCTCAAATTCAGAATTACCATCATGTCACAATTATAACTAAAGTTTATATCGGAGAATAACTGTACTTGCCTTTCGTGGTTTTAAGAAAGGATAATAAACTGTTGTTAATGCAGAAATGCTGAATTACTCCTCTTTAATTGTTGTTGTAGCTCTAAACTTTGATATGAGATTTGATTTAGCTTTTAATTCTATTTAGGTTGGAAGAAGATGCATCAGTCCAAGTTTTGATCCCAGCAGAGTAGCGATGCCATTTTTTTTAATTTTTTATTTAGAACACTGATACAGTATAGACAGAATGAAATTGTGTAGAGAAAATGAGGCTAGGGGGCTTTTTATACAGGATTAGGTGGATGAATCTAGACAGAAAACAAGACCGGATACATCAGAATGAACCAGGTTCAAAAACTTGGTTTCGGGAGCAGGTCGAACCCCAGGTCGACACTATGGTCGACTTGGTCTGGCCAGGTCGACCCCCAGGTCGACACTATGGTCGACCTAGCCCTTGGGAGGTCGACACTATGGTCGACGCCCAGGTCGACCTGGTCCATGGGCGGGAATTTTCCCGCCCAGCCTGTTCTAGGATTTTGAATTCGAATTTGAATTCGAATTTTCGAGCTGTTTTCGATTCTGAAATTCTCTGAAACTTCGGAGGGCCATATCTCCCTCATACGGACTCCGTTTCTCGAAAACTCAGACTCGTTTCCAAGAAGAATTTCGAGGCGTACACAATGGCCCAACCTGTTTCCCTTGATTCTTATTTTAAAAATTAATTATTCTCTGATTTGTTACTTATACGATCACAGAAAATACGGGGTGTTACAGGATTCCTCACCAATAGTTGTTAAATTTCATATAGTATGGTATTTGTAGAATATTTAAATTTGGGATGCAGGGAAAGATAGGTTGGAGGAATCCAACAGGATTCCTCACTAATATTGATAATGTTTATCATATATGTTGAATATATTTGATTGGTTTTTGAAATCGGATGAAACAAACCCTTATTTCACGGTTTGGTATTTTAGTAGTAGTTTGGCTCTTTAATACCATCGATATACAAGAAATTTTAGAAACCATTCTTAAATCGAGTCTGAAATGTTTAAGTTTTATATCTTTTGAAACGTTGATTGCCATCAGGCGAATTGACGTAGTTTAAATTATAAAATTTATTTTTTAACTGAAGCAAGATTTTCAAGTATATTTTATAAGTTATATCAAAATAGAACTTCTATAAAGATATGTTTATAGTTGGTTTTATAAAATATTATTAAATGATTTATATAGAAATTTCTTATATTTTGGATAAAATTTTACAAGCAAGTAAGTTGGAAATTAATCAAAGGGTTAATGATTTGGAATAATTGTTTTTGAGAAAAACAATTAAGCGGGATCATATCAAATTAAGTATTAATTAATTAGAAGTGAAGGAACAGTTATAATCAGTTAATTGATGTTTTCAAGTTGATTAAGTTAACTGTCTAACCGGAATTGTTTATTAGATTAGTTGGATTTCTAACTAATCCAATAAAAATAGTTTTGATAAATGATTTTATAAATATAATAAGATTTAGTTAAAAATTATTAATATTTTAATTAACTATACTTAAAGAAAATCATCGAGTTGTTTTTAAGAAAGTTAATTACTATTTTAATAGCCTTTAAAAAGGATTTAATTATTCTATTTTTAGTAATGTAGTAACTATTTTTATGGTAATTAATAATAAGCCAATCATTATTTAATTAATGATAATTGAAGTGATTATCTTTTTTAATTGGAATTCAATTAAGAAAGTAATCACAGTTGTGATAAAGACTTAGTTGAACCTAGTAAAAGGATTTCATAAGAAATCTTAGAATAAACCCAAGTTTTATAAACGAAATTTACAAGAAAGATTTCGAGCTAATGAGATGATTATAATCAAATGTCTACTTAATAGTATAATTAAGTAAAATAAGGAGAATTGAAAGAAGATTTCCAAATGTAAATAAGACTTGAGTTGAATTTTGAAAAGGGTTTTTGAAAAGGGATTTTAATAACATCCTAGTTTTATAAACCAGCTTTATTAAAGAAGTTTAAATCAAGTGAGATGGTTTTAAATGAGCATTTACTTAATATTTGAATTAAATGAAAATGATTGAAGTCAAAAGGGATTTTCAAAAATAAATAATGGTTATTAAATTTTTTATTTTAAATGGAATAGGGAATGGGAAATAAATGGGATATTATAATTAGAATCGATTTAAAGTTACGAACTTTTATCTATGTTAAGGTAAGAATGTTGTTGATCAAGGTCTCAAGGGTAACAAGAATACCCCAACTTGAATAACTTCACTATTATCAAGGAATGGTATTAGTTTCTAATGATAGAAGATATTGAAATAGTTTATTGTTTCCATGAGAGGAATTTTGCAATTTAATTTGCAAGATTTTGAAATGTAATTGGAACTATTGGACTTTAAAGTAAATAACGTATAAGTTTACATTGCTTAGCCAAGTTTAAATGTGAATATACTTATATCATTTGGTTAAGTATATAGCACTAATGTCTAAATAATGAAAATGGTATGTTTTCCCAAAGGTAAGGTTTTAAATGCAAATTCATATATAAGTTGAATTATACTGAAAAGGGTTATAAATTGAATTTTCTATAATAAAATATATTGATAAATAAAGTTTTAATTGTTGGCCAATTTGGCAAGTGAATATTCTAAGGAAAGAATTTATTGAATATAAATGAATATGCTAAGAAACGGGTTAATGGGACTTGTAATGGAATCCATAACGTTGTTTTACGAAAGTTAAGTTGAACTGATTTGGTTTGTACACTTATATATATTTATAAAAATGAACTTTGTTCCTAGTTTTAGATGATGAATAATGGTTTTAGCATAGTTTTGCAAAGGATATTTATAACTGAGTATTTGATGTGATTATAAGATTTAAATGGATATCTCGTATTTGAGGTAATATTTGAGACTGGAAATTTTAAAGTTAAGAATATTGTTCATTCAAGGTCCGAGAGGTAACTATACCCCCAAATTGTTTGGCTTCGTTGTTAACTAATAAACTGAAGTTGAATTTTTAAAGGGTTACATTATATATAGTTCCGTTGCTAATATTTTTTAATTTTCGTAACGATGTTTACGCAACGTTTGTTTGAACCCAAATTGGGAAATATGAATGAGGTATTTTTAAAAGTATTAAATATCAAACAATTTATGAATACTCTTATTTTAAAAGAATAAGTAAATTCAGTGTTTCAAACGGTAAAAGTTTCAAGTTTAGTTAATGAATGGTTAATTGAGAAGCCAAGTGATGTTAAGCACCGAACCAGTGAATTCATTTTATTTTTATGGTTCAATGGTTGTTTATTTGATAGTTAAATAATTGACTATCAAATCTGGTCTATTATCGATTGTTGGAACGGAAAGACCGGGGTTGAATTTGTATTCGAAACCATTCCCACCAGAAAATACGTAAACGTGGAAAATATTAAAAGATGGTTGAGATGGATCATTTGAAGACCTTTTTATCTTCATAAAATGGATGGACTACTTATAATCTCTTGGTAGCTCCCAAGAGATAAATTATGATTCGGTCTAGGTTGAAATCTATGGATTTGCAAGGACTTCTCGCTACTGATCCTTACGGTGATTTCTATAAAGGATGTGGTGGGAAGGTACCTTCGGCTCATCCTGTTCCTAGATGACTTGTATGGACGAATGTTTGATAAAGTATTTCCTTAAGAGTCACGTATGTTGATTTTTTACAAATATACCAAGTTTGGCGACGACGAAGGAAACTTATTTTGGCTTAACGCGTAGAGTGTATTTCTGGACGTCAATTAGTGATTTGATGGATCTGATAATATGGCATTCAATGTTAATGTGATGTTCTCTGAAAGGTAATCGTGACCTTAAGCTTCATCAACCAGGGAAAATTATAGAAATCGAGTTGGCAGCATGACTATGTGGGTCATTCCTATAGGGTATATTACCACCATCTAGAGAAATTTCATTTGTTTCTTATGTCACTTCTGTATCTCCCGGGAGCGGTTATGTTGGTAGCAACTATGGGTGATAAGATATTCGATACACTCGAATTGAATGAGTGGTCATTCATATATGGCCGGTTGCAAGATGTTTTTGTTAAACCCTAGTGTATTGTTTCTAGAGGTACACTATCGGAAGGTGGTCTCATACCTTGTTATAATTGGAATCCATTCTCCAATAAGTGCCATGCGGTTTTTGATTATATACTAAGTATGTGGAGCGTGAGATGCAAGTGCTCTGGTAAATGGTTATTTATTTGATATAAACACCGTTATAATATCACCGGATTTGATATAAAAATATTTTGGGTTATCATAAGGTAAAAACCGTCCGCGTTTATGTGTGAAATGGTCTTACGATTATCCTTTTTTTTCAAAAAGAATTTTTAACTTTAAATCAGTTGGATGTTACCTATAAACTTAGTGAGTCTTCTCACACTGGTTCACCAGACTGATCTGTGGCGTTTGCAATGCTCAGGTCAGACCGAGTTTTACAGGTTTAGGTTAGGATGCTACGAACATCAGAAGACATTCTAAAGGAGTTCAGACGTATTAGTATTTATTTCTGCTATGTGTTGTATATGAGGACATATTATTATAACTATCCAGATTATCTGTTGTACTCTGATGAATGTAAGTATTTATACAATTTCTTTATAAATATTTATTTCTATATTATATTTTATTTCACTGTGATGTGAGACTTTGATTCTGTGTTCTCGGTCTTCTTCTTCTTCTTCTATTCTAATATTTCTTTCTTTCTTTTCTCACCTTCTAATTTCTTTATTTTAACTATTTGGTATTTTTGGTACTTGAGTTTTGGCAAGTAATACGAGATTATGTATTATTTTCGAAATTCGAACGTCGAATTTCCGCCGGGCCATTACAGTATTATCAGAGCTATTGGTTTGAACGTGATAGGGGGGTTTCGCTTACTGTTTGGCGGCGAGCAGAAGACTCTTACTCCTACCCATCCCAATGGCCATGATTGGGTTGGTTGAGTCAAGAGGCTGTCCTTAAAAGTAGTTCTAAGGTATCACTATGGTGCCATGGTGAGAGGTTAGCCCACTAGTTAATTGTAATGGCCCAGGTGATTTTCGACCCCGAAAATCGACACAAGACATTCCTATGGACTATTCAAGCATTAGAAATACTGGATCATTAATAGAAAGAAGTTAGAGGGTGAGATAAGAAGAAAGAAATATTAGAATAGAAGAAGAAGAGGAACTAGCACAACACAGAGTCTCACAAAGCAACGAAACAAAATATAATAAAGAAATGAATCTTTAGTGAGAGCTTTAAAAATACTTACAATCATCAGAGTACATCACACATCTGGACAGTTATAATAATCTGTCCTCATATACAATCACACAGTGGAATATATAATATCATACGTCTAGACTCTTCCATCTTGTCTCTTTATAATAGCCGATAACCTAAACCCGTACAGCCCGGTCTAACCCGAGCATTACAAACACCGGGTCAGTCTGGTGAACTAGAGTTAGAAAAACACACTAAGTCTAAAGGAATCACACAACTTGATTTTAACGTCAAAATATTTTCGACAGAAAAGGATAATCGTAAGATCGAATCCACACATAAATATGGACGGTTTTTACCTTACGATAACCCAAAACATTTTTGAAAACAATATTATTCTGATATTATGATAGTGTCTAAATACAAGTAGATATCAATCTAGCAGAACGCTTGCATCTCACGCTCCACATATATAGTATACAATCAAAACTGCGGGCTCTTATTGGAGAATGGATTTCCTGGCAAGGTATGGGACCACCTTCCCGACAATGTATCTCCGAAGATGAAAACATTGTGGTTCAACAAGAACATCTTGCTACCTAGGCTAAACATGACCAGCCCCTCACTTTACTTTGAGAGTACCGAATATATCATTACCACGGTTGGGGGCCAGCTAACCGAACTGATAGCATACATACATAAATAAAAGGGACAACCGAAGGCATTTGATTTCTCCAGATATGGTAATGATATACCCTTTTGATGGTTGCGACCCACAAAGCCATGCGACCTACCCGATTTTGTGCCATTTCCCAGTTGATGAGGCTAGAGGTTAAGCTTATCCTTCAAAACAACATATCTCCCTCTACTTTGAGTGTCACGTCGTCAAATCTGCCAGAAATCACTTAGTTGACGTCCACAAAAATACTCTAGTTGTTAAGCTAAAGAAGTTTCCCTTCTATGCCATCAACTAGATATGTTTGTAGAAATCAACGTACGTGATCCCTTTGGAAATACTCTGTCAGGCATTCATCCATACGAGTCATCCATGAACAGGATGAACTGAAGGTACTCTCCTACGGCATCAAATATAGGAATCACCACATGGATCAGTAGCAAGTAGTCCTTGCAATCCATAGATTCCAATAACGACAAAATCATTGTTAACTCTAGGGGTCAGCCAGAGATATTTAACAATAACTCTTCCACTCATGAAGATTTACGTTCTTCAATTGCTCCATCTTGATTAACAACTTTCACGTATTCGTAGTCAGAATGGTTTTCGAATATAAATTTGATCCCGGTCTTTCCGTACCAACGATCGTGTGGGCAAGATTTTGATAGTCGATTATTTAACTATCAAATAAACAAAATAAAATGGATCTACTGGTTGAGTACATAGCATCACTTGGCCTTTTTAATCAAAATAATTTATAAATGGTTAATGAAAAACTTATAAATCCTTCAACACAGTAATCACTTCTTATTCTAATATACAAATATTTTCAAAACATTTCTTTAAAATACTTAGAAAAGTGTTTTTTTTTTACATCATATCCAATTTACCATTTAATTATCATTTCAAATCATTTGGTACGGTTGGAAAATCGGTTCAACACTTATCATTCGTAAAATAATCATTACGAAATCTTCTTTTGTTCCTTTTACAATGGAAATATCATTTCATCTTCTCAAGCTCTTGTTACTTCCGTTACTTTGGAAATATCAATATATATGTTTTTCCCAAATTCTTTTATTTCCTTTATAATGAAATCTCATTATATCTTTCCTCAAATACTTCAAATAATGTCGCATTATTATTTCGCATAATAAATCGCTTTTAACATCTTTATCATTACACCTCATATTCATTCTAATACCAACAAATTCCACTTAACTATTTATTTAAATTATGGTTTTGTAAAACCTTCTTACTTTTGAAATCTTCCTTTTTAAATATACTGCTATTAATAAATTTATTGATTTAGTAAATGATTAATAAAACATCAACTTTTAAACTTTAACGCCTTTAAATTATTTATTTCATTATCTGGATTTTTATTTCAAATTCCATTACTCTATCTTTTACCCAATTCAATACAGAAATCCTTTTCTAAAACCATTCTGTAACAACCCGGAAAATCTGAACCAATTTAAAAAATTTAATTTGGCTATTTTAGTGGATTTTGAATATTTAAAATAAATTATTTTAAATAATAACAACCAAAAGTCTATTTGAATCGAGGTTGGAAAATAAATATATTTATTTTAATTATAAAACAAGGCCTGAAATGGCGTGGCAGTTTGAAAATTTGAATTCGAACTTTGACTGACTGTATAGGATGCAAAATAAAATGGATTTTAGTGAAACCAAAAATATTTAAATCTGTTTATGAATATCTTTCTAACGAATCTGAAAAATCGAAATTTCATAAGGGGCATAAAAAGTTATGGCCAAATGAATTTTCAGAAAGGTCGCTATGGAGTTAATATAGCCCGTGAAAATAGCCATTTTGCAAACAACCTCTGTTTTCGACGAAACCACTTTTTTTGAATCCAGGAATTCGAATTATTGCTAGGTTTCAAATTCCATAATTTTTGGAGTTAATATGGGAGCGTGGCAAAGGAAAATGTGTTTGGTAAATTTCAGTCAATTTGGATCAACCAGAAAATGGCCATTTTTCAAACGGTCTCCAGATTCGACTAAACTAGTTTTGTTGGGACCGTATCATCAAAACATAGCTAAATTTATTTTTCTGGAATTTTTGGGATCAGTATGTGACCTCAAATCCATATTTGAATGTATTATATTTTAATTTGAAGAATAACTGACTGAAACAGTCGAGTAGGCCTACGAAACATATTCCATAGTGTTCGGAATGAGGGTATTTAGCTGGAGACGACAGTCGTTGGGTTTGAATTGGAGTTCGTAAGGAGAAAGGGGTATTTTTGGATTTTAAAATAAATGTAAAAGGGTCGGGCCAATCAGAATTCACCATTTTCTTTCTCTCTCCCCGATTGCCTGCGATGAACGACAGCTCCCCCTTCAAACCTTCTCTCCAACTTTCCGGCGATTCCTCACATTAAAATCGAGTGGCCTAGTTAAAGTTTTTGTAGACCCTTCCATCCTCTACAAATCCGCATAAGTGGCATCCTCCACCGTGTTGTGTACTTCGAGATTAGGAGCCATGAACTCCGGCCGTTTGAAGACCCGCCGCGCCTCCGTAACAGCGACGAATTGGACTGCACCCCCCTGCGCGCTTGTGCCTTTCCAAGCTCTTCCTCGTGGCGTAGGCCGATTGTCGTATCGTGCTTCGGTTTGAACAGAAATCGCAAACCTAGTTTTGAAGGGTTTGCTGAAAGGTGCGGTTTATATATTTTAAACTGTTTTAATGCCTTAAAACCGTCGCAAATTTCGATTAACTTATAAAAATCATATCTTTTTGTTATGTGGTCGAAATCCAATGAAACAAGAGACACCGGGCCCGTGACGACATCTTTTACATTCTAGAAGAGACCGGATATTTTTCTGAGCCCTCTACGATTTTTGGAGGAGTGGAACCCAATGTGAGATTTTTGAATTATAAACGATATGGAATGACGATGTATAAATTATACGGTCGATGTATGAGTTATATAAGCGTTGTACACCTCGTGTATAAGCATTGTATAAGTTGTATGTGCGACGTATAAGTTATATATGCATTGTAAAAATCATATATGCGTTGAATGGAATTGAAATGAAATCGAAATATATTTATATACGTATATACATATATATTTATACTCCCCTCGTCCATAGACCATAGACGATATATATTGGTTGTGATTGTTTGGATTTTGTTGATGTGAAATTTGGTTGATAAATACGAATGGTTGAAATGATTGATTGTGGTTAAAATCCCTATAGGATTAATATATGGGAAAATTCGTCAGTGTATGAACTTGATATTGAAATCTCCATTGTCAAAAGCTGCGAGGCTTTAAGGTAGAGCGAGGAGCCGTACTCGGGACGGTGCCAGTTTTAACTACCCTGCCGAGTACGGTGCCAGTTTTAACTACCCTGCCGTTATGCTACTGGAATTTTCTGAAATATTCCTGTGTTTGATTTATATTCATGTATTGAAATATATTCATGTGTTGGAAAATATTCATTTTTGAAATAAAATGGTTTGAACGATAAAAATAACATTTTTATCGAATGTATGAAATAAAAATGGTTTGAATGATAAAAATAACATTTTTATAAAATGTATGAAATAAAATAGTTTGAGCGATAAAAATAACATTTTTATTGTATGTATGAAGTATATAAAATAACCGTGTTTGAAATAAATTGTTCTGATAATAAAAATCGCATTTTTATAATATATATGAATCATTAAAAATATTCATTTTTGAAATAAATTGCTTTAACAATAAAAAAAATTACATTTTTATCATCTATATGAAGTATATAAAATAATTGTGTTTGAAATAAATTGTTTTGACAATAAAAATCACATTTTTACTATATATATATATGAACTATTAAAAATAGTCTTGTGTTGAAATAAATATCTGTTGGATAAAAATATCATTTTTATCACCTATATGAGTTGAAATGGTTTTTGAAATCGAAGAATGGATTATATTTATATATATAAATATAATTAAAATAAATCGAATAACGAAGCTGTAGATCGTATTTTGAAACAGTGATTTCAAATGATTGTACCGGAAGATCCGACCATCGGATTTTCCCGAAACCGAAACCGTTGGGTTCGCTTTGGAAATATCTTTCCAATGACACCAACTTTGCAAAGATCCAACGGTTGGATTCTGGAATGTTTAATTCAAATCTAAATGAAAATAACGCCAGAATGGATTATATATATATATAATTAAAATAAATCGAATAACGACGTTGCAACTCGTGTTCTGAAATCGTAACTTCAAACGATTGTACCGAGAGATCCGACCGTCGGATTTTCCCAAAACTGGAACTATTGGGTCCGCTTTGAAAAGATCTTTCTAATGATGTAAAATATATAAAGATCCAATAGTTAGATTTTCAGATATGTGTAAATCAAATCTGGAGAAAAACAGTGCCATGGACGCGTTATGGCCTGAAGCATCATTTGAATAAATTAGCTATATTTAAATAAATAAAAATAGCGTTAAATCGTGATAAAATATTATAAATGATATGGAATGGAAATAAACCAAATTTACCCGATTTATTGGATATTTGATGGTTGAATGTGTTTGACGTGAAAACTACATTAATGAACTGAATTATGGATGTCAGATAATTTAACCATTGAAATGAATTGATTTGAAATTCTAAATATACGTGAATTATTTGAAAAGGCCGAGTTAATTCTCATTTCAAATAATTGATCGACGGTTAGAAGTCGAAGATATGGAGACGGTGCAAGGCCGATGATCTTCACATCGAATGGATGGCTACTGATGCCTTTGATGGGAGTTGCTACCCCGAGGGGGTTACAGTGGTGGTCGTTCGGACGTACTTATTGATCGTTCAGATGTGCGAGGGCCTCTCTCCTGTATTGGACATACGGGAGAGGAATAAGATGCCTTCGGTTTCGTTCAGACCCAGAACGGACCTATAAATGGACGTGTGTCTGACGTTGTAGATTGACAACGTGGCATACAATGATGCCTTGATCAAAGCTTTTGTTGAAAAGCAGAGCTTTGTGGTTGATGATCAAAGCACGGCTTTAAATAGCTAGCTTTATGTTTTGCGTTGATTCGCGAGCCTCACACCCCGGTATGGACCAGAAATGGGAGAGGACTTCAGGGAGGACCTGCGTTTCTTTCTAGCTAGGATTGGTGTTTTGGGTTTTACACGCCCGGGCATTATGCATATGTGGATGATGGATAGCAAGGCGCCTCGGTTATATCGGTCGCTCCGGTGCCGATGGTTTGGTCGGTATATGACCAGTTTACACCCCATAGGGTGGGGAAACGAAGTGTTCAAGCATTTTAATCCACTCCGTATGGACCGACCCTGACGATCCAAGGCTTGTCTACGCGCTTGCTTGAGACATGGGCTAGATTGTCTCGAAGCGGTAAGGGCGATCCCCTGCCTTGGTTCATGATGGAAATCCAATTTCCAAATACGACATCATGCAGTTTTGATTTTATACCTATATATGGCGACATGATATATGGTACCCATGCCGTCTATGATTGATACTTATGGCTAAAATTGTTTTTGAATCATATAAACACTAGTAATAATATCAAATTCTTTTGTTTTATTTGTATCAAGCATCTTTTGGTCATTATAAGGTAAAACTCTATCCTCCGGTTTGCGTTGCATTGTGTGATGGGAACTGAGTCTTATAATGGCTTCAATTTTGTAAAAAGCATTGCGATGTTTAAATGGTTTACTTGTTTTAAAGCACTAGCAATCTAATGGAGTAAACCCGTTCTGCGTTAGCGGCGTGGTCCTGTGATTGGCTTTATTATAAAATAAGTTAAGTAGATTTCTCATACCAGTCCTATGACTGACTCGTAGTTTGTTTCACTTGCAAACTCAGGTGCCCTATTTTCTACATGGGCAGCCTTGTATTCAGGTTTTAGCAGGCTCTTTCTGTATAGCTATGGAGCAGAAGATGGATTCTATCATTTCTTTCTTTTATGCTATTCAGCTCTTGTTGTACATATTATGTTTTGATTCCGCTGTAAACATTTTATGTAAAGCTGAAACTGTATTTTGTACTAAGTATGATCCTGTATACTGTGTAACTCTGATGATTATGTTTATCCACTGTATTCTGTTGTTTATTATCTGGTGTATTTATATATTTATGTTCTGCTGTTATTTGTTTCTGTGTTATATTCCAAAGATTACCCTTACCACCATGGAATGGGGTTTGGGGTCGTCACAACGTGGTATCAGAGCTTTGGTTAAGCTTAGTTCTGGAATATAACATATGAATGAACTCGTCAAAAATAGAATCAGTAGTATTCTATGATGAATAACTCATTTCAGATAGGATCAGTAATATCCTAAAATGAGTGTAGCAGAATGAAATACACCCCGATAGACACACTTACATTCAAGTATATGTCTCTATACTTTAAATTACCATTTCTGTTGGCCTAACCCTTTGTCTTCTATTTGCAGACATTGAAAAATGAGTGAAGAAGTAGAAGAGGTAGGTCAGAACCATATATTGAAGCTCTATTAATTAAGTATCGAAATCTGGGTGGAGTACCGTTCTCGGGTAATGAATCTATTATTCAAACACAAGCATGGATGCGCTCTGCTGAGAAAATCTTTGAAGGTTCAAAGCTGAGAGATGATCAGAAAAGATTACTGGCATCTTGGACACTCAAATACGAAGCTTTAATCTGGTGGGATATAGTTATTAAAGATAATCTAGAAGGTGATATCACCTGGGATAGATTTAAAGAAATTTTCAATGAAAGGTTTATTCCTCCAGAAGCAACTGAGCGGTTAAGTGATGAATTCTACTATATGATTCAAGGGGATATGTCCATTCCGGAATATCATAAAAAATTTGATGAACTTACTTGTTTTTCCCTGCATCTCATTCAAAATCCAAAGATAAAGAATATGAGGTTTATTAATGGGCTTCAGAGAAAGTACAAAGTAGTGTAACTGAACATGTGCAACAATCTTTTTCTGAAATGATATACATGGCTTCTCAGTATGAAGATCTAGTTAAGCAAGGTCTTTTGGGCGATGAAGAAGGGGCTAGTTCTAGCAACAAAAGGAAATTCGAAACTGATAGCCCGGAAACAAGTGCACAGCCAGAGGCTAGTATGCAGCCTGAGATAAGTACGAAGTTTGAGTTCAGAAAGAAGCCTAGAGGCAATAGGAAAAAGCTAAAGTCTGAGAAAGGACCATTAACGACTGCCATATGCAATAACTACAAGAATTCATGGCATTTTCAAGGGCATTGCAAATCCTCGAGGAAAGAAAGAAAAGTTGGGTCACAATCTAATAACAAGTTTCAAGAGAATAGAAAATGCAATCTTTGCCATCAGGCTGGTCACATAAAGCGAGACTATCGGCTGTTGAAAGTAACCATAGTAGTGAATGTAAATGAAGTGGCAGAGGTTTCGGCACCCTCAGTCAGTAAAGCGAGGCCAGATGTTTTAGAAGGCATGCTTACTGTCAAAGATATTCCAGTTAAAGTACTGTTTGATACAGGCGCGTCGCGAAGCTTTATTGCAAGAAATGCAGTTAAGAGACTGGATTTGAATCTGAAAAAGCTTAAAGCACCCATGACTGTCCATAATCCGGTTGGGGGTTCCCTCGATCTTAGTTGGATTTGTGGGGTGCTTGTCTCTTTTTCCCGTTATCGGTTCCTTACCATTTCGATCGTCATGAATTTTAAAGAATTTGATCTTATTTTAGGATTGGATTGGTTAACCAAATATGAAGCTGAAGTTAAATGCACCGAAAGAGTTGTTGAGGAAAAGTTCGGGGACTATATAACCATACCATGTGAAGGTCCGAATTCTGATAGAAAAGACTTTTGGTCAGCTCTTGATGTTTCTCCTGCTCAATTAGAACCTGTTCCTGTCGTTACGGAGAATATTCTAGTCGACATAGAAAATATTCCTGTCGTCAAGAACTATGCGGATGTGTTTGAAGAAGTTGTTAGCTTACCTCCGCGTATAGAAATAGATTTCAAAATCTCCTTAATTCCGAATGCAAGGCCTGTAGTTCACGCTATTCGAAGAATGACCTTGAAAGAAAAAGAAGAGTTAGATAATCAAACTCGACAGCTTGTATGGAAGGGTTTTATCAGGCCAAGTTTCTCTGATTGGGGAGCAGTAGTGGTGTTTGTCCCAAAGTCAGACGGTACTCTCAGACTATGTGTGGATTATCGTGACTTGAAAAAATAGACATTAAAGAATAAACATCCATTGCCGCAGATTGATGATTTGTTGGATTGATTGAATGGCGCGTAAGTATTTTCACGAATGGACCTAGCTACATGTTTCCATCAGCTTCGTATTGCCGAAGAGTGTGTTCCTTTGAAAGCATCCAGAGGTCCCAATTTATTCTACGAGTGGTTAGTAATGTAGTTTGGCTTATGTAATGCTCCAGCTTATTTTGTCGATCTAATGAACCGGGTATTCAGAGAAGTATTGAATATATTCGTCCTTGTTTTCATTGACGACATATTGATCTTCTCTAAATCAAAGAGCGAACATGCAAAACATTTGGAGCAAGTGTTGGAAATTCTCAGAAAGAATGTTTAAAAGCCAAATTTTCCAAATGTATGTTCTGGCAAGAAGAGGTAAAATTCCTTGGTCACGCCGTATCAAAGGAGGGAATTTCTTTATATCCCAGTAAAATTACTGCTATTCAGAATTGGAAGAAGCCAACTACACCCACAGAAGTCCGTAGTTTTCTTGGCTTGGCTAGTTATTATCGGAAGTTCATTAAGGATTTTTCGAAAATATCTAGTTCCTTAACGAAGCTCACTAAGAAACATTCATGGTTCAGTTGGACTCCCGAATGTGAGGCGGCTTTCCAAAAGCTGAAGTTAAGACTGACAACTGCTCCAGTGTTAACAATTATTGATGGCAATCAAGACTTGAAAGTCTGGGCAGATGCTTCTAAAGAAGGTCTAGGTGCAATATTAATGCAAAGAGGCCAAGCAGTCGCTTATGCTAGCTATCAGTTGAAGCCACATGAGAAGAATTATGCGACACACGATCTTGAATTGTTAGCCAACGTGTTCGCTAAGAAAATCTGGAGGCACTATCTATTGGGTGAGAAATTTGAATTATATACCAGTCATCAATCGTTGAAGTATTTGTTCACCAAGAAAGATCTGAATATGAGGCAACAGCGTTGGTTAGAATTTCTCGTGGCATATGATCATGATATTTTATATACTCCGGGGAAGGCCAATGTTGTGGCTGATGCGCTCAGCAGAAAGAATGTAATCATTGCCAATCTTGTAATCACGCCTTCATTGATTGATAATATATCTGCTCATCAGAAGGATGATCACTTCATTCAGAAGATCAAAGAGAGAATTCAGAAAGGCAAACCCTCGAGTTTTCAGATTGATAACGATGGGATTCCGAGTTTGAAAGGCCGAATTTGTGTTCCAAACATATCTAAGCTCCGAAGAGAAGTATTAGATGAATGTCACAAAGCCAAACTTAGTATCCATCCAGGAGTGGGCAAGATGTATAATGATATCAAACGCACTTTTTGGTGGAGATCTATGAAACGAGACATTTCCTTGTACGTTAGCCGGTGTACTACTTGTCAACAAGTTAAAAGCGATCAACAGAAACTCGCCGGATTGTTGCAACCGTTGGAAATTCCAGGTTGGAAGTGGGAATAGATTTCTATGGATTTCATAGATGGTTTGCCCAGAACCAGGAAAGAAAATGACAATATTTATGTGATCGTAGATCGTTTCACGAAGACCACCCATTTCATACCTGTTAGATCGAGTAGAACTGCCCAGAGTCTGGCGCAGATTTATTCTAAAGAAATTGTGAAGCTTCATGGTGTTCCCATGAGTTTCGTTAGTGATCGTGACCCGATTTTTGCTAGTAAATTCTGGGAATCATTCCAAGCAGAATTGGAACGAAACTGAACTTGAGCACCGCTTATCATCCTCAAACAGATGGTCAAACTGAGAGGGTAAATCGTATTGCAGAAGATTTATTGCGGGCTTGTGTTATTGATTTTGGCAAATCATAGGAAGACCATTTGCATTTGGCCGAGTTCTCATACAATAACAGCTACCAAGCAAGCCTGAAAATGTCACCATTCGAAGCATTGTATGATCGGCCGTGCAGATCTCTCGCTTGTTGGGTAGAACCTGGTAATAGACTTGTATTGGGACCAGATATGATTCGCGAAGCTGTAGATAAAGTAAATTTCATTAAGAAACGATTATTAGCCGCTCAAAGCTGACAGAAGAGCTATGCAGATTCGAGAAGAAGAGATTTATCATTTGTTGTTGGTGACTATGTATATTTGAGGGTTTCTCCGATGAGAGGAGTAGTCCGATTTGGAAAAACAAGGAAGTTGGCGCCCAAATTTATAGGCCCGCTTCCTGTGCTCAAACGGATTGGAACTCTCGCTTATAGAGTCCAATAGCCTAATTGGTTGCCTGGAGTACATGATGTGTTTCACGTATCTCAACTTCGAAAGCATGTGCATGATCCAGACTTGGTCATGGAAGAAGCCACGCAACAAGGCTTGGAAATTACTCCAGAATTAGCTGTGAGAAGAGAGCCGATAAAGATCATTGGCAAAGAAACGAAAGAGCTGAGGAACAAGAAAGTTCACTTAGTCAAAGTGCAATGGAGTGGAGATCCACGAGATTGTACTTGGGAAACCGAGGAAAGCATTAGGAAAGCCTATCCCAAGTGCAGTGTGGATATCTCTGATTAACTATGGTGTAAGGTACATTTACCATATTTTGCATTTCCGTATTGTTTTCTACTTGGTTGTTGTTTCCTTTTTAAGGATGTAGAATTTTTAATCATATAGTCTGAATGATTTTGCAAGGGTATATGAATTAATTACTATATATTTGAAAAGGTTAAAAATAATTTGATTGTTATTTGTGTGGAGTGATTGTTAGTTTAAACTAAATCGCATTGGAATAATAAAATCTGTAAGAGCCTGAAGGGTAAATTTATGCAATTGAATCAAAGATTGAACTGGTTTAAAAATAGATAGAAATATATGCATGTACATTATATATGTTTGAACAGGTAAATGGATTTGCTGTTGAGTAAGCAATTTATTTTCGTGTCCGACAAATAGGTAAAACTTAATGAGTTGGATGCACAATTTTATTATTATATCAACTACTGTGAATGCCATTGGATGCGGCGTGTTGGTTGTTCTGTGTGAAAGAATAAACGCCGCCATAGGATAGTGACAACTAATTTTGAATTACATTACATGGCATACTTCTTGAAGATAGCATACTCTATCATATACCACATAAGCATTCGGAGCTTGTGTGACGAGGTTGAAGATTTACCATACGAGCGAGAGGCTTGTATGGCGATGACTATATTACAGGTTGAACACAAGATTGACATGGACTATATAAATTATAACGGTAAATTACCAGATTAATAAAAACCCCACACGGGTCTGGAGATGACAATAAACATGTCTCTCTGGTAATTAAGGAACAAAAACCATTTATAGGGCGACGAGAATTTATTCTCTGGAGTTATGATCTATATACACTCCCCTGTGGACACCGCAATATATCACTATAAATATGTGCATGCTTATTAGGATTTATTGGGTACCTAATACGGCCCAATAAATTTCCATACCCCTCCCCGTACAAAGGTGGTTATGGCGAAATTTTTCGAAAATTTAGGGTGTTAGCCAAATTTTTGAAGAATTGGAAAATTCTTAGAAACTGAAAAGTTGAAGAATGAAAGCCAGAATGAAAGTTGAGTTGGTTAATTAAACAACTTTCAGCTTCGTTCCTTTTCGGGGACGAAAAGATTTTAAGTGGGGGAGATTGTAACAACCCGGAAAATCTGAACCAATTTAAAATTTTTAATTTGGCTATTTTAGTGGATTTTGCATATTTAAAATAAATTATTTTAAATAATAACGACCAAAAGTCTATTTGAATCAAGGTTGGAAAATAAATATATTTATTTTAATTATAAAACAAGGCCTGAAATGGCGTGGCAGTTTGAAAATTTGAATTCGAAATTTGACTGACTGTACAGGATGCAAAATAAAACGGATTATAGTGAAACCAAAATTATTTAAATCTATTTATGAATATCTTTCTAACGAATCTGAAAAATCGAAATTTAATAACAGGAATCAAAAGTTATGGCCAAATGAATTTTCAGAAAGGTCGCTATGAAGTTAATATAGCCCATGAAAATAGCCATTTTGCAAACGACCTCCGTTTTCGATGAAACCACTTTTGTTGGATCCGGGATGTCGAATTATTGCTAGGTTTCAAATTCCATAATTTTTGGAGTTAATATGTGAGTGTGGCCAAGGAAAATGTGTTTGGTAAATTTCAGTCAATTTGGATCGACCAGAAAATGGCCATTTTTCAAACGGTCTCCAAATTCGATGAAACTAGTTTTGTTGGGACCGTATCGTTAAAACATATTTAGATTTATTTTTTTGGAGTTTTTGGGATCAGTATGTGGACCCAGCAAATTGAAATGTGCATTCAAATCCATATTTGAATGTTTTATATTTTAATTTGAAGAATAACTGACTGAAACAGTCGGGTGTGCCTACGAAATATATTCCATTATATCTGGAATGAGGGTATTTAGCTAGGGACAACAGACGTTGGGTTTGAATTGGAGTTCGTAAGGAGAAAGGGGTATTTTGGAATTTTAAAATAAATATAAAAGGGCCGGGCCAATCAGAATTCACCATTTCCTTTCTCTCTCCCCGATTGCCTGCGATGAACGACGGCTCCCCCTTCAAACCTTCTCTCCAACTTTCCAGTGATTCCTCACATTAAAATCGAATGGCCTAGTTAAAGTTTTTGTATCCTTCTATCCTGTACAAATCCGTATAAGTGGCATCCTCTACTGTGCTGTGTACGTCGAGATCAGGAGCCACGAATTCCGGCCGTTTGAAGACCCGCCGCGCCTCCGTACCAGCGACGAACTGGACCGCACCCCTCTGTAAGCCTGCGCCTTTCCAAGCTCTTCCTCGTGGCATAGGCCGATCGTCGTATTGTGCTTCAGTTTGAACAGAAATCGCAAACCTAGTTTTGAAGGGTTTGCTGATATATTTTAAAATGATTTTAACACCTTAAAACCATCGCAAAGTTCGATTAACTTATAAAAATCGTATCTTTTTTGCTATGTGGTCGAATTCCAGTGAAACAAAAGACACTGGGACCGTGACGACGTCTTCTACATTCTAAAAGAGACCAGATATTTTTCTGAGCCTTCTACGATTTTTGAAGGAGTGGAACCCAATGTGATATTTCTGAATTATTAACGATATGAATTGATGGTGTATAAATTGTACGGTCGATGTATGAGTTATATAAGAGTTATACACCTCATGTATAAGCGTTGTACAAGTTGTATGTGCGATGTATAAGTTATATATGCGTTGAATGGAATTGAAATGAATTGAAACGAAATCGAAATATATTTATATACGTATATCTATATATATACTCCCCTCGTCCGCAGACCATGGACGATATATATTGGTTGTGATTATTTGGATTGTGGTTGATGTGAAATTTGGTTGATAAATACGAATGGTTGAAATGATTGATTGTGGTTAAAATCCGAATAGGATTAATATATGGGAAAATACGTCTGTGTACGAACTAGTTATTGAAATTCCCATTGTCAAAAGCTGCGAGGCTTTAAGGTAGAGCGAGGAGCCGTACTCGGGACGGTGCCGGTTTTAACTGCTCTGCTGTTATGCTGCCGAAATTTTCTGAAATATTCCTGTGTTTGATTTATATTCATATATTGAAATATATTCATGTGTTGGAAAATATTCATTTTTGAAATAAAATGGTTTAAACGATAAAAATAACATTTTTATCGAATGTATGAAATAAAAAAGGTTTGATTGATAAAAATAAAATTTTTATAGAATGTATGAAATAAAATAGTTTGAGCAATAAAAATAACATTTTTATTGTATGTACGAAGCATATAAAATAATCGTGTTTGAAATAAATTGTTTTGACAATAAAAACCGCATTATTATAATATATATGAATCGCTAAAAATATTCATTTCTGAAATAAATTGCTTTAACAATAAAAAAGTCACATTTTTATCATCTATATGAAGTATATAAAATAATCGTGCTTGAAATAAATTGTTTTGACAATAAAAATCACATTTTTACTATATATATGAATTGTTAAAAATAGTCATGTGTTGAAATAAATATCTGTTGGATAAAAATATCATTTTTATCACCTATATGAGTTGAAATGGATTTTGAAATCGAAGAATGGATTATGTATATATAATTAAAATAAATCGAATAACGAAGCTATAGTTCGTATTTTGAAACAGTGATTTCAAATGATTGTACCAGGAGATCCGACTGTCGGATTTTCCCGAAACCGAAACCGTTGGGTTCGCTTTGGATATATCTTTCCAACGACAGCAACTTTGCAAAGATCCAACGGTTGGATTGTCTGGAATGTTTAATTCAAATATGAATGAAAAAAGCACCAGAACGGATTATATATATATATATATATAAAAATAATTAAAATAAACCGAATAACGACGCTGTAGTTCGTGTTTTGAACTCGTAACTTCAAACGATCGTACCGGGAGATCCGACCGTCGGATTTTCCCAAAACAGGAACCGTTGGGTCCGCTTTGAAAAGATATTTCTAATGATGTAAAATATGTAAAGATCCAATGGTTAGATTTTCAGATATGTGTAAAGCAAATCTGGAGAAAAACAGCGCCATGGCCGCGTTATGGCCTGAAGCGTCATTTGAATAAATTGGCTATATTTAAATAAATAAAAATAGCGATAAATCATGATAAAATATTATAAACGATATGGAATGGAAATAAACCAAATTTACCCGGTTTATTGGATTTTTGTTGGTTGAATGTGTTTGACGTGAAAACTACATTAATGAACTGAATTATGGATGTCAGATAATTTAACCATTGAAATGAATTGATTTGAAATTCTAAATATACGTGAATTATTTGAAAAGGCCGAGCTAATTCTCATTTCAAATAATTGATCGACGGTTAGAAGTCGAAGAAATGAAGACAATGCAAAACAGATGATCTTCACATCGAATGGATGGCTGCTGATGCCTTTAATGGGAGTTGCTACCCTGAGGGGGTTACAGTTGTGGTCGTTCGGACGTACTTGTTGATCGTTCGGATGTGCGAGGGCCTCTCTCCTGTATTGGACATACGAGAGAGGAATTAGGTGCCTCCGGTTTCATTCAGACCCAGAACGGACTTGTAAATGGATGTGTGTCTGACGTTGTAGATTGACAACGTGGCATATAAAGATGCTTTGATCAAAGCTTTTGTTGAAAAGCAGAGCTTTGTGGTTGATGATCAAAGCAGGGCTTTAAATAGCTAGCTTTGTGTTTAGCGTTAATTCGCGAGCCTCACACCCCGGTATGGACCAGAAATGGGAGAATACTTCAAGGAGGACCTGCGTTTCTTTCTAGCTAGGAGTGGTGTTTTGGGTTTTACACGCCTGGGCATTATACTTATGTGGATGATGGATAGCGAGGCACCTCGGTTATATCAGTCGCACCGGGGCCAATGGTTTGGTTGGTATATGACCAGTTTACACCCCATAGGGTGGGGAAACGCAGTGTTCAGGCATTTTGATCCACTCCGTGTGGACCGACCCTGACGATCCAAGGCTTGTCTGCGCGCTTTCCTGAGACATGGGCTAGATTTTCTCGAAGCGGTAAGGATGATCCCTTGCCTTGGTTCATGACGGAAATCCAATTTCCAAATACGACATCGTGCACTTTTGATTGTATACCTATATATGGCGACATGATATATGGTACCCATGCCGTCTATGATTGATACTTATGATTGAAATTGTTTTTGAAACATATAAACACTAGTAATAATATCAAATGCTTTTGTTTTATTCGTATCAAGCATCTTTTGGCCGTTATAAGGTAAAACTCTATCATCCGGTTTGCGTTGCATTGTGTAATGGGAACTAAGTCTTATAATGGCTTCATTTTTGTAAAAGCATTGCGATGTTTAAATGATTTACTTGTTTTAAAGCACTGGCAATCCAGTGGGGTAAACCCGTTCCGCGTTAGCGGCGTGGTCCTGTGATTGGCCTTATTATAAATTAAGTTAAGTAAATTTCTCATGCTAGTCCAATGACTGACTCGTAGTTTGTTTCACTTGCAAACTCAGGTGCCCTATTTTCTACACGACAGCCTTGTATTTAGGTTTTAGCAGGCTCTTTCTGGATAGCTATGGAGCAGAAGATGGATTCTACCATTTCTTTCTTTTATGCTATTCAGATCCTATTGTACATATTATGTTTTGATTCCGCTGTAGACATTTTATGTAAAGATGAAACTGTATTTTGTACTAAGTATGATCCTGTATACTGTGTTACTCTGATGATTATGTTTATCTAGTGTATTCTTTTGTTCATTATCTGGTGTATTTATGTATTTCTGTTCTGCTGTTATTTGTTTCCGTGTTATATTCCAAAGATTATCCTTGCCACCGTGGAATGGGGTTTGGGGTCGTCACACTTTCAATCATTCATTCTGGGAAATTTTACTTTAAATCTCATCGATTTCACTTAATACCATTATTAAGTAACGTTAATTTTAAATTAATGCTTTAACGTCCCATCTCTTTTTTATAAACTCGTTTATACAACTTTGGTTTAATACAAAACACTTTTCCATTTCGATTTCCTTTACTTAATTTAAACATTAAGTAACATTTATTTTAAGCTTATCGTCTTCGCTTGAAAATCCTTTTATAATTTTAGTTTACCAAACCCGATTTAAATATAAACATGTACATAAACTCACTTTTAAATTCAATTATATTTCCTTTTAAAACTTTGATTACTTACCTAAATGAACTTCATTTAAGAAATAACTCCTCAATTTACGTTAACTGGAATAAATGTTAAATTTCCCTTTTAAAAATCTTATTAAGTTAAATGACTATTCGTTAAATTATTCCATTAGATTAATTAGCATAGACTGACATAATTTAATAATCAATTTCCATTAAGTTGACTTGGTCAACTTTAAAACATGATTAACTCGTTGATCAACTCTAACTCTTCTTTTTATTTAAATTAATTAATAATATACTTAATTTAAATTATCCCATTTACTTTGATTATTGTTAATTAAATAATAATATAATCTCATTTTAATTGTTATTTAAAATAATTAATCCCTGTTACTAATCGTTACATTAGTCCTTATTCACCTTCTTATCCATCTTATTAATACAAGAATTTGTTTTATAATCATTTAACAATTACGATGAGGCACGTGCTTCGCACACGGTATATTTTTGGTATAAAAATGGTATTTGTGGTTAAAACAATCAATATATGCGTTTGCTTCGCACACAGTATAATTTTGATACAAAAATGGTATTTGTGGTTAAAACAATCAATATATGTGTGTGCTTCGCACACGGTATATTTTTGATACAAAAATGGTATTTGTGGTTAAAACAATCAATATATGCGTGTACTTCGCACACGGTATAATTTTGATACAAAAATGGTATTTGTGGTTAAAACAATCAATATATGCGTGTACTTCGCGCATGGTATAATTTTCTTATTATAAACTTCATTTTAAATAATATATTTAAAAATCTATATTCAGTTATAAAATAAATTTTATAACTTCATTTCTAACGGTTCACCTAACAGTAAATCAATCTTTATAAAATGATTATAATTTAGGCCATCCATTGTCAATTTCTCAACCAATATTTCTCATTGGTTAATATCAATGGTTCAACGGTAATCAATAATCCATTCATCATCCAATCAGGTTATTAACTAGTACATGTGATACGACATGAAAATAAACAATAATTTTGAGGAATCTGGTTGGATCGCTCTAACCTATTCTTCCCTGTATCCAATATGACAATTTTATTATAAACATGAATAATTAATTCAACTGGTAATGATCAACTAACAACGTACAATCATAAATTATTCAATGATTAGCAATCATAGCACACAAAGCATAAAACCCGACTTATATAAATATAAGTGGGATAACCGAGTGAGTTTAACTCACCTTAGTTTAATTGGTCTGTGGAATGATGAGTTTAATTAAATTAAACAGGAGTTTAATTTAATTAAAAATATCAGCATCTTCCAGCTCCGACCATTCCTACTCTAGATCATAGTGTCCATTGATATGATTTCGATGCCTTCTATTTTGTTTAAATCAGATAACGAAACCATAAGACATTAATATTATAAGCTATACAGTTTATTAATTAAATAATTATCTTTTGATTTACTTTAATATTTAATGTATGGTACTTATAATGTTTATTGGGCAACGTATTATATACTATTTAATTAGGCAAACTTAAACTTTGGATTGGGCATTTTATATAAAATGGTGGCACACGTTAGACAAACCTCACCACTACTGTTGTTTTCTATTCGCCAATTTATGACACTCCTCCTGCCTCTTCTTCTTCCATTTATAAATCACCTTGTACGTATTTCATCTTCTCCTCCACTTCGTGTTCAAACACTGCGCAACTTCGATACGCAACCTCCCATTCTCCGACCACAATGTTCCCTTCCCATTGTTGCTCCAATGTCCCGCGTTTTCATCCATTAACCGTTCCTTCGTCACTCATGCTTCACGCCCTCCTTACCATCCTTTCACCAGTGCCACATTCAGTTCTTCCTACGCTAGTGTCTTCAACGCTCAGCTCTTATTTCCTTATTTTTTAACAAAGCTCGGCCAAAACCTTTCCAGTCCATACCATGTTATCCCTTCCCAGATGCTCCTTCCTTCCCTACTAATTCTTCCTCAACATGTACTTTGCTCCAACTCCCATTCTCCTTTTCTTATTTGCAGTTTAACTTTTGTATGTGTAAGGGCCGAAGCCCAGTAACGCATCAGCCTACAAACCTTCCGCTTCCACCCTTCTTCCTCAAACTTTCTTCCCTTTTTTTATTTTTCCTCCAAACTGCTACTGCATGTATTCTATCGCCATCAAACCATTCCTTCCCATTCCCTCCAACATCGCCTGCGCTGCCTCCGACCCATTCTAGCTTCGGATCTGACCACTCCCAGTGCGTCAGAGCCGCCACCCTTTATATGTTGACCCTCATGAGGGTCATGCGATAACATTTTCGAGTTGAGGCTATGTATAAAAATGGAAGGAGTGTTTTCATTTCTGTTTTTAATTTTTGAAACTTGCGTGTTTATTATAGTTGCAAAGAGGAAGAGTTTGGGTTTGAAAATACATGCTTGAATTCTGTTGAACACAAGGACAGTAGCAGGTTACTTGAAGGAATCAATAACGCAAGGAACTTTTTTGTTCCTTTTGTTTGCCAAAGAGGAAAACAGGGAAAGGAATTATGTCATGTATTTTATTAGCAAAGAGGATATAAAAGAAATGAAACCTGACCATTATTTATAAAAGAATTTTATGTGGTGGGCACGCTATAACTTTGGGGTAGGTTGTAGGTAGCTAGTGATGGGATTTTTCATTGGAACTTAAAGGTGGAAGGTAAGACTGTTTTCTTACGTACAGACTGTAGGCTATGCTAGTATAGCATGTGCATGTATATATATATATATATATATATATATATATATATATATTTTTGTCTGAATACTTGCTGTGTAAACAAATGAGAAGTGTACATTTATTTGCTTTGGTTTTAAGAATTGGGTAGATTTGTTAGTCCTTCGACAGCTGTGAATACGGTTTACATTTGTCTTTGCGGTTGCTTTAACTAGGGTAGCTGCGCCCTATATTTCTATTTCTTAATATAGCATGTCAACAGGCGAAAGGTAGTTGTATATTATTCTTTGGTCTGCGCTTTGCTTAGGAAAATGTTGTATGTACGCTTCCTTAAGGTGTAAGCATTTAAATTGATTACTTAGAACCTAGGCAAATGGTTTGTTTTGGTGAGCAAGTAATTTAGGTGGATTGACTACCAAGGCACTTCATTAATATATTTTATTTATTTTACTTTATTCTTTTGTCACAATTGTGGATATTGGATGAGACTAGGCACAACGTTAATGTGGACACGGAAGTGAAAATCGGCGTTGGCACCCTGTCAGCATAGTAATCACGTAACGCTTGATCTTGTAAGTTTTCATTATAGTTTTAAGCATTGCCGGTTGTGTTCTATTTCAACACTTTAGTTTTAAGGCAACAATTGCTTAAGCCTTAATTTTCGACATTAAATACTTTGTTGAAATGATGCTGCCTGTTATTAATTTTGGCATTGTTATTTTAATCTAAATATATATCACTTCAAATCCAACAAATATGAAATTTATAACACAAAATTAACGTTTTGGCGTTAAACGATATTCAAATATACAAAAATTCCTAATTAAATAAATAAATAAACATTATAATTTATAAACGATTTCCATAGCGGCTATTTTAAAATTTTAACTAGACATAACTTACAATGTATAAGCTGAAATCTCGATTTTTCTCTTCCATTAGAAAGTTATAAACAATTTGATTCCAACGTTTCTTGTTTCACAGAATTCCGGCTTAAAACGGATTCTGTATATTCAATTGAAGTTCAAAACTCAATATTACGAACTACCGCATCATTTCGAGTTCGTTTTATATAAATATAAAATTAAACATTCAATCGTCGTTTAATTAACGAATTCAATATTAAAATCCGTTAATATTCCAAATATAATATTTAAATCAAGTTTAAATATTCAAATCAAATGACCGAAAAATCCGAGTCGTTACATTAATGGTTGAAAAGCCTAGATCCAAGACAATGATATCAAAGTATAAGGTTTAGTGACAATCTTGGCTCTTTGGCGTAACTCAATTGAGATGGGGTTAGTAATACACTAGACTGAGTTTGAGTGTATACATATGAGAGTGCATATTTATAGTTGATTATATATTTATTTTTACATTATTTTTATCCACTATTTTGTAAAGAAGATAATATACATGATTTTCTCAAATTATGATAGTATTGATTCTTTTGATTGATTTGAATGGAATTGAAATTGGATTTGGAATAATTTAACTAAAAGGGGAATTTCAAATATAAAAATTGAAAATAAAAAACTTAACATTAAAATTTAACTTGGAATTGAAATGAATCATATGAAATGGAAATGAGGCTTAACTTGGTTAAGTCGAGTTAATTTAAAAATGGATATAGAGGTGGAATTAAACAAAATCCATTTGGGATTTGGAAATTGAATAAATAATAACTAAATAAAAGTCAAAACCAATTGATGTTAAACCAAAGTGAAGGCGAACAAGTATTAATAGTGAATATTATTTGAATGATTGGTTAAGTTGGTTGTGCATTGTTTGTTTATGATATGTTAGATGGTTGAGTATAATTCATCAATAGTTTAATAAAAGTTGAATGAATTCCAGTATAATAAATTTGAATGAAACTACTTATAAAGTGAAACCAAATGATTTAACCCTGCATTTGCCTATACCTTCTGAATGAGTGATGCTAAAAGTTTGGTTATACTTATTGATCAATGAAACGTTATTTAAAATTTCATGCATTGTTTCTTACATGATAAATTGAGTTAAGTACATGTACTAGAATGCTATGAAGGTTGATTCTGGTTACATCAATTGCAATAAGTTGAGCAAGTACGCTTAATAGCGCTTATATAAAGTATGCCTACGCGAAAAATTAAATTTTGGTATATGAACTGTGTTTTCCGACCATGTGGGTTGATGTATATATATTTGTTGTTCTAACAATATTGCAAAAGTCCCTCCGTACAGGGGGAACTCTACCAAAAAAATTTGAAAATTTAAGGTGTTAGCAAATTTTTTGGAAATTTTTGTTAACAATAATGAATTAATTTTTCAATTTAAACTAATTGGGTCAATTGGAACTTATTTTAACTGAATAGATATTTGAAAAGTTAATGGGTTTGTAGCGTTTTTCCTACCTTAATAATTTCGAGGATGAAAGTCTTTTAAAGGGGAGGAATGTAACGACCCAGATTTTTAACCATTAAGTTTGAATATTTGAAATTGATTTTAAATGTTAGTTTGGAAATATAAAAGGATTTTTATTTATTTATTAAACGAAATATGAACATATAAATTACATTTAATCAAAATGAGCTTGTAACGTCGTGGTAGTTCGTAATATTATTTTTTGAACTTTAACTGAATATACGAATCCATTTTAAGTCAGAATTCTCTGAGTCAAGAATCGTCTGAGTCTATTGGATTATAATTTTCTAATAAAAGAGAAAAATCAAGTTTTCATATTATATATTTTGAGTTATGTAAAAATCAAATTTTCAAAAAATTGCTATGGATGTAAATCCTAACGATTTATTTGATAAAATAAAAGGGTTTTTAATAAATTGAATATCGCTATAACCTGGAATTTAATCGAAATGATTTCTGAATAGTATATGCTATTGGAATGTAATGGAAGTTGATAAAGCTTTAAATTTAGTTTTATTTTGATTTGGTGAAAAAGAGAATTTTATATTAATTTAATCAGGTTAAAAAGAGCCGGTTCTGAAACAGTCACGAATTTCAACGAAATTAGTTTTATTGGATCTGTAATGTTAAATTATTGTATGAAAGTAAATTTCGTGGCGATTCGATATCGTATGTGACTTCGGTAGCCTCAAATGTACAGCTTGTTTGTGTAGCGATTAATTAAATAAATTTAATTTGATTAATAAGGAATTTATGTCTAACTCGAGATAACGATCAAATTAAGACGCGAGATCAGTTCCGTTGAATTCTTAGTGACGTTTAGAGTTGGGATATGTATAGATCGTTATTTTTGGAGACCAGATAATTTGGTGTCCAAATAGCGTCATTTTACGGGTAAAATGTCATTCTGGGAGAATAGTCTCGGAATGCGATGAAACTTGTGTCATTGGGTCCGTATTAGTAATTTATTATAGGATTTTGTTTTCATATTAATCGGACTTACCGTCTGATCGTGCGAAGGGTAAACACTTAGATTTTTATTAAATCGTTTTATCGATTTAATATGGAACTTAAGAATAACCAATTTTCAAACGAACTAGAATTTCAAAGAAACTAATTTTATTAAATCCACAATAATTTATCATTGTAAGATTTCAAGTTTCAAGTCAATTGGATTTATTTTTTGATCGTGCGCAGTATAAATGTATAACGATTCAAATTGTGAAATTCAAAAGGAAATTTTACAAATGATATCGGAATTCGATGAAACCAGTTCCATTATATCCTGAATTTTTATTATTCTAGGATTTCGATTTTCATCTCAGTTGGAGATCATGTAAGGTAGTTTTTGCATGAAACTTAGGGCGTAAATTTCATAAATAATTAAATAATGTTATTTTTCCAATATAAATAAAGGCCTTAACCCAGTTTTCTTCCATCAAACCCATTTTCACTTCGAACGGTTGCAAAGCTGCCTTTTTTCTTCCTATAAATCCTCCAATCCACTCATCAATTCAAAAACTTCCCAATTGCAAACATGTAGAGCTCGTCGAGATCTAGGGAGTCAACCATTATGATGGGTTTTAGGTTGGCGTGGTGGCCAGAATCAAATCGCGAACCAATGTCGTTCATTAGCCAATTTCCATCATTAGGGAGAATCGAGCAAAGTGGTTTTTGGGTCGTTGGTGGAGAAGTCTAAGGCGTGTGGAGAAGTAGTGTCGGATGGTATTCAAATGGACAGAGGAAGGTGCAGCAGGTGATGAATTTGTGCATGCTGGTTGTAACGATCCGGGGAAAACTTCGATGCTCAAATTTTCGACAATAATACATAAACCCACATTACTTGCCAAAACCCAAGTATCAAACCCCAGATTGTCAATAGAAAGAAATTGGAGGGTGAGAAAAGAAAGAAAGAAATATTAGAATAGAAGAAAGAAGAAGAACACCACATTAGAATCTAACAACGGAACAGATAAAATATAATATCAAATCTCTTTATACAAAAGAAAACTGTATATACATACCAATCATCAGAGTACAACATATATCAGTCACAGCTGAAAATAACTTTATATAACTAACGGTGAAGTCTCCTGCTTCCAGCTCTTGAACTCCAAGCGAAATCTAACCTGGAAATACACTCGGTCTGACCCGAGCACATTTGAAGCAAAGCGAAATACACTGGTTCGGTCTGGAATACTTTCAGTGATAAATTCACGGAACAAACAACTTGTTTAACTTTGGGAAATCTTTTATGAAATCAAAAGGTAATAGTAAGACCAACCCACACATAAACACGGACGGTTTTTACCTTACTATAACCCAAAACGTTTTTGAAATCATAACTTATTCTGATATTATCATAATGTCTAAATTCAAATAATTAACAATCTAGCGGAACGCTTACATCTCACGCCCCACATATATATTAAACAATCGAAAATCGCGGGAGATTATTGGAGATTGGGTTCCAACTATGACAAGGTAAGGGACCACCTACTGATAGTGTATCTCTAGAGGCGAATACACTGGGTTCAACAAGATCGTCTTGCAACCCGGCCCACACATGACCGACCACTCATTTCGCTTGAGTGTATCGAATGTATATCACCGACGGTTGGGATCAGCAACCACCTCCCGAAAAAAGGACAGCATCGAAATATAGATTAAAGAAGCAAATTGAATTTCTCTAGATCGGTGATTATACACCCTAATGGGAGCGACCCACATAACCATGTTGCCTGCCCCATTTTTGTCATTTCCCGGTTGTGAAACTTGAGGCTAGAATTTCCCTTTAGAACATGTGGTCATCATTCACTTTGAATGCCACATCGTTAGATCCGCCAGATATCACTGATTGACGTCCACAAAAATACTCTAGTTGTTAAGCTAAGAGAACCATCGTCCTCTGCCACCAACTATGGTAAGTTTGAAGAAATCAACGTACGTGATCCTTTTGGAGATACTTTGTCAGACATCCGTCCATACAAGTCATCCATGAATAGGATGAACCGAAGGTACCCTCCTACCGCATCCTATATAGGAATCAGCTCAAGGATCCGTAGCGAGTAGTACTTGCAATCCGCAAAATCTCAACCACGACCGAATCACGTCAAAATACCTCTGTGTTGCGACCCAGAGGTTATTCGTCAAGTAATCCTTCCACTTATAAAGATCCACGGTCTTCACTTACTCCGTTTTCAATCGATGTCTTCATTTATTCGCTGGTCGGAATGGTTTTCGAATATAAATTCGATCCCAGTCTTTCCGTACCAACAATCGTATTGGTCAGGTTTGATAGTCGGTGATTTAACTATCAAATAACAATTGTGTAAATAAAATGAGTTTATTGATTCAACACTTGGCATTACTTGACCTATTTAAAATAGTAAATAAATGGTTCATCAACTTTTAATCCTTTCAATATATTAAACCTTTTATTTATTCTTATCTTATTATAACAAAAGCTATCTTATAAGTTTCAGAGTATTTACATATCTATATATATATATATATAATACCTAGTGGTATTAACACGTTACCAATTCTGATATGGTTAAAGCAAAATGTCGACTTATATAATTTAAAACCAAATATTCTAATACAAAATTTTGTCTTGGATTTTTATAACTAAAATCCGCTTATCTCCTTCTTAACCATAAGACCCTTTTAACTTGGATTTTATTTCCAAGAATCCATTTACCAATATTTAACACAAATCAATGGTATGTATTTTCCCTCACATTTGAAATCCCTATTTCAGTTTCCTTATTTATCTTAATTTAATTCTCTGACAGTTCATTTAAGTCATCGCTTTGGTTTAAAAACTCTTTCTAAACCTCGCTTGGATTTGTTCCAAATCGTTTATGCCATTCCTTTTACAACTTAGCCTAGATTTCATTTTAAAACCCCTAACACATTTCCAATTTAATTCAATTGAATTTTTATTACTTAATTAAGCAATTAATAAAATCTTATTTAAATCTTTATATTCACTACACATCCCATTTCCAAATCTCATCTTGAAACCTAGGTTATTTCTTTATAAAACTCTTATTGCCCCTTTGACCAAACCTTATTGCCACTTTATTACTTTTTTAAAATTGAATTCCAATTAAAATCATCGCTTTAATTATTATTAATTAAACTAATAAATAAATATTAAAAATAGTTATCTTTGCTATTAATAGGATCCTTATCATTTTTAAAACCTTTGTTAACACTAAACGATACAAGAGTTACTTTGAGTTTTAGTTAATCGAAGATTAACTAATATTTCACGCCGTTCATTAAATTTAATGAATATTCTGAAATTTAAATCCCTTTGTCAATTTCAGTTCAGAACGAACCGTACATATCAGTTAGAAGTTAACTGATTTTCATTTGTCATTTCCATTTTTAAATTAATTAAACAACTTAATTAATTTAAAATCACCATTTAATTGTTTTAAGAACAATTATTCCCTTTACCACCACACAGGTGATTTCTGTGGTTTCTACTTTCAGCACTTGCGTAAATCACAAAATCTTATTTCATAACCATTTAAACAATTTCTTTTAAAAGCTCATTTAAAATATTTAGTCATAAATTTCTAATTTAATTAGTTATATAAAATGACTGAAGAGCTTCAGTTCAGTTATAAAATAATTTATAACTTTAAAACTGCGTCAATTCACCGAACGGTCAACCGACGTCTGAAACAACTCATTTTAGACCATTCACTGCCAATTACCCATCAACACTGTCGATTGATTTTAAACACAACACAGGTGAATATTTATTCAACCATCATGTTCAAACAGGTTTCACTACCATCTGGGGTTCAATCAGTTCATATATCAACAATATAAAACAAACAAACAACATATATAATATTTGAGGAATCCGGTTGGATCCCTCCAACCTGTTCTGCCCTGCATCACAACTCGTTATACATTTGATAATAATATATGAAATAAATTTCATATGATCTACTAATTTAAAACGATTAAATATAAATAACAGCAACCAATCAAACAATAACAGCCAATATCAACCAATCAACCAATTTATACTTTTAAATGGTAAATTATATTTTAATATGAATTTACCACATCACAGGATTCCATAAGGTGTGAGAATTAACTCACTAGTTTATTCGGTTGGCGGTTGACGCGTTTTTTCCTTTTAATTTGAAATGGACATTCAAAATTATCTGAAATTTCGAACAGCTTTAATCAGTTCTCAGTCAGTACGATCACCTAGGCCTTGTCCCTGCGATCCCAACGGATCCAGTTTCATCAGATTTCGTTAATGTAGGCAAAAGATATCGCATTTTAAATTTTATATAATTTTAATGGTTTAAATATAATATCCTTCACCATTTATCTTATAATTAAATTATAAATAAATCTTACCTTAACCATCAACACATTATTAGCCACGTGTAATGATCAGTTAACAGTCTTACGTGTTTTCCTCTATTATTCCTTCTCAACCCTGATTACCCTGAACAGACGCCTCCCTTCCTCAAAGATACGAACACTGCCTCCATTTTTAAACCCACGCCCCGCCTCCTCTGGAAGACCGGACCACCAGCGACCGGTGCTGCAGTGACCGCCGACCTTTGCCGTGTCCCCTCCGATCAGCCTCGCAGTCCCCCGTCTCCTGTAGCCGCCGTGCCAACAGATAAACCTAAACCTTCCCTTCTCCGGTCATCTCGGAACTACGCCACCTCCAGACCACTCCAGTGTTGCATTCCGCCACCAAAAGAACCCCCATGCCTCCGCCTACATATTCTCTTCAGGTCCCCCTCCTGAAACACCACCAGCCGCCGGAAATCGGTCGATTTCCCCATCAACAACCGAAAACAACACCCCCAAGTTCAACTGCCAACCACCACCTCCATCGACGATCGTAGCCTACCGCACCACCACCAAATCAAAGCCCTACCTCCCTTCGTTCATTTGCCTCATACCCCTTCATCAATCGACAACCCAATCTCCTCCAAACCCCACAAAAACGAAGTCAGTTTTTCGCTGTTATTCACGATTTCCGGCCACCTCAATACACTGTTCGTCCCCAACTTTTGTCAGCTACTAACCCTCGTCCCGATCTACGTCTTTCCCTTTGAAATCCCCCTCAGATTTGCCACCAGTCGAGAGAAATAAATTGATTTGTGTTTGAGGGTTTTTCTTTAAATTTACTTGGCTGGTGACGTTTTGGGAATGGTTCGGCTGAAATTGAGAAAGTGTAGGTGCCATTTATAATGAAAAATAATATTATTATATGTCGATGTGCCTAGCGATATTATTTTTTGTGTCTATCGCAATTCTGAACGTTGTTTATTTGCTTCTTTGCTCACATACAAACCCCGTTCAAGACAGAAATGGACAGCGTAGTATAATTCTACATTACGGTCCTAATGAAACATGTTTCGTCGAATTCCGAGTCCGTTTGCTCAAACGGCGCTCGTTCACGTCCAAATGGTCGATTTATTTGCGTTTTATTTTGCAATGCTCACAAAATAACTCCATTGACGCGCAACTCAAAATCCAGCAATAATTTACTATTGCGGTCCCAACAAAATTTGTTTCGCCGAAAACGAAGGTCATTTGAATAAAGTCCCTTTTATAACTGCCCAATTCAAATAAAATAAACCAATTTTAAAATACCTCAATATAATAATAAAATATTATAATTGGCCATACACAACCAGAATTTCATATACTACCAAGATAGATTATCCCGGGTTGAATTCCAAGCCAAATCGATATTATAAAAATTTGAAAACCCTTTATTTAATATAAATAACGTTTTAATTAATAAAGGAATTCCACAGTGACTATTTTAAAATTTGATTTGGACATAAAATAAAATCTACAATGCGAAAACTTGAATTTTATCTTCCATTAGAAAAATATTATCCAACAGATTCGGACGTTTCTTGTTTCGAGAAAATCTGACTCATTTTGGGCCCTGTACAGCCGTTTAAAGTTCAAAACGCCAAATTACGAACTACTACGCAGTTGCAGCTCGTTTTATAATATAATTATAAACTAAACGTTCTAACGTCGTTTTTAATAACGAATATATTTATATAATTCAATATAAACCATATTAAAGCACTTTAAATCGCTCGTTCACATTATACAGCAAAATCAACATTTTCCTAAATATGCTGAAATTAAAATATTATTATATTATTAATTTAAATATTCAAATAAAATGGTCAAATCCCATTATTTAAACTCAAATAAATATTTTAAATAAATAAAATAATTCAATAAAATGGCCAGAAAATGTGGGACATTACACTAGTGATGTTGTGAGGAACGGAAATGTGAAGATGATTAATGTAACGACCCGAAATCCCCCTAACGGGAAATCTCAGATTGCTTTGAGGAAAAGCCAAATTAGAATGCAGACGGAAGAACATTTCATTGTTTATTACAACAATTCCATCAGAATACAAGAATATACAGAGTATGAATAAATATTACACAGAAATATCAGAGATTTAAATTACATTTAAATACATTGCAGCGGAAAATAATACAATACACAACTGAAAGTAATACACGGATACAGAGCTTTCCGAGTATCGTTCCAGCTGTAAACCTGGATCCTATGAATATAAATCTGCAAAACCAAAACTACTAGCTGCCCGTGTCAAAATAAGGGCACCCGGAGTTTAGGTTAAAACAATAAAATCCAGGTCAGTCATGTGACTGGTGTGAGAACTAAAACAGTTATTTAAAGCTTTACTTTAAATCTGATATATCAAGGGACCACGCCGTATAACACGGAACGGGTTTCCTCCCAAGAATACCAGTGCATATAACAAAACAACGCAATGCTTTTCAAAAAAATGAAGCTATTATAAGACCCTGGTCCTATCACACAATGCAACACAAGCCGGGGGATAGGGTTTTCCCTTATAATAGCCAAACATGCTTAGTACGTTTAAAACAAATCATTTGATACTATTATAAGTGCATAGTGTATAAAACAACTTCAAATCATAAGTATCAATCATAGTCGGCATGGGTACCATATATCATGTCGCCAATACTAGGCTCTACAAATAAGACCGCAAATGTCACGTATTTGGAAGTTGAAATTCCATCTGTGAACCGAGGCAAGGGAACGTCCTCAACCGATTTGAGTCTCTCTAGCCCGAGCCTCAGGAACAGCCGCAATCGCCCCTTGGATCGTCAGGGCCGGTCCACCGATGTGGATTATAATGCCTGAACACTACGTTTCCCCGCCCTTTGGGGCGTAAATGAGCCAACAAATGACTCCATCGGCTTCACATAGTCACCATAAATCCGAGGCGCCTCGCAACAGCAACAACCACATAAGTCAAACTCGTCAGGGCGTGTAAAACCACTGACGCCACTTCTAACTAGAAAGAAACACATGTCCCTCCTGAGGTCCTTCTACCGTTTCTGGTTCACAACCAGGGTGTGAGGCTCGCGAATCAACGCTACACAAAGCTATGCCACACAGGCCGTGCTTTGATCATCAACCACAAGACTCTGATTTTCAACAGAAGCCTTGATCATTTGCATCTTGGCATGCCACACAGGCAAACCACTCTATGCAACCGATATCAGTCACACAGAATGAAATCCAATGTCAGACACACAGTCCATTTACAAGTTCGTTCTGGGTCTGAATGAAACCGAAGGCACCTAGTACCCCATATATCCATCGATCTCCAAGTACGTCTGGACGACCACTAACTGATTCTCTCCTCTTGGGTGTATGGCCCAATAAAGATCATCAGTAACCACCCAAACGACGTGAAGACCTCCGGTCTTCAACCACCGTCTTCATCTTCGACTAATCGCCGAATCAGTTATTCAGAATGGGATAAACCCGGTCTTTCCGAATAACTCGCATATATAATAAACAAGTGTTACACAAACACAACATAAGCCTCATTCCAATTCATCAGTCATTGACCGTGAATTAGCAAGAGAATAATTCCCCAAACATTAACCCCGAAGGCCGAAACCAACAACAGATCAATACCAAGGAAACCATTTTTCTTAGCTAACCGACAGTTAGTTTCTAAATTTCACTTTCTTAGGTAACGGTTCCCATTAATTTTATCAAAGATAAATTCTTTTAAATTTATTCTTTAATCTTCTTTTGAATATCAATTCAACTAATCGGGATTAGCGAACCATACTGAAGTAATCATTTAGTTTATTTCCCAATCCCAACCTATTCATCCCATGAAGTAAAATTGGTCATACTTCATATCTAACACCATGGTGTTATCGGTAAATTCAATTACCATTTCACATTCAAATCTAATTAAAGATTTAACTATCGCCTGGAGCAAAACTGGTGATACTCCATTCTCGATCTTTTCAATCTAATTAAAGATTCATTAAAACTCCACTTAGTTTTAATATGTGCCTGGGTTAAAGAATCAGTGTCATTTAAAACACGGTTCACGATAAACCCAAAATCACATCACATTTCTATCAGTCCCTAACCGTAAATTAGCAAGTGAGCAATTCCCTAAGTATTAACCCCAAAGGCCGAAACCAAAATCAGATCAATACCCCAGAAACCATTCAACTTAACTAATCTCCAGTTAGTTTCTGATTTTCTTAACTCCGTTGGGTCTAAGAACAGTATTATTGAAGATATCGTTCACGACAACCCAAAATCACATTCCATTAATTATCGGGTTAAAGAACAAGTGTTATTTAAAACACTGTTCACGATAAACCCAAAATTCAATTCTATTCAATTCCAATTAAATATCATTTAATTGGTACACTTTATTAAATTTAAATAAAAAGATTTAATCTTTTTCTCAACCGGGCTTAAGAACAGTGTTAATGAAGACACCATTCACGACAAACCCAAATCACATTTGATATTAAATACAAGGCTCTGAATAGAAAGTATATCGGCTTATATTCAATATCAAATTTTACGACCAACAAATATCGTATTGGAAATAACGATATATATATATATATATGTTCAAATTTCCATAACAACATCTGTATAATCACGAAATCCAACATCGAAATATTCCACAGATAATTTATATTCAAATCCATTCCAATTCAATTGTTGGAGATTCTGGTTACTTTTAAAACCCCTTTCAAATTCAATTTATTTATTTAAAAATAAATAGAATTATAATTCTAGTTCAAAACTAGTTCATTTCGATAAAAATCTATTTTTATCTTTTCAAATATGGAGTTTTTCATCCCAATTCTTCCCAAATCATTTATTATGATTTTACACAAATTATTACTATTTTTAATAATTTTATCAAGGCCCGTACAGTCGATTTCCATCAACGGCCATCGAACTGCACTTATAGCGACCTTTTCCAAATTAGATTTGGACATAATTCCAAATCCAACCGTTAGATTTCTAATTTCCCGCATTCGTTAGAAATCTCTTTTCGATACGAACCCAACGGTTCCGATTTTAGGAGAATCCGAGGGTCGGATCTCCCGTAATATCCGTTAAAAGTCAATGGTCGAAATTCGCGAACTGCCGCGGCGCGGTGCGTTTTATTCAGGCCATTATATTATTTACATAATATATACTTCATTGATTTCCTTTTAAAACGTATTTTATAAATCGTTTTAAATTCGTTTTCAAAACGATTTCAACTGCTTTTTCAAATTCAAATCAAAATTGAACTTTCCCTTACAAATTCGCTTTAAATTCATTTAAAATTGATTTCAATTCAAATCGATTTTTAATTCAATTTCAGTTCGTTTTCAATTCAATTCAATTTCTATTCGATTTAGAATTTATTTCAAATCGATTTCTATTCAATTTCTATTCAATTTCAATTCAATTGAATTCATTTTAATTTGATTTCAATTCGAATTCAATTGTATTCAATTTTAATTCGAATTCAATTCTATTCAATTTTAATTCGAATTCAATTCTATTCAATTTAATTCGAATTTCAAATCTATTTCAATATTCATTGAAAAATGAATAAAATCAATATAAACATCGTTCACGTCAAAATGGCGTCAATCTAATCAACACGGCTTTACATATTTCTATTTTCAAATATTCTATTTCAAATATTTCTTTTCCAATATTTCTATTCAAATATTTCTATTTCAAATATTTCTATTCAAATATTTCTATCAAAACTGGAATGAGGCCCAATCAATTACCATATAATGTTAATTATATGGATTTTCTACAACGCATGTATAAAATAACAACGATAAATAATCAACCATCATCCAGAGTGCACTCTACACTGTATAAGCATCAAATATAAATATTTAACGCTTATGACAGTCTGTCAATCAATCGATCGACATACAACTAATTATTGGGATTAGTGTACGTTATATATCATCCCAATACCCGTGTGGGGTTTCAAACAATCAAACACAGATTTTATTTGTACAGTTGGGCGATGTGCAAAATTTATCGTCCCAATCAATATCAATCAAATCAGTGTATATAAACAAATCTCCGATTTGTTTATAAATATTTATTTTAAATACACGTTAAAAATTCTATTTTTAACTATAAAATATTTTATTTCATTTTACATCACACAATCAAATTTCACAATATAGCAACCAAACAAACAAGTCATCCATGGTCTGTAGACGACGGGTGTCGGGTGCTACTAAACACCGTCTGCATCCTAGTATATATTTTAACTAAAAAACAAAATTAAAAGTGAGAAATTCTCACCGACTAGCTAAACCAACGCCACGACTTTTCTTATGTAGAAATCTTCGTCGTGCTCGCCATTTGTCAATTTCATTGTCCGCAACCACTACATATATAAAAATCACATTTTTATATTGTTCTTTATATGGATAAAAATTCTATTTTTACACCATTCTACATATAAATAAAAATTCTATTTTTTTATCTTGCTAGTGATATAATAAAAATTATATTTTTATTACTCTACACGAATATAAATCATATTTTTAATACTTTTACTTTATTAAAATCACATTTTTTTATATTATAAAAATTATATTTTTATTCTCTTCATCCTCGCTTTCATATGATTAAAAATCGTCTTTTTACTTAGTTAAAAATCTAACCTTTTTGTTTTCAAAAATCTAATCCTTTTGTTTTCAAAAATCTCAACATTTTGTTTTCAAAAATCTAGTCTTTCCTATATATAAAAATCTAAACTTCTAAATAAATAAAAATATAATCTTTTAATGTTATTCATATAACAAAACTGAAAATAAAGTTCAATTTAAATTTAAATAAAAAACTGAAGACAATTCTAACATCGATTTAAATGAAAAACTGAAAAGAATTAACGGTTTTGACCTTTCTTCCTTGCTGAATCGGAGGAACCCAAGGCCCACTTCACCAATCCACCAGGGTGCCGGAGTCTGGCAGTTCTGGGGTGGGCAGCGGCTGTCCACAAGCAGGGGCGTGGCCAACTGGAGGGCGGTGGAGTGGCGGAGTTGACTGGCGGAATCGACGATGTGGTGGTGGGGGGGTGGGTGGTTGAACGAGGGGGCTAGCGGGCAGAGGAGGAGTACGAGGAGGGGAAGAAGGGAACGGAAGAGAAGGGGCTTGGGTGGGTCCCGTCGGCGGCGGCGGTCATCGATTGGCTAGGTTTTTTTTCTCTCTTTTTAATTGTTCTCTGCGGGTTTGACCAAGTGAGGGAAGAGAGAGATAAAGGGATATGGGGGGGCTTTTATATAAATATGTATTTTTATTTTATTTTAATCCAAAAAGTAACTTCTTATTTCGACCTCGAAATCAAGTCCACCGACTGTCGTTCACAGCTAATTACCCCCATTCGGAACACAATGAGATATGTATCGTAGGCTGATTCGATCGTTTCGATCAGTTTTCGTCAAAATCAACATATAACTCTATGTATTGAATTTGAACACGCATTTCAATTTACCGGGTCACATACTAACTCGAAAAATTCCAGAAAAATATTTTCTAGCTTCGTATCAATGATACGGTCCTAACAAAACTAATTTCACCCAATTCTGAGACCGTTTGAAAAATGGCCATTTTCTAGTCGATTAAAATCAACTAAAACTGCCAAAACACGTTTTCCTCTGCCACGCTCACATATTGATTCAAAAAATTATGAAATTTGAAACCTAACAATAACTAGACATCACGGATCCAACAAAAGTGGTTTCGTCGAAAACCGAGGTCGTTTGCAAAATGGCTATTCTTAAGGGCCAGAATTCCATAGCGACTATTCGGAATTTTCAACTGGACATATCTTCTGATTCCCGCTACGAAATTTCGATTCTTCAGATTCGTTGGAAAGATATTCACAAATAGATTCTAATATTTTTGGTTTCCCTAAAATCCGGTTTATTTTGCACCCGGTACATTCATTTGAAGTTTGAAATCGAATTATCGAACTACCGCGCCATTTTCAATTCCTTTTATATATATAAATAAATATTTATATTCTAACGACGATCTATATAAATATATACGTTCGAATTATATTCAAAATAATTTTTTTTGTCGCTATTATTTAAAATAATTCATTTTAAATATTCAATATTCATTAAAATTGCCAAAATAAAAATTTTAAATTGGCGCAGATTTCCGGGTTGTTACAATTAAATCGGTCGTGTTTTATTAATGAAGTAATTAGCCTAAGTAACCCTCTTAATTAAGATTAATTGTTTTAATATAAATCAATTATTTATAATGTTATAACTTGTGCATACATTAACGGGATCGAACCATGAAGAGGCGTTGGGACCATAGTGTTGAATGCTATATTTTGGAACTGATTCGGACGAGGCTAGGATCAGCAAGAATTTTCCGTTAAATTAAATGCTTGATTAATTTAATTGAACCTGAATCACTATAGCGACGGATGGAATCGAGTGAGTATAACTCACTCAGTTTGACCCACTTATGTTTCATATAAGTCAGGATTTAATTTGTGTGTTATGTCTGATGATTGTTTGGTATGTGCTAAATGTTTATATTAAAAACAGCTAAATGAAACGTTCATTTAATTTAATTGAAATCTAATCATTATTTCAATGATTATTTCCAAATAAGGTAACTTACCTTGTTGGTCATGGTTATGGTAATACAAACGTGTTAAATTAAAAATGGATGCATGGTTTGCTATTATTAGTTGATTATTGAGAATTATATTTTGGTATTGAATTGGATAATTTTAACTTGAGGTAACATGCTTGTCATGCAAGGAAAGACCGGGTGAAGGGATCCAACTAGATTCCTCACCAATAGTTGTTAAATTTCATGTAGTATGATATATGTGGAATATTGAAATTACTGATGCAGGGAAAGACAAGTTGGAGGAATCCAACTGGATTCTTCACTAATATTGATAATGTTTATCATACATGTTGAATAAATTTGATTGGTTATGAAATTGGATGAAACAATGTAACCACCCGAAAAATCAGAACCAATTTAAAAATTTTAATTTGGCTATTTTAGTAGATTTTGAATATTTAAAATAATTTTTTTTAAATAATGATGACCAAAAATCTATTTGGATCGAAGTCATAGCGAATATATTTATTTTAAGTATGAAACAAGGCCTGAAAAGGCGCGGCAGTTTGAAAATTTGAATTTAAACTTTGACTGACTGTACAAGATTCAAAATAAATCGGATTTTAGTGAAACCAAAAATATTTAAATCTGTTTAAGAATATCTTTCTAACGAATCTGAAAAATCAAAATTTCATAGCGGGAATCAAAAGTTATGGCTAAATGAATTTTCAGAAAGGTCGCTATGGAATTTATATAGCCCTTGAAAATAGACATTTTGCAAACGACCTCCGTTTTCGATGAAACCACTTTTGCTGGATCCAGGATGTCCAATTATTGCTAAATTTCAAATTTCATAATTTTTGGAGTTAATATGTGAGCGTGGCAAAGGAAAATGTGTTTTGTAAATTTCAGTCAATTTGGATCTACCAGAAAATGGCCATTTTTCAAACGGTCTCCAAATTCGACGAAATCAGTTTTATTGGGACCGTATCGTCCAAACATAGCTAGATCTAATTTTTTGAAATTTTTGGGATCAGTATGTGCCCCGGAAAATTGAAATGTACGTTCAAATCTATATTTGAATGTTTTATAGTTTAATTTGAAGAATAACTGGCTGAAACAGTCGAATGGGCCTACGAAACATATTCCATTATGTTCGGAATGGGGGTATTTAGCTAGGGACAATAGTCGTTGGGTTTGAATTGGAGTTCATTTGGAGAAACAGATATTTTTGAACTTATATAAATATGGACCAATCAGAAAAATTCATTCATAAATTTAAAAAATAAAGAAAACGACTTTCTCTCTCCCCGCTCCAAATCTCGATGATGGAAAGGCTCTACCACCTTCTCTCCTCTTTTCTGGCGAATCCATGCAGTAAAAACCCTAGCTCCAGTTGAACTTTTTGTAGAGCTCGCCTCCCTCTTCAAATCAGTACCAACCACTCCACCTTTCGTCGCATGTACAAGGAGAATCGACGCCCCAAACTTCACCACTTTCAGCCGCCGCCGTGCCCTCCCTGGTGGATCGAACTAGGCGCCTCCACCACGTGCTAGAGCGCGACTCCAAGCTCTACGATGCTGCACAAGCTGATCGACCTCTTGTTCAACGGTTTACACGAAAATCAAAAACCTAGTTTTGAACCTCGTTGGCTGGTAATGGATGTTTTATTTTGAAAAGAAAATAACACTTTAAAAGCGCTATGGATTTTGATTTCATGATAAAAATCATATCGTTTTGCTATGTGGTCGAAATCCAGTGAAACAAGAGACATTGGACTCGTGTGGACATCTTCTACATTCTAGAGGAGACCGGAGAATTTTTGGAGCTTCCTACAATTTTTAGAGGAGTGGAACCCAATGTGAGATTTCTAAATTATAAACGATATGGAATGGCAATGTATAAATTATATAATCGATGTATAAGTTATATAAGCGTTGTACACCTCATGTATAAGCGTTGTATAAATTATATGTGTGATGTTTAAGTTATATATGCATTGTAAAAAAAATTATATGTGCGTTGAATGGAGTTGAAATGAAATGGAAATATATTTATATACATATATCTATATATATACTCCCCTCGTCCACGGACCATGGACGATATATACTGGTTGTGATTGTTTGGACTTTGGTTGACGTGAAATTTGGTTGATAAATGCGAATGGTTGATAATGATTGTTTGTGGTTGAAACAAAATTGGAATTGTTTGTGGAAAAATCCATTATGATATGAAAATGATCGAAATATTTAGATTATAAGGATAAGCCCCTTAGGGAACGCTGCGAGGCGTAAGGTAGTGCGAGGAGCCGTACTCTTTACGGTGCTGGTTTTTAACCCCCTGCCGTTATACTGCCGAAATTTTTTGAAATATTTGTGTGTATGATTTATATTCATGTATTGAAATATATTCATGTGTTGGAAAAATATTCATATGATGAATAAAATTGTTCGAATGATAAAAATCACATTTTTATCATGTATATGAAGCATACAAAATATTCATGTTTAAAATAAATTGTTTTGACAATAAAAATCACCTTTTTATTATATATATGAATCGCTAAAAATATTCATGTTTGAAATAAATTGTTTTGACAATAAAAATCACATTTTTACTATATATATGAATCGCTAAAAATAATTATGTTTGAAATAAATTGTTTTAACAATAAAAATCACATTTTTAATATATATATGAATCGCGCTAAAAATATTCATGTTTGAAATAAATTGTTTTGACAATAAAAATCACATTTTTATTATATATATGAATCGCTAAAATATTTGTGTCTGAAATAAATTTTTTTAACAATAAAAATCACATTTTTATTATATATATGAATCGCTAAAATATTCATGTTTTAAATAAATTGTTTTAACAATAAAAATCACATTTTATTATATATATATGAAGCGTTAAAAGTAGTCATGTGTTGAAATAAATATCTGCTGGGTAAAAATATTATTTTTATCGAATATATGAAATGAAGATGGTTCGGAAATGGAAGAATGGATTATATATATATATATATAATTAAAATAAAATGAATAATGACGCTGCAGTTCGTATTTTAAAACCGTGATTTTAAACGATTATTACGGGAGATCCGACCATCAAATTTTCTCGAAACCGAAACTGTTGGGTCCGCCTTGAAAATATCTTTCCAACGATATAATTTTTTTAAAGATCCAACGGTTAGATTGTGTGAAATGTTTAATTCAAATTTGAATAAAAACAGTGCCAAAATGAATTGTATTTTTATATACAAATATAATACGAATAACGATGCTACAGTTCGTATTTTGAAATTGTAACTTTAAACGATTGTACCGGGAGATCCGACCCTCGGATTTTCCCAAAACTGGAACCGTTGGGTCCGCTTTGAAAAGATCTTTCCAATGATATAAAATTTGTAACAACGATCAGATTTTCAGATATGTGTAAATCAAATCTGAAAAAAAAAACAGCGCCATGGCCGCGTTACGGCATGAAATGTCGTTTGAATAAATTGGCTATATTTAAATAAATAAAAATAGGGATAAAATATTATAAACGATATGGAATGGAAATAAACCGAACTTACCCGGTTTATTGGATATTTGATGGGTGAATGTGTCTGATGTGAAAATTACATTAATGAACTGAATTATAGATGTCAAATAATTTAACCAGAAAATGAACTTATTTGAATTCTAAATATACGTGAATTATTTGAAAGGGCCGAGTTAATTCTCATTTCAAATAATTGATCGACGATTAGAAGTCGAAGATATGAAGCGGTGCAAGACCGATGATCTTCACATCGAATGGATGGCTACTAATACCTATGATGGGAGTTGCTTCCCCGAAGGGGTTACAGTGGTGGTTATCTGGACGTACTTATTGATCGTTCAGATGTGCGAGGACCTCTCTCCTGTATTGGACATACGGGAGAGGAATAAGGTGCCTTCGGTTTCGTTCAGACCCAGAACGGACTTGTAATTGGATGTGTGTCTGACGTTGTAGATTGAAAACATGGAATGCTGAGATGCTGTGATCAAGGATTTTGTTGAAAAGCAGAGTCTTGTGGTTGATGATCAAAGCATGGCTTTAAATAGCTTGCTTTGTGTTTAGCATTGATTCGCGAGCCTCACACCCCGGTATGAGCCCAGAAACGGGAGAGGACCTAAGGGAGGACATGCGTTTCTTTCTAGCTAGGATTGGTGTTTTGGGTTTTACACACCCGGGCATTTTGCTTATGTGGATGATGGATAGAGAGGCATCTTGGTTATATCGGTCGTTACGGGGCCAATGGTCTGGTCGGGATATGACTAGTTTGCGCCCCATAGGACGGGGAAACGCAGTGTTTAGGCATTTTAATCTACTCCGTGTGGACCGATCCTGACAATCCAAGGGCCCCCCCAGAGTCTAGGTCCTGAGGGGCAGGCTAGAGCATCTCGAAGCGGTAAGGACGATCCCTTGCCTTGGTTCATGACGGAAATCCAATTTCCAAATACGACATCGTGCGGTTTTGATTGTAAACCTATATATGGCGACATGATATATGGTACCCATGCCATCTATAATTGATACTTATGATTGAAATTGTTTTTGAAACATATAAACACTAATAGTAATATCAACTGCTTTTGTTTTATACGTATGAAGCATCTTTTGGCTATTATATGGTAAAATTCTATCCTCCGGTTTGCGTTGCATTGTGTGATGGGAACTGAGTCTTATAACGGCTTCATTTTTATAAAAAGCATTACGATGTTTTAAATGATTTACTTGTTTTGAGCACTGGCAATCCGATGGAGTAAACCCGTTCCGTGTTAGCGGCGTGGTCCTGTGATTGGCCTTATTATAAAATAAGTTAAGTAGATTTATCATATCAGTCCCATGACTGACTTGTAGTTTGTTTCACTTGCAAACTCGGGTGCCCTATTTTCTACACGGGCAGCCTTGTATTCAGGTTTTAGCGGGCTCTTTCTGGATAGCTATGGAGCTGAAGATGGATTCTATCACTTCTTTCTTTTTATGCTGTTCAGCTCCTGTTGCACATATTATGTTTTGATTCCGCTGTAGATATTTTATGTAAAGCTGAACTTTATTTTATACTAAGTATGATCCTGTATATTGTGTAACTCTGATGATTATGTTTATCCAGTGTATTCTGTAGTAAATTATCTGGTGTATTTATATATTTCTGTTCTGCTATTATTTATTTACGTGTTATATTCCAAAGATTACCCTTGACACCGGGGAACGGGGGTTTTGGGTCGTCACAAACAAACTCTTATTTCCGGGTTTGGTATTTTACCAGTATTTTGGCTCTTTAGTACCATCGATATAATAAGAAATTTTTGGGAACAGAACTTAAATTGAGTTTGAAACATTGATTGCCGTCAAGCGAATCGACGTAGTTTAAATTATAAAATTTATTTTTTAACTAAAGAAAGATTTTCAAGTATATTTTATAAGTTATATAAAAATAGAAGTTCTATAAACAAATGTTTGTAATTAGTTCTATAAGATATTATTAAATGATTTATATAGAAATTTCTTATGTTTTTTAAACAATTTTGCAAGAAAGTAATTTGGAATCAACCAAAGGGTTAATGATTTGGAATAATTGTTTTTGAGGAAAACAATTAAGCGAGATCATATCAAATTAATTATTAATTAATTGGAAGCGAAGGAATAGTTATGATCGATTAACAAGTTAACTGACGTTTTCTAGTTGACTAAGTAAATTGTTTAACCGAAATTGGTTATTAGATTAATTGAATTTCTAATTAATCTAATAAAAACAGCTTTGATAAATGATTGTTCAAATGTAATAAGATTTCATTAAAATTTATCAATCTTCTAATTTACTATACTTAATAAAAATCATCTAGATGTTTTTAATAAAGTTAATTATTATTTTAATAACCTTTAAAAAGGAATTAATTATTTTATTTTTAGTGAATAATTTAGTTAGCTACATTTATGGTAATTAACGATGAAGCCAATTATTATTAAATTAATGATAATTGAAGTGATTACCTTTTTAGTTGGGATTCAATTAAGAAAGTAATCACGGTTTTGATAAAGACTCAGTTGAACCTAGTAAAGGATTTCATGAGAAATCTTAGAATAAACCCAAGTTTTATAAATGAAATTTATAAGAAAGATTTTGAGCTAGTGAGATGACTATAATCAAACGTGAACCCAAAATCAGGTTTTTGAAAAGGGATTTTTATAACTCCTAGTTTTATAAACTAGATTGTAAAAGAAGTTTAAATCAAGTGAGATGGTTTTAAATGAGCATTTACTTAATATCCGAATTAAGTGTAAACGACAGAAGTCAAAAGGGGATTTTCAAAAGTAAAGAATGGTTATTAATAAACGAAATAAGGAATGAGAAATAGATAGGATATTATAATTAGAATCAGTTTAGAGTTACGAACTTTTATCTATCTTAAGATAAGAACGTTGTTGATCAAGGTCTGAGAGGTAATCGGAATACCCCAACTTGAATGGCTTCACTATTATCAAGAGATAGTATTAATTTGTAATGGTAGAAGAAGTTGAAAATAGTTTATTATTTCCGTAAGGGAAATATTGCTATTTAATTTGCAAGATTTTAAAATGTATCTGGACTATTGGATTTTAAAGTAAACAACGTATAATTTAATATTTTTTGGCCAAGCTTAAATGTGACTATACTTATACCATTTGGTTAAGTATATAATGCTAATTTCTAAGTAATGAAAATGGTACATTTTTCCAAAGGTAAGGCTTTAAATGGAAACTCGTATATAAATTGAATTATATTGAGAAGGGTTACAAATTGGATTTCCTATAATAAAAGAGGTTGATAAATATAGGTTTAAATGTTGGCCAATTCGGTAAGGGAATATTCTAAGGAAATAATTTAATGAATATAAATGAATATGCTAAGAAAAAGATTAATGGTATTGGTAATGGAATCCATAACGTTGTTTTATGAAAGTTAAGTTAAACCGATTTGGTTAGTAAACTTATATATATATATATATATATATATATATATATATATATATATATATATATATATAAAGGAACTTTGTTCCTAGTTTTAGACAATGAATAATAGTTTTAGCAAACATTTTGCAAAGGATATTTATAACTGAATATTTGATGTGATTATAAGATTTAAATGGATATCTCATAGTTGTGGTAATATTTGAGAATGGAAATTTTGAAGTTAAGAATGTTGTTTATTCAAGGTCGAAGAGGTAACTATACCCTCAATTTGTTTGGCTTCTTTATTAACCGATAAACAGTTAAAGTTAAAATTTTAAAGGGTTATATTGTATATAGTTCCAATACTAGTATTTCTGAGTTTTGGTAATGATATTTACACAATGTTTGTTCGAAACCAAATTAGGAAACATGAATGAGGTATTTTTAGAAGTATTAAATATCAAACGATTTGAGAATTATACTCTTATTTTAAAGTAAGATATAAATTGTGTGTATCAAACGGTAAAAGTTTTGAAGTTTAGTTAATGAATGGTTAATTGAGAGGCCAAGCAATGCTATGTATTGAACCAGTGAATTCATTTTATTTTTATGGTTGAATGGTTGTTTATTTGATAGTTAAATATTGGACTATCGAATCTGGCCTATTACCGATTGTTGGAAATGAAAGACTGGGACCGAAATTATATTCAAAAATCATTTCGAAAAGTAAATACGTAAACATGGAAGATATTAGAAGATGGTCGAGATGGAGCATTTGAGGACCCGTAGATCTTTATAAAATAGAAGGATTACTTATAATCTCTGGGTAGCTCCAAAGAGATAAACTGTGATATGGTCCTGGTTGAAATCTATGTATTTGCAAGGACTTCTCGCTACTGATCCTTAGGGTGATTCCTATGAAGGATGCTGTGGGACGTTACCTTCAGCTCGTCCTACTGCTGGATGACTTGTACGGACGAATGTCTGACAAAGTATTTCTTTAAGATTCACTTATGTTGATTTTTACAAATATACCAAGTTTGGTGGCGGAGAAGGAAACATTTTTTAGCCTAACACCCAAAGTATATTTGTGGATGTTAATTAGTGAGTTGATAGATCTGACAACGTAACATTCGAAGTTAATGTGATGTTCTCTGAAAGGTAATCGTTATCTCAAGCCTCATCAACTGGGAAAAATGATAGAAATAGGGCAGACGACTTGGCTATATAGGCCATTGCCATTAGGGTATATTATCACAATTTAGAGAAATTTCATTTGTTTCTTCTCTCACTTTTGTATCTCCCGAGAATGGTTATGATGGTACCAACTGTGGTTGATAATATATTCGATATACTCAAGTTAAATGAGTGGTTGGTTATGTGTGGCCAGGTTGCAAGATGTTCTTGGTGAACCCTAGTGTATTGTCTCTAGAGGTACACTATCGGAAGGTGGTCTCATACCTTGTCATAGTTGGAATCCATTCTCCAATTAGTGCCATGCGGTTTTTGATTATATACTAAGTGTGTGGAGCGTGAGTTGCAAGCGTTATGCTAGATGCTATTTATTTGATATAGACACCAATATAATATCACTGGATTTGATATAAAAATGTTTTGGATTGTCATAAGATAAAAATCGTCCGTGTTTATGTGTGGACTGGTCTTACGATTATCTTTTTCTTTGAAAAAAGTTTTGTAACTTTAAATCAGTTGGATATTACCTATAAACTTAGTGAGTTTTCTCATGCTGGTTCACCATACTGATCCTTAGTATTTGCAATGCTCGAGCCAGACCGAGTTTTACAAGTTCAAATTAGGATGCAACGAACGTCAGAAGACATGCTGAAGGAGTTCGAACATATTAGTATTTATTTTCGATGCGTGTTGTATATGAGGAAAAATTATTATAACTATCCAGATTGTCTGCTGTACTCCGAGACTGTAAGTATTTAACAAGTTCTTTATAAAGATTTATTTTTATATTATATTTTATTCCGCTATGATGTGAGACTCCGATTCTGTGTTGTTAGTCTTCATCTTCTTCGTCTACTATTCTAATATTTCTTTCTTTTCTCACCCTCTAATTTCTTTTCTTTTTAACTATTTGATGTGTTCAATACTTGAGTTTTTGGCAAGTAATATGAGATTATGTATTATTGTCGAAATTCGAGCTTCGAATTTCCACCGGGCCATTACAACCTGCCTTCTAATCGCCTCGATAGTTGCTTCCAGGGTCTCCTATGTAGTCTGTCCTTGTAGGTACACATTCTTCCTAGCACTTTTGTACATTGCAGTTTTGTACGTGCTTATTTCTAGCTCATTGTATCAATTCATTGATTATTAATAACAGTACGATCTGTCGCCAATGGGTTGCAATTGAACGATGCTCACCGTCCTATGTACCTTCAGTTGTTTAGTTTGCATTATTCATCAGAGTGTATGACCGATGTCTATCACCGTTTGTACCTATATTTTCCTCTGAATTATTAAATTTTGTTTTGTTCACCTTGTAGGTTAGTATCATAAGTGAATTGTATGCCTACAGTTAACTATGTGTGTGTCCCGCCTTCTTCCGTCCCTACGGAAACCGAAAGTACAAGCACGTTGTTTTGCTGCTCTTACAAATTCACGATGGATTGAATTACTAACTTAACCAAGCTATTTCAAAATAAAAATGTATTGTCAGTTTCGAATATGCATCATCCGTTTTTAATTACTTTTTATAATTTTTGCAGCATACACGTAGAACCCTATCCAAATTTTACAGGATGCATGACCTATTCCAGTGTATTTCTGGTGTGACCTACCAATGCATTCAGTTTCTGCAAATTAGTTTACGAATGAGTACCCTAGGTCACTACGTATGCAGTGAAAAACACATTTTTATCTTTTAGGTTTTATAACAATATTTTTTAAATTATGGATATCTCAATGTATAGCATGATCAAATTTCACCAATTAATTGACTAATTGTGCTTAGCTTTCTTTTATCTTTTCCAATTGTTGAAATCAGAACTTCCATACATGCTGACCTTACAAAGAGAACTTACTTTTTATTTTCATTTCTATCTACTATTCCTTAAGGCTGCTAGATTCAAATAAATTTCATCTGAGTTTTGTTTCTACCGTGAGATGGTTTTATTAGTGCCATACATGATACATGTTATTTTGTATAGCAATATTCTTTAATGTATCGATTTATATAAAAGTATTCTTTAATTTATGGATATTTTATATATAGCATCTCTTACGTTACTTCTTCCAATATTATCATTACATAAAACAACAAAATTTTGTAATCCCTTTTTTATAGTTCCACCTTCAATACTGATATAGGAAAAAGCCTTAGATTTGCCTTTTTCCAATGTTTTACATGTTTCCTGGTTTTTACCTTCATTCATTTTTTTCCTTCAATTTTTACATGTCTTCTGCCTTTTTTGAAGTGTTGAATATTTAAAAACTTTTTTGGTATCAGATCTTACAGATTATGGATGAACTCACTACAAGAAAATTTGTCTTTGGTTACAATAAATGGTTGCGTTTAGGGTTAAGTGTAACTAATAACATTTTAGCTAGGTTAATAAATGTAACAAAATATTATTCCTCCATCCTGCCTTCCAAAATTTGTGTGGCCACCAATTTTTATTTTTTTTGTTATGCCACATTTTTCTCCTTCATTCCTCTTTAATACTTCATTTTTTGCAATTTTCCGGTTTTGCTTCAGTGTAATACACTTTATCCTATGATTCCTCCATCATCTTTGTTGCGCTAGGGCTTTCTAGTCGTACTCTCCATCGTTATCGCTAAGGCTTCAAGTCTAAGCATGATATCATTGAAATTCTAGGATAAAATAAGAAGTTGTAGATCCAAGCAATCGAGAGGACCAGACCGAAACTAAGAACGTAAAACAGAATAATCACAATCTTTGGAAAAGACGAAGGAGCAACATCAGATTCAAAAGAACCAAAAGGGAAGAAATCCACGAGCCAATTCATAGAAGAAGCTTAGTAACACTTATCTTCAAAGTTTGACTCCATTTAATTTAGATAATATAATAGAAATCTCTCAATTTATAATCTCAGATCTGGTTCAAAATGAGAGAGTTCTACTATTGAACAAAAGATCGTATCTTTCTACCTAGATATTCCAAACTGTAATAGTTAAACTTGTAAAAAAAAAGATTCAACTAATTGGGTTATGAAGATTTGGTAAAATGTGGCTTCATAGAGAATAGATTCATGGATGAGATGAAGAAAGCAAATCCGCGAATGCTAAGCCTACAATACTTATTTAGGTTAGGCACAACAACCACCAACCACATTTTGTAGCAAGGTTAGACCATCCCTTCCTTTTATTTTCAATTTTCAGTATAGATCTCTGTGCGCACATGATACGCAAAGAGATTGATTGGTTATCTTCGGTTCAATTCAGTATAAGCATATGCATTGTTTTGGTTATGGAAACTCCAGTCTTAAAAGAATAGTTTGTAACTACTCGACAAATCAAACATCGGGTCTGGGTTATTGTAACACCCCGTGATTGTAAATATTAAAATTAACAAATCAAAGAATAATTAATTTTAAATGTGAGAATTAAGGGAAACGGGTTGCACCATTTCGTTCGTCTCGGAATTCTGCTTGAGAAAGAGTCTGAGTTTGCGTGAATTGGACTCCTTATGAAGAAGTTATGGCCCTCAGAACTTTCCGAAATTTATATAAAACAATTCATAAAATTAAATACTGAGGCAGGTCGACCTGGGGGTCGACCTACCCTAGGCCAGGTCGACCAGGGGGTCGACCTCCCTACATACAGGTCGACCTGGGGGTCGACCGACCTCCCGGGCAGATCTGAAATGTGACAACGTTTTGACTCACTACTGAGTCATTGGGGCTGAGGTGGTTATTCTATCTTGTCTGGATGGTCTTGATTTCTTCTAGGTTAATTTGGCGGCTCTTAATTAATTTAAATTCTATATAAGAAACCTAACCCTCAACCTAAAATCACACTAATTCATACTAAGAGCCATCATGCTGTCAATGGTGAACCTAGAGCAGTCGCCGTTCTCTTTCAACTCAAAAGCAAGAAAGAAGCAAGAATCAAAATCAAATCTAATCTAAATTAGAATAACAATTTATCTACATCAAAGGCGAGTAATTCTGTTTCAGAATACAGATCCCAGAAAAACAAGACTGTTCTTTTGTTTGTGAGTAAAATTTCTTTCATAAAATAATTAACAAATTAATTACGATGGGTCATGACTTGGATTATGAGAACATGTCTGTTGAATCATGTGACGTTACTTGATTTTGTTTGTGTATATATGATTGTTTTGTTAACTTATGTTTGTAGATCTAATTCATACATGAATCTTATGTAAGTTTGGGATGTTAAATTATATATGAATCTTATGCAAGTTTGGATGTTAAAACATATGTGAATCTTATGCAAGTTTAGGATGTTAAAGCATATGCGAATCTTATGTAAGTTTGGGATGTTTAATTATATATGAATCTTATGCATGTCTGTAGGTGGATTATACACAAGTTCATATGTGAATCAAATATATACATATGCTAGTTTATATACAAAACTTGTGACATTAATTTACATGTTTAGATCCATATGCAAGTTCACATTTTTATGTTTAGATCTATATTTAGATCCATGGCAGTACATAGTTATGCAAATTTATGTTCTATATGCCCATTGCCTATGCTAGTTTTGTATGTGAATCATATGCTAGTTTTGTATGTGAATCCTATGCTAGTTTGAATGTAAGTTTGTATGAAATTCATGTGCAAGCTATAGGAAAACCATATCCATATATGCAAGTTCACGATTACATATTTAGATCCATATTTAGATCCATGATAGTTTATGCAAATTTATGTTATATATATCCATTGCCTATGCAAGTTCTTGGCTATGCGAACTTATGTTATGATCTATTATATGTGTTATGCAAGTTGTGATGTTGCTTTTCTTTTTGTAAGTTAGACTATTTTCGAGTCTAACATATATCGTATTAAAATGAACGAATAGCGTGGGGACAATAGGAAAATATTAATTTTGCAAAATTGTGAATTGGCATAAAATGGCTTTAAAGGCATATAATTAAATTGAGACATTAATTGGTATAATTTATATACCTAAAAAGTATGGACATAATTTAGGTGACAATTATGGACATGGATTAAAATTGGAAGTTATTGGCAATTTGAAATAGGGATATTAATTCAAATTGGGGTTGAATAATAATAATGAGTAATAAAGGCCTAAGACACGAGGTTAGACTCGTTTGTGGGGTAAGACTGCCCGGACCCGCCCGGCAAATCTAGCAACCACAAATGGTAGACTAATGTGAGAGGTCAAAGGCATAAATTAAATGAGTAATAAAGGCCTAAGACACGAGGTTATTCTCGTTTGTGGTATAAGACTGCACGGACCCGCCCGGCAAATCCAGCAACCACAGACGGTAGTCTAATTTGAGAGGTCAAAGGCATAATTTAAATGATGCTTAGACACAAGGTTAAGTCTGGCTTGTGGTAGAAGTCTGCCCAGAACCGCCCGACATATCCAGCAGCCACAAGCAATCGACTTAATGTGAGAGGTCTGTGCATTAATAATTAATTAATGCTGATCAAAGACGAATATGAATGACAAACAGAGTTTGGTTGAGTGAAAAATTCTCTGAGTACCAATCTGATGTTATTTTTGGTCTTCGGGGTTGATACTTAGGGAGTTATTCTCTTAACCAATGTATCAGTGAACTTAGATGTACTTAATCATAAATTAAGTAAAACGTGATAAGTGGATAGGGTTAATACCAGCTTAACCAATAAGTGGATAGGGTTAAGACAAACTTAACCAATAATATGTATTGATCTGATAGGGTTAAGACAAACTTAACCAATAATATATATTGATTTGATAAGAGGATAGGGATAGGACCAACTTAACCAATAATATAAGTGGACAGGGTCAGGACCAACTTAATCAATAATAAAAGTTGATAGGGTTAAGACCAGCTTATCCAAATATATATATATATATATATATATTGATCTGATAAGAAGATAAGGTTAAGACAAGCTTAACCAATAACACATGTTGATTTGATAAGTGGGTAACATGGGTGACATGTGGGAAATAATTATAAACACTTAACCAAGTTGAAACATGTTAGAAGACATGATTAAGAGGGGGTTAAGTGGGAAATCCTAGTGGGGACCAAGCATAGGTGGAAAGCTTGTGTCAAGCGTGGGGACCCTTTTCAACCAGTAACCCATTTAGTATCTAAGTGAGCTCGATCTAGATCGAGGACGGGACACGCTTACTGGGTTTTGATTGCAAGAGGTCAAAATGGGTTAGCGGTGGCAACGCAAGTCCAACGGGGTCATGTGCGTGCGTGGGCCCGGGCTGGTAGGTAAGACGTTGTTGCATTGTGTAGGTATAAGTCGTGCATCTTTAGTGGTACCGGGTTGCCACTTTGGGAAGTGATACACCCCACTGTGGGACCAGCACGGGTATCTAGGAGTTAGGGAGCCGATCGAATGGGGAAGGTAGTGGGTACGACTAGCTGAGATAGGGGCAGGCGACACCTATGACAGCAACTCGGAGTACAAGAAACTACCATATGATGAATAAATGTTGTAACTAGATTGGGGAGTGTAGTGGGTACAACTAGTGGAGGTAGGAGCAGGCGGCACCTATGATAGCAGCTAGGTGTAATTAGCATTGGTGTAGTATAGCAATTATCCTATAGCAATTAGGAACGAGATTAACGCCAAAATATTCCTCTTGTTTGTTTTGACTTGCCCACTTGTTTCACAGTCATTCCTTGTTTTACCAGTTTATGCCTTATCCTAATTACTTTAATAAATATACTGTTAAAGTTATTGTATTCGCCATACTTTGTGTCTGACCCCCTTGTTTTCACCCCTTTTCTTCCTCCCCCCAAGGTTCTCAGGGTGGGACTAGTACTAGTGGAGCTTGATTTGGATCTCTTTCTCTTTTGTTTGGAAGTTCTTGGATTGTTGAAAGTAAAGTTTAGCTCATCTCTTTTATGGCTACTTATGTTGGGGTTGTGCTTTTTTACTTTATGTACTCTGAAAACCATTTGTCAAGATGGATATTAAGTGTACTTTGTTTATGAAGTTGTTGTAATCAAACTATTTCTCCGCTGCAATAAAAGTTGTTTAAAAATTTTCAAGTACCAATATATGTATCTGTTTTGTTACATTCTGTTCTATACACTAATAATCCTCCATGAAAGTTAATGCATTCCCTTTGAGAGTGACATTAATGGACGTGGGGTGTTACACGTGGTATCAGAGCTGAAGGTTAACAGTACAGATATGGGATTTTGAAAACTATTTTTCAAAAGCGTTTTTATAAAGAAATACTTTCAAAAATATGTTTTAAGGAAAGTATTTTCAATAGAAAAGTTTGTTTTAAAAACATAACCCCCAAGAGCCATATATCTTTCCTTCGGTTCTCCGTTTTGAATCTCTTCCTCTTTCCTCTTTGAGTTTCTTCCTCCACGTATAGACGCTTTTTCTAAGATATGTAATAACTTCCGTACGGTCGGTGGAAACCCGCTTCATGTGACTGGGATGTTTGTCAAAGATAGAAGGATGCGGAGGACTTGTTGGTACCTTTAAGATAGGCGACGGGAGGAAGGTTCAATTAGCTGCTTGGTTAATGAAGGACGAAACCTCATTTTGTAGGAGGTCACGAATGGAGAATGTGCAGGAGAGACATGGATAGTACACATGATAGGAAAGTAGATCCAAAGAAAGGTGGTAAGGATAACAAGGGGCCAAGAGAAAAGGAAGGGCCACACTTGTGAAATACATGACTAATTAAATAAAGACGGTAGAAAGAAGAAGAAGACTATTTGTTATCGTTACGAAGAAACAGGACATCTTATTAGGATCGTCCAAAGAAGCAAAAGGCAAAGGTAAGGGCAAAGTACAGGATCTTCTGGAGGGCAGACGCGTTCCCTCACGACTGGCATACCTGATAGAGGTAGAAATATCTTGGTTGGAAGTTTGGTTTTTTTTATCATCCTGTTCGAAACTTGTTTGAATTCTGGCGCTTCGCACTCGTTTGTATCTACCTTGTCAGTTGAAAACACTTCACCTAAATACTAGTCTAGTTACGGATCCCATAGTAGTCTCAAATCCTGTTAATAGTTCAGCTCATCTTTCGATAATTTGTCGGGATTTGAGAGTATCTATCTTGAGCATTGAGTTTGAATGCAACGCCTTCGTTCTTGGCTTCATGGGCTATGGATTGATTCTAGTCGTTGATTGGTTATCCAGTAATGGTGCCATCCTCGATTGTGAAAAGAGAACTCGGTAAGCAAAGGAGTTGCTTGAGAAGGGGTTCATAAGAGGAAACATTTCGGAATGGGGTGCTCCAGTTGTTTTTGCTACGAAGGCTGATGGTTCACTTAGTTTATGCATGGACTATAGAGAACTGAATAAGCTCACCAAGAAGAATAGACACTCACTGCCGAGGATAGACGATTTATTCGGTCAGTTGGTCGGTGCTTTGGTTTTCTCGCAACTGGATATGGCTACAGGATTTCATTAGCTAAGGGTGGCTGAAGATAGCATAAATAAGATTGCATTTAGAACTCCTGACGGTTTCTTCGAGTGGCTCGTCATGCCTTTTGGTTTGAGGAATACATCCGCATACTTCGTTCACTTAATGAGTAGGGTGTTTAGGGAGTTTCTAAACAAGTTTGTGGTAGTCTTTGTGGACGATATCTTGGTTTTCTCTAGAAGCGAGGAAGAGCATGCCCTACATCTTAGGGAAGTCTTAGAGACCCTACGAGCGCATCAACTCAAAGCTAAGTTCTTCAAGTGCTATTTTTGGAGAAAAGAAGTGAGGTTCTTAGGACACATGGTCTCTAAGGAAGGGATAGCTGTGGATCCCACAAAGGTAGTGGCAATCCAAGATTGGAAAATTCCTAAGAACGCAACAAAAGTAAGAAGATTTTTAAGGCTAGCTGGTTATTATAGGAAGTTCATTAAGGTCTTCGCGAGGATATCAGCCCCACTTACTCGATTAACGAAGAAGAACTTGACTTTTGCTTGGGATGTTGACTATGACGATGCTTTCCAGCATTTGAAGGGGACGTTAACGGCAGCTCCAGTTTTAGTTTTGCCAGATGGAAGTAAGCCATTCACTGTGTGTACCGGTGCTTGCGGGATAGGGCTTGGAGCAGTTTTCGATGTAAGAGGAAAAGGTGATTTGCAAAAGGAGGCAAGTACGAGCATTGCTTATCATCCACAGACAGATGGACGGACAGAAAGGGGTGAATAGAATCCTTGAAGATCTTTTGAGGTTATGTATCCTAGATTTTGGAGGGACATGAGAAGAGGCAACGAGCTTAGTGGTGTTCACGACGTGTTTCACGTATCGAATTTGCGGAAGTGTTACATGATACCGCGGAAGCAATGGAGCCGAACGTGCTTAGAGAAGTGGAAGTTGAGTGAGATGCCACGATTAGACGAGCTCCTACATGCATCCTTGGGTCAGAGGTATAAAAGCTACGCAACAAAGAGGTCAAGTTGGTCAAAGTGCAGTGGGGAGATGATCAAGGAGACGCGAGTTGGGAAATGGAAGACAAGATGCGTACGTTGTACCCTTTCCTTTTTGAGGGTATGATTTTTAACTTTCCCTTTTTTTCCGCTTTGTCGATACTTGTCCTATCTTCGCGATTATATCTTCGATCTCTAGTTAGGAAAAACCCTATGGTTGTAAACATGTGTTTGAGACATGTTATGTTTGGTGGAAGCACATGGATGCAAGTGGTTGCTAGTGGTTGCTCGTGGATGCATGTACACCCACATTAGGCACTAGATCGGCTCAGTCACTTTCATATTGCATATAAATATGTGTGCATATTTAATGTATGTATAATGGTTGTGTTATCATATGGATGCTGCATTTTGATGAATGGTTGTGCACACATGTAGATATAATATGTATCGTTAGGATTCTTTCACATACATAATGGACGCATGGCACTGTCATGATTTGCATTAAGGAGGTCAACTGAATAAGTAGACCACCTGATTTTCCATTAGATAAGGAACATATACACACACTTTTTGCATATGTTCATACGGCATTAGAAATCTTGTAAGGACAATGGATGCCTATGTTTGATGGTTGAGTGGATGGATGATTGGATGTTAGGATATACATTCTCCTTAACTTGGAGATTTCGGGGGCGAAATCCCCTTAAGGAGGGGAGAATGTAATACCCCGTGATTTTAAATATTAAAATTAACAAATTAGAAACACTTAATTTTAAATGTGAGAATTAAGGGAAATGGTTTATGCCATTTCATTCGTCTCGGAATTCTGCTTGAGATAGAGTCCGAGTTTGCGTGAATTAAACTCCGTATGAAGAAGTTATGTCCCTCAGAACTTTCAGAAATTTATATAAAAAAATTCAGAAAATCAAATACCAAGGCAGGTCGACCTGGGGGTTGACCTACCCCAGTCCAGGTCGATCAGGGGGTCGACCTCCCTATATACAGGTCGACCTACCCCTCGGGCAGATCTAAAATGTGACGATGTTTTGACTCACTGCTGAGTCATTAGGGCTGAGGTGGTTATTCTATCTTGTCTGGATGGTCTTGATTTCTTCTAGGTTAATCTGATGGCTCTTAATTAATTAAAATTCTATATAAGCAACCTAACCCTCAACCTAAAATCACACTAATTCATACAAGAGCCATCATGCTGTCAATGGTGAACCTAGAGTAGCCGCCGTTCTCTTTCAACTCAAAAGCAAGATAGAAGAAAGAATCAAAATCAAATCTAATCTAAATTAGTATAACAATTAGTCTACATCAAAGGCGAGCAATTCAGTTTCAGAATACAGATCCTAGAAAAACAAGACTGTTCTTTTGTTTGTGAGTATAATCTCTTTAAAATAATTAATAAATCAATTATGATGGGTCATGACTTGGATTATGAGAACATGACTGTTGAATCATGTGACGTTACTGGATTTTTTTTGTGAATATATGATTGTTTTGTTAACTTATGTTTGTAGATCTAAATCATACATGAATCTTATGTAACTTTGGGATGTTAAAACATATGTGTATTGTAATAACCCGGAAATCTGAGCCAATTTAAAATTTTTATTTTGGCAATTTTGATGAATTTTGAATATTTAAAATGACATATTTTAAATAATAACGACGAGAAATTTATTTTGAATAGAATTAGAACGTATATATTTATATAGATTGTCGTTAGAATATAAATATTTTATTTTAAATATAAAAGGAATTGAAAATGGCGCAGTAGTTTGAAAATTCGATTTCAAAGTTCAAATGAATGTACAGGATTCAAAATAAATCGGATTTTAGCGAAATAAAAAATATTAGGATCTATTTGAAAATATCTTTCCAACGAATCCGAAAAATCAAAATTTCATAGCAGGAATCAAAAGTTACGTCCAGTTGAAAATTCAGAATAGTCGCTATGGAATTCTGGCCCTTAAAAATGGGAATTTTGCAAATGACCTCGGTTTTCGACGAAACCACTTTTATTGGATCCGCGATGTCAAGTTATTGCTAGATTCCAAAATTCATAATTTTTCGAATCAATATGTGAGCGTGGCAAAGGAAAACGCGTTTGACCAGTTTCAGTTGATTTTAATCGACAGAAAAATGGCCATTTTTCAAACGGCCTTTAAAATCGATGAAATTAGTTTTGTTAGGACCAAATCGTCAATACGAAGCTAGAAAATATTTTTTGGGAATTTTTAGAGCCCGTATATGGCCTCGGTAAATTGAAATGTGCGTTCAAATTCAATATATAGAGTTATATTTTAATTTTGATGAAAACTGGTCGAATCAGCTTACGATACATATCCCATTGTGTTCGGAATGGGGGTAATTAGCTATGGACAACAATCGGTGGGTTCGATTTCGAGGTAATAAAAAGTCACTTTTTGAAAATAAATTTAATTAATATATATTATTATATATGAAGTCAACCATTCTCTTTCCTCCCTATATCGTTCAAACCCAGAAAAAAAAAGAGGGGGGAGCAACGATCGATCCCTTCCCGTCGCCCAGCCCCCTACCGATCCGCCTCAGCCTCCGACCCCCCCTCCTCGCTGCAAGCCACCGGCTCCACCTCCATTCCCCCCTCAAATCGAATGGAATAACTCCAAAACCCCTAACTCCGCCGCTGTTGACTCCACAGCCCACCGCAACCACCGCTATGCCTCCGACGACCGCCTGCCGCCGATCCTCCCTCCCCCTTCTCTCACCTCGCGACACTGAATCCCCCACCACCTTTTCGAACGACGTCGGAAATCATGAAGCCCCTCCATCGATTTAAAACCCTCCACAACCCCAATTCAACCACCAAAATATGAATAGAAAGGTGTGTTCTTTTATTTTTATTTATTATTTACATTCATTTTATTTTATTTTCAATTTATTATATTATAACTATGTTAAGAAAATCTGAATTTTAATGATTAGGAAGGTTTGCTTTTTATTTGTTAAAAGTGTTGGATTTTTGTTTGTATTTTTAACATATAAAAATTTGATCTTTATCATATGAAAGCAAAGAGAAAAAGAAAATTAAAATACGCTCTTTGTTTAAAGAAAAATACTATCTTTGTTATGGAAAGTTATGATTTTTATCGTTCAATTAGTAGAATAAAAATATAATTTTTTATTCAGGTAGTAAGATAAAAATATAATTTATATTTATGTAGAGTAATAAAAATATAATTTTTATTTAAGTAGCGATGTAAAAATATGATTTTTATTATATGTAGAGATTAAAGATATGATTTTTATGCGATAGAGAATATAAAAATACGATTTTTATATTATATAGATAGTAAAAATTTGATCTTTATATGTAGCGAAATAAAAATCTGATTTTTATCATGTATATGTTGAAATAAAAATGTGATTTTTATAACGATGATATAAAAATTCGATCTTTATATTAGAAGTAGATATAAAAATATAATTTCTATATAGGAAGGAGCGTTATAAAATATATAATCTTTATTATATGAACACCGTATAAAAATAGAATTTTTATCTATATAGTAGCGGTATAAAAATAGAATTTTTATCTTTATAGGAGCAATATAAAAATGTGATTTTTATATACATAGAAACAATATAAAAATGTGATTTTTATATATGTAGTGGCTACGGACAATGAAATAGACAAAAGGTGAGCACGACGAAGATTTCTACATATGAAGAGTCGTGGTGTTTGGTTTAGCTTGTCGGCGAGAACTTGTGACGACCCCAAAACTCCGTACGATGGTGGCAAGGGTAATCTTTGGAATATAACACATAAACAGATAATAGCAGAACAGAATTAAATAAATACACCAGATAATGTACAATAGAGTACACTGGATAAATAACAACATCAAATTTACACAGTATACAGGATCATACTTAGTACAAATACAGTTCAGCTATACGTAAATGTCCACAGCAGAAAAAAACATAATATGTACAATAGGAGCTGAACAACATAAAAAGAAATAAATGATAGAATCCATCTTCAGCTCCAGCTATCCAGAAAGAGCCTGCTAAAACCTGAACACAAGGCTGCCTGTGTAGAAAGAGGGGCACCCGAGTTTGCAAGTGAAACAAACTACGAGTCAGTCATGGGACTGGTATGAGAAATCTACCTAACACATTTATAATATGGCTAATCACTGGACCACGCCACTTTCGGGGAACGGGTTTTACTCCATTTGATTGCAAGTGCTTTAAAACAAGTAAATCTTTAAACATCGCAATGCTTTTTATAAAAATGAAGCCATTATAAGACTCAGTTCCCATCACACAATGCAACGCAAACCGGAGGATAGAGTTTTACCTTATAATGGCCAAAATATGCTTGATACGAATAAAACAAAAGCATTTGATATTATTACTAGTGTTTATATGTTTCAAAAACAATTTGAATCATAACTATCAATCATAGACGACATGGGTACCATATATCATGTCGCCATATATAGGAATCAAAACCGCACAGTCACGTATTTGGAAATTGGATTTCCATCATGAACCGAGGCAAAAGATTGTCCTTACCGAATTCGACACTCTCTAGCCCGAGCCTCAGGATCATAGATCGAGTGACCCTTGGACCAACAGGGCCGGTCCACCGATGTGGATTAATATGCCCGAACACTGCGTTTCCCCACCCTTTGGGGTGTAAATGAGCCAACGTATGACTCCATCGGCTTCACATAGTCACCGATATATCTGAGGCGCCTCGCAATAACAACAACCACACAGGTGAAAATAATATGAATGTCAGCCAATTTAAGAACTGACACCACATCTAGCTAGAAAGAAACACATGTCCTCCCTGAGGTCCTCTCCCGTTTTTTGTTCATACCGGGGTGTGAGGCTCGCGAATTCACGTTATACACAAAGCTACGCCACAAAGGCGGTTCTTTGATCATCAACCACAAGACTTTTCTTTTCAACAGAAGCCTTGATCACTGCATCTTAGCATGCCCCATAGGCAATTCACACCATGCAACTGATGGCTATCAATCACACAGAATGAATTCCAATGTCAGACACACAGTCCATTTACAATTCCGTTCTGGGTCTGAACCAAACTGGAGGCACTATATACCTCGCATACCCATCGATCTCCACGTACGTCTGGATGGTCACCACTTATTATCAATATTTCGGGATGCCTCCCAATCAAGACATCAGTTACCATCCAAACGAGGTGAAGATCTCCGGTCTTCAACCACTGTCTTCATCATCGATTTCTTATTGTCGATTCATTTATTCAAAATGGGATAAACCCGGTCTTTCTGAGCAACTCGCGTATATAATTAACAAGTGCTACACAAACACAACATACGCCTTATTCCAATTCATTAGTCACTAACCGTAAATTAGTAAGAGAACGATTTCCCAAATATTAACCCCGAAGGCCGAAACCAACATTAGATCAAAACCCAGGAAACCATTCGACTTAGCTAACCTTCAGTTAGTTTCTAAATTTCACATTCCATATCGTTTATAATATTTTATAACGATTTATCGCTATTTTTATTTAATTAAAAATAGCCAATTTATTCAAACGACGCTTCAGGCCATAACGAGATCGTGACGCTGTTTTTCTTCAGATTTGATTTACACATATCTGAAAATCTAACCGTTGGATCTTCACAAATTTTATATCATTAGAAAGATCTTTTCAAAACGAATCCAACGGTTCTAGTTTTGGGAAAATCCGACAGTCAGATCTCCCGGTATACTCGTTGGAAGTTTCGATTTCAAAATACGAACTGCAGCGTCGTTATTTGATTTAATTTAATTATATATATATATATATATATATATATATATATAATCGATTCTGGCGCTGTTTTTCTTCAGATTTGAATTAAACATTCCAGACAATCCAACCATTGGATCTTCACAAAGTTGGTGTCGTTGGAAAGATATTTCCAAAGTGAACCCGACGGTTTCGGTTTCGGGAAAATCCGACGGTCGGATCTCCCGCACTAATCGTTTGGAATCATGTTTTTAAAACACGAACTGCAGCTTCGTTATTTGATTTATTTTAATTATATTTGTGTATATATATATAAATATAATCTATTCTTCAATTTCAAAACCATATTTTTTCATACATTTGATAAAAATGATATTTTTATCCAACAGATATTTATTTCAACACTTCACTATTTTTAACAAAACACGAATACCATTCAACACAAGAATTTCTATTCAACACATGAATGTTTTCTATAGTTTGTATATATAAAATAAAAATGTGATTTTTATTGTTAAAACAATTTGTTTAAAACACGAATACCATTCAACACATGAATTTCTATTCAACGAATGAATTTCTATTCAACACATGAACGTTTTCTATAGTTCATATATATAAAATAAAAATGTGATTTTTATTGTTAAAACATTTTATTTAAAACACGAATAGCATTCAACACATGAATTTCTATTCAACACATGAATGTTTTCTATAGTTCGTATATATAAAATAAAAATGTGATTTTTATTGTTAAAAAATTTTATTTAAAACACGAATACCATTCAACACATGAATTTCTATTCAACGAATGAATTTCTATTCAGCACATGAATGTTTTCTATAGTTCATATATATAAAAAAATGTGATTTTTATTGTTAAAACAATTTATTTAAAACACGAATACCATTCAATACATGAATATATACTCAACACATGAATGTTTTCTATTCAAGACACGAATATAGTTTCAACACATGAAAATAATTCTAACACATGAATATTATTCAAAATTTCGGCAGCATAACGGCAGGGTAGTTAAAACCGGGGCCGTCCCCAGTACGGCTCCTCGCTCAACCTTAAAGCCTCGCAGCTTATGACAATGGGGATTTCATGCATCTAGTTCACACGCAGGCGGCATGTTTATATTTTCTTTTCTTTTCCACAAATTAATCCTATGTGGTTTCAACCAAATAATTCTCAACCACAAACGGGTATTTTTCAACCACAATCAATCAATTTCAACCACAAACAATTCTAATCAAACATTCGCTATCAACCAATTTCCACACCAATCACAACCAATAAATATCGTCCATGGTTTGTGGGCGAGGGGCATATATATATATATATAAGCATATTTCACTTCTATTCAACACATATATAATTTTTACAACGCATATATAACTTATACATCGTACGTACAACTTATACAACGCTTATACATGAGGTGTACAACGCTTATATAACTCATACATCGACTATATAATTTATACATTGTCGTTTTCCATATCGTTTATAATTTAGAAATCTCACATTGGGTTCCACTCCACCAAAAATAGCAGAAGGCTCAGAAAAATATCCGGTCTCTTCTAGAATGTAGAAGACGTCCACACGAGTCCACTGTCTCTTGTTTCACTGAATTTCGTCAATGAACGAGAAAGATATGATTTTTACAGTGAAATCAAAAACCGTAGCGCTTTAAAGTGCTATAGAATAGTTTAATTTAAAATCAGCCGTTACCTCTCTGATTTGTTCAAAACTAGGTTTCAGCTTTTCTCGAAATCCATGTAGCGGTTGCTCGATCGGATTTCACCATGGGGTAGGGCCTGGAGAGGTGCACGTGCGCCAGGGAGGGGGTCCAGCTCGGTGGCTCCAGGTGATGGAAGCGGCGGTTGAAAGGCCGCGACTTTGGAGGCCTGGATCTCGCGATTCACCTGACGAGAGGGGGTGCAACGACCATGGATTTGAAGGTTAAGGGGAGCTCTTCAAAAACCCCAACTCGGTCGAAGGCTATCGATGCGTGTAGGAGGAGAAAATGAGGAGGGAAGCTTTGAACGTTTTCCGCCTTCGGCGAGAAGATACAGGGAGAGAGAGAGTCGGATGTGGACAAATGAGAGATTTTTATTTTATTTATATATTTTAAAAAATCCAAAAATACCCCTCATCTCCCACGACCTCCAATCCAAACCCAACGAATGTCGTCCCTAGCTAAACACCCCCATTCCGAACACAATGGGATATGTTTCATAGGCACATTCGACTGTTTGAGTCAGTTTCTCTTCAAATTAAAATATAAAACATTCAATATTTAATTTGAACGTACATTTCAATTTGCCGGGACCACATACTGATTCTAAAAATTCCCAAAAAATAAATCTAGCTATGTTTTGACGATACGGTCCCAACAAAACTAGTTTCGTCGAATTCTGAGTACGTTTGAAAAATGGCCCTTTTCTAGTCGATCCAATTTAATAGAAATTGACCAAACACATTTTCCTTTGCCACACTCACATACTAGCTTCAAAAATTATGAAATTTGAAATCTAGCAACAATTTGACATCCCGGATCCAGCAAATGTGGTTTCGTCGAATTCTGAGGTCGTTCGCAAAATGGCCATTTTCACGGGCTATATAAACTCCATAGCAACCTTTCTGAAAATTCATTTGGCCATAACTTTTTCTTCCCGCTACGAAACTTTGATTTTTCAAATTCGTTAGAAAGATATTCACTAAAAGATTTAAATATTTTTGGTTTCACTAAAATCCGTTTTGTTTTGCACCCGGTACAGTCAGTCAAAGTTTGAATTCAAATTTCGAAACTACCGCGCCATTTCAGGCCTTGTTTATAATTAGAAATAATTATATTCATTTTCAAACGTCGATTCAAACTTACTTTTCGTCGTTATTATTTAAAATATTTAAAATCCACTAAAATAACTAATTTAAAATTTTTAAATTGGTTCAGATTTTCCGGGTCGTTACAATCTCCCCCACATAAAACTTTTCGTCCCCGAAAAGGAACAAAGTTGAAAGTGGTTTGATTAATCAACTCTACTTTCAATCTGGCTTCCATTCTCCAACTTTTCAGTTTCTGAGAATTTTCAAATTCTTCAAAAATTTGGCTAACACCCTAAATTTTCGAAAAATTTCACCATAACCTCCTTTGTATGGGGAGGGGTTTGGAAATTTATTGGGTCGTATTAGGTACCCAATAAATCCTAATAAGCATGCACAGATTTATAGTGATATATTCTGGTGTCCACAGGGGAGTGTGTATAGATCATAACTCCAGAGAATAAATTCTCGTCACCCTATAAATGGTTTTTGTGCCTTAATGACTAGAGAGACGTGTTTATTGTCATCTCCAGACCCGTATGGGGTTTTTATTAATCTTGCAATTTACCGTTACATTTTATGTGGTCCATATCAGTCATCAGTTCAACCTGTAAAATATAGTCATCGCCATACAAGCCTCTCACTCATATGGTAAATCTTCAACCTCGTCACACAAGCTCCAAATGCTTATGTGGTATATGATGAAGTATGCCTATCTTCAAGAAGTATGCCATGTAGTGTAGTTCAAAATTAATTGTTACTATCCTATGGCGACATTTATTATTACACACAGAACAACCAGCACTCCGCATCCAATGATATTCATAGGAGTTGATATAATAATATTTCGCATCCAACTCATTAAGGTTTACCTATTTGTCGGGCACGCAAATAAATTCTTTACTCAAAAGCTAATGCAATTACCTGTTCAAACATATATAATGCACATGTATATATTTTTATCTATTTTTGCATCAGTTCAGTACGCGATTTGATTGCATAGATTTACCCTTCATTCATTGATTAAATTATCTATCTTTCTAATAATTTAATTAATCAAATCTACTATCACACAACACAAGCAACAATCAATTTGTTTTTAACTTTTCAAAAATTTACTAATCGATTCATATACTCTTTTAAAATAATCAGACTATAGAATTAAAAGTTCACATCCATGAAAAGAAAATAACAACAAAGTAGAGAACAAAATGGTAATGCAAAGTATGGTAAATGTACCTTGCACCGGAGTCAATCAGAGATATCCACCCTGCACTTAGGATAGGCTTTCTTAATGCTCTCCTCAGTTTCCCAAGTACAATCTCGCGGATCTCCACTCCATTGCACTTTGACTAAGTGAACCTTCTTGTTCCTCGGCTCTTTGGTTTCTTTGCCAATAATCTTTAGCGGCTCTCTTCTCACAGCCAATTCTGGAGTAATTTCAATATCCTGTTGTGCGGCCTCTTCCACAACCAAGTCTGGGTCATGAACATGCTTTCGAAGTTGAGATACGTGAAATACATCATGTACACCATGCAACCAATCAGGTAATTGAACTCTGTAAGCGAGGGTTCCAATCCGTTCAAGTATAGGGAATGGACCAATAAATCTGGGTGCCAACTTCCTAGTTTTGCCAAATCGAATCACTCCTCTCATCGGAGAAACCCTTAGATACACATAATCACCAACAGAAAAAGCCAAATCCCTTCTTCTCGAATCATCATAGCTCTTCTACCGGCTTTGAGCGACGAGTAATCGTTTCTTAACGAAATCGACTTTGTCTGCAGCTTCGCGGATCATATCAGGTCCCAATACAAGCCTATTACCAGGTTCTACCCAACAAGCAGGAGATCGGCACAGTCTACCATACAACGCTTCGAATGGTGACATTGTCATGCTCGCTTGGTAGCTGTTGTTGTATGTGGTCTCCGCCAAATGCAAATGGTCTTCCCATGATCCGCCAAAATCAATAACACAAGTCCGCAATAAATCTTCTAGAATACGGTTCACCCTCTCAGTTTGACCATCTGTTTGAGGATGATAGGCGGTGCTCAGATTCAACATCGTTCCCAATTCTACTTGAAATGCCTCCCAGAATTTGCTAGTAAATATTGGATCTCTAGCACTAATTATACTGATCGGCACTCCGTGTATCCTAACGATTTCCTTAAAATATATCTGCGCCAGACTCTGAGCAGTTCAGTTCGATCTAACAGGTATGATATGGGCGGTTTTCGTGAAGCGATCTACGATCACCCAAACACTGTCATTTCCTTTCCTGGTTCTGGGCAAACCATCTATGAAATCCATGGAAATATGTTCCCACTTCCAACCTGGAACGTCCAGCGGTTGCAACAATCCAGCCAGTTTCTGTTGGTCGCTTTTGACTAGTTGGAAAGTAGAGCATCTACTAACATATAAAGAAATGTCTCTCTTCATCGACCTCCACTAGAAAGTTCGTTTGATATCATTATACATTTTGCTCACTCCTGGATGAATACTAAGTTTTGACTTGTGGCATTGATCCAGCACTTCCTTTCGGAGCTTAGAAATGTTAGGAACACAAATTCGCCCTTTTAACCTTAGAATCCCTTGGTTATCAATCTGGAAACTCAAGTGTTCGCCTTTCTGTATTCTTTCTCTGATCTTCTGAATGAAGTGATCATCCTTTTGAAGAGCAGATATTTTATTCATCAATGAAGTCGTAATAATAAAACTAGCGATCATTACATTCTTTCTACTTAGCGCATCGGCCACGACATTGGCTTTCCCTTGTTGCCTCAGATTCAAGTCTTTCTGGGTGAACAGATACTTTAGCGACTGATTATCTGTAAATAGTTCGAATTTCTCACCCAAAAGATAATGTCTCTAGATTTTCAAAGCGAATACGATAGCCAACAACTCAAGATCATGAGTAACGTAGTTCTTTTCATGTGGCTTCAGCTGACGGCTAGTATAAGCAACAACTTGACCTCTTTGCATTTATACCGCACAAAGGCCTTCTCTAGAGGCGTCTGTCCAGACTTTCAAGTCTTGATTGCCATCTATTATTGTTTGCGAACAAATTATACAATTGTAAACAACTGTAAAATCCGTTCGGCTTTCCTAAACAACAAGGATTGTTGTAGAGGGTATCGAACTCTGGGACCAAAAATATTTTAATTAATAAATCCAATCAAGTTATTCCAGGATTTTGATTGGTTGAAAACACAGAAAATAACAACAATTAAATAAAAAAAAGATTTATATAATAAGAGAAAACAATTAGGGGATAATGACATAGATTAGATTCACACTCATCAAATAAATATAGATCTAATTCATGTTTCTGTCACAAACACGAATCAACGATAAATAGATTCTTAGAAACAAATAAGTAAATAACGACAAGCATAGCCTATGCAGGAGCTGACTCTTAAACAACCATAGACTATCAGGACAGATTCACAAATTAATTTCTAAAACCCTAAAATTAGATCTAAATCTGATAATTGTTAGATCGAACACGAATATACCCTGTGAAGGAGCATCGCTCTTAAACGACACAGAATATGAAGGTTCAGATCTAACCCTTAGTTCATATCTAAATCTACATACATGAAGTTCAAATCTTTTGGCTATGCGATTCATATTGAATCATATCTATCAGCGTCATCACCCCCTAATTAAAGAGGATTAGCTAGACATAGCTAAAAGAAAAGAAAATAAAAGGAAACTAAATAACATGAACATAAATAAAATAAAATAACAACTAGGAGAAATGGAGAAGAAGAGTTTTATTCCAAGAAGATAATTACAGAATAAAACTAAGTGTGTCTTACAATGAATGAGATACAATGTACTTATAACTGATATTACGAAGGATACTTGGCAAATTCCTCAATGTGGGACTAAAGAATTAGCCCAAATGACATATAAGCTAGTGTGAACGGGGTTATAGAGTAAGAGGCCTTGTAAGTGAGCCAGTGTGAACGCGTATAGTGCATGAATTAGAAGCCTTGCAAAGGAGCAAATGTGAACGCTACATGGGTGAAATGGTCTGCAATTGAGCCAATGTGAACACAATATGAGTCTTTAGTGAGCCAAATCTACCCAACTGAACTCTATTTGCAACCGTTCTTCAAGCTGTAAACTCTTCAAGCTTTAGTAATTTTAACTTCACTCTTTTTCAGCAAATTCTTCATGCTTTATTCATCAAATGCTCTAAACCATGATTCTTGTCAACAATCTGAAAACACAGCTATAAATACACAATATCAATTATTTAAAAGATAAAATAAGATAAATATGCGGATAAAATATACACATTTACGTTTATATCAAATACCCCCACACTTATCTTTTTATTCGTCCTCGAATAAACTAAATTAAGATATGTCACACTTTCGTAGGAAACACGATTGCATTTAGCGTATGCAACAAGCCGTTAAACCTCTGGGTGTCCCCAGTAGGACGAGTGTTGTCTCGTGAGGGTTTTTAGTGGATACTACCCACAAAATCCAAAGCGTCTTATGTACGCGGATTAAACAAACAATATATTTAAGGTCTTTCACATTCCAAGGATTTCACCTAACTTCAATAGTAACGGTTTAGCCCCAAATGTCCATCCCATAATCAGTGCAAAAATGAACAAAAATTTTCAAGTTGAATCGTAATTCCTTGATAACACTGTAATTGTCTTGAAGGTTAAGAGCGTGGTGTCAACCAAAGTTCTACACATCGACAATGTGCACCCAATCATTTCTTTATTCTTTTTTTTTTAAAATAATGTTGCACCAATGTAACTGTAATGTATTGGATATGAGTTATGCATAGATGAAGGAAATTTTGTTTGTAAGTTCTAAAAATATTCTAGATAAGAGGGCAAGTGTATTAGTTGAATTTCAAGCTACAAAAAATAAAGTAATACTAAGGCACATATAGACATTTTGTTTCCTTTCATCTCTTCTACTACAATCCTCACTTCCAAGTACAGTATAATGGATGTGGATGGAATGGAAATGGATGCTTCATAGTCAAAAATGATGAAGACTATTTTATTCAGAGAGACTCTCACTTTATTTCATTTTTTTTCTCTTTTCTCTTTTTTTTTCTCTCTCTTCAAAAAAAAAATTTGTTTGCGAACAAATTATACAATTGTAAACAACTGTAAAATCCGTTCGGTTTTCCTAAACAACAAGGATTATTGTAGAGGGTGCCGAACTCTGGGACCAAAAATATTTTAATTAATAAATCCAATCAAGTTATTTCAGAATTTTGATTGATTGAAAACACAGAAAATAACAGCAATTAAATAAAAAAAGAGAGATTTATCTAATAAGAGAAAGCAATTAGGGGATAATGACATAGATTAGATTCACACTCATCAATAGCCAACAAACAAATATAGATCTAATTCATGTTTCTGTCACAAACACGAATCAACGATAAATAGATTCTTAGAAGCAAATAAGTAAATAACGACAAGCATAGCGTATGCAGGAGCTGAGCTCTTAAACAACCATAGACTATCAGGACAGATTCACAAATTAATTTCTAAAACCCTAAAATTAGATCTAAATCTGATAATTGTTAGATCGAACACGAATATACCCTGTGAAGGAGCATCGCTCTTAAATGACACAGAATATGACGGTTCAGATCTAACCCTTAGTTCATATCTAGATCTACATACATGAAGTTCAAATCTTTTGGCTATGCGATTCATATTGAATCATATCTATCAGCGTCATCACCCCATAATTAAAGAGGATTAGCTAGACATAGCTAAAAGAAAAGAAAATAAAAAGAAACTAAATAACATGAACATAAATAAAATGAAATAACAACTAGGAGAAATGGAGAAGAAGAGTTTTATTCCAAGAAGAGAATTACAGAATAAAACTAAGTGTGTCTTACAATGAATGAGATACAATGTACTTATAGCTGATATTACGAAGGCTACTTGGCAAATTCCACAATGTGGGACTAAAGAATTAGCCCAAATGACATATAAGCTAGTGTGAACGGGGTTATAGAGTAAGAGGCCTTGTAAGTGAGCCAGTGTGAACGCGTATAGTGCATGAATTAGAAGCCTTGCAAAGGAGCTAATGAGAACGCTACATGAGTGAAATGGTCTGCAATTGAGCCAATGTGAACACAATATGAGTCTTTAGTGAGCCAAATCTACCCAACTGAACTCTATTTGCAACCGTTCTTCAAGCTTTAGTAATTTTAACTTCACTCTTTTTCAGCAAATTCTTCATGCTTTATTCATCAAATGCTCTAAACCATGATTCTTGTCAACAATCTGAAAACACAGCTATAAATACACAATATCAATTATTTAAAAGATAAAATAAGATAAATATGCGGATAAAATATACACATTTACGTGTATATCAATTATCGTTAACACTGGAGCCGTCGTTAATCTTAACTTTAGCTTCTCAAAAGCCTCCTCACATTCTGGAGTCCACTTGAATTTTGAGTGCTTCTATGTAAGCTTTGTTAAGTGACTAGATATCTTCGAAAAATCTTTAACAAACTTCCGGTAATAACTAGCCAATCCAAAAAACTTCGGACTTCTGCGGGAGTACTAGGCTGTTTCCAACTTTGAATAGCGGTGATTTTACTTGGATCCACAACAATTCCTTCTTTCGATACGACGTGGCCAAGAAACTTTACTTTATCCTGCCAGAATATACATTTGGAAAGTTTAGCTTTCAATACATTCCTTCTCAGAATTTCTAGAACTTGCTCCAAATGTTTTTCATGTTCGGCCTTTGACTTAGAGAAGATTAGAATATCATCAATAAAAACCAGAACAAACTTATTCAAGACTCCTCTGAACACTCGATTCATCAAATCGACGAAGTAAGCTGGAGCATTACATAAGACGAACGGCATTACTAACCACTCGTAGAACAAATCGGGACCTCTGAATGCTGTCATAGGAACACACTATTCGGCAATACGAAGCTGATGGAAACTTGTAGCTAGGTCCATCCTTGAAAATACTTGTGCTCCATTCAAACGATCCAATAAATCATCGATTCGCGACAATGGATATTTATTCTTTATTGTCTGCTTATTCAAGTCGTGAAAATCTACACATAGTCGTAGAGTACCGTCAGACTTTGGGACAAACACCACTGCTGCTCCCCAATCAGAGAAACTAGGCCTGATCAGACCCTTCCATACAAGCTGTCGAGTTTGATTGTCTAGTTCTTCTTTCTCCTTTAGAGTCATTCTCCGAATAGCGTGCACTACTAGCCTTGCATTCAGAATTAAAGCGATTTTGAAATCAATTTCCCTCTGCGGAGGTAAGCTAACAACTTCTTCGAACACATCCGCATAATTCTTGACGATAGGAATATCTTTTATGAGGTCGGGAATATTCTTTGTGACTACAGGGATATTTTCTATTTGAGCAGGAGAAACATCAAGAGCTGACCAAAAGTCTTTTCTATTTGAATTCGGACCTTCACATGGTATGGTTATATAATTCCCTGATTGGACCTTTGCCGTAACAACCCTCTCGGCGCATTTAACCTCTGCTTCATATTTGGCAAACCAATCCAATCCCAAAATAAGATCGAATTCAGTAAAATTCATGATGATCGAGATGGTAGGGAACTTTTAACAGGAAAAGAGACAGGCACCCCAGAAATCCAACTAAGATCAAGGGAACTCCCAACCGGATTATGTACAGTGATGGGTTCTTTGAGCTTCTTCAAATTGAAATCTAGCTTCTTAACTGCATTCTTTGCAATAAAGCTTCGCGACGCGCCTGTAACAAACAGTACTTTAACTGGAATATTTTTAACATTAAGCGTGCCTTCCAAAACATCAGACCTTTCCTGATCAGATAAAGGTGCAGGCAATTCTGCCACTTCATTTACATGTACTGCTTCAGGTTTTCTGAATAGTGGGCAGGCCTTTGAAAGATGACCCGACTGATGGCATCGATTACACATTCTGTTTTCTTGAAACTTCTCTTGTTTCTTTAAAGCTCTGCAACTTATCGAGAAATGTCATTACTTATTGCAATTAGAGCATACAGTAGTCGTTACTGGTTCTTTTTCAGATCTGGCCCTTTTCCAATTGACTTTGGGCTTCTTACTGGCCTCAGGACTATCAGTCTCAGACTCCTCTTTGTTACTCGAACTGATTTCCTCTTCATCGCGCAACATACCTTTCTTATAGAGATCTTCATACTGATAAGCCATGTATATCATTTCTGAAAAAGGAAGCTTCACATGCCCCATTACTTTATTCTAATATTTTCTTTGAAGCCCGCTAATAAATCTCAAATTCTTTCTCTTCGTATTTTGAATTAGATGAGAATAAAAGTGAGAAAGTTCGTTGAATTTCTTATGATACTCTGGAATGGTCATATCTCCTTGTATCATATAAGAGAATTCATCACATAACCGCTCAGTTGCTTCAAGAGGAGTAAATCTTTCTAGGAAAATCTCTTTGAACCTATCCCAGGTGATATCACCTTCTGGATTATCTTTGATGATCGTTTCACACCAGATTAAAGCTTCTTATTTGAGTGCCCAAGATGCCACTAATCTTTTCTGATCATCCCTCAACTGGATACGTTCAAAAATTCTTTCAACGGAACTCATCCAAGCTTGAGTTTGAATTATAGATTCATTGTAACAACCCGAAAATCTGGGCCAGTTTAAAATTTTTATTTCGGCAATTTTAGCGAATTTTAATTATTTAAAATGAATTATTTTAAATAATATCGACCAGAAAATTTATTTTGAATATAATTCGATCGTATATATTATATACGTCGTCGTTAGAATATAAATAATTATATATAATTATAAAAGGAATTGAAAATGGAGCGGTAGTTCGATAATTCGATTTCAAACTTCAATTGAACGTACCGGGTGCAAAATAATCCGGATTTTAGTGAAACCAAAAACATTAGGATCTAAGTGATGATATCTTTCCAACGAATCCGAATAATCGAGATTTCATAGTGGGAATCAAAAGATATGTCCAGTTGAAAATTCTGAATAGTCGCTATGGAATTCAGGCCCTTAAAAATGGGAATTTTGCAAACGACCTCGGATTTCGACGAAACCACTTTTGTTGGGTCCGTGATGTAAAATTATTGCTAGGTTTCAAATTTCATAATTTTTTGAACCAATATGTGAGCGTGGCAAAAGAAAACGCGTTTGACCAGTTTCAGTTGATTTTAATCGACTGGAAATTGGCCATTTTTCCAACGGTCTCAGAATTCGACAAAACTAGTTTTGTTAGGACCGTATCGTCAACACGAAGTTAGAAAATATTTTTCTGGAATTTTTCTAGTCAGTATGTGACCCCAGTAATTTGACATGTACGTTTAAAGTTCAATATAGTAATTTAAATGTAAATTCAACGGAAACTGATCGAAATAGTCGAATCAGCTTACGATACATATCCCATTGAGTTCAGAATGGGGGTGATTAGCTAGGGGCGACAGTCGTTGGGTCTCGTTCGGCGTTCGTATACGAAATCACATTTATGGAGAAAAATAAAATAATAAAATATATTATTATATATAAAATTTCGTTCAACACCCCCCCCCCCCGTTGACTTTCTTCGATCAGAATCAAAACCCCCCTTTTTCATTTTTTTTTCTTTTTCTTTTCTCTCTCGACGAAAGCGGAGGCGCTGCCTCGTCCACCACCGCGCCCCTCCCTCTCGCGCCAGGCGCCGCTGGCGTTGACTCTGCCCCCTCGCCGATCCTCTCCCCTCCAGCCTCCTCGTCCCTCTCACCTCCTCCCTCGATCGATGGAAACCCCGACCTCCCTGAAGCCGCCGCCCGCGTCCAAACCCTAGGCCCCTTTTCAGCAGCCAGCGCCACCTCCGAGGACCACCCTCAAGCCTCCCCTTCAAACGGTGAACCCCCCCTCTCTGTAAGACTTTTTTTTCTTTTTATTTATTATTTTATTTTTGTTTTATATAAACAGAAAAAACTGGAAAAAAAGGATTCAATACTGTTTTTATTTTAAAGTTTAAAACTAATTTCGATTTTAAGTTTAAAACTGATTTTTTTGAAAAGATTTAAACTTTATGAAGGAAAAGATTTAAACTTTATGAAGGAAAAGATTTAAACTTTATAAAGGAAAAGATTTAAAACTGACTTTAAAGAGAAAAGATTTGATCTTTAAAATAGAAAAGACGAAATTTTTATTTAGTAAAAGATGTAAGATATGATTTTTATATTTTTAAAGTAATAAAAATATAATTTTTACATCATAGGAATATTAAAAATATAATCTTTATATTTGAAAAGGCGGAATCTACGAAATAAAAATATGATTTTTATATATTGAACTTCAAAATAAAAATATGATTTTTATATATTGAACTTCGAAATAAAAATATGATTTTTATATATTGAACTTCGAAATAAAAATATGATTTTTATATATTGAACTTCGAAATAAAAATATGATTTTTATATATGAAATAGCGAAGTAAAAATTCGATTTTTTCATAGGTAGTGAAAGCGGACAACGAAGGTAACAACAAGGCGGGAACGAAGGAGATTTATATCAAAGAAGAGTCATGATGTTTGGATAGCTATCGGTGAGAATTTCTCACCTTTCAATTTCCTTTCTAATTATATATATATACTAGGATGCAGACGGTGCTTAGTAGCACCCGACACAATCGTCCACAGACCATGGACTTGTTTGTTTGATTGCAAAAATTAGTTAGATTATTTGATTGAAATTGAATTGTGTGGTGAAATGAATTGATTTGATTGATGTGTGAATGGCGTGGGCCTTCACTAGACCGGGGATAAGGCTAGGCCTCGTCCCGTTTCTAGTATCGTGCCGTTATGCCGCCGAAATTTTCTAAAATAAGTTAGAAAAATAAAAATATCATTTTATTGAATAAATGAATTGAATAGAAATTCATAGGTTGGAATAAAATGTTTTATCGTTAAAAATATAATTTTTAACGTGAAGTGAATAAAATAAAATATTCATTTATAAACCGAACGGTTTGTTTATGTACACCTATTTGAATGACATTGATTGGGACGATAAATTTTACACATCGCCCAACAGCACAAATAAAATATGTGTTTGATTGTTTGAAACCCCACACGGGTGTTGGGATGAAATTTGAAGTTCACTCATCCTGATTGATTAAATATGTCGATCGATTGATTGACAGGCTGTTATAAGCGTTGAATATCTATATTTGATGCTTATACAGTGTAGTGCACTTTGGTTGATGGTTGATTATTTTCAATGTTATTATATACATGTGTTGTATGAAAATCCATATAATTAATTTTATATGGTAATTGATTGGGCCTCATTCCAATTTGAAAAACAAAGAATAATATAAAATAAAAGTTCATGTGTTGACAATACTCATCCATTGAGAGTGGTCATGTGTTGAACGAAATATTTTGATAATAACAACTATTTTGAAAAAGAAATATTTGAAATAGAATATTTGAAAATAGAAATTTATGAAGCCGTGTTGATTAGATTGACGCCATTTTGACGTGAACGATATTTATATCGATTTGAAAACGATTTCGAAATGAATTGAATTGAAAACGATTTCGAAATGAATTGAATTGAAAACGATTTCGAAATGAATTGAATTGAAAACGATTTCGAAATGAATTTAATTGAAACGAATTCAAATTGAATTGAAAGCGAATTGAAATGAATTCAAATTGAATTGAAATTTGAATTGAAAAGAAATGAATTTTAAAACGAATTTATAAAGAAGAATTCAATTTTGATTTGAATTGAAAAGGAAGTTGAAATTGCTTTTGAAACGAATTTAAAACTATTTATATAATTCGTTTTAAATAGAAATCGACGAAATATATTATATATATTATATATATAATATAATGGCCTGAATAGAATGCGCCGGGCCGCGGCAGTTCGTGAATTTTGACCATTTATTTCAAACGGACATTACGGGAGATCCGACCGTCGGATTCTCCTAAAACCGGAACCGTTGGGTTCGTATCGAAAAGAGCTTTCTAACGAATATGAGAAATTAGAAATCTAATGGTTGGATTTGGAATTATGTCCAAATCAAATTTGGAAATGGTCGCTGTAAGTGCAGTTCGATAGCCGTTGATGGAAATCGACTGTACAGGCCTTGATAAAATTATTAAAAATAGTAATAATTTGTGTAAAATCATAAGAAATGATTTAGAAAGAATTGGTATGAAAAACTCCATATTTGAAAAGATAAAAATAGATTTTTATCGAAATGAACTAGTTTTGAACTAGAAATGTAATTCTATTTATTTTTAAATAAATAAATTGAATTTGAAAAGGGTTTTAAAAATAACCAGAATTTCCAATGATTGCATTGGAGTGGATTTGAATCGAAATTGTCTTCGGAATATTTCGATGTTGGAATTCGTGATTATACAGATGTTGTTATGGAAATTTGAAAGATATATATTTATATCGTTATTTCCAATACGACATTTGTTAATCGTAGAATTTGATATTGAATATAAGCCGATATATTTTCTATTCAGAGCCTTATATTGAATATCAAATGTGATTTGGGTTCGTCGTGAATGGTGTCTTCACTAACACTGTTCTTGAACCCAGTTGAGAAAAGATTAAATCTTTTTATTTAGATTTAATGAAGTGTACCAATTAAATAATATTTAATTGGAATTGAATTGATATTGATTTTTGGGTTTATCGTGAACAGTGTTTTAAACAACACTCGTTCTTTAACCCGATAATTAATGAATGTGATTTTGGGTTTATCGTGAACTGTGTTTTTAAATGACACTGATTCTTTAACCCAGTTAAAGATTAAAACTAAGTGGAGTTTTAATGAATCTTTAATTAGATTGAAATGGTCGAGAATGGAGTATCACCAGTTTTGCTCCAGGCGATAGTTAAATCTTTAATTAGATTTGAACGTGAAATGGTAATTGAATTTACCGATAACACGGTGGTGTTAGATATGAAGTATTACCAGTTTTACTTCATGGGATAAACAGGTTGGGATTGGGGAATTAAAACAAATGATTACTTCGGTAAGTTTCGTTAATCCCGACTAGTTGAATCGAAATTCAATGGAAGATTAAAGAATAAATTCAAAGAATTTATCTTGGATAAAATTAATGGGAACATTTCCCTATGAATGTGATATTTAGAAACTAACTGTCGGTTGGCCAAGCAGAATGGTTTTCTGGATATTGATCTGATGTTGGTTTCGGCCTTCGGGGTTAATATTTGGGAAATTATTCTCTTGATTAATTTACGGTTAGTGACTGATGAATTGGAATGAGGCGTATGTTTGTGTTTGTGTAACACTTATTTAAAATATACGCGAGTTATTCGGAAAGACCGGGTTTATCCCATTCTGAATAACTGATACGACGATAAGTCGAAGATGAAGACGGTGGTCGAAGACCGGAAGTCTTCACGTTGTTTGGGTGATTACTGATGATCTTGATTGGGCTGTACACCCAAGAAGATGGAAACAGTTGGTGATCGTCCAGACGTACTTGGAGATGGATGGATATGCGAGGAAAGTGCCTCCGGTTTCGTTCAGACCCAGAACGGACTTGTAAATGGACTGTGTGTCTGACATTGGATTTTAGTCCGTGTGATTGATCTCTATTAAATATATATCTGTTTGGCGGCGGAGAATTTATTCTCTTGCTTAACGCCCTTCTCTGAGACGTATGAGCTCAAGGGTTATATATTGATGGATATCAAACGCATGGAGTGAATTTCCTGTGTGGCATGCGTAAGTGGCAATTGATCGAGGCTTCTGTTGAAAAGCAAAGTCTTGTGGTGATGATCAAAGCAAGGCCTTTGTGGCGTAGCTTTGTGTAACGTTTACTTCGCGAGTTTCACACCCGGTATGAACCAAAAACGGGAGACGGACCTCAGGGAGGACTTGCATTTCTTTCTAGCTAAAAGTGGCGTCAGTGGTTTTACACGCCCTGACGAGTTTGACTTATGTGGTTGTTGTTGTTGCGAGGCGCCTCGGATTGATCGGTCGTTCTCGAACCAATGGAGTCATTTGATGGCTCATTTGCGCCCCAAAGGGCGGGGAAACGTAGTGTTCAGGCATTTTAATCCACATCGGTGGACCGGCCCTGTCGCTCCTAGGGTCACTCGAGCTCTGATCCTGAGACATGGTAGGCTAGATTGTCTCGAATCGGTTGAGGACTATCTTTTGCCTCGGTTCATAGACGGAAATCCAATTTCCAAATACGTGACTTTGCGGTTTTATATGTAAACCTATATGTGGCGACATAGTGGCATGGGACGCTCATGTCGCCTATGATTGATACTTATGATTTGAAGTTGTTTTATACACTATGCATTTATAATAGTATCAAATGATTTGTTTTAAACGTATCAAGCATTCTTTGGTTGCTATAAGGGAAAACCCTATCCCCCGGCTTGCGTTGCATTGTGTGATAGGACCTGGGTCTTATAACAACTTCATTTTCCTTTACTTAGCATTGCGCTGTTTGTTTTATGCACTGGTGTTCTTGGGAGGAAACCCATTCCGTGTTATATGGCGTGGTCCCTTGATTTACCTAACATTAAAAATAAAGATTAACTGTTTTAGTTCTCACACCAGTCACATGACTGACCTGGAGTTTATTGTTTTAACCTAAACTCTGGGTGCCCCTATTTTCGACACGGGCAGCTAGTAGTTTTGGTTTTGCAGATTTATATTCACAGGATCCTGGTTTACAGCTGGAACGGTATCCGGAAAGCTTTGTATCCGTATATCTCCTTCTAGTTGTGTATTGTATTATTTTCCGCTGCGATGTATTTAAAATGTAATTTGAATCTCTGATATTTCTGTGTAATATTTATTCATTTATACTCTGTATATTCTTGTAATCTGATGCATTGTGGTGATATACAGTGAAATGTTCTTCTGTTTGCGTTCTGTTTTGTCTTGTTCTCAAACGATAGGGCGTTTCGAACGGTCTGGGTCGGTTTAGCGACTGGTTCGGACCGAGCGAAATTCTTTGTCGTCACAGTTGGTATCAGAGCTTTGGTTTACAAAGCTCAGAGAACAAGGCACATTAGAACCATACGAAAGAATTCATCAGATAACTGGATTTGTAATATCCAATGAGAATGACTCGTTAGAGATAGGATCAGTAGTATCCTAGAACGAGTGTGAAGAGTACATTTTTAAAATAAAAATGAAAACAAATTTTATTTTGAAAATCTAAATCAACTATTCGTATTTGGTTATTTATTTATATTGATGTGGACAATCCAGTATATATAGATTTTGCGTATACGTCTGATCCGCGTGTATTCGAAATTTTAATATACTGGATAGATATAGAATTACACTCTAGTCGCCCGGGGGTGATTCTGATGATTGATATATCATCATCAGAATTTATATTCGAGTGACGAGCGTGTAATATCTATATATTTCCATTAGACTGGTGTGAGAACCAAAATTAGATAGGGCTAATTGTTGTGATTTGGCATCAAAAACATGATTTTTGACTATGTATCGAAATTATGAATTTGAAACTCTAATTCACTAATTGATTGATGTTTGTGTTGTTTGTTTAATTGTTTGATAATTTTGAACCATTATGCCTAATTGAACCAAGTATTGAATTGTATTGAAAATCGGTCGCATTTGCTTGCATATACATATACTTACATTGAACAGGTCATAGCAAGGAGGCTAGAGCTGAGAATAAAATTTGTTTGCCCGACAAATAGGTACATGTTTGATACATAATTTACTGTTTTGTTTGGGTGATGATGATTTTATGAGCCTATTGGCTAGCCGCTTGGCTTTTTCTTTTTCTTTTTGAGATCTGAAGGACAGGGGAAGCTATTTGAAATTCCCCGATGCTCCCGGTGCAGGGGAGGTTATGGCGAAATTTTTCGAAAATTTAGGGTGTTAGCCAAATTTTTGAAGAATTGGAAAATTCTCAGAAACTGAAAAGTTAGAGAAGGGAAGCCAGATCGAACGTAGGGCTGATTAATTAAACCACTTTCGACTTTGTTCCTTTTCGGGGACGAAAAGTTTTAAGTGGGGGAGATTGTAACAACCCGAAAATCTGGGCCAGTTTAAAATTTTTATTTCGGCAATTTTAGCGAATTTTAATTATTTAAAATGAATTATTTTAAATAATATCGACCGGAAAATTTATTTTGAATATAATTCGATCGTATATATTATATACGTCGTCGTTAGAATATAAATAATTATATATAATTATAAAAGGAATTGAAAATGGCGCGGTAGTTCGATAATTCGATTTCAAACTTCAATTGAACGTACCGGGTGCAAAATAATCCGGATTTTAGTGAAACCAAAAACATTAGGATCTAAGTGATGATATCTTTCCAACGAATCCGAATAATCGAGATTTCATAGTGGGAATCAAAAGATATGTCCAGTTGAAAATTCTGAATAGTCGCTATGGAATTCAGGCCCTTAAAAATGGGAATTTTGCAAACGACCTCGGATTTCGACGAAACCACTTTTGTTGGGTCCATGATGTAAAATTATTGCTAGGTTTCAAATTTCATAATTTTTCGAATCAATATGTGAGCGTGGCAAAAGAAAACGCGTTTGACCAGTTTTAGTTGATTTTAATCGACTGGAAATTGGCCATTTTTCCAACGGTCTCAGAATTCGACAAAACTAGTTTTGTTAGGACCGTATCGTCAATACGAAGTTAGAAAATATTTTTCTGGAATTTTTCTAGTCAGTATGTGACCCCAGTAATTTGAAATGTACGTTTAAAGTTCAATATAGTGATTTAAACGTAAATTCAACGAAAACTGATTGAAATAGTCGAATCAGCTTACGATACATATCCCATTGAGTTCGGAATGGGGGTGATTAGCTAGGGGCGACAGTCGTTGTGTCTCGTTCGGCGTTCGTATACGAAATCAGATTTATGGAGAAAAATAAAATAATAAAATATATTATTATATATAAAATTTCGTTCAACACACCCCCCCCCCCCCCCGTTGACTTTTCTTCGATCAGAATCAAAACCCCCCCTTTTTCATTTTTTTTTCTTTTTCTTTTCTCTCTCGACGAAAGCGGAGGCGCTGCCTCGTCCACCACCGCGCCCCTCCCTCTCGCGCCAGGCGCCGCGGGCGTTGACTTTGCCCCCTCGCCGATCCTCTCCCCTCCAGCCTCCACGTCCCTCTCACCTCCTCCCTCGATCGATGGAAACCCCGACCTCCCTGAAGCCGCCGCCCACGTCCAAACCCTAGGCCCCTTTTCAGCAGCCAGCGCCACCTCCGAGGACCACCCTCAAGCCTCCCCTTCAAACGGTGAACCCCCCCTCTCTGTAAGTCTTTTTTTTTTCTTTTTTTCTTTTTATTTATTATTTTATTTTTGTTTTATATAAACATAAAAAAACTGGAAAAAAAAGGATTAAATACTGTTTTTATTTTAAAGTTTAAAACTAATTTCGATTTTAAGTTTAAAACTGATTTTTTTGAAAAGATTTAAACTTTATGAAGGAAAAGATTTAAACTTTATGAAGGAAAAGATTTAAACTTTATAAAGGAAAAGATTTAAAACTGACTTTAAAGAGAAAAGATTTGATCTTTAAAATAGAAAAGACGAAATTTTTATTTAGTAAAAGATGTAAGATATGATTTTTATATTTTTAAAGTAATAAAAATATAATTTTTACATCATAGGAATATTAAAAATATAATCTTTATATTTGAAAAGGCGGAATCTACGAAATAAAAATATGATTTTTATATATTGAACTTCAAAATAAAAATATGATTTTTATATATTGAACTTCGAAATAAAAATATGATTTTTATATATTGAACTTCGAAATAAAAATATGATTTTTATATATTGAACTTCGAAATAAAAATATGATTTTTATATATGAAATAGCGAAGTAAAAATTCGATTTTTTCATAGGTAGTGAAAGCGGACAACGAAGGTAACAACAAGGCGGGAACGAAGGAGATTTATATCAAAGAAGAGTCATGATGTTTGGATAGCTATCGGTGAGAATTTCTCACCTTTCAATTTCCTTTCTAATTATATATATATACTAGGATGCAGACGGTGCTTAGTAGCACCCGACACAATCGTCCACAGACCATGGACTTGTTTGTTTGATTGCAAAAATTAGTTAGATTATTTGATTGAAATTGAATTGTGTGGTGAAATGAATTGATTTGATTGATGTGTGAATGGCGTGGGCCTTCACTAGACCGGGGATAAGGCTAGGCCTCGTCCCGTTTCTAGTATCGTGCCGTTATGCCGCCGAAATTTTCTAAAATAAGTTAGAAAAATAAAAATATCATTTTATTGAATAAATGAATTGAATAGAAATTCATAGGTTGGAATAAAATGTTTTATCGTTAAAAATATAATTTTTAACGTGAAGTGAATAAAATAAAATATTCATTTATAAACCGAACGGTTTGTTTATGTACACCTATTTGAATGACATTGATTGGGACGATAAATTTTACACATCGCCCAACAGCACAAATAAAATATGTGTTTGATTGTTTGAAACCCCACACGGGTGTTGGGATGAAATTTGAAGTTCACTCATCCTGATTGATTAAATATGTCGATCGATTGATTGACAGGCTGTTATAAGCGTTGAATATCTATATTTGATGCTTATACAGTGTAGTGCACTTTGGTTGATGGTTGATTATTTTCAATGTTATTATATACATGTGTTGTATGAAAATCCATATAATTAATTTTATATGGTAATTGATTGGGCCTCATTCCAATTTGAAAAACAAAGAATAATATAAAATAAAAGTTCATGTGTTGACAGTACTCATCCATTGAGAGTGGTCATGTGTTGAACGAAATATTTTGATAATAACAACTATTTTGAAAAAGAAATATTTGAAATAGAATATTTGAAAATAGAAATTTATGAAGCCGTGTTGATTAGATTGACGCCATTTTGACGTGAACGATATTTATATCGATTTGAAAACGATTTCGAAATGAATTGAATTGAAAACGATTTCGAAATGAATTGAATTGAAAACGATTTCGAAATGAATTGAATTGAAAACGATTTCGAAATGAATTGAATTGAAAACGATTTCGAAATGAATTGAATTGAAAACGATTTCGAAATGAATTGAATTGAAACGAATTCAAATTGAATTGAAAGCGAATTGAAATGAATTCAAATTGAATTGAAATTTGAATTGAATAGAAATGAATTTTAAAACGAAATTATAAAGAAGAATTCAATTTTGATTTGAATTGAAAAGGAAGTTGAAATTGCTTTTGAAACGAATTTAAAACTATTTATATAATTCATTTTAAATAGAAATCGATGAAATATATTATATATATTATATATATAATATAATGGCCTGAATAGAACGCGCCGCGCCGCGGCAGTTCGTGAATTTCGACCATTTATTTCAAACGGACATTACGGGAGATCCGACCGTCGGATTCTCCTAAAACCAGAACCGTTGGGTTCGTATTGAAAAGAGCTTTCTAACGAATATGAGAAATTAGAAATCTAACGGTTGGATTTGGAATTATGTCCAAATCAAATTTGGAAAAGGTCGCTGTAAGTGCAGTTCGATAGCCGTTGATGGAAATCGACTGTACAGGCCTTGATAAAATTATTAAAAATAGTAATAATTTGTGTAAAATCATAAGAAATGATTTAGAAAGAATTGGGATGAAAAACTCCATATTTGAAAAGATAAAAATAGATTTTTATCGAAATGAACTAGTTTTGAACTAGAAATGTAATTCTATTTATTTTTAAATAAATAAATTGAATTTGAAAAGGGTTTTAAAAATAACCAGAATTTCCAATGATTGCATTGGAGTGGATTTGAATCGAAATTGTCTTCGGAATATTTCGATGTTGGAATTCGTGATTATACAGATGTTGCTATGGAAATTTGAAAGATATATATTTATATCGTTATTTCCAATACGACATTTGTTAATCGTAGAATTTGATATTGAATATAAGCCGATATATTTTCTATTCAGAGCCTTATATTGAATATCAAATGTGATTTGGGTTCGTTGTGAATGGTGTCTTCACTAACACTGTTCTTGAACCCAGTTGAGAAAAGATTAAATCTTTTTATTTAGATTTAATGAAGTGTACCAATTAAATAATATTTAATTGGAATTGAATTGATATTGATTTTTGGGTTTATCGTGAACAGTGTTTTAAACAACACTCGTTCTTTAACCCGATAATTAATGAATGTGATTTTGGGTTTATCGTGAACTATGTTTTTAAATGACACTGACTCTTTAACCCAGTTAAAGATTAAAACTAAGTGGAGTTTTAATGAATCTTTAATTAGATTGAAATGGTCGAGAATGGAGTATCACCAGTTTTGCTCCAGGCGATAGTTAAATCTTTAATTAGATTTGAACGTGAAATGGTAATTGAATTTACCGATAACACAGTGGTGTTAGATATGAAGTATTACCAGTTTTACTTCATGGGATAAACAGGTTGGGATTGGGGAATTAAAACAAATGATTACTTCGGTAAGTTTCGTTAATCCCGACTAGTTGAATCGAAATTCAAAGGAAGATTAAAGAATAAATTCAAAGAATTTATCTTGGATAAAATTAATGGGAACATTTCCCTATGAATGTGATATTTAGAAACTAACTGTCGGTTGGCCAAGAAGAATGGTTTTCTGGATATTGATCTGATGTTGGTTTCGGCCTTCGGGGTTAATATTTGGGAAATTATTCTCTTGATTAATTTACGGTTAGTGACTGATGAATTGGAATGAGGCATATGTTTGTGTTTGTGTAACACTTATTTAAAATATACGCGAGTTATTCGGAAAGACCGGGTTTATCCCATTCTGAATAACTGATACGACGATAAGTCGAAGATGAAGACGGTGGTCGAAGACCGGAAGTCTTCACGTTGTTTGGGTGATTACTGATGATCTTGATTGGGCTGTACACCCAAGAAGATGGAAACAGTTGGTGATCGTCCAGACGTACTTGGAGATGGATGGATATGCGAGGAAAGTGCCTCCGGTTTCGTTCAGACCCAGAACGGACTTGTAAATGGACTGTGTGTCTGACATTGGATTTTAGTCCGTGTGATTGATCTCTATTAAATATATATCTGTTTGGCGGCGGAGAATTTATTCTCTTGCTTAACGCCCTTCTCTGAGACGTATGAGCTCAGGGGTTATATATTGATGGATATCAAACGCATGGAGTGAATTGCCTGTGTGGCATGCGTAAGTGGCAATTGATCGAGGCTTCTGTTGAAAAGCAAAGTCTTGTGGTGATGATCAAAGCAAGGCCTTTGTGGCGTAGCTTTGTGTAACGTTTACTTCGCGAGTTTCACACCCGGTATGAACCAAAAACGGGAGACGGACCTCAGGGAGGACTTGCATTTCTTTCAAGCTAAAAGTGGCGTCAGTGGTTTTACATGCCCTGACGAGTTTGACTTATGTGGTTGTTGCTGTTGTGAGGCGCCTCGGATTGATCGGTCGTTCTCGAACCGATGGAGTCATTTGATGGCTCATTTGCGCCCCAAAGGGCGGGGAAACGTAGTGTTCAGGCATTTTAATCCACATCGGTGGACCGGCCCTGTCGCTCCTAGGGTCACTCGAGCTCTGATCCTGAGACATGGTAGGCTAGATTGTCTCGAATCGGTTGAGGACTATCTTTTGCCTCGGTTCATAGACGGAAATCCAATTTCCAAATACGTGACTTTGCGGTTTTATATGTAAACCTATATGTGGCGACATAGTGGCATGGGACGCTCATGTCGCCTATGATTGATACTTATGATTTGAAGTTGTTTTATACACTATGCATTTATAATAGTATCAAATGATTTGTTTTAAACGTATCAAGCATTCTTTGGCTGCTATAAGGGAAAACCCTATCCCCCGGCTTGCGTTGCATTGTGTGATAGGACCTGGGTCTTATAACAGCTTCATTTTCCTTTACTTAGCATTGCGCTGTTTGTTTTATGCACTGGTGTTCTTGGGAGGAAACCCGTTCCGTGTTATACGGCATGGTCCCTTGATTTACCTAACATTAAAAATAAAGATTAATTGTTTTAGTTCTCACACCAGTCACATGACTGACCTGGAGTTTATTGTTTTAACCTAAACTCTGGGTGCCCCTATTTTCGATACGGGCAGCTAGTAGTTTTGGTTTTGCAGATTTATATTCACAGGATCCTGGTTTACAGCTGGAACCGTATCCGGAAAGCTTTGTATCCGTATATCTCCTTCTAGTTGTGTATTGTATTATTTTCCGCCGCGATGTATTTAAAATGTAATTTGAATCTCTGATATTTCTGTGTAATATTTATTCATTTATACTCTGTATATTCTTGTAATCTGATGCATTGTGGTGATATATAGTGAAATGTTCTTCTGTTTGCGTTCTGTTTTGTCTTGTTCTCAAACGATAGGGCGTTTCGAACGGTCTGGGTCGGTTTAGCGACAGGTTCGGACCGAGCGAAATTCTTTGTCGTCACATTCATTGCCCGAGAATTGTGCTCCGCCCAGATTTCGATATCTCTTAAATAGAGCCTCTAGATCTGGTTCTGCATTTCTTCTGTTTCTAACACTCATTTTCTAGTACTTCTGCAAATAGCAGATCAAGTGTCAGGTCAACAGAAAAGGTATCTTAAAGCATAGAAACATATACTTGTATGTAAATGTGTTTATCGGGGTGTATTTCATTCTGCTATACTCATACTAGGATATTACTGATCCTATCTGTAATGAGTTATTCGTCCTAGAACACTACTGGTTCTATTTCTGACGAGTTCGTTAATATTTTATATTCCAGCACTAAGCTTAACCAAAGCTCTAATACCACGTTGTGACGACCCCAAAAACCGTACGACGGTGGCAAGGGTAATCTTTGGAATATAACACATAAACAGATAATAGCAGAACAGAATTAAATAAATACACCAGATAATGTACAATAGAATACACTGGAAAAATAACAACATCAGAGTTACACGGTATACAGGATCATACTTAGTACAAATACAGTTCAGCTATACATAAATGTCCATAGCGGAAAACAAACATAATATGTACAATAGGAGCTGAACAGCATAAAAAGAAATAAATGATAGAATCCATCTTCAGCTCCAGCTATCCAGAAAGAGCCTGCTAAAACCTGAACACAAGGCTGCCCGTGTAGAAAGAGGGGCACCCGAGTTTGCAAGTGAAACAAACTACGAGTCAGTCATGGGACTAGTATGAGAAATCTACCTAACACATTTATAATATGGCTAATCACAGGACCACGCCACTTTCGTGGAACGGATTTTACTCCATTGGATTGCTAGTGCTTTAAAACAAGTAAATCTTTAAACATCGCAATGTTTTTTATAAAAATGAAGCCATTATAAGACTCAGTTCCCATCACACAATGCAACGCAAACCGGAGGATAGAGTTTTACCTTATAATGGCCAAAATATGCTTGATACGAATAAAACAAAAGCATTTGATATTATTACTAGTGTTTATATGTTTCAAAAACAATTTCAATCATAACTATCAATCATAGATGGCATGGGTACCATATATCATGACGCCATATATAGGTTTACAATCAAAATCGCACAGTCACGTATTTGGAAATTGGATTTCCGTCATGAACCAAGGCAAAAGATAGTCCTTACTGAATTCGAGACTCTCTAGCCCGAGCCTCAGGAACAGAGCTTGAGTGACCCTTGGAGCGACAGGGTCGGTCCACCGATGTGGATTAATATGCCTGAACACTGCGTTTCCCCACCCTTTGGGGCGTAAATGAGCCAATGTATGACTCCATCGGCTTCACATAGTCACCGATATATCCAAGGTGCCTCACAACAACAACAACCACACAGGTGAAGATAATATGAATGTCATACAGTTTAAGCACTGACACCACCTCTAGCTAGAATGAAACGCATGTCCTCCCTGAGGTCCTCTCCCGTTTCTGGTTCATACCGGGGTGTGAGGCTCGTGAATTCACGTTATACACAAAGCTACGCCACACCGGCGGTGCTTTGATCATCAACCACAAGACTTTGCTTTTCAACATAAGCCTCGATCACTGCGTCTTAGCATGCCATACAGGCAATTCACATCATGCAATTGATGGCTATCAATCACACAGAATGAATTCCAATGTCAGACACACAGTCCATTTACAAATCCGTTCTGGGTCTGAACCAAACCGGAGGCACTATATACCTCGCATACCCATCGATCTCCATGTACGTCTGGACGGTCACCACTTATTATCTATATTTCGGGATGCCTCCCAATCAAGACATCAGTTACCATCCAAACGAGGTGAAGATCTCCGGTCTTCAACCACCGTCTTCATCATCGATTTCTTATTGTCGATTCAGTTATTCAAAATGGGATAAACCTGGTCTTTCTGAGCAACTCGTGTATATAATTAATAAGTGCTACACAAACACAACATATGCCTTATTCCAATTCATTAGTCACTAACCGTAAATTAGTAAGAGAACGATTTCCCAAATATTAACCCCGAAGGCCGAAACCAACATCAGATCAAAACCCAGGAAACCATTCGACTTAGCTAACCTTCAGTTAGTTTCTAAATTTCACATTCCATATCGTTTATAATATTTTATAACGATTTATCGCTATTTTTATTTAATTAAAAATAGCCAATTTATTCAAACGACGCTTCAGGCCATAACAAGGCCGTGACGCTGTTTTTCTTCAGATTTGATTTACACATATCTGAAAATCTAACCGTTGGATCTTCACAAATTTCATATCATTAGAAAGATCTTTTCAAAATGAATCCAACGGTTCCAGTTTTGGGAAAATCCGACGGTCGGATCTCCCGGTATACTCGTTTGAAGTTTCGATTTCAAAATACGAACTGCAGCGTCGTTATTCGATTTAATTTAATTATATATATATATATATAACCGATTCTGGCGCTGTTTTTCTTCAGATTTGAATTAAACATTCCGGACAATCCAACCGTTGGATCTTCAGAAAGTTGGTGTCATTGGAAAGATATTTCCAAAGCGAACCCGACGGTTTCGGTTTCGGAAGAATCCGACGGTTGCATCTCCCGCACTAATTGTTTGAAATAACAGTTTCAAAACATGAACTACAGCTTCGTTATTCGATTTATTTTAATTATATTTGTATATATATATATATATATATATAATCTATTCCTCGATTTCAGAACCATATTCTTTTCATACATTTGATAAAAATGATATTTTTATCCAACAGACATTTATTTCAACACTTCACTATTTTTAACAATACATGTATATAATAAAAATGTGATTTTTTATGTAAAACAATTTATTTCAAAACACGACTATTTTATATAGTTCATATAGATTATAAAAATATGATTTTTATTATAAAACAATTTATTTCAAACACGAATACCATTCAACACATGAATTTCTATTCAACACATGAATGTTTTCTATAGTTCGTACATAAAAAATAAAAAAGTGATTTTTATTGTTAAAACAATTTATTTAAAACACGAATACCATTCAGTACATGAATTTCTATTCAACACATGAATGTTTTCTATAGTTTGTATATATAAAATAAAAATGTGATTTTTATTGTTAAAACAATTTATTTGAAACACGAATACCATTCAACACATGAATTTCTATTCAACGAATGAATTTCTATTCAACACATGAATGTTTTCTATAGTTCGTATTTATAAAATAAAAATGTGATTTTTATTGTTAAAACAATTTATTTAAAACACGAATACCATTCAACACATGAATTTCTATTCAACGAAAGAATTTCTATTCAACACATGAATGTTTTCTATAGAACACACGAATATAGTTTCAACACATGAAAATAATTCTAACACATGAATAATATTCAAAATTTCGGCAGCATAACGGAAGGGTAGTTAAAACCGGGGTCGTCCCTAGTACGGCTCCTCGCTCTACCTTAAAGCCTCGCAGCTTTTGACAATGGGGATTTCATGCATCTAGTTCGTACATAGGCGGCATGTTTATATTTTCTTTTCTTTTCCACAAACTAATCCTATGTGGTTTCAACCAAGTAATTCTCAACCACAAACTTGTATTTTTCAACCACAATCAATCAATTTCAACCACAAACAATTCTAATCAACCATTTTTCACACCAATCACAACCAATAAATATTGTCCATGGTTTGTGGACGAGGGGCATATATATATATATAAGCATATTTCACTTCTATTCAACACATATATGATTTTTACAACACATATATAACTTATACATCGAACGTACAACTTATACAACGCTTATACATGAGGTGTACAACGCTAATATAACTCATACATCGACTATATAATTTATACATCATCGTTTTCCATATCTTTTATAATTTAGAAATATCACATTGGGTTCCACTCCACCAAAAATAGCAGAAGGCTCAAAAAAATATCCGGTCTCTTCTAGAATGTAGAAGACGTCCACACGAGTCCACTATCTCTTGTTTCACTGAATTTCGTCAACAAACGAGAAAGATATGATTTTTACAGTGAAATCAAAAACCATAGTGCTTTAAAGTGCTATAGAATAGTTTAATTTAAAATCAGCCGTTACCTCTCTGATTTGTTCAAAACTAGGTTTCAGCTTTTCTCGAAATCCGTGTAGCGGTTGCTCGATCGGATTTCACCACGGGGTAGGGCCTGGAGAGGCGCATGTGCACCAGGGAGGGGGTCCAGCTCGGTGGCTCCAGGTGATGGCAGCGGCGGTTGAAAGGCCGCGACTTTGGAGGCCTGGATCTCGCGATTCACCCGACGAGAAGGGGTGCAACGACTATGGATTTGAAGCTTGAGGGGAGCTCTTCAAAAACCCCAACTGGGTCGAAGGCTATCGATGCATGTAGGAGGAGAAAACGAGGAGGGAAGCTTTGAACGTTTCCCACCTTCGTCGAGATGATACGGGGGAGAGAGAGTCTGATGTGGACGAATGAGAGATTTTTATTTTATTTATTTTAAAAAATCCAAAAATACCCCTCATCTCCCACGACCTCCAATCCAAACCCAGCGACTGTCGTCCTTAGCTAAACACCCCTATTCCGAACACAATGGGATATGTTTCGTAGGCCCATTCGACTATTTGAGTTAGTTTCTTTTCAAATTAAAATATAAAACATTCAATATTTAATTTGAACATACATTTCAATTTGCCGGGGCCACATACTGATTCTAAAAATTCCCGAAAAATAAATCTAGATATGTTTTGACGATACGGTCCCAACAAAACTAGTTTCATCGAATTCTGAGACCGTTTGAAAAATGGCCCTTTTCTGGTCGATCCAATTTAATAGAAATCGACCAAACACATTTTCCTTTGCCACGCTCACATACTAGCTTCAGAAATTATGAAATTTGAAACCTAGCAATAATTTGACATCCCAGATCCAACAAAAATGATTTCGTCGAATTCTGAGGTCGTTTGAAAATGGCCATTTTCACGGGCTATATAAACTCTATAGCGACCTTTCTGAAAATTCATTTGGCCATAACTTTTTCTTCCCGCTACGAAACTTCGATTTTTCAGATTCGTTAGAAAGATATTCACTAACAGAATTAAATATTTTTGGACTAAAATCTGTTTTGTTTTGCACCCGGTACAGTCAGTCAAAGTTTGAATTCAAATTTCGAAACTACCGCTCCATTTCAGGCCTTGTTTATAATTAGAAATAATTATATTCATTTTCAAACGTCCATTCAAACTTACTTTTCGTCGTTATTATTTAAAATATTTATTTTAAATATTTAAAATCCACTAAAATAGCCAAATTAAAATTTTTAAATTGGTTCAGATTTTCCGGGTCGTTACAGAACTCCTCACTTTTATTTTAATTTCTAGTTGAAATATATACTAGGATGCAGACGGTGCTTAGCAGCACCCGACACCCGTCGTCCACAGACCATGGATGGCTTTTTTGTTTGGTTGCTATGTTGTGAAATTTGATTGTGAGATATGCAATGAAATTAAATATTTTACAGTGGAAAATATTTTATAGTTAAAAATATGATTTTTAACGTGTATATAAAATAAATATTTATAAACAAATCGGAGATTTGTTTGTATACACTAATTTGATTGATATTGATTGGGACGATAAATTTTACACATCGCCTAACCTCACAAATAAAATATGTGTTTGTTGATTTGAAACCCCACAAGGGTATTGGGATGATATTTGACGTACACTAATCAAGATTGTTTAGTTGTACGTCAATCGATGGGTTGACAGACTGTGTAAGCGTTAATTATTTATATTTAATGCTTATGTAGTGTGGTGCATTCTGGATGATGGTTGATTATTTATCATTGCTATTATATACATGGGTTGTAGAAAATCCTTATAATTAACATTATATGGTAATTGATTGGGCCTCATTCCAATATTGAAAATAAATTCATGTGTTGAATAGAAAATAAATTCATGTGTTGAATTGAAAATAAATTCATGTGTTGAATTGAAAAATATTCATGTGTTGAATAAAAGCCGTGTTGATTAGATGGACGCCATTTTGACGTGAACGATATTTATATGGATTTTATTCATTTTTATAATGAATATAGAAAACGAAGTGATTTCAAAATAAAACGTTTGAAAATATTACCATTTGTATAATGATAATGTGGAATATTCAATTTTGATTAGAAAGTGAATATGAAATTGAAATCGTTTTGAAAATGAATTTAAAACGATTTATAAAATACATTTTAAAAGGAAATCAATGAAATATATATAATATATATATTATATATATAATGACCTGAATAGAACGCGCCGCGCTTCTGCAGTTTACGAATTACGACCATTCACTTCGAATGGACATTGCGGGAGATCCGACCGTCGGATTCTCCTAAAACTAGAACCATTGGGTTCGTATCGAAAAGATCTTTCTAACGAATATTATAAATTAGAAATCTAACAGTTGGATTTGGAATTATGTCCAAATCAAATTTGGATAAGGTCGCTGTAAGTGCAGTTCGATGGCCGTTGATGGAAATCGACTGTACGGGCCTTGATAAAATTATTAAAAATAGTAATAATTTGTGTAAAATCATAAGAAATGATTTGGGAAGAATTGGGATGAAAAACTCCATATTTGAAAAGATAAAAATAGATTTTTACCGAAATGAATTGGTTTTGAACTAGAATTAAAATCCATTTATTTTTAAAATAAATAAGTTGGATTTAAAAGGATTTTAAAAATAACCAGAATTTCCAATAATTGAATTGGAATGGATTGGAATCGAAATTGTCTTTGGAATATTTCGATGTTGGATTTCGTGATGATATATATATTGTTATGGGAATTTGAAAGATATATTTATATCGTTATTCTCAATACGATATTTGTTGGTCGTAGAATTTGATATTGAATATAAGCCGATATATTTTTTATTCAGAGCCTTATATTTAATATCAAATGTGATTTGGGTTTGTCGTGAATGGTGTCTTCATTAACACTGTTCTTAAACCCAGTTGAGAAAAAGATTAAATCATTTTATTTAGATGAAATGAAGTGTACCAATTAAATGGTATTTAATTGGAATTGAATTTGAATTGATTTTTGGGTTTATCGTGGACAGTGTTTTAAATAACACTTGTTCTTTAACCCGATAATTAATGGAATGTGATTTTGGGTTGTCATCAACGGTATTTTCAATAATACTGTTCTTAGACCCAACTGAGTTAAGAAAATCAGAAACTAACTGGAGATTAGTTAAGTTGAATGGTTTCTTGGGTATTGATCTGATGTTGGTTTCGGCATTCGGGGTTAATATTTAGGGTACTGTCCTCTTACTAATTTACGGTTAGGGACCGATTGAAATGTGATGTGATTTTGGGGTTTATCGTGAACCGTGTTTTAAATGACATCGGTTCTTTAACTCAGTTAAAGATTAAAACCAAGTGGAGTTTTAATGAATCTTTAATTAGATTGAAATGATTGAGAATCTAGTATCACCAGTTTTGCTCCAGGCGATAGTCAAATCTTTAATTAGATTTGAACGTGAAATGTTTATTGAATTTACCGGTAACACCGTGGTTTTGGATATGAAGTTTTACCAGTTTTACTTCATGGGATGAATAGGTTGGGATTGGGAAACTTAAAACAAATGATTATTTTGGTAAGGTTCGTTAATCCCGACTAGTTTGGATAAACCATAATTTGGTTTGAATTGATATTCAAAAGAAGATTAAAGAATAATTTATCTTTGATAAAATTAATGGGAACCTATCCCTAAGAATGTGAAATTTAGCAACTAACTGAAGATTAGTTAAGATGAATGGTTTCCTGGGTATTGATCTGATGTTGGTTTCGGCCTTTGAGGTTAATGTTTGGGAATTATTCTCTTACTAATTTACGGTTAGTGACTGATGAATTGGAATGAGGCGTACGTTGTGTTTATGTAACACTTGTTTATTATATACGCGAGTTATTCGGAAAGACCGGATTTATCCCATTCTGAATAACTGATACGACTATAAGTCGAAGGTGAAGACGGTGGTTGAAGACCGGAGGTCTTCACGTCGTTTGGGTGATTACTGATGATCTTGATTGGGCTATACAGCCAAGAGGAGGGAATCAGTTAGTGATCATCCAGACGTACTTGGAGATCGATGGATATGCGAGGTACAAGGTGACTTCGGTTTCGTTCAGACCCAGAACGAACTTATAAATGGACTGTGTGTCTGACATTGGATTTTAGTCCATGTGATTGATTTCTATTAAATATATATCTGTTTGGCAGTGAAGAATTTATTCTCTTGCTTAACGCCCTTCTCTGAGACGTACAAGCTCAGGGGTTATATATTGATGGATATCAATCGCATGGAGTGAATTGCCTGTGTGGCATGCCTAAGTGGCAATTGATCAAGGCTTCTGTTGAAAAGCAAAGTCTTGTGGTTGATGATCAAAGCACGGCCTATGTGGCATAGCTTTGTGTAGCGTTGATTCGCGAGCCTCCACACCCCGGTTGTGAACCAGAAACGGGAAAAGGATCCAGGGAGGGCATGCGTCTCTTTCTAGCTAGATGTGGCGTCAGTGGTTTTACACGCCCTGACGAGTTTGACTTATGTGGTTGTTGCTGTTGCGAGGCGCCTCAGATATATCGGTCGTTCTCGAACCGATGGAGTTATTCGTTGGCTCATTTACGCCCCATAGGGTGGGGAGATGTAGTGTTCAGGGTTTCGTCTAATCCACATCGAGTGGACCGGCCCTATGGCTCCAAGGGTCAATGCGTTCTGATCCTGAGATATGGGCTAGATTGTCTCGAATCGGTAGAGGACTATCTTTTGCCTCGGTTCACAGATGGAAATCCAACTTCCATCACGTGACATTTGCGGTTTTGATTGTAGAGCCTAGTATGGCGACATGACATATGGTACCCATGCCGTCTATGATTGATATTTATGATTGAAATTGTTTTGACACTATACACTTATTATAGTATCAAATGATTTTTTTTAGCGTATCAAGCATTCTTTGGCTATTATGAGGAAAAACCCTATCCTCCGGCTTGCGTTGCATTGTGTGATGGGACCTGGGTCTTATAATAGCTTCACTGTTCTTTATTTAACATTGCGCTGTTTGTTTTATGCACTGGTATTCTTGGAAGGAAACCCGTTCCGTGTTATACGGCGTGGTCCCTTGATTTACCTAACTTTAAAATAAAGATTAATAACTGTTTTAGTTCTCACACCAGTCATATGACTGACCTGGAGTTTATTGTTTTAACCTAAACTCTAGGTGCCCTTATTTTGACACGAGCAGCTAGTAGTTTTGGTTTTGCAGATTTATATTCACAAGATCCTGATTTACAATTGGAATGATATCCGGAAAGCTCTGTATCCGTATATCTCCTTCAGTTGTGTATTGTATTATTTTTCCGATGCAGTTATGTATTTAAATGTAATTTAAATCTCTGATATTTTCTGTGTAATATTGATTTATACTCTGTATATTCTTGTATTTTGATGGAATTGTTGTAATAAACAATGAAATGTTCTTCTGTTTGCGTTCTGATGTGGCTTGTTCTCAATTCAATCAGTGATTTCCTGTAAGGGGGATTTCGGGTCGTTTCAGCTTGGTATCAGAGCTTTGGTTTACAGAGCTCGGAGAACAAGACACATTAAAACCAAACGAAAGAATTCATCAGAAATTGGATTAGTAATATCCATGAGAATGACTCGTTAGAGATGGGATCAGTAGTATCCTAGAATGAGTGTGAAGATTATATTTTTGAAATATAAAAAAAAAATTGTTTTGAAATTTAAATCGTAATATACGTATTTGAATAATTTATTTTAAATTGATTTGGACAATCTAGTATATGAAGATTTTGCATATACGCCTAGCTAGCGTGTATACGAAGTCCCAAATATACTGGATAGATATAGAATCGCACTCTAGTAGCCCGGAGATGTTTTGGTGGTGGTTCGAAACATCATCAGCATTTATGTTCGAGCTTCGAAAGTGAGATATCTATATATTTCTATTAGACTGGTGTGAGAACCAAAGCTAGATAGGGCCTATTGCTGTGATTTGGCATCAAAAACATGATTTTCTATATATGTATCAAAATTATGTGATTGAAAAGATAATCAACTAATTGATTGATGGTTGTGTTGTTTGATTATTGTTTGAATTAATTAAATGTTGAACCTTTAGCCAAATTATATCAAATATTGAACTGCATTGAAAAAATGACTACAAATGCATGCATATACATGTACTTACATTGAACAGGTCATAGCAAGGAGTCTAGAGCAGAAGAATAAAATTGTTTGCCCGACAAATAGGTACATGTTTACAAATTAATTGGGTTTGGATGATTTTATGAGCCGATTGGCTAGCCGCTTGGCTTTTTCTTTTTCTTTTTGGATTGATGAGGGACATGGGAGGCTATTTGAAAGATCCCGAAGTCCCCGGTGCAGGGGAGGTTATAGCGAAATTTTTCGAAAATTTAGGTTGTTAGCCAAATCTTTTGAAAAATTTGAAAAGTTCTTAGAAACTAAAAAGTTGAAGAACTTTAGCCGTGATGAAAATAATGAAAGTTGAGTTGATTAGTGAAACAACTTTCGGCTTCGTTCCTTTTCGGGGACAAAAAGTTTTAAGCGGGGGAGATTGTAATAACCCGGAAATCTGAGCCAATATAAAATTTTTATTTTGGCAATTTTGATGAATTTTGAATATTTAAAATGATATATTTTAAATAATAATGACGAGAAATTTATTTTGAATAGAATTAGAACGTATATATTTATATAGATCGTCGTTAGAATATAAATATTCTATTTTAAATATAAAAGGAATTGAAAATGGCGCGGTAGTTTGAAAATTCGATTTCAAAGTTCAAATGAATGTACAGGATTCAAAATAAATCGGATTTTAGCGAAACAAAAAATATTAGGATCTATTTGAAAATATCTTTCCAACGAATCCGAAAAATCAAAATTTCACAGCAGGAATCAAAAGTTACGTCCAGTTGAAAATTCAGAATAGTCGCTATGGAATTCTGGCCCTTAAAAATGGGAATTTTGCAAATGACCTCGGTTTTCGATGAAACCACTTTTGTTGGATCCGCGATGTCAAGTTATTGCTAGATTCCAAAATTCATATTTTTTTCGAATCAATATGTGAGCGTGGCAAAGGAAAACACGTTTGACCAGCTTCAGTTGATTTTAATCGACTGAAAAGTGGCCATTTTTCAAACGGCCTTTAAATTCAATGAAATTAGTTTTGTTAGGACCGTATCGTCAATACGAAGCTAGAAAATATTTTTTGGGAATTTTTAGAGCCCGTATGTGGCCCCGGTAAATTGAAATGTGCATTCAAATTCAATATATAGAGTTATATTTTGATTTTGATGAAAACTGATCGAAACAGTCGAATCAACTTAAGATACATATCCCATTGTGTTCGGAATAGGGTAATTAGCTATGGACGACAGTCGGTGGGTTCGATTTCGAGGTCGAAATAAAAAGTTACTTTTTGAAAATAAATTTAATTATATATATTATTATATATGAAGTCAACCATTCTCTTTCCTCCCTGTATCGTTCAAAACCAGAAAAAAAAGAGCGGGGGAGGGAGCAACGATCGATCCTTTCCAGTCGCCTAGCCCCCAACCGCTCCGCCTCAGCCTTCGACCCCCCCTCCTTGCTGCAAGCCCCTGACTCCACCTCCATTCCCCCCCCCCCAAATCGAACGGAATAACTCCAAAACCCCCAACTCCGCCGCTGTTGACTCCACAGCCCACCGCAACCACCGCCATGCCTCCGACGACCGCCTGCCGCCGATCCTCCCTCCCATTTCTCTCACCTCGCGACACTGAATCCCCCACCCCCTTTTCGAACGACGTCGGAAATCATGAAGCCCCCTCCATCTATTTAAAACCTTCCACAACCCCAATTCAACCACCAAAATCCGAATAGAAAGGTGTGTTCTTTTATTTTTATTTATTATTTACATTCATTTTATTTTATTTTCAATTTATTATATTATAACTATGTTAAGAAAATCTGATTTTTAATGAATAGGAAGGTTTTCTTTTTATTTGTTAAAAGTGTTGGATTTTTGTTTATATTTTTAACATATAAAAATTTGATCTTTGTCATATGAAAGCGAAGAGAAAAAGAAAATAAAAATACGCTCTTTGTTTAAAGAAAAATACTATCTTTGTTATGGAAAGTTATGATTTTTATCGTTCAATTAGTAGAATAAAAATATAATTTTTTATTCAAGTAGAAAGATAAAAATATAATTTTTATTTATGTAGAGTAATAAAAATATAATTTTTATTTAAGTAGCGAAGTAAAAATATGATTTTTATTATATATAGAGATTAAAGATATGATTTTTATGAGATAGAGAATATAAAAATACGATTTTTATATTATATAGATAGTAAAAATTTGATCTTTATATGTAGCGAAATAAAAATCTTATTTTTATCATGTATATATTGAAATCAAAATGTGATTTTTATAGCGATGATATAAAAATTCGATCTTTATATTAGAAGTAGATACAAAAATATAATTTCTATATAGGAAGGAGCGTTATAAAAAATATAATCTTTATTATATGAACACCGTACAAAAATAGAATTTTTATCTATTTAGTAGTGGTATAAAAATAGAATTTTTATCTTTATAGTAACAATATAAAAATGTGATTTTTATATACATAGCAACAATATAAAAATGTGATTTTTATGTATGTAGTGGCTACGGACAATGAAATAGACAAAAGGCCAGCACGACGAAGATTTCTACATATGAAGAGTCGTGGTGTTTAGTTTAGCTAGCCTGTGAGAACTCCTCACTTTTATTTTAATTTCTAGTTGAAATATATACTAGGATGCAGACGGTGCTTAACAGCACCCGACACCCGTCGTCCATAGACCATGGATGGCTTGTTTGTCTGGTTGCTAAGTTGTGAAATTTGATTGTGAGATGTGCAATGAAATTAAATATTTTATAGTGGAAAATATTTTATAGTTAAAAATATGATTTTTAATGTGTATATAAAATAAATATTTATAAACAAATAGGAGATTTGTTTACATACACTGATTTGATTGATATTGATTGGGCCGATAAATTTTACACATCGCCCAACCTCACAAATAAAATATGTGTTTGTTGATTTGAAACCCCACACGGGTATTGGGATGATATTTGACGTACACTAATCCCGATTGTTTAGTTGTATATCAATCGATGGGTTACAGACTGTGTAAGCGTTAATTATTTATATTTAATGCTTATGCAGTTGTGTGGTGCACTCTGGATGATGGTTGATTATTTATCTTTGCTATTATATACATGTGTTGTAGAAAATCCATATAATTAACATTATATGGTAATTGATTGGGCCTCATTTCAATATTGAAAATAAATTCATGTGTTGAATAAAAAATAAATTCATGTGTTGAATTGAAAATAAATTCATGTGTTGAATAGAAAATAAATTCATGTGTTGAATTGAAAAATATTCATGTGTTGAATAAAAGCCGTGTTGATTAGATGGACGCCATTTTGACGTGAACGATATTTATATCGATTTTATTCATTTTTATAATGAATATAGAAAATGAAGTGATTTCAAAATATAACGTTTGAAAATATTACCATTTGTATAACGATAATGTGGAATATTCAATTTTGATTAGAAATTGAATATGAAGTTGAAATCGTTTTGAAAACGAATTTAAAACGATTTATAAAATACATTTTAAAAGGAAATCGACGAAATATATATAATATATAATATATATATATATATATATATATTATATAAAATGACCTGAATAGAACGCGCCGCGCTTCGGCAGTTCACGAATTACGACCATTCACTTCGAATGGACATTGCGGGAGATCCGACCGTCGGATTCTCCTAAAACCAGAACCGTTGGGTTCGTATCGAAAAGAGCTTTCTAAGAATATTAGAAATTATAAATCTAACGGTTGTATTTGGAATTATGTCCAAATCAAATTTGGAAAAGGTCGTTGTAAGTGCAGTTCGATGGCCATTGATGGAAATCGACTGTACGGGCCTTGATAAAATTATTAAAAATAGTAATAATTTGTGTAAAATCATAAGAAATGATTTGGGTAGAATTGGGACGAAAAACCCCATATTTGAAAAGATAAAAATAGATTTTTATCGAAATAAACTGGTTTTGAACTAGAATTAAAATCCATTTATTTTTAAAATAAATAAGTTGGATTTAAAAGGGTTTTAAAAATAACCAGAATTTCCAATAATTGAATTGGAATGGATTGGAATCGAAATTGTCTTTGGAATATTTCAATGTTGGATTTCATGATGATACAGATATTGTTATGGGAATTTGAAAGATATATTTATATCGTTATTTCCAATACGATATTTGTTGGTCGTAGAATTTGATATTGAATATAAGCCGATATATTTTCTATTCAGAGCCTTGTATTTAATATCAAATGTTATTTGGGTTTGTTGTGAATGGTGTCTTCATTAACACTGTTCTTAAACCCAGTTGAGAAAAAGATTAAATCTTTTTATTTAGATTTAATGATGTGTACCAATTAAATGGTATTTAATTGGAATTGAATTTGCATTTGAATTGATTTTTGGGTTTATCGTGGACAGTGTTTTAAATAACACTTGTTCTTTAACCCGATAATTAATGGAATGTGATTTTGGGTTGTCGTGAATGGTATCTTCAATAATACAGTTCTTAGACCCAACTGAGTTAAGAAAACCAGAAACTAACTGGAGATTAGTTGAGTTGAATGGTTTCTTGGGTATTGATCTGATGTTGGTTTCGGCCTTCGGGGTTGATATTTAGGGAACTGTCCTCTTACTAATTTATGATTAGGAACTGATTGAAATGTGATGTGATTTTGGGGTTTATCGTGAACCGTGTTTTAAATGACATCGGTTCTTTAACTCAGCTAAAGATTAAAACCAAGTGGAGTTTTAATGAATCTTTAATTAGATTGAAATGATCAAGAATGGAGTATCACCAGTTTTGCTCCAGGCGTTAGTTAAATATTTAATTAGATTTGAACGTGAAATGGTAATTGAATTTACCGGTAACACCGTAGTGTTAGATATGAAGTATTACCAGTTTTACTTCATGGGATGAATAGGTTGGGATTGGGAAACTTAAAACAAATGATTATTTCGGTAAGGTTCGTTAATCCCGACTAGTTTGAATAAACCATAATTTGGTTTGAATTGATATTCAAAAGAAGATTAAAGAATAATTTACCTTTGATAAAATTAATGGGAACCTATCCCTAAGAATGTGAAATTTAGCAACTAACTGAAGATTAGTTAAGATGAATGGTTTCCTGGGTACAGATCTGATGTTGGTTTCGGCCTTCTGGGTTAATGTTTGGGGAATTATTCTCTTACTAATTTATGGTTAGTTACTGATGAATTGGAATGAGGCGCACGTTGTGTTTGTGTAACACTTGTTTATTATATACGCGAGTTATTCGGAAAGACCGGGTTTACCCCATTCTGAATAACTGATACGACGATAAGTCAAAGGTGAAGACGGTGGTTGAAGACCGGAGGTCTTCACGTCGTTTGGGTGATTACTGATGATCTTGATTGGGCTATACACCCAAGAGGAGGGAATCAGTTGGTGATCGTCCAGACGTACTTGGAGATTGATGGATATGCAAGGTACAAGGTGCCTCTGGTTTCGTTCAGACCCTGAACGAACTTATAAATGGACTGTGTGTCTGACATTGGATTTTAGTCTGTGTGATTGATTTCTATTAAATATATATCTGTTTGGCGGCGGAGAATTTATTCTCTTTCTTAACGCCCTTCTCTGAGACGTACGAGCTCAGGGGTTATATATTGATGGATATCAATCGCATGGAGTGAATTGTCTGTGTGGCATGCCTAAGTGGCAATTGATCAAGGCTTCTGTTGAAAAGCAAAATCTTGTGTAGATGATCAAAGCACGACCTGTGTGGCATAGCTTTGTGTATCGTTGAATCGCGAGCCTCACACCCCGGTTGTGAACCAGAAACGGGAGAAGGATCCAGGGAGGGCATGCGTCTCTTTCTAGCTAGAAGTGGCATCAATGGTTTTACCTGCCCTGACGAGTTTGACTTATGTGGTTGTTGCTGTTGCGAGGCACCTCGGATATATCAGTCGTTCTCGAACCGATGGAGTCATTCGTTGGCTCATTTACGCCCCATAGGGAGGGGAGACGTAGTGTTCCGGGTTTCGTCTAATCCACATCGAGTGGACCGGGCCTATGGCTCCAAGGGTCGATGCGTTCTGATCCTGAGACATAGGCTAGATTGTCTCGAATTGGTAGCGGACTATCTTTTGCCTCGGTTCACAGATGGAAATCCAACTTCCAATACGTGACATTTGCGGTTTTGATTTTAGAGCCTAGTATGACGACATGATATATGGTACCCATGCCGTCTATGATTGATATTTATGATTGAAATTGTTTTGACACTATACACTTATTATAGTATCAAATGATTTGTTTTTAGCGTATCAAGCATTCTTTGGCTATTATAAGGAAAAACCCTATCCTCCGGCTTGCGTTGCATTGTGTGATGGGACCTGGGTCTTATAATAGCTTCATTGTTCTTTATTTAGCATTGCACTGTTTGTTTTATGCACTAGTATTCTTGGGAGGAAACCCGTTCCGTGTTATACGGCGTGGTCCCTTGATTTACCTAACTTTAAAATAAAGATTAATAACTGTTTTAGTTCTCACACCAGTCATATGACTGACCTGGAGTTTATTGTTTTAACCTAAACTCTGGGTGCCCTTATTTTGACACGGGCAGCTAGTAGTTTTGGTTTTGCAGATTTATATTCACAAGATCCTGATTTACAGTTGGAATGATATCCGGAAAGCTCTGTATCTGTATATCTCCTTCAGTTGTGTATTGTATTATTTTTCCGCTGCAGTTATGTATTTAAATGTAATTTAAATCTCTAATATTTTCTGTGTAATATTGATTTATACTCTGTATATTCTTGAATTCTGATGGAATTGTTGTAATAAACAATGAAATGTTCTTCTGTTTGCGTTCTGATGTGGCTTGTTCTCAATTCAATCCGTGATTTCCCATAAGGGGGATTTCGGGTCGTTTCATGTATCTTATGCAAGTTTAGGATGTTAAAGCATATGCAAATCTTATGTAAGTTTGGGATGTTAAATTATATATGAATCTTGTGCAAGTCCGTAGGTGGTTTATACATAAGTTCATATGTGAATCAAGTATATACATTTGCTAGTTTATATGCAAAACATGTGACATTAATTTACATGTTTAGATACATATGCATGTTCACATTTTTATGTTTAGATCTATATTTAGATCCATGGCAGTACATAGTTATGCAAATTTATGTTCTATATGCGCATTGCCTATGCTAGTTTTGTATGTGAATCATATGCTAGTTTTATATGTGAATCATATGCTAGTTTTGTATGTGAATCATATGCTAGTTTGAATGTAAGTTTGTATAAAATTCATGTGCAAGCTATAGGAAAACCATATCCATATATGCAAGTTTACGATTACATGTTTAGATCTATATTTAGATCCATGATAGTTTATGCAAATTTATGTTATATATATATATATATATATATATATATATATATATATATCCATTGCCTATGCAAGTTCTTGGCAATGCAAACTTATGTTATGATCTATTATATGTGTTATGCAAGTTGTGATGTTGCTTTTCTTTTTATAAGTTAGAGTATTTTCGAGTCTAACATATATCGTATTAAAACGAACGAATAGCGTGGGGACAATGGGAAAATATTAATTTTGCAAAATTGTGAATTGGCATAAAATGGGTTTAAAGGCATATAATTAAATTGAGACATTAATTGGTATAATTTATATACCTAAAAAGTATGGACATAATTTAGGTAACAATTATAGATATGGATTAAAATTGGAAGTTATTTGCAATTTGAAATAGGGATATTAATTCAAATTGGGGTTGAATAATAATAATGAGTATTAAATGCCTAAGACACGAGGTTAGACTCATTTGTGGTGTAAGACTGCCCGGACCCGCCCGACAAATCCAGCAACCACAAACGGTAGTCTAATGTGAGAGGTCAAAGGCATAAATTAAATGAGTAATAAAGGCCTAAGACACGAGGTTATACTCGTTTGTGTTATAAGACTGCCCGGATCCGCCCGACCAATCCAGCAACCACAGACGGTAGTCTAATTTGAGAGGTCAAAGGCATAAATTAAATGATGCTTAGACACGAGGTTAAGTCTGGCTTGTGTTAGAAGTCTGCCTGGAACCGCCCGGCATATCTAGCAGCCACAAGCAATCGACTTAATGTGGGAGGTCTGTGCATTAATAATTAATTAATGCTGATCAAAGACGAATATGAATGACAAACAGAAGTTTGATTGAGTGAATAATTCTCTGAGTACCAATCTGATGTTGATTTCGGTCTTCGAGGTTGATACTTAAGGAGTTATTCTCTTAGCCAATGTATCAGTGAACTTAGATGTACTTAATCATAAATTAAGTAAAACATGATAAGTGGATAGGGTTAAGACCAGCTTATCCAATAAGTGGATAGGTGTAAGACAAACTTAACCAATAATATGTATTGCTCTGATAGGGTTAAGACAAACTTAACCAATAATATATATTGATTTGATAAGCGGATAGGGTTAGGACCAACTTAACCAATAATATAAGTGGACAGGGTCAAGACCAACTTAACTAATAATATAAGTGGATAGGGTTAAGACCAGCTTAACCAAATATATATATATGTATATTGATCTAATAAGCAGATAAGGTTAAGACAAGCTTAACCAATAACACATGTTGATTTGATAAGTGGGTATCATGGGTGACATATGGGAAATAATTATAAACACTTAACCAAGTTGAAACATGTAAGAAGACATGAATAAGAGGGGGTTAAGTAGGAAATCCTAGTGGGGACCAAGCATAGGTGGAAAGCTTGTGTCAAGCGTGGGGACCCTTTTCAACCAATAACCCATTTAGTATCTAAGTGAGCTCGATCTAGATCGAGGACGGGACACGCTTACTGGGTTTTGATTATAAGAGGTCAAAATGGGTTAGCGGTGGCAACGCAAGTCCAACGGGGTCATGTGCATGCGTGGGCCCGGGCTGGTAGGTAATACGTTGTTGCATCGTGTAGGTATAAGCCGTGCATCTTTAGTGGTATCGGGCTGCCACTTTGGGAAGTGATACACCCCACTGTGGGACCAGCACAGGTATCTACGAGTTAGGGAGCCGATCGAATGAGGAAGGTAGTGGGTACGACTAGCGGAGATAAGGGCAGGCGGCACCTATGACAACAACTAGGAGTACAAGAAACTACCATATTATGAATAAATGTTGCAACTAGACTGGGGAGGGTAGTGGGTACAACTAATGGAGGTTGGAGCAGGCGGCACCTACGATAGCAGCTAGGAGTACACAAAACTACTATTATTATAATTATGATTAGTAAGAGGGATCAACTTCCAGTATGGGACTAGTAATGGTGCGGTGTAATTAGCATTGGTGCAGTATAGTAATTATCCTATAGCGATTAGGAACGAGATTAACGCCAGAATATTCCTCTTGTTTGTTTTGACTTGCCCATTGTTTCACAGTTATTCCTTGTTTTACAAGTTTATGCCTTATCCTAATTACTTTAATAATTATATTGTTAAAGTTATTGTACTCGCCAGACTTTATGTCTGACCCCCTTGTTTTCGCCCCTTTTCTTCCTTTCCTCGCCAAGTTTCTCAGGGTGGGACTAGTACCAGTGGAGCTTGATTTGGATCTCTTCCTCTCTTTTTTGGAAGTGCTTGGATTGCTGAAAGTAAAGTTCAGCTCATCTCTTTTATGACTACTTATGTTGGGGTTGTGCTTTTTTACTTTATGTACTCTGAAACCCATTTGTCAAGATGGATATTAAGTGTACTTGGTTTATGAAGTTGTTGTAATCAAACTATTTCTCCGCTACAATAAAAGTTATTTTAAAATTTTCAAGTACCAATATATATATCTATCTTATTATATTCTGTTCTATACACTAATAATACTCCATGAAAGTTAATGCATTCCCTTTGAGAGTGACATTAATGGACGTGGCGTGTTACATTTATGCTAACAACTATGAGAATGATGTGTATGCAACAGAATTTGGTGTCCCTGTTTCCAAGGTTATCACTGCAGTTAAAGCCTATGGTGCAGACATTGGTCCCGTGGCCTTTTTTCCAATACAAAGGCATATCGTTGTACCTCCTTTTAGCCTTGCTAGATTTAATAACACATTGACATATTGTAGATGTAAATATTTATTTAAGTAATGCATCTAATATTAAAACATTGCATGTACTATTGAATTACTAGAATGAAACAGTTTACATAGACTTATTTTAACTATTTATGGTCTCATTCAGTATTGATATAGATATACATAAACAGATAGGCTTCCACGTTATAAAATGTAATTTCATTTTCAAATGCTTCGAACAATTGACAAAACTAAGTAAACATCATGAGATTTTACTTCATTAAAAAAATTGTAACTACGTATGAAATAGGAACGCACATACGAGCAGATATAAATCACATTCAAATGTTGTAACTACAAGGCTTCAAATACAAAAACATTCATCCAAATCTTAAACACACAAACGAACAGTGTAGAGTGGTTCTCATGGCCTTTTAACAGTTGGCGTGTTTTGGACAGGATCAGTAGTAGTGGGAAATGATGGCAACTTAGGGATTCTGCTATGCTGGGCAATTTTAGCATTGGCAGGAACTCGAACTTTTGAAAGGTCAGGCAACTTTGTTATGCTAACTTTCATTGTCTTTTTACGTGCATGTATAATGCACACATATATGCAAAGTTTCTATCTTTGATGGATGTTGAAATACATGGTATGTACTATGTTTTTTTACTTATCTATTAATGGCTATGAAAATAGGCAATGTGAAACATATTTTGCTACCATATTAGTTCAATTAATATATTCTGGACCCTCCTCTTAACATGATTAGAAGAAAATTTTCAAACTCGTGCACCTTAGTTATGATGAAACGCATATTTTGTTGCATCTTAATTATGATGAAATGAACTGAACTGTGCAATTTGTAGGATTTGCATCAGACCAGCAGTCAATTTCTGCAGAAGTGATACACAAGGCCTCTCAGGCAACAGAAGAGGGCATCTTCTCTTTAGTTGCCAAACAATGGCCTTTAAACCCTCAAATTGCAGAAGTAGGTTCTTCCTGCTTAGCTGGTATTGCAAGTGGAAGGACCCTTTACTTTGCTAATGTTGGAGATTCACGTGAAGTTTTAGGAAGGATGGTAAAAGCAACTAGGGAGGTTCATGCTATTCAGGTCTCTACAGAGCACAATGGAAGGATTGAGTCTGTTAGACAAAGGTTAAAGTCATCACATCCTAAGGATTCACAAATTGTTGTTTTGAAGCATAATGTTTGGCGCGTGAAAGGAATTATTCAGGTACAAGTTTATTTTTAACCGTTATTCTTCTTTGGCATCTGGTTAGCAATACATATGATTACATTTTTACGCAATGTTTGAAATATGCAATTGTTTACTCTTGACCCTTAAAATTTGTGTGCTGCTATTCACATCCCATTTAGACTACTGGCCAGTGGTCTAAATGGGGGTGTGAATAGCAGCACACTAAAATTTTATAGTAATAGAAGTTGCAAAAACCACTTTACATATTAGAGAACTAATCAAAGTTTCAGTCATTCTTACGCCTCTGTTATTGCTGGCCCTCCCCAATTTACTGTTTCTACATCTTCCACTTCCAGGACAACTCGAAAGCCTTAGTTAATGGGTAAATTTTAAGGATCTTTGTCTCGGATGTGGTGAACGTTCACATAGAGCTGCGAGTTGTCTAGATTTAATCGAATGTTTTTATTGTGGCTTTTTCAGACACAAATGTTTTTCTGCTGTGTTTAATCGATTCATTCCTTTAGAGGTAAATACATTTTGATTAATCATTATTTCCAATTGTGTCTCAATTTTCTTTCGATTAAAAAATGTTTTACTGGTGTTTATTCTTCACCTTTAATTAGTGAAAGGTTTAAACCTCTATGAAAAAAAGTTTTGGCATTTTGACAACCTTCAAAATGTGGTTCTTTTTTATTAATTTATAAATCAAATTCTTGTCATCTGAATTTTCTTACTTCTTTACTCGAACCTTTACCTTTAAAAGAGAATTGTTATTGGTTTCATCTTTTTATTTTATTTTTAAATAATATTTTTTTGTTTTGTTTTCCGAATGAGTTATCCTACGAGCACAAACTATTTGACAAAATTCTTTGTCATTTTAATGTTTTAAAAACCGCAGTCAACTTTAATCCTGGATTTTTATCAACTCGCAACTCTATAAATGATCGGATGAGTTGCTCTTCTCTTTTCGATGGTGGGGATGCTTCTTTTCCTAGTGATGTTATTTCCTGTAATTCCTTAGACTCTTCTGAAAAGTCTCCTTTGAATGATGGCTTGTTGGTTGTTGTTTTTGATATAATAACCCAAAATTATCAGATTTTGTCATTCCTGTTAAGAAACCATCTAGTTATCATTCGGCTACTGTTGTTGAGATTTCAGTGGCTAACAGTTTTGAGGCATTGTCATCTTTGGAGGATACTGATGAGGATGTGCATGCCGAGTATGTTTCGTTTGATAATTTGGTTGCTGTAGATGAGGATCTTGGTTGTGCTTCTAAAGTTAATCTGAATGAGGATGTTGTTTTAGAGGGTTTCTTATGTTTCTGAGCCTATGGCTGATCATGCTGATTCTTACCTAATAGGCAAAAATGGTTGTAGTGGTGATGTTTTTAGTTCTGTGATCATTAGGTGTAGTTTTAATGTTGATTTAATGGTGAGAAATTGGTGTCTGCTTCGATTTTAGGCGATGTGAATCTCAGTATGTGTTGTTTTACGTTAGTAAGTTTGGATATGTTTGTTTTGGGTGCTGAAGTTCTTGAGATGAGGTTTCTAGTGTCCTCAGGTGCAAAGTTGCTGTATTTTTTTCATGCATTTTATGTGCATATTCATTCATCATTCCAGCCCTCTCAGTGTTACTTCAGTACTAAATATTTGAAGACATTGAATTTAATGCAGCAGTTGCGAGGCCTGAAATTTTTACTTCGTGTTTGCGTAATGAGTTGATGAGGGCTGCCAGCTTTTATTATTTGGGCATGGAAGATTTTATGAATTGGATGATGGGAAAGTTACTGTTCGTGGGTGATGTTGATTGTTGCCCTATTCAGACAATGTACGAATAACATGTTTTAGCGCACAGCCTGCCTATGGATAGTGTATGAATAGCCTGTTTGTGGGTGATGGTAAAGTCGGAGGTATTGTGATGATCTGCATTAACCTTTCCTCCTACGATTTTTGGTTATATAAAAGCACACCAGATTATTCATGTTACATGGATATAACCACTACATTTTCAAGTTTCGTATTCAACTTAGAAGTTGATGACAATGCTACATAGAATTTGATGTTGCCTTTTATTCGATAATGTGCAGTCCAACGTGTAAGATAAGATGGAAAAATATCCAATACCTTATATGATGGGCAATCTGTCTCAATTTTAAAGAAAGCAAGTAAATTCCAAAGCAATCTGTTATAATATTTGTTGCAAGGTATACATGTTCCCTACATCTTTTTAAGTCACCTGATAACTCTAAATCTACGGCTATCATTTCATGATCTTCATTATAAGCATACCACTCAAAATGTTTCATCTTATCCAAAACCCATTCATTATTCTCCTGCTTTGTTCTTCTTCAGTTTTGATAATGAAATTTCAAGGAACTTCAACAGTTGTGTAATGGGTGGCTCCCTCCTACTGGTACTGGTCGAGGACCTGGTAATTCATTGCTTGACCGCAGTGTTTACGTTGATGAAAGTTGCACAGATCAAGCCAGCAAGGAAAACGTGTTGAGATAACTGGGGAAAGCAGAAGAAGATCGGTAAGAAATGTTAACTAACATAAATTCCATAATATCCTTATGCTTATTTTCATTCACATTCTAAAAGAGTTTATGGTATTCATATATAAGATATTTTGAATGATTTAATGCACATATAATGCATCATAACATTTGCTTTGCCTCATCACCAAGTGTTATTCTAGTTCAAAATTACCTCTATTTATTAGTTAATTTCATAGAAAAACTGCCATATTAACTTTCAAAATAGATCAAGCATCTCCTAACCTTGTATTAAAAATTAAGTCATTCTTTTTTGTTTTCTACAACATACTATGTTATATACACACCTCGATTTTTAATACACAAACTATTAATTATTTTTCCTTAAAAAGTCAAAAAATAAAATATTGAACCATGAAATTATGAATTGATTGCGGTCTTAACAAGATCCATTATTATATGAGAAACTCATCAAAAAATTAACCAGTTTATAATAATAGTAATAAAAAAAATTAAGTTTGATAATTTTTTAACCAAGTTTATAGTAATAATAATAACAATAAAAATAAACTACAGTTTAACAAAAACTAATAAGTTTATAATAATAATAATAAATTAACTAAGTTATTTAATTAATAATAATAATAACAAAAACTAAGTTTATAAAAATCAGTTAAGTTTATATTAATAATGGTAAATTAACTAAGTTTACAATAATAATAAATTAACTAAGTATATAAAAAAAAATTAAGTCTAAGATAATTTGTAAAAATTAACTAAGTCAATAAGGTTTAAGTTTGATATAATTTATGAGTTCAAATTTGTTAAAAGTATATGTTATGGTATTTTAAGTTTTAGCAATTGAGATAATTTATAAGTTCAATAACAACAACAAACAATAGCTCGAATAAATTAACTAGTTTTATAAAAACCAAATACATTTATAATAGATAACTAGGTGTTATAAAAATTAACAAGTTAATAATAGTAGTATTAAAAAAAATTAAGTTTGATAAAAATTTAGCCAAGTTTATAGTAATAAAAAATATTATTATTTATTTTGTAGTAGTGTTGTTGGTCTTGCTTGGAAGCACAAATTGCACAAATGGATATGTTAATTTAACAATGAAACTAAACTAAACACTAAATATGAAACTAAATTAATCACTAAATGGTAAGAGTGCTTAGATAGAAAACAACACCCAAACGCACAAAACAAATAAACTTGATGGCTTGATTGTTTTTGTGCTTGTTTGAATAATAATCAATTAAATAGTTCGAATCACTTGATAATTCATGGCAAATTCTAATTGTTGATTATAAACCTTGTTTATAGGTAATTATCTTTTTCGAAGTGAAGACCATCAACAACAATGGATATAACTTCAATTATTATATGTATTATGATATTTGTTAGTACTTATTGTATTAACTTGTTTGTAAATGCTTCTGATATATGAATTTTCTCATTTTGTCAAATAACTATTATCTAAATGGTTATGGATAATACTTATGTCACTAACGTGTTCTTATTTAATTAAATATGATGATCACATAATTGATTGATTGGTGGTTTGAATATAGTAATTATACGCTTATTGTAAATACGATGATCACATGACTATTATATAACCGGTTAGCTATTAACGGTATATAGTAGTGTTTAAAATACTCTACAAAACAATCAATACCTTTTGGTAGCGTTTTAGAAATGCTACAGAAGCAGCTGTAAAATACCATCTGAATTTATAGTGACGTAAAATAAATGCAACGAAAAGTCTTTACTTTCACAAAATAAACGCTACAGAAAACCTTTACTAGCATTTGGAAAACGCAGCTGTACGGAAGATTTGATAGCGTTTACTAAAACGCAACTATAAAAAAACCAGACTTTTAGTTGCGGGACCTGTACATGCGTTGTTTAAAACGGTACCAAAATGTTTTGGTAGCATTTTTCAAACGCTGCTAAATGTCTTTTCTGGAGTAGTGACTAAAAAGAATAAAAGATTCTTTACTACTTTTGTTGAAGTGTGGTGACTGCTAAGCTTTCCCATACTTCACTTTTTGTTCATACACGTTTTCTCATTTTTACGTACTTTAAATTCTAAAATAGAAAAGAAAAACAAAGCATGCTTTAGATTCTAAAACAAAACACTTTGGTATATAACACTTACAAGTAGAATGAAGCTCTTCCTTATCAGCACCATTATATAGGCAACATCCAATTTCATTCTGATATAGATTGTGGGTTCATTGTTGTAATTAAGAGTTTCAATATAAGAAGAGATTGCATATGTTTGCCGCATATCATATTGTTTTCTCCTTTTCCGTGATTTTTTTAATTTGTTATGAAAGTGTACTTTAATTTTTGATGTCATCCTACTAAATTTGGAGCTTATCTTTATTTACCATATTTGACTGAATTTTTTTAAATTAATTATATGCGTATTATTTTTTCCTTGATATGGATACTTGGTGGAAGGTTGAGCAACATAATGTGTATGGGATCAACTAATGATTTTAGTTTGCATTGGTTAAACTCTAGCTATCCTTCAAAGATAATAATTATTCTAATGTTGATATTTTTCAGTTTACTTCTATACTCGCATCTAAATTAGAGTGTTCTTAGCACCATGCCATGTTAGGATAAGAAATTAGGTATATAATTGAAAGAAGAGTACATTTTTGTTTGTATGGAATATATACATTGGATTATTATTGTTAATTCATATTCTACAAAACGATAGTAATATTAACCAAATCATTTTTTAGATAATGAAAAAGAAGTCAGCACATTCTATTAAAAATGCAATAATTGTATATAGTCAACTGTTATATCTACTAGCTTGTTACTTACTGAATTTTTCATATAAGGTGCTTTTTTCCCTTATTATATTTCTTATTTCAAATAGTTCTATTGATTACTTTATTTCCAATCAGGATTTTTGGCTACTAATACGATTTAACCATCATTTGTGGAACATAGTTTTTTTTGAACAAACAAAATGTGTGATCTTCTAAGAAAAAGAGGGCACACACATATATATCATAATAACAAATATACAGAGTCCAAATACAACTCCCTAGGAGTAAAACAACCAACAACACTCAAACATCAACACGACTCTGAGAAAGTAAAGGATTGTAGATAGATGAGCTCTGGATAAACCACCGCCCATCTACTCCTATATCGAATTCCGGCAAAGCCACCACCCGATATAGAAGTATATCTACTCCAATACTATAACCCAAACCTCCCAAGAAGTATAATAGAAAGGTACATCCCACAATATCTCTCTAAATACAGTCACAATAAGAACTCCACAAGAAAAGCCAAACACCAAACCCAGCCAGCTATCCATATAGTTCTCCAATAATGTCCTTCCACCTGAAAACCTGAATAATAACTAAAACACCCACCGTTAGAAGCCATCACATATATGTATGGATATATTATATATATATAGAAATATATATATATACCATTATATATCCATACATATATGTAATATAAGAAGGAAAAGATACTGAAAAGAAATAAACTATCATCATTAAAGCTAAAAATTTATCCACAAATACGAAAACTATTGCTTCTAAAATAACTATTGATACTCATAAATAACCCCAAATTTGACCTAACCTTTTGCAAAAAGTTACCAAATCTCAAATCTCTAAAATACTTATTACACGAAGTGGTCATCCAGTCCAAACAGAAATAAACTATCTTAATGATTAATTTATCAGAGGACACTGAAATAGAATAAAAAAATCTCTGGTTCCTTTCCAACCAAATGAACCAGCTAATGATAATAATTAAAGAATCCATTACATATCTCTGTTTTGATTTATAAGTAAGTCTATAAAGATTCCAATATTTCTCACAGTTATTAAATGTATTCAAACTAACCATAACAAAAATCCTTAATACCATGGTTACAATATAATTGGTAAAATTACAAGAAAAAAATAAATGATCAACATCTTCCTCCAAATGACTACAAAAACAACATTTAACATCTAACAAAACATTCTTCTTCTTTAAAAGCTCCACTGTGTTAAGCTTCTTATGGACAATCAATCACATAAGAAACTTAGCTTTAGGAGGAGAATTTGAACTCCAAATAAACTTAAAAGGGAGCAAGGACATACCAGAAAAATTAATAAGTTTATACATTGAATTGACAGAGTAAACTAAACTCTTATCCAATCCCCAACTAATGGTATCCCTATACTCATCCAGGTGATATAAGGATAATTTTGCTTTTAATAAGGCCAATTGTCTTAACAATCCCCCCTCTAAAATATTGACGAATGAAAACTCCCACGGGGGGTCTAAATTCCTTCTATAAACATCCGCAATTAATGAGTTCTTGAAGTCACAAATATTAAAAAGTTCAACAAATTCAATTTTAAGAGGTATACTAGAAATCCAAGCATCATGCCAAAAAAAGGTAGAATTACCAGAATGAACTGTCATCTTATAACCTAACTTGAAAAAGTCAAAACAATTTAATATTGCCTTCCAGAAATAAGATAATCTATTTGACCAACTAAAACCCGATCCCACAAAAAATTCACCCCCAGAATAATAAGATTTTGAAACTATATTCTTCCAAGTAGCCACTATATCAGGACATCTAAATTTCCATAACCATTTAGTTAACAAAGAGGAATTAAAATAAAAAAGATTAATAATCCCTAATCCCCCATCTCTCTTGGGCTTGCAACACAATTCCCAATTAACTAAACATTTATAACCACTACAATTAGGACCACCATTCCAAAGAAAATTTCTTCTAATTCTGTCAATTTTCTCAACTACCCAATGAGGAAAATGATAAACTGTCATCCAATAAGTGGGGATAGCTGATAAAACCGAATTTACTAAAACTAATCTACCTGCTCTAGAAAGAAATCTATTATTCCAACTCGATAATCTATTATTGATCTTATCAATAATTATTAACCAATCATCCTTTTTAAGCTTTGAGGGTCTAATCTTAAAACCCAAATAATCAAACGGAAATTTCATGATAGAACATTTTAAGGTGCTAGCTACCAAGGACTCAACATTACTACTATCATTAAGGACCATGACAGCACTCTAATCAAAATTGATTCGAAGACCAGACAACATCTCAAAGCAATATAGAATAAACTTAAGGGCAATAACATGCTTAGGTAAATGAGAAGAAAATAATAGTGTATCATCTGCAAATTGGAGTATAGAAAGTTCATTATGAAACTCCTCATTACCCACACTACCTAAGACACCTAAATTCCTAGCCCTCTTAATGATTCTTGAAAAAACATCAACCGCTAAATTAAACAAAAAAGGCGAAAGAGGATCGCCTTGTCTAAGGCCTCTCTTGGACTGAATCTTCTTACCAGCTATGCCATTAACAACAATACTGGAACAACCAGACCTAAGCAAAAGTATAATCCAGTTGGTCCATCTAACACTAAACCCCCTAGCAAGACATAGCTCGCAGATAAAATCCCAATCAACAGAATCAAACGCCTTCTCAAAATCTAACTTCAAAATGGCATATGTAAAATTATTTTTGACACAGACATTAATGTACTCCTGTACTGCCGCTACCCCATCCACTATATTTCTACCCTTAATAAACGCTGTTTGTGAAACATCTATTAGATCATTCATCTTAGGGCTGAGTCTGTTGGCAAGGACTTTTGAGATGATCTTCACCGATACATTAATTAATGAGATAGGTCTAAAATCCTTAAGTGAATTCGCACCCACTCCCTTATGTATAAGAATGACATTAGCAAAACTAAAATTCCCTAACCGTAGTTTACCACTATAAAAATCATTAAAAAGGATTAATAATATCAGCCTTTAGAACCTCCCAAAACTGTTTATAAAAAAGGACAGAAAAACCATCAGGTCCTGGGGCTTTGTCACTAGGCATATCACAATTTGCCTTCCATATCTCCCTCTCAGCGAAAGGACTATCTAAGTCAGCTAATTCAATCTTAGAGGCCGACAGATAAATATCATTCCATCTAACATTAATCCTTCTATTAATACTAGTACCTAAGATCTGTTTAAAATACCTAGTAAAAGCATCATTTAATTCCTTCTGAACAACCACCTCTACATCATTCTGAACAACCACCTCTACATCATTAATAAAAATGGAATGAATCAAGTTATCATGCCTCCTTTTATTAGCTATACTATGCAAAAATTTCGTGTTATTATCACCTTCTTTTATCCATTGAATTCGGGATCTTTGCTTTCACATGACCTCTTCTTTCTCTAAAATCAACTTAAGATCATTTCTAAGATTGCTAAGTCTGTCCCTCTCATTCATATTAAGAATTCTGGTTTCACGAACTTTGTCTAAATCTAACATTTCACATAAAATCTTATCTTTTTTAATTCTAACATTACCAAATATGAACTTATTCCAACGTTTAAGAAAAAAATCTTAGCTTTGCAACAAAAATCTTTGCTAAGTTATCTTTATACAAATTATTTAAATAAAATAAAGAATTCCATTTAACAGAAACCAAATTACTGAAACTACTATCCAATAACCACATCTTCTCGAATTTAAAATTGCTACTTATTAATAAATTCAAGTCACAAGAAAGAATGATTGGACAATGATCAGACAATAAAAAAAGGTAAACCTTTGACTCTGCATATGGAGAATTTATCCTCCACCTCAGTATTAATAAAAAATCTATCTAAAAGAGCAAAAGAAGGACTATCTCTAACATTAGACCAGGTGAACATTCTATTATAGATCGGAATCTCAATCAGATTATTATCTAAAATGAAATCGTTAAATTCCTCCATATCAGAGAAATCTCCTTCTCTTGGTGATCTCTCCCATAAAAATCTAGTAACATTAAAATCTCCCCCAACTATCCATTGATTGAAAGAGAGATTTCTAAAGTCAGTACATTCTGTCCACAACCGTCTCCTCTCAATTTTTGTATGTGGACCATACACATTTGAAATGCCCAAAAGAGAATTATCTACTGTCGAAGCTAAAATAATATGCAAAGAATGCAACATAGGTAACTCCTGTACGAGTCTAAATTGATTATCTTTCCAACCAATCATAAGACCACCAGCACTACCTATAGCCGGTAGACAAGACCAGTTACGAAAGAGAGTCCCCCCTAACCTTCTAAAAAGACTAGGATCAGGGTCATCTATTTTAGTTTCCTGAAGTATTACGATATCAAGGTGAAAATCTTTAAAAAAATCCTAACTTTAGCACATTTTTTAGGTTCATTTAGACCTCTAATATTCCAACTAACAATCCTCATCGTCCCATAATGTAATAACCCGGAAAATGTGAACCAATTTAAAATTTTTAAAATTGGTTATTGTCAAAGAATTTGAACAATTGAAATAGCATATTTCAATAAAATAAAGAATTGGGAATAGTAAGGCAGTTTGAAAATTTGAATACAAACTTTGTCTGACTGTACCGGGTGGAAAATATAACGGATTTTAGCGAAACTGAAAATATTTAAATCTGTTTATGAATACCTTTCTAACGAATCTGAAAAATCGAAGTTTCATAACGGAAATCAAAGGTTATGGCCAAATGAATTTTCAGAAAGGTCGCTATATAGCATATATAGCCCTTGAAAATAGATATTTTGCATACGACCTCGGAATTCGACGAAACCACTTTTGTCGGGTCCGGGATGTCAAATTATTGCTAGGTTTCAAATTTCATAATTTTTGAAGCTAGTATGTGAGCGGGGCAAAAGAAAATGTGATTGGTCAATTTCTGTAAAAATGGATTGACCTAAAAATGGACATTCTGCATATGAGCTCAGAATTCGACGAAACTGGTTTTGTTGGGACGGTATCGTCAAAACAAAGCTAGTTTTATTTTTCGGGAATTTTTCGATTCAGTTTGTGGCCCTGGCAAATTGAAATGTACGTTCAAATTGAATATAAAATGTTTTATACTTTAATTTGAAAAATAACTGACTGTAACAGTCGAATTGGCCAACGAAACATATCCCATTGTGTCCGGAATGGGGGTATTTAGCTAGGGGCGACAGTCGTTGGGTTGAAATTGGTGTACGTTGGCTAAAAGGGTTATTAAAGGAATTTAAAAATATTATATATTAGAAAATATATTCCATTTTCTCTCACTTCAGAAAAACCCGATCAACCCCAAACGAACGACGATAATCGTTCAGACCTTCCCACCCCGATCGCCGCCGCCACAGTCGATATCGCCGCTGCCTCCAGTTGAAAATTCCGATCGCCTTCCTCCCCTCTTCAAATCAAAACAACCCTCGACAGAAATCGTGAAGTATTCGCGTCGTTCTACCTCGAGGAAGTTCGTCCCTTTCTGCCGCCGCCGATCGCCAGAGGAGCCGCCGAGTTCGCCGCCACCACCGTCGATAGGAAGCTGGTTCGTAGCCCTTCGACGCTGTATACTCTGATCGGGACAACGAGGTACGGTTTTGATTTAAAATCAAAACCTAGTTTTGAAGCTTTGCAAACCCTTCTGCTTTAAATTTCTGAAATGAAAATAACACTTTTAAGTGTTGCAAAACTTTGAAAAATCATGTCTTTTTAGTGTGTTAACGAAATTCGATGAAACAGGAAACATCGGGACCGCAGGGAGGCTCTCTACCATCTAGCAGAAGCCGTGGATTTTTCTGATCTTCCTACGATTTTTAGCACTACAAAAACCAATGTGAGGAATCTAAACTAAATTGTGTGAATGGAATCGTGTTGTATAAATTATATAAGCGAAGTGTAAATTATATACGCATTGTATACTTCATGTACATGTGTTGTATAAGTTATATTAGCGATGTATAAATTATACAAGCGTTGAATGAAACATATATGCTTTGAATTGTGATGAAATGCAAGTGAATTATAGAAATAATATATATATATATACTCCCTCGTCCACAGACCATGGACGATATTTATTGCTTGTGATTGACGTGATATTATATGGTATGACGAATGGTTGGAAATAATTGTTTGTGGTTGATATTGTGGTTGAAAAATACCGTTGTGGTTGAAAAATACCTTTGTGGTTGAAAAACACCTTTGTGGTTGAAAAATACCCTCTTGTGGTTGAAACAAATTAGAATAGGATTGTGGAATTGAAAATAAAACATGCCGCCTGTGTGCGAACTAGATGCATGATCCACATTGTCAAAAACCGCGAGGTTTTAAGGTAGAGCGAGGAGCCGTACTAGGGACGGTCCCGGTTTTAACTACCCTGTCGTTATGCTACCGAAATTTTCTGAAATATTCATGTGTTAGAATAATTTTCATTCGTTGAAATTAATTACATATGTTGAAACCAATATTCATGTGTTGAATTGAAATTCATTCGTTGAGTTGAAATTCATGTGTTGAATATTATTCGAATTTAAACAAATAGATTTAACGATAAAAATCACATTTATATATATATATATATATATATATATATATACAAACTATAGAGAATATTCATGTGTTGAATTGAAATTCATTCGTTGAGTTGAAATTCATGTGTTGAATATTATTCGAATTTAAACAAATAGATTTAACGATAAAAATCACATTTTTATATATATACAAACTATAGAGAATATTCATGTGTTGAATTGAAATTCATTCGTTGAGTGAAATTCATGAATTGAATATTATTCGAATTTAAACAAATAGATTTAACGATAAAAATCACATTTTTATATATATACAAACTATAGAGAATATTCATGTGTTGAATTGAAATTCATTCGTTGAGTTGAAATTCATGTGTTGAATATTATTCGAATTTAAACAAATAGATTTAACGATAAATTTTTTTTATATATATATACAAACTATAGAGAATATTCATGTGTTGAATTGAAATTCATTCGTTGAATGGAAATTCATGTGTTGAATGTTATCGTATTTTAAAATAAAATGAATAAACAATAAAAACTACATCTTTATTGTGAATATGAAGTGTTAAAAACATGCACGTGTTGAATAAATATTTTTGATGATAGAAATATTTCTTTTATCATGTATACGCTTTGATACAAATACACATGTATAGAAATAAATAATAGTTTGCTAGAAATATTATTATTAGCTTTGTTCTGCATATATATACATGTGTTGAACAGGGAAAATGGATTAGCTGTAGAGTAAAGAAATTATTTGCGTGCCCAACAAATAGGTAAGCCTTGATGAGTTGGCTGCGCAATTTTATTTTTATATCAACTCCTGTGAATGCCATTGGATGCGGAGTGCTGGTTATTCTGTGTGAAATAATAAACATCGCCATAGGATAGTAACAATAATTTTGAACTACACTACATGGCATACTTCTTGACGATAGGCATACTTCATCATATTCCATATAAGCAATTGGAGCTTGTGTGACGAGGTGGAAGATTTACTATACGAGCGAGAGGCTTGTATGGCGATGATTATATACTACAGGTTGAACTGATGACTGATATGGACTATATGAAATATAACGATAAATTGCCAGATTAATAAAAAACCCCACACGGGTCTGGAGTTGACAATAATCACGTCTCTCTAGTCATTAGATACGACACATGGACTATTTATTTCCACACGGAACGGGGTGATGAGAATTTATTCTCTAGAGTTATTATCTATACACGCTCCCCCGTAAACACCAGAATATATCACTATAAATATGTGGATGCTTTATAGGATTTATTGGGTACCTAACACAGCCCAATAAATTTCCAAACCCCTTCCCGTACAAAGGAGGTTATGGCGAAATTTTTCGAAATATTAAGGCGTTAGTGAAATATTTGAAGTGAAAACGAAGTTGAAATAAATGAATGAGCTATATTTATATATATAAATATAAATAGAATAGAAAGGAATCGAAGCCGTGCAGTTCGTGTTTTGGAATCGTAACTTGAAACGATTAGTAAGAGAAATCCGACCATCGGATTTTCCCGAAACCGCAACCGCTGGGTTCGGCTTGGAAATATCTTTCCAACGGCACCAACCTTGAAAAAAATCCAATGGTTGGATTGTCTGGAATGTTTAATTCAAATCTGAAGAAAAACAGCGCCAGAATCGTTTATATTTATATGTAAATATAAATATAATTAAATTAAATCGAATAACGACACTGCAGTTCGAATTTTGAAACCGTAATTTCAAGCGACTAGTGTGGAAGATCCGACCGTCAGATTTTCACGAAACTGGAACCGTTGGGTTCGCTTTGGGAATATCTTCCTACTGATATAGACTTTGTAGAAATCCAACGGTTAGATTTTCCGAAATGTGAAACAAATTAGGGGAAACACATCGCCAGTGCCACGGCACGACCTGAAACGTCGTCTAATTAAATAGGGCCATCTTTAAATAAATAAAAACGGAGAAAAATCGTTATAAAATATTATAAGCAACATAGATTGGGAATAAACCAATTTGGCTTGATCTGTTTGATATTTGATGGTTGTATGTGTTTGACACGAAAATAACACTAAAGAACTGGAATATGAATGTCGAATAATATAACCATGGAAAGAATTGGTTTAAATTCTAATTACGCGAATTATTTGAAAAGGCCGAGCTAACCCTCATTTCAAATAATTTATCGAACGATTCGAATTGGAAAATACAAAGACGATTCAAGACCGACGATCTTCGTATCGGTTGGATGGGCGCTGCTGAGGTTCCTGACTGGAGTAGCTACCGCGAAGGAACGGAAGTAGTAGCCGTCTGAACGTATGTGTTGATTGGACGGATAAACGAGGAATTTGACGCCTCCGGTTTCGTTCAGACCCAGAGCGGACTTGTAAATGGACTGTGTGTCTGACATTGGATTTTGTTCTATACTGATTGATCTCTGTTAAATATATATCTGTTTGGCGGTGGAGAATTTATTCTTTTGCTTAACGCCCTTCTCTGAGACGTACGAGCTCAAAGGTTATATATCGATAGAAATCAATCGTATGGAGTGGATTGCCTATGTGGCATGCCAAGATGCTGTGATCAAGGCTTCTGTTGCAAAGCAAAGTCTTGTCTTTGATGATCAAAGCACGGCCTATGTAGCCTGGCTTTGTGTATAGCGTGAATTCGCGAGCCTCACACCTCAGTATGAGTTAAAAACGGGATAAGGACTGCAGGGAGAACACGACGTTTCTTTCTAGCTATGGTGGTGTCAGTGACTTACCAGCCCTAACATTTATATCTATTTTTCACCTATGTGGTTGTTGGAATGCGAGGCACCTCGATTATAGGTCTGTAAGGACCGAGAAACGTGTGTTCAGGAATACTAATCCTCAAACGTAAGAGCGGACCAGCCCTGAAGCATCCAGGGGTTACCCAGAGTGTGTAGTCCTGAGGCATTTGCTAGAATGTCTTGAAGCGGAGAGGAGCTTTCCCCTTGCCTCGACTCATGACGGAAATCCAATTTCCAATACGAAATAACGGATTCGATTGTAGAACTAGTATGGCGACATAGTATATGGTAGCTATGCCGTCTATGATTGATATTTATGATGCTATTCGTTTCGAAACATATATGCACTAGTAATAATATCAAATGATTTTGCTTTACACGTATCAAGCATATTTGGCCATTATAAGGTAAAACTCTATCCTCCGGCTTGCGTTGCATTGTATGATGGGACTTGAGTCTTATAATCGCTTCATTCTTTTTAAAAGCATTGCGTTGTTTTTAAAGAATTTACTTTGTTTTAAATGCACTAGCAATCACTGGAGTAAACCCATTCCGCGAAAGTGGCGTGGTCCTATGATTTGCTTATTACTGTTATTTAAACTGATAAATAGATTTCTCATACCAGTCCCCATGACTGACTCGTTGTTTGTTTCACTTTGCAAACGCGAGTGCCCTTATTTTCGCACGGGCAGCCTAGTTCACAGGTGACAGTTTTTTTTTGGCTCTACACTGTTGCATAGAGTGCATTTTGGCTCATGGCGAGGCTGACTTCACAGGGATGACTTTGACATTTTCCGCCATTATTGTACTTATATTATGATTCCGCCACAGGCGATGCAGACTGCTTTACTTTCAGTACTTATTATCGTATGTATATGTACCGCCTTCGGCGATGTAGACTGATACCCTTATTATGTCTCACTGCATGTATATATTCCGCCTCTGGCGATGGTGACTGATCATTTCCCTTTTATTTACTAAGTTATATCCTACGCTGTGCTATTTTGATGTTGTTACATGTTGTGATTCCGCTGTCATATCCATGTAAAATTATTCTATTTATTGTTTCTGCTTTATCTGTTCTCTGCTATGATGATTGATGTGTTATATTCCAATGATTTTCCTTAATACCGTCACACGGATTTTGGGATCGTCACAAATAGAAGAAACTCTCTCTAGTTCCCTACTCCTAATGAACTCAGCATCTAAGTCTAAGTCAGAAAAAACAAAAGCTGTGTCACTAGCAAGCTTAAATAACTGGTTAGTCGAAAGACTACCTAATGCAAATGGTGAATAATCACTACCATAAATTGTATCCATACCTGAGCCCAAGCTCGTATTACTACTACTCGTAATCGAACTTGGGGACCTACCATGAGATGAAGCAGATCTATATCTTAACCTTGCACTACGTCTGACCACACCTGAACTGCGCGCTACTCTCCTCCTCCTCCCCCTGCTGGATGAAGAAGTAAAATCACCAATTTGATGTGTCCCAACACTGTTTCCAGTCCCACCAACCAGGTTCAAATCACTACACTGAATATCAGTCCCTACCTCCGAACTAGACATAGCAACCATTTTTTGAAATTCACAGAAGTTCGGCCTCCATATCAATGAAATAACTCTTACAAACGGATCTTGCAAACATATCATATAGCCTGACATAACCAGCCCTACTACCCTTCCATTCGATCTATAACAATTCAACAAATTAAAACCCATCAAATCCTTCCAGTTCTCTTCTTCCCTCGCATTGTACACACTGCCACATTCCACATCTCTTGCCTGACCACCTTTGCTTTGCACCAAATTGCTCCTATCCCCAATAGTATAGCCGTAGCAACCTTCCAGGAATCCCAACTCTCTCGAACACACTCTATCAATATCATTACTAACCATCCTCACCCCATTCCCAGTAATTGGTTTTGTCCTCTTTGCAATTTTCACTTGACCCACTCTAAAACCATTCCTATGCGTCAGCGTAGCAGGCACCATCTCTAACACCTGATCCTCAGCGCCAACCACTTCATCCACATAATCCTCAGCACCGACCACTTCATCCACAAAATTCTTCAACACCTCAAAACCATTCGACAAAACCACTTCCTCATTTACACACCATTCATTCTCCACCTCCACACCATGGAGCTGAACGCAACTCGAAAAGCCCACATCATAACCATCCATGTCTATCAAGTCATCACCCGTCATCACCTCCCTTCCTTTGCCAACTCTCATGTCCTTACCAGCGTTAAGCCAAACATTACATCCCAAACCATTACAGTACAAAACAAACGGATCAAAACACATAGGATCAATCTTTGAACCTGTCGAGCACCTCCCAACATCACCCACCATTTCGTCCACAAGTAAATCCATACCATGAACACCCCATTTCGTAGTTACAGGCAGTCCCCACCTCCTAAACGACTCAGTCACAGATTGTCTCAACTCCTTCTCATTACTTAAGATAACAGTATCAATACCTTGAGACAGCGGATGGATTTCAGGGACACAGTGTTCACAGTTGACTGCTGTGTTTAACGTGTCAAAGTGAGACGGTATTCCATCCATCAACATTAAAGCTCTTTCCTTATTTCTCACAAATGAATCTGAATATATTCTCCTTAGTTTCAACAGACTTAGACTAAAATGATACGCTTGCTCCTTTCTATTCAAAGGACTCGGCAATGGTGGGTAAACAATGTCCACCGAAGATCTTTTGCACCACAATAAACCCTCAACAAGGCCTTCTAAATGCCAACCCAACATCAACAACAAATATAACCCACCATTATTCTGATAAGAGAAATCACTGACAAAATTTTCGATGAGCTCAGATAGTTTCAGGCATAGTCTCGAACAGTTGAAGTGCAGAAGATCAAATACTGTTTTTCCTCTAAATGTGTCTGGACAACTAGATAAGCGGTGCCCTATTCCTCTGCACTTATAACAACGAAGACCGTTTCTACACTCCTTCGCAAAATGATCAGAATCTCCACATTTCAGACAACATCTATCCTTTACAGATTTAGTCTGAACAAGTCTATTATGAGAGGCAGATTTCCATATATTATATGGTCTATTAAACTTTAATACATCCGCATAGGAACTCTGAGAGGAATTTGATTCATACTGAGAGGAATTTAGAGTCGATGAAATAGAGAAAAAATTAGAATCTGCCAAAGGAATTACCTCTTGTAATCTCGGTAATATATTCTGCCTAAAAGTGAGATTCAGCCTATCTGATTTTAGATTAGTCTCTTTAATGAGCCATGCAGGAGCCGTATCTCTGAAAATACCAGTAATTCCATGATATATATTCCTTGATTTACCTCCAAAAATTAACACATCACCTGATTCAAGCAACACTTTCCTCATCATTCCGTTGTCCCTCTCCTCCTTGTACACAAATTCTGCCGAGTCACCAATTGAAAATGACAATACAGGGAGACCAGCCATGAGGCTATCTTTACCTTCATCTTTGTCTTGATGAAGCCCCAATTTCCCATCATTATTATAAAAATTTACTATGCATACGTCCGGTTTCATGATTGGAATAGATTCGGCTTTCCCCCCTTCCACAACAATATCCTTTTGGGCTACATCAATGGAATCCCCAACCAGTAATTTAAACTCCTCTGGAATTTCAGGAGGAATCTCACCATCGCTTGATCGTCTCTCTTTGTACTTTCTTGACACTGGATTCCAGTTTTTTCCAAGACACATCATGTAAAGATTTAATTTTGCACCATTATCAAACTCTGGTCTATAGAACCCACCTTTGCCATTTCCAAAAACTTGGCATTTTCTAACAATATTAATCTGATCGTTTATACTTAAGTGGTTCTTTAGCAAAATCATGCCCGAGTTCAAGATTTGGTGATGATTCTCTACGGCCCTTGCTTCCTTACGAACAGTTATAGATGTATCCACACAATTGAATCTTTTATGCCCATCTTTACCACAATTAAAACACTTTACCTGATTAATGCATCTTCCCACCAAATGATTTGGATCTCCCCATTTGTAGCAACATTTACTCCGATTCTGAACTCTTGATGTATTCCGATCTGTAAGAAATGAATCCGCCTTTTTCTTCTCGTCATACAACCGAGAATTACCAGAAAATGTTTGATTTATCGGCGGATTGTAGCTAGATCTGTTAATCGAAGAAGAAGAGAAAAAATCGGCCGCCATTGTTGATTAACTATATTTTAAAAATGAGAGATATTCATAATGTAGGTAAAATTTATAGTAGTGTGGAACATAGTTTATGGTAGGTTGACTTTGTTTTCCATTTAACAAAAAAATTGGTACATTTTCATTTAATTTTGCTTCACATATCCTAATTCCTCTGGGAGTTGAGTAGCGATACAGTTTAAAAGACGCAAAAGGCCATTCTACATCCTATGCTAAATTTTGCAAAAATTCACTGTTGAAAATTTATACATGTTTTATGATGAATAATTTTTGCATGCAATTTCAGTTCTTCTCTTGAAAATGTGTTTTTCCTTTTTCGTATTTAGGTATTGAGACAGATATTGCATGGTCTTTCGTTTTATATATGTATGCAATCAGGTTTACAAGCACAACATAGAATTTTATGTCGGTTGTTTGGTTTAATTTTCGAATTAACTTTATTTCAACGCAGTGCTTTTTTATCCTTCTATTTAAGTAGTGAACTATATGTAGTTATCACAGCTAATTTATTTTATTTTATTTTCTCATATATTTTTCTGTATAAGTTATGAAGAAGGCATTTCTGATGTAACAACACGGAAAATCTGAACCAATTTAAATTTTTTAATTTGGCTATTTTAGTGGATTTTGAATATTTAAAATAAATTATTTTAAATAATAATGACCAAAAGTCTATTTGAATCAATGTTGGAAGATAAATATATTTATTTTAATTATAAAACAAGGCCTGAAATGGCGCGGTAGTTTGAAAATTTGAATTCGAACTTTGACTGACTGTACGGGATGCAAAATAAAACGGATTTTAGTGAAACCAAAAATATATAAATCTTTTTATGAATATCTTTCTAACGAATCTGAAAAATCAAAATTTCGTAGCGGGAATCAAAAGTTATGGCCAAATGAATTTTCAGAAAGGTCGCTATGGAGTTTATATAGCCTTTGAAAATAGCCATTTTGCAAACGACCTCCGTTTTCGATGAAACAACTTTCGTTGGATCCAGGATGTCAAATTATTGCTAGGTTTCAAATTCCATAATTTTTTGGAGTTAATATGTGAGCGTGGCAAAGGAAAATGTGTTTGGTTGATTTCAGTCAATTTGGATCGACCAGAAAATGGCCATTTTTCAAATGGTCTCCAAATTCGACGAAACTAGTTTTGTTAGGACCGTATCGTCAATACGAAGCTAGAAATAATTTTTCTGGAATTTTTGGGATCAGTATGTGTCCCCGACAAATTGAAATGTACGTTCAAATCAAATATTGAATGTTATATATTTTAATTTGAAGAAAAACTGACTGAAACAGTCGAATGGGCCTACGAAACATATTCCATTATGTCCAGAATAGGGGTATTTAGCTAGGGACGATAGTCGTTGGGTTTGATTTGGAGTTCATGTGAGAAAACCCCATTTTTTGAATAAATATAAATATCGACCAATAGGGATTTTTCATTCATTAATAAAAAAATAAAAAAATACGGAACCCCTTCTCTCTCCCCGGTCTCAACGGCTGCCCCTTTCTTTGCTTCTCTCCTCCTTAACTCCTTCCACGCTCAATAAAATTCAACCCTTCTTTGGAGGTTTTTGTGGAGATTTTCCTGAGCTTCACATCCATCTAAACCTCGCCCTCCACCATCGCGAGTTCATCGAGATCAGTCGGCCAGAAGTTTACAACGTTGAACCGCTGCCGTGACCTCCTGGGTGCATCGATCTGAGCGCAACCCCTGGTGCCGGAAACCTCTCTCGAAGCTCTACGTTGTGGCGCAAGCTAATCGGCCCCTAGCTACACGGATTGGAAGTAATTTGAAAATCTAGTTTTGAACATTTTTGTGAGGTAACAGTTTATTTTATTTTAAACTGTTAATAACACTTTAAAGCGCTACAGATTTTGATTTCACGATAAAAATCATATCTTTTTGCTATGTTGTTGAAATCCAGTGAAACAAGAGACACCGGGACCGTGAGGACGTCTTCTACATTATAGAAGTGACCGGATATTTTTCCGAGCTTCCTACAATTTTTGGAGGAGTGGAACCCATTGTGAGATTTCTAATGTATAAACGATATGGAATGACAATGTATAAATTATATAATCGATGTATGAATTATATAAGCGTTGTACACCTCATGTATAAGCGTTGTATAAGTTGTACGCGCGATGTATAAGTTATATATGCATTGTAAAAATCATATATGCGTTGAATGGAATTGAAATGAAATCGAAATATATTTATATACGTATATATATATACTCCCCTCGTCTACAGACCATGGACGATATATATAGGTTGTGATTGTTTGGATATTTGGTTGATGTGAAATTTGGTTGATAAATGCGAATAGTTGATATGATTGATTGTGGTTGAAATCCCAATAGGATTAGTTTATGCGAAAATTTGTCTGCGTACGAACTAGATATTGAAATCCCCATTGTCAAAAGCTGTGAGGCTTTAAGGTAGAGCGAGGAGCCGTACTCGGGACGGTGCCGGTTTTAACTACCCTACCATTATGCTGCCGAAATTTTCTGAAATATTCATATGTTTGATTATTATTCATGCGTCGAAATATATTCATGTGTTGGAGAAATATTCATTTTTGAAATAGAAATTGTTTGAACGATAAAAATAACATTTTTATTGAATATATGAAATAGAAATGGTTTGAACGATAAAAATGACATTTTTATCGAATGTACGAAATAAAATTGTTTGAAAGATAAAAGTAACATTTTTATTATATATATGAAGTATATAAAATAATAGTGTTTGAAATAAATTGTTTTAACAATAGAAATCACATTTTTATAATATATATGAAGTGTTAAAGATAGTCATATGTTGAAGTGAATATTTGGTTGGCTAAAAATATTATTTTATCAAATGTATGAAATGAATATGGTTTGGGGTCGTCACATATGAGATTCAGACAAGTCATTTCAAACTGTAAATGGTAAGGCAAGGATTCCATAATTCATATTCTTCTACATATTAAATACCATACTATTTGTCAAATTCTTCACACCCGTTATAAATTAGTTAGGTAACTGTCCTCCTTTCCTACACTATAACAAAACTTTTAGAGGTTTAAACAATATTTATGAATCATCAATGCGTTGATTGTGTTATCCGCAACTGCTTAACTCTAAGTAAAATCAGTCAAGCAATTTTAGCAGTATGGTAGGGGTGAGCTTATTCAATAGGATGAAGTAATGTTTGGTGGGTATTATAGTGGAATTGGATTATTATCTGTAAATAGGTGGTGATCCGATAAAACCATGCGTTATGTACTTTACCATTCGATTGTCGGTACTATTTTTTAGAATTTATCAAGAGAGGAGAGCGATTAAATGATAAAATATAAAAGACTACATTGTTGTTGCTTTATCGATTGATTTTACAAAAGATGCTTAATTGATTTATAATGCTAGACCTTGCCTCTATTTTTGCATTGTTTGACCTTATCTAAAAGAGCATTCTAGATAATCATATTCTAGAGCATATATTTGGATCAATTATAATAAATAATTCTATACCAAATATAGACCCAAATCAATACAATACCAAATATAAACGGTAAATCAATGCAATACCAAATAAAGGCAACATATCCTATCCTTATCTCTAACATATGTAAAGAGAGGAGAGAGATACAATGGTAAACAATTAAAAGACTACATTTTTATTGATTACTTGAATAACTGTTACAAAATATGCTTGATTGATTTATAATGTTAGACCTTGCCTCTATTTATACATGGTTTGTCCTTATCTAAAAGAACATTCTCGAATATATATTTAGGTCGATTATAATAAATAATTCTATACCAAATATAGACCCAAACCAATACAATACCAAATAAAAATGATAATCAATGCAATACCAAATAAAGGCAACAAATCTTATCCTTATCTCTAACAACCTATAACGACCCAAGGGTTTTCGGCCCCGAAACCGACATAAATACCTTTACCGTAACTCATGCCGACCTTCCAAACACTGAAAACACTTGAACGTTATTAGAAGGAAATTAGAGGGTGAGGTAAGAAAGAAAGAAATACTAGAATAGAAGAAGAAGAAGAACCAACACAACGCAGAGTCTCATATCGCAGCGGAACAAAATATCATATAGAAATAAATCTTTACTGAGAGCTTTTAAAAATACTTACAATATCAGAGTACAACACACATCTGGATAGTTATAATAATCTGTCCTCATATACAACACACAGTAGAATAGTAGCTATATGATATCATACGTCTGAACACATCCAGCGCGTCTCTTTATAGCATTCGATATCCTGAACCTGTACATCCCGGGCTAACCCGAGCATTTACAAAACACTGGGTCAGTCTGGTGAACCAAAGTGAGAAAAACTCGCACAGTATTAAGGGTATCACACAACTTGATTTTAAAGTCAAAATCCTTTCGAAAGAAAAAGATAATCGTAAGATCAAATCCACACATAAATACAGACGGTTTTTACCTTACGATAACCCAAAACATTTTTGAAATCAATATTTTTTTAATATTATAATAGTGTCTAAATATAAATAAATATCAAACTAGTGGAAGGCTTGCATCTCATGCTCCACATATATAGTATACAATCAAAACCGTGGTCACTTATTGGAGATTGGATTACGACTATGACAAGGTATGGGCCACCTATCGATAGTGTATCTCTAAAGGCAAACACACTGGGTTCAACAAGAATGTCCTGCAACCCGGCCCTCACATGACCGACCACTCATTTCGCTTGAGTGTATCGAATGTATATCACCAACGGTTGGGCTCAAACCATCGTTTCCCGAAAAGGGACAGCATTTAAATAGATTAAAGAAGCAAAAGGAATTTTTCTAGATAGGTGATTATACACAAAAATTGGAGCGATCCACATAGCCATGCTGCCTACCCGATTTTTTTCATTTCCCGGTTGATGAGGATTGAGGTTTGAATTTCCCTTTTGAACATCTGGTCACCATTCACTCGGAATGTTACATCGCCAGATCCGCCAGATATCACTTAATTGACGTCCACAAAAATACTCTAGTTATTTGGCTAGAGAAATCCATTTCTCCGCCATCAACTATGGTACATTTGCAGACATCAATGTACGTAATTCCTTTGGAAATACTCTGTCAGACATCCATCCATACAAGTCATCCAGAAACAGGATGAACCGAAGGTACCCTCCTACCACATCCAAGGAATCACCCTATAGATTAGTAGCGAGTAGTCCTTGTAATCCGTAGATTTCAATTACAACAGAATATTGTCGAAGTATCTCTGGCCGCTAAACCAGAGGAACTCAACAAGTAGTTCTTCCCCTCTTGAAGATCCACAGTCTTCAATGCTCCATCTCTATCATCTCCTGACATCTTCACATGTTTGTGGGATGGAATGGGTTTCGAATATAAATTCGATCCTGGTCTTTCTGTACCAACAATCGTATTGCACAAATTTGATAGTCGGTGATTTAACTATCAAAATAAACAGTGATTCAATCCCGAACATCCAATGAGTTCACCAGTTCAGTATTCAGCATCTCTTGGCCTTTTAAACAATTGAAAATTTAAACTCTTAAATATATCGATATTATGAATATGGCATTACGCTTCTGATTTAACATGAGATTATTCTTAAAACACATTTATTTTTTTATACATAGGAAAATTCTATATCATCTCCAGTTTTCTATTTACTTTCAAAATATTATCCACATTATTTTCTAATATTGGAAATCGATTCAACTTATTTGTTCGTAAATAATGTTATGAAATATATCTTATTCATTTCCTGACAGTACCCAATGCTTATCCCTATTGAATGAAACTCGACTTTACATTTCCTTTCCTAACTCGAAATTTATCGTTGTAATTTCACGTAACCTGTAACACCCCACCTCCGCTAGGGTCACTCACAAAGGGAATGCACTAGCTTTGGTGGAGTATTATCTAGGTAAACATACACAGAAATATTACAAGACGGAACATAAATAAAACAGCGGAAGGAAAACCCAAATTTCATTGCTTTAAAATCTAGTAAGGTCTAAAGCCTTTTACATCAAAATGCTATTAAATCAATCACATCGAAATCTGTCTTGCAATAGTAAAGAAGCATAAAACCATAGTTATAAATCATTCCCCAATATAGCAAAGCAAGCCATTGCCAAGAGAAATCCAAGCCGTACATGAAAGAGCTTTGGAGCTTGGTAAGATCCGAACTAAGCTGTATTCCCACCCTGCGAACCTGGGGGGGAAACGAAAGAAAAAGAGGCGAAACAAAATGGGTCTGTCATAAAGACTGAGTAAGTCCTAGTGACTTTCAGCATAAAAACAGGTAAAGATAACATGGCATGAATAAACTGGAAGAAAACATAAGCATGATGACAAGATAAGCTACAGGAAAGATAACTAAGAATAACCTCATATGGTTTTTGTCAAGTATAACATCGCCAGGTTTCCATTCAAGATAAACTAAGTATAATTTCGCAAGATTTCTATCAAGCATCGCAAGATTTCTCTGCTTTACCATTAAAATATTTCTATGATATCTATTTGCTCTGCACCAACCGTACTATTATCCCAACCCGTGTCATGTGTTGACTATAAAATGATCCCTTGCCCAATGTCATGAAATTATCCATTACTTGGTCTCACGAAACGATCTATTAATCGACCGACTCCCTACAAGTCCTATCTCGTTCATGTGTCTGTGTCATACGGCCCTATCACGAATGTAGTCACATGTGCTAGGTTCACCATAGGGTGTATCAAGCCCTAGGGTGCCAACCACCGACACGAATCAAGCACGCACAGTGTAAACCTACTGGTGCCCAATGCCTGCTTTTTCAACTCCGGACTACGTGCACGACCGTAGTCCGCCTGAACCTACAATGGCGCACCAACTCAGCCGTCGTTCTGGTCGCTTACAATCAGCCCAGTAATCATGTCCCACCCTGCCTAGTTCCAGGGTACCATGATACATCTAGTGGGTTACTGCTGAAAAGGACCGCGTAACTAGGGTTTTCGTCCAGTAGGTCAAGTGTTGTCATTTAAATTCGAGACTTAACCCCATCAGTCTAGCATGTCAAGTTGGTTAAGTGCGGTCATTCAAGTTCGTGACTTAACCCGTCTACGTGTCATGTCAAATTGGCTAAGTGTTGTCGTTCAAGTTCATGACTTAGCCCTACGAATCATGTGTCAAGTTGGTTAAGTATGTTCAAGCGGTTCGTGACTTAACCCTACCAAACCATCATGTCAAATTGGTTAAGTATATTCAAGCGGTTTGTGACTTAACCCTATCAAACCATCATGTCAAATTGGTTAAGTATATTCAAGCGGTTCGTGACTTAACCCTATCAAGTCATCGTGTCAAATTGGTTAAGTATATTCAAGCGGTTCATGACTTAACCCTATTAAGTCATCGTGTCAAATTGGTTAAGTATATTCAAGCGGTTTATGAGTTAACCCTATCAAGTCATCGTGTTAAATTGGTTAAGTATATTCAAGCGGTTCATGAATTAACCCTATCAAGTCATCGTGTTAAATTGGTTAAGTATATTCAAGCGGTTCATGACTTAACCCTATCACGTGGCATTAATTCATTAATGCACTTCAACCTCTCACATTAGACTAACTGTTGTGGTCACTGGATTTGCCGGGCGGTTCCGGGAAGATTTACACCACAACATAGTCTAACCTCGGGTCTTACGTGCGATATGACCAACTACCCACATTGGATCCTATTGTTTGCAGCCACTGGATTTGCCGGGCGGTTCCAGGCAGATTTACACTGCAAACTCAACCCAACCTCGAGTTGGCCATTTTCAAGTTTTTTTAATTGTCATGCCCACATTCGAGTTTTCATGTCAAAATTCATGTCGAGTTTTCATGTCATGTTTCATGTAAAATCGTGTCAAGTTTTCAAGGCAAGTTTCATATCAAGTCGGTGTCAGGTTCGTGTCCATATCCAGGTTCAAGTTATAATAGCGTTCATGTTTCAAGTTTTGCCTATTATCGAGTTCATAATTCATGTTCATAACCAACTCATGTTTTTGCCTATTCTACCCAAATCGTATTCCCATCGCACGTGAACGCGAATCGTTCTATACTACAAACAAATCCAAATCTCGAAATAGAGGGAATAGCATCAAAACTATGATAGGCAAAAGAGACGAGCATAATCTGATAAAAAGGGGGTCACATGACTAGCATGACATAACTTGAGATAATTGGTTACCACATCACTGGCATATAGGATTCCAAATCTAGCAAGATAAGGCGATGTTCATGATAAACACCGACATAAAAGAATAGGCGTGCAAAAGCAAGCCAAATACAAGAACAATGGACCCAGTGGTTTTGGTGTACATAATTGCGAATAAACTAAGCAAGTCACACCCTAGGTATATGATTCAACAAAATGTCAATTCGGTGCACAACATGGTTTTCAACTACGGTGTCATGGGCATGAACAATCAACTATAATAGTCTTAGGCAATTAACCCCAACAGTCATAGGTACAAATCTCATAGCTATGAATCATAAGCGACTCATCACATGATCATGGAAAATTATCAAAAATAGTTCTAGGCAAATAGTCATGGACAATTAACAGTAATAGTTTCAAAGTCCCGTAGATAATGGTCTTATGTTCATAATCATAGATAATAATCCTCATAGTCAAGAGTCATAGGTGATTAACCACAATTGTCCTTGTCATAGTCATAGGCAACAGTCTTACATTCACCGTCATAGGCATAGGCATAGTCTTATTAGTCAAAGGCGGTCTTATGTTCACCGTCATAGTCACAGGCATAGTCATATTAGTCATAGGCAGTCTTATGTTCTTAGTCATAGTCCTTGTCCATTATCAATACATTCAACGTCATAGGCATGTTAAGGTTATAGACACGAGAGAGTTTAATTTACAACATGAATAGGTCCGAAAGTCAAGATCCTAGACGAACAAGAATAGATAAGAATCAATCACCATACATAGATCCAATTCCAATTTACAACATGGATATTAAGTTTACAGCTTTTATCTAAAAGTAACTTGAACTTACAGTGCGTGGATCGAGAATTAGAAAGCAGAATTTGACTGTTGAATCTCTATTTGATCGACCATGTTCTAATTGAAATCCCCAATTTGCAAATCCCTAAGCGTAGTCTTGATGGAGAAGGAGCAGTCCTTTTTCTTCCTTCTTATCTTTTTATTTTGATTATCTTAGAAGCAGCATAAGGGTAGAAAGAAATGGTGTGGAGAAAATGAGACTAGGGGGAGCTGTTTATATAGGATTAGGCGGACGAACCTAGGCAGAAAACGAGACCAGGTACATCAGAATGCACCCAGGCCCAAAAGCAGATTCGGGGACCAGGTCGACGCCCAAGTCGACTGCGCAGTCGACCTGGTCTTGGGGGTGTCGACTGCCCAGTCTACTCCCCAGTCGACCTGGGTACTGGGCGGGAAATTTCCCGCCCAGTCTGTCTGGGTTTTGAAATTCGAATTTTGAACTCGAATTCGAGCTGTTTTGAACTCTGAAAATTCGTGAAACTTCGGAGGGTCATATCTCCCTCATACGGACTCCGATTCTCGCAAACTCGGACTCGTTTCCAAGCAGAATTTCGAGACGGACGCAACGGCGCAACCCGTTTCCCTTGATTCTGATCTTAAAATTTAATTCTGCCTTGATTTATGATTTTAACATGTTGTTAAAATTCGGGTTGTTACATTCTCCCCTCCTTAAAGGATTTCGTCCCCGAAATCTCTAAGTTAGGAAGAACGTATCCTACCATCCATCATCCATCTACTCAAAACATCATCCACAAGCAAACATTGTCCTTCAGAGATTTCTAATGCCGTATGAACATATGCAAAAAGTGTGTGTATATGTTCCTTATCTAATGCAAATGATCAGGCCTGATTGATCTTCTTAATGCAAAATACGTCTAGTGCCATGAGTCCAACATGTATGCAAATAGTCCTAGTCACAGTAACACTACATTTGTGCACAAACATCCATCCATATGCAACATCCACATGATAACACATTCAAATTCATCCATAAACAAGTATAAACACTCATGCATATGCAATATGAAAGGTGGCTGAGCCGATCTAGTGCCTAATGTGTAAATGCATCCACGAGCAACAACTAGCAACCACTTGCAGCCACTTGCAACCATCAATCATAACATGTCTCAAACACATGTTTACACCCAATTGTTCCTACCTAAAGGTATAGCCGAATGATAGAAGCAAGTAAAAAACCTTGTGCCCATTAGGCCATGTCAAAACTGGAAATATATGTCACATATATACTGATCAGGAGAAGAACTCCCTAAGCACCAGCCCCGGAGACCAAAATCAACATCAGGCTGACACCCAAAGAATTACTCAATCAAACCAATATACGTTTCGAGGAAACTAATCATGATGGACTCCTTTTAGGTCACAAGGGAATCCCTTCCTAAAACCAACCCGTATCCTATAAAACCCAAAGAGTTTAGTCAACCCAACGGACACCCTCAAGGCCCAAAATTTATTACTAACAGATGAGTCATACTCCCTATGGGGTTTGCAACATAAATTTGATTGAGAATAGGACCGAGAGGAAAAAGATAACATGCGAGTAAGCTCTACAGGAAAAGTGGGACCAAGGATATACTCTTAAAAAGAGATATGATGCACGTATCTAGTCTTCAATCTTCTAAGTCGCGTTTCCTTGAGCTTAACTCCATTGTGCTTTGACCGTCTTTAACTTCACAGATTCTTAATTCTTGTTTCCAAAATATGAGTTGGAACTTATTTCACTGTTGCCTCTCGTTCCACTTTCACTTATCCTCCTTCTAGTATACTCGGCTCAAACTTAACTACGTACTCATGGTTTCATGCAAGCTATCCAAAATTCACTAGTGAATCTTGGATCTCGTTCACTTACTAGGAGGTATTCCACGTAGAAGAACTATCTCTTGAAAATAACAAATATCAACCATGTTGCCAAATGTACTTACTAAGGTGACTTTCTGCAACTCATGCATAAGTGAAATGAACCATCCGCCTTAGTGGTGAACACTACTTGAGCGGATCAATAAATGTATCAAGAGATTCTAGGTAACTAATCATGAGAGAACCCTAAATGTTACACGCGACTTCGAGGGTATTACCGAGGCAAGTCAAGAGTCTAACTACCCTCTTTTCAAAACCGAGAATGTCACCCTTACTGGATAACTACTCCATCGCTAGAATTCAACCCATAGCTTAAAAGCATAAGCATTATTCCCAAAAATCATAGGCGTCCTCAAATCCAAACAAGTCATGAATAAATGGACCGACTCCTCAACAAGATTTGAGACAAAAATGGGATCCTCTACTATGCTAGTACTAAGGTGCAGAGACTCAACTATCGAGGCAGAACAAAGTTCCCATGGTATGATAGAAAAGAGAAGCTAAACTTTTAACAGAAACGTTACCACCTCTCTTAGGTATGCTAGTAGTGAGAGCATACAATTGCCCTCTCGACGATCTTGTTCTTTGCCCTTATCCTTGTCCTATGATACTTAACTACATGTCCCTTTTTACCATACCAACGATGTTCTTTATTGTCATGGGTTTTATTATTCTTTTACTTTGACCTCTTCCCTTTCACCTTTTCCTCCTTCGTGGATTACGCCATATCAACAAGTTTCTCATCCTTTGTCTTGTGTTCTTTATCCTCGTTCTTACTATCCTTGTATAGCTTGTTGACAAGTTTCTCGAAAGCTACCTCCATCGCACGACAACCCTACAAAGCTTGAAATAAGATTAGCCGCAGATGGAACTACTGCGGCTACAGATGGAGGTTGGGCACTACTTTGCCCTTCGACATGTGTTGTATGCCTACAAACTATGGTGAAAAAGAAAGAGAGAAGGGACTCAAGGAGAGAATCCAAAGATAGTGAATATGGCTTTGGGGAACATGCCTTTCGTAAAACAAAACTTTTCTTTAGAAAAATGCTTCTTTGTAAACGTTTTGAAAATAGTTTCAGAAGGTTTTTTAAAAGCTTTTGCCCAGTCTGGTAACCTTCTGCTCTGATACCAAATGTAACACCCCACCTCCTCTAGGGTCACTCACAAAGGGAATGCACTAGCTTTGGTGGAGTATTATCTAGGTAAACATACACAGAAATATTACAAGATAGAACAAGAAATAAAACAGCGGAAGGAAAACCCAAATTTCATTGCTTTAAAATCTATTAAGGTCTAAAGCCTTTTACATCAAAATGCTATTAAGTCAATTACATCGAAATCTGTCTTGCAATAGTAAAGAAGCATAAAATCATAGTTATAAATCATTCCCCAATAAAGCAAAGCAAGCCATAGCCAAGAGAAATCCAAGCCGTACATGAAAGAGCTTTGGAGCTTGGTAAGATCCGAACTAAGCTGTATTCCCATCCTGCGTACCTGAGGGGGAAACGGAAGAAAAAGAGGAGAAACAAAACGGGTCAGTCATAAAGAGTGAGTAAGTCCTAGTGACTTTCAGCATAAAAACAGGTAAAGATAACATGGCATGAATAAACTGGAAGTAAACATAAGCATGATGACAAGATAAGCTACAGGAAAGATAACTAAGAATAACCTCACATGGTTTTTGTCAAGTATAACATCGCCAGGTTTCCATTCAAGATAAACTAAGTATAATTTCGCAAGATTTCTATCAAGCATCGCAAGATTTCTCTGCTTTACCATTAAAATATTTCTATGATATCTATTTGCTCTGCACCAACCGTACTAGTATCCCAACCCGTGTCATGTGTTGACTATAAAATGATCCCTTGCCCAATGTCATGAAATTATCCATTACTTGGTCTCACGAAATGATCTATTAATCGATCGGCTCCATACAAGTCCTATCTCGTTCATGTGTATGTGTCATACGGCCCTATCACGAATGTAGTCACCTGTGTTAGGTCCACCATAGGGTGTATCAAGCCCTAGGATGCCAACCACCGACACGAATCAAGCACGCATAGTGTAAACCTACTGGTGCCCAATGCCTGCTTTTTCAACTCCGGACTACGTGCACGACCGTAGTCCGCCTGAACCTACAATGGCGCACCAACTCAACCGTCGTTCTGGTCGCTTACAATCAGCCCAGTAATCGTGCCCCACCCTGCCTAGTTCCAGGGTACCATGATACATCTAGTGGGTTACTGTTGAAAAGGACAGTGTAACTAGGGTTTCCGTCCAGCAGGTTAAGTGTTGTCATTTAAATTCGAGACTTAACCCCATCAGTCTAGCATGTCAAGTTGGTTAAGTGTGGTCATTCAAGTTCGTGACTTAACCCGTCTATGTGTCATGTCAAATTGGCTAAGTGTTGTCGTTCAAGTTCATGAATTAGCCCTACGAATCATGTGTCAAGTTGGTTAAGTATGTTCAAGCGGTTCGTGACTTAACCCTACCAAACCATCGTGTCAAATTGGTTAATATATTCAAGCAGTTCGTGACTTAACCCTATCAAACCATCGTGTCAAATTGGTTAAGTATATTCAAGCAGTTCACGACATAACCCTATCAAGTCATCGTGTCAAATTGGTTAAGTATATTCAAGCGGTTCGTGATTTAACCCTATCAAGTCATCGTGTCAAATTGGTTAAGTATGTTCAAGCGGTTTATGACTTAACCCTATCAAGTCATCGTGTTAAATTGGTTAAGTATATTCAAGCGGTTCATGACTTAACCCTATTAGGTAATCGTGTTAAATTGGTTAAGTATATTCAAGCGGTTCATGACTTAACCCTATCACGTGGCATTAATTCATTAATGCACTTCAAACTCTCACATTAGACTAACTGTTGTGGTCACTGGATTTGCCGGGCGGTTCCGGGCAGATTTACACCACAACATAGTCTAACCTCGGGTCTTACGTGCGATATGACCAACTACCCACATTGGATCCTATTGTTTGCAGCCACTGGATTTGACGGGCGGTTCCGGGCAGATTTACACTGCAAACTCAACCCAACCTCGAGTTGGCCATTTTCAAGTTTTTCTAATTGTCATGCCCACATTCGAGTTTTCATGTCAAAATTCATGTTCAGTTTTCATGTCATGTTTCATGTCAAATCGTGTCAAGTTTTCAAGGCAAGTTTCATATCAAGTCGATGTCAGGTTCGTGTCCATATCCAGGTTCAAGTTATAACAGCGTTCATGTTTCAAGTTTTGCCTATTATCGAGTTCATAATTCATGTTCAGAACCAACTCATGTTTTTGCCTATTCTACCCAAATCGTATTCCCATCGCACGTGAACGCGAATCGTTCTATACTACAAACAAATCCAAATCTCGAAATAGAGGGAATAGCATCAAAACTATGATAGGCAAAAGAGACGAGCATAATCCGATAAAAAGGGGGTCACAAGACTAGCATGACATAACTTGAGATAATTGGTTACCACATCACTGGCATATAGGATTCCAAATCTAGCAAGATAAGGAGATGTTCATGATAAACACCGACATAAAAGAATTGGCGTGCAAAAGCAAGCCAAATACAAGAACAATGGATCCAGTGGTTTTGGTGTACATAATTGCGAATAAACTAAGCAAGTCACACCCTAGGTATATGATTCAACAAAATGTCAATTCGGCGCACAACATGGTTTTCAACTATGGTGTCATGGGCATGAACAATCAACTATAATAGTCTTAGACAATTAACCCCAACAGTCATAGGTACAAATCTCATAGCTATGAATCATAAGCGACTCATCACATGATCATGGATAATTATCAAAAATAGTTCTAGGCAAATAGTCATGGACAATTAACAGTAATAGTTTCCAAGTCCCATAGATTATGGTCTTATGTTCATAATCATAGATAATAATCCTCATAGTCAAGAGTCATAGGTGATTAACCACAATTGTCCTTGTCATAGTCATAGGCAACAGTCTTACATTCACTGTCATAGGCATAAGCATAGTCTTATTAGTCATAGGCGGTCTTATGTTCACCGTCATAGTCACAGGCATAGTCATATTAGTCATAGGGAGTCTTATGTTCTCAGTCATAGTCCTTGTCCATTATCAATACATTCAACGTCATAGGCATGTTAAGGTTATAGACACGAGAGAGTTTAATTTACAACATGAATAGGTCCGAAAGTCAAGATCCAAGACGAACAAGAATAGATAAGAATCAATCACCATACATAGATCAAATTCCAATTTACAACATGGATATTAAGTTTATAGCTTTTATCTAAAAGTAACTTAAACTTACAGTGCGTGGATCGAGAATTAGAAAGCAGAATTTGACTATTGAATCTCTATTTGATCGACCGTGTTCTAATTAAAATCCCCAATTTGCAAATCCCTAAGCGTAGTCTTGATGGAGAAGGAGCAGTCCTTTTTCTTCCTTCTTATCTTTTTATTTTGATTGTCTTAGAAGCAGCATAAGGGTAGAAAGAAATGGTGTGGAGAAAATGAGACTAGGGGGGCGGTTTATATAGGATTAGGCGGACGAACCTAGGCAGAAAACGAGACTAGGTACATCAGAATGCACCCAGGCCCAAAAGCAGATTTGGGGACCAGGTTGACACCCAAGTCGACTACGCAGTCGACCTGGTCTTGGGGGTCGACTGCCCAATCAACTCCCCAGTCGACCAGGGTGCTGGGCGGGAAATTTCCCGCCCAGTCTGTCTGGGTTTTGAAATTCGAATTTTGAACTCGAATTCGAGCTGTTTTGAACTCTGAAAATTCCTGAAACTTTGGAGGGTCATATCTCCCTCATACGGACTCCGATTCTCGCAAACTCAGACTCGTTTCCAAGCAGAATTTTGAGACAGACGCAATGGCGCAACCCGTTTCCCTTGATTCTGATCTTAAAATTTAATTCTGCCTTGATTTATGATTTTAACATGTTGTTAAAATTCGGGTTGTTACATAACCCCTTTTTGTTTTTCTTCTACTTTGGAATTCTCATTACTATATATTTTCACTTCTTGCTAATTCCCTTACTTTGAATCTCTCGTTATATATTTTCCCAAATTCTCACCAAACACTTCATTATTATTTCACTAATAGAAATAAATGATCACTAACCTCTTTTATCATTACCAACTAATATCATCTTCAGATAATCCTGATGTTGTTCAAGTTAGGGTATTTTAATTACCTCTCAGACCTTGATCCACACCATTCCTATCCTCAGATAAATACAAATTGTAATCAAAAAAAAAAATTCCATCCCAATATCAAAACAATACCATTTAATTATTTTATTCAAAATACAATTTCATATGACCTTATTTCTCTTTGAAATCTCTTTCTCTAATAGATCATTATTTCTAAATTCAATAATTAAATAATTACTTAAAAATATCATCCTTTAATCTCTACCTCTTTAGACAAATTCAATTTTATAGTTCAGATTTGTTTACAAAATCCTATGATCCACTTCTTCACGAAATTCACTTTTACAAATTCCTTTACTAACCCATTCAGTCATTTCCCGTTTGAAATCCTTATTCCAATACTCAATCCCGTTAATGTAAAATTAACGGTGTAACACCTCAAACCCTTTTTATATAACACTAGTTTATGATAAAACCTTTTCATCTTTTTCTCCTTTTACTTAACTCAAGTATCTTTTAATTTAAGCCATCATACTTGCTTAAAATTCTCTTTATAACTTTAATATAAAACTCAAGTTTAAACCAAAACTCATTCATAACTCCTTTTACCATTCAATCAGATTTCATTCCAATTTCGATTACTTTTTAAATGAGTTTCAATTAAAAATAAATCTTCTAAATTATTATTAATTAGGATAATAATTTACTTCACTCATTAACTACTGTAAAAGTAGTTAATTCCTTTATTAAATAGTAAAAACCTTTTTTTAAAACCTTATTTAAATTTAAACAAATATTCTTTCAATTATTTTATTAGATTAATCCAAACTAATTAAAATATTAATTACAGTTAAAAATGGTCCATTTAGTCATCTAAAAACACGGTTACCCTATTAACGGATTCTAATTAGTTTCCCTTTAAATTAATTAATAATATAATTAATTTGAATAAATTTTCTTTAATTGTTCCTTACCAACAAGTTAATTTCTATTCACTTGTATATCATTCTAATTAACGTCAGAATTTCTTTATAAAATCAATTAATAATTTAATTCTAAATTAAATAATAAATAATAAATATTTATTTCCCTTTTAAAATTTTTAATTCAAAACAATATATATTTGAAAATCTATCTCTAGTTATAAAATAAAATTTTATAACTTCAGTTCTATCGATCCACCAAACGGTAAATCAATATAAACAAAACAATTGATTTTATCAGCCATATGCTACCCAATACTCAACTAATACGGCCCATTGGTTTAAACAAAACAACTGTTGAATTTTCATCAATAATCAACAATTAAATCAATCACCCAATCATGACAGTTTATATATGGTAATATGAAAATAAATAATATATTTGAGGAATCCCGTTGGGTCCCTCCAACCTGTTCTTCCCTGTATTCAAAACTAGTTATTCCAAATCAGAACATTCAATTTCATTTAATTGAAAATTTGTATAACAATAAATAACGGCTATTTAACATCAACCAATCAACAAACAATTCAAACAGTTAAAACACGTTTATAAATAAACGTGACCAACAAGTTAATTACCTTCATTGGATACAATCGTTAAAATAACGATTTGTTATTTCACTAAAATTAAACACAGTTTAATTTCATCAGTTAAACCAACAAATAAGTATATAATTAGCAAACACTCAGCCATCAGCAAGTAGAGCACACAAAATAAAAACCCAATTTATAAAATATAAATGGGAAGAGCTGAGTGAGTTTAACTCACCTTGATTTTAATTTGGCATTTGAATGGTTCATTTTAACTTAATTAAAAGAATCACTAGCTGCTTTCGTCTCCATCCGAACTGGCTTCAGCATGAAGTGTTTTCCAATACGATCCCACCATAGTCTATTTCGTCGAATACTGTTTATCCAAATAAGGTTATTCGCGATTTAGTATATACGATTTAATTAACTAAGGAATCTTTTAATGAATTTATAAATGAATTAATTACTTGGTTCAAATTATAGTAGGTCGACCCATTTGGTTCAAACATTTAACGGATGACTTAAATAAAATTTTTGTTATACTAAATACCTTAACCTGGTTCATATATACTACGTTAGGCACTTTACCAAAAATGATTGGGCACATATTATACTATTTATACTAAATAGTACCTATCACTTTAATCACATGTTTCCAGAATTATTAAACACCTCCAAGGCAGTCTAAGGGGATCATTGCCACGAATATAAGGTTCTGGTTTTCTATGTGCTCATAAATAGATAACTTTAGACATTAATTATTTCATTTGTACGTGGCCTTACCCAATATCCATTGGCCCACCAACTTTATACGCCTCCTTATCTCTTCCTCACCTTCTGTTTTGAAATGAAAAATCGAATCCTCCCTTGGAATTAGAAAAGCACGGAAGTCCACCGATCCTTCACACACCCATCGACGTCAAACCCTTCACTGGATCCCGGCCAACCGAACATCGCTCGAACCACCTCCAATATGGGATCCTCCATGCTGACCGACCCCCCTCCAGCCACTTGTACGACCCACGGACCAGAAAAACACGGAACTGTTAAGTTCCATTCGATTGAGCTTCGCCGTCGACGCATCTCGCCTGAGAGCCTGCGACCGCCACCAACTGATCCGCACCCCTATCCTTCTTCTACTCATTCACTTCATGCGGATAAAATGACAAAACTGCAGGACACTCCCCCATGGTTACGACGTTCACGGCATCACCCTTCCACCAATCCCTATCGGTCTCGAAGCCAACGCCACAGGCAACACCAGTTGAATGTTGCACCACCCTGATAGCATCTCCACTTCAAACCACCACTGATTGAACTCACGTCCACACCCAGTTCAACTTACTATGCAACCACCATATTGCCGTCACTCTGTTGTTGGCACTACCACACGCAACGACCCCAACCAGCTTTGCCTCACTCACTCTGTACACAGCTTCATTCCTTCGCTTAAACAATTTGCGTGCCTTCCTTCTTTCCTTATTTCCAAAACCTGAGTTATAAAGTGGAAAGGTTTGTTCTATCCATAAGCTTGCGTTGCGATTTGCAGAGGGTTTTTGTTCTAACTGTAATGGGGTGTTCATTTTCTTCCTTTTTGTTGCTGAATCGAAATGGTGTTGAATTGTTGAAATAAGGCTGTGTATTTATAGCTGAAGAGGTTTGGGCATCACGTTTTAGGGGAAGTAGCTTTGCAGGGAAAAGAATAGGATAGGTGGGGGTTTCGAAAACGTGATATGCACGATAGAACAATAGATTGGTAGCCAAGTAAACATTTGGTTTGGGATGCACATAATATGATTAGGAAAATTTAATTAGATTGGTAGGCAAAAATAGAGAGGGTGTGACCCGCAAGAGGCATTTTGCCTAGGACGCAAGGAAGTATACAGTAGGAATATTTTAACAGTTTATATATATATGTCTATAATTTTATATCAATTATGAGGCGATTCATGTTTAATTTTCGTATGGTCCCACACGAGCTTCAAAAATAACGAAACTAGACATACTGCTATGTCTTTACGTTCTGGATCCCATGGAATAAATTTTGCTGAAAACCGACTCCGTTTGCCCAACATTGCTATTTTAAAGGCCAAAAATTAAATAACGATTTTCATAGCGACTATTTCAAATTTTGATTAGCCATAATTAACAGTCTATAATACGGAATCTGGATTTTTTCTTTCATATGAAAATTATAATCGATACGATTCCAACGTTTTTTTGTTTCATAGAAATCCAACTTATATCGGATCCTGTATATCCAGTTGAAGTTCAAAACTCCATATTACGAACTGTAGTGCCATTTCGAGCTTGGTTAATAATTATATAAATTTAAAACGTTTCAAACTTCGTTTTAATAGCGAATTCAATATTAAAATCCATTAATATTCCAAATATAATGTTTCAAATAATAAATTAAATATTTGACTGTCAAAAATACACGTCGTTACATTCTTTCCCCCTTAAAATAATTTCGTCCTCGAAATTGCTAAGGTAAGAAAAATGCAACAAATCCCATTAATTTCCAAATCAAATCTATTTTAAATCTAAAACCAATTCAATATCGTAAATAAATAGTTTTCAAAAATATCGAAAATTTTCTAACACATTAAATTCTCAGAAAAATTCGGCAGAGTCTCCCCTATACGGAGTGACATCTGCGATATCGCAGGAACAAATAATATATATAAATCGACCCACATGGTCAGAAAACAAAAATCAAAACCCAAAATTTTTATTTTTGCGTAGACGTACCTTTTACGAGTGCTGCTGAGCATACTGGCTCAACTTATATGCGATTTACTCAACCAATATCAATCTGCTTAGCCATCAGGCACCTGTACTTAACTCAATTCACATATTAGTGATATATATATATATATATATATATATATGAAATTCTGAGATAATATTTTGCTAATCAACAATATAACCACACCAATTCCAAGATCAAACAGATAGTATCGATTCATTATCAAATACAGGGTTAAACTATAAATTCCAATTCTTATGCAGTTTCATTCTAGTTTAATTATACCGTAGATTATTCTTTAGATTATAATTCATTTAACTCCGTTAAATTGTTTATTATTTCCATTCAAACAAACCATCATCCAATAATGAACAATTCACAACCAACAATCCATATACAACCAAATCAGCCAAATCAATTGAATTTGCATTCAATATTAGTATTTTCTTTTGGTTTCACATGTTTGAACATCAATCGATTAACATCCGATTGATTTCTATTTGATTAGTATTTATTCAAATTCCAAATTCCACATCTATTTTATTTAATTACGATATCATTTTTAATTTAATTCCACTTAACAAATTTAAATTTCAGTTCAAATTTCCAATCCGATTTGAATTCCATTCAAATTGATCAAACACATTAATATCTCAATAATATTATAAAATTATTTCTTTTCAATAAAATTATATTTCAGGTAAAATTATTTCATTTACCCTCTTTTCAAAACAATAATATATCCATTGTTAGTTCAACACTTCTCAACACTTGAACCGATCAAACAACACAATACAAAACATTTGTATATAAAATTTACAAATACGCTCTCATATATTTACACTCAATCTCGATCTAGGGTATTACTAACCCTATCTCTACCAAGTTATACCACAGAGCCAAGGTTAATACTAAACCTCGCTCTGATACCACTGTAACAACCCAAGGGTTTTCGGCCCCGAAACCGACATAAATACATTTATCGTAACTCATGCCGACCTTCCAAACACCGAAAACACTTGAACGTTATTAGAAGGAAATTAGAGGGTGAGGTAAGAAAGAAAGAAATATTAGAATAGAAGAAGAAGAAGAAGAACCAACACAGCGCAGAGTCTCATATCGCAGCGGAACAAAATATCATACAGAAATAAATCTTTGCTGAGCTTTTAAAAATACTTACAATATCAGAGTACAACAAACATCTGGACAGTTACAATAATCTGTCCTCATATACAACACACAGCAGAATAATAGCTATATGATATCATACATCTGAACACCTCCAGCACATCTCTTCACAGCATTCGTTATCCTGAAACTGTACACCCCGGGCTAACCCGAGCATTTACAAAACACCGGGTCAGTCGGGTGGACCAGAGTGAGAAAAACTCGCACAGTATTAAGGGTATCACACAACTTGATTTTAAAGTCAAAATCCTTTCGAAAGAAAAAGATAATCGTAAGACCAAATCCACACATAAATACGGGTGGTTTTTACCTTACGATAACCCAAAACATTTTTGAAATCGATTTTTTTTTTTGATATTGTAATAGTGTCTTAATATAAGTAGATATCAATCTAGTGGAAGGCTTGCATCTCACGCTCCACATATATAGTATACAATCAAAACCGTGGTCACTTATTGGAGATTGGATTCCGACTATGACAAGGTATGGGACCACATGTCGATAGTGTATCTCTAGAGGCGTATACACTGGGTTCGACAAGAACGTCTTGCAACCCGGCCCTCACATGACCGACCACTCATTTCGCTTGAGTGTATCGAATGTATATCACCAACGGTTGGGCTCAAACCACCGTTTCCCAGAAAGGGACAACATTGAAATAGATTAAAGAAGCAAAAGGAGTTTCTTTAGATAGGTGATTATACACCCTAACGGTAGCGGCCCACATAGCCATGCTGCCTACCCGATTTTTGTCATTTCCCGGTTGATGAGGCTTGAGGTTTGAATTTCCCTTTTGAACATGTGGTCACCATTCACTTTGATCGCCATAACGTCAGATCCGCTAGATATCACTTAATTGACGTCCACAAAAATACTCTAGTTATTTGGCTAGAGAAAACCATTTCTCCGCCATCAACTATGGTACGTTTGCAGACATCAACGTAGGTAATTCCTTTGGAAATACTCTGTCAGACATCCATCCATACAAGTCATCCAGGAACAGGATGAACCGAAGGTACCCTCCTACCACATCCAAGGAATCACCCTATAGACTAGTAGCGAGTAGTCCTTGCAATCCATAGATTTCAATTATGACAGAATTACTATCGAAGTATCTCTGGCTGCTGAACCAGAGGAACTCAACAAGTAGTTATTCCGCTCTAGAAGACCCACGATCTTCAATGCTCCATCTCTATCATCTCCTGATATCTTCACGTGTTTGCGGGTCGGAATGGGTTTCGAATATAAATTCGATCCTGGTCTTTCCGTACCAACAATCGTATTGGACAGATTTGATAGTCGGTGATTTAACTATCAAAATAAATAGTGATTCAATCCCGAACATCCAATGAGTTCACCAGTTCAGTTTTCAGCATCTCTTGGCCTTTTAAACAAATGAAAATTTAAACCCTTAAACATATCGATATTATGAATATGGCTTTACGCTTCTGATTTAACATGAGATTATTCTTTAAACACATTTATTTTTTTATACATAGGAAAATTCTATATCATCTCCAGTTTTCTATTTACTTTCAAAATATTATCCACATTATTATCTAATATTGGAAATCAATTCAACTTATTTATTTATAAATAACGTTATGAAATATCTCTTATTCATTTCCTGACAGTACCCATTGTTTATCCCTATTGAATGAAAATCGAATTTACATTTCCTTTCCTAACTTGAAATTTAGCGTTATAATTTCACGTAACCCCTTTTTGTTTTTCTTCTACTTTGGAATTCTCATTATTATATATTTTCACTTCTTGCTAATTCCCTTACTTCGGATCTCTCATTATATATTTTCCCAAATTCTCACCAAACACTTCAATATTATTTCACTAATAGAAATAAATGATCACTAACCTCTTTTATCATTACTAACTAATATCATCTTCAGATAATCCTGATGTTGTTCAAGTTGGGGTATTTTAATTACCTCTCAGACCTCGATCCACACCATTCCTATCCTTAGATAAATACAAGTTGTAATACAAAAAAATAAAAAAAATCCATCCCAATATCAGAACAATACCATTTAATTATTTTATTCAAAATACAATTTCATATGACCTTATTTCTCTTTGAAATCTCTTTCTCTAATAGATCATTATTTCTAAATTCAATAATTAAATAATTACTTAAAAATATCATCCTTTAATCTCTACCTCTTTTGACAAATTCATTTTTATAGTTCGGATTTGTTTACGAAATCCTATGATCCACTTCTTCACGAAATTCACTTTTACAAATTCCTTTACTAACCCATTCAGTCATTTCCCGTTTGAAATCCTTATTCCGATTCCCCAATTTTACTCAATCCCGTTAATGTAAAATTAACGGTGTAACACCTCAAACCCTTTTTATATAACACTAGTTTATGATAAAACCTTTTCATCTTTTTCTCCTTTTACTTAACTCAAGTATCATTTAATTTAAGCCATCGTACTTGCTTAAAATTCTCTTTATAACTTTAATATAAAACTCAAGTTTAAACCAAAACTCATTCATAACTCCTTTTACCATTCAATCAGATTTCATTCCAATTTCGATTACTTTTTAAATGAGTTTCAATTAAAAATAAATCTTCTAAATTATTATTAATTAGGATAATAATTTACTTCACTTATTAACTACTGTAAAAGTAGTAAATTCCTTTATTAAATAGTAAGAACCTTTTTTTTTAAACCTTATTTAAATTTAAACAAATATTCTTTCAATTATTTTATTAGATTAATCCAAACAAACTAATTAAAATATTAATTATAGTTAAAAATGGTCCATTTAGTCATCTCAAAACACGGTTATCCCATTAGCCGATTCTAATTAGTTTCCCTTTAAAGTAATTAATAATATAATTAATTTGAATAAATTTTCTTTAATTGTTCCTTACCAAAACCATTATTCAATTTAAATCATCGAGTTAATTTCTATTCACTTGTATATCATTCTGATTAACGTCAGAATTTCTTTATAAAATTAATCAATAATTGAATTCTAAATTAAATAATAAATATTTATTTCCCTTTTAAACTTTTAATTCAAAACAATATATATATTTAAAAATCTATCTCCAGTTGTAAAATAAAATTTTATAACTTCAGTTCTATCGATCCACCAAACGGTAAATCAATATAAACTAAACAATTGATTTTATCGGCCATATGCTACCCAATACTCTACCAATACGGACCATTGGTTTAATCAAAACAATCGTTGAATTTTCAGTCAATAATCAACAATCAAATCAATCACCCAATCATGACAGTTTCTATATGGTAATATGAAAATAAATAATATATTTGAGGAATCCCGTTGGATCCCTCCAACCTGTTCTTCCTTATATTCAAAACTGGTTATTATATATCAGAACATTCAATTTCATTTAATTGGAAATTTCTATAACAATAAATAATGGCTATTTAACATCAACCAATCAACAAACAATTCAAACAATCAAAACACATTTATAAATAAACGTGACCAACAAGGTAAATTACCTTCATTGGATCCAATCGTTTAAATAACGATTTGTTATTTCACTGAAATTAAATACAGTTTAATATCATCGGTTAAATCAACAAATAAATATATAATTAGCAAACACTCAGCCATCAACAAGCAGAGCACACAAAATTAAAACCCAATTTATAAAATATAAATGGGAAGAGCTGAGTGAGTTTAACTCATCTTGATTTTTATTTGGCATTTGAATGGTTCATTTTAACTTAATTAAAAGAATCACCAGCTGCTTTCGTCTCCATCTGGACTGGCTTCAGCATGAAGTGTTTTCCAATACGATCCCACCATAGTCTATTTCGTCGATTAATGTTTATCCAAATAAGGTTATTCACGATTTAGTATATACGATTTAATTAACTAAGGAATCTTTTAATGAATTTATAAATAAATTAATTACTTGGTTCAAATTATAGTAGGCCGACCCATTTGGTTCAAACATTTACCGGATGACTTAAATAAAAAATTTGTTAAACTAAATACCTTAACCTGGTTCATATATACTACGTTAAGCACTTTACCAAAAATGATTGGGAACACATTATACTATTTATACTAAATAGTACCTATCACTTTAATCACATGTTTCCAGAATCATTAAACACCTCCAAGGCAGTCTAAGGGGATCATTGCCACGAATATAAGGTTCTGGTTTTCTATGTGCTCATAAATAGATAACTTTAGACATTAATTATTTCATTTGTACGTGGCCTTACCCAATATCCATTGGCCCACCAACTCTACACGCCTCCTTATCTCTTCCTCACCTTCTGTTCTGAAATGAAAAATCGCATCCTCCCTTGGAATTAGAAAAGCACGGAAGTCCACCGATCCTTCAAACACCCATCGACGTCAAACCTTTCACCGGATCCCGGCCAACCGACCATCGCTCGAACCACCTCCAACATTGGCTCCCTCACGCTGACCGACCCCCCCTCCAGCCAATTGTATGACCCACGGACCAGAAAAACATGGAACCGTTAAGTTCCGTTCGATTGAACTTCGACGTCGACGCATCTCGCCTGAGAGCCTGCGACCGCCACCAACTGATCCACACCCCTATCCTTCTTCTACTCGTTCACTTCATGCAGATAAAATGACAAAGCTGTAGGACACTCCCCCATGGTTACGACGTTCACGGCATCACGCTTCCACTAATCCCTATTTGTCTCGAAGCCAACACCACAGGCAACACTAGTTGAATGTTGCGCCACCCTGACAGCATCTCCACTTCAAACCGCCACTGATTGAACTCACGTCCATAATCAGTTCCACTTACTATGCAACCACCATATTGTCGTCACTCTGCTGCTGGCACTACCACACGCAACGACCCCAACCAGCTTTGCCTCGCTTACTCTGTACACAGCTTTATTCCTTCGCTTGAACAATTTGCGTGCCTTCCTTCTTTCCTTATTTCCAAAACCTGAGTTATAAAGTGGAAAGGTTTGTTCTATCCAGAAGCTTGCATTGCGATTTGCAGAGGGTTTTTGTTCTAACTGTTATGGGGTGTTCATTTTCTTCCTTTTTGTTGCTGAATCGAAATGGTGTTGAATTGTTGCTATAAGGCTGGGTATTTATAGCTGAAGAGGTTTGGGCATCACGTTTTAGGGGAAGTAGGTTTGCAGGGAAAAGAAAAGGATAGGTGGGGGTTTCGAAAACGTGATATGCACGGTTGAACAATAGATTGGTGGCCAAGTAAACATTTGGTTTGGGACGCACGTAATGTGATTGGGAAAATTCAATTAGATTGGTAGGCAAAAATAGAGAGGGTGTGATCCGCAAGAGGCATTTTGCCTAGGATGCAAGGAAGTATACAGTGGGAAGATTTTAACAGTTTATATATATATATATAATTTTATATCAATTATCAGGCGATTCATGTTTAATTTTCTTATGGTCCCACACGAGCTTCAAAAATAACGAAACTAGACATACTGCTATGTCTTTACGTTCCGGATCCCATAGAATAAATTTTGCTGAAAACTGACTCCGTTTGCACAAGGTCGCTATTTTAAAGGTCAAAAATTAAATAACGATTTTCATAGCGACTATTTCAAATTTTGATTTAGCCATAATTCACAGTCTATAATACGAAATCTGGATTTTTCTCTTTCATATGAAAATTATAATCGATACGATTCCAATGTTTTTTGTTTCACAGAAATCCGACTTATATCGGATCCTGTATATCCAGTTGAAGTTCAAAACTCCATATTACGAACTGTAGTGCCATTTCGCGCTCGGTTTATAATTGTATAAATATAAAACGTTTCAAACTTCGTTTTAATAGCGAATTCAATATTAAAATCCATTAATATTCCAAATATAATATTTCAAATAATAAATTAAATATTTGACTGCCAAAAATACAGGTTGTTACACAACCTCCCTCAAACTCAACATGCGGAAAATCGTGAGTTTGCCAAATAGAAGTTGCAAACTGAAGAGTAGCAAGATCGAGCAACCATTTCAATATTGTTAGAGAGTAACACCAAACACCAAGCATTCAACTCCAACTCCAAACAACTCAACAATCTTCAATCTTCAATCTTCAATTTGAAACTACAAAACAACTCAACTATCTTAAACCTGATCGGTAAGCAAAAGATCTGAGCGACCAAATGAAAACCTGGTCCCGGATGTGTTTGTATGTTTGCATCCCCCAAACATACAAAGAAAACAAAATAAACCAAAATGGGATGAGTTTGCATACATTTGCATCCCTCAAACATATCAAACGAAAACAAAACAAAATCAATAGGGATGAATCAACATATGTTTGCATCCTCCAAACGTACCTTACAATACCATCTACCACCTTCAATCAACTTTAATTTCCCTCCTAATAAACACGGTTACCAATAAAGACATCAAATGAACAATAAAAATCTTCAAACTAATGTTACTCTCTAACAACTCAATCAACCAACCATCTTATGACAATACTTCAAAATGCCGACCAAACACCCACCCTTGAAGTCCAGATCACCCACACTAACCAAATACCCCCGTGCACGATCATCTACAACACAATAATCATCGCGACTTACCTTCATTGCAACCAAATCCAAAGCATAATCCATCGAACCCTCCACTACAAGTCTCACAAGACCTGACCAAACAAAGCTGCATCATCACTACTAACTATGCATTCAAGGGAGTTCTAATCTCGCAAGCTTTTTAGGCTTTCTGAAAAAGCCACATTTGTTATTAAAATTTTCCAAAATTTTAGTTAAACATCTCTTTTACTCCAACATGGCTTGCTTTCCCACTTACAAAATTAGATGTACAAGTCATCTTTACATGGAAAAGCTGGCTTTGATACCACTAAGTTCAAATACAAAAATCTGGAATGTTTAGTATGAGATCAATAAAATTCTAGGATCTTTTTTACTGCAATTTAGACTTGAAATAAGATTGTTTGGATGTCATGATCTTCATAATAATTTACATCATACTATTTTCTATTTAGATGATGTTTTGGATTAGATCTAAGCAGCTGGATAATTCCATTCCTTTTTTTTTGTCAATTGTTTTAGAAAAACAAAAGCAAAAAGAATAGTAAAAAGTATTAGTTGATATAAAATAATGGATTCTTAGTTGACTCAAAACTCATGGGTTTACTTAACTACGTTCAATTTATAATTAACGGAAAAACAATCAGAGAACCTCTTTCGCATTTTAAATAGCAAGCTTAGTTATAAAATGATGCTTTGGAGCCATGGCAGCTCCCAAACCCTCTTTGAATCCAATTTTCGACAATAACCCCAAGCGAATGGGAGAACCTTCTTCATCTCCTCATCTCTCCTCTAACCCATCTCCTAGTTTTCCTCACTCTATCCCTGACTTCTTGGTAGATGAAGATGGTTTCACCACTATTATAAACCGCAAGAAAGGAAAGAAACCTTTATCTCAATCAGATGCTTCTATTCACTTTTGAAAAGGGGCTGGAAAATTCAGTGAAATTCCCTTTTAAACCTAAACAGAAGTTGTTCCCTCCTTCTAATGGCACTCGTCCATAACCCAAGAATCCGATCAGAATTCCGCAAGAACCAAAATAGAGTATAAAGGTAAATCTGCCAAAAGACTCTAAAGTTTCTTCCTAGGTAGATATGGTGAAAGGTGGGGTCAAGATACAAGTTTTGATCTAGAGTTCATACCTCCAGTTGAGTCTATTGGTGAAAGAATAGTGGTGGTTTCTGAAGAAACAAGTATTCACACAAAAGGAAAATGGGGGCTCTTAATAGTGTCTTATGTGTTCGGCAAAAGGCCATCATATTTTCACTTTAGGGCTTTTGTGGCTCGAACATGGAATCTGATAGGATTTTTCAAAATTTTCACTCAGGAAAACGGTTTTTTCATAATCAGGTTCACTAATGCAGAAGATTGTGAAAAGCTCCTAAAAGATGGTCCATATTTTATTAACGGCAAACTAATTATTCTGAAAAAGTGGACCAAGAAGATAGTATTAAATAAAGATTTATTGAGCACGATGCCTATATGGATAAGACTACCCGAGTTGAATCTGAGATTATGGGATAAAGAGGTTTTTAGTGGAATAGCAAGCGTAGTTGGAAATCCAATAAAGATGGATGAGCAGACAGCTAAAGAAACAAGATTGAGTTACGCTCGAATCTTGGTAGAGATAAGTGCAGATTCAGATCTACCCAATGAAGTCTCTGTTTACACGCATGATGGGGAGATCATATCTCAAAAAATCACCTATGAAACGATCCTTGATAGATGCAGGATCTGTAAAATCTTTGGACATTCATTAAATGATTGTGCTCACAACAAAGAAAGGAATGACATCCCCAAAGAGCCTACAGATCTTGACCCTAACACCGATGCAAACATTTCAGGGATCAATTCTGAGGTAACTACCTCGAAATCCCCTGATCTTGCCTACATTTCTTGTAACAATGAAGATTCCATGAATCTGGATGTTCAAGAAATCAACTCAACAGAAATTGGTAATTCCGAACCGGATCACTCGTCTCTACACATGGAAGCTGCCGTTCTTTCCAAGAATTTGCAGTCTAAAAATAATCAGAAAAGAGATGATGGGTCATTCAGTCCATCAGTCTCAAAGGAGCAAATCCTTTCAGTTCGTAATCATAATGAAAATTCTAATGTGGGATCAATAGAACAGGTCATTGAACCCCCACCCACATGAAGGATTCAAGTTATAATACACATACAATGAATTTTAATGAATTAAATGAAAGATTGGCAAGCTGTGCATCGCTCCTTGTAGCAGATCCCATTTATACAAATAGCTCCCTTATCTCTGATAGGCTTGCTCCTAAGAGATCATCTTCTATCTCTGAAACTGATATGCAGAATGCCGTGAGTCAAACGATAGCTGCAGCTAAACCAATAGCAGTATCCAAAACTGCAACAGTAAGCAAAAGAAGAAGAAGACTAGAACAAAAAGTCTATCAGACATATCTTCACTTGAAGAAACAGAAGACTCAAAGGATCATGAATTCATAAATTTTTTTTTGGCAAAAATGCTAGTTGGGGAAACAGTTAAAAGCCACTGAACATACTAATTTTAAAAGAAGTGGCAAGCAAGTGGAGGTGAAGGTGGGTAATTGCAAACACAATGTTCCACCATAGAGGATTGTATCCTTGGAATGTATCCTTACATATATACTTTATATACTATTATATATATGGATATTATTGCTTGGAATGTTAGGGGTCTTAACTCCCCTGAAAGGCAATTAGACCTTTCTGAGTTTTTATTTAAATACAAACCTAGCATTATAGGTTTGCTTGAGCATAAACTCCAAGAACAAAAAATTGTAGATCTGCATAGTAGAAGGTTTGCTAACTGGAATTATATCAGTAATAATAGAATGGGGGGGCAATGGAAGGATTATGGTTATGTATGATCCTTCTATTTAGACTCTTACTAATTATTTCATTGACTTACAATATATCCACTGTTTCTTTAATAATAACGGAGGCCTTTTCCTTAAGGCAACTTGTATTTATGCTTCTAATTTTGAGGAGGACAGATCAAAGTTATGGAATTGTATTGAGCATCTTAGCTACTCTAATAACAATCCCTGGATTTTAATAGGGGATTTTAACACTATATTTCACATTGCTGAAAAAAGAGTTGGTAATCCAGTTCCATTTAATAAATTGGAAAGTGTAAACCATTTTATTTTAAAATCTGGTTTAATTGAACCCCCTATCCATGGTAATAAATTTACGGGGAAATCAGGTGAATATAGAAATATTCATTGCAAATTAGACAGGGTTCTTTTTAATCATATTTTTATTAATCTTTTTTCCTATGTGAAATGTAGCACTCATCCTCAAAACTCAAGTGACCATACATGAAACGACCCGAACTTCCCCGTGAAGGAAAGCACGGATAGAATTGAGAATAAGCCATACCAGAAAGCAAACAGAAGAACATTTCATTGATAATTACAACAATTCCATTAGAATACAAGAATATACAGAGTATGAATAAATAAAATACATTCGATAAATATCATAGATTACAATAAATTACATAGCAGCGGAAAAACAATACAAAACACAACTGAAATAATACACGGATACAGAGCTTTCCGAGCATCGTTCCAGCTGTAAATCAGGATCCTGTGAATATAAATCTGCAAAACCAAAACTACTAGCTGCCCGTGCAGAAAATAAGGGCACCCAGAGTTTAGGTTAAAACAATAAACTCCAGGTTAGTCATGTGACTGGTGTGAGAACTAAAACAGTTATTTAAAACTTTACTTTAAAAGAGAGTAATTCAAGGGACCACGCCGTATAACACGGAACGGGTTTCCTCCCAAGAACACCAGTGCATAGAATAAACAACGCAATGTTTTTCGAAAAATGAAGCTATTATAAGACCCAGGTCCCATCACACAATGCAACACAAGCCGGAGGAAAAGGTTTTCCCTTATAATAGCCAAACATGCTTGGTACGTTTAAAACAAATCATTTGATACTATCATAAGTGTATAGTGTCAAAACAATTCAAATCATAAATATCAATCATAGGCGGCATGGGTACCATCTATCATGTCGCCATACTAGGCTCTACAAATAAAACCGAAATATCTCGTATTGGAAATTGGATTTCCGTCATGAGTCGAGGCAAGGGGCAAGCTCCTCTCCGCTTCGAGACACTCTAGCAAATGTCTCGGGACTACACACTCTGGGCAACCCTTGGATCTTCAGGGCCGGTCTGCACTTACGTTAGTGGATTAGTATTCCTGAACACACGTTTCCCGGTCCTAACAGACCTAAAATCGAGGCGCCTCGCATCCAACAACCACATAGGTGAAAAGTATATAAATGTCAGCCAGTTTAAGCACTGACACGACCACTAGCTAGAAAGAAACGTCGTGCTCTCCCTGCAGTCACTATCCCGTTTCTGACTCAAACCGAGGTGTGAGGCTCGCGGATTCACGCTATACACAAAGATATGCCACGTAGGCTGTGCTTTGATCATTAACCACAAGACTTTGCTTTTCAACAGAAGCCTTGATCATTTGCCACTTAGGCATGCCACACAGGCAATTCACTCCATGCGACTGATGTCCATCGATATACAACCTCTGAGCTCGTACGTCTCAAAGATGGGCGTTAAGCAAGAGAATAAATTCTCCGCCGCCAAACAGATGTATATTTAATAGAGATCAATCAACACAGAATAAAATCCAATGTCAGACACACAGTCCACTTACAAGTTCGTTCTGGGTCTGAACGAAACCGGAGGCACTTTCCTCACATATCCATCAATATCCAAGTACGTCTGGACGATCACCAACTGATTCCCTCCTCTTGGGTGTACAGCCCAATCAAGATCATCAGTAATCACCCAAACGATGTGAAGACTTCCGGTCTTCAACCACCGTCTTCATCTTCGACTTGTCGTCGAATCGGTTATTCAGAATGGGTATAAACCCGGCCTTTCCGAATAACCCGCGTATATAATAAACACGTGTTACACAAGCACAACATACGCCTCATTCCAATTCATCAGTCACTAACCGTAAATTAGTAAGAGAACAATTCCCCAAATATTAACCCCGAAGGCCGAAACCGACATCAGATTAATACCCAGGAAACCATTCTACTTAACTGATCCCCAGTTAGTTTCTAAATTTCATATTCTTAGGGAAAGGTTCCCATTAATTTTATCAAAGATAAATTCTTTAAAATTTATTCTTTAATCTTCCTTTGGATATCATTTCAAACCATGTTAAGGTTTTCCACACTAGTCGGGATTAGCGAACCACACCGAAGTAATTATTTATTTTATTTCCCAATCCCAACCTATTCATCCCATGGAGCAAAACTGGTAATACTCCATATCTAACACCACGGTGTTATCGGAAAAATTAATTACCATTTCACATTCAAATCTAATTAAAGATTTAACTATCGATTTGGAGCAAAACTGGTGATACTCCATTCTCGATCATTTCAATCTAATTAAAGATTCATTAAAATTCTACTTAGTTTTAATCTTTAACTGAGTTAAAGAATCAGTGTCATTTAAAACACGGTTCACGATAAACCCAAAATCACATCCTATTGTTAATCGGGTTAAAGAACGAATTTCGTTGAAGGCACAGTTCACAACAAACCCAAATCACATTTGATATTAAATACAAGGCTCTAAATAGAAAATATATCGGCTTATTTTCAATATCAAATTCTACGACCAACAAATATCGTATTGGAAATAACGATATAAATATATCTTTCAAATTTCCACAACCATATCTGTATAATCACAAAATCCAACATCGAAATATTCTGAAGATAATTTCGATTCAAATCCCTTCCAATTCAATTATTGGAAATTCTGGTTATTTTCAAAAACATTTCAAATCCACTTTTTTATTTAAAATAAATAGAATTATAATTCTAGTTCAAAACTAGTTCATTTCGATAAAAATCTATTTTTATCTTTTTAAATATGGAGTTTTTCATCCCAATTCGTCCCAAATTATTTCTTATGATTTTACACAAATTATTACTATTTTGTTTAATAATTTTATCCAGGCCCGTACAGTCGATTTCCATCAACGGCCATCGAACTGCACTTACAACAACCTTTTCCAAATTTGATTTGGATATAATTCCAAATCCAACCGTTAGATTTCAAATCTCTAACATTCGTTAGAAAGCTCTTTTCGATACGAACCCAACGGTTCTGGTTTTAGGAGAATCCGACGGTCGGATCTCCCGTAATGCCCATTCGAAGTCAATCGTCGAAATTCACGAACTGCCGCGGCGCGGCGCGTTCTATTCAGGCCATTATATATAATATATATATATATATGTATGTATGTATTATACATATTTCATCGATTTCCTTTTAAAACGTATTTTATAAATCGTTTTAAATTTGTTTTCGAAACGATTTCAACTTCATATTCAATTTCGAATCAAAATTGTATATTCCACATCATCGATATACAAATGATAATATATTTCAAAACGTTATATTTGAAATCACTTCCTTTTCTATAATCATTTTAAAAATGAATATAATCGATATAAATATCGTTCACGTCAAAATAGTGCATCTCTAATCAACACGGCTTCGTTATTCTATTCAACAAATTAATATTTATTCTATTCAACACATGAATCTATATTTCTTACAACACATGAGTACTGTCAACACATGACTATTTTTGTTATGTAATATATTTTATAAATTTTTGATTTCTATCGTTTAATTTTTTATCAGGCTCCAACCGTAAATTAGCAAGAGAATGATTCCCTAAGCATTAACCCCGAAGGCCGAAACCAACATCAGATCAATACCCAGGAGACCACTCATCTTATCTATTTTCCAGTTAGTTTCTAATTTTATACATGATAAAGATGTAAATTTTATTGTTAAAATATTTCGTTCAACACATGAATCTATATTTCTTTCAACACATGACTAATCTCAACATATGAGTACGGTCAACACCTAAATCTTTATTTTTTTAATATTCTTTATTTTCCCAATTGGAATGAGGCCCAATCAATTACCATATAATGTTAATTATATGGAGTCCATACAACACATGTATATAATAGCAATGATAAATAATCAACCATCATCCAAAGGTCACTACACTGTATAAGCATCAAATATAGATATCTAACGCTTATAACAGTCTGTCAATCAATCGATCGACATACAACTAATTATTGGGATTAGTGTATGTCATATATCATCCCATTACCCATGAGGGGTTTCAAATAATCAAACATAGATTTTATTTGTGCAGTTGGGTGATGTGTAAAATTTATCGTCCCAATCAATATCAATCCAATCTGTGTACATAAACAAATCGTTCGATTTGTAAATGAATATTTATTTTATTCACATACTCGTTAAAAATTATATTTTTAACGACCAAAATATTTTATTCAACTTATGAATATTCTATTCAGTTCATTTATTCAATAAAATGATATTTTTATTTTTCTAACATATTTTAGAAAATTTCGGCGGCATAACGGCACGATACTAGAAACGGGACAAGGCCTAGCCTTATCCCCGGTCTAATAATGGCCTATGCCATACACATACCAATCTAATCAATCTCATTTCACATCCCAAACAAATTCAATCAAATTAATCAACCAAACAAATAAATCGATCACTAAACAACCAACTAAACAAATAAGCCGTCCATGGTCTGTGGACGACGAGTGTCGGTTGCTACTAAGCACCGTCTGCATCCTAGTATATAATTTTAACTAGAAAACAAGATTTAAAGTGAGAAATTCTCACCGATTAGCTAAACCAGCGCCACGACTCTCCATTTGCAGAAATCTTCGTCGCGCTCGCCTTTTGTCAATTTCATTGTCTGTACCCACTACATGGATAAAAATCACATTTTTATACTGCTACTATATAGATAAAAATTCTACTTTTATAACGATGTTCATATAATAAAGATCATATTTTTATCACGCTATTCTCTATATAAAAATTATATTTTTAATACTTCTACTTTATAAAAATTATATTTTTATATTTCACATATGATAAAAATCTTATTTTTATCTCGCTACATATATAAAGATGATATTTTTATATTCTATATTATATAAAAATCATATTTTTATTTACTTCATTCGTCAAAAACCATAGAAGCTTTAAAGCGGAGAAAACTCACATTTTTTCTAATGCCCGGATTCGCTGTTCTGGTTCCAGAATTTGCAAACGAGCTTCAATCTTCACACCATCTTTTTTTTTAGCTTAAACGCGCTATTCCGGACAACTTTCGCCTAGTGGTCTTCCTCCCGAAAATGTGCCATTTCGCCGGAAATTGCGAAAAGATAGCATTTTGACAGTGTTTGGACAGTAGACTTTGGACGTGTTTTCCCGACAACTCCACAATGCAAAATGGGACTATCATATACCAAATCGAAGAGAAAATCGTTCTCTTCAACTTTGGTCTTGAGGAACTTTGGCTAGAAACGCGCGGTTTGGGAGTTATTCACGAAATAAGGACAGGGTGTTTTGTATAAAACGGGAAATTAGTGAAAAATGTGATTTTTGTGGAGGAGGGCCCCACGGCCGGAGTTGGGCGGCCATAGGGGGTGCGCCGGACCTGATGGACGTGGGGGAGGTGGCTAAGGGGCAGCGGCGGTGGTTGTGGGGCCCGTGGTGGTGGTGGTGGTGGAAATTGATTTGGGGGTTTAGGGATTGCATTGGAAGAGAGGAGAGAGGAGAGAGAGAGGAGGAGGAGGTGGTGGTGGTCGGCGGCTGGCGGTGGAGGCGGGGGAGTGGCGGCAGCGACATGGGGTGGGTGAGCTCCCCATTAATGAAGAAAGAAGGAGGAAGAGGAAGAGAGAAAAAGTGAAGAGAGAAATGGAGTAAAAGTGATTATATGCTAGTTTCTCACCTATCGTCCGAATACAAACGATCACCGTTTGCCGCGGATTTCAGTCACGACATAGTAGACGTGAAGACGAGTCCAACGAAACAAGTTTCGTCGAATTCCGAGTTTGTTTGACCGTCCTTTAAAATTCTAAAAAATGCTTAGATAAGCTCTAAAAATGCGATTTTGGCGCACCATTTCTTCTTGCACGCTCACATGCTAACTTCAAAAATCATGCCCTTTTGGATTTAACCATTTTTAGATGATACGAATCCAGGAAAAAAAGTAGAATCGAATTCTGAGGTCATATCAATAATGTTCCTTTGTAAAATGACTGCCCGCTTTACCCTGAACTGTTTCAACTCGCACGGCCACATACTAACTCCGTTCGATGCGTCCTTTGGAACTCAACAATGATTTGTCATTATGAATCCAGAAAAATTTATCTCGTCGAATTCTGAGCTCATATGCAAAATTTCACTTTTTAAGGGCTATGTATTGCTAACTGAAAAGCTCCTGCCAATTGCCACTATTCCGGATATCGGAATATATCGACGCTTATATTTTTCGGAGTTCTAAACGACATTTTGAACTCAATGGAAGTGGTTTCGAGTCCAAATTCATCCGTATGCAAAATATGACTTTTTGGGCCATGTATAATTTCCATAGCGACTATTCTGAATTTTCAACTGGGCATAGCTTTTGATTCCCACTATGAAATTTTGATTTTTTGGATTCGTTGGAAATATATTCTCAATTAGATTCTAATATTTTTGGTTTCGCCAAAATCAGTCTTATTTTGAATCCTGTACATTCATTTGAATTTTGAAATCGAAATTTCGAACTACCGCGCCATTTCAGGCTCGTTATATAATTTAAAATAAATATTCATATTCTATCGACGATCTATATAAATATATACATTCTAATTCTATTCAAAATAAATTTCTCGTCGTTATTATTTAAAATAATTCATTTTAAATATTCAAAATTCACTAAAATTGCCAAAATAAAAAATTTAAACTGGCTCAGATTTTCCGGGTTATTACAATACACCCATTCAAATTTCTTTTAAAGAAAATAAAGGTGCAGTTTCTAGAACTCCATTCAGATTTAAAAATTGATGGGTGTATGATGACAGTTATAAGGAGATTGTTCCCAAGAGCTTGTCTAATAACCTTTTTGGCACTGCTCAGTATAAATTTAATAAAACTTTGCAAATTGTCAAAGCAAACCTTAAAAATTGGAACTGCAATAAGAACAAGTGGGTTATTAATTCCATTAGAAATGAGTGTGCTAAGCTCCAGGATAAATTAGATGATAACCGCTCAAACAAAGATTTAGCTGATTCATTTTTTAATGCTCAAGCTAATCTTTTTAATGCTTTACATATTAACTCTGTTAATATTAAGCAGAAGGATAAAATAGACTGGTTAACTTATGGGGATGATTTTTTTTACACCAAAATGTCTAATAGGAGGAACATAAATGATATTGGGAAAATTATTAATAATAATGGAAAAATAATAAATGAAGCCTCTTACATAGAGAAAGAGGCTTTAAATTATTTCTGCTCATTATATAACTCTTCTTGTAACACCCCACCTCCGTTAAGGTCACTCACAAAGGGAATGCCTTAACTTTGATGGAGCGTTTTAGTAGACAGAACAGAAACTTACAAGACAGATAAAACAGTACTTGAAAAATTTATAGCTTTATTACAACAGAAACCGAAGTAAGTTTGGTTACATCGTTTCAAATCACAATATCAGAATTCAAGTACAAAATATCAGTCTTGTACAAAAGCCTTCATAATGCATAGTTTTTAAAATCATAATCCCCAACATAAACCGCCATGCCAAAGCCAGACGATACTTCAAGCAGAGAAGATCTGATTCAAGCTCCTAGATTTCCACCCTACAAACCTGGGGGGGGGAACGGAAGAAAAAGGGGCGAAAACAAGCAAGGTCAGACATAAAGTCTGGCAAGTCCAGTGACTTTCAGCATATGAACAGATAATAATAATTATGACATGAAAATAAAACTGGATGCGAGATAACAGTAACAGGAGTAGCAGATATACTTAGCTTAAACAGAAAAAGAACAGAATGATGTAAGCTACTACTTTTCACCTCTCTGTATAATACTAGTATAACAGGATTAGGTGTCACCCCAATGTCTAAACAGAAACAGAAACGGGAACATAATAATTTCCACAGAAGAGTGCTAGTAATGGGCCTTTACCACCCCAACAGAAACAGACAGAAACAGAATGTTAATAATGGGCCTTTACCACCCGAACAGAAGGTACAGAAACAGATTAATCCCTACGGAAACAGAATTTAGAATTAGGTGTACACTAGTAAATGGGCCTTTACCACCCGAACAGACGGTACCACGCAGAAACAGACAGGTGTTACCACCCAACAGAAACAGACGGTACCAACAGAAACAGACAGAACTAAGTGTACCCTAAAACCCTACCCCAAGCGATCGGCTCCCTAATACATAAATACCCCGTGCCAGCCGCACAAAAGGGTGTATCACTCCCCAAAGTGGCAACCTTTAAATGACACAGACCTATTTACAGATCTTACGGCGTCTTACATCCTCAGAGGCAGACCGGGATCCATGCACGCACATGACCCGGTTGGAACGCACCATCAACACCCCTCGCCATTATCAGAATGAACCGCTTATAATTAGTTCAGTAAGCGTGCCCGGACCCTACCTACTGTTGGGTCAAAGTTTTGATACCAGAAAGGGTTACTGACTAATATGGGTCCCAAACAACGGATGACACAAGTAATTTCCCTCCTAACCTTGTGTCCCCAGACTAACAGATTTCAGATTAACTTGTTTACAAGTTCAGACATACAGAGTTCAGATCAACTAGTTCACAGATCAGACAAGTTTTCAGACTAATGGATCAGATATACGTATTTAACAGATTTACAGATTTGTCTAACTTTGTAATTGGGCCTACAGATTCATGAAACGGGTTTGTTAAATTCATTAGTCCAATTGGTTCAACCTTATCCACCCAACTCATTTTAGACATCATATTTATCTTAGATTTGTATTAATTAAAAATTAATGCGCAGAACTCTCACATTAGACTGACAGTTTGCGGCCACTGGTTAGGCCGGTTGGTTCCGGGCAGATTTCTGCCGCAAACTGAGTCTAACTTCGGGTTTTAAGCACGTTATGACTAACTTCTCACATTAGAACCTATTGTTTGCGGCCACTGGATATGCCGGGCGATTCCGGGCAGGATTACGCCGCAAACTCATTCTAACCTCGAGTTAGCCATGTTTCATATTTAGCCAATGCATTCATTCACAGACTATGCTAATATCAGACTAATCATGCTAATTTAACAAATTAACTTATGTACAAGTTACAGCAGATTATTCGAGATTCTATTAACAAGTTTTGCTCAATTTTAAATCGAGCCTACAGATTTACATACTTCAAATTTCAGCATTTCAGTTCCAACAGATTACGCCATTCAACAGATTAAACAGATAACAGATCTTGGAGATTAGGCGATTTAGTAGATAAGGCAATTTAACCTAATTAGCAGATTAGGCAATATAACAGAACTATCAGATTAGGCAATATAACAGATTTAATCATTCCTTAAAGTTTCATAGACATATCTTGCCTAATTATAAATTTGGCCTAAATTTGCATGTCTAAATAGTTGTCATGATTCACAATATGATCATATACCCCACGTTTGAATTGAATTTACATAGCACAGATTATGGTCATAATTTACCATATAACACATGTCCCAAATTTAGTTAAACTTGCCTAGTACAAAAGATTCACATATAAATTATACCATACATAGCCATCGATTTCAATGCATGTCATATATTCAAAAATCTTCCACTTAGGTGTTATTCACATTTAATAGTTATCAAATCTTAATATAGATCTTCACACCTAAGTCATATTCTCTTTTTATCTCAAGTCATGAATCGTTACATAGACAATATGCCCAACAATCTAGAACTTTAAATTATAACAGATCTTAATTCAAAATATGCGTTATGTCCAATGTCTCAAGTCAAATGTTAACATACAATGGTTCCTCTTCTTCCAATTCACAGAATATGCATAGATCTAAATCTAGTTTACAACATATGTCCTTTCAGTCACAGATTAGCCATGTCCAATTATGCCATCATTCATTATTTGTCCCAGAGTTTAGCGTTTGTGCATTAATCTCTTATGAGATGTGGCGCGGGCTCGTGGTAGCCTGGCTATAGAACAGAAAGAAGAAAGAGATACATAATAAAATAGATCAGAACAGAACGCACACAACCTCAAATTCAGAATTACCATCATGTCACAATTATAACTAAAGTTTATATCGGAAAATAACTGTTTTTTCCTTTCGTGGTTTTAAGAAAGGATAATAAACTGTTGTCGATGCAGAAATGCTGAATTACTCCTCTTTAATTATTTTTGTAGCTCTAAACTTTGATATGAGATTTGATTTAGCTTTTAATTCTATTCAGGTTGGAAGAAGATGCATCAGTCCAAGTTTTGATCCCAGCAGAGTAGCGATGCCATTTTTATTTTTTATTTAGAACTGAGACAGAGTATAGACAGAATGAAATTGTGTAGTGAAAATGAGGCTAGGGGGCTGTTTATATAGGATTAGGCGGACGAATCTAGACAAAAAACGAGACTGGATACATCAGAATGAACCAGGTTCAAAAACTTGGTTTCTGGAGCAGGTCGACCCCCGGGTCGACCTGGTCTGGCCAGGTCGACCCCAAGGTCGACACTATGGTCGACCTGGCTCCTGGGAGGTCGACACTATGGTCGACCCCCAGGTCGACCTGGTCCATGGTCGGGAATTTTCCCGCCCAGCCTGTTCTGGGATTTTGAATTCGAATTTTTGAGCTGTTTTCGATTCTGAAATTCTCTGAAACTTCGGAGGGCCATATCTCCCTCATACGGACTCCGTTTCTCGAAAACTCGGACTCGTTTCCAAGTAGAATTTCGAGACGAACGCAATGGCGCAACCCATTTCCCTTGATTCTTATTTTAAAAATTAATTATTCTCTGATTTGTTACTTATACGATCACAGAAAATATGGGGTGTTACATTCTCCCCCCCTTAATGGATTTCGTCCCCGAAATCTTCAAGTTAAGAAGAATGCGTCCTACCATCCAGTCATCCATCTACTCAACCATCATCCACACACATCCATTGTCCTTAGAAAACTTCTAATGTTGTATGAACATATGCAAAAGTGTGTGTATATGTTCCTTATCTAATGCAAAGATCAGGCGGTCCACTGATTCAGTTGACCTCCTTAATGCAAATTATGTCAGTGCCATGAGTCCAACATGTATGCAATTTTCCTATTTGATACATATCATTCTTATATGAGTGACAACCATTCATTCATATGCAACATCCATGTGATGAGTCAATCATTTTGCATCCACATAGATTGAAAATGCTCACACATCCATATGCAGTATGAGAGTGTTTTCGAGCCGATCTAGTGCCTAGTGTGTGTATATGCATCCACGAGCAACCACTAGCAACCACTTCCATCCACTTGCAACCATCAAACATAACATGTCTCAAACACATGTTTACACCCATTGGTTTCTACCTAAAGTTCGAAGATTCGATCGATAGGATATAGTCGAATGATGGAAGCGAGCACAAATAAAATAAAAACTTGGTTCCCATTAGACCTTCGTTGAGAAAATAATTCCCCTAACTGTCAACCCCGAAGACCAAAATCAACATCAGATTGACACCCAGAGGATTACCCTCTTTGGACAATGTCAAAACTGGAAATCTTAATCTTATCAGAAATATTCAGATACTTACAAACTACTGGTACAGATCAGATCACCAAATGATTCTTAGGAAACTAAGCATGATAAAACCCAGAATGTATGCGTCCTACTTGACGCCTAACACAGATATCTCTCAAATCCCAATCTATCACAAGAAAATGAGTCATAACCCTTATGGGTTTGAGCCTACAGTGGAATCAGAAAAAATACTAGTATTAAAGTGCAGAGTATCGGTTACAGAATCAAAATGCTAGAATCAGAAAGAGTTTCAACTCAACAATCAGATAAAGAAATTAAACCTCCTACAGAAAGTTTTCCTAATTCTATCCTATCCACTAGCCTCGAGAGTGTTCGCCTGCCCTCCAGAAGTTGGTCCTGCCCTCTGCCCTTGCCCTCTTTTTTTCGGGCAGTCCCTAGTGAAGTGTCCCATCTCACCACAGTTGAATCAAGTGCCCTTCCTTTTTCTGCAATCCTTGTTCAGATGAGTCGAGCTTCCACAGGTAAAGCACTTTTTCTCCTTCTTATCTTCAGACTTCTCAATCTTCTTTTGTGTTTCCTTTTTGGGCCAGGCTTTCTTGTTCTATGGTTCTTCCTTCTTTGCCTCTTCCTTGCCCTTTTCTTCCTCGTGCAATAGTGCCATGTCCACCAATCTCTCGTAAGTCGCTCCCATGGGTACATGGGTCATGGCTAGACTGTGCAGTGGCTCGTTCAATCCTTTAACAAAGCGGAGAGCCTTTTTATGCTGAGTGTTGACTAAATCCAGTCTGAACCTAGCCAGTTGGTTAAACTGGTTGACGTATTCCTTGACCGTCATACTTCCTTGCTTAAGAGATAAGAACTTTTCCAGTTGTAGACTTCGTTCAGCTTGCGAGAGGAATTTCGTCTCAAATCTTGTTCTGAAATCCATCCATGTTTCAACTGGCCTCTCAGCGTTAGTGACTTCCCACCAATAGGAAGCTTCGTCCTTGAGTAACCATACCGCCAATTGTACCTTCTTCCTATCATCTACCTCGAAAATGACGAACAAATCTTTGGTCTCCTTCAGCCAGTTCCTTGCTGCCACGAAGGATTCAGTTCCACAGAAGTCTTTTCCACCCATAGCCTTGAAGTCTCTACACGTCTTTGCGAAAGCATTTCCACGAGGAGTAGGAGGAGGTGGTACCGCTGCCACTGGGGGAGGAATATCTGCTGGGCCTGTACCGTTGGCTTTAGCCTCTAAGTACCTCCTGAACCAACCAGGTATTGGCACACCCTCTGGAAGGTTAAGATTCCCAGACTTGCTGAAACGAAAGAAAATGGATTCAAATCGGAGAACTGAAAAGATATATATGGCTTTCGGGGATTATGTTTTTCAAAATAAACTTTATTTTTTTGAAAATATTTCCTTTCAAAACCTTTTTGAAAATAGTTTTCAAAAACTTTACCCAATCGGGTAACCTTCAGCTCTGATACCAAGTGTAACACCCCACCTCCGTTAAGGTCACACACAAAGGGAATGCCTTAATTTTGATGGAGCGTTTTAGTAGACAGAACAGAAACTTACAAGACAGATAAAACAGTACTTGAAAAATTTATAGCTTTATTACAACAGAAACCGAAGTAAGTTTGGTTACATCCTTTCAAATCACAATATCAGAATTCAAGTACAAAATATCTGTCTTGTACAAAAGCCTTCAGAATGCATAGTTTTTAAAATCATAATCCCCAACATAAACTGCCATGCCAAAGCCAGACGATACTTCAAGCAGAGAAGATCCGATTCAAGATCCTAGATTTCCACCCTACAAACCTGGGGGGTGGAACGGAAGAAAAAGGGGCGAAAACAAGCAAGGTCAGACATAAAGTATGGCAAGTCCAGTGACTTTCAGCATATGAACAGATAATAATAATTATGACATGAAAATAAAACTGGATGCGAGATAACAGCAACAGGAGTAGCAGATATACTTAGGTTAAACAGAAAAAGAACAGAATGATGTAAGCTACTACTTTTCACCTCTCTGCACTAATACTAGTATAACAGGATTAGGTGTCTCCCCAATGTCTAAACTGAAACAGAAACGGGAACAGAATAATTTCCACAGAAGAGATGCTAGTAATGGGCCTTTACCACCCCAACAGAAACAGACAGAAATAGAATGCTAATAATGGGCCTTTACCACCCGAACAGAAGGTACAGAAATAGAAACAGATTAATCCCTACGGAAACAGAATGTAGAATTAGGAGTACACTAGTAAATAAGCCTTTACCACCCGAACAGACGGTACCACGCAGAAATAGACAGGTGTTACCACCCAACAGAAACAGACGGTACCAACAAAAACAGACACAACTAAGTGTACCCTAAAACCCTACCCCAAGCGATCGGCTCCCTAATACATAAATACCCTGTGCCAGCCCCACAAAAGGGTGTATCATCCCCCAAAGTGGCAACCATTAAATGACACAGACCTATTTACAGATGTCACGGCGTCTTACATCCTCAGAGGCAGACCGGGATCCATGCACGCACATGACCCGGTTGGAACGCACCATCAACACCCCTCGCCATTATCAGAATGAACCGCTTATAATTAGTTCAGTAAGCGTGCCCGGACCCTACCTACTGTTGGGTCAAAGTTTTGATACCAGAAAGGGTTACTGACTAATATGGGTCCCAAACAACAAATGACACAAGTAATTTCCCTCCTAACCTTGTATCCCCAGACTAACAGATTTCAGATTAACTTGTTTACAAGTTCAGACATACAGAGTTCAAATCAACTAGTTCACAAATCAGACAAGTTTTCAGACTAACGGATCAGATATACGGATTTAACAGATTTACAGATTTGTTTAACTTTGTAATTGGGCCTACAGATTCACGAAATGGGTTTGTTAAATTCATTAGTCCAATTGGTTCAACCCTATCCACCCAACTCGTTTTAGACATCATATTTATCTTAGATTTGTATTAATTAAAAATTAATGCGCAGACCTCTCACATTAGAATGACATTTTGCGGCCACTGGTTAGGCCGGTTGGTTCCAGGCAGATTTCTGCCGCAAACTGAGTCTAACCTCGGGTTTCAAGCACGTTATGACTAACTTCTCACATTAGAACCTATTGTTTGCGGCCACTGGATATGCCGGGCGGTTCCGGGCAGGATTACGCCGCAAACTCATTCTAACCTCGAGTTAGCCATGTTTCATATTTAGCCAATGCATTCATTCACAGACTATGCTAATATCAGACTAATCATGCTAATTTAACAAATTAACTTCTGTACAAGTTACAGCAGATTATTCGAGATTCTATTAACAAGTTTTGCTCAATTTTAAATTGAGCCTACAGATTTACATACTTCAAATTTCAGCATTTCAGTTCCAACAGATTACGTCATTCAACAGATTAAACAGATAACAGATCTTGCAGATTAGGCGATTTAGCAGATTTAACAGATAAGGCAATTTAACCTAATTAGCAGATTAGGCAATATAACAGAACTAGCAGATTAGACAATATAACAGATTTAATCATTCCTTAAAGTTTCATAGACATATCTTGCCTAATTATAAATTTGGCCTAAGTTTGCATGTCTAAATAGTTGTCATGATTCACAATATGATCATATACCCCACGTTTGCATTGAATTAACATAGCACAGATTATGGTCATAATTTACCATATAACACATGTCCCAAATGTAGTTAAACTTGCCTAGTACAAAAGATTCACATATAAATTATACCAAACATAGCCATCGATTTCAATGCATGTCATATATTCAAAAATCTTCCACTTAGGTGTTATTCACATTTAATAGTTATCAAATCTTAATATAGATCTTCACACCTAAGTCATATTCTCTTTTTATCTCAAGTCATGAATCGTTACATAGACAATATGCCCAACAATTTAGAACTTTAAATTATAACATATCTTAATTCAAAATATGCGTTATGTCAAATGTCTCAAGTCACATGTTAACATACAATGGTTCCTCTTCTTCCAATTCACAGAATATGCATAGATCTAAATCTAGTTTACAACATATGTCCTTTCAGTCACAGATTAGCCATGTCCAATTATGCCATCATTCATGATTTGTCCCAAAGTTTAGCGTTTGTGCGTTAATCTCTTATGAGATGTGGTGCAGGCTCGTGGTAGCCTGGCTTTAGAACAGAAAGAATAAAGAGATACATAATAAAATAGATCAGAACAGCATGCACATAACCTCAAATTCAGAATTACCATCGTGTCCCAATTATAACTAAAGTTTATATCGGAAAATAACTGTACTTGCCTTTAGTGGTTTTAAGAAAGGATAATAAACTGTTGTTGATGCAGAAATGCTGAATTACTCCTCTTTAATTGTTGTTGTAGCTCTAAACTTTGATATGAGATTTGATTTAGCTTTTAATTCTGTTCAGGTTGGAAGAAGATGCATCAGTCCAATTTTTGATCCCAACAGAGTAGCGACGCCATTTTTATTTTTTATTTAGAACAGAGACAGAGTATAGACAGAGTGAAATTGTGTAGAGAAAATGAGGCTAGGGGGCTGTCTATATAGGATTAGGCAGACGAATCTAGACAGAAAACGAGACCGGATACATCAGAATGAACCAGGTTCAAAAACTTGGTTTCGGGAGCAGGTCGACCCCCAGGTCGACACTATGGTCGACCTGGCCTGGCCAGGTCGTCACTATGGTCGACCTGGCCCCTAGTAGGTCGACACTATGGTCGACCCCTAGGTCGACCTGGTCCATGGGCGGGAATTTTCCCGCCCAGCCTGTTCAGGGATTTTGAATTCGAATTTGAATTCGAATTTTCGAGCTGTTTTCGATTCTGAAATTCTCTGAAACTTCGGAGGGCCATATCTCCCTCATACGGACTCCATTTCTCAAAAACTCGGACTCGTTTCCAAGTAGAATTTCAAGACGAACGCAATGGCGCAACCTGTTTCCCTTGATTCTTATTTTAAAAATTAATTATTCTCTGATTTGTTACTTATACGATCATAGAAAATACGGGGTGTTACACTTCTAGTTACTGTAATTCTTTTCCTAATATGAAATTTAAATATACTGCAAATAGTAATTGTGCAGATATTTTGATTGCTCCTATTAGAATTGAGGAAGTTAAAAAATAACATTTTTTATGCTAAAAATGATAAAAGTCCCAGGCCTGATGGGTTTGCAAAATTCTATAAAACCCATTGGTCTGAAATTCAACCCTCTTTATGTGAATCTGTTTCAGAATTTTTTAACTCTTGTACGTTGTTAAAAAACACCAATCATAGTTTTTTAACTTTGATCCCTATAGTGGAAACTCCTTTAGGGCTTGATGATTATAGACCTATAGTCTGTTGCAATTTCTATTCTTTGTAATAGGCTGAAAAGTTTTCTCAGATTTATTATTTTGGAAAATTAGAGTGCTTTTATTCCTGGGAGATTAATTTCTGGAAATACTTTATTAGCTCATGAGCTAATAAGGGATTTTAATAAGAAAAATAAAAATCTCATGTGTATTAAGATTGACTTGCATAATGCTATTGACAAAATTAACAAAGATTTTATCATATACATTATGCAAAGGATGGGTTTAATGATAAGTTTTGTGAGTTAGTAAAGGAATGCATATCTAATGTGACTTACTATATTATGATTAATGGCTCCCCAAAGGGCTTTATCCATAGCAATAGAGGAATCAGACAGGGTGATCCTTTGTCACCATACATATTTTCTATTGTTACGGAATATTTTTCAATTCAAATGGAAATTGAATTGGCAAAGGGGAACATTAAGCCTATTAATATAAATAAGCCTCATATCACTCACTTATTATATGCAAATGATATGCTCCTTTTCTTAAAAGCTGATAGGATAAATACCTTCACTATTTGCAAAATTTTAGATAATATGGAAAAGTCTGCTGGTCTTACTGTTAATTCTAACAAGAGCAAGATTTACTTTAGTAAAGATGCTGTAATGGCCCGAATTTCCGTACCCTTTGGGTCAACTAATAACACCACACGACCAACCTAAATTACACAGAAATACGAATCATTAGTAGAAAGAAGTTAGAGGATGAGAAATAGAAAGAAATATTAGAATAGAAGAAAACGAAGAACACAAATCTCACATCAGGACGAATAAAATATATTATTTAACATAATTTTTAAAACATAAATCAGTAACTGTATATACATACCATCATCAAAGAACACTAGTTATTCCTGGAATAGTTATAAACCCCTGTTTCCGGATACAACATAGTACACAGCGGAAAATATGATAGTCTATAGCAAACAGGTGAAACCTCTTGCTTCAAGCTCCTCCAAAGTGAATCTGTAAAATCCCGACTACTTGACTGCCCGTACAAATATGGGCACCCAATAGTTTAGGAAAAAAAAACAAAATAAACTCTGAGTCAGTCATGAGACTGGTGTGAGTAAACTCCAACATTTGTTTAACTTTCAAAATCCTTTCGAAAGAAATGATAATCGTAAAACCGATCCACACATAAATACGGATGGCTTTACCTTACGATAACCAAAAATATTTTCGGTATCAAATCTAGTGATATTACAATAGTGTCTAAATCAAATAAATAGAAATATAGCGGAACGCTTGCATCTCACGCTCCATATATAATATTAAATTAAAAACCGTAGGGCGTTTATTAGAGATTGGATTTCCAACATGACAAGGTATGGAACCATCTTCCGATAGTGTATCTCTAAAGGGGAATACACTGGGTTTAACAAGAACGTCTTGCAACGCGGCCCACACATGGCTGGTCACTCATTTAACTTGAGTGTACCGAGCATGTTATCACCAACGGTTGTGATCAGCAACCGTTACCGAAAGCATATTTCACATCGCATCAATTTTCACACAGAATACAATCAAACAAGTCGTCCATGGTCTGTGGACGACGGGGAGCAGTTCATATATGCAGTTATACAATAAATAACTGTGCAGAAATAATATAGTGAGAGAATTCTCACATTGATCGGTTTTATTTCTGAATTCTGCTCTGTTTTGATTCGAATTTGCCTAAAATTCTGACGTGCTCTGTTTTTGTTCTGGTCAGTTCCATTGTGTAGTTCGCTTCACCACGATTCCAACGGACCCGGGTTTGTAATTTTCTGACATCGTATGAAAGAGATATGAATTTTATTACATTTCATTACAATTCAAAATAATTAATAAATTAATATTTCCTTAATTACTTCATTAGGCTTAATTAAGCCTTCTTCTTCTTCGTGATGTTCTGGACAAACCAAACCCATCCGTCGACTTCCAACTTCCTCCATCACGCCATCATCAGACCACCGGACTCCGATCATCTGCCACCACGCTGAGCGCCGAAGCGCTGCCATCCACCTCCGCCGGTGGGGCCCAACTCGAACATCACCTCGTGCCATAAAACAAGGTCGACGGTGTCACCTTTGCGCCTCCAATCCGAGCTCCTCCGTTTGCCAATTCCGATCAAACTAGTGTGGATTCGTAGAGCAAAGAAAGCTCTACGTTTTTTGCATTGGGAGTAGGGATTAATTCGAATCAGGTTAGGAGGATTTGTGGTTTGAATTGGGGAGCGATTTCGTCCATCCATTTGAAGTGGCGGCGGCAGCGTCGTTAATTGGGCTAGGGTTTGCTAAAGAAAGGGGGTTTTATAATAAATTTTTATTATTATTTAATTTCGTTTAATTCTAAAAAGTGGGGTTTCGTATCTGGTCTCAAATTCAAACCCAACGACTGTCGCCCCCAGCTAAATACCCCCATTCCGAACACAATGGGATAGGTTTCGTAGGTCCATTCGACTATTTCAGTCAGTTTCTCTTCAAATTAAAATATAAAACATTCAATATTTGATTTGAACGTACATTTCAATTTGCCGGGGCCACATACTGATTCTAAAAATTCCCGAAAAATGAATCTAGCTATGTTTTGACAATACGGTCCCAACAAAACTAGTTTCGTCGAATTCTGAGACCGTTTGAAAAATAGCCATTTTCTGGTCGATCCAATTTAACTGAAATTGACCAAACACATTTTCCTTTGCCACGCTCACATATTGATTCAGAAAATTACGAATTTTTGAATCTAACAATAACTTGACATCCCGGATCCAACAAAAGTGGTTTCGTCGAATTCTGAGGTCGTTTGCAAAATTTCCATTTTTAAAGGTCAGAATTCCATAGCGACTATTCTGAATTTTCAATTGGACGTAACTTTTGATTCCCGTTATGAAATTTCAATTTTTCGGATTCGTTGGAAAGATATTCTCAAATAGATTATATTATTTTTTGTTTCACTAAAATCTGGTTTATTTTGAATCCTATACATTCATTTGAAATTTGAAATCGAATTATCGAACTACCGCGTCATTTTCAATTCCTTTTATAATTAAAATAAAATATTTATAATCTAAAGACGATCTATATAAATATATACATTCTAATTCTATTCAAAATAAATTTTTCGTCGTTATTATTTAAAATAATTCATTTTAAATATTCAAATTTCAATAAAATTGCCAAAATAATAATTTTAAATTGGCTCGGATTTCCGGGTTATTACAACATACAACACCGAATAGAATAAGAAGCAAATGAAATTTCTCTAGATCAGCTGATAATACCCCTAATGGGAATGACCCATATGGCCATGCTGCCTGCCCGATTTTTTGTCATTTCCCGGGTGATGAGGCTCGAGGTCACGACTTATCCTTCAAGAACATCTTGCCACTATTTACTTTGAATGTCACCTTGTCAGATCCGTCCATTACATGTTGTCCTAGGACTGGACAAATCGAAGGCACCATTCTGTTAATCCATCTTTGGCAATTTCTACCTAGGATTAACAGAACAACCCTTGTACTTAACTCCGTCTTCAATTATCTTCAGCACAAGTTGAATCGTAGCGCTTATACCAATACAGAGTGGCTTTCAGATATTAAATCTGATCCCGGTCTCTCCATACTGATAACGAAGGTATAAATTAAATCAAAACCTTGATAGTCGGTGATATAACTATCAATGAAACATCCACACAATCAACGGTCCTAATTCCAATTGGAAATTCTACCGATCAAGCATCAAACAACACTGGCCCTTTTTTAAATCAATTCCTTATTATATTATCATTTCCAATCCTTCGTATCCTTTCAAAACTTGATTTCCTCTCTCGATTCTTGGAAAACCTTTCCAATACTATAATTTCTTTATTCGAGAAAATATCTCTTATTCCGGTTAGAAACATTTCTATATATTCAAGAAATCCTAATTTTTCTATATTTAGAAAATATACCTTATTAATATCGGAAAATACTTCCATATTCCATTTCTAAATTCCTCGTTGACCAATTCATTTCGTTTTCTACGAATAGAAAATATCTCTCATTTTATTTGGGAAAACGTTTCAAAATCCTTTAAATTAACCCGATGTTATAAAAACATAGTTTTAATAACTCAAACCATTTATCATTTACTAACTCACCATATTGCTAACCAATCTTCACTATCGAACATTAATCATTCCTCCATCAACCATGAAGTCAATCAAGTTGGGGTATAATTACCTCTCAGGCCTTGATTGAAAAACAATCTCAACTTTGGAATACTCAAAGCTCGCAACTTCAAACAAAACATCGCTTATGCGATTCTCGGATTCAATCTAAAAATCCATTGCTTTTACGAAAAACATTGATTATAATGATATCGTTATAATCGCTGTTTCCAACTATTTGATTTATAAAACATTTATTTTAACGATAGCGTTACAATCGCTGTTTAGCTTTATAGAACATTTATTATAATAGCAGCATTAAAATTGCTGTTTAGATTTACAAAACATTTATTATAACAGTAGTGTTATAATCATTATTTAGATTTTCAAAACATCTATTATAACAGTAACGTTATAATCGTTATTTCCAAATTATTTAATTTAGAAATATAACTTTTTATCTCATTCTTTAAATAGGTAAAATTAAAATAAAAAATAAAAAAAAGATTAAAACTTTATTTCAAACAGAAAGTAAGTAATACTTTCCTCGAATTTGACATTGTTAAATTCCAATATATATAACTTCCTTTGAATAGATCTTATATCCAATCGACATCCTAAACTTAGTAATATAACATTCGAAATTTTGGAATAACCCCATCATTACAGATCAACTCGATTTTCTATTCCATTCATATTATTATTTGAAATCTTATTGCCAAACCCAAATCCCTGTATAACCATTCCCAACTGCAACACATTTGCTTTTCAAATCATTATTCACTTTACCAAAACAATTTTCCGCTTTAATTGAAATACCATTTCAAAATACCCAATTTTCTACATTCGAAATGTTTTTTCTTTTGTATTTTTAATATCCCTTCTTTTGCTTATAAAATCAATACTTCGCTTATAAAACAACGACTATAACATTTTGAATATTATAGCTTCCCATTCAATTCTATAACTTCCATTTGTAGATTTCCTTCGCTTATAAAATTTGATTATACGTTTCCATTTTTACATATTCTCGTTTAAGGCCCAAATTATTTATAATTTGGTTTATAAAATCCAAATTGACTTCAAATTCCATTATAAAATTTATTGGTTTAAAACCAATATAAACCTGCTTACAAAATCTCCATTTTTATCTCATTTTATACAATTATAAGTATAAATCGTTTATAACCATTTGGTTCTTCTTCTTTTCTATTCTATTTACATATCCAATTCTTCTATTTACATATTCGACTAATTCCCATTGGGTATTCATTTTATACAAATAAATTATAAATCCATTTATAGCTATCTGTTTATAAAACCCTTACCATTTCAATTTAAAATACTTGATCTTTACCTTTTCAAACCATAAATATCATCCTTTCAGAAATAATTCATTTTAAATGGCATATTCGATGTAGTCGAGTCCCAATTGTAAATCCCTGTGGATTTATTTATATTCAAATTACATCCCGATTTTTATGAAACTCATCGTTTCTGTCGAGCCGACTTCCAATTCCACTTCCTAAATCCACGCTTGAATTTATATTATTACATTATCCAATGATAGTTATTTTACTTTATTTATAAACATTATTATAAACAAATTATTGTTTAATCCATTTAAATAAGTTTCTGTTTCTAATCCATTTGAAATCTAATTTCTATTTTGGAAATAATTTCCTTTCAACACCTCAATTTCTTTTCTACATTCTAAAATATTTTGTGGTATTTAAATACCAAAATTTTGGGCCAGTGTAATTCAAGAACAAAAAAATCAATCACCGGTCGTATATCACATCATATATCACAATAAATAAATAAGCAGTAAATAAAATGTTAAGGAATCCAGTTGGACCCCTCCAACCTGCTTCTCTGCATCCACAGATGTTAATCACATCAATGATATTATTTCACATCAATATGAAATATCAAAACTAATAATTGACCAACGATGTAATTATATCAACCATTTCAACCAAATTTATCAACTATTCATCCAAACAACCATCACAGTATAAAATAACGATAAATAAATTTAAAGCTCGTTTATATAAAAATATAAACGAGGCAGAGTTAATGAGTTTACTCACCTTGTTTTCCAGTTGTTGATTATGCTTTTATCTCATTTAAAATCAAACAACTGTTTGATTTTATCACGAAATTCCCACAGCTCTGTTTTCAGCAACATCAATTCCATAACATAGATTCCGCTTTTACGCATTCCATATGTCCAGTTTTGCTCGATTCCATTCATGAATGAACCTGTTATTGATTTTACAAGTTTACAACAATTCAAATGGTTTATAAATTTAAATTAACGTTTAACTTAATAAATCATGCATTAACGCTTATCCCTTGATTAGACTGCAAAGTTCACTGCGAATGAACTTCTTCCTCCAGTTCAAAATCTACTAACCTGTACCCACCACGTGATTCATTTCACTTCCCCAACCATCTTCCTTCACGAAAATTACCAGCGCTCACACAACCATGCTCCACTTTTCTTCCTTCCATCAGTCTGATCTTAACATATTTATTGCTCTACGCCTGAAAATCAGTATACCACACTATTAACAATTCTTACTCATCCTCAAATACATGACTGCTTGTAGCAAGCTTCCCTCCCACCAAAACAATTGGATCGAAGCCAGTAACTTCCATTCCTACTCATCATCGTACTTTCATTCATTCCATCTTATAAACACGCACACTACTTCCCACCTCCTTAGGTCACATAAGACGAACGCAAACTCCACCATCCCACTTAGCTTCAAATTCTTCTTGTACTCACCATTGAAAACCCATCCTTGAAGGAAAACCAAACCACGTAAACTCGTCTCCTGCACAAGCTCATCGCTACCATCCCTATGGCAATCACCTCGCGGCTCCCTTTCCTGATGCGTCGGTCAACCCTGTACAGTGACGACTGAATGCCAAATCTTATCATGTGTGTGCTATTCCACCTTCCAATCCCCAAAACTCATTCGAATTCGTGTATTCAACATCCAAACCCCCAAAAATCTCAGCCCTGACTTCACGCAAACTATAGCATGAATTAGAGGCATCGAATCCAAAAAAAAGAAAGAATGAAGAGCGATTGCTTGCAAACCTATAGGAATTGGTTTTTGAATTTTCATTGAGGGAATTGAATGGTTTCGATCTTCGAATTTGTTCAGAGGGGCGTTGCCTTGTTTCGTTAGTTGAACGAGAAATGGAAAGCACGAATCTTGTTTTTAGATGAAGGATTCGAGGGAGTTGGGTCGGAACAAGAGTATTATATGAATCAAAATTTGAACTCGTGTTGTTTTTTATTTATTGTAGGATTTAATTTGTTTTGAATTTTCTTTCTCGCGTTTGATTTTTCAGTTGGGGAAATGAGGATGGAGATGTATAGTATTTAAAAGAAGAAAAGCTTGGATGGCACTGTGTGTAAAAGCTTGGGGAGCACGGAAATCATATTGCGTGGCACACACGGATTGAATAATTTTGGCAGGCACGCTATTGCGAATGAAAACAAGGGCAGCTGCCATTTTGACTAAAGAATGAAGTAAGACATCGATACTGTAAATAATAGCTATATAGACAGTCAGTTTCATTGGACTGTGTTATCACACACTAGCCCTTTTGCATCATGATTTAATATATGTCTTCGTAGCAATCTATATTGAAGCATGTTGTCTAGTGGCATCATACTGCTCATGATGGTGAATAAATAAAATTCAAAATTTTATCAAGTTAAAATACCATGTAAAACCTTGTTCATTCATTACAGTTTAGCTTGTCAGTTTCAATGTTGCGTTTATCCATTTTACATGCGAGTGAACAAATAATTCAAATTTGATTTTGCACTAGAATTAATTATATATATATATATATATATATATATATATATATATATATATATACGTTTAACTTCGTTTTTAATTAATAAATTTATTATTAAAATCCAAATTAACATTAAAAAAATTATAAATATTCAAACTCAACGGCTACAAAATCTGGGTCATTACATTCCTTCTCTCTTAAAAGAATTTCGCCCCCGAAATTGCTAAGCAGTAAAAATGCTATAACTCCAACTCCTCATAACCTGCTTAGTTGAAATCTTATATTCCATATCATCATAACCCAGTTCTTGCCTAACCTTCGAATTCTCATACCAATACTCGACTATTCATAGTTCTTTCCAAATGATCTATCCATCATTTTTGGACAATCCATCATCGCTTTCTTGTCTTTAATCCATATGCTTTTTTGCATATCCATACCCATTCCAATTGATTTTAAATCCATTTATCAATTTCATTATTCCACTTGAATTTTTATTAAATAATTCTGGTTTTCTTATTTCAATTACAATTAACATTCGATTTTAAATTATCAAAATTTTCTTGAAAATTTTCTACCTCTTTAAATTTTCGAAATATTTCGCCAGCATCTCCTTTGCACAGCTTAATCAGTACAACCGCAACTCGCCTTTCTAGGCCTCCTCCAATCCAAAAGAAAATCAGAAAGCCAAGCAGCTTGCCCCATAGACTCATAAAGCAATCAAACCCAAGTAATATTGTAAACATGTACCTTTTTGTTGGGCATAAATTCTATCTCTTGCATTTGCTTCCATTCAATATCTGCTCAGTATATATGTATCCATTTCCAGTTGGTTTTCAAATCAACCCAACTTCCAGCTGTTTTTACTCTCTAATCAACTTCTGATTAATTCACTTTCATTCTATCAATTCAAATCTGAATTCTATTTAAGTCAATCCACTTATTATACTTGAATCCAAATTTATCACAATTCTATTTCAATTAACAGCATCCAATATATATTCAACTTGCTTATTCAGAAGTCGAATTCATATTAATAATTCGAATCCCAACATTCTCTTCATTTAATTTCATTCGAAATTATTTCATTCATTTGATACATTTTTAGCATTTCAATCTATTCAACTTATACAAGTTAAATTTTAATTTCAGAATTCAAATTCCCGGGTTTTATTTCAAATTTGTTTGAAATCATATATATTTATTCACATATATTTATAATCAACTCAATTCAAAACATTTGAATTTCTAAAACAACTCTATTTTTCTCAAACAATTTCCATTAATAAATCTACTATGGTAGCAATCCATCACTTAGAAACTCGAAAATGAATACTGATAATGTCGCGATCCATTATTAGAATTATTTTCTCGCCACTGGAGTGATTTCAGCGCTTACATTTTCAAAATCCATTTAAAACCATTCTTATTCAAAAATACTTTAAAGAAATGTTAAATTACTTTATAATGTTTCAGAAAATATTTTCTAAACACCCGGAATTTAAATTCCAATTCTGGTTCAAACTTAATCTTGGTTTATCTCATTTGTGTACATTATCCAAATATAAATTATATTTGGTTATATCTATAACAATTTCAATATTTCATAATTTCATTTGATTGTAATAACAATCAGCACTTCCCTATATTATAATATCCCAGAAATTATTCTTTTTATATCAAAATAAATTTTGGGCAAAATTATTTCATTTACCCATTTTAAAACAATATTGTATCGAATTGCTTTGTTCAGTAGTTTAGAAACACCTATCGATACAGTTGTACATCCTGTATCGACCAGAATTCATAAACCACTCAACGAACCAACCAACACAATATAAAACAATTTCATATCAAATCTACAAATACGCGCTTACATATATACACTCAAATTCAATTTAGGTATTACTAACTCCATCTCTATTGAATCATGCCACAGAGCCAAGGTTACCACTCAACCTTCAGCTCTGATACCAAATGTAATGGCCCGAATTTCTGTACCCTTTGGGTTGACTAATAACACCACACTACCAACCCAAATTGCATAGAAATACGAATCATTAGTAGAAAGAAGTTAGAGGATGAGAAATAGAAAGAAAGAAATATTAGAATAGAAGAAAACGAAGAACACAAATCTCACAGCGGGACGAATAAAATATATTATTTAACATAACTTTTAAAACACAAATTAGTAACTGTATATACATACCATCATCAGAGCACATCAGTTATTCCTAGAACAGTTATAAACCTCTATTTCCAGATAAAACATAGTACACAACGGAAAATATGATAGTCTATAGCAAACAGGTGAAACCTCCTGCTTCAAGCTCCTCCAAAATGAATCTGTAAAATCCCGACTACTTGACTGCCCGTACAAATATGGGAACCCAAGTTCGGTAGGCTTTACAACCATCCCTCAATCCCCAAGTCAGCGGGCTAACATCCCACCGTGGCTTACACTGGTACCCCACCAACTCATTTTACGGCCAGCCTTTCGACCACACAATCAACCCTCCCTTACTTTCGAGGGACATGTAGAGGTAAGAGTCTCCCGTTCGCCACCTAATGAGAAGCAAGATCTATCTATCATGCGCACCCAGCTAACACGGCCAGCAACAAGTTGGAGTATAATTACCTCTCAGACCTTAATTGAAAAACAATCTCAACTTTGGAATACTCAAAGCTCGTAACTTCAAACAAAACATCGCTTACGCGATTCTCGGATTCAATCTAAAAATCCACTGCTTTTACGAAAAACATTGATTATAACGATAGCGTTATAATCGCCGTTTCCAACTATTTGATTTAGAAAACATTTATTTTAACGATAGCATTACAATCGCTGTTTAGCTTTATGGAACATTTATTATAATAGCAACGTTAAAATCGCTATTTAGATTTACAAAACATTTAGTATAACGGTAGCGTTATAATCGTTGTATAGATTTACAAAACATCAATTATAACAGTAGCATTATAATCGTTATTTCCAAATTATTTAATTTAGAAATATAACTTTTTATCTCGTTCTTTAAATAGGTAAAATTAAAATAAAAAATAAAACATAGATTAAAACTTTATTTCAGATGGAAAGTAATTAATACTTTCCCTGAATTTGACGTTGTCAAATTCCAAAATATATAACTTCCTTCGAATAGATCTTATATCTGATCGACATCCTGAACTTAGGAATATAACATTCGAAATTTTGGAATAACCCCATCATTACAGATCAACTCAATTTTCTACTCTATTCAAATTCTTATTTGAAATCTTATTGCCAAACCCAAATCATTATATAACCATTCCCAACTGCAACACATTTGTTTTTCAAATCTTTATTCACTTTACCAAAACAATTTTTGTAACACCCCACATCTGTTAAGGTCACTCACAAAGGGAATGCCTTAACTTCAATGGAGTATTATGGGTACTTGAACAGAAATATTACAAGACAGACATATAAAACAACGGAAAATAAAGTGGAAGTACTTCAAATCATTTATTAGATATAAATGTTTACAAGAAAAGCCCATCAACTTCCAATACCCAATTTCATAGTTAAAATATCTGTCTTGCTCAAAAACAAAGAAGCATAAAAACAAACTGCTGTATTCCCCAATAAAGCAAAGCAAGCCATAGCCAAGAGAAATCCAAGCCATACATGAAAGAGCCTTGGAGCTTGGTAAGATCCGAACAAAGCTGTATTCCCACCCTGTGAACCGGGGGGGGGGGACGGAAGAAAAAGAGGCGAAACAAAACGGGTCAGTCATAAAGACTGAGTAAGTCCTAGTGACTTTCAGCATAAAAATTGGTAAAGATAACATGGCATGAATAAAATGAAAGTAAACATAAGCATGATAACAAGGTAGGCAAGATAAACTAAGATATCAAGATAAATTATGATAACAAGAAAAACTAAGGTAACAAGATAAACTTCGGGCACGATGAAACAAGTATAACATCCCATAATTCCTATCAAGTATCCCACCGCATGGTTTCTATCAAGAATAACATTGCAAGGTTTCTAAGCTTTACCATTAAAACAATATCTATTTGCTCTGCACCACCTAACTAGCATCCTCATAAGTGTCTTACATTGAATGATCCGTATTGCTACTAGTGTCCCAACCAGTGCCTTGTGTAACAAGGATCCGTACCCCTACTAGTGTCCCAACTAGTAGCCCGTGTTATATAATAATTACAACGTGATCCCAATCCCCGCAATTATGGTAGCCTTCAGGTGTACATCGATTTTGAGGATTCCACCTCGATCACCCCAATGGCCATGTATATATTCGATGCACCCTTACTACCTTATCGATCGGCTCCCTACTTGACCTAGTTCTCGTTTGTGTCACGCGGTCCCCTACTTGTAGATACCTGTGCTGGTCCCACCATGGGCTGTATCAAGTCCCATGGTGGCAACCCTGACACAATCAAGATGCACATCTTTATACCTACTGATGCCCAGTGGCTAAATTTTCTGCGCCGAAGTGTGTGCACGCCCGCACTCCATTAGAACCTGCACTGTTGCACCAACCGCTGCTAATTTGACCTCTTATAATCAGCCCAGTAATCGTGCCCCACCCTGCCTAGCTCAGGGTTCCATTGATACCTAATGTGGGTTACTGCTGAAATGGGTCCCCGTTACTAGGTTTTTCTAATGGTTAAGTCTGTGGGCCTATATTCTCTGATATTACCCACCAACCCTGATGTGTACTTAACCCCGCTACTGATTCAAGCATGTGTATTTAATGGTTAAGTGTATGTGGGCCTATATTTACTAATATTACCCACCAACCCGATATGTACTTAACCCTCCTACTTGTTATGTTACCATGGTTAAGTGTTTACCTTAGTTAACTTAACCTTTCTCGCTTATTATGTTTGATTGGTTAAGTGTGGTTTATTAACTTAACCCAGTTCGTCTGTCTGGTTACATTGGTTAAGGATTTTCTTGTTAACTTAACCCCGTGTGTTACTTAACCCTACCACGCATCACATCAGATTGGTTAAGTGCATGTTAACTTAACCCCATCCACTAGTCATATTATTATGGTTAAGTGTTATCAACTTATTCAAGTTAACTTAGCCCACCCGCTAATCCTGCTATGTTGGTTAAGTGTTACTACTTAACCGCAACCACTTGTCTAATTAACCCATTGTATTAGTTAAGTGTTCTCATTAACTTAACCTCACTCTCTAGTCCAGTTTAATCATGTTATAATGGTTAAGCATTTTCTTAACCTTACCTACTCCTGTAGTCAACATATTAAATTGGTTAAGTGTCCAGATTAACCTAACCCTACCCACCAATTTAGTTAACATGTTGAAATTGGTTAAGTGTTCTAGTTAACTTAACCCTACCAACCCTAGCTCAGCTCTAGTTGTCTTATTAGGGCACCAACCTCTCACATTAGACAGATATTGTTGTGGTTGCCGGTGTGCCGGTCGGGTCCGGGCAGTCTTACGCCACAACTCAGTCTAACCTCGGGTCTTTATTGGTCCTAATGCTTAGCCTCCCACATTGGATAGGTATTGCTGTGATTACTGGACAACCGGGCGGGTCCGGGAAGGTTTACATCACAACTCAATCCAACCTCGTGCTAAGCATATTCGTATTTTCCAATTTACATTAATTATGTAAATTATTCAAATTCATATTACTGCCCAATTTGTTTCAAATCAATCTCATTAAATTAGGTATATAATTAATGCTATTTTATGCCATAATTCTAATTTACATTTTAGTTATGTAAATTGTTCAAATTCAGATTTAATGCCTAATTTGTTTCCAATCAATCTCATTAAATTAGGTATATAATTAATACCATTTTATGCCATAAATCACTTATGTGACAAATTACCAATTTATGGCAAGTTTTCCTATAATTAATCATTTTAACCCACCGTTATCCCGTCTAATATTAGGCTAATTATCTTAGCCTAATTTACGTTCGTATGATTTTTGAGTATAAAGTTTAGGCTAAAAACTTAGCCTAATTTAATGTACACAAATACACAATCATAAACATGACAAAGGTATAATTTTGACATTGATAGCATAATTATTGTGAACATAATGGGGTGAACTTGCAAAATGACATCATGAACATTACAGGGGTGAACTTGCAAAATGACATCATGAACATTACAGGGGTGAACTTGCAAAATGACATCATGAACATTACAGTGTCATAAGTGTGAACTCGCAATTATAAGCTAATTCAACATATATGTGTATTTTTAACATAGGCCATATTAACATACATACATGAGAATTAGCAATATGAACTAATCAATATACATATGTTAATTTGCAACATAGGCAAATCAACATACACATGCGTTACTTGGCAACATAGATTAAATTAACATACTCACAAGCCAATCACAAATATATGATAAGTGTGGCATAGGTTTTTCTTATACATAAACATGTAGATTTGACAATATGTCGCATGAATCTACAACATAAACTTGCATAATAAACTTATTAATAATTCCCAATTAAACATGATAATAGAATCAAATCACTGGCATATTATACAACATGACAAACATTGTACTCAATAATTCCCAATCCAACATGATAATAGAATCAAATTACTGGCATAATATTATACAACATAACCAAACATAATAAGCATCGTACTATTTTCATTTGACCGCAAAACATGATTTTAATCTTAATTCACATTCCGCAAATATAGCTAAACTTACATCAATTTCACTTTATTTCATCGCCATATTATAATTAAATATTTAAATCTGAAAATAACTAGAACTTACAGAGAACGGCTAATGAATTAGGGAGTGAATTTGTCGTAGAAAGTTGCAGTGTCATTGATCTATCCTCTTGAATTTGTTGTAGAAGTATTGATCTTTGATTTGATTTGGGTTTGAACGCTTAAGCTTTAATTTGGAGACGGCGACCATGGCTCAAGAGAGATTCCAGCATTTAGGTGTCATATGAATTTGTGTCAGTTAGGCTAGGTCTAGGTGTTATTTTATAGGTGTAGCACTTCATTTCAGCCATCGGATTAACCCTAAAACCCATCCGGACCATCAAAACTCGTCCCGGGCCTCAAAAATGGGTTCTGGACCACCCCAGGCCGACCGGGTTGACCTGTACAGAGGGGGGGTCACACTATAGTCGACCTGGGGGGGGGGGGAGGGGCAGGTCGACTATAGTGTCGACACTATGGTCGACCTGGGTCAGTCTGCCAGAAAGTCTGCTGAAATCTTGTTTTGGCCATATCTTGGTCATACGGACTCCGATTTTCGAAAACTCGGACTCTATTTCGCGTATTTTTCCGAGAGGAACGCAATGGTGATGTCCATTTTACCTAATTCCTGATTCTTGAATTAGTTATCCTTATTTTACTATCTTTTCCGTTACATACATCGTTATCGAACTATTTTTTCTTCTCTTCCATGTATTAATTAATTCTTCTTATGCATCACCATTATTTACCCATCATAAGCATATTTTCATATATTTTATTTTATTTTTAATTATATTAAAAATACGGGGTGTTACATTCTCCCCTCCTTAAAGGATTTCGTCCCCGAAATCTTCAAGTTAAGAAGAATGTGTCCTACCATCCATCATCCATCTACTCAATCATCAATCACAGGCATTCATTGTCCTTAAGAGATTTCTAATGCTGTATGAACATATGCAAGAAGTGTGTGTATATGTTCCTTGTCTAATGCAAATGATCAGGCCTGATTGATCTTCTAGATGCAAAATATGTTTAGTGCCATGAGTCCAACATGTATGCAAATAGTCCTAGTCACATAAACACTATATGCGTGCACAAACATCCATCCATATGCAAATTCACATGATAACACATTCAATTTCATCCACAAACAAGTGTAAACACTCATGCATATGCAATATGAAAGGTGATTGAGCCGATCTAGTGCCTAATGTGTGTAAATGCATCCACGAGCAACCACTAGCAACCACTTGCAGCCACTTGCAACCATCAATCATAACATGTCTCAAACACATGTTTACACCCAATTGTTCCTATCTAAAGGTATAGTCGAATGATAGAAGAAAGTAAAAACTTTGTGCCCATTAGGCAATGTCAAACCTGGAAATCTATGCCACATATATATTGATTAGGAGAAGAACTCTCTAAGCATCAGCCCCGAAGACCGAAATCAACATCAGACTGACACCCAAAGAATTACTCAACCCAACCAATATATATGATTCTAGGAAACTAAGCATGATGGAATCCTTTTAGGTCACAAGGGAATCCCTTCCTAAGACCAACCCGTATCCTATAAAATCCAAAAAGTTTAGTCCACCCGACGGACATCCTCAAGCCCTAACATATATTACTAACAGACGAGTCATACTCCCTATGAGGTTCGCAATAGAAATAGGATTGAGAATAGGACCGAGAGGATATACACAAAAGATAGCATGTGAGTAAGCTCTATAGGAAAAGAGAGATCATGGATATACTCTTAAAAAGAGATATGATGCGTGAATCTAGTCTTCAATCTTCTAAGTCGCATTTCTTTGAGCTTAACTCCATTGTGCTTTGACCGCCTTTAACTTCACAATTCCGTAGCTTCTTAATTCTTGTTTCCAAAATATGGGTTGGAATCCATTTCACTTTTGCCTCTCGTTCCACTTTCACTTATTCTCCTCCTAGTATACTCGGCTCAAACATAATTGCGTACTCATGGTTTCATGCAAGCTCTCCAAAATTCACTAGTGAATCTTGGATCTCGTCCACTTACTATCAGGTATTCCACATAGAAGAACTATCTCTTGGAAATAAATGCCAACCATGTTGCAAAATGTACTTACTAAGGTGATTCTCTACAACTCATGCATAAGCGAAATGACCCATCCGCCTTAGTGGCAAACACTACTCGATCGGATTACAAATTACCAATAAATGTGTCAAGAGATTCTAGGAAACAAATCATGATAGAACCCTAAAGGTTACCTGCGACTTCGAGGGTATTACCGAGGCAAGTCAAGAGTCTAACTACCCTCTTTTCAAAACCGAGAAGGTCACCCTTACTGGATAACCACTCCATCGCTAGAATCAACCCATAGCCCAAAACATAAACATTACTTCTAGACTCAACACTTAGCATAGACATTCTCAAATCCAAACAAGTCATGAATAAATGAGCCGATTTCCCCAACAGGATTTGAGAAAAGAAGAAAAAAAAATGGGATCCTCTACCATGCTAGTACTAAGGTGCAAAGACTCAACTTTCGAAGCAGAATTAAAAGGATGCGATGTACAAAAACAAAATTCTAGTGGGATGATAGAAAAGAAAAGCTAAACCTTTAACAGAAATGTTACCACCCTCTTAGGTACGCTAGTGGTGAGAGCATTCAATTGCCCTCTCGACGATCCTGTCCCTTGCCCTTGTCCTATAATACTTAACTACATGTCACTTCTCACTAAAGATACTCTCTCTTGTCATGGGTTTTACTATTCTTTCACTTTGCCCTCTTTCCTCTCACCTTTTTCCTCCTTCGTGGATTAAGCTATAACAACTAGTTTCTTGTTCTTACTGTCCTTGTATAGTTTGTTAACAAGTCTCTCGAAGCTACCCCCAACGCATTGACACTCTACCCAACTTGAAATAAGATTAGACGTAGATGGGACTACCATGGCTACAGACGGAGGTTGGGCACTCCTTTGCCCTCCAACATGTGTCGGATGCCTACGAAACTATGGTGAAAAGAGTGAGAAGAGATTTCAAGAGAGAATCAAAAGATAGTGCATATGGCTTTGGGGAATATGCCTTTTAATTAAAACAAAATTTTCTTGAAAATTTGCTTCTTTGTAAATGTTTTGAAAATAATTTCAGAAGGTTTTTGAAAACTTTTGCCCAGTATGGTTACCTTATGCTCTGATACCAAATGTAACACCCCACATCTGTTAAGGTCACTCATAAAGGGAATGCCTTAACTTCAATGGAGTATTATGGGTACTGGAACAGAAATATTACAAGACAGACATATAAAACAGCGGAAAATAAAGTGGAAGTACTTCAAATCATTTATTAGATATAAATGTTTACAAGAAAAGCCCATCAACTTCCAATACCCAATTTCATAGTTAAAATATCTGTCTTGCTCAAAAACAAAGAAGCATAAAAACAAACTGCAGTATTCCCCAATAAAGCAAAGCAAGCCATAGCCAAGAGAAATCCAGGCCATACATGAAAGAGCCTTGGAGCTTGGTAAGATCTGAACTAAGCTGTATTCCCACCCTGTGAACCTGGGGGGGGGGGGAATGGAAGAAAAAGAGGCGAAACAAAACGGGTCAGTCATAAAGACTGAGTAAGTCCTAGTGACTTTCAGCATAAAAATAGGTAAAGATAACATGGCATGAATAAACTGAAAGTAAACATAAGCATGATAACAAGGTAGGCAAGATAAACTAAGATATCAAGATAAACTATGATAACAAGATAAACTAAGGTAACAAGATAAACTTCGGGCACGATGAAACAAGTATAACATCCCATAATTCCTATCAAGTATCCCACCGCATGGTTTCTATCAAGAATAACATCGCAAGGTTTCTAAGCTTTACCATTAAAACGATATCTATTTGCTCTGCACCACCTAACTAGCATCCTCATAAGTGTCTTACATTGAATGATCCGTATTCCTACTAGTGTCCCAACTAGTGCCCTGTGTAACAAGGATCTGTACCCCCTACTAGTGTCCCAACGAGTAGCCCGTGTTATATAATAATTACAACGTGATACCAATCCCCGCAATTATGGTATCCTTCAGGTGTACATCGATTTTGAGGATTCCACCTCGATCACCCCAATGGCCATGTATATATTCGATGCACCCTTACTACTTTATCGATCGACTCCCTACTTGACCTAGTTCTCGTTTGTGTCACGCGACCCCCTACTTGTAGATACCTGTGCTGGTCCCACCATGGGGTGTATCAATTCCCATGGTGGCAACCCTGACACAATCAAGATGCACAGCTTTATACTTACTGATGCCCAGTGGCTAAATTTTCTGCGCCGAAGTGTGTGCACGCCCACACTCCGTTAGAACCTGCACTGCTGCACCAACCGCCCTAATTTGACCTCTTATAATCAGCCCAGTAATCGTGCCACACCCTGCCTAGCTCAGGGTTCCGTTGATACCTAATGTGGGTTACTGCTGAAATGGGTCCCCATTACTAGGTTCTTCTAATGGTTAAGTCTGTGGGCCTATATTCTCTGATATTACCCACCAACCCTGATGTGTACTTAACCCCGCTACTGATTCAAGCATGTGTATCTAATGGTTAAGTGTATGTGGGCCTATATTTACTAATATTACCCACCAACCCGATATGTACTTAACCCTCCTACTCGTTATGTTACCATGGTTAAGTGTTTACCTTAGTTAACTTAACCTTTCTCGCTTATTATGTTTGATTGGTTAAGTGTGGTTTATTAACTTAACCCCGTTCGTCTATCTGGTTGCATTGGTTAAGGATTTTCTTGTTAACTTAACCCCGTGTGTTACTTAACCCTACCACGCATCACATCAGATTGGTTAAGTGCATGTTAACTTAACCCCATCCACTAGTCATATTATTATGGTTAAGTGTTATCAACTTATTCAAGTTAACTTAGCCCAACCGCTAGTCCTGCTATGTTGGTTAAGTGTTACTACTTAACCGCAACCACTTGTCTAATTAACCCACTGTATTAGTTAAGTGTTCTCATTAACTTAACCTCACTCTCTAGTCCAGTTTAATCATGTTATAATGGTTAAACATTTGCTTAACCTTACCTACTCCCGTAGTCAACATATTAAATTGGTTAAGTGTCCAGATTAACCTAACCCTACCCACCAATTTACTTAACATGTTGAAATTGGTTAAGTGTTCTAGTTAACTTAACCCTACCAACCCTAGCTCAGCTCTAGTTGTCTTATTAGGGCACCAACCTCTCACATTAGACAGATATTGTTGTGGCTGCCGGTGTGCCGGTCGGGTCCGGGCAGTCTTACGCCACAACTCAGTCTAACCTCGGGTCTTTATTGGGCCTAATGCTTAGCCTCCCACATTGGATAGGTATTGCTGTGATTATTGGACAGCCGGGCGGGTCCGGGCAGGTTTACATCACAACTCAATCGAACCTCGTGCTAAGCATATTCGTATTTTCCACTTTACATTAATTATGTAAATTATTCAAATTCATATTACTGCCCAATTTGTTTCCAATCAATCTCATTAAATTAGGTATATAATTAATGCCATTTTATGCCATAATTCTAATTTACATTTTAATTATGTAAATTGTTCAAATTCAGATTTAATGCCCAATTTGTTTCCAATCAATCTCATTAAACTAGGTATATAATTAATACCATTTTATGCCATAAATCACTTATGTGATAAATGACCAATTTATGGCAAGTTTTCCTATAATTAATCATTTTAACCCACCGTTACCCCGTCTAATATTAGGCTAATTATCTTAGCCTATTTTACGTTCGTATGATTTTTGAGTATAAAGTTTAGGCTAAAAACTTAGCCTAATTTAATGTACACAAATACACAATTATAAACATGAAAAAGGTATAATTTTGACATTGATGGCATAATTAATGTGAACATAATGGGGTGAACTTGCAAAATGACATCATGAACATTACAGGGGTGAACTTGAAAAATGACATCATGAACATTACAGGGGTGAACTTGCAAAATGACATCATGAACATTACAGGGGTGAACTTGCAAAATGACATCATGAACATTACAGTGTCATAAATGTGAACTCGCAATTATAAGCTAATTCAACATATATGTGTATTTTTAACATAGGCCATATTAACATACATACATGAGAATTAGCAATATGAACTAATCAATATACATATGTTAATTTGCAACATAGGCAAATCAACATACACATGCGTTACTTGGCAACATAGATTAAATTAACATACTCACAAGCCAATCACAAATATATGATAAGTGTGGCATAGGTTTTTCTTATACATAAACATGTAGATTTGACAATTGTCGCATGAATCTACAACATAAACTTGCATAATAAACTTATCAATAATTCTCAATTAAACATGATAATAGAATCAAATCACTGGCATATTATACAACATGACAAACATTGTACTCAATAATTCCCAATCCAAGATGATAATAGAATCAAATCACTGGCATAATATTATACAACATAACCAAACATAATAAGCATCGTACTATTTTCATTTGACCGCAAAACATGATTTTAATCTTAATTCACATTCCGCAAATATAGCTAAACTTACATCAATTTCACTTTATTTCATCGCCATATTATAATTAAATATTTAAATCTGAAAATAACTAGAACTTACAGAGAACGGCTAATGAATTAGGGAGTGAATTTGTCGTAGAAAGTTGCATTGTCATTGATCTATCCTCTTGAATTTGTTGTAGAAGCATTGATCTTTGATTTGGGTTTGTACGCTTAAGCTTTAATTTGGAGAAGGCGGCCATGGGTCAAGAGAGATTCCAGCAGCATTTTGGTGTCATTTGAATTTGTGTGAGTTAGGCTAGGTCTAGGTGTTATTTTATAGGTGTAGCGCTTCATTTCAGCCATCGGATTAACCCTAAAACCCATCCGGACCATCAAAACTCGTCCTGGGCCTCAAAAATGGGTTCTGGACCACCCCAGGACGACCAAGTCGACATGTAAAGAGGGGGGGTCGACACTATAGTCGACCTGGGGGGGGGGGGGCAGGTCGACTATAGTGTCGACACTATGGTCGACCTAGTTCAGTCTGCCAGAAAGTCTGCTGAAATCTTGTTTTGGCCATATCTTGGTCATACGGACTCCGGTTTTCGAAAACTCGGACTCTATTTCGCCTATTTTTTCGAGAGGAACGCAATGGTGATGTCGATTTTACCTAATTCCTGATTCTTGAATTAGTTATCCTTATTTTACTATTTTTTCCGTTACATACATCGTTATCGGACTAATTTTTCTTCTCTTCCATGTATTAATTAATTCTTCTTATGCATCACCATTATTTACCCATCATAAGCATATTTTCATATATTTTATTTTATTTTTAATTATATTAAAAATACGGGGTGTTACATTTTTCCGCTTTAATTGAAATACCATTTCAAAATATTCAATTTTCTACTTTCTAAACGTTTTTGCTTTTCTCTTTTTAATATCCCTTCTTTTGCTTATAAAATCAATACTTTGCTTATAAAACAACGACTATAACATTTTGAATATTATAGCTTCCCATTCAATTGTATAACTTCCATTTATAGATTTCCTTCGCTTATAAAATTCGATTATACGTTTCCATTTTTACAAATTCTCGTTTAAGGCCCAAATTATTTATAATTTGGTTTATAAAATCCAAATTAACTTCAAATTCCATTATAAAATTTATTGGTTTAAAACCAATATAAACCTGCTTACAAAATCTACATTTTTATCTCATTTTATGCAGTTATAAGTACAACTCGTTTATAACTATTTGGTTATTCTACTTTTCTATTCTATTAACATATCCAATTCTTCTATTTACATATTCAACCAATTCCCATTGGGTATTCATTTTATACAAATAAATTATAAATCCATTTATAGCTATCTGTTTATAAAACCCTTACCATTTCAATTTAAAATACTTGGTCTTTATCTTTTCAAACCATAAATATCATCCTTTCAGAAATAATTCATTTTAAATGGCATATTCGATGTAGTTGAGTCCCAATTGTAAATCCCTGTGGATTTATTTCTATTCAATTTACATCCCGATTTTTATGAAACTCATCGTTTTTGTCGAGCCGACTTCCAATTCCACTTCCTAAATCCACGCTTGAATTTATATTATTACATTATCCAATGATAGTTACTTTACTTTATTTATAAACATTATTATAAACAACTTCTTGTTTAATCCACTTAAACAAGTTCCTGTTTCTAATCCATTTGAAATCTAATTTCTATTTTGGAAATAATTTCCTTTTAACACCTCAATTTCTTTTCTACATTCTAAAATATTTTGCGACATTTAAATACCAAAATTTAGGGCCGGTGTAATTCAAAAACAACAGAATCAATCATCGGTCATATATCACATCATATATCACAAAAAATAAATAAACAGCAAATAAAATGTTGAGGAATCCAGTTGGATCCCTCCAACCTGCTTCCCTGCATCCACAGATGTTAATCACATCAATGATATTATTTCACATCAATATGAAATATCAAAACTGATAATTGACCAACGATGTAATTATATAACCAATTTCAACCAATTTTATCAACTATTCATCCAAACAACCATCACAGTATAAAATAACGATAAATAAATTTAAAGCTCGTTTATATAAAAATATAAACGAGGCAGAGTTAGTGAGTTTACTCACCTTCTTTTTCGGTTGCCGATTCTGCTTTTATCTCATTTAAAATCAAACAACCGTTTGATTTTATCATGAAATTCCCACAGCTGTGTTTTCAGCAACATCAATTTAATAACATAGATTTCGCTTTTACGCTTTACATGTGTCCAATTTTCCTTGATTCCGTTCATGAATAAACCTGTTATTGATGTTGCGAGTTTATAACAATTCAAATGGTTTATAAATTTATTTAATGTCCATTATTAAATTAATTACCGTTTAACTTAATAAATCATGCATTAACGCTTATCCCTTGATTAGACTGCGAAGTTCACTGCGAATGAACTTCTTTCTCCAGTTCAAAATCTAATAATCTATACCCACTGTGTGATTCATTTCACTTCCCCACCTGTAACACCCCGTAATTTTATAACATTAAAATTCACAAATTAAAGTATACTTAATTTTTAGAAAAGAATTAAGTGAAATGGGTTGCGTAGAGAAATATATATATTGATATATATATAAAAATTAAAAATTAAATAAATAAATATGCGAAAAAGTTCAAAACAGCGAATTGGGAGGGGGGAATGACCGAACCGGCCCATTTTTGAGGTCGACCCGAGCCCCGTTGGGTCGACTAGGGGTTAATCCAGGGTGTTTGGCTGTCAACCCGTGGGCCGATTCGCTCAAATGCAGATTTTGCATTTGGTTGGTTCTCATGGTTCAGGGTTAATCTAATGGTCCTAAATAACTTCCGACACCTATAAATACATCCTAATACTAACCCTGAACCTAATTAAAATTGAAACAAAAGCCATTATGCCGTCGCCATGGAACTCAGTGTAGCCGCCGCCAACTAAAGAGGAAGATAGCTAATCAATTCAACCTAATTCAAGCTTAGAGCTTCAACAACGAATCAACTAACGTCGCTACAACAATTCTGCATCAAGTTTGATCAATTGTTCATAATTCTTTAACCACGAAAGGCAAGTTCAATTTCTCTAATCAAGATAATTATTAAATTAAGTAAGATTAGATATAATTGTGGATTATATGGATATGATGTGAATTATTGACCGTATGATATGATTATGTTGTTAAATTGTGATGTTATCATACATGTTGTAAAGTTATGATCTATGTTGTAATTCTATGATTGGCTTATGTATAATCAAATCATCATGTTGTTTAAATGCTAGTTTGGTTATGTTGATTCATATGATAGATCATATGTATGTATGCAAGTTTAGATGTTGATTTAGACATAAATCACATGCAAGTTAGTAAAGATTATGACATCTATTTTAGATCAAAAGTTAGGCTATGACATGTATGAGTTATATGCTAAATCTTTACATGCTAGTTTATATGTTTAGAGGTAAATTTACACCATTGTTATGTTGCATAAATCACATATGCAAGTTTATATAAAAATATGAGTTTGGAATATGAATCATGTTATGCAAGTTTGTGGTTATTGCCTATGTAAATTTTGTGATGAAAATCTTATTCATAACATGCAGGTTCATACCTTTTAGGCCTATGTTTAGATCTATGATTTTATGCAAGTTATGTGGTAAATTCTCATATGCAAGTTAGGTATTTTTTGTATGTTATGTGAATATGTGGCGTTTTTTCCTTTTGTGAGTGACATTAATGGACATGGGGTGTTACACGTGGTATCAGAGCTGAAGGTTACCAGAACAGATAAGATATTTTGAGAAACTATTTTTCAAAAGCATTTTTATAAAGAATACTTTCAAAAATATGTTTGTAGAAGAGTATTTTTGAAAGAAAGGTTTGTTTTAAAAAACATAATCCCCAAGAGCCATATATCCTTCCTTCGACTCTCCGTTTTGAATCTCTTCCTCTTTCCCTTTTTTGGATTTCCCCTCCGCGTATAGATGCTTTTTCTAAGATAAATAGGGACTTCCATACGAAGGACGAAAAACCACTTCAAGGGACTTAGACGTTTGACGGGTTAGAAGTTAGTTCAAGGAAGTGGAGGGCTTGTTGATACCTTTAAGGTAGACGATGGGAGGAAGGTTCAAATAGCTGTTGGTTAATGAAGGACGAAACCTCATCTTGGTGGAAGGTCACGAATGGGGAATGTGAACAAGAAGGCTAGTAGTTATCCTTTTGGAGAAATAGGACACCTTATTAGGATTGTCCAAAGAGGCAAGGGAAAAGTACATGATCTTCTGGAGGGTAGTTATATTCCCTCATGGCTGGTTTACCTGATAGGGGTAGGACCGTCCAGGTAGAAATTTGGTTTCCTTTATCATCCTGTTCAAACTTTGTTTGATTCTGGCGCTTCATACTCGTTAGTATCTGCTTCGTTAGTTGAAAACACTGCACCTAAATACTAGTCTAGTTAAGGATCCCATCCTAGTCTCAAATCTTTTTGGTGGTTCGTCTCATCCTTCAGTGGTTTGTCGGGATTTGAGAGTGTCTATCTTGGATGTTGGATTTGAATGCAACGCCTTTGTCCTTGGTTTCACGGGCTATAGTTTGATTCTAGGGGTGGATTGGCTACCCAGGCGGGGTGCCATCCTAGATAGTGAAAGGAGGGTAGTTAGACTATTGATTCATTATGGAAAGACCCTCATATTTCTTGTGACCCTAGGGGTTCAGTGACGTTTAGCTGTCTCGAATCTCTTGACGTATCCAACGGTGATTTGGAATCTTTTCGTGTGGTCCGTGAGTATAGTGACGTCTTCGATGAAGTGCGGGGTTTACCTAGAGGTACGAGGTATTCGTGTGTGCCTAGGGGATAATGCAAAGTCAGTTAGGTGATTAGTGATGGTTTTGAAGCAAGACTAGCGAGGACAGCCAGAGTCGGTTAAGTGCCCAATTATTTGTTTTGCTAGTATCATCTCACGTAGATTGTCTGAAATCGGAGGAGGTATTCCTTGGGTGCTTGTCTGATATTTTTTTAGGCCTTTGGGGCTTGTGCTTGGGGGATATCGAGTTCGAATAGGACGGCTTGCATGGGAGATGGATAGTTGCATGAGTTCACATGGATAGTATCTCGATAGATTTTGTTGATGGATTACCAAGATCGAGGAAGGGTAATACGGGGATTTGGGTTATAGTAGATAGACTTACTAAGAGCGCCCATTTTATTCCCGTGAAGAGTAAGAGGACTGCTCCATGGTTAGCTTCTGTATACGTCCGAGAGATAGTTCGTTTGCATGGTGTTCCTTCTAGCATAGTAAGTGACCGCGATCCTATCTTCACTAGTGAATTTTGGAGGAGCTTACAAGAAGCGGTAGGGACTCGGTTATGTTTGAGCACCGCATATCATCCTCAGACGGACGACCAAACCGAGAGGGTGAATCGTATTCTAGAGGACCTTTTGAGGCTATGTATCCTAGACTTTGGGGGTACATGGGAAGAGCATCTTCCATTGGTGGAGTTCGCATATAATAATAGCTTTCAGTCTAGCATTGGCATGGCACCTTTCGAAGCTCTTTATGGACGACCTTGTCGTTCACCTACACGTTGGTGGGAATCTACGGATAAGTTCTTACTTGGGCCCGATATGATTAGAGAGATTTCAGAGAAGATTGATTTGATTCGAAGAAGGATGAAGGCAGCGCAAGATAGGCAGAAATCTTATGCGGATAAGAGGAGTTTCCTGAGAGACTTAGTGTGTACACGACGTATTCCATGTATCACATTTGAGGAAGTGCTTACACGAGACCGCGGAGGTAGTGGAGCCGAGCTTGCTTAGAGAGGTGGAAATAGAGCGTGATGCGACGATTCGACGAGCTCCTAGATGCATTCTTGGGTCGGAGATCAAGAAATTGAGAAATCGAGAGGTCAGACTAGTCAAAGTACAACGGGGAGATGATGAGAGTAACGCTACTTGGGAGACGGAAGAGAAGATGCGTTCATTGTACCCTTTTCTTTTCGAGGGTATGTCTTTTAATTTCTCCTTTATCGCTTAGCTTGTGCTTATCTTATCTTTAGTATGTCATCTCGCTAGTATCTTTGACCTTCAGTTAGGGAAATCCTATGGTTGAAACATGTGTTTGAGACATGTTATGTATGATGGATGCAAAGTGGATGCAAGTGTTCGCTAGTGGTTGCTCATGGATGCATATACACACACTATTAGGCACCAGATCGGCTCAGTCACTTCATATTGCATATTGCATATATATGGATGTATTTAGTAAAATGGATGTATAATGGTTGTATTATCATATGGTTGCTGCATTCTTGTGGATGGTTGTGCATGCATATAGAATTAATATGTATCATTAGGAATCTTTTGCATACATATTGGACGCATGGCACTATCATGAATTGCACTAAGGAGGTCGACTGAATCAGTAGACCGCCTAATTTTGCATTAGATATGGACATATACACACACTGTGCATATAAATATTAAAGCATTAGAAGTCTTTTAAGGATAATGGATGTTGGTGTTTGATGGTTGAGTAGATGGACGATTTGATGGTAGGATATACATTCTTCTTGACTTGGAGATTTCGGGGACGAAATCCTTTAAGGAGGGGAGAATGTAACACCCCGTAATTTTATAACATTAAAATTCACAAATTAAAGTATACTTAATTTTTAGAAAAGAATTAAGTGAAATGGGTTGCGCAGAGAAATATATATATAAATTGATATATATATATATATACATAAATTAAAAAATAAATAAATAAATATGCGAAAAAGTTCAAAACAGCGAATTGGGAGGGAGGAATGACCGAACCAGCCCATTTTTGAGGTCAACCCAAGCCCCGCTGGGTCGACTAGGGGTTAATCCAGGGTGTTTGGCTGTCAACCCGTGGGCCGATTCGCTCAAATGCAGATTTTGCATTTGGTTGGTTCTCATGGTTCAGGGTTAATCTAATGGTCCTAAATAACTTCCGACACCTATAAATACATCCTAATGCTAACCCTAAACCTAATTAAAATTGAAACTAAAGCCGTTATGCCGTCGCCATGGAACTCAGTGTAGCCGCTGCCAACTAAAGAGGAAGATAGCTAATCAATTCAACCTAATTCAAGCTTAGAGCTTCAACAACGAATCAACTAACGTCGCTACAACAATTCCGCATCAAGTTTGATCAATTGTTCATAATTCTTTAACCACGAAAGGCAAGTTCGATTTCTCTAATCAAGATAATTATTAAATTAAGTAAGATTAGATATAATTGTGGATTATATGGATATGATGTGAATTATTGACCGTATGATATGATTATGTTGTTAAATTGTGATGTTATCATACATGTTGTAAAGTTATGATCTATGTTGTAATTCTATGATTGGCTTATGTATAATCAAACCAACATGTTGTTTAAATGCTAGTTTAGTTATGTTGATTCATATGATAGATCATATGTATGTATGCAAGTTTAGATGTTGATTTAGACATAAATCACATGCAAGTTAGTAAAGATTATGACATCTATTTTAGATCAAAAGTTAGGCTATGACATGTATGAGTTATATGCTAAATCTTTACATGCTAGTTTATATGTTTAGAGGTAAATTTACACCATTGTTATGTTGCATAAATCACATATGCAAGTTTATATGAAAATATGAGTTTGGAATATGAATCATGTTATGGAAGTTTGTGGTTATTGCCTATGTAAATTTTGTGATGAAAATCTTATTCATAACATGCAGGTTCATACCTTTTAGGCCTATGTTTAGATCTATGATTTTATGCAAGTTATGTGGTAAATTCTCATACGCAAGTTAGGCCTATTTTGTATGTTATGTGAATATGTGGTGTTTTTCCCTTTTGTGAGTGACATTAATGGACATGGGGTGTTACACCACCCATCTTCCTTCACGAAAATTACCAGTGTTCACACAACCATGCTCCACTTTTCTTCCTTCCATCAGCCTGACCTTAACATATCTATTGTTGTACGCCTGAAAATCAGTATTCCACTCTATTAACAATTCTTACTCATCCTCAAATGCAGGACTGCTTGTAGCAAGCTTCCCTCCCACCAAAACAATTAGATCGAAGCCAGTAACTTCCATTCCTACTCATCATCGTACTTTCATTCATTCCATCTTATAAACACGCACACTACTTCCCACCTCCTCAGGTCACACAAGACGAACGCAAACTCCACCATCCTACTCATCTTCAAATTCTTCTCGCACTCACCATTGAAAACCCATCCTTGAAGGAAAACCACACCACGTTAACTCCTCTCTCGCACAAGCTCATCGTTATCATCCCTATGACAATCACCTCGCGGCTCCCTTTCCTGATGCGTCGATCAACACTGTACAGTGACGACTGAACTAAAATCACACGAAACACGCCAAATCTTATCACGTGAGTGCTATTCCACCTTCCAATCCCCAAAACCCATTCGAATTCATGTATTCAACATCCAAACCCCCAAAAATCTCAGCCCTAATGTAATGACCCGGATTTTTAGCGACTTTGGTTATCGACATAAACACGATGACGACTAACCAAACATCGAAAAATCCTGGTAATTAGCGAAAGAAATTAGAGGGTGAGGAAAGATAAGATAGAAACTTAGAATAGAAGAAGAAAAGAAGAACTTACATCATCAGAGTAACACGAATCTCACAACGGAACGAATAACATACAATATATAACATAACTTTGAAATATAACAGTTATGTATACAATAGCACTTATAAGAGTACAGCACTTACAACACAGCGGAAATAAACTATAGCTATATGATCTTGAAGCCTCCTGCTCCAGCTCTTCAAGTATATCTGTAAATCCCGACTACTTGACTGCCCGTACAAATTTAGGCACCCAAGAGTTTAGGGAAACAAAACAAAATAAACTCCGGGTCAGTCATGGGACTGCTATGAGTAAAACAGTTTAAAATAGTTTGAACAGGTAAACGATATCTCATAAGACCACGCCGTATAACGAAAAGGGTTTTTCCCTTATGAGAATCCAAAATATCTTTATATCAAAAACCTTGTGATATTATAATAATGTTTATCAGCCACAATATATTAATCATCTAGCAGAAACGCTTTCATCTCACGTTCTACATATATAGTATACAATCAAAACCGCAAGCACGTACTGGGTAATGGATTTCCAACTATGACAAGGTATGGAACCACCTTCCGATCAGTGTACTCTAGGAACGATACACTGGAGTTCAACAAGAACATCTTGCAACTCGGCCACACATGACCGACCACTCATTTCGCTTGAGTGTATCGAATGTACATCACCAACGGTTGGGATCAGCAACCGTTCCCGTATATATATATATGGGACAACATTGATAGATTAAAGAAGCAAATGAATATTCTCTAGATAGGTGATTATACACCCTACTTCGGTGCGACCAACTTAGCCATGCTGCCTGCCCGATTTCTGTCATTACCGGATGTGAGGCTAGAAGCTACGCTTATATTTTTCATATCAAATCTTCATTTACTTTGAATGTCACATCGTCATACCCGCCAAATCACAAATTGATTTCCCCAAAAATACCACAGGTATAAGCTAAGAGAAACGAATTCCTTCGCCACCAACGTATATGCATTTGAAACGATCAACTTACGTGATCTACCAGATATACTCTGTCAGACCTTCGTCCATACTAGTTGTCCTGGGACTGGACAAACCGAAGGCACTATTCTGTAAACAGGACATCCCTTGCACTTTACTCCGTCTTCAATTATCTTTGGCATATATGATTCGCAACGCTTATGCCAATACAGAGTGGTTCTTTGGATAATAATCCAACCGGTCTCTCCATATTAACAACGTTAAAAATGGTCAAAACTTTGATAGTCTGTGATTTAACTATCAAAGAAAAACAAGTGTGCAACAACGATACTATTTCCAGATGGAAATTATATCGATCAATCATCCAATATATATATATATATATATATTCTCATTTTCTATGTTTAGAAAATATACGTTATTAACATTGGAAAACATTTCCATTTGTTATTTACATATCACTATCATTTCACAACTATCAGTCCCTGACTATAAACTAGTAGGAGAACAATTTTCTAAGTATAAACCCCGAAGGCCGAAACCAACATCAGATCGATACTCAGAAAACTATTCAACTTAACTAATCTTTAGTCAGTTTCTAATCTTGTTTAACTCTATTTGTTTAACTCCGATTCGAATAACTAATATTGAATTTAACTCCATTCGCTTGACTCTAGATCGCAGCGATCACAATGGTTACGCTTGATTCCCTCAGGAAACATCCGACCGCCGTAGGCTATCTGCAGCCCTGCGAATTACGCTAGCAGTCGTGCTAAATGGTAACTTATCCTGAATAACTATGTTTGACAAACTTCTTCGAATAAACTATATTTGATTAACTTCTTTTTGATAACTCTATTTGATAACTCTAATCGACTAACTCTTTCCTATCTCGTAAATTTCCTTTTTCCTTTTATCCTATTTATTTTCTAAATAAATGTTCTCCTTTATAAAATCCTATGATTTTATAAATGCTTTATTTTCAAATTACTCCCTTTTATAAAATCAGTTGATTTTATAACCTTCCTTTATTTCAATATACATTGAAATATCCCTTTTTTGTAACAACCCGCAAATTCTGGGCCAGTTTAAAATTTTTATTTTGGCAATTTTAGCGAATTTTGAATATTTAAAATAGATTATTTTAAATAATATCGACGTGAAATTTATTTTGAATAGAATTCGACGTATATATTTATATACGTCGTCGTTAGAATATAAATATTTATATATAATTATAAATAGAATTGAAAATGGCGCGGTAGTTCGAAAATTCGATTTCTAATTTCAAATGAATATACAGAATTCAATATAAGTCAGAATTGAACGAAACAAGAAATATTTGAATCTGTATAACTATATCTTTGTAACAAAGTTAACAAACTGAGATTTCATTTTAGAAATGATAAGATATGTCCAGTTTAAAATTAGAAATAGTCGCTGTGGAATTTATATATATTTTTATATATATAAGGCCCTTAAAAATAGTAATTTTGCAAACGACCTCGGATTTCGACGAAACCACTTTTGTTGGGTCCGCAGTGTAAAGTTATTGCTAGATTTCAAATTTCATAATTTTTCGAATCAATATGTGAGCGTGGCAAAAGAAAACGCGTTTGACCAGTTTCAGTTGATTTTAATCGACTGGAAATTGGCCATTTTTCAAACGGCCTCAGAATTCGACGAAACTAGTTTTGTTAGGACCGTATCGTCAATACGAAACTAGAAAATATTTTTCTGGAATTTTTCTAGTTAGTATGTGACCCCGGTAATTTGAAATGTACGTTTAAAATTCAATATACTGATTTAAAAGTAAATTAAACGGAAACTGATTGGAACGATTGAATCAGCTTGCTGTACATATCCCATTGTGTTCGGAATGGGGGTAAAACGCTAGGGACGGCAGTCGGTGGGTTTGGTTTTGAGTTCGAATGAAATACTAACCTATGGGTTATAAAATAAATAAATATAAAATTAAATATAAAAATCTCTTTACATATACCCCCCCCCTTAATTTTCGTTTCCCTCTTCAGTTGCCTCCCGATAAAAAAAAAAACCCGATCCCCATCTCCACGTTGACCTCGACAATCGCGCCCCCTTCCCTGTCCACCTCGCCGTCGCGCGCATCCGACCATCGAACGCCGCTCCTTTTTTTTTTCCTCTGCCTCCTTCCTCTCCTATTCTAATCGACGACTTCCCGAACCCCAAGGTGCCATCGAAGGACCTACCAGCGCCACAGACCCGGAGCTGGACCTCGCCACCGCTTTAAGGTGATGCGCCGCTACTTCTCCAGGTGGGGTCCGATCTAACTTCGACGGCTTCTAGGGTGGTGATAAAAAAAAACCCTAGGCTTCAAGGATTGGTGCAGGTTGTCCAGAAAGGGGATTACAGCGGGAGGAAGATCATTAGCAAGTGTAAAACGTGTTTAAGGTAGTTTATTTTATTTTATTTTACATGTATAGATTTGTTTTTAAAATAAAATAGCATAATTTATTTTTGGATTTTTAAAATAAATGTTCACACTGTTTTAAAATAAAAATACCATTATTTTTAAAATAGGAATAGCCATATAGAATATGATTTTTATTTTAAAAATATAGAATATGATTTTTATTTTAAAAATATAGAATAGAGTTGTTTTTTTTTTTTAAAAAAAAAAAATGTAGAATAGAATTGATCTTGAAAGATAAAATATACATTGTTTTGAAAAGGAAAAATATGATTTTTGTTTATGTAGGGAAATATAATTTTTACATGATAGACATATTAAAAATAGTATTTTTATATATTGAACTTTGAACTAAAAATTCGATTTTTATATATTGAACTTTGAACTAAAAATTCGATTTTTATATATTGAACTTTGTAATAAAAATTCGATTTTTATATATTGAACTTTGAAATAAAAATTCGATTTTTATATATTGAACTTTGAAATAAAAATTCGATTTTTATATATTGAACTTTGAAATAAAAATTCGATTTTTATATATTGAACTTTGAACTAAAAATTCGATTTTTATATATTGAACTTTGAAATAAAAATTCGATTTTTATATATTGAACTTTGAAATAAAAATTCGATTTTTATATATTGAACTTTGAAATAAAAATTCGATTTTTATATATTGAACTTTAAACTAAAAATTCGATTTTTATATATTGAACTTTGAAATAAAAATTCGATTTTTATATATTGAACTTTGAAATAAAAATTCGATTTTTATATATTGAACTTTAAACTAAAAATTCGATTTTTATATATTGAACTTTGAAATAAAAATTCGATTTTTATATATTGAACTTTAAACTAAAAATTCGATTTTTATATATTGAACTTTGAAATAAAAATTCGATTTTTATCTATTGAACTTTGAAATAAAAATTCGATTTTATATATATAGTGGCCTTGGGCAACGAAGGTGACAAAAAGGCGAAACGACGAAGACTTCTGCAAAAGAAGTGCCGTGGAGCTAGGATAGCTATCTGTGAGAATTTCTCACCTTTCTATTTCTTTTCTAGTTATATATTTATACTAGGATGCAGACGGTGCTTAGTAGCACCCGACACAACCGTCCACAGACCATGGACTTGTTTGTTTGACTGTTTGGTGATTGATTGCGATATTGGTTTGAATGTGGTTTGTGGTGTGAAAAATCGAATCGATAAATTGGTTAGGATTAGACGTGCGCCGTTATAAGGCGTAGGAGTAAGGCTAGGTTAGACCCTTACTCCAAATTTTGTGGTTTGCAAAATGAAATTGATTTGATTGATGAGTGAATGGCGTGGGCCTTCACTAGACCGGGGATAAGGCTAGGCCTTGTCCCGTTTCTAGTATCGTGCCGTTATGCCGCCGAAATTTTCTAAAATATGTTAGAAAATAAAAATATCATTTTATTGTGTAAATGAATTGAATAGAAATTCATATGTTGAAATAAAATGTGTTATCGTTAAAAATATAATTTTTAACGTGAATGTGAATAAATAAATATTCATTTACAAACCAGACGGTTTGTTTATGTACACCTATTTGAATGACGTTGATTGGGTCGATAAATTTTACACATCGCCTAACTGCACAAATAAAATATGTGTTTGATTGTTTGAAACCCCACACGGGTGTTAGGATGAAATTTGAAGTTCACTCATCCTGATTGATTAAATATGTCGATCGATTGATTGACAAGCTGCTATAAGCGTTAAATGTCTATATTTGATGCTTATACAGTGTAGTGCACTTTGGTTGATGGTTGATTATTTTTCAATGCTATTATATACATGTGTTGTATGAAAATCCATATAATTAATTTTATATGGTAATCGATTGGGCCTCATTCCAGTTTAGAAATAGAAATATTTGAAATAGAAATATTTGAAATAGAATATTGGAAAATAGAAATTTATGAAGCCGTATTGATTAGATTGACGCCATTTTGACGTGAACGATATTTATATCGATTTTAAAACGATTTCGAAATGAATTGAATTGAAAACGATTTCGAAATGAATTGAATTGAAAACGAATTCAAAATGAATTGAAAACGATTTCGAAATGAATTGAATTGAAAACGATTTCGAAATGAATTGAGTTGAAAACGATTTCGAAATGAATTGAATTGAAAACGATTTCGAAATGAATTGAATTGAAAACGAATTCAAAATGAATTGAAAACGATTTCGAAATGAATTGAATTGAAAACGATTTCGAAATGAATTGAATTGAAAACGAATTCAAAATGAATTGAAAACGATTTCGAAATGAATTGAATTGAAAACGATTTCGAAATGAAATGAATTGAAAACGATTTCGAAATGAATTGAATTGAAAACGATTTCGAAATGAATTGAATTGAAAACGAATTCAAAATGAATTGAAAACGATTTCGAAATGAATTGAATTGAAAACGATTTCGAAATGAATTGAATTGAAAACGAATTCGAATGGAATAGAAAGCGAATTGAAATGAATTCAAATTGAATTGAAATTCGAATTGAATAGAAATGAATTTTTAAACGAATTTATAAAGAAGAATTCAATTTTGCTTTGAATTGAAATAAAAGTTGAAATAGAATTTGAAACGAATTTAAAACTATTTATATAATTCGTTTTAAATAGAAATCGACGAAATATATATTATATATATTATATATATAATATAATGGCCTGAATAGAACGCGCCGCGCCGCGGCAGTTCGCGAATTTCGACCATTTATTTCAAACGGACATTACGGGAGATCCGACCGTCGGATTCTCCTAAAACCGGAACCGTTGGGTTCGTATCGAAAAGAGCTTTCTAAAGAGGGTTAGAAATTTGAAATCTAACGGTTGGATTTGGAGATACGTCCAAATCAAATTCGAAAAAGGTCGCTGTAAGTGCAGTTCGATGGCCGTTGATGGAAATCGACTGTACGGGCCTTGATAAAATTATTAAAAATAGTAATAATTTATGAAAAATCATAAGAAATGATTTGTGAAGATTTGGGATGAAAAACTCTATATTTGAAAAGATAAAAATAGATTTTTATCGAAATGAACTAGTTTTGAACTAGAATTATAATTCTATTTATTTTTAAATAAATAAATTGAATTCGAAAAGGGTTTTGAAAATAACCAAAATTTCCAATGATTGCATTGGAGTGGATTTGAATCGAAATTGTCTTCGGAATATTTCGATGTTGGAATTCGTGATTATACAGGTGTTGTTATGGAAATTTGAAAGATATATTTTTATATCGTTATTTCCAATACGACATTTGTTAATCGTAGAATTTGGTATTGAATATAGGCCGATATATTTTCTATTCAGAGCCTTGTATTTAATATCAAATGTGATTTGGGTTTGTCGTGAATGGTGTCTTCACTAACACCGTTCTTGAACCCAGTTGAGAAAAGATTAAATCTTTTTATTTAGATTTAATGAAGTGTACCAATTAAATGATATTTAATTGGAATTGAATTGATATTGATTTTTGGGTTTATCGTGAACAGTGTTTTAAATAACACTCGTTCTTTAACCCGATAATTAATGAATGTGATTTTGGGTTTATCGTGAACCGTGTTTTAAATGACACTGATTCTTTAACCCAGATAATGATTAAAACTAAGTGGAGTTTTAATGAATCTTTAATTAGATTGAAAAGATCGAGAATGGAGTATCACCAGTTTTGCTCCAGGCGATAGTTAAATCTTTAATTAGATTTGAACGTGAAATTTAGAAACTAACTGTCGGTTAGCCAAGCAGAATGGTTTTCTGAATATTGATCTGATGTTGGTTTCGGCCTTCGGGGTTAATATTTGGGGAATTATTCTCTTGATTAATTTATGGTTAGTGACTAATGAATTGGAATGAGGCGTATGTTGTGTTTGTGTAACACTTATTTAAAATATACGCGAGTTATTCGGGAAGACCGGGTTTATCCCATTCTGAATAACTGATACGACGATAAGTCGAAGATGAAGACGATGGTCGAAGACCGGAGGTCTTCACTTCGTTTGGGTGATAACTGATGATCTTGATTGGGCTGTACACCCAAGAAGATGGAAACAGTTAGTGATCGTCCAGACGTACTTGGAGATCGATGGATATGCGGGGTACTAGGTGCCCCCGGTTTCGTTCAGACCCAGAACGGACTTGTAAATGGACTGTGTGTCTGACATCGGATTTCATTCTGTGTGACTGATATCGGTTGCATAGGATGGTTTGCCTGTGTGGCATGCTAAGATGCAAATGATCAGGGCTTCTGTTGAAAAGCAAAGTCTTGTGGTGATGATCAAAGCACAGCCTTTGTGGCGTAGCTTTGTGTAACGTTTACTTCGCGAGTTTCACACCCGGTATGAACCAAAAACGGGAGAAAGGACCTCAGGGAGGGCCAGCGTTTCTTCCTAGTTAGAAGTGGCGTCAGTGGTTTTACACGCCCTGACGAGTTTGACTTATGTGGTTGTTGCTGTTGCGAGGCGCCTCGGATTGATCGGTCGTTCTCGAACCGATGGAGTCATTTAGTGGCTCATTTACGCCCCAAAGGGCGGGGAAACGTAGTGTTCAGGCATTTTAATCCACATCGGTGGACCGGCCCTGACGATCCAAGGGTCGATGCGCTCTGACCCTGTGGCTCGGGCTAGGCAGTCACGAAAACGGTTGAGGACTATCTTTTGCCTCGGTTCATAGACGGAAATCCAATTTCCAAATACGTGACATTTGCGGTTTTAGTTGTAATCCTATATATGGCGACATAGTGGGATGGGGCGCTCATGCCGCCTATGATTGATACTTATGATTTGAAGTTGTTTTATACACTATGCACTTATAATAGTATCAAATGATTTGTTTTAACCGTATCCAGCATTCTTTGGCTGTTATAAGGGAAAACCCTATCCCCCGGCTTGCGTTTGCATTGTGTGATAGGACCTGGGTCTTATAACAGCTTCATTTTTCTTTATTTAGCATTGCGCTGTTTGTTTTATGCACTGGTATTCTTGGGAGGAAACCCGTTCCGTGTTATACGGCGTGGTCCCTTGATTTACCTAACTTTGAAAATAAAGAATAATAACTGTTTTAGTTCTCACACCAGTCACATGACTGACCTGGAGTTTATTGTTTTAACCTAAACTCTGGGTGCCCTTATTTTTGACACGGGCAGCTAGTAGTTTTGGTTTTGCAGATTTATATTCACAGGATCCTGGTTTACAGCTGGAACGATATTCGGAAAGCTTTGTATCCGTATATCTCCTTCTAGTTGTGTATTGTATTACTTTCCGCTGCTATGTATTTAAATGTAATTTAAATCTCTGATATTTCTGTGTAATATTCATTTATACTCTGTATATTCTTGTAATCTGATGCATTGTTGTAATATACAATGAAACGTTCTTCTGTATGCGTGCTGCTGTGGTTTGTTCTCGAACTATCCGACGCTTTCCTTTACGGGGAAGTTGCGGGTCTTCACAGTTGGTATCAGAGCTTTGGTTTACAAAGCAGAGAACAAGACACATTAGAAACATACGAAAGAATTCATCAGATATTGGATTAGCAATATCCAATTAGAATGACTCGTTAGAGATAGGATCAGTAGTATCCTAGAACGAGTGTGAAGAGTATATTTTTCAAATGAAAACACTTTTGTTTTGAAAATTTAAATCAATTATTCGTATTTGATTATTTATTTTATATTGATTAGGACAATCCGATATATAAAGATTTTTCATATATGTCTTGCAAACGTGTATTCGAAGTTTTAATATATTGGGTAGATATAGAATCCCTCTAGTGCCCGGGAGTAATTCTGGTGATGGGGCACTGTCGCCAGTATTTATTTTCGAGTGACGAAAGTGAGATTTCTATATATTTCCTATTGACTGGTGTGAGAACCAAAATTAGATAGGGCCTATTGTTGTGATTTGGCATCAAAAATCTGATTTTTGTATATATATCAAATTACGAATTTGAGACTCTAATTCACTAATAGATTGATGTTTGTGTTGTTTGTTTATTTGTTTGCTAATTTTTAGCCATTTAGCCTAATTGAAACAAATATGGAATTGTATTGAAAATTGGTCGCATTTGCTTGCATATACATGTATATCATTGAACAGGTCATAGCAAGGAGGCTAGAGCAGAGAATAAAATTTGTTTGCCCGACAAATAGGTACATGTTTACTACATAATTTCCTGTTTTGTTTGGGTGATGATGATTTTGTGAGCCTATTGGCTAGCCGCTTGGCTTTTTCTTTTTCTTTTTGAGATCTGAAGGACCGGGGAAGCTATTTGAAATTCCCCGATGCTCCCGGTGCAGGGGAGGTTATGGCGAAATTTTTCAAAAATTTAGGGTGTTAGCCAAATTTTTGAAATTTTGAAAATTCTCAGAAACTAAAGAGTTGGAGAATGGAAGCCAGATCGAACGTAGAGTTGAATGATCAAACCACTTTCGACTTTGTTCCTTTTCGGGGACGAAAAGTTTTAAGTGGGGGAGAATGTAACAACCCGCAAATTCTGGGCCAGTTTAAAATTTTTATTTTGGCAATTTTAGCGAATTTTGAATATTTAAAATAGATTATTTTAAATAATATCGACGTGAAATTTATTTTGAATAGAATTCGACGTATATATTTATATACGTCGTCGTTAGAATATAAATATTTATATATAATTATAAATAGAATTGAAAATGGCGCGGTAGTTCGAAAATTCGATTTCTAATTTCAAATGAATATACAGAATTCAATATAAGTCAGAATTGAACGAAACAAGAAATATTTGAATCTGTATAACTATATCTTTGTAACAAAGTTAACAAACTGAGATTTCATTTTAGAAATGATAAGATATGTCCAGTTTAAAATTAGAAATAGTCGCTGTGGAATTTATATATATTTTTATATATATAAGGCCCTTAAAAATAGTAATTTTGCAAACGACCTCGGATTTCGACGAAACCACTTTTGTTGGGTCCGCAGTGTAAAGTTATTGCTAGATTTCAAATTTCATAATTTTTCGAATCAATATGTGAGCGTGGCAAAAGAAAACGCGTTTGACCAGTTTCAGTTGATTTTAATCGACTGGAAATTGGCCATTTTTCAAACGGCCTCAGAATTCGACGAAACTAGTTTTGTTAGGACCGTATCGTCAATACGAAACTAGAAAATATTTTTCTGGAATTTTTCTAGTTAGTATGTGACCCCGGTAATTTGAAATGTACGTTTAAAATTCAATATACTGATTTAAAAGTAAATTAAACGGAAACTGATTGGAACGATTGAATCAGCTTGCGGTACATATCCCATTGTGTTCGGAATGGGGGTAAAACGCTAGGGACGGCAGTCGGTGGGTTTGGTTTTGAGTTCGAATGAAATACTAACCTATGGGTTATAAAATAAATAAATATAAAATTAAATATAAAAATCTCTTTACATATACCCCCCCCCCTTAATTTTCGTTTCCCTCTTCAGTTGCCTCCCGATAAAAAAAAAAACCCGATCCCCATCTCCACGTTGACCTCGACAATCGCGCCCCCTTCCCTGTCCACCTCGCCGTCGCGCGCATCCGACCATCGAACGCCGCTCCTTTTTTTTTTCCTCTGCCTCCTTCCTCTCCTATTCTAATCGACGACTTCCCGAACCCCAAGGTGCCATCGAAGGACCTACCAGCGCCACAGACCCGGAGCTGGACCTCGCCACCGCTTTAAGGTGATGCGCCGCTACTTCTCCAGGTGGGGTCCGATCTAACTTCGACGGCTTCTAGGGTGGTGATAAAAAAAAACCCTAGGCTTCAAGGATTGGTGCAGGTTGTCCAGAAAGGGGATTACAGCGGGAGGAAGATCATTAGCAAGTGTAAAACGTGTTTAAGGTAGTTTATTTTATTTTATTTTACATGTATAGATTTGTTTTTAAAATAAAATAGCATAATTTATTTTTGGATTTTTAAAATAAATGTTCACACTGTTTTAAAATAAAAATACCATTATTTTTAAAATAGGAATAGCCATATAGAATATGATTTTTATTTTAAAAATATAGAATATGATTTTTATTTTAAAAATATAGAATAGAGTTGTTTTTTTTTTTTAAAAAAAAAAAATGTAGAATAGAATTGATCTTGAAAGATAAAATATACATTGTTTTGAAAAGGAAAAATATGATTTTTGTTTATGTAGGGAAATATAATTTTTACATGATAGACATATTAAAAATAGTATTTTTATATATTGAACTTTGAACTAAAAATTCGATTTTTATATATTGAACTTTGAACTAAAAATTCGATTTTTATATATTGAACTTTGTAATAAAAATTCGATTTTTATATATTGAACTTTGAAATAAAAATTCGATTTTTATATATTGAACTTTGAAATAAAAATTCGATTTTTATATATTGAACTTTGAAATAAAAATTCGATTTTTATATATTGAACTTTGAACTAAAAATTCGATTTTTATATATTGAACTTTGAAATAAAAATTCGATTTTTATATATTGAACTTTGAAATAAAAATTCGATTTTTATATATTGAACTTTGAAATAAAAATTCGATTTTTATATATTGAACTTTAAACTAAAAATTCGATTTTTATATATTGAACTTTGAAATAAAAATTCGATTTTTATATATTGAACTTTGAAATAAAAATTCGATTTTTATATATTGAACTTTAAACTAAAAATTCGATTTTTATATATTGAACTTTGAAATAAAAATTCGATTTTTATATATTGAACTTTAAACTAAAAATTCGATTTTTATATATTGAACTTTGAAATAAAAATTCGATTTTTATCTATTGAACTTTGAAATAAAAATTCGATTTTATATATATAGTGGCCTTGGGCAACGAAGGTGACAAAAAGGCGAAACGACGAAGACTTCTGCAAAAGAAGTGCCGTGGAGCTAGGATAGCTATCTGTGAGAATTTCTCACCTTTCTATTTCTTTTCTAGTTATATATTTATACTAGGATGCAGACGGTGCTTAGTAGCACCCGACACAACCGTCCACAGACCATGGACTTGTTTGTTTGACTGTTTGGTGATTGATTGCGATATTGGTTTGAATGTGGTTTGTGGTGTGAAAAATCGAATCGATAAATTGGTTAGGATTAGACGTGCGCCGTTATAAGGCGTAGGAGTAAGGCTAGGTTAGACCCTTACTCCAAATTTTGTGGTTTGCAAAATGAAATTGATTTGATTGATGAGTGAATGGCGTGGGCCTTCACTAGACCGGGGATAAGGCTAGGCCTTGTCCCGTTTCTAGTATCGTGCCGTTATGCCGCCGAAATTTTCTAAAATATGTTAGAAAATAAAAATATCATTTTATTGTGTAAATGAATTGAATAGAAATTCATATGTTGAAATAAAATGTGTTATCGTTAAAAATATAATTTTTAACGTGAATGTGAATAAATAAATATTCATTTACAAACCAGACGGTTTGTTTATGTACACCTATTTGAATGACGTTGATTGGGTCGATAAATTTTACACATCGCCTAACTGCACAAATAAAATATGTGTTTGATTGTTTGAAACCCCACACGGGTGTTAGGATGAAATTTGAAGTTCACTCATCCTGATTGATTAAATATGTCGATCGATTGATTGACAAGCTGCTATAAGCGTTAAATGTCTATATTTGATGCTTATACAGTGTAGTGCACTTTGGTTGATGGTTGATTATTTTTCAATGCTATTATATACATGTGTTGTATGAAAATCCATATAATTAATTTTATATGGTAATCGATTGGGCCTCATTCCAGTTTAGAAATAGAAATATTTGAAATAGAAATATTTGAAATAGAATATTGGAAAATAGAAATTTATGAAGCCGTATTGATTAGATTGACGCCATTTTGACGTGAACGATATTTATATCGATTTTAAAACGATTTCGAAATGAATTGAATTGAAAACGATTTCGAAATGAATTGAATTGAAAACGAATTCAAAATGAATTGAAAACGATTTCGAAATGAATTGAATTGAAAACGATTTCGAAATGAATTGAGTTGAAAACGATTTCGAAATGAATTGAATTGAAAACGATTTCGAAATGAATTGAATTGAAAACGAATTCAAAATGAATTGAAAACGATTTCGAAATGAATTGAATTGAAAACGATTTCGAAATGAATTGAATTGAAAACGAATTCAAAATGAATTGAAAACGATTTCGAAATGAATTGAATTGAAAACGATTTCGAAATGAAATGAATTGAAAACGATTTCGAAATGAATTGAATTGAAAACGATTTCGAAATGAATTGAATTGAAAACGAATTCAAAATGAATTGAAAACGATTTCGAAATGAATTGAATTGAAAACGATTTCGAAATGAATTGAATTGAAAACGAATTCGAATGGAATAGAAAGCGAATTGAAATGAATTCAAATTGAATTGAAATTCGAATTGAATAGAAATGAATTTTTAAACGAATTTATAAAGAAGAATTCAATTTTGCTTTGAATTGAAATAAAAGTTGAAATAGAATTTGAAACGAATTTAAAACTATTTATATAATTCGTTTTAAATAGAAATCGACGAAATATATATTATATATATTATATATATAATATAATGGCCTGAATAGAACGCGCCGCGCCGCGGCAGTTCGCGAATTTCGACCATTTATTTCAAACGGACATTACGGGAGATCCGACCGTCGGATTCTCCTAAAACCGGAACCGTTGGGTTCGTATCGAAAAGAGCTTTCTAAAGAGGGTTAGAAATTTGAAATCTAACGGTTGGATTTGGAGATACGTCCAAATCAAATTCGAAAAAGGTCGCTGTAAGTGCAGTTCGATGGCCGTTGATGGAAATCGACTGTACGGGCCTTGATAAAATTATTAAAAATAGTAATAATTTATGAAAAATCATAAGAAATGATTTGTGAAGATTTGGGATGAAAAACTCTATATTTGAAAAGATAAAAATAGATTTTTATCGAAATGAACTAGTTTTGAACTAGAATTATAATTCTATTTATTTTTAAATAAATAAATTGAATTCGAAAAGGGTTTTGAAAATAACCAAAATTTCCAATGATTGCATTGGAGTGGATTTGAATCGAAATTGTCTTCGGAATATTTCGATGTTGGAATTCGTGATTATACAGGTGTTGTTATGGAAATTTGAAAGATATATTTTTATATCGTTATTTCCAATACGACATTTGTTAATCGTAGAATTTGGTATTGAATATAGGCCGATATATTTTCTATTCAGAGCCTTGTATTTAATATCAAATGTGATTTGGGTTTGTCGTGAATGGTGTCTTCACTAACACCGTTCTTGAACCCAGTTGAGAAAAGATTAAATCTTTTTATTTAGATTTAATGAAGTGTACCAATTAAATGATATTTAATTGGAATTGAATTGATATTGATTTTTGGGTTTATCGTGAACAGTGTTTTAAATAACACTCGTTCTTTAACCCGATAATTAATGAATGTGATTTTGGGTTTATCGTGAACCGTGTTTTAAATGACACTGATTCTTTAACCCAGATAATGATTAAAACTAAGTGGAGTTTTAATGAATCTTTAATTAGATTGAAAAGATCGAGAATGGAGTATCACCAGTTTTGCTCCAGGCGATAGTTAAATCTTTAATTAGATTTGAACGTGAAATTTAGAAACTAACTGTCGGTTAGCCAAGCAGAATGGTTTTCTGAATATTGATCTGATGTTGGTTTCGGCCTTCGGGGTTAATATTTGGGGAATTATTCTCTTGATTAATTTATGGTTAGTGACTAATGAATTGGAATGAGGCGTATGTTGTGTTTGTGTAACACTTATTTAAAATATACGCGAGTTATTCGGGAAGACCGGGTTTATCCCATTCTGAATAACTGATACGACGATAAGTCGAAGATGAAGACGATGGTCGAAGACCGGAGGTCTTCACTTCGTTTGGGTGATAACTGATGATCTTGATTGGGCTGTACACCCAAGAAGATGGAAACAGTTAGTGATCGTCCAGACGTACTTGGAGATCGATGGATATGCGGGGTACTAGGTGCCCCCGGTTTCGTTCAGACCCAGAACGGACTTGTAAATGGACTGTGTGTCTGACATCGGATTTCATTCTGTGTGACTGATATCGGTTGCATAGGATGGTTTGCCTGTGTGGCATGCTAAGATGCAAATGATCAGGGCTTCTGTTGAAAAGCAAAGTCTTGTGGTGATGATCAAAGCACGGCCTTTGTGGCGTAGCTTTGTGTAACGTTTACTTCGCGAGTTTCACACCCGGTATGAACCAAAAACGGGAGAAAGGACCTCAGGGAGGGCCTGCGTTTCTTCCTAGTTAGAAGTGGCGTCAGTGGTTTTACACGCCCTGACGAGTTTGACTTATGTGGTTGTTGCTGTTGCGAGGCGCCTCGGATTGATCGGTCGTTCTCGAACCGATGGAGTCATTTAGTGGCTCATTTACGCCCCAAAGGGCGGGGAAACGTAGTGTTCAGGCATTTTAATCCACATTGGTGGACCGGCCCTGACGATCCAAGGGTCGATGCGCTCTGACCCTGTGGCTCGGGCTAGGCAGTCACGAAAACGGTTGAGGACTATCTTTTGCCTCGGTTCATAGACGGAAATCCAATTTCCAAATACGTGACATTTGCGGTTTTAGTTGTAATCCTATATATGGCGACATAGTGGGATGGGGCGCTCATGCCGCCTATGATTGATACTTATGATTTGAAGTTGTTTTATACACTATGCACTTATAATAGTATCAAATGATTTGTTTTAACCGTATCCAGCATTCTTTGGCTGTTATAAGGGAAAACCCTATCCCCCGGCTTGCGTTTGCATTGTGTGATAGGACCTGGGTCTTATAACAGCTTCATTTTTCTTTATTTAGCATTGCGCTGTTTGTTTTATGCACTGGTATTCTTGGGAGGAAACCCGTTCCGTGTTATACGGCGTGGTCCCTTGATTTACCTAACTTTGAAAATAAAGAATAATAACTGTTTTAGTTCTCACACCAGTCACATGACTGACCTGGAGTTTATTGTTTTAACCTAAACTCTGGGTGCCCTTATTTTTGACACGGGCAGCTAGTAGTTTTGGTTTTGCAGATTTATATTCACAGGATCCTGGTTTACAGCTGGAACGATATTCGGAAAGCTTTGTATCCGTATATCTCCTTCTAGTTGTGTATTGTATTACTTTCCGCTGCTATGTATTTAAATGTAATTTAAATCTCTGATATTTCTGTGTAATATTCATTTATACTCTGTATATTCTTGTAATCTGATGCATTGTTGTAATATACAATGAAACGTTCTTCTGTATGCGTGCTGCTGTGGTTTGTTCTCGAACTATCCGACGCTTTCCTTTACGGGGAAGTTGCGGGTCTTCACATTTTTACATCCCATGGTCTTTCTATGATATTTAAAATATCGAATAACAAGGATCAATATCATTCAAACACACATAATCCATAACAGATTATATAACACATCATATATCACAATATATGAAAACAGTAAAATAAATGTTGAGGAATCCAGTTGGATTCCTCCAACCTGTTTTCCTGCATCACAGATGTTAAACAATATAGATAACATCACTTTCAGTTCCATATGATATATTCTGTTTAACAGAATCAATATAGAAATTCAACTAACTGACTAGCAGTTCAATCAAACAGTCAACACACTGTAAATCAGACAATTTCTAACAGTTCTAAAAATACAACATGAAATTATAAACTGTTTAGAGTTGGTGAGTTTTACTCACATTGGCAGTTCATCGTTAAAGAACGATAAACTGTTATTTGATTTGCATCAAACAGTTTATTTCGCCATAAATTTAAACTAGCTCCAATCCACTCCCCGTCAGTTCCATTGGGTGGTGTCCGTCCATACGATCCTATCGGATCTTGTTTCGCTGAGTTTTCGATAACGTATGAATAAGTTATCAAATTTCAAAGTTCATATACATTTTAAACAAATTAAACTTAAGATAAAATTAGACGGGCCTCACCGCTCTTTACTTCGGCCCAATACCCTCCTAAAGCCCAACCCGCTCCTCTCTATTTCTCTCCTCTTCGCTGAAGAAACAAATCCGATTCCAGAACATTTACACGACCATTTCATCAACTTCGATCCCTCCCTCCTCCTTCATCTTCCTTTTTGAATTCAAGTAAAAACTACTAAAATTCCTCTCATCAGTCACACTTTCCCCTAGTACCCTTCATACTGAACTCGAGCTCCTCTTTGGCATCTCGACAACACCCAGTAGACTCACCATCACAGTAACCCACGACAATTTTTATCCCCAACCCTCACCAAACTTACTCAAACTCAAGCCAACCTGACCACAAACTCGAATCCAAACCTCATTCAAGGATCGATGCTCTGATTCCTCCATTCGCCAAACCCTAGCTTCGCTATGTTGAATTTGAGTTCGGAAAAACACAGTCGCACTCACCAAAATGGGTACAGGTTTGAAGAGAATCAACAGAGGAGTTCTACCATACTTATTTTGGAATTTATCACTTTGTATTTTGACTTGATTTGATTTTTAAAGAAGAGCTTCTCACTTTTTTAGCTGAGGTTGTGGCGGCTATGAACATTTGACCTTGGAAAAAATGTGTTTTAGGGTTTAGAGATGCTGTGGGGGAATTTATAGAGATTTTTAGATATTTGTAGCTATTTATTATATTCTTTTTATATCCGTTTCGCCCTTCAAAAATCCGTGTGTTTACACACGATATCTAAATATCACCAAACTGGACATACAGGTAGAGTTTGACATTACGGTCCCAACGAAACTGGTTTCGTCAAATTCCGACTCTGTATGCTCACACAGCGTATTTTTAACCGTCGAAATACTGACTGTTTCTCACTCTAAAAATCAATAAGGCCACACAGTGACTCTAAAAATCACGAAACTTCACATCTAACAATAATTTGACATTGCGGATCTAACAAAATTAGTTTCGTCGAATTCCGACTTCGTTTGCAAAAGTGGCTATTTTTAAAGCTCTGGATGACCCATTTAAATATATAAATATATTTAAATATAATTAAATTAAGTATAAATAAATTTATATTATCGTATATCTTCACATCTGATATCGTACAGCTCCAGAATATCATATCAGAATTTACAGCTTGATATTTCAGATTCCAGATTATCTCGATATTCAATTTATATCGAAAACCCTTTTATAACGTAAATAAAGCGTTACGAATTTTAAAGGAATTCCACAGCGACTTTTCTGAAATTTGATTTGGACGTAAATCAAAATCTACACGACGAAATCCAGATTTTTCTCTTCCACTAGAAAGATATACTCCACCAGCTCCACACGTTTCTTGTTTCATAGAAATCCGGCTTAAAACGAATCTTGTACATTCAGTTGAAGTTCGAATCGCCTATTTGCGAACTGCAGCGCCATTTCGAGCTTGATTTTAATTATATTATAATTCTACATTTCAAACTGACGTTGATTGAATATATTCGTCAATATAATTCAACTTTAAGCTGAATTAAATCTAAGGGACGACCCCGTTCACAGAATATTGTGATTTCCAATATTTTTGATTATTTCTAAATTAAATATATTATTTAATTATTTAATTAAATTAATTATTCCATATAATTTAATTAATGACGATTTAATTCGCTAAATCACTATTTATATAATTAAATTAATTAATTATAATACCTCTGACAATGCGGGTCATTACACCTAACTTCACGCAAACTGTAGCATGAATTAGAGGCATTGAACCCAAAAAAAAATAAGAATGAAGAGCGATTGCTTGCAAACCTATAGGAATTGGTTTTTGAATTTTCATTGAAGGAATTGAATGGTTTTGATCTTCGAATTTGTTCAGAGGGGCGCTGCCTTGTTTCATTAATTGAGCGAGAAATGGAAAGCACGAAACTTGTTTTTAGATGAAGGAATTGAGGGAGTTGGGTCGGAACTAGAGTATTATATGAATCAAAATTTGAACTCGTGTTGTTTTTTTATTTAGTGTAGGATTTAATTTGTTTTGAATTTTCTTTCTCACGTTTGATTTTTCTGTTCTGGGAAAATGAGGATGGAGATGTACAGTATTTAAAAGAAGAAAAGCTTGGATAGCACGGTGTGTTAAATCTTGGGGAGCATAGAAATCATATTGCGTGGCACACATGGATTGAGTAATTTTGGCTGGCACGCTATTGTGAATGAAAACAAGGGCAGTTGCCATTTTAACTAAAGAATGAAGTAAGACATCGATACTGTAAATAACAGCTATATAGACAGTCGGTTTCATTGGACTGTGTTATCACACACTAGCCCTTTTACGTCGTGATTTAATATATGTCTTCGTAGCAATCAATATTGGGGCATGTTGTCTAGTGGCATCATACTGCTCATGATGGTGAATAAATAAAATTCAAAATTTTATCAAGTTAAAATACCTTGTAAAACCTTGTTCATTCATTGTTGTTTAGCTTGGCAGTTTCAACGTTATGTGTATCCATTTTACATTGAGTGAACAAATAATTCAATTTAGATTGTGCACCAGAATTAATTATATATATACGTTTAACTTCGTTTTTAATTAATAAAATTCTTATTAAAATTCCAAATTAACATTAAAACAAATTATAAATATTCAAACTTAACGGCTACAAAATCTGGATCGTTACAGATGGTCTTCAAAAAGATGATATATTGAAAATTCTGGAATATAAAGAGGGTAAGCATCCAGTCAAATATTTAGGCCTTCCTCTTAGTAATAATCAGATTAAGTATAGAGATTGTTCTAGATTACTTGATATTATTCAAGGCAAACTAGAAAATTGGTCTAGCAAATTAGTGTCCATAGCTGGTAGAATGGAGCTCACACACACAATCATCATGGCAGTTATCATCTACTGGACACAACATCCCTACTAGTATTATTCAAAAAACTGAAAGATTATGTTCAAATTTTATTTGGAGAGGTAAGCATCATAAAATAGCTTGGGATAAAGTTTGCAAACAAAAGAAATTTGGTGGATTAGGTCTCAGAAATATTAGAGACATAGCTGAGGTTTGCAAAAATAAACTTTTTTGGAAATTTGTGGATGGTAAATCTTTGTGGGATAGATGGATGAAGGCCCAATATCTTAATAATAAAAATTTGTGGATTGCTAGAAAGGGCAATAATCATTCATACGTGTGGAAAAATATTCTTGGTTGTAGACATATGTGCAGAAAGCTTATAGATAGAAAACTAAAAGATGGTAATCAAACTAGTTTGTGGTTTGATCCTTGGATTTGTGGCAATTCCCTTATTAATCTCCTTGGTTGGAACAACTTGTATTTATTAGGGGGTATAAATGATAAAGTTCAGAGTATTTCTGAAAATAATTGTTGGAGCTTTCACAATTGTATAGCTGCCCTTATTTTCAAAGAGGCTATAGGTAGCATAAATATTGATCATAGCAGTTTTAGAGATGATTGGACTTGGAAATTATGTTCTAAAGATAATAAATTCTCTTTCAAGAAAATGTGGGAATATATTAAAGGTGATGAAGTTGAGGTAGACTGGCACAAAGTTATATGGTGCAAATCAAATTGCCCAAATATGGCTCATTATGCATATTTTGCTCTTCTTAACAAATTACCAACAATGGATAGATGTTGTAAATGGAGTAAAAATTTGGACAATACTTGTTTTCTTTGCAAAAAAGAAATAGAAAGCTCCATGCATTTATTTTTTGATTGCGAATTTTCCCAATACATTTGGTATAATTCCAAATGTACTTTGGGATTTAGTCATTTTATTCCTACTTTAGATATTAGAAGCAGTATTGATTATATTTTGAAGAATTTTAAACCCAAGTCTAAAATCTTTATTAAGGCTTGTGTTCTCCTTACTGCTGTGGTTTACTACATTTGGAAAGAGAGAAATCAAAGGCTTCACACAAACAAAGCTATGAGCTGCTTTCAACTATGGAAGAACATACTTTCTAATAGTCAGATTATTATGGAGAAAATTAACAGACAAACAATTGACTGCAGAACTAATCAAGCTAATACTAGCAGGGATGATGATTATAATAAGCAGGTTGAAGAATTCTTACTAAATGGTAAAAAAATCCTTTGCTAGCTTAACAATCACTATGCAGCTCCAAATTCCAAGGAACTGGGAGGAACAGGCAACAAGGATAAGCTAAAGCATTCTGATTCCTGCCTGGTGGAAGTCATCTCAATCTTGATAACAGGCTTCAGTTCTACAAGGGAAGTGAACAGTTAAAATTTGATAATAAGGGTAATACAATTAATTTTAAGAATAATAATGTGTGGTATTCACCTGTTATAGGAAATGGAGATAATCTTCCATCCAATAGTGATCTAGAATGCAATCAGGATATGAGTTGCAACTCTGATTTCCTTTCTGAAGCGAGATTCAATTCTAATCATAGAAAATCTTTCTGTAAGGGAAGTAAACAAATTACTGAGACATGTCATCCATTCTATGTACATAAATCAAATTATAATTTGTTCATTTTACCTAAATCAGATAGAAATCGCTTCAACAGTGATACAGAGCTCAACAAAACCCTAGAGATAAGAAAAGATTGTAATTCTTCACATATTGTCAACAACAATATACTAGAGACTGGAAAAGTTAGGATCTTTTTACATAAAGTTGATGCAAATCGCTATAAAAGCAGGATTAATAATCAAATATACCACTTATCTTGCTGGGAAGAAGGAAATAGCAGTGGTAGCAAGCTATTAGAAGCAGATTCGAGCTTCAAGAGCCATAGAGAAGATTATCAGAGCCCGTTGAGTAAGATGAAGAGTAGATCTGAAGATAATTTGTTCAAAAGCTTTGAAGATAGGTTTAGCTTCGATTGTACTAACCCTAACACCCTCAAGTTGAAGCCTAAAGACAAGGAAGACTATGTCTGGAAGCCACCATGAAGTCGTTAAAATCCGAGGAAGAATTTGGTGGATCTCCCTCTTCGTCCACCATTTTTGCGTTTTTTGTGAGGGTTTGAGTGTTGAGAGAATTGTCGGCTAGGGTTAATAGCTGACTTTTTTATGTTATTCGGGTTTAACTTACCCTTTATTGTATTCGGGCTTCACCCGTTAGCATGGGCTTGGGCCTTCTTTTTACTTATTTCAAAAAAATATTTTTTGCTTAGCAACAATAGCGACATCGCCTATTATAGTGAGTGGTCTGATCAAACAAGGCATTGTACTTACTCCACTCTTAAGATATTTCATTGTCAAGCACACTTTTTGTTTGTCTACCCCATCTTTACCAATTGATTATAATATTAGCTTAAACATTGTGCCATTACAAGACTTCTAGAAAATATATTTTCAACATTTTATATTTTGGACATTTATGCCCTTTTATATTATTAATTGGAGGCCGGGTAAATAGTCTGATAAATATATAGAGGAATCTCCCACTATTTTTCTTTGTAATAGATCATTTTAAAAATAATGAGCTGCATCAGTTAGACCACCACCACAAGATGTATCATATTTTAAAATAATGCATACACACACACATATGTATATATAATATTAGAATTTATCTTAGGATAAATGTTAACCTACTTATTTGTTACAGTATATTTTCTGATCATTTTATTTAATTTCAATGATTATAACATGCGTGTGCTTAAAAGAAATGTAGTGTTGTAAGCAATTCAATTCTTGCATAATTGTTTATATGTATTTTCAAAACTTAAACCTGCCAATTGCCTGACACAAGTGATTAAATAAGTGAAAAGTGCGAAGATTTCTTAGTTCGTTGATTAGCTTTGTAATAGGTTATATTGGAAATTACTGCATGAAAGGGAAGGTTGTCCATTATTATTTTATTTTATACATGCTCATAATCCAGTTAATGGTACTTAAATTTAGGGCAACTTATTTCTCTTGCTTTAATTGCATTTCTATCAAAAAGTATGGGTCCAATTACAATTTAAGCTTATGTTTTGCTACATTTTGGTGAATTACATAACCAACACCAAGTTATAAGGAAGACTAGAGTACAATTTGTATGCATAAATAAATGATAGTGGAAGTTGCCATGGTATATCTTCAATATTTAGACATGATAAATTACTTCTCTTGAGTTTATTCACTTCCGTTTTTAAAATTACCTGGTTTATGGTAACTTTATAAAAATTGATAGAAATTCAATTGACAAATTTACATTAAAAAACAAAGGTTGAAGTTGATAAATCACCAAGTTTAATGCTTAGTTTTTTTATCGAGTTTAAAACTCAATTCACCGAGTTAATAACTCAAGCAGAGTTAAAATTTCAAACTTAAACTCCATTAAAAACCAATTTTAAACTCTATTAAAAACTCAAATCGAGTTTAGAACTCAGTTTTAGTAACTGGGTTTAGAACTTGGTTCTAAACTGAGTTCAGGACTCAAAGTTTAACCTAAGTTTAAAACACGGTTTCATACTGAGATATATGAACATTGCATTTTCTTAAACAAATTCACTTACAAATCTAGCAACAACAAACTATTTTCGCTGCATATTTACATATCTGAGAAATGAAAGGGCATGCTGCTTATTTTTTTTGTGGTGTAGAGTAGACTAAAAATAGAATTATCTTTTCGCTTAGCTCTTTAGATGATTTCTTCAGTCTTTCTTGGAATGTTCAGTGCTAAATAAAAAGGAATTTGTGAAATCTTATCATTTTAACACAAGCAAGTGACTCATCATCTAACTTCGGTATTGTGTATTTTTGATGCTAAACTGGAATACAAGAAGGTGCTAAACTTAATTTTATTATTTTAATATGCATCAATCATTTGGTGCTACTTACAACTGCTTAACTTTCATGCTTTATAAGTTTACTAGAAATTATCTCCTAACGTCTGTGATTTGGATGGCTAAAAATAAAATATTATTTTATTCTTAGGTTTATTTGATTACTGTACCGCATGACATTTGTATAAGAAAGAATCCAAGAAATGGAGGGGAAGCAGTTTTCAAATTATTCATTGGCAGGGGATTATCCTATATAAGACTAAAATTTACAAATTCAGCCTTTGGTTTGGCGTAGACCTCAAACAAACTTATTTAACTAGGTCGACGTATTTCTGGGCTGAACTTCCCTAAAATGTAATTTTTGATTAATTTTTAACTCATGATTTGAAATTGATTTTCTCCAATTTCATTTCAGGATGATTGGGTTAGCTTAATGGTAATTTGAGAACGAACTTGAAAAACAATTATCGTCTTCTATTTATTTTTTGGGTAAATTAGGTACTTTGTATATAATTTAGGTAAGTATATAACATACAACATGGAAAGTGGGGGTTATATTCCATGAGGTAGTATATAACGATTATCTTCTAAATGCTTTATGCAGGTCTTCGTGCAAAATGTAATTAAGGGAGAGTGAAAGCAGCCATGGTTCCTAACATCCCTAGGTTGTGAGTTTTCTGACAACTGATAACCATAAAAATAAATCTTATCCATTTGTAGTTCATACTTTGTCTATAGTATTCATTGTTGTAAGGTAGCACTTATTAATAAAAAAATAGGTTATGCATTTTTTCAACCAATGTATTCAACTGCTAATTTAATTAAAATTTTGAAATATCTATATGAATAACTACATAATCTTAGAATCTCATGATTTTTGTGTTTTTCTTTTTATTGATCCATGTATTATGAATATAAAAGTATGTTTATTATTTCAAAAAACATACATCGTAATATGATTATTTAAATTATTTTTGTTCATCCTTTTTTACCTAGATATCCAATTTCCCTCCTTTAACAATTAGCTATTTTCTATCATTTTTTTTGGTAGTGCCTACTTTAACAATTTTCTTAAATATGCTTTGGTAATAGAATAAATTTTATTGGGCTACAAAGCAAGTATGATGATTTACATTGTGTAACTATTTTATATTAAGAAAAAGAGAAATCAAAGTCACAACACTAGAAGCTACTGAACCATATCCTCAGAAGAAAAAACAAGAGAAAGAGAGATAAAAGCGAATGTAGCCAAACTGGAAATGGTGAGACCGAAACACGAAAATGTTAGACATTTTGAGGTAAAAGAAAAGAAAAAGAAAAGCATTAACGTAGATACTGAATCAAAGAAGAGGTAATTAGATTTAGCTGAAAAGGTTGGAAAAGGGAAGAAAAAAATGATGCACTAAAGAAACATGAAAACATCAAAGAGGTAATGACGTAAATGTGCGAGAAAAATGAAGTACTATTTTATTTTGATATTTGATTTTCTTACTCAGTTTTATTTATTACTAAAGTTCTGCTGTTAACATAATAAACCTTATGATGTTAGGAAAAGAAAGAGAGATGAGATCTTAGCAAAAGTGAAGAAAATAACAAAATTTGAGGATGGGAATAAAATATCATCCATGTTATTTGGAAACACTGCAATAATCTATCAAAATTGACTGTGATCAGTTTCTAGGTAATGGCTCAAGATGATCACTTAGTCCCTTTTTTTGCATGTTTGCTCACATGTTTTCCATTGATGGAAGCATCAACTTATTACTGTACAAGGGAGTCTTCGAGCAAAAACCATCCAAAAGTAGGTTACCAGTCATGGTATTAAATAAGCTGCATATTCCAATTGGCAGTATAGTAACGATATCTATGTTGCATTTAAGTCTATAACTTTTTCACTGAACTTCATTTTATATAGAGGATTTGTTACAGTGTTATTTGATCCATTTAAAACTGACTGTAAATTCTATATCAGTTTTGCAAACATGCGTATGGAATGCATGTATTGAGGCAGTATTTTAATGATCCCTCTATTGATATGCATGTTTTGATAGGATGGTTTGCTAATTTTTTTCTTATAATTTTGTCTAAGGTATTTATATGTACATAATAATAGATATCTTATATGCTAATACTTAAATGCGTTTTCCTGTTGGCCGCAGGGTTAACTATAAATTTGCCTTGGTTTTGTTTTAACCAGAGCCTTATGCATGAAGGTTGATGAATATTTTCCATTGTTTCAGTATGGTATCTTACATGAATCTTCTACATAATTTCTTTGTTTAGCCATTTCTTTTTTAGCATATTCATACCAAACTGCAATGCTACATCTGGTAGTTTACATAAGAACTTTCTTCTTTGTCTCCATGTGCATATTTTTCTTTTCTTTCAACTTTCATCCTAACATGTTGACAAAAGCATTTGCCGAATATGTATACATACCATTACCATCTAAACCTCTTTTTTGATGTGTTCTCCATATGAATCAATATTTCTATGCTACTACATTAATTTAGTTGGTATTTTAGAGTTTTCTTATATAAATAGAATTTATCACCATGGACATGTAGTGTTATATATTTTCCATTTCTCTAAGTTAAAAATCTTAAAGACTAATATATTAGTTTGCATGATCCATATATGGAGCTTTTGTGAGGAACTGAATTTGATTTAATGAAGATTGAACGATGATTGTACAAACAAGATATAATTGCAACCCGTATGTGAAGCACTGGTTCACACTAGTTAAATGTTTATAGCTCAAAGAGGTAAAATGTATGACAATCTTGAAGGCAAGGTGATACTATAACAAACCTTTAATTATTACATAACATGAAAAATTAAAATACTCAAATACCTTATTTTGAGTTAATGCAACATCAATTCAGATGAAGAAGAGACCATATTAGCAACATGAGTTGTCTTATTATCTCCTTCTATCGCAAGAACCCCGTACCCTCTTTTTTAGTTGTAGCACAACCATATTTTTAGTAGCATTGATCTTCTTCTCATCTAAATTGAATACAAATATAGAAATATCTGATAACAAAATTAAAGTTAGATAAAATATTGGATTACTATTCTTTTATATATGATTATGAAAATGTTATTTTCACAAACCTAGGGATATTATTTTTGAGTTATGTTTGAAATGGTATGTATAAGTATGATGGACTGGCAAATATAATTTGTATCGTGTTAACTCTTAACATTGATGTTAAGTATAGCAAGAGAAATTTCTTTTGGGGGTAAAGTAAGGAATCTGAGGTCATAAATATAGATCAACACTAAATACTACGAGAATAATAATGTTATAGGAGATTATATTGTATGAGATTACAAAGTAAACTTGAAATTTGTATTAGCATAAAGAGACCAATATGTGTAAAACAATCATATTTCATACACTGATACAATTTACATGATTAAGGTCTATTTCTTAGTTTCGTGAAGAAATATTGTGTTAAATTATTGAACACGACAGACGAAGAAAGAAAGTAAACCATTCGGGAAAATTTAAAAAAAAATGAAACCAAAGGATGAAGGAGTTTTAAAGTTAATAAATAATTTTTTTATTTAGGTGAATTTTCTATATTTCACCATATTGAATTTTAGCCTAAGAAGTTATAAATGTAGTTCTTAAGAGAAGCTAAAACATCATGTATGGGTTCTATCTTTTATTTTACTTAACCAAGTTCGGACCTTTAAATGAGTAACACCAAATAGATGACTCAATTGGATGTAAAACGAGATAACAATAGATAAGTATAAAATATCACTACTAGGCTTTTGTATGCTACAAGCTTGTGATTAAAGAATCAACTATTAGGTGATTATGATCATATGCCATATGTAACAAAGAAAATTATATAGAGGATAAGATAAATATAATACTAAAATCATGGAGAATTCATTATTCAAATTGTGATATAACGGGGAACAAGTATATTTATTTGAGTAAAATTGACCTTTCAATATAATACAATAGATATATAGTTGATCGGGGATTAAACCTCAACTCAATAAAATCATACTCGAAGAAAAGATAGTCAATCATAGTACGAAACTAGATTGTATGATAGATTTAAAACCAAAAACTGACAAATATCGTCAATTTTTTTCTAAAATCAATTAAGAGCATAGTAACAATAATAAAATTTGAACTACTTGAAATAAATAAAATTAATATTTAACTTCCTACTGAAAGGTTTAGCTTTAAAGTAATATACTTTCATTAACTGTTAAGTTTTATGGCATCATTATAGGATAATTATACAGGTCGAGAATAGCTTGAAATCGTGGTAAACGACGTGCGAATCAGATCTTCGGTGCTCAAGTTATCGCGTGATGAAGATGGAAGGAGCAACATGCAGGAAGTGGCTAAGAGTGAATTCTTAAAGCTAGATTAGAATGCAGATGTCTGAGTTTGAATTCAAATGTAAGGCTGTCAACGGGCACCCGAAAAATCTGATATCCGTCCGCATCCATATCCATCCGTATCCGAAACTACGGAATATACCCATTATCTGAGATGTGGATACGGATATCCGATATCCGAAAACCCTTCCAGATACGAATATGGTTATGGTGGTATTTGTATCCGAAAAATATTCATCCGATATTCTGATATATTTTTATGTGTGTTTATGTGTATGTTTGTATATATAATGTTTAATTTACTAATGCTTAAGTTAATATATAAATTTCCTTAAAATAACTAAAACAAATCTCAACTATTAGATTACATACCCATACCGCAAAAAACAAATGTTGTATTTGTATTTGTTATCATGCAACATTTTGAGTCACGTGCTCATTTTATACAAATTATTTTAGGTCATGATTATCTATATGCTTCTATGACTTTTGTTATATTTTAGTCTTAGGATTGTGTTTTACATATTTTTGATGCTTATCTCTTAAAACATTTGTTGCATGAAATTTATATGATTGACGTCCTCGTTATAATTTTTAATTAGATGTAATCAGCTTTTTAAAAATATTTTGTGAGACAAATTTCCATGTAAAAGATGTATTTGTAAATTTTTATTATTTTATTTTCGAATAACCGATCGGATATGCATTTTTAAAATTTGGATACGTATATTTTCGGATGTTTTTTGGATATTTTTTAGATATTTTTACATAACCGCATCGGATGTGCATTTTTAAGTTTCGAATATGGATATTTTCAGATATTCGTATTCACTAAAGCGGATATGGATATTTTTGGATATCCGAAAATATCCGCGGATATGGATACAGATATCCGAACACTGGTGTCCGCGTATATCGGATACAAATACAAATACGAATTTTATTTTCGGATACGGATACAACACTATTCGCATCCGACTGCATCCATTTACAACTCTACTCAAATGTCTAAATTTTAGAATCTAGATGTCTGAATTTCTACACTGTGGATTCTGAGAGAAGAACTAGATCCCAAGAAAAATTCAGACGTCTGGTTCCAAATCTAGACGTTTGAATGTCTACAAACAAAAACTCAAGTTTTGATTCTGACATATGAAATTTGAACCAAACGTCTAAATCGAGAAAAGCTAAGATATATGTATGTTTTGTTATGGAAATTTTCTGAAGGTTTGGAGGGGAAATGGTAATTTTCTAGGGAGAAAATCTTACGTATATAAGTTATTTTTATTAATTCCTGAGATGATGGTTTTGATGACAACAAGCTTACGACTTATTATAAAATATAAGTACTAAGATTCTTGTCCAAATATATATGTATATGCAAGTTATATGTAATACCCCACATTTCTTAATGTTACCATACGAGGATTTCATTAAGAAATATGAAGCATGTGGGTATAAAATAACATCACAGAGGCTAAAATTCCCAAGACAACATAAATAAAGCATAGCGGAATCTGAAATTTCATTTAAAGCAAAATAATAAGTGTTATTACATCATAGACATAAAACCACAATCATCTCATAAAACAATAGATCAGAGTACCAAAAATAAAAAGTATCCCTCTACGTCTAGTATAGAAAATAAACCAAACGTGGAAAGGTACATATAAGCACAAAAAACAAGACAAATGAGATTCTCCAAAGGACTAAGCTAGGTCAAAGCTCTCTCAAGCACTAGATCCTTCAGCATGAGAACCCGCGGGGAGGGGGGAGGAAGGTGAAGAATGAAAGAAAGAAGAGAAAAAGAAAACTAGTCAGACATAAAACTTGGTGAGTTCAATAATTATGAGCATAAATGATAAAAGAGGAAATCTAGATAGGATTATAAATTGAAGCTCAATATTGTAAATAAGAACAAGAATATACTAAATTGTCAAATCATTTGATTGCAACACCATTTGTTACAATTCATAAATTAATATTTAACTTTGAAACACTCCACCTCCGTTAAGGTCACTCACTAAAGGATTGCGTTAACTTTGGTGAAGCATTATGGGTAAAAGGCATAGATAATTTACAAGACAGACATATAAACAGCGGAAAACTGAAATCATTTCATAAATAACGTGGTTCAGTCAAAACATTACAAGCACTGTCTCAAAACCCAACTTTTAAATTATTACAATAAAACATCTGTCTTGATTTAAAACTCCAAGTACATAAAGAAGCATAAAGCAGTAGTAAAGCAGCATAAATCCCCAATAAAAGTGTAACCACAGCCGTAACCCAAAAAAAGAGAATCCAAGCAATACATCTACTCTCTTCAAGCTGAAAAAGGTCTGCACTATGTCAAAGTATTCCCTCCCTACGGACCTAGGAGGGGAGGACAGAAGAAAAGAAGGTGAAAGAACATGGGTCAGACATAAGTCTGGTAAGTCCAGTGATTATTCAGCATGTAAACAGGTAAAAGAATCATAACATGAATAAACTGAACATAGGACAATAACATAGAAATAAGATAAGGCAAGATAAACTGAATATACTATCGCACTCATTTCCTTTTCTTTGCACCTACTAATGAATGTTTCAACTACCATCATGTATTCATAACAAAGTGATCCCTTTTCTGATCGGCTTCTACTCGCATGCATTTCTTACTTGTATCATTCAGCCCCGCTTAATTGTAGATACACGTGCTGGTCCCGCCATAGGGTGTATCAATTCCTATGGTGGCAACCCGACACAAATTCTAGATGCACAGTGTATACTACTGATGCCCAGTGCCTTCTTTATCCACTCCAGAGTACGTGCACACCCATACTCCGCCGGAACCTACACTGCTGCACCACCCGCCACTATTTTGACCGCTTATAACCGGCCCAGTAATTGTGCCTCACCCTGTCTAATTCAAGGTACCGTGATACATCTATGTGGGTTACTGCTGAAATAGGTCCCCGTTACTAGGGTTTCCTAATCAACATGTTATAACGGTTAAGTGTTCTCACATTTACCTAACCCCACTCATCTGTTTAACTAACATGTTGTATTGGTTAAGTGTTTCCTTAATTTAGTTAACCCTACCATTCTTAGTCTGTCTATTCCTTAGCTTTAATTCATTCATTAAAGCACCAACCTCTTACAGTAGATCTATATTGTTATGGTCGTTGGATGTGCCGGGCGGTTCCGGGCTGTCTTATACCGCAACTCAATCTAACCTCGGGTTTTTGGGGCTTAATGCGCTAACCTCACACATTAGATCTATATTGTTGTGGTTGCTGGATGTACCGGGCGGTTCTGGGTAGTCTTACACCGCAACTCAATCTAACCTCGGGTTAGGCATGTTCATATTTAGCCTATTTACATATTTGTCATATGTGTCCAAGTTTATGTCTTTTTATGCCAATATTCCCCCAAGTATAATCAGTAAGAGTTTTATGCCACATTCACTTGCCATGCCCAAAGTTTACTAAATTAAATTATACCCAATTTCCCTGCATTATAATCGTACGTACAACGAGTTTAATCTAAGTTCCGAATGAGCTTAGTATTCACAAAAGAAAATAAAAAAGGGAAAGACAGAGAAGGAGCATAAGAATTGACATAAGGAAAAATAGGCATGCAAAAGTGTACCCAATTCAAGAATCATGTTTCAATGTTGTACATTAACAATAAGTGTGGACAAGCTAAGCAATTTACACCATAGGTATAAAGATTAGATAGGATTGGACTTAAGAGAATCACTAATGTTGATGTACAACATGATAAGTCCCATTATATCAATCACAGTAGTCTCATAGGCATAGGATGTACAACATGATAAGTTCCATCATATCAATCACAACAGTCTCATAGGCATGATAGGTTCCATTATGTAACACCCCGTATTTTCTGTGATATAAGTAACAAATCAGAGAATAATTAATTTTTAAAATAAGAATCAAGGGAAACGGGTTACGCCATTACGTTCATCTCGGAATTCTGCATGAAATCGAGTCCGAGTTTTCGCAAATCGGAGTTCGTATGACCAAGTTATGACCCTCAGAAGTTTCAGGAATTTGAATAAAATAAAATAGCTCGAAAATAAAGCCAGAAATTCGAAATTCAAACCCAGAGAAGGCTGGCGGGAAAATTCCCGTCCATATACCCAGGTCGACTGGGGAGTCGACCCCCTCAACCAGGTCGACTGGGGTGTCGACCTCCCCATGACCAGGTCGACTGGGGAGTCGACCTGGGGGTCAACCTGCTCCCGAAACCCAGTTTTTGAACCTGGTTCATTCTGATGTATCCGGTCTCATTTTCTATCTAGATTCATCCGCCTAATCCTATATAAACAGCCCCCTAGCCTCATTTTCTCTACACAATTCCATTCTGTCTATACTCTGTCTCTGTTCTAAAAAAAATTGGCGTCGCTACTCTGCTGGAATCAAAACTTGGACTGATGCATCTTCTTCCAACCTGAATAGAATTAAAAGCTAAATCAAATCTCATATCAAAGTTTAGAGTTACAACAATAATTAAAGAGGAGTAATTCAGCATTTCTGCATCAACAACAGTTTATTATCCTTTCTTAAAACCACGAAAGGCAAGTACAGTTATTTTCCGATATAAACTTTAATTATAATTGTGACATGATTGTAAATCTGAATTTGAGGTTGTGTATGTTCTGTTCTGATCTATTTTATTCTGTATCTCTTTCTTCTTTCTGTTCTATAGCCAGGCTACCACGATCCTGCGCCAAATCTCATAAGAGATTAACGCACAAACGCTAAACTTTGGGACAAATAATGAACGATGGCATAATTGGACATGGCTAATCTGTGACTAAAAGGACATATGTTGTAAACTAGATTTAGATCTATGCATATTCTGTGAAATGGAAGAAGAGGAACCATTGTATGTTAACATGTGACTTGAGACATTGGACATAACGCATATTTTGAATTAAGATCTGTTATAATTTAAAGTTCTAGATTGTTGGGCATATTGTTTATATAACAATTCATGACTTGAGACAAAAAGAGAATATGACTTAGGTGTGAAGATCTATATTAAGATGTGATAACTATTAAATGTGAATAACACCTAAGTGGGAGATTTTTGAATATATGACATGCATTGAAATCGATGGCTATATTTGGTATAATTTATATGTGAATCTTTTGTACTAGGCAAGTTTAACTAAATTTGGGACATGTGTTATATGGTAAATTACGACCATAATCTGTGCCATGTAAATTCAATGCAAACGTGGGGTATATGATCATATTGTGAATCATGATAACTATTTAGGCATGCAAACTTAGGCCAAATTTACAATTAGGCAAGATATGTCTATGAAACTTTAAGGAATGATTAAATCCGTTATATTGCCAAATCTGCTAGTTCTGTTATATTGCCTAATCTGCTAGTTCTGTTATATTGCCTAATCTGCTAGTTCGGTTATATTGCCTAATCTGCTAATTAGGTTAAATTTCCTTATCTGCTAAATCCGCTAAATCGCCTAATCTGCTAGATCTGTTATCTATTTAATCTGTTGAATGGCGTAATCTGTTGGAACTGAAATGCTGAAATTTGAAGTATGTAAATCTGTAGGCTCGATTTAAAATTGAGCAAAACTTGTTAATAAAACCTCGAATAATCTTTTGTAACTTGTACAAAAGTTGATTTGTTAAATTAGCATGATTATTCGGATATTAGCATAGTCTGTGAATGAATGCATTGGCTAAACATGAAACATGGCTAACTCGAGGTTAGAATGAGTCTGCGGCGTAATCCTGCCCGGAACCGCCCGGCACATCCAGTGGCCGGAGACAATAGGTTCTAATGTGAGAATTTAGTCATAACATGCTTGAAACCCGAGGTTAGACTCAGTTTGCGGCAGAAATCTACCCGGAACCAACCGGCCTAACCAGTAGCCGCAAACTGTCAGTATAATGTGAGAGGTCTGCGCATTAATTTTTAATTAATACAAATCTAAGATAAATATGATGTCTAAAATGTGTTGGGTGGATAGGGTTGAACCAATTGGACTAATGAATTTAGCAAACCCGTTTCGTGAATCTATAGGCCCAATTACAAAGTTAGGCAAACCTGTAAATCTGTTAAATCCGTATATCTGATCCGTTAGTCTAAAAACTTGTCTGATCTGTGAACTAGTCGATCTGAACTCTGTATGTCTGAACTTGTAAACAAGTTAATATGAAATCAGTTAGTCTGGGGACACAAGGTTAGGAGGGAAATTACTTGTGTCATATGTTGTTTGGGACCCATATTAGTCAGTAACCCTTTCTGGTATCAAAACTTTGACCCAACAGTAGGTAGGGTCCGGGCACGCTTACTGAACTAATTATAAGCGGTTCATTCTGATAATAGCGAGGGGTGTTGAAGGTGCGTTCCAACCGGGTCATGTGCGTGCATGGATCCCGGTCTGCCTTTGAGGATGTAAGACGCCGTGACATCTGTAAACAGGTCTGTGCCAATTGGTTGTCACTTTAGGGAGTGATACACCCTACTGTGGGGCCGACACAGGGTATTTATGTATTAGGGAGCCGATCGCTTGGGGTAGGGTTTTAGGGTACACTTAGTTCTGTCTGTTTCTGTTGGGTGGCAACACCTGTATGTTTCTGCATGGTACCGTCTGTTCGGGTGGTAAAGTCCCATTTACTAGTGTACACCTAATTCTACATTCTGTTTCCGTAGGGATTAATCTGTTTCTGTACCTTCTATTCGGGTGGTAAAGGCCATTATTACCATTCTGTTTTTGTCTGTTTCTGTTCGAGTGGTAAAAGCCCATTATTAGCATTCTGTTTCTGTTTGTTTCTGTTCGAGTGGTAAAGGCCCATTATTAGCATTCTGTTTCTGTCTGTTTCTGTTTGGGTGGTAAAGGCCCATTATTAGCATTCTGTTTCTGTTGGGGTGGTAAAGGCCCATTACTAGCATTCTCTTCTGTGGAAATTATTCTGTTCCCGTTTCTGTTTCAGTTTATACATTGGGGTGACACCTAATCCTGTTATACTAGTATTAGTGCAGAGAGGTGAAAAGTAATATTATTTTGTTTAACCTAAGTATATATGCTGCTCCTGTTACTGTTATCTCTTTTCCAGCTTATTTTCATGTCATAATTATTATTATCTGTTCATATGCTGAAAGTCACTGGACTTGCCAGACTTTATGTCTGACCTTGCTTGTTTTCGCCCCTTTTTCTTCCGTTTCCCCCCAGGTTATCCAAGGAGGGAATACTTTAGCTTAATCCGGATTTCTTCTGCTTGAAGTACTTAAAGTGCTTAAAGTATGGCTTGACTCCTTATGGCAGCTTCTGTGGGGATTATGATTTTAAAAACTATTCATTCTGAAGGCTTTTGTACAAGACTGATATTTTTGTACTTGAATTCTGATATTGTGATTTGAAAAGATGTAACCAAACTTGCTTCGGTTTCTGTTTGTAATAAAGTTATAAATTTTTCAAGTACTGTTTTATCTGTCTTGTAAATTTCTGTTCTGTCTACTAAAACGCTCCATCAAAGTTAAGGCATTCCCTTTGTGAGTGACCTTAACGGAGGTGGGGTGTTACACTTGGTATCAGAGCTGAAGGTTACCAGATTGGGTAAAGTTTTTGAAAACTATTTTCAAAAAGGTTTTAAAAGGAAGTATTTTCGAAAGTAAAGCCTATTTTTGAAAAAAAAAATCCCCAAAAGCCATATATCTATCTTTTGATACTCCGTTTGAATCTTTGTTTCCTTCTTTCTCTGGGGCTCCCGGCTTTCTGGGAGGTAACCTCATCGCGGCATGGTTCTGTAGGCTTGATAAGACTAAGACACAGGTCAAACGGCAAATAAACGCCCGACTTCCATCTGTAGCCGAAGTATTCTCGCCTACGGCTAATTTTCTTTCGAGCTTTGTAGGATTTTCCGTGCGATGGAGGCAGCTTTCGAGGGACTTGTCAAATAGTAAAGATGAGAATGAGGGAGATTGGCTAAGGAGCACAACCCAAGGATGAGAAACTCAAGGATATGGACTTGGTTCACAATGGAGGCAAAAAGGAAAAACGAAAAAAGGAAGAAAAGTTTAAAGATAAAGGAGGAGAAAAGTTCTTTACTTATGGAAGCATGACTCATCTGGACAAGGATTGCTGAAAGAGGAAGGACACTCACTTCAACTGTTGTGAGATGGGACACTTCACTAGGGACTTCCCGAAGAAACGGGGGCAAGGACAGAGGACATGACCTACTTCGGGAAGGCAGGCGAATGCTCTCATAGTTGGTGGATAGGATAGAAGTAGGAAAATTTCCATAGAGAGTTTAGTTTCCTTATCTGATTATAGTCGGGTCTCTTCACTTTAATACTAGTCTTGTTTCTGATCTGGTTATAGTCTCAAACCCCATAGGGGTTATGACTCATCTGCTTGTGGTAGATTGGGGTTTGATAGATATATGTGTTAGGCGTCAAGTAGGACGCATACATTCTGGGTTTTAACATGCTTAGTTTCCTAAGAATCATTTGGTAATCTGATCTGTACTAGTAGTCTGTAAGCATCTGGATATTTCTGAAAAGGTTAAGATTTCCAGTTTTGACATTGTCTAAAGAGGGTAATTCTCTGGGTATCAATTTGATGTTGATTTCGGTCTTCGGGGTTGATACTTAGGGGAATTTGTCTCTCAACCAAGGTCTAATGGAAACCAAGTTTTGTTTGTCTGCACTCGCTCCCATCACTCGACTGTATCCTATCAATCGAGTCTTCGACCTATAGATAGGAATCCTATGGATGTAAACATGTGTTTGAGACATGTTATGTTTGATGGTTGCAAGTGGATGCAATGTAACACCCCATAATTCTGTAACATTAATTTTCACAAATTAAGGTATAATTAAATGTTAGAGAAAAAATTAAGGGAAACGCGTTACGCCATTGCGTTCGTCTCGAAATTCTGCTTGGAAACGAGTCCGAGTTTGCGAGAATAGGAGTTCGTATGAGGGAGATATGACCCTCCGAAGTTTCAGGAATTTTCAGAATCGAAAATAGCTCGAAATTCGAATTCAAACCCAGAAGCGGGCTGGGTGGGAAAATTCCCGCCCAGGACCCAGGTCGACTAGGGAGTCGACTGGGTAGTCGACCCCCCTGACCAGGTCGACTGGGCAGTCGACCTGGGTGTCGACCTGGGTGCAAAACCCACTTTTGGGCCTGGGTGCATTCTGAAGTACCTGGTCTCGTTTTCTGCCTAGATTCGTCCGCCTAATCCTATATAAACAGCCCCTAGTCACCTTCACTATTCACAATTCTTCTCTAACCTTATGCTGCAAAGTTTCTTGGTGGACATGGCTTCTTCTCCTCCACTAAATTAAATAATAAATAAAATAATATATAAAATAAATCAAGACGAGGAAATGCTGCTCAAGACTTTCAAGAGGAGATTCAAAACAAGTTAGGATTCAAGTGAAGATTCAAACGACTTCAACGACTGTTTTTCTACGAATCTAATATAATCTCTGTAAGTCGGTTACTTTTTAGATTTGAACGTTTTCTCTATTCGTAACATGAAATTAAAGGAATAAAAGAATATGCCAAATCCTTCTATTCGAATCAGTGCTTATATCTTTGGACCTAATTAAGTACTATTATGATTCGATGACCAATAAGACTGTGACTATGGAACTAGGGACCTTAAAACCATATGCCTTTTTGACTATGAACATTGCCTATGACTGTGACTCATGACTGTGAGAATTATTTTCCTTTGACTATGAACATCGCCTATGACTGTGATTCATTAACTGTGAGGATTTATTGCCTATGACTATGGATATAAGATTATTATTTATGCCCATGAAACTGTAGTTACAAAACCATGTTGTATCCCAAACTGGCATTATATTGGATCTAGGCTTGACTTTCTATTTCAGTTTATTCTTAGTTATCCATGGATCTTGATCTTGGGAATTTACCTATTAAGTTAGGTCTACCCATGTTCTTGAACCTATACTATTCAACCCTTTTCATGTTGTAATATTACCAGATCTATATGCCTGTGAATTATCATCTTATGCCAGTTATTATGTCTATTCTTTCATGGCATTTTGGTTCATTCCCTTTTTTTCCACGAATCTAGATTTATTTATTATCTAGGTTGAATCACGATTATATGAACGATGGGAATACATTTTGGGAAAAACATGAAATTGACTAAACTTGGAAATTGGCATAATTTGGGAACATGCATTATAGCATGACTATTAAGATGAAAATTAGAATAACAAGTCTAGTTTTGACATGAACTGAAATTAGAATATCAAATCAGAATTGGGTGGCTAAATTAAGCATGATAAGTATATTAGCATTATTGTGAATAATTTACATACATTGGGCGTAAATGGTAAATGGTTAAATGGGCCATAAAGTAGGTAGTTGGTATGCAAATTAAGTTTTGGGCATAAACGGTGAACTAGAATATGAAATCTAGTTTGGCATAAACTGTAAACTAGAATACAAAATCTAGTTTTGGCATGAACTGTAAATGAGGATGTTGGATCTAAATTGCTATAAACTGTAAGATAGGCAAATCAAGATTTGGGCCTAGAATATAAGTCCATTAGTGGGCATGGCAAATGAATATGGTATAGGCCAAATTTATTTAAAAAGGGAAAATGGACTTTGAGGATAAATGGTTAAACCTTGAGGATAAATTGTTAACAATTTATATATATACAAAAGAAAGGTTTATTAATGACATCTCATTTAATAATACATACACCAGAAAGTTCTAGGGTGACAGAGAGGATAGTGTCTAGGCTTGGGTTTGGAAAATACAAGTTTCCTGCTCTCCCTGGCTATCCCTAACTGATCCGACTGACGGGATGGTTACTTTCAAAACCTGATTTGAAAATTAATCAAAACCCTTTGAACTTAGAAAACACGAATTTGCCTAACCCGAGGTTAGACTGAGTTGCGATATAAACCTGCCCGGAACGAACCGGCACATCCAGTAATCGCAACAATATCTGTCTAATGTGAGTGGTCGCGGCTTTAATTTATTAATTAAAGCTAGAACAAGAATGGTAGGGTTAAGTTAACTAAAACACTTAACCAATTCAACATGTTAACTAAATCCGATGAGTGGGGTTAGGCTAATCTGGACACTTAACCACTTAACATGTTAACAAGACAAGACTTGTAGGGGTTAAGTAAGTTTAATACACTTAGCCAATTTAACATGTTAACTAAGACTAGAAGGTGGGGTTAAGTAAACTTGGAACACTTAGTCATCATAGCAGGATAAATGAACAGGGTTAAGTTAAAAACATGAAAGGACAATACTTAACCATTAGAACATGCTAATTAAACAAATGTTAGGGTTAAGTTAGCTAAGGGAACACTTAACCGCTATAACATGTCAGTTAAAACAGATGGGCATGGTTAGGTTAAAGGGAACGTTTAACCAATACAAGATGAATAGGTAGGGTTAAGTAATAAGAAAATACTTAACCAATATAACTCGGTTTGTGGTAGGGGTTAAGTGAACATGAACTACTGATAACACTTAACCAGTTTTATATGGCAAACGAAAGGGTTAAGTTGACTCGAATTGACTAATGACACTTAACCAACCCAGCTTGTAAAGAACAAGAACTAAGTAGTAAACCTTAGTTAATATGAACTAAGTCGTAAACCTTAGTTAAGAAAACGATGATTCAACAAACTAAGTGGTAAACCTTAGTTAGAAAACTAAGTAGTAATCCTTAGTATATCACAAGTAGGAGCGAATGTCCATCTGATCTTAAAGAAGGCTCCAACGAATTGTGTTACGAAGCCTGAGGCTTCGAGGGGACGTGAGGATACTCTTGGAATCCCTCTGTGAGGTGGCAGATGATCCTCCTGGGCTCACAGGGGTTAAGGTCTGCGTTAGAAGAACCAAGGGTATGCCTTGGTGGCAATATAAGGCAACCTAAAGACTAGGATGGACCAGCGTGATTCGGCAAGACCAGTAGCCCTGTGATAGCAACTCGTCGTCTACCTACCATCTTTAGTCAATCGTTGTACGTATGCGGAAAGGCAGAGAACTCCCAACAGACCATATACTTGCTATCTAGTTATGGGTGAGGCTGGCCAATAGGAAAGTAGGGCATAGGGTGGCAAAAGTACAGTTCTCGCGCTTGATTTTCTTGGATTGCCTTTCATTAGTTGAGGGAGGGGTCACGTGGGACCATAACCACTGGTAGAAAAACAGACCTTAACATCTGCACTAGAAGATATCTGAAAAACTCCCGACCGAGTTCCATGTTTCTAGAGTAGCCTGCCATGGGACTCGGGTCACACATTTCAGGACTGCATCTAGACAGCGATAAAACAATTCGCGACACATACGTGGGGAAAGTCTAGGAACATATACCACTCTGGGTAGTGTGTCCTAGACTAGGGGCATCGTTCGACAGGTAGCGTAATCCCTAGTGGACCTAGGTGGCATAAACCCTGAATCTGTGAAGCATTAGATAAGTCGCGTAAACCCTGGTTGAATCTAGGAAGCACTCGATAGAAAACCCTATATCAGATCTAGGTAATAAATAATAAATGTACACCTGCAAACAACCACAACTTAGGGGATTGGGACCACGTTATTGTTTTATACCGATTTCTAGTTGGGACACTAGTTAGGTGGTGCAGGGACATAGAATCCAGAATAACAGGGTAATAGCGAAGCAAAGAAAATAGGGAAGCATATCTTATCTTGCCTTAGCATATCTTGCATAAATCTTATGTTATCTTGTTAGCCCTATCATTATGGTATTATCTTATATTCAGTTAATTCATGTCGTGTTGCTTTTTCCTGTTCACATGTTGAAAGTTACTGAACTTACCAGACTTAATGTCTGACTCTGTTTTCTTTCGCTTTCTTGTCTTCCGTCTCCCCCCCCCCCCCGGTCCGTAGGGAGGGGATGTTATTACTTAGGCTCAGTTCCCCTCCCTAGCTTGAAGACTCTTGGATATGCCGCTGCAGACTCTCTTTTCTGCTGCTATGGCTTATGTTACATTGGGGAATACAAATGTTATTTTTATGCTTCTTTATTTTGTAAGACAGATGATACTCTGGTATTGAAAAGCAACTGTTGTACAAATTATTTCATCAATAAAGAAAAGTTTTATTTCCCACTGTTTTAATTTTGTCTGTCTTGTAATTTATCTGCATCTTTTACCTTAAATGCTCCACAGAACTTAGTGCATTCCCTTTGTGAGTGACACTAACGGACGTGGGGTGTTACACGTGGTATCAGAGCTAAAGGTTACCAGATCAGATAAAGGATTTGAAAAATTATTTTCAAAACGGTTTTAAAAGAAGCATTTTCAAGAGAAAAGATTTGTTTTAAAGGTATATTCCCCAAAGCCATATGCACCATCTTTTGATTCTCTGTTGAGTCTTTGTTTCCTTCTTTCTTGAGTCTCTGGGGCTCCTGGCTTTCTGGGATGTAACCTCATCGAAGGGCGAAGTAGAACCCGACTTCCATCTATAGCTGTAGTTGTTTCACTTACGGCCAGTTTTCTTTCAAAACTTATAGGGTTTTCCGTACGATGGAGGCAACTTTCGAGAGATTTGTCAACATGGTTACACACGGAAGGGGATGAGGAGTTTGGCTAAGGAGCACAACCTAAGGATGAGGAATTCATGGATGTAGATTTAGCTCACGAAGGAGGAAGGAATTATAAAACCTAAGACAAGAGGAAGTATCTTTACTAGGGTATAATAGGGCATATAATTAAGGACAAGGGTAAGAACGAGGAACAAGATTTTCAGAAGGGCAAGTACATACTTTCACCACTAAGCGTACCTAGGAGAAAGGTAGCAAAGTTCTGTTGGAAGAGTCTAGTTTTTCTGTTCGTACTCTTTCATTTTTAGCGCTTCGCATTTGTTCATATTTGCTTCCATAGTTGAGTCTCTACACCTTAGTACTTGCATAGTGAAAGATCCCAGTTAGTCTCAAATCCAATTGGTGACTCGGCCCGTTTATTTTTGGTTAGTAGGGATTTGAGAATAGCTATCGAGTTTGCTTATATCATCTCACGTAGATCGTCTAAATTCGGAGGAGGTATTCCTTGGGTGCTTGTCTGATATTGGTTTAGGCCTTTGGGACTTGTACTTGAGGAATGGCGAGTTCAACTAGGATGGTTTGCGTGAGAGATGAATAGCTGTGGTAGGCGCTCTAAAAAAAAGCACGTAGTGACCTTTTGACCCTTATAGTTATGGCATGCTGGATAAGAGGGAGACCTCTAATCATCCTAGTATATACACTTGGTATCATGGCTGACATCTGTTTATTTTGGAAATGGAGGTCAAGAAACTTCGCAATCGTGAAGTTAAATTAGTTAAGATATAGTAAAGTAAAGCTAAAGAAGACTGGATACAAGCATCATACCCTTTTTCTTAAGGGTGCATCCTTGATTTCTTTTTTTGTAGGAACCTTACGCATACTTGTTCCTCTCTTTCCAAAGTATATCCTCTAGGTCGTATCTTCGATCCTTAGGTAGAAACTCTTTTGGATGTAAACATGTATTTGAAACATGTTATGGTTGATGGTTGCGAGTGGTTGCTCGTGAATGCATATGCATACGTATTAGGCACTAGATCAGTTCGGACGCTTTCATATTGCATTTACAGAAATGTATTTGTTTGTAAGTTTAACTTGATATGTTATCATATGGGTGTTGCATATAGATGAATGGCTATGCACGCATGTAGTATTTACATAACTAGGGATGCTTGCATACATGATTGGACGCATGGCACTGACATGATTCGCATTAAGGAGGTCAACTGAATCAGTAGACCGCCTGATTTTGCACTAGATAAAGACATATACACACACTATGCATATGAACATGAAAGCATTAGAAATCTTTCTAAGGACAATGAATGCCTGTGATTGAATGGTCGAGTAGATGGGTGATTGGATGGTAAGACACATTCTTCCTAACTAGAAGATTTCGGGGACGAAATCCTTTTAAGAGGGGGAGAATGTAACACCCCGTAATTCTATAACATCAAGTTACACAAATTAAGGTATAATTAAATTTTAAAGGAAAAATTAAGGGAAACGGGTCACGCCATTGCGTTCGTCTCGAAATTCTGCTTGGAAACGAGTCTGAGTTTGCGAGAATCGGAGTCCGTATGAGGGAGATATGACCCTCCGAAGTTTCAGGAATTTTCAGAATCGAAAACAGCTCGAAATTCGAATTCAAACCCAGAAGCCGGCTGGGCGGGAAAATTCCCGCCCAGGACCCAGGTCGACTAGGGAGTCGACTGGGTAGTCGACCCCCCTCTGACCAGGTCGATTGGGCAGTCGAACTGGGTGTCGACCTTGGTGCAAAACCCACTTTTGGGCCAGGGTGCATTCTGATGTACCTGGTCCCGTTTTCTGCCTAGATTCGTTCGCCTAATCCTATATAAACAGCCCCTAGTCGCCTTCACTATTCACAATTCTTCTCTAACCTTATGTTGTAAAGATTCTTGGTGGACATGGCTTCTTCTCCTCCACTAAATTAAATAATAAATAAAATAAATCAAGACGAGGAAATGCTGCTCAAGACTTTCAAGAGGAGATTCAAAACAAGTTAGGATTCAAGTGAAGATTCAAACGACTTCAACGACTATTTTTCTACGAATCTAATATAATCTCTGTAAGTCGGTTACTTTTTAGATTTGAACGTTTTCTCTATTCGTGACATGAAATTAAAGGAATAAAAGAATATGCCAAATCCTTCTATTCGAATAACTGCTTATATCTTTGGACCTAATTAAGAACTGTTATGATTCGATGACCAATAAGACTGTGACTATGAAACTAGGGACCTTAAAACCATATGCCTTTTTGAATATGAATATTGCCTATGAACATTGCCTATGACTGTGAACCATGACTGTGAGAATTATTTTCCTTTGACTATGAACATCGCCTATGACTGTGATTCATTAACTGTGAGGATTTATTGCCTATGACTATGGATATAAGATTATTATTTATGCCCATGACACTGTAGTTACAAAACCATGTTGTACCCCAAACTGGCATTATATTGGATCTAGGCTTGACTTTCTATTTCAGTTTATTCTTAGTTATCCTTGGATCTTGATCTTGGGAATTTACATATTAAGTTAGGTCTACCTATCTTCTTGAACCTATACTATTCAACCCTTTTCATGTCGTAATATTACCAGATCTATATGCCTGTGAATTATCATCTTATGCCAGTTATTATGTCAATTCTTTCATGGCATTTTGGTTCATCCCCTTTTTTTCCACGAATCTAGATTTATTTATAATCTAGGTTGAATCATGATTATACGAACGATGGGAATACGTTTTGGGAAAAACATGAAATTGACTAAACTTGGAAATTGGCATAATTTGGGAACATGCATTATAGCATGACCATTAAGATGAAAATTAGAACAACAAGTCTAGTTTTGACATGAACTGAAATTAGAATATTAAATCAGAATTGGGTGGCTAAATTAAGCATGATAAGTATATTAGCATAATTGTGAATAATTTACATACATTGGGCTTAATTGGTAAATGGTTAAATGGGCCACAAAGTAGGTAGTTGGTATGCAAATTAAGTTTTGGGCATAAACAGTGAACTGGAATATGAAATCTAGTTTGGCATAAACTGTAAACTAGAATATAAAATCTAGTTTTGGCATGAACTATAAGTGAGGATGTTGGATCTAAATTGCTATAAACTGTAAGATAGGCAAATCAAGATTTGGGCCTAAAATATAAGCCCATTATTGGGCATGGCAAATGAATATGGTATATGCCAAATTTATTTAAAAAGGGAAAATGGACTTTGAGGATAAAAGGTTAAACTTTGAGGATAAATTGTTAACAATTTATATATATACAAAAGAAAGGTTTATTAATGACATCTCTTTTAATAATACATACACCAGAAAGTTCTAAGGTGACAGAGAGGATAGTGTCTAGGCTTGGGTTTGGAAAATACAAGTTTCCTGCTCTCCCTGGCTATCCCTTACTGATCCGACGGATGGGATGGTTACTTTCAAAACCTGATTTGAAAATTAATCAAAACCCTTTGAACTTAGAAAACACGAATATGCCTAACCCGAGGTTAGACTGAGTTGCGATATAAACCTGCCCGGAACCAACCGGCACATCCAGTAATCGCAACAATATTTGTCTAATGTGAGTGGTCGCGACTTTAATTTATTAATTAAAGCTAGAACAAGAATGGTAGGGTTAAGTTAACTAAAACACTTAACCAACTCAACATGTTAACTAAATCCGATGAGTGGGGTTAGGCTAATCTGGACACTTAACCACTTAACATGTTAACAAGACAAGACTTGTAGGGGTTAAGTAAGTTTAATACACTTAGCCAATTTAACATGTTAACTAAGACTAGAAGGTGGGGTTAAGTAAACTTGGAACACTTAGTCATCATAGCAGGATAAATGAACAGGGTTAAGTTAAAAACATGAAAGGACAATACTTAACCATTAGAACATGTTAATTAAACGGATGTTACGGTTAAGTTAGCTAAGGGAACACTTAACCGCTATAACATGTCAGTTAAAACAGATGGGCAAGGTTAGGTTAAAGGGAACGTTTAACCAATACAAGATGAATGGGTTGGGTTAAGTAATAAGAAAATACTTAACCAATATAACTCGGTTTGTGGTAGGGTTTAAGTCAACATGAACTACTGATAACACTTAACCAGTTTTATATGGCAAACGAAAGGGTTAAGTTGAGTCGAATTGACTAATGACACTTAGCCAACCCAACTTGACAAGAACAAGAACTAAGTAGTAAACCTTATTTAATATGAACTAATTCGTAAACCTTAGTTAAGAAAACGATGATTCAACAAACTAAGTGTTAAACCTTAGTTAGAAAACTAACTAGTAATCCTTAGTATATCACAAGTAGGAGCGAACGTCCATCTGATCTTAAAGAAGGCTCCAACGAATTGGGTTACGAAGCCTGAGGCTTCGAGGGGATGTGAGGATACTCTTGGTATCCCTTTGTGAGGTGGAAGATGATCCTCCTGGGCTCAGAGAGGTTAAGGTCTGCGTTAGAAGAACCAAGGGTATGCCTTGGTTGTAATATAAGGCAACCTAAAGACTAGGATGGACCAGCGTGATTCGACGAGACCAGTAGCCCTGTGATAGCAACTCGTCGTCTACCTTCCATCTTTAGTCAATCGTTGTACGTATGCGGAAAGGCAGAGAACTCCCAACAGACCATATACTTGCTATCTAGTTATGGGTGAGGCTGGCCAATAGGAAAGTAGGGCATAGGGTGACAAAAGTACAGTTCTCGCGCTTGATTTTCTTGGATTGCCTTTCATTAGTTGAAGGAGGGGTCACATGGGACCATAACCACTGGTAGAAAAACAGACCTTAACATCTGCACCGGCAGATATCTGAAAAACTCCCGACCGAGTTCCGTGTTTCTAGAGTAGCCCTGCCACGGGACTCGGGTCACACATTTCAGGACATGTGCATCTAGACAGCGATAAAACGATTCGCGACACATACGTGGGGAAAGTCTAGGAACATATACCACTCTGGGTAGTGTGTCCTAGACTAGGGGCATCGTTCGATAGGTAGCGTAATTCCTAGTGGACCTAGGTGGCATAAACCCTGAATCTGTGAAGCATTAGATAAGTCGCGTAAACCCTAGTTGAATCTAGGAAGCACTCGATAGAAAACCCTAGATCAGATCTAGGTAATAAATAATAAATGTACACCTGCAAACAACCACAACTTAGGGGATTGGGACCACGTTATCATTTTATACCGATTTCTAGTTGGGACACTAGTTAGGTTGTGCAGGAACATAGAATCCAGAATAGCAGGGTAATAGCGAAGCAGAGAAAATAGGGAAGCATATCTTATCTTGCCTTAGCATATCTTGCATAAATCTTATGTTATCTTGTTAGCCCTATCATTATGGTATTATCTTATATTCAGTTAATTCATGTCGTGTTGCTTTTTCCTGTTCACATGCTGAAAGTTACTGAACTTACCAGACTTAATGTCTGACTCTGTTTTCTTTCGCTTTCTTGTCTTCCGTCTTTTCCCCCAGGTCCGTAGGGAGTGAATGTTATTACTTAGGCTCAGTTCTCCTCCCAAGCTTGAAGACTCTTGGATATATCGCTGCAGACTCTCTTTTCCGCTGCTATGGCGTATGTTACATTGGGGAATACAAATGTTATTTTTATGCTTCTTTATTTTTTAAGACAGATGATACTCTGGTATTGAAAAGCAATTGTTGTACAAACTATTTCATCAATAAAGAAAAGTTTTATTTCCCACTGTTTTAATTTTGTCTGTCTTGTAATTTATCTGCATCTTTTACCTTAAATGCTCCACAGAATTCAGTGCATTCCCTTTGTGAGTGACACTAACGGACGTGGGGTGTTACATGCAAGTGGTTGCTCGTGGATGCATATACACACACTAGGCACTAGATCGGCTCGAAAACACTCTCATACTACATATGGATGTGTGAGCATTTTCAATTTCTATGGATGAAAAATGATTGACTCATCACATTGATGTTGCATATGAATGAATGGTTGTCACTCATGTAAGAATAATATGTATCAAATATGAAAATTGCATACATGTTGGACTAATGACACTGACATAGTTCGCATTAAGGAGGTCAACTGAATCAGTGGACCGCCTGATCTTAACATTAGATAAGGAACATATACAAACACTTTTGCATATGTTCATACAACATTAGAAGTTTTCTAAGGACAATGGATGCTTGTGGACGATGGTTAAGTAGATGGATGACTGGATGGTAGGACACATTCTTCTCAACTTGAAGATTTCGAGGATGAAATCCTTTAAGGAGGGGAGAATGTAACACCCCGTATTTTCTGTGAACGTATAAGTAACAAATCAGAGAATAATTAATTTTTAAAATAAGAATCAAGGGAAACGGGTTGCGCCATTGCGTTCGTCTCGGAATTCTTCATGAAATCGAGTCCGAGTTTTCAAAAATCGGAGTTCCTATGACCAAGTTATGACCCTCAGAAGTTTCACGAATTTGAATAAAATAAAACAGCTCGAAAATAAACCCAGAAATTCGAAATTCAAACACAGAGAAGGCTGGCGGGAAAATTCCCGCCCATATACCCAGGTCGACCGGGGAATCGACCCCCCCCCCCAACCAGGTCGACTGGGGAGTCGACAGCGGTGTCGACCTCCCCATGACCACGTCGACTAGGGAGTCGACCTGGGGGTCGACCTGCTCCCGAAACCCAGTTTTTGAACCTGGTTCATTCTGATGTATCCGGTCTCGTTTTCTGTCTAGATTCATCCGCCTAATCCTATATAAACAGCCCCCCTAGCCTCATTTTCTCTACACAATTCCATTCTGTCTATACTCTGTCTCTGTTCTAAATAAAAAATAAATAAAAATGGCGTCGCTACTCTGCTGGAATCAAAACTTGGACTGATGCATCTTCTTCCAACCTGAATAGAATTAAAAGATAAATCAAATCTCATATCAAAGTTTAGAGTTACAACAACAATTAAAGAGGAGTAATCCAGCATTTCTGCATCAACAACAGTTTATTATCCTTTCTTAAAACCACGAAAGTCAAGTACAGTTATTTTTCGATATAAACTTTAATTATAATTGTGATATGATTGTAAATCTGAATTTGAGGTTGTGTATGTTTTGTTCTGATCTATTTTATTCTGTATCTCTTTCTTCTTTCTGTTCTTTAGCCAGGCTACCACGAGCCTGCGCCAATTCTCATAAGAGATTAACGCACAAACGCTAAACTTTGGGACAAATAATGAACGATGGCATAATTGGACATGGCTAATCTGTGACTAAAAGGACATATGTTGTAAACTAGATTTAGATCTATGCATATTCTGTGAATTGGAAGAAGAGGAACCATTGTATGTTAACATGTGACTTGAGACATTGGACATAACGCATATTTTGAATTAAGATCTGTTATAATTTAAAGTTCTAGATTGTTGGGCATTTTGTTTATATAACAATTCATGACTTGAGATAAAAAGAGAATATGACTTACGTGTGAAGATCTATATTAAGATGTGATAACTATTAAATGTGAATAACACCTAAGTGGGAGATTTTTGAATATATGACATGCATTGAAATCGATGGCTATATTTGGTATAATTTATATGTGAATCTTTTGTACTAGGCAAGTTTAACTAAATTTGGGACATGTGTTATATGGTAAATTATGACCATAATCTGTGCCATGTAAATTCAATGCAAACGTGGGGTATATGATCATATTGTGAATCATGACAACTATTTAGGCATGCAAACTTAGGCCAAATTTACAATTAGGCAAGATATGTCTATGAAACTTTAAGGAATGATTAAATCCGTTATATTGCCTAATCTGCTAGTTCTGTTATATTGCCTAATCTGCTAGTTCTGTTATATTGCCTAATTTGCTAGTTCTGTTATATTGCCTAATTTGTTAGTTCTGTTATATTGCCTAATCTGCTAATTAGGTTAAATTGCCTTATCTGCTAAATCGCCTAATCTGCAAGATCTGTTTAATCTGTTGAATGGCATAATCTGTTGGAACTGAAATGCTGAAATTTGAAGTATGTAAATCTGTAGGCTCGATTTAAAATTGAGCAAAACTTGTTAATAGAACCTCGAATAATTTGTTGTAACTTGTACAGAAGTTGATTTGTTAAATTAACGTGATTAGTCTGATATTAGCATAGTCTGTGAATGAATGCATTGGCTAAATATGAAACATGGCTAACTCGAGGTTAGAATGAGTCAGCGGCGTAATCCTGCCCGTAACCGCTCGGCACATCCAGTGGCCGCAGACAATTGGTTCTAGTGTGAGAAGTTAGTCATAACGTGCTTGAAATCCGAGGTTAGACTCAGTTTGCGACAGAAATCTGCCCGGAACCAACCGGCTTAACCAGTGGCCGCAAACTGTCAGTCTAATGTGAGAGGTCTGCGCATTAATTTTTAATTAATACAAATCTAAGATAAATATGATGTCTAAAACGTGTTGGGTGGATAGGGTTGAACCAATTAGACTAACGAATTTAACAAACCTGTTTCTTGAATCTGTTGGCCCAATTACAAAGTTAGGCAAATCTGTTAAATCCGTATATCTGATCCGTTAGTCTGAAAACATGTCTGATCTATGAACTAGTTGATCTGAACTTTGTATGTCTGAACTTGTAAACAAGTTAATCTGAAATCTGTTAGTCTGGGGACACAAGGTTAGGAGGGAAATTACTTGTGTCATCTGTTGTTTGGGACCCATATTAGTCAGTAACCCTTTCTGGTATCAAAACTTTGACCCAACAATAGGTAGGGTTCGGGCACGCTTACTGAACTAATTATAAGCGGTTCATTCTGATAATGGCGAGGGGTGTTGATGGTGCATTCCAACCGGGTCATGTTCGTGCATGGATCCCGGTCTGCCTCTGAGGATGTAAGACGCCGTGACATCTGTAAATAGGTCTGTGCCAATTGGTTGTCACTTTATGGAGTGATACACCCTACTGTGGGGCCGACACAGGGTATTTATGTATTAGGGAGATGATCGCTTGGGGTAGGGTTTTAGGGTACACTTAGTTCTGTCTGTTTCTGTTGGTACCGTCTGTTTCTGTTGGGTGGCAACACCTGTCTGTTTCTGCGTGGTACCGTCTGTTCGGGTGGTAAAGGCCCATTTACTAGTGTACACCTAATTAGGGATTAATCTGTTTCTGTACCTTCTGTTCGGGTGGTAAAGGCCCATTATTAGCATTCTGTTTCTGTTCGGGTGGTAAAGGCCCATAATGCTTTGGGTGGTAAAGGACCATTATTAGAATTCTGTTTCTGTCTTTTTCTGTTCGGGTGGTAAAGGCCCATTATTAGCATTCTGTTTCTGTTGGGGTGATAAAGGCCCATTACTAGCATTCTTTTCTGTGGAAATTATTCTGTTCCCGTTTCTGTTTCAGTTTAGACATTGGGGTGACACCTAATCCTGTTATACTAGTATTAGTGCAGAGAGGTGAAAAGTAATATTATTCTGTTTCTTCTGTTTAACCTAAGTATATCTGCTGCTCCTGTTACTGTTATCTCTTATCCAGCTTATTTTCATGTCATAATTATTATTATCTGTTCATATGCTGAAAGTCACTGGACTTGCCAGACTTTATGTCTGACCTTGCTTGTTTTCGCCCCCTTTTCTTCTGTTTCCCCCCAGGTTATCCAAGGAGAGAATACTTTAGCCTAATCTGGATTTCTTCTGCTTGAAGTACGTAAAGTGCTTAAAGTATGGCTTGACTCCTTATGGCAGCTTCTGTGGGGATTATGATTTTAAAAACTATGCATTCTGAAGGCTTTTGTACAAGACTGATATTTTTGTATTTGAATTCTGATATTGTGATTTGAAAAGATGTAACCAAACTTGCTTCGGTTTCGGTTTGTAATAAAGTTATAAATTTTTCAAGTACTGTTTTATCTGTCTTGTAAATTTCTGTTCTGTCTACTAAAACGCTCCATCAAAGTTAAGGCATTCCCTTTGTGAGTGACCTTAACGGAGGTGGGGTGTTGCACATTATGTCAATCGCAACAGTCTCATAGGCATGATAGGTTTCGTTATGTCAGTCACAGCAGTCCCATAGGCATGATAGTTGTCATTACATCAATCACAATAGTCTCATAGGCATAGGCAATTCGGATTTGACAAAAGGATAAGCATGAATTATAATTTGGCATAGTTCTAAATCCGATTTTTACAGTCACGATTTCTCTTAGGTGTTTAAATCGGAATAATAACTGAACTTACAAAAAAAGGACGGATCTTGTATTCTGGGATCTGATTTCTGAATTTGTTAAGTTATCCTTTGATGTAGACGTTTGATTCTCTAGTTTGGATTTGGAGCCTTCTAACTTGATTTCTAATTTGGAGAAGATGGAGGTTAAGCTAGCTTAGGGATGGACAACATGACAGCTTCATAGAACGAGATTGTGAGGTCTAGGGTTGAGGTTTGGGGTGATTATATAGAAGTCTAGGATTAATTCTAGCCTTTAGATTAGTCTAGGAGTAATCAGAGCCATCCAAACCAAAGAGATGTGTCATCCAACCAACCATAGCATGACACATAAGCCCTAATACCTTAGAAATTAGTCATCGGCCAATCAGGGAAGGCCACATCAGCTCAGGGCTACAAAAATTCGTCATAGGAAGTGGATCTCAAAGGGGTCGACTCCCTACAGGGGGGCCGACACCCCTATAGGGGGGTCGACAACTCTGAGCTGGAAATTTCCCGCTCAGCCTGCTCTGACCGAATTTCGAATTTTGAACAGTTTTGACCTTTAATTATTATTTTAATTTAATTTCTATTTAAACTTGAAATCTTCCGAACTCCATAACTTCTTCATGTGGAGCCCGATTCATGCAAACTCAGACTCTATCTCAAGCAGAATTCTGAGACGAACGCGATGGCTTAACCCGTTTCCCTTAATTCATCTTCTAAAAATTAAGTATTCTTTAATTCGTTACTTTTAATATTCACAGAAAATACGGGGTGTTACAAACTTACTCTGCCGATCTATCGGCTCCTAACCACAATTGTGATAACCTATGCCGATCATGGTCTCAGGTTCATCAGACCCAACCCGTCAGCACTAAGGGAAAAGCGTAAATCATTGATGTTACAACGTCTTATCTTCTATAATTGGCGTAATGCACGCTCACCGCTCCGCCGGAACGTGCCCATACCCACCAGTTTGGACCTCTTGCTACCCGGTTCAGTATAAGCGTGCCTCCTCGTGAGACCTCAGTGTAGTGTGATAAAAAGGAATACTAACTGATACAGATCCCCAACCAAAAATGCAAATTGAAATAAGTCACCCATAGACTTAGTCCTTAATTTAATTTACTAGCGCCAAGATCCCCATAGAATTATTGTTGACTGCCTAGCTACCCTAAACCACCATAGTATTATCAACAAACGCCTAGGTCACTAAAATTTAATTATATTAGTTTGCCTCCTTTTTTCCCTAATCAGCCTACCCCTACCGCCGAAACAGACCAATACTACGAGCCTCTTATTTTCCCTAATCAGCTATGGCTACCAGAACGAACTCCTATACCTTATCTTACTAGGCCGATTATTTTCCATAATTAGCTTATGCTGCTAGAACAGACCACTACTACTCATGCTTATTAATTTTTTATATTAAACTTAACACCAATGTTAGGTTTACTAATAAGCCTACTTTACTTCGTGTAACTTTCTTTCATTTCATGGGTTGCATGTAAACTTTAGTTTGCAGGTTGTCTATAAACGTTCTTTCTGTTATTTCGTAGGTTGCATGTAAACTTTAATTTACTAGTTGTCTATAAATGTTGTTTTTGTTTAATTTCAATGTACAACACAACCCCCGCCATTAGCATCTATCTGAATATTATTTATTCAATTAATCTAAGTTACAGTTTAGTTATCTTTATTGCATAATTTCAATAAGCCCAATTTATCATTTTTATACATATTTTCTATTTTTCCCAAATTGCGCTTTTACTACCAATTGCATATTTTAACCCAATTTGCGCATAAATAGGAAGAAATAAACTGTTTAGGCTCTTGAAGGCCTAAACTCAACATCAAAATAAAAAGGTCAATGGCCTAGGCTCTCACATGACCTAGGCTCAGATAATTAAATAAGGACAAACATGAAATAAAACAGGGTTGAAATTGAATTGCAATAAAATTACATAAGATGAAAAAGGGGTATAAAGGAACTAAATAAAACTAGAGTAACAGACTAGATTTACTGAATCAGATTGAAGGAAGGACAGAAAAACAATCTGATTACATAGATTATTAACAGAAAGGAAAATAGAAATCAGAAGAAATCTACAACTTATTATACTGTCAAGAAAAAAACCAAGTTGTACTGAATCTTGCAATTATTGAAATATACTCACAATTTTAAAGCAAATCTAATTAGGCCCTAGTAGGTGATTTCTATCTATGAATATACTCCAAAATATATGTAAACCTAAGCCTCGGTACTCCACTAGGAACATATTTGAGAAGGAGATTATTTAAGATGGAGGCAGAGAATGGAGTAGTGAGAAATAGATTACGTTTCGGAGCATATTTGTAATAGAATTAGGGTTTTTTAGATCTTTGGATATTAGGTTAAGATTTAAGGCCATTAGATCAAGGAATTCGCCAGAAGAATGCACCCCAAAACACAACACAAATCGACCAAAGACGTGCATAATAGGTTGCTCTCATCATCCAGTTGGGTCGACCAACTGATTATAATTATCGCTGAAATTTAATTTTCTTTATGATGTTTATTACTGAAAAGTCGGTGCGTATGACTTAACCAGGATCTTTATCTGGATATAGTGGAAATAATAAACTAACTAGTAAACTACAATAGTTATGCAGGCAAAACTAAGCTATAGAGATACATCATAAATAAAAGATAAATGCAGTAGGTAAAAGACGCCAGGAATTTTATACTGCTTCGGACTTCCCGCCTTACGTCCAGTCCCGAAGCTCCTCTTCGGAATTCACTATCATGTCCTCTCTTAACCTGGAGGAATAGGTCACAATACACCTGAGCACCAACAAGGATGTCCACGCCTGAGCACCCACACAGGACTTCACAATTTACAAGTGTTTTGAATCTTGAATGTGTTCTCTAATCAACACGGAATAGTCACGATGAAGTACACCCTTCCTACAATCTTATCCTCAAGTATTTGTTATGTTTGTGAAGATTGAAGGAAGTTTGTTGCTTGTTGAATCAAGAGATGTGAAATATTATCACAGATTCAACAAGTAACTTGAATTTGAGAGAGCTTTAGAATGCAATGAATATTGAAGTAAAAATCAGAAAATAGAGAGAATAGAATGAGAATTGGTGATTTGGAAAACATGTTTGTAGTGCTTATATAATAATAAAAGAGTAGCATTCCTTCATGAAAGGTTTCAGCAAAAGTTGCATCCATTTCCATTTGTAATTGAAGAGAAATCTCTTCATGAAAGAAGGTGACTCTTCATAAAAAAGGCTTCTGTTTCCAATCAGTCAACTGGTCTAAAAACTATCAGTCGACTGATTGAATCATACTGTAAAACGTTTGGATTTAAAATCTTTTAAAACTAGCTGTTATTGTACGGAAACATGTTGGCCAGTCGACTGGTCATATTTCTACCCGTCGTCTGGTACAGCTGAGTCTGTACAATCACGATTTTTAATGCTTTTAACATATATATATATATACATTTTTTTTTATTTTGTATATTCGTGTTATACTTGAGGATAGATTTTAACATACTTCTAACACGACTCAATACATATATATATAACCTTATCTTCATGACATGATTTCCATTGCTCTTCCCTTTGTTGACATTAATCAAAATTCTTGTTGTCAACATTCTCCCCCTTTTTGATTGATGACAACATATTGCATTCTTGTTGAAAAGTTTTGAATTTCTCCCACTGAATATTTGACTCCCCCTAAATTTCTACAATATTTTGTTAGTTCATAAATTTATAAACTTACCGTTTTAATTCCTGTAACAAAATGTTAGCACATATATTTTCAATAAATAGATTCATCATTGTGAGCATAGAAAATATAACTTTCTCTCCCTTTGTCAATGATTAAAAAGCATTTAAACACTATAAACACAAAGAAATCGAATAACAGATAAACCATTGATGCAAAATAAAACATAATCATTTCACACATGCGTACTGTTAAGCACAACCAAAATATAAGTTTTTATACAACCAAAAGCAAAAATAACAAATTCGGACTAAAAAGATGCTAAAACAAAACATACATATAGTACTTAAGGACATGAATTTGCGAGCTAGATTTCGTCGGATTCCTTACTTTTGGAAGAAGTCCAATTAAAAGGAGACATAGGCCTCTTTTCCGGATCCGTGACATGTCCAGCAGATGCAAGAGAGCATGATATCGATGTCCAAATCTTTCCAAGAAAACCCTTGATTTTATTGAACTTCCTATCCATTTTCTTGTCCATCCTTTTAAGGCGAGCTTCTAAAAGAAGTTGATTGCGAGCGATAACATCAAGTGCTTGTCTAGAAGTTTGTGATGATTCTATCAAACAGATATCTTCTGTATTTGCATGAGCTGAGCTTGAAGATGGTCGATCCATATCTCTCTTTTTCCATTCTTCTAAACTCAAGATTCTAATAGTTGGAGGAGGCAAGTGCATTTGCTTTAAATTTCTGCTATCTAAGATCTTAATTTCTATCATACCGGAATCCGGTTTGGGGATGTTTGCACTTTCGAAAACACTCATTAAATGTAACGACTCACATTCTACGCATCGGAGGATCATAGAATATTTATTTTTTATTTTATTTTCATATGAGGTTGTATAGTCATGTAACTTTGGGGCATGACTATTGGGGTCATTTCCCATGTTCACGATTTTTGCCGATTTTTAAATGACCGTTTGCCCCTAGCTGATCTTGTTTCCTCTATACTTCTGATTGGTAAGGAGTTTTGACCTGAAACCACTTCCATTAGATCCGGATGATGGTTTACCTTTCTGTGGAGTGGTTACACTTGTCAAACAGACTCACCGTTTGGGAGATATGGCTGAAACAAGGTGTAGAAGGTGAAAAACTGTTTTAAGTGGGCTGATTAAGGTAATTAGCAAATGGCCCATAACCCATTTTGGGATTAGGGTTATGGGGAGACTGAAATGAGTTTGATTTTCATTCTATTTCAGTTTTCTAGCTGCCATTTACCTCTTAGAAACCCTAACAATGGCCTCCAACGCCTAAATCACCTTCTAATCACCGTTTAATCAAGTATTAGCCTAATCTACGTCAAATCAAGGAGAAATAGCAACAAATCAGAGTTGGAGCTGCTGCTAGGCATTAAAATTCAATCCAAATAGTGGAGTTTTCAGATTTGATATTTTATTTGTGGCTAAGGTGAGTGATTTGCATTGTTTTTCACTAATTATAGTTAATTAGGGGTGATTAGTGTTAATTAGCAAAATTATAACTCCGCAAAATTTGGAAAAATATTTAGAAATTCTAAAATATTATTTTAGGCATCTGTTAGAAATTTTGGTTAATTTGGATTAGTTTTTCTAATCCTATCATTAGTTATTGTTAAACATGATTAAGGGGAAAGCATGAGTTTTGGGTAAGTTTGATCCATTTTTACATGTTGAATTGTTGTTTTGGTGTTTATGGACAATTATACATGTTTCTATGATTGTTTGAAATGATTTTTGATCGTTTAGAAAAGTTAGAATGGTCGAAAACGTCGTCGTATGGTGTAAACAGCTCGCTGGACAAAGTGAAGAAAACTGTGCAGGAAACCGGATCAGATCGCACCCCTCCGAACTGACCCGCTCGTGAAGCATCCCCTCCCCACGAACCGTTGGTGGAACCAGGAAGCCTGGAGGCACAAACCGACTCGACGCTCCGAGAAGGCACCACGAGTAGAACACCCATGAGTTGAGGAACTTGAACCGAACCGTAGTGGAGTGGATCATGAACCGACCCAGATGGAGAAACTCGACCCGACCTGGTGAGGATGGCACGACCCGAACCTTTATGACGGTGTACCACGAACTGAAGTGGATGATCATGAACTAGGCTACTTCAGGAGGACCGAACTGAGTCAAATGGGACTGTTATCCGAACCGATCCGGAGGAGACCAAAACCCGAGATGCAAAGGTAGTCCAAACAGGAAGTAGAACTCAGGATCCAGTTAGGAACCAATGAGTTAACTTCATGAGTTGGGCTTTGCTGCGGGACGTGTGCTAAGGGGTTATCGACGTCCATAATTTTGATTCACCATCAAGACGAATGTTAGGCTATGGATCAGTGCAGTGGGGTAGCTATTACTCCATGGAGCAGAGTGATCGTAGCATAGCTATGAGCCAATGCAGTGAAGTCGTCATGACTTCATGGGGCATAGTGGACATAGCAAGGACTAGTAGTTATGGATCAGTGTAGCGGAGTCGCCATGACTCCATGGGGCAGAGTGATCATAGTAAGCATTTGGGTGATCAAAGCGGTGGATATCGTATGCTTTACGCACTAAGTGAGAGATGTGAGGATGGTTGCTATGCTTGATTGTTTGATATCACTATGACATGCACACCCTTCCCCCGTTATCTTGACACCTTATGTTAGTTTTACCTTAGAGTAGTATACATCTTGTGTGCTAACTCTTTGGTTGCAGGTCCAGATTCAGGTATGGTTATGTATACCTATTATTGTTCTGTTTTGCTGCTTATCGCTCATACCAGACTTTTGTCTGACCTAGAGTTTTATGTCTCTTCTTATTACTCTGGGTGCTTTTAAACGGACAGACTAGAGATAAGTGAGGTAGTATGCACGAGTAGCTGTACTGGAGACGAGCAGAAGGCTTCCACATATGATATATAGATATTCTCCCTGTGTTGTTACTGGTCACTACTTTGGGCATTAGTAGTGCACCTTTTTCTTTGCTTTAGAGATAGTATGTTGGAGTTGTAATAAGCTGTATTCTGAATTTCCGCTGCTCTGATGATTTTGGTTTAGTTTTTAGCTTATGCACTATCTCGCCTGTTTTATGTCAAGTATGTTATTATTATATTTTATTCCATGCGCTGTGAGACATTATACAGGTTCCTTGTTAGTTCAAATTTCTTTCTTTTCCTTTCTTTGGCGGCCGTCCCGTGCTAGTCGGGCATTGGCACTGCGCACCTTCATTGGAAATATCAGCTGGTGTGGGGTGGGCCATCACACTTGGTATCAGAGCTCTAGGTTGCATAGTTAACTTAGGGAAAGACACCAGGGAGAGATAGTATACGTATATGAGAGCGTGTATTTGTGATATTTTGGTTTTCAAAAGCTATATATATATACTATTAGTATATTTAAGGATGGAGTTGCACTGCACTGGCACCACTAAAGAGATGGTTAATCGTTTTCTCGTTATAGATTGAACGATGAGCCGACATACGAGGGGTATTGGTAGAGGAGCTAATAATGGAAATGCTCATGATATGAGGACGATGTTCACTGATTTCATGAGAGAGATGCTTAGGGATGTTCAAAGGACAACTCCTAATACTGCAAATGGTGGTGGCACAGCGGTGCAGGCGCTTAGGGCCGATTTCGCCAAGCTCTGTAAGGACTACACTTGTCTTGGTGGGAAGTCGTTCTATGGAATGGAATCGACTACAGAAGTTCGGGATTGGCTTGATAGTTGTGAGCGCATCTTCGAGGACTTAGGGATCGATGATGCAATGAAGAGGAAGCTAGCATCCCGTTAGCTTCAAGGACGGGCAATGAATTGGTGGAATGCTATTAAGGCAGCTACCCCTGAGGATCAAGTTACTTGGGATCAGTTCAAGGCCCGATTTAGTGATAAGTTTATCCCAGCTGCTCAGAAGTCAGAGTTGTTTAGGAAGTTCTTGAAGCTTAAGCAGAATGGTAGGGCGGTCTCCGAGTACATTGCTGTGTTGGATACTTTATCGAAGTATGGATTATCCTTTATTGACACTCCCGAAAATAAGAATGAGAAGTTCATAACAGGCTTAGATCAGTATTTGGGGGAAAGGCTTATAAACCATATTAATGAGATTTTTGAATCGATTGTTGGGAAAGCATTGAGGTCAGAGAGCCTTTATCCTAAGCCCAAGGTTGAAGTCGCTGTTGCATCTGCAGAGGGGCCAAAGCCGCAAGCAAGCGGCGGAGGCAAGAATAATTCCCAAAACAAAAGGAAATAGAACCAGACTAAGGATGGTCAGAAGAAGAGTAAGAAAGATGTTGAGTGCTTTAGCTGTGGCAAGAACGGCCATTATGATAAAGAATGTCGAGCAAAGCCAGCGGACAGGAAGTACTTCAACTACGGCCAAGTGGGACATTACAAGGATAAATGTCCACAACCCCCTAAAGAGAAGCAGATTGTGAAAGCATATGCTATTAATGCCGTTCCTTCTTCGTCGAATGCCCCAACTGCGGCGGAGAAAGGAAAGAATGTCGTCATTCAAGGTATGCTTTCTGTTTATGATGTTCCTGTTCGAGTAATGTTTGATACCGGGGCTTCCCGTTGCTTCATATCTATTGACAAGGTAGATAGGTTGGTATTGGAACCCGAGATAGTCGATAGACCTTTAGCGGTGACGAACCCGATTGGTGGTTCGACTAGCCTTAGTATGATTTGTCGTAATGTGGTCTTATCGAGTTATGAATGTATGTTTTCTTGTGATTGCTTTGTTTTGGGCTTTACTGGGTTTGACATTATTTTGAGAGTCGATTGGCTCCAAAGATATGGGGTGGTGGTAGACTGTGAGGGCTTTTTGGTGACAGTTAAAGAGGATGATGGGCGGAGGGTAGTGTTTGGTGGTCTACCTAGTGATAGGGTAATGGCTAGTTTTCTAAATTCCCTCGACATCCCACATGATGAGTTGTCAGATGTGCCCATGGTGGGCTAATATCCGAATGTCTTCGAGGAAGTGACCGGACTTCAACCATATCGAGATATTGAGTTTCGTATTGATTTAGTGAAAGATGCCAGACCTATAGTGATGCCACTTCGTCGTACGGCACCAAGGGAGCAGCGAGAGCTCGGGGTGCAAGTGAGCGATCTTTTGAAGAAGGGATTTATCAAAAGAAGTGTTTCTGAGTGGGGAGCACCAGTTGTGTTTGCTACCAAGTCAGATGGTTCCCTTCGATTGTGTGTGGACTACCGCGAGTTGAAGAAGGTGACAAGGAAGAATAAGTATCCTCTATTGCGGATAGATGATTTGTTTGATCAGTTGAGTGGCACGAGAGTGTTTCCCAGTTGGATCTCATGACAGGTTTTCATCAGCTTAGGGTGGAAGCTAAGAGTATAGCTAAAACGGCATTTCGGATGCCGTCTGGATTCTATGAGTGGTTGGTCATGCCATTCGGGTTGACCAATGCACCAGCATATTTTGTGGATCTTATGAATAGGGTATTCATAGATCAACTGAATAAGTTTGTTCTTGTGTTCGTAGACGATATCTTGGTTTATTCGAGGACAGAGGAAGAACACAAGGAACATTTGAGAGTAGTGATGGAGGTGTTGAGAAAACACCAATTGAAAGCAAAGTTTTCTAAGTGTCACTTTTGGGGGAGGGAAGTGAGATTCTTGGGCCATGTTGTTTCAGAGAATGGTATTGCCGTGGATCCTACGAAGGTGGATACGGTACAAGATTGGTCTACGCCCAAGAATGCAACAGACGTAAGAAGTTTCTTGGGGTTAGCTGGATATTATCGTAAGTTTATCCATGATTTCTCCAAGATAACAGCACTGTTGACTCAGTTGACCAAGAAGAATCAAGCTTTCGTCTGGGACGAGAAGTGCGAGAATGCATTCCAGAGTCTAAAGGAAAAGTTGACATGTGCACCAGTGTTAGTCATTCCTAAGGGGAATGAAGAGATGACAGTATATACAGATGCATGTGGTACCAGACTAGGTGATGTATTGATGCAAGGAGGTAGGGTTGTAGCTTATGCTAGTCGACAACTGAAACCGCATGAGAAAAGATACCTTACCCACGATTTGGAATTAGCAGCAATCGTGTTCACGTTGAAGATGTGGAGACAATATCTCTTGGGAGAAAGATTAGAGTTGTTTACCGATCATAAATCGCTAAAGTATCTCTTTTCTCAGAAGGATCTAAATCTCTGATAGCAAAGATGGTTAGAATTCTTGGCTTCCTATGATTTTGATATCGCATATACACCAGGAAAGGGCAATGCGGTAGCTGATGCATTGAGTAGAAGACATGCCAATTTAGGGGCTATGTTTCTTGAGTGGTATATCGCAGTGTATGATTTCAGACCAAAGTACGAATTGGATCCAGAGATGTTAGCAAGTTTGACTATCAGACCCACTTTGATTGAGCGGATTGGTTCCAGTCAAAGGGACGACCCTAACCTATTGGAAATCATCTACAAGTTAGAGATGGGCATCGACGAGGAGATGAACAAGTATGGGCTTGATCGAGATGGATGGCTTAGAAAGAATGGGAGACTGGTTGTATCCAATGTCAATGGATTGAGAGATGAAGTGCTTAGAGAATGTCATCACTCAAAACTGACTATACATCCCAGTGGTAACAAAATGTATCGAGATATGAAGCAGACCTACTACTGGGAAGGGAAGAGAGACGTTGGGAAATTTATATCCAAATGCATGAATTGCCAGCTAGTTAAAGCCGAGCAAAAGAAGCCTAGTGGTTTGTTGCAACCATTAGAAATTCTAGAATGGAAATGGGGACAAGTCTCAATGGATTTCATTGATGGGTTACCAAGGACTAAATCGGGCCATGATAGCATTTGGGTAATTGTGGACCGATTGACCAAGAGTGCAAGGTTTATACCCGTCAAGTCGAATAGAACAGCAGCTAATTTAATGGAACTATATATGAAGTGGGTAGTGAGATTTCATGGAATACCCAAAGGCATTGTGAGCGACCGAGATCCGTTGTTTACTAGTGGATTTTGGAAGAGCTTACAAGAGGCTTTAGGGTCAGAATTACATCTCAGTACCGCATATCATCCTCAAACCGATGGTCAGACGGAGAGAGTGAATCGAGTATTAGAAGATCTCTTAAGAGCTTGTGTATTTAATTTTGGTGGATCATGGGATGACCATTTGCATCTAGTAGAGTTTGCATATAATAATAGTTATCAATCCAGTATTGGTATGTCTCCATTTGAAGCTTTGTACGGAAGACCATGCAACTCACCATCATGTTGGTTAGAAACTGGTGAGAAGTTTGTGCTTGGGCCCGATGTGATAAGAGAAACTTCAGACAAGATTAAGGTTATCTAACAGCGAATGAATGCTGCCCAAGATAGGCAGAAGAGATATGCTGATAAAAGACGAAGAGACTTGAAATTCTCCGTTGGTGACTTAGTATTCATCAAGATTTCTCCATTAAAGAGTATGATTCAATTTGGCAGGAAAGGAAAGTTAGCACTAAGATTTGTTGGTCCATTCCCAGTTCTCGAGCAAGTTGGGAATTTAGCATATAAAGTTGAGTTGCCTGACAAGATGGCAGGAGTTCACAACGTATTTGATGTTTCCCAGTTAAGGAAATTCATGCACGACCCCGATGTGGCTATTTCATCTGATCAGTTGGATGATATCGAAGTAGAACCTGAGGCGATTGGGAACCGTAGGCCAATCCGTATTGTCGAGTACGATACGAAGCAACTTCAAAGGAAGGCGGTGAAAGTGGTCAAAGTTCAGTGGGGTGGGGAAGAGAATGACTGTACATGGGAAACAGAGGAGAGCATTAAGGAGACGTATCCAGAACTCTTTGCCTGGTAATGTTTTCATTTCGATTTAGTCTTTCCGCATGCTAGGATAGGTTTGTTTTGTTTGGTTTGTATGTTTGATTGTTTGTAAATGATTGGTAGGCATGCGGGATCCTTTGTGTGTTTGGTTAAGGAATTTTGGGGGCGAAATTTCTTAAGGGGGAAGAGTGTAACGACCCGCATTCTACGCATTAGAGGATCGTAGAATATTTATTTTATTTTCATATAGTCGTGTAACTTTGGGGCATGACTATTGGGGTCATTTCCCATGTTCACGATTTTTGCCGATTTTTAAATGGTTGTTTTGCCCATAGCTGATCTTGTTTTAGCCATAACTTTTGATTGGTAAGAAGTTTTGACTTGAAACTACTACCATTAGATCCGAATGATGGTTTAACTTTCCGTGGAGTGGTCACACTTGTCAAATGGACTCATCGTTTGGGAGATATGGCTAGAACAAGGTTTAGAAGGTGAAAAACTGCTTAAGTGGGATAATTTGGGTAATTAGCAAACGTGCCCATAACCCATTTCGGAATTAGGGTTATGGGGAGGCTAAAATGAGTAAGATTTTCATTCTATTTCAGTTTTCTAGCTGTCATTTACCTCTTAGAAACTCTAACAATGGCCTCCAACACCCAAATCACCTTCTAATCACCGTTTAATCAAGTATTAGCCTAATTTATGTCAAATTAAGGAGAAATAGCACCAAATCAGAGTTGGAGCTGCTGCTAGGCATTAAAATTCGACTCAAACAGTGGAGTTTTCAGATTTGAAATTTTATTTGTGGCTAAGGTGAGTGATTTGCATTGTTTTTCACTAATTATGGTTAATTTGGGTGATTAGTGTTAATTAGCGAAATTATAACTCATAAAAATTTGGAAAAATATTTAGAAATTCTAAAATATTATTTTAGGCCTCTGTTAGAAATTTGAGTTAATTTGAATAAGTTTTGCTAATCCTATCATTAGTTATTGTTAAACATGATTAAGGGGAAAGCATGAGTTTTGGGTATGTTTGATCCATTTTTACATGTCGAATTATTATTTTGGCGTTTATGGACAATTGTACATGTTGCTATGACTGTTTGAAATGATTTGTGATTGTTTAGAAAAGTTAGAATGGTCGAAAACGCTGTCGTATGGCGTAAATAGTTCACTGGACAAAGTGCAGAAAACTGTGCAGGAAACCGGATCGGATCGCACACCTCCGAACCGACCCGCTCGTGAAGCACCCCCTCCCCACGAACCGCTGGTGGAACCACGAAGCCTAGAGGCACGAACCGACCCGATTGTCCGAGAAGGCACCGCGAGTAGAACACCTATGAGCTGAGGAACTTGAACCGAATCGCAGTGGAGTGGATCATGAACCGACCCGGATGGAGAAGCTCGACCCGACCTGGTGAGGATGGCACGACCCGAATCCTTATGACGGGGTACCACGTATGGATAGGGTGTGGATGATCATGAACCCAGGCTAACTCAGGAGGATCGAACCAAGTCAAATGGGACTGTTATCCGAACCGATCTGGAGGAGACCGAAACCCGAGATGCAAAGGTAGTCCAAATAGGAAGTAGAACTCAGGATCTAGTTGGGAACCAACAAGTTAACTTCATGAGTTGGGCTTTGCTGCGGGACGTGCGCTAAGGGATTATCGACGTCCATAACTTTGATTCACCACCAAGACGGATGTTAGGCTACGGATTAGTGCAGTGGGGTAGTTATTACTCCATGGGGCAGAGTGATCGTAGCATGGCTATGAGCCAGTGCAGTGAAGTCGTCATGACTTCATGGGGCAGAGTGGACATAGCAAAGACTAGTGGCTATGGATCAGTGCAGTGGATTCGCCATGACTCCATGAGGCAGAGTGATCATAGCAAGGATTTGGGTGATCAAAGAAGTGGATATCGTATGCTTTACGCACTGAGTGAGAGAGGTGAGGATGGTTGCTATGCTTGATTGTTTGATATCGCTATGACATGCACACCCCTCCCCCGTTATCTTGACACCTTATGTTAGTGTTACCATAGAGTAGTGTACATCTTATGTGATAACTCTTTGGTTGCAGGTCCAAGTTCAGGTATGGTTATGTGTACCTGTTATTGTTCTGTTTTGCTGCTTATCGCTCATACCAGACTTTTGTTTGACCCATAGTTTTATGTCTCTTCTTATTACTCTGGGTGCTCTTAAACAGGCAGACTAGAGACAGGTGAGGTGGTATGCACGAGTAGCTGTACCGGAGACGAGCAGAAGGCTTCCACTTATGATATATAGATATTCTCCCTGTGTTGTTACTCGTCACTACTTTGGGCATTAGTAGTGCACCTTTTCCTTTGCTTTAGAGACAGTATGTTGGAGTTGTAATAAGCTGTATTTTGAATTTCCGCTGCTCTGATGATTATGGTTTAGCTTTCAACTTATGCACTGTCTCGCCTGTTTTATGTCAAGTACGTTATTATTATATTTTATTCCATGCGCTATGAGACATTCTACAAGTTCCTTGTTAGTTCAAATATATTTCTTTTCCTTTCTTTGGCGACCGTCCCGTGCTAGTATGGCATTGGCACAGCGCACCTTCATTGGAAATGTCAGCTGGTGCGGGGCGGACGGTCACATTAAATATTCACCAAAGTGAAAATAAGTGCCCATACCTTGTGTGAAGAGCATAAGATGATCCATTATCGTTTGCATCCAATTTACTCTTATGTTGCCATAAGTTGCATATAAAGCTCGAAACGTATCCGCATATAAAAGATCATGTGTTCCGGATCGTGGTAAGATTGTACGTGTAAGTGCATGGTGAAGAATTCTTGCACTTGGTCGTAAGCCTTTGGTTCGAGAGCCATCGAAATTATCATTAATAAAGAGGTGGCTTACTTCATCTCTAACTCCAAATTCGCAATTCAATTCCGATAAGGCTGTTCCATCCATAGGAGAGTTTAGGATATTTCCTAGCCTTTCAATAGAAATAAAGATAGGTTGCCCACAAACCATACTCCAAACACAATTTTGTGTATTGGTAGGAGTTAGATGATCCAAATTCAAATTAGCCAAGAACGATTTGATCATCGTAACGTTGATTTTCTTATTATTTTGAGAATAATCCAAAAGATTTTCAAGCATACCTTTTCAAGCTAATTGTTGTAAACCATTAGACTCAAAGTCTTGAAACTTGACAAAAGGTCATGGAATAAACTTTAGATCTGACATAAGCTTCCATCTTCTTTTAGCAAGATCATTCCATAACCATTGATCTATGGATGAATCAACTTGCTTCTTTTCCCTAGTTGTAGAAGATGAACCAATATCCCTTTGCCTTTTTGGAGGTGCCATTGAAATTGATGGTTTGAAAAAGGAAAATCAAAATTTTAAAGTGTTAGGGTTTTTGAGAAATAAGGGAAGACGTTAGAAATGAAGAGAAGTGGGGTAAAAGGGGCTATAAGGACCGAACTGTATTGGATGTTTGGTTTTTGGGTTTTCACTAACCAATCGACTGGTACGTATACAACTAGTCGACTGGTTGTATAAAAAAACAACAATTGTCTCGTTTTTTTTAATTCTTATCTTATGTACAGATTATATATAATTATGTCTATTTTCTTGAAACGAGAATATGTATTTTCATATCAAAACAAATACATACTTATTACAGTGATTATAAGAAACAAGATTTTGAAATTTTGCATTTTCGATCAATGCAAATCTTATTAAATAAAAGAAGAATTTCTATTATTAACGTATTATTCTTCTTCTAATGAGGTTGATTTTCTTGGGATCTTAGAACCAGCTCCTTCATTCTCTTGATAGTTCTTTTCCCATGAATTCGGACTTGCCTTCTTACTCTTGGGAAACTTTTTCCAAGAACTCCATGAAGTAGATGGCCTTCTTGGTGTTTCAGGAGTCGTAGAAAGAGGATGATGCCTGGGTTCAAGTACAGCCGACCTACCACATATATGAAGTGTGAATGTTTATAAAAACGTTAATCTATCCGAGGTCTGTTTTTGCTCAAAATATAATTTTCTTTGTAACCTCAACTATTCATGTTGATAATGTCGTATTTCATCGATTTTGTCTTTCGTTGATGGAGAAACTGAAACCTCTCTTCTTTTCTTGGCATATTCCGGAGTATATCCGATTCTGTATTCTTGCCACCTAAGAGTTGGTTCTTTGTTTGGAGTAAGCGACGTGATAATATTAATAGAATCGGATGATGTTTTTTTAGAGGACTTGGTTGGTGTAGATGGAGAGCTTACTTTTTTCGACATCACACAAGAAAGTTTTTGGGATAATGGTTTCTATTGTTTTGATAAAAGCAGGAAACTTTTCTAATGTATTTATAAAAGAATACATACTAAATATAGTATATGCAAATGAATGGTAAGACTAGTTTTATTCATTCATTAGCTAAAAACTAGGTATAGAAGCTAAAAAAAATTGTCTATTAAATAATGTTGTAAAAATATAATATACTATTTTTGTTTTACCATACTAAGTAAGCTTCGCAAATAAAAAACTTTTAGGAGTACATTAACTAAAAAGACATAACTTATAGAATTAAGTAAGCACTAATTAAAACTCCTTTTTATTCTGAGCTAGTCACTGACATACATTGGTGGTCTCTGCAAAAAATTAAAAATTTTAATGGAACCCACTTCCTCCGTTAGGGTCCTAAGGGTTAAATCTTAGGAAGCCAAACCTAAGAGGGTTCAGGATCCTTCTTGAAAATATAATTAATATTGTTATGAATCGTATCTAAAAAATTCTTAATATATTTATTTCTAATAAGAACATTATTGGTTTTGGAACCCATATACTAATATTTCCTGAGTAATTTTTCTTAGTAGAAATATTTAATTTACAACTAGGAATTACCGGTTTAATATTAGATTTCTTAGAAATAGATTTCTAATTAGTTTTTTGATCATATCCTAGTCCCTTTTTACTAGAAACTGGTTAGAATTTTCTAATATTCTAAATAAATTCTCTCTACCTTTATTAAAATTGTTAACATTTATAGAAATAATATCTAATTTAACTTTTAAACTAGAATTTTCTAATTCTATAATCTTAATTTTAGTATTCAAATCATGATTTTCAAAAGCTAATAAATCATTTTTCTCGATTTCTTGACTCAACATAGAAATTTGAAAATTTGCTACTGAAAGAGATTCTTGTAATTTTCTAATCTCGTCTTCTAAAATCTCTTTTTCATGTTTTAATAAGTCTCTTTCAAATTTTGCTCTTTTTCTATCTTCATTAGCTTGTTTATATTTTCTTTTAAAATTATTTCTAGATTATAAAACTTCCGTATTAATTTCCATTAATTCATCATAAGTAAATTCACTAACCTCAGTATCCTTTGCCATGAAGCATACATTTGCTTGCTCGTTGTCACTATCGCTATCGGAGGATGATGAATCAGAATTATCTCAAGTGATTGAGAATGCTCATCTTTTTTATTTTTCCTTTTTATTTCGATTTTTCTTCAATTCTAGACAATTCTTTTGATAATGTCAGGTTTTGTGACAATTAAAGCATTCCACTTGTGCTGGATCAGGCTCTTTTGATGAATTCTTTTTCATATTCTTACTCTAGCCTTTTCTATATTTTAGAAACTTTTTAAAATTCTTTGCTACAAAAGAAATATCCTACTCGTCTGAATCTGAATCTTCTTTCTCAGCATGGAAAGCTAATTTTTTCTTGTCTTGTACATGTGCTTTCTTTGCCTGCAAATTTATTTCATAGGACATGAGATTACCGATTAACTCTTTGGATTTCATGGCAGAGAGATCATTAGCTTCTTCGATAGCTAACACTTATATGGACACACCGACTTTTGGAGGATCACAGACGGATCATAAAAGTACAAGTGGAACATGTCACTTTATCGGTAAATCACTTATATCTTGGTTCAGCAAGAAACAAAACTTCGTTTCACGGTCAACATGTGAAGCTGAATATATATCTGATGCACTAGCTTATGCTCAAGTAATATATATGCAGCAAACACTAAAAGTTTTAATATAAACTTATCTAATCTAATTGAAAAGTCGGTGTGTACGACTTAAGGATAGGATCTTTCTATATGGATTATGCGAAGTGAATATGATATTCTAACTTGTTTAATACAATAGTTATGCAAATAAATATTAACTGATATGATATATCACAAATAAAAGATAAATGCAGTAAGTAAAGTGACACCAGGAATTTTATACTGGTTCGGACTTCCCGCCCTACGTCCAGTCCCCAAGCTCCTTTTCGGAATTCACTATCACGCGCTCTATTAACCTGGAGGAATAGGTCTTAATACACCCGAGCACCAACAAGGATGTCCACGCCTGAGCACCCACACAGGAATTCACAAATTATAAGAGTTTTAACCTTTGTACGTGTTCTCTAATCAGCACTGAGTAGTCACGATGAAGTACCGCCTTCCTATAATCTTATCCTAAAGTATTTGAAGTGTATGTGAAGACTGAAGGAAGTATGTTGTTTGTTGAATCAAGAGATGTGAAATATTATCAAAGATTCAACAAGTAACTTGAATTTAGGAGAGCTTTTGAATGTAAAGAGAATAGAAGTTCAAATCAAAAAATAGAGAGAATATATGAGAATTGGTGATTTGGAAAACATGTTTGTAGTGCTTATATAATCGTAGAAGAGTAGTATTTTTTCATGAAAAGTTTCAGCAAAGAGTTGCATCTATTTCTGTCTAGAACTGAAGAGGAATCTCTTCATGAAAGAAGGTGACTTTTCATGAATATGGATGCTAGTCTCTGATTAGTCGACTAGTAGAAATACATCAAGTCGACTGGTTAAGTATGAAATCCATTTATATATTTAAATATGCTTCAACGACTAGCCGTGACCGGACTTTTGGTATGTGACCAGTCGACTGGTTGATTTCCTACTAGTCGACTGGTTACAGTATCAGTCCAGTACTAGCTGGTTTTTAGTGCATGTCTTTATTTATATATATATATAACTAAAAATTTGTGCAATCGTGTTATACTTTGAGGATAGATTTTAACATAAATCTAACATGACTCAATACTTATATATATAGCATATATATATATATATATATGTGAACTTAGCTCCTTGACATGATTTCCATTGCTCTTCTCTTTGCTTTCATTAATCGAAATTCTCATGAATCAACATTCTACCCCTTTTTGATTGATGACAACATATTGCATTCTTGTTAAAATATTGAATTTTCTCCCCGAATGTATGCTAGTATACATATTTATCCCCCCTGGATTTCTGCAACATTTTGTTAGTTCATAGTATAATATATACTTACCGTGCGACTTTCTATAACAAAATGTTAGCATATAGCATACATATTCGATATATATATATATATATATTTGATATATATACATATTTGATATATTTGGTATACTATTCTCCCCCTTTGTCATCGATAAAAAAGAATAAATGTCATGAGATATCAGTAATCGAGAATAGAGAATATAAATAATTATAATACCCTTAGGAGATATTGAATCATGTGCTTTTTCGATAAGTTGGGTTTTCGCATATATTTAGAGATACCGAGATAGCCTTCTCTTTGTTGTGGTGTACCTGCAAAAAATATGATGTATATACTTTGTACTCACTTGTTTCGTTTGGGTCCAGGGGTTAAATGGAAGGTAACCATACCCAAGAGGGTTTAATGGAAACTATAAAGATAAAATTTTCATTATTAACTCCAGAGTCAAAATAATTATCAATATATTTTTCTCTGTTTATCCAATTTACAGGAACCTAAATACTTAAATAACTTCTATTGGTATTTCTTTTCGTACATCTAGATCTATTATACAGATCTCTAGTCATAGAAGTATTTGAATTTCTAGAATAATTGTATCTTGGATGTGCATTAGTACTAGCAGTGATATTCTTATTATACACAAAAGCATATCGAGTACTACTTCTATGATTATATCCTAAACCACTTTTGTCATATAAAGGTCGAGATCTAGATAAAATCATATTTAGATCATTTTGACCTTTATCGAATTTTGCGAACTTATTTGTACATTTATCAAATTTGATTCCAAAGTCGAAATACACCGATTACCAACAAGGATGTCCACGCCTGAGCACCCACACAGGACTTCACAATTTACAATAGTTTCGACTCTTGAATGTGTTCTCTAATCAGCATGGAATAGTCATGATGAATTACACCCTTCCTATAATCTTATCCTCAAGTATTTGAAAATGTTTGTGAAGATTGAAGGAAGTATATTGCTTGTTGAATCAAGAGATGTGAAATGTTATCACATATTCAACAAGTAACTTCCAATCACCCAGCTACTGCTCTGTACTAATTTTCCCCATCCAAATATCCTATCAACTGAACTGTCACACATATAACTGTATATCCATCCTATTGTTGAAATGAAAATACTGCGAACTAGCTTATTCTTTAATACACTACCCTATTCTACGACTACAGTAAAACGTGACGGCCACATGTACTCCTTGTACTATTTCTTTCGTGATCCCCAAACCATCTTTGCCTATAAATAACATCATATATCATTTCCTTTTTTTTCTTTTCAGGAAAGCAACTTTTCCCCTCACTCCATAAACTGTAATACTCTATTTCTCCTCATTCTTTCATGAATATCCTTTTCTTTCCACCAAATACAACACAAGACATGTTTCCTTTTAATCAAAATTCTCAAACAACGCTCCGGATATATGTTGTCTCGTATGCGATGAGTTCGGAAGTGCTGGTTACTGCTTTGAATGAGTGCAAAGAAGCGGTGCTACTAAATGGAAGGGATAGGGTGGTCCAGTGTAGTTTTAAACGTGAAGAATCTAAACGAAGGGACGGTACAGCATGGAAAGTGGTTTTGACTATATGTAGGAGAAGCTTTCAGTTCAAACGAAGTAAATAAGGGGATGAGATGATTCAGTTCAATGAAGACAGTGGGATCATTCTTGAAACAGTACGAAGAAAAGAAATAGAAATTGGTGTCAGCAAGGATGGCGTGGATACAGGGTCTTCACGGTGAACAGGGGAAAGGTCCGGTCTATAAACAAATGAAAGAGGAAAATGATGACAAATGGGCACATTGGGTTCCAACGTTAAGATTAAAAAAAGAAAATAATAATAAAGGTTTAGCTCATTTTTATCAAGCACCAAAGTAAAAGGGGGGGTACAAAATGGAGCTGCATGGAACGTTTGCAATTGTAAATGGCAAATATAAAGTGGGGAATTTTTTGGACAAGACAACGCATGAGGATGAAGTGCGATTATGATGGGGTTGTTTACTTCAAAACAGATGTGGTAGAAGCAAGGACAGTGGAGTGTGAACAGGGAGAATAGGTGCGGTGGAGAGATGGGATATGCGGTAGGTGATAAAACCGCATGGGGTCGGATGTGAAAAACAAAAGCGGGCAATGATTTAAAACAACAGTAAAGGTTGCTTGCTTCCATGTATTTCGAAGATGGAGTGAAGAAGCTGAAGGCACCGTGCATAAAGAAGAAGAGAGATGGGCCTTTAAAGGTAGTATCAGAAGACGTGATGCTGATATAGTAAAAAGGAAATGATAAAAGATATGGGGGCCATAATTTTTCAGGAGCATTTCAAACGCAAGAAGTGATTATACGGAGGGGTTGTGTTAAAACAAGGTAATTAGTTACATTTAATATATATATATATTAAAGGATTATTTAACTAACTAAAATCATATTATTTAAACGTGTATAACTTGTACCCCTGTTAACAGAATCAAACAAAATGAGTTACATGGGATCATGGTGACACGATGAGACGACCCGAACTTTCCCGTGAAGGAAAGCACGGATAGAATTGAGGACAAGACAAAATAGAACGCAAATAGAAGAACATTTCATTGTTATTACAACAATTCCATCAGATACAAGAATATACAGAGTATAAATGAATAAATTACATTCAACAAATATCAGAGATTACAATAAATTACATAGCAGCGGAAAAATATACAAAACACAACTAGAAGTGATACACGGATACAGAGCTTTCCGAGCATCGTTCCAGTTGTTAATCAGGATCCTGTGAATATAAATCTGCAAAACCAAAACTACTAGCTGCCCGTGTGGAAAATAGGGGCACCCAGAGTTTAGGTTAAAACAATAAACACCAGGTCAGTCATGTGACTGGTGTGAGAACTAAAACAGTTATAATTCTTTATTTTAAAGTTCGGTAAATCAAGGGACCACGCCGTATAACACGGAACGGGTTTCCTCCCAAGAATACCAGTGCATAAAACAAACAGCGCAATGCTAAATAAAGAAAAATGAAGCTGTTATAAGACCCAGGTCCCATCACATAATGCAACGCAAGCCGGAGGATATGATTTTTACCTTATAACAGCCAAAGCATGCTTGATACGTTTAAAACACATTATTTGATACTATTATAAGTGTATAGTGTCAAAACAATTTCAATCATAAATATCAATCATAGGCGGCATGGGTACCATCTATCATGTCGCCATACTAGTTCTACAATTAAATACGCAATATCACGTATTGGAAATTGGATTTCCGTCATGAGCCGAGGCAAGGGGCAAGCTCCTCTCCGCGTTCGAGACACTCTAGCAAATGTCCCAGGACCCCACTCTGATCCTTGGATCTTCAGGGCCGGTCCTCTCTTACTTTTGAGGATTAGTTATTCCTGAACACACGTTTCCTGGTCCTTACAGACCAATATCCGAGGCGCCTCGCATTCCAACAACCACACAGGTGAAAAGTATATAAATGTCAGGGCTGGTAGGTCACTGACACCACCCTAGCTAGAAAGAAACGTCGTGCTCTCCCTGCAGTCACTATCCCGTTTTTGACTCATACCGAGGTGTGAGGCTCGCGAATTCACGTTATACACAAAGCTACGCCACACAGGTCGTGCTTTGATCATCAACCACAAGACTTTGCTTTTCAACAGAAGCCTTGATCAATTGCCACTTACGCATGCCACATTGGCAATTCACTCCATGCGACTGATGTCCATCGATATACAACCTCTGAGCTCGTATGTCTTAGAGAAGGGCGTTAAGCAAGAGAATAAATTCTCCGCCGCCAAACAGATGTATATTTAATAGAGATCAATCAACACAGAATAAAATCCAATGTCAGACACACAATCCATTTACAAGTTCGTTCTGGGTCTGAACGAAACCGGAGGCACTTTCCTCGCATATCCATCCATCTCCAAGTACGTCTGGACGATCACCAACTGATTCCCTCATCCTGGGTGTACAGCCCAATCAAGATCATCAGTAATCACCCAAACGATGTGAAGACTTCTGGTCTTCAACCACCGTCTTCATCTTCGACATCTCGTCGAATCGGTTATCCAGAATGGGTATAACCCGGCCTTTCTGAATAACCCACGTATATGATAAACAAATGTTACACAAACACAACAAATGCCTCATTCCAATCCAGAATATTCTTTTATTCACAAAATCACATTCTTAGGGAAATGTTCCCATTAATTTTATCCAAGATAAATTCTTCTAAATTTATCCTATAATCTTCCTTGGGATATCATTTCAAACTAGCCGGGATTAACGAACCACACCGAAGTAATTATTTATTTTATTTCCCAATCCCAACCTATATATCCCATGGAGCAAAACTGGTAATACTCCATATCTAACACCACGGTGTTATCGGTAAAATTAATTACCATTACACGTTCAAATCTAATTAAAGATTTAACTATCGCTTTGGAGCAAAACTGGTGGTACTCCATTCTCGATCACTTTTCAAATTTGATAATCTAAATTATCAATTCACATTTTAATCTAATTAAAGATTCATTAAAACTTCACTTAGTTTTAATCTTTTCAAAAATCAACATCTTGCCTTTAACTGGGTTAAAGAACCAATGTCATCTAAAACATGATTCACGACAAACCCAAATCACATTTGATATTAAATACAAGGCTCTGAATAGAAAATATAACGGCTTATATTCAATATCAAATTCTGAAACCATCAAATATCGTATTGGAAATAACGATATATAATATATCTTTCAAATTCCCATAACAATATCCGTATAGTCACGAAATCCAACATCGAAATATCCCGAAGATAATTTCGATTCAACTCCAGTCCAATCCACGTATTGGAAATATTGATTATTTTTAAAATCACTTCAAATTCAATTTATTTATTTCAAAAATAAATTGATTTTAATTCTAGTTCAAAACTAGTTCATTTCGATATAAATCTATTTTTATCTTTTCAAATGTGGAATTTTTCAACCCAATTTTTCACAAATCATTTCTTATGATTTTACACAAATTATAGATATTTTTGATAATTTTATCAAGGCCCGTACAGTCGATTTCCATCAACGGCCATCGAACTGCACTTACAACGACCTTTTTTGAATTTGATTTGGACATAATTCCAAATCCAACCGTTAGATTTCAAATTTCTAATATTCATTGTAAAGCTCTTTTCGATACGAACCCAACGGTTCCGGTTTTAGGAGAATCCGACGGTCGGATCTCCCGCAATGTCTGTTTGAAATAAATGGTCGAAATTCACGAACTGCCGCGGCGCGGCGCGTTCTATTCAGGCCATTATATATATATAATATATATATTATATATATTTCGTCGATTTCCTTTTAAAACGAATTTTATAAATAGTTCTACATTCGTTTCAAAAAAATTTCAACTTCATCTTCAATTTCAAATCGATTTGATTTCAATTCAATTCGAGTTCATTTCAATTCAACTCAAATTCAAATTCGTTTCAATTCAATTCAATTCGAATTTACCTTCTATTTGATTCAATTCGAATTCGTTTCAAATTGATTTCAATTCAATTTCAGTTCGTTTTAAATTTCAATTTCAATTTAATTCAATTTGAATTCATTTCTATTTTATTCGAATTCAAATTCGCTTCCTATTCAATTCGAATTTTAATCTAATTCAATTTGAATTTCATTTTAAAATATTTAATTTTGAAATCACCATTCAATATTCATTATACAACGAATAAAATCGATATAAATATCGTTCGTGTCAAAATAACGCATCCCTAATCAACACGGCTTTATATTTTTCAAAACTTCTTTATTCCATCCAAAAAATGAATATTTATCCCATTCAACACATGAATCTATATTTCTTTCAGCACACGACTAATCTCAACACATGAGTACTGTCAACACATCACTATTTTTGTTATGTAAAATATTTTATAAAACTATGGTATCTATCGTTTGATTTTTAATTAGACTTCTACTGGGAAGTAGTTCTAATTTTAAATATGATAAAGATGTGAATTTTATTATTTAAAATATTTCACTCAACACATGAACATCGTCAACACATGACTATTTTTATATTCAACACATGAATTTTCTTTTATAATATTCATTATTTTCCCGATTGGAATGAGGCCCAATCAATCACCATATAATGTTAATTATATGGATTCCATGCAACACATGTATATAATAGCATTGAAAAATAATCAATCATCAACCAAAGTGCACTACACTGTATAAGCATCAAATATAGATATCTAACGCTTATAACAGCCTGTCAATCAATCGATCGACATATTTAATCAATCAGGATGAGTGAACTTCAAATTTCATCCCAACACCCGTGTGGGGTTTCAAACAATCCAATGCAGATTTTATTTGTGCAGTTGGGTGATTTGTAAAATTTATCGACCCAATCAATATCAGTCAAATCAGTGTATATAAACAAATCGGTCGATTTGTTTATAAATATTCATTTATCCACTTTCGCATTAAAAATTATATTTTTAACGATTATATATTTTATTTTAACACTTGAATTTCTATTCATTTCATTTATCAAATAAAATGATATTTTTATTTTTCTAACATATTTTAGAAAATTTCGGCGGCATAACGGCACGGTACTAGAAACGGGACGAGGCCTAGCCTTATCCCCGGTCTAGTGAAGGCCCACGCCATTCACACATCAATCAAATCCATTTCAATTCACCAAACAATTCAATTCAAACCAAATAATCTAACCAACTACCCAACCAAACAATTTTACAAACAAGCCATCCATGGTCTGTGGATGACGGGTGTCGGGTGCTACTAAGCACCGTCTGCATCCTAATATATATATATAACTAGAAAAAGAAATTGAAAGGTGAGAAGTTCTCACAGATAGCTATCCAATCATCCTGACCCTTCTAATGCAGGAAATCTTCACTGTTCTCGTCTCTTATCGCTTTCGTTGTTCGCTTTCACTACATATATAAAAATCACATTTTTATATACTGATGTCTTTAAAATAAAAATTACATTTTTATTTATTCACTTTCAATTTAAAAGTCATATTTTTATAATCACTTCATATATATAAAAATCGAATTTTTACTACGATGTTCAATATATAAAAATCATATTTTACTTCTCTATTTTCTATATAAAGATCTCGCCCTTTCAAATATAAAGATTTCGCCTTTATAAAAAATATTGATTTCGCCTTTATAAAAATAAAGTTTTCGCCTTTATAAAAATAAAGTTTTAATTTTTATAAAAATAAAGTTTTCGCCTTTATAAAAATAAAGTTTTCGCCTTTATAAAAATAAAGTTTTCGCCTTTATAAAAATAAAGTTTTAATTTTTATAGTCTATATTACATAGAAATTTTATTTTCAATACTTCTATCTTATAAAAATCATGTCTTTATATTTCCTACATAATAAAGATCGAATTTTTATTGTCTATGTTATATAAAAATTATATTTTTATTATCCCTACCACATAAAGATAATATTTTTAGTCTTTCTATAATATAAAAAAAATATTTTTAATGTGTTATTCCTATGACAAAAATTATATTTAACATCGCTAAGAAATATATTTTTATCCGACTAAAATCATAACTTTATATTGCTAAAAATCTCAACTTTGCGATGTTAAAAAGCTCGATTTCATGTTGTTAAAAACCCTCACTTTTCTTTGCTATAATATATGTTAAAAATCAGCATTTTATATGATAAATAAAATAAAATTAAAAGGACAGGAAACTCACAATGTTTCGAGGAGGGGGGGGGGGTTCACCGTCGGTCTCTGACTGGAGGAGGAGAAGAAGAGGCGGAGGAGGGGCATGTGGCGGCGGCGGTCTTCTGGGTGGTGCGCTAAGGCTGGGGCGGCTTGGGCGTAGGGCTGCGATGGTTAGGGCTTCGTCGAGGGGAGCGCTGGAGAGAGGAAGGCGGAGCACTGGGCGGGGGAACAGCGGCTGACCACGGCGGAGGGTGGCGGCTGACCGCGAGGTGGTGCGGCATGGAGGATTCCATCATTCTTCGTTTTTTTTTCTTTTTTTTTTATTTTTTTTTCGTTCCTGTTGAATGAAAACGAGAAGGGGGGGGCCAGCAGGTTAAGGGGATGAAGATATTATTTTTTTTATTTTTTATTTTATTATTTTTAAAAGTTGACTTTTACATACGTCATCTAAACGAGGCCCACCACCTGTCGTCCATAGCGTTTAACCCCCATTCCGAACACAATGGGATATGCCACGTAGGACAATTCTATCGTTTCGATCAGTTTCCGTTAAATTTACATTTACATCACTATATTGAATTTTAAACGTACATTTCAAATTACCGGGGCCACATACTAACTCTAAAAATTCTCGAAAAATATTTTCTAGCTTCGTACTGACGATACGGTCCTAACAAAACTAGTTTCGCCGAATTCTGAGACCGTTAGAAAAATGGTCATTTTCCAGTCGATTAAAATCAACTGAAACTGGTCAAACGTGTTTTCCTTTGCCACGCTCACATATTGATTCGAAAAATTATGAAATTTGGAATCTAGCAATAATTTGACATCACGGACCCAACAAAACTGGTTTCGTTGAAATCCGAGGTCGTTTGCAAAATTCCCATTTTTAAGGGCTTGAATTCCATAGCGACTATTCAGAATTTTCAACCGGACATATCTTTTGATTCCCGCTATGAAATCTCGATTTTTCGGATTCGTTGGAAAGATATTCTCAATTAGATCCCATTATTTTTGGTTTCACTAAAATACGGATTGTTTTGCACTCGGTACATTCAATTGAAGTTTGAAATCGAATTATCGAACTACCGCGCCATTTTCAATTCTTTTTATAATTATATATAATTATTTATATTCTAACGACGATGTATATAAAACATATACGTTCGAATTATATTCAAAATAAATTTCTTGTCGATTTTATATAAAATAATCTATTTTAACTATAGAAAATTCGCTAAAATTGCCAAAATAAAATTTTTAAACTGGCCCAGATTTTCGGGTTGTTACAATCGAGCTATATGCTCGAACAATCCGGACAGATTTGGAAGCAGTAGCAGTTTTCAGTAAATTAAACGACTGTTTAATTTAACTGTAACAAAACTATCTCAGAAACCAACAAAATCACGGTGAGTTTACTCACTCGGTTTTATCCCATTTATATTTTATAAATCGAGTTTGTATTTTGTGTGCTATGGTTGATATATTTTTCATTGTTTGCTGAATATTTATGTTGGATGAATTGGTTGATTAAACGTTAGTTTAATCTAAATAAAATTTAACCGTTATTTTAACGGTTAATTCCAAACAGGTAACTTACCTCGTTGGTTACGTTTATAATAATATAAACGTATAAAATTAAAATACGAATGTTTGAATTGATATTGATTGATTGTTGGATATTATATATGGTTATTGAATTGGATAATATTATTGAGATAACATATTTGGTTGCAGGGAAAATAGGTTGGAGGGATCCAACCGGATTCCTCACATTTATCGTTTATTTCATATCACCTTATATGAACTGTTTGACCACCCCGATTGGATGATTGATTTGTTTATTGTTCATTGAATCTAAATTCAAAGTCTGTTGCAATTAACCAATGGACAATATTAGTTGGGTAATTGGAAGCATATGGCCTATAAAACAATCATTTTATAAATGTTGATTTATCTTTAAGTGAACCGACGGTAATGAAGTTATAAAATTTATTTTATAATTGGAAATAGATTTTCCATCTATTAATTAAAATAAAAGTGATTTAAAAGGAAATAAATGTTCATTATTTATTATTTAAAGTTTATAAGAAAGTATTAAATTGTTTATAAAGAAAATTGTTATGTTAATAACAAATATAAACAGACGTGCAGAATTTAGTGTAACGGGTTAAGAGCATGATTAAATAGAATTATTTAAAATTAATTATGTTATTAAGTAATTTAAAGAAAGGATTTAATTGGAATTGGTTAACGAGATAACCATATTTTGAATTAAATAAGTAGTCCGTTGTAAATGGGAATTGGTTATTAAATTAAATTAGTTTATTGTTAAATAAATCTAATAAAACTTATACACAAATATTTGTTAATCTTAATCAGATTTTAAATAGAGAAAATATTTATTTATTTAGTAGTAAAGAAGTTGACAACTTCAACAGTGGTTAATGATAAAAATAATTATTATTTTAATTAATAATAATAATTACTTCTTAAATGAAATACATTTAAGTAAGTAACCGATTTTGGGAATGGAATATGGTCGAATTTTAAAAAGGGATTATAAATAAGTTTTATATTGAACCCGAGTTTTATAATGAAGTTATAAAAGAGGTTTCGAACTGATGCGATGGCTTAAATTAAATGCTTACTTAACAATTGAATTAAGCGAGAAGAGATTGCAATACAAAGGGTTTTGTATTAAACTAGAGTTATACAAATAAGGTTTATAAAGGATGAGAGGCTAAAACGTAGCTTTTAAGTTGACGACACTTAATAATGAGATTAAGGGAATTGAATTGGATTGAAATGAGATTTTCAAAGAAGGAAACAGTTGAGGGGAATAGTATAGTTTGATAAGAAATTAAATAAAGGAAATTAAAAAGGTTGAGAATATAAAATAATATTTCTAATGTAAAGGAAATAAAAGGAGTTTTGGTACAAATATAACTATACTATGAAGTAAAGGAATTAATGGAATGGGTTTGAATGGGTTTAATTAAAAGGGAAAAAGCGTTTGTTTTGTTTCCCAGTAATGAAATCAAAGAGATTCATAATGATGTTTTACGTGAGATTTGACTGAACTCAAATGTTGGAGTGTAAAGTATATAAAATGTTGTTGCGAATATTCTTACAATGTAATAAGAGGTAAATACCATGTTTTAAATTATTAAAAGATTAAGATATTTAATTAGTTTTAATCAAAAAGGCCAAGGTGATGTTGAATATTAAACTAGTATATTCATTTTATTTTTATGGTTGAATGGTAGTTTATTTGATAGTTAAATAACCGACTATCAAATCTGACCTATACGATTGTTGATACGGAAAGACCGGGATCGAATTATATTCAAAAACCATTCCGACCAACAAATATGAAATTGAGAAGATATCATATGCTGATCAAGACGGAGCAAGTGAAGACCATAGATCTTCATAAAACGGAAGGATTACTTATATCTCTGGTTTACTACTATAGTTTTCAAAGTCTACTATATATAAACTTAATTTATAATTTATAACAAGAGATGTACCGTGGTTCTGTCATGGTTGAAATCTATGGGTTTGCAAGGACTACTCGCTACTGATCTATAGGGTGATTCCTAGGATGTGGTTGGAGGGTGCCTTCGGTTCATCCTATTCCTGGATGACTTGTATGGACGAATGTCTGACAGAGTATTTCGTAAGAATCACGTACGTTGATTTTTACAAACGTATCTCTGTAGGTGGCAGAGAAGACACCTTCTCTTAGCATAAACACCCAGAGTATTTTTATAGGCGTCAATTAGTGATTTGGAGGATCTGACGATGTGGCATTCAAAGTGAATGATGGCCAGGTATTCTAAAGATAAATTCGAACATCAAGCCTCACAACCGGGAAATGATAAAAATCAGACAGGCGGCATGGCTATGTGGGTCACATCCATTAGGGTGTATAATCACCTATCTGGAGAAATTCCTTTTCCTTCTTTAACCTATCGATGCTGTCCCTTTTTGGGAAACGGTTGCTGATCCCAACCGTTGGTGATATACATTCGATACCCTCAAGCGAAATGAGTGGTCGGTCATGTGTGGGCCGAGTTGCAAGATGTTCTTGTTGAACCCAATGTATTCGCCTTTAGGGATACACTATCGGAAGGTGGTTCCATACCTTGTCATAGTTGGAAATCTAACCTCCAATAAGAGCCTGCGGTTTTGATTGTATACTATATATGTGGAGCGTGAGATGCAAGCGTTCCGCTAGATTGTAATTTACTTGTATTTAGACACTATTATAATATCAGAGAAGTATATGATTTCAAAAATGTTTTAGGTCATAGTAAGGTAAAAACCGTATGTGTTTATGTGTGGGCTGGTCTTACTATTATCTTGTTCTTTCAAAAGGATTTTTGACTTTAAAATCAATATGGATGTTATTTAAACTTAGTGGGTTTTCTCACTCTGGTTCACCAGACTGACCCGGTGTTTGTAAATGCTCGGGTTAGACCGAGGTGTACATGTTCAGGTTATCGGATGCTGCGAAGTCCAGAGACGAGCTGGAGGAGTTCATATGTATATATATATTTATTCCGCTGTGTGTTGTATATGAGGACAGATTATTATAACTGTCCAGATGTGTTGATGTACTCTGATGTTGTAAGTATTTTTCAAAACTCTCAATAAAGTTTATTTCTATATTATATTTTGTTCCACTGCGATGTGAGACTCTGATGTTATTGTGTTCTTCTTCTTTTTCTTCTATCTATTACTTCTTTCTTTCTTATCTCACCCTCTATTTTCTTCCATTAACTATCTGGTGTTTTCGATAATTGGGTTTAGGCAAGTAATACGGGATTTTATGTATTATTGTCGAAATTCGGGCGTCAAAATTCCCCGGGTCGTTAAAGTGGTATCATAGCTATTGGTTAAGTAATAATCTTGGCTCTGTGGCGTAACTCGATAGAGATCGGGTTAGTAATACCCTAGATTGAGTTTGAGTGTACATATATGAGAGCGCGTATTTGTATGTTTTATATTACGTTATTTGTTTGATTTGATTTTAAACTGGCAATGAACACGATATTTTTTTGTAAAGAGGGTAATGATATAATTTTACCCAAAATATATTTTTGTATAGAAAAGTAATATTTTTATCAAAGTATTAAGATATTAGTGTGATGAATTGGTCTGAATAGAATTCAAATTGGATGGTGAATTTGAAATGGTTTAATATAACCAAGGAAATTTCATATATGAAACTAGTTGTAAATGAGAATTTCAAGTTGGAATTAAAATAAATCAGAATTTGGGTTTTTAAATAGAAGTAAACTAATTTTGAAAATCAACTAGTAAAGTGAATATGGAATTGGAAGTAAACTTGGTCAAGTGAAGTTAATCAAAGAATGGATATGGATATTGACAATTAAATAAGATAAAATCAGAATTTGGAAATTTAATTAATAATAAATTGAATGGAAATCAATCTGGTATAAATGGATTAAAATCCAAGTGAAATAATAAGTAAACATTAATATTGGATAATGATAGAAGTTAATATAAACTGAATGATTTGGTTATTGTGTAATGCTTGTTGATTGTTAGATGGTTGTATAAAGATTCATCAACGGTTTAATGAAATTGTTGAGTGGATTGAAAGTTGAATCCCATTATAATAAGTTTAAATAAAATTCATTTGAATTGAAATTGGATCATTTAACCTTGAATATGCAATGAATGAATGTTTATATTGGTATAGTTAACTTGTTGATTAATGAAATGTTATATAAAATTTCATGTGAATGTTACTCACATAGTGAATTGAGTTGAGTACAGGTGCCAGAAAGTTTCGAGGTTGACTTTGGTCGAGTATATTGAAATAAATTGAGCCAATATGCTCAATAGCGCTCGCATAAGGTACGCTTACGCAAAATATAAAATTTTAGTTTTTGAATTTTATTTTTCCACCGTGTGAGTCGATGTAAATATATTAATTGTTCCTGCGATATCGCAGAAGCCCCTCCGTACAGGGAGACTCTATCGAGTTTTTCCGGAAATTGAATATGTTAGAAAATTTTCAATAATTTTTGAAAATTTTATTTAACAATAAAAATTAGTTTTCGATTTATAATAAATTGGATTTTTAAAAAAAAGAAGATAATGGGTTTATAGCATTTCTTCTACCTTAGTAATTTCGGGGATGAAATTCTTTTAAGGGGGAAGGAATGTAACGTCTCGTATTTTTGGTGGTCGAATATTTAATTTAATTTTCTATTTTAAATACTGTTTTGAAAATTTTAAATGGATTTATAATGAGGCCCGTGCATCACATACGGTAAATTGTTCGATATATTTTATGGGCATTTGAAATGATTTATTTTTCAAACGACCACCGTTTTTTACAAAACAAATTTTATTGGAATACGTACGGTTAATTATTGCTACATTTCCAGTTTGGAGCCAATCAGGGTTGGTCTATCGGTGCGTAAAATTTAAAGATGAACCGATGTATGGAAATAACGCCGTTTTGCAAATCGAAGCCGGGTTTCAATGAAACGAATTTCACCGAGACCGAAAAGTCGAGACATAGCGGTCCATCCATGTTCATGGCGTTCATAATTTCGCATGTGACGATGCAAATATAGAACGGTCAACGCTATGTAAAAACCCGTAACTTCCCAGTGAAGGAAAGCGCGGATAGTTCGAGTACAAGCCACAACAGAACGCAGACGGAAGAACATTTCATTGTATATTACAAAAATTCCATCAGATTACAAGAATATACAGAGTATGAATAAATATTACACAGAAATATCAGAGATTTAAATTACATTTAAATACATAGCAGCGGAAAATAATACAATACACAACTAGAAGAGATATACGGATACAAAGCTTTCCGGATATCGTTCCAGCTGTAAACCAGGATCCTGTGAATATAAATCTGCAAAACCAAAACTACTAGCTGCCCATGTCAAAATAAGGGCACCCAGAGTTTAGGTCAAAACAATAAACTCCAGGTCAGTCATGGAACTGGTGTGAGAACTAACACAGTTGTAAATCTTTATTTTAAAGTTAGGTAAATCAAGGGACCATGCCGTATAACACGGAACGGGTTTCCTCCCAAGAACATCAGTGCATAAAACAACAGTGCAATGCTAAATAAAGAAAAATGAAGCTGTTATAAGACCCAGGTCCTATCACACAATGCAACGCAAGCCGGGGGATAGGGTTTTCCCTTATAACAGCCAAAGAATGCTTGATACGTTTAAAACAAATCATTTGATACTATTATAAGTGCATAGTGTATAAAACAACTTCAAATCATAAGTATCAATCATAGGCGGCATGGGTACCATATATCATGTCGCCGTACTAGGCTCTACAATTAAAACCGCAAAATCACGTGTTTGGAAGTTGGATTTCCATCTATGAACCGAGGCAAAAGATAGTCCTCAACCGATTCAAGACTCTCTAGCCCGAGCCTTAGGAACAGCCGTAACTGCCCCATGGATCGTCAGGGTCGGTCCATCGATGTGGATTATTATGCCTGAACACTGCATTTCCCCGCCCTTTGGGGCGTAAATGAGCCAACGAATGACTCCATCGGACATGGATCGTCCGATCAAACCGAGGCGCCTCGCAACAGCAACAACCACACAGGTGAAAAGTATATAAATGTCAGGGCTGGTAGGTCACTGACACCACCCTAGCTAGAAAGAAACGCATGCCCTCCCTGAGGTCCGTCTCCCGTTTTTGGTTCACCACCGGGGTGTGAGGCTCGTGAATTCACGTTACACAAAGCTGTGCCACACAGGCTGTGCTTTGATCATCACCACAAGACTTTGCTTTTCAACAGAAGCCTCGATCAATTGCCACTTAGGCATGCCACACAGGCAATTCACTCCATGCGTTTGATATCCATCAATATATAACCCCTGAGCTCGTACGTCTCAGAGAAGGGCGTTAAGCAAAAGAATAAATTCTCCGCCGCCAAACAGATATATATTTAATAGAGATCAATCACACGGACTAAAATCCAATGTCAGACACACAGTCCATTTACAAGTTCGTTCTGGGTCTGAACGAAACCGGAGGCACCTAGTACCCCGCATATCCATCGATCTCCAAGCACGTCTGGACGATCACCAACTGTTTCCATCTTCTTGGGTGTACAGCCCAATCAAGATCATCGGTAATCACCCAAATGACGTGAAGACCTCCGGTCTTCGACCATCGTCTTCATCTTCGACTTATCGTCGTATCGGTTATTCAGAATGGGATAAACCCGGTCTTTCCGAATAATTCGCGTATATTTTAAGTAAGTGTTACACAACCACAACATACGCCTCATTCCAATTCATCAGTCACTAACCGTAAATTAACAAGAGAACAATTCCCCAAATATTAACCCCGAAGGCCGAAACCAACATCAGATCAATATCCAGAAAACCATTCTGCTTGGCTAACCGACAGTTAGTTTCTAAATTTCACATTCATAGGGAAAGGTTCCCATTAATTTTATCCAAGATAAATTCCTTGAATTTATTCTCTAATCTCCTTTTGAATTTCGATTCAACTAGTCGCGATTAACGAACCATACCGAAGTAATCATTTGTTTTAATTTCCTAATCCCAACCTATTCATCCCATGAAGTAAAACTAGTTATACTTTATATCTAACACTACAGTGTTATCGGTAAATTCAATTACCATTTCACGTTCAAATCTAGTTAAAGATTTAACTATCGCCTGGAGCAAAACTGGTGATACTCCATTCTCGATCATTTCAATCTAATTAAAGATTCATTAAAACACCACTTAGTTTTAATCGTTAACTGGGTTAAAGAATCAGTGTCATTTAAAACACGGTTCACGAGAAACCCAAAGTCACATTCCATTAATTATCGGGTTAAAGAACGAGTGTTATTTACCCAAAATTCAATATCAATTCAATTCCAATTAAATATTATTTAATTGGTACACTTCATTAAATCTAAATAAAAAGATTTAATCTTTTCTCAACTGGGTTCAAGAACAGTGTTAGTCAAGACACCATTCACGACAAACCCAAATCACATTTGATATTAAATATAAGGCTCTGAATAGAAAATATATCGGCTTATATTCAATATCAAATTCTATGACCAATAGATATCGTATTGGAAACAACGATATATATATCTATATCTTTCAAATTTCCATAACAACATCTGTATAATCACGAAATCCAACATCGAAATATTCCGAAGACAATTTCGATTCAAATCCATTCCAATGCAATCATTGGAAATTCTGGTTATTTTCAAAACCATTTCAAATTCAATTTATTTATTTAAAAATAAATAGAATTATAATTCTAGTTCAAAACTAGTTCATTTTGATAAAAATCTATTTTTATCTTTTCAAATATGGAGTTTTTCATCCCAATTCTTTCTAAATCATTTCATATGATTCTACACAAATTATTACTATTTTTAATAATTTTATCAAGGCCCGTACAGTCGATTTCCATCAACGGCCATCGAACTGCACTTACAACGACCTTTTTCAAATTTGTTTTGGACATAATTCCAAATCCAACCGTTAGATTTCAAATTTCTAATATTCGTTAGAAAACTCTTTTCGATACGAACCAACGGTTCCGGTTTTAGGGGAATCCGACGGTCGGATCTCCCGTAATATCCGTTCGAAGTCAATGGTCGAAATTCACGAACTGCCGCAGCGCGGCGCGTTCTATTCAGGCCATTATATTATATATATAATATATATATAATATATACTTCATCGATTTCCTTTTAAAACGTATTCTATAAATCGTTTTAAATTCATTTTCAAAACGGTTTCAACTACATATTCAATTTCAAATCAAAATTGAATATTCCAATATAAATTCGTTTTAAATTCATTTCAAATCGATTTCAATTCGAATTGATTTCTAATTCAATTTCAATTTGAATTCATTTCTATTCAATTTCAATTCGAATTCATTTATATTCAATATCAATTCGAATTCATTTATATTCAATTTCAATTCGAATTCATTTATATTCAATTTCAATTCGAATTCATTTATATTCAATTTCAATTCGAATTCATTTCTATTCAATTTCAATTCGAATTCATTTCTATTCAATTTCAATTCGAATTCATTTCTTTTCAAAATATCAAATTTTTGATATCACTTTTGATATTCATTATAAAATGAATAAAATCGATATAAATATCGTTCACGTCAAAATGGCGTCAATCTAATCAATACGGCTTCATATATTCCTATTTTCAAATATTCTATTTCAAATATTTCTATTTTAAATATTTCTTTTTCAAATATTTCTTTTTCAAGTATTTCTATTTCAAATATTTCTTTTTCAAATATTTCTTTTTCAAATATTTCTATTTCAAATATTTCTATTTCAAATATTTCTATTTGAAAATTTCTATTTCAAATATTTCTATTTCAAATATTTCTTTTTCAAATATTTCTATTTCAAAACTGGAATGAGGCCCAATCAATTACCATATAATGTTAATTATATGGATTTTCTACAACACATGTATACAATAACAACGATGAATAATCAACCATCATCCAAAGTGCATTCTACACTGTATAAGCATCAAATATAAATATTCAACGCTTATAACAGTTTGTCAATCAATCGATCGACATACAACTAAACGATCGGGATTAGTGTACGTCAAATATCATCCCAATACTCGTGTGGGGTTTCAAACAATCAAACACAGATTTTTATTTGTGCAGTTGGGCGATGTGTAAAATTTATCGTCCCAATCAATACCAGTCAAATGTGTGTATATAAACAGATTGTCCGATCTGTTTATTTTTATTTCATTTCATATACACGTTAAAATCTCTATTTTTAACTATAAAATATTTTTACCTATATAAATATTTTATTTCATTTCTCATCACATCACACAATCAACTACACATCAAAATTAAACAACCAGGCATACAAGCCGTCCATGGTCTGTGGACGACGGGTGTCGGGTGCTACTAAACACCGTCTGCATCCTAGTATATATTTCAACTAGAAAATTAAATTAAAGAGTGAGAAGTTCTCACAGAACTGTTAATCCAACGCCACGACTCTTCATGTGTAGAAAATCTTCACCGCTCTTGCTTCTTGTCACTTTCTTTGCCCGTATTCTCTACATATGTAAAAACCGAATTTTTTTACTTTGCTATTCAATATTTAAAAATCGAATTTTTACTTTGTTATTCAATATAGAAAAATCGAATTTTTACTTTGTTATTCAATATAGAAAAATCGAATTTTTACTCCGCTATTCAATATATAAAAAAAATCGAATTTTTACTTCGCTATTCAATATATAAAAATCGAATTTTTACTTCGCTATTCAATATATAAAAATCGAATTTTTACTTCGTTATTCAATATATAAAAATCATATTTTTAACTTTCAAAAATCACCTCCTTTACATTGTAAAAATCACTTCTTTTTCTTTAGGAAAAATCAAAGCTCTATACTCCTAAAAATTAAATCTTTCTATGTTATTCATATCATAAAAAGTGAAAAGAAAAATATATTTTTATATTCGTAAAAATCATATCTTTCTATTTCAAAAATATGAGATCCTTTCTACTAAAAAGAAAATATTTTCCTATCGTAAAAAATATATTTTCCTACTTAAAAAATCTATATTTTTATATACGAAAAATCAGGTTTTTTTTCCACTTAGTTAAATCGGATCCTTAAATAATAAAAACAAACAAATAAATAAAAAAAGGAAAAGAAAAATCAAAGGAACTCACGGTTGTTTGATCGGACGGTGGCAGCAGGGGGGTGCTGTTGAAGTGCGCGCGGTGGAGGGGGGTTTCGGGGGGGGGGGGGGGGGGAAGGGGGTCGGCGGCAGCCTCTTGGTGGCGCGGGGTGGTTTTCCGTTGATGGGAGGGTTTTGGGCTTCGGGTTCGGGGAGAGAGAGGGGATCGCGGGAGAAGGGGGTGCCGTGCCTGGCGTCGATCGCCAGAGGTGGGCGGCGCGATGAATTCCCGGTGGGTGGCGGCGGCGAGTCGCGCCCCCCCCCCCCCCACCCCCCCCCCCCCCCCCCCCCCCGTTTTTTTTTCTTTAAACTGAAATCGGTTTTGAAAAGGGGGGGTGATCAATGTAAGGAGAGGTTTTTTATTTTTATTTTTATTTTATTTTCCACCAAAAAGCAACTTTTATTTTCGACCTCTAAACGAGGCCCACCGCCTGTCGTCCATAGCTAATTACCCCCATTCCGAACACAATGGGATATGTATCGTAGGTTGATTCGACTGCTTCGATCAGTTTTCGTCAAATTTACATTTAAATCATTATATTGAATTTTAAACGCGCATTTCAATTTACTGGGGTCACATACGAACTCTATAAATCCCAGAAAAATATTTTCTAGCTTCGTATTGACGATACGGTCCTAACAAAACTAGTTTCGTCGAATTCTGAGACCGTTGAAAAAATGGCCATTTTCCAGTCGATTAAAATCAACTGAAACTGGTCAAACACGTTTTCCTTTGCCACGCTCACATATTGATTCGAAAAATTATGAAATTTGAAACCTAACAATAATTTGACATCACGGACCCAACAAAAGTGGTTTCGTCGAAATCCGAGGTCGTTTGCAAAATTTCCATTTTTAAGGGCCTGATTCCATAGCGACTATTCAGAATTTTCATTTGGACATATCTTTTGATTCCCGCTATGAAATTTTGATTTCCAGGATTCGTTGGATAGATATTCCCAAATAGATCCTATTATTTTTGGTTTCACTAAAATCCGGTTTATTTTGCACCCGGTACATTCAATTGAAGTTTGAAATCGAATTATCGAACTACCGCGCCATTTTCAATTCTATTATATAATTATATATAATTATTTATATTCTAACGACGACGTATATAATATATACGTTCGAATTCCATTCAAAATAAATTTCTCGTCGATATTATATAAAATAATCTATTTTAAATAATCAAAATTCGCTAAAATTGCGAAAATAAAAATTTAAAACTGGCCCAGATTTCCGGGTTATTACAATCTCCCCCACTTAAAACTTTTCGTCCCGAAAAGGAACAAAGTCGAAAGTGGTTTGGTTAATCAACTCTACGTTCGATCTGGCTTCCATTCTCCAACTTTTCAGTTTCTGAGAATTTTCAAAAATTTGGCTAACACCCTAAATTTTCGAAAAATTTCACCATAACCTCCCCTGCACCGGGAGCCACGGGAAAATTCCGAAATTGCCATACAGGCCCTCTGATCTCAAAAAGAAAAAGCCAAGCGGCTAGCCAATAGGCTCATAAAATCATCATCACCCAAACAAAACAGTAAATTATGATAAACATGTACCTATTTGTCGGGAAAACAAATTTTATTCTCTGCTCTAGCCTCCTTGCTATGACCTGTTCAATGTAAGTACATGTATATGCAAGCAAATGCGACTAATTTTTAATACAATTCAATATTTGATCCAATTTGTCTATATGGTACAAATTTTAATTAATCAACCAATAATCAACAACACAACCATCAATCAATTAGTTGATTAGCTTTTCAAATTTATAACTTTGATACATAGTAAAAAAAAAATCAGATTTTTGATGCCAAATTACAACAATAAGCACTATCCAGTTTTGGTTCTCACACCAGTCCAATGGAAATATATAGAAATCCCACCTTCGAAACTCGAACATAAATGTTGATGATGCGATCGCTATCATCAATATCATCTCCGGGTGACTAGAGTGTGATGCTATATATATCCAATATATTAAAACTTTGAATATACGTTTGCAAGGCGTATATGCAAATTCTTTATATACTGAATTGTCCAAAATCAATATAAATAAATTATTCAAATACGTGTAAAACAATTTAAATTTCAAAACAGAATTGTTTTCATTTGAAAAATATACTCTTCACACTCGTTCTAGGATACTACTGATCCCATCTCTAACGAGTCATTCCACTGGATATTACTAATCCAATATCAGATGAATTCTTTCGTATGGTTCAAATGTGTCTTGTTCTCTGAGCTCTGTAAACCAAAGCTCTGATACCAACTGTAAAAACCTGTAACTTCCCCGTGAAGGAAAGCGCAGATAGTTCGAGAACAAGCCACAACAGAACGCAGACGGAAGAACATTTCATTGTATATTACAACAATTCCATCAGATTACAAGAATATACAGAGTATGAATAAATATTACACAGAAATATCAGAGATTTAAATTACATTTAAATACATAGCAGCGGAAAATAATACAATACACAACTAGAAGAGATATACGGATACAAAGCTTTCCAGATATCGTTCCAGCTGTAAACCAGGATCCTGTGAATATAAATCTGCAAAACCAAAACTACTAGCTGCCCGTGTCAAAATAAGGGCACCCAGAGTTTAGGTCAAAACAATAAACTCCAGGTCAGTCATGGGACTGGTGTGAGAACTAACACAGTTGTAAATCTTTATTTTAAAGTTAGGTAAATCAAGGGACCACGTCGTATAACACGGAACGGGTTTCCTCCCACGAACACCAGTGCATAAAACAACAGCGCAATGCTAAATAAAGAAAAATGAAGCTGTTATAAGACCTAGGTCCTATCACACAATGCAACGCAAGCTGGGGGATAGGGTTTTCCCTTATAACAGCCAAAGAATGCTTGATACGTTTAAAACAAATCATTTGATACTATTATAAGTGCATAGTGTATAAAACAACTTCAAATCATAAGTATCAATCATAGGCGGCATGGGTACCATATATCATGTCGCCGTACTAGGATCTACAATTAAAACGCAAAATCACGTATTTGGAAGTTGGATTTCCATCTATGAACCGAGGCAAAAGATAGTCCTCAACCGATTCGAGACTCTCTAGCCCGAGCCTCAGGAACAGCCGCAACTGCCCCATGGATCGTCAGGGCCGGTCCACCGATGTGGATTATTATGCCTGAACACTGCGTTTCCCCTCCCTTTGGGGCGTAAATGAGCCAACGAATGACTCCATCAGACCCGGATCGTCCGATCAAACCGAGGCGCCTCGCAACAGCAACAACTACACAGGTGAAAAGTATATAAATGTCAGGGCTGGTAGGTCACTGACACCACCCTACTAGAAAGAAACACATGCCCTCCCTGAGGTCCGTCTCCCGTTTTTGGTTCACCACCAGGGTGTGAGGCTCGCGAATTCACGTTACACAAAGCTGTGCCACACAGGCTGTGCTTTGATCATCACCACAAGACTTTGCTTTTCAACAGAAGCCTCGATCAATTGCCACTTAGGCATGCCACACAGGCAATTCACTCCATGCGTTTGATATCCATCAATATATAACCCCTGAGCTCGTACGTCTCAGAGAAGGGCGTTAAGCAAAAGAATAAATTCTCCGCCGCCAAACAGATATATATTTAATAGAGATCAATCACACGGACTAGAATCCAATGTCAGACACACAGTCCATTTACAAGTCCGTTCTGGGTCTGAACAAAACCGGAGGCACCTAGTACCCCGCATATCCATCGATCTCCAAGCACGTCTGGACGATCACCAACTGTTTCCATCTTCTTGGGTGTACAGCCCAATCAAGATCATCGGTAATCACCCAAACGACGTGAAGACCTCCGGTCTTCGACCATCGTCTTCATCTTCGACTTATCGTCGTATCGGTTATTCAGAATGGGATAAACCCGGTCTTTCCGAATAACACGCGTATATTTTAAATAAGTGTTACACAACCACAACATACGCCTCATTCCAATTCATCGTCACTAACCGTAAATTAACAAGAGAACAATTCCCCAAATATTAACCCCGAAGGCCGAAACCAACATCAGATCAATATCCAGAAAACCATTCTGCTTGGCTAACCGACAGTTAGTTTCTAAATTTCACATTCATAGGGAAAGGTTCCCATTAATTTTATACAAGATAAATTCCTTGAATTTATTCTCTAATCTCCTTTTGAATTTCGATTCAACTAGTCGAGATTAACGAACCTTACCGAAGTAATCATTTGTTTTAATTTCCTAATCCCAACCTATTCATCCCATGAAGTAAAACTGGTTATACTTCATATCTAACACTACGGTGTTATCGGTAAATTCAATTACCATTTCACATTCAAATCTAATTAAAGATTTAACTATCGCCTGGAGCAAAACTGGTGATACTCCATTCTCGATCATTTCAATCTAATTAAAGATTCATTAAAACACCACTTAGTTTTAATCGTTAACTGGGTTAAAGAATCAGTGTCATTTAAAACACGGTTCACGAGAAACCCAATGTCACATTCCATTAATTATCGGGTTAAAGAACGAGTGTTATTTAAAACACTATCTACGATAAACCCAAAATTCAATATCAATTCAATTCCAATTAAATATTATTTAATTGGTACACTTCATTAAATCTAAATAAAAAGATTTAATCTTTTCTCAACTGGGTTCATGAACAGTGTTAGTCAAGACACCATTCACGACAAACCCAAATCACATTTGATATTAAATACAAGGCTCTGAATAGAAAATATATCGGCTTATATTCAATATCAAATTCTACGACCAACAGATATCGTATTGGAAATAACGATATATCTATATCTTTCAAATTTCCATAACAACATCTGTATAATCACGAAATCGAACATCGAAATATTCCGAAGCCAATTTCGATTCAAATCCATTCCAATGCAATCATTGGAAATTCTGGTTATTTTCAAAACCATTTCAAATTCAATTTATTTAATTAAAAATAAATAGAATTATAATTCTAGTTCAAAACTAGTTCATTTCGATAAAAATCTATTTTTATCTTTTCAAATATGGAGTTTTTCATCCCAATTCTTTCTAAATCATTTCTTACGATTTTACACAAATTATTACTATTTTTAATAATTTTATCAAGGCCCGTACAGTCGATTTCCATCAACGGCCATCGAACTGCACTTACAACGACCTTTTCAAATTTGATTTGGACATAATTCCAAATCCAACTGTTAGATTTCAAATTTCTAATATTCGTTAGAAAGCTCTTTTCGATATGAACCCAAGGGTTCCAGTTTTAGGAGAATCCGACGGTCGGATCTCCCGTAATATCCGTTCGAAGTCAATGGTCGAAATTCGCGAACTGCCGCGGCGCGGCGCGTTCTATTCAGGGCATTATATTATATATATATAATATATAATATATACTTCATCGATTTCCTTTTAAAATGTATTTTATAAATCGTTTTAAATTCATTTTCAAAACGGTTTCAACTACATATTCAATTTCAAATCAAAATTGAATATTCCAATATAAATTCGTTTTAAATTCATTTCAAATCGATTTCAATTCGAATTGATTTCTAATTCAATTTCAATTCGAATTCATTTCTATTCAATTTCAATTCGAATTCATTTATATTCAATTTCAATTCGAATTCATTTATATTCAATTTCAATTCGAATTCATTTATATTCAATTTCAATTCGAATTCATTTCTATTCAATTTCAATTCGAATTCATTTCTATTCAATTTCAATTCGAATTCATTTCTTTTCAAAATATCAAATTTTTGATATCACTTTTGATATTCATTATAAAATGAATAAAATCGATATAAATATCATTCACGTCAAAATGGCGTCAATCTAATCAATACGGCTTCATATATTCCTATTTTCAAATATTCTATTTCAAATATTTCTATTTCAAATATTTCCTTTTCAAATATTTCTTTTTCAAGTATTTCTATTTCAAATATTTCTTTTTCAAATATTTCTTTTTCAAATATTTCTATTTCAAATATTTCTATTTCAAATATTTCTATTTGAAATATTCTATTTCAAATATTTCTATTTCAAATATTTCTTTTTCAAATATTTCTATTTCAAAACTGGAATGAGGCCCAATCAATTACCATATAATGTTAATTATATGGATTTTCTACAACACATGTATACAATAACAACGATGAATAATCAACCATCATCCAAAGTGCATTCTACACTGTATAAGCATCAAATATAAATATTCAACGCTTATAACAGTTTGTCAATCAATCAATCGACATACAACTAAACGATCGGGATTAGTGTACATCAAATATCATCCCAATACCCGTGTGGGGTTTCAAACAATCAAACACAGATTTTTATTTGTGCAGTTGGGCGATGTGTAAAATTTATCGTCCCAATCAATATCAGTCAAATGTGTGTATATAAACAGATCGTCCGATCTGTTTATTTTTATTTCATTTCATATACACGTTAAAATCTCTATTTTTAACTATAAAATATTTTTACCTATATAAATATTTTATTTCATTTCTCATCACATCACACAATCAACTACACATCAAAATTAAACAACCAAGCATACAAGCCGTCCATGGTCTATGGACGACGGGTGTCGGGTGCTACTAAACACCGTCTGCATCCTAGTATATATTTCAACTAGAAAATTAAATTAAAGAGTGAGAAGTTCTCACAGAATTGTTAATCCAACGCCACGACTCTTCATGTGTAGAAAATCTTCACCGCTCTTGCTTCTTGTCACTTTCTTTGCCCGTATTCTCTACATATGTAAAAACCGAATTTTTTTACTTTGCTATTCAATATATAAAAATCGAATTTTTTACTTTGTTATTCAATATAGAAAAATCGAATTTTTACTTTGTTATTCAATATAGAAAAATCGAATTTTTACTCCACTATTCAATATATAAAAAAAAACGAATTTTTACTTCGCTATTCAATATATAAAAATCGAATTTTAACTTCGCTATTCAATATATAAAAATCGAAATTTTTACTTCGTTATTCAATATATAAAAATCATATTTTTAACTTTCAAAAATCACCTCATTTACATTGTAAAAATCACTTCTTTTTCTTTAGGAAAAATCAAAGCTCTATACTCCTAAAAATTAAATCTTTCTATGTTATTCATATCATAAAAAGTGAAAAGAAAAATATATTTTTATATTCGTAAAAATCATATCTTTCTATTTTAAAAATATGAGATCCTTTTTATTGAAAAGAAAATATTTTCCTATCGTAAAAAATATATTTTCCTACTTAAAAAATCTATATTTTTATACACTAAAAATCAGGTTTTTTTCCACTTAGTTAAATCGGATCCTTAAATAATAAAAACAAACAAATAAATAAAAAAAAGGAAAAGAAAAATCGAAGGAACTCACGGTTGTTTGATCGGAGGTGGCAGCAGGGGGTGCTGTTGAAGTGCGCGCGGTGGAGGGGGGTTTCAGGGGGGGAAAGTGGGTCGGCGGCAGCCTCTTTGTGGCGCGGGGTGTTTTTCCGTTGATGGGAGGGTTTTGGGCTTCGGGTTCGGGGAGAGAGAGGGGATCGCGGGAGAAGGGGGTGTCGTGTCTGGCGTCGATAGCCAGAGGTGGGCGGCGCGATGAATTCCCGGTGGGTGGCGGCGGTGAGTCGCGCCCCCCGTTCTTCTTCTTTTTTTTATTTTTTTTCTTTAAACTGAAATCGGTTTTGAAAAGGGGGGGGGGGCTGGTCAATGTAAGGAGAGGTTTTTTTTCCACCAAAAAGCAACTTTTATTTTCGACCTCTAAACGAGGCCCACCGCCTGTCGTCCATAGCTAATTACCCCCATTCTGAACACAATGGGATATGTATCGTAGGTTGATTCGACCGTTTCGATCAGTTTTCATCAAATTTACATTTAAATCATTATATTGAATTTTAAACGCGCATTTCAATTTACCGGGGTCACATACGAACTCTATAAATCCCAGAAAAATATTTTCTAGCTTCGTATTGACGATAGGGTCCTAACAAAACTAGTTTCGTCGAATTCTGAGACCACTGGAAAAATGGCCATTTTCCAGTCGATTAAAATCAACTGAAACTGGTCAAACACGTTTTCCTTTGCCACTCTCACATGTTGATCCGAAAAATTATGAAATTTGAAACCTAGTAATAATTTGACATCACGGACCCAACAAAAGTGGTTTCGTCGAAATCCGAGGTCGTTTGCAAAATTTCCATTTTTAAGGGCCTGAATTCCATAGCGACTATTCAGAATTTTCATTTGGACATATCTTTTGATTCCCGCTATAAAATTTTGATTTCCAGGATTCGTTGGAAAGATATTCCCAAATAGATCCTATTATTTTTGGTTTCACTAAAATCCATTTTATTTTGCACGCGGTACATTCAATTGAAGTTTGAAATCGAATTATCGAACTACCGCGCCATTTTCAATTCTATTATATAATTATATATAATTATTTATATTCTAACGACGACGTATACAATATATATGTTCGAATTCCATTCAAAATAAATTTCTCGTCGATATTATTTAAAATAATCTATTTTAAATAATCAAAATTCGCTAAAATTGCCAAAATAAACATTTTAAACTGGCCCAGATTTTCGGGTTATTACACGCTAGTTCACAGTAGAATTTTAATCACCGCATAAAATTATCTATATTATATGAAAATCTAAAATAAAATATATATATATCTTTGCTTTCGAACGAAGTAAATGTATTGCTTAAGTTTAGGAGTTCATGTATAGGTTAACCTATCCCATCTGTTGAGCGAATACCCATTTGTGATAACACATGCTATTTGCAGCCTAGGGATATTACCTGAAAGCCTATGCACATGTTATTGTCCTCACACAACCAATGGATATAATGTACAGAGACCTAAAACTGCACCTACCCAGCATACAACCTTATTTGCACACGCTACCAATACTATCCCCATCCAGTAAAATCATGCAAACCTACTACCCTATGCTATGCTTTTTCTTTTCGCATTTATGAAACTTGCCGACCAAGTGTGAGACTACATACAGCTAACCTATTCATTCTACCATCCTATGCCTTCAAATCAAAACATCACTGAAGAGAACAAGACACGAATTTAAGTCCATGAACATATGACTAAATCCTACAAATGCTGCAAACTTAATACTGAAGCCTACGCTGTCCATCCCTTCATTTCATTGTCCCCATCAGATAGAAGTGAACACTAGCATGCACCATACCCCTTACCTTTATATATGATAAGAGAAGACATGCTACAACTACCTTCTTCAAACATATTTCTCCAATCACCCAGCTACTACTATGTAATAATTTTCCCCATCCAAATAACCTATCAACTGAACTGTCACACATATAACTATGTATCCATCCTATCGTTGAAAGGAAAATACCGCGAGCTAGCTTATTCTTTAATACACTACCCTATTCTACAACTACAGTAAAACGTGACGGCCATATGTACTCCTTGTACTATTTCTTTCGTGATCCCCCAACCATCTTTGCCTATAAATAACATCATATATCATTTCCTTTTTGTTCTTTTCAGGGAAGCAACTTTTCCCCTCACTCCATAAACCGTAATACTCTATTTCTCCTCATTCTTTCATGAATATCCTTTTCTTTCCAGTAAATACAACGCAAGACATGTTTCCTTTTAATCAAAATTCTCAAACAACGCTCCGGATATATGTTGTCTCGTATGCGATGAGTTCGGAAGCATTGGTTACTGCTTTGAACGAGAGCAAAGAAGCGGTGCTACTGAATGGAAGAGAGAGGGTGGTCCAGTGTAGTTTTAAATGTGAAGAATAAAAATGAAGGGAGGGTACAATGTGGAAAGTGGTTTTGACTAAATGTAGGAGAAGCTTTCGGTTCAAACGAAGTAAATAAGGGGATGAGATGATTCAGTTCAACGAAGACAGTGGGATGATTCTCGAAACTGTACGAAGAAAAGAAATAGAAATTGGTGTCAGCAAGGATGGCGTGGGTTCAGGGTCTTCACGATGAACAGGGGAAGGGTTCGATCTGCAAACAAACGGAAGTGGAAAATGATGACAAATGGACACATTGGGTTCCAACGTTAAGATTAAAAAAGGAAAAAAAATAATAAAGGTTGAGCTCATTTTTATCAAGCACCGAAGTAAAAAGGGGGGTACAAAATGGAGCTGCATGGAACGTTTGTAATTGTAAATGGCAAAATATAAAGTGGGGAATGTTTTGGACAAGACAACACGTGAGGATGAAGTGCGATTATGATGGGGTTGTTTTCTTCAAAACAGATGTGGCAGAAGCAAGGAAAGTGGAGTGTGAACAGGGAGAATAGGTGCAGTGGAGAGATGGGATATGCGGCAGGTGATAAAACCGCGTAGGGTCGGACGTGAAAAACAAAAGTGGGTAATGATTTAAAACAATAGTAAAGGTTGCTTGCTTCCGTGTATTTCGAAGATGGAGTGAAGAAGCTGAAGGCAAGGTGCATAAAGAAGAAGAGAGATGGGCCTTTAAAGGTAGTATCAGAAGACGTGATGCTGATATAGTAAAAAGGAAAGGATAAAAGATATGGGGGCCATGCTTTTTCAAGAGCATTTCAAACGCAAGAAGTGATTATATGGAGGGGTTGTGTTAAAACAAGGTAATTAGTTATATTTAAAATATTAAAGGATTATTTAACTAATTAAAATCATATTATTTAAACGTGTATAACTTTTACCCTTGTTAACAGAATCAAACAAAATGAGTTACATGGGATCATGGTGACACGAGCTATATGCTCGAACAATATGGACATATTTGGAAGCAGTAGCAGTTTTCAGTAAAGTAAACGACTGTTTAATTTAATTGTAACAAAACTGTCTCAGAAACCAACAAAATCAAGGTGAGTTTACTCACTCGGTTTTATCCCATTTATATTTTATAAATTGGGTTTTTATTTTGTGTGCTATGGTTGATAAATTGTTCGTTGTTTGCTGAATATTTATGTTGGATGAATTGCTTGATTAAACGCTAGTTTAATCTAAATAAAATTTAACCGTTATTTTAACGGTTAATTCCAAACGAGGTAACTTACCTCGTTGGTTACGTTTATAATAATATAAACATATAAAAATAAAATACGAATGTTTGAATTGATATTGATTGATTGTTGGATATTATATCTAGTTATTGAATTGGATAATATTATTGAGATAACATATTTAGTTGTAGGGAAAACAGGTTGGAGGGATCCAGCGGGATTCCTTACATTTATCGTTTATTTCATATCACCTTATATGAACTGTTTGACCACCCCGATTAGATGATTGATTTGTTTATTGTTCGTTGAATCTAGATTCAACATCTGTTGTTATTAACCAATGGACAATATTGTTTGGGTAATTAGCAGCACATCGCCTATAAAATAATCATTTTATAAATGTTGATTTACCGTCAAGTGAGTCGACAGTAACGAAGTTATAAAATTTATTTTATAACTGGAAGTAGATTTTCAATCTATTAATTAAAATAAAAGTGATTTAAAAGGAAATAAATGTTCATTATTTATAATTTAAAGTTTATAAGAAAGTACTAAGTTGTTTATAAAGAAAATTGTTATGTTAATAAAAATTATAAGCAGACGAGCAGAATTTAGTGTAACGGGTTAAGAGCTAGATTAAATAGAATTATCTAAAATTAATTATGTTATTAAGTAATTTAAAGAAAGGATGTAACTGGAATTGGTTAACGAGATAACCATATTTTGAATTGAATAAGTAGACCGTTGTAAATGGGAATTAATTATCAAATTAAATTAGTTTATTGTTAAATAAATCTAATAAAACTGATAGAAGAATATTTGTTAATCTTAATCAGATTTTAAATAGAGAAATTATTTATTTATTTAGTAGTAAAGAAGTTTACAACTTCAACGGTGGTTAATGATAAAAATAATTATTATTTTAATTAATAATAATTGCTTCTTAAATGAAATACGTTTAAGTAAGTAACCGATTTTGGGAATGGAATATGGTCGAATTTTAAAAAGGGATTATAAATAAGTTTTATATTAAACCCGAGTTTTATAATGAAGATATAAAAGAGGTTTTGAACTGATGCGATGGTTTAAATTAAATGCTTACTTAACAATTGAATTAAGTGAGAAGAGATTGCAATACAAAGGGTTTCGTAGTAAACTAGAGTTATACAAATAAGGTTTATAAAGGGCGTGAGGCTAAAACGTAGCTTTTAAGTTGACGACACTTAATAATGAGATTAAGGGAATTGAATTGGATTGAAATGAGATTTTCAAAGCAGGAAACGGTTGAGGGGAATAGTATAGTTCGATAAGAAATTAAATAAAGGAAATTAAAAGGGTTGAGAATATAAAATAATATTTCTAATGTAAAGGAAATAAAATGAGTTTTGGTACAAATATAACTATACTATGAAGTAAAGGAATTAATGGAATGGGTTTGAATGGGATTATTAAAAAGGGAATAAGCGTTTGTTTTATTTCCCCGTAATGAAATCAAGGAGATTCATAACGATGTTTTACGTGAGATTTGACTGAGCTCAAATGTTGGAGTGTAAAGTATAAAAATGTTGTTGCGAATATTCTTATAATATAATAAGAGGTAAATATCATGTCTTAAATTATTAAAAGATTAAGATATTTAATTAGTTTTAATCAAAAAGGCCAAGGTGATGTTGAATACTGAACCAGCATATTCATTTTATTTTTATGGTTGAATGGTAGTTTATTTGATAGTTAAATAACCGACTATCAAATCTGACCTATACGATTGTTGGTACGGAAAGACCGAGATCGAATTATATTCGAAAACCATTCCGACCAACAAATACGAAATTGAGAAGATATCAGATGCTGATCAAGACAGAGCAAGTGAAGACCATAGATCTTCATAAAACGGAAGGATTACTTATATCTCTAGTTTATTACTATAATTTTCAAAGTCTACTATATATAAACTTAATTTATAATTTATAACCAGAGATGTACCGTAGTTCAGTGGTTGTAGAAATCTACGGATTTGCAAGGACTACTCGCTACTGATCTATAGGGTGATTCCTAGGATGTGGTAGGAGGGTGCCTTCGGTTCATCCTGTTCCTGGATGACTTGTATGGACGAATGTCTGACAGAGTATTTCGTAAGAATCACGTACGTTGATTTTTACAAACGTATCTCTGTAGGTGGCGGAGAAGACACCTTCTCTTAGCATAAACACCCAGAGTATTTTTGTAGGCGTCAATTAGTGATTTGGCGGATCTGACGATGTGGCATTCAAAGTGAATGATGGCCAGATATTTTAAAGATAAATTCGAACCTCAAGCCTCACAACTGGGAAATAACAAAAATTGGGCAGGTAGCATGGCTATGTGGGTCGCACCTATTAGGGTGTATAATCACATATCTAGAGAAATTCCTTTTGCTTCTTTAATCTATCAATGCTATCCCTTTCCGGGAAATGGTTGCTGATCCCAACCGTTGGTGATATACATTCGATACACTCAAGTGAAATGAGTGGTCGGTCATGTGTGGGCCGGGTTGCAAGATATTCTTGTTGAACCCAGTGTATTCGCCTCTGGAGATACACTATCGAAAGGTGGTCCCATACCTTGTCATAGTCGGAATCCAATCTCCAATAAGAGCCCGCGATTTTGATTGTATACTATATATGTGGAGCGTGAGATGCAAGCGTTCCGCTAGATTTTCATTTACTTGTATTTAGACACTATTATAATATCAGAGAAATATATGATTTCAAAAATGCTTTAGGTTATAGTAAGGTAAAAACCGTCCGTGTTTATGTGTGGGTTGGTCTTACTATTATCCTGTTCTTTCAAAAGGATTTTTGACTTTAAAATCAACATGGATGTTATTTAAACTTAGTGGGTTTTCTCACTCTGGTTCACCAGACTGACCCGGTGTTTGTAAATGCTCGGGTTAGACCGTGGTGTATATGTTCAGGTTATCGGATTCTGCGAAGTCCAGAGACGAGCTGGAAGAGTTCAGACGTGTATATATATTTATTCCGCTGTGTCTTGTATATGAGGACAGATTATTATAACTGTCCAGATGTGTTGATGTACTCTGATGTTGTAAGTATTTTTCAAAACTCTCAATAAAATTTATTTCTATATTATATTTTGTTCCGCTGCGATGTGAGACTCTGATGTTATTGTGTTCTTATTCTTTTTCTTTTTCTTTTTTTCTATTATTTCTTTCTTTCTTATCTCACCCCTATTTTCCTCCATTAACTATCTGGTGTTTTTGATAATTGGGTTTAGGTAAGTAATACGGGATTTTATGTATTATTGTCGAAATTAGGGCGTTGAAATTTGCAGGGTCGTTACAGTATGGAGAACCTCTGCCAAATGTGGCACATGCTCATCCTCATCTCTCAAGAATGTCAAGATGTCATCCACGAACACTACCATAAACTTATTTAGGAACTCCATAAATACTCGCCTAATTAAAACAAAACAAATATGTTGATGCATTGGTTGGCCAAAATGGCAAAACCAGCCACTCAAAAAAATCCACTGGGAGTCCTAAAAGATGTATTATCGACACTATCATCTGCAACTTGAAGCTGATGAAATCCAATCGCCAAATTTAACTGAGAGAAAATAGATGCACCCACCAACCGATCAAATAAACCATCTATCCATGGGAGTGTTGATTCTTCTTCATGAGCTTGTTTGATTCTCTATAATCCACACATAGACAAAGAGAGCCATTTTCCTTACTAGCAAATACAATTGGTGTCTCCACTCAGATATACTCCGTCTAATAAAGCCTTTCTCTAACAGCTAATCCACTTGCTTACTCGGTACTGTCCTTTCCCTCGGAGCTATATGACGCACAAGTAATGCAATAGGCTTAGCGTTCTTTGTCAAATAAATCCGAAAGTCGATCTCTCGCCTTGGAGGTAGTCCTCTCACCACCTCAAATAGGCCCGGGAAATATCTCACCATGGGTACCAAGCTAAGATCACCGATAGAAGTATTTCGAGACTCTAAGAATATCAACATAACGGACCATCGTGGGTTACAAGATATCTCGAAGGCCCTACCATGACAAGTCATCAATCTCACTACCCTCCTTTCACAGTCAAGAACAACACCATATATGGCCATCCTTAGTATAATACCGTACCCCGAAAACCCCATTACATAGGCATCATAATCAAGCCCGACACATAAAGTAGAAAGTCTCAAACCCTTACACATCATAGATGAGTTGAACCTCCTATAAGGTTTGAAACTACTACTGGATCAAAAACAATAGATATACTAAGGTCGAGAATTGACTAATGAAGTATAAATGAACGAATGTAAAGCTCCAGAATCAAATAAGGTCCTAATGGGAAGGTCATAAAGAGAGATCAAACCTTCAACTGTGACCTTCATCCCCCTATCCTGACACGCTAGCCTGAGCCGCCTCCAATGCATGCATATGTGCTCCAGATGAACCAACTCCTTACCTTTACTTTTGAGGACATTGCTTTCTATAATGACCTGGCTGTCCACAATTAAAGCAGCTTCCATTCTTAGTAGTCTTTCTATAGTCCATCACAAATTGTTTTTCATGCCGCAACCATGGCATTTAATATCCTTCTTAATTAGAGCTTTCTCTGGCTTCTCGCCCTTCATTTTATTAACATTCTTGCGCTACCATTTCTTCTTCTTAAAATTACCCTCATCCTTTACTTTCCACCAGATCACCTTTCTGTTCCTCGTGCATAAGTGCCATCTCAGTAAGAATCTCAAACGTAGCACCCATCGGAATGTGAGTCATAACAAGTCCCTATAGAGGTTGATTCAAACCCTTAGCGAACCTCACAACCTTCTTATGAGCAGTATTCATCAAAGCCATCCCAAACCTAGCAAGCTAATTGAACTTATTAACATATTCCTTTATCAAAAGATCACCATGTCTCAGTGTTAGAAACTTTTCCAGTTGCATACCCTCCGTCTGAGATAGAAACTTCCTTCCAAATCTCACCGTAAAGTCATCCAAGTCTCAAAACAATGTTTTGCCTCACCCATCTCCTACCAAAACAAAGCTTCACCCTTTAATTACCATGCAGCCAACCGAACTCTCCTTTTATCATCAAGCTCTAAAAGTCCAAATACGCGCTTGGTGTTCCTGAGCCAAGCGCGGGCCTCAACGAAAGTCTTACCACCAAGGAAAATATTGCCACCAAGAAAAGTGAAATCCTTGCAAAGCTTAGAGAAACCAGCACCTAGTGGTGGATTAGGAGGAGCCCCCACGGTTGGAGTGGGAACTTGGGCATTCACTTGCCTTTCAGCTGGTGCCGTAGCTTCTTCATACCTATAGAACTAAGTCGTAATGGGGATACCCTCATGGAAATTAAGAGCCCCGAACATGCTGGGAACGGAAAAGAAAGAAGGATTCAGGAACAAAATCATGGAAATGTTGTAATTGACTTGAGGGGATGTTTTTAAAAAATAACCTTTTATTTTAAAAACACTTTTCTTTATTAAACTTTTTCTTTTAAAAATAAAAACTTTTTAATAATATTTTAACCTTAGGCTTTGATACCAAATGTAACAGACCACACTTCTTAATGTTTCCCATATAAGGATTTCATTAAGAAATATGAAGTATATAACTGTAAAATAACATTAAAGAGGCTAAAATTCAAAAGGAAGCATAAATAAAACATAGTGGAATTTGAATTTGAATTTAAAGCAAAATAAGAAGTCTTATTGCATCATAAGTCATAAAACCACAATTGTCTCGTAAAACTATAGTTGTCTCATAAAACAACATATCAGAGTACCAAAAAAAAAAAGTATCCCTCAACATTAAGTATAGAAAATAAACCAAACGTGGAAAGGTACATGTAAGCACAAAGAACAAGATAAACGAGAATCTCCGAAGAACTGAGTAGGATCAAAGCTCTCTCAAGCACTAGATCCTCCACCCTGAGAATCTGGCGGTGGGGTAAGGAAGGAAAAAGAGAGAAAGAAAACTAGTCATGCATAAAACCTGATATGTTCAGTAATAACCAGCATGAGTGATAAAAGAGGAAATCTAGACAGGGTAACAAATTGAAGCTTAACATAGTAAATAAGAACAAAAATATACTCGATTGTCAAATCATTTGATTGATGCACCATTTGAAACAATTAATAGATTAGGATATAACCTAATTCTACCCATTGATAGGATCCTAACCACAATTGTGATAACCTATGCCGACTACGGTCTCGGGTTTATCAAACCCGACCCACCAGCTCTAAGGAAATAGCGTAAATCTTTGGCATTACTGCGTCTTATCTTTCCTAATCTGCATGATGCACGCTCACCTCCCTACCTGAACGTGCCTATACCCACCACTTTTGGACACCCTGGTACCCAGTTCAGTATAAACATGCCACAGCCTCCTCGTGAGACCTCCGTGTAGTGTGATAAAAAGGAATATTGACTGATACAGATCCCTAACCAAAAATGCAAATTGACATAATTCACCCCTACCAGTCTATGAGTCCCTTATTTTTCCAAGGGAATATTGACTGATACAGGTCCTCAACCAGTACTACGAGTCCCTTATTTTACCAAATCAGATGTTGCTGCTAGAACGGACTCCTATACCTTTTCTTACTAGGCCACTTATTTTCCTTATTCAGCTTTTACTGCTGGAACGGACCACTACTACTCATGCTTATTAAATTTTTTTATTTTAAACTTAACGCCAATCTTAGGTTTATTAATAAGCCTACTTTCCTTCATGTAACTTTCTGTTATTTCATAGGTTGCATGTAAACTTTAATTTATAGGTTGTCTATAAACGTTACTTTTGTTTGATTTCAATGTACAACCCAACCCCTGCCATTAGCGTCTATTAGAATATCATTTATTTAGTTAATCTGAGTTACAGTTCAATTATCTTTATTGCATAATTTCAATACGCCCAATTTATCCTTTTTATACATATTTCCTATTTTTCCCAAATTGCGCTCTTACTTTCAATATTGACTATCTTTTTGGAAAAAGCCGTCACAACTCGGATTTTTAAGACAAGCTGTAGCAATTCGGATTTTTAAGATAAGCTCTTATAATTGCAGAATTGGCGCTCTAACTCCCAGTTCAAATTCTTTTCGGGTCAACCAAACTTGGCTCGATACAAATGAGTCGTACCATAAGAAGAAGCATCCTCCTCCAAACATGGTTCAAAGCTTCACACGTCGGGTCGTTCGATCGAATAGGTCGACCCCAGTTACGTCGACCCAAACCATGCGCTACACCACAAAGCCCGATTCTTAAGGCAACTTTATCAGTTGATCTAACCTATTCTACTTCCCTTGCAATAAGTTTTGAGACGCACATGTGCTTCAAAAATTGAGAAGAAATATTCCCCAACAGGAGACCAGCTCCAACCACCTGCAACTGATTTTCTGGATCGCGCAACACGTGGTCGAACTAACATCATATAGATGCACGTGGCACATCGATTGTCCCAGATTTCTACCTATAAATAGCTCATTCCAGAAATGGAAAAAGGGAGACTTTTTTGAAATATAAGTGGTTTGGTTTCCTCAAATAGAAAGCCTTATAAACCGATCGAACCAGATTGTAACACAAGTATTTTGTTTATAAATCAGTTCTCTCTCTACTTTCTTTCAATCAAGCAAATGTAACCTGTAATCGACAGTATAAACAGAGATTATAAAGTGAACGTAGGCTTAGATTAAGCCGACCACTATAAAACTTGTTGTTTGCTCCCTATGTTTATTTATTTTCTTGCATACTGTGAGAATAGTTTGTAAATTGTGTGTGGATCACGCACTTTGGGGGTTGATTGTCATAAGACCAACTTTTGATGTCAATACATTAGCATGCCAGGAAGGGCGCGACAACCACTTTATGCAACTTCTAAGCTTGAAAGGATTCAGATTGCTATTTATTGAAGAAACAATGGTAAAACAGAAGAATGATGGAACATCTTACCACACACAAGCCGCCGGCACCACAGGCGCAGCAGGCCAAGAAACGGGTGGAATCCAGGAGGCTTCCTCCAATAAAGAAGCATCCCTATACTTAACTAGGGATGAGATGGATAGAGTTCTAGCTGAACTCCAAGCACAAATGGCACACTAGGATGAATTCCTCAAAAAACAACAGGAGATGATGGACAATTTCTTTGTTCGGATGGAAGGAAATCCAAGCAACTAAGCATTACTCCCTGCAGCGGAGATTCGGGTCGGTGAAATCCAAGCCCTGGATCGGCCTGTATCCCATCCACCACCTAGTTCGATCCAACCTCTAGGTCGACCAGATCTTGGTTCGGTGCAACCTTCGGTTCGAACCGACATTTTACCACAAATTGGACTTATGCAGCCTCTGGCTCGACCTTGCCAGCACATCGACCCAAGCACGACCGGGGCAACCAACCTCCATTTCTCAAAAACTGTAATATCACGTCATCTCCCGATGCAACAGAGGGAAACACTACCATAGACCACTCTCATATCGCCTTGGATGAGGGCAACGCCGGGCCAAGAACAGAGAATGCTATTCTAGGCCGGTTCGACCTTATCGATACAGATATGGTTTGGCCCAATGCGCATGCTGACCTGAGGACCCCAGACAATCTGGAACCAACAACTGAGGATGGGGACCACCTTCCCCCGCCACTCGTTGGTCGCACCAGGCCGACCTAGAGCGCATAAGGCATGCTTCCACCATCGGTTGAGTTTCATGATGAAGCCACCGGTGCAGGATTGGATTCGTGGCAATGACTTATCGAAGATGGGAATCAAATTGCCGGTATTATTAGGCGATTCAATCAAGGCTCTACTTCTCAGCATGACATAAATAACATCTATCGCAGCCATTTCACGCGGGAAATCAGGAACTCTCGCAACCCGCTTGTGTTTAAATTTCCAACTTCGGAACCATACAGTGGTAGGAAATATCCTACCATACATCTTAGATGCTACATGCATCATATGGAAGTACTCTCGGCATCGGTTAATGTCATGGCCAAGTGATTCCCTCTTTATTTGACTGTCATCATTGCCATGGGGTTTCAGCAGCTAACATCTTAATCGATCAACAACTGGAACATGTTGGTCACCGCTTCATAGAGCAATTCAGGGTCCATATATCTCTGCCCAAGAGCGTCATGTTTCTCACATCAATTAAGCAGCGGTCTGGCAAGACCCTGTGCTCTTTCCTGGAAAGATTCAATGTTGTTGTACCATCAGTAGATTGACCGAAACCGTCTATGGTACTCATTGCCGCTATGACTGACGTTCTGGATAGAATGGACTTCAAAATCTCCCTCCAAAGGGATCCTCCTGGAGATATTGGAGATTTCTACTCTGAGGCGGATAGGTTCCTCCGGCAAGAGGATGCTAATATTGAGATGGATAATCTCGATGTACTTTTTTTAAGGATGGAAGACCATCCACTCGTGTTCAGAACAAAGGAAAGGGGAGGACCCTGGAAAGAAGTGGCAGGAATGTGCGGTTCTAGAGAGAACCCAAATATGATAGATATACCGAGCTCAATTCCTCACAGCTAGATATAAACCTTGATGTGCAAGGAACTCTACCTTTTCCTAAACCTCCCAAAAGGGAGCCAACTTAGGAAGAGCATGAGTCAGGAAAGCACTATATGTTTCCTGATATGGCAGGTCATGGTACCAATGACTATAGACACATACTTGATCTCATTGAAGAACGGGCTAAATGCAGAGAGCAACCCGAGTATGTTAAGTAACCTATGACATCCGCACCGCAAATGCTACCCCCATGCTCCTTAGAATGATCCCCATGCTCCTCAGAATGGGCGGGATCCCGAGCCGAGCAACCGCGATATTATCATTAACTGATTTGGATAAGATCATCTTGGCATCTCTGTTGCTTTAAGATTCTCAAATGGCTATGTAAACTCACGTATGCGCGGGAGTTAGGCTTTAACCCTCGGACATACCACGTTCTAAAAAATACGACTATTTGACGAATAAATGGCTAAGTTGAATTACAATCGTACAAGATTAGGATTTAATCCCAAGGCGTGCTCTGGATTCAATTATATACCAATTAGGATTTGTTTTGCTTCCGTAATGATTTCTGGAATTAATAAAACCTATTTTAAAGCATGGATTATGCACGTATCTTATCAGGATTTAACAAGATTCTCTGTCAAAACCAGAGCATGGTTTATACTCATTTATGTACCTTAGGTATGGTTGATACCTGGGCATAAACTCTACTCATCTTGATATGATGAACGCAATTCTATTTGAAAATGGGTATGGGTTATACTCGAACCAAATTCCTAAGTGTGGATTACACTTGGGCAAATCAGGCTACCTTGTCGGGATTTGGCAAGGAAACCCCACCAAAACTCGAGTATGGCTTATACTCAATTTCATGATATAGATTATACCCTAATTATGGTTTATACTCAATTTGGATTTCCAAGTATGGCTTATATCTTAACAACTGGTTTATCCTACCAAGATTTGGCAAGGCAATCCGGTCGTTACTCGACATTGGTTTATGCTTGATAAGGTTAAACGGCATCGTCAGGATTTGACATGCCTAGTCCTCTAATATCTGTGCAGGTGCGGATTATACTGGCAAGCGAATAGGCTTGGTGAGTCCCCGGACTTCTTGGATTTCTTTTGGCCTTAATATGATCCTTAAGAATCTTCGGTTTTCTGGCCTTCTTATAATATGGTCCAACGTGACCATGGATTTCTGGCTTTCTACCATATAATATGATCCGCTGTGATCAGGGTCAGCTAGATTTCTATATAATTGGACTCTTATGCATTATTATTCTTCGGAAGATCCAAAACACAACTTTATTTATCTAGAAATATATGTTATGGAGGGTAAAGTGTTGACCAGCTTTTTGGCAAAAGCCGTTTAAGAGAAGCTCTTAGAATTGCAGAATTGGCGTTTTAACTCCCGGTTCGATTTTTATTATGGTCGACCAAACTTGATTCGATCTGAACGAGCCATGCCTCAGGAAGATGCATCCTCCTCCAAACATGGATCAAAGCTTCACGGGTCGGCGCGATTGATTGAACAGGTTGACCCCAGTTACATCGACTCAGGCCATGCGCTACGTAACAAAGCCCGATTCTTAATGCAACTTTATTGATCAGCTCTGACATATTCTACTTCCCTTGCACAAGTTTCAAGATACACGTATGCCTTAAAAATCGAGAAGAACTATTCCTGAACAAGCGACCCGGTCCAATTGCCTGCAGCTGATTTTTTGGATCGAGCGACACATAGCCGAACCAACATCGGATAGCCGCCACGTGGCACGTCGGTTGACCCAGATTTCCGCCTATAAGTAGCCCATTCCAGAAATGAAAAAAGGGATATTTTTTCAGAAGATAGATGGTTTGGTTTCCTTAAATAGCAAGCCCTATAAACGGATCTAACCTAGATTGTAACACAAGGATTTTGTGTATAAATCACTTCTCTCTCTACTTTCTTTCAATCAAGCAACTGTGACCTGTAATCGACAGTATAAACAGAGACTATAAAGTGGACATAGGCTTGGATTAAGCCTAACTACTATAAAAGTTGTTGTGTGCTCCCTATATTTATTTATTTTCTTGCATTATGTGATTGAGACTGTGATAATAGTTTGTAAATTGTGTGTGGATCACGCACTTTGGGAGTTGATTGTCATAAGATCAACTTTTGACGTCAACAATCAATTTCATATTTTAACCCAATTTGCACATAAATAGGAAGAAATAAATGGTTTTGGCTCTTGGAAACCTAAAATCAACGTCAAAATAAATAGGACAATGGCCTAAGCTCTGGCATGGCCAAGGCCCACATATATAAGAACAAATCTGAAATAAAATAGGACCGAACCTGAACTGTAATAAAATTACATAAATGAAAAAGGGGTATAAATGAACTGAATAAAACTACAGTAATAAAATAGATTTGCTGAATTAGATAGAAGAAAGGGTATAATAGAAATCTGATTACATGGATTATTAACAGAAAGGAAAATAAAAATTTGAAGAAACCTACGACTTATCGTATTGTCAAGAAAAAAACCAATTTGTACTAAATCTTGCAATTACTGAAATATACTAATTTTTTCAAAAAAATCCAATTTGGGCCTAGTAGGTATTCTCTATCTATGAATATTCTCCAAAATATGTGCAAACCCAAGTCTTATACTCTATTTGAAACACATTTGAGAAGGAGGTTATTTGAAATGGAGGCAGAGAATGGAGTAGTGAGAAATAAGTTAGGTTTTAGACAAAAAATATAATAGAGCTAGTGTGTTTAAGATTGTTGGATATTAGGTTAAGATTTTAAGCCATTAGATCAAGTAATTCTTCTAAAGAACTCACCCCAAAACCCAACACAAATTGACTAAAGACGTGCACACTAGGTTGCACACATCACCCAAATGGGTCGACCAACGTTGGGTATAGGTCTCTCCGCTAGCCGTGATTATCACTAAAATTTATTATTGTTTAATTACTTGTTTATTGCTGTTTCAAATTAAAATTTGAAACTTCTTTCATTCATATCTATTTCGTTATCAGTCCGATTTTGAAAAACCAAATGTCTATCTTAGCCAAAATTTTGTAATAGGCCTAATGGTGCAACCCTATTGCCTATTACCCAATATATTTTAATTAATGTTTATTTTATCAATATTTTATTTTAATTGCTTTAACTAAATTTTGGGTTGTTACATTATATATATATATATATCAAAGTTATAAAGAATGAAAACCATACATTAAAAAGAATCAAGACTGATGAATTCAAGATTGAAGAAACCAAGACTGAAGACCCATGCGTTTCAAGGTTTCAAGAGATCAAGAATTCAAGACATCAAGATAAGTAATAGAGTCTAGATTTATGTAAAAACTTCATAGTAGCACTAATTTTTTGTTTGATTTTAACTGTGGAATGGAATCCACGAACTTAAAAAAACTGTTTTAGTTTTTAAACTATTTTTCCAAAACTATCTTTCAAAACATCTTTTTGGTTTAAATATTTTAGCAGTAATTTTAAAACTATTTCTTAAATTATTTAGCCTTAATTTCAAATCACTTCTTGATTTAAATACATTACTCTCGATTTCAAAATCTATCTTCAAACCATCATTTTGTGATTTCAACATTTTAGCCTCAATCTCAAAAATTATATTTTAAGTTTTTTATATATAATCTCTTAAATTCTGAATTATAGTTATTTATGTATCTTTCGTGATGACCACCCAGTACTTCCTACATTAACTTAGGGAAAAGTGTGTTGCATGACATGCCAAGTCGATATGGAATGATCATCAAGGAAAGTAAATTGAAATAAAACCTATCGTATAACTCACAGTGCATGGATACTATATTATAGCAAAGCAAGAAATCCTATCTCCATAAAATCTTAGAATGTCAAGTACAAAACATCTGAATGCATCAAGGCTTACTACATCCCTCATCATAGTATATAACAAGTAGAAAAGTAAAAATCCTCCAAATAGTTATATAGTAAGAATAGTAATACGTCAGCTTATTGCTTGTCATCGCACAACATCATCGTCACCAATCTATCACCATCACTTAGTCTACTCATTAACATCGTCGATGAGAATCCAAAGGTAATAAGAGGATACATAAAACCTTGAGTCAGAAAACAGTTCGGTATGAGAGGTAAAAAACTATCAAAAGCTACATAGGATAATATGATAATAGACAGTTCAAGTCTTACGAGACCTGACCCTACAACCAAAGAGTTAGGACATAATAATCTTATTAAATATGTTATTCAAATACATATATGTAAACACTGGTCAAAGTTGGATTCCTAATCCTTACTTCTCTTCAATATCCTATGGTGATAGCCAACCCAGAAGAATAGAAGTGAACATACAAGCAACCATAGGAAAAAAAACCCAGCTATCATCAACTAAAGCATTGAATACGTTGATATTGAATGACTTGCCGTTGCCATGTGTCAAGGGAAAATGGAAAACCCCAGTTCTAGTCAAACTACCACTGAAACACCCAATCTCCATTAAGGTCACTCACAAAGGGAATGCCTTAACTTTGGTGGAGGTTTATAAGTAAAAGCCACAGATAAACTCAAGACAGATATAAATACACATATTTTAAATAGCGGAAACCAAACAGACTTTTATTTCTTCAATACAAGTTCAAACAAAACATTACATAATTGTCTCAAAATACTTCCAAAATTACAACCTCATTACTGTCTTGATTACTAAAGAAGCATAAAACATAAATAAAGTGACAAAAATCCCCATAGTGATATCCAAATCCATAATCCGAGCAAAAGAGATCCAAATCATACATCTACGTTCTTGGAGCTTGTAAAGAGTCTGACTGAGCTGAGTTGTTTCCTCCCTGTGGACCTGGGGGGGGGGGGGGACGAAAGAAAAGAAGACGAAAAGAAAATAGGGTCAGACGTAAAGCCTGAGTAAATCTAGTAACTCTTCAATATGTGAATAAGAAAAGGGCATGATAGACATAAACTGAAAATAGGAAAGTGTCACAAGCTAAGGAAGTGTCGAATGTACTATTGCACGCATACTATATCTCTACACCTACTTGAGTTTATTCTAACTGGCACCCCATGCCGAGGGTGAAGTGATCCCCATTTTTATTTAAAGATCGGCTCCCACTCGCGTTAACATGTGTCATACGACCCCCAAGAATTGTAGATACCTATGCTGGTCCCACCATGGGGTGTATCAAGACCCATGGTGGTGGCCCCGACACAAATTCTAGAAGGAATAGGTTATAGTACCGGTGTCCCCAGTGCCCTGGTTGTCTGCTCCGGAGTGTGTGCACGCCCGCACCCCATTGACCTACATTGTGCACCCACTGCCGTCGTTTGATCGCTTACAATTAGCCCAGTAATCGTGCCCCACCCTGCCTAGTTTCAGGGTACCATGATACCTAACTTGGGTTACTGTTGAAACGGGTCCCTCGTTACCAGGATTTTCTAGTCAAACATGTTAAGTGGTTAAGTGTCTGTATTTACCTAACCCCACCCATCAATTCTTGTTAACACGTTGAATTTGGTTAAGTGTTATAGTTGACTTAACCCTACCATCTGTCCTTAGCCTCTTAGAGCACCTGACCACTCACATTAGACAAATATTGCTACGGTTACTGGATGTGCCGGTCGGTTCCGGGTAGGTTTACACCGTAGCTCAGTCTAACCTCGGGTCATTATTGGGCTCAATGCTTAACCACCCACATTGGATAGGTATTGTTGTGACTACTGGACAGCCGGCCGGGTCCGGGTAGGTTTACATCACAACTCAATCCAACCTCGGGTTAAGCATATCGTGTTTTCTAAATTTACATATTTTATTATTTCACAATTATATATGTAAATGTCATATCTTTTATTCCTGGGTATATCAATTCATACCGCTTAAATGTCATTGTCGTTGGCATGTGCCAACCATGCCAACATATATTTTCTTGTTTTACACCCAACGTTATTACCCCCGTTTGTTCACAACATGTGTTGGGCTTGTCACAATTCAGCCCAACTTTATAAACGTGAGAAAAAGGGGAAATCAAGAACATGTAATACATAATGGTGTGTGGCGCATGAACTTGCAATTTAGCGATTCAACTAACATATAATATGGGTCATGTGAACTTGCAGTCAAATCAAAGTATAACTAAGTAGGTGGCATATGAAATGGCATAGTTTAGGCTAATACAAACTTGTGTTTAAACATGTTTAACTTGGCATAATGTCAACCACAAAACTAGCATGTTGTATATTCACCAAAATGTCCAATTATAACATCTAATCACATAGCCTATTTCAACATGAACTTGCATAGTTTATGAAACCCAAACGATACTTAACATAGATCCAATTATACTTGCAAATAAACATGAACTTGCATAGTTTATGAAACCCAAACGATACTTAACATAGATCCAATTATACTTGCAAATAAACATGAGAATGATATCATAGTTTTTGGGTCAAGTAGGCATAAAAGGTTTCGAATCTAGAACATGTTTACATAAGCCTTAATTTAGACTTAGTGAATGTATATAGTCCATGCCATAAGTATAAACAAAAAGGGATCAAATTCTAGTTTTTGCCACCAACTTGCAAGTGCCATTGTTTTCATATCCAATTGTTCAATAGGCTTGCATAAATCAAATTTATGACACAAACATCAATACACAAGTCATGATAGAACCATTACAACACACAGAATTTATACAATAACACAATTCTATTTTCATTTACATCAAATCACATCACAGTTTTTATTCATATTCTGAAAGGTCACTATACTTACAACGAATGCAGAATCTTGAATTCTGGATTCTGAATTCTGAAATTGAGATGCGCTCCTTTGGGTAGACTAACGTTGCGTTGATTAATTTGATTAAACTTTAATCTTCTTCTTAATTTGATTCGTCTCTTAGGCTTTTCTCTCTTGACGGCTATGTTCAATTCCTCCCTGGCAGCATGACGACTCCCATCTTATTTTTTTTTATGTGAATTTTTAGTTGAGACTTAGGGTGTATTTATAGATTTTTAAATTGTTTTGAGCCGTCAGATGAAGACAGGAGGAATCTAGACCATACAAAGTTCAAGGAGCCAATCAAGAGGTGACACGTCAGCCCTAGTGACACACAGAGCCACAGAAATTCGAGCCAGAGCCTGGCCTAGCCAGCCAGGTCGACCAGGCAGGTCGACACTATGGTCGACCTGTGGTGGCCAGGTAGACACCATGGTCGACCTGGTCTCTGGGTGGGAATTTTCCCGCCCAGCCCAGTTTGGACTTGTTTTCGAATTTTGAATTTAAAACTGAGCTGTTTGAATTTAAATTTTATTCTGAAACTTCCGAAGGTCATAACTCCTTCATACAGAGTCCGATTCGCGCAAACTCGGACTCTATCTCAAGTAGAATTCCAAGACGAATGCAATGGCGTAACCCATTTCCATTAATTCTTTCATTTAGAATTAATTACACTTTAATTTGTGAAGATTAATGTTATAGAATTCACGGGGTGTTACATTCTCCCCCCTTGAAAGGATTTCGTCCCCGAAATCTTCATGTTAGGAAGAATGTATATCCTACCATCCAACAGTCCATCTACTCAACCAACAAACACAGGCGTCCACTGTCCTTAAAAGACTTCTAATGCTTCGTGATCATATGCATAGTGTGTGTACATGTCCTTATCTAATGCAGAAATCAGGCGGTCTACTGATTCAGTTGACCTCCTTAATGCGAATCATGTAAGTGTCATGAATCCATTATGTATGCAAATTTTGTCCTACTCATAATTCTACATGAGTGCACAACTATTCATACAAATGCGACGACCAAATGACAGCATATCAAGTTTCAACCATATACGAATGAGAATACATATATGCATATGCAATATGAAGTGACTGGGCCGATCTATAACCTAGGGTGTGTGTGTATATGCATCCACGAGAAACCACTAGCAATCACTAGCAACTATTTGCAGCCATCATCCATAACATGTTTTCAAATACATGTTTGCATCCATTTGTTTTCTACCTAAGGAGTTAGGAAAAGGACCGAGGAGATATACCTAAAAAGATAGATAAAGCATAACTTTAGGAAAAAGAGAGATCGAAGATGTACCCTCAAAAAGAAGAGGGTAGGCAGCGCGTATTCTGTCCTCAGTTTCCAAGTCGCGTCTTCCTCGGCGTCGCTCCACTGAATTTTAACGAGTTTGACTTCGCGGTTGCGTAGCTTTTTCACTTTAGTTCCTAAGACGCGGGTTGGAACTTTCCTTACAGTTGCTTCACGTTCCACTTCGGCTTCTTCTAGAATGCTAGGTTCCACCACTTCCGCAGACTCATGCAAACACTTCTTGAGGTGAGAAACATGAAAGACGCTGTGAACTCCGGACAGTCTCTTGGGTAGCTCTAATCTATAGGCCATCTTCCCATTCTTCTCGATGATAGGGAACGGTCCTACAAATCTTGGTGCTAGCTTTCCTGCGGATCCAAAGCGAACAACGTTCCTTAAAGGAGATACCTTAAGGAAAACCCGTCCCCAACCTCAAACTCAAGGTCGGTCCTTCTTTTGTCGGCGTAGGATTTCTGTCTGTCTTTGGCAGTCTTCATTCTCCTACGTATCAAGTCCACTTTCTCCGAAGTCTCTCGAATCATGTCTGGCCCAAGTATAAGCTTATCTGTAGACTCCCACCAACAAGTTGGTGACTTGCACGGTCTTCCATACAAGGCTTCGAAGGGTGCCATGCCTATGGTAGCTTGGTAGCTGTTGTTGTAGGAAAATTCTACTAAAGGAAGGTGATCCTCCCACGTCCCTCCAAAGTAAAGAACGCAAAGTCTTAAAAGATCCTCCAAAACTCTATTCACCCTTTCCGTCTGGCCATCGGTTTGGGGGTGATAGGTCGTGCTCAAACATAACTATGTGCCTACAGCTTCTTGCAGACTCCGCCAAAACTCACTAGTGAAGATAGGGTCTCGGTCACTAACAATGCTGGAGGGTATCCCATGGAGTCGAAATATTTCCTTGAGATAAAGAGATGCTAGAGATGCGGCAGTCCTTCTACTCTTGATAGGTATAAAGTGGGCGCTTTTAGTAAGCCTATCCACTATTACCCAAATACTAGTGTTGCCTCTTCTCGACCTAGGCAGACCATCAATGAAGTCCATGGAAATGCTATCCCACTTCCACTGTGGGACCTCTAAAGGATGAAGTAGTCCTCCAGGCTTTTTCTGTTTCGCCTTGACCTGTTGGCAGGTCATGCACTTAGAAACGAAATCTGCCACGTCTTGCTTCATGCCGCTCCAAAAGAAAGTCCTTTTTATATCCTTGTACATCTTATCACCGCCAGGGTGTATAGTCATCTTGGAATGATGCGCTTCCTCGAGAACCTTCTTTGTCAACTCCCTTGCTTGTGGGACGCATAATCTTCCATCTCGCCTCAGCCAACCCTTATCATCGATGGCGTACCTACTGAGGTGACTAGAAGTCTCACCCCTAATAAGTTTATCAATCACATCAACAAGCTGAGGGTCTTCACGTTGTGCATCCCCTAATGGGTCCAAGAGAGTAGGGCGTACTTCGAGAGATGCTAGTAAACCCGGTACAAAATCTGAGGAGGGCCTAAAGTTAAAACTGGCTATATACTCCAAGCTTTGCCTTTCCATAAAGAGTGGGCTTAAGGTCATTTTCTTTCGGCTCAACGCTTCTGCTACCACGTTGCCTTTTCCGGGAGTATAGGAAATTTCAAAATCATACGAGGCAAGAAACTTCATCCATCTTTGCTGCCTCAAGTTAAGATCCTTCTACGAGAAGAGATATTTCAACGATTTATGGTCAGTGTATAATTAAAACTTCTCACCTAGGAGATAATTGTGACGGCAAGGAATTTCGCTCGATCAGAATCAGTCGTTAAACCGATCTAGACCGTTCGAAACCCCTGTTCGTTTGAGAACAGGACAAATCAGAACGCAGACGGAAGAACATTTCATTGCTATTACAACAATTCCATCAGAATACAAGAATATACAGAGTATAATTGAATAAATTACATTCGATAAATATCAAAGATTACAATAAATTACATAGCAGCGGAAAATAATACAAAGCACAACTGAAGGTGATATACGGATACAGAGCTTTCCGGATATCATTCCAGCTGTAAATCAGGATCCTGTGAATATAAATCTGCAAAACCAAAACTACTAGCTGCCCGTGTCGAAAATAGGGGCTCCCAGAGTTTAGGTTAAAACAATAAACTCCAGGTCAGTCATGTGACTGGTGTGAGAACTAAAACTGTTATTAATATTGGTTTTAAATTTATGTAAATCAAGGGACCACGCCGTATAACACGGAACGGGTTTCCTCCCAAGAATACCAGTGCATAGAACAAACAGCGCAATGCTAAATAAAGAAAAATGAAGCTGTTATAAGATCCAGGTCCCATCACACAATGCAACGCAAGCCGGAGGATAGGATTTTCCCTTATAATAGCCAAAGCATGCTTGATACGTTTAAAACACATTATTTGATACTATTACTGGTGTATAGTGTCAAAACAATTTCAATCATAAATATCAATCATAGGCGGCATAGCTATCATCTACTATGTCGCCATACTAGTTCTACAATTAAAACCACAATATCACGTATTGGAAATTGGATTCCGTCATGAGCTGAGGCAAGGGGCACGCTCCTCTCCGCTTCGAGACACTCTAGCAAATGCCTCAGGACTACAAACTCTGGGTAACCCTGGGATCCTCCAAGACCCGTCCTCTCTTACGTTTGAGGATTAATTATTCCTGAACACACGTTTCCCGACCCTATAGGACCTAAAATCGAGGCGCCTCGCATCCAAACCACAAGGTGAAAAGTATATAAATGTCAGGGCTGGTAGGTCACTGACACCACCCTAGCTAGAAAGAAATGTCGTGCACTCCTTGGGTCCTCATCCCGTTTTTGACTCATACCGAGGTGTGAGGCTCGCGAATCCACGCTATACACAAAGCTGCCACGTAGGTCGTGCTTTGATCGTCAACCACAAGACTTTGCTTTTCAACAGAAGCCTTGATCCATGCAACTCAGCGTGCCACACAGGCAATTCATGCCATGCGATTGATATCTATCGATATATAACCTCTAAGCTCGTATGTCTCAGAGAAGGGCGTTAAGCAAGAGAATAAATTCTCCGCCGCCAAATAGATATATATTTAACAGAAATCAATCAACACAGAATAAAATCCAATGTCAGACACACAATCCATTTACAAGTTCGTTCTGGGTCTGAATGAAACCGGAGGCACTTTCCTCGCATATCCATCGATCTCCAAGTACGTCTGGACGACCACCAATTGATTCCCTCATCTTGGGTGTACAGCCCAATCAAGATCATCAGTAATCACCCAAACGATGTGAAGACTTCCGGTCTTCAACCACCGTCTTCATCTTCGACTTATCGTCGAATCGGTTATTCAGAATGGGTATAAACCCGGTCTTTCCGAACAACTCGCGTATATTAAAAACAAATGTTACACAAAAACAACATACGCCTCATTCCAATTCATATTCTCAGGGAAAGGTTCCCATTAATTTTATCCAAGAGAATTTCTTTTTAATTTATCCTTTAATCTTCCTTTGGATGTCGTTTCAAACCAAATTATGGTTTTCCAAACTAGTCGAGATTAGCGAACCACACCGAAGTAATTATTTATTTTATTTCCCAATCCCAACCTATTCATCCCATGAAGAAAAAAACTGGTAATACTCCATATCTAACACCACGGTGTTGTCGATAAAATTAATTACCATTTCACGTTTAAATCTAATTAAAGATTTAACTATCGCTTTGGAGCAAAACTGGTAATACTCCATCCTCGCTCACTTTCTAAATTTGATAATTTAAATTATCAATTCACATTTAAATTTAATTGCAGATTCATTAAAAGTCCTTTTACTGGGTTAAAGAACTAGTGTCATTTAAAACACAGTTCACTGGTAAACCCAAATCACATTCCATTTATTATCGGGTTAAAGAACTAGTGTTATTTAAAACACAGTTCACGATAAACCCATGAATCAATTCTATTTAAACTCATTTCAAATCCAATTTATTTATTTAAAAATAAATGGGTTTTAATTTCAGTTCAAAACTAGTTCATTTCGATAAAAATCTATTTTTATCTTTTCAAATATGGAGTTTTTCATCCCAATTTTTCCCAAATCATTTCTTATGATTTTACGCAAATTATTACTATTTTTAATAATTTTTATCAAGGCCCGTACAGTCGATTTCCATCAACGGCCATCGAACTGCACTTACAACGACCTTTTCCAAATTTGATTTGGACGTATCTCCAAATCCAACCGTTAGATTTTGAATTTCTAATATTCGTTAGAAAGCTCTTTTCGATACGAACCCAACGGTTTCGGTTTTAGGAGAATCCGGCGGTCGGATCTCCCGTAATGTCCGTTTGAAATAAATGGTCGAAATTCGCGAACTGCCGCAGCGCGGCGCGTTCCATTCAGGCCATTATATTATATATATAATATATATTTCGTCGATTTCTATTTAAAACGAATTTTATAAATCGTTTTAAATTCGTTTCAAAAACAATTTCAACTTCCATTTCAATTCAAATCAAAATTGAATTCTTCCTTATAAATTCGTTTTAAAATTCATTTCTATTCAATTCAAATTTCAATTCAATTTGAATTCATTTCAATTCGTTTTCAATTCAATTCGAATTCGTTTTCAATTCAATTCGAATTGGTTTTCAATTCAATTCAAATTCGTTTTCCATTCGATTCAATTCAAATTCGTTTTTTATTCGATTCAATTCAAATTCATTTTCTATTTAATTCAATTCAAATTCGTTTTCTATTCAGTTCAATTCAAATTCGTTTTCTATTTGATTCTATTGAAATTCGTTTTCTATTCAGTTCAATTCAAATTCGTTTTCTATTCAGTTCAATTCGAATACGTTTTCTATTCAGTTCAATTCAAATTCGTTTTCTATTCAGTTCAATTCGAATTTCTTTATCTATTCAATTAAATTCAAATTTCTTTATCTATTCAATTCAAATCAAATTCGTTTTCTATTCAGTTCAATTCGTATTCGTTTTCTATTCAGTTCAATTCAAATTCGTTTTCTATTCAGTTCAATTCGAATTTCTTTAGCTATTCAATTCAATTCGAATTTCTTTATCTATTCAATTCAATTTGAATTTCTTTTCTATTCAGTTTATTTGAATTTCTATTCTATTCAATTTATAAAAACGAATATAATCGATAGAAATATCGTTCGCGTCAAAATAGCGCATCTCATATCAACACGGCTTTATATATTTCAATAATTCCGTTATTCTATTCGACAAATGAATATTTATTCTTGTCAGCACATGACTAATCTCAACGAATGAGTACTGTCCACGTGTGACTATTTTTGTTATTTAATATATTTTATAAAAATTATGGTATCTATCGTTTGATTTCAAATCAGACTCCAACCGTAAACTAGTAAGAGAACGATTACATGAATATTAACCCGGAAGGCCGAAACCAACATCAGATCAATATCCAGGAGACCACTCATCTCATCTATTTTCCAATTGATTTCTAATTCTATATATGATAAAGATGTAAATTTTATTGTTAAAATATTTCGTTCAACACATGGCTATTCTCAACGGATGAGTACAGTCAACACATGAACCTTTATTTTATAATATTCTTTATTTTCTAAATTGGAATGAGGCCCAATCTGTAATAACCCGGAAAATCTGGGCCAGTTTAAAATTTTATTTTGGCCATTTTAGCGAATTTTGAATATTTAAAATAGAGTATTTTAAATAATATCGACGAGAAAATCTATTTTCAATATAATTCGACGTATATATTTTACGCGTCGTCGTTAGAATATAAATATTTATATATAATTATAAATAGAATTGAAAATGGCGCGGTAGTTCGATAATTCGATTTCAAACTTCAATTGAATGTACCGGGTGCAAAACAATCCGGATTTTAGTGAAACCAAAAACATTAGGATCTAATTGATAATATCTTTCTAACGGATGTAAGAAACTGAGATTTCACTTTAAAAATTGAGAGATATGTCCAGTTGAAAATTCTGAATAGTCGCTATGGAATTCAGGCCCTTAAAAATGGACATTTTGCCAACGACCTCGGATTTCGACGAAACCACTTTTGTTGGGTCCGTGATGTCAAGTTATTGCTAGGTTCCAAATTTCATAATTTTTCGAATCAATATGTGAGCGTGGCAAAGGAAAACGTGTTTTGACCATTTCAGTAGATTTTAATCGACTGGAAATTGGCCATTTTTCATACGGTCTCAGAATTCGACGAAACTAGTTTTGTTAGGACCGTATTGCCAATATGAAGCTAGAAAATATTTTTCCGTAATTTTTCGAGTTAGTATGTGACCCCGGTAATTTGAAATGTACGTTTAAAATTCAATAAAGTGATTTAAATGTAAATTCAACGGAAACTGATTCAAACAGTCGAATCAGCCTACGATACATATCCCATTGTGTTCGGAATGGGGGTAAAACGCTATGGACGACAGGAGGTGGGCCTCGTTTAGAGGTCGTTTGGGAAAGTCAACCTTTTTCAATTAAAAATAAATAAATAAATTAAATAATATAAATTTCAGTTAACCCCCCCCTTTTTCCCTCCTTCTCTTTTCAGAATCCCGATCCCCAAAAATAAAAAAAATAAAAAAAAAAAAAAATAGAAATGGAGGGCGGCGGAAACCAATCGCCGTCGATGGCGCGACCTCCCTCCCCAGCTCCTCCTTCCCCCGCCGCTTCTCTCCTCCCTTCTCTCTCTTCTTCTGAAAAACCCTCACCCACAACGGAAGTCGGCGGGTTCACAACCAATTTCCGGCACCGACAAGGGTGCGAGTGGGCCCCCTTCGCTGGCAATGGCGACGCTCCTCAGGGTCGACGTCGTGTTGCTCATGGATCGATGTCAAGTGGCTTGGTTGGCGCGCAAACCGAAGCCCTAGGGGCTGAGTTTTGTTCGACGTCCAGGAAGGTTAAACCGAGAAGATGAAGGAGAGCTCCGATTCGATACAGCAGACCTCGATACAGTGAGCTTCTCTCTGTTTTAAATTATATTATGGTTTTAATTTAGTTTTTTTTTTATTATGATTAAAAATGATGGTTTTAATCAGTTATTAAAATATATATAAATGCAGTTTTTAAAATGTAAACCTCTTTGATTTGAAAAACAAATACATACATTGTTTTTAAAAGAGAATTTTTACATATATAGTATTGTTCTAAAATAGAATTTTTAACATAATATCATCAAAATAAAAATATGATTTTTGTATTTTTAAAGTAGTAAAAATATGATTTTTATATTTTTAAAGTATTAAAAATATAGTCTTTACTATATAGGAATATTAAAAATATGATTTTTATATTTTTAAAGTATTAAAAATATGATCTTTATAGGATAGAGAATATAAGAATATCATCTTTGTGTATGTAACGAAATAAAAATCTGATTTTTATTTTATATACGTTGAGATAAAGTGGTAATTTTTATAAAGGCGAAATCTTTATGTGGAAAATAGCGTGATAAAAATATAATTTTTATCTATTTGACATAGCGAAATAGAAAAATAGAATTTTTATATATTGAACTTTGAAGTAAAAATTCGATTTTTATATATTGAACATCGAATTAAAAATTCGATTTTTATATATTGAACTTTGAAGTAAAAATTCGATTTTTATATATTGAATAGCGAACTAAAAAATTCGATTTTTATATATTGAACTTTGAACTAAAAAAATTCGATTTTTAAATATATGAAGTGATTATAGAAATATGATTTTTAAATTGAAAGTGAATAAATAAAAATGTGATTTTTATTTTAAAGACATCGAAATATAAAAATGTGTGATTTTTATATATGTAGTGACTACGGGCAACGAAGATGACGATGATGCGATAGCGATGAAGATTTCTATCAATGAAGTGCCGTGGAGCTAGGATAGCTATAAGTGAGAACTTCTCACCTTTCAATTTAATTTTTCTAGTTATATATATACTAGGATGCAGACGGTGCTTAGTAGCACCCGACACAATCGTCCACAGACCATGGACTTGTTTGTTTGACTGTTTGGTGATTGATTGCGATATTGGTTTGAATGTGGTTTGTGGTGTGAAAAATCGAATCGATAAATTGGTTAGGATTAGACGTGCGCCGTTATAAGGCGAAGGAGTAAGGCTAGGTTAGACCCTTACTCCAAATTTTGTGGTTTGCATAACGAAAGTGAATTTGATTGATGTGTGAATGGCGTGGGCCTTCACTAGACCGGGGATAAGGCTAGGCCTTGTCCCGTTTCTAGTATCGTGCCGTTATGCCGCCGAAATTTTCTAAAATATCTTAGAAAAATAAAAATATCATTTTATTTAAAGAATGAACTGAATAGATATTCATATGTTAAAATAAAATGTTTTATGGTTAAAAATATAATTTTTAACGTGAAGTGAATAAAATAAATATTCATTTACAAACCGGACGGTTTGTTTATGTACACTGATTTGACTGACATTGATTGGGACGACAAATTTCACACATCGCCCAACTGCACGAATAAAATCTATGTTTGATTGTTTGAAACCCTACACGGGTGTTGGGATGAAATATGAAGTCCACTCATCCTGATTGATTAAATATGTCGATCGATTGATTGACAGGCTGTTATAAGCGTTAGATATCTATATTTGATGCTTATACAGTGTAGTGCACTTTGGTTGATGGTTGATTATTTTTCAATACTATTATATACATGTGATGTATGAAAATCCATATAATTAATTTTATATGGTGATTGATTGGGCCTCATTCCAATTTGAAAAATAAAGAATATATAAAATAAAGGTTCATGTGTTGACTATATTCATCCGTTGATATTAGTCATGTGTTGAACGAATTATTTTTATAATAAAATTTACATCTTTATCAATATAAAATAAAGGTTCATGTGTTGACGGTACTCATTCGTTGAGATTAGTCATGTGTTGAACGAAATAATTTAACCAAAAATAGTCACACATGGACGGTACTCATTCGTTGAGATTAGTCGTGTGTTGACAAAAAGAAATATTTGAAATAGAATATATAAAGCCGTGTTGAATAGTGATGCGCCATTTTGACGCGAACGAAATATATAACGATTTCGAAATGAATTGAATATATAACGATTTCGAAATGAATTGAATATATAACGATTTCGAAATGAATTGAATATATAACGATTTCGAAATGAGTTGAATATAAAACGATTTCGAATTGAATGGAATAGAAAACCAATTTGATTTCAAATTGAATATATAATGAACTTGATTCAAATAGAAAACGAAACGAATTTAATTTGAATAGAAAATGAATTTGAATCGAATAGAAAATCAATTTGAATTGAATTGAATTGAATTGAATTGAGAAACGAATTCGAATTGAATTGAAATTTGAATTGAATAGAAATGAATTTTAAAACGAATTTATAAAGAAGAATTCAATTTTGATTTGAATTGAAATAGAAGTTGACTTTGTTTTGAAACGAATTCAAAACTAAATATATAATTCGTTTTAAATAGAAATCGACGAAATATATATTATATATATTATATATATAATATAATGGCCTGAATAGAACGCGCCGCGCCGCGGCAGTTCGTAAATTTCGACCATTTATTTCAAACGGACATTACGGGAGATCCGACCGTCGGATTCTCCTAAAACCGGAACCGTTGGGTTCGTATCGAAAAGAGCTTTCTAACGAATATTAGAAATTCAAAATCTAACGGTTGGATTTGAAGATACGTCCAAATCAAATTCGAAAAAGGTCGCTGTAAGTGCAGTTCGATGGCCATTGTTGGAAATCGACTGTACGGGCCTTGATAAAATTATTAAAAATATCAATAATTTGTGTAAAATCATAAGAAATGATTTGGGAAAAATTGGGGTGAAAAACTCCATATTTGAAAAGATAAAAATAGATTTTTATCGAAATGAACTAGTTTTGAACTAATTTAAAACCCAATCATTTTTAAATAAATGAATTAGATTTAAAAAGGAGTTTTAAATCATCGAATTTCTAATATATTTGATTAAATTTGAAATGGGTTTATCGTGAACAGTGTTTTAAATAACACTAGTTCTTTAACCCGATAACGAATAGAATGTGATTTGGGTTTGTCGTGAACTGTGTTTTAAATAACACCTAGTTCTTTAACCCAGTAAAAGGAGTTTTATTGAATCTGCAATTAGATTGAAATTCGAATTGATAATCTAAATTACCAAATTTAGAAAATGAACGAGAATGGAGTATCGCCAGTTTTGCTCCAAAGCGATAGTTAAATCTTTAATTAGATTTGAACGTGAAATGGTAATTAATTTTACCGATAACACCACGGTGTTAGATATGGAGTATTACCAGTTTTGCTTCATGGATGAATAGGTTGGGATTGGGAAATAAAATAAATAATTACTTCGTTGTGGTTCGCTAATCTCGACTAGTTGGGAAAAACCATAATTTGGTTTTAAATGACATCCAAAGGAAGATTAAAGGATAAATTTTAAGGAATTTATCTTGGATAAAATTAATGGGAACATTTCCCTAAGAATGTGGAATTTAGAAACTAGCTGTAGGTTGGCTAAGAAGAATGGTTTCCTGGGTATTGATCTGATGTTGGTTTCGGCCTTCGGGGTTAATGTTTGGGAAATTGTTCTCTTGCTGATTTGCGATTAGTGACTAATGAATTGGAATGAGGCGTATGTTGTGTTTGTGTAACATTTGTTTTAATATACGCGGGTTGTTCGGAAAGTCCGGGTTTACACCCATTCTGAATAACCGATTCGACGATATGTCGAAGATGAAGACGGTGGTTGAAGACCGGAAGTCTTCACATCGTAGGGATAATTACTGACGATCCTGATTGGGCTGTACACCCAAGAGGATGGAAATAGTTGGTGGTTGTCCAGACGTACTTGGAGATGGATGGATATGCGAGGAAAGTGCCTCCGGTTTCGTTCAGACCCAGAACGGACTTGTAAATGGATTGTGTGTCTAACATTGGATTTTATTCTGTGTTGATTGATTTCTGTTAAATATATATCTGCTTGGCGGCGGAGAATTTATTCTCTTGCTTAACGCCCTTCTCTGAGACGTACGAGCTTAGAGGTTATATATCGATAGATATCAATCGCATGGCATGAATTGCCTGTGTGGCATGCTGAGTTGCATGGATCAAGGCTTCTGTTGAAAAGCAAAGTCTTGTGGTTGGTGATCAAAGCATAACCTACGTGGTAGCTTTGTGTATAGCGTGTATTCGCGAGCCTCACACCTCGGTATGAGTTAAAAACGGGATACGGACTGCAGGGAGAGCGCACGTTTCTTTCTAGCTTTGGTGGTGTCAGTGACTTACCAGCCCTGACATTTATATACTTTTCACCTTTGTGGTTGTTGGATGAGGCGCCTCGATTATAGGTCTGTAAGGACCGGGAAACGTGTGTTCAGGAATAACTAATCCTCTAACGTAAGTGAGGACCGGCCCTGAAGATCCAGGGGTTACCCAGTGTGCGTAATCCCGGGGACATTTGCTAGAGTGTCTCGAACGCGGAGAGGAGCTTGCCCCTTGCCTCGACTCATGACGGAAATCCAATTTCCATTACGTGTAATTCGGTTTTAATTGTAGAACTAGTATGGCGACATGATATATGGTACCCATGCCGTCTATGATTTATATTTATGATTGAAATTGTTTTGACACTATACACTTATTATAGTATCAAATGATTTGTTTAAAACGTACCAAGCATGTTTGGCTATTATAAGGGAAAACCCTATCCCCCGGCTTGCGTTGCATTGTATGATAGGACCTGGGTCTTATAATAGCTTCATTTTTCGAAAAAGCATTGCGTTGTTTATTGATATGCACTGGTATTCTTGGGAGGAAACCCGTTCCGTGTTATGCGGCGTGGTCCCTTGAATGACTTTCTTTTAAAATAAAGTTTTAAATAACTGTTTTAGTTCTCACACCAGTCACATGACTGACCTGGAGTTTATTGTTTTAACCTAAACTCTGGGTGCCCCTATTTTCCGCACGGGCAGCTAGTAGTTTTGGTTTTGCAGATTTATATTCACAGGATCCTGGTTTACAGCTGGAATGATATCCGGAAAGCTCTGTATCCGTATATCACCTTCAGTTGTACTTTATATTATTTTTCCGCTGCTATGTATTTAAATGTAATTTAAATCTCTGATATTTCTGTGTAATATTTATTCATTTATACTCTGTATATTCTTATATCTGATGGAATTGTTGTAATATACAATGAAATGTTCTTCTGTATGAGTTCTGGTTTGTCGTGTTCTCAAACGATAGGGCGTTTCGAACGGCCTGGATCGGTTTAACGACTGGTCCGGATCGAGCGAAATTCCAGGCCGTCACATTTGGTATCAGAGCTTTGGTTTACAGAGCTCGAGAACAAGACACATTAGAACCATACGAAAGAATTCATCAGATATTGGATTAGTAATATCCAATTAGAATGACTCGTTAGAGATAGGATCAGTAGTATCCTAGAACGGGTGTGAAGAGTATATTTTCCAAATTGAAAACAATTTTTGTTTTGAAAAGTTAAACCATTTTATACGTATTTGATTATTTATTTATTTTGAATATGGACAATCGAGTATATAAAGGTTTTGCATATACGCGTCATGAACGTATATTCGAAGTTTTAATATACTGGATAGATATAGAATCATACTCTAGTGGCCCGAAGATGATTCTGATGATTGACTAGTTGTCATTAGTATTCATGTTCGAGTAACGAAGGCGTGATTTTCTATATACTTCCATTAGACTGGTGTGAGAACCAAAACTAATATAAATAGAACACATTGTTGTGAATTGGCATCAAAAACAAGATTTTCTGTATATATATCAAATTCTATAGATTTGAAATTCTAATCCACCAATTGATTGATGTTTGAGTTGCGTGTTTAATTGTTTGCTAATTTTAACCATTTATGCCTAAGTAAACTAATAATTGAATTATATTGAAATTGGTCGCATTTGCTTCCATATACATATACTTACATTGAACAGGTCATAGCAAGGAGGCTAGAGCAGAGAATAAAATTTGTTTGCCCGACAAATAGGTACATGTTTACTACATAATTTACTGTTTTGTTTGGGTGATGATGATTTTGTGAGCCTATTGGCTAGCCGCTTGGCTTTTTCTTTTTCTTTTTGAGATCTGAAGGACCGGGGAAGCTATTTGAAATTCCCCGATGCTCCCATTGCAGGGGAGGTTATGGCGAAATTTTTCGAAAATTTAGGGTGTTAGCCAAATTTTTTGAAGTTTTGAAAATTCTCAGAAACTAAAGAGTTGGAGAATGGAAGCCAGGTCGAACATAGAAGTGAATAATCAAACCACTTTCGACTTTGTTCCTTTTCGGGGACGAAAAGTTTTAAGTGGGGGAGATTGTAATAACCCGGAAAATCTGGGCCAGTTTAAAATTTTATTTTGGCCATTTTAGCGAATTTTGAATATTTAAAATAGAGTATTTTAAATAATATCGACGAGAAAATCTATTTTCAATATAATTCGACGTATATATTTTACGCGTCGTCGTTAGAATATAAATATTTATATATAATTATAAATAGAATTGAAAATGGCGCGGTAGTTCGATAATTCGATTTCAAACTTCAATTGAATGTACCGGGTGCAAAACAATCCGGATTTTAGTGAAACCAAAAACATTAGGATCTAATTGATAATATCTTTCTAACGGATGTAAGAAACTGAGATTTCACTTTAAAAATTGAGAGATATGTCCAGTTGAAAATTCTGAATAGTCGCTATGGAATTCAGGCCCTTAAAAATGGACATTTTGCCAACGACCTCGGATTTCGACGAAACCACTTTTGTTGGGTCCGTGATGTCAAGTTATTGCTAGGTTCCAAATTTCATAATTTTTCGAATCAATATGTGAGCGTGGCAAAGGAAAACGTGTTTTGACCATTTCAGTAGATTTTAATCGACTGGAAATTGGCCATTTTTCATACGGTCTCAGAATTCGACGAAACTAGTTTTGTTAGGACCGTATTGCCAATATGAAGCTAGAAAATATTTTTCCGTAATTTTTCGAGTTAGTATGTGACCCCGGTAATTTGAAATGTACGTTTAAAATTCAATAAAGTGATTTAAATGTAAATTCAACGGAAACTGATTCAAACAGTCGAATCAGCCTACGATACATATCCCATTGTGTTCGGAATGGGGGTAAAACGCTATGGACGACAGGAGGTGGGCCTCGTTTAGAGGTCGTTTGGGAAAGTCAACCTTTTTCAATTAAAAATAAATAAATTAATTAAATAATATAAATTTCAGTTAACCCCCCCCCCTTTTTCCCTCCTTCTCTTTTCAGAATCCCGATCCCCAAAAATAAAAAAAATAATAAAAAAAAAAAAATAGAAATGGAGGGCGGCGGAAACCAATCGCCGTCGATGGCGCGACCTCCCTCCCCAGCTCCTCCTTCCCCCGCCGCTTCTCTCCTCCCTTCTCTCTCTTCTTCTGAAAAACCCTCACCCACAACGGAAGTCGGCGGGTTCACAACCAATTTCCGGCACCGACAAGGGTGCGAGTGGGCCCCCTTCGCTGGCAATGGCGACGCTCCTCAGGGTCGACGTCGTGTTGCTCATGGATCGATGTCAAGTGGCTTGGTTGGCGCGCAAACCGAAGCCCTAGGGGCTGAGTTTTGTTCGACGTCCAGGAAGGTTAAACCGAGAAGATGAAGGAGAGCTCCGATTCGATACAGCAGACCTCGATACAGTGAGCTTCTCTCTGTTTTAAATTATATTATGGTTTTAATTTAGTTTTTTTTTTATTATGATTAAAAATGATGGTTTTAATCAGTTATTAAAATATATATAAATGCAGTTTTTAAAATGTAAACCTCTTTGATTTGAAAAACAAATACATACATTGTTTTTAAAAGAGAATTTTTACATATATAGTATTGTTCTAAAATAGAATTTTTAACATAATATCATCAAAATAAAAATATGATTTTTGTATTTTTAAAGTAGTAAAAATATGATTTTTATATTTTTAAAGTATTAAAAATATAGTCTTTACTATATAGGAATATTAAAAATATGATTTTTATATTTTTAAAGTATTAAAACTATGATCTTTATAGGATAGAGAATATAAGAATATCATCTTTGTGTATGTAACGAAATAAAAATCTGATTTTTATTTTATATACGTTGAGATAAAGTGGTAATTTTTATAAAGGCGAAATCTTTATGTGGAAAATAGCGTGATAAAAATATAATTTTTATCTATTTGACATAGCGAAATAGAAAAATAGAATTTTTATATATTGAACTTTGAAGTAAAAATTCGATTTTTATATATTGAACATCGAATTAAAAATTCGATTTTTATATATTGAACTTTGAAGTAAAAATTCGATTTTTATATATTGAATAGCGAACTAAAAAATTCGATTTTTATATATTGAACTTTGAACTAAAAAAATTCGATTTTTAAATATATGAAGTGATTATAGAAATATGATTTTTAAATTGAAAGTGAATAAATAAAAATGTGATTTTTATTTTAAAGACATCGAAATATAAAAATGTGTGATTTTTATATATGTAGTGACTACGGGCAACGAAGATGACGATGATGCGATAGCGATGAAGATTTCTATCAATGAAGTGCCGTGGAGCTAGGATAGCTATAAGTGAGAACTTCTCACCTTTCAATTTAATTTTTCTAGTTATATATATACTAGGATGCAGACGGTGCTTAGTAGCACCCGACACAATCGTCCACAGACCATGGACTTGTTTGTTTGACTGTTTGGTGATTGATTGCGATATTGGTTTGAATGTGGTTTGTGGTGTGAAAAATCGAATCGATAAATTGGTTAGGATTAGACGTGCGCCGTTATAAGGCGAAGGAGTAAGGCTAGGTTAGACCCTTACTCCAAATTTTGTGGTTTGCATAACGAAAGTGAATTTGATTGATGTGTGAATGGCGTGGGCCTTCACTAGACCGGGGATAAGGCTAGGCCTTGTCCCGTTTCTAGTATCGTGCCGTTATGCCGCCGAAATTTTCTAAAATATCTTAGAAAAATAAAAATATCATTTTATTTAAAGAATGAACTGAATAGATATTCATATGTTAAAATAAAATGTTTTATGGTTAAAAATATAATTTTTAACGTGAAGTGAATAAAATAAATATTCATTTACAAACCGGACGGTTTGTTTATGTACACTGATTTGACTGACATTGATTGGGACGACAAATTTCACACATCGCCCAACTGCACGAATAAAATCTATGTTTGATTGTTTGAAACCCTACACGGGTGTTGGGATGAAATATGAAGTCCACTCATCCTGATTGATTAAATATGTCGATCGATTGATTGACAGGCTGTTATAAGCGTTAGATATCTATATTTGATGCTTATACAGTGTAGTGCACTTTGGTTGATGGTTGATTATTTTTCAATACTATTATATACATGTGATGTATGAAAATCCATATAATTAATTTTATATGGTGATTGATTGGGCCTCATTCCAATTTGAAAAATAAAGAATATATAAAATAAAGGTTCATGTGTTGACTATATTCATCCGTTGATATTAGTCATGTGTTGAACGAATTATTTTTATAATAAAATTTACATCTTTATCAATATAAAATAAAGGTTCATGTGTTGACGGTACTCATTCGTTGAGATTAGTCATGTGTTGAACGAAATAATTTAACCAAAAATAGTCACACATGGACGGTACTCATTCGTTGAGATTAGTCGTGTGTTGACAAAAAGAAATATTTGAAATAGAATATATAAAGCCGTGTTGAATAGTGATGCGCCATTTTGACGCGAACGAAATATATAACGATTTCGAAATGAATTGAATATATAACGATTTCGAAATGAATTGAATATATAACGATTTCGAAATGAATTGAATATATAACGATTTCGAAATGAGTTGAATATAAAACGATTTCGAATTGAATGGAATAGAAAACCAATTTGATTTCAAATTGAATATATAATGAACTTGATTCAAATAGAAAACGAAACGAATTTAATTTGAATAGAAAATGAATTTGAATCGAATAGAAAATCAATTTGAATTGAATTGAATTGAATTGAATTGAGAAACGAATTCGAATTGAATTGAAATTTGAATTGAATAGAAATGAATTTTAAAACGAATTTATAAAGAAGAATTCAATTTTGATTTGAATTGAAATAGAAGTTGACTTTGTTTTGAAACGAATTCAAAACTAAATATATAATTCGTTTTAAATAGAAATCGACGAAATATATATTATATATATTATATATATAATATAATGGCCTGAATAGAACGCGCCGCGCCGCGGCAGTTCGTAAATTTCGACCATTTATTTCAAACGGACATTACGGGAGATCCGACCGTCGGATTCTCCTAAAACCGGAACCGTTGGGTTCGTATCGAAAAGAGCTTTCTAACGAATATTAGAAATTCAAAATCTAACGGTTGGATTTGAAGATACGTCCAAATCAAATTCGAAAAAGGTCGCTGTAAGTGCAGTTCGATGGCCATTGTTGGAAATCGACTGTACGGGCCTTGATAAAATTATTAAAAATATCAATAATTTGTGTAAAATCATAAGAAATGATTTGGGAAAAATTGGGGTGAAAAACTCCATATTTGAAAAGATAAAAATAGATTTTTATCGAAATGAACTAGTTTTGAACTAATTTAAAACCCAATCATTTTTAAATAAATGAATTAGATTTAAAAAGGAGTTTTAAATCATCGAATTTCTAATATATTTGATTAAATTTGAAATGGGTTTATCGTGAACAGTGTTTTAAATAACACTAGTTCTTTAACCCGATAACGAATAGAATGTGATTTGGGTTTGTCGTGAACTGTGTTTTAAATAACACCTAGTTCTTTAACCCAGTAAAAGGAGTTTTATTGAATCTGCAATTAGATTGAAATTCGAATTGATAATCTAAATTACCAAATTTAGAAAATGAACGAGAATGGAGTATCGCCAGTTTTGCTCCAAAGCGATAGTTAAATCTTTAATTAGATTTGAACGTGAAATGGTAATTAATTTTACCGATAACACCACGGTGTTAGATATGGAGTATTACCAGTTTTGCTTCATGGATGAATAGGTTGGGATTGGGAAATAAAATAAATAATTACTTCGTTGTGGTTCGCTAATCTCGACTAGTTGGGAAAAACCATAATTTGGTTTTAAATGACATCCAAAGGAAGATTAAAGGATAAATTTTAAGGAATTTATCTTGGATAAAATTAATGGGAACATTTCCCTAAGAATGTGGAATTTAGAAACTAGCTGTAGGTTGGCTAAGAAGAATGGTTTCCTGGGTATTGATCTGATGTTGGTTTCGGCCTTCGGGGTTAATGTTTGGGAAATTGTTCTCTTGCTGATTTGCGATTAGTGACTAATGAATTGGAATGAGGCGTATGTTGTGTTTGTGTAACATTTGTTTTAATATACGCGGGTTGTTCGGAAAGTCCGGGTTTACACCCATTCTGAATAACCGATTCGACGATATGTCGAAGATGAAGACGGTGGTTGAAGACCGGAAGTCTTCACATCGTAGGGATAATTACTGACGATCCTGATTGGGCTGTACACCCAAGAGGATGGAAATAGTTGGTGGTTGTCCAGACGTACTTGGAGATGGATGGATATGCGAGGAAAGTGCCTCCGGTTTCGTTCAGACCCAGAACGGACTTGTAAATGGATTGTGTGTCTAACATTGGATTTTATTCTGTGTTGATTGATTTCTGTTAAATATATATCTGCTTGGCGGCGGAGAATTTATTCTCTTGCTTAACGCCCTTCTCTGAGACGTACGAGCTTAGAGGTTATATATCGATAGATATCAATCGCATGGCATGAATTGCCTGTGTGGCATGCTGAGTTGCATGGATCAAGGCTTCTGTTGAAAAGCAAAGTCTTGTGGTTGGTGATCAAAGCATAACCTACGTGGTAGCTTTGTGTATAGCGTGTATTCGCGAGCCTCACACCTCGGTATGAGTTAAAAACGGGATACGGACTGCAGGGAGAGCGCACGTTTCTTTCTAGCTTTGGTGGTGTCAGTGACTTACCAGCCCTGACATTTATATACTTTTCACCTTTGTGGTTGTTGGATGAGGCGCCTCGATTATAGGTCTGTAAGGACCGGGAAACGTGTGTTCAGGAATAACTAATCCTCTAACGTAAGTGAGGACCGGCCCTGAAGATCCAGGGGTTACCCAGTGTGCGTAATCCCGGGGACATTTGCTAGAGTGTCTCGAACGCGGAGAGGAGCTTGCCCCTTGCCTCGACTCATGACGGAAATCCAATTTCCATTACGTGTAATTCGGTTTTAATTGTAGAACTAGTATGGCGACATGATATATGGTACCCATGCCGTCTATGATTTATATTTATGATTGAAATTGTTTTGACACTATACACTTATTATAGTATCAAATGATTTGTTTAAAACGTACCAAGCATGTTTGGCTATTATAAGGGAAAACCCTATCCCCCGGCTTGCGTTGCATTGTATGATAGGACCTGGGTCTTATAATAGCTTCATTTTTCGAAAAAGCATTGCGTTGTTTATTGATATGCACTGGTATTCTTGGGAGGAAACCCGTTCCGTGTTATGCGGCGTGGTCCCTTGAATGACTTTCTTTTAAAATAAAGTTTTAAATAACTGTTTTAGTTCTCACACCAGTCACATGACTGACCTGGAGTTTATTGTTTTAACCTAAACTCTGGGTGCCCCTATTTTCCGCACGGGCAGCTAGTAGTTTTGGTTTTGCAGATTTATATTCACAGGATCCTGGTTTACAGCTGGAATGATATCCGGAAAGCTCTGTATCCGTATATCACCTTCAGTTGTACTTTATATTATTTTTCCGCTGCTATGTATTTAAATGTAATTTAAATCTCTGATATTTCTGTGTAATATTTATTCATTTATACTCTGTATATTCTTATATCTGATGGAATTGTTGTAATATACAATGAAATGTTCTTCTGTATGAGTTCTGGTTTGTCGTGTTCTCAAACGATAGGGCGTTTCGAACGGCCTGGATCGGTTTAACGACTGGTCCGGATCGAGCGAAATTCCAGGCCGTCACACAATCAATCACCATATAAAGTTAATTATATGGATTCCATTCAACACATGTATATAATAGCAATGATAAATAATCAACCATCATCCAAAGTGCACTACACTGTATAAGCATCAAACATAGATATCTAACGCTTACTAACAGCCTGTCAATCAATCGATCGACATATTTAATCAATCAGGATGAGTGAACTTCAAATTTCACCCCAACACCCGTGTGGGGTTTCAAATCAACAAACACATATTTTATTTGTGCAGTTGGGCGATGTGTAAAATTTGTCGTCCCAATCATTGTCCTTCAAATAGGTGTACATAAACAAACCGTCCGGTTTGTAAATGAATATTTATTTATTCACATTCACGTTAAAAATTATATTTTTTTTAACGATAAAATATTTTTTTTAACACATGAATTTTTATTCAGTTCATTTACAAAATAAAAATGATATTTTTATTTTTCTAACTTATTTTAGAAAATTTCGGCGGCATAACAGCACGATACTAGAAACGGGACAAGGCCTAGCCTTATCCCCGGTCTAGTGAAGGCCCACGTCATTCACACATCAATCAAATCTATTCCACTTCACCAAATAATTCAATTCAAACCAAATAATCTAACCAACTACACAACCAAAAAATTAAACAAACAAGCCATCCATGGTCTGTGGATGACGGGTGTCGGGTGCTACTAAACGCCGTCTGCATCCTAGTATATATATATAGCTAGAAAAGAAATTGAAGAGTGAGAAATTCTCACTGATTGCTATCCTAACTCCACGCCACTTCAAATGTAGAAGTCTTCGTCATTCTCGCCTTTTGTCACTTTCGTTGTCCGTAACCACTACATATATAAAAATCGAATTTTTACTTCGCTATCCAATATATAAAAATCGAATTTTTACTTCGCTATTCAGTATATAAAAATCGAATTTTTACTTCGCTATTCAATATATAAAAATCGAATTTTTACTTCGCTATTCAATATATAAAAATCGAATTTTTATAATCACGCCATATGGATAAAAATTCTATTTTTACATTGCTACTATATAGATAAAAATTATATTTTTACCTCGCTATTCTCTATATAAAGATTTCGCCTTTTCAAATATAAAGATTTCGCTTTTTCAAATATATCATTATAAAAATCACATTTTTATTTTGCTACACATATAAAGATGATATTTCTAATATTCCTATCATGTAAAAATTATATTTTTAATTCTCTACATAAACAAAAATCATATTTTTACATCTTCTATATAGTAAAGATTATATTTTCAAAATCAAGTCTATTTATACTTTCAAAACATCGCCATTTATATTTTCAAAACATCTCTAATTTCAATTTCAAAATAATGTTAATCGTACCTAATAAAAATAAAATAAAAAGCAAAAATAAATAAATAAATCAATAAAAACTTACAACTTTATCGATTCGGAGGGGGTTTGGGCTCTGGTGGGCGTCGGAAATGATGCGGGGGCCACGGTGGTTCACGCGGGGAGGTGGGCGATAGGGTGGAGGCGTCGATCGATGGGGCGACTGGGGGGGGTGTTGCGGTGATGGTGGTTGGCCAGGGGTGGGTCGACGGCTTCGGTTATAGTGGGTTAGGGCTTGAGAGGGAAATCGAACGAAGGTGGGAGGGCGTGCATCGATTGAGGAAGGGACGGGAGGGGGGGTTCTCGCCGGAGTGGAGGTGGTCGCCGCCGCCTGGGGGGGCGCGATGGCGGGTCTGGGCTGAAGGGCGTCGCGTCTCCCCCTTTTGAAGAATTTTTTTTATTTTTTTTATTTTTCTCTGTTACGATTGAAAACGAGAAAGGGGGCAGAGGGAATTAAAGGGGAGGAGAGAAGGATTTTTTATTTATTTAATTGTTTTATTCAAAAAGTTGACTTTTACATACGACCTCTAAACGAGGTCCACCGCTTGTCGTCCATAGCGTATTACCCCCATTCCGAACACAATGGGATATGTATCGTAGGCTGATTCGACCGTTTCGATCAATTTCTGTCAAAATCAACATATAACTCTATATATTGAATTTGAATGCGCATTTCAATTTACTGGGGTCACATACTAACTCGAAAAATTCCATAAAAATATTTTCTAGCTTTGTATTAACGATACAGTCCTAACAAAACTAGTTTCGTCGAATTCTGAGACCGTTGGAAAAATGGTCATTTTCCAGTCGATTAAAATCAACTAAAACTGGTCAAACACGTTTTCCTTTGCCACGCTCACATATTGATTCGAAAAATTATGAAATTTGGAATCTAGCAATAACTTTAGATCCCGAATCCAACAAAAGTGGTTTCGTCGAAATCCGAGGTCGTTTGCAAAATTCCCATTTTAAGGGCCTGAATTCCATAGCGACTATTCAGAATTTTCAACTGGACATATCTTTTGATTCCCGCTATGAAATTTCGATTTTTTGGATTCGTTGGAAAGATATTATCAATTAGATCCTATTATTTTTGGTTTCGCTAAAATCTGGTTTGTTTTGCACCTGGTACATTCAATTGAAGTTTGAAATCGAATTATCGAACTACCGCGACATTTTCAATTCCTTTTATAATTATATATAATTATTTATATTCTAACGACGGCGTACATAATATATACGTTCGAATATATTCAAAATAAATTTTCCGTCGATATTATTTAAAATAATCTATTTTAAATATTCAAAATTCGCTAAAATTGTCAAAATAAAAATTTTAAACTAGCCCAGATTTCCGGGTTATTACAATCTCCCCTACTTAAAACTTTTCGTCCCCGAAAAGGAACAAAGTCGAAAGTGGTTTGATTAGTCAACTCTACGTTCGATCCGGCTTCCATTCTCCAACTTTTCAGTTTCTGAGAATTTTCAAATTCTTCAAAAATTTGGCTAACACCCTAAATTTTCGAAAAATTTCGCCATAACCTTCCCTGCACCGGGAGCCACGGGAAAATCCCGAAATTGCCATATAGGCCTTCTGATCTGAAAAAGAAAAAGAAAAAGCCAAGCGGCTAGCCAATAGGCTCATAAAATCATCATCACCCAAACAAAACAGTAAATTATAGTAAACATGTACCTATTTGTCGGGAAAACAAATTTTATTCTCTACTCTAGCCTCCTTGCTATGACCTGTTCAATGTAAGTACATATATATGCAAGCAAATGCGTCTAATTTTCAATACAGTTCAATATTTGATGCAATTAGGCTAAATGGTTAAAAATTATCAAACAAATAAACAAACAACACAAACATCAATCAATTAGTGGATTAACGTTTCAAATTCATAAATTTGATATATATACAAAAAAATCATGTTTTTGATGCCAATTCACAACAATGAACCTATCTATATAAGTTTTGGTTCTCACACCAGTCTAATGGAAATATATAGATATCATACCTTCGAAACACGAAAATAATTACTGATGATGACGCGTCAATCATCAGAATCAGGTCCGGACGACTAGAGTGTGATTCTATATCTATCCAATATATTAAAACTTGGAATATACGTTCATGACGCGTATATGCAAAACCTTTATATAATGGATTGTCCACATTCAATATAAATAAATATTCAAATACGTATAAAATGGTTTAAATTTTCAAAACAAAATTGTTTTCATTTGAAAAATATACTCTTCACACTCGTTCTAGGACACTACTGATCCCATCTCTAACGAGTCATTCTAATTGGATATTACTAATCCAATATCTGATGAATTCTTTCGTATGGTTCTAATGTGTCTTGTTCTCGAGCTCTGTAAACCAGAGCTCTGATACCAACTGTGATGGCAAGGAATTTCGCTCGATCTGAATCAGTTGTTAAACCGATCTAGACCGTTCGAAACCCCTGTTCGTTTGAGAACAGGACAAATCAGAACGCAGACGGAAGAACATTTCATTGCTATTACAACAATTCCATCAGAATACAAGAATATACAGAGTATAATTGAATAAATTACATTCGATAAATATCAGAGATTACAATAAATTACATAGCAGCGGAAAATAATACAAAGCACAACTGAAGGTGATATACGGATACAGAGCTTTCCGGATATCATTCCAGCTGTAAATCAGGATCCTGTGAATATAAATCTGCAAAACCAAAACTACTAGCTGCCAGTGTCGAAAATAGGGGCATCCAGAGTTTAGGTTAAAACAATAAACTCTAGGTCAGTCATGTGACTAGTGTGAGAACTAAAACAGTTATTAATATTGGTTTTAAAGTTAGGTAAATCAAGGAACCACGCCGTATAACACGGAACGGGTTTCCTCCCAAGAATACCAGTGCATAGAACAAATAGCGCAATGCTAAATAAAGAAAAATGAAGCTGTTACAAGACCCAGGTCCCATCACACAATGCAACGCAAGCCGGAGGATAGGGTTTTCCCTTATAACAGCCAAAGCATGCTTGATACGATTAAAACACATTATTTGATACTATTATAGGTGTATAGTGTCAAAACAATTTCAATCATAAATATCAATCATAGGCGGCATAGCTACCATCTACTATGTCGCCATACTAGTTCTACAATTAAAACCGCAATATCACGTATTGGAAATTTGATTCCGTCATGAGCCGAGGCAAGGGGAAAGCTCCTCTCCGCTTCGAGACACTCTAGCAAATGCCTCAGGACTACACACTCTGGGTAACCCTGGGATCCTCCAAGACCAGTCCTCTCTTACGTTGGAGGATTAATTATTCCTGAACACACATTTCCCGGCCCTATAGGACCTAAAATCGAGGCGCCTCGCATCCAAACCACAAGGTGAAAAGTATATAAATGTCAGGGCTGGTAGGTCACTGACACCACCCATAGCTAGAAAGAAACGTCGTGCACTCCTTGGGTCCTCATCCCGTTTTTGACTCATACCGAGGTGTGAGGCTCGCGAATCCACGCTATACACAAAGCTGCCACATAGGCCGTGCTTTGATCATCAACCACAAGACTTTGCTTTTCAACAGAAGCCTTGATCCATGCAACTCAGCGTGCCACACAGGCAATTCATGCCATGCGATTGATATCTATTGATATATAACCTCTAAGCTCGTATGTCTCAGAGAAGGGCGTTAAGCAAGAGAATAAATTCTCCGCCGCCAAACAGATATATATTTAACAGAAATCAATCAACATTGAATAAAATCCAATGTCATACACACAATCCATTTACAAGTTCGTTCTGGGTCTGAACGAAACCGGAGGCACTTTCCTTGCATATCCATCGATCTCCAAGTACGTCTGGACGACCACCAACTGATTCCCTCATCTTGGGTGTACAGCCCAATAAAGATCATCAGTAATCACCCAAACGATGTGAAGACTTCTGGTCTTCAACCACCGTCTTCATCTTCGACTTATCGTCGAATCGGTTATTCAGAATGGGTATAAACCCGGTCTTTCCGAACAACCCGCGTTTATTAAAAACAAATGTTACACAAACACAACATACGCCTCATTCCAATTCATATTCTCTGGGAAAGGTTCCCATTAATTTTATCCAAGATAAATTCTTTTTAATTTATCCTTTAATCTTCCTTTGGATGTCGTTACAAACCAAATTATGGTTTTCCAAACTAGTCGAGATTAGCGAACCACACCGAAGTAATTATTTATTTTATTTCCCAATCCCAACCTATTCATCCCATGAAGAGAAAAACTGGTAATACTCCATATCTAACACCACGGTGTTGTCGGTAAAATTAGTTACCATTTCACGTTCAAATCTAATTAAAGATTTAACTATCGCTTTGGAGCAAAACTGGTAATACTCCATCCTCGCTCACTTTCTAAATTTGATAATTTAAATTATCAATTCACATTTCAATTTAATTGCAGATTCATTAAAAGTCCTTTTACTGGGTTAAAGAACTAGTGTCATTTAAAACACAGTTCACTGGTAAACCCAAATCACATTCTATTTATTATCGGGTTAAAGAACTAGTGTTATTTAAAACACAGTTCACGATAAACCCCTGAATCAATTCTATTTAAACTCATTTCAAATCCAATTTATTTATTTAAAAATAAATGGGTTTTAATTACAGTTCAAAACTAGTTCATTTCGATAAAAATCTATTTTTATCTTTTCAAATATGGAGTTTTTCATCCCAATTTTTCCCAACTCATTTCTTATGATTTTACGCAAATTATTACTATTTTTAATAATTTTTATCAAGGCCCGTACAGTCGATTTCCATCAACGGCCATCGAACTGCACTTACAACGACCTTTTCCAAATTTGATTTGGACGTATCTCCAAATCCAACCGTTAGATTTTGAATTTCTAATATTCGTTAGAAAGCTCTTTACGATACGAACCCAACGGTTCGGGTTTTAGGAGAATCCGGCGGTCGGATCTCCCGTAATGTCCGTTTGAAATAAATGGTCGAAATTCGCGAACTGCCGCAGCGCGGCGCGTTCTATTCAGGCCATTATATTATATATATAATATATATTTCGTTGATTTCTATTTAAAACGAATTTTATAAATCATTTTAAATTCGTTTCAAAAACAATTTCAACTTCCATTTCAATTCAAATCAAAATTGAATTCTTCCTTATAAATTCGTTTTAAAATTCATTTCTATTCAATTCAATTTGAATTCGTTTCAATTCAATTCGAATTCGTTTTCAATTCAATTCGAATTGGTTTTCAATTCAATTCAATTCAAATTCGTTTTCCATTCGATTCAATTCAAATTCGTTTTCTATTCGATTCAATTCAAATTCGTTTTCTATTTGATTCAATTCAAATTCGTTTTCTATTCAGTTCAATTCAAATTCGTATTCTATTTGATTAAATTGAAATTCGTTTTCTATTCAGTTCAATTCAAATTCGTTTTCTATTCAGTTCAATTCGAATTCGTTTTCTATTCAGTTCAATTCAAATTCGTTTTCTACTCAGTTCAATTCGAATTTCTTTATCTATTCAGTTCAATTCAAATTTCTTTATCTATTCAATTCAATTCAAATTCGTTTTCTATTCAGTTCAATTCGAATTCGTTTTCTATTCAGTTAAATCCAAATTCGTTTTCTATTCAGTTCAATTCGAATTTCTTTATCTATTCAATTCAATTCGAATTTCTTTATCTATTCAATCCAGTTTGAATTTCTTTTCTATTCAATTTATTTGAATTTCTTTTCTATTCAACTTATAAAAACGAATATAATCGATATAAATATCGTTCGCGTCAAAATAGCGCATCTCTAATCAGCACGGCTTTATATATTTTAATAATTCCGTTATTCTATTTGACAAATGAATATTTATTCTTGTCAACACATGACTAATCTCAACTAATGAGTATTGTCCACGTGTGACTATTTTTGTTATTTAATATATTTTATAAAAATTATGGTATCTATCGTTTGATTTCAAATCAGACTCCAACCGTAAACTAGTAAGAGAACGATTCCCTGAATATTAACCCCGAAGGCCGAAACCAACATCAGATCAATATCCAGGAGACCACTCATCTCATCTATTTTCTAGTTGATTTCTAATTCTATATATGATAAAGATGTAAATTTTATTGTTAAAATATTTCGTTCAACACATGGCTATTCTCAACGGATGAGTACAGTCAACACATGAACCTTTATTTTATAATATTCTTTATTTTCTAAATTGGAATGAGGCCCAATCAATCACCATATAAAGCTAATTATATGGATTCCATTCAACACATGTATATAATAGCAATGATAAATAATCAACCATCATCCAAAGTGCACTACACTGTATAAGCTTCAAATATAGATATCTAACGCTTATAACAGCCTGTCAATCAATCGATCGACATATTTAATCAATCAGGATGAGTGAACTTCAAATTTCATCCCAACACCCGTGTGGGGTTTCAAATCAACAAACACATATTTTATTTGTGCAGTTGGGCGATGTGTAAAATTTATCGTCCCAATCAATGTCCTTCAAATATGTGTACATAAACAAACCGTCCGGTTTGTAAATGAATATTTATTTATTCACATTCACGTTAAAAATTATATTTTTTTTAATGATAAAATATTTTTTTTAACACATGAATTTTTATTCAGTTCATTTACAAAATAAAAATGATATTTTTATTTTTCTAACTTATTTTAGAAAATTTCGGCGGCATAACGGCACGATACTAGAAACGGGACAAGGCCTAACCTTATCCCCGGTCTAGTGAAGGCCCATGCCATTCACACATCAATCAAATCTATTCCATTTCACCAAACAATTCAATTCAAACCAAATAATCTAACCAACTACACAACCAAACAATTGAACAAACAATCCATCCATGGTCTGTGGATGACGGGTGTCGGGTGCTACTAAACACCGTCTACATCATAGTATATATATATATATATAACTAGAAAAGAAATTGAAGAGTGAGAAATTCTCACCGATTGCTATCCTAACTCCACGCTACTTCAAATGTAGAAGTCTTTGTCATTCTCGCCTTTTGTCACTTTCGTTGTCCGTAGCCACTACATATATAATCGAATTTTTACTTCGCTATCCAATATATAAAATTCGAATTTTTAATTCGCTATTCAGTATATAAAAATCGAATTTTTACTTCGCTATTCTGTATATAAAAATCGAATTTTTATAATCACGCTATATGGATAAAAATTCTATTTTTACATTGCTACTATATAGATAAAAATTATATTTTTACCTCGCTATTCTCTATATAAAGATTTCGCCTTTTCAAATATAAAGATTTCGCCTTTTCAAATATATCATTATAAAAATCACATTTTTATTTTGCTACACATATAAAGATGATATTTCTAATATTCCTATCATGTAAAAATTATATTTTTAATTCTCTACATAAACAAAAATCATATTTTTACTTCTTCTATATAGTAAAGATTATATTTTCAAAATCAAGTCTATTTATACTTTCAAAACATCGCCATTTATATTTTCAAAACATCTCTAATTTCAGTTTCAAAATAATGTTAATCATACCTAATAAAAATAAAATAAAATAAAAAGCAAAACAAAATAAATAAATCAATAAAAACTTACAGCTTTATCGATTCGGAGGGGGTTTGGGCTCCGGTGGGCGTTGGAAATGATGCGAGGGCCACGGTGGTTCACGCGGGGAGGTGGGCGATAGGGTGGAGGCGTCGATCGATAGGGCGACTGGGGGGGTGTTGCGGTGGCGGTGGTTGGCCAGGGGTGGGTCGACGACTTCGGTTATAGTGGGTTAGGGCTTGAGAGGGAAATCGAACGAAGGTGGGAGGGCGTGCATCGATCGAGGAAGGGACGAGGGGGGGTTCTCGCCGGAGTGGCGGTGGTCGCCGCCGCCTGGGGGGGCGCGATGGCGTGTCTGGGCTGAAGGGCGTCGCGTCTCCCCCTTTTGAAGAATTTTTTATTTTATTTTATTTTTCTTTGTTACGATTGAAAACGAGAAAGGGGGGGCAGAGGGAATTAAAGGGGAGGAGAGAAGGATATTTTTTTATTTAATTGTTTAATTCAAAAAGTTGACTTTTACATACGACCTCTAAACGAGGTCCACCGCCTGTCGTCCATAGCGTATTACCCCCATTCCGAACACAATGGGATATGTATCGTAGGCTGATTCGACCGTTTCGATCAGTTTCCGTCAAAATCAACATATAACTCTATATATTGAATTTGAATGCGCATTTCAATTTACTGGGGTCACATACTAACTCGAAAAGTTCCATAAAAATATTTTCTAGCTTCGTATTAACGATATGGTCCTAACAAAACTAGTTTCGTCGAATTCTGAGACCGTTGGAAAAATGGCCATTTTCCAGTCGATTAAAATCAACTGAAACTGGTCAAACACGTTTTCCTTTGCCACGCTCACATATTGATTCGAAAAATTATGAAATTTGGAATCTAGCAATAACTTTACATCCCGGATCCAACAAAAGTTGTTTCGTCGAAATCCGAGGTCGTTTGCAAAATTCCCATTTTTAAGGGCCTGAATTCCATAGCGACTATTCAGAATTTTCAACTGGACATATCTTTTGATTCCCGCTATGAAATTTCGATTTTTCGGATTCGTTGGAAAGATATTATCAATTAGATCCTATTATTTTTGGTTTCGCTAAAATCCGGTTTGTTTTGCACCCGGTACATTCAATTGAAGTTTGAAATCGAATTATCGAACTACCGCGCCATTTTCAATTCCTTTTATAATTATATATAATTATTTATATTCTAACGACGGCGTACATAATATATACGTTCGGATATATTCAAAATAAATTTTCCGTCGATATTATTTAAAATAATCTATTTTAAATATTCAAAATTCGCTAAAATTGTCAAAATAAAAAATTTAAACTGGCCCAGATTTCCGGGTTATTACAATAATGGCGCCAAGACTTAAGCGCAAAGACGATGAAGGCTAACTCCAGATCGTGGGTTGGGTAGTTCTTTTCATGAACTTTCAATTGTCTTCCGCCATAAGCTACTACCCTTCCTTCTTGCATTAGAACAGCGCCTAGTCCCGTTCCACATGCATCCGTGTATACTGCGAACATTTTGCTTCCATCTGGCAAGGTCAGAACTGGGGCTATTGTGAGAGCCCTTTTTAATCGTTGGAAAGCAAACTCGCAGTCCAAATCCCAAGTGAACGCCAGATTCTTCTTTATTAGCCTTGTGAGTGGGGCTGAGATTTTCACGAAATCCCTAATAAACTTTCGGTAAAAACCGGCTAGCCCAAGAAAGCTTCGAACTTCGGTTGCATTTCTTGGTGTCTTCAATCTTGTACTGCCACCACTTTCGCGGGGTCCACAGCCAACCCCTCTTTGGACACTGTATGCCCCAGAAATCTTACCTCCTTTCTCCAAAAGTGGCACTTGGAGAATCTGGCTTTTAGCTGATGTGAATGGAGAGTTTCCATGATTTCTTTCAGATGCTGAGCATGCTCTTCCTCATTCTTTTAAAAGATTAAGATATCATCTACGAAGACAACCACGAATTTGTTGAGGAATTCTCTGAACACCCTACTCATTAGGTCTCCGAAATAAGCGGGTGCATTTGTCAAGCCGAAAGGCATGACAAGCCACTCGAAGAAACCGTCTGGGGTTCCGAACGCGTCTTATCAATGCTATCTTCAGCTACTCTTAGCAGATGGAACCTTGTTGCCAGATCAAGTTGGGAGAAGACCGAAACTCCTACAAGCTGATCAAACAAATCGTCGATTCGGGGAAGAGGGTGCCTATTTTTCTTGGTCAATTTGTTTAACTCCCTATAGTTGACGCAAAGGCGAAGCGAACCGTCCGCTTTGGTTGCGAACACCACTGGAGCACCCCATTCTGAAATGCTCCGTCTAATGAACCCCTTTTCGAGAAGTTCTTTAACCTGTTTGCTGAGCTCCTTTCTCTCCTTTGGAGATATGTGTATGACAGGTAAAGCTACAGGATTTGCATTATCCACAAGATATATGCAGAAGTCTATTTCCCGCCTCGGAGGTAAGCCTTTCGCCTCCTCAAAGACATCCGGATATTCCCGGACTACTCTAACTGATTGCAAATTTTCATCAGAAGCATCAAGCGACTCTAGATAACTAAGCATAACAACATTCAATGGATTACAAGAAATTTCTAGAGTGTTACCAAGCCGAGTCAAGAGTCTAACTACTCTTTTCTCACAATCAAGGATGGCCCCATTACTGGATAACCAGTCCATGCCTAAGATCAAACCATATCCCAAGAAGCCCAAGACAAAGGCATTACAACTAAACTCAACGCTGAGAATAGAGATTTTCAAACCCAAACAAACCGTTGACAAGTAAGCGGAGCCCCCAATTGGATTTGAAACTACTAAGGGATCTTCTACCATACTAGTGTCTAGATGCAGAGATTCTACTAAGGTAGATGAAATAAAGGAGTGTGATGCACCAGAATCAAAAAGGTTGTGCGAACTGGATGATCATAAAGATAAGCTACACTTTCTACAGACATATTACTACCTAAAGTTCTCAAGATAGGATTGAGAAGATAAGCAGGATAAAACAAAGCATCTAGGAGAGGAAGTTAAAGAGGTACCCCCAGAAGGTCCTGCTTGTGGGCCTTGCCCTTGCTTCTTAGGGTAGTCCTTAGCCATGTGTCCAGCCTCACCGCAATGGAAGCAAGTAGCACTCATCTTCCTCTTCTTCTTTCTGCAGTCGTTCATCACATGTCCAACATTGCCACAGAAATAACATTTCCTTTTCTCACGTGTCTTGTTATTATGGTTATGGTCCTTTCCTCCTTGACTATTATCCGTCTTCTTGTTCGGCGATTCTTCCGTTTGCTGGTTCACGTAGAGGAGGGGGAGGAGTAAAAGCATCTGTAGCTGGGGAGTAAGGTCCCCAGACATGCTGAAACAGAAGGGAAAGATTCGAAATGAAGGATAGAGAGAGATAGTGCATATGGCTTTGGGGGATTATGTCTTTTAAAATATAACACTTTTTCTATGCTTCTTTAAACTTTTCTTTTTTGAAAACAATTCCAAAAACTTTTATCTTGTTTGGTAAACCTATGCTCTGATACCAAGTGAAACACCCCACCTCCGTTAAGGTCACTCACAAAGGGAATGCCTTAACTTTGGTGGAGGTTTATAAGTAAAAGCCACAGATAAACTCAAGACAGATATAAATACACATATTTTAAACAGCGGAAACCAAACAAACTTTTATTTCATCAATACATGTTCAAACAAAACATTCCATAATTGTCTCAAAATACTTCCAACGTTACAACCTCTTTACTGTCTTAATTACTAAAGAAGCATAAAACATAAATAAAGTGACAAAAATCCCCATAGTGATATCCAAAGCCATAATCCGAGCAAAAGAGATCCAAATCATACATCTTCGTTCTTGGAGCTTGTAAAGAGTCTGACTGAGCTGAGTTGTTTCCTCCATGTGGACCTGGGGGGGGGGGGGGGGGGACGAAAGAAAAGAAGACGAAAAGAAAATAGGGTCAGACGTAAAGCCTGAGTAAATCTAGTAACTCTTCAATATGTGAATAAGAAAAGGGCATGATAGACATAAACTGAAAATAGGAAAGTGTCACAAGCTAAGGAAGTGTCGAATGTACTATCGCACCCATACTATATCTCTGCACCTACTTGAGTTTATTCTAACTGGCACCTCATGCTGAGGGTGAAGTGATCCTCATTTTTATTTAAAGATCGGCTCCTACTCGCGTTAACATGTGTCATACGGCCCCCAAGAATTGTAGATACCTATGCTGGTCCCACCATGGGGTGTATCAAGACCCATGGTGGCGGCCCCGACACAAATTCTAGAAGGCATAGGATATACTACTGGTGTCCCCAGTGCCCTGGTTGTCTGCTCCGGAGTGTGTGCACGCCCGCACCCCGTTGACCTACACTGTGTACCCACCGCCGTCGTTTGACCGCTTACAATCAGCCCAGTAATCGTGCCCCACCCTGCCTAGTTTCAGGGTACCATGATACCTAACTTGGGTTACTTCTGAAACGGGTCCCTCGTTAACAGGATTTTCTAGTCAAACATGTTAAGTGGTTAAGTGTATGTATTTACCTAACCCCACCCATCAATTCTTGTTAACACGTTGAATTTGGTTAAGTGTTATAGTTTACTTAACCCTACCATCTGTCCTTAGCCTCTTAGAGCACCTGACCACTCACATTAGACAGATATTGCTACGGTTACTGGATGTGCCGGTCGGTTCTGGGCAGGTTTACACCATAGCTCAGTCTAACCTCGGGTCATTATTGGGCTCAATGCTTAACCACCCACATTGGATAGGTATTGTTGTGACTACTGGACAGCCGGGCGGGTCCGGGCAGGTTTACATCACAACTCAATCCAACCTCAGGTTAAGCATATCGTGTTTTCTAAATTTACATATTTTATTATTTCAAAATTATATATGTAAATGTCATATCTTTTATTCTTGGGTATATCAATTCATACCGCTTAAATGTCATTGTCGTTGGCATGTGCCAACCATGCCAACATATATTTTCATGTTTTACACCCAACGTTATTACCCCCGTTTGTTCACAACATGTGTTGGGCTTGTCACAATTCAGCCCAACTTTATAAACATGAGAAAAAGGGGAAATCAAGAACATGTAATACATAAAGGTGTGTGACGCATGAACTTGCAATTTAGCGGTTCAACTAACATATAATATGGGTCATGTGAACTTGCAGTCAAATCAAAGTATAACTAAGTAGGTGACATATGAAATGGCATAGTTTAGGCTAATACAAACTTGTGTTTAAACATGTTTAACTTGGCATAATGTCAACCACAAAACTAGCATGTTGTATATTCACCAAAATGTCCAATTATAACATCTAATCACATAGCCTATTTCAACATGAACTTGCATAGTTTAAGAAACCCAAACGATACTTAACATAGATCCAATTATACTTGCAAATAAACATGAACTTGCATAGTTTATGAAACCCAAACGATACTTAACATAGATCCAATTATGCTTGCAAATAAACATGAGAATGATATCATAGTTTTTGGGTCAAGTAGGCATAAAAGGTTTCGAATCTAGAACATGTTTACATAAGCCTTAATTTAGACTTAGTGAATGTATATAGTCCATGCCATAGGTATAAACAAAAAGGGATCAAATTCTAGTTTTTGCCACCAACTTGCAAGTGCCATTGTTTTCATATCCAATTGTTCAATAGGCTTGTATAAATCAAATTTATGACACAAACATCAATACACAAGTCATGATAGAACCATTACAATACACAGAATTTATACAATAACACAATTCTATTTTCATTTACATCGAATCACATCACAGTTTTTATTCATATTCTGAAAGGTCACTATACTTACAACGAATGCAGAATCTTGAATTCTGGATTCTGAATTCTGAAATTGAGATGCGCTCCTTTGGGTAGACTAACGTTGCGTTGTTTAATTTGATTAAACTTTAATCTTCTTCTTAATTTGATTCGTCTCTTAGGCTTTTCTCTCTTGACGGCTATGTTCAATTCCTCCCTGGCAGCATGACGACTCCCATCTTATTTTTTTTATGTGAATTTTCAGTTGAGACTTAGGGTGTATTTATAGATTTTTAAATTGTTTTGAGCCGTCAGATGAAGAGAGGAAGAATCTAGACCATACAAAGTTCAAGGAGCCCATCAAGAGGTGACACGTCAGCCCTAGTGACACACAGAGCCACAGAATTTCGAGTCAGAGCCAGATCTAGCCAGCTAGGTCGACCAGGTAGGTCGACACCCAGGTCGACACTATGGTCGACCTGGGGTGGCCAGGTCGACACCATGGTCGACCCTATGGTCGACCTGGTCTCTGGGCGGGAATTTTCCCACCCAGCCCAGTTTGAACCTGTTTTCGAATTTTGAATTTAAAACTGAGCTGTTTGAATTTAAATTTTATTCTGAAACTTCCGAAGGTCATAACTCCTTCATACGTAATCCGATTCGCGCAAACTCAGACTCTATCTCAAGCAGAATTCCAAGACGAACGCAATGGCGTAACCCATTTTCCTTGATTCTTTCATTTAGAATTAATTACACTTTAATTTGTGAAGCTTAATGTTATAGAATTCACGGGGTGTTACAACCACAAGTTCCACGGGGATTTTCCTTATCTAGACAACTAGATTACTTCCCAAGCGACACAGGGTACTCGATCTCTCAGATCTTAATAGGCGTCCCCACGATACTCCTGCTTTGAGTCTGCTAGAACCTTTGACCTATCAATGGTTCCTTGGCATTTCCAATCATTCAAGCCATCCAAGACTCCATCTTTTAGCCAAAATCCCACTCGGGTTAGTCCATTATCTCGCAGCGTCATCCCACTTTGAGCTGTCTATCACTTTTTCCTTCGACCACTCTTGCATGACTTCACAATCACAAGATAAATGCCACTTTGATAATAACTTCCACCCTATGAATGTTATCGACTAATGGAGACCATCAACATGCTTTTTAAGACCACAACTTCTCACCTTATGTAATAACCCAAATTTTAATAAGAAATGATTTATTAATAAATTACTTTAGACAACCCAGTCCCTGGCCAGGTCGATCTATGGGTCAACCAAGGCCATTGGTAGGTCAACACATGTGTTGACCTAGCTAGTTTCCAGGTAAGATTCCGTGCCTGACACGAAATCGAAGAATGATCAGGATATTTTGGGAAAAATTAGGGCTAATGTGTACATTTCAGAATTGCTGATGTGACCAATCTCCAACTATAAATAAACCTCTACTCCTCCTCATTCCACACAACTCATCTCTTCTCCCATATGCTAATTTTCTTTCTAGAAGTAATGGAGTTTTAAAATAAAATTATTTATATACACTTATTATGGATGGTTATATATATATATATATTGGAAATCGAAGAATGATCAAGATATTTTGGGAAAAATTAGGGCTGATATGTCCACTTCAGAATTGCTGACGTGACCAATCTCCAATTATAAATAAACCTCTACTCCTCCCCATTCCACATAACCCATCTCTTCTCCTCTATGCTAATTTTCTTTCTAAAAGTAATGGAGTTTTAAAATAAAATTATTTATATATACTTATTATGGATGGTTATATATATTTTGGAGATTCTATCGCGGCCGCAGGGAAAGCAATTCTTAGTGAGATTTTGTGATTATTCCATATTATTCAATAAGTTAGGGTAAACAGGAACAATGGTAGTTATAGCTATAATCCTGTTTCCATATATGATTCTCAAAGATCTATTTACTATTTCAGTTTATTCCTATTTTCTGTTTTCTCTTTTTGTAAGAATTTTTCTTCAATTTTTCGGTCTACTTTTACAATTTCTGTAAATCGTTATTCTTAGATTTATTTTCCCTTTTCTTATTCTGATTTTTCAGTTTATTTTGGCTATGCCCGAATATGCCTAAAAGGCATATGAATACGACTGATTTAGGCACAGATCTTGTTGGGGAATTGGGGTGTCTACAAAACTGCTAATGGATCTTAAGGCTATTGAGATACTAGAGAGGTGAAGTGTATTTACTATTTCTTTTCAAATTGCAATCAGAAAGAAGTAATAAAATAAAATGTAGTAAAGTAAATAACACCAGGATTTTTATACTGGTTCAGATTAACCAATCCTACATCAAGTCCTGCACTTCCACGTAGAATTTCACTATAATCGCTTGCTTTCCAAGGGTGGAAAGAAAACCTTTACAATCTTGATGTCACAGGCCACAAGATACACCTTCTCCTTATCAGCAACAACAAACAGTGGTAAGTAGTCTTATCTTCAATTTAGATTCTTGCAGATTTGGTACGATGATCCTATAGACCTCCATTGATAATATACTTTGAATTCTTTGAGGAAATAAGATGAAATCAGAGAGAAAATGATGTGAATTCAAGTACGACTCTCTAATATTGTGTGGCTTGCAAATCAACGAAGAACTGGAGTGAAAGAGAGTGGATTTGCAAGAATAATTGGAAAGTATTCAATGGATTTGTAGTGCAAATATATGAAGAAAAGGAGTAGAAGAAAATAAGAAAAATTGATGTTAAAATTCATTTCAAGAACCCTTTAAATAGTGAAGGAATGGAGGGAAATAACTCTTCATTTGAAAGTTGAAATTTTAAAATTCGTTATATGTCGACATAGCAATACATATATGTTGGCATATATGTGTTTTGCAACATTTATAAGTGTTTCAAATCTTTAGCATTTCAAATTACCTTATATTTGTGGATTTTGGTGATTCAATTGAGGTCAATGGCTGATTGTCTTCAAGTATAATTACCATAGGATCTTTATAAGGATATTCTATGGTTCAACCAACTCCTCTTCACTCAAACACCTCTTTTCTTCGGCTTTCTGCTTTAAAAGGATTTGGTCTTCAGTTGTTCTTATTATCCTTCCTCTATTTCTTTGATTAACCTTTTTCTATAGTTCTTCTTTTGTATTCTAGTTTATATCTATAAATGTCTTCATAATATATCTTATATAAATGCACAACTCAGAAATAAGTTAGTAGTAATGTTTATATGGTTGATTTCGTCAAAATCAATACCTAGGGTATTAACAATCTCCTCTTATTTGATGCTGAAAACCATATAAATATTTGAGAGATAAAATATGATAATTTTATATTTGGCTCCCCTTAACTTTGAGCACTCTACCTATCATTTTGTTTAGTATATTTATATATTTTCTCTCCCTCTATCATCAACAAAAAGAGTAAAAAGAATTGTTTAGTTTACAGCAAGACAATATGTAAAGTTTGTATACACGTATAAATATAACACAAGAGGGGAAATTAAATAAATTAAAAACATGAAATAAACTTTATAAAATAATTAGTTGAGTTTTAGAATTACCAACTTTGTCGATGCCAATAACAAATCCTTTTCGTATTTTTCCAATGTTCATATGCTTTGAGCATCTGTTATTTGGTACCTGAAAAATTATAAAATATGCACACTCGTACCTTTTTTTATTTTAGGATCCATGGGTTTAAGTTTTGGAATGCCAAACCCATGAAGAGTTTGAATGCCCTTTCAAAATATAATTATTAGATAAATAAACTTTATCAATAAAATTATCAGTATATTTTTCTTTTTCAGTATTATCTAACCTTTTTAGGACCCATAAGTTAATGAACCTATTAGAGGATTTAACTTTAATTTTGTAGGTTTAGGTTTAAACTTTATAGCCTTAACAAACTTGGTATATTAAGTACTATTTTTCTTTGATTTAGCATTAGGGATATATCCAAGTTCATGTTAATTCGTATTATGCTTAGAAGCAGGTAATAATTTTTCATGATTATCCTTTTCTTTGTTAATATCAATATCAGTTTTCACTTTATCAAATCTTTACTGCGGATAAGAACAACATCGTATAGAGACGTTATTTTGTTATTCAAATCAGTGATCTGTGACTTCATTAAAAGATTTTCTGGTTTTAAGGATTCATCGTCACTTTTCAGGTTTTCAAAACTTCCAAGTGTTAAATCCTTTCCTTTTTTTATAACCATTAAATCTTTCAATTTCTTCTTCTAGACATTTTTTTTTTTCACTTAACTTTTTATTAGATATTTTTAATCTATCTATTTCTTCCAAACTATCGTTGTACTTTTTCCTTAGTATTTCATATTCCTGATGCATTTCATTCAAAACATTAGTAATCTCTTTATTAAAATTTCATACCTGGTCATCCATTGCCATAAAGCACATGTTGACAGTTTTTGAATCACTATCACTTGATGATGTATCTGAATCACCCCATGTTGCATTGAATGCCTGTTTCCAATCCTTGTTGAAAGTATTTGAAATATGCTTTGGTTTCTTCAAGTTGGGAAAGTCTCTTTTAAAATGATCGGGTTTATCACATTGAATTATTTAATAACATTTCCATTTCTGGTATTATTGTTATTAGTTTTTCAAAGTTTCTTCGTGGTCTAATACTTCAAAAATTTCTTAATCTTCTTGGTAATAAACTTGATATCACCATTAACAGTATCATCATCTATTTTATCATTGTCGATCATAGCATAAAGTGCTAGTGATTTCTTCTCATTTTTTGATTCTCTTTTCTAACTTGCAACTTTATTTCATAGGACATTAGATTACCAATTAATTCTTCTATTGCATAGTACTAATATCATTGGCATTTTTGATTGCCAACATCTTATGATCCCATTCACTAGGAAGTGAATTCAAGATCTTTCTGACTTAGCCTTCTTCATTAATTTTTCTTTCCTAATGATATTAAGGCATGTAATATATCTTGAAATCTATAATACATATTAGAAATAGACTCATTTGGTTTCATTTGAAAGAGTTGGAAGTGGTAAGCTAGCATAGATATCTTTGTCTGTTTTACTTTACTGGTGCCTTAATGTGTGACTTTAAGTGTTCTCCGAATTTCATATATAGAATTACAAATAGACACTCGATTAAATTCGTATCTATATAAAGAGAAAAATAAAATATTTGTGGCATTGGAATTATTAAGTGCTTGTGTCTATTGGTCTAGTGTCCATTTTGAATATTCAGTTTGAGGCTTTATGTAATTTACTTGTGTAATATTCCAAATATCTAAACCATTAGACTGCAAATAAAATTTCATCCTACAAGACCAATAAGCATAATTGTTACCATCAAATAGAGGATCTAGTGGTAGATTTCCCTTCTATAATATTATTAATAAGTGTTACCAGTGTCACTTTCCATTTATACTTTTCAAAAACCAGTTGATTAATTTTTGAAAATCAGTGCTCTAATACCAATTGTTTGGGAACTGGAGTGTCTACAACAGTGTTAATGGATCCTAAATCTATTCGAAAACTAGAGAGGTGAAGTGTATTTACTATATCTATTCAAATTGCAACCAAAAAGAAGTAAGTAATAAAATAAAATGTAGTAAAGTAAATAACATCAGGATTTTTATACTGGTTCGGATTAACCAATCATATATCTAGTCCTGCACTTCACCATGTAGAATTTCACTATATTCGCTTGCTTTTCACGAGTGGTAGGAAAACCTTTACAATCTTGATTTCATGGGATACAAGATGCACCTTCTCCTTATCAACAACAACAAGCAATGGCAAGTTGTTATATCCTCAACATAGATTCTTGCAGATTTGGTACAATGATCCTATAGACCTCCAACGACAATATATCTTTGAATTCTTTTGGGGAAATAGGATGAAATCAGAGAGAGAATAACGTAAATTCAAGTACAACACTTTGATATTGTGTGGCTTGCAAATCAACGAAGAATTTGTAACGACCCGTATTTTTACCGCTTAAGATTTGAATATTTAAATTAGTTTAATTATTGAAATGGTAATATAAATAGATTTTTATATTAATTAGAAACGAAGTTGAAACGTAAATATATACATATATACATATATATATATATATATATATATTAAAACGAGCTCGAAATGGCGTGGTAGTTCATAAATTACGATTTGAACTTCAATCGAGTGTACAAGAGCCGTTATATATCGGAATTCGCTGAAACAAGAAATATTCGAATCTGTCGAACTATAATTTTGTAATGGAAGAGAAAAATCAAGATTTCGTATTTTATATTTTAAGTTATGGCCAAATCAAATTTTGAAATAGTCGCTGTGAAATCATTTATAAACCATAGCGGTTTATTTAATAAAATAAATCGATTTTAAATCAATAGAATATCGGTTTAATGTGAAAATGAAATATCGGATTTAAATTAATGTATTTTGGAAATTTTATGAATTCAGTTTTTGTACATATATGATAATAGCAATTTATTTGTTATTTTAGGTCGATTTATATTAATCAAATTTAATGTTAAACATCATTTAATTTAATGTCTCCTTTATATGGTCGAATTGGACCGTGGAAACTATTCCAGTGTGTTCAGAATAAGGGTAGAACCCTAGAATCGTTTTTTTTTGTTGCGTTCAAATAGGCGTTCGGAACTGTGGTATCTTTTAATTTAAATCTCACCGGTTAAATAACTTAATTAAATTTAATTATAATACATCAAAAATAGGGGATGACTAAATTTTCGAGCACATGCTAATCTATATAGCTACAGTCGTCTTCTCTTTTCACTTTCAAATCGAAATATTTCCTTCCTCCCAAAAAGCTTCAGCGCATGCTACTCTTCCATCTTCTCTTTTCATTTCCTGTACGAATTTATTTCACGCTCGTTAGTTCACATCAAATTTTACTTCCTTCTCCGCAAAGCATTCAGCAATGGTACACTACTCCTGAACCTACCCTATGTAGCTGCTTCGTTCATTCTTTTCTATCATCCATCAGACACCCCAACTCTACCGCTTGCTATTGTCAACGCCTAAGGAAATGACATGGTTCTTATCCCCTTCATCTCTCTCCTATAAAGACAGACATCGGCCTTGTTTTTTTTCATACCCAAAATCACTTCGACTCTTTTCTTTCTGAACCATTTCCCTTTCGTCCTCTTCTGTCAATTTCAAAATCGAAAATACCTCCTCTGTTATTAAGAAAAAATGATGAATCACGGTTTACTTTTCTTCACCGTAATTGAAGTCGAGACTTTGAATCGCGAGTTACCAAAGCTGAAGAACTTGCGATTAGAAGGGAGGTGTTCGGTCATATACATGATGAGTGAAGCGCTAAAGGTTAAATCGATGTGAGCGGTAGTGTATCGCAAACATATGAAGTTAAATTGTTCGAATGTGGATCTGGGAGTGGTTCGAATTGTTGAAGGTTCATTCGATCTCTATGGTTTTTGGAGAGGGGTACGTTGAATTATCTGGAAAAGAAATTGACACTGATTTGGGATGATGAACACATGTGCGATGAAGTGGAGTTGTGTGATGTTGAGTCATATACTAGAGTTCTGTGGTGTGTCCATTTGAGTGTGCAATTTGAAAAGGGGATGCACTATAGTAGTGCAAATTGGTTGAGAGCAGACGAGGGGATTAAATGGTGGATCGACAGTGATTTGGGGAGTGCATTGCGTTAATTTGGGATGTTGGGGGAGGCTGTTATCAAACTGGAGTTGACGGTGATATAGGATTCGGTAGTGTGAGGTTTGGAAGGATGCGATCTGTTATTTAAGGAGGTTGCTGAAATTCTTTTTTTAGGGATGATGAATAAATCCAGAGTTTGAACAATGAAGTATTAGGTGCGATAATAATGAAAGAAATGGGTATGCTCGAGAATGTAGTTGTTGGGATTCAGGGGTGAATGCAGTAGATGGTTGTCTATTGGAGTCGTTTGGATAATATGGAGCTGATCAGTTTGAGGCTAGTCTGGACGATGAAGGCTGACAGTTGAGACGAGGCGATGGTGTTGCATTAATGATTTAGTTGTAGGATGTTTGCTCAAAGGATGACAATGGTTAGAAGGACAGTGGTATTGACAATGAGTATAAGGTAAATGTTTTTTTTTACATAGAAATTTACTTGTTCATTTAAGTAGTAAATATAAATAAAATAATTAATCGACACATACACATAGGATAATTTATTTTAATAATTAGTTTAGATTAATAATTGTTTAACCAATTAATAAATTTTAAATTTATCATAGGTGATAAATTTTATTCGAGATAATGAAGTGGATAAGTAGCTGAGATGAGACGGAATTTAATCAGAATATTCAACAAAGAAATTCCAGGTGAGTTAAACTCACTCAGTTAAATTATTTGAACTATTTTTAAATAGTTCAAAATTTTATTTTATTGCTTGCTGGCTGCTTAATTGATTGATATAAAGTCGTAATAATATAATAATAATATATAAAAATAATATTGGTGATTGGATAATGCCCACGGTATTATTAGCGGATGCCCGCAGTACCATTAGCGGATGATTTCCCTATGCGCCCCACAATATATATAGTGGATGACCTTCTATACCGCGATATCCTGCCTCGAAGTAGGATGGGTATTATTATTGTTGACTAACATTTGTGGATGTAGGAAAAACAGGTTGGAGGGATCCAACTGGATCCCTCAACATTTATGTATTTGCTTTCATATACATGCTCATATTTGATGTGTTTATACCCTGTGACAGTTACAGTATACTTGGATGTGTTAATAACACTGATTGTTGATAATTTGAATTTCCTAAATAACGATATAGGGATTTAAAACAGAAATTGAAATGAAATAAGGATTTTAAAAAGGAACACTTATTTCCAAATAGACATGGTTATTCAGAATCTGAATTAAAAAGAATTTAAAATAAATATTTGTTTAAAACAAATATGTTGAAAGGTCGATTTTATAAGGGATGTTGATAAATGAGTTTAAAGGAAAATATCTATTTTTAAATAGAAATGTTCATTTGAAATCGAAATTTATATATATTTTAAAGGTAAATATTTTGTTTAAACAAATGCATTAACGAGGCGATTTTATAAACGACGTTTATAAAAGAAACGAAATGACTACCATTTTATAATTTGGAAAACATGGATTTCAAAATAGAATTGAAATATAAAAAGAACTTAAAAGAAAATTATTCATTTTCAAATAGAAATGTTCATTTAGAAACCAAATTAAAAAGAATTGAAAAGTAAGTGTGGTTCAACAAATAGGATGAGAACTCGATTATATAAGTGACATTTATAAAAAGTGAAAACCATATATTGGTAGTATTTGAGAAAGCTATAATTTGAGCGTGAAATTGGAAAGGAAGTGGGAATGGTAGTTTGGGACTAACATTTGAGTGAATTATAATTTTCTAACTTGCAAATATAAAGAAGATTTCATGTAATATCTCAATAGAAGTTATTGATGTTATTGAAACCTGAGATTTGCAAGTACAAAATCAATTTGACTACTTAAGTCAAATATGGATTAGTGTTGAGGGATATTATTCATGGGTGAGGTGAATTAGTGTTAAAGCAAATAAGTTGATTCTATAAGAAGGGTTTTGAAGTTATAAACTCTAATTGAATTTGAATTAAACTAATTCAAATGATAAAAAACAAGATTTTGGATAATAAATATCGATGGTGAGGAATTTACAATGATATTGATTTACAAATATTTTATATATGGAATGTCGTTATTGGAATAAAATTGGGATGAGGTGTAGTAAATTTATAAAGATGTTTATGAAATCAAGACTTTATTTTTACGAAGTTTCAAATAAAATTGAATTGGTAAATGAAACATATCGTATAAAAAGTACTTTGTTTCAGTTTTAGAAATAAATAAATATTAGCAAGTGTTTTGCAAACCGTATCATAAAGATGAATATTCCATTTATTGGAAAAAAGGGAGAAGTTTGAATCAACGAATAGTAAATCAAAAAGAGGATAAAGTGATGGAGAATATTAAAACAGTGAATTCAATTTTCTTTTATGGATGAATGGTTGTTTTATTTGATAGTTAAATAACCGACTATCAAATCTGGCCTAATACGATGGTTAGTACGGAAAGACCGGGATCGAATTTATTCGAAAACCATTCCGAACTAACTAATACGTAAACGTAGAATATACGAATCAAAGATGGAGCAGTGAAGTCCGTAGATCTTCATAAGCGAAAGGACTACTGGTCGAATTCTCTGGAGTCGCGCCCGGAGATATTTTGATGGTGATCCTGTCGTGCTTGAAATCGACGGATGGCAAGGACTACTCGCTACTGATCCATAGGGTGATTCCTAGGATGCGGTAGGAGAGTACCTTCGGTTTGTCCAGTCCCAGGACATCTTGTATGGACGAATGTCTGACAGAGTATTTCCAAAGGATCACGTACATTGATTTCTTCAAATGTACCATAGTTGATGGCGGAGAAAAGGTTTTCTTTAGCCTGATAACTAGAGTATTTTTGTGGACGTCAATTAGTAATATCTGACGGATTTGACGATGTGGGATTCAAATTGAATGGTGGCCAGATGATCTAGAAATACGATTATAACCTCAAGCCTCACAACCGAGAAATGACAAAAATCGGGCAGGCAGCATGGCTATGTGGGTCGCGCCCGTTAGGGTACTGTCACCATCTAGAGAATATTCATATTTGTTACTTCTTTCGCTTCTGTATCTACCGGGGACGGTTATGTTGCTAGCAACCGCAGGTGACAATATATTCGATACACTCAAGAGAAATGAGTGGTCGGTCATGTGTGGGCCGGGTTGCAAGACGTTCTTGTTAAACCCAGTGTATTCGTCTCTAGAGATACACTATCGGAAGGTGGTCCCATACCTTGTCATAGTTGGAAATCCAATCTCCAATAAGCGCCTGCGGTTTTGATTGAATACTATATTCGTAGAGCGTGAGATGCAAGCGTTCTGCTAGATTCTATTTATTTGTATTTAGACACTATTATAATATCAGAAAGGATATTGATTTCAAAAATGGTTTGGGTTATCGTAAGATAAAAACCATCTGTGTTTATGTGTGGGCTGGTCTTACGATTATCCTTTTCTTTCGAAATGATTTGTAACTTTAAAATCAAGATGGATGATACCAATAATTTAGTGGGTTTTTCTCACGCTGGTTCACCAGACTGACCCGTGGCGTTTGTAATGCTCGGGTCAGACCAACTTGGGTCTGACCGAGTTTACAGGTTCAGGATAAGATGATACAGATTCCAGGAAACGAGCCGGAGAAAATCAGACGTATGATATATATAGTATTTCACTGTGTGTTTTAAATGAGGACAGACTGTTATAACTGTCCAGATGAATTGAATGTCCGTTGTACTCTGATAAATTGTAAGTATTGTTCTTAAAGTTTTCAATAAAGGTTTATTTCTGCATTATATTTTATTCCACTGCGATGTGAGACTCTGATATTGTGATTAGCTGTTGTTCTTCTTTTTCTTCTATTCTTATCTTTCTATCTTATCTTTTTCTCACCCTCTAACTTCTTTCCTTAACGTTCTGGATTTTCGGTACTCGAGTTTTGGACACGGGAGGTATTTGTGTCGAAAATTCGAGCGTCGAATTTTCCGGTTCGTTACAGTGGTATCAGAGCAATGGTTTAGGAATAACCTTGATTCTGTGGCGTAACTCGATAGAGATGGGATTAGTAATATCCTAGATTGAGTTGGGTGTATATATATATGAGAACGTATTTGTAGATTTCATATACAAATGTTTTGTATTGTGTTGGTTGATCGGTTCAATTGTTGAAAAGCATTGAACTAAAAATCGATGCAATATTATTTTGAAAAGGGGTAAATGAAATAATTTTACACCAAATTTACTTTTGTATATAAAAGAAATATTTTTCTTAAATTCTGTTGGTGTTTGGTTGCTTGATTAATTCAAATGGAATTATTATGGTTAAGCATAACCAAAAGATGAATTAAATGATTTTGAAAAAAAATCAGAATGGGAAGTTAAGGAAAACAAATTCCAAGATGAATTGTATGGATTAAAACTTGGTTGAAAGTAAGTTAAGCAGATTTGGATCGAAATTGAAACCAATTTGAACTAAAACGAATTATTGAATCAATATGGGTTGAAAACTCTTGAATTCAAATCGAATTATGAAATAAACTGAATGTTGATAATCTAAATAAAGCTCGACACATATTGTTTGAAAATATCGAGTGGAATAAGAAGTGAATTGGAATAAATCCAATTTGAGTAGTAATAATTGAGTATAACTTGAAATGTTATTCAATTGAGTTCGGGCTATGGAGTTCAATCTTGAAATAGAAGTGAATGTATATTGAATAGTGAATATAAACTTGGATTGTATAAACTTGAGTTGAATAGAGAATAAATCAAATTTAGTTTGATTAAGATTGAAATTCGAACTCAAAATCAATATGGATTCGTAAATAAAATAATAATCTTGGAACTCAAGCGTAAATTTAAATGAACTTGTGAATTGAAAATAAGACCAGAAACTTGGGCTATAATTGAAAACTTGACTCGTTATAAACAAATGTGTACATATTTGGACATGTTGGTTTCAAACTATCATAAATTAGGCAAGAAAACCCATTTATGGATGAATTGGCGAATTAGAAGCAAAAAGTTCAAATGATTGTGACCGAACAGGAATGGATATGCATGTGATTATACAGGTTTATTGGATATGAGCAAGTGCGAAGAATAAATATGTGATGCCCGACAAAATGGTACATGTTTAATTCAAATATGAGGTTTTATGCGCCGAATTGGCAAGCCACTTGGCTTTTTGATTTTCTTTTTGAGTGGAAAGGGCCTAGAGGGGCGAGTTGAGGTTTGAACTATTGACCCGTACAAGGGAGGTGCTGGCGAAATTTTTTGAAAATTTAGGGAGTTAGAAAAATTTTCAACAGTTTTGAAAATTTTTGTTAACAAAAAATTAATCAAAGTCGAGGATTTTTGAGTGGAATAGGAGATTAATAAGTGGGTTGCATAGGAAAGATGTTGAAGGGAGTATCGAGTTGCATGAGTCGATTGTGAGAAGGTTATAAGGTATAGCTACATTTCCTACTTAGTAATTTCGGGGACGAAATTCTTTTAAGGGGGAAGGAATGTAACGACCCGTATTTTTACCGCTTAAGATTTGAATATTTAAATTAGTTTAATTATTGAAATGGTAATATAAATAGATTTTTATATTAATTGGAAACGAAGTTGAAACGTAAATATATATATATATATATATATATATATATATATATTAAAACGAGCTCGAAATGGCGTGGTAGTTCGTAAATTACGATTTGAACTTCAATCGAGTGTACAGGAGCCGTTATATATCAGAATTCGCTAAAACAAGAAATATTCGAATCTGTCGAACTATAATTTTGTAATGGAAGAGAAAAATCAAGATTTCGTATTTTATATTTTAAGTTATGGCCAATCAAATTTTGAAATAGTCGTTGTGAAATCATTTATAAACCATAGCGGTTTATTTAATAAAATAAATCGATTTTAAATCAATAGAATATCGGTTTAATGTGAAAATGAAATATCGGATTTAAATTAATGTATTTTGGAAATTTTATGAATTCAGTTTTTGTATATATATGATAATAGCAATTTACTTGTTATTTTAGGTCGATTTATATTAATCAAATTTAATGTTAAACCGTCATTTAATTTAATATCTCCTTTATATGGTCGAATTGGACCGTGGAAACTGTTCCAGTGTGTTCAGAATAAGGGTAGAACCCTAGAATCGTTTTTTTTTTGTTGCGTTCAAATAGGCATTCGAAACTGTGGTATCTTTTAATTTAAATCTCACCGGTTAAATAACTTAATTAAATTTAATTATAATACATCAAAAAGTAGGGGATGACTAAATTTCCGAGCACATGCTAATCTATATAGCTACAGCCGTCTTCTCTTTTCACTTTCAAATCGAAATATTTCCTTCCTACCAAAAAGCTTCAGCACATGCTACTCTTCCGTCTTCTCTTTTCATTTCCTGTACGAATTTATTTCACGCTCGTTAGTTCACATCAAATTTTACTTCCTTCTCCACAAAGCATTCAGCAATGGTACACTACTCCTGAACCTACCCTATGTAGCTGCTTCGTTCATTCTTTTCTATCATCCATCAGACACCCCAACTCTACCGCTTGCTATTGTCAACGCCTATGGAAACGACATGGTTCTTATCCCCTTCATCTTTCTTTTACAAATATAGACATCGGCCTTGTTTTTCTTCATACCCAAAATCACTTCGACTCTTTTCTTTCTAAACCATTTCCCTTTCGTCCTCTTCTGAATCGAAAATACCTCCTCTGTTATTAAAAAAAATGATGAATCGCGGTTTACTTTTCTTCACCGTAATTGAAGTCGAGACTTTAAATCGCGAGTTACCAAAGCTGAAGAACTTGCTATTTGCAGGGAGGTGTTCGGTCATATACATGTTGACATGAGTGAAGCGTTGAAGGTTAAATCGATGGGAGCGGTAGTGTATCGCAAACATATGAAGCTAAATTGTTCGAATGTGGATCTGGGAGTAGTTCGAATTGTTGCAGGTTCATTCGATCTCTATGGTTTTTGGAGAGGGATACGTTGAATTATCTGGAAAAGAAATTGACACTGATTTGGGATGATGAACACATGTGCGATGAAGTGGAGTTGTGCGATGTTGAGTCATATACAGGAGTTCTGTGGTGTGTCCATTTGAGTGTGCAATTTGGAAAGGGGATGCGCTACAGTAGTGCGAATTGGTTGAGAGCAGACGAGGGAATTAAATGGTGGATCGATAGTGATTTGGGGAGTGCATTGCATTAATTTGGGATGTTGGGGGAGGCTGTTATCAAACTGGAGTTGACGGTGATATAGGATTCGGCAGTGTGAGGTTTGGAAGGTTGCGATCTGTTATTTAAGGAGGTTGCTGAAATTCTTTTTTTAGGGATGATGAATAAATCCAGAGTTTTAACAATGAAGTATTAGGTGCGATAATAATGGAAGAAATGGGTATGCTCGAGAATGTAGTTGTTGGGATTCAGGGGTGAATGCAGTAGATGGTTGTTTATTGGAGTCGTTTGGATAATATGGAGCTGATCAGTTTGAGGCTAGTCTGGACGATGAAGGCTGACAGTTGAGACAAGGCGATGGTGTTGCATTAATGGTTTAGTTGTAGGATGTTGGCTCAGGATGACAATGGTTAGAAGGACAGTGGTATTGACAATGAGTATAAGGTAAAAAAAAAAATTTACATAGAAATTTACTTGTTCATTTAAGTAGTAAATATAAATAAATAATTAATCGACAAATACACATAGGATAATTTATTTTAATAATTAGTTTAGATTAATAATTGTTTAACCAATTAATAAATTTTAAATTTATCATAGGTGATAAATTTTATTCGAGATAATGAAGTGGATAAGTAGCTGAGATGAGACGGAATTTAATCAGAATATTCAACAAAGAAATTCCAGGTGAGTTAAACTCACTCAGTTAAATTATTTGAACTATTTTTAAATAGTTCAAAATTTTATTTTTTTGCTTGCTGGCTGCTTAATTGATTGATATAAAGTCGTAATAATATAATAATAATATATAAAAATAATATTGGTGATTGGTGATTGGATAATGCCCGCGGTATTATTAGCGGATGCCCGCAGTACCATTAGCGGATGATTTCCCTATGCGCCCCACAATATATATAGTGGATGACCTTCTATACCGCGATATCCTGCCTCGAAGCAGGATGGGTATTATTATTGTTGACTAACATTTGTGCATGCATGAAAAACAAGTTGTAGGGATCCAACTGGATCCCTCAACATTTATGTATTTGTTTTCATATACATGCTCATAATTGATGTGTTTATACCCTGTGACAGTTATAGTATACTTGGATGTGTTAATAACACTGATTGATGATAATTTGAATATCCTAAATAACGATATAGGGATTTAAAACAAAAATTGAAATGAAATAAGGATTTTAAAAAGGAACACTTATTTCCAAATAGACATGGTTATTCAGAATCTGAATTAAAAAGAATTTAAAATAAATATTTGTTTAAAACAAATATGTTGAAAGGTTGATTTTATAAGGGATGTTGATAAATGAGTTTAAAGGAAAATATCTATTTTTAAATAGAAATGTTCATTTGAAATCGAAATTTATATATATTTTAAAGTTAAATATTTTGTTTAAACAAATGCATTAATGAGGCGATTTTATAAACGACGTTTATAAAAGAAATGAAATGACTACCATTTTAGAATTTGGAAAACATGGATTTCAAAATAGAACTGAAATATAAAAAGAACTTAAAAGAAAAATATTCATTTTCAAATAGAAATGTTCATTTAGAAACCAAATTAAAAAGAATTGAAAAGTAAGTGTGGTTTAACAAATAGGATGAAAACTCGATTATATAAGTGACATTTATAAAAAGTGAAAACCATATATTGGTAGTATTTGAGAAAGCTATAATTTGAGCGTGAAATTGGAAAGGAAGTGGGAATGGTAGTTTGGGACTAACATTTGAAGTGAATTACAATTTTCTAACTTGCAAATACAAAGAAGATTTCTTGTAATATCTCAATAGAAGTTATTGATGTAATTGAAACCTGAGATTGGCAAGTACAGAATCAATTTGACTACTTAAGTCAAATATGGATTAGTGTTGAGGGATATTATTCACGGGTGAGGTGAATTAGTGTTCAAGCAAATAAGTTGATTCTATAAGAAGGGTTTTGAAGTTATAAACTCTAATTGAATTTGAATTAAACTAATTCAAATGATAAAAATACAAGATTTTGGATAATAAATATCGATGGTGAGGAATTTACAATGATATTGATATACAAATATTTTATATATGGAATGTCGTTACTGGAATAAAGTTGGGATAAGGTGTAGTAAATTTATAAAGATGTTTATGAAATCAAGACTTTATTTTTATGAAGTTTCAAATAAAATTGAATTGGTAAATGAAACATATCGTACAAAAAGTACTTTGTTTCAGTTTTGGAAATAAATAAATATTAGCAAGTGTTTTGCAAACCGTATCATAAAGATGAATATTCCATTTATTAGAAAAAAGGGAGAAGTTTGAATCAACGAATAGTTAATTAAAAAGAGGATAAAGTGATGGAGAATATTAAAACAGTGAATTCAATTTTCTTTTATGGATGAATGGTTGTTTTATTTGATAGTTAAATAACCGACTATCAAATCTGGCCTAATACGATGGTTAGTACGGAAAGACCGGGATCGAATTTATTCGAAAACCATTCCGAACTAACTAATACGTAAACGTAGAATATACGAATCAAAGATGGAGCAGTGAAGGCCGTAGATCTTCATAAGCGAAAGGACTACTAGTCGAATTCTCTGGAGTCGCGCCTGGAGATATTTTGATGGTGATCCTATCGTGGTTGAAATCGACGGCTGGCAAGGACTACTCGCTACTGATCCATAGGGTGATTCCTAGGATGAGGTAGAAGAGTACCTTCGGTTTGTCCAGTCCCAGGACAACTTGTATGGACGAATGTCTGACAGAGTATTTCCAAAGAATCACGTACATTGATTTCTTCAAACGTACCATAGTTGATGGCGGAGAAAAGGTTTTCTTTAGCCTGATAACTAGAGTATTTTTGTGGACGTCAATTCGTGATATCTGACGGATTTGACGATGTGGCATTCAAATTGAATGGTGGCCAGATGATCTAGAAATACGATTATAAAGCCTCACAACCGAGAAATGACAAAAATCGGGCAGGCAGCATGGCTATGTGGGTCGTGCCCGTTAGGGTACTGTCACCATCTAGAGAATATTCATATTTGTTACTTCTTTCGCTTCTGTATCTCCCGGGGATGGTTATGTTGCTAGCAACCGTAGGTGACAATATATTCGATACACTCAAGAGAAATGAGTGGTCGGTCATGTGTGGGCCGGGTTGCAAGACGTTCTTGTTAAACCCAGTGTATTCGTCTCTAGAGATACACTATCGGAAGGTGGTCCCATACCTTGACATAGTTGGAAATCCAATCTCCAATAAGCGCCTGCGGTTTTGATTGTATACTATATTCGTAGAGCATGAGATGCAAGTGTTCTACTAGATTCTATTTATTTGTATTTAGACACTATTATAATATCAGAAAGGATATTGATTTCAAAAATGGTTTGGGTTATCGTAAGGTAAAAACCGTCTGTGTTTAAGTGTGGGCTGGTCTTACGATTATCCTTTTCTTTCGAAATGATTTGTAACTTTAAAATCAAGATGGATGATACCAATAATTTAGTGGGTTTTTCTCACGCTGGTTCACCAGACTGACCTGTGGCGTTTGTAATGCTCGGGTCAGACCAACTTGGGTCTGACCGAGTTTACAGGTTCAGGATAAGATGATACAGATTCCAGGAGACAAGCTGGAGAAAATCAGACGTATGATATAAACAGTATTCCGTTGTGTGTTTTAAATGAGGACAGACTGTTATAACTGTCCAGATGAATTGAATGTCCGTTGTACTCTGATAATTTGTAAGTATTGTTCTTAAAGTTTTCAATAAAGGTTTATTTCTGTATTATATTTTATTCCACTACGATGTGAGACTCTGATATTGTGATTAGTTGTTGTTCTTCTTTTTCTTCTATTCTTATCTTTCTATCTTATCTTTTTCTAACCCTCTAACTTCTTTCCTTAACGTTCTGGATTTTCGGTACTCGAGTTTTGGACACGGGAGGTATTTGTGTTGAAAATTCGAGAGTTGAATTTTCCGGTTCATTACAAATTGGAGTGAAAGAGAGTGGATTTTCAAGAATAATGAGAAAGTATCAATTGGATTTTTAGTGCAAATGTATGGAGAAGGAGTAAAAGAAAATGAGAAAAATCAATGTTAAAATTAGTTTCCAGAAGCCTTTAAATAGTGGTTGAAGAGATATGTCTTCTGGTGAAGGGATGGTGGGAAATAACTCTTCATTTGACAGTTGAAAATTTGAAAAACCATTTTTTGTCGAAATATCAATTAGGGCTGTCAATTTCCAACACGACCCAAAACCCGCACGGGAAATTAGCGGGTTGACCTGACCCGTTTAATAACAGCTCATTTTAGGGTCAACCCGACTTTGACCCGTTTATAAATGGGTGGGTTTAGGGTTGACCCGTGAAACCCAAATTTTACCCGACTAACCCATTTATGGGATCTATATTATTGTAAAATTCTCATCTTAGCTTGAAAATGAAGGATGTTGTCATTATTCAATTATTCATACACACTAACACTTAACAATTTTTCACGTTTTCATGTTTATTCCTACATTATCAACTTTTTACATTTTTATTCTCATCTTAGCTTGCAATAAGTGAATGACGACAATACCCTTCTTTCATTTTTCATGTTCATTCACATCTTTTTATACAAATATTTTTCTTAACGGGTTGCACGAATCAAACCCAAAACCCGCACGATTGTAAATGGGTCAACCCGAAACCGACCCGTTTAATAAATGGGTTGACCCGACCCGAACTCAACCCGAACACGACTTTACTCGACCCGAACCCGACCCAACCCGACCCATTGACAACCCTAATACCAATACATATATGTTGACATATATGTGTTTTGCAACACTTATAAGTGTTTTAAATCTTCTGCATTACAAATTACTTTATATTTGTGGATTTTTGTGATTCAGTTGGGGTCAATAGCTGATTATCTTTAAGTATAATTTCCATGAGATCTTTAACAAGACATTCCAAGGTTAAATCAACTCCCCATCATTTCAAACACCTATGTTCTTCAACATTCTTCTCTAATAGGCTTTCATTTTCAATTTTTCTAATTATCCTTCCTCTATTGCTTTGATTAACCTTTTTCTATAATTCTTATTACAACTCGCCTGGAACATGCCTAAATATCCACCCAAAAAAGGCCCATCGAAACTTAGAACCATTCTAAATAGGTCATTGGTTCCTGTAAGGATTACATTTGCACAGATAATATAAACATATAATTTGAATGGAATCATCACACAACGGAAAGAGAAAATATAATACTGAAATAAGATGCACCACTTAATCAAAATCACAGAAATACAATAGTCAAAGTTACATCTGTTCAATGGGTACATCAAAAAATTCATTATCACAAGTTTCCAAAAGAAGTAAAGCAATAACTACTAATAATAGCATAACAAATTCGCCTTCTTCTTTAGCTCCAATCATGGCTTCGGCCATGGCTTTTACCCCATCTACTGACCTACTGAATATGTTAAGGAGAGGGGTCATAAAGTTCTGTGTGACTGAAATATGGTGTTACTTAATGTCCATACCCTATATTTTTAGCAAGTTACATATGTCAAGGTATGTCTACGCAGGACACAAGATTCACACAAACACAAAGTATTTAACCAATGAGGTAGATATCCAAGTCAATCTCTAATTAGTATTTTAGTGTAAAGTCCTAATGAGATGTGCAATTCTCCGTCACTTATGGCCCTATAAAAGGTGGATTCTTATGATCTCTTATGACCCTGAGGTGGACCCTTAGCCTCTGGTAGGCATAATATGTGGAAAACGTAGTAGTGGGGATGCAAGACAAAGGGGAGAGCTTGCATCATCTTGTGTGTGGGACCCGTTTCAGTCAGTACCCCATATATAGGTATCAAACAAGTACTCCGAACTAGGTCGGAGTCGGGGCAAGCTTACCGGGATGTTTGTAAGTGATCCAAAAGTGGATACGGTGTTCGATGGCACGTTCCATCGAGGTCATGTGCGTGCATGACTCCGCCTGCTTGGGAAAATAAGACGCTGTGACATCAGTAGATATGGTTAAACACATCCGGGAAATGAAGGGTTGCCACTTTAGGGAGTGATACACCCTACTGTAGGGCCAACACAGGGTATCTACGGAGTAGGAAGCCGATCGATTAGGGTACAACTAGACTCTGGTAAGTTTAAGGGCATGTTATTGGGCTGCCTGTTGGTTGTATGGGGTTAAAACCTCTCACCAAAAAGTATGCCTAAGTCTACCATCTTATAGTTGTTGGGATCATCTCATTCTGGTTATACTAGTATTGGTGTAGAGTAATCATTAGAGAAGCGTACACACTCTATCATGTTCACCTTGTCATACCTGCCTTTTATGATGTTATCTCTCTTATCCACTTTATATGCCTGTCATGATACTTTTACTTATTTATTTGCTAAAAATAACTGGACTCGCCAGACTTTATGTCAGACCCTTTTTGTTTCCTCTTCTTTCTTCCGTCCCCCCCCCCTCGGGTTCTCAGGGTGGTAATACTCAAGCTTGATCAGGATTCTGCTATCATTTTTCTGGAGCTGCGTAGATGTATTGCTCAAGCTCTTATCTTTTCTCCTATGGTTATGTTTTTATTTGGGGAATTACGCTTCTTTTATTTTTGTACTCTGATGTTTTAAGTGCAAGACAGAAGTTTTGATGATGTACTGGGTTTATGTATTTTTAGAAATATGATGTTTTGAACCACGATGCTTTATGATTAATAAAGTTTTTAATTCCGCTGCTATTTTATATTTTTCTTGTAATGTTTTTTTTTCTGTTTACCTATAACGCTTCACGAAACTTAATGCATTCTCTTAATGAGTGACATTAACGGACGTGGGGTGTCATAATCAACAACGTTATTAATCACATCAAATGGATTTCCTCTAGGGCATAAACTCTAACAATCTCCCACTTGCACTAGAGTCAGTCATTCATGTATCGTATACTCATGAAACTAGTGTGATTACTAAACTTCTACAACGATAGTGTTTAATTCTGTAGGTCTGCAACATTACAACTTTTGTAACTTTGCAGATATGTTCATTTCCTCTGTGAATAGCTTGATATAAGAATTATATTTCTTAAATATATATGTTTGGATCAGTAGTGAGTTTAAGGTCTCAGGCCAGAGAAACAACTAAATTGTTATCGTAATGTAAATCATTGGACTAACAATGAATTAAGTTCAGTTATGAACTTCTTAATCCAAACATTTTTCAAAATCAGTATCTATTTGTTGTTTTAATAACTAACATTATTCTCAATAATTAATGTGTTATCAATATAACATTAGAATTACTGTGATACTCCCAGTCAATTTCTTGTTTATACAAGATTCAATAGTATTTGTGGTTTCATAGACATTTCGAATTCTATTTCATACCCATTGGTATCTTAGAGACTGGCTCTCCTTTAATGGGGATACCAATTCGAGTAATAAATATTTTATTCTCAGAGGATTTATAGAAAAGAGCGTCACGGCACGCGCTTCGCGCGTGGTAACGGCACGTGCTCCATGCGTGATGACGATACATGCTCCTCGCATGATGACGGCATGCGCTTTTTGTTAAATTTTGTGTATTTTACAAATATTATATAGAACTTAAAAATATAAAAGAGTTAAAAGAAAATATAAATAAATTCGGAAGTATTTCTGCTTAAAGCTATTCCACCATTTTGTCTTAATATTAAGAAAAATTCCTAGAAAGTTAAGAAAGAGCAAACACATGTAGAGCGGTTACTTGGATGTGATAAATATTGTTTTGTATAAACTAAAATACAGAAGGTGCAACTGTGCTAAATCTGAATACATTTTATGATTTCCATCTTTGGTATGGAAGCAAAGTTGTAAAATTCATCTATTAAATATTCAGACTACTAACCTATAGATCCAAATTAGTTGCATTGCTAATCAAGAAGATTTGAAAAGCATTATTTATTTTCCTTTTTAGATACACATGCATGTGACATATTTCCTTCCTCCTTATGCAAAGCTCTCCACTATAAAGTCATCCACCTAAACAAAAAAAGAGAAAACGACACATTTGTTATGCATGAGCATACAATATTAACATATAGATCTCTATCTGTATATGGTAGAGAATGTTAACCAAGCTTGTGCCTACGTAACAGTATTCTATCCAATAAAGTTTCTCACTTTCTCCATTTACCAAGCACAACACTTCCATATACTCTCTTCAGAATATCATTAGCCTTTAAAGACCTGCATACATCACTGTTATTCTGTTCATTTCTCATATTTATGTTAAAACAAAATAGTAACATTTAAGTTAATTTACAGAAGGTTGGTACCTATGTTTACTTAAATACTTTTTAGTGTTATTAAAAGTTGAATGTTTGTTAGTAAAAAATGGATATTTTTTAAATATAGATATTACTGTCTGACAGCCTGACAGAAGTTTTTTTCCCTTCCCTGGGAATGATATGAAATATAGATCATCTTCCTTCAACGTTCTATGTTTTTGTTGTAGTTACACATTGGTGGGCTTGCATCTGGGCCAAGCCATCCCATCTAGCCATTGAAGAACTTTTTGTGTCTTCTAACTCCATCGCACCTAATAGTGATGTTGGCTTGTTGCACACGTAACTGAATGTAAAGTAATCATACATGAGTTCTATAATGTTGTGACTTGCGAGTGACTAATGCATATGCATGTATTAAATATAACATTGGTAGAGTCAGTGTTAATTATGTATGTGTGTAACAAATTGTATCATTTAGAAATCATTTTACAAAAGAAAAAGAAAAACATATCTCATACCTTATTGCCTCAGAATGAAGCAACCGAATAAGCTTTTAGTAAATGATAAAATAAAATGAAGTAACGATTGATAAGGGACATGCGTATTTATACCCGTGCATTGGAAATATCTAGAAAGAAAAGATATTTTGACCCAAGCGCATTTGATTTGTTCTCAAACCTACACGCAAGCCTAAGATATAGTACATGTTTGAAATTGAAATAAATTGTATGTTAAAAATGGCAGAAGATTTAATTAAAATGAGTATAGAAACAAACTTAAAAAATAATGTTAATAGAATTATTAATGTGCACATTGATTACGTATTTAAAATTTGAACGCGCGTCAAAAAATAGAAAGAATAAATAGAAAAGATTAAAAAAAAGAAATAAATACAGAGAGGATAATTCAGTAGATAATTAAACAGAACTAATGAGAATAATATCAAAATTTTGAAAGTTGACGTAAACATACATGTAGTTAAATTTAAAATGAAAATGTACAGATATAAGTTAGAGAAATAATGTGCATCATAAGTGGTATGAATTCAAGAAATAAAAGGGAGTTTGATTATGCTAATTAAGCAACTTTCTATTTCAAATTGGATATGCGCATATTGATGGTACACGTTTGAAACTGAAATAAATAATGCGTTAAAAATGGCAGAAGATTTAATTAAAATGAGTACAGAAACAAACGTAAAAAATAATGTTAGTAGAATTATTAATGCGCACGTTGATTACGCATTTAAAATTTGAATACAAAGAGGGTAACTTTGGTACTTCACGGTTGGACCAAAAATATGTGTTTCCAAGAGAATTATTAATAAAGATAATATCCATTTGTTTCTTCTGGATATTCTATAAAATAGTTATCTGATTTGGGTTCGATCTTATCAGAGGAAGGACATTTAATAAATGCCTTGCATCCCAAATCTTTGCATTAGACATACTAGGACATTTCCTAGTACATGCCTTATATTGCGCCTTCCAACTCGTTTTAGTAGGATTAAATGCAATTGTTCAAGATTTAATTTATTTGAAGATCTATATGACTTATCATTAATCGTACTATATCTTATAAGGTGCGATTTCTTCTTTCATACACACCATTCAATATGGTGTTCTAGATGGAGTGAGTTGTGAAACAATTTCAAACTCATCAGGTTAGTCACTAAATAATTGGCTTAAATATTCTCGTTGATATGTTCAAAGAGAATTTATTTTCTATTAAAATTGGTTTTGAACTTCATTTTTAAATTCTTTGAATATTTCAAAAGATTTTGATTTATGTTTCATAAGGTACACATATCTATATCTACTGACGTCATCAATAAATATAATGAAGTAATAAAACCTACCTCTAGCTATGTATTCCTTTCTCCATATTTATAATTATGTATGAGACCCAATACTTATTAACCCATTCACTATGTCAAGTGAAAGGTGATTCATTTATTTTTCCTAATAAACGAGATTTGCATTCTTCATATGATTCAAAATCAAGTGACTTCAAAATTCCATCATTATGGAGTTTTGATATACTTTCTTGTTTACATGCGCTAACTGGAAATGCTAAAGGTATGTTGGATTTAAATCACTAAATTTTATCCACTCATTATTTATGTCAAGTACATTATTGTTAAGGATTTATAAAGATCATTAAGTATTTGTGAAATTCCATACGATATTTCATTTAAATAAAATGAATAACAATTGTTCTTTTATTAGAAATGAAATTCAAACTTGTCTAAACAAGATTTATTATAACATTTATTTTAAATAGAATTTCATAATAACAATTATTTTATTTATTTAATTAAGCCAGTATATACAACAAGAACCAACTTCCTATGGATAATCCAGCAGCATTTGCTTCATTTCCATTCGTAAGTCCACTTGTCCCTTTGTCAGAATTCTACTTAAATTCCTATTACTGTTAATATACATACATTTATGTGGTTCATATCTTGTATCTAACACTAGAGACGTATAAGTAGATTTCTATAACATTTATATCATATTTGGTTGAAGTCACACTTCAATTTTTTATTTTTTTATTTTAGATCTTCTGTATTTGTAAAACAATTACGTTTAATTTGTTTGAGAACAATCCTCAAATTTCAATGTTAGTCAAGAAATTTGAATTAATTCAATTTATCCTTCTTAAGGATTAATTTAAATTATCAGATTTATCATTATTTAATATGTACAGTATATAATAAATAATAACTGATTCTTTAATATTTATTTAATAAATATAAAATTTTGACAATCAAATTTTTTATTTATATTAATGTATTATATCAAACTAAAATACGCTCCCACTCAAATTAATATCCCTTTGTTTATATACATATATCAGTGTGTGTGTGTGTGTGTATAATGATGTTCCAAGATCCATATCTAGTAATGCCTTGACCTAGCTTTGGCTAACACCACAAAACATGACCTTTTAGGTAGGCATCTTATGTCAATTATATTGTGTATATAACTCCTGAATCGCATGATGAACATTTTGTTCAATATTATTCATTTGCTCAAAATATAGAATAATTCATGCTATTGTCTCTAAGGCCATAATCCTATTATGCAGCCTTAGTTAAATCAGAACCAATAATACAGTTGAAGCATCACAATTACTCCTACGGCATATAACCAAAATAAGAGGATGCACAATGCTTTGGCATTACCTACATCCAATGGGATTGGACATTGATGGGTGCACTATTGGAAGACTTCACCATGACTTAATATAACAAAATAATTTGTTGTAAAGGGATTTTATACTTCGTAGTAGCGAAACAATATTAAGTTTATACATAAGTATCAAAATATATGTGCATTTTTCATTAATATATATACAACATTTATATATGAATAAACATATTAAATTTCATATCACTATTATATATATATGTGTGTGTGTTCCTGAATGATTCAATATTTTGGATAACCCAATGTACGCATATTGAGTAATAAAGCATACTCAAGAATCTAACATGAATTATCACCAATCATTCACTTCTAAACATATACAATGTTTAATTCCTAACCACTTTAAGGCCCATAGAGTAAAGATTTACATTTCAATACCACATAATAGATTTAAGATCATGTGAAACCAAGACCATATAATAATAGTACAGTAAAACATAATTACATCAACACATGTATAATATTTAATCCACCCATATTTTCAGTAAGATTCGTCCAACTAGAATGAATACAATCCGATCATATCTATATATACAGTTTTACATCATTTGGTCGTTACCAAACAAATATTTTATAAATAAATGGTTAGGCTTTAATTCACATTGCAATATTTTACATATACATCTATTCGTTGTGTTAAACGATACATAAGGCAGTCAAACTGCAAAATTATTAAAATTGCACTGGCTTCTTGCTACATTGATAGCCAAAGGTACTGAATCATCATTGCCACCCAAATGAGCATACTGGTTCAGTCAAACCGATCCACCTATAGGCTAAACTCGGCAAAGATATATTCACATATGTTTAATTTCAGATCGACATCCATCTGAAAATAACAGTGCATCATGTATGCATTTACATACATACATACATACATACATATATATATATATATATATATCTCAAATATGCATATGTATATAATAACTGCCAAAATTCAGCTACATATATATATCATAATATACAAGTGAACAATATAAACAGATGTTGTATACTTGCAGGTAAATGCATGCCTTATGTCTTCAGGAGTCAATACCGTTTCATAAATAAACTATATAGACCCAATTCAGCATCTATATGCATGTTAACAAGGTAAATATCTTTATTATAATATATAAATTGAACTAAAACTATTTCAGTATCATTATCATGCTATATATACAATATATATATATATATGTGTGTGTGTGTGTGTGTGTGTGTGTGTGTGTGTATACATAGGTGCAGAGGTTTCTAATTAATCATACAATTAGATTAGATTAATCTGTATAATTCTGGTAGTAAACAACATATATCTAATATATATGTATGCTTGTGTATATACGTAGCAGATTTAACATCTAACTAAATACGTACAATGTGGGAAGGTAGGCAAATATGCATATGTCATATAATTGTTTCTCTACTTCACATCTGAATGTAAGCAGATGTAATCGATAATGAATCCTACCAGTTATCTATTATTATTAGATATTGTAAAAAAAAGAAAATTTCAAAACTAAACCAGGTCTTGCTTCTTAAAGGGACAGTTTAAAACATGCATCATTTGTTCAACAAACCTTTCAATAACTTAGTATCTTTATACATAGTCATACATACACATGTATATTTGCGCTAATTGAAAGTATAAAGAAAAGTAATGGAGATAAGGAGGAGAGATGCAGTAGAAATATGTATTATTAATTGTAACTTTTCTCATACAAGAAAGAAATACAAAGCAAGAGAATATATAATAGATTGCCCAACGTTTGGATGCTAAATTTAAGGAGCAATAGTCATGCTATAATTAAGGGACTTTCATGTAAAGACCCAATGTTCACATGCTAAATAAAGAGCTTAAATTAAGGAGCAACGGTCATGCTATAATTAAGGAGTGATGTGCGGTTAAGTGTGAAACCAACATTAGCTCCCCTCAAACAAAACTAGGTTTTTTCTGTCTTCTTTATTCCGCCTCCGTCGCTCACTTTTAATTCCTCCTTTAGTCTTATAAATTTTTTTGTCGATAGCGGCTTTGTAAGCACGTTAGCTCTCTGATAATATGCTGGGATGTGGCATACCATTAACTTTCCATTTTGGGTTCGTTCTCGTATGAAATGTAGGTCTATCTCAAGGTGTTTTGATCTTAAGTGATGAGTTGGATTGAGAGACAAGGATATTGTCCCTCTATTGTCGCACCAGATGACTGATTCTCTTTTAGGAGTGCAACCTAATTCGTGTAATAGTGACTCAATCCAAGAGATTTCAGCGGTGGCGCTAGCAAGAGCACGGTACTCCGCTTCAGTGCTTGACCTCGATGTGGTTGTCTGCTTCTTGGTGCACCATGAGACAAGATTTGTGCCAAGGAACACGTAGTATCCCGATACTGACCTTCTGTCATCAATGTCATTAGCCCAATCTGCATCACCGAATCCTTGTAAGTTCATTTCTTTATCAGCAGTTATTGTTATTCCATGGTGTCTAGTTCCTTGCAGGTATCTCAACAACCTCTTGACGGCTATACAATGTTCAGATAACGGATTTTGCATGTATTGGCTTAGTTTGTTAACGCTGTAGCATATGTCTGGTCGTGTAATTGTTGCATATTGTAATGCTCCAATTATACTTCTGTATTGAGTAGCATTATTAATGGCTTCACCTTTAAATTTAGATAGGCGTGAACTGCTGGTCATTGGTGTTGGTAGAGATTTAGCTTGATGCATGTTGGTCCTTTGTAAAATTTCAGCAATATAACTCTGTTGAGATAGGAACATTTCATTTTCATTTCTTTTGATTTGAATCCCTAAGAAATAATTTAATTCGCCAAGATCTTTGATGGCAAAGCTTTGGTCGAGAACTTTTATGATCCTGTTGATTTCCTGTGTGTCATTCCCTGTTATTAGCATGTCATCCACGTATACAAGGATGTATACGACATTTTCATTATCCTTTTTCATGTATAGGGAGTTGTCGGATTTTATTTGTGAGAAACCAATTCTAGATAGGGTTAGCTTTAACTTTTCATACCATGCCCTCGACGCTTGTTTGAGGCCGTATATAGCTTTGTGCAGCTTGCATACTAAATGTTTATCGCCATTGTTAACCCCATATCCCTCTGGTTGTTGCATATAGACTTCTTCAGTTAACTCGCCGTTTAGGAAAGCATTATTCACGTCTAATTGCTTGATATTCCATTTTTAACACAAAGCTATAGTCATAATGATTCTAATTGTTGTGGGTTTTATGACTGGTGAAAAAGTCTCGTTAAAATCGAATCCAAATTGTTGAGCGTATTCTTTAGCGACGAGTCTGGCCTTATATTTGTCTGTGGTCCCATCCGCCTTCCTTTTTATTTTGTATGTCCATCTGCATCCTATGACGTTCTTGTGAGTGGGTGGAGAAACCAAACTCCAAGTTTTATTTTTCATTAGTGCCTCGTATTCGTCATTCATAGCTTGTTTCCACTTTTTAGATTTGGCTGCTTCACCATAATTTCTTGGTTCAACCTCATTCAATGATAGATTATATACCTTGGGTTTGAAAATCCCATGCTTTGATCTAGTCACCATATGATGTCCGGTTTTTGTTTCTTGTGCTTGAGGTTGACGGTCTGCGTTGATTCTGTCACTGTTGCTTTCCTCGCTTTCATGTTCTTGCTGATTACTGTAAGTTTCTACATTGTTACCATCGTCTGCGTTTGTTTGATTATTGCTTGTATGTGTGTGTATGTTGCATGTGTCATGTCCCTCTTTGTTGTTGTTACTGTTTGTCTCTTGCTCCATCAGTGGTGGCATATTGATAACTTTGATTCCATGATCTTGTCTGCACTCTTCCTTTGTAGCTTGTTTATCTGCATATGGAAAGATATTTTCATCAAATATGACATGCCTTGATATATAAATTTTTCCATTTTTGGCCAAGCATTTATAGCCCTTTTGATTTTGTGGGTAACCAATAAAAGTGCATGGGCATGATCTCATGCTAAGTTTGTGCGTGTTGTAGTCCCTTAGGCATGGAAAGCATAGGCACCCAAAGTTCTTCAATATTTTATAGTCTGGTTTTTCATTGAATATCATTTCATGCGGGGTTCTATTGTTCAACACTTTTGTGGGTAATTTATTTATGAGATAAACAGAAGTGTTGAATGCTTCATTCCAATATTTCATTGGTAATGCCCCTTGTGATAGCAATGTTAAACCAGTTTCAACTATGTGTATGTGCTTTCTTTCGACCAAACCATTTTGTTCAGATGTGTGGGGGCAGGTTAGCCTATGTCTTATCCCCTTTTGGATGAAGAATTTTGTGAGTGGTTTGAAATCACCCCCACCATCTGTTTGTATAGCTTTTACATTGCAGTTGGTCTGTTTTTCAATAAAAGTTATAAACTGAATGATTGTATTGCATGTTTCTGATTTGTTTTTTAGCATGTATATCCACGTGTATCTTGAATAAACATCAACGAGGGATAAATAGTACATGTGTCCTTGATATGAGTTTAGTGGTGCTGGTCCCCACAGATTAGCTGCGACAAGCTCCAGGGGTTTGTTGTACATGGTTTCAGACTTACTAAAAGGAAGTTTGTGACTTTTTCCAAGTTGGCAGTGTGTGCAAGTGTGTTTCACAGGTACATTTTCAAAATAAATGCCATTATTATTTAAAACATTTCTAACAGTTTCCAAACTGGGATGACCAAGTTTCATATGCCAAGAATCAACTACATTATTGTTATCATCATTACATCCATTGTTCCTATTATTAAGGTAATCATAATTGCTACCGCTACTGATGTCTACGTTGTTGCACCATATTTCTTTATTCAAAGCGTTCCCAGTCTTCAAGTTGCCAAATTTGTATAGGCCATCGTGAAGGTCACCCTGTAGTAATATTTCTCGACTTAGGAGGTCTTTGACTAGGCAAAACTTAGGGTGAAATTCAAAGAAAACATTATTATCTTTAGTAAACTTTGAAACACTTAATAAATTTTTGTTAATAGTGGGAACTCTAAGTAAATTGTTTAGCATAAGTTGCCTTTTTCCCTGCATGGTACCTTTACCTATGTGTGTGATGTTGGCAGTGTTGTCGTTACCCATGTGTAGTGATTTCATACCTGTATAGCTTTTGCTTCCAATGTTTAAGTTCTGAAGCCTATTTGTGACATGGTGTGTGGCTCCAGAGTCTGGGTACCACTCGTCCAGTTCCTCCTCATCAATCATGTCTTCATTGCTGGTCTGACCTTTGCCTTTGTCCACAATAGCGCTTTCGTTATGATTGTCCATGGCAACCATGTTTTCTCTTGGTGCTTCGCTGTTTTGGTCTGTTTGCGGTCCACTGTGGTCGCTATTATATCTGAAATAGCAGTGGTTCGCCATGTGTCCGAATTTTTGACAAATTTGGCACTTCACCCTATTGCTGTTGTTCCATCTGCCTCGTCCACGACCTCTCTGTGGTTGATATGCCCTCTGGGGTTGGTATCCCCTCTGATACGGGCCTTCTTGTTTATTTGAATTACTGTTCCTATGAATTTGCTTGTTTTTAGCCGCAACATAATTTGCAGAGAAATCGCCTTGTATAGCTTTCCTTTGGTTTATTCTCCCTTCATGGGCGAGAGGTGCAGATCTGACGAACTGTAAGTCAGGTAATGTTTGTTGAGTCGCAATAACCGTAACTAATGACTCGTACTCTTCGTCTAATCCGAAGGTAATGAACAAAATTTGTTCATTGTCATTTATTTTGTGTCCTACTGCATTCAGTTTGTCACATAATTTTTTTATCTTGCTTAAGTATTCTTTCATGCTCAAGTCCTCTCTCCTTAAGTTTTGTAATTCTCTTCTGTATTGCATCACACGTGCGGCTGACTGTGAGCTGAAAATCTGCTCTATAGTGGTCCATATTTCATATGATGAATTGCACCCCACGATTTGTGACAGTAGATTCGGACTAATAGATGATAGATGCCATGACGATAGCAAACTATCTTGTTTTTGAAAACTGGTATAGTCGGGGTTTGGTTTGGTGTTTCCCCCTTGATCAGTCATCATAATTGGTGGAATAGATAGCGTACCTTTTATGTAATCTTGTAAACCATATCCTTTGAGTGCGATTTCAATTTGATATTTCCACAATATGTAATTATCTTCATCCAGAGATGTGGTAATGACTTGGCTTTTTGGTTTGATTAGGTTGTGCCAGTTTGGTGGAGCATTGTAACAACCTGAAAATCTGGGCCAGTTTAAAATTTTTATTTTGGCAATTTTAGCGAATTTTGATTATTTAAAATGAATTATTTTAAAAAAATATCGACGAGAAATTTATTTTGAACAGAATTCGAATGTATATATTCTATATGTCGTTGTTAGAATATAAATATTTTATTTTAATTATAAAGGAATTGAAAATGGCGCGGTAGTTCGATAATTCGATTTCAAACTTCAATTGAATGTACCGGGTGCAAAACAATCCGGATTTTAGTGAAACCAAAAACATTAGGATCTAATTGATAATATCTTTCCAACGAATCCGAAAACTTGAAATTTCATAGCGGGAATAAAAAGATATGTCCAGTTGAAAATTCTGAATAGTCGCTATGGAATTCAGGCCCTTAAAAATAGACATTTTGCAAACAACATCGGATTTCGACGAAACCACTTTTGTTGGGTCCGTGATGTCAAATAATTGCTAGATTCCAAATTTCATAATTTTTCGAATCAATATGTCAGCGTGGCAAAGGAAAACGCGTTCGACCAGTTTCAGTTGATTTTAATCGACTGGAAAATGGCCATTTTTCCAACGGCCTCAGAATTCGACGAAGTACGGGTAATAGCTTCCTGGTGATTAACGAAGGGTAGACGCAGTTTTTTCTTTCTCTCTCCTCTTCAGCAGAAGGTAAATTTCTTATTTTATTTCTTTTTAAATAAAATGAATTTCATATTGTTTATAAAATCTGAAAATTATAAATATCTTTGAATTGTAAAATATACATTGTTTGTTTTTGAAAGTAAAATATACATTATTTGCTTTAAAATAAAATATAACTTTGGTTTTAAAATATAACTTCGGTTTAGAAAATATATAGAATGGTTTAGAAAATATAAAATTAGTTTGTTTAAATATGTAAAGAAGAAGTTTGAATTTATATAAAGAAGAAGAAAACAAAAAATGAATTTGCTTTGAAAACAAGGTGGCGCGCTACACCGATGCCCCGGTGTGGTGATAAGTGAGCAAGGGTCCTCGCATTTTTCTCGGCGGATGTGAGGGGCAAGGAAGCTAGTCGACGATAGTAGGGTTCGGTTAGGTAGTTGGAATGTAGGGTCTTTAACAGGAAAATTAAGAGAGATAGTGGATACTATGATTAGGAGACGGGTTAACATCTTGTGCGTTCAAGAGACTAAATGGGTGGGTCAGAAGGCGAAGGAGGTGGAGAACACTGGCTTCAAATTGTGGTACACGGGAGAAGTACGTAACAAGAATGGGGTAGGCATATTGATTGACAAGAACCTTCAGAACAATGTGGTTGACGTCAGAAGACGAGGGGATAGGATCATCCTAGTTAAGCTAGTAGTTGGCGAGGCAGTTTTGAATGTCATTAGCGCATATGCCCCACAGGTAGGTCTAAGTGAAGAAGCCAAAAGGAAGTTCTGGGAAGACTTGGATGTCATGGTTAGGAATGTGCATAGTAGCGAGAAACTTTTTATAGGAGGAGACTTCAATGGCCATGTTGGCTCATCTAGCGGGGGTTTTGAGCGAGTGCATGGTGGTTTTGGATTTGGCAGTAGGAACCAAGAGGGTGAAGATATTTTGAATTTCGCTCTCTCTTTTGATCTCATGATTGCTAATACTTTCTTTAGAAAGAGGCAATCACATCTGATCACCTTCAGTAGTGGCCAACAGGCTAGCCAGATTGACTTTGTCCTAACTAGAAGAGATAGTAAACGAGATTGTGTTGATTGCAAGGTCATACCTGGAGAATGTGTCGTCTCACAACACCAGCTGTTGGTGTGCGTGGTTCGTCTTCGGGTGGTGAAGGATAAGAGAGCAAAGATTAGCAGGACGAAATGGTGGAAACTCAAAGGAGATGCTTCACGGGTGTTTAAAGATAGAGTGATGGGAGAAGGAGCTTGGAATGTGGAAGGAGAAGCAAATGTCATGTGGAATGCGATGGCAACTTGCATTCGGAGAGCCGCCACTGAGGTATTTGGGATAACAAGAGGAAGCAAGCGAGAACCCAAGGATTCGTGGTGGTGGAATGACGAGGTGCAAAAGGCTATCAAAGAAAAGAAGGAATGCTACAAACGCATGTACCGTCATAGAAGCGAAGAGAACATGCACAGGTACAAAGTGGCAAAGAAGACTGCAAAGAGAGCAATGAGTGAAGCAAGGGGACGAGCGTACGAAGATTTGTATCAAAGGCTAAGTACAAAGGAGGGCGAAAAAGACGTTTACAGAATAGCTAGGCTACGCGAGAGGAGGACAAGGGACTTCAATCAGGTTAAATGCATTAAGGATGAGAATGATAGACTTTTGGTGAAGGAAGATGAGATAAAGAATAGGTGGAGAGAATACTTTGATAAGCTTTTCAACGAAGAAAGTGATAGCTCTTCGATCGAGTTGGAAGACTTAGCCGATAGCATCAATAGACATTTTGTGCGGAGATTTCAAGAAGCTGAGGTAAAGGGGGCGTTGAAACGTATGAAATCAGGCAAGTCGGTAGGGCCTGATGATATTCCTATTGAGGTGTGGAGATGCTTTGGAGATGCAGGGATAAGATGGCTAACTAAGTTGTTCAACAATATTTTCAAATCAAACAAAATGCCAGATGAGTGGAGGAGAAGCATTTTAGTTCCAATCTTCAAGAATAAAGGAGATATTCAAAGTTGCACAAACTATAGAGGAATTAAGCTTATGAGTCACACAATGAAGCTTTGGGAGAGAGTTTGCGAGCAGCGTTTGAGGAGGTTGACAAGTGTCTCTAGGAATCAATTTGGTTTTATGCCGGGAAGGTCAACCACTGAGGCGATTTTCTTGGTTAGGCAACTTATGGAGAGATACAGGGAGCAAAAGGAAGATCTCCACATGGTTTTTATTGACCTGGAGAAAGCTTATGACAGAGTACCGAGGAGGGTTATGTGGTGGGCGCTAGAAAGGAAGAGAGTGCCATCAAAATATATTACCCTTATTAAGGATATGTACGAGGGGGTTGTGACTAGTGTTAGGGCATGCGATGGTGAGACCAGAGACTTTCCAATTAACATAGGGTTACATCAAGGTTCGGCTTTGAGCCCCTATATTTTTGCATTAGTGATGGATGAAATCACAAAAGATATACAAAGGGAGATTCCCTGGTGTATGCTCTTTGCCGATGATGTTGTGCTGATTGATGAAAGTAGAATAGGGGTTAATCGACAACTGGAGTTGTGGAGGGAGACCTTGGAATCAAAGGGTTTCAGGCTTAGCAGAACTAAAACAGAGTATATGAAGTGTGAGTTTAGCAGTGTCAGGTCAGATGACGGAGATGTTACCCTGGCCGGTAGAGTAGTACCCAAGAAGGAATCGTTTCGATACTTAGGATCTATGTTGCAGTTTGATGGAGAGATTGATAAGGATGTTAGTTTTAGAATTCAAGCAGGATGGGTGAAATGGCGACTAGCATCTGGCATTCTCTGTGATCGGAAGATTCCTCAAAAGCTTAAAGGAAAGTTCTATAGGACAGCAATTAGACCTGCAATGTTATATGGTGCAGAATGTTGGCCTACTAAGAGGCAACACGTCCAGAAGATAAGTATAGCAGAGATACGAATGCTGCGTTGGAGCTATGGGCATACCAGACGAGATCGGATTAGAAATGAGGATATTCGGGAAAAACTTGGAGTTGCACCTATTGAAGAGAAGTTAGTCCAATACCGCTTGAGATGGTTTGGACATATCCAACGTAGACCATACGATGCACCTGTACGTGCTGGAATTCTAGGTCGCGCCGAAGGCCCAAAGAGAGGTAGAGGTCGACCTAAAATGACATGGGAGGAGATAATAAAGAGAGATTTAAGTAACTGGAGTTTATCGGAAGAGCTGGTAGTTGACAGGAGTGCATGGAAATTGGCAATCCATGTACCAGAACCATAGTGGGTTTTGTGTTTTTTTTTTTTTTTAAAGACTTTATTTCACGTTTGCTGAACATTTTTACTTTTTATTTACTATTTTAAATTTTATTTCATTTTTATTGAACATTTTTACTTCTTCTTCTTCTTATTATTTAAAAAAACCCTTTATCAGACGATTTTTTATTTGATTGGTTATTTTAAACACTTTATATATATATATATATATTATTATCATCATTATTAATTTTATTTTATTTTAATTTTGGGTTCCATATCTAGCCAACCCCAACTTGTTTGGGATATATGGCTTTGTTGTTGTTGTTGTTGTTGTTTGAAAATAAAATTAACATTGTTTTTAAAATAGGAATAGCAGATTAAAAAGACGATTTTTATATATTGAATAACGAAGTAAAAATTCGATTTTTATATATTGAATAACGAAGTAAAAATTCGATTTTTATATATTGAATAGCATAGTAAAAATTCGATTTTTATATATTGAATAGCATAGTAAAAATTCGATTTTTATATATTGAATAACAAAGTAAAAATTCGATTTTTATATATTGAATAACAAAGTAAAAAATTCGATTTTTATATATTGAATAACAAAGTAAAAATTCGATTTTTATATATTGAATAGCAAAGTAAAAATTCAATTTTTACATATGTAGTGAATACGGGCAACGAAGATGACAAAAAGGCGATCACGACGAAGGTTTCTGCAAAAGAAGAGTCGTGGTATTGGATAGCTATCGGTGAGAGTTTCTCACTCTTCAATTTCTTTTTTCCTAGTTATATATATATACTAGGATGCAGACGGTGCTTAGTAGCACCCGACACAATCGTCCACAGACCATGGACTTGTTTGTTTGATTGCATAGATTAGTTAGAAGATTTGATTTGAATTTGGTTGTTTGGTGGATTTGATTGATGTGTGAATGGCGTGGGCCTTCACTAGTCCAGGGATAAGGCTAGGCCTCGTCCCGTTTCTAGTATCGTGCCGTTATGCCGCCGAAATTTTCTAAAATAAGTTAGAAAAATAAAAACATCATTTTTATTTTGTAAATGAACTGAATAGAAATCCATGTGTTAAAATAAAATATTTTATCGTTAAAAATATAATTTTTAGCGTGAGTGTGAATAAATAAATATTTATAAACAAATCGACCGATTTGTTTATATACACTATTTGACTGATATCGATTGGGTCGATAAATTTTACACATCGCCCAACTGCACAAATAAAATCTGAGTTTGTTGATTTGAAACCCCACACGGGTGTTGGGATGAAATTTGAAGTTCACTCATCCTGATTAATTAAAATATGTCGATCGATTGATTGACAGGCTGTTATAAGCGTTAGATATCTATATTTGATGCTTATACAGTGTAGTGCACTTTGGTTGATGGTTGATTATTTTTCAATGCTATTATATATGTGTGATGTATGAAAATCCATATAATTAACATTATATGGTGATTGATTGGGCCTCATTCCAATTTAGAAAATAAAGAATATTATAAAATAAAGGTTCATGTGTTGACTGTACTCATTCGTTGAGATTAGTCATGTGTTGAACGAAATATTTTAACAATAAAATTTATATCTTTATCTTTATAAAATAAAGGTTCATGTGTTGACTGTACTCATCCGTTGAGATTAGTCATGTGTTGAACGAAATATTTTAATAATAAAATTTACATCTTTATCATATATAAAATTAGAAACTAACTGGAAAATAGATAAGATGAGTGGTCTCCTGAATATTGATCTGATGTTGGTTTCGGCCTTCGGGGTTAATATGCAGGGAATTGTTCTCTTACTAATTTACAGTTGGAGTCTGACTTAATATCAAACGATAGATACCTTAATTTTCATAAAATATAGTAAATAACAAAAATAGTCACACGTGGACAGTACTCATTCGTTGAGATTAGTCGTGTGTTGACAAAAATATAGAGTCACATATTGAATAGAATAAATTTTCATTTGTTGAATAGAATAACGAATTTATTGAAATATATAAAGCTGTGTTGATTAGAGATGCGCCATTTTGACGCGAACGATATTTATATCGATTATATTCGTTTTTAAAAAACGAAATGAATTGAATATAAAACGATTTCGAAATCAATTGAATATATAATGAATTTGATTTCAATTGAATATAAAACGAATTTGAGTTGAATTTAAAACAAAGTGAAATGAATTCAAATTGAATTGAAATTTGAATTGAATAGAGATGAATTTTAAAACGAATTTATAAGGAAGAATTCAATTTTGATTTGATTTGAAATGGAAGTTGAAAATGTTTTTGAAACGAATTCAAAACTATCTATATAACTCGTTTTAAATAGAAATCGACGAAATATATATTATATATATTGTATATATAATATAATGGCCTGAAAAGAACGCGCCGCGCCGCGGCAGTTCGTGAATTTCGACCATTTATTTCAAACGGACATTACGGGAGATCCGACCGTCGGATTCTCCTAAAACCGGAACCATTGGGTTCGTATCGAAAAGAGCTATCTAACGAATTTTAGAAATTTGAAATCTAACAGTTGGATTTGGAGTTACGTCCAAATCAAATTTGAAAAAGGTCGCTGTAAGTGCAGTTCGATGGCCATTGTTGGAAATCGATTGTACGAGCCTTAATAAAATTATTAAAAATAGTAATAATTTGTGTAAAATCATAAGAAATGATTTGAGAAAAATTGGGGTGAAAAACTCCATATTTGAAAAGATAAAAATGGATCTTATCGAAATGAACTAGTTTTGAACTAAATTTAAAACCCAATTATTTTTAAATAAATAAATTAGATTTAAAAAGGGGTTTTAAATAATTGGAATTTCTAATATATTTGATTGGATTTGAAATGGGTTTATCGTGAACGGTGTTTTAAATAACACTAGTTCTTTAACCCGATAACAAATAGAATGTGATTTGGGTTTGTCGTGAACTGTGTTTTAAATAACACCCAGTTCTTTAACCCAATGAAAGGAGTTTTAACAAATCTGCAATTAGGTTGAAATGTGAATCTATAATCTAAATTATCAAATTTGGCAAATGAGCGAGAATGGAGTATCGCCAGTTTTGCTCCAAAGCGATAGTTAAATCTTTAATTAGATTTGAACGTGAAATGGTAATTAATTTTACCGATAACACCATAGTATTAGATATGGAGTATTACCAGTTTTGCTTCATGGGATGAATAAGTTGGGATTGGGAAATAAAATAAATAATTACTTCGGTGTGGTTCGCTAATCTCGACTAGTTTAGAAAACCATAATTTGGTTTGAAATGACATCCAAAGGAAGATTAAAGGATAAATTTTAAAGAATTTATCTTGGATAAAATTAATGGGAACCTTCCCTAAAAATGTGATTTTGTGAATAAAAGAATATTCAGAATTGGAATGAGGCGTGTGTTGAGTTTGTGTAACATTTGTTTTTAATATACGCGGGTTGTTCGGAAAGGCCGGGTTTATACCCATTCTGAATAACCGATTCGACGATATGTCGAAGATGAAGACGGTGGTCGAAGACCGGAAGTCTTCACATCGTTTGGATTATTACAGACGATCCTGATTGGGCTGTATACCCAAGAGGATGGAAATAGTTGGTGGTCATCCAGACGTACTTGGAGATGGATGGATATGCGAGGAAAGTGCCTCCGGTTCCGTTCAGACCCAGAACGGACTTGTAAATGGATTGTGTGTCTGACATTGGATTTTATTCTGTGTTGATTGATTTCTATTAAATATACATCTGTTTGGCGGCGGAGAATTTATTCTTTTGCTTAACGCCCTTCTCTGAGACGTACGAGCTCAGAGGTTGTATATCGATGGATATCAGTCGCATGGCATGAATTGCCTGTGTGGCACGCTAAGATGCAATGATCAAGGCTTTTGTTGAAAAGCAGAGTCTTGTGGTTGATGATCAAAGCACGGCCTACGTGGCAGCTTTGTGTATAACGTGAATTCGCGAGCCTCACACCCCGGTATGAGTCAAAAACGGGATACGGACTGCAGGGAGAGCACGACGTTTCTTTCTAGCTTTGGTGGTGTCAGTGACTTACCAGCCCTGACATTTATATACTTTTCACCTTTGTGGTTGTTGGATGAGGCGCCTCGATTATAGGTCTGTAAGGACCGGGAAACGTGTGTTCAGGAATTGCCAATCCTCTAACGTAAGTGAGGACCGGCCCTGAGGCATCCAGGGTTGCCCAGAGTGCGTAGCCCTGAGACATTTGCTAGAGTGTCTCGAACGCGGAGAGGAGCTTGCCCCTTGCCTCGACTCATGACGGAAATCCAATTTCCAATACGTGTATTTCGGTCTTATTTGTAGAGCCTAGTATGGCGACATAGTGGGATGGGGCACTTATGTCGTCTATGATTTATATTTATGATTGAAATTGTTTTGACACTATACACTTATTATAGTATCAAATGATTTGTTTTAAACGTATCAAGCATGTTTGGCTGTTATAAGGTAAAACCCTATCCTCCGGCTTGCGTTGCATTGTGTGATGGGACCTGGGTCTTATAATAGCTTCATTTTTCGAAAAAGCATTGTGTTGTTTATTCTATGCACTGGTATTCTTGGGAGGAAACCCGTTCCGTGTTATACGGCGTGGTCCCTTGAATTACTCTCTTTTAAAGTAAAGTTTTAAATAACTGTTTTAGTTCTCACACCAATCACATGACTGACCTGGAGTTTATTGTTTTAACCTAAACTCTGGGTGCCCCTATTTTCCGCATGGGCAGCTAGTAGTTTTGGTTTTGCAGATTTATATTTACAGGATCCTGGTTTACAGCTGGAATGATATCCGGAAAGCTCTGTATCCGTATATCACCTTCAGTTGTGCTTTGTTTTATTTTCCGCTGCAATGTAATTTATTGTAATCTCTGATATTTATCGAATGTAATTTATTCATTTAAACTCTGTATATTCTTGTATCTGATGAAATTGTTGTAATAACAATGAAATGTTCTTCTGTTTGTGTTCTGATTTGTCCTGTTCTCAAAGATCAGGGGTTTTGAACGATCTAGATCGGTTTAACGACTGATTCAGATCGAGCGAAATTCCTTGTCGTCACAAGCATCATGGCCCATGCTACTAGAGACATTGGAGGTGGCTTTGTTGTAATTTGTCATGGCTGTTCAGAGGTCTGCGAGGTAGGGAACTGCAGCTGAAAACCTGAAGAAAAGAGTGGTTCGACAGACAATGGAGAAAAAGGACTTTCAGTTCAGTGTTTAAGCCTTTCGGCGGTGGTGCTCTGATACCAAATTGAAAGTATAAAGAAAAGTAATGGAGATAAGGAGGAGAGATGCAGTAGAAATATGTATTATTAATTGTAACTTTTCTCATACAAGAAAGAAATACAAAGCAAGAGAATATATAATAGATTGCCCAACATTTGGATGCTAAATTTAAGGAGCAACGGTCATGCTATAATTAAGGGACTTTCCTAGAAAGACCCAATGTTCACATGCTAAATAAAGAGCTTAAATTATGGAGCAACGGTCATGCTATAATTAAGGAGTGATGTGCGGTTAAGTGTGAAACCAACATTAGTGCTTAAAAGAAAGAAAACAAGATATTAATTATATACAAACAGTATATATTAATTCCAGCATATATATGCACATTCATATGTAAATAAAATATTGAACTAGTTTAAATGTTTGTATGACTCGGGAGGTAAATTGCAAACAATTTTTGCAACAAATATAAACATATAGTTATATACAAAATCCCAAGACTTACATAAAACAGACCATTTACACTTTGAAATTCGAAGATGACTTGGCATTGTCATTTCAACCCACAGAAATCTGATCTTATCAGATCTACATGTATATTAATGAATTTTGATCTGTATGTACGTATATATACATAACATTGGTCAAGCCAAGTACTAAAACATGCAGATTACCTATGATTTATAAATATTTGATAATTCAATCAGCAATCGTATTTGTTGTTGAAAGATTGTTATATATATAATATCAACGCATTTTGTATATCCAACATGCCCATTAAAAACCCACAATCATCTAGGCCCCTTTTTTTATATGAAACATATTTCATGTTTATACAATATACATATATGCATATGTCAAGTGAAACAGTACGAGTCATAACAGGTTATCTTACCCCTTTATCATATTTGCAATATATATAATTATCATCATAAATATATAATCTCTATAAAAACATTTGGCTATTACTATAAAATTATTTGTAGTTTCAAACTGCTCAGAGAAAAAAAATGATGAGATTCAAAATTTAGTGAAACAATTGAAACTAATTCTCCAAAATAAGTAATTGATCCAAGCTTATTTGGACTAATTAATTTTTCAGTTACAATAGCAGGTTTTTAATCTTCTACCGGATTTGGTTTACATAGATTGATTTATATCAGGATATAAAATATACTATTATATTTAAAATGACTTGAAAATCATCATTATGATTTGCAACTTATCCTATATTCAAGATCAATATCTTTCATGTGTAAAACCCAAAATGTTCATGTATGAGTTGATAATTCACTCATTCGATCAACAAACCTAAATTGTAGTTATTTTTCTAATACCAGTGTGCATGTATTATAAAATAATAAAAATCCAGACTTGATTGTGTATAAGAGGTGTTAACTTATATAAACATGTATCATCAATAATGAAAATGTTTATATGTATGCATAACAGATTGATATGCATCATAGTTTGTCCAACTCAGCTCACAACATACTTCATTATGTTCTTATATGATTCAAAATCATTCAGATTAATATTTGAATATATTGATTTAAAATAAGAACTAAAATGTATATATCATTATATGTATAAATTTTATGACTGAAGTTCATCAAGTATTCATGATCAAAATCATGAAGATGTAAAATCAAAATACTTAACATTGAATCTTTTATTCAATCACTCTATCAACAATCAATTATCTCTTATGATCAAAATTTATATAAATATTTATATACATAACTAAATCAGGATTTTAATGTTCTTAAACCAAAGAACATTTAATTTCATATCCAGTTATAAAGATCAAATCTAAAATTTGCCTTAACAAATTTCTATATGAATGATTTCATTAAAACAAAATTAATCAGAAGGATTTCTTACTGATTCTTTAATCAGTAAAATCAAATTTAATCAAAATAATAAAATATATGATAAATCGGGACATGTAAACTTATTAATCAAACACTTTGATAATAAGTTTAGAATTGTTTATTTGTGTAAATAGATCAATACACTACTTTAGGTCACAACTATGTATTCATAGTATAATCGTACTAGATTCAGTAAATAGAATATATATCTGATATCAATTCGTAATCAAATGAAATGGTTTTTCATTTTACCATCAAACCAATACCGTAAACCCCAATAATCAATTTAGTGTAAAATTTACTTATGAAATTGTAATTCATACAAAGATGCAAACATGAATAAACCCCAAAATCAAAGTTCAATTTGTAATTTCTCGTAATACCCTATGCTCTGATACCACTGTTGGATTTTAATTCGATCGAATCAATTTCCAAAATAAGTATTTTAACAAATTAAAATAAGGATTGATTACAGAATCATAAACTAAAATAAATAAATTAGGATTCCATACCTTCCGTTTGTAGATTCATGAAATTGAAGACGAAGACAATCGATGTATTGAATCGAGGAGCTAAACAAGGCGCTGAGCCTCTAGAGAATCCACTAGAACGTCTTTTTCCTTGATCAAATTGAGGAGGAAATCAAAGGAGGATGCGGTGCAAGCTGCCATTAATTTTTCTAGGGTTAGAAATTGGTATTTGTTCGGTTTTATTATCTAAATAATAATACCCCAGGTTTTTTCCCTGTATTCTATATTTAAAAGGGAAATCAAATATCTCCTTCTTAAATCTAGGCTCTTAACCATAGAAGTGGAACCATCCGAATGTCAATTCCAAATTCAAATAAAATATCAACAAATTGATATTTTATTTGTCCAAAATTAGTTTCTTCTTTGTAACGTTCAATTGTGTGACCTTGTAGGTTATTACAGCATTAGCAATGATTTTAAATCGTATTTAAAATCATAAATAGTGATTGGCATTTAGCAATACATTGTTGCTACCCAAGTTATAATAAGATCAATGATTCAATACAACCTTTCCATGACCAGTGTATCAATGTAATATAATCCTTTAACCAATATATCCAGGATTAAACTCGAGGCATGGATCGTATCATCCTCTTTATAATTTAATCCCGTTTTCTTGATCGATGAGTAGACTATATAAAACAAATCAATATTTGACCACGACCATGCATTTCATAGTCTGACTCAATCAAGAGGCCCATGCATATCACTATAAATATATCGTAGGGTTAAATTCCATCTAGATCATTCATAATTTTCATTCGACTCGAAATGTATCCAATAATCACCGTTATCGTCTACTTAGTCACAAGTAACATTAGATGATATCAAAACACATCCTCGAACAAAATTATAATGATTTCAGGTCTTAGGACCATTACATCACTGTCACTATGAGAATAACTTATGATACTGTTAATTATATTCCATATAGTTATCTCAAAGTGGGTCAGTCCAATACGCTATTCTCCAATACATATTTATGTCTTGACATTAATATCACGTATATTAATGATCAATGAGATGTGATCATCAGTCAATCAACATACTAGCCTCAATGTTTTATTGTTGTCCTTTATAAACAATAAAACTTGACTAGGGACATTTAAGAATTATAATACTCAATATATTATATAATCTCAAGTTCAAGTCCTACTCGAATTATATAATTCCGTATTATTATTCTAAGGACTTATGTTATGTTAATATGTATATTACGTAGTAAATATAACATCATAGAATATTATCATTATCCAAATAAAATAATAACATCAACAATGTTATTAATCAAATAAAATGGATTGCCTCTAGGGCATAAACTCTAACAATTAAATCGATATCCAATTTATACTAAATATCCTTTTATAATATAAATAAATTGTTATAAATTATAAACGAATTCCACAACGACTTTCTGAAAATTTGATTTGGACATAACTCACATTTTACTAGACGAAATCTCGATTTTTCGCTTCCATTAGAAAAATATTGTTCAATAGATTTGAACGTTTCTTGTTTCAAAGAAATCCGACATAAAATGGATTTTGTGTATACAATTGAAGTTCAAAACTCAATATTACGAACTACTGCGATGTTACGAGCTCGATTTAAATTAAATTAATTTTTATACGTTCTAACGTCATTTATTAAATAGATTCGTTATAAAAATTTGAATCTAAACTTAAACAAATCTCTTATACTATCCAATTCACACAATATTGTCAATTCAACTTAATTCCAATTATTTCGGAATTAAATATATTATTCTATTATTTATATTAATTAAATATTCACTATTATTTAATTTAGGTCATTTTAAATTACCAAATCAACATTTAAATAATTAAATTAATTAATTATTTAATCACTAAAAATCCGGGATGTTACATTCCTTGCCCCTTAAAAGAATTTTGTCCTCGAAATTACTAAGGTATAAAAAAAATTGTTACAATCCCTATTAACTAGATTAATAATTATTCGCTTTAAATTTTAACTTCGACTTCAACTGAACCCACTACTTTCATTAAATTATTAATTCATTCTTATTAACGAAAATTTTCAAAAATTTTGTAACACCTTAAATTTTCGGAAAATTTTGCCAGTGTCTCCTTTGTACGGATCAACCGGTACAACTATAACTCGCCTCCCTAGGCCTTCTCCAATTCAAAAGAAAATTAAAAGGCCAAGTGGCTTGCCAAATAGGCTCATAAAAATCTCATACCCAATATAAAATATAAACTTGTACCTTTTTGTCGGGCATTCAACTCTATCTCTTCCATATGCTATCAAGTCAGCATATACAAATGCATTCCCAATCAATTTATCCTCAACACAATTTTTTTACTTATACCCAATCCAAATTCCAATTCAAGCTCGACTTCCATTCTTGATTCCAAACTCTTAACTCACCAGTCCAATACCATTTCAGACTCCTATCTCACAATCCAATATACTTACCCAGCTAAGTTTCATTTCACAAATTTTATTAACTAATTAATTACTCTAACCAGTTATCTCATCTTAGAGCTCTAATCTGATTCTTATTTCAAGAATCAAACCATTTACTCCCCTGAGTCCAATTATATTCCAAAGTCAAATTTTACTCAATATTGTTCTATTTAAATTCAACTTCCACTTAACTGGCTTTAATTCAATTTTAATTTGCTTTCACAAATTTTATTTAAATTTGTTTTTAGTTCAAACAATCTTTTCTTGGGAACTTTAAACAGCTTTGATTTTCTCAAAAATCAAATATTCATTTTGGAATATCAAAACAACTTGTTTTCCCAAAATAATTCTAAATAGTATCTTTAGTAGTAACTTGTCACTTAGAACTCGAAAATGAACACTGGTGATGTGACCAGCATCATTAGGGTTATTTCCCAGCAATTGAAGTGAGTTCAATATTACAACATTTTCAAAACCATTTTTAAACTCTTCCATTTTGAAATTTCTTCAAAATTTCATTCATAATGCTTGTAAAATAATTTAAAATCTCCCAGTATTTTAAAATTCTCATCTATTTAATCCATATCCATTTACAAACACTTTTCCAAGTGTCTAAAGTTTTTAATTCCAATTCTGGGTTAAAACCAGCTTTAAAACATTTCATAATACTTATATGAATTTTATTTGGTTATATATGCATAACTAAATCAATTTTAATCTTATTTGATTAATATAACAACCAACACATCCAATATACGTAATAATAATCTTAAGATAAATATTTTCTTTATATCAAAATATACTTTGGGTAAAATTATTTCATTTACCCTCTTTCAAAACATACTGTGTCGGTTCATCGTACTCGAGTGTTTAGAAACCCCTACCAATAAAGTGGATCAAACTGATCGACTAAAACTCATAAAAAACTCAACCAATAAATCTCCACAATATAAAATCATTTTTATATCAAATAACAAATATGCACTCACATATATAAATACACTCAAACTCAGTCTAGGATATTACTGATGCCATCTCTATTGGGTTACACCATAGAGCCAAGGTAATCACTTAACCTTCAGCTCTGATACCACTGTAACGAACTGGGATTTTCGACCCAGAAAATTGACATTTAACTCATGTCAACTATTCAAGCAACGAACATACCAGATCAATAATAGAAAGAAGTTAGAGGGTGAGAAATAGAAAGAAAGAAGGTTAGAATAGAAGAAGAAGATGATCATAATAGAACAGAATTAGAATAAACGTGAATCTCATAGTGGAACGAATAAAATCTATTATATAACATAACTTTTTGAAATACAAACCTATAACTGTATATACATACCATTTCAGAGTACAAAACATAACATCACATAGGAAATAAACAGTAGCCATAAAATGCTGAAGCGTCCTACTCCAAGTTCTTCCAAGAATATATGTAAAATCCCGACTACTTGACTGCCCGTACAAATTTGGTCACCCAAGAGTTTAGGGTAAAACAAAACAAAATAAACTCTTAGTCAGTCATGGGACTGGTGTGAGTAAACTCCAATCACTTGGTTTAACTTTTAAAATACCTTTTTTAAAAGAAAGGATAATCGTAAGACCGATCCACACATAAACACGGATGGTTTTTTCCATATGATAAACCAAAATATTCTTTAAAATCAATACTCCTCTAATATTATAATAATGTCTAAATCAAATAAATAGCAATCTAGTGGAACGCTTTCATCTCACATTCCACATAAATAATATATAATCAAAAACCATGGGCGCATATTGGGTAATGGATTCCAACTGACAAGGTATGGGACTATCTTCCGACAGTGTATCTCTAGAGAGGAATACACCGGGTTCAACAAGACCATCTTGAAACCCAGGCTAAACATGTCCGGTCACTCATTTTGCTTGGGTGTACCGAATATATTATCACCAACGGTTGGGATCAGCAACTGTTTCCCAAAAGAGACGGCATCGAAATAGATTAAAGAAGCAAATAGATTTTCTCTAGATCAGGTGCCAATATACCCTAATTGGGAGCTACCCACTTAGCCATGCGACTGACCCGATTTTATACCATTTCCCAGTTGTGAGGTTTGAGTTCATAACGTATCTTTTTGACAGATCACACATTTATTTACTTTGGATGCCCCATCGTCATACCCGCCAAATCACAAATTGATTTCTCCAAGAATACCATGGGTATAAAGATAAGAGAAACGAATTCCTCCGCCACCAAACATAAAACATTTGAAGAGATCAACTTACGTGATCTATTAGATATACTCTGTCAGACATTCTTCTATACAAGTTGTCCTGGGACTGGACAAACCAAAGGCAATATTCTATAAACCCACCTTAAGCAATTTCTACCTAGTATTTTCCAGAACAGCCCTTGCATAAACTCTGTCTTCAATTGTCTTCATCATATTTGATTCCCAACTTTAATGCCCATACGGAGTGGGTTTCAGATAATAAACCTGATCCCGGTGTCTCCATATTGACAACAGAAAAATGGTCAAAACTTTGATAGACAGTTATTTAACTATCAAAGGAAAACATCCATACACACAACGATCTTATTCCCAAATGGAAATTTTATCGATCAATCATCAATCAACATTTCTCCCTTCAAATTAATTTATCATTAATTTATTCATTTCCCCATTTCCTGTTTCCATATATTCATAAATTCATGTTTTCTAAATTTAGAAAATACACTTTATCAATATTGGAAAACATTTCCATTTCTTATTCACGCATCACTATCCTACCACATCTATCAGTCTCTAACTGTAAACTAGTATGAGAACAACTTCCTAAGTATAAACCCCGAAGGCCGAAACCAGCATCAAATCGATACTCAAAAAGTTTTTCGACTTAACAAATCTCCAGTCAGTTTCTAATTTCATTAACTCCATTTTAAATTCCTATTTCAAAACCCAATTTCCTTTAAAAATGTATTTATTTGCAAAATATTAACTTTAATCCATAATTCACATCGAATGTGGATAATACTTCTTTTATATAATCAATAAATTCAGACTTATATTTTATTTATCCAATGATAAATATTTTTCTTAATTTATAAACATCAGTTATAAATTATTCTTCTCAATTTATCTGTTAATCTTCTAATAATTCTTTTATAATTCGCAATTCCCTTTTATAATTCTATTAATTTTAAAACAAGCCATATCCATTCAATATAACTATTAATAACTTTCTACATAAGTTTCTTATTTAAATTCCAAACATTTCCTTTTTATAAAATCTATTGATTATATAAAATTCTTCAATTTAATACCCACTTTAAAAATTCATTTTATAATCAAATATTACTTATGGTATTTATAATACCACACCAGTATCATCCAAACACTAACAATCAATTGCAAATAATATATCATATCATATATCATAATGCATGAAAAACAATAATATAAAAGTTGAGGAATCTAGTTGGATCCCTCCAACCTGTTTTCCTGCATCCACGGATGTTAATCACATAAATTATATCAATTTCATATCAATATGAAATTGTATAGCAAATGGACTCGATATTTAAACAAAGACTTATATATATATAAGTATATATATTTATAATAGCAACGGTTGATAATAATCTACCATTTCATCCAAACAATCATCACAAAGAATCCAATAATCATTTATCAACTTTAAAATACTTCTATAAAAATTATAAACGGATCAGAGTTAGTGAGTTTACTCACTTTGGACATTTATCGTTAAGTAATGATAAATTGTCATTGATTTTATTCAGGCATTCTATTTTCTCTGAAATTCTCATGAGCTCTGAATCATTCCAAATTTCACAGGCTTGTAGTGCTCGTCTCTACCATTCCAACGTGACTGACCGTTTGTCAACCTGACATCGTATGGCCAATATATGAAAATTATAAGTTAATACCTTATTTAAATTAAATAAAAGTTTAAATTTTATATTATCACTGGGCTCACCACTGAAATAAGGCCTCTACCCATTTAAAACTACCCAGACCTGCTCGTTCATCTTCTACCATCCGTGAGTTCCTCCAATATACATCACGACGCAAGGAAAAACATGGCCATTACCAATTATTAAAGCCTCATAACTCCTTCATCTCAAAACTAAATCCAGCGCCACCGCAAAAATTGAAATCTCAAGTTCAATCTCCAACATCCTAGCATCAATTTACACATCTCGCGCGTCTCCTACAGAATATGATCTTAAGCTCCTTAAGAAGAACGTCGAGGCAACTCACGACAACTTTCATCATCGATTCCTCCCTAGCGTTGCACGCGAGTACTATTCGACCCCATGAATCCAGATACAATACTAAAAACAAGAATCGAAGCCTCAAATTCATACCATCATCAACCCAAACACGCTTCACACTCACGTTGTAAATCATACAGCGAACAAAAACCAATTGAGCTTCAATGAAAGCACATAGATGTGGCGAGCAACACAAGATGAACTCGAAAATATATTTTTGTTGATTTTAGGAATTTTATTTGGATTATAGAAATTTTTCAAAGATCATACACCTCACGTTTTGGTTGTTTATGAAGTAAACATGGCAGCAGATTTTTCTTTTGACCAGAGGAATGGAATTTTAAGGATTAGGAGAATGGTAGTATATTTATAGGTAGATTTTTTATTTTTTCATCGATTATTATACTAGTATTTAATGAATCGTTGCCTTCGTTCAACGTTTAAAAATTCGTATTATCACATATGAATCCCATTTTCGGTGAAAATGGACATGCAGCTATGATTTGACATTACGGACCCAACGAAACTTGTTTCGTCGAATTCTGAATCCGTTTGCTCACACAACATATTTTTAAAGTCAAAATATTGATTGATTCACAATTAAATCCCATACGGTCACAAAATAACTCCGATTGGCGTGAAAATTGAGATCTAGCAATAATTAATCATTACGGATTTTATAAAATTCGTTTCATCGAAAATGGAGGTCGTTTGCAAAATGGCTATTTTCTAAGGTTTAAATAAACCAATAAAATATAAAATATTGAAAAAAAATTTGATTTAATATTAATAAATTAACATTATCGTATATATCCCAATTGAATATCATATAACTCCAATATAGACATACTTGGATTTATAACTCGTTATTTCAAAATTCGAGTTAAATCTGTATTCAATTTATATTAAAAATCCTTGTATAATATAAATAAATCATTATAAATTATAAACGAATTCCATAGCGACTTTCTGAAAACTTGATTTGGACATAACTTATAATCTACTAGAAGAAATCTCGAATTTTCTCTTTTATTTGAAAAATATGGTTCAATAGATTTGAACGTCTTTTTTTTTTTAAGAAATCCGACATAAAATGGATTTTGTATATTTAATTGAAGTCCAAAACTCAATATTGCGAACTACCGCGATGTTATGAGCTCGATTTAAAATATATTAATTTTTATGCGTTCTAACGTTGTTTGTTAAATAGATTCGTTATAAAAATTCGAATCTAAACTTAACAAATCTCTTATACTATCCAATTCACACAATATTGTCAATTCAACTTAATTCCGAGTATTTCGGAATTAAATATATTATTATATTATTTATATTAATTAAATATTCACTATTATTTAGTTCAGGTCATTCTAAATTACCAAATCAACATTTAAATAAATTATTTAATCACCAAAAATCTGGGATGTTACACCCATTTATTTGGGAGATGTTGTATTTCATGAGTCTGGCTCCGAGACAGCTACAGACTAGCAACCATGCTTTCCACTTAGGAATGTACATGATGTATTTAGACAACTTGGGCTAGGAGCCAACTAGAGCGGACATCAAACACACACACACATTTTGAAAATTGGTATGCTTTTTATTAACATATGAAATAGAAGTACAAAGCAGATTAAAATAAACATACATGCGAAAAGAAAATAAAGCAAAATACATACATAATATAATACTAGATAAGACCCATGGTGAGGTCAGCTCTCCAAGGCTGAAGATTTTCCCACTTGCTGCACCACTTTGTGCATGTTACATCATAAACTTTGCCTATACCAATCTTCTCAAGACCCTTGTTTTGTCAAATGTTGTAACAACCCGTATTTCGATAACATGATTAAGACGAGAATCAAGGCATAATTTAATTTTAAATTCTGAATCAAGTGAAACGGGCTATGCTATGCCATTGCGTTCGTCTCGGAAAAATACGCGAAATAGAGTCCGAGTTTTCGAGAATCGGAGTCCGTATGACCAAGTTATGGTCCGACGAAGTTTTCAGAAAATTCAAGTTCAAAAACGAGTTCTAATTTCGAAAAATTGGCCTAGAAGGCTAGGAGGGAAAATTCCCGCCAGCCACCCCAAGTCGACAGGGCTATCGACTTGGGAGTCGACATGGCATGATCCAAGTCGACAGCCCTGTCGACTTGGGTGTCGACTTATGGTGGCCGGGCTGTTTTGCCTGGTGCACCTGTTTTCTGTCTTGGCTAGGTTTTTGGGCCTGGTTCGAAATCTGATGGTTCAGGTTGATCCTAGGGTTAATCCTAAGGTTCTAATCACTCCTAATCTCTATAAATAAACCCCTAACCTACCCCTAAATCCTCATTATTCATTCTTGCAACTAAACTATGGCAAAATTGCTCCTCTCATGGCCTCCACTCTCATTCTAAAATTCCTAAGTAAATTCCTATGAGAGGTTTCATGATCATGTGAGTGTTAGAGAGTCTCTATGTTAGTATGAAAGCTTCTCAAGTTGATTTCAAGGCAAAAGCTTTGATCTTTGTTCATAAAGATGGGGTTTTTACTGATTTGGAGCTTTCATCTTTGGGTTTTTGGGTGATGGCATGCATAGGCTTCATCACAATCTTTAGTTTAAATCGATTTGTGCCTTCATAGCAATGTAAGCCCTTTCCCTACTCTTAGATATTAACTATGAAGTTAAATGTTCATGTTGCAAGTTTGGGTTTGATCATTGAGAATGATACATGCTATCATGTCATGCAAGTTTATGAAGTCATTATCTTGATCTTGTGAGCTAAAAGCTACAACCTTTATGTTGAAATGTTGCATTATGCAACATGAGAACCTTCATAACCTTTATGTCAACTTGCATATGAAGTCATAACCCTTATATGATGATATATGCGAGTTACTAGTCATCATTCCATGTCTTTTGTCACCATGATTCGCTTATGTGCCAAGTTTGGGTTTATGCATGTTTTTTAGGCTTAAGAATGTAACATGCAAGTTAATGAACACATTTGTGCCTCATTTGCCACCATGATTAACTTGTGGCTTAATATCCATTTTTGTCATGCCTTCGCCAAGTCTATTCTTTTAATCCATTACGTTGTTGCGAACGTATATGCGAGTTTAAAAGCGTTGGGTTATGTTATGGGAAATTTCTAATGACATGAAAATACAACTTGAAAACATGACATGTAAGTATGCTTGAAAATATGAAATTGGGAATTTACCTATTAAGTTAGGTCTACCCATACTATGGAATTGGGAATTTACCTATTGAGTTAGGTCTACCCATATTCTTAAGAAAACTTGAATATGAACATGACACTAGACTAAACATGAAAGTGACCAACTCGAGGTTGGGTTGAGTTTGCAACATAAAGCTACCCGGAACCGACCGGCCTAACTAGTAGTTGCAAACAATAGGACCCAATGTGAGAAGTTGGTCATGTTGTGCTTGAACCCGAGGTTAGACCAAGTTGTGGTGTAAAGCTACCCGGAACCGACCGGCTTAACTAGTAACCACAACAAAGTCTAATGTGAGAGGTTGGGGTGCATTAAGTAATTAATGCCACATGATAGGGTTAAGTTAATTTGATTAATGACTCTTAACCAAATATGACATGGACAAATGGGTTAAGTAAATTGATTAGGCTAATGATACTTAACAAAACATGACAAGGTTGGGTAGGTTAAGTAACTTGATTTGCCTAATGACACTTAACCATTTTTATACGACTAGTGGGCGGGGTTAAGTTAACTAACACTTAACCAAACCAACACGTGAATTTGATACGGTTAATTAAGCTTTCCTAATTACGCTTAACCGTATAATACAGTTAGGGGATGTGGTTAAGTTAATCTAGACTTAACCCATCCAATTCAGTGATTTTGAAGTGGTTAAGTTAACCAACACTTAACCAATCTAACTCAGTAATTTTGAAGTGATTAAGTAACCTATACTTAAACACTCCAACTCGGTTATTTGATAAGGTTAAGTTAACCAATACTTAACCAATCTAACGTGATAACATGATAAGGCTAAGTCACGAATCGTTTGAATACACTTGACCAATTTGACTCACTAATTTGATAGGGTCAAGTTAATACATACTTAACCAACTTGAACATGGTTTGTAGGGTTAGGTATTGGACTTGGATACTTAGCCAATTTTGACATGATTTGTAGGCGGGATTAAGTCATGAACTTAAGTGACACTTAATCCATTACATAAACCCTAATTCGGAGAATTAGGTGGATAACCGTAATTAACAAGAATAACGGGAATAAGGCTAAGTGGAAAACCTTAGTTGAAGAATAGCTAAGTAGTAATTCTTAGTCAAGGAGATTTAGACCAGTACGTAGATAGATGAGTAACCTGATACGGTAGGTCATCGTTTAAGCACACGAGTAGGAGCAAGTTATCTGATTTAGATAAAGGCTCCAGCGAACTGGGTAACGAAGCAGCGGCTTCGGGGAACGTGAGGATATTCTTGGTATCCCTCTGTGAGCTGCCAGGTGATCATACTAGGCTCATGATAGGTTAAGGTCTGCGTTAGAAGAACCAAGAGTATGCCTTGGTTGCTATACGAGCGACCTAAAGACGGGGATGGATAGGGGATAGTCGACGATACACGGTCGTGCCCTAGATAGCATTTCGTCATGCAACCTACCATCTTTGGTCAAGCGTGTACGTACGGAAAGACAGAGAACACCCAAAAGACCATAGTTGCTATCTAATTATGGTTGCGGTAGGGCTAGATTGTGGGTTGGCCAGTAGTGTGTTCTCATACAGGATTTATCCTGTCTTGTCTTTCGCTAGTTGAGGGAGTGGTCTCGTGGGACCATAGCCACGTATAGAAAAAAACAGACCTTAGCATCTGCATCGGCAGATAAATCGAAAGCTCCCGACCGAGTCCTGTATTTCTTGATCTGCCCTGTGACAGGACTCGGATGGCACGATGTGATACATGTGCATACAGTCATGGAAAAACGATTCACGATGAATGCATGGGAAAAAGGGCACGGTTGACGGTTAGCGTAATCCCTAGTGGCCCTAGGTAGTTGAACCCAAACCGAGATACGAAAACGTGCAATAGGTAAGCATAATCCCTAGTAGTCCTAGGTAGCATAAGTCCTAGTTGTACAAACAGTGATTCATATGAAAGAACCTAGCTAGACCTAGGGTAACAGTCCAAAACGGTCTTAAGGATCATGGAATTACGTTGGAGTAGTATAGAACCTCATGGGGAAGCCCGTACGGTCTACGGCAAGGGACTGAACATTTACATGGAAAGAAACATACGAGTTGAGTAACCTATATATGCGATATATTAGGTTGACATGGACCATTACACGACTTTTGAGTAAGGGTCATTCATGGTTAACACATGATACGGTGGGGATACTAGTACGGTAGGTGCAGAGCTAAAAGACAGGATAGATACCATGGGATGTTATACGTGATAGATATCTTGGGGATATTAAACTTGATAGGAACCTGACGAAGGGATATCTTGTTTTATCTTGACATCGTAATTTATCATGACACCTTAGTTTATCTGAGTTCAGTAGTTCATCCGGTTATTTTGATTTAGCTTATTTATCTTGTCATCATGCTTATGTTCATCTCAGTTTCTCATGTCAGTTAACTTTACTAGTTTTTATGCTGATAGTAGATAGGGCTTACTCAGTCTTTTTGACTGACCCGTTTTGTTTTGCTTCTTGTCTTCCATTCCCCCCCCCCCCCCAGGTTACAGGGAGGAAATACTGTTGTTTAGTTCGGACTTCTTCTGCTTGAAGGTCATCATGGATGGCTTGGATTTTTCTTGGCTATGGCTACTTTACTGTTTTACTTGGGGAATAATTTATGAAAATGTCTTTATGCTTCTTTACTATTGCAAGACAGGTTTTGATGTACTCTGATGTAAAAGGCTTTAGACCTTATTTATTCATGTTATGAAAGTTTGATTTTACTTCCGCTATTTTATATGTTCTGTCTTGTGATATTTCTGTGCATGTTTACCAATAATGCCCCTCTAAAGCTAGTGCATTCCTTTGCGAGTGATCCTGGCGGAGGCAGGGTGTTACATTTGGTATCAGAGCAGAAGGTTACCAGACTGGGCAAAAGTTTTTAAAGACCTTCTGAAAACTATTTGAAAATCGTTTACAAAGAAGCATTTTTTAAGAAAATTTTCTTTTAAAAAGAAAAAGGCTATTCCCCAAAGGCCATTAGCATTATCCTTGTTTCCTTTATTGAATCTCTTTCCTTTCTTTCCTCCATCTGTAGTCACAGTGGTTTTAACTGCGACTAGTTTTTTCTATCTACGAAAGTGCTTTCCATACGATGGAGGTGGTTCTCGAGAGACCAGTGGTCGCGTTATAAGAAAGGATAGTGAGAAAGAGGAGAAAGGATAGGAGCTTAAGGATGAGCAACTTGTTGGTATGGCTTAGTCCTCAAAGGAGGGAGAAAGATGAACAATGAAACCCATGACGAGAGAGTACCTTTGGCATGATAGTTAAGTATTATGGGGCAAGGACAAGATCATCGGGAGGGCAATAGTATGCTCTCATTTCTAGGGTACCTCGGAAGGAGGGTAACGATCTTGTTAAAGGTTTAGCTTTTCTTCTCTATCATCCCGTTAGGACTTCGTTTTTCGTATCATTTAAGTCTGCTTCGATAGTTGAGTCTCTGCACCTTAAGTACTAGCGTAATAGAGAATCCCATTTTTGTCTCAAAGTCCTATTGGAGAATCAGTCCATTTTATACTTGACTTGTTTGGATCTGAGAATGTCTATGCCAAGAGTTGAGTTAGGAAATAATGCTTATGTTTATAAGTTATGGATGGATTCTAGGGTTGAAGTGGTTATCCAGTAGGGAGTGCCACTCTCGGTTTTGATAGGAGGGTAGTTAGACCTTTTGACTAGCCTTGGTAATACCCTCGAAGTATCGTGTAACCTTTTTAAGGTCCTATCATGACTAGTTACTTAGAATCCCTTGATGCCTTTATTGGAAATTTGAAGCCCGATCGAGTGGTGTTCGCCGATAAGACGGATGGTTCATTTCACTTATGTGAGGGGTATAGAAATCACCCTAGTAAGTGCGCTTGGTAACCTGGTTGACATCTGTTTACTTTCAAGAGAAAGTTCTTCTACATGGAATACCTTATAGTATATAAACGAGATCCAAGATTCACTAGTGAATTTTGGAGGGCTCGCATGGAATCATGAGTACGAAGGTTTGCGCCAAGTATCCTAGAAAAAGGATAAGTGCAAGTGGAACGAGAGGCGACGAAGAAATGAGTTCCAGCTCATGTTATGGAAACAGGAAAAATAAGGAGCTACGAAACCATGAAGTTAAAGGATGGTTAAAGCACAATGGAATTAAGCTCACGGAAATACGACTTTGATGGTCAAAGACTAGATACGCGCATGATATCTCTTTTTGGGAGAATATCCTTGATCCCTGTTTTCTGTAGAGCTTACTTGTAGGCTATTTTTTTTGTGGACATCCTCTCGGTCCTATTTTCTGTTACAAACCCCGTAAGGAGTTTGTCTTGTTTATCTTCTCGACCCTGTTTCAGGGAATCCTAGGTAGAACCCTATGGATGTAAACATGTATTTGAAACATGTTATGATTGATATGGTTGCAAGTGGTTGCTCGTGGATGCGCGAATACACATTAGATACTAGCTCGACTCGGTCACATTTCATATTGCATATGCACGAGTATTTATACTTGTTTATGGATGAAATCGAATGTATTATCATGCGGTTGTTGCATATGAATGAATGATTGTGCACGCATATAGTATCTATATGACTAGGACTATTTGCATACATGTTGAATTCATGGCACTATACATATTTTGCATTAGAAAGATTATTCAGGCCTGATCATTAGCATTAGCTAAGGAACATGTACACACACGTTTTGCATATATTCATACAGAATTAGAAATCATCTAAGGACAATGGTTGCTTGTGGATGATGATTTGAGTAGATGAATGATGGATGATAGGATATGTTCTTCCTAACTTGGAGATTTCGGGGACGAAATCCTAAAAGGTGGGGAGAATGTAACAACCCGTATTTCGATAACATGATTAAGACGAGAATCAAGGCAGAATTTAATTTTAAATTCTGAATCAAGTGAAACGGGCTATGCCATTGCGTTCGTCTCGGAAAAATACGCGAAATAGAGCCCGAGTTTTCGAGAATCGGAGTCCGTATGACCAAGTTATGGTCCGACGAAGTTTTCAGAAAATTCAAGTTCAAAAACGAGTTCTAATTTCGAAAATTTGGCCTAGAAGGCTAGGAGGGAAAATTCTCGCCAGCCACCCCAAGTCGACAGGGCTGTCGACTTGGGATTCGACATGGCATGACCCAAGTCGACAGCCCTGTCGACTTGGGTGTCGACTTATGGTGGTCGGGCTGTTTTGCCGGGTGCACCTGTTTTCTGTCTTGGCTAGGTTTTTGGGCCTGGTTCAAAATCTGATGGTTCAGGTTGATCCTAGGGTTAATCCTAAGGTCCTAATCACTCCTAATCTCTATAAATAAACCCCTAACCTACCCCTAAATCCTCATTATTCATTCTTGCAACTAAACTATGGCAAAATTGCTCCTCTCATGGCCTCCACTCTCATTCTAAAATTCCTAAGTAAATTCCTATGAGAGGTTTCATGATCATGTGAGAGTTAGAGAGTCTCTATGTTAGTATGAGAGCTTCTCAAGTTGATTTCAAGGCAAAAGCTTTGATCTTTGTTCATAAAGATGGGGTTTTTATTGATTTGGAGCTTTCATCTTTGGGTTTTTGGGTGATGGCATGCATAGGCTTCATCACAATCTTTAGTTTAAATTGATTTGTGCCTTCGTAGCAATGTAAGCCCTTTCCCTACTCTTAGATATTAACTATGAAGTTAAATGTTCATGTTGCAAGTTTGGGTTTGATCATTGAGAATGATACATGTTATCATGTCATGCAAGTTTATGAAGTCATTATCTTGATCTTGTGAGCTAAAAGCTACAACCTTTATGTTGAAATGTTGCATTATGCAACATGAGAACCTTCATAACCTTTATGTCAACTTGCATATGAAGTCATAACCCTTATATGATGATATATGCGAGTTACTAGTCATCATTCCATGTCTTTTGTCACCATGATTCTCTTATGTGCCAAGTTTGGGTTTATGCATGTTTTTGAGGCTTAAGAATGTAACATGCAAGTTAATGAACACATTTGTGCCTCATTTGCCACCATGATTAACTTGTGGCTTAATATCCATTTTTGTCATGCCTTCGCCAAGTCTATTCTTTTAATCCATTACGTTGTTGCGAACGTATATGCGAGTTTAAAAGCATTGGGTTATGTTATGGGAAATTTCTAATGACATGAAAATACAACTTGAAAACATGACATGTAAGTATGCTTGAAAATATGAAATTGGGAATTTACCTATTAAGTTAGGTCTACCCATACTATGGAATTGGGAATTTACCTATTGAGTTAGGTCTACCCATATTCTTAAGAAAACTTGAATATGAACATGACACTAGACTAAACATGAAAGTGACCAACTCGAGGTTGGGTTGAGTTTGCAACATAAAGCTACCCGGAACCGACCGGCCTAACTAGTAGTTGCAAACAATAGGACCCAATGTGAGAAGTTGGTCATGTTGTGCTTGAACCCGAGGTTAGACCAAGTTGTGGTGTAAAGCTACCCGGAACCGACCGGCTTAACTAGTAACCACAACAAAGTCTAATGTGAGAGATTGGGGTGCATTAAGTAATTAATGCCACATGATAGGGTTAAGTTAATTTGATTAATGACTCTTAACCAAATATGACAAGGACAAATGGGTTAAGTAAATTGATTAGGCTAATGATACTTAACAAAACATGACAAGGTTGGGTAGGTTAAGTAACTTGATTTGCCTAATGACACTTAACCATTTTTATACGACTAGTGGGCGGGGTTAAGTTAACCAACACTTAACCAAACCAACACGTGAATTTGATACGGTTAATTAAGCTTTCCTAATTACGCTTAACCGTATAATACAGTTAGGGGATGTGGTGAAGTTAATCTAGACTTAACCCATCCAATTCAGTGATTTTGAAGTGGTTAAGTTAACCAACACTTAACCAATCTAACTCAGTAATTTTGAAGTGATTAAGTAACCTATACTTAAACACTCCAACTCGGTTATTTGATAAGGTTAAGTTAACCAATACTTAACCAATCTAACGTGATAACATGATAAGGCTAAGACACGAATCGTTTGAATACACTTGACCAATTTGACTCAGTAATTTGATAGGGTCAGGTTAATACATACTTAACCAACTTGAACATGGTTTGTAGGGTTAGGTCTTGGACTTGGATACTTAGCCAATTTTGACATGATTTGTAGGCGGGATTAAGACATGAACTTAAGTGACACTTAATCCATTACATAAACCCTAATTCGGAGAATTAGGTGGATAACCGTAATTAACAAGAATAACGTGAATAAGGCTAAGTGGTAAACCTTAGTTGAAGAATAGCTAAGTAATAATTCTTAGTCAAGGAGATTTGGACCAGTTCGTAGATAGATGATTAACCTGATACGGTAGGTCATCGTTTAAGCACACAAGTAGGAGCAAGTTATCTGATTTAGATAAAGGCTCCAGCGAACTGGGTAACGAAGCAGCGGCTTCGGGGATCGTGAGGATATTCTTGGTATCCCTCTGTGAGCTGCCAGGTGATCATACTAGGCTCATGATAGGTTAAGGTCTGCGTTAGAAGAACCAAGAGTATGCCTTGGTTGCTATACGAGCGACCTAAAGACGGGGATGGATAGGGGATAGTCGACGATACACGGTTGTGCCCTAGATAGCATTTCGTCAGGCTACCTACCATCTTTGGTCAAGCGTGTACGTACGGAAATGCAGAGAACACCCAAAGACCATAATTGCTATCTAATTATGGTTGCGGTAGGGCTAGATTGTGGGTTGGCCAGTAGTGTGTTCTCATACAGGATTTATCCTGTCTTGTCTTTCGCTAGTTGAGGGAGTGGTCTCGTGGGACAATAGCCACGTATAGAAAAAAACAGACCTTAGCATCTGCATCGGCAGATAAATCGAAAGCTCCCGACCGAGTCCTGTATTTCTTGATCTGCCCTGTGACAGGACTCGGATGGCACGATGTGATACATGTGCATACAGTAATGGAAAAACGATTCACGATGAATGCGTGGGAAAAAGGGCGCGGTTGACGGTTAGCGTAATCCCTAGTGGCCCTAGGTAGTTGAACCCAAACCGAGATACGAAAACGTGCAATAGGTAAGCATAATCCCTAGTAGTCCTAGGTAGCATAAGTCCTAGTTGTACAAACAGTGATTCATATGAAAGAACCTAGCTAGACCTAGGGTAACAGTCCAAAACGGTCTTAAGGATCATGGAATTACATTGGAGTAGTATAGAACCTCATGGGGAAGCCCGTACGGTCTACGTCAAGGGACTGAACATTTACATGGAAAGAAACATATGAGTTGAGTAACCTATATATGTGATATATTAGGTTGACATGGACCATTACACGACTTTTGAGTAAGGGTCATTCATGGTTAACACATGATACGGTGGGGATACTAGTACGGTAGGTGCAGAGCTAAAAGACAGGATAGATACCATGGGATGTTATACGTGATAGATATCTTGGGGATATTATACTTGATAAGAACCTGACGAAGGGATATCTTGTTTTAACTTGACATCATAATTTATCATGACACCTTAGTTTATCTGAGTTCAGTAGCTCATCCGGTTATTTTGATTTAGCTTATCTATCTTGTCATCATGCTTATGTTCATCTCAGTTTCTCATGTCAGTTAACTTTACTAGTTTTTATGCTGATAGTAGATAGGGCTTACTCAGTCTTTTTGACTGACCCGTTTTGTTTTGCTTCTTGTCTTCCGTTTCCCCCCCAGGTTACAGGGAGGAAATACTATTGTCTAGTTCGGACTTCTTCTGCTTGAAGGTCATCATGGATGGCTTGGATTTTTCTTGGCTATGGCTACTTTACTGTTTTACTTGGGGAATAATTTATGAAAATGTCTTTATGCTTCTTTACTATTGCAAGACAGGTTTTGATGTACTCTGATGTAAAAGGCTTTAGACCTTATTTATTCATGTTATGAAAGTTTGATTTTACTTCCGCTATTTTATATGTTCTGTCTTGTGATATTTCTGTGCATGTTTACCAATAATGCCCCTCTAAAGCTAGTGCATTCCTTTGTGAGTGACCCTGGCGGAGGCGGGGTGTTACAAATGCAAGGCAGTTATACAAATGAAATAACCCCACGTCTTCAAGCAACTATAATTCTGGAATACTTAACCGCACCACAATCTCAAACTACTCTACTAATGCAGTTACGAGGAATGCACCACTTCTTCCAATATGAAATTTTATCATGAAAACAGTAGTTAGGAAATGAATTTCCACTCCTTCCAGTACAAGCTATATTTCAATGTGGACTGCTTCTCTCAAATTGAAGAACTCAATAATATCTCTGATGGAAACATTGTAGAAAACTAGTCTGAAAAACCAAACTAATATCTAAACCGAAATTCTGATATAAGATGACAAAACAACATAGACCTGATAAACCAAAAACATCTCCATTTGAAATTGCTTTAATACTGGTGCGCAGGCTACGAAGGGAAATGTAAAACCTTGAAGTCTTTTGAACAGGAAATCCAAAAACTTATCATCGAATGATCCAGGTTAAAAACCACTTTGATAAATGCCAGGATTGAACTTCAAAACATGATATACCAGAGCTACATGTTTGGAAACTAAAAACAGCTTTTAAACAGCAGTTGTGGAACACGCTAAAACTTTAAGAAATTCGTGACATTTTAACCACAAAACTCAGGATCCAGACTCAAGCAAATCAACTTTGCGAGATCTAGAAATAAAAACCGCCTTGCATATCCGTCCCCATGAGTTATCCAGCGAAGCGTCGATGCTATGATTGGTTCCGATGTGGATTTTGGTGATGTGATGCTCTGGTCAATATTACTCTAGTCATTTTGGAGACCACTGTAAATCTTTAATCAACTACTCATGAACTAACCATCTATTAAATCAAATCAATATGCAATTACAGTCTTTCAATCCCATAAAAGGGCCACATGAGATTGACTAACTTGCAATATATTGACTAAAATTGTTGTGGATGATGAAACAGAAGACCATCTTATCAAGGCACCAGTATCCCCTTTTCTCTAATAGATCGCCAATATCTGAATATGTACTGGAAAAATCTTGATTCATTTTCTATGAATCTACTACTCACAAACTGATAAACAATTTCTTGAAGAAGACAACTACTACATTAAAAACCAAATACCAGATCTCTTTTGAAACTAAAACAAAACTTCAACCAAAAATGGAGAAAAACAAACATGAAAAAAGCCACTGGTGCAGATCTTATAAACCACAGAAAGATAAATCCATACTCTCGCATTCAAACTCAAATAGTACTATTGTCAACATAAACTTCAGACCAAAACGCCTAGCATCCCCAAATCATATGCAAGATAGAAATAGATCAAACAAACATACCAGATGTACAAAAATGTTAAAGAATCAGCAGATCGGTTATGAGGAGTCGAAAGTGATTAAACATTTCCTCGGCAATGCCAGATCCCAACTCCCCCAATGTCTTGATCTCTAGATCTCGAATAGATTCACATCAGATCTGAAAGATCTGCTGTTAACGCGCGATGCATAGATCTGGTGTAGGGTTGGCCATCCGCTTTTGTTGAGGCAAAATCAGATCCGGTTTGATATTGTAGAAATAAAATGAAAAAAAGTGAAAGGCTGATCAACGAGAAAACTCGTTGAAGCTTGCAGATAGAAAATGATAGAATTAAAATGAGAAATGATAGAATTTGAGAATCGCTCACGCATGGCGAATCAGGAGAAAAATTTCTCCTGTCGCCATTAACAAGCGATTACATTCCCACGTGCACACACACACAAACATATATATATATAACATCAAGTGTCAAGGGCTTCCCCATCACTGACTTATTTGGAAATGTTACCCAATTGTTGCATCATTATATGGGCACAGAATAAACTAAGTGATTTCCAACATGATTGATTCTTCTTGCATTATCCACGGTTATCGCTTGACGGATTGAAGGATGTAAGTGTAATTTCCACTTACCTGTAAGAATTTACGCTAATTGAGTCATAATATCTAAAGTAACGTAAATTTTGAATTGTACAGGAAATCCTCCGACGCCAGTTAGATAGGAACATTTGGAGAGAATGCTAACCCTGGAAGAAGTCTCTCTGTTATATCAACATGTAGTTATTGACTTGTGACCATTTTCTTCATTTGGTCGATTTACAGAGAGAAGATCGTTCGATCAATCACGATGACGAGGAAGAAGATGTCGAGGAAGATATACAAGTAGGAGTTGGAGTAGAATATGAAGACAACATGTTCCCCTTCATGCCCCAGTAGTGCCTCTTATTACCGAGGATGAAATGGAAGGATATCGAGATGACGTCGGATGCGAATATGTGGTCGGCGGGAATGAAATTGGTCAAGGAGATGGTTCACCACACACCCTGTGGCCTTCTAAAGTGGTTAAGTTCAAAAAACTGCTAGCTTCGAAGCCAGCCTCTCCTACTTCGACTGCAAATAGACAACTCAAGAGACTGAGGGGAAGTTCAAAGATCTCAAAGATATCCCTTGGGAAATGTTGATATTTTATTTTAGAAACGTCAATGTGGAGAGCTTCTATTCGATCTTAAGGGAACCATTGATGCCGATTGGTATTGGGGATATAACTCCTTTGAGCAAATTATAAAGTGATCCATTAGGGGACACACTAGGACACACATTCACAAAAATTGCACACAAAAACATTTGTTCGCATGTAATTGAATTTGTTCCTAACTCAGGTTTTCCTTCGTGCAGGTACAATGGAAAGAGGGGAATACAAGGATAAATATGACAAAGAAGATATTAGCAAATAGCTCGATGTCAGTGTTCCCGAATATGATTCACATCGACATGGCTCCAGGCATGGGAGCATGATGACTAGTGCCGCTGGTCTAATGAACAATGGGGTAATGAGCATCACTCTCATTAAAGGTTGCCGCCCTCCAAAAGGCAACCAATTAAGACAAGTCAACAAGGAGCTTCGAGAATCACCAAGCAATCTATTGTGCATCCATCTCCACCTCCGAAACTTCCCCTATCACCACCACTGCCAATGCAATCCGACTGTAGTAGGCCATGAAAAGGCTTGAGATTTCAAAAAGATTGCCATTTCCCGAAAGATACAAGAAGAAAGGGAAGGAAGTAATTACATTGGATCCATTTCCTGCTCCTGAAGAACAGATTACAGAGCTTAAGTGCCACCGATGCATTCGATTCCAGGAGAGATTGACAAAGAAATGATTGATTAGGTGTTTGATGTATGCAACCAGTATAGTGTTACAATAAACAATACTGAGAAGGAGTTTGAGGTTATAAAGACAATTGAAAAGGAGGGTATGAAGCTTGATGAAAACTTGGATTAGAGTAAGATGAAGAGTATGGATGAATAAATTGCCCAGTATAAATTCAACTATAAGAGGCCAAGAAGTTGATGGTTGGAATGGAAGAAGAGACTACGAAAGCCCGAAATAGATTTCGAGTGGAATTAAATTACTCCTTCATTAAAATTTCTTCTTTGGAATATGACAACAAGCTCTTCATAGTCAAGAATGAAAATTTAATGGAGGAACTTTAGGAGATTAGGATAGAGAGAGAGAGAGAGACTAATCAGGTCGAAGCTGAGTTAGTCATGAAAGCAAAAGAAGATGCTAAAGACGTAAGACCACCCTTAAACAAGCTAAATAGGTATGGAAGAAGTTTAAGGTAGAACATCATGAGCTTAGGTCTAAGGTACACGAGGTGGAGGGTAACAAAGAGGAACTTGATTCAACAATTATTAGGTTCTACACCCAAGTTCTCCATCATCGCGACTTATCTTGGTTGAATAAAAATGAAAACGCGCTCTCCATACCTAAGAAGAAATTTTTGGATGGCCTTCTACACTAACTATGGTAAAGATAATAAGGAGGAGGTAATGGATAGATATTTGATGGAGGATAAACTAAGAATAATTGAAGAAGGTCAGCGACCTTTAAGAGAAGAGGAGGCAATATCGTTGGCTCAGCAAAAGGGAAAAACTATTGTTATTGAAAGTGTTGTTGTTTCTCATGATGTTAGCCCAGCTGACCGGTTATCGAATTAGGACGCCTCTTCCCAAACTAATGTCACCCCAACCATTGTTGCGGAAGTTCTTCTTCTCAACAAGCTACCACTGATCCAGGCTACAATCCTGTGAATCTCAGCCCTAAGATTGCACTATCTCCAATCCTCAAAGGAAAGACTCCAACTGAAGGCGAGGAGCATAATGTACAAGGTAAATCAACTATTTCCTTGGCTTTTATATGAATGATAAAGTCTTGCAAAGAAGTCACATGGATTTTCGTGAAGTCTCCAGGAAAGGAAAAGGACTAATTATGCTTGGTCTTTGTGCCTCAAGTTCTCAAGTGACAAATACACTAGGGACTACTCCAATCATCCAAACTTCTGAACCTCTAATGCCCTCACTAGTGCTTCAATGAAAGACATTGCCTAGATGATGTCGCGTACGAAGCTGTGATGAAAACCGATTTTGAGGACATAGAAGCTTGGAGGAGATAGGTGAGATTGTTAAATCTGGAGTTAGAGGTGAGTTTGGTGGGCTAAGCCTAAAAGAATTGCTTGAATAACAAAACTCTTAGCATGAGGCCAAGAAAGAGAATACCAAGGTGGAGGAGAAATCTAAGGAAGAGGCAAAGAAATATAAATTTATCGCTCGGCTTTGGCTATGGTTACTTCGAGTGAAGGAGGGAGCACTAAGGAGATCAGAGACGATATTGAGGGGGAGCCTGACTTCGGCAATGGGTTTGAAATTGTTATTTCCTCTAGTGTTACTCCTGCCAAAAGGAAGAAAGGAGCCAGTGGTAATGGTTGTGAAAAGAAAAGGAAGAGAACATTCACCAAACAAATCGCCAAAGAAAAAGCTTGGGAAAGGGAAATGAGGCGATTGCTGAAGGTGGTTTTTGGATGTATATATGCATATTTTGTATTCTTGGCCAAGTTTGTCCAAATGAGGCCCTCGTATTTCTTTTTGGCTTGTAAAACTTGTACTTTTTTGTGAAAAGCATTGCGAATAAAAGTCGAATGCTCTTTTATTCTGTATGAATTCATCTAAGTATTCGAGTTCGTCTGTGCTTTCCGTTATATGTACTTGCACTTGACTACTCGTTATTACACTTAAAATATAGCTAGTCACTTGATAATTCAAGCATTGGTTTGGTGGACCACTCCTGAATCCTTCTTTTAGTCATGGCTTTAGATTGTATGGTTCACCGTTGGGAAGTTCCACTCACAAAGCCTCCTTATAGTCATGGCCTAAAGTTGTGTGGGACAAGTTTCACCCTCAAAATCTCCCTTCAGTCATGGTCTCAAGTCATGTGAAGCCTAGAGTAGTGATTTCCACTCTTGAGACTCCTTTCAGTCATTGGTTTCAAATCATATGGAACTTGGATTTGAAAGTTCCACTCTCAGGACTTCCTTTCGGTCGTGGTCCCAAATTATATAGAACTTAGAGATAGACATCATAGCCAGTCCTTTTACTCACTATCAATGATTTTGGTTAGGGTCGTGGACATTATTTGTTCGCCCTTTATACTTTCATTGAAGCTCTGAGGATCGGAGTTTGGTAAGTGAACGGTTGGTATCACATTCGCTTAGGGTGGAGTAGTTGTCCCTATATCTTGAGATAAATGGTTAGCGGTTGGACACTCAAGTCATGAGTGTATCAGTTGTTTATACTCGGCCTCGTCATTTTTTTAAGGCTTGGATTGGTTGATGGGTGGTCGATTCATACCCATATTTTTGAGGTCTGATGATAGATTTGGAAGAGTGAATCGATGCTAAGCTATAAGGCACTGTATTCTCTTTGTTTTGCGCTCGTATATGCAAGTATATCGTATCACAACTAGCATAATACACATCGTGGATTGAATGGACAGACCGTATGTAACGACCCGGACTTTTCGGCCATTGATTTCGAATATTTAAACTTGTTTTAAATATTATATTCAGAATATTAATGGATTTTAATATTGAATTCGTTAATTAAACGATGAACGAACGTTTAATTTTTATATTAATTTTAAAATGAACTCGAAACTGCATGGTAGTTCGTAATATTGGGTTTGAACTTCAGTTGACTATACATAATACGTTTTAAGTCGGAATTCTGTAAAATAAGAAAAGCTAGGATCGTTGTGATTATAATTTTCTAATGGAAGACAAAAATGGAAATTTCGTCTTGTAAATTGTAAGTTATGTCGAATTCAGAATTCAAAATAGTCGCCATGGATTTTGATTATAAATGATAATGTTATTTAATAAAGTATATAAGGATTTCTATATAATTCAAATATTTTTTTTAACTTGAAATATTAAAGTTGATTTATAATTCCATATCGGTTTATATTTGGAGCCATATATTTTATTTTATTTGAATATATATTCGACGATAATAATTTATTATTATTTTATGGTATCGTTTTGGAATTTATTTATATTATCGATATTTTATAAGCACTTGAAATAACTATTTTTCCAAACGACCTTCGTTTTCAGCGAATAGAATTTTATTGGAATACGTATAGCTAGTTATTGTTATATTTCCAGTTGGAGAATATCGGAGTTGTTTTGTCAATAGGCAGTATTTAAAGGTGAATCGATGGACATATTACGATCTAAATAGCGCTGTTTTTACAAACTGTAATGACCCGCAAATCCGTAACATCAGAGTTGACTATATACATCATACGTCCAACCCAAATATCACGAAAATACGGAACATTTTTTTTTAGAAGAAAGAGATAGAAGAAGAACAGAAACAATAACAGAGAATCTCACATCGCAATGGAACAAAATATAATATATCATATCTTTGAAATACAAAATCTTAACTGTATAACATACACTTATCAGAGTACAACACTTACAACATAACGGAACAACTATAACTGGATAACGCTGAAGCCTCCTGCTCCAAGCTCCTTTAGATAGATCTGTAAAATCCTGAACTACTTGACTGCCCGTACAAATTTAGGCACCCAAGAGTTTAGGTAGAACAAAACAAATAAACTCCGGGTCAGTCATGGGACTGGTATGAGTAAACAGTTTAAAACAGTTTCAGAAAACTAAATGATATCTCATAAGACCACGCCGTATAACACGGAACGGGTTTTTCCCTTATGAAAATCCAAACACTTGACTTATCTTTATATCAAAACTCTTTTGATATTATAATAGTGTCTAAATCAAGTAAATACAATCTAGTGGAACGTTTACATCTCACGTTCCACATATATATACAAATCATAAACCGCAAGCACGTATTGGGTATTTGGTTTTCCAACTATGATAAGGTATGGAACCACCTTCCGCTGGTATATCTCTAGAGGAGAATATACCGAGTTCAACAAGAACATCTTGCAACTCAGCCACACATGACCGACCACTCATTTCGCTTGAGTGTATCGAATGTATATCACCAACGGTTGGGATCAGCAACCGTTTCCCGAATGGGACAGCATCGACAATAGATTTTTAGAAGTAAATGAAACTCTAGATCAGGTGATTATACAGCCTAATAGGTGCGACCTACATAACCATGCTGCTTGCCCGATTTCTGTCATTTACCGGTTGATGAGGCTAGAAGCTACGCTTTATCATCACACCAGACTTACTTCGAATGCCACATCGTCAAATCCATCAAATCACCAATTGACGTCCTCAACAGTACATTATGTGTTAGCTAAAAGAAGTTTCCTTCTCCGCTTCCACTCTTGGTACTGTTGAAGAAATCAATGTACGTGACCTTTTCGGAAATACTCTGTCAGACAATCATCCATACAAGCCACCCAGGAACAGGATGAACCGAAGGCACAATTTCTATTAATAGAAAAAGTCCTTGCACTCTACTCCGTCTTCGATTATCTTTATATAATTTGATTCGCACGCTACTGCCAATACGGAGTGGTTCTTCGGATAATAATCCAACTGGTCTCTCCATATTGACAACGATGGTCAAAACTTCGATAGTCTGTGATTTAACTATCGAATAAAAACAAGTGTTTCGATAGTCGATGATTTAACTATCGAATAAAACAAGTGTTCATCCAAACATCCAACAATCAGTGAGCCTTTAATTAATATTCCATTAATTAAATCTCTTCTCTATTTCTTTATCAATATTTGTTAACCAAATATTTTCAATAACCATATTGGCCCTTTACGTTATTTGGAAAACATTTCCATATATCGCCTTCTTTTTATTTTCTAAACTTTAGAAAATATATGTTATTTATAATTGGAAAATATTCCAATTACTTATCTCTTTTCCAATCTCGTTTATTTCTATACTTAGGAAATATTTAACATCTATTTCCAAGCTTACATTTCATTTAGGTTAAAACGGATGTTGTGTAAAACATCGTTACGACAACCCAAATACTACATTCAACTTAATCTTATTCAACATTGATCTTCGAGCCTGAAATCTTACTATTCATTTGTTAATAATGAAATCAATCAAGTTGGGGTATAACTACCTCTCAGACCTTGACTGAATAACATTTATAACATCAAAACAGATATGACTACTTACTCGAACAATCAATAACATATAACTACTTCTTCACCTTTAAACACGTATACACTTTTTCTTTCTATTCTTACTAGATTTTATTCTTATACTTCCTTTTTGATTATACTATTCTATTTCTAAGTTCGTTTTCTTATTGACTTCTATATATTTTGATATGTTAATTTCTAACTATCAAATTATCTTAAAAATATTCTATCTCCTTAAATTCCCGGAAAAATTCGCCATAACCTCCTTTGTACCGGGAGCATCGGGAAATTTCAAATAGCTTTCCCGGTCCTTCTCATCTCAAAAAGAAAAAGAAAAAGCCAAGCGGCTTGCCGATACGGCGCATAAAATCTCATATATGAATTAAATACGTACCTTTTTGTCGGGCATTCTATTTATTTCACTTCTATACTTTATTCCATACCTGTCTCCTGTATGTCTATACCTGTCCAATCTATTCTATACCAATCGTTTTAACTAAATTTGTTAATTAAATCCGTTAATTAACTTCTTAGTCTAATCCACTTCTATTTATCCAAATCTATTTATTATAGATCCCATTTGAATTTCTATATTCAAATTCCATTTGAAATACTATATTCAAATTCTATAGTTAAACTCCATTTGAATTCTATTATTCAAATTCTATTTCAATTCCTTATATTCAAAATCCATTTGAATTCTTTGCATTATTTATAAACAACGTTTAACTTTAATTCATATCCCACCTTTCCATTTATAAACAACGTTTATAAATTCAATTCAAATCCCATATTTTCATTTATAAACAAAGTTTATAAATTCGATTCAAATCCCATATTTTCATTTATAAACAAAGTTTATAAATTCGATTCAAATCCCATATTTTCATTTATAAACAAAGTTTATAAATTCGATTCAAATCCCATATTTTCATTTATAAACAAAGTATATAAATTCGATTACTTGTTTTATATACCTTCAAAACAAGTTAATATTTTCTATAGTTTTATTTAAAATTTAAATTCTATTTATAAAAATAGAATTCCATTTTTAAATATCAAATACCCTTTTTGATGTTTTTATGAATCAATATTCAAGCCCAGGGATATTTTAAACAATCAAATCAACCAATTTTCAATCATTTGATTTTTAACACATCATATATGAATATATATGAAATCAAACAAACAACAGATAATATTTTTTTTTGAGGAATCCAGTTGGATTCCTCCAACCTGTTTTCCTGCATCCACAGACGTTAGTCAACATAATAATACCCATCCTGCTTCGAGGCAGGATATCGCGGTATAGAAGGTCATCCACTAATCATAGCGTGGGGCGTATAGGGTAATCATCCGCTATGAAACTGCGGGCATCCGCTAATGAGACTGCGGGAATCCAACCAATCATCAACCCAATATATATATAATCGTCAACCAATCCTAAATAACTATATATATATATATATATTTAAAACAATCAGACTAAACAGCATTCAAACAAACAACAACAATTATTTTTAACGATGTAAAAATAATTCTAAACAAACATGTGAGTGAGATTTACTCACATGATTTCCTTTGTCGAATATTCAATTAAAATTCCGAATTGAATTCCATTGCGTAGATAATTCCATTACGATCCAATCTGATAGCGTGTGAACGAATGGTGTTATTTCACAAGTTCGAATCATATATATATATATATATATATATATATTACATATATATATTACATATATATATAACATTTTTAGGTTAATTATCCTTTACCACAAATTTATTTACCTTAATTTCATATGAAAGTAATCATGTCCATGATACAACTAAGTTGCCTACTAACCACTTAAGGTTATATATGTTTATAGGAGTTAAACAAATCAATGGTGTCTCTAGAGAATTATCGTCTTCTTCCTTACAAATCAGAGAATAACATCACCATTTACTCCCTTTTAAAAACATTTAACCATCTATGTATTTTCATTCACTTAAATAAAAATTAACAAATTTTAATTACCTTATTAATCTCCTTCTTTAAGCATTTCATCGAACAACTTAGCTTCACAACAACCTTCCCAGCATCCAAAATGTCGAACACAGTAAACAGAGAGGATCGAACTCCAGGCCTCCACTGAAATCCCCTGTCGCACCAAATCCTAGGGTCGGAATCCTCTCAACATGCTCCAGAAAACCCATGCCCAAACCCACTTTGAACTCCATCGCGATGACACTCCTCTCAACCCAAAGTCCTACATCGCGACTTCACTGCAGCTTTACAGATCGGAGTGACCTTTTTCCTTCACTCCTTTCCACTCTTCGACTGTCGTAGCCCCAGTTATCCCCCTCGCGACTTCGAACTGCCCTGAACCCGATGTCATCGCAACCCTTCACTGGTCCGAACTCAAAACGATTCGCACCCTTTTTCTAAATCTTTGAATGAATTCACGAGCACCTTGTTGCCCCAAAAATCTGAAGCCGTCGAACATCGATCCTCCCTAACAACATCACTCTCGATTTTGGTTTTTGGGAGCGAAGACTATCGTATGAGAAGAGGGACTAACGTCTTCGATTTGGATTGGGTTTCCGATTTATATTGCGATGTTGATTTGATTTGTGGTAGAAAGGAGGGCATCGTTTTGTTTTAGGCTGTGGATATAAAGAGGAGAACGTGCCTTAATTTTTTGCCTAAGGTTTTGTGTGGAGGAAAATGAAATGAAGAAGTTTAATTTTAATTTTATTTATATTTAAACCGGTACACTCTTATTTAAATTATTCTGTGATACCGAACTTCTTTCTAGACCCAACAACTGTCAATTCTAGGGTAAAACCGCTATTCTGAACCCACTGGGATAAGTCACGAAGTCCAGTTCGATCGTCTGTGGAAGATATTTATTTATTTTGATATAAATCAAATTTTAAAACAATAAATTCTGCGATAATAAATTAATATTATTATTCGAATTCAAACAGAAGTCTGAACTGTATATACAGTTTTAAATTTCGAACTGAATTATATTTTCGCGTTACAATGATTTAATATATTCGATATTAAATCGAAATTGATTATTAAACTGATAACTTAATATGAAATTCCACTTATATTATCCACCCAATATTTAAATTAAATATTAAATATTCAAAAAATTAACCCCTAATGATCCGGGTCATTACAATCTTCCCCACTTAAAATAATTTCGTCCTCGAAATTGCTAAGGTAGAAAAAGTGCTACAAACCCAATAACTTTTCAGAACTATTTATGTTGATATTCAACATTTCAAACTTCCTTACGTAACTCTCTTTGGAATTAATCCCTATTCGATAACTCCTCCCTTCGAATAACTATATTCGATACTCTCTCTTTCGAATAACTAGATTCGAAAACCTCTCTTCGAATAAACTATATTCGATTTACTCTATTCTATTTACTCTTATCAATTAACTCTATTGGATTTAACTCTTTTCGATTAACTCCATCGAATAACTAAATTCTATAAATCCTTCGAATAACCAATATTCTATAATTCACTTCGATTAAACTAATCGATAACTCCTTTCGATTAAACTATAATCGATAACTCATTTCGATTAACAAATAATCGATAACTCCTCTGATTTACTAATAATCGATAACTCTTTTTCGATTTACTAATAATCGATAACTCTTTTCGACTAAACTATAATCGATAACTCTTTTCGATTAAACTATAATCGATAACTCCTTCCGAATAAGCTATATTCGATAACTCCTTTAATTATATTCGAATAACTAATATTCGATTTAACTCCATTCGCTTGACTCTAGATCGCAGCGATCACAATGGTTACGCCTGATTCCCCCAGGAAACATCCGACCGCCCTAGGCTATTTGCAGCCCTGCGAATTATGCTAGCAGTCGTACGAAATGGCAACTTATCCTGAGTAACCCTATTTGACTAACTCTACCTCAATAACTATATTTGATCAACTTTAATTGAATAACTAACATTCAATTAAATCCTAATTCGATTTAACTATGTTCAATTAACTCTATCTGGTTAACTCTTTCTCTAATCGATTTATTCTAACTCTAATCGATTATTTCTAACTCCAGTCGACTTCTCCTATTCGAATAACTCCTATTCGAATAACTCCTATTCGATAGCGTTTATTCATTTATAAAGATTTACGTTTAGTAACGGTTCTTCACTTTATAAATGTTCTCTTTAATAACGTTACTTCACCTATACAGGTGTTGTGTACCCCTTCTATTTAAAACTATCGGTGTTAAAAACCAATATCTCTTCTCTATATAAGTTCAGACTTATATATCCCATCTATCCAATGATAAATATTTAATTTAATTTATAAACGGTTATTTATAAATTAATCTTTTCTATTTATCTGTTAAAACAGATTTCCATTTTCTACTCATCTTCTGATTATTCCTTTGATTAAATTCTATTTATTTAACAAATAAATATCTCATCTATAACATTCTATTTATTTTCTATAAATAAATATTTCCATTGAATCTATTTGTAAATGTTTTACAAATATTCCCTTCTAAATTATATTTGTAAATGTTTTTACAAATATTTCTCCTCCTATTTGTTTGCACATAACTTCCTTTGTATTTGCTTTACAAATATATTTCCTTTATTCACACCCAATTCATATTTCATTCACGTTGATTTTACTCAATTTATTCATTTCAGTCCATTTAACTTACTTAAGTTAAATTTTAATTTCAATCATTCAAATTCCCATTAACTAGTTGCTAATTAACCGTTTTGCCTATTTCACCCTTTTTATATTTGAATATCCCTTGTTCAAATATATGTCAATTTAATCATAACTAATCTAATTATATTTTCAACTCGAGTTATATATTCGATTTCGAATATAAATTCTCAATCTCTTCCACTTATCCAAAAGCCCAATTTCGATTCAAATTTCCTTTAACTAATTATTTTCCAATCTAGTTAATTCTATTTAACCATTTAAAATATGATTTTTGTCTTAAAAATCATTTCTCTTACTTCACTGGAGTTCATATTTATTTTATATCCCCAGTTTGAATTTTTCTAATGGCAATTCGAATTTTATTTCCTAAAAATCCTTTTATTTATTTAATTAAACTGTTATGGTTTTATAATGGTTCTGCCGCTGCTTTTCTAAAAATTTGATTTTGACATAACTCAAAATCTATACGATGAAATTCAGATTTTTCTCTTTCATTAGAAAACTATTATTCAACCGGTCCCGACGATTCTTGTTTCAAAGAATTCCGATTTCAATTGAGTTCTGTATACTAAATTGAAGTTTGAATCGCCAATTTGCAAACTGCCGCGCTACGGCGAGCTCGTTTTAATTAATTTATAAATATAAACGTTTTACTTTGTTTAAAATAAATTCAACTCCATTTTGATATATTTTAATATATATCAAATCCATTTTTCCATTTCAACATAATATTTTCGATCTATTTCTCCTCAAATATTCAAGTCCTCTACATTTACAATATTCAAATTCCATTTGAATTTCTTTATTCAAACTCTATATTTGAATTTCCTTCTATTCAATTTCTATTTGAATTTCTTCTATTCAAATTCTATTTCAACTTCTATTTGAATTATAAATATATTCAAATTCCTTCATTTTACTTCTATTTGAAATCTATATTCCAATTCCCATTTCAAAATTCCTTCGAAGTAATATAAATATATACATATATTTATATCTATCCCAAATTCAAAACCTTTGAATTTTCAAACAACTTGTTTTCCTTTCAAACAAATTTCCATCAAAACTTTTCTAAGGCAGCAATTCATCACTTAGAAACTCGGAAATGAACACTGATGATGTTGCGACCATCATCAGAATTATTTCCCAGCTACTGAATGAGTTCAGTGCTATATTTCTTTCAAACTCTATTTCGAAAAATATTTTCCAAACTCCCAGGATTTTAAATTCTTAATTCTGGTTGGAATTCAATTTCAATTTATCTCATTTGTATTTGATTTCATATACAAATTCCATTGGTTATATATAACTATTTCATTTCTTATAATCTTATTCGATTATAATCCTAACAATCAATTCAACGATTTAAAAACAATATCGTGTCCAATCTTCTGTTCAAGTGTTTATAAACTCCTATCGACTTCGTGGTGTCCCACGATTCGACCAAAATTTATAATCTACTCAACAGACTAGTCAACACAATATAAAACAGTTTTTATATCAAATAACAAATACGCTCTCTCGTATATATATACACTCAACTCATTCTAGGATACTACTGATCCTATCTCTAATGAGCACATTTCCACACAGCCTAGGTATTCGCTTAACCTAAGCTCTGATACCAACTGTAATGACCCGCAAATCCGTAACATCAGAGTTGACTATATACATCATACGTCCAACCCAAATATCACGAAAATACGAAACATTTTTTTTTAGAAGAAAGAGATAGAAGAAGAACAGAAACAATAACAGAGAATCTCACATCGCAATGGAACAAAATATAATATATCATATCTTTGAAATACAAAATCTTAACTGTATAACATACACTTATCAGAGTACAACACTTACAACATAACGGAACAACTATAACTGGATAACGCTGAAGCCTCCTGCTCCAAGCTCCTTTAGATAGATCTGTAAAATCCTGAACTACTTGACTGCCCGTACAAATTTAGGCACCCAAGAGTTTAGGTAGAACAAAACAAATAAACTCCGGGTCGGTCATGGGACTGGTATGAGTAAACAGTTTAAAACAGTTTCAGAAAAGTAAATGATATCTCATAAGACCACGCCGTATAACACGGAACGGGTTTTTCCCTTATGAAAATCCAAACACTTGACTTATCTTTATATCAAAACTCTTTTGATATTATAATAGTGTCTAAATCAAGTAAATACAATCTAGTGGAACGTTTACATCTCACGTTCCACATATATATACAAATCATAAACCGCAAGCACGTATTGGGTATTTGGTTTTCCAACTATGACAAGGTATGGAACCACCTTCCGCTGGTATATCTCTAGAGGAGAATATACCGAGTTCAACAAGAACATCTTGCAACTCAGCCACACATGACCGACCACTCATTTCGCTTGAGTGTATCGAATGTATATCACCAACGGTTGGGATCAGCAACCGTTTCCCGAATGGGACAGCATCGACAATAGATTTTTAGAAGTAAATGAAACTCTAGATCAGGTGATTATACAGCCTAATAGGTGCGACCTACATAACCATGCTGCTTGCCCGATTTCTGTCATTTACCGGATGATGAGGCTAGAAGCTACGCTTTATCATCACACCAAACTTACTTTGAATGCCACATCGTCAAATCCATCAAATCACCAATTGACGTCCTCAACAGTACATTACGTGTTAGCTAAAAGAAGTTTCCTTCTCCGCTTCCACTCTTGGTACGGTTGAAGAAATCAATGTACGTGACCTTTCCGAAAATACTCTGTCAGACAAACATCCATACAAGTCACCCAGGAACAGGATGAACCGAAGGCACAATTTCTATTAATAGAAAAAGTCCTTGCACTCTACTCCGTCTTCGATTATCTTTATATAATTTGATTCGCACGCTACTGCCAATACGGAGTGGTTCTTCGGATAATAATCCAACCGGTCTCTCCATATTGGCAACGATGGTCAAAACTTCGATAGTCTGTGATTTAACTATCGAATAAAAACAAGTGTTTCGATAGTCGATGATTTAACTATCGAATAAAACAAGTGTCCATCCAAACATCCAACAATCAGTGAGCCTTTAATTAATATTCCATTAATTAAATCTCTTCTCTATTTCTTTATCAATATTTGTTAACCAAATATTTTCAATAACCATATTGGCCCTTTACGTTATTTGGAAAACATTTCCATATATCGCCTTCTTTTTATTTTCTAAACTTTAGAAAATATATGTTATTTATAATTGGAAAATATTCCAATTACTTATCTCTTTTCCAATCTCGTTTATTTCCATACTTAGGAAATATTTAACATCTATTTCCAAGCTTACATTTCATTTGGGTTAAAACGGATGTTGTGTAAAACATCGTTACGACAACCCAAATACTACATTCAACTTAATCTTATTCAACATTGATCTTCGAGCCTGAAATCTTACTATTCATTTGTTAATAATGAAATCAATCAAGTTGGGGTATAACTACCTCTCAGACCTTGACTGAATAACATTTATAACGTCAAAACATATATGACTACTTACTCGAACAATCAATAACATACAACTACTTCTTTACCTTTAAACACGTATACACTTTTTCTTTCTATTCTTACTAGATTTTATTCTTATACTTCCTTTTTGATTATACTATTCTATTTCTAAGTTCGTTTTCTTATTGACTTCTATATATTTTGATATGTTAATTTCTAACTATCAAATTATCTTAAAAATATTCTATCTCCTTAAATTCCCGGAAAAATTCGCCATAACCTCCTTTGTACCGGGAGCATCGGGAAATTTCAAATAGCTTTCCCGGTCCTTCTCATCTCAAAAAGAAAAAGAAAAAGCCAAGCGGCTTGCCGATACGGCGCATAAAATCTCATATATGAATTAAATACGTACCTTTTTGTCGGGCATTCTATTTATTTCACTTCTATACTTTATTACATACCTGTCTCCTGTATGTCTATACCTGTCCAATCTATTTTAACTATACCAATCGTTTTAACTAAATTTGTTAATTAAATCCGTTAATTAACTTCTTAGTCTAATCCACTTCTATTTATCCAAATCTATTTATTATAGATCCCATTTGAATTTCTATATTCAAATTCCATTTGAAATACTATATTCAAATTCTATAGTTAAACTCCATTTGAATTCTATTATTCAAATTCTATTTCAATTCCTTATATTCAAAATCCATTTGAATTCTCTTCATTATTTATAAACAACGTTTATAACTTTAATTCAAATCCCGCCTTTCCATTTATAAACAACGTTTATAAATTCAATTCAAATCCCATATTTTCATTTATAAATAAAGTTTATAAATTCGATTCAAATCCCATATTTTCATTTATAAACAAAGTTTATAAATTCGATTCAAATCCCATATTTTCATTTATAAACAAAGTTTATAAATTCGATTCAAATCCCATATTTTCATTTATAAACAAAGTTTATAAATTCGATTACTTGTTTTATATACCTTCAAAACAAGTTAATATTTTCTATAGTTTTATTTAAAATTTAAATTCTATTTATAAAAATAGAATTCCATTTTTAAATATCAAATACCCTTTTTGATGTTTTTATGAATCAATATTCAAGCCCAGGGATATTTTAAACAATCAAATCAACCAATTTTCAATCATTTGATTTTTAACACATCATATATGAATATATATGAAATCAAACAAACAACAGATAATTTTTTTTTTTTTGAGGAATCCAGTTGGATTCCTCCAACCTGTTTTCCTGCATCCACAGACGTTAGTCAACATTATAATACCCATCCTGCTTCGAGGCAGGATATCGCGATATAGAAGGTCATCCACTAATCATAGCGTGGGGCGTATAGGGTAATCATCCGCTATGAAACTGCGGGCATCCGCTAATGAGACTGCGGGAATCCAACCAATCATCAACCCAATATATATATATAATAGTCAACCAATCCTAAATAACTATATATATATTTTTAAAACAATCAGACTAAACAACATTCAAACAAACAACAACAATTATTTTTAACGATGTAAAAATAATTCTCAACAAACAGGTGAGTGAGATTTACTCACATGATTTCCTTTGTCGAATATCCAATTAAAATTCCGAATTGAATTCCATTGCGTAGATAATGCCATTACGATCCAATCTGATAGCGTGTGAACGAATGGTGTTATTTCTCAAGTTCGAATCATATATATATATATATATTACATATACATATTACATATATATATAACATTTTTAGGTTAATTATCCTTTACCACAAATTTATTTACCTTAATTTCATATGAAAGTAATCATGTCCATGATACAACTAAGTTGCCTACTAACCACTTAAGGTTATATATGTTTATAGGAGTTAAACAAATCAATGGTGTCTCTAGAGAATTATCGTCTTCTTCCTTACAAATCAGAGAATAACATCATCATTTACTCCCTTTTAAAAACATTTAACCATCTATGTATTTTCATTCACTTAAATAAAAATTAACAAATTTTAATTACCTTATTAATCTCCTTCTTTAAGCATTTCATCGAACAACTTAGCTTCACAACAACCTTCCCAGCATCCAAAATGTCGAACACAGTAAACAGAGAGGATCGAACTCCAGGCCTCCACTGAAATCCCCTGTCGCACCAAATCCTAGGGTCGGAATCCTCTCAACATGCTCCAGAAAACCCATGCCCAAACCCACTTTGAACTCCATCGCGATGACACTCCTCTCAACCCAAAGTCCTACATCGCGACTTCACTGCAGCTTTACAGATCGGAGTGACCTTTTTCCTTCACTCCTTTCCACTCTTCGACTGTCGTAGCCCCAGTTATCCCCCTGGCGACTTTGAACTGCCCTGAACCCGATGTCATCGCAACCCTTCCCTGGTCCGAACTCAAAACGATTCGCACCCTTTTTCTAAATCTTTGAATGAATTCACGAGCGCCTTGTTGCCCCAAAAATCTGAAGCCGTCGAACATCGATCCTCCCTAACAACATCACTCTCGATTTTGGTTTTTGGGAGCGAAGACTATCGTATGAGAAGAGGGACTAACGTCTTCGATTTGGATTGGGTTTCCGATTTATATTGCGATGTTGATTTGATTTGTGGTAGAAAGGAGGGCATCGTTTTGTTTTAGGCTGTGGATATAAAGAGGAGAACGTGCCTTAATTTTTTGCCTAAGGTTTTGTGTGGAGGAAAATGAAATGAAGAAGTTTAATTTTAATTTTATTTATATTTAAACCGGTACACTCTTATTTAAATTATTCTGTGATACCGAACTTCTTTCTAGACCCAACAACTGTCAATTCTAGGGTAAAACCGCTATTCTGAACCCACTGGGATAAGTCACGAAGTCCAGTTCGATCGTCTGTGGAAGATATTTATTTATTTTGATATAAATCAAATTTTAAAACAATAAATTCTGCGATAATAAATTAATATTAATATTCGAATTCAAACAGAAGTCTGAACTGTATATACAGTTTTAAATCTCGAACTGAATTATATTTTCGCGTTACGATGATTTAATATATTCGATATTAAATCGAAATTGATTATTAAACTGATAACTTAATATGAAATTCCACTTATATTATCCACCCAATATTTAAATTAAATATTAAATATTCAAAAAATTAACCCCTAATGATCCGGGTCATTACACAAACGGAGACCGTTTTCAACGAAATTAGTTTCATTAGGACCGTAACGTAAAATTATATCATGGCGTCCATTTTCGTTGTGTTTGGAGATCGTGCGCAGTGGTACGAATTTATAGTAGTAGAAATTAATTAACCATATTAAATGATATATAAAACTTTGTGTTTAATTATTGTACACTCTACCTTCTTAAGTGCTAAGAAATATACTAGCCTGACTAAGTTCAAAAATATGCAGCACACGCTTAAACTACACTTTCTGATAGTATTTTAATACATTTTGCAACAACTAATAATATTCTTACCGACATCCATAACATAAAGTGCCATAACTATGGTGAAGAAAGACGAGTCTGATGCTCCTTCAATGTTTTGTACATGGCAAGCTGACTCGTTGGTAAAGACAAATAAAGATACCAAGAAACCATGATGTACTAAGATAAAAGAAACATCAGTCAACGAATAAATCAAAAATAGAGTTGTGAAAGAACATGCATGACGCATGCGCCACGTGAAAAGCAAAGCGGACTACAAAGCGAAGGCTGCAGGGGCTTAAGATGTACCACGGACAAAATGCATTGAATGAGGTTATCAATTTTAAAATAATATCACAGGCTAATATACATTAGCCCTGCATGCCTAATTTAGTCTTGCTTCATAGCTAAAATGGAACCGTGAGGACGAAGTAAGATTAAACAATTCAAAATACATTTCTCGGCACTCACACTACCAAGCCGTGATGATCAAGTTTACTTCACCCCCACGTTCTTCTCCCTATAAATGGGCATTTCTTTCACTCATTTTTTTCCACTCAGCATCCCCAAACCAAGAAGATTTCTCAAATAAATAATATTATGTAATATAAAACATTTCTTCAATTTATTTCAAACAAGTCTGAAGCCATTTTGAAAGCCATGGAAGCTCCTTCGTGAGCACAGTAGACTGGACGGAGGGATTATCGAAGAGAGTTGAAGCATGACGGGTGGAGGAGCGGTCGCCTCAGATGACCGGACGGTAGTAGGAGGAGCTGTCGAATAAGGAAGCATTTCTGCGTGGGGCTACAGGGCGTTAGCAAGGGTAGGACCGATCGGCGTTTTTAGCTGGGTCGGGGGAAAGGCAGGGATGGTGAAGGGGGAGGGTCCGATGGTGGTTGACGTTGCGGTAGTGGGTTGAAGTGGAGTCTGTAGCTAGCGGAAAACAATAGATGTTGGCTTGGAAAAAAATAAGAAGCAGTAGCAGCTTTCAGAGGTTTAGAAATGGGGTGGTAGAAGTATGGGATGAAACAGAAGTAAGGAGGAAAAAAATACCGAACTGTTGGAATCACGAAATGACACAGGGAAGGTTTCAGGGAGGAACGAAATACTGGGGAAGAAGAAACTATTTAAGGTGGTGCGGGTTTGGGTGTTGAGGAGGACATGGGCTTGAATCTGATTTACACGGCTTGGCCCAGTTTCCTATATATATTAAAAAAATGATGAGAAATAGAGGTGCGTTGGGATGGACTGACCCAATACTTTGGAGCTGTTATCTGTATGTCGGCTAACACGTCCAGTACATCCCATGTTGTTATCGCTAGGCTTCATACTACCGCACCCTTGCCGATCTTAGATTCTATGAAGATGGTTATTATGGAGTTATCTTCAATGGAAAATTTTTGGGTAAACATTTAATGCTGCTAAACATAACTCATTTCAACTGTGCCAGTTTTACTTTGACCTCTATATACTCATCGTCAACCATGGTTTCTTAACCGAAAAATAATAGATGACCATATGTCTAAAATAAATGTTATTCATATTTATTATGGTTTGAAGTAGGAAGGGATGAGGAGTTTTAGTAGGAAGCTCTAGCATATGGTATCGAGAAGAAGGATTAGAGTTTGGAGCGGGGTGTTCGTATGTGCATGGACATGGACCAATATAAATTAGGGTAAGGCCCATTGGTGTTCAAAATTAGAGTTTAAATTTAATTAACTGGTTATGACATTATAATATTTGTAACGTATTTGTTCGCTATCAGAATTGGACAAGTCTGGTACCTTGGCCCGTGAACCATCGAGTCTTTGAATGCAAGTTGCGTACGAGGCTATTAGGTCGAGTGCACGTCTATTTGGGCGTCATGTAAAATAAAAGTCTGGTACCTTGGAACCATACAGACGAACACTTCGACATGGAGCAGGTTTAGTCAAAGTTGGTTGCTATGAGAATTTTTAATTAAATTAAACTCCCGTTTAATTTAATTAAAACGAACTGTTTCACTGACAAACAAATCAAGATGAGTTAAACTCACTCAGTTTCCCCCACTTAAAATTATTATAAGTCGGGTTTATTATTTGTGTGCTATATTTGCTAAATACTGGTTGATTTGATGATTGTTTGGATGCATGTTAAATATTTTTATATCAATTATTTAAATTAAATGGTTGTTTAATTTAAATGAAATAACATCATTATTTTTAACGATGGTTCCAAATAAGGTAACTTACCTTGTTGGTTAAGTTTATAATAATATAAACGTATTTAAATTAAATTGGATGCTTGAATGATTATTATTGGTTGATAGCTATCAGTTGAATTGATTTTTTGCATATGATCATTATATGAACTATTTAACCATGTGATTGGATTATTGAATTGGTTATTGATTGTTATACCCAAATTCAACATTTGATGGTTAGTAACCAATGAGTGATATAGGTTGAGTAATTTATAGCAGATGGCCAAAATACAAACGGTTTAGTTAAGATTGATTTACAGTCAGGTGAATCGATAGAAATAAAGTTATGAAATCTATTTTATAACTAAATATAGATTTTTTTTATATATATTATGAAGTTATAAAAAGGAAATAAGCAAACCACATATATATATTGATTGTTTTGACCATCATTTTTGTACCAAAAACTGCCGTGTGCGAAGCACGTGTTTCACCTAAATTATTGAATGTTTTCTTTTAAAACTAATTCTAATATTAATAAGATGGATGCAAGTGAGAAAGGACTAACGTATCAATTTGTGAATGATATTAATTGACAATTAAATAAGATTACTTTGAAATTTATTATTATTTATTTAATAATAATCGAACTAAATATGATTATTTAAATTAGTAATATTATTTATTTATTTAAATGGATAGACGAGTTAGTGTTGATTAACGGGTTAATCATGTTTTAAAATTGACCAAGCCAACTGTTTTAACGGAAATTGATTATTTAATTAAATTAGTTTGTGTCGATTAATCTAAAACAATTTAGTGAATATTTGTTTTAACTTAATAAGATTTTAAGAGAAAATTTGGATATTTATCCCAGTTAAGGATAAGGTAAATTTATGATAATTTAAAGGAATCACTTCTTAAATGAAGTTCATTTAAGTAAGTAATCGAAGTTAGTAATGAATATAAATCGAATTTCAAAGTGAGTTTATGAACGGGTTTATATTTAAATCGAGTTGGGTCAGTTAAGTTATAAAATGGATTTTTAAGCAAATGCGATAAGCTTAAAATAACGATTTGAATTAAGAAGGGGAAATTGAGACGAAAAGGGTTTATATTAAACCAGAGTCGTATAAACGGGTTTATAAAGAGATGGAAAGTTTAATCGTAAATTTTAAAATAACGTTACTTAATGATGGTGTTAAGTGGGATAGATAAGTTTTGAAATAAGATTTCATAAGGGAAATGATTAAAAAGTTAGAAAAAGATTATTGTAATTTAATTTGGTTAAAAGGCGAGTAATAGAAGTTATAATAAAGATCTGAATAATTAAACAAATACTTTAAAGAAGTTAAAGTTCAAAAGGGTGATGTTTTATTAATCATTTACTAAATCCATAAATTTAGTTATAATAATATGTTTTAAAAAGGGGATTTCAAAAGTAAGAAGGTTTATAAAACCGTATGGCAAATAAATAGTAAAATGGTAATTGTTGGTATTAGAACGAATACGGGTTTTTGAATTTCAATTCATATTTATCTTAAGATAAGAATGATGTTGATCAATGTCTGAGAGGTAATTAGAATACCCCAACTTGAACGACTTCAGGATTATCAAAGGATGATATTAGTTGTAATAGGGGAAATGTCTTTAGAAATAATAATATAACGTTATTTGAAAATGTTGGAAATATATATATAATGGAATTCCTGATTAAAAGGAATTAAAAAGGGGCTTGAGAAGGTAAAGTGATATTTCCATAATAAAAGGAATAAAAGGAGATTGCTGAAAATATAATGATATTTTCAAAAAGAATAAAGAGATGAGATTTAGAATGGATATTCTAAAAGATAAGTGATAATTATGGTGTTCAAATAACAAAAACAAAGGAGATATCGTAACGATGGTTTAAAAAGGATAAGTTGAATCGGGTTCCCAATTATAGACAATAAGTAATGTGTAGCAATGGTTTGAAAGGATAGTTAACGGGAAATTTGGATATGGAATTTGATATGATTTTATGATATTTCTCTAAGTATATAATAAAATAATTTGAGAATATTTATATATTAAAACTAATATATTATCTTTGGTATTACGACTGATACATTATTTTAATGGCCAAGTGACGCTGTGTAATAAACGAGTGGATCTATTCTATTTTGGTTGTTTATTTTGATAGTTATATAACCGACTATCAAAATCTAGTCCAACGGTATTGGTACGGAAAGACCGAGATCTAATTTATATTCGAAAACCATTCCAACCAATAAATATGAATACGTGAAATATGCTGATTGAAGATGGAGCAATTGAAGACCGTAAATCTTCATGAGTGGAAGAACTATTGTTAAATACCTCTGGCTGATCCCTAAACTTAACAATGATTCTGTCGTGATTGGAATCTACGAATTGCAAGGACTACTTGCTACTGATCTAGGGTGATTCCTAGGATATGGTAGGAGAGTGCCTTCGGTTTGTCCAGTCCCAGGACAACCTGTATGGATGGATGCCTGATAGAGTATTTCCAAAGGAATCACGTACGTTGATTTCTTCAAACGTACCAAGCTGTTGGCATAGAAGGGAAACTTCTTTAGCTTAACAACAAGAGTATTTTTGTGGACGTCAATTAGTGGTATCTGGCGGATTTGACGATGTGACCTTCAATGTGAATGGTGGCCAGATGTTCCGGAAAGAAGATTCAAAACCTCAAGACTCATCAACCGGGTAATGACAAAAATCGGGCAGGTAGCATGGCTATGTGGGTCGCATCCATTAGGGTGTATAATCGCCTATCTAGAGAAATTTATTTTGCTTCTTTAATCTATCGATGTTGTCCCTTTTTAGGAAACGGTGGGTAGCTCCCAACCGTTGGTGATATACATTCGATACACTCAAGCGAAATGAGTGGTCGGTCACGTGTGGGCCGGGTTGCAAGACGTTCTTGTTGAACCCAGTGTATTCGCCTTTAGAGATACAATATCGGCAGGTGGTTCCATACCTTGTCATAGTCAGAATCCAATCTCCAATAAGCGCCCGTGGTTCTGTTTGTATATGTGGAGCGTGAGATGCAAGCGTTCTACTAGATTCTATTTATTTATATTTAGACATTATTATAATATCAGAACACTATTATAATATCAGAATAAGATATTGTTTTCAAAATGTCTTGTGTTATCGTAAGGTAAAAATCGTCCGTATTTATGTGTGGATTTGGTCTTACGATTAACCTTTTCTTTCAAAAGAATTTTTAACTTTAAAATCAAGTTGGATGATATTATAAACCTAGCGAGTTTTTCCCACTCTGGTTCACCAGACTGACCCGCTATTTGTAATGCTCAGGTTGGACCGGGTTGTACAGGTTCATGTTATCGGATGATGTGAAGTTCAGTGATGAGATGAAGATGTTCAGACGTATGATATTAACTAGTATTATTCCGCTGTGTGTTGTATATGAGGACAGGTAATTATAACTGTCCAGATGTGTTGATGTACTCTGATGATTGTAAGTTTTTGTTTCAAAGCTCTCTATAAAGTTTATTTATACATTATATTTTGTTCCACGGTAATATGAGACTCTGTGTTTTGTCGGTTCCTCTTCTTCTTCTATTCCAATATTCTTTCTTTCTTATCTCATTCTTTATTTTCTTTCTAATAATGTTCGAGTATTTTCGATACTTGAATGTTGGACATGGTGTTTTGTGTTGATTTTCGGGGTCGAAAATCCCTGTTCGTTACAGTGGTATCAGAGCTATTGGTTTAGTAATAACCTTGGCTCTGTGGTATATCTCGATAGAGATTGGGTTAGTAATACCCTAGATCGATTTTTGTGTATATATATGAGAGTGTATTTGTAAATTTTATATACAAGTATTTTGTATTGCGTTGTTTGATCGGTTCAAGCTGAACTGACAAATTGATACAATATTGTTTTGTAAAGTGGGTAGATGAAATTATTTTTCCTAAATTGTATTTTCATATAGAAAAGAAATAATTTTATTAAATTATTGATATTGGTGTTGATTGATTGGGTGGGAATACAAATAAGATTGTAAATTTGAATGGTTAAATAAACCCAGAAGGGAATTTAAATTATAGAATTTGTGAGTAAAAATAAATATATGGAATTAAAACAATAAAGAGTTAACTTAAAAATAGGTTAATATGGATGATTGTGATTGATTATTCATTGGATAATGAATTGGTTGAATATAAGAATTCATTAACAGTTGAACGAACTGAAAACTAGAAAATAAATTTCAGTATAGTTAAATTCAATTAAAAACCCTTATGAAATAAAAGTGAAATGATTTAACCTTGTATTTGTTATTGGCATTGGATATTGAGTTAAGTGTAGGATTGAGGGAGAGAATGAGCTGTTAATACTTTGGTTTGAAATTAGAATTTGAGTTGCTCGACAAATAGGTAAACCTTAATATATTGATTTAATGATTGATTTTATACCCCTGAGATGGGTAGCCGCCTAGTTTTGTTTTCTTCTGATTGATGTGAGGCCCAAAGAGGCAATTTGTAGTTGTTTGGATCGAATATACAGAGGAGGTGCTGGCGAATTTCTCTTAAAATTTTAAAACTTAGAATATTTGTTGATAATAATTTTAAATAGTTATGCAGAAATAAATTGGGTTTGAAGCAATATTCTTACTTAGCAATTTCGGGGATGAAATTTTTTTAGGGGGGAGAATGTAACGACCCGGACTTTTCAGTCATTGATTTCGAATATTTAAACTTGTTTTAAATATTATATTCAGAATATTAATGGATTTTAATATTGAATTCGTTAATTAAATGGCGAACGAACATTTAATTTTTATATTAATTTTAAAACGAACTCGAAACTGCATGGTAGTTCGTAATATTGGGTTTGAACTTCAACTGACTATATAGAATCCGTTTTAAGTCGGAATTCTGTGAAACAAGAAACGCTTGGATCGTTGTGATTATAATTTTCTAATGGAAGAAAAAAATAGAAATTTTGTCTTGTAAATTGTAAGTTATGTCGAATTCAAAATTCAAAATAGTCGCCATGAATTTTGATTATAAATGATAACGTTATTTAATAAAGTATATAAAGATTTCTATATAACTCGAATATTTGTTTAACTCGAAATATTAGAGTTGATTTATAATTCCATATCGGTTTATATTTGGAGCCATATATTTTATTTTATATGAATATATATTCAACGATAATAATTTATTATTATTTTATGTTATCGTTTTGGAATTTATTTATATTATCGACATTTTATAAGCATTTGAAATAACTATTTTTCCAAACGACCTCCGTTTTTAGTGAATAGAATTTTATTAAAATACGTATAGCTAGTTATTGTTATATTTCCAATTGGAGCATATCGGAGATGTTTTGTCAATAGGCAGTATTTAAAGGTGAACCGATGTACATATTACGATCTAAATAGCGCCGTTTTTGCAAACGAAGACCGTTTTCAACGAAATTAGTTTCATTAGGACCGTAACGTCAAATTATACTATGGTGTCCATTTTCGTTGTGTTTAAAGATCATGCACAGTGGTACGAATTTATAGTAGTAGAAATTAATTAACTATATTGAATGATATACAAAACTTCGTGTTTAAATGATTGTACACTCTACCTTCTTAAGTGCTAAGAAATATACTAGCCTGACTAAGTTCGAAAAAATGCAACACATGCTTAACTACACTTTCTAATAGTATTTTAATATCATTTTGTAACAACTAATAATATTCTTACCGACACCCATAGCATAAAGTGCCATAACTATGGTGAAGAAAGACGAGTCTGATGCTCCTTTAATGTTTTGTACATTGCAAGCTGACTCGTTGGTGAAGACAAATAAAGATACCAAGAAACCACGATGTACTAAGATAAAAGAAAAGTCAGTCAACGAATAAATTAAAAATAGATTTATGAAAGCACATGCATGATGCATGCGCCACGTGAAAAGCAAAGCGGACTACAAAGCGAAAGCTGCAGGGGCTTAAGGTGTACCACGGACAAAATGCATTGAACGAGGTTATCAATTTTAAAATAATATCACAGGCTAATATACATTATCCCTGCATGCCTAATTAAGTCTAGCTTCATAGCTAAAATGGAACTGTGAGGACGAAGTAAGATTAAACAATTCAAAATACATTTCTTGGCACTCACACTACCAAGCCGTGATGATCAAGTTTACTTCACCCCCACGTTCTTCTCCCTATAAATGGGCATTTCTTTCACTCATTTTTTTCCACTCAGCATCACCAAACCAAGAAGATTTCTCATATAAATAATATTATGTAATATAAAACATTTCTTCAATTTATTTCAAACAAGTCTGAAGGCATTTTTGAAAGTCATGGAAGCTCCTTCGTGAGCACAATAGACTGGACAGAGGGATTATCGAAGAGAATTGAAGCCTGACGGGTGGAGGAGTGGTCGCCTCAGATGACCGGACGGTAGTAGGAGGAGCAGTCGAACAAGGAAGCATTTCTGTGTGGGGCTACAGGGCGTTAACAAGGGTAGGACCGACCGGCGTTTTTAGCTGGGTCGGGGGCAAGGCAGGGATGGTGAAGGGGGAGGGTCCGATGGTGGTTGACGTTGAGGTAGTGGGTTGAAGTGGAGTCTGTAGCTAGCGGAAAACAATAGATGTTGGCTTGGAAAAAAATAAGAAGCAGTAGTAGCTTTCGGAGGTTTAGAAATGGGGCGGTAGAAGTATGGGATGAAACAGAAGTAAGGAGGAAAAAAATACCGAACTGCAGGAATCACGAAATGACACAGGGAAGGTTTCAGGGAGGAACGAAATACTGGGGAAGAAGAAACTATTTAAGGTGGTGCATGTTTGGGTGTTGAGGAGGACATGGGCTTGAATCTGATTTACACGGCTTTGGCCCGGTTTCCTATATATATTAAAAAAATGATGAGAAATAGAGGCGCGTTGGGATGGACTGACCCAATACTTTGGAGCTGTTATCAATATGTCGGCTAACACGTCCAGTACATCCCATGTTGTTATCGCTAGGCTTCATACTACCGCACCCTTGTCGATCTTAGATTCTATGAAGATGGTTATTTTGGAGTTATCTTCAATGGCAAATTTTTGGGTAAACATTTAACGCTGCTAAACATAACTCATGTCAACTGTGCCAGTTTTACCTTGACCTCTATATACTCATCGTCAACCCTATGGTTTCTTAACCGAAAAATGATAGATGACCATATGTCTAAAATAAATGTTATTCATATTTATTATGGTTTGAAGTAGGAAGGGATGAGGAGTTTTAGCAGGAAGCTCCAGCATATGGTATCGAGAAGAAGGATTAGAGTTTGGAGCGTGGTGTTCGTATGTGCATGGACATGGACCAATATAAATTAGGGTAAGGCCCATTGGTGTTCAAAATTAGAGTTTAAATTTAATTAATTGGTTATGACATTATAATATTTGTAACGTATTTGTTCGCTATCAGAATTGGACAAGTCTGGTACCTTGGCACGTGAACCATCGAGTCTATGTATGCAAGTTGCGCACGAAGCCATTAGGTCGAGTGCACGTCTATTTGGGCGTCATGTAAAAAAAAGTCTGGTACCTTGGAACCATACGGACGAACACTTCGACATGGAGCAGGTTTAGTCAAAGTTGGTAGCTATGAGAATTTTTAATTAAATTAAACTCCCGTTTAATTTAATTAAAACGAACTGTTTCACTGACAAACAGATCAAGGTGAGTTAAACTCACTCAGTTTCCCCCACTTAAAATTATTATAAGTCGGGTTTATTATTTGTGTGCTATATTTGCTAAATACTGGTTGATTTGATGATTGTTTGGATGCATGTTAAATATTTTTATATCAATTATTTACATTAAATGGTTGTTTAATTTAAATGAAATAACATCATTATTTTTAACGATGGTTCCAAATAAGGTAACTTACCTTGTTGGTTAAGTTTATAATAATATAAACATATTTAAATTAAATTGGATGCTTGAATGATTATTATTGGTTGATCGCTATCAGTTGAATTGATTTTCTGCATATGATCATTATATGAACTATTTAACCATGCGATTGGATTATTGAATTGGTTATTGATTGTTATACTCAAATTCAACATTTGTTGGTTAGTAACCAATGAGTGATATAGGTTGAGGAATTTATAGCAGATGGCCAAAATACAAACGGTTTAATTAAGATTGATTTACAGTTAGGTGAATCGATAGAAATAAAGTTATGAAATCTATTTTATAACTAAATATAGATTTTTTATATATATATTATGAAGTTATATAAAGGAAATAAGCAAACCACATATATATTGATTGTTTTGACCATCATTTTTGTACCAAAAACTGCCGTGTGCGAAGCACGTGTTTCACCTAAATTATTGAATGATTTCTTTTAAAACTAATTCTTATATTAATAAGATGGATGCAAGTGAGCAAGGACTAACGTATCAATTTGTGAATGATATTAATTGACAATTAAATAAGATTATTTTGAAATTTATTATTATTTATTTAATAATAATCGAACTAAATATGATTATTTAAATTAGTAATATTATTTATTTATTTAAATGGAAAGACGAGTTAGTGTTGATTAATGTGTTAATCATGTTTTAAAATTGACCAAGCCAACTGTTTTAATGGAAATTGATTATTTAATTAAATTAGTTTGTGTCGATTAATCTAAAACAATTTAGTGAATAGTTGTTTTAACTTAATAAGATTTTAAGAGAAAATTTGGATATTTATCCCAGTTAAGGATAAGGTAAATTTATGATAATTTAAAGGAATCACTTCTTAAATGAAGTTCATTTAAGTAAGTAATCGAAGTTAGTAATGAATATAAATCGAATTTCAAAGTGAGTTTATGAACGGGTTTATATTTAATTCGAGTTGGGTCAATTAAGTTATAAAAGGGATTTTTAAGCAAATGCGATAAGCTTAAAATAACGATTTGAATTAAGAAGGGGAAATTGAGACGAAAAGGGTTTATATTAAACCAGAGTCGTATAAACGGGTTTATAAAGAGATGGAAAGTTTAATCATAAATTTTAAAATAATGTTACTTGATGATGGTGTTAAGTGGGGTGGGATAGATAAGTTTTGAAATAAGATTTCATAAGGGAAATGATTAAAAAGTTAGAAAAAGATTATTGTAATTTAATTTGGTTAAAAGGCGAGTAATAGAAGTTATAATAAAGATCTGAATAATTAAATAAATACTTTAAAGAAGTTAAAGTTCAAAAGGGTGATGTACCACGACAAAATGCATTGAACCAGGTTATCAATTTTAAAATAATAGCACAGGCTACCATATACATTAGCCCGGCATGCCTAATTTCGTCTAGCTTCACAGCTAAAATGGAGCCGTGAGGATGAAGTAAGATTAAACAATTCAAAATACATTTCTTGGCACTCACACTACCTAGTCGTGATGATCAAGTTTACTTCACCCTCACGTTCTTCTCCCTATAAATGGGCATTTCTTTCACTCGTTTTTTTTCCACTGAGCATCACCAAACCAAGAAGTTTTCTCAAATAAATAATATTAGGTAATATAAAACATTTCTTCACTTTATTTCAAACAAGTCTAAAACCAGTTTTGAAAGTCATGAAAGCTCATTCGTGAGCACAGTAGATTGGATGGAGGGATTATCGGAGAGAGTTGAAGTCTGACGGGTGGAGGAGCAGTCGCCTTAGATGACCGGACGGCAGCAAGAGGAGCAGTCGAACAAGGAAGCATTTCTGTGTGGGGGTACAGGGCGTTAGCAAGGGTAGGACCGACCGGCTGAAACGACCCGAAATCCCCCTTGCAGGAAATCACAGATTAAGTTGAGGACAAGTCACATTAGAACACAAACAGAAGAACATTGCATTGTTAATTACAACAATTACATCAGAATACAAGAATATACAGAGTATAAATAAATATTATACATTCAATAAATATCAGAGATTAAAATACATTACATAGTAGCGGAAAATAATACAAAACACAACTGAAAGTAATACGCGGATACAAAGCTTTCCGAGTATCGTTCCAGCTGTAAACCAGGTTCCTGTGAATAAAAATCTGCAAAACCAAAACTACTAGCTGCCCGTGTCAAAATAAGGGCACCCAGAGTTTAAGTTAAATCAATAAACTCCAGGTCAGTCATGTGACTGGTGTGAGAACTAAAACAGTTATTAATCTTTATTTTAAAGTTAGGTAAATCAAGGGACACGCCGTATAAAACGGAACGGGTTTCCTCCCAGGAATACCAGTGCATAAAACAAACAGCGCAATGCTAAACAAAGAAAAATGAAGCTATTATAAGACCCAGGTCCCATCAAACAATGCAACGCAAGCCGGAGGATACGGTTTTTACCTTATAATAGCCAAGAATGCTTGGTACGTGAAAATTTCATGTTTTATTATTACTATAAGTGTATAGTGTCAAAACTATTTCAATCATAAGTATCAATCATAGACGGCATAAGTGCCCTATACCATTATGTCGCCATACTAGGCTCTACAATCCAAACCGCAAAATCACGTATTGGAATTTGGATTTCTATCTGTGAAACGAGGCAAGGGATCGTCCTCACTGGCTTCGAGACTCTCTAGCCCGAGCCTTAGGGTCAGAGCGCATCGACCCTTAGTTCGTCAGGGCCGGTCCACCGATGTGGATTAAAATGCCTGAACACTGCGTTTCCCCGCCCTTTGGGGCGTAAACGAGCCAAATGACTCCATCGGCTCCACATAGTCACCGATATATCCGAGGCGCCTCACAGCAGCAACAACCACACAGGTGAAAATAATATAAATGTCAGGGCTGGTAGGTCACTGACACCACTCTAGCTAGAAAGAAACGCATGCCCTCCCTGATGTCCTCTCCCGTTTCTGGTTCACAACCGGGGTGTGAGGCTCGCGAATCAACGCTACAAAAAGCTATGCCACACAGGTCGTGCTTTGATCATCAACCACAATACTCTGCTTTTCAACAAAAGCCTTGATCATTTTCCACTTAGGCATGCCACACAGGCAATTCACTCCATGCGATTGATATCCATCAATATATAACCTCTGAGCTCGTACGTCTCAGAGAAGGGCGTTAAGCAAGAGAATAAATTCTTCGCCGCCAAACAGATATATATTTAATAGAAATCAACCACATAGAATAAAATCCAATGTCAGACACACAGTCCATTTAAAAGTTCGTTCTGGGTCTGAACGAAACCGGAGGCACCTTGTACCTCGCATATCCATCGATCTCCAAGTACGTCTGGACGATCACCAACTAATTCCCTCCTCTTGGGTGTACAGCCCAATCAAGATCATCAGTAATCACCCAAACGATGTGAAGACCTCCGGTCTTCGACCATCATCTTCTTCCTCGACACATTGTCGATTCAGTTATTCAGAATGGGATAAACCCGGTCTTTCTGAATAACTCGCGTATATAATAAACAAGTGTTACACAAACACAACATACGTCTCATTCCAATTCAAAATATTCTTTTATTCAAATATTCTTATACTTTGGGACAGGCTCCCATTAATTTTATCAAAGATAAATTCTTTAATTTTATTCTTTAATCTTCTTTTGAATATCAATTCAAATTAGTCGGGATTAGCGAACCACACCGAAGTAATCATTTATTTTATGTCCTAATCCCAACCTATTCATCCCATGAAGTAAAACTGGTAATATTTCATATCTAACACCATGGTGTTATCGGTAAATTTGATTACCATTCACGTTCAAATCTAATAAAGATTTAACTATCGCCTGGAGCAAAACTGGTAATACTCCATTCTCGATCATTTCAATCTAATTAAAGATTCATTAAAACTTCACTTGGTTTTTATCTTCCCAAAAATCAATATTAATGATTGTTTAACTTGGGAAACCATATCATGTCTTTAACTGGGTTAAAGAACCAATGTCAATTAAAACACGGTTCACGATAAACCCAAAATCACATTCCATTCCATTCCAATTTATTTTATTAAATTGGAAAACTTTACTTTGGAAAACCTCCTTTAAATCTTAACAAAAGATTTATAAATTCCACATCACATTTCACTATAAGTCGGGTTAAAGAACAAGTGTCGTTAAAACACAGTTCACGATAAACCCAATTCCCATTTGATATTAAATATAAGGCTCTGAATAGAAAATATATCGGCTTATATTCAATATCAAATTCTACGACCAACAAATATCGTATTGGAAATAACGATATAAATATATCTTTCAGTTTTCCATAACAATACCTGTATAATCACGAAATCCAACATCGGAATATTCCAAAGACAATTTCGATTCAAATCCATTCCAATTCAATTACTGGAAATTCTGGTTACTTTTAAAACCCTTTCAAATCCAATTTATTTATTTAAAAATAAACAAATTATTATTCTATTTCAAAACTAGTTCATTTTGATAAAAATCTATTTTTATTTTTCCAAATATGGAATTTTTTTCCATCCCAATTCTTCCCAAATCATTTCTTATGATTTTACACTAATTATTGATATTTTTAATAATTTTATCAAGGCTCGTACAATCGAGATTTCCATCAACGACCATCGAACTGCACTTACACCGACCTTTTCCAAATTTGATTTGGACATAATTCCAAATCCAACCGTTAGATTTCAAATCTCTAATATTCGTTAAAAAGCTCTTTTCGATACGAACCCAACGGTTCTGGTTTTAGGAGAATCCGATGGTCGGATCTCCCGTAACGTCCATTCGAAGTCAATGGTCGAAATTCGCGAACTGCCGCAACACGGCGTATTCTATTCAGGCCATTATATTATATATATATATATAATATATATTTCGTCGATTTCCTTTTAAACGTATTTTATAAATCGTTTCAAATTCGTTTTCAAAACGATTTCAACTTCATATTCAATTTTTAATCGAAATTGAATATTCCATATCATTAATCTATAAATGATAATATTCTCAAAGCGTTATATTTTGAAATCACTTCCTTTTTCTGTATTCACTATAAAAATGAATAAAATCAATATAAACATCGTTCACGTCAAAATGGCGTCAATCTAATCAACTCGGCTTTATGTATTTCAATAACTTCGTTATTCTATTCAACACATGAATATTTTCTTTTATTCAACACATGAATTTATATTTTATTCAACACATGAATGTTCTTTTATTCAACACATGAAATTTATATTTTATTCAACACATGAATATTCTTTTATTCAACACATGAAATATATTTTATTCAACACATGAATATTCTTTTATTCAACACATGAAATATATTCTTTATTTTCTAAATTAGAATGAGACCCACTCAATTACCATATAATATTATTTATATGGATTCTATACAACACATGTATATAATAGCAATGATAAATAATCAACCATCATCCAAAGTGCACCACACAACTGCAAAAGCATTAAATATAAATAATTAACGCTTACACAGTCTGTCAACCAATCGGTCGACATACTACTAAACAATTGGGATTAGTGTACGTCGATATCATCCCAACACCCGTGTGGGGTTTCAAATCAACAAACACAGATTTTTATTTGTGCAGTTGGGCGATGTGTAAAATTTATCGTCCCAATCAATATCAGTCAAATCAGTGTATATAAACAAATCGTCCGATTTGTTGATTACTATTTATTTTATATACACGTTAAAAATTATATTTTTAACTATAAAATATTTTTCACTATAAAATATTTTATTCCATTCCACATCACACAATCAACTTTCACAACACACCAATTAAACAAACAAGTGATCCGTGGTTTGTGGACAACGGGTGTCGGGTGCTACTAAGCACCGTCTGCATTCTAGTATATATTTCAACTAGAAATAAAAATAAAAGTGAGGAGTTCTCACAATTGGGTTCCACTCCGCCGTGTTTTACTTCTGAGCCGTTTGGATTTGTTTGGAATTCCAATGCAGTCTCTACCATGCTGTTCATAATAAAAATTATATTTTTATTGCTTCCTTCCAATAAATAAAAATCATATTTTTATTTATACTTCATATATATATATATATATATATATATATTTACATCGCTACTTCTTATATAAAGATCGAATTTTTATATATAATAAAAATCGAATCTTTTGAATGTTAAAAATCACTTCTTTATATTGTCAAACATCTAATCTTTATTTTCAAAGATCTAAACTTTATTTTCAAAGATCTAACCTTTTTCAAATTAAAAATCAAATCTTTATTTTCGCTACTTCCTTGTAAAGATCATACCTTTATAATACTCTTCATATGATAAAAATCATATTTTTATTATGTTGTTTACATAAAAATCATATTTTTAATGGTTATTCAAACAAATAAAAATCACACCTTTTCTTATCATAAAAATGATAACTTTATATGTATAAAAACTATATTTTTATTTACATAAAAACTATATTTTTAAAACAACATCAAACGAATAAAACTCACATTCATCGAGTGAAGAAGAAGGAGGGGGGAGGTTCCTGCGCTGCGTCGGAGTGCTGGAGGGTGGCACTAGGGCTGTAGATGGCGGAAGTGGCGCTCGTGTGACCGGAGGGGCTGTGTCTCACGGTGGATCGAGGAGAAAAGGGGGAGTGTGAGCTGCGATTGAGGGGGAGGGGGTTGCTGAAGCTCGCAGGGTGTAGGGAGGCAGCCGGTGGCGTCGTTTAGTGGTGACAGGGTAGATGGTGGTCAGGGGAAGGTCCAGGTGGCGGTGGCGGTGAGATGTGGGGTCGGGCGTTGCTGTTTGGGGGTGAGTTTCTCGAGATGGATGGGAGGAGAGAGGAGGGAGAAGGAGGGGGTGGCGGAGGTGATGAACGGCGGCGGTCCCCCATCGTGGTGATGCGACGGAGGGTGCAGGGGAGGGGCGCTGGTGAAAGGGAGTGATGGCTAAAAAGGAATCGGGTTTTTCCTTTACTAATTTAGGTTTAGAGAGGGGGTAATATATATATTTATAATTTAATTATTTTAAATTTTCCAAAAAGCAACTTTTTATTCTGAACTCTAAACGAGACACAACGACTGTCGCCCCTAGCTAATTAACCCCATTCCGAACACAATGGGATATGTATCGCAAGCCAATTCAGCTGTTTCGATCAGTTTTCGCTAAAATCAAAATATAAATCTATATATTGAATTTAAACGTACATTTCGATTTACTGGGGTAACATACGGACCCCAAAAATTACAGAAAAATTATTTCTAGCTTCGTACTGACGATATGGTCCTAAAAAAACTAATTTCGTCAAATTTGAAGATCGTTTGAAAAATGGCCATTTTCTGGTCGATCGAAATTGATCGAAACTGTCAAAACACGTTTAACTTCGCCACACTCACATATTGATTCGAAAAATTATGAATTTTGGAATCTAGTAATAACTTGACATCGCGGATCCAACAAAATTGGTTTCGTCGAAAACCGAGGTCGTTTGCAAAATTTCCATTTTTAAGGGCCAGAATTCCATAGCGACTATTCTGAATTTTCAACTGGGCATAACTTTTTATCCCTGCTATGAAATTTTGATTTTTCGGATTCGTTGGAAAGATATTCTCAAATAGATTCTAACATTTTTGGTTTCACTAAAAACCAGTTTATTTTGAATCCTGTACATTCATTTGAACTTTGAAATCGAATTTTCAAACTACCGTGCCATTTTCAATTCCTTTTATAATTAAAATAGATATTTATATTCTAACGTCGATCTATATAAATATATACGTTCTATTTCTGTTCAAAATAAATTTCTTGTCGTTAATATTTAAAATAACTCATTTTAAATATTCGAAATTCATCAAAATTGCAAAAATAAAAACTTTAAAATGGCTCAGATTTCCGGGTTATTACACCGGCGGTTGCAGCTGGGTCGGGGGCAAAGCAGCGATAGTGAAGGGGGAGGGTCTGATGGTGGTTGACGTTGCGGCAGTGGGTTAAAGTGGAGTCTGTAGCTTGCGGAAAACAATAAATGTTGGCTTGGAAAAAAAATAAGAAGCAGTAGCAGCTTTCGGAGGTTCAAAAATGGGGCTGTAGAAGTATGGGATGAAACAGAAGTAAGGAGGGAAAAAAATATCGAACTGCAGGGATCACAATAATATATATGGAAGGTTTCAGGGAGGAACGAAATACTGGGGAAGAAGAAACTATCTAAGGTGGTGCGGGTTTAGGTGTTGCGGAGGACATGGGCTTGAATCTAATTTACACGGCTTTGGCCCGGTTTGCTATATATATTAAAAAAATGATGAGAAATAGAGGCGCGTTGGGATGGACTGACCCAATACTTTGGAGCTTTTATCTGTATGTCGGCTAACACCTCCAGTACATCCAATGTTGTTATCACCAGGCATCATACTACCGCACCCTTGCCGATCTTATATTCTATGAAGATGGTTATTATGGAGTTATCTTCAATGGAAAATTTTTGGGTAAACATTTAACGTTACTAAACATAACTCATGTCAACTATGCCACTTTTACCTTGACCTCTATATACTCATCGTCAACCCTATGGTTTCTGTAACACCCCTAAGTCCCACATCGTGGAAGCCTGTGTGAAGTGGGTACTTATATAGTAGATCTCATCTCTTACTAACGCCGAGGCCTTTTGAGGAATAAAACCCTACACCTATACGGTGGCTAAGTTGGGGACAATATCTTGCGTGAACGGAGATGCGAGTTGTTACAGTGGTATCAGAACCAATACCCAGCCGGAATTGTGGCTCCTGTGTGGACCGCAGCGCCTGGGTGAGGTGTTTGTGAGCCAACGAGGACGTTGGGCTCTGTAGGAGGGGAGAATGTAACACCCCTAAGTCCCACATCGTGGAAGCCTGTGTGAAGTGGGTACTTATATAGTAGATCTCATCTCTTACTAACGCCGAGGCCTTTTGAGGAATAAAACCCTACACCTATACGGTGGCTAAGTTGGGGACAATGTCTTGCGTGAACGGAGATGCGAGTTGTTACAGTTTCTTAACCAAAAAATAATAAATGACCATATGTCTGAAAATAAATGGTATTCATATTTATTATGGTTTGAAGTAGGAAGGGATGAGGAGTTTTAGCAGGAAGCTCCAGCATATGGTATCGAGAAGAAGGATTAGAGTTTGGAGCGGGGTGTGCGTATGTGCACGGACATGGACCAATATAAATTAGGGTAAGGCCCATTGGTGTTGAAAATTAGAGTTTAAATTTAATTAATTGGTTACGACATTATAATATTTGTAACGTATTCGTTCGCTATCAGAATTGGACAAGTCTGTTACCTTAGAACCATACGGACGAACACTTCGACATGGAGCTGGTTTTGTCAGAGTTGGTAGCTATGAGAATTTTTAATTAAATTATACGCCCCTTTAATTAAATTAAAACGAACCGTTTCACTGACAAAGAAATCAAGGTGAATTAAACTCACTCAGTTTCCCCCACTTATAATTATTATAGGTCGGGTTTATTATTTGTCTGCTATATTTGCTAAATACTGGTTGATTTGATGATTGTTTGGATGCATGTTAAATATTTTTATATCAATTATTTAAGTTAAATTGTTGTTTAATTTAAATGAAATAACATCGTTATTTTTAACGATGATTCCAAATAAGGTAACTTACCATATTGGTTACGTTTATAAAAATATAAACGTATATAAATTAAATTGGATGCTTGTATGATTATTATTGGTTGATCGCTATTAGTTGAATTGATTTTCTGCATATGATCATTATATGAACTATTTAACCATGCGATTGGATTATTGAATTGATTATTGATTGTTATACCCAAATTCAATATTTGTTGGTTAGTAACCAATGAGTGATATTGGTTGAGGAATTTATAGCAGATGGCCAAAATACAAACGGTTTAATTAAAATTGATTTATAGTCAGGTGAATCGATAGAAATAAAGTTATGAAATCTATTTTATAACTAAATATAGATTTTTTTTAAATATATTATGAAGTTATGAAAAGTAAATAAGCAAACCACATATATATATTGATTGTTTTGACCATCATTTTTGTACCAAAAACTGCCGTGTGCGAAGCACGTGTTTCACCTAAATTATTGAATGATTTCTTTTAAAACTAATTCTTATATTAATAAGATGGATGCATGTGAGCAAGGAAGAATATAGCAATTTTTGAATGATATTAATTGATAATTAAATAAGATTATTTTTAAATTGATTATTATTTATTTAATAATAATCGAAGTAAATAAGATTATTTTTAAATTGATTATTATTTATTTAATAATAATCGAAGTAAATAAGATTATTTAAATTAGTATATTATTTATTTATTTAAATGGAAAGATGAGTTAGTGTTGATTAACGGGTTAATCATGTTTTAAAATTGACCAAGCCAACTGTTTAACGGAAATTGATTATTTAATTAAATTAGTTTGTCCAGATTAATCTAAAACAATTTATCGAATAGTTGATTTAACTTAATAAGATTTTAAGAGAAAATTTGGATATTTATCCCAGTTAAGGATAAGGTAAATTTATGATAATTTAAAGGAATCACTTCTTAAATGAAGTTCATTTAAGTAAGTAATCGAAGTTAGTAATGAATATAAATCGAATTTCAAAGTGAGTTTATGAACGGGTTTATATTTAAATCGAGTTGGGTCAATTAAGTTATGAAAGGGATTTTTAAGCAAATGCGATAAGCTTAAAATAACGGTTTGAATTAAGAAGGGGAAATTGAGACGAAAAGGGTTTATATTAAACTAGAGTCGTATAAACGGGTTTTTAAAGAGATGGAAATTTTAAGCGTAAATTTTAAATTAACGTTACTTAATGATGGTGTTAAGTGGGATAGATAAGTTTTGAAATAAGATTTCATAAGGGAAATGATTAAAAAGTTAGAAAAAGATTATTGTAATTTAATTTGGTTAAAAGGCGAGTAATAGAAGTTATAATAAAGATCTGAGTAATTAAATAAATACTTTAAAGAAGTTAAAGTTCAAAAGGGTGATGTTTTATTGATCATTTACTAAATCAATAAATTTAGTAATAATAATATGTTTTAAAAAAGGGATTTCAAAAGTAAGAAGGTTTATAAAACCGCATGGCAAATAAATAATAAAATGGTAATTGTTGGTATTAGAACGAATACGGGTTTTTGAATTACAATTCATATTTATCTTAAGATAAGAATGATGTTGATCAAGGTCTGAGAGGTAATTAGAATACCCCAACTTGAACGACTTCTTGATTATCAAAGGATGATATTAGTTGTATTAGGGGAAATGTCTTGAGAAATAATAATATAACATTATTTGAAAATGTTGGAAATATATATATATATAATGGAATCCCTAATTAAAAGGAATTAAAAAGGGGCTTGAGAAGGTAAAGTGATATTTCCATAATAAAAGGAATAAAAGGAGACTGCTGATAATATAACGATATTTTCAAAAAGAATAAAGAGATGAGATTTAGAATGGATATTCTAAAAGATAATTGACAATTATGGTGTTCGAATAACGAAAACAAAGGAGATATCGTAACGATGGTTTAAAAAGGATAAGCTGAATCGGGTTCCCAATTATAGACAATAAGTAATGTGTAGCAATGGTTTGAAAGGATAGTTAACGGGAAATTTGGATATGGAATTTGATATGACTTTAAGATATTTTTCTAAGTATATAATAAAATAATTATATATTATCTTTGGTTTTGCAATTGATATATTATTTAAATGGCCAAGTGACGCTGTGTAATAAACCAATGGATCTATTCTATTTTAGTTGTTTATTTTGATAGTTATATAATCGACTATCAAAATCTGATCCAACGGTACTGGTACGGAAAGACCGGGATCGAAATTATATTCGAAAACCATTCCGACCAATAAATATGAATACGTGAAAGATGCTGATTGAAGATGGAGCAATTGAAGACCGTAAATCTTCATGAGTGGAAGAACTATTGTTAAATACCTCTGGCTAATCCTTAGAGTTAACAATGATTCTGTTGTGATTGGAATCTACGGATTGCAAGGACTACTCGCTACTGATCTATAGGGTGATTCCTAGGATGTGGTAGGAGAGTGCCTTCGGTTTGTCCAGTCCCATGACAACTTATATGGACGGATGCCTGACAGTATTTCCAAAGGAATCACATACGTTGATTTCTTCAAACATACCAAGCTGTTGTCATAGAAAGGAAGCTTCTTTAGCTTAACAACAAGAGTATTTTTGTGGATGTCAATTAGTGGTTTCTAGCGGATTTGACGATGTGACATTCAAAGTGAATGGTGACCAGATGTTCTGGAAAGAAGATTCAAAACCTTAAGCCTCATCAATCGAGAAATGACAAAAATCGGGCAGGCAGCATGGCTATGTGGGTCGCACCCATTAGGGTGTATAATCACCTATCTTGAGAAATTTCTTTTGCTTCTTTAATCTATCGATGCTGTCCCTTTTCAGGAAATGGTGGGTAGCTCCCAACCGTTGGTGATATACATTCGATACACTCTAGTGAAATGAGTGGTCGGTCATGTGTGGGCCGGGTTGCAAGACGTTCTTGTTGAACCCAGTGTATTCGCCTTTAGAGATACACTATCGGCAGGTGGTTCCATACCTTGTCATAGTCAGAATCCAATCTCCAATAAGCGCCTGTGGTTTTGTTTGTATATGTGGAGCGTGAGATGCAAGCGTTCTGCTAGATTCTATTTATTTATATTTAGACACTATTATAATATCAGAATAAGATATTGTTTTCAAAATTCTGCTAGATCCAATCTCCAGAGTCTTAGGAGACTTCCCGTCAAGCCATTCTCCAAAATTGATTTCAAGGTGAATACTTTTAATGAATGCAATAAGAACAATGTCTTTCTAGGGGTTATCAACCCCCATTAGGGCATCTTTCAAGTTCCCCAGAAAGCTCTTAAGTGACTCTCCGACCATGTGGAAGATATTAGATATAGACATGATGTCTTTTTACCTAGTGACATGCATGAAGAATTGTTCTACCAGCTTTCTTGCAAGTTTATCGAAAGTAGATATGATGCCCAATGAAAGTCAAGAGAACCATAATAAGGTCATGCCTTTAAGGAAGAAAGGGAAGCATTTGCACTTCAATGCGTCGGTGGCGCATGTAGAAATCATATGTCATTCATATCGGTTAAGGAATTGTCGACGATCGGTTTTTCCTGAATATGCTGGGATTATTGGCATATTAAGTCGTCTAGGCCATTCGACGTTTAGAACATCTTGTGTAAAGGGGTTTCTTCTAAAACCGTTTTCCTATTCGTTGTCGGCTTGACCATGTGACTCTCTCATGATCTGAAGGCTATGTTATATTAAGCGCTAAGCGAGACGAGATGATGAAAGCCTCATTTTTCTTAATAGTGCTTAAGCATTGCCTAAGCGTTAGATCTATGCATAGTCTAGCTGCGTCTAAAGGCACTTAAGCAGCGCTTAATAACAATACTTAAGCAGTGCTTAATTATTATACAAATAAGTCATATTTTAATATTGATCACAATAGCTTAAATTTAAGTGAGCTGTTGTTAAGTGCTAAAAAGGTGTACTTAAGTTCTAATCACTTAATGCCTTCTACTTGTTAGGAAATTAAGCGATATAGTTTCCAAAGTCGCTTAAGCAAGACTTAAGCGTCTCTAAAATGCGCTTTTCATAACATAGTCAGAAAAATCATGATGATGATGTCGGGAGTTGCAATTCCGTTGAATTTTGACGATCTTAATCCAATTCAATACGGTGTCTTTGATGAGGCCTCCTAGGTTGGATAGCATCATCACGTTGATCCCATGGAAGTAGAGTGTGAGTTGTTTGGTCTTGGCTGACACTGCGATTCGCGAAAAAAGTTCTGTACTATGTTAGCGTGAGGGCCGCAGAAGGGGTTCAGGCTTGACCCTTCATTAGGGATCGATACTAAGCCGAGAACGCCTAGATTGGTTCGTTCCCTCAATGGCGTCGGCTCTCTCGTTATCTTCTAATAGTCTTATCATATGAGTCTGTTTGCTGGGCTGTGATGAAGATGAGGAGCTCTCCTATACATAATTAATAGGAGTCAGAGTTGTCCTCTTTCCCTCGATTCAATCAACGTTGGCTTGAGTGGCACGTTGCAACTCCTGCATAAGTTTTATATTCTGTTTGATCAGAGGGTTGAGCTGCCTTTGAGTCTCTTCTAATTTCTTCATCGCAGTTTCTAGTTGGACTTAAGTGACTGAAGCATCGGGATTGGAGGTTGTAACCGCATAGAGCATGACAAGAGTTTGATCATCAGAAGAAGGATGTTACTGGATGAAGGTATCATCGCGATCAGCATTAGGAAGTCCAACAGTGTAAGAATTCTTCTTTTTAACCATGATATTAAGCTTTCTGTGTCGATCTAAGCATATTTCGGAAGGGGTAGAAACTTGAAGGAATATGAAAATAGAAAATTTGAGTTCAATTCTCAACGAAAGCACCAGAATGTTCGTACCAAAAGTTGGCACAACACCCAAAGAGTTCGGTATAAAACTAAAATGGAAGTAAATGAACAATGAGGATAACAAGGTAGGAATGCAGTAAATAAGAACACTAGAGTTTATAGTGGTTCAACGTTGTTGTACCTACATCCACTTGAAAGATTTTGAATACTTAATTGTTGTTTTAAGAGTTACAAAGTCTCGAATTGGTAAGCATCTGAAGCATATAGAACAAAGCAAATAATTGACCAAAAATCCATTTCCCTCCAATACATTAGATATTTATAGACATTGAAAGCTGAAAATAACTGAGAAATGTCAGAGAGATGTTGTGGAGGAGGTCCAGAGGGGGTATGGCCCATAATTCCCTAAGTTGGGGATTGGTACCTATCCCTTGATATGGATGAACGTTGATCCCTTAATCTGATGGGGAATGGGGCTTGATCCCTCCTATAGGGTCGCACGTGGCATCTCTAAATCTTCCGTAAAGTGGCTTGTCAAGATGCTTCTTCGTAGGAGAGTTATGAAGTGTTGTTGGTTGAACTTGAACTTTTTGTTGGTTCATCGCGGAGTTGTATCGTTCCTTTACTTTGAGTTAGGTCAATCCCTCACTTGGTGAACTCTCGGACAGTGTTCCGTTCGGCGCGTTCAACCTTTCTCTCAGATGCTATCCAGACTTGATATTTGAGCCTTTGGACTATCTCTCTAGGTTCCTTGATAATCGTCATGTCGCGCCAGTTCGAATAACTAGAAAAGACAGGGCACAAAGGCTGAGTAACCAAATATACGAACACATCAACCACATAACATAAATTATACAGATAAATAACAATCACAAGTTTAAAGTTGAACTCGTTTACATCAATATATGTATCACATATTGTATTGTAATATTTATATCAGACGCCTACATTTCAAATTAATGCTGTTACTAACAAAACACTACATAATATCACTTAACATTGTACATTTAAGTCAATATGTCTAAATTAATTATGCGATTATACATTTAACAAATGAATTCAATCAATAAATTATTCTTAGGTCGTATAACTAATGCTAAATATGATGTTTTCAGATGTATACCATGCTCGTATCAATAAAGAAGGCCAAATTAGTTTTTCTTTCAAATATAAAATAAGTCACATAATTTAAATAATATATGTAAACAATAATAACAAATCTAATATATTATACACTTATCTCGATAAATTTATCATGAAGAAAACAATTTCATCTTCAAATACCTACATTTTAACATTTCTACAATTATTTATTGAACCTTTCTCAAATTTTTCATGATAATTTATATTTAAACCCATATTTTAAACTACTCACGAAATCTTAAATTATAACTATCTAAATAATCTTAGTGCATATTTAGTCCATTTTTAATAGCTCTTGAAAATATACGTTAATTTCACTATATATGTTCATATTTAAAAAGGGTAATTTTCCATGCAACAATAAAGAAGTATAAACTACAAAACATAGATTACGTATACAAAAATAATGACAAAGTTAATTCATAAATCAATTATAATTTATTTATATCGATAATTTACCATATATAAAATTCTTTTTTAATGTCAATAACTCTAAAAAAATACATGTTCAATACTTGCAGTTATAGCTAAACGGCCCTATATTTGCGGAGACATGAAATAATCCATGTTAAAAGGTTAAAATCGCTAGACCAAAAGAACCATCGTGAGGGCCTAACCAAAAAACAGTAGGGTTGGACAACCTTACGTCCTTAGCCTATAAAAGTAGGTTTTTGAAGAACGAAAACAAAATTAAACTAGACATGTTTAGTGAACTAAAAATGAATTTATTTTAATCACCCAAAAAGAAAACATAATTATTAGAATCCAAAGCATTCTCACCATAAGCTGAAAACAAGGACAATGTTAAATGGTATTTTCAAAAGATGTTACTAGCAAAGTAGTCGTGTTTTTTAAATCGATGAAAAGGCAAAATTTCGAATGAGTGAGAAAAAAATTATCTCTCATATTTATATGGTATTACTATCTAAACACACTTAGGTATCTGTAACGCCACTTAAAAGAAAATTAAAATTAACTGAAAAGAAATTAATACGAACCCTTCGATTATGCAAAACTTGTTGAGTATAACAGTATGATTTTTTTTATGATAACAAACATATATATATTATTTTATAAATGTGTATGTAAACAGTACTATATTTCACATCACGCACAGAAACAAATATTTAATTGTATAGAATACTATCATCCAGAATTAAATATTCAAAGGTATATTTATAAATATTTTGTTTCAGCATTTGAAATAGTACATATACATCTCTCCACTATTTACAATTCAAATAGTTTTGAATATTTCTGACATGACACATATACATATCACAGAAATTGTTCTATTAAAATATTCGAACAAAATAAACATATTGAATTGAACAACAAAAATATATTTTATTTCATTCAATTTGATTATTACAAATAATAGTACAATTTTATTCAGTCGTGTCTACAATCACTCTTATATACAGAAATTGCTCACTTATACAATCACTTTTATACACTGACACTGTCACTCAGTTGACATTTCAAATACAGACACACACTAACACTATTCTTGTCTTCATCTTCAATCATCTGTCTTCACAGTATTCTTCCGTCAGTCCAGTCATCTTCATACCTGTCACAGAAGCGCACATAGTAAACTGGAGCAAAAATAAAATTAAGTACAAACAAATAAAATTTTATTTTTAAATTTTATTTGCCTCTGAATTTTGGTGTGTTTCTCATCACTTTTCTAGACTTGGTCTGATATGCAAGGACAGGAAAATTTATCTGATGGCTGCATATACACCGTTTATAAATATACACGTGTGCACTGCCTCGCCAATCAGTATGGCAACTAAGGAGTAGCCACGTGAACCATCTCGACTCAGTGCACACGCGAAAACAACTCATCAGAGTCAACACAGCACAAATATGATTCAAACCAAAGCAACAAATACAATTACATGTACATGATACATGTATACACACACGAGAGTGTGTATATACACATACATGTAATACAAGTAATCAACATGTCAAGACTGAAATACATAAGCAAATTATGGAGCAACAGTTTCCAAATGGTATGATGCAACCGCAAGGTGCAAGTGGAGTAATAAAAGAGCATGACAAGTAGGATGATACAAGTACTCGTGGTCGAGACTGAAATTCACAAAGGATACTAGCAGCATTAAAATGGTGAGTTTGAATCAAGTAACAAGTTTAAGGGCAGCAAACTTAAAACTGGTAAAACATCAGTTCAGCATGGTATAAGTGCACTAAAATAAGTGAAGACACAATAGTGCATACATATACAAGGGACAGTACAACTTGGTTATGGTGAAACAATGGAGCAATATGCATCAGGACAGGAACAAAATCAAGGTAACAGAAATGAGCACAACACATGGCAGAGCCTTCATATATACATAAGCCATGAAGATATAAGACAAACATGACAGTGCAGACATGATCAAGCTGATTTACAATGCTAATAGCAAGCTATATGGACAAGCAAGATGTCAAGCAATGAAATGATGAATGTACATGGTGCAGCCAGGGTGATCGAGCATGTTTTCAAGTCATCTCAACCACTATGGCCACAGAAATGCAACATATGTACAATTACAAGTAGATATGAACACAACTACAATAATCAGTAGTTCACATTTACATGTAGGAGGTGAAGCAGAAGGCAAAATTCAAAGTGCAGTGTGTGTTAAAAATTTGTTCAATGGAAAATGATTAATCTACTTTAGCAGCAGTTTAAAAGTCGAGTGTGAAATGGCAAGTGAAGCAATACAATAACTGTTCTTATCAATTCAAAGACTGAAATCTGGTAAGTTCAAGTACAAAAGAAATCAAATGCAGACAAAACAAGAATATGATTCAAGTACAAGTGCACAGGTCAAGCCATGGAGAAAACAGTTTGATCAAGGCAAATCAAGTGAAGCATATGTGCTTTTTCATGAACTAAAAGGCAGCAACATCAGTATGGAAAAATCAAGGGTTGGAGCATTAAACAAAATGTATATGAGGCATATAGATCGAAAAAGATCAAAGAAAAGTATATTTCAAAATTATGTAATATAAAGGAAAGGTGCAGGCAAAATGGTCAAGGCTGAAATCTACAAAGACCATGAATTTGACAGTACAAAATGTTCAAGTAAGCATCACAGTGCAACAGTTTGTTCAAATAAGTCGTGATAAATATACCATCGGATTACTTGAGTATGCATCCGCTCTTAACAGTTCATATCGGGTTTTTAATTTCCAGAAAATCAGAGTTCAAAATTGAGAGTATATATGAAATATATTAGGAGGGATTTCATCTCGCAAGCTATCCCAAAATGTTTGATCAGTTCAAACATATCAAATTCAACCCATGAAGATTCATACGCAAATATAAAAATCGTCAAATCAACGCAAGATTGAGTCAAAGAAATTCCAGAAATTACGTGGATGTCAATCCCAAAAATTACGTATATATCATGACCAATCCTAATAACGAAATCAGAGAATAATTTGGATTGAAGTCCTATTTATACACCATAATCATCACTGGCAATATATCATCCAAGTTTCCACGAAATTAAAGAGAAATTCGAAGTAAAAAAAACATACTAATATTTACTTGGATCTGAATCGAGTGAAGTTTGCAAATCAAAGTACATCAAAGAGGAAGCGGCGACCTCAAACCTAAGGAGAATCGAAACCGTATTGCAGTCGCCTCCGCCATCTTCTTCCAGAAGAAAACCCTAGGAGCATCCATTTCTATTTCCAGAGAGACAAAGGAGATCGGGCTTAAAGTGGTGAAGCAAATAAGAAAGGGACCGGTCAAGATTTACAAGGGCAAAAAGGAGTTTATTAATTTGTATGGAAGAAAAGACAACAATAGCTCAAAACCACCGATTGCCAACTCAGTTTCAGAATTATGCTTGACAGGATTTACTGAAGATGGATCAAATGATGACAGTGATGAAGACTCAACAGATGATGACCACGGTGAATTTCCTTTTAAAAAGTTATTTTTTCTTTGTGATAAATTAACTAAAATTGTTGATAATCTCAAACTGACAAATAAAAATTTAAAATATGAAAATGTTGAGTTGAGCAATAAAAATCATGATTTGGAATTAAAACTTGAAAACGTTAAAAAGATTAAAAACTCGAATTGCAAAAAATGTTTAGATTTGGAAAATGATTTAGTTCATCTTAATGAAAAATTTCAAAAGCTTGAAAAAGTAATTGTGTTTCTAAAAATAAACAAGATTGAACTAAAAAAATGATTTTTTGCAAAAAGAGTTGGATAAGTTTAAGAAGGCTAAAAATTCCAAATATGAAATTTTAGAGAAAAAGAGTTTACTGAAAACCGAATCGATTTTGAACGAACATGAAATTGAAACCAAGAAAATCAAAAATCTCAAATGCGATAAATGCACGACTTTTCAAAAAGAATTGTTTGAAATGAAAGAAAATTTCAAAACCCTTGAAAATGAAAATGTGATTTTGAAAAATAACGAATCTGAAATTGCTCGTATAAATCTCGATTTGGAAAAAGAAATCAAGGATTTTGAAAAACTTGAAATTGAAAAGCGTAAACAATTTGAAACTGAGATTTTTAAGTCCAATGCGAAAATTAAAATGCTTGAAAATGAAAATATGGTTTTGAAACAAAATGATTCTGAAAAGAGAAATAACGCTATAAATCGTTGTTCAAATATAATAAAAGAAAATAGCGATCTAAAATCTAAAATTAAACGACTTGAATCAATATTGGCTAAATTTTCAAAAGGAGAAAAATCGTTGAATATGTTGTTAAAAAACCAATTTTTTGTTAAGAATAAGAAAGGACTCGATTTTGATAAATTTGATCAAATTGAAAAGTGTGATTTTAAAAAATCCTTCAAACCGCTTTGGGAAAATCGATCAAGTTGAAAAATGAAATTCTAATGATTTTAAAAATCCCTTAAATGGCTTTGAAAAAGGTCGATTTGAAATTTCGAACTCTAATAATTTTAAAGGGTTTTTAAATCATAAACAATATGAAAACTAGTTTAGAAACGTTCAATTAAACAAATTTGGATTCAAAAAATAACAAAATGAATTTGAACAAGTTTAAACGAATTTGGGTTCCAAAGGGTACGTTAGTGGATAATAATAGATTGTTATATAAACGGGTTTGGGTACCAAAACGTGTAAATGAAGATAAGAGTGGTAAAACAGTCGTTGTTAGACCACTCAATGTTATAAACATTTAGGTACCAAGGATAGGCTAGGAAACAACTGTGTTTAAGAGATAAAAATTCAAATTGTTTCATTTTATTGAATTGTTTGAAGTTCCTTAGCCATAGATTCAGGGTTGGAGATTCATTGGATCGCATCGATTATGGTAAGTCAGGTAAAACTCGTATTTTTATTTCCTTTTTATTTTATTTCCTTTTTATTTTATTTCCCTTTTTGTTTTTATTTCCTTTATTTTTTATGCTGATTTATATTGACTGGGCAGTAATATTTTGAGCATTTTTTAACACTGTTAATCAGAATTTTTAAAATTATTGATGTTCTCGAATGACTAATGAAATTTCACATAGTTTTGTTATTTTGAGTTTCTTCTTATTCATTTTTGAAATTATTGAAAAACTAAACTCAATACAACAGACTACTTGAAAGCCATGATTGATTAATTGTGAAAATTTCATTTTTTTTTTTACTTGGCTTGATTTTGAAATCATTTGTTATTGATTGTTGAATTTCTTAGATTATAAAATTTGATTTTTTTTAAGTGATTTCAAATAATTATCTTCAGATTTGATTTTTAGCTGTTTCTTGTGCTTGTTGAAAAATACACTTGTGATTCTTGCTTTAAAAATGATCATGTGCTGCTCTGATAAGGAAATAGATTTGATTCGTTTGAGTACCTTTGTGATTGGACGATAAGTTGAAAAATCAGTGATTAAATATCTTTAGAATCCATAGACAATTTGAATTAAATATATAAGTGTTTTTAAAATTGTCTAGGAGCAATCAGCATTAGAAATATTAGATAATTTCATATTCTACGGATTGATTTTTGAAACTTATTTTCAACTTGCATTGATATTTTCCAAAACTTCTCTTGAAATTGATATTTTCAATTTTAAAATTACTTTTGATTATTTATTCAAAAATTGAAATTATTGATTAATTTGAACCGTTTTGTGACCCATCAAATTTATTAATAGATTTACGAAATTGTGATGAGTTGTGACTATGGTATAATTCATAACTAGAGGAGATGTTATTTTAAATATCATGATGATTGGGCAGATTTTATAATATCTTTGAATTAGAGCTTATTTCACGACCATCTTCTATATCTATCATATTTCTGTCATTCATCATGGTTTTATTAAATTTGGTGAGTTCTAATTATTCTTGGAAATAAAAATATAATAAAATAATAAAGAAAAAGAAAAATAAATAAATTATCCTTGGTATTCACTCCCATTTAAAAGTCCTCGCGGTTATGCGTGGGTGAATTACCTTAATCTCTATATCTATCATATTTCTATCATTCATCATGGTTTTATTAAATTTGGGGAGTTCTAATTATTCTTGGAAATAAAAATAAAATAAAATAATAAAGAAAAAGAGAAATAAATAATTTATCCTTGGTATTCACTCCCATTTAAAAGTCCTCGCGGTTATCCGTGGGCGAATTACCTTAATCTCTATGTGCTTTCATTCTCACTTTAAAGACCTTTGGGCTGTGCATGGATGGAACTCATTAGAGAGGATAAAGTTAAGTCACTACTAACCCCATTTAAAAGACCTTTGGGCTATGCGTGGTTAGCAAGTGCTTAACACATTTTGAGCATATTTAAAATTTTCAAAATTCGTATTCAAATATTCAATTTTTATTGAACTCTCCTCATTCTATAAATCCATCGTAAATCCATGCATTCTGAAAGTGAAATTTGCTTCTGATTTAAAGATTATTATGATTTTTGTTTGATTAAATGGGTTTTACGATATGTATTCTCTCTCTTAATCTGAATTTATATTTATGGTCTATATTCGTCACTGTTTCGATTTCTATTATCCTTTTGATGATAACAAAAGAGGGAGAATGGTCAAGATTTCGATTGATGAGTATTTAATTCAAGAAGATTTTAAGATTTGAAATTAAATATCTAGAGGCAGAATTGATCAATTGAATTTCATTGTTTATATTTTCCATATATATATGGGGAGTATACAAATAGGGGGAGTAATATATTTCACGTTCAAACACATTTAACATATTCAAAACCTTGTATATGTTTGTCATCATCAAAAGGGGGAGATTGTTGAGTATAACAGTATGATTTTTGTTTGATGATAACAAACATATATATATTATTTTATAAATGTGTTTGTTAGCAGTACTATATTTCACATCACACACAGAAACAAATATTTAATTGAATAGAATACTATCATCCAGAATTAAATATTCAAAGGTATTTTTATAAATATTTTGTTTCGGCGTTTGAAATAGTACATATACATCTCTCCACTATTTACAATTCAAATAGTTTTGAATATTTCCGACATGACACATATACATATCACAGAAATTGTGCTATTAAAAGATCCGAACAAAATAAACAGATTGAATTGAACAACAAAAATATATTTTATTTCAATCAATTTGATTATTACAAATAATAGTACAATTCTATTCAGTCGTGTCTACAATCACTCTCATATACAGAAATTCCTCACTTATACAATCGCTTTTATACACTGGTACTATCACTCAGTTGACATTTCAAATACAGACACACACTAACACTGTTCTTGTCTTCATCTTCAATCTTCTGTCTTCACAGCGTTCTTCTGTCAGTCCAGTCGTCTTCATACCTGTCACAGAAGCGCATACAGTAAACTGGAACAAAAATAAAATTAAATACAAACAAATAAAAATTTATTTTTAAAATTTATTTGCCTCATAATTTTGGTGTGTTTCTCATCACTTTTCTAGACTTGGTCTGATATGCAGGGACAGGAAAAATTGTCTGATGTCTGCATATACACACGTGTATAAATATACACGTGCGCACTGCCTCGCCAATCAGTATGGCAACTAAGGAGTAGCCATATGAACCATCTCGACTCAGTGCACACGCGAAAACAACTCATCAAAGTCAACACAGCACAAACATGATTCAAACCAAAGCAGCAAATACAATTACATGTACATGATACATGTATACACACACGAGTGTGTGTGTATACACATACATGTAATACAAGTAATCAACAAGTCGAGACTGAAATAGCAAATTATGGAGCAACAATGGCCAAATGGTATGATGCAACAGCAAGGTGCAAGTGGAGTAACAAAAATGCATGACAAGCAGGATGATACAAGTTCTCGTGGTCGAGACTGAAATTCACAAAGAATACTAGCAGCATTAAAATAGTGAGTTTGAATCAAGCAACAAGTTTAAGGGCAGCAAACTTAAAACTAGTAAAACATCAGTTCAACATGGTATAAGTGCACTAGCATAAGTGAAGACATAATGGTGCATACATATACAAGGGACAGTACAATTTGGTTATGGTGAAACAATGGAGCAATATGCATCAGGACAGGAACAAAGTCAAGGTAACATAAATGAGCACAACACATGGCAGAGCCTTCATATATGCATAAGCCATGAAGACACAAGACAAACATGACAGTGCAGACATGATCAAGCTGATTTACAATGCTAATAGCAAGCTATATGGACAAGCAAGATGTCAAGCAATGAAATGGTGAATGTACATGGTGCAGCCATGGTGATCGAGCATGTTTTCAAGTCAGCTCAACCACTATGGCTACAGAAATGCAACACATGTACAATTACAAGTAGATATGAACACAACTACAATAAGCAGCAGTTCACATTTACACATAGGAGATGAAGCAGAAGGCAAAATTCAGAGTGCAGTGCGTGTTAAAAATTTGTTCAATGGGAAATGATTAATCTACTTTAGCAACAGTTTAAAAGTCGAGTGTGAAATAGCAAGTCAAGCAGTACAATAATTGTTCTTATCAATTCAAAGACTGAAATCTGGCAAGTTCAAGTACAAAAGAAATCAAATGCAGACGAAACAAGAATATGATTCAAGTACAAGTGCACAGGTTAAGCCATGGAGAAAACAGTTTGATCAAGGAAAATCAAGTGAAGCATCTGTTCTTTTTCATGAACTAAAAGGCATCAAAATCAGTATGGAAAAATCAAGGGTTGGAGCATCAAACAAAATGCTTATGAGGCATATAGATTGAAAAAGATCAAAGCAAAGTATATTTCAAAATTATGTAATATAAAGGAAAGGTGCAGGCAAAATAGTCAAGGTTGAAATCTACAAAGACCATGAATTTGATAGTACAAAATGTTCAAGTAAGCAGCACAGTGCAACAGTTTGTTCAAATAAGTCATGATAAATATAGCATCAGATTACTTGAGTATGCATCCGCTCTTAACAGTTCATATCGGGTTTTTAATTTCCAGAAAATCAGAGTTTAAAATTGAGAGTATATATGAAATATATTAAGAGGGAATTTATCTCGCAAGCTATCCCAAAATGTTTGAACAGTTCAAACATATCAAATTCAACCCATGAAGATTCATACGCAAATATCAAAATCGTCAAATCAACGCAAGATCGAGTCAAAGAAATTCCAGAAATTACGTGGATGTCAAGCCCAAAAATTACGTATATATCATGACCAATTCTAATAACTAAATCAGAGAATAATTCGGATTGAAGTCCTATTTATACACCATAATCATCACTGGCAATATATCATCCAAGTTTCCACGAAATTAAAGAGAAATTCGAAGTAAAAAAAACATACTAATATTTACTTGGATCTGAATCGAGTGAAGTTTGCAAATCAAGGTACATCAAAGAGGAAGCGGCGGCCTCAAACCTAAGGAGAATCGAAATCGTAATACAATCGCCTCCGCCATCTTCTTCCAGAAGAATACCCTAGGAGCCGCCATTTCTATTTCCATAGGGACAAAGGAGATCGGGCTTAAAGTGGTGAAGCAAATAAGAAAGGGACCGACCAAGATTTACAAGGGCAAAAAGGAGTTTATTAATTCAAACTAGGGTTTTTTTTAAAGGGTTTTACATTGTTTTAAATTTGTTTCATCTTTAATTTTAAGTTGTAATCAAATTAGAGTTTTCTAGTTTGTCTCTAAAATTAGGGAGACGAATTACGGGATTTGTAATTCGCGGAAATCTGGTTTCGGGGATAGAAAACAGTGCAGGGTTTTGAGCGTAGGGTTAAGAACAGTTGGGAGCGAGTATCGCGAGTTTACAGGGGATTGTAAGCGTAGAGATTGTTTTAACTCCTAGTAGAAACCTTGGGGAATGCAGCAGTAGGCAGAGTTTTGCCTAAGCTGGGAATATCTATATGTTATTTATTTTCTGCATTTATTGTGATTATTATCTGTGTTGTTATTATTTAATTACTCAGCAAAAATCTGCGATAAACCCTATTCACCCCCCTCTAGGGTTAATTTAGATCCTACAAAACTAACTGAAGAAACAATCGCACGCTTTGCATAATCGAACAACGTGGGTATAAAATACCGAGAGCCTAATTTTAAAACACAATAACAGCTTCTTTAATCATTAACAAAATGACTATCTTTTAATTTTGGTTTTGAATAAATTGTTGTGTGAATTGTCCCTAGCTGCACTATTCGGAGTAGAGTATATTAAAAAGTTTGTTTTTTCCGTTGCCATTCAAAGTATGCAATTTATTTAATTTTATTGATCATATTAAATTCAATGTTAAATTTATTGTAGAATTTGTTCATGTTTTGTTCTAATATACATGCATTATAATTTATATTTCGGTTGGAACAGTGGAGCATATGCTGATTTCAATTTTGATGGAAAAATGGTTTTGCAATATAATAGTTTCATAAAACCGTTTTCTATTTGTATAATAGTAGTGGGGAAGCTATTCCAAATCTTTATTATAAATGAAACTTGATTTAAAGAAGAAAATACGATACCACAATGCTGGTTTATTTTTCAGAAAAGCAAACATGTAAAGCAAAATGAAAATGTATACTGATGGACGTGGATGAGTGCGAAATAATTTAGTGGATGAAACGCGTATAGTTGGTGTAAATGGAGATAACGCCCCTTTTATATAGTAGAGTATATATGATATTATCCTCATTCTCAATTTCTCCCCTCCCCGAAAATTATTCTAATTGTTGAAATGACCGACCACGAAATCGTACAATTAAGGTACACTTAAATCCAATAAAGAAAAAAAAAATCGCATGATTGTTTTTGTTTGATCTTCATCAACCCCCAAACATAAAAAAAAAAAAAAAAAAACCTACTCCTTGATCGTCTTGTTAAAATTCTGGTCCAGCACACATTATAGGATTCCACATCGGATTCAATAACCATCACAAATGCTCCTACAAATTGGTAGCTTCATATGCACATAAACTTGAGATCTAAATGTAAATTAAGTACTTCAGCATGAAACCAGCACTAAATGTTTAGAATAGATGCTAAATGTCGAATATTTGGGATCAGACAGCAAACCCCAAGGCCACAAAACATTCGCATTGCTCAGAACATCATTCCGACCGACAAAGATACACATTATTGCTTTTTTGATTAAGTTAGATAAAGGTTTCAGTTGCTAGATAAACTAAAGAAAGACTCTTTTGCATAAGTAGAGACACACTTAACATCGAGATAATGTGCATGTCAATATATGCATGTAACTTGGCTTAAACCTTCACAGCCGCTCATGCCTTGTATCAGTGCATTGGTTGCCGAGGTGCACGGGGGCGCACAGGAGTCTTCGAGGGACTTACCCTGGAATTATGTTACACTAGTTAACCAACAATGTATTGCTTTAAGAAACACAACCGACATTAGGTGAATTTAACAATAATAGTTCAACTACCCAATTAGAAAAAAATAAAAAACCTATCAAATCCTCAGCTATTTTTTTTTTTTTATAAATTGATATCAACCACTAAATTTAGTGGATATTTCAGGAATACATGTAAAACTTTACCACGGTGGTGCAATTACTTTATTAGGATTGAGGAACAAGAGACCGTTTGAATACCTTATGGGCATGGAACCCAACACCACGCCGCTGCAATTCAGAGCCGCGGTAGCACTTTCAGCCTGCAAAAGAATTGATATTATGATGAGCTTCGGAGGAAAACGAACAAAATTTTTGGTATTCTGATAAGTTTCGGAGGAAAACAAACAAAAATTAACGTGCTCAAACAAATTTAAACGTTTACACTAGTGAATGAGTGACAAAAAGAGTATGGTTTCATAACAATTAGGATATCCAACACGTGAATGACATGCGACTTTGTGCTGCATAATATTATTCCACAACTATTTTTTGGGTTACTGCTCCAAGAAAAAGTCGTACAGCGCAACGAGATTAAAAAATAAAAAATAAAAAAAAATAAAAAATAAAAAAAACTAAACTGTAAGCTGAGTTTCTTTGAACAAGAGAAATGATAGAATGAAAAAATGGTGGGTCAAATGGCAATCTTAAGCTGCAATTAATTAAACGTATGGCTAGACCCCACTTAAGCTTCTTTGTTGCATTGCAATATTCAAGTGATCCGATGTCTCAGTATTATCAGCTAAAGTATATACTATACTCGAATGACTGTTAAAATGAGCATGTTCTCTTGTAAATAATGTTCCTCAAGTGGACAGCAAACATATTTCCAAGTTACTGGTCTCCAGATGCAACCCACCATCAGAAGTCATTTTCTTGGTTAACAAAAACATAGTTCAATGATATACCCAAGATTTTTTTCCCCAAGATGATTGAAAATTATGCTAATATCTAAACATGAAGATGAGCTGCAAAATTGACGAATAAGCTCCAAATACAACCCACCCCACAACTATGCAACAGAACCCTATCAATCTAGCAACCCATCTAAAATTATCACTTAGCAACTCATCTAAAATTATTACTTCTTTTATAAATAATTAATAGATTTCAAAGCAAGTGTGAAATAGCGCTGATTTAGAAGAAGCGCTCGCTAGGTCATTGATCTCAAGTGTGAAAACCAATTCACTTGATCAACATCTGGGGTTTAACAGTTGTTCAGCATAGGTGCATTTTATTTACATTAACAAAACATGCAGAGCAAAAAGGTGATCAAAAAGACTAACCATTAAAAATTCAACAAAAGCAATGCGACTTGGATGGTTACGGTCGTTAAGCAGCCTCATCCTATATACCTACCAACAGAAAACCAAATCAGCAAAGCTCATCAAGTTTGTGCCAACAAGAAGGTTTTGGACATGTATTCCCAGTTGGAATAAGAAAAGGACTTAAAAAAACAAAACCTCTCCGCATAGCGATTCAAAGAAGAGTTTTAGTTCTGCTTGAGAAACCTACATCAGACAATGTTCAAATATGTGAAAATTGTGGAAATAATACCATTTCATAATAATAACAAAAACAAATATAACCTGTTTATCAATATTTGTACAGTAAATAGTCCTCGCACACATCTCACGCTCGTCATCAGACTGAGAAAGCATAATAAATTAGTCGAGTTTTGCTGATGTATTAAAATATTATGTACAGAATGATATGTAAATGCATACCCTTGGTAAGAACGTTGGGTTAACTGGTGCAATTGCAGTTTTAGAAGGAAGGACCTTTACCGGGTAGTATCCAAGCATAGTTCCAGCAAGACTTAGAGCAGCCTTTGCACTTTCTAAAATTTGAAGAAACCACTTATTAGAGCGAGCACTTTACTGTTGCCTAAGCCTAGCCCATCAAATTTCCTAAATTTCGATGAGACCTCACCCCCAGTGCACAAAATTACACTAAACAGTGACAACATAATACTAAGGGTAGGTGGGTAACCGCCTATCCCCAAAAAAAATGCTTATTAACTTTGCTTTATATATTTTTGTTGAACGGATTTAATGTGCATAGAATTTATAAAAGAACATAAATGAATACCTATTATTACCAAATTACACACTTTGAGATATAAAAGAAAGTCATCATAAGTAGAACAGTTATAAAGTCTTTGTGACCTATTATATTATATTTACAGTTTTATCAATAATCGTTATATCATACACATGGGAAGAGCTATACTTTATGTGAACTATGAAGAGGTCTACTGACCACCACAAAATCCAGAAAAGAAATGATGAACTTCTAAAGTATGGATTTCTTTTTTAATCAGAGAAGAGAAAAGACATGATGAACAGTAAACTTATGCCTAAACATTGACAAACAGAGTTGTTTGTGGATGTCAATCCCAAGATGTTGATTAATTTTTTTCGGAAGTCAGCCCCATGGTTCGAAAACTCGGTTTCGGTTTCGGTTTCGGTCATTTGAAAATTTACTAGTTTCGGCCGGTTTCGGCGGTTTCGACGGTTTCGGTTTTTGTTTCGGTTTCGGTCAAAAAATCAAACATTTATATTTTTTATGTGAACTTTTAAGTCCATCCATCAGTTTCCCTTTCCAGTTAAAAAAATTCACGTTAAAATAGTTCATGTTAAAAAGGTTATACACGTTAAATCAAGTGAGCGTACATTAAAAAAAAAAATAAACACGTTATATTCAGTCCAACCGTATGCATAAAAAAAAGGGGGGGTTCCAGTAAATTTCTCCACGTTAAATTCACGTGAACTCCTTTTCCAGTACACATTCACGACAAATACGAAAGAGGGAAAATGAAAAAAAAGAAATACGAAGGCGGCAAATAAATTAGGGATTCAATTAGTCACCTCAAAGTCGATTTTGATATCGAAGGCGGTTTGGAAGCTCGCGGATTGCAGCTCGATTTAGATCTCGATCTCGGTTTGAAAGTCGACTCTTGGGAGATTTTTGATTCCACTGAAGATTGTTGAGGAGTGAAGAAAGCTTGGTAATTTATAGCCAACGTTTTTACTGTTTGATTCCCTTTGCTTTTCATTTTCTGTTTGATTTCGCAAATTTAGGGTTTTTTTTTTTTTACTCGCTTGTTCAACCGAAACGAGATTTCCAGATGTTTTTGTCTCGCCGTATGCCGGAACCGGAACGAGATCAACGGGATCTCGCGGTTCCGGACGAATTTTCAAACCATGGTCAGCCCTGATTTTTATATAAACTTTTACGTGTTTTCTTGTTAATTTGTGCAGTATCAACCCACTTTTTTATATTATTATTAGTACATTGACAACTATTAATTTTTCAGTTGTTATTTAAATGATGACACATGATTATACTCTATGTTAGTATTATAACCATATCATGTTTTCTCTTTTGATGTAATTAGGATACCAAAATATTTGTGCATCTGTAAGATCATTTTCAAACGTCTATAATACCACCACAACAAGAAACAAAAATCAAAATATAAACTGCCCGAAGCGTCCACGACAACATTTTATCTGGCAATGCCACTGCTCAGACTTCTAATGTAACCAGTTCATTACAGTTATTACACCGAAAATTTATTTTGTCTAATGGGTACTCTATAAACAAATTTTGCAACATATTTCTGTAAGATTGAAAAGTAGAGCAAATATATTTAACACTGTATGTATCTACAATTTTCTGCACGTATTTAAAAAAAATTGAATTTCCATTTGCCCATGTTTGAAAAAGAAAAAAAATTCACAGCGTACGACTTGGATGGAATATCTGTTATTATACTGTTTGCCCACAATAAGGTTGTAACGAAAAAAAAAAACATGATTTGGTCACTGGCCATAAATAGAGAAAGAAAAACATCTCTCAAGGCATTCATCAATACATAGATCACAACAATAATGTGTTGTGTTATGCACCATTTATATTTGTAGTTTTGTCAGCTTCTGACAGAAAATGAGTTCAACAGTCAATCACGATCACGAATGGCTTGTACAATGAAAGATGTGAACATCAGTCCGAATGCATGCCAAGATATGTGCAATATAGCAAGAGAAAAGTAGGGTACATAAGGATTTTTTTTTTGAAAAAAAATTAATTCATGAACAGTGAATACTACAAATGGTTGAAGTTGTGCCAATAAAGATGGATAATAAGGCAGTTACCTTCATCCGTGAACTCTATAAAAGCAAAACGAAGAACAGAATTTGGGTCCCCGCATACTCGACAATCCACAACCTTCACAAACATGAACCAACAAAGAGTACAATTACATATGATAATTTTCCACATATAATGCCTACATGTGTATACGCATGCATATGCATGTGTGCTTGCATGCATATGTGTATATGTATGTGTGCATGCATACATACATAGATACGTACACACATTTCTACGGGTGTAAAGTAAATAAGCAACTAGTTAGGGTCTAACATGCCCACAGTTGATAAATAGATTCGCAAGCTGTTCCTCGGTGATCTGCATATCAAAACATACACAAGAAATGAACGAACCTTTCAGAAAAAACAAGACGATTGACATAAAAAGTCAATTGAATTGCATGATGGTCTTAATATAGCTGTAGCGATCAATGATGGTATTACACTTTCCATGGACTGTGAATTAGGACTGTGGGTTAAGTTCAACTGAGCAGCCAACTATTAATAGATGTTTAAATGCCAAGTATTCCTTTAATGTACCTCCATTTGATGGAAGTAGCATGACAACATTCTTAATCCAGAGCAAAAAAAGGGAAATCAAAATGTGAATAGGATCAACTTATAAGTGTTTAAAGTTAATTATGAATTCGAATTTTCTCAAATTACACTTGGCTCGACCATCAACTCTGCCTTATCATCCAAGTCTCATGACTTGTTATCACCCCCATCGTGTTGCCTATGATTTAAAGAATCTGGACAGTGAGATATCTCGGTACTAATCACTTACAATTCAAGTAATCAATACACACTTGAAGCACATTTCAAGTTTTCAAAACACATGAGAAAATTTTGATTTAACTTTGATGAAACTAAAGAAACTGCCTTTGTGAAACTGCCTTTCAAAACTCCAAATACACACATGTTTCTGCAGTAAAACAACTGCGCTTGGGTGCATATCTCTTGTTATCAAAAGCAAGCAATACCAGTCAAATGGCAAACTTCCAATGAAAGTAATAAACACAATTAATTACCTGATGATCAATATCTGAAACATAAACAGTCCTTCTAATTACATCCTCCCTTTGAGCTCTGCTAGTTCTGCTATTATTTTTCCTGATTTCGTGCTTAAATCCAAAATTCTTCTACATGCATAAGAAATGAAAATCACATGAATAATCACAGAAATAAAGGCACAGAGGCTATAGTCGCTTAAAAAAGTACCTTTCTAGCGAATTCTCCATCTGCCCTTTCATTTGGCGTCACGAATCCGTTGCCATAATACAATCCATCGAAATAATTACTGTAAACCATTGAAGTAGGTACAAATTCTTCAGCCATCGGATTCAATTTCGACAGCAGCTCCGCTAAATCTCTAACTTCTCCGTTTGAACTGCCGTCATCTTCATGATCGCAGTTAACGGGGACTTGCTCTGTGACGTCATCGATCACCGCCATGGAATAGAGAGTTTGAAGTTTCAATTTGGAATAGTGCTTTGATTTGAATGGGAAAAAAAAATTTGGTTTTTACTGTTTCAATGCAATGGGCAGGCAGTCGAGGAAGAGTGAAAGCGACAGGAATTTATGTTACTTTCCAAGGGTGGTTGTGATCGTGTAACTATTTTTCCAACATATACGATATTAGGAAGCTGAGAAATCTATGAACAATGCCTACATTAATTATATGTATTTCTATCTGGAACAGTAATAGGATTAGATACCGAACGTGAGGTGGAGAATATTAATTAGTGTTATCATGTAAAAACTTTATGTTTTTATTTACCCCTTTTTTACCATGAATTGTGATTTGACTTTAACCTTTGTTGAATAAATAAATAGTTTCTTTTTTGGTTTTTTTCCCAATTTGGCCGCCTTTTAAAAACTTATCACTGAAATGGCCTAGTTTTAAAACTTATTACGACCGTAGCCTTGTTTTGGTCACATCAGCCAAAATCGTTATTTAATACAAGCGGCATTTGGGATAACGCGTATAAGCAGTTTTTGGAAGGCCGCTGGTAAAAAAAAAATGTTAGCACTTTTTTTTTTTTTTTCCCTATTGAACCCACAGAGTGTCATATATTCACGTTTGTCGTTGTAAATCAAAGATTTTTTGGATCTTTAACTTTGAGTAATATATTCACGTTTGTCATTGTAAATCAGGATGGCTTCTAGTTTTATTGCGATTATATGCTATTTCGATGGTGCGTTGGTTATTGATTATCGAAAGTGTGAGAAATACGAAGGTGGATCTTTCAAACCGGTAAAGGTTCTCAAAGGTTGTAACTTGATGCAATTAAAAGCCTCGATATACAAGTCAACAAAGATTAATACAGAGCAATTTGATATTGAGTTAGTTTGCAACTGGCTAACTGATTCTGGTTCTAAGGCAATTAAAATTGTAGACGATGATGATGTTGAGTTAATGTTTTCTGCCGCTTGTAAGTCTATAGAGTTAAATGTCGTGAAAACTATTAAGCTAGTGGTAAAACCACCTACTTCTTCAAGACCTGTTCGAGCGACACCGTTCTGTCCAATTCCGTTGATTCCATCACCAAACAGTATTCTTCTTTCGAACGTACCAGAGTATGGACGACAACAAATGTTCTATGTGTACCCCCCGTATATGAATCATACACATAATTCGCATTGTAGCTTTTCATATCCCACGCAATAAAGTATTGCATGCATGAGTCAAAGGTAAGCCCAACTTGGAAGTCTATCTAAACATTTTATATTATCGTTCTCCCAAATTTTAATATTGATTGGTTTGTATTGTATAGTTATGTTCCTTACTATCATCCTACGCAAACTTATGCTGGACCGGCTACACAAATACCAGAACCGTTGCAGCCAACGCCTTCTGAGTTATATCATATGAGTCAAAAGTAAGTATTCTTTGAAATGAAATGTTATTTGAGTCGTGCATAATTGTATGATGAAGGTTTAATATTTCCATGACACAACTTTCCGTATGATTTCATGGAAAAGCAATCGCTCTTCGAAGAGAATGCATGCGATGATGCTAGTCTAGTAGATAGAAATATAGACGTGGGACTAATTCAGGAAGGTGGGACTGGTAAGTCAATCCTGTAATGTGGAACTGGTTCAGGAAGGTGCTGTCTAAATCTGAACTGATGCATCACTCGGTCAGGAACATGGTATGCTGCATCATTAAAATATATAATGGGCACACGGGCAGTCCAAAGCTGGAAAGACACAGTACATAAAGTCGGATCTGCCCAAGATCCTAGCATATGGAATCCATGTAACAACATACGGACTAACTAGATCTTGGATTTTTAAATGAGGTCAGTTGCAGCTTAAAAATAAGTAATCTCATAACCATGCATAACCAGAGCTTGGATTTTTAAATGAGGTTAGAGATACACTTATGAATATTATATTATTATTATTTCCTAGTTCAAAAGAAAAACTCCTCAATATATAAAACCAAAATAGATGATAGAAATGTGGTAGGTATAGAGATGGTTGTGAAATAAATTTCTAAATTAATAATATTATGAAATATGCACAACTATACAGGGATTCTTGAAAATTTTCAATTATCACTAATTTTGAAAAAATAATATAGTCACATTTCCATCACAAATATTTCCACTGTTTATTCAAGTTGATTTTTAAAAAATATTAAACTCTCCACATTAATATAAAATCATGATGGATGGCAGAATAATGGTAGATAAAGAAGATGTTCGTGAAATAACCGCCAATTCAAAGATATTATAAGAATTGTTCAGTCATCATGAAAAATTAAATAAAATTTCCTCTTGTTGTAAAATATACTATAGTCATAATTCATCACAATTTCAAATTTCCAAAAATAATTTTGATGAATTTTAAATATAGTTCAACTCGTTTATTGATTTAATATCTAAATAAATAATCAATAAATGATTTTAAAATCAAAAAATCAATTACAAAAGGGAAAAAAATTATACAAGGCAAAAAGAATATGTGGAATCTACACAAGGTGAAGATTAGAATAAAGAATCAAAACAGATGAGTGAGAAAATTTCAGAGCGTGAAAGGTTGATACCACTTGTTGTCTCTGCTAACGGGGATTTTAGTATGACACAGGTGGTTAATAAGGATATATTAGAGACTGATTTTACGTTCTGCCACTCGACACAGAATTTAAAAAATATTACTAAACCCAAACAGTTAAATCAATCACATCAATCAGAGTAGCAAACACTTTTTACCAAAAATAAGCAGTCATCAAAATATTTTCGAAGTGATTTCTTTTATCAGAGTAGCACAACAATCAATTTTAAAGCAGACTTTTCAAGAGAATTTATCACAAATATTTCTAACAGTCACAGAAGATGATTCATGACCCAAGATTTAAAAATACAGTTTATTTTAAATCATTTGAAGGAATATAAAAATGTCAAGATTCAACGAATCTATCACACCATATTATAAATTTCAAATCCAAGATATGTGTGAGATTCACAAATTAATAATTTCAAATGATTTCAAACAGACAAATATTCAAATCAAATGATCATGAAATAACAGTGAGTTTTAAGACCAGATCTTCAAAGAATTTCCCATAATTATTTCTTACAACCACAAGAATTTTTTTTTCAGAATATTTACATCAAGCATGAGAGATATTCATGATCCAAAATTAAATTGTTTTATTTGAAATGACTTGAAATAAATGTAAATTTTGAGATACAATGAATAAATCACACAAGATTAATAATTTCAAATCTAAGAGGTGTGTGAGATACAAAATATCAAATATTTTAGATGATTTCAAACAAACAAAATGTCTAAGATAGATGATCATGAATGAAGATGAATTTCAAGATGTATCACAATGATTCAAGTCCAAAAAATTTCAATTCAGAAATAATCAAGCCAATACAAAAATAATGAAATTATTACAACTAAAAAATAGCATTGTAATGTAATGAGTTAAAATTTCAAGTCTTTCTAAAATGAATTAGAAGAAACTCAAAACAACAGAGGTGTGTGAAATTTCATTAAATTTTCAGATCGTCAGAAATTTAGAATTCAAATTAACAGTGTTCAAGATATAACAAGAATGCTTTAGCACTGTTAGGAATTAGGAAATTAGAAAAGAATTAAACTTCAAAATAATTATAGAAATTTACAATTTTGAATTCAAGATTTGGAAATGATTAAAACATGAGAGTTTTATTCAAATAAAGCGAATTTCCAGAAAAACATGAATTCTGCAATTTGAAGTTAAGAAAACTGAAGAAAAAAGCCAAAAATATATGGCAGTGTCAAATCAAAACAGAAATATCAAAGGAAATAAAAAGAAGGGGTGGAAGGAAGAATACACAAAGAAAAATATAAACATAAATTAAGTTTAGTGATTATACCTGAATTTCAGAAGACAATGTTGATTCTCTAACTCATCACTCTTGGCTAAGGAACTCTGAATAATATAGAAAAACGGAACATCTTGAAGCTAATTCTCTTTTGTATAGCAGTTCCTCTGCCTCCTCCGGTACCTAACAGTTTAGAGGATCGAGTGGTCTAACAAAATTTGTAAAACCACTCTCAATTGTTTTCTTACGTTTTGATACCCAAATCTATTTATATAACAATCCATCTAAATTTATTTTTGTAACCTTAGGGACCCAAACTTGTTTGAATTTAGACGAATTCACTTTACTTCATTTTCGGGTCCAAAATGGATTAAATAGATTGTTATCAAATAAATTCTTGTCTCCTTTGTGATTCAAAAACCTTTTGGAATTTTCAGAGTTCAAATTTTCAGAACGACCCATCTTGAAGCAATTTGAAGGATTTTTAAAATCACAAGAATTAGTTTTTCAAATCACTTGTTTTCCTAAAACCGAGACCATTTTGATTACCAAAAGAAACTTGATTTTTCAACAGCATATTCAAAGATTTTTCTCCGGTTGAAAAACGTTTTAAACTCAATTCAAGATTGCAGATTTTGGATTTCATATCAGTATTGTCTTTCATCAGATTTGAACAATGATTAATGCTCCTTTCAGTATCATTTTGTTCCAAAATCAAATTTTCGTTTTCAAAAATTTTGATTTTGGTCTTAGACTCAGATATTTCAAATTCAATATCCTTCTCTTTCTCATATATTCGACATCCTTTTTGACTTTGGCTACTTCATCTTTCAATTCTTTAGATGTGATATTATTTACTTTTAACCTCCTCATGTAGCCACTTGTCATATTATTGACATGTAATCCTAGTTGTGGACCTATTAAATCGACATGCACTATTTTAATAACATCATATTCCCTTGCTTTTTTCATTAATGAAAATGTGAACAACATTTGCCCCTCTCCTTGCATAAAAGATTCTTTTTACACTCTAGCATAAAATTAAAAATTCCTAGCTCTTCCACTTATTTACCAAGTTTTTTCTCTAACTTGTTTTTTTGCTTTGAAACATAAAGTGAATGATAATTTTTATAATTAACTTAATCTATGATTTAGGGTGGATTTTGTTAAGATTACTAATGAACTTATTCTCTTGTAAGACTACTTTTGAAAGTTATAAATTTGCTTGGACATGTATTATTTGCCTTGTGTTACCTTTACTTGAGTTGAATCATAAAAATAATAAGGTATTGAAGATCCAAAAAATCAACACATGATAACGCCTTTTTGAATAGAAGATTGGGACTTTTTTGGCAACAATGATTATATGAATAGAAAACCATTCTATAATAATGATAGGGGAGAGGAACAAAAACTTTTCCTAAAATAGCGTGAATAGAAGAACATAAAACCATGTAATAATATCAACTTCTTGATTTAAAGACTAGAAAATCTTTGGGCAATAATATGAATAAAAGACCAAAAAACCATTTGTCTATAATATAAATTGAAGATGGAAAATCCCTTTTGTGATAATAGAAGACTAGATAACCATATGGCAATAATATCTTGAATAAAAGACCAGAAAATCATTTGTCATTAATAGAAGACTAGAAAATCCTTTAAATAATAGAAGAATCTTTATTTGAGATTGAATTCTCAATAATAATAGATTGCTTTTTCTTTAACTAGGAGCTAGATCGCTCGTATTTGCTTGCTCTCTTCTTCTAGAAGACTATTTTATTCCATTCTTTTCGAGCTCTAGTCAATTGATTTTGTTTTTACCATAATAGCTAATGATTTTGATTTGCACTAGAATACCACAATTGATAATGATTTTGATTTGCACATGATACCACAACAGTTAGTATTTTGATTGAATCTAAGATTACCACAATACATAATAGCTAATGCTTTAATTGACTTTATTGTCACCATCTTAAGTGATCATCTCAACTTGTATTGAATCTCTTATCACTATATAAGGTAAATATTTAGGCCATTTGTCTGGTGCGCTTGTCAGTTATATTAAGAAAAACTAAAGTCTTACCCAACCCATCTCTAGGAGCGCTTCAAACAAGCCTTATAGGTGCAATTAAATGATAATTTAATGCTTTAGCCAGAACTTCCCAGGTTGGACCATAGTTTTACTCCATCCTCTCTCTCTATGAGGTGCTTTACCCAGTCCATAAAGGCAAGTTCCAAGACTATTTTGTTTTGGCCATGTCATTTTCGGCGAGACTAAAGGCTTACTTTGACTTTCATTTAAGAACTGCCTTAGGTAGGTCATGAAAACAAAAATATAGTCTTGAGCTTCTACCTAGCTAGTAAGAGGGATTGGAGCTTTATTCGACGCTTTGTCCAGGCTATTTTAGGTAGAGCAAAAGTCTTACTCCATCCTTCCCCTAGGTTGTGCTTTGTAACGTCCCGTATTTTATCGATATAATAATTAATTTATTTAATTATTTAAGTAATGGTTTGGTAATTTTATGGTTTAAATTTAATGGTTTAAATTAAATAACTTTGAATATTTAATTAATATAATAATTAAATAATATATCTAATTTTGAAATAATCAGAATTAGTTGAAATGGCAATATCGTGTGAATTGGACAATTCAAAGTATATAATTCAGTTTAAAACTGAATTACGATAACGAATATATTTAACTAACGATGGTTGAACGTACAATTTATATTATAAGTATAATCGAGCTTGAAATGGTGCGGAGTTCGTAATTTGGCGATTCGAAATTTAAACGAATATACAGAATCCGTTTTAAGCGGGATTTCTGTGAAATACGGAGCTGGTGAAGTATATTTTTCTAATGTAAGAGAAAATTCAAGATTTCGTCGTGTAGATTTTAATTTATGTCCAAATCAAATTTTCGAAAAGTCGCTATGGAATTCCTTTACAATTTATAACGATTAATTTATATTATAAATGGATTTTTAATATAAATTGAATACTGATTTAATCTGGATTTGAAATGTCTAGTTATAAATTCAAATAAGAATATTTTGGAGATGTATTATATTTTATGTGTATATATATATGATAATATTAATTTATTAAAATTAAATTTAAATATTTTTAAATATATTAATATTTAAAAGGGTTTATTTAGAGCTTTAAAAATAGTCAGTTTTGCAAATGACCTCTGTTTTCGATGAAACTAATTTTCTTGGATCCGGAATATTAAATTCTAGTTAGATTTCAATTTTCGTGATTTTTGGAGTCAGTATGTGGCCATGGGCAATTTTAATGTGAAAAACAGTCAATATTCTGACTTTAAAAATATGTTGTGTGAGCTAACGGGCTCGGAGTTCGACGAAACAAGTTTCGTTGGGTCCGTAATGTCAAATTGTTGCTGTATGTCAATTTCCATCGAATTTGGATATGTTATGTGGTCATAGGAATTTTCAGACGCTGAATGAAGATAACGGTTCATTAAAAATGAATATAAAATTGAATAAAAAAATATATTTTTCTTTCTATAAATAGGGTATCACTCTTTCTAACCCTAAACATTTCTATTCACTGGTCAAACACTCTCAGTCGCCATCCTTTTCCTCCCTCAAATACAAAACGCAACTTCAAAAATTTATAGAAAATAAAATGAAACTCCTAATATCACTAAACATATATTTCTGGATTCCCATAGAGGAGCTCATCAATTCCATATCAGTTTCATAGGGTTCGGGGTTGTTTTTGTTCGGTGTTTGATTTACAGCGTGAGTCTATTAGCCTAAGGTAGGAGAAATCTCGAAATTAGGGTGTTGATTCATGGAATCGAGTTGATATTTGGGTTCAGTGAGGGTTTTAGCATCTTGTTCGAATTTTTGGGATTTAAACAAAAATAAAAATGTTGATGGTGTTGTAATGGGTGCGGGAGGGTGCCGATGAACGCACTTTCAAGGATAACCGCGAGTTGTTTGTTGAGGACGTAGGAGGATGGAGATGTTGAAGAGGGAAATTTTGGTGGTTACGGGTTTGAATTTCGTAAAGAAGTAATGGAGAATGGGAGGAAGAAGAAAATGACAGTGGCATGGAAAAACGGGAGCAGATTGTGTTTTGTTTTATGGTTGCGAGTACCGGAATTTTGGCGTGAGGTGGTAGAGGAGTTGAAGGGGAGTTGGACGCCGGGGTTTGTTCGGTGAATAGTGTTGTGAAGGGGAAGGACTCGATGGAGGAAGTTGGAGGAAATGGCGTTGGAAGTTTTGCCTGGAAGAAGTTTTAAATAGGGAGAGAAGCAACCGTAGCATAGTGGGTTGGCGGGCCGAAGTTATATAAGAGTAAGGCCCAAAAATATAAAAGAAAAATCAAATTAGTTGATTTAAAATTGTATGAAATCTTGTAAAAATCCTAACTCTTTCATATGTAAATAGAATTCAGCGAAACAAGATACGTTGGGATCATATGGACGACGACTACGCAATGGAACTGACTGGGAGTGAATTGGAGCTCGTTACAATTTATAGCGAAATAAATTGTCTGATCTGAATTAACGACAATTATCATTATTTAATGATGATCATCCAATGTAAGTAAATCTCACTTACTCTGTAAGATTTATATTTTTATAAATATAATCTAGTATTGATAAATGATGATTGATTGTTGTGTGTTGATTGTTTGGTTGAATTGCTGAATTATTGGTTGAAATTATAGATAACGATATATATATATATATATATATATATATATATATAAATCATTATTCAAATATTGATTCTGTTTATCAGAATATTTCATATTGAAATGAAATCATTGTTATTTATATTGTTTAACATCTGTGAATGCAGGGAAACAGGTTGGAGGGGTTTTTTGGATTCCTCAATATTTATTATACTATTTGTTTTCATATATTGTGATATATGATGTGATATATAATCTGTGATTGATTATGGTGTGTAGATGATGTTGATTATGATTATTTGGTATTTTAAATACCACAAGAAATACCGTAGTGTGAAAAGGGAATTTTCAAAGTGTAAATTGAAAATAATATATTTATAAAATCAAAGGATTTTATAAAAGGAATATTTATAAAATCAAAGAATTTTATAAAGGATTATTTATATAGAAAATTAATAGAAGTATAAAAGGATTATTTATATAGAAAATTAATAGAAGTATAAAAGGATTATTTATATAGAAAATAAATAGAAGTATAAAAGGAATATTTATTTAGAAAGTAAATAGAATTATAAAAGGGATATTTGACGAGATATAAAAGAATTATGAGAAGATTGTTTAAAGTGGATATTAAATAGAAATATGTTTTAACAAATAGATTGAGAAGATTAATTTATAAATAATGTTTTATAAATTAAATAAAATATTTATCCTTTGATAAACAGAATATAAAAGACTGAATTTATATAGAGAAGTAGGAATCGATTTTAACACCAATATTTTAAATGGAATTTGAGCAACATTTATAAAGGTGATTCTAAAAGGGATTATAAGTGTTAGAAGAATAAAATGAGATTTTATATAAATAATTCTATAATTAGAAGAATAAATAGAAATTGGATTTGGGATATTGTTTTAAATACGAAATCAAACTATTTTGATTGCAAAGAAGAAATATTATTTACATTTAATGTGATTAAAGGATTTAAGTAAATATTTTGCTAATAGAATATTTGTAATGAAATAGAGGTTGAAATAGGAATTAAAATGGAGTTAAAGGAATTAGAAACTGACTGGATATTAGTTAATTTGAACATCTGTCTGGGTATTGATCTGGTGTTGGTTTTGGCCTTCGGGGTTAATACATAGGGGGTTGTTCTCTTACTAGTTTACAGTTGGAGACTGAAATATGCGAGAAGATAGTGATGCGTGAATCATAAATGGAAACATTTTCCAAAGTTAATAACGTATATTTTCTAAAATTAGAAAATAAGGATTTGATGAATATATGGAAACGTGAAATGGGGAAATGATTAAATGATGATTGATCGATAGAATTTCCATCTAGAAATAATATCATTGTTTGCACACAAGTTTTTCTTTGATATTTAAATCACCGACTATCAAAGTTTTTGATCATTTTTCCATCGTCAATACGGAGAGACCAGGATCGGATTCATTATCTGAAAACCACTCTGTATGGGCGTTAGCGTTGCAATCAAATATGATGAATATAATTGAAGACAGAGTTATGCAAGGGTTGTCCTGTTTACAGAATAGTGCCTTCGGTCTGTCCAGTCCCAGAACGACCTGTATAGAAGAATGTTTGACAGAGTATATTTAATATATCACGTAAGTTGATCTCTTCAAATATATTACGTTTGGTGATGGAGGAATTCGTTTCTCTCAGCTGTATACCCGTTGTATTTTTTCGGAAATCAATTTGTGATTTGGCAGGTATGACGATGTGACATTCAAAGTAAATAAAGGTGTGATCTGTACGTTTTGGCCTCAAGCCTCACAAACCGGAATGGAATAAAATCGGGTAGGTCGCATGGCTAAGTTGTTAGCTCCCAATTAGGGTGTATTGTCACCTGATCTAAAAAAATTCCATTTACTTCTATAATCTATTTTGATGCTGTCCCTTTTAGGAAACGGTTGCTGATCCCAACCGTTGGTGATAATACATTCGGTACACTCAAGCGAAATGAGTGACCGGTCATGTTTAGCCTAGGTTACAAGATGTTCTTGTTGAACCCGGTGTATTCCTTTCTAGAAACACACTGTCGAAAGGTGGTCCCATGCCTTGCCAGTTGGAATTCATTACCCAATAAGCGCCCACAGTTTTTGATTATATATTATGTAAGTGGAACGTGAGATGAATGCGTTCTACTAGATGATTATTATATTGTGGTTAATAGACACTATTATAATATCAAAATAGTTTTGATATAAATATTATCATTTCTTGCAAAAGGATCTAGAATGTTAAATTGGGTGTTTTGGATTCTCATAAGGGAAAAACTCGTTCCGTGTTATACGGCGTGGTCTTGTGAGATATCGCTTATTTTCCCAAACTATTTTAAAGTGTTTACTCACACATGTCCCATGACTGACCCAGAGTTTATTTTGTTTTGTTTTCCCTAAACTCATAGGTGTCCAATTTGTACGGGCAGTCAAATAGTCAGGTTTTTACAGATATACTTTGAGAGCTGGAGCAGGAGGCTTCCAGATTATATCACTATTATTAATTTCCGTTGTGATGTAAGTGTTATACTCAAATGACAGATTTGTATTTCCAAGTTATGTTGTATACTATATTTTATTCGTTCTGCTGTGAGATTCGTGTTACTCTGATATTATATGTTCTTCTTCTTCTATTCTAATTTTCTATCTTATCTATCCTCACCCTCTAACTTCTTTCATTAACTATTCGGTATTTCCGATGCTTGGATAGTCGGCATTGAGTTTATGTCGATAACCAGGATCGCGAAAACCTGGGTCGTTACAGTGGTTTTAGAGTTGAAGGTTAAGTAATTACCTTGGCTCTGTAGCGTGACTCAATAGAGATGGGGTTAGCAATACCGTAGGTTGAGTTGAGTGTATATATATATGTTCGTGTATTTGTTATTCAATATAAAATTGTTTTATATTGCGGAGATTTATTGATTGACTTGTTTATGAGTTCTGGTCGATCAGTTCGATCCACTATATCAGTAGGAGCTAATAAACACTTGAATACGATGAACCGACATGGTGTGTTTTGGAAGGAGGGTAAATGAAATAATTTTACCCAAATATATTTTGATATGGAAGAATTGAAATTTTTATAATATACTAGATGTATTCGTTGTTATTATAATCGAATGAGATTATAATTGGAATGATTATATAAATAGCCAATCAGAATTCATATAAGTTTAATATATGAAATCAGATGAATTAAATCTGGATTAAAATCATAATTTGGAATTAAAATTCTGAAAACATAAAAAGTATTTGTAAATGGAATTGAATTAAGTATAAGAGAATTTTAAAATCCTAGGAGATTTTAGAAATGTTTTTCAAGCATTGATATAGATTTCAAAATAGAAGTATTTAGAAATGGTTTTAAAAGTGATATAACATTGAACTCACTTCGATAGCTGGGAAATAACCCTGATGATGAATCACGACATCATTAGTGTTCATTTTTGAGTTGCTAAGTGACGGATTACTACCAAAGATTTTTTTTTTTGAATTATTTTGTGGAAAGCAAGTTGTTTTGAATCCTTAAAAGGGATATCTGATTTTAGAAAAGCTAAAATGTTTAAAATTCCCTGGGAAAGATTGTTTGAATTAAAACAAACTAAATGTGAATTTGTGAAAGCACATTGAAATTGAATTAAAACCAGTTAAGTGGAAAATGAATTGAGATAGAAAATATCGGACTAGTTTGGATTAGAGATAATCCGGAATGGAATTGGACTGGTAAGTAGGAATTGAAATCGGAAATGGAATTTAGCTTGTATAAGCAAATGATTTGGTTTTGAGGATATATTGATTGGAGATTGATTGGGATGATATTGGTATATGCTGAATTGGTAATAGATGGAAATGATATGATGATATGCCTGGCAAAAAGGTGCCAATTTATATTATACATGGGTTTGAGATTTTGATGAGCCGAATTTGGCAAGCCGCTTGGCTGTTTGATTTTCTTTTGAGTTGAAGAAGGCCCAGAGAGGCGAGTTGCAGTTTGAGCTATTGACCAGTACAAAGGAGATGTTGGCGAAATTTTTCGAAAAATTAAGGTGTTAGAAAATATTCAGAATTTTTGAAAATTTTCGTTAGTAGGAATGAATAAATATTTAATTGAAATTAAATTGGTTTGGTTGAAACTGAAGTTAAGAAGTGAATAAATAATTTTTAACCCAAGAAATGGTTTTTTTTACTTTAGCAATTTCGAGGAAGAAATTATTTTAAGGGGGGAAGAATGTAACGTCATGTATTTTATCGATGTAATAATTAATTTATTTAATTATTTAAATAATGATTTGGTAATTTAATGGTTTAAATTAAATAACTTTGAATATTTAATTAATATAATAATTAATTAATATATTTAATTTTGAAATAACCAGAATTAGTTGAAATGGCAATATTGTGTGAATTGGACAATTCAAAATATATAATTCAGTTTAAAACTGAAGTACAATAACGAATATATTTAATTAACGATGGTTGAACGTATAATTTATATTATAATTATAATCGAACTCGAAATGGCGCGGCAGTTCGTAATTTGGCGATTCGAACTTTAAACGAATATACAGAATCTGTTTTAAGCCTGATTTCTGTGAAACAAGAAACGTTCGGAGCTGGTGAAGTATATTTTTCTAATGGAAGAGAAAAATCGAGATTTCGTCATGTAGATTTTGATTTATGTCCAAATAGAATTTTTGAAAAGTCACTATGGAATTCCTTTATAATTTATAATGATTTATTTATATTATAAATGGATTTTTAATACAAATTGAATACTGATTTAATCTAGATTTGAAATGCCGAGTTATAAATTCAGATAGGAATATTTTGGAGATGTATTATATTATGTGTGGACGTATATACGATAATATTAATTTATTAATATTAAATTTAAATATTTTTAAATATGTTAATATTTAAAAGGGTTTATTTAGAGCTTTAAAAATAGTCAGTTTTGCAAACGACCTCTGTTTTCGATGAAACTAATTTTGTTGGATCCGGAATATTAAATTATTGTTAGATTTCAATTTTTGTGATTTTTGGAGTCAGTATGTGGCCGTCAGCAATTTTAATGTGAAAAAAGTCAATATTATGACTTTAAAAATATGTTGTGTGAGCTAACGGACTCGAAATTTGACGAAACAAGTTTCGTTGGGTCCCTAATGTCGAACTGTAGCTGCATGTCAATTTTCGCCGAATTTGGATATGGTATGTGGTCATAGGAATTTTTAGACGATGAATGAAGATAACAGTTCATTAAAAATGAATATAAAATCAAATAAAAAATATATTTTTCTTTCTATAAATAGGGTATCACTCTTTCTAACCCTAAATATTTCTATTCTTTGGTCAAACACTCTCAGTCGCCATCCTTTTCCTCCCTCAAATACAAAACGCAACTTCAAATATTTATAGAAAATCAAATGAAACTCCTAAAATCATTAAACATATATTTCTGGATTCCTATTGTAACAACCCGGAAAATGCGAGCCAATTTAAAAAATTTTAATTGGTTATTTTCAAAGAATTTAAACAATTGAAATAGAATATTTCAATGAAATATTGAATTGGAAATACTGTGGCAGTTTGAAAATTTGAATTCAAACTTTGACTGACTGTACCGGGTGTAAAATATAACGGATTTTAGTGAAACCAAAAATATTTAAATCTGTTTATGAATACCTTTCTAACGAATCTAAAAAATCGAAGTTTCGTAGCGGGAATCAAAAGTTATCGCCAAATGAATTTTCAGAAAGGTCGCTATAGAGAATATATAGCCCTTGAAAATAGACATTTAGCAAACGACCTCGGAATTTGACGAAACCACTTTTTTTGGATCCGGGATGTCAAACTATTGCTAGGTTTCAAATTTCATAATTTTTGAAGCTAGTATGTGAGCGAGGCAAAAGAAAATGTGATTGGTCAATTTCTGTTAAATTGGATCGACCAGAAAATGGCCATTTTTCAAACGATCTCAGAATTCAACAAAACTAGTTTTGTTAGGACCGCAGCATCAAAACATAGCTAGATTTATCTTTCTGCAATTTTTCGATTCAGTTTGTGGCCCTGACAAATTGAAAAGTACATTCAAATTGAATATTGAATGTTATATACTTTAATTTGAAAAATAACTGACTGTAACAATCGAATTGGCCTACGAAACATATCCCATTGTGTTCGGGATGGGGGTATTTAGCTAGGAGCGATAGTCGTTGGGTTGAAATTAGTGTTCATTTAGACAAAAGGATATTTTTGAATTTAAAATAAATTAAAAATAAAATATAATTGGCCAATCAGGAGCTTTCTCCCTCAAACCCTCGTCGCTCTAAAAAATCACACCGCCTCTCAGTTCGAACGATGGAAATTTCTCCGAGCTTCCTACTCATTTTTCAATCAATCCAAGAAGTATTAAACCCCCATCCAGTACAACTTTTTGTAGATCTTCTTCCCAGCTCCACATCTATACCCGCCTCGCCCTCCACCTCTCAACGTTCAGCGAGATCCAAGGCCCCAAAGGCAGCTCGCGTCGACCGTGATTTTGCCACTATAGCCCCGTCGAACTGAAGGTGGGTACAACGCGCCTGAAGCACTTTCAAGCTCTACAGTGTGGCGAAGTCTGATCGGCCAACCACTACCCCATTGGATCGAAAATCGAAGACCTAGTTTCGAAGGGTTAAGCGAGGTAAACGGCTTGAATTTTCTAAATTGAAAATAACACTTTTAAGTGTTGCAAACTTTGAAAAATCATATCTTTATGATGTGTTGACGAAATTCGATGAATCATGAAACATTGTGACCGCAAGGAGGCTCTCTACCATCTAGAAGAGACCGCGGATTTTTCTGAGCTATCTACGATTTTTAGCACCTCGAAAACCAATGTGAGAAATCTAAATCGAAATGTGTGAATGAAATCGTGTTGTATAAATTATATAAGCGAAGTGTAAATTATATACGCATTGTATACCTCATGTACATGTGTTGAATAAGTTATATAAGCGATGTATAAATTATACAAGCGTTGTTTGAAACATATATGCTTTGAATTGTGTTGAAATGCAAGTGAAATATAGAAATAATATATATATACCCCCTCGTCCACAAACCATGGATGATATTTATTGCTTGTGATTGGCGTGAAAATGTGTGGTATGACGAATGGTTGAAAATAATTGTTTGTGGTTGATATTGTTGGATTGTGGTTGAAAAATACCCTCTTGTGGTTGAAACAAATTAGAATAGGATTGTGGAAATGAAAATAAAACATGTCGCCTGTGTGCGAACTAGATGCATGAAATCCCCATTGTCAAAAACCGTGAGGTTTTAAGGTAGAGCGAGGAGCCGTACCAGGGACGGTCCCGGTTTTAACTACCCTGCCATTATGCTGCCGAAATTTTCTGAAATATTCATATGTTAGAACAATTTTCATTTGTTGAAATTATTTTCATATATAGAAAACATTCATGTGTTGAATAGAAATTCATTCGTTGAATAGAAATTCATGTGTTGAATGGTATTCGTGTTTTAAATAAATTTCTTTAACAATAAAAATCACATTTTTATTATATATACAATCTATAGGAAACATTCATGTGTTAAATAGAAATTCATTCGTTGAATAGAAATTCATGTGTTGAATGGTATTCATGTTTTAAATAAATTGCTTTAACAATAAAAATCACATTTTTATTATATATACAAACTATAGAAAACATTCATGTGTTGAATAGAAATTCATTCGTTGAATAGAAATTCATGCATTGAATGGTATTCGTGTTTTAAATAAATTGCTTTAACAATAAAAATCACATTTTTATTATATATATATATAAACTATAGGAAACATTCATGTGTTGAATAGAAATTCATCCATTGAATAGAAATTCATGTGTTGAATGGTATTCGTGTTTTAAATAAATATCTTTAACAATAAAAATCGCATTTTTATTATATACATAAACTATAGGAAACATTCATGTGTTGAATAGAAATTCATATGTTGAATGGTATTCGTGTTTTAAATAAATAGCTTTAACAATAAAAATCACATTTTTATTATATATATAAACTATAGGAAACATTCATGTGTTGAATAGAAATTCATTCGTTGAATAGAAATTCATGTGTTGAATGGTATTCGTGTTTTAAATAAATAGATTTAACAATAAAAATTACATTTTTATTGTGAATATGAAGTGCTAAAAATACATACGTGTTGAAATAAATATTTGTTCACTAGAAATATTATTATTAGCTTTGCTCTACATATATATATACATGTGTTGAACAGAGAAAATGGATTAGCTGTTGAGTAAAGAAATTATTTGCGTGCCCGACAAATAGGTAAGCCTTAATGAGTTGGCTGCGCAATTTTATTTTTATATCAACTCCTGTGAATGCCATTGAATATGGAGTGCTGGTTATTCTGTGTGTAATAATAAACATCGCCATAGGATAGTAACAATTAATTTTGAACTACACTACTTCTTGACGATAGGCATACTTCATCATATTCCACATAAGCATTTGGAGCTTGTGTGACGAGGTTGAAGATTTACCATACGAGCGAGAGGCTTGTATGGCGATGACTATATATTACAGGTTGAACTGATGATTGATCTGGACTATATAAATTGTAACGGTAAATTGCCAGATTAATAAAAACCCCACACGGGTTTGGGGATGACAATAAACACGTCTCTCTGGTCATTAAGGCACAAAAACCATTTATAGGGTGACGAGAATTTATTCTCTGGAGTTATGATCTATACACACTCCCCTGTGGACACCGGAATATATCACTATAAATATGTGTATGCTTATTAGGATTTATTGGGTACCTGATACGGCCCAATAAATTTCCAAACCCCTTCCCGTACGAAGGAGGTTATGGCGAAAATTTTCGAAATATAAAGGCGTTAAGTGAAATATTTGAAGTGAAAACGATATTGAAATCGCAGAATGAACTATATTTATATATATAAATAAAATTGAAATGAATCGAGGCCGTGCAGTTCGTGTTTTGAAATCGTAACTTCAATCGATTAGTACGAGAGATCCGACCACGGATTCTCCCGAAACCACAACCGTTGGGTTCGCCTTGGAAATATCTTTCCAACGGCACCAACTTTGAAAAGATCCAACGGTTGGATTGTCTGGAATGTTTAATTTAAATCTGAAGAAAAACAACGCCAGAATCGATTATATTTATATATAAATATAATTAAATTAAATCGAATAACGACGCTATAGTTCGTATTTTGAAACCGTAACTTCAAACGACTAGTGCGGAAGATCCGACCGTCGGATTTTCACGAAACTGGAACCGTTGGGTTCGCTTTGGAGATATCTTCCTAGTGATATAAACTTTGTAGAAATCTAATGGTTAGATTTCCCAATATGTGTAAAACAAATATGGGGAAAAACAACGCTAGTGCCACGACACGACCTGAAATGTCGTTTAACTAAATATGGCCATTTTTAAATAAATAAAAATGGCGAAAAATCATTATAAAATATTATAAGCGACATGGAATGGAACTAAACCAATTTTACTTGGTTTGCTTGATATTTGATGGTTGAATGTGTTTGACATGAAAATTATACTAAAGAACTGAAATGTGGATGTCGAACAATTTAACCATGGAAAGAATTGAATTGAATTCTAAATATACATGAATTATTTGAAAAGGCCGAGCTAATCCTCATTTCAAATAATTGATCGAACGATTCGAAGTCAAAAATACGAAGACGGTTCAAGACCGATGATCTTCATATCGGATGGATGAGCGCTGTTGAGGTTCCTGATTGGAGTAGCTACCTTGAAGGGACTGGAGTAGTAGCTGTCTGGACGTACGTGTTGATTGTACAGATATACGAGGAATATGGTGCCTCCAGTTTCATTCAGAACCAGAACGGACTTGTAAATGGACTGTGTGTCTGACATTGGATTTTGTTCTTTACTGATTGATCTCTGTTAAATATATATATGTTTGGCGGCGGAGAATTTATTCTCTTGCTTAACGCCCTTCTCTGAGACGTACGAGCTCAGAGGTTATATATCGATAGAAATCAGTCGTATGGAGTGGATTGCCTGTGTGGCATGCCAAGATGCAGTGATCAAGGCTTCTGTTGCAAAGCAAAGCCTTGTGGCCGATGATCAAAGAACGGCCTACGTGGCCTGGCTTTGTGTATAGCGTGGATTCGCGAGCCTCACACCTCGGTATGAGTTAAAAATGGGATAGGAACTGCAAGGAGAGCACGACGTTTCTTTCTAGCTAACGGTAGTGTTAGTGCTTAAACTGGCTGACATTTATATTATTTTTACCTATGTGGATGTTGGAATGAGGCGCCTCGATGTTAGGTCTGAAAGGACCGGGAAACGTGTGCTCAGGAATACTAATCCACTAACGTAAGTGTGGACCGACCCTGAAGCATCCAAGGGTTACCCAGAGTGTGTAGTCCTGAGGCTTTTGCTAGAGTGTCTCGAAGCGGAGAGGAGCTTGCCCCTTGCCTCGACTCATGATGGAATCCAAACTTCGAATACGAAATAACGGATTTGATTGTAGAACTAGTATGTCGACATAGTGGTATGGGGCACTTATGCCGTCTATGATTGATATTTATGATGATATTCGTTTTTGAAACATATATGCACTAGTAATAATATCAAGTGATTTTGCTTTGCACGTATTAAGCATATTTTGGCCATTATAAGGTAAAACTGTATCCTCCACTTTGCGATGCATTGTGTGATGGGACTTGAGTCTTATAACGGCTTCATTCTTTTTAAAAGCATTGCGCTGTTTTAGAGAATTTACCTTGTTTTAAATGCACTGGCAATCACTAGAGTAAACCCGTTCTGCGAAAGTGGCATGGTCCTATGATTTGCCTTATTTCTGTTGTTTAATCAGTTAAGTAGATTTCTCATACCAGTTCCACGACTGACTCGTTGTTTGTTTCACTTTGCAAACTCGGGTGCCTTTATTTTCACATGGGCAGCCTAGTTGACAGATGACAGGTTATTTTGTCTTAGCACTACAGTACGGAGTGCGCTTTTGGCTTGATGGCGAGGATTAGTTTCATTTGTATTTTGGCTATTGACTTTCCGCTATCCTTATCTTATGTATATGATTCCGCCTATGGTGATGTAGACTTATTTACTTCCAACATGTATTATCTTATGTATATGTACTGCCTCAGGCGATGTAGACTGATATCTTTATTATGTCTCACTGTATGTATATATTCCGCTTATGGCGATGTTGACTGATCGTTCCCTTTTTATGCACTAAGTTATATCCTACACTGTGCTTCTCTGATGTTGTTACATATTATGATTCCGCTGTCATATCTATGTAAAAATTATTCTATTTGTTGTTTATGCTATTATCTGTACTCTGCTAATGATGATTAATGAGTTAAATTCCAATGATTATCCTTAACACCGTTGTACGGGTTTTGAGATCGTAACACCTATAGAGGAGCTCTTCAATTCCATATCAGTTTCATAGGGTTCGGGGTTGTTTTTGTTCGGTGTCTGATTTACAGCGTGAGTCGTATTAGCCTAGGGTTGGAGAAATCTCGAAATTTGGGTGTTGATTCATGGAATCGAGTTGATGTTTGGGTTCAGTGAGGGTTTTAGCATCTTTTGAATTATTAGGTTTTAAACAAAAATAAAAATGTCAATGGTGCTGTAGTGGGTGCGGGAGGGTGCTGATGAACGCACTTTGAAGGATAACCGCAAGTTGTTTGTTGAGGATGTAGGAGGATGGAAATGTTGAAGAGGGAAATTTTGGTGGTTACGGGTTTGAATTTCATGAAGAAGTAATGGAGAATGGGAGGAAGAATAAAACGATGGTGGCATGGAAAAACAGGAGCAGATTGCGTTTCGTTTTATGGTTGCGAGTACCGGAATTTTGGCGTGAGGTGTAGAGGAGTTGAAGGGGAGTTGGACGCCGGGATTTGTTCGGTGAACAGTGTTATCAAGGGGAAGGACTCGATGGAGGAGGTTGGTGGAAATGGCGTTGGAAGTTTTGCCTGGAAGAAGTTTTAAACGAGGAGAGAAGCAAATGTAGCACAGTGCGTTGGGGGCCAAAGTTTTATAAGAGTGAGGCCCAAAACTATAAAAGAAAAATCAAATTAGTTGATTTAAAATTGTATGAAATCTTGTAAAATCCTAACTCTTTCATACGTAAATAGAATTCAGCAAAACAAGATCCGTTGGGATCATATGGACGATGGCTACGCAACGGAACTGACTGGGAGTGAATTGGAGCTTGTTACAATTTATAGCGAAACAAATTGTCTGATCTGAATCAACGACAATTATCGTTGTTTAACGATGATCGTCCAATGTAAGTAAATCTCACTAACTCTGTACAGTTTATATTTTTATAAATATAATCCAGTATTGATAAATGATGATTGATCGCTGTGTGTTGATTGTTTGGTTGAATTGTTGATTTATTGGTTGAAATTATAGATAATGGTATACGTATAAATCGTTAATCAAATATTGATTCTGTTTATCAGAATATTTCATATTGAAATGAAATCGATGTTATTTATATTGTTTAACATCTGTGAATGCAGGGAAATAGGTTGGAGGGATCCAACTGGATTCCTCAATATTTATAATACTATTTGTTTTCATATATTGTGATATATGATGTGATATATAGTCTGTGATTGATTATGGGTGTGTTGATGATGTTGATCATGGTTATTTGGTATTTTAAATACCATAAGAAATACCGGAGTGTGAAAAGGGAATTTTCAAAGTGAAAGTTGAAAATAATATATTTATAAAATCAAAGGATTTTATAAAAGGATTATTTATAAAATCAAAGAATTTTATAAAAGGATTATTTATATAGAAAATAAATAGAATTATAAAAGGATTATTTATATAGAAAATAAATAGAAGTATAAAAGGATTATTTATATAGATAAATAGAAGTATAAAAGGAATATTTGTTTAGAAAGTAAATAGAATTATAAAAGGGGTATTTGACCAGATATCAAAGAATTATGAGAAGATTTTTTAAAGTGGGTATTAAATAGAAATCTATTTTAACAAATAGATTGAGAAGATTAATTTATAAATAATGTTTTATAAATTAAATAAAATATTTATTAATTGATAAATAGAATATATAAGACTGAATTTATATAGAGAAGTAGGAATCAGTTTTAACACCGATATTTTGAATGGAATTTGAGCAGCATTTATAAAGGTGATTTTAAATGGGATTATCAGTGTTAGAAGAACAAAATGAGATTTTATATAAATAATTCTATAATTATAAGTATAAATAGAAAATGGATTTGGGATATTGTTTTAGATACGAAATCAAACTGTTTTGATTGCAAAAAAGAAATATTATTTACATTTAATGTGAATAAAGGATTTAAGTAAATATTTTGCTAATAAAATATTTATAAAGGAAATAGGGTTTAAAATAGGAATTAAAATGGAGTTAAAGGAATTAGAAACTGAATGGAGATTAGTTAAGTTGTCAACTGTCTGGGTATTGATCTGATGTTAGTTTCGGCTTTCGGGGTTAATACGTAGGGGGTTGTTCTCTTACTAGTTTACAGTTAGAGACTGATATATGTGAGAAGATAGTGATGTGTGAATCAAAAATGGAACGTTTTCCAAAGTTAATAACGTATATTTTCTAAAATTAGAAAATAAGGATTTGATGAATATATGAAAACGTGAAATGGGAAAATGAATAAATGTTGATTGATGATTGATCGATAGAATTTCCATCTGGAAATAATATCATTGTTTGCATACATGTTTTTCTTTGATAGTTAAATCACCGACTATCGAAGTTTTTGACCATTTTTCCATCGTCAATACGGAGAGACCGGGATTAGATTCATTATCTGAAAACCACTCTGTATGGGCGTTATCGTTGCGATCAAATATGATGAAGATAATTGAAGACGAAGTTATGCAAGGGCTGTCTTGTTTACAGAATAATGCCTTCGGTCTGTCCAGTCCCAGGATGACCTGTATGGAAGAATGTATGACAAAGTATATTTAATATATCGCGTAAGTTGATCTCTTCAAACGTACTTACGTTTGGTGCGGAAGATTTTTTTTCTTAGTTGTATACCCGTTGTATTTTTGAGGAAATAAATTTGTGATTTGGCAGGTATGATGATGTGACATTCAAAGTAAATAAAGGTGTGATCTATGCGTTTTGGCCTCAAGCCTCACAAACCCGAATGGTATAAAATCGGGTAGGTCGCATGGCTAAGTGATTAGTTACTAATTAGGGTGTATTGTCACCTGATCTAGAGAAATTCCATTTACTTCTATAATCTATTTTGACGCTGTCACTTTTGGGAAATGGTTGCTGGTCCCAACCGTTGGTGATAATACATTCAGTACACTCAAGCGAAATGAGTGACCGGTCATGTTTTGCCTGGGTTACAAGATGTTCTTATTGAACCCGATGTATTCCTCTCTAGAGATACACTGTCAGAAGGTGGTCCCATACCTTGCCAGTTGGAAGTCATTACCCAATAAACGCCTACGGTTTTTGATTATATATTATGTATGTGGAACGTGAGATGAATGTGTTCTGCTAGATGATTATTATATTGTGGTTGATAGACACTATTATAATATCAAAATAGTTTTGATATAAAGATTATCATTTCTCGCAAAAGGATCTTGAATGTTAAACCAAGTGTTTTGGATCCTCATAAGGGAAAAACACGTTCCGTGTTATATGGCGTGGTCTTATGAGATATCACTTATTTTCTCAAACTGTTTTAAAGTGTTTACTCACACCAGTCCCATGAATGACCTAGAGTTTATTTTGTTTTGTTTTCCCTAAACTCTGGGTGCCCTATTTGTACGGGCAGTCAAGTAGTCAGGTTTTTACAGATATACTTGGATAGCTGGAGCAGGAGACTTCAGGATTATATCGCTATTATTAATTTCCGTTGTGATGTAAGTATTATACTCAAATGACAGATTTGCATTTCCAAGTTATGTTGTATACTATATTTTATTCGTTCCGCTGTGAGATTCGTGTTACTCTGATATTGTATGTTCTTCTTCTTCTATTCTAATTTTCTATCTTATCTATCCTCACCCTCTAACTTCTTTCATTTACTATTCGGTATTTCCAACGCTTGGATAGTCGACATTGAGTTTATGTCGATAACCAGGATCACGAAAACCCGGGTCGTTACAAGCTTTTACCCAACAATCTTAGTGAGATTAAAGGATTTTTGCATTATTTTAGGAGTTTTGTTTACTTGTCATTGACCTTGTAATTATACTTATACTAATTTCTTTATTGTCCACTTTTGGAAGTATGGTCTCAGATATTTAACATTCTAGGTTCTTGTTATTATGTAGCAGTCATGTCTGGATAGTCTGCATGTCCCCGATGGAATTTTTTCTAAAAGACGAAGGGTCCTTCCTAATTTGGTCTGAGCGATTCATCTGCTAGATTTTTAGTGTTTTCCATACCCATTTAAAGTACTAAATCTACTTTTTAAATGATCTTCTACTTAATTTACTTTGGAACTATAGTATTTCAAGATTCTTCATTAGTATTCAGCCGTTTGTATAGTTACTTCATCTCTTAACTGGTTTATGAGGTCTATGGATTCTAATTTTAGTTTCTGATTTGGATTTAGTGCATATTTAATTCTTTAGTGAGAGGGTACATCCAAATTAATTGGAAAAATGGCTTCACATCTGCACATTAAGGAAAGTGGGGTTTGCCCAATTGGAGTTTTAGCAGAAGTTATGTATGTCCATAGCATAAGAAGTAGTTGTCCTATACAATTTTCTTTTTCTTTGTCCAACCATTTTAAAAGATGGCTGTAACGGTTTTGTTAACGACTTTAATAGTTCCATTAGACTTAGTTTGAAATACAGATGAAAAGCTTTTGGTGGTCCCATTCTTTTCAAAAAGTCAAGTAATTTCATCACTTTCAATTCAAGTTCCATTATCAGATATTTACTTATAAGGAATTCAAACCCGATGACTATATACATGGTCATAAATTTAAGCACTTTTCTTGATGTTATATTTAGTAAAACAATCAATGGCTATCATTTCTTATTTAGCTCCATCTTTAGATTTAGATATTGATCCAATCAAGTCAATTCCCTAAATCTCAAAAGGCTACAGTCTTGAGATTGTTGTCGGTTCACTTGGTTCTAGGCATGAGATCTTAGAGACCTTTTGTTCTTTTTTTGCATCTCTACACATAGTCTATGTAACAACCCACATTTTTTACCATTCAAACCGAGAATGATCCTCAAATGTCGACTTAAACAAATCAAAAATACAGATAGTTATTTGGATTAATATAAGAAAAAGAAGAAAGAAAAAAAATACAGAATCTCGCAGTGGAAGGACAAAATATAATTAAAAAATAACAGTTCATGAAGCTGTTAAAAACATCCATTTTATTATACACTTACAACGATTATCAGAATTAACAGTTATACAACATACCAATATTTGCAGCGGAATAATAATAATACGACCGTCAAGCTCCATCTTCATCTTCGTAACAGTGTCTTCAGTAACTGAAACTCAGGCCGACCCAAGCACAAATGAAAAGACAAAGCACTCAGATCAAAACTAAAATATTCTCATATTAGATAAATCAAATTCATGTAATAATATGAGTGCAATAACTTAAGAGACGTTACGGGGATTTCCATCTCCTAAGGATCCATCAAACTAGACACTATATAATACGATACACCATTATAGTAGTGTCCATGGTTAAATATAAAATATTAAAATAGCGTAAGCGGGATTAAATTTTTTCTCTTACACTATTTAGACAGTATCGTAAACATTGCATATAAAACACCAGTAAGGTCGGTGGATAGGGATGCGCCGCTATACGACAACGTTAAATCAACATCGTAGGGAGATCGATCAGGATACTATGACAAGGCACACGAGGAATTCCTAGGGTAGGAATATACTAATTGCATGCCCGGACTGGTGGTAATGCACAGCCGCGGTTATCGCCCACCTCGAACAACACTCCCAAATCATGGAGCATCAAATCAAATCAATCAAACCGAGGGACTATAGTAATAAAGGAAGAAGTGTTGCCGATTGAGGTAGCTAACCCCACTTGGTCACGGTACAACCCCATTTTAGTCATTTTAATTATGACCCGAAGGTCAAGGACATCCATCATCGTTCTCTTACTTCATTTCAGTAGCGTTCGTCAAACCAACCTACTTCATTCTGAAACTCCACCGTGTACACAGTTGTTAAAGTGGTTTTCGATATTTGCAGAGAGTATGAAAATATCCGATCCCGGTCTCTTTAACAACCAAACGTTACAATTTTCGCACCGGTCAATTCTTTTATATTTCAAAAAGATTCATACTTTTTATCAAAATGTAACAACTCGAATTCTACGCATCGAAGTATCGTAGAATATTTATTTCTTTCTCATATGAAGTTGTATGGTCATGTAACTTTGGGAAACAACCATTAGAGTCATTTCCCATGTTCATCATTTTTGTCGATTTTTAAATGACCGTTTTACCCCTAGTTGGTACTGTTTTGGCCATAACTTTTGACAGGAAAGGAGTTTTGACCTGAAACCACTTCCATTGGATTCGAATGATGGTTTCTCTTTCCGTAGAGTGGTTACATTATCCAAACGGACTTACCGTTTGGGAGATATGGCTGAAACAAGGTTTAGAAGGTGAAAAACAGCTTAATTGTGTTAAACCGGGTGATTAGCAACTAGGCCAAATGGGGGATTTCGGGATTTGAGGTATTTAAGGGCTGCTAGGGTTAAGATTTCGGTTTTAGACTCATTTTTCAAGCCGCCACTTACCTCCTTCAAGCTCTAGCAATGGCCTCCACCTTCTAATTTCATCCCAAATCGTCTCTAATCACTTTCTAATCGAAGATTAAGCAAAACTACATCAAATCAAGGGAGGGTAGCACCAAATCAGAGGGAGAGCTGCTGGAACACATAGAGATTGGATCCAAATCAGAGATTATTTCATATCTAAAGTTTGTTTGTGGCTAAGGTGAGTGATTTGCATTGTTATTCACTAATTACGGCTAATTATGGTAATTAGCGAAGATTAGCAAAATTATGGCTCAGAAAAATCTAGAAAAATTCCTAATATTCTAAAACATCATTTTATGCCTCTGATATGAATTTGGGTTAATTTCGACTAATTTTGCAAATCCCGGAATTTGGGGGATTAAGGGGTGATTAGTGATAATTAGCGAATTTATGCATGTTAAAAATCTGGAAAAATATTTATAAATTGCTAAATATTGTTTTAGACCTCTTTTAGAAGTTTGGGTTGATTTGGTTAAGTTTTGTTAATCCCATGCTTAGTTGTTCTTAAACATGCTTAAGGGAAAATATGGGATTTTGGCTATGTTTGATTTATTTTAACCCATCATATTGTTGTTTTGGTGTTTGAGGTCACTTCTACATGTTGCTATGACTGTATGGTTTGCTTTGCAATTAATTAGAATAGTTAGATTGGTCAAAAACACCGTCGAATGGCGTAAAACAGTCGCTGGAAGAGTGCAGGAAATCGCGCAGAACCGGATCGGATCGCAATAGGTACCACGATCCGCCCCCTCTTCTCCGACCAGACCCGGTCGCATGCCATCTCCACGAGTCGACCATACCCCCACGATCTACTCCACTACGAAGGACACGGACTAGAGGCCGACGCACGAGCCACTTCATGTATCACGAGACGTGGACCAGGGGAGACCCACGACCCGATCCAGGAGTGTCGCCACGACCAGGAGCTGGAGCCACGGACCGATCCAACATGGGTGGAGTAACACGATCCGAACTAGAGTGGTGCGATCCGCGAACCGATGGAGGAGAAGCACGATCCGAACCTAGAGGAAAACCACGGCCTGAAGCAACGTGAAGCGAAGAAAGGAAGACCGATCCGAAGGAGATGCTGACCAAAACCCGAGATGCAAAGGTAGTCCAAGTGGAAGTTAGAGCTCAGGATCCAGATGGGAACCAATGAGTTCACTTTGTGATTGGGCTTTGCTGCGGGACGTGTGCAAAGGGGTTGTCGGTATTCATAACTTTAGTTCACCACTAAGAGATGGATGGTGGGCTTATAGTGATAGTTACACGGGATTGGATTCCGTCATGGCCCAAAGTATTAGACCAAAGTAGTGGATATTGTATGCTTTATGCACTGAGTGAGGGATGTGAGGATGATGCTTGATTGTTTGACACCACTATGACATGCACACCCCTACCCCCGTATCTCTTACACAGTATGTTAGTGGCACCTTAGAGTATTGTACGGTATGTAGTGCTAACTCTTTGGTTGCAGGTCCAGGTTCAAGTATGATTGGATTATACCTGTTATTGTTATGTTTTGTTGCTTATCGCTCATACCAGGATTTATGTCTAACCCAGAGTTTTATGTCTCCTCTTATTACTCTGGGTGCTCACACGAGCAGACTAGAGACAGGTTATGGTTAGCTGGTGATGCGCGAGTAGCTGATTCGGAGGCGAGCAGGAGGCTTCCACGTATGATATATAGATATTCTCCCTGTATCGTTGGTGGTCACTACTTGGGCATTAGTAGTGTACCTTCTTTATCTTGATTTTGCTTTAGAGACAGTATTTTAAAAGTTGTATTTTGGATTTCCGCTGCTATGATGCTTAGTTCTAGTTTTCAGCTTATGTACTGTCTCACCTGTTTTATGTCAAGTATGTTGTTATTATATTTTATTCTATGCGCTGTGAGACATTCTACAGGTTCCTTGTTAGTTCATTTCCTTCTTCCCTTTTTCTTCTGACGACCGTCCCGTGCTAACTGGACATGTGTACAGCGCACCTTTGGAGGAAATGTCGGTTGGTGCGGGGCGGGCCGTCACACTTGGTATCAGAGCTCTAGGTTGCGTAGTTAACCTAGGGAAAGACACTAGGGAGAGGTAGTACGTATATGAGAGCGCGTATTTGTGATTATTTTGGTTTTCAAAAGCTATCTATATGTATATACTATTAGTAGTATAAAGATGAAGTCGCACTGCACCAGCACCAGTATGAGATCGTTAATCGTTTTCTCTTTACAGATTGAACGATGAGTCGAGATACAAGGGGTGCTGGTAGAGGGACCAACCATGGGAATGCTCCTGACATGAGGACAATGTTCACTAACTTCATGACGGAGATGCTTAGGGATGTTCAAGGTGCAGTTCCTAATCCCGAAAATGGTGGTGGTCCAGTAGTGCAGGCACTTAGGGTCGATTTCGCCAAGTTGTGCAACGATTACACTAACCTTGGTGGGAAGCTGTTCCACGGAACGTAGTCGGCCACAGATGTTCAGGATTGGTTGGATAGCTGTGATCGTATCTTCGACGACTTGGGTCTTGAGGATGCGATGAAGAGAAGGCTAGCGTCTCGTCAGCTGCAAGGGCGAGCGATGAATTGGTGGAATGCCATTAGAACAGCTACTCTAGAAGATCAAATTACTTGGAATCAGTTTAAGACTTGCTTTTGTGATAAGTTTATTCCAGCTGCTCATAAATCAGAACTGTTCCGGAAGTTCTTGGAGCTTAAGCAGAACGGTAGAGCAGTCTCGTAGTATATCGCTGAATTCGACACTTTATCGAAATATGGATGGTCGCTTATCAATACAGTCGAAAAGAAGAACGAGAAGTTCATAACTGGCTTGGATGGGTACTTGGGGGAAAGACTTATAAACCATATCGATGAGACGTTCGAGTCTATTGTAGGAAAGGCATTAAGGTCAGAGAGCCTTTTCCCTAAGTCGAAGGCCGAAGTTGCTACGGCATCTGCAGAGGAGCCAAAGCCGCAAGCAGGCGGTGAAGGCAAGAAGAATTCTCAGAACAAGAGGAAGCAGAACCCGACAAATGATGGTCAGAATAAGAAAAATAAGAAAGATGGCGAATGCTTTAGTTGTGGAAAGAAGGGCCATTATGCCAGAGATTGTCGAGAAAAGCCTGGGGAAAGGAAGTGCTTTAACTGCGGCCAGGCGGGACATCACAAGGATGATTGCCCACAACCTCCTAGGGAGAAGCAGATTGTGAAAGCGTATGCTATCAATGCTGTTCCTTCTTCATCAAATGCCCCAACTGCGGCGCAGAAGGAAAAAGGTGTCGTTATTCGAGGTATGCTTTCTATTTAAGATGTTTTGATCGGGTTTTGTTTGACAAACCTGAGTTAGTCGATAGACCTTTAATAGTGACGAACCCGATTGGTGGTTCGACTAGTTTTGGCATGTTTGTAAATGTGGTCTTATCGAGTCATGGATGTATGTTTCCTTATGATTGCTTTGTTTTGGGCTTTACTGGGTTTAGCATTATTTTGGGGAGTCGATCTACTCCAAAGGAATAGGGTGGTATTAGGTACCTACCTAGTGATGGCGATGGTAACTGGAGTTAAGGAAGCTAAAATGTAATCGTTGTAATAAGTTCTAGTTGTCTCTGGGAGGCAAATGAGTACTCCAGTGCTAGATTGTTTTGCTAGTATCACCTCATGTGGATTGTGCGAACTCGGAGGAGATGTTCCTTGGGTGCTTGTCTGATACTGGTTTAGGCCTTTGGGGCTTGTGCTTGGGGAATGTCGAGTTTGACTAGGATGGTTTGCGTGAGGGATAAGTAGACGTTGCGATTTTCATTGGATGATATCTTGGTTTACTCGAGGAGTGATGGGCAAACGGAACATGATGAGACTGTTCAATGGTATAGACTGCCCAGAGTTAGACTTGATAGGGTTATGAGATTGCTCGAGTGGGACTCAGGAAATATGCAAAGTAATGGATTGTTTAGAACCCTATGTTGATGTTCTCTATCGGATAGTAGAACTTTGAAGGAATAGGATGTGTTCGTTGATCATGGAAGATACAACGAAGATTAGAGCGATTCAAGTTGGACTTGAACTCATAAAAGAAAATAGGTGTTCGTTGATCTTGGAGATGCAACGAATAGGGAGACGACTCACATTGGACTAGAGTTTGTCGGTACTTAAGACTGGGTCTGAGTTATAGATTGACTCGAGTTGGACTCGAGAAGGCTGCAAGGAATTGGATTCAGCTCGAGTTGGACTCGAGAGGGCAGCAAGATAATGGATAGACTTGGGTTGGACTCAAGTATTTTAGGAGGACTAAAAGCAGGGGTATCTGGGGACGCCCGTTACCTTGGATCCATTGGACGTGATCTAGTTATCCTTGGAGGATAAACGTACGTTGGACGTACGGTAGTCCGATTGGAGGCTGGGCTTCCATTAGTTTAATTATCCTTGGAGGATAAATGTTGGACGTACGGTAGTCCGAAGGGAGGCGGGGCTTCCATTGGCCTGGGATTGGGTTGACCAGTCAAGTAGGCATCGGTGTATGTATGGAGGCTGGGCTTCCATTAGTTATTGATGTTAGTTGGACCAGACATACTAGAATCGACATATTGGGATTGGTTAGACCAGTCATGTAGGTGTCGATGTGTTTATGACTTTAGCTGGTGATAGATAGGATTTGTTTGATGGATGTTATGGTTGCTATGTTTGTTCCTATCTTTCTTCTCTTGAGTAGACTACCACCTGTAGGGTTCCGGGGATGGGGAACAAAGTGATTATAGTAGGACTATGAGCCAGTGCAGTAGAGTCATTGTGACTCGAGGGGCAAAGTGGACATAGTAAAGGATTAGTAAGGCTATGAGCCAGTGCAGTGGAGTTGTTATGACTTCATGGGGCAGAGTGGACATAGCAAAGGACTAGTGGCTATGGATCAGTGCAGTGGAGTCGCCATGACTCCATGGGGCAGAGTGATCATAGTAAAGGATTTGGGTGCAATACTAGTTGCATTAAGTAGGAGACATGCCAATTTAGGGGTTTTGTTTCTAGGATGGAAGCAACTAAAGTATATCACAGGATATGATTTCGGGCCCAAGAGTGAATTGGATTCAGAAACACTAGTAAGCTTGACGATTAGATCGATTCTGATTGAGTGGATTGGTTCCAGTTAGAAAGACGATCCTAATCTATTGGAAACCATCTCTGGTGTAACAACCCGTATTTCGATAACATGTTAAAACGAGAATCAAGGCAGAATTTCATTTTAAAATTCTGAATCAAGTAAAACGGGCTATGCCATTGCGTTCGTCTCGGAAAAATACGCGAAATAAAGTCCGAGTTTTCGAAAATCAGAGTCCGTATGACCCGATTAAGGCCCAACGAAGTTTTCAGAAAATTTCAAAGTAAAAACAGATTTCAAATTCAAGTTTGAATTTGGAAATTTGGGCCAGTTTGGGCCAGGCGGGAAAATTCCCGCCATAGCACCCAAGTTGACAGCCCTGTCGACTTGGGAGTCGACTTGGTTGGACCCAAGTCGACAGCCCTGTCGACTTGGCTGTCGACTTGGTCCAGCCGGGCAGTTCTGTCTGGTGCACCATTTTGGGTTTGTGTTGAGTTTGGGGGCCAGATTCGGTTTTAAGGGCTGAGATTGCAACTAGGGTTTAATCCTATGGCCTAAAACACTTGCCTAATCTATAAATAAGACCCTAACCTAACCCTAAATCATCATTATTCATTCATACAACTAAACTATGGCAAAATTTTACCTCTCATGGCCTCCACTCTCTTCATAAAATTTCTAAATTGTTTCTATGAGAGATTTTCCATGCATACAAGTGTTTTCAAGCTTGTATGAGTGTCATTAGCTTGCATTCAAGTCAAGTTTCTATATTTGCACCATAAAGCAAGGGTTTTGATCATTTTGGCTCAAGGGTTTTTATGTTAGAGCTTGCATTTTGGGTCTAGTTGATTGCATAAGGGCTTTGTCATATCTTTTGTGCCTTCATAGCAATGTAAGCCCTTTCCCTACTCTTAGATATTAACTATGAAGTTAAATGTTCATGTTGCAAGTTTGGGTTTGATCACTGAGTATGATACATGCTATCATGTCATGCAAGTTTATGAAGTCATTATCTTGATCTTGTGGGCTAAAAGCTACAGCCTTTATGTTGAAATGTTGCATTATGCAACATGAGAACCCTCATAACCTTTATGTCAACTTGCATATGAAGTCATAACCCTTATATGATGATATATGCGAGTTACTAGTCATCATTCCATGTCTTTTGTCACCATGATTCGCTTATGTGCCAAGTTTGGGTTTATGCATGTTTTTGAGGCTTAAGAATGTAACATGCAAGTTAATGAACACATTTGTGCCTCATTTGCCACCATGATTAACTTGTGGCTTAATATCCATTTTTGTCATGCCTTTGCCAAGTCTCTTCTTTTAATCCATTACGTTGTTGCGAACGTATATGCGAGTTTAAAAGCGTTGGGTTATGTTATGGGTAATTTCTAATGACATGAAAATACAACTTAAAAACATGACTTGAAATATAACATGGAAGTTGACATGTGAGTATGTTTGAAAATATGAAATTGGGAATTTACCTATTAAGTTAGGTCTACCCATACTATGGAATTGGGAATTTACCTATTAAGTTAGGTCTACCCATATTCTTAAAAACTTGAATATGAATATGACACTAGACTAAACATGAAAGTGACCAACTCGAGGTTGGGTTGAGTTTGCAACGTAAAACTACCCGGAACCGACCGGCCTAACTAGTAGTTGCAAACAATAGGACCCAATGTGAGAAGTTGGTCATGTTGTGCTTGAACCCGAGGTTAGACCAAGTTGTGGTGTAAAGCTACCCGGAACCGACCGGCTTAACTAGTAACCACAACAAAGTCTAATGTGAGAGGTTGAGGTGCATTAAGTAATTAATGCCACATGATAGGGTTAAGTTAATTTGATTAATGACTCTTAACCAGATATGACATGGACAATGGGTTAAGTAAATTGAATAGGCCAATGATACTTAACAAAACATGACAAGGTTGGGTAGGTTAAGTAACTTGATTTGCCTAATGACACTTAACCATTTTTATACGACTAGTGGACGGGGTTAAGTTAACCAACACTTAATCAATCCAACACGATAATTTGGTAAGGTTAAGTAAGTTTTCTTAATGACACTTAACCGAAAAATACAGTTAATGGATGGGGTTAAGATTAGACTCAACTAGTCTAAACATGGAAATCGGATGGGGTTAAGTTAGCCTAGACTTAATTAATCCCACTTGGCAGTTTAATGGGGTTAAGTTAAACACTTAACTAATCTAACATGATGATTTAATGTGGTTAAGTGACCTATACTTAACCAATCTAACTCGTGAATTTATTGAGGTTAAGTTAACCTATACTTAACCAATTTAACGTGAAAACATGATAAGGCTAAATCACGAATCGCTTAAATATGCTTGACCGATTTGACTCAGTAATTTGATAGGGTCAAGTTAATATATACTTAACCAACTTGAGCATGGTCTGTAGGGTTAAGTCTTGAACTTGGATACTTAGCCAATTTTGACATGATTTGTAGACGGGTTAAGTCATGAACTTAAGTGACACTTAATCCATTATGTAAACCCTAGTTCTGAGGATTAGGTGGATAACCGTAGTTAACAAGCATAACGAGAATAAGGCTAAGTGGTAAACCTTAGTTGAAGAATAACTAAGTAATGATTCTTAGTCAAGGAAATTTAGACCAGTTCATAGATAGATGAGTAACCTGATACGGTAGGTCATCGTTTAAGTATACGAGTAGGAGCAAGTATCTGATTTAGATAAAGGCTCCAGCGAACTGGGTAACGAAGCAGCGGCTTCGGGGAACGTGAGGGTACTCTTGGTATCCCTCTATGAGCTGCCAGGTGATTATACTAGGCTCATGAGAGGTTAAGGTCTGCGTTAGAAGAACCAAGAGTATGCCTTGGTTGCTATACGAGCGACCTAAAGACGGGGATGGATAGGGGATAGTCGACGATACACGGTCGTACCCTAGATAGCATTTCGTCAGGCTACCTACCATCTTTGGTCAAGCGTGTACGTACGGAAAGGCAGAGAACACCCAAAAGACCATAATTGCTATCTAATTATGGTTGCGGTAAGGCTAGGATGTGGGTTGGCCAGTAGTGTGTTCTCATACAGGATTTATCCTGTCTTGTCTTTCACTAGTTGAGGGAGTGGTCTCGTGGGACCATAGCCACGTATAGAAAAAAAAACAGACCTTAGCATCTGCATCGGCAGATAAATCGAAAGCTCCCGACCGAGTCCTGTATTTCCTGGTCTGCCCTGTGACAGGACTCGGATGGCACGATGTGATACATGTGCATACAGTCATGGAAAAACGATTCACGATGAATGCGTGGGAAAAAGGGCGCGGTTGACGGTTAGCGTAAATCCTAGTGGCCCTGGGTGGTTGAACCAAAACTGAGATATGAAAACGTGCAATAGGTAAGCATAATCCCTAATAGTCCTAGGTAGCTTAAGTCCTAGTTGTACAAACAATGATTCATGTTGAAAGACCCTAGTTAGATATAGGGTGACAATCCAAACGATCTTAAGGATCATGGAACTATGTTAAAGTAGTATAGAATCTCATGGGAAAGCCCGTATGGTCTACGGCAAGGGACTGAACATTTACATGGAATAAAACATACGAGTTGAGTAACCTATATATGCGATATATTAGGTTGACATAGACCATTACACGACTTTTGAGTAAGGGTCATTCATGGTTAACACATGATACGGTGGGGATACTAGTACGGTAGGTGCAGAGCTAAAAGACAGGACAGATACCATGGGATGTTATACGTGATAGATATCTTGGGGATATTATACTTGACAGGAACTTGACGATGGGATACCTTGTTTTATCTTGACACCGTAATTTATCATGACACCTTAGTTTATCTGAGTTCAATAGTTCATCCTGTTATTTTGATTTAGCTTATCTATCTTGTCATCATGCTTATGTTCATCTCAGTTTCTCATGTCAGTTAACTTTACTAGTTTTTATGCTGATAGTAGATAGGGCTTACTCAATCTTTTTGACTGACCCGTTTTGTTTCGCCTCTTTTCTTCCGTTTCCCCCCCAGGTTACAGGGAGGAAATACTGTTGTTTAGTTCGGACTTCTTATGCTTGAAGGTCATCATGGATGGCTTGGACTTTTCTTGGCTATGGCTACTTTACTGTTTTTACTTGGGGAATAATTTATGAAAAAGTCTTTATGCTTCTTTACTATTGCAAGACAGGTTTTGATGTACTCTGATGTAAAAGGCTTTAGACCTTAATTATTGATGTTTATGAAAGTTCGATTTTACTTCCGCTATTTTATATGTTCTGTCTTGTGATATTTCTGTGCATGTTTACCAATAATGCCCTCTAAAGCTAGTGCATTCCTTTGCGAGTGACCCTAGCGGAGGCGGGGTGTTACACGTGGTATCAGAGCAGAAGGTTACCAGACTGGGCAAAAGTTTTTAAAGACCTTCTGGAAACTATTTGAAAATCGTTTACAAAGAAGCATTTTTCAAGAAAATTTTCTTTTAAAAGAAAAAGGCTATTCCCCAAAGGCCATTAGCACTATCCTTGTTTCCTTAATTGAATCTCTTTTCCTTTCTTTCCACCATCTGTAGTCACAGTAGTTTTAACTGCGACTAGTCTTTTCTATCTACGAAAGTGCTTTCCATCCGATGGAGGTGGTTCTCGAGAGACCAGTGGCCGCGTTATAAGAAAGAATAGTGAGAAAGAGGATAAAGGATACGAGCTTAAGGATGAGCAACTTGTTGGTATGGCTTAGTCCTCAAAGGAGGGAGAAAGATGAACAATGAAACCCATGACGAGAGATTACCTTTGGCATGGTAAAACGGGGCGGATAGTTAAGTATTATGGGACAAGGACAAGATCATCGGGAGGGCAATAGTATGCTCTCATTTCTAGGGTACCTCGGAAGGAGGGTAACGATCTTGTTAAAGGCTTTTCTTCTCTGTCATCCCGTTAGGACTTCGTTTTTCGTATCATTTAAGTCTGCTTCAATAGTTGAGCCTCTGCACCTTAAGTACTAGCGTAATAGAGAATCCCATTTTTGTCTCAAAGTCCTATTGGAGAATCAGTCCATTTATACATGACTTGTTTGGATTTGAGAATGTCTATGCCAAGTGTTGAGTTTGGAAATAGTGCTTATGTTTATAAGCTATGGATGGATTCTAGGGATGAAGTGGTTATCCAGTAGGGGGTGCCACTCTCGGTTTTTGATAGGAGGGTAGTTAGACCTTTTGACTAGCCTTGGTAATACCCTCGAAGTATCGTGTAACCTTTTTGAGGTTCTGTCATGACTAGTTACTTAGAATCCCTTGATGCCTTTATTGGAAATTTGAAGCCCGATCGAGTGGTGTTCGCCAATAAGACGGATGGTTTACTTCATTTATGCATCATCCTAGTAAGTGCGCATGATAACCTGGTTGACATCTGTTTACTTTCAAGAGAAAGTTCTTCTACATGGAATACCTTATAGTATATAAACGAGATCCAATATTCACTAGTGAATTTTGGAAAGCTTGCATGAGATCATGAGTACGCAGTCATGTTTGCGCCAAGTATTCTAGAAAAAGGGATAAGTGCAAGTGGAACGAGAGGCGACGAAGAAATGAGTTTCAGCTCATGTTATGGAAACAGGAAATAAGAAGCTACGAAATCGCGAAGTTAAAAGACGGTCAAGGCACAATGGAATTAAGCTCGAGGAAATACGACTTTGATGGTCAAAGACTAGATACACGCATGATATCTCTTTTTGGGAGTATATCCTTGATCCCTGTTTTCGGTAGAGCTTACTTGTAGGCTATCTTTTGTGGACATCCTCTCGGTCCTATTTTCTGTTACAAACCCCGTAAGGAGTTTGTCTTGTTTATCTTCTCGGCCCTGTTTCAGGGAATCCTAGGTAGAACCCTATGGATGTAAACATGTATTTGAAACATGTTATGATTGATATGGTTGCAAGTGGTTGCTCGTGGATGCGCGAATACACATTAGATACTAGCTCGACTCGGTCACATTTCATATTGCATATGCACGAGTATTTATACTTGTTTATGGATGAAATCGAATGTATTATCATGCGGTTGTTGCATATGAATGAATGATTGTGCACGCATATAGTATCTATATGACTAGGACTATTTGCATACATGTTGGATTCATGGCACTATACATATTTTGCATTAGAAAGATTATTCAGGCCTGATCATTAGCATTAGCTAAGGAACATGTACACACATGTTTTGCATATATTCATACAGCATTAGAAATCATCTAAGGACAATGGTTGCTTGTGGATGAAGTTTTGAGTAGATGAATGATGGATGGTAGGATATGTTCTTCCTAACATGGAGATTTCGGGGACGAAATCGTAAAAGGTGGGGAGAATGTAACAACCCGTATTTCGATAACATGTTAAAACGAGAATCAAGGCAGAATTTCATTTTAAAATTCTGAATCAAGTAAAACGGGCTATGCCATTGTGTTCGTCTCGGAAAAATACGCGAAATAGAGTCCGAGTTTTCGAAAATCGGAGTCCGTATGACCCGATTAAGGCCCAACGAAGTTTTCAGAAAATTTCAAAGTAAAAACAGATTTCAAATTCAAGTTTGAATTTGGAAATTTGGGCCAGTTTGGGCCAGGCGGGAAAATTCCCGCCAGAGCACCCAAGTCGACAGCCCTGTCGACTTGGGAGTCGACTTGGTTGGACCCAAGTCGACAGCCCTGTCGACTTGGCTGTCGACTTGGTCCAGCCGGGCAGTTCTGCCTGGTGCACCATTTTGGGTTTGTGTTGAGTTTGGGGGCCAGATTCGGTTTTAAGGGCTGAGATTGCAACTAGGGTTTAATCCTATGGCCTAAAACACTTGCCTAATCTATAAATAAGACCCTAACCTAACCCTAAATCATCATTATTCATACAACTAAACTATGGCAAAATTTTACCTCTCATGGCCTCCACTCTCTTCATAAAATTTCTAAATTGTTTCTATGAGAGATTTTCCATGCATACAAGTGTTTTCAAGCTTGTATGAGTGTCATTAGCTTGCATTCAAGTCAAGTTTCTATATTTGCATCATAAAGCAAGGGTTTTGATCATTTTGGCTCAAGGGTTTTTATGTTAGAGCTTGCATTTTGGGTCTAGTTGATTGCATAAGGGCTTTATCATATCTTTTGTGCCTTCATAGCAATGTAAGCCCTTTCCCTACTCTTAGATATTAACTATGAAGTTAAATGTTCATGTTGCAAGTTTGGGTTTGATCACTGAGTATGATACATGCTATCATGTCATGCAAGTTTATGAAGTCATTATCTTGATCTTGTGGGCTAAAAGCTACAACCTTTATGTTGAAATGTTGCATTATGCAACATGAGAACCCTCATAACCTTTATGTCAACTTGCATATGAAGTCATAACCCTTATATGATGATATATGCTTGTTACTAGTCATCATTCCATGTCTTTTGTCACCATGATTCGCTTATGTGCCAAGTTTGGGTTTATGCATGTTTTTGAGGCTTAAGAATGTAACATGCAAGTTAATGAACACATTTGTGCCTCATTTGCCACCATGATTAACTTGTGGCTTAATATCCATTTTTGTCATGCCTTTGCCAAGTCTCTTCTTTTAATCCATTACGTTGTTGCGAACGTATATGCGAGTTTAAAAGCGTTGGGTTATGTTATGGGTAATTTCTAATGACATGAAAATACAACTTAAAAACATGACTTGAAATATAACATGGAAGTTGACATGTGAGTATGTTTGAAAATATGAAATTGGGAATTTACCTATTAAGTTTGGTCTACCCATACTATGGAATTGGGAATTTACCTATTAAGTTAGGTCTACCCATATTCTTAAAAACTTGAATATGAACATGACACTAGACTAAACATGAAGGTGACCAACTCGAGGTTGGGTTGAGTTTGCAACGTAAAACTACCCGGAACCGACCGGCCTAACTAGTAGTTGCAAACAATAGGACCCAATGTGAGAAGTTGGTCATGTTGTGCTTGAACCAGAGGTTAGACCAAGTTGTGGTGTAAAGCTACCCGGAACCGACCGGCTTAACTAGTAACCACAACAAAGTCTAATGTGAGAGGTTGAGGTGCATTAAGTAATTAATGCCACATGATAGGGTTAAGTTAATTTGATTAATGACTCTTAACCAAATATGACATGGACAATGGGTTAAGTAAATTGATTAGGCCAATGATACTTAACAAAACATGACAAGGTTGGGTAGGTTAAGTAACTTGATTTGCCTAATGACACTTAACCATTTTTATACGACTAGTGGACGGGGTTAAGTTAACCAACACTTAATCAATCCAACACGATAATTTGGTAAGGTTAAGTAAGTTTTCTTAATGACACTTAACCGAAAAATACAGTTAATGGATGGGGTTAAGATTAGACTCAACTAGTCTAAACACGGAAATCGGATGGGGTTAAGTTAGCCTAGACTTAATTAATCCCACTTGGCAGTTTAATGGGGTTAAGTTAAACACTTAACTAATCTAACATGATGATTTGATGTGGTTAAGTGACCTATACTTAACCAATCTAACTCGTGAATTTATTGAGGTTAAGTTAACCTATACTTAACCAATTTAACGTGAAAACATGATAAGGCTAAATCACGAATCGCTTAAATACGCTTGACCGATTTGACTCAGTAATTTGATAGGGTCAAGTTAATATATACTTAACCAACTTGAGCATGGTCTGTAGGGTTAAGTCTTGAACTTGGATACTTAGCCAATTTTGACATGATTTGTAGACGGGTTAAGTCATGAACTTAAGTGACACTTAATCCATTATGTAAACCCTAGTTCTGAGGATTAGGTAGATAACCGTAGTTAACAAGGATAACGGGAATAAGGCTAAATGGTAAACCTTAGTTGAAGAATAACTAAGTAATGATTCTTAGTCAAGGAAATTTAGACCAGTTCATAGATAGATGAGTAACCTGATACGGTAGGTCATCGTTTAAGTATACGAGTAGGAGCAAGTATCTGATTTAGATAAAGGCTCCAGCGAACTGGGTAACGAAGCAGCGGCTTCGGGGAACGTGAGGGTACTCTTGGTATCCCTCTATGAGCTGCCAGGTGATTATACTAGGCTCATGAGAGGTTAAGGTCTGCGTTAGAAGAACCAAGAGTATGCCTTGGTTGCTATACGAGCGACCTAAAGACGGGGATGGATAGGGGATAGTCGACGATACACGGTCGTACCCTAGATAGCATTTCGTCAGGCTACCTACCATCTTTGGTCAAGCGTGTACGTACGGAAAGGCAGAGAACACCCAAAAGACCATAATTGCTATCTAATTATGGTTGCGGTAAGGCTAGGATGTGGGTTGGCCAGTAGTGTGTTCTCATACAGGATTTATCCTGTCTTGTCTTTCACTAGTTGAGGGAGTGGTCTCGTGGGACCATAGCCACGTATAGAAAAAAAACAGACCTTAGCATCTGCATCGGCAAATAAATCGAAAGCTCCCGACCGAGTCCTGTATTTCCTGGTCTGCCCTGTGACAGGACTCGGATGGCACGATGTGATACATGTGCATACAGTCATGGAAAAACGATTCACGATGAATGCATGGGAAAAAGGGCGCGGTTGACGGTTAGCGTAAATCCTAGTGGCCCTGGGTGGTTGAACCAAAACCGAGATACGAAAACGTGCAATAGGTAAGCATAATCCCTAGTAGTCCTAGGTAGCATAAGTCCTAGTTGTACAAACAATGATTCATGTTGAAAGACCCTAGTTAGATATAGGGTGACAATCCAAACGATCTTAAGGATCATGGAACTATGTTAAAGTAGTATAGAATCTCATGGGTAAGCCCGTATGGTCTACGGCAAGGGACTGAACATTTACATGGAATAAAACATACGAGTTGAGTAACCTATATATGCGATATATTAGGTTGACATAGACCATTACACGACTTTTGAGTAAGGGTCATTCATGGTTAACACATGATACGGTGGGGATACTAGTACGGTAGGTGCAGAGCTAAAAGACAGGACAGATACCATGGGATGTTATACGTGATAGATATCTTGGTGATATTATACTTGACAGGAACTTGACGATGGGATACCTTGTTTTATCTTGACACCGTAATTTATCATGACACCTTAGTTTATCTGAGTTCAATAGTTCATCCTTTTATTTTGATTTAGCTTATCTATCTTGTCATCATGCTTATGTTCATCTCAGTTTCTCATGTCAGTTAACTTTACTAGTTTTTATGCTGATAGTAGATAGGGCTTACTCAGTCTTTTTGACTGACCCGTTTTGTTTCGCCTCTTTTCTTCCGTTTCCCCCCCAGGTTACAGGGAGGAAATACTGTTGTTTAGTTCGGACTTCTTCTGCTTGAAGGTCATCATGGATGGCTTGGACTTTTCTTGGCTATGGCTACTTTACTGTTTTTACTTGGGGAATAATTTATGAAAAAGTCTTTATGCTTCTTTACTATTGCAAGACAGGTTTTGATGTACTCTGATGTAAAAGGCTTTAGACCTTAATTATTGATGTTTATGAAAGTTCGATTTTACTTCCGCTATTTTATATGTTCTGTCTTGTGATATTTCTGTGCATGTTTACCAATAATGCCCCTCTAAAGCTAGTGCATTCCTTTGCGAGTGACCCTAGCGGAGGCGGGGTGATACATCTAGGGTAGAGATGGGTATCGATGGAAAGAGAATGATCAAGTAAGGATTTGATCGAGAAGGGTGGCTTCGAAAGAATAAGGGACTAGTTGTACCCAACGTAGATGGACTGAGAGGTGGAGTGCTTAGAGCATATCATCACTCGAAATTGACTATACATCCCAGTGGTAACAAGATGTATTGAGACATAGAGCAGATCTACTACTGGGAAGGGATAAAGATAGGCAGAGGGCTTATCTCGATAAGAGACAAACAGATTTGGAATTCTTCGTTAACGACTTGGTGTTCGTCGAGATCTCTCCATAGAGAATGTGATTCGGATTGGTTGGAGAGGTAAGTTAGCACCAAGATTTGTTGGCCCATTCCCAGTCCTCGAGCAAGTTGGGAATTTGGCGTATGAAGTAGAGCTACCTAACAAGATGGCGGGAGTTTACAACGTATTTCACGTTTCCCAGTTAAGGAAATTCGTGCACGACCCTAGTGTGGCTATTTCACCTGATCAGTTGGATAACATCGAAGTTGAACTCGAGGCGGTTGGGAACCGCAAGACTATGCGTATTGTTGGGAACGATACGAAGCAGCTTCGAAGGAAGGCGGTGAAACTAGTCAAAGTCCAGTGGGGTGAGAATGAAAAAGATTGTACTTGGGAAACAGAGAAGGATATAAGGAAGAAGTATCCAGAACTCTTTGCCTAGTAAGGTTTTGGTAGTGATAGTTCCTTCCCTTGTTAGTAAACCGCATGCTAGGATAGACTTGTTTTGCATGTTGATTGTTGTTTTATGGTTGATAGGCATGCGGAACCCTTTGTGTGTTTTGGTTACGGAATTTCGGGGGCGAAATTTCTTGGGGGGGGGGGGGGGGGGGGGGAGAATGTAACAACCTGAATTCTACGCATCGAAGGATCGTAGAATATTTATTTCTTTCTCATATGAACTTGTATGATCATGTAACTTTGGGAAACAACCATTAGAGTCATTTCCCATGTTCATGATTTTTGTCGATTTTTAAATGACCGTTCTACCCCTAGTTGGTACTGTTTTGGCCATAACTTTTGACAGAAAAGGAGTTTTGACCTAAAACCACTTCCATTGGATTCGAATGATGGTTTCTCTTTCCGTAGAGTGGTTACATTAGCCAAACGGACTTACCGTTTGGGAGATATGACTGAAACAAGGTTTAGAAGGTGAAAAACAGCTTAATTGGGCTAAACCGGGTGATTAGCAACTAGGCCCAATGGGGGATTTCGGGATTTGGGGTATTTAAGGGCTGCTAGGGTTAAGATTTCGGTTTTAGACTCATTTTTCCAGCCGCCACTTACCTTCTTCAAGCTCTAGCAATGACCTCCACCTTCTAATTTCATCCCAAATCGTCTCTAATCACTTTCTAATCGAAGATTAAGCAAAACAACATCAAATCAAGGGAGGGTAGCACCAAATCAGAGGGAGAGATGCTGGAACACATAGGGATTGGATCCAAATCAGAGATTATTTCAGATCTAAAGTTTGTTTGTGGCTAAGGTGAGTGATTTGCATTGTTATTCACTAATTACGGCTAATTATGGTAATTAGCGAAGATTAGCAAAATTATGGCTCAGAAAAATCTAGAAAAATTCCTAAAATTCTAAAACATCATTTTATGCCTCTGATATGAATTTGGGTTAATTTCAACTAATTTTGCAAATCCCGGAATTTGGGGGATTAAGGGGTGATTAGTGATAATTAGCGAATTTATGCATGTTAAAAATCTGGAAAAATATTTATAAATTGCTAAATATTGTTTTAGACCTCTGTTAGAAGTTTGGGTTAATTTGGTTAAGTTTTGTTAATCCCATGCTTAGTTGTTCTTAAACATGCTTAAGGGAAAATATGGGATTTTGGATGTGTTTGATCCATTTTAACCCATCATATTGTTGTTTTGGTGTTTGAGGTCACTTCTACATGTTGCTATGACTGTATGGTTTGCTTTGCAATTGATTAGAATAGTTAGATTGGTCAAAAACACCGTCGAATGGCGTAAAACAGTCGCTGGAAGAGTGCAGGAAATCGCGCAGAACCGGATCGGATCGCCATAGGTACCACGATCCGCCCCCCTCTTCTCCGACCCGACCCGGTCGCATGCCATCTCCACGAGTCGACCATACCCCCACGATCTACTCCACTACGAAGGCCACGGACCAGAGGCCGACGCACGAGCCACTTCAAGTGTCACGAGACGTGGACCAGGGGAGACCCACGACCCGATCCAGGAGTGTCGCCACGACTAGGAGCTGGAGCCACGGACCGATCCAACATGGGTAAAGTAACACGATCTGAACTAGAGTGGTGCGATCCGCGAACCGATGGAGGAGAAGAACGATCCAAACCTAGAGGAAAACCATGACCTGAAGCAACGTGAAGCGAAGAAAGGAAGACCGATCCGAAGGAGATGCTGACCAAAACCCGAGATGCAAAGGTAGTCCAAGTGGAAGTTAGAGCTCAGGATCCAGATGGGAACCAATGAGTTCACTTCATGATTGGGCTTTGCTGCGGGACGTGTGCAAAGTGGTTGTCGGTATTCATAACTTTGGTTCACCACTGAGAGATGGATGGTGGGCTTGTAGTGATAGTTACACGGGATTGGATTCCGTCATGGCCCAAAGTATTAGACCAAAGTAGTGGATATCGTATACTTTATGCAATGAGTGAGGGATGTGAGGATGATTGCTATGCTTGATTGTTTGACACCACTATGACCTGCACACCCCTACCCCCGTATCTCTTACACAGTATGTTAGTGGCACCTTAGAGTATTGTATGGTATGTAGTGCTAACTCTTTGGTTGCAGGTCCAGGTTCAGGTATGATTGGATTATACCTGTTATTGTTATGTTTTGTTGCTTATCGCTCATACCAGGCTTTATGTCTGACCCAGAGTTTTATGTCTCCTCTTATTACTCTGGGTGCTCACACGAGCAGACTAGAGACAGGTTATGGTTAGCTGGTGATGCGCGAGTAGCTGATTCGGAGGCGAGCAGGAGGCTTCCACGTATGATATATAGATATTCTCCCTGTGTCGTTGGTGGTCACTACTTGGGCATTAATAGTGTACCTTCTTTATCTTGCTTTTGCTTTAGAGACAGTATTTTAAAAGTTGTAATAAGCTGTATTTTGGATTTCCGCTGCTATGATGCTTAGTTCTAGTTTTCAGCTTATGCACTGTCTCACCTGTTTTATGTCAAGTATGTTGTTATTATATTTTATTCTATGCGCTGTGAGACATTCTACAGGTTCCTTGTTAGTTCATTTCCTTCTTCCCTTTTTCTTCTGACGACCGTCCCGTGCTAACTGGACATGTGTACAGCGCACCTTTGGAGGAAATGTCGGGCGGGCCGTCACACAAAATATCAGATTTTTCTTTTAAACACGTTTCAATAGTTAAAATAGAATATTTCATGTTAAAATCTCCATTTAAACCAAACTTAAAATCTTGAGACAATCCCAACTTTAAAATAATCTGGATATTAATATAGTTAAAAGTATATTTAAAATAGTTTAGATTTATAATTGAAATAGTTTGAAAATAAATAGTTTGTATTTAAAATAGAATTATCTGATTTAGTAAAATCTATAGTTAAAATACTAAAGTGGTTTATAAAATAAATAGTTATTTATTAAAACGGTTTATTTAAAATAATTAATAAAAATAAAATAGCTATAAAGTAAAATAGTTTATACAGAAAATTAATTATTATTAAATAGTTTATAAAACGGTTTAAATTACTGTAGTTGGAATTAGAATTGTTCCTAAAAAAATAAAGTAGAATCATATTCCAATTTCAAATCAACTCGACTAAATTTCGATATCTCAATTCAAAAGGACTCAACTTCCCATTTCTATTTCAATTCTCAGTAGTTCGATTCAAATAATTCAATTTAACAATTCAATTCAAATATTTGAAATTTCAATTATAATTATCACTTTGAATTATTCCAATTTATAAAATCTATAGTTCACAATTTAAATAAAACTTTAAATCATGTTAATTTAAAGCAACTTTCAAATATGAATAATAAATACAATTTCGATAAATTCAGTTCATATTCAATTCAGCTTTAGCTTCAGTTATCCACATTAATGAATCATTTAAAATTGAAAATTTTAATTTCAAAGCTCATAGTTCAAATTAAAAAAAAATCAATTAATAATATCATTTAAATTGATTTTAAACGATATTCCAAAATTCAGGATTAAAACAATTTTTATTTAACCAACCAGTGTCTGTATATAATTTTCTATCTTATGGCCAAGTAATACTTAAAATTTAATTTTAGTATCTTGGTAAAGGATATATATCATTTCAATCCAAATCAGGGTCATAGGTATTTATCATTTCAACCTAAGTTCTTAATTCATTTTATTGATTAATCCCATGTTTATTCGATGCCCGTAACATCTAGGGTAGTGCTTGGATTAATCAATGCAAACAATGGTTACATATAATCAAGAGAATGATGGGTAACTTCATACAATTAAACATCAAGATGCCAAAAATATGAAATTCAAGCTATACATCATATCAATATATCCAAACAGTTCAATATCGTATAAATTTACTAGTTATCATAAGTTAGGTTTTTAAACGGGGAATTAAATGTCAAATTTTAACTTAACTATAAAATTAAATCTAACAATCAAATTTAAAAACACTATCGATGCAAATAAATTTAAATATGCAATTTAAATTACCAAACGTCAATCAATACAATCATATCATTACATGATATTAATTTAACTAATATTAGAATACTTTAGTTAGGCGTGAGTGAGTTTAATCACCTAACTTTGATTTCAAATGAGATTGGAATGCTAAATTTAGCCCAAAATTTTACACTCTTAGAATTCATTCAAACCTGCGCCATCACGAGGATCTTGTCAATACGATTCCAATGCAACAAACCGCACTTCAAACTGAGTTCGTATGAAAAAGTTATACATGATAAAAGTTATACGAAACTGAATTTGAATTAAACAAAATAAAATATACTTTCTCAAAGAAAATGCCACATCATCCTTCTTCTCTCCCACATAAAACGCCACTATAGCATATTCAAACCATCCATGTCCAAAAATAGCCTCTATTCACTTCCACCTTCCATGCCCATATTTATACAAAATGCCAAACCGATTTCACTGATATTCTTCTCTTCACAATCTCTACCAAGACGTCACCAACACGACCAACTCAGTCATCATAATAAAATCGCGTTCCACGATGTTCTTCACGCATGATGCCACAATTATCAACATCTTTTCCCATCGATTCTCCTTAACTTTTGCCACCCGATGTTATTTCAGCCTATGAACTCGAATACGATTTTTGAATCGCGAATCAATCCTTGTATTAACAAAAATCTGAACCCTAAACAATAAGCCACTACGAAATGAACATGTCGATCTCCCAATCATGATTGCACCTTAAAATTTGCACACCATCGAGAAGCTCTCCCTCATACGAACTCAATGGTTCAAGATTCGCAAGATTTCATTGAGTATCTATTCTTATTTAAATTGATGAAGATTTAAGGATAATGCCGCCATGTTTTATTTTGGCCACAGGTTAGAAAAAGAAAAGTGATTAGTGGATTTAGGTTTAAGAAAGGAAGTTTATTATATTGAGCATTTATTTATTTATTTATATTTATTTTTGTGCATAGGAAACATTAATGTCATTGCCATCTTTCATACACAGGTTTTTAACATTGTCATCTTTCATTATATATATATATATATATATATATATATGTATGTATGTATCATGAAACACTCAATAGCATTAAGGGAAGTAAAAAAATATTATGGCAATAAATTTCTTTTAACACGTACAACATGCGTGCATAAATTTCTACTCACCTATTGCATTTCCATCTTCACTTGTTACCTTTCTATCCATTTGTTTGGTTTCACACGTATATAAAAAGTATGCTACATACGTACATGGTAGGGGTGTATATCGGTCCGACCGTGTAACAACCTGCAATTTCAGAACCAATTTTTTTTTTTTTTTTTTTTTTAACAATTTTAATGGATTTTGAATATTTAAAATTGTTTATTTTAAATAATAATGACTAAAATTTATTTCAATCAAAGTTAAAATGAATAAATTTTATTTAATTATGAAAGGAGTTTGAAATGGCGCTATAGTTCAAAAATTCGATTTCTAATTTAAATTTAATATACATAATTCATTTTAAATCAGAATTGGATGAAACAAGAAATATTTAAATCTTTTTAATTATATCTTTCTAACGAATCTAAAAAATTGAAATTTCGTTTTATAAATTGAAAGTTATGGCCAGTTTAAAATTTAGAAAAGTTGCTGTAGAATTTATATATATTTATATATAATATATAGCCCTTAAAAATATCCATTTTACAAACGACCTCCATTTTCGACGAAACCACTTTCGTTGGAATCGGAATGTCAAATTATTACTAGGTTTCAATTTTCAAAAATTTTCGAATTAATATGTGAGCGTGGCAAAAGAAAATGTGTTTTGTCAATTTCGATCGACCAGAAAATGGCCATTTTTCAAACGGTCTCAAAATAATATGAAATTAATTTTATTAGGACCGTATCGTCAAAAAAAAAGCTATATATATATTTTTTATGTAATTTTTAGAGGTTGTATGTGGCCTCGGTGAATTTAAATGTAAGATTGAATTAATTAAATAAATGATTTAAATATTAAATTAAATAAAACAGGCTGAAGACGATCAAATGGGCTGACGGGACCTAATCCATTGCGTCCGAAACATGGGTATTTCCCTGAGGACAACATTCGTTGGATTGGATTTAGGGTAGGTAGGAATAAACGGGCTTTTTTCTGAAAATTAATAATTAAATAATATTTTATTTATAAATACCCTAGTCTAAGAAACCCTAATTCTAATCTAGCAGCCGCCGCCCCCTTGTTTTGAACGATAAAAAATGTCCGATTTCATTTCATTAAACTCTACCAAATCCTCATGAATTAACATATGAATCCAAAGCAACATTCGAAGAGAAATGTTCACTCTTTCATTCCATACGGTGATGATTGATTCCAAGTATTTGTAGCTCTCGATTTTTGTGCATAAAGGTGGCTCGTTCGTGGCCTATTTCCGGTGGCTAGGGACCTGCGAGTTGGCCAGAAATGAGGGAGAAGGGGTGTCGCGCGTAGGGGAGGGGGATGGCGAGGTCCGATCGGGTGCATACAGTCTCGGGTGGCGTGCGTGGGTGGTTGTTTCTAGGCGGCTATGGGTTCATACGTGACTGAAGGGTTACGATAAGGAAGAAGGGATTTAGCAAGGGTTAAGTTAATTTATTTTTAATTATTATAATTAAACTCTCTATAATGGTCAATTTAATTATTCAAACTTTAAACCACAATAATTTTTGCAAACAGTAACGGAATTGGATGATTTTCGAAGCGTTGAAATCAGAAAAATGAGAGCTTCACGATGAAACTGACCGGATCTGAAAAGGAGCACTTTGAAAATTCAGACAAATCGATGTGAGATATCTATTTTAATTTTTAAATTAATTATTTATTGCAAATGTGAAATTTATATTTATTTCATGTTCATGTTGTATATATAATTATTGCAACGTTGCTTTGTTCTGTGATTGCGATGCACCACTAAACTGAATTGTGTATTCATGATTGTCAGAATTTTGTGTATACAATAAAAAACCATGTTTTTATTGTATATATGAAATATACTATATTCATGTGTGTCGAGTCTATGTATAAAATAAAAACCAAAATTTTATATTTTATATATAAAAATAAAAGGTGTCCCTGTTTGATTTGATAAAAAGAATGACATAATAAAAATAACCTTTTTATCAAAACAAGTAAATTGAAATAAAAATTATCATTTGTATCAAAACATGTTATTGAAACAAATTTAACATTTGTGCCAAAAAGATTACAATAAAAAGAATTGAAAGAAAAGATTATATTTTTATTGTCATTTGTTGTCAATAAAAAGAATTGAAATAAAATATTAGATTTTTATTGTCATTTGTTGTCAATAAAAAGAATTGAAATAAAAGATTAGTTTTGTATTGTCATTTGTTGTCAATAAAAAGAATTGAAATAAAAGATTATATTTTTATTGTCATTTGTTGTCAATAAAAAGAATTGAAATAAAAGATTTGTTGTCAACAAAAAGAATTGAAATAAAAGATTAGATTTTCATTGTCATTTGTTTTCAATAAAAAGAATTGAAATAAAAGATTAGATTTTTATTGTCATTTGTTGTCAATAAAAAGAATTGAAATAAAAGATTAGATTTTTATTGTCATTTGTTATCAATAAAAAAAATTAAAATAAAAAATTAGATTTTCATTGTCATTTGTTGTCAATAAAAAGTATTGAAATAAAAGATTAGATTTTCATTGTCATTCTTTTACAATAAAAAGAATAGATTTGAAAATAACATTTTTATTGTCAAGTTAGTTACAGTAAAAAGAATTGATACAAAAGAAACATTTTTATTGTCATTTTAGTTGTAGTTAAAAAAATGGATTTTAAAGTATCATTTTTGTTGTCATTTTATATGCAATAAAAATAGAAGAGTTGAAAGTATCATTTTTGTTGTCATTTTATATAAAACAAAAATAGTCATTTTTGTCAAACATGTTAGTTAAAATAAAAATAGTCATTTTTGTTAAACATGGTTATTGAAATAAAAATACAGATTTTGTTAAACATGATTATTGAAATGAAAATATAGATTTTGTTAGACATGATTATTGTAATAAAAATAACATTTTTGTCAAAACATGTTTGTTAACATAAGATTAACATTTGTGTTAAAACTTGTTAGAAGGAATAAAAGATTTATTTTCATTGTCATAAAAGAGTAGATTTAAAAGACTTCATTTTTATGTAACATTATTTACAATAAAAAGAATTGAAATAGGAGATTTGATTTTTATTGTCGATTTAGATGTAACAAAATAGTAGAAGAAAAAGTTACATTGTTAGTCTCATTTCAGATAAAATAAAAAGAATATATTTAAATGCTACATTTTTATTTTTATTTTAGACGCAATAAAAATAGTAAATTTGAAAATAACATTTTTATTGTCATTTTAGTTACAATAATAAAAGAGTAGAATTAAAAATCATGTTTTATTGTCATTTGGTTTCAATAAAAAGAGTGAACATTGAAATAGTACATTTTCAAAGCATTTTTGTTCATAAGAAAGAATGAATACATTTATGTTCATTAAAAGGGATTAAACAAAAATACTCATTTTTGTCAACATAGAATAGTTAAACAAAATACTCATTTTTGTCACTATAAAATAGTCAAAAACAAAAATATTCATTTTTGACAATGTGGTGTAGTTAAATAAAAATCACTACAAGAAAACACTGATTTAGCATTAAATATTTAGAAGCGGAAATTTCCGTCGCTAATTTGCAACGGATTTCCATGTGATTTGCAAGGGGTGGTTTTTTGTTTTTTCATTTTTTTTCTTTTATTTATTACCGTCGTCTTCTGTAATCCCTCACTAAGCCATCACAAATTGCGTTAAATTACCGATAGAAAATTTCTGTAGCTATTTTCCGTTGCAAATTCAGGCATAATGTGATGACCCGAACTTCCCAGTAAAGGAAAACCTTGATTGCCTTGAGAACAATACACATTAGAGCACAAACCGAAGAACACTTTATTGCTGATTACAAAAATTACATCAGAGTACAAGAATATAACAGAATGTGAATACTTGCTACACAATAGAAATACAATAATATCAGAGATTTAAATTACATTTAAATAGCAGTGGAAAAATAATACAAATATACAACTGAAAGGAATACACGGATACAGAGCTTTCCGAATATCGCTTCAGCTGTAAACCAGGATCCTGTAAATATATCTGCAAAAAGCTACTCGACTGCCCGTGTGGAAAATATGGGCACCCGAGTTTGCCAATGAAACAAACTACGGGTCAGTCATGGGACTGGTATGAGAAATCTAACTTATCTAATAATAAGGCTAATCACAGGACCACGCCGCTAACGCGGAACGGGTTTACTCCATTGGATTGCCAGTGCAAAAAATAAAGTAAATCATCAAACAACGTAATGCTTTTTAGAAAAATGAAACCATTATAAGACTCAAGTCCCAACACACAATGCAACGCAAACCGGAGGATAGAGTTTTACCTTATAATGGTCAAAAATGCTTGATACGATAAAAACGGATTTGATATTGTTACTAGTATATATATATATATGTTTCAAAAACAATTTCAATCATAATGTATCAATCATAGACGGCATAGCACCCTATCATACTATGTCGCCATACTAGTTCTACAATCAAAACAGCATGGTGTCGTATTGGAGGTTGGTTTTCCATCATGAAATCGAGGCTAGGGATTGTCCTCTCCGATTCGAGACACTCTAGCAAATGCCTCATGTAACACCCCGAATTTTCATTAACAGTAAATTAAAAAATTAAAGTATAATTAATTTGAAATCAAAAAATTAAGGGAAACGGGTTACGCCATTGCGTTCGTCTCGGAATTCTGCTTGAGATAGAGTCCGAGTTTGCACAAAACGGGTAACGTATGAAGAAGATATCTTTAATTTAAATATTGCAGCAAAACATGAAAAAAAGAAGAATGGGAAAAGAATAATGTTTAGCATTGTTCTAAGGTTTGTAAGCGAAAGACTTAGTAGCTCATTTGGTTGGAACATGTGACTTGCATACAGGAGGTACAGAGTTCGATCCCCGCCAGCGTCATATTTTTGTTTTAGGGGAATGGCTAGAAAGTGGCTTAGTGTGAACGCGGTTCAAATAAATGGTTAATTGGGAAAATAAATAAAAAGAAAAATATATATATAGGAAATATATATATATATATATATATATACACACACATATATGCATATATATATATATGACATGTACACGTGGCACATTTTTTGTTGGTCAAAGATTGTTCTTTTTCTACGTGGCTTTGTATGATTGGTCGGGGGATGATAAGTGCTGACATGGCCTTCTTTGATTGGCTGTATGACATATTCTGAGTCCCTATGTGTCACTAAGGCTGACGTGTCAAATTTTGATTGGCTCTCTTGACGTGTATGGACTGGATTCCTCCTATCTTCATCTGATGGCTCAAATCAATCTGAAACTCTATATAAACAGCCCTGGTCTTCTTCTCTATTCACAATTCTTTTCTACCTTTATGCTGCAAAGATTCTTGTTAGACATGGCTTCTCCTCCTCCTCTAAAATATATAAATAAAATAATATATATAAAATAAACCAAGACGAGGAAATGCTGCTAAAAGATTTTCAAGAAGAGATTCAAAGCTTCAAGATAAGGATTAAAGGCTAAACGTCGCACGAATCATAGCAACGCCTCCTTTCTATTCTAATCTAATCTCTGTAAGTTAGTTATTTTTAGATTTGAACGTTTTTCTTTGTTTGTGACATGAAAGTAAAGGAATAAAAGAATATGCCAAATCTCTCTCTCTATTCGAATCAGTGCCTTTATTCTTGGACCTAACCAAGAACTGTTATGATTCAAGGACAAATAAGACTGTATGCCTCTTTGACTATGAACATTTCCTATGACTATGGACATTGCCTATGACTATGAACGTTGCCTATGACTATGAACATTGCCTATGACTATGGACATTGCCTGTAAGGACCCGTAACTTCCCCGTAAAGGAAAGAGCGGATACTTTGAGAACAACACACAAATGAACGCAGACGGAAGAACATTTCATTGTTATTACAACAATTCCATCAGATACAAGAATATACAGAGTATAAATGAATAAATTACATTCGACAAATATCAGAGATTACAATAAATTACATAGCAGCGGAAAAATATACAAAACACAACTGAAAGTAATACACGGATACAGAGCTTTCCGAGCATCGTTCCAGCTGTAAATCAGGACCCTGTGAATATAAATCTGCAAAACCAAAACTACTAGCTGCCCGTGTGGAAAATAGGGGCACCCAGAGTTTAGGTTAAAACAATAAACTCCAGGTCAGTCATGTGACTGGTGTGAGAACTAAAACAGTTATTTAAAACTTTACTTTAAAAGAGAGTAATTCAAGGGACCACGCCGTATAACACGGAACGGGTTTCCTCCCAAGAATACTAGTGCATATAACAAAACAACGCAATGCTTTTTGGAAAAATGAAGCTATTATAAGACCCAGGTCCCATCACACAATGCAACGCAAGCCGGAGGATAGGGTTTTCCCTTATAATAGCCAAATGATGCTTGATACGTTTAAAACAAATCATTTGATACTATCATAGGTGTATATAGTGTCAAAACAATTTCAATCATAGGCGACATGGGTACCATATATCATGTCACCATACTAGTTCTACAATTAAAACCGTAATATCACGTATTGGAAATTGGATTTCCGTCATGAGCCGAGGCAAGGGGCAAGCTCCTCTCCGCGTTCGAGACACTCTAGCAAATGCCTCAGGACCCCACTATGATCCTTGGATCTTCAGGGCCGGTCCTCTCTTACTTTTGAGGATTAGTTATTCCTGAACACACGTTTCCCGGTCCTTACAGACCTATATCCGAGGCGCCTCATATCCAACAACCACACAGGTGAAAAGTATATAAATGTCAGGGCTGGTAGGTCACTGACACTACCCTAGCTAGAAAGAAACGTCGTGCTCTCCCTGCAGTCACTATCCCGTTTTTGACTCATACCGAGGTGTGAGGCTCGCGAATTCACGTTATACACAAAGCTACGCCATACAGGCCGTGCTTTGATCATCAACCACAAGACTTTGCTTTTCAACAGAAGCCTTGATCATTTGCCACTTACGCATGCCACACTGGCAATTCACTCCATGCGACTGATGTCCATCGATATACAACCTCTGAGCTCGTACGTCTCAGAGAAGGGCGTTAAGCAAGAGAATAAATTCTCCGCCTCCAAACAGATGTATATTTAATAGAGATCAATCAACACAGAATAAAATCCAATGTCAGACACACAATCCATTTACAAGTTCGTTCTGGGTCTAAACGAAACCGGAGGCACTTTCCTCGCATATCCATCCATCTCCAAGTACGTCTGGACGATCACCAACTGTTTCCCTCATCCTGGGTGTACAGCCCAATCAAGATCATCAGTAATCACCCAAACGATGTGAAGACTTCCGGTCTTCAACCACCGTCTTCATCTTCGACATCTCGTCGAATCGGTTATTCAGAATGGGTATAACCCGGCCTTTCTGAATAACCCACGTATATAATTAACAAATGTTACACAAACACAATGAACGCCTCATTCCAATTCAGAATATTCTTTTATTCACAAAATCACATTCTTAGGGAAATGTTCCCATTAATTTTATCCAAGATAAATTCTTCTAAATTTATTCTATAATCTTCCTTTGGATATCATTTCAAACTAGTTGGGATTAACGAACCACACCGAAGTAATTATTTATTTTATTTCCCAATCCCAACCTATATATCCCATGGAGCAAAACTGGTAATACTCCATATCTAACACCACGGTGTTATCGGTAAAATTAATTACCATTTCACGTTCAAATCTAATTAAAGATTTAACTATTGCTTTGGAGCAAAACTGACGGTACTCCACTCTCGATCACTTTTCAGATTTGATAATTTAAATTATCAATTCACATTTTAATCTAATTAAAGATTCATTAAAACTACACTTAGTCTTAATTCTTTCAAAAATCAACATCTTGCCTTTAACTGGGTTAAAGAACCAATGTCATCTAAAACACGATTCACGATAAACCCAAATCACATTTGATATTAAATACAAGGCTCTGAATAGAAAATATATCGGCTTATATTCAATATCAAATTCTGAAACCAACAAATATCGTATTGGGAATAACGATATAAAATATATCTTTCAAATTCCCATAACAATATCTGTATAGTCACGAAATCCAACATCAAAATATCCCGAAGATAATTTCGATTCAACTCCAGTCCAATCCACGTGTTGGGAATATTGATTATTTTTAAAATCACTTTCAAATTCAATTTATTTATTTCAAAAATAAATTGATTTTAATTCTAGTTCAAAACTAGTTCATTTCGATAAAAACCTATTTTTATCATTTCAAATTTGGAGTTTTTCACCCCAGTTCTTTCCAATTCACATATTATGATTTTACACAAATTATTAATATTTTTAATAATTTTATCAAAGCCCGTACAGTCGATTTCCATCAACGGCTATCGAACTGCACTTACAGCGACCTTTTTCAAATTTGATTTGGACATAATTCCAAATCCAACCGTTAGATTTCAAATTTCTAATATTCATTGGAAAGCTCTTTTCGATACGAACCCAACGGTTCCGGTTTTAGGAGAATCCGATGGTCGGATCTCCCGTAATGTCCGTTTGAAATAAATGGTCGAAATTCACGAACTGTCGCGGCGCGGCGCGTTCTATTCAGGCCATTTTATTATATATATAATATATATAATATATATTTCGTCGATTTCTATTTAAAACGAATTTTATAAATCGTTTTAAATTCGCTTCTAAAACAATTCAACTTCTACATTCAATTTCAAATCGATTGGATTTCAATTCAACTCGAATTCATTTCCCTTTTTATTTAATTCGAATTCAAATTCGTTTCAATTCAATTCAAATTCAAATTCGTTTCAATTCAAATTGATTTCAATTTAATTTCGATTCGAATTCAATTAAATTTCAGTTCGTTTTCAATTCAACTTGAATTTGTTTTATATTCAATTCCATTCGAAGTCCTTTTATATTCAATTCAAATTCGTTTTCTTTTCAATTCGAATTTGCTATAATATTCATTTCAATTTGAATAAAATCGACATAAATATCGTTCACGTCAAAATGGCGCAAATCTAATCAACAGGGCTTTATATTTTTCAATAAATTCGTTATCCTATTCAACAAATGAATATTTATCCCATTCAACACATGAATCTATATTTCTTTCAACACACGACTAATCTCAACACATGAGTGCCGTCAACACATCACTATTGTTGTTATGTAAAATATTTTATAAAACTATGGTATCTATCGTTTGATTTTAATTAGACTTCTACTAGGAAGTAGTTCTAATTTTAAATATGATAAAGATGTAAATTTCGTTGTATAAAATATTTCACTCAACACATGAACATCGTCAACACATGACTATTTTTATATTCAACACATGAATTTTTCTTTTATAATATTCATTATTTTCCCGATTGGAATGAGGCCCAATCAATCACCATATAATGTTAATTATATGGATTCCATACAACACATGTATATAATAGCTTTGATAAACAATCAACCATCATCCAAAGTGCACCACACTGTATAAGCATCAAATATAGATATCTAACGCTTATAACAGCCTGTCAATCGACCGATCGACATATTTAATCAATCAGGATGAGTGAACTTCCAAATTTCATCCCAACACCCGTGTGGGGTTTCAAACAATCAAACACAGATTTTATTTGTGCAGTTGGGCGACGTGTAAAATTTATCGACCCAATCGATATCAGTCAAATCAGTGTATATAAACAAATCGGCCGATTTGTTTATAAATATTCATTTATCCACTTTCACGTTAAAAATTATATTTTCAACGATAAACATTTTGTTTTAACACATGTATTTCTATTAGTTCATTTATTCAATAAAATGATATTTTTATTTTTCTAACATATTTTAGAAAATTTCGGCGGCATAACGGCACGATACTAGAAACGGGACGAGGCCTAGCCTTATCCCCGGTCTATTGAAGGCCCACGCCATTCACACATCAATCATATCCATTCCATTTCACCAAACAAGTCAATTCAAACTAAATAATCTAACCAACTACACAACTAATCAAACAAGTCCATGGTCTGTGGACGATTGTGTCGGGTGCTACTAAGCACCGTCTGCATCCTAGTATATATAAATATAAACTAGAAAAAGAGAATTTAGAGTGAGAAGTTCTCACCGAAAGCTATCCAATACCACGACACTCCTATTGTAGAGATCTTCGTCGTTCTCGCCTTTTCTTCTTCTTTGTTGCCCGTAGCCACTATATATATAAAAATCGAATTTTTACTATGCTATTCAATATATAAAAATCGAATTTTTACTATGCTATTCAATATATAAAAATCGAATTTTTACTATGCTATTCTATATATAAAAATCGAATTTTTACTATGCTATTCTATATATAAAAATCGAATTTTTACTATGCTATTCTATATATAAAAATCGAATTTTTACTATGCTATTCTATATATAAAAATCTCGCCTTTTCAAAAAATAAAGTTTTCGCCTTTATAAAAATAAACACTTTATTTCGACGTATATAAAATAAAAATCAGATTTTTATTTTGCTACATACACAAAGATGATATTTTTAATTCTCTACATAAACAAAAATCATATTTCTACTACTTCTACTTAATAAAGATTATATTTTTAATACTTTAAAAATATAAAAATCATATTTTTATCTTTCTACAATATAAAAGATTGTATTTTTATCCTCCTACAATTAATTAAACAAAACAAAATAAAAATAAAAAGGAGAAAGGGGCTCACAGTGTTCGACTGCAGAGGGGGGGGGGGCGGTTTTCACTGTTGCCGGAGGTTGGAGGGGTCGGCGGGGTCGTGTAGGTGGCGCAGCACTCGAGGGGGCAGCGGCGGTTGCATTCCAGGCGGAGGAGGGGGCTGGGGGTCCCACGACGGCGTCGGTTCGCGTCTGGGGGGGTGGGGGGCGATTGGAGATGAAGGTCAGGGGAAGGAGAAGAAGCGGAGGGGGAAGTCAGGGAGGCGTCGCGCCCCCTGGCGGCGGCGGCGAACGATCGAGGGGGGGGGCGATTCGGATTTAGTTTTTTTTTTCTTTTTTTTTCTTTTCTTATACTGAATCGGGAAAGAAGAAGAAAAAAAAGGGGGGGCTTTTATAAAATTTATATTATTTAATTTATTTATTTTTAAATTGCAAAAAGTTGACTTTCACAAACGACCTCTAAACGAGGTCCACCGCCTGTCGTCCTTAGCGTATTACCCCCATTCCGAACACAATGGGATATGTATCGCAAGCTGATTCAGCTGTTTCGATTAGTTTTCATCAAAATCAACATATAACTCTATATATTGAATTTGAACGCGCATTTCAATTTACCGGGGTCACATATTAACTTTAAAAATTCCAGAAAAATATTTTCTAGCTTCGTATTGACGATACGGTCCTAACAAAACTAGTTTCGTCGAATTCTGAGACCGTTAGAAAAATGGCCAATTTCCAGTCGATTAAAATCAACTGAAACCGGTCAAACGCGTTTTCCTTTGCCACACTCACATATTGATTCGAAAAATTATGAAATTTGGAATCTAGCAATAATTTGACACTGCGGACCCAAAAAAAGTGGTTTCGTCGAAATCCGAGGTCGTTTGCAAAAAGTCAATTTTTAAGGGCCCGAATTCCATAGCGACTATTCAGAATTTTCAACTGGACATATCTTTTGATTCCCGCTATGAAATCTTGATTTTTCGGATTCGTTGGAAAGATATTCACAATTAGATCCTATTATTTTTGGTTTCACTAAAATCCGGATTGTTTTGCACCCGGTACATTCAATTGAAGTTTGAAATCGAATTATCGAACTACCGCGCCATTTTCAATTCTATTTATAATTATATATAATTATTTATATTCTAACGACGACGTATATAAATATATACGTCGAATTATATTCAAAATAAATTTCTCGCCGATATTATTTAAAATAATCTATTTTAAATATTCAAAATTCGCTAAAATTGCCGAAATAAAAATTTTAAACTGGCCCAGATTTTCGGGTTATTACAATCTCTCCCACTTAAAACTTTTCGTCCCCGAAAAGGAACAAAGTCGAAAGTGGTTTGATCAATCAACTCTACTTTCGATCTGGCTTCCATTTTCCAACTTTTCAGTTTCTGAAAATTTTCAAATTTTCAAAAATTTGGCTAACACCCTAAATTTTCGAAAAATTTCGCCATAACCTCCCCTGCACCGGGAGCATCGGGGAATTTCAAATAGCTTCCCCGGTCCTTCTAATCTCAAAAAGAAAAAGAAAAAGCCAAGCGGCTAGCCAATAGGCTCATAAAATCATCATCACCCAAACAAAACAGTAAATTATGTAGTAAACATGTACCTATTTGTCGGGCAAACAAATTTTATTCTCTGCTCTAGCCTCCTTGCTATGACCTGTTCAATGTAAGTATATGTATATGCAAGCAAATGCGACCAATTTTCGATACAATTCAATATTTGATTCAATTAGGCCAAATGGCTATAAATTAATAACCAAATAAACAAACAACACAAACATCAATCAATTAGTGGATTAGAGTTTCAAATTCATAATTTTGATACATATACAGAAAATCATGTTTTTGATGCCAAATCACAACAATGTATTCTGGCTATATTAGTTTTGGTTCTCACACCAGTCTAATGGAAATATATAGAAAATCATACCTTCGTCACTCGAAAATAAATACTGGTAACGCTGCAGCATTATCAGAATCATTCCCGGGCAACTAGAATGTGATTCTATATCTATCTAATATATTAAAACTTTGAATATACGTTCATGACGCGTATATGCAAAACCTTTATATACTAGATTGTCCATATTCAAAATAAATAAATATTCAAATACGTAAAAAGTGATTTAAATTTTCAAAACAAAATTGTTTTCATTTGAAAAATATACTCTTCACACTCGTTCTAGGATACTACTGATCCTATCTCTAACGAGTCATTCTAATTGGATATTACTAATCCAATATCTGATGAATTCTTTCATATGGTTCTAATGTGTCTTGTTCTCGAGCTCTGTAAACCAAAGCTCTGATACCACTGTAAGGACCCGTAACTTCCCCGTAAAGGAAAGAGCGGATACTTTGAGAACAACACACAAATGAACGCAGACGGAAGAACATTTCATTGTTATTACAACAATTCCATCAGATACAAGAATATACAGAGTATAAATGAATAAATTACATTCGACAAATATCAGAGATTACAATAAATTACATAGCAGCGGAAAAATATACAAAACACAACTGAAAGTAACACACGGATACAGAGCTTTCCGAGCATCGTTCCAGCTGTAAATCAGGACCCTGTGAATATAAATCTGCAAAACCAAAACTACTAGCTGCCCGTGTGGAAAATAGGGGCACCCAGAGTTTAGGTTAAAACAATAAACTCCAGGTCAGTCATGTGACTGGTGTGAGAACTAAAACAGTTATTTAAAACTTTACTTTAAAAGAGAGTAATTCAAGGGACCACGCCGTATAACACGGAACGGGTTTCCTCCCAAGAATGCTAGTGCATATAACAAAACAACGCAATGCTTTTTGGAAAAATGAAGCTATTATAAGACCCAGGTCCCATCACACAATGCAACGCAAGCCGGAGGATAGGGTTTTCCCTTATAATAGCCAAATGATGCTTGATACGTTTAAAACAAATCATTTGATACTATCATAGGTGTATATAGTGTCAAAACAATTTCAATCATAAATATCAATCATAGGCGACATGGGTACCATATATCATGTCACCATACTAGTTCTACAATTAAAACCGCAATATCACGTATTGGAAATTGGATTTCCGTCATGAGCCGAGGCAAGGGGCAAGCTCCTCTCCGCGTTCGAGACACTCTAGCAAATGCCTCAGGACCCCACTATGATCCTTGGATCTTCAGGGCCGGTCCTCTCTTACTTTTGAGGATTAGTTATTCCTGAACACACGTTTCCCGGTCCTTACAGACCTATATCCGAGGCGCCTCATATCCAACAACCACACAGGTGAAAAGTATATAAATGTCAGGGCTGGTAGGTCACTGACACCACCCTAGCTAGAAAGAAACGTCGTGCTCTCCCTGCAGTCACTATCCCGTTTTTGACTCATACCGAGGTGTGAGGCTCGCGAATTCACGTTATACACAAAGCTACGCCATACAGGCCGTGCTTTGATCATCAACCACAAGACTTTGCTTTTCAATAGAAGCCTTGATCATTTGCCACTTACGCATGCCACACTGGCAATTCACTCCATGCGACTGATGTCCATCGATATACAACCTCTGAGCTCGTACGTCTCAGAGAAGGGCGTTAAGCAAGAGAATAAATTCTCCGCCTCCAAACAGATGTATATTTAATAGAGATCAATCAACACAGAATAAAATCCAATGTCAGACACACAATCCATTTACAAGTTCGTTCTGGGTCTAAACGAAACCGGTGGCACTTTCCTCGCATATCCATCCATCTCCAAGTACGTCTGGACGATCACCAACTGTTTCCCTCATCCTGGGTGTACAGCCCAATCAAGATCATCAGTAATCACCCAAACGATGTGAAGACTTCCGGTCTTCAACCACCGTCTTCATCTTCGACATCTCGTCGAATCGGTTATTCAGAATGGGTATAACCCGGCCTTTCTGAATAACCCACGTATATAATTAACAAATGTTACACAAACACAATGAACGCCTCATTCCAATTCAGAATATTCTTTTATTCACAAAATCACATTCTTAGGGAAATGTTCCCATTAATTTTATCCAAGATAAATTCTTCTAAATTTATTCTATAATCTTCCTTTGGATATCATTTCAAACTAGTCGGGATTAACGAACCACACCGAAGTAATTATTTATTTTATTTCCCAATCCCAACCTATATATCCCATGGAGCAAAACTGGTAATACTCCATATCTAACACCACGGTGTTATTGGTAAAATTAATTACCATTTCACGTTCAAATCTAATTAAAGATTTAACTATTGCTTTGGAGCAAAACTGGCGGTACTCCACTCTCGATCACTTTTCAGATTTGATAATTTAAATTATCAATTCACATTTTAATCTAATTAAAGATTCATTAAAACTACACTTAGTCTTAATTCTTTCAAAAATCAACATCTTGCCTTTAACTGGGTTAAAGAACCAATGTCATCTAAAACACGATTCACGATAAACCCAAATCACATTTGATATTAAATACAAGGCTCTGAATAGAAAATATATCGGCTTATATTCAATATCAAATTCTGAAACCAACAAATATCGTATTGGGAATAACGATATAAAATATATCTTTCAAATTCCCATAACAATATCTGTATAGTCACGAAATCCAACATCGAAATATCCCGAAGATAATTTCGATTCAACTCCAGTCCAATCCACGTATTGGGAATATTGATTATTTTTAAAATCACTTTCAAATTCAATTTATTTATTTCAAAAATAAATTGATTTTAATTCTAGTTCAAAACTAGTTCATTTCGATAAAAACCTATTTTTATCATTTCAAATTTGGAGTTTTTCACCCTAGTTCTTTCCAATTCACATATTATGATTTTACACAAATTATTAATATTTTTAATAATTTTATCAAGGCCCGTACAGTCGATTTCCATCAACGGCTATCGAACTGCACTTACAGCGACCTTTTTCAAATTTGATTTGGACATAATTCCAAATCCAACCGTTAGATTTCAAATTTCTAATATTCATTGGAAAGCTCTTTTCGATACGAACCCAACGGTTCCGGTTTTAGGAGAATCCGACAGTCGGATCTCCCGTAATGTCCGTTTGAAATAAATGGTCGAAATTCACGAACTGTCGCGGCGCGTTCTATTCAGGCCATTTTATTATATATATAATATATATTTCGTCGATTTCTATTTAAAACGAATTTTATAAATCGTTTTAAATTCGCTTCTAAAACAATTCAACTTCTACATTCAATTTCAAATCGATTGGATTTCAATTCAACTCGAATTCATTTCCCTTTTTATTTAATTCGAATTCAAATTCGTTTCAATTCAATTCAAATTCAAATTCATTTCAATTCAATTCAAATTCAAATTTGTTTCAATTCAAATTGATTTCAATTTAATTTCGATTCGAATTCAATTAAATTTCAGTTCGTTTTCAATTCAACTTGAATTTGTTTTATATTCAATTCCATTCGAAGTCCTTTTATATTCAATTCAAATTCGTTTTCTTTTCAATTCGAATTTGCTATAATATTCATTTCAATTTGAATAAAATCGACATAAATATCGTTCACGTCAAAATGGCGCAAATATAATCAACACGGCTTTATATTTTTCAATAAATTCGTTATCCTATTCAACAAATGAATATTTATCCCATTCAACACATGAATCTATATTTCTTTCAACACACGACTAATCTCAACACATGAGTGCCGTCAACACATCACTATTGTTGTTATGTAAAATATTTTATAAAACTATGGTATCTATCGTTTGATTTTAATTAGACTTCTACTAGGAAGTAGTTCTAATTTTAAATATGATAAAGATGTAAATTTCGTTGTATAAAATATTTCACTCAACACATGAACATCGTCAACACATGACTATTTTTATATTCAACACATGAATTTTTCTTTTATAATATTCATTATTTTCCCGATTGGAATGAGGCCCAATCAATCACCATATAATGTTAATTATATGGATTCCATACAACACATGTATATAATAGCTTTGATAAACAATCAACCATCATCCAAAGTGCACCACACTGTATAAGCATCAAATATAGATATCTAATGCTTATAACAGCCTGTCAATCGACCGATCGACATATTTAATCAATCAGGATGAGTGAACTTCCAAATTTCATCCCAACACCCGTGTGGGGTTTCAAACAATCAAACACAGATTTTATTTGTGCAGTTGGGCGACGTGTAAAATTTATCGACCCAATCGATATCAGTCAAATCAGTGTATATAAACAAATCGGCCGTTTTGTTTATAAATATTCATTTATCCACTTTCACGTTAAAAATTATATTTTCAACGATAAACATTTTGTTTTAACACATGTATTTCTATTAGTTCATTTATTCAATAAAATGATATTTTTATTTTTCTAACATATTTTAGAAAATTTCGGTGGCATAACGGCACGATACTAGAAACGGGACGAGGCCTAGCCTTATCCCCGGTCTAGTGAAGGCCCACGCCATTCACACATCAATCATATCCATTCCATTTCACCAAACAAGTCAATTCAAACCAAATAATCTAACCAACTACACAACCAATCAAACAAGTCCATGGTCTGTGGACGATTGTGTCGGGTGCTACTAAGCACCGTTTGCATCCTAGTATATATAAATATAAACTAGAAAAAGAGAATTTAGAGTGAGAAGTTCTCACCGAAAGCTATCCAATACCACGACACTCCTATTGTAGAGATCTTCGTCGTTCTCGCCTTTTCTTCTTCTTTGTTGCCCGTAGCCACTATATATATAAAAATCGAATTTTTACTATGCTATTCAATATATAAAAATCGAATTTTTACTATGCTATTCAATATATAAAAATCGAATTTTTACTATGCTATTCTATATATAAAAATCGAATTTTTACTATGCTATTCTATATATAAAAATCGAATTTTTACTATGCTATTCTATATATAAAAATCGAATTTTTACTATGCTATTCTATATATAAAAATCGAATTTTTACTATGCTATTCTATATATAAAAATCTCGCCTTTTCAAAAAATAAAGTTTTCGCCTTTATAAAAATAAACACTTTATTTCGACGTATATAAAATAAAAATCAGATTTTTATTTTGCTACATACACAAAGATGATATTTTTAATTCTCTACATAAACAAAAATCATATTTCTACTACTTCTACTTAATAAAGATTATATTTTTAATACTTTAAAAATATAAAAATCATATTTTTATCTTTCTACAATATAAAAGATTGTATTTTTATCCTTCTACAATTAATTAAACAAAACAAAATAAAAAGGAGAAAGGGGCTCACAGTGTTCGACTACAGGGGGGGGGGGGGGGTTTCACTGTTGCCGGAGGTTGGAGGGGTCGGCGGGGTCGTGTGGGTGGCGCAACACTCGAGGTGGCAGCGACGGTTGCGTTCCAGGTGGAGGAGGGGGATGGGGGTCCCACGACGGCGTCGGTCTTCGCGTCGGGGGGGGGGGGGGGGGGGGCGATTGGAGATGAAGGTCAGGGGAAGGAGAAGAAGCGGAGGGGGAAGTCAGGGAGGCGTCGCGCCCCCTGGCGGCGGCGGCGAACGATCGAAGGGGGGGGCGATTCGGATTTAGTTTTTTTTTTCTTTTTTTTTCTTTTCTTATACTGAATCGGGAAAGAAGAAGAAAAAAAGAGGGGGGGGGGCTTTTATAAAATTTATATTATTTAATTTATTTATTTTTAAATTGCAAAAAGTTGACTTTCACAAACGACCTCTAAACGAGGTCCACCGCCTGTCGTCCTTAGCGTATTACCCCCATTCCGAACACAATGGGATATGTATCGCAAGCTGATTCAGCTGTTTCGATTAGTTTTCGTCAAAATCAACATATAACTCTATATATTGAATTTGAACGCGCATTTCAATTTACCGGGGTCACATATTAACTTTAAAAATTCCAGAAAAATATTTTCTAGCTTCGTATTGACGATACGGTCCTAACAAAACTAGTTTCGTCGAATTCTGAGACCGTTAGAAAAATGGCCAATTTCCAGCCGATTAAAATCAACTGAACCCGGTCAAACGCGTTTTCCTTTGCCACGCTCACATATTGATTCGAAAAATTATGAAATTTGGAATCTAGCAATAATTTGACACTGCGGACCCAACAAAAGTGGTTTCGTCGAAATCCGAGGTCGTTTGCAAAAAGTCAATTTTTAAGGGCCCGAATTCCATAGCGACTATTCAGAATTTTCAACTGGACATATCTTTTGATTCCCGCTATGAAATCTTGATTTTTCAGATTCGTTGGAAAGATATTCACAATTAGATCCTATTATTTTTGGTTTCACTAAAATCCGGATTGTTTTGCACCCGGTACATTCAATTGAAGTTTGAAATCGAATTATCAAACTACCGCGCCATTTTCAATTCTATTTATAATTATATATAATTATTTATATTCTAACGACGACGTATATAAATATATACGTCGAATTATACTCAAAATAAATTTCTCGCCGATATTATTTAAAATAATCTATTTTAAATATTCAAAATTCGCTAAAATTGCGGAAATAAAAATTTTAAACTGGCCCAGATTTTCGGGTTATTACATTGCCTATGACTGTGACTGTGAATATGAGAATTATTTCCTTGACTAAGCTTATGCTTTTGATTTGGAAACATAAACTTTTGCCTATGACATAACAAGGACAACTGTGACTAAACACCTATGATTTCTGACTACGAAAGGGTTGCTGTGAAATTGGGTCTAAACCTGATCTTTCTATTCTGTCTATCCTTGGGTTTCGTTGGTTTTAGACCTTGGGAATTTACCTATTAAGTTAGGTCTACCCATGTTCTTGAACCTACGTCCCTATTCTGTCTATTCTTGGTTTTCTTTGGTTTTAGACCTTGGGAATTTACCTATTAAGTTAGGTCTACCCATGTTCTTGAACCGACATCGTTATTCAACCCTTTTTATGCCAGTTAGTATGTCTATCTTTCACATAACAGCTTTGGTTCATTCCCTATTTTCTACGAACCTAGCTTTATTTATAAATCTAGACTAAATCACGATTATACGAACGTTGGGAATGCGGTTTGGGCAAAATATGAAATTTACTAAAAACGTAGTTTAACTTGGAAATTGGCATAAATTGGGAACACGCATTATGGCATGTTCATAAGAATGCAAGTTGGATAAATTTGACATGAACTACAGGCTGAGTAGCCTGAATCTAGTATCGACATGTAAATCTAACATTTACATGAATAGTGAACTAGAGTAATAAGTCTAGTTTGACATGAATTAGAATGTTGAATTGGAATCGGATTAGCTAATTTGGAACAGTAAATATATTGGCCTAAATTTGAAATTGGCCATAATAGGGAGTAATTGGCAGGTTTAGAAAAATCATGGTTAATGACACTTGATTTGTTATAGTTTACATACCAAAAAGCATAAACATGATTTAGAGGGAAAAATGGGCCATAAGAATGAATGTTGACAATTTACATTAAAAGGGAAATTAGGAAATAAGTAAATTAGGAATAATTTACTTATAGAGTTTTTTCGAAACGAGAAATGTAAACTTAGACAAATTAAAGGTTTGTTAAACGACATCTCTTTTAATAACACACCAGAAAGTTCTAGGGTAACAGAGAGGATACTGTCTTGGCTTGGGTTTGGAAAATACAAGTTTCCTGCTCTCCCTGGCTATCCCTAACTGATCCGACGGACGGGATGGTTACTTTCAAAACTTGAATTGAAAACTAATTAAAACCCTTTGAATTTAGAAAACACGAATATGCCTAACCCGAGGTTAGACTGAGTTGCGATGTAAACCTGCCCGAAACCAACCGGCACATCCAGTTTTCGCAACAATATCTGTCTAATGTGAGTGGTTGTGGCTTCAATCTACTTAACTAAAGCTAGAACAAGAATGGTAGGGTTATGTTAACTAAGACACTTAACCAGTTCAACATGACAACTAAACTGATGGGTGGGGTTAGGTTCATAAAAACACTTAACACATTTAAGCTAAAATAGGAGGGTTAAGTCCATAGGAACACTTAACCAACTTAACACAGTTAAGCTAGAATGGGAGGGCTAAGTCCATAGAAACACTTAACCAGACTCAAGGTAACAAGACAAGATTTGTAAGGGTTAAGTAAAGTTAATACACTTAGCCAAATTAACATGTTAACTAGACCAGAGGTTGGGGTTAAGTATAATCTAATACACTTAGCCAATTTAATATGTTAGCTGGGCTAGACCGTAGGGGTTAAGTAAACTTGAACACTTAACCATCAGGTTGGGATAAAGGAATGGGGTTAAGTCTAAAACATGAAGGGATAATACTTAACCATGAATAACATGTTAGTTAAAACAGACGGGCAAGGTTAAGTTAAAAGGGAACACTTAACCAATACAAGGTGAAGGGGTAGGGTTAAGTAATAAGAAATACTTAACCAATATAACTTGGTTTAGGTTAAGGTTAAGTCAACATGAATTATTGATAACACTTGACCAGTTTATCAGGATAAATGAAGAGGGTTAAGTTAGTTTGAATTGACTAATGACACTTAACCAACCCAAATTGACGGGAAAGAGAACTAAGTAGTAATTCTTAGTATAATACGGGAAGGAGCGAATGTCCGTCCGAGAAGGCTCCAACGAATTGGGTAACGAAGCTCGAGGCTTCGAGGGGACGTGAGGGTACTCTTGGTATCCCTCTATGAGACTGCAGATGATCCTCTTGGGCTCATAGAGGTTAAGGTCTGCATAGAAGAACCAGGGGTATGCTTTGGTTGCAATATATATGCCAACATAAATACTAGGATAGACCGGCGTGATTCGGCAGGAAAATGGTAGCCCTGTGATAGCAACTCGTCGTCTGCCATCCATCTTGAGTCAATCGAGATACGTGAAGCGGAAAGGCGGAGAACTCCAAAAGACCATATACTTGCTATCTAGTTATGGTTGCGGATGGCCATAGGATAGTGGGGCACCGGGGGCCGGCGTATAGTTCTCATTTTACAAGGTGTGCCTTTCATTAGTTGAGGGAGGGGTCAAGTGGGACCATAGCCACTGGAATAAAAACAGACCTTAGCATCTGCATCGGCAGATATCTGAAAGCTCCCGACCGAGTTCTGTATTCCTTGATTTGCCCTGTCACAGGACTCAGACCGCACATTACAGGACATGTGCATCTAGACAAGCGATAACGATTCGCGATACATGCGTAGGGAAGTATAGGAACATACACCACTCTAAGTGGTGTGTCCTAGACTTGGGGGCATCATTCGACAGGTAGTGTAATCCCTAGTTGGACTAGGTGGCATAAACCATGAACTCGAGAAAAGTTCAGCAGATAGTGCAAAACTCTAGTTAAACCTAGAAAGCACTTGATACAAAACCCTAGATTTGATCTAGGTAATAAATAATGAATGTATGCCGGAAGGCAATAGAAAATACAGGAATTGGGATCACATTATCGTTACTAGATGGGACACTAGATAGGCGGTGCAGAGATATTGAAACCAGTATAACAAGGAAATAGCGAAGCGGCGAAAGTATTAGAGCGTATCCAGTTTATCTTAGCATATCTTGTGACTACCTTGTCTAATCTTGTTGACCCTATCGTCATGGTGTAATCTTGTGTTCAGTTAATTCATGTCGTTTTGTTTTCCTTGTTCACATGCTAGAAGTTACTAAACTTACTCAGGCTTTATGTCTGACTCTGTTTTTCTTTCGCCTTCTTTTCTTCCGTTCCCCCCCAGGTAGAAGAGGAGGGAGTAGTATAGCTCAGGTCAAGTTGGACTATCACTCTTTCCCAACTTGAAGATTTGCTTGGATTCTCTTATCAGATGCTATGGCTGGCTCTTGCTAAAATTTGGGGAAATATAAATGTTGTTTGAAGCTTCTTTATTTTGTAAGACAGATGACACTCTGATATTGTAAAGAAATCTTTGTACAAACTATTTTATCAATAAAGCAAAGTTTTATTTTCCACTGTTTACTTTCTGTCTGTCTTGTAATTTATCTGCATCTTTTACCCTAAATGCTCCATAGAACTTAGTGCATTCCCTTTGTGAGTGACACTAACGGACGTGGGGTGTTACGCGTGGTATCAGAGCTGAAGGTTACCAGATCAGATAAGGGATTTGAAAAATTATTTTCAAACAATTTTAAAAGAAGCATTTTCAAGAGAAAAGATTTGTTTTAAAGGCATATTCCCCAAAGCCATGCGCATTGTCTTCTCTTCCTCTATTTGAATTCTTGTCTCCTTCTTTCTTGAGTCTCTGGGGCTCCTGGCTTTCTGGGAGGTAACCTCATCGATGGGCGAAGTAGTGCCCGACTTCCATCTATAACCGTAGTAGTTTCACCTGCGGTTAGCTTTCTTCCAAGCTTAGTAGGGTTTTCCGTACGATCGAGGCAGCTTTCGAGGGATTTGTCAACATGACTACACACAGAAGGGGATGAGGAGTTTGGCTAAGGAGTACAACCCGAGGATGAGGAATTCATGGATGTAGATTTAGCTCACAAAGGAGGAAGAAATCATAAAACCTAAGACAAGAGGGAGTATCTTTACTAGGGTATGATAGGGCATATAATTAGGGACAAGGGCAAGAATGAGGAACATGATTTTCAGAAGGGCAAGTACATACTTTCACCACCAAGCGTTCCTAGGAGAAAGGTAGTAAAGTTCTGTTGGAAGAGTCTAGTTGTGCAGTTCATACTCTTTCCTTTGGATTTGGCACTTCGCATTTGTTTATATCCACTTCCCTAGTTGAGTCTCTTCACCATAGTACTTGTAAAGTAGAAAGATCCCACTAGAGTCTCAAATCCAATTGGTGGTCCGACCAGCTTATTTTGGGATTTGAGAATAGCTATCAAGTTTGCTTATATCATCTCACGTAGATCATCTAAATTCGGAGGAGATATTCCTTGGGTGCTTGTCTGATATTGGTTTAGGCCTTTGGGGCTTGTACTTGAGGAATGTCGAGTTTGACTAGGATGGTTTGCGTGAGAGATGAATAGTTGTGGCAGGTACTCTAAAAAGCACGTAGTAACCTTTCGACCCCTATAGTTATGGCATGGCGGATAAGAGGGAGACCTCTAATCATCTTAGTACATATACTTGGTACTGTGATTGACATCTGTTTATTTTGGAATTGGAGGTCAGAAACTTCACAATCGTGAAGTTAAATTAGTTAAGATACAGCGGAGTAAAGCTCAAGAAGGCTAGATACTAGCGTCATACCCTTTTTCTTAAGGGTGCATCCTTGATTTCTTTGTGTAGGAGCTTTACGCATAATTGTTTCTCTCTTTCCAAAGTATATCCTCTAGGACGTATCATCGATCCTTAGGTAGAAGCCAATGGATGTAAACATGTATTTGAAACATGTTATGGTTGAATGGTTGCAAGTGGTTGCAAGTGGATGCTCGTGGATGCATATGCACACCATAGGCGCTAAAATGACTTAGTTACTTTTATATCACATTCGCACATATGTATTTGTTTATGAATTAAACTTAATGTGCTATCATATGGATGTTGCATTTGAGTGAATGGTTGTGCACTCATATAGAAATAAAATGTATCATTAGGATTTGCATACATATTGGATGTAGGGCACTGACATGATTTGCATTAAGGAGGTCAACTGAATCAGTAGACCGCCTGATTTTGCATTAGATGAGGACATACACACACACACTATGCATATAAACATGAAAGAATTAGAAATCTTTTAAGGACAATGAATTCCTGTGATTTAATGGTTGAGTAGATGAGTGATTGGATGGTAGGACACATTCTTCCTAACTTGAAGATTTCGGGGACGAAATCCTTTTAAGTGGGGGAGAATGTAACACCCCGAATTTTCATTAACAGTAAATTAATAAATTAAAGTATAATTAATTTGAAATCAAAAAATTAAGGGAAATGGGTTACGCCATTGCGTTCGTCTCGGAATTCTGCTTGAGATAGAGTCCGAGTTTGTGCAAAACGGGTAACGTATGAAGAAGATATCTTTAATTTAAATATTGCAGCAAAACATGAAAAAAAGAAGAATGGGAAAAGAATAATGTTTAGCATTGTTCTAAGGTTTGTAAGCAAAAGACTTAGTAGCTCATTTGGTTGGAACATGTGACTTTCATACAGGAGGTACAGAGTTCGATCCCCGCCAGCGTCATATTTTTGTTTTAGGGGAATGGCTAGAAAGTGGCTTAGTGTGAACGCGGTTCAAATAAATGGTTAATTGGGAAAATAAATAAAAAGTAAAATATATATATATATATATAGGAAATATATATATATATATACATATATGCATATATATATATATATATGACATGTACACGTGGCACATTTTTTGTTGGTCAAAGATTGTTCTTTTTCTACGTGGCTTTGTATGATTGGTCGGGGGATGATAAGTGCTGACATGGCCATCTTTGATTGGCTGTATGACATATTCTGAGTCCCTATGTGTCACTAAGGCTGACGTGTCAAATTTTGATTGGCTCTCTTGACGTGTATGGACTGGATTCCTCCTATCTTCATCTGATGGCTCAAATCAATCAGAAACTCTATATAAACAGCCCTGGGTCTTCTTCTCTATTCACAATTCTTTTCTACCTTTATGCTGCAAAGATTCTTGTTAGACATGGCTTCTCCTCCTCCTCTAAAATATATAAATAAAATAATATATATAAAATAAACCAAGACGAGGAAATGCTGCTAAAAGATTTTCAAGAAGAGATTCAAAGCTTCAAGATAAGGATTAAAGGCTAAACGTCGCACGAATCATAACAACGCCTCCTTTCTATTCTAATCTAATCTCTGTAAGTCAGTTATTTTTAGATTTGAACGTTTTTCTTTGTTCATGACATGAAATTAAAGGAATAAAAGAATATGCCAAATCTCTCTCTCTCTCTCTCTCTCTCTCTATTCGAATCAGTGCCTATATTCTTGGACCTAACCAAGAACTGTTATGATTCAAGGACAAATAAGACTGTATGCCTCTTTGACTATGAACATTGCCTATGACTATGGACATTGCCTATGACTATGAACGTTGCCTATGACTATGAACATTGCCTATGACTATGGACATTGCCTATGACTGTGACAGTGACTATGAGAATTATTTCCATGACTAAGCTTATGCTTTTGATTTGGAAACATAAACTTTTGCCTATGACATAACATGGACAACCGTGACTAAACACCTATGATTTCTGACTAGGAAAGGGTTGCTGTGAAATTGGGTCTAAACCTGATCTTTCTATTCTGTCTATCCTTGATTTTCGTTGGTTTTAGACCTTGGGAATTTACCTATTAAGTTAGGTCTACCCATGTTCTTGAACCTACGTCCCTATTCTGTCTATTCTTGGTTTTCTTTGGTTTTAGACCTTGGAAATTTACCTATTAAGTTAGGTCTACCCAAGTTCTTGAACCGACGTCGTTATTCAACCCTTTTTATGCCAGTTAGTATGTCTATATTTCGCATAACAGCTTTGGTTCATTCCATATTTTCTACGAACCTAGCTTTATTTATAAATCTAGACTAAATCACGATTATACGAACGGTGGGAATGCGGTTTGGGCAAAATATGAAATTTACTAAAAACGTAGTTTAACTTGGAAATTGGCATAAATTGGGAACACGCATTATGGCATGTTCATAAGAATGCAAGTTGGATAAATTTGACATGAACTATAGATTGAGTAGCCTGAATCTAGTATCGACATGTAAATCTAGCATTTACATGAATAGTGAACTAGAGTAATAAGTCTAGTTTGACATGAATTAGAATGTTGAATTGGAATTGGATTAGCTAATTTGGAACGGTAAATATATTGGCCTAAATTTGAAATTGGCCATAATAGGGAGTAATTGGCAGGTTTAGCAAAATCATGGTTAATGACACTTGATTTGGTATAGTTTACATACCAAAAAGCATAAACATGATTTAGAGGGAAAAATGGGCCATAAGAATGAATGTTGACAATTTACATTAAAAGGGAAATCAGGAAATAAGTAAATTGGGAATAATTTACTTATACAGTTTATTCTAAACGAGAAATGTAAACTTAGACAAATTAAAGGTTTGTTAAACGACATCTCTTTTAATAACACACCAGAAAGTTCTAGGGTGACAGAGAGGATAGTGTCTAGGCTTGGGTTTGGAAAATACAAGTTTCCTGCTCTCCCTGGCTATCCCTAACTGATCCGACAGACGGGATGGTTACTTTCAAAACCTGAATTGAAAACTAATCAAAACCCTTTGAATTTAGAAAACATGAATATGCCTAACCCGAGGTTAGACTGAGTTGCGATGTAAACCTGCCCGGAACCAACCGGCACATCCAGTATTCACAACAATATCTGTCTAATGTGAGTGGTCGTGGCTTCAATCTACTTAACTAAAGCTAGAACAAGAATGGTAGGGTTAAGTTAACTAAGACACTTAACCAGTTCAACATGACAACTAAACTGATGGGTGGGGTTAGGTTCATAAAAACACTTAACACAGTTAAGCTAGAATGGGAGGGTTAAGTCCATAGGAACACTTAACCAACTTAACACAGTTAAGCTAGAATGGGAGGGCTAAGTCCACAGAAACACTTAACCAGACTCAAGGTAACAAGACAAGATTTGTAGGGGTTAAGTAAAGTTAATACACTTAGCCAAATTAACATGTTAACTAGACCAGAGGTTGGGGTTATGTAAAATCTAATACACTTAGCCAATTTAATATGTTAGCTGGGCTAGACCGTAGGGGTTAAGTAAACTTGAACACTTAACCATTAGGTTAGGATAAAGGAATGGGGTTAAGTCTAAAACATGAAGGGATAATACTTAACCATGAATAACATGTTAGTTAAAATAGACGGGCAAGGTTAAGTTAAAAGGGAACACTTAACCAATACAAGGTGAAGGGGTAGGGTTAAGTAATAAGAAATACTTAACCAATATAACTTGGTTTAGGGTAAGGTTAAGTCAACATGAATCATTGATAACACTTGACCAGTTTATAAGGATAAATGAAGAGGGTTAAGTTAGCAAGAATTGACTAATGACACTTAACCAACCCAAATTGACGGGAAAGAGAACTAAGTAGTAATTCTTAGTATAACACGGGAAGGAGCGAATGTCCGTCCGAGGAGGCTCCAACGAATTGGGTTACGAAGCCCGAGGCTTCGAGGGGACGTGAGGGTACTCTTGGTATCCCTCTGTGAGACTGCAGATGATCCTCCTGGGCTCACAGAGGTTAAGGTCTGCGTAGAAGAACCAGGGGTATGCCTTGGTTGCAATATATATGGCAAACTAAAGACTAGGATGGACCGGCGTGATTCGGCGAGAAAACGGTAGCCCTGTGATAGCAACTCGTCGTCTACCATCCATCTTGAGTCAATCAAGATACGTGAAGCGGAAAGGCGGAGAACTCCAAAAGACCATATACTTGCTATCTAGTTATGGTTGCGGATGGCCATAGGATAGTGGGGCACCGGGGGCCGGCGTATAGTTCTCATTTTACAAGGTGTGCCTTTCATTAGTTGAGGGAGGGGTCAAGTGGGACCATAACCACTGGAATAAAAACAGACCTTAGCATCTGCATCGGCAGATATCTAAAAGATCCCGACCGAGTTCTGTATTCCTTTATTTGCCCTGTCACAGGACTCGGACCGCACATTACAGGACATGTGCATCTAGACAAGCGATAACGATTCGCGATACATGCGTGGGGAAGTATAGGAACATACACCACTCTAGGTGGTGTGTCCTAGACTTGGGGGCATCGTTCGACAGGTAGCGTAATCCCTAGTTGGACTAGGTGGCATAAACCCTGAACTCGAGAAGCGTTCAGCAGATAGCGCAAAACTCTAGTTAAACCTAGAAAGCACTTGATAGAAAACCCTAGATTTGATCTAGGTGATAAATAATGAATGTATGCCAGAAGGCAATAGAAAATACAGGAATTGGGATCACGTTATCGTTACTAGATGGGACACTAGATAGGCGGTGTAGAGATATAGAAACCAGTATAACAAGGAAATAGCGAAGCGGCGAAAGTATTAGAGCGTATCCTGTTTATCTTAGCATATCTTGTGACTACCTTGTCTAATCTTGTTGACCCTATCGTCATGGTGTAATCTTGTGTTCAGTTAATTCATGTCGTTTTGTTTTCCTTGTTCACATGCTAGAAGTTACTGAACTTACTCAGGCTTTATGTCTGACTCTGTTTTTCTTTCGTCTTCTTTTCTTCCGTCCCCCCCCCCCCCCAAGGTAGAAGAGGAGGGAGTAGTATAGCTCAGGTCAAGTTGGACTGTCACTCTTTCCCAGTTTGAAGATTTGCTTGGATTCTCTTATCAGATGCTATGGCTGGCTCTTGCTAAAATTTGGGGAAATATAAATGTTGTTTGATGCTTCTTTATTTTGTAAGACAGATGACACTCTGATATTGTAAAGAAATCTTTGTACAAACTATTTTATCAATAAAGCAAAGTTTTATTTTCCGCTGTTTATTTTCTGTCTGTCTTGTAATTTATCTGCATCTTTTACCCTAAATGCTCCATAGAACTTAGTGCATTCCCTTTGTGAGTGACACTAATGGATGTGGGGTGTTACACCTCACGATCCCCCGCAGTGAACCCTTGGATCTTCAGGGCCAGTCCCCGCCTATCGGCAGTGGATTGCTTATGCCTGAACACACGCTTCCCGTTCCCTTTGGACCTCCATATGACCACTAACGACCTATAAATCCGAGGTGCCTCAAAATCCGTCATTCACATAAGTAAAATGTCAGCCAGTTTAAGCACTGACACTACTTCTAGCTAGAAAGAAACGTGTGCACTCCCTGCAATCCTAATCCCGTTTTTGACTCATACCGGGGTGTAAGGCTCGCGAAGTCATGATATACACAAAGCTATGCCGTAATAGGCTATACTCTGGTCATCCCACAAGGCCCTGCTTTTCAACAAAAGCCTTGATCAATTGTATCTTGGCGTGCCACATTGACAATTCACGCCATGCGATCAATCATTATTAATATGTACCAGGGTGTTAAGCAGAGAATAAATTCTCCACCACCAATTAGATATACATTAATAAAAATCAATTTAATTCACATGGAACAAAATCCAATGTCAGACACGCATCCATTTACAAGTCCGTTCTTGGTCTGAACGAAACCGGAGATACCTGAGAGGTCCTCGCATAGCCGGTCAATCAACAATACGTCTGGACGGCTACCACTGAAGCCCTTTCAAGGTAGTCACTCCCATCATGGGTCTCAGTAGCAACACATCCATTCGATGTGAAAATCGTCGGTCTTCAATCACCGTCTTCAACTTCGACTCTTCATCGTCGTATTGATTATTCGGAATGGGTTAAGCCCGGTCTTTCCGAATAACTCGCGTATTTATATAATTAATAATCAAGCGCTATAAAAACACATCAAACGCCTCATTCCAATTCAGAATATTCTTTTAAACAAAATATTCACATTATCCATCAAAGATAAATTCTTTAAATTTATTCTTAAATATTTCTTTTAAAGATTTATTAAAACCCTAATTTGGTTTTTAAATATCAAAGATCATTATTCGATGATTATTTAAATTTAAGAAATTAATCTTATCTTTAACTAGGTTAAAGAACTAATGTCATTTAAAACATAGTTCACGGTAAACCCAAAATCATCTTCCATAAATATTGAATCTTTACAGAAATCAAATCAATATATAATCGTTATAAATTTCTGTATCCGACCAATAATATAAATGGAATAACGGCAAAGCCTCTTAAATTCGATATGTAGTATCGGTCTTCTTTTACAGAAGCTTATCTCGGTTATTATTAATTCGAATTCTATTCAATTCCAGTTTAATATATTAAATTGGAAAACTTTACTTTTGGAAAATTTCCATTTAAATCTTCATAAAAGGTTTATAAATTCCAAATCATATATTTTCACTGTCAGTTGGGTTAAAGAACAAATGTCGCTTAAAAACACAGTTCACAATAAACCCAACTCACATTTCATCTTATCCCAATTACTAAATATAATTGAAAGCTTTAAAAATCTTAATTAAAAGATTATTCTTTTCATACGGGGTTTAAGAATAGTGTTATTTAAGACACTATTCACGACAAACCCAAATCCCAATTTATGCAATTTAACTTCAATTAAATATTAACGAATTGGAAGTCTTTATTAAATCTAAATTTAATGATTAATTCTGGTTAATAACTAGTTTATTTCAATAAAATATATTTTCCTAAAATATATTCTTTTTCTAAAATATTCTTTTTCTAGAATATTCTTTATTGGAATGTGACCCAATCAACAACCATATATTGCATGATATCAACGATTATGATAAATAATTATTAAGCATCCAAATAACACCCAAAGTTGATTCTACACTAAATATTGGGACTAGTGTAGATCAAATAACATCCCAACACCCACGTGGGGTTTCATCCAACAATCAAATAATAAATTATTTGTGCACTTGGGCGATGTGTGAAAATTATCGTCCCAATCCCATAAACAAGTCGGATGACTTGTAAATGGAAGTGTAATATTCAGTATGAATATATTAACATTATATTAACACATCAAGCATTTCACATCATAGACATATGTTTAACTTCTTTTTATTGTGAACAAATGACAATAAAAATCTAGTCTTTTATTTCTATTCTTTTATTGTTAACAAATAAAAATAAAATCTTTAACTCTTATTTATTTACCAAAAGTCTCATTCGTTTTTAAATGACAAAATGAATATTTTACTTCATCCTTTTTTTTAAATGACAAAGGTGTCCATTACTAATTCATTCTTTTTAATGTATAAGAATATACATTTTTGACTCATTCTTCTTAACTTATAAAAATATACATTTTTAACTCATTCTTTTTAATGTAAGAAAATAATTATTTTGGTAAACTCTTTTTAATGTGTCAAAATGAATGGTTTTAATTCATTCTTTTTCAAAGTGACAAAAATGATAATTTTGTCTAATTCTTTTAATGTAACCTTTCTAATAAAGATGACATTTTTTATTCTAATTAACTTTTCTGACCAAAGTAGTTTTACTTCATTCTTTATAATGAAAAATGTCCTTTTATTCTCTATTAACAGTTCTAATGAAAAATGTCCTTTTATCCTATATTAACATTTCTAATGAAAAATGTCCTTTTAATTTCATTCATTTCAAAGTGACAAAAATTGTCTTATTCTAATTAACTTTTCTGACCAAAGTATTTTTACTTCATTCTTTATAATGAAAAATGTCCTTTTATTCTCTATTAACAGTTTGTGAGGACCCCAAACCCCGTACTGATGGTGGCAAGTGTAATCTTTGGAATATAACACATAAAAAGATAATAGCAGAACAGAAATAATTAAATACACCGGATAATGAACAAATAATACACTGGATAAACGAAATCATCAGAGTTACACAATATACAGGATCATACTTAGTACAAATACAGTTCAGCTATACATAAATGTCTACAGCGGAAAACAAACATAGTGTACAATAGGAGCTAAACAGCATAAAAAGAGTTAAATGATAGAATCCATCTTCAGCTCCAGCTATCCAAAAAGAGCCAGATAAAACCTGAATACAAGGCTACCCGTGTAGAAAAAGGGGCACCCAGTTTGAAAGTGAAACAAACTACGACTCAGTCATGGGACTAGTATAAGAAATCTACTTAACACATTTATAATATGGCTAATCACAGGACCACGCCACTTTCGTGGAACGGGTTTACTCCATCGGATTGCCAGTGCTTTAAAACAAATAATTCTTTTAAACATCGCAATGCTTTTTATAAAGATGAAGCCATTATAAGACTCAGTTCCCATCACACAATGCGACGCAAACCGAAGGATAGAGTTTTTACCTTATAATGGCCAAAATATGCTTGATACGAATAAAACAAAAGCATTTGATATTACTTCTAGTGTTTATATGTTTCAAAAGCAATTTCAAATCATAAGTATCAATCATAGACGTCATTAATGCCCCATACCACTATGTCGCCATATATAGGTATACAATCAATCATAGACGTCATTAATGCCCCATACCACTATGTCGCCATATATAGGTATACAATCAAAACCGCACAGTCACGTATTTGGAAATTGGATTTCCGTCATGAACCATGGCAAAAGATAGTCCTTACCGAATTCGAGACGCTCTAGCCCGTGTCTCAGGATCAGAACGCATCGACCCTTGGAGCGACAGGGCCGGTCCATCGATGTGGATTAAAATGCCTGAACACTACGTTTCCCCGCCCTTTGGGGCGTAAGTGAGCCAACGAATGACTCTATCGGTCCCAGATCGACCGATATAACCGAGGCGCCTCGCAACAGCAACAACCACATAGGTGAAAATAATATAAATGTCAGCCAGTTTAAGCACTGACACCACCTCTAGCTAGAAGGAAACGCATGCCCTCCCTGAGGTCCTTCTCCCGTTTCTGGTTCATACCGGGGTGTGAGGCTCGCGAATTCACGTTATACACAAAGCTATGCCACACAGGCGGTGCTTTGATGATCAACCACAAGACTTTGCTCTTCAACAGAAGCCCTGATCACTGCATCTTAGCATGCCACACAGGAAATTCAAGCCATGTAACTGATAGCTATCAATCACACAGAATGAATTCCAATGTCTGACACACAGTCCATTTGCAAGTCCGTTTTGGGTCAGAACGAAACTGGAGGCACTATATACCTCGCAAACCGATCGATCTCCATGTACGCTTGGACGATTACCACTCATTATCCATATTTCGGGATGCCTCTCAATCAGGACATTAGTTACCATCCTAACGAGGTGAAGAGCTCCGGTCTTCGACCACCGTCTTCATCTTCGATTACTTATCGTCGATTCAGTTATTCAGAATGGGATAAACCCGGTCTTTCTGAGCAACTCGCGTATATAATAAACAAGTGCAACACAAACACGCATACGCATCATTTCAATTCATTAGTCGCTAACCGTAAATCAGTAAGAGAACGATTTCCCAAATATTAACCCCGAAGGCCGAAACCAACATCAGATCAAAACCTAGGAAGCCATTCAACTTAGCCAACCTTCAGTTAGTTACTAAATTTCACATCCATATCATTTATAATATTTTATAACGATTAATCGCTATTTTTATTTATTTTAAAATAGCCAATTTATTCAAACGACGCATCGGCCATAACGCGACCGTGGCACTGTTTTTCTTCAGATTTGATTTACAAATATCTGAAAATATAACCGTTGGATTTTCACAAAATTTATATCATTATAAAGATCTTTTTAAAACGAATCCAACGGTTCCAGTTTTGGGAAAATCCGACGGTCGGATCTCCCGGTATAATCGTTTGAAGTTTCGATTTCAAAATACGAACTGCAGCGTCGTTATTCGATTTAATTATATATATATATATATATATATATATATATATATATATATAAAATCGATTCTGGCGCTTTTTTTCTTCAGATTTGAATTAAACATTCCAGACAATCTAACCGTTGGATTTTCACAAAGTGGGTATCGTTGGGAAGATGTTTCCAAAAACGAACCCAACGGTTTCGGTTTCGGGAAAATCCGATGGTCAGATCTCCTGCACTAATCGTTTGAAATCACGATTTCAAAACACGAACTACAGCTTCGTTATTCGATATATTTTAATTATATATATATATATAATCCATTCTTCGATTTCAAAACTATATGCTTTTCACACTTTTAATAAAAATGATATTTTTTATCCAACTGTCTTCTATTTCAACACTTCACTATTTTTAACAATTCATGTATATAATAAAAATGTGATTTTTAATGTAAAACAATTTATTTCAAAACACGACTATTTTATATAGTTCATATAGATGATAAAAATATGATTTTTATTATAAAACAATTTATTTTAAAATGCGAATACCATTAAACACATGAATTTCTATTCAACGAATGAATTTCTATTCAACACATGAACGGTTTCTATAGTTTGTATATATATAGAAAAAATGCGATTTTTATTGCAAAACAATTTATTTCAAAACACTACTATTTTATATAGTTCATATAGATGATAAAAATAGGATTTTTATTATAAAACAATTTATTTTAAAACACGAATACCATTCAACACATGAATTTCTATTCAACGAATGAATTTCTATTCAACACATGAACGGTTTCTATAATTTGTATATATATAGTAAAAATGTGATTTTTATTGCAAAACAATTTATTTCAAAACACTACTATTTTATATAGTTCATATAGATGATAAAAATAGGATTTTTATTATAAAACAATTTATTTTAAAACGCGAATACCATTCAACACATGAATTTCTATTCAACGAATGAATTTCTATTCAACACATGAACGGTTTCTATAGTTTGTATATATATAGAAAAAAATGTGATTTTTATTGTTAAAACAATTTATTTAAAACACAAATACCATTCAACACATGAATATGATTCAACGAATGAATTTCTATTCAACACATGAAGGTTTTCTATTCAACACACGAATATAGTTTCAAAACAGGAAAATAATTCTAACACATGAGTATTATTCAAAATTTCGGTAGCATAACGGCAGGGTAGTTAAAACCGGGGCCGTCCCTAGTACGGCTCCCCGCTCTACCTTAAAGTCTCGTAGCTTTTGACAATGGGGAATCATGCATCTAGTTCGCACGTAGGCGGCATGTATATTTTTTCATTTCCACATTCTAATCCTATGTGGTTTCAACCAAATAATTCTCAACCACAAATGGGTACCTTTCAACCACAATCAATCAATTTCAACCACAAACAATCCTAATCAACCATTCGTAATCAACCAATTTTCACACCAATCACAACCAATAAATATCGTCCATGGTTTGTGGACGAGGGACGTATATATATATATATATATTTATATATGAGCATTTCTCTTCTATTTCAACACATATATAATTTTTACAACGCATATATAACTTATATATCGAACGTACAACTTATACAACGCTTATACAAGAGGTGTACAACGCTTATATAACCCATACATCGCCTATATAATTTATACATCGTCGTTATCCATATCGTTTATAAATTAGAAATCTCACATTGGGTTCCACTCCACCAAAAATAGCAGAAGGCTCAGAAAAATATGCGAACTCTTCTAGAAGGTAGAAGACGTCCACACGAGTCCACTGTCTCTTGTTCCACTGAATTTCGTCAACAAACCAAAAGATATGATATTTACAGTGAAATCTAAAACCGTAGCGCTTTAAACTGCTATAATATAGTTTAAAATAAAAATAGCCGTACCTTTTTATTTCTGTTCGAAACTAGGTTTGTAGTTTTCGCGAAAACCGTGCAGCTATATGACGATTGGCCTTCACACCCTGAAGGGCTAGGAGAGGCACTCAGATTGATGGGCCCCGCGTCTAGTTCGGTGGCAGGAGGAACTCACGGCGGCGCAAGGAAGGTTGCGACTTCGAGGGCTCAGAACTTCGTGGATATCGAGCGATAAAATCCAAGGCCAGTATGGATTTGAAGCTAACGAAATTCTCTTCAGAATTGTCTACTGGAGCTCGAGATTTCGTTGTGTGGTTTGGGCGTGATCAAGGAGAGAAGGAGGAAGCTTTAGCCGCCGCTCGATATAAGGGGGTTACGGGTTATTAGCGGGGAGAGAGAAAAGTGTGGTCCAATAGGATTTTTTTCTTTTTATTTATATATTTTTTTCCAAAAATACCCTCTTTCACACACGAACCCCAATCCAAACCCAATGATTGCCGTCCCCAGCTAAATACCCCCATTCCGAACACAATGGGATATGTTTCGAAGGCCTATTCGGCTGTTTCAGTCTGTTTTCCTTCAATTTAAAATATATAACATTCAATATTCGATTTGAATGTACATTTGAAATTGCCAAGGCCACAAACTGATTCGAAAAATTCCAGAAAAATAAATCTGGCTATGTTTTGATGATACGGTCCTAACAAAACTAGTTTCGTCGAATTCTGAGACCGTTTGAAAAATGGCCCAATTCTGGTCGATCCAATTTAACTATAATTGACCAAAACACCTTTTCCTTTGCCACGCTCACATATTAACTTCAAAAATTCTGAAATTTGAAACCTAGTAATAATTTGACATCTCGGATCCAATAAAAGTGGTTTCGTCGAATTCTGAGGTCGTTTGCAAAATGGCCATTTTCACGGGCTATATAAACTCTATAGTGACCTTTTTGAAAATTCATTTAGCCATAACTTTTGCTTCCCGTTATGAAACTTCGATTTTTCAGATTCATTAGAAAGGTATTCACTAACAGATTTAAATATTTTTGATTTCACCCAAATCCATTTTGTTTTGCACCCAGTACAGTCAGTCAAATTTTGAATTCAAATTTTGAAACTACCTCGCCATTTCAGGCCTTGTTTATAATTCAAATTAGTTATTTTCATTTTCAACATCGATTCAAACATACATTTCATCGCTATTATTTAAAATATTTATTTTAAATATTTAAAATCCACTAAAATAGCCAATTTAAAAATTTTAATTTGGTTCAGATATTCCGGGTCGTTACAATCTCCCCCACTTAAAACTTTTCGTCCCCGAAAAGGAACAAAGTCGAAAGTGATTTGATTAATCAACTCTACGTTCAATCTGGCTTCCATTCTCCGACTTTTCAGTTTCTTAGAATTTTCAAATTCTTCAAAAATTTGGGTAACACCCAGAATTTTCGAAAAATTTCGCCATAACCTCCTTTGTACGGGGAGGGGTTTGGAAATTTATTGGGCCGTATAAGGTACCCAATAAATCCTATAAAGCATACACATATTTAGAGTGATATAGTCTGGTGTTTACAGGGGAGCGTATATAGATAATCCAGAGAATAAATTCTCGTCACCCTGCCAAAGCCTGAGGGTGTGTATTTTAATTGCTCCAGAGAATAAATTCTCGACACCTCATCCCGTGTGGGAAATAAATAATCCATGTGCCATATCTAATGACTAGAGAGACGTGATTATTGTCAACTCCAGACCCGTGTGGGTTTTTTTATTAATCTGGCAATTTATCATTACAATTTATATGGTCCATATCAATCATCGGTTCAACTGTAATATATAGTCATCGCCATACAAGCCTCTCGCTCGTATGGTAAATCTTCCACCTCGTCACACAAGCTCCAAATGCTTATGTGGTATATGATGAAGCATGCCTTTCTTCCAGAAGTATGCCATGCAATGTGGTTCAAAATTAATTGTTACTATCCTATGGCAATGTTTATTATTACACACAGAACAACCAGCACTCCGCATCCAATGGCATTCACAGGAATTGATATAATAATATTTCGCATCCAACTCATTAAGGTTTACCTATTTGTCAGGCACGCAAATAAAATCTTTACTCAACAGCTATCCATTTACCTGTTCAAACATATATGATGCACATGTATATATATCTATCTATTTTTAAATCAGTTCAATGTGTGAGTTAGTCGAATAAATCCTATAATTCATTCTCTTATTAATTAAATTAACTATCGTTTCAATAATTTAATTAATCCAATTTACTATCACACAATGCAAACAACAAACAATTTGTTTTTAACTTTTCAAAAATGTCCTAATCAATTCATATACTCTTTTAAAATCATTCAGACTATAGAATTAAAAGTTTACATCCATGAAAGGAAAATAACAACAAAGTAGAGAACTAAATGGTAATGCAAAGTATGGTAAATGTACCTTGCACCGGAGTCAATCAGAGATATCTACTCGACACTTAGGATAGGCTTTCTGAATGCTCTCCTCAGTTTCCCAAGTACAATCTCGCGGATCTCCACTCCATTGCACTTTGACTAAGTGAACCTTCTTGTTTCTCGCTCTTTGGTTTCTTTGCCGATAATCTTTAGCAGCTCTCTTCTCACAGCCAATTCTGGAGTAATTTCAATATCTTGTTGAGCTGCTTCTTCCACGATCAATTCTGGATCATGAACGTGCTTTCGAAGTTGAGATATATGAAATACATCATGCACACCAAGCAACCAATCAGGAAATTGAATTCTATAGGCCAGAGTTCCAATCCGTTCAAGAATAGGGAATGGACCAATAAATCTGGGCGCCAACTTCCCAATTTTGCCAAATCGAATCACTCCCCTCATCGGAGAGACCTTTATATACACATAATCACCAACAGAAAAAGCCAAATCCCTTCTTCTCGAATCAGCATAGCTCTTCTGTCGGCTTTGAGCGGCGAGTAATCATTTCTTAACAAAGTCGACTTTGTCGGCAGCTTCACGGATCATATCAGGTCCCAATACAAGTCTATTACCAAGTTCGACCCAATAAGCAGGGGATCGGCACGGTCTACCATACAAGGCTTCGAATGGCGACATTGTCAGGATCTCCTAGTAGCTGTTGTTATATGAGAATTCAGCCAAATATAAACGGTCTTCCCATGATCCACTGAAATCTAGAACACAAGCCTGCAATAGATCTTCTAATATACGATTCACCCTCTCAGTCTGACCATCTGTCTGAAGATGATAAGCGGTGCTCAAGTTCAGCTTCGTTCCCAGCTCTACTTGAAATGCCTTCCAGAATTTGCTAGTGAATATTGGATCTCTATCACTAACTATACTGATCGACACTCCGCATAGTTTAACAATTTCCTTGAAGTATATCTGTGCCAGACTCTGAGCAGTTCTGTTTGATCTGACAGGTACGAAATGGGCGGTCTTCGTGAAGCGATCTACGATCACCCAAATACTGTCATTTCCTTTTCTGGTTTTGGGCAAACCATCTATGAAGTCCATGGAAATATATTCCAACTTCCAACCTGGAACGTCCAGCGGTTGCAACAATCCAGCCAGTTTCTGTTGGTCGCTTTTGACTAGTTGGCAAGTAGGGCATCGACTAACATATATTGAAATGTCTCTTTTCATAGCCTTCCACCAGAATGTTTGCTTGAGATTGTTATACATTTTGGCCACACCGGGATGGATACTTAGCTTGGATTTGTGACACTCGTCTAACACTTCCCTTTTTAACTCTGGGATGTCGGGAACACAAATCCTTCCTTTCAATCTCAAGGTCCCATCGTTATCTATTTGAAAACACGAGGGTTCACCTTTTGATCATATACTTAATAAAGTTATCATCCTTCTGAAGAATAGATATTTTGTCAATCAAGGAAGTCGTAATAATAAAGCTGGCGATCATTACATTCTTTCGAGTCAACGCATCGGCTGTGACATTGGCTTTCCCTGGAGTGTATAGAATCTCAAAATCGTATGCTGCAAGGAATTCTAGCCAACTTTGCTGCCTCAGATTCAAGTCTTTCTGGGTGAACATATACTTTACAGACTGATGATCTGTAAACTGTTCGAATTTCTCACCCAGGAGATAGTGTCTCCAAATTTTCAAGGAGAATATGATAGCCAACAACTCAAGATCATGAGTGACGCAGTTCTTTTCATGTGGCTTCTGCTGACGGCTAGCATAAGCAATAACCTAACCTCTTTGCATTAATACTGCACCAAGGCCCTCTCTAGAGGCATCTATCCAGACTTTTAAATCCTGATTGCCATCGATGATGGTTAACACTGGAGCCGTTGTTAATCTTAACTTTTGCTCTTCAAAAGCCTCCTCACATTCTGGAGTCCACTTGAATTTTGAGTGCTTCTTTGTAAGCTTCGTTAAGTGACTAGATATCTTCGAAAAATCTTTAACGAACTTCCGGTAATAACTAGCCAATCCGAGAAAACTATGGACTTCTGTAGGAATACTGGGCTGTTTCCAGTTTTGAATAGCTGTGATTTTACTTGGATCCACAACAATTCCTTCTTTTGATACGACGTGGCCGAGAAATTTCACTTCATCTTGCCAGAATATACATTTGGAAAGTTTAGCTTTCAATACATTCCTTCTTAGAATTTCTAGAACTTGTTCCAAATGTTTTTCATGTTCGGCCTTTGATTTAGAGAAGATTAGAATATCGTCAATAAAAACCAGAACAAACTTATTCAAAACTCCTTTGAAAACTCGATTCATCAGATCAACAAAGTATGCTGGAGCGTTACATAAGCCGAATGACATTACTAACCACTCGTAGAATAAGTCTGGACCTCTGAATGCTGTCATAGGAACACACTCTTCGGCAATACGAAGCTGATGGAAGCCTGTAGCTAGGTCCATCCTTGAAAATACCTGTGCTCCATTCAGACAATTCAATAAATCATCGATTCGCGGCAATGGATATTTATTCTTTATTGTCTGCTTGTTCAAATCACGATAATCCACACATAGTCGTAGAGTACCGTTAGATTTTGGGACAAACACCACAGCTGCTCCCCAATCAGAGAAACTAGGCCTGATTAAACCCTTCCATACAAGCTGTCTTGATTGATTGTCTAATTCCTCTTTCTCTTTCAAGGACATTCTTCGAATAACGTGAACTACCGACCTTGCATTCGGAATCAAAGCGATCTTGAAATCTATTTCTCTCTGCGGAGGTAAGCGAACAACTTCTTCAAACACATCCACATAATTCTTGATGACAAGAATATCTTTCACGAGGTCGGGAATATTCTCTATGACTACTGGGACATTTTCTATTTGAGCAGGCGAAACATAGAGAGCTGACCAGAAATCTTTTCTATTTGAATTCGGGCCTTCACATGGTATGGTTATATAATTCCCTGATTGGGCCTTTGCCTTAACCACTCACTCGGCACATCTGACCTCTGCTTCATATTTGGTTAACTAATCCAATCCCAAAATAAGATCGAATTCAGTAAAATTCATGACGATGGAGATGGTAGGGAACTTATAACAGGAAAAAGAGACATGCAACCCACATACCCAACTGAGATCGAGGGAACCCCCAACCGGATTATGGACAGTGATGGTTTCTTTGAGCCTTTTCAAATTCAAACCTAGTTTCCTAACTGCGTTCTTTGCAATAAAGCTTCGCGATGCGCCTATATCAAACAGTACTTTAACTGGAATGTTTTTGACATTGAGCGTGCCTTCTAAAACATCAGACCTTTCCTGAGCAGACGAAGATGCAGGCACTTCTACCACTTCGTCTACATGCACTACTTTGGATTTCTTAAATTGCCTGCAATCCTTTTCAAGATGGCCAGTCCGATGGCATTGAATGCATTTTCTATTCTCTAGGAGCTTGTCCTTGGATGTAAATTTATCCTTCTTTCGTCTCTTCAAGGGTCCACAGTTTATCAACAAATGCCCTTTCTGATGGCAGTTATTGCATATGGTGGTCGTTACTGGTTCATTCTCAGATATGGCCCTTTTCCGATTGACTTTAGGCTTCTTACTCACCTCAGACATCGTACTGGGCTCAAGGCGATCAGTTTCAGACTCACCTTTATTACTAGAACTGACTTCCTCTTCGTCGCGCAACATACGTTTCTTATGGAGATCTTCATATTGATAAGCCATGTACATCATTTCTGAAAAAGGAAGCTTCACATGCACCATCACTTTATTCTGGTATTTTCTTTGCAGGCCATGAATAAATCTCATATTCTTTCTCTTCGTGTTTTGAATTAGATGAGGAGCAAAATGAGAAAGTTCGTTGAATTTCTTATGATATTATGGAATCGTCATATCTCCTTGTATCAAATAAGAGAATTCATCACATAACCGCTCAGTTGCTTCAGGAGGAGTAAATCTTTCTGGGAAAATCACTTTAAATCTATCCTAGGTGATATCACCTTCTGGGTTATCCTTAATAATTGAATCCCACCAGAACAAAGCTTCTTCTTTGAGTGCCCAAGATGCCAGTAATCTTTTCTGGTCATCTCTCAGCTTTAAACCTTCAAAGATTTTCTCAACAGAACGAATCCAAGCTTGGGTTTCCATAAAGGACTCTTTGCCTAAGAATGGCGATCCACCAAGATTTCGAAATCTCTTGAATAGAACTTCTATATCTGATTCTGGCTGTGGGAGCACAACTGGATCATTAGCTGGTCGAGCCATATGATTATTTCTTCTGTTCCTGTCACTCATTTTCTAGTGCGTCTGCAATTAGCAAACAAAGTGTCAGGCCAACAGAAAAGGTATTTCAAAATATAGAGACAAATACTTGAATGCAAATGTGTCTACTGGAGTGTATTTCATTCTGCTTTACTCATACTAGGACATTACTGATCCTATCTGTAATGAGTTACCTGTCCTAGAACACTACTGATTCTATTTCTGACGAGTTCGTTGATATGTTATATCCCAGCACTAAGCTTAACAAAAGCTCTGATACCACGAGGTGACAACCCCAAACCCCGTACTGACGGTGGCAAGGGTAATCTTTGGAATATAACACATAAACAGATAATAGCAGAACAGAAATAAATAAATACACCAAACAATGAACAAATAATACACTGGATAAATGAAATCATCAGAGTTACACAGTATACAGGATCATACTTAGAACAAATACAGTTCAGCTATACAAAAATGTCTACAGTGGAAAACAAACATATTGTACAATAGGAGCTGAACAGCATAAAAAGAGATAAATGATAGAATCCATCTTCAGCTCCAACTATCCGGAAAGAGCCAGATAAAACCTGAATATAAGGCTGCCCGTGTAGAAAAAGGGGCACCCGAGTTTGAAAGTGAAACAAACTACGAGTCAGTCATGGGACCGGTATAAGAAATCTACTTAACACATTTATAATATGGTTAATCACAGGACCACGCCACTTTCGTGGAACGGATTTACTCTATCGGATTGCCAGTGCTTTAAAACAAATAATTCTTTTAAACATCGCAATGCTTTTTATAAATATGAAGCCATTATAAGACTCAGTACCCATCACACAATGCAACGCAAACTGGAGGATAGAGTTTTTACCTTATAATGGCCAAAATATGCTTGATACGAATAAAACAAAAGCATTTAATATTACTACTAGTGTTTATATGTTTCAAAAGCAATTTCAAATCATAAGTATCAATCATAGACGGCATTAATGCCCCATACCACTATGTCGCCATATATAGGTATACAATCAAAACCGCACAGTCACGTATTTGGAAATTGGATTTCCATCATGAACCAAGGCAAAAGATAGTCCTTACCGAATTCGAGATGCTCTAGCCCGTGTCTCAGGATCAGAACGCATCAACCCTTGGAGCGACAGGGCCGGTCCACCGATGTGGATTAAAATTCCTGAACACTACGTTTCCCCGCCCTTTGGGGCATAAGTGAGCCAACGAATGACTCTATCGGTCCCGGATCGACCGATATAACCGAGGTGCCTCGCAACAGCAACAACCACATAGGTGAAAATAATATAAATGTCAGCCAGTTTAAGCACTGACACTACCTCTAGCTAGAAGGAAACGCATGCCCTCCTTGAGGTCCTTCTCCCATTTCTGGTTCATATCGGGGTGTGAGGCTCGCGAATTCACGTTATACACAAAGCTACGCCACACAAACGGTGCTTTGATCATCAACCATAAGACTTTGCTTTTCAATAGAAGCTATGATCACTGCATCTTAGCATGCCACACAAGCAATTCACGCCATGTAACTGATGGCTATCAATCACACAAAATGTATTCCAATGTCTGACACATAGTCCATTTGCAAGTCCGTTCTAGGTCTGAACGAAACCGGAGGCACTATATACCTCGCAAACCCATCGATCTCTACGTACGTCTGGACGATCACCACTCATTATCCATATTTCAAGATGCCTCCCAATCAGGACATCAGTTACCATCCAAACGAGGTGAAGAGCTCCGGTCTTCGACCACCGTCTTCATCTTCGATTACTTATCGTCGATTCAGTTATTCAGAATGGGATAAAACCGGTCTTTCTGAGCAACTCGTGTATATAATAAACAAGTGCAACACAAACACACATACGCATCATTTCATTTCATTTGTCGCTAACCGTAAATCAGTAAGAGAACGATTTCCCAAATATTAACCCCGAAGGCCGTAACCAACATCAGATCAAAACCCAAGAAACCATTCGACTTAGCCAACCTTTAGTTAGTTTCTAAATTTCACATCCATATCATTTATAATATTTTATAACGATTTATTGCTATTTTTATTTATTTTAAAATAACCAATTTATTCAAATGACGCTTCGGCCATAACGCGGCCGTGGTGCTGTTTTTCTTCAGATTTGATTTACACATATCTGAAAATCTAACCGTTGGATCTTCACAAAATTTATATCATTAGAAAGATCTTTTCAAAACGAATCCAACGGTTCTAGTTTCAGGAAAATCCGACGGTCGGATCTACCGGTATAATCGTTTGAAGTTTCGATTTCAAAATATGAACTACAGCGTCGTTATTCGATTTAATTTAATTATATATAAATATATAATCGATTCTGGCGCTGTTTTTCTTCAGATTTGAATTAAACATTCCAGACAAACCAACCATTGGATTTTCACAAAGTTGGTATTGTTGGGAAGATGTTTCCAAAGCGAACCCAACGGTTTCGGTTTCGGGAAAATCCGATGGTCAGATCTCCCGCACTAATCATTTGAAATCACGATTTCAAAACATGAACTGCAGCTTCATTTTTCGATATATTTTAATTATATATATATATAAATATAATCCATTCTTCGATTTCAAAACTATATGCTTTTCATACTTTTGATAAAAATGATATTTTTATCCAACTGTTTTCTATTTCAACACTTCACTATTTTTAACAATTCATGTATATAATAAAAATGTGATTTTTAATGTAAAACAATTTATTTCAAAACACAACTATTTTATATAGTTCATATAGATGATAAAAATATGATTTTTAATATAAAACAATTTATTTTAAAACGTGGATACCATTCAACACATGAATTTCTATTCAACGAATGAATTTTTATTCAACACATGAACAGTTTCTATAGTTTGTATATATATAGTAAAAATGTGATTTTTATTGCAAAACAATTTATTTCAAAACACTACTATTTTATATAGTTCATATAGATGATAAAAATAGGATTTTTATTATAAAACAATTTATTTTAAAACGCGAAAACCATTCAACACATGAATTTCTATTCAACGAATGAATTTCTATTCAACACATGAACGGTTTCTATAGTTTGTATATATATAGTAAAAATGTGATTTTTATTGCAAAACAATTTATTTCAAAACACTACTATTTTATATAGTTCATATAGATGATAAAAATATGATTTTTATTATAAAACAATTTATTTTAAAACGCGAATACCATTCAACACATGAATTTCTATTCAACGAATGAATTTCTATTCAACACATGAACGGTTTCTATAGTTTGTATATATATAGAAAAAATGTGATTTTTATTATTAAAACAATTTATTTAAAACACGAATACCATTCAACACATGAATATGATTCAACGAATGAATTTCTATTCAACACATGAAGGTTTTCTATTCAACACATGAAGGTTTTCTATTCAACACACGAATATAGTTTCAACACAGGAAAATAATTCTAACACATGAATATTATTCAAAATTTTGGCAGTTTAACGGCAGGGTAGTTAAAACCGGGGTCGTCCCTAGTACGGCTCCTCGCTCTACCCTAAAGTCTCGCAGCTTTTGACAATGGGGAATCATGCATCTAGTTCGCACGCAGGTGGCATGTATATTTTTTTCATTTCCACAAACTAATCCTATGTGGTTTCAACCAAATAATTCTCAACCACAAATGGTTATCTTTCAACCACAATCATTCAATTTCAACCACAATCAATTCTAATCAACCATTCGTAATCAACCGATTTTCAAACCAATCACAACCAATAAATATCGTCCATGGTTTGTGGAAAAGGGCGTACATATATATAGATATATTTATATATGAGCATTTCTCTTCTATCTCAACACATATATAATTTTTTCAACGCATATATAACTTATATATCGAACATACAACCTATACAACACATATCAAGAGGTGTACAACGCTTATATAACCCATACATCGACTATATAATTTATACATCGTCGTTTTCCATATCGTTTATAAATTAGAAATCTCACATTGGGTTCCACTCCATCAAAAATAGAAGAAGGCTCAGAAAAAATATGCGGTCTCTTCTAGAAGGTAGAAGACATCCATACGAGTCCATTGTCTCTTGTTCCACTGAATTTCTTCAACAAATGAAAAAGATATGATTTTTACAGTGAAATCTAAAGTCGTAGTGCTTTGAACTGCTATAATATAGTTTAAAATAAAACTAGCCGTACCTTGTTATTTCTGTTCGAAACTAGGTTTGTAGTTTTCGCGAAAATCGTGCAGCTATATGACGATCGGCCTTCACCCCCCTGAAGGGCTAGGAGAGGCGCTTAGATTGATGGGCCCAGCGTCCAGTTCGGTGGTAGGAGGAACTCACGGCGGCGCAAGGAAGGTTGCGACTTCGAGGGCTCAGAACTTCGTGGATATCGAGCGATAAAATCCAAGTCCAGTATGGATTTGAAGCTAACGAAATTCTCTTCAGAATTGTCTACTGGAGCTCGAGATTTTATTGTGTGGTTTGGGCCTGACCGAGGAGAGAAGGAGGAAGCTTCAGCCGCCGCTCGATATAAGGGGGTTACGGGTTATTAGCGGGGAGAGAGAAAAGTGTGGTCCAATAGGATTTTTTTCTTTTTGTTTATATTTTTTTCCAAAAATACCCTCTTTCACACACGAACCCCAATCCAAACCCAACGACTGTCGTCCCCAGCTAAATACCCCCATTCCAAACACAATGGGATATGTTTTGAAGGCCCATTCGACTGTTTCAGTCAGTTTTCTTTCAATTTAAAATATATAACATTCAATATTCGATTTGAACGTACATTTCAAATTGCCAGGGCCACAAACTAATTCGAAAAATTCCAGAAAAATAAATCTGGCTATGTTTTGATGATACGGTCCCAACAAAACTAGTTTCGTTGAATTCTGAGACCGTTTGAAAAATGGCCTAATTCTGGTCGATTCAATTTAACTGTAATTGACCAAAACACGTTTTCCTTTCCCATGCTCACATATTAACTTCAAAAATTATGAAATTTGAAACCTAGCAATAATTTGACATCCCGGATCCAACAAAAGTGGTTTCGTCGAATTATGAGGTCATTAGTAAAATGGCCATTTTCACGGGCTGTATAAGCTCTATAGCGACCTTTCTGAAAATTCATTTAGCCATAACTTTTGCTTCCCGCTATGAAGCTTCGATTTTTAAGATTCGTTAGAAATGTATTCACCAAAAGATTTAAATATTTTTGGTTTCATCCAAATCCGTTTTGTTTTGCACCCGGCACAGTCAGTCAAAGTTTGAATTCAAATTTTGAAACTACCTCGCCATTTCAGGCCTTGTTTATAATTCAAATTAATTATTTTCATTTTCAACATCGATTCAAACATACATTTCATTGCTATTATTTAAAATATTTATTTTAAATATTTAAAATCCACTAAAATAGCCAATTTAAAAATTTTAAATTGGTTCAGATTTTCCGGGTCGTTACAATCTCCCCCACTTAAAACTTTTCATCCCCGAAAAGGAACAAAGTCGAAAGTGATTTAATTAATCAACTCTACATTCAATCTGGCTTCCATTCTCCAACTTTTCATTTTCTGAGAATTTTCAAATTCTTCAAAACTTTGGCTAACACCCGGAATTTTCGAAAAATTTCGCCATAACCTCCTTTGTACGGGGATGGGTTTGGAAATTTATTGGGCCGTATTAGGTACCCAATGAGTCCTATAAAGCATACACATATTTATAGTGATATATTCTGGTGTTTACAGGGGAGCGTGTATAGATAATAACTTCAGAGAATAAATTCTCATCGCCCTGTCAAAGCCTAAGGGAGTGTGTATTTTAATTGCTCCAGAGAATAAATTCTCGTCACCTCGTCCCATGTGGGAAATAAATAATCCATATGCCATATCTAATGACTAGAGAGACATGATTATTGTCAACTCCAGACCCATGTGGGGTTTTTATTAATCTGGCAATTTATCGTTACAATTTATATGGTCCATATCAGTCATCAGTTCAACATGTACTATATAGTCATTGCCATACAAGCCTCTCGCTCGTATGGTAAATCTTCCACCTCGTCACACAAGCTCCAAATGCTTATGTGGTATATGATGAAGTATGCCTATCTTCCAGAAGTATGCCATGTAATGTAGTTCAAAATAAATTGTTACTATCCTATGGCGATGGTTATTATTACACACAGAACAACCAGCACTCTGCATCCAATGGCATTCACAGGAGTTGATATAATAATATTTCGCATCCAACTCATTAAGGTTTACCTATTTGTCAGGCACACGAATAAAATCTTTACTCAACAGCTATCCATTTACCTGTTCAAACATATATGATGCACATGTATATATATCTATCTATTCTTAAATCAGTTCAATGTGTGAGTTAGTCGAATAAATCCTACCATTCATTCTCTTATTAATTAAATTAACGATCTTTTCGATAATTTAATTAATCCAATTTACTATCACACAATGCAAACAACAAGCAATTTGTTTTTAACTTTTCAAAAATGTCCTAATCAATTCATATACTCTTTTAAAATCATTTAGACTATAGAATTAAAAGTTTACATCCATGAAAGGAAAATAATAACAAAGTAGAGAACTAAATGGTAATGCAAAGTATGGTAAATGTACCTTGCACCGGAGTCAATCAGAGATATCTACTCGACACTTAGGATAGGCTTTCTGAATGCTCTCCTCAGTTTCCCAAGTACAATCTCGCGGATCTCCACTCCATTGCACTTTGACTAAGTGAACCTTCTTGTTCCTCAGCTCTTTGGTTTCTTTGCCGATAATCTTTAGCGGCTCTCTTCTCACAGCCAATTCTGGAATAATTTCAATATTCTGTTGAGCTACTTCTTCCATGATCAAGTCTGGATCATGAACGTGCTTTCAAAGTTGAGATATGTGAAATACATCATGCACACCAGGCAACCAATCAGGCAATTGAATTCTATAGGCCAGAGTTCCAATCCATTCAAGAATAGGGAATGGACTAATAAATCTGGGCACCGACTTCCCAGTTTTGCCAAATCGAATCACTCACCTCATCGGAGAGACCTTTATATAAATATAATCACCAACAGAAAAAGCCAAATCCCTTCTTCTCGAATCAACATAGCTCTTCTGTCGGCTTTGAGCGACGATTAATTGTTTCTTAACGAAGTCGACTTTGTCGGCAGCTTCATGGATCATATCAGGTCCCACTACAAGTCTATTACCAGGTTCGACCCAACAAGCAAACGATCGACACGGTCTACCATACAAGACTTCGAATGGCGACATTGTCAGGCTTGCCAGGTAGCTGTTGTTATATGAGAATTCAACAAAATGTAAATGTCTTCCCATGATCCACCGAAATCTAGAACACAAGCCCGTAATAGATCTTCTAATATACGATTCACCCTCTCAGTCTGACCATCTGTCTTAGGATGATAAGCGGTGCTCAAGTTCAGCTTCGTTCCCAGCTCTACTTGAAATGCCTCCCAGAATTTGCTAGTGAATGTTGGATATCTATCACTAACTATACTGATCGGCACTCCGTGTAGTCTAACAATTTCCTTGAAGTATATCTGTGCCAGACTCTGAGCAGTTCTGTTTGTTCTGACAGGTATGAAATGGGCGGTCTTCGTGAAGTGATCTACGATCACCCAAATACTGTCATTTCCTTTTCTGGTTCTGGGAAAACCATCTATGAAGTCCATGGAAATATATTCCCACTTCCAACCTGGAACATCCAGCGGTTGCAACAATCCAGCCAGTTTCTGTTGGTCGCTTTTGATTAGTTGGCAAGTAGGGCATCGGCTAACATATATTGAAACGTCTCTTTTCATAGCCTTCCACCAGAATCTTCGCTTGAGATCGTTATACATTTTGGCCACACCGGTATGGATACTCAGCTTGGATTTGTGACACTCGTCTAACACTTCCCTTTTTTACTCTGGGATGTCGGGAACACAAATCCTTCCTTTCAATCTCAAGGTCCCATCGTTATCTATTTAAAAGCACGAGGGTTCGCCTTTCTGAATCCTTTTGATCATATCCTTAATAAAGTTATCATCCTTCTGAAGAATAGATATTTTGTCAATCAAGGAAGTCGTAACAATAAAGCTGGCGATCATTACATTCTTTCGACTCAACGCATCTGCCGCGACATTGGCTTTCCCTGGAGTGTATAGAATCTCAAAATCGTATGCTGCAAGGAATTCTAGCCAACCTTGCTGCCTCAGATTCAAGTCTTTCTGGATGAACAGATACTTTAACGACTGATGATCTGTAAACAGTTCGAATTTCTCACCCAGGATATAGTGTCTCCAAATTTTCAAGGAGAATACGATAGCCAACAACTTAAGATCATGAGTGACGTAGTTTTTTCATGTGGATTTAGCTGACGGCTAGCATAAGCAATAACCTGACCTCTTTGCATTAATACTGCACCAAGGCCCTCTCTAGAGGCATCTGTCCAGATTGTTAAATCCTGATTGCCGTCGATGATGGTTAACACTGGAGCCGTTGTTAATCTTAACTTTAGCTCTTCAAAAGCCTCCTCACATTTTGGAGTCCACTTGAATTTTGAGTGCTTCTTTGTAAGCTTCGTTAAGTGACTAGATATCTTCGAAAAATCTTTAACGAACTTCCAGTAATAACTAGCCAATCCGAGAAAACTGAAGACTTCTGTAGGATAACTGGCTATTTCCAGTTTTGAATAGCTGTGATTTTACTTGGATCCATAGCAATTCCTTCTTTTGATACGATGTGGCCAAGAAATTTCACTTCATCTTGCCAGAATATACATTTGGAAAGTTTAGCTTTCAATACATTCCTTCTCAGAATTTCTAGAACTTGTTCCAAATGTTTTTCATGTTCTGCCTTTGATTTAGAGAAGATTAGAATATCGTTAATAAAAATCAGAACAAACTTATTCAAAACTCCTCTGAACACTCGATTCATCAGATCGACGAAGTATGCTGGAGCATTACATAAGCCAAACGGCATTACTAACCACTCGTAGAATAAGTCTGGACCTCTGAATGCTGTCATAGGAACACACTCTTCGGCAATACGAAGCTGATGGAAGCCTGTAGCTAGGTCCATCCTTGAAAATGCCTGTGCTCCATTCAGACGATCCAATAAATCATCGATTCGCGGCAATGGATATTTATTCTTTATCGCCTGCTTGTTCAAATCATGATAATCCACACATAGTCGCAGAGTACCGTCAGATTTTGGGACAAACACCACAGCTGCTCCCCAATCAGAGAAACTAGGCCTGATTAGACCCTTCCATACAAGCTGTCTTGTTTGCTTGTCTAATTCGTCTTTCTCTTTCAAGGACATTCTTCAAATAGCGTGAACTACCGGCCTTGCATTTAGAATCAAAGCGATCTTGAAATCTATTTCTCTCTGCGGAGGAAAGCGAACAACTTCTTCAAACACATCCGCATAATTCTTGACGACAGGAATATCTTTCACGAGGTCGGGAATATTCTTTGTGACTACTAGGACATTTTCTATTTGAGCAGGGGAAACATAGAGAGCTAACCAGAAATCTTTTTTATTTGAATTCGGGCCTTCACATGGTATAGTTGTATAATTCCCTGATTGGGCCTTTGCCTTAACCACTCTCTCGGCACATCTGACCTCTGCTTCATATTTGGTTAACCAATCCAATCCCAAAATAAGATCGAATTCAGTAAAATTCATGACGATGGAGATGGTAGGGAACTTATAACAGGAAAAGAGACAGGCAACCCACATACCCAACAGAGATAGAGGGAACCCCCAACCGGATTATGGACAGTGATGGGTTCTGTGAGCCTTTTCAAATTCAAACCTAGCTTCTTAACTGCGTTCTTTGCAATAAAGCTTCGCGACGCACCTGTATCAAACAATACTTTAACTGGAATGTTTTTGACATTGAGCGTGCCTTCTAAAACATCAGACCTTTCCTGAGCAGACGAAGATGCAGGCACTTCTACCACTTCGTCTACATGCACTACTTTGGATTTCTTAAATTGCCTGCAATCCTTTTCAAGATGGCCAGTCCGATGGCATTAACTGCATTTTTTATTCTCTAGGAACTTGTCCCTGGATTTAAATTTATCCTTCCTTCGTCTCTTCAAGGGTCCACAGTTTATCGACAAATGCCCTTTCTGATGGCAGTTATTGCATACGGTGGTCGTTACTGGTTCATTCTCAGATATGGCCCTTTTTCGATTGACTTTAGGCTTCTTACTCACCTCAGTCATCGTACTTGCCTCAGGATGATCAGTTTCAGACTCACCTTTATTACTAGAACTGACTTCCTCTACGTCGCGCAACATACCTTTCTTATGGAGATCTTCATGCTGATAAGCAATGTATATCATTTCTGAAAAAGGAAACTTCACATGCACCATCACTTTATTCTGGTATTTTCTTTGCAGGCCATGAATAAATCTCAGATTCTTTCTTTTTGTGTTTTGAATTAGATGAGGAGCAAAATGAGAAAGTTCGTTGAATTTCTTATGATATTCTGGAATCGTCATATCTCCTTGTATCAAATAAGAGAATTCATCACATAACCGCTCAGTCGCTTCAGGAGGAGTATCTTTCTAGGAAAATCACTTTAAATCTATCCCTGGTGATATCACCTTCTGGATTATCCTTAATAATTGAATCCCACCAGAATAAAGCTTCTTCTTTGAGTGCCCAAGACGCTAGTAATCTTTTCTGGTCATCTCTCAGCTTTAAACCTTCAAAGATTTTCTCAGCAGAACGAATCCAAGCTTGTGTTTCCATAATGGACTCTTTGCCTAAGAATGGCGATCCACCCAGATTTCGAAATCTCTTGAATAGAATTTCTATATCTGATTCTGGCTGTGGGAGCACAACTGGATCATTAGCTGGTCAAGCCATACGATTATTTGTTCTGTTCTTGTCACTCATTTTCTAGTGCGTCTGCAATTAGCAGACAAAGTGTCAGGTCAACAGAAAAGGTATTTCAAAATATAGAGACAAATACTTGAATGTAAATGTGTCTACTGGGGTGTATTTCATTCTGCTTTACTCATACTTGGACATTACTGATCCTATCTGTAATGAGGAACACTACTGGTTCTATTTCTGATGAGTTCGTTAATAAGTTATATCCCAGCACTAAGCTTAACCAAAGCTCTGATACCACGAGGTGACGACCTCAAACCCCGTACTGACGGTGGCAAGGGCAATCTTTGGAATATAACACATAAAAAGATAATAGCAAAACAGAAATAAATAAATACACCAGATAATGAACAAATAATACACTGGATAAACGAAATCATCAGATTTACACAGTATACAGAATCATACTTAGTACAAATACAGTTCAGCTATACATAAATGTCTACAACGGAAAACAAACATAATGTACAATAGGAGCTAAACAGCATAAAAAGAGATAAATGATAGAATCCATCTTCAATTCCAGCTATCCAGAAAGAGCCAGATAAAACCTGAATACAAGGCTGCCCGTGTAGAAAAAGGGGCAGTCGAGTTTGAAAGTGAAACAAACTACAAGTCAGTCATGGGACTAGTATGTGAAATCTACTTAACACATTTATAATATGGCTAATCATAGGACCACGCCACTTTCGTGGAACAGGTTTACTCCATCGGATTGCCAGTGCTTTAAAACAAATAATTCTTTTAAACATCGCAATGCTTTTTATAAAGATGAAGCCATTATAAGACTCAGTTCCCATCACACAATGCGACGCAAACCGGAGGATAGAGTTTTTACCTTATAATGGCCAAAATATGCTTGATACGGATAAAACAAAAGCATTTGATATTACTACTAGTGTTTATATGTTTCAAAAGCAATTTTAAATCATAAGTATCAATCATAGACGGCATTAATGCCCCATACCACTATGTCGCCATATATAGGTATACAATCAAAACCGCACAGTCACGTATTTGGAAATTGGATTTCCATCATGAACCAAGGCAAAAGATAGTCCTTACCGAATTTGAGATGCTCTAGCCCGTGTCTCAGGATCAGAACGCATCGACCCTTGGAGCGGCAGGGCCGGTCCACCGATGTGGGTTAAAATTCCTAAACACTACGTTTTCCCGCCCTTTGGGGCATAAGTGAGCCAACGAATGACTCTATCGGTCCCGGATCGACCGATATAATCGAGGTGCCTCGCAACAGCAACAACCACATAGGTGAAAATAATATAAATGTTAGCCAGTTTAAGCACTGACACCACCTCTAGCTAGAAGGAAACGCATGCCCTCCCTGAGGTCCTTCTCCCGTTTCTGGTTCATACCGAGGTGTGAGGCTCGCGAATTCACGTTATACACAAAGCTACACCACACAGACGGTGCTTTGATCATCAACCACAAGACTTTGCTTTTCAACAGAAGCCCTGATCACTGCATCTTAGCATGCCACACAGGCAATTCACGCCATGTAACTGATGGCTATCAATCACACAGAATGAATTCCAATGTCTGACACACAGTCCATTTGCAAGTCCGTTCTGGGTCTGAACGAAACCGGAGGCACTATATACCTCGCAAACCCATCGATCTCTACGTACGTCTGGACGATCACCACTCATTATCCATATTTCGGGATGCCTCCCAATCAGGACATCAGTTACCATCCAAATGAGGTGAAGAGCTCCGGTCTTCGACCACCGTCTTCATCTTCGATTACTTATCATCGATTCAGTTATTCAGAATGGGATAAACCCGGTCTTTCTGAGCAACTCGCGTATATAATAATCAAGTGCAACACAAACACATATACGCATCATTTCAATTCATTAGTCGCTAACCGTAAATCAGCAAGAGAATGATTTCCCAAATATTAACCCCGAAGGTCGAAACCAACATCAGATCAAAACCCAGGAAACCATTCGACTTAGCCAACCTTCAGTTAGTTTCTAAATTTCACATCCATATCATTTATAATATTTTATAATTATTTATCGCTATTTTTATTTATTTTAGAATAGCCAATTTATTCAAACGACGCTTCGGCCATAACGCGGCTGTGGTGCTGTTTTTCTTTAGATTTGATTTACACATATCTAAAAATATAACCGTTGGATCTTCACAAAATTTATATCATTATAAAGATCTTTTCAAAACGAATCCAACGGTTCCAGTTTCGGGAAAATCCGACGGTCGGGCCTACCGGTATAATCGTTTGAAGTTTCGGTTTCAAAATATGAACTGCAGCGTCGTTATTCAATTTAATTTAATTATATATATATATATATATAATCGATTCTGGCGCTGTTTTTCATCAGATTTGAATTAAACATTCCAGACAAAGCAACCGTTGGATTTTCACAAAGTGGGTATCGTTGGGAAGATGTTTCCAAAGCGAACCCAACGGTTTCGGTTTTGGGAAAATCCGATGGTCGGATCTCCCGCACTAATCGTTCGAAATCACGATTTCAAAACACGAACTGCAGCTTCGTTATTCGATATATTTTAATAATATATATGTAAATATATTCCATTCTTCGATTTCAAAACTATATGCTTTTCATACTTTTGATAAAAATGATATTTTTATCCAACTGTCTTCTATTTCAACACTTCAGTATTTTTAAGAATTCATGTATATAATAAAAATGTGATTTTTAATGTAAAACAATTTATTTCAAAACACGACTATTTTATATAGTTCATATAGATGATAAAAATATGATTTTTATTATAAAACAATTTATTTTAAAATGCGGATACCATTCAACACATGAATTTCTATTCAACGAATGAATTTCTATTCAACACATGAACGGTTTATGTAGTTTGTATATATATAGTAAAAATGTGATTTTTATTGCAAAACAATTTATTTCAAAACACTACTATTTTATATAGTTCATATAGATGATAAAAATAGGATTTTTATTATAAAACAATTTATTTTAAAACGCGAATACCATTCAACACATGAATTTCTATTCAACGAATGAATTTCTATTCAACACATGAACGGTTTCTATAGTTTGAATATATATAGTAAAAATGTGATTTTTATTGCAAAACAATTTATTTCAAAACACTACTATTTTATATAGTTCATATAGATGATAAAAATATGATTTTAATTATAAAACAATTTATTTTAAAACGTGAATACCATTCAACACATGAATTTCTATTCAACGAATGAATTTCTATTCAACACATGAACGGTTTCTATAGTTTGTATATATATATATATATATATATATATATATATATAGAGAAAAAATGTGAATTTTACGGTTAAAACAATTTATTTAAAACACGAATACCATTCAACACATGAATATGATTCAACGAATGAATTTCTGTTCAACACATGAAGGTTTTCTATTCAACACACGAATATAGTTTCAACACAGGAAAATAATTCTAACACATGAATATTATTCAAAATTTCGGCAGCATAACGGCAGGGTAGTTAAAACCGGGGCCGTCCTTAGTACGACTCCTCGCTCTACCTTAAAGTCTCGCAGCTTTTGACAATGGGGAATCATGCATCTAGTTCGCACGCAGGCGGCATGCATATTTTTTTCATTTCCACAAACTAATCCTATGTGGTTTCAACCGAATAACTCTCAACCACAAACGAGTATCTTTCAACCACAATCAATCAATTTCAACCACAAACAATTCTAATCAACCATTCATAATCAACCAATATTCACACCAATCACAACTAATAAATATCGTCCATGGTTTGTGGACGAGGGGCTTACATATATATAGATATATTTATATATAAGCATTTATCTCTTATTTCAACACATATATAATTTTTACAACAAATATATAACTTATATATCGAACGTACAACTTATACAACGCTTATACAAGAGGTTTACAATGCTTATATAACCGATACATCGACTATATAATTTATACATCGTCGTTTTCCATATCGTTTATAAATTAGAAATCTCACATTGGGTTCCACTCCACCAAAAATAGCAGAAGGCTCAGAAAAATATGCAGTCTCTTCTAGAAGGTAGAAGACGTCTACATGAGTCCACTATCTCTTGTTCCACTGAATTTCGTCAAAAACGAAAAAGATATGATTTTTACAGTGAAATCTAAAACCGTAGCGCTTTAAACTGCTATAATATAGTTTAAAATAAAAATAGCCGTACGTTTTTATTTCTGTTCGAAACTAGGTTTGTAGTTTTCATGAAAACCGTGCAGTTATATGACGATCGACCTTCACCACACTGAAGGGCTTGGAGAGGCGCTCAGATTGATGGGCCCTGCGTCCAGTTCGGTGGCAGGAGGAACTCATGGCGGCGCAAGGAAGGTTGCGACTTCGAGGGCTCAGAACTTCGTGGATATCGAGCGATAAAATCCAAGGCCCGTATGGATTTGAAGCTAACGAAATTCTCTTCAGTATTCTCTACTGGAGCTCAAGATTTCGTTGTGTGGTTTGGGCGTGATCAAGGAGAGAAGGAGTAAGCTTCAGCTGCCGCTCGATATAAGGGGGTTACGGGTTATTAGCAGGGAGAGAGAAAAGTGTGGTCCAATAGGATTTTTTTTCTTTTTATTTATATTTTTTTTCCAAAAATACCCTCTTTCACACACGAACCCCAATCCAAACCCAACGACTGTCGTCCCCAGCTAAATACCCCCATTCCGAACACAATGGGATATGTTTCGAAGGCCCATTCGACTGTTTCAGTCAGTTTTCCTTCAATTTAAAATATATAACATTCAATATTCGATTAGAACGTACATTTCAATTTGCCAGGGCCACAAACTGATTCGAAAAATTCCAGAAAAATAAATCTGGCTATGTTTTGATGATACGGTCCCAACAAAACTAGTTTCGTCGAATTTTGAGACCGTTTGAAAAATGGCCCAATTCTGGTCGATCCAATTTAACTATAATTGACCAAAACACGTTTTCCTTTGCCACGCTCCCATATTAACTTCAAAAATTATGAAATATGAAACCTAGCAATAATTTGACATCCCGGATCCAACAAAAGTTGTTTCGTCGAATTCTGAGGTCGTTTGCAAAATGACCATTTTCACGGGCTATACAAACTCTATAGCGACCTTTCTGAAAATTCATTTAGCCATAACTTTTGCTTCCCGCTATGAAACTTCAATTTTTCAGATTCGTTAGAAAGGTATTCACTAACAGATTTAAATATTTTTGGTTTCACCCAAATCCTTTTTGTTTTGCACCCGGTACAGTCAGTCAAAGTTTGAATTCAAATGTTGAAACTACCTCGCCATTTCAGGCCTTGTTTATTATTCAAATTAATTATTTTCATTTTCAACATCGATTCAAACATACATTTCATCGCTATTATATAAAATATTTATTTTAAATATTTAAAATCCTCTAAAATAGCCAATTTAAAATTTTTAAATTGGTTTAGATTTTCCGGCTCGTTACTCAGTTCTAATGAAAAATGTCCTTTTATCCTATATTAACATTTCTAATGAAAAATGTCCTTTTAATTTCATTCATTTCAAAGTGACAAAAATTGTCTTATTCTAATTAACTTTTCTGTCCAAAGTAATTTTTACTTCATTCTTTATAATGAAAAATGTCCTTTTATTCTCTATTAACAGTTCTAATGAAAAATGTCCTTTTATACTATATTAACATTTCTAATGAAAAATGTCCTTTTAATTTCATTCATTTCAAAGTGACAAAAATTGTCTTATTCTAATTAACTTTTCTGACCAAAGTATATTTACTTCATTCTTTATAATGAAAAATGTCCTTTTATCCTATATTAACATTTCTAATGAAAAATGTCCTTTTATCCTATATTAACATTTCTAATGAAAAATGTCCTTTTAATTTCATTCATTTCAAAGTGACAAAAATTGTCCTTTTAACTTCATTTACATTTTCTAACAGAAATGTACTTTATATTCTAATATTCATTTTCTAGCAAAAATGTATATTTTATACTAATTTTCATTTTCTAACGAAAATGTATATTTTATCCCAATTACATTTTCTAACAAAAATGTATTCTTTATTCTAATATAGCAAAATGTACATCTTTATTTTCATTCTTTTAAAGTGACAAAAATGTCCATCTTTACTTCATTCTTCCAAAGTGGCAAAATGAATGATCTCTAATTCGTTTTTCTAAAGTGACAAAAAAATGAATTTTTATTTCTAAAATCATGTTTTCACAAAAATGTTATTTTTATTTGCAAGACATATTTCAAATAAAAAGTTATTTTTTTTCATTCACCTAACAGATTTCTATTTAAAAATGTTATTTTTATTTTCAATAATCGTGTTTTCACAAAGATGTGATTTTTATTTCTATGATCATTCTTTCACAAAAATGTGATGTTTATTTTTATAATCATTCTTTCACAAAAATAATATTTTAATTCACTAATCATTCTTTTGACAAAATGTAATTTTCTTTCCACTAATCATATTTTGTCAAAAATATGTTATTCTTTTTAATGTACAAAATATGAACATTTTGTCTAATTCTTCTTATGTAAACAAAATATGATCATTTTGTTTAACTTTTTTCTGATTCACAAAAATGTTTATCTTATCCAATAATCAAGTTTTAATCAAAAATGTAAATCTTATTCAATAACCAAGTTTTGATCAAAAATGTAAATCTTATCCAATAGTCAAGTTTTAATCAAGAATGTAAATCTTATTCAATAACCAAGTTTTGATGAAAAATGTGATTTTGATTTAACTAATCATGTTTTAAACAAAATGAATAATTCTGATTCTAATGTATATTCATAACAAAAATTGTTATCTTATATTTTATAGGATTGAACAAGAATGATAATCTTGTTTTGTCGATTCTATTTCGACAAAACACTAAAAATAATATTCCTATGTTAACATCATTGATCTAACTAATTATGATATTTCTATGTTAACATTACTGATCTAACAAAATATGAGCATCGCAAATCAATCCCAACAACAAACAAATTTCAATCCACACATCACAGATCTGATTTTATCACATACATGTATTGCTTTCAAATGGAAAGAAAATAATATTTTAATTAATTATTAAAAGAGAAATCTCACCGATGGTTTTAATTCTGAACAACTCAGATCTGGAATTTGACCAAAATCTGATATGCTCTGTTTCAACTCTAGTCTGTTTCATGACGTAGATCTCGATGATGCAAGTACAACGCACTTCGTTTCGTTCATTTCTGATTCAGTATGATAAAGATATGTTATTATTTATATGATACAATTTAATGAAATAACTAATTAAATAATTATATTCCTTAATTACATTTCCCTATGTTAACTTCTTCTTCCCTCATCGTTGAATACTGGAAAGCCGTGAACCCATCATTGACTTCATCCTCCTCCTGACGCGAGCCAACCCGAACCACCAGAGCCCAATCCATCAACAACACGTCGAAGCCCCTCGCCCAACCCCATCCACGCCGCCAACATGGCGCAGCTCGCATCAGCCACCGCCGCGCGATTCACCAGCAAAGGCGCCGACTTTGAGTGCCAATTCCGAGCAGATTTGGTCACGAGACTTCATCATCTTCGTATAGAACTAAAGCTCAGGAATCACTCTTCGATTTGAGATTGGGTTCATAACTTAATTTGATTTGTGGAAGGAGATTTTAAGGATTGAAATTTTGAGTATTTCGGCCATTGGTTTCATGTATACGGCGGCTGTACAAAATGGCTAGGGTTTACTATTCCAGTGGTATTTATACTGTATTTAGAGCGTATTTTAACCTATTTTATTTTCAAATTTATATGTATGTTGCTACAAACTTCAAATCAAACCCAACGAGTGTCGCCCCTAGCTAATAACCCTCGTCCCGGACACATTGGAATATGTTTATTAACCCAGTTCGACCGTTATGATATGTTTTTCTTTAAATTAAATTATAAATCATTTAATTATTAAATTCAAATGTACATTTTAATTTACCGGGGCCACATACGGTGTAACGATCCAAGATTTTTTAAAATCAAATTTGAATTTAATATGAATTTTAAATAAATTTTGGATGGTTTGAATAAATTTAAATAAAATTTTAAGGCAATATTATTATTTTAAAATGATCGAAATTAATTTCATTTGCGAAATTTTGTTATAACAATATTTGTTTTGGGGTATGGTTCGTCATTAGTCGAACTATTAAAATGAATTGTAATTCAGTTAATAAAATTGATTAGAATCTGAAATTAAATTTTAATTAAATATTCATTTCAAATTTTTGTCCAGTTTCAGTTCGCGTAGTCTTAAAATATTTTATAGAATTTTTCTGTAATTCTTAATTTGGAAAATAAACATATATTTTTCTAATGTATTTTAGGGTAACTGTGGTCCCTTTTGACACTTTACAGAACTAATCAACCGGTTTGTTTTATTTTTGTTTTGGGATCATGGCATAATAATGTACACGATTATAATGTTAGTTTACTGTCAATGATTATCGATAATAAAAAAAAAATGAAATAAATCGAAAAGGAAAATTTAGTGTGCAAAGTACAAATGAAAAGGAAAAAGACATGCCAAAATATAGGATCTAAAACATGGAAGGCAAATAAATGTATGGTGAGACAAATGGCAACATGGAGCCACGTTTTGTACCTAGCAATACATTTTTCTTTCATGCCTTTTTTTCTCCTGTATGTGTCCATTTAGTTTCCACGCATGTATGTGCATGCGGAATATTTTAAGAAAAGAAAAAAATTTAAAATCAAAACGTGGCAGGCAAATAAATGGAAGGTGGGACAAGTGGATGCTTATTTACACGTGCACTCACCATTGTTTAAGTTAATACAAAGCTTCAACTCTCTCACATGTCTCTTATACCAAACTTTAGTTTCATTTCTCCCCCACTCCTCCTGATAGCTTCCGCCGTTTCTATGTTAATAAAAAAAAAGGGGGAGAAAACGCAAAGCGTGAGAAGGCAAAACGTGAGAAGCCTGCATGCCTTCCTTTGTCCTATTCCACTTCTGTCCCTTCCGCAATAGAAAAAAAAATCAATCATACAAAACATGAACTGTGCATGCCGATCCTGTGTATTTTTCCAGATCTAAAGTTGGGTCAAAAAAAAAAAAAAAAATAAAAAAAAAAAAAAAAAGAAAAGAAAAGAGAAAAAAAAAAGGAAAAAAAAAGAAGAAGATCAGCGTTGCATATACCTGCTCGCGCAAGAGAAATATAGAAGGAGGACAAGCTGCAGCGTTACATGCGTGTGGTTCGAACACGAAGAAGACGCTCTTCCATTTACAAAAAAAAAAAGGAAAAAAAGAGACAGAAAGGAGAACGAAAAGAGAGAAAGGCTAGAAGAAATGAAGGAGAGCACGCAGGAATGTCAGAGTCTGGAAACAGAGAAGCGGTGAATTCTTTGGAAAACTAATTTGGTGAGAACATTTAATAAAATTTTATTTTAGAAATGGTTAATTATAATTAGCTGATAATTATAATTTGTTAGCGCTATTAATGGCTATTGAATGTTGATTGTTGTGTGATGTTTGGGTGAATATGTACGTTGTTAGAACGCACCGGTCACAGCGTTATTAAACATGACACTTGCACACAATAAATTGTATGTCTAATGGTTGTTTACAATGAATGATGCATGTCCGTCGATTTAGATGGTTTAGTTTAATTGTATGAAACACACACACTGTAGTTGCGGATTTATGTGGATCGTCGATTAAATCCTCCTTCCCATGAACAACATTTTTTTTTAAATATTAAATATTTGGAGATTTAGCTGAATTTAGTTTGAATGGAAATAGGTTTTAAAATTTAAAACACTAAAGCAATATTGAAATAAATATATATTGGTTCATTATTTTACGATACGCTTTGAAATAATTAGACAAGTTGGAAATAACGTATTGAGTTTGATTAAATGAATTTGTTTATGCAAATAGAGTTGTTTTCTATTATTCGAGAACCTACAAGGATCAATAAATGTTCATATAAATGATTTTTGGAATTAAAGAGGTTTGTAATATAGATCAGATAATGATCGGAATATGTTTTCAGCATTTAACAATTGGACGAGATTTGTAAAATTATCCTTTTTAAAGTTTCGAGGTAATTGGGAAATATTTTGAATTTGAAATAATGACTTTTGAAGCGATTTGGAGCTCGAATGCAAATATAAAATATTATTCGAAAATGGTTTAAAGTTAAGTTACGAAACTTGGTTATATTAATCGTTATATGATTTGAATTGAACGCGTCGTGTAACAACAGTTCATTTATATCGATATTATTTCAAACGACCATACTTGAACATTTAAATCAAGTTTACATGAACAAGAAGCATTGAGTTCTATTTACAATGACTTTTGAATAGAAAGAAATTTTCAGATTGCGGCATATGCTTTCAAGTTATGTTTAAAAAGGCTCTATTTGTAGTTTAACGGCCGTAATAAGGAATCGATTAAAATGGATTATAAGTCGTTGGGAATTCGGAAAAATTGATTTAAACCATTTTATGACTTGATATGAAGGATATGATTTTAATGATTTGCAATTTTTCTATAGTGCCTTACATTTTCGTTTAGATGGTTTGGGTTTGAAGTTTGTAAGTCATTAACCATGAGTTGAAACCAAAATGGATTTGTGAAGTATTTTGGAAGCTTTAAAGGAATTATAGGAATGATAACCAAAATAAAGGAATTATGTTTTGAGTTTGAGGTTGGCAACGAATATGGAATTTCTAAAGACAATTAAGTTGGTAACAGGATTTAAAGAACTTGAAATGAGTCCAACCTTAAATGAATTGAGTACGATTGGGAAGGAGATTGAATTGAAAATTTCATATGATCCATGACTATCGATTTAAGAATACGCTGATTACTTGGAAAGACCGGGATCGGATTTAAGTTCGAAAACCATTCCAAGTAATAATACGACGCATGAAGTAGAAGAAAGACTTGGAATCGACGAATGAAGACCATGGTTCTTCACATCGAACGGACGAATTGCCGATTGGTTTCTTTACTGATAGCTACAGTAGAGAGATGCCCCTATTTCCGGAGTGGCAGGAAGTCCGAACGTATGGGGAGAACTTTTGGATTTTGTTCCGTTCAGACCCAGGACAGACTTGTATGGATGGTGTGTCTAACATTGAAATTGACCACATAGCACTGATCTCCGTTAATATATATCGGATTTGTGGCAAATATTTTATCCTCATCTCTAAGTCATCTGAACTTAGAGGGTATGCATTGATTGAAATCAGTGATATGTCGTGAATTGTCAATGTGACATACCCGAGTTATGAACGAGCTAGTATGATCATGGCATTGCTTATTTAGGCATGCTTTGTGTATGACGTGACATCGACAAACCTCACACCCCGGATGATGAGAAACTGGCGGTTAGGTTGTGTGTATATATATATGAATTGATGATGACCGCTGCAGCAGTGGGAAACCACTTATGACTTATGGAATAGGGTATGTTCGGGGGGGCCGTGTCTGGTCGAAAACCGTTGATCTACCTCGCGATTTGTATTGGTGTCCGCGTCTGGATGAAAAACCCGTGATTACATTTCGTTTGTGTTCCGATTGATCTTTCGTGCCAGGAATCATCAAGTTGGAAACCCAAATCTCCAATACGAGCCATACGATTTTGGGTTGTATATATATATGGCGACATAATATTATGGGTATTATGCCGTCTAGGATTAATACATTTATTTGCGAAATGGTTTTCCATACTATATATAATATTAAAAGAGGAATTTCACGTATGAAAGCATGTTTGGTTATCATAAGATAAAACTCTCCCATCTGGTGTGCGCTTGCATTGTGTGATGTGGGACGGGCTTATGATAGCTTCATTTTCAAAAGGTCATTGCGTAATTTTATGCACAGGTGTTCACATGGAGTAAACCCGTTCCGCATTAGCGGCGTGGTCCGGTGAATTTCCTAAATTTAAAATAAACCTTAAGCAAATGTTTTATGTTCTCACACCAGTCCCATGACTGACCTGGAGTTTATTGTTCCTTCCTAAACTCTGGGTGCCCATGAATTTTCACATGGGCAGCTAGTAGTTTAGTTTTACAGTTATAGATCGTTGGAGCAAGATTCGAAGCAATTTCTGGATTGGACTTCACGCTAGGGTTTGGAGCTTCCGCTACATCATACTGTTTCTTCCACTGAGAGTATATTTATTTTTCTTCCGCTGTATAAGTTGTAATCTGATATTCTATGTAACTCTGATGTAATATTGTATTATGCAATGAAAAGTTCTATTATTTTGTTCAATATATGTAAGTACCTATAACAATTCGTGATCGACGCTAATCTATGAATTAGAAAAGCGCGACATTTAAATTAAATTCTGCAAGCATACAGGTGTGTAGCATACAGGTCGAACACAGGGAGGTAGATTAAAATTAAATTATTTATCTAATCTCTTGGGCGAGTTAGACGAAGCCTGGAGATTTGTTTTGAAAACAATAAAATTGAAATTGCAAACTTATGATTATCATCGAATCTAATCGAACGATTAATCACAAAAAAGTAAATAGCAAAGCAAGAACAAGAATGCAGAAATTAAAATTGCAAGAAAATAAGAACAACAAAAGGTAAATCAGGATTGTCGTTGAAACTAATCAAACGACTAATCTCTAAATTAAAAAAATTGTAAAATACAATTGGTGCTCTACCGAATCTAATCGTGTAGACAACACTAATTGCTAAAAAAATGCTAGAAAATAAAAGAAGAACTTTATTAAGAAGAGAAAATATGATACAGGATGGTGGCTACAAGGGGATTACAAGGGTATTTATAGGAGAACCAAACCCTAACCCTAATTACAAATGGGCCTAGCCATTATATTACTAATTAGTTTACAATGAGAATCTCAAATGGGCCCTAGTTAAATCTACTAAATTTTTGGCCTTTCTTCTTTTCCTCTTGGTTCTTTGACAATTCTTCATTGATTTGTGAGGTGCAAAGCCCGTCTACCAATTATTTTCTTATCCAAAAAGCAATGTGATGTGAAATCTTCATCTGCAACGCAATCTGATCTCCATTTCCCTACTTTCCGGGTTGCATGCGGGCTGGGTTGGAATATCTGTAAACGTAACAAAACAATACCCAAGTAATATTTATTTATATACAAAAGATAAGATAATAGAGCATAAAATAAACACATTTCTATGTCAATCAAATACCCCCACACTTATCTTTTACTCGTCCTCGAGTAAAACAAAAAATGAAAAACTAAACTAGATAGGTCACACTTTCGTAGGAAACACGATTGCATTGAGCGCATGCAACAAGCCGTTAAACCTCTAGGTGTCCCTAGTAGGACGAGTGGTGTCTCGTGAGGGTTTTCAGCGGATACTACCCACAAAATCCACATGCAGTATGCTATGATTCTAATGAAACTACATGAATGCAATGGACATATGCAAAAATAAAAACGAAAAATGACAACACGACTTATTTCAGGAAAGTGGTACAACAAATTAAGTTAACAATTTATAATCAGTTGATTGTACTTTAAATACCTCAACTTGTCAAAAATTTTCAATATAAATCAAGTTTTCAAATGTTAAATTCCAGTTTGGCCAGTTGGTTCAGTCGATAACATAGTGCAGCCATGAAATAGATTCTTCGGTTGCTTGGCACAGTTTGTAAAGTGGTATTCTAATTTTCTCATGTATGGCTAGTCAAATCAATAAGGTCAAGAAGTGTTTGGGTATCATCACTTATTCTTTATTCTATAAAATTTTAAGATTTATGATTAAGTACATACACCTAACTAAAAAGACCAAGGTTTACCACCCATGCACTGCCTCGCGGACTAACGGAGAGTAGGTAAAGAGCTTGGCGGATTGTGCAAGCCGACTTTGACTTTGTCAACAACGTGTCGGTAATCCTTAGGTGTCCAATCTCATAAAATGAGACCAAGATATTCCAACTTTGACTTTGTCAACAACGTGTCGGATAGAGCTTGGCGGGTTTGCACACCAACGCTCGATATACAAGCAATGTTGGATACCCTTGGAATACTATTATTATTATTATCGAAAATATAAGCACAAAAGAGAGTTATGCGAATTCAACTTAACACAACTTAGTTTTAAAGATTTGACAAGCCATTATAAGTATTTTAAGTTCTCCACTTATTTAAACAAAGTCTACAATATAGAATAGATTTCATGGCCATCACCTAAGAATCTCCCTATGTACCGGTTACACTATTATCCCTCAAAATTAAACTTTTCATTATATTTCCTATTCGATCGAAGTTGAGAGAGAAAAATACTATCAACTGGCTAAAAATTGTAAACTTATTTTGCTGTATCAATTGAAAATGAGTCGTATTTCCAAAAAAAAAAAAAAAAAAAAAAAAAATTTATGGTATGTTACTACAATCTAAAATGTATGATGGTCCTACTTAAAAAAAATAAAAAGAATTAAAAACAAAGAAAAATGAAAATGGATGAAATGCAGACTCCCCCCCCCCACACTTGAACAAAACAGTGTCCACAATGTGAACGTTTCCTAAATTTGAAAGATCGCACCCAAAGGTGAATGAGATGCAAAATGATCTGTAAAATGAAATGCAATCTAACTATATGTAAGAATGGATCATATATACAATGATATATGTGTTTGCGGTGCACGCAATGCAAAGAATTCCACCATCTTTTTCCCCCACACTTGGTTCTGGCCCTATGAGTCCCGTTCCTACTGTGTCTAGACATGTTTTCTAGCAAGCCAAAGTTTTTGAAAACCATCTCATCTTTGAACCTAGATTTGTAGTCCAGGAGATAAATATCTAGGGTCGTCCTAACCTGAAGTTTTTCAACCAAGCCAGCATTCCAAAAGTAGTTCATGTATTCAACAAATTTGTCAGTGTAATTTTTCAAAAATTTGTGATCGTATATAAATTCAGTGAAAGTTGACATCTGAGTGGTGTTCAAGACTGTGTGATCGCCTTTCTTGATTGGCAACGTATTATCGACACCGACAATTTCACGTTCATTTGAATATTCAAAATCAAAATTTTCAAACTTGGATTGGTGGCTTGATTCTGTTTCATCCTTGTCAAGGAAAAGTTTTAGTTCATCTACGAAAAGTTCTTCGGAAGCTAACGTGGACACGTCAATTGAAGTATGAGAAACTTCCTGAAATGGTAAATGTGGCGTGTCATCAACAATGGTTTCTACCTTGTCGATCTGTCCTATTCCGGGTTCTTGGTCCTTCGGAGGAGAAGGTGTCGACACAGGAAGTGGAAGAAGTAAAGCTATAGAAGAAGGTTTGTTGGGATTGCCAACAGTCAAAGAAGAGATAGTGTCGGGGTTGCCGACATCAGAAAAAGAGATGTTGGGATTGCCAACATTAAAAGAAGGTGGGGATTTGGAAGGTTCAGACGAATTGGCCTCGGTTGCCATTGGAAGAGCGTCAAGATTTTCGATTGGGGTCAGAATCAAATGATTGTCGGAATTGGAGTCAGAATTAAGGCTTTCATCCTCACATAAACCAAAGAATTCATGTTCATTGAAATTCTTCTCCAACTCTGAGTTTTTGAAAAATTCAACCTTATCATTTTGTTCAACTTCTAGAATTTCAAGTTTTTCACAGCCTGAAAGAGGAAGGTCAAAATCTAAGCTTAAATCTTTTTTCTGAAAAGAGTTGAAGTCCAAATCATATGTTGAATTTTGAAAATCTTCATCAAGATGATTATTCTCAATTTCCAAAGTCGTTATTTGAAAATTTTCAATGTCAGTAGAAATTGGATTATTTTCTGATTCAATGCTCATTTGATTTTGTTGCTCTTGTTGTTCTTTAAAAGATTTCATTAAGCAAAGAAGTTCATCAAGCTGTCTATCTTGGTTTTCTACCCTCTCTCTGAGAATGTTAAGATGATATTCTTCAGAATCGTTGATTTGAAAGCTTTCGCTTTCTTGATTTTCAAAATAGTTTGAATTTTCAAAAAATTGAAATTGAGGTTGGAAATCATTTTGATTTTGAAAATCAGGTTCGTAACCAAAACTGTTGAAATTCGAGGGAAAATTGCGATTTTGGTCATATTCAAGATGTGGATATGGGTTGTAATTTTGAAAATTCTGATCGAATTGAAAATCATTTTCAAAATTATTTTCGAATTGGTTTCCAACCCCATATTGTTGTGGATCAAAGCTATATTGGGATTCAAAGTCGTTTTGATACGGATGTGGCCCATAATCGAAATTATTGAAATTTGAATTGACATCGCCATTTCGATTATATTCATGATGTTGAAAATGTTGGTCAGTTGGAAAATTTTGAAAATTGTTGACATTGGGCTTACAAAATTTTGGAAAATCTTGTTTCATGAGATGTAATTCGTATTCATACTCTTCAAGAGGACGTCTACTCCGGTTATGATTCCACATTTCTCTCAAAGATTTTTTTTTTGAATCAGACATTTGAATGCAATCAAGAGAAGACAGAAATTATTCTTAGTTCAAAATAGTATAAAAGAATGAGTTGTGCTCTATTAATTAACTGACTCAATTGGAAGGGGGAAGAGGGTCTTATGGCCGTTCACATATAGTATAAACTAAGGGATACGACCAATGTTTTACGGGTAGTATGCAACCTCTTTTGCTAAAAGTTCAATAAATTGAACTAATATATATCCGCGATCCAATTGTACGAGACAGTCAACTTCACAAAGCACCACTTTTCAGTTATATTATTTTGAAAATCAAAATCACGTGTTAAAATTGAAAATCGATGAGAGTGATTAGTTATGGAAAACCGTTCCTCACCACAAATTCAGAAATATCAGTCACAGAACAGACGCATAAATATAAAGTGCAGAATTAAAATTTACATTCAAGCCGCTGCCCCTGCAGAAATTTTTTTACAACAATTGTCTATATATTTTTTTCTTTTTCCTTTTGCAGCAGAGCACCTGTAGAGTTTTAAAAGTTTTCACCTTGATCGGCAGTCCTCCAGTGAATTTGGGAAGCGCTAGCGCGTTCACACCCCACTTGGTGTGCAACCGCTCCAACCCATCTGAATCGTCCGCTGCTTTCTGTTGTTGTCCCCTTCTATTAATTGCTTGACTGCGCTGCGGCACGGGTTCGGGCTGTACCTGTGTAACGACCCATATTTTTTTAAGACCTTTTTTTTTAAATTTCAGCTGTACCTGTGTAACGACCCATATTTTTGACCGTTCAAATCGACAATAAACCACATATGTCGACCCAAACAAATCGCCAACACAGGCAGTTATTTGATAAAGAAGAAAAAAGAAAGAAAGAAGAGAAATCAAATCACAGAATCTCACAGCGGAAGGACAACATATAATAAATAAATAGCAGTTAAGGCAGTTGAAATGTATACATTGGTTATAACATTCAAATGAATATCAGAGTTACATATACATACAGATATAATAAGCAGCGGAAAATACCTATATATGATAAATGTATATACAAATCTTCGTCTTCGATCTCCAAGGCACAGTCATCTTCAGTAACTGCAATGTCTGCTGACCCGAGCGTATTACATAAAAGAAAACACAACAAACACTCGGATCAGCACTAAATCATCTCATATTAGTCAAATTAAAATACGAAATAACATCAATATCATGGGTGCAGTAACTCAAGAAATGTTACGGGATTTTTCCATCTCTCGAGGATCCATTAAACTAATATCTATATAATAATACGCTATTATTATAATGTCTATTCAGTAAAGTATAAATACTGAAAATAGCGTAAGCGGGATTACCATATTACCCTTACGCCGTTTATAGGCATCAACAGTCTATACAGTACCGTAAATTCACTGTACTGGTGTTATCAGAGGGCACTCCATAGAAGGCCATGCTAAAATCAAAATCGTATGGGGCTCGATATGGATATATATGACAAGGCACTCGAGGCAATGCCCAGGGTAGGATTCTACCAATTTGCACTCCCGGACCGGTGGTAACGCATAGCAGCCACTACCGCCCACCTCGGAACACACTCCCATAATCATAAAATTAAATGGGCCCAAATCATCATCATCATAGTCATATAAATAGCATCGAAGAAGTGTGTCCGATCAAAGGCGCTAACCTCAATTAGTCACGGTATAGCTCCTGTTTTAGTCATTTCAATTCTGACCCGAAGGTCAGGGCTATTTCGTCATCGATCATGTTCTTCGATTCAATAATCGCCTCCAAGTCATCATACTCGTTCTGGATACGTCATAACATTCACAGTTGTCAAAGTGGTATCGACACTGACAGAGAGTATGCCTTATGTCGACTCCGGTCTCTTTAACAACCAACGCTTACATCTTTCCACATCGGTCGGTTCTTTTATATTTGAAAGGTTCGTTTCATATCAACATATCATATTTTGTTTCGAACCAATTTATATTCAAATAGATAAAATTTCATATCAATATATATCGTAAATCATCCCGAGCCGATTTTTCTAAATCAGAATATATCCCATACCATTATATTATAATCATATAATATTTCCAAAACGAAATATTCAAATAGAATATAATTTACCTCAAAGGTTTCCAATTATCACGGATTCTTATCTCAACTCCATTTGAACCAGTGGTTCAAACTCAAGCATCTCCATTCGGAAGAAATTTAAAAATTTGGGAAAAATACTTGTAAACTAAATGTTTATATAATAATAATAATAATAATAAATTTTATATAATAATTATATAGATATATATAGAATATAATAGTTAAGATAAATTAGAAATTTAAATATTTTATATATACTTAATATAAGATTTACTAGAAACTTTTGAACAATAAATTATACGGAAATTATTTAAATACGATAGTATTAAGTAAAGGTAATTGATAGTTTAAAAGCTAGAACAATTATTTAGAATCAATGCATAAATATTAAAATAAATTTCTCAAATCAAAACCTTTCTTCCTTCCAAATTTTCAAATACTTGAATTTATCCTCCGGTCTCAATGGAGTTCACTTAGTTCCCTATCTCGTTTCAACCTTGTTCAAAACAACTACTTGATTTCAAGAGTTCCGAGATATATATTCCAACTGGGTTAAAACAACTCAGATACCCTTGATTTCTAATTTCCCAACATTTGATTCCTATAAGAATTCTTCCTTCTAATCCAACTCTTATTTTGGAAAGTTTTCAATTCATATTCAAACCCCAATTTAGATATTTCTATTTTGGTTTGGAAATTTCCTTCAACCCTTTTTATCATCATCCCAGTTCAGAATCTTTAAAGAATTCAAAAATCGAGTATCGACACATTCTTTTATGTGAAATTCTATCAAATAAAATTTCAAATAATAAAATCATTTAACCAACCGATGTCTGTATATAATTATCTATCCAACGGCCAAGTGATTTTAAATTTAAGTTTCTCGATACTTCAGGGATGGATCTATCATTTCAATCCAAATCAGGGTCACAGAGATTTATCATTTCACTCTGTGTTCTTAATTCATTTTTATCGATAAATCCCGGGTTCATTAGATGCCCGCAACATCAAGGGTACAAATGAGATTTATCGTCAAAACCAACATGCAATACGATATACTGAATATGGCATAAGCAGTGTCAATATCAACAGTAATAAAATCCAACCAAACATCCATCACATCATTCCATTCAACTGATCAGCATTAACTGTTCCAGGATTAACAAGGGTTCGAATTCCAACTAGAGATTTAAATTAAATTAAATAACTAATCATTTACTTAGATTGCATGTTAACACACTTGCCTGTCAAATTAAACAACACACCAACAATCCAACACAACCATGCAACCAAACTTTTTCATAATTTAATTCAATGAATATGGGAATAATTCAGTATTTCGTGAGTGGAAAAATCACTCACCTTTTGTGTTTCAGTTTGAATTGAACGTCCGACCATAGCCCAAAATTTGACAGTCTCAGAACACAGCCTGGTTAGTGTCAAAACGTCCGCAATTCCATCACGATCCCAATGCAACAAACCGCGTCCAAATCCGAGTCAAAACGAGTAAGTTATTAGTGTTTTAGTGTTTGGATTCAAAATATATATAGAATTAATACATAACACCTCACCCAACAGTATTCCGCCACGTCAGCATGGGAATCAAGTTTCCCGCTCCATCTCTCCAGGCGTGAACAGTAACCCACGCAAAGAACCCAACAACCACCGAATTTTGACCGAGAATTTGCCATCGACTCCGGACACGAAAGCCTTTGCGACCACCTGCGTTGGAATCCTCTCCGAGATCCGCGCCCTGCCATGGTGGTTTCACCCCGTCCGGTGGACCCAATCGCACGCGGCGTCCAGCCCTAGAACCACCATCTCGAGGCTTCAACCACCAAAATCCGGCAATCCCTCTACTTATAAGACCAACGAAGACCACCATCGCACTCACACGAACTTCCTCTCTAATACCCATACCTTCGTTTCTTTGATTAGGGCCGAAATCGAAAACGCCTAATTCAACCTCTAGGGTTTCGAATCACAGCATCTTTGACTACGATTTTTGGCCAAATTTCTCACTGCATGTCGAAATAAGTTGTACCCACAGGTTTGTATCGCTGAGAGCTTCGATTCGACATATAATAAGCTAGGGTTCGGGGAAATTTGAATTTAAAGGTTGAAATTTTATTTAACTAGGGTTTAGAAATTTAGTTCAGCCATTAGAGAGAAACTTGATGGAGAAAAAAGTAACGTACAGGTGAAATGAGCTGATGTGGTTAGGAAAAGAAATTTATTTGTATATAAATAGAAGGCCCAAATGTGAGAAATACCCAATTATCCATTTACAAAGATCTCGTTCACATTTTCTCTCCTACGATCAAACGGTAAGTCGGATTGCAACGCAAATTGGAATCCTGACATAATTCATCGCTACGGATCCAATGGAGCCAGTTTCGTCGAATTCCGAGACAATCGCCAAATCAGTTAAATTTCACAGTTAATTAAATAGATAAAATATTCAATATTCATTTAACTGTTTTAATTCAAATTAAATAGTCATAAAATTCAAATTAAATCAAATTATTACTTAAATCAATTTTAGAGATTTATTTCCTAAATTTAAGTTCCACATTTGATTATTTACAAGTTCAAATTTTGAATTTCAAATTTAACTTAAACAACTTAAATAAATTGTTTCACACACTTTAAGTTCCCGAATCTTGATTATTTCTTAAACTAAATCTGAACTGCAAATTCAAATAAATAAATTCCCTTTTATCTCAAGTTACTCAATATCAAATCCAAAATTCCAAATTTTAAAAATTTGAATTTTCACTTTTTAGATTAACCCATCAAATTAATTTAATTATTTAAATATTAGATTTCAAAACAGCCTTTTCTAAGAGAAAATTACATTTGCAAAAAAATCTATTTGTTTAATTCAAATAATCACCATCATTAAAATTTACAAAATTAGATTTTCTCTAATATATTCAAATTTATTTATTTTAAATTGAAATTTAAATATACTGAAAATTATGGGATGTTACATTCTCCCCCACTTAAAATCTTTTCGTCCTCGAAAAGAGAACGAAACGATGTTAAGCACATACCTATTTTAAATTCATACATAAGAATAGCCTTTATTAAGTAGGTTATATTTGTGAATCTCATAAATTTTCTAACTCCTAAAATCACGGAAAATTTCGGCAGCATCTCCTTTGTACGGAGAGGTCCGGAAAATCACGACATATATAAAATCCCAATATACATCTCATCATTCGATGAGGCATCCCAAAAATGGGGAAAAACAAAAATATAAAACCACCAAAACTTTGTAACACAGTTACGTACCTTTCTTTAGCGTTTCTTTGCATTTTTATTACCTTAGCATTTAGCATTTGTGCAAGCGAGCTTCGAAGCGTAGCGCACACTCCTTACACCTGTTACAACTCGCATACACATGAGATTCAAGCATATATACAATATATAGCAATTGTATACAACTTAGACAACATATATCAACATTTCAACTACAAATCCAAAATATTCATAACAGGTCAGCGAACAAACCAGGTTTATCACTCACTAAAGTTGGAATTTGACTAAAACATACTAGACAAAAGTTGTAGCGTTTATTTCAGGCTTTCCAAATTGTCCGGACTCGTCGGATTCAGATAATTTGTTCAAAAGTTATGGCTATTTTAGTGAAGGCGAACATCTCAGCCCGTACACTGAAAAATGCAGATCTGAATTGTTCAACCCAGTTTTTAACCCTCTAAACATCAGAATTTGACTCATCATGTTAAGAGAAAGTTTTAGTTTACATTCTGGACTTTCCGAATTGTACTCGCACATCAAAATCCGATACTCGGTTAGAGAGTTATGGTCAAAACAATATCGATATTCAGTTCAGATTTTTATTTTCTGCGCATACGACTTTGACTAAATCCTAAATTTCAACATGTAGGCTTGAAAAATCTGATGAGGCTTTATTCATGACAATTCTAGTTCAGATTCTAAGGTTTCTGAAAAGTCCAGAATCGCCCGATTCTGATCATCCATACAAAAGTTATGCTCATTTTGTTTCAGCTTATTGAATACTTCAAATTTACGCATCAACCTTGACTCATTTATTTTGGAACTTCCAACTTTCGGATTCTAAATTTTCTAATTTTAAGTCTTCATCATTCCAAAACTAGTGGTCACTTCTTTATTCAAGAAATGAATTCATATTCATTTGCTTATTCAATCTCGATATATTTCTATTCGCTTCATTTTCAAGCATTTAATTTCAAACAATATTGAATTCTTTTTTTTTTTTTATGTTTCCAACCAACTCGATTTAAATAAAACATAATTTCATAAATATAAATTAAGTTGCCACATCATTACTTATTCAAAGTTGCTTTATCCTTTTGCGTTGAATAATATCTTGTTTACCCACATTAGCTTAACCATTCACTTGAACTAGTTCGGATTCATTTATTCTGAACTAGCTCAAGTTCATTCACATTCACCCCTTTCACTTGTGTCTGCATCTCGCTATTCTTATGTTGGTACTTCCTTCATATATTAACCACTCTCTTCTTCACCTATCTAAATTTAATCTTCTTAGTTCAAAGTCCTTCCGATATTCTAATTTAACAAATTAGACTTGGTTTACATTTTTATCACCTTATCTTATATTCTAAACCTCAAGTTTATTTCAGTTGCTCCCTCATTTGGGTTAACTTCGAATCTATATAACGGGTTAAGGTTCGTCATGGTTTTATATAAACCATTTTTATTTCATCCCGTTTATTAACTCTACTTGACTCGCCTACTCATCACTTACTAATATGAGTCAAATTTTTCTTATATAACCAAAGTTCTGTATTGGTTCTAGACTGACTTATTAAAATTTTCCAAGTCAATTTCATTTTATTGAATCCATCAACTCGAACTACGATTTCCCAAATTCGGATTTAGAATTCGTTAACTGTTATTACTCCGTATAAGCCAATCTTATATTTGCACCATATTATTCATGTTTGGCACTTCGATTCAAATCTTAATCATTTTCTCTCATCCATTACTTTTCTTTTTATTTCAAGTAGATCCATAATTTTAATTAAATCAATGTTGTTCATGATTTTAAATTTAGACTTAGTCTCCAATCATCATTACTCACTTCCTTAAGTTAAACCTTTTATAAGATTTCCACTTCTAAACTTATATATTAATAAAGTATATATGAATATATAAATTCCATAGCGCTATTTCTAAATTTTAATTTAGTCATAACTTACCATTTATAAAGTAAAAACTAAATTTCTTACATTCATTAGAAAGATATGGTCAATTCGATCCTAGAGTTTCTCGTTTTATCCAATTCCGACTTATATTGAATTTTATATATTTATTCAAAGTTAGAAATCGAATTTTCGAACTACCGCGTCATTTCAGGCTCGTAATATAAATTTTATAAATCTCGAATTCAAAATTTCGCTTTAAATAGATTTATAGTTGTTATTAGTTGAGGTAAACTCAATACTCGATTCCGGATTTTCAAATCAAGTTTAAAATAACATACATATATACTATAATTTATAAAAAAAAAACTTACCATATACAATTTTAAAACCAAATCTTTGGTCATCAAAGAACTCAAAATTTAAATTCTGGTTTTAAACTCAAATTCATCCTTCAAATATTATATCTTAATACCTTTATATAAAGTTTATATTATATGGAGTTAAATTCAAAATCCTTTGTCAAAACTGATTTTATAATAATCATTGAGTGGTCTCTCCCCCACTTAGACTCTTCGGAGTAACATCGATAATGTGTGCACTCATTACCGACATCGTTTCTAAGGTCCAAGGAGGGATTATACCACTTTGAATAATCTTTAAAACCATTTCTTTTCGATCATACCTAAAATATAGTATTATTTAAAACTTTGGCAACTATTTCCAAAGATACCCCAGGATCAAGTTTCAAGTTCATTTATATTTAAATCTCAATCTTTCTCACCCAATTTTATTTTGGATATCATTTCATTTTCAAATTGTTCTCATATATCATTTGAATTTCCCTTATAAAATTTATTATCGAATCAACCATATTAGGTAATAGCTTAAAATTACCACCTACTAAAACGATTTCACATATACTTGAACTAATATTATATTTGATATATAAATATTTAGAATATGAATGAAAACCATATTATGTCGATCCATCCTGTTCGATTATTTATAAATTCCTATCGATACGATGGCGTCCCATATATCAACCAGAACCCATAAATATTCAACAGAACAAGCCAACACAATAAAAACCATTTTTATATAAAAATACAAATACGCTCTCTCATATCACTCAAACTCATTCTAGGGAATTACTAACCCCATCTCTAATGAGTTAATTGCCAACAGAGCCAAGGTTATCGCGAACCATCGCTCTGATACCAACTGTAACGACCCATATTTTTGACCGTTCAAATCGACAATAAACCACATATGTCGACCCAAACAAATCGCCAACACAGGCAGTTATTTGATAAAGAAGAAAAAAGAAAGAAAGAAGAGAAATCAAATCACAGAATCTCACAGCGGAAGGACAACATATAATAAATAAATAGCAGTTAAGGCAGTTGAAATGTATACATTGGTTATAACATTCAAATGAATATCAGAGTTACATATACATACAGATATAATAAGCAGCGGAAAATACCTATATATGATAAATGTATATACAAATCTTCGTCTTCGATCTCCAAGGCACAGTCATCTTCAGTAACTGTAATGTCTGCTGACCCGAGCGTATTACATAAAAGAAAACACAACAAACACTCGGATCAGCACTAAATCATCTCATATTAGTCAAATTAAAATACGAAATAACATCAATATCATGGGTGCAGTAACTCAAGAAATGTTACGGGATTTTTCCATCTCTCGAGGATCCATTAAACTAATATCTATATAATAATACGCTATTATTATAATGTCTATTCAGTAAAGTATAAATACTGAAAATAGCGTAAGCGGGATTACCATATTACCCTTACGCCGTTTATAGGCATCAACAGTCTATACAGTACCGTAAATTCACTGTACTGGTGTTATCAGAGGGCACTCCATAGAAGGCCATGCTAAAATCAAAATCGTATGGGGCTCGATATGGATATATATGACAAGGCACTCGAGGCAATGCCCAGGGTAGGATTCTACCAATTTGCACTCCCGGACCGGTGGTAACGCATAGCAGCCACTACCGCCCACCTCGGAACACACTCCCATAATCATAAAATTAAATGGGCCCAAATCATCATCATCATAGTCATATAAATAGCATCGAAGAAGTGTGTCCGATCAAAGGCGCTAACCTCAATTAGTCACGGTATAGCTCCTGTTTTAGTCATTTCAATTCTGACCCGAAGGTCAGGGCTATTTCGTCATCGATCATGTTCTTCGATTCAATAATTGCCTCCAAGTCATCATACTCGTTCTGGATACGTCATAACGTTCACAGTTGTCAAAGTGGTATCGACACTGACAGAGAGTATGCCTTATGTCGACTCCGGTCTCTTTAACAACCAACGCTTACATCTTTCCACATCGGTCGGTTCTTTTATATTTGAAAGGTTCGTTTCATATCAACATATCATATTTTGTTTCGAACCAATTTATATTCAAATAGATAAAATTTCATATCAATATATATCGTAAATCATCCCGAGCCGATTTTTCTAAATCAGAATATATCCCATACCATTATATTATAATCATATAATATTTCCAAAACGAAATATTCAAATAGAATATAATTTACCTCAAAGGTTTCCAATTATCACGGATTCTTATCTCAACTCCATTTGAACCAGTGGTTCAAACTCAAGCATCTCCATTCGGAAGAAATTTAAAAATTTGGGAAAAATACTTGTAAACTAAATGTTTATATAATAATAATAATAATAAATTTTATATAATAATTATATAGATATATATAGAATATAATAGTTAAGATAAATTAGAAATTTAAATATTTTATATATACTTAATATAAGATTTACTAGAAACTTTTGAACAATAAATTATAAGGAAATTATTTAAATACGATAGTATTAAGTAAAGGTAATTGATAGTTTAAAAGCTAGAACAATTATTTAGAATCAATGCATAAATATTAAAATAAATTTCTCAAATCAAAACCTTTCTTCCTTCCAAATTTTCAAATACTTGAATTTATCCTCCGGTCTCAATGGAGTTCACTTAGTTCCCTATCTCGTTTCAACCTTGTTCAAAACAACTACTTGATTTCAAGAGTTCCGAGATATATATTCCAACTGGGTTAAAACAACTCAGATACCCTTGATTTCTAATTTCCCAACATTTGATTCCTATAAGAATTCTTCCTTCTAATCCAACTCTTATTTTGGAAAGTTTTCAATTCATATTCAAACCCCAATTTAGATATTTCTATTTTGGTTTGGAAATTTCCTTCAACCCTTTTTATCATCATCCCAGTTCAGAATCTTTAAAGAATTCAAAAATCGAGTATCGACACATTCTTTTATGTGAAATTCTATCAAATAAAATTTCAAATAATAAAATCATTTAACCAACCGATGTCTGTATATAATTATCTATCCAACGGCCAAGTGATTTTAAATTTAAGTTTCTCGATACTTCAGGGATGGATCTATCATTTCAATCCAAATCAGGGTCACAGAGATTTATCATTTCACTCTGTGTTCTTAATTCATTTTTATCGATAAATCCCGGGTTCATTAGATGCCCGCAACATCAAGGGTACAAATGAGATTTATCGTCAAAACCAACATGCAATACGATATACTGAATATGGCATAAGCAGTGTCAATATCAACAGTAATAAAATCCAACCAAACATCCATCACATCATTCCATTCAACTGATCAGCATTAACTGTTCCAGGATTAACAAGGGTTCGAATTCCAACTAGAGATTTAAATTAAATTAAATAACTAATCATTTACTTAGATTGCATGTTAACACACTTGCCTGTCAAATTAAACAACACACCAACAATCCAACACAACCATGCAACCAAACTTTTTCATAATTTAATTCAATGAATATGGGAATAATTCAGTATTTCGTGAGTGGAAAAATCACTCACCTTTTGTGTTTCAGTTTGAATTGAACGTCCGACCATAGCCCAAAATTTGACAGTCTCAGAACACAGCCTGGTTAGTGTCAAAACGTCCGCAATTCCATCACGATCCCAACGCAACAAACCGCGTCCAAATCCGAGTCAAAACGAGTAAGTTATTAGTGTTTTAGTGTTTGGATTCAAAATATATATAGAATTAATACATAACACCTCACCCAACAGTATTCCGCCACGTCAGCATGGGAATCAAGTTTCCCGCTCCATCTCTCCAGGCGTGAACAGTAACCCACGCAAAGAACCCAACAACCACCGAATTTTGACCGAGAATTTGCCATCGACTCCGGACACGAAAGCCTTTGCGACCACCTGCGTTGGAATCCTCTCCGAGATCCGCGCCCTGCCATGGTGGTTTCACCCCGTCCGGTGGACCCAATCGCACGCGGCGTCCAGCCCTAGAACCGCCATCTCGAGGCTTCAACCACCAAAATCCGGCAATCCCTCTACTTATAAGACCAACGAAGACCACCATCGCACTCACACGAACTTCCTCTCTAATACCCATACCTTCGTTTCTTTGATTAGGGCCAAAATCGAAAACGCCTAATTCAACCTCTAGGGTTTCGAATCACAGCATCTTTGACTACGATTTTTGGCCAAATTTCTCACTGCATGTCGAAATAAGTTGTACCCACAGGTTTGTATCGCTGAGAGCTTCGATTCAACATATAATAAGCTAGGGTTCGGGGAAATTTGAATTTAAAGGTTGAAATTTTATTTAACTAGGGTTTAGAAATTTAGTTCAGCCATTAGAGAGAAACTTGATGGAGAAAAAAGTAACGTATAGGTGAAATGAGCTGATGTGGTTAGGAAAAGAAATTTATTTGTATATAAATAGAAGGCCCAAATGTGAGAAATACCCAATTATCCATTTACAAAGATCTCGTTCACATTTTCTCTCCTACGATCAAACGGTAAGTCGGATTGCAACGCAAATTGGAATCCTGACATAATTCATCGCTACGGATCCAATGGAGCCAGTTTCGTCGAATTCCGAGACAATCGCCAAATCAGTTAAATTTCACAGTTAATTAAATAGATAAAATATTCAATATTCATTTAACTGTTTTAATTCAAATTAAATAGTCATAAAATTCAAATTAAATCAAATTATTACTTAAATCAATTTTAGAGATTTATTTCCTAAATTTAAGTTCCACATTTGATTATTTACAAGTTCAAATTTTGAATTCCAAATTTAACTTAAACAACTTAAATAAATTGTTTCACACACTTTAAGTTCCCGAATCTTGATTATTTCTTAAACTAAATCTGAACTGCAAATTCAAATAAATAAATTCCCTTTTATCTCAAGTTACTCAATATCAAATCCAAAATTCCAAATTTTAAAAATTTGAATTTTCACTTTTTAGATTAACCCATCAAATTAATTTAATTATTTAAATATTAGATTTCAAAACAGCCTTTTCTAAGAGAAAATTACATTTGAAAAAAAATCTATTTGTTTAATTCAAATAATCACCATCATTAAAATTTACAAAATTACATTTTCTCTAATATATTCAAATTTATTTATTTTAAATTGAAATTTAAATATACTGAAAATTATGGGATGTTACAACCTGTTTTTTTTTTTTTTTTTTTTAAAGACGAGGAAAGCAAGCTGACAATAGGAGGAAAAAAAAATAGTAATAATAAAACAACAAACTAGGAAAAAAAAACAAAGGAATTAAAACTTAACAAAAAGAAAAAAAAATTAAAGGAATAAAACTAGACTCAAAATTTAAAGGAAAAAATAAACAGTAGTCCCGACGCTTGGCTCACACACAATAAGGCACGAATTACAAAACAAAATCGCACTTAAAAATGATTCACACCCCTTTTTTTTTTTTCAAAACAAGTCGAGCCAGTGTGCCACAAAAAGTGGGAAACAAATCGCCCCGTCAAAATATCACGCCCTTTTCTTACCCAGACAATATAAAACGCACACCAATCCAATTACAATTGAAAAACCAAAGGTTCGATCTTAAACAAACAAAAGTATATACAACCAAAACAACCCAGTAAAAATGATTTACGCACCCAGCAAAAGTATATACAATTCCAAAAAAAACAACTCACGCCCCCCTTTATTGCTTTCCCAGAATAAACCAAACGAAATCAATCCACAAGTTTCGCAATGGAAACAAATCCTAGTAAAAGAATTTACGCACCAAATCAAGTTAATATTTTTCCATCTTTTTTTTTTTTTTTTTTTTTAATCGAAATTGGTTTCCAGGTTCCGAATTGGGTGCGAGGGTTCCAAGTGTTTGAAGTTGTTCGGTGAAGAGGGGTTTCGAAGTGGGTAGTTGGATTGGTGGATTCACGGTTTGTTGAAGGATGATTGGTATGTGAATGTTGAGGTTTGATGAGGTGGCTTTGCTGTAAGGAGTGGTGATGAAGGTGCGGTTTTGGTATTGTTGGCTGTTGAAGCTCAACCGGTCTTTGATTGTACGTTGGGGTGGTTGTGCGATTTGATGAGCGGTAGAGGGATGGTGCAGTTGCGGTGGAAGATGGTTTGTGAAAACACAAGGGAGGGGGTGGCGTGATTACAGTATGACGAAGATGGTAAGGTGAGGTACTGAAGGTTGTTGCTTTATGGAAAACGTGGGTTGAACTTGGTTATTTTTTTTTTTTTTTTTTTGCGGTTTGAAACTTAAAATTGTTAAATGGAGAAGTTAGAATGTTAACCTGGTAGATGGTGTACGATTGGATGTTGATGAATATTGGGGTAGTGGAAAGTATGGTCTGTTGTAGATTAGCGTGGATGTGAACCGTAAACTATGGTGTGATGAGGAAGAAGGGCAGAAATATCGATGAAGGTTGCTTTGGTTTTCAGGTATGGTGGTATTTTGGTGAGTTCAGATCTGTGAAGATGGTTTGGAGGATAGGAGATTGGCGTGAGAAGATGACGGCCTGGATGGTGGTGAACATCAGTTTGTAGTGATGTGAGGGTATTCGTGAGTTTGAGTATTGCAATGAGGGGTGTTGCAATGCATTGGAAGAAGTCTGTGTTTGTGATTTTTTTTTTCTTTTTTTTTTAATTATAAGAAGGGAAGAAAAGGTGTAAATGTCGAGAAATTGGAAGGAAATTGATCAAAGAAAAGGGAAAGAAGGAAAGAAAAAATTTGGCAAGATCTTTTTTTTTTAAAAAAAAAAAACAAAGAAAGAAAAGAAGAAATCAATCTAATGCAAAGAGGAAAGAAAGTGCAAAGAAAACAAACTGAATAAAGGAAATGGCAAGTTCTTTTTTTTTTCTCTTGATTAGTGGATGATTGTACCAATGAAATTGATATATCAAATCACCAACAAGATTTCTTTTTATATATGCACGAAAATTAAAGGAAAAATAAATAAATAAAATAAAACTAACACGAATCAGAAATTAAATAAATAATAACATTTAATCGTTACCTCCCCGGCAACGGCGCCAAAAACTTGATCGACGCTAATCTATGAATTAGAAAAGCGCGACATTTAAATTAAATTCTGCAAGCATACAGGTGTGTAGCATACAGGTCGAACACAGGGAGGTAGATTAAAATTAAATTATTTATCTAATCTCTTGGGCGAGTTAGACGAAGCCTGGAGATTTGTTTTGAAAACAATAAAATTGAAATTGCAAACTTATGATTATCGTCGAATCTAATCGAACGATTAATCACAAAAAAGTAAATAGCAAAGCAAGAACAAGAATGCAGAAATTAAAATTGCAAGAAAATAAGAACAACAAAAGGTAAATCAGGATTGTCGTTGAAACTAATCAAACGACTAATCTCTAAATTAAAAAAATTGTAAAATACAATTGGTGCTCTACCGAATCTAATCGTGTAGACAACACTAATTGCTAAAAAAATGCTAGAAAATAAAAGAACTTTATTAAGAAGAGAAAATATGATACAGGATGGTGGCTACAAGGGGATTACAAGGGTATTTATAGGAGAACCAAACCCTAACCCTAATTACAAATGGGCCTAGCCATTATATTACTAATTAGTTTACAATGAGAATCTCAAATGGGCCCTAGTTAAATCTACTAAATTTTTGGCCTTTCTTCTTTTCCTCTTGGTTCTTTGACAATTCTTCATTGATTTGTGAGGTGCAAAGCCCGTCTACCAATTATTTTCTTATCCAAAAAGCAATGTGATGTGAAATCTTCATCTGCAACGCAATCTGATCTCCATTTCCCTACTTTCCGGGTTGCATGCGGGCTGGTTTGGAATATCTGTAAACGTAACAAAACAATACCCAAGTGATATTTATTTATATACAAAAGATAAGATAATAGAGCATAAAATAAACACATTTCTATGTCAATCAATTCGCCTTTGTGAACGATTTAAGTTGGATTAATTACCGACGAGAATTGGGCAAAAAGACGGGTCGTTACAGTTGGTATCAGAGCTTTGGTTATACAAAGCTATGGGGTACGACATATTTTAAACAAATGATAGAACCCATCAGAGTTATAATATCTCATTAGAGATAGGGTTAGAAATGCCCTAGAATGAGATTTTGGAATATCCCATTGAGAGAGCATATTTTTAAATCTATATAAATTATTTTGAAACTAGGTAATCATTTTGAAAATGACTATTAGTTTGAAATATATTTGAAGATAAGGGTCTTGAGTGTTTTATTCGACGTCACGACTGGACTATCGAGTATGTAAGGATTTTGAATATACGTCTGATCAACGTATATACGAAGTCTAGTATATACTAGATAGATATAGAATCACACTCTAGTCGCTCGAGGATGATTTTGCTGATGACCATGGCACCATCAGCAACTATTTTCGATTTTCGAAAGTGGGATGACTATATGATTCCAGTTAAAACGTTGAGAAATACTTAAACTATTTCATATGTTGGAAATTTTAAAAGGATTTAATATAAGGACAATATGTAATAAATGCAAACAAACTATTTTGTTAACAACCAAAGAAGACAATTTAGAAGTAAACCTTATGTAAAGATTTGAAATCGTATGTAAGTGAGATAATTCATTGAGAAATAATATTAAAATATCAAACCACATTTCAAAATGGATCAACAAATATGGATTTTGTGATCAAAAAGTGTAATTAAGGAAGATATCATATTTCTCGACGAATGTTAAATAAGTAATAGACTCGAACGTATAACTAGTAGGAATTGTAAATGATAAAATGCAAATTAAACTATTTTGCCTAGAAGAAGATTTTTGCAATCAAACTTTCCTTAAGGAATTGAAGGTAATTTTGACTTAAGTTAAGAATTTGGTTAAAAAGACGATTTAAATTGTAACATATATCTAAGTGGGGGAGAAAATTTCTCTTTCCAGCTGGAACTGCATGAGCAATCAAAATAGAAAGTATTTAAATAGTAACCACTTACGATACAAAGAAAAATGAATTTGAAGTAAGATTTACTCAAGAGGAAGTAATGAAAAAAAAAACCGAATATCCTAGGAATAAACTACTTATAATTGTATCCTTATGTGCGCTCGACTTTCCTAGCTTGGCCTAAGTTAGTCCGATTGCTTAATTTGAATCATTGAGTAGCGTCGTTCATCCCTTTCCTTAAGCTTGGTCGAATATCTTGACTCGAATCATTGTACGTTTGAACTACCTATACGCGTGTTCGTGGGTGCACTTGACTTTCTTGTCGAGATCTTGTTTGAGAATTTGAACCACACATATTGGTCTTAAGTAGTCCATCTTTTGGATTTAGGCGTGCTTTGATTCAAGCCATTATACCTTTTGATGCTCATTGGATATTGAACTTCTGTATTAAACCCATGGAATTTGACTTGATTCATGTATGTATACCCCATTTGCTTTTGTCGAACGAAGTCTAGTTTTAAATTCAAACTAGATAATGGTGATCTATCCAAAATATTATATTAATGGAGTCTCAATAAATGAACGTTGCATAGTATTTGAAAACGTTTAAAGGATCTAACTTATGCAAGAAATTTTGATTTAAATATTAGTTGATTTCGAAAATTTACCTCTAGTGTTTTGGAATTAATATGTGGGATAACGCTAGTTTGAAACACACATGATAGGTCAGAGTAGCGTAACGGAAGCGTATGGGCATTTTAAATAGGAAACCGAAAGTTGTATACTTCGAAATTGAAATTTTAGTGAACAAATTGTTTTCCAACTAGTTAAAAGTGATGAATGATTCATAAAGAGATTTCGATGGCTTGAATCCCGATATTTTGAAATGTTTAGAAAACGAAAAGTATTTCTAAATTATGAATTGAGAAATGATTTACAACTTCGGAATATGAAATGATTTGGTTTGTTCGAGTAAGCGTGACTAAAACTGGGTTGTGATGAGGGATTGGATTTTGTATGATTGGGTGGTACTTAGTGGCCCTGTCATGAGGATGAACTTCTCGAACAAATAATGTACAGACTTGATCATAGCATGTTTGAAATTTGAAAGCAAATTTAGTTTTTGAAAACCCCGAAGTAAATTTATGCGTATAGAAGAAATATATAATATTTCAATGGTTTGTGATGAAATGGGATTCCAAGTCAGAAAAATCATTTTTAGATTTTCAAATGCGTTGTGAACTATGACTTGTAATCATAATATAAACTCAAACTTCTTTAATTAATTTTTCCGAAATTTTTTCTTTCTAACATAATGATTTAAGTTTATTTAATTAAGCTTGGATATAAAAAGGTTTTTGCAAATTTAATCATATGAATTTTTTTTCCTCTATAAGTTGCTCTAATAAGTTTAGACCTAATATAAGAATTTGTAAGTTTAACAAATTTATTTTGCTTATAGATAATTTCACGATCCCCCCTTTTCGAGGACGAAAAGCCTTAAGTGGGGGAGAATGTAACGATCCAAGATTTTTTAAAATCAAATTTGAATTTAATATGAATTTTAAATAAATTTTGGATGGTTTGAATAAATTTAAATAAAATTTTAAGGCTATATTATTATTTTAAATTGATCGAAATTAATTTCATTTGCGAAATTTTGTTATAACAATATTTGTTTTGGGGTATGGTTCGTCATTAGTCGAACTATTAAAATGAATTGTAATTCAGTTAATAAAATTGATTAGAATCTGTAATTAAATTTTAATTAAATATTCATTTCAAATTTTTGTTCAGCTTCAGTTCGCGTAATCTTAAAATATTTTATAGAATTTTTCTGTAATTTTTAATTTGGAAAATAAACATATATTTTTCTAATGTATTTTAGGGTAACTATGGTCCCTTTTGACACTTTACAGAACTAATCAACCGGTTTGTTTTATTTTTGTTTTGGGATCATGGCATAATAATGTACACGATTATAATGTTAGTTTACTGTCAACGATTTTCGATTAAAAAAAAAAATGAAATAAATCGAAAAGGAAAATTTAGTGTGCAAAGTACAAATGAAAAGGAAAAAGACATGCCAAAATATAGGATCTAAAACATGGAAGGCAAATAAATGTATGGTGAGACAAATGGCAACATGGAGCCACGTTTTGTACCTAGCAATACATTTTTCTTTCATGCCTTTTTTTCTCCTGTATGTGTCCATTTAGTTTCCACGCATGTATGTGCATGCGGAATATTTTAAGAAAAGAAAAAAATTTAAAATCAAAACGTGGCAGGCAAATAAATGGAAGGTGGGAAAAGTGGATGCTTATTTACACGTGCACTCACCATTGTTTAAGTTAATACAAAGCTTCACCTCTCTCACATGTCTCTTATTCCAAACTTTAGTTTCATTTCTCCCCCACTCCTCCTGATAGCTTCCGCCGTTTCTATGTTAATAAAAAAAGGGGGGGGGGGAGAAAACGCAAAGCGTGAGAAGGCAAAACGTGAGAAGCCTGCATGCCTTCCTTTGGCCTATTCCACTTCTGTCCCTTCCGCAATAGAAAAAAAAAATCAATCCTACAAAACATGAACTGTGCATGCGCGGTCCATGCCGAGACCATCCTCTTGCTTAGTCCGATCCTGTGTATTTTTCCAGATCTAAAGTTGGGTCAAAAAAAAAAAAAAAAAAAGGAAAAAAAAAGAAGAAGATCAGCGTTGCATATACCTGCTCGCGCAAGAGAAATATAGAAGGAGGACAAGCTGCAGCGTTACATGCGTGTGGTTCGAACACGAAGAAGACGCTCTTCCATTTACAAAAAAAAAAAAAAAAAAGGAAAAAAAGAGACAGAAAGGAGAACGAAAAGAGAGAAAGGCTAGAAGAAAAGAAGGAGAGCACGTAGGAATGTCGGAGTCTGGAAACAGAGAAGCGGTGAATTCTTTGGAAAACTAATTTGGTGAGAACATTTAATAAAATTTTATTTTAGAAATGGTTAATTATAATTAGCTGATAATTATAATTTGTTAGCGCTATTAATGGCTATTGAATGTTGATTGTTGTGTGATGTTGGGTGAATATGTACGTTGTTAGAACGCACCGGTCACAGCGTTATTAAACATGACACTTGCACACAATAAATTGTATGTCTAATGGTTGTTTACAATGAATGATGCATGTCTGTCGATTTAGATGGTTTAGTTTAATTGTATGAAACACACACACTGTAGTTGCGGATTTATGTGGATCGTCGATTAAATCCTCCTTCCCATGAACAACATTTTTTTTTATATTAAATATTTGGAGATTTAGCTGAATTTAGTTTGAATGGAAATAGGTTGTAAAATTTAAAACACTAACGCAATATTGAAATAAATATATATTGGTTCATTATTTTACGATACGCTTTGAAATAATTAGACAAGTTGGAAATAACGTATTGAGTTTGATTAAATGAATTTGTTTATGCAAATAGAGTTGTTTTCTATTATTTGAGAACCTACAAGGATCAATAAATGTTCATATAAACGATTTTTGGAATTAAAGAGGTTTGTAATATAGATCAGATAATGATCGGAATATGTTTTCAGCATTTAACAATTGGATGAGATTTGTAAAATTATCCTTTTTAAAGTTTCGAGGTAATTGGGAAATATTTTAAATTTTAAATAATGACTTTTGAAGCGATTTGGAGCTCGAATGCAAATATAAAATATTATCCGAAAATGGTTTAAAGTTAAGTTACGAAACTTGGTTATATTAATCGTTATATGATTTGAATTGAACGCGTCGTGTAACAACAGTTCATTTATATTGATATTATTTCAAACGACCATACTTGAACATTTAAATCAAGTTTACATGAACAAGAAGCATTGAGTTCTATTTACATTGACTTTTGAATAGAAAGAAATTTTCAGATTGCGGCATATGCTTTCAAGTTATGTTTAAAAAGGCTATATTTGTAGTTTAACGGCCGTAATAAGGAATCCATTAAAATGGATTATAAGTCGTTGGGAATTCGGAAAAATTGATTTAAACCATTTTATGACTTGATATGAAGGATATGATTTTAATGATTTGCAATTTTTCTATAGTGCCTTACATTTTCGTTTAGATGGTTTGGGTTTGAAGTTTGTAAGTCATTAACCATGAGTTGAAACCAAAATGGATTTGTGAAGTATTTTGGAAGCTTTAAAGGAATTATAGGAATGATAACCAAAATAAAGGAATTATGTTTTGAGTTTGAGGTTGGCAACGAATATGGAATTTCTAAAGACAATTAAGTTGGTAACAGGATTTAAAGAACTTGAAATGAGTCCAACCTTAAATGAATTGAGTACGATTGGGAAGGAGATTGAATTGAAAATTTCATATGATCCATGAAAATCGATTTAAGAATACGCTGATTACTTGGAAAGACCGGGATCGGATTTAAGTTCGAAAACCATTCCAAGTAATAATACGACGCATGAAGTAGAAGAAAGACTTGGAATCGACGAATGAAGACCGTGGTTCTTCACATCGAACGGACGGATTGCCGATTGGTTTCTTTACTGATAGCTACAGTAGAGAGATGCCCCTATTTCCGGAGTGGCAGGAAGTCCGAACGTATGGGGAGAACTTTTGGATTTTGTTCCGTTCAGACCCAGGACAGACTTGTATGGATGGTGTGTCTGACATTGAAATTGACCACATAGCACTGATCTCCGTTAATATATATCGGATTTGTGGCAAATATTTTATCCTCATCTCTAAGTCATCTGAACTTAGAGGGTATGCATTGATTGAAATCAGTGATATGTCGTGAATTGTCAATGTGACATACCCGAGTTATGAACGAGCTAGTATGATCATGGCATTGCTTATCTAGGCATGCTTTGTGTATGACGTGACATCGACAAACCTCACACCCCGGATGATGAGAAACTGGCGGTTAGGTTGTGTATATATATATATGAATTGATGATGACCGCTGCAGCAGTGGGAAACCACTTATGACTTATGGAATAGGGTATGTTCGGGGGGCCGTGTCTGGTCGAAAACCGTTGATCTACCTCGCGATTTGTATTGGTGTCCGCGTCTGGATGAAAAACCCGTGATTACATTTCGTTTGTGTTCCGATTGATCTTTCGTGCCAGGAATCATCAAGTTGGAAACCCAAATCTCCAATACGAGCCATACGATTTTGGGTTGTATATATATATGGCGACATAATATTATGGGTATTATGCCGTCTAGGATTAATACATTTATTTGCGAAATGGTTTTCCATACTATATATAATATTAAAAGAGGAATTTCACGTATGAAAGCATGTTTGGTTATCATAAGATAAAACTCTCCCATCTGGTGTGCGCTTGCATTGTGTGATGTGGGACGGGCTTATGATAGCTTCATTTTCAAAAGGTCATTGCGTAATTTTATGCACAAGTGTTCACATGGAGTAAACCCGTTCCGCCTTAGCGGCGTGGTCCGGTGAATTTCCCAACTTTAAAATAAACCTTAAGCAAATGTTTTATGTTCTCACACCAGTCCCATGACTGACCTGGAGTTTATTGTTCCTTCCTAAACTCTGGGTGCCCATGAATTTTCACATGGGCAGCTAGTAGTTTAGTTTTACAGTTATAGATCGTTGGAGCAAGATTCGAAGCACTTTCTGGATTGGAGTTCACGCTAGGGTTTGGAGCTTCCGCTACATCATACTGTTTCTTCCACTGAGAGTATATTTATTTTTCTTCCGCTGTATAAGTTGTAATCTGATATTCTATGTAACTCTGATGTAATATTGTATTATGCAATGAAACGTTCTATTATTTTGTTCAATATATGTAAGTACCCATAACAATTCGCCTTTGTGAACGATTTAAGTTGGATTAATTACCGACGAGAATTGGGCAAAAAGACGGGTCGTTACATACGGACTCTAAAAATTACAAAAAATATATTTCTAGTTATGGTTTGACGATACGGTTCTAACAAGACTAATTTCGTCGAATTCTGAGACCGTTTGAAAAATGGCCATTTTCAAGTCGATTAAATTTGACTAAAACTGACAAAACACATTTTCTTTCGCCACGCTCACATATTAATTCGAAAAATTCTGGAAAATTAAACTTAACAATAATTTGACATTCCGACTCTAACAAAAGTGGTTTCGTCGAAAATAGAGGTCGTTTGCAAAATGGATATTTTTAAGGGACATATATTATATTAAAATATATATAAATTCTACAACGACTTTTCTAAATTTTAATCTGGACATAACTTTCTATTTTCAAAGTGAAATTTCAGTTTCTCAGATTTGTTAGGAAGATATGATTAAACAGATTTAAATATTTCTTGTTTCGTTCAATTCCGATTCAAAATGAATCCTGTACATTCAGTTAAAGTTTGAAATCGAATTTTCCAACTGCAGCGCTGTTTTAAACTCCTTTTATAACTAAATTAAATTTATTCGTTTTAAAATAAATTTTTAGTCGTTATTCTTTAAAATAAATTATTTTAAATATTAAAAATCCATTAAAATTTCTAAAATAAAAATTTTAAATTTGCCCTAAAATTCCGGGTTGTTACAATTGCCCCCACTTAAAATCTTTTTGTCCTCGAAAAGGAACGTAGCTAAAAGTTATTTAATTTAACCAACTCAACTTTAAATTTTTATTTATTGGTTTCAATAATTTATCATTCTAATATTTTAATTAGTGAAACTAATTATCCAACATCACAACCAACAATCAATTAGGTGATTAACTTTTCAAATATACACAACTTTTATATATAGTCAAAAATCATATTTTTAGTGCAAACCACGGCAATGTGTACTAACTAAGTTTTGGTTCTCATACCAGTTAATGGAAATATATAGAAATCCCACTATCGAAACTCGAACATAATTTCTGATGATGTTTCGAACCACCATCAGAACATCTCCGTGCGACTAGAGTGTGATTCTATATCTATCCAGTATATTAAAACTTCGAATATCCATTAATTACTCGTATATTCGAAATCTTTATATACTCGATTGTCCATATTAAAATATAATATACTCAAATACATATATTTAGATAAAATTTTCAAAACTAATTTTTTTTTCAATTTTTTTTAAAGAAAATAATACTCTTCATTCTAGGATACTACTGATCTAATCTCTAACGAGTTATTCTTATTGGATATTACTAATCCAATCTCTGATGAATTCTTTAGTTCAGTTCTAATGTGCCTTGTTCTCGAGCTCTGTAAACCAAAGCTCCGATACCACATGTTATGACCCAAACTTCCCAGTAAAGGAAAGCTTGGATTGCCTTGAGAACAATACACATCAGAGCACAAACCGAAGAACACTTTATTGCTGATTACAATAATTACATCAAAGTACAAGAATATAATAGAGTATGAATACTTATTACACAATAGAAATACAATAATATCAGAGATTTAAATTACATTTAAATAGCAGCGGAAAAATAATACAAATATACAACTGAAAGGAATACACGGATATAGAGCTTTCCGAATATCGCTTCAGCTATGAACCAGGATCCTGTAAATATATCTGCAAAAAGCTACTCGACTGCCCGTGTGGAAATTATGGGCACCCGAGTTTGCCAGTGAAACAAACTACTAGTCAGTCATGGGACTGGTATGAGAAATCTAACTTAACTTATATAATAATAAGGCTAATCACAGGACCACGCCGCTAACGCGGAACGGGTTTACTCCATTGGATTGCCAGTGCATAAAATAAATTAAATCGTCAAACAACGCAATGCTTTTTAGAAAAATGAAACCATTATAAGACTCAAGTCCCAACACACAATGCAACGCAAACTGGAGTATAGAGTTTTACCTTGTAATGGTCAAAAAAGCTTGATACGGTAAAAACGGATTTGATATTGTTACTAGTATATATATATATATGTTTCAAAAACAATTTCAATCATAATGTATCAATCATAGAGGACATAGCACCTTATCCTACTACGTCGCCATACTAGTTCTACAATCAAAACCGCATGGTGTCGTATTGGAGGTTGGTTTTCCATCATGAAATCGAGGCTAGGGATCGTCCTCTCTGATTCGAGACACTCTAGCAAATGCCTCAGGATCCCTCGCAGTGAACCCTTGGATCTTCAGGGCCGGTTGAGACGACCCGATTTCCCGTTCTCACGGAAACAAGGTTATCTTTGGAATATAACACAGAAACATATAATAGCAGAACAGAATTAAATAAATACACCAGATATGAACAACAAAATATACTGGATAAAATAATCATCAGAGTTACACAGTATACAGGATCTTACTTAGTACAAATACAGTTCAGCTATACACAAATGTCTACAGCGGAAATAAACAAAATATGTACAATAGGAGCTGAACAGCATAAAAAGAAATAAATGATAGAATCCATCTTCAGCTCCAGCTATCCAGAAAGAACCAGCTAAACCTGAATACAAGGCTGCCCGTGTAGAAAAAGGGGCACCCGAGTTTGAGAGTGAAACAAACTACGAGTCAGTCATGGGACTGGTATGAGAAATCTACTCAACACATATATTTTGGCTAATCACAGGACCACGCCACTTTCGTGGAACGGGTTTACTCCATTGGATCGCCAGTGCTTTAAAACAAATCTTTCTTTTAAACATCGATATGCTTTTTATAAAAATGAAGCCATTATAAGACTCAGTTCCCATCACACAATGCAACGCAAACCGGAGGATAGAGTTTTACCTTATAATGGCCAAAATATGATTGATACGAATAAAACAAAGGCATTTGATATTATTGCTAGTGTCAATATGTTTTGAAAACAATTTCAAATCATAACTATCAATCATAGACGGCATGGGTACCATATATCATGTCGCCATATATATATACAATCAAAACTTCACGATGTCGTATTTGGAAATTGGATTTCCGTCATGAACCAAGGCAAAAGATAGTCCTTACCGAATTCGAGACTGCCTAGCCCGAGTCTCAGGCAAGCGCGCAGGCAAGCCTTGGATCGTTAGGGCCGGTCCACATGGAGTGGATTAAAATGCCTGAGCACTACGTTTCGCCGCCCTTTGGGGCGTAAGCGAGCCAACGAATGACTCCATCGGACCCGGATCGTCCGATCTAACCGAGGCGCCTCGCAACAGCAACAACCACATAAGTCAAACTCGTCAGGGCGTGTAAAACCACTGACGCCACTTTTAGCTAGGAGGAAACGTAGGCCCTCCCTGAGGTCCTTTCTCCCGTTTCTGGTTCATACCGGGGTGTGAGGCTCGCGAATTCACGTTATACACAAAGCTACGCCACACAGGCGGTGCTTTGATCATCACCACAAGACTTTGCTTTTCAACAGAAGCCCCGATCACTGCATCTTAGCATGCCACACAGGCAATTCACGCCATGCGATTGATGTCCATCGATATACAACCTCTGAGCTCGTACGTCTCAGAAAAGGGCGTTAAGCAAAAGAATAAATTCTCCGCCGCCAAACAGATGTATATTTAACAGAAATCAATCAACACAGAATAAACTCCAATGTCAGACACACAGTCCATCTACAAGTCCGTTCTGGGTCTGAACGAAACCGGAGGCACTAAATACCTCGCAAACCCATCGATCCCCACGTACGTCTGGACGATCACCACTTATTATCCATATTTCGGGATGCCTCCCAATCAGGACCTCGGTTACCATCCAAACGAGGTGAAGATCTCCGGTCTTCGACCATCGTCTTCATCTTCGACTTTCAATCGTCGGCCAATTATTTGAAATGAGAATTAACTCGGCCTTTTCAAATAATTCACGTATATTTAGAATTTCAAATCGATTTATTTCAATGGTTAAATTATTCGACAACACCAATATTGTTCTTTAATGTAATTTTCACACCAAACACATTCAACCATCAAAAGCCACATAAATCGAGCAAATTCAGTTTATTTCTATTCCATATCGCTTATGATATTTTATAACGATTTATCGCTATTTTTATTTATTTTAAAATAGCCATTTTATTCAAAACGACGCTTCGGGCCATAAGGCGGTCGTGGCGCTGTTTTTCTTCAGATTTGATTTACACATATCTGAAAATCTAACTGTTGGATCTTCACAAAATTTACATCATTAGAAAGGTCTTTTCAAAACGAATCCAACGGTTCCAGTTTCGGGAAAATCCGACGGTCGGATCTCCCGGTACAATCGTTTGAAATTTCGATTTCAAAATACGAACTGCAGCGTCGTTATTCGATTAAATATAATTCTATTTATATTTATAAATAAATAAAATCGATTCTGGCGCTGTTTTTCTTCAAATTTGAATTAAACATTCCAGACAATCCAACCGTTGGATTTTTACAAGGTTGGTGCCGTTGGAAAAATTATTCCAAGGCGAACCCGACGGTTGAGGTTTCGGGAAAATCCAATGGTCGGATTTCCCGCACTAGTCGTTTGAAATCACGGTTTCAAAATACGAACTGCACGGCTTCGTTTCGTTTTAATTTTATTTATATTTATATAAATATAGTTCATTCAACAATTTCAATATCGTTTTCACTTCAAATATTTTTCTAACGCCTTAAATTTTGGAAAAATTTCGCCATAACCTCCCCTGCACCGGGAGCATCGGGAAATCGCAAATAGCGTTCCCGGTCCTTCTAATCTCAAAAAGAAAAAGGAAAAGCCAAGCGGCTAGCCAACAGGCTCAAAATCATCACCCAAACAAATCAGTAAATGTGTACCTATTTGTCGGGCACAAAATTTTATTCTTCTTCTCTAGCCCCTTTGCTATAACCTGTTCAATGAACATTGCATGCACATATATATACAGTTCTTATCATTTATCAATTTCTATTCGACTTCATATTCGATTTCTATTTGGTTTAAAAACTCCATTCATTCTAATATTACATAAATAGGTGCAAATCATTTCATTAGCTAATTAATGAATATTTCATCTCATATATGTTTATTTCGAACAAGTGGCTATTTTTAACACTTCACATTTCAACGATTTATGCATACAATAAAAATGCGATTTTTATTGTAAAACGATTCATTTCAAAACACTATTTTTCTATATAGTTCATATAGTCGATAAAAGGTGATTTTTATTATCAAACAATTTATTTCAAAATATGAATACCATTCAACACATGAATTTCTAATCAACGAATGAATATCAATTCAACACATGAATGTTTTCTATAGTTTCTATATATAGATAAAAATGTGATTTTTATTATCGAACAATTTATTTCAAAATATGAATACCATTCAACACATGAATTTCTAAACAACGAATGAATATCAATTCAACACATGAATGTTTTCTATAGTTTCTATATATAGATAAAAATGTGATTTTTATTATCGAACAATTTATTTCAAAATATGAATACCATTCAACACATGAATTTCTAAACAACGAATGAATATCAATTCAACACATGAATGTTTTCTATAGTTTCTATATATAGATAAAAATGTGATTTTTATTATCGAACAATTTATTTCAAAATATGAATACCATTCAACACATGAATTTCTAAACAACGAATGAATATCAATTCAACACATGAATGTTTTCTATAGTTTCTATATATAGATAAAAATGTGATTTTTATTATCGAACAATTTATTTCAAAATATGAATACCATTCAACACATGAATTTCTAAACAACGAATGAATATCAATTCAACACATGAATGTTTTCTATAGTTTCTATATATAGATAAAAATGTGATTTTTATTATCGAACAATTTATTTCAAAATATGAATACCATTCAACACATGAATTTCTAATCAACGAATGAATATCAATTCAACACATGAATGTTTCCTATAGTTTCTATATATAGATAAAAATGTGATTTTTATTATCGAACAATTTATTTCAAAATATGAATACCATTCAACACATGAATTTCTAAACAACGAATGAATATCAATTCAACACATGAATGTTTTCTATAGTTTCTATATATAGATAAAAATGTGATTTTTATTATCGAACAATTTGTTTCAAAATATGAATACCATTCAACACATGAATTTCTAAACAACGAATGAATATCAATTCAACACATGAATGTTTTCTATAGTTTCTATATATAGATAAAAATGTGATTTTTATTATCGAACAATTTATTTCAAAATATGAATACCATTCAACACATGAATTTCTAATCAACGAATGAATATCAATTCAACACATGAATGTTTTCTATTCAATGAATAAATATAGTTTAAGCAAATGAAAATAATTCAAACACACGAATATTATTCAAAATTTCGGCAGCATAACGGCAGGGTAGTTAAACCGGCACCGTCCCTAGTACGGCTCCTCGCTCTACCTTAAAACCTCGCGGTTTTTGACAATGGGAATCATGCATCTAGTTCGCACGCAGGCGGCATGTATATATTTATTTCATTTCCACAAACTAATCCTATGTGGTTTCAACCAAATATTTTTCAACCACAAATGGGTATTTTTCAACCGCAATCAACCAATATCAATCACAAACAATCCCAAACAATCATTCAATTTTCACAACAATTTCAACCAATAAATATCGTCCATGGTTTGTGGACGAGGGGCGTATATATATATATATATATATATATATATATATATATATATATATATAGAAATTCACTTTCATTTCACACACATATATTTATATTTTTAAATCAGAAATCTCACCAATAGCTATCCAACTGCACGACACTTCCTTTATAGAAATCTTCGCCTATTTCGCCTTCTTGTCGCTTTCGCCCGTATTCTCTACATATGTAAAAATCGAATTTTTACGATGCTATTCAATATATAAAAATCGAATTTTAAAGATATAGATTCCGCCTTTTCAAAAATAAAGATTATATCTTTAATATTCCTACGATGTAAAAATTATATTTTTATTACTTCAAAAAATATAATTTTCATATCTTACTTCTTTTAAATTAAAATTTGTTTTAAAACCTTTAGAAAATCAGTTTTATCATCTTTTTAAAAATCAGTTTTTACTTCCTATAAAAAAAATCAGTTTTAACTTTTACATAATTCAGTTTTTCTTTTTATTAAAAATCAGTTTTTCTTTTTATTAAAAATCAATTTTTAATTGCTTTTAAAATCAGTTTTTCTTTTTATTAAAAATTAGTTTTTCTTTTTATTAAAAATCAGTTTTTAATTGCTTTTAAAATCAGTTTTTCTTTTTATTAAAAATCAGTTTTTCTTTTTATTAAAAATCAGTTTTTAATTGCTTTTAAAATCAGTTTTTCTTTTTATTAAAAATCAGTTTTTCTTTTTATTAAAAATCAGTTTTCAATTGCTTTTCAAAATCAGTTTATAAATCTAAAAAAAAAAAATCAGTGTATAAATCTAAAAAAAATAGTAATTAGTTTTTGCAAAACAAAATTAAAATAAAAATAAAATAACCCTAATCGCTCACCTCAGGCTGCGAAGAGGGAGGGAAGAAGGAGGAGGCGTCGATGTGGTGTTCGGTGGTGTCGCGGTTGCTCGATGGCGTTCGTCGGCGGCAGGCTTCAGGGGGGCGTCGCGACTTCGAGACGAGGCGGCAGGGTGTTCGAGGGCTTCGGGGTCTTCGGTAGTGAGGGCGGCGTCGAGGGGTTCGTCGGCGTCTCGAGGGGGGGGGGGGCGGCTCGATTGATTTAGTTTTTTTTTTTTTTTTTGTTTCTGAATAATGAATCGGGGGGGGGGGGGGGGGCAATGAAGAAAAGGAGGGAGAGAAAATTAAAATATTTTTTTTATTAATTAATTATTTAATTTTGGTAAAAAGGGTTGACTTTTACATACGACCTCGAAACGAGGCCCACCGCCTGTCGCCCATAGCGTTTTACCCTCATTTCGAACACAATGGGATATGTATCGCAAGCTGATTTGATCGTTACAATCAGTTTCCTTTTGAATTTTCATTTAAATCACTATATTGAATTTTAAACGCACGTTTCAAATTACCGGGGTCACATACTAACTAGAAAAATTCCAGAAAAATATTTTCTAGCTTCGTATTGACGATATGGTCCTAACAAAACTAGTTTCGTCGAATTCTGAGGCCGTTTGCAAAATGACCAATTTCCAGTCGATTAAAATCAACGGAAACTGGTTAAACGCGTTTTCCTTTGCCACGCTCACATATTGATTCGAAAAATTATGAAATTTGAAACCTAGCAATAACTTGACACTGCGGATCCAACAAAAGTGGTTTCGTCGAAATCCGAGGTCTTTTGCAAAATGTCCATTTTTAAGGGCCTGAATTCCATAGCGACTATTCAGAATTTTCAACTGGACATACCTTTTGATTCCCGCTATCAAATTTCGATTGGTCGGATTCGTTAGAAAGATATCATCAATTAGATTCCATTATTTTTGGTTTCACTAAGATCCTGATTGTTTTGCACCCGGTATATTCAATTGAAGTTTGAAATCGAATTATCGAACTACCGCGCCATTTTCAATTCTATATATAATTATAATTAATTATATTCGTTTTCAAATGTCGATTCAAACTCAGTTTTCATCGCCATTATTTAAAATATTTATTTTAAATATTTAAAATCCATAATTTTAGCCAATTTAAAAATTTTAAATTGGTTCAGATTTTCTAGGTCGTTACAATCTCCCCCACTTAAAACTTTTCGTCCCCGAAAAGGAATAAAGTCGAAAGTGGTTTGATAAATCTACAGTCACACAATACAACAACCAATCCAATTGTTTTTAACCTTTTAACTTTTCAAATATATCTTTTATATATTCAAAAAAATTATATTTCTAAAACCAGACTATATATATATATAATCACAAATACGTTATTTAAAAAAACATATTACTCTCGACTCGTTCTGAGGCACTTCTGACCCCATCTCTAACGAGTTGTTCTGATTCTGCTATACTCATACTAGGATATTGCTAATCCTATCTGTATAGAGTTACCCGTCCTAGAACACTACTGATTCTATTTCTGACGAGTTCGTTCAGATGTTATATTCCAGAACTAAGCTTAACCAAAGCTCTGATACCACGATGAGACGACCCGATTTCCCGTTCTCACGGAAACAAGGTTATCTTTGGAATATAACACAGAAACATATAATAGCAGAATAGAATTAAATAAATACACCAGATACGAACAACAAAATATACTAGATAAAATAATCATCAGAGTTACACAGTATACAGGATCTTACTTAGTACAAATACAGTTCAGCTATACATAAATGTCTACATCGGAAATAAACAAAATATGTACAATAGGAGCTGAACAGCATAAAAAGAAATAAATGATAGAATCCATCTTCAGCTCCAGCTATCCAGAAAGAACCGGCTAAACCTGAATACAAGGCTGCCCATGTAGAAAAAGGGGCACCCGAGTTTGAGAGTGAAACAAACTACGAGTCAGTCATGGGACTGGTATGAGAAATCTACTCAACACATATATTTTGGCTAATCACAGGACCACGCCACTTTCGTGGAACGGGTTTACTCCATTGGATCGCCAGTGCTTTAAAACAAATCTTTCTTTTAAACATCGCTATGCTTTTTATAAAAATGAAGCCATTATAAGACTCAGTTCCCATCACACAATGCAACGCAAACCGGAGGATAGAGTTTTACCTTATAATGGCCAAAATATGATTGATACGAATAAAACAAAGGCATTTGATATTATTGCTAGTGTCAATATGTTTTGAAAACAATTTCAAATCATAACTATCAATCATAGACGGCATGGGTACCATATATCATGTCGCCATATATATATACAATCAAAACCGCACGATGTCGTATTTGGAAATTGGATTTCCGTCATGAACCAAGGCAAAAGATAGTCCTTACCGAATTCGAGACTGCCTAGCCCGAGTCTCAGGCAAGCGCGCAGGCAAGCCTTGGATCGTCAGGGCCGGTCCACACGGAGTGGATTAAAATGCCTGAGCACTACGTTTCGCCGCCCTTTGGGGCGTAAGCGAGCCAACGAATGACTCCATCGGACCCGGATCGTCCGATCTAACCGAGGCGCCTCGAAACAGCAACAACCACATAAGTCAAACTCGTCAGGGCGTGTAAAACCACTGACGCCACTTTTAGCTAGGAGGAAACGTAGGCCCTCCCTGAGGTCCTTTCTCCCGTTTCTGGTTCATACCGGGGTGTGAGGCTCGCGAATTCACGTTATACACAAAGCTACGCCACACAGGCGGTGCTTTGATCATCACCACAAGACTTTGCTTTTCAACAGAAGCCCCGATCACTGCATCTTAGCATGCCACACAGGCAATTCACGCCATGCGATTGATGTCCATCGATATACAACCTCTGAGCTCGTACGTCTCAGAGAAGGGCGTTAAGCAAAAGAATAAATTCTCCGCCGCCAAACAGATGTATATTTAACAGAAATCAATCAACACAGAATAAACTCCAATGTCAGACACACAGTCCATCTACAAGTCCGTTCTGGGTCTGAACGAAACCGGAGGCACTAAATACCTCGCAAACCCATCGATCCCCACGTACGTCTGGACGATCACCGCTTATTATCCATATTTCGGGATGCCTCCCAATCAGGACCTCGGTTACCATCCAAACGAGGTGAAGATCTCCGGTCTTCGACCATCGTCTTCATCTTCGACTTTCAATCGTCGGCCAATTATTTGAAATGAGAATTAACTCGGCCTTTTCAAATAATTCACGTATATTTAGAATTTCAAATCGATTTATTTCAATGGTTAAATTATTCGACAACACCAATATTGTTCTTTAATGTAATTTTCACATCAAACACATTCAACCATCAAAAGCCACATAAATCGAGCAAATTCAGTTTATTTCTATTCCATATCGCTTATGATATTTTATAACGATTTATCGCTATTTTTATTTATTTTAAAATAGCCATTTTATTCAAAACGATGCTTCGGGCCATAAGGCGGCCGTGGCGCTGTTTTTCTTCAGATTCGATTTACACATATCTGAAAATCTAACCGTTGGATCTTCACAAAATTTACATCATTAGAAAGGTCTTTTCAAAACGAATCCAACGGTTCCAGTTTCGGGAAAATCCGACGGTCGGATCTCCCGGTACAATCGTTTGAAATTTCGATTTCAAAATACGAACTGCAGCGTCGTTATTCGATTAAATATAATTCTATTTATATTTATATATAAATAAAATCGATTCTGGCGCTGTTTTTCTTCAAATTTGAATTAAACATTCCAGACAATCCAACCGTTGGATTTTTACAAGGTTGGTGCCGTTGGAAAGATTATTCCAAGGCGAACCCGACGGTTGAGGTTTCGGGAAAATCCAATGGTCGGATTTCCCGCACTAGTCGTTTGAAATCACGGTTTCAAAATACGAACTGCACGGCTTCGTTTCGTTTTAATTTTATTTATATTTATATAAATATAGTTCATTCAACAATTTCAATATCGTTTTCACTTCAAATATTTTTCTAACGCCTTAAATTTTGGAAAAATTTCGCCATAACCTCCCCTGCACCGGGAGCATCGGGAAATCGCAAATAGCGTTCCCGGTCCTTCTAATCTCAAAAAGAAAAAGGAAAAGCCAAGCGGCTAGCCAACAGGCTCAAAATCATCACCCAAACAAATCAGTAAATGTGTACCTATTTGTCGGGCACAAAATTTTATTCTTCTTCTCTAGCCCCTTTGCTATAACCTGTTCAATGAATATTGCATGCACATATATATACAGTTCTTATCATTTATCAATTTCTATTCGACTTCATATTCGATTTCTATTTGGTTTAAAAACTCCATTCATTCTAATATTACATAAATAGGTGCAAATCATTTCATTAGCTAATTAATGAATATTTCATCTCATATATGTTTATTTCGAACAAGTGGCTATTTTTAACACTTCACATTTCAACGATTTATGCATACAATAAAAATGCGATTTTTATTGTAAAACGATTCATTTCAAAACACTATTTTTCTATATAGTTCATATAGTCGATAAAAGGTGATTTTTATTATCAAACAATTTATTTCAAAATATGAATACCATTCAACACATGAATTTCTAATCAACGAATGAATATCAATTCAACACATGAATGTTTTCTATAGTTTCTATATATAGATAAAAATGTGATTTTTATTATCGAACAATTTATTTCAAAATATGAATACCATTCAACACATGAATTTCTAAACAACGAATGAATATCAATTCAACACATGAATGTTTTCTATAGTTTCTATATATAGATAAAAATGTGATTTTTATTATCGAACAATTTATTTCAAAATATGAATACCATTCAACACATGAATTTCTAAACAACGAATGAATATCAATTCAACACATGAATGTCTTCTATTGTTTCTATATATAGATAAAAATGTGATTTTTATTATCGAACAATTTATTTCAAAATATGAATACCATTCAACACATGAATTTCTAAACAACGAATGAATATCAATTCAACACATGAATGTTTTCTATAGTTTCTATATATAGATAAAAATGTGATTTTTATTATCGAACAATTTATTTCAAAATATGAATACCATTCAACACATGAATTTCTAAACAACGAATGAATATCAATTCAACACATGAATGTTTTCTATAGTTTCTATATATAGATAAAAATGTGATTTTTATTATCGAACAATTTATTTCAAAATATGAATACCATTCAACACATGAATTTCTAATCAACGAATGAATATCAATTCAACACATGAATGTTTCCTATAGTTTCTATATATAGATAAAAATGTGATTTTTATTATCGAACAATTTATTTCAAAATATGAATACCATTCAACACATGAATTTCTAAACAACGAATGAATATCAATTCAACACATGAATGTTTTCTATAGTTTCTATATATAGATAAAAATGTGATTTTTATTATCGAACAATTTATTTCAAAATATGAATACCATTCAACACATGAATTTCTAAACAACGAATGAATATCAATTCAACACATGAATGTTTTCTATAGTTTCTATATATAGATAAAAATGTGATTTTTATTATCGAACAATTTATTTCAAAATATGAATACCATTCAACACATGAATTTCTAATCAACGAATGAATATCAATTCAACACATGAATGTTTTCTATTCAATGAATTAATATAGTTTAAGCAAATGAAAATAATTCAAACACACGAATATTATTCAAAATTTCGGCAGCATAACGGCAGGGTAGTTAAACCGGCACCGTCCCTAGTACGGCTCCTCGCTCTACCTTAAAACCTCGCGGTTTTTGACAATGGGGATCATGCATCTAGTTCGCACGCAGGCGGCATGTATATATTTATTTCATTTCCACAAACTAATCCTATGTGGTTTCAACCAAATATTTTTCAACCACAAATGGGTATTTTTCAACCGCAATCAACCAATATCAATCACAAACAATCCCAAACAATCATTCAATTTTCACAACAATTTCAACCAATAAATATCGTCCATGGTTTGTGGACGAGGGGCGTATATATATATATATATATATATATATATATATAAATATATAGCAATTCACTTTCATTTCACACACATATATTTATATTTTTAAATCAGAAATCTCACCAATAGCTATCCAACTGCACGACACTTCCTTTATAGAAATCTTCGCCTATTTCGCCTTCTTGTCGCTTTCGCCCGTATTCTCTACATATGTAAAAATCGAATTTTTACGATGCTATTCAATATATAAAAATCGAATTTTAAAGATATAGATTCCGCCTTTTCAAAAATAAAGATTATATCTTTAATATTCCTACGATGTAAAAATTATATTTTTATTACTTCAAAAAATATAATTTTCATATCTTACTTCTTTTAAATTAAAATTAGTTTTAAAACCTTTATAAAATCAGTTTTATCATCTTTTTAAAAATCAGTTTTTACTTCCTATAAAAAAATCAGTTTTAACTTTTACATAATTCAGTTTTTCTTTTTATTAAAAATCAGTTTTTCTTTTTAATAAAAATCAGTTTTTAATTGCTTTTAAAATCAGTTTTTCTTTTTATTAAAAATCAGTTTTTCTTTTTATTAAAAATCAGTTTTTAATTGCTTTTAAAATCAGTTTTTCTTTTTATTAAAAATCAGTTTTTCTTTTTATTAAAAATCAGTTTTTAATTGCTTTTAAAATCAGTTTTTCTTTTTTTTAAAAATCAGTTTTTCTTTTTATTAAAAATCAGTTTTTCTTTTTATTAAAAATCAGTTTTCAATTGCTTTTCAAAATCAGTTTATAAATCTAAAAAAAAATCAGTTTATAAATCTAAAAAAAACAGTAATTAGTTTTTGCAAAACAAAATTAAAATAAAAATAAAATAACCCTAATCGCTCACCTCAGGCTGCGAAGAGGGAGGGAAGAAAGAGGAGGCGTCGATGTGGTGTTCGGTGGTGTCGCGGTTGCTCGATGGCGTTCGTCGGCGGTAGGCTTTAGGGGGGCGTCGCGACTTCGAGACGAGGCGGCAGGGTGTTCGAGGGCTTCGGGGTCTTCGGTAGTGAGGGCGGCGTCGAGGGGTTCGTCGGCGTCTCGGGGGGGGGGGGGGGGGCGGCGGCTCGATTGATTTAGGTTTTTTTTTTTGTTTCTGAATAATGAATCGGGGGGGAGGGGGCAATGAAGAAAAGGAGGAAGAGAAAATTAAAATATTTTTTTTATTAATTAATTATTTAATTTTGGTAAAAAGGGTTGACTTTTACATACGACCTCGAAACGAGGCCCACCGCCTGTCGCCCATAGCGTTTTACCCCCATTCCGAACACAATGGGATATGTATCGCAAGCTGATTTGATTGTTACAATCAGTTTCCTTTTGAATTTTCATTTAAATCACTATATTGAATTTTAAACGCACGTTTCAAATTACCAGGGTCACATACTAACTAGAAAAATTCCAGAAAAATATTTTCTAGCTTCGTATTGACGATACGGTCCTAACAAAACTAGTTTCATCGAATTCTGAGGCCGTTTGCAAAATGACCAATTTCCAGTCGATTAAAATCAACGGAAACTGGTTAAACGCGTTTTCCTTTGCCACGCTCACATATTGATTCGAAAAATTATGAAATTTGAAACCTAGCAATAACTTGACACTGCGGATCCAACAAAAGTGGTTTCGTCGAAATCCGAGGTCTTTTGCAAAATGTCCATTTTTAAGGGCCTGAATTCCATAGCGACTATTCAGAATTTTCAACTGGACATACCTTTTGATTCCCGCTATCAAATTTCGATTGGTCGGATTCGTTAGAAAGATATCATCAATTAGATTCCATTATTTTTGGTTTCACTAAGATCCTGATTGTTTTGCACCCGGTATATTCAATTGAAGTTTGAAATCGAATTATCGAACTACCACGCCATTTTCAATTCTATATATAATTATAATTAATTATATTCGTTTTCAAATGTCGATTCAAACTCAGTTTTCATCGCCATTATTTAAAATATTTATTTTAAATATTTAAAATCCATAATTTTAGCCAATTTAAAATTTTTAAATTGGTTCAGATTTTCTGGGTCGTTACACCGGTCCCCGCCTATCGGCAGTGGATTGGTTATGCCTGAACACACGCTTTCCAGTCCCTTTGAACCTCCATATGACCACTAACGACCTATAAATTCGAGGCGCCTCAAAATCCATCATCCACATAAGTAAAATGTCAGCCAGTTTAAGCACTGACACTACTCCTAGCTAGAAAGAAACGTGTGCACTCCCTGTAGTCCTAATCCCATTTTTGACTCATACTGAGGTGTGAGGCTTGCGAAGTCACGATATACACAAAGCTATGCCGTAATAGGCTATACTCTGATCATCCCACAAGGCCCTGCTTTTCAACAAAAGACTTGATCAATTGCATCTTGGCGTGCCACATTGACAATTCACGCCATGCGATCAATCATTATTAATATATACCAGGGTGTTAAGCAGAGAATAAATTCTCCAACACCAATCAGATATACATTAATAAAAATCAATTTAATTCACATGGAATGAAATCCAATGTCAGACACGCATCCATTTACAAGTCCGTTCTGGGTCTGAACGAAACCGGAGATACCTGAGAGGTCCTCGCATATCCGGTCAATCAACAATACGTCTGGACGGCTACCACTGAAGCCCTTTCAAGGTAGCTACTCCCATCATGGGTCTCAGTAGCAACACATCCATTCGATGTGAAAATCGTCGGTCTTCAATCACCGTCTTCAACTTCGACTCTTCATCGTCGTATTGATTATTCGGAATGGGTTAAACCTGGTCTTTCCGAATAACTCGCGTATTTATATAATTAATAATCAAGCGCTATAAAAACACATCAAACGCCTCATTCCAATTCAGAAAATTCTTTTAAATAAAATATTCACATTATCCATCAAAGATAAATTCTTTAAATTTATTCTTAAATATTTCTTTAAAAAATTTATTAAAACCCAAATTTGGTTTTTAAATATCAAAGATCATTATTCGATGATTATTTAAATTTAAGAAATTAATCTTATCTTTAACTGGGTTAAAGAACTAATGTCATTTAAAACATAGTTCACGGTAAACCCAAAACCATCTTCCATAAATATTGAATCTTCACAGAAATCAAATCAATATATAATCGTTATAAATTTCTGTATCCGACCAATAATATAAATGGAATAACGACAAAGCCTCTTAAATTCGATATGTAGTATCGGTCTTCTTTACAGAAGCTTATCTCGGTTATTATTAATTCGAATTCTATTCAATTCAAATTTAATATATTAAATTGGAAAACTTTACTTTTGGAAAATTTCCATTTAAATCTTCATATAAGGTTTATAAATTCCAAATCATATATTTTCACTGTCAGTTGGGTTAAAGAACAAATGTCGCTTAAAAACACAGTTCACAATAAACCCAACTCACATTTCATCTTATCCCAATTACTAAATATAATTGAAAGCTTTAAAAATCTTAATTAAAAGATTATTCTTTTCATACGGGGTTTAAGAATAGTGTTATTTAAGACACTATTCACGACAAACCCAAAACCCAATTTATGCAATTTAACTTCAATTAAATATTAACGAATTGGAAGTCTTTATTAAATCTAAATTTAATGATTAATTCTGGTTAATAACTAGTTTATTTCAATAAAATATATTTTCCTAAAATATATTCTTTTTCTAAAATATTCTTTTTCTAGGATATTCTTTATTGGAATGTGACCCAATCAACAACCATATATTGCATGAAATCAACGATTATGATAAATAATTATCAAGCATCCAAATAACACCCAAAGTGGATTCTACACTAAATATTGGGACTAGTGTAGATCAAAGAACATCCCAACACCCGCGTGGGGTTTCACCCAACAATCAAATAATAAATTATTTGTGCACTTGGGCGATGTGTGAAAATTATCGCCCCAATCACATAAACAAGTCGGATGACTTGTAAATGGATGTGTAATATTCAGTATGAATATATTAACATTATATTAAAACATCAAGCATTTCACATCATAGACATATGTTTAACTTCTTTTTATTGTGAATAAATAACAATAAAAATCTAGTCTTTTATTTCTATTCTTTTATTGTTAACAAATGACAATAAAATCTTTAACTCTTATTTATTTACCAAAAGTATCATTCATTTTTAAATGACAAAATGAATATTTTACTTCATCCTTTTTTTTAAATGACAAAGGTGTCCATTACTAATTCATTCTTTTTAATGTATAAGAATATACATTTCTGACTCATTCTTCTTAATTTATAAAAATATACATTTTTAACTCATTCTTTTTACTGTAAGAAAATAATTATTTTGGTTAAACTCTTTTTAATGTGTCAAAATGTATGGTTTTAATTCATTCTTTTTCAAAGTGACAAAAATGTTAATTTTGTCTAATTCTTTTAATGTAACCTTTCTAATAAAGATGACATTTTTTATTCTAATTAACTTTTCTGACCAAAGTATTTTTACTTCATTCTTTATAATGAAAAATGTCCATTTATTCTCTATTAACAGTTCTAATGAAAAATGTCCTTTTATCCTACAATAACATTTCTAATGAAAAATGACCTTTTAATTTCATTCATTTCAAAGTGACAAAAATTGTCTTATTCTAATTAACTTTTCTGACCAAAGTATTTTTACTTCATTCTTTATAATGAAAAATGTCCTTTTATCCTATATTAACATTTCTAATGAAAAATGTGCTTTTAATTTCATTCATTTCAAAGTGACAAAAATTGTCCTTTTAACTTCATTTACATTTTCTAACAGAAATGTACTTTATATTCTAATGTTCATTTTTTGGCAAAAATGTATATTTTATTCTAATTTTCATTTTCTAACGAAAATGCATATTTTATCCCAATTACATTTTCTAACAAAAATGCATTCTTTATTCTAATATAGCAAAATGTACATCTTTATTTTCATTCTTTTAAAGTGACAAAAATGTCCATCTTTACTTCATTCTTCCAAAGTGGCAAAATGAATGATCTCTAATTCATTTTTCTAAAGTGACAAAAAATGAATTTTTATTTCTAAAATTATGTTTTCACAAAAATGTTATTTTTATTTGCAAGACATATTTCTAATAAAAAGGTAGTTTTTTTATTCACCTAACAGATTTCTATTTAAAAATGTTATTTTTATTTTCAATAATCGTGTTTTCAGAAAGATGTGATTTTTATTTCTAATATCGTCCTTTCACAAAAATGTGATCTTTATTTTTATAATCATTCTTTCATAAAAATACTATTTTAATTCACTAATCATTCTTTTGACAAAATGTTATTTTCTTTTCACTAATCATATTTTGTCAAATATATGTTATTCTTTTTAATGTACAAAATATAAACATTTTGTCTAATTCTTCTTATGTAAACAAAATATGATCATTTTGTTTAACTCTTTTCTAATTCACAAAAATGTATATCTTATCCAATAATCAAGTTTTAATCAAAAATGTAAATCTTATTCAATATCCAAGTTTTGATCAAAAATGTAAATCTTATCCAATAGTCAAGTTTTAATCTAGAATGTAAATCTTATTCAATAACCAAGTTTTGATCAAAAATGTGATTTTAATTTAACTAATCATGTTTTAAACAAAATGAATAATTCTGATTCTAATTAATATTGATAACAAAAATTGTTATCTTATATTTTATAGGATTGATGAAGAATGATAATCTTGTTTTGTCGATAATTCTATTTCGACAAAACACTAAAAATAATTTTCCTATGTTAACATCATTGATCTAACCAATTATGATATTTCTATAATAATATTACTGATCTAACAAAATATGAGCAACGCAAATCAATCACAACAATAAACAAATTTCAATCCACAAATCACAGATCTGATTTTATCACATACATGTATTGATTTCAAATGGAAAGAAAATAATATTTTAATTAATTATTAAAAGAGAAATCTCACTGATAGTTTTAATTCTCAACAACTCAGATCTGGAATTTGACCAAAATCTGATATGCTCTATTTCAACTCTAGTCTGTTTCATGACATAGATCTCGATGATGCAAGTCCAACGCACTTCGTTTCGTTCAATTCTGATTCAGTATGATAAAGATATGTTATTATTTATATGATACAATTTAATGAATTAATTAATTAAACAATTATATTCCTTAATTACATTCCCCTCTGTTAACTTCTTCTTCCCTCATCGTGGAATACTGGAAAGCCGTGAACCCATCATTGACTTCATCCTCTTCCTTACGCGAGCCAACACGAACCACTAGAGCCAAATCCATCAATAACACGTCGAAGCCCCTCGCCCAACACCCTCCACGCCGCCAACATGGCGCAGCTCGCATCACCCACCGCCGCGCGATTCACCAGCAAAGGCGCCGACTTTGAGTGCCAATTCCGAGCAGAATTGGTCATGAGACTTCATCATCTTCGTATAGAACTAAAGCTCATGAATCACTCTTCGATTTGAGAATGGGTACATAACTTAATTCAATTTGTGGAAGGAGATTTTAAGGATTGAAATTTAGAGTATTTCGGCCATTGGTTTCATGTATACGGCGGCTGTACAAAATGGCTAGGGTTTACTATTCCAATGGTATTTATACTGTATTTAGAGCGTATTTTAATTTATTTTATTTTCAAATTTATATGTATGTTGCTACAAACTTCAAATCAAACCCAACGAGTGTCGCCCCTAGCTAATAACCCCCATCTCGGACACATTGGAATATGTTTCGTTACCCAATTCGTCTGTTATGATATGTTTTTCTTTAAATTAAATTATAAATCATTTAATTATTAAATTCAAACGTACATTTTAATTTACCAGGGCTACATACAGACTCTAAAAATTACAGAAAAATTATTTCTAGTTATGGTTTGACGATATGGTTCTAACAAGACTAATTTCATCGAATTCTTAGACCATTTGAAAAATGGCCATTTTGAAGTCGACTAAATTTGACTGAAACTGACAAAACACATTTTCTTTCGCCAGGCTCACATATTAATTCGAAAAATTCTGGAAAATTAAACTTAACAATAATTTGACATTCCGGCTCCAACAAAAGTGGTTTCGTTGAAAATAGAGGTCGTTTGCAAAATGGCTATTTTAAAGGGACATATATTATATTAAAATATATATAAATTCTACAGCGACTTTTCTAAATTTTAAACTAGACATAACTTTCTATTTTCAAAGTGAAATTTCAGTTTCTCAGATTCGTTAGGAAGATATGATTAAACAGATTTAAATATTTCTTGTTTCGGTCAATTCCGATTCAAAATGAATCCTGTATATTCAGTTAAAGTTTGAAATTGAATTTTCGAACTGTAGCGCTGTTTTGAACTCCTTTTATAACTAAATTAAATTTATTCATTTTAAAATTAATTTTTAGTCGTTATTCTTTAAAATAAATTATTTTAAATAATAAAAATCCATTAAAATTTCTAAAATAAAAATTTTAAATTGGCCCTAAAATTCTAGGTTGTTACACATAATACCGACGAATATTTATCGAAGTTATTTTGCAGCAGAATTCCAACAAATTTGCAAGTGATGAAAATATCAGTTTATTATAATAATTTGTTAATAATTAATAATAAAATTTAATGCTTATGATGTGATATCTAATATTCAATAATTAATTTTGAATAATTGTATTTAATAATTACAGTTGATAATTATAGTTAATACTTATATTTTATAATTATGATTATTATATTTTGAATTTTTTTAAAAATTTAAATCATCTTGAATAAATTTGAAATAAATCATAAAGTTTATAAAACCAATTATTGTTTGACATGAAATAACCAAAATTTCTAAACTTTAAAATATTGAAAAAGTTCATTTAATAGTTTAATTTAAATTGTATAATACTTTATATTCTAATTTTAAAATTTTCTATAAATTCTGACTAAGGTAAAGTACAATTTATTTAAATGTTGGCTCCGTAGGTGAAATTTTTGCTCCAACGGGTGAAACATTTGGCTTCATCATTCGGATTTCATTCAAGTGCCATTACTCGTATTGATTTATATTTATTTATTCTCATATCTAAAAAGTTCAATCTCATTCTTAAACCTAGTCTCTAATTCTATACATATCAACGCTGCCGTCCATTCTTAATATGTAATTATTTAATAATTGATATAACTTTTAATAATTAAGACTGAATATGTAATAACTAATAATTACTAATAATAATTAAATAGTATATATGTTTGATTAACATTCAATTATAGTCATGAAATAATAATTAATCAATAATAGTTAGTAACTAAGGAGTTATATTTTAATAATTAATAATGATTATTATATAATAAATAGTTAATATTTGATATATAAGTATAATAATGCAGGCTGATAATTGCAATTAACTTTTAACAATTAATATTTAATAAACAATATTCTATGATTACTGTTAATAATATATTATTGTACATAATAATCAACATTAGTTCGTATTCAACGCAATTTTCAGTTTACTTATAGTAGGTGGGAACAAAAATTTCACATCTAACCCACCTATTTGTGTCTAACTTTTACGTTTCGCATCCCAAATTTCTTGCCTCCTGATTCCACTTCCGCTTTGGTTCATAGATCGAGATCCCCTTTCAACCTCTAACCCTAAACCTAAATCAGTCGATCAAAATATCAAAATTTTAAAAATGATTTCAATTTTCCAAAGTTGGTTTCGGCTTCTATGCTTCTCCTTAAGTTTCAAAACTTGGTTTCGCTTCCTGGTGCTTTGCATCAAGATCTACAATATGGTTTGAAATTCTGCTATGTTGATTTTGGTTTCAAAGTTTTGTTTCGCTTCTTGGTGCTCGGCATCGGGTTGTCTTCTTCTCTCGGCATACTAGTGGTCGATAGCTCATAATCTACAGGGCATCTTCAGCTGTTCCTCTTATGTAAGCACCTCCTCTTCCTTTTTTGGGGGGGCAATGAATTAATTTTCGCTGAATCGATTTAAATCTAATCTGTGCGATTGTTTGCTCACGTGGTAATTCGAAAATTATCTTGTGTAATACTGGTTTCGAGCAATGATAGTGTGAAATTATCCCTTTAGAAGTTTTTAATTTGTTTTCTTTACTCAATTTGATTTGGCTTAATTTGGTATGTTAAAAATTTCTTATGTATGGAAATTGTGATTGAAATCATGAACTATAATTATAAAACTAACTAGTAAGATGCTTCTTCAGCATCCTATTAAAAATAATCTATTGTAAACCTTAAAAATAAAGTAACTTTACTATAAGCAAAACTATTATTATAATTTAATGTATATAAATCTCCATATCTCTCATCATCCACCTATATCACAGGTTGTCTGTCAGGTTATAGATTGTTCTTTTAAAAGATAATCAAATTTTCGCTTGGTGTTTCCAGCCATAAAGAACAAAAACTGAGTTAAACTACTTTGTTATTCTGCATACAAACTTAATATTATAAAAAAAATAACTCCACTTCTGGCTAACACTGACTACATACATATGTAGGTGATAACTGTAAAGGTGTATTTATAAGTTACCAAATTAAAAAAAAAACTAGGTATCACTTTAGAAAAAATATGTTTGTTTATATCTATATTTAGTCTTTATGTACCAGCGTAGCCAACGGAAATAGAACAGAATCAGAAAATGCATAATTGAGACTGTTAAATTTGAACTAACATTGTAGTTATGGAAACGCCACTAACCATTGTAATTTTTTTAGAAGAAACCAAAACTAAACCAAATATTTTGTGTAATGCATTCCAATTCTTATTAAATGGAATAATTTTTTGAATATAGGCTGGATTTTCTGGATCTACACTTGAAAAGTTTACGTTTTTCGAGGGGTTATGAACTTCTTGAATATGTGATGCCACGTTATTGATGAACTGTTGGGAAGGCTCACTGTAGTAGTCATCTACTGCACTGAGTCCTTTTTCACTCGACATCTTGTTGACATATTCCTCAACAATTACTGTCTTATTGTCGTAGAACTATTATTTGATGGTGCTTCTCCAATGTTGACCTATTATTTGACGTAACTATATCACTGCTTAGGCTGGTGAAACTTGAAAGGGTTATGTAGAGGTGTATCAGTTTGTTTCAACGCGGGTCCTTTTCCTTTGTTAGTACAAGGAGTGGCCACATTTGTATTGTCTAAAGTATGTGATTTATTTATTAACGACACTATTTTCTTATCATTATTAATCACTAGCAGAGTTGCTTTCCTCTCTGTTTTTTCAGTTGCTATATCAGCTTGTTGTGTTTCCATTTAACCTGTTGCTTATCTTAATGTGAAATAGTTGAATCTCCAAGCTTTTGTTGCATGGTATTAGTGTCCAGTTTCTTCTCAAAAGTACAAACTTTTGTCAATTCATCATGCGTATGTACGAACATCCTTTATTTGGCTGCAGTGAACTGACCACATCATAAGCGTTATCCTGTTCGGTTGGTATTTCTCTGGACTGCTAATAATTTGTAAAAACTAAGGTTGCAGTTTTCTATACAATGTCATTATACCTTACAATTTTCACATGGTATAGGCTTGTACTAATGTACAAGTTGAATTTTTTTTCTCCATCATAGTTTATACCCTAAACAGTTTGTGGATACGAGAAATTCGAATCTATTCCTACCAATATACTTGAATAGCACAAACAATTTTTCCATGTAGTGTAGTTATCCATCCGTACAAATCTATCAAGAATGCTAGTGGTTCCACTAGTGCAAATGTATACAATTGTATTGAAGTGATCCATCCATACAAATCTACCTAATATATGCTCAGTAAAGGTAAAATGCACTCTCAACATGTTAAATGCTTATTTGTTGTACCAATGAGGTGACACCCTTGAATTGTACTAATCTTTTTATTATGCTGCTTAATTTCGTGGTTCATAATAATCTTGCTTTATTTCTTTTTTCTTAGCCTCATTAGGCGCTTATTCATTTACCAAGGTGAAAAAGGCAACTTTATGCTTGCACTAGCCAACGGTTTCATGATATCCTATCTTCACATGGAACCATAGATATATGTAAGCATGATTACTTGAACGATTTTTTCATACCTGTTATATTTTTTCACATAATGAAGATAGTTTCTTCTGACAATGATAGCTCTACTTATCTTTGTGTTGTTGAAGGTTCCAGCAATGATGCGGCCTTTTGCAGGTTCCAGCAATGATGAGGTCTCTACTGGACGCACTACCATTGAAGGAAAATAGGTAACTTTATACTTGCACTAGCATCTACCATTTTTGTACTAAAGACCATCTTTTTCTTGATGATGTTAGTAGCGACAAGACGAGATGAATATTTGGTAGAAGAATGGAGGGTTAGGTACCTCAAAAGTGCCGAAAAGAGGAGGAAGAGAATTGGCAGTATGAGTTTGAGAGATGAAGATGAAGTGAAGTAGTCCATGGTTTATAATTTTACAAAAGATTAATCACAACAGTGCAATTTTATGGATAATTTTAGCACCAACTGAATATTTTTGTTGTTCATAATTCAGCTTGGTGTATGAATTGATGAAAGATTATGGATGTTGTGGTTTTGTTGTATGTGATAATGAATATTCTTTTAAGTTATAAATTAATGTTGTTAGCTAATTTATCTTTGTTTTTTTAATATGTCATTTTTTTCAGTGTTCATAGTTGAATGATGTTTGTTGTGTATATATATATATTTGTATGTGTGTGTGTGTGTATATATATATATATCAGAAGGGGAATAGCGGTGGATTACCAACTAAAAAAGTGAGGTTAAGTTTACTTCGGTTTAATTTCCATCACTAATCCCTTAGCAATCAACAAGGTTTTACCAATGCTTTTATAAATAATAATTTATTATAAATTTATTATTCGTTTGTAGATAGTCGGTATATAAATTAAAAATAAATTAATAAAAAAATATTTTTATTATATAATTAGAAAATTAACGGAAAAATATCGGAAAACTCATGCTAAATTCCATTGCAAAATCTGACACAGATACCGTCATGCTTTTAACCGACCACACACTTATATACGAAATCCGTCGCTAAGGCCTATTTAGCGATGGATTAGAAACGGATTCTGCCACTGCTATTTGCATATTTTCTTGTAGTGAATATTCATTTTTGTCAATATAGTGCAGTTAAATAAAAATATTCATCTTGTAAATTTATATTAGTTGAAACAAAATATACACTTTTATCAAATTACAAAAGTAGAAACCAAATTGTCACTTTTGTCAAAATTTCAAAGTTAAAATCCAATTAGTCGCTTTTGTCAAATTATCATAGTTAAAACAAATTGGTCACTTTTGTCCAACTATAATGGTTAAAACAAACATTATCATTTTTGTGCATTAGATTTGACAAAACAAATATGTCACTTTCATTTGTTTTGTTGAATTGGAATTGTTGACAAACAAAGTTATCATCCTGACTGTTTTGTTGAAACAAATTTGTCAACAGAACAAAGTCATTATCTTTAATGTTTTGTTGAAAAAGATTAGTTAAATCAAAATATAAATTTTGTCTAAATATTCATTTTTTGTCAAAATAGGTTAGTTAAAGCAAATCATATATTTTTATCAAAATATATACTTTTGTCAAGATAGGCTAGTTGAAGCAAAATACACCTTTTTGGTCAAAATGAACATTTTTGGCCAAATAACTTAGTTGAACCAAAATATTTATTTTTTTCAAGAATACAATAGTTGAAACAAAAATTACATTTTATTAAATATGATTGTGTAAAACAAAAATTACATTTTTGTTAATTAGATTTGAAATAAAATAAAAATCACATTTTTGTTTTAAATGAAAAGAGTTAAACACAAATAGTATTTTGTTAAATAGGTTTGTGTTATAAACAAAAATATTCATTTTGGTAAAATAGAATTGTCAGCAAATGGATGTATCACTTCATATACATTTTGTTGAAATAGAATTTATACGCAAATATAAATATCATTTTTATTTGCAAACTTACATTAGAACTTGTATGCACTTTAAAATAAACATTTTTATGTGTTGGGTTATACATTGAAAACATATACAAATGGGATTATTTCTTTTATGTGTTAAAGTTAAAAATAACTACATCTAAATAAAGTATATGGGAAATTATCTTTTATTTGGCATTAGCAATTATGCCATATAAATAAATTACAGTTTATTAGACATTAGCAAAGTATAAGAAAATTATACGAGTAAAATATATTTTTATTCAGCACTAGGAATATAATATCATGTTTTGTTCACCATCATCAATATGTTAGCAGAATTAGAAATGGGTTAAATTCATTAACCAATTATTTATTTATATGGACTGCTATTGGCTAAAAACCCACATGGGTATTGAGATGATAATTGATATACACTAGTCCCAATATTTATTTGTATGTCAATCGATAGATTGACAGGCTGCGATAAGCGTTATTATTTTATTTTAATCCTCACATAGTTGAGAACTTCACTCTGGATGTTGAATGGATGGTTTGATGATTTTTTATCATTTGTTGTCATTTACATTCGATGTATGAAATCCATGTAACCGAAGTTATATGGTAAATGATTGAATTGCTTTCCGATTCAGAATATCTTTTATATAAAGAATAATTTAAATAAAGAATTTCTTTTAAGTAAATAATACTTTTAAAAGATATTGTAATATAAAGAATATTTTACATAAGGAACCTTTTTATATAAAGAATATTTCTAAATAACAAATATTGTAAAATATTACTCAACGAAGAATAAAATGATGATTTCTATGTCCGTTTTGGATGAACACAAAAGTTAAAAAAAACATTTTTATTGAAATAAAATAGCTATTGACTAGAATAAATCTTTTTAATTAAGATTTAATGGTGTCTTCTAATTAATTAATATTTGGTTGAAATTTAATAAAAGAATTGGATTCTGGGTTGTCGTGGATGGTATCTTAAATAACACTGTTCTTAAACCCCGTATGAAAAAGTAAATCTTTTAACTAAGATTATTAGAGTTTCAAATTATATTTAGTATTGAAATAAATTGATATGTGAATTGGGTTTACCGTGAACTGTGTTTTAAATAACATTTTTTCTTTAACACGATTACAATGAAAATATAATTTGGAATTTATAAATCTTTTTATTAAGATTTAAAAAGAAATTTTCCAAAGCCAAGTTTTCCAATTTAATATATTAAATTGGAATTGAGTGGAAATTTGATTTGATAATAATCGAGACAAGCTTCTGTAAAAGAAGACTGTTACTATATATGGAATTTAAAAGGCTTTGCCATTATTCCACTTATATTATTAGTCTGATACAGAAATTTATATCGATTATATATTTATTCGATTTCTGTGGAAATTCCATATTTAATGGGAAGTGATTTTGGGTTTATCGTGAACAGTGTTTTAAATGACATTGGTTCTTTAACCAGGTTATAGATAAGATTTATTTCTTAAAAATTGAATAATCATAAAGTTATGATTTTTGATATTAAAACCGAATTGGAGTTTTAATGAATCTTTAAAAGAAGATTAAGGATTATATTTAAAAGAATTTATCTTTGATAAAATTAATGGGAACCTTTCCCTAAGAATATGAATATTTTATTAAAAGAATATTCTGAATTGGAAAGAGGCATTGGATGTGTCTAGCACTTGATTTTCAAATAAAAATACGTGAGTTATTCGGAAAGACCGTGTTTAACCCATTCTGAATAATTACTACGACGGTTAAAAGGCGAAGATATTGAAGACGGTGATTGAAGACCGGCGATTTTCACATCGAACGGATGACTACTGATGCCTGGCACTGGGCCGCTCCTATTAAAGGGTTAATGAAACACGCCACCTCCGTTAAGGTCACTCACAAAGGGAATGCATTAACTTTGGTGAATCATTTTAGGTAAAAGACATAGATAATTTACAAGATAGACATATAAACAGCGGAAAACTGAAATCATTTCACAAATAGCATGGTTCAGTCAAAACATTACAACCATTGTCTCAAAACCCAACTTCAAAATTATTACAATGAAACATCTGTCTTGATTTAAAACTCCAAGTACATAAAGAAGCATAAAACTGTAGTAAAGCAGCATAAATCCCCAACAAAAGTGTAGCCACAGCCATAGCCCAAGAAAAGAGAATCCAAGCAATAGATCTACTCTCTTCAAACTGGAAAAGGTCTGCACTAAGCGGAAGTATTCCCTCCCTACGCACCTGGGGGGGGGGGGGGGGGGTGGGGGAGGGGAAAGAAGAAAAGAAGGAGAAAGAAAATAGGTTAGACGTAAGTCTGGTAAGTCCAGTGATTATTCAGCACGTAAACAAGTAAAAGGATCATGACATGAATAAACTGAACATAGGACAATACCATAGAAATAAGATAACATAAGATAAGGCAAGATAAACTGAATATACTTATCGCACTCATTTCCATTTCTCTGCACCTACTACGAATGTTTCAACTACCATCATGTGTTCATAACAAAGTGATCCCTTTCCTGATCAGTTTCTACTCGCATGCATTTCTTACTTGTGTCATTCGCCCCGCTCGATTATAGATACCTGTGCTGGTCCCACTATAGGGTGTATCAATTCCTATGGTGGCAACCCGACACAAATTCAAGATGCACAGTGCATGCTATTGATGCCTAGTGCCTGCTTTTCCACTACGGAGTACGTGCACGCCCATACTCCATCAGAACTACAATGTTGCACCCCCTACCGCTATTTTGACCGCCTATAACCAGCCCAGTAATCGTGCCCCTCCCTTCCTAGTTCAGGGTACTGTGATACACCTATATGGGTTACTGCTGAAATGGGTCCCCGTTACTAGGGTTTCCTAATCAACCTTTTATAATGGTTAAGTTTTCTCAAAATTTTCCTAACCTCACCAATCTGTTTTGCTAACATGTTGTATTGGTTAAGTGTTGCCTTAATTAACTTAACCCTACCATTCTTAGCCTGTCTGTTTCTTAGCTTTAATTCACTAATTAAAGCACCAATCTCTCACATTAGATCTATATTGTTGCTGTCGCTGGATGTACTGGGCGGTTCCAGGCAGTCTTACACCGCAACTCAATCTAACCTCGGGTTTTTGGAGCTTAATGCGCTAACCTCTCACATTAGATTTATATTGTTGCGGTATCTGGATGTGCCAGCCGGTTCCGGGAAGTCTTACACCGCAACTCAATCTAACCTCGGGTTAGGCATGTTCATCTTTAGCTAATTTACATATTTGTCATATGTGTCCAAATCTATGTGTCAAAATTTCCACAAGTCTTGTAAATACAAGTTTTTGCATATTCCTAAGCTATGCCCAAAATTTCTAAATTAAATTATACCCAACTTTCCCTGCGTTATAATTGCACGTACAACGGGATTCAATCTAAGTTCCGAATGAACTTAGTATTCACAAAAGCAAGTAAAAAGGGGAAAAATAGAGAAGGAGCATAAGAATTGACATAAGGAAAAATAGGCATGTAAAGATGTATCAAATTCAAGAATCATGTTTCAATGTTGTGAAGACCCGTAACTTCCCCGTAAAGGAAAGCGTCGGATAGTTCGAGAACAAGCCACAACAGAACGCATACAAAAGAACATTTCATTCTATTTTACAACAATGCATCAGATTACAAGAATATACAGAGTATAAATGAATATTACACATAAATATCAGAGATTTAAATTACATTTAAATACATAGCAGCGGAAAAATAATACAATACACAACTAGAATGAGATATACGGATACAAAGCTTTCCGGGTATCGTTCCAGCTGTAAACCAGGATCCTATGAATATAAATCTGCAAAACCAAAATTACTAGCTGCCCGTGTCAAAATAAGGGCACCCAGAGTTTAGGTTAAAACAATAAACTCCAGGTCAGTCATGTGACTGGTGTGAGAACTAAAACAGTTATTAATCTTTATTTTTAAATCATTAGGTAAATCAAGGGACCACGCCGTATAACACGGAACGGGTTTCCTCCCAAGAATACCAGTGCATAAAACAAACAGCGCAATGCTAAATAAAGAAAAATGAAGCTGTTATAAGACCCAGGTCCCATCACACAATGCAACGCAGCCGAGGATAGGGTTTTCCCTTATAACAGCAAAAGAATGCTTGATACGGTTAAAACAAATCGTTTGATACTATTATAAGTGCATAGTGTATAAAACAACTTCAAATCATAAGTATCAATCATAGGCGACATGAGCGTCCCATGCCACTATGTCGCCACATATAGGTTTACAATCAAAACCGCAATGTCGTATTGGAAGTTGGGTTATCATTTATGGTATGAACCGAGGCTAGGGATCGTCCTCTACCGATTCGTGACTCTCTAGCCCGAGCCACAGGCAAGCGCGCAGGCAAGCCTTTAGATCGTCAGGGCCGGTCCACCGATGTGGATTATTATGCCTGAACACTACGTTTCCCCACCCTATGGGGTGTAAGTGAGCCAACTAAATGACTCCATCGGTTCGAGAACGACCGATCAATCCGAGGCGCCTCGCAACAGCAACAACCACATAAGTCAAACTCGTCAGGGCGTGTAAAACCACTGACGCCACTTCTAACTAGAAAGAAACGCAAGTCCTCCCTGAGGTCCGTCTCCCGTTTTTGGTTCATACCGGGTGTGATACTCGCGAATCAACGTTACACAAAGCTACGCCACACAAGGCCGTGCTTTGATCATCAACCACAAGACTTTGCTTTTCAACAGAAGCCTTGATCATTTGCCACTTAGGCATGCCACACAGGCAATTCACTCCATGCGATTGATATCCATCAATATATAACCCCTGAGCTCGTACGTCTCAGAGAAGGGCGTTAAGCAAGAGAATAAATTCTCCGCCGCCAAACAGATATATATTTAATAGAGATCAATCACACGGACTAAAATCCAATGTCAGACACACCGTCCATTTATAAGTCCGTTCTGGGTCTGAACGAAACCGGAGGCACTTTCCTCGCATATCCGTCCATCACCAAGTACGTCTGGACGACCACCAACTATTTCCATCCTCTCGGGTGTACAGCCCAATCAAGATCATCAGTAATTACCCAAACGACGTGAAGACTTCTGGTCTTCGACCACCGTCTTCATCTTCGACTTATCGTCGTATCAGTTATTCAGAATGGGATAAACCCGGTCTTTTCGAATAACTCGCGTACATTTTAAATAAGTGTTACACAAACACAACATACGCCTCATTCCAATTCATTAGTCACTAACCGTAAATTAATCAAGAGAATAATTCCCCAAATATTAACCCCGAAGGCCGAAACCAACATCAGATCAATATTCAGAAAACCATTCTGCTTGGCTAACCGACAGTTAGTTTCTAAATTTCACATTCATAGGGAAAGGTTCCCATTAATTTTATCCAAGATAAATTCCTTGAATTTGTTCTTTAATCTATTTTTGAATCTCAATTCAAACTAGTCGGGATTAGCGAACCTTACCGAAGTAATTATTTATTTTAATTTTCCCATCCCAACCTATTCATCCCATGAAGTAAAACTGGTAATACTTCATATCTAACACCACAGTGTTACCGGTAAATTCAATTACCATTTCACGTTCAAATCTAATTAAAGATTTAACTATCGCCTGGAGCAAAACTGGTGATACTCCATTTTCGATCATTTCAATCTAATTAAAGATTCATTAAAACTCCACTTAGTTTTAATCTTCGACTGGGTTAAAGAATCAGTGTCATTTAAAACACGGTTCACGATAAACCCAAAATCACATTCATTAATTATCGGGTTAAAGAACAAGTGTTATTTAAAACACTGTTCACGATAAACCCAATAATCAATATCGATTCAATTCCAATTAAATATTATTTAATTGGTACACTTCATTAAATTTAATAAAAAGATTTAATCTTTTCTCAACTGGGTTCAAGAACAGTGTTAGTGAAGACACCATTCACGACAAACCCAAATCACATTTGATATTCAATACAAGGCTCTGAATAGAAAATATACCGCCTTATATTCAATATCAAATTCTACGACTAACAAATATCGCATTGGAAATAACGATATATATATATATATATATTTCAAATTTCCATAACAACATTTGTATAATCACGAAATCCAACTTCGAAATATTCCGAAGACAATTTCGATTCAAATCCATTCCAATGCAATCATTGGAAATTTTGGTTATTTTCAAAACCATTTCAAATTCAATTTATTTATATAAAAATAAATAGAATTATAATTCTAGTTCAAAACTAGTTCATTTCGATAAAAATCTATTTTTATCCTTTCAAATATGGAGTTTTTTCATCCCAATTCTTTCTAAATCATTTCTTATGATTTTACACAAATTATTACTATTTTTATTAATTTTATCAAGGCCTGTACAGTCGGTTTCCATCAACGGCCATCGAACTGCACTTATAGCGACCTTTTTCAAATTTGATTTGGACATAATTCCAAATCCAACCGTTAGATTTCTAATTTCTAATATTCGTTAGAAAGCTCTTTTCGATACGAACCCAACGGTTCCAGTTTTAGGAGAATCCGACGGTCGGATCTCCCGTAATGTCCGTTTGAAATAAATGGTCGAAATTCACGAACTGCCGCGGCGCGGCGCTTTCTATTCAGGCCATTATATTATATATATATATATAATATATATAATATATATTTCGTCGATTTCTATTTAAAACGATTTATATAAATAGTTTTAAAATCGTTTCAAAAGCAATTTCAACTTTCTTTTCAATTCAAATCAAAATTGAATTCTTCTTTATAAATTCGTTTTAAAATTCATTTCTATTCAATTCAAATTTCAATTCAATTTGAATTCATTTCAATTTGTTTTAAATTCAATTCGAACTCGTTCTATATTCAATTCATTTCGAAATCGTTTTCAATTCAATTCATTTCGAAATCGTTTTCAATTCAATTCATTTCGAAATTGTTTTCATATTCAATTCATTTCGAAATCGTTTTATATTCAATTCATTTCGAAATGAATAGAATCGATATAAATCGTTTACGTCAAAATGGCGTCAATCTAATCAACACGGCTTCATAAATTTCTATTTTCAAATATTCTATTTCAAATATTTCTTTTTCAAAATAGTTGTTATTATCAAAATATTTCGTTCAACACATGACCAATCTCAATGGATGAGTACTGTCAACACATGAACTTTTATTTTATACTGATAAAGATGTAAATTTTATTACTAAAATATTTCGTTCAACACATGACAAATCTCAATGGATGAGTACTGTCAACACATGAACTTTTATTTTATAATATTCTTTATTTTCTAAATTGGAATGAGGCCCAATCAATCACCATATAATGTTAATTATATGGATTTTCATACATTACACACATATAATAGCATTGAAAAATAATCAACCATCAACCAAAGTGCACTACACTGTATAAGCATCAAATATAGATATCTAACGCTTATAACAGCCTGTCAATCAATCGATCGACATATTTAATCAATCAGGATGAGTGAACTTCAAATTTCATCCTAACACCCGTGTGGGGTTTCAAACAATCAAACACAGATTTTAGTTGTGCAGTTGGGCGATGTGTAAAATTTATCAACCCAATCAATGTCCTTCAAATAGGTGTACATAAACAAACCGTCTGGTTTGTAAATGAATATTTATTTATTCACACTCACGTTAAAAATTATATTTTTAACGACAAAACATTTTTATTTCAACATATGAATTTCTATTCAGTTCATTCTTTAAATAAAATGATATTTTTAATTTTCTAACTTATTTTAGAAAATTTCGGCGGCATAACGGCACGATACTAGAAACGGGACAAGGCCTAGCCTTATCCCCGGTCTAGTGAAGGCCCACGCCATTCACACATCAATCAAAATCACCAAACAACCAAATTCAAATCAAATCATATAACTAAGCTATGCAACCAAACAAACAAGTCCATGGTCTGTGGACGATTGTGTCGGGTGCTACTAAGCACCGTCTGCATCCTAGTATATATATATAACTAGAAAAAGAGAATTGAAAGGTGAGAAATTCTCACCGATAGCTATCCAATCATCTTGACTCTTCTTTAATAGAAATCATCGCCATTCTCGCCCATTGTCATCTTCGTTGCCCGTATTCTCTACATATGTAAAAATCGAATTTTTACTTTGCTATTCAATATATAAAAATCGAATTTTTACTTTGTTATTCAATATATAAAAATCGAATATTTTCTTTGCTATTCAATATATAAAAATCGAATTTTTACTTTGTTGTTCAATATATAAAAATCGAATTTTTACTTTGCTATTCAATATATAAAAATCGAATTTTTACTTTGCTATTCAATATATAAAAATCGAATTTTTACTTTGCTATTCAATATATAAAAATCGAATTTTTACTTTGTTGTTCAATATATAAAAATCGAATTTTTACTTTGCTATCCAATATATAAAAATCGAATTTTTACTTTGTTATTCAATATATAAAAATCGAATTTTTACTTTGTTGTTCAATATATAAAAATCGAATTTTTACTTTGTTGTTCAATATATAAAAATCGAATTTTTACTTTGCTATTCAATATATAAAAATCGAATTTTTACTTCGATGTTCAATAGATAAAAATTCCATTTCAAAAATATAGATTTCGCCTTTTCAAAAATATCACATTATAAAAATCACATTTTTATTTTTCTACACATGTAAAGATGCTATTTTTAATATTTCTATCATGTAAAAATTATATTTTTAATTCTTCTATATAGTAAAGACTATATTTTTAATACTTTAAAAATATAAAAATCATATTTTTATTACTTTAAAAATATAAAGATCATATTTCTAACTCACTACTCTCAAAATAAAAATCATGTCTTTCCTATTTTAAAACTATGCGAAATTAGTAAACTAACTAAACTAATTACATTAAATAGACAAAGACAATTAAATAAATGGAAAAAAAATAAATTATGGATAATTACCTTTTTCTTTTCACTGTTTATCACGTCGGGGGCTGTCGGATTCGTAGCCGCGGAGGGGAGGATGGGGGTGTTGATGGTGGCGCAAGGGGGGAATGCGAGGCTCGGTGGAGGGGATCGGTAGGGGAAAGGGGGCGTCGGTTCTTCGATTGGGGGGGGGGATGTCGCGATCGTCGCGCCGCCGGGGGGGGGGGGGGGGGGGCTCTCGCGCGTCGCCTCTGGTGCCTTGGGGGGGGGGATGTCGCGTGGCGGCGATCGACTGGGGAAGGGGCGGCGGGTTTTCGTTCGACGGGCTAGGGTTTTCCTTTTTTTTTTTATAAACTGAATCGATTTCGAAAATAGGGGGGGCAGAAGTATAAAGGAGGAAGGGGAGGAAAATATATATTTCTTTATATTTTTATTGTTTAATTATTAAAAAGTTGACTTTCACATACGACCTCTAAACGAGGTCCACCGCCTGTCGCCCATAGCGTTTCACCCCCATTCCGAATACAATGGGATATGTATTGCAGGCTGATTCGATTGTTTCGATCAGTTTCCGTTGCATTTACATTTAAATCATTATATTGAATTTTAAACGCACATTTCAATTTACCGGGGTCACATACGAACACGAAAAATTCCAGAAAAATATTTTCTAGCTTCGTATTGACGATACGGTCCTAACGAAACTAGTTTCATTGAATTTTGAGACCGTTAGAAAAATGGCCATTTTCCAGTCGATTAAAATCAACTGAAACTGGTCAAACGCGTTTTCCTTTGCCACGCTCACATATTGATTCGAAAAATTATGGAATTTGGAATCTAGCAATTATTTAGCATCACGGATCCAACAAAACTGGTATCGTCGAAATCCGAGGTCGTTTTCAAAATTCTCATTTTTAAGGGCCTGAATTCCATAGCGACTATTCAGAATTTTCAACTGGACATCTCTTTTGATTCCCGCTATGAAATTTTAATTATTCGGATTCGATGGAAAGATATTGTCAATTAGATCCTAATGTTTTTGGTTTCACTAAAATCCGGATTGTTTTGCACCCGGTACATTCAATTGAAGTTTGAAATCGAATTATCGAACTACCGCGCCATTTTCAATTCTATTTATAATTATATATAATTATTTATATTCTAACGACGAACTATATAACTATATACGTTTGAATTATATTCAAAATAAATTTCTCATCGATATTATTTAAAATAATTCATTTTAAATAATCAAAATTCGCTAAAATTGCCAAAATGAAAATTTTAAACTGGCCCAGATTTTCGGGTTGTTACAAATGTTGTACATTAACACTATGTGTAGACAAGCTAAGCAATTCACACCGTATGTATACAGATTAGATAGAATTGGACTTAAGATAATTACTAATTTAATGTACAATATGATAAGTCCCATTTGATAAATCACAATAGTCTCATAGGTATAGGTTGTACAACATGAAAAGTTCCATCCTATCAATCACAATAGTCTCACAGGAATGATAGGGTCATTTATGTCAGTCTAACAGTCTCATAGGCATGATTGGTTCTATTATGTCAGTCCAACAGTCTCAGAGGCATGATAGGTACTATTATGTCAGTCCAACAGTCTCATAGGTATGATAGGTGCCATTACATCAATCACAATAGTCTCATAGGCATAAGCAATTTAGATTAGACGAAAGGATAGGTGTAACGACCCATATTTCCAACGATATATAATTAAATTAATTAATTAATTAAATAGTGAAAATGGTTGTTTAATTAAATTATATTGAATATTTAATTAATATAAATAATAGAAGATATATTTAACTCTGAAATAATCAGAAATAGTGAATTGACAATTTAATGTGAACTGTACAATTCAAAATATATATAATTCCGTTTGGAATTGAATTTGAATAACGAATATATTTAAATAACGACAGTTTGAATGTATAATTATAATATAATTATAATCGAGCTCGAAATGGCGTTGTAGTTCATTATTTGGTGATTTGAGCTTCAAATGAATGTACAGGATTCGTTTTAAGCCGGATTTCTGTGTAACAAGAAACGTTCGGAGCTGGTGGAGTATATTTTTCTAAAGAAAGAGAAAAATCGGGATTTCATCATGTAGATTTTGATTTTTGTCAAAATCAAAATATAGAAAAGTAGCTATGGAATTCTTCTATAATTTATATCGATTTATTTATATTTTGAAATGGATTTTAAATATAAATCGAATATCGATGTGACACTGGATTTGGAATATCGACTTATAGATCCCGATATGGAGCTGCGTGATATTCTATGTGAATATATACGATATTATTTATTTTTAAATATTTAATTTAGTTATTTTTAAATATATTTATATATTTAAATAGGTTATTTAGAGCTTTAAAAATAGTCAGTTTTGCAAACGAGCTTCGTTTTTGACGAAACTAAGTTTGTTAGATCCGTGACACTAAATTATTGTGAGATTTCAAGTTTCGTGATTTTTAGAGTCAGTGTGTGGCCGTACGGAATTTTTAATGTGAAAAACAGTCGATATTTTGATGGTCAAAAATATGTTTTGTGAGCAAACGGAGTCGGAATATTACGAAACCAGTTTCGTTGGGTCCGTAACATCGAAATGTAGCTACATGTCCAGTTTCGTGATTTTTGGGTATCGTATGTGACCATACGAATTTTTATTGCGAAATATAAGTAACGTGAGACTAAAAATAATTAAACTAATGAATATTAAAATATTTATACTTCTCTATATAAACCCCTTAACATCTGCTAAACCTAATTTCATCCTCTAGTCAAATGGAATTCGCGCTGCCGGTTCCTAATATTTTTACAGCAAAATTCCCATGTTTTAAAATTCAAACAAAATAGGAATAAAATCCTATAAATGGTAAAGTATATATATTTGGATTCATGAGATGATTATCTTCAACCTCATATGCATTTTTCTGTGTTAGACGTCCACCGCAGTTCGCTGGTTTTATTACAGTCGTTCTAGGGTTCGATTTCTAAAGCAATTAAAGAAGTTTTAGCTTGCTTCGACTTGGTTTTTGGAATAAGTACGAGAAATGGAGTTGGTGTGCATTTTTTTGAAGGGATCCATGAAATTTTTGTTCGATTCCTCACAGTAATTTCTACGTGAAGCCTGGAGGAGTTCAGATCTCGTGTGCGTGTTTAGGTTAGGGAAGTTGAGATTTCAATGGAGTGAATTTTGGTGTATGCCGCTGGATTTATAGTGGAGTAAAAAGTAGAGTTCGGATTTTCTTTTTGAAATGGAAATGGGGCGTTCAAGGGATGGAGTGCGGATCTGAGAACGGGGAAGGAGTTTTAAACGGGCAGGCTTGAATGGTTTGGGCCCAATTGGTTTGGTAAAGCCCGTAATTTAATTTAAAACTAAGTAAATTCTTTTGTAAATAGTATATTTAGTTATAATACCATAACATTTGCATACGATGTCAGAATTGAGAGAAACAAGATCCGTTGGGATCGTATGAACGGTAGCTACACCATGGAACTGACTGGGAGTCAATTGGAGCACATTACAATTTATAGCGAAATAAATTGTCTGTTAGAATCAAGCAATGGTTATCGTTAATAACGATGATCGTCCAATGTGAGTAAAACTCACCAACTCTGAGCAGTTACATTTTTACAACATATTTTTGGAACTGATAATTATCTGTTGATTGCTATGTGTTAACTGTTTGGTTGAATATCTTTTGTATTGGTTGAAATTATAGATAAAGATATATATAAATCGTTAATCAAATATTGATTCTGTTTAGCAGAATATTTCATATTGAAATGAAATCGATGTTAGTTATATTGTTTAACATCTGTGACGCAGGGAAACATGTTGGAGGAATCCAACTGGATTCGTCAATATTTATAATACTATTCTATTCATATATTGTAGTATATGATGTGATATATAATCTGTGGTTGATTATGTGTGTCTGAATGATTTCGATCATTGTCATTTGGTATTTTAAATACCGTAAGAAATACTGGGATGTAGAAAAGGGGATTTTCAAAGTGTATTTTGAAAATAAATTATTTATATAAAATCAATGGATCTTATATATAAATAGAAAAGGAAAATATTTGTGAAACAAATAGAAAGGAAAATATTAGTGGAACAAATAGAAAAGGAAAATATTTATTTAGAAAATAAATAAAATTGAAAAGGGAAATATTTATTTGTTAAATAAATAGAAAGATGAAAAGGGAATATTTGTAAAACATTTACAAATAAAACAGAAAGAGAAATATTTGTAAAACATTTACAAATAGAATGGAAAAGGAAAATATTTATTTAGAAAATAAATAGAACTTTAAAAAGGAAATATTTATTTAGAAATAAACAGAGTTATAAAAGGAATTTATTGGGAAATGAAAAGAATGTCATATAAGGGATTATTTGGCAAATGAATATAATTTTACATCAGGAAAGTTTAGACCCGGGCTTCGCACATGGGTATAACAAAATATGAATTTAAAGTAGATTTTAAATAGAAATCTATTTTAACAGATAAGTGGAAAAGATAAATTTATAGATAATATTTTATAAATTAAATAAAATGTTTATCAGTGGATAAATTGAATATATATAAGTTAGGACTTGTATAGAGAAGTAAGAATCGATTTCAACATTGATATTTGAAACCGAATATAAACGTAGAGTTAATCAAAGGAGTTAATCAGTTAGAGTAACCAATTAGAATTAATGGAATTAGAGTTAATCGATTAGAGTTAGAATTAATCGAATTGGAGTTAATTGAACATAGTTAATCGAATTAGGATTTATTGAATATCAGTTATTCAATTAGAGTTGATCGAATATAGTTATTTGAGAAGAGTTAGTCAAACATAGTTATTCAGGATGAGTTGCCATTTCGTACGACTGCTAGCGTAATTCGCAGGGCTGTAGATAGCCTATGGCGGTCGGATGTTTCCTGAGGGAATCAGGCGTAACCATTGTGATCGCTGCGATCTAGAGTCAAGTGAGTGGAGTTAAATCGATTATTAGTTATTCGATAGGAGTTAATCAAGTGAAGTTAAATAAGTAGAGTTAGTCAAGTTGAGTTAAATAAGCCAAGTTAATTAAGTTAAGTTAGTCAAGATGAGTTATTCAAACCGAATTAATCCAAATGAGTTAATCCAATGGAGTTAGTCGAATATTAGCTATTCGAAAAGAGATAATCAATTATAGTCTATTTGAATAGAGATAATCAAATATAAGTTATTCGAAGTGAGAAAATCGAATATTATTTATTCGAAGGAGTTAATCGAATAGAGATTACTCAACAGAGAGTTACGTCGAATTCGATTATATCGAATTCGGGAAAGTATTATTTACTTTCCGGTTTTTAAATCAAGATTTATTTATAAATAAATAAATTAGAGTAGGTTAATTATTCAAAGAAAGAAATAAAAAGTTAGATGTTAAGTTAGATAATTCAGAAGTAGAGTTTATAACATTAGCATTATAATAAATATTTTTTATAAAAGAAGTGGATTCGTAATTTGAATCCGAGAATTTGCGTAAGCAAATGATTGTAGAAATTGGAGCGGTGAGCTTTGTCTATTTCAAGGTTAAGAACGTTGTTCAGTTAAGGTCTGAGAGGTAATTATACCCCAACTTGATTGATTTTACTTAACTAAGAAATAGTTGAGGTTCGATGGCGAAGATTGATTAGAGATACAACAAGTAATAAGCGATTAATGGATTGAGCGGTCATAATGATGTTTTATACAATGTTAGTTTGAAATCCATATAAATGAGTTTTGGAAACGTTTTCCAAATATAGAATCAGAGATATTTCTGAATATAGAAAATAAGGAAATATGAATATATATGTATATGATGATTGATCAATAGAAATTCCAATTGGAAATATGATTGTTGTTTGCACACGTGTTTTTCTTTGATAGTTAACTCACCGACTATCGAAGTTTTTGACCATTTTTCCATCGTCAATATGGAGAGATCGGGATCAGACTCATTATCTGAAAACCACTCTGTATAGGCGTTAGCTTTGCTATTAAATATGATGAAGATAATTGAAGGCGGAGTTATGCAAGGGCTGTCCTGTTTACATAATAGTGCCTTCGGTTTGTCCAGTCCTAGGACGACCTGTATGGAAGAATGTCTAAAAGAGTATATTTACTGGATCGCATAAGTTGATCTCTTCCAACGTATGTACATTTGGTGGCGGAGGAATTCGTTTCTCTTAGCTGTATACCCGTTGTATTTTTGGGAAAATCAATTTGTGATTTGGCGGGTATGACGATGTGACATTCAAAGTGAATAAATGTGTGATCTGTCGAGATAAGGGTGGCCTCTAGCCTCACAACCGGGAAATGACAAAAATTGGGCAGGCAGCATGGCTAAGTGGTTGGCTGCCAAGTAAGGTGTATTATCACCTAATCTAGGGTTTCAGTTACTTCTATAATCTATTGTCGATGTTGTCCCATTCAGGAAACGATTGCTGATCCCAACCGTTGGTGATGTACATTCGATACACTCAAGCGAAATGAGTGGTCGGCCATGTGTAGCTGAGTTGCAAGATGTTCTTGTTGGACCTAGTGTATTCCTCTCTAGATGTACACTATTGGAAGGTGGTTCCATACCTTGTCATAGTTGGTAATCCATTATGCAATAAGTGCTCGCGGTTTTGATTGTATTCTATATATGTAGAACGTGAGATGAAAGCCTTTTTGCTAGATGATTATTTATTTGTGGTTGATAGACATTATTATAATATCAAAATAGTTTTGACATAAATTTTATCGTTTCTTTCAAAAGGATTTTTGAAAGTTAAATCAAATGTTTTGGATTCTCATAAGGGAAAAACCCGTTCCGTTATACGGCGTGGTCTTATGAGATATCATTTATTGTTCAAACTGTTTTTTAAGTTGTTTTACTCACACCAGTCCCATGACTAACCCAGAGTTTATTTTGTTTTGTTTTCCCTAAACTCTTTGGTGCCCAATTTTGTACAGGCAGTCAAGTAGACAGGATTTTACAGATATACTTGGAGAGCTTGGAGCAGGAGCCTTCAGGATTATATAGCTATAGTTATTTACGCTGTGTTGTAAGTGTTATACTCTGATAATGTTACTGTATACTTATACTGATTTATTTCAAGGATATGTTATCTATTATATGTTGTTTGTTCCGCTGTGACATTCGTGTTACTCTGATGTTGTATGTTCTTCTTCTTCTTCTATTCTAAGTTTCTATCTTATCTATTCTCACCCTCTAATTTCTTTCATGGACTATCCGGTATTTTCGATGCTTGAATAGTCGACATATTGTTTATGTCGAGTACTCAAGGTCGCAAAAACCCCGGGTCGTAGAGTGGTATCAGAGCTTAAGGTTAAGTAATTACCATGGCTCTGTGGCATGACTCAGTGGAGATGGGGTTAGCAGTACCCTAGATTTAGTTGAGTGTATATATACGAGTGAACGTATTTGTTATTTGATATAAAAATTTGTTTTATACTGTGGAGCTTTATTGGTTGAGTGGCTTATGAATTCTGGTCGATGGTGAGGAACCACAATATCGATAAGGGTTTCTAAACACTCGAATATGATGGGTCGGCATGGTATGTTTTGAAAAGATGGTAGATGAAAATAATTTTACCCAAAGTATATTTTGATTTAAAGGAAATATATATATTGGAATTATAATATATTGGATATATTGTTTGTTATTATAATCAAGTAAGATTATAAATTAAATGGTTATATAAATAACCAAGTAGAATTTGTATAAGTGTTATGAATTGAATTGAATCTGAATTTAAATCAAAATTGGAATTGAAACACTGCAAATTTAAAAAAAATGTTCGTAGATGGAATTGGATTAAATATATGAGAATTTTAAAATCTTGGGAGATTTTAAATTGTTTAAAGCATTGCAAATGATATTTTGAATTGGTTTCAAAATGGAAGTGTTTAGAAATGGTTTTAAAAGTGATATAGTATTGAACTCACTTCGATAACTGGAAAATTGATTCCGATGATGATCATGACATCATCGGTGTTCATTTTCGAGTGTGTAAGTGACGGATTACTACCAAAGAGATGATTTTTGAATTGTTTTGAGAAAACAAGTTGTTTTGAATTCCAAAAAGAGATATTTAATTTTTGAAAAGCTAAGTGATTTAAACTTCCCAGGGAAAGATTGTTTGAGTTAAAACCAAACTGAATCGAAATTTGGTAAAGCTAATTGGAATTAAAATAAAGCCGGTTAAGTGAAAATTGAATTGAAATTTGCATAAGCAAATTGGAGTTGAAATGGGATTAGAAGGATATCGAGAAATTTGGATTTGTGGGATAGAAGTTTGAAATGAGGTTCAGTTTGGATATAAGCGATGGTTATGTTGAGGATAAAAACTGATTGGAAATTTGTTGAGATGACATTGGTATATATTGGATTGATAACAAGTGAATGTAATAAAGTTGATATGCCGACAAAAAGGTACAAGTTTATATTTGGTAAAAGCATGAGATTTATGAGCCGATATGGCAAGCCGCTTGGCTATTTGATTTTCTTTTGGGATGGAGAAGGCCCAGGGAAGCGAGTGGTAGTTGTACCGATTAAGCAGTACAAAGGAGGTGCTGGCAAACAATTTCAGAAATTTCGGGTGTTAGAATATTTTCAGAATTTTTGAAAATTTTCGTTAATTGAAATAAAGTAATATTAAATTGAAATTAAATTGGTTCAGTTGAAACTGAAGTCAAGACGTGAAGAAATAATTTTAACCCATTTGGAGGAGTTTGTTTTCTACCTTAGCAATTTCGAGGATGAAATTATTTTAAGGGGGGAAGAATGTAACAACCCATATTTTCAACGATATATAATTAATTTATTTAATTATTTAAATAGTGAAAATGGTTGTTTAATTAAATTATATTGAATATTTAATTAATATAAATAATAGAATAACATATTTAATCCTGAAATAATCAAAAGTAGTGAATTGACAATATAATGTGAACTGGACAATTCAAAATATATATAATTCAGTTTGGAATTGAATTTGAATAACGAATATATTTAAATAACAACAATTTGAATGTATAATTATAATATAATTATAATCGAGCTCGAAATGGCGCTGCAGTTCGTTAATTGGCGACTTGAACTTCAATTGAACGTACAGGATTCGTTTTAAGCCGGATTTCTGTGAAACAAGAAACGTTCGGAGTTGGTGAAGTATATTTTTCTAATAAAAGAGAAAAATCGGGATTTCGTCATGTAGATTTTGATTTATGTCCAAATCAAATTTTAGAAAAGTCGCTATGGAATTCCTTTATAATATATATCAATTTATTTATATTTTGAAATGGATTTTAAATATAAATCGAATATCGATGTAACACTGGATTTGGAATATCGAGTTATAGATCCTGATATGGAGCTGCATGATATTCTATATGAATATATACAATAATATTTATTTTTAAATATTTAATTTAATTATTTTTAAATATATTTATATATTTATATAGGTTATTTAGAGCTTTAAAAATAGCCAGTTTTGCAAACGAGCTTCCTTTTCGATGAAACTAAGTTTGTTGGATCCGTGACATTAAATTATTGTTAGATTTCAAGTTTCGTGATTTTTAGAGTTAATGTGTGGCCGTATGGATTTTTAATATGAAAAATAGTCGATATTTTAATGGTTAAAAGTACGCTGTGTGAGCAAACGGAGTCGGAATTCGACGAAACCAGTTTCGTTGGGTCCGTAACGTCAAAATTATAGCTGCATGTCCAGTTTCGTGATTTTTGGGTATCGTATGTGACCATATGAATTTTTTTGTGAAATACAAGTAGTGTGAGACTAAAAATGAATAAACTAATGAATATTAAAATATTTATACTTCCCTATACAAACCCCTTCACATCTGCTAAACCTAATTTCATCCTCTAGTATAATAACCCGGAAATCTGGGCCAGTTTAAAATTTTTATTTTGGCAATTTTAGCGAATTTTGATTATTTAAAATGAATTATTTCAAATAATAACGACAAGAAATTTATTTTGAATATAATTCGAATGTATATATTCATTTGAATCGACGTTAGAATATAAATATTTATTTTAAATTATAAAAGGAATTGAAAATGGCCCTGCAGTTCGATAATTCGATTTCAAACTTCAAACGAATGTACCGAGTGCAAAATAAACCGGATTTTATTGAAACCAAAAATAATGGAATTTAATTGTTACTATCTTTCCAACGAACCCGAAAAATCGAAATTTCATAGCGGGAATCAAAAGACATGTCCAGTTGAAATTTCAAAATAGTCGCTATGGAATTTCGGCCATTAAAAATAGCCATTTTGCAAACGACCTCGGATTTCGACGAAACCACTTTTGTTGGATCCGCGATGTCAAATGATTATTAAGTTTCAAATTTCGTAAATTTTCGAATCAATATGTGAGCGTGGCAAAGGAAAACGCATTTGACCAGTTTTAGTTGATTTTAATCGACTGGAAAATGGCCATTTTTCAAACGGTCTCAGAATTCGACGAAACTAGTTTTGTTAGGACCGTATCGTCAATTTGAAGCTAGAAAATATTTTTCTAGAATTTTTCTAGTCAGTATGTGGCCCCGGTAAATTGAAATGTACGTTCAAATTGAATATATAGAGTTATATTTGAATTTAAACGGAAACTGATCGAAATGGTCGAATCAGCTTATGGTACATATCCCATTGTTTTCGGAATGGGGGCAATTAGCTAGAGACGACAGTCGGTGGGTCTCGTTTCGAGTTCAAACAAAAAGTCAACTTTAAGGAAATTAATTAAATAAATATTTTTATTAATAAAAGGGCCCCCTTCCTCTTCACGGTCAAACCCGTTACCCCCTTCCTCTCTCTCTCTTCTATTTCAAAGCCGATCGAAAGGAAAAAAGGGAACGATGGAAGAATCGAACCCGCCATCACCGCCGCAGGTGGTGGAGCAGCGCCGCCACCTCCCCAGATCGGCGCGCCCCACCGTGGTACATCCCTTCTCACTCCACCGCGTGCTCCCCTAGCCGACTACCCAGCACCGGAGACACCCCCTCCTTCCCCATTCGCTCCTCCGATTTGAGCGCCACCTCGATCCGCCCCTCCAGCAACGCCCTAGTCGCCGCGCCTCTCTCCTCTCCTTCTTGCTCCTCTGAAAACCCCAATACCAACGCCCTTAACCCAATACGAAGAGGACAGCCACCTGCTCAACGCCGTGGAACCCCCTTTCTCTTTCTCTGATTTTCCAAAAGAGATGTGAGTTTGTAATTAGTTTATTTTGATTTTCCTGCTGTATAATCTCACAATTAGGACATTGTTTTCAAGATGTAAAATATACATATGTAGATAGATTATTTATTTTATTTTTATTGATAAAGGTAAGGGTTTTATTATGTAAATATGATTTTAAATGTGTAAAGCATGATTTTCAAAATAGAAAGATTTGATCTTTATTTGTTTAAAGATAAGAATATAATTTTTATAAAGCAGAGATTACAAAAATATAATTTTTATATGATGTGAAGGATAAAAACATAATTTTTATAATATAGAAAGGTTAAAGATATAATTTTTATATTAATGGCATATTAATAATATGATTTTTATTAAATATACGTTGAAATAGAAAAGTGATTTTTATAGCAAAGTAAAAATTCGATTTTTATATATTGAATAGCAAAGTAAAAATTCGATCTTTATATATTGAATAGTAAAGTAAAAATTCGATTTTTATATATTGAATAGCAAAGTAAAAATTTGATTTTTATATATTGAGTAGGAAAGTAAAAAATTTGATCTTTATATATTGAATAGCAAAGTAAAAATTCGATTTTTATATATTGAATAGCAAAGTAAAAATTCGATTTTTATATATTGAATAGCAAAGTAAAAACTCGATTTTTATATATTGAATAGCAAAGTAAAAATTTGATTTTTATATATTGAATAGCAAAGTAAAAATTCGATCTTTATATATTGAATAGCGAAGTAAAAATTCGATCTTTATATGTTGAATAGCAAAAAAAATTCGATCTTTATATGTTGAATAGCAAAGTAAAAATTCGATCTTTATATTTTGAATAGCAAAGTAAAAATTCGATCTTTATATATTGAATAGCAAAGAAAAAATTCGTTTTTATATATGTAGTGAATACGGATGACGACGGTGATGAAAGAAGAAACGACGAAGATTTCTACCTAAGAAGAGTCGAGGCGTTTGGTTTAGCTTATCTGTGAGAATTTCTCACTCTTTAATTTTATTTTCTAGTTATATATATATATATATATATATATACACTAGGATGCAGACGGTGTTTAGTAGCACCCGACACCCGTCGTCCACAGACCATGGACGGCTTGTATACTTGTTTGTTTGATTTTGATGTGTAGTTGATTGTGTGATGTGATACGAAATGAAATAAAATATTTATATAATTGAAAATATTTTATAGTTAAAAGTAGAATTTTTAACGTGTATATGAAATGAAAAATAAATAAACAAATCGGACGATTTATTTATATACACACATTTGACTGACATTGATTGGGACGATAAATTTTACACATCGCCCAACTGCACAAATAAAATCTGTGTTTGATTGTTTGAAACCCCACACGGGTATTGGGGTGATATATGACATACACTAATCCCAATAATTAGTTGTATGTCGATCGATTGATTGACAGACTGTTTTAAGCGTTGAATATTTATAATTGATGCTTATACAGTGTAGAATGCACTTTGGATGATGGTTGATTATTTGTCATTGTTAATGTATACATGTGTTGTGGAAAATCCATATAATTAACATTATATGGTAATTGATTGGGCCTCATTCCAGTTTAGAAGAAGAAATATTTGAAATAGAATATTTGAAATAGAAATATTTGAAAAACAAATATTTGAATAGAAATATTTGAAATAGAAATATTCGAAATGGAATATTTGAAAATATGAATATATGAAGCCGTGTTGATTAGATTTATGCCATTTTGATGTGAACGATATTTATATCGATTTTATTCATTTTATAACGAATATCGAAAGTGATTTCAAAATCTGAAGTTTTGAAAAGAATTGAAATTCGAATTAAATTGAATAGAAATGAATCCAAATTGAAACTGAATAGAAGTAAATTCGAATTGAAATTGAATAGAAATGAATTCAAATTGAAATTGAATAGAAGTGAATTCGAATTGAAATTGAATAGAAATGAATTCAAATTGAAATTGAATAGAAGTGAATTCGAATTGAAATTGAATGAAAATGAATTCGAATTGAAACTAAATAGAAATGAATTCAAATTGAAATTGAATAGAATTGAATTCGAATTGAAATCGAAAGGAATTGCATTCGAATTAAATTGAAATTGAATTCAAATCAATTTGAAATTAATTTGAAATGAATTTAAAACGAATTTATATTGGAATATTCAATTTTGAATTGAAATTGAATATGAAGTTGAAACCGTTTTGAAAATGAATTTAAAACGATTTATAAAGCACGTTTTGAATTGAAATCGACGAAGTATATATTATATATATAATATAATGGCCTGAATAGAACGCACCGCGCCGCGGTAGTTCGCGAATTTCGACCATTGACTTCGAATGGATATTGCGGGAGATCCGACCGTCGGATTCTCCTAAAACCGGAAACGTTGGGTTCGTATCGAAAAGAGCTTTCTAAAGAATACTAGAAATTTGAAATCTAACGGTTGGATTTGGAATTATGTCCAAATCAAATTTGGAAAAGGTCGCTGTAAGTGCAGTTCGATGGCCGTTGATGGAAATCGACTGTACGGGCCTTGATAAAATTATTAAAAATAGTAATAATTTGTGTAAAATCATAAGAAATGATTTGTGGAGAATTGGGATGAAAAAACTCCATATTTGAAAAGATAAAAATAGATTTTTATCGAAATGAACTAGTTTTGAACTAGAATAGTAATTTATTTATTTTTAAAATAAATAAAGTGAGTTTGAAATGGTTTTGAAATATAACCAGAATTTCCAATAATTGAATTGGAATGGATTTGAATCGAAATTGTCTTTGGAATATTTCGATGTTGGATTTCGTGATTATACTGATGTTGTTATGGAAATTTGAAAGATATTTATATATCTCTATTTCCAATACGATATTTGTTGGTCGTAGAATTTGATATTGAATATAAGCCGATATATTTTCTATTTAGAGCCTTGTATTTAATATCAAATGTGATTTGGGTTTGTCGTGAATGGTGTCTTCATTAACACTGTTCTTAAACCCAGTTGAGAAAAGATTAAATCTTTTTATTTAGATTTAATGAAGTGTACCAATTAAATAATATTTAATTGGAATTGAATTGATATTGATTTTTGGGTTTATCAGTGTTTTAAATAACGCTCGTTCTTTAACCCGATAATTAATGAATGTGATTTTGGGTTTATCGTGAACTGTGTTTTAAATGACACTGATTCTTTAACTTAGTTAACGATTAAAACTAATTGGAGTTTTAATGAATTTTTAATTAGATTGAAATGATCGAGAATGGAGTATCACCAGTTTTACTCCAGGCGATAGTTAAATCTTTAATTAGATTTGAACGTGAAATGGTAATTGAATTTACCGATAACACCGTGGTGTTAGATGTGAAGTATTACCAGTTTTACTTCATGGGATGAATAGGTGGGGATTGGGAAATAAAATAAATGATTATTCCGGTGTGATTCGCTAATCCCGACTAGTTTGAATTGATATTCAAAGAAGATTAAAGAATAAATTTAAAGAATTTATCTTTGATAAAATTAATGGGAACCTTTCCCAGAGTAGAAGAATATTTGAATAAATGAATATTCTGAATTGGAATGAGGCGTATGTTGTGTTTGTGTAACACTTATTTAAAGTATACGCGAGTTATTCGGGAAGACCGGGTTTATCCCATTCTGAATAACTGATACGACGATAAGTCGAAGATGAAGACAGTGGTCGAAGACCGGAGGTTTATCCCATTCCGAATAACTGACCTGGAGTTTATTGTTTTAACCTAAACTCTGGGTGCCCTTATTTCGACACGGACAACTAGTAGTTTTGGTTTTGCAGATTTATATTCGTAGGATCCTGGTTTACAGCTGGTATGATATCCGGAAAGCTTTGTATCCGTATATCCCTTCTAGTTGTGTATTGTATTATTTTCCAGTGCTATGTAATTTATTGTAATCTCTGATATTTTTTGTGTAATATTTATTTATTCATACTGTGTATATTCTTGTAATCTGATGCATTGTTGTAATATACAATGAAATGTTCTTCCGTTTACGTTCTATTTTGTCGTGTTCTCAAAACAATCAGGCGTTTCGAATGGTCTAGATCGGTTTAGCGACTGATTCGGATCGAGCGAAATTCCCGGTCGTCACATCTAGTCAAATGGAATTTGCACCATCAGTTCCTTATATTTTTACAGCAAAATTCCCATGTTTTAAAATTCAAACAAAATAGGAATAAAATCCTATAAATTGTAATATATATATATATATATATATATATATTTGGATTCATGAGAGGCTAATCTTCAACCTCATATACGTTTTTCTGTGTTTGACATCCATCGCAGTTCACTTGTTTTATTACAAAGGTTCTAGGGTTCGATTTCTAAAGCAATCAAAGAAGTTTTAGATTGTTTCGACTTTGTTTTTGGAATGAGTACGAGAAATGGAGTTGGTGTGCATTTTTTTTGAAGGGATCGATGAAATTTTTGTTCGATCCCTCACAGTAATTTCCCGTGGAGCCTGGAGAAGGAGTTCAGAGCTTGTGTGCGAGTTGGGCGTGTTTAGGTAAAGGAAGTTGAGATTTCGATGGAGTGAATTTTGGTGTATGCCGTTGGATTTATAGTGGAGTAAAAAGTAGAGTTCGGATTTTCTTTTTGAAATGGAAATGGGGCGTTCAAGGGCTGGAGTGCGGATCTGAGAACGGGGAAGAAGGAGTTATAAATGGGCGGGCTTGAATGGTTTGGGCCCAATTAGTTTGGTAAAGCCCGTAATTTAATTTAAAACTAAGTAAATTCTTTTGTAAATAGTGTATTTAGTTATAACACCATCACTTTTGCATACGATGTCAAAATTAAGCAAAACAAGATCCATTAGGATCGTATGAACGGTGGCTACACCATGGAATGGACTGGGAGTCAGTTGGAGCTCATTACAATTTATAGGGAAATAAATTGTCTGTCAGAATCAAGCGATGGTTATCGTTATTAACGATGATCGTCCAATGTGAGTAAAACTCACCAACTCTGAACAGTTATATTTTTACAACATATTTTTAGAACTGATAATTATCTGTTGATTACCGTGTTTAACTGTTTGGTTGAATTTCTTATGTATTGGTTGAAATTATAGATAACGATATATATAAATCGTTAATCAAACATTGATTCTATTTAGCAGAATATTTCATATTGAAATGAAATCGATGTTAATAATATTATTTAACATCTGCGATGCAGGGAAATAGGTTGGAGCAATCCAACTGGATTCCTCAATATTTATAATACTGTTCCGTTCATATATTGTAGTATATGATGTGATGTATAATCTATGGTTTGTTATGTGTGTTTGAATGATTTCGACCATTGTTATTTGGTATTTTAAATACCGTAAGAAATACTGGGATGTTGAAACGGGGATTTTCGAAGTGTATTTCGAAAATAAATTATTTATATAAAATCAATGGATCTTATATATAAATAGAAAAGGAAAATATTTGTGAAAAAAATAGAAAGGAAAATATTTGTGACAAAAATAGAACTGGAAAATATTTATTTAGAAAATAAATAGAATTGAAAAGGGAAATATTTATTTGTTAAATAAATTGAAAGATGAAAAGGGATTATTTGTAAAACATTTACAAATAAAACAGAAAGAGAAATATTTGTAAAACATTTACAAATAGAATAGAAAAGGAAAATATTTATTTAGAAAACAAATAGAATTATAAAAAGGAAATATTTATTTAGAAATAAATAGTGTTATAAAAGGAATTTATTGGGAAATGAAAACAATGTCATATAAGGGAATATTTGGCAAACGAATAATATTTTACATCAGGAAATTTTAGACCCGTGCTTCGCACACGAGTATAACGGAATATGAATTTACAATAGATTTTAAATAGAAATCTATTTTAACAGATAAGTGGAAAAGATAAATTTATAAATAATATTTTTCAAATTAAATAAAATGTTTATCATTGGATAAATAGAATATATAAGTCAGGTTTTATATAGAGAAGTAAGAATCGATTTCAACATCGATATTTGAAACTGAATATAAACGTAGAGTTAATCAAAGGAGTTAATCAGTTAGAGTTAACCAGTTAGAATTAATCGAATTAGAGTTAATCGATTAGAGTTAGAATTAATCGAACCAGAGTTAATTGAACATAGTTAATCGAATTAAGATTTATTGAATATTAGTTATTCAATTAGAGTTGATCGAATATAGTTATTTGAGATAGAGTTAGTCAAACATAGTTATTCGGGATGAGTTGCCATTTCGTACGACTGCTAGCGTAATTCGCAGGGCTGCAGATAGCCTACGGTGGTCGGATGTTTCCTAAGGGAATCAGGCGTAACCATTGTGATCGCTGTGATCTAGATTCAAGCGAATGGAGTTAAATCGAATAATAGTTATTCGACAGGAGTTAATCAAGTTAAGTTAAATATGTAGAGTTAGTCAAGTTGAGTTAAATAAGTCGAGTTAATTAAGCTAAGTTAGTCAAGATGAGTTAATCAAACCGAGTTAATCCAAATGAGTTAATCCAAAGGAGTTAGTCGAATATTAGCTATTCGAAAAGAGATAATCGAATATAATCTATTCGAAGAGAGATAATTGAATATATAAGTTATTCAAAGTGAGAAAATCGAATATTAGTTATTCGAAGGAGTTAATCGAATAGAGATTACTCAAAAGAAAGTTACGTCGAATTAGATTATGTCGAATTTAGGAAAGTATTATTTACTTTCCGGCTTTTAAATAAAGATTTATTTATTTATAAATAAATTAGAGTAGGTTAATTATTCAAAGTAAGAAATAAAAAGTTAGATGTTAAGTTAGAAATTTCAGAAGTAGAGTTTATGTTGTTAGCGTTATAATAAATGTTTTTCATAAAAGAAGTGGATTCGTAATTTGAATCCGAGAATTTTTGTAAGCAGATGATTGTAGAAATTGGAGAGGTGAGCTTTGTCTATTTCAAGATTAAGAACGTTGTTCAGTTAAGGTCTGAGAGGTAATTATACCCCAACTTGATTGACTTCCTTACTTAACTAAGAAATAGTTGAGGTTCAATGGCGAAGATTGATTAGAGATACAATAAGTAATAAGGGATTAATGGATTAAGCGGTCGTAACGATGTTTTATACAACGCTAGTTTGAAATCCATATAAATGAGTTTTGGAAACGTTTTCCAAATATAAAATCAGAGATATTTCTAAATATAGAAAATAAGGAAATATGAATATATATATATATATATATATATATATATATATGATGATTGATCAATAGAAATTCCAATTGGAAATAAGATTATTGTTTTCACACTTGTTTTTCTTTGATAGTTAACTAACTATCAAAGTTTTTGACCATTTTTCCGTCGTCAATACGGAGAGACCGGTATCAGACTCATTATCTGAAAACCACTTTGTATGGGTGTTAGCGTTGCGATCAAATAGGATGAAGATAATTGAAGATGGAGTTATGCAAGGGCAGTCCTGTTTACATAATAGTGCCTTCGGTTTGTCCATTCCCCGGACGACTTGTATGGAAGAATGTCTAACGGAGTATATTTAATGGATCGCGTAAGTTGACCTCTTCAAATGTATGTACGTTTGGTGGCGGAGGAATTCGTTTCTCTTAGCTGTATACCCATTGTATTTTTGGGGAAATCAATTTGTGATTTGGCAGATATGACGATGTGACATTCAAAGTGAATAAATGTGTGATCTATCAAAGATAAGCGTGGCCTCTAGCCTCACAACTGGGAAATGACAAAAATCGGGCAGGTAGCATGGCTAAGTGGTTGGCTGCCAAGTAGGGTGTATTATCACCTGATCTAGAGTTTCATTTACTTCTATAATCTATTGTCAATGCTTTCCCATTTGGGAAACGGTTGTTGATCCCAACCGTTGGTGATGTACATTCGATACACTCAAGCGAAATGAGTGGTCGGTCATATGTGGCTGGGTTGCAAGATGTTCTTGTTGAACCCAGTGTATTCCTCTCAAGAGGTACACTATCGGAATGTGGTTCCATACCTTGTCATAGTTGGTGATCCATTATCCAATAAGTGCTCATGATTTTGATTGTATACTATATATGTAGAATGTGAGATGAAAGAGTTTCTATTAGATGATTATTTAGTTGTGGTTGATAGACATTATTATAATATCAAAATAGTTTTGATATAAAGTTTATTGTTTCTTTCAAAAGGATTTTTGAAAGTTAAATCAAATGTTTTGGATTCTCACAAGGGAAAAACTCATTCCATTGTATGGTGTGGTCTTATGAGATATCATTTATTGTTTAAACTGTTTTTTTTAAGTTGTTTTACTCACACCACTCCCATGACTGACCCAGAGTTTATTTTGTTTTGTTTTCCCTAAACTCTTGGGTGCCCAATTTTGTACGAGCAGTCAAGTAGACAGGATTTTACAGATATACTTGGAGAGCTTGGGGCAGGAGGCTTCAAGATTATATAGCTATAGTTATTTCCGCTATGTTGTAAGTGTTATCCTCTGATAATGTTACTGTATAATCATACTGATTTTATTTCAAGGATATGTTATCTATTATATGTTGCTCGTTCCGCTGTGAGATTAATGTTACTCTGATGTTGTATGTTCTTTTTCTTCTTCTTCTTCTTCTTCTATTCTAAGTTTCTATCTTATCTATTCTCACCCTCTAATTTATTTCATGGACTATCCGGTATTTTCGATGCTTAAATATTCGACATCGTGTTTATGTCGAGTACTCAAGGTCACAAAAACCCCGGGTCGTTACAATCGGTACGAATTAGAATTAGACATCGTTCTAGATCCGATTATTACAGTCATGATTTATATTAGATGTTTAAATCTAAATAATAACTAAACTTACAGAAAAAGGACGGATCTTGTATTCTGGGATCTGATTTCTGAATTTGAAAAGCTATCCTTTGATGTAGACGTCTGATTTGAAGTTCTTCTAATCGATTACTAGTTTGGATTTATTTTTCTAGTTAGGAGATGATGAAGGAGGCTAGGCTAGCTTGTAGACGAACAACATGACGACAACATAGTTTTAGGGTTATGAGGTTAGGGTCTAGGTTTGGCTATGTATATATAAATGTCTAGGATTAATTCTAGCCTCTAGATTAGTCTAGAGAAATCAAGGCCATCAAACCAAAGATATGTGTCATCCAGCCAACCATAGCATGACACATAAGCCCTAACACCTCAGAAATTAGTCAATCAGGGAAGGCTACATCAGCTCAGAGCAACTAAAATTCGTCACAGGAAGCAGATCTCAAAGGGGTCGACTCCCTAAGGGGGAGGGGGGTCGACACCTATGTCGACTCCCCCCGTGGGGTCGACACCCTGAGCAGGAATTTTCCCGCTCATCCTGTTCTGTTTGAATTTTGAACCGGATTTATTATTTAATTATTATTTTCTGTTTATTCTTGAAATCTTTTGAACTCCATAACTTCTACATACGAAGTCCGATTCACGCAAACTCGGACTCTATCTCAAGCAGAATTCCGAGACGAATGCAATGGCATAACCCGTTTCCCATAATTGTTCTTCTAAAAATTAAGTGTTCTTAGATTTGTTAATTTTAATATTCACACAAAATACAGGGTGTTACATTCTCCCCTCAAAGGATTTCGTCCCCGAAATCTCTAAATTAAGAAGAATGTATCCTAACATCCAACATCCATCTACTCAACCATCAATCACAGGCATCCATTGTCCTTAAAAGTTTTCTAATGCTTTCATGATCATATGCATAGTGTGTGTATATGTCCTTATCTAATGCAAAATCAGGCGGTCTACTAATTCAGTTGACCTCCTTGATGCGAATCATGTCAGTGCTATGAGTTCATCATGTATGAAATTGTTCCTAATTGTATTTTGTAACTTCTACATAAGTGCACAATCATTCGTACATATGCAACGTCCATATGATAACACATCAAGTTTCAATCCATATATAAATTCATATATGCATATGGAATATGAAAGTGACTGAGCGATCTAGTACCTAGTGTGTGTGTATATGCATTCACGAGCAACCACTTGCAACCATCAATCATAACATGTTTCAAATACATGTTCGCATCCATTGGTTTCTACCTAAGGATCAAGAATAGGACCGAGGAGATATATTTAAGAGATAGATACAAGCATGCATAAATTTTTGGAAAAAGAGATCAAGAATGTACCCTCAAAAAGATAAGGGTAGGCTGCGCGTATCTTTTCCTTAGTCTCCCACGTCACATCTTCCTCAGCATCACTCCATTGTACTTTTAACTAGTTTGACCTCACGATTATGTAGTTTATTAACTTCTGTACCCAAGATACGAGTTGGAACTCTTCTCACCGTTGCTTCTCGTTCCACTTCTATTTGCTCTAGTATGCCTGGCTCCACAACTTCCGCAGACTCCTGTAAGCACTTTCGTAGATGAGAGACATGAAAGACATTATGTATTCTAGCCAATCTTTTGGGCAGCTCTACTTTATAAGCCATCTTCCCAATCCTCTCAATGATAGGAAATGGCCCTACAAATCTTGGTGCCAATTTTCCTACGGACCCAAAGCAAACAACATTCTTCAAAGGAGATACTTTAAGAAAAACTCTGTCCTCAACCTCAAACTCAAGGTCGGTCCTTCTTTTATCAGCGTAGGACTTCTGTTTATCTTGTGTGGTCTTCATTCGTCTTCCTATCAAGTCCACCTTCTCTGAAGTTTCTCTGACCATGTCAGGCCCAAGTACGAGCTTGTCGGTAGACTCCCACCAACAAGTTGGTGATTGGCATGGTATTCCATATAAAGCCTCAAAGGGTGCCATGCCTATGGTGGCTTGGTAGCTATTGTTGTACGTGAACTCTACCAAAGGAAGGTGATCCTCCCATGTTCCCCCAAAATAAAAAATGCACAATCTCAAGAGATCTTCTAATACTCTGTTCACCCTTTCCGTCTGACCATCGGTTTGAGGGTAATAAGCTGTGCTTAAGCATAGCTGTTGTAACACCCCGTGAATTCTATAACATTAAGCTTCACGAATTAAAGTATAATTAATTATAAATGATGAAATCAAGGAAAATGGGTTACGCCATTGCGTTCATCTCGGAAAAATACGCGAAATAGAGTCCGAGTTTTCGAAAATCGGATACCGTATGAAGAAGATATGGACGAACGAAGTTAGGCAGAAAAACCGAAAACAGTCCAGAATACACTGGCGCGCTTGTGAAGTGCGCCAGTAAAAAAATACACTGGCGCACCTGCCAAGTGCGCCCGTACAAATCCAGCACCGAATTCAGGAGTGTTCTGAGGTGACGTGTCTTCTTTTGAGTGGCTAGATGATGTGTATTCGAGCTGTGCGATTCTGATGACTTCTGGACTGATCTGAAGGCTCTAAATCACCCTATACACCTATAAAATAACACCTAGACCTAGCCTATATCATACTATTTCATTTTAGCCTCAGGCCGCCGCCATTAAACCTAGAGCTCTGAATTAAAAATACAAAGAATAAAATTATAGAAGATGGAGGACGATTCTTGAAGGCTACAACTAGAAGCTACAACAACTACAACGCTTTAGACAACGAATTTGGGACTAATTGATTTGGGATTTTTATTTGGATTATTTGCTTCATATTGTAAGTTCTATGTTACTTTTTAGGCAAAAACGCTAAAACAATATGGACATGCCATGAATTGAAACCGGATTTAGGAACTATTGTTAATCCATTGTTTATATTGTTTATCTTTGAATTATAATTTGGGGATATTGCTATGGCAACGTTGCAAGTTAAACTTGTCATGATTTTGATGTTGTTATGAATCACTTGGGCTTAATTGTTTGGCAAGTTGGACTAATACATGTCCATGGAATCACTATGTTTATTGAAATCTTTATATTGATTAAACCATGCCTATGATGCTAATTAAACCATGGCTATGACTATTGATGGAATTATGCCTGTGATGTTAATATACCCATCATGATTAATGAAAAATTGGGTATTGCTAGGTTATGATGAAAAGTTGGAATTATTATGTTTATAATGTTAGATATGTTAAAAATGCTAAATTGGAATCATTATGTCTATAATGTTAATTGAGAATCATTATGTTAAAAATGCTAAATTGGAATCATTATGTCTATACTGTTAGTTGAGAATCATTATGTTAAAATGCTAAATTGGAACCATTATGTTTATAATGTTAATTGAGAATCATTATGTTAAAAACGCTAAATTGGAATCATTATGTCTATAATGTTAGTTGAGAATCATTATGTTAAAATGCTAAATTGGAACCATTATGTTTATAATGTTAATTGAGAATCATTATGTTAAAAACGCTAAATTGGAATCATTATGTCTATAATGTTAGTTGAGGATCATTATGTTAAAAATGTAAGTTGGAACCATTATGTTTATAATGTTAGATGAGAATCATTATGATAAATAAGAATCATTATGTCTATGAGAATTATTATGTTAAAAATGCTAAATTGGAATCCACTATGCCTATTAGGATTACTATGCCTTTAATGTTTCATGTTTATAATAAAATTATTATTATGCCCGCAATGATTATTATGCCTATGAAGTAAAGTTGAAATCATCATGTTAAATTAAGTTGGAATCATTACTATGCCAAGTTATCATCATACTAGTATTGAAACCATGTTATATGTTATAGCCTGTTTATTATGCAAGTGATGTTGGAATTTTCACATATGCCTATCACATGTTTGGTGTTATTCCCCTTTATCTCTTGAATTGTTTATGCTTGTGAACGAAGTACGTTTATACACGTTGGGGATACGATTGGGTAGAATAGGCAAAACTTGAATTAATTATAAGCATAAACTGTGAAATTTGGCATAAGTAGAACATGAAATATGGCACGAAAACTTGACTTGAACATGCCATAACTTGACTTTAAACATGCCTTAGTTGGGCACGAAGTTGATATATGAACATGATGTGGAAATAGCAAAATCTGATAAGAACATGGGCATGACTTTAGAAAACAAGAAAGTGGCCAACTCGAGGTTGGGTTGAGTTTGTAGTGTAAATCTGCACGGAACCGCCCGGCAAATCCAGTTGCTACAAACAATAGGATCCAATGTGGGTAGTTGGTCACATCGCGCTTGAAACCCGAGGTTGGGTTGAGTTCGTAGCGTAAACCTGCCCGGAACCACCCGGCAAATCCAGTGGCTACGAACAATAGGATCCAATGTGAGTGGTTCGGTGCATTAACGAATCAATTAATGCCAATTAGGGTTAAGTCATGAACATGAAAAGACAACTTAACCAACTTGAACACGATTTGTAGGGCTAAGTCATGAACTTGAAAACGACAACACTTAGCCAACTTGACATGACACATAGGCGGGTTAAGTCGTGAACTGAAATGACATACTTAACCATCTTGACATGACTAGAGTGGAAAAGGATTAAGTCACGAATTACATGACTTAATCTGTTAGGTGGGTTAGGTCACGAATTACATGACCTAATCTATTAGGTGAAACCCTAGACACGACCCCTTTCAGCAGTAACCCTCTAGATGTATCAAGGTACCCTGGGGCTAGGCCGGGTGGGGCACGATTACTGGGATGATTGTAAGAGGTGAACGACGGCAGTGGGGTACGCCAGTGTAGGTTCGGTGGACTACGATCGTGCACGTATCCGGGGTAGACACTGGGTATCCGTAGATTTATCTGTGCATCTTGAATCGTGTCAGGGGTTGACACCCTAGGGCTGATACACCCGAACGTGGACCCAGCACAGGTGACTACATTCGTGATTTGCCGTATGACACGGACACTTGACGAGCTAGAACTTGTAGGGAGCCGATCGACTAGATAATCGCTCCGTAGGACCCCGTACTTGGGTTAGACCCCGTTTCAGGGTCATTTCATGACATTGGGCCGTGGGATTTATTTCGTGATTAACTTATGATATGGGCTTAGTATACTAGTACAGTCGATGCAACGAATCTCGAACATGTGATGCTTTATTTGACTTGTCTTGACTTATCCTGATCACCTTTGTCTATCTTGTTCACCTTGACACCATTCTTAAGTTTAGTTCCAGTTCATACATGACAGGTTGTTTTAACCGTTTCTACACGGAAAGTCACTAGAACTTACTCAGTCTTTATGACTGACCCTTTTTCCTTTCGCCTCGTTTTCTTCCGTTTCCCCCCCCCCCCCGGTTCTCCGGGAGGGAATACCGCAGCTTGACCAGTTTTCACATCCAGGTAGAAGAGAAAGAATGTATTGCTTGGATCTTTTCTGTTTTGGACTATGGCTTTGGACAGCAATTAGGGGACTTTTGCAGTTTATTTATGTTTTCTTCATGCTTCTTTAAATAATGTAATCAAGACAGTTATGATTTTGGGAAGTATTATGGCATGGTTTGTGTAACACGTATTTTGAAGAAATAAAAGTTGTTGTTTTCCGCTATTCAAAAATATGTGTTATTATATCTGTCTTGTATATCTGTGACTTATACTTAGAAACCTCCACCAAAATTAGGGCATTCCCTTTGAGAGTGACCCTAACGGAGGTGGGGTGTTTCACTTGGTATCAGAGCATAGGTTTACTAGATAAGATAAAAGTTTCGAAAATTTATTTTCAAAGGAAAATTTAAAGAAGCATTTTTAAAAGATAAAATATTATTTTATTTTAAAAAAAAGCAAAGTCCCCCAAAGCCATAGGTGTTATCTCTTATCCTTCGTTTTGAATCTACCCTTCTTGTTTCAGCATGTCCGAAGAACTTAACTTTCCAGAGGGTGTACCAATACCTGGTTGGTTTAGACGATTCTTAGAAGCAAGGGCCACCCAGCCAGGTCCTTCCGTTCCTCCTTCCCCAGCTGCAGGAAATCATCCAGCTGCAGCAGCACCTCTTCCTCCACCTCCTCCACGGGGAAACACTTTTGCTAAGATATGTAAAGATTTTAAGGCTATGGGAGGAAAGGACTTTCCTGGAGCTGAGTCCTTCGTGGCAGCTAGGAATTAGTTAAAGGAAACCGAGGACTTATTCGTCATCTTTGAGGTAGAAGATAGGCAGAAGGTACAACTAGCAGTGTGGCTACTAAAAGGTGAGGCTTCCTACTGGTGGGAAGTCACTAATGCAGAAAGACCAGTGGAAACATGGGAGGACTTTAGGGCAAGGTTTGAGGCTAAATTTCTCTCAGAAGCTGAAAGGAGTCTTCAGTTGGAAAAATTCTTATTTCTTAAGCAAGGGAATATGACAGTCAAAGAGTATGTTAATCAGTTCGATGAGCTGGCTAGGTTCGGACTGGACCTAGTCAACACCCCGCACAAGAAGGCTCTCCGCTTTGTCAAAGGATTGAATGAGCCATTACACAGTTTGGCCATGACCCATATACCCATGGGAGCTACGTATGAAAGGTTGGTACAGATGGCATTGCTGAACGAAGAAGATTAGGGCAAGAAGGAGACAGAGGCAGAAAACTCTCAAGGGAAGAAAGAGGTCAAGCCCAACGATTCTAAGAATAAGAAGGTAGACTCCGAGAAAGGAGGCAAGAACAACAACTCACGTGATAAAAGGAAATGCAATTATTGTGGTACGGAAGGGCACATAGCCAAGGATTGTAGAAAGAGGAAGAGAAAGCAAGGTGAATGTTTTCATTGTGGGAAGACTGGACACATCAGCAAAGACTGCCCTGAGAAGCAGACCTTCTGGCGGTACATCGTTAACTTATTCTAGATGCTTAGTTTTATCTTATTTCTCTCCTCGATCCTATCTTGAGAGCCATAGTTAGAATCTTTTTGGATGTAAACATGTAATTGAAACATGTTATGATTGCAAAATGGTTGCAAGTGATCGCAAGTGGTTGCTCGGGGATGCATGAATACACATTAGGCACTAGATCGGCTCAGACACATTTTCATGTTGCATATGCATGAGTGTTTATTTTGGAAACTTGGTTGTGCTATCATTTGGTTGTTGCATATGATTGAATGTTCGAGCACTCATGTAGAAATTATGAATTATAATAGGAAAAATTTGCATACATATTGGATTCATTTCACTAAACATATTTTGCATTTAGAAGATCAATCAGGCCTGATCATTAGCATTAGCTAAGGAACATATACACACACTTCGCATATGATCATAAAGCATTAGAAGTTTTTTTTAAGGACAATGGATGCTCGTGTTTGATGGATGAGTAGATGGATGTTTGGATGTTAGGATGTACATTCTTCCTAAACTTGAAGATTTCGGGGACGAAATCCTTTTAAGTGGGGGAGAATGTAACACCCCGTGAATTCTATAACATTAAGCTTCACGAATTAAAGTATAATTAATTATAAATGATGAAGTCAAGGGAAATGGGTTACGCCATTGCGTTCATCTCGGAAAAATACGCGAAATAGAGTCCGAGTTTTCGAAAATCGGATACCGTATGAAGAAGATATGGACGAACGAAGTTAGGCAGAAAAACCGAAAACAGTCCAGAATACACTGGCGCACTTGTGAAGTGTGCCAGTACAAAAATACACTGGCGCACCTGCCAAGTGCGCCCGTACAAATCCAGCACCGAATTCAGGAGTGTTCTGAGGTGACGTGTCTTCTTTTGAGTGGCTAGATGATGTGTATTCGAGCTGTGCGATTCTGATGACTTCTGGACTGATCTGAAGGCTCTAAATCACCCTATACACCTATAAAATAACACCTAGACCTAGCCTATATCATACTATTCCATTTTAGCCTCAGGCCGCCGCCATTAAACCTAGAGCTCTGAATTAAAAATACAAAGAATAAAATTATAGAAGATGGAGGACGATTCTTGAAGGCTACAACTAGAAGCTACAACAACTACGACGCTTTAGACAACGAATTTGGGACTAATTGATTTGGGATTTTTATTTGGATTATTTGCTTCATATTGTAAGTTCTATGTTACTTTTTGGGCAAAAACGCTAAAACAATATGGACATGCCATGAATTGAAACCGGATTTAGGAACTATTGTTAATCCATTGTTTATATTGTTTATCTTTGAATTATAATTTGGGGATATTGCTATGGCAACGTTGCAAGTTAAACTTGTCATGATTTTGATGTTGTTATGAATCACTTGGGCTTAATTGTTTGGCAAGTTGGACTAATACATGTCCATGGAATCACTATGTTTATTGAAATCTTTATATTGATTAAACCATGCCTATGATGCTAATTAAACCATGGCTATGACTATTGATGGAATTATGCCTGTGATGTTAATATACCCATCATGATTAATGAAAAATTGGGTATTGCTAGGTTATGATGAAAAGTTGGAATTATTATGTTTATAATGTTAGATATGTTAAAAATGCTAAATTGGAATCATTATGTCTATAATGTTAATTGAGAATCATTATGTTAAAAACGCTAAATTGGAATCATTATGTCTATAATGTTAGTTGAGAATCATTATGTTAAAATGCTAAATTGGAACCATTATGTTTATAATGTTAATTGAGAATCATTATGTTAAAAACGCTAAATTGGAATCATTATGTCTATAATGTTAGTTGAGAATCATTATGTTAAAATGCTAAATTTAAACCATTATGTTTATAATGTTAATTGAGAATCATTATGTTAAAAACGCTAAATTGGAATCATTATGTTAAAAATGCTAAGTTGGAACCATTATGTTTATAATGTTAGATGAGAAACATTATGATAAATTGGAATCATTATGTCTTTGAGAATTATTATGTTAAAAATGCTAAATTGGAATCCACTATGCCTATTAGGATTACTATGCCTTTAATGTTTCATGTTTATAATAAAATTATTATTACGCCCGCAATGATTATTATGCCTATGATGTAAAGTTGAAATCATCATGTTAAATTAAGTTGGAATCATTACTATGCCAAGTTATCATCATACTAGTATTGAAACCATGTGATATGTTATAGCCTGTTTATTATGCAAGTGATGTTGGAGTTGTCACATATGCATGTTGGAATTGTCACATATGCCTATCATATATTTGGTGTTATTCCCCTTTATCTCTTGAATTTTTTATGCTTGTGAACAAAGTACGTTTATACACGTTGGGGATACGATTGGGTAGAATAGGCAAAACTTGAATTAATTATAAGCATAAACTGTGAAATTTGGCATAAGTAGAACATGAAATATGGCACGAAAACTTGACTTGAACATGCCATAACTTGACTTTAAACATGCCTTAGTTGGGCACGAAGTTGATATATGAACATGATGTGGAAATAGCAAAATCTGATAAGAACATGGGCATGACTTTAGAAAACAAGAAAGTGGCCAACTCGAGGTTGGTTGAGTTTGTAGTGTAAATCTGCCCGGAACCGCCCGGCAAATCCAGTTGCTACAAACAATAGGATCCAATGTGGGTAGTTGGTCACATCGCGCTTGAAACCCGAGGTTGGGTTGTGTTCGTAGCGTAAACCTACCCGGAACCACCCGGCAAATCCAGTGGCTACGAACAATAGGATCCAATGTGAGTGGTTCGGTGCATTAACGAATCAATTAATGCCAATTAGGGTTAAGTCATGAACATGAAAAGACAACTTAACCAACTTGAACACGATTTTTAGGGCTAAGTCATGAACTTGAAAACGACAACACTTAGCCAACTTGACATGACACATAGGCGGGTTAAGTCGTGAACTGAAATGACATACTTAACCATCTTGACATGACTAGAGTGGAAAAGGATTAATTCACGAATTACATGACTTAATCTGTTAGGTGGGTTAGGTCACAAATTACATGACCTAATCTATTAGGCGAAACCCTAGACATGACCCCTTTCAGCAGTAACCCTCTAGATGTATCAAGGTACCCTGGGGCTAGGCCGGGTGGGGTACGATTACTGGGCTGATTGTAAGAGGTGAACGACGGCAGTGGGGTACGCCAGTGTAGGTTCGGTGGACTACGATCGTGCACGTATCCGGGGCAGACACTGGGTATCCGTAGATTTATCTGTGCATCTTGAATAGTGTCAGGGGTTGACACCCTATTGCTGATACACCCGAAGGTGGACCCAGCACAGGTGACTACATTCGTGATTAGCCGTATGACACAGACACTTGACGAGCTAGAACTTGTAGGGAGCCGATCGACTAGATAATCGCTCCGTAGGACCCCGTACTTGGGTCAGACCCCGTTTCAGGGTCATTTCATGACATTGGGCCGTGGGATTTATTTCGTGATTAACTTATGATATGGGCTTAGTATACTAGTACAGTCGATGCAACGAATCTCGAACATGTGATGCTTTATTTGACTTGTCTTGACTTATCCTGATCACCTTAGTCTATCTTGTTCACCTTGACACCATTCTTAAGTTTAGTTCCAGTTCATACATGACAGGTTGTTTTAACCGTTTCTACACTGAAAGTCACTAGAACTTACTCAGTCTTTATGACTGACCCTTTTTCCTTTCGCCTCGTTTTCTTCCGTTTCCCCCCCAGGTTCTCAGGTTGGGAATACCGCAGCTTGACCAGTTTTCACATCCAGCTTGAAGAGAAAGAATGTATTGCTTGGATCTTTTCCGTTTTGGACTATGGCTTTGGACAGCAATTAGGGGACTTTTGCAGTTTATTTATGTTTTCTTCATGCTTCTTTAAATAATGTAATCAAGACAATTATGATTTTGGGAAGTATTATGACATGGTTTGTGTAACACGTATTTTGAAGAAATAAAAGTTGTTGTTTTCCGCTGTTCAAAAATATGTGTTATTATATCTGTCTTGTATATCTGTGACTTATACTTATAAACCTCCACCAAAATTAGGGCATTCCCTTTGAGAGTGACCCTAATGGAGGTGGGGTGTTTCAGCTGTGTGCCTACAGCCTCTTGTAAACTCTTCCAAAATTCACTTGTAAAGATAGGCTCTCGATCACTTACTATGCTAGAGGGTATTCCATGCAGTTGAAATAACTCTTTAAGATAAATGGATGCTAACGATGAGGCAGTCCTCCTGCTCTTAACAGGTATAAAGTGATCGCTTTTAGTGAGCATGTCCACTATTACCCAAATACTGGTATTGCCCCTTCTTGATCTAGGAAACCCATCAATAAAGTCCATCGAAATGCTATCCCATTTCCACTAAGGGATCTCCAGAGGATGAGGCAGACCACCAAGTCTCTTCTGTTCTGCCTTGACTTGCTAGCATATCAAGCATTTAGAGACAAACTTAGCTACATCCTTCTTCATGCCATTCTAAAAGAAAACCCTTTTTATGTCTTTATACATCTTGTCCCCACCTGGGTGTATGGTCAACTTAGAATGGTGTGCCTCTTTGAGAACGGTCTTCACCAAATCCCTTGCTTATGGGACGCGTAGTCTTCCATCCCGTCTCAACCAACCCATTCATCGATGGAGTATCTATTGAGGCGACTAGAAGTCTCACCTCTAATTAACTTATCCATCACATCAACTAGCTGACGGTCTTCACGTTGCGTTGTTCCTATTGAGTCCAAAAGAGTAGGCCCCAACTCTAGCAATGCTAACAAATTAACCAGGTACAAATTCAAAGGAGGGTCTAAAGTCAAAGTTTGCTATGTACTCCAAGCTTTGCCTTTCTACAAAGAGAGGACTTAAGGTCAGCGTTTTCCTACTTAAGGCGTCTTCTACCACATTGCCCTTGCCAGGGGTATAAGCAATCTCAAAATCGCATGAGGCAAGAAATTCCATCCACCAATGTTGCCTTAGGTTAAGATCTTTCTGTGAGAAAAGGTACTTTAACGATTTATGGTCAGTAAACAATTCAAACCTTTCTCCTAACAGGTAATGACGCCATGACTTAAGAGCGTAAACAATGGCAGCTAGTTCTAAACCATGAGTTGGGTAGTTTTTCTCATATACCTTCAATTGCCTTTCTCCATAACAAACTACTCTGCCCTCTTGCATCAAGACAACACCCAATCATGTACTACATGCGTCTGTGTACACTGTAAACATCTTACTCCCATCAGGCAATTTCAGAACCGGGGCTATTGTTAGAGCCCTCTTCAATCGTTGGAAAGCAACATCGTTATCCAAATCCCAAGAAAAAGTTAGGTTCTTCTTTGTCAACCTAGTAAGTGGGGCTGAGATCTTCGCAAAGTCCTTACTGAACTTTATGTAAAAGCCTGCCAGCCCGAGAAAACTTCGTACTTCGGTTGCATTCCGTGGGATCTTCTAATCCTGCATAGCAACTACTTTGGCGGGATCCACAGCTATCCCCTCTTTGGACACTACATGTCCAAGAAACCTTACTTCATCTTTCCAAAAATGGCATTTAGAGAATTTTGCTTTCAGCTGATGTGCACGAAGAGTATCCATAAGTTCCCTTAAATGCAAAGCATGTTCTTCCTCACTTTTTGAGAAAATCAAAATGTCATCCACGAAGACCACTATAAATTTATTAAGGAACTCTCTGAACACCCTTTTCATCAACTCTACGAAGTAGGCAGGTGCGTTTGTCAAGCCGAAAGGCATGACAAGCCATTCGAAGAAACCATCCGGGGTCCTGAACGCAATCTTATCTATGCTGTCCTCAGCCACTCTTAGCTGATGAAATCCGGTGGCCAGATCTAGTTGGGAGAAAATTGAGGCACCTACGAGCTAGTCGAACAAACATCTATTCTAGGAAGTGGGTCCATATTCTTCTTGGTCAATTTGTTTAGCTCTATATAGTCCACGCACAGGCGAAGTGAACCATCTGCTTTGGTTGCAAACACCGCTGGAGCATGCCATTCAGAAATACTCTGCCTTATGAACCCCTTTTCAAGCAACTCTTTAACTTGCTTGCTGAGCTCTTTCCTTTCCCTTGGAGCTATGTGTCTAACGGGTAAGGCAACAGATTTTGCGTTACCAACATGGTATATGCAGAAGTATATCTCTCGCTTCGGAGGTAAACCCTTCACCTCTTCAAAGACATCTGAGTATTCACAGACCACTCTAACAGATTGTAAGTTTTCAACAGACGCATCAAGAGATTCTAGGTAACTAAGCATAACGGAATTCATGGGATTACAAGAGATTTCGAGAGTGTTACCGAGGCGAGTCATAAGTCTAACCACTCTCTTTTCACAATCGAGGATGGCACCGTTACTGGATAACCAATCCATGCCTAAAATCAACCCATAGCCCGTGAAACCAAAAACATAAGCATTACATCTAAACCCAACGCTTAGGATAGAAATTTACAAATCCAAACAAATCATGGACAAATAAGCCGAGCCCCCAATTGGATTTGAAACAACCATGGGATCCTCTACTATACAGGTATCTAGGTGCAGAGATTCAACTAAAGCAGTAGATATAAAAGAGTGTGATGCGCCAGAATAAAAAAGAGTACGAACTGGATGACCAGAAAGATAAACTAAACTCTCAACAGAAATATTTCTACCTCTTTCTTGTGGAGGTGCCATGAGAGTGTGAATTTGTCCTCCAGAAGTGGGTCCAGTCCTCTGCTCTTGCCCTTGCCTTTTTGGGAAATCCATAGCCATATGCCCTGCCTCACCGCATTGAAAGCAACCACCCATCCTCCTTTTCATTTTTCTGCAGTCCTTAATCAGATGTCCAGGTATGCCACAAATTTTACACTTCCTCTTGTCATGGGGTTTGTTATTCTTCCTGCCTTTCTTGGAATCCGTCTTCTTATTCTGCGATCCCTCCACTTTCTTATCTAGAGGTTCATCCACCTTTGCCTCTTTCTTGCCACCCTTGTCTTCCTCCTGTAACAGTGCCATGTCCACTAGACTCTCAAAAGTCGCACCGATAGATATATGGGACGTAGCTAGGCTGTGCAGTGGTTCATTCAACCCTTTCATGAAATGGAGAGCCTTTTTATGTGGAGTGTTTACCAACTCCAATCCGAATCTAGCCAGCTGGTTGAATTGGTTGACGTATTCCTTAACTGATAGGTTTCCTTGTTTGAGTGCTAAGAACTTCTCCATCTGTAGGCTTCATTCAGTTTGCGAGAGGAACTTCATTTCAAATCTCCTTCTGAAATCCTCCCAAGCTTCAACTGGTCTGTTAGCATTAGTAACTTCCCACCAATAAAAGGCTTCGTCCTTAAGTAACCATACAGCCAATTGTATCTTCTGCTTATCGTCCACTCCGAAGACAACAAACAAATCTTCTGTTTCCTCGAGCCAATTTCTTTCTTCCACAAATTACTCAGTCCCATTAAAGTTCTTTCCACCTATAGCTCAAAAGTCCATATATATCTTCAAGAAAGCATTCACCCATGGAGGAAGAGGAGGAGGAGGAGGAATGGCTGCAGCTGGGGGAGGAGGAACGTCTGCTGGGACTGCATCATTAGCCCTAGCCTCCAGATACCTTTTGAACCAGCTAGGCATCAGTACGCCCTCGGGAAGATTAAGATCCCCAGACATGCTGAAACGAAAAGAAAAGGTTCAAAACAAAGGATAGATAGATAATGCGTATGGCTTTGGGGATTATGCCTTTAAAATAAAACAACACTTTTCTTGAAAATGTTTTTGTTTTAATTTCTTTTTGAAAAATAGTTTTCAAAAACTTTTATCTGATCTAGTAAACCTTCGCTTTGATACCAAGTGAAACACCCTACCTCCGTTAAGGTCACTCACAAAGGGAATGCATTAACTTTGGTGAAGAATTTTAGATAAAAGACACAGATAATTTACATGATAGACATATAAACAGTGGAAAACTGAAATCATTTCATAAATAGTGTGGTTCAGTCAAAACATTACAATCATTGTCTCAAAACTCAACTTCTAAATTATTACATTGAACCATCTGTCTTGATTTAAAACTCAAAGTACATAAAGAAGCATAAAACAATAGTAAAGCAACATAAATCCCCAATAAAATTGTAACCACAACCATAGTCCAAGAAGAGATAATCCAAGCAATACGTCTACTGTCTTCAAACTGGAAAAGGTCTGCACTAAGCGGAAGTATTCCCTCCCTACGCACCTAGAGGGGGGGGGGGGGGGGACGGAAGAAAAGAAGGCGAAAGAAAATAGGTTAGACATAAGTCTGGTAAGTCCAGTGATTATTTAGCACGTAAACAAGTAAAAGGATCATGACGTGAATAAACTGAACATAGGACAATACCATAGAAAAAAGATAACATAAGATAAAGCAAGATAAACTGAATATACTTATCGCACTCATTTCCATTTCTCTGCACCTACTACGAACGTTTCAACTACCATCATTTGTTTATAACAAAGTGATCCCTTTCCCGATCGGTTTCTACTCGCATGCATTTCTTACTTGTATCATTCGGCCCCGCTCGATTGTAGATACCTGTGCTGGTCCCACCATGGGGTGTGTCAATTCCTATGGTGGAAACCCAACACAAATTCAAGATGCACAGTGTATACTACTGATGCCCATTACCTTCTTTTCCACTCTGGAGTATGTGCAGGCCTATACTCTGTCGGAACTACACGGCTGCACCCATTGCCGCTATTTTGACCGCTTATAATCAGCCCAGTAATCGTGTCCCTCCCAGCCTAGTTCAGGGTACCGTGATACATCTATGTGGGTTACTGCTGAAATGGGTCTATGTTAATAGGGTTTCCTAATCAACATGTTATTACGGTTAAGTGTTCTCAAAATTTTCCTAACCTCACCTATCTGTTTTGCTAACATGTTGTATTGGTAACGTGTTGCCTTAATTAACTTAACCCCACCATTCTTAGGCTGTCAATTTCTTAGCTTTAATTCATTCATTAAACACCAACCTCTCACATTAGATCTATATTGTTGCGGTCGCTGGAAGTGTCGGGTGGTTCCGGGCAGTCTTACAACACAACTCAATCTAACCTCGGGTTTTTGGGGCTTAATGTGCTAACCTCTCACATTAGATTTATATTGTCGCGGTAGCTGGATGTGCTAAGCGGTTCCGGGAAGTATTACACCGCAACTCAGTCTAAACTCGGGTTAGGCATGTTCATCTTTAGCCAATTTACATATTTGTCATATGTGTCCAAATCTATATTTCAAAATTTCCACAAGTCAAGTACATACAAGTTTATGCCACATTCCCAAGCTATGCCCAAAATTTACTAAATTAAATTATACCCAACTTTCCCCGCGTTATAATTGCACGTACAACGAGATTCAATCTAAGTTCCGAATGAACTTAGTATTCACAAAAGCAAGTAAAAAGGGGAAAAAATAGAGAAGGAGCATAAGAATTAACATAAGGAAAAATAGGCAGGTAAAGATGTATCAAATTCAAGAATCATGTTTCAATGTTGTACATTAACACTATTTGTAGACAAGCTAAGCAATTCACACCGTATGTATAAATATTAGATAGAATTGGACTTAAGAGAATTACTAATTTAATGTACAACATGATAAGTCCCATTTGATAAATCACAATAGTCTCATAGGCATAGGTTGTACAACATGAAAAGTTCCATCTTATCAATCACAACAGTCTCACAGGCTTGATAGTTTCATTTATGTCAGTCCAACATTCTCATAGGCATGATAGGTTCTATTATGTCAGTCCAACAGTCTCATAGGCATGATAGGTTCTATAATGTCAGTCCAACAGTCTCATAGGCATGATAGGTGCCATTACAAAAATCACAATAATCTCATAGGCATAAGCAATTTAGATTAGACAAAAGGATTGGCACGAATCAGAATTAGACATCGTTCTAGATCCGATTATTACAGTCATGATTTCTATTAGATGCTTAAATCTAAATAATTACTATACTTATAGAAAAAGGACGGATCTTGGATTCTGGGATCTGATTTCTAAATTTGAAAAGCTATCCCTTGATGTAGACGTTTGATTTTAAAATTTTCTAATCGATTACTAGTTTGGATTTATTTTTCTGGTTAGGAGAAGATGAAGGAGGCTAGGGTAGCTTGTAGACGAATAGCATGATAGCCTTTAGATTAGTCTAGGAGAAATCAGGGCCATCATACCAGAGAGATGGGTCATCCAACCAATCATAGCACGACACATAAGCCCTAACACCTCAGAAATTAGTCATAGGCTGATCAGGGAAGGCCTCATCAGCTCAGAGCTACTAAAATTCGTCACAAGAAGCAGATCTCAAAGTGGTCGACTCCCTACAGGGGGGTCGACACCTATGTCGACTCCCCTTGGGGAGGTCGACATCCTGAGCGGGAATTTTCCCGCTCAGCCTGTTCTGGTTGAATTTTGAATTTTGAACTGGATTTATTATCTATTTATTATTTTTTGTTTATTCTTGAAATCTTCTGAACTCCATAACATCTACATACGGAGTCCGATTCACGTAAACTCAGACTCTATCTCAAGCAGAATTCCGAGACGAATGCAGTGGCGTAACCCATTTCCCTTAATTCTTGTTCTAAAAAATTAAGTGTTCTAAGATTTGTTAATTTTAATATTCATAGAAAATATGGGGTGTTATAGTTAAAGTGGTAGTTGTCCGGATACGCGAGCACCTCACTTCTGTATTGGACATACGGGACGAGGAATAAGGTGCCTCTGGTTTCGTTCAGATCCAGAACGAACTTGTAAATGGATGTGTGTCCGACATTAAATTTCATTCTGTGTAATTGAATTGACATCTATTAATATATATCTGTGGTGGTGGAGAATTTATTCTCTTGCTTAATACCCTTCTTTGAGACGCACGAGCTCGAAGGTTATATATTGGTAGTTATTGAAAGCATGGTGTGAACTGTCATTGTGACATGCTAAGATGGAATTGATCAAGGCTTTTGTTGAAAAGCAGAGCCTTGTGGATGATTGTAATGGCGCGTTTTGTAAGGTATAATAATTAAGTTATTTAATTATTTAAATAACGAATATATTAAATAAACGATAGTTGAAACATATAATTTATAATATAATTATAATCGAGCTTGAAATGGCGCTGCAGTTCGCTATTTGGCGATTCGAACTTCAACTGAATATACAGGATTCGTTTTAAGCCAGATTTCTGTGAAACAAGAAACGTGTGGAGCTGGTGGAGTATATCTTTCTAGTGGAAGAGAAAGATCGGAATTTCGTCGTGTAGATTTTGAGTTACGTCCAAATCAAAATATCAAAAATGCAGCGCCTTGAACATAACGGTTTAATTATATATTAAGTAAGGATTTAAATAGAAATCAAGCGTCGGTATAACTCTGACGAGGTAATATCGAGCTGTAAATACATACAGTATTTATTCTGAGCTGTATGGTATGCCACTGTGAATATGAGCGATAATAATTAATTTTAAACAATCAATTTAATCATATTTAAATATATTTATATATTTAAATAGGCTATTTAGAGCTTTGAAAAATAGCCACTTTTGCATATGAAGTCGAAATTCGACGAAACCAGTTTTGTTGGATCCGCAATGTCAAATAGTTGTTAGATTTCCAGTTTGGTGATTTTTAGAGTCACTGTGTGGCCGTACGGATTTTTAGAGTGAGAAACAGTCGGTATTTCAACGGTTAAAATACGCTGTGTGAGCATACGGAGTCGGAATTCGACGAAACCAGTTTCGTTGGGCCGTAATGTCGAACTCTAGCTACATGTCCAGTTTCGTGATTTTTGGGCATCGTGTGTGATCACACGGATTTTTAGAGTGCAGAAAACGAATATAAAAATATAAAAATCAAATTGAAAATATCCCCTCCATTTTCTATGGTTCAGCACAGGCCACACGGCCTTCGATCTCCACCACAAACCTTACCTAACCCAAACAGCCTATATAAGGCGTATAAACCCAAACACAGTAAAGTTTTCCCAGAAAGAAAATCAATAGAAAATCATGAAGGATTCTATAAATAAATACATATATATATAGGAGATCGTTGTCGCTTGCCCTTCGTTTTGGCATAGCTGTTGGGGTGTTCGATTGGGTTTCCGACGATGGGGTTTTTCCAGCGAACCCTTAGGGTTCGACAGGGTTTGAGATAGGAGGGGTCGAAGGCGAATTCGAGGAGGTCGGGGTGTTCAAGAGGGGAGGCGCATCGATTGGCGTTGACGAGGAGGAACACGGCGGTCTCTGGCGATGCGCGACTTCGTGGGAGGCAGCAGGTCGATGACGACGAGGGTTCATCGAGCTTGGGTTCGAGGGCACTGACAAGTGCAGATTCCGACAGTGAACCGGATGGTGGTGGTGGCGCACCGACTTGATGGCCGGAGTGACGAGGAACGGGGGTCAAGGGTAGTCAGCGATGGGTATGGTTTACTGGAACGATCGAAATGTTTGGGGGAGAGGTAGTATACGGGTTAGTATATGTAGGGATGGGCTGATGGGCTAAAACTGGGTGAGGCCCAATATATATAAGTTGTGTTTTAATTTAATTTAAAATGTACACAATCTTATAAATGCTATATCTCGCTCATACATGACCAGAAATTCGAACCGTAAGTTGCGTTGGGATCGTATGGACGAGCACTCCACACTGGAACTGACCGCGAGTCGATTGGAGTCCGTCACAATTTATAGCAAAATAAATTGTCTGAATCAAGCGATGGTTATCGTCATTGACGATGATCGTCCAAAAGTGAGTAAATCTCACAAACTCTAAACAGTTTTATTTTCACGTTGTATTCTTAGAACTGTTAAAATATTGTCTGTTTGACTGTGTGTTGACTGTTTGATTGAACTGCTAGTCAGTTAGTAGAGATTATATATATATATATATTTACGTATATATATAAACCGTTAAATAGTCATATGTTGATTCTGCTATCAGAATATTTCACAGTAAAGTGAAATCGATGTTGTTGTATTGTCTAACATCTGTGGTGCAGGGAAACAGGTTGGAGGAATCCAACAGGATTCCTCAACAGTTATTTTACTGTGATTTTTATATTGTGATATATAATGTGATGTATATAATCTGTGTGATTATGTGTGGTGGGACGATATTTATCGTTGTTATATGGTGTGTTAAATACCATGAGAAATACCAGAATGTAGGAGAGGGGTTTTCAAAGTATATTTTGAAAATAGTTTAATTATATAAAATCAAGGGATTTTATATATATATATATATATATATATATATATAAGAAAAAGGATTCTGAATATAAAGGAATATAGTTGGTAAAAACAAATATAAAAGAATTATATTTGTAAATCAAATACAAGGGAATATATATGTAAATCGAATATAAGGGGATATATTTGTTAATCAAAATATAAAGGAATTATATTCGTTAAAAGAAATATAAAGGATATTTATTTAGAGATTAAATAAATAGAATTAAACTAAAGGAGATATTTATTTGTTAAATAAATAGGAGTTAACCAAGTGAATTGGTCGAGTTAACCAAGTGAATTTGTTGGGTTAATCAAAGTGAATTAGCTGAGTTAAAATAAGTAAATCGGTTAGAGTTAATCAAAGTGAATTAACTAAGTTAAACTAAGGGGATTAGTTCAGTTAATCGAGACAAGTAAATCAAGTTAGGTTAAACCATTTGAGTTAACCAGTTAAAGTTTACCAGTTAAAGTTGACCAGTTAAAGTTGACCAGTTAGAGTTGACCAGTTAGAGTTGACCAGTTAGAGTTGACCAGTTAGAGTTGATCAGTTAGAGTTATCCAAGTAGAGTTAATCGAGTAGAGTTGTCGAATATCACTTATCCGAAGTAGAGTTATCGAATATAGTGTATTCGAGAGACGAGTAATCGAATATAGTTTATTCGAGTGGAGAAATCAAATGTTATTCATTTGAGAAGAGTTATCGAATATAGTTATTCGAGTGGAGAAATCAAATGTTATTCATTTGAGAAGAGAGATAATCGAATATAGGTTATTCGAAGAAGAGTTAATCAAATAGAGATTACTCGAAAGAGAGTTATACGTCGAATTCGATTATAGCAAATTCGGGAAAGTACTATTTACTTTCCAGGGATTAAATCAAGATTTAGTTATTGATTTAGAAATTAGGTGTTTGTTAAATTATTCGAGTTAGGAGATAAAGTTATAATTTGGATTAGACATTGCAGAAGTAGGAATTATAACGTTATAGTTATAATCAAACGTTGTCATATAAGAAGTGGATTCGTAACTTGAATCCGAGAATTTGCGTAAAACAGATGATTGTAAAAAGTGAGTGACGAGCTTCATCTATTTCACAGTAAAGGACGTTGTTCAATTAAGGTCTGAGAGGTAATTACACCCCAACTTGATTGACTTCAGAATTGACAAAGAAATAGTTGTGGTTCGATCTAAAAGGTTGATTAGGAATAAAGTTAAGTAATAAGCGATAAATGGATTAAGCGAAACGATGTTTTATACAACGTTCATTGGAAATCCGTAAATGAGTTTTGGGAACGTTTTCCAAATATAGTCAGATATGTTTTCTAAACATAGAAAATGAAATGTTTTCATGATAAGAATTCAAGAAATAGAGTTAAGCAAATTCAGAAACTGACTGGAGAGGGTAAGTTGAACGGTTTTCTAAGTGACGATCTGATGTTGGTTTCGACCTTCAGGATGGATACTTAGAGAATTGTTCTCATACTAGTTACAGTTAGGGACTGATAGTTGCGAAATAATAGTGATGTGAAAATAAGCTATGGAAATGTTTTCTAATGATTAATAACATATATTTTCTAAATATATGAAATAAGGAAATATGAACATGTGATGATTGATCGATCGAATTTCCATTTGGAAATAAGATCGTTGTTTGTACACCGACATGTTTTCATTTGATAGTTAGATCACAGACTATCAAAGTTTTTACCATTTTAACGTTGTTAATATGGAGAGACCGGTTGGATTATTATCCAAAGAACCACTCTGTATTGGCATAAGCGTTGCGAGCAATATCTGCCAAAGATAAATTGAAGACAGAATAAAGTGCAAGGGTTGTTGTATAAGTCTTAGATAACAGTGACTAAGATGGATATACTGAATAGTGCCTTCGGTTTGTCCAGTCCCAGGACAACGTATATGGAAGAAGGTCTGACAGAGTATATCCAATGGATCGCGTAAGTTGATCTGTTCAAACGTATTCACGTTTGGTGGCGGAGGAATTCGTTTCTCTTAGCTATATACCCGTGTTATTTTTGGATAAGTAAATTTGTGATTTGGCGGGTATGACGATGTGGCATTCAAAGTGAATGGTGATCAGATGTTCTGAAGATAGACGTAGCTTCTAGCCTCACACCGGGAAGTAACAAAAGTTGGGCTAGGCAGCATGGCTAGTTGGGTCATCCCCAAGCAGGGTGTATTGTCACCGATCTAGAGAATATTCATATTTATACTTCTTTTTGATTCTGTATCTTCGGATGACGGTTTGATGGCCTATAACCGTGGTGGCAATATATTCGCGACACTCAAGCTAAATGAGTGAGCGGTCATGTGTGGCCGGGTTGCAAGACGTTCTTGTTGAACCCTGAGTGTATCACCTCTAGAGTACACTATTCAGAAGGTGCTCCCATACCTTGTCTGTTGGAATCCATTCTCCGATAAGCGCCCTGCGGTTTATGATTTTATACTATGTATGTAGAACGTGAGATGCAAGCGTTTCTGCTAGATTGATATCTATTTGTACTTAGACATTATTATAATATCACAATGATATTGCTTGTCAAAGTTGTTCAGATACTCATAAGGAAAAACCCGTTCCGTATTCACGGCGTGGTCTTATGACATACCCTATACTTGTTTTAAACTGTTTTACTCATACCAGTCCCATGACTGACCCGGAGTTTACTTTGTTGTTTTCCCTAAACTCTTGGGTGCCTAAATTTGTACGGGCAGTCAAGTAGTCAGGATTTACAGATATACTTGGAGAGCTTGGAGCAGGAGGCTGCAAGATTCTATAGCTATAGTTATTTCCGCTGTGTTGTAAGTGTTGTACTCTGATAAGTGCTATTGTATATATATAACTGTTTACTTCAAAGTTATGTTATATATTATATGTTATTCGTTCCGCTGTGAGATTCGTGTTACCCTGATGATTCTGATGTTCTTCTTCTTCTTCTATTCTATGAGTTCTATCTTTTCTTTCTCACCTTCTAAATTCTTTCACTAACGTCTCGGAATTTCCGACTCTCGAGGAGTCGGAAATTTCCAGCCGTTACAGTTGGTATCAGAGCTTAAGTTAAGAATTACTTGGCTCTGTGGCGTGACTCGGTAGAGATAGGGTTAGTAATACCCTAGATTGAGTTTGAGTGTATATATACGAGTGCGTATTTGTTATTTAATATAAAGTGATTTTATATTGTGGAGACTCATTGGTTGTGTAGTTTGTGAATTCTGGTCGATCAGTTTGATCCACTGTATCGATAGGGGTTACTAAACACTCAAATAAGATGGATCGTCACGATATGTTTTGAAAGAGGGTAAGTGAATTTAACTTTACCCAAAGTATATTTTGATATAGAGATATATACATATATATATATATCAAAATATAATATATTGGTAGTGTTGGTTGTTATTATAATCAAGTAAGATTATAACATGTGAAATGGTTATATATAACTAATCAGAATTCATATAAGTAAAGTATATGAAATAAGATGAATTAAATATGAATTTAAATCAGATTTGGAATTAAAATAAGGAAATTTTAAGTTCCTGAGAGATTTTGAAATGTTTTCAAAATGGAAGTATTTAGTAATGGTTTTGAAATAATATAGTATTGAAATCACTTGGGTCGCTGGAAAATAATTCCGATGATGACTGCGCAGTATCATCGACGTGATTTTCGAGTTCTAAGTAGGAATGGCAATGGGGCGGGTTGGGGCGGGTTTCTTGTGCCCCAGACCCGACCCGGATTTTTTGAACCCCGCCCCAGACCCGCCCCGTAGACCCGGTGCAGGTCTGGAATTTCGCCCCGTACCCGAAACCCGTACGGGTCAGGGTAGACCCGACCCGCCCCACGACCCGATAATATTGTATTCTAATGTACACAAATTTATGTACTTATATTTTTCATCATTAAATGATAAATTATATACATATTACAATGTATTCACAATGATAAGAGAATACAATAAAATGAGTTGTAAGATAATAGTTCAAAATGTATGCATTTTTTTATTGTATGATTATCATCAATGCAACTTAATTCTATGAAAATTTTATAGTTTGTTGATTGAAAGAATATAATATTCAAGTTATAATCATCTATAAATAAGAAGATTAACAAGTAATCATTATAGTTATAAAGTATTTTAATGATGTTTCAATCATGCGGGTCGGGTTGGGGCGGGTTAGCCTTGCCCCAGACCCGACCCTAGACCCGGACCTCTAAAAGCGGGTCGCGGGTCTACCCGCCCCGAAGACCCTATGGGGCGGGTCTAAATGGGTCAAAACAGGGGCGGGTCAAGCGGGTTTAGACCCTAGACCCGCCCCATTGCCATCCCTAGTTCTAAGGGGTGGATTACTACCAAAGATTTTATTTTGAATTGTTTTGAGGAAACAAGTTGTTTAGAAAATTCAAAGGCTTTGAATTGGCAGTATGATTTCGAATTGATTTGAAATTTACCCAGGAATTTAAGTTCTAGAAATTAAAATTTAACTTGTGAAGTTAATTCGAATGTGATGGTAAAAGTAAATAATAAACCAGAATTTAACTTGAGATGATAGGTTAAGTAAAACTGAAATGGATTTGATTATAATCTGGATTGGAATTGAGTTGAAGGGTTAAGAGTTTGAAATTTGATATTTGAGTTTGAATGGAATTCGGCTTGGGTATAAGCGAATGATTTGGTTTGAGGATATAAACTGAGTGGAATAACCATGATACAGGCAGAAGTGATAACAGATCAAAAGGATATAATGATACGACTGACAAAAAGGTACAAGTTTATATTATATATGAGTTTGGATTTTATGAGCCGAATTGGCAAGCCGCTTGGCTGTTTGATTTTCTTTTGGGTTGGAGAAGGCCTAGAGAGGCGAGGGGTGGATTGTCATATTGACCAATACAAAGGAGGTTATGGCGAAATTTTTCGAAAATTCCAAGCGTTAGAACATTCTCATGATTTATGGAAATTCAGTTAGCCAGAATGAATTAAAAATTTAATTGAAAATTTAATGGTTCAGTTGAAACTGGAGTTCAGAAGTAAACTAAAAGATATTTGAATCTAGTTAGTAAAGTTGGTAGCATTTTCCTAGCTTAGCAATTTCGAGGACGAAATTATTTTAAGGGGGGAAGTCTGTAATGGCGCGTTTTGTAAGGTATAATAATTAAGTTATTTAATTATTTAAATAACGAATATATTAAATAAACGATAGTTGAAACATATAATTTATAATATAATTATAATCGAGCTTGAAATGGCGCTGCAGTTCGCTATATGGCGATTCGAACTTCAACTGAATATACAGGATTCGTTTTAAGCCGGATTTCTGTGAAACAAGAAACGTGTGGAGCTGGTGGAGTATATCTTTCTAGTGGAAGAGAAAGATCGGAATTTCGTCGTGTAGATTTTGAGTTACGTCCAAATCAAAATATCAGAAATGCAGCGCCTTGACCATAACGGTTTAATTATATAATAAGTAAGGATTTAAATAGAAATCAAGCGTCGGTATAACTCTGACGAGGTAATATCGAGCTGTAAATACATACAGTATTTATTCTGAGCTGTATGGTATGCCACTGTGAATATGAGCGATAATAATTAATTTTAAAAAATCAATTTAATTATATTTAAATATATTTATATATTTAAATAGGCTATTTAGAGCTTTGAAAAATAGCCACTTTTGCATATGAAGTCGAAATTCGACGAAACCAGTTTTGTTGGATCCGCAATGTCAAATAGTTGTTAGATTTCCAGTTTGGTGATTTTTAGAGTCACTGTGTGGCCGTACGGATTTTTAGAGTGAGAAACAGTCGGTATTTCAATGGTTAAAATACGCTGTGTGAGCATACGGAGTCGGAATTCGCCGAAACCAGTTTTGTTGGAACCGTAATGTCGAACTCTAGCTACATGTCCAGTTTCGTGATTTTTGGGCATCGTGTGTGATCACACGGATTTTTAGAGTGCAGAAAACGAATATAAAAATATAAAAATCAAATTGAAAATATCCCCTCCATTTTCTATGGTTCAGCACAGGCCACACGGCCTTCGATCTCCACCACAAACCTTACCTAACCCAAACAGCCTATATAAGGCGTATAAACCCAAACACAGTAAAGTTTTCCCAGAAAGAAAATCAATAGAAAATCATGAAGGATTCTATAAATAAATACATATATATATATAGGAGATCGTTGTCGCTTGCCCTTCGTTTTGGCATAGCTGTTGGGGTGTTCGATTGGGTTTCCGACGATGGGGTTTTTCCAGCGAACCCTTAGGGTTCGACAGGGTTTGAGATAGGAGGGGTCGAAGGCGAATTCGAGGAGGTCGGGGTGTTCAAGAGGGGAGGCGCATCGATTGGCGTTGACGAAGAGGAACACGACGGTCTCTGGCGATGCGCGACTTCGTGGGAGGCAGCAGGTCGATGACGACGAGGGTTCATCGAGCTTGGGTTCGAGGGCACTGACAGGTGTAGATTCCGACAGTGAACCGGATGGTGGTGGTGGCGCACCGACTTGATGGCCGGAGTGATGAGGAACGAGGGTCAAGGGTAGTCAGCGATGGGTATGGTTTACTGGAACGATCGAAATGTTTGGGGGGGAGGTAGTATACGGGTTAGTATATGTAGGGATGGGCTGATGGGCTAAAACTGGGTGAGGCCCAATATATATAAGTTGTGTTTTAATTTAATTTAAAATGTACACAATCTTATAAATGCTATATCTCGCTCATACATGACCAGAAATTCGAACCGTAAGTTGCGTTGGGATCGTATGGACGAGCACTCCACACTGGAACTGACCGCGAGTCGATTGGAGTCCGTCACAATTTATAGCAAAATAAATTGTCTGAATCAAGCGATGGTTATCGTCATTGACGATGATCATCCAATAGTGAGTAAATCTCACAAACTCTAAACAGTTTTATTTTCACGTTGTATTCTTAGAACTGTTAAAATATTGTCTGTTTGACTGTGTGTTGACTGTTTGATTGAACTGCTAGTCAGTTAGTAGAGATTATATATATATTTACGTATATATATAAACCGTTAAATAGTCATACGTTGATTCTGCTATCAGAATATTTCACAGTAAAGTGAAATCGATGTTGTTGTATTGTCTAACATCTGTGGTGCAGGGAAACAGGTTGGAGGAATCCAACAGGATTCCTCAACAGTTATTTTACTGTGATTTTTATATTGTGATATATAATGTGATGTATATAATCTGTGTGATTATGTGTGGTGGGACGATATTTATCGTTGTTATATGGTGTGTTAAATACCATGAGAAATACCAGAATGTAGGAGAGGGGTTTTCAAAGTATATTTTGAAAATAGTTTAATTATATAAAATCAAGGGATTATATATATATATATATATATATATAAGAAAAAGGATTCTGAATATAAAGGAATATAGTTGGTAAAAACAAATATAAAAGAATTATATTTGTAAATCAAATACAAGGGAATATATATGTAAATCGAATATAAGGGGATATATTTGTTAATCAAAATATAAAGGAATTATATTCGTTAAAAGAAATATAAAGGATATTTATTTAGAGATTAAATAAATAGAATTAAACTAAAGGAGATATTTATTTGTTAAATAAATAGGAGTTAACCAAGTGAATTGGTCGAGTTAACCAAGTGAATTTGTTGGGTTAATCAAAGTGAATTAGCTGAGTTAAAATAAGTAAATCAGTTAGAGTTAATCAAAGTGAATTAACTAAGTTAAACTAAGGGGATTAGTTCAGTTAATCGAGACAAGTAAATCAAGTTAGGTTAAACCATTTGAGTTAACCAGTTAAAGTTGACCAGTTAGAGTTGACCAGTTAGAGTTGACCAGTTAGAGTTGACCAGTTAGAGTTGATCAGTTAGAGTTATCCAAGTAGAGTTAATCGAGTAGAGTTGTCGAATATCACTTATCCGAAGTAGAGTTATCGAATATAGTGTATTCGAGAGACGAGTAATCGAATATAGTTTATTCGAGTGGAGAAATCAAATGTTATTCATTTGAGAAGAGTTATCGAATATAGTTATTCGAGTGGAGAAATCAAATGTTAAATGTTATTCATTTGAGAAGAGAGATAATCGAATATAGGTTATTCGAAGAAGAGTTAATCAAATAGAGATTACTCGAAAGAGAGTTATACGTCGAATTCGATTATAGCAAATTCGGGAAAGTACTATTTACTTTCCAGGGATTAAATCAAGATTTAGTTATTGATTTAGAAATTAGGTGTTTGTTAAATTATTCGAGTTAGGAGATAAAGTTATAATTTGGATTAGACATTGCAGAAGTAGGAATTATAACGTTATAGTTATAATCAAACGTTGTCATATAAGAAGTGGATTCGTAACTTGAATCCGAGAATTTGCGTAAAACAGATGATTGTATAAAGTGAGTGACGAGCTTCATCTATTTCACAGTAAAGGACGTTGTTCAATTAAGGTCTGAGAGGTAATTACACCCCAACTTGATTGACTTCAGAATTGACAAAGAAATAGTTGTGGTTCGATCTAAAAGGTTGATTAGGAATAAAGTTAAGTAATAAGCGATAAATGGATTAAGCGAAACGATGTTTTATACAACGTTCATTGGAAATCCGTAAATGAGTTTTGGGAACGTTTTCCAAATATAGTCAGATATGTTTTCTAAACATAGAAAATGAAATGTTTTCATGATAAGAATTTAAGAAATAGAGTTAAGCAAATTCAGAAACTGACTGGAGAGGGTAAGTTGAACGGTTTTCTAAGTGACGATCTGATGTTGGTTTCGACCTTCAGGATGGATACTTAGAGAATTGTTCTCATACTAGTTACAGTTAGGGACTGATAGTTGCGAAATAATAGTGATGTGAAAATAATCTATGGAAATGTTTTCCAATGATTAATAACATATATTTTCTAAATATATGAAATAATGAAATATGAACATGTGATGATTGATCGATCGAATTTCCATTTGGAAATAAGATCGTTGTTTGTACACCGACATGTTTTCATTTGATAGTTAGATCACAGACTATCAAAGTTTTTACCATTTTAACGTTGTTAATATGGAGAGACCGGTTGGATTATTATCCAAAGAACCACTCTGTATTGGCATAAGCGTTGCGAGCAATATCTGCCAAAGATAAATTGAAGACAGAATAAAGTGCAAGGGCTGTTGCATAAGTCTTAGATAACAGTGACTAAGATGGATATACTGAATAGTGCCTTCGGTTTGTCCAGTCCCAGGACAACGTATATGGAAGAAGGTCTGACAGAGTATATCCAATGGATCGCGTAAGTTGATCTGTTCAAACGTATTCACGTTTGGTGGCGGAGGAATTCGTTTCTCTTAGCTATATACCCGTGTTATTTTTGGATAAGTAAATTTGTGATTTGGCGGGTATGACGATGTGGCATTCAAAGTGAATGGTGATCAGATGTTCTGAAGATAGACGTAGCTTCTAGCCTCACACCGGGAAGTAACAAAAGTTGGGCTAGGCAGCATGGCTAGTTGGGTCATCCCCAAGCAGGGTGTATTGTCACCGATCTAGAGAATATTCATATTTATACTTCTTTTTGATTCTGTATCTTCGGATGACGGTTTGATGGCCTATAACCGTGGTGGCAATATATTCGCGACACTCAAGCTAAATGAGTGAGCGGTCATGTGTGGCCGGGTTGCAAGACGTTCTTGTTGAACCCTGAGTGTATCACCTCTAGAGTACACTATTCAGAAGGTGCTCCCATACCTTGTCTGTTGGAATCCATTCTCCGATAATCGCCCTGCGGTTTATGATTTTATACTATGTATGTAGAACGTGAGATGCAAGCGTTTCTGCTAGATTGATATCTATTTGTACTTAGACATTATTATAATATCACAATGATATTGCTTGTCAAAGTTGTTCAGATACTCATAAGGAAAAACCCGTTCCGTATTCACGGCGTGGTCTTATGACATACCCTATACTTGTTTTAAACTGTTTTACTCATACCAGTCCCATGACTGACCCGGAGTTTACTTTGTTGTTTTCCCTAAACTCTTGGGTGCCTAAATTTGTACGGGCAGTCAAGTAGTCGGGATTTACAGATATACTTGGAGAGCTTGGAGCAGGAGGCTGCAAGATTCTATAGCTATAGTTATTTCCGCTGTGTTGTAAGTGTTGTACTCTGATAAGTGCTATTGTATATATATAACTGTTTACTTCAAAGTTATGTTATATATTATATGTTATTCGTTCCGCTGTGAGATTCGTGTTACCCTGATGATTCTGATGTTCTTCTTCTTCTTCTATTCTATGAGTTCTATCTTTTCTTTCTCACCTTCTAAATTCTTTCACTAACGTCTCGGAATTTCCGACTCTCGAGGAGTCGGAAATTTCCAGCCGTTACAATGATGATCAAAGCATAGCCTATTTAGGCATAGCTTTGTGTATTATGTTACCTCGCGAGCCTCACACCCCGGTAGAGTCAAAAACGGGACAAGGGAACACAGGGAGTGCACACATTTCTTTCTAGCTAGAAGTGGTGTTTGGGTTTTTACAAGGACCGACATTTTTACTTATGTGGTTGATGGAATGAGGCACCTCGGATTATTTTTATTGGTCACCAATGGCCAATTTATAGGTCCAATAGGATCGGGGAGCGTGTGTTCAGGCATAACTAATCCACTAGCATTATTTGTGGACCATCCCTGCTGTATCCAAGGCTTCACTGTGGGGAATCTTGAGACATTGCTAAAGTATCTCGAATCAGTAAGGAGATCGTTCGTAGCCTTGACTCTTGATGGAAACCCAATTTCCTATACGACACCATGCGGTTTTGATTGTAGAACTAGTATGGCGACATAGTAGGATAGGTACTATGCCGCCTATGATTGATTAATTATGATTGAAATGTTCTTAAAACATATATACACTAATAATAATATCAAATCCGTTTTTATCGTATTAAGCATTTCTGACCATTATAAGGTAAAACTCTATCCTCCGTCTTGCGTTGCATTGTGTGATAGGACCTGAGTCTTATAATGATTTCATTTTTCTATAAAGCATTGCGTTGTTTTAACGATTTACTTTATTTATGCACTGGCAATCCAATGGAGTAAACCCGTTCCGTGTTAGCGGCATGGTCCTGTGATTAGCCTTATTACCAGTTAAGTTAAGATTTCTCATACTAGTCCTATGACTAACCTGTATTTTGTTACACTTTGCAAACTCGGTTGCCCTCTTTTCCGCATGGGCGGTCGAGTAGCTTATTTTGCAGATATATTGAGCAGGATTCTAGATCGAAGCTTAAAGCTGTGTCCAGAGCATTGGTAGTCTTCCGCTGTGTTAATTTAATTATTCCACTGCATTGTATTAGTTTTGTTGTAATTTAATCTTCCACTGTATTATTTATCCAATATACTCAGATATTCTGTACTCTGATGTAACATTATTATAATGTTTATAAAAGTCTGTTGTTATCTGTTATAAATGTGTTGTATTCCCAGAGTTAACGTATTCGGGTTTTGAACGGTCTTGGGCGATTTAGCGATCAATAAGGTCCGGGAAAAATCCTTATCGTTACAGTTGGTATCAGAGCTCTGGTTGGCTCGAATCTTTGAGGTACAACTCGTTAGAACTTGTAACAACCCGGAAAATTTGAACCAATTTAAAATTTTTATTTTGGCAATTTTAATGAATTTTGAATATTTAAAATGAATTATTTTAAATAATAATGACAAGAAATTTATTTTAAATAGAATTAGAACGTATATATTTATTTGAATCGTCGTTAGAATATAAATATTTATTTTTAATTATAAAAGGAATTGACAATGGCACGGTAGTTTGAAAATTTGATTTCCAATTTCAAATGAATGTATAGGATTCAAAATAAACCAGATTTTAGCGAAACCAAAAATATTAGAATCTATTTGAAAATATTTTTCCAAGGAATCCGAAAAATTGAAATTTCATAGTGGGAATAAAAAGTTAGGCCCAGTTGAAAATTCAGAATAGTCATTATGGAATTTTGGTCCTTAAAATTGGAAATTTTGCAAACGAGCTCAATTTTCGACGAAACAACTTTTGTTAGATCTAGGATGTCGAATTATTGCTAGATTCCAAAAATCATAATTTTTTGAATTAATATGTGAGCGTGGCAAAGTAAAACGTGTTTGACAGTTTCAATCAATTTGGATCAACCAGAAAATGGCTATTTTTCAAATGGTCTCCAAATTTGACGAAATTAGTTTTATTAGAACCGTATCATCAATACGAAGCTAGAAAATATTTTTCGGGAATTTTTGTGGTCCGTATGTGGCCCCGATAAATTGAAATGTGCGTTCAAATTCAATATATATATTTATATTTTGATTTTGATGGAAACTGATTGAAACAGTCGAATCAGCTTACTGGACATATCCCATTGTGTTCAGAATGGGGGTAAATTGTTACGGACGACAGTCGGTGGGTTCAATTTAGAGTTCGAGTTTAAAGGTTACTTTTTATGGAATAAATTAAATAAAATAAAAATAATATAAAACTTCTTTCATATACCCCCCTTTCTCCTTTCTTCCCCCGATAATTTCAAAATAAAGGAAAAATAAACTACGTTGCCCTTTGCCACGACCACCGCCCCCTTCCAAACGCCGCGCCGCCGGCCAGTCCCCCTATCTCTGATCCCGTCTGCCATTCCCCTCTTTCCTCCCATCGAACCGCACCCCCCAGAAACCCTATCCCCAAATCGACGAACACCCCATCACCCTAGATTCGCCGCCATGGGCCCAGCACACCCCCTGTCGCCTTCCTAACGGCCTGCACCACCCAGCATCGACGTGAACACCCTCTGTAATGACCCGTAACTTGGCAGGAGAATAATTAACTAATTTAACTATTAAATATCGATTTAACGATATCACTAACTGGAATTAAATAATATTTATATTTAATTAATATAAATAATAGGATAATATATTTCCGGAATAATCGGGAATAACGGAATTCACAATATTGTGTAACTGAACAGAATTTTCTTGTATCGGTATAAATATATATGTTTATAACCTTTAAATAAAAGAGTTATTTTTTCTCTGAAGTGTCATACTTTGTAGGATGGAGGACATAGTAGATTAGGATGAGCTGAGTTATAGTATTACTTCTTTCTTTTCTTTTATATACTAGCCGTTCATGTTACTTCATTCATGACCAACGTACCTATGCTATGTAAATATCATCCTGTTTTACAACATCCGCCTATGACTCGTGGACTGAGTAGGACGTTAGCTTATAATATGAAGGTAAACTTTAAAAAATAGTTTTCTTCTGTGCCTTCACCACTAAGCAATATAAAGCACTATAAATAACAAGTTAACTCCTCTAAACCTAATTCATCTGTCTCGCCTCCAACAATTTTCTCCGCCGCTTATTTCTTCTACCAGGAAACAAGAAATCCCTCGTTCGAAAATCATAAACAAATCAAATCAAATACTAAAAATCGCGAAACAATCTCCATCGGTCTTCTCTTTCCGTGGTCATCGATTGGTGTGAGTTTCACCGAGTTCGAACAACATCTGGTTCGCTGGAAATTAGGGGACGTGGGAGATTATCTGGAGGAGTGTCGAAGTGGTTGAGTAATCGTTGTTCGAAAGGAGAGGGCTTGCCAAAGATCGAGGGTGGAGATTTCATCACCAAAAAGGTTCGCATCTTTTCCTTGAACCTGCTGTTGAGGTCGATCTCGCATTTTCCATTTGGGGAGCGAGTTGTTGGAAATGATACGAGGGTTCAAGAGAAGAAATCACGGCGGTTGGATCTGTGCATTTTGGGTTCGATTTGGTGATGTTGGGGAGTACGGTCAGAACAAAGAAAGGAGGGTTAAGGGAAAATGTGTGATATTAATAACGTGAGTATGGGTACAAGCCGTTGGTACCTGGGTTGAAAGGGGAGCTGAAGCAAAGTTGTTAGTGGTTAAGGGTATATTTCTGGAAGAAGGATCTGGAGGCGTTGTCACTGGCGGATGCGGTAACATGTGCAGGGAGGGGTCTTGCATGGAAGTAATGAAAGCTGATGGATGGACAAAAACGTGAGTGAAGACTGGAGTTCGAAATCATCCGCTGAGAAGAAAGAATTCATAATGATCGGATCCGTTACAATCGTATGGATGACAGCTACAACATGGAACTGAGTGGGAGTGGAATAGGAGTCCATCACAATTTATAGCGAAATAAATTGTCCGTCTAAATCAACGACGCAAATCGTTATTTAACGGTTAACGCGAAATGTGAGTAAAACTCACCAACTCTGAACAGTTATATTTTTATAGTGTATTTTTAGAACTGTTAAGCATATGTTGATTGTTGTGTGTTGGTTGATTGATTGAACTGCTAGTCAGTTAGTTGAAACTATATATATATAAACCTTTAAATATAAATATATATATATATATATATATATTGATTATGTTTATCAGAATAATTCGTACTGAACTGTAATAGATGTTGATTATACTGTGTAACATCTGTGATGCAGGGAAACAGGTTGGAGGGACCCAACTGGATTCCTCAATATTTATAATACCATTTTGATTCATATATTCTGTTATATGATGTGATATATAATCTGTTGTCAATTATATGTGGTTGGACGTTATTGGACATCGTGATTTGATAGGATTGAATACCACAACATACCGGAATGTTGATAAGGAAATTTTCAAAGTGAAAATGAAAATAAGATATTTATAAATGGAATATTTATAAATAAGGAATATTTATAAATTTGGAATATTTATAAATAGGAGATATTCAAAAAGGAAAATAAATTCAAAACATTTCTTTTTGAATGGAAAGGCCTGTGTGGCGGGTTTGGGGATTTTCCCGATACTCCCGATACAAAGGAGGTTATGGCAAATTTTCCCGGAAATTTAAAGAGTTAGAATATTTTTAAGAATAAATTTGAAAAGGAAATATTTTCAAACCATTTGCAAATAGAATAAAATAGAAAAAGGAAATATTTGTAAACCATTTACAAATAGAATTGAAAAAGGAATATTTAGTAAATAAATAGAGTTAATAAAAAGGAAAACGTTATTAAAAGGACATTTATAAAGTGAAGAACCGTTACTAAAAAGTGAATCTTTATAAATGAATAAACGTTGTTAAAAGGGGATCTTTTTAAATGGATAAACGTTATAAAAAGGAGAAATCGAATATGGTATTCGAAGTTAGTTAATCGAATATGGTATTCGAAGTTAGTTAATCGAATATGGTATTCAAAGTTAGTTAATCGAATATGGTATTCGAAGTTAGTTAATCGAATATGGTATTCGAAGTTAGTTAATCGAATATGTTATTCGAAAGGGGTTAGTCGAGTCGTGTTAGTTAAATAGAGTTAACCAGTAAGAGTTAATCAGTTAGGGTTAATCAGTTAGAGTTAACCAGATAGAGTTAACCAGTTAGAGTTATTTAGTTAGAGTTAACTAGTTAGAGTTAACCAGTTAGAATTATCCAGTAAGAGCTATCCAGTTAGAGTTAACCAGTTAGAGTTAACCAGTTAGAATTATCCAGTTAGAGTTAACCAGTTAGAGTTAATCAGTTAGGGTTAATCAGTTAGAGTTAACCAGTAGAGTTAATCAGTTAGAGTTAATCAGTTAGAGTTAACCAGTTAGAATTATCCAGTTAGAGTTAACCAGTTAGAGTTAACCAGTTAGAATTATCCAGTTAGAGTTAAACAGTAGAGTTAATCAGTAGAGTAAATCCGTAGAGTTAATCAGTTAGAGTTAACCAGTTAGAGTTAAACAGTTAGAATTGAACAAGAAGAGTTAATCAAATAGAGATTACTCGAAAGAGAATTATACGTCGAATTCAATTATATCGAATTCGGGAAAGTAATATTTACTTTCTGGCTTTTAAATCAAGAGTATACACTAATAAATTAGGGTTAGGTTTAATTATTTGAATTAAAGAATAAAGGTTATAATTAAAGTTAGATATTGCGAAAGTAGGGATTATAACGTTATCGTTAAAATCAATATTTCCAATAAAGAAGTGGATTTGTAATTTGAATCCGAGAGTTATGTAAAGAAGTTGTTAATGGTTTAAAAGATAAACTGTTACTATTTCGAAGTTATAACGTTGTTCAGTTAAGTTCTGAGAGGTAATTATACCCCAACTTGATTGACTTCCTTCTTAACTAAGGAATGGTAAGGTTTGATAGTAAATGATCGTTAAGTGAATTCAGTAAATAGTTTAAGATGGCATAGCGATGTTTATTTAAAACATCTGTTTAAATCCAATGAAGGAACTTTGGAAATGTTTACCAAATAAGAAATCAGAAATGTTTTCTAATATAGAAAACAGGAAATGGAAATGTTTTCCATTGTTAATAAAGTATATTTTCTAAAATCAGAAAATAAGAAATGTTGCAAATATGGAAACAGGAGATAAGTAAATTGATGAACTAAAGAGTTAAATGTTGAATGATGATTGATTGATATAATTTCCAACTGGAAATAATATCGTTGTTTGCACACGAGTTTTTCTTTGATAGTTAAATCACAGACTATCAATGGTTTGACCATTTTAACGTTGTTAATATGGAGATACCGGTTGGATTATTATCCAAAGAACCACTCTGTATTGGCATAAGCGTTGCGAATCATATATGCCATAGATAATTGAAGACGGTGTAAAGTGCAAGGGCTATTGTATAAGTCTTAGATAACATTGCCTAAGATGGATGTACTGAATAGTGCCTTCGGTTCATCCTATTCCTGGATGACTTGTATGGATGAATGTCTGACAGAGTATTTCCAGAAAGGTCACGTACATTGTTTTCTTCAATCGTACCAAGAGTGGAAGCGGAGAAGGGCACTTCTTTAGCTAACACGTAATGTACTGTTGTAGATGTCAATTAGCGATTTAGATGGATCTGACAATGTGGCATTCAAAGTGAATCTGATGTGATGATAAAGCGTAACCTCTAGCCTCACATCCGGTAAATGACAGAAATCGGGCATGCAGCATGGCTAAGTCGATCGCACCGAAGTTGGGTGTATAATCACCTATCTAGAGAATATTCATTCTTTTAATCTATCAATGCTGTCCCATATATATATATATATATATATATATATATATATATATATGGGAACGGTTGCTGATCCCAACCGTTGGTGATATACATTTGATACACTTAAGCAAAATGAGTGGTCGGTCATGTGTGGCTGAGTTACAAGATGTTCTTGTTGAACTCCAGTGTATCGTTCCTAGAGTACACTGATCGGAAGGTGGTTCCATACTTTGTCATAGTTGAAAATCCATTACCCAATACGTGCTTGCGGTTTTGATTGTATACTATTTATGTAGGACGTGAGATGAAAGCGTTTCTACTAGATTGATATCTAATTGTATTTAGACATTATTATAATATCAGAATGATATTGCCTTACAAAGTTGTTTGGATTTTCATAAGGGAAAACCCGTTCCATTTTCACGACGTGGTCTTATGATATATCCATTATTAAACCAAGTGTTAGGAGTTTTATTCAGACCAGTCCCATGACTGACCCGGAGTTTATTTTGTTTTGTTTTCCCTAAACTCTTGGGTGCCTAAATTTGCATGGGTAGTCAAGTAGTCCGGATTTTACAGATACACTTGGAGAGCTTGGAGCAGGAGGCTTCAGGATTCTATAGCTATTATTATTTCCGCTGTTGTTGTAAGTGCTGTACTCTGATAAGTGCTATTGTATATATAACTGTTTGTATTTCAAAAGTTATGTTATATTTTATTCGTTCTGCTGTGAGATTCGTGTTTACTCTGATGATGATGTTCTTCTTCTTCTTCTTCTATTCTATTAGTTCTACCTTATCTATCCTCACCCTCTATCTTCTTTCTGTTAGTTTTCTTGATTTTCCAGTTTAATTTGGGGTTGGACTTGTGTTTTTGGTCAGCTCAAATTGGACCAGATTTTCGGGTCACTACAGTTGGTTTCAGAGCTGAAGGTTAAGTGAATTACCTTGGCTCTATGGCGTGGTTCAGTAGAGATGGGATTAGTAATATCCTAGACTAAATTTGAGTGTATCTATACGAGTGCGTATTTGTTAGTTAATATAAAGTGATTTATATTGTGGAGACTCATTGGTTGAGTGGCTTATGGATTCTGGACGATCAGTTTGATCCACTGTATCGGTAGGAGTTTTATAAACACTTGAATACGATGAACCAACATGGTATGTTTTGAAAAGAGGGTAAATGGAATAATTTTACCCAAATATATTTGATATTGTGTTGGTTGTTATTATAATCGAATAAGATTATGAAAGGTAAAATGGTTATTAATAACTAATCAGAATTCATATAAGTAAAGTATATGAAATAATATGAATTAAATCTGAATTTAAATCAGAATTGGGAATTAAAATAAGGAAATTTTAAGTTCCTGGGGGATTTTTAAAACATTTTTCAAACTGAAAGTGATATAGTATTGAACTCACTTCGATAGCTAGAAAATAGATTCTGATGATGAATCGCGACATCATCAGTGTTCATTTTCGAGTTGTAAGAGAAGGATTACTGCCAAAGGTTTTGTTTTTGAATTGTTTTGAGAGAAACAATTGTTTAGAAATTCAAAGGTTTTGAATTGGCATTATGATTTCAAATTTGATTTGAAAGAAACCCAGGAATTTAAGTTCTGGAATTGGAATTTAACTAATGAAGTTAAATAGATTGAAATGGTATAAATGGATGAATAAATTGAAATTTAACTTGAACTAAGTTAAATAAAATTGAATTGGATTTGAGTTAATCTAGAATAGAACTAAATTGATGAGTTAAGAATTTGAAATTTGATATTGAGGTTCTAATGAAATTCGATTTGGATTTGAGGATATGAACTGATTGGAATTTGATTGAGATAACACTGGTATATGCTGAGTTGATCGCATATGGAAGTGATAGAGTTGATATGCCCGACAAAAAGGTACATGTTTATATTATATATGGATATGAGATTTATGAGCCGAACTGGCAATCCGCTTGGCTGTTTGGTTTTCTTTTGGGTTGGAGAAGGCCCAGAGAGGCGAGTGGGAGTTCGAGTTATTGACCAGTACAAAGGAGGTGCTGGCGAAATTTTTCAAAAAGTCAAGGTGTTAATTTTTTTTTAGAATTTTTGAAAATTTAGTTAGTCAAAATAAATTAATATTTTTGTCGATATTAATTGGTTTAGTTGAAACCGGAGATAAGAGGTAAACAGATAAATATTTACCCAGTAGATAGTGTCGTCCCCTACCTTAGCAATTTCGAAGACGAAATTATTTTAAGGGGGAAAGATTGTAATGACCCGTAATTTGGCAGGAGAATAATTAACTAATTTAACTATTAAATATCGATTTAACGATATCAATAACTGGAATTAAATAATATTTATATTTAATTAATATAAATAATAGGATAATATATTTTCGGAATAATCGGGAATAACGGAATTCACAATATTGTGTAACTGAACAGAATTTTCTTGTATCGGTGTAAATATATATGTTTATAACCTTTAAATAAAGAGTTATTTTTTCTCTGAAGTGTCATACTTTGTAGGATGGAGGACATAGTAGATTAGGACGAGCTGAGCTATAGGATTACTTCTTTCTTTTCTTTTATATACTAGCCGTTCATGCTACTTCATTCATGACCGACGTACCTATGCTATGTAAATATCAGCCTGTTTTACAACATCCGCCTATGACTCGTGGACTGAGTAGGACGTTAGCTTATAATATGAAGGTAAACTTTAAAATATAGTTTTCTTTTGTGCCTTCACCTCTAAGCAATATAAAACACTATAAATAACAAGTTAACTCCTCTAAACCTAATTCATCTGTCTCGCCTCCAACAATTTTCTTCACCGCTTATTTCTTCTACCAGGAAACGAGAAATCTCTCGTTCGAAAATCATAAAAAAATCAAATCAAATACTAAAAATCGCAAAACAATCTCCATCGGTCTTCTCTTTATGTGGTCATCGATTGGTGTGAGTTTCACCGAGTTCGAACAACATCTGGTTCGCTGGAAATTAGGGGACGTGGGAGATTATCCGGAGGAGTGTCGAAGTGGTTGAGTAATCATTGTTCGAAAGGAGAGGGCTTGCCAAAGATCGAGGGAGGGGATTTTATCACCAAAAAGGTTCGCATCTTTTTCTTGAACCTGCTGTTGAGGTCGATCTCGCGTTTTCCATTTGGGGAGCGAGTTGTTGGAAATGATATGAGGGTTCAAGAGAAGAAGACACGGCGGTTGGATCTGTGCATTTTGGGTTTGATTTGGTGAAGTTGGGGAGTACGGTCAGAACAAAGAAAGGAGGGTTGAGGGAAAATGTGTGATATTAATAACGTGAGTATGGATACAAGCCGTTGGTACCTGGGTTGAAAGGGGAGCTGAAGCAAAGTTGTTAGTGGTTAAGGGTATATTTCTGGAAGAAGGATCTGGAGGCGTTGTCACTGGCGGATGCGGTAACATGTGCAGGGAGGGGTCTTGCATGGAAGTAATGAAAGCTGGTGGATGGACAAAAACGTGAGTGAAGACTGGAGTTCGAAATCATCCGCTGAGAAGAAAGAATTCATAATGATCGGATCCGTTACAATCGTATGGATGACAGCTACAACATGGAACTTAGTGGGAGTGGAATAGGAGTCCATCACAATTTATAGCAAAATAAATTGTCCGTCTAAATCAACGACGCAAATCGTTATTTAATGGTTAACGCGAAATGTGAGTAAAACTCACCAACTCTGAACAGTTATATTTTTATAATGTATTTTTAGAACTGTTAAGCATATGTTGATTGTTGTGTGTTGGTTGATTGATTGAACTGCTAGTCAGTTAGTTGAAACTATATATATATAAACCTTTAAATATAAATAAATATATATATATTGATTCTGTTTATCAGAATAATTCGTACTGAACTGTAATAGATGTTGATTATACTGTGTAACATCTGTGATGCAGGGAAACAGGTTGGAGGGACCCAACTGGATTCCTCAATATTTATAATACCATTTTGATTCATATATTCTGTTATATGATGTGATATATAATCTGTTGTCAATTATATGTGGTTGGACGTTATTGGACATCGTGATTTGATAGGATTGAATACCACAACATACCGGAATGTTGAGAAGGAAATTTTCAAAGTGAAAATGAAAATAAGATATTTATAAATGGAATATTTATAAATAAGGAATATTTATAAATTTGGAATATTTATAAATAGGAGATATTCAAAAAGGAAAATAAATTCAAAACATTTCTTTTTGAATGGAAAGGCCTGTGTGGAAGGTTTGGGGATTTTCCCGATACTCCCGATACAAAGGAGGTTATGGCGAATTTTCCCGGAAATTTAAAGAGTTAGAATATTTTTAAGAATAAATTTGAAAAGGAAATATTTGCAAACCATTTGCAAATAGAATAAAATAGAAAAAGGAAATATTTGTAAACCATTTACAAATAGAATTGAAAAGGGAATATTTAGTAAATAAATAGAGTTAATAAAAAGGAAAACGTTATTAAAAGGACATTTATAAAGTGAAGAACCGTTACTAAAAAGTGAGTCTTTTTAAATGAATAAACGTTGTTAAAAGGGGATCTTTTTAAATGGATAAACGTTATAAAAAGGAGAAATCGAATATGGTATTCGAAGTTAGTTAATCGAATATGGTATTCGAAGTTAGTTAATAGAATATGGTATTCGAAGTTAGTTAATCGAATATGGTATTCGAAGTTAGTTAATCGAATATGTTATTCGAAAGGGGTTAGTCGAGTCGTGTTAGTCAAATAGAGTTAACCAGTTAGAGTTAATCAATTAGGGTTAATCAGTTAGAGTTAACCAGTAGAGTTAATCAGTTAGAGTTAACTAGTTAGAGTTAACCAGTTAGAATTATTCAGTTAGAGTTAACCAGATAGAGTTAACCAGTTAGAATTATCCAGTTAGAGTTATCCAGTTAGAGTTAACCAGTTAGAGTTAATCAGTTAGGGTTAATCAATTAGAGTTAACCAGTAGAGTTAATCAGTTAGAGTTAACCAGTTAGAGTTAACCAGTTAAAATTATCCATTTAGAGTTAACCAGTTAGAGTTAACCAGTTAGAATTATCCAGTTAGAGTTAAACAGTAGAGTTAATCAGTAGAGTAAATCCGTAGAGTTAATCCATTAGAGTTAACCAGTTAGAGTTAAACAGTTAGAATTGAACAAGAAGAGTTAATCAAATAGAGATTACTCGAAAGAGAATTATACGTTGAATTCAATTATATCGAATTCGGGAAAGTAATATTTACTTTCTGGCTTTTAAATCAAGAGTATACACTAATAAATTAGGGTTAGGTTTAATTATTCGAATTAAAGAACAAAGGTTATAATTAAAGTTAGATATTGCGAAATTAGGGATTATAAAGTTATCGTTAAAATCAATGTTTTCAATAAAGAAGTGGATTTGTAATTTGAATCTGAGAGTTACGTAAAGAAGTTGTTAAAGGTTTAAAAGATAAAATGTTACTATTTCGAAGTTATAACGTTGTTCAGTTAAGGTCTGAGAGGTAATTATACCCCAACTTGATTGACTTCCTTCTTAACTAAGGAATGGTAAGGTTTGATAGTGAATGATGGTTAAGTGAATTCAGTAAATAGTTTGAGTAGGCATAGCGATGTTTATTTAAAACATCCATTTAAATCCAATGAAGGAACTTTGGAAATGTTTTCCAAATAAGAAATCAGAAATGTTTTCTAATATAGAAAACAGGAAATGGAAATGTTTTCCATCGTTAATAAAGTATATTTTCTAAAATCAGAAAATAAGAAATGTTGCAAAAATGGAAACAGGAGATAAGTAAATTAATGAACTAAAGAGATAAATGTTAAATGATGATTGATTGATATAATTTCCAACTGGAAATAATATCGTTGTTTGCACACGAGTTTTTCTTTGATAGTTAAATCACAGACTATCAATGGTTTGACCATTTTAACGTTGTTAATATGGAGAGACCGGTTGGATTATTATCCAAAGAACCACTCTGTATTGGCATAAGCGTTGCGAATCATATATGCCAAAGATAATTGAAGACGGTGTAAAGTGCAAGGGCTATTGTATAAGTCTTAGATAACAGTGCCTAAGATGGATGTACTGAATAGTGCCTTCGGTTCATCCTGTTCCTGGATGACTTGTATGGATGAATGTCCGACAGAGTATTTCCAGAAAGGTCACGTACATTGGTTTCTTCAATCGTACCAAGAGTGGAAGCGGAGAAGTGCACTTATTTAGCTAACACGTAATGTACTGTTGTAGATGTCAATTAGTGATTTAGATGGATCTGACGATGTGGCATTGAAGTGAATCTGATGTGATGATAAAGCGTAACCTCTACCCTCACATCCGGTAAATGACAGAAATCGGGCAGGCAGCATGGCTAAGTCGGTCGCACCGAAGTAGGGTGTATAATCACCTATCTAGAGAATATTTATTTGCTTCTTTTAATCTATCAATGTTGTCCCATATATATATACGGGAACGGTTGCTGATCCCAACCGTTGGTGATATACATTCGATACACTCAAGCAAAATGAGTGGTCGGTCATGTGTGGCTGAGTTACAAGATGTTCTTGTTGAACTCCAGTGTATCGTTCCTAGAGTACACTGATCGGAAGGTGGTTCCATATCTTGTCATAGTTGGAAATCCATTACCCAATACGTGCTTGCAGTTTTTATTGTATACTATATATGTAGGACGTGAGATGAAAGCGTTTCTACTAGATTGATATCTAATTGTATTTAGACATTATTATAATATCAGAATGATATTGCTTTACAAAGTTGTTTGGATTTTCATAAGGGAAAACCCGTTCCGTTTTCACGGCGTGGTCTTATGATATATCCGTTATTAAACCAAGTGTTAGGAGTTTTATTCACACCAGTCCCATGACTGACCCGGAGTTTATTTTGTTTTGTTTTCCCTAAACTCTTGGGTGCCTAAATTTGCACGGGCAGTCAAGTAGTCGGGATTTTACAGATACACTTGGAGAGCTTGGAGCAGGAGGCTTCAGGATTCTATAGCTATTATTATTTCCGCTGTTGTTGTAAGTGCTGTACTCTGATAAGTGCTATTGTATATATAACTGTTTGTATTTCAAAAGTTATGTTATATTTTATTCGTTCCGCTGTGAGATTCGTGTTTACTCTGATGATGATGTTCTTCTTCTACTTCTATTCTATTAGTTCTAGCTTATCTATCCTCACCCTCTATCTTCTTTCTGTTAGTTTTCTTGATTTTCCAGTTTAATTTGGGGTTGGACTTGTGTTTTTGTTCAGCTCAAATTGGACCGGATTTTCGGGTCACTACACCCTCCTCCAACGAAGATTGATTTTTATTAGCAAGGATAAGGTGAGTTTTTAAATACACATGTTTTGAAAATTATACATTGCTTTAAACACTGAATTTATATATATGTAGAACAAAATTAAAATAGGATATGTATATATATATAACGATTTGAAATAAAAATTTGATTTTTGTAGTATAGATTTGAAATTAAAAAGATTAGAATTTTGAAATTAAAAAGATATGAATTTTAAAACAGAAAAGAGTAAATTTTTATTTGAAAAACTTTGATTTTTATTTTCGTAAAGCTTTGATTTTAATCATATAAAGTTATGATTTTTATATATAAAAAGTTCAGATTTTTATTACATGGAAAGTAGCAGAATAAAAATATGATTTTTATATTATAGAGATAATAAAAATATGATTTTTATATTATAGAGATAACAAAACTATGATTTTTATATAATAGAGAAAATAAAGATGTGATTTTTATATAGAGAATGGCGAGAGAAAAATATGATCTTTAATATTTTTCATTGAAATAAAATATGATTTCATCATATATAAAATAGCTAAGCTATAAAAATATGACTTTTAGATTATGTATGCTATTTTAAAAATAATTGAACTACGAAAATATTTTTGGAAGGATAAAAATATAAATTTTATCGTATGAACACTATTTATAAAATCGTCAAACTATGAAATATAAATTCGATTGTTTAAAATATGATTTTTAATGTATATATGTTATTTATAAAATAGGCATGCTGGATTTCTGGAAATTTTTAAAATTGACAATCAAAGCACGACGGAGTGGAGCCCGAAGGTGAGAACTACTCACTTTAATTTTATTTGCTAGTTAACATATACTAGGATGTAGATGGTGCTTAGCAACACCCGACACCCGTCGTCCACAGAGCATGGACGACATGTTTATTTGATTATGTTGTGAAAATCGATTGTGTGATGTGAATGGAAATAAATATTTTATAGTTAAAAATATAATTTTTAACGTGTATATGAATAAAATAAATATTCATAAACAAATCGGACGATTTGTTTATGTACACACATTTGACTGATATTGATTGGGACGATAAATTTTACACATCGCCCAACTGCACAAATAAAAATCTGTGTTTGGTAGATTGAAACCCCACATGAGTATTGGGATGATATATGACATACACTAGTCGCAATAATTAGCTATATGTCGATCGATAGATTGACAGGATGTTGTAAGCGTTAAATATTTACATTTGATGCTTATGTAGTATAAAATGCACTCTACAGGATGGTAGAATGCGTTTGATTGTTGTTGTGTACGTTTGTTGTATGAAATCCATACAATCAACATTATATGGTAACTGAATGTGTCTGATTCCAGTTCAGTAAGAAGGAATATTTTAAAATAACGAATATATTAAAGTAATGAATATTTTAAAACAATATTCAGTAAGAGATCAAAATCTGATTTTGATGTCCGATTTAGGATGGACACGAATATATTTAAATATATAAAGTCGTGTTGATTAGATTAATGCCACTTTGACTTGAATGATATTTATATCGATTTTATTCATTTCTGTTATAAATATCGAAAAGGTACTGATTTCAAATTCTAATATTTTGAAAATACTATCATTTATATATCGATGATATGGAATATTCAATTTTGATTAGAAATTGAATATGAAGTTGAAATCGTTTTGAAAACGAATTTAAAACGATTTATAAAATACATTTTGAATGGAAATCGAAGAAATATATATAATATATATATTATATGTATATAATGGCCCGAACAGAATGCGTTGCGCCGCGGCAATTCGCGAATTATGACCATTGACTTCGATCTGACATTACGGGAGATCCGACCATCGGATTCTCCTAAAACTGGAACCATTGGGTTCGTATCGAAAAGAGATTTCTAACGAATATGAGAGATTTGAAATATAATGGTTGGATTTGGAATTATGTCCAAATCAAATTTGAAAAAGGTCGCTGTAAGTGCAGTTCGATGACCGTTTATGGAAATCGACTGCACAGGTCTTGTTAAAATTATTAAAAATATCAATAATTTGTGTAAAATCATAATAAATGATTTGGAAAGAATTAGGATGAAAAATTCCCTATTTGAAAGGATAAAAATATATTTTTATCGAAATGAACTAGTTATGAACTAGAATTAGAAATCCAAGATTTTTAAAATAAATGAACTGGGATTGAAATGGTTTTAAAAATAAACAGAATTCCAATATATGAATTGGAATGGATTTGAATCGAAATTATCTTCAGAATATTTTGATATTGGATTCCGTGATTATACGGATATTGTGGAGTAATTTGGAAGATATATATATCTTTATTCCAATACGATATTTGTTGGTTTCAGAATTTGTTACTGAATATAAGCCGATATATTTTCTATTCAGAGCCTTGTATTTAATATCAAATTGGATTTTGGGTTTTTCGTGAATGGTATCTTTAATAATACTGTTATTAATCCCAATGGAGTTAAGAAAATTAGAATCTGACTGGAGATTAGCTAAGTTGAATGGTTTCTTCGGTATTGATCTAATGTTGGTTTCGGCCTTCGGGGTTAATACTTAGAGAATTGTTCTCTTACTAATTTACGGTTAGAGACTGATGGGATTTTGGGTTTGTCATGAACTATGTTTTAAATGGCACTGTTCTTAAATCCAGGGTGAAAAGAATAAATCTTTTAATTAAGATTTGAAGAAGAACAACCAATTAATTAACATTTAATTGGATCTGAAAATAGAATGTGAATTGGGTTTATCGTGAACTGTGTTTTTAACGACATTCGTTCTTTAACCCGATTTACGGTGAAATGTGATTCGGAATTTATAAATCTTTTTATTATGATTTAATGGGAATTTTTCAAAGTAACGGTTCTCCAATTTATTATATTAAATTGGAATTGAATGGAATTAGATTTGATAATAATCGAAATGAAATTCTGTGGAGAAAGACTGTTAATACATATGGATATAAAAGGCATTGTCGTTATTCTATTTATGTTATTAGTCGGATACGGAAATTGATATCGATTATATATTGGTTTGTTTTTCCGTGAAGATTCCACAACTAATGGAAGGTGATTTGGGTTTATGGTGAAGGGTGTTTTGAATAACACTTGTTCTTTAACCTGATCGAAAATGGAATTAGATTTTGGGTTGTCGTGAATGGTATCTTTAATAATGTTGCTCTTAGACCCAATGGAGTTAAGAAAATCAGAAACTAACTGGAGATTAGTTAAGTTGAATGGTTTCCTGGGTATAGATTTGATGTTAGTTTCGGCCTCCGGGGTTAGTACTTAGGGAATTGTTCACTTGCTAATTTATGGTTAGAGGCTGATGGAATGGACTGTGATTTTGGGTTTATCGTGAATCGTGTTTTAAATGGCATTGGTTCTTTAACCCAGATAAAGACTGGATATGATTTCCCAAGTTAAATAATCATTAATATCGATTTTTGGGAAGATTAAAACTAAGTGGATTTTTGATGAATCTTTAATTAGATTGAAATGGGAATTGATAATTTAAATTATCAAATTTGGGAAATAATCAAGAATGGAGTATCGTCAGTTTTACTCCTAGCGATAGTTAAATCTTTAATTAGATTTGAACGTGAAATGGCAATTAAATTTACCAATAACACCGTGGTGTTAGATATGGAGTATGATCAGTTTTGCTCCATAGGATGAATAGGTTGGGATGAGGAAATAAAATAAATGATTACTTCGGTGTGGTTCGCTAATCCCGACTAGTTTGGAAAACCCAAGCATGGTTGAATTGACATCCAAAGGAATATTAAAGAATAAATTTTGAAGAATTTATCTTTGATAAAATTAATCGGAAAAAATCCCTAAGAATGTGAATATTTGAATGAAAGAATATTTAGAATTGGAATGAGGCGTATGTTTTGTTTTTATAGCAGTTGTTTATTATATATGCGAGTTATTCGGAAATGCTTGGTTTATACCCATTCTGAATAACTGATTCGACGATATGTCGACGATGAAGACGGTGGTTGAAGATCGGAGGTCTTCACATCGTTTGGATGATTACTGATGTCTTGATTGGGCTGTACACCCAAGACGAGGTAATAAGTGGTGATCATCCAGATGTACTTGGAGAACGACGAATATGCGAGGGCCTCTCTCCTGTATTGGACATACGGGACGAGGAATAAGGTGCATCCGGTTTCGTTCAGACCCAAAACAAACTTGTAAATGAATGTGTGTCAGACATTGTATTTTATTTTGTGTTGATTGATTTCTATTAAATATATATCTGTTTGGCGGCGGAAAATTTATTCTCTTGCTTAACTCTCTTCTCTGAGACGTACGAGCTCAGAGGTTATATATCGATAGATATCAGTCGCATGACATGAATTGCCCGTGTGGCATGCTGAGATGCAGTGATCAAGGCTTTTGTTGGAGATTAGAGTCTTATGGTTGATGATCAAAGAACAACTTTAATGCAGTGTAGCTTTGTGTATGGATTTAATTCGCGAGCCTCACACCTCAGTATGAGTCAAAAACGGGATAAGGGGACAAAGTGAGTGCATGACGTTTCTTTCTAGGTATGGGTGGTGTCAGCATTTTACAAGCCCTGACATTTATATTATTTTTACCTATGTGGTTGTTGGATTGCGAGGCACCTCGGTTATATCGGTCTCTACGGAGCCGACGGATAGGTCCTATAGGACCGGGAAATGTGTGTTCAGGAATTGCCAATCCTCAAATGTAATGGAGGACCGACACAGTATGATCCAGGGGTTGTCCAGAGTGTGTAGTCCCGAGGCATTTGCTAGAGTGTCTCGAAGCAGTTAGGAGTATATCCCTTGCCTAGACCCATGATGGAAATCCAATTTCCAATACGTGACATTTCGATTTTGATTGTAGAGCCTAGTATGGAGACATAGTGGTATGGGGCACTATGCCGTCTATGATTGATACATTTATATTTGAAGTTGTTTGCTACACTTTACACTATAATAGTATCAAAATGATTTGTTTTAAACTTACCAAGCATGTTTGGCTATTATAAGGTAAAACTTTATCCTTCGGCTTGCGTTGCATTATGTGATGGGACCTGAGTCTTATAATAGCTTCATTTTTCCAAAATGAAAGTTAAATTAGCCAAATTTTTGAAGAATAGGAAAATTCTAAGAAACTGAAAAGTTGAAGAATGGAAGCCAGAATGAAAGTTGAGTTGGTTTGTAAAACAACTTTCAGCTCTGTTCCTTTTCGAGGACGAAAAGATTTTAAGTGGGTGAGATTGTAATAACCCATAAAATCTGAACCAATTTAAAATATTTATTTTGACAATTTTAATGAATTTTGAATATTTAAAATGAATTATTTTAAATAATAACGATGAGAAATTTATTGTGAATAGAACTAGAATGTATATATTTATTTGAATTGTCGTTAGAATATAAATATTTATTTTTAATTATAAAAGGAATTGAAAATGGCGCAATAGTTTGAAAATTCAATTTCTAATTTCAAATGAATGTGTAGAATTCAAAATAAACCGGATTTTAGCGAAACCAAAAATATTAGAATCTATTTTAAAATATCTTTCCAACGAATCCAAAAAATTGAAATTTCATAGTGGGAATAAAAAGTTATGCCCAGTCGAAAATTCAGAATAGTCGCTATGGAATTTTGGTCCTTAAAAATGGAAATTTTGCAAACGACCTTTGTTTTCGACGAAACCACTTTTGTTGGATCTGGGATGTCGAATTATTACTAGATTCCAAAAATCATAATTTTCTGAATTAATATGTGAGCGTGGCAAAGTAAAACGTGTTTTGACAGTTTCAGTCAATTTGGATCAACCAGAAAATGGCCATTTTCAAACGATCTCCAAATTTGATGAAATTAGTTTTGTTAGAACCGTATCGTCAATACAAAGTTAGAAAATATTTTTTGGGAATTTCTGGGGGTCCGTATGTGGCCCCGATAAATTGAAATGTGCGTTCAAATTCAATATATAGATTTATATTTTGATTTTGATGGAAACTGATCGAAACAGTCGAATCAGCTTACTGGATGTATCCCATTGTGTTCGGAATGGGGTAATTAGTCACGGACGACACTCGATGGGTTTAATTTAGAGTTCAAATTTATAGGTTTCTTTTTATGGAATAAATTAAATAAAATAAAAATAATATTAAACTTCTTTTATATACCCGCTTTCTCTAGATTGATCCGAATCAAGAGGAAAACAAGATAACTCCTTTGGATTTTCTGAATCAATGGCGGAAATTTTCTTATCTTCTTCATCGATTAATGGAGCTAGCCGAAATCTGATATCTTTCTCGTCAAAAGTGAAGGGGAAAAAGGCGAGTTTTACCTCTCGTCCAGATTTGGTTTCTATCCATTTTCAGAAGCGCTGTTTTCGTTGTGGAGAAGGAAATCATCTAGCGAGGAACTGTGGATTCCAAATTGGATGTTTCAATTGTGGTCAATTAGGGCATAATAGTGACAATTGCTCGATTTTACCAAGTTCTTGGCAGATTCAGGAACAAGAAGCGTATTACCAAATCCTAGGATCGGGTATACGTAAAGATTCAGCTCCGGAGTTGCTGAAGAAGAGGACCAATATGAAAGAGGGCAGACTAAATTTGACATTCAGACAGAGTGATAAGGTAAGGGAAGAGGTAAATCATAATAATATACATCAACCTCGTTCCTTTGCGGACGTGATTAGACAGCCATTGACTGGTATGCCCATATGGAATTCAACAATATCTAAAGATTTGCGTTCAAAGAAAAAAGTGGGTGAATGTTCTTGTTTTAAATTTGGTGATCTATATCATACAGCGAAGGAATGTAGAAATGGATTACGATGCTTTAATTGTGGAGGAGTAGGGCATCGCAAATTTAGATGTCTAGTAAGGTTCTCAGGAAAACCTGTGAAGGAGATTTTGCACCACAATTGTTTGATGATATGCCTGTGTATGACTGACTTTATAGAATTGTTTTCTCTGGATTATACAATTAATGAGAATGAAGGAGCTTACCTGATTTTGTTGTTGGGGTGGAGTTTAGAAGGTCTGGTGGACGGGATTTTATGGAACAAGTATGTTGATATTGAAAAAGTGTATCCCCCATTGCCTTATCCAAAGTCAAGGAAAGAACATGCCTTCGCATTTTGTTTGAATCTAGTGAAGTTGAGAAGATTATACACAGATTCGACGTCAGGGAATAAGAGGATGGTACTTAGATGTTTGGATAAGATTCTTGATCATTTTGATACTTTGAACACTGCTATAAATTGTGAGTTTAGGGAAGCGGATCTAAAGTTCAATGCCGAAAGTAATATTCAAGTCACAACTGGGTTGACAAAAGAGGTGGAAACAAATTCAGTTTTGGCTGATATTGATGGGGATTGTTTTGAAGGTGAGATGTTGGTTAACTTTGGCTGTTATTGTCCTCTGTCGAACGATCGGATGTTATTGGATCCTTATGTTTTACAATGCATGGGACTTGACGATGATAGAAAAGGGATGTCTGATGTTGTTGTAGAGGACATGGGGGACTATGTTGTTGTGAGAGCTATGGAGAACAAAGCTGAAATTGGGGCATGTGTGGTTGAGTAGAGGAACTGTTTTGTGGCTGATGATGTTTTACTGTCGAATAGTGTTGATCTGCTAAAGAACTCGAGTTTGTTGGAGCAGAGGAACTGTTATGTGGAAAATGATGTTTTACTCTCGAATAGATTCGATCTGCTGAAGAGTTGTGATGATAGTTTGAACAATTTTTTGGTGGGGATGGTTGACTCTAATGAAGAGGTTGTTTCGTCGTACACTATGCCGAAGAGGGGACTCAGTGTTGGAAGGGTCGAATGTGGAAGGGTCAAAAGGAATTTGGTTCATGAGAACAATGATTGTGGATCTGGTGGTTATGCTGATTTCGTGGATGGTAAACGGTTGGGCAATGTTCTCAATTGTGATGATTGGGTGGGTACGTAGGAAGGACACTACGGTGAGGTGGTGAAAAAATTTAGTGTGTCTGGTCCAGATGCTCTCTTGTTGGCCAGTGAGGTTGTGGATTCAGGCGTTAATGGATCCACTGTTATTGTATTAAACTGTAAAACATATGGATTCACTTTTTTATGGGATAATAAATCTTGTTCAACTGTGTTGTGCGAGAAGAGTATGAAGCTTATTTACTTGCACCTGAGACCGTGTGCAAATTTTTATAGATGTGAGGATATTCATTGGTGCTCGGATTTGTATACTGGTGTTGATTCTAGTTTTTCGAGAAGTGTTGGAGAGATGGTATTTGGGGGATCACTAGGTCAAAGCAGGGGGGATCCCATTTCATCAGCTAGAAGGGGAGGCCCAGATCTAGTTCTCCTTTTCATGGTAGGTCTCAGAGTTCGACTGCTTCGGATTTGGGCTCAGAGGTCAGCGAAGGATATGTATCCACTCCTTCGTCCAGGAGAGGGAGACGTAGGAGAGAGATCCCCAGTTCTGGTCTGATTCGTCGTAGTGCTAGGATCAAATATGGTTCATCTTCATCACGAGGTAAGACCCCGAATCCGGATGCTAGTAGTAGCAGTAAGGATCGGGGCTCAGGTATTTCTTCGATTTTTGGTAGCGATTATACTCCTTTTGCATTAGGTAGTCTACCGACAAGTCAGTTATTTCAGTTAGCTAATGATACTGCTTTTATTTTTTCGGATATTGAGATTGATGCGGAGTTTATTAGAAATAGAGAACTAGAGAGAGTTTCTTCTTTGAGTAGATGAGGATTGTTAGTTGGAATGTTAGGGGTTTAAATGAACCTAAAAAATGTGCTAAAATTAGCACTTTTTTAGAGATAATCACATCGATATTATTTTACATCAAGAGACAAAAATTGAATGTCCAGATTTTAGTTTTTATATTAGGCTAGGCGGGTCCCTTTTCCGTAACTGGGCTTGTCTTCCGGCAGTTGGTACTGCCGGAGGAATTATGATTGGTTGGAAAGATAATCAATACAGACTGGTGCTTGAGTTTCCAAAGCAACATTCTTTACATATTATTTTAGAATCCCTTTCTGATAATTCTTTTTTGGGCATCACTAATGTGTATGGTCCCCACACAAAAGAGGAAAGGAGAGTCCTATGGGATGAGTGTTCTAGTTTTAGGAATATTTCCCCTAATTTTTGGATTGTGGGAGGGGGGGGGACTTTAATGTCACCAGATTTTTAGGAGAGAGATCACCACGAGAAGGTGATTTCTCTGATATGGAGGAACTCAATGACTTTATTTTAGACAGTAATTTAATTGAGATTCCCCTTGATAATAGATTGTTTACTTGGTCGAATGTTCGTGATAGTCCTTCCTTTGCTTTATTAGATAGATTTTTTATTAGTTCTGAGATAGAGGATAGATATTCGATTTGTAGAGTTAAGGGATTTCCTTTTTTACTTTTTGATCATTGCCCTATTATTCTTACGTGTAATTCGAACATTTTTATTAGTAGTAGTTTTAAGTTCGAAAAGATGTGGTTACTGGATCATAGTTTCACTAATCTTGTTTCCATGAAATGGAAGGCCTTGTTCTATTTTAATAATATTTATAGAGGTAATTCTGCTAAGATTTTTGTTGCGAAGTTAGGTAAGTTGAGATTTTTCCTTAAGCGTTGGAACAAATTTATTTTTGGTAATGTAAGATTTAGAAAAGATAAGATCATGTGTGGACTGTTAGATTTAGATAAAATTAGTGAGTCCAGGATTCTTAATTCCATTGAGAAAGATAGATACTGTAATCCTAGACAAGATCTCAAACAAATTTTATAAAAAGAAGAGACCATGTGGAGGCAAAGGTCTCGCATTCAATGGATCAAGGAAGGGGATAATAACACTAAGTTTTTTCATAGTGTGGCTAATAAGAGGAGACGTGATAATATGATTCACTCGATTATTGTAAATGATGTAGAACTGACTATGCAGAAGGATCTAAATGAAGCTTTCACTAGTTATTATAAATAGATTCTCGGTACTAAGATTAAGAGAAGAACAAATGTCAGATGGAATGACTTATATCCTTCTGATACTAGGGTCAATCTCGTAGATTTGGACAAACCTTTTTCAGAGTAGGAGATTTGTAAGGCAATAAGCGATATGCCTAGTAATAAAGCTCCTGGACCTGATGCTTTCTCTGTTAATTTTTACAAGCATTTTTGGGAAGTTTTGAAGTTTGACATTATTGAATTATTTAATGAATTTTATCGTGGAGATTTGCATCTAGGTAGTTTCAACTTTGCCAATGTCATTCTTATTCATAAGAGAGAGGGGGATAATTCTCTTAAGGATTTTAGGCCTATCTCTCTTATTAACATTTCTGTCAAGATCATTTCTAAAGTTTTAGCGAATAGGCTGAGTAGCAAGATGAATGACCTTATAGATTGCTCCCAAACAGCTTTTATTAAAGGTAGGAGTATAGTAGATGGTGTGGCAGCGGTGCAGGAATATATTAATGTCTGTTGTAAGAACAATATAACATGTGTCATCTTGAAGCTAGACTTTGAGAAGGCATTTGATTCAATTGATTGGGACTTTATTTGTGAATTATGTCTTGCTAGGGGTTTTACTGTTAGATGGACTAACTGGATCTTGTTATTACTTAGGTCTGGTTGTTCTAGCATTGTTGTTAATGGGGTATTGGGTAAGAAGATACAATCCAAGAGAGGACTTAGGCAAGGCGACCCCTTATCGCCTTTTCTGTTTAATTTAGCGGTTGATGTCTTCTCAAAAATTATTAAGAGAGCTGGGAGTTTAGGTGTTCTAGGTAGTGTTGGAAATGAGGTTTTTAACAATGAATTATCGATCCTTCACTTTGCGGATGATACTTTGCTTTTTTCTTCGCATTTGCCTGAGCATATTATTGTTCTTAAATTTATCCTTTACTGTTTTGAGATGTTATCTGGTCTGAGAATTAATTTTGATAAGAGTGCAGTGATGGTTCTTAATGATTTTAACAATATTGAGACTTTGGTGGCTAGCACTTTGAATTGTTCGATTATGAAATTTCCTTTTGATTATTTAGGTTTTAAGATAAGACCTTCAAAGCTTAAGAAGGAAGATTGGATAGTCATCATTGATAAGATTAATAATAAATTATCTAGCTGGAACAATAGATTTCTGTCTAGAGAATGTAGGTTAGTACTTGTTAATTCGGTTCTATCAGCTATTCCCTCTTATTGGATGGCTGTTCATCGATTCCCTAAATGGGTCATCGAAAAGATTTTGGTGAAACTTCCTTTGGAATGGTGATTCTAGTTGTAGAGGTTATAAATGTCTTGTTAATTGGGACATGTGTTGTAAATCCAAGAAGGAGGGGGGTTTAGGGAACATAAATTTACATAATTTTAACTCCTCTCTGCTTGCTAAATGGTTATGGAAATATAGATGTCCAGAAGTGAAGGCTTCTTGGAAGTTTATCGTTTCTAAAGCTTATTATTTAAGAGGGGAGTTCTTTATTGGAAATAGTGGTGTTTGGGATAATAATTTATCTCACTTTTGGAAGTCGGTTTTGAATTGCTTTGAATTTTTTAATTTAGGTTGTAAAGTGTTAGTTCATTTAGGTAATCTTACTTATTTTTGGCACGATGCTTGCATTTCTAGTGTGCCACTAAAAATTGAATTTAGTAAGCTTTTTAATATTAGTAGATTTAAGAACGCTTTAATTATGGATGTTTACAAAGCTGATTTAGACCCCCCGTGGGAGTACTCCTTTGATAATATTTTAGAAGAAGATTTATTAATACAATTGGCTTTGCTTAAAACTAAGCTAGCTTTATACCATTTGGATGAGAATGGTGATACTATTAGCTGGGGTATAGATAAGAATTTAGTGTATACTATTAATTCTATGTATAGTTTTATTAATTTTTCTGGTGTTTCATTATATCCTTTTAAATTTCTATGGAAGTCTAATTCTTCTCCTAAAGCTAAGTTTCTAATGTGGTTGATCATTCATAAGAAGCTCAATACGGTTGAGCTTTTAAAAAGAAAGAATGTTATTTTTGATATTAAGTGTTGTTTTTGTAATACTGGAGAGGAGGATGTCGATCACTTATTTTTCTCTTGTCATTTTACCTTTTCTATTTTTAACATGATTATTAGGATTTTTACTTTTGATTGTTTTAATTCCTTTAGTAGTTGTATCGATTATTGGAACTGTCATAGATTACGCTATAATTCCAGGCAGAAATACATAATGGATTCCTTAGTAATATTCATAAGTTGGTTCATTTGGGTCGAGAGGAATCAGAGGATATTTCATTCAATTTTTGTACCTTCTGATAATTTAATTATAAACATAGTAAATTTCTGTTTGTTTTGGATGTCTAATTCGCACTATAAACTATTTGGTGATTTGCAATTTGGACGTTTTTTGTCTAAGGTTAGATTTAACCTAAGTTTATTCATTCATATTAATAGTTATTTTAGATGCAATAGACCTCGTCTGGGTTGTTGATCTTTGTTACAGGGGTTAGATCTTTTCTCTTGATTGTTTTTTCTTATGTCCTTATCCTTATGCATACATATATATGGATATTTGCCTATACTTATATGCCTACATATAAGTATATATATATATATATATATTTCTTACATAGATATATATATATATATATACACATGTATGCATGTATATATATTATGACATATATATATAGGCACATATTCATATATATGTGTAAGTTACTGATGATTTTTGTGTTAGTTTTTCAGATTACAGATTGTAGATGAAGCTGTGGAGCTTTTGGGTTTTGCTGCTTTGGATTGATCATTTTTGGCTTGCTTTGGATTTATTGGTGTGTGAGGAGTAGGAGGGTCTGTATTTTTTGGTGTATGATGATTTTTGTGTTAGTTATTGTATGTATGGGAGTAGATATACTTCTTATCGGGTGGTGGCCTTGCCGGAATTCGATAATGAAGTATGATGGGTGGTGGCCTTGCCGGAACTCATCTATCTATTCTCCCTTACATTCCTTTTTGAGTCTCTTATTTTTGGGACTGTACTTTTTGGTGTATGTATTTGGTTACTTGTACCATTCTATTTTTTATTATATATATGTGTGCTCTCTTCCCCTAGGAAGACCACACATTTTTTGCTCAAAATAAAAATAAAAAATATATACCCGCTTTCTCCTTTCTTCCCCCGACAGTTTCAAAATAAAGAAAAAAAACCGCGTCGCCCCCTGCCATGACCACCGCCCCCACCTTCCACATGCCGCCGGCCAGTCCCCCTTATCTCTGATCCCCTCCGTTGTTCCCCTCTTTCCTTCCATCGAACTGCACCCCCCAGAAACCCTATCCCCAAATCGACGAACACCCCATCAGCTCAGATCTGCCGCCGTGGGCCCAATACACCCCTTTGCCACCTGCCTGACAGCCTGCACCACCCCGCGTTGACGTGAACCCCCTCCTCCATCGAAGATTGAATTTTATTGCCAAGGAAAAGGAGAGTTTTTAAATACACATGTTTTAAAAATTATACGTTGCTTTAAACACTGAATTTATATATATGTAGAACAAAATAAAAATAGGATATGTATAAATATATAACGATTTGAAATAAAAATTCGATTTTTTATAGCATAGATTTGAAATTAAAAAGATTAGATTTTGAAATTAAAAAATATGAATTTTAAAACTAGTAAAGATTAAATTTTTATTTGAAAAACTTTGATTTTTATTTTCGAAAAGCTTTGATTTTTAATCATATAAAGTTATAATTTTTATATATAAAAAGTTTAGATATTTATAACATGGAAAGTAGCCGAATAAAAATATGATTTTTATATTATCAAGATAATAAAAATTTGATTTTTATATTATAGAGATAATAAAAATATGATTTTTATATAATAGAGAAAATAAAGATGTGATTTTTATATAGAGAATGGCGAGAGAAAAATATGATCTTTATATATTTTTCATTGAAATAAAATATGATTTCATCGTATATAAAATAGTTAAGCTATAAAAATATGACTTTTAGACTATGTATGCTATTTTAAAAATAATTGAACTATGAAAATATTTTTGGAAGGATAAAAATATAATTTTTTTTGTATGAACACTATTTATAAAATCGTCAAACTATGAAATAAAAACTCAATAGTTAAAAAATATGATTTTTAACGTATATATGTTATTTATAAAATAGGCATGCTGGATTTCTGGAAATTTTTAAAATTGACAATCAAAGCACGGCGGAATGGAGCCAAGGTGAGAACTACTCACTTTAATTTTATTTGCAAGTTAATATATATACTAGGATGCAGACGGTGCATAGCAGCACCCGACACCCGTCGTCCACATACCATGGACGACTTGTTTGTTTGTTTGATTGTGTTATGAAAATTAATTGTGTGATGTGGAATGGAAATAAATATTTTATAGTTAAAAATATAATTTTTAACGTGTATATGAATAAAATTAATATTCATAAACAAATCGGACGATTTGTTGATGTATAGACATTTGACTGATATTGATTGGGACGATAAATTATACACATCGCCCAACTGCACAAATAAAAATATGTGTTTGATAGATTGAAACCCCACACGGGTATTGGGATGATATATGACATACACTAGTCCTAAAAACTAGTTGTATGTCGATCGATAGATTGATAGGCTGTTGTAAGCGTTAAATATTTATATTTGATGCTTATGCAGTATTGAATGCACTCTAGATGATGGTTGAATGCGTTTGATTGTTGTTGTGTACGTGTGTTGTATGAAGTTCATACAGTCAACATTATATGGTAATTGACTGGGTCTGATTCTAGTTCAGATTTTAAAATAAAGAATAATTTGAAATAACGAATATTTTAAAAGAATATTCAGTAAGAGATCAAAATTTGATTTTTGATGTTCGATTTGGGATGGACACAAATATATTTAAATATATAAAGCCGTGTTGATTAGATTTACGCCATTTTGACGTGAACGATATTTATATCGATTTTATTCATTTCTATGATGAATATCGAAAAGAAATTAATTTCAAATTCTAATGTTTTGAAAATACTGTCATTTATATATCGATGATATGGAATATTCAATTTTGATTAGAAATTGAATATGAATTTGAAATCGTTTTGAAAATTAATTTAAAACGATTTATAAAATACGTTTTGAATGGAAATCGACGAAATATATATAATATATATTATATATATAATGGCCCGAATAGAATGCGCTGCGCCGCGGCAGTTCATGAATTTTGACCAATGACTTCGAACTGACATTACGGGAGATCCGACCATCTGATTCTCCTAAAAATGGAACCATTGGGTTCGTATCGAAAAGAGCTTTCTAACGAATATGAGAGATTTGAAATATAACGGTTGGATTTGGAATTATGTCCAAATCAAATTTGAAAAAGGTCGCTGTAAGTGCAGTTCGATGACCGTTTATGGAAATCGATTGCACAGGTCTTGTTAAGTTATTAAAAATATCAATAATTTGTGTAAAATCATATAAATGATTTGGAAAGAATTAGGATGAAAAATTCCCTATTTGAAAGGATAAAAATATATTTTTATCGAAATGAACTAGTTATGAACTAGAATTAGAAATCCAATATTTTTAAAATAAATAAACTAGGTTTGAAATGGTTTTTAAAATAACCAGAATTTCCAATATATGAATTGGAATGGATTTGAATCGAAATTATCTTCGGAATATTTTGATATTGGATTTCGTGATTATACAATATTGTGGAGGAATTTGGAAGATATATATATATCATTATTCTAATACGATATTTGTTGGTTTCAGAATTTGATATTGAATATAAGCCGATATACCTTCTATTCAGAGCATTGTATTTAATATCAAATTGGATTTTGGGTTTGTCGTGAATGGTATCTTTAACAATACTATTCTTAAACCTGATGGAGTTAAGAAAATTTGAATCTGACTGGAGATTAGCTAAGTTGAATGGTTTCTTCGTTATTGATCTGATGTTGGTTTCGGCCTTCGGGGTTAATACTTAGAGAAATGTTCTCTTACTAATTTATGGTTAGAGACTGATGGAATTTTGGGTTTGTCGTGAACTGTGTTTTAAATGGCACGGTTCTTAAACCCAGGGAGAAAAGAATAAATCTTTTAATTAAGATTTGAAGAAGAATTACAATTAATTAACATTTAATTGGAACTGAAAATAGAATGTGAATTGGGTTTATCGTGAAATGTGTTTTTAATGACATTCGTTCTTTAACCCGATTTACGGTGAAATGTGATTTGGAATTTATAAATCTTTTTATTAAGATTTAACGGGAATTTTCCAAAGTAACGGTTCTCCAATTTAATATATTAAATTGGAATTGAATGGAATTCGATTTGATAATAATCGAAATGAAATTCTATGGAGAAAGACTGTTAATACATATGGAATTTAAAAGGCTATGCCATTATTCCATTTATATTTTTAGTCGGATATGGAAATTGATATCAATTATATATTGTTTTGTTTTTCCATAAAGATTCCATAATTAATGGAAGGTGATTTGGGTTTATCGTGAAGGGTGTTTTGAATAACACTTGTTCTTTAACCTGAGCAACAATGGAATTAGATTTTGGGTTGTCGTGAATGGCATCTTTAATAATACTATTCTTAGACCCAATGGAGTTAAGAAAATCAGAAACTAACTGGAGATTACTTAAGTTGAATGGTTTCCTGGGTATTGATCTGATGTTGGTTTCGGACTTCGGGGTTAATACTTAGGGAATTGTTCACTTGCTAATTTACGATTAGAGGCTGATGGAATGGAATGTGATTTTGGATTTATTGTGAACCGTGTTTTAAATGGTATTGGTTCTTTAACCCAGATAAAGACAGGATATGATTTTCCAAGTTAAATTATCATTAATATTGATTTTTGGGAAGATTAATACGAAGTGGAGTTTTAATGAATCTTTAATTAGATTGAAATGGGAATTGATAATTTAAATTATCAAATTTGGGAAATAATCGAGAATGGAGCATCGTCAGTTTTACTCCTAGCGATAGTTAAATCTTTAATTAGATTTGAACGTGAAATGGTAATTAAATTTACCGATAACACCGAGGTGTTAGATATGGAATATGATCAGTTTTTCTCCATGGGATGAATAGGTTGAAATTGGGAAATAAAATAAATGATTACTTCGGTGTGGTTTGCTAATCCCGACTAGTTTGGGAAACCTTAACATGGTTTGAATTGACATCCAAAGGAAGATTAACGAATAAATTTTGAAGAATTTATCTTTGATAAAATTAATGGGAACAAATCCCTAAGAATGTGAATATTTGAATAAAAGAATATTCAGAATTGGAATGAGGCATATGTTGTGTTTTTATAGCACTTGTTTATTATATACTGAGTTATTCGGAAAGGCCGGGTTTATACACAATCTGAATAACTGATTTGACGATATGTTGATGATGGAGACGGTGGTTGAAGACCGAAGGTCTTCACATTGTTTGGGTGATTACAGATGTCTTGATTGGGCTGTACACCTAAGATGAGGTAATAAGTGGTGATCGTCCAGACGTACTTAGAGATCGACGGATATGCGAGGGCCTCTCTTTGTATTGGACATACGGGACGAGGAATAAGGTGCCTCTAGTTTCGTTCAGACCCAGAACGAATTTGTAAATGGATGTGTGTTTGACATTGGACTTTATTCTGTGTTGATTGATTTCTATTAAATATATATCTATTTGGCGGCGGAGAATTTATTCTCTTGCTTAACGCCCTTTTTTGAGACATACGAGCTCAGAGGTTATATATCGATAGATATCAGTCGCATGGCATGAATTGCCAGTGTGGTATGCTGAGATGCAGTGATCAAGGCTTTTGTTGGAGAGAAGAGTCATGTTGTTGATGATCAAAGCACGGCTTTAATACAATGTAGCTTTGTGTACGACGTTAATTCGCGAGCCTCCCATCTCGGTATGAGTCAAAAACGGGATAAGGGGACGAAGTGAGTGCATGACGTTTCTTTCTAGCTATGGGTGGTGTCAGCATTTTACAAGCCCCGACATTAATATTATTTTTACCTATGTGGTTGTTGGATTGCGAGGTGCCTCGGTTATATCGGTCTTTACGGAGCCGATGGATATGTCCTACAGGACCGGGAAACGTGTGTTCAGGAATTGCCAATCCTCAAACATAACAGAGGACCGGCAGTGCAGGATCCAGGGGCTGCCCAGAGTACGTAGTCCCAAGGCATTTGCTAGAGTGTCTCGAAGCGGTTAGGAGTACATCCCTTGCCTATACTCATGACGGAAATCCAATTTCCAATACATGACATTTCGATTCTGATTGTAGAGCCTAGTATGGTGACATAGTGGTATGAGGTACTATGCCATCTATGATTGATACATTTATATTTGAAGTTGTTTGCTACACTTTACACTATAATAGTATCAAAATGATTTGTTTTAAACGTACCAAGCATGTTTGGCTATTATAAGGTAAAACTCTATCCTCCATCTTGCATTGCATTGTGTGATGGGACCTGAGTCTTATAACACCCAGAGAGAAGAACTTTGTACAGAATAGGTGAAGATTAATAAAAAAAACAATGCACAAGAACTGAAAAGATCACACACAGAGTTTTTATAGTGGTTCGGCGAAGACGGTGCCTACGTCCACTCTATATATTATTTCTTTTTTCTTTACAAGTACAATATCCTTTTCTGAATTGAAACACAGGTATTTATAGATGATACAACACTTAGCCATTATTTACACGTGTCACTATATCCAAAAGAATAGTTATGGATGAATGATTCAGTATCTCCTGAAAAATCAGTGCTCCTTCCCAAATATCTGGTATGAGGCGGTCCGCGATCTGTCTGCCTTGGGCGATTTGAACTGGAAAGATCTGCCAATGAACTATTCTTCTGGCTAGCTTTTTTGAATTTTGAACAAGTCGCAACTGATCATGCTTGGTCATCTCAAGCTCCTTCTGAGCCGCACTCCACGGACAAAGCGGCTTAGGAGAATGGGCTTTCCCCATTTACTTTGAAGACTTTGTATATGGATCTACCGTCCTGCTATACCTTGATGGGTAGTCCGAAAGGCCCATTGTAAAGACCCGGAAAATTCGAACACTTAATCTTTGAATAACATAACAATTTGTAATATTGTTAAGTGTTATAAATATGATTTTATAACCTTGTTAAACATCATTTAATTAGTAATTTATAATTCTAGACTCGTTTAGGAAAAATGCTTTCAAAAGTATATTTTTGGTAAAATATTGATAAAATGACCGAAAATCGTTTTATCAATAAATGGCTATTTTCTCAGTAAAAGTTATTGAAAATTTTAGTGAATGTCTAATTAATCATTAGGGAAGTAGTTAGCTAATAAAAGTATTTTTCATATTTATGGTTAACTATTTTGATGATGTCATCATTTTAAAAAAATGAGCATTTAAGGAAAGTTTTTGTATTTTGGGTATTTAAATATTCAAATAAATGTTTTATAATTTGAATATGCTTGTTTTAATTGTTTAAATAAGTTAATGGATTTATTTCCAAGTTTTGTTTACTTGAATAAATTATTTGATAAATAACTAAAAATATGATCGAGGTTCAACTTCCAGATTCACATCCTATCGTTGAATAGAAGTTGTTTCATATCGTTGCAACGTTGTTTGATATATTTGTATATATGCACATACACATATATATGTAATCATAATTAGTCACATCAAGAGTTTAGATAATATCCTAAGTGTATGTATATAAGCTCCTTATATGTATACAAATGGAAGTCTAATCCTTAAGCTTTGAAAAAGCAAACTTACCATCTCTTACACACCTTTCACTTCTCTTACACACCTTTCACTTCTCTTACACACCTTTCACTTCTTTCATGAGTGTGTTTAGGGTTTTAAGGGCATTTTGGTCTTTTCCCATCCACTTTCTTTTTCCTATATAAGGAGGGGTATACCTCCTTCTTTCTTACACAAAATTCCTAAGCAAAAGTGAAGCTTTTTAATGGCTTATCTTCATCTTCTTCCTCTTCCTTACTAACTTTCTCAAACTATACTCAAACCAACTCCAAATCAACTCAAACTTTGAGTGTAGCCTTCTTATGCCATTACAAGACCTTTTAGCAAGTTAGAAGTTGAAAAATCCAAGCCCCTCTCAATTTTCATCTTTGGTCGTGAGCTATATAAGGAAGAAAACAAGGAAAACAAGGGAAGGAAGGAGGTTGCTAGCTTGGATCTTTGTTCTTATTCTTGGATCTTTATTCTTATTATTGGATCTTGGATTTTCTAAGGATTAAGGTGAGTTTACTCACTATTTAGGACAGCAAACATAAACCCTTTTGCATGTTTTTAACTATGCTTGAAGTTGCTTGAATGTTGGTAACTTATGTTAAAAATGTGAACTTGATTCTTACTTTAAAAGTAAGCGACATATGTGATCCACGTTAATGGATTGGAATGGACTTGAATGGACTTGGAATTGTATTTGAATTTACTTGTATAACAAGTGGAATGGATTTGAAACAAAGCACATAAGAATTAGTATGGATTGACATATTATGGACTTGAACTTGAAAGTGCACTTATAACGATGGTCGCTATAGATGCATTTTGAATTGTTGTGTTTTCAACACTTCGTATGAAACTTTGCAATGACATCCTTAGTGATTTCTTATCATATTAAAATGGTTGTTTAACTTATATGTTAAATTGATGTAAGTTTGAAAGTGTGTAAAGCTAGAATAGTCATATAAGTGCACTTGCTAATTACTTGTTTATTGAATATAATGATTATTGTGCTTAATTCTAATAAGCCGACGAGTAGGCTTATCTATCTGTGAGTGTCAAAAATGGGGTGTCAATGCAAGGGGTGATATGCAACTAGTGCTCTAACTTACCTGGCCTCACTCTTGATCGAGGGATAGTTAAGTTGATAATGTCGAAAACGAGTTAAGTGCACGAAGTGTGATTTCTACAAGCATAAAATGGTTTTGGGTTTGTCGTGACAATGTGTTAATTACATTAGTCTTTAACCCTCTCAGATATATCATCGAAGTAAATATAATTGAATCTTTAAACAAACATTTAAAGATAAATTATAAAGGATTGTTTTGGGTTTGTTGTAAACATTGTTTTAGCAACACTTGTTTTTAAACCCTTGGAATGTAGTTAAACTGGAATATACGGTTTAATGATTTTGAATATACTTAGATCTTTAATAACTGATTTTAAAGATAGAAACAAGTATAGGAATCTTTCAGAATAAAGATATTGAATAAGATGTTTAACTTATAAAAGAGAAGAGGTTCTTTATTAAACAATGGTTTTAACCTCTTTGGTTATACTTTAAGAAATCTTAAAATTGAATTGTAGATATACTTATACCGGAGGGATAAGTATATGAGTACGTTTTGAAATATTGAAGTTAAATAGGAAATTTTGGAATTGAATTGTGATTATACTTATACCGGAGGGATAAGTATATTAAAACCCTTTTTGGGTAGTAAGACTATAACGGATTAGGTAATTCGTAGAATATATACATATACACATTTTATATGTATAAGTTGAATATATACGCTAGTATATAAAGGAATATTAATCGAGTATGAGTTATTGATTAATAAGTGATGTCTTATTTGACAAACGAAGTTTTATTAGTTAAAAGTAGTTTTACTAATAAAGGAATATTAATCGAGTATGAGATATTGATTAATAATTGAAGTTGTATTTGACAAGTGAAGTTTTATTAGTTAAAAGGAGTTTTACTAATAAAATAAGTTTTAATTAATGAAACATTAATTAAATGGGAATGGGATTAGAAGCCGTTTATATGAGTTAACCGTGCTTCAAATGTTTATCATGCTATGTGACTTGATAGTGATTTGATTGTTTAACACGCTTTGTAACCTTCATAGTGCCTTGGATGTTTATTCAATTGTTATGGAAATTAAGCAAGGCTGTTTTCCATATACAATCGTCTATTCTGTGAATTGTAGTCAGTTAATTGACTATAGAACTTGACCTTAAATCTAGCGACTAGTTTTGAGGAGACCGGGATTGGTAAGTGTTTTACTTATCGAAAACCACTTCAAAACTAGTATACGGGTTCTATGTTTTGGAAGCGGTTGTGAAGTGAAGTCCATATGGCGATTCGAGATCTGTTGAGATGCTCGAACACATATAGTGATTCTAAGATCTATGAAAGAATCTATGTGTGATTCCAAGATCTGTTGATGTATTGGAATCCATGTATGATTCCAAGATCTGTGAAGGAGTCTATGTGTGATTCCAAGATCTATTGAGCTGTGGGATTCCAACTGGGAATTCTTGTTCTGTTCGAGTGATGAAGACTCGTGTGAAAGATGCCGAACGAAACCTCGACATCGGAAATGGCTAAAAACAGAGTAGGAGCACAATCTGGGGTTTTGCTAACCTACGGCAGGATATATTGACTCCATATCTAGTGTATGCTTATTATCGAATCGTGCGGGAGCTCTTTGAAGTTGCGCGCGAGTTGGATATATTTGGTTCCACGTGGTGCACTTCGGTGTTTCGTGCGTGGGCCAGTTGTGTTTACCTTATGGTATATTTTATCTAGAGATATGCTACGCTCGGAGGTACTTTTTGACCCTTGTGCATGGAGTTTGGATCTGTATTGAGAGATCTCCGATGAAAAATCCAATATGCGAACGTGCCTTATCGGTTTTATTTGTACACTTAATAGTTGTCGAATGTAACCAATGTAACCATTCCTTCTATGTGAATTTATTTATATTTTACACCCTAGACATTATTTATAATACAACTATACTTCTCCTAATAAATGGTTGGTTTCAATTGAGGGGAAATCCGGAGCGGTTATCTGCACAGTCCCCTCAATGTTGTTACATGCAATGTGTATCTTGAGTTTCTCATACCAGACTAATGTCTGACGCTTGGTTTTTGTTTTCCTTAAAATTATCACATACTCCTTCGAGTAGGCTGAGTATGACAGGTTTTACTTTGGATGCCTTGGAGCTTTTGGAAGAGAGTTGGAGTTCATCTTACCGTACTTTTTATATCCGTTGCATTCTATGTTGTACATCAACATTTATGAGGACGGGTTGTTATAACTGTCAAAGTTGATGATAGGTTAGTCTTCTCTGATAGTTGTAATCATACAGTTTTATTTGGTAAAGATCATTCATTATATTATATGTTACCGTTCCGTTGTGAGATTCTGATATTGTGTCCTCTTCTTCCTCAGTCTATTTTCTTTTTATTTTATTTCACCCTAACTTTTCGTCTTTCCGACACTTGGGTGCTCGGCACGTGAATACCGTGGATGTATTAGTGTCGACATTCGAGGGTCGAAAAGTCGGGTCGTTACACCCATTAACAGTTTGCCCCACAAAGTATGGTTTGTTTAGTAAGAAACATACTTTGTTGTTATATATCTCAAGTCAGATTCTGTATGCCGATTTTCTCACTGGTTACTTTAATTTTCATTTAATGGACATTGTAAATGGCGTTGAGTCCCATCAACTATTTCAAAACTATGAACTAGTTTAGATAACGATGACGCCTCCCAGTCTTCCCGTCTTATCAATTGGTCTCCAACCATCCAACTTCTTTGCACGTCCGTTTGGTCCAATCATATTAGCTGAATCGGAATAGTCGCTCTTCTTTTTTGTTATAAAAGTAAAATCCCATTTACCTTTTTCTTTTTACTTTTAATCTCTACAGGGGCTAATTTACCATTCCAGAAAAAAGACGATTAGTGATCATCACCTCCACCTAAAGTCATCTTTTCAGGTATGAATCATCCTTTATATCAAATGTCATTCTTGCACGGAGTTTCCTCTCCTCGTTTGTTATAATTTAGGGTTCAATTGGGTCCAATCGTCGTAGGCTTTCCGCATCAAACCGTCGGTGTCAGCGGTGGTGCGGTTCCCCAAGGCAAGGCTTCCGTCCTTTGGATAAGACTCGCTGACGACGAAACCCTGATTTTGACGGTAGGTCAAAATGATCCCGCCTTTTCCAAGCATTTTTAGAATCGAAGTGTCTTCGAACCCTAAGGCACGTGACCATGCTAAAAAGGGCGATGCAGGGGATACCGATTCTTTATTTCTTCTTTTGTGCTTTTCGTTTATCTTTACGCCACATGTTCTTCTTAGGTCAATGGTTATAACACGTGATACCCGTAAGCAAGAATCTGGTAGAGGGATTCCTTTTTCTATGAGAATGGACAGTTCTTCAGAGTGTTCGGGTCGATCATAGCCTACTTTTGGCAACGGCCCTGAAAGTCGGTCGATGGATCCATTGCCGGTCCCTCCAATAGCAGTCGAGCTAGTTGAAGCGGTGCCTATTCCGCTGGCAACCGATATGCTCCCAGGCGTGGAGATTTTGAGGAATCCTCCGGAGGCAGAGGAATCCAAAATTACCCTTAGACGACATCAGCATTTAACCGCAAGGGACATTATCTCATTTAATGATGTTCTTGTTCCTGAGAAGGCTGCAAGACCTCACAATCCCACGGATGGTTACATGGCGATCTCCCTTTCGATGTGTGACGTGGGAGCCATTCCCCCTTTCCTTCTTTCATTGTCGATTTTATGTGTTGGACGAATTTAGCTTCGATGCAATTTCATCCAATAGGCTATGGAATTTTTCTATCGACCTGCTATTTATATCTGAAATATCCGGGTTATCCTTCGACCTTTGATGACATAGCCTTTCTCTTTAACTTTAGACACAATAAGACACAGACTCCCCCTTTACTCTATTTTGAGGCTATTCGGGGCTGGAAGATTATCGAGGATATCCCAAGCAGGGTGGGTGATCCCAAGCGAGATTGGTTTTCGATTAACCAGCAACCGGGGTGTGCTCGATACTGGCTCAAATGTGGTGGCTTTTTTCCCTTTTCTTTATACACTCCTATTCCATAAAGATTTTTTCTTTCTGATCATCCTATTTTATATATAGAGGCCGAGCCTGTAAGACCTGAGGATGAAATTTTCAAAGAGCGCTACGAGCGATTGATCAGGGTAAAAAAGGAGCGACGACAGCTTTGAAACTGCCTGACCGATAAAAACTTGCACTGATATGCCCTACTCGACTGGAGTAGGACAAGGGGATAGGAAAAAGATGGACTTGACCCTACAGTATCAACTCAAGATGAGGTGCCCCCAGTCACGAAGGGGTCGGAGGATGAACAGGTGATTCGTTCGACTGCAAAATCCGCCATTCGTCCTCTATCTTGAAAGAAAGAGAAATCCAATTTGAAGAAGCCCGCTTCCAAAAGGCGAATTCGAAAGGTCAAGTTTCAAGAAGTTGCTCGTGACAAGGTCGGTCGTCGACAAAAAGAAAAGGTTGCTGCCAAGAGAAGTCCTAAGGAGCTCAAAGGGGAACAAACGAAGAGGAACCTATCGGGGTTCATCCGAAAGATTCGGGAGTTGAGGATGACTTCCCCTTTACTCATGACTTACAAGAGGGGCTTGAAGCAACACCTCTTCCAGAGTTAGAAAATCTTCAAATGCCTAATATTATTCTCTCACCTCAGAGCTTAGACCCGAATCGATTGTTTGCCAACCAATCCGAAGGAATGTCCTTCCCAGACAGACAAGGCAGTATCAGAGGTATAATCTTGTCATGATTATAAGGTTTATTGCGTGTCACAACATCAAATGTTTATGTATAAATCGAGGATCAATTGCTTCATTTTGCTTTCCTTGCAGGTGTCGATGAAGAGTTTTATGGAGATTTGTTTGCCTCCTTCCCAACGGACACTGGGTTGGGGGATGCTACTTTGCCACACACTGAAAAAGGTGGCAACGAAAAAGACGATAATAGAAAAAGGAGGGAGACAGAAGACGTGAGAGGAGACGAGGAAGGAAAAAAGGAAGAATCGAGGGAAGAATGAAAGGGCGAACTGCCGGAGGATCAGAGTGGACAGAAAAAGAAACGTCTAAGAGGATACGATCGAACGATGGGTGACATGAAAGAGTTGGATCGTGCACCCAAGAAAAGGAAAAAAATAATTCTCACAGTCCCGCGGAGAGAAAAGGAGTCGAGCCCTCTCGAACAGTGATACATTGTTCCAGTCCTACAATTGGAATGTCTTCCGCTGATCAATTTAAAGAATTCGAACGAAATTTCCCCAATCTCGTTTTTTCTAAGATCCCCCCCCCCCCCGAAATACAACCATTAACACATAGTTCGTTGCCGTATGCGCAATAATTTGGAGTATGCCCTATCTTAATATGACGCCATGTTGGAATATGCTGAGCAAGTGAGTAAAGAATTAAAGGGTAAGCTCGTTGAGATCGCAGGTTTAAAAAGGGATGTTGACAGTGGTAAGAGGGCCTTTGGGTTCCTAGAGAAGAAAATCAAGGATCAAGAGCTACAGGCGGCAGCAGATAAAGAAAAGCATGGGAGAGAGGTGGAAGAATTAAACATTCAATTTCAACAGAGAGGACAGGATTGCAATTCTATGAGAGAAGAGATTGAAACCTTGAAGAGGGACAGAGCTCGACTTGATCTCGAAATTCAGAATTTAAAGGCTACCCTTCATCCATCCGAGCTAGCCAAGGATCAGGCTGAGAAGAATACTACCACAACGATCGAATCTGCTAGCCATTTGAAGCTTCATCATGACGTTGAAATCAAGACCCTTAAGGCTGAGCATTCCCGAGAGAAAGTTGAGTTGAAGAAGGGACATGCTCGCCAAGTTATCTTGTTTTGCGCAAATTTCCTTCGCCACAGGGATTTGTCTTGGATGCCGGGATTTCCCAGGTCGTTGGTGGACGTATGGAAGGTACTCTTATGCGAAGAGAAGAGGATGTGCCAAGGACGCCTAGTGGATGAAACGTCATTAATGACCCATATTATGAATGATAGGGAACATGCCATCGTGGTCGAGGCACAAAATCAAGAAAAGAGAATAGCAGAACGTCGCAAGGAAAAAGGTGTAACAACCCGTATTTTAATAACGTGTTATAACTATAAATCAAGGCAGAATTAAATTTTAAAATAAGAATCAAGGGAAACAGGTTACGCCATTACGTTCGTCTCGAAATTCTGCTTGAAAACGAGTCCGAGTTTACGAAAATCGGAGTCCGTATGGCCAAGATACGGCTCTCCAAAGTTTCAGAAAATTCCAGAGTTCAAAACAGTTCGAATTCAAGTTCAAAATTCGAATTTCAAAACCCAAACAGACTGGGCAGGAAAAATCCCTCCAGCACCAGGTGGACTGGGGAGTCGACTGGGCAGTCGACCCCCCCCCCCCAGACCAAGTCGACTGGGCAGTCGACTTGGGTGTCGACCTGGTCACCTAGCCTGTTTTTGGGACAGATGTATCTGGTCTTGTTGCCTGTCCAGGTTCAGCCCCCTAAACCCTATATAAACAACCCCTGACCCTAGACTCTCTATCACATTCTTATCCGGCCTTATGCTGCTGAGGTTCTGACTAGAAGATAGAGAACAAGGAGGCTATTCAAGACTTCGTTAGAGCTACCTTGATTTGGGGATTTGCTAGAGATTCTTCTTCTACTCTTTTGCTTTCTCATTCTCTAGACTACGATCTGTAAGCCCTTTGTCACTCTTAGATCTAAACTGTAAATTTAACATGAACACGATGTAAACTGAAATTATGCCTAAACATTATAACTAGGTTGGATCTACCATGGTATATCTTTGATCTATGACTATCCCTTTTAGATCTGTTATTTTGGATCTAGTTTTGTACACCCTAGATCTATTCATCTTAAATTTTGACTTGTGGATTATTAGTATGAACTTGATTTGGACATATTCATGTTTAATCTAAAACCCCCATGACCTTTATCTTGACATGCCTGTGATGTTGAATTTATTATTGGGGTTACTATCTTATGTCAATCCTTTACCATGTCTATCACCATATTTTGCCAAGTTGATGTTGAGACCCTATTTCATATGCCTGTAATGTTATAATCATCATGCTTAACTTGTGAACACCTTTGCCATCCTATGACTATCCTTTTTGTGTTATATCCCTATTTTGACATGTATTAATGCGAGTTCACGTACGTTGGGGATACGTTTTGGGGTAGATTAGGCAAACTTGAAATTGGCTATGGAATTGACATGATATGACATGAAAATATGACATGAAAACTTGACATGAGAATAAGCTTGAAAACATGAATTTGGGACATGACAATTAGATAACTTGAAAGTGGCCAACTCGAGGTTGGGTTGAATTTGCAACGTAAATCTTCCCGGAACCGCCCGGCAAATCCAGTAGTTGCAAATAATAGGACCCAATGTGGGTAGTTGGTCATATAGCTCTTTAAACCCGAGGTTAGACTAGGTTATGGTGTAAAGCTGCCCGGACCCGCCCGGCACATCTAGTAACCATAACCAAGTCTAATGTGAGAGGTTGGGGTGCGTTAAGTAAATTAATGCCACATGGTAAGGTTAAGTCATGGACCACTTGAATACACTTAACCAATTTGATACATGTTTGGATAGGGGTTAAGTCATGACCTTTTTAATGACAACACTTAACCCATTAGAAATCCTAGCCACGTGGTCCCTTTCAGCAGTAACCCACTTAGAAGTATCACGATACCATGGGGACTAGGCAGGGTGGGGCACGATTACTGTGCTGATTGTAAGCGACCAAGAATAACGGCTGAGCAAGGTGCGCCAGTGTAGGTTCAGACGGACTAGGGTCGTGCACTTAGTCCGAAGTTGAAAAAGTAGGCATGGGCACCCGTAGTACTACATTGTGCGTGCTTGATTTGTGTCAGTGGTTGACATCCTAGGACCTGATACACCCCAGGGTGGACCTAGCACATGTGACTACATTCCGCGATTGGGCCGTATAACACCGACACACGACGAGCAAAGCTGATCGATTAGGATGGACTGTTGGACCCCGTATTGGGTCATTTCATGTTATTGGGTTTAGGGATCATTTCTAGATTTATACTTGACATGGATTTGGACACTAGTACAGTTAGTGCAGTAAACCTTGTATATGCGATGCCACTCTTATCTTGTTACCTTTTATTATCATGCCAGTCCAGTTATTATCTTTATGTTTAATCTCAGTTTCTCATGTCCAATTAACTTTACCAGTTTTTATGCTGATAGTCACTAGGGCTTACCAGTATTTTTGACTGACTCATTTTCTTCCACCTCTTTTTCTTTCATTTCCCCCCAGGTTCTCAGGGAGGAAACTCTAGCTCTTAGCTTGGACTTTGCTTGCTTTCTGACAGCTCATGTACGGTTTGGTCTTGAGCTATGCTATGGCTGCACTCATGCTCTTTTTGGGGAATAATATTGGACTTATGTTGTTTTAAGTACTTTGCTTCTTTAGAACTTGATGTAATGAAATAATGAATTGGTATTTTGATGTAAGAGGTTTTGACTCTATTTTCCACGTAATGAGATTTGGTTAAATTTATATACGCTTGTTTATATACTTTGTTTAATTTATGTTCTGTCTTATCTCTGTGCCTGTTTACTAGATAATACCCCTCCAAAACTAATGCATTCCCTTTGTGAGTGACCCAAGCAGAGGTGGGGTGTTACAAAAGGAAAATCGGTTTCCCGAACTAAAGCTAGTGATAGTCGGCCCTATGCTCCCACATCTTCTGCGCACATGGTTATGGAAAAGGGTTCATCGTCTACTTTTCGTTCGACAAAGTCAAGACTGCGGAAGGACAGGTGGCCGGCTCTAACATGGAAGGCACGCCCCCCTTCCCCTTCTTTTTCAAAAATCCATCATCTCCTCCTAATCTGTGTATATTTCCTTTTTTTTGTAAAGACTTCTCTGACAGTGGAGATGAAGGATTTGCTGTTGAGAAGAAAGGCACCACGGATGAGACAGACAAGGCTGCAGGAGTGGAGGAGATCGACTTGGTATCTCCCGATTTCGAGATCGTCGAGGAGTTCGAAAGAGGGGATCGCCCATCTATGGCCGAAATAAAGGATCAGGAAGAGAAGGGAATTTCTACCGCAAAACCAGAACCTATCGAAGGTCATGTGATCACCATGCCTCTCCAGTTTATTCCTCCAACCATTCTTTCCGCAGCTCCATTACCTGCTACCTCGATGAATCCGCAAGCTTCTGCTTTGACTCCTCGTTCCGTTTGGTAGCACACTTGGAGGTTCGAGAAGTGTGATGACTACCGAAGAAATGCTGGAGATGATCAGGAAGAAAGAGTTGGCTGAAATGGTGGAGCAAGGACTAATGCCACCTCCCGTTTAGGACTTTCTTTTTCTGTGTAGCTGTCTAATGATGTATTTCTGATATCATTGTTTGAATGGTAGCTGTCATGCAGTAATATTTTGTGATGATATCAGGGTATTATGAATGAAAATCAACTTATTTCATAAGTAATGATAACATGTGTGTTAGCCTACTTTGTGAAATAGGCTACACAAAGCTAGAAGATCAAATAATGAAGAACACCTCGCCAGACAAACCAGATCAGATCGGGCTCACAAAGCTGTAGAGGAAAGAGAGAGCCAGGTCGGATCGGAAGTAGCAAGGCCGATCCGAACCCCATTTAATGGCCCACCCGATCCGAGCCTGGGATGTCAATAGCTTCACGCACACGTTCTCTGTAACAGCCCGAATTTTAACAACATGTCAAAACAAGAAATCAAGGTATAATTAAAAATGAAATAAAATATTTAAAAATAGGTTTAGATAGGTAAATAATGGTGATGCATAAGAAGAATTAATTAATATTTGGAAGAGAAGAAAAATTAGTTCGATAACGGTATGTGTAACGGAAAAGATAGTAAAATAAGGATAATTAATTTAAGAATCAGGAATTAGGTAAAAGGGACTTCACCATTGCGTTCCTCTCGAAAAAATACGCGAAATAGAGTCCGAGTTTTCGAAAATCGGAGTCCATAAGACCAAGATATGGCCAAAACAAGTTTCAGCAGACTTTCTGGCAGACAGAACCGAGTCGACCCTAGAGTCGACCTCCCCAGGCCAGGTCGACCCTAGAGTTGACCCCCCTATACAGGTTGACCTGGTCGGCCTGGTTTGGCCCAGAACCCATTTTTGAAGCCTGGTATGTGTTTTGATGGTCCGGATTGACTCTGGGGTTGATCTAATGGCCTAAATGAGTTGCCTACAACTATTTAAAGACCCTAAGACCTAGCCTAAACCATACTATTTCATTTTAGCACTCATGTAGCCGCCATTAAACCTAGAACTCTAAATTAAAAATACAAAGAACAAAAATTAAAGAAGACGAAGGATGATTCTTGAAGGCTACAACTAGAAGCTACAACAACTACGACGCTTTAGACAACGGATTTGGCGCTATTTGATTTAAAGTTTTGATTTGGATTGCTTGCTTCATATTGTAAGTTCTATGTCACTTTTTAGGCAAAAACGCTGAAATAACATGGACATGCTATGAATTGAAACCGGATTTAGGAACTATTATTAATCCATGTTTATGTTGTTTAACTTTGAATCAAAATTTGGGAATATTGCTATGTTAATGTTGCGAGTTAAACTTATCATGATGTTGATGTTGTTATGAATCACTTGGGCTTAATTTTATTGCAAGTTGAACAAATACATGTCCATGGAATCATTATGTTCATTGAAATCCTCATGTTGACTAAACCATGCCTATGATGCTAATTAAACCATGTCTATGATATTAATGAAACTATGCCTGTGATGTTAATATGCCTATCATGCTAATGACAAATTGGGAATTGCTAGGTCATGATGAAAAGTTGGAATCATTATGTTTATAATGCTAGATGAGAATCATTATTTTAAAAATACTAAATTGGAATCCACTATGCCTATTAGAATTACCATGCCTTTAATGTTTCACGTTTGTAATAAAATTATTATTATGCCCTCAATGATTATTATGCCTAGGATGTAAAGTTGAATTCATCATGTTGAACTAAGTTGGAACGATTACTATGCCAAGTTATCATCATGTTAGTATTGAAACCATGTGATATGTTATAGCCTGTTTATTATGCAAGTGATGTTGGAATTGTCACGTATGCCTATCACATGTTTGGGGTTATTCCCCTTTATCTCTTGAATTGTTTATGCTTGTGAACGAAGTATGTTTATATACGTTGGGGATACGATTGGGTAGAATAGGCAAAACTTGAATTGATTATAATCATAAACCGTGAAATTTGGCATAAGTAGAACATGAAACATGTCACGAAAACTCGACTTGAACATGCCATAACTTGACTTGAAACATGCCTTAGTTGGGCACGAAATTGACATATGAACATGCTATGAAAATAGCACGAATCTGCTAAGAACATGGGCATGACTTTAGAAAAAAAGAAAGTGGCCAACTCGAGGTTGGGTTGAGTTTGTAGTGTAAACCTGCCCGGAACCGCCCGGCAAATCCAGTTGCTACAAACAATAGGATCCAATGTGGGTAGTTGGTCACATCGCGCTTGAAACCCGAGGTTGGGTTGAGTTCGTAGCGTAAACCTGCCCGGAACCGCCCGGCAAATCCAGTGGCTATGAACAATAGGATCCAATGTGAGTGGTTCGGTGCATTAACGAATCAATTAATGCCAATTAGGGTTAAGTCATAAACATGAAAAGACAACTTAACCAACTTGAACACGATTTGTAGGGCTAAGTCATGAACTTGAAACGACAACACTTAGCCAACTTGACATGACATGTAGGCAGGTTAAGTCACGAATTTAAATGACATACTTAACCATCTTGACACGACTAGACTGGAAAAGGATTAAGTCACGAATTACATGACTTAATCGGTTAGGCGGGTTAGGTCATGAATTACATGACTTAATCTGTTAGGCGAAACCCTAGACACGACCCTTTTCAGCAGTAACCCTCTTGATTTATCAAGGTACCCTGGGGCTAGGCCAGGTGGGGCACGATTACTGGGCTGATTGTAAGAGGTGAACAACGGCAGTGGGGTATGCCAGTGTAGGTTCGGTGGACTACGGTCGTGCACGTATTCCGAGGCAGGCACTGGGTATCCGTAGATTTATCTGTGCATCTTGAATCGTGTCAGGGGTTGACACCCTAGGGCTGATACACCCGAAGGTGGACCCAGCACAGGTGACTACATTCGTGATTAGCCGTATGACACGGACACTTAACGAGCTAGAATTTGTAGGGAGCCGATCGACTAGATAATCGCTCCGTAGGACCCCGTACTTGGGTCAGACCCCGTTTCAGGGTCATTTCATGATATTGGGCCGTGGGATTTATTTCGTGATTAACTGATGATATAGGCTTAGTATACTAGTACAGTCGATGCAACGAATCTCGAACATGTGATGCTTTACTTGACTTGTCTTGACTTATCCTGATCACCTTAGTCTATCTTGTTCACCTTGACACCATTCTTAAGTTTAGTTCCAATTCATACATGACAGGTTGTTTTAACCGTTTTTACACTGAAAGTCACTAGGACTTACTCAGTCTTTATGACTGACCCTTTTCCTTTCGCCTCTTTTACTTTCGTTTCCCCCCCAGGTTCTCAGGGAGGAAACACTATCTCTTAGCTTGGATATCACTTGCTTTGGCTCAGCATGTACGGTTTGCTATGGCTGCTTCTTTTTACTGCACTTGGGGAATAAGCTGTTTTTCTGTTTTTAAGTTATTGCTTCTTTGGCTATTATTACAAGACAGTTGTAATGAAGTTATTTGAAATGTTTGTAAGAGACATGGTTTATTTGGAATAATATGAAGTTCTGTTTGCTCATAAATTCTTCCGCTGTTTACTTAATTTTTTTTTATTAATGTTCTGTCTTGTGATAATTCTGTGATGTTATCTCGATAATACCCCTCCAAAACTAGTGCATTCCCTTTGTGAGTGACCCTAGCGGAGGTGGGGTGTTACATTCTCCTTAAGAGTCGGGGCGGTTACACACATGTTCTACCCACGATGGCCACTAACCGGATGTGTTGTCCTCACCAGAATCCATCCGAACCCGAAAGTCACGGGATGAAGGCCACGTGGACCCGAACTAATCTTGTTCCAGGAGGATTTTACACCTATAAATACCCCATCAAGAGGCATTTGTAAGGATCTTTTGGCACTTTACGGATTGAAACTCCTTTGCAACCCGAATTTTATCATCTCGTTCAGCCTTCAATCATCTTTCAAATCATATCGCAAAGGAAATTGAGTGAATCAATGTATGAAATTAGTGAGAATTGACTGAAAATCATTGTTGTACTCGCATTCAAGACATCAATCAAAAAAGAAGAAAAGTGGACGTTGGCTATTTAACGCTGAACCACTATAAATTGTGTGTTTTCTTAGTTTTAATTTTCATTTCATTAGAATCTTTACTAGTTTGGGTGTGAGAGCCAATTTTGGGTCTAACATTTTGGTGCTTTCATTGAGAAATCTTCGAATTCTCAACTTTTTGGGATTATCATTCTACTATTTGGACCCTCAAGTTCAAAGAAGTTAGTTCTCTGTTTCTGACATCTTTAAGTACTTTTTGACTAACTGTTGAAGAATCGAATATTATGGCCAAGACAAAAGGAAAAGAAGTGCAAGGCGCTAGGTGAAACGATGCTAGAGAAGATCCACAAGCCATCGTGCTAACATGGTCACGTGCTCAAAACTCTGGAGCAGGCCGCTCCGTTCAGGAAGGTCCGAACCGGATAGAAGACCACGATCCGATCCAGTCTAATGAAGTTGAGGGCACTCATTCTCCCCATCTGAACCGCTCGGCCAGGCCACTGCACTCCGATCCGATACGAACCAGGATGAAGCTGAAACTTCTACTCGAGCTTCCACCAACATTCTGATTCCAGCCACGATGACTAATGTTCAGCCTGATCCATCTGCACCCATCACACATGGAGATTTTTCACGCTTTCTTGACATGCTCCAGAGCACTAAGGAGGCATTGGAATCCCAAAGGCGTGACAGCCTTTGCATGCAGGAAAACATGATCACTATTGGTAGGGAACTTTAAGAGCTCCGGAGGCAGAAGACTCCCTCCCCAACACGCCGCCTTGCTACAGATGATTCGTCTTCTTCAGACGAGTGACGCCCTCGTGAAAGAAGGCCGCTTGAACGACCTCAGAACCTCGATCAGTTAACTTTTGGATCTTTAGGATCCTAAGAAGATGTCGCTCGTGTATTAGGGCCTGATGACACAAGCCTGCAACAACCTATGTTGCTACCTATGCGTGGATCCCACGTCCTACCTAGGGATCCTAATATTACCAACCCCACGCAACAACAGCTTCTTCAACCTCTACCTCCTGAGATCGACCAGGAGCGCAGAGAGCAGTGTAGAGCAACTACCGCTAGAAACATGAGGTTATTCCCTAATCAGGAACCCAGGTGTAATCCGAACATCAGACCTAGAAAACCTGTGTAGACATTAACAAATGCCGATGTATGGGCAATGGTGCGCCAGATTATGTCCGAGAGCCGACGATGTACTAATGAAGATTTTGGCATTGAGTGAAGTCGTTCCCCCTTCACAGATGATATATTGGACTTTCAGTTCCCTCGGCGATTCAACTTGCCTCAAATGGATTGATATTCAGGAAGAACGGACCCAGGGCAACATCTGATGAGGTATGTATGGTTCATGAATGCAGCAACAGCTCTAGATGCTGTAAAATGCAAAGCCTTTCCAATTTATCTTGAAGACATGGCGTTAATGTGGTTCACCCGACTCCCCCCTCAATCGATATCAAATTTCACAGAATTGAGTGAGCGCTTCATGAATCAGTTTCGACTTCATGCCCGAAAGTCCAAGAGCGTCATAGAGTTGTCACGGATTAAACAGGCCCCAGGAGAATCTTTGAAGTCACATTTAGATCGCTTCAAACTTGCCGTTACCGAAGTTAGTGATCCTCATGAGCCCACTATCCCGATGGCCTTGATAGAAGGGGTAGACCCTAACACAGAATTCAGGGATTACTTGTCTGGGAAACTGCCTCCTCTGTTCTATGAAAAAGCTAATATCCGCTTAAGGCGAGAAAAAGCTCATGCAAATCGGAAGAGAAAGTCCGAAGGGGCCTCGAGGGAAGGTATCCGGAGTAATGTTGCTGTGAAACAATCTAGTGGCATTTCAAGGAAGGTTGAAGTAAACGTTGGCAACCAAAGTGGGGATAATAGCAATAGAAATGGGAACGACAACAGAAGGAACAGAAATCGAGGGAATAGCTCCAGTAAAAGACCCAGATTCCAGACTTTTGAAAATTATACGCCGTTAAATGATTCGTTGGAGAATATTTACTTGGATACATATAGCATATTGCAGTACAAAAAACCACCACCCAGAGACTCCACTGAGAAAGAGATCACAATAGGAAAGTTTTGTTTATTCCATGGAACCCACGGTCATTCCACCAATGAATGCCGTCATTTGAGATATATAGTCGAAACATTGCTGCGGGAAGGGAAGTTAGATGAGTACAAGGTCGCCCCAAGGGACAGAGGGTAAGGGAGACAAGCCCCGGACCAAAACCAGCCTACTTGAAAACCCATAGCCTAGCAGAAAGGTAATGGGATCATTATCAATACTATTATAGGAGGACTTCACCTAGTTGGTCGTAGTTTTAAAGCAATGGATCAATACGTCAATGCCGCCAAGCATTTTGAGGTAGGAGAATGCAGTAGCCTCGAAGACATTACTCCAGTAAAACAACAAAAGGCGATGTTAGACGATGTTGTATTCCGCAATAGAGATGATTCCGGAGTTCAATCCCCAACTGACGATCCACTAGCGATTACCACGACAATTGGCCTTGCTTTAGTCCATAAAGTGTTAGTGGACAACAGGAGCTCGGTCAGTATCCTCTTTAAGAAAGATTTCGAATAAATGATACTCGAAGCGAAAGATCTAAAGCCATGCGAAGGATGGATATGTGGCTTCAACGGAGCGTCGACGGCTCCGATGGGCTACGTGGAATTACCAGTGACATTAGGGCAGGGAGATCGCCAGAGAGTAAGGATCCAGCCATTTGTGGTTTTGGATGTGGAGTCGCCCTACAATGCCTTCCTAGGCCGACTAGCCCTTGCCGAATTTAGGGCGCGTATTGCACCTTAGTGCTTGCTGCTTAAATTCCCGTCTGACTCGGGAATTGGGGTGATGAGGGGCGACCAAGCTATGGGATGAGCTTGTTACATGACGGAGTTAAAGATGCTTAATGTAGGGGTTGAATATAGAAACTAAGGACGATTCTTCCCCTCCAAAGGAGAACTCAGCATAGCAGTTAAGGGGTCCTGCACCAAGAGAGTCGCCCTCAGATGTGCTCGAGGATATGGATCCCAGAGAGGATAGAGAACCCGAGGATAGGAAGGACACTCCCTACGAAATAACAGTAGATATACCTATCAATGAGACAGATTCGACAAAAGTACTAAAGATTGGCTCGCAACTAGATCCAGTCCGAGCAAAAGAGTTGGCTGATTTTTTGAAGGAAAATCTGGATGTGTTTGCCTGGACTCACGCTGACATGTATGGGATTTTGCCTGCCATCATGAGCCACTCTTTGTGTATTAATCCAAAGAAACCACCAGTTAAACAGAAGAGACGAATGTTAGGCCTAGAGCGGTCAGCAACTTTAAAAGAAGAAGTAGAGAAATTAAAAGATAATGGATTCATTAAGGATTCGAAATATCTTGTCTGGATATCGAATCCTGTCCTGGTCAAAAAGTCAAATGGGAAGTGGCGAACATGTATCGATTTTTCTGATTTGTACAAGGCTTGCCCGAAGGATAGTTTTGCTCTCCCCAGAATTGATCAGCTAGTAGATTCGACGGCCAGGCATGAGCTTTTATCCTTTATGGATGCCTATTCTAGGTACAATCAAATTCCCATGCACATACCAGATCAAGAGCATACAAGCTTCATTACAGACTTGGGGTTATATTGTTATGTGGTAATGCCATTTGGGTTAAAGAATGCAGGAGCCACATATCAGCGCCTGGTCAACTGCATGTTTTATACTCAAATCGGGAAAACCATGGAGGTTTATGTGGATGACATGCTTGTGAAGTCTAAACAATCTTCCGACCATACAAGGGACTTAGCTAAAATGTTTGATATTCTTCGAAGGTATGGGATGAAGTTAAACCCCCTAAAATGTTCATTTGGGGTTGCATCTAGAAAATTCATTGGGTTTATTATGAGTTCTCGAGGAATTGAGATAAATCCTAGTCAAATAGCAGCAATAAGGGATATTGAAGAACCACGTAAGATCAAGGACGTTCAAAGCTTGGCTAGAAAAGTTGTTGCATTGAGTAGGTTTATCTCCAAAGCTACAGATAAATGTGTACCTTTCTTCGATCTCATAAAACGAGGAAAGCGAAATTTTGAATGGACCCCCGACTGTGTGGAGGCGTTCCAGAATCTATTAGACTTATTTTAAAAGCCTCCAATATTACCAAAACCCATGGAACATGAGGATTTGTTTGTCTACTTAGCGGTATCATCTCACGCCGTCAGTACGGCATTAGTAGTGAAGAGGATAAAGTCCACAAGCCTGTATATTACGTGAGCAAAAAGCTAGCTGCTGCGGAACATAATTATCCAAAGATAGAAAAGCTTGCTTATAGCCTCTTGATTGCTTCCCGCAAACTTCGCCATTATTTTCAGACTCACCCAATAGTTGTATATACCGTTCAACCTTTGAGACAAGTGTTGCAAAAACCCAAAGCATCGGGGCGGTTACTTAAATGGAACATCGAGCGAAGTCAATTTGATTTGAATTTTCAGCCATGAAGATCAATAAGTGGGCAGGCATTGGCTGATTTTATAGATGAATTTACAATTCCCAAAGAGGAAACGGTGGGTGACAAGGTAGTTACTTTGGACCAAGAATTAGAGCTTAGTACGTGGAAGCTATATACGGACAGAGCAAAAAATGACCGAAAGTCCAGCGCTAGAGTTGTTTTAATAACTCCTGAAGGATGATCTATTTACTATGCATTACGATTAGATTTTGCCGCTACTAACAACGATTCTGAATATGAAGCCCTGATTGCCGAGCTGTAAGACGCAAGGCTGCAAGATACGTTTTACCGGACGACGTCCTTTATCGCTAAGGGTTTTCAATGCCCCTATTACGGTGTATTGCACACGACGATATTAAACGTGTACTGCAAGAAGTACATGAAAGTGAGTGTGGAGACCACAATGGGGGCCAAATCCTAGCAAAAAAAGTATTGCGATATGGATATTTCTGGCCTACCGTGAATAAAGACGCGGCTGATTATTCACGACACTGCGACAGATGTCAAAGACTTGCTAAAGCTCCTAGAGCGCCTCCGACTCAGCTCAAGTCGATGGTAAGAGCAACTCCAGTGGTGAGTATTCAGCCCGTAATATTAAGGTAACTGCATCCAGTGGTGCAATTACGCCTTAATATGAAGGCCCCGATTCAGGATCCAGTTCAGGATCCTGAAACGGATCCTGGCGCCTGTTGTACAGGCGCCAGGATCCTGGCGCCTACATTGTAGGCGCCAGAAGCTGGCACCTACAATGTAGGCGCCAGGATCCTGGCGCCTGTACAACAGGCGCCAGGATCCCACCCCCTTCCCCCAGCTGTCCTGACCGTATTACCCCTCCAACGGTCGTTTTTTCGGATTGCAACAGCTATAAACGGTCATATTTTAAACCACAATGGCTATAAACGGTCATATTTCTTCTATATATTCATGTATGTATATCACTTTGAAAGACACACAAATTTATTTACTTCCACCCATAATCGTAAGCAGCAAGCTATGTCATTTCCATTCAACTCGTACAACGAAGCGATGAATTCGAATACATGGGATATCGATTCTCAACCAGTCGAGGATTTTATCCCTAGGGGAATAGTATATGCAAACGAACTCGAACGAGAGATAAGGCGTCTCGAAAATCAAGTTCAAGAGTTGCGAATGAACGTAATGCGAATCCCATAAGGCTGAACGTGTTGTTTTGATGTTTTAGTAGGCAAGTACTATTATCCGTATTCTTAATGTAGCTGTTAAGCTTATTGTATCTGTTAAACTTGTTGTATCTGTTAAGCTTGTTGTAATGTGATTGCGTTCAAGAAGAAAACATGTTATATAATTATCTCGTGATGGTAATTAACAAGAAGATGAACGGTAACTACAAATACTGACGTAAGCGAAGATATATAAACCATATAACAAACTCCATCACTAAACCAAAGTCCACAAATACCGTAGTAAGTAAAGATATAGAAACCATATAAAAAACTCCATCACCAAACCAAAGTCCACAAATACAACATCAGTAAAACACATGGACTTACTACAATAGTCAACTAATCATCAGAACAAGTACAATGCAATACTACAATACACTACATAAGTACATCAACAAGATACATGAAACCATATAAAAAAATTCCATCAGCATCACTACACGACTAAAAAGCAAAACCTCCATCATCGTCGCTACCATCGTCATCTCTATCATCATCACCGACATCATCATCGACGTCGTCGTCTACATCATCCTCATCATCAACACCATCATCATCAACATCAGCATCATCGTCATCGACCGCATCGTCGTCCTGATCGGCATAATGGGTCGGCAAATCATCAAGATTAGTTGCCTCATCAAAATCTCTAGTCGAAGACCAACTCAGACCAGCGTGTGCAAACGGCCCCTGAGACCTAAGCATCTCTGATAACTCATCGATCTGAGACTCCAACATCTCTATATGACTACGGTACTGCTGATGCAGCATCTGAGTATGCGAAAGAGTCATCTCACGGTAAACGGCAAGGGTGACTCTAGACTGATCCAACAACTGTGCGTACTACAGAGATATATGACGTGAATTACTTGTATGAATTCGTTTAAAGAGAACTATTAATAATAACTGTACGTAACTTTAACTATGTAAATAGTCCGGCTGAGGGTACACCTGGATAATCGGGGTCATCTGGAATCACTATCAGCTGCTCAATAACGGTACCCGAAATGTCGTATGCTCTAAACATACAATCTGGCTCTATCTGCATCGGAGGCTGTGAAAACTGTGACGGAGTAGGGAAAAATGAAACCTGCGGTATCTGAACCCTACCGGCTCTCATATGAGGTCCTAAATGATCGGAGTTGATCCCCCGAGCATAATCCGGACATAGAAGTCTACGTGGAGCAACTCGATGCCAATAGGAATCGTAATCCCCAAAAATGAAGAAAGGGCCGATATCAACCCAACCAGCCTGCCGTAGTGCCTGTATGTACTCTGATCCAATCAACCGATATCTACCAAACATGTCCTCGCAAGGTAAAGGATCTCCGGGTATACGCGTATCACTGCTAGTCTGATACGCACATCTCTCACCCAAATACCACATAGGCAAAAAAGTGCGGGTAAGTAAAGCCACCCGACGAATAGATAGTGTATATGCAACCGTCATCGGGTGGGCGTCGGTAATAATGCCTGCATCTGTCAGATGAGCCAAATGTGAGGCCCAAGGAGTGCGTATCAAATTTCCCCGACTACGCATGTCCAGCTGTATCCTAGCCTCCATCAACTCATGACGTACACCCACTGGGGCACGAGGTACATAATGAATAGCCTCCCACTGTCTCATCCGCAGAAAGAACTGCTCACCAACTTGACTCGCCATCTCTACCATGCGTCGATGCATGTTGGCCGTATACTCATAGTACCAAAAGGGCAAAATATACCACAAAGCCTACATCTCTCTAATGTCTCCCAACACATACGAATCTAATGCAGAGTACAAATTACCTAGTATAGTTGTGCCCCAATTTATCTTATCAAGCTGATCCCACATAGTAAGTGAAGCTAGATACCCCAAGCGAATGGTACTTCTTTGGTTCGAAAAAAATGTCGAACCAAACAAGTACAATAGAAATGCCCTAGTCACCCCATCCACAAGCTCTGGTCGACAGGAATTAGCAGTGATGTACTGCTGGAGGTAAGTCAAAGTAACCGCACCACTACTAACGTGAGACTCATCCAAATGGGGTAAGAAGACGGAATACAACCGAACCGACTCGTACAAGTCATCAAAAGAAACCGGTCTCCGATCAATATGACCAATCTCAATACCAGTTAACATATAGAAATCGAGAGGTGTGATACCAAGCTCAAAGTCAGAAAAATGAAATGTATGTGTGGTCGGCCACCCCCTCTCGCATAGTGCCTCTAATAGAGTTCTGTCCAACACCTGAATCGGCCTAATCGATAAAAACTGTCCAAAAGGACTTCGATGCAACCTATCTTTAATAGAATGGGGAGTTTGTCATAAAATTTAAGAATGCACTTCGCCCAACTACCTCGACAATGAATGTGATGATCCTATATATAATGAAATAAGGAACGTTTTCCAATTCAGTAACAGTTATTAGGCTCGTACGAACATATTAAATGCGCAATACTATAAATAATTAACGTTAAAGTTATACCGGTATCGAGTCAAATGCAGTATCAGCTCTATGCTGATAACCCTCCGGAAGATCGTGAAGGACACGAAGCTTATCTGTTGATACTCCAAGAGCCGGAGGTATGTGTACTGGACCTGCTTGCTCATCAGAGGGCTTACGTCGAACTCTTCTTCCAACTTTATTAGATCGCGGCGGCATCTCACTTTAATTCTCTATTAAAAACAAAATTAAAAAGAGAAGCTTGAGTGAAAAAATGAGGGAAAAAAATGGCGGAGGGGGGTTTATAGGCGCCAGAATCCTGGCGCCTGTATTACAGGCGCCAGGATTCTGGCGCCTACATTACAGGCGCCAGAATTATGGCGCCTGTAATACAGGCGCCAGACCTCTGGCGCCTGTTCCCCCATTCAGGGCTGAATATTCAATGGGCTGAATATTCAACCCTGAATCCACTGGAGATGCCCTAAGCCCATGGCCGTTTGCCATGTGGGGAATTAACATTATTGGAGTGTTACCTATTGCCAGAGGAGGAGCTAAGAGCAACTCCAGTGGTGAGTATTCAGCCTGTAATATTAAGGTAATTGCACCTAGTGGTGCAATTACGCCTTAATATGAAGGCCCCGATTCAGGATCCAGTTCAGGATCCTAAAGCGAATTCTGGCGCCTGTTGTACAGGCGCCAGGATCCTAGCGCCTACATTGTAGGCGCCAGAAGCTGGCGCCTACAATGTAGGCGCCAGGATCCTGGCGCCTGTACAACAGGCACCAGGATCCCACCCCCTTCCCCCAGCTGTCCTAACCGTATTACCCCTCCAACGGTCGTTTTTTCGGATTGCAACAGCTATAAACGGTCATATTTTAAACCACAACGGCTATAAACGGTCATATTTCTTCTATATATTCATGTATGAATATCACTTTGAAAGACACACAAATTTATTTACTTCCACCCATAATCGCAAGCAGCAAGCTATTTCATTTCCATTCAGCTCGTACAACGAAGCGATGAATTCGAATACTTGGGATATCGATTCTCAACCAGTCGAGGATTTTATCCCTCATTCTGCTCCTCCGATATCGTTTCATTCATCTGCTCCTTGGACTGCAGACAAAGATAAAGATCTCTGCTATATATACTGCCACTTTTCTAACGACTCGGCGAAGTGAAATGACCAAAGTAGTGAGATATTCTGGGGTAAAGTTATGGCTGCGTACAACAAGAAACACGTATCCAAGACGAGATCAATTCTGCACTTACTGGTCGATTTGGAAAGATTAATCGACAAACCCAATTCTTCAAGTCTCAAGTTCACAAAATCCGAACTGCGAACCCTAGTGGAATGGGAGGCGAAGCCGAACTGGTAATAATCTTGAAAACCATAATTTGGTTAAATAATTTTTCCATTTCTAAAGCATGAATGTATACAAACAGTTATTACGTTATCATTTTCAGAAGCGAATGGCGAACGATCAATTCTTGAAATTATTTCCAAGAGAAAATTGTATAAAAAAACCTCATTACTACCAGTTTGCTAATTGTTATGAAGTACTCGTTAGTAATCCCAAATGGAGTTCTTGTAATGCGAAGAGCTTAAGAGATGTTCAATCAAAGGGTAAAGAGAAGAAAAAGACAAACCGAAATTCGTATACTTCAAGTCCAGGAGATTCTTCACAACACGATTCTAACGAGGGTGCAGAAGAAAACCCCCAAATTGATGAAGATGCTAAACCAATGGGTCAACATGCTGGGAAAAGGAAAAATGCTGTTCAAACCTAGCTTGATTTTCGTTTGGCGAAGATGTACGAGAAACATGCGAAAGAAAATGAAGATCCTCTACGAAATAGTTCAGAAAAACTGGAGATATTAAAACAGTTGACCGAGATTGAACGGGGTAGGTTCGAGTTGGAGCGAGAACAACAAGAGAGTATGGTAATGGAAAAGGATGTTACGGGAATGGATCCACTATCTAAGCAGTACTGGATGGATAACAAACAACGTATTGTTGATAGTCGGGCCGGATCAAGACGTATGTAATTTAGTTTAGGTAGTGGTGTATTCCCATTTATATTGTATTTGACTTATGAAGTCATGCACAACCTTTATTGTATCGAATTAAGTAGCGTTTTATAGTATGAATTAAGTAGTGATATTCTATTTTGTTTATGTCCGTATATATGTATCAACTAATAAGTACAACATCAAAACAATTCAACATACTACATAACATAAATTGTACAGATTACAAAGCAAATAAACTTAATAAAACAAAGCTTATGAAATTTAATCTACTGATTGCCATAAGAGTTCCAAATGTGATCCATTAGATCTTTTTGAAGCCGATTGTGAAGTGTCGCATTACGATATATTTCATGTTTATCGGCGTTAAACATATCGTACTGTCCGTGAATTGGTTCATCGGAAATTCGGAATATCTGAGGGGGTTGTCTAGATCCTTCGTACTCGTAATCTGGTTAAACCATCTCGCGTTCATCTTCAATTATCATGTTATGCAGAATGATACAACAGAACATAATTTTAGACATTTTCGACCGCTTCCATAACCTACAAGGATTACTAACCATTGCGAATCTCGATTGAAGAACCCCAAAAGCTCGCTCAACATCTTTCCTTTGCCCCTCCTGCATATTAGCAAAATTTTTCTGTTTCGGAGTTAGTGGATTTGAAAATGTCTTCACAATCGTGCTCCATTTAGGATAAATTCCATCTCATAAATAGTAACCGTGCTCGTATGTGTTGTGCCCAATTGTAAACGATACAGGAGTTGATTTACCCTGCGCCAAATCGCTAAACAAATGTGATCGCTCAATAACATTGAGGTCGTTAAGTGAACCAGGCATTCCAAAAAACGCATGCCATATCCACAGATCATGAGATGCAACAGCTTCTAAGATGATTGTTGGTTTTTTTCTTTACCATTGTACGCTCCATGGAAAGCTTTAGGACAGTTCTTCCACTCCCAATGCAATGTAGACTCCCTAACATCTCAGGCCAGCCGCGATTTTCGTGCATTTCACGCAATCTAGCAACGTCTGCTTCGTTGGGAGTACGGAGGTATTCATCCCCGTAAATGTCCACCACTGATTGACAGAAATGATCTATATTTTCCAATGCGGTACTCTCAGCAATACGATAAGCGTCATCTAGAGCGTCGACGGGCGTGCCGTACGCTAACATCCTCAAAGCTGCGGTCATCTTTTGATGCCCACTCAATCCTTGTTTTTTTGCAGCGTCCTGCTTAAAAACGAAGTATTTATTATTCAACTGAATACTTTTAAGAATTCTTACAAATAAAGGTCGACTCATTCTAAATCGTCTGCGGAAAATGGATGGGCCGTAAGTTGGATCTGAAGCAAAATAATCTTTTATTAGTGTTTTATGAAATGCCGCATGATCCCGGTGAAAGTATCTTCGACCCACTGTTGAGCCACCGTGTTGTCCGCTAGTGGATCCGTACGCTTCATGGTAGATTTGTATTAGTTCCTCTTCTTCTTGCTGTTGAGCTGAAGCGTACGCTTCATTTTCAGAGTCGCTATCGCATAACATTATTGCTTTCAGTAAATGACCAGACATTATTTTGAAAGTTATAAGTTGTGAATGTAAAATGTGGAGTTTGAAATGTGGTTGTGAACCTTACTGTCCAACCAGTATATGTATACCATGGAAGCGTTGGGACTAATCAATCACTTTTCCAATCCCATGTGACTGTAGCCATGATGAATTGTTTGTATGCTCCATGTTAGTGTGTCAGTGTACAGTGTACATGGTGAGACTGTAGCCATGTCATGAATGGTCATAAATAATGGTTGTCTTGTGAATGGTCATATTTGTGAACTGTAGCCATGATGAATTGTTTGTATGCTCCATGTTACTGTGTCAGTGTACAGTGTACATGGTGAGACTGTAGCCATGTTATGAATGGTCATAAATAATGGCTGTCTTGTGAATGGTCATATTTGTGAACTGTAGCCATGATGAATTGTTTGTATGCTCCATGTTAGTGTGTCAGCGTACAGTGTACATGGTGAGACTGTAGCCATGTTATGAATGGTCATAAATAATGGCTGTCTTGTGAATGGTCATATTTGTGAACTGTAGCCATGATGAATTGTTTGTATGCTCCATGTTAGTGTGTCAGTGTACAGTGTACATGGTGAGACTGTAGCCATGTTATGAATGGTCATAAATAATGGCTGTCTTGTGAATGGTCATATTTGTGAACTGTAGCCATATTCGTGAACTGTAGCCATGTGGGACTGAAGCCATGGATGGTATGGTCATATTCATCTATAGTGTATGGTCATATCCTCCACTGTACACATGTGACTGGATGAATATACACATGTGACTGGATGAATATACCTCTATAACCTTTATCTCTTCAAACAACAACGTTCCTTTCTATGGCCGATTGGGAAATAAGTGATGAACAAATGGACAGCTTATTTGATGAGTACGAACGAAGTCAAGTCAATGAGAATGAAGTTGGATTAGTTCCTGATACGCAAATTGACGAAGTTCCTTTGCAGGTCTAGCATCGGGTGCTTCTAGCTCCGCGTCCAGCTCCAGAAACGCGTCCAACTCCAGTAACGCGTCCAGCTCCAGTAAGGCGACCTCGTAATTGTGGTCAAGCATCGACATCTACACGTCCCCCATTTTCATCCAAGGATTTGCTAGCCCTCGTCAATGCCTATATTGAGGTTGATAAAAGAGAATGGAAACTAATGCAGAGTGGAGGGGGTTTAACATATGAAGAAAGATGGGAATTGATCACGAGGCTACACAACAACCATCGTTCTCGGCCGACTAGACGAACATCGGTTGAACTACAAATGGATAATCATCATTTTGCATATTCTTGTGATCGATACACAAAGATTATCGAGACAATTGAAGACGAAAACCTATTTAAAACAAATCGAGCAACATATGATTCTCGTTATTTGTTCGAATACGGTGAGTATTTTGTTGGCTACGAAGCGTATAAACTTCGTTACGATTGGCTAACCCGTTATGGAACTGATTAGGAAACTCCCTTATTAATTGTAATGTATTTTGAGTTTGCTGTTTGTGTTTGTAATGTATTACGTAAGTGGCTGCCTTGTGTTTGTATTAAGTTTGTATTGGGCTAGAGTTGTATTGGGCTAGAGTTGCTACCATCTCTAAGTTTGTATTAAATTATTGAAATGTGATTGCGTTCAAGAAGAAAACAAGTTATTGAAAAGTAGAACCAGTGTCCCTTCACATCATGACAGTAAGAAAAGCAGATTCTCTACAGTATTAAGTCAGGCAAAACAGTGAGCAGTAGCATCATTATTTATTTTACTGTTTTCTGCTCCCCGTGGCTATATATGTTACTCAAATTACGCACATTATATCTCACTCAAACCACTTTGTTCTCATTCAAGTACTTCCTCCTCCTTTTATCACACACTCAAAATGCCTTCTTTGCCATCAGAAACTGACTCTGATGAGCAGGCGTGGGAATAGATGAGGCTTCAGCAGCTCGAAGATGAATTCGATTTTCTAATGCAAATTAGGCCCCAAGAAGCGCAATTGCCACATGTTCAACCGGTGCATGAACAAGGGCATGTAAATCGTCCACAAGAAGTTCAAGAACCACATGTTCAACTGTCGAACCAACAGGCTCTCGCTCAACCACAACAAGAAGTAGAGTTCTATCGAGTACCACCGCAAGAACATGAAGGTTAATCTTATCGTGTACTTTGCTACTGCGGTCATGCGGTCCAACTTCTGGTTCGAGCAGAAGGCGACAATATTGGGCGGCGCATGCGGGCTTGTCCATCCTACCCAAATGGATGCAGGTACATGGAATGGATTGACGAGCCATTGTGCCCTAGGGGAATAGTATATTCAAACGAACTCGAATGAGAGATAAGGCGTCTCGAAAATCAAGTTCAAGAGTTGCGAATGAACGTAATGCGAATCCCATAAGGCTGAACGTGTTGCTTTGATGTTTTAGTAGGCAAGTACTATTATCTGTATTCTTAATGTAGCTGTTAAGCTTATTGTATCTGTTAAACTTGTTGTATCTGTTAAGCTTGTTGTAATGTTATTGCGTTCAAGAAGAAAACATGTTATATAATTATCTAGTGATGGTAATTAACAAGAAGATGAACGGTAACTACAAATACTGACGTAAGCGAAGATATATAAACCATATAACAAACTCCATCACTAAACCAAAGTCCACAAATACCGTAGTAAGCAAAGATATAGAAACCATATAAAAAACTCCATCACCAAACCAAAGTCCACAAATACAACATCAGTAAAACACATGGACTTACTACAACAGTCAACTAATCATCAGAACAAGTACAATGCAATACTACAATACACTACATAAGTACATCAACAAGATGCATGTAACCATATAAAAAAACTCCATCAGCATCACTACACGACTAAAAAGCAACACCTCCATCATCGTCGCTACCATCGTCATCTCTATCATCATCATCGACGTCGTCGTCTACATCATCCTCATCATCAACACCATCATCATCAACATCAGCATCATCGTCATCGACCGCATCGTCGTCCTGATCGGCATAATGGGTCGGCAAATCATCAAGATTAGTTGCCTCATCAAAATCTCTAGTCGAAGACCAACTCGGACCAGCGTGGGCTAACGGCCCCTGAGACCTAAGCATCTCTGATAACTCATCGATCTGAGACTCCAACATCTCTGTATGACTACGGTACTGCTGATGCAGCATCTGAGTATGCGAAAGAGTCATCTCACGGTAAATGGCAAGGGTGACTCTAGACTGATCCAACAAGTGTGCGTACTACAGAGATATATGACGTGAATTACTTGTATGAATTCGTTTAAAAAGAACTATTAATAATAACTGTACGTAACTTTAACTATGTAATAACCATACCTGGTATGGAGGGTATAGTCCGGCTGAGGGTACACCTGGATAATCGGGGTCATCTGGAATCACTATCGGCTGCTCAATAACGGTACCCGAAATGTCGTATGCTCTAAACATACAATCTGGCTCTATCTGCATCGGAGGCTGTGAAAACTGTGACGGAGTAGGGAAAAATGAAACCTGCGGTATCTGAACCCTACCGGCTCCCATATGATGTCCTAAATGATCGGAGTTGATCCCCCGAGCATAATCCGGACATAGAAGTCTACGTGGAGCAACTCGATGCCAATAGGAATCGTAATCCCCAAAAATGAAGAAAGGGCCGATATCAACCCAACCAGCCTGCCGTAGTGCCTGTATGTACTCTGATCCAATCAACCGATATCTACCAAACATGTCCTCGCAAGGTAAAGGATCTCCGGGTATACGCGTATCACTGCTAGTCTGATACGCACATCTCTCGCCCAAATACCACATGGGCAAAAAAGTGGGGGTAAGTAAAGCCACCCGACGAATAGATAGTGTATATGCAACCGTCATCGGGTGGGCGTCGGTAATAATGCCTGCATCTGTCAGATGAGCCAAATGTGAGGCCCAAGGAGTGCGTATCAAATTTCCCCGACTACGCATGTCCAGCTGTATTCTAGCCTCCATCAACTCATGACGTACACCCACTGGGGCACGAGGTACATAATGAATAGCCTCCCACCGTCTCATCCGCGGAAAGAACTGCTCACCAACTTGACTCGCCATCTCTACCATGCATCGATGCATGTTGGCCGTATACTCATAGTACCAAAAGGGCAAAATATACCACAAAGCCTGCATCTCTCTAATGTCTCCCAACACATACGAATCTAATGCAGATTACAAATTACCTAGTATATATGTGCCCCAATCTATCTTGTCTAGCTGATCCAACATAGTAAGTGAAGCTAGATACCCCAAGCGAATGGTACTTCTTTGGTTCGAAAAAAATGTCGAACAAAACAAGTACAATAGAAATGCCCTAGTCACCCCATCCACAAGCTCTGGTTGACAGGAATTAGCAGATGTACTGCTGGAGGTAAGTCAAAGTAACCGCACCACTACTAACGTGAGACTCATCCAAATGGGGTAAGAAGACGGAATACAACCGAACCAACTCGTAGAAGTCATCAAAAGAAACCGGTCTCCGATCAATATGACCAATCTCAATACCAGTTAACATATAGAAATCGAGAGGTGTGATACCAAGCTCAAAGTCAGAAAAATGAAATGTATGTGTGGTCGGCCACCACCTCTCGCATAGTGCCTCTAATAGAGTTCTGTCCAACGCTTGAATCGGCCTAATCAATAAAAACTGTCCAAAAGGAATTCGATGCAACCTATCTTTAATAGAAGGGGGGAGTTTGTCATAAAATTTAAGAAATCACTTCGCCCAACTACCTCGACAATGAATGTGATGATCCTATATATAATGAAATAAGGAATGTTTTCCAATTCAGTAACAGTTATTAGGCTCGTACGAACATATTAAATGCGCAATACTATAAATAATTAACGTTAAAGTTATACCGGTATCGAGTCAAATGCAGTATCAGCTCTATGCTGATAACCCTTTGGAAGATCGTGAAGGACACGAAGCTCATCTGCTGATACTCCAAGAGCCGGAGGTATGTGTACTGGACCTGCTTGCTCATCAGAGGGCCTACGTCGAACTCTTCTTCCAACTTTATTAGATCGCGGCGGCATCTCACTTCAATTTTCTATTAAAACCAAAATTAAAAATAGAAGCTTGAGTGAAAAAATGAGGGAAAAAATGGCGGAGGGGGGGTTTATAGGCGCCAGAATCCTGGCGCCTGTATTACAGGCGCCAGGATTCTAGTGCCTACATTACAGGCGCCAGACCACTGGCGCATATTCGCCCATTCAGGGTTGAATATTCAGTAGGCTGAATATTCAGCCCTGAATCCACTGGAGATGCCCTAAGTACGTGATCGTCGCCGTGGACTATTTCACAAAAAGGGTGGAAGATGAACCTTTAACAACCATCACGGCGAGGAAGGTGTTCAGTTTTGTGGTTAGAAACATTATTTGTTGATTTGGGATACGGAAGACCATCATAACTAATAATGGGACGCAGTTTGACAGCATCGAATTTAGGAACTTCTGCTAGAAGTACAAGAATGATAAACGATACACTGCAGTAGCTCACCCGTAGTCAAATGGCCAGGTCGAAGCCATAAACAAAGTCATTAAATCTATTCTGAAGAAGCGGTTGGAGCGGGCCAAAGCCAAATGGGTAGACGAGTTGCCACTAACTTTACGGGCCTACAGGAAAACGTTTAAGACGGCTACCGGCCATACTCCCTATGCTCTTTCCTTTGGGTCAGAAGCAGTGATTCCGGTAGAATTGGAAGTCCCTTCTCATCGAGTCGCGTATTATGACCCAATGACAAATAGGACACTCCTCCTAGAGTCTCTTGATATGATTGAAGAAAAAAGAGACGAAGCAGACTTACGTGCCTCGAGACATCGACATCAAGTAGCACGTTATTATGACCGGAAAGTTCATTTCAAAACTTTTGAACCAGAAGATCTAGTATTGGAACGAGTCTTCCCACCTTCGACCCAATTGGGTCGAAAATGGGAAAGTCCATGCACCATCCAACGGAAGCTTGATACAGGAGCATTCAAGTTAACGACCGTGGATGGTGAAGAGATTCCCAGAGCTTGGAATGCTCAACACTTACGACGATATCTGAGCTAAATATAAAATGTCTTCCTTTTTGTTTTTTTAAGCTGAGTATAAAGGCACGACTTGCCTTGAAAAGTCTGTTTATATGAACAAAGGATTATGAAGTGGATGTAGGCTATGACTAAGCTGAACCACTATAAAAATATCACGTGTCATTTATTTTCCTGTATTATCTACATATTTGACAATCATTTTATCATGACCATGGAATACGAAACATTAAATTAAATCTGGAAAATTGGAAATAACCTATGTGTAGGAGCGAACAAAATGACCGCTTGCATGATAGAATGCAAAAAAGGGGAAGATGACATTCTTAACTCTAACTCTCATGAATCGAGAGAGGGTATAAAGGACGGGAAGACGACGTCCTTTGGGCATGAAGGTGCACCCGGATGAGAGACCGCCCCAACTAACTCTAACCTGGTTATGGGACAGAAGAATATAAAGATGCTAGAAAGAATAGGCATCAATGACGAAAGAAAAATGGCCCCATCGGAGAATCGGAGGCAATTGGATTTTGAATTTAATCAATCTTGAATAATTCTTGCTTAGTTACCCAAGGCTAATTGGGGGAAAATATGTGTACACCTATTCCCCTCAACAATGACTTTATTATATAACTGTAATATGACATGCTTTTGCATTTTTACTTAATTACTAAACTAACAACTATTAGACATTGTTGGTAATAAACTATTATCATTTACAAACACGTGAGTTTGTACAGGGAAATAAACCAAAAGATGCGAGCGCCGCACTCGCTGCAACAATTGCGGACCAATTGAATATCAAAATAAAATAAAACACTTCATGTAACACCCCGTATGTTGAATAACTTGCTATAATATAAAACATGGAAGAATTAAATTTTAAAAATCTGAATCAGGGGAAACGGGCTATGCCATTGCGTTCGTCTCGGAAAAATACGCGAAATAGAGTCTGAGTTTTCGAAAATCGGAGTTCGTATGACCCAGTTAAGGCCCGAAGAAGTTTTCAGAAATTCAAAACAGATTTAAATATAAAAATTTAAACATTTCAGAAGTGGCAGGAAAATTCCCGCCAGACCCAGGGAGTCGACCTGGGGGTCGACTGGGTAGTCGACCTGCCCACCAGGTCGACCCTAGTGTCGACCTAGGGGTCAACCTCCTTGGTCGAGCCCAGGTGACCTGGGTGCACCAGTTTGGCTTTTGGGCTGTGTTTTTGTGGCTAGGACGAGATCTGACGGCTCTAATCTGATTTAGGGTTAATTTAATGGCCTAAAACACCTAACTACTCTATAAATACACCCTAAGACTACCCTAATTCATACTAAAAATAGCTACAACACCGTTATGCCGTCAAAATGCAACTTGAAGGAGCCTCCATCAAATTAAAGAGGAAGATAGCTTCTCAAATCAACCTCTTATCAACTCTAGCAACTTAATCTTCTTCTTAGGAGTGTTAATCAACAAGTTGTGAGTTTTCTATAGCCTTAATAACCAATTGTTGAAATGATTATGATAGGATATAATGAGGTTATGGCTATGAATGTGGATCAATGCAAGATTATGTTATCATATGCTATGTGTTTGTGATGTTATGCAAGTTATGTGCTATATGTTCATGATGTTATGCAAGTTATGCAAGTCATATGCTACATGTTCATGATGTTATGCAAGTTATGCAAGTCATATGCTATGTGATCATGATGTTATGCAAGTTATGCAAGTCATATGCTATGTGATTATGATGTTATGCAAGTTATGCAAGTCATATGCTATGTGTTTGTGATGTTATGCAAGTTATGCAAGTCATATGCTATGTGTTCATGATGTTATGCAAGTTATGCAAGTCATATGAGAAACATTGATCCATTATGACACCATGATATGCAAGTTTGGTGTGTGATTATATGCTAGTTCATACATGATATGTTAGGCAAGTTTGGTGTATGATTATATGCAAGTTCATATATGACATGTTATGCAAGTTTGGTGTTTGATTATATGCAAGTAACATGTGCAAGTTTACACCTTAGTATGATATGCATACATATGCAAGTTAACCCCTTTGTATGTCATACATACACATGCAAGTTTACCCCTTTGTATGACATAAATAACTTATGCAAGTTAACCTTCTTATGACATATGTGATTCATGCAAGTTTGGGTTGATTATTTATGCTAGTTGGGTTGATGTTATATGCATGTTGACACCTTTAAACCCATGTTGATGCTAATGTTATGCAAGTTGAACCCATTGTATTTGTGATGAATCTTCCCTTTTATGTCATGTTAGCGAATTACGTGGGGAACGATGGGGTTAATATACATGTTAATGAAATGGTGTGAAGTTGGTATGATTATGCATACCATAAAGTGGATGGACATAATTGAGTCAATTATGTACATTGTTAAAAATTGGAATTAATTAGGGAAAATTAATTCGAAATATGGGGGTGATTAATTAGGTGTAATTAATCGACTAAGACACGAGGTTGGACCCTTTTGTAGCATAAGACTGCCCGGAACCGATCGGCAAATCCAGCGGCTACAAATGATTGGCCCAATGTGAGAGGTCTTAGGCACAAACTAAATACGTGACAAGTGTATAGACACGAGGTTAGACTCGGTTATGGCGTAAGGCTGCCCGGACCCAACCGGCAAATCCAGCTGCCATAAAAGATAGTCTAATGTGAGAGGTCTTTACAACGGTTACGTTTTTAATCAATTAAGAAACACTTAACCAGATAAGCATGTAGTGGGCATGAGGGGTTAAGTGGGTGCCTTGGGTGGCATGTGGAAATCAAGTAAGTGCCTTGTGTGGCATGAGGAAATCTAGTGGGTTTCCTTGGGTGGCAATAGAAAATACGATTAGAATACTTAACCAAGTGGAAACATGTAATTAAACATGATTAAAGGGTTAAGAGGGATGCACTAGATAAAATTACAAGCTTAGGTGGTAGCTTGTGGGGGGGCCATTTCAACCAGTAACCCATATGTATCTTATTGGGCTCGACCCATGTCGAGGACGGGACACGCGTACTGGGCTTGATTATAAGAGGCCAAAACGGGTTAGCGGTGGCAACGCAAGTCCAACAGGTTTCATGTGCGTGTGTGGACCCGGGCTGGTAGGTAAGACGTTGTTGCATCATGTAGGTATAAGCCGTGCACCATTTGTTGTATCGGGTTTCCACTTTGGGGAGTGATACACCCCACTGTGGGGCCAGCACGGGTATCTACGGTAGGGAGCCGATCGCTTGGGGAGTAGTGGGTACACCTAGTGGAGATAGGGGCAGATGGCACCTATGTAGTCAGCTAGGGGTACACGAAACTACTAGGTAAATTTTCTAAGTCCTTGGGTGGGATCAACCTTTAAGTAGGAATGACTGGTGTGGTGCAGTTAGTAATTACCCTTGGGTGGGTAGATGCGTCTTTACCGTTATCTTAGTTCATCCTATGTCTAGTTGGCTACTTAGTGTAGTCATTTATCCTCAGTCATCCCGTACAAAGTTTTTATCATACCCTAATTACTTTAATGATTGTGTTGTTAAAGTTATAGGGCTCACTCAGACTTATGTCTGACCCCGTTGTTTTTATCTTTTCCCCCTCAGGTCCTCAGGTTGGGCCTAGCTCTAGTGGGCTTTGATCAGATTTCTTTATCTATCTTTGGAGCTTGGACCGTGATGTAAAGCCCAGCTTATCCTTTCTTTTATGGCTATTGTTTATGTAGTGGGATTATGTACTTATGTTTTTATCAGGATGGATATCTAGTACTTGACTCTTTATGGTGTTGTAACTAAACATGTTTACCTTCTGCTGCAACTGAAATGATGTTTTAGATTTTCACGTATTTATATCTGTCTTGTTGTAATTTTTCTGTTCTATATTCACTTAAAATGCTCCACCGAAGTTAAGGCATTCCCTTAGTGAGTGACCTTAGCGGGTGTGGGGTGTTACACGTGGTATCAGAGCGAAGGTTACCAGAATAGATAAATTTTTTAGAAAACTATTTTTCTAAAAACATTTTTGGAAGAAGTATTTTCAAAAACATGTCTTTAAAGAGAAAAGTTTTTGAAAGAAAAGCATAATCCCCAATAGCCATATCTTTATCTTTCGAATTCTCCGTTTTGAATCTTTCCTTTTTCGTTTCAGCATGGCTGAAGATCTTAACTTTCCGGAGGGTGTGACAATACCAGTATGGTATAGAAGATTGATGGAGGCTAGGGCCGCCACTACGGGTCCAGCAAATGTCCCTCCACCAACAGTAGGATCCGATCTTCCTCCTCCCTCTCCTCCTCCTCGCACGGATACTTTTGCTAAGACTTGCAAGGAATTTAAAGCTATGGGAGGGAAACCTTTTCAAGGATCAGAAACTTTTGTGGAGGCTTGGGATTGGCTTAAGGAGGTGGAAGAGTTGATAGATATCTTTGAAATGGAAGAAGGAAAGAAAGTCAAGTTAGCTACTTGGTTAATGAAGGGAGAGGCCTCATTCTGGTGGGAGGTCACTAATGGAGAGCGCCCTGTTGACTCCTGGGCGGATTTCAGGCAAAGATTTGTGGCAAAGTTTCTCTTAAGGGCGGAGGAAAACTTGTATATGGAAATGTTCTTGACTCTAAAGCAAGGAAACCTCTCGGTGAAGGAATATGTCAACAAGTTTAATCAATTGGCAAGGTTTGGCATAGACATGGTGAATATACCGGAGAAGAAGGCTTTGAGGTTCGTTAAGGGCTTAAATGAACCGATGCATGGATTGGCTATGACTCACATCCCTATGGGGGCCACCTTTGAGAAGCTAGTAGACATGGCACTCATGCATGAGGAAGAGAAGGTTCCCAATGCTAATAAGGCACCCGAGAAGAAAGGAGATCGGAAGAGACCTCAACAGCAACAGCAAAACAAAGGTGGGAAAGGCAACGGTGGCAAGGGGAAGAAGAAGTGCTTCAATTGCGGGATACCAGGCCACCTAAGTAAAGATTGTCGGAAGAAGAAGAAGACTGGATGCTATCACTGTGGCGAAGCAGGGCATCTAGTGAAGGACTTCCCTAAGAAGGGGCAAAGGACGGGATCTACCTCAGGAGGACAGGTGCAAGCTCTTATGGCACCGGGTCAGGCAAGGGGGCAAGTTCAGGCTCTCGCGGTTCCATCGATTCAGGAAAGAGGTAGAACTATTTCCATTGAAAATCTGGTTTTTCTATTTGATCATCCTGTCCGTACATTGTTTGATTCTGGCGCATCGCATTCGTTTATCTCATCATCATTAGTTGAGTCACTGCACTTAGACACCAGTCTAGTAGATGATCCCTTGGTTGTTTCAAACCCAATTGGGGGCTCCACTTATTTTTCCATGATATGTTTGGGTTTGAAGATTTCTATACTTAGCATTGAGTTTAGATGTGATGCTTTTGTTTTGGGCTTCACGGGCTATGGGTTGATTTTGGGCATGGACTGGTTATCCAGTAATGGTGTCGTTCTTGATTGCGAAAGGAGAGTTGTTAGGCTCATGACCCGCTTGGGTAACACTCTCGAGATCTCTTGTAATCCCATGGATTCTGTTATGCTAAGTTATCTTGAATTGCTTGACGCTTCGGTCGAGAGTTTGCGATCTGTTAGAGTGGTCCGGGAATACTCGGATGTGTTTGAGGAGGTGAAGGGCTTACCTCCGAAGCGGGAGATAGACTTCCGAATATATCTGGTGGATAATGCTAAACCAGTATCTTTACCAGTGCGCCACATGGCTCCTCGTGAGAGGAGGGAACTCCATAAGCAAGTAGGGGAGTTGCTTGAGAAGGGGTTCATAAGACGAAGTATATCGGAGTGGGGTGCTCCGGTAGTTTTTTCCACGAAGGCGGATGGGTCCCTCAGACTTTGTGTAGACTATAGAGAACTCAACAAGCTCACAAAGAAGAATAGACACCCATTGCCGAGGATTGATGATCTTTTTGATCAGTTGGTTGGCGCTTCAGTAATTTCGCAGTTGGACTTAGCCACGGGGTTTCATCAGTTAAGGGTGGCTGAGGATAGCATAGACAAGACTACCTTTAGGACCCTGGATGATTTCTATTAGTGGCTGGTGATGCCATTTGGTTTGACAAACGCCCCTTCATATTTTGTTGATTTGATGAGTAGGGTGTTCAGGGAGTTCCTTAATAAGTTCGTGGTGGTCTTTGTGGATGACATCTTAGTCTTTTATAAGAGTGAAGAAGAGCATGCCCTACATCTTAGAGAAGTGTTGGAGACTCTTCGAGCGCATAGCCTTAAGGCTAAATTCTCTAAATGTCACTTCTGGAGGAAGGAAGTGCAGTTCTTGGGGCACGTGGTCTCCAAGGAAGGGATAGCTGTGGATCCCGCGAAGGTAGTGTCCATCCAAGATTGGAAGGTTCCGAAGAATGCTACCGAGGTGAGGAGTTTCTTGGGATTGGCTGGCTACTATAGGAAGTTTATCAAGGACTTCGCGAAGATATCAGCCCCATTAACTCGCTTGACGAAGAAGAATTTGGTCTTCGTATGGGACGTAGATTGTGATGATGCGTTCCAACGGTTAAAGAGAGCTTTAACCACAGCTCCAGTCTTAGTGTTGCCAGATGGGAGTAAGCCATTTGTTGTCTATACCGATGCTTGTGGGACAGGACTGGGCGCAGTCTTAATGCAAGAGGGAAGGGTAATAGCCTACGGTGGAAGGCAGTTGAGGGCGCATGAGAAAAATTACCCTACACATGATCTAAAGTTGGCCGCTATTGTTTTTGCGCTTAAGATTTGGTGCCATTATCTTCTTGGTGAGAGATTCGAATTGTTCACTGACCACAAATCATTGAAGTACTTGTTTTCTCAGAAGGATTAGAACTTGAGACAGCAAAGGTGGATGGAGTTCTTAGCATCCTATGATTTCGAGATAGCGTATACCCCTGGCAAGGGTAACGTGGTGGCGGACGCCTTAAGCAGAAAAAGGTTGTCCTTGAGTCCATTGTTCGTGGAACGACGAAGCTTGGAATTTATCTCGATGTTTGATTTCAGACCCTCCGTTGACTATATACCCAGTTTGCTAGCATCCTTGGAGGTCAGACCTACTCTTTTCGGACGGATTGGCGAGGCACAGCGGGATGACCCACAGTTGGTTCAGTTAGTAGAGAGGCTCATAAGGGGGGAGTCGTCCAGCCATTTGAGTAGGTACACCCTAGACGATAGGGGGTGCTTGCGTAGAGACGGTAGACTTTGTGTACTGCAAGACGAGGGTTTGAGGAAGGCTATTCTTGATGATGCACACCATTCTAGGATGACCATTCATCCCGGTGGGGACAAGATGTACCAAGACATGAAGCGAGTTTTCTTTTGGGCCGGTATGAAGAAAGATGTGGCCGAGTATGTCGTTAGATGCTTGGTGTGCCAACAAGTGAAGGCGGAGCAAAAGAAACCCGGTGGGTTGCTTCACCCATTGGAAGTTCCGCAATGGAAGTGGGATAGCGTCTCGATGGATTTTATTGATGGGTTACCAAGATCAAGGAAGGGTAATACGGGAATTTGGGTTGTAGTAGACAGGCTTACTAAGAGTGCCCATTTTATACCCGTGAAGAGCAAGAGGACTGCTCCATGGCTAGCTTCAGTTTACCTTCGAGAGATAGTTGGATTGCATGGGGTACCCTTTAGCATAGTGAGTGATCGAGATCCTATCTTCACTCGCGAGTTTTGGAGGAGTTTGCAAGAAGCAGTGGGGACTCAATTGTGTTTGAGCACCGCATATCATCCTCAGACGGACGACCAGACCGAGAGGGTGAATCGTGTTCTGGAAGACCTTTTGAGGCTTTGTATCTTAGATTTTGGAGGTACATGGGAAGAGCATCTTCCGTTGGTGGAGTTCACGTATAATAACAGCTTTCAGTCCAATATTGGTATGACTCCTTTCGAAGCTCTTTATGAAAGGCCTTGTCGATCACCTACATGTTGGTGGGAATCTACGGATAAGATCTTGCTTGGGCCTGATATGGTTAGAGAGACTTCGGAAAAGATTGATTTGATTCGAAGAAGGATGAAAGCAGCGCAAGATAGGCAGAAATATTACACGGATAAGAGGAGGACGGATCTTGAGTTTGATGTTGGGGACATGGTCTTTGTCAAAGTATCTCCATTACGGAATGTAGTTCGCTTTGGGTCCGCTGGGAAGTTAGCTCCAAGATTTGTAGGACCGTTTCCTATTAAGGAAAGGATTGGACGGATGGCATATAGGGTGGATATACCCGAGAGACTTAGTGGGGTACATGACGTATTCCATGTGTCACATTTGAGGAAGTGCCTACATGAGACCGCAGAGGTGGTAGAGCCGAGCTTGCTGAGAGAAGTGGAGGTAGAGCGTGATGCGACTATTCGACGAGCTCCTACCCGCATCCTTGGGTCAGAGATTAGGAAGTTAAGAAACAAAGAGGTGCGACTAGTCAAAGTGCAATGGGGAGAGGATGAGAGCAATGCTACTTGGGAGACAGAAGCGAAGATGGGTTCACTATACCCATTCCTTTTTGAGGGTATGTCTTTTAACTTCTCCTTTATCGTTTGTCTAGTACTTATCTTATCTTTAGTATGTCCTCTCATTAGTACCTTTGACCTTTAGATAGGGTAAACCTATTGTTGAAACATGTGTTTGAGACATGTTATGTTTGATGGATGCGTGTGGATGCAAGTGGTTGCTAGTGGATGCTCGTGGATGCATATACACACACTTTAGACACTAGATCGGCTCAATCACTTCATGTTGCATATTGCATATAATTGTGTGTAGGTAGCTATATTAATGGATGTATAATGATTGTGCTATCATATGGATGATGCATTTTGGTGAATGATTGTGCACTCATGTAGAAATAGTATGTGTCGATAGAGTTCTTTCGCATACATATTGGATGCATGGCACTATCATGGTTTGCATTAAGGAGGTCAACTGAATCAGTAGACCGCCTGATTTTGCATTAGACTGGGAACATATACACACACTCCTTCCATATGTTCATACAGCATTAGAAACTCTAAGGACAATGGATGCCAGTGTTTGATGGTTTAGTAGATGGTTGTTTGGTTGGTAGGATACGTTCTTCTTGACTTAGAGATTTCGGGGACGAAATCCTTTAAGTAGGGGATAATGTAACACCCCGTATGTTGAATAACTTGCTATAATATAAAACAGGGCAGAATTAAATTTTAAAAATCTGAATTACGGGAAACGGGCTATGCCATTGCGTTCGTCTCGGAAAAATACGCAAAATAGAGTCCGAGTTTTCGAAAATCGGAGTCCGTATGACCCAGTTAAGGCCCGAAGAAGTTTTCAGAAATTCAAAACAGATTTAAATATAAAAATTTAAACATTTCAGAAGTGGCGGGAAAATTCCCGCCAGACCCAGGGAGTCGACCTGGGGGTCGACTAGGGAGTCGACCTGCCCACCAGGTCGACTAGGGTGTCGACCCTAGTGTCGACGTGGGGGTCGACCTCCCTGGTCGAGCCCTGGTGACCTGGGTGCACCAGTTTGGCTTTTGGGCTGTGTTTTTGTGGCTAGGACGAGATCTGACGGCTCTAATCTGATTTAGGGTTAATCTAATGGCCTAAAACACCTAACTACTCTATAAATACACCCTAAGACTACCCTAATTCATACTAAAAATAGCTACAACACCGTTATGCCGTCAAAATGCAACTTGAAGGAGCCTCCATCAAATTAAAGAGGAAGATAGCTTATCAAATCAACCTCTAATCAACTCTAGCAACTTAATCTTCTTCTTAGGAGTGTTAATCAACAAGTTGTGAGTTTTCTATAGCCTTAATAGCGAATTGTTGAAATGATTATGATAGGATATAATGAGGTCATGGCTATGAATGTGGATCAATGCAAGATTATGTTATCATATGCTATGTGTTTGTGATCTTACGCAAGTTATGTGCTATATGTTCATGATGTTATGCAAGTTATGCAAGTCATATGCTACATGTTCATGATGTTATGCAAGTTATGCAAGTCATATGCTATGTGATCATGATGTTATGCAAGTTATGCAAGTCATATGCTATGTGATAACGATGTTATGCAAGTTATGCAAGTCATATGCTATGTGTTTGTGATGTTATGCAAGTTATGCAAGTCATATGCTATGTGTTCATGATGTTATGCAAGTTATGCAAGTCATATGAGAAACATTGATCCATTATGACATCATGATATGCAAGTTTGGTGTGTGATTATATGCTAGTTCATACATGATATGTTAGGCAAGTTTGGTGTATGATTATATGCAAGTTCATATATGACATGTTATGCAAGTTTGGTGTTTGATTATATGCAGGTAACATGTGCAAGTTTACACCTTAGTATGATATGCATACATATGCAAGTTAACCCCTTTGTATGTCATATATACACATGCAAGTTTACCCCTTTGTATGACATAAATAACTTATGCAAGTTAACCTTCTTATGACATATGTGATTCATGCAAGTTTGGGTTGATTATTTATGCTAGTTGGGTTGATGCTATATGCATGTTGACACCTTTAAACCCATGTTGATGCTAATGTTATGCAAGTTGAACCCATTGTATTTGTGATGAATCTTCCCTTTTATGTCATGTTAGCGAATTACGTGGGGAACGATGGGGTTAATATACATGTTAATGAAATGGTGTGAAGTTGGTATGATTATGCATACCATAAAGTGGATGGACATAATTGAGTCAATTATGTACATCATTAAAAATTGGAATTAATTAGGGAAAATTAATTCGAAATATGGGGGTGATTAATTAGGTGTAATTAATCAACTAAGACACGAGGTTGGACCCTTTTGTAGCATAAGACTGCCCGGAACCGACCGGCAAATCCAGCGGCTACAAATGATTGGCCCAATGTGAGAGGTCTTAGGCACAAACTAAATACGTGACAAGTGTATAGACACGAGGTTAGACTCGGTTATGGCGTAAGGCTGCCCGGACCCAACCGGCAAATCCAGTTGCCATAAAAGATAGTCTAATGTGAGAGGTCTTTACAACGGTTACGTTTTTAATCAATTAAGAAACACTTAACCAGATAAGCATGTAGTGGGCATGAGGGGTTAAGTGGGTGCCTTGGGTGGCATGTGGAAATCAAGTAAGTGCCTTGGGTGGCATGAGGAAATCTAGTGGGTTGCCTTGGGTGGCAATAGAAAATACCATTAGAATACTTAACCAAGTGGAAACATGTAATTAAACATGATTAAAGGGTTAAGTGGGATGCACTAGATAAAATGACAAGCTTAGGTGGTAGCTTGTAGGGGGGCCCATTTCAACCAGTAACCCATATGTATCTTATTGGGCTCGACCCATGTCGAGGACGGGACACGCGTACTGGGCTTGATTATAAGAGGCCAAAACGGGTTAGCAGTGGCAACGCAAGTCCAACGGGTTTCATGTGTGTGTGGACCCGGGCTGGTAGGTAAGACGTTGTTGCATCGTGTAGGTATAAGTCGTGCACCATTTGTTGTATCGGGTTGCCACTTTGGGAGTGATACACCCCACTGTGGGGCCAGCACGGGTATCTACGGTAGGGAGCCGATCGCTTGGGGAGTAGTGGGTACACCTAGTGGAGATAGTGGCAGATGGCACCTATGTAGTCAGCTAGGGGTACACGAAACTACTGGGTAAATTTTCTAAGTCCTTGGGTGGGATCAACCTTTAAGTAGGAATGACTGGTGTGGTGCAGTTAGTAATTACCCTTGGGTGGGTAGATGCGTCTTTACCGTTATCTTAGTTCATCCTATGTCTAGTTGGCTACTTAGTGTAGTCATTTATCCCCAGTCATCTCGTACCAAGTTTATATCATACCCTAATTACTTTAATGATTGTGTTGTTAAAGTTATAGGGCTCACTCAGACTTATGTCTGACCCCGTTGTTTTTATCTTTTCCCCCTCAGGTCCTCAGGTTGGGCCTAGCACTAGTGGGCTTTGATCAGATTTCTTTATCTATCTTTTGGAGCTTGGACCGTGATGTAAAGCCCAGCTTATCTTTTCTTTTATGGCTATTGTTTATGTAGTGGGATTATGTACTTATGTTTTTATCAGGATGGATATCTAGTACTTGACTCTTTATGGTGTTGTAGCTAAATATGTTTACCTTCTACTGCAATTGAAATGATGTTTTAGATTTTCAAGTATTTATATCTGTCTTGTTGTAATTTTTCTGTTCTATATTCACTTAAAATGCTCCACCGAAGTTAAGGCATTCCCTTAGTGAGTGACCTTAGCGGGTGTGGGGTGTTACACTTCATCACTTGGGATTTGGAGCGGACTTGGATTTTTTGGCAGCCTTATGAGTAACCCTAGCCTCTTTTTCAGCATCAGTCGTAACGCGCTTTGGCCTTTTCTTCTCTGCAGTCAAAGTGCTAGAATCGGTTGAATTTTTTCCCAGGAGTCGGAACACTGGAATCAAGAGAAGATTTTTTAGCAGGCTCTTCCGTAATAGACCTAGTTGAAAGCTTAACGATTAACCTTGATCCAGGATCCACCACTACAAGGGGATTAAGGCTTTCGAGGTTCAAGTCTTCAACTTTTAGCTGCATACGTTTGTCTTGTTCGGCTTTCATTTCAGCCAAAGTGATGTCATCGGTACTTTTTGAATCCACAATTATAGCCACATCAAGATCTTCTTCATGCCCCTCATTACCACCATCATCTTTTAAGGCATCTATCATCTCGTCATCATGAGAAGTGTCGGCCTTGGACAGTTCAGCTCCCCCTCTTGACTCAACAATGGTAGCCTTATGCTATTCTCCTTGAGTCTTTTTCGCAGATTTCCCCAGTGGTGGTTCCCTGATCCATGTCAGTCTTCTCAGTCGGTTCAACACCTATAGAATGAGAAGCAACAGTTATCAACTTAGGAGAAAATAAAGGATACTCCACTGATTGCCTAATTATGTGATGAAAGGTGGAGACGACCTTGACAAATTGAGGTGAAAAGGTAGAAATACCTTCCGATGATCTCTCAATTGGAGTCTCTGACGCTGATTCGGGTATAGGAGATAAAAGAGATGCCTGAGAACTCGACTTTAGTAGTTTTAGCAGTAGCTGAAGAAGAACCAACCTCAGGGATATTCTTTTGTTTGGTCATCCGCTTCTCCTCCTCCATAGCAGCGGCAATGAGGCGACGCCCCTCGGCCAGGCATGCCAGTTCATCATCTCTCAAATACTTCTCCATAAGTTTATCTTCATCAACCAAGTCTACCTTAAGTTCCTCTTTGTCACATTCGATGATTTGACTCCATACGTGAACTAAGGTAGTTGGATAGTCTTCAATCCAAGAGATGTTTCGGCGACAAATTATGTGTGCAAAGAATTCAATCAGTAATTTGCCAAAACCGTGCACTTCTTCTTGAGCCTCTGATAGCTGTTTACGGGTCTCTTCAGCAGACTTAATGACGTTCTCCACATTCCCCTCAGCTAGGGAAGCCCTATTCTCGGCTTCCATTAACTTGGACTCCAAGTTAGCGTTTCGTTTCTCCAGTTCAGCATTTTTTCTCGCTAACTCGGCTTTTTCTTGCTTAAGAGTATTATAAGCCAGTTGCATTTTGACATTGTTCGACTTAGCGTCTTCCGCTTGTTTCTTCAACTCCAAACGCTCTTGACTATGAGATTCGAGCAAGTCATGATAACGCTTCTGTAACTCCTCAAATTGTTGTTTGAAGTTGTTGGCGTCTCATTGAGCGATGACGAGTTGAGCTTGTGTGTCTTCTAGGTCCTTCTCCAAAATTTTCAAGGTCTTTTCATTGGAATCCGCATTCTTTTTCATTGAATTAACTTCTGTAATTAAGGTCCAAATAATTCTGGAGAGATTGCGTGAATATTTGAACATCTCTGAATATTGCTTCTCAACTGCATCGATCTTTGCTTTAGCCTCATCTGCCCACTTTGAGGAAATAGGGTCGAGTGCCGGTAAAAAAGTCAGATTCTTAAAGTAATGATCTAGGATTTGCTTCTCCAGATATGCCAACTTAACTTTGGACTCAACATCCAGTGGTGGACGTTTGCAGTATGTTAGTTCAGTGTCTTTTCGCTTAGTTGGGACGATGACTGTATCACCCTTTCCAGATCGCTTCTCAGAAACCTTGTGTTTGTCTCGTGAATCGGTATGTTTTGGTGGACTTTTTTCCCGACTATGTTTGTCTTGAGGAGAAGTTCGATCTTTAGGTTGTGACGTATCTTCTCCTCGACTACTCTGGTAGCTCTTATATCTGTCTGGATCCGACTGGACGGGGAACGAGAGCGCGAGGTATGTGGTCGATAAGAATCATGAGGCCTTCTGTCATCTCTACCCCGGCTTTCACGGTGATCATGCTCGATATCGGAAGGAGGTCTAGACATGGTACGACACATTTTTCTGACATCGTAGTAAGGTGAGACATTGTACCTGCGCAATAATGTAAGTGGAATTCAGAATCAGTGTTCACATAAAAAGTGAGTGCTGTGATGTGTGGTGCTAATGTGTTGAGTGCATCATAAGTGGGGTTCCCCTCGACAAACCTGAGTCTGAAGCCAGACTAGAGCGAGTGGGCTCTTTGGCCTTCACGGGAGTAGTCTTCTTTGAAGAAGTGAAAGTTAAAGGATTTGTGCCAAAGTCCTCTGAAGTATAGATGGTTTCAGGCATGAGGAGATCTCCTAAATCCTTAAATGTGAAATCGTCGGTAGTAGGGGCATCTCCTTGAGAAGCATTTGTTGGAAGCTCTTTAGGGGATGTTAACTTCTCAGGAGAAATAGCATCATCAGGGACGGTATACCCTTCTCTGTGCCTTTCAGCTATGTTGGCTAACTCGTCGTCCTGGGTTAAAGACGGAGAAGTTGAAGTCCGAAGAGGTATTGTTGGACCTTTCGAGCCCTCGCCCGTCTCAGGAATAATGTCTACTGGGGGTATGTACACATATGGACCCGTCCACGACCTATGCTACGGGTAATGGATAGTAACCCGTGATAATGGAGATACTCATCCTTAAGAACTTCGTCGATGGTTAGAAACTTTTGATCGCCATGGAGAAGCCGATGCAAACGATCAAAGTACAACTGATCCGATATTTGTTTTGGGTTATCAACTGCAAATAAAAAAGAAAGAAGGTTAATGTGTTGGCATGAACATTTAAAATTGAGATCTATAAAATCACTGCTCTACTTGATTTGGTCCATCTTCTGGCACACACCGGCTGCTACTTGATATAAAACCATTCGAGCTTAGAATCGCCAGCCTTGCTGCTAAACGGAGCTGTAATAATTTTCCTTTTTAGGACTGATTCAAAATAGGAGAAGGAAGGAGTCTCTTGAGTCCGATGCTTGAAATTATAAAAAAAGTGGATGTCATCGAAGGTAGGCTCTATTCCTAAAACCTCTTTGTATGCTATATAAAAGATGTATAAATAAGCATAAGAGTTGGGATGTAATTGCATGGGGGCAATCCGCATCTGTCTCAGAAAATCGACAACAAAAGGTGGAAATGGTGGAATAGCCGCTACCATACACATCAATCGGGTAACTGCCATAAATCCTTCCGGAGGATTGTGGGGGCGATCAGTTTTCAATGGCACCACGGTATCTCTTTTTAATATTCCGTGCTTTAGAAATATTCAAACAAGTCTTTCGTCATCAATCATCGATCCAACAGTATCTTTGGGTAACTTCAATATAACGGAAGACTCAAACTCATTAGGAGCACGATTATCTCCTATCCCTCTGTCCTCTACATCACCAAGAGAAACTTCACTATCATAAGGTATTTCACTATTGTGTGCTTCTACTTCTTAATCTGGGCCCTCATCGTCCCATTAAGGTTCTGAGGGAGAGGATATATCATCAAGAGTGAATCTCTCAGAAGTTTCTACAGTTTCTCTCTGCTCTGCTAACCTAGACGAACGTCTCTCTGCCATGATCGCTAAACTACAGAAGAAGCAATAACATAAGTTATAGTAAGATAGCCCGTATCCCCCCGTGTATGTGTGTGAACTAAAGTGTGTGCTATGTGTGCAAAGGATGCAAAATAAACAAATGAGAGCGTAATGCAAAGGTTCGATAAAGCAGTAATGTCCAGAATAGTCCTTGATGTTCGTAGGGCGCTATCCTAACTGTTCTTTAAGTTGAAGGTTATGTAAAACATTGATTTAACCAATTGGACGAATTCTTGGGCATTGAGTTGGATTGCTTCGATTCGGTTCGGGTGCATGTGTTAGGATCGGATCGGGGGGCAAGGCCATGTTTTCGTCTGAAGCAGACATTCACACCTTTTAAGAGAAATTGGATCGGTTCGGAGGCAGGCATTCGGGGCGGTCCGAATTGACGTGAACATCCATGCCTCTCTTCCTCCTTATTTCTCCCTCCGACCCGACCTGGTTAAGTGAGCTTTGTTTCCCCTCTTTCTTTCTTACTCCAATCCGATCCGGTCACATGAACTTCTCTCCCTTCCCTTCACTTCAATTTTTCTCCACCCGAACCGATCCTAGCTCCTCTCCTCCTTTTCTTCCTCTGCATTTTCCATCTCACTCAACTTACAACAAACACAACTCCATGCCAAAAAAACCCAATTAAGGCAGAGCACTTATATGCTCAAATATCCAACAATAAATCCTAATCCCATCTCCCAATGCCTCGAGGTGATGGCGGAGCCACCAACGACGACGACGAGGGAAGACGGGGCCACGACGTCCAAGCCGGGCAAACTCCATGCCCAAATCGTTCAAATTGACTGCCAATTATAACTGAAATCGGTTATTACGAGGTGAATCGAAGTTTTAAAGCTACCTATGCGTTCGATTTGAAGATTAAAACAAAAATTCTGAAGTTCTTGAGAGCTAGGTTTTATTTTCTTGTGTAAAACTAAATGGGCAGCGAGAATAAAAAGAAAGAAAAAAGGAGAGGTGGTAGCGGATTTATATACATATTGACGGTGACCACTCGTATTCCCATCCTTTTTTCCCGCTCGGACTGGGGTACAAGCCCACCAACCCTTTCTGGCCTGCAAACCCAGTACCGAGCGATAAAAGAGGGATGGTTGTTCAGATCGGGGTCCGATCCGAATGGAATTAAACAATATGACTTGGCACGCAAATTAAATTCAAAGAAAAATAAAGAAAAAGATTACCTGGAGGGACCGTTGGAAATCAAGAAGAGTTCTTAAATTTGTTAAAAATGGAGAAAGTAATCCACATGCTTCGTGACATATATATAAGCAGCAAGGGATGTGACTTTATGAAGAAACACGTCCCTACAAACTAGTGGAGATGACTATCTAACGATTCAAATTCAGAGACCAATGAATATGCGATGTCAAGGCACACTCCATATTCGATAGAAGCATCCCTTGAGGGGCCAAAATGATAGCCTACTTTGCGAAATAGGCTACATAAAGCTAGAAGATCAAATAATGAAGAACACCTCGCCAGACAAACCGGATCGGATCGGGCTCACAAAGCTGTAGAGGAACGAGAGAGCCAGGTCGGATCGGAAGTAGCAAGGCCGATCTGAAGCCATTTAATGGACCATCCGAGCCCAGGATGTCAGCAACTTCACACACACGTTCTTCTTAAGAGTCGGGGCGGTAACACACACGTTCTACCCACGATGGCCACTAACCAGATGTGTTGTCCTCACCATAATCCATCCGAACCCGAAAGTGACGGGATGAAGGCCACGTGGACCCGAACCGATCCGGTTCCAGGAGGATTTTACACCTATAAATACCCCATCAAAAGGCATTTGGAATGATCTTTTTGCACTTTCGGGATTGAAACTCCTTTGCAACCTGAATTTTATCATCTCGTTCAGCCTTCAATCATCTCTCAAATCATTTTGCAAGGGAAATTGAGTGAATCAATGTATGAAATGAGTGAGAATTGAGTGAAAATCATTGTTGTACTCGCATTCAAGACATCAATCAAAAAAGAAGAAAAGTGGACGTAGGCTATTTAACGCTGAACCACAATAAATTGTGAGTTTTCTCAGTTTTAATTTTCATCTCATTAGAATATTTACTAGTTTGGGTGTTAGAGCCAATTTTGGATTTAACAATGTGTAACATAGATGTTGTGTGAATCTCATGGTTATGTTTTCAATGTGAAGGGTGAGTCACCCTTTACCCTTGTCGGGGGCGCTTGCCATTTCTTTTGGCCCCAGTGTCGGGTAGATACTTGAGTGATGATCTCCCCGTCGAACTTAGGAAGTCCCATCCCTAATCGAGGTTTGGGTGCAATTAAGCAGGGGGGCCATCAGGCTTTAATACTTATCCTTTGGTCAATAAAGGGTAAAGTTTTATTGTTCGAGTGGTCTTTTTTCAAGGTGCATCATTCATGCTCGATTGTCGTTTATACTCTTCCTCAAGTCGATGAGGTCGGGAGTTGAGTCCTGATGGTCGATCAGTATGCCCGGATGCACATCGACTTTAATCCTAGATTTATTCAAGGTAAAAGTTGTAAGATAAGTCATTCAATCGCAATCACTAGCTCTTTATAATTACAACAAATCAGAGCAGGAACAGAGACTCTTATTAATATGTTAGCGTGATTAATGTTGGTCGCTTATTACAATGCAAATAAACATATAAATCAACAATCTAAATGCAGAAAGAAAACAAAAACATAAATTCTAAGAGAGATAATGTCGTAAATGCTCCGCATTCCATGCTCTTTGAAACGGCTCACCATCCACAGTTGTTAATCTAAAACTTCCATTATCGAGCTTTCTCTGAATGACGTAAGGTCCTTCCCACCTCGGGCCTGTATGCATAGGGACTGGAAAGATTGGTTTCAAGACCAGGTCGCCTACTTCGAAGGTCTTTGGTCGGACTTTTTGGTTATAATATCGAGCGACTCTTTGTTTGTGGGCCTGGGCACGAAGGTTCGCTTCCTCCATTTTTTCGTCAACCATGTCCAAAGAGGTCAAGAGAAGTGCCTTATTAGTCAGGGGATCATAGTAGGTCATCCGATGAGTCGGGACTTCAAGCTCGATCGGAAGGACTGCTTCGGACCCGCATGACAAAGCAAAGGGGGTATGCCCTATAGTGGTTTTATGGGTAGTGCGATACACCCATAATGCCAAGGGTAACTCGTCGACCCATTTTCCTCTAGCGCATTCCAGCCGTTTCTTCAAAATGGTTTTAATGATCTTATTGACCGCTTCAACTTGACCATTGGATCGAGGATGCGTGACTGCGGTGTATTTCTTTTCAATATGATATTTCTCACAAAAATCTCGAAATTCTAGACTATCAAACTGAGTTCCGTTATCTGTGACAATGATTCGAGGAACTCCATATCAACATATTATGTTCCTGACGACAAAGTTGATAACCCTCTTTGTCGTAATCATAGTCATCTACTTGGCTTCTGCCCATTTTGTGAAGTAGTCTACCGCCACAATCACGTACTTAGCACCCCCTTTTTAAATAGGCAAAGTTCCGATGATATCAATTCCCCACATAGCGAATGGCCAAGGGCTTGTCATCTGGGTAATATTAGTTGGGGGCGCCCGTGGGATTTGCGCAAACTTCTGGCACTTATCGCACTTTTTGGCATAGTTGGCGGCGTCCTTATTAACGGTCGGCCAGAATTATCCATAGCGCATTATTTTCCGGACCAGGGCTTGCCCCCCGATGTGTGCTCCACAATTCCCCTCAGGTACTTCCTGTAGTATTCTTTTGATGTCATTGTTGGCTACACATCGGAATATAGGAACAGAAAACCCTCTTCTATAGATCTAGCCTTGCCAAACAAGATGCCTAGAAGTTTGTCGTACCAAAGCTTGCCTTTCGTTATTCTTTTCAGGAAACTGCCCGTGGAGAAGGAAATTTTTGATGGGAGTCATCCATGATTCTTTTTCGGGCTTGACATCCGTCTGATCGGTATCCATTTGGTCAATGCTTGGTACTTTCAAGATTTCTATAGGAACTAACTCTGTCTTGTTCGGATAGTCTGAGCGGGCCAGTTTTGCTAGCCAATCTGCTTTCTGGTTTTCTACCCGAGGAATATGGGAAATGCTGTATCGGTCGAAGTCCCGCAGCAACTTCTCGATTTCTTTGAGGTAAGAAGTCGGTCGTTCTCCTCGGGTAACGAATTCCACTAGGACTTAGCAGACTACAAGCTGTGAGTCACAAAAGATGTCAAGCGATGTTATCTTCAGGTCGTTCGCTAGTTTGAGCCCAGCAATCAGGGCTTCGTACTCAGAGTCGTTATTGGTTGCCAAAAACTCTAACCTTAGAGCATAATAAATCGAGCGCCCTTCAGGGGACAAAAGTACTATACCGGCTCCTGAACGCTGTTTATTTCGGGCCCCATCCGTGTAAAGCTTTCAGCTGATCGGTTCCCGATCGACCTTCATAGGCTCAGGGTCATCATTTTGACACTCTTCCTCCGGGGTCGTAAATTCTGCTATGAAATCTGCTAAGGCTTGTCCTCGGATTGACTTTCGAGGGATAAACGTTAGGTCGAACTGGCTTAATTCAATATTCCATTTTAGCAGTCTCCCGATTGCTTTTGGTCGTTGTAAGATTTGTCGAAGAGGCTGATTGGTAAATATTTTAATTGGATGGGCCTGGAAGTAGTGCCAAAGCTTCCTCGACATGATTAGTAAACTATAAGCCAGTTTTTCGATTCTAGGATAATTACGTTCGGCTCTGGTCAATTTCTTACTCACATAATAGACTGGTTGTTGCACTCGATCCTCTTCGCGGACCAGGACTAAGCTAATTGCATGTAGTACGGATACTGCTAAATAGATCAACAAGTCTTCATGGTCGACAGGTTTGGATAGAATAGGAGGCTTTTCAAGATAGCCAAGCAGATTTCGGAAGGCTTCGACACAGTCGGGCATCCAAGCAAAGTTCTGTTTCCCTTTTTTATTAGTTCAAAGAAGGGCAGGCATTTATCAGTGGCTTTTGAGAAGAATCATCTCATAGCTGTTACCTTTACTGCTAAACTTTGAACATCCTTTATCCGGCGAGGCTCCTGAATTCCCTTAAGGGTTGCAATTTGGTCAGGATTGATTTCGATTCCACGGAACTTACAACGAAGCCGATGAATTTGCCCAACGCCACTCCAAAAGAACATTTTAACGGATTTAGTTTCATCTCGTATTTCCGAAGGATGTTATTCATCCTTGACAGGTTGTTCACATGCTCGGATGATTGTTTCGATTTTACTAACATATCATCTACGAACACCTCCATCGTTTTCCCAATTTGATCATGAAACATTCGATTAACTAGCCTTTGATAGGTAGCTCCTGCGTTTTTTAGTCCAAAAGCCATCACCACATAACAATATAGTCCGAGGTTAGTTATGAAGCTGGTATGCTCTTGATCAGGGACGTGCACGACGATCTGGTTGTATCCGAAATATGCATCCATGAATGAAAGTAGCTAGTGCCCGGCGGTGGAGTCCACTAACTGATATATTCTAGGCAACGGGAAGCTGTCCTTAGGACATGCCTTATTTAAATCGGAAAAGTCGGTTCTCCACTTCCCATTAGCCTTCTTCACCAATGCCGGGTTGGCTATCCAGTCGGGATAGGTTGAATCCCGGATGAATCCATTGGCTTGTAACTTCCCGATCTCCTCTTTTAAGGCTCTTGACCTTTCAGGGCCCAACATTTTCCTTTTCTGTTTTATAGGAGTATACTTTGGGTCGACGCTGAGGGAGTGAGTTATAATTGACCGAGATATACCACACATGTCAGCGTGGGTCCAGGCGAATACGTCTAAATTTGCTTGGAGGAATTCGCTTAGCTCCTTTATCTTTAAGGGATCAAGATGAGACCCGATCTTTTGAACTTTATTAGGATCACAGTTATTGATCGGGACTTCTATAGTGGCCTCATTTGGGGCTACTTTTCTACACCCCGACTCATCGTCATCCCGTGGGTCGATGTCTTCGATCTCATAGGTCGATGGTCCTGGCCGAGGTGTTTCCTGTAATTGCTATGCTTCCTTCCCCTCCCCTGGGGGAGAAGATATTTAAGATTCCTTGTTGCCGCTGCTCCTTAACTCCTTCCACTCTACCATATAACAGGCTCGGCCTGTTACTTGGTCTCCTCGCACAGCTCGGATCCCATTATCGGTAGGAAAATTCAAAAGCACACACCAAGGGGAGATAGAGGCTCGGAGTACCACCAGGGAAGGTCGTCCCAAAAAGGCATTATAGTGCGAGTTGATATTCATTACCACAAATGGTAGAATCCGAACTCTTCGTCTTTCTCCATCTCCTAATTCCACCGATAGTCTGACCTGGCCGATAGGTTCGGTGGACGATCCGTTGAAACCAAGTATTCGACTTCATATAACTCTAAGTCCTTTGTTTCTAACTTCATTTGGTCGTAGGTTTGTTTGAATAGGATGTTCACTGAGCTTGCATTGTCTACTAGAGCCTTTCGGGCAGTAGCTGCGCCGATGATTGCAGTTATCACTAATGGATCGACCGTTGGGGTTTCTATACCAACTGGATCGCGGTCACGAAAGACGATATGCTCACCCATTGTCCTCCTTTTTTTGACGGGACTGGCGTCCTCATGGGGGTTCACTTCTTCGACGTCGAGGTGTTTCGCGGCATTGACATATCGTTCCATGGCCCAAATTCTATGCCCCACCAGATGTGGTCCTCCCACAATGGCGTTAATAACAATTCCTTTCCCTTTTTCTTGAGGTGTAGCATGAGGTGCTAGCTGACTTTGCTTGGTTAATGAAGTTCCTTGCCCCTGTCCCTTGGAGCTATTTTTTATTTGTCGAGCTTCACTTCTCGAATCAGCTTTTCAACAATGTCCCTAAGATGTCGGCACTCATTGGTCGTATGCCCGTAAATGTCATGGAATAAGCAGTACTTCCCGGTTGCTCGTTCCTTCTCCGTAGGCTCTCATGGAGGTGGCTTCTTATATTGCATTGTACTGCAGGTATCGAGATATATGTTCTCTAACGTATCATTTAATGTAGTATACGTGTCAAACACCCGGAAGCGTGGTTGCTTTCAGGAATTCCCTCTTTGCTTTGAATTTCCGCCGTTTTTTCTCGGCCCTTCACCGTGGCGCTTGCCACAGTTTTCAACATTCACCTCGACTTTCCCTGAGTTATCCCCAGATTGTTTAACAACAACGTTGTTTTGAGCTGACGGATCAACAACGCCCGTCTGACCATCTCTTTCCTCCAGCTGTGCATCTTCTTGCCTCAATCGGATGTGAGCCTTTTCATAGAAAGCTTCAATCGTGGTAGGTGGCTTTCCAATCAGATATTTTCCAAACTCGGTTCGTTTGTCGATGCCACCGACCATGGCCATCAAAAAAGTCTCGTGGTTGGGGTTGCTAACCTCGGTTGCCGCCCGATGGAACCGATTGAGATAAATCCTTAGGGATTCGCCCCTTCCCTGCTTAATTGCTGACAAAGCCATGACATGTTTCGATTTGGTGGCGCGAAGGCGGAACTGAGTTAGGAATTTTTCACTCAAGTTTTTAAAGCTAGGAACTGACTTTGCGGGCAAACGGACAAACCACATAAGGGTAATCCCGCTTAAGAAGATTGGAAAAGCCTTGCATTTAATCGTGTCAGGAGCAACTGCTACTTCCTTGTGCCAATAATATCTCATCAGGTGTTCTTGTGGGTCTGTAGTTCCATCATATTGATTCATTTGGGGAATATTGAATCTCCTTGGAAATTCGGCTTGCAAAATGTCATCAGTGAATGGCGTATGGCTTCAGTCGACTCCCCAGTCTTCATTCCTATGCCCATGACTATCGTTCATGATTTGTCATACCATAGCGGCTAAATTTGGTGGGACGGCTGTATCTGGGTCGACCTCATCAACCGATGGACTCCTTCTACCCCTTCCATCAGGAAACGCCGTTTAGGCTTTTCTTCTACTCCGGTTTCCTTGGTCAATCACAAGATTCCGGGGAGGATGTACAAGGGCCCGATTTCTTCGACCAACATTTTTATTTGCAAGAGGGGACGCCTCCCAATGACGAGGGGCTATGGGATCGACAACCTCTAACTCGGCCTGATCAGCATGCCTTTGGTCACGTCTTCCGTCCGTGGTAGCTAGACATTTTCAATTCTCTCTAACGGATGTCGAAGTCGACGTGTAAACGACCCGGAAAAAGGCGATCTTGGTTATCAGATATATAACACATATCGAACATCCAAGGATCGAAAATACCGGATGGTTAATGAAAAAATTTAGAGGGTGAGGAAAGATAATATAGAAACATAGAGTAAGAGAAGAAGAAGATACAACATCAGAGTAACACGAATCTCATAGCGCAACGAACAACATATAATAGATAACATATCTTTGAAATAAAAGATTTTACTTGAATATACATATCATTATCAAGTACAACACTTACAACACAGCGGAATAACAATAGCTACATAAAATCCTGAAGCCTCCTGCTCCAGCTCTTCAAGTATTTGTAAATCCCGACTACTTCTGCCCATACAAAATTGGGCACCCAAGAGTTTAAGGAAAACAAAACAAAATAAACTCTGGGTCATTCATGGAACTGGTATGAGTAAAACAGTTTAAAACAGTTTAAGCCATTAAACGATATCTCATAAGACCACGCCGTATAACGGAACGAGTTTTTCCCTTATGAGAATCCAAATTATCTTTATATCAAAAACCTTTTGATATTATAATAATGTCTATCAACCACAATATATAATCATCTAGCAAAAAGCTTTCATCTTACGTTCTACATATATAGTATACAATCAAAACTGCAAGCATATATTGGGTAAGGGATTTCCAACTATGACAAGGTATGGAACCACCTTTCGCTAGTGTACCTCTAGAGAGGAATACACTGGGTTCAACAAGAACATCTTGCAACCCGCCACATATGACCGACCACCCATTTTGCTTGAGTGTATCGAATGTATATCACCAACGGTTGGGATTAGCAACTGTTTTCCGAATGGGACATCATCGACAATAGATTTTTAGAAGTAAATGAAACTCTAGATCAGGTGATTATACACCCTAATAGATGCGACCTATATAGCTATGCTGCCTGCCCGATTTTTTTCATTTACCGGATGTGAGGCTAGAAGCTACGCTTATCTTTTACATGCCACATCTTCATTCACTTAGAATGTCACATCGTCATACCCACCAAATCACAAATTGATTTATCCAAAAATAACACGGGTATACAGCTAAGAGAAACGAATTCCTTTGCCACCAAACGTGAATACGTTTGAAGAGATCAACTTACGCGATCTATTAGATATACTCTGTCAGACCTTCTTCCATACAAGTTGTCCTGGGACTGGTTAAACTGAAGGCACTATTCAGTACATCCATCTTAGGCAATTGTCATCTAAGATTTATACAACAGCCCTTGCACTTTACTCCGTCTTCAATTATCTTTGGCATATATGCTTCGCAATGCTTATTCCAATACGGAGTGGTTCTTAGGATAATAATCCAATCAGTCTCTCCATATTAACAACGTTAAAATGGTCGAAAACTTCGATAGTCGGTGAGTTAACTATCAAAGAAAAACACGTATGCAAACAATGATATTATTTCCAGATGGAAATTATATTGATCAACCATCATTTAACATTTATCTGTTTAGTTCTTTAATTTACTTATCTCCTGTTTCCATATATTCAACATTTCTTATTTTCTAAATTTAGAAAATTTACGTTATTAACAATAGAAAACATTTCCATTTCCTGTTTTCTATATTAGAAACATTTCTGATTCTTATTTGGAAAACATTTCCAAGTCTCCTTCATTTGGTTTTAAACAGATGTTTAAATAAAACATCGCTATGCCTACTCCAACCATTTACTAAATTCACTTAACCATCATTCACTATCAAACCTTACCATTCCTTAGTTAAGAAGGAAGTCAATCAAGTTGGGGTATAATTACCTCTCAGACCTTAACTGAACAACGTTTTAACTTCGAAATAGTCAAAGTTTATCTTTTAAACCTTTAACAATCTTCTTTACGTCTCTCTTGGATTCCATTTACGAATCCACTTCTTTATTGAAAACACTAATTATAACGATAACGTTATGATCCCTACTTTCGAAATATCTAACTTCAATCATAACTTTTATTCTTTAATGTGAATAAATAAATAAACACCTAATTTATAAATAAATAAATCTTGATTTAAACACCAAAAAGTATAAGTACTTTCCCGAATTTGATATAATCGAATTCGACTATTAACTCTCTTCGAATAACTAATATTCGATTAACTCACTTCGAATAACTAATATTCGATTACTCTGTCTTTCAAATAAACGATATTTGATAATCTCTCTTTTCGAATACTATATTCGATTACTCCTTTTCGAATAACAAAATTAGATTAACTCCTTTCTATTAAACTAATCGATAACTCCTTTCGAATAACTAAATTCGATTAACTTCTTTCGATTAAACTAATCGATAACTCCTTTCGAATAACTAGATTCAATTAACTCCTTTCGATTAAACTAATCGATAACTCCTTCTGAATAACTAGATCCGATTAACTCCTTTCGATTAAACTAATCGATAACTCCTTTCGAATAACTAGATTCGATTAACTCCTTTCAATTAAACTAACTGATAACTCCTTTCAAATAACTAGATTCGATTAACTCCTTTCGATTAAACTAATCGATAAATCCTTTGGAATAACTAGATTCGATTAACTCATTTCAATTAAACTAATTGATAACTCCTTTCGAATAACTAGATTCGATTAACTCCTTTCGATTAAACTAATTAATAACTCCTTTCGAATAACTAGATTCGATTAACTCCTTTCGATTAAACTAATCGATAACTCTTTTTGAATAACTAAATTCGATTACTCCTTTCGATTAAACTGATCGATAACTCCTTTCGAATAACTAAATTCGATAACTCCTTTTAACTCGATTCGAATAACTAATATTTGATAACTCCTTTTAACTCGATTCGACTAACAAATATTCGATAACTCCTTTTTCGACTAACTCTAATCGATTTATTCTAATTCGATTAACTCTATTTAATTACTCTATTGGTTAACTCTAACTCTAACTGGTTAACTCTAACTGATCAACTCTAATTGGTCAACCCTAATTGATTAACTCTAACTGGTTAACTCTAACTGATCAACTCGAACTGGTTAACTCTATTTAATTTACTCCTTTGAATTAACTCCTTTGATTTATCCCTTGGAATTTACTCCTTTGATTAATTCCTTTGAATTAACTCCTTTGATTTATTCCTTTTGAATTTACTCCTTTTCTATTTGTTTATACAAATATTTCCTTTTCCATTTGTTTACTTAACAGATGATTATTCCCTTTCAATTCTATTTATTTAACAAATAAATATTTCTTTTATCTTTTCTATTTATTCTCTAAATAAATAATCCTTTTACTTTTATTTATTTCCTAAATAAATAACCCTTTTAATGTTATTTATTTTCTATAAATAAATAAAATTCCATTTATACTTTTATTTATTTTCTAAATAAATAATACCTCTTATTTTTATTTGTTTTCACAGACATTCCTTTTCCAGTTTATTTGTTTTCACAAACATTTCTCCTTTATATTTGTTTGACAGATATTTCTCCTTATATTTGTTTTACAAATATTTTCCCTTATATTTGTTTTACAAATATTTTGCCTTATATTTGTTTTACAAATAATTCTTCTTTCTAACTCTTTGATTTTTATAATTATCTCCTTTTGTAAAATCCTTTTCCTTTTGTATATAAAATCCCTTGATTTTATATAAACAATTTATTTTCAAATACACTTTGAAAATCCCCTTTTTACATCCCAGTATTTCTTATGGTGTTTAACGTACCATATAACAATGGTAGGTATCATTCAAACATACAAAATCATCAACAGATTTCATATCACATCATATAACACAATATATAAACAGAACAGTATTGTAAATATTGAGGAGTCCAGTTGGACCCCTCCAACCTGTTTCCCTTGCATCACAGATGTTAAACAATATAATTAACATCGATTTTATTTCAATATGAAATATTTTACTAAATAGAATCAATATTTGATTAATGATTTATATATATATATATATATATATCGTTATCTATGATTTCAACCAATACATAAGCAATTCAACCAAACAGTTAACACACAACAATCAACAGATAATTATCAGTTCTAAGAATACGTTATAAAATATAACTGTTCAGAGTTGGTGAGTTTTACTCACATTGGCAGTTCATCGTTAAAGAACGATAAACTGTTTGTTTGATTTGAATCAAACAATTTATTTTGCCATAAATTCAAACGAGCTCCACTCCACTTCCAGTCAGTCCCATTGGGAAGTGTCCCTCCATACGATCCTAACAGATCCAATTTCATCAGATTCTGATCATATACGACAAAGATATCGCGATTGCAATTTAATATGTGTATAATACATATATTTTACAATTTAATTTGGTTCAAATCCTTTGGGCCTTACCCTATTTCCATCGGCCCACCAACATATCTGTTACCCGCTTCTCCTTCCTCCCATTCTTAAAACCATGACCCTCCTTCTCAACACACCATTATCGTAGACCTCTCTCATCAACTCTCCCTCTTTACCCCATGAAATTTCAAACGGGAAATGCCAAACATCTTCCCTACAAACGCTCTACACCTCCATCCCTTAAATGCCAAACTCGAACGCTCCTCTGCCTCGCGACATACGCACCCAAAACCACACCATTAGTATTTTGATCGATAGAAAAAACACAGATTTTCCCCAAAAAATCAAAACCGATGTTATACACTACCACAAACTCGAAATCACCATCTAAATCTTGAATCATACCTCAATTTCGCCAAAACCTTAACCCTTGGTTCGGTGTAAACATTTCCAGTGACATATAACATTGTCGAATCCCTCAAATCATATATACAGATGAAAAGAATCCTTCAAGGATTTTAAAGATATACATAGAATGATTTTACATATTTATTTGCTATTTGTTTTAAATTGATAAAGATGGAGATTTGGTTTCTGGAAAAAAAACATAACGGTGGAAATTTGATTGGAGAGATTAGGTTTAGAAAACCTAAGGCTTATTTATAGTAAGGTTTTAATATTATTTTTTTGATTTTTATATCAAATTATAAGCAAACGCTATTTTCCTTTGTACTCTAAAATTCCTGTGATCACATACGATACCCAAAAATCACGAAAACTAGCATGCGGCTACAATTCGACATTACGGTCCCAACAAAAATAGTTTCATCGAATTCCGACTCCGCTTGCTCACACAGCGTATTTTTAACCGTTAGAATATTGATTGTTTTTACATTAAAATCCCGTACGGCCACACACTGACTCTAAAAATCACGGAAATTAAAATCTAGCAATAATTTGACATTGCGGATCCAACAAAATTGGTTTCGTCGAATTCTGAGGTCGTTTGCAAAACTGGCTATTTTTAAAGTCCTAACAAACCCTTTTAAATATATAAATATATTTAAAAACAATTAAATTTAATATTTAAAAATAAATATTATCGTATATATTCATATACGATATCCTACAGCTCCACAATATTCCTATATGAATTTCTAACTTGATATTTCAAATCCCGATTAAATCGATATTTGATTTATAATGAAATTCCTTTTTAAAATATAAATAATTCCTTTATAAATTATAAAGGAAATCCACACCGACTTTTCTGAAATTTGATTTGGACATAAATCAAAATCTACACGACGAAATCTAGATTTTTCTCTTCCACTAGAAAAATATACTTCACCAGCTATGAAACGTTTCTTGTTTCACAGAAATCCGATTTCGAGCTCGATTTTAATTATATTATAAATTATACGTTCAACATGCGTTTATATAATATATTCGTTAATATAATTCAACTCTAAACTGAATTATATATTTTAAATTGCCCAATTCACACCATATCGCCATTTCAGCAAATTCTGATTATTTCAGAATTAAATATATTATTTAATTATTATTTTAATTAAATATTCAAAGTTATTTTATTCAACAACCATTATATTCCCTAAATCATTATTTAAATCATTAAATAAATAAATTATTATATCGTTGAAAAATGCGGGTCGTTACAACGTGGGTCTCTGCCTTCTTCCGATGAAGATGAGCTTCCTAACACTCGATCCAGCTGAGGGGAAGGGAGACGATGACCCCGAACATCCTGAGCTTGATTCCTGAATTCCTCCCATTGCCTCGCGATGCGAGTCATGTCTTCACGCACAGCGACATTCTCTTGAGAGTGGGCCCTTAGGGCATCTGTGGTTTCCTTTAGGCGATCTACTATAGCCATGAATTCGTCTTGAGTGGCGAAAGAAGAAGATGGAGCTATATCCCGTCCAGGGTGTAATGTAGGCTGATTCGACGTAGCTTCAGGGTCAGCCATCCTGCCAGCTACGTCCGTCGATGTTCCAACTTGTGGATTCTTTTCGGTGTTGCGAACTGCTTTTCCAGCCATTGCTAAATCAATGCAACAACAAAAACGAGATCTCCGTCTTGGACTTGGTGATTCAAAAGTAGAGCGAAAATCCGGATTGTCCTGAGAAAATCTTATTCTCAGTGAAAGCACCAAAATTTTGATACCAAAAACAGGTTCAACACCCAAAGAGAAGAACTTTTTAGAGAATAGGTGAAGATTAATAACAAAAACAATGCACAAGAACTGAAAAGATCACACATAGAGTTTTTATAGTGGTTCGGCGAAGACGGTGCCTACGTCCGCTCTATATATTATTTCTTTTTTCTTTACAAGTACAATATCCTTTTCTGAATTGAAACACAGGTACTTATAGATGATACAACATTTAGCCGTTATTTACACGTGTCACTGGATCCAAAAGAATAGTTATGCTTAAATGATTCAATATCTCCTGAAAAATCGGTGCTCCTTCCTAAATATCTGGTATGAGGTAGTCCGCGATCAGTCTGCCTTAGGCGATTTGAACTGGAAATATTTACCAATGAACTATTCTTCAGGCTAGCTTTTTTGAATTTTGAACGAGTTGCAACTGATCATGCTTGGTCATCTCAAGCTCTTTCTGAGCCGCACTCCACGGACAAAGGGGCCTAGGAGAATGGGCTTTCCCCATTTACTTCGAAGACTTTGTATGGATCTACCGCACTATTATGCCTTGATGGGCAGTCCGAAAGGCCCATCAACAATACATATAATCCAATATTAGAAAATATGATTTTTTGAATATGTAAAGGTTATATATATTTGCAAAGTGATTAACTAATAAAATTATTGAAACCAATAAACATATATACATATATATATACATATATATATATATATAAAATGAAAATTTAGTTGGTTAGTTAAACAACTTTTAGCTTCGTTCCTTTTCGAGGACGAAAAGATTTTAAGTAGGGGAGATTGTAACAACCCGCAATTTTGAAACCAATTTAAAATTTTTTATTTTGATAGTTTTAATGGATTTTGAATATTTAAAATTGTTTATTTTAAAAAATAATGACTAAAATTTACTTTAATTGAAGTTAAAACGAATAAATTTTATTTAATTATGAAAGGAATTTGAAATGGCGCCGAAGTTCGAAAATTCAATTTCTAATTTCAATTTAATATACAGAATTCATTTTAAATCAGAATTGGACGAAACAAGAAATATTTAAATCTGTTTAATTATATCTTTCTAACGAATCTGAAAAATCAAAATTTTGTTTTGTAAATTGAAAGTTATGGCCAGTTTAAAATTTAGAAAAGTCGTTGTAGAATTTATATATATTTATATATAATATATGGCCCTTAAAAATAGTCATTTTACAAACGACCTCCATTTTCGACGAAACCACTTTTGTTGGAATTGGAATGTCAAATTATTGCTAGGTTTCAATTTTCATAATTTTTCAAATTAATATGTGATCGTGGCAAAAGAAAATGTGTTTTGTCAATTTCAGTCAATTTCAATCAACCAGAAAATGGCCATTTTTCAAACGGTCTCGGAATTCGACGAAATTAATTTTGTTAGGACCATATCGTCAAAACAAAGATATATATATTTTTTCTGTAATTTTTAGAAGTCATATGTGGCCCCTGTGAATTTAATTGTAAGATTGAATTAATTAAATAAATGATTTAAATATTAAATTAAATAAAACAGGCTGAAGACGATCAAACGGACTGACGGGACCTAGTCCATTGCGTCTGAAACATGGGTATTTTCCTAGGGACAACATTTATTGGAATGGATTTGGGGTAGGTAGGAATAAACGGGCTTTTTCTGTAAATTAATAATTAAATAATATTTTATTTATAAATACCCTAGTCTAAGAAACCCTTATTCTAATCTAGCAGCTGTCGCCCCCTTGTTTTGAGCAATCAAAAATGTCCGATTTCATTTCTTTAAATTCTACCAAATCCTCATGAATTAACACATGAATCCAAAGCAATATTCGAAGAGAAATGTTCACTCTTTCATTCCATACGGTGATGATCGATTCTAGGTATTTGTGGCTTTCAATTTTTTTGCATAAAGGTGGCCCGTTCGTGGCCTGTTTCCAGTGACTAGGGACCTGCGAATTGGCCAGAAAGGTGGGAGAAGGGGCATCATGCGTAAGGAGGAGGATGGGGAGGTCCGATCGGGTGCAGACGGTCTCGGGGGGCGTGCGTGGGTGGTTGTTTCTAGGCGGCTATGGATTCATACATGACTAAAGGGTTACGATGAGGAAGAAGGAATTTAGCAAGGGTTAAGTTAATTTATTTTTAATTATTATAATTAAACTCTCTATAATGGTCAATTTAATTATTCAAATTTTAAACTATGATAATTTTTGCAAACGGTAACAGAATTGGATGATTTTCGAAGCGTTGAAATCAGAAAAATGAGAGCTTCACGATGAAACTGACCGGATCTCAAAAGGAGCACTTTGAAAATTCAGACAAATCGATGTGAGATATCTATTTTAAAATTTAAATTAATTCTTTATTGCAAATGTGAAATTTATATTTATTTCATGTTCATGTTGTATATATACTTATTGCAATGTTGCTTTGTTCTGTGATTGCGATGCACCACTAAATTGAATTGTGTATTCATGATTGTCAGAATTTTGTGTATATAATAAAAAACCGTGTTTTTATTGTATATATGAAATATACTATATTCATGTGTGTCGAGTCTTTGTATAAAATAAAAACCATAATTTTATATTATATATATATAAATAAAAGGTGTCCCTGTTTGATTTGATAAAAAGAATGACATAATAAAAATAGCCTTTTTGTCAAAACATGTATATTGAAATAAAAATTATCATTTGTATAAAAACATGTTATTGAAACAAATTTAACATTTGTGCCAAAAAGATTACAATAAAAAGAACTAAAATAAAATATTAGATTTTTATTGTCATTTGTTGTCAATAAAAAGAATTGGAAAAAAAGATTAGATTTTTATTGTCATTTGTTGTCAATAAAAAGAATTGAAATAAAAGACTAGATTTTCATTGTCATTTGTTGTCAATAAAAAAGAATTGAAATAAAAGATTAGATTCTCATTTTCATTTGTTGCCAATAAAAAGAATTGAAATAAAATATTAGATTTTTATTGTCATTTGTTGTCAACAAAAAGAATTGAAATAAAAGATTAAATTTTCATTGTTATTTGTTGTCAATAAAAAGTATTGAAATAAAAGATTAGATTTTCATTTGTCATTTTTTTACAATAAAAAGAATAGATTTAAAAATAACATTTTTATTGTCAAGTTAGTTACAGTAAAAAGAATTGATAGAAAAGAAACATTTTTATTGTCATTTTAGTTGTAGTGAAAACAATGGATTTTAAAGTATCATTTTTGTTGTCATTTTATATAAAACAAAAATAGTCATTTTTGTCAAACATGTTAGTTAAAATAAAAATAGTTGTTAAACATGATTATTGAAATAAAAATATAGATTTTGTTAAACATGATTATTGAAATGAAAATATAGATTTTTTTAGACATGATTATTGTAATAAAAATAACGTTTTTGTCAAAACATGTTTGTTGACATAAGATTAACACTTATGTTAAAACCTGTTAGAAGGAATAAACGATTTATTTTCATTGTCAAAAAAGTGTAGATTTAAAAGACTTCATTTTTATGTAACATTGTTTACAATAAAAATAATTGAAATAGGAGATTTGATTTTAATTGTCGATTTAGATGTAACAAAATAGTAAAAGTTACATTGTTAGTGTCATTTCAGATAAAATAAAAAGAATATATTTAAATGCCACATTTCTATTTTCATTTTAGATGCAAAAATAATAGGAAATTTGAATATAGCATTTTTATTGTCACTTTAGTTACAATAATAAAAGAGTAGAATTAAAAATCATGTTTTATTGTCATTTGGTTTCAATAAAAAGAGTGAACATTGAAATAATACATTTTCAATGCATTTTTGTTCATTAGAAAGAATGAATACATTTTTGTTCATTAAAAGAGATTAAACAAAAATACTCATTTTTGTCAACATAGAATAGTTAAACAAAATACTCATTTTTGTCACTGTAGCATAGTTAAAAACAAAAATAATCATTTTTGACAATATGGTGTAGTTAAACAAAAATTTTCATTTTTGTCAATATAGTGTAGTTAAATAAAAACATTCATCTTGTAAATTCATATTAGTTGAAAAAAATATACACTTTTATCAAATTACAAAAGTAGAAACTAAATTGTCGCTTTTGTCAAACTTTCAAAGTTAAAATCCAATTTGTCGCTTTTGTCAAATTATCATAGTTAAAACAAATTGGTCAATTTTGTCCAACTATAGTGGTTAAAACAAACATTATCATTTTTGTCTCATTAGATTTGACAAAACAAATATGTCACTTTCATTTGTTTGTTGAATTAGAATTGCCGACAAACAAAGTTATCATCCTTATTGTTTTGTTGAAATAAATTTGCCAACAAAAAAAAGTCATTTTCTTTAATGTTTTGTTGAAAAAGCTTAGTTACATTTTGTCAAAATATTCATTTTTTGTCAAAATAGATTAGTTAAAGCAAACCATATATTTTGGTCAAAATATATACTTTTGTCAAGATAGGTTAGTTGAAGCAGAATACACCTTTTTGGTCAAAATGAACATTTTTGGCCAAATAGCTTAGTTGAACCAAAATATTTATTTTTGTCAAGAATATAATAGTTGAAACAAAAATTATATTTTGTTAAATATGATTGTGGAAAACAAAAATTACATTTTTGTTAATTAGATTTGAAATAAAACAAAAATCACATTTTTGGGTTAAATAAAAAGAGTTAAACACAAATAGTATTTTGTTAAATAGGTTTGTATTATAAACAAAAATATTCATTTTGGTAAAATAGAACTGTCAGCAAAATAGATGTATCTCTTCTTATACATTTTGTTTAAATAGAATTTATAAGCAAATAAAAAAAATCATTTTTATTTGCAAACTTACATTAGAATTTGTATGCACTTTAAAATAAACATTTTTATGTGTTGGGCTATACATTGGAAACATATACAAATGGGATTATTTCTTTTGTGTGTTAAAGTTAAGAATAATTACATCCAAATAAAGTATAAGGGAAATTATCTTTTATTTGGCATTAACAATCATACCATAAATAAATTACAGTTTATTAGACATTAGCAATGTATAAGGAAATTATACGAGTAAAATATATTTTTATTCGGCACTAGGAATATAATATCATGTTTTGTTCACCGTCATCAATATGTTAGCAGAATTAGAAATGGGTTAAATTCATTAACCAATTATTTATTTATATGGACTGCTGTTGGCTGAAAACCCACACGGGTATTGGGATGATAATTGATATATACTAGTCCTAATATTTATTTGTATGTCAATCGATAGATTGACAGGCTGCGATAAGCGTTATTATTTCATTTTAATGCTCACACAGTTGTGAACTTCACTCTGGATGTTGAATGGATGGTTTGATGATTATTTATCATTTGTTATCATTTACATACGATGTATGAAATCCATATAACCGAAGTTATATGGTAAATGATTGAGTCGCTTTCCGAATTAGAATATCTTTTATATAAAGAATATTTTTGAAGCGACCCGAACTTCCCCGGTCTCCGAAGAGAAGAGAAAGGACGAATTACTTTGAGGACAAGACGAATCAGAACGCGGAAAGAAGAACATTTCATTGTATATTACAACAATTCCATCAGAATAAAAGAATATACAGAGTATAAATGAATATTACACAGAAATATCAGAGAGTTAATTACATTTAAATACATCGTAGCGGAAGATAATACAAAACACAACTAGAAGTAATACACGGATACAGAGCTTTTCGAGTATCGTTCTAGCTGTAAATCAGGATCCTGTGAATATAAATCTGCAAAACAAAAACTAATAGCTGCCCATGTCAAAAGAAGGGCACCCAGAGTTTAGATTAAAACAATAAACTCCAGGTCAGTCATGGGACTGGTGTGAGAACTAAAACAGTTATTAATCTTTATTTTTAAAGTTAGGTAAATCAAGGGACCACGCCGTATAACATGGAATGGGTTTCCTCCCAAGAATACCAGTGCATAAAACAAAAGCGCAATGCTAAATAAAGAAAAATGAAGCTATTATAAGACCCAGGTCCCATCACACAACGCAACGCAAGCCGGGGGATAGGGTTTTTACCTTATAATAGCCAAGAATGCTTGATATGTTTAAAACAAATCATTTGATACTATTATAAGTTCATAGTGTATAAAACAACTTCAAATCATAAGTATCAATCATAGACGGCATAAGCGCCCCATCCCACTATGTCGCCTTGCTAGGCTCTACAAATAAAAGCGCAAAGTCACGTATTGGAAGTTGGATTTCTGTCTGTGAACCGAGGCAAAAGATAGTCCTCTACCGAATTTGATACACTCTAGCCCGTGTCTCAGGCAAGTACTCAGTCAAGCCTTTGGATCCTCAGAGCCGGTCCACCAATGTGGATTAAAATGCCTGAACACAGAGTTTCCCCACCCTTTGGGGTGTCAATGAGTCAACGAATGACTCCTTCGACTTCACATAGTCACCGATATATCCGAGGCGCCTCGCAACAGCAACAACCACATAAGTCAAACTCGTTAGGGCGTGTAAAACCGCTGACACCACTTCTAGCTCGAAAGAAACGCGTGCCCTCCCTGACGTCCTCTCCCGTTTTTGGTTCACACCGGGGTGTGAGGCTCGCGAATGAATGCTACACAAAGCTATGCCACACAGGCGGTGCTTTGATCATCAACCACAAGACTTTGCTTTTCAACAGAAGCCTTGATCAATTTTCACTTAGGCATGCCACACAGGTAATTCACTTCATGCGATGGATATCCATCAATATATAACCCCTGAGCTCATACGTCTCAGAGAAGGGGGTTAAGCAAGAGAATAAATTCTCCGCCGCCAAACAGATATATATTTAATAGAAATCAATCACACAGACAAAAATCCAATGTCAGACACACAGTCCATTTACAAGTTCTTTCTGGGTCTGAACGAAACCGGAGGCACCTAGTAACCCGCATATCCATCGATCTCCAAGTACGTCTGGACGATCACCAACTGATTCTCTCCTCCTGGGTGTACGGCCCCATCAAGATCATCAGTAATTATCCAAAAGACGTGAAGACCTCCGGTCTTCAACCACCATCTTCATCTTCGACACCACGTCGAATCAGTTATTCAGAATGGGATAAACCCGGTCTTTCTGAATAACTCGCGTATATAATAGACATGTGTTACACAAACACAACATACGCCTCATTCCAATTCATCAGTCACTAACCGTAAATTAACAAGAGAATAATTCCCCAAATATTAACCCCGAAGGCCGAAAATAATATCAGATCAATACCCAGGAAACCGTTTTGCTTAGCTAACCTACAGTTAGTTTCTAAATTTCACATTCTTAGGGAAAGGTTCCCATTAATTTTATCAGAGATAAATTCCTTTAAATTTATTCTTTAATCTTCTTTTGAATATCAAGTCAAACTAGTGGGGATTAGCGACCCACACCGAAGTAATCATCTATTTTAAATTTCCCAATCCCAACCTATTCATCCTATGAAGTAAAACTGGTAATACTTCATATCTAACACCACGGTGTTATCGGTAAATTCAATTATCGTTTCACGTTCAAATCTAATTAAAGATTTAACTATCGCCTGGAGAAAAACTAGTGATACTCCATTCTCGATCTTTTCACTCTAATTAAAGATTCATTAAAACTCCACTTAGTTTTAATCTTTAACTGGATTAAAGAATCAGTTTCATTTAAAACACGGTTCACGATAAATCCCAAAATCACATCACGTTTCAATCAGTCCCTAACCGTAAATTAACAAGTGAGCAATTCCCGAGGTATTAACCCCGAAGGCCGAAACCAACATCAGATCAATACCCAAAAAACCATTCAACTTAACTAATCTCCAGCTAGTTTCTGATTTTCTTAACTCCTTTGGGTCTAAGAATGGTATTTTTGAAGATACCATTCACGACAACCCAAAATCACATTACATTAATTATCGGGTTAAAGAACAAGTGTTATTTAAAACACTGTTCATGATAAACCCAAAAATCAATTTCAATTCAATTCCAATTAAATATCATTTAATTGGTATTCTTCATTTAATCCAAATAAAAAGATTTAATCTTTTTCTCAACTGGGTCTAAGAACAGTGTTAATGAAGACACCATTCACGAAAAACCCAAATCCCATATGATATTAAATACAAGGCTCTGAATAGAAAATATACCGGCTTATATTCAATATCAAATTCTATGACTAACAAATATCGTATTGGAAATAACGATATTAATATATCTTTCAAATTACCATAACAATATCTGTATCATCACGAAATCCAACATTGAAATATTCCGAAGACAATTTCATTTCAAATCCCTTCCAATTCAATTATTGGAAATTCTGGTTATATTTCAAAACCATTTCAAATTCACTTTATTTATTTCAAAAAATAAATGAATTACAATTCTAGTTCAAAACTAGTTCATTTCGATAAAAATCTATTTTTATTTTTTTCAAATATGGAGTTTATCATCCCAATTCTTCCCAAATCATTTCTTATGATTTTACACAAATTGTTAATATTTTTAATAATTTTATCAATGCACGTACAGTCGATTTCCATTAACGGCCATCGAACTGCACTTACAGCGACCTTTTCCAAATTTGATTTGGACATAATTCCAAATCCAACCGTTAAATTTCTAATTTCTAATGTTCGTTAGAAAGATCTTTTCAATAAGAACCCAACGGTTCCGGTTTTAGGAGAATCCGACGGTCGGATCTCCCGTAATATCCATTCGAAGTCAATGGTCGAAATTCGCGAACTGCCGTGGTGCGGCGCGTTCTATTCAGGCCATTATATTATATATATATATATATATTATATATAATATAAACTTCGTCGATTTCCTTTTAAAACGAATTTTATAAATCATTTTAAATTCGTTTTCAAAACGACTTCAACTTCCATCTCAAATTCAAATCAAAATTGAATCTTCCAATATAAATTCGTTTTAAATTCATTTCAACTCGATTTCAATTCAAATCAATTTCAAATTCAAATCGGTTTCAATTCAAATCGATTTCAGTTCAATTTCAATACGTTTTAAATTCAATTCAAAATGATTTCAATTCTATTTCAGTATAATTCGAATTTTAATTCTATTCGGTTTAATTCGAATTTCAATTCTATTCAGTTTAATTTGAATTTCATTTCAATTCAATTTAATTCGAATCTCATTTCAGTTCAATTTAATTTGAATTTCAATTCATTTCTAAATATCAGATTTTGAAATCACTTTCGATATTCATTGTAAAATGAATAAAATTGACATAAGTATCGTTCACGTCAAAATGGCATCAATCTAGTCTAACGGCTTCATATATTTCTATTTCAAATATTTCTTTTTCAAATATTTCTATTAAAATATTTCTTTTTCGGTTATTCTATTTCAAAACTGGAATGAGGCCCAATCAATTAGCATATAATGTTAATTATATGGATTTTCTACCATACGTATATAACAGCAACGATAAATCATCAACCATCATCCAAAGTGCGTTCTACACTGTATAAGCAGCAAATATAAATATTTAATGCTTATAACAGTCTGTCAATCAATTGATCGATATACAACTAATTATTGGGATTAGTGTATGTCATATATCATCCCAATACCCGTGTGGGGTTTCAAACAATCAAACACATATTTTATTTGTGTAGTTGGGCGATGTGTAAAATTTATCGTCCCAATCAATATCAGTTAAATGTGTGTATATAAACAAATCATCCGATTTGTTTATATTTATTTCTTTTTTTTACTACACGTTACAAACCCTATTTTCAACTATAAAATATTTTTAACTATATAAATATTTTATTACATTTCACATCTCATCACACAATCTACTACACATCAAAATCAAACAAACAAGCATACAAACCGTCCATGGTTTGTGGACGATGGGTGTCGGGTGCTACTAAACACCGTCTGCATCCTAGTATATATTTTAACTAGAAATGAAAATTTAATGTGAGAAGTTCTCACAGAGGGTTCCACTCCGCCGTGCTTTGCTTCTGAACTGCTGAACCGTATGGATCTGTTTGCAATTCTAATGCAGTCCTTTTCACGCTATTCACAATAAAAATTATATTTTTATCACTTCATTTTAATAAATAAAAATCATATTTTTGTTTCTACTTCATATATTTTTTTTCCCGACGCTTCATTCTATATAAAAATTATATTTTTATATTTCTTCTTCAGATATAAAGATCGAATTTTTACTAGTTACATAATAAAAAAATGTATCTTTATACTTTCTACTAATTAAAAATCGAATTTTTATTCTTTCCAAAATAAAAATCATATTTTTGAATATACGATAAAAATCTTGTCTTTCTCAATTCACTTTCATTATAAAAACCACAACTTCTATTATATAAAAATTATATTTTTATTCGACTAAAATTCATATCTTCTTCTAATCAAAGATTATATTTCTAATTAGCTACTAACTATATAAAGATAACATTTTTAATTAGCTACTAACTATATAAAGATAACATTTTTAATTTTTAAACCAAAGCGAATTTATATAAAATTTCTAATTTAAACTAGGCTAATAAAAAAAAACTGATTTTTAAATTATTAATACTAATTACCAGAAAAGAAATAAATAAATTCGATCTAAATTACCTTTTCTCTTTTATTCGCAGGGGGCTGGTTCGTCTGTGCATCGACTGGAAGTGGAGCGGGTGTTGGTTGTCGGTGCGAGGTGGTTTGGGGGTTCGGCGGTTTTTGGGGAACGGAGAGAAGAGGGAGAAGGAGAAGGGGAGGATGCGTGCGAGAGGAGGAGGGGAGCGGGGCGATGGCGACTGCGGTGGAGGATGAGGCGGCGGTGGCTCCCCTGAGGAGCGGCGACGGGTCGCGATGAGGAAGGGGCAAGGATTCCAGTGTTTTTGTTTTTTCATTTTCTTTTCTATCCGGTTTGACTGAGAATACGGGGGGAGGGGGAGGGAGGAGTTTTGACCACGTGAGAGGGAGTGAGAGGGTTTTCTTTTATTTTATTATTTAATTTCAAAAAGTATCTTTTTATTTTGAACTCGAAATCAAACCCTCCGACTATCGTCCCTAGCTAATTACCCCCGTTCCGAACATAATGGGATATGTATCATAGGATGATTCGACTGTTTCGATCAGTTTTCGTCAAAGTCGAAATATAACTCTATATATTGAATTTGAACGCACATTTCAATTTACCGGGGTCACATGCTAACTAGAAAAATTCCTAAAAAATATTTTCTAGCTTCTTATTGATGAGATGGTCCTAACAAAACTAATTTCTTCAAATTCTGAGACCGTTGGAAAAATGGCCATTTTCCTGTCAATTAAATTCAACTGAAACTGATCAAACGCGTTTTCCTTTGCCACGCTCACATATTGATTCGAAAAATTACGAAATTTGAAACCTAGCAATAACTTGACATCACGTGTGACAATCCCAAAATCCGAGGGGCGGTATTAAGGATAATCATTGGAATATAACACATTAATCATCATAGCGGAGTACAAATAATAGCAAAAACAATAAATAGAATAATTTTACATGGATATAACAGTGGAATCACAACATGTAACAACATCAGAATAGCACATCGTAGGATATAACTTAGTAAATAAAAGGGAAGTGATCAGTCATCATCGCCAGAGGCGGAATATATACATGCCGTGAGACATAATAAGGGTATCAGTCTACATCGCCGAAGGCGGTACATATACATACGAGAATAAATACTGAAAGTAAAGCGGTCTGCATCGCCAGTGGCGGAATCATAATATAAGTACAATAATGGCGGAAAATGTAAAAGTCATCTCTGTGAAGTCAGCCTCGCCATGAGCCAAAATGCACTCTATACAACAGTGCAGAGCCAAAAACAACCTGTCACCTGTGAACTAGGCTGCCCGTGTGAAAATAAGGGCACCCGCGTTTACAAAGTGAAACAAACAACGAGTCAGTCATGGGGACTGGTATGAGGGATCTATTTAACAGTTTAAACAACAGTAATAAGCAAATCATAGGACCACGCCACTTTCGCGGAACGGGTTTACTCCAGTGATTGCAGGTGTATTTAAAACAAAGTAAATTCTTTAAAACAACGCAATGCTCTTTAAAAGGATGAAGCCATTATAAGACTCAAGTCCCATCATACAATGCAACGCAAGCCGGAGGATAGAGTTTTACCTTATAATGGCCAAATATGCATGATACGTGTAAAGCAAAAATCATTTGATATTATTACTAGTGCATATATGTTTCAAAAACGAATAGCATCATAAATATCAATCATAGGCGGCATATCTACCATCTACTATGTCGCCATACTACTTCTACAATCGAGTCCGTTATTTCGTATTGGAAATTGGATTTCCGTCATGAGTCGAGGCAAGGCGCATGCTCCAATCCGCTTCGAGACATTCTAGCAAATGCCTCAGGACTACACACTCTGGGTAACCCTGGATTCGGCTGGGCCGTTCCTCTCTTATGTTTGAGGATTAATTATGCCTGAACACACGTTTCCCGGTCCTTACAGACCTATAATCGAGGCGCCTCGCATTCCAACAACCACAAAGGTGAAAAGTAGATATAAATGTCAGGGCTGGTAAGTCACTGACACCACCAGAGCTAGAAAGAAACGTCGTGCTCTTCCAGCGGTCCGTATCCCGTTTTTAGCTCATACCGAGGTGTGAGGCTCGCGAATCTACGCTATACACAAAGCCAGGCCACGTAGACCGTGCTTTGATCATCATCCACAAGACTTTGCTTTGCAACAGAAGCCTTGATCACATCATCTTGGCATGCCACATAGGCAATCCACTCCATACGACTGATTTCCATCGATATATAACCTCTGAGCTCGTACGTCTCAGAGAAGGGCGTTAAGAAAAAGAATAAATTCTTCACCGCCAAACAGATATATATTTAACAGAGATCAATCAGTATAGAACAAAATCCAATGTCAGACACACAATCCATTTACAAGTCCGTTCTGGGTCTGAACGAAACCGGAGGCGTCAAATTCCTTGTATATCCGTACAATCAACACATACGTTCGGACGGCTACCACTTCCGTTCCTTCACGGTAGCTACTCCGGTCAGGAACCTTAGCAGCGCCCATCCAACCGATACGAAGATCGTCGGTCTTGAATCGTCTTTGCATTTTCCAATTCGAATTGCTCGATAAATTATTTGAAATGAGGGTTAGCTCGGCCTTTTCAAATAATTCACGTAATTAGAATTTAAATCAATTCCTTCCATGGTTATATTATTCGACATCCATTTTTCAGTTCTTTAGTGTTATTTTCGTGTCAAACACATACAACCATCAAATATCAAACAATTCAAGCCCAATTGGTTTATTTGCAATCTATGTTGCTTATAATATTTTATAACGATTTTTTGCCATTTTTATTTATTTAAAAATGACTCTATTTAATTAAACGACGTTTCAGATCGTGCCGTGGCACTGGCGCTGTTTTCCTCCTAATTTGTTTTACACATATCGGAAAATCTAACCGTTGGATTTCTACAAAGTCTATATCAGTGGGAAGATATTCTCAAAGCGAACCCAACGGTTCCAGTTTCGTGAGAATCCGACGGTCGGATCTTCCACACTAGTCATTTGAAGTTGCAGTTTCAAAATTCAAACTACAGCGTCGTTATTCGATTTAATTTAATTATATTTATATTTATATATAAATATAAATGATTCTGGCACTGTTTTTCTTTAGATTTGAATTAAACATTCCGGGCAATCCAACCGTTGGATTTTTACAAGGTTGGTGCCGTTGGAAAGGTATATCCAAGGCGAACCCAGTGGTTGCGGTTTCGGGAAAATCCGATGGTCGGATTTCTCGTACTAATCGTTTCAAATCACGATTCCAAAACACGAACTGCACGGCTTCGATTCCTTTTAATTATATTTATATTTATATATATAAATATAGTTCATTCTATAATTTCAAATATAGTTTATTCATTAATTTCAACTTCGTTTTCACTTCAAATATTTCACTAACGCCTTAATATTTCGAAAAATTTCGACATAACCTCCTTTGTACGGGGAGGGGTTTGGAAATTTATTGGGCCGTGTTAGGTACCCAATAAATCCTAAAAAGCATCCACATATTTATAGTGATATATTCTGGTGTTTACGGGGGAGCGTTTATAGATAATAACTCCAAAGAATAAATTCTCGTCACCCCGCTCCGTGTGGAAATAAATAGTCCATGTGTCGTATCTAATAACTAGAGAGACATGATTATTGTCAACTCCAGACCCGTGTGGGGTTTTTATTAATCTGGCAATTTATCTTTATATTTTATATAGTCCATATCAGTCATCAGTTCAACCTGTAGTATAAAATCATCGCCATACAAGCCTGTCGCTCGTATGGTAAATCTTCCACCTCGTCACACAAGCTCCAATTGCTTATGTGGGATATGATGAAGTATGCCTATCGTCAAGAAGTATGCCATGTAGTGTAGTTCAAAATTAATTGTTACTATCCTATGGCGATGTTTATTATTTCACATAGAATAACCAGCACTCCGCATCCAATGGCATTCACATGAGTTGATATAAAAATAAAATTGCGCAGCCAACTCATCAAGGCTTACCTATTTGTCGGGCACGCAAATAATTTCTTTACTCTACAGCTAATCCATTTTCCCTGTTCAACACATGTATATATATGCAGAACAAAGCTAATAATAATATTTCTAGCAAACTATTATTTATTTCGACACGTGTGTATTTTTATCAAAGCGTATATATGATAAAAGAAATATTTTTATCTTCAAAAATATTTATTCAACACATGAATGTTTTTAACACTTCATATGCACAATAAAGATGTAGATTTTATTGTCTATTCATTTCATTTTAAAATACGATAACATTCAACACATGAATTTCAACTCGACGAACGAATCTCAATTCAACACATGAATATTTTCTATAGTTTGTATATATATAAAAATGTGATTTTTATCGCTAAAGCTATTTTTTTAAATTCAAATAATATTCAACACATGAATTTTGATTCAACGAATGAATTTCAACTCAACACATGAATATTCTCTATAGTTTGTATATATATATATATATATAAAAATGTGATTTTTATCGCGAAAGCTATTTGTTTAAATTCAAATAATATTCAACACATGAATTTCGATTCAACGAATGAATTTCAACTCAACACATGATTATTCTCTATAGTTTGTATATATATAAAAATGTGATTTTTATCGCTAAAGCTATTTGTATAAATTCAAATAATATTCAACACATGAATTTCGATTCAACGAATGAATTTCAACTCAACACATGAATATTCTCTATAGTTTGTATATATATAAAAATGTGATTTTTATCGCTAAAGCTATTTGTTTAAATTCAAATAATATTCAACACATGAATTTTGATTCAACGAATGAATTTCAACTCAACACATGAATATTCTCTATAGTTTGTATATATATATAAATGTGATTTTTATCGCTAAAGCTATTTGTTTAAATTCAAATAATATTCAACACATGAATTTCAATTCAACGAATGTATTTAAATTCAACACATGAATATTGGTTTCAACATATGTAATTTATTTCAACGAATGAAAATTATTCTAACACATGAATATTTCAGAAAATTTCGGTAGCATAACGGCAGGGTAGTTAAAACCGGGACCGTCCCTAGTACGGCTCCTCGCTCTACCTTAAAACCTCGCGGTTTTTGACAATGGGGATCATGCATCTAGTTCGCACGCAGGCGACATGTTTTATTTTCAATTCCACAATCCTATTCTAATTTGTTTCAACCACAAGAGGGTATTTTTCAACCACAAAAGGTATTTTTCAACCACAATATCAACCACAAACAATTATTTCCAACCATTCGTCATACCATATAATATCACGTCATTCACAAGCAATAAATATCGTCCATGGTCTATGGACGAGGGGAGTGTATATATATATATTATTTCTATAATTCACTTGCATTTCATCACAATTCAAAGCATATATGTTTCATTCAACGCTTGTATAATTTATACATCGCTAATATAACTTATACAACACATGTACATGGGGTATACTATGCGTATATAATTTACACTTCGCTTATATAATTTATACAACGCGATTCCATTCACACAATTTAGTTTAGATTCCTCACATTGGGTTTTGCAGTGCTAAAAATCGTAGGAAGATCAGAAAAATCCACGACTTCTTCTATGTGGTAGAGAGCTTACTTGTGGTCACGGTGTCTCCTGTTTCATCAAATTTCATTAACGAAAGAAAAAGATATTATTTTTCAAGTTTTGCAACACTTAAAAGTGTTATTTTCAATTCAGAATAATAAAGGTTGAACCTTTATCTTTTGTTCAGAACTAGGTTTGGGATTTTCGCAAAATCCTTGAAGTATGGGGATGATCGGCGGTGCTGACGTGAAAGAGGGGAGTGGGGGCTTCCTGTCGACGGTGGTGCGGTCTCCTCCGATGGCCTATGGCGTTGTCGGCGGCGCTGGGAAGTCCCGAAGTTTGGGGACTCGATTCAGGCGGAGGAGGTGATTGTGGAGGTCGCGCCGGGGTCGGATGTGAAGAAGGGGTGAAGGCGAGTTGAGTGGTGGTGGTGGCGTCGGCTGTAGGTGGCGTTGGCGGCCGGAAAAAGGGAGGGAAGGTCCGAGCAACATGGATCGTCGAGAGCAGGGTGGCGGCTAGGGCTTTCCGTAGTTTTTTTAAAGAAAAAATCCTATTGGCCGAGGATTTATAGAAAATTTTAAATAGTGTTTTTACAAACGAACTCGAAATCAAACCCAACGACTGTCGTCCCTAGCTAAATACCCCCATTCCGGACACAATGGGATATATTTCGTTGGCCAATTCGACTGTTACAGTCAGTTATTTTTCAAATTAAAGTATAAAACATTTTATATTCAATTTGAACGTACATTTCAATTTGCCAGGGCCACAAACTGAATTGAAAAATTCCAAAAAAATAAATCTAGCTTTTTTTGACGACACGGTCCTAACAAAACCAGTTTCGTCGAATTCTGAGCTCGTTTGAAAAATGGCCGTTTTTAGGTCGACCCATTTTAACAAAAACTGACCAATCACATTTTCTTTTGCCCCGCTCACATACTAGTTTCAAAAATTATGAAAATTGAAACCTAGAAATAATTTGACATCCCGGACCCAACAAAAGTGGTTTCATCGAATTCCGAGGTCGTATGCAAAATATCAATTTTCAAGGGCTATATATGCTATATAGCGACCTTTCTGAAAATTCAGTTGGCCATAACTTTTGATTCCTGCTATGAAACTTCGATTTTTCAGATTCGTTAGAAAGGTATTCATAAACAGATTTAAATATTTTCGGTTTCGCTAAAATCCGTTATATTTTCCACCCGGTACAATCAGACAATGTTTGTATTCAAAATTTTCAAACTGCCATACTAGCCTCGATTCTTTATTTTATTGAAATATGCTATTTCAATTATTCAAATTCTTTGGTAATAACCAATTTTTAAATTTTTAAATTGGTTCACATTTTCTGGGTTATTACAATCTCCCCCACTTAAAACTTTTCGTCCTCGAAAAGGAAATAACAGCAAAGTAGGAAACAAAATGTAAACACAAAGTATTGTAAAGGTACCTTGCACCGGAGTTAGTCAAAGATGTCCACTCTGCATTTGGGGTAGGCTTGTTTAATGCTTTCCTCAGTCTCCCTAGTACAGTCTCTAGGATCACTACTCCACTGCACTTTGACTAAATGAATCTTTTTGCTCCTTAGCTCTCTAGTTTCTTTGCCAACAATCTTTAATGGCTCTCTTCTGAGCGCTAATTCTGGAGTTATGTCTATATCCTGTTGCGCTGCTTCCTGTAACACCCAGCCTCCGCTAGGGTCACTCGCAAAGGAATGCACTAGCTTTAGAGGGGCATTATTGGTAAACATGCACAGAAATATCACAAGACAGAACATATAAAATAGCGGAAGTAAAATCAAACTTTCATAACATGAATAAATAAGGTTTAAAGCCTTTTACATCAGAGTACATCAAAACCTGTCTTGCAATAGTAAAGAAGCATAAAGACATTTTCATAAATTATTCCCCAAGTAAAAACAGTAAAGTAGCCATTAGCCAAGAAAAGTCCAAGCCATCCATGATGACCTTCAAGCAGAAGAAGTCCGAACTAAACAACAGTATTTCCTCCCTGTAACCTGGGGGAGGGGGAGAAACGGAAGAAAAGAGGCGAAACAAAACGGGTCAGTCAAAAAGACTGAGTAAGCCCTATCTACTATTAGCATAAAAACTAGTAAAGTTAACTGACATGAGAAACTGAGATGAACATAAGCATGATGACAAGATAGATAAGCTAAATCAAAATGACAGGATGAACTACTGAACTCAGATAAACTAAGGTGTCATGATAAATTACGATGTCAAGATAAAACAAGGTATCACATCGTCAGGTTTCTATCAAGTATAATATCCCCAAGATATCTATCACGTATAACGTCCCATGATATCTATCCTGCATTTTAGCTCTGCACCTACCGTACTAGTATCCCCACCGTATCATGTGTTAACCAAGAATGACCCTCACTCAAAAGTCATGTAATGGTCCATGTCAACCTAATATATCGCTTATATAGGTTACTCAAATTGTATGTTTTATTCCATGTAAATGTTCAGTCCCTTGCCGTAGACCATACGGGCTTTCCCATGAGATTCTACATTACTTTAACATAGTTCCATGATCCTTAAGATCGGTTTGGACTGTTACCCTAAACCTAGCTAGGGTCTTCCAACATGAATTATCGTTTGTACAACTAGGACTTATGCTACCTAGGGCCACTAGGGATTACGCTTACCTATTGCACGTTTTCGTATATCGATTTTGGTTCAACCACCCAGGGCCACTGGGATTTACGCTAACCGTCAACCGCGCCCTTTTTCCCACGCATTCATCGTGAATCGTTTTCCATGACTGTATGCACATGTATCACATCGTGTCATCCGAGTCCTGTCACAGGGCAGATCGAGAAATACAGGACTCAATCGGGAGCTTTCGATTTATCTGCCGATGCAGATGCTAAGGTCTGTTTTTCTATACGTGGCTATGGTCCCACGCAACCCCTCCCTCAACTAGTGAAAGACAAGACAGGATAAATCCTGTATGAGAACACACTACTGGCCAACCCACAATCCTAGCCTTACCGCAACCATAATTAGATAGCAATTATGGTCTATTGGGTGTTCTCTGCCTTTCTGTATGTACACGCTTGACCAAAGATGGTAGGTAGTCTGACGAAATGCTATCTAGGGTACGACCGTGTATCGTCGACTATCCCCTATCCATCCCCGTCTTTAGGTCGCTCGTATAGCAACCAAGGCATACTCTTGGTTCTTCTAACGCAGACCTTAACCTCTCATGAGCCTAGTATAATCACCTGGCAGCTCATAGAGGGATACCAAGAATACCCTCATGTTCCCCGAAGCCGCTGCTTCGTTACCCAGTTCGCTGGAGCCTTTATCTAAATCAGATACTTGCTCCTACTCGTATACTTAAACGATGACCTACCGTATCAGGTTACTCATCTATCTATGAACTGGTCTAAATTTCCTTGACTAAGAATCATTACTTAGTTATTCCTCAACTAAGGTTTACCACTTAGCCTTATTCCCGTTATCCTTGTTAACTACGGTTATCCCCTATCCTCAGAACTACATAATGGATTAAGTGTCACTTAAGTTCATGACTTAACCCGTCTACCAATCATGTCAAAATTGGCTAAGTATCCAAGTCCAAGACTTAACCCGTCTTCAAATCATGTCAAAATTGGCTAAGTATCCAACTCCAAGACTTAACCCTACAAACCATGCTCACGTTGGTTAAGTATGTATTAAGCAATTCACGACTTAACCTCGTCCAATTATCATTCTAGATTGGTTAATTATATATTAACTTGACCCTATCAATTTACTCAGTCAAATCGGTCAAGTGTATTCAAGCGATTCGTGACTTAGCCTTATCATGTTTTCACGTTAGATCGGTTAAGTATAGGTTAACTTAACCTCAATAAATTCACGAGTTAGATTGGTTAAGTATAGGTCACTTAACCACATCAATTCATCATGTTTAGATTAGTTAAGTGTTTAACTTAACCCCATTAAACTACCAAGTGGGATTAATTAAGTCTAGGCTAACTTAACCCCATCCGATTTCCATGTTTAGACTAGTTGAGTCTAATCTTAACCTCGTTCGTTAACCGTATTTTTCGGTTAAGCCTCATTAAGAAAACTTACTTAACCTTACCAAGTTATCGCGTTGGATTGATTAAGTGTTGGTTAACTTAACCCCATCCACTAGTCATATAAAAATGGTTAAGTGTCATTAGGCAAATCAAGTTACTTAACCTACCCAACCTTGTCATGTTTTGTTAAGTATCATTAGCCTAATCAAATTACTTAACCCATTTGTCCATGTCATATTTGGTTAAGAGTCATTAATCAAATTAACTTAACCCTATCATGTGGCATTAATTACTTAATGCACCTTCACCTCTCACATTAGACTTTGTTGTGGTTACTAGTTAAGCCGGTCGGTTCCGGGTAGCTTTACACCACAACTTGGTCTAACCTCAGGTTCAAGCACAACATGACCAACTTCTCACATTGGGTCCTATTGTTTGCAACTACTAGTTAGGCCGGTCGGTTCCGGGTAGTTTTACGTTGCAAACTCAACCCAACCTCGAGTTGGCCACACTTATATTATCTAAGTGTCATGTCCATCATGTTTCCCAAAACATGTTACAAGTTTTCAAGCATTTGGGTAGACCTAACTTAATAGGTAAATTCCCAAAGGGTAGACCTAACTTAATAGGTAAATTCCCAAGCTTATGTTTTTATGCATACTTACATGTCAACTTCCATGTTATATTTCAAGTCATGTTTTCAAGTTGTATTTTCATGTCATTAGAAATTACCCATAACATAACCCAACGCTTTTAAACTCGCATATACGTTCGCGACAACGTAATGGATTAAAAGAAGAGACTTGGCAAAGGCATGACAAAAATGGATATTAAGCCACAAGTTAATCATGGTGGCAAATGAGGCACAAATGTGTTCATTAACTTGCATGTTACATTCTTAAGCCTCAAAACATGCATAAACCCAAACTTGGCACATAAGCGAATCATGGTGACAAAAGATATGGAATGATGACTAGTAACTCGCATATATCATCATATAAGGGTTATGACTTCATATGCAAGTTGACATAAAGGTTATGAGGGTTCTCATGTTGCCTAATGCAACATTTCAACATAAAGGTTGTAGCTTTTAGCTCCCAAGATCAAGATAATGACTTCATAAACTTGCATGACATGATAGCATGTATCATACTCAATGATCAAACCCAAACTTGCAACATGAACATTTAACTTCATAGTTAATATCTAAGAGTAGGGAAAGGGCTTACATTGCTATGAAGGCACAAAAGATATGACAAAGCCCTTATGCAATCAAATAGACCCAAAATGCAAGCTCTAACATAAAAACCCTTGAGCCAAAATGATCAAAACCCTTGCTTTATGATGCAAAGATAGAAACTTGACTTGAATGCAAGCTAATGACACTCATACAAGCTTGAAAACACTTGTATGCATGGAAAATCTCTCATAGAAACCATTTAGAAATTTTATGAAGAGAGTGGAGGCCATGAGAGGTAAAATTTTGCCATAGTTTAGTTGCATGAATGAATAATGAGGATTTAGGATAGGTTAGGGTCTTATTTATAGATTAGGCAAGTGTTTTAGGCCATAGGATTAAACCTAGATTCTATCCAAGCCATCAAAGCATGTCTTGGGGAAGAAGTCAAGTGTAGGAACCATCTAGGGCCTTTAGATTAAAGATGAACCATGAGAACCATCCAAATGCAAAATCTTCATTTGAGCGAATCGGCCCACGGGTTGACAGCCAAACACCCTGGATTAACCTCTAGTCGACCCAGCGGGCTCAGGTCGACCTCAAAAATCGGCCGGTTCGGTTATTCCCCTCTCCCAATTCACTGTTTTGAACATTTTCGCATATTTATTTATTTAATTTTCAATTATATATATATATATATATCAATATATATATTTCTCTGCGCAACCCATTTCACTTAATTAAGTATACTTTAATTTGGGAATTTTTCGTGAAACTTCGCGAGGCCATATCTTGGTCATACGGACTCCGATTCTCGAAAACTCAGACTCTATTTCGCGTATTTTTCCGAGACGAACGCAATGGCATAGCCCATTTTACTTGATTCAGAATTTAAAATTAAATTCTGCCTTGATTCTCGTCTTAACACGTTATCGAAAAATACGGGTTGTTACATTCTCCCCACCTTTTAGGATTTCGTCCCTGAAATCTCCAAGTTAGGAAGAACATATCCTACCATCCATCATCCATCTACTCAAAACATCATCCACAAGCAACCATTGTCCTTAGATGATTTCTAATGCTGTATGAATATATGCAAAACGTGTGTGTACATGTTCCTTAGCTAATGCTAATGATCAGGCCTGAATAATCTTTCTAATGCAAAATATGTATAGTGCCATGAATCCAACATGTATGCAAATAGTCCTAGTCATATAGATACTATATGCGTGCACAATCATTCATTCATATGCAACAACCGCATGATAATACATTCGATTTCATCCATAAACAAGTATAAATACTCGTGCATATGCAATATGAAATGTGACCGAGTCGAGCTAATATCTAATGTGTATTCGTGCATCCACGAGCAACCACTTGCAACCACTTGCAACCATATCAATCATAACATGTTTCAAATACATGTTTACATCCATAGGGTTCTACCTAGAATTCCCTGAAACAGGGCCGAGAAGATAAACAAGACAAACTCCTTACGGGGTTTGTAACAGAAAGTAGGACCGAGAGGATGTCCACAAAAGATAACCTACAAGTAAGCTCTACAGAAACAGGGATCAAGGATATACTCCCAAAAAGAGATATCATGCGCGTATCTAGTCTTTGACCATCAAAGTTGTATTTCCTCGGGCTTACTTCCATTGTGCCTTGACCGCCCTTTAACTTCGCGATTTCGTAGCTTCTTATTTCCTGCTTCCATAACATGAGCTGAAACTCATTTCTTCGTCGCCTCTCGTTCCACTTGCACTTATCCTTTTTCTAGAATACTTGGCGCAAACATGACTGCGTACTCATGATCTCATGCAAGCTTTCCAAAATTCACTAGTGAATCTTGGATCTCGTTTATATACTATAAGGCATTCCATGTAGAAGAACTTTCTCTTGAAAGTAAACAGATGTCAATCAGGTTATCATGCACACTTACTAGGGTGATCTCTATAACCCATGCATAAATGAAGTAAACCATCCGTCTTATTGGCGAACACCACTCGATCGGGCTTCAAATTTCCAATAAAGGCATCAAGGGATTCTAAGTAACTAGTCATGACAGAACCTCAAAAAGGTTACCCGATACTTCGAGGGCATTACCAAGGCTAGTCAAAAGGTCTAACTACCCTCCTATCAAAACCGAGAGTGGCACCCCCTACTGGATAACCACTTCATCCCTAGAATCCATCCATAGCTTATAAACATAAGCATTATTTCCAAACTCAACACTTGGCATAGACATTCCCAAATCCAAACAAGTCATGTATAAATGGACTGATTCTCCAATAGGACTTTGAGACAAAAATGGGATTCTCTATTACGCTAGTACTTAAGGTGCAGAGACTCAACTACCGAAGCGGACTTAAATGATGCGGGGATCAAAACAAAGTCTTGGCGGGATGATAGAAAAGAATAACTAGATCTTCAACAAGGATGTTATCCCCCTACTAAGGTACTCTAGTGAGGGTATACAACGATGATCTTGTCCTTGTCCCACAATACTTAACTATCCGTCCCGTTTCACCATACCAAAGATACTTTCTCGTCATGGGTTTCATTGTTCATCTTTCTCCCTCCTTTGAGGACTAAGCCATACCAACAAGTTTCTCATCCTTAAGCTCGTATCCTTTATCCTTCTTTCTCACGATCCTTTCTTATAACGCGGCCACTGGTCTCTCGAGAACCACCTCCATCGTATGGAAAGCACTTTCGTAGGTAGAAAAGACTAGTCGCAGTTAAAACTACTGTGACTACAGATGGAGGAAAGAAAGGAAAAGAGATTCAATTAAGGAAACAAGGATAGTGCTAATGGCCTTTGGGGAATAGCCTTTTTCTTTTAAAAGAAAATTTTCTTGAAAAATGCTTCTTTGTAAACGTTTTTTTTTCAAATAGTTTTCAGAAGGTCTTTAAAAACATTTGCCCAGTCTGGTAACCTTCTGCTCTAATACCACGTGTAACACCCCGCCTCCGCTAGGGTCACTCGCAAAGGAATGCACTAGCTTTAGAGGGGCATTATTGGTAAACATGCACAGAAATATCACAAGACAGAACATATAAAATAGCGGAAGTAAAATCAAACTTTCATAACATGAATAAATAAGGTCTAAAGCCTTTTACATCAGAGTACATCAAAACCTGTCTTGCAATAGTAAAGAAGCATAAAGACATTTTCATAAATTATTCCCCAAGTAAAAATAGTAAAGTAGCCATTAGCCAAGAAAAGTCCAAGCCATCCATGATGACCTTCAAGCAGAAGAAGTCCGAACTAAACAACAGTATTTCCTCCCTGTAACCTGGGGGGGGGGGGGGGAGAAACGGAAGAAAAGAGGCGAAACAAAACGGGTCAGTCAAAAAGACTGAGTAAGCCCTATCTACTATTAGCATAAAAACTAGTAAAGTTAACTGACATGAGAAACTGAGATGAACATAAGCATGATGACAAGATAGATAAGCTAAATCAAAATAACAGGATGAACTACTGAACTCAGATAAACTAAGGTGTCATGATAAATTACGATGTCAAGATAAAACAAGGTATCACATCGTCAGGTTTCTATCAAGTATAATATCCCCAAGATATCTATCACGTATAACGTCCCATGATATCTATCCTGCATTTTAGCTCTGCACCTACCGTACTAGTATCCCCACCGTATCATGTGTTAACCAAGAATGACCCTCACTAAAAAGTGGTGTAATGGTCCATGTCAACCTAATATATCGCATATATAGGTTACTCAACTTGTATGTTTTATTCCATGTAAATGTTCAGTCCCTTGCCGTAGACCATACGGGCTTTCCCATGAGATTCTACATTACTTTAACATAGTTCCATGATCCTTAAGATCGGTTTGGACTGTTACCCTAAACCTAGCTAGGGTCTTCCAACATGAATTATCGTTTGTACAACTAGGACTTATGCTACCTAGGGCCACTAGGGATTACGCTTGCCTATTGCACGTTTTCGTATCTCGGTTTTGGTTCAACCACCCAGGGCCACTGGGATTTACGCTAACCGTCAACCGCGCCCTTTTTCCCACGCATTCATCGTGAATCGTTTTCCATGACTGTATGCACATGTATCACATCGTGCCATCCGAGTCCTGTCACAGGGCAGATCGAGAAATACAGGACTCGGTCGGGAGCTTTCGATTTATCTGCCGATGCAGATGCTAAGGTCTGTTTTTCTATACGTGGCTACGGTCCCACGCGACCCCTCCCTCAACTAGTGAAAGACAAGACAGGATAAATCCTGTATGAGAACACACTACTGGCCAACCCACAATCCTAGCCTTACCGCAACCATAATTAGATAGCAATTATGGTATATTGGGTGTTCTTTGCCTTTCCGTACGTACACGCTTGACCAAAGATGGTAGGTAGTCTGACGAAATGCTATCTAGGGTACGACCGTGTATCGTCGACTATCCCCTATCCATCCCCGTCTTTAGGTCGCTCGCATAGCAACCAAGGCATACTCTTGGTTCTTCTAACGCAGACCTTAACCTCTCATGAGCCTAGTATAATCACCTGGCAGCTCATAGAGGGATACCAAGAATACCCTCACGTTCCCCGAAGCCGCTGCTTCGTTACCCAGTTCGCTGGAGCCTTTTTCTAAATCAGATACTTGCTCCTACTCGTATACTTAAACGATGACCTACCGTATCAGGTTACTCATCTATCTATGAACTGGTCTAAATTTCCTTGACTAAGAATCATTACTTAGTTATTCCTCAACTAAGGTTTACCACTTAGCCTTATTCCCGTTATCCTTGTTAACTACGGTTATCCCCTATCCTCAGAACTACATAATGGATTAAGTGTCACTTAAGTTCATGACTTAACCCGTCTACCAATCATGTCAAAATTGGCTAAGTATCCAAGTCCAAGACTTAACCCGTCTTCAAATCATGTCAAAATTGGCTAAGTATCCAAGTCCAAGACTTAACCCTACAAACCATGCTCACATTGGTTAAGTATGTATTAAGCAATTCACGACTTAACCTCGTCCAATTATCATTCTAGATTGGTTAAGTATATATTAACTTGACCCTATCAATTTACTCAGTCAAATCGGTCAAGTGTATTCAAGCGATTCGTGACTTAGCCTTATCATGTTTTCACGTTAGATCGGTTAAGTATAGGTTAACTTAACCTCAATAAATTCACGAGTTAGATTGGTTAAGTATAGGTCACTTAACCACATCAATTCATCATGTTTAGATTAGTTAAGTGTTTAACTTAACCCCATTAAACTACCAAGTGGGATTAATTAAGTCTAGGCTAACTTAACCCCATCCGATTTCCATGTTTAGACTAGTTGAGTCTAATCTTAACCCCATTCGTTAACCGTATTTTTCGGTTAAGCGTCATTAAGAAAACTTACTTAACCTTACCAAGTTATCGCGTTGGATTGATTAAGTGTTGGTTAACTTAACCCCATCCACTAGTCATATAAAAATGGTTAAGTGTCATTAGGCAAATCAAGTTACTTAACCTACCCAACCTTGTCATGTTTTGTTAAGTATCATTAGCCTAATCAAATTACTTAACCCATTTGTCCATGTCATATTTGGTTAAGAGTCATTAATCAAATTAACTTAACCCTATCATGTGGCATTAATTACTTAATGCACCTTCACCTCTCACATTAGACTTTGTTGTGGTTACTAGTTAAGTCGGTCGGTTCCGGGTAGCTTTACACCACAACTTGGTCTAACCTCGGGTTCAAGCACAACATGACCAACTTCTCACATTGGGTCCTATTGTTTGCAACTACTAGTTAGGCCGGTCGGTTCCGGGTAGTTTTACGTTGCAAACTCAACCCAACCTCGAGTTGGCCACACTTATATTATCTAAGTGTCATGTCCATCATGTTTCCCAAAACATGTTACAAGTTTTCAAGCATTTGGGTAGACCTAACTTAATAGGTAAATTCCCAAAGGGTAGACCTAACTTAATAGGTAAATTCCCAAGCTTATGTTTTTATGCATACTTACATGTCAACTTCCATGTTATATTTCAAGTCATGTTTTCAAGTTGTATTTTCATGTCATTAGAAATTACCCATAACATAACCCAACGCTTTTAAACTCGCATATACGTTCGCGACAACGTAATGGATTAAAAGAAGAGACTGGGCAAAGGCATGACAAAAATGGATATTAAGCCACAAGTTAATCATGGTGGCAAATGAGGCACAAATGTGTTCATTAACTTGCATGTTACATTCTTAAGCCTCAAAACATGCATAAACCCAAACTTGGCACATAAGCGAATCATGGTGACAAAAGATATGGAATGATGACTAGTAACTCGCATATATCATCATATAAGGGTTATGACTTCATATGCAAGTTGACATAAAGGTTATGAGGGTTCTCATGTTGCCTAATGCAACATTTCAACATAAAGGTTGTAGCTTTTAGCTCACAAGATCAAGATAATGACTTCATAAACTTGCATGACATGATAGCATGTATCATACTCAATTGTCAAACCCAAACTTGCAACATGAACATTTAACTTCATAGTTAATATCTAAGAGTAGGGAAAGGGCTTACATTGCTATGAAGGCACAAAAGATATGACAAAGCCCTTATGCAATCAAATAGACCCAAAATGCAAGCTCTAACATAAAAACCCTTGAGCCAAAATGATCAAAACCCTTGCTTTATGATGGAAAGATAGAAACTTGACTTGAATGCATGCTAATGACACTCATACAAGCTTGAAAACACTTGTATGCATGGAAAATCTCTCATAGAAACCATTTAGAAACTTTATGAAGAGAGTGGAGGCCATGAGAGGTAAAATTTTGCCATAGTTTAGTTGCATGAATGAATAATGAGGATTTAGGTTAGGTTAGGGTCTTATTTATAGATTAGGCAAGTGTTTTAGGCCATAGGATTAAACCTAGATTCAATCCAAGCCATCAAAGCATGTCTTGGGGAAGAAGTCAAGTGTAGGAACCATCTAGGGCCTTTAGATTAAAGATGAACCATGAGAACCATCCAAATGCAAAATCTGCATTTGAGCGAATCGGCCCACGGGTTGACAGCCAAACACCCTGGATTAACCCCTAGTCGACCCAGCGGGCTTGGGTCGACCTCAAAAATCGGCCGGTTCGGTTATTCCCCTCTCCCAATTCGCTGTTTTGAACATTTTTGCATATTTATTTATTTAATTTTCAATTATATATATATATATATCAATATATATATATTTCTCTGCGCAACCCATTTCACTTAATTAAGTATACTTTAATTTGGGAATTTTTCGTGAAACTTCGCGAGGCCATATCTTGGTCATACGGACTCCGATTCTCGAAAACTCAGACTCTATTTCGCGTATTTTTCCGAGACGAACGCAATGGCATAGCCGGTTTTACTTGATTCAGAATTTAAAATTAAATTCTGCCATGATTCTCGTCTTAACACGTTATCGAAAAATACGGGTTGTTACACTTCCTCTACAACAAGATCCGGATCAGGAACATGTTTTCTGAGTTGAGACACGTGGAACACGTCATGTACACTAGGCAACCAATCAGGTAATGAAACCCTATATGCAAGAGTTCCAATCCGTTCAAGTATAGGAAAGGGACCAATAAATCTCTATGCCAACTTCCCAGTGTTGCCAAATCTGATTACCCCCCACATTGGAGAAACTCTTAAATAAACATAATCGCCAACGGCAAATGGTAAATCTCTTCTTCTCGCATCAGCATAACTTTTTCGTCGGCTTTGTGCGGTTTTCAATCGCTTCTTTATGAAATCGACCTTATCAGATGCTTCTCGAATCATATCGGGCCCTAACACAAGTCTGTTGCTAGGTTCTACCCAACATGCGGGAGATCTACACGGTCTACCGTATAATTCTTCAAATGGAGACATTCCTAAACTTGCTTAATAGCTATTGTTATAAGAGAATTCGGCTAAATGTAAGTGATCTTCCCATGAGCCTCCAAAATCAATAACGCAAGCCCGCAGTAAATCTTCTAAAATTCTATTCACCCGTTCAGTTTGGCCGTCTGTCTGTGGGTGATAAGCGGTGCTTAGATTCAACTTGGTTCCCAATTCTGTCTGGAATGCTTCCCAGAATTTGCTAGTAAATAGGGTGTCTCTATCACAGACTATATTGAGTGGTACTCCATGCAGTTTAACTATTTTTTTGAAGTAAATCTGTGCTAAACTTTGAGCCGTTCTATTGGATCGGACAGGTATGAAATGGGCAGTCTTCGTGAAGCGATCTACGATTACCCATATACTGTCATTTCCTTTCTTAGTTCGAGGTAAGCCATCAATGAAGTCCATCAAAATTTGCTCCCACTTCCATCCTGGAATTTCTAATGGTTGTAATAATCCAGCCAATTTCTGCTGATCGCTCTTAACTAACTGACAGGTGGGGCATCTGCTAATATATAATGAAATATCTCTTTTCAAAGCCCTCCACCAGAATGTGCGTTTGATATCATTATACATTTTGCTCACACCGGGATGGATACTTAATTTGGACTTGTGGCACTCATCAAATATTTCTCTTCGAAGCTCTGGAAGATTTGGGATGCAAATTCTGCCCTTTAGTCTTAAATCCTTTGTCATCGAGTCGGAAACTTGTGGATTCACCTCCCTTGACTCTCTGACAGACTCTTTGAATAAATTCATCGTCTTTCTGAAGAGTCGAGATCCTGTCAATTAATGAGGACGTGATGACAAAACTGGCGATGAATTCATTCTTTCTGCTGAGCGCATCTGCTACAACATTGGCTTTCCCCGGAGTGTATAGGATCTCAAAATCGTATGCCGCAAGGAATTCCAACCAACGCTGTTGTCTCAAGTTTAGATCTTTCTGAGTGAATAGATATTTCAAGGATTGATGATCGGTAAATAGTTCGAACTTCTCGCCCAATAAATAATGCCTCCAGATTCTCAAAGCAAACACGATAGCTAATAACTCAAGATCATGAGTAGCATAGTTTCTTTCATGCGGCTTCAGCTGACGGCTGGCATAAGCGACCACTTGGCCTTTTTGCATTAATACTGCGCCTAGCCCCCTAATAGAAGCGTCTATCCATACAGTCAAGTCTTGGTTGCCTTCTATAATTGTCAAAACTGGAGCAGTTGTCAACTTCAGTTTCAACTCCTGGAAAGCTTCTTCACATTCGGGAGTCCATTTGAATTTCTCATGCTTCTTTGTAAGCTTTGTCAATACACCAGATATCTTTGAAAAATCCTGAACGAAATTCCGATAGTAACTAGCCAATCCCAGGAAACATCGAACTTCTGTGGGGGTAGTAGGTTGTTTCCAGTTCTGAATCGCTGTAATTTTGCTTGGATCTACAGCAATCCCTTCATTTGATACCACATGGCCAAGGAACTTAACTTCATCCTGCCAAAAGACACACTTAGAAAATTTAGCTTTCAAGACATTTCTCCTCAGAATTTTCAACACTTGTTCTAAATGCTTTGCATGTTCGCCTTCCGACTTGGAGTAGATTAAAATGTCATCGATGAAGACTAGAACAAATTTATTCAATACACCACGAAACACTCTGTTCATAAGATCGACGAAGTATGCCAGAGCGTTACACAAGCCGAACGGCATTACTAACCATTCGTAGAATAAATCGGGACCCCTGAAGGCTATCAAAGGAATACAGTCTTCGGCTATACGTAATTGGTGGAAACCAGTAGCTAGTTCTATTCTGGAGAATACTGTTGCTCCATTTAATTGATCCGACAGATCATCTATACGGGGCAAGGGATATTTGTTCTTCAGTGTCTGCTTATTGAGATCTCGGTAATCAACACAAAGTCTTAGAGTACCGTCTGATTTCGGGACAAATACTACTGTTGCTCCCCAAGCTGAAAAGCTCGGTCTGATCAGACCTTTCCAAAGCAATTCTCGGGTTTGACTACCTAACTCTTCTTTTTCTTTCGGGGCCATTCTTCTAATTGGGTGTACTACTGGTCGGGCGTTAGGAATTAGATCTATTCTAAATTCAATTTCTCTTTGCGGCGGTAAGTTTTCTACTTCTTCAAACACATCCGCATAGTTTTTAACGACCGGTATCTTTTCTAATGAAGGGGGAGTAAATTCTAAAGAAGACCAAAATTCTGTTCTATTTATTTCTGAACCGTGGCATGGTATATATATAGGTCCAAGCTTCGTTTCGACTTTAACGATTCTATCGGCACATCTAACTTCGGCCTTATATTTCATCAGCCATTCCAAACCGAGAATAACATCAAATTCAGACAAATCCATAACGATTAAGTGGATGGGAAACTTGTAACGTGAATAAGAGATAGGCACTCTGCAGTATAAACTGAGACTAACAGAACCTCCTATCGGGTTTTGAACTTTAATTGGTTCTTTAAGCTTTCTTTGTTTCAATTTTAACTTGTGAACAATCTTACCAGAAATGAAGCAACGTGATGCACCAGTATCAAAAAGTACAGAAACAGGAATATTTTTAATGGTAAGGGTACCTCCCAAGACGTCGGGTTTACCTGATCCATCGGTGGTAGCTGGCGGGGTCTCCCCGTCATACACATGAGCCACTTGTGCATTCTGCTTCAGAGGACAGTTCCTCCTATAGTGCCCTTTCTTATGGCAGTTGTAGCATTCGGCTGAGTCTAGATTTTCCTTTGGCTTCTTCGGGGCTTTGCACACATTAGAAAAATGTCCTGGCATCCCGCAGTTGTAGCAATTCCCCTTCGGTATCTTTCCAGGTTTCTGAGTAGCGGCCGTTGTAATGCTAGACTCTGGCTGATCTGCTGAAGCCTTGCGCTTATTTCCAGCTTGGCTTTTGGCGCGATCTTGGTTGGCGTGTCTTTCATCCATATCTTCATAATTGCAAGCCATTTCTACCGATTCTGAGAAGGGGAGTTTGATGTTGCTCATGGCTCTGTTATGGTACTTGTGCTTTAGCCCAAATATAAACCTCTTGTTCTTAGCTTTGTTAGTCATAATAAGCTCTGGAGCATAGCGCGACAACTGAGTGAATTTATTGAGGTAATCCTGAATAGAGAGATCTCCCTGCTGGAGATTAGCAAACTACTCTCGCATCCTCTCTAAGGCCTATTCAGGTATAAACTTCTCGTTGAACATGGTCTTGAATTGCTCCCAGGTCCTGACAGTACCTGCTGCATCCTCTGAGGTGATGGCATCCCACCACAACTCTGCTTCCCCCTGTAGGAGCCAAATACCTAGTCGTGCTTTGTTATTGGTCCCCAAACCCATGCCTTCAAAGATCTTTTCACAGGTCTTCAACCAAGCAATAGCCTCTGTCACCGTGCCAAGGCCAGAAAAGGGTTTTGCCCCCAGGTTCCTATACCTCTTCGCTACTCTGTCTAGCTCAAAGTCCTGGGGTGCTGGTGGCTGAATAATAGGGCCTTCCTCAACTACGGGGATATTCCCCCGTCCTCCTACTACTCTTGCTCGGCCTCCACGGCCTCCTCTAGCTGCTGCTGCTCGTGTAGCCATCAGAGAGAATACTATATAAGCAAGAAAAGAGTCAAGCTCACAGATTTGATAATTTAAATATATGATAAAGCAGGGGAACATAAGGAAAGGTAATGATGTACTGATCAAATTGCTTTGCTAATCTGCTTAGCTCATTCTAGGACATCGTTAATCCTATCTCCAATGAGCTACTCGCCTTAGAACACTACTGATTCTATTCTGACGAGGTGTTTAATGTGTTAGATCCCAGAACTAAGGTTAACCAAAGCTCTGATACCAACTGTGACAATCCCAAAATCCGAGGGGCGGTATTAAGGATAATCATTGGAATATAACACATTAATCATCATAGCAGAGTACAGATAATAGCAAAAACAATAAATATAATAATTTTACATGGATATGACAGCGGAATCACAACATGTAACAACATCAGAATAGCACAGCGTAGGATATAACTTAGTAAATAAAAGGGAAGTGATCAGTCATCATCGCCAGAGGCGGAATATATACATGCCGTGAGACATAATAAGGGTATCAGTCTACATCGCCGAAGGCGGTACATATACATACGAGAATAAATACTGAAAGTAAAGCAGTCTGCATCGCCAGTGGCGGAATCATAATATAAGTACAATAATGGCGGAAAATGTCAAAGTCATCTCTGTGAAGTCAGCCTCGCCATGAGCCAAAATGCACTCTATACAACAGTGCAGAGCCAAAAACAACCTGTCACCTGTGAACTAGGCTGCCCGTGTGAAAATAAAGGCACCCGCGTTTGCAAAGTGAAACAAACAACGAGTCAGTCATGGGGACTGGTATGAGGGATCTATTTAACAGTTTAAACAACAGTAATAAGCAAATCATAGGACCACGCCACTTTCGCGGAACGGTTTTACTCCAGTGATTGCCGGTGTATTTAAAACAAAGTAAATTCTTTAAAACAACGCAATGCTCTTTAAAAGGATGAAGCCATTATAAGACTCAAGTCCCATCATACAATGCAACACAAGCCGGAGGATAGAGTTTTACCTTATAATGGCCAAAATATGTTTGATACGTGTAAAGCAAAAATCATTTGATATTATTACTAGTGCATATATGTTTCAAAAACGAATAGCATCATAAATATCAATCATAGGCGGCATAGCTACCATCTACTATGTCGCCATACTAGTTCTACAATCGAGTCCGTTATTTCGTATTGGAAATTGGATTTCCGTCATGAGTCGAGGCAAGGGGAAGCTCCTCTCCGCTTCGAGACATTCTAGCAAATGCCTCAGGACTACACACTCTGGGTAACCCTTGATTCGGCTGGGCCGGTCCTCTCTTACGTTTGAGGATTAATTATGCCTGAACACACTTTTGCCGGTCTTTACAGACCTATAATCGAGGCGCCTCGCATTCCAACAACCACAAAGGTGAAAAGTAGATATAAATGTCAGGGCTGGTAAGTCACTAACACCACCAGAGCTAGAAAGAAACGTCGTGCTCTCCCAGCGGTCCGTATCCCGTTTTTAACTCATACCGAGGTGTGAGGCTCGCGAATCTACGCTATACACAAAGCCAGGCCACGTAGACCGTACTTTGATCATCATCCACAAGACTTTGCTTTGCAACAGAAGCCTTGATCACAGCATCTTGGCATGCCACATAGGCAATCCACTCCATACGACTGATTTCCATCGATATATAACCTCTGAGCTCGTACGTCTCAGAGAAGGGCGTTAAGCAAAAGAATAAATTCTTCGCCGCCAAACAGATATATATTTAACAGAGATCAATCAATATAGAACAAAATCCAATGTCAGACACACAGTCCATTTACAAGTCCGTTCTGGGTCTGAACGAAACAGGAGGCGTCAAATTCCTCGTATATCTGTACAAGCAACACATACGTTCGGACGGCTACTACTTTCGTTCCTTCACGGTAGCTACTCCGGTCAGGAACCTCAGCAGCGCCCATCCAACCGATACGAAGATCGTCGGTCTTGAATCGTCTTTGCATTTTCCAATTCGAATCTCTCGATAAATTATTTGAAATGAGGGTTAGCTCGGCCTTTTCAAATAATTCACGTAATTAGAATTTAAATCAATTCTTTCCATGGTTATATTATTCGACATCCATTTTTCAGTTCTTTAGTGTTATTTTCGTGTCAAACACATACAACCATCAAATATCAAACAATTCAAGCCTAATTGGTTTATTTGCAATCTATGTTGCTTATAATATTTTATAACGATTTTTTGCCATTTTTATTTATTTAAAAATGGCTCTATTTAATTAAACGACGTTTCAGGTCGTGCCGTGGCACTGGCGCTGTTTTTCCCCTAATTTGTTTTACACATATCGGAAAATCTAACTGTTGGATTTCTACAAAGTCTATATCAGTGGGAAGATATTCCCAAAGCGAACCCAACGGTTCCAGTTTCGTGAGAATCCGACGGTCGGATCTTCCACACTAGTCGTTTGAAGTTACGGTTTCAAAATTCGAACTGCAGCGTCGTTATTCGATTTAATTTAATTATATTTATATATAAACGATTCTGGCGCTGTTTTTCTTCAGATTTGAATTAAACATTCCGAGCAACCGTTGGATTTTTACAAGGTTGGTGCCGTTGGAAAGGTATTTCCAAGGCAAACCCAGCGGTTGCGGTTTCAGGAAAATCCGATGGTCGGATTTCTCGTACTAATCGTTTCAAATCATGATTCCAAAACACGAACTGCACACCTTCGATTCCCTTTAATTATATTTATATTTATATATATAAATATAGTTCATTCTATAATTTCAAATATAGTTTATTCATTAATTTCAACTTCGTTTTCACTTCAAATATTTCACTAACACCTTAATATTTCGAAAAATTTCGCCATAACCTCCTTTGTACCGGGAGGGGTTTGGAAATTTATTGGGCCGTGTTAGGTACCCAATAAATCCTAAAAAGCATCCACATATTTATAGTGATATATTCTGGTGTTTACGGGGGAGCGTGTATAGATAAATACTCCAAAGAATAAATTCTCGTCACCCCGCTCCGTGTGGAAATAAATAGTCCATGTGTCGTATCTTATAACTAGAGAGACGTGATTATTGTCAACTCCAGACCCGTGTGGGGTTTTTATTAATCTGGCAATTTATCTTTATATTTTATATAGTCCATATCAGTCATCAGTTCAACCTGTAGTATAAAATCATCGCCATACAAGCCTCTCGCTCGTATGGTAAATCTTCCACCTCGTCACACAAGCTCCAATTGCTTATGTGGGATATGAAGAAGTATGGCTATCGTCAAGAAGTATGCCATGTAGTGTAGTTCAAAATTAATTGTTACTATCCTATGGCGATGTTTATTATTTCACACAGAATAACCAGCACTCCGCATCCAATGGCATTCACAGGAGTTGATATAAAAATAAAATTGCGCAGCCAACTCATCAAGGCTTACCTATTTGTCGGGCACGCAAATAATTTCTTTACTCTACAGCTAATCCATTTTCCCTGTTCAACACATGTATATATATGCAGAACAAAGCTAATAATAATATTTCTAGCAAACTATTATTTATTTCGACACGTGTGTATTTTTATCAAAGCGTATATATGATAAAAGAAATATTTTTATCTTCAAAAATATTTATTCAACACGTGAATGTTTTTAACACTTCATATGCACAATAAAGATGTAGATTTTATTGTCTATTCATTTCATTTTAAAATACGATAACATTCAACACATGAATTTCAACTCGACGAACGAATCTCAATTCAACACATGAATATTTTCTATAGTTTGTGTATATATAAAAATGTGATTTTTATCGCTAAAGCTATTTGTTTAAATTCAAATAATATTCAACACATGAATTTCGATTCAACGAATGAATTTCAACTCAACACATGAATATTCTCTATAGTTTGTATATATATATATATATATAAATAAATAAAAATGTGATTTTTATCGCTAAAGCTATTTGTTTAAATTCGAATAATATTCAACACATGAATTTCGATTCAACGAATGAATTTCAACTCAACACATGAATATTCTCTATAGTTTGTATATATATAAAAATGTGATTTTTATCGCTAAAGCTATTTGTTTATATTCAAATAATATTCAACACATGAATTTCGATTCAACGAATGAATTTCAACTCAACACATGAATATTCTCTATAGTTTGTATATATATATATAAAAATGTGATTTTTATCGCTAAAGCTATTTGTTTAAATTCGAATAATATTCAACACATGAATTTCGATTCAACGAACGAATTTCAACTCAACACATGAATATTCTCTATAGTTTGTATATATATAAAAATGTGATTTTTATCGCTAAAGCTATTTATTTAAATTTAAATAATATTCAACACATGAATTTCGATTCAACGAATGAATTTCAATTCAACACATGAATATTGGTTTCAACATATGTAATTTATTTCAATGAATGAAAATTATTCTAACACATGAATATTTCAGAAAATTTCGGCAGCATAACGGCAGGGTAGTTAAAATCGGGACCGTCCCTAGTACGGCTCCTCGCTCTACCTTAAAACCTCGCGGTTTTTGACAATGGGGATCATGCATCTAGTTCGCACGCAGGCGGCATGTTTTATTTTCAATTCCACAATCCTATTCTAATTTGTTTCAACCACAAGAGGGTATTTTTCAACCACAAAGGTATTTTTCAACCACAATATCAACCACAAACAATTATTTCCAACCATTCGTCATACCATATAATATCACGTCAATCTCAAGCAATAAATATCGTCCATGGTCTGTGGACGAGGGGAATATATATATACATATATATTATTTCTATAATTCACTTGCATTTCATCACAATTCAAAGCATATATGTTTCATTCAATGCTTGTATAATTTATACATCGCTAATATAACTTATACAACACATGTACATGAGGTATACAATGCGTATATAATTTACACTTCGCTTATATAATTTATACAACGCGGTTCCATTCACACAATTTAGTTTAGATTCCTCACATTGGGTTTTGCAGTGCTAAAAATCGTAGGAAGATCAGAAAAATCCGCGGCTTCTTCTATGTGGTAGAGAGTCTCCTTGCGGTCACGGTGTAACATCCCAGATTTTTCGGCTATTTAAATTCGAATATTTAAATCAGTTTATATATTATAATGGATTTTTATCGAATTTATTTAATTAAAATAGATTTCGAATATATATGAATTATTTATATTTATATAAATGGAATATTATTTAAAAATGTGAATTCTATACGGTTTGATGTTGAAAATGTTGTTTAATAAATATAGCGATATTTATTTAATTATTTGTTTTCATTAATTTAGCCGTCTAAATTTAGTTTATATTTTAAAGTGTGTTATACTTATAATCACATAAATATAATTGGTAGACAATGTTTATATAACCAGATTGGTTCAGAACTTTCAAATAAAAGAACTAGTTATTTAGTCCAATCCGTTTGTTTATAGTAACCCGAAATTTTGTTATATTTAACAAAGCTTGTTTAAATATCCTAAGTTAATGATTTGTTTCAAAACATTTTGCCAAGATAACCAATTCATTTAAAAATCCTGGTACACATTAAACAAATACCATTCAAAACAAATATAGATGATACATTTGCACATCAAACTGTACATACAAATTGGATTGCTAAAAATGTGTACACATTCATATATACATCAAACCTATAACAGGACAAATCAAAAAGCCATACACATTTATACACTAACTTTACAATGAACAATGCAAAACAGAATTGGACAGAACAATTCATCTTTGCATGCTCGTTTCTTCCCAAGATCGGTGAATCCGAGTTTGTCCCCATCAAGTTTTGATCTGCGAGGAAAAAGAAAACCCATTAAAAGGGAAAAATCTCATGACAAGTAGTGAAAAAGAAAAGGAAAAAAAAAAGTGAAAAGAACAGCTAAGGAAAACATGGTTGGAGAATCTAAAAAGATGTACATGGCGCAGAACCCAAATATGCACACACCAGACCTAACCATATAGTTCAAATCTTTTGATTTGATAAAACAATTCAGTATCTACATTAATCTAGACAATACAAAACAGACGGCTCAAACAGGAAAAAGTAATAGCTAGGAAAAACAGATCTAAGAAAAATCTGAAATCTGAAAATATAGCTGAAAGGCTAATCTAGATCCTATATTCATACATTAAATGCCATCAGTACAATGCACATGCTATGGTAATAAAAATCTGTATATCTTTTAACACAAGCCAGACAGAACTTCTAAGTGTTATGCATACATGTGTATAAAATCCATCTCGAACACACAAAAGATCATGAACAAGACAGGAAAAAGAAACCCAAATAAAAATCTACGGCTAAGTAAACAGCTAAAATAAGACAATTCAAAAGAAAAGAAAAAGAAATTAAAACAGATATGAACATCAAAAGGAAATATAGACTGAACATGTCATAAACAGCTAAAGAGTAATGGAAATTCATAGCTAAATAGTCAAAAATTCCCACGTACAGCTAAAGGAGGAGGGTGCCACATGAAGACTGAAATCATACAACAAGAATAAATCTAATGCAAATGAACATGACAATTTATGTACAGTCGCTTTCAAGAAAACAGCTAATATAAATAGTAGGAGCAGCAAAAAAAAAAAGTGACGTACAGCAAGACAATGCATAGCTGTATTAGGGGAAAAGATGTATATATAATTATACATCCTACAGTTCAATAAACAACATAAAAGAACAGAAGAAAATATAGCTGAACAAATGTGAACAACCATAAAAAATCAATAAACAAAACCTGTATGGCCAAATCCAACAGTAAACCCACTTGTAAAAAGGCAGTAGAAATACAGGTACGAATTCACTGTTTTCATACTGAAAATCCAAGCTAGAAATCCTTATGACAACTCAAAAATCTATGAATAGAAATGACAAGTCATAGCCACAAACTAGCCTAACCTACCAAGCAAATGTATGTGTTTATTTGCATAGTCAATTTCATGTACAATTCATGGTTTTCATATATTTAAAAATCTGAACACAATCTACACACAGATTCAATGTCTGTATTGACTAAACCATACGTAGCACAGCTATCTAAAATATGCAATTTCTATCAAAAATCCATTTCAAATCGATCTAAACATCATATATAAAATCCGAACCTAAAATCTACTTTTCAGATTTGATGTTGATCGATATAACAATTCGCAACCCCTAAAAGACAGTGATACTATCAACAACCAAACCCCAACTATAAATACATACAGGCAGTAGTGTTTCAACCATACCAAAATCCATTCGAAACAAAACAATTTGAAACCACCAGAAAAAAAAACAAAACTGTGATAAAATACTTAGCTTAAGTCGAAGGAGTACACGGATGTGAACCGATTCTTGGTGAAGTTGTTCGGAAGACCCAGGGGTTAGCAACCCGAATCAACAGATCGGATGAGGCTCGCTAACTGGGTGGTTGGCCGTGGAGACGTGATGAAGTCGAGGGGGTTGCGACACCATGGTTTCTCTTCGTTTTCAGGTGAAGAATGAAATGAGGACTAGGGATTCACGGTTTTCGTGATTTGGGATTTTTACTGGAGGCGGTGGAAATGAATTAGGGATTGAAGGGTAGGGTTTAAAAGGGAGGCGGGTCGGGTTCGTTGAGTTGGGCCGGCTGATAAGGGTAAAGGCCCAATCTAATTTTAATTTAGGTTTAAATAATTTAATCTCTTCGTCCGACTGTTTATACGATATCTCATGCATACAGTGTCGGATTAACGCGCGGTCAGATGCGTTGGGACCGTGGAGGCGAGCACTTCGAGATGGAGCAGGCGCAGTCCGGATCTGGAGTGACTGAAATTTTATTCGAATTAAAACGTCAGTTTAATTGGGTAGAACCAGACTGATATCGACAATTCTAAATACAGGTGAGTTAAACTCACTCAGCCCTTCCTGTTTATATTTTATATAAATTGGGTGCTTTTGTTTTGAGTGTTTTGAGTGACTGTTGTTAGTTATATCTATATACTGTTGATTCAACAGATGGAATTAAACAGTCGTTTAATTTCAGAAATACCCACTGACTGGGGTTGACCCACACAAAGTAACTCCTTTGACGGGTCACGTTTATAAACTATGTTTGAAATTGTTTGAATTGGTTGAATGGATTGTTGTTTGAATTGATGGTCATTATAAGAATGACGAATGATTGATTTTGATGGTCGTCAAACCATATTTCCATATCTGTTCTAATATTCACCAATGTCTAGAATTGGTTGGGTAATCAGCATCACTGGACCCAAAAGTCAAACAGTTATAAAATATGGATTTTTATAAGCAGTGAAACGATAAAATTTGAAGTTATAACGGGAATTGGATTTGAAAGATTTTTACATTGGAAGTTATTCAAAATGAAATAAAATATTAAATTATTATTTATTTAAAGTTTATTGGAAACTTGTTTTATAAGATGAATTCTTAAGTCGAGAAGGACTTTAAATAAAGGACAGGGAATTATCTGGTGACTAGATATTTGGTTAATTGTAAATGATTAAAAAGAGTTATTTAAATTAATTTCATTAATTTAAAAAAAAAAGGAATTAAACCAAAAGGGTTTAAAGAAATGGTTATGGTTTGAATTAACCAAGTAAGTTTGAAAAGATGAACAGGTATAGATTGGAACTCGGATTCTTTATAAAGAAATAAAGGGCTCCAAACCGAATACGATAGGTTAAAGGGAATTTTTACTTAATGTTTTGAATTAAGTAAAGGGAGGCGAAGATGAAAATGGTTTATGTTAAACCTGGAATTTTATAAGAATTTATAAATGGAATATGAGTTTAAGTGTCGTTTTTGAATTCAAATACTTAAGAAGGAAATTAAGATAAACCAAATGATTTTGGAAAGAGATTTACCAAAAAGAAGATTTAAAGGTGAGCTTGGTAAACGAGATTTGGAAATGGAAATTGAGATATTAATATCGGGTTTTTAAATTATGACTCGTATTTACCTGAAGGTAAGAACGTGGTTGGTCAAGGTCTGAGAGGTAATTAAAATACCCCAACTTGAACGACTTCGGGACGACCCAAAGATAATACTAGTTGGTAATGACGAGAGTGTGCGATAAGATTTCCAAGATAACGGAAATGAGATTTCCCTAGTAATGGAATTAAAAGGAAATTGGGCGATGACTTTAAAGGCCAAGTGATGCTGAGTACTAGACCAGTGAATGTATTTCTTTTGTTTTCATGGATGTTTACTTGATAGTTAAATAACCGACTATCAAGTCTGGCCATTGCGATTGTTGGTATGGAAAGACTGGGATCGAAGGTATATTCGAAAACCATTCCAACAAATACGAAAATATCAGAAGATCCGACGACGATCGAGATGGAGCATGTGAAGACCATAGATCTTCATGAAGCGGAAGAACCACTTACAATCTCTGATTCGCGCCGGAGATATTCTGGGGTTCTGTCGTGGTTGGGATCTGTGGATTGCAAGGGCTATCGCTACTGATCCATGGGGTGATTCCTATATTGGATGCAGTAGGAGAGTACCTTCGGTTCATCCTGTTCCTGGATGACTTGTATGGACGAATGTCTGACAGAGTATTTCCAAAGGAATTACCTGCATTGATTTCTCCAAACGTACCATAGTTGATGGCGGAGAAATGGTTATTCTCTAGCCAGATAGCTAGAGTATGTTTGTGGACGTCAATCAAGTGTGATCTGGCGGATCTGACGATGTGGCATTCAAAGTGTATGATGATCAGATGTGCTCTGACTTCAGGCCTCATCAACCGGGAAATGACAAAAATCGGGCAGGCAGCATGGCTATGTGGGTCGCTCCCATTAGGGTGTATTATCACCTATCTAGAGAAATTCCTTTTGTTTCTTATTCTATCGATTCTGCCCATTCGGGGACGGTGGTTTGAGTCCAACCGTCGGTGATATACATTCGATACACTCAAGCGAAATGAGTGGTCGGTCATGTGAGGGCCGGGTTGCAAGATGTTCTTGTTGAACCCTGTGTATTCGCCTCTAGAGATACACGTGCGGAAGGTGGTCCCATACCTTGTCAAGTTGGAAATCCAATATCCAATAAGCGCCCGCGGTTTTCAATTGTATACTATATACGGGGAGCGTGAGATGCAAGCGTTCCTCTAGATTTGTTAATTATTTGTATCTAGACATTATCATAATATCAGATTCAAGATATTGATTTCAAAACTGGTTTGGGTCATCGTAAGGTAAAAACCGTCCGTGTTTATGTGTGGACCGGTCTTACGATTATCTTTTCTTTCGAAAGGATTTTAACTTTAAAATCAAGTTGTGTGATACTTAATTGTTGTGCGAGTTTATCTCACTCTGGTCCACCAGACTGACCCGGTGTTTTGTAAATGCTCGGGTTAGACCGAGGTGTACAGGTTCAGGTTATCAGATACTGAGAAGTCCGGAGACAAGCTGAAGATGTTCAGATGAATGATATTCCGCTGTGTGATTATATATATATGAGGACAGATTATCAAAACTGTCCAGATGTGTGTTGTACTCTGATATTGTAAGTATTTTCAAAAGCTCTCAATAAATGTTGTTTCTGTATTATATTTTGTTCCACTGCGATGTGGGACTCTGTGTTGTGGTGTTTTCTTCTTCTTCTATTCTAATATTTCTTTCTTTCTTATCTCACCCTCTAATTTCTTTCTAGACGCTCCAGTGTTTCGGTGTTTGGAGGATCGGTATAGGATACGGTAAAGGTATTTATATCGATTTTCGAGGCCGAAAACCGCTGGGTCGTTACAGTGGTATCAGAGCTATTGGTTGAGTAATAACCTTGGCTCTGTGGCGTAACTCAATAGAGATAGGGTTAGCAACACCCTAGATTGAGTTTGAGTGTATATATATGAGAGCGTATTTGTAAAATTTTATTTACAAATGTTTTGTATCGTGTTATTTGACTGGTTCAAGTGTTGAGAAGCGTTGAACTAGTGAATTGACACGATATTGTTTTATAAAGTGGGTAGATGAAATAATTTTACCCAATGTATATTAAAAAAAAAAAGGGAAATTATTTGCTATATTAGAGTAATGTTGGGTGTTTGTTTGTTTGTTCTGTTTGAATTAATTTGAATTATGAAATAAAGTTGAATTGATTAGAAAAATCAATTAGTCAATTGAATCAGATATGAGAAATGAAACTGAACTTGGTTAGGTAAAACCAATTCAAGAATGAATTCAAATTGAGTGAATGAATTGGGGTTTGAAAATGTTATGGATAAATAGACTGGGATTCGAATAAAGTGGATTGCCATTCGAATTTTGAATTTTCTTTTCGAAGAAGTTGAGGCCAGAATGGCAGTGGTAGTCGAACCAATCGAGCCATACAGAAGGAGCACTGGCAAAATTTTAGAATAATTAGTTTGAATTTAATTCAAAGAAATGATTTTAAAATAATTCGAGTCGAAATATTCTTCTTACTTTGCAATTTCGAGGACGAAATTATTTTAAGGGGGGAAGAATGTAACATCCCAGATTTTTCGGCTATTTAAATTCGAATATTTAAATCAGTTTATATATTATAATGGATTTTTATCGAATTTATTTAATTAAAATAGATTTCGAATATATATGAATTATTTATATTTATATAAATGGAATATTATTTAAAAATGTGAATTCTATACGGTTTGATGTTGAAAATGTTGTTTAATAAATATAGCGATATTTATTTAATTATTTGTTTTCATTAATTTAGCCGTCTAAATTTAGTTTATATTTTAAAGTGTGTTATACTTATAATCACATAAATATAATTGGTAGACAATGTTTATATAACCAGATTGGTTCAGAACTTTCAAATAAAAGAACTAGTTATTTAGTCCAATCCGTTTGTTTATAGTAACCCGAAATTTTGTTATATTTAACAAAGCTTGTTTAAATATCCTAAGTTAATGATTTGTTTCAAAACATTTTGCCAAGATAACCAATTCATTTAAAAATCCTGGTACACATTAAACAAATACCATTCAAAACAAATATAGATGATACATTTGCACATCAAACTGTACATACAAATTGGATTGCTAAAAATGTGTACACATTCATATATACATCAAACCTATAACAGGACAAATCAAAAAGCCATACACATTTATACACTAACTTTACAATGAACAATGCAAAACAGAATTGGACAGAACAATTCATCTTTGCATGCTCGTTTCTTCCCAAGATCGGTGAATCCGAGTTTGTCCCCATCAAGTTTTGATCTGCGAGGAAAAAGAAAACCCATTAAAAGGGAAAAATCTCATGACAAGTAGTGAAATAGAAAAGGAAAAAAAAAAGTGAAAAGAACAGCTAAGGAAAACATGGTTGGAGAATCTAAAAAGATGTACATGGCGCAGAACCCAAATATGCACACACCAAACCTAACCATATAGTTCAAATCTTTTGATTTGATAAAACAATTCAGTATCTACATTAATCTAGACAATACAAAACAGACGGCTCAAACAGGAAAAAGTAATAGCTAGGAAAAACAGATCTAAGAAAAATCTGAAATCTGAAAATATAGCTGAAAGGCTAATCTAGATCCTATATTCATACATTAAATGCCATCAGTACAATGCACATGCTATGGTAATAAAAATCTGTATATCTTTTAACACAAGCCAGACAGAACTTCTAAGTGTTATGCATACATGTGTATAAAATCCATCTCGAACACACAAAAGATCATGAACAAGACAGGAAAAAGAAACCCAAATAAAAATCTACGGCTAAGTAAACAGCTAAAATAAGACAATTCAAAAGAAAAGAAAAAGAAATTAAAACAGATATGAACATCAAAAGGAAATATAGACTGAACATGTCATAAACAGCTAAAGAGTAATGGAAATTCATAGCTAAATAGTCAAAAATTCCCACGTACAGCTAAAGGAGGAGGGTGCCACATGAAGACTGAAATCATACAACAAGAATAAATCTAATGCAAATGAACATGACAATTTATGTACAGTCGCTTTCAAGAAAACAGCTAATATAAATAGTAGGAGCAGCAAAAAAAAAAGTGACGTACAGCAAGACAATGCATAGCTGTATTAGGGGAAAAGATGTATATATAATTATACATCCTACAGTTCAATAAACAACATAAAAGAACAGAAGAAAATATAGCTGAACAAATGTGAACAACCATAAAAAATCAATAAACAAAACCTGTATGGCCAAATCCAACAGTAAACCCACTTGTAAAAAGGCAGTAGAAATACAGGTACGAATTCACTGTTTTCATACTGAAAATCCAAGCTAGAAATCCTTATGACAACTCAAAAATCTATGAATAGAAATGACAAGTCATAGCCACAAACTAGCCTAACCTACCAAGCAAATGTATGTGTTTATTTGCATAGTCAATTTCATGTACAATTCATGGTTTTCATATATTTAAAAATCTGAACACAATCTACACACAGATTCAATGTCTGTATTGACTAAACCATACGTAGCACAGCTATCTAAAATATGCAATTTCTATCAAAAATCCATTTCAAATCGATCTGAACATCATATATAAAATCCGAACCTAAAATCTACTTTTCAGATTTGATGTTGATCGATATAACAATTCGCAACCCCTAAAAGACAGTGATACTATCAACAACCAAACCCCAACTATAAATACATACAGGCAGTAGTGTTTCAACCATACCAAAATCCATTCGAAACAAAACAATTTGAAACCACCAGAAAAAAAAAAAAACTGTGATAATATACTTAGCTTAAGTCGAAGGAGTACACGGATGTGAACTGATTCTTGGTGAAGTTGTTCGGAAGACCCAGGGGTTAGCAACCCGAATCAACAGATCGGATGAGGCTCGCTAACTAGGTGGTTGACCGTGGAGACGTGATGAAGTAGAGGGGGTTGCGACACCATGGTTTCTCTTCGTTTTCAGGTGAAGAATGAAATGAGGACTAGGGATTCACGGTTTTCGTGATTTGGGATTTTTACTGGAGGCGGTGGAAATGAATTAGGGATTGAAGGGTAGGGTTTAAAAGGGAGGCGGGTCGGGTTCGTTGAGTTGGGCCGGCTGATAAGGGTAAAGGCCCAATCTAATTTTAATTTAGGTTTAAATAATTTAATCTCTTCGTCCGACTGTTTATACGATATCTCATGCATACAGTGTCGGATTAACGCGCGGTCAGATGCGTTGGGACCGTGGAGGCGAGCACTTCGAGATGGAGCAGGCGCAGTCCGGATCTGGAGTGACTGAAATTTTATTCGAATTAAAACGTCAGTTTAATTGGGTAGAACCAGACTGATATTGACAATTCTAAATACAGGTGAGTTAAACTCACTCAGCCCTTCCTGTTTATATTTTATATAAATTGGGTGCTTTTGTTTTGAGTGTTTTGAGTGACTGTTGTTAGTTATATCTATATACTGTTGATTCAACAGATGGAATTAAACAGTCGTTTAATTTCAGAAATACCCACTGACTGGGGTTGACCCACACAAAGTAACTCCTTTGACGGGTCACGTTTATAAACTATGTTTGAAATTGTTTGAATTGGTTGAATGGATTGTTGTTTGAATTGATGGTCATTATAAGAATGACGAATGATTGATTTTGATGGTCGTCAAACCATATTTCCATATCTGTTCTAATATTCACCAATGTCTAGAATTGGTTGGGTAATCAGCATCACTGGACCCAAAAGTCAAACAGTTATAAAATATGGATTTTTATAAGCAGTGAAACGATAAAATTTGAAGTTATAACGGGAATTGGATTTGAAAGATTTTTACATTGGAAGTTATTCAAAAGGAAATAAAATATTAAATTATTATTTATTTAAAGTTTATTGGAAACTTGTTTTATAAGATGAATTCTTAAGTCGAGAAGGACTTTAAATAAAGGACAGGGAATTATCTGGTGACTAGATATTTGGTTAATTGTAAATGATTAAAAAGAGTTATTTAAATTAATTTCATTAATTTAAAAAAAAAGGAATTAAACCAAAAGGGTTTAAAGAAATGGTTATGGTTTGAATTAACCAAGTAAGTTTGAAAAGATGAACAGGTATAGATTGGAACTCGGATTCTTTATAAAGAAATAAAGGGCTCCAAACCGAATACGATAGGTTAAAGGGAATTTTTACTTAATGTTTTGAATTAAGTAAAGGGAGGCGAAGATGAAAATGGTTTATGTTAAACCTGGAATTTTATAAGAATTTATAAATGGAATATGAGTTTAAGTGTCGTTTTTGAATTCAAATACTTAAGAAGGAAATTAAGATAAACCAAATGATTTTGGAAAGAGATTTACCAAAAAGAAGATTTAAAGGTAAGCTTGCTAAACGAGATTTGGAAATGGAAATTGAGATATTAATATCGGGTTTTTAAATTATGACTCGTATTTACCTGAAGGTAAGAACGTGGTTGGTCAAGGTCTGAGAGGTAATTAAAATACCCCAACTTGAACGACTTCGGGACGACCCAAAGATAATACTAGTTGGTAATGACGAGAGTGTGCGATAAGATTTCCAAGATAACAGAAATGAGATTTCCCTAGTAATGGAATTAAAAGGAAATTGGGCGATGACTTTAAAGGCCAAGTGATGCTGAGTACTAGACCAGTGAATGTATTTCTTTTGTTTTCATGGATGTTTACTTGATAGTTAAATAACCGACTATCAAGTCTGGCCATTGCGATTGTTGGTATGGAAAGACCGGGATCGAAGGTATATTCGAAAACCATTCCAACAAATACGAAAATATCAGAAGATCCGACGACGATCGAGATGGAGCATGTGAAGACCATAGATCTTCATGAAGCGGAAGAACCACTTACAATCTCTGATTCGCGCCGGAGATATTCTGGGGTTCTGTCGTGGTTGGGATCTGTGGATTGCAAGGGCTATCGCTACTGATCCATGGGGTGATTCCTATATTGGATGCAGTAGGAGAGTACCTTCGGTTCATCCTGTTCCTGGGTGACTTGTATGGACGAATGTCTGACAGAGTATTTCCAAAGGAATTACCTGCATTGATTTCTCCAAACGTACCATAGTTGATGGCGGAGAAATGGTTATTCTCTAGCCAGATAGCTAGAGTATGTTTGTGGACGTCAATCAAGTGTGATCTGGCGGATCTGACGATGTGGCATTCAAAGTGTATGATGATCAGATGTGCTCTGACTTCAGGCCTCATCAACCGGGAAATGACAAAAATCGGGCAGGCAGCATGGCTATGTGGGTCGCTCCCATTAGGGTGTATTATCACCTATCTAGAGAAATTCCTTTTGTTTCTTATTCTATCGATTCTGCCCATTCGGGGACGGTGGTTTGAGTCCAACCGTCGGTGATATACATTCGATACACTCAAGCGAAATGAGTGGTCGGTCATGTGAGGGCCGGGTTGCAAGATGTTCTTGTTGAACCCTGTGTATTCGCCTCTAGAGATACACGTGCGGAAGGTGGTCCCATACCTTGTCAAGTTGGAAATCCAATATCCAATAAGCGCCCGCGGTTTTCAATTGTATACTATATACGGGGAGCGTGAGATGCAAGCGTTCCTCTAGATTTGTTAATTATTTGTATCTAGACATTATCATAATATCAGATTCAAGATATTGATTTCAAAACTGGTTTGGGTCATCGTAAGGTAAAAACCGTCCGTGTTTATGTGTGGACCAGTCTTACGATTATCTTTTCTTTCGAAAGGATTTTAACTTTAAAATCAAGTTGTGTGATACTTAATTGTTGTGCGAGTTTATCTCACTCTGGTCCACCAGACTGACCCGGTGTTTTGTAAATGCTCGGGTTAGACCGAGGTGTACAGGTTCAGGTTATCAGATACTGAGAAGTCCGGAGACAAGCTGAAGATGTTCAGATGAATGATATTCCGCTGTGTGATTATATATATATGAGGACAGATTATCAAAACTGTCCAGATGTGTGTTGTACTCTGATATTGTAAGTATTTTCAAAAGCTCTCAATAAATGTTGTTTCTGTATTATATTTTGTTCCACTGCGATGTGAGACTCTGTGTTGTGGTGTTTTCTTCTTCTTCTATTCTAATATTTCTTTCTTTCTTATCTCACCCTCTAATTTCTTTCTAGACGCTCCAGTGTTTCGGTGTTTGGAGGATCGGTATAGGATACGGTAAAGGTATTTATATCGATTTTCGAGGCCGAAAACCGCTGGGTCGTTACACACGGTGTCTCCTGTTTCATCAAATTTCATTAACGAACGAAAAAGATATTATTTTTTAAAGTTTTGCAACACTTAAAAGTGTTATTTTCAATTCAAAATAATAAAGGTCGAACCTTTATCTTTTGTTCAGAACTAGGTTTGGGATTTTCGCAAAATCCGTGAAGTATGGGGATGATCGGCGGTGCTGACGTGAAAGAGGGGGGTGGGGGCTTCCTGTCGACGGTGGTGCGGTCTCCTCCGGTGTCCTGTGGCATTGTCGGCGGCGCTGGGAAGTCCCGAAGTTTGGGGGCTCGATTCAGGCGGAGGAGGTGATGGTGGAGGTCGCGTCGGGGTCGGATGTGAAGAGGGGGCGAAGGCGAGTCGAGTGGTGGTGGTGGCGTCGGCTGTAGGTGGCGGTGGCTGCCGGAAAAAGGGAGGGAAGGTCGAAGCAACGTGGATCGTCGAGAGCAGGGTGGCGGCTAGGGTTTTCCATAGTTTTTTTTTTTAAAGAAAAAATCCTATAGGCCGGGGATTTATAGGAAATTTTAAATAGTGTTTTTACAAACGAACTCGAAATCAAACCCAACGACTGTCGCCTCTAGCTAAATACCCCCATTCCGGACACAATGGGATATGTTTCGTTGGCCAATTCGACTGTTACAGTTGGTTATTTTTCAAATTAAAGTATAAAACATTTTATATTCAATTTGAACGTACATTTCAATTTGCCAGGGCCACAAACTGAATCAAAAAATTCCAGAAAAATAAATCTAGCTTTGTTTTGACGATACGGTCCTAACAAAACCTGTTTCGTCGAATTCTGAGCTCGTTTGAAAAATGGCCATTTTTAGGTCGACCCATTTTAACAAAAACTGACCAATCACATTTTCTTTTGCCCCGCTCACATACTAGCTTCAAAAATTATGAAATTTGAAACCTAGCAATAATTTGACATCCCGGACCCAACAAAAGTGGTTTCGTCGAATTCCGAGGTCGTATGAAAAATATCAATTTTCAAGGGCTATATATGCTATATAGCGACCTTTCTGAAAATTCATTTGGCCATAACTTTTGATTCCTGTTATGAAACTTCGATTTTTCAGATTCGTTAGAAAGCTATTCATAAACAGATTTAAATATTTTCAGTTTCGCTAAAATCCGTTATATTTTCCACCCGGTACAATCAGACAAAGTTTGTATTCAAAATTTTCAAACTGCCATACTAGCCTCGATTCTTTATTTTATTGAAATATGCTATTTCAATTATTCAAATTCTTTGGTAATAACCAATTTTAAAAATTTTAAATTGGTTCACATTTTCCGAGTTATTACATCACGGATCCAACAAAAGTGGTTTCGTCGAAAACCGAGGTCGTTAGCAAAATTTCCATTTTTAAGAGCCAAAATTCCATAGCGACTATTCTGAATTTTCATCTGGACATAACTTTTGATCCCCGCTATGAAATTTCAATTTTTCGAATTTGTTGGAAAGATATTATCAAATAGATTCTGATATTTTTGGTTTCACTAAAATTCGGTTTATTTTGCACCCGGTACATTCATTTGAATTTTGAAATCGAATTATCGAACTACCGCGCCATTTTCAATTCCTTTTATAATTTAAAATAAATATTTATATTCTAACGATGATCTATATAAATATATACATTCTATTTCTATTCCAAATAAATTTCTCGTCGTTTTTTATTTAAAACATTCGTTTTAAATAATCAAAATTCACTAAAATTGCCAAAATAAAAATTTTAAATTGGCTTGGATTTCCGGGTTATTACAATCTCCCCCACTTAAAATTTTTCGTCCTCGAAAAGCAACGAAGCCGAAAGTTGTTTCACAAATCAACCTCAACTTCCAGTATCTTCACTACAACTTAAGTTCTTTAACTTTTCAGTTTCTAAGAACCTTTCAAATTTTTCAAAAAATTTGGCTAACACCCTAAATTTTCGAAAATTTCGCCATAACCTCCCCTGCACCGGGGACTTCGGGATATTTCATATAGCCTCCCTTGGCCTTCTTCAACTCAAAAGAAAAAGAAAAATCCAAGCGGCTAGCCAATCGGCTCATAAAATCATCATCACCCAAACAAAACAGTAAATTATGGTAAACATGTACCTATTTGTCGGGCAAACAAATTTTATTCTTCTGCTCTAGCCTCCTTGCTATGACCTGTTCAATGTAAGTACATGTACATGCATGCAAATGCGATAAATTTTCAATACAATTCACTTTTTGATTCAATTGGCTAAATGGTTCAACTTTTTAGTTAATCAACCAATAATCAAACAACACAATCAGCAATCAATTAGTTGATTAGCTTTTCAAATTCATAATTTTGATATATAGCCAAAAATCACATTTTTGGTGCCAAATCACAACAATAGGCCCTATCTAATTTTGGTTCTCGCTCCAGTCAATTGGAAATATATAGATATCACACTTTCGAAACTCGAACATAAATACTGATGATGTAGCCACATCATCAGAATCATCCCCGGGTGTCTAGAATGTGCTTCTATATCTATCCAGTATATTGGAGGCTTCCAATACACGTGGATCAAACGTATATTAAAATCTCTATATACCTGATAGTCCAAACCAATATAAATAAATATTCAAATACGAATAATTGATTTAAATTTTCAAAACAAAAATTGTTTTGAATTCAAAAATATACTCTTCACACCCGTTCTAGGATATTACTGATCCTATCTCTATCGAGTCATTATTATTGGATATTACTAATCCAATTTCTGATGAATTCTTTCGTATGGTTCTAATGTGTCTTGTTCTCTGAGCTTTGTAAACCAAAGCTCTGATACCAAATGAAGTGACCCGAACTTCCCCGGTCTCCAAAGAGAAGAGAAAGGACGAATTACTTTGAAGACAAGACGAATCAGAATGCGGACAGAAGAACATTTCATTGTATATTACAACAATTCCATTAGAATACAAGAATATACAGAGTATAAATGAATATTACACAGAAATATCAGAGATTTAAATTACATTTAAATACATCGCAGCGGAAGATAATACAAAACAACACTAGAAGTAATACACGGATACAGAGCTTTCCGAGTATCATTCCAGTTGTAAATCAGGATCCTGTGAATATAAATCTGCAAAACCAAAACTACTAGCTTCCCATGTCAAAATAAGGGCACCCAGAGTTTAGGTTAAAACAATAAACTCCAGGTCAGTCATGGGATTGGTGTGAGAACTAAAACAGTTATTAATCTTTATTTTTAAAGTTAGGTAAATCAAGGGACCACGCCATATAACATGGAACGGGTTTCCTCCCAAGAATACCAGTGCATAAAACAACAACGCAATGCTAAATAAAGAAAAATGAAGCTATTATAAGACCAAGGTCCCATCACACAATGCAACGCAAGCCGGAGGATAGGGTTTTTACCTTATAATAGCCAAGAATGCTTGATATGTTTAAATTAAATCATTTGATACTATTATAAGTGCATAGTGTGTAAAACAACTTCAAATCATATGTATCAATCATAGACGGCATAAGCGCCCCATCCCACTATGTCGCCTCACTTGGCTCTACAAATAAAACCGCAAAGTCACGTATTGGAAGTTGGATTTCCATCTGTGAACCGAGGCAAAAGATAGTCCTCTACCGAATTTGAGACGCACTAGCCCGTGTCTCAGGCAAGTACTCAGTCAAGCCTTTGGATCCTCAAGGTCGGTCCACCGATGTGAATTAAAATGCCTGAACACTGCGTTTACCTACCCTTTGGGGTGTCAATGAGTCAACGAATGACTCCATCGGCTTCACATAGTCATCGATATATTCGAGGCACCTCGCAACAGCAACAACCATATAAGTCAAACTCGTCAGGGCATGTAAAACCACTGACGCCACTTCTAGCTAGAAAGAAACGCATGCCGTCCCTGACGTTCTCTCCCGTTTTTGGTTCACACCGGGGTGTGAGGCTCGCGAATGAACACTACACAAAGCTATGCCACACAGGCGGTGCTTCGATCATCAACACAAGACTTTGCTTTTCAACAGAAGCCTTGATCAATTGCCACTTAGGCTTGCCACACAGGTAATTCACTCCATGCGATGGATATCCATCAATATATAATCCCTGAGCTCGTACATCTCAGAGAAGGGCGTTAAGCAAGACAAAAAATTCTCCGCTGCCAAACAGATATATATTTAACAGAAATCAACCACACAGACTGAAATCCAATGTCAGACACACAGTCCATTTACAAGTTCATTCTGGGTCTGAACGAAATCGGAGGCACCTAGTACCCCGCATATCCATCGATCTCCAAGTACGTCTGGACAATCACCAACTGATTCTCTCCTCTTGGGTGTACGGCCCAATCAAGATCATCAGTAATTATCCAGACGACGTGAAGACCTCCGGTCTTCAACTTCATCTTCGACACCACGTCGAATCAGTTATTCAGAATGGGATAAACCCGATCTTTCTGAATAACCTGCGTATATAATAGACATGTGTTACACAAACATAACATAAGCCTTATTCCAATTCTTCAGTCACTAACCGTAAATTAACAAGAGAATAATTCCCCAAATATTAACCCCGAAGGCCGAAACCAACATCAGATCAATACCCAGGAAACCGTTCTGCTTAGCTAACCTATAGTTAGTTTATAAATTCCATATTCTTAGGGAAAGGTTCCCATTAATTTTATCAAAGATAAATTCCTTTAAATTTATTCTTTAATCTTCTTTTGAATATCAAGGCAAACTAGTCAGGATTAGCGACCCACACCAAAGTAATCATTTATTTTATATTTCCCAATCCCAACCTATTCATCCCATGAAGTAAAACTGGCAATAATTCATATCTAACACAACGGTGTTATCGGTAAATTCAATTACCATTTCACGTTCAAATCTAATTAAAGATTTAACTATCGCCTGGAGCAAAACTGGTGATACTCCATTCTCGATCTTTTCACTCTAATTAAAGATTCATTAAAACTCCACTTAGTTTTAATCTTTAACTGGGTTAAAGAATCAGTTTCATTTAAAACACGGTTCACGATTAACCCCAAAATCACATCACGTTTCATTCAGTCCCTAACCGTAAATTAGCAAGTGAGCAATTCCGTAGGTATTAACCCCGAAAGCCGAAACCAACATCAGATCAATACCCCAGAAACCATTCATCTTAACTAATCTCCAGCTAGTTTCTGATTTTCTTAACTCCTTTGGGTCTATGAACAGTATATTTGAAGATACCGTTCACGACAACCCAAAATCACATTCCATTAATTATCGTGTTAAAGAACAAGTGTTTTTTAAACACTGTTCACGATAAACCCAAAAATCAATTTCAATTCAATTCCCATTAAATATCATTTAATTGGTATTCTTCATTTAATCCAAATAAAAAGATTTAATCTTTTTCTCAACTGGGTCTAAGAACAGTGTTAATGAAGACACCATTCACGACAAACCCAAATCCAATTTGATATTAAATACAAGCCTCTGAATAGAAAATATACCGGCTTATATTCAATATCAAATTCTACGACTAACAAATATCGTATTGGAAATAACGATATTAACATATCTTTCAAATTCCCATAACAATATCTGTATCATCACGAAATCCAACATCAAAATATTCCGAAGACAATTTTGATTCAAATCCCTTCCAATTCAATTATTGGAAATTCTGGTTATATTTCAAAACCATTTCAAATTCACTTTATTTATTTCAAAAAATAAATGAATTACAATTCTAGTTCAAAACTAGTTCATTTCGATAAAAATCTATTTTCATCTTTTCAAATATGGAGTTTTTCATCCCAATTCTTACCAAATCATTTCTTATGATTTTACACAAATTGTTAATATTTTTAATAATTTTATTAAGGCCTGTACAGTCGATTTCCATCAACGGCCATCGAACTGCCCTTACAGCGACCTTTTCCAAATTTGATTCGGACATAATTCCAAATCCAACAGTTAAATTTCTAATTTCTAATGTTCATTAGAAAGCTCTTTTCGTTACGAACCCAATGGTTCCGGTTTTAGGAGAATCCGACGGTCGGATCTCCCGTATTATCCATTCGAAGTCAATGGTCGAAATTCGTGAACTGCCGTGGCGCGGCGCGTTCTATTTAGGCCATTATAATATATATATATATATATATATATATATATATATATAATATACTTCGTCGATTTCCTTTTAAAACGAATTTTATAAATGGTTTTAAATTCGTTTTCAAAACGACTTCAACTTCCATCTCAAATTCAAATCAAAATTGAATTTTCCAATATAAATTCGTTTTAAATTCATTTCAACTCGATTTCAATTCAAATCAATTTCAAATTCAAATCGGTTTCAATTCAAATCGATTTCAGTTCAATTTCAATACGTTTTAAATTCAATTCAAAACGATTTCAATTCTATTTTAATCTAATTCGAATTTCAATTCTATTTAGTTTAATTCGAATTTCAATTCTATTCAGTTTAATTTGAATTTCATTTCAATTCAATTTAATTCGAATTTCATTTCAATTCAATTTAATTCGAATTTAAATTCATTTCAAAATATCATATTTTGAAATCACTTTCGATATTCATTGTAAAATGAATAAAATCGATATAAATATCGTTCACGTCAAAATGGCGTCAATCTAATCTACACGGCTTCATATATATCGATTTCAAATATTTCTTTTTCAAATATTTCTATTCAAATATTTCTTTGTCAAATATTTTATTTCAAAACTGGAATGAGGCCCAATCAATTACCATATAATGTTAATTATATGGATTTTCTACCATACGTATATAACAACAACGATAAATCATCAACCATCATCCAAAGTGCGTTCTACACTGTATAAGCATCAAATATAAATATTTAACGCTTATAACAGTCTGTCAATCAATCGATCGACATACAACTAATTATTGGGATTAGTGTATGTTATATATCATCCCAATACCCGTGTGGGGTTTCAAACAATCAAACACAGATTTTATTTGTGCAGTTGGGCGATGTGTAAAATTTATCATCCCAATCAATATCAGTCAAATGTGTGTATATAAACAAATCGTCCGATTTGTTTATATTTATTTCTTTTTTTTACTACACGTTAAAAATCCTATTTTCAACTATAAAATATTTTTAACAATATAAATATTTTATTCCATTTCACATCTCATCACACAATCTACTACACATAAAAATCAAACAAACAAGCATACAAGCCGTCCATGGTCTGTGGACGACGGGTGTCGGGTGCTACTAAACACCGTCTGCATCCTAGTATATATTTTAACTAGAAATGAAAATATAAAGTGAGAAGTTCTCACAGAGGGTTCCACTCCGTCGTGCTTTGCTTCTGAACTGCTGAACCGTCTGGATCTGTTTGCAATTCTAATGCAGTCTTCTTCACGCTGTTCACAATAAAAATTATATTTTTATCACTTCATTTTAATAAATAAAAATCATATTTTTGTTTCTACTTCATATTTTTTTTTCCCGATGCTTCATTCTATATAAATATTATATTTTTGTATTTCTTCTTCATATATAAAGATCGAATTTTTACTAGTTACATAATATAAAAAACGTATCTTTATACTTTCTACAAATTAAAAGTCGAATTTTTATTCTTTCCAAAATATAAAAATCATATTTTTGAATGTACAATAAAAATCTTGTCTTTCTCAATTCACTTTCATTATAAAAACCACAACTTCTATTATATAAAAATTATATTTTTATTCGACTAAAATTCATATCTTCTTCTAATCAAAGATTATATTTCTAATTTGCTACTAACTATATAAAGATAACATTTTTAATTAGCTTCTAACTATATAAAGATAACATTTTTAATTTTCAAACCAAAGCGAATTTATATAAAATTTCTGATTTAAACTAGGCTAATAAAAATAAAACTGATTTTTAAATTATTAACACTAATTACTAGAAAAGAAATAAATAAATTCGATCTAAATTACCTTTTCTCTTTTATTCGCAGGGGGGGGTCGTCTGTGCATCGACTGGAAGTGAAGCGGGTATTGGTGGTCGGCGCAAGGTGGTTTGGGGGTTCGGCGGTTTTTGGGGAACAGAGAGAAGAGGGAGAAGGAGAAGGGGAGGAGGCGTGCGAGAGGAGGAGGGGAGCGGGGCGATGGCGACTGCGGTGGAGGATGAGGCGGCGGTGGCTCCCCTGAGGAGCGACGACGGGTCGCGATGAGGAGGGGGCTATGGTTCCAGCGTTTTTTTAATTTTATTTTCTATTGGGTTTGACTGACAAAACGGGGGGAGGAGTTTTGACCACGTGAGAGGGAGTGAGAGGGTTTTCTTTTATTTTATTATTTAATTATTTAATTTCAAAAAGTACCTTTTTATTTTGAACTCGAAATCAAACCCACCGACTGTCGTCCCTAGCTAACTACCCCGTTCCAAACACGATGGGATATGTATCGTAGGCTTATTCGACTGTTTCGATCATTTTTCGTCAAAGTCAAAATATAGCTCTATATATTGAATTTGAACGCACATTTCAATTTACCGGGGTAATATACTAACTAGAAAAATTCCTGAAAAATATTTTCTAGCTTCGTATTGACGATACAGTCCTAACAAAACTAATTTCGTCGAATTATGAGACCGTTGGAAAAATGGCCATTTTCCAGTCGATTAAATTCAACTGAAACTGGTCAAACGCGTTTTCCTTTTCCACGCTCACATATTGATTCGAAGAAGTACGAAATTTGAAACCTAACAATAACTTGACATCACGGATCCGACAAAAGTGGTTTCGTTGAAAACCGAGGTCGTTTGCAAAATTTCCATTTTTAAGGGCCGAAATTCTATAGCGACTATTCTGAATTTTCAACTGGACATAAATTTTGATCCCCGCTATGAAATTTCAATTTTTCGGATTCATTGGAAAGATATTATCAAATAGATTCTGATATTTTTGGTTTCACTAAAATCCGATTTATTTTACACCCGGTACATTCACTTGAATTTTGAAATCGAATTATCGAACTACTGCGCCATTTTCAATTCCTTTTATAATTTGAAATAAATATTTATATTCTAACGACGATCTATATAAATATATACGTTCTATTTCTATTCCAAATAAATTTCTCGTCGTTTTTATTTAAAACATTCATTTTAAATAAACAAAATTCGCTAAAATTGCCAAAATAAAAATTTTAAATTGGCTCGGATTTCCGGGTTATTACAATTTTAAACAAAGAATTTCTTTAAATAAAGAATACTTTTAGAAGATATTGTAATATAAAGAGTATTTTTCATAAGGAACCTTTTTATATAATTAATATTTTTAAATAACGGATATTGTAAAATATTATTCAACGAATAATAAAATGATGATTTCTATGTCCGTTTTGGATAAACACAAAAGATTATAAAAAAAAATTTATCGAAATGAATGAGCTATTGACTAGAATGAATCTATTAAATTAAGATTTAATGGTGTCCTCTAACTAATTAATATTTTGTTGAAATTTAATAAAAGAATTGGATTTTGGGTTGTCATGGATGGTGTCTTAAATAATACTGTTCTTAAACCCCGTATGAAAGAATAAATCTTTTAACTAAGATTATTAGAGTTTCAAATTATATTTAGTATTGAAATAAATTGATATGTGAATTGGGTTTACCGTGAACTGTGTTTTAAACGACATTATTTCTTTAACCCAATTAACAATGAAAATATATTTTGGAATTTATAAATCTTTTTATTAAGATTTAAAAAGAAATTTTCCAAAGCCAAGTTTTCCAATTTAATATATTAAATTGGAATTGAGTGGAAATTCGATTTGATAATAATCGTGATAGGCTTCTATAAAAGAAGACTGTTACTATATATGGAATTTAAAAGGCTTTGCCGTTATTCCACTTATATTATTAGTCTGATACAGAAATTTATATCGATTATATATTGATTTGATTTCTGTGGAATTTCCATATTTAATGGGAAGTGATTTTTGGTTTATTGTGAACTGCGTTTAAATGACATTGGTTCTTTAACCCAGTTATAGATAAGATTTATTTCTTAAAAATTGAATAATCATAAAGTTATGATTTTTGATATTAGAACCAAATTGGAGTTTTAATGAATCTTTAAAAGAAGATTAAGGATTATATTTAAAAGAATTTATATTTGATAAAATTAATGGGAACCTTTCCCTAAGAATATGAATATTTTAATAAAATAATATTCTGAATTGGAAAGAGGCGTTGGATGTGTCTTTATAGCACTTGATTTTCAATTATAAAAATATGCGAGTTATTCGAAAAGACTCGGTTTAACCCATTATAAATAATTACTACGACGATTAAAAGTTGAAGATATTGAAGACGGTGATTGAAGACCGGCGATTTTCACATCGAATGGACAACTACTGATGCCTAGCACTGGGTCGCTCCCAGTGAAAGGTTAAAGTGGTAGTTGTCCGGATATGTGAGCACCTCACTTCCGTATTGGACATACGGGACGAGGAATAAGGTGCCTCCGGTTTCGCTCAGATCCAGAACGGACTTGTAAATGGATGTGTGTCCGACATTGAATTTCATTCTGTGTAATTAAATTGGTATCTATTAATATATATATATATCTGTTGTGGCGTAGAATTTATTCCCTCTCTTAACACTCTTCTTTGAGACACACGAGCTCGAAGGTTATATATTGGTAGTTATCGATCGCATGGTGTGAACTGTCAATGTGACATGCCAAGATGCAATTGATCGAGGCTTTGTTGAAAAGCAGAGCCTTGTGGATGATGGTCAAAGCATAGCTTATTTAGGCATAGCTTTGTGTATTACGTTATGTCGCGAGCCTCACACCCCGGTAGAGTCAAAAACGGGACAAGTGAACGCAGGGAGTGCACACGTTTCTTTCTAGCTAGAAGTGGTGTTTGGGTTTTTACAAGGCCCGACATTTTTACTTATGTGGTTGATGGAATGAGGCGCCTCAGATATTTTTTATTGTTCGCCAATGGCCAATTTATAGGTCCAATAGGATTGGGGACCGTGTGTTCAGGCATAACTAATCCACTAGCGTTATTTGTGGACCGGCCCTGCTGTATCAAAGGGTTCACTACAGGGAATCCTGAGACTTTGCTAGAGTGTCTCGAAAAGAAAAGGAGATCGTTCCTAGCCTTGACTCTTGATGGAAACCCAATTTCCAATACGAAACCATGCGGTTTTGATTGTAGAACTAGTATGGCGACATAGTAGGATGGGGTACTATGCCGTCTACGATTGATACATTATGATTGAAATGTTTTGAAAACATATATACACTAATAATAATATCAAATCCGTTTTTATTGTATCAAGCATTTTTTACCATTATAAGGTAAAACTCTATCCTCCGGTTTGCGTTGCATTGTGTGATGGGACCTGAGTCTTACAATGGTTTCATTTTTCTAAAAAGCATTGCGTTGTTTTAACGATTTACTTCATTTTTGCACTAACAATCCAATGGAGTAAACCCGTTCCGCGTTAGCGGCGTGATCCTGTGATTAGCCTTATTACCAATTAAGTTAAGATTTCTCATACCAGTCCCACGACTGACCCGTAGTTTGTTTCACTTTGCACACTCGGGTGCCCTCTTTTCCACACGGGCAGTCGAGTAGCTTATTTTGCAGTTATATTGAGCAGGATTCTGGATCGAAGCTTAAAGCTGTGTCTAGAGCATTGGTAGTCTTTCGCTGTGTTAATTTAATTATTCCGCTGCATTGTATTAGTTTTGTTGTAATTTAATCTTTCGCTGTATTATTTATCGAATGTACTCTGATATTCTATACTCTGATATTCTGCACTCTGATGTAACATTATTATAATGTTTATAAAAGTCGTTGTTATCTGTTCTAATGTGTTGTATTCCCGGAGTTAACGTATTCGGGTTTTGAATGGTCTTGGTCGATTTAGCGATCGTAGGTCCGGGCAAAATCCTTATCGTTACAGACTGGACTGGACGGAGGTATGTCCAGTTTCCATCCTAAAAAAAATTCGGACCGAACATAGAATGGACGAAATTGTTTCTCGAACAAAACTTCTTGTCTTAATTCGTGTCCTAAATAAAATCGGTCGAATACAGACATACATTTTTCGGACACGGACACGAGCGGACCCAGTCGGACATGACTACTTATGTCATATTTTATACTTTTTATTAGGTTCTTTCTTGAACATATATCGAATTACAAGGAAATCGGACGAATTCAAAAGAACACGGACTGGACGTGATTTATTCTCGTACAAATTTTGTTGTCCTAACTCGTGCCCTAAATGAGAGTCAAACGAACTCGGATAGACGTATTTCGGTCACGGGCACGAACGAACGTCGGACATTCGTACAAAATTTACAGCCATAGTGCATGGTAATATGGCAATAAATTTTGTGAATTAATTGTAACTTATTTCGAATTTATCACCAATGAATTAAATAGCAACTGGTTTCCCGCACAAATCAATTAATCTATTGCAATCGTTATTTTTAAAATTAGCTAACATTCAATGTATTTCTTTAATTACTATTCTTAATTAATGTTATCATTTACCTTACAATTTATACAAACATAATTTCCAAATATATATATTACGACACAATGTAAAATACACATAAATCCATATATATATATATATATATGTCCTATGCATTTATTTCTTTTTTTCTCATTTAATTATAGGTTATTGTAAAAATTTACAAAATTTGTTATAACAAAATGCCAGTTACTGTCTAATAGCTTAACAACTGCTCTGCTTAATAACATTTGTTGAAATCATTGCAATTAAATGTAAATTTCAAATTCATTAATATATATATATATATAAGTGTGTGTGTGTGTGTTCTATGCAGTTATTATTTTCTCATTCCATTATTGGCTGTTGCTATAACTACAACATTTGTTAATATCAAATGCCAGCTATTGTCTAAATAATTGGCAAATTTCACTATTAATTAAATTTTGCAGTTTCCACACCTTAAATTATTATTAATTGCTTAGAACAAACCATATTATTTAATTTTTACCACAAAATCACCAGATTACATATTTTAACCAAATTTCCTATAAAATAATATTAAATCAAATAATTTTGGATAGTGTAAATATATGGTTTGTTACACTCTCCCCCTCAAAACTTTTCATCCCCGAAAAGGAATGTAGTAAGGGTGTTGTCAATTCATATATATTTAATCATATAATTTCTTATTCAACTTAGAAACCATTAACTTATATAAAAAACTCAAAATTTCACAATAATTTCCAAATCATAAAATTTTTTAGTAGAGTCTCCTTCGTACGATTAGGTCCGTAAACAACAATATAATCATAAAAATATATCTCATCTAAGTGATGAGGCATCCCAAAAAGGGGAAAACAATATACAATGCTAAATTCGATATATAATTCGGTATACGTACTTTTCATTAGCGTTATTAGCAATTTTGCCTATTTTTAAGCAAGCAAAATGAACATTTTATGCGCGCCCTACTCCAAAAGAAAGCATGTGCATCCACACCTACTAAAATAGTAAACAACAAATAAGAACATACATAAAAAAGAGATAAATATATATGTTTAAAATAACATTCATGAAATAACAAATGCAAAAAAAGAAAAGGAAAAAAAAACAAATAAAATATCCAAACAATTATATTCATCCAAACAAGTACCATGACCAATTTTAAATGTTAATATTTTATTTGTATGACTTCATTTGTTCATTCCATTCTTAAATAATCCATATTTCATTTGTTATATTGCATTCCTATTTTTTCCAAATGTCTATGTTTTGGTTTATTGTTTATTACTTTATATCATTATTCAAATTGTTTACATTCACTCACTGACATTCATTTTATCAATAATTATATAGATTTACATTCAATTCATATTACTTTTAAGCTGAGTCACTTTACTTGTATTACATATATGCTTATTCAATTTTAATAATTCTAAATCAATTCAATTGATTCGTTATTATTCTTCTTTTATTAAATCTCATTTATCTTTTGATTTCTTTGCATCCGTTTAAACCACATCCATTATATTCAACATTAATTCTTATTAGTGCATTCCATTAACTTCATCACTTAAGCCTAAGTTAATTATAGTTCAAATTCATACAAAATTTTAATTAATTACCATAAATTCCATTTTACATTTCTTAAATTAATATATATTTCATCATTTCTCTTATTAATTATACAAGTTAAAGCGTTTCAATTAGATTCAAATTCACTATTTTACAGCTTTAAGAGTTCCCACTTTAATTTATTTCTCTTAGATTCATTTCTTATTTCGTAGTTCAAAAGTTTTATAAAATTTCATGTTTGTTCATTTCTTCATTTATTCTGGAACTTAAGAATTTAACTTCAGATTCATTTCCAAATCTACTTTCAAAATATTCTATATATTATATCTTTTATCTAAAACCATATCATAAAAGATTTAAATGAAATCTAGTTTCGCAAAACAAAGTATAAATGTTCTAAGTGATTTCCCCCACTTAGTATCTTGAAAAGAATGTCGATAATGCATGCACTCATCATCAAAATCATTTCCCAAGTACAAGAGGGGAATATACACTTATTTCTAAGATTCATTAGAAAACAATTTCTATATGAAACAACTTTTAAAATATAATTATATTATTTCAAACCATTTGCAAATTAATATTGCAAAACCACCCAAAATTAAGTTCTTAAATTCATATTTAACTTCTTATTCATTACCAATTAATTTCAACATTTCATTTTGTTAAACCATTCAATAACCAATAGTTTTAATTATTGATTAACCGAATAATAATAAATGACGATAATATAATATTATCATCAATAAAAAAATAAAAATAAAAACTCATAGAATTTCAAATAATTCTTTATATATATAAAATATAATTCAAACAATATTTTGTCAATGAGTCATATTCAAGTGTTTAGAAATCCTTATCGATGCATTGGTGTCCCAAGTACCGACCAGAATTCATAAATACTCAATAGAACAAATCAACATAATACAAACCATATTATATCGAAATTACAAATACATTCTCTCGTATACACTCAAACCCATTTAGGATATTACTACCCTATCTCTGGTGAGTTAATCACAAATAGACCCAGGGTTTATGCTAAACCAAAGCTTTGATACTAAATGTAACAACCCACATTTTTGACCGTTCAAATCGACAATAATCCTCAAATGTCGAATTAAACAAATCAAAAATACAGATAGTTATTGGGACTAATATAGGAAAAAGATGAAAGAAGAAAACAAATACAGAATCTCGTAGAGGAAGGACAAAATATAATAAATAAATAACAGTTCATGAAGCTGTAAAAAACATACATTTGATTATACACTTACAACGATTATCAGAGTTAACTGTTATACAACATACCAATATTTGCAGTAGAATAATAATAATAATATGATTGTCAAGCTCCATCTTCATCTTCGTAATAGTGTCTTCAATAACTGAAACTCAGGCTGACCCGAGCACAAATGAAAAGACAAAATTGTAACAACCCGAAAATCTGGGCCAGATTAAAATTTTTATTTTGGCAATTTTAATGAATTTTGAATATTTAAAATGAATTATTTTAAATAATAACTACGAGAAATTTATTTTGAATAGAATTAGAACGTGTATATTTATATAGATCGTCGTTAGAATATAAATATTTATTTATAATTATAAAAGGAATTGAAAATAGCGCGGTAGTTCGATAATTCGATTTCAAACTTCAAATGAATGTACAGGATTCAAGATAAACCGGATTTTGGCGAAACCAAAAATATTAGAATCTAGTTGAGAATATCTTTCCAACGAATCTGAAAAATCGAAATTTCATAGCGGGAATCAAAAGTTATGCCCAGTTGAAAATTCAGAATAGTCGCTATGTAAATTATATACGGCGCCAAAAAGTCACATTTTGCATACGGATGAATTTGGACTCGAAACCACTTCCATTGAGTTCAAAATGCTGTTTAGAACTCCGAAAAGTATAAGCTTCGATATATTCCGATATCCGGAATAGTGGCTATGGGCTGGAGTTGTTCGGTTAACAATACATAGCCCTTAAAAAGTGAAATTTTGCATACGAGCTCAGAATTCGACGAGATAAATTTTTATGTATTCACAATGACAAATTATTGTTGAGTTCCAAAGGGCGCTTCGAACGGAGTCAGTATGTGGCCGTGCGAGCTAAAACAGTTCAGGGTAAAACGAGCAGTCATTTTACAAAGGAACATTACGGATACGACCTCAGAATTCGATTCTACTTTTTTTTCTGGATTCGTATGGTTCAATAATGGTTAAATCCAAGAGGGCATGATTTTTAGAGTTAGTGTGTGAGCGTGCGAGAGGAAAAAGTGCGTCAAAATCGCATTTTTGAGCAATATCTGAGCATATTCGTGATTTTTTCGGACGGTCAAACGAACTCGGAATTCGATGAAACTTATTTCGTTGAACTCGTCTTCACGTCTACTATGTTGTGTCCGAAATCCGCGGCAATTGGATATCGTCGGCGTTTGGACGATAGGCGAGAAAAGGCATATAAACCACTTCTCTTCCTTTTCTCTTCATTATTTTCCTACCTCTCTTTTCTTCCTCTATCTCCAAAAATGGAGACCTCCTCCAAAAGCTCGCTGCCGCCCCTCCTCCTGCTGCCACCACTCACCGCCGCCGCTCCTCCTCCCTCCGGCGCCACCTCCTCCTCCTCCTCCTCTTCCTCCTCCTTCTCTCTCTCCAATTTGCAACCCTAGGCCCCAACCACCAACCACCACCACCGTGGGCCCCTCCTCCACCGCCACCACCCACCAGCACCCTCCCCACGCCCAATCAGGCCCAGCACCGCAAACCCCCAGCCCAGCTCCGGCCGTGGGCCCCGCTACACTCAAAAACTCATTTTCACCAAAATTCCCGTTTTGCATAAAATACCCTGTCTTTATTTCGCAAATAACTCACAAACCGTGCGTTTCTAGCCAAAGTTCCTCAAAACCAAAGTCGAAGAGCACGATTTTATCTTCGATTTGGTATACGATAAGTCCTAGTTTGCATTGCGGAGTTGTCGGGAAAACGCGTCCGAAGTCTGCTGTTCCAACACTGTCAAAATGCTGTCTTTTCGCGATTTCCGGCGAAATGGCACATTTTCGGGAGGAAGACCACTAGGAAAAAGTTGTTCAGAATGGCGTGCTTGTGTTAAAAAAAAAATGGTGTGAAGATTGAAGCTCGTTTGCAAATTCTGGGGCCAGAACAACAAATCCGGGCGATAGAAAATATGTGAGTTTTCTCCGTTTTAAAGCTTCTATGGGTTTTGACATATGAAGTAAATAAAAATATGATTTTTATATTATAGAGAGAATAAAAATCCGATTTTTAACTTATAAAAGATATAAAGATAAGATTTTTATATAGTGTAGATATTAAAAATATGATTTTTACTTAGGTAGAGTAATAAAAATATAATTTTTATCATATATAGATAATAAAAATTCGATCTTTATATAAGAAGTAGAAATATAAAAATATAATTTTTATATAGAAAGAAGCGTTGTAAATATATGAAGTGAAATAAAAATCTGAACTTTATTTTAATCGTGAAGTAGAGAGAATATAAAAATGTGATTTTTATATATGTAGTGGCTACGGACAACGAAAGTGACAAAAGGCGAGAACGACGAAAATTTCTACAAATGAAGTGTCGTGAAGTTGGGATAGCTATTGGTGAGAACTTCTCACTCAAATTTCCTTTTTCTAGTTATATATATACTAGGATGCAGACGGTGCTTAGCAGCACCCGACACCCGTCATCCACAGACCATGGATGGCTTGTTTGTTTAATTGATGTGTTGTGAAATTTGTTTGTGTTGTTGATGTGAAATCGATAATATAAATTAATGTGTTGAAATAAATTAATTATCGTTAAAAATACAATTTTTAACGTGAATGTGAGTAAATAAGAATTTATAAACAAATCGGCCGATTTGTTTATATACACTGATTTGACTGATATTGATTGGGTCGATAAATTTTACACATCGCCCAACTGCACAAATAAAAATCTGTGTTTGTTGATTTGAAACCCCACACGGGTGTTGGGATGAAATTTGGGTACACTAATCCCAATTATTTAATTATATGTCGATCGATTGGTCGACAGGCTGTGTAAGCGTTAATTATTTATATTTGATGCTTATGCAGTTGTGTTGTGCACTTTGGATGATGGTTGATGGTTTATCGTTGCTATTATATACATGTGTTGTATGGATTCCATATAATTAACATTATATGGTGATTGATTGGGCCTCATTCCAATCGGGAAAATAATGAATATTATAAAAGAAAATTCATGTGTTGAATATAAAAATAATCATGTGTTGATGATATTCATGTGTTGAAACTTTTTATGTGTTGAGTAAAATATTTTAACAATAAAATTTATATCTTTCTCATATTTAAAATTAGAACTACTTTACGGTTGAATTCTAATAAAAATCAAACGATAGATACCATAATTTTATAAAATATTTTACATAACAAAAATAGTGATGTGTTGACAGTACTCATGTGTTGAGATTAGTCGTGTGTTGAAAGAAATATAGATTCGTGTGTTGAATAGAATAAATATTCATTTGTTGAATAGAATAATGAGTTTATTGAAATATATAAAGCCGTGTTGATTAGAGTCGCGCTATTTTGACGTGAACGATATTTATATCGATTATATTCGTTTTTATAATGAATATAGAAAAGAAATGATTTCAAAATATAACGTTTTGAAAATATTATCATTTATATAGTAATGACATGAAATATTCAATTTTGATTTGAAATTGAATGTAGCGTTGAAATGGTTTTGAAAACGAATTTAAAACGATTTATAAAATACGTTTTAAAAAGGAAATCGACAAAATATATATAATATATATATTATATATATATAATGGCCTTAATAGAACGTGCCGCGCCGCGGCAGTTCGTAAATTTCAACCATTGACTTCAAATTGACGTTGCGGGAGATCCGACCGTCGGATTCTCCTAAAACCGGAACCGTTGGGTTCGTATCGAAAAGAGCTTTCCAATGAATATTATAAATCTGAAATCTAATGGTTGGATTTGGAATTATGTCCAAATCAAATTTGGAAAAGGTCGCTGTAAGTGCAGTTCGATGGCCGTTGATGGAAATCGACTGTACGGGCCTTGGTAAAATTATCAAAAATATCAACAATTTGTGTAAATCATAATATGTGAATGGGAAAGAATTGGGATGAAAAATTCCACGTTTGAAAGAATAAAAATATATTTTTGTCGAAATGAACTAGTTTTGAACTAGAATCAAAATCAATTTATTTTTGAAATAAATAAATTGAATTTGAAAGTTATTTTAAAAATAATCAATATTCCCAATACGTGAATTGGACTGGAGTTGAATCGAAATTATCTTCGGAATATTTCGATGTTGGAATTCGTGACTATATAGATATCGTTATGGGAATTTGAAAGATATATTTTATATTGTTATTTCCAATACGATATTTGTTGGTTTCAGAATTTGATATTGAATATAAGCCGGTATATTTTCTATTCAGAGCCTTGTATTTAATATCAAATGTGATTTGGATTTGTAATGAATGGTATCTTCATTAACACTGTTCTTAAGCCCAATAGAGAAAAAGATTAAATCTTTCTATTTAGATTTAATGAAGTGTATCAATTAAATGATATTTAATTGGAATTGAATTTGAATTGGTTTTTGGGTTTATCGTGAGCGGTGTTTTGAACAACACCTGTTCTTTAACCCGATTAACAATAGAATGAGATTTTGGGTTTATCGTGAATCGTGTTTTAGATGACATTGGTTCTTTAACCCAGTTAAAGACAGGATATTGATTTTTGAAAAGATTAAAACTAAGTGGAGTTTTAATGAATCTTTAATTAGATTGAAATGTGAATTGATAATTTAAATTATCAAATCTGAAAGGTGATCGAGAATGGAGTACCACCAGTTTTGCTCCAAAGCGATAGTCAAATCTTTAATTAGATTTGAACGTGAAATGGTGATTAATTTTACCGATAATACTGTGGTGTTAGATATGGAGTATTACCAGTTTTGCTCCAGGGGATGAATAGGTTGGGATTGGGAAATAAAATAAATAATTACTTCGGTGTGATTCGCTAATCCCGACTAGTTTGGAAAACCATAATATGGTTTGAAATGATATCCAAAGGAAGATTATAGAATAAATTTTGAAGAATTTATCTTGGATAAAATTAATGGGAACCTTTCCCTAAGAATGTGATTTTGTGAATAAACGAACATTCTGAATTGGAATGAGGCGTTCGTTGTGTTTGTGTAACATTTGTTTACTATATACGTGGGTTATTCAAAAAGGCCGGGCTATACCCATTCTGAATAACCGATTCGACGAGATGTCGAAGATGAAGACGGTGGTTGAAGACCGGAAGTCTTCACATCGTTTGGGTGATTACTGATGATCTTGATTGGGCTGTACACCCAAGATGAGGGAAACAGTTGGTGATCGTCCAGACGTACTTGGAGATCGATGGATATGCGAGGAAAGTGCCTTCGGTTTCGTTCAGACCCAGAACGAACTTGTAAATGTATTGTGTGTCTGACATTGGATTTTATTCTGCGTTGATTGATCTCTATTAAATATACATCTGTTTGGCAGCGGAGAATTTATTCTCTTGCTTAACGCCCTTCTCTGAGACGTACAAGCTCAGAGGTTGTATATCGATGGACATCAGTCGCATGGAAGTAATTGCCAGTGTGGCACGCATAAGTGGCAATTGATCAGGGCTTCTGTTGAAAAGAAAAGTCTTGTGGTTGATGATCAAAGCACGGCCTGTGTGGTGTAGCTTTGTGTGTGACGTGAATTCGCGAGCCTCACACCTCGGTATGAGTCAAAAACGGGATAGTGACCGCAGGGAGAGCATGACGTTTCTTTCTAGCTAGGGTGGTGTCAGTGACCTACCAGTCCTGACATTTATATACTTTTCACCTGTGTGGTTGTTGGATACGAGGCGCCTCGGATATAGGTCTGTAAGGATCGGGAAACGTGTGTTCAGGAATAATTAATCCTCCAAAGTTAGGTGAGGACCGGCCCTGAAGATCCAAGGATCATAGTGGGGTCCTGGGACATTTGCTAGAGTGTCTCGAACGCGGAGAGGAGCTTGCCCCTTGCCTTGACTCATGATGGAATCCAATTTCCAATACGTGTGTTTCGGTTTTATTTGCAGAGCCTAGTATGGCGACATAGTAGATGGTAGTTATGCCGCCTATGATTGATATTTATGATTTGAATTGTTTTGACACTATACACCTATAATAGTATCAAATAATGTGTTTTAAACGTATCATGCATGCTTTGGCTATTATAAGGTAAAAACCCTATCCTCCGGCTTGCGTTGCATTGTGTGATGGGACCTGGGTCTTATAACAGCTTCATTTTTCTTTGTTTAGCATTGCGCTGTTTGTTCTATGCACTTGTATTTTTGGGAGGAAACCCGTTCCGTGTTATACGGCGTGGTCCCTTGAATTACTCTATTTTAAAGTAAAGTTTTAAATAACTATTTTAGTTCTCACACCAGTTACATGACTGACTTGGAGTTTATTGCTTTAACCTAAACTCTGGGTGCCCATATTTTCCACACGGGCAGCTAATAGTTTTGGTTTTGCAGATTTATATTCACAGGGTCCTGATTTACAGCTGGAACGATGCTCGGAAAGCTCTGTATCCGTGTATCTCTTCTAGTTGTGCTTTTGTATTATTTTCCGCTGCTATGTAGTTTATTGTAATCTCTGATATTTGTTGAATGTAATTTATTCATTTATACTCTGTATATTCTTGTATCTGATGGAATTGTTGTAATAACAATGAAATGTTCTTCTGTTTGCGTTCTATTTTGTCCTGTTCTCAAACGATAAGGGGTTTTCGAACGGTCTTAGTCGGTTTAACGATCGATTTGGATCGAGCAAAATTCCTTGCCGTCACAAAAATACTCGGATCAAAACTAAAATATTCTCATATTAGTTAAATCCAATTCATGTGATAATATGAGTGCAATAACTTAAGAGATGTTACGGGAATTTAGATCTCCTAAGGATCCGTGAAACTAGATACTATATAATGCGATACACTATACGACAACGTTAACTCAAAATCATAGGGGGCTCGATCAGGATAATATGACAAGGCACACGAGGAATGCCCGGAATAGGAATATACTAGTTGCATGCCCGGACTGGTGGTAACACATAGCCGCGGCTACCGCCCACCTCGAACAACACTCCCAAATCATGGAGCATCAAATCAAATCAATCAAACTGAGGGACTATAGTAATAAAGGAAGAAGTTTTGCCAATGGAGGTAGCTAACCCCACTTGATCACGGTATAGCCCTATTTTAGTCATATTAATTATGACCAGAAGATCAAGGACATCCATCATCGTTCTCTTATTTCTTTCCAGTAGCGTTCTCCAAAGCAACCTACTTCCTTTTGGAACTCCATTGCGTGCATAGCTGTTAAAGTAGTTTTTGGTATTGGCAGAGAGTATGACAATATCCGATCCTAGTCTCTTTAACAACCAAATGTTACATTTTTCACAACGGTCGGTTCTTTTACATTTCAAAGAGATTCATACTTCATATCAAAATATCAGAATTTTCTTTTAAACACATTTCAATAGTCAAAATAGATTATTTCATATTAAAATCTCCATTTAAAACAAAACTTAAAATCTTGAGACAAACCCAACTTTAAAATAATTTGGATATTAAAATAGTTAAATGGACATTTAAAATGGTTTAGATATATAATTGAAATAGTTGAAAACAAATAGTTTGTATATAAAATAAAATTATCAAATTTTGTAAAATCTACAGTTAAAATATTAAAGTGGTTTATAAAATAAATAGTAAATTATTAAAATTGTTTATTTAAAATAATTAATAATAATAAATAGTTATAAGGTAAAGTAGTTTATAAAGAAAAATAATAATTATTAAATAGTTTATAAAACTGTTTAAATTACTATAGTTGGACTTTGAATCGTTTCTAAAAAAACAATGTAGAATCATATTCCAGTTTCAAATCAACTCAACTAAATTTCGATATCTCAATTCAAAGGACTCAACTTCCCATTTCTATTTCAATTCAGTTTAACAATTCGATTCAAACAATTCAATTCAAATATTTGAAATTTTAATTATGATTCTCACTTTGAATTATTCCAATTTATAAAATCTAGAGTTCACAAATTAAATAAAACTTTAAATCAAGTTAATTTAAAGCAAATTTCAAAGATGGATAACAAATTCAATTTCGATAAATTCTATTCATATTCAATTCAGCTTTTGCTTCAGTTATCCACATTAACGAATCCTTTAAAATCGAAAATTTTAATTTCAAAGCTCAAAGTTCAAATTCAAAGAAAATTAATTAATAATATCATTTATATGGTTTTTATACAATATTCCAAAATCCAAAGGTTAAAACAATTTTTATTTAACCGACCAGTGTCCGTATATAATTTTCTATCCTATGGCCATGTAATACTTAAAATTTAATTTTAGTATTTTGGGAAAGGATATATATCATTTCAATCCAAATCAAGGTCATAGGTATTTTTCATTTCAACCTGCGTTCTTAATTCATTTTAATGATTAATCGTGGGTTTATTCGATGCCCGTTGCATCTAGAGTAAATGTTTGGGATTAATCAACGCAAACAATGGTTATATATAATCAAGGTGAATGATGGGGTAACTTCATATAATTCAACATCAAGATGTCAAACATATCAAATTCAAGCCATACATCATATTAATACATCCAAGCAGTTCAATATCGTATAAACTTAGTAGTTATCATATGTCGGGTTTTTAAACTGGGAATTAAATGTCAAATTTTAACTTAACTGTAAAATAAAATCTAACAGTCAAATTTAACTATACTATCAATGCAAATAAATTTAAATATGCAATTTAAATTACCAAACATCAATCAATACAATCATATCATGGTAAGATATTAATTTAACTAATATTAGCAAACTTTAGTTAGGCGTGAGTGGGTATAATCACTCACCTTTGATTTCAAACGAGATTGGAATGCAAAATTTAGCTCAAAATTTTACCGTCTTAGAATTCATCCAAACTTGCGCCATCGCAAAGAGCTCATCAATACGATTCTAATGCAATAAACTGCGCGTCAAACTGAGTTCGTATGAAAAGGTTATACATGATACAAGTTATACGAATTTGAATTTGAATTAAACACAATAAAAAATAATTTCTCACAGCAAATGCCACGTCATCCTTCTTCTCTCCCACATAAAACGTCAATACAACAAATTCAAATCATCCATATCCAAAAACAGCCCCCATTCACTTCCACCTTCCATGCCCATCTCTATATGAAATGTCAAACCGATTTCACTGATATTCTTCTCTTCATAAACTCTACCAAGACATCACCAACCAGACCAACTAAGTCATCACAATAAAATCGCGTTCTATGGTGTTCTTCATGCATAATGCTACAATTATCGATATCTTTTCCCATCGATTCTTCTCAACTTTTGACACCCGATGCTATTTCAGCCTATGTGAACTCGAATACTATATTTAATCGCGAATCAATCCTTGTATTAACAAAAATATGAACCCTAAACAATAAGCCACTATGACATGAACATGTCGATCTCCCAATCATGATCACACCTTAAAATTTGCGCACCATCGAGAAGCTCTCCCTCATACGAACTCAACGGATCAATATTCGCGTGATTTTATTGAGTATCTATTCTTATTTAAATTGATGAAGATTTAAGGATAATGCCGCCATGTTTTATTTTGGCTACCGGTTAGAAAAAGAAAAGTGATTAGTGGATTTAGCTTTAAGATGGGAATGTTATTGTATTGAGCATTTATTTATTTTTATTTATTTATTGTGTGCAGGAAACATTAATATGATTGCCATCTTTCATACACAGTTTTTGAACATTACCATTTTTAATTATACACACACACACACACACATATATATACACCATGAAATGCTCAACAACATTAAGGGAAGTAACAAAAATATTATGGCAATAAATTTCTTTTAACACATACGTGCACGCATAAATTTCTATTCACCTGTTGCCTTTCTATCTTCACTTGTTACCTTTCTATCCATTTGTTTGGTTTCGCACGTATATACAAAATATGCTATATATATATATATAAATATATATATATATATATATGCATGGCAATATGACAATAAATTTTGTGCATTAATTGTAACTTATTTCCAATTTATCACCAATGACCTAAATAGCAACTGGTTTCCCACACCAATCAATTAATCTATTGCAATCGTTATTTTTAAAATTAGTTAACATTCAATGTATTCCTTTAATTACCATTATTAATTAATGTTATAATTTACCTTACAATTTATTCAACATAATTTCCAAATATATATATTACAACACAATGTAGAATACACATAAATCCATATATGTATGTATATATATATATCCTATGCATTGATTATTTTGTTTCCCATTTAATTATAAGTTATTGTAAAAAATTACAAAATTTGTTAATAACAAAATGCCTATTATTTCCTAATAGCTTAACAAACTGCTCTGCTTAATAAAATTTGTTGAATTCATTGCAATTAAATGTAAATTTCAAATTCATTAATATATATATTTTCTATGCAGTTATTATTTTTCTCATTCCATTACTGTTTGTTGGTATAATTACAACATTTGTTAATATAAAAACTGTTAGTTACTGTCTAAATAATTGGTAAATTTCACTGTTAATTAAATTTTGCAGTTTCCACACCTTAAATTATTATTGACTTCCTAGATTAAACCATATTATTTAATTTTTACCACAAAATCACCAAATTATTTATTTTAACTGAATTTCCCATAAAATAATATTAAATTGAATAATTTTGGACAGTGTAAGTATATGGGTTATTACAGTCTATTACATGACTAGTCATTTGAGGCTAATATAAACGTTGCTTCATAACCTTTTTTTGCTAATTTAATTCTGTTAGAATGGTCCTCGTAATCTCTTCTAAGCATCGCTTAACCATCTTCCTATTTTTCAAACTAGCACATTTCAAATAAGGGAGCGAATACCCATTCTTTTAAAGCACTCCATTCAGCATACTAAAAGTTGGAGTTTGATGCCTTAATCTTCTTGCTTTCTTTTTATATGCTAGAACTTTCCCGCTCCTCGGTTACTTAACAATGGATATCATCCAATTGTTCTCATATTGGTCATTTGTCTCTGTATAGCCTGAAGTTAGGCAATTACGTGAATGAAAAATACAATAAAATTTAAAAAACATAATGTAACGTAAATCGATAGACTAAATCCCATCGTCGATTAAAAATGTACTACAAAAACCCGAAGGAAAATAACTCAAAACAGAGCTAAAATAATAAACTGGATCTAAGTGCTCAGAGAATTGAAAAGAAAACAATTGATTAATCACCTTTAGTTAATACGAAATTTAGAACAAAAATAAAAATATATGAATGTTTGAGTAAGTGAGTTTGGACAAATGACCGAACATTTCTGAATTACACATAATGTAACTGATCTGTTATGGCCACTACGAATTATCATTGCAATTTTATCTTGACAACTTAACAATATTAGAGTGTTATATAATGCTAATATATAAATTTGCAACCATATCATAAAGTAGATGATGCTAGGAGCACTCGTGTTCATATGTGTAGGATAACATTAAATTATAGACAAATGAGGTTCGTTGCCTTATTCGAAAGATAAATTGTTGGGAGTATACGACAGAGCGATCAATGTTGTAATAATAAATCATGGTGTATAAAACTTATGGTCATTGCCTTTTTGTATGATGTATACACGAATGGTCATTGTTTTAACATCGTGGGCTGGATATGACGCAGTGTCATTGCCTTACGGTCAAAAGATGTGCACAACACTAGGGTATTGTCTAAATGCTCCAACATTGATTTATAAAACAAGCGGCCGCTACTGATGGAATGTACATGTGATATTTGTCATATTATATATATATATATATATATAGTTTTCCTGGTTTATCATGGATACTTAATAATATTATCAAATGGTTATAACCAACATGTCATAGAAGTTGGCTAAAACAATGTAGCAACCCGAAAATTTGTTATTAAAAATTTGAATACCTAATTGATGTTAAATATTCTGTTTGAGATTTAACAAGTTATAATTCCTTTTAAACTTAATTTTGTTATAAAAAAATTCATTTCTTATCATTAAAATAATGTTTATTATGATTTAATGGTCGTTTTAAATTTTGAAATAGGAAACCTTAGGTTTATTTTTAAAAAACTGTGAATATATGTACATTTTAAGTAAAATATATTTTTAGAACTACATCTTTATGTTTAAATATATATATATATATATATATATATATATATATATGTGTGTGTGTGTGTGTGTGTGTGTTTATATAGTTTGATATATATATATAGGCATGTAATTTCTTCAGCTTTTCATAGCTATGGCGGATCCCACCCAATTTCCTAATTCTCGATTTTCAAATTCTCGATCACATCTCCCTCCTTCCTCAATTAAACCTTCCTCTACATCAACATCATATAATATGCCTTCTAATTCTAATCCTAAGGATAATCGCAACCAACGCCAAGGTGCATCAAACAGTCGAAGATTGAATTTTGTGAAGCCGCCACCAAAGTATGTTTTCATTCCTGAATAAACATACAATCAATCAGAATCTTCATAGAAGTATATTATTGCTCTAATTCTGATACAATTCAGATTGTCAACAGTAAAATTGAAAGAATATATCAAGAAAGAGTGGAATCCATCTGGTTATTTCATCATTCATGTCTCATCTATATACAGTTTTGCTGTTCAATTTGAGAATTAGATCGACTATGATCGGACTTTAGAAAGCTTGACTTATTCTTATTTTGGCTTATTGCTAATGGTAAAGCTTGGGTACCTGGTTTTGATTATAATAATAAGTGTAGCGATATAGTTCAAATTTGGATTCAGCTATATGGTTTGCCTATGGAATTGTGGACTAAAGATGCAAAAAAAATGATAGCCAGCTTTATAGCTCAACCTCTTCTTATTGATGAAATACTGATACTAAAGAAATTCAAAAAATATGCTAGAGTTCTTATCTGCATTAACACTCATAGTGATCTAAAAACTACAGTGCCTATTTTGTTGCATAATGGTCAGAAAATTGTCAATTCTGTGGAAAATGAATATGTACCTTCTAAATGTGGAAAATGTTAAACATTTGGTCATGAGGATAGTATTCATGAAGAAGTAAATGAACCTAGATGGAATGTTGAGAATCCTTCTAGTTCATCTGATGGAAATTTGAATTCAGAACAAGTAAGGACAAGTGAAAATGTGCATAATCTCGATGGAAATTTGACTTCAGAAGGGATAAGTGAAAATGGGCAAAATTCCTCTGGTCCTGAGGATGATCTTTCTTTTTAAATTTGAAGCTTCTTGAAGATATCCTACCTGATAAGTTATGAAATGTTGTTGATGCGATTTTAGAAGAAAATAATCAGGGAGCATCTGACAAGGGCAAACAAGTTAGTGTATCAGCTTTCATTGAAAAACCCAAGCTATATGCAAAGTAAAGTAAAATTTGAGGCTCAAACTAATTCAAAAGTTCCTCCCAAAGATTTATATTGAGCTCTAGTTCAATTAAATGACGATATTAGTTTGGAATGTTAGGGGTATTCTTTTACGTATGAAAGAAGTGTTCAAACTCCTAACCCATGCTACCTAGTAATTGGAAAATAATTTGTCTCATGCAAATCTTGCTCTTTTTATCTCCATGCTACCTAGTAATTGGAAGTACATGACAAACAATTATGAGGAATGTAAGGGTCATATATTATTGATTTGGGATGATAATGTATGGAATTTAGTCAGGGTTTCTTCTTCATTTTAGTATATTACAATGGTACAAACAATAAAGGTGGGTTTTCTACGGTTTTTCGACTGTATATGCAAGCAATCTATTCAATGAAAGATTGAGTTTGTGGCAAAGTTTAGTCAATGACTCTTCTCTAGTTGATAATTCTTGGATATTAATGGGATATTTTAAGAATGTTCTTTCTTCAAACGATAAAATGGGGGGTTTACCAGTGCGTTATTAAAAGTTAAGAGCATTTCAGAATTTTATTTTACAAACTTCTTTATCTGAAGTAAAGCATCTGGGGTTTCAATTTACTTGGAGAAGAAAGGGATAACTACAAACCTTGATAAAGTTTTGGTGAATAATGCTTGCTTACGTAATTTTTTAAGCATGAAAGCTTTGTCTTTATCTCAACATACCACGTTGTAACTACCTAGATTTTTTTACCGTTCAAATCGATAATAATCCACACATGTTGACCTAATCTAATCTCCAACCCAAGTAGTTGTTGGGAAAAATAGAAGAAAGGAGAGAAGAAGAAAGAACAATAATCGAATCTCACAGCGGAAGGACAACATATAATAAATAATTAACAGTTCAATGGCAGTTAAAATATATATATATGAGACTATAATATACAATAATTATCAGAGTTACACATATATATACGAGCAGCAGAAACAACGTGCAGTGGGAACATCATATATATATATATAATAGATATATACCAAATCTTCGTCTTCATCCTCTAAGGCAAAGCAATCATCGCTAACTGGAACTCATATCTGACCCGAGCGTATCAGATAAAAGAAAACACAACAAGCACTCAGATCAGAACTAAATCATTCTCATATTAGTTAAATCAAAATATGAAATATCATGGGTGTTATGGGTGCAGTAACTTAAGAAATGTAATGGGATTTTTACCATCTCTTAAGGATCCGTTGAAATTATTTACATGCATAGTATAATATGCTATTATTGTAATGTCTACTCAGTAAAGGAAATATAATAAAAATAGCATAAGCGAGATTACATTTTTACCCTTACGCCGTTTACGGACATTGTCGTGCATATTGCATATACAACACCAGTACGTCGGTAGGTAGGGATGTTGTAACGACCTAGAAAATCTGAACCAATTTAAAATTTTTAAATTGGCTAAAATAATGGATTTTAAATATTTAAAATAAATATTTTAAATAATGGCAATGAAAACTGAGTTTGAATCGACATTTGAAAACGAATATAATTAATTATAATTATATATAGAATTGGAAATGGCGCGGTAGTTCGATAATTCGATTTCAAACTTCAATTGAATATACCGGGTGCAAAACAATCCGGATTTTAGTGAAACCAAAAATATTTAAATCTGTTAGTGAATATCTTTCTAACGAATCCGACCAATCGAAATTTGATAGCGGGAATCAAAAGATATGTCCAGTTGAAAATTCTGAATAGTCGCTATGGAATTCAGGCCCTTAAAAATGGACATTTTGCAAACGAGCTCGGATTTCGATGAAACCACTTTTGTTGGGTCCGTGATGTAAAGTTATTGCTAGATTCCAAATTTCATAATTTGTCGAATCAATATGTGAGCGTGGCAAAAGAAAACGCATTTGACCGGTTTTAGTTGATTTTAATCGAGTGGAAATTGGCCATTTTTCAAACGGTCTCAGAATTCAACGAAACTAGTTTTGTTAGGACCGTATTGTCAATACGAAGCTAGAAAATATTTTTCTGGAATTTTTCTAGTTAGTATGTGACCCCGGTAATTTGAAATGTACGTTTAAATTCGATATAGTGATTTAAAATGTAAATTCAATAGGAACTGATTGTAACGATCAAATCAGCTTACGATACATATCCCATTGTGTTCGGAATGGGGGTGAAACGCTATGGACGACAGGCGTTGGGCCTCGTTTCGAGGTCGTATGTAAAAGTCAACCTTTTTGCAAAATTAAATAATTAAATAATAAAAATAAATTTTAATTCCCCCCTTTATCTTCCTTTCTGCCCCCCCCCCCCCGTTCATTTTAATTTCAAATGAAAAGAAAGAAAAAAAAAAGAAAAAAAAAAACCTAAAAACCTATCGACCCGCCGCTCAGCCACCAGAAGGCGCCATCGCCTCGTCGAAGAGACCCCCGCCTCCGTCTGTTCCCTCTCCATCGATCGAAGACCCCGTCCCCCTCGAACCATCGCGAGCGAATCGAGCAGCCCCCTCCCAGTCTGACGACCTCCTGCCACCACCATTCGAAACCCGAGCCGCCGCCTCGAAGCCAGACTCCTCCTACCTCCGACGAACTGCAGAAACCCCCCCCCTCTGTAAGTTTTTTTTTGTTATTTTATTTTTAAGCATTTAAAAACTGATTTTATTTTAATAAGTAAATTCTGATTTTTTTTTTGTAAAAAGAAAAACTGATTTTAAATAGATTTAAAAACTGATTTTAAATAGATTTAAAAACTGATTTTAAATAGATTTAAAAACTGATTTTATATAGATTTAAAAACTGATTTTAAACAGGTTATAAAAACTGATTTTTAAAAGAAGTTAAAAACTGATTTTAGAAGTTAAAAACTGAATTTAAAAAAAAAGTTTAAAACTGAATTTTAAAGGGGTTTGAAAAACTGATTTTATTTTGAGATTTAAAAAGAAAAAGATTTAAACTTTAAAAAGTAAAAATCAGATTTTTATATATTGAAAGTCGAAGTAAAAATCAGATTTTTATATATTGAAAGTCGAAGTAAAAATCAGATTTTTATATATTGAAAGTCGAAGTAAAAATCATATCATTATATATTGAATAGCGAAGTCAAAATTCGATTTTTATATAGTGAATAACATAGTAAAAATTTGATTTTTACCTATGTAGAGAATACGGGCAAAAGCGGAAAAAAAGGCGAGATTGGCGAAGATTTCTAAAGGAAGAGTGGTATTGGATAGCTATTGGTGAGATTTCTGATTTAAATATATATATATATATGTGTGTTAAAATAAAAGTGAATTGCTATATATAATATATATATATACGCCCCCTCGTCCACAAACCATGGATGATATTTATTGGTTGAAATTGTTGTGAAATATGATTGGTAGCGAATGATTGTTTGGGATTGTTTGTGATTGATATTGGTTGTTAGTGGTTGAAAAATACCCATTTGGGGTTGAGAAATATTTGGTTGAAACCACATAGGATTAGTTTGTGGAAATGAAATAAATATATACATGTCGCCTGCGTGCGAACTAGATGCATGATCCCCATTGTCAAAAACCGCGAGGTTTTAAGGTAGAGCGAGGAGCCATACTAGGGACGGTCCCGATTTAACTACCCTGCCGTTATGCTGCCGAAATTTTGAATAATATTCTTGTGTTTGAATTATTTTCATATGCTTAAACTATAGAAAACATTCATGTGTTGAATTGATATTCATTCGTTGATTAGAAATTCATGTGTTGAATGGTATTCATATTTTGAAATAAATTGTTTGATAATAAAAATCACATTTTTATCTATATATATAGAAACTATAGAAAACATTCATGTGTTGAATTGATATTCATTCGTTGATTAGAAATTCATGTGTTGAATGGTATTCATATTTTGAAATAAATCGTGTGATAATAAAAATCACATTTTTATCTATATATAGAAACTATAGAAAACATTCATGTGTTGAATTGATATTCATTCGTTGATTAGAAATTCATGTGTTGGATGGTATTCATATTTTGAAATAAATCGTTTGATAATAAAAATCACATTTTTATTTATATATAGAAACTATAGAAAACATTCATGTGTTGAATTGATATTCATTCGTTGATTAGAAATTCATGTGTTGAATGGTATTCATATTTTGAAATAAATTGTTTGATAATAAAAATCACCTTTTATCGACTATATGAACTGTGTAAAATAATCTCGTTTTAGAAGAAATTGTTTTATGATAAAAATCCCATTTTTATCACCAACTTGAACTATATAGAAAAATAGTGTTTTGAAATGAATTGTTTTACAATAAAAAATCACATTTTTATTGTATGCATGAATCGTTGAAATGTGAAGTGTTAAAAATAGCCACTTGTTCAAAATAAACATATATGAGTTGAAATATTCATTAATTAACTAATGAAATGATTTGCACCTATGTATGTAACATTAGAATAAATGGTGTCTTTAAACCAAACAGAAATCAAATATGAAGTTGAATAGAAAATGATAAATGATAAGAACTGTATATATAAGTACATGCATATTTATTGAACAGGTTATAGCAAAGGGGCTAGAGAAGAGGAATAAAATTTTGTGCCCGACAAATAGGTACACATTTACTGCTTTGTTTGGGTGATGATTTTATGAGCCTGTTGGCTAGCCGCTTGGCTTTTTCTTTTTGAGATTAGAAGGACCGGGAACGCTATTTGCGATTTTCCGATGCTCCCGGTGCAGGGGAGGTTATGGCGAAATTTTCCAAAATTTTAAGGTGTTAGAAAAATATTTGAAGTAAAAACGATATGGAAATCATTGAATGAACTATATTTATATAAATATATAAATATAAATATAAATAAAATCAAAATGAAACGAAGCCGTGCAGTTCGTATTTTGAAACCGTGATTTCAAACAACTAGTACGGGAAATCCGACCATTGGATTTTCCCGAAACCTCAACCGTCGGGTTCGCCTTGGAATGATCTTTCCAACGGCACCAACTTTGTAAAAATCCAACGGTTGGATTGTCTGGAATGTTTAATTCAAATCTGATGAAAAACAGCGCCAGAAGCGATTATAATTATATATATATATATAAATATAATTATATATTTAATCGAATAACGACGCTGCAGTTCGTATTTTGAAATCGAAAATTCAAATGATTGTACCGGGAGATCCGACCGTCGGATTTTCCCGAAACTGGAACCGTTGGATTCGTCTTGAAAAGACCTTTCTAATGATGTAAATTTTGCGAAGATCCAACGGTTAGATTTTCAGATATGTGTAAATCAAATCTGAAGAAAAACAGCGCCACGGCCGCTTTATGGCCCGAAGCGTCGTTTTGAATAAAATAGCTATTTTAAAATAAATAAAAATAGCGATAAATAGTTATAAAATATCATAAGCGATATGGAATAGAAATAAACTGAATTTGTTCGATTTATGTGGTTTTTGATGGTTGAATGTGTTTGGTGTGAAAATTACATTAAAGAACAAGATTGGTGTTGTCAAATAATTTAACCATTGAAATAAATTGAATTGAAATTCTAAATATACGAGAATTATTTGAAAAGGCCGAGTTAATTCTCATTTCAAATAATTGACCGACGATTAAAAGTCGAAGATGAAGACGATGGTCGAAGACCGGAGATCTTCACCTCGTTTGGATGGTAACCGAGGTCCTGATTGGGAGGCATCCCGAAATATGGATAATGAGTGGTGATCGTCCAGACATACGTGGTGATCGATGGGTTTGCGAGGTATTTAGTGCCTCCGGTTTCGTTCAGACCCTGAACGGACTTGTAAATGGACTGTGTGTCCGACATTGGAATTTGTTCCGTGTGATTGATAGCCATCAGTTGCACGGTGTGAATTGCCTGTGTGGCATGCTAAGATGCAGTGATCAGGGCTTCTGTTGAAAAGCAAAGTCTTGTGGTGATGATCAAAGCACTGCCTGTGTGGCGTAGCTTTGTGTATAACGTAAATTCGCGAGCCTCACACCCCGGTATGAACCTAAAACGGGAGAGGACATCAGGGAGGGCCTGCGTTTCTTTCTAGCTAGGGTGGTGTCAGTGACCTACCAGCCCTGACATTTATATACTTTTCACCTATGTGGTTGTTGCTGTTGCGAGGCGCCTCGGTTTGATCGGACGATCCGGGTCCGATGGAGTCATTCGTTGGCTCGTCTACACCCCAAAGGGTGGGGAAACGCAGGTTCAGGAATTTTAATCCACATCGGTGGACCGGCCATGACGATCCAAGGGCCCACCTGAGTCTGGGTCCTGAGGGGCGGGCTAGAGCATCTCGAATTCGGTAAGGACTATCTTTTGCCTTGGTTCATGACGGAAATCCAATTTCCAAATACGACATCGTGCGGTTTTGATTGTATACCTATATATGGCGACATAGTGGTATGGGGCATTAATGCCGTCTATGATTGATAGTTATGATTTGAAATTGTTTTCAAAACATATTAACACTAGCAATAATATCAAATGCCTTTGTTTTATTCGTATCAATCATATTTTGGCCATTATAAGGTAAAACTCTATCCTCCGGTTTGCGTTGCATTGTGTGATGGGAACCGAGTCTTATAACGGCTTCATTTTTATAAAAAGCATAGCGATGTTTAAAAGAAAGATTTGTTTTAAAGCACTGGCAATCCAATGGAGTAAACCCGTTCCACGAAAGTGGCGTGGTCCTGTGATTAGCCAATTATATATGTGTTGAGTGGATTTCTCATACCAGTCCCATGACTGCCTCGTAGTTTGTTTCACTTTCAAACTCGGGTGCCCCTTTTTCTACACGGGCAGCCTTGTATTCAGGTTTAGCTGGTTCTTTTTCTGGATAGCTGGAGCTGAAGATGGACTCTATCATTTATTTCTTTTTATGCTGTTCAGCTCCTATTGTACATATTTTGTTTATTTCCGCTGTAGACATTTATGTATAGCTGAACTGTATTTGTACTAAGTAAGATCCTGTATACTGTGTAACTCTGATGATTACTTTTATCCAGTATATTCTATTGTTCATTCTGGTGTATTTATTTAATTCTGTTCTGGTATAATCTGTTTCTGTGTTATATTCCAAAGATAACCCTTGTTTCCGTGAGAACGGGATTTCGGGTCGTCTCAGATGTGCCGCGATGCAACAACATCAAATCAAAAATCGTAGGGGCACGATCAGGATAAATATGACAAGGCACTTGAGGCAATACCCAAGGTAGGATTCTACCATTTGCACTCCCAGACCGGTGGTAACGCGTAGCCGCAACTACCACCCACCTCGGAACACACTCCCATATCAAAGGGACCCTAAATCGATCAATACCGCTTGATCTTATTCCTACTATATCTTCGAAGGTTTTTTCTTTTAAATTTAAGAATGATTGGCCTAACTTTCCAAGTTATAAAGAAGCTATTTCAAAGGGATTAAAATGTGCTACGTGGGGGCATCAGAGTAACCAACTTTTGCAGAAGTTTCAGAGCTGCAAAGAAGAGCTTAAATACTGGAACAAAGTGAGAGTAAAAAGTAATGCTAACCTAGAAAATGCAGGAAACCTTCTTTCCAATCTTGAACAAGCTATTGTCCTGCATCATGAAGACTTGCGGCTAAATGATAATTATTTGGAAGCAAAAAAGGATTATCAAAATCTTCCAAAGATTTATTTTGATGGCTTTAAACAACAGGCTAAAGTGTTATGGTTGCAACAGGTGATACCAACTCAAAAAAATTCTATGCCTGTATGTCTAATAGAAGATACTTCAATCATATTAGAGCTCTAATTGATCCAGAAGGGAACCTTATGTTTAAAGCATAAGAAATTGAAGCAGAGACAATTAAATATTTTTCAGATCTATTCAACGGTGGTAGCTCTTCACATTTTCCTAGTTTTCAATCAATTGCAACTATTAATGAACAGGGCCAGAATTTCTTATTAAAAGAAGTGGCAATTGCAGAAATTCGAGAAGCTTTATATTGAATAAAGGATAACACTAGTCCAGGCCCTGATGGACTAAATCCTAAATTTATGAAGACATAATGGGAAGCGCTTAAAGGTGATATGCTATCTGCCATGTCTGATATTTTCATTTCTTCGAAGTTGCCTAAATCTGTTAATCATACATTTATTACTTTGATTCCTAAACATGATAAGCCATCTGAAATTTGACATTATAGACCTATTTCGTGTTGCAATGTTTATTATAAGATTTTTGCAAAAATATTATGCAATAGACTAAAACATTTCATACTCTATCTAATTTCAGAGAATCAAGTGCTTTCATTAAATATAGATACATTGAAGATAATATTCTGTTGGCACACGGACCATTAAGAGATTTTTGAAAGAGTGGTATGCCAAAACTGTGTGTTACGGTAGATCTTAAAAAGGCTTATGATCGAGTGAATAGATAATTTATATGACATATCATGTCCTTAATGAAATTTCCTATTCGCTTTATAAATCAATATACGAACGCATGTCATTTGCTACGTTTTCTATCTTAATACAAGGTGTTCCTAAGGGCTTTATCACTTCTACTCGTGGAATTCAACAAGGGGATCCTCTTTCACCATACCTCTTTGTAATAGCCGTGCAATACTTCAATTATCTTGTGGATGGAGCCAAATTTGCAAAATTATTTCAACCAAGTAGTGCAGTTCAACCAGTTATCCCTCATATCTTTTATGCTGACGATCTTATGATTTTTGGAAAATCAACTATTCAGAAGGATAGTGCTCTAAAGCAGATATTTCAAACGTTAAGTACTCATGCTGGGTTACAAGTTAATGCTTCTAAATTTTTTTTTCTAGCAAATCAGTGAGAAATTCATAGGACCTATTGAGTATTCTTGGGTTCGACCAGGGTATGTTACCAATAAAATATTTGAGTGTGCCTCTTTCAACAAATTATTCGCATTACTCTGAATATAGTGCTCTAATTCAGAGAGTTCAAAGTAGAACTCAGGTATGGGAATCAAAATTACTATCATATGCAAGAGGAGAAGAACTGATAAATGGTATTATTACTCCAACTATCTTGTATTGTTTATTAATCTACCAAATCCATGAATTCACTTTGGATAAACTTCAATCTTTGTGTGCTAATTATTTTTGGGGGGTGCTGCTCATAAATTATCTGGGAAGAATTTGTGTAAACCTAAAGGGGAAGGTGGCATCGGTTTAAAGAATTTTCTAGATCTTAAGAAAGCTTCATGTATAAAGCTTTTATGGAAATTTTTAGAAGGCCAAACTTTACGGAGCAGATGGGCATATACTAGATACTGTAAAGAGAAATTTTTCTAGTCTTTAGCTATGTATAACAATGCATCTTCTACATGGAAATCTATGCTCAGACTTTGAACTAATTCAAAGTAGCTATTTAATAAATACATTGCAAATGGTGAGGAAACTTATCTTTGGTATTTAATAAAGTAGCTATTGTTGTAGACAAACCCCACCAAAGGAAGATGATCCTCCCATGTTCCTCCGAAGTCAAGAATGAATAATCTCAAGAGGTCTTCTAATACTCTGTTCACTCTCTCCATCTGACCATCTGTTTGGGGGTGATAGGCCGTGCTTAAGCATAACTGCGTGCCTACAGATTCTTGCAAGCTCTTCCAAAACTCGTTCGTAAAGATAGGATCTCGGTCGCTAATAATGCTGCAGGGTATCCCATGGAGTCAAACTATCTCTTTAAGATATATGGATGCTAGAGATGAGGCGGTCCTTCTACTCTTAATGGGTATGAAGTGAGCAATTTTTGTGAGCCTTATTACCCAAATACTGGTATTGCCTCTTCTTGACCTAGGCAGTCCATCAATAAATTCCATCGAGATGCTATCCGATTTCCACTGTGGGACGTCTACAGGATGAAGCAAACCACCAGGCTTATTTTGTTCCACCTTGACTTGTTGGCATACTAAGCACTTCGAGACGAATTCATCCACATCCCTCTTCATGCCATCCCAAAAGAAAACTCTTTTGATGTCTTTGTACATCTTGTTTCCACCGGGGTGTATGGTCAACTTGGAATGGTGTGCTTCTTTAAGAACTTTCTTCACCAAATCCCTTGCTTGTGGGATGCATAGCCTTCCATCCCGTCTCAACCAACCCTTATCATCGATGGAGTATCTATTAAGGTGACTAGAAGTCTTACCCCTACTTAACTTATCTATCACATCAACTATCTGAGGGTCTTCAAGTTGTGCGGTCCCTATTGAGTCCAAAAGAGTAGACCGCACCTCTAGTGATGCTAACAAACCAGACACATGATCGACAGATGGTATAACATCAAAGTTGGCTATATATTCTAAGCTCTGCCTTTCTACAAAGAAAGGGCTTAAGGTCAGCTTCTTTTTACTTAAGGCGTCCGCTACTACATTGCCCTTGCCAGGGGTATAGGAAATCTCGAAATCGTAGGACGCCAAGAATTCCATCCACCTTTGTTGCCACAAGTTAAGATCTTTCTACTAGAAAAGGCACTTCAACGATTTATGGTCAATATATAACTCAAAATTCTCACCTAGGAGATAATGGCGCCAAGACTTAAGCGTAAAGACGATGGCGGCCAACTCTAGGTCGTGGGTTGGGTAGTTTTTCTCATGTATTTTTAGCTGTTGGCCTCCATAAGCTACTACCTTCCCTTCTTACATCAAGAAAACTCCTAATACCTTACCACAAGCATTCATGTATACGGTAAACATCTTGCTCCCATCCGGCAATGTCAGAACTGGGGTTGTTGTTAGAGCTCTTTTTAAGCGTTGGAAAGCAATATCGCAATCCAAATCCCAAGTGAAAGTTAAGTTCTTCTTTGTCAACTTTGTAAGTGGAGCTGAGATTTTCGCAAAATCTTTGATGAACTTCCGGTAAAAGCCTGCTAGCCCAAGGAAGCTTCGGACTTCGATTGCATTCCGTGGCACCTTCCAATCTTGCACCGTAACTACTTTTGCGAGGTCCACAACTAATTCATCTTTGGACACCACGTGTCCAAGAAACCTTACTTCTTCCCTCCAGAAGTGGCATTTGGAGAATTTGGCTTTTAACTAGTGTGCACGAAGAGTGTCCATGACTTCCTTTAGATGTTGAGCATGCTCTTCCTCACTCTTCGAGAAAATCAATATGTCGTCTATGAAGACCACCACAAACTTATTGAGGAACTCCCTGAACACCCTGCTCATCAAATTGACGAAGTAAGCGGGTGCGTTTGTCAGGCCAAAAGGCATGACAAGACACTCGAATAAACCATCCGTAGTTCTGAATGCGGTCTTGTCAATGCTGTCTTCAGCCACTCTCAGCTGATGAAACCCGGTAGCTAAATCTAGTTGGAAGAAAATCGATGCACCTACAAGCTGATCGAACAAGTCATCTATTCTTGGGAGTGGGTGCCTATTCTTCTTAGTCAGCTTGTTTAGCCCCATATAATCAACACATAGGCGAAGCGAACCGTCCTCTTTAGTTGCGAACACTACTGGAGCACCCAATTCATAAATACTCCTCCTTATAAACCCCTTCTCAAGCAGCTCTTTAACTTGCTTGCTGAGTTCTTTCCACTCCCTTGGAGCTATATGTCTAATGGGTAGAGCGACGTGTTTTGCATTATCAACGAGGTATATGCGGAAGTCTATCTTCCGCTTTGGAGTTAACCCTTTAACCTCTTTAAAGACATCTGAGTATTCACGGACTACTCTAACAGACTGCAAATTCTCAATAGACGCATCAAGAGATTCTAGATAGCTAAGCATAAAAGAGTTCATGGGATTACAAGAAATTTCGAGAGTGTTACCAAGGCGAGTCATGAGTCTAACCACTCTCTTTTCACAGTCGAGGATGGCACCATTACTGGATAGCCAATCCATGCCCATTATAAACCCATAGCCCATGAAGCCCAAAACATAGGCATTACATCTAAACCTCACGCTTAATATAGAAATTTCTAAATCCAAACAAATCATTGACAAATAAGTTGAGCCCCCAATTGGATTTGAAACAACCAAGGGATCCTCTACTAAACTTGTGTTTAGGTGCAAAGATTCAACTAATGCAGTAGATGTAAAAGAGTGCAATGCGCCAGAATCAAAGAGTGTACGAACAGGATGATCAAAAAGATAAACTAAACTCTCAACAGAAACATTCCTAACTTGTTCTTGCGGAGGTGCCATGAGAGCGTGAACCTGCCCTCCAGAAGAAGATCCAACTCTCTGCCCTTTCCCTTGCTTTCTTTGGCAGTCCCTAGCCATGTGTCCTGCCTCGCCACAATGGAAACAGCCACCCATCTTCCTTTTCTTCTTCCTACAGTCCTTAACCAGATGTCCAGGAATGCCACAAAAATTACACTTCCTCTTGTCATGGGTTTTGTTGTTTTTCCCGCCTTTCTTGGAATCTATCTTCTTGCTCTATGATCCTTCCCCTTTCTTATCATGAGATGCTTCCACGTTTGTCTCCTTCTTGCCTAACTTATCTTCTTCTTGTAACAGTGTCATGTCCACCAGTCTTTCATAAGTCACACCCATAGGTATATGGGACATAGCTACGCTGTGCAGTGGCTCATTCAATCCTTTGACAAAGCGGAAAGCCTTCTTATATGGAGTGTTCACTAAATCCAATATGAACCTAGTCAGCTGATTAAATTGGTTAACGTATTCCTTGACTGACATAATTCCCTGTTTGAGAGCTAAGAACTTCTCCATCTGTAGGCTTCGTTCAGCTTGTGAGAGGAATTTCATTTCAGACCTCATCCTAAAATCCATCCAAGTTTCAATTAGTCTTTCAGAGTTAGTGACTTCCCACCAATAGGAAGCTTCGTCTTTGAGCAACCATACTGCTAACTGTATCTTCTGCCTATCATCCACTTCGAAGATATCGAACAAATCATCTGTTTCTTTGAGCCTGTTTCTTGCTTCCACGAAGGATTCATTTCCATTGAAGTTCTTTCCACCCATGGATCGAAAGTCCCTACATATTTTTGAGAAAGCATTTGCACGAAGAGGAGGAGGAACCGCTGTAGCTAGGGGAGGAGGAATGTCTGCTGGGCCTGCGTCGTTGGCCCTAGCCTCTAGGTACCTCCTGAAACAGCCAGATATCGGTACACCCTCTGGAAGGTTAAGATTCCCAGACATGCTGAAACGAAAAGGGAAAGATTCAAAACAAAGGATAGAAAGATAGTGCATATGGCTTTGGGGGATTATGCCTTTTAAAGTAAAATAACACTTTTTCTTGAAAAATGCTTCTTTTTGAAAATAGTTTTCAAAAACTTTTATCTAATCTAGTAAACCTTTGCTCTGATACCAAGTGAAACACCCCACTTCTGTTAAAGTCACTTACAAAGGGAATGCCTTAACTTCGATGGAGCATTATAGGTAAAAGACACAGATAATTTACAAGATATATATATATGTATATATATATATATATATATATAAGCAGCGGAAAACAAACATTTCTTTATTTCAAACATGGTTCATAACAAAACATTACAGCAAACAGTTTCAAACCAACTCCCAAATTATTACATCATAATTTCTGTCTTGATTATTATATAAAGAAGCATAAATCATAAATAAAACTGCATAAATCCCCAAGTCTAGTGTGTCCAAAGCCATAGCCAAAGATAATAGGTTCAATGTCATACATCACATAGTCTTCAAGCTTGGAAAGATGAACGGTCCGAATTAAGCCAGAGTTATTCCCTCCCTGGCTACCTGGGGGGGGGGGGGGGAGGGGGGTGGCGGGAAATGAAAGAAAAGAATACGAAAGAAAAATGGGTCAGGCATAAGTCTGAGTAAGTCTAGTGACTTTTCAGTGTGTGAATAAGGAAAAGGGTCATGATAGGAATAAACTAAAAATAGGACAGTACCAGAACAACAAACTAACATAAAGCTCTATAAGGTAGGATAGCCGAATATGCATCGCACCCATGTTTAATTCTTTGCACCTGCTTATACTTGTCCAACTAGCACCACGTGTTCATGGTGAAATGATCCCCTTATATCGATCAGCTCCTACTAGCATGCATTTATCATGTGTGTCCTTCGACCCCCGCTTGACTGTAGATACCTGTGCTAGTCCCGCTACGGGGTGTATCAAATCCTATGGCGGCAACCCGACACGATTTAATATGCACAGTGTACGACTACTGACGCCCAGTGCCTGCTTTTTCCACTCCAGAGTACATGCATGCCCGTACTCCACCGGAACCCACACTGATCCACCACCGCCGATGCTTTTTAACCGCTTATAATCAGCCCAATGATCGTGCCTCACCCTGCCTAGTTCAGGGTCCCATGATACATATATGTGGGTTACTGCTGAAATGGGTCCCCATTACTAGGGTTTTCCAGCCAACATGTTAAATAGGTTAAGTGTCCGAATTTACCTAACCCCACCCATCAGTTTAGCTAACATGTTGAATTGGTTAAGTGTTTCCTTAATTGACTTAACCCTACCACTCTTGACTTAGCTTTATTAGAGCACCAACAACTCACATTAGACAGGTATTGTTGTGGTCACTGGATGTGCCAGTCGGTTCCAGGCAGTTTTACACCACAACTCAGTCTAACCTTCGGTCATTTTTGGGCTCAATGCACTAACCACCCACATTAGATAGGTATTGTTGTGGTCACTGGATGTGTCGGTCGGTTCCGGGCAGTTTTACACCACAACTCAGTCTAACCTCGGGTTAGGCATATTCGTTTTTTCTAAATTTATATATTTATCCTTTTATGTAAATTAGCCAACAATTTATTATCGTGGCCCACTTTCTTTCTAAATCAAATTCATAATTTATGGTGGGTAAATTATACCATTTCAATGCAATACCATTTACATGGTTATGAGCCAAATATGTTAATTATGTATTATTCTCATGTTTTCCCAACGTTACCCCCGTTGTACGTTCGCGAAATTACATAGGATGTTAGGCTCGACATTTTAGCCTAAATAATAAATTAAAAGGGGAAAAAGGGGAACTTGTAACATGCCAACATCATACAAAAAAATATGGATCCAACTAAAGATGTGTCACACGAACTTGGCATAATATACTTTTTATTTTTGAACTTGCAAACTAGATCTATACAACATGACTCATAAAATAATAGTTTTACAAAGAACTACCAAAATCTAGTTAGACATGTAGTGGTGAACTTGCATAGGGATTGAATCATGCTAATATTGATCTAACATAAAGGCATATGGTTCTAACATATAAGTTGTAGATCTAAACATATAGGTTTACATAATCATGTTTTTAACCTATAAACTTGCATGTATTCATAACATGATAGCATCACTTAGCTTGCATAAACATGGCATAATTTCTAAATTGACATACAACATATAGATATAATCACCAAATTATACAAGGTCGTAGATCTAAACAAGTATGCATAATGGATCTAAACAATTAGACATAAACGACGTGACTTAGCCTAAAACTTGTATGTATCATAATATCACCAAACGTCTATATGATAATTTCATAACATCATAGGTTTATTCACCAATTTCCACATAACATAATAGGTTCGATAGACCACAATAATTCATAGGCATATACGATAGAATAGACATGAATAAACATAAATCAGCATTAGATACAACATGATACAATTCTATTTTACAATTCATTACAAACCATGTATTTAATTCATTCACATTTGAAAGATAACTACATTTACTAACAAAAGGAATTCTTGAGTTCTGGGATCTATATTCTGAAATTGAATTGCTCGCCTTTGATGTAGATCATTGAGTTTTCTTAGTTGAATTAGATCAGATTTAATTTTTGATGTAGCTTCAATCTTGCCTTTGAGTTGAAAGAGGTGACGGCTATTTTAGGTTCACCTTTGATGGCATGGCGGCTCTTGTTATGAATATTTTTGATTTAGGACTGAGAGTTAGGTTGCTTTTACAGAGGTTCAATTAATTTAGAGCCGTCAATTAACCCTAGAAATAATTAAGACCAACCAGTCAAGATAGGATAACACCTCAACCCTAATGACTCAGCAGGGAGTCAGAAATCGTCATCCTTTCGGATCTTCCCGGGGGAGGGGGGGAGGGGGTAGGTCGACCCCCAGGTCGACTTGTAGGGTAGGTGAAACAACCAGAACTTCCCCGGTAAGGAAAGCCCGGATTGAGTTGAGGACAAGACACATCGGAACGCAAACAGAAGAACATTTCATTGTTTATTACAACAAATACATCAGAATACAAGAATTTATAGAGTATGAATAAATATTACATAGAAAATATCAGAGATTTAAATTACATTTAAATACATCGCAGCGGAAAAATAATACAAAACACAACTGAAAGAGATATACAAATACAAAGCTTTCTAGATATCATTCCAGCTGTAAATAAAGATCCTGTGAATATGAATCTGCAAAACCCAAAACTACTAGCTGCCCGTGTCAAAATAAGGGCACCAGAGTTTAGGTTAAAACAATAAACTCCTGGTCAGTCATGACTGGTGTGAGAACTAAAACAGTTATTAATCTTTATTTTAAAGTTAGGTAAATCAAGGGACCACGCCGTATAACACAGAACGGGTTTCCTCCCAAGAATACCGGTGCATAAAACAACAGCGCAATGCTAAATAAAGAACAATGAAGCAATTATAAGACCCAGGTCCCATCACACAATACAACGCAAACCGGAGGATATAGTTTTTACCTTATAATAGCCAAAGAATGCTTAATACGCTAAAAACAAATCATTTGATACTATCATAAGTGCATAGTGTATAAAACAATTTCAATCATAAGTATCAATCATAGACGGCATGAGTGCCCCATCCCACTATGTTGCCATACTAGGCTCTACAAATAAAATCGCAAAGTCACGTATTGGAAGTTGGATTTCCATCTGTGAACCAAGGCAAAAGATAGTCCTCTACCGAATTCGAGACTATCTAGCCCGAGTCTCAGGATCAGAACGCATCGACCCTTGGAGCCACAGGGCCGGTCCACTCAATGTGGATTAAATAAAACTCGGAACACTACGTCTCCCCGCCCTTTGGGGCGAAATGAGCCAACGAATGACTCCATCGGTCCCGGATCGACTGATATAACTGGGGCGCCTCGCAACAGCAACAACCAAACAGGTGAAAATAATATAAATGTCAGGGCTGGTAGGTCACTGACACCACCCTAGCTAGAAAGAGACGCATGTTCTCCCTAGATCCTTCTCCCGTTTCTATTTCACACCAGGGAGTGAGGCTCGCGAATCAATGCTACACAAAGCTATGCCACACAGGTCGTGCTTTGATCATCAACCACAAGACTCTGCTTTTCAACAGTAGCCTTGATCATAATTCCACCTAGGCATGGCACATAGGCAATTCACTCTATGCGTTTTATATCCATCAATATAAAACCTCTGAGATCGTACGTCTCTGAGAAGGGCGTAAAGCAAGAGAATAAATTCTCCATCGCCAAATAGATATATATTTAATAGAATTCAATCACATAGAATAAAATCCAATGTCAGACACACAGTCCATTTACAAGTTCGTTCTAGGTCTGAACGAAACCAGAGGCACCTTGTACCTCGCATATCCATCGATCTCCATGTACATCATGACGATCACCAACTGATTCCCTCCTCTTGGGTGTACAGCCCAATCAAGATCATCAGTAATCACCCAAACGATGTGAAGACCTCCGGTCTTCGACCACCGTCTTCATCCTCGACACCACGTCGAATCAGTTATTCAGAATGGGATAAACCCGGCCTTTCTGAATAACTCGCGCATATAATAAACAAGTGTTACACAAACAAAACATACACCTCAGATCAATACCCATGATACCATTCTTCTTAGCTAACATACAGTTAGTTTCTAAATTACACATTCTTAGGGAAAGGTTCCCATTAATTTTATCAAAAATAAATTCTTCTAAATTTATTCTTTAATCTTCTTTTGAATATCAATTCAAACTAGTCGGGATTAGCGAACCACACCGAAGTAATCATTTATTTTATTTCCCAATCCCGACCTATTCATCCCATGAAGTAAAACTGGTCATACTTCATATCTAACACCATGGTTTTATCGGTAAATTCAATTACCATTTCACGTTCAAATCTAAATAAAGATTTAACTATCGCCTGGAGTAAAACTGGTGATACTCCATTCTCGATCATTTCAAGATTCATTAAAACTCCACTTAGTTTTAATCTTCTCAATAATCATTATCAATGATTATTTTACTTGGGAAATCACATCTTGTCTTTTACTAGGTTAAAGAACTAATGTCATTTAAAACACGGTTCACTATAAACCCAAAATCACATTCCATTAATTGTCGGGTTAAAGAACAAGTGTTATTTAAAACACCATTCACGATAAACCCAAAAATCAATTCAAGTTCAATTCCAATTAAATACCATTTAATTGGTACAGTTCATTAAATCTAAATAAAAAGATTTATTCTTTTTCTCAACTGGGTTTAAGAACAGTGTTAATGAAGACACCATTCACGACAAACCCAAATCACATTTAATATTAAATACAAGGCTCTGGATAGAAAATATATCGACTTATATTCAATATCAAATTCTACGACCAACAAATATCGTATTGGAAATAACAATATAAATATATCTTTCAAATTTCCATAACAATATCTGTATAATCACGAAACCCAACGTCGAAATATTCCAAAGATAATTTCGATTCCAATCCATTCCAATTCAATTATTGGAAATTCTATTTATTTTCAAAACCATTTCAAATCCGCTTTATTTATTTTAAAAATAAATAGAATTATAATTCTAGTTCAAAACTAGTTCATTTCGATAAAAATCAATTTTTACCCTTTCAAATTTGGAGTTTTCGTCCCAATTCTTCACAAATCATTTCTTATGATTTTACACAAATTATTACTATTTTTAATAATTTTATCAAGGCCCGTACAGTTGATTTCCATCAATGGCCATCGAACTGCACTTACATCGACCTTTTCCAAATTTGATTTGGACATAATTCCAAATCCAACTGTTAGATTTCTAATTTCTAATATTCTTAGAAAGCTCTTTTCGATACAAACCCAACGGTTCTAGTTTTAGGAGAATCTGACAGTCGGATCTCCCGTAACGTCTATTCAAACTCAATGGTCGAAATTCGCGAACTGCCGCAGCGCGACGCGTTCTATTCAGGCCATTGTATTATATATAATATATACTTCGTCGATTTCCTTTTAAAACATATTTTATAAATCGTTTTAAATTCGTTTCAAAATGATTTCAACTTCATATTCAATTTCGAATCAAAATTGAATATTCCACATCATCGATATGCAAATGATAATATTTTCAAAACGTTAAATTTTGAAATCACTTTTTTTCTATATTCGTTATAAAAATGAATAAAATCGATATAAATATCGTTCACGTCAAAATGGCGTCAATCTAATCAACATGGCTTTTATTCTACACATGAATTTGTTTTCTATTCATCACATGAATTTATATTTCTTATTTTCCAAATTGGAATGAGGCCCAATCAATTGCATATAGTGTTAGTTATATGGATTCTATACAACACACATATATAACCGCAACGATAAATAATCAACCATCATCCAGAGTGCACCACACAACTGCATAAGCATCAAATATAAATAATTCACGCTTACACAGTCTGTCAATCCATCGATTGACATCCAACTAAACAATCGGGATTAGTGTACGTCAAATCTCATCCCAATACTCGTGTCGGGTTTCAAATCAACAAACACATATTTTTGTTTGTGCAGGTGGGCGATGTGTAAAATTTATTGTCCCAATCAATATCAGTCAAATCAGTGTATATAAACAAATCATCTGATTTGTTTATAAATATTTATTTTATATACACATTAAAAATCATATTTTTAACTATAAAATATTTTCCACTATAAAATATTTTATTTCATATCACGCAATCAAATTTTACAACACAACAATCAAACAAACAAGTAATCCATGGTATGTGGACGATGGGTGTCGGGTGCTGCACCGTCTGCATCCTAGTATATATTTCAAGTTAGAAATAAATTAAAGGCGAGGAGTTCTCACTGACTAGCTAAACCAAACGCCATGACTCTTCATACGTAGGAAATCTTCGTCGTGCTCGCCTTTTGTCAATTTCACCGTCCGCGTTCGCTACATATATAAAAATCACATTTTTATATTGTTGCTATGTATATGAAAATCACATTTTTATAATCACTCTATATGGATAAAAATCACTATTTTTATACCACTACTATACAGATAAAAATTCTATTTTTACACCGCTACTATATAGATAAAAATTCTATTTTTACACCGCTACTATATAGATAAAAATTCTATTTTTATACGGTGTTCATATAGTAAAGATTTTATTTTTATCACACTATTCTCTATATAAAAAATATATTTTTATATCGCTCTTCTTCCCATAAAGATTATATTTTTATAACACTCCTTCCTATATAAAAATTATATTTTTATATTTCTACTTCATATATAAAGATCGAATTTTTACTATCTATATAATATAAAAACGTATTTTTATTCTTCTACTAATATAAAAATCATATTTTTATTCCCTACATTATATAAAAATTATATTTTTATATGCTAAGTAGATGAAAGCCATATTTTAAAACCAAACAAAGTTAAAACCTTTCTACTTACTAAAATCAAACCAATGTAAAATAAAGAACTCACAAAGTTTCGGTTGGAGGAGGGTTGGCTAGTGGTGCTGCGCGGATCTGGGGGGAAGAGGGGGGCTCAGTCGATCAGTGGCGGTCCTCAGGCAGCTGGAGGCGAGGTGGTGGCTCAAGGCGGCGGATAGGTTTGCGGGGATAGGAGAGAGAGGCTAGGGCGGAGCATGGGAGAGGGTGCGGTGATCGCCAGCGCCCCGGGGAGGGGGGGAGGGGAGGAGGGAAGGGGCGCGACTTGATCGGCGGCGGCGCAAGGGCACCGCCCTTTTTCTTCCTTTTATTTATTTATTTATTTATTTATTTATTTTCGTGATCAATTTGAAAAATAGAACGGTGGGGGGGGGGGGGGGGCTGAGTGAATGGAGATAAATGGGGGGTGTTATATAAATAATATATATTTTATTATTTTAAAATTTCAAAAAGCAACTTTTTATTTCGAACTCGAACCCACCGACTGTCGTCTATAGCTAATTACCGCCATTCCGAACACAATGGGATATATATCGCAGGATGATTCGACTGTTTCGATCAGTTTTCGTCGAAATCAAAATATAAATCGATATATTGAATTTGAACGCACGTTTCAATTTACCGGGCCCACATACACTCTCTAAAAATTCCCGAAAAATATTTTCTAGCTTCGTATTGACGATACGGTCCTAACAAAACTAATTTCGTCAAATTCTAAGACCGTTAGAAAAATGGCCATTTTCCAGTCGATTAAAATCAACTGAAACTGTCAAAACACGTTTTCTTTTGCCACGCTCACATATTGATTCGAAAAATCATGAATTTTGGAATCTAGCAATAACTTGACATCTCGGATCCAACAAAAGTGGTTTTGTCGAAATCCGAGGTCGTTTGCAAAATTCCCATTTTTAAGGGCCAGAATTTCATAGCGACTATTCTGAATTTTCAACTGGACATATCTTTTGATTCCCGCTATGAAATTTCAATTTTTCGGATTCTTTGGAAAGATATTCTCAATTAGATTCAAATATTTTTTGTTTCACTAAAATCCGGTTTATTTTGAATCCTGTACATTCATTTGAATTTTGAAATCGAATTTTCAAACTACCGCGCCATTTTTCAATTCCTTTTATATCTAAAATAAAATATTTATATTCTAACGTCGAGCTTCATAAGTGTATACGTTCTAATTCTATTCAAAATAAATTTCTCGTTGTTAATATTTAAAATAATTCATTTTAAATATTCAAAATTCACTAAAATTACCAAAATAAAATTTTTAAATTGGCTCAGATTTCCGGTTATTACAATCTCCCCCACTTAAAACTTTTCGTCCCCGAAAAGGAACAAAGCTGAAAGTTGTTTTACAAGCCAACTCAACTTTCATTACATTCATTTCAGCTTAAGTTCTTCAACTTTTCAGTTTCTAAGAACTTTTCAAATTCTTCAAAAATTTGGCTAACGCCCTAAATTTTCGAAAAATTTCGCCATAACCTCCCCTGCACCGGGGACTTTGGGATATTTCATATATCCTTCCATGGCCTTCTTCAATCGAAAAGAAAAGGAAAAATCCAAGCGGCTAGCCAATCGACTCATAAAATCATCCAAACCCAAAGAAATACAATAAACATGTTCCTATTTGTCGGGCAAACAATTTTATTCCTCTTCTCTAGCCTCCGTGCAATGACCTTGTGACGAAAAGGAATTTCGCTCGGTCCGAACCAGTCGCTAAACCGACCCAGACCGTTCGAAACACCCTATCGTTTGAGAACATGACAAAACAGAACGCATACAGAAGAACATTTCACTGTATATTACAACAATGCATCAAATTACAAGAATATACAGAGTATAAATGAATATATATTACACAGAAATATCAGAGATTAACAATAAGTTACATAGCAGCGGAAAAATAATACAATACACAACTAGAAGAGATATACGGATACAAAGCTTTCCGGATATCGTTCCAGCTGTAAACCAGGATCCTGTGAATAGAAATCTGCAAAACCAAAACTACTAGCTGCCCGTGTCAAAAATAGGGGCACCCAGAGTTTAGGTTAAAACAATAAACTCCAGGTCAGTCATGTGACTGGTGTGAGAACTAAAACAGTTTTTAATCTTTATTTTCAAAGGTAAATCAATGGACCACGCCGTATAACACGGAACGGGTTTCCTCCCAAGAATACCAGTGCATAAAACAAACAGCGCAATGCTAAATAAAGAAAGATGAAGCTATTATAAGACCCAGTTCCCATCACACAATGCAATCGCAAGCCGGAGGATAGGGTTTTTACCTTATAATAGCCAAGAATGCTTGATACGTTTAAAACAAATCATTTGATACTATATTAAGTGCATAGTGTATAAAACAACTTCAAATCATAAGTATCAATCATAGGCGGCATGAGCGCCCCATCCCACTATGTCGCCATATATAGGATTACAATTAAAACCGCAAATGTCACGTATTTGGAAATTGGATTTCCGTCTATGAACCGAGGCAAAAGATAGTCCTCAACCGATTCGAGACTGCCTAGCCCGAGTCTCAGGATCAGAACGCATCGACCCTTGGATCGTCAGGGCCGGTCCACCGATGTGGATTAAACTTAAACCCTGGACACTGCGTTTCGCCGCCCTTTGGGGCGTAAGCGAGCCAACGAATGACTCCATCGGACCCGGATCGTCCGATCTAACCGAGGCGCCTCGCAACAGCAACAACCACATAAGTCAATCTCGTCAGGGCGTGTAAAACCACTGACGCCACTTCTAGCTAGGAGGAAACGCAGGCCCTCCCTGAGGTCCGTCTCCCGTTTTTGGTTCATACCTGGTGTGAAACACGCGAGGTAAACGTTACACAAAGCTACGCCACAAAGGCCGTGCTTTGATCATCAACCACAAGACTTTGCTTTTCAACAGAAGCCTTGATCATTTGCATCTTAGCATGCCACACAGGCAAACCATCCTATGCAACCGATATCAGTCACACAGAATGAAATCCAATGTCAGACACACAGTCCATTTACAAGTCCGTTCTGGGTCTGAACGAAACCGGAGGCACCTAGTACCCCGCATATCCATCGATCTCCAAGTACGTCTGGACGATCACCAACTGTTTCCATCTTCTTGGGTGTACAGCCCAATCAAGATCATCAGCTATCACCCAAACGACGTGAAGACCTCCGGTCTTCGACCATCGTCTTCATCTTCGACTTATCGTCGTATCAGTTATTCAGAATGGGATAAACCCGGTCTGTCCGAATAACTCGCGTATATTTTAAATAAGTGTTACACAAACACAACATACGCCTCATTCCAATTCATTAGTCACTAACCGTAAATTAATCAAGAGAATAATTCCCCAAATATTAACCCCGAAGGCCGAAACCAACATCAGATCAATATCCAGAAAACCATTCTGCTTGGCTAACCGACAGTTAGTTTCTAAATTTCACGTTCAAATCTAATTAAAGATTTAACTATCGCCTGGAGCAAAACTGGTGATACTCCATTCTCGATCTTTTCAATCTAATTAAAGATTCATTAAAACTCCACTTAGTTTTAATCATTATCTGGGTTAAAGAATCAGTGTCATTTAAAACACGATTCACGATAAACCCAAAATCACATTCCATTAATTATCGGGTTAAAGAACAAGTGTTATTTAAAACACTGTTCACGATAAACCCAAAAATCAATACCAATTCAATTCCAATTAAATATCATTTAATTGGTACACTTCATTAAATCTAAATAAAAAGATTTAATCTTTTCTCAACTGGGTTCAAGAACAGTGTTAGTGAAGACACCATTCACGACAAACCCAAATCACATTCGATATACAATACAAGGCTCTGAATAGAAAATATATCGGCTTATATTCAATATCGAATTCTACGACTAACAAATGTCGTATTGGAAATAACGATACAAATATATATCTTTCAAATTTCCTTAACAACACCTGTAATATCACGAATTCCAACATCGAAATATTCCGAAGACAATTTCGATTCAAATCCACTCCAATGCAATCATTGGAAATTTTGGTTATTTTCAAAACCATTTCAAATTCAATTTATTTATTTAAAAATAAATAGAATTATAATTCTAGTTCAAAACTAGTTCATTTCGATAAAAATCTATTTTTATCTTTTCAAATATGGAGTTTTTCATCCCAAATTTTCACAAATCATTTCTTATGATTTTACACAAATTATTACTATTTTTAATAATTTTATCAAGGCCCGTACAGTCGATTTCCATTAACGGCCATCGAACTGCACTTACAACGACCTTTTTCGAATTTGATTTGGACGTATCTCCAAATCCAATTGTTAGATTTCAAATTTCTAACTTTCATTAGAAAGCTCTTTTCGATACGAACCCAACGGTTCCGGTTTTAGGAGAATCCGACGGTCGGATCTCCCGCAATATCCGTTTGAAATAAATGGTCGAAATTCACGAACTGCCGCGGCGCGGCGCATTCTATTCAGGCCATTATATTATATATATAATATATACTTCGTCGATTTCTATTTAAAACGAATTATATAAATAGTTTTAAATTCGTTTCAAAAGCAATTTCAACTTCCTTTTCAATTCAAATCAAAATTGAATTCTTCTTTATAAATTCGTTTCAAAATTCATTTCTATTCAATTCAAATTTCAATTCAATTCATTTCGAAATCGTTTTCAATTCAATTCATTTCGAAATCGTTTTCAATTCAATTCATTTCGAAATCGTTTTCAATTCAATTCACTCGTTTTCAATTCATTTCGAAATTGTTTTCAATTCAATTCATTTCGAAATCGTTTTCAATTCAATTTGAATTCGTTTTCAATTCATTTCGAAATCGTTTTCAGTTCAATTCATTTCGAAATCGTTTTCAATTCAATTCATTTCGAAATCGTTTTCAATTCAATTCATTTCGAAATCGTTTTCAATTCAATTCATTCGTTTTCAATTCATTTCGAAATCATTTTCAATTCAATTCATTTCGAAATCGTTTTCAATTCAATTTGAATTCGTTTTCAATTCATTTCGAAATCGTTTTCAATTCAATTCATTTCGAAATCGTTTTCAATTCAATTCATTTCGAAATCGTTTTCAATTCAATTCATTTCGAAATCGTTTTCAATTCAATTCATTTCGAAATCGTTTTCAATTCAATTCAAAATATTCGATTTCGAAATCACTTTTCAATATTCATTTTTAAGATGAATAAAATCGATGTAAATATCGTTCACGTCAAAATGGCGTCAATCTAATCAACACGGCTTCATAAATTTCTATTTTCAAATATTATATTTCAAATATTTCTTTTTCAAAATAGTTGTTATTATCAAAATATTTCGTTCAACACATGACCAATCTCAATGAATGAGTACTGTCAACACATGAACTTTTATTTTATATTGATAAAGATGTAAATTTTATTACTAAAATATCGTTCAACACATGACCAATCTCAATGAATGAGTACTGTCAACACATGAACTTTTATTTTATAATATTCTTTATTTTTCAAATTGGAATGAGGCCCAATCAGTTACCATATAAAGTTAATTATATGAATTTTCATACAACACATGTATATAATTACATTGAAAAATAATCAACCATCAACCAAAGTGCACCACACTGTATAAGCATCAAATATAGATATTCAACGCTTATAACAGCCTGTCAATCAATCGATCGACACATTTAATCAATCAGGATGAGTGAACTTCAAATTTCATCCCAACACCCGTGTGGGGTTTCAAACAATCAAACGCATATTTTATTTGTGCAGTTGGGCGATGTGTAGAATTTATCGTCCCAATCAATGTCATTCAAATAGGTGTACATAAACAAGCCGTCCGGCTTATAAATGAATATTTTATTTTATTCACTTCACGTTAAAAATTTATATTTTTAACGATAAAACATTTTATTTCAACCTATGAATTTCTATTCAATTCATTTACACAATAAAATGATATTTTTATTTTTCTAACACATTTTAGAAAATTTCGGCGGCATAACGGCACGATACTAGAAACGGGACGAGACCTAGCCTTATCCCCGGTCTAGTGAAGGCCCACGCCATTCACACATCAATCAAATCAATTCGTTATGCAAACCACAAAATTTGGAGTAAGAGTCTAACCTAGCCTTACTCCTTCGCCTTATAACGGCGCACGTCTAATCCTAACCAATTTATCGATTCGATTTTTCACACCACAAATCACAATCAAACCAATATCGCAATCAATCACCAAACAGTCAAACAAACAAGTCCATGGTCTGTGGACGATTGTGTCGGGTGCTACTAAGCACCGTCTGCATCCTAGTATATATATATAACTAGAAAAAGAAATTGAAAGGTGAGAAATTCTCACTTATAGCTATCCTAGCTCCACGGCACTTCTATTGAAGAGATCTTCGTCGCTATCGCATCTTCGTCATCTTCGTTGCCCGTAGCCACTACATATGTAAAAATCGAATTTTTACTATGCTATTCAATATATAAAAATCGAATTTTTAGTTCGCTATTCAATATATAAAAATCGAATTTTTAGTTCGCTATTCAATATATAAAAATCGAATTTTTAGTTCGCTATTCAATATATAAAAATCGAATTTTTATTTCACTTCATATAGAGAAAAATCCGACCTTTTATATAGATAAAAATCCTTATCTTTCATCTTAATAAAAATTCCGTCTTTTCCATTTCAAAGATCCAATCTTTTCTTTTACTTTTTAAAGTTTAAATCTTTTACTTTTCAAAATTCAAATCTTTTACTTTTCAAAATTCAAATCTTTTAAAACCTTTCTTAAAATCAGTTCTTTTCTTTTTTCCAAATTCAGTTTTTGAAATTATGAAAAAAATCAGTTTTTAACATTATAAAAAATCAGTTTTTAACATTATAAAAAAATCAGTTTTTAACATTATAAAAAATCAGTTTTTAACATTATAAAAAAATCAGTTTTTAACATTATAAAAAATCAGTTTTTAACATTATAAAAAATCAGTTTTTTAACATTATAAAAAATCAGTTTTTAACATTATAAAAAATCAGTTTTTAACATTATCAAAAATCAGTTTTTTTTCTAAAACAAAATCAAGTTTTTTTTCTTCTATTAAAAATAAAATAAAATAAAATAAGAGAATAAAATAAAAAAAATAAAAAAAACATACCAGCGAGGGGGGGGCGACTTCGGGTTTGGGGATTGAAGGGCGTGGGGGTTTTGGCTGAGGCACTGCGTCGGAGTCGAGGGTGGTCGGAGCGGTGAGGGGAGGTGGCGAATTCTGGCGATCGGGTGAGGGGTTTAGGGCTACAGCTTCGGGTCTGAGGGGGCTTCGTGGGTCCTGCGAGGCGGAGGGGCTGGCGAGCTTGGACGGAGGTGGGGGGGCATCGTTGTCGACGACGAGGGGGGGGGGGCTGGCGATTCCGTCATCGTCTCCCTTTTTTTTTTGAAACTGTCGATTAGAACGTGGGGGGGGGGGCAGAGGGTTTAAGGGAGAAAAGGTTTTTTTTTATTTATATTATTATTTTATTATTACTAAAAGTTGACTTTTACATACGAACACCGAACTGGGTCCAACGATTGTCATCCCTAATGTAATACCCTCATTCCGAACACAATGGGATATGTATCGCAAGCTGATTCGACTGTTTGAATCAGTTTCCGTTAAATTTACATTTAAATCACTATATTGAATTTTAAACGTACATTTCAAATTACCGGGGTCACATACTAACTAGAAAAATTCCGGAAAAATATTTTCTAGCTTCGTATTGACGATACGGTCCTAACAAAACTAGTTTCGTCGAATTCTGAGACCGTTAGAAAAATGGCCAATTTCCAGTCGATTAAAATCAACTGAAACTGGTCAAACGCGTTTTCCTTTGCCACGCTCACATATTGATTCGAAAAATTATGAAATTTAAAACCTAGCAATAATTTTACATCCCGGACCCAACAAAACTGGTTTCGTCGAAATCCGAGGTCGTTTGCAAAAAGTCCATTTTTAAGGGCCTTATATATATAAAAATATATATGAATTCCACAGCGACTATTTCTAATTTTAAACTGGACATATCTTATCATTTCTAAGATGAAATCTCAGTTTGTCAACTTCGTTACAAAGATATAGTTATACAGATTCAAATATTTCTTGTTTCGTTCAATTCTGACTTATATTGAATTCTGTATATTCATTTGAAATTAGAAATCGAATTTTCGAACTACCGCGCCATTTTCAATTCCTTTTATAATTATATATAATTATTATATATTCTAACGACGACGTATATAATATATACGTTCTAATTCTATTCAAAATAAATTTTTCGACGATATTATTTAAAATAATTCATTTTGAGTATTCAAAATTCGCTAAAATGGCCAAATTAAAAATTTCAAACTGGCTCGCATTTTACGGGTTGTTACAGACCTGTTCACACATATATATGTACATGTATGCATTTGCAGATAATTTTCAATGCAGTTCAATATTTGGTTCAATTTGGCCTAAATTTACCTTTCATTCACATAATGGTTTAAAGAAATAATCATACAACACAACCATCAATCAATTAGTTGAATTAAAGTTTCAAATTCATAATTTTGATATATAGTCAAAAATCACATTTCTGATGCCAAATCACAACAATAGACCCTATCTAATTTTGGTTCTCACACCAGCCAATTCGAAATATATAAAAATCCCACTTTCCGCACTCGAATATAAATTCACTGATGATGCAACTGCTATTATTAGTGTCATCTCCGGGCGACTAGAGTGTGATTCTATATCTACCCAATATATTAAAACTTCAAATACACGCGGATCAGACGTATATGCAAAATCTTTATATACTGGATTGTCCAAATCAATACAAATAAATATTCAAATACGAATAATTCGATTTAAATTTTTCAAAACAAAATTGGTTTTCATTTTAAAAATATACTCTTCACACTCGTTCTAGGATACTACTGATCCCATCTCTAACGAGTCATTCCTATTGGATATTACTGATCCAATCTCTGATGAATTCTTTCTTATGATTCTAACGTGTCTTGTTCTCGAGCTTTGTAAACGAAAGCTCTGATACCAGCTGAAACAACCAGAACTTCCCCGGTAAGGAAAGCCCGGATTGAGTTGAGGATAAGACACATCGGAACGCAAACAGAAGAACATTTCATTGTTTATTACAACAATTACATCAGAATACAAGAATTTACAGAGTATGAATAAATATTACACAGAAAATATCAGAGATTTAAATTACATTTAAATATATCGCAGCGGAAAAATAATACAAAAAACAACTGAAAGAGATATACGGATACAGAACTTTTCGGATATCATTACAGCTGTAAATCAGGATCCTGTAAATATGAATCTGCAAAACCAAAAACTACTAGCTGCCCGTGTCAAAATAAGGGCACCCAGAGTTTAAGTTAAAACACTAAACTCCAGGTCATTCATGTGACTAGTGTGAGAACTAAAACAGTTATTAATCTTTATTTTAAAGTTAGGTAAATCAAAGGACCACGCCGTATAACACAGAACGGGTTTCCTCCCAAGAATACCATTGCATAAAACAACAACGCAATGCTAAATAAAGAACAATGAAGCTATTATAAGACCCAAGTCCCATCACACAATGCAACGCAAGACGGAGGATAGGGTTTTTACCTTATAATAGCCAAAGAATGCTTAATACGCTAAAAACAAATCATTTGATACTATCATAAGTGCATAGTGTATAAAACAATTTCAATCATAAGTATCAATCATAGACGGCATGAGTGCCCCATCCCACTATGTCGCCATACTAGGCTCTACAAATAAAACACAAAGTCACATATTGGATGTTGGATTTCCATCTGTCAACAGAGGCAAAAGATAGTCCTTTACCGAATTCGAGACTATCTAGCCCGAGTCTTAGGATCAGAACGCATCGACCCTTGGAGCCACAGGGCCGGATCACTCGATGTGGAATAAATAAAACCCTGAACACTATGTCTCCCCGCCCTTTGGGGCATAAATGAGCCAATGAATGACTCCATCGATCCCGGATCGACTGATATAACCGAGGCGCCTCGCAACTACAACAACCACACAGGTGAAAATAATATAAATGTCAGGGCTGGTAGGTCACTGACACCACCCTAGCTAGAAAGAGACGCATGTTCTCCCTGAATCCTTCTCCCGTTTCTGGTTCACACCGGGGAGTGAGGCTAGCGAATCAATGCTACACAAAGCTATGCCATACAGGCCGTGCTTTGATCATCAACCACAAGACTCTGCTTTTCAACAGAAGCCTTAATCATATTGCCACTTGGGCATGCCACACAGTCAATTCACTCCATGCGTTTGATATCCATCAATATAGAACCTCTAAGCTCGTAAGTCTCAGGGAAGGACGTTAAGCAAGAGAATAAATTCTCCGCCGCCAAACAGATATATATTTAATAGAAATCAATCGCACAGAATAAAATCCAATGTCAGACACACAGTCCATTTACAAGTTCATTCTAGGTCTGAACGAAACCGGAGGCATCTTGTACCTCGCATATCCATCGATCTCCAAGTACGTCTGGACGATCACCAACTGATTCCCTCCTCTTGGGAGTACAGCCCAATCAAGATCATCAGTAATCACCCAAACGATGTGAAGACTTCCGGTCTTCGACCACCGTCTTCATCCTCGACACCACGTCGAATCAGTTACTCAGAATGGGATAAACCCGACCTTTCTGAATAACTCGCATATATAATAAACAAGTGTTACACAAACACAACATACGCATCATTCCAATTCATCAGTCACTAACCATAAATTAGCAAGAGAATAATTCCCCAAATATTAACCCCGAAGGCCGAAACCAACATCAGATCAATACCTAGGAAAACATTCTTCTTAGCTAACCTACATTTAGTTTCTAAATTTCACATTCTTAGGGAAAGGTTCCCATTAATTTTATCAAAGATAAATTCTTCTAAATTTATTCTTTAATCTTCTTTTGAATATCAATTCAAACTAGTCAGGATTAGCGAACCACACCGAAGTAATCATTCATTTTATTTCCCAGTCCCAACTTATTCATCCCATGAAGTAAAACTGGTCATACTTCATATCTAACACCATGATGTTATCAGTAAATTCAATTACCATTTAACGTTCAAATCTAATTAAAGATTTAACTATCGCCTTGAGTAAAACTGGTGATACTCCATTCTCGATCATTTCAATCTAATTAAAGATTCATTAAAACTCCACTTAGTTTTAATCTTCCCAATAATCACTATCAATGATTATTTTACTTGGGAAATCAAATCTTGTCTTTAACTGGGTTAAAGAACCAATGTCATTTAAAACACGGTTCACTATAAACCCAAAATCACATTCCATTAATTGTCGGGTTAAAGAACGTTTGTTATTTAAAACACAGTTCACGATAAACCCAAAAATCAATTCAAATTCAATTCCAATTAAATACTATTTAATTGGTACACTTCATTAAATATAAATAAAAATATTTAATCTTTTTCTCAACTGGGTTTAAGAACAGTGTTTATAAAGACACCATTCATGACAAACCCAAATCACATTTGATATTAAATACAAGGCTCTGAATAGAAAATATATCGGCTTATATTCAATATCAAATTCTATGACCAACAAATATCATATTGGAAATAACGATATAAATATATCTTTCAAATTTCCATAACAATATCTGTATAATCTTGAAACCCAACATAGAAATATACCAAAGATAATTTCAATTCCAATCCATTCCAATTCAATTATTGGAAATTCTATTTATTTTCAAAACCATTTCAAATCCACTTTATTTATTTTAAAAATAAATAGAATTATAATTCTAGTTCAAAACAAGTTCATTTCGATCAAAATCAATTTTTATCTTTTCAAATTTGGAGTTTTTCATCCTAATTATTCACAAATCATTTCTTATGATTTTACACAAATTATTACTAATTTTAATAATTTTATCAAGGCCCGTACAGTCGATTTCCATCAACGGCCATCGAACTGCACTTACAGCGACCTTTTCCAAATTTGATTTGAACATAATTCTAAATCCAACAATTAGATTTCTAATTTCTAATATTCGTTAGAAAGCTCTTTTCGATATGAACCCAACAGTTCCGTTTTTAGGAAAATCCGACGGTTGGATCTCCGTAATATCCATTCAAAGTCAATGGTCGAAATTCGCGAACTACCGCAGCGCGACGCGTTCTATTCGGGCCATTAAATATTATATATAATGTATATAATATATACATCGTCGATTTCCTTTTAAAACGTATTTTATAAATCTTTTTAAATTAATTTTCAAAACGATTTCAACTTCATATTCAATATCGAATCAAAATTGAATATTCCACATCATCGATATGCAAATGATAATATTTTCAAAACTTTAAATTTTAAAATCACTTTCTTTTCTATATTCATTATAAAAATGAATAGAATCAATATAAATATCGTTCACGTCAAAATGGCGTCAATCTAATCAACACGGCTTTTATTCAACACATGAATTTATTTTCTATTCATCACATGAATTTATATTTCTTATTTTCCAAATTGGAATGAGGCCTAATCAATTACCACATAGTGTTAATTATATGGATTCTATACAACACACGTATATAACCGCAACGATAAATAATCAACCATCATCCAGAGTGCACCACACAACTGCATAAGCATCAAATATAAATATTTAACGCTTACACAGTCTTTCAATCCATCGATTGACACACAACTAAACAATCGGGATTAGTGTACGTCAAATCTCATCCCAATACCCGTGTGTGGTTTCAAATCAACAAACACAGATTTTATTTGTGCAGTTGGGCGATGTGTAAAATTTATCGTCCCAATAAATATCAGTAAAATCAGTGTATATAAACAAATCGTCCGATTTGTTTATAAATATTTAGTTTATATACACATTAAAAGTCATATTTTGAACTATAAAATATTTTATTTCATATCACACAATCAAATTTCACAACACAGCAATCAAACAAAAAAGCCATCCATGGTCTGTGGACGACGGGTGTCGGGTGCTGCTAAGCACCATCTGCATCCTAGTATATATTTAAAACTAGAAATAAATTAAAGGTGAGGAGTTCTCACCGACTAGCTAAACCAAACGCCATGACTCTTCATACATAGGAAATCTTCGTCGTGCTCGCCTTTTGTCAATTTCGCCGCCCGCATTCGCTACATATATAAAAATCACAATTTTATATTGTTGCTATGTATATGAAAATCACATTTTTATAATCACTCTATATGGATAAAAATCACTATTTTTATACCACTACTATATAGATAAAAATTCTATTTTTACATCGCTACTATATAGATAAAAATTCTATTTTTACACCACTACTATATAGATAAAAATTCTATTTTTATACAGTGTTCATATAATAAAGATTATATTTTTATCACACTATTCTCTATTTAAAAATTATATTTTTATATCGCTCTTCTTCCCATAAAGATTATATTTTTATAACGCTCCTTCCCATATAAAAATTATATTTTTATATTTCAACTTCATATATAAAGATCGAATTTTAACTATCTATATAATATAAAAAACGTATTTTTATTCTTCTACTAATATAAAAATCATATTTTTATTCCCTACATTATATAAAAATTGTATTTTTATATGCTAAGTAGATGAAAACCATATTTTAAAACCAAACAAAGTTCAAACCTTTCTACTTACTAAAATCAAACCAATGTAAAATAAAGAACTCACAAATTTCGGTTGGAGGAGGATTGGCTAGTGGTGTTGCGCGGATCTGGGGGGAAGAGGGGGGCTCAGTCGATCAGCGGTGGTCCTCAAGTAGCTGGAGGCTCAAGGCGGCGGATGGCAGTGGGTTGCAGAGTCAGCTTTTGGATTTTTGGGTTTTAGGGTTCGCGGGGATAGGAGAAAGAGGCTAGGGCGGAGCAAGGAGGGAGGGTGCGGTGATCGACTGCGGCAGAGGGGGGGCGACTTGATCGGCGGCGACGCTAGGGCGCCGCCCTTTTTCTTGATCGATTTATAAAATAGAACTGCGGGGGGGGGGGGGGGGGGGGGAGGGTCTCAGTGAATGGAGATAAAGGCGGGTGTTATATAAATAATATATATTTTATTATTTTAAAATTTCAAAAAGAAACTTTTTATTTTAAACTCGAAATCGAATCCACCGACTGTCGTCCATAGCTAATTACCCCCATTCCGAAAACAATGGGATATATATCGCAGGCTGATTCGACTGTTCCAATCAGTTTTCATCAAAATCAAAATATAAATCTATATATTGAATTTGAACGCACATTTCAATTTACCAAGCCCACATACAGTCTCTAAAAATTCCCAAAAAATATTTTCTAGCTTCGTATTGACGATACGGTCCTAACAAAACTAATTTAGTCAAATTCTGAGACCGTTTGAAAAATGACCATTTTCCAGTCGATTAAAATCAACTGAACCTATCAAAACACGTTTCTTTCGCTACGCTCACATATTGATTCGAAAAATCATGAATTTTGGAATCTAGCAATAACTTGACATCATAGATCCAAAAAAAGTGGTTTCGTTGAAAACCGAGGTCATTTGTGAAATTCCCATTTTTAAGGGCCAGAATTCCATAGCGACTATTCTGAATTTTCAACTGGACATATCTTTTGATTCCCACTATGAAATTTCGATTTTTAGGATTCGTTGGAAAGATATTCTCAATTAGATTCAAATATTTTTGGTTTCACTAAAATCCGGTTTATTTTGAATCTTGTACATTCATAAGAATTTTGAAATCGAATTTTCAAACTACCGCGCCTTTTTCAATTCCTTTTATATTTAAAATAAAATATTTATATTCTAACGTCGAGTTATATAAATATATACATTCTAATTCTATTCAAAATAAATTTCTCGTCGTTAATATTTAAAATAATTCATTTTAAATATTCGAAATTCACTAAAATTGCCAAAATAAAAATTTTAAATTAGCTCAGATTTCTGGGTTATTACAGTAGGTCGACACTGCTCGACCTCCTGTTCGACCGGGCCTGGGCGGGAATTTTTCCTGCCCTGCCCTTTTCTGAGTTTAAATTTGTATTTTGAATTTTTGAAACTTCCAAAGGCCATAACTTCTTCATACGAAGTCCAATTCACGCAAGCTCAGACTCTACCACAACCAGAATTTCGAGACGAAAGCAATGGCGTAACCCGTTTCCCTTAATTTTCACATTTAAAATTTATTATTCTTTAATTCGTTACTTTAAGGTTTATCGAAAATACGGGGTGTTACAATTTTGCCACCATGTTATATACATAGAATCTTGCCCTCTCATTCTTCTTTTAGCTCCATTTTCAACGTTCTTTTATTTTCTTAGCTTTGCAAAGAATTCTTAAAACAAAAAAAGAAAAAGAAAAGTGAGAATCAAATCAAAAGGAAGAAGAAAGAAAATAAGTACGGTGGTAGTTGGAAATATCAAAAGCCCGGAAACAACAAAAATCAAGTTGTAAAAAGAAAAGAAAAACCATCAATATGAGTATGGTAAGGATCTCAATGAAAACTGTTTATTTTGAAATGTGATGTGAATGCATATTAAGACTTATGCACAAATTCAATACCGTGCATTTTGTGTTCACTATTTTCTTCTTCTTTCCTTACTACCAGTTATAATAAGCTAATTGATTATCTTGTTAAATACGTGTTTAAAATGCAAGTATGATGATCCACTAATATTTTTTTTATCTATTTGTGTCCATTTACAACCTTAATACAAGGTAAAAGTAAGACAATTGCAAACGCATTGAGAAGAAGACACGTTGACTATTCATCTTGGTGGTAATATGATGTATAGAGACACGAGAAGGACCTACTGTTGGTAAGGTATAAAAAGGGACATTGGAAAGCTAATCTCTAAGTGTATATATTTCTAATTAGTGGAGGTCGAGTAGAAGAAGCCTAGTAGGTTACTACGACTGTTGGAAATTACAACATGGAAATGAGAGCAAGTGTCCACGTATTTTATTGATGGGTCCCCTAGGATAAAAGCATGAAAGTATTTGGTTAAAAATGGGTAAATTGACTAAGAATGAAAAATTCATTCCTGACAAGTCTACTAGAACTAAGTTAGCCAAGTTGTATCTTAAGTGGATTGTTTGATTCTATGAAGCACCTAAAAACATTATGAGTGATAGAGATTCCCTATTTATCAGTGGATTTTTGAAGATTCTTTAAGAAATTTTGGGAACGTAATTGCACCAGAGTATAGCTTGTCACATGCAGATTGATGGGCAAGCTGAAAGAGTAAATCAAACATTGGAATATTTTTATAAAGCTCGTATCACGAATTTTGGAGGATCTTGGGATGATCACCTACATTTGGTGGAGTTTTCTTACGGTAATAGTTAGTAATCAAGTATTGTTATCACACTATATGAGGTTTTGTATGGAAGACACTGTATTACATCTTCTTGTTGGTTAGAAGCATGTAATAAGTCCATGCTTGGTCCAAATATGATTTATTAGACATCAAATAAGATATAGATCATTTGACAATGAAGTAAGGCTACTCGGGATTGTCATAAGTGTTACACATATAAGAGAAGAAAAGATTTGAATATCCCAATCAGGGACCTGGTATTTGTGAAGGTCTCTCCTTTCAAAAATATTATTCAGTTTGGTAGGCTACGGATATTGGCACCTAGACTTGTTGGACTATTTTCGACTGAAGATAGAATAGGGAAATTAGCCTATAGAGTGGATCTACCTAAGAGGAAGGCGGGTATGCACAATTTTTTATGTCTTTTGCCTTCAGATATTTGTGCATGAATTAAGTGTTGTGATTATACCGAATCAGCTAGAGATGCACAGGTAGAGCTAGAAATTTCAAGACCTTGTAAGCCACTATGAGTTATGGAGAACATCACTAGATAGTTTAGGAGGAAGTTTGTAACACCCCGTATTTTTCAAAATAAATAGTATAATTAAATTATGAGCATTGAAAAGAAATAATTTTTGGGATATTCGGCCTTGAAGCTTGTACCATTGAGTTTGTGGTGATTCTATGATCAATTTACATATGTAATATGCTTCGAACGGAGTTCATATGGAAAGTTATCAACGTTCAAAGTTCAATGTCTGAAAATAAATATATATTTATGTGTAAATTCTAAAAATAACACACACTTGAATTTGAAAACTAACATGTACTATAAATGAAAATAAATCAGAATTGAATGGAAATTTATGATAAGTTATATATAAAATAAATTGTGTAGTAATAAATAGAATCAATTAACTAATTGAATCGGCTTGTTAATTCATGAATTTGAACCCATATGGGTTAACCTATGCAAGTTTTCAAAATGTGTCTTCCTGGGTGTTTTAATGTATGGATTCCAATCACCTTAATCCGACGAACAATGCAATTTCTAATCCTTATAAATAAATGTGCCGGGCTAACGTCCAAATCCATTTTTTTTGAATGGTTACAGAAGTCCTATCACTTCCCTTTCTCCTCCAATTCTTTATTAAATATATGTATTCCTGATTCAGTCATTTTGAATTACAAATTGGAGGATAAAATTATAGACCCATGAATGTTATTATTTAAATTGGGTCGTTCGTATGAGATAAATTTGTCGGCTCTGATTTCCCTGTTAGTTAATTTTATTTATTTGGACCTAGATTTTTAAATTCATACAAATTCCAGTTTGTGGAACCAAATAGGATTACAAAAATGAAAGGCTATGGATAACAGAACTGGATTTGAATTAATTTAGAACCTGGATTGCTTTTTCCAAGTGAATGGATTTAAAGTATATATCTTTAGGGTAATGATATATGATATAATTAAATTCCCATTAAAATAATTAAAATTGGCATTATTATATTTATTCTAATTTTTTTAAAAAAATTATTCAACTTATCCTTGTTAAAATTGAAAATCTTAAATTGGACTTATATTTAAAAGTTGTTCTAACAGAACATAATTTGGATATATAAAGAACCCTCGGCTTAAAAAAAAGAAAGGGCATATGCTTGAATATAGGAAAAATTACAGTAATAATTTCAAACCTGTAAAATGAAATAAAAAAGGGATTTAATATATATAACTTGATTTTGGAAATCAATGATATCTTACTTGGTTCATTGGAAAAGAATATATTTCCATATTTCAAATTTTTTAAAGGAGTAGTGAATGTAATTGTAAGAATAAAGGTAGTAGAAGCAGGGTTAGTGCAAAATAAGGATATTACTATATTTAGTATTATCTTGAAAAAAAGGCAAGAAGTATAAAAGATAACTTTCAATTTCGGATTACTACATATGGAATTATTTATAGTAAATATGGAAATAGATTTTTATTAAAGCCTTAATAACCAACCAAATGGAATGCGATTATTTACCTACGGATAAAACTTACGATGGTAGTAAGATAAGTAAATAATATAACAATTAAGTGAAAATAAAAAGAAATGGGAAAATAATCAAGTTAAATAGTTGACATACTAAAGAAAAGAGGAAAAAGAAAAATAAGGGAAAATGGTTATGATTTGCCTTGAGAGTGCAGATAATAAAAGAAATGGAAGTAATTATTATGATTATTGGGTTATAATAGGTAGATACTATTTTCGGACTAAGATTATCATGTAATGGTAAGGAACCTAAAAGATTACCAAATATCAAAAATAAAATAATGGAATAAATAAACTAAATGCACAAGAAATGATTAAACATAAAATCTAATAAAAAGATGTGGCCACGACGATAACCTCATAAGACGTATTTGGAGAAATCTAGAAAGAATCTGGTACACACAATCAGGACGGTCCATCGCAAATCCTTTAGAGCAAAGGAAGTATGTATCGATTGTAGATGATGCTTTTTGGGAGACACACACTGCTGATTTAAGGTAAACAAGCCACTTGAATGAATCATAGAGGGTACCTTAGGATGACCCACCAATGTAGGCATCAGGGTGGTCTATTGGAGGCAGGGACTATAGGTCCATAAAAAGAGTATGCCTAGACTGCTTAGGCTATTCGAAAGATTAATATCTGATTCAGTATATGGAGGTGCCTGCTTGGTTTTGGTGGGGAGACCCATAAGGATAGTAGCTGTTTGGGTACCATTCATTATATGTCAGACCGAGTACAAGTAATGGCCTAGGGTAAAACAAAAGGTCATGATCTTTCGCTATCATAACATGTATAAGGTAGACAACATCACATTGTTGTTTTAGTTTGTTTTCTTAGGGAATTATCGTTAACCCACTGCAAATACCTTCCAACTAGTTGAGATCTGGCTACATAGGGCATAGTTGCGATGATAAATGGACATATCACAATTGTAGTATCCCGATAGAGTTCCGTGTGATGTGGACTTGGGTAGTGCCACTTATAAGCAGAGATCAAGAATACAGATAGAACAATTATGTGCAAGTCTATAATGTATGTAGACATTAGAGCCGTCCATTGTCTATTTCTGTAACGACCCAACTTTCGAACACATCGGAAGTCGTGTCATTATACAAGAATAAGAATAGATAAAGATAAAATTACAGAAAACATCAGCATCTCAAAGCGGAATTTTTACAAAAGATGATACTTTATAATATTACACATTAGAACATATTACCTCAGAGCATAACAGATCTAGGGGTACAAGCTCCTTCTTAGTACAACTTAATTATACATATCATCGATGACTAATTTGCAGACTTGTAATTATACAGTAGTAGAACAGCACACATATGGTTTCCTTCCAGCTTCCCAAGTTTTATCATGACCTGATTCACTTGTCTACTCATAACAAGTGTTATGAGTACCCAAGAGTTTAAGGAAAACACAGAAAAATAAACTCAGGGTCAGTCAGGCGACTTGAATGATTAAAAATTTAAAACAAATAAAAATATATCATAAGACTACGCCGTGAATACAGAACGGTTTTTTACCTTATGAGAATAAAACACTTTGTATACTTTAAATCAGATATTATCATAGTGTCTAGGGTTTTTGCAAATAATTTAGCATATAGCCATGCTGCCTGCCCGATATTTGTCATTTCATGGGTGTGAGGCTTGAGGCTGGACTTACCTTTTCATGATCACTATTTAATTTCTTTGAATGCCACATCGTCAAAACTCACCAACCACTGATTGACTTCCACAAAAATATACTATAGGTATAAAGCAAGAGAAACAAATTCCTCCGCCACCATATAAATATGTTTGAAGGGATCAACGTACGTGATCAGTTAGAATTACTTTGTTAGAAATTCGTCCATACAAGTTGTCGTGGGATTGGACAAACCGAAGGCACTATTCAAGAATAGCCCTTGTATATCTCCGTCTTCAATTGTCTTTAATAATTTCTGATGCGCGGCGTATAAATCAAGTCGAAGTGGAATATAAATTCCAGACTCTTCGAAATGATTAGCGTGATATTAAATTTTAAGTTACTAGTCTGACATGATTATAATTTAATTTTCATATATAATTTCGGTCAAACAAACAGTATATGATTTTCTTGCTTAAATCTGGGTATTTTGATTTCATTTTAAAATGGACAATTTTAGTGTGCGCCTCGCACATGGTTTTTTCTTCTTTTTTTCTTTCCACCTTGTTTGTTAAATTTTAAAAGTAAATACTTACATTACTCTTTAGAACATTATTACTTATTCTAATTATTTAAAAATAAACTAAATTTATAATTTATTTAAATTACAGCTTTTACACTTTTTAATCGACTTTATCAAATTTCCCTTTGATCTCTTATACTTGATCTACTTCTTTCCACCTACCAATTTTAAACAAAATTCCCTTTTATTTATTTATTTATTTATTTATTTCAATTCTATATTTAATTTGTAATTTAATTAAGAACTAGTTTTAATTAAGCTCATATTCGAAAACTTCTTTTGAAAACATAGCTGGCCAAAGTACCACTTTGATTAAAGTACCACCTAAATCCATGGTGTGCGCACATGAAAATCAGCCCAGCTTCCATGCGCCAGACCATTACCAAAGTGCCAGAGTACCACCACCTTGGATCATGTCATTTCTGGCCCGATCACCCCCAAAAACTTGTGTACCATCCCACTACCACTTAGTAGTACCATATCAAAGTACTACCCCCCATTGAACACGGCCGGTCACTTCAATATGCTAGTAGCTTCCTTGCTGATCATCGCACATGCACACACACACACGAGCTCACGTTCATCACTGCCAACCACCACCGCATACCACACTACCTCTCCCGATCACCTTACCATGCTCCGATCACCACCTCCTTGCTGCTACAGTGTTTTTATTGTTCGACGGCACCATAGCCAAAATGGGTTCATCCAAGAAACCTCCGCCTGCGCCTTGCCTCGACACCTGATCACCGTCCCCTTCTTGCCATGCCACGCTGACACTCCAACGCTGCCATCCCCCCTGGACCGCACCCCCATAACTTCGACGTCGATGCACAGTTCCGGTGAGAACGATAGTACCCCAACAGCCCCAAAAAAACCTACTTTGATCTCGTTCTCTCATTCCGTACATTTGAAACATTATTTTACACTTTTCCTAGGAGCTTTGACCCTATATGAAGCTCTCCCCTCAAACATGTGGGCTCCGACGTCCTGGGTGGTTGGAATTTGATCAAGTTTCAAATTCTGATTGACTCAGTATACCCAATCATCTAGGACGTCAAAAATCACGAGACTACCACCAAAAATCACCATTTCCCTATAACATTCCATTTATATACTTAGTTCTGACTTCTATGAAGTTTGAATTTTTTTGTAAACAGAGAGGTTGCAAAGAACAGACAGTTTTCTGTTTTCTTTGAATTGAACTGTTCTTTTTTACTTATAAATGTACAGTGTGCTTACATTGTATCTATATTATTCTAGCGTGAACTCGTGGTAAGATCCCCTTCAAACTCAAGTGTTTGGACTCTTTTCGTGTTTGATAACTAAACAACAGGGTTTGGTCATTTTGATCAGCCAACAATGGTATTCAGGATATGTTCTCAACTTAATTAAGAGTATCAAAGTGCCAACTCAAACTTAACAGTTACTAGAAGAAAAAAGCAAGAATAAAACCAGGAAAAATTTAAAGTAGTTTACTCACCAGAAAGGGTTTGAACTCTTAGTGTTTTCTTTCCCTTTCACTGATTTTTGTTCGATTGGTTTTGTTGTGAGGAGGTAATGCATGGCCAGGTCTTTATATAAGGGAGGAAAAATATAAAATATTGGTGGCATTAAATGCATGTATGGAAAACAATTCTCAGGTTTTCCACTTGACAAATGATTGACCATTTAAAACATCCTTTTCCCCTAAACCTTTTGATATGACAATACATTTCTTCCTATGCTAACATGGTTGCCATCAGCAAATCTTTGCTCTGAAAATTCGTGCGCATGTACTCTCTTTTCTCCCATTGGTTTCCTAGGTAAAATCACATTAAATGCTCTCATTTCAACCCACCACTCTCCCTCAACTTTGTATTATTGAAACAAAATATAGTAGCCACCATTTGTACCAAGAAATGCTTCAGCATTTTCGGTTTTCCAACTCTAGATAGGCACATGACTATTTGATTTAACAAAAATATTTAAAAACACTTACTTTGCTTCCAAGGAGTTGCAAAAATCTGAAATCATGTACAAAGGCTTTCGGTTATGTGATGAAATTGCATGATCAAATCTGGGTAATCTAGATGCTAGTAAAAATCTAGTGTAGGCAAAATCTTATATTTATATACTAAAGATTTGTGCAAGATCTTTAGAGAAAAGTATGTTTTTCTTGAGTACAAGACAAGGAGTTTTTTTTCTTTGTTTCATGTTGAGTAAAAACATAGAATATCATGCTCATGAATGGTTCGACCATGTGAAAAATATTTCAACCAAGATCATATTCGCTGGCCTATTTCTAGTGTAGGCTACCTACTTATGAAAACATGTCTTATAAGAAAAATGCCACTTCAGAGATTTTGATTGATGCACATATAAATAAAAAGATTTTTTTTCTCTTGAACTTATATTGTAAAACAAATAGTAAAAATTGTCCAAATGCCCTTTTGTTTTTAAATACAAGAATTTACTTAAAACTAAATTTCAAACCCTTTTGTAAAATGAATAAAATATGTGTAAAAAGAATGGAAATTTTAAATTGCTACACACACATGTTTAATTGAGTTTACAAATGATCATACATGCATATGTTAATTGAATTCATGCAAATGCTATTATACAAAAGGTTTGACATGTTTGAATTGTTAAAGCGTGGAAATTTGAATCGTATTTGTAGAGTTGTTCTTACGATTGATCAATATTTATGTTAGCGATAAATGTTAAGAACCGGGCCATTACAATCTACCCCCTTATAAAATTTTCGTCCTCGAAATTTGTAAACAAAAGATAGGAAAAAGATAATATATCATATCATAATTTTTCAAACTGACTACATCAAAATATAAGTATTATACTCGACTAATACCGAGTTATAGACTACTATAATACACGTATGCCATAATACTAGTTATACCATATGTACAATACTATCCCAGGCCATCCATCCTACTTTGAGCTGCTACTGATCTCGATGACATCCTAATCATCTGAAATGATAATCATATCCTCATCATCTTGAATGATAATCATATCCTCGTCGTTTGGAATTATAATCACCTCCTCGTCGTCCGAGATATCAATGACCTCTACAACCTCATCACTCTCCTCAGGGTCGTCATCATCTGAGAGCTCTATGATCTCAATGGGAGAAGGTGGTTATAACATCATATCAGGGTAGGTATAATCCATGGGTATACCCAAATTCCCTCCATTTGCCTGAAACTGCATCATCTCCTGAGCGAGATGTTCCCACAAGACTGCTAACTATCCATCCAATGGTACTAGTGGGGTCTGAACCCATGGCTCATACTGTGGCTGATCTAGTATGATGTCCTCCTCAAGCTCTTCATCTGGATCCTCCTCAGGCTCCTCCTTAGGCTTCTCCTCGTCATCCCTATCATCATCATCCCTGTCATCGTCATCTCCACTGCCACTATCACCACTATCTCCATCATCACCTCCCTCACCTGCATAATGCTCCTCCTGTCCGGCCTCTCCCTCATACTCAGGCTCCTGAAGGAAATCCATACCGTCCTCCTCAATGGAAGACTCCGCATGGTATATCCATGACTCCTCTGTGTCCACATATCGTCTCTCCTCCTCATCTGCTGAGCATGTCCCACACTATCACGTGGACCTACAATCTCGTGTATGCTAATGCCAGTGTGAAACCTCAACCTCTATAGTGGGGTCAAGCGCTTCCTTGTTGTCCTTTTGAAGATAGGTGCCATCTAGAAAAGAAACAAAGAACGTATTTCAGTACGAGTGATAGTAAACTGAAAGAGTTCATAAGTCCTACAAATACTGTGTCCTCAATAATCCACAGAGGTGAAAAACCAAAAATTCCATTTCCAGAAAAACGATAACATCCATAACAATCCATACAATACCATCATACATAGGATACATCCAAACCAAACATAGGATAGCCAACACCTAGTCCAAAACAAAATCCAGGTAAAATTACTTGATATGTTTCTCCGTTTCCCAAGTACAATCATACGGATTCTCTCTCCATTGTATCTTGAGCAGTTTCACAACCTTATTTCAAAGTCACTTTTCTTCTTTATCCACCACATAGAGTGGATATCTAACCACATTCAAGTTTGGTTCAATTTCAAGATCCTCCTGAACCGATGGTTCCAAGATTAAAGATGGGTCGTGAACACATTTGCAAAGATGTGACACATGAAAAACATTGTGAATCCCTGCCATTCTTTTTGGTAATTCCACCCTACAAGCAAGAGATCCAACAATCTAAAGAACACAGAACGGTCACACATGTCATGGAGCTAACTTTCCTGTTTTACCAAATCTGCCCGTTCCTTTTATTGGTGAAATCTTTACAAACACAAAATCTCCAATAGAAAATTTAAGATCCCTTCGTCTTTTGTCTACATAACTTTTCTGTCGATCCTGGGCCTCCTTCATTCATCTTTTGATTAACTCAACCTTCTCAATTGCTTCTCGAATCATATCTGGTCCGAGAACAAGTATATTTCTTGACTCTACCCAACAAGTTGGTGATCTACACGGTCTTCCATAGAGAGCTTCATATGGTGCCATGCCTATACTTGCTCGGTAGCTGTTGTTGTAAGAGAATTCAACTAAATGTAGGTGATCCTCCCATGATCCCCCAAAATCAAGAATACATGCTCTTAACAAGTCTTCCAATATCCTGTTTACTCGTTCGGTTTGGCCATCTATTGGGAAAGGTAAGCGGTACTTAAATTCAAATTAGTCCCCAAAGTTGTTTGGAGTGCTTCCCAGAATTTACTAGTGAAAATGGGATCTCTATCGCTTATAATACTTGCTGGGACTCTGTGTAATCTTACAATCTCCCTTATAAAAATCTCGGCTAACGAAGCTGCAGTTTGAGTTGGTTTCACCGGAATGAAATGCGCACTCTTCGTCACTCAATCTACTATAACCCAAACTCCTTCATATCCCCTTCTAGTCTTGGGTAAACCATTGATGAAATCCATTGATATCATTTCCCACTTCCAGTTGGGAATCTCTAAAGGTTTCAATAATCCTGCTGCTTTCTGATGATCACCTTTTATTTGTTGGCAGCATGAACACTGATTTATATAAGTCAGAATATCTCTCTTCATCCCAGGCCACCAAAATACTCGCCTCATATCTCTATACATTTTGTGTACTTCTGGATGAATAATTAGCTTTGATTTATGGCATTCTGCCAAAACTTCTTGTCTTAGTCCGTCAACATCGGGAGCACACAGTCTCCCATTAATTCTGAGATTACCTTGGCCACTTCAAAATCTGACTCCCTTCCTCTTATAACTCCTTGAATTAACTTCTCCAGATTTTCTTCTCTTCGCTGATTTTCCATTATTCTTCCTTGAAGTGCTGGAGTAGCTTCTAGAAGAGATAAGATTGCATTTCTGCTTAGAGCGTTTGCTACGACATTTGCTTTACCTGGCGTATAGATATTATCCAGATCATATAATGCAAGGAATTCCAAGCACCTTTGTTGCTTCAGATTGAGATCTTTTTGGCTAAACAGATATTTGAGTAGTTTGTGATCTGTGAATAGCTCGAATTTCTCTCCTAATAGGTAGTGTCTCCACATTTTTAATGCAAAAATAACTGCCAATAACTCTAGATCGTGTGTAACGTAATTCTTCTCATGAATCTTTAATTGTCTACTAGCATACGCAATCACACGTCCATTCTACATTAATACTGCACCAAGTCCAACTCCACAAGCATTAGTATAAACCGCAAATCCATTTTTCCTGTCGGGGACAGCTAGAACTGGTGCCTCTGTCAATTTCTTCTTTAACGCCTTGAATGGTTCTTCACATTTTGGAGTCCATATAAATTTCTCACCCTTCTTAGTCAGCTTAGTCAGATGAGAAGATATCTTAGAATAATCTTGGATAAATCTCCTGTAATATACTGCTAATCCCAAGAAACTACGGACTTCCGTCGGTGTTCTGGGCTGCTTCCATTGTTGTACTGCTTCTACTTTGATTGGGTCTACAGAGATACCATCTCAATTTACTATGTGGCTTAAGAATCTAACTTCATATTGCTAGAAACGACATTTTGAAAACTTCGACTTCAATACATTCTTCCTTAGAGTTTCCAATACCACTTCCAAATGATATCGGTGTTCTTAATCTTCCTTTGAAAAGGTTAAGATATCATTGATAAAAAATAGGATGAATTTTTCAGAATTCTTCTAAAGACACGGTTCATCAAGTCAACAAAATACGCAGGTGCGTTGGTTAATCCGAATGGCATAACAAACCATTCATAAAAGAAATCCGATTCTCTGAAAGCAGTTAAAGGAATACTATCTTCGGCAATCCTCAACTGGTGGAAACCTGTTACAAGGTCCATTTGAGAAAACATCATGGCTCCATTCAACTGGTCAAAGAGGTCATTAATTCAAGGTAAAGGATATTTATTCTTGAAGGTCATTTTACTTAACTCTCTATAGTCAACGCATAATCTTAGTGATCCGTCAGATTTAACCACAAAAACTACTAATGAACCCCAGCTTGAAAAGCTTGGCCTAATCAATCCTCTGGACAACAAATCTTGAGTTTTCTTCTCGAGTTCTATGACTTCCTTTGGTGCCATCCATCTTTTAGGTTTGACTATCGGTCTGGCTCCTGGAATTAGATCGATGCGGAACTCTATCTCGTGATGTGGGGGTAAACTCTTAACTTCTTCAAATACATCAGAGAAATCTCTGACTACTTCTAATGTCTCTAAATTTTCTTGTGGTGCTTCGAAAGCATACTAGAAACTACACATACGAATATCGGGTTTTCCACATGGTATCCTAGCTTTGCTCCCGATATTGGTTATTAGAGTTACGATTTCTTTGTCGTATTTAATTTTAGCTTGGAATTTACTCAACCAGTCTATTCTACGTGTAAAATTAAATCCTTTAAAGTCCAAAACGTAGAAATCAAAAAGGAAGGAATGCGAAAGGTACGAGAGTGCCACATTATTGCAATACATTTTTAATTCAGTTCTTCTGCCAATAGGATTAGATAAGAAAATCGGATTCGGGGTAATTTTTGGGATAAATTGGAATTTTCCTAGCGTTCCAGAAGAAATATAACTATGCGAGGCGCCGGTGTCAAATAAAACATGAACATCAATTCCATTTAAATCAAAAGTACCTTCGAGAACCCCTTTTCCTTTCACATCATGGGAAGTTGATGGTTATTTTTAATAGCAAAAACTTTTGGTTGTTGTGCCTTCTTCAAGAGTGGACAGTCCTTGACCAAGTTCCCAGGCTGATGGCATTTGAAACATAGAGTCTTCATGACCATTGCATCACCAGGGCCTTGCTGTTGTTTCTGCTGATGTCGTTAAGATTCTTGTTGCTGCTGAATTTGCTATGGGTTCTTTCTGCTGGTTTCTTGCAGAACTTAGCAATATGACCCTTCTGATGGCAGTTGTGGCATTCTGTATTTTTAAATCGTTCCTTGGCCTTCTCCCCCATTTTTGTTTGCCCCTTGTTGTTCCATTTTGGGTTAAATTTCCTCTTATTGGGATTCTCGCCACTGGGTTCTCCCGCCTGTGCTTTTGCAACCGGCTTCTTTCTCTCCAGTGCCTCATAACGAACTTCCATATCTACCAGATCAACAAATGGAATCTTGAGATGCCCAATCATTTTAACCTATAAGCTATCCTTCAATCCTGCTATAAAAATTTCATTCTTCTTGAGCGGGGTGTTGATTAACTCTGGCCCAAAGCAGGAAAGTGAATTGAACTAATTTTCATATTCGGATATTTTCATGTTCCCTTGTTTGAGATCAATGAAATCCCGATACATCCTGGTTTTTCCAGTGGTAGGGAGAAATTGCGCTTCAAATGCCTCTTTGAATTTTTCCCAAGTGAAATCCTCTTCAGGAACATTTGTAGTTTTAGCATCCCACCAAATTGTAGTGGCTTGTTGAAGTTGCCACGAAGCTAAGAGACGTTTGTGCTCATCATTTAATTTCAATCCTTTGAAAATTCTCTCACATGACCTCAGCCATGCTTGGACCTCAATGAAGTCCCTTCGAATACTTTCCCTCCCAGAGTGGTATACTCCTTACAGATAGTTGCAAATCTTTTGTCCTGTTGGACTAGTGTAACTTCCTCCACAGTTTCCCCCTGATCATGGGAACTAATATTATGACCAGTAGTAGTGGAAGTCCCACTAGCACGATCTCTTCGTCCTTGGTTACTCATTCTAATCACCTGAATATAACAGGTTGATAATCAAGAATTGATTGGATATAACTAACTCATGTATATTATTCAAGTTGATCTAAATTTATTTTAAATTTATATAAAAATACGCTCTCTCATACTCACCCAAAGCCTAGGTAATCAGTAACCTAAGCTCTGATACCAACTGTAATGACCCAACTTTCGAACACATTGGAAGTCGTGTGTAATAACCCAAAAAGTTCCGATCCTGATTATCGATACTAAAACGTTTCCTGTATAATGTATCGAACATCAGAAATTAACAAATCATTAATAGAAAGAAGATAGAGGGTGAGAAATAGAATGAAAGTTAGAATAGAGGAAAAAGAAGAACTGAACACAACAGAATCAGAATATCATGAATCTCACAACGGAACTGAATGGAATATATTATATAACATCTTGAAATACAAAATTGTAATTACTGACATATATCATCAGAGTACAACTCATATATACATCACAGCGGAGATAACTCTATATATCAAATGTTAAAGTCTTCTGCTCTAAACTCCTTCAAGTGAATCAGCATAATCCTGGAACACTTGACTGCCCGTACAAACTTGGGCACCCAAGAGTTTAGGAAAACATAGAAAATAAACTCCGAGTCAGTCATAGGACTGGTGTGAGTAAGCGATTTTAAAACAGCTTGATTTAATGTTCAAAATTCTTTTCGAAAGAAAAGATAATCGTAAGACCAAATCCACACATAAATACGGATGGTTTTTACCTTACGATAACTCAAAACATTTTAAAATCATATATATTGTCTGATATTATAATAGTGTCTAAATACAAATAAATATCAATCTGGCGGAATACTTACATCTCACGCTCCACATATATAGTATACAATCAAAACCGCGGGTGCTTATTGGAGGTTGGCTTCCGACTAGACAATATATGGAACCACCTACCGATAGTGTATCTCTAGAGGGGAATACACTGGGTTCAACAAGAACATCTTGCAACCCGACCCTCACATGACTGACCACTCATTTCGCTTAAGTGTATCGAATGTATATCACCAACGGTTGGGATCAGCAACCGTTTGCCGAAAAAGGGACAGCATCGAAATAGATTAAAGAAGCAAATAGAATTTCTCTAGAAATGTGATTATAAACTCTAATGGGAGCAACCCACATAGCCATGCTGCCTGCCCGATTTTGTCATTTCCCAGTTGATGAGGCCTGAGGTTAGAATTTTATCTTTAGAACATCTGGTCATCATTCATTTTGAATTCCACATTGTCAGATCCGCCAAATCACTAATTGACGTCCACAAAAATAATCTGGTCGTTAAGCTAAGAGAGGTGCCCCTCTCCTCCACTAACAGAAATACGTTTGTAAAAATCAACGTACATGACCCTTAAGAAATACTCTGTCAGACATTCGTCCATACAAGTCATCCTGGAACAGGATGAACCGATGGTACATTCCTACTGCATCCAGTATAGGAATCACCTCATAGATCAGTAGCGAATAGTCCTTGCAGATCCAAAGATTTCAATCTCGAAAGAATCACAAGTTATAATAACTCTGGCGGCCGCCAGAGAATTTAAACAGGTAATTCTTCCACTCATGAAGATCTACGATCTTCAACTTCATTATTTGAATAAGTATCCTGCAAGTTAGTTTATGTAAAGTTGGTTCGAAGTTGTATTGGGTCCAGTTCCCATCCCGGTCTCTTCGAACGAACACGTAGGAAGTTTTATTTGATAGTCGGTGTTTTAACTATCAAATTAAAATAGTGTAGACAAGCAAAATTATTTATACAAATTATTTTATTATACATAAATTTCGAAGCATGTTCAAAACTAATTATGTTATGCTAGTTCCAATTTAAATTCCAGAGCAGTAATCGATACCCAAATGATTAAAACACAATAAAATGTGTCAACGTTTTATTTTAATTAACTCTGATTCAATTTATCACTTTATAGCATAACAAATAATTAACTTCAATCATTCAACGCAACAATAACAGTCAATAATGATTCAACATTTAAATTCCGAACAAATAATGGTTCGGAATATGGGATCTCGAATATGGTTAATTTCACATCACATTTATTCCAAATTCCTTTGAAATGAAATAAATAAATTGTTTAAATCCAACTTTTTATTATGTGTCAACAGATTATATAGAAATACAAACATTGGAGATACGAACTTCAGCTTATGCAACGACTAATTCTGCAACTACGAAATAACTTCTCGATCCTTATTCTATTCATATATATATATATATATATATACATACACATATATATATATATATATTCTTACTTCTGTTGAAATTGTTTTTTTCCTTTTATTTAAAATTGATTAGATCCAATGGCATAAATTTCCTGGACCTGATACGATATAATTGTTGACTCATCTATTAGTTCATTTTGCCATTTGATGTATATTATATAAGTAAACTCCTTCACTCTTTTAAAAATATATATACATAACTAATATTAAATAAAGATGGTTAAAGATTTAAACAAATGTACATTCATTATCTTAGGCCCAAGCCCATTTGGCCATTCGTCCAATAAACTCCCAGGCAATTTTCCTTGACAACCGCCAATCCACCTATTGCCTCATACATCAATACACAACCTATTCAAGCCCAGTTGCTTCCTTTAAAAATCCAAGTACCAATTATTCCTACGCCTTCTCTGTAATAACACAGAAATCTCAGCCAATTCAAAAATTTTATTTTGGAAATTTTATTGAATTTTGAATATTTAAAATGAATTATTTTAAATAATAATGATGGAAAATTTATTTTCGACGAAGTTAAAACGAATAATTTTATTTTAATTATAAAATGAACCTGAAATGGCGTGGTAGTTTGGAAATCCGATTTCTAATTTCAAATGAATATACAGAATTCGTTTTAAGTCGGAATTGGATGAAACAAGAAATATTCGAATCTGTTTAATCATATCTTTCTAACGGATGTAAGAAACTGAGATTTCACTTTAGAAGTTGAAAGATATGTCCAGTTTAAAATTCAGAAAATTCGCTGTGGAATTTATGTATACTTTATATATATATATATATATATATATATATAGCCCTTGAAAATGGAAATTTTGCAAACGACCTTCGTTTTCGACGAAACCACTTTTGTTGGATCCGGGATGTCAAATTATTGCTAGGTTTCAAAATTCATAATTTTCTGAATCAATATGTGAGCGTGGCAAAGTTAAATATGTTTTATCAATTTTAGTCAATTTCGAACGACCAGAAATGGCCATTTTTCAAACGGTCTCAGAATTCGACGAAATTAGTTTTGTTAGGACCATATCGTCAATACGAAGCTAGAAATAACTTTTCGGGAATTTTTGTGGTCAATACGTGGCCCCAGTAAATTGAAATGTACATCTAAAATTCAATATAATGATTTAAATGTTAATTTAAATGAAAACAGGTCGAAACGAGGGGATTGGCTTACGAAACATATCCCATTGTTTACGGAATAGGGGTAATTAGCTAAGGACGACAGTTGGTGGGTTTGATTTGGGGTTCGTATGAAAAAGTGACTTTCTAGAATATAAAAATAAAAATAAAATAATATAATTATATAAATTAACCTCCCCCTTCACTTACTCTCTCCTTCTCTTACCCGTTTCATCTCAGATCCAATGGAGAAAAAAAAGAGAAGCGCCACAGCGCTCAACCGGACGCCACCACCGTCGGCGTCGGAACCTCCGCCCGCCTCACCTGACGACGCGGCCTTCTCCCCCCTCTCTCTCCCCTCTCTTCACCACGTGCCAAAGCCCCAAATCACCCATGAAACCCTAGCCGCCGTGCTCAGCTCCTCCGTGCCCTCCTCCTCACTCTAACCTCCTTCACTCTTCTCCCCTCTTCTGAGTTGAACAAGAGCCCAATCCCCCTACAAACCCGCAGTCGCTCAAACGAAGGAAAGAAACCGTCATCACCATGCCGGAGATGCCATTCGCCACCTCCTCCCCGATCTGAGTAGCAGAGGACCTTCCTCCATGACCACCGTGAGCTTTTACTTTGATCGTATTTATTTTTGTTAATAAAAATACGAATGTCGATTATATAAATGCGATCTTTACTTAGGTAAAAATACGGTCTTTAACTAGATAAAAATAGGATCTTTGCTTTCAAGAAGTTATGATTTTTATATGGTGAAATTATGATTTTTTATATCGTGAAGGTATGATTTTTATATCGAGAAGTTAGGATTTTTAATACGAAAAGATTATATTTTTAGAAATAAAAAGATCTGATTTTTAGAAGTGAAAAGATTATATTTCTAAAAGTGAAAAGATTATATTTTTAATTATATAAAGAAGTTATTTTTAACTTTATAAAAATATAATTTTTATATAAGTAATGAAGTAAAAATATAATATTTATATGAAGTAGCAGTAAAAATTCAAATTTTACATATATGAAGTAGAGATAAAAATTTGATTTTTACATATATGAAGTAGCGATAAAAATACGATTTTTACATATATGAAGTAGCGATAAAAATTCGATTTTTACATATATGAAGTAGCGATAAAAATACGATTTTTATATATATGAAGTAGCAATAAAAATTCGATTTTTATATACGAAGTGGAAATAAAAATATGATTTTTATGTACATGTAATGATAATAAAAATGTGATTTTTATATATGAACAGCGTGAAAAGGATGCGTTGTAATTTTGAACAAATTCAAACCGTTCAGAAAGAATTATTGACGGAGTGGAACTCCAAGGTGAGAACTCCTCACTAAAATTTTCTATTCGGTTATTTATTTTATATCTACATATATAAACTGCTCCCCGTCGTCCACAGACCATGGACGACTTGTGTGATTGTTTGTGTTGTGAAAATTGACTATTGGTTGTGAAATAAAATATATATTCATGTGTTGAAATAAAATATATATTCATGTGTTGAAATATAATATATATTCATGTGTTGAAATATAATATATATTCATGTGTTGAAATATAAAATATATACACATTTACAAATCGAACGATTTGTTTATGTGCACCGATTTGACTGATATTGATTGGGACGATAAATTTTACACATCGCCCAACTGCACAAATTAAATCTGTGTTTGATTGTTTGAAACCCACATGGGTGTTGGGATGAGATTGGACACACACTAATCCCAATAATTAGCTGTATGTCGATCGATTGATTGACAGGCTGTTATAAGCTTTGAATATTTATATTTGATGCTTATACAGTGTAGGATGCACTCTGGATGATAGTTGATGATTTATCATTGCTATTATATACATGTGTTGTAGGGAATCCATATAATTAATGTTATATGGTAATTGATTAGGCCTCATTCCAATTTGGAAAATAAGGAATATTATAGAAATAAATTCATGTGTTGAATAATATAAATTCATGTGTTGAATAGAATAAATATTCATGTGTTGAATAGAAATAAATTCATGTGTTGAATAGAAATAAATTCATATGTTGAATAGAAATAAAAATTTATGTGTTGAATAGAAATAAATTCATGTGTTGAATAGAATAAAAATTCATGCGTTGAATAGAATAAATATACATGTGTTGAATAGAATAAATATTCATGTGTTGAATAAAAGCCGCGTTGACTAGATTGGCGCCATTTTGATGTGAACGATATTTATATCGATTTTATTCATTTTTATAATGAATATAGAAAAGAAAGTGATTTCAAAATATAATGTTTTGAAAATATTATCATTTGTATATCGATGATGTGGAATATTCAATTTTGATTCGAAATTGAATATGTAGCTGAAATTGTTTCTAAAAAAAATTTAAAACGATTTATAAAATACGTTTTGAAAGGAAATCGAAAAAATATATAATATATATATTATATATATAGCGGCCTAAGTAGAACGCGCCGCGCCGCGTCAGTTCGCGAATTTCGACCATTGACTTCGAATAAACGTTACGGGAGATCCGACCGTCGGATTCTCCTAAAACCGGAACCATTGGGTCATATCGAAAAGAGCTTTCTAATGAATATTTGAGATTTGAAATTTAACAGTTGGATTTGGAATTATGTCTAGATCAAATTTGGAAAAGGTCGCTGTAAGTGCAGATCGATGGCCGTTTACGGAATTCGACTGTATGGGCCTTGATAAAATTATTAGAAATAGTAATAATTTGTGTAAAATTATAAGAAATGATTTGTGAATATTTGAGATGAAAAATTCCAAATTTGAAAAGATAAAAATAGATTTTTATCGAAATGAACTAGTTTTGAACTAGAATAATAATTTATTTATTTTTAAATAAATAAAGTGGATTTGAAAGGGTTTTAAAAGTAACCCGAATTTCCAATAATCGAATTAGAATGGATTTGAATTGAAATTGTCTTCGGAATATTTCGATGTTGGATTTCCTTATTATACAGATATCGTTATGGAAATTTGAAAGATATATTTATATCGTTATTTGCAATACGTTATTTGTTGGTCGTAGAATTTGATATTGAATATAAGCCGATATATTTTCTATTCAAAGCCTTGTATTTAATATCAAATGTGATTTGGGTTTGTCGTGAATGGTGTCTTCATTAAATTTGTTCTTAAATCCAGTTGAGAAAAAGATTAAATCTTTTTATTTAGATTTAATGATGTATACCAATTAAATGGTATTTAATTGGAATTGTTTTGAATGTGATTTTGGGTTTATAGTGAACCGTGTTTTGAATGACTTTGGTTCTTTAACCCAGTTAAAGACAGGATATGTTTTCCCAAGTTAAACAATCATTAATATTGATTTTAGGGAAGATTAAAACCAAGTGGAGTTTTAATGAATCTTTAATTAGATTGAAATGATCAAGAATGGAGTTTCACCAGTTTTGCTCCAGGCGATAGTTAAATATTTAATTAGATTTGAACGTGAAATGGTAATTGATGTTACCGATAACACCGTGGTGTTAGATATGAAGTATGACCAGTTTTACTTCATAGGATGAATAGGTTGGGATTGGGAAATAAAATAAATGATTACTTCGGTGTGGTTCGCTAATCCCGACTAGTTTGAATTGATATTCAAAAGAAGATTAAAGAATAAATTTAAAGAATTTATCTTTGATAAAATTAACGGGAACCTTTCCCAATGTATAAGAATATTTGAATAAAAGAATATTCTGATTTGGAATGACGTGTATGTTGTGTTTGTGTAACACTTGTTTATTGTATACGCGAGTTATTCAGAAAGACCGGGTTTATCCCATTCTGAATAACTGATTAGACGTGGTGTCGAGGATGAAGATGGTGGTTGAAGACCGGGGGTCTTCACATCGTTTGGGTGATTACTGATGATCTTGATTAGGCTGTACATCCAAGAGAAAGGAATCAGTTGGTGATCGTCCAGACGTACTTGGAGATCGATGGATATGCAAGGTACAAGGTGCCTCCGGTTTCGTTCAGACCCAGGATGAACTTGTAAATGGACTGTGTGTCTGACATTGGATTTTATTCTGTGTGATTGATTTCTATTAAATATATATCTGTTTGGCGGCGGACAATTTATTCTTTTCCTTTACGCCCTTCTCTAAGACATACGAGCTGAGGGGTTATATATTGATGGATATCAATCGCATGGAGTGAATTGCCTGTGTGGCATGCCTAAGTGGTAATTGATCAAGGCTTCTGTTGAAAAGAAGAGTCATATGGTTGATGATCAAAGCACCGCCTGTGTGGCATAGCTTTGTGTAATGTTGATTCGCGAGCCACCCCGGTTGTGAACCAGAAATGGGAGAGGATCTCAGGGAGGGCATGCGTTTCCTTCTAGCTAGGGTGGTGTCAGTGACCTACCAGCCTTGACATTTATATTTTTTTCACCTGTGTGGTTGTTGCTATTGGAAGGCGCCTCAGATATATCGGTGACTGTGTGGAGCCGATGGAGTCATTTGGCTCATTTATGCCCCAAAGGGCGGGGAAACGTAGTGTTCAAGCATAATAATCCACATCGATGGACCGGCCTTGATGATCCAAGGCTTGTCTATGCACTTGCCTGAGACTCGAGCTATACAGTCTCGAATTCGGTAGAGGACGATCCCTTGCTTTGGTTCACAGATGGAAATCCATCTTTCAAAACGTGACTTTGCGGTTTTATTTATAGAGCCTAGTATGGCGACATAGTGGTATAAGGCACTTATGCCGTCTATGATTGATACTTATGATTGAAATTGTTTTCTTCACTTATAGTAATAATAAAAGATGAAATTTAGCGTATCAAGCATTCTTTGGCTATTATAAGGTAAAAACCCTATCCTTCGGCTTGCGTTGCATTGTGTGATGGGACCTGGGTCTTATAATAGATTCATTTTTCTTTATTTAGCACTGCGCTGTTGTTTTATGCACTGGTATTCTTGGGAGGAAACCCGTTCCGTGTTATACAACGTGGTCCCTTGATTTACCTAACTTTAAAATGAAGATTAATAACTGTATTAGTTCTCACACCTGTCACATGACTGACCTGGAGTTTATTGCTTTAACCTAAACATTGGGTGCCCTTATTTTGACACGGGCAGCTAGTAGTCTTGGTTTTGCAGATTTATATTCATAGGATCCTGATTTATAGCTGGAACGATACATGGAAATCCCTGTATCCGTGTATTATTTTCAGTTGTGTTTGTATTATTTTTCCGCTGCGATGTATTTAAATGTAATTTAAATATCTGATATTTTCTGTGTAATATTTATTCATACTTCGTAATATTCTTGTATTCTGATGGAATTGTTGTAATATACATTGAAATGTTCTTCTGTTTGCGTTCCGATGTGGCTTGTCCTCAACTCAATCCGTGATTTCCCGTAAGGGGGATTTCAGGTCGTTTCATCTTGGTATCAGAGCTTTGGTTTACAGAGCTCAGAGAACAAGACACGTTAGAACCATACGAAAGAATTCATCAGAGATGGGATTAGTAGTATCCAATGAGAATGACTCGTTAGAGATGGGATCAGTAGTATCCTAGAACGAGTGTGAAGAGTATATATTTAAATTGAAAACAATTTTTCGTTTTGAAAATTTAAACAAATTATTCGTATTTGAATATTATTTTTATACTGATTTGGACAATCAAGTATATAGAGATTTGAATATACGTCTGATCCACGTGTATTTGAAGCCTCGAATATACTATATAGATATAGAATCGCGCTCTAGTCGCCCAGAGATGATTCTGATGATGAAGCCTCATCATCAGTGTTTGTGTTCGAGTTTCAAAAGTGGGATTTCTATATATTTCCAATTGACTGGTGTGAGAACCAAAACTAGATAGGGCTATTGCTGTGATTTTGCATCAAAAACATGATTTTCTGTATATGTATCAAAATTATGTGTTTGAAAAGATAATCAACTAATTTATTGATGGTTGTGTTGTATGATTATTCATTTAAACCAACAGGTGAATTAGGCCAAATTGAATCAAATGTTGAACTGAATTGAAAATTGTTTGAAATTGCATGCATATACATGTACTTACATTGAACGGGTCATAGCAAGGAGGCTAGAGAAGAGGAATAAAATTATTTGCCCGACAAATAGGTACATGTTTATTGTATTTCTTGGGTTTGGATGATTTTATGATCTGATTGGCTAGCCGCTTGGCTGTTTCCTTTTCTTTTTGTATTGGTGAGGGCCAGGGGAGGCTATTTGAAATATCGCAAAGCTCCCAGTGTAGGGGAGGTTATGGTGAAATTTTTCGAAAATTTAGGGTATTAGCCAAATTTTTGAAAAATTTGAAAAGTTCTTAGAAACTGAAATTTGAAGAACTTAAGCCATAATGAAAATAATGAAAGTTGAGTTGATTAGTTAAAGAACTTTCAGCTTCGTTCCTTTTCGGGGCCGAAAATTTTTAAGTGGGGGGAGATTGTAATAACCCGAAAATCCGAGCTAATTTAAATTTTTCATTTTGGCAATTTTGTTGAATTTTGAATATTTAAAATGAATTATTTTAAATAATAACGATAGAAAATTTATTTTCGACGAAGTTAAAACGAATAATTTTATTTTAATTATAAAACGAGCCTGAAATGGCGCAGTTTTTTGAAAATTCGATTTCTAATTTCAAATGAATATACATAATTCGTTTTAAGTCAGAGTTGGATGAAACAAGAAATATTCGAATCTGTTTAATCATAGCTTTCTAACGGAAGTAAAAAACTGAGATTTCACTTTAGAAGTTGAAAGATATGAGCAGTTTAAAATTCAGAAAATTCACTGTGGAATTTATATATTATATATATATATATATATATATATATATATATAAAGCCCTTAAAAATGGAAATTTTGCAAACCACCTTCGTTTTCGACGAAACCAATTTTGTTGGATCTGGGATGTCAAATTACTGCTAGGTTTCAAAATTCATAATTTTCTGAATCAATATGTGAGCGTGGCAAAGTTAAATGTGTTTTGTCAGTTTCAGTCAATTTCGAGCGACTAGAAATGGCCAATTTTCAAACGGTCTCAGAATTCGACGAAATTAATTTTTGTTAGGACCGTATCATCAATATGAAGCTAGAAATATTTTTTTGGGAATTTTTAGGGTCCATACGTGGCCCCAGTAAATTGAAATCTACGTTTAAAATTCGATATAATGATTTAAATGTTAATTTAAATGAAAACTGGTCGAAACGAGGGGATTGGCTTACGAAACATATCCCATTTTGTACGGAATAGGGGTAATTAGCTAAGGGCGACAATCGGTGGGTTTGATTTGGGGTTCGTACGAAAAAGTTACTTTCTAGAATATAAAAATAAAAATAATATAATTATATAAATTAACCTCCCCCTCCACTTACTCTCTCCCTCCCTTACCCATTTCATCTCAGATCCAACGGAAAAAAAAGAGATGAGCTCAACCGGACGCCACCACCGTAGGCGCCGGATACTTCGCCCGCCTCACATGACGATGCGGCCTTCTCCCCTCCTCTCCCCCCCCCCCTCTCTCCACCGCGTGCCAAAGCCCCAAATCGCCCATGAAACCCTAACTGCCGTGCTCAGCCCCTCCGTGCCCTCCTCCTCACTCCGACCTCCTTCCCTCTTCTCCCCTCTTCTGAGTTGAACAGGAGCCAAATCCCCCTACAAACCCACAGTCGCTCAAACGAAGGAAAGAAACTGCCGTCACCGTGCTGGAGATGCCATTCGCCACCTCCTCCTCGATCTGAGCAGCAGAGGACCTTCCCCCATGACCAGCGTGAGCTTTTACTTTGATCGTATTTATTTTTGTTAATAAAAATATGAATATCGATTATAAAAATGCGATCTTTACTTAGGTAAAAATACGGTCTTTAACTAGATAAAAATAAGATCTTTGCTTTCAAGAAGTTATGATTTTTATATAGTGAAGTTATGATATTTTATATCGTGAAATTATGATTTTTATATCGAGAAGTTAGGATTTTTAATACGAAAAGATTATATTTTTAGAAATAAAAAGATATGATTTTTAGAGGTGAAAATATTAAATTTCTAAAAGAGAAAAGATTAGAATTTTAATTATATAAAGAAGTGATTCTTAATTTTATAAAAATATAATTTTTATATAATGAAGTAAAAATATAATATTTATATGAAGTAGCGATAAAAATTCGATTTTCACATATATGAATTAGCGGTAAAAATTCAATTTTTACATATATGAAGTTGAGATAAAAATTCGACTTTTACATATATGAAGTAGCGATAAAAATACAATTTTTATATATATGAAGTAGCGATAAAAATTCGATTTTTATATATATGAAGTGGAATTAAAAATATGATTTTAATGTACATGTTGTGATAATAAAATTGTGATTTTTATATATGAACAACGTGAAAAGGATGCGTTGGAATTTCGAACAAATTCAAACCGTTTAGAAAGAAAGACTAACGTAGTGGAACCCAAGGTGAGAACTCCTCACTAAAATTTTCTGTTCAGTTATTTATTTAATAACTGCATATATAAACTGATCCCCATCATCTATAGACCATGGACGACTTGTGTGATTGTTTGTGTTGTGAAAATTGACTGTTGGTTGTGAAATAAAATATATATTCATGTGTTGAAATAAAATATATATTCATGTGTTGAAATAAAATATATATTCATGTGTTGAAAAAAAATATATATTCATTTGTTGAAATAAAATATATATTCATGTGTTGAAATAAAATATGTATTCATTTACAAATCGAACGATTTGTTTATGTACACCGATTTGACTGATATTGATTGGGACGATAAATTTTACACATCGCCCAACTGCACAAATTAAATCTGTATTTGATTGTTTGAAACCCCACGTGGGTGTTGGGATGAGATTGGACATACACTAATCCCAATAATTAGCTGTATGTCGATCGATTGATTGACAGGCTGTTATAAGCGTTGAATATTTATATTTGATACTTATACAGTGTAGAATGCACTGTGGATGATGGTTGATGATTTATCGTTGCAATTGTATACATGTGTTGTAGGGAATCCATATAATTAACGTTATATGGTAATTGATTGGGCCTCGTTCCAATTTGGAAAATAATATTATAGAAATAAATTCATATGTTGAATAATATAAATTCATGTGTTGAATAGAATAAATATTCATGTGTTGAATAGAAATAAATTCATATGTTGAATAGAAATAAAAATTCATGTGTTGAATAGAAATCAATTCATGTGTTGAATACAATAAATATTCATGTGTTGAATACAATAAATATTCATGTGTTGAATACAATAAATATTCATGTGATGAATAAAATCCGTATTGACTAGATTGACGCCATTTTGACGTGAACGATATTTATATCGATTTCATTCATTTTTATAATGAATATAGAAAAGAAAGTGATTTCAAAATATAACGTTTTGAAAATATTATCATTTGTATATCGATGATGTGGAATATTCAATTTTGATTCGAAATTGAATATGAAGTTGAAATCATTTCGAAAAAAAAATTAAAACGATTTATAAAATAAGTTTTGAAAGGAAATCGACGAAATATAATATATATATATATATATATATATATATATATTATAATGACCTGAATAGAACGCGCCGCACCGCGGCAGTTCGCGGATTTCGACCATTGACTTCGAATGGACGTTACGGGAGATCCGACCGTCGGATTCTCCTAAAACCAGAACCGTTGGATACGTATCGAAAAGAGCTTTTTAATGAATATTAGAAATTTGAAATCTAACAGTTGGATTTGGAATTATGTCCAGATCAAATTTGGAAAAGGTCGCTGTAAGTGCAGTTCGATGGCCGTTGATGGAATTCGACTGTACGGGCCTTGATAAAATTATTAAAAATAGTAATAATTTGTGTAAAATCATAAGAAATGATTTGTGAAGAATTGAGATGTAAAATTCCAAATTTGAAAAGATAAAAATAGTTTTTTATCGAAATGAACTAGTTTTAACTACAATAATAATTTATTTATTTTTAAATAAATAAATTGGATTTGAAAGGGTTTTAAAAGTAACCAGAATTTCCAATAATCGAATTGGAAAGGATTTGGATCGAAATTGTCTTTGGAATATTTCGATGTTGGATTTCGTGATTATACAGATGTTGTTATGAAAATTTGAAAGATAAATTTATATTATTATTTCCAATACGATATTTGTTGGTCATAGAATTTGATAATGAATATAAGCCAATATATTTTCTATTCAGAGCCTTTTATTTAATATCAAATGTTATTTGGGTTTGTCGTGAATGGTGTCTTCATTAACACTGTTCTTAAACCCAGTTGAGAAAAAGATTAAATCATTTTATTTTGATTTAATGATGTATACCAATCAAATGGTATTTAATTGGAATCGATTTGAATGTGATTTTGGGTTTATAGTGAACCATGTTTTGAATGACTTTGGTTCTTTAACCCAGTTAAAGACAGGATATGGTTTCACAAGTTAAACAATCATTAATATTGATTTTTGGGAAGATTAAAACCAAGTGGAGTTTTAATGAATCTTTAATTAGATTGAAATGATCGAGAATGGAGTATCACCAGTTTTTCTCCTGGTGATAGTTAAATCTTTAATTAGATTTGAACGTGAAATGGTAATTGAAGTTACCGATAACACCATGGTGTTAGATATGAAGTATGATCAGTTTTACTTTATGGGACGAATAGGATGGGATTAGGAAATAAAATAAATGATTACTTCGGTGTGGTTCGCTAATCCCGACTAGTTTGAATTGATATTCAAAAGAAGATTAAAGAATAAATTTAAAGAATTTATCTTTGATAAAATTAATGGGAACCTTTCCCAAAGCATAAGAATATTTGAATAAAAGAATATTCTGAATTGGAATGAGGCGTATGTTGTGTTTGTGTAACACTTGTTTATTATATACGCGAGTTATTCATAAAGACCGGGTTTATCCCATTCTGAATAACTGATTCGACATGGTGTCGAGGATGAAGACGGTGGTTGAAGACCGGAGGTCTTCACATTGTTTAGGTGATTATTGATAATCTTGATTGGGCTGTACACCCAAGAGGAGGGAATCAGTTGGTGATCATCCAGACGTACTAGGAGATCGATGGATATGCGAGGTACAAGGTGCCTCCGGTTTCGTTCAGACACAGAACGAACTTGTAAATGGACTGTGTGTCTGACATTGGATTTTATTCTATGTGATTGATTTCTATTAAATATATATCTGTTTGGCGGCGGAGAATTTGTTCTCTTGCTTAATGCCCTTCCCTGAGACGTACGAGCTCAGGGGCTATATATTGATGGATATCAATCGCATGGAGTGAATTGCCTATGTGGCATGCCTAAGTTGCAATTGATCAAGGCTTATGTTGAAAAGCAAAGTCTTGTGGTTGATGATCAAAGCACCGCCTGTGTGGCATAACTTTGTGTAACGTTGATTCGCGAGCCTCACACCCCAGTTGTGAACCAGAAACGGGAGAGGACCTCAGGGAGGGCATGCGTTTCCTTCTAGCTAGGGTGGTGTCAGTGACTTACCAGCCCTGACATTTATATTATTTTCACCTGTGCGGTTGTTGCTATTGCGAAGCGCCTTGGATATATCGGTGACTGTGTAGAGCCGATGGAGTCATTTGGCTCATTTACGCCCCCAAAGGGCGGGGAAACGTAGTGTTCAGACATAATAATCCACATTGGTGGACCGGCCCTGATGATCCAAGGCTTGTCTGCGCGCTTTCCTGAGACTCGGGCTAGATAATCTCAAATTCGGTAGAGGACGATCCCTTTCCTCGGTTCACAGATGGAAATCCAGCTTCCAATACGTGACTTTGCGGTTTTATTTGTAGAGCCTAGTATGGCGACATAGTGGTATGGGGCATTTATGCCGTCTATGATTGATACTTATGATTGAAACTGTTTTCTTCATTTATAGTAATAATAAAAGATGAAATTTAGCGTGTCAAGCATTCTTTGGCTATTATAAGGTAAAAACCCTATCCTCGGCTTGCGTTGCTTTATGTGATGGGACCTGGGTCTTATAATAGCTTCATCTTTCTTTATTTAGCATTGTGTTGTTGTTTTATGCACTGGTATTCTTGGGAGGAAACCCGTTCCGTGTTTACAGCATGGTCCCTTGATTTACCTAACTTTAAAATAAAGATTACTAACTGTTTTAGTTCTCACACCAGTCACATGACTGATCTAGAGTTTTTTGTTTTAACATAAACTCTGGGTGCCCTTATTTTGACACGGGTAGCTAGAAGTTTTGGTTTTGCAGATTTATATTCACAGGATCCTGATTTATAGTTGGAACGATACTCGGAAAGCTCTGTATCCATGTATTACTTTTAGTTGTGTTTTGTATTATTTTTCCGCTGCGATGTATTTAAATGTAATTTAAATCTCTGATATTTTCTGTGTAATATTTATTCATACTATGTAATATTCTTGTATTCTGATGGAATTGTTGTAATATACAATGAAATGTTCTTCTGTTTGCGTTCCGATGTAGCTTGTCCTCAACTCAATCCGTGATTTCCCGTAAGGGGGATTTCGGGTCGTTTCATTCTCCATTCTTCACGCAAACCCCATTATTTTTAGCTTATAATTTACCTTTTTCTATAAAAAAATAATCGATTTATATTACTATTCTTATGCATTATTCTACACTCAACTCCTTGTACCCATTTTATACCAACTGCTTTTGATCTCACCAACTTACTACTACACTTATTCCTGGATTTGCTAATGCTATCTTGGTCTTCTCTGCTTGAAAAATTTTCTGCATTTGCATAAGGATGTTGTCCTTATTTAGTCTATTTAGAAAACACCACTAATATATAGTACACACTTATGTTACTTTACTCATGTGTACTATGAGAATCACCCTACAAAGCATCAAACGCAAGATTGGATGACCCTCCACTTTCGATTACATCCATCAGGATATTGCTTTGGTATGTGACTAGCGGCTTTAAAGACTACAGTATGTTTTGGCAGTTTTTGTTTAAGGATAAAATTGCATTAGAAAAAGACTACTGTGAACGCCTGCCCCGCACCAACTGACATTTACTCCAAAGGTGCGTTGTACACATGTTCAGTTAGCACGTAACGAGTCGTCAGAAGGAAAGGAAAGAAGGAAATGAACCAACAAAGAACCTGTAGAATGTCTCACAACGCATAGAATAAAATATAATAATAACATACTTGACATAAAACAGGTGAGACAGTGCATAAGCTGAAGCAACTAACATAGCAGCGGAAAATGTAAGTACAGCTTATGATCCAAAGTTAAACATTATTACAACTTTTCAAACTATCTCAAAAAAAAGCAAGATAAAGGAGGTACCCTGCTAATGCCCAAGTAGCGACGACCAACGACACAGGGAGAATATCTATATACCATACGTGGAAGCCTCCTGGCTGCCCCCAAATCAGCTACTCGCGCATCACCAGCTAACCTGTCTGTAGTCTGCTCGCGTGAGCACCCTGAGTAATAAGAGGAGACATAAAACTCTGGGTCAGACATAAAGCCTGGTATGAGAAATAAACATCTAAACAGAACAATAACAGGTAGACTAAAACATACCTGAACCTGGACCTGCAGCCAAAGAGTTAGCACTACATATTGTACAACACTCTAAGGTGCCATATCAAACGGTGTAAAGATACAGAGGTGGGGGTGTGCATGTCATAGTGATGGCAAACAATCAAACATAGCAACCATCCTCACATCTCTCACTCAGTGCGTAAAGCATACGATATTCACCACTTCGATCACCCAACGTACCTTGCTACGATCACTTTGCCCCATGAAGTCATAAATGGCTTCACTGCACTGATAACCTAGCCACAAATCCTTCGCTATGCCCACTTTGCCCCATGGAGTCACAAGGACCACACTGCACTGGCTCATAGCCTTACTAATCGTTACTATGTCCACTCTGCCCCATGGAGTCACAATGACCCCACTGCACTGGCTCATAGTCTTACTAAGCATCACCTTGCCCCTCGAGTCATAATGACTCTACTGCACTGATAACGTAGTCTTGCTACCATCACTTTGCCCCTCGAGTCATAGTGACTCTACTGCACTGATAAGTAGCCCATCATCCATTTTCAGTGGTAATCGAAGTTATGAACGTAGACAACTCCTTAGCACACGTCCCGCAGCAAAGTCCAACTCATGAAGTCAACTCGTTGGTCCCCATCTGAATCCTGAGTCATAACTTCCAACTTGGACTACCTTTGCATCTCGGGTTATTGGTCTTCTCTCCTGTTCGGGTCGGTCGGTCAAGGACCTTTCATCCTGGTCGGTTTTCATCATCCCTGGTCGGTTTTCATCGTCCCTTGTCTGTCGGTATTGCCCACCCTGTTCGGTCGAACACATTACCAATCCTGGTCGGTCGTTGCCAGGGTCGGTCGGTCCTCCTCCACCATTCCTCGTCGGTCGTTCGATGTCAGGGTCGGTCGGTCCTCCTTCACTATTTCTGGTCGGTCGTTCGATGTCAGGGTCGGTCGATCCTCCTTCACTATTTCTAGTTGGTCGTTCGATGTCAGGGTCGGTCGGTCCTCCTTCATCATTTCTGGTCGGTCCAGGAACTCGGGTCGGTCAAAAACCCCCCTAGTCGGTTATCTCGACCCCAAACCTGCACCATTTCAGCAAGCTATTTTCGCCTCTCGACGGCGTTTTCGACCAATCTAACACTTCTAATCAGTCACAAAGCATACCATATAGTCATAGAAACATAGAGAATCAACCACAACATCAAAACATCAATATGATAGGTTAATATGGATCAAACATACCCAAAACCATATATTTCCCCTTAAGCATGTTTAGATGAAACTAATGATGTGATTAGCAAAACTTAACCAAATTAACCCAAATTCATATCAGAGGTCTAAAACATCATTTCAGATTTTATAAATATTTTTCCGGAATTTTATAATGTTTAAATTTGCTAATTAACACTAATTACCCTTAATTAGCCATAATTAGTGAGGAACTATGCTAATCACTCACCTTAGCCACAAATAAACTATGATCTGAAATAAATCTCTGATTTGATGCGAATCCCAATGCTAAACAGCAGCTTCAATGTTGATTTAGTGTAGATCTCCCTTGATTTGTTGTTGCTAAGCTTAATCCTGGATTAAAAGATGATTTGGGGGGTGATTTAGAGGTTGGAGGCCATTTTTAGGGTTTCTTGGAGATAAGTGGAGGCTAGAAAACTGAAATGGAATGATTCACTAGCTCATTTCAGCCTCCCCATAACCCTAATCCCGAAATGGGTTATGGGCCTATTCACTAATCACCCTATTTGGCCCGGTTAAGCAGTTTTTCACCTTCCAAACCTTATTTCAGCCATATCTCCCAAACGGTAAGTCCGTTTGGCTATAATGACCACTGTACGGAAAGGTAAACCATCAAACGAGTCTAATGGAAGTGGTTTCAGATCAAAATTACTTTCCAATCAAAAGTTATGGCCAAAACTAGATCAGCTAGGGGCAAAATGGTCATTTAAAAATCGACAAAAATCATGAACATGGGAAATGAGTCTAGTGGTTGTTTCACAAAGTTACATGACCATACAGCTTCATATGGGAAAGAAATAAATATTCTACGATCCTCCGATGCGTAGAATGCGGGTTGTTACGTTCTCTCCCCCCCCCCCCCCCCACCAAGAAATTTCGCCCCCGAAATTCCCTAACCAAAACATACAAAGGGTCCCGCATGCCTATCAACCATAAAACAACAATCAAACATGCAAAACAAGTCTATCCTAGCATGCGGAATAACTAAATTACAAAGTAAATCTTACCAGGCAAAGAGTTCTGGATACGTCTTCCTAATGCTCTCCTCTGTCTCCCAAGTGCAGTCATTCTCGTCCTAGCCCCACTGAACCTTGACTAGCCTCACCGCCTTCCTTCGAAGTTGCTTCGTATTGTGCTCGATAATACGGATCGGCTTGCGGTTCCCAACCGCCTCAGGTTCTAATTCGAAGTCCTCTAACTGATCAGGTGAAATAGTCATATCTGGGTCATGAACGAATTTCCTTAGTTAGGAAACATGAAATACGTTGTGAAATCCCGCCATCTTCTCTGGTAAGTCAACTCTATATGCCAAATTCCCGACTAGTTCAAGAACAGGGAATGGGCCAACAAATCTTGGTGCCAATTTGCCTCTCCTACCAAATCGTATCACGCTCTTCAACGGAGAACTCTTGATAAACACCAAGTCACCGACGGAGAATTTTAAGTCCCTTCTCCTCTTATCAGCATAACTTTTCTGCCTATCTTGGGCAGCCTTCATTTGTTGTTGAATGATCTTAATCTTATCTGAAGTTTCCCTCACCACATCTGGTCCAAGCATAAACTTATCGCCAGTCTCTATCCAACATGATGGTGAGTTGCACGGTCTTCCGTACAAAGCTTCATATGGAGCTATACCGATACTGGATTGGTAACTATTATTATATGCAAACTCTACTAGATGCAAATGGTCATCCCATGATCCACCAAAATCCAATATACAAGCTCTCAAGAGATCTTCCAATATACGATTCACCCTCTCCGTCTGACCGTCGGTCTGAGGATGATATGCGGTACTGAGATGTAACTCTGACCCTAGAGCCCCCTGTAAGCTCTTCCAAAACCCACTAGTGAACAACGGGTCTCGGTCACTCACAATGCTTTTAGGTACTCCATGAATCTCACTACCCACTTTATATACAATTCTGCTAACTTAGCTGCCGTTCTGGTCGATTTGACTGGTATAAATCTTGCACTCTTAGTCAATCGATCCACAATTACCCAAATGCTATCATGTCCCGATCTAGTCCTTGGTAAACCATCGATGAAATCCATCGAGAGTTGCTCCCATTTCCATTCGGGAATTTCTAATGGTTGCAACAACCCACTAGGCTTCTTTTGCTCGGCTTTAACTAGCTGGCAATTTATGCATTTGGATATAAACTTCCCAACGTCTCTTTTCATCCCTTCCCAGTAGTAAGTCTGCTTCATGTCTCGATACATCTTGTTACCACCGGGATGTATAGTTAGTTTTGAGTGATGACATTCTCTAAGTACTTCATCTCTCAACCCATTCACGTTGGGTACAACTAGTCTTCCATTCTTTCTAAGCCATCCTTCTCGATCAAGCCCATACAAGTTCATCTCCTTACCGTCGATGTCCATCTCTATCTTGGAGATGATTTCCAATAGATTAGGATCGTCCCTCTGGCTGGAACCAATCCGCTCTATCAAAGTGGGTCTGATCGCCAAACTAGCTAGCATTTCTGGATCCAATTCGCACTTTGGTCTGAAATCAAACCCTGTGATATACTCCAGTTGCTTCCATTCAAGAAACATAGCCTCTAAACTGTCATGTCTCCTACTCAAGGCATCGGCTACCGCATTACCTTTCCCAGGTGTATACGCGATATCAAAATCATAGGAAGCCAAGAACTCTAACCATCGTTGCTGACGGAGATTTAGATCTTTCTAGGAGAAGAGATACTTTAACGATTTATGATTGGTAAAAAACTCAAATCTTTCTCCCAAGAGATAGTGTCTCCACATCTTCAGCGCAAACACGATTGCTGCTAATTCCAAATCATGGGTAGGATACTTCTTCTCATGCGGCTTCAGCTGCCGACTAGCATAAGCTACAACCCTACATCCTTGCATCAATACCGCACCTAGTCCGGTTCCACAAGCATCAGTGTATACCGTCATCTCTTCATTTCCTTTAGGAATGACTAGCACTGGCGCACGCGTCAACTTTTCCTTTAGACTCTTGAATGCATTCTCGCACACTCCGTCCCAGACGAAGGACTGATTCTTCTTAGTCAACTGAGTAACGGTGCTGCTATCTTGGAGAAGTCCTGGATAAACTTACGATAATATCCAGCTAACCCCAAGAAACTTCTTACATCTGTTGCATTCTTGGGCGTAGGCCACTCCTGTACCGTAGCCACCTTCGCAGGGTCCACGGCAATACCACTCTCTGAAACAACATGACCCAAGAATATCACTTCCCTTCTCCAAAAGTGACACTTAGAGAATTTCGCTTTCAATTGGTGTTTCCTCAACACCTCCATCACTATCCTCAAGTGTCCCTTGTATTCCTCCTCTGTCCTTGACTAAACAAGGATATCATCTACGAACACAAGAACAAACTTATTCAGTTGATCTTTAAATACTCGATTCATAAGATCCACAAAGTAGGCTGGTGCATTGGTCAACCCAAATGGCATGACCAACCACTCATAAAATCCAGACGGCGTCCTAAATGCCATTTTCGGAACACTCTCATCTGCTACTCAGAGCTGATGAAATCCTGTCGCGAGGTCCAACTGGGAGAACACTCTTGCCCCTTCCAGTTGATCAAACAAATCATCTATCCGCGGTAGAGGATACTTATTCTTCCTCGTTACCTTATTCAACTAGCGATAATCCACACACAAACGAAGGGAACCATCTGCCTTAGTGGCAAACACAACTGGTGCTCCCCACTCGGAGACACTTCTTCTAAAAATCCCTTCTTCAAAAGATTGCTGACTTACTCCCCGAGCTCTCGCTGCTCCCTTGGTGCCATACGAAGAAGTGGCATCACTATAGGTCTGGCATCTTTCACTAAATCAATACGGAACTCAATCTCTCGGTGTGGTGGAAGCCTGGTCACCTCCTCGAAGACGTCCGGATACTAGCAACCACGGGCACATCTGACAGCTCATCCTGCGGGATGTCGAGGGAATTTATAAAACTAGCCATTACCCCATCACTAGGTAGACTACCAAACACTACCCTCCGCCCATCATCCGCCCTAACTATCACCAAAAAGCCCTCACAGTCTACCACCACCCCGTATCTTTGGAGCCAATCGACTCCCAATATAATGCCATACCCAGTAAAGCCCAAAACAAAGCAATCACAAACAAACATACATCCATGACTCGATAAGACCAAATTTCTGCAAATCATACTAAGGCTAGTCGAACCACCAATCGGGTTCGTTATAACCAATGGTCTATCGACTATCTCGGGTTCCAGTCCCAACCTATCTACCAGGTCACTAGATATGAAGGAACGGGAAGCCCCAGTATCAAACAAAACTCGAACTGGTACATCATAAATAGAAAGCATACCTTGAATAACAACATTCTTTCCTTTCTCCGCTGCAGTTGGGGCATTCGACGAAGAAGGAACAACATCAATAGCATATGCTTTCACAATTTGCTTCCCCTTAAGAGGTTGCGGACACTTATCCTTATGATGTCCCACTTGACCACAGTTGTAGCACTTCATTTCCGCTGGCTTGGCCCGACATTCTTTAGCATAACGGCCCTTCTTACCACAGCTGAAGCACTCAACATCCTTCTTGTTCTTTTTCTGGCCACCCTTAGATTGGTCTTGCTTCCTCTTATTCTGAGAGTTATTCTTGCCTCCACCGCCCGGTTGCGGCTTTGGCCCTTCTACAGATGTATCCTCAGTCTTTGACTTAGGGTAAAGACTCTCTGATCTCAAAGCTTTCCCCACAATCGATTCAAAAGTCTCATCGATGTGGTTGATAAGCCTTTCCCCCAAGTATCCATCCAAACCAGCAATGAACTTCTCATTCTTCTTCTCAGGAGCAACGATAAGAGATAGTCCATACTTTGACAAGGTGTCGAACTCAGCAATATAGTCAGAGACTGCCCTACCACTCTGCTTGAGTTCCAAGAATCTCTTAAACAACACTAACTTCTGGGCAGCTGGAATAAACTTCTCGCTAAAGCGAGCCTTGAACTGATCCCAAGTAACCTGATCTTCTGGAGTAGCTGTTCTAATGGCATTCCACCAATTCATCGCTCGCCCTTGCAGCTGACGAGACGCTAGCCTTCTCTTCATCGCGTCCTCAAGACCCAAGTCATCGAAGATACGATCATAGCTATCCATCCAATCCTGAACATCTGTGGCCGACTCCGTCCCGTGGAACGGCTTCCCACCAAGGTTAGTGTAATCCCTGCACAACTTGGCAAAATTGACCCTAGGCGCCTGCACTACTGGGCCAACACCGACTCCGTGATTGGGAACTGCCCCTTGCACTTCTCTAAGCATGTCTCTCATGAGGTCAGTAAACATTGCCCTCATGTCAGCAGCAATCCCATTATTGGCTCCCCTACCAGCACCTCTAGCATGTCGGCTCATCGTCGATCTGTAAAAGAGAAACGATTAACGACCCAATAGTGGTGCTAGTGCAGTACGACTTCATTCTTATACAAATAATAGTATATACATTTAGCTTTTGAAAACCAAAGTAATCACAAATACGCGCTCTCATATACATACTATCTCTCCCTAGTGTATTTCCCTAGGTTAACTACGCAACCTAGAGCTCTGATACCAAGTGTGAACGCCCGCCCCGCACCAACTGACATTTACTCCAAAGGTGCGCTGTACACATGTTCTGTTAGCACTGAACGAGTCATCAGAAGGAAAGGAAAGAAGGAAATGAACTAACAAAAACCTGTAGAATGTCTCACAGCGCATAGAATAAAATATAATAATAACATACTTGACATAAAACCGGTGAGACAGTGCATAAGCTGAAGCAACTAACATAGCAGCGGAAAATGTAAGTACAACTTATGATCCAAAGTTAAACATTATTACAACTTTTCAAACAGTCTCAAAAGCAAAAGCAAGATAAAGGAGGTACACTACTAATGCCCAAGTAGCGACCACCAACGACACAGGGAGAATATCTATATATATCATACGTGGAAGCCTCCTGCCCGCCTCCAAATCAGCTACTCGCGCATCACCAGCTAACCTGTCTCTAGTCTGCTCGTGTGAGCACCCAGAGTAATAAGAGGAGACATAAAACTCTGGGTCAGACATAAAGCCTGGTATGAGCGATAAGCATCTAAACAGAACAATAACAGGTAGACTAAAACATACCTGAACCTGGACCTGCAGCCAAAGAGTTAGCACTACATACTGTACAACACTATAAGGTGCCATATCAAACGGTGTAAAGATACGGAGGTGTGGGTGTGCATGTCATAGTGATGTCAAACAATCAAACGTAGCAACCATCCTCACATCTCTCACTCAGTGCGTGAAGCATACAATATTCACCACTTCGATCAACCAACGTACCTTTCTACGATCGCTTTGCCCCATGAAGTCATAAATGGCTTCACTGTACTAATAACGTAGCCACAAATCCTTCACTATTCCCACTTTGCCCCATGGAGTCACAAGGTCCCCACTGCACTGGCTCATAGCCTTACTAATCCTTACTATGTCCACTCTGCCCCATGGAGTCACAATGACCCCACTGCACTGGCTCATAGTCTCACTACGCATCACCTTGCCCCTCGAGTCATAATGACTCTACTACACTGATAACGTAGTCTTGCTACCTTCACTTTTCCCCTCGAGTCATAGTGACTCTACTGCACTGATAATAGCCCATCGTCCATTTTCAGTGGTGAATCGAAGTTATGAACGTCGACAACTCCTTAGCACATGTCCCGTAGCAAAGTCCAACTCATGAAGTCAACTCGTTGGTCCCCATCTGGATCCTGAGTCATAACTTCCAACTTGGACTACCTTTTGCATCTCGGGTTATTGGTCTTCTCTCCTGTTCGGGTCGGTCGGTCGGTCAAGCACCTTTCATCCTGGTCGGTTTTCATCATCCCTGGTCGGTTTTCATCGTCCCTGGTCGGTCGGTATTGCCCCCCCTGGTCGGTCGAACACATTACCAATCCTGGTCGGTCGTTGCCAGGGTCGGTCGGTCCTCCTCCACCATTCCTAGTCGGTCGTTCAATGTCAGGGTCGGTCGGTCCTCCTTCACTATTTCTGGTCGGTCGTCGATGTCAGGGTCGATCGATCCTCCTTCACTATTTCTGGTAGGTCGTTCGATGTCAGGGTCGGTCGGTCCTCCTTCACCATTTCTGGTCGGTCCAGGAACTCGGGTCGGTCAAAAAACCCCCTGGTCGGTTATCTCGACCCCAAACCTGCACCATTTCAGCAAGCTATTTTCGCCTCTCGATGGCGTTTTCGACCAATCTAACACTTCTAATCAGTCACAAAGTATACCATACAGTCATAGAAACATAGAGAATCAACCACAACATCAAAACATCAATATGATAGGTTAATATGGATCAAACATACCTAAAACCCTATATTTCTCCTTAAGCATGTTTAGGTGAAACAAATGATGTGATTAGCAAAACTTAACCAAATTAACCCAAATTCATATAGGAGGTCTAAAACATCATTTCGGATTTTATAAATATTTTTTCGGAATTTTATCATGTTTAAATTCGCTAATTAACACTAATTACCCTTAATTAGCCATAATTAGTGAGGAACTATGCAAATCACTCACCTTAGCCACAAATAAACTAAGATCTAAAATAAATCTCCGATTTGATGTGAATCCCAATGCTAAACAGCAGCTCCAATGTTGATTTACTGTAGATCTCCCTTGATTTGATGTTGCTAAGCTTAATCCTTGATTAAAAGATGATTTGGGGGTGATTTAGAGGTTGGAGGCCATTTTTAGGGTTTCTTGGAGTTAAGTGGAGGCTAGAAAACTGAAATGGAATGACTCTCTAACTCATTTCAGCCTCCGCATAACCCTAATCCCGAAATGGGTTATGGGCCTATTCACTAATCACCCTATTTGGCCCGGTTAAGCAGTTTTTCACCTTCCAAACCTTATTTCAGCCGTATCTCCCAAACGGTAAGTCCATTTGGCTATTATGACCAAGCTACGGAAAGGTAAACCATCAAACGAGTCTAATGGAAGTGGTTTCAGATCAAAATTCCTTTCCAATCAAAAGTTATGGCCAAAACAAGATAAGCTAGGGGCAAAACGGTCATTTAAAAATCGACAAAAATCATGAATATGGGAAATGAGTCTAATGGTTGTTTCCCAAAGTTACATGACCATACAGCTTCATATGGGAAAGAAATAAATATTCTACGATCCTCCGATCCGTAGAATGCGGGTTGTTACAACTACAAAAGATGTATGTATCAACAAAATAGAGGCTGTCATGTTATTGCCAGTTTCAATTTTCCATGTACTTCAAAATCTCCACCAGTTTCAAAAGACACGATTTATGGCACTATTACCATGCATGACTGCTGAAATAATCCAAAGTTACACAAATTCTTCTTGCCTTGACCTGCAGCTACCTCTCCTTCCATTTCCCTCTCTTTTTTTCTTTCTTTTTTTCTTTCTCCTTGCTTCCTGAAATGCACACTTGTGCATGTATGCACATACACAGTCATGCCACTGATTGTCACGCTGCCTCTTCCCTCTCCACACATCACTTATTTCGTATCGCAATATTTATCCTATTGTGAACATCATTTTAGGACTTTCTTCGAACATCAATCATTTTATTACTAATAGAGGAAAGCTTCTGTTTATTTTAATTTTTATAAGCGTTAAAGGTTCAAGTTTTAACAAACCCAGGACCTACGCTAAAATCCCATCCGTGGACGTTTGGGTATAACACTATAACTGCACCCGAACACAACTATAACTGTTCCAGTAATGTTTTAAAATCTCAACAGTTGAGAGTGGATTTGCGAAAACAGTTTAGGTCAGTTTACACACATCTATTTAAAATAGAGTTATGGATTTAAAGTGATAGTCAATGACAACTAAAGCTTTAGTTTTATACATACAGGTTACAAGTGTTGTATATTGCATTTTCTTTGTTACTTCCTGTATTTTATTCCCAGATTTCTTTTCATTGTCATTAGTAAGATTGATTACAAGTTGTTTTGGTTGGTAAAGTGGTGTTCAGTTTGCTGATTGCAAATTAGAATTGAACTCATTTGCCAAGTTGTTATGGCTACTGATCTGATCATGAGCAATGATCACTCATTTTAAATCCTAAATAGTTAAATTCTTGATCCTCTTTCCTGTCTATCCTCCCTTAAAATTCCACTTTCTCATTTGTATCATGCCACGGGTGCAAAAGAGTACAAATCCTTGTACTTTTTGCATTCATCATGGGACATGCCTTCTATGACAGGAACTATTATTCAGTTTTTTGAAGTTTATATTGAAAAATTGTCCTCATTCATAAGCATAACTTGGAAAACAAATACTTGATTTGCTAGAGCACATGAACATTTTAGTAAAACTCAAAGTAGGACTGAAGTAAAAGTCCATGTACTTGATTGCGTGTCCATGTCATTGATTTGGGGAAAAATATTATAACTTTCATAATACGTCGCACATGGACCAGCAGTAAACAAAAATTTTGATTATCACCAAACAGATGAATACACTGACACACCATAGATAACACACCTAATGTCATTTACGATATTTTATTCCAAGAAGCTAAAGTACTTTTGTTGTAAAATGAAAATACATGCGAGTGTTACTCATCATACACCATGGCGAGCCAGCTGGACATAGTAACAACCGGCATCAGGGAAGCCACAGCCATAAGCGATGCCATTAACATGACAAACTGGTTCATGTTGGCACACAGTAATGACATTTCTAAGCGTTTACCCATTAATGGATTATTACTTTTTTGCAATTTAACCTCAGGTGGTTCAAAAGTTTGATTTAACAAAAACATTAATCAAAAGTAACGGGTACATATCCACATACAAATGGTGATCTACAGATAATCACATAACAGTAAAGAAATTTCAGAGTGTTTACTCACCCATTTTACCTGTTCATTACCATTGTATTCACAACTCTGTTTATTATGTTTCCAGGTTTGTGCCTGTCCCTCATTGTTTACACCCATTTATTTTGCTTTAAATTTTAAAGAGACTTGTGTATGTGAGTGTGTGGTGTAGTAGTGTATTTATAGGAGAAGTGCTCAGGCCTTATGTAATGTGGGTCTCAAGGACTGGAGGGGCATCAGCAATACTATTTGGCAGTGATATGTCTGTAATCTATCACCAATATCTTCATACATGATGCTGCATATACAATATACATAGGTATGTAACAGCTATGAGGCGATGTTACGATGTCAAATTTCCCTTAAATGTTTCGAACTTGCCTCAAAGTGAAGAAGTCATCCATGTGCTTGCTATTTGCTATGAATATGTCTGTGCACTTTTATACATTTTATAATCAAACTTGGCAACCAAACAAAACGTCTAATTAAATCGATTTTGATAGTCTTAGGCTGGCATGTAAGGGTGATAGGTTGAATACAGTCTGCAGCTTATTTATGAAGTGATGTGTTATGTGCAATTTTCTTTAATGCTCTATAACCTTTTTCCTAAGCAAATTATTCTATGCATGGATGGACACAAATGCACATAATCATAGGCTAATTGGTTAAGGAGCTAGGCCTTTGGGTGTAGGCTGACTCTAAAAGATGCTGCAGCCTTAAGGGTGAAGTGACATGGTGGTTTATATAATATGCGTGGATGTTTTCAGGCTAAGCAATAGCCATGTTACTAGCTGCACATAAACATGTGCATGTAAATATCCTGGTTTGAACACAAATGCTTGGTACTTTTTAATTTATATGTCATGCAAACATACATGTATTTGCTACAAAACATGTACTAAATGTTTTTAAATGTTTTCAAGTGTAGCATCAGGCAAAGCAACCTTTTCCCTTATTATATAATTGTATATTTTTGTATTTAAAGGCCAAGTATCTTTTATGTTTATATTTGAAGTATGATGGTATTTTACTTCACATATATCCATTAATTGACTTATAAAAACAAGTTTCGACAAAAAGTGTTAAAACAACACAAACTTAATTATATAAACGAGCTAATATATCTATACATGATTTTATAAAATAATTATTCTAATTAAATGAATTTGATCCTATATCAATTTTAATTGAACATCTTGCTTAAATGAATATTTTCTTTTGTTTTCTTTTCTTACGAAGAAGTCACATTTTACGTAAGTAATTTTATATTCACATTAGTTCTGAAACAAATTAAAATACAATAAAATGATAAATGTAAATATTTGTTTTATATACACATACCCATTATTTACAGAATTATAACCCAACAAAAATGTATTTGTTTTGAAATTTCCCTGATATTAAATAAATAAAACTTATTTATTTAATTAAATTTAACTCTTATATTCTCCAGATATACAAGTCTAAATTATTTAAATCATCAGTATAATCTGTATATACTAGATTATAAAATTAGTCCGAAAATTGGGTTGTTACAATCTACCCCCCTTAAAAGAATTTTGTCCCCGAAATTAAAAGCAACGAGGAGATTCTAGTTATAATTAAAATCATAAACTGATATCAACATATACATGGATCATTCCCAAACAATCACAACAACCAAGACATCCAGAACACATAGGTTAACTACCAAAAATATCTTACTGTAATCAAATAGTTCAATTCACATATCAACAATTAGCTATTCATCATAGTCACTTCCATAACTAGAAATATCGGTTATTACCGTTGGAAAATATTTTCATTTCATATTCACGCACTACTATTCTCTTACACTCATAAGTTCCTAACGTAAATTGGTGAGAAAATAATCTTCTAAGTATCAACCCCGAAGACTGAAATCAACATTAGACCAACACTTAGAAAATCATTTAATTCAACCAATCTCCAATCAGGTTCAATTTCTTAACTCTGTATCTTCATTCTTATCAACCCATATTACCGCATTTTCTTATATTAAAGAAAACTTTGATTACATTTGGGAAATGACTTCCAAGTCCTATCTACTCCATTAATTTGGATCAACCCTATTCAAACATATTTTTCTGCTTCAAATTCTCCTTCTAAACTCCAATCCAGATTAATTCCATTTGACTTAACTCTACTATTCCAATCTTGTTCTAGTTGAATTTTCCAACCCCAGAAAATCTAACTCTCAGTTTTATTTCAAAACTGTTTCAAATTATACATCTTTAACCCATTGTGCATTCAAAACCCTTGAATTTAACAACAACATTATGTTCTCTTGGACGCTTTTCCAGTTTGTCTTATTTGTATATTCCATTCTTTATACAAATTCAATTTGGTTCATTATATAGCCATTATTTCTTATAATCTGATTTGATTTTAACAATAACAATCGACACATCCATTTATAACAATAATTCCACAAAATAATTCTTTTTATATCAAAATATAATTTTGAGTAAAATTATTCCATTTACCCAACTTTTAAAAATAATACCGTGTCGAATTACTTTATTCAAGAGTTTAGAAACACTTTTCGATTCAGCGTCCGACCACTGTATCAACCAGAATCCATAAACTGCTCGATAAATTAATCAACACAGTATAAAACAGTTTTAATATCAGTTAACAAATACACACTCATATACATACACTCAAAACTCAATCTAGGGTATTACTAGCCCCATTTCCATCAAGTTACGCCACAATGCCAAGGTTATTACTAAACCTTTGCTCTAATACCAACTGTAATGACCCGAAAAGTCCTGATCCTGATTATATATACTAAAACATTTCTTGTATAATGTATCGACTAATCAAACAGCAGAAATTAACAAATCGTTAATAGAAAGAAGATAGAGGGTGAGAAATAGAAAGAAAGAAAGTTAGAATATAAGAAAAAGAAGAACTGAACACAACAGAATCAGAGTATCACGAATCTCGCGGCGGAACTGAAAAAAAAATATTATATAACATTTTGAAATACAAAACTGTAATTACTTACATACATCATTATAGTACAACTCATATATACATCACAGTGGAAATAACTCTATATATCAAATGTTGAAGTCTTCTGCTCTAAACTCCTTCAAGTGAATCCGCATAATCCTGGAACACTTGACTACCCGTACAAATTTGGGCACCCAAGAATTTAGGAAAACATAGAAAATGAACTCTGGGTCAGTCATGGGACAGGTGTGAGTAAACGATTTTAAAACAGCTTGATTTAACATTCAAAATTCTTTTCGAAAGAAAAGATAACCGTAAGACCAAATCCGCACACAAATACGGATGGTTTTTACCTTACGATAACCCAAAACATTTGGAAATCATATATATCGTCTGATATTATAATAGCGTCTAAATACAAATAAATATCAATCTAGCAGAACACTTGCATCTCCCACTCCACAAATACAGTATACAATCAAAACTGCGGGTGCTTATTGGAGGTTGGATTATGACTATGACAAGGTATGGAACCACCTACCGATAGTGTATCTCTAGAGGGGAATACACTAGGTTCAACAAGCAACTGTAATGGCCCAAATTTACGTACCCTTTGAGTTGACTAATAACACCACATGTCCAACCCAAATGACACAGAAATACGAATTATTAGTAGAAAGAAGTTATAGGATGAGGAATAGAAAGAAAGAAAAGTTAGAATAGAAGAAAAAACGAAGAGCACAAATCTCACAGCGGAACAAATAAAATATATTAAATAACATAACTTTATAAATACAAAGCAGTATCTGTATATACATACCATTATCAGAGCACAACAGTTATTCTTGGAACTGTCATAAACACTTGTTTCCAGATACAGCATAGTACACAGCGGAATATATGATAGTCTATAGCTAACTGGTGAAGCCTCCAGCTTCAACTCCTCCAAGTGAATCTGTAAAATCCCGACTACTTGACTGCCCGTACAAATTTGAGCACCCAAGAGTTTAGGGAAAACAAACAAAATAAACTCTAGGTCAGTCATGGGACTGGTGTGAGTAAACTCCAGCCAATTGTTTAACTTTAAAAATCCATTCGAAAGAAATGATGATCATAAGATTGATCCACACATAAACACGGATGGTTTTTACCTTACGATAACCAAAATATTTTTGATATCAAATCCAGTGATATTATAATAATGTCTAAATCAAATAAATAACAATCTAGCAGAACGCTTGCATCTCACGTTCCATATATAATATAAAATCAAAAACCGCAGGGCGCTTATTGGAGATTGGATTCCGACTATGACAAGGTATGGAACCACCTACCGTTAGTGTATCTCTAGGGGGGAATACACTAGGTTTAACAAGAACATCTTGCAACCTGGTCCACACATGACCGACCACTCGTTTCGCTTGAGTGTATTGAATGTATATCACAAACAGTTGGGATCAACAACAGTTTCTTGAATGGGACAACATAGAATAGAATAAAGAATTAAATGAATTTCTTTAGATAGGTGATAATACACTCTACTTGGGAGCTACCCACTTATCCATGCTGCCTACCAGATTTTTGTCATTTCCCAGTTGTTAAGGCCTGAGGCTACGATTACTTATCATTCATTGATAGCACAATCACTTTGAATGCCACATTGTCAGATCCGTAAATCATTAATTGATTTGCACAAATATTTTCTGGATATTATGTAAGAGAATAAATCCTCCGCCACCATATATATTTATACAGACCAACATATGCGATGATTGGAAATACTATGTTAGGCATTCGTCCATATACGTTCGTTCTGGGACTGAACGAAACCAAAGGCACAATTTCCATTAATAGAAAAAGTCCTTGCACTTTACTCCGTCTTCGATTACCTTTATGTAATCTTGTTCGCAATGATACTGCCGATACGGAGTGGTTCACGAATAATAATCCAACCTGTCTCTCCATATTGACAACGATATTGGCAAATACTTCGATAGTTAGTTATTTAATTATCAAAGAAAAACAAACATCCATTCAAAACATCAATCCTATATAACTAGTATTATGTATAATAACCACATTAATATTTAAATGCAACCAAACAACCAACAAATTATTTTTAACGATAAAAATAATTTTAATAAAATTTTTGAGTGAGAATTACTCACCGAGATTTTTATTGCAATCCGCTCCGGTTTTAAATTTAATCGAATCAAGAACACTCTATCATGCGTACCCAGCTCACACAGCCAGTAACGAGTTGGGGTGTAGTAGTGTATTTATGGGAGAAATGCTAAGGCCTTATGTAACGTAGGTCTCAAGGAGTGGAGGTGCGTCAGGAATACTATTTGGCAGTGATATGTCTGTAATCTATCACCAATATCTTCATACATGATGCTGCATATACTATATATATAGGTATGTAACAGCTATGAGGCGATGTTACGATGTCAAATTTCCCTTAAATGTTTCAAACTTGCCTCAAAGTGAAGTAGTCATCCATGTGCTTGATATTTGCCATGAATATGTGTGTGTACTTTTATACATTTTCTAATCAAACTTGGCAGCCAAACAAAACGTCTAATTAAATGGATTTTGATAGTCTTAGGCTGGCATGTAAGGGTGATAGGTTGAATACAGTCTGCAACTTATTTATGAAGTGATGTGTCATGTGCAATTTTCTTTAATGCTCTATAACTTTGTTCCTAATCAAATTAGTCTATGCATGGATAGACACAAATTCGCACAGTCATAGGCTAATCTGTTAAGGATCTAGGCCTTTGGGTGTAGCTGACTCTGAATGATGTTGCATCCTTAAGGGTGAAGTGATGTGGTGGTTTATATAATATGCGTAGATGTTTCCAGGCTAAGCAATAGCCATGTTACTAGCTGCACATAAACATGTGCATGTAAATATCCTGGTTTGAACACAAATGATAGGTACTTTTTAATTTATATGTTATGTAAACACACATGAATTTGCTGCAAAACATGTACCAAATGTTTTTAAATGTTTTCAAGTGTAGCATCAGGCAAAGCAACCTTTTTCCTTATTATATAAATGTATATATTTGTATTTAAAAGCCAAGATATTTTTTATGTTTGTATGTGAAGTATGATGGTATTTTACTTCACATATATCCCTTAGATGACTTATAAAAAGAAGTTTCGAAAAAAGTGTTAAAACAACACAAACTTAATTATATAAACTAGCTAATATATCTATACATGATTTTATAAAATAATTATTCTAATTAAATGAATTTGATCCTATATCAATTTTAATTGAACATCTTGCTTAAATGAATATTTTCTTTTCTTACGAAGAAGTCACATTTTACATAAGTAATTATATATTCACATTAGTTTTGAAACAAATTAAAATACAGTAAAATGATAAATTTTAAATATTTGTTTTATATACACATACCCGTTATTTACATAATTATAACCCAACAAAAATGTATTCGTTTTGAAATTTCCCTAATATTAAATAAATAAAATTATTTATTTAATTAAATTTAACTCTAATATTCTCCAGATATACAAGTCTAAATTATTTAAATCATCAGTATAATCTGTATATACTAGATTATAAAATTAGTCCGAAAACTGGGTTGTTACATTGTGTCATTATATAAGAATAAGAAAAATAAAAGATAAAATTACAGAAAACATCAGAATCTCACAGCGGAATTTTTACAAAAGATGATATTTCATAATATTACACATTAGAACATATTACCTTAGAGCATAATAGATCTAGAGGTACAAGCCACTTCTTAGTACAACTTAATTATACATATCATCGATGACTAATTTGCAGACTTATAATTATACAGTAGTAGAACAACACACAGATGGTTTCCTTCCAGCATCACAAGGTTTATAATGACCTGATTCACTTGTCTACTCATAACAAGTGTTACGAGTACCCAAGAGTTTAAGGAAAACAAAGAAAAATAAACTCAGGGTCAGTCAGGGGACCAGTATGAGTAAACGATTTAAATAAAAATAAAAATATCTCATAAGACCACGTCGTGAACACGGAATGGGTTTTTACCTTATGAGAACAAAACACTTTGTATACTTTAAATCAGATATTATCATAGTGTTTAGGGTTTTTACAAATAATTTAGTATCTAGAAGAATGCTTACATCTCACATTCTCCTACATGGTATACAAATAAAAACCGCTTGACTCTTATGTAAAATTGGATTTTCGACTTTGACAAGGTATGGGACCGCCTTCCGACAGTGTATCTCTAGAGGAGAATACTGGGTTCAACAAGAACTTCTTGCAACCCGGCCCATACATGACTGACCACTCATTTCTCTTGAGTGTATCGAATGCATATCACCAATGGTTGTGTACGGAAATCATTTCCCGAATGTGACAAAATCGATAGAGTAACAAAAGGAATTTCTCTAGATAGGTGATGCTACACCCTAATGGCAGCGACCCACATAGCCATGCTGCTTGCCCGATTTTTGTCATTTCCTAGGTGTGAGGCTTGAGGCTGGACTTACCTTTTCATCATCACTGTTTAATTTCTTTGAATGCCACATCATCAAAACTTGCCAACCACTAATTGACTTCCCCAAAAATATATTATAGGTATAAAGCAAGAGAAACGAATTCCTCCGCCACCATATAAATACGTTTGAAGAGATCAACGTACGTGATCAATTAGAATTACTTTGTCAGACATTCGTCCATACAAGTTGTCCTGGGATTGGAAAAACCGAAGGCTCTATTCAAGAATAGCCATTGTATATCTCTGTCTTCAATTACCTTTAATAATTTCTGATGCGCGACGTATAAATCAAGTCGAAGTGGAATATAAATTCCGGACTCTTCAAAATGATTAGTGTAATATTTCTTTTTTAATTACTAGTCTAACACGATTATAATTTAATTTTCATATATAATTTCAGTCAAACAAACAGTATATGATTTTCTTGCTTAAATCTGGGTATTTTGATTTCATTTTAAAATGGACAATTTTAGTGTGCGCGTCGCACACGATTTTTCTCTTTTTTTCTTTCCACCCTGTTTGTCAAATTTTAAAATTAAATACTTACATTACTCTTTAGAACATTATTTCTTATTCTAATTATTTAAAAATAAATTAAATTTATAATTTATTTAAATTACAACTTTTACACCTTTTAATCGACTTTGTCAAATTTCCCTTCGATCTCTTATACTTGATCTACTTCTTCTTTCCACCTACCAATTTAAGTAAAAATTCTCCTTTATTTATTTATTTATTTCAATTCTATATTTAATTTATTATTTAATTAAGAACTAGTTTTAAATAAATTCATATTCAAAAACTTCTTTCGAAAACATAACTGGCTAAAGTACCACCTTGATTAAAGTACCACTTAAAATACATGGTGTGCGCACATGAAAATCGGCCCATCTTCGATGCGCCAGACCATTACCAAAGTGCCAGAGTACCACCCCCTTAGATCACGTCATTTCCGTCCCAATCACCCCCAAAACCTTATGTACCAGCCCACTACCACTTGGTAGTACCATATCAAAGTACCACCCCCTGTGAACACGGCTGATCACTTCAAAATGCCAATAGCTTCGCTGATGATCACAACACATACATGTGCACATGCACACACACAAGCTCACGTTCATCACTGCCAACCACCACCGCATACCACACTACTTCCCTTAATCACCTTACCATGCTCCGATCACCACCTCCTTGCTGCTACAACGTTTTTATTATTCGACGGCACCATAGCCAAAATGGGTTCATCCAAGAAACCTCCGCCTGCACCATGCCTCGACACATGATCACTGTCCCCTTCTTGCCACGCCACCCTGACACTCCAATGCCGCCATTTCCCCTGGACCGCACCCCCATAACTTCGACGTCGATGCACAGTTCTTGCGAGAACGACAGTACCCCAACAGCCCCAAAAAAACTTACTTCGATCTCGTTCTCTCATTCCTCACATTTGAATTTTTTTTACATTTTTCCTCAGAGCTTCGACCCTAGATGAAGCTCTCCCCTCAACCACGTGGGCTCCGACGACTTGGGTGGTCGAAATTTGATCAAGTTTCAAATTGTGATTATCTTAGTATACCCAATTATCTAGGATGTTAAAAATCACGAGACTACCACCAAAAATTACCATTTCCCTATAGCATTCCATTTATATACTTAAATCTGACTTCTATGAAGTTTGAATTTTTGTGTAAACAGAGAGGTTGCAAAGAACAGACAGTTTTCCCTTTTCTTTGAATTGAACTGTTCTTTTTACTTATAGTTGTACAGAGTGCTTACATTGTATCCATATTATTCTAGCGTGAACTCATGGTAAGTTCCCTTCAAAACTCAAGTGCTTGGACTCTTTTTGTGTTTGATAACTAGATAGCAGGTTTGGTCATTTAAGATTGAACAAACATAGAAGTCTTAAGAAAGATGACAAAACAATCCAAACCCACATTAACCAATAGTTTTGAGTACCAACCGCTAATTTTGATTAGCCAACAACGGTATTCAAGACAGGTTCTCAACTTAATCAAGAGTATCAAAGTGCCAATGTCAAACTTAACAGTTGCTAGAAGAAAAATGCAGAAATAAAATCAGGAAAAATTTAAAGTAGTTTACTCACTAGAAAGGGTTTGAACTCTCAGTGTTTTCTCTCCTTTTCACTGATTTTAGTTCGAATGGTTTTGTTGTGAGGAGGTAATGCATGGCCAGGTCCTTATATAGGGGAGGAAAAATATAAAATATAGGTGGCATTAAATGCATGTATGGAAAACAGTTCTTAGGTTTTCCACTTGACAAATGATTGACCATTTAAAATATCCTTTTCTCCTAAACCTTTTGAGATGACAATACATTTTTTCCTATGCTAACATGGATTCCATTAGCAAATCTTTTCTCTAAAAATTCGTAATGCTTCAGCGTTTTCGGTTTTCCAACTCTAGATAGGCACATGACTATTTGATTTTTTAAAAAAAAAAATTGAAACACTTACTTTGCTTCCAAGGAGTTGCAAAAATATGAAATCATGTACAAAGGCTCTCGGCCATGTGATGAAATTGCATGATAAAATCTAGGTAATCTAGATGCTAGTAAAAATCTAGTGTAGGCAAAATCTTATATTTATATATTAAATATTTGTGCAAGATCTTTAGAGAAAAGTATGTTTTTCTTGAGTACAAGAGAAGGAGTTTTTTTCTTCGTTTCATGTTCAGGAAAAACAGAGAATATCATGCTCATGAATGGTACAGCCATGTGAAAAATATTTCTACCAAGATATTATTCGCTAGCCTATTTCTAGTGTAGGTTACCTACTTATGAAAACATGTTTTGTAAGAAAAATGGCACTTTAGGGATTTTGATTGATGCACATATGAATAACAAGACTTTTTTCTCTTGAACTTATATTGTAAAACAAATAGTCAAAACTGTCCAAATGCCCTTTTTTTTTAAATGCAAGAATTTACTTAAAACTAAATTTCAAACCCTTTTGTAAAATGAATAAAATATGTGTAAAAAGAATGGAAATTTTAACTTGCTACACACACATGTTTAATTGAGTTTACAAATGCTCATACATACATATGTTAATTGAATTCATGCAAATGCTATTATACAAAAGGTTTGACATGTTTGAATTGTTAAAGCGTGGAATTTTAAATCGTATTTGTAAATTTGTTCTTACGATTGATCAATATTTATGTTAGCGATATATGTTAAAAACCGGGCCATTACAATATCCGTAGTGTAGGCATTGGAACAGTTCATTACAGAGAAAATCGGTACAATTTATGCATGGAGAAGAGTAATGTAACCTTAGCAAAACTAATATAACAAAGATGGAAATAAAACGGTATATGTAGTATTATGCTTGAAAGTGTATAATTTGTTATTCTCCAAAGCATTAGTTCTGACCCCTCCTCAAAACAACCCACATGTTAGATAGAAGCAAAGTTTTCGGCTTAGAGACACTTGGTTTATGAAGTATCATTTTCTTAATGAGTATTTATTTACTATTATATTTTAATAATTTCCGCTGTGAGTTATTTATTGAACTCTGATATATTATCTTTGCCTAATTGTCTTTGCCTATTTGCAGGATACCAAACAACCAACTTGAGCTTCAATGGACTTGAATTTAGCATTCTATGAAAATTCTGCGCCCTCTGCAGTTTGGGTTGTTACAAAGGTAGTTACGATAGTTCAAATACAATGGAGCGAGGATGAAGATGATTGTAAATGGAGGATGGATGACAAATGAGGAGGCATATCCAAAACTCTTCGAGTGGCATTTCCCATTTATCATATCAACTTGCACCATTACTTATTATACTGTTAAAATTCTGCATGATAGGCTATGCTTTGTCATTATGTTTGGATTCTAGATTGAATGTTAGGTCATTTGCTCGTGGATGGTAAGCACGTGGGATACAATGTTTACTTTTGTTTGATTAAGGATTTCAGGGGTGAAATTCCAAATGGAAGGACAATGTAACAACCCATGTTTCGCATATTAAAGGATCGTAAAGTTTAATTCATATATGGTCATATCATTCAAATATGTCAAAATATAGTTCTTTGAATGTCTTGAATGTCCATGATTTTGGCTGAATTTATTTTGATCGCTTTGCAATCTAAAAGTTTTATTTTTTTCGTAATATTTGATAGAAGATGAATTAGATGTTCCAACCTATCTCATTTCTCTAGTTGGTGGTTTCCCATTTCATAGAGTGATCACATTAAGGAACTGAACTGACATTTTAAAATGCTAAAAACTACTTGCCAGATTTCTATTGGGATAAAATTAGCAAATCTATTATTCTAATCACCTTTAGCTATAAATAATGACTGCGAGAATTTATTTTAACTTCCCTATCATTTTCCTATAATCCATGCATTCATATCTTCTTTATATTTTCTTTCACCAATTCTGGACCTTGAAATAATCTATCTTCAGCTTCTAACCAACAAGATGGCGACTTACATGACCTTCCGTATAATGCTTCAAAAGGTGTCATTGATGTACTAGTTTGATAACCATTATTATAGAAAAACTCAACTAGATGCAAATGGTGCTTCCATTAGCCCCCAAAATCTAGAATATAATCTCTCGGTAAATCATAAAGTAAATTGTTAACTCTCTCCGTCTTCTCATCCATCTGTGGGTGATAAGAGGTACTCATACTAAGCTTAGTACCTTAAACTTTCCACAGACTATTCCATAACTCATTAGTGAATAGTGAGTCCCTATCACTATGCTACTAGGAATCTCATAAAGCTTAACTATAGTCTTCATGAATAACTTTGCGAACACATGTGCCATCTTGGTTGACCTAATGAGAATAAAATGCACATTATTAGTCAATCTATCCATTATGAGCCAAATACTCACGTTCTCTCTACTTGACCTTGGCAATTCATAAATAAAGTATGTATATATCGGATCCCATTTCCAAACAAGTACGTTTGAAGACTGAAGCAATCCACTCTACTTTTGATGCTCGGGTTCTACTTATTGATAGTTCAAACACTATTTTACCCATAAGCCTACATCTCTTTTCATTCCTTTCTAGAAGAAACTTCTCTTCATATCTTGATAAACCTTAGTACCACTAGGATGAATCGTGAACATTAGATCTATAACACACTCGAAGAACTTCCTTCCTTAGATCTCCAGTATCTAGGATGCACAAGCTTCCCTAATTCTGTTGTATATGACGCAGTCGTATACACTATTATATGATTTTTGTTTGATGATAACAATATATATATATATTATAAATGTGTTTGTTACTATACTGTTCTATATTTACATCACAGACAGGAATGTAATATTTATATTTAAATAAAATACATTTATACAGAAATTCAAATATTTACTGTATTTTATTTAAAAATATAAATATTATATTTCTAACATTCAAACAGTACATCTATTTTAACTCCACTATTTAATCACTTCACTGATATTGTACTTGTAAATAAACTGCGTAGAATAGACAAGTTTGTTTGACAAGAATAAAATAATATTTTATTTTAAATAAATTTGTTTATTACAAACTTCAGTATAATTCATACACATACACAGCTCATCACTACAACACTCACTTTGTTTACACAACTCATATATACATTCTTTCACATTGACACATATACAAACACATTGAAACAATTCACTGACTCAACACTGTCTTTAGTCTTCATTGTTAGTCCAATCTTCACAGTCTTCTAGTCAACCTTCAGTCAGTCCAGTCTTCTTACCTGTCACATGAAACACACACACACACAGTACACTGCAATAGAAATAAAAACTGTATTCATGCAAATATAAATTTAAAAAAAAATATTTGCCTCAGTTTTCTGGTGTGTTTCTCATCATTTTTCATTACTTGATCTGATTCATCTGTGTCTAGACAGACAGTTTGTATATGTACAAGGACAGGAAATTTTCTGATAGCTGCAAATACACACGTGTATAAATACACGTGTGCACTGCCTAGCCAATCAGCGTGCAACTGAGGAGTAGCCACGAGGACCATCTCAACTCAGTGCATCACTCAAATATCAATGCAAACAGGAGTTTAATGGACGAGCACAATGGCACAACAAATATATGTAGCAGCCCATGTGTCGAGCAAAGAAATTCAAAACGGGTGAAACAACAAATATGGCAAAGGTCAAAGGTGCCTCAGCATGTGTTAAAATGTTCAAGTTCACACAGTATTCTTCAAGTGTCAAAGTGCAACAAAATTAGTGTAAGTATGAAATAACCAGGCGGTAATTCAAAGGCAACAACATGTTGGTGATATAACAGCAAGTTCAAGTGGCATATACCATGATTTCAGCATGCACGTTTTTTTTAATTCAAGTGAAAGTAGAAATTGCATGTATACAAGAATACACACAGGTGCATAGATGATGGGTACTCAACATATACATGTAAGCATGGTATTCAAATCAGCTGTGAACAAATCAAAGTGGTCGAGGCAGTTTAACAAAGATGTCGAGCAGCAAATTCAACACATTTTGGCATAGTTCAAATCAGTGTGTGATGCAAGCAAAGCAATTTTTTCAAATCATTTCATGGTGATACAGTCAACATTGTGATAGGCACAGAGTGGTGGTGTTCAAAGCAGTCAAACCAATGCAAAGTAATCAAAGTAGGCTTGCACAGTTTTGAACTTGAAAATATGTGGATGACTCACAGGAATGGCCGAGAACAATGCAAAATAGCAAAGACAAAACTGGATTTACATATACATGGTGGATGCAAAGAAACAACTCAATACAGTGTGGCATTTTTTAATCAAACAAAAAAAGAAATTTGATTCAGAAAGTTTCCAGAAAATGGCATGTGATAAACAGTGAATTCAAAATCCAATCAATTCATTCAAAAATGGAAAATGCCTTTCGAAATTAGAGAACCAAATTATGACAAGAAATCCAAGCATTTATTTCCAGAAATATGATTGTTGGCAAGTGCCTATGGTTCGAAAGCAAATCAGCACAATGCAATATACAAGGCAAAATTGGCAGGTTTGTATTTGGTTAAGAAATCAAGGGTCTGCAACATTTTAGGCCACAGAATCATATATGACAAGTATTAAGTGTTTCCAAAAACCACAGTGGGACAAATTCCTTTTTGGCATGTTTTCATTTTGTTCTCACAAATTCATGAATCAGTTTTGGCAAGACAATCAAATTCCTTTTTGGGCAATGTATTTTAAAAATTCACAGAAAAGTAAAGGAATGTTTTCAATCATGCAAGGGACCATGCAGGAATTCAAGGCAACAAACAATTAACTAACACAATTCATTTCATGCCGAGGAATATCATGAAATAAAAAGGGGAAAACACAATCAGCCGAGCCATTCAGTGAAAGCAGAGGATTTAAAGGATTTTTAATCCCATATTATAACACCAAGTTCATCACAGTAAATCACGCAAGCTTTTAATTGGCAAGGAATCAAATTGAAATCGATTGAATCAAAAGGGGAAATCGTGCAAAATCAGGCCAAGCCATATACGAAATAAGAGGTTATTAGGGTTTTGTTTTTACCCTATATTACACACAGACTCATCACAGGCAAGTTGAAAAAAAAAATCGAAAACCAACCCAACATTTCAAATCGAAAACCCAAGCATCAATAAATCAAAAGGCAGAGCAATTGAAGTTTAAATTCACTTACAACGTTTCATTAGGGTTTCGATCGAGTGCCAGAGAGGGAAGCCAAATCGAAGCACGAGAAAGCTACCATGTCTTGAGCTTCAGAGAGACAGATTCGATTATTCAAGCATCTTGATTTGAGGAGGATTTCAGAAACCCTAATCCCCTTTGTATCACCGCCATTTTTTTCCCAGAGCAAAAGAGAAGGATCGGGTCAAACAAAATAGTGGTGCAAAGCAATTCGGACCAGCCGACATTTCTAAATAAAAAGGGGATGACACCTTATTTTATTTCCTAAGGGTTTTTATTTATTTACCTTTGTTTTTGTTTTGGTTTTTTGTTGATTGTTCTTTTTGTGTTGTAAAAACAATTCTGAACAGTTTTTCTAGAAGTCTGTAAAATTATAGAGTTCAAGTCAGGGTGTTGACTGGCAGTCTACTAGTGTCTGTAAATTCTAGGGTTACGAGTTACAGGGTTTGTAATTCAGAAAATCTGATCTAGGGGATTGGATCAGTCTACGGTTTTGAGCGTAGGGTTAGGACAGGAGCAGGCGCAACGAGTGTACATGGTCTTGTATGCGGGATCTGTTTTTAACACCTAGTAGAAACCTTAGGAATGCAGCAGTAGGCAGGGTTTTGCCGAAGCTGGGTATACCTGTGTGTGATTTATTTTTTGCATTTTTATTTCTGCTGCATTCTGTGATCTGTTTATTATTTTAATATCCTGTCAGTTTTTTTCAATTCAGTTTAAAAACTGTGATAAACCCTATTCACCCCCCTCTAGGGTTAATCTAGATCCAACATTTGGGATCAGAGCGGGTATTCGGTTAAATCTAGAGCAATGGTGATTCCTAATTACCAGTCCATAGAGAGTCAGTCCAGTCACATTCCAAATATTTTTGATGGTACAGATTTTTTAAACTGGAAAATATATAATGGAATTTTATTTAAAATCTGTTAATATTAAATGTTGGAATGTTGTTATCCGTCGATTTGATAGTGTAGATATTACTTTCAATACCCGTGCTATGAAAATTATATTTGATTATCTTAGTACTGAACAGTTTAATCTTATCTGCCATTGTTTATCGGCACAAGAAATCTGGGATACTCTCAATACGAAGTATGGAAAATCTGACATCAGCTCAAAACCCCAGATTGTCAACTCAGATTCAGAATTCTGTTTAACAGGATTGACAAATGAGAATTCAGAAGGATCAGATGATGGAGAATCAAAGGATGCTGAAGTTGAAAATTTCTCATACGAAGATTTGGTTTATATGTGTGTTGATTTAACTAAATCTGTTGATAAACTCAAATCTAAAAACAAAACTCTAAAATCTAGGAATTTTGAGTTGACCAGCAAAATTAATGATTTGGAATCACAACTTGAATATTTTAAAAACCTTTCAGATTCAGATTGTAAAAAAAATTTGAAATTGAAAACCAATCTTGTTCATCTCAATAAAAATATTCAAAAGTTTGAAGATGAAATTTTGATCTTAAAAGCAAACAAGATTGAGTTATAAAATTTGAACAATCTTCTGCAAAAGGAATTTGAAGTTTTTAAAACTGATATAAATTCCAAATTTGAAATTGCTGAAAAAGAAATTTTGTTGAAAAGTGATTCGATTTTAAAAGAGCTTGAAATTGAGATGAAAAATTCAAAACCTTTAACGAACTTGAATCTGAAAAGCAAAATCATTTTGAACTTGAAATTTCTAAATCCCAAGTCAAAATTAAATCACTTGAAAATGAGAATTTGGTTTTGAAACAGTCCAATGCTGAACAGAAGATCGCTATAAATAATTGCTCAAATTTACCAAAAGAAAATAGCGATCTAAAATAAAAAATTCAACGATTAGAATCAACTTTGGATAAATTTTCTAATGGGGAAAAATCGTTGAATATGCTGTTACAAACAAGTTTCTATTGGAAATAAATCTGGTCATGGCTTTGGGAAAAATGTTGTTTTTGGAAAACAAAATTCAAATGTTTTGAAAAATTTCTCAAACTGCTTTAAAAAGAACTCCTTTGAAAATTTGAACTATGAAGATTTCAAAGGATTTTTAAATCAAAATAGTAATGAGAAATCGTTTTACAATAAACCATTTAAACATTCTTGGATCCCAAAAAATAAAACAGGCTTTGTCAAGTTCAAACAGATTTGGGTTCCTAAGGGTACGAAAGTTAATTCTAATGGTTTGTTATATAAACAAGTCTGGGTACCAAAACATATGAATACAACTATAAGTGGTTTTACAAACTTTGTTAGACCACTCGATCCTATAAACTGTTAAGTACCGGAGGAGGCTGAGGAACTGCTGTGCAGAAAGAGAAACTGGCTTCAAACTGCTTCATATCATTGAATCACTTGCCTTTCCTTAGCCAAACTAGTTAAGTCAGAGATTCTGGTTTACACTGATCTCAGGTATGATCTCTGAACTCATCTTTGTAAATATCTTTTTAATTTTCTTGTTTATTTCTTCTTCTATCTTCTTCTGTCTCTTTTGTTTATTTTTTTACTTTTGTTTTAACTTGTCACCGCCATATTTCCTTTCTTTTGGGATTCCTTAACGTTCAGTTGCAGAACTCTTGACTGTCTGGAAATTTTCTTTTCTGAAAGTATGATATTGTTAATATTTTCAGATCTTGAATTTAAACTTGCATATATCTGCAATTTTTTTTTTGAAGCTCACCTTCCGTTTTTTCTGAATTCCTAACAGTGTTAATGTATTCTTCTTATATCTTGAACACTGTTAATATGAATTCTAAATTTTTTTAAGATCTGAAATATTATTGAAATATCACACATCTCTGCTATTCTGAGTTTCTTCTAATTCAGTTTAGAACGGACTTGAAAATTTATACTCATTATAGCACTCTATTATTTGTCAGTCGTGATAATTTCAGAATTGTTTAGATTGGTTTGAATATTTTTGATTCATCTTGAATCAGTGATACATCTAGAAATCCATCTTTTATTCATGATCATTTTTTGTTGAAAATTATTTGTTTGAAATCATTTGAAATCCCTGATATTTTGAATATCACACACCTCCTAAAATTGAAATTATCAATCTTGTGTGAATAATTCATTATATCTCAAACTTGACATTGATTCAAGTGATTTCAGATAAATTATTTATTTATAAATCATGAATATCTCTTAATTATTTGATGTAAATGATCAGAAATTATCCTTAGAAATTGTTGTGAAAAATTCCTTTGAAAATCTAGTCTTGAAATTCACTCTTATTTCATGATTATCTGATTTAATTATTTGTTTGTTTAAAATCATTTGAAATTATTGATATATTGAATCTCACACATATCTCAAATCAAAAATTTATAATCTGGTGTGATTGATTCATTAAATTCTGATATTTTCATATTCCTCAAATGATTTCAAGTAAACAGTATTTTAATCATTAGTTCATGAATCATCATATGTGGCCATCATCTTGACAAGTATGATTCGAAACTATGTTCTGTGTTGCTCTGATATTGTTTTGAAAAATGTTTGTTCTGGAATCACATGCTTGCTGCTCTGATACATGTGCATTATCTATTATCTCGTCTGTTTGGGCTTGGTACTTAATAATTCTTTTATCTATGACATTCTTGTTCATTATCATGTTAAAATTCCTCGTAAATAGGGACACCAAATGGTATCAGAAGCGCCTTATATTTGTCTCACCCATCTGTACTGAGATTCAAATTCTCACCTTGTATAGATCCATACATTTTTTTTCTTATACTAATAAGTGTGCTAAATTTGTCTGGCTGGGTTTGTGTTTAAATTTCTTTGGTCTGAGATCTCCATGATAGTCCATCAGGGTGTAATTAAATTCCTCAATAAAGGAGACTACAATTGGTATCAGTTTTTTTTTCACTCATCTGTTTTTTGAATTATCACCCTGTATAGACTCATTTTTTTAATCTGTTTAATTTCCTCTTGTAATTGATTTTCAATTTTAAAATTATTTATTGATTATTCATTCAGAAATTGAAATCAATATCCGAATTGAACTGTTTTTATAATTCATCAAAACATATTATCATAATTTGAAATTGTGATGAAATTGTGACTGCAGTATATTTCACAACAAGAGATGATTTGATTTAAATTTTTTCATGATGGTTGAATGTTTATTATAATATCTTTGAACTGGCAATTATTTCACGACCATCTTCATTACCTATCATCATTCTGCCATCCATCATTTTTTTATATATAAATGTGGAGAGTTTTTTTAATCATCTTCTTTTAAAACAGTGAAAATTATGTGTGATAGAAACGGGACTATATTATTATTCAGAATTAGTGATAATTGAAAATTTTCAATAATTTCGGTACAGTCGAGCTTATTTCATAATATAATTAATTTAGAAATTTATTTCACAGTCCATTTCTGTACCTACCACAGTTCTATCATCCATATTGGTTTCATATACCGAGGAGTTTTTTTTCTTTATATAGCTGAAAATAATAAAAATATAATTAATATATAGGAGTGTCTCTAACCTCATTTAAAAATCCAAGCTCTGGTTATGCACGGTTATGAGACATCTTATAATTTAAGCTGCGATTGATCACATTTAAAAATCCAAGCTCTGGTTATGCGTGGTCAGTGTGCTCTTAAATAAAAAAAGGAAAAATGTGCTATAAATAGAAATTAATTTGAAATTTTCCTTGGTATGTGAAAACCAACCTATCAGTCCATTTTTCTATCTATGAAATGTGTTGAAATCTTATGACGTATTATGATTTGTTGATTGATGGGCATTGGGATTTGAGATTATTCGATTTTGTCACTTAAATTGAATTATTAACTATAGTCCAAATCCATCATTGTTTTTGTGCTTTATTTTTATAAAAATCCTTTGAAAATAATTGGAAATGAATTGTTTTTAAAACTCTCTCCATTTTATGTAAGATTCATCGTATATCCGTCATTTTCTACAATGTGAAATATGCCACCTGTTCTTAGAATATTATGATTTTCGTTTGACTGGTTGAAATTTATGATGACCGTTCTTCCTCTTAAGCTGAAATTATATTTTTAGTCAATTTTCATCTGTATTTTAAAATGTGTATCCTTTTGATGATAACAAAAGGGGGAGAATGAATTAGATTTTGATTTATGAGTGAATATTTTATAAATATTTTCACTTTTGAAAATTCATTATCATTCAGTTCAATTCACCCATGCACAGTTATAGGGGGAGTTTTCTGTTGTAGGGGGAGCTAATAAATAGGGGGAGTTCATTTTTTGCTGTAAAACACATTTGTTGGATTCAAAATCTTTTATTTGTTTGTCATCATCAAAAGGGGGAGATTGTTGGATATGACGCAGTCGTATACACTATTATATGATTTTTGTTTGATGATAACAAACAAATAAATAAATAAATAAATATATATATTATAAATGTGTTTGTTACTGTACTGTTCTATATTTACATCACAGACAGGAATGTAATATTTATATTTAAATAAAATACATTTGTACAGAAATTCAAATATTTACTGTATTTTATTTAAAAATACAAATATTATATTTCTAACATTCAAACAGTACATCTATTTTAACTCCACTATTTAATCACTTCACTGATATTGTACTTGTAAATAAACTATGTAGAATAGACAAGTTTGTTTGACAAGAATAAAATAATATTTTATTTTAAATAAATTTGTTTATTACAAACTTCAGTACAATTCATATACATACACAGCTCATCACTACAACACTCACTTTGTTTACACAACTCATATATACATTCTTTCACATTGACACATATACAAACACATTGAAACAATTCACTAACTCAACACTGTCTTCAGTCTTCATTGTTAGTCCAATCTGCACAGTCTTCTAGTCAGCCTTCAGTCAGTCAAGTCTTCTTACCTGTCACATGAAACACACACACACACACATAGTACACTGCAATAGAAATAAAAACTGTATTCATGCAAATATAAATTAAAAAAAAAATTATTTGCCTCAGTTTTCTGGTGTGTTTCTCATCATTTTTCATGACTTGATCTGATTCATCTGTGTCTAGACAGACAGTTTGTATATGTACAGGGACAGGAAATTTTCTGATGGCTGCAAATACACACGTGTATAAATACACGTGTGCACTGCCTAGCCAATCAGCGTGCAACTGAGGAGTAGCCACGAGGACCATCTCAACTCAGTGCATCACTCAAATATCAATGCAAACAGGAGTTTAATGGACGAGCACAATGGCACAGCAAATATATGTAGCAGCCCATGTGTCGAGCAAAGAAATTCAAAACGGGTGAAACAGCAAATATGGCAAAGCTCAAAGGTGCCTCAGCATGTGTTAAAATGTTCAAGTTCACACAGTATTCTTCAAGTGTCAAAGTGCAACAAAATTAGTGTAAGTATGAAATAGCCAGGCGGCAATTCAAAGGCAACAACATGTTGGTGATATAGCAGCAAGTTCAAGTGGCATATACCATGATTTCAGCATGCACGTTTTTTTTAATTCAAGTGAAAGTAGAAATTGCATGTATACAAGAATACACACAGGTGCATAGATGATGGGTACTCAGCATATACATGTAAGCATGGTATTCAAATCAGCTGTGAACAAATCAAAGTGGTCGAGGCACTTTAACAAAGATGTCGAGCAGCAAATTCAATACATTTTGGCATAGTTCAAATCAGTGTGTGATGCAAGCAAAGCAATTTTTCAAATCATTTCATGGTGATACAGTCAACATTGTGATAGGCACAGAGTGGTGGTGTACAAAGCAGTCAAACCAATGCAAAGTAATTAAAGTAGGCTTGCACAGTTTTGAACTGGAAAATATGTGACAGGAATGGCCGAGAACAATGCAAAATAGCAAAGACAAAACTGTATTTACATATACATGGTGGATGCAAAGAAAAAACTCAATACAGTGTGGCATTTTTTAATCAAACAACAAAAGAAATTTGATTCAGAAAGTTTCCAGAAAATGGCATGTGATAAACAGTGAATTCAAAATCCAATCAGTTCATTCAAAAATGGAAAATGCCTTTGGAAATCAGAGAACCAAATTATGACAAGAAATCCAAGCATTTATTTCCAGAAATATGATTGTTGGCAAGTGTCTATGGTCCGAAAGCAAATCAGCACAATGCAATATACAAGGCAAAATTGGCAGGTTTGTATTTGGTTAAGAAATCAAGGGTCTGCAACATTTTAGGCCACAGAATCATATATGACAAGTATTAAGTGTTTCCAGAAACCACAGTGGGACAAATTCCTTTTTGGCATGTTTTCATTTTGTTCTCACAAATTCATGAATCAGTTTTGGCAAGACAATCAAATTCCTTTTTGGGCAATGTATTTTAAAAATTCACAGAATAGTAAAGGAATGTTTTCAATCATGCAAGGGACCATGCAGGAATTCAAGGCAACAAACAATTAACTAATACAATTCATTTCATGCTGAGGAATATCATGAAATAAAAAGGGGAAAACACAATCAGCCAAGCCATTCAGTGAAAGCAGAGGATTTAAAGGATTTTTAATCCCATATTATAACACCAAGTTCATCACAGTAAATCACGCAAGCTTTTAATTGGCAAGGAATCAAATTGAAATCGATTGAATCAAAATGGGAAATCGTGCAAAATCAGGCCAAGCCATATACGAAATCAGAGGTTATTAGGGTTTTATTTTTACCCTATATTACACACAGACTCATCACAGGAAAGTTGGAAAAAAAAATTCGAAAACCAACCCAACATCTCAAATCGAAAACCTAAGCATCAATAAATCAAAAGGCAGAGCAATTGAAGTTTAAATTCACTTACAACGTTTCATTAGGGTTTCGATCGAGTGCCAGAGAGGGAAGCCAAATCGAAGCACGAGAAAGCTACCATGCCTTGAGCTTCAGAGAGACAGATTCGATCATTCAAGCATCTCGATTTGAGGAGGATTTCAGAAACCCTAATCCCCTTTGTATCGCAGCCATTTTTTTTCCCAGAGCAAAAGAGAAGGATCGGGTCAAACAAAATAGTGGTGCAAAGCAATTGGGACTGGCCGACATTTCTAAATAAAAAGGGGATGACACCTTATTTTATTTCCTAAGGGTTTTTATTTATTTACCTTTGTTTTTGTTTTTGTTTTTTGTTGATTGTTCGTTTTGTGTTGTAAAAACAATTCTGAATAGTTTTTCTAGAAGTTTGTAAAATTCTAGAGTTCTAGTCAGGGTGTTGACTGGCAGTCTACTAGTGTCTGTAAATTCTAGGGTTACGAGTTACAGGGTTTGTAATTCAGGAAATCTGATCTAGGGGATTGGATCAGTCTACGGTTTTGAGCGTAGGGTTAGGACAGGAGCAGGCGCTGCGAGTGTACATGGTCTTGTATGCGGGATCTGTTTTTAACACCTAGTAGAAACCTTAGGAATGCAGCAGTAGGCAGGGTTTTGCCGAAGCTGGGTATATCTGTGTGTGATTTATTTTCTGCATTTTTATATCTGTTGCATTCTGTGATCTGTTTATTATTTTAATATCCTGTCAGTTTTTTTTCAATTCAGTTTAAAAACTGTGATAAACCCTATTCACCCCCCTCTAGGGTTAATCTAGATCCAACAAATTCCTCATCCATCCCTTACGGTTAAGACAAAAACCATTCAAATCATTAATATCTATTCCAACTTAGAGTCTCCTAAATCTCTCATCGAATATCGGATCTTCACCCTGGTTAGAAGCAATCCTTCCAATCACAATTGGTCAAACTATCAAACATGACATCATAGTTGTGCCTTGGTTCGAACTCGCTGTCAATCTAGTCAGCACACCACAATTAGTCAACGCTTTTAAATCTTTCCATTTTTCCAACATAACTACCACCAAATCCTAATGTTTCCTACTAAAGGCTTCAATAACATTTTCCACTCTTCTCGGCGTATTATCATTGTCGAAATCAATAATTGTAAAAAAACTATTATCACCTTTATTGCATCATACTCAACTTTTTGTAAGTGAATAAATACCTCAAAAATTTACGATCCTTAAACAACTTGAATCCTAAGAGGTAATATCCATAAATCTTCAAAGCAAAGATAATGTTTGTTATCTCTAAACCATGAGTCAGATATTATACTACATGCGGTCTAAGTTGTTTAGAAGTATATACAATCACTTTGCTCTACATAAAAATAACACTTAATCCAGTTCCATAAGCATCAATATAAACTATAAAATCATGATTACAATTTGCTACTACCAAAATGGGAGAATTGTTTAATAGATGCTTCAAATTATAAAATACTTCTTTACACTTACTCGATCAAACAAACTTAACGTCCTTCCTGGTCAGTCTAGTAAATGGTGCTATATTCGTAAGTAATCTTTAATGAATCTCTAATAAAAGCCAACAAATCCAAAGAAAACTCCGAAACTTGATAACATTTTCTAGTATTTTCCAACTACTGATAGCCTCAATCTTAGCTTGGTTTATATATAACACTTTTTCTAAAACTGCATAAGCAAGAAACTTCACTTCCTTATCCCAAAGGTTACACATAAAAAACTTAGCTTTTGCTGATGTTGCCTCAAAGTCTCAAGCAAAATCCAAAGGTGAATCTCATTCTTTTCTCCTCTTTATAAGACACTTATATATCACTAATAAAACTAACATAAACCAACCCAAGTTCTGTAGGAAAATCCACTTCATCAAATCCCCAAACAATGTAGGAGCAATCATCAATCCAAATGGCATGACCATCGATTCATATGATCAATATGTAATGACCCGCATTTGCAGAGGTATTATAATTAATTTATTTAATTATATAAATAGTGATATAGTGAATTAAATGGTGGTTTAATTAAATAACTGGGAATATTTAATTAAAATAATAATTAAATAATATATTTAATTTTGAAATAATTAGAATTGGCCGAAATGGCGATATAGTGTGAACTGGATCATCTGTGATATTAAATTCAGTTTAGAATTGAATTTGAATAACGAATATATTATTTGAACGACAGTTTGAACGTATAATTATATTATAATTAAAATCGAGCTTGAAATGGCGCTGTAGTTCATAATTTAGCGATTCGAACTTCAACTGAATGTACAGGATACGTTTTAAATCGGATTTCCGTGAAACAAGAAATGTACGGAGCTGGTAGAGTATATATTTCTAGTGGAAGAGAAAAATCAGGATTTCATCGTATAGATTTTGATATATGTCCAAATCAAATTTTAAAATAGTCGCTATAGAATTGTTTATCGACCGTATTGGTTTACTCGATATAACTAGAGATCGGGTTTGAATTTAGACAAGGTTCTTTTGGGACATAGTTATAATTTAATTTTTAGAATTTTATTGTAATTTTTAATTAATTTAATAAGCGACTTTTTATTTGAAGTATTTCGCACCCTGAAATCAACATTTTGAAGTTTCAAAATATGAGTCCACCTATCGATATTATTATAATTTCGGGATCGCGGCACCTCACTGAACACGACTGTATTTTTATCTCAGTTTGCAGCGCTCATATATGAATATAATTGTATGGAATGGGGTGTGTAGCTTTTAAAAACTTTAAAACAAATATCCTCACTAAAATATCTAGATATTTAGTGACCTTATAAATACCCCCTATCCTTAAGTTCTAACCTAATTCTCCTCAGATAAAATCAAGCAGCCACTTTCAGAAAATGTGCAACCGAAGTTCTTTAAAGATTTCAATCTTTAAGGAATTATATAAAATCAGTTTCTCCTTTAAAAAAATTGGAGATAAATGTATTTCAATTTGTGAAGTTTTCCCCTTCAATTCTATATGCTGTTTTTGGGGTCGACGGCAAGATTGGGTCAGCGCCGATTTGTGGAAGAGGACTGCTGGAGCTCGACGTATGGGGAGAGATTGAGGCGCTGAAGTCACAGCAGAACGAGGGGTTTAATGGTGATGTTCTGAAGGGGTTCGTAATGAAAAAGTACGGTGGATTTCCTGTTGGTGTTCGAGAGCATGAGGAAGCCGCAAGGAATCTGAGTTGATGGAGACCGATTGCGATGGAGTGATGGGGTCAGACGCGGTCTTTGGTGGCGGGTAGGCGATGTCCAGTGGTCGGATTTGTCAAGTACAATTGAAGAGGACATCGCGTTTTGCTGTAAGCAAGTGGAGGAGTGAAGCTTGCGGTTGTATTCTGGAAGAGAGAATTAGAAGGAGGAAGTGATGAGTGGTTTTACTTAAAGGTAAATGGGGATTAATGAATGGTTATGCAAGGGATTAAAAGTTTGGGATTTGTTGTTTTCTTCTTTGAAATGGAAATGGTCGAGAGTGGAGTATGCTGATGTTACAACCGAAGGGAAGTTTGCATCCATGAAGGTCTGGAAACATGTATTGGAGTGGAAAACAGGAATTAGTGTGGATGGGTTTTAGTTCAAGAGGGTGGATGAGCTGAAGTATTTAACAAGGATGGGCTGTAGACAAACAGGTTGGTGAGGATTCAATGCAGTTTGGGCCGAGTCTTGGAAGGGATTGTAAAGTATAGAAAGAGGAGCCTAATGATAATAATACTTGTTTAGTAAAGAAGGAGTTTTCTGTTGGGAAATTGGTATGAGATGAGTTCGGTTATGGGTTTCTTTAAAGTAGAAGCAGCAGAAGGATACACGGAGGAAGAAAGGGTGAAGGTAGCGGGTCTGGGCTTCAAATGGGGTAATGGGCCGATATGTTTAATTGGGTGAGGCCCAATAGCAAAGTTTATTTAATTTAAACTATTTAAATTTAAGTCAAAACTTGTACATGTTATAACTTCGTCATACGACATCGAAATTCAACGAAACAAGATCCGACAAGATCGTATGGACGGTGGCTACACCATGGAACTGACGGGGAGTGAATCGAAGCTCGTTACAATTTATCACAAAATAATTTTTTCATCTGAATCAAGCGATGGTTATTGTTACCAACGATGATCGTCCAATATGAGTAAATCTCACTAACTCTGAACAGTTTATAATTTCATGTTGTATTTTTAGAACTGTTAAATATTGGCTGATTGACGGTGTGTTGACTGTTTGATTGAACTGCTAGTCACTTAGTTGAATTTCTATATTGATTCTGTTTATTAGAATATATCATATGGAACTGAAAGTGATGTTATCTATATTGTTTAACATCTATGATGCAGGGAAACAGGTTTGAGGAATCCAACTAGATTCCTCAACATTTATTTTACTGTGATTCATATATTGTGATATATAATGTGATATATAATCTGTTGTTGATTATGTGCGTTTGGACGATATTTATCGTTGTTATACGGTATGTAAAATACCATTAGAAATACTGGATGTGGGAAAGGGGATTTTCAAAGTGTATTTTGAAAATTAATTATTTATATAAAATCGATGGATTTTATATAGAAAAGGAAAAGGATTTTTATAAAAGAAAATAATTATAAAATCGAAGGATAAGTTATAATGAAAGGAAATATTTATTTGGTAGAATAAATAGAATAGAAAAAAAGGAAATATTTGTTGGCTAGATAAATAGAATATAAAAGGAGATATTTATTTATTAGATAAATAGAATTGAAAGGAAATATTTGTAAATCATGTACAAATAGAATTGAAAGGAAATATTTATAGGAAATAAATATGTAGTAAATAGAATTGAAAAGGGAATAGTTATTTGTTAAGTAAACAAATAGAAAAGGAATAAATTAAAGGAGTTAATCGATGTTAGTTTAATCGAGTTAAAAGGAGTTAATCGATGTTAGTTTAATCGAGTTAAAAGGAGTTAATCGATGTTAGTTTAATCGAAAAGAGTTGAAATGAGTTAATCGAATTTAAGTATTCGAAAGTAAGCAAATCGAATATAAATTATTCTAATAAGTTATTCGAATAAGAGTTAATCCAATAAGAGTTATAGATTAGAGGTAACCGAATAGGAGTAAATAAATTAGTTGTCATAATATTATTCGAGTTAGGAAATACAAGTCATATTAAAGATAATATATTTCGGATGTAGGAGATCATAACACCATTGTTATAATCACGTAAACTTGTAAAAGAAGGGGGTTCGTAAATAGAATCCGAGGGTTCGTAAGGAAGTGTTAAAAGATGAACTTACCCTATTTTGAGATTTGAAATGATGTTCAGTTAAGGTCTGAGAGGTAGTTATACCCCAACTTGATTGACTTCGTTTTTAATTTAGAAATGGTTAAGGTTTGAGAGTGAAAGTGGTTAAGTGATTTTAGTAAATAAGTATAGTGATTTGAGTTGTCGTCGCGATGTTGATCTAAACAAATCCAAGTAAAGAAGATTTGGAAATGTTTTCCAAATAGAATCAGAAACGTTATCAAATGTTGAAAATTGGAAATATGGATTAGAAATGGAAATATTTTCCAGTGTTAACGTATATTTTCTAAACATAGAAAGTAAGGAAATATGAATATATATATATATATATATGATGATTGATCGATATAATTTCCATCTGGAAATAATATCATTGTTTGCACACGTGTTTTTCTTTGATGGTTAAATCACAGACTATCGATGTTTTGACCATTTTAACATTGTTAATATGGAGAGACCTGTTGGATTATTATCCAAAGAACCACTCTGTATTGGCATAACCGTTGCGAATCATATATGCCAAAGATAATAGAAGACGGAGTTAAGTGCAAGGGCTATTGTATAAGTCTTGGATAATAGTGCCTAAGATGGATATACTAAATAGTACCTTCGGTTAATCCTGTTCGTGGATGACTTGTATGGATGAATGTCTGACAGAGTATTTCCAGAAAGGTCACATACATTGATTTCTTCAACCGTACCAAGGGTGGAAGCGGAGAAGGAAACTTATTTAGCTAACACGTAATTTACTGTTGTAGACGTCAATTAGTGATTTTTGATGGATCTGACAATGTGGCATTCGAAGTGAATCTGATGTGATGATAAAGCATAACTTCTAGCCTCACATCCGGTAAATGACAGAAATCGGGCTGGCAGCATGGCTAAGTCGGTTGCTCCGAAGTAGGGTGTATAATTACCTGATCTAGAGTTTCATTTGCTTCTAAAAATCTATTATTGATGCTGTCCCATTCAGGAAACGGTTGCTGATCCCAACCGTTGGTGATATACATTCGATACACTCAAGCGAAATGAGTGGTCGGTCACGTATGGCCGGGATGCTAGATGTTCTTGTTGAACCCAGTGTATTCCTTTCTAGAGGTACACTAGCGAAAGGTGGTTCTATACCTTGTCATAGTTGGAAATCCATTACCCAATACGTGCTTGCGGTTTTGATTGTATACTATATATGTAGAATGTGAGATGAAAGCGTTTCTGCTAGATGATTATTATATTGTGGCTGATAGGCATTATTATAATATCAAAAGGTTTTTGATATAAAGATAATTTGGATTCTCATAAGGGAAAAATCCGATCCGTTATACGGCGTGGTCTTATGAGATATCATTTACCTGCTTGAACTGTTTTAAAATGTTTTACTAACACCAGTCCCATGACTGACCTGGAGTTTATTTTGTTTTGTTTTCCCTAAACTCTTGGGTGCCCAATTTTGTATGGGCAGTCAAGTAGTTAGGAATTTACAGATATACTGGAAGAGCTTGGAACAGGAGGCTTCAGGATCATATAGCTATAGTTTATTTCAGCTGTGTTGTAAGTGTTGTACTTTGATAATGATGTATATTCAAGTACAGATGTATATTTCAAGTTATGTTATATATATTATATGTTATTCGTTCCGCTGTGAGGTTCGTGTTACTCTGATGTTGTGTTCTTCTTCTTCTATTCTAAGTTTCTATCTTATCTTTCCTCACCCTCTAATTTCTTTCATTAATGACCGGTATTTTCGATCCTTGGATGTTCGATATGTGTTGTATATCGGATAATCAAGATCGTCATTTTTCCGAATCGTTACAGTTGGTATCAGAGCTTAAGTAAAGAATTACCTTGGCTCTATGGAATGACTCGGTATAGATAGGGTTAGTAATACCCTAGATTGAGTTTGAGTGTGTATATATACGAGTGCGTATTTGTAATTTGATATAAACTGGTTTTATATTGCGAAGATTCATTGGTTGAGTTGTTTATGGGTTCTGGTCGATCAGTTTGATGCATTGTATCAGTAGCAGTTACTAAACACTCGAATACGATGGGTCGTCACGATATGTTTTGAAAAGAGGGTAAATTAAAATAAGTTTACCCAAAGTATATTTTGATATAAAGAAGTATATATATTAGATATATTGGTTGTTATTTTAATCGAGGAAGAATATAAAGTGAAATGGTTATGTAAATAATCGATCAGAATTCATATAAGTGAAATATATGAAATTGAAATGAATTAAATCTGAATTTAAACCAGAAATTGAATTAAAACTCTGGAAAATTTGATAAGTATTTGTAAATGGATTTCGATTAAAAATAAGGAAAATTTAAGATCCTAGGAGATTTTAAATGGTTTTACAAGCAGTATGAATTATATTTTGAAATGAATTTCAAAGTGGAAATGTTTAGAAATGATTTTAAAGTATTGAACTCACTTCGATCGATGGAAAATAGATTCCGATGATGACAGCTGCATCAACAGTATTCATTTTCGAGTTGTAAGTGACGAATTTCTATCAGAGATACTGTTTTGAATTTGTTTTTGGGAAAGACAAGTTGTGTTGAATTTCAAAATGGGATTTATAATATAGAATTTGAATACAGAAATTCAAATGGGATTTATAATATAGAATTTAAATAGAATTTGATATATAGATTTTGAATAATAGAATTTGATATACAAATTTGAATAATAGAAGTGATATAAATTTTGAATAGAATTTAAATAGAATTAACTAAGTCGAAGGGGAATTAGTTAATCGAGTTTTGAATTTGAAGTTGAACTTTGAAAGGTGAATTGGATTTGTAAATGGATAGTCGAAATCGAATATAGAACTTAAATTTGAAATTTGGATTCAAATTAGTTAATAAGCAAGTTAAAATATATTTGAACATGTCATGTTCAAATATAAAAGTGAAATAGACTAAAGAGTTAATTAACAAATTAATTAACGAATTGAGTTAAAACGATCAGGTATAGTTAAAATAGATTGGGCAGGTATAAATTTACATGAGATAGGTATAGATATGGTATGAAGGTATATAAATAGAATGCTTGACGAAAAGGTATGTATTTAATTCATATATGAGATTTTATGCGCCGAATCGGCTAGCTGCTTGGCTTTTTCTTTTTCTTTTGGATTGGTGAGGGCCGTGGGAAGCTATTTGGAATATCCCGATTGTGACGGCAGGGAATTTCACTCCATCCGAATCAGTCGTTAAACCGATCTAGACCGTTCGAAACCCCTGATCGTTTGAGAACATGACAAATCAGAACGCAGACAGAAGAACATTTCATTGCTATTACAACAATTCCATCAGATACAAGAATATACAGAGTATAAATGAATAAATTACATTCGATAAATATCAGAGATTACAATAAATTACATAGCAGCGGAAAATAATACCAAGCACAACTGAAGGTGATATACGGATACAGAGCTTTCCGGGTATCATTCCAGCTGTAAACCAGGATCCTGTGAATATAAATCTGCAAAACCAAAACTACTAGCTGCCCGTGCGGAAAATAGGGGCACCCAGAGTTTAGGTTAAAACAATAAACTCCAGGTCAGTCATGTGACTGGTGTGAGAACTAAAACAGTTATTAAAACTTTATTTTAAAGGAGAGTAATTCAAGGGACCACGCCGTATAACATGGAACGGGTTTCCTCCCAAGAATACCAGTGCATAGGATAAACAACGCAATGCTTTTTTCGAAAAATGAAGCTATTATAAGACCCAGGTCCCATCACACAATGCAACGCAAGCCGGAGGATAGGTTTTTCCCTTATAATAGCCAAACATTCTTGGTACGTTTACAACAAATTATTTGATACTATAATAAGTGTATAGTGTCAAAACAAATTCAATCATAAATATAAATCATAGACGGCATAGCATCCCATGCTACTATGTCGCCGTACTAGGCTCTACAAATAAAACCGAGATACACATATTGGAAATTGGATTTCCGTCATGAGTCGAGGCAAGGGGCAAGCTCCTCTCTGCGTTCGAGACACTCTAGCAAATGTCCCAGGGTTACGCACTCTGGGCAACCCCTGGATCTTCAGGGCCGGTCCTCACTTACGTTAGAGGATTAGTTATGCCTGAACACACGTTTCCCGGTCCTTACAGACCTATAATCGAGGCGCCTCATCCAACAACCACATAGGTGAAAAGTATATAAATGTCAGGGCTGGTAAGTCAATGACACCACCAAAGCTAGAAAGAAACGTCGTGCTCTCCCTGCAGTCCGTATCCCATTTTTGACTCATACCGAGGTGTGAGGCTCGCGAATTCACGTTATACACAAAGCTTCCATGTAGGCGTGCTCTGATCATCAACCACAAGACTTTGCTTTTCAACAGAAGCCTTGATCATTGCACCTTAGCGTGCCACACAGGCAATTCATGCCATGCGACTGATGTCCATCGACATACAACCTCTAAGCTCGTACGTCTCAAAGAAGGGCGTTAAGCAAAAGAATAAATTCTCCGCCGCCAAACAGATGTATATTTAATAGAAATCAATCAACACAGAATAAAATCCAATGTCAGACACACAATCCATTTACAAATCCGTTCTGGGTCTGAACGAAACCAGAGGCACTTTCCTTGCATATCCATCCATCTCCAAGTACGTCTGGACGACCACTAACTATTTCCATCCTCTTGGGTGTACTGCCCAATCAGGATCGTCAGTAATTATCCAAACGATGTGAAGACTTCCGGTCTTCAACCACCGTCTTCATCTTCGACATATCGTCGAATCGGTTATTCAGAATGGGTGTAAACCCGGCCTTTCCGAACAACTCGCGTATATTAAAAACAAATGTTACACAAACTCAACATACGCCTCATTCCAATTCATATTCTTAGGGGAAAGTTCCCATTAATTTTATCCAAGATAAATTCTTTAAAATTTATCCTTTAATCTTCCTTTGGATGTCGTTTCAAACCAAATTATGGTTTTCTAAATTAGTCGAGATTAGCGAACCACACCGAAGTAATTATTTATTTTATTTCCCAATCCCAACCTATTCATCCCATGAAGCAAAACTGGTAATACTCCATATCCAACACCATGGTGTTATCGGTAAAATTTATTACCATTTCACGTTCAAATCTAATTAAAGATTTGACTATCGTTCTGGAGAAAAACCGGTGATACTCCATTCTCGCTCATTTCTAAATTTGATAATTTAGATTATAGATTCACATTTCAACGTAATTGCAGATTCGTTAAAACTCCTTTTACTGGGTTAAAGAACTAGGTGTTATTTAAAACACAGTTCACGGCAAACTCAAATCACATTCTATTTATTATCGGGTTAAAGAACTAGTGTTATTTAAAACACCGTTCACGATAAACCAATTTCAAATCCAATCAAATATATTAGAAATTCGGATTATTTAAAACCCCTTTTTAAATATAATTTATTTATTTAAAAATAATTGGGATTTAAATTTAGTTCAAAACTAGTTCATTTCGATAAAAATCCATTTTTATCTTTTCAAATATGGAGTTTTTCACCCCAATTTTTCCCAAATCATTTCTTATGATTTTACACAATTTATTACTATTTTTAATAATTTTATCAAGGCCCGTACAGTCGATTTCCATCAACGGCCATCGAACTGCACTTACAACGACCTTTTTCGAATTTGATTTGGACGTATCTCCAAATCCAACCGTTAGATTTTGAATTTCTAATATTCATTAGAAAGCTCTTTTTGATACGAACCCAACGGTTCAGGTTTTAGGAGAATCCGACGGTCGGATCTCCCGTAATGTCCGTTAGAAATTAATTGTCGAAATTCATGAACTGCCGCGGCGCGGCGCGTTCTATTCAAGCCATTATATTATATATATATAGTATATATAGTATATATGTAGTCGATTTCTATTTAAAACGAATTTTATAAATAGTTTTAAATTTGTTTCAAAAACAATTTCAACTTCCATTTCAATTCAAATCAAAATTGAATTTTTCCCTTATAAATTCGTTTTAAAATTCATTTCTATTCAATTCAAATTTCAATTCAATTTGAATTCATTTCAATTCAATTCGAATTCGTTTTCAATTCAATTTGAATTCATTTTCAATTCAATTCGAATTCGTTTTATATTCAATTCGAATTCGTTTTCAATTCAATTTGAATTCGTTTTATATTCAATTCAATTCAAATTTGTTTTCTATTCGATTCAATTCAAATTTCATTTCAAAATATTCGATTTTGAAATCACTTTTCAATATTTATTTAAAAATGAATAAAATCGATATAAATATCGTTCACGTCTAAATGGCGTCAATCTAATCAAACCGGCTTCATATATTTCTATTTTCAAATATTCTATTTCAAATATTTCTTTTTCAAATATTTCTATTTCAAATATTTCGTTTTCAAATATTTCGTTTTCAAATATTTCGTTCAACACATGACTAATCTCAACGGATGAGTACGGTCAACACATGAACATTTATTTTATATTGATAAAGATGTAAATTTTTATTATTAAAATATTTCGTTCAACACATGACTAATCTCAACGGATGAGTACAGTCAACACATGAACATTTATTTTATATTGATAAAGATGTAAATTTTATTATTAAAATATTTCGTTCGACACATGACTAATCTCAACGGATGAGTACAGTCAACACATGAACATTTATTTTATATTATTCTTTATTTTCTAAATTGGAATGAGGTCCAATCAATCACCATATAATGTTAATTATATGGATTTTCATACATCACACGTATATAATAGCATTGAAAAATAATCAACCATCAACCAAAGTGCACTACACTGTATAAGCATCAAATATAGGTATCTAACGCTTATAACAGCCTGTCAATCAATCGATCGACATATTTAATCAATCAGGATGAGTGAACTTCAAATTTCATCCCAACACCCGTGTGGGGTTTCAAACAATCAAACACAAATTTTATTTGTGCAGTTGGGCGATGTGTAAAATTTATCGGCCCAATCAATATCAGTCAAATCAGTGTGTATAAACAAATCGGCCGATTTGTTTATAAAAATTTACTTATTCACCTTCACGTTAAAAATTATATTTTTAACGATAAAACATTTTATTCCAACATATGAATTTCTATTCAGTTCGTTTACACAATAAAAATGATATTTTTATTTTTCTAACATATTTTAGGAAATTTCGGCGGCATAACGGCACGATACTAGAAACGGGACAAGGCCTAGCCTTATCCCCGGTCTAGTGAAGGCCCACGCCATTCACACATCAATCAAATCCATTCCATTTCACCAAACAATTCAATTCAACTCAAATAATCTAACCAACTACACAACCAAACAAACAAGTCCATGGTCTGTGGACGATTGTGTCGGGTGCTACTAAGCACCGTCTGCATCCTAGTATATATATATATATATATATATATATATATATAACTAGAAAAAGAAAATTTGAGTGAGAAGTTCTCACCGATAGCTATTCCAATTCCACGACACTTCATTTATAGAAATCTTCATCGTTCTTGCCTTTTGTCATCTTCGTTGCCCGGATTCTCTACATATGTAAAAATCGAATTTTTACTTCGTTATTCAATATATAAAAATCAGATTTTTATTATACTATTCAATATATAAAAATCAAATTTTTATTATACTATTTTCTATATAAAGATCTCGCCTTTTCAATTTTAAAGATTTCGCCTTTGCTACACATACAAAGATGATATTTCTAATATTACTATCATGTAAAAAAAATTATATTTTTAATTCTCTACATAAACAAAATTCATATTTTTACGCCTTCTATATAGTAAAGATTATATTTTTAATACTTTAAAAATATAAAAATCATATTTTTAATTCTTAAAATTTCATCTTTTCCTTTATAAAAATCTTATCATTATATTTTGTTTTCTAAAACAAAATAAAATTTTCTTTTCTAAACAAAGTGTATTCCCTTTCTAAACAAGGTTTATTTTCTCCTTTCAAAACAATGTTTATTTTCTCCTTCCAAAACCATGTTTATTTTCTCCTTTCTTTAAATAAAACGATTTCTTTTGTTCGAGTAAAAAATCATATCTTTATACGATTTAAAAGTCAAATCCGTTTATAAATAAAAACCAAACCTTTTTACAAAGAAAAATCATCTCTTTGTTTCGATAAAAATCAATTCTTTGTTTCGATAAAATTCATAGTTCTCAACACATATATATAAATAAATAAGAAAACAGTTTTCTTCTTCTTCTTTTTTATTAACACAAAAAAAAAAATCAGAAAACTTACTGTGAATCAAAAGGGGGAGGAGGCGCGCGATTCTCGGCGAACTGGGCGTCGGGGTTCGATCCTTGTGAGCAGGCGAAGGAAGGAGAAGATGGGGGGGTTTGCGGTTGTCACTGTGTCGGTGGCGGCGCCGATGTGGGAGGGGGTCGCGGGTTTCGATCGAGGGTCTTCAAACGGAGGAGGGAATCAGGAGGAGGGAGGCTGGACGGAGGGGAGGCGGTTGGGTGGTGGCACGGCATCGAGATCGATGGGGGGGGGGGGGGGGGGCTGTCGATAGTTTAGGTTTTTTTTCCCTCTGAACTATGAAAACGAGAAAAGGGGGAGGCAGAGCGATTTAAGGAGGAGGGAGAGGTTTTTTAATTTTTTTTAATTTATTTAATTATTTTAATTTCTAAAGAGTTGACTTTTACATACGACCTCTAAACGAGGTCCACCGCCTGTCGTCCATAGCGTATTACCCCCATTCCGAACACAATGGGATATGTACCGTAAGCTGATTTGACTGTTTCGATCAGTTTTCGTTGAAATCAACATATAACTCTATATATTGAATTTGAACGCGCATTTCAATTTACCGGGGTCACATACTAACTCGAAAAATTCCCGAAAAATATTTTCTAGCTTCGTATTGATGATACGGTCCTAACAAAACTAGTTTCGTCAAATTCTGAGACCGTTGGAAAAATGGCCAATTTCCAGTCGATTAAAATCAACTGAAACTGGTCAAACGCGTTTTCCTTTGCCACGCTCACATATTGATTCAAAAAATTATGAAATTTGAAACCTACCAATAACTTTACATCACGGACCCAACAAAAGTGGTTTCGTCGAAATCCGAGGTCGTTTGCAAAATTCCCATTTTTAAGGGCCAGAATTTCACATCGACTATTCAGAATTTTCAACTGCACATATCTTTTGATTCCCGCTATGAAATTTCGATTTTTCGGATTCGTTGGAAAGATACTATCAAATAGAATCTAATGTTTTTGATTTCACTAAAATCCGGATTGTTTTGCACCCGGTACATTCAATTGAAGTTTGAAATCGAATTACCGAACTACCGCGCCATTTTCAATTCCTATTATAATTATATATAATTATTTATATTCTAACGACGGCGTATATATTATATACGTTCGATTTCTATTCAAAATAAATTTTCGTTGATTTTTATTTAAAATAATTCATTTTAAATGTTCAAAATTCGATAAAATTGCCAAAAAAAATTTTAAACTGGCTCAGAATTTCGGGTTATTACAATCTCCCCCACTTAAAACTTTTCGTCCTTGAAAAGGAACAAAGTCGAAAGTGGTTTGATTAATCAGCTCTGCGTTCGATCTGGCTTGCATTCTCCAACTTTTCAGTTTCTGAGAATTTTCAAATTTTCAAAAATTTGGCTAACACCCTAAATTTTCGAAAAATTTCACCATAACCTCCCCCGCACCGGGAGCCACAGGAAAATCCCGAAATTGCCATACAGGCCTTCTGATCTCAAAAAGAAAAAGAAAAAGCCAAGCGGCTAGCCAATATGCTCATAAAATCATCATCACCCAAACAAAATAGTAAATTATAGTGAACTTGTACCTATTTGTCGGGCAAACAAATTTTATTCTTCGGCTCTAGCCTCCTTGCTATGACCTGTTCAATGTAAGTACGTGTATATGCAAGCAAATGCGACCAATTTTCAATACAGTTCAATATTTGATGCAATTAGGCATAATGGTTCAAAGTTATCAAACAAATAAACAAACAACACAAACATCAATCAATTAGGGAATTAGAGTTTCAAATTCATAATTATATATATATACAAAAAATCATGTTTTTGATGTCAAATCACAACAATGTAAATCTATCTATATAAGTTTTGGTTCTCACACTAGTCTAATGGAAATATATAGAAAATCACACCTTCGAAACACGAACACAAATTCTGATGATGATATATCTATCATCAGAACCATCTCCGGGTGTCTAGGATGTGATTCTATACCTATCCAGTATATTAAAACTTCGAATATACGTTCATGACGCGTATATGCAAAATCTTTATATATTGGATTGTCCATATGCAAAATAAATAAATATTCAAATACGTATAAAATGGTTTAAATTTTCAAAACAAAAATCGTTTTCATTTGAAAAATATACTCTTCACACTCGTTCTAGGATACTACTGATCCTAACTCTAACGAGTCATTCTAATTGGATATTACTAATCCAATATCTGATGAATTCTTTCGTATGGTTCTAATGTGTCTTGTTCTCGAGCTCTGTAAACCAAAGCTCTGATACCAAATGTGACGGCAGAGAATTTCACTCGATCCGAATCAGTCGTTAAACCGATCTAGACCGTTCGAAACCCCTGATCGTTTGAGAACACGACAAATCAGAACGCAGACGGAAGAACATTTCATTGCTATTACAACAATTCCATCAGATACAAGAATATACAGAATATAAATGAATAAATTACATTCGATAAATATCAGAGATTACAATAAATTACATAGCAGCGGAAAATAATACTAAGCACAACTGAAGGTGATATACGGATACAGAGCTTTCCGGATATCATTCCAGCTGTAAACCAGGATCCTGTGAATATAAATCTGCAAAACCAAAACTACTAGCTGCCCGTGCAGAAAATAGGGGCACCCAGAGTTTAGGTTAAAACAATAAACTCCAGGTCAGTCATGTGACTGGTGTGAGAACTAAAACAGTTATTAAAACTTTATTTTAAAAGAGAGTAATTCAAGGGACCACGCCGTATAACACGGAACGGGTTTCCTCCCAAGAATACCAGTGCATAGGATAAACAACGCAATGCTTTTTCGAAAAATGAAGCTATTATAAGACCCAGGTCCCATCACACAATGCAACGCAAGCCGGAGGATAGGTTTTTCCCTTATAATAGCCAAACATTCTTGGTACGTTTACAACAAATTATTTGATACTATAATAAGTGTATAGTGTCAAAACAATTTCAATCATAAATATAAATCATAGACGGCATAGCATCCCATGCTACTATGTCGCCATACTAGGCTCTACAAATAAAACCGAGATACACATATTGGAAATTGGATTTCCGTCATGAGTCGAGGCAAGTGGCAAGCTCCTCTCTGCGTTCGAGACACTCTAGCAAATGTCCCAGGGTTACGCACTCTGGGCAACCCCTGGATCTTCAGGGCCGGTCCTCACTTACGTTAGAGGATTAGTTATGCCTGAACACACGTTTCCCGGTCCTTACAGACGTATAATCGAGGCGCCTCATCCAACAACCACATAGGTGAAAAGTATATAAATGTCAGGGCTGGTAAGTCACTGACACCACCAAAGCTAGAAAGAAACGTCGTGCTCTCCCTGCAGTCCGTATCCCGTTTTTGACTCATACCGAGGTGTGAGGCTCGCGAATTCACGTTATACACAAAGCTTCCACGTAGGCGTGCTTTGATCATCAACCACAAGACTTTTCTTTTCAACAGAAGCCTTGATCATTGCACCTTAGCGTGCCACACAGGCAATTCATGCCATGCGACTGATGTCCATCGATATACAACCTCTAAGCTCGTACGTCTCAGAGAAGGGCGTTAAGCAAAAGAATAAATTCTCCACCGCCAAACAGATGTATATTTAATAGAAATCAATCAACACAGAATAAAATCCAATGTCAGACACACAATCCATTTACAAGTCCGTTCTGGGTCTGAACGAAACCTGAGGCACATTCCTCGCATATCCATCCATCTCCAAGTACGTCTGGACGACCACCAACTATTTCCATCCTCTTGGGTGTACTGCCTAATCAGGATCGTCGGTAATTATCCAAACGATGTGAAGACTTTCGGTCTTCAACCACCGTCTTCATCTTCGACATATCGTCGAATCGGTTATTCAGAATGGGTGTAAACCCGGCCTTTCCGAACAACCCGCGTATATTAAAAACAAATGTTACACAAACTCAACATACGCCTCATTCCAATTCATATTCTTAGGGGAAAGTTCCCATTAATTTTATCCAAGATATATTCTTTAAAATTTATCCTTTAATCTTCCTTTGGATGTCGTTTCAAACCAAATTATGGTTTTCTAAATTAGTCGAGATTAGCGAACCACACCGAAGTAATTATTTATTTTATTTCCCAATCCCAACCTATTCATCCCATGAAGCAAAACTGGTAATAATCCATATCTAACACCACGGTGTTATCGGTAAAATTAATTACCATTTCACGTTCAAATCTAATTAAAGATTTGACTATCGTTCTGGAGAAAAACTGGTGATACTCCATTCTCGCTCATTTCTAAATTTGATAATTTAGATTATAGATTCACATTTCAACGTAATTGCAGATTCGTTAAAACTCCTTTTACTGGGTTAAAGTACTAGGTGTTATTTAAAACACAGTTCACGACAAACTCAAATCACATTCTATTTATTATCGGGTTAAAGAACTAGTGTTATTTAAAACACCGTTCACGATAAACACATTTCAAATCCAATCAAATATATTAGAAATTCCAATTATTTAAAACCCCTTTTTAAATCTAATTTATTTATTTAAAAATAATTGGGTTTTAAATTTAGTTCAAAACTAGTTCATTTCGATAAAAATCCATTTTTATCTTTTCAAATATAGAGTTTTTCACCCCAATTTTTCCCAAATCATTTCTTATGATTTTACACAATTTATTACTATTATTAATAATTTTATCAAGGCCCGTACAGTCGATTTCCATCGGCCATCGAACTGCACTTACAACGACCTTTTTCGAATTTGATTTGGACGTATCTCCAAATCAAACCGTTAGATTTTGAATTTCTAATATTCATTAGAAAGCTCTTTTCGATACGAACCCAACGGTTCCGGTTTTAGGAGAATCCGACGGTCGGATCTCCCGTAATGTCCGTTTGAAATAAATGGTCGAAATTCACGAGCTGCCGCGGCGCGGCGCGTTCTATTCAAGCCATTATATTATATATATATAGTATATATAATATATATTTCGTCGATTTCTATTTAAAACGAATTTTATAAATAGTTTTAAATTTGTTTCAAAAACAATTTCGACTTCCATTTCAATTCAAATCAAAATTGAAAATTTCCCTTATAAATTCGTTTTAAAATTCATTTCTATTCAATTCAAATTTCAATTCAATTTGAATTCATTTCAATTCAATTCGAATTTGTTTTCAATTAAATTCGAATTCGTTTTCAATTCAATTTGAATTCGTTTTATATTCAATTCGAATTCGTTTTCAATTCAATTCGAATTCGTTTTATGTTCAATTCAAATCAAATTTGTTTTCTATTCGATTCAATTCAAATTGCATTTCAAAATATTCGATTTTGAAATCACTTTTTAATATTCATTTAAAAATGAATAAAATCGATATAAATATCGTTCACGTCTAAATGGCGTCAACCTAATCAAACCGGCTTCATATATTTCTATTTTCAAATATTCTATTTCAAATATTTCCTTTTCAAATATTTCTATTTCAAATATTTCGTTTTCAAATATTTCGTTTTCAAATATTTCGTTCAACACATGACTAATCTCAATGGATGAGTACGGTCAACACATGAACATGTAAATTTTTATTATTAAAATATTTCGTTCAACACATGACTAATCTCAACGGATGAGTACAGTCAACACATGAACATTTATTTTATATTGATAAAGATGTAAATTTTATTATTAAAATATTTCGTTCAACACATGACTAATCTCAACGGATGAGTACAGTCAACACATGAACATTTATTTTATATTATTCTTTATTTTCTAAATTGGAATGAGGTCCAATCAATCACCATATAATGTTAATTATATGGATTTTCATACATCACACGTATATAATAGCATTGAAAAATAATCAACCATCAACCAAAGTGCACTACACTGTATAAGCATCAAATATAGGTATCTAACGCTTATAACAGCCTGTCAATCAATCGATCGACATATTTAATCAATCAGGATGAGTGAACTTCAAATTTCATCCCAACACTCATGTGGGGTTTCAAACAATCAAACACAAATTTTATTTGTGCAGTTGGGCGATGTGTAAAATTTATCGGCCCAATCAATATCAGTCAAATCAGTGTGTATAAACAAATCGGCCGATTTGTTTATAAAAATTTACTTATTCACCTTCACGTTAAAAATTATATTTTTAACGATAAAACATTTTATTCCAACATATGAATTTCTATTCAGTTCGTTTACACAATAAAAATGATATTTTTATTTTTCTAACATATTTTAGGAAATTTCGGCGGCATAACGGCACGATACTAGAAACGGGACAAGGCCTAGCCTTATCCCCGGTCTAGTGAAGGCCCACGCCATTCACACATCAATCAAATCCATTCCATTTCACCAAACAATTCAATTCAACTCAAATAATCCAACCAACTACACAACCAAACAAACAAGTCCATGGTCTGTGGACGATTGTGTCGGGTGCTACTAAGCACCGTCTGCATCCTAGTATATATACATATATATATATATATATATAACTAGAAAAAGAAAATTTGAGTGATAAGTTCTCACCGATAGCTATTCCAACTCCACGACACTTCATTTATAGAAATCTTCATCGTTCTTGCCTTTTGTCATCTTCGTTGCCCGGATTATCTACATATGTAAAAATCGAAATTTTACTTCGTTATTCAATATATAAAAATCGAATTTTATTATACTATTCAATATATAAAAATCAAATTTTTATTATACTAATTTCTATATAAAGATCTCGCCTTTTCAATTTTAAAGATTTCGCCTTTGCTACACATACAAAGATGATATTTCTAATATTACTATCATGTAAAAAAAATTATATTTTTAATTCTCTACATAAACAAAAATCATATTTTTACGCCTTCTATATAGTAAAGATTATATTTTTAATACTTTAAAAATATAAAAATCATATTTTTAATTCTTAAAATTTCATCTTTTCCTTTATAAAAATCTTATCATTATATTTTGTTTTCTAAAACAAAATAAAATTTTCTTTTCTAAACAAAGTGTATTCCCTTTCTAAACAAGGTTTATTTTCTCCTTTCAAAACCATGTTTATTTTCTCCTTTCAAAACCATGTTTATTTTCTCCTTTCTTTAAATAAAATGATTTCTTTTGTTCGAGTAAAAAATCATATCTTTATACGATTTAAAAGTCAAATCCGTTTATAAAGAAAAACCAAACCTTTTTACAAAGAAAAATCATCTCTTTGTTTCGATAAAAATCAATTCTTTGTTTCGATAAAAATCATAGTTCTCAACACATATATATATATATATATAAATAAGAAAACAGTTTTTTTTTTTATTAACACAAAAAAAATCAGAAAACTTTCTGTGAATCAAAAGGGGGAGGAGGCGCGCGATTCTCGGCGAACTGGGCGTCGGGGTTCGATCCTTGTGAGCAGGCGAAGGAGGGAGAAGATGGGGGGGGTTTGCAGTTGTCCCTGCATCGGTAGCGGCGCTGATGTGGGAGGTGGTTGCGGGTTTCGATCGAGGGTCTTCAAACGGAGGAGGGAATCGGGAGGAGGGAGGCTGGACGGAGGGGAGGCGGTTGGGTGGTGGCGCGGCATCGAGATCGATAGGGGGGGGGGGGCTGTCGATAGTTTAGGTTTTTTTTCCCCTCTGAACTATGAAAACGAGAAAAGGGGGGGGGGGGGCAGAGCGATTTAAGGAGGAGGGAGAGGTTTTTTTTATTTATTTAATTATTTTAATTTCGAAAGAGTTGACTTTTACATACGACCTCTAAACGAGGTCCACCGCCTGTCGTCCATAGCGTATTACCCCCATTCCGAACACAATGGGATATGTACCGTAAGCTGATTTGACTGTTTCGATCAGTTTCCGTTGAAATCAACATATAACTCTATATATTGAATTTGAACGCGCATTTCAATTTACCGGGGTCACATACTAACTCGAAAAATTCCCGAACAATATTTTCTAGCTTCGTATTGACGATACGGTCCTAACAAAACTAGTTTCGTCAAATTCTGAGATCGTTGGAAAAATGGCCAATTTCCAGTCGATTAAAATCAACTAAAACTAGTCAAACGCGTTTTCCTTTGCCACGCTCACATATTGATTCGAAAAATTATGAAATTTGAAAACTAGCAATAACTTTACATCACGGACCCAACAAAAGTGGTTTCGTCAAAATCCGAGGTCGTTTGCAAAATTCCCATTTTTAAGGGCCAGAATTCCACAGCGACTATTCAGAATTTTCAACTGGACATATCTTTTGATTCCCGCGATGAAATATCGATTTTTCAGATTCATTGGAAAGATACTATCAAATAGATCCTAATGTTTTTGGTTTCACTAAAATCCGGATTGTTTTGCACCCGGTACATTCAATTGAAGTTTGAAATCGAATTACCGAACTACCGCGCCATTTTCAATTCCTATTATAATTATATATAATTATTTATATTCTAACGACGGCGTATATATTATATACGTTCGATTTCTATTCAAAATAAATTTTCGTTGATTTTTATTTAAAATAATTCATTTTAAATGTTCAAAATTCGATAAAATTGCCAAAATAAAAATTTTAAACTGGCTTAGAATTTCGGGTTATTACATTGATGATCCTAGTACAAAGCAAGTTATGGTGAATTTTTCCGGAAATTTAAGGAGTCGGAATATTTTTAAGATAATTTGATAGTTAGAAATCAACGTATCGATATATATATATATATATATATATATAGAAGTCGATAAGTAAACGAACTTAGAAATAGAATAGTAAAATCAAAAAGGAAGACTAAGAATAAAATCTAGTAAGAATAGAAAGAGGAAGCGTATACGTGTTTAAAAGTGAATAAGTAGTTGTATGGTATTGATTATTCGAGTAAGTAGTCATATCTGTTTTGACATTATAAATGTTATTCAGTCAAGGTCTGAGAGGTAGTTATACCCCAACTTGATTGATTTCATTATTAACAAATAAATAGTAAGATTTCAGGCTCGAAGATCAAGGTTGAATAAGAGTTAGTTGAATACAGTATTTGGGTTGTCGTAACGATGTTTTACACAACATCCGTTTTAACCCAAATAAGTGTAAGCTTGGAAATATAATAAAGAATATTTCCTAAGTATAGAAATAAACAAGATCGCAATAGAGATAAGTAATTGGAATATTTTCCAATTATAAATAGGATATATTTTCTAAAGTTTAGAAAATAAAAGAAGGCGATATTCGGAAATGTTTTCCAAATAACGTAAAAGGCCAGTATGGTTATTGAAAATATTTGGTTAACAAATATTGATAAAGAAATAGAGAAGTGATTTAACTAATGGAATATTAATTAAGGGCTCAGTGACATGTTCAAAAGGAAATTTTGATTTTTGAAAAGAGTAAACTGTTTAAAAACTCCCAGGGAAAGACTGTTTGAATTAAAAACAAATTTAACAGAAATTTGTGAAAGCAAAATTGAATTAAAGTAAAGCCAGTAAAGTGGTAACGGAGATTGAAATAGAATGATATCAAGACAAATTGGATTGTGAGATTCAAATTTGAAGTGTAATGTGATAATCAAGTTAAGAGTTGGGAATCTAGAAGAAACTCGAGTTGAAATGGGATTTGGCTTGGTTAAAACGAATGGTTGTGTTGTTAATAAAAGCAGATTGGAATTTGATTGGGATGACCCTTGTATCCGCTGAATTGATAACAGGTGGGAAGGATATAATGATATGCCGACAAAAGATACAAGTTTATATTTCTATTGGATATGAAATTTATGAGCAGAATTAGCAAGCCTCTTGGCTGTTTGATTTTCTTTTGGGATGGAGATAGCCCAGAGAGGCGAGTTGGAGTTTGATGTAGTGACCAGTACAAAGGAGGTGCTGGCGAATTTTTTCAAAAAAATTGAGGTGTTAATTTTTTTTCAGGATTTTTGCAAATTTTCATTGATAAGAATTAATTAATAATTTAATGGAAATTAAATTTGTTCAGTTGAAACTGAAGTTAAGAATTGAACAAATATGTTTAACCAGTCGATAGGGTCGTTCTCTACCTTAGCAATTTCGAGGACGAAATTATTTTATGTGGGGAAGAATGTAATGACCCGCATTTGCAGAGGTATTATAATTAATTTATTTAATTATATAAATAGTGAGATAGTGAATTAAATGGTGGTTTAATTAAATAATTGGGAATATTTAATTAAAATAATAATTAAATAATATATTTAATTCTGAAATAATCAGAATTGGCTGAAATGGCGATATGGTGTGAACTGGATCATCTGTGATATTAATTTTAGTATAGAATTGAATTTGAATAACGAATATATTATTTGAACGACAGTTTGAACGTATAATGATATTATAATTAAAATCGAGCTTGAAATGGCGCTGCAGTTCGTAATTTGGCGATTCGAACTTCAACTGAATGTGCTGGATTCGTTTTAAATCGGATTTCTGTGAAACAAGAAACGTACGGAGCTGGTAGAGTATATTTTTGTAGTGGAAGAGGAAAATTAGGATTTCATCATATAGATTTTGAGATATGTCCAAATCAAATTTTAAAATAGTCGCCATAGAATCGTTTATTGATCGTATAGGTTTATTCGATATAACTAGAGATTGGGTTTGAATTTAGACAAGGTTCTTTTGGGACATAGTGATAATTTAGTTTTTAGAATTTTATTGTAATTTTTAATTAATTTAATAAGCGACTTTTTATTTGAAGTATTTCGCACCCTGAAATCAACATTTTGAAGTTTTAAAATATGAGTCCACCTACCGATAATATTATATTTTCGGGATCGCGACACCTCACTGAACACGACTATATTTTTATCTCAGTTTGCAACGCTCATATATGAATATAATTGTATGGAATGGGGTGTGTAGCTTTTAAAAACTTTAAAACAAATATCCTCACTAGAATATCTAGATATTTAGTGACCTTATAAATACCCCCTATCCTTAAGTTCTAACCTAATTCTCCTCAGATAAAATCGAGCCGCCACTTTCAGAAAATGTGCAAACGAAGTTCTTCAAAGATTTCAATCTTTAAGGAATTATATAAAATCAGTTTCTCCTCTAAAAAAATTGGAGGTAAATGTATTTCAATTTGTGAAGTTTTCCCCTTCAATTCTTCATGTTGTTTGTAGGGTCGACGGAAAGATTGGGTCAGCGCCGATTTGTGGAAGAGGACTGCTGGATCTCGGCGTATGGGGAGAGGTTGAGGCGCTGAAGTCACGGCAGAACGAGGGGTTAAATGGTGATGTTCTGAAGGGGTTCATAATGAAAAAGTACGGTGGATTTCCTGTTGGTGTTCGAGAGCGTGAGGAAGCCGCAAGGAATCCGAGTTAATGGAGACCGGTTGCGATGGAGTGGTGGGGTCAGGCGCGGTCTTTGGTGGCGGGTAGGCGATGTCCGGTGGTCATATTTGTCAAGTACGATTGAAGAGGACATCGCGTTTTGCTGTAAGCAAGTGGAGGAGTGAAGCGTGCGGTTGTATTCTGGAGGAGAGAACTGGAAGGAGGAAGTGATGAGTGGTTTTACTTAAAGGTAAACGGGGATTAATGAATGGTTATGCAAGGGATTAAAAGTTTGGGATTTGTTGTTTTCTTCTTTGAATTGGAAATGGTCGAGAGTGGATATGCTGATGTTATAACCGAAGGGAAGTTTGCATCCATGAAGGTCTGGAAACATGTATTGGAGTGGAGAACAGGAATTAGTGTGGACGGTTTTTAGTTCAAGAGGGTGGATGGGCTGAAGTATTTAAGAAGCAGTGGGCTGTGGACAAAAAGGTTGGTGAGGATTCAATGCAGTTTGGGACGAGTCTTGGAAGAGATTGTAAAGTATAGAAAGAGGAGACTAACGATAATAATACTTGTTTAGTAAAGAAGGAGTTTTCTGTTGGGAAATTGGTATGAGATGAGTTCGGCTATGGGTTTCTTTAAAGTAGAAGCAGCAGAAGGATACGTGGAGGAAGAAAGGGTGAAGGTAGCGGATCTGGGCTTCAAATGGGATAATGGGTCGATATGTTTAATTGGGTGAGGCCCAATAGCAAAGTTTATTTAATTTAAACTATTTAAATTTAAGTCCAAACTTGTATATGTTATAACTTCATCATACGACATCGATCAGCGAAACAAGATCCGACAGGATCGTATGGACGGTGGCTACACCATGGAACTGACTGGGAGTGAATCGAAGCTCGTTACAATTTATCGCAAAATAAATTGTTCATCTGATTCAAGCGATGGTTATCATTATCAACGATGATCGTCCAATGTGAGTAAATCTCACTAACTCTGAATAGTTTATAATTTCTTGTTGTATTTCTAGAACTATTAAATATTGGTTGATTGACTGTGTGTTGACTGTTTGATTGAACTGCTAGTCAGTTAGTTGAATTTCTACATTGATTCTATTTACCAGAATATATCATATGGAACTGAAAGTGATGTTATCTATATTGTTTAACATCTGTGATGTAGGGAAACAGGTTGGAGGAATCCAACTGGATTTCTCAACATTTATTTTACTGTGATTCATATATTGTGATATATGATGTGATATATAATCTGTTGTTGATTATGTGTGTTTGGACGATATTTATCGTTGTTATATGGTATGTAAAATACTATAAGAAATACTGGATGTGGGAAAGGGGATTTTTAAAGTGTATTTTGAAAATGAATTATTTATATAAAATCAATGGATTTATATAGAAAAGGAAAAGGATTTTTATAAAAGAAAATAATTATAAAATCGAAGGATAAGTTATAATGAAAGGAAATACTTATTTGTTAGAATAAATAGAATAGAAAAAAAGAAATATTTATTGGCTAGATAAATATAATATAAGAGGAGATATTTATTTGTTAAATAAATAGAATTGAAAGGAAATATTTGTAAGTCATGTACAAATAGAATTGAAAGGAAATATTTATAGGAAAAAAATATGTAATAAATAGAATAGAAAAGGGAATAGTTATTTGTTAAGTAAATAAATAGAAAAGGAATAAATTAAAGGAGTTAATCGATGTTAGTTTAATCGAGCTAAAAGGAGTTAATCGATGTTGGTTTAATCGAGTTAAAAGGAGTTAATCGATGTTAGTTTAATCGAAAAGAGTTGAAATGAGTAAATCGAATTTAAGTATTCGAAAGTAAGCAAATAGAATATAAGTTATTCGAATAAGTTATTCGAATAAGAGTTAATCCAATAAGAGTTATAGATTAGAGCTAACCAAATAGGAGTAAATAAATTAGTTGTCGTTATATTATTCGAGTTAGGAAATAAAAGTCATATTAAAGAGAATATATTTCAGATGCAGGAGATCATACCACCATTGTTATAATCATTTAAACTTGTAAAAGAAGGGGGTTCGTAAATAGAATCTGAGGGTTCGTAAGGAAGTGTTAAAAGATAAACTTACCCTATTTCGAGATTTGAAATGATGTTCAGTTGAGGTCTGAGAGGTAGTTATACCCCAACTTGATTGACTTCGTTTTTAATTTAGAAATGGTTAAGGTTTGAGAGCTAAAGTGGTTAAGTGATTTTAGTAAATAAGTATAGTGGTTTGAGTTGTCGTCGCGATGTTGATCTAAACAAATCCAAGTAAAGAAGATTTGGAAATGTTTTCCAAATAGAATCAGAAACGTAATCAAATGTTGAAAATTGGAAATATGGACTAGAAATGGAAATATTTTCCAGTGTTAATGTATATTTTCTAAACATAGAAAATAAGGAAATATGAATATATATATATATATATATATGATGATTGATCGATATAATTTCCATCTGGAAATAATATCATTGTTTGCACACGTGTTTTTCTTTGATGGTTAAATCACAGACTATCGAAGTTTTGACCATTTTAACGTTGTTAATATGGAGAGACCGTTTGGATTATTATCCAAAGAACCACTCTATATTGGCATAAGCGTTGCGAATCATATATGCCAAAGATAATTGAAGACGGAGTAAAGTGCAAGGGCTATTGTATAAGTCTTAGATAACAGTGCCTAAGATGGATATACTGAATAGTACCTTCAGTTCATCCTGTTCCTGGATGACTTGTATGGATGAATGTCTGACATAGTATTTCCAGAAAGGTCATGTACATTGATTTCTTCAACCGTACCAAGAGTGGAAGCGGAGAAGGAAACTTCTTTAGCTAACACGTAATGTACTATTGTAGATGTCAATTAGTGATTTTCGATGCATCTGACAATGTGGCATTCGAAGTGAAACTGATGTGATGATAAAGCTTAGCTTCTAGCCTCACATTCGGTAAATGACAGAAATCGGGCAGGCAACATGGCTAAGTCGGTCGCTCCAAAGTAGGGTGTATAAACACCTGATCTAGAGTTTCATTTACTTCTAAAAATCTATTGTTGATGTTGTCCCATTCGGGAAACAGTTGATGATCCCAACCGTTGGTGATATACATTCGATACACTCAAGCGAAATGAGTGGTCGGTCATGTGTGGCCGGGTTGCAAGATGTTCTTGTTGAACCCAGTGTATTCCTTTCTAGAGGTACGCTAGCGAAAGGTGGTTCCATACCTTGTCATAGTTGGAAATCCATTACCCAATACGTGCTTGCGGTTTTGATTGTATACTATATATGTAGAACGTGAGATGAAAGCGTTTCCGCTAGTTGATTATTATATTGTGGTTGATAGGCATTATTATAATATCAAAAGGTATTTGATATAAAGATAATTTGGATTCTCATAAGGGAAAAACCCGTTCCGTTATACGGCGTGGTCTTATGAGATATCATTTACCGGCTTGAACTGTTTTAAACTGTTTTACTTACACCAGTCCCATGACTGACCCGGAGTTTATTTTGTTTTGTTTTCCCTAAACTCTTTGGTGCCCAATTTTGTACGGGCAGTCAAGTAGTCAGGAATTTACAGATATACTGGAAGAGCTTGGAGCAGGAGGCTTCAGGATTATATAGCTATAGTTTATTTCAGCTGTGTTGTAAGTGTTGTACTTTCATAATGATGTATATTCAAGTACAGATGTATATTTCAAGTTATGTTATTTGTATTATATGTTATTCGTTCCGCTGTGAGGTTCGTGTTACTCTGATGTTGTGTTCTTCTTCTTCTATTCTAAGTTTCTATCTTATCTTTCCTCACCCTCTAATTTCTTTCATTAATGACCAATATTTTAGATCCTTGGATGTTCGATATGTGTTGTATATCTGATAACCAAGATCGTCAAAAACCCGGATCATTACACAATATCTTGTTCATAATGTCATTAAAGGAATGTTATCTCCTATTAACCGCAATTGATGTAATCCAGTGGTCATATCTAACTATGGGAACATTTTAGCTTTACTCATTGATCAATAGACCCTCAGTGCAATAATTAATGCATTACCTCAGCGATCCATCTGGCTTACTTAAAAATATCGCAGATGCTCCCCAAAGCCAACTACATGGTTAGATGAAACTCTTTCCTTCTGATTCCACTAGCTGCACCTTCAACTCTTTCATCTCAATCGCAAGATCCTACTAGATGGTTTATTAATGAGTTCAGCTATAGTAAAAGTTTTGTTCTGAAACCTATAGCCCTTTTTAGCGGCAATCCCGTAATTGGCTTAAATGTGAACTCCTTGACTATATTAAGCAGACATACTTCGTCTTCTAATCCCAATGCATCCAAAAAATAAATAATCCATGAACTCTCATTCTCCACTGAGTATATGATCCGACTACTACAATTAGGTTATCTTGATGATATTTTCCTATCTCAATAAAGTATTCTACCATCATAATGATTCAACTACAAAATGATTCCAAAGGCTAAAAAATAAAATATATATTGTAACACCCCACCTCTATACTCGCGTTAGCCAAGGTCATTGCAAGAAACGATGTCAACTAACCCGAGGAAAAAGGCTGTTGAGGAGAAACCATCTGTATATTAACTTTGAACGAGTGTTAAACGTATCAGATAATGTGGCCTTACTTTTTGAATCTCAAGAGGAAATCTTACGCATCTAATTCAAGTTCAAATCCACTACACAGTGGTTATATATAATTTGGAAAGCAATATAAAATACACAACAATAGAATCAGAGTCAGACACAGATATTCACATCACTAAGGCGGAAATAGATATGAATACAATTCATAAGTGAAGGACAAAGGATAATTTGTTATGTAAGATCCACTATATCATAAAATAATAGACACATGTACGACACAAAAAAATATGTACATATGTGAGTCACTATCTCAAATACAAGAATGGTAAGACAAGAAAATAAGTTCCATTAGCCAAAAGAAGAAGCTAGTCGAAGCTATAGTCAAGAGGAGCACCTGTAAAACCACGGTCTGACCCGAGTATCATTTATAAGAAAAAAAACAATAAATAGATCAATCTAGCTATACTCTTCAAAATAAACTAAAATAGGATAGGAGATATAAACAGAAAGTGACATACAAGTAATAACAACAATGTTCACATGTCAATGTGAAGGCTTGACATGTCCAAAAGATATGAAAAAGAAATCTCAATACTGTATAAGAATATCTCAATATCAATGAAACTAATAATGATAACATAGTATCAAAGAACTCAAATTCTAGAAATCTGTAAATTAGAAATCCGAATATCTCAAAGAGGCGGGAGGCCTTAATCGAGGTGGGATCCCAAAGACTCATCAATACATACATCGAAGGTGAGGTGCGATCTTTAGGCAGCTAGCACATAGTGTTGAGCCGAAGCTCCTCGAATGGTCCGAGGACCGTGGGTCATTGCCCTGCTAAGATGTTCCGAGGATCATCGATAAATCAAATGAATCGAAGTTCCTCAGGATGATCTGAAGATCATCATAATAAGGAATGAATCGAAGTTCCTCACTATGATCTGAATATCATCAGAACGATCTGAAGGTCGAAATGATCCAAAGATCCAAAGGATCCAAAGTTCCTACGATAAGATGGAACCAAAGTTCATCATATAGTCCGAAGACTCTCAAGATAAACCGAAGTCCCTAAGGATGATCCAAAGATCATCAAAGTGACCCGAAGGTCAGAATGATCCGAAGATTCTCAGGATGATCCAAAGATCATCGATATGATCAAATTGATCAACTATAATGTAAACCACACTAAGCTAGTAAATATAAGAGTCAAGATATATGTCCTATAACCACTTGCTCTACTCGAATATTTACGAACAAGTTGTATATTCCACTAGAAAGATGAAACAATCATTACCATAACATTCAATCGAACGAGTCCAAGAATTAACTGTCAAAGAAAACACAAGGGTTCATAGTCCTTGTTTTTACTAAGGTGTTTAATTAGATTTCTCATACAAGTGAGAAAAAGGTTTATATAACTATATAATAATAGATTAGAAATCAATTTATAATATAACTTCATATAATGAAGTCAGATTAGAAACCAATTTGGAAAATTACTTCATATGATGAAACAAAGTTAGAAATTGTTTAGTAAAGGATTGGTATCTACTAATAATTTAAATACCCTTTTATTTAGCTTCAAAGTGGCAAATCCCGTGTAATGGCGATCGAAATAATGATTGAACTAACAATTCATGTTTTAATAACGTAAATTAAATCTCAAGAATATAGAATATAAATTCATTTATCATGAATGAATCAAATATCCATCTAGCTGAGCTATTGAAATCTGTGAATCAGAGAAACTAAAAAGTCACAGAAAAAGGCCAACGGGCTGAAACTCGGCCGGGAAAGAGCCTGAATGGACCTAATCTATTGACCGTGATCTGCACTAGTCAACAATCCAGAAACGGGTTCATACGTCTGGAAAAAGGTGCAGGCGTCTGACTTGCAATAATCACAAAACAACGATCCAAATCAGATAGCTGAGCCTCAATTTCAAATGTTTGAAAATTTCAGAGGTCTGGACAAAAGTTCCAGATGTCAGACTTGATATTCGGATCAAAATGGACCCTGGATCAGACGTTTGACCCTATGGTTCAGATATCTGACCTTCTGTTGGCCAGAATATGAAGAGGAGAACTCTCCAATCGGAGAGTTCCAGCAACTCCAGACTTCCCGTAATGATTCTGAATGTTTAAAGAGGCTACATGCGTACTCTAATAACCAAAAACAACATGCAAAGACACCCATTCAAGGGTTTGCAAAAAAAATTCTTTTAAAATATCAAAATGAGAAAATTCACACACAAACAACTAATTCATACAATATACACACAAAATATATGTGCCATAAGCAAACTAGACAAGCTTATAACTTGAGGCATAGATGAGAGTTCTCAAAGAACTCACCTTTGATTGTTGGAGGCAAGAATCGGTTCAATGCTTAGCTAGAACGACCTCTCTTTCGATACTACAAACAAATTTACAATATTTCCTAGGAATTAGGTTTAGGAAATATCAAAGTTGAAGAGGAAATAAGATGGAGAAGATGTAGAAACTTACCCAGTTTCTACGCTTGATTTCTTCTTGATTGAAATCTCTAGCTTAGGAATTTCGATTTCCATTTCCCATTCCTCGTTTTCTATTTTTGCTAAGGTTGGAAGTAAATGAAGTGGGAGAGGGTTGTGGGAGCTTTAAGGAAGTGGACTAGGTTGACTAACCCAAACCCAAGTCCAAAGTCCAAATTTCGGTAACTCGAAATATATCGATGTTTACAGTTTTTCTTGTCGTAAATGACATTTTGAACTCAATGGAAGTGGTTTCGAGTCTAAATTCATCCGCTTGCAAAAATTGACGTTTTGGACCTATAGTCGATTAACGATTAATGACATTATATTTAAATAAATTATTTAAATATATTATCGTTAAATATGCAGGTTGTTGCACGTATGAACTATAGAAAAAATTATAAACGATCAATTAAATTTTAGGTTATCGCACCTCTCCCGCAGAGTTGTGTAACTTCCAACACAACTAGTCGCCATAAAGGAAGTAACAAGTACGGTGGTTCTAATAAAAACTTATCTACCAAATATTTGGAGATAAATGAATATAATCCATCAAAATCAAATAATACTCTAATAACTATGCTATACATCAAAGGCATACCTTCCAACATAGTTATTTCTTTGATGAAAGAAAAAAACTGAAAAATGACATTTACACATTATAAAATTATGAAATTATGTTTATTAATTGAATTTTTAATATATATAATTATAAAAATAAAAACACTTTAATATTCTATTAAAATTTACTAAGTTAAAAAGTAGTTCACATTTATTTATAGATATTATACGTGTTTTTATTTGTAATTAAGAATGTACCAATTATAGTTAAACCGAGTGCTAGTTTTTCATTTATTATAGTTTATATATTCTTTAAAACACTAAAATCGAGTTGTATGTGCTATTTTGGAGTCATCCGCTATATCCTACCATTTCCTCACATTATTCACACTGTGACTTTATGGACCTGTATTGCAATGAATCAGCTAAATGCTTTAACTGCACAACCAGCATAAGAACTTTCCATTTAGCTGCCTACAGACATTTATTCTTATAATTCCTCATATGGTTGCAATTATAGCACCTCACATTCAAATTTACATCTACATTGACCTCACCTTACCTGCACTCATTAACATGATGGCCCTTTTTGTCACACGTATAGCAAACCACTTTTGCTTTGCTCTTCTTACCATTTCCTCCCTTATGATATCCCTTTCCTTTAAGGAACTTTATTTTCTTTCTCTAAGAGATTTGTGTTTCACCCAGCTTCTCTCCCTTAAAAAAGAAAGAAAGTAACTCCTCATTCCAAATGGTCACCTCGACAATAATTGTGGCAAGGATCTCTCAAGTGTGGCATTGTCACCTTAGCAATTTCCAGCTTCAATGCCCAAATAAAGCTCTCATTCCTCTTAATCACAATATCGATGGTTCCATATGCATGGAGGGATAATTCCTCAAACTTATAGACATACTCAATCATTGACATATTTTACTGCGCAAGTTCAATTAACTTCTTAAGTAATGTTGATTTAGCAATATCAGGCCGGCATCTTTCTTAGAACCTCCTTCAAAACTTTGCCCAAGTGATCTCCTCCTTTATTATCCTTACAGTAACTCCGTCTAACTAGTACAATGCAGCTCCTTTCAACTACCTTAAATTTATTCGTCTTTTATGCTCATCTTTTAAGACCAAATTTATAAAGTTTCTCTCACAAAGCAACAACCAAATCCCTACCACAAAAGCATATTCCATTCCAAAAAAGTTTTTCCTACGGGTCTTGCGAAATATCGATTGTCTTGGCATAGTTCTTACCACTTGCACTGGAGGACTGGCTCCTCTATGTTTTCAGCGTTCGCTCCAGCAAAACTAGTAGTAGCTCCAACTTGTATCGTATTAAAAAATAACTAATACAGATTCTCTATATCTACTGGTGGGATTGCGACACCATAATTCTTGTTAGCTTAACGATCTTGATTGCCATAAGTAATACATCAAGCATTTCTATTTGTGTTGGTGCTTTCACCGCCTAGATTCACTCTTCCACTTCTTCCATCAATATCTTACTTCATTTTATCTGCATACGAACCTTTGTAAATACCAGAGGACAGACTAAGGGAATAGTGCATATACATATTTATATAGTATAAATAGAAGTACGTTATAATATAGTTATCTCATACCTTTGTCTTTTACACTGATCTTTGGATTTTAAGTTTTCAGCATTTTTTTAAGGAAATCTTTTTAAGTTTACATAAACTATGCCCTGAACCAAATTTGTAACATTCCATTTTCTAAGGTTCAAAGCTAAGCGTTGTAAATATTATTGTTGTACATAGTGTTAAAGTTCAGTGAAATAAAACAGATGTGTTGATGCATCATAACATCATAGAACACGAGAATATAAAAAAAAATTCAAAACAACATTCACTACTAATCATTTATTAAGTTTCCCATTTGCAAAACCAACTTTCAAACTAAATATAATTATTGAAATATCTTCAAGAGTGACAAATGAAGATTCCCCTTGGTTGGTCAAAATCAAGTAATTGCAATAAATAAATTTGATTTTACATACATCCAAATACAAGTGGCACATTAGAAAGATACTCCTATAATGGGTAAATGCCTCATGCATGTCTCTAAAACCTAATTCGTTAAGTAGAACCTGAAAACCTTGCTCTTGGTCTACACAAATAGGTACTTGAGAGTTCAGGGAAAAAATTATAGGTCCAGCCTTTTATGAATATTATCTACTATCTTAAAACCATTAGACATCTAGAGTGGCCACAACGCATAACTGAAGGGTTTCCCTCTCACTAGTACAATGCTATAGAGTAGCCAACCATGTGCTTCTATACTCACAAATGGTTAAAACAGTAAATAATAAAAATGTTTGAACGTGCATCACAAATTGAATTACCTATCTCCATTTTTCTAACTAAACGCCTAATGATTTATGATTAACTATCATATTAAAAGGTTATCAACTTGTCTATTGGTTACCTGCTTGATTAAGAAATTGGGGTTAAATGTACCATAATATATATAACAGGGTTACCCAATCCCGACCATTTAGGTGAACTATCCACTTGGTTTATGAAAAATTAAAATTCATGAAATAACACCTCATTGGACGCGGGCTATCAACCACACACTCCATAGTTTTACCCATATGATGACTATGAACCTATTAACACATGTGTATTAACCAACAGGCACATGCCATAGTTTTATCTGTATGATGACTATTGTAACAACCCGAATTTCGACAGACCCGATTTTTTTCTTTAAAAAATCCAATCTATCGAAGATGAGTTGTTTTGTCTGGTATCCTTCACAAAGTCAAAGATAAATATATCAAAGCTCAGAAAATAAATCTCACAGCGGCAAGGAATAAAATATAATAATAGGTAAACACTTACCAATATAATGACACTATCTAACAAGTGTCTCTAAGCTGCTGAATCTCAACCACCTGTCTAACCTACAGTTTGTTTAGAGGAGGGGGTCATAACAAAAATCTGGTGAATGGATAAATTACGCTTTCTACAAATAACACTACATATATCGTTTTATCACTAATTCATATTTATTAAGTTATTTGGGTTTATCTCACACTACACTTTCGATTTTTCCGCATAAATCATACCCATCCCCTCTCTAATTGATTAACCTAATAAATAATATATATATATATACGTATATACATGCAGCTACATGCCTAATATATCGAGGTACTCCTCATAGTTCCCTCCTCGAATGCCACCCATCGTCGAAATATGAAAATGTACTGGACCTCCATCTCCATGCTATGAAAGCATACTAGACTATGCTACAAAGGCATATCAAGTCTCTAACGTCACACCACGAAAGCATACTAGGCTATGATGCGAAAGCGAGTAAGCCTCTACTGTTGCGCCAGAAGGGCGCCCTAATACATGATTTCTCCTACGGAACTCAGTAGGCGATTTACACATATCTTTAAAGGATAGTCTCGTTAGGCCTATAATATAAATATCCAAAGATAGGTCTGTCTATTCTGTGGCTGTCTAAGGCCCCACCAAGCATACTCTCTACTAATGGTAGACTTTTCAAAGAGCTAAATGACCATCCTACCATCCAGTCTATACAAACATGTGGTATCACATTCAATGTCCCGATAGTAAAAGGTCATTGGCCTCTTGGCTTAGCTCCAATTTTTCGCGCACATGCTCCAACTGATGATGACAGATATTTGGTGACTTACTATCCTTTGTTGGGTCCTAACCACGAAGCCTCCCCCTTGAGGCAGCCGCCGAATCATACCAATCAATCTCTAGGCAGCCCAACATCCAAGGTGCATCCAAGGCATACTCGTCGGATGGAACCATAAAGACCATGCCTATGTGGGTACAACTTCATTAGGCCTATCACGGAGGGCCATCACAGAGTATCCTCACGTCCTGTAGAAGTCTCGTGCTTCCTTCCAGTCCCATCGAGTAATAACCTAGGAGTGCTTTATCATGTCTCCAAACACCCATGATAATCTGCCTCGTTGAGCTCTTCATCCCAAATACGTATGGACTGGTCTAAGCGCATCTCAACATTATGTTATTAAACCCTATATCTAATCTTCAAATACACACTTATTTTACTTACCTCAATGCTAATAAACTTAAACGTTAAATTATTTATTGTACATTCAAGTTATTTTTTTATTAGCCTTATTGGCTGCTTATTTTCCCTAATCATCTCTCACTTAAATTTACCAATAATAAGTCTACTCTACTCTTTTCCATTTAGTAATAACCTCGTGTTATGATATTACAACAACTATAATTGCGAGTTTTCTTATTAAACTTATTCCCCATTGTCTAAGTTTATTTATAATAAGCATCTTACTTTCCATTTCCATATTTTAGTTAACCTGTATTTTATTATCCTTCTTGTCCATATGACAAGTCTACCTATTATATTACATTCCCATATGATATAATTTATAAAATTAGGTTACATTCCCTATTCATTACATACTTCACAGGTTTTTTATTTATTTATCATAACCTTTATAGTGATGGCATTAATCTACTTACCGTCTTTGCAAGTTTACACAATAAGCTTTTTATATCTCGTTTTTTTCCTAACCTCTTTTAGTTATGTTACCCTTCTTTCTCATCTTTACAATTTATTCTTTTTAGGAAGTTAGGACTATTCTAAATTAATTGGTTACCAAAACTGTACTATAATCCATTTCCATAGTTTCGGGTACTTACTTTAATAGGAACCCATGATTGTAAAAAAAACCTTTTCTTATTTTTGAGGTCATCAAATTAGTGCGCAATTAAGTTAACTCCATATTTCATAGTAATCTCCATTTATTCATAATTTCAGTTTTCATTCATGTTTTCTATTTTTCCTTACTTACCAAACCAAGCAAATACATTCATGCATTTCCTAACCAATCAATCTGGGCTATTCCCAACCTTTCAGATTTATAGGTACATATGAATTCCTTTCTTCTTCTTTTCGTACTTACCAAATCTAACATATTTTATGTACTTAAGTAAGATTTAGATTTATACCATTTTCCTATTTCTGTAATTATTACATTTTAAATTTAAAAGTTGATTCCTCGCAAATAGAATGTAAATTCTCAGATATTCCCTTTTATTAAAACATTGACACAACATGTTTTTTTAGCCTCAAATCATTAAATTTCTTCCTTTTTTCATAATATCAATTAATTTCGCATAACCACAATTCAATAAATTTGCGTCTAAACACAATTCAATTATTCTGCATATAACCACAATTTGATTATTTTGCGCATAACTACGATTTAATTCAATTTTTGGGCATAACTAAAATTAGACATAAATTAAATATAATCGAATGATAAATAATACTATTATCGAAAAATATAATTTAAATCCACTCATTAGAGATTTGCACTTTAATATTTTAGACCTGGTTTGGATCTGCGCTACTTTCTTGTTTGTTTTCAATTTGGATTTATTGATCTATCTGGATAGAGGATCTGAGCATCTATAACATAAATTTAAAATCTTTATCTCCAAATCTTGAATAAGAAAACCTTAAATTAATACATATTTGTTTTCTGAAAAATTTAGAGGAGAAAAGAAATGGTAGAGCTCTGGCACCCTCTTAGAAAATTTGAGTTAGAGGCTAGGCCCTGCTAGTTTTTTTATAGGTGCTCAGAAGAACCACGTCCGTCAGATCAAAAAAATTAAAATCAAACAGCCAAAAACGAATGTTTCGTCCCGAAGTGCGTCGATCCTGATGCAAGTAGGTCTACCCATATAAGATTGTTACTTTCATGTATTAGGTCCTATGTTCGTGATTTCCGCCCTGCATTTAAAATGTTATTGTAACGTTTATTTTCCTGCCTAATTCTCTTCAATCTGTTTTTTATTTTCCGTTTCTATTTTGTGCTTTAAATCTCAATTTTAAATCTGTGCGTATATATTTACGCATAACTCTATAAAATTACGAAAATTAATAGTTAGGTAATTTTTGTTTCTTAAACACTACTATTAATGTTATCAATTGATTGGTCCTTTTTGTTTTTAATATACAATCAAATTTCAAATGAGTTATTATTAGAATTCTTATGCGTATATATTTACGTACAATTTCATTTATTTGCAAAATTCAAACAACGTTATCCCGACATTTGTTTCATATTTTTTTCAATTAATTGTGTGTAACTTTTGAATCTCATGTGCATATATACATTTACACACATACATTTATATATTTACATATATATATACACACATACACACTTATATATATATATATATATATATATATATATATGTATGTATAATCGTTTCTTATATGTACATGCACACATATTCTTCTCTTAGAACATGCATATTTTTGGTTGGCCATCTTAATATTTAAAAACATGACGTTAGTGGGATTAGAACTCACACGCTATACTTGAGAGGCAAGTGCCTAACCATTGGTCCACTTTGTGTTTTTGTTCAAAAAATTAGAGCATTGAAAACTATTAGTCTTATATGTGTTTCTCTTATTTCTTTTTTCATGTTTGTTATAAAACTTCATTTAATAATATCTTCTTTGTGTTAAGTTTTTTTTGCGCAAACCATAGATCAAAATTGATCAGAAAATTGCCATGGACGCAATAACACTGGTTCCATGACCAAATTCATAAATTATACAAATTTTATTTTATATTTAATTAAAAATGCGGGGTGTTAAATTCTCTCATCATTAATGAAATTTCATCCCCAAAATTTGGTAAGGGTAGAATTATGCAATTTCTTGCATAATTTATAACCATCATGTGTACGTCACATTTTTGCAACCATTTGTGCACTTGTGCAAAGTGTAACACAACATAATTGCACATGAATGCCTAAGCTTTATCTCCTATATAAATGTAAAAACATGATGCACACGTCCTAAATATAATAGCAATTTCATTATGAATGCAATATTTTGAAAATCAAAAATATTTTTCCATCTAATTTTTTCCAATCTTACAAAATAGGAGTGCAATTCATCCAATTTTTGCATACAAATCCTACCAACTTTAATCTTCTAATTTCAGAAAAATCTAATTTTCCGAATTCGATTTCTTATGTTAGGAAGAGGTAGAAAATGGAAAATTATATGTTTTCCATCCACTTTTACGCACCTTTTCTGAAGCGACCCGAACTTCCCTGTAAAGGAAAGCCCGGATTGAGTTGAGAACACGACAAATCAGAACACAAACAGAAGAACATTTCGTTGATTATTACAATAATTTACATCAGAGTACAAGAATATACAGAGTACGAATAAATAATATACATTTGATAAATATCAGAGATTTACAAATTACAATGCAGTGGGAAATAATACAAAACACAACCAAAAGGAATATACTGATACAAAGCTTTCTGAATATCATTCTGGCTGTGAACCAGGATCCTGTGAATATAAATCTGCAAAACCAAAACTACAAGCTTCCCACACGGAAAATAGGGACACCCAGAGTTTAGGTTAAAACAATAAAATCCAGGTCAGTCATGTGACTGGTGTAAGAACTAAAACAGTTGTTTAAAACTTTGCTTTAAAATGGAGTATATCAAGGGACCACGCCGTATAACACGGAACTGGTTTCCTCCCAAGAATACCAGTGCATATAACAAACAGCGCAATGCTTTTTGGAAAAATGAAGCTATTATAAGACTCAGGTCCCATCACATAATGCATCGCAAGTCAGAGGATAGAGTTTTACCTTATAATAGCCAAACATGCTTGGTATGTTTGAAACAAATCATTTTGATACTATTATAGTGTAAAGTGTATGAAAACAACTTCAAATATAAATGTGTCAATCATAGACGACATAGTTCCCCATCCCACCATGTCGTCATACTAGGATCTGCAATCAAAACCGGAATTTCACGTATTGGAAGTTGGAATTCTGTCTGTGAACCAAGGCAAAAGGATCGTCCTTCCCGCTTCGAGACTCTCTGGCCAGAGCCTCAGGATCAGAGCTCGAGTGACCCTTGGAGCGACAGGGCCGGTCCACTCGATGTGGATTAAAATGCCTGAACACTACGTTTCCCCACCCTATGGGGCGTAAAATTGGTCAGTATATCGACCAAACCATCCATCGGCCCCGCAGTGTCGATATATCCGAGGCGCCTCGCTATCCATCATCTACATAAGTAAAACATCTGGGCATGCAAAACCCAGACACCACTCCTAGCTAGAAGGAAACACATACCTCCCTGAGGCCATCTCCCGTTTCTGGTTCACATCGAGGTGTGGCGCTCGCGAATTAACGCTATACACAAAGCTATGCTATATTAAAGCCGTGCTTTGATCATCAACCACAAGATTCTGCTTTTCAACAGAAGCCTTGATCGTTTGCTTCTCAGCATGCCACACAGGCAATTCACACTATGCTACCAATGGCTATCAATCACACAGAATGAAATCTGATGTTAGACACACATCCATTTACAAGCTCGTTCTAGGTCTGAACGAAACCAGGGGCACCTTATTCCTCGTCCCATATGTCCAATACAGGAGAGAGGTCCTCGCATATCCTGTCGATCTCCAAGTATGTCTGGACGATCACCACTTATTACCTCGTCTTGGGTGTATAGCCCAATCAAGACATCAGTAATCATCCAAACGATGGGAAGACCTCCAGTCTTCAACCACCATCTTCACCGTCGACTCACCGCCGATTAAGTTATTCGGAATGGGATAAACCCGGTCTTTTTGAATAACTCGCGTACATAATAAACAAGTGCTATAAAAACACAACATACGCCTCATTCCAATTCTGAATATTCTTTTATTTAAATATTCATATCCTTTGGGAAAGGTTCCCATAAATTTTATTAAAGATAAATTCTTTAAATTTATTCTTTAATCTTCCTTTGGATATCAATTCAGACGAAATTATGGTTTATCCAAACGAGTCGGGATTAGTGAACCTTACTGAAGTAATCATTTATTAAATTTCCCAATTCTAACCTATTCATTCCATGAAGAAAAACCGGTAATACTTCATATCTAACTCCACGGTGTCATCGGTAAATTCAATCACCATTTCACGTTCAAATCTAATTAAAGATTTAACTATCGCCTGGAGTAAAACTGGTAGTACTCCATTCTCGATCATTTCTAGAATTTGGTAATTCAGTTATCAAATTCACCTTTCAAGCTATTTAAAGATTCCTTAAAACTCTAACTCAGTTTTAATTTCCAAAAATCATTACTTAATGATTATTCAAAGTTAAGAAATTAACCTTATCTTTAACTGGGTTAAAGAACTAATGTCGTTTAAAACACAACTCACAATAAACCCAAAATCACATTCCATTAACAATGGAATCTTCATGGAAAACAAATCAATACATATATATAATCGATATAAACTTCCATATCCAACCGATAATATAAATGGAATCGTGGCAAAGCCTCTTAAATTCCATATATAGTAACAGTCTTCCTCCACAGAAGTTCAATTCGATTATTACCGAATCGAATTCCATTCCATTCTAATTTATTTTATTAAACCGGAAAACTTTACTTTGGAAAATCTCCTTTAAATCTTAACAAAATATTTATAAATTCCAAATCACATTTCACTGTAAATGGGTTAAAGAACGAATGTCGTTAAAAACACAGTTCACGATAAACCCAATTCACATTCTATTTTATTCCAATTATTAAATATAATTATAAACTCTAACAATCTTAATTAAAAGATTTATTCTCTTCACATGGGCTTCAAGAACAGTGTTACTGAAGACCCCATCCCATCAATCTCTAACCGTAAATTAGTAAGAGAACAATTCCCTAAGTATTAATCCTGAAGGCCAAAACCAACATCAGATCAATACCTAGGAAACCATTCAACTTAGCTAATCTCCAGTTAGTTTCTAATTTTCTTAGCTCCATTGGGTTTAAGAACAGTATAATTAAAGATACCATTCACGACAAACCCAAAATCTCATCCCATTGTTAATCGGGTTAAAGAACAAGTGTTATTTAAAACATCATTCCCGATGAACCCAAAATCAATTTCAATTTAATTCCGATTAATTGCTAATTAATTGGTAAACTTCATTAAATCTTAACAAAAAGATTTATATCTTTTCTCAACAGGGTTTAGGAACAGAGTTAATGAAGACACCGTTCACGAGAAATCCAAAATCTAATTTGATATTAAATACAAGGCTCTGAATAGAAAATATATCAGCTTATATTCAATATCAAATTCTGAAATCTACAAATACCGTATTGGAATAACAATATATATACTTCCAAATTCATCCACAATGTCCGTATAATCACGGAATCCAACATTGAAATATTCCGAAGATACTTTTGATTCAAATCCATTCCAATTCATATATTGGAAATTCTAGTTATTTTTAAAACCCCTTTCAAATCCAATTTATTTGAAAATATTGGATTATAATTCTATTTCATAACTCGATCATTTCAATAAAAGTATATTTTTATCTTTTCAAATATGGAGTTTTTCATTCCAATTCTTTCCAAATCATTTATTATGATTTAACACAATTTATTAATATTTTTAATAATTTTATCAAGGCCCGTACAGTCGATTTCCATAAACGGTCATCAAACTACACTTACAGTGAACTTTTCCAAATTTGATTTGGATATAATTCAATATCCAGCCATTAGATTTCAAATCTCTAATATTTTTTGGAAAGCTCATTTCGATACGAACCCAACGATTTCAGTTTTAGGAGAATCTGACGATCGGATCTCCCGTAATGTCCATTCGAAGTCAAGGGTCGAAATTCACAAACTACCGCGGCACGGCGCGTTTTATTCTGCCATTACATATATATATAATATATATATTATATATTTCATCAATTTCCATTTAAAACGTATTTTATAAATCGTTTTAATTTTAAATCAAAATTGAATATTCTATATCATTAATGTATAAATGATAATATTTTCAAAATATTAGATTTTGAAATCAATTCCTTTTCGATATTCATTATAAAAATGAATAAAATTGACATAAATACCGTTCAAGTCCAAATGGCGCATATCTAATCGAACCGGCTTTATATATTCAAATATTTTCGTGTCCATGCCAAATCGGACATCAAAATCATATTTTGACCTTTTAGTGAATATTATTTTAAAATATTCAGTATTTTAAAATATTCGTTATTTTAAAATATTCATTCTTTCAGAACTGGAATCAGACACAGTCAATTACCGTATGATGTTGATTATATGGATTTCATACAACACATGTATATAACAACAATGATTAACAATCAACCATCATCCAGAGTGTATTCTACACTGCATATGCATTAAATATAAATATTTAATGCTTTCCACAGTTTGTCAACCAATCGATCGACATACAACTAAAAGATTGGGATTAGTGTACGTCAAGTATCGTCCCAATACCCGTGTGGGGTTTTCAAACGACAAGCATATATTTTATTTGTGTAGTTGGGCGATGTGTAAAATATATTGTCCCAATCCATATCACTCAAATGGGTGTACATAAACAAATCGTTCGATTTGTAAACGAATATTTATTTTATTCATATACCCATTGAAAATTATATTTTTAACGAAAAAATATTTTATTCAACATATGAATATCCTATACAGTCCATTTCACACCACAAACAATTTTCACAAAAACAAATTAATCCAAACACACAACCAAACAAGTTGTCCATGGTCTGTGGTCGACGGGGAGCAATTCATATATGCAGTTATAAAATAAATAACTGTACAAAGAATTCCGTGAGAGAGTTTTCACCTTTGAAGCTAAACCTAACGCCGCGGCTCTTCTTATGTAGAAAATCTTCACCGTGTTTCCAACGAGATCTGTTTCACGTGGTATATGTTAAAAATCATGTTTTACATTGCTATAGATATAATTAAAAATTGCATTTTTATTCTTATATCATTCGTATAAAAATCACGTTTTTATTCCGTTATTCGCATAATAAAAAAATCATATTTTTATATAGAAACCATATACATAAAGATCACATTTTTATTTTGAAATCATATACATAAAATTTGTATTTTTATTTTGCTAATCATATAATAAAAATTATAACTTCATTGTCATAAAAACCAAATTTTTATTAACATAAAAATCTAATCTTTATAATATTAAAAATCTTATTTTTATATCATTAAAAATCGCATCTTTATATTCCGTAATATAATGAAAGTCATCTCTTTATATTTTGCGCTAATATATATAAATAGAAAACTGATATATATATATATATGTTTTAAACTAATTATTTTAAATAAAAACTCACCTTTCCAATGTAAAAATTGAATCTTGCTGTCGGAGGGGGTCCACGTCGGAGGTGGAGGTGCTGGGTGGCGGCGTAGGTCAGTGGGTGGGCGGGGGTGTGGTGGAGCTGACCGGGGGTAGTCGTTAAGTGGGTGGCGACGGCTATTTTTTCTAGAAGGAGAGAAAGAGGTCAAAGGGAGGGAGGAGGAGCTGGCGTGGTTGATCGAAGGGGCGGCGGTGGGATGCGGTGGCGGCTGGAGGGCGTGGCGGTGCGTTGTAGAGGGCCGACGAGGGTGGGGTTTCCAGGAATGACAAGATTTGGAGAATTTAGGGTTTTCTCTTTTTTTTAATGAAAATCTAGGGTTAGGAAAATCCATATTTAACTTTCCCACTCTACCTCCAAATCTAACCCACCGCCTGACATCCCTAGCTTACTGCCCCCATTCCGGACACAATGGGATATGTTTCGTAAGCCAATTCGGTTATTACGATCAATTTTCATTAAATTTAAAATATAAGTCAATATATTTTAAATTCAATCGCACATTTTAAATTACCGGGGTCACATACTGACTTCAAAAATTTCAAAAAAATAAATCTGGCTATGTTTTGACGATACGGTCCTAACAAAACTAATTTCATCGAATTTGGAAATCGTTTGAAAAACGGTCAATTTCCAGTCGATTAAATTCAAACTGAAATGACCAAACGCGTTTAAATTCACCACGCTCACATATTGATTCCAAAAATTATGAAAATTGGAACCTAGCAATAATTTGACATTCCGGATCCAACAAAAGTGGTCTTGTTGAAAACGGAGGTCATTTGAAAATTTTCTATTTTTTTAAGGGCTATATTTCCATAGCGACTATTCTGAATTTTCAACTGGGCATAACTTGTTATTCCTGCTATGAAATTTTTATTTTTCAGATTTGTTGGAAAGATATTTTTAAACAGATTCAAATATTTCCGGTTTCGTTAAAATTCGGTTTATTTTGAATCCTGTACATTCATTTTAAATTTGAAATCGAATTTTCAAACTGTCGCGCCATTTGCAATTCCTTTTATAATTAAAATAAATATTTACATTCTAACTTTTATTTAAATAAATGTATACTTTCTAATTCTATTCAAAATAAATTTCTAGTCATTATTATTTAAAATAAATCATTTTAAATATTCAAAATTCATTAAAATTGCCAAAATAAAAAAAATTAAATTGGTTCTGATTTTCTAGGTTGTTACAATCTCCCCCACTTAAAATCTTTTCATCCTCGAAAAGAAATGGAGCTGAAAGTTGTTTTACTAATCAACTCAACTTACATTTCGTCTTTCATTCTACAACTTTTCAGTTTCTAAGAATTTCTTATTTTTCAAAAATTTGGCTAATACCCTAAATTTTCGAAAATTTTCACCAAAAGTTCCTTTGTACGGGGAGCAATGGGAAAATCCCCAAACCGCCACACAGGCCCTCTCATCTCAAAAAGAAAAAAGAAAAAGCCAAGCAGCTAGCCAATCGGCTAATAAAATCATCCAAACCCAATAAATTAGTAAACAAGTACCTATTTGTTGGGCATACAATTTTATCCCTCTGCTTAGCTTCCCTGCTACGACCTGTTCAATGTATATACATGTATATGCATGTAATCTCAAACAATTTTCAATTCAGTTCCAACATTCGGTTCAATTTGGCTTAATGGTTCAAAATTTTAATTAATCAAACCAATAATCAAACAATGCAACCATCAATCAATTAGTTGATTATCTTTTCAAACACATAACTTTCATACGTATATTCAAAATCATGTTTTTTATGCCAACTCACAACAATAAGCCCTATCTAGTTTTGGTTCTCACACCAGTCAATAAAAAATATATTGAAATCCCACTTTCGAAACCCAAACATAAATGCTGATGATGCTCAAGCGATCATCAGAATCATCTCCGAGCGATTAGAGTGTGATTCTATATCTATCCAGTATATTAAAACTTCGAATATACGTTTGCAAGGCGTATATGTAAAATTTTTATATATTGGATTGTCCAAATTCAATACAAATAAAATATTCAAATACATATAATGTTTAAATTTTCAAAACAAAATTTGTTTTCATTTTTATTTTTAAAAATAACACTCTTCCGACTCTTTCTAGGATGCTACTGATCCCATCACTAACAAGTCCTTCCCATTGGATATTACTAATCCAATCTCTAATGAATTCTTTCATTCGGTTCTAATGTGTCTTGTTCTCGAGCTCTGTAAACCAAAGCTATGATACCAAATGAAGCGACTTGAACTTCCATGTAAAGGAAAGCCCGGATTGAGTTGAGAACACGACAAATCAGAACACAAACAGAAGAACATCTCATTGCTTATTAAAACAATTTACATCGAAGTACAAGAATATACAAAGTACAAATAAACAATATACATTCGATAAATATCAGAGATTTCCAAATTACAATGCAGTGGAAAATAATACAAAACACAACTTAAAGGAATATACAGATACATAGCTTTCCGAATATCATTCCAGCTGTAAACTAGGATCATGTGAATATAAATCTGCAAAACCAAAACTACTAGCTGCTTATGTGGAAAATAGGGGCACCCAGAGTTTAGGTTAAAACAATAAACTCCAGGTCAGTCATGTGACTAGTGTGAGAACTAAAACAGTTGTTTATAACTTGGCTTTAAAATGGAGTGTATCAAGGGACCATGCCGTATAACACGGAATAGGTTTCCTCCCAAGAATACTAGTGCATATAACAAATAGCGCATTGCTTTTGGAAAAATAAAGATATTATAAGACTCAGGTCCCATCACACTACCTTATATTATCCAAACATGCTTGGTACGTTTAAAACAAATCATTTTGATACTATTATAGTTTATAGTGTATGAAAACAACTTCAAATATAAATGTATCAATCATAGACGACATAGTGCCCCATCCCACTATGTTGCCATACTAGGCTCTACAATCAAAATCGAAATGACACGTATTGGAAGTGGGATTTCTATCTGTGAACCAAGGCAAAGGATTGTCCTTCCCGCTTCGAGACTCTCTAGACCGAGCCTCAGGATCAGAGTTTGAGTAACCCTTGGAGCGACAGGGCCGGTCCACTCGATGTAAATTAAAATGCATGAACACTACACTTCCCCGCCTTATAAGCATAAAATTGGTCATTATATCGACCAAACCATCCATCGTCCCCGCAGTGCCGATATATCTGAGGCGCCTCGCTATCCATCATCCTCATAAGTAAAACATCTGGGAGTGCAAAACCCAGACGCCACTCCTAGCTAGAAGGAAACGCCTATCCTCCTCGAGGTCCTATCCCGTTTCTAGTTCACACTGGGGTGTAAGGCTCGCGAATTAATTCAATACACAAAGCTATGCTATATTAATGCCGTGCTTTGATCATTAACCACAAGACTTTGCCTTTCAGCAGAGCCTTGATCATTTGCATCTCAGCATGCCACACAGGCAATTCACGCTATGCAACTGATGTCTATCAATCACACAGAATGGAATCCGATGTCAGACACATATCCATTTACAAGTTCGTTCTAGGTCTGAACGAAACCAGTGGCACCTTATTCCTCGTCCCATATGTCCAATATAGGAGAGAGGTCCTCGCATATCCGGTCGATCTCTAAGTACGTCTGGACGATCACCACTTATTACCTCGTCTTGGGTGTACAGCCCAATTAACACATCAGTAACCATCCAAACGATGTGAAGACCTCCGGTCTTCAACCGCCGTCTTCATTGTCGACTCATAGCTGATTCTGTTATTCAGAATGGGATAAACCCGTTCTTTCTGAATAACTCGCGTATATAATAAACAAGTGCTATAAAAACACAACATACACCTCATTCAAATTCTAAATATTCTTTTATTTGAATATTCATATCCTTTGGGAAAGGTTCCCATAAATTTTGTCAAAGATAAATTCTTTAAATTTATTCTTTAATCTTCCTTTGGATATTAATACAAACCAAATTATGGTTTATCCAAACTAGTCGGGATTAGCGAACCTTACTGAAGTAATCATTTATTAAATTTCCCAATCCCAACCTATTCATTCCATGATGCAAAACTGATAATACTTCATTTCTAACACCATAGTGTTATCGGTAAATTCAATTACCATTTCACGTTCAAATCTAATTAAAGATTTAACTATCGCTTGGAGTAAACCTGGTATTACTCCATTCTCGATAATTTCTGGAATTTGATGATTTTAGTTATCAAATTCACCTTTCAATCTATTTAAAGATTCATTAAAACTCTAATTCAGTTTTAATTTCCAAAAATTATCACTTAATGATTATTCAAAGTTAAGAAATTAACCTTATCTTTAACTGGATTAAAGAACTAATGTCATTTAAAACACAGCTCACAATAAACCCCAAATCACATTCCATTAACAATGGAATCTTCACGGAAAACAAATCAATACAAATATATAATCGATATAAACTTCCATATCCAACCAATAAAATAAATGTAATAACAACAAAGCCTCTTAAATTCCATATATAGTAACAGTCTTCCTCCACAGAAGTTCACTACGATTATTACCGAATCGAGTTCCATTCCAATTTATTTTATTAAACTGGAAAACTTTACTTTGGAAAACCAAATCTTAACAAAATATTTATAAATTCCAAATCACATTTCACTGTAAATCGGGTTAAAGAATGAACGTCGTTAAAAACATAGTTCACGATGCACCCAATTCACATTCCATTTTATTCCAATTATTAAATATAATTAGAAACTCTAACAATCTTAATTAAAAGATTTATTCTCTTCACATGGGGTTCAAAAGTAGTGTTACTGAAGACCCCATCCCATTAGTCTCTATCCGTAAATTAGTAAGAGAACAATTCCCTAAGTATTAATCCCGAAGGTAGAAACCAACGTCAGATCGATACCCAGGAAACCATTCAACTTAGCTAATCTCCAGTTAGTTTCTAATTTTCTTAATTCCATTGGGTTTAAAATAGTATTATTAAAGATACCATTCATGAGAAACCCAAAATCTCATTCCATTGTTAATCGGGTTAAAGAACAAGTGTTATTTAAAACATCATTCACGATGAACCCAAAAACCAATTTCAATTTAATTCCAATTAAATGTTAATTAATTGGTAAACTTCATTAAATATTAATAAAAAGATTTATATCTTTTCTCAATTGGGTTTAAGAACAGTGTTAATGAAGACAACGTTCACAACAAACCCAAAATCTAAATTGATATTTGTTGGCTAGCTTTTTGACCAAGCCACCAAGGTTCACGCACAAGAAGAAAATATGAAGTTTCACACCTTTAACCCTCGAAGACCCGATCGGATCGCCATACTCCCCTCGGCTCGAGATCGCCCGCCTTTGACCACGATCCGATCCGTCCATCACTAGCTCGACCCGATCCGATCCCCGAAGCTGATGGATGATGACCAAGATCAAGTCCACCACGATCCGACAATTCAGGATCTCGCGACACGTGTCACCAATTGTCATATTGACCAATTCTTCATTAAGCTACGATCACGATCCGATCCGAGCAGGAAGACACGATGATGGCCACAGACTTGGTCACCCACGATCTGATGTTTAAGGAGATTGCGACACCTGTCCACAACGGCTAATTTGACTAATTCTTCATCAAGCTTCGAACCGGTCTGAGATCTTCGGGATGTGGGCCACATATGAACGCGATCCGTCACCATAAATCAGCTATAAATAGCCCAGATCTTGGCATTTTTCAGGATCTTTTGGCAGTTTTGAGTATTGATTTCACCATTACTGTCATACCGCTATTTCTTATTAGTTTTACTTCGAGATTACTGAGAGAAATCATAATTGTAAGAGTGAGTTTGAGAGAAATCATTGGTTGTACTAGCATTCAAAGTATAATCAATAGCATATAAAGTGGACGTAGGCTTGTTAACACCGAACCACTATAAACCTTGTGTGTTCTCTGCTTTTTCCTCATTTTTCAATTATAATTCTCTACGAGTCAGAACAATTTGGGTGTTAGAGCCAAATTTTGATCTAAAATTTTGGTGCTTTCACTGAGAATTGATTTCTCGGCATATTGAATTGTTTCTCTGTTGTTTGGATATTCAAGCCCGAAGAAAACAGTCCTAAAACTTCACTGTTTAGATTTTTGAAGATTCCAGCGGCATCTGATATCATGGCCGGAAAGAAGTCTAAGGAAGTACGAGCTTCTTAGGCGACTGAAGTCGCGAATGAAGCAGTTGAAGAAAGTGTGCATGAGCAGGTTGAGGAAGGCTTCGCGGATCGCGGAGACATAGGGGCGATCCGACCCGAACGTGGCATCACGTAGCAGTTTAAAGGGGGCGCCACGATCCGAATTAAGGGCAGCACAAACCGAGTATCTGAAGGGGTCGTTACTCGATCCCGAGACAACACCGCGAACTCTCCCCCTAATGTTACCACGATCCGACCCCAGCGGGGCGCTACGAGCCACAGACATACGTCCACTGCGATCCGAAGTGATGACCAGACTACAACTCGACCTGGAATGGAGGTTATGGCTCACTCTTCCCATCCTATTACCTCTGTTCGACCTGGCTCAAGTTCTCTGCGCACAAGAGAAAATGTTGATGATCAATATGACCCCTCTGCTCCAGTCACTGAAGGAGATCTCTCTCGCTTCTCTGAAATGTGGGATAGGCTGTTTGATGAATTAGCTACCCAAAGGCAGCAAAGCTCTGTGCTGCAGTAGAACTTAACTGCTATGGATAGAAGGATCGATGATCTCGCAAGACAAAGAACACTCCCAGTTCGCCAACTCACCCCAGAGTACTCTTCTTCATTAGAGGAATCGCCAAGACCTCCGCGGAGACCGTATGAGAGGGCTGAAAACATAGAGCAACTCCGATTTAGAACCTTGCCATCACGAGAGGAAGAGACACTTGGTGTAGGACCGTCAAACTACAACTTGAATAATCGTGCCGCAACTCCTAGAGCTCGAGTTGTGGATAATCCTGTTGAGAATAGACCACCTCAGCCCCTTCGCCGTACAAATACTCATGGTAACAGGGGGCAACGAAGCCCAATCCGAGCTCCGGACTTCGTGGATGTTCCTAGAAGATAGATCGGAGAATTCCACCTAGCGACAAGCGCTGATCCCAAGCCTCCGATGACCAGTGCAAATGTTGCAGCTATGGTCCATCAAATCCTGGCAGATAGCCGTGGACAAAGGAATGAAGATTGGGGAATTGACCGCAGTCACACCCCTTTTACCGATGACATTCTAGACGTAACATTCCCGGGGCGCTTCAACATGCCTCAGATGAACCGTTACGCGGGTAGATCTGATCCAATCCAACACCTAATGTGATATTCTTGGTCAATGACCGCTGCCGCAGCCTCTGACGCTGTAAAGTGCAAAGCATTCCCTATATTCCTGGAGGATGTAGCGTTATTATGGTTTACTCGCTTACCAGCAAGATCAATTTCCAGTTTCAAGGAGTTGAGTGAAAGGTTCGTGGAATAGTTCCGCATTTATGCACAGAGGTCAAAGAGTGTGATTGACCTGTTCCTCGTCAATCAACGACCAGGCGAGAGCTTGAGAGTGTATCTGGATCGTTTCAACATAGCTGCCACCGAAGTCAAGGAGCCCCATGAGCCAACTGTTGTGGCAGCCCTAATTGATGGGGTAGATAAAGATACTGAATTTGGAAGATACCTGGCCGGCAAGCCACCTCATACTAGAGAATTGTTCTACGAGAAAGCAAACGTACGCTTACATCAGGAGGAGGTATATTCTAACTGGAAGATGAAAATGGCAAATAAGGAGGAAATCCAAAGTAATGTGGCCATCAAGCAAACCGGAGACAGCTCAGGAAAGGTGGATGTCAATGTTGGAAACCGAAACCAGTGCGGCGGCCACCAGTTAGGAAACAATGGTAACAACAGTAATGGCAATAATCGGAAGAGAAATCGGGGGAACGACTCCCAGAGAAGGACCCGTCCCAGGTCTTTCGAGAATTATACGCCAATAAATGATACTTTGGAGAATATATTCGTAGACTCGTACAACGTTCTCCAACATAAAAGGCCTCCTCCAAGAGATTCGACGGAGAAAGAACGCGAGACGGGGAAGTTTTGTCTCTTCCATCAGACTCACGGCCACTCTACAAATGAATGCCATCATCTGAGAGACGTAGTTGAGAGGCTGCTCCGAGAAGGGAAGTTGGATGAGTACCGGGTGACTCCTAGAGGCAGGGGGCAAGCTTTTCAGACCCCGAACCAAAACTAGAATCAACCTACTGCCAGGCCAACTGTCCAGCAAAAAGGAAAGGATCTTGTTATCAATACCATAACCGGAGGGCTTCACCTAGCCGGGCATAGTTTCAAGGCGATGGATCCGTACGTAAACGCAGCAAAGCAGCATCTTGAGGCAGGAGAGTGTAGAAACCCTGAGGACAATGTCCCGGTAAAACAACAAATGATGGTGTCAGATGACGTCATTTTCCGCAACCGAGAGAGTATTGGAGTCCACGCTCCGACCGAAGATCCATTTGTAATCACAGTTCCTATTGGCCCGGCCACTGTCCATAAAGTTTTGGTGGATAACGGAAGTTCAGTCAACATTCTATTCAAAAAGACGTTCGATCAAATGAACCTTGAATTGAAAGATTTAAAGCCGTGTGAAGGGTGGATCCATGGATTTAACAGGGCTTCAACTGCTCCAATGGGATATGTAGAGCTGCCGGTAACACTTGGGGAAGGAGAACGCCAGAGAGTGATAATTCTTCCCTTCGTGGTTTTGGGTATTGAATCGCCTTATAATGCCTTCTTGGGCCGACCTACCCTAGCAAAGTTTAGAGCTTGTATAGCCCCCTAGTGCTTGTTATTGAAGTTTCCTACCGAAGCTGGTGTTGGCGTAGTCAGAGGAGATCAGGTTGCTGCACGAGCATGTTAAATTGCAGAGCTAAAGGTACTCCGTAAAGGAAAAGATATAGAAATTAAAGACGCTTCTTCCCTCACAAGGGAGGAGACGTCATAGCAATTAAAGAGAATGGCTATGGGTGAGTCGCCCAGAGAACTGCCGGAGGATATACATCCCAGAGAGGACGAAGAGACTAGGGGCAGAATGGCGGCTCCCAACGAAACGACCGTGGATGTACCGATCAATGATAGTGACCCAGAGAAGGTCCTGAAGATTGGGTCCCAGTTGGATCCAGTTCGAGCTAAAAAATTGACGGATTTCCTGAAAGATAACTTGGATGTATTTGCTTGGACCCATGCAGATATGTGTGGGTTATCTCCATTAATCATGAGCCACTCATTGAGCATTAACCCAAAGCATCCCCCTGTAAAACAAAAAAGGCGAAAGCTGGGCCTAGAGAGGTCCGCAGCCTTGAAAGAAGAAGTTGAAAAGTTAAGAAGTAACGGATTCATCAGAGACTCAACCTACCCAGATTGGATTTCAAATCCAGTTTTGGTAAAGAAGGCCAATGGGAAGTGGCGTATGTGTATTGATTTTTCAGATTTGAATAAAGCCTGCCCAAAAGATAGCTTTCCGTTACCCAGAATTGATTAGTTGGTAGATTCAACGGCGGGTCATGAGCTTCTCTCTTTCATGGATGCTTATTCAGGATATAACCAGATCCCTATGCATGTTCTAGATCCAGAGCACACTAGCTTCATTACGGACCTAGGATTATAGTGCTACGTGGTAATGCCTTTTGGTTTGAAGAACGCAGGCGCTACATATCAAAGTTTAGTGAACAAAATTTTCTATAACCAGATTGGGAAAACAATGGAGGTATACGTCGACGACATGTTGGTTAAGTCCAGACAATCATCCAATCACACTACAGACTTGGCAGAGATGTTTGGTATTCTTCGAAAGTATGGGTTTAAACTCAACCCAATGAAATGCTCATTTGGGGTTGCCTCCGGGAAATTCTTAGGATTCATCGTTAGCTCGCGCGGGATTGAGATTAATCCAGACCAGATCGCAGCAATCAGAGGCATTCAGGAGCCTAGACAAATCAAAGATGTGCAAAGCCTTGCAGGGAAAGTAGCATCATTAAGCAGATTCATCTCTAGAGCGACAGACAAATGCATTCCATTCTTTGAATTGATAAAGCGAGGAAAACGCAATTTTAAGTGGACTCCTGATTGCATTGAAGCATTTCGGAACCTGCTGAATCATCTAGAGAGACCCCCGATACTGTCTAAGCCAGTGGATCACGAGGATTTATTCGTGTACTTAGCAGTGTCGTCCCACGCGATCAGATCAGGGTTAGTGAGAGAAGAAGACAAGGTTCAAAGGCTAGTGTACTACGTGAGTAAAAAATTGGCGGCAGATGAGCACAATTATCCGAGGATAGAAAAGCTGGCGTATAATTTATTGATTTCATCTAGGAAGCTTCGACATTATTTCCAAGCTCATCCTATCACCGTGTACACTGATCATCCTCTCAAGAAAGTTCTATAGAGACCAGGAGCTTCTTGAAGGCTGCTCAAATGGAACATTGAGCCGAGTCAATTTGATTTGAATTTTCAGCCCCGACGATCGATACGGGGGCAAGTGCTGGCAGATTTCATAGCAGAATTTAATGTCTCAGAGAATGACATGGTAAACGAAGAGGCTGACCCACCAAAATTACTTCTCGATCCCAGTGCATGGAAATTGTATATTGATGGTGTTAGGAATGATAAACGATCCGGTGCCGGAGTGGTGCTGGAAACTCCTGAGAAACGATTGATATCCTATGCTATCCGGTTGGAATTTCACGCCACTAACAACGACTCCGAATATGAAGCCCTGATAGCCGGGCTGAGGATCACAAAGGAATTAGAGATCGTGAAGCTGGACATATTTTGTGATTCTAAGTTGGTTGTAAATCAGGTCACTGGAAAGTTCTGAGCTAAGAGCCCAAGATTGATTTCGTATTTGGAGAAAGTGAAGGAGTTGTTGACTGGCTTTGATCACTACAGTATATCCCATATTCTGCGGTCAGAGAACCAAAAGGCGGATAAGTTAGCGAAGATGGCTAGCTCCAACGATCTTGAAGATGCCGAGCTAGCCCCAGTTGAAGTACTTCAATTCCCTAGCATAGGTTAGATGGAAATTGATACGATACTAGAGACTGAGCCAGAAAGGGAGTCATGGATGACCCCTCTAAAGAATTTCTTGATGAATAGAACGCTTCCAGCCAAGAAGAGCGAGAGGCGTAAAATAATCAGTAAAGCTTCCCGATACGTTCTGCAAGGCGGAGTCCTGTACAGACATGGATTTTCGATGCCTCTTCTCCGGTGTATGGCTCACGACGACATCAAGCGTGTACTGCAGGAAGTACATGAGGGTGAATGTGGTGACCATACTGGAGGACAAACATTGGCAAAAAAGGTGTTGCGGTATGGTTACTTCTGGCCTACCATAAACAAAGATGCGGCAAAATACGCACGACGTTGTGATGCATGCCAACGATTTTCAAAAATTCCCAGGGCACTTCCTAGCCAGTTAAAGACAATGGCGAGTCCATGGCCTTTCTCTATGTGGGGAATTGATATCATCGTAAGCCTCCCTACAGTAAAGGGCGGAGCAAAGTTCGTTATTGTAGCTGTTGACTACTTCACCAAATGGGTCGAGGCTGAGCCGTTAACTACAATCACAACCAAGCGAGTGATTAATTTTGTTGTTAGAAAAATTATTTGCCGATTTGGGATCCCGAAGATCGTCATAACTGACAATGGAACCCAGTTTGATAGCAATGAGTTTAGGGATTTCTGCCAGAAGTACCACATTGAGAAACGGTACACCTCTGTGGCACATCCGCAGTCGAACGGACAGGTCGAAGCAGAAAATAAAGTGATTAAGTCCATTATCAAAAGAAGATTGAAGCGGGCCAAAGCCATGTGGGTCGACGAATTACCCTTGGCATTATCGGCCTACAGGACAATGTATAAATCGGCGACAGGCCATACTCCCTTCTCTCTTGCTTTTGGAGCAGAGGCAGTCATCCTGGTTGAGCTAAAAGTACCATCTCACCAGTCACTTACTACGATCCGATGACTAATAACGAGCTGCTCCTTGAATCCCTAGATACAATAGAGTAGAAAAGGGATGAAGCAGACCTGCGTGCCTTGAGACATAAGCAACAGGTTGCTAGATACTACAACAAAAGAGTTCGAGCCCGAACCTTTGAACCCGGAGGCTTGGTTCTGAAGCGTGTCTTTCCACCCCCAACTCATATGGGTGCGAAGTGGGAAGGACCATACTCCGTTCTACGAAGGATGGATAATGGAACCTTCAAGCTAGCAACCGTAGATGGAGAAGAAATCCACAGAGTGTGGAATGCCCAACATTTACGGCCTTATCTGACGTAAAGTCATCAGATTTATCCTTTTGTTTCATAGGAACATGTAAAAGGCATGACTTGCCTAGAATAGTCCAATGTCTTGAGTAAAGGATTATAAAGTGGACGTAGGTCACGATTTGACCGAACCACTATAAATATATTGTGTGTCGTTTACCTTTATTTGCACTGTAATTTATCTACTCTTCTATCTTTATAAAGTTTGCTGTAAAATCCTACAGCGATCACAGAAACGTTTAATTTTAGGTGCCTTCCTTCAGAATGGAGAGTAATCCGCAGCCGGAACGATGAAGGTGCAATAAAGTGAATCACACCACTGATTGCATTCTAACTCTCCAGAGCCGAGAGAGAACGTAAAGGATGCGAAAATGACGTCCATATGGAAAGGCGATGCACCATGATAAGAACCGCCTTGACCAAACTCTAATCTTGGCGACCGCCAGGAGAGTATAAAAGCATCTATGATTAAGCGCTGAGAAAGAGCTCTTACCCCGCTGAAGGATCGGGGAGCGACCGAACGACTTAGCTCGAACTCTAACCATGACGACTGCCAGGAGAGTATAAAAGCGTCTATGATTAAGTGCTGAGAAGGATGCTGGAGACTCAGCGCCCCCAGAATTTCTGCCCCGCTGAAGGATCGGTGAGCAGATCATGACGGATCGGGAAAGTATAGAGGTACCGGAGATTTGGTGCCTCAAGGACTACAATCCCACTAAAAATTCCAAGTCCCCCGTATTTAGAGACAGGGGACAACGTGCATAGAAATTTTTAAATTTTTTCTGTCGCTTGAAGGATTTGTAATATAATTTCAACTTGATTATAGTCAAATGACTTGTGACTAAGTGTGAAGAGTTTATTGAATGCAGGTACACGATGACGCAAAAGAAATAAACTTTCATTCATAAACTGCAAGCTCACATGATAAAGAAGAACCTAAACAAAAGTGAGGGCCATTCTCACAATTACATTTCATGGCCAGTGGAAAGCCTAAAAATCCTAAGGACAAAATATGAAATGATATCTGCATCCTACTTATGTTGGAGGGGAGGGGGCTATGTGGGCTTTTTGCTCTTCTTTTGCTTCCCCGACTCCTCCTTATCAACATCCGAACGATCACATTTTTTCCTCTTCCTCTTATCAACAAGAGGCTCTGGCGAAGAACTAGAGGATTGAGAGGCTAGTTGTGAAGTTATTGATCGGGAGGAAAATCTTACGACCAACCCAGTTTTGGGATCGATCTTGGAAATAGGGGCACATATACTGGATCCTGTTCCCCTTTCATAAGGAGCAACTGCTTCTCCTCTTCGGCCTGTTGTTCAGCCAAGGTTTCCTCATCATCGCCTTTGATTTCTTTGGTAATGGCGACTTCCTCTTCATCGCCGTCGTGGCGCCCGACCATATCTCTCAAAGCCTCGATGGGCTCAGCATCTAAGGGGACATCAGCACCAACGCTTGGTGGGATGTCATCCTTCTCTGCCTCTGTCTTCTTCTCAGCATCCTTATCAACTGGCCCGCCACCTATATCATGAGAAACAAATGTTATTTTGGGACAGAATGCGGTTTGCTCAGTTGATTGTCCGACAAGACGACGACAAGTGACAATTGCTTTGACAAATTGCAGAGAAAATATAGAGATACCTTCCGCTGATCCTCCATCCAAACTAGCAGAAGAACCTCCGACAGCTGGAGGAGTTGGACCCAGAGGAATCAATGGATCGTCGGGATTGTATTCCTCAATTTCGGAGGCCTTGGGCTCCGCAGCTGAGCTCGAGCCTTCTTCAATTTTATCTTTGCCCTTGGCCTGAGTTTTCTCTTTATCAATCTGTTCTTGGAGTAGGCGTCTTTCTTTCTCTAAATCCTCAGGTTCGTTATCCCTAAGAATGGTCCGCATCAACTCATTCTCATCAATCTCATCGACTCCTAATCGATGTTTCTCACTCTGGACGATTGCATCCCATATGTTGGCTAAAGTGACATGGTAGTCCGGGATCCAGGAGATGTTACGGGACTTGATGACCTGGCCAAGAAAGTCAAACAGCATTTCTTCAAATCCTTCAATATCTTTCTCTCTCTTGAGAAGCTTTTCATTAGAAACAGTAGCCATTTCAATGGCACTTTCCACATCATTTTCAGCAAGAATCGCGCGCTTCTCTGCATGCGCGAGTTGATCATTCAGAATCGCCCTCTCTTTTTCGGTCAAAGCTAAACTATCTTTCAAGCTTACCTTTTCTTTCTCCCAAGCAGCTTTTTCAGCTTCGAAATGATCCTGTTCAGTTTTCAATTCGGTGTTAACCATCCTGAGATCTTCCACCTCCTTCTTCAATGACGCACGCTCTTTGCCGTTAGAATCGAGCTCATTATGAAAACATTGCCTGGCCTCCTCCAGCTCTGTCTTGTCATTTTTAGCATCTCGTTGAGCCAAGGCAAGCAAAGATTGTGCATCTTCCAAGTCCTTTTCCATTTTTACCCTGGCCCTTTCATTGTTATCTATCTTCACTTTGGACCTGTGTGCTCCCATCTCTAGCGTTCCGATGACGTCTGAAAGATTGACAGCATGTTTCTTCATCGCCTCATATTGCTTGGCTACATGGCGAACGTGTCTGATGCCTTCAGCATCCCAATTCCTAGGGTCTGGTTCCAGAGTTGGAACGAGCATCATCCTTTCGAAGAAGAAATCTAGGAATTGTTCTCGTAATTTTTCCAGCTTAGCCTGAGTCTCAGGACCATGGATATAGTCTCGTGCCCCGGGGGCACTCAAACTTTGTTGGCTGGAAGGGACAATGTCAGTTTTCTCCTTCTCAGAATCCTTGTTTGGATCCTTGTTTTTATCCTTAGGCTCGTGGTGCTTTTTGGATGATCTACTGTGAGATGGTGCGCTCTTCGGAGGAGTTAAGTCTTTGGGAAGTTGTTTTCCCCCTGTAGGTGGCACCGGATGACTGGGAGGCTTTCCAAAGGTTTGCTTTGACGGAGATCTGGACCATGAAGAAGTAGGCTTGTGAGAATCTCGGGACCAATGGTTGTCTCCCCCTCGGCTGCTGCTACGAGCACGCTCAGGATTTGGATGAAGACTAGGTGTGCCTTCATGAAGAGAGTAATAGGAATAAGATTGTTTGTGAGACATATTTCCTACAAAAGAAACAAGTACATATTAAAACCTTGAATACTGTTGGTATAGAAGTGTGGGGTCAGACAGTGCATGTGATTTGTGCATCCCATATAATTCCCCCTAATAGACCAGGGCCCGAAGTTAGGCTCGTCTGTGTAGTCTCTCGTTCTTCAACTGGAACAGTTGTTTCCTCAGAAATAGGGAAAAATGGCTCCCCTTCGAAGTCTTCCTGTGTATATAATCGTCGGGTATAGGAATCTTGCTCAATTCTTTAAACAACTGCTCCTCTGTTAAATCATCGGGAGCAGCAGGTTCAACCGGTAGAGAGGCCCTTGAGGGGAAACCCCCTGGAGAGGCTGGGATTTCTTTAGACTCGTCAGCACGGGCCTCATCTCCTCTATACACATTTAAGTCTTCGTCGTCCTGGTTAATTATCGGCGAAGGACGCTTATGAAGCTTAGTTGTCTCTACTGCCTGTGAAGTTCGTTCTCCCTCGGTCGGGGGCACGTATTTGTAAGGTTTGCCACCCGCACCAAGTCCAAACCTTATATCCAGAAGGTGGTGCTTGTGAAGATTCTCGTCAGTAATACATTTCTTGATCTTTAGGAAATTGGATTTGCTTTTCAGAAGAAGGGATAGTCGATTACTGCACACCGAGCCTTCCGTATTTGGAAAGGTGTGATCTGCATAGAGAAAAGAAGCATGTTAGCGCTTCGATTTCTTAAACAAGTTACTCATTCAAAGGTTTAAAATTTACTTGATTTAAGCCATCTTCTTGCACACCCAGTCTGTCTCTTTATATAAAACCAATCGGCCTTGGGATCCCCTATGTTGTTGTAACCGTCAGATAAGACCTTCCTATTTGCTACCGATTCGAAGAAAGAAAATTTTGGGGTTGCCGTAGAGCGATGCTTGAAAAGGTAATAGAATTTCAAATCTTTAAACGTGAGCTCTGTTTGTAGGATTTCCGCATATGCGATGTATAGAGTGTATAGGGCTGCGTAGGCATTGGGATGAAGCTGCATCGGAGCAATACCCAATCTTTTTAAGGTTTCAATGACGATTGGAGAAAACGGAGGAATAACGCCTACCAGCACATGAATCGGCTAACTGTCGTATACCCCTCCCGAGCCAGATGAGGTATATCTTCGCTACCAGTGTCCTCACAACATCCCAAGGGATCCCATGTTTCAAGCAAATTCTCTTAAGCTTTATGTCATCAAGTTTGGAAGCTAAAGAGTCAGTGAATTTCTCTATTTCTAGTGCATCAGGAATCTCGTCGGGAGCTCGGTCATCTACTTCAGACTCCTCATCAAGCGAGGTACTCTCAGATGGAATTGATTCTGTTTCTACCTCATATTCGGATCCAGAATCCTCACCCTCTGGATTAATTAGAAGGACCTCGGGGTTGTGGTGCTCAGACGTCTCAGGATCCATCTCTGTATCAGATCTTGAAGTGGAACGATTATCCGACATTACTGTTTAGGCAAGTAAACATGAGAGATAAGAATATAATCACTCGAACCCCGTACAAGTGTTTGTGCGTGCAAGTGTGTATGATACGGAAAAGTAAAGTCACAAAGCGGATATAATATGCTGTTAAGTCCTATCATTGTTCAGCCGAAGAAGTTCATATCATGGGCTCTAACCTAACTGTTCAGAATCATGTGACTGCAATGTATTGTTTAAAGTTTAAAACATATATTGGATCGTCATCTAAGCTCGGTTCGTAAGGAGTGTGCGGGTCGGATCGTGGAAAGCATGGCGGATCGAGGTGAATGGATCGCCCCCTTCTTTGGATCGTGATGCAGCGTGGATCGGGGTCCATGTTGGATCGAGCCAACCCCCCACGATCCACTTTACCACATCTCCATAAACTAGTGCTCCTCCATGCCACGACCCGATCCGCTACTCAAATTAACACTTTATCATTATCTCGACATCCTCCTATCTCCACGGTCCGATCCACTATTCAGCTCAGCGCGCCACTGCCACCACCACGAACGGATATGCAACGACCTGATCCGCTGCCTCGCCATCGCCACGACCCAACCTGGCATCCTCCTCCTTCTTCTTCCTTCTCCCTCATCCCCTCCTCCGAACTCGAACAGCCAATGCCTATGGCACCAGGTCAACGTCCAAAGCTTCGAACGCCACAAAACTCTATCGGTTTTCTCTTAAATTCAAGACGAACAAGGGAGAAATTACATGAAGACTTTCTTTTTTATGATTACCTTTCTGAAAATGATGAAGACAAATGGATAATCGGAGGATTAAAAAGCTAGGTTTTCCGTTTAAGAGAACTGGCGGCGAAAGAAGAGAAAGGGGAAAAGGAGAGATGGGTTCAGATTTAAATAGACAAAACCGCGACCCTTAGTCTTCCGTTTTTTGTTTTACTCGAGCCGTGGAAGTAGATAGGCCATGGATCAAAGCCCATCGCGTTTCGAAGAGAAGCCCATCACGCTTCGTGAAGAGGCCCGAATGCTTACCTAAGGACGAGACGAGCGGCTTACCCCACGGATCGTGATGTGTCTGCGCGAGCCGAACCGATAAATGACAGACAGGAGTGGAAACTCGGAAAATATACACGAAAATTTAGAAGTTTACCTGGCAATTTGGTGATGAAATCTCCAAAAATTTCTAGAAATAAGAATTTTCCAAGGAGAAAGGAAATGATTGAAGACTTAACTGGATATTTATACTAATCAAAGGAACACTGCTTTCCGAAGTGACATGACATTTCAGATAGACGCAACCACTGATTCATACTTTTCTAAGACGAAATGTCTCTGAAGTTTCGAAGCATGTTCCATTCTCGATAAAACATACTTCGAGAAGAAAAACGTTGGCTAGATTTTTGACTAAGCCACCAAGGTTCATGCACAAGAAGAAAATATGAAGTTTCACACCTTTAACCCTGGAAGACCAGATCGGATCGCCATACTCCCCTCGGCTCGCAATCGCCCCTCTTTGACCACGATCCGATCCCCCCATCGCTAGCTCGACCCGATTCGATCCTCGAAGCTGATGGATGATGACCAAGATCAAGTCCACCACGATCCGATAATGCAGGATCTCGCGACACGTGTCACCAACTGTCATATTGACCAATTCTTCATTAAACTACGATCACGATCCGATCCGAGCAAGAAGACACGATGATGGCCACGGACTTGGTCATCCACGATCCGATGTTTAAGGAGATCGCGACACCTGTCCACAACGGCTAATTTGACTAATTCTTCCTCAAGCTGCGAACCGGTCCAAGATCTTTGGGATGTGGGCCACATATGACCGCGATCCGTCATCAGAAATCAGCTATACATAGCCCAGAGCTTGGCATTTTTCAAGATCTTTTGGCAGTTTTGAGTATTGATTTCACCAGTACTGTCATGCTGCTATTTCTTATCAGTTTTACTTCGAGCTTACTGAGAGAAATCATAATTGTAAGAGTGAGTTTGAGAGAAATCATTGGTTGTACTAGCATTCAAAGTATAATCAATAGCATATAAAGTGGACGTAGGCTCGTTAACGCCGAACTACTATAAACCTTGTGTGTTCTCTGCTTTTTCGTCATTTTTCAGTTATAATTCTCTACGAGGCAGAACAATTTGGGTGTTAGAGCCAAATTTTGATCTAACAATATTAAATACAAGGCTCTGAATAGAAAATATATCGGCTTATATTCAATATCAAATTCTAAAATCTACAAATATTGTATTGGAATAATGATATATATATCTTCCAAATTCCTCCACAATGTCCATATAATCATGGAATCCAACATCGAAATATTCTGAAGATACTTTCGATTTAAATCCATTCCAATTCATATATTGGAAATTCTGGTTATTTTTAAAACCCCTTTCAAATCCAATTTATTTGAAAATATTGGATTATAATTCTAGTTCATAACTAATTCATTTCGATATAAATATATTTTTATTTCTTCAAATATTGAGTTTTTCATCCCAATTCTTTCCAAATCATTTATTATGATTTTACACAAATTACTAATATTTTTGATAATTTTATCAAGGCTCGTACAGTCGATTTCCATAAACGGTCATCGAACTGCACTTACAACGACCTTTTCCAAATTTGATTTGGACATAATTCCAAATCAAACCGTTAGATTTCAAATCTCTAATATTTGTTGAAAGCTCTTTTCGATACAAAGCCAACAGTTCTGGTTTTAGGAGAATCCGACGGTCGGATCTCCCTTAATGTCCATTCGAAGTCAATGGTCGAAATTTACGAACTGCCGCGGTGCGACGCGTTCTATTCAATCCATTATATATATATATATATACCTTATATATATTTCGTCAATTTCCATTTAAAACGTATTTTATAAATCATTTTAACTTCGTTTTAAAAATGATTCTAACTTCATTTTCAATTTTAAATCAAAATTGAATATTCTATATCATTAATATATAAATGATAATATTTTCAAAATATCAGATTTTGAAATCAATTCCTTTTTAATATTCATTATAAAAATGAATAAAATCTATATAAATATCGTTCGCATCCAAATGGCGCACATCTAATCAACACGGCTTTATATATTTAAATATTTTCGTGTCCATCCCAAATCGGACATCAAAATCATATTTTGATCTTTTACTGAATATTATTTTAAAATATTCGTTATTTTAAAATATTCATTCTTTCTGAACTGGAATCAGACACAGTCAATTACCATATGATGTTGATTATATGGATTTCATATAACACATGTATAGAACAACAATGATAAATAATCAACCATCATCCAGAGTGTATTCTATACCGCATAAACATTAAACATAAATATTTAATGCTTACCACAGTTTGTCAACCAATCGATCGACATACAACTAATTAAACGATTGGGATTAGTATACGTCAAGTATCATCCTAATACCTGTGTGGGGTTTTCAAACAACAAACACAGATTTTATTTGTGCAGTTGGGCGATGTGTAAAATATATCGTCCCAATCCATATCACTCAAATGGGTGTACATAAGCAAATCGTTCGACCTGTAAATGAATATTTATTTTATTTATATACCCTTTATAAATTATATTTTTAACGAAAAAATATTTTATTCAACATATGAATATCCTATACAGTCCATTTCACACCACAAACAATTTTCACACAAACAAACCAATCCAAACACACAACCAAACAAGTCGTCCATGGTCTATGGACGACGGGGAGCAATTCTGAGACGACCCCAAACCCCGTACTGACGATGGCAATGGTAATCCATGGAAACACATAAACAGATAATAGCAGAATAGAATTAAATAAATACACCATATAATGAACAATAGAATATACTGGATAAACGTAATCATCAGAGTTACAAAGTATACAGGATCATACTTAGTACAAATACAGTTCAGCTATACATAAATGTCTACAGCGGAAAACAAACAAAATATGTTCAATAGGAGCTGAACAGCATAAAATAGATAAATGATAGAATCCATCTTCAGCTCCAACTATCCAGAAAGAGCCAGCTAAACCTGAATACAAGGCTGCCCGTGTAGGAAAAGGGGAACCCGAGATTGAAAGTGAAACAAACTACGAGTCAGTCATGGGACTGGTATGAGAAATCTACTCAACACTTTTATAATATGGATAATCACAGGACCACGCCACTTTCGTGGAACGGGTTTACTCCATTGGATTACCAGTGCTTTAAAACAAATCTTTCTTTTAAACATTGCAATGCTTTTTATAAAAATGAAGCCATTATAAGACTCAGTTCCCATCACACAATGCAACGCAAACCGGAGGATAGATTTTTTACCTTATAACGGCCAAAATATGCTTGATACGAATAAAACAAAAGCAATTTGATATTATTACTAGTGTTTATATGTTTCAAAAACAATTTCAAATCATAACTATCAATCATAGACGGCATTAATGCCCCATACCACTATGTCGCCATATATAGGTATACAATCAAAACCGCACAGTCACGTATTTGGAAATTGGATCTCCATCATGAACCAAGGCAAAAGATAGTCCTTATCGACTTCGCGACTCTCTAGCCCGAGCCATAGGCAAGCGCGCAGGCAAGCCTTGGAGCGACAGGGCCGGTCCACCAATGTGGATTATTATGCCTGAACAATACGTTTACCCGCCCTTTGGGGCGTAAACGTGCCAACGAATGACTCCATCGGACTCGGATCATCCGATCAAACCAAGGCGCCTCGCAACAGCAACAACCACATAAGTCAAACTCGTCAGGGCGTGTAAAACCACTAACGCCACTTCTAACTAGAAAGAAACGCATGCCCTCCCTGAGGTCCTTCTCCCATTTCTGGTTCAAGCTGGGGTGTGAGGCTCGCGAATTCACGTTGTACACAAAGCTACGCCACACAGGCGGTGCTTTGATCATCACCACAAGACTTTGCTTTTCAACAGAAGCCTTGATCACTGCATCTTAGCATGCCACACAGGCAATTCACACCGTGCAACTGATGGCTATCAATCACACAGAATAAATTCCAATGTTAGACACACTGTCCATTTGCAAGTACATTCTGGGTCTGAACGAAACCGGAGGCACTATATACCTCGCAAACTTATTGATCACCACTTACATCTGGACGATCACCACTCATTATCCATATTTCGGGATGCCTACCAATCAGGACCTCGGTTACCTTCCAAACGAGGTGAAGATCTCCGGTCTTCGACCACCGTCTTCATCTTCAATATCTTATTGTCGATTCAGTTATTCAGAATGGGATAAACTGGGTCTTTCTAAGCAACTCGCGTATATAATAAACAAGTGCAACACTAACATACACACACATCGTTTCAATTCATTAGTCACTAACTGTCAATCAGTAAGAGAATGATTTCCCAAATATTAACCCCGAAGGCCGAAACCAAAATCAGATCAACACCCAGGAAACCATTCGACTTAGCCAACCTTCAGTTAGTTTCTAAATTTCACATCCATATCGTTAATAATAATTTATAACTATTTATCGCTATTTTTATTTATTTTAAAATAGCCAATTTATTCAAAACGACGCTTCGGGCCATAACGCGGCCGTGGCGCTGTTTTTCTTCAGATTTGATTTACACATATTTGAAAATCTAACTGTTGGATCTTCACAAAATTTACATCATTAGAAAGATCTTTTCAAAATGAATCCAACGGTTCCAATTTCGGGAAAATCCGATGGTCGGATCTCCCGGTACAATCGTTTGAAGTTTCAATTTCAAAATACGAACTGCAGCGTCGTTATTCGATTATATATATATATATATATATATATATATATATATATATATATATATATTTAATTGATTCTGGCGCTGTTTTTCTTCATATTTGAATTAAACATTCCAGACAATCCAACTGTTGGATCTTTACAAAGTTGGTGCCGTTGGAAAGATATTTCCAAAGTGGACCCAACGGTTGCGATTTCAGGAAAATCCGATGGTCGGATCTCCCAGTAAAATCGTTTGAAATCACGGTTTCAAAATACGAACTACAGCGTCGTTATTCGATATATTTCGATTCTATATATATATATATATATATATATATATATATATATATCGATCCTTCGATTTCAAAACTATATTCCTTTCATATATTTGATAAAAATGATATTTTTATCTAACTGGCTTCTATTTCAACACTTTACTATTTTTAACAATCCATGTATATAGTAAGAATGTGATTTTTATTACAAAACAATTCATTTCAAAACAAGAGTATTTTATATAGTTCATATCGATGATAAAAATATGATTTTTATTATAAAACAATTTATTTCAAATTATGAACACCATTCAACACATGAATTTCAATTCAACGAATGAATATTGATTCAACACATGAAGGTTTTCTATAGTTTATATATATAGATAAAAAGGTGATTTTTATATTTAAAACACGAACGCCATTCAACACATGAATTTCAATTCAACGAATGAATATCGATTCAACACATGAAGGTTTTCTATAGTTTGTGTATATAGATAAAAGGTGATTTTTATATTTAAAACACGAACGCCATTCAACACATGAATTTCTATCCACCGAATGAATATCGATTCAACACATGAAGGTTTTCTATTCAATGAATAAATATAGTTTCAATAAATGAAACTAATTCTAACACATGAATATTATTCAAAATTTCGGCAGCATAACGGCAGGGTAGTTAAAACCGGGACCGTCCTTAGTACGAATCTTCGCTCTACCTTAAAACCTCGCGGTTTTTGACAATGGGGAAACATGCATCTAGTTCGCACGCAGGCGGCATGTATATATTTTTTTTTCATTTCCACAAACTAATCCTATGTGGTTTCAACCAAATATTTCTCAACCACAAATGGGTAATTTTCAACCACAATCAATCAATATCAACCACAAACAATTCCAATCAACCATTCGCTATCAATCAATTTTCACACCAATCACAACCAATAAATATCGTCTATGGTTTTTGGACGAGGGGCGTATATGTATATTTATATATTTATATATAGCAATTCACTTCTATTTCAACATATATATAATTTTTACAACGCATATACATCTTATATATCGAACGTACAACTTATACAACGCTTATACAAGAGGTGTACAACGCTTATATAACTCATACATCGACTATATAATTTATACATCGTCGTTTTCCATATTGTTTATAAATTAGAAATCTCACATTGGGTTTCACTCCACCAAATATAGCAGAAGGCTCAGAAAATATGCGGTCTCTTCTAGAATGTAGAAGACGTCCACACGGTCACGATGTTTCCTATTTCATCGATTTTCATTAATGTAGCAAAAAGATATGATTTTTCAAAGTTTGTAATGATTTAAAGTGTTAAAATCAGTTGAAAATAGCCAAACCCATACATTTCAATAAATGTTCAAAACTAGGTTTGCAATTTTCGATCAAACCGTGAATCGATGGGAGGATCGGCCGGTACAGCGACGAAGAGGGGGGAGGCGCGCGCCTGCGCGTGGTAGTGGGGCCCACTCCGGTGGTGCCAGGCGGTCGGGGCGGCGGTCTGAAGTCGCCGGCTTCGGCGAGGTGATTCTCCCAAAATACTGCACGATAAATTCTCTAGCTGGTATGGATTTGAAGAGGAGATCGAGAGCTTCGAAATGGATCCAACCGCGCTTGATTTCATTGAGAAACGAAGGAGCAATCTAGCCGGGAATTTTCAATCCCCTTTCCGCCATCGAGAGCCTGATACGGGGGGCGGGGGGGGGGGGGGGGTTCGTTTTTTTATTTATTTTAAATTAATGAAAGAAAAATTTCTATTGGCCGATGGTTTTAGAAAGGGGTTTTCCGACATGACCTCCAATCCAAACCCAACGACTGTCGTCCCTAGCATTTTACCCCCATTCCGAACACAATGGGATATGTTTCATAGGCCCATTCGACTGTTTCAGTCAGTTTTCATTCAATTTAAAATATATATAACATTCAATATTCGATTTGAACGTACATTTCAATTTGCCAAGGCCACAAACTGATTCGAAAAATTCCAAAGAAATAAATCTGGCTATGTTTTGACGATACGGTCCCAACAAAACTAGTTTCGTCGAATTCTGAGACCGTTTGCAAAGAGGCCCATTTCTGGTCGATCCAATTTAACTATAATTGACCAAAACACGTTTTCCTTTTCCACGCTCACATACTAGCTTCAAAAATTATAAAATTTGAAACCTAGCAATAACTTCACATCCCGGATCCTACAAAAGTGGTTTCGTCGAATTCCGAGGTCGTTTGCAAAATGGCCAATTTCACGGGCTATATAAATTCCATAGTGACCTTTCTGAAAATTCATTTGGCCATAACTTTTGCTTTCCACTATGAAACTTTCGTTAGAAAGGTATTCACTAACAGATTTAAATACTTTTGGTTTCACTCAAATCCGTTTTGTTTTGCACCCGGTACAGTCCGACAAAGTTTGAATTCAACTTTTGAAACTGCAGCGCCATTTCAGGCCTTGTTTATAATTAGAATTAAGTATATTCGTTTTCAAATGTCGATTCAAACTCACTTTTCATTGCTATTATTTAAAATATTTATTTTAAATATTTAAAATCCATTATTTTAGCTAATTAAATTTTTTTAAATTGGTTCAGATTTTCTGGGTCGTTACAAATTCATATACGCAGTTATAAAATAAATAACTATACAAAGAATTCAATGAGGGAGTTCTCACCTTTGAAGCTAAACCCAATGCAGCGACTCTTCTTATGTAGAAAATCTTTGCTTTGTTTCCAACGAAATCCGTTTCACGCGGTATTTGTTAAAAATCATGTTTTTAACGTCGCTATAGATATAATTAAAAATCACATTTTTATTCTTATGTCGTTCATATAAAAATCATGTTTTTACTCCGCTATTCACATAATAATAATCATATTTTTTTAATGTGATTCATATAATAAAAATCATATTTTTAAATCGAAACCATATACATAAAGATCACATTTTTATTTTGAAATCATATACATAAAAATCGTAATTTTATTTTGCTAATCATATAATAAAAATTATAACTTCATTGTCATTAAAACCAAATTTTTATTAACACAAAGATCTAATCTTTATAATGTTAAAAATATTATTTTTATATCATTAAAAATCGCATCTTTATATTCCGTAATATAACGAAAGTCATCTCTTTATATTTTGCGCTAATCTTATACTATAATGCAAAAACTTGAATTTTGGTGAAGCTTTTCTGCTTTTCCACAACAGTCCTTCAGTCTTCAACATCTACAATGCGACAACGAATTCAAATTCAGGGCAGACATGTCATTTTCCATTCCAGTAGCCATAACTCAGTTCGGTTTGTCAACACGTTTTATTTTTTTAGTTTATATTTTCCAACCCACTTTATCCGCTTCGTCCTCCACTTTCTTCTCTATTTCGTCCTTTCCTCAACTACTGTCAACCCTAAATTTCATTTACGCTTCAGGATCTATTATCGGTTTTCCTCCCTATTCCGCGTCTCCCCCCCGCCTTGCCTCACATTAAACTTTTCTACTACCCTCACACCCACGACCCGCGCGAACGATGCTCACAACCATCTTCTCGCGTCTCCCCAGATCTATGACTACTTTTCCGTTCTGCAACTTTTATCAACCGGTACTCCACCTCCACCGCCATAGCTGAGGTAAAATCTTTTTGCTCTTTCTAAGTTCTTACTAATTTCTAATATTTTTTCCCAGATCTACCACCTATCCTCGCTTATGGCACTGGATCCCCTCTTATTCCGCCTTGACGAGTACGACTGCGGTAAAACCGTTATTTGAATGTCCCAAACCCGTAATTCTGTGGTATTGCAATTTTCGTTTCCTTACTATCAAATTGTTTATTGTTATATAAGTTAACATTTACATATTTTAATTCTATTATTTTCTTCATTCTGCTTAGATTATTTGATTGTATTTTTCACATCTGAATAAATCTTTTTATGCCAACCAAAGCAGATTGGTGTCTAATTATCACTTTGCCAAACAAAACATGGACACAGCTTCATTTGGACAGCCAGTTTACCTTTCAAAAGGTTTGATACTGTGACTTCTTTTTGGACGGGTGTTATATGAATGTGATACTTTTTTGGACAGGTTTAATAATTTGAGTATTTGCACTATTAAATGGCATGGTTCTTGGGAATAATTGTTGTGGGTTTATGTTTTTAGGTAACTAGTATGGGTTAAATTGTTATGTTATTTAAAATACATTAAAACATGACCGTCTGGATGAAACAAGGTCCTCTGTGACTAAACTTCTTTTCTTCGACATTAAATTAATTTGTCATTGATAATTACATACCTTCAACTTTTCTCACGTGTATGTATTGATAGATTTTTTTTGTTCATTAGAAGGAATTAATTATTATTTTTTATCTTCCATATATTTTCTTCCATATAAGCAAATTTAATATACTGATCACAACTTAAAAATGTTTATGCTGAATGTACAGTTGAATAATGCGTATTATGTCATGTATAAGTTTTCTATTTGTGTTAAAATTATTTGTCTGTTTTTGCTTTTTTATCAGAAGGTGATCCTCTTAAACACGATAATACTCATACCTTAAGAAGCCATAACTCGAAGTCTGTATGGTTTTAACTATCACCAAAAAACATGACCTTCACTAGATAATGGATGAAACGACAAATAAAATTGACAAAAGCAATATTTTTACATATAAATTGAACATGGACTGATTTAAAAAGTGTTTCCAATGTAGAAGAACCAAGTAATATGGGGTCAGATGGATGATGAGCTGAAGAGAGCCATTTTTGCTACGCATCTGGGTTATGAGGTAATGACATGCAGTGTGAACCAGGGTTCTGCATGTTACTGAACAATTCGATGTTGTCGGCCTCGGCCATGGGACTAATTTGTAGATGCAGTCTAAGGGACTATTTGTATACGCAAGGCAAGGTACTGTGTGCTTTCTGTTACATGCTTCTTTTAATATTATCAGATATGACTTCTTCATCCAAATTATTGTTATGATCTTTTTTGAAACACCCCACCTCCGTTAGGGTCACTCTCAAAGGGAATGCCCTAATTTTGGTGGAGGTTTATAAGTACAAGTCACAGATATACAAGACAGACATAAGAACACATATTTGTAAGCAGCGGAAAATCAACAAACTTTTATTTCATAAAAGCAAATACGTGTTACAACAACAACACCATAATAGTCTTACACTTTTTCCAAAACATAACATAACACTTTCATAATCTGTCTTGATTACATTATTTAAAGAAGCATAAATAAAACATAGATAAACTGCAAAAGTCCCCATAGTGGATTGTCCAAAGCCATAGTTCAAAACAGGAAAGTCCAAGCAATACATTTCTCTTCTTCAAGCTGGATGTTAAGGATGGTCAAACTGCTGTGTTCCCTCCCTGTTGACCTGGGGGGGGGGGGGGAAACAGAAGAAAAGAAGACGAAAGAAAAGTAGAGTCAGACATAAAGCCTGAGTAAGTCTAGTACTATTTTGTCTATGAATAAAGAACTGGGTATGATAAGTATAAACAAGAAGTGGGCAAGCACTATAAACTTGGTTAAGTTGTCTAGGGTCGAATATACTATCGTACCCCATGTTAATCTCTGAACCCATATAAACTAGTTTCCAACTGGCACCCCATAATCAGGGTGAAGTGATCCATTTTACAATGATCGGCTCCTACTCGCATAGTTCCATGTGTCTTACGGCCCCCGATGTTGTAGTTACCTATGTTGGTCCCACCATGGGGTGTATCAAGTCCCATGGCGGCGGCCCGACACAACCTTAGAATGCACAGGTATTCTACTGGTGTCCAGTGCCTTATTTTTCTGCGCCAGAGTGTGTGCACGCCCGCACCCCGTTAGAACCTACACTGCTACACCACCGCCGTCGATTTGACCTCTTACAATCAGCCCAGTAATCGTGCCCCACCCTGCCTAGTTTCAGGGTATCCTGATACACCTTCTAGGGTTACTGCTGAAAAGGGCCCCCCGTTACTAGGTTTTCTATCTCTAGCCAACATGCTAAGTTGGTTAAGTGTTTTCTAACCTAACCCCACCAGTCCGTTTAGTTTAGCATGTTTCATTTTGATTAAGTCTTTAGTTCACTTAATCCTAACAATCCTGACTTAGCCTTAATTGTCTTATTAAGGCCCTGACCTCTCACATTAGACAGGTATTGTTGTGGCTGCCTGTTGCCGGTTGGTTCCGGGCAGTCTTACGCCACAACTCAGTCTAACCTCGGGTCCTTATTGGGCTCCATGTTTAACCTCCCACATTGGATAGGTATTGTTGTGACTACTGGACAGTCGGGCGGTTCCGGGCAGGTTTACATCACAACTCAATCCAACCTCGGGTTAAACACATCGTATGTTCTACATATTTTGTCTTTCTTCTTTATTTTCTTATATGTAAATATTTGCGGCCAATTATTAAGTAAATGGTGTAAAGGTTACACCAATCATGGGCCCAACCCATGCTTGAATTTGGGCCCTTCTGTTTTATATTTTCATTCATTAGTAATTTTAACCCAACGTTATTTTCCCCCGTTTAACACGTCCGTTTATTATATATATATTGGGCTCATCCTTTTAAAGCCCAACTTAGCCATGCGAAAAGGGGAGGCTTAACACGTGATCACATACACAAAGAGGGGAAGGTGAGCGCATGAACTTGCAATATGACGTTGGAAATACAAAATAGAAACTGGTGTACTTGCATATATACTTTGGTCATAAAGCATAGGTGACATGAATCAAAGCATGTGAACTTGTAGTTGAGATATGAATCTAAATTGGGTATCATTATTGGCACATAGTCATAACTACAACATGAACCTATACTTTTATTTAGGCATAATGTCAAACATAAGCATGGCATAAATATTTCTAACATAAGCATGGCATAATGTCAAACATAAGCATGGCATAAGTATAGTTAAATTTGTTCACATAACCATGGCATAAATATTTCTAACATGAAATCATAATTTTTACTTTAGTCATGCAAACTTGCAAAAAGGGATTTTTGAACCTAACCTAGCTATGTACCACATATGTCATCATATAATTCTTGTTAACAATATAGACTTAACATGGATTTCAATTATGCCAAATATCAATCATAGCCTAGCCATATTCATAAGTTTGCAAATAGGTTTTCTAGTACAAAAGCATGGCTTAATACATGATGCCCAATTTTTAACATAATTTCATATGGATTATAACAACCTAAACTTATTCCAATTTCCTCACCAAAATGATGTTTGTGTAAAAATACACATTATGATGGCATAGTAGCAAAACCCCAAACTTGCATGACTTTCAATTTAACAACTACATACATGTAGCTTCAACATAAATTACATATTTTGCGAATATCCAAACGTCATACTTGCATAAAACTACCGCATGTAGTTTTTCATAATGAACAACATAATTCAAGAATATCCAAACGTATACAATATTCCAACGCACAAATATGAATTACTTTATCGCCACAAATCAAGTATACATATCTACACAATCATTTGTTCATACCAAAGTAATACTCTACTTACAATGGTTGCGGCGAATTCTCTAATTTAGGAATAAGAAGATGCGGTTTGATTTGATTTGCTTGATTTGCTTTAGGCTTTAGAATTTTCCTCCTAATCTTCTCTCCAATTTGGTGGCTACTCCTAGACGCTCCTCAGCAACATGGCGGCTTTGTTTTTATTTATGAATGAATAGATTAGGGTTTAGTCTAGGGTCCTTTTTATAGGGTTTATGAATTGATTAGAGCCATTGATGTTGCCTGGATTGATCATAGCCATTCATCCTAAGGAGAGACCAATTAGAGCTTGCCACCTAGCCCTAATGACAAAGCAGACCACAGAAAATCGACCAACATAGAATAGGCCAGCCAGGTTAGACTGGGCTCGACCTGGTCTGGAACAGGTCGACACCCTTGTCGACAGCCCTGTCGACAGGCCTGTCGACCTGGTTAGACCAGGTCGACAGCCCAGTCGACCTGGGTGCGTCAGGCGGGACTTTTTCCGCCCTGGCCCATTGGGCCCCATTTTTGTTTTCTGAGCTTATTTTATTCTGTTTGAATTTTAAATTTAATTTAGAAACTTCCGAAGGCCATATCTCCTTCATACGGACTCCGTTTTTCGAAAACTCAGACACTATTTCGCGTATTTTTCCGAGACGAACGCAATGGCGTATCCCATTTCCCTTAGTTCTTTGATTCAAATTAATTATACTTTAATTTGTGAGTTTCACAGTTATAGAATTCGTGGGGTGTTACATTCTCCCCCACTTAAAAGGATTTCGTCCCCGAAATCTTCAAGTTAGGAGGAATGTATATCCTAACATCCAATCATCCATCTACTCATCCATCAAACACGAGCATCCATTGTCCTTAAAAGACTTCTAATGCTTCATGATCATATGCGAAGTGTGTGTGTACATGTACTTATCTAATGCAAAATCAGGCGGTCTACTGATTCAGTTGACCTCCTTAATGCGAATTATGTAAGTGCCATGAATCCATTATGTATGCAAATTTTCCTATTCATGATTCTACATGAGTGCACAATCATTCAATACAAATGCAGCATCCACATGACAACACATTAAAGTTCAACCACATATGAATGCAAGCATATATGCATATGCAATATGAAGTGACTGAGCCGATCTAATACCTAGATTGTGTGTGTATATGCAACCACGAGCAACCACTAGCAATCACTTGCAACCACTTGCAACCAACATACATAACATGTTTCAACTACATGTTTCCATCCAAAGGGTTTCTACCTAAAAGATAAGGTCGGGGAAATATACCTAAAAAGATAGATAAAAGCGCAACTTAAGGAAAAGGAAAGATCAAGGATGTACCCTCGAACAGAAAAGGGTAGGCTGTACGGATTCTAGCTTCAGTTTCCCAAGTCGCGTCTCCCTCGGCGTCGCTCCACTGGACTTTGACGAGCTTGACTTCGCGGTTGCGTAGCTTCTTCACTTCCGTTCCTAATATGCGGGTTGGAACCTTCCTTATGGTTGCTTCGCGTTCCACTTCGGCCTCTTCGAGGATATTTGGCTCTACCACTTCAGCAGACTCATGTAGACATTTTTGGAGATGTGAAACGTGAAAAACGTTGTGGACTCCAGCCAACTTCTCGGGTAGCTCTAATCTATAGGCCATTTTCCCAATTTTCTCGATGATAGGGAATGACCCTTTGAACCTTGGTGCTAGCTTTCCTGTGGTTCCAAAACGAACAACGTTTCTTAGCGGTGATACCTTGAGAAAAACTCTGTCTCCAACCTCAAATTCAAGGTCGGTCCTTCTCTTGTCGGCATAGGACTTTTGTCTGTCTTGGGCCGTCTTCATCCTTCTTCGTATTAAGTCTACTTTCTCTGAAGTCTCTCAGATCATATCTGGTCCAAGTATGAGCTTATCAGTAGACTCCCACCAACAAGTAGGCGATCGGCACGGTCTTCCATATAAAGCTTCGAAGGGCGCCATTCCGATGGTTGTTTGATAGCTGTTGTTGTAGGCAAATTCCACTAAAGGAAGGTGGTCTTCCCATGTCGCTCCGAAGTCAAGGATGCACAGTCTTAAGAGGTCTTCCAAAACTCTGTTCACTCTCTCTATTTGGCCGTCGGTTTGGGGACGATAGGCTGTGCTCAAGCATAACTGCGTTCCTACTGCTTCTTGCAGACTCCGCCAAAACTCACTGGTGAAGATGGGGTCTCGGTCACTAACAATGCTAGATGGTATTCCATGGAGTCGAACGATTTCCTTGAGGTAAAGTGATGCTAGGGATGAGGCAGTTCTCTTACTTTTGACAGATAAAAAGTGCGCGCTTTTAGTAAGCCTATCCATTATTACCCAAATGCTAGTGTTGCCTCTCCTAGACCTAGGCAGCCCATCGATGAAGTCCATTGAGATGCTATCCCACTTCCACTGCGGGACCTCCAGAGGATGTAGTAGTCCGCCAGGCTTTTTCTGTTCTGCTTTAACCTGTTGGCACACCATACACTTAGAAACGAACTCTGCCACGTCCTTTTTCATGCCGTTCCAGAAGAATGTCCTTTTTATAACTTTGTACATTTTATCTCCGCCTGGGTGTATCGTCATCTTGGAGTGATGTGCTTCCTCGAGAACCTTCTTTACTAAATCTTTTGTCTGTGGGACGCATAGTCTTCCGTCTCGCCTTAGCAAACCCTTATCGTCGATGGAGTATCTGTTGAGATGACTTGAAGTCTCACCCCTAATTAGCTTATCAATTATTTCCACGAGCTGAGGGTCTTCGCGTTGTGCTGTCCCTACTGAATCCACTAAAGTTGGCGCACTTCGAGAGATGCTAGCAAGCCTGGTACGAAATCGGAGGAGGGCCTAAAGTCGAAGCTGGCTATAAACTCTAGGCTTTGTCTTTCAACAAACAATGGGCTTAGGGTCAATTTCTTTCGGCTCAACGCGTCTGCCACTACGTTTCCTTTGCCCAGGGTGTAGGAGATTTCGAAATCGTACGAGGCAAGAAACTCCATCCATCTTTGTTGCCTCAAGTTAAGATCCTTCTGCGAGAAAAGATATTTCAACGATTTATGGTCAGTGTAAAGTTCGAACTTCTCACCTAGGAGATCGTGTCGCCAAGACTTGAGTGCAAAGACGATGGCGGCTAACTCAAGATCGTGGGTTGGGTAGTTCTTTTCGTGCGCTTTCAACTGCCTCCCGCCATAAGCTACTACCCTTCCTTCTTGCATTAAGACGGCGCCTAGCCCTGTCCCACATGCATCCGTATAAACAGTGAACATCTTGCTCCCATCTGGCAGCGTCAAAACTGGGGCTGTTGTGAGAGCCCTTTTCAGTCGTTGGAAAGCAAACTCGCAATCCAAGTCCCAATTGAACACTAGATTCTTCTTGGTCAATTTCGTGAGCGGAGCTGAGATTTTCGCAAAATCCCTTATGAACTTTCGATAGAAACCTGCTAGTCCTAGGAAGCTTCAGACCTCAGTTGCATTCCTTGGTGTCTTCCAATCCTGTACTGCTACTACCTTAGCAGGGTCCACTGCTAACCCTTGTTTGGATACTATGTGCCCAAGGAACCTCACCTCTTCTCTCCAAAAGTGGCATTTGGAGAATTTGGCTTTTAGTTGATGGACTCGCAAAGTTTCCATGATTGCCCTTAAGTGTTGAGCATGTTCCTCTTCACTCTTTGAGAAGATAAGGATATCATCTACGAAGACCACCACGAATTTGTTGAGGAAATCTCTAAATACCCTACTCATTAGGTCCACGAAGTAAGCAGGTGCATTTGTCAAGCCGAAAGGCATGACAAGCCATTCAAAGCAGCCGTCTGGGGTTCTGAACGCCGTTTTATCGATGCTATCTTCAGCCACCCTTATCTGATGAAAACCGGTTGCTAAATCGAGTTGGGAGAAAACAGACGCCCCTATAAGCTGGTCAAATAAATCGTCAATTCTAGGGAGAGGGTGCCTATTCTTTTTCGTTAGCTTGTTGAGCTCCCTATAGTCAACACATAGACGGAGTGAACCATCCGCCTTCGTAGCGAACACCACTGGAGCGCCCCATTCTGAAACGCTTCTCCTAATGAACCCCTTTTCTAGAAGCTCTTTAATCTGTTTACTGAGCTCTTTCCTTTCTCGTGGAGCCATGTGCCTAACGGGCAACGCAACGGGCTTTGCATTATCTACAAGATATATGCGGAAGTCTATTTCCCGCTTCGGAGGCAAGCCCTTCACCTCTTCAAAGACATCCGGATATTCCCGGACCACTTTAACTGATTGCAAATTTTCAACAGAGGCATCTAGCGATTCAAGATAACTAAGCATAACCGCATACGAGGGATTACAAGAAATTTCCAAAGTATTACCGAGCTGGGTTAGGAGCCTAACAACCCTTTTCTCACAATCAAGGATGGCCCTATTACTGGATAGCCAATCCATACCCAAAATCAAACCATAACCCGAAAAGCCCAAAACAAAGGCACTACATTGAAATTCTACACTTAGAATAGAAATTTTCAATCCCATACAGATCATAGACAAATGAGCTGGGCCCCCAATTGGGTTTGAAACAATTAAGGGGTCCTCTACCATACTAGTTTTTAGGTGCAGAGATTCTACTAAAGCGGACGAGATAAAGGAGTGTGATGCGCCAGAATCAAATAAGGTGCGAACGGGGTGATCATAAAGATAAATTACACTTTCTACAGAAGTATTTATACCTCGCTGTTGCAGAGGTGGCGCTTCCAGCACATGAACCTGTGCCCCTGGGGTGGATCCAGCCCTCTGCCCCTGTCCTCGTTTCTTTGGGCAGTCCTTAGCCCTGTGGCCTGTCTCACCGCAAGAAAAGCACCCACCATTCTCCTTGGCCTTCTTTTTCCGGCAGTCCTTTACTAAGTGCCCCACTTTGCCACAGAAATTGCACTTCCTCTTCTCTTTGTTGCCTTTCCCGCCCTTCTTAAAGTCTGTCTTCTTGGGCTGCAAACCCTCTTTCTTCCCTTGAGAGCTTTCTTCCTTCGTCTCCTTCTTGCTCTTATCCTCTTCATTCAGCAATGCCATTTGCACCAATCTTTCATACGTGGCTCCCATGGGTATATGGGTCATGGCCAAACTGTGTAATGGCTCATTCAACCCTTTGACGAAGCGGAGAGCCTTCTTGTGCGGGGTGTTGACTAGGTCAAGCCCAAACCTAGCCAGCTCATCGAACTGATTCACATATTCTCTGACCGTCTTGTCCCCTTGCTTAAGAAATAAGAATTTTTCCAACTGCAAACTTATTTCCGCATCTGAGAGAAACTTAGTCTCAAACCTTGCCCTAAAGTCCTCCCATGTCTCCACTGGTCTTTCAGCATTAGTGACTTCCCACCAGTAGGAAGCTTCGCCCTTCAACAGCCACACTGCCAATTGTACTTTTTGTCTATCTTCTACCTGAAAGATGATGAATAGGTCCTCCGTTTCTTTCAGCCAATTTCTAGCTGCCACGAAGGACTCAGTTCCATGGAAATCCCTTCCTCCCATAGCTTTAAAATCTTTACATATCTTAGCGAATGTGTTTCCCCGAGGAGGAGGTGGAGGAAAAGGTGTCGCAGCAGCTGGATGATTCCCGGCAGCTGGGGGAGGAGGAATGGTAGGACCTGGCTGAGTGGCTCTTGCTTCTAAGAACCGTCTAAACCAACCAGGTATTGGCACCCCTTCCGGCAAGTTAAGTTCTTGGGACATGCTGAAACAAAAAGGATAGATTCAAAACGAAGGATAAGAGATAATACCTATGGCTTTGGGGAGTGGACTTTGCCTTTTTAAAATAAAATAATATTTTTCTTTAAAAATGCTTCTTTAAATTTCCTTTTTGAAAATAATTTTTCGAAACTTTTTATCTTATCTGGTAAACCTGTGCTCTGATACCAAGTGAAACACCCCACCTCCGTTAGGGTCACTCTCAAAGGGAATGCCCTAATTTTGGTGGAGGTTTATAAGTATAAGTCACAGATATACAAGACAGATATAAGAACACATATTTGTAAACAGCGGAAAAACAACAAACTTTATTTCATAAAGTCAAGTACGTGTTATACAACATCACCATGATTGTCTTACATCTTTTTCCAAAAACATAACATAACACTTTCATAATCTGTCTTGAGTATATTATTTAAAGAAGCATAAATAAAACATAGATAAACTGCAAAAGTCCCCATAGTGGATTGTCCAAAGCCATAGTTCAAAACAGGAAAGTCCAAGCAATACATTTCTCTTCTTCAAGCTGGATGTTAAGGATGGTCAAGCTGCTGTGTTCCCTCCCTGTGGACCTGGGGGGGGGGGGGAAACGGAAGAAAAGAAGACGAAAGAAAAGTAGAGTCAGACATAAAGCCTGAGTAAGTCTAGTACTATTTTGTCTATGAATAAAGAACTGGGTATGATAAGTATAAACAAGAAGTGGGCAAGCACTATAAACTTGGTTAAGTTGTCTAGGGTCGAATATACTATCGTACCCCATGTTAATCTCTGAACCCATATAAACTAGTTTCCAACTGGCACCCCATAATCAGGGTGAAGTGATCCATTTTACAATGATCGGCTCCTACTCGCATAGTTCCATGTGTCTTATGGCCCCCGATGTTGTAGTTACCTATGCTGGTCCCAACATGGGGTGTATCAAGTCCCATGGCGGCGGCCCGACACAACCTTAGAATGCACAGGTATTCTACTGGTGTCCAGTGCCTTATTTTTCTGCGCCGGAGTGTGTGCACGCCCGCACCCCGTTAGAACCTACACTGCTACACCACCGCCGTCGATTTGACCTCTTACAATCAGCCCAGTAATCGTGCCCCACCCTGCCTAGTTTCAGGGTATCCTGATACACCTTCTAGGGTTACTACTGAAAAGGGCCCCCCGTTACTAGGTTTTCTATCTCTAGCCAACATGCTAAGTTGGTTAAGTGTTTTCTAACCTAACCCCACCAGTCCGTTTAGTTTAGCATGTTTCATTTTGATTAAGTCTTTAGTTCACTTAATCCTAACAATCCTGACTCAGCCTTAATTGTCTTATTAAGGCCCTGACCTCTCACATTAGACAGGTATTGTTGTGGCTGCCTGTTGCCGGTTGGTTCCGGGCAGTCTTACGCCACAACTCAGTCTAACCTCGGGTCCTTATTGGGCTCCATGTTTAACCTCCCACATTGGATAGGTATTGTTGTGACTACTGGACAGCCGGGCGGTTCCGGGCAGGTTTACATCACAACTCAATCCAACCTCGGGTTAAACACATCGTATGTTCTACATATTTTGTCTTTCTTCTTTATTTTCTTATATGTAAATATTTGCGGCCAATTATTAAGTAAATGGTGTAAAGGTTACACCAATCATGGGCCCAACCCATGCTTGAATTTGGGCCCTTCTGTTTTATATTTTCATTCATTAGTAATTTTAACCCAACGTTATTTTCCCCCGATTAACACGTCCGTTTATTATATATATATATATATTGGGCTCAGCCTTTTAAAGCCCAACTTAGCCATGCGAAAAGGGGAGGCTTAACACGTGATCACATACACAAAGAGGGGAAGGTGAGCGCATGAACTTGCAATATGACGTTGGAAATACAAAATAGAAACTGGTGTACTTGCATATATACTTTGCTCATAAAGCATAGGTGACATGAATCAAAGCATGTGAACTTGTAGTTGAGATATGAATCTAAATTGGGTATCATTATTGGCACATAGTCATAACTACAACATGAACCTATACATTTATTTTGGCATAATGTCAAACATAAGCATGGCATAAATATTTCTAACATAAGCATGGCATAATGTCAAACATAAGCATGGCATAAGTATAGTTAAATTTGTTCACATAACCATGGCATAAATATTTCTAACATGAAATCATAATTTTTACTTTAGTCATGCAAACTTGCAAAAAGGGATTTTTGAACCTAACCTAGCTTTGTACCACATATGTCATCATATAATTCTTGTTAACAATATAGACTTAACATGGATTTCAATTATGCCAAATATCAATCATAGCCTAGCCATATTCATAAGTTTGCAAATAGGTTTTCTAGTACAAAAGCATGGCTTAATACATGATGCCCAATTTTTAACATAATTTCATATGGATTATGATAACCCAAACTTATTCCAATTACTTCACAAAAATGATGTTTGTATAAAAATACACATTATGATGGCATAGTAGCAAAGCCCCAAACTTGCATGAATTTAAATCAACTACATACATGTAGCTTCAACATGGATTACATAATTTGCGAAATATTCCAAACGTATACTTGCATAGAACTACCGCATGTAGTTCTTTATAATTGAATAACATAATCCAAGAATATCCAAACGTATACAATATTCCAACGCACAAATATGAATTACTTTATCGCCACAAATCAAGTATACATATCTACACAATCATTTGTTCATACCAAAGTAATACTCTACTTACAATGGTTGCGGCGAATTCTCTAATTTAGGAATAAGAAGATGCGGTTTGATTTGATTTGCTTGATTTGCTTTAGGCTTTAGAATTTTCCTCCTAATCTTCTCTCCAATTTGGTGGCTACTCCTAGACGCTCCTCAGCAACATGGCGGCTTTGCTTTTATTTATGAATGAATAGATTAGGGTTTAGTCTAGGGTCCTTTTTATAGGGTTTATGAATTATTAGAGCCATTGATGTTGCCTGGATTGATCATAGCCATTCATCCTAAGGAGAGACCAATTAGAGCTTGCCACCTAGCCCTAATGACAAAGCAGACCACAGAAAATCGACCAACATAGAATAGGCCAGCCAGGTTAGACTGGGCTCGACCTGGTCTGGACCAGGTCGACACCCCTGTCGACAGGCCTGTCGACCTGGTTAGACCAGGTCGACAGCCCAGTCGACCTGGGTGCGTCAGGCGGGACTTTTTCCGCCCTGGCCCATTGGGCCCCATTTTTGTTTTCTGAGCTTATTTTATTCTGTTTGAATTTTAAATTTAATTTAGAAACTTCCGAAGGCCATATCTCCTTCATACGGACTCCGTTTTTCGAAAACTCGGACTCTATTTCGCGTATTTTTCCGATACGAACGCAATGGCGTATCCCGTTTCCCTTAGTTCTTTGATTCAAATTAATTATACTTTAATTTGTGAGTTTCACAATTATAGAATTCGCGGGGTGTTACAACATGGTTGCCATAACGTTCCCTTATCGTATTCAACACAAAGCAAGAAACTTTACTTCTCACGGTACCTATAATAATAATAATAATATATACTAAATTCAAATGTACTATCCTATTCAATTACAGCATCTACTGCTTACTATTTATTGTTTTCATGCTTTATTGTAATATGATATTTTGTGGTGTATGGATTTATGTTCAGATTTTGGATATATTTATATGGAAAAGGCAATTATACAAATCACTATTACCTGTGATTTATATGGTAAATGCAGTTATACAAATCACTATCAACTGTGATTTATCATTAGTTTATTACATGCAATAACAAAACACGTAAAGGGAGACATAAATTTTATTTATTGCTCTCATTCTTACAAATACGAAACATAAATTGACTTACCACTCCCGGTCTTACAACACTGACATGTTTGACTGATTTTTATTACTCTTTTATGTAAATGCTAAATTCTTCAACTATTACGTTATAAACACAAACAATATCATTTCATGTCTCTATTCTAATCTTTCTTTCAAATATTGAATAATATTAAACGTTTTTCGATGCACTCAGGATTAGTAAACCTGGATCATAAATGGAAAATATTGGTTTAGTGTACACATATTTCAATCTTTATGCTTACAAAATTAGACATAAAATTTCTGCTAATGAAATTTGATTCAGGCTATTTAACATGATAATTGTTTCTACGTATTTAAAGCTTTTACGCATGAGTTTAAAAGGTGTAAACGGAAACATAGTTGATTTATTGCTCTCACTGCTAAAGAACAGAAACATAAATTAGATTTATGACTTATTTTTTAATACGTTCTTTTATGTAAATGCAAAATTCTCAAACTATTAATCATAAACACAAACAATATCATTTCATGTCTCTGTTCTATCTTAATTTCAAACATTGAAAGTTTTTCTGTCTGTTTAGGATTAGTAAACCTAGACCATTAATGAAAAATATTGGTTCTGTTATTTATTATTTGGTGTTGCCTCTTTTTTTCCTTCGTTCTTATATTTTCATCATTGTTTCTAATCCTCTACATTTACTCATTACATTAACATACATATTTTATTCTTCTTTCCCATTTGACTATGTCCTTCATCACATTTGGCCATTGGCTTATTGACACTCTTCCTATTTGTGAAATTGTAGATTTTGTGAAGAAACAAATTGCCTACATTATTATATGTTCCTGATTATGCGTTCCATATGTGCATTTTTTCCCTACTGTCTTTTGTTAAAAAAGATTCTCTTTCTGCAAAAATGTTTATTTCCTTTTTTAAACTGAAACATTATCTATTTATACGAATCTAAAATATTTTTTTATTTTAAATTTCAATCTTCTTTATTCTATTCTTAAGGTTAACGTGTTTTTATAAGCTTATTAACTATAAAAATTAACGGTAAACCATGGGATGAATTTACATTCAAATTTTGAAACATATTTTCTACTATATCATTTTGTTAACAAATGTCAGGTTTTTCTAACGTACACTGATTGGTAAACTAAATAAGTTGAGCTGACCTCGACCTTATTTTTTCCTCGCATATTAATTGTGATTCATGAATTCAATGCTTAAATGTTATCTCTTTTACAAACTGGCTAAGCCAGGTAAAAATAAATACCAATATCCATAATGTATGAATCCTTTAATTTGTAATCTACATGCTCCTTCACTATGTAACAAGGCAATAGTTGTGTTCTGATATATTTTGATTTATGAATTAAAAAAATCAAAGATTAGAGCAACTTCAGTATTTCATTTTATTCTGCAGCCTTTTAAGTTCATTTATTAGAGACCTTAAGTAATAATTTATGCTTATTTCCTATGAGTGCATAAATTGCTTTCGTTTCCAAAATTTTGTAATGTAACCATCTTGCTTTCAGTTCACTTTTACAGATCCATTACAAAAATGGATATAGGATGTTTGTTTGTTGTAGAAATGTTATTACCCTATGGTATTAATTGCTCACTTTTGTCTTCATACTATTGGTTATGAAGTTGTCTTCTGTCTTCATGCTTACAATTCTTTTCCATTAGTTTTGGATGAATATATTATCGAATAATATTTTGTGGCAGTAATTTCTAAACATGAAATTAAGATCGAAAATTTGGCAAAGTCTACATACCCTACCAGTGCAACTTAATTCCAACTAATTTCAGGTATTCACTTCCTTTTTTAATTATTTTTTATATTCCAGCTAATTGCAATTATTGTTACTTTATATCAGAATATCATTATAATACATTTTAAAACACTTTACATTTCTTTTAAGTCAAATTTATCTTATTTACACTCAAATATATATATTTATAAATAAATATATAACATATGTACATACATATACGAGCACACATGTGCTAATATGCATAAGACTGCATATTTTCAATATAAATCAGAAATTCAAATTTGTAAATAATTGCAACTTTTGCATGGTCAATGACGTCCATTTTCTCTTTTTCCAAATGTGGTTCAATCTAATAATCATTAATTTTACGCGATGTTAAACATGTATTTGAAACAATTTATGAGTTTGTAATGTGAACTTTTATTGCTCACGTGCATCAATAATCCAAATATCCAACACAGTTTTAACCCAACCAGCAGTTGATTGCTTCAATTTTAACCTCTTTTGTAAATATCTCCAAATATCCAGCGGATATTTGTTGCAACAACAGTGCAGTTGCAATTAATTCTTCCCATATGATTTATTCAACACATTCCTAAGCTTCCTTCATTCTCTCCTACTTTTTCTGACCTATCATACACAACGTTACAAACAAAGTATGTTCGTAAATTACAATTTCTCTTTTTCCTTCTTCAATATCTTTTCCCCATCATATGTAAAACAAAGTGTACATCGACTATTTATCTCTAGTTTCCGTCTGCACCTGCTTCATACAATCCTCCCTTCCAATTTCTCCATTAATCCGATGAACAATCAACGTCGAGAACAACGGCGGGTGGCACAACGAGCTAGACGTGCTCGACAGTCATCCAAAGAAAGACAACTCCAATTAGAGAATCGTAGACAACAACGACGTGTGCAACACTCACAACTAATTACTCCATCCCAAATTCTGACACGATATAACCGCGGTATAAATTTTACTGCGTCTCAACAATTTCTCCCTCACACGTTGCCCCAACCTACATACTGCCAACACTGTCACGCAAAATTATTCATCCATGAGACAAGTTATAACTGTTGTTCAAATGGTAAAATCTTCTCTACTCAATCCATGCCACCTTCTAAGTTATTCACTTTATTCACCTTTACAGAAGAACATGGTTCGCATTTTCGCACAAACACAAGATCATACAACAATGCTTTTGCATTTACTTCAATGGGTGATAATATTGATCAAAATTTAGCAAACGCGTGCGATGGAGTATACTCTTATCGTGCATAAGGTTCTATCTATTACAGCACTGGAAGTATTTTACCCATGCCGGGAAATAGGCCAAGATATCTTCAGCTCTACATCTACGATACTGATCATGAGATTGAAAATAGACATCAGGATAATGCACTCCTACGGCCCGACATCTTAGAAACGCTAACAAATATGTTAGATGCGTACAACCCTTACGTCCATGTATTCAGACATTTGGGACAGACTCCTAATGTAGCTGAATGCAAACTTATTATAAAGGAAGTTACTGTGGATCGACATGTTCATCGCTTACCAATGTCCTCTCAATTTGTCAGAATTGTTGTTGGAGATGACGGCTCTTACGATATTAATGAAAGGGATATTGTAGTTCAAATTAGATCAGGAACTCTGCAACGAGTACCCGAAACAACAGGATTTTATGATCCACTACAATATCCTCTTCTATTTCCATTTGGTGAACAAGGTTGCGACCTAAATATCCATAATTCCAGTGACAACATAATTAGCTATAGAGCTTATTACTCTCATATGTTACAAGTATAATTTTTTTTTAACCAATGCACATTATTTTCTTCCACACAAACGCTTCATCTCTTCCATAGTTCACACTATTATGTTGTTCTCATGTAGATACGACCTTTGTCGATGTCTCTTCTACTTCATGGTGGTCGTCTACTTCAGCAGTTTGTTGTTGACACTTTCGTCAAAATTGAAAGTATGCGGCTTCGATATATTCGCGACCATCAGCAAACTATTCGAGCTAATTTACATCAGAGTCTACAAGATGCTCTCGCAACAGGGGAGACAAGTGCCAGTAAGCACCTTCCGCTCTTCTTTTCCAACATCCATGTTTTAAATATGTGCTTTAATTACGTACTCACTTTTAGTACATTTAGGAAATGTTGGTGTTACAAGAGTTTTGCTGTCCTCTCGTGTTGGTAGCCCTCGCGACATGCATCAACGCTATCAAGATGCAACGACAATAGTACGAAGGTATGGCAAACCTGACTTATTTTTCACTATAACATGTAATCCTAATTGGATATAAATAACTCGAGAGTTGCTACCCTTTCAACAACCTTTTGATCGACCTAATTTAACAACTAGAATTTTCCATGCAAAACTAGAACAACTTAAAGAAGATCTATTTGACAAGCACGTCCTAGGGAAAGTCATTGCACATGTTCACGTAATTGAGTTCCAAAAAGGGGTCTACCACACTCACATATTCTAATTATTCTTCATGACACCGACAAACTTACCAGTCCTTATGATTATGATTCTATAGTTAGAACAGAAATACCAAACCAAAATGCAGAACCTGATTTGTATACCGCTGTTATGAAACATATGATTCATCATTCATGTGGTTGTGTCAACCTTCATGCTAATTGCATGAAAAACAACATATGTAAAAGAGGTTTTCCTAAACCTTTTTTCCCTTCTACCATAAAAGGTAATGATTCATACCCCATTTATAGAAGACGCGAAACGCCTTTAGAAAATCAACCATCTAACACAACTATCAACCACCGTTGGGTTGTTCCTTATAACCCATATTTAGTGCTAAAATATGACTGTCATATAAATGTTGAAGTTTGTTCCAGTATTAAAGGCCATACGTTCTGTTTTGTTTCAAATACTCAACTGTCCAGAATACAACAAATATAAACCACCATGACGGATGTCCACTTTAAAAACCATTTTCAGCTTTGGTAAATTTCACTTATGCACACGCCCATTGGGCGTGCGTGCGTACTGGTATATATAAATAGAAAACTGATTTATATATATGTGTGTGTTTTAAACTAATTAATTTAAATAAAATCTCACCTTTCCAATAGAAAAATTGAATCTTGCTACCGAAGGGGGTCCACGTCGGAGATGGAGGTGTTGGGTGGCGGGGCAGGTCAGTGGGTGGTCGGGGTTGTGGTGGAGCTGACCGGCGGTGGTCATTAAGTGGGTGGCGGTGGCTGTTTTTGCCAGAAGGAGAGAAAGAGGTCGAAGGGAGCGAGGAGGAGTTGCTGTGGTTGATCGGAGGGGCGGCGGCCTGACTGGGGAAGGTCAACGGTGGGATGCAGTGGCGGCTGGAGGGTGTGGCGGTGCGTTGTAGAGGAGCAACGGGGGTAGGGTTTCCAGGAACAACAAGATTTGGGAATTTCGGGTTCTCTTTTTTTTTTCTTTTTTATTTTATGAAAATCTAAGGTTAGGAAAATCTATATATAACTTTCCCATTCTACCTCCAAATCTAACCCACCGCCAAACATCCCTAACTAATTTCTCCCATTTAGGACACAATGGGATATTTTTCATAAGCCAATTCGGTTGTTATGATCAGTTTTCATTAAATTTAAAATATAAGTCAATATATTTTAAATTCAAACGCACATTTTAAATTACTAGGGTCACATATTGACACCGAAAATCTAGAAAAATAAATTTGGCTATGTTTTAATGATACGGTCCTAACAAAACTAATTTCGTTGAATTTGGAGACCGTTTGAAAAACGGTCATTTTCCAGTCGATTAAATTCAAACTGAAATGACCAAACGTGTTTAAATTCACCATGCTCACATATTGATTCCAAAAAATTTGAAAATTGGAACCTAGCAATAATTTAACATTCTGAATCCAACAAAAGTGGTCTGGTCGAAAACGGAGGTCATTTGCAAAATTTCTATTTTTTTTAAAGGCTATATTTCCATAGGGACTATTCTGAATTTTCAACTGGGCATAACTTGTTATTCCCGCTATTAAATTTGGATTTCTCAAATTGGTTGGAAAGATATTTTCAAATAGATTCAAATATTTCTGGTTTCGCTAAAATCCGGTTTATTTTGAATCCTGTACATTCTTTCAAAATTTGAAATCGAATTTTCAAACTACCGCTCCATTTTCAATTCCTTTTATAATTAAAATAAATATTTATATTCTGACTTCGATTTAAATAAATATATACGTTCTAATTCTATTCAAAATAAATTTCTAGTCGTTGTTATTTAAAATAAATCATTTTAAATATTCAAAATTCATTAAATTGCCAAAATAAAATTTTTTAAATTAGTTCTGATTTTCCGGGTTGTTACATTTTCCCCTATACTTGGAAACCTTAATTGCTAATCTTACAAAAATTCTCAATTTCTTTTTGAAGCATGGTTAATATAAAAAACATTCTTTTCAGTTTTCCAAATTTACTTAGAAAAAATCATTTTCCTTTATTGTTCTCCGTTTTTGCAGTTGTCGTCTTTGTTTGCTTTTCTTTTGGTTGTTCATGTTTCGCCTTCATTTTAATTTTATTCACAATAACCAATGTCTTTTTTCTTACCTACCGATCATCACAAACACGTAGGAAGAAAATATCTCACCAAACTATTCTTTTTTTCTAAAATAGAACATTAATAAAAATGCGAATCTATACTAAAATAAAATATTTCTATTTCCTCAAGTGGTACTAAAAAAAGGATTTCTATTAATTATTAACCATGTCATAAACTTACTTATAAAAATCTCAACTTGCTTTTTCCTATTCATTTTCTCTTAACCCTCTTACCTTGAACCATGCAAGTTTTAAAGTTGCTTCTTTCTATTAAACGGTAACCATTTGAAACATCTTTTCAAAAAGTTTATTAAACCTTAACTAACTGTCCATGCATACTAATGGGACCCTTCTCACTAAATTATTTTTAATTAAATAAGGTCAAGTTTCTATGAACCTTTTCTAAAGAGGACTTTTATGTTTTGTGTAAAGTAAATTTCCTTGCCATTTTAGCAAACCATGTTTACTTACATGCTCATGATTCATTAAAACTTATCTTATAATTTTTCTTATTCCAACAAGATAAAGTGTGTCACAACCTGTTTTTTAGGAAAAAAAAATTATTTTATTTCACTCAAGGTCGCCTATGCACCCCATATGACCAATTCTTTTATTCACGCTTTCTCTTAACTACTTATATTGCTTAACCCCACAACTTGCTTACACATTCAATATTTTAGAAAACAAGTTTGCACAATTTTTTCGAAAAACATTTTAATGTGACCATTAATATTGCAAATCAGTAAATCTATAAAATTGTAAACTTTTATATTTTTGAAACTTGAAAACTTTTCTACAACTGCATTTTTTTTCAAGTTCTTTTTAAAAGTTCTAGCTGTGGGGCTAAGTACAAAGTGGTATCTAATTTTTGTATTTTCCAAATCCTTTATGCGAAATTACATTTCTTTGTCCTATATTTCTTCTTCACAAAATTTCTTACCAAATTATGTCTGAACTGAAGAATAAGACTAGCGTCGCTTTTGCGCCAAATGTGTGTGTATATATATTCCTAATCCAGTTTTTTCTTTCTGAATCTTTCTCAATTTACAAGGCTCTACTACCCAATCCACTAGTTTGAAATACCAAAATTTCAAACATCAACACATGGAACCTTCTTTTTTTTTCAAACCATTTGTATACTTTCCACCTGGCCACTATTGGGTCTATAATCCTTAAACTTCCACAACAATTACCTTACTGTAAAAAACCAATGCCCAACTTCCTCCATGTGTTGTTCTTTTAATTAGTGGGTTCCTCTATGAATATATGTCGAAATATATATATTTTAAAAATACTAATACCCTCAATAACTATCTATATAGGAATCCAAAACCTAAGCTCTGATACCAATTGTAACAACCCGAATTTTGATAGATAAGATTTTTTTTCTCAAAAATCCAAATCTATCGAGCTCAAGTTGGTTTGTCTCGTATCCTGCAGAAAGTCTGTAACAAACCGAAAATCTGGGCCAGCTTAAAATTTTTACTTTGGCAATTTTAGCGAAGTTTGAACATTTAAAATGAATTATTTTAAATAATATCGACGGAAAATTTATTTTGAATAGAATCGAACGTATATAATTAAATACGTTGTCGTTAGAATATAAATAATTATTTATAATTATAAATATTACTGAAAATGGCGCGGTAGTTCGATAATTCGATTTCAAACTTCAATTGAATGTACCGGGTGCAAAACAATCCGGATTTCAGTGAAACCAAAAATAATAGGATCTAATTGAGAATATCTTTCCAACGAATCCGGAAAAGATTTCATAGCGGGAATCAAAAGATATGTCCAGTTGAAAATTCTGAATATTCGCTATGGAATTCAGGACCTTAAAAATGGGAATTTTGCAAACGACCTCGGATTTCGACGAAACCACTTTTGTTGGATCCATGATGTCAAATTATTGCTAGATTCCAAATTTCATAATTTTTTGAATCAATATGTGAGCGTGGCAAAGGAAAACGCGTTTGACCAGTTTCAGTTGATTTTAATCGACTGGAAATTGGCCATTTTTCCAACGGTCTCAGAATTCGAAGAAACTAGTTTTGTTAGGACCGTATCGTCAATATGAAGCTAGAAAATATTTTGCTGCAATTTATAGAGTTCGTATGTGACCCCGGTAAATTGAAATGTGCGTTTAAATTGAATATATAAAGATTTATATTTTAAATTTAACGAAAACTGATCGTAACGATCAAATCAGCTTATGATACATATCCCATTGTGTTCGGAATGGGAGTAAAACACTATGGACGACAGGCGGTGGGTTTGATTTTGAGTTCAAAATAAAAAGGTACTTTTTGAAATTAAATATAATAAAATATATAAATTAAATTTACCCCTCTCTCTCCTATACCCTCCCTCTCTCTCTCCCTATTTTCATTCAACGCAGTTAAAATGAAATAAAAAAAACCCGATGTCGATCCTCGTCCAGACTCCCTCCTCACCACCGCGCCGCCGCTACTGGCGCCAGGCCCTCCTCGATCCGCTTCCCCCTCTCTCACCTCCAATCCGTTGCTAGCCCCCCCTTTAAAATTGGGACAGCCCCACGCGATTCAAAGTCCGCCGCCCTGCTATCCTCGCATTCCTCCTACATTCGCCCCCTTCCTCGATCGCTCCACCTCCTCTACCCCCCAACCACCTGCGACGACGGTGGACACCCCCATTCGCTGAACAAGTGAGTTTTATATTCCTTTTTATTTTTTTATTTATTCATTCACTTTTAAATTTTGTTCATATGACCAAAAATATGATTTTTAATCTGAAAATGATAGGGTTTTGTTCATAGAAAATTAGGTTAAAATTAACAAAAGGATATGATTTTTAGTTCGAAAAAGACTTGATTTTTAATATAAGAAAAAAAAATTAGATTGTGAAATGAACAAAGATTTGAATTTTATTTATATAAAAGTTTGATCTTTAGAGGAGGTTAAGAATATAATTTTTATAATATTGAAAAGTTAAAAATATGATTTTTACATTATAGAAGTGTTAAAAATTGGATCTTTATATATTTAGTGAATCAAAAATATGACCTTTATATTGTAGAAGATATAAAAATACTATTTTTATGTAAGTAGTGTATAAAAAATATAATTTCTATAAAATAGAGAATATAAAATGAAATATTTATTTTTGAAAAGGCGAAATATTTATTTTTGAAAAGGCGAAATCTTTGTATAGAGAATAGCGTGATAAAACAGAATTTTTATCTATATAGTAACGATGTAAAAATAGAATTTTTATCTATATAGTAGCGATGTAAAAATAGAATTTTTATCTATATAGTAGCGACGTAAAAAATCGATTTTTATATATTGAATAGTGAAGTAAAAAAATTCGATTTTTATATATGTAGTGAATACGGGCAACGAAAGTGACAAAGGGAGAGAACGACGAAGGTTTCTACATAGGAAGAGTAGAGATGATTAGATTAGCTTTGGTGAGAACTTCTCACTCTAAATTTCTCTTTCTAGTTATATATATATATATATATATATATATATATATATATATATATATATATATATATATATACTAGGATGCAGACGGTGCTTAGCAGCACCCGACACCCGTCATCCACAGACCATGGATGGCTTGTATGCTTGTTTGATGTGTTGTGAAATTTGTTTGTGTTGTTGATGTGAATCGATAATAAAATGTGGATGTGTCGAAATAAATTAATTATCGTTAAAAATATAATCTTTAACGTGAATGTGAATAAATGAATATTTATAAACAAATCGGCCGATTTGGTTATATACACTAATCTGACTGATATTGATTGGGTCGATAAATTTTACACATCGCCCAACTGCACAAATAAAAATCTGTGTTTGTTGATTTGAAACCCCACACGGGTGTTGGGATGATATTTGGCGTACACTAATCCCAATTATTTCATTGTATGTCGATCGATTGGTCGACAGACTGTGTAAGCGTTGATTATTTATATTTGATGCTTATACAGTTGTGTGGTGCACCTTGGATGATGAGTGATTGTTTATCATTGCTATTATATACATGTGTTGTATGGAATCCATGTAATTAACATTATATGGTGATTGATTGGGCCTCATTCCAATCGGGAAAATAATGAATATTATAAAAGAAAATTCATGTGTAGAAACTATTTATGTGTTGAGTGAAATATTTTAATAATAAAATTTACATCTTCATCATATTTAAAATTAGAACTACTTCACGGTGGAGTCTGATTTAAAAATCAAACGATATATACCATAATTTTATAAAATATTTTACATAACAAAAATAGTGATGTGTAGACAGTACTCATGTGTTGAGATTAGTCGTGTGTTGAAAGAAATATAGATTCATGTGTTGAATGGAATATATATATTCATTTCTTGAATAGAATAACGAATTTATTGAAATATATAAAGCCGTGTTGATTAGAGTTGCGCTATTTTGATGTGAACGATATTTATATCGATTTTATTCGTTTTACATTGAATATTGAAAAGTGATTTCAAAATTTAATATTTTGAAATGAAATTCAAATTAAATTAGATTAAAATTCAAATTGAAATTTTATTGAATCAATTTGAAATGAATTCGAATCGAATAGAAAATGAATTCGATTCGAATTGAATAGAAAGTAAATTTGAATTCAAATTGAATAGAAAGTGAATTTGAATTCGAATTAAATAGAAATGAATTCAAATTGAAATTGAATTAAAAACGAATTAAAATCGTTTTGAATGAAATTTAAAACGAATTGAAATTTAATTGAAATGAATTCGAATTGAAGTAAATAGAAGGTAAATTCAAATTGAATTGAATTAAAACGAATTAGAATTTGAATTGAAACGAATTTGAATTCGAATTAAATAAAAATTGAAATGAATTCGAATTGAAATCAAATCGATTTGAGATTCAAGATGAAGTTGAAATTGTTTTTGAAACGAATTTAGAACTATTTATAAAATTTGTTTTAAAAGGAAATCGACGAAATATATATAATATATATATATATATATATTATATATAATGTCCTGAAATTGTTTGTGAATTTCGACCATTAACTTCGAATTGACGTTGCGGGAGATCCGACCGTCGGATTCTCCTAAAACTGGAACCGTTGGGTTCGTATTGAAAAGAGCCTTCCAATGAATATTAGAAATTTGAAATCTAACGGTTGGATTTGGATTATGTCCAAATAAAATTTGGAAAAGGTCGCTATAAGTGCAGTTCGATGGCCGTTGATGGAAATCGACTGTAAGGGCCTTGATAAAATTATTAAAAATATCAATAATTTGTGTAAAATCATAAGAAATGATTTGGGAAAATTTGAGCTGAAAAATTCCATATTTGAAAAGATAAAAATAGATTTTTATCGAAATGAACTAGTTTTGAACTAGAATTAAAATCAATTTATTTTTGAAATAAATAAATTGAATTTGAAAGTGATTTTAAAAATAATCAATATCCCCAATACGTGGATTGGACTTGAGTTGAATCGAAATTATCTTCGGAATATTTCGATGTTGGATTTCGTGACTATACAGATATTGTTATGGGAATTTGAAAGATATATTTTATATCGTTATTTCCAATACGATATTTGTTGGTTTCAGAATTTAATATTGAATATAAGCCGGTATATTTTCTATTCAGAGCCTTGTATTTAATATCAAATGTGATTTGGGTTTGTTGTGAATCGTGTTTTAGATGACATTGGTTCTTTAACCTAGTTAAAGGCAGAATATTGATTTTTGAAAGGATTAAAACTAAGTGGAGTTTTAATAAATCTTTAATTAGATTAAAATGTGAATTGATAATTTAAATTATCAAATCTGAAAAGTGATCGAGAGTGGAGTATCACCAGTTTTGCTCCAAAGTGATAGTTAAATCTGTAATTAGATTTGAACGTGAAATGGTAATTAATTTTACCGATAACATCGTATTGTTAGGTATGGTGTACTACCAGTTTTGCTCCATGGGATGAATAGGTTGGGATTGGGAAATAAAATAAATAATTACTTCGGTGTGGTTCGTTAATCCTGACTAGTTTGAAATGATATCCAAAGGAAGATTAAAGAATAAATTTAGAAGAATTTATCTTGGATAAAATTAATGGGAACCTTTCCCTAAGAATATGATTTTGTGAATAAAAGAATATTCTGAATTGGAATGAGGCGTTTGTTGTGTTTGTGTAACATTTGTTTATCATATACGTGGGTCATTCAGAAAGGTCGGGTTTATACCCATTCTGAATAACCGATTAGATGAGATGTCGAAGATGAAGACGGTGGTTGAAGACCGGAAGTCTTCACATCGTTCGGGTGATTACTAATGATCTTTATTGGGATGTACACCCAAGATGAGGGAAACAGTTGGTGATCGTCCAGACGTACTTGGAGACCGATGGATATGCGGGGTACTAGGTGCCTCCGGTTTCGTTCAGACCCAGAACGGACTTGTAAATGGACTGTGTGTCTGACATTGGATTTCAGTCTGTGTGGTTGACTTATATTAAATATATATCTGTTTGACGGCGGAAAATTTATTCTCTTGCTTAACGCCCTTCACTGAGACGTATAAGCTCAGGGGTTATATACTGATGGATATCAAACGCATAGAGTGAATTGCCTGTGTGGCATGCCTAAGTGGCAAATGATAAAGGCTTCTGTTGAAAAGAAAAGTATTGTGGTGATGATCAAAGCACAGCCTGTGTGGCATAGCTTTGTGTAACGTGAATTCGCGAGCCTCACACCCCGGTTGTGAACAAAAAACTGGAGAAGGACCTCAGGGAGGGCATGCGTTTCTTTCTAGTTAGAAGTGGCGTCAGTGGTTTTACACGCCCTGACGAGTTTGACTTATGTGGTTGTTGCTGTTGCGAGGCGCCTCGGTTAGATTGGACGATCCGGGTCCGATGGAGCCATTCATTGGCTCATTTACGCCACATAGAGCGGGGAAACGCATGTTCAGGCATTTTAATCCACATCAGTGGACCGGCCCTAACGATCCAAGGGCCCACCTGAGTCTGGGTCCTGAGGCTCGGGCTAGAGAGTCTCGAATCGGTTGAGGACTATCTTTTGCCTCGGTTCATAGATGGGAATCCAATTTCCAAATACGTGACATTTGCGGTTTTATTTGTAGAGCCTAGTATGGCGACATAGTGGGATGGGGCGCTTATGTCGTCTATGATTGATACTTATGATTTGAAGTTGTTTTATACACTATGCACTTATAATAGTATCAAAAAATCTGTTTTAAACATATCAAGCATTCTTTGGCTATTATAAGGTAAAAACCCTATCCTTCGGCTTGCGTTGCATTGTGTGATGGGACTTGGGTCTTATAATAGCTTCATTTTTCTTTATTTAGCATTGCGCTGTTTGTTTTATGCACTGGTATTATTGGGAGGAAACCCGTTCCGTGTTATACGGCGTGGTCCCTTGATTTACCTAACTTTAAAATAAAGATTAATAACTGTTTTAGTTCTCACACAAGTCACATGACTGACCTGGAGTTTATTGTTTTAACCTAAACTCTGCGTTCCATTATTTTCGACACGGGCAGCTAGTAGTTTTGGTTTTGCAGATTTATATTCACAGGATCGTGGTTTACAGCTGGAATGATATCCGGAAAGTTTTGTATCCATATATCTCCTTCAGTTGTGTATTGTATTATTTCCGCTGCAATGTATTTAAATGTAATTTAAATCTCTTATATTTCTGTGTAATATTCATTTATTCTCTGTATATTCTTGTATTCTGATGGAATTGTTGTAATTAACAATGAAATGTTCTTCCGTCTGCATTCTATTTTGTCGTGTTCTCAAAACAACTCGTTCTTTCTCATCTCTTCGGAGACCGGGGAAGTTCGGGTCGCTTCATTTGGTATCAGAGCTTTGGTTTACAAAGCTCAGAGAATAAGACATGTTAGAACCATACGAAAGAATTCATCAGAATTGGATTAGTAATATCCACCGAGAATGACTCGTTAGAGATGGGATCAGTAGTATCCTAGAACGAGTGTGAAGGGTATATTTTTGAAATGAAAACGTTTTTTTGTTTTGAAAATTTAAATTAATTATGTGTATCTGATTATTTATTATATATTGAATTTGGACAATCCGGTACATAAAGATTTTGCGTATACGTCTAATCCGCGTGTATTTGAAGTTTTAATATACTGGATAGATATAGAGTCACACTCTAGTCGCCCGTTGAGGTTCTGATGGTGGTTCGAAACATCATCAGAACTTATCTTCGAGTGACGAAAGTGAGATGTCTATATATGTCCATTAGACTGGTGTAAGAACCAAAATTAGATAGGGCTTATTGTTGTGATTTGGCATCAAAAATCAGATTTTTTGACTATGTATCAAAGTTATGAATTTGAAAAGCTAATCAACTAATTGATTGCTGATTGTGTTGTTGATTATTGGTTGATTAATTAAAATTTGAACCATTACGCCTAATTGTATCAAATAGTAAGTTGTATTGAAAATTTGTCGCATTTTCTTGCATATACTTGTACTTACATTGAACAGGTCATAGCAAAGAGGCTAGAGCAGAGAATAAAATTTGTTTGCCCGACAAATAGGTACATGTTTATCATAATTTACTGTTTTGTTTGGGTGATGATGATTTTATGAGCCGATTGGCTAGCCGCTTGGCTTTTTCTTTTTCTTTTTGAGATCAGAAGGCCTGTATGGCAATTTCGGGATTTTCCCGTGCTCCCGGTGCAGGGGAGGTTATGGCGAAATTTTTCGAAAATTTAGGGTGTTAGCCAAATTTTTGAAAAATTTGAAAAGTTCTTAGAAATTGAAAAGTTGAAGAACTTAAGCCGTAATCAAAACAATGAAAGTTGAGTTGATTTGTGAAACAATTTTCGGCCTTGTTCCTTTTCGGGGACGAAAAGTTTTAAGTGGGGGAGATTGTAACAACCCGAAAATCTGGGCCAGTTTAAAATTTTTATTTTGGCAATTTTAGCGAAGTTTGAACATTTAAAATGAATTATTTTAAATAATATCGACGGAAAATTTATTTTGAATAGAATCGAACATATATATTTATATACGTTGTCGTTAGAATATAAATAATTATTTATAATTATAAATAGTATTGAAAATGGCGCGGTAGTTCGATAACTCGATTTCAAACTTCAGTTGAATGTACCCGGTGCAAAACAATCTGGATTTCAGTGAAACCAAAAATAATAGGATCTAATTGAGAATATCTTTCCAACGAATCCAGAAAATCAAGATTTCATAGTGGGAATCAAAAGATATGTCCAGTTGAAAATTCTGAATAGTCGCTATGGAATTTAGGCCCATAAAAATGGGAATTTTGCAAACGATCTCGGATTTCGACGAAACCACTTTTGTTGGATCCGTGATGTCAAATTATTGCTAGATTCCAAATTTCATAATTTTTCGAATCAATATGTGAGCGTGGAAAAGGAAAACGCATTTGACCAGTTTCAGTTGATTTTGATCGACTGGAAATTGGCCATTTTTCCAACGGTCTCAGAATTCGAAGAAACTAGTTTTGTTAGGACGATATCGTCAATACGAAGCTAGAAAATATTTTTCTTCAATTTATAGAGTTCGTATGTGACCCCGGTAAATTGAAATGTGCGTTTAAATTGAATATATAAAGATTTATATTTTAAATTTAACAAAAACTGATCGTAACGATCAAATCAGCTTATGATACATATCCCATTGTGTTCGGAATGGGAGTAAAACACTGTGGACGACAGGCGGTGGGTTTGATTTTGAGTTCAAAATAAAAAGGTACTTTTTGAAATTAAATATCATAAAATATATAAGTTAAATTTACCCCTCTCTCTCCTATACCCTCCCTCTCTCTCCCTATTTTCATTCAACGCAGTTAAAATGAAAAAAAAAAACCGATGTCGATCCTCATCCGGCCTCCCTCCTCACCAACGCGCCGCCGCTACTGGCGCCAGGCCCTCCTCGATCCGCTTCCCCCTCTCTCTCCTCCAATCCGTTGCTAGCCCCCCCTTTAAAATCGAGACAGCCCCAAGCGATTCGAAGTCCGCCGCCCTGCTATCCTCGCATTCCTCCTTCATTCGCCCCCTTCCTCGATCGCTCCACCTCCTCTACCCCCCCAACCACCTGCGACGACGGTGGACACCCCCCATTCGCTGAACAAGTGAGTTTTATATTCCTTTTTATTTTTTTATTTATTCATTCACTTTTAAATTTTGTTCATATGACCAAAAATATGATTTTTAATCTGAAAATGATAGGGTTTTGTTCATAGAAAATTAGGTTAAAATTAACAAAAGGATATGATTTTTAGTTCGAAAAAGACTTGATTTTTAATATAAGAAAAAAAATTAGATTGTGAAATGAACAAAGATTTGAATTTTATTTATATAAAAGTTTGATCTTTAGAGGAGGTTAAGAATATAATTTTTATAATATTGAAAAGTTAAAAATATGATTTTTACATTATAGAAGTGTTAAAAATTGGATCTTTATATATTTAGTGAATCAAAAATATGAACTTTATATTGTAGAAGATATAAAAATACTATTTTTATGTAAGTAGTGTATTGAAAATATAATTTCTATAAAATAGAGAATATAAAATGAAATATTTATTTTTTAAAAGGCGAAATATTTATTTTTGAAAAGGCAAAATCTTTGTATAGAGAATAGCGTGATAAAAACAGAATTTTTATCTATATAGTAACGATGTAAAAATTGAATTTTTATCTATATAGTAGCTATGTAAAAATAGAATTTTTATCTATATAGTAGCGAAGTAAAAATTCGATTTTTATATATTGAATAGTGAAGTAAAAAAATTCGATTTTTATATATGTAGTGAATACGGGCAACGAAAGTGACAAAGGGAGAGAAGGACGAAGATTTCTACATAGGAAGAGTCGAGATGATTGGATTAGCTTTGGTGAGAACTTCTCACTCTAAATTTCTCTTTCTAGTTATATATAAATACTAGGATGCAGACGGTGCTTAGCAGCACCCGACACCCGTCATCCACAGACCATGGATGGCTTGTATGCTTGTTTGATGTGTTGTGAAATTTGTTTGTGTTGTTGATGTGAAATCGATATTAAAACTTGGATGTGTTGAAATAAATTAATTATCGTTAAAAATATAATCTTTAACGTGAATGTGAATAAATGAATATTTATAAACAAATCAGCCGATTTGGTTATATACACTAATTTGACTGATATTTATTGGGTCGATAAATTTTACACATCGCCCAAATGCACAAATAAAAATCTGTGTTTGTTGATTTGAAACCCCACACGGGTGTTGGGATGATATTTGGCGTACACTAATCCCAATTATTTCATTGTATGTCGATCGATTGGTCGACAGACTGTGTAAGCGTTGATTATTTATATTTGATGCATATATAGTTGTGTGGTGCACCTTGGACGATGAGTGATTGTTTATCATTGCTATTATATACACGTGTTGTATGGAATCCATATAATTAACATTATATGGTGATTGATTGGGCCTCATTCCAATCGGGAAAACAATGAATATTATAAAAGATAATTCATGTGTAGAAACTATTTATGTGTTGAGTAAAATATTTTAATAATAAAATTTACATCTTCATCATATTTAAAATTAGAACTACTTCACGATGGGGTCTGATTTAAAAATCAAACGATAGATACCATATTTTTATAAAATATTTTACATAACAAAAATAGTGATGTGTAGACAGTACTCATGTGTTGAGATTAGTCCTGCGTTGAAAGAAATATAGATTCATGTGTTGAATGGAATATATTCATTTGTTGAATAGAATAACGAATTTATTGAAATATATAAAGCCGTGTTGATTAGAGTTGCGCTATTGAATATTGAAAAGTGATTTCAAAATTTAATATTTTGAAATGAAATTCAAATTAAATTAGATTAAAATTTAAATTGAAATTTTATTGAATCAATTTGAAATGAATTCGAATCGAATAGAAAATGAATTCGATTTGAATTGAATAGAAAGTGAATTTGAATTCAAATTGAATAGAAAGTGAATTTGAATTCGGATTAAATAGAAATGAATTCAAATTGAATTAAATTGAAATTGAATTAAAAACGAATTGAAATCGTTTTGAATGAAATTTAAAATGAATTGAAATTGAATTGAAATTGAATTGAAATCAATTTGAAATGAATTCAAATTGAAGTAAATAGAAGGTAAATTCAAATTGAATTGAAACGAATTTGAATTCGAATTAAATAAAAATTGAAATGAATTCGAATTGAATTGAAATCAAATCGATTTGAGATTGAAGATGAAGTTGAAATTTTTTTTGAAACGAATTTAGAACTATTTATAAAATTTGTTTTAAAAGGAAATCTACGAAATATATATAATATATATATATATTATATATATAATGGCCTGAATAGAACGCGTCGCGCAGCGGCAGTTCGTGAATTTCGACCATTGACTTCGAATTGACGTTGCGGGAGATCCGACCGTCGGATTCTCCTAAAACAGGAACCGTTGGGTTCGTATCGAAAAGAGCTTTCCAATGAATATTAGAAATTTGAAATCTAACGGTTGGATTTGGAATTATGTCCAAATCAAATTTGGAAAAGGTCGTTGTAAGTGCAGTTCGATGGCCGTTGATGGAAATCGACTGTACGGGCCTTGATAAAATTATTAAAAATATCAATAATTTGTGTAAAATCATAAGAAATGATTTGGGAAAAATTGGGCTGAAAAATTCCATATTTGAAAAGATAAAAATAGATTTTTATCGAAATGAACTAGTTTTGAACTAGAATTAAAATCAATTTATTTTTGAAATAAATAAATTGAATTTTAAATTGATTTTAAAAATAATCAATGTCCCCAATACGTGGATTGGACTGGAGTTGAATCGAAATTATCTTCGGAATATTTCGATGTTGGATTTCGTGACTATACAGATATTGTTATGGGAATTTGAAAGATATATTTTATATTGTTATATCCAATACGATATTTGTTGGTTTCAGAATTGGATATTGAATATAAGCCGGTATATTTTCTATTCAGTGCCTTGTATTTAATATCAAATGTGATTTGGGTTTGTTGTGAATCGTGTTTTAGATGACATTGGTTCTTTAACCCAGTTAAAGGCAGAATATTGACTTTTGGAAGGATTAAAACTAAGTGGAGTTTTAATAAATCTTTAATTAGATTAAAATGTGAATTGATAATTTAAATTATCAAATCTGAAAAGTGATCGAGAGTGGAGTATCACCAGTTTTGCTCCAAAGCGATAGTTAAATCTGTAATTAGATTTGAACGTGAAATGGTAATTAATTTTACCGATAACACAGTGGTGTTAGGTATGGAGTATTACCAGTTTTGCTCCGTGGGATGAATAGGTTGGGATTGGGAAATAAAATAAATAATTACTTCGTTGTGGTTCGTTAATCCCAACTAGTTTGAAATGATATCCAAAGGAAGATTAAAGAATAAATTTAGAAGAATTTATCTTGGATAAAATTAATGGGAACCTTTCCTTAAGAATGTGATTTTGTGAATAAAAGAATATTCTGAATTGGAATGAGGCGTTTGTTGTGTTTGTGTAACATTTGTTTATCATATACGTGGGTCATTCAGAAAGGCCAGGTTTATACCCATTCTGAATTACCGATTCGACGAGATGTCGAAGATGAAGACGGTGGTTGAAGACCGGAAGTCTTCACATCGTTTGGGTGATTACTGATGATCTTGATTGGGCTGTACACCCAAGATGAGGGAAACAGTTGGTGATAGTCCAGACGTACTTGGAGATCGATGGATATGCGGGGTACTAGGTGCCTCCGGTTTCGTTCAGACCCAGAACGGACTTGTAAATGGACTGTGTGTCTGACATTGGATTTCAGTCTACGTGGTTGACTTCTATTAAATATATATCTGTTTGGCGGCGGAGAATTTATTCTCTTGCTTAACGCCCTTCACTGAGACGTACGAGCTCAGGGGTTATATACTGATGGATATCAAACGCATAGAGTGAATTGCCTGTGTGGCATGCCTAAGTGGCAAATGATCAAGGCTTCGGTTGAAAAGCAAAGTCTTTTGGTGATGATCAAAGCGCAGCCTGTGTGGCACAACTTTGTGTAACGTGAATTCGCGAGCCTCGCACCCCGGTTGTGAACCAAAAACGGGAGAAGGACCTCAGGGAGGGCATGCGTTTCTTTCTAGTTAGAAGTGGCGTCAGTGGTTTTACACGCCCTGACGAGTTTGACTTATGTTGTTGATTCTGTTGCGAGGCACCTCGGTTAGATCGGACGATCCGGGTCCGATGGAGCCATTCGTTGGCTCATTTACGCCCCATAGGGCGGGGAAACGCATGTTCAGGCATTTTAATCCACATCGGTGGACCGGCCCTGACGATCCAAGGGTCCACCTGAGTCTGGGTCCTGAGGCTCGGGTTAGAGAGTCTCGAATCGGTTGAGGACTATCTTTTGCCTCGGTTCATAGATGGGAATCCAATTTCCAAATACGTGACATTTGCGGTTTTATTTGTAGAGCCTAGTATGGCGACATAGTGGGATGGGGCGCTTATGTCGTCTATGATGATACTTATGATTTGAAGTTGTTTTATAACTATGCACTTATAATAGTATCAAATAATCTGTTTTAAATGTATCAAGCATTCTTTGGTTATTATAAGTTAAAAACCCTATCCTCCGGCTTACGTTGCATTGTGTGATGGGACTTGGGTCTTATAATAGCTTTATTTTTCTTTATTTAGCATTGCGCTGTTTGTTTTATGCACTGGTATTCTTGGGAGGAAACCCGTTCCGTGTTATACGGCGTGGTCCCTTGATTTACCTAACTTTAAAATAAAGATTAATAACTGTTTTAGTTCTCACACCAGTCACATGACTGACCTGGAGTTTATTGTTTTAACCTAAACTCTGGGTGCCCTTATTTTCGACACGGGCAGCTAGTAGTTTTGGTTTTGCAGATTAATATTCACAGGATCCTGGTTTACAGCTGGAATGATATCCGGAAAGCTTTGTATCCGTATATCTCCTTCAGTTGTGTATTGTATTATTTCCGCTGCAATGTATTTAAATGTAATTTAAATCTATGATATTTCTGTGTAATATTCATTTATACTCTGTATATTCTTGTATTCTTATGGAATTGTTGTAATTAACAATGAAATGTTCTTCCGTCTGCGTTTTATTTTGTCGTGTTCTCAAAACAATTCGTTCTTTCTCATCTCTTCGGAGACCGGGGAAGTTCGGGTCGCTTCAAAGTCAAAGATAAATATATCAAAGATCATAAAAGAAATCTCACAGTGGAAGGAAATAAAATATAACAGTAATTAAACACCTACCAATATAATGACACTATCTTAGAAGTGTCTCTAAGCTGTAGAATCTCAACCACTTTCCTAACCTGCAAGTTTGTTATGAGGAAGGGGTCAGAACAAATGTTTTGGTGAATAGAAAAATTATACTTTGTACAATAACACTATAAATATATATCATTCTACCACTAATAATATTTATTAAGTTATTTGGGTTTATCTTACAGTTACACATTTTATTTTTCCGTATAAATCGTACCCATCTACTCCCTAGTAGATTAACCTAATAAATAATATATATGTAGCTATATGCCTAATATATCGAGGTACTCCCCATAGTACCCACTTAGAGTGGTCCTCATTATCGTACTACGAAAACGTTCCGAACCTCCACCTCTACGCTACAAAAGCGTACTAGACTATGTTACGAAGGCATACCAAGTCTCCAACGTCATACGACGAAAGCGTATCAGGCCATACTGCAAAAGCGAATAAGCCTCTACTATTGCACCATAAGGCGCACTAATAACTGAGTTCCCCTACGGGACTCAGTTGGGGGATTTACACGTATATGTAAATGATAGTCTCGTTAGGCCTACAATACAAATATCCAAAAATAGGTCTGTTTCTTCCGATGGCTCTCCAAGGCCTCACCCAGCCTACCCCTACTAATGAAAGACTATTTAAAGAGCTAAATAAATGTGCTACCATCAAATATAAACAAACATGTAGTCCCTCATCCAATGACTCTATGGTAAAAGGTTATCGACCTCTTGCCTTAGCTTCAGTCTTTCCCGCACACGCTCCGACTGACAATGAAAGATATTCGGCGACCTACTGTCCTTTTTTAGGGCCAGACCACGAAGCCCTCACTACTTGAGGCAGCCGCCAAATCATCCTAAGATCATCCTAATCAGTCTTTAGGTTGTCCACCATCCAAGGTGCAACCAAGACATACTCACCGGATGGAACCGTATAGATCATTGCTATGTGGGTACAACTTCATTAGACCTACCAAAGCGGGTCATCACGAAGTATCCTCACATCCCGTAGAAGTCCCGTACTTCCTTCTAGTCCCCTCAAGTAATAAGCTGGATGTGCCTCTCTCATGTCAATAGACAACCACGATGATTTTCTTCGTTGATCTCTTCATCTCAAATACATACGGTCTGGTCTAAGCACATCTCATATTACGTTATTAGACCCTATGTTTGATCCTCAACTGCGTGCTTGTTTTACTTACCACATTGCTAATAAACTTAAACATTAAAAAGAGTATTCTACATTCTAGTTACTTATTTATTAGCCTTAGTTGGCCGTTTATTTTCCCTAAGTAGCTCTCACTGCCAGAACGGACCACTTCTCATTTATTTTATTAGCCACTTACTTTCCCCAACCAGTTTTCGCCGTTGGAATGGACCACCGATTACTATTATATTCATTAAACTTAATTCCTCGGTTATAACTTTACTAATAATATACCTATTCTACTCTTTTCCATTCTTTTATGACTCGTGTTATAATATCACCACAACTATAATTGTAATTATGCTTATTAAACTTATTCCCTATTGTCTAAGTTCATCTATAATTACCCTCTTACTTCTCATTTCATCTTTTAATTATAACCTATGTGTTATTATCCTAATTGTCCCTATGAATATCTACCTATTATATTACATTCCCGTCTGATATAATTTATTATTGTAGGTTACATTCACCATTCATTATATACTTTACAGGTTTCTTATTATTTAACATAACCTATATAATTGTGACATTAATGTACTCACCGTTTTTTAAGTTTACACAGTAAGCCTTTATATCTCCTTTTCTTTTCATAATGTAACACCCCGTATTTTAACAACACTAAAAGAGAATAAATTAAATAATAATTAATTTAAGACTCATAATTAAGGGAAATAGACTGCGCCATTGTGTCTGTCTCGAAATTCTGGGCAAGATAGACATTTGGTTATTTATATTTATATATATATATATATATATATATATATATATATATATATATATATAGGGTCCAATATTTCAAAATCAGGTCCAGAAAGTTCAAAATCGTTCAAATTCCAAAATTCAGGGTGAGCGGGAAAATTCCCTTCTAGGGGAGTCGACCCCTTAAAGGGGGTTTCGACTCCCCAAGTGGGGTGTCAACACTATGGTCGACCCCCAAAGGGGTGGGTCGACGCTCTTAGGGCTGACGTGGCTAGGTCGGTTTGGGGTCTGGCAGCAATAAATACAGGCTCATTTCTCTTGTTTTCTTCACTAAAAATCAATAGAGGCCTAGATGTTGTCGGTGCCTTGACTAAATCAATACTCTTTTTTCTTCTAAAATCAAATTTAGATATTCAAGTGTAGGTCTAAGATTCATCAACTACTTTTCTCCTTTTATTTCTTTAGATCCGAACACTGTGAGTTTCAGTTGCCTTTACATATAAATAATTAAAAGTAAAGTATGATATAACTGTAATTTGGATCTATGTCTGTGACTGAATAATATCAGATCTATTGTAATTTGCGAAGCTATGACATTTTGAATTGACTATGACTTAGATCTCAACCCTTATCATGTCAGATCTACTTTTAATTATGGATGTAATTTTTTGTTTGGATCATCTTTTAGTTATCATGTTGTGATCAATTTAGATGTGGCATTAGTTGGACATCTAAATTTTTATTTAGATTTAATCATGCCTATTATGACATTCCTACTGTGTAAGAACCTGTTTTATTATCACAAGTTCACCGGTCTATTCTTTTATGTCCATCCTATCATTATGTCATCATATGCTTATGCCAGTTTGTTAGAATAAACATCTCTGTCATCTTCCCTTCATCTTTTCCTTTTTTATTTAATATAGCCACGAAATTTTCCGCTAAATTATTCGATTATGTTAGTTTAGGAACGAGGGGAAAAACATTGAAATTGGGCATATCTTGCGAATTGGGAATTTAGGCACAGTTGGTAAAAAGGTGAAAATTGGCATAATTTGAATAAAATATATGTATATGAATTTGGACATATAATTCACCATAAACATAGTTGGGGAAAAAGGGGCATGAAACTTATAACCTATAACGACATAGGAAAATATGACTAATAATGAAATGCCTAGGATTACAGTAATTAGAAACTGTAATTGCACCTAGTCACGAGGTTAGATTGCACTTATGGTAAAATTTTGCCTGGACCTGCCCAACATATCCAGCGACCACAAGTGGTGAATCTAATATGGGTGGTCTAGGTGCACAAATACGAGACGTGCTAAGATACGAGGTTAAGCCCAATTTGTGAAATAAGTCCGCCCGGACTCGCTCGGCATGTCCAGCATCCACAAACGGTAGGCTCAATTTGGGAGGTCTAGCATACCATAACCGTACATGAAATATGGAATAAACCTTGAATACTTAACCTAGTTGAATCCTGTATGAATAAACATAAGTTGGGGTTAAGTAAAATTGGTTGTACATTTGGTGAGTTAAGTAAATCTAAGGGGTTGGGTACATTTACATATAGACCCACAAACTTAAACTAATAAGGTTATGTAATTAAAGACACCTAGTGGTATACATAACCGATGGAAATATTAGAGTTATGTAATTAAAGACACCTTTTTAGGGTAAGCATAACTATTAGAAATGATAGGGTTGTAAAATTAAAGACACCTAGTGGTATACATAACCGATGGAAATCTAGTGGGAATAGAAGGCAAGGGGGAGAGCTTATATCAAATTGTATGGGACCCATTTCAGTTAGTAACCCATAACATGTATCAAACGGGTACTTCGTACTTGGTCGGAGTTGGGGCACGCTTACCAGGCTGAATGTTAGTGATCCAAACGAGGAGGACGAAGTGGGTGGCACGAACAGACCTGAGACTTGTGCGTGCATGGGCCAAGCAGAGGGGGCTAAGACGACTGTGACCCCTGTAGTTATGGCTATGCCTATCAACGAAGGGTTTCCACTATTGTACGTGATACATCCTATTGTGGGAACGACACAGAGTATCTACATGGAGTAGGGAGCCGATCGACTAGGGTAGTGGTTAGGATACACTTGGACGTATGCCCAAGTCTACCATCTTATAATTGTTGGGATCATTTCATTCTGGTGATACTATTATTAGTGCAGGGTAATCTTTATAAAATCATATACACTCCATCATGTTTACCTTGTCATATCTACCTTATATAGTGTTATCTCTCTCTCTCTTCCTTATGCACTTTATATGCTTGTCATAATACTTTTACTTATTTACTTGCTGAAAATAATAGGACTCGCCAGACTTTACGTCTGGCCCTTTTTGTTTCTTCTTCTTTGTTCCGTTCCCCCAAGGATCTCAGGGTGGGAATACTCAGGCTTGACCGTGATTCTGCTTTCATTTGGCTGGAGCTGCTTAGATGTATATCTTAATCTCCTATCCTTGCCACTATGTCTATATTTTATTTGTAGAATTTTGCTTCTTTATGTACTCTGATGTTTCAAAGTACAAAACAACATTTTTAATGATGCAGTGGTTTTTATGTATTTCAGACATGTGATGCTTTCAAACCACGTTGCTTTATGATGAAATAAAGTTTTTAATTCCGCTGTTATTTTATATCTGTCTTGTAATATTTTTGTTCTAGTTTACCTAAAACGCTTCATGAAACTTAATGCATTCCCTTTGTGAGTGACATTAGTGGACGTGGGGTGTCACTCTTCGTATCAGAGCTAAAGGTTACCAGATTAGATTTAAAAAAATTGAAAATTATTATAAAAAAGGTTTTAAAAGAAAGCATTTTTCAAATGAAAAAGTCTATTTTGAAAAACATATTCCCTAAATCCATATGTAATATCCTTCGATCTTTTGTCTAAATCTCTTTCCTTTCGTTTCAACATGTCTAGGGAAACTAACATTCCAGAGGGCATTACGATACGTGGCTGGTTCTATAGGTATCTAGAGGCTGCGGCGCCTGCCGAAGGCCAAAGAAACGTTTCTCCCGAAGCAACACCCGTCGTTCCTCCTCCTCCTCCAAGAGCAGATAATTTCGCCAAGATCCGCAAAGATTTCTATGCCGTGTGAGGGAAGCCATTCTGTGGAACTGAAACATTCGTAGAGGCAAGGAATTGGCTCAAGGATACCGAGGACTAGTTCGTAATCTTTGAAGTAGAGGATCAAAGGAAGATTCAGTTAGCTGCCTGGCTACTGAAAGATGAAGCTTCGCTCTGGTGGGAAGTTACCCAAGCTGGACATCTGGTGGAGACATGGAATGATTTTAGGATGATATTTGAAATGAAGTTTCTTTCCCAAGCTGAGAAAAGCATGCAAATGGAGACGTTCTTGGTGCTCAAGCAAGGAAACATGAATGTTAAAGAATATGTGAACAAATTCAACCAGCTAGCAAGATTTGGATTGGAACTGGTAGATAATTCGCATAAGAAAGCTTTGCGGTGTGTTAAAGGGCTAAATGAACCCATTCATGGGTTAGCAATGTCCTACATCCCAATGGAAGCGAATTTTGAAAGGCTTGTTGATATGGCCCTGGTGCATGAGGAAGACAAAGGATAAAAGAAGGAATTAAAAGCTGAGGAAACAACGCAAAACAAGAAGGTATGGCCCAATAAAGGGCAACAGCAACAAAAAAAGAAGAAAGGTGGATAGAATTACAAGGCTAAGATAAGAGGAAATGCCACAGTTGTGGACGAGAGGGTCACTTTGTCAAAAACTGTAAAAGGAGGAAGAATACTTGCCTCAATTGTGGATAGGTCGGACACTTTGCTAGGGAATGTCCGAAGAAATAGGGACCATAGGGACAAGGCCAAAGGGTAGGAGCTTCTGGAGGGCAGGTGCATGCTCTCGTGATCAGTGCTATGGATAGAGGTAGAAAAATTTCCGTGGAAGGTTTAATTTCTCTTTCCAGTCATCCTATTAGAACTCTTTTTGATTCTGGCGCTTCACATTCATTTTTATCTACTTCTGTTATTGAAACACTACACTTAAATACTAGTATGGTAGTGGATCCCGTTATTTTCTCAAACCCCATTGGTGGTTCGGCTCATCTATCTGTGATTTGTCGGGGTTTGAGGATATCTAACTTAGGCGTCGAGTTTGAGTGCGATGCATATGTTCTTGGGTTTATGGGCTACGGTTTGATTCTAGGGATAGATTGGCTCACCATGTATGGTTCCATTCTGGATTGCGAGAGGAGGGTCGTTAGGCTTATGACTTGTCATGGGAGTACCCTCGAGATTTCTTGTGACCCGCAAGGATCTATTATGCTTAGTTTCCTTGAGTCTCTTGATGCATCTATCGATGATTTGCAATCTATTCTAGTAGTTCGAGATTATTCTGATGTCTTTGATGAGGTTTGGGGTTTACCCCCAAGGCGTGAGATAGATTTTGGCATATATTTAGTGGACAATGCAAAGCCAGTTGCATTTCCAGTTAGCCATATGGCTCCAAGGGAAAGGAGTGAGCTGAGTAAGCAAGTAGGGGAGCTACTTGAGAAAGGATTTATCAGGCGAAGCATATCTGAATAGGGTGCTCCAGTGGTATTCGAAACTAAGTTAGATGGTTTTCTTTGCTTGTGTGTGGACTATAGAGAATTGAATAAGCTCACCAAGAAGAATAGGCACCCACTTCCGAGGATAAATGACTTGTTTGACCAATTTGTTGGTGCCTCGGTATTTTCTCAATTAGACTTGGTCACGAGGTTCCATCAGTTGAGGGTGGCTGAGGACGGTATAGATTAGACCGGTTTTAGGACTCCAGTTGGTTTCTTTGAGTGACTCATAATGCCTTTTGGGTTGACGAATGCACCCGCCTATTTTGTTGATTTGATGAGTCGGGTGTTTCGGGAGTTTCTAAATAAATTCATCGTGGTATTTGTTGATGATATCTTGATCTTCTCAAAGAATGAGGAAGAGCAAGCCCAACATTTGAGAGAAGTTTTGAAAACTTTCTGTGCGCATCACCTTAAGGCTAAGTTCTCCAAATGCCATTTTTGGAGAAAGGAGGTGAGATTCTTAGGGCATGTGGTTTCTAAAGATGGAATAGCAGTAGATCCCGAAAAGGTGGTTGTAGCTCAGGAGTGGAAGATTCCAAAGAATGCAACGGAGGTGAGAAGCTTTTTGGGGTTAGCAGGCTATTATAGGATGTTCATTGAGGACTTTGCAAAATAATCAGCCCCACTCACCAGGCTGACGAAGAAAAATTTGGCGTTTTCGTGGTATATATATTGTGATTTTGCTTTCCAACGACTGAAAAGGGCTCTGACAACAACTCCAGTCTTGACCTTGCTCGATGGAAATAAAGTGTTTACGGTTTACACTGATGCCGATGGTACAGGGCTTGGTGCGGTTCTAATGCAAGAGGGGAAGGGAGTGTGTTATGGGGGTATACAGTTAAGATTCCATGAGAAGAACAACCATACCCATGATTTAGAGCTAGCTGCCATAGTATTCGCGCTTAAGATGTGGCGTCATTATTTTCTTGGAGAGAGGTTCGAGTTGTACACCGATCATAAATCTCTTAAGTATTTGTTCTTGCAGAAAGATCTTAACTTAAGGCATCAAAGGTGGATGGATATCCTAGCTTCTTATGATTTTGAGATTTCTTATACCCCTGGTAAGGGTAATGTGGTGGTAAATGCACTGAGTAGGCAGAGGATGGCATTAAGTCCTCTATTTGTGGAAAGGAAAAGCTTGGAGTTCATATCGACCTTGGATTTTAGACCCTCCACCGAGCTTTTGCTTGGTCTGCTCGCATTGCTAGAGATACGACCTACTCTTATGGGTCTGATAGGAGCTTCGTAGCGAGAAGATCCACAGATTTCAGACATCTTGGATAGGATCAGTAAAGGGGAGACTTCTAGTCATCTCAATAGATATTCCATTGACGATAAAGGGTGGTTGCGACGAGATGGAAGGCTTTGTGTTCCTCAAATTGGAAGTTTGTTAAAGGCAGTCTTAGAAGAAGCCCATCATCTAAGATGACTATTCATCCAGGCGGTGATAAGATGTATAGGGTCATGAAGAGGATTTTCTTTTGGGCTGGGATGAAGAAGAATGTGGCAGAGTTTATTTCTCGATGTTTAGTTTGTCATCAAGTCAAAGCTGAGCAAAAGAAGCCCGGTGGTTTACTTCATCCTTTGGAGGTTCCACAATGGAAGTGGGAGAGTGTCTCTATGGACTTCATAGATGGTTTGCCTAGGTCAAAGAAAGGCAACACCGGTATTTGGGTGGTAGTAGATGGACTTACTAAGAGCGCTCATTTTATTCTAGTTAAGGGTAAGAGGACGACAACATGGTTAGCAGAAATTTATGTTCGTGAGATTGTTCATCTTCATGGAGTACCTTACAGCATCGTAAGCGATCGTGACCCCATCTTCACTAGTGAGTTTTGGAGTAGTTTGCAAGAAGCATTAGGTAAACATTTACATTTGAGCACCGCTTATCATCCTCAGATCGATGGGCAGACGGAGATGGTAGAGTTCTAGAAGATCTTTTGAGACTGTGTATCCTAGACTTCAGACGGACTTGGGAAGAACCTCTTCCTTTAGTAGAGTTTTCCTATAACAACAGTTATCAAGCTAGCATTGGGATGGCACCCTTCAAAGCATTGTATGGATGGCCTTGCAGATCACCAACTTATTGGTGGGAATCTATAGAAAGGTTATTGCTCGGACCAGATATGGTTAGAGAAACTCCCGAAAAGATTGATCTTATTAGACGACGAATGAAGACCGCTCAAGATAGGAAGAAATCCTATTTAGACAAGAGAAGGACTGACATTGAATTTGAAGTAGGAGATATGATTTTCATTAAAGTGTCACCATTGAGGAATGTGGTTCGCTTTGGATCTGTAGGGAAGTTGGCACCAAGATTCATAGGGCCATTTCCCATAACAGAAAGGATTGGCTAAATGGCCTATAGAGTAAAACTGCCAAAGAGATTATCCAGTGATCATGATGTTTTCCACGTTTATCACTTGCGGAAGTGTTTGCATGATACCACAGAAGTAGTTGAGCCAAATATATTGGAAGAAGTAGAGGTGGAACGGGAGGCGACAATCTGACGAGTTCCTTCCTGTATTCTTGGTTCAGAAGTTAAGAAGCTACGCAATAAAGAAATCAAGTTGGTAAGGTTCAGTGGGGAGATAACCCAGAGGATGCAACTTGTGAGACCGAAGACAAAATTCGTACTTCATATCCTTTTCTTTTCAAGGGTATAATCTTAAATTACTTTTCCAAAGCATTTATTTATTCTTGTTTCTATCATTTAAGTATATCCTATCGATCGAATCTTCGACCTTTAGGTAGGAATCCCATGGATGTAAACATGTGTTTGAGACATGTTATGTTTGATGGATGCAAGTGTTTGCTAATGGTTGCTCGTGGATGCATATACACACATTAGGCACTAGATCGGCTCAATCACTTCATACTACATATGGATGTGTGTGCATTTTTCTTCTTTTAATGGATGAAAATGGATGTATCATCATATGGATGGTGCATTCGGACGAATGATTGTGCACACATATAGGTCTTACATGTTATAATAGGATTATTTGCATACATATTCGATTCATGACACTAACATACATTGCATTAAGGAGATCAACTGGATCAGTAGATCGCCTGATTTTCACATTAGTGTTGGGACATATACGCACACCTTTGCATATGTTCATATAAGCATTAAAAGTCTTTAACGACAATGGATGCCAGTGATTGATGGATGAGTAGATGGGTGATGGATGGTAGGATATATGCATTCTTCTTAACTTGGAGATTTCGGAGATGAATTCCTTTAAGTAGGGGAGAATGTAACACCCCGTATTTTAACAACACTAAAAGAGGATAAATTAAATAATAAATAATTTAATACTTAGATTAAGGGAAACGGACTATGTTATTCGTCTGTCTCGAAATTCTGGTCAAGATAGACATTTGGTTTGCATAAAACGGACACCGTATGAAGAAGTTATGAAGTTTGTATACGCGTAAGATAATTATTTATGTATATATATATATATATATATATACAGGGTACAAGAATTCAAAATCAGGTCCAGAAAGTTCAAAATCGGTCAAATTCCAGAATTTGGGGTGAGCGGGAAAATTCTGGCCTAGGGGAGTCGAACCCTTGAGGGGGGTGTCGACCCCTTGGTTGATCCCCCAAGGGGGTCTCGACACCAGGGTAGACCCCCTAAGGGGTAGGTCGAACCCCCAGGGATGACGTGGCTTGGTCGGTTTGGGGGCTGGCAGCTATGTATACAAGGTCATTTGTCTTTCTTCACTGAAAATTAATGGAGGCGTAAATGCTGTCGGTGCCTGAACTGAATCAAAACCCTTTCTTTTTCTGCAATCAAATTTAGAGATTCAAGTGTAGGTCTGAGATTCATCAACTGATTTTCTCCTTTTATTTCCATAGATCTGAACATTGTGAGTTTCAGTCGCCTTTAGATTTAAATAATTAAAAGTAAAGTAGGATATAACTGTAATTTGGATCTATGCATGTGACTGAATAACTCAGATCTATTGTAATTTGCGAACCTATGACATTTTGAATTGACTATTATTTGGATCTCAACCTTTATCAAGTCAGATCAACTTTTAATTATGGATCTAATTTGCTATCTGGATCATCTTATGATTATCATGTTGTGGTCAATTTAGATCTGGCATTAGTTGGATGTCTAAATTCTTATTTAGATCTAACCATGCCTATTATGACATCCCTACTATGTTAGAACCTGTTTTATTATCACAAGTTCACTGATCTGTTCTTATATTTCCATCCTATCATTATGCTATCATATGCTTATGTCAGTTTGTTAGAATAAACATCTCTGTCGTCTTCCCTTCACCCTTACCCTTCTTATTTTATGTAGCCAGGCTATTTTCGAGCCTAGGCATGCCGCTAAATTATGCGATTACGTTAGTTTGGGAACGAGGGGAAAAACATTGGAATTGGGCATATCTTGTGAATTGGGAATTTGGGCATAGTTGGTAAAAAAGGTGAAAATTGGCATAATTTGAATAATGTATATGTATATGAATTTGGACATATAATTCACTATGAACAAAATTGAGGAAAAAGAGGCATGAAACCTATAACCAATAATGACACAGGAAAAATTGGCTAATAATGAAATGCCTAGGATTAAAGTAACTAGAAACTGTAATTGCGCCTAGACATGAGGTTAGATTGCACTTGTGGTGGAAGTCTTCCCGGACAGGCCCGGCATATCTAGTGACCACAAGTGGTGAATCTAATAAGGGAGGTCTAGGTGCACAAATACGAGACGTGATAAGGTACGAGGTTGAGCCCAATTTGTGGAATAAGTCTGCCCGGACCCGCCCGGCATGTCCAGCATCCACAATGTTAGGCTAAATGTGGGAGGTCTAACATACCATAACCGTAAACGAAATATGGAATAAACCTTGAATGCTTAACCTAGCTGAATCCATAGGGATTGTATGAATAAACTTAAGTTGGGGTTAAGTATATTTGGTTGAACAGTGGGTGAGTTAAGTAAATCTAAGGAGGTGGGTAATATTTACATGTAGGCCCAAAAACTTAACCTGATAAGGTTATGTAATTAAAGACACCTAGTGGTATACATAACCGATGGAAATATTAGAGTTATGCAATGAAAGACAACTTTTTAGGGTAAGCATAACTTGCAGAAATGATAGGGTTGTGTAATTAAAAACACCTAGCGGTATACATAACCGATGGAAATCCTAGTGGGGATAGAAGACAAAGGGGGAGAGCATGCATCAAATTGTGTGGGACCCATTACAGTCAATAACCCTTAATAGGTATCAAATAGGTATTTCGAACTAGGTCTGAGTTAGTGCACGCTAATTGGGCTGAATGTAAGAGATCCAAACAAGGAGGACAGTGTGGGCAGCGCAAGCCAACCGGGAACATGTGCGTGCATGGGCCAGGCAGAGGGGGCTAAGACGACCATGGCACATGTAGATATGGCTGTGCATATCAGCGAAGGGTTGCCACTATAGGACGTGATACCTCCTATGGTGAGGTCGACACACAGTATCTACGCGGAGTAGGGAGCCGATCAATTAGGGTAGTGGTTAGGATACACCTGGACGTATGCCTAAGTCTACCATCTTATAGTTGTTGGAATCATCTCATTCTGGTGATACTAGTATTAGTGCAGAGTAATCTTTAGAGAAGCATATACACTCTATCATGTCTACCTTGTCATACCTACCTTATATAGTGTTATCTCTCTCTCTCTTACCCACTTTATATGCTTGTCATAATACTTCTACTTATTTACTTGATAAAAGTAACTAGACTCCCCATACTTTATGTCTAGCCCTTTTTGTTTCCTCTGCTTTCTTCCGCTCAACCCAAGATTCTAAGGGTGGGAATTTTTAGGCTTGATCGTGATTTCGCTTTCATTTGCTGGAACTGCGTAGATGTATGGCTCAAGCTCCTATCCTTGCTACTATAGCTATATTTTATTTGGGGAATTTTGCTTCTATAAGTACTCCGATGTTTAAAAGTACAAGGCAATAGTTTTAATGATGTAATGGTTTTTATATATTCCAGACATGTGATGTTTTCAAACCACGGTGCTTTATGATTAAATAAAGTTTTTAATTCCACTGTCATTTTATATATGTCTTGTAATATTTCTGTTTCTGTTTACCTATAACGCTTCACGAAACTTAATGCTTTCCCTTTGCGAGTGACATTAGCGGACATGGGGTGTCACACATAACCTCTTTCAGTTATGTTACCCTTCTTTCTCATCTTTTCAATTTATTCCTTTTAGGAAGTTGGGCCTATTCCAAATTGATTGGTTACTAAAACTATAATAAAATCCATTTCCATAGTTTTAGGTAATTACTGTAATAGGAATTCATGATTGCAAAAACATTTCTTTTCTTGTTTTTGAGGTCATCAAATTAGTGCGCAATACAGTCAGCTCCCTGTTTTACACTAATCTTCTTTTATTCATAATTTTAGTTTGCAATCATGTTTTCTATTTTCCTTTGTTTACCAAACCATGCAAATACATTCCCCTTTTTCCTAACTAATTAATCAAGGCTATTTCCCGCCTTTTAGATATATATATATATATATATATATATATATATATATGGGCTTCTGTCTTCTTGTTTATTGTTTTCCTAAATCTAACATATTTTCTGTACTTAAGTAAGATTTAGATTTATACCATTTTCCCATATTTATAATTATTTCATTTTAAATATGAAAGATGTTTCCTTACAAACAGCATGTAAATTCTCAGATCTTCCTATTTATTATAGTATTGACATAATATGTTCTTTTATCCCCAAATTGTTAAATTTTCCCATTTTGTTCATATTTCAATTAAGTTGCGCATAACCACAATTCAATAAATTTGCGTCTAACCCCAATTCAATTATTCTGTGTGTAACCACAATTCAATTATTTTGCGCATAACCACTATTTTATTCAATTTTTGCATAACTAAGATTTAACATAGACTGTACATTCTGACGCAGAAGAGGGGAAAGAAGAAGAATATATTGTAAATTCCAACGGGAATCAAATGATACAAAATATAATTATCGTAAAATATAATCTAAGTCCTATCATCTGGGATTTTCGCTTTAATATTTTGGGTCTGATTTAGATTTTCGCTACTTTCTGGTTTCTTTCAATTTGGATTTATAGATCTTTCTGGATAGAGGATCAGAGCATCCATAGCTTAAATATAAAATCTTTATCTCCAAATCTTGAATCGGAAATCGAAAAACTAATATATATTTGTTTTTTGAAGAATTTGGAGGAGAAAAGAAATGGTAGAGCTCTGGCGCCCTCTTAGAAAATGAGTTAAAGGCTAGGCTCTGTTGGTTTATTTATAGGTGCTCAGAAGAAACATGTTCGTCGGATCATAACAAATAAGATCCATGCAGCTCAAAATGAACGTTTCGACCTGAAGTGCCATTTGAAACATGGCTCAACCCATATATGATGGCTACGATCGTATATCGGGTCTTATGCTCGTGATTTCCGCATTGCTTTTAAAACATTACGCTAACGTTTATTTTCTTGCCTAATCCTCTCCAATCTATTTATTATTTTCCATTTCCATTTTTGCTTTAAATTTCAATTTTAAATCTGTTCGTATGTATTTATGCATAACTCCATAAATTACAATCATTAATGGCTGCGTAATTTTTTTTCATTCATTGATTCTTTCCATTTCTAAAATACATTAATATTTCAAACGTAATTATTCTTGGAATTCGTGCATGTATATATCTATGTACAACCAAATTTATTTTTAAAATTCAAACAATGTTATCCTGACATTTATTTCTTACTTGTTTTGATTAATTGCATGTTACTTTGAATTCATGTCTATATATACATGTATATATATGTAACAACCCGTATTTTTCGATAACACGTTAAATCAAGAATCAAGACAGAATTAAATTATAAATTCTGAATCAAGTGAAACGGTCTGTGCCATTGCGTTCGTCTCGGAAAAATACGCGAAATAGAGTCCGAATTTTCGAGAATCGGAGTCCGTATGACCCGTTAAAGGCCCAAAGAAGATTTCTGGGAATTTGAATTTCGGAAAACAGTTTTGGAAATCAGATCTGGGGCTAGGCGGGAAGTTTCCCCGCCTAGGCCATGTCGACAAGGCTGTCGACAGGCCTGTCGACTTGGGCCCAGACCAAGTCGACAGCCCTGTCGACTTGCCTGTCGACAGGGGGTGGCCGGGGCAAATAGCCTGGCGCACCTGTTTGTCTCACCTGGTCTTGTTCTTGGGCTGGGTCTGGAAGCTTCCGAGATCTGATGGTCCTAATCTATCCTAGGGTTAATCTAAGGGCCTAAAACTATCCTAATCTCTATAAAAAGACCCTAAACCTAACCTAAATCCCTAAAAATCAAACCTAGCAACTAAGTGCTTCCAAAATTAATTTTGATCATGGCCTCCATCTCCAATCCCTAGAGCCTATGCACTCAAATCAAGTTCAAATCAAAAGGTGCAAGCTTGCTACACCAAATCAAGGCCAAATCAACATTCCTATGCGAGTTCCATGACGATTCTTCTATAAAGGAGGCACCTTTCTTAGCCAAGATGATTCATGCTCCTTTCCCTAGGCCTAACTATGTAAGTTCTAGCTACTTTTGGATCAAAACGGTATTTTTAATGTTGACATGGGATAAAATGAGGCTAAACATGATTACGCGAACCTATATGAACCTTACCATGCCTCTTGTGTTCATATTTATGATCTTAGGCCATGTGAGTGACTTAATCATGCCTCTCATGCTATGCATAACCTAGTTTAACTTGCAAGTTTGGATCTTTTGAATATGACATGTGTTTATACTTGAAAATATGACTTGAAAGATAACATGGAAGTTGACATGTAAGTATGCATAAAAACATGAGCTTGGGAATTTACCTATTAAGTTAGGTCTACCCTTTGGGAATTTACCTATTAAGTTAGGTCTACCCAAATGCTTGAAAAACTTGTAACATGTTTTGGAAACATGATGAACTTAGATAATATGAGTGTGGCCAACTCGAGGTTGGGTTGAGTTTGCAACGTAAAACTACCCGGAACCGACCGGCCTAACTAGTAGTTGCAAACAATAGGACCCAATGTGAGAAGTTGGTCATGTCGCGCTTAAGACCCGAGGTTAGACTAGGTTGTGGTGTAAATCTTCCCGGACCCGCCCGGCTTAACTAGTAACCACAACAAGGTCTAATGTGAGAGGTTGAGGGTGCATTAATTAAATTAATGCCACATAATAGGGTTAAGTTAACTTGATTAATGAGGCTTAACCAAATATGATATGGACAAATGGGTTAAGTAATTTGATTAGGCTAATGATACTTAACAAAACATGATAAGCTTGGGTAGGTTAAGTAACTTGATTTGCCTACTGACACTTGACCATTTTTATACGACTAGTGGACGGGATTAAGTTAACCAACACTTAATCAATCCAACAGGATAACGTGATAAGGTTAAGTAAATTTTCTTAATAACACTTAACCGTATAATACAGTTAATGGATGGGGTTAAGATTAGGCTTAACTAATCTAAACACGGTAATTCGATAGGGTTAAGTTAAACACTTAACCAATTTAAACTTGATAATTCAATGAGGTCAAGTAACCCATACTTAACCGACTTAACTTAGTAATTTAATGGGGTTAAGTTAAACACTTAACTAATTTAACACAATGATTTGATGAGGTTAAGTGACCTATACTTAACCAATCTAACTCGTTAATTTGATGAGGTTAAGTTAACCTATACTTAACCAATCTAACGTGAAAACATGATAAGGCTAAGTCACGAATCGTTTCGAATACGCTTGACCGATTTGACTCGGTAATTTGATGGGGTCAAATTAATAGATACTTAACCAATCTAAAATGATAATTAGACAAGGTTAAGCCATGGATTGCTTGATATACTTAACCAACTTGACACATGGTCTGTAGGGTTAAGTCTTGGACTTGGATACTTAGCCAGTTTCGACATGTTTTGTAGACGGGTTAAGTTGTGAACTTAAGTGACACTTAACCCATTAGATAAACCCTAATTCGGAGGATTAGGTAGATAACCATAGTTAACAAGGATTATGGAAATAAGGCTAAGTGGTAAACCTTAGTTAAGGGAAACTAAGTAATAATTCTTAGTCAAGGAAATTTGGACCATTTCTTAGATAGATCAGTAACCCGATACGTTAGAGTATGCGTGTAGGAGCAGGCTATCTGATTTGGATAAAGGCTCCAACGAACTGGGTAACGAAGCAGCGGCTTCGGGGAACGTGAGGATATTCTTGGGATCCCTCTGTGAGCTGTCAGGTCATTATACTAGGCTCACGAGAGGTTGAGGTCTGCGGTAGAAGAACCAAGAATATGCCTTGGTTGCTATGCGAGCGACCTAAAGACTGGGGTGGATAGCAGTGAGTCGGCGGATACATAAGGTGCCCGAGATAGCAAGTTCGTCGATCATCTACCATCTTGAGTCAAGCGTGTACGTACGGAAAGGCAGGGAACACCCAACAGACCATAATTGCTATCTAATTATGGGTGAGGTAGGCCGTAGGATGTGGGCTGGCCGGAGTGTAGTTCTCATGCAAGATTTTCTCTTGTGTTGCCTTTCACTAGTTGAGGGAGGGGTCTCGTGGGACCATAGCCACGTGTAGAAAAGCAGACCTTAGTATCTGCATCGGCAGATAAATCTAAAGCTCCCGACCGAGTCCTGTATTTCTTGTTTTGGCCGGTGATAGGACTCGGATAGCACGATGTGATACATGTGCATCCAGTTATAGAAAAACGATTCACGATGAATGCGTGGGAAAAAGGGCGCGGTTGAGGGTTAGCGTAATCCCTAGTGGCCTAGGTGGTTTAACCCAAACCGAAATACGAAAGCGTGTAATAGGTAAGCGTAATCCCTAGTGGTGCTAGGTGGCGTAAGTCCTAGTAGTTCAAACGATGATTCATATGGAAGAGCCTAGCTAGAACAAGGGTGACAGTCCCAACGATTTCAAGGATAATACGACATGTGGAAGCCCGTACGAGGTACGGCAAAGGACTGAACTCATATACACATGGAAAGAAATATATGATTTGAGTAACCTATATATGCGATATATTAGGTCGACATGGACCATTACACGACTTTGAGCAAGAGACATTCATGGTTAACACATGACGCGGGTAGGGATACTAGTACGAGAGGTGCAGAGCAAATATACATGTTAGAACTAGGAAGAATATACATAATAGATACCGTGGGATGTTAGACGGGGTAGATACCTTGGGATAGTGTACTCGATAAAAATCTGACGATGTGATACCTTGACTTACCATAACACCGGAGTTTATCATGATACCTTAGTTTACCTTGCCGCAGTAGTTCAGCCGGCTACCCTGGTTTATCTACCTTGTAGTTATCCTTATGTTTACTTTCAGTTTATGCATGTCATGTTACCTTTACCTGTTTTTATACTAGAAGTAGATAGGACTTACTCAGTCTTTTTGACTGACCCGTTTTGTTTCGCCTCTTTTCTTCCGTTCCCCCCCCCCCCAGGTTTCAGGGAGGAAACAATGCTGTTTAGTTCGGACTTCTTCTGCTTGAAGGTCATCATGGATGGCTTGGACTTCTCTTGGCTATGGCTACTTTACAGTTTTACTTGGGGAATAATTTATTAAAAAGTCTTTATGCTTCTTTACTATTGCAAGACAGGTTTTGATGTACTCTGATGTGAAAGGCTTTAGACCTCATGTATTCATGTTTATGAAAGTTTGATTTTACTCCCGCTATTTATTTATATATGTTCTGTCTTGTGATATTTCTGTGCATGTTTACCAATAATGCCCCTCTAAAGCTAGTGCATTCCTTTGCAAGTGACCCTAGCGGAGGCGGGGTGTTACATTTGGTATCAGAGCAGAAGGTTACCAGACTGGGCAAAAGTTTTTAAAGACCTTCTGAAAATTATTTGAAAAACCGTTTACAAAGAAGCATTTTTCAAGAAAATTTTCTTTTAAAAAGAAAAAGGCTATTCCCCAAAGGCCATTAACATCATCCTTGTTTCCTTGATTTAATCTCTTTTCCTTTCTTTCCTCCATCTGTAGTCACAGTAGTTTTAACTGCGACTAGTCTTTTCTACCTACGAAAGTGTTTTCCTTACGATGGAGGTGGTTCTCGAGAGACCAGTGGCCGCGTTATAAGAAAGGATAGTGAGGAAGAGGATAAAGGATACGAGCTTAAGGATGAGCAACTTGTTGGTATGGCTTAGTCCTCAAAGGAGGGAGAAAGATGAACAATGAAACCCATGACGAGAGAGTACCTTTGGCATGGTGAAACGGGATGGATAGTTAAGTATCATGGAACAGGGACAAGATCATTCGGAGGGCAATAGTATGCTCTCATTTCTTGGGTACCTCAGAAGGAGGGTAACGATCTTGTTAAAGGTTTAGCTTTTCTTCTCTATCATCCTGTCGGGACTTTGTTTTGATCACCGCATCTTTTAAGTCCGCTTCGATAGTTGAGTCTCTGCACCTTAGTACTAGCGTAGTAGAGAATCCCGCTTTTGTCTCAAGTCCTATTGGAAGATCGGTCCATTTATTCATAGCTTGTTTGGATTTGAGAATGTCTATATCAAGTGTTGAGCTTGGAAATAATGCTTATGTTTATAAGTTGTGGATGGATTCTAGGGATAAAGTGGTTATCCAGTAAGGGGTACCACTCTCGGTTTTAAAAGGAGGGTAGTTAGACTCTTGGCTTGCTTTGGTAATACCCTCGAAGTCTTGTGTAACCTTTTGGGTTCTGTCATGGCTAGTTACCTAGAATCCCAGGATGCAGTTGTTGGTAATCCGTTTGAATAGAATTCGCTGCTAAGGCGGATGGTTTGTTTCGATTATGTATGGGTTATGGGAATCACCCTAGTATGGACTCTTGGCAATTTGGATTGGCATCGGAAAACGAGATCCAGAATTCACTAGTGAATTTTGGAGAGCTGGCTTGAGTACATAGATAGGGTTGAGCCAAGTATACTAGGGAAAGAATAAGTGCAAGTGGAACGAGAGGCGACGAGGAAATGAGTTCCAACTCATGTTATGGAAACAGGAAGTAAGAAGCTGCGAAATCGTGAAGAAAAAAGGGCGGTCAAGGCACGATGGAACTAAGCTCAAGGTAATGCGACGCAGGAGACTGAAGACTAAATACGTGCATGATATCTCTTTTGGGAATATATCCTCGACCCCTGTTTTCTGTTGAGCTTGCTTGTAGGCTATCTTTTATGGATATCCCCTCGGTCCTATTTCTGTTACAAACCCCGTAGGGAGTTTGTTTTGTTTATCTTCTCGACCCTGTTTCAGGGAATCTTAGGTAGAACCCTATGGATGTAAACATGTATTTGAAACATGTTATGGTTGATATGGTTGCAAATGGTTGCAAGTGGTTACTCGTGGATGCGCGAATTTACATTAGATATTATCTCGACTCGGTTACATTTTATATTGCATATGCACGAATATTTATACTTGTTTATGGATGAAATTGAATGTGTTATCATGCGGATGTTGCACATGGTTGAATGTTTGTGCACGCATATAGTGTATATGACTAGGACTATTTGCATGCATGATGGATTCATAGCACTAAGCATATTTTTGCATTCAAAAGATTTTTCGGGCCTGATCATTAGCATTAGCTAAGGAACATGTACACACACGTTTTGCATATATACATACAGCATTAGAAATCATCTAAGGACAATGGTTGCTTGTGGATGATGTTTTGAGTAGATGGATGATGGATGGTAGGATATGTTCTTCCTAACTTGGAGATTTCGGGGACGAAATCCTAAAAGGTGGGGAGAATGTAACAACCCGTATTTTTTGATAACACGTTAAATCAAGAATCAAGACAGAATTAAATTATAAATTCTGAATCAAGTGAAACGGTCTGTGCCATTGCGTTCGTCTCGGAAAAATACGCGAAATAGAGTCCGAATTTTCGAGAATCGGAGTCCGTATGACCCGTTAAAGGCCCAAAGAAGATTTCTGGGAATTTGAATTTCGGAAAACAGTTTTGGAAATCAGATCTGGGGCTAGGCGGGAAGTTTCCCCGCCTAGGCCATGTCGACAAGGCTGTCGACAGGCCTGTCGACTTGGGCCCAGACCAAGTCGACAGCCCTGTCGACTTGCCTGTCGATAGGGGGTGGCCGGGGCAAATAGCCTGGCGCACCTGTTTGTCTCACCTGGTCTTGTTCTTGGGCTGGGTCTGGAAGCTTCCGAGATCTGATGGTCCTAATCTATCCTAGGGTTAATCTAAGGGCCTAAAACTATCCTAATCTCTATAAAAAGACCCTAAACCTAACCTAAATCCCTAAAAATCAAACCTAGCAACTAAGTGCTGCCAAAATTAATTTTGATCATGGCCTCCATCTCCAATCCCTAGAGCCTATGCACTCAAATCAAGTTCAAATCAAAAGGTGCAAGCTTGCTACACCAAATCAAGGCCAAATCAACATTCATATGCGAGTTCCATGACGATTCTTCTACAAAGGAGGCACCTTTCTTAGCCAAGATGATTCATGCTCCTTTCCCTAGGCCTAACTATGTAAGTTCTAGCTACTTTTGGATCAAAACGGTATTTTTAATGTTGACATGGGATAAAATGAGGCTAAACATGATTAAGCGAACCTATATGAACCTTACCATGCCTCTTGTGTTCATATTTATGATCTTAGGCCATGTGAGTGACTTAATCATGCCTCTCATGCTATGCATAACCTAGTTTAACTTGCAAGTTTGGATCTTTTGAATATGACATGTGTTTATACTTGAAAATATGACTTGAAAGATAACATGGAAGTTGACATGTAAGTATGCATAAAAACATGAGCTTGGGAATTTACCTATTAAGTTAGGTCTACCCTTTGGGAATTTACCTATTAAGTTAGGTCTACCCAAATGCTTGAAAAACTTGTAACATGTTTTGGAAACATGATGAACTTAGATAATATGAGTGTGTCCAACTCGAGGTTGGGTTGAGTTTGCAACGTAAAACTACCCGGAACCGACCGGCCTAACTAGTAGTTGCAAACAATAGGACCCAATGTGAGAAGTTGGTCATGTCGCGCTTAAGACCCGAGGTTAGACTAGGTTGTGGTGTAAATCTACCCGGACCCGCCCGGCTTAACTAGTAACCACAACAAGGTCTAATGTGAGAGGTTGAGGGTGCATTAATTAAATTAATGCCACATAATAGGGTTAAGTTAACTTGATTAATGAGGCTTAACCAAATATGATATGGACAAATGGGTTAAGTAATTTGATTAGGCTAATGATACTTAACAAAACATGATAAGCTTGGGTAGGTTAAGTAACTTGATTTGCCTAATGACACTTGACCATTTTTATACAACTAGTGGACGGGATTAAGTTAACCAACACTTAATCAATCCAACATGATAACGTGATAAGGTTAAGTAAATTTTCTTAATAACACTTAACCGTATAATACAGTTAATGGATGGGGTTAAGATTAGGCTTAACTAATCTAAACACGGTAATTCGATAGGGTTAAGTTAAACACTTAACCAATTTAAACTTGATAATTCAATGAGGTCAAGTAACCCATACTTAACCGACTTAACTTGGTAATTTAATGGGGTTAAGTTAAACACTTAACTAATTTAACACGATGATTTGATGAGGTTAAGTGACCTATACTTAACCAATCTAACTCGTTAATTTGATGAGGTTAAGTTAACCTATACTTAACCAATCTAACGTGAAAACATGATAAGGCTAAGTCACGAATCGTTTCGAATACGCTTGACCGATTTGACTCGGTAATTTGATGGGGTCAAATTAATAGATACTTAACCAATCTAAAATGATAATTAGACGAGGTTAAGCCATGGATTGCTTGATATACTTAACCAACTTGACACATGGTCTGTAGGGTTAAGTCTTGGACTTGGATACTTAGCCAGTTTCGACATGTTTTGTAGACGGGTTAAGTTGTGAACTTAAGTGACACTTAACCCATTAGATAAACCCTAATTCGGAGGATTAGGTAGATAACCATAGTTAACAAGGATTATGGAAATAAGGCTAAGTGGTAAACCTTAGTTAAGGGAAACTAAGTAATAATTCTTAGTCAAGGAAATTTGGACCATTTCTTAGATAGATCAGTAACCCGATACGTTAGAGTATGCGTGTAGGAGCAGGCTTTCTGATTTGGATAAAGGCTCCAACGAACTGGGTAACGAAGCAGCGGCTTCGGGGAACGTGAGGATATTCTTGGGATCCCTCTGTGAGCTGTCAGGTCATTATACTAGGCTCACGAGAGGTTGAGGTCTGCGGTAGAAGAACCAAGAATATGCCTTGGTTGCTATGCGAGCGACCTAAAGACTGGGGTGGATAGCAGTGAGTCGGCGGATACATAAGGTGCCCGAGATAGCAAGTTCGTCGATCATCTACCATCTTGAGTCAAGCGTGTACGTACGGAAAGGCAGGGAACACCCAACAGACCATAATTGTTATCTAATTAAGGGTGAGGTAGGCCGTAGGATGTGGGCTGGCCGGAGTGTAGTTCTCATGCAAGATTTTCTCTTGTGTTGCCTTTCACTAGTTGAGGGAGGGGTCTCGTGGGACCATAGCCACGTGTAGAAAAGCAGACCTTAGTATCTGCATCGGCAGATAAATCTAAAGCTCTCGACCGAGTCCTGTATTTCTTGTTTTGGCCGGTGACAGGACTCGGATAGCACGATGTGATACATGTGCATCCAGTTATAGAAAAACGATTCACGATGAATGCGTGGGAAAAAGGGCGCGGTTGAGGGTTAGCGTAATCCCTAGTGGCCTAGGTGGTTTAACCCAAACCGAAATACGAAAGCGTGCAATAGGTAAGCGTAATCCCTAGTGGTGCTAGGTGGCGTAAGTCCTAGTAGTTCAAACGATGATTCATATGGAAGAGCCTAGCTAGAACAAGGGTGACAGTCCCAACGATTTCAAGGATAATACGACATGTGGAAGCCCGTACGAGGTACGGCAAAGGACTGAACTCATATACACATGGAAAGAAACATATGATTTGAGTAACCTATATATGCGATATATTAGGTCGGCATGGACCATTACACGACTTTGAGCAAGAGACATTCATGGTTAACACATGACGCGGGTAGGGATACTAGTACGAGAGGTGCAGAGCAAATATACATGTTAGAACTAGGAAGAATATACATAATAGATACCGTGGGATGTTAGACGGGGTAGATACCTTGGGATAGTGTACTCGATAAAAATCTGACGATGTGATACCTTGACTTACCATAACACCGGAGTTTATCATGATACCTTAGTTTACCTTGCCGCAGTAGTTCAGCCGGCTACCCTGGTTTATCTACCTTGTAGTTATCCTTATGTTTACTTTCATTTTATGCATGTCATGTTACCTTTACCTGTTTTTATACTGGAAGTAGATAGGACTTACTCAGTCTTTTTGACTGACCCGTTTTGTTTCGCCTCTTTTCTTCCGTTCCCCCCCCCCAGGTTTCAGGGAGGAAACAATGCTGTTTAGTTCGGACTTCTTCTGCTTGAAGGTCATCATGGATGGCTTGGACTTCTCTTGGCTATGGCTACTTTACAGTTTTACTTGGGGAATAATTTATTAAAAAGTCTTTATGCTTCTTTACTATTGCAAGACAGGTTTTGATGTACTCTGATGTGAAAGGCTTTAGACCTCATGTATTCATGTTTATGAAAGTTTGATTTTACTCCCGCTATTTATTTATATACGTTCTGTCTTGTGATATTTCTGTGCATGTTTACCAATAATGCCCCTCTAAAGCTAGTGCATTCCTTTGCGAGTGACCCTAGCGGAGGCGGGGTGTTACAATATACATATAAACACACACACACAAACACACACATATATATATATATATATATATATATATACACACATACATATATATAAACACACACATACACATATGTAACACAACTCATCTATATATAGTCTTTTCTTATATGTACATGCACATATATTTTTCTCTTAGAACATGCTTCTTTTTGGTTGGCCTTATTAAAATTTAAAAAGATGATGTTGGTGGGATTCGAACTCGAACACTACACTTGGGAGGAAAGTGCCTAACCATTTGACCACACTTTGTTTTTGTTCACAAAATTAGAGCATTGAAAGTTATTGGTCATATGTGTGTTTCACTTATTTCTTCTTTTTCATGTTTGTTATAAAACTTCATTTAATAATATTTTCTTTGTTTTAAGTCTGTTTTTTTCTAACAATAGGTCTAAATTGATCAGAAAAGCGCAACGGTCGCAATAACTCTAGTTCCGTGATCAAATTCATAAAATTATACTAATTGTTTATTTTATTATTCAATTAAAAATGCAGGGTATTACAACTATGAACCCTGATACATATTTATCTTATATCCCAATAATATTTAAATCGATTGGTAAGTTCAATAATCTCACCCCTTCTGTAACCCTAGTGTGAACATGATTATTTAATTTCCATTGGTACACCTAGTATGTGTTAATCATGTGCATGCAATACAAGCATTGATATAAAGAAATGGTAACCTCATTGTTAACATAGCAAGTGATAATGTGGTTATCTATCATAAATAGGGAACAAGCAGTAAACTCTTTGGCTAGATCAGAAATACAAACACTATATATGTTGTTTACTACTAGCAATATGAAAATCAACAAGTTTGATAACTCTTTTCGACCCTATCTTTATCGATCCTCTAGCAAAGGTACCAAATCTAATAAAGGATGACTTAACCAATAGCCATAAATTTTATCAACTATGCTTACAGGTTAGCCACCTATGATATCTAAAATAGTTTAGAAACAAGTTAAAACGTGCATTGTCAATAAAGTTGGTAACAAAAAGTAATAGAAGTGATTGCCTCAAAATTAAAATAAGGAAAAGTTAGAAAATAAGGATTATTGACCATGTTATGATGACATGAAATGGGGGCGATAACCTCGATAAGCATGGAGACGACATCCCATGATAGTTTGAAAACAATAGAGGTCATAATCCTCATGATTTATTTAAGAGTAGTCTTATCACCCATGTACAACAACGACAAGCATCACCCATGTATGAAGATGATAAGTCCTTATGGAGAGTTTACCTTCTAAACATAAGTTAGGATACAAGTGACGAGGACCAAACTGATAAAGACGATGGTGATGATAGCGACAATCTTGGATACATCATATACTATAGAACATGATATCCCATGCATCCGAAACTTATAGAAAATGATGATAGCGACAAGGTTTTGTTGACCAATTTGATGGCTTAACATCAAATATCATGAAAATTGAATTATTTCTATTTAAAGAAAAAATTTCACCTACTCACATTATTTGAATAAACTTGATTAGTTAGTAAATGATTTTTTGATCAATAATAGCTCAAACTTTTCATATTTAAAAGTTTAAAACGTTGTAAAATAATTAATCACCGTTAATTAATGTATTAATTCCTCTAAGTTTATACGATTTTGGAAAATCATAATAAATCATAAAAACACGAGAAAAATTGACAGAAAAACGAGAGTAACGCTCTCTGCACTATATAGAAATTTCAAGTCAATATTCAATATTTAATTATTTTTAACCATTAAAATTTTTAATTAACTCGTATTCTTCCTTAGGAAATTTTTAGAAAATTTTTAGGTGCTTAGAAAGTTACGAATTTTAAAACCCATCTTGAAAACGTGTTATAACATTACATAAAAAATTTAAGTCATTCGAAGATGTAAAACTACAGGTTTCATCCTAAAACTAATTTGAGTTTACATAAAACAAGCATAAACAATTAGATCCAAACATTGCTTTACGAAAACAGTGAAATAACATAAAAAACGTAAGCAATTGTGAAAGCACATAGATAATTAAGATATTGAACATAGTCGAATATAACAAAGTATATTATCATTATTTACCTTAGATTGGACAAAAGAGTTGATATTCGTTGTGGCTGAATCCTAAGCTTCTCTCTTCTTAGTTTTTTCGTAACCATTTCTTCTTTCTCCATATTTGTAATGGCCATCCGCCTAAGATTTTAGTTTTAGGTTTTGTAAAGTGGAATAAGAGAATGAAAGGGAGGAAGGTTATGTATATATGAAAGGGTTTGTGTTTCCCACATTTCACTTCCCACAAGCATCCTCTTATGTTATATTAAATTGATTAGTTACTAAGATCAAACCATATTATTAATTATAAATCTCACCTAAACATCCTTCTACATTATTCTTGTTTAGTTTAACTAATAAAATGTGTTGAATAGTGTTTTACCAAAATTAGAGTTATTACATCGAAGTTTTTTTATTTCCCTTAAAACTCTTATGTATTCTTCAGAGAAAGTTGAAAATATAGATTTTCGGGTCTAGACAGATAAGGATTTAAAAGATTTACAAAAGGAAAACTAATAATAATTTAATTTAATATATTATTTGGTATAACTACTTAAATTTGTACATAGCATAATTATGATCTTTTACAGAGGTATCTTCACATGTCTCTTTTGAATAAATAGTCTGTAATTGTTATATTTTCCCTTAGCATTGTAATTACGGAGGTTATGTGATGGACATTAAATAAATGAAAAATAATTTTTCTGATTTATATGCATCAAATGTTAACTAATCTCATTTTTTCATTGAAAAGTAATATGAATGAAGACTACAACATTATCAATGAATATATTTGAGTCTCAAAATGGGTAGAGATAGAAAGCTTTTGCTCCTCAATATGTGTATTTTCCTTTTCTTGAAAACAGGACCATACTTTATTTTTCTGTTAAACCAAAAGTTGTGTGGTAGCAAACCTCTCTAAATGATATCAGAACCCTCCAAACTAGGTTTGATACTCCTAGAGTGTCCTAGAAAACATTCGAGATATGAGCTCCAAATATCAAACATATATTGGTGTATAGTGACCATATGACAACTCATGATTTTATATGATAGCATATAGGACACAGATGCCGACTTGTCGGAACATAGTGGGAACTCAGGTACTTGCCTTGTATGTAAACTTGTTCAATATTTTGTCGGCTCATCTCGTGTCCTATTCTGATTTAGGAGCTATATGAACCAGCTTTTTAGTCACCTCAAAAACTCTTATTCTAGGTATCCCTTGTATAATGGCTTAAGAAATGCATATGTCAACTTATCCCAAGTCCAAGAAGAATATTGTCAATCTCTTGCACCTCTTAATGTCAAGCTTTGCTTCATTTTACCTCCATGCTTCATGATCATTCTAAAATTGTTTCAAAGTCGTTTACTTCTCTTTTAGACCCATTTAACCTCCATGCTCACCATTATTTTGACATTGTTCAAAGGCCGTTTTCTTCTCTTTTAGACTGTCTATCTCTCTTCAACATTTACGCAAATGTTTACGAGTCTCGATCACTTCAAACTGATCAATTATCTTTCAATGATCCATACACATTCAAATACACTCGGTATACATGCAAAGGTTATCACAATAATCCAAAACCTTTCAGTGCATATACAATAATCCAATATATTAGTAATAGCTTTGTCTTATAGAATACATATTAATGGTTCATTTACATGTCATTACATAGTTCAATGTTTTTTATCTAGTTTTATTGATTAACTAGCAACAAATGGTCATGTGCATGCCATCGATATACCTCCAAAACTAGAATAAGCTGCTTCTTAATATGTATAACAATTTACTTTCCTATTCATATATACATACATAAATACATATGCAAACAAAGGATAGAAAGCACACATGTATGTACATGTGTATACATGCATATAAACACTCACTTCAATTAAATATATAAGTATTGTCCAATTTTCTGGAATCAACTAACTTGTTTATATCATACTATGTATTCATCTACTGAATGTTATCTTACAGCTTATTCCAGTTATCAACTCATTAGAACATATCAAAACTAACACTTAAACATAATGTACATGGTTAATTCAATAAAATCCATCATATGGTTCGTTACTCACATACATATTGTCAATAAGGGTTCAAGTTTACAATATGATTACAGAATCATGTCTATATCATATAAATTCCTTTATTGCAACATAGTTCCACTTTCTAACACTTTTAATAAACTATCGAAGCATAAAAATAATTATGAGCATCGAAAGTCGCTCTTATTCAACAACAAGCAACAACAATCCAAATTAGCTTAGCACCCACTCTTAAAAGAATTATCTTAGATTTGTCAACCTCCTTACCAAAGAAGAAATAGCAAACCAAATTATATCAAACCCACCATTAAAACACTTATTTCTTATTTTTCACCTTCTAAGCTTCCCTTATTCACCTAATTATTTTCTTCATTTTCTCCTTTGCTTAATTTTCATTTGATTTTAGTATTAAAAAGTTGAAAATTGGGTACCTAAATGGTAGAACATATGTACTACAAATCTTAGCTAGTATGCAACATACTTTATGTCAATACAAGTTCTGATCACACTATATAAGTTTCAAACCTGTAACCATTGGAACGATGGTATTAGTCTTGATTTTACTAATTTATTAAAGGAGAATCGTAAAGGTTTGGACTTCATAAATAGGCGGAAGGAGATGAAGATAAAAAAGAGACTGGGAAATTAAAATAACGAGGTAGGGTTGGCTACACTTATTTGCTTGAACGTGGTAATGAGCTTTTGGCCCAAGTGCAAACATATTTGTTTCCAAAATTATTGTGTCATAACTACATTTCTTTCTACTTAAATTTACCTATTAGATATATGACTAATCATTAAAGCTTATCATGCCAATTTATTTGTAAAAAGACAGCAATATAAATTACTTCGCTATTAGACATAATATATATATATATATATAAATGATTTCCTATTTGGAAAATTAATAATCCTCTGAGGCATTTACCATGGTCTATGACATCTCCATATCACGAAAAAAAGATTAACTTGGTTGATCTCTATGAACGAAAGTACTAGCAGAGTGATGCGAATGTATATAAGATTAAGTTGTGTGAGTGTTCATCTCGGCAGTATTGTCGATGTTGAATTTGGAATACATTTTGGTTTCAAAATAGATATTGTTAGATGGATCATTTAAAAGCAATAAATTACATAAAAAAGTTTAGGTGTAGCCTTCAAAAATCACATTCAACTCCGTGAATTTCAGAGATGAGTAAACTTTGAATTTCTTGTACTTCCTAATGCTTGTGTCCCATCACGTATCATCTCCTCCAATGGAATCCTTTTTTTCCATTCTAGAACCTTCCATTTTAATCTACAACAAGGGGCTCGGACGTGCTTAAGGTTGTCAAATTTGTTTTGATGTAATCGACATGCATCATTGTAAGGAAGGCATTTATCATTTCATTGTACTAATGGCCACACCATCCTTTTCAAGATTCGATGTTTGTGAAGTAAACGTCGATATGAGTAAATGTCCATTCCTATGTATAATCTATAGTGTGACAAGGAAAAATAGTACAAATAGATATTTAATTTTGAATATAGGTAGTGTTATATCCGCATTTGTATCTAAAATCTTTCCTAGATATCTCTAACCGCGGATAGGACAAATATCGGGAAATCATCCTATTCGCTAATGATCGACAAATCAAGGAATATAAATTAGGATACGTATGAATATCAGATAATCATCATATCCACTAACGATTGATAAATCAAGTAATTTAAATTAAAGTTTTTGGTTTAACACATAATTTTCAATCTCATTGATTATACAGGTGTGAAAAATAAACAAATAAAATGATTATAAATAATTTTGAGTAATTGATTTGCATTAAATTTGTATAATACAAACTATTAACCTAGTAAAACATACATATTTATTATTGTACTACGATATACAAAGTACTAACTATAATTTAGACAAAACCAGACACTTAACCCTGTTCTTGCATAAACAGATGTATGAATAAGTTAGAACATTGATACGACTTTAGAATGATTTAAAACTTCACCAAAATACACAAAATAAAGCGATAAGGGGCCTCAATGAAAATAAGGTAAAAATACGCTAAGTTTTGGGGTCACCACCAATCCAATCCTATGAGTCAGTACCAATCCAAATGCATATATTCTGATCCATCAGTAACTCATTCTTTATGCTTCTACTTATCTTATTGCCTAACCTCCAAGTTCGATAGAAATTTGATTTGTCTAGCTCAAGTCATATATGACCCATCCAATCCATTATGCAGTACAAACTAACTTAAGTGAAGTACTATTAAATCAAGTCCGAAGGTTATAAAACTCTGCAGGGAGCATCATAACATCGTAAGAAGGCTAACAAAAAAGATTCAAAGATGGAAGACTCTACAGGTCGGAGTCAATGTTGATCCGTATCCCTAGATCAATACCGATCAAAATCCATAGGTCAAATGACCTCCAAATTTTCAACATTGACTCAGGCCTCCAATGCAAGCATTATAGTGCTTTGGCCTTATCCAGTTCATCTCTAAACTCTAAATCACTTGCAATATAACGAGTTTTGATTTTGTCTACCTACATGCTACTGAAATCGCTCTTCGTCTTCTCTTCTTATGTAATAGCCTTCAGGAGGTTAATATATTATCCAGTTGCCTTATGAACCTAAGACTAATTTCAAATCAATATATTATGCAACAAATATTTGTAATAGGCAAACATTGAATAAAAGGTCTTCATAGTGGATGTAAGCTTCTTTAACAATTGAACCATATAAAATTTTGTCATCTCTATCTCACCTTATTGCTTTTTATTATTTTCTTGTGGTCTAGATTAGATTTACAACAAAATAGAGTCAATTTTCTAGTGATTTTATCCTCATTGGGTGTTTATACCCTTTTTGGTGTAAATCGATGGATAATTTCTAATGTCTACATTTTTTTGAATATAGGATATTTTTTCATGTATATTTCAAATAGAAATGTGCATGGATTTCGAAATTTTTTCGTATTCATTGATAGGCCTAACAGGAATGGAAAGTTTCATTGGTCGACATTCTACAAAAAATAAGACAATGATAGAGGATGATTTGGTAAGGAGAAAATGGTACGAAAATATAATTAAGGGAATCATTTGACCATTAGAATAAGATGGGTATTTAACATGTTGAATTCCAACAATTCAACCCAAGGATACATTGTGTGAACTCATCCTTGAAAGATCCAACTCGATGCCAATCCAAATAGCTTTTTTGGCGCTAAAGCGTTAATGTATTTGATAAGTCAGAAATATTAGTTCAAATTACATAATACGAAAAGGATGCTAATGATAATATATGGCATGCAAAACACAATTCGTATACTTTCCTAATTCCAATGTAAAGGTATAAATGTGCTTGGACTAAAGTAAAAACAATGTAAAGGTAGGGGTATTAATGTAAGTCCGAAAGATATAAAATCTGACTATATTCGTATCCGTAAAGTGAATAATAAAATTTATTTATTTGTTGTTTAATTAACTTAATTTTTATATTATATGCATTAAATGAATATTAACTGTTTAAAGCTATTTTTTATATTCATATTTGTTTATTAAAACATTAATAATTAATAAGGCTAAAAATTATTTATGTCAAAAAAAAGTTTCTTCATTTATTGATCGTTAACGGATAGAATAATTATTCGATACTCATTAGTTTTCGAGGAAGCAAATTGTAATGACCCGGTTTTTGACGATCTTGGTTATCTGATATACAACACATATCGAAAATTCAAGGATCGAAAATAACTAAATAGTTAATGAAATAAATTAGAGGGTGAGGAAACATAAGATAGAACTTATAGTATAGAAGAAGAAGAAGAACACAACATCAGAGTAACACGAACCTCACAGCGCAACGAATAACATATAATATATATAACATAACTTGAAATATACATCTACACTTGAATATACATCATTATCAAAGTACAACACTTACAACACAGTGGAAATAAACTATAGCTATATGATCCTGAAGCCTCCTGCTCCAGCTCTTCAAGTATCTGTAAATCCCGACTACTTGACTGCCCGTCCAAAATTGGGCACCCAAGAGTTTAGGGAAAACAAAACAAAATAAACTCCGGGTCAGTCATGGGACTGGTATGAGTAAAACAGTTTGAGCAATGCAATGATATCTCATAAGACCACGCCGTATAACGGAACGGGTTTTTCCCTTATGAGAATCCAAAATATCTTTATATCAAAACTCATTGATATTATAATAATATCTATCAACCACAATATATTAATCATCTAGTAGAAACGCTTTCATCTCACGTTCTACATATATAGTATACAATCAAAACCGCAAGCACGTATTGGGTAATGGATTTCCAACTATGAAAACGTATGGAACCACCTTCCGATTAGTGTACTCTAGGAACGATACACTGGAGTTCAACAAGAACATCTTGCAACTCAGCCACACATGACCGACCACTCATTTTGCTTGAGTGTATCGAATGTATATCACCAACAGTTGGGATCAACGACCGTTTCTCGTATATATATAGGACATCATTGATATATTAAAGAATAAAATGAATATTCTCTAGATAGGTGATTATACACCCTACTTCGGAGCGACCGACTTAGCCATGCTGCCTGCCCGACTTCTGTCATTTACCGGATGTGAGGCTAGAAGCTACGCTTATCTTTTACATGCCACATCTTCATTCACTTTGAATGTCACATCGTCATACCCGCCAAATCACAAATTGATTTCCAAAAAAATACCACGGGTATATAGCTAAGAGAAACGAATTCCTCCGCCACCAAATGTGAATACATTTGAAGAGATCAACTTACGCAATCTATCAGATATACTCTGTCAGACCTTCGTCCATACAAGTTGTCCTGGGACAGAACAAACCGAAGGCACTATTCAGTATATCCATCTTAGGCATTGTTATCTAAGATTTATACAACAGCCCTTGCACTTTATTATAATGTATTGTTGTTTCCAATTGATGTTAACCAGCACGTTCGATCGTTTGGCCATTACAACGTTTGATGTAATATTTATGTTAAATCTAATAAGCAAGTATCGTGCTGGATCCGTTTTTGTGTGTAAAGTGTTAGCATGCAATTTGATTTAGCTTAGGTTGATAGTAGGGATATCAATGTATATTTATTTGTAGTCCGCTATAGACAAAAAAAAATTACGGTCGTGTCCAGCTAGGTGTCACGATCCCAAAAATATAATAATATCGGTAGTTTAACTCATATTGTGAAATCCTAAAATGTTGATTACAGGGTGCAAAATAATCCAAATAAAACGTTTCTTATTTAATTAATTATAAATTACAGTAAAATTATAAAAACTAAATTATCATTATGTCTCAAAAGAACCTTGTCTAAATTCAAACCCGGTATTCAAATATTTTTAAATAACCCTTATGGCCACGAACGAATATACCACTGTTTTTCTGAATATTTGATTTGGATATAAATCAAAATCTACACGACGAAATCCCGATTTTTCTCTTCCACTAGAAAGATATACTTCACCAGCTCCTAACGTTTCTTGTTTCACAGAAATCCGACTTAAAACGGCTTCTGTATATTCAGTTGAAGTTCTAATCGCCAAATTGCGAACTGCCGCGCCATTTCAAGCTCGAATTTAATTATAATACAATTATGCATTCAAACTATCGTTATTTAAATTTATTCGTTATTCTAATTCAAATTCTAAACTGATTTAAATATCACAGATGATCCAGTTCACACCATATTGTGAATTCCACTATTTTTGATTATTTCTGAATTAAATATATTATTCTATTATTTAAATTAATTAAATAATTCACTTTATTTAATTCAACAACGATTTAATTCCCTAAATCACTATTTATATAATTAAGTAAACTAATTATTATACAGCTGAAAAATGTGGGTCATTACACAAATATTCGATATTAAAAAATGATTTTTGAATTATGCACATCTGAAAGTACCCGTTTGATACCGATATGTAAAGGTAGAAATTTTCTTGCACTAAAGATAAAACCATGTAACAAGAAAAGTAGATAGGTTGGGGACTAGATCTAAGCAAGTCGACAAGCTTTACTGATAATAACAAATACATTTAATATGATGGAAAATATAGCTCCTCCCAATCACAAACAGGATAAAATAAAAGTAAATGAACGGATAAACTTGATTTTGGATAATTAAGCATAACACCCCACAATATGCAATCGGAGAATAGAATCAACCATTACAGCCTTAGAGTAATCAGAAAATAGAAGAAAAAATATTGAAAATAGTAAAGAAAACAATATTTATAATAGTGGTTGAACAATATTTGACTCACGTTCAATTGGTAAAATATATTATGTAGTGGCCCAAATTTCCGTATTATCTGAGTTGACTAAATACAACACACGTCCAACCCAAATTGTTGAGAAATACGAATCATTATGAAATAAGAAGAAAAAGATTGAAGAACAACAAAAACAATAACACAGAATCTCACATCGCAGCGGAATAAAATATAATATATATAACAGCTTTTGGAATACAAAATTTTAACTGTATACACATATCCTTATCAAAGTATCACTAACAGAGTACAATGCTTACAACATACTTGAAATAACAATAACTAGATAACGCTGAAGCCTCCTACTCCAAGCTCCTCCAAGTATCTGTAAACACATGAACTACTTGACTGTCCGTACAAATTTGGGCACCCAAGAGTTTCGGTAAAACAGAGAAAAATTAACTCCGGGTCAGTTATGGGACTGGTATGAGTAAACAATTTATAATAGTTTGAGAAAATAAACAATATCTCATAAGACCACGCCGTATAACACGAAACCGGGGTTTTACCTTCTAAGAATCCAAAATACTTGATTTTACTTTCATAATCCTTTGGAAAGAAACAAAAATCTTTATATCAAAACTCTTTTGATATTATAATATTGTCCAAATCAAATAAATAACATTCTAGTGGAATGTTTGCATCTCACGCTCCACATATATATAATATACAATCAAAACCGCAAGCACTTATTGGGTAATAAATTTCAAACTATGACAAGGTATGGAACCCGCTTCCAATTGTGTATTTGAAACGACCAGAACTTCCCTTTGAAGGAAAGCCCAGATTGCTTTGAGGACAAGACGAATCAGAACACAAACAGAAGAACATTTCATTGCTTATTACAACAATTCCATCAGAATAAAATAATATACAGAGTATGAATAAATATTATACATCAAAAAATATCATAGATTGCAATACATTACATAGCAGTGGAAAAATAATACAATACGCAGTTGAAACAGATACAAGGATACAGAGCTTGTCGAATATCATTCTAGCTATAAACCAGGATCCTATGGATATAAATCTGTAAAACCAAAACAACTAGCTGCCCATGCGGGAAATAGGGGCACCCAAAGTTCAGGTTAAAACAATAAACTTCAGGTCAGTCATGTGACTGGTGTGAGAAATAAAACAATTATTTAAAACCCTACTTTAAATCAGATATATCAAGGGACCATGCCGTATAACACGGATCGGGTTTCCTCCCAAGAATACCAGTGCATATAACAAAACAACGCAATGCTTTCTGGAAAAATGAAGCTATTACAAGACCCAGGTCCTATCACACAATGCAATGCAAGCCAGGGGATAGGGTATTCCCTTATAATAGCCAAACATGCTTGGTACATTAAAACAAATCATTTGGTACTGTTATAAGTGCATAGTGTATAAAACAACTTCAAATATAAATGTATCAATCCTAGATGGCATGGGTACTGTATATCATGTCGCCAATACTAGGCTCTACAATCAAAACCGCAAAGGCCACGTATCGAAAGTCGGATTTCCATCTGTGAACCAAGGCAAGGGATCATCCTTACCGCTTCGAGACAATCTAGCCCATGTCTCAGGCAAGCGCGCAGACAAGCCTTGGATCGTCAGGGTCGGTCCACTCTATGTGGATTAAAATGCCTGAACACCACGTTTCCCTGCTCTGTGGGGTGTAAATGAGCCAAATGACTCCATCGTCCCCGGATCGATCGATATAACTGAGGCGCCTCCTATCCTTCATCCACATAAAATGCCAGGGCGTGCAAAACGCTGACACCACTCCTAGCTAGAAGGAAACGCATGCCCTCCCTTAGGTCCTCTCCTGTATCTGGTTCACACCGAGGTGTGAGGCTCGCGAATTAATGCTACACAAAGTTATGTTATATTAAATCTGTGCTTTAATCATCAACCACAAGACTCTGCGCTTCAACAGAAGCCTTGATCATTTGCATCTCAGCATGCCACACAGGTAATTCACGCTATGCAACCGATGTCTATCAATCACACAGAATGAAATCTGATGTCAGACACACATCCATTTACAAGTTCGTTCTGGGTCTAAACAAAACCGGAGGCACCTTATTCATCCCCCATATGTCCAATACAGGGGAGAGGCCCTCGCACATCCATCGATCTCCAAGTACGTCTGGATAATCACCACTTTTTACCTAGTCTCAGGTGTACAGCCCAAATCAAGACAACGGTAATCATCTTAACGATGTGAAGACCTCTGGTCTTCAACCGGCGTCTTCATCCTCGACACATCGTCGAGTCAGTTATTCAGAATGGGATAAACCCGGTCTTTCTGAATAACTCGCGTATATAATAAACAAGTGCTATAAAAACACAACATACGCCTCATTCCAATCCAGAATATTTCTTTATCCAAATATTCATATACTTTGGGAAAGGTTCCCATTAATTTTATCAAAGATAAATTCTTTAAATTTCTTCTTTAATCTTCCTTTGGATATCAATTCAATCTAACTAAAGATGCATTAAAACTCCACTTGGTTTTAATCTTCCTAAAAATCAATATTAACGATTGTTTAACTTGGGAAACCGTATCCTGTCTTTAACTGGGTTAAAAACCAATGTCATTTAAAACACGGTTCATGATAAACCCAAAATCACATTCCATTCCATCATCCTTTAACCGTAAATTAGCAAGTGAACAATTCCATAAGTATTAACCCCGAAGGCCGAAACCAACATCAGATCAATACCCACGAAACCATTCAACTTAACTAATCTCCAGTTAGTTTCTGATTTTCTTAACTCCATTGGGTCTAAGAATGGTATTATTAAAAATACCATTCACTACAACCCAAATCACATTCCATTAATTATGGAATCTTTATGGAAAAACAAATCAATATATAATCGATATCAATTTCCATATCCGACCAATAATATAAATGGAATAACGACAACACCTCTTAAATTCCATATGTATTAACAGTCTTCCTCCACAAAAGTTAATTTCGATTATTGTCAATCGAATTCCATTCAATTCCAATTTAATATACTAAATTGGAAAACTTTACTTTGGAAAATATCCTCTAAATCTTAACAAAAAATTTATAAATTCCAAATCACTTTTCACTGTAAATCAGGTTAAAGAACGAACGTCGTTAAAAACACTGTTCACGATAAACCCAATTCACATTCTATCAGTCTCTAACCGTAAAATAGTAAGAGAACAATTCCCTAAGTGTTAACCTCGAAGGCCGAAACCAACATCAGATCAATACCTAGGAAACCATTCAACTTATCTAATCTCCAGTTAGTTTCTAATTTTCTTAACTCCATTCGGTTCAAGAACAGTATTATTAAAGATACCATTCAAGACTTACCCAAAATCCAATTTGATAATAAATACAAGACTTTGAGTAGAAAATATATCGGCTTATATTCAATATCAAATTCTGAAACAAACAAATATCATATTCGAATAACAATATATATATATATATATATATATATATATATATATATATCTTCCAAATTCCTCCACAATATCCGTATAATCACGAAATCCAATATCGAAATATTCCGAGCATAATTTCGATTCAAATCCATTCCAATTCATATATTGGAAATCCTGGTTATTATTAAAACCATTTCAAATCCAATTTATTTTTAAAAAAATATTGGAATATAATTCTAGTTCAAAACTAGTTCATTTTGATAAAAATCTATTTTTATCTTTTCAAATATGAAATTTTTCATCCCAATTCTTTCCAAATCATTTGTTATGATTTTACATAAATTATTGATATTTTAAATAATTTTATCAAGGCTCGTATAGTCGATTTCCATAATTGGCCATCGAATTGCACTTACAAAGACCTTTTCCAAATTAGATTTGGATATAATTCCAAATTCAGCCATTAGATTACAAATCTCTAATATTCATTAGAAAGCTCTTTTCGATACGAATGCAACGGTTCTTGTTTTAGGAGAGTCCGACGGTCGGATCTCCCGTAATGTCCATTCGAAGTCAATGGTCGAAATTCATGAACTACCGCAGTGCGGCGCGTTCTATTCAGGCCATTATATTATATATATATATATAATATATATCGTCGATCTCCTTTTAAAACATATTTTATAAATCGTTTTAAATTTGTTTTCAAAACGATTTCAACTTCATATTCAATTTCTAATATAAATTGAATATTCCATATCATTGACATATATAAATGATAGTGTTTTCAAAATATTATATTTCGAAATCATTTCCTTTTTGATATTCATTATAAAAACGAATAAAATCGATATAAATATTGTTCATGTCAAAATGGTGTTAATCTAATCAACACGACTTTATATAGTTAAATATTTTCGTGTCCATCCGAAATCGGACGTCAAAATCGTATTTTGATTCTTTTCTGAATATTATTTGAGAATATTCGTTATTTTAAAATAATCGTTATTTTAAAATATTCATTCTTTCTGAACTGGAATCAGACACAGTCAATTACCATATAATGTGATTATATGGATTTCATACAACATGTATACAACAGCAATCAAACACAGTCAACCATCATCCAAAGTGCATTCTACACTGCATAAGCATCAAATACAAATATTTAACGCTTACACAACTTGTCAACCAATCGATTAACGTACAACTAATTATTGAGATTAGTGTATGTCCAATATCACCCCAATACCCGTGTGGGGTTTTGAACAATCAAACTCAGGTTTTATTTGTGAAGTTGGGTGATGTGTAAAATTTATCGTCCCAATCAATATCAGTCAAATGTGTGTACACAAACAAATCATCCAATTTTTTTATAATTATTTATTTTATATACACGTTAAAAATTATATTTTTAACTATAAAATATTTATTCACTCCACATCACACAATCAATTTTTACAACACATCAATCAAACAAACAAGTCATCCATGGTCTGTGAACAACGGGTGTCGGGTGCTGCTAAGCACCGTCTGCATCCTAGTACATATTTCAACTAGAAAGTAAATTAAAAGTGAGAAGTTCTCACCATGGGGTTCCACTCCGCCGATCTTTTTTCTGAACTGTTTGGATTTGCCCAAAATTCCAATGCATCCTTTTCAGGCTGTTCATATATAAAAAATCATATTTTAATCACTTCATTCCAATAAATAAAAAACATATTTTTATTTCTACTTCATATATTTTTACAGTGCTTCTTTCTATATAAAAATTATATTTTTATATTTCCGCTTCTTATATAAAGATCGAATTTTTATTTAGCTACAACATATATAAAAATCCCGCCTTTCTACATATAAAAATATCGGCCTTTCCACCTATAAAAATATAATATTTAATATGATAAAATTATAATCTTTACTATGAGAAAAATATAATCTTTACAATTAGATAAAAATCATATTTTTATTGTCTCTATAATATAAAAATCACATTTTTATTATCAATATAATATAAAAGTCATATTTTTATTTACTTACATATAGAAAAATCATATTTTTATATACTGAAAAATCGTATTTTTCAATTACTAAAAATTGTATCCTTCATGAATTAAAAATTAAGTCTTTTCGCTTTTTAAAAATCAAATGTTTTCTATAATAAAAATCTCGTCTTTCCTATTATAATTATCTAATCTTTTTTATTTAAAAACCAAAACATTTCAAATTAAAAATCAAAGCATTCTTATAAATTAAAAATCAAATTTTCTATTACTTTCTAAATAAAACTAATTTAAAACAAATTTTAAACTAAATAAAGAAAGATACCCTCACCTTGGTTGGAGAGAGGGTTTGAGGTGGGCACCGGAGTTCATTGAAGGTGGCGGTTGGCCAATGGTGGCGTCAAGGGGTGCAGCGGCGGCCTAGGGTTTCAGGCGTGGGTTTGTTTCCCATTTAAGGGGTCTTGGGGTCGCGTCGTTCTTCAAACCAAAGGGGGAGAGGGCGTCGGAGGGGAAGAAGATGGTTGGGGAAGGGCTCGCGCGCACGGCGGCGGCGCCTGGGGAGGAGGAGCGACGACGTTGAACGAAAAAGGGGGAAGCGGTTTTATCTTTTTCGATTTTGAAAAAGTGATGGTGGGTTGACTGAATGAGGGAGAAAGGTTTGGGGGGGGGGGGTTATAATAATAAATTTATTTATTTTAATATTTGATTAAATCCATAAAAGTTCACTTTTCTATCGAACTCGAAATTGGATCTAGCGACTGTCGCCCCTAGCTAATTGCCCCTATTTCGAACACAATGGAACATGTATCATAAGCCAGTTCAGCTGTTTCGATCAGTTTTCGTTTTAATCAAAGTATAAATCTTTATATTGAATTCGAACGCACATTTCAATTTACCGAGGCTACATACGGACTCTAAAAAATCCCGAAAAATATTTTCTACCTTCGTATTGATGATACGGTTCTAACAAAACTAATTTCATCAAATTTGGAGGCCATTTGAAAAATGTTCATTTTCAGGTCGATCCAAATTGACTAAAACTGTAAAAACACGTTTTCCTGCGCCACGCTCACATATTGATTCAGAAAATTATGAATTTTGGAATCTAGCAATAACTTAACATCCCGAATCCAACAAAAGTAGTTTCTTCAAAAATGGAGATTGTTTGCAAAATTTCCATTTTTAAGGCCCAAAATTCCATAGCAACTATTCTGAATTTTCTATTGGGTATAACTTTTTATCCCCGCTATGAAATTTCAATTTTTCGGATTCGTTGGAAAGATATCCTCAAATAGATTCTAATATTTTTGGTTTGATGAAAATCGTGTTTATTTTGAATCCTGTACATTCATTTGAAATTTGAAATCGAATTTTCAAACTACCGCGCCATTTCCAATTCCTTTTATAATTAAAATAAATATTTATATTCTAACATCGATTCAAATAAATATATACATTCTAATTCTATTCAAATTAATTTCTTGTCATTATTATTTAAAATAATTCATTTTAAATATTCAAAATTCCTCAAAAGGGCCAAAATAAATTTTTTAAATTGGTTCGTATTTTCTGGATTATTACAATCTCTCCCACTTAAAATCTTTTCGTTCTCAAAAAGGAGCGGAGCTGAAAGTTGTTTAACTAATCAACTCAACTTTCATTATTTTAATTATGGCTTAAGTTCTTCAGCTTTTCAATTTATAGGAATTTTCCAATTCTTCAAAAATTTGGCTAATACCCTAAATTTTCAAAAACTTTCGCCATAATCTCCCATGTAAGGGAGCACCGGGAAAATCGCATAATTGCCATACAGGCCTTTCCAATCCAAAAGGAAAAAGAAACAGCCAAGCGGCTAGCCAATCGTCTCATAAAACCATCAAAACCCCCAAGAAATACAATAAACATGTACCTATTTGTCGGGCAAATAATTTTATTCCTCTGCTTAGCTTCCCTGCTATGACCTGTTCAATCTATATGCATGTATGTGACGACCTCAAAACCCCATACCACGGTGTTAAGGATAATCATTGGAATATAACACATTAATCATCATTAACAGAGTACAGATAATAGCATAAACAAGAAATAGAATAATTTACACACATATGACAACGAAATCATATATATCACCACATCAGAGAGCACAGTGCAGGATACTACTTAGTGCATAATAATACATAATTAGTCTACATCGCCTGTGGCGGAATCATACATAGAGAATACACAAACAAAACACCAGTCTACATCGCCAGTGGCGGAATCATAATACATATACAATAATGGCGGAAAAGTCACAATCATCACAATGTAGTCAAGCCTCGCCATTAGCCCAAAAGTGCACCTCTACCGCGGTGCCAAGCCAAAATATGTCAGCTACCTGTAACTAGGCTGCCCTTGTGAAAATAAGGGCACCTGAGTTTGCAAGGTGAAACAAACTACGAGTCAGTCATGGGACTGATTTGAGAAATCTACTTAACTTATTAAACAACAATAATACGGCAATTCAAAGGACCACGCCACTTTCGCGGAACGGGTTTACTCCAATGAGTGCTAGTGCATGAAATAAAGTAAATGATTAAATCATCGCAATGCTTTTTATAAAGATGAATCCATTATAAGACTTATGTCCCATCACACAATGCAACGCAAGCTGAAGGATAGAGTTTTACCTTATAATGGCCAAGAAATGCTTCATACGTATAAAACAAAAGTGTTTGATATTATTACTAGTGTATATATGTTTTCAAAAGCAAATTCAATCATAAATATCAATCTTAGACGGCATGGGTACCATATATCATTTCGCCATACTAGTAATACAATCACATCCGCAAATTCGTATTGGAAATTGGATTCCACCATGAGTTGAGGCAAGGGGCAAGCTCCTCTCCGTTCGAGACACTCTAGCAAATGCCTAAGGATCACACACAGCGGTCCTTGGAATCGGCTGGGCCGGTCCTCTCTTACTTTTGAGGATTAGTAATTCCTGAACATATGTTTCCCGGTCCTTACAGACCTATAATCGAGGCGCCTCGCATTCCAACAACCACACAGTTGAAAAGTAGATACAAATGTCAGGGCTGGTAGGTCACTGACACCACCATAACTAGAAAGAAACGTCGTGCTCTCCCAGCGGTCCTTATCCCGTTTTTGACTCATATCGGGGTGTGAGGCTCGCGAATCCACGTTATACACAAAGCTATGTCACACAGACCATGCTTTTATCATCAACCACAAGACTTTGCTTTGCAACAGAAGCCTTAATCATATGCCACTTAGGCGTGCCACATAGGCAATCCATTCCATGTGACTGATTTCTATCAATATATAACCTCTGAGCTCGTACGTCTCAGAGAAGGACGTTAAGCAAGAGAATAAATTCTTCGCCGCCAAATAGATATATATTTAATAGAGATCAGTCAACATAGAAAAAAATCCAATGTCAGACACACAGTCCATTTACAAGTTGGTTCTGGGTTTGAACGAAGCCAGAGGCACCATATTCCTCGCATATCCGCACAATCAACAATACGTCCGGACGGCTACTACTTCAGCTCCTTCAAGGTAGCTACTCTAATCATGAGCATCAGTAGCGCCCATCCATCCAATGTGAAGATCGTCGGTCTTGAACTGTCTTCATCTCTTCGACTTCTCACCGTCGATCGATTATTTGAAATGAGAATTAACTCGGCCTTTTCATATAATCTACGTATATTCAGATTTTCAAATCAATTCTTCGCATGGTTAAATTACTCAACATTCACCTTTCAGTTTCTTAGTATAATTTTCATGTTAAATACATTCAACCATCACACAACATGCAAACACAGAAAAATTGACTTATTTCCACTCTATATCGCTTATGATATTTTATAACGATATATCGCCATTTTTATTTATTTAAAAACGGTCATATTTAATTAAACGACGTTTTAGGTCATGCCGAGGCACTGGCGCTGGTTTTCATTAAATTTGTTTTACACATATCTGAGAATCTAACTGTTGGATCTTCACAAACTTTATTTCACTAGAAAGATCTTTTCAAAACTAAGCAAACGGTTCCAGTTTTGGGAAAATCCGACGGTCGGATTTTCCACACTAGTCATTTGAAGTTACGATTTCAAAATACGAACTACAGCGTCATTATTCGATTAAATTTAATTATATTTATATTTATATATAAATATAATCGATTCTGGCACTGTTTTTCTTTACATTTGAATTAAACATTCTAGAGAATCCAACCGTTGGATCTTTACAAAGTTGGTGTCGTTGGAAAGATATTTCCAAGGCGAGCCCAACGGTTGCGGTTTTGGGAAAATCCGATGGCCGGATTTCCCGCACTAGTCGTTTGAAAACTCAGTTTCAAAACACGAACTGCACGACCATGATTTGTTTTAATTTAATTATATTTATATTTATATATAAATATAGTTCATTCGACGATTTCTATATCGTTTTCGCTTCAAATCTTTCACTAACGCCTTTATATTTTGGAAAATTTCGCCATAACCTCCTTTGTACGGGAGGGGCTAGGAAAATTCCCAAATAGCCACACGGGCGTCTCATCTCAAAAATAAAAAGAAAAAACCAAGCAGCTAGCCAATAGGCTCATAAAATCATCACCCAAGCAAAACTGTAAACATGTACCTATTTGTCGGGCACACAATTTTATTCCTCTTCTCTAGCCTCTTTGCTATAACCTATTCAATAAATATGCATGTACATATGTGCAATTCTTATCACTTATCATTTTCCATTCAACTTCATATTTGGTTTAAAATCACCATTCATTCCAATGTTGCGTACCCAAGCAAAAATCATATCATTAGCTAATTAATGAATATTTCAACTCATGCATATTTATTTGAACAAGTGGTTATTTCAACACTTCACATTTCAAAAATGATATTTTTGGCGAACAAAAATATTTTTCAACACATGACTATTTTATTTTGTTGCTATACATGTTAAAAATAATATTCATTTCACAAATATTTATTTCAACACTCGTATATTTTTAGCAAATCACATATATGATAAAAAATGGTATTTTTATCATCTAAAATATCTATTCAACACATGAATGTTTTTAACACTTCATAATTTCAATAAAAATGTAATTTTTATTGTTCGATCTTTTTATTCCAAACATGAACTTTTCAACACACGCACTTCTCAACACATAAGCATTTCCACACATAGATATTTTATATAGTTTGTTCATATAAGAAAGATGAAATTTTTATTGTTGAAACAATTTATTTATAATGCGAATATTTTGCATACTTCATATATATTATAAAAATGTGATTTTTATTGTTTAAACACTTTATTCATTCAACACATGAATTTAATTTTCACACATTACTTCTCAACACATGAGCATTTCCACACGTGGATATAGTTTCAACACATGACTTTAGTTTCAACGCATGAAAATAATTTCAACATATGAAAATAATTCTAACACATGAATATTATTCAAAATTTTGGCAGCATAACGGCAGCGTAGTTAAAACCGGCACCGTCCCGAGTACAACTCCTCGCTCTACCTTAAAACCTCGCGGTTTTTGACAATGGGGATTTCATGCATCTAGTTCGCATGCAGGCGGCATGTTTTATTTTCATTTCCACAATTATTTCCAATTTGTTTCAATCACCAATGGGTATTTTTCAACCACAACCAATCAATATCAACCACAAACAATTATTCAACCATTCGCATTATTCATCAAATTTTTCACACCAATTCACAAACAATAAATATCATCCATGGTTTGAGGACGAGGGGAGTGTGTATATATATATATATGTGTGTATATATATATATATTATTTCTATATTTCACTTGCATTTCAACACACATATCATTTATACAATGCATGTATAATTCATACTTCGCTCATATAGCTTACACAACGCATGTACATGAGGTATACAACATGTATATAATTTATATTTCGCTTATATAATTTATACATGACATTTCCATTCATATTTCAATTAGAAATCTCACCTTGGTTGTTGAGGTGCTAAAAATCCTAGCGAGCTCAGAAAAATATGAGGTCTCTTCTATTTGGTAGAGAGCCTACTTGCGGTCACGATGTTTCCTGTTTCATCGAATTTCTTCAACACACGACAAAGATATAATTTTTCAAGGCTTGCAACACTTAAAAGTGTTATTTTCAATTCAAATAAAATAAAGCCGATACCTTTCATGATGGTTCAAAACTAGGTTTTCAGTTTTCGCGAAATCCGAGGCTTAATACGACGACCGGAGGGTACAGCGTGGAAGAGGGAGGAGAGGGCTTCAGGCGCGTGGCGGTTGGAGGCAACTCGGTGGTCGGATCTGGCAGTGGCGGCGCTGGGAAGGTCGGTACTTTGGAGGCGTCGTTCTCGTCGATGGGGCGACGAGGGGGGTCAAGGTTTGGTCGGATTCGTAGAGGGGAGGCAGCTCTGTCGAGATCGTGTGGTGGCGAGGTCGGCAGGGGGCTGAAGCGATCGGAAATCACCTGGGAAGGGAGGAGCAACGTGCGTCGTCGATGTCGAGGGGTTTCTGTCATTTTTTTATTTTATGAATGGAGAATTTTGATTGGCCCTTGGGTTTTATTAAATTTTAAAATAGCGTTTCTCCACACGAACACCAATTCTAACCCAACGACTGTTGTCCCTAGCTAAATACCCCCATCCCGGATACAATGGGATATGTTTCGTAGGCCAATTCGACTGTTACAGTCAATTATTTTTCAAATTAAAGTATAAAACATTTTATATTCAATTTGAACGTACATTTCAATTTGCCAGGGCCACAAAATGATTCAAAAAATTCTACAAAAATAAATCTAGCTATGTTTTGATGCTGCGGTCCCAACAAAACTAGTTTCGTCGAATTCTAAGATCGTTTGAAAAATGGCCCTTTTCTGGTAGATCCAATTTAACAAAAATTGACCAAACACATTTTCTTTTTCCACGCTCACATAGTAGCTTCAAAAATTATGAAATTTGAAACCTAGCAATAGTTTAACATCCCGGATCCAACAAAATTGGTTTCGTCGAATTCCGAGGTCGTTTGCAAAATGTCTATTTTCAAGGGCTATATATTCTCTATAGCACCTTTCTGAAAATTCATTTGGCCATAACTTTTGATTCCCGCTATGAAACTTTGATTTTTCAGATTCATTAGAAAGGTATTCATAAACAGATTTAAATATTTTTTGTTTTACTAAAATTCATTATATTTTGCAACCAGTGCAGTAAGTCAAAGTTTGAATTCAAATTTTCAAACTACCTTACTATTTCTAATTCACTCTTTTATTGAAATATTCTATTTCAATTGTTTAAATTCCTTTAAAATAACCAATTTAAATTTTTTAAATTGGCTCGTATTTTCCGGGTTGTTACAATCTCCCCCACTTAAAACTTTTCATCCCCGAAAAGGAAACAACAGTAAAGTAAGAAACAAAATGTAAATGCAAAGTATTGTAAAGGTACCTTGCACCGGAGTTAGTCAGAGATATCCACTCTGCATTTGGGGTAAGCTTGCTTAATGCTCTCCTCCGTCTCCCAAGTACAGTCTCTAGGATCACTACTCCATTGCACTTTAACTAAATGAATCTTTTTGCTCCTTAGCTCTCTAGTTTCTTTGCCAACAATCTTTAATGGCTTTCTTCTGACTGCTAATTCTGTAGTTATTTCCAAGTCCTATTGCGCTGCTTCTTCTACAACAAGATCTGGATCATGCGCATGTTTTCTGAGTTGTGATACGTGAAATACATCATGCACCCCAGGCAACCAGTCTGGTAATTGAACCCTATAAGCAAGAGTTCCTATTCGTTCTAGTATAGGAAAGGGACCAATAAACCTGGGTGCTAACTTCCCAGTTTTGCCAAATCTGATTACTCCCCTCATCGGAGAATCTCTTAAATATACATAATCACCCACGGCAAATGATAAATCTCTTCTCCTAGAATCCGCATAACTTTTCTGTCGGCTTCGCGCGGTTTTCAATCGCTTCTTGATGAAGTCGACTTTATCAGATGCTTTTCTAATCATATCGGGCCCTAACACAAGTCTGTTGCTAGGTTCTACCCAAGATACTGGAGATCTGCACAGTCTACCATATAATGCTTCAAATGGCAACATCCCCAAACTTGCATGATAGCTATTGTTATATGAGAATTCTACCAAATGTAAGTGATCTTCCCATGACCCACCAAAATTAATAATACAAGCCCGCAGTAAATCTTCTAGAATTTTGTTCACTCACTCAGTTTGGCCATCTGTCTGAGGGTGATAAGCGGTGCTCATATTCAGTTTCTTCCCAATTCTGTCTGGAATGCCTCCCAGAATTTGCTAGCAAATATTGGGTCTCTATCACTGACTATGTTGATGGGAATTCCATGCAGCCTAACAATTTCTTTGAATTATATCTGTGCTAGACTTTGAGCGGTTCTATTGGATCTGATAGGTATGAAATGGGCAGTCTTCGTGAAGCGATCTACGATTACCCAAATACTGTCATTACCTTTCTTGGTCGGGGCAAACCATCTATGAAATCCATGGAAATCTATTCCCATTTCCAACCTGGGACTTCCAACAGTTGCAACAATCCGACTAGCTTTTGTTGGTCGCTCTTGACTAATTAACAAGTAGGACATCTGCTAACATATAAAGAAATGTCCCTCTTCATTGCCTTCCACCTTAAAGTGCATTTGGTATCGTTGTACATTTTACTTACCCCAGGATGAATGCAAAGTTTGGATTTATGGCATTCATCGAGCACCTCTCTTTTGAGCTCTGGGATGTTGGGAACAAAAATTCTCCCTTTCAGTCTCAGAACTTCTTTATTTATCTAAAACTTGAGGGCTCGCCCTTCTGTATTCTCCCTCAGATCCTTTGAACGATGTGATCGTTTTTCTAGAGAGCAGATATTTTATCAATCAATCCTGGCGTAATTATAAGATTGGCAATAATTGCGGTTTTTCTACTAAGCGCATTTGCTACAACATTAGCCTTTCCCGGCGTATACAGGATATCTAGATCATACGCTGCAAGAAATTATAACCAATGCTGCTGTCTCAAATTCAGATCTTTCTGGGTGTATAAATACTTCAATGATTGATGATTTGTATATAGTTCAAATTTCTCACCCAGTAAGTAATTCCTCCAGATTTTCAGAGCAAAAACGATAGCTAGCAACTCAAGGTCATGAGTTACATAATTCTTCTCATGTGGTTTCAGTTGGCGGCTTGCATAAGCGACTACTTGGGCCCTTTGCATTAACATTGCACCAAGACCTCTAAAAGAAGCATTTGTCCAAACCGTCAAATCCTGATTGCCATCGATAAAGGTTAACACTGGAGCAGTTGTCAATTTCGATTTCAATGCCTGGAAAGCTTCCTCACAGTCAGAAGTCCACTTAAATTTCTCGTGCTTCTTCGTAAGCTTCGTTAACAGACCTGATATCTTCGAGAAATCCTTAACGAGTTTTCAATAATAACTAGCCAACCCTATAAAACTTCTGACCTCTATGGGTGTAGTAGGCTGTTTCTAGTCTTGAATTGCTGTAATTTTGCTCGGATCGACAGAAATCCCTTCCTTTGACGCGGCATGGCCAAGGAACTTCACTTCTTCTTGCCAGAAGACACATTTAGAGAATTTGGCTTTGAAGACGTTCTTTTTCAGAATCTCCAATACTTATTCTAAGTGTTTTTCATGCTCGGGTTTTGATTTGGAGTAGATTAAAATATCATCGATGAATACGAGGACAAATTTATTCAGAACTCCCCTGAACACTCTATTCATTAGATCGACAAAGTATGCTGGAGCATTACATAAGCCGAACGGCATTACTAAACATTCATAAAATATGTCTGGACCTCTAAAAGCTGTCAAAGGAACACACTCTTCTACAATTCTCAATTGATGAAAACCCGTAGCTAGGTCCATTCGGGAAAATACTCTCGCCCCATTTAATTGGTCTAGCAGATCATCAATGCGAGGTAATGGGTATATGTTTTTGAGTGTCTGTTTGTTGTAGTCTTGGTAAACAACACACAATCGAAGAGTACCGTCTGACTTTGGGACAAACACTACAGCTGCACCCCAACTAGAAAAGCTAGGTCTGATCAGACCCTTCAATAGAAGTTGATGATTTTGATAGCCTAATTCTTCCTTTTCCTTTGGAGTCGTTCTGCGAATTGGATGTACTACTGGTCTGGCATTGGGAATTAGATCAATTCTGAATTCTATTTCCCTTTGCGGAGGTAAGTTTTCGACTTCTTCAAACACATCTGCATAGTTTCTAACAACAGGAATCTTTTCTAAGGAAGTGGGGATAACTTCTAATGCAGACCAAAACTCCTTTCTATCTGGATTTGAACCATGACATGGTACAGTAATATATCCAAGCTTCCTTCAAATCTTTACTATCCTTTCCGCACACTTTACTTCAGCTTCGTATTTCGTTAACCAATCTAGCCCGAGAATGATATAAAATTCGGGAAAGTCCATAACGACTAGATTAAAAGGAAACTGGTATCGAAAGAAAGAAGCAGGTACTTTACAATACGAACCGAGAATAGTAGAACCCCCTATTGGATTATGAACTTTAACTGATTCTTTGAGCTTTCTTCGTTTTAACTTTAATTTGTGAACTATGTTACTATCAATAAAACTACGTGATGCACCCGTGTCAAATAATACAGAAACAGGAATATTTTTAATTGTAAGGGTACCCCCCAAAACATCGGGCTTACCTACTCCATCGGAAGCCGCCGGCGGGTTCGTCCCGTCATATACGTGAGCTACTGCGGCCTTCTTAAGCAAAGGACAGTCTTTGACAAGATTATCTATCCTGCGGCAGTTAAAACATGAGCGAGGGTTCTGAGAGCCCAGGCTTGAACCTTGAGAGTCGGTCTTCTGCCTTTTCGGGGCTGTGCAAACATTTGAGTAATGCCCCACCTTGCCACAATTGTAGCAGCTTCCCTTTGGCGGCCTACTAATCTACTGATTCGAGAACGCCATCTTGCTTGATTCTGGTTGGTTTGTAGCAGGTTTGCGCTTATTCCCGGCCTAGCTCTTAGCACGGTCCTGATCTAGGTGCCTTTGATCCAGGTCCTCATAGTTACACGCCATCTCCACTAATTCATTAAACGCCAGCTTGATGTGGGCCATTGCCCTGTCTTGGTACTGTCGCTTCAGCACGAGGATGAACCTCTTGTTCTTAGACTTTGCGATGGCGACGAGCTCAGGAGCATAGCAAGATAATTGTGTAAACTTGTTCAGATAATCTTGCACCGAGAGATCCCCCTGCTGGAGGTTTGCGAATTCGTCGTGCATGCGCTCAAGTGCATGCTCTGGGACATAGTTCTCTTTGAATAATTCTTTGAATTCGTCCCAGGTCCTACCAGCATTTCTGTTTGTTGCGGTAAGAGCTTCCCACCATAGTTCGGCTTCCTCTTATAGAAGCCAAGCGCCCATGAAAGCTTTGTCTTGATCACCCAGCCTTAGGCCTCCTAGTATCTTCTCGCATGTTTTCAGCCATGCAAGGGCCTCAATTACAGTGCCCGTTCTAGAGAAGGTTTTGCCTCCTAGGTTCTTGTACCTTTTAGCCACGCGGTCCAGCTCGAATTGTTGAGCGGTCGGGGGTTGTATCAAGGGTCCCTCTTCAGCTCGGACTTCTCCTCGTCCTCTGCCACAGCCAGCTCGGCCTCCTCTACCAGCGGCTGCTCGGGTAGCCATTGTTCAAGTTCTGTATAAGCAAGAAAAGAGTTAGCCTACAGAAATGATAATTTTATTGTATGGTAAAGCAGAAGAACTTAAGGAGAGACAACGACGTACTGATCAAATTGTTTTTGCTATTTTGCTTAGCTCATTCTAGGACTTTACTAGTCCTATCTCTAATCAGCCACTCGCCTTAGAATACTACTGATTTTATTCTGACGAAGTGCTTAATGTGTTAAATTCCAGAACTAAGTTTAACCAAAGCTCTGATACCAGCTGTGACGACCCCAAAACCCCGTACCACAGTGTTAAGGATAATCATTGGAATATAACACATTAATCTTCATTAGCAGAGTACAGATAATAGCATAAACAAGAAATAGAATAATTTACACACATATGACAGCGGAATCTTATGTATCACCACGTCAGAGAGCATAGTGCAAGATACTACTTAGTGCATAATAATGCATAATCAGTCTACATCGCCTATGGCGGAATCATACATAGAGAATACACAAACTAAACCTCAGTCTACATCGCTAGTGGTGGAATCATAATACATATACAATAATGGCGGAAAAGTCACAATCATCACAATGTAGTCAAGCCTCGCCATTAGCCCAAAAGTGCACCTCTACCGCGGTGCCAAGCCAAAATATGTTAGCTACCTGTAACTAGGCTGCCCGTGTGAAAATAAAGGCACCCGAGTTTGCAAGGTGAAACAAACTACGAGTTAGTAATGGGACTGGTATGAGAAATCTACTTAACTTATTAAACAACAATAATACGGCAATTCAAAGGACCACGCCACTTTCACGGAACGGGTTTACTCCAATGAGTGCTAGTGCATGAAATAAAGTAAATGATTAAATCATCGCAATGCTTTTTATAAAAGTGTAGCCATTATAAGACTCAGGTCCCATCACACAATGCAACGCAAGCCGGAGGATAGAGTTTTACCTTATAATGACCAAGAAATGCTTCATACGTATAAAACAAAAGTGTTTGATATTATTACTACTGTATATATGTTTTCAAAAGAAAATTCAATCATAATATCAATCCTAGACGGCATGGGTACCATATATCATGTCGCCATACTAGTAATACAATCACATCCGCAAATTCGTATTGGAAATTGGATTCCATCATGAGTCGAGGAAAGGGGCAAGCTCCTCTCCGTTCGAGACACTTTAGCAAAGGCCTAAGGATCGCACATAGCGGTCCTTGGAATCGGCTGGGTTGGTCCTCTCTTACTTTTGAGGATTAGTTATTCCTGAACACTCGTTTCCCGGTCCTTACAGACCAAAAATTGAGGCACCTCGCATTCCAACAACCACACAGGTGAAAAGTAGATATTAATGTCAGGGCTGGTAGGTCACTGACACCACCATAGCTAGAAAGAAACGTCGTGCTATCCCAGCGGTCCTTATCCCGTTTTTGACTCATACCGGGGTGTGAGGCTCGCGAATCCACGTTATACACAAAGCTACGCCACACAGACCAAGCTTTGATCATCGACCACAAGACTTTGCTTTGCAACAGAAGCCTTGATCATATGCCATTTTGGCGTGCCACACAGGCAATCCATTCCATGCGACTGATTTCTATCAATATATAACCTCTGAGCTCGTACGTCTCAGAGAAGGGCGTTAAGCAAGAGAATAAATTCTCCGCCGCCAAACAGATATATATTTTACAGAGATCAATTAGCACAGAACAAAATCCAATGTCAGACACATAGTCCATTTACAAGTTCGTTCTGGGTTTGAACGAAGCCGGAGGCACCATATTCCTCGCATATCCGCACAATCAACAATACGTCCGGACGGCTACTACTTCAGCTCCTTCAAGGTAGCTACTCCAATCACGAGCATTAGTAGCGCCCATCCATCCAATGTGAAGATCGTCGGTCTTGAACCGTCTTCATCTCTTCGACTTCTCACCGTCGATCGATTATTTGAAATGAGAATTAACTCGGCCTTTTCAAATAATCTACGTATATTTTGATTTTCAATTCAATTCTTCGCATGGTTAAATTACTCAACATTCACCTTTCAGTTCCTTAGCATAATTTTCATGTTAAATACATTCAACCATCACACATCAAGCAAACACAGCAAAATTGGTTTCTTTCCACTCTATATCGTTTATGATAATTTATAACGATATATCGCCATTTTTATTTATTTAAAAACGGACATATTTAATTAAACGACGATTCAGGTCGTGCCGAGGCATTAGCGCTGTTTTTCACTAAAATTTTTTTACACATATCTGAGAATCTAACCGTTGGATCTTCACAAACTTTATTTCATTAGAAAGATCTTTTCAAAACGAACCCAACGGTTTCAGTTTTGGTAAGATCCGACGGTCGGATTTCCCACACTAGTCATTTGAAGTTACAATTTCAAAATATGAATTACAGCAGCGTTATTCGATTTAATTTAATTATATTTATATTTATATATAAATATAATCGATTCTGGCGTTGTTTTTCTTCATATTTGAATTAAACACTCCAGAGAATCCAACCGTCGGATTTTTACAAAGTTGGTGCCGTTGGAAAGATATTTCCAAGGCGAACCCAACGTTGCGGTTTCAAAACACAAACTGCACGGCCACGATTCGTTTTAATTTAATTATATTTATATTTATATATAAATATAGTTCATTCGACGATTTCTATATCGTTTTCACTTCAAATCTTTCACTAACGCCTTTAAATTTTGGAAAATTTCGTCATAACCTCTTTGTACGGGTGGGGCTGGGAAAATTCCCAAATAGACACACGGGCGTCTCATCTCAAAAAGAAAAAGAAAAAGCCAAGCGGCTAGCCAATAGGCTCATAAAATCATCACCCAAGCAAAACAGTAAACATGTACCTATTTGTCAGGCACACAATTTTATTCCTCTTCTCTAGCCTCTTTGCTATAACCTGTTCAATAAATATGCATGTACATATGTGCAATTCTTATCAGTTATCAATTTCCATCAACTTCATATTTGATTCAATTTGGTTTAAAATCACCATTCATTCCAATGTTGCATACCCAAGCAAAAATCATATCATTAGCTAATTAATGAATATTTCAACTCATGCATATTTATTTGAACAAGTGTTTATTTCAACACTTCACATTTCAAAAATGATATTTTTGGCGAACAAAAATATTTTTCAACACATGACTATTTTATTTAGTTGCTATATATGTTAAAAATAATAATCATTTCCCAAATATTTATTTCGACACTCGTACATTTTTAGCAAATCACATATATGATAAAAATGGTATTTTTATCATCTAAAATATTTATTCAGCACACGAATTTTTTTAACACTTCATAATTTCAATAAAAATGTAATTTTTAGTGTTCGATCTTTTTATTCAACACATGAACCTTTTCAACACACGCACTTCTCAACACATGAGCATTTCCACACATGGATATTTTATATAGTTTGTTCATATAAGAAAGATGAAATTTTTATTGTTGAAACAATTTATTTATAACGCGAATATTTTGCATACTTCATATATATTATAAAAATGTGATTTTTATTGTTTAAACACTTTATTCATTCAACACATGAATTTAATTTTCACACATTACTTCTCAACACATGAGCACTTCCATACATGGATATAGTTTCAACACATGACTTTAGTTTCAACGCATGAAAATAATTTCAACATACGGAAATAATTCTAACACATGAATATTATTCAAAATTTCGGCAGCATAACGACAGAGTAGTTAAAACCGGCACCGTCCCGAGTACGGCTCCTCGCTCTACCTTAAAGCCTCGCGGTTTTTTACAATGGGGATTTCATGCATCTAGTTCGCACGCAGGCGGCATGTTTTATTTTCATTTCCACAATTATTTCCAATTTGTTTCAATCACCAATGGGTATTTTTCAACCATAACCAATCAATATCAACCACAAACAATTATTCAACCATTCGCATTATTCACCAAATTTTTCACACCAATTCACAAACAATAAATATCATCCACGGTTTGTGGACGAGGGGAGTGTGTGTGTGTGTGTGTATATATATATATATACATATTATTTCTATATTTCACTTGCATTTCAACACACATATCATTTATACAATGCATGTATAATTCATACTTCGCTCATATAGCTTACACAACGCATGTACATGAGGTATACAACACGTGTATAATTTATATTTCGCTTATATAATTTATACATGACATTTCCATTCATATTTCAATTAGAAATCTCACCTTGGTTGTCGAGGTGCTAAAAATCATAGCGAGCTCAGAAAAATCCGCGGTCTCTTCTATGTGGTAGAGAGCCCCCTTACGGTCACGATGTTTCCTGTTTCATCGAATTTCTTCAACACACGACAAAGATATAATTTTTCAAAGCTTGCAACACTTAAAATTGTTATTTTCAATTCAAATAAAATAAAGCTGATACCTTTCACGATGGTTCAAAACTAGGTTTTCAGTTTTCGCAAAATCCAAGGCTCGGTAAGACGATCGGAGTGTACAGCGTGGAAGAGGGAGGAGAGGGCTTCGGGCGTGTGGCGGTTGGAGGCAACTCGGTGGTCGGATCTGGCGGTGGCGGAGCTGGGAGGTCAGGACTTTGGAGGCGTCGTTCTCGTCAATGGGGCGACGAGCGGGTCAGGGTTTGGTCGGATTCGTAGAGGGGAGGCGGCGCTGTCGAGATCGGGTGGTGGCGAGGTCGGCAGGGGCTGAGGCGGTCGGAAATCCCCTGGGAAGGGAGGAGCGACGTGCGTCGTCGATGTCGAGGGGTTTCTGTCGTTTTTTTTATTTCATGAATGGAAAATTTTAATTCGCCCGTGGGTTTTATTAAATTTTAAAATAGCGTTTCTCCACACGAACACCAATTCTAACCCAACGACTGTCGTCCCAAGCTAAATACCCCTATCCCGGACACAATGGGATATGTTTCGTAGGCAAATTCGACTGTTACAGTCAGTTATTTTTCAAACTAAAGTATAAAACATTTTATATTCAATTTGAACGTACATGTCAATTTGCCAGGGCCACAAACTGATTCGAAAAATTCCAGAAAAATAAATCTAGCTATGTTTTGATGCTATGGTCCCAACAAAGCGGGTTTCGTCGAATTCTGAGATCGTTTGAAAAATGACCCTTTTCTGGTCGATCCAATTTAGCAAAAATTGACCAAACACATTTCCTTTTGCCACGCTCACATACTAGCTTCAAAAATTATGAAATTTGAAACCTAGTAATAGTTTGACATCCCGGAACCAACAAAAGTGGTTTCGTCGAATTCCGAGGTTGTTTGCAAAATGTCTATTTTCAAGGGCTATAAATTCACTATAGTGACCTTTCTGAAAATTCATTTGGCCATAACTTTTGATTCCCTCTATGAAACTTCGATTTTTCAGATTCGTTAGAAAGGTATTCATAAACAAATTTAAATATTTTTGGTTTCACCAAAATCCGTTATGTTTTGCACCCGGTGCAGTCAATCAAAGTTTGAATTCAAATTTTCAAACTGCCATACTATTTCTAATTCACTCTTTTATTGAAATATTCTATTTCAATTGTTTAAATTCCTTTAGAATAACCAATTTAAAATTTTTAAATTGGCTTGTATTTCCGGGTTGTTACAATGTACATGTATGCAAATGCGATAAATTTTTAATACAATTCAAGCTTTGATTCAATTTGGCTTAATGGTTCCAAATTCTAATTAATCAAAACATTAATCAAACAACACAATCAGCAATCCATTAGTTGATTAACGTTTCAAATTCATATTTTTTTATATACTCAAAAATCATGTTTTGGATGCCAAATAAAAACAACAAATTCTAACTATATTTTGGTTCTAATACTAGTCAATTGGAAATATGTAGATATCTCACTTTAGAAACACAAATATAAATCCTAATGATGGAGCTCCATCATCAAAATCATCTCCGGGTGACTAGAGTGTGATTCTATATCCATTCGGTATATTTGAGGCTTCAATACACGTGGATTAGACGTATATTCAAATCTCTATATACATGATTGTCCAAATCAATTTAAAATAGATATTCAAATACAAATAATAAAGTTTAAATTTTCAAAACAAAATTTGTTTTCATTTTTATTTTAAAAATATCACTCTTTGCACTCGTTCTAGGATACTACTGATCCTATCTCGTACGAGTCATTCTTATTGGATATCACTAATCCAATCTCTGAAGACTTCTTTCGTTCAGTTCTAATGTGTCTTGTTAACTGAGCTCTGTAAACCAAAGCTCTGATACCAAAATGAAACGACTCGAACTTCCTCATGAAGGAAAGCCCGGATTGCTTTGAGGACAAGACGAATCAGACCACAAACAGAAGAACATTTCATTGGTTATTACAACAATTCCATCATAATAAAAGAATATACAGAGTATGAATAAATATTATACATTAGAAAATATCAAAGATTACAATACGTTACATAGCAGCGGAAAAGTAATACAATACACAACTGAAACAGATACACGGATACAGAGCTTTCCGAATATCATTCCAGTTGTAAACCAGGATCCTGTGGATATAAATCTGCAAAACCAAAACAACTAGCTGCCCGTGCGGAAAATTGGGGCACCCTAAGTGTAGGTTAAAACAATAAACTCCAGGCCAGTCATGTGACTGGTGTGAGAACTAAAATAGTTATTTAAAACTTTACTTTAAATCAGATATATCAAGGGACCACGCCGTATAACGCGGATCGGGTTTCCTCCCAAGAACACCAGTGCATATAACAAAACAGCGCAATGCTTTTTGGAAAAATGAAGCTATTATAAGACCCAGGTCCAATCACACAATGCAACGCAAGCCGGGGGATAGGGTTTTCCTTTATAATAGCCAAACATGCTTGGTACGTTAAAACATATCATTTGGTACTATTATAAGTGCATAGTGTATAAAACAACTTCAAATATAAATGTATTAATCGACGACATGGGTACCATATATCATGTCGCCAATACTAGGCTCTAGAATCAAAACCGCAAATGTCTCGTATTGGAAGTCAGATTTCCATCTGTGAACCAAGCCAAGGGATCGTCCTTACTGCTTCGAGACAATCTAGCCCATGTCTCAGGCAAGCGCGCAGACAAGCCTTGGATCGTCAGGGCCGGTCCACTCGATGTGGATTAAAATGCCTGAACACTATGTTTCCCCGCCCTTTGGGGCGTAAATGAGCCAAATGACTCCATCGATCCTGGATCGACCGATATAACTAAGGCGCCTCCTTTCCATCATCCACATAAGTGAAATGCCAGGGCGTGCAAAACATTGACACAACTCCTAGCTAGAAGGAAACGCATGCCCTCCCTTAGGTCCTCTCCCGTTTCTGGTTCACGCCGAGGTGAGAGGATCGCGAATTAACGCTACACAAAGCTACGCTATATTAAAGACGTGCTTTGATCATCAACCACAAGACTCTGCTTTTCAATAGAATCTTTGATCATTTGCATCTCAGCATGCCACACAGGCAATTCATGCTATGCAACCGATGTCTATCAATCACACAGAATGAAATCCGATGTCAGACACACATCCATTTACAAGTTCGTTCTAGGTCTGAACGAAACCGAAGGCACCGTATTCATCCACTATATGTCTATTACAGGGAAGAGGCCCTCGCATATCCATCGATCTCCAAGTATGTCTGGACGATCACCACTCATTACCGTATCTCGGGTGTACAACTCAAATCAAAACATCAGTAATCATCCAAACGATATGAAGACCTCCGGTCTTCAACCGCCGTCTTCATCCTCGACACATCGTCGAATCAGTTATTCAGAATGGGATAAACCCGGTCTTTCTGAATAACTCGCGTATATAATAAACAAGTTCTATAAAAAGACAACATACTCCTTATTCCAATCCAGAATATTTCTTTGTCCAAATATTCATATACTTTGGGAAAGATTCCCATTAATTTTATCAAAGATAAATTCTTTAAATTTCTTCTTTAATCTTCCTTTGGATATCAATTCAATCTAATTAAAGATGCATTAAAACTCCACTCTGTTTTAATCTTCCCCAAAATCAATATTAACGATTGTTTAACTTGGGAAACCATGTCCTGTCTTTAATTGGATTAAAGAACCAATGTCATTTAAAACACGGTTCACGATAAACCTAAAATCACATTCCATTCCATCAGCCTTTAAACCTAAATTAGCAAGTGAACAATTACCTAAATATTAACCCCGAAGGCCGAAACCAACATCAGATCAATACCCAGGAAACCATTCAACTTAACTAACCTCCAGTTAGTTTCTGATTTTCTTAACTCCATTGGGTTTAAGAATAGTATTATTAAAGATACCATTCACGATAACCCAAATCACATTCCATTAATTCTGGAATCTTCACCGAAAAACAAATCAATATATAATCGATATCAATTTCCATATCCGACCAATAATATAAATGGAATTACGACAACGCCTCTTAAATTCCGTATGTATTAACAGTCTTCCTCGACGGAAGTTGACTTCGAATATTATCAATCGAATTCCATTCAATTCCAATTTAATATATTAAATTGGAAAACTTTGCTTTCGAAAATCTCCTTTAAATCTTAACAAAAGATTTATAAATTCCAAATCACTTTTCTTTGTAAATCGGGTTAAAGAACGAATGTCGTTAAAAACAAAGTTTAGGATATACCCAATTCACATTCTATCAGTCTCTAACCATAAATTAGTAAGAGAACAATTCCCTAAGTGTTAACCCCGAAGGCCGAAACCAACATCAGATCAACACCCAGGAAACCATTCAACTTAACTAATCTCCAGTTAGTTTCTTATTTTCTTAACTCCATTCGGTTCAGGAACAGTATTATTAAAGATACCATTCACGATGAACCCAAAATCTAATTTGATATTAAATACATGACCCTGAATAGAAAATATATCGGCTTATATTCAATATCAAATTTTGAAACCAACAAATATCGTATTGGAATAATGATATATATGTATATATCTTCCAAATTCCTCCACAATATCCATATAATCACGAAATCCAATATCGAAATATTCCGAGCATAATTTCGATTCAAATCCATTCCAATTCATATATTGGAAATCCTGGTTATTTTTAAAACCATTTTAAATCCAATTTATTTATTTAAAAATAGTGGAATATAATTCTAGTTCAAAACTAGTTCATTTTTATAAAAATCTATTTTTATCTTTGCAAATATGGAATTTTTCATCCCAATTCTTTCTAAATCATTTGTTATGATTTTACACAAATTACTGAAATTTTTAATAATTTTATCAAGGCCCATACAGTCGATTTCCATAAACAGTCATTGAACTGCACTTACAACGACCTTTTCCAAATTTTATTTGGACATAATTCCAAATCCAACCGTTAGATTTCAAATCTCTAATTGTAACAACCCGGAAATTCTGAGCCAATTTAAATTTTTTATTTTGGCAATTTTAATGAATTTTGAATATTTAAAATGATTTATTTTAAATAATAACAACAAGAAATTTATTTTGAATAGAATTAGAACGTATATATTTATATAGATCGACGTTAGAATATAAATATTTATTTTTAATTATAAAATGAATTGAAAATGACGTAGTAGTTTGAAAATTCGATTTCAAATTTCAAATAAATGTACAGGATTCAAAATAAACTAGATTTTAGCGAAACCAAAAATATTAGAATCTATTTGAAAATATCTTTCCAACAAATCCGAAAAATCAAAATTTCATAGCGGGAATAAAAGATATGTCCAGTTTAAAATTGACAAAAGTCGCTATGGAAATATTGCCCTTAAAAATAGCCATTTTGCAAACGACCTTCATTTTCGACGAAACCACTTTTGTTGAATCCGGGACGTCAAATTATTGCTAGATTCCAATTTGCATAATTTTCTGAATCAATATGTGAGCGTGGCGAGAGGAAAACGTGTTCGACCAGTTTCAGATGATTTTAATCGACTGGAAAATGGCCATTTTTCAAGCGATCTTAGAATTTGACGAAATTAGTTTTGTTAGGGCCGTATCGTCAATACGAAGCTAGAAATATCTTTTTTGCAATTTTTAGAATTAGTATGTGGCCCTAATAAATTGAAATGTGCGTTCAAATTCAATATATATATATTTATATTTTGATTTTGATGAAAACGGGTCGAAACAGCCGAATTGGCTTACGATACATATCCCATTGTGTTCGGAATGGGGGCAATTAGCTATGGACGACAGGCGGTGAATCTTGTTTGGAGGTTGAAATAAAAAGTTACTTTTTGAAATAAAAAAAATATATAATACTCTCTCTCTACTCCCTCCCTCAGTCAATCCCCCCTTACCTTTCTCTCTCCCCAATCAAAATTCAACGCAGAATAAAAAAAAGCATGGAGAAACCCTATCCGCCAACGTCGCGTGCGCCCACTCCCCACCGCCGCCCAGCTCCGGCCTCCACCCTCGACTCCCCCTCTCCCTCCTCGTTCTCCTCTCCTCCTCATCTTTGAAGCTCGAGCTCGCGAAGAAACCCAAACCCATGGAAATCACAAATCCCCACCACCTGAAGGGATGTCGTCGCCTCCAGCACCCTTCCATGACCTCCCACCAACCCGGCGCCGCCGTGGGACCCCCCTGCAGCCACAACTTCGATTTTGACAACGAAAGTGAGTTTTAATTTTTGTTTTATTTATTCTTGTTTTGTTTAGTTAGGGTAATTGGTTTCTTAGAATAAAATTCAATTTTCTTTATGTAATAGGTGAAAAGATTTGATTTTTATAAACGTAAAGATTGGATTTTTATAAATGTAAAGATTTGATTTTTAGAATGAAAAAGATTAGATTTTTAAATTTGAAAAGATTAGATTTTTTAAAACTAAAGATTCGATTTTTATATATGTAGAATGGCGATAAAAACATAATTCTTATTTATAGGAAGAATTATAAAAATGTGATTTTTATAGATAAAAATACGATTTTAATAATGTTTTCATTATGATAAAGATACGATCTTTATATGGATATCATTAAGATAAAAATTCGTTTTTTTATATATGAAGTGAAGATAAAAATTCGATCTTTATATAAGAAGTAGAAATGTAGAAACATAATTTTTGTATAGAAGGAAGTGATCTTTATTATATTCAACATGGTGTACAAAAAATAGATTTTTCGTTATGTAAAGATATGATCTTTATACATGTAGCGACGAAGTAAAAGTGTGATTTTTACCATATAGAGATTTGATTTTTACAAGAGGAAAGATTGGATTTTTATCTATGTGAGGAAACGATAAAAATATGATTTTTATCTAGGTGGAGTTGAACTAAAAATATAATCTTCATATATATAGTAGCATTTTAAAAATATGATTTTTATGTAATAGAGAATATAAAAATGTGATTTTTATATATGTAGCGAACACGAACGACAAAAGTGACAAAAGGCGTCTACATATGAAGAGTCGTGGCATTTGGTTTAGCTTATGGGTGAGAACTTCTCACTTTAATTCTTGTTTTCTAGTTAAAATATATACTAGGATGCAGACGGTGCTTAGCAGCACCCGACACCCGTCGTCCACAGACCATGGACGACTTGTTTGATTTTGTTGTGTTGTGAAAATTGATTGCGATGTGGAATAGATGGAAATATATTCATGTGTTGAAATAAATTATTTATCGTTAAAAATATAAATTTAACGTGAATGTGAATAAATAAATACTCATTTACAAATCAGATGATTTGTTTATGTACACTGGTTTGACTGATATTGATTGGGACGATAAATTTTACACGTCACCCAACTGCACAAATAAAATTTGTGTTGGTTGATTGAAACCCAACAAGGGTATTAGGATGATATTTGACGTACACTAATCCCAATTGTTTAGTTGTATGTCAATCGATAGGTTGACAGACACTTGTGTGGTGCACTTTAGATGTTGGCTGATTATTTATCATTGCTATTAAAAACATGTGTTGTATGGAATCCATATAAATAACATTATATGGTAATTGAGTGGGTCTCATTCCAATTTAGAAAATAAATCATATTCATGTGTTGAATAAACAAAATAGTAATGTATTGACAATACTCATGTGATGAGAATATTCATGTGTTGAAACCGTTCATGTGTTGAAAATATTCATGTGTTAAGTAAAATCTTTAAACAATAAAATTTACATTTTTATCATATATAAAATTAGAGACTAACTGGAAACGAGCTAAGATGAATGGTTTCCTGGGTATTGATCTGATGTTGATTTCGACCTTTGGGGTTAATATTTAGGAAATTGTTCTCTTACTAATTTACGGCTAGAGTCTGATTAAGAATTAAACGATATAAAATCACAATTTCATCAAATATATAAAATTACAAAAATAGTCATGTGTTGAGAATATTCATGTGTTGAATAAAATATTTATAAAATAAAATTCACATTTTTATTGTAAGTAAGAATGAATAAATATTCATGTGTTGAATAAAGTATATATTCATGTGTTGAAGAAAATATTCATTTGTTGAATGGAATAACGAAGATATTGAAATATATAAAGTAGTGTTGAATAGAATTGCGCCATTTTGACGCGAATGATATTTATATCGGTTATATTCGTTTTTATAATGAATAGCAAAAAGGAAGTGATTTCAAAATATAACATTTTGAAAAATTATCATTTATATATTATTGATATAGAATATTCAATTTTGATTTAAAATTGAATATGAAGTTGAAATCGTTTTTAAAACGAATTTAAATAATTTATAAAATACGTTTAGAATTGAAATCGATGAAATAAATTTAATATATATATTATATATATTAAATGGCCTGATTAGAATGCGCTGCGCCGCGACAGTTCGCGAATTTCGACCATTGACTTCGAATTGACGTTACGGGAGATTCGACCGTCGGATTCTCCTGAAACCGGAACCGTTGGTTTCGTATCGAAAAGAGATTTCCAATGAATATTAGAAATTTGAAATCTAACGGTGGATTTGGAATTATGTCCAAATCAAATTTGGAAAAGGTCGCTGTAAGTGCAGTTCGACGACCGTAATTGGAAATCGACTGTACGGGCCTTGATAAAATTATTAAAAATATCAATAATTTGTGTAAAATCATAATAAATGATTTAGAAAGAATTGGGGTGAAAATCCCATATTTAAAAAGGATAAAAATATATTTTTATCGAAATGAACTAGTTATGAACTAGAATTATAATCCAATATTTTTAAATAAATAAATTGGATTTGAAGTGGTTTTGAGAATAATCAGAATTTCCAATATACGAATTGGAGTGGATTTGAATCGAAATTATCTTCGGAATATTTCGATGTTGGATTTCGTGATTATATAGATATGGTTATGGAAATTTGAAAGATATATTTATATCATTATTTCCAACACGATATTTGTTGGTATAAGAATATGATATTGAATATAAGCTGATATATTTTCTATTCAGAGCCTTGTATTTAATATCAAATGGGATTTTGGGCTCGTCGTGAATGGTGTCTTGAATAACACTGTTCTTGTACCCAGTTTAGAAAAGAATAAATCTTTTAATTAAGATTTAGTGAAATTGTCCAGTTAATTAGTATTTAATTGGAATTGAATTTAAATTGGTTTTTGGGGTTTATCGTGAGTTGTGTTTTGAATAACACCTTTTCTTTAACCCGATTAACAATGGAAAGTGGTTTTGGGTTTATCGTAAACCGTGTTTTAGATGACATTGGTTCTTTAACCCAGTTAAAGACAGGATATTGATTTTTGGGAAGATTAAGACTAAGTGGAGTTTTAATGAATCTTTAATTAGATTAAAGTGATCAAGAATGGAGTATCACCAGTTTTGCTCTAAGCGATAGTTAAATCTTTAATTAGATTTGAACGTGAAATGATAATTAATACTTACCGACAACACCGTGGTGTTAGATATGGAGTATTACCAGTTTTACTCCATTGGATGAATAGGTTGGGATTGGGAAATAAAATAAATGATTACTTCGGTGTGCTTCGCTAATCTCGACTAGTTTGGAAAACCTTAACATGGTTTGAAATGATATCCAAAGGAAGATTAAAGAATAAATTTAGAAGAATTTATCTTTGATAAAATTAACGGTAACCTTTCCCTAAGAATGTGTATATTTGAATAAAGAATATTCTGAATTGGAATGAGGCGTATGTTGTGTTTGTATAACATTTATTTATTATATACGCGGGTTATTCGGAAAGGTCGGATTTATACCCCTTCTGAATAACTGATTCAACGATAGGTCGAAGATTAAGACGATGGTTGAAGACCGGAGGTCTTCACATCATTTGGATGATTGCTGATGATCTTGATTGGGTTGTACACCCAAGAGGAGGGAATCAGTTGGTGAATGTCCAGACGTACTTGGAGATCGATGAATATGCGAGGAATAAGGTTCCTCCAGTTTCGATCAAACCCAGAACGAACTTGTAAATGGGCTGTGTGTCTGACATTGGATTTTATCCTGTGTGATTGATATTTATTAAATATATATCTGTTTGGCGGCGAAGAATTTATTATCTTGCTTAACGCCCTTCCCTGAGACGTACGAGCTCAGAGGTTGTATATTGATAGATATCAATCGCATGGCATGAATTGCCTATGTGGCATGCCTAAGTGGCAGATGATCAAGGCTTCTGTTGAAAAGCAAAGCCTTGTGGTTGATGATCAAAGCACCTATGTGGCACAACTTTGTGTATAGCGTTAATTCGCGAGCCTCACACCTCGGTATGAGTCAAAAACGGGATAGTGACTATAGGGAGAGCACGACGTTTCTTTCTAGCTATGGGTGATGTCAGTGACCTACCAGCCCTGACATTTATATACTTTTTACCTGTATGGTTGTTGGAATGCGAGGCGCCTCGGATATAGGTCTGATAGGACCGGGAAACGTGTGTTCAGGAATTGCTAATCCTCAAAAGTAAGAGAGGGCCGACCCTGAAAATCTAGGATCACTATGTGTGGTCCTGAGACATTTGCTAGAGTGTCTCGAACGGTGAGGAGCTTGGCCCTTGCCTCGACTCATGACGGAAATCCAATTTCCAATACATGATATTTTAGTTTTGCTTGTAGAGCCTAGTATTGGCGACATGATATATGGTACCCATGCCGCCTATGATTGATACATTTATATTTGAAGTTGTTTTATTCACTTATAGTAATAATAAAAGATGAAATGTAGCGTATCAAACATTCTTTCGCTATTATAAGGTAAAACCCTATCCTCCGGCTTGCGTTGCATTGTGTGATGGGACCTGTGTCTTATAATAGCTTCATTTTCTTTATTTAGCATTGCATTGTTTGTTTAAGCACTAGTACTCTTGGGGTTAAAACTTGTTCCGTGTTATACGGCGTCCCTTGATTTACCTAACTTTAAAACCAAATTAATAACTGTTTTAGTTCTCACACCAGTCACATGACTGACTTGGAGTTTATTGTTTTAACCTAAACTCTGGGTGCCCTTATTTTCCGCACGGGCAGCTAGTGGTTGGGTTTTGCAGATTTATATTCACAGGATCCTGGTTTACAACTGGAATGATACTTGGAAAGCTCTGTATCCTTGTATTTCTTTCAGTTTGTGTTGTATTATTTTTCCGCTGCTATGTAATTTAAATCTCTGATATTTATCAAATGTGTAATATTGATTCATACTCTATGATATTCTTGTATTCTGATGTAATTGTTGTAATAAGCAATGAAATGTTCTTCTGTTTGCGTTAAAATTTGTCGTGTTCTCAAAACAATCAGGGGTTTCAAACGGTCTTGGTCGGTTTAGCGATCGATTCGGATCGAGCGAAATTCTCAATTGTTACATTTGGTATCAGAGCTTTGGTTTACAGAGCTCGAGAACAAGACACGTTCGAACCAAATGAAAGAATTCATCAGAGATTGGACTAGTAATGTCCAATAAGAATGGCTTGTTAGAGATGGGATCAGTAGTATCCTAAAGTAAGCCAGAAGAGTGTTTTTTTTAAAATATAATTGGAAACAAATTTTGTTTTGAAAATTTAATTCAATTTTATGTATTTGAATATTTTATTTGTATTGAAATTGGACAATCAAGTATATAAAGATTTTGTGTATACGCGTCGTGAATGTATATTTGAAGATTTAATATACTGGATAGATATGGAATCACACTCTATTCGCCCGGAGATGGTTCTGATGATTGATCGATCATCATCAGAATTTATGTTCAAGTTTCGAAAGTGGGACTTCTATATATTTCCATTAGGCTGGTGTGCGAACCAAAACTAGATAGGATCTATTGTTGTGATTTGGCCTCAAAAACACGATTTTCTATATATGTATCAAAATTATGAATTTGAAAAGCTAATCAACTAATTGATTGATGGTTGTGTTGTTTGATTATTGGTTTGATATTTTTAACCATTTAGGCCAAATTGAATTAAATATTAAACTATATTGAAAATTGTTTGAAAATGCATGCATGTACATATATATGTGTGAGCAGGTCATAGCTAGGAGGCTAAAGCAGAAGAATAAAATTGTTTGCCCGACAAATAGGTACATGTTTACAAATTTATTGGGTTTGGATGATTTTTTGAGCCGCTTGGCTGTTTCTTTTTCCTTTTGGATTGGTGAGGCCTGTATGGCAATTTCTGGATTTTCCCAGTGTTCCCGTGCAGGGGAGGTTATGGAGAAATTTTTCGAAAATTTAGGGTGTTAGCCAAATTTTGGAAAACTTTGAAAAGTTCCTAGAAACTGAAAAGTTGAAGAACTTAAGCCATAATTAAAATAATGAAAGTTGAGTTGGTTAGTTAAACAACTTTCAGCTTCATTCCTTTTCAGGGACGAAAAGTTTTAAGTGGGGAGATTGTAACAACCCGTAAATTTTGAGCCAATTTAAAATTTTTATTTTGGCAATTTTAATGAATTTTGAATATTTAAATGATTTATTTATATAATAACAACGAGAAATTTATTCTGAATAGAATTAGAACATATACATTTATATAGATCGACCTTAGAATATAAATATTTATTTTTAATTATAAAAGGAATTGAAAATGGCGTGGTAGTTTGAAAATTCGATTTCAAATTTCAAATGAATGTACAGGATTCAAAATAAACCAGATTTTAGCAAAACCAAAAATATTAGAATCTATTTGAAAATATCTTTCCAACGAATCCGAAAAATCAAAATTTCATAGCGGGAATAAAAAGATATGTCCAGTTTAAAATTCAGAAAAGTCACTATGGAAATATAGCCCTTAAAAATAGCCATTTTGCATACGACCTTCGTTTTCGATGAAACAACTTTTGTTGGATCCAGGACGTCAAATTATTGCTAGATTCCAATTTGCATAATTTTCTGAATCAATATGTGAGCGTGGCGAAAGGAAAACGCGTTTGACCAGTTTAAGTTGATTTTAATCGACTAGAAAATGGCCATTTTTCAAACGTTCTCAAAATTTGACGAAATTAGTTTTACTAGGACCATATCGTCAATACGAAGCTAGAAATAATTTTTCTGTAATTTTTAGAATCAGTTGTGGCCCCGGTAAATTGAGATGTGCGTTCAAATTCAATATATAGATTTATATTTTGATTTTGATGAATACCGGTCGAAACAGCCGAAGTGGCTTATGATACATATCCCTTTGTGTTCGGAATGGGGGTAATTACTTATGGACGACAGGCAGTGGGTCTCGTTTAGAGGTTGAAATAAAAAGTTACTTTTTGAAATAAAATAATAAAAAAATATATAATACTCTCTTTCTCTCTCTATACTCCCTCCGTCAGTCAGGCCCCCTTACCTTTCTCTCTCCCAGATCAAAATTCAATGCAGAATAAAAAAAGCGCGGAGGAACCCTAGCAGCCACCGTCGCGCGTGCCCATTCCCCACCGCCACCCAACTCCGGCCTCCAACCTCGACTCCCCCTCTCCCTCCTCGTTCTCCTCCTCCTCCTCTGAAGCTCGATCATATGAAGAAACCTAGCCCCAAACCCACAGAAATCACCAATCCCCGCCACCTGAAGGGATGTCGTCGCCTCCAGCACCCTTCCACGACCTCCCACCAACCCGACGCCGCCGTGGGATCCCCCTACAGCCACAACTTCGATTTTGACAATGAAAGTCAGTTTTAATTTTTTTTTATTTAATCTTGTTTTGTTTAGTTAGGGTAATTGGTTTCTTAGAATAAAATTCAGTTTTCTTTATGTAATAGGAGAAAAGATTTGATTTTTATGAACGTAAAGATTTGATTTTTATAAATGTAAAGATTTGATTTTTATAAACGTAAAGATTTGATTTTTATAAAAGTAAAGATTTGATTTTTAGAATGAAAAGATTTGATTTTTAAATTATAAAAGATTAGATTATTAAAACTAAAGATTCGATTTTTATATATATAGAATGACGATAAAAACATAATTCTTATTTGTAGGAAGAATTATAAAAATGTGATTTTGATAGATAAAAATACGATTTTTATAATGTTTTCATTATGATAAAGATATGATCTTTATATGGATATCATTAAGATAAAAATTCGTTTTTTTATATAAAAAGTGAAGATAAAAATTCGATCTTTATATAAGAAGTAGAAATGTAGAAATATAATTTTTATATAGAAAGAAGTGATATTTATTATATTTAACATGGTGTATAAAAATTAGATTTTTCGTTATGTAAAGATATGATCTTTATACATGTAGCGACGAAGTAATAGTGTGATTTTTACCATATAGAGATTTGGTTTTTACAAGAGGAAAGATTGGATTTTTATATATGTGAAGAAACGATAAAAATATGATTTTTATCCAGGTGGAGTTGAACTAAAAATATAATCTTCATGTATATAGTAGCATTTTAAAAATATGATTTTTATATAATAGAGAATATAAAAATGTGATTTTTATATATGTAGCGAACACGGACGACGAAAGTGACAAAAGGTGAGCATGTCGAAGATTTCTACATATGAAGAGTCGTGGCGTTTGGTTTAGCTTATGGCTGAGAACTTCTCACTTTAATTCTGGTTTTCTAGTTAAAATATATACTAGGATGCAGACGGTGCTTAGCAGCACCCGACACCAGTCGTCCACAGACCATGGACGGCTTGTTTGATTTTGTTGTGTTGTGAAAATTGATTGTGATGTAGAATAGATGGAAATATAATCATGTGTTGAAATTAATTATTTATCGTTAAAAAAATAAATTTAACGTGAATGTGAATAAATACATATTCATTTATAAATCAAATGATTTGTTTATGTACACTGATTTGACTGATATTGATTGGGACGATAAATTTTACACGTCGCCTAACTACAAAAATAAAAATCTGTGTTTATTGAATGAAACCCCACACGAGTATTAGGATGATATTTTATGTACACTAATCCCGATTGTTTAGTTGTATGTCAATTGATAGGTTGACAGACAGTTGTGTAGTGCACTTTAGAAGCTGGTTGATTATTTATCATTGCTATTATACACATGTGTTGTATGGAATCTATATAAATAACATTACATGGTAATTGAGTGGGTCTCATTCCAATTTAGAAAATAAATCATATTCATGTGTTGAATAAACAAAATAGTCATGTATAGATAATACGCATGTGTTGAGAATATTCATGTGTTGAAACCGTTCATGTGTTGAAACCATTCATGTGTTGAAAATATTCACGTGTTGAGTAAAATCTTTAAACAATAAAATTTACATTTTTATCATATATAAAATTAGAAACTAACTGGAAACGAGCTAAGATAAATGGTTTCCTGGGTATCGATTTGATGTTGGTTTCGGCCTTCGGGGTTAATATTTAGGGAATTGTTCTCTTACTAATTTACGGTTAGAGCCTGATTAAGAATTAAATGATATAAAATCACAATTTCATCAAATATATAAAATAACAAAAATAGTCATGTGTTGACGATACTCATGTGTTGAGAATATTCATGTTTTGAAAATATTCATGTGTTGAATAAAATATTTATCCGATAAAATTCACATTTTTATTGTAAATAAGAATGAATAAATATCCATGTGTTGAGTAAAGTATATATTCATGTGTTGAAGAAAATTTTCATTTGTTGAATGGAATAACGAAGTTATTGAAATATATAAAGCCGTGTTGATTAGAATTGTGCCATTTTGATGTGAATGATATTTATATCGGTTATATTCGTTTTTATAATAATAGCGAAAAGGAAGTGATTTCAAAATATAACGTTTTGAAAAATTATCATTTATATATTATTGATATGGAATATTCAATTTTGATTTAAAATTGAATAGGAAGTTGTAATCGTTTTTAAAACAAATTTAAACGATTTATAAAATACGTTTAGAATTGAAATCGACGAAATATATAATATATATATATTATATATTAAATGGCCTGAATAGAACGCGCCGCGCCGCGGCAGTTCGCGAATTTCAACCATTGACTTCGAATTGACGTTACGGGAGATCCGACCATCGGATTCTTCTGAAATAGGAACCGTTGGATTCGTATCGAAAAGAGCTTTCCAATGAATATTAGAAATTTCAAACCTAACGGTAGGATTTGGAATTATGTCCAAGTCAAATTTGGAAAAGGCCGTTGTAAGTGCAGTTTGACGACCGTAATTGGAAATCGACTGTACGGGCCTTGATAAAATAATTAAAAATATCAATAATTTGTGTAAAATCATAATAAATGATTTAGAAAGAATTGGGGTGAAAATCCCATATTTAAAAAGGATAAAAATATATTTTTATCGAAATGAACTAGTTATGAACTAGAATTATAATACAATATTTTTGAATAAATAAATTGGATTTGAAGTGGTTTTAAAATTAATCAGAATTTCCAATATACGAATTGGAGTGGATTTGAATCGAAATTATCTTCGGAATATTTCGATGTTAGATTTCGTGATTATACAGATATGGTTGTGGAAATTTGAAAAATATATTTATATCGTTATTTCCAACACGATATTTGTTGGTTTCAGAATTTGATATTGAATATAAGCTGATATATTTTATATTCAGAGCCTTGTATTTAATATCAAATCGGATTTTGGGCTCGTCGTGAATGGTATCTTAAATAACACTGTTCTTGGACCCAGTTTAGAAAAGAATAAATCTTTTAATTAAGATTTAGTAAAATTGTCCAGTTAATTAGTATTTAATTGGAATTGAATTTAAATTTGTTTTTGGGGTTATTCGTGAGCGATGTTTTGAATAACACCAGTTGTTTATCCAGATAAACAATGGAAAGTGATTTTGGGTTTATCGTGAACCGTGTTCTAGATGACATTGGTTCTTTAACCCAGTTAAAGACAGGATATTGATTTTTGGCAAGATTAAAACTAAGTGGAGTTTTAATGAATCTTTAATTAGATTAAAGTGATCAAGTATGTAGTATCACCAGTTTTGCTCCAAGCGTTAGTCAAATCTTTAATTAGATTTTAACGTGAAACGATAATTAATATTTACCGATAACACCGTTAGATATGGAGTATTACCAGTTTTGCTCCATGGGATGAATAGGTTGAGATTGGGAAATAAAATAAATGATTACTTCGGTGTGGTTCGCTAATCCCGACTAGTTTGGAAAACCTTAACATGGTTTGAAATGATATCCAAAGGAAGATTAAAGAATAAATTTAGAAGAATTTATCTTTGATAAAATTAATGGGAACCTTTCCCTAAGAATGTGAATATTTGAATAAAGAATATTTTGAATTGGAATGAGGCATATGTTGTGTTTGTGTAACATTTGTTTATTATATACGCGGGTTATTCGGAAAGGCCGGGTTTATACCCATTCTGAATAACTGATTCAACGATAAGTCGAAGATGAAGACAGTGGTTGAAGACCGGAGGTATTCACATCGTTTGGATGATTACAGATGATCTTGAATGCGCTGTACACCCAAGAGGAGGGAATCAGTTGGTGATCGTCCAGACGTACTTGGAGATCGATGGATATGCGAGGAATAAGGTTTCTCCGGTTTCGTTCAGACCCAGAACGAACTTGTAAATGGACTGTGTGTCTGACATTGGATTTTATTCTGTGTGATCGATTTCTATTAAATATATATCTGTTTGGTGGCGAAGAATTTATTCTCTTGCTTAACACCCTTCTCTGAGACGTACGAGCTCAGAGGTTGTATATTGATGGATATCAATCGCATGACATGAATTGCCTGTGTGGCATGCCTAAGTGGCAGATGATCAAGACTTCTGTTGAAAAGCAAATTCTTGTGGTTGATGATCAAAGCACGGTCTATGTGGCACATCTTTGTGTATAGCGTTAATTCGCGAGCCTCGCACCTCGGTACGAGTCAAAAACGGGATAGTGACTGCAGGGAGAGCACGACGTTTCTTTCTAGCTATGGGTGATGTCAATGACTTACCAGACCTGACATTTATATACTTTTTACCTGTATGGTTGCTGGAATGCGAGGCGCCTCAGATATAGGTCTGATAGGACCGGGAAACGTGTGTTCAGGAATTGCCAATTCTCAACAGTAAGAGAGGATCGACCCTGACGATCCAGGATCGCTATGTGTGGTCCTGAGACATTTTCTAGAGTGTCTCGAATGGAGAGCATCTTGCTTCTTGCCTCGACTCATGACGGAAATCCAATTTCTAATACGTGATATTTCGGTTTTGATTGTAGAGCCTTGTATTGGCAACATGCTATATGGTACCCATGCCGCCTATGATTGATACATTTATATTTGAAGTTGTTTTCTTCATTTATAGTAATAATAAAAGATGAAATTTAGCGTATCAAGCATTCTTTGGCTATTATAAGGTAAAACCCTATACTCCGGCTTGCGTTGCATTGTGTGATGGGACCTGGATCTTATAATAGCTTCATTTTCTTTATTTAGCATTGCGTTGTTTATTTAAGCACTGGTATTCTTGGGGTTAAAACCCGTTCCGTGTTACACGGCGTGGTCCCTTGATTTACCTAACTTTAAAACCAAATTAATAACTGTTTAGTTCTCACACAAGTCACATGACCGACCTGGAGTTTATTGTTTTAACCTAAACTCTGGGTGCACTTATTTTCCGCACGGGCATCTAGTGGTTGGGTTTTGCAGATTTATATTCACAGGATCCTGGTTTACAGTTGGAATGATACTCGGAAAGCTCTGTATCCTTGTATTTCTTTCAGTTGTGTGTTGTATTATTTTTCCGCTGCTATGTAATTTAAATCTCTGATATTTATCAAATGTGTAATATTGATTCATATTTTGTGATATTCTTGTATTCTGATGGAATTGTTGTAATAAGCAATGAAATGTTCTTCTGTTTGCGTTCCAATTTGTCGTGTTCTCAAAAAAATCAGGGGTTTCGAACGGTCTTGGTCGGTTTAGCGATCGATTCGGATCGAGCGAAATTCTCAATTGTTAAACTAATATTCGTTAGAGAGCTCTTTTCGATACGAACCCAACGGTTCCGGTTTTAGGAAAATCCAACGGTCGGATCTCCCGTAATGTCCGTTCGAAGTCAATGGTCGAAATTCGCGAACTACCGCAGCGCGGCGCGTTATATTCATGCCATTATATTATATATATATAATATATATATTTCGTCGATTTCCTTTTAAAACGTATTTTATAAATCGTTTTAAATTCGTTTTCAAAACGATTTCAACTTCATATTCAATTTCTAATCAAAATTAAATATTCCATATCATTGGTATATATAAATGATATTGTTTTCAAAATATTATATTTCAAAATCATTTCCTTTTTGATATTCATTATAAAAACAAATAAAATCGATATAAATATCGTTCATGTCAAAATGGCGTTAATCTAATCAACACGACTTTATATAATTAAATATTTTTATGTCCATCCTAAATCGGTCATCAAAATCATATTTTGATTCTTTTCTGAATATTGTTTGAAAATATTCGTTATTTTAAAACATTCATTCTTTCTGAACTGGAATCAGACACAGTCCATTACCATATAATGTGATTATACGGATTTCATACAACATGTATACAACAATAATCAATCACTGTCAACCATCATCCAAAGTGCATTCTACACTACATAAGCATCAAATACAAATGTTTAACGCTTACGCAGCTTGTCAACTAATCGATTGATATACAACTAATTATTGGGATTAGTGTATGTCCAATATCATCCCAATACCCGTGTGAGATTTCAAACAATCAAACTCAGGTTTTATTTGTGCAGTTGGGCGATGTGTAAAATTTATCGTCCCAATCAATATAAGTCAAATGTGTGTACACAAACAAATCGTCCGATTTGTTTATAAATATTTATTTTATATACATGTTAAAATTTATTTTTTAACTATAAAGAACATTTATTCATTCCGCATCACACAATCAATTTTCACAACACATCAATCAAACAAATAAGTCATCCATGATTTGTTGACGATGGGTGCCGGTGCGGCTAAGCACCGTCTACATCCTAGTGCATATTTCAACTAGAAAGTAAATTAAAAGTGATAAGTTCTCACCTTGGGGTTCCACTCCGCCGGTCTTTCTTTCTGAACTGTTTGGATTTCCCCAAAATTCCAATGCATCCTTTTCGCGCTGTTCATATATAAAAATCATATTTTTATCGCTTCATTCCAATAAATAAAAATCATATTTTTATTTCTATTTCATATATTTTTACAATGCTTCTTTCTATATAAAAATAATATTTTTATATTTCCGCTGCTAATATGAAGATCGAATTTTTATTTAGCTAGAACATATATAAAAATCCCGTCTTTCTATATATAAAAATATCGGCCTTTCCACCTATAAAAATATAATCTTTATTATGATAAAAATATAATCTTTACTATTATCTAAATATCATATTTTTGTTGTCTCTATAATATAAAAAACACAATTTTATTATCAATATAATACAAAAATCATATTTTTATTTACTTACATATAGAAAAATCATATTTTTATATACTAAAAATTGTATTTTTCACTTACTAAAAATTGTATCCTTCATGAATTAAAAAATAAATCTTTTCGCTTTTTAAAAATCAAATCTTTTCTATGATAAAAATCTCGTCTTTCCTATTATAAGTATCTAATCTTTTTAAACTAAAAACCAAAACAATTCAAATTAAAAATCAAAGCATTCTTATAAATTAAATATCAAATTTTCTATAACTTTCTAAATAAAACTGATTTAAAACAAATTTTAAACTAAATAAAGAAAGAAACACTCACCATGGTCGGAGAGAGGGTCTGTGTAACAACCCGTAAAATCTGGGCCAGTTTAAAATTTTTATTTTGGCAATTTTAGCGAGTTTTGATAATTTAAAATGAATTATTTTAAATTATATCGGCGAGAAATTTATTTTGAATTGAATTAGAACGTATATATCATATACGTCGTCGTTAGAATATATAATAATTATATATAATTATAAAAGGAATTGAAAATGGCGCGGTAGTTTGAAAATTCGATTTCTAATTTCAAATGAATATACAGAATTCAATATAAGTCAGAATTGAACGAAACAAGAAATATTTGAATCTGTATAAGGATATCTTTCTAACGAAGTTGAGAAACTGAGATTTCACTTTAGAAGTTGAAAGATATGTCCAGTTGAAAATTCAGAAAAGTCGCTGTGGAATTTATATATATTTTAATATATATAAAGGCCCTTAAAAATGGACATTTTGCAAACGACCTCGGATTTCGACGAAACCAGTTTTGTTGGGTCCGTGATGTTAAGTTATTGCTAGATTCCAAATTTCATAATTTTTCGAATCAATATGTGAGCGTGGCAAAGGAAAACGCGTTTGACCAGTTTCAGTTGATTTTAATCGACTGGAAATTGGCCATTTTTCAAACGGTCTCAGAATTCGACGAAACTTGTTTTGTTAGGACCGTATCGTCAATACGAAGCTAGAAAATATTTTTCTGCAATTTTTAGAGTTAGTATGCGACCCCGGTAATTTGAAATGCGCGTTTAAATTCAATATAGTGATTTAAATGTAAATTTAGCGGAAACTGATTGTAACAGCCGAATCAGCTGACGATACATATCCCATTGTGTTGGGAATGGGGGTAAAACGCTATGGACGACAGGCGGTGGGCCTCGTTTCGAGGTCGTATGTGAAAGTCAACTCTTTAGGATAAAATAAATAAATTAATAAATAAAAAAAAATAAAAAAATAAAAAAATTTCCTTCTCCCCCTTATTTCCCTCTGGCCCCTCCCCCGTTCAAATCGACAGAATCAAAATAAAAAAAAAAAAAAAAAAAAAAAAGAGGACGACGGATCCCGTTCGCCGCCGCCATAGGAGGAGCCGCCGCCCTCCACTCAGATGCCGCCGTCCGCTCTTCTTCTCCCCCCGCCTCCTCCTTCTTCCCCGATTCCCACCTCTACCGTTCGAACACCGCGCCCTCCCCCCCAGACAAAAATCGACACCGTCCTCCCTAGCCTCGCCGCCTACCACTTCCATCTCCCCTCCGTTCGTCCTCCAGTCCCTCCCTGGTTGAAAACCCGAACCCCCCCCCCTCCTCCGAACCCAATTCAGACCACACCGCGCCCTTCCCCCCCCAGATCCCTGTAAGTTTACTTTTTTGTTCTTTTTCTTCTGATTTTTATTTTACTGTTTTTTTTCTGATTTTTATTTTAGATGTAAAAACTGATTTTTATTTTAGATATAAAAACTGAAATTTTATAAAGAATAAAAACTGATTTGCAAAAATAATTAAAACTGATTTTAAAAGGATTTTAAACTGATTTTAAAAGGGTTTTAAACTGATTTTTAAAAGGATTTTAAACTGATTTTTAAAAGGGTTTTAAACTGATTTTAAAAAAATAAATAAATTTAAAACTGAAATTTTTAGAAAATATTTTAAAAACTGAATTTTTAAAAGTATAGAAAAAACCGAATTTTTAAAGTATATAAAACTGTTTTTTTAAAGGTATAGAAAAACTGAATTTTTTTACTTTAATATAAGAAAAAGGTTTTAACTTTAATATAAGAAAAAGGTTTTAACTTTAATATAAGGAAAAGGTTTTAAAAGATTAGATCTTTGAAATGGAAAAGGCGGAATCTATATAACTAAAAATTCGATTTTTATATATTGAACTTTGAACTAAAAATTCGATTTTTATATATTGAACTTTGAACTAAAAATTCGATTTTTATATATTGAACTTTGAACTAAAAATTCGATTTTTATATATTGAACTTTGAACTAAAAATTCGATTTTTATATATTGAACTTTGAACTAAAAATTCGATTTTTATATATTGAACTTTGAACTAAAAATTCGATTTTTATATATTGAACTTTGAACTAAAAATTCGATTTTTATATATTGAACTTTGAACTAAAAAATTCGATTTTTATATATTGAATAGCGAAGTAAAAATGTGATTTTTACGTATGTAGTGGAAGCAGCAACGAAGGTGACAAAAAGGCGAAACGACGAAGACTTCTGCAAATGAAGAGCCGTGGAGCTAGGATAGCTATATGTGAGAATTTCTCACCTTTCAATTTAATTTTTCTAGTTATATATATACTAGGATGCAGACGGTGCTTAGTAGCACCCGACACAATCGTCCACAGACCATGGACTTGTTTGTTTGGCTGTTTGGTGATTGATTGTGATATTGGTTTGAATGTGGTTTGTGGTGTGAAAAATCGAATCGATAAATTGGTTAGGATTAGACGTGCGCCGTTATAAGGCGAAGGAGTAAGGCTAGGTTAGATCCTTACTCCAAAGTTTGTGGTTTGCATAACGAATTGATTTGATTGATGTGTGAATGGCGTGGGCCTTCACTAGACCGGGGATAAGGCTAGGCCTTGTCCCGTTTCTAGTATCGTGCCGTTATGCCGCCGAAATTTTCTAAAATAAGTTAGAAAAAAATAAAAATAGCATTTTATTTAACGAATGAACTGAATAGAAATTCATATGTTAAAATAAAATGTGTTATCGTTAAAAATATAATTTTTAACGTGAATGTGAATAAATAAATATTCATTTACAAACCAGACGGTTTGTTTATGTACACCTATTTGAATGACGTTGATTGGGTCGATAAATTTTACACATCGCCTAACTGCACAAATAAAATATGTGTTTGATTGTTTGAAACCCCACACGGGTGTTAGGATGAAATTTGAAGTTCACTCATCCTGATTGATTAAATATGTCGATCGATTGATTGACAAGCTGCTATAAGCGTTAAATGTCTATATTTGATGCTTATACAGTGTAGTGCACTTTGGTTGATGGTTGATTATTCATCGTTGTTGATATATACATGTGTTGTAGAAAATCCATATAATTAACATTATATGGTAATTGATTGGGCCTCATTCCAGTTTCGAAAAAAAAGAAATATTTGAAATAGAAATATTTGAAATAGAAATATTTGAAATAGAATATTTGAAAATAGAAATATGTGAAGCCGTGAGGATTAGATTGACGCCATTTTGACGTGAACGATATTTATATCGATTTTATTCATTTTAAAATGAATATTGAAAAGTGATTTCGAAATCGAATAAAATGAATTGAATTGAAAACGATTTCGAAATGAATTGAATTGAAAACGATTTCGAAATGAATTGAATTGAAAACGATTTCGAAATGAATTGAATTGAAAACGAATTCGAATTGAATTGAAAGCGAAGTGAAATAAATTCAAATTGAATTGAAATTTGAATTGAATAGAAAATGTTTTTGAAACGAATTCAAAACTATTTATATAATTCGTTTTAAATAGAAATCGACGATATATATATTATATATATATTATATATAATATAATGGCCTGAATAGAACGCGCCGCGCCGCGGCAGTTCGCGAATTTCGACCATTTATTTCAAACGGGCATTACGGGAGATCCGACCGTCGGATTCTCCTAAAACCGGAACCGTTGGGTTCGTATCGAAAAGAGCTTTCTAATGAATGTTAGAAATTTGAAATCTAACGGTTGGATTTGGAGATACGTCCAAATCAAATTCGAAAAAGGTCGCTGTAAGTGCAGTTCGATGGCCGTTGTTGGAAATCGACTGTACGGGCCTTGATAAAATTATTAAAAATAGTAATAATTTGTGTAAAATCATAAGAAATGATTTGTGAAAGTTTGGGATGAAAAACTCCATATTTGAAAAGATAAAAATGGATTTTTATCGAAATGAACTAGTTTTGAACTAGAATTATAATTCTATTTATTTTTAAATAAATAAATTGAATTCGAAAAGGGTTTTAAAAATAACCAAAATTTCCAATGATTGCATTGGAATGGATTTGAATCGAAATTGTCTTCGGAATATTTCGATGTTGGGATTCGTGATTATACAGATGTTGATATGGAAATTTGAAAGATATATATTTATATCGTTATTTCCAATACGACATTTATTAGTCGTAGAATTCGATATTGAATATAAGCCGCTATATTTTCTATTCAGAGCCTTGTATGGAATATCGAATGTGATTTGGGTTTGTCGTGAATGGTGTCTTCATTAACACTGTTCTTGAACCCAGTTGAGAAATGATTAAATCTTTTTATTTAGATTTAATGAAGTGTACCAATTAAATAATATTTAATTGGAATTGAATTGATATTGATTTTTGGGTTTATCGTGAACAGTGTTTTAAATAACACTTGTTCTTTAACCCGATAATTAATGGGATGTGACTTTGGGTTTATCGTGAACCGTGTTTTAAATGACACTGATTCTTTAACCCAGTCACAGATTAAAACTAAGTGGAGTTTTAATGAATCTTTAATTAGATTGAAAAGATCGAGAATGGAGTATCACCAGTTTTGCTCCAGGCGATAGTTAAATCTTTAATTAGATTTGAACGTGAAATTTAGAAACTAACTGTCGGTTAGCTAAGTAGAATGATTTTCTGGATATTGATCTGATGTTGGTTTCGGCCTTCGGGGTTAATATTTGGGGAATTATTCTCTTGATTAATTTACGGTTAATGACTAATGAGTTGGAATGAGGCGTATGTTGTGTTTGTGTAACACTTTTATAATATATACGCGAGTTATTCGGAAAGTCCGGGTTTATCCCATTCTGAATAACTGATACGACGATAAGTCGAAGATGAAGACGATGGTCGAAGACCGGAAGTCTTCACGTCGTTTGGGTGATAACTGATGATCTTGATTGGGCTGTACACCCAAGAAGATGGAAACAGTTAGTGATCGTCCAGACGTACTTGGAGATCGATGGATAGGCGGGGTACTAGGTGCCTCCGGTTTCGTTCAGACCCAGAACGGACTTGTAAATGGACTGTGTGTCTGACATCGGATTTCATTCTGTGTGACTGATATCGGTTGCATAGGATGGTTTGCCTGTGTGGCATGCTAAGATGCAAATGATCAAGGCTTCTGTTGAAAAGCAAAGTCTTGTGGTTGATGATCAAAGCACGGCCTTTGTGGCGTAGCTTTGTGTAACGTTTACCTCGCGTGTTTCACACCAGGTATGAACCAAAAACGGGAGACGGACCTCAGGGAGGGCATGCGTTTCCTTCTAGCTAAAAAGTGGCGTCAGTGGTTTTACACGCCCTGACGAGTTTGACTTATGTGGTTGTTGCTGTTGCGAGGCGCCTCGGATTGATCGGTCGTTCTCGAACCGATGGAGTCATTTGTTGGCTCATTGACACCCCAAAGGGTGGGGAAACGCAGTGTTCAGGCATTTTAATCCACATCGGTGGACCGGCCCTGACGATCCAAGGGTCACTCGAGCTCTGATCCTGAGACACGGGCTAGAGCGTCTCGAATCGGTTGAGGACTATCTTTTGCCTCGGTTCATAGATGGAAACCCAATTTCCAAGTACGTGACTTTGCGGTTTTAGTTGTAATCCTATATATGGCGACATAGTGGGATGGGGCGCTCATGCCGCCTATGATTGATACTTATGATTTGAAGTTGTTTTATACACTATGCACTTATTATAGTATCAAATAATCTGTTTTAAACGTATCAAGCATTCTTTGGCTGTTATAAGGGAAAACCCTATCCCCCGGCTTGCGTTGCATTGTGTGATAGGACCTGGGTCTTATAACAGCTTCATTTTTCTTCATTTAGCATTGCGCTGTTGTTTTATGCACTGGTATTCTTGGGAGGAAACCCGTTCCGTGTTATACGGCGTGGTCCCTTGATTTACCTAATGATTTAAAATAAAGATTAATAACTGTTTTAGTTCTCACACCAGTCACATGACTGACCTGGAGTTTATTGTTTTAACCTAAACTCTGGGTGCCCTTATTTTGACACGGGCAGCTAGTAGTTTTGGTTTTGCAGATTTATATTCACAGGATCCTGGTTTACAGCTGGAACGATATCCGGAAAGCTTTGTATCCGTATATCTCATTCTAGTTGTGTATTGTATTATTTTTCCGCTGCTATGTATTTAAATGTAATTTAAATCTCTGATATTTCTGTGTAAAATTCGTTTATACTCTGTATATTCTTGTAATCTGATGCATTGTTGTAATATACAACGAAATGTTCTTCTGTATGTGTTCTGTTGTGGCTTGTTCTCGAACTATCCGACGCTTTCCTTTACGGGGAAGTTGCGGGTCTTCACAGTTGGTATCAGAGCTTTGGTTTACAAAGCTAGAGAACAAGACACATTAGAAACATACGAAAGAATTCATCAGATATTGGATTAGTAGTATCCAATGAGAATGACTCGTTAGAGATAGGATCAGTAGTATCCTAGAACGAGTGTGAAGAGTATATTTTTGAAAATGAAAACAATTTTTGTTTTGAAAATTTAAATCAATTATTCGTATTTGATTATCTATTTATATTGAGTTGGACAGTCCAGTATATATAGATTTTGCGTATACGTCTGATCCGCGTGTATTCAAAGTTTTAATATACTGGATAGATATAGAATCATACTCTAGTGGCCCGAAGATGATTCTGATGATTGACTAGTCGTCATTAGTATTCATGTTCGAGTAACGAAGGTGTGATACCTATATATTTCCATTAGACTGGTGTGAGAACCAAAAATTAGATAGGGCCTATTGTTGTGATTTGGCATCAAGAACCTGATTTTTGACTATGTATCAAAATTATGAATTTGAAACTCTAATTCACTAATTGATTGATGTTTGTGTTGTTTGTTAAATTGTTTGATAATTTTTAACCAATTAGCCTGATTGAATCATATATTGACATATATTGAAAATTGGTCGCATTTGCTTGCATATACATATATATCATTGAACAGGTCATAGCAAGGAGGCTAGAGCCAGAGAATAAAATTTGTTTGCCCGACAAATAGGTACATGTTTACTACATAATTTCCTGTTTTGTTTGGGTGATGATGATTTTGTGAGCCTATTGGCTAGCCGCTTGGCTTTTTCTTTTTCTTTTTGAGATCTGAAGGACCGGGAACGCTATTTGCAATTTCCCGATGCTCCCATTGCAGGGGAGGTTATGGCGAAATTTTTCAAAAATTTAGGGTGTTAGCCAAATTTTTGAAATTTTAGAAATTCTCAGAAACTAAAGAGTTGGAGAATGGAAGCCAAATCGAACGTAGAGTTGAATAATCAAACCACTTTCGACTTTGTTCCTTTTCGGGGACGAAAAGTTTTAAGTGGGGGAGATTGTAACAACCCGTAAAATCTGGGCCAGTTTAAAATTTTTATTTTGGCAATTTTAGCGAGTTTTGATAATTTAAAATGAATTATTTTAAATTATATCGGCGAGAAATTTATTTTGAATTGAATTAGAACGTATATATCATATACGTCGTCGTTAGAATATATAATAATTATATATAATTATAAAAGGAATTGAAAATGGCGCGGTAGTTTGAAAATTCGATTTCTAATTTCAAATGAATATACAGAATTCAATATAAGTCAGAATTGAACGAAACAAGAAATATTTGAATCTGTATAAGGATATCTTTCTAACGAAGTTGAGAAACTGAGATTTCACTTTAGAAGTTGAAAGATATGTCCAGTTGAAAATTCAGAAAAGTCGCTGTGGAATTTATATATATTTTAATATATATAAAGGCCCTTAAAAATGGACATTTTGCAAACGACCTCGGATTTCGACGAAACCAGTTTTGTTGGGTCCGTGATGTTAAGTTATTGCTAGATTCCAAATTTCATAATTTTTCGAATCAATATGTGAGCGTGGCAAAGGAAAACGCGTTTGACCAGTTTCAGTTGATTTTAATCGACTGGAAATTGGCCATTTTTCAAACGGTCTCAGAATTCGACGAAACTTGTTTTGTTAGGACCGTATCGTCAATACGAAGCTAGAAAATATTTTTCTGCAATTTTTAGAGTTAGTATGCGACCCCGGTAATTTGAAATGCGCGTTTAAATTCAATATAGTGATTTAAATGTAAATTTAGCGGAAACTGATTGTAACAGCCGAATCAGCTGACGATACATATCCCATTGTGTTGGGAATGGGGGTAAAACGCTATGGACGACAGGCGGTGGGCCTCGTTTCGAGGTCGTATGTGAAAGTCAACTCTTTAGGATAAAATAAATAAATTAATAAATAAAAAAAAAATAAAAAAAAAAAAATTTCCTTCTCCCCCTTATTTCCCTCTGGCCCCTCCCCCGTTCAAATCGACAGAATCAAAATAAAAAAAAAAAAAAAAAAAAAAAGAGGACGACGGATCCCGTTCGCCGCCGCCATAGGAGGAGCCGCCGCCCTCCACTCAGATGCCGCCGTCCGCTCTTCTTCTCCCCCCGCCTCCTCCTTCTTCCCCGATTCCCACCTCTACCGTTCGAACACCGCGCCCTCCCCCCCAGACAAAAATCGACACCGTCCTCCCTAGCCTCGCCGCCTACCACTTCCATCTCCCCTCCGTTCGTCCTCCAGTCCCTCCCTGGTTGAAAACCCGAACCCCCCCCTCCTCCGAACCCAATTCAGACCACACCGCGCCCTTCCCCCCCCCCCCAGATCCCTGTAAGTTTACTTTTTTGTTCTTTTTCTTCTGATTTTTATTTTACTGTTTTTTTTCTGATTTTTATTTTAGATGTAAAAACTGATTTTTATTTTAGATATAAAAACTGAAATTTTATAAAGAATAAAAACTGATTTGCAAAAATAATTAAAACTGATTTTAAAAGGATTTTAAACTGATTTTAAAAGGGTTTTAAACTGATTTTTAAAAGGATTTTAAACTGATTTTTAAAAGGGTTTTAAACTGATTTTAAAAAAATAAATAAATTTAAAACTGAAATTTTTAGAAAAGATTTTAAAAACTGAATTTTTAAAAGTATAGAAAAAACCGAATTTTTAAAGTATATAAAACTGTTTTTTTAAAGGTATAGAAAAACTGAATTTTTTTACTTTAATATAAGAAAAAGGTTTTAACTTTAATATAAGAAAAAGGTTTTAACTTTAATATAAGGAAAAGGTTTTAAAAGATTAGATCTTTGAAATGGAAAAGGCGGAATCTATATAACTAAAAATTCGATTTTTATATATTGAACTTTGAACTAAAAATTCGATTTTTATATATTGAACTTTGAACTAAAAATTCGATTTTTATATATTGAACTTTGAACTAAAAATTCGATTTTTATATATTGAACTTTGAACTAAAAATTCGATTTTTATATATTGAACTTTGAACTAAAAATTCGATTTTTATATATTGAACTTTGAACTAAAAATTCGATTTTTATATATTGAACTTTGAACTAAAAATTCGATTTTTATATATTGAACTTTGAACTAAAAAATTCGATTTTTATATATTGAATAGCGAAGTAAAAATGTGATTTTTACGTATGTAGTGGAAGCAGCAACGAAGGTGACAAAAAGGCGAAACGACGAAGACTTCTGCAAATGAAGAGCCGTGGAGCTAGGATAGCTATATGTGAGAATTTCTCACCTTTCAATTTAATTTTTCTAGTTATATATATACTAGGATGCAGACGGTGCTTAGTAGCACCCGACACAATCGTCCACAGACCATGGACTTGTTTGTTTGGCTGTTTGGTGATTGATTGTGATATTGGTTTGAATGTGGTTTGTGGTGTGAAAAATCGAATCGATAAATTGGTTAGGATTAGACGTGCGCCGTTATAAGGCGAAGGAGTAAGGCTAGGTTAGATCCTTACTCCAAAGTTTGTGGTTTGCATAACGAATTGATTTGATTGATGTGTGAATGGCGTGGGCCTTCACTAGACCGGGGATAAGGCTAGGCCTTGTCCCGTTTCTAGTATCGTGCCGTTATGCCGCCGAAATTTTCTAAAATAAGTTAGAAAAAAATAAAAATAGCATTTTATTTAACGAATGAACTGAATAGAAATTCATATGTTAAAATAAAATGTGTTATCGTTAAAAATATAATTTTTAACGTGAATGTGAATAAATAAATATTCATTTACAAACCAGACGGTTTGTTTATGTACACCTATTTGAATGACGTTGATTGGGTCGATAAATTTTACACATCGCCTAACTGCACAAATAAAATATGTGTTTGATTGTTTGAAACCCCACACGGGTGTTAGGATGAAATTTGAAGTTCACTCATCCTGATTGATTAAATATGTCGATCGATTGATTGACAAGCTGCTATAAGCGTTAAATGTCTATATTTGATGCTTATACAGTGTAGTGCACTTTGGTTGATGGTTGATTATTCATCGTTGTTGATATATACATGTGTTGTAGAAAATCCATATAATTAACATTATATGGTAATTGATTGGGCCTCATTCCAGTTTCGAAAAAAAAGAAATATTTGAAATAGAAATATTTGAAATAGAAATATTTGAAATAGAATATTTGAAAATAGAAATATGTGAAGCCGTGAGGATTAGATTGACGCCATTTTGACGTGAACGATATTTATATCGATTTTATTCATTTTAAAATGAATATTGAAAAGTGATTTCGAAATCGAATAAAATGAATTGAATTGAAAACGATTTCGAAATGAATTGAATTGAAAACGATTTCGAAATGAATTGAATTGAAAACGATTTCGAAATGAATTGAATTGAAAACGATTTCGAAATGAATTGAATTGAAAACGAATTCGAATTGAATTGAAAGCGAAGTGAAATAAATTCAAATTGAATTGAAATTTGAATTGAATAGAAAATGTTTTTGAAACGAATTCAAAACTATTTATATAATTCGTTTTAAATAGAAATCGACGATATATATATTATATATATATTATATATAATATAATGGCCTGAATAGAACGCGCCGCGCCGCGGCAGTTCGCGAATTTCGACCATTTATTTCAAACGGGCATTACGGGAGATCCGACCGTCGGATTCTCCTAAAACCGGAACCGTTGGGTTCGTATCGAAAAGAGCTTTCTAATGAATGTTAGAAATTTGAAATCTAACGGTTGGATTTGGAGATACGTCCAAATCAAATTCGAAAAAGGTCGCTGTAAGTGCAGTTCGATGGCCGTTGTTGGAAATCGACTGTACGGGCCTTGATAAAATTATTAAAAATAGTAATAATTTGTGTAAAATCATAAGAAATGATTTGTGAAAGTTTGGGATGAAAAACTCCATATTTGAAAAGATAAAAATGGATTTTTATCGAAATGAACTAGTTTTGAACTAGAATTATAATTCTATTTATTTTTAAATAAATAAATTGAATTCGAAAAGGGTTTTAAAAATAACCAAAATTTCCAATGATTGCATTGGAATGGATTTGAATCGAAATTGTCTTCGGAATATTTCGATGTTGGGATTCGTGATTATACAGATGTTGATATGGAAATTTGAAAGATATATATTTATATCGTTATTTCCAATACGACATTTATTAGTCGTAGAATTCGATATTGAATATAAGCCGCTATATTTTCTATTCAGAGCCTTGTATGGAATATCGAATGTGATTTGGGTTTGTCGTGAATGGTGTCTTCATTAACACTGTTCTTGAACCCAGTTGAGAAATGATTAAATCTTTTTATTTAGATTTAATGAAGTGTACCAATTAAATAATATTTAATTGGAATTGAATTGATATTGATTTTTGGGTTTATCGTGAACAGTGTTTTAAATAACACTTGTTCTTTAACCCGATAATTAATGGGATGTGACTTTGGGTTTATCGTGAACCGTGTTTTAAATGACACTGATTCTTTAACCCAGTCACAGATTAAAACTAAGTGGAGTTTTAATGAATCTTTAATTAGATTGAAAAGATCGAGAATGGAGTATCACCAGTTTTGCTCCAGGCGATAGTTAAATCTTTAATTAGATTTGAACGTGAAATTTAGAAACTAACTGTCGGTTAGCTAAGTAGAATGATTTTCTGGATATTGATCTGATGTTGGTTTCGGCCTTCGGGGTTAATATTTGGGGAATTATTCTCTTGATTAATTTACGGTTAATGACTAATGAGTTGGAATGAGGCGTATGTTGTGTTTGTGTAACACTTTTATAATATATACGCGAGTTATTCGGAAAGTCCGGGTTTATCCCATTCTGAATAACTGATACGACGATAAGTCGAAGATGAAGACGATGGTCGAAGACCGGAAGTCTTCACGTCGTTTGGGTGATAACTGATGATCTTGATTGGGCTGTACACCCAAGAAGATGGAAACAGTTAGTGATCGTCCAGACGTACTTGGAGATCGATGGATAGGCGGGGTACTAGGTGCCTCCGGTTTCGTTCAGACCCAGAACGGACTTGTAAATGGACTGTGTGTCTGACATCGGATTTCATTCTGTGTGACTGATATCGGTTGCATAGGATGGTTTGCCTGTGTGGCATGCTAAGATGCAAATGATCAAGGCTTCTGTTGAAAAGCAAAGTCTTGTGGTTGATGATCAAAGCACGGCCTTTGTGGCGTAGCTTTGTGTAACGTTTACCTCGCGTGTTTCACACCAGGTATGAACCAAAAACGGGAGACGGACCTCAGGGAGGGCATGCGTTTCCTTCTAGCTAAAAAGTGGCGTCAGTGGTTTTACACGCCCTGACGAGTTTGACTTATGTGGTTGTTGCTGTTGCGAGGCGCCTCGGATTGATCGGTCGTTCTCGAACCGATGGAGTCATTTGTTGGCTCATTGACACCCCAAAGGGTGGGGAAACGCAGTGTTCAGGCATTTTAATCCACATCGGTGGACCGGCCCTGACGATCCAAGGGTCACTCGAGCTCTGATCCTGAGACACGGGCTAGAGCGTCTCGAATCGGTTGAGGACTATCTTTTGCCTCGGTTCATAGATGGAAACCCAATTTCCAAGTACGTGACTTTGCGGTTTTAGTTGTAATCCTATATATGGCGACATAGTGGGATGGGGCGCTCATGCCGCCTATGATTGATACTTATGATTTGAAGTTGTTTTATACACTATGCACTTATTATAGTATCAAATAATCTGTTTTAAACGTATCAAGCATTCTTTGGCTGTTATAAGGGAAAACCCTATCCCCCGGCTTGCGTTGCATTGTGTGATAGGACCTGGGTCTTATAACAGCTTCATTTTTCTTCATTTAGCATTGCGCTGTTGTTTTATGCACTGGTATTCTTGGGAGGAAACCCGTTCCGTGTTATACGGCGTGGTCCCTTGATTTACCTAATGATTTAAAATAAAGATTAATAACTGTTTTAGTTCTCACACCAGTCACATGACTGACCTGGAGTTTATTGTTTTAACCTAAACTCTGGGTGCCCTTATTTTGACACGGGCAGCTAGTAGTTTTGGTTTTGCAGATTTATATTCACAGGATCCTGGTTTACAGCTGGAACGATATCCGGAAAGCTTTGTATCCGTATATCTCATTCTAGTTGTGTATTGTATTATTTTTCCGCTGCTATGTATTTAAATGTAATTTAAATCTCTGATATTTCTGTGTAAAATTCGTTTATACTCTGTATATTCTTGTAATCTGATGCATTGTTGTAATATACAACGAAATGTTCTTCTGTATGTGTTCTGTTGTGGCTTGTTCTCGAACTATCCGACGCTTTCCTTTACGGGGAAGTTGCGGGTCTTCACAGTCTGAGTGGGGCGCCGGAGTTCATTGGACGCGGCGTGTGGCCAATGGTGGCGTCAGGGAGTGCAGCAGCAGCCTAGGGCTTCAGGCGTGGGTTTGTTTCCGATTTGAGGGGTCTGGGTGTCGCGTCGTTCTTCAAATCGAAGGGGGAGAGGCCGTCGGAGGGGAAGAAGATGGCCGGGGATGGGCTCGCGTGCACGGCGGCGGCGCATAGGGAGGAGGAGCGACGACGTTGAACGAAAAAGGGGGAAACAGTTTTATCTTTTTCGATTTTGAAGAAGTGACTGGGGGGTTGACTGAATGAGGGAGAAAGGTTTTGTAGGGGGGGTTATAATAATAAATATATTTATTTTAATATTTAATTAAATCCACAAAAGTTCACTTTTCTTTCGAACTCAAAATTGGACCTAGCAACTGTAACACCCCGCCTCCGCTAGGGTCACTCGCAAAGGAATGCACTAGCTTTAGAGGGGCATTATTGGTAAACATGCACAAAAATATCACAAGACAGAACATATAAAATAGCGGAAGTAAAATCAAACTTTCATAACATGAATAAATAAGGTCTAAAGCCTTTTACAACAGAGTACATCAAAACTTGTCTTGCAATAGTAAAGAAGCATAAAGACATTTTCATAAATTATTCCCCAAGTAAAAACAGTAAAGTAGCCATTAGCCAAGAAAAGTCCAAGCCATCCATGATGACCTTCAAGCAGAAGAAGTCCGAACTAAACAACAGTATTTCCTCCCTGTAACCTGGGGGGGGGGGGAAACGGAAGAAAAGAGGCGAAACAAAACGGGTCAGTCAAAAAGACTGAGTAAGCCCTATCTACTATTAGCATAAAAACTAGTAAAGTTAACTGACATGAGAAACTGAGATGAACATAAGCATGATAACAAGATAGATAAGCTAAATCAAAATAACAGGATGAACTACTGAACTCAGATAAACTAAGGTGTCATGATAAATTACGATGTCAAGATAAAACAAGGTATCACATCGTCAGGTTTCTATCAAGTATAATATCCCCAAGATATCTGTCACGTATAACGCCCCGTGATATCTATCCTGTATTTTAGCTCTGCACCTACCGTACTAGTATCCCCACCGTGTCATGTGTTAACCAAGAATGACCCTCACTCAAAAGTCGTGTAATGGTCCATGTCAACCTAATATATCGCATATATAGGTTACTCAACTTGTATGTTTTATTCCATGTAAATGTTCAGTCCCTTGCCGTAGACCATACGGGCTTTCCCATGAGATTCTATATTACTTTAACATAGTTCCATGATCCTTAAGATCGGTTTGGACTGTTACCCTAAACCTAGCTAGGGTCTTCCAACATGAATTATTGTTTGTACAACTAGGGCTTATGCTACCTAGGGCTGCTAGGGATTATGCTTACGTATTGCACGTTTTCGTATCTCGGTTTGGGTTCAACCACCTAGGGCCACTAGGGATTACGCTAACCGCCAACCGCGCCCTTTTTCCCACGCATTCATCGTGAATCGCTTTTCCATGACTGTATGCACATGTATCACATCGTGCCATCCGAGTCCTGTCACAGGGCAAATCAAGAAATACAGGACTCGGTCGGGAGCTTTCAATTTATCTGCCGATGCAGATGCTAAGGTCTGTTTTTCTTATACGTGGCTATGGTCCCACGAGACCACTCCCTCAACTAGTGAAAGACAAGACAGGATAAATCCTGTATGAGAACACAACACTGGCCAACCCACATCCAAGCCTTACCGCAACCATAATTAGATAGCAATTATGGTCTTTTGGGTGTTCTCTGCCTTTCCGTACGTACACGCTTGACCAAAGATGGTAGGTAGCCTGACGAAATGCTATCTGGGGTACGACCGCATATCGTCGACTATCCCCTATCCATCCCCGTCTTTAGGTCGCTCGTATAGCAACCAAGGCATACTCTTGGTTCTTCTAACGCAGACCTTAACCTCTCATGAGCCTAGTATAATCACCTGGCAGCTCATAGAGGGATACCAAGAATATCCTCACGTTCCCCGAAGCCGCTGCTTCGTTACCCAGTTCGCTGGAGCCTTTATCTAAATCAGATACTTGCTCCTACTCGTATACTTAAACGATGACCTACCGTATCAGGTTACTCATCTATCTATGAACTGGTCTAAATTTCCTTGACTAAGAATCATTACTTAGTTATTCTTCAACTAAGGTTTACCACTTAGCATTGTTCCCGTTATCCTTGATAACTACGGTTATCCACCTAATCCTCAGAACTAGGGTTTACATAATGGATTAAGTGTCACTTAAGTTCATGACTTAACACGTCTACAAATCCTGTCAAAATTGGCTAAGTATCCAAGTTCAAGGCTTAACCCTACAAACCATGCTCAAGTTGGTTAAGTATATTAAGCAATTCACGACTTAACCTCGTCCAATTATCATTCTAGATTGGTTAAGTATATATTAACTTGACCCTATCAATTTACTTAGTCAAATCGGTCAAGTGTATTCAAGCGATTCGTGACTTAGCCTTATCATGTTTTCACGTTATATTGGTTAAGTATTGGTTAACTTAACCACAATAAATTAACGAGTTAGATTGGATAAGTATAGGTCACTTAACCACATCAATTCATCATGTTTAGATTAGTTAAGTGTTTAACTTAACCCCATTAAACTACCAAGTGGGATTAATTAAGTCTAGGCTAACATAACCCCATCCGATTTCCATGTTTAGACTAGTTGAGTCTAATCTTAACCCCATTCGTTAACCGTATTTTTCGGTTAAGCGTCATTAAGAAAACTTACTTAACCTTACCAAGTTATCGCGTTGGATTGATTAAGTGTTGGTTAACTTAACCCCATCCACTAGTCATATAAAAATGGTTAAGTGTCATTAGGCAAATCAAGTTACTTAACCTACCCAACCTTGTCATGTTTTGTTAAGTATCATTAGCCTAATCAAATTACTTAACCCATTTGTCCATGTCATATTTGGTTAAGAGTCATTAATCAAATTAACTTAACCCTATCATGTGGCATTAATTACTTAATGCACCTTCACCTCTCACATTAGACTTTGTTGTGGTTACTAGTTAAGCCGGTCGGTTCCGGGTAGCTTTACACCACAACTTGGTCTAACCTCGGGTTCAAGCACAACATGACCAACTTCTCACATTGGGTCCTATTGTTTGCAACTACTAGTTAGGCCGGTCGGTTCCGGGTAGTTTTACGTTGCAAACTCAACCCAACCTCGAGTTGGCCACACTTATATTATCTAAGTGTCATGTCCATCATGTTTCCCAAAACATGTTACAAGTTTTCAAGCATTTGGGTAGACCTAACTTAATAGGTAAATTCCCAAAGGGTAGACCTAACTTAATAGGTAAATTCCCAAGCTTATGTTTTTATGCATACTTACATGTCAACTTCCATGTTATATTTCAAGTCATGTTTTCAAGTTGTATTTTCATGTCATTAGAAATTACCCATAACATAACCCAACGCTTTTAAACTCGCATATACGTTCGCGACAACGTAATGGATTAAAAGAAGAGACTTGGCAAAGGCATGACAAAAATGGATATTAAGCCACAAGTTAATCATGGTGGCAAATGAGGCACAAATGTGTTCATTAACTTGCATGTTACATTCTTAAGCCTCAAAACATGCATAAACCCAAACTTGGCACATAAGCGAATCATGGTGACAAAAGATATGGAATGATGACTAGTAACTCGCATATATCATCATATAAGGGTTATGACTTCATATGCAAGTTGACATAAAGGTTATGAGGGTTCTCATGTTGCCTAATGCAACATTTAAACATAAAGGTTGTAGCTTTTAGCTCACAAGATCAAGATAATGACTTCATAAACTTCCATGACATGATAGCATGTATCATACTCGATGATCAAACCCAAACTTGCAACATGAACATTTAACTTCATAGTTAATATCTAAGAGTAGGGAAAGGGCTTACATTGCTATGAAGACACAAAAGATATGACAAAGCCCTTATGCAATCAAATAGACCCAAAATGCAAGCTCTAACATAAAAACACTTGAGCCAAAATGATCAAAACCCTTGCTTTATGATGCAAAGATAGAAACTTGACTTGAATGCAAGCTAATGACACTCATACAAGCTTGAAAACACTTGTATGCATGGAAAATCTCTCATAGAAACCATTTAGAAATTTTATGAAGAGAGTGGAGGCCATGAGAGGTAAAATTTTGCCATAGTTTAGTTGCATGAATGAATAATGAGGATTTAGGATAGGTTAGGGTCTTATTTATAGATTAGGCAAGTGTTTTAGGCCATAGGATTAAACCTAGATTCAATCCAAGCCATCAAAGCATGTCTTGGGGAAGAAGTCAAGTGTAGGAACCATCTAGGGCCTTTAGATTAAAGATGAACCATGAGAACCATCCAAATGCAAAATCTGCATTTGAGCGAATCGGCCCACGGGTTGACAGCCAAACACCCTGGATTAACCCCTAGTTGACCCAGCGAGCTCGGGTCGACCTCAAAAATCGGCCGGTTCGGTTATTCCCCTCTCCCAATTCGTTGTTTTGAACATTTTTGCATATTTATTTATTTAATTTTCAATTATATATATATATATATATATATATATCAATATATATATATTTCTCTGCGCAACCCATTTCACTTAATTAAGTATACTTTAATTTGGGAATTTTTCGTGAAACTTCGCGAGGCCATATCTTGGTCATACGGACTCCGATTTTCGAAAACTCGGACTCTATTTCGCGTATTTTTCCGAGACGAACGCCCTTGATTTAGATTTTAAAGTTTAATTCTGCCTCCATTTATGTTATAACAGGTTATTGAAAATACGGGTTGTTACAAAAACTGTCGCCCCTAGATAATTGCCCCTATCCCGAACACAATAGGACATGTATCGTAAGCCAGTTCTGCTGTTTCGATCAGTTTTCATTTAAATCAAAGTGTAATTCTATATATTGAATTCGAACGCACATTTCAATTTACCGGGCCCGCATATTGACTCTAAAAATTCCCGAAAAATATTTTCTAGCTTCGTATTGACGATACGGTTCTAACAAACCTAATTTCGTCAAATTTGAAGGCCGTTTGAAAAATGGCCATTTTCTAGTCGATCCAAATTTACTAAAACTGTCAAAACACGATTTCCTGCACCACTCTCACATATTGATTCAGAAAATTATGAATTTTGGAATCTAGCAATAACTTAACATCCCAGATCCAACAAAAGTTGTTTCGTCGAAAACGGAGGTTGTTCACAAAATTTCCATTTTTAAGGGCCAAAATTCCATAGCGACTATTCTGAATTTTCAATTGGGTATAACTTTTTATCCCCGTTATGAAATTTCAATTTTTTGGATTCATTGGAAATATATTCGTAGATAGATTCTAATATTTTTGGTTTCGCTGAAATCCGGTTTATTTTGAATCATGTACATTCATTTGAAATTTGAAATGAATTTTCAAACTACCGCGCCATTTCCAATTCCTTTTATAATTAAAATAAATATTAATATTCTAATGTCGATTCAAATGAATATATACATTCTAATTCTATTCAAAATAAATTTCTCGTCGTTATTATTTAAAATAATTCATTTTAAATATTCAAAATTCATCAAAAGGGCCAAAATAAAAATTTTAAATTGGTTCGAATTTTCCGGCTTATTATAGTATCTCTAGAGAGGAGTACACTGGGTTCAACAAGAACATCTTGTAACAGGCCACACATGACCGACCACTCATTTCGCTTGAGTGTATCGAATGCATATCACCAATGATTGGGATCAACAATCGTTTTCCCGAACGGGACAAAATCGAATATATTAAAGAATGAAATGAATTTCTCTAGATAGGTGATGATACACCCTAATTGGGGGCTACACATTTAGCCATGTTGCCTGTTCGATTTTTGTCATTTCCCGGTTGTTGATACCAGAGGCAACGATTACTTACCATTCATTGATAGCACGATCACTTTGAATGCCACATTGTCAATTCCAGTAACCATTAATTGATTTGCACAAATATAATTTGGATATTATGCTAACAGAATAAATTCTCTGCCACCATATATATTTATACAGACCAACATATGCGATCATTAGAAATACTCTGTTAGACATTCGTCCATACAACTTCGTTCTAGGGCTAAACGAAACCGAAGGCACAATTCCCATTAATCCATCTAAGGCAATTTCTACCTAGGATTAATAGAAAAAGCTCTTGCACTTTACTCCGTCGTCGATTATCTTCATATCATCTGATTTGCGATGCTACTGCCAATACAGAGTGGTTCCCGGATAATAATCCAACTGTTCTCCCTATATTGACAACGGTATTGGCATATACTTCGATAGTCGGGTTTTTAACTATCGAAGAAAAACAAACATCCATTCAAAGCATCAAACAATCATTGGGCCCCCTAATTAATAGTTCATTAATTAATTTACTTCTCCATCTCTTTATCAATATTTGTTAACCAAATATTTTCAATAATCATCTTGGCCTCTTACGCTATTTGGAAAACATATCCATATATCACCTTCTTTTATTTCCTATACTTGGAAAATATCTTCTATTAATAATTGGAAAAAATTCCAAGTACTTCTCCCTTTCCTAACCATTCATTTCTATAATTAGGGAATATTTATTATTATATTTACAAAAATTCCACTTACTTGGGTTAAAACGAATGTGTGTAAAACATCATTACAACAATCCAAGATACTACATTCAACTAAATCTTATTCAAATCTTTATCTTCGAGACTTAATCTTGCTATTTATTGGTTAATAATGAAATCAATCATGTTGGGTTATATCTACTTCTCAGAACTTGATTGAATAACATTCTTAACTTCAAAATGGACAAGACTGCTTACCTCGAATAATCAACATCATATAAAACCAATTTTTAATTTACAAAACATGCATACGTTTCTCATTCTGTTTTTACCAGATTTAATTTACAGATTTCCTTTTTGTTTTTAATATTCCGCTTTAAGTTCGTTTCCTTATCGCATTCTATATCTGTTGATATATTGATTTCTAGTTATCAAATTTTCTTATATATATTCAAACTCATTAAATTTCCAGAAAACTTCACCAGCACCTCCTTTGTACTGGTATATAGTTCAAACTCCAGCTCGCCTCTCTAGGCCCTTTCCATTCAAAATGAAAATCAAAATGTAAAGTGGCTTGCAGGTTCGGCGCATAAAATCTCATATTGAATTTAAACGTATACCTTTTTGTTGGGCACTTAAATTATAATTTTCATACACTTCATTCAATACATGTCTAAACCATATACGTTATTCCAACTCAATCCGATCGTTTTAATGCAGTTCGCTAATTTATTCACTAAATTAGCTCTTTTGCCTATTCCACTTTTTAATTCAACATAACACGTTCATACATGATTTTAATTTACTTATAAACCAATTGAATTCCATTTTCAATTTAAGTTTCATATTTGATTTTGAAAATGAATTCACCGGTTCAATTTACTTAACCAAAACCCAATTTCATATCAAAACTCGATTAACTAATTATTCTTCAAATTACTTAATTCTATTTAATAATTAAAAGTATGATTTTTGTTCCAAAAATTAGTTCACTTACTCCACTTGAGTTCATATTTATTTTATATCTCAAGTCTGGATTTTTTTAATGGAACTTCGGATTTTATTTAATTAAAATCCTTTTATTTATTTTAAATAAACCGTTATGGTTTATAATGGATATGGCGCTGTTTTTCTGGAAAATTGATTTTGACATAACTCAAAATCTATTCAACGGAATCCAAATTTTTCTCTTCCATTAGAAAACTATTATCAAATCGGTCCTGACAATTCTTGTTTCAAAGAATTCTAGCTTAAATTGAGTTCTATGTACTCAATTGAAGTTTGAAATCCAATTTATGATCTACCACGCTGCGGTGAGTTCGTTTTAATTATATTTAAATATAAACGTCTAAACTTTGTTTATAAATAAATTTCGACTCGATTCCTATGTAGTTAAATATTAATTCAGCCTATTTACCAAATCCACCTTAATATTCTTGATTATCCCTATCCATTGATTATTTCGAAACTTAGTTATAAATTTATTTATAACTGAATCTTCTATACTAAATTCCAGTTCCTTTATAATTAAATTATTATAAAACACGATATAATCGAATTATAATTATAAGCCCGTTGGATTTTCCTCAGTTCAATTTATATTCCAAATTCCAAAATAAAATTTATCGTTCTATTCAAACCGTTTTCCAATTCACTTTAAATTCGTACTTTATTTAAAACGTCTAAATTATCTAAGGACTATTTATTTTACAAGATTTATAACATCATTTATAAATCTAACCTCTTTGTTTTGTATATTAAAACAATTTTCATTTCAAAATCTGTTTGAAACTCAATTCCTTTTAAATTCTAATTCCGGAATAAAAACCGTTGTTCCCTTTTTGAAATGATTTCAAATTCTATTTTAAATTTATAATTGAATTTAAAATTTCAAATTATCTAATGATTAATTCACTACATTTATAAACATCGTTTATAAATTTACTTATTTTATATATTAAAACAAGTTCTATACAAATCTATTTAAAAATTTATTCTTTCTTTGGAATATTTTATTATTTTAACTTATATATAAATATGGAATTTATTTTTCATAATTTATTTCAGTTTCTATCTAACATAAATTCTATATCCTATTTGGGAATAATTTATTTTGTATATCCGACATAGTCGAATTCAAACATAAATCATATGGATTTATTCAATTTAATTTCTATTCCAAACATCGGAATAAATTTCATCGTTTACTATTTAAAACGATCTTTCAATTCTTACTTTAAATTCACATTTGAATTTAAATATTCATATTATCCAATGGTAATTTATTTCCCCTCATTTGTAAACACTGTTTATAAATTCATTTGATTTCCCCACATTTTCCAATTAAAATTATTCTATTTAATTTATAAACACTGTTTATAAATTTATTACTTGTTTTTATTTCTAGTCAATTCGAAAATCAAAATCTATTTGAGAAAAATAGATTTTCCATTTTAAATCTCAAAACCTCTTTTCATGATATTTTTAAAATCAACATTTAGCGAAAGTGTTATTCAACCAATAAAAAACACATCATTATCAAACACGGGTTTTCTAACACATCATATATGATAATATATATCAAAAAACAAATAATAATATTTTGAGGAATCCAGTTGGATTCCTCCAATATGCTTTTCCAACATCCACAGATGTTAGCCAACATAAATAATACTTGTCCTGCTTCGAGGCAGGATATTGTGGTATAGAAGGTCATCCACTATAATATTGCGAGGTGCATAGGGTCATTCGCTAATGTTAATGTGGGCATCCTCTAATGGTACTGCAAGAAATATCCAACCACACACACACATATATATATATATATATATATATATATATATATATATATATATATATATATAGTAGCCACAATACAAGCTTAAATAACTAATATATGTAATAACCACAATTTATCAATAAATAACAATGCAACCAATCAAACAAAAAACAACAAATAAATAAAAATTCGATTATAATAAATTATAATCAAACCAGAGATTGAGTTTACTCACCTTGATTTTTATTTGCGCTGAATACCCACTGAAGCATGTTATATAAATTTCATAGCGATTCCTCCATACGTCTGTTTTCCAATGTAAAACAAAATTTAATAAAATTCCAGTTATTGTATTATACGAATTTAATTTAATTAATTACCCATGTGTACCTATTCCAAATTAAAACTTAATTTCACATAAACGATTAGTCTACACATTTTATTTCTTTACTAACTGATTTCCTTTATATAAACTGACTACACAAACTAATTTACTTTAATTTATTACCAATTATATAAATCAATCTCTTTGTAAATTCTGAGTTTAAAAGTAAAAAAATTACCTTAATTTCATTTACTATTGGGATTTTTGTTCCATCACCCAATTCGATCTATTTCGAACTCTGGTAAATTCCTAAACATCACATTCCTCCATTCAATCTAGACTTCCGCCCTAAATCGTGACTCTCTTCTGCTCCGATTCAGACTTCAACTGTTTCAAATAATCGATGTCCCTTCTTCACGAATTACACCAAACACAAAACCCTAACTTAGCTGTCTTGGAATTGAATTCCAATTTTGCCCAGTTCGCATCTTTTATCCACATAAGACACAAAAACTTCTCCGTGCTATCATCGATATTTCAAACTAATACCATGCAAGTACCAGTTATAGGTATCGACTCATAATCATGCTCCAAATCAGATCGTGATACCCAATTTTATACTACTACCGATACCCTGGTTCGTTGTTCGATATTGAATACCCCCAAATTCCATTGAGATAGAATATAATACGCGCATGTTGAAGATCCTCTTGCACAAATCCTAAATCAGTGCCTTAGCTCACTATTGAAAAATCAATCTTCCCTTGTTCTTCAATTTACTGAATCGACCTCTTTTCGAAGAATCGAACAAATTTTGGTTTGGGAATGTAATGGGAATCAATGGTTGGATTTGCAGAGGTGATTTCGATTTGGATAAAATGAAGAGGAGCAACACCATTATATTATGCTATAGATTCCGATTTGTATTTGATTTTTATATAATGAGAGGCCATTTCAATTTTGGTTTTCAGAAGAAGGACTAGTAAAAGGATGCGTGCGAATTTATAGAAAACAATAACTTGGTGATTAAGGAATTAGTCTGCGCAAAGGGTACATTTTTGGGTATAGGTTAGGTACACATAATTTAATGTGATTTGATTTTGTATTTATTTTGATTCGACTTCGATTTTATCCGTTTAATCTTATAATAATATATTTCGCGGTTGCGATCTCCAATTGAGACACAACAGCTGACATTTATATGGTTTAACCGGTATTCTGAACATACTGGAACAGGTTTTGAAGCTCAGTTCGATCATATAGCGAAGATATTAATTTATATCGATATAATATTAATTCATAACAATAAATTCCTTGATAATAAATTATTATTCATGTTCTATTTAAATAGAATTTCAATTAATCATTAGAATTAATTTGACTCCGTTTAAATTACGAATTGAATTATTTCAAGTTCTCGTATTACGATAGTTTTATATATATATATATATATATATATATATATATATATATATTCAAAATAAATCGTAATTTGATTTTTAAATTGATAACTCAATATAAATGTTCATTTATATTATCAACTCAATATTTAAAACAATATTAAATATTTAAAATTAATCGACCAAAAATCCAGATTGTTACATTCTTTCACCTTAAACGAATTTCGTCACCGAAATTACAAAGGTAGGAAAAATGCTATAAACCCACTACTTTTCAAAAACTCAACATTCACATTTCTACAATTTTAGTTCCAACAAAAAATTTGGTTTCCATTCATTTGATATGAACAATTTACAACTAATACATTCATATCCAATTCATATATATTAAAATTGATTTTGATCGATTTATTTGCTTCAATCCATTTAACTTGCATCAGTTAAATTTAAATTCCAAAATTCAAATTTCTAGGTTTTCATATCAAATCCTTTTGGAATCATATAAATACATACCTATATTTAAAACCATCTCAAATTCAAAGCACTTGAACTTTCCAAAACAACTTGTTTTCTTTCAAACAAATTTCCATCAAAAACTTTTCTAAGGTTGTAATCCATCACTTAGAAACTCAAAAATGAACACGGATGATGCTGCAGTCATCATCAGTATTATTTCCCAACCACTGAAGTGAATTCAGTGCTTTATCGCCTACAGAATCCCTCTAACCGATTTTTATTCAAAAAATACTTCCGAACAAAGCTATTTTATTCTAATATACTTCAGAAAATATTTTTCCAAAAACCCAGGATTTTAAATTCTTAATTTTGATTCTGAATCCAATTTCACTTCATTAGTATATTTCATTTATATACAAGTTATATTTGGTTATAGATAAACATTCCAATTTTATAATCTCATTTGACTATAATAATAACAACTAACACATTCTATAATATAATAATTTTAGAAAATTATTCCTTCAATATCAAAATATAGTTTTGGATAAACTTATATCATTTACCTACTTTAATACAATATTATATCCAACTTTTTGTTCAAGTGTTTATAAACTCTTATCGACATCATAGCGTTCCGCGATTCGACCAGAATTCATAAGACAATCGAAAGACAAGCCAACATAATGTGAAACAACTATTATAACAATTAACATTTATGCGCTCTCGTATATATATGCACTCAAAACTCATTCTATGGTACAATTGACCCTATCTCTAACGAGTAAACACCCTCCAAAGCCTAGGTGTTCGCTCGACGTAATCTCTGATACCAACTGTATTGGCCAGGGGATTTCAGTAGGCTTCTCAACCATCCATCCACCCCCCAAGCAGTAGGATAATATCAAACCATGGCTTACACTGGTACCTAAGAACAACTTTTACGGCCAGCCTCGCGGCTAGACCAACCCATATTTTTGGCAAACTTAGGGGTAAGAGTCTCCTATTTGCCACCTAATGCAAAGCGAGGTCCCCTATCATGCGTACCAATTAATCAACCAACTCTGATACAAACTGTAGTGGCCCGAATTTCGGTACTATCCGAGTTGACTAAGTATACCACACATACAGCCCAAATTGCATAGAAATACAAATCATTATGAAATCAGAAGAAAAAGATAGAAGAAGAACAGAAATAATAACACAGAATATCACATCGCAGCGGAATAAAATACAATATATATAACAACTTTTGGTATACAAAATTTTAACTGTATACACATATCATTATCAAAGTACCACTATCGGAGTACAACGTTTACAACACATCGGAAATAATAATAACTAGATAATGTTGAAGCCTCCTGTTCCAAGCTCCTCCAAGTATTTGTAAACACCTGAACTACTTAATTGCCCGTACAAATTCGGGCACCCAAGAGTTCAGGGAAAACATAGAAAAATAAATTCCAGGTCAGTCATGGGACTGGTATAAGTAAACAATTTAAGAAAGTTTGACAAAATAAATGATATCTCATAAGACCATGCTGTATACCATGGAACAGGTTTTTCCCTTATGAGAATTCAAAACACTCTACTTAACTTTCAAAATCCTTTTGAAAGAAACAAATATCTTTATATCAAAACTCTTTTGATATTATAATAGTGTCTAAATCAATTAAATAACAATCTAGTGGAACGTTTGCATCTCACGCTCCACATATATATAATATACAATTAAAACCGCAAGCACTTATTTGGTAATGAATTTCCGACTATGTCAAGGTATGGAACAACCTTCCGGTAGTGTATCTCTAGAGAGGAATACATTGAGTTCAACAAGAACATCTTGTAACCTAGCCACACATGACCGACCACTCATTTCGAGTGTATATCACCAACGATTAGGATCAGCAACCGTTTTCCCGAATGGGACATCATCGAATAGAATAAAGACTGAAATGAATTTCTCCAGATAGGTTATGATACACCCTAATTGGGAGCTACCCACTTAGCCATGTTGCATGTCCGATTTTGGTCATTTCCCGGTTGTTAAGGCCTGAGGCTACGATTAATTACCATTCATTAATAGCACTATCACTTTGAATGCTACATTTTCAATTCCGTTAACCATTAATTTATTTGCACAATATATTCTAGATAATATGCTAATAGAATAAATTCTCCACCACCACATATATTTGTATAGACCAACATATGCGATCATTGGAAATACTCTGTCAGACATTCGTCTATACAACTTCATTCTGGGATTGAACAAAAACAAAGGCACAATTTCCATTTATCCATATTAGGCAATTTCTAGCTAGGATTAACTGAAAAAACCCTTGCACTTTACTCCGTCTTCGATTATCTTCATATCATCTGATTCGCAAAGCTACTGCCATTCTCGGAAATAATCCAATCGGTCTCTCCAAATTGACAACGACATTGGCAAAAATTTCAGTAGTTGGTTTTTTAACTATCAAAGAAAAACAAACATCTATTCAAAACATCAAACAATCACTGGGCCCCTTAATTAATATTTCATTAATTAAATCACTTATCCATTTCTTTATCAATATTTGTGAACCAAATATTTTCAATAATCATCTTGGCCTCTTACGCTATTTGGAAAACATTTCCATATATCGCCTTCTTTTATTTCCTATACTTAGAAAATATATTTTATTAATAATTGGAAATCATTCCAATTACTTCTCCCTTTCCCAACCATTCATTTCTATGCCTAGGAAATATTTATTATTATATTTCCAAAAATTCCACTTGCTTAGGTTAAAATGAATGTTGTGTAAAACATCGTTACAACAACCCAAGGTACCGCATTCAACTAAATCTTATACAAACCTTTATCTTCAAGACTGAATCTTGCTATTTTCTGGTTAATAATGAAATCAATCAAGTTGGGGTATAACTACCTCTCAGACCTTGACTGAATAACATTCTTCAAAACGGACAAGACTCCTTAACTCGAATAATCAACATCATATAAAACCAAGTATTAATTTTCAAAACATGTATACATTTCTCTTTCTATTTCTAATAAATTTAATTCATAGATTTCCTTTTTGTTTATAATATTCCGCTTTAAGTTTGTTTCCTTATTGCAATCTGTATCTATTGATATATTGATTTCAAGTTATAAAATTTTCTTAAAAATATTCTAACCTTAAATTCCCAGAGAATTTCTTCAGCACCTCCTTTGTACCGGTCAACAGCTCAAACTCCAACTCGCCTCTCTAGGCCGTTTCCATTCAAAATGAAAATAAAAAAGCCAAGCAGCTTGCCGATTCGGTGCATAAAATCTCATATGGAATTTAAACGTGTACCTTTGTGTCGGGCACTTAAATTATAATCTTCATACACTTTATTCCATACCTGCCTAACCCATATATGTCCATTCCTAATTTATTCCAAATCAATCTGATCATTTTAATTCAATTCGCTAACTTATTCTTTAAATTAGCTCTTTTGCCTATTCCACTTTTTAATTGAACTTAACACATTCATACACAATTTTAATTTTGTTATTAAACAATTGAATTCCATTTCCAATTTAAGTTTCATATTCGATTTTGAATATGAATTCACCTGTTTAGTTTGCTTAACTAAAACCCAATTTCGTATCAAAACACGAGTAACTAATTATTCTTCAAATTACATAATTCTATTTAATATTTAAAAATCTGATTTTTGTTTAAAAAATCAGTTCACTTACTCAATTTGACTTCATATTTATTTTATATCTCAAGTCTAGAATTTTCTAATGGAATTTCGGATTTTATTTACTTAAAATTCTTTTATTTATTTTAAATAAACTGCTATGGTTTTATAATGGTTATGGCACTGTTTTTCTGGAAAATTGATTTTGACATAACTCAAAATATTTTCAACGGAATCTAGATTTTTCTCTTCCATTAGAAAGCTGTTATCAAATCGGTCTTGACAATTCTTGTTTCAGAGAATTTCAGCTTAAATTGAGTTCTATGTACTCAATTGAAGTTCAAAACGCCAATTTACGAACTACCGCGCTGCGGCGAGTTTATTTTAATTATATTTAAATATAAACGTTTAAACTTTGTTTATAAATAAATTTCGACTCGATTCCTATGTAATTAAATATTAATTCAGCCCATTTACCAAATCCAACTTAATATTCTTGATTATACATACATGTTGATTATTTCGTAACTCAGTTATAAATTTATTTATAAATGAATCTTTTGTACTAAACTCCAGTTTCTTTATAAATAAATTATTTATAAAACTCGATATATTAGAATTCTAATAATAAATCCGTTGGATTTTTCTCAGTTCAATTTATATTCCGAATTCTGGAATAAAATTTATCATTCTATATCAAACCATTTTCCGATTCATTTTATATTCATACTTGAATTTTAACGTCTAAATTATCTAATGATTAATTATTTTACTAGATTTAAAAACACCATTTATAAATCTAACTTCCTTCTTTTATATATTAAAACAAGTTTCATTTCAAAATCTGTTTGAAACTCAATTCCTTTTATTTTCCTAATTACGGAATAAAAACCATCGTTCCCTTTTCAGAATGATTTCAAATGCATATTTGAATTTGAAATTTCAAATTATCTCATGGTAATTAATTCACTACCTTTATTAACATCGTTTATAAATTTACTTGTTTTATATATTAAAAAAGGTTCTATACAAATCAATTTAAAATCTGATTCTTTATTTGGAATATTTTATTGTTTTAACTTATATATAAATATGGAATCTATTTTCATAATTTATTCCAGTTTCTATCTAATACAATTTATATATCCTAGTTGGGAATAATTTATTTTGTAAATCCGACATAGTCAAATTCAAACATAAATCCTATGGATTTATTCAATTTAATATCCATTTCGAACATCAGATTAAATTTCATTGTTTACTATTTAAAACGATTTTTCAATTCTTACTTCAAATTCACATTTGAATTTAAATATTTATATTATCCAATGGTAATTTATTTCCCTTTATTTATAAACAACGTTTGTAAATTCATTTAAATTCTCCACATTTTCCAATTAAAATTATTCCATTTAATTTACAAACACTATTTATAAATTTATCACTTGTTTTTATTTTTAGTCCATTCAGAATTCAAAATCTATTTGAGAAAAATAGACTTTCCATTTTAAATCTCAAAACCACTTTTCATGATATTTTTAGAATCAACAATTTGGGCCAGTGATATTCAACCAATAAAAAACACACCATTATCAACCATAGGTTTCTAACACATCATATAAGATAATATATATGAAAACAAACAAATAATAATATTTTTGAGAAATTCAGTTGGATTCCTCCAACCTGTTTTTCCTACATCCATAGAAATTAGCCAACATAAATAATACCCATCCTGCTTTGAGGCAGGATATCGCGGTATAGAAGGTCATCCACTATCATATTGTAGGGCAAATTGGGTCATCCACTAATGATACTGTAGGCATCCGCTAATGGTATTATGGGAAATATCCAACCACCAATATATATATATATATATATATATATATATATATATATATATATATATATATATATATATAGCCACAAACACCAAGCCTAAATAACTGATATATACAATAACCACAATTTATCAATAAATAGCAATGCAACCAATCAACCAACAAATAACATATAAATAAAAATTCTATTATAATAAATTGTAATCGAACCAGAGAGTGAGTTTACTCATCGTGATTTTTATTTGCGTTGAATACCCACTGGAGAAAATTATATAAATTTCACAGCGATTCCTCCATATATCTGTTTTCCAATGTAAAACAAAAATTAATAAAATTCTAGTTATCGAATTATATGAATTTAATTAATTACCTATATGTACCAATTCCAAATTAAACCTTAATTTCACTTAAACAATTAGTCTGCACATTTTATTTCTTTACTAACTGATTTCCTTTATATAAACTGACTATACAAACAAATTTACTTTAATTTATCACCAATTATATAAATCAATCTCTTTGTAAATTCTGAATTTATAAATAAAATAAAATAAAATTACCTTAATTCCATTTACTACTGGGATTTTTGTTCCATCACCCAATTCGATCTACTGTCGAACTCCATTTAATTCCCAAACATCGCATTCCCCCGTTCAATCCGGACTTCCACCCTAAATCAAGACTCTCTTATGCTCCAATCCAGACTTCAACTGTTTCAAATAATCAATATCCCTTCTTCACCAATTACACCAAATGCAAAACCCTAACTTAACTGTCCTGGAATCGAATTCCCATTTTACCCAGTTCGCATCTTTTATCCACACAAGACATAGAAACTTCTCCTCGTTATCATCGAGATTTCGAACTGATACCAAGAAAGTACCAGTTATAGGTATTGTCGCATAACAATGCTCTAGATCAGACCATGGTACCCAATTTTATACTACTACCGATACCCTACCTCGTTGTTCGATATTGAATGCCCCCAAATTCCATCGCAATCGAACATAATACGCAAACATTGAAGATCCTCTTGCACAAATCCCAAATCAGTGCCTTAGCTCATTGTCGAAAAATCGATCTGCCCTTTTTCTTTGACTTACTGAATCGGTCTCTTTGTGAAGAATAAAACAAATTTCAAATTGGGAAAGTAATGGGAAGCGGCGGGTTGATTTTCAGAGGTGATTTCGATTTGGATAAAATGAAGACAAGCAACACCATTTTATTATGCTGAAGCTTCTGATTTGTATTTGATTTTTATATAATGAGAGGCCTTTTCGATTTTGGTTTTCAGAAGAACGACTAGTAAAAGGATACAAGCGAATTTATATTAACTTAGTGATTAAGGAATTAGTCTGCGCAAAGGGTACATTTTTAGGTATAGGTTAGGTACACATAATTTAATGTGATTTGATTTTGTATTTATTTTGATTCGACTTTGAACTTATCTGTTTAATCTTATAATAATATATTTCATGGTTGCGAACTCCAATTGAGATGCAACAACTGACATTTCTATGGCTTAACCACTATTTTGAACACACTGGAATAGGTTTCGAAGCCCAGTTCGATCATATAGAGAAGATATAAATTTAGGTCTATATAACTTTAATTCAAAACAATAAATTCCTTGATAATAAATTATTATTATCCATCTTTTATTTAAATAGAATTCCAATTAATCATTAGAATTAATTTGACTTTGTTTAAATTTCGAATTGAATTATTTCAAGTTCTCGTATTACAATAATTATATATATTTGAAATAAATTGTATTTTGATTATTAAATTGATAGCTCAATAAAAAAATTCATTTATGTTATCAACTCAATATTTAAAACAATATTAGATATTTAAATTAATCGGCCAAAAATTCGGGTCGTTACATTCTTGCCCCATTAAAAGAATTTCGTCTCAAAAATTACTGAGGTAGGAAAAATACTACAAACCAATTACTTTCCAAAAACTCACTTATGCTGAAACTCAACATTTCACATTTCTACAATTTTAGTTCCAACAAAACTTTTGATTTACATTCATTTGATTCGAATGATTTACAACTAATACATTCATATTCCATTCATATGTATTCAAATTTTTTTCAAATTGATTTTGGTCAATTTATTTGCTTCAATCCATTTAACTTGCATAAGTCAAATTTAAATTCAAAAATTCAAATTTCTGGGTTTTCATATCAAATCCTTCTGAAATCATATAAATATATACCTATATTTAAAACCATCTCAAATTCAAAACATTTGAATTTTCCAAAACAACTTGTTTTCTTTCAAACAAATTTCCATCAAAAACTTTTCTAAGGTAGCAATCCATCACTTAGAAACTCGAAAATGATGTTGTAGTCATCATCAGAATTATTTCCAGCCACTAAAGTGAATTCAGTGCTTTATCAGTTCCAAAATCCCTCTAACCGATTTTTATTCAAAGAATCCTTCCAAAACAAAGCTATATTATTCTAATATAAATCACAAAATATTTTTCCAAAATCTAGGATTTTAAATTCTTAATTCTGATTCTGAATCCAATTTCAGTTCATTATGTTTGTATATTTCATTTATATACAAGTTATATTTGGTTGTAGATAACCATTCCAATGTTATAATCTCATTTGACTATAATTATAACAACCAACACATCCATATAATATAATAATTTTAGAAAATTATTCCTTCTTTATCAAAATATAGTTTTGGGTTAAATTATTTCATTTACCCACTTTAAAACAATATTATGTCCAACTTTCTATTCTAGTATTTATGAACTTTTATCGACATCGTGGCATCCCACAATTCAACCAGAATTCATAAGCCACTCAAAAGACAAGCCAACTCAATATAAAATAACTTTTATATCAATTAACAAATACGTGCTCTTATATATATATGTATACACACACACACACTCAAACTCATTCTAGGGTACTAGTGACCCTATCTCTAACAAGTAAACACACTCCAAAGCCTAGGTATTCGCTCAACCTAATGTCTAATACCAACTGTAATGGCCCGACGATATCGGTAGGCTTTTCAACCATCCCTCCACCCCAAGCAGCAGGATAATATCCCAATGTCGCTTACACTAGTACCTCAGAACTACTTTTATGGCCAGCCTCGCGACTAGACCAACCCACATTTTCGGGACATGTAGGGGTAAGAGTCTCCAGTTCGCCACCTAACGCAATGCGAGAACCCCCTATTATGCCTACTAATTAAGCAACCAGCTCTAATACCAACTGAAGTGGCTCAAATTTCTGTACTATTTGGGTTGACTAAATACACCATACGTCCAACCCAAATTGCATAGAAATACGAATCATTATGAAATAAGAAGAAAAAGATAGAAGAAGAACTAAAACAATAACACATAATCTCACATCGCAACGGAATAAATATAGGGTTGGGTCGACCATCCACCCCAGCTGGTCGACCAGTTCAGGCAAAATTGCCTACTATGCCTTGCACCTGGCTAGTTTTCTGACTAGATACAAATAAGAAAGATAGATTCGAGAGCTGAATAAACTTGAACCATTCATATTCAAGGTTAGTGGTTACCTATGAAATGTCAATCCCAGATTTAATCAAGTTTATCATATGGCCTAAGATCCCTTAGCACAACTATAAATAGAAATCGTATCTAGCCATTTCATTCCACTCATTCTTCTTTCTTCTTTTCTTTGGTTTCCTCTTAACTTTTAGAGGTGAGACCATAAACTAAATATTTTCTTTTAGGAAGAACATAAATGAAAGATTATTTAGAAAATCATAAATGAAAAACTATCTAGAAGATCTAGAGGAAAAATGATTAAGGAAGGCCACTTGGCATCAGCATAGGACCACATGTGAGTGGAAATTCATTGTTTTAGAAAGAGAAATTAAAAAGAGGGTTAAAAATATTTTAGTTTGCACTTTTATTGTTCCACTTTATTTTCAGTATAGTACAAGTTTATTTTCAGTCTACTTTTACTGTCTACAATTTATATACAATTATCCACATTTTTATACACATGTTAAAGGAGAGAATATGACATGGCCCGAAATCCCCAGCCGGCCTAGACCGAACGAGAATGCGGATTGTGTGAGAACACAATGTATCAGAACACAGAACAACAAAACTTCTCATTGTTATTACAACAATTTACATCAGAGTACAAGAATATCAAAGTACGAATAAATATCACACATCAGAAAAATAATATCAGAGATTAGTAATTTACATAGCAGGGGAAATAAAATGTATAAATACAATGCGTAGCGGAAATACCTCAACTAACACAACTGAAAGAAACACACAGATACAAAGCTTATCGAATATAGCTCCAGCTATAAACCAGGAACCTGTTAAATAGAAATCTACAAAACCAAAACTACTACCTGCCCGTGTGGAAAATATGGGCACTAGAGTTTAGGTTGAAGCAATAAACTCTGAATCTGTCATGGGACTGGCTTGAGAACTTAAAACAGTTATTAAAACTTTTCTTTGAAAATGGGGTAATTCATGGGACCACACCGTATGACATGGAACAGGCTTACTCCACATGAATACTAGTTTAAAATATAAAACAACCCAATGCTTTTTGAAAAATGAAGCTATTATAAGACTCAGGTCCCATTACACAATGCAACACAAGCCGGAGTATAGAGTTTTACCTTATAATAGCCAAACATGCTTGGTACGTTTTAAAACAAGTCTTTTGATATTACTATAAGTGCATAATGCAAAAAACAACTTCAATTATAAACGTATCAATCATAGAATGCATAGTACCTCATCCTACTATCTTGCTATATAGGTTTACAACTAAAACTGGAAAGTTAAGTATTGGAAATTAGATTTCCATCATGAATCAAGGCAAGAGATAGTTTCCTTACCGATTCGGATCAGCTCTAGCAAGATGAATCAGGATCACACCTATGGGCAACCCTTGGATCCTACAGGTCCAGTCTACTCTTACTTTTATGGATTGGTTATTCCTGAACAATACGTTTCCCGGTCCGAAAATGGTCAGTATGTGTGACGAAAAGGAATTCCGCTCGGTCCGAATCAGTCGCTAAACCGATCTAGACCGTTCGAAACGCCCTATCGTTTGAGAACACGACAAAGTAGAACGCAGACGGGAGAACATTTCATTGTATATTACAACAATGCATCAGATTACAAGAATATACAGAGTATAAATGAATATTACACAGAAATATCAGAGATTTAAATTACATTTAAATACATAGCAGCGTAAAATAATACAATACACAACTAGAAGAGATATACGGATACAAAGCTTTCCGGATATCGTTCCAGCTGTAAACCAGGGTCCTGTGAATATAAATCTGCAAAACCAAAACTACTAGCTGCCCGTGTCAAAATAGGGGCACCCAGAGTTTAGGTTAAAACACTAAACTCTAGGTCAGTCATGGGACTGGTGTGAGAACTAAAACATCTATTAATCTTTATTTTAAAGTTCGGTAAATCAAGGGACCACGCCGTATAACACGGAACGGGTTTCATCCCGAGAATACCAGTGCATAAAACAACAGCGCAATGCAAAATAAAGAAAAATGAAGCTATTATAAGACCCAGGTCCTATCACACAATGCAACGCAAGCCGGGGGATAGGGTTTTTACCTTATAATAGCCAAGAATGCTTGATACGTTTAAAAGAAATCATTTGATACTATTATAAGTGTATAGTGTATAAAATAACTTCAAATCATAAGTATCAATCATAGGCGGCATGAATGCCCCATACCACTATGTCGCCATATATAGGTTATACAATCAAAATCGCAAAGTCACGTATTTGGAAATTGGGTTTCCATCTATGAACCGAGGCAAAAGATAGTCCTCAACCGATTCGAGACTGTCTAGCCCGAGCCTCAGGACCCAGACTTAGGTGGGCCCTTGGATCCTCAAGGCCGGTCCATCGATGTGGACTAAAATGTCTAAACATGTGTTTTCCCGCCCTTTGGGGCGTAAATGAGCCAACGAATGACTCCATCGGACCCGGATCGTCCAATCAAACCGAGGCACCTCGCAACAGCAACAATCACATAAGTCAAACTCGTCAGGGCGTGTAAAACCACCGACGCCACTTCTAACTAGAAAGAAACGCATGCCGTCCCTGAGGTCCGTCTCCCGTTTTTGGTTCATACCGGGTGTGAAACTCGCGAAGTAAACATTACACAAAGCTACGCCACAAAGGCCGTGCTTCGATCATCAACCATAAGACTTTGCTTTTCAACAGAAGCCTTGATCATTCGCCACTTAGGCATGCCACACCGGCAGTTCACTCTATGCGTTTGATATCCATCAGTATATAACCTCTGAGCTCGTACGTCTCAGAGAAGGGCGTTAAGCAAGAGAATAAATTCTCCGCCGCCAAACAGATATATGTTTAATAGAAATCAATCACACAGACTAAAATCCAATGTCATACACACAGTCCATTTGCAAGTCCGTCCTGGGTCTGAACGAAACCGGAAGCACCTAGTACCCCGGATATCCATCGATCTCCATGTACGTCTGGACGATCACCAACTGTTTCCATCTTCTTGGGTGTACAGCCCAATCAAGATCACCAGTAATCACCCAAACGACGTGAAGACTTCCAGTCTTCGACCATCGTCTTCATCTTCGACTTATCGTCGTATCAGTTATTCAGAATGGGATAAACCCGGTCTTTCCGAATAACTCGCGTATATTTTAAATAAGTGTTACACAAAAACAACATACGCCTCATTCCAATTCATCAGTCACTAACCGTAAATTAATCAAGAGAATAATTCCCTAAATATTAACCCCGAAGGCCGAAACCAACATCAGATCAATATTCAGAAAACCATTCTACTTGGCTAACCGACAGTTAGTTTCTAAATTTCACATTCATAGGGAAAGTTTCCCATTAATTTTATCCAAGATAAATTCCTCGAACTTATTCTTTAATCTTCTTTTGAATTTTGATTCAACTAATCGGGATTAACGAACCTTACTGAAGTAATCATTTGTTTTAATTTCCCAACCCCGACCTATTCATCCCATGAAGTAAAACTGGTAATACTTCATATCTAACACCAGGGTGTTATCGGTAAATTCAATTACCATTTCACGTTCAAATCTAATTAAAGATTTAACTATCGCCTGGATCAAAACTGGTGATACTCCATTCTCGATCTTTTCAATCTAATTAAAGATTATTAAAACTCCACTTAGTTTTAATCTTTAACTGGGTTAAAGAATCAGTGTCATTTAAAACACCATTCACGATAAACCCAAAATCACATTCCATTAATTATCGGGTTAAAGAACGAGTGTTATTTAAAACACTGTCCACGATAAACCCAAAAATCAATATCAATTCAATTCCAATTAAATATTATTTAATTGGTACACTTCATTAAATCTAAATAAAAAGATTTAATCTTTTCTCAACTGGTTTTAAGAACAGCGTTAATGAAGACGCCATTCACAACAAACCCAAATCGCATTTGATATTAAATACAAGGCTCTGAATAGAAAATATATCGGCTTATATTCAATATCAAATTCTACGATTAACAAATGTCGTATTGGAAATAACGATATAAATATATATATCTTTCAAATTTCCATAACAACATCTGTATAATCACGAATTCCAACATCGAAATATTCCGAAGACAATTTCGATTCAAATCCACTCCAATGCAATCATTGGAAATTCTGGTTATTTTTAAAGTCCTTTTCAAATTCAATTTATTTATTTAAATATAAATAGAATTATAATTCTAGTTCAAAACTAGTTCATTTCGATAAAAAATCTATTTTTATCTTTTCAAATATGGAGTTTTTTATCCCAATCCTTTCTAAATCATTTCTTATGTTTTTACCTAAATTATTACTATTTTTAATAATTTTATCAAGGCCCGTACAGTCGATTTCACCAACGGTCATCGAACTGCACTTGCAGCAACCTTTTTCAAATTTGATTTGGACATAACTCCAAATCCAACCGTTAGATTTCAAATTTATAATATGCGTTAGAAAGCTCTTTTCGATATGAACCCAACGGTTCCAGTTTTAGGAGAATCCGACGGTTGGATCTCCCGCGATATCCGTTCGAAGTCAATGGTCGAAATTCGCGAACTGCCGCGGCGCGGCGCGTTCTATTCAGGCCATTATATTATATATATAATATATATTTCGTCGATTTCTTTTTAAAAACGAATTATAAAGATGGTTTTGAATTTGTTTCAAAAACATTTTCAACTTCCATTTCAATTCAAATCTAAATTGAATTCTTCCTTATAAATTCGTTTTAAAATTCATTTCTATTCATTTCAAATTTCAATTCAATTTGAATTCATTTCAATTCGGTTTCAATTCAATTCGAATTCGTTTTCCATTCGATTCAATTCAAAGTGGTTATCTATTCGATTCGATTCAAATTGGTTTTCTATTTGATTCAAATTCAAATTGGTTTTCTATTTGATTCAAATTCGTTATATATTCAATTGAAATCAAATTCGTTTTCTATTCAAATCAAATTCGTTATATATTCAATTCATTTCGTAATCGTTTTCAATTCAATTCATTTCAAAATGAATAAAATCGATATAAATATCGTTCTCGTCAAAATGGCGTCAATCTAATCAACACGGCTTCATATATTTCTATTTTCGAATATTCTATTTCAAATATTTCCTATTATCAAAATAGTTGTTATTATCAAAATATTTCGTTCAACACATGACTAATCTCAACGGATGAGTACAGTCAACACATGAACCTTTATTTTATAATATTCTTTATTTTCTAAATTGGAATGAGGCCCAATCCATCACCATATAACGTCAATTATATGGATTTTCATACATCACACATATATAATAGCATTGAAAAATAATCAACCATCAACCAAAGTGCACTACACTGTATAAGCATCAAATATAGATATTTAACGCTTATAACAGCCTGTCAATCAATCGATCGACATATTTAATCAATCAGGATGAGTGAACTTCAAATTTCATCCCAACACCAGTGTGGGGTTTCAAACAATCAAACACATAATTTATTTGTGCAGTTGGGCGATGTGTAAAATTTATCGACCCAATCAATGTCCTTCAAATAGGTGTACATAAACAAACCGTCCGGTTTGTAAATGAATATTTATTTATTCACATTCACGTTAAAAATTATGTTTTTAACGATAAAACATTTTATTTCAACACATGAATTTTTATTCAATTCATTTATTCAATAAAATGATATTTTTGTTTTTCTAACTTATTTTAGAAAATTTCGGCGGCATAACGGCACGATACTAGAAACGGGACGAGGCCTAGCCTTATCCCCGGTCTAGTGAAGGCCCACGCCATTCACACATCAATCAAATCAATTTCATTTCACCAAACAATTTAATTCAAACCAACTACACAACCAAACAATTTAACAAACAAGTAATCCATGGTCTGTGGATGATGGGTGTCGGGTGCTACTAAGCACCGTCTGCATCCTAGTATATATATTTCTAACTAGGAAAAGAAATTTAGAGTGAGAAGTTCTCACCAATAGCTATCCTAACTCCACGGCTCTTCTTTTGCAGAAACCTTCGTCGTTCTCGCCTTTTCGTCATCTTCGTTGCCCGTATTCTCTACATATGTAAAAATCAAATTTTTACTTCGCTATTCAATATATAAAAATAAAATTTTTACTTCGCTATTCAATATATAAAAATCAAATTTTTACTTCGATGTTCAATATATAAAAATCACATTCTTACTTCGATGTTCAATATATAAAAATCACATTTTTACTTCGATGTTCAATATATAAAAATCACATTTTTACTTCGATGTTCAATATATAAAAATCACATTTTTACTTCGATGTTCAATATATAAAAATCACATTTTTACTTATAAAAATCGTATTTTTCTACTTATAAAAATCGTATTCTTCTATGTAAATAATATTTAAACGAAAACTGATTTTCCTATGTAAATAATATTTAAACAAAAACTGATTTAAATACTAAAAAAAACTGAAATTAAAGGAATCAAATTAAACTAAAAACATACTTTCATTTCAGCGAAGGCGGGGCGGCTTTAGGAGGTGTCGTCTTCGTGTTTTAGGGGGGAGGGTTTCAGCGCTGGCCTTCGAATTTGGGAGAGGAGAGAAAAGCAGGGGGCTGCGGCGCTAGGAGGTGGTGATCGGAGCGGCTCAGGTGGCGGCGGTTGGATCCGGGTTTGGGGGGGGGGGGCTGCTGTCGCGATTTCGGAAACGAGAGGGGGGGGGGATCTTCGTCGTGAGGTTGAGGTGGAAGAGGGGGGGTCTTCGATGAGGCACGGTGGTCCTTGGGGAGGGCGGCGGCTCCTCTCCGCCTTCGTCGCCTCCTTCTTTTTTTTTTTTTTCTGAGATGAACGAATGAAATGGGGGAGGGGGGCAGAACAGGTAAAAGGGGGAGAAAGGGTTTTTTTATTTTATTTTATTATTTAATTTTTCACAAAAAGCAACTTTTATTTTCGACTTCAAAACGAGGCCCACCGCCTGTCGTCCCTAGCGTTTCACCCCCGTTCCAAACACAATGGGATATGTATCGCAAGCCGATTCGATAGTTACAATCAGTTTCCGTCAAAATCAACATATAACTCTATATATTGATTTTGAACACACATTTCAATTTACCGGGGTCACATACTAATTCTAAAAATTCAATAAAAATATTTTCTAGCTTCGTATTAACGATACGGTCCTAACAAAACTAGTTTCGTCGAGTTCTGAGACCGTTTGAAAAATGGCCAATTTCCAGTCGATTAAAATCCACTGAAACTGGTCAAACGAGTTTTCTTTTGCCACGCTCACATATTGATTCGAAAAGTTATGAAATTTGGAATCTAGCAATTAATTGACACTGCGGATCCAACAAAAGTGGTTTCGTCGAATTCCGAGGTCGCTTGCAAAATTCCCATTTTTAAGGGCCTGAATTCCATAGCGACTATTTAGAATTTTCAACTGGACATATCTTTTGATTCCCGCTATGAAATCTGGATTTTTTCGGATTCGTTGGAAATATACTATCAATTAGATCCTAATGTTTTTGGTTTCGCTAAAATCCGGATTGTTTTGCACCCGGTACATTCAATTGAAGTTTGAAATCGAATTATCGAACTACCGGGCCATTTTCAATTCTATTTATAATTATATATAATTATTTATTCTAATGACGACGTATATAACATATACGTTCGAATTCTATTCAAAATAAATTTCTCGTCGATATTATTTAAAATAATTCATTTTAAATAATCAAAATTCGCTAAAATTTCCAAAAATAAAAAATTTAAACTGGCCCAGATTTTCGGGTTGTTACAATCTCCCCCACTTAAAACTTTTCGTCCCCGAAAAGGAACAAAGTCGAAAGTGGTTTGATTAATCAACTCCACGTCCGATCTGGCTTCCATTCCCCAACTTTTCAGTTTCTGAGAATTTTCAAATTTTCAAAAATTTGGCTAACACCCTAAATTTTCGAAAAATTTCGCCATAACCTCCCCTGCACCGGGAGCCACGGGAAAATCCCGAAATTGCCATATAGGCCTTCTGATCTCAAAAAGAAAAAGAAAAAGCCAAGCGGCTAGCCAATAGGCTCATAAAATCATCATCACCCAAACAAAACAGTAAATTATGTAGTAAACATGTACCTATTTGTCGGGCAAACAAATTTTATTCTCTGCTCTAGCCTCCTTGCTATGACCTGTTCAATGTAAGCACATGTATATGCAAGCAAATGCGACCAATTTTCAATATAATTCAATATGTGATTCAATTAGGCTAAATGGCTAAAAATAAGCAAACAAATAAACAAACAACACAAACATCAATCAATTAGTGAATTAGAGTTTCAAATTCATAATTTTGATACATATACAAAAATCATGTTTTTGATGCCAAATCACAGCAATAGGCCCTATCTAATTTTTGGTTCTCACACCAGTCAATTGGAAATTTATAAATATCACACCTTCGACACTCGAATACTAATTCTGATGATGTAGCTACAATCATCAGAATCATCTTTGGGCGACTAGAGTGTGAATCTATATCTATCCAGTATATTAAAATTTCAAATACACGTTTGCAAGGCGTATGTGCAAAATCTTTATATACTGGACTGTCCAAATCAATTTAAAATAAATAATCAAATACGAATAGTTGATTTTAATTTTCAAAACAAAATTCGTTTTCATTTTAAAAATATACTCTTCACACTCGTTCTAGGATACTACTGATCCCATCTCTAACGAGTCATTCTAATTGGATATTACTAATCCAATATCTGATGAATTCTTTCGTATGGTTCTAATGTGTCATGTTCTCTGCTTTGTAAGCCAAAGCTCTGATACCAACTGTGGCGAAAAGGAATCCCGCTTGGTCCGAATCAGTCGCTAAAACGATCTAGACCGTTCGAAACGCCCTATCGTTTGAGAACACGACAAAGTAGAACGCAGACGGGAGAACATTTCATTGTATATTACAACAATGCATCAGATTACAAGAATATACAGAGTATAAATGAATATTACACAGAAATATCAGAGACTTAAATTACATTTAAATACATAGCAGCGGAAAATAATAAATACACAACTAGAAGAGATATACAGATACAAAGCTTTCCGGATATTGTTCCAGTTGTAAACCAGGGTCCTGTGAATATAAATCTGCAAAACCAAAACTACTAGCTGCCCGTGTCAAAATAGGGGCACCCAGAGTTTAGGTTAAAACAATAAACTCTAGGTCAGTCATGAGACTGGTGTGAGAACTAAAACATCTATTAATCTTTATTTTAAAGTTCGGTAAATCAAGGGACCACGCCGTATAACACGGAACGGGTTTCCTCCCAAGAATACCAGTGCATAAAACAACAGCGCAATGCTAAATAAAGAAAAATGAAGCTATTATAAGACCTAGGTCCTATCACACAATGCAACGCAAGCCGGGGGATAGGGTTTTTACCTTATAATAGCCAAGAATGCTTGATACGTTTAAAAGAAATCATTTGATACTATTATAAGTGTATAGTGTATAAAACAACTTCAAATCATAAGTATCAATCATAGGCGGCATGAATGCCCCATACCACTATGTCGCCATATCAGGTTATACAATCAAAATCGCAAAGTCACGTATTTGGAAATTGGGTTTCCATCTATGAACCGAGGCAAAAGATAGTCCTCAACCGATTCGAGACTGTCTAGCCTGAGCCTTAGGACCCAGACTCAGGTGGGCCGTTGGATCCACAAGGTCGGTCCACCGATGTGGATTAAAATGCCTGAACATGCGTTTCCCCGCCCTTTGGGGCGTAAATGAGCCAACGAATGACTCCATCGGACCCGGATCGTCCAATCAAACCAAGGCGCCTCGCAACAGCAATAACCACATAAGTCAAACTCGTCAGGGCGTGTAAAACCACCGACGCCATTTCTAACTAGAAAGAAACGCATGCCCTCCCTGAGGTCCGTCTCCCGTTTTTGGTTCATACCGGGTGTGAAACACGCGAAGTAAACGTTACACAAAGCTACGCCACAAAGGCCGTGCTTCGATCATCGACCACAAGACTTTGCTTTTCAACAGAAGCCGTGATCATTCGCTACTTAGGCATGCCCCACCGGCAGTTCACTCTATGCGTTTGATATCCATCAGTATATAACCTCTGAGGTCGTACGTCTTAGAGAAGGGCATTAAGTAAGAGAATAAATTCTCCGCCGCCAAACAGATATATATTTAATAGAAATCAATCACACAGACTAAAATCCAATGTCAGACACACAGTCCATTTGCAAGTCCGTCATGGGTCTGAACGAAACCGGAAGCACCTAGTACCCCGCATATCCATCGATCTCCAAGTACGTCTGGACGATCACCAACAGTTTCCATCTTCTTGGGTGTACAGCCCAATCAAGATCATCAGTAATCACCCAAACGACGTGAAGACTTCCGGTCTTCGACCATCGTCTTCATCTTCGACTTATCGTCGTATCAGTTATTCAGAATGGGATAAACCCGGTCTTTCCGAATAACTCGCGTATATTTTAAATAAGTGTTACACAAACACAACATACGCCTCATTCCAATACATCAGTCACTAACCGTAAATTAATCAAGAGAATAATTCCCCAAATATTAATCCCGATGGCCGAAACCAACATCAGATCAATATTCATAAAACCATTCTAATTGGCTAACCGACAGTTAGTTTCTAAATTTCACATTCATAGGGAAAGGTTCCCATTAATTTTATCCAAGATAAATTCCTCGAACTTATTCTTTAATCTTCTTTTGAATTTTGATTCAACTAATCGGGATTAACGAACCTTACCGAAGTAATCATTTGTTTTAATTTCCCAACCCTGACCTATTCATCCCATGAAGTAAAACTGGTAATACTTCATATCTAACACCACGGTGTTATCGGTAAATTCAATTACCATTTCACGTTCAAATCTAATTAAAGATTTAACTATCGCCTGGAGCAAAACTGGTGATACTCCATTCTCGATCTTTTCAATCTAATTAAAGATTTACTAAAACTCCACTTAGTTTTAATCTTTAACTGGGTTAAAGAATCAGTGTCATTTAAAACACGGTTCACGATAAACCCAAATTCACATTCCATTAATTATCGGGTTAAAGAACGAGTGTTATTTAAAACACTGTCCACGATAAACCCAAAAATCAATATCAATTCAATTCCAATTAAATATTATTTAATTGGTACACTTTATTAAATCTAAATAAAAATATTTAATCCTTTCTCAACTGGTTTTAAGAACAGCGTTAATGAAGACGCCATTCACAACAAACCCAAATCGCATTTGATATTAAATACAAGGCTCTGAATAGAAAATATATTGGCTTATATTCAATATCAAATTCTACGATTAACAAATGTCGTATTGGAAATAACGATATAAATATATATATATATATATCTTTCAAATTTCCATAACAACATCTGTATAATCACGAATTCCAACATCGAAATATTCCGAAGACAATTTCGATTCAAATTCACTCCAATGCAATCATTGGAAATTCTGGTTATTTTTAAAGCCCTTTTCAAATTCAATTTATTTATTTAAATATAAATAGAATTATAATTCTAGTTCAAAACTAGTTAATTTCGATAAAAAATCTATTTTTATCTTTTCAAATATGGAGTTTTTCATCCCAATCCTTTCTAAATCATTTCCTATGGTTTTACACAAATTATTACTATTTTTAATAATTTTATCAAGGCCCGTACAGTCGATTTCCACCAACGGTCGTCGAACTGCACTTGCAGCGACCTTTTTCAAATTTGATTTGGACATAACTCCAAATCCAACCATTAGATTTCAAATTTCTAATATTCGTTAGAAAGCTCTTTTCGATACGAACCCAAAGGTTCCGGTTTTAGGAGAATCCGACGGTCGTATCTCCCGCGATATCCGTTCGAAGTCAATGGTCGAAATTCGCGAACTGCCGCGGCTCGGCGCATTCTATTCAGGCCATTATATTATATATATAATATATATTTCGTCGATTTCTTTTTAAAAACGAATTATAAAGATGGTTTTGAATTCGTTTCAAAAACATTTTCAACTTCCATTTCAATTCAAATCTAAATTGAATTCTTCCTTATAAATTCGTTTTAAAATTCATTTCTATTCATTTCAAATTTCAATTCAATTTGAATTCATTTCAATTCGGTTTCAATTCAATTTGAATTCGTTTTCCATTCGATTCAATTCAAAGTGGTTATCTATTCGATTCGATTCAAATTGGTTTTCTATTTGATTCAAATTCAAATTGGTTTTCTATTTGATTCAAATTCGTTATATATTCAGTTGAAATCAAATTCGTTTTCTATTCAAATCAAATTCGTTATATATTCAATTCATTTCGAAATCGTTTTCAATTCAATTCATTTCAAAATGAATAAAATCGATATAAATATCGTTCTCGTCAAAATGGCGTCAATCTAATCAACAAGGCTTCATATATTTCTATTTTCGAATATTCTATTTCAAATATTTCCTATTATCAAAATAGTTGTTATTATCAAAATATTTCGTTCAACACATGACTAATCTCAACGGATGAGTACAGTCAACACATGAACCTTTATTTTATAATATTCTTTATTTTCTAAATTGGAATGAGGCCCAATCCATCACCATATAACGTCAATTATATGGATTTTCATACATCACACATATATAAAAGCATTGAAAAATAATCAACCATCAACCAAAGTGCACTACACTGTATAAGCATCAAATATAGATATTTAACGCTTATAACAGCCTGTCAATCAATCGATCGACATATTTAATCAATCAGGATGAGTGAACTTCAAATTTCATCCCAACACCCGTGTGGGGTTTCAAACAATCAAACACATAATTTATTTGTGCAGTTGGGCGATGTGTAAAATTTATCGACCCAATCAATGTCCTTCAAATAGGTGTACATAAACAAACCGTCCGGTTTGTAAATGAATATTTATTTATTCACATTCACGTTAAAAATTATGTTTTTAACGATAAAACATTTTATTTTAACACATGAATTTTTATTCAATTCATTTATTCAATAAAATGATATTTTTGTTTTTCTAACTTATTTTAGAAAATTTCGGCGGCATAACGACACGATACTAGAAACGGGACGAGGCCTAGCCTTATCCCCGGTCTAGTGAAGGCCCACGCCATTCACACATCAATCAAATCAATTTCATTTCACCAAACAATTCAATTCAAACCAAATAATCTAACCAACTACACAACCAAACAATTTAACAAACAAGTAATCCATGGTCTGTGGATGACGGGTGTCGGGTGCTACTAAGCACCGTCTGCATCCTAGTACATATATTTCTAACTAGGAAAAGAAATTTAGAGTGAGAAGTTCTCACCAATAGCTATCCTAACTCCACGGCTCTTCTTTTGCAGAAACCTTCGTCGTTCTCGCCTTTTCGTCATCTTCGTTGCCCGTATTCTCTACATATGTAAAAATCAAATCTTTACTTCGCTATTCAATATATAAAAATCAATTTTTTACTTCGCTATTCAATATGTAAAAATCAAATTTTCACTTCGATGTTCAATATATAAAAATCACATTTTTACTTCGATGTTCAATATATAAAAATCACATTTTTACTTCGATGTTCAATATACAAAAATCTCATTTTTACTTCGATGTTCAATATATAAAAATCACATTTTTACTTATAAAAATCGTATTTTTCTACTTATAAAAATCGTATTCTTCTATGTAAATAATATTTAAACGAAAACTGATTTTCCTATGTAAATAATATTTAAACAAAAACTGGTTTAAATACTAAAAAAAAAACTGAAATTAAAGGAATCAAATTAAACTAAAAACATACTTTCATTTCAGCGAAGGGGGGGGGCGGCTTTAGGAGGTGTTGGCTTCGTGTTTTAGGGTGGAGGGTTTCTGCGCTGGCCTTCGAATTGGGGAGAGGAGAGAGAAGCAGGGGGCTGCTGCGCTAGGAGGTGGTGATCGGAGCGGCTCAGGTGGCGGCGGTTGGATGCGGGTTTGGGGGGGGGGGGCTGCTGTCGCGATTTCTGAAACGAGAGGGGGGAACTTCGTCGTGAGGTCGAGGTGGAAGAGGGGGGGGTCTTCGATGAGGCGCGGTGGTCCTTGGGGAGGACGGCGGCTCCTCTCCGCCTTCGTCGCCTCCTTCTTCTTCTTCTTTTATTTTCTGAGATGAACGAATGAAATAGGGGCGGGGGGGGGGGGGGGGGCAGAACGGGTAAAAGGGGGAGAAAGGGTTTTTTATTTTATTTTATTATTTAATTTTCCACAAAAAGCAACTTTTATTTTCGACTTCAAAACGAGGCCCACCGCCTGTCGTCCCTAGCGTTTTACCCCCATTCCGAACACAATGCGATATGCATCGCAAGCTGATTCGATAGTTACAATCAATTTTCGTCAAAATCAACATATAACTCTATATATTGATTTTGAACACGCATTTCAATTTACCGGGGTCACATACTAACTCTAAAAATTCAATAAAAATATTTTCTAGCTTCGTATTAACGATACGGTCCTAACAAAACTAGTTTCGTCGAATTCTGAGCCCGTTTGAAAAATGGCCAATTTCCAGTCGATTAAAATCCACTTAAACTGGTCAAACGCGCTTTCATTTTCCACGCTCACATATTGATTCAAAAAATTATGAAATTTGGAATCTAGCAATTATTTGACACTGCGGATCCAACAAAAGTGGTTTCGTCGAATTCCGAGGTCGCTTGCAAAATTCCCATTTTTAAGGGCCTGAATTCCATAACGACTATTCAGAATTTTCAACTGGACATATCTTTTGATTCCCGATATGAAATCTTGATTTTTTCAGATTCGTTGGAAAGATATTATCAATTAGATCCTAATGTTTTTGGTTTCGCTAAAATCCGGATTGTTTTGCACCCGGTACATTCAATTGAAGTTTGAAATCGAATTATCGAACTACCGCGGCATTTTCAATTCTATTTATAATTATATATAATTATTTATTCTAACGACGACGTATATAATATATACGTTCGAATTCTATTCAAAATAAATTTCTCGTCGATATTATTTAAAATAATTCATTTTAAATAATCAAAATTCGCTAAAATTGCCAAAATAAAAATTTTAAACTGGCCCAGATTTTCGGGTTGTTACAGTATGTCAACCGTATGAGCCTTTTAGTCGGCTGTATGTCTGAGGCGCCTCGATCTCCATCATCCACATAAGTAAAAATGTCTGGGCTTCATAACATGACACCACTTCTAGGTAGAAAGAAACATATTCATTCCCTGTGTCCCTTATCCTATTTTTGACTCATATCGGGGTGAAAGGCTCACGAATTAATGATATACACAAAGATGTGCTAATTAAAGCATTGCTTTGATCATCAACCAAGAGGCCCTATTTTTCAACAAAAGCGTTGATCATTTACATCTTAGCATGCCACATCAACAATTCATGCCATACAACTAATATCTATCAATATAACCTTTAAGCTCATACGTCCACCAAATAGATATATATTTAATAGAAATCTATTGATACGGAACGAAATATAATGCTAGACATACAATCCATTTTTTGTAGTTCGTTCTGGGTTTGAACGAAACCGGAGGCACCTTATTCATTATCCCATATGTCCAATATAGGAGAGAGGTCCTCGTATATTCGGTCGATTTCCAAGTACGTCAGGAAAATCACCACATATAACCTCAACTTGGGTGTACTTTCCAAGTGAGACATTAACAATAGCCCAAACAATGTGAAGATCTCTGATCTTCAACCACCGTCTTCATCATCGACTTTTAATGGTCGCAACAGTTATTCAGAATGGGTTGAACTCGGTCCTTTTGAACAACTAATGTATCTTTATAATCATGTGATAAATACACAAATATAGCACACATTTCATTCCAATCTTGAATATTTTTTTATTTAAATATTCACCTCTTTGGGGAAAGGTTCCCATTAATTTTATCGAAGATAAGTTCTTTTAAACTTATTCTTTAGTCTTCCTTTGGGTATCATTTTCAAAAGTTTTTGTTTTATCTTTTAACAATTTAAACCTAATTAAGATTTAAGAATTAATTGGGATTATCGAGCATTACCGAAGTAACTATTTTATTTTATTAATCCCAACCTATTCATCCCATAGAGCAAAACTGGTGGTACTCCATATCTAACACACGGTAAATTTAATTACCAATTAATGTTTTGAATCTAATTAAAGAGTTAACCATTTCATGGAGTAAAACTGGTGATACTCCATCTTGAACAATTCTTGAATTTGATAAATTTAATTACCTCATTCTCATTTCAATCTGATTAAAGATTTATTAAAACTCTAGTTTAGTTTTAACCATAAAAATCAGTATTTAACGATTATTCACCCTTAGAAATTAATCTTGTCTTTACTTGGTTAAAAGAACAAATGTCATGTAAAAACACTATTCACAACAAACCCAAATTCATCTTCCACTAAATATGGAATCTTCACGGAAATATGAACAATTTATAATCGATATAAATTTCTGTATCCGGTGAATAGTAAAATGGAATAGCGGCAAAGCCTTTTTAAATTCCATAAATAGTAAACGCCTTCCTTCATAGAAGCTCATCTCGATTATTATTAATCGAATTCCATTAAATTCCAATTTGATTGAACAGTATTATTTAAGATAACATTCACAACGAACCCAATATCCAATTTGATATTAAATATAAGATCTTAAATGGAAATCATGTTGAATTACATTCAAAACCAAATTCTGAAACTAACAGATATCATATTGGAATAACGATGTCAATATCTTCCAAATTCCGAAACGATATCCGAACAGTCACGGAACCCAATATCGAAAATATCCGAAGATAATTTCCATTCAAATCCATTCCAATATATATATTTATATATATATATATGTTGGAAACTTTTGGTTATGTTAAAAACCACTTACGATCCGATATATTATTTCTAAAAATCATTCGATTATTATTGTAGTTATTAACTAGTTTATTCGGACAAAAATATCTTTTGTCTTTTCCAATATGGAATATTTCATCCAAAATCCTTCCAAATCATTAATTACGATTTTACATAATTTTTCCGTATTTTTGACAATTTCATTAAGGCCCTTATAGTCTGTTTCCCGTATTGGCCAATGAACTGCATTCAAAGCGACCTTTTTCTGAAATTGATTTGGACATATTTTAAAATCTAACCATTCAAATTTAAGTCTCATGTATTCATTTGAAATATCTTTTCGATACGACCCAATGGTTTCGGTTTCAGGAGAATCTGATGGTCGGATCTCCCATTACGTCCATTCAAAGTTAATGGTCGAAATTCACGAACGGTCGTTGTGCAACACATTCTATTCCAAATGTGTTTTATAAAACGTTTATAAATTCATTTAAAAATGATTTCACTTCCTTTTCAATTTTAAAATTAAATCTGAACAACTTATAATATAATCTCAAAATAATAATATTTTCAAAATGTCAGATTTTAAAATCCAGTTTCTCAATATTCATTATAAAAATGAATAAAATCGATGTAAAAATCCATTCGAGTTAAATAGCGTTTTTATACTTAACTCGACTTCATATTCATTCCAGTTTGAATATTTCAATATTTTCGTGTCTATCCAAAATCGGACGTCAAAATCATATTTTGATTCTTCATTGAATTTTATTTTAAAATATTCGTTATTTCTGAATTGGAATCAGACTCTATCAATTACCATATAATTTTATATGGATTCCATACGTCGCATGTATTCAATAATAGTGATAAACAATTGTTAAACATTCAATTCACAACTAAAGTCCAATTTACAACTATATAAGCATTAAATAATTTAATAACACTTATAACAGTCTATCAATTAATCGGTTGACATACAACTAAATCCAAGGGAGATGTGAATTAATTATCATCCCCAGGCCCGTGTGGGGTTTTCAACCATCAAAGAAAAATATTATTTGTATACTTGGGCGATGTGTGAAATTCTCGTCCCAATACCCACGTGGGGTTTACATCATAATCCATGTGAACTTATCTAATATTTGGTAGACGGGTGGGTAAATTGTCATCCCAAAATAATTCGTAATATAAACGTTTTATTTAAAGATGTATATTTTCACAGTTTAATAATGATAACGTTAAAACTGTAAACATCCATCAGTCACCAAACGAATATTGCAATCACAGGAAATCAATATACATTCACTATAAAAATAAATAACTATACAAAATATTGGAGTGAGAGAGTTCTCACTTTGATTTCCACTCCGTCAGTCTTTAATTAAGGATTTATTTTTAAACTAAATTAAGCGGACATTTAATTTAGATCAAAATTAAACTTGCTCCAGATATGGCCAAATAGGTTTTGTTGTGAAGCCCTCATTTCCATGATCGCAACGGATCCAGTTTCGCACGATTCTGAGTTTGTATGCATAAGTTATTAAGGTCCGAAGTTTTTAATTACATAATTAATTAAATAATAAAATAATAATTAAAATCCTTAGTCCCCCTTTTTCTCACTAATCATGTTGTTCTTCCTCTTAGCCACTCCAACCCATCATCGCCTCCTTTAATTGCTTGCGCACGACAATCGAGAGGGCCGGAGGATGATAGGAGGGCGCCGCCCATATCGGCCTATGCCAGAGCTCCCTACGCCAGGCATATTACCCCCCCGGCTCCCCCCTCCCCCCAACCCCCACCCCCGGATGGCCCCGACTCCTTGTTATTTGGGTATGAACGCAGCCCCTTTGGGCTTGAAATTCATGCACAAAACTTCACTATTTCAGAACATACCCATTCACTTTGTAGATCTCGAAGTCCTATGCCTTTTTGCATTTAGATATTTCAAAAATCGTTGCATGGATTGTGAGGATTTGGGAGTTCAAACTCGGATCACCATAGCCCTAGTTTTCTTTGATGTAACAATTGGAAATTTCGCTTGATCCGAATCGATCGCTAAACCGACTAAGACCGTTCAAAACATCTGATTGTTTTGAGAATACGACAAATTGGAACACAAATAGAAGAACATTTCATTTCTTATTACAACAATTCCATCAAAATACAAGAATATACAGAGTATGAACAATTATAATACAACAGAAAAATTACATAGCAGCGCAAAATAATACAAAACACAATTGAATGAGATTTACGCATACAATGCTTTCCGGATATCATTCCAGTTGTAAACCAAGATGCTGTGAATATAAATCTGCAAAACCAAAACTACTAGCTGCCCGTGCAGAAAATAGGGGCACCCAGAGTTTAGGTTAAAACAATAAACTCCAGGTCCGTCATGTGACTAGTGTGAGAACTAAAACAGTTATTTACAACTTTACATTAAATCAGATATAACAAGGGACCACGCCGTACAATACGGAATGGGTTTCTCCCAAGAATACCAGTTGTGACGGCCCGTAACTTCCCCGTAAAGGAAAGCGTCGGATAGTTCGAGAACAAGCCACAACAGAACTCATACAGAAGAACATTTCATTGTATATTACGACAATGCATCAGATTACAAGAATATACAGAGTAAAAATGAATATTACACAGGAATATCAGAGATTTAAATTACATTTAAATACATTTAAATAGCAGCGGAAAATAATAGAATACACAACTAGAAGAGATATACGGATACAAAGCTTTCCGGATATCGCTCCAGCTGTAAACCAGGATCCTGTGAATATAAATCTGCAAAACCAAAACTACTAGCTGCCCGTGTCGAAAATAAGGGCACCCAGAGTTTAGGTTAAAACAATAAACCCCAGGTCAGTCATGTGACTGGTGTGAGAACTAAAACAGTTATAAATCTTTATTTTAAAGTTAGGTAAATCAAGGGACCACGCCGTATAACACGGAATGGGTTTCCTCCCAAGAATACCAGTTCATAAAACAAACAGCGCAATGCGAAATAAAGAAAAATGAAGCTGTTATAAGACCCAGGTCCCATCACACAATGCAACGCAGCCGAGGATAGGGTTTTCCCTTATAACAGCCAAAGAATGCTTGATACGTTTAAAACAAATCGTTTGATACTATTATAAGTGCATAGTGTATAAAACAACTTCAAATCATAAGTATCAATCATAGGCGGCATGGGTACCATATATCATGTCGCCATATATAGGTTTACAAATAAAACCACAAATGTCACGTATTTGGAAATTGGATTTCCATCTATGTACCGAGGCAAAAGATAGTCCTCAACCGATTCGAGACGCTCTAGCCCGCCCCTCAGGATCAGAGCTCGAGTGACCCTTCGATCGTCAGGGGCGGTCCACCGATGTGGATTAAACTTAAACCCTGAACATGCGTTTCCCCGCCCTATGGGGCGTAGGTGAGCCAACTAAATGACTCCATCGGTTCGAGAACGACCGATCAATCCGAGGCGCCTCGCAACAGCAACAACCACATAAGTCAAACTCGTCAGGGCGTGTAAAACCACTGACGCCACTTCTAACTAGAAAGAAACGCATGCCCTCCCTGAGGTCCTCTCCCGTTTTTGGTTCATACCGGGTGTGAAACACGCGAAGTAAACGTTACACAAAGCTACGCCACAAAGGCCGTGCTTCGATCATCAACCACAAGACTTTGCTTTTCAACAGAAGCCTCGATCAATTGCCACTTAGGGATGCCACACAGGCAATTCACTCCATGCGTTTGATATCCATCAATATATAACCCCTGAGCTCGTACGTCTCAGAGAAGGGCGTTAAGCAAGAGAATAAATTCTCCTCCGCCAATCAGTTATATATTTAATAGAGATCAATCACACGGACTAAAATCCAATGTCAGACACACAGTCCATTTACAAGTCCGTTCTGCGTCTGAACGAAACCGGAGGCACCTAGTACCCCGCATATCCATCGATCTCCAAGTACGTCTGGACGATCACCAACTGTTTCCATCTTCTTGGGTGTACAGCCCAATCAAGATCATCAGTAATCACCCAAACGACGTGAAGACTTCCGGTCTTCGACCATCGTCTTCATCTTCGACTTATCGTCGTATCAGTTATTCAAAATGGGATAAACCCGGTCTTTCCGAATAACTCACGTATATTTAAATAAGTGTTACACAAACACAACCTACGCCTCATTCCAATTCATCAGTCACTAACCGTAAATTAATCAAGAGAATAATTCCCCAAATATTAACCCCGAAGGCCGAAACCAACATCAGATCAATATCCAGAAAACCAATCTACTTAGCTAACCGACAGTTAGTTTCTGATTTCAGATTCATAGGGAAAGGTTCCCATTAATTTTATCCAAGATAAATTTCTTGAATTTATTCTTTAATCTATTTTTGAATATCAATTCAAACTAGTCGGGATTAGCGAACCTTACCGAAGTAAGTATTTATTTTAAATTCCCCATCCCAACCTATTCATCCCATGAAGTAAAACTGGTAATACTTCATATCTAACACCACAGTGTTATCGGTAAATTCAATTACCATTTCACGTTCAAATCTAATTAAAGATTTAACTATCGCCTGGAGCAAAACTGGTGATACTCCATTTTCGATCATTTCAATCTAATTAAAGATTCATTAAAACTCCACTTAGTTTTAATCTTCGACTGGGTTAAAGAATCAGTGTCATTTAAAACACGGTTCACGATAAACCCAAAATCACATTCATTAATTATCGGGTTAAAGAACGAGTGTTGTTTAAAACACTGTTCACGATAAACCCAAAAATCAATATCAATTCAATTCCAATTAAATATTATTTAATCGATACACTTCATTAAATCTAAATAAAAAGATTTAATCTTTTCTCAACTGGGTTCAAGAACAGTGTTAGTGAAGACACCATTCACGACAAACCCAAATCACATTTGATATTCAATATAAGGCTCTGAATAGAAAATATATCGGCTTATATTCAATATCAAATTCTACGGTTAACAGATGTCGTATTGGAAACAACGATATAAATATATATCTTTCAAATTTCCATAACAACACCAGTATAATCACGAATTCTAACATCGAAATATTCCGAAGACAATTTCGATTCAAATCCACTCCAATGCAATCATTGGAAATTCTGGTTATTTTTAGAACCCTTTTCAAATTCAGTTTATTTATTTAAAAATAAATAGAATTATATTTCTAGTTCAATACTAGTTCATTTCGATAAAAATCTATTTTTATCTTTTCAAATATGGATTTTTTCATCCCAAATCTTCACAAATCATTTCTTATGATTTTACAAAAATTATTACTATTTTTAATAATTTTATCAAGGCCCGTACAGTCGATTTCCATCAACGGTCATCGAACTGCACTTACAGCGACCTTTTTCAAATTTTATTTGGACATAATTCCAAATCCAACCGTTAGATTTCTAATTTCTAATAATCGTTAGAAAGCTCTTTTCGATACGAACCCAACGGTTCCGGTTTTAGGAGAATCCGACGGTCGGATCTCCCGTAATGTCCGTTTGAAATAAATGGTTGAAATTCGCGAACTACCGCGGCGCGTTCTATTCAGGCCATTATATTATATATATAATATATATAATATATATTTCGTTGATTTCTATTTAAAACGAGTTATATAAATAGTTTTAAAATCGTTTCAAAAGCAATTTCAACTTTCTTTTCAATTCAAATCAAAATTGAATTCTTCTTTATAAATTCGTTTTAAACTTCATTTCTATTCAATTCAAATTTCAATTCAATTTGAATTCATTTCAATTCGCTTTCAATTCAATTTGAATTCGTTTTCAATTCAATTCATTTCGAAATCGTTATATATTCAATTCATTTCGAAATCGTTATATATTCAATTCATTTCGAAATCGTTTTATATTCAATTCATTTCGAAATCGTTATATATTCAATTCATTTCGAAATCGTTATATATTCAATTCATTTCGAAATCGTTATATATTCAATTCATTTCGAAATCGTTATATATTCAATTCATTTCGAAATCGTTTTTATTCAATTCATTTCGAAATCGTTATATATTCAATTCATTTCGAAATCGTTTTATATTCAATTCATTTCAAAATGAATAAAATCGATATAAATATCGTTTACGTCAAAATGGCGTCAATCTAATCAACACGGCTTCATAAATTTCTATTTCAAATATTTTATTTCAAATATTTCTTTTTCAAAATAGTTGTTATTATCAAAATATTTCGTTCAACACATGACCAATCTCAATGGATGAGTAATGTCAACACATGAACTTTTATTTTATAATATTCTTTATTTTCTAAATTGGAATGAGGCCCAATCAATCACCATATAATGTTAATTATATGGATTTTCATACAACACATGTATATAATAGCATTGAAAAATAATCAACCATCAACCAAAGTGCACTACACTGGATAAGCATCAAATATAGACATTTAACGCTTATAGCAGCTTGTCAATCAATCGATCGACATATTTAATCAATCAGGATGAGTGGACTTCAAGTTTCATCCCAACACCCGTGTGGGGTTTCAAACAATCAAACACAGATTTTATTTGTGCAGTTGGGCGATGTGTAAAATTTATCGACCCAATCAATATCAGTCAAATCAGTGTACATAAACAAACCGTCCGGTTTGTAAATGAATATTTTATTTTATTCACTTCACGTTAAAAATTATATTTTTAATGATAAAATATTTTATTTCAACACTTGAATTTCTATTCAGTTCATTCTTTAAATAAAATGATATTTTTATTTTTCTAACTTATTTTAGAAAATTTCGGCGGCATAACGGCACGATACTAGAAACGGGACAAGGCCTAGCCTTATCCGTGGTCTAGTGAAGGCCCACGCCATTCACACATCAATCAATCCATTTATTTCACCAAACAAATCAATTTCAAATCAAATCATCTAATTAATTTATGCAACCAAACAAACAAGTCCATGGTCTGTGGACGATTGTGTCGGGTGCTACTAAGCACCGTCTGCATCCTAGTATATATATATATAACTAGAGAAAAGAAAGTGAAAGGTGAGAAATTCTCACATATAGCTATCGAATCATCTTGACTCTTCATTAATAGAAATCTTCATTGATCTCGCCTTTTGTCGCTTTCGTTGCCCGTATTCACTACATATGTAAAAATCGAATTTTTACTTCGATGTTCAATATATAAAAATCGAATTTTTACTATGCTATTCAATATATAAAAATCCCATTTTTATTTCGATGTTCAATATATAAAAATCATATTTTTACTTCGATGTTCAATATATAAAAATCGTATTTTTACTTCGATGTTCAATATATAAAAATCGTATTTTTACTTCGATGTTCAATATATAAAAATCATATTTTTACTTCGACGTTTAATATATAAAAATCGTATTTTTACTTCGATGTTCAATATATAAAAATCCTATTTTTACTTCGATGTTCAATATATAAAAATCATATTTTTACTTCGATGTTCAATATATAAAAATCGTATTTTTACTTCGATGTTCAATATATAAAAATCATATTTTTACATTCTCTATCTTATAAAAATCATACTTTTATAATCTCTTCTATATAAAAATTATATTTTTGCCCTTTCTATAATATAAAATATAAAAATTATATTTTTAATATGCTATTATTATAAAAATTATATTTTTATACCGCTACTTCAAAATGAAAATCTAATTTTTCTGAAGTTAAAAATCAAACTTTTTCATCACTAAAAATCCAACCTCTTCATATTTAAAATATAAAGTTTTCATATTTAAAAATATCACCTTTTCTATTTTAAAATCCTATCTTTCCTCGTATAAAAATCCTACCTTTCCTCGTATACATTAACTTTTCAAACAATGCTTTTCGTATATATATATATATATAAAAAACCCGCAACTTTAATTTCAAATTTTTAAATGAATAAAAATAAAATAAACTAAATAAAAGCTTACCGGTTGCCAAAGATCGAATATTTGTCGTAGGGGGGGGGTCCATGGTCGGAGCTGACTGGGCAGAGTGGAACGGCGCTGCGGCACGGTGGTGGAAGGGACCGGAGGCGTTCGGTTTGTGGAGTTTTGGTGGGTTTGCGGTGCTCAACAATGGCGAAGGACGAAAGGGAGAGTGGCGCGGGGTCTGGGGGGTTGAGGTGGTGGCTCGGCTTGGCAGCAGGCGGTAGTGGAGGTCACAATGGCTAGGGCTTGATCGATTTGGGCCTCCTTCGATTTGGGGCTACGTCGGAGAAGAAAGACGGAGGCTGTAGGAGAGGAGGAAGAGGAGGACGCAGCAAGGGGGGGTGTCGCGGTGGACGGCGCCACGCTTGAGGCGGCGGCAGGCGAACGCAGCATGGGAGGAGCGGGTATCTTTTTCTTTTTTTTATTTTCTTTTCGTTTTGTCTGAATTGGTCAACGGGGGAGGGAGAAAGTGTAGGGAGGAGGGGTTTTTATATTATTATTTATTATTTTATTCTGAATTTTGAATTCTCCAAAGTACCCTTCCCATTCGAACTCGAAATCGAACCCGCCGACTGTCGTCGCTAGCGTTTTACCCCCATTCCGAACACAATGGGATATGTATCGCAAGCCAATTCAACCGTTACAATCAGTTTCTGTTGAATTTAAAATATAAATCTTTATATACTCAATTTAAACGCACATTTCAATTTACCGGGGCTACATACTGACTCAAAAAATTACAGAAAAATTATTTCTAACTTCGTATTGACGATACAGTCCTAACAAAACTAATTTCGTCGAATTCTAAGACCGTTTGAAAAATGGTCAATTTCCAGTCGATTAAAATCAACTGAAACCGGTCAAACGCGTTTTCCTTTGCCACGCTCACATATTGATTCGAAAAATTATGAAATTTGAAACCGAGCAATAACTTAACATCACAGACCCAACAAAACTGGTTTCGTTGAAATCCGGGGTCGTTTGCAAAATTTCCATTTTTAAGGGCCCGAATCCCATAGCGACTATTCAGAATTTTCAACTGGACATATTTTTTGATTCCCGCTATGAAATTTCAATTTTTTGGATTCGTTGGAAAGATATTATCAATTAGATCCTATTATTTTTGGTTTCACTAAAATCCGGATTGTTTTGCACCCGGTATGTTCAATTGAAGTTTGAAATCGAATTATCGAACTACCACGCCATTTTCAATTCTATTTATAATTATATAAAAATATTTATATTCTAACGACGATGCGTATAAATATATACGTTCGAATTATATTCACAAATAAATTTCTCATCGATATTATTTAAAATAATTCATTTTAAATAATCAAAATTCGCTAAAATTGCCAAAATAAAAATTTTAAACTGGCCCAGATTTTCGGGTTATTACAATCTCCCCCACTTAAAACTTTTCATCCCCGAAAAGGAACAAAGTCGAAAGTGGTTTGATTAATCAACTCTACGTTCGATCTGGCTTCCATTCTCCAACCTTTCAGTTTCTGAGAATTCTCAAAAATTTCAAAAATTTGGCTAACACCCTAAATTTTCGCAAAATTTCGCCATAACCTCCCCTGCACCGGGAGCATCGGGGAATTTCAAATAGCTTCCCCGATCCTTCAGATCTCAAAAAGAAAAAGAAAATGCCAAGCGGCTAGCCAATAGGCTCATAAAATCATCATCACCCAAACAAAACAGTAAATTATGTAGTAAACATGTACCTATTTGTCGGGCAAACAAATTTTATTCTCTGCTCTAGCCTCCTTGCTATGACCTGTTCAAGGTAAGTACAAGTATATGCAAGCAAATGCGACCAATTTGCAATATAATTCAATATTTGGTTCAATTAGGCATAATGGTTCAAAATTAGCAAACAAATGAACAAACAACACAAACATCAATCAATTAGTGAATTTAACGTTTCAAATTCATAATTTTGATACATATACGGAAAATCTTGTTTTTGATGCCAATTCACAACAAAGTGTTCTAGCTATATAAGATTTGGTTCTCACACCAGTCTAATGGAAATATATAGATATCACACTTTCGTCACTCGAAAATAAATGCTGGTGATGGTATACTTCATCATCAGGACCATGTCCGGGCGACTAGAGTGCGGTCCTATATCTATCCAGTATATTAAAACTTCGAATATACGTTCATGACGTGTATATGCAAAATCTTTATATATTGGAATGTCCATATTCAAAATAAATAAATAATCAAATACGTTTAAAACGATATAAATTTTCAAAACAAGATTGTTTTCAATTGAAAAATATACTCTTCACACTCGTTCTAGGATACTACTGAACCTATCTCTAACGAGTCATCCCATTGGATTTTACTAATCCAATATCTGATGAATTCCTTCGTACAGTTCTAATGTGCCTTGTCCTCCAAGCTTTGTAAACCAAAGCTCTGATACCAACTGTGACGGCCCGTAACTTCCCCGTAAAGGAAAGCGTCGGATAGTTCGAGAACAAGCCACAACAGAACTCATACAGAAGAACATTTCATTGTATATTACGACAATGCATCAGATTACAAGAATATACAGAGTAAAAATGAATATTACACAGGAATATCAGAGATTTAAATTACATTTAAATACATTTAAATAGCAGCGGAAAATAATAGAATACACAACTAGAAGAGATATACGGATACAAAGCTTTCCGGATATCGCTCCAGCTGTAAACCAGGATCCTGTGAATATAAATCTGCAAAACCAAAACTACTAGCTGCCCGTGTCGAAAATAAGGGCACCCAGAGTTTAGGTTAAAACAATAAACCCCAGGTCAGTCATGTGACTGGTGTGAGAACTAAAACAGTTATAAATCTTTATTTTAAAGTTAGGTAAATCAAGGGACCACGCCGTATAACACGGAATGGGTTTCCTCCCAAGAATACCAGTTCATAAAACAAACAGCGCAATGCGAAATAAAGAAAAATGAAGCTGTTATAAGACCCAGGTCCCATCACACAATGCAACGCAGCCGAGGATAGGGTTTTCCCTTATAACAGCCAAAGAATGCTTGATACGTTTAAAACAAATCGTTTGATACTATTATAAGTGCATAGTGTATAAAACAACTTCAAATCATAAGTATCAATCATAGGCGGCATGGGTACCATATATCATGTCGCCATATATAGGTTTACAAATAAAACCACAAATGTCACGTATTTGGAAATTGGATTTCCATCTATGAACCGAGGCAAAAGATAGTCCTCAACCGATTCGAGACGCTCTAGCCCGCCCCTCTGGATCAGAGCTCGAGTGACCCTTGGATCGTCAGGGCCAGTCCACCGATGTGGATTAAACTTAAACCCTGAACATGCGTTTCCCCACCCTATGGGGCGTAGGTGAGCCAACTAAATGACTCCATCGGTTCGAGAACGACCGATCAATCCGAGGCGCCTCGCAACAGCAACAACCACATAAGTCAAACTCGTCAGGGCATGTAAAACCACTGACGCCACTTCTAACCAGAAAGAAACGCATGCCCTCCCTGAGGTCCTCTCCCGTTTTTGGTTCATACCGGGTGTGAAACACGCGAAGTAAACGTTACACAAAGCTACGCCACAAAGGCCGTGCTTCGATCATCAACCACAAGACTTTGCTTTTCAACAGAAGCCTCGATCAATTGCCACTTAGGGATGCCACACAGGCAATTCACTCCATGCGTTTGATATCCATCAATATATAACCCCTGAGCTCGTACGTCTCAGAGAAGGGCGTTAAGCAAGAGAATAAATTCTCCGTCGCCAATCAGATATATATTTAATAGAGATCAATCATACGGACTAAAATCCAATGTCAGACACACAGTCCATTTACAAGTCCGTTCTGCGTCTGAACGAAACCGGAGGCACCTAGTACCCCGCATATCCATCGATCTCCAAGTACGTCTGGACGATCACAAACTGTTTCCATCTTCTTGGGTGTACAGCCCAATCAAGATCATCAGTAATCACCCAAACGACGTGAAGACTTCCGGTCTTCGACCATCGTCTTCATCTTCGACTTATCGTCGTATCAGTTATTCAGAATGGGATAAACCCGGTCTTTCCGAATAACTCACGTATAATTAAATAAGTGTTACACAAACACAACCTACGCCTCATTCCAATTCATCAGTCACTAACCATAAATTAATCAAGGGAATAATTCCCCAAATATTAACCCCGAAGGCCGAAACCAACATCAGATCAATATCCAGAAAACCATTCTACTTAGCTAACCGACAGTTAGTTTCTGATTTCACATTCATAGGGAAAGGTTCCCATTAATTTTATCCAAGATAAATTTCTTGAATTTATTCTTTAATCTATTTTTGAATATAAATTCAAACTAGTCGGGATTAGCGAACCTTACCGAAGTAATTATTTATTTAAATTTCCCCATCCCAACCTATTCATCCCATGAAGTAAAACTGGTAATACTTCATATCTAACACCACAGTGTTATCGGTAAATTCAATTACCATTTGACGTTCAAATCTAATTAAAGATTTAACTATCGCCTGGAGCAAAACTGGTGATACTCCATTTTCGATCATTTCAATCTAATTAAAGATTCATTAAAACTCCACTTAGTTTTAATCTTCGACTGGGTTAAAGAATCAGTGTCATTTAAAACACGGTTCACGATAAACCCAAAATCACATTCATTAATTATCGGGTTAAAGAACGAGTGTTGTTTAAAACACTGTTCACGATAAACCCAAAAATCAATATCAATTCAATTCCAATTAAATATAATTTAATCGGTACACTTCATTAAATCTAAATAAAAAGATTTAATCTTTTCTCAACTGGGTTCAAGAACAGTGTTAGTGAAGACACCATTCACGACAAACCCAAATCACATTTGATATTCAATATAAGGCTCTGAATAGAAAATATATCGGCTTATATTCAATATCAAATTCTACGGTTAACAAATGTCGTATTGGAAACAACGATATAAATATATATCTTTCAAATTTCCATAACAACACCTGTATAATCACGAATTCTAACATCGAAATATTCCGAAGACAATTTCGATTCAAATCCACTCCAATGCAATCATTTGAAATTCTGGTTATTTTTAGAACCCTTTTCAAATTCAATTTATTTATTTAAAAATAAATAGAATTATATTTCTAGTTCAATACTAGTTCATTTCGATAAAAATCTATTTTTATCTTTTCAAATATGGAGTTTTTCATCCCAAATCTTCACAAATCATTTCTTATGATTTTACACAAATTATTACTATTTTTAATAATTTTATCAAGGCCCGTACAGTCGGTTTCCATCAACGGTCATCGAACTGCACTTACAGCGACCTTTTTCAAATTTGATTTGGACATAATTCCAAATCCAACCGTTAGATTTCTAATTTCTAATAATCGTTAGAAAGTTCTTTTCGATACGAACCCAACGGTTCAGGTTTTAGGAGAATCCGACGGTCGGATCTCCCGTAATGTCCGTTTGAAATAAATGGTCGAAATTCGCGAACTGCCGCGGCGCGTTCTATTCAGGCCATTATATTATATATATAATATATATAATATATATTTCGTCGATTTCTATTTAAAACGAATTATATAAATAGTTTTAAAATCGTTTCAAAAGCAATTTCAACTTTCTTTTCAATTCAAATCAAAATTGAATTCTTCTTTATAAATTCGTTTTAAACTTCATTTCTATTCAATTCAAATTTCAATTCAATTTGAATTCATTTCAATTCGCTTTCAATTCAATTTGAATTCGTTTTCAATTCAATTCATTTCGAAATCGTTATATATTCAATTCATTTCGAAATCGTTATATATTCAATTCATTTCGAAATCGTTTTATATTCAATTCATTTCGAAATCGTTATATATTCAATTCATTTCGAAATCGTTATATATTCAATTCATTTCGAAATCGTTATATATTCAATTCATTTCGAAATCGTTTTATATTCAATTCATTTCGAAATCGTTATATATTCAATTCATTTCGAAATCGTTTTATATTCAATTCATTTCGAAATCGTTATATATTCAATTCATTTCGAAATCGTTTTAAATTCAATTCATTTCAAAATGAATAAAATCGATATAAATATCGTTTACGTCAAAATGGCGTCAATCTAATCAACACGGCTTCATAAATTTCTATTTCAAATATTTTATTTCAAATATTTCTTTTTCAAAATAGTTGTTATTATCAAAATATTTCATTCAACACATGACCAATCTCAATGGATGAGTAATGTCAACACATGAACTTTTATTTTATAATATTCTTTATTTTCTAAATTGGAATGAGGCCCAATCAATCACCATATAATGTTAATTATATGGATTTTCATACAACACATGTATATAATAGCATTGAAAAATAATCAACCATCAACAAAGTGCACTACACTGGATAAGCATCAAATATAGACATTTAACGCTTATAGCAGCTTGTCAATCAATCGATCGACATATTTAATCAATCAGGATGAGTGGACTTCAAGTTTCATCCCAACACCCGTGTGGGGTTTCAAACAATCAAACACAGATTTTATTTGTGCAGTTGGGCGATGTGTAAAATTTATCGACCCAATCAATATCAGTCAAATCAGTGTACATAAACAAACCGTCCACTTTGTAAATGAATATTTTATTTTATTGACTTCACATTAAAAATTATATTTTTAACGATAAAATATTTTATTTCAACACTTGAATTTCTATTCAGTTCATTCTTTAAATAAAATGATATTTTTATTTTTCTAACTTATTTTAGAAAATTTCGGCGGCATAACGGCACGATACTAGAAACGGGACAAGGCCTAGCCTTATCCCTGGTCTAGTGAAGGCCCACGCCATTCACACATCAATCAATCCATTTATTTCACCAAACAAATCAATTTCAAATCAAATCATCTAATTAATTTATGCAACCAAACAAACAAGTCCATGGTCTATGGACGATTGTGTCGGGTGCTACTAAGCACCGTCTGCATCCTAGTATATATATATATATATATATATATATATATATATATATATATAACTAGAGAAAAGAAAGTGAAAGGTGAGAAATTCTCACATATAGCTATCCAATCATCTTGACTCTTCATTAATAGAAGTCTTCATTGATCTCGCCTTTTGTCGCTTTCGTTGCCCGTATTCACTACATATGTAAAAATCGAATTTTTACTTTGATGTTCAATATATAAAAATCGAATTTTTACTATGCTATTCAATATATAAAAATCCCATTTTTACTTCGATGTTCAATATATAAAAATCATATTTTTACTTCGATGTTCAATATATAAAAATCATATTTTTACTTCGATGTTCAATATATAAAAATCATATTTTTACTTCGATGTTCAATATATAAAAATCATATTTTTACTTCGATGTTCAATATATAAAAATCGTATTTTTACTTCGATGTTCAATATACAAAAATCATATTTTTACTTCGATGTTCAATATATAAAAATCGTATTTTTACTTCGATGTTCAATATATAAAAATCATATTTTTATATTCTCTATCTTATAAAAATCATACTTTTATAATCTCTTCTATATAAAAATTATATTTTTGCCCTTTCTATAATATAAAATATAAAAATTATATTTTTAATATGCTATTAGTATAAAAATTATATTTTTATACCGCTACTTCAAAATGAAAATCTAATTTTTCTGAAGTTAAAAATCAAACTTCTTCATCACTAAAAATCCAACCTCTTCATATTTAAAATATAAAGTTTTCATATTTAAAAATATCACCTTTTCTATTTTAAAATCCTATCTTTCCTCATATAAAAATCCTACCTTTCCTCGTATACATTAACTTTTCAAACAATGCTTTTCGTATATATATATATATATATATATATATATATATATATATATATATATATATATATATAACCCGCAACTTTAATTTCAGATTTTTAAATGAATAAAATAAAATAAACTAAATAAAAGCTTATCGGTTGCCAAAGATCGAATGTTTGTCGTGGGGGGGGGGGTCCATGGTCGGAGCTGACTAGGCAGAGAGGAACGGCGCTGCGGCACGGTGGTGGAAGGGACCGGAGGCGTTCGGTTTGTGGAGTTTTGGTGGGTTTGCGGTGCTCAACGATGGCGAAGGACGAAAGGGAGAGTGGCGCGGGGTCTGGGGGGTTGAGGTGGTGGCTCGGCTAGGCAGCAGGCAGTAGTGGAGGTCACAATGGCTAGGGCTTGATCGATTTGGGCCTCCTTCGATTTGGGGCTACGTCGGAGAAGAAAGACGGAGGCTGTAGGAGAGGAGGAGGACGCAGCAAGGGGGGGGGGGGGTCGCGGTGGACGGCGCCACGCCTGAGGCGGCGGCAGGCGAACGCAGCATGGGAGGAGCGGGTATTTTTTTCTTTTTATTTTTTTTTATTTTCTTTTCGTTTTGTCTGAATTGGTCAACGGGGGAGGAGAAAGTGTAGGGAGGAGGGGTTTTTATATTATTATTTATTATTTTATTCTGAATTTTGAATTCTCCAAAGTACCCTTCCCATTCGAACTCGAAATCGAACCCGCCGACTGTCGTCGCTAGCGTTTTACCCCCATTCCGAACACAATGGGATATGTATCGCAAGCCAATTCAACCGTTACAATCAGTTTCCGTTGAATTTAAAATATAAATCTTTATATACTCAATTTAAACGCACATTTCAATTTACCGGGGCTACATAGTGACTCAAAAAATTACAGAAAAATTATTTCTAACTTCGTATTGACGATACGGTCCTAACAAAACAAATTTCGTCGAATTCTAAGACCGTTTGAAAAATGGTCAATTTCCAGTCGATTAAAATCAACTAAAACCGGTCAAACGTGTTTTCCTTTGCCACGCTCACATATTGATTCGAAAAATTATGAAATTTGAAACCTAGCAATAAATTAACATCACGGACCCAACAAAACCGGTTTCGTCGAAATCTGAGGTCGTTTGCAAAATTTCCATTTTTAAGGGCCCGAATCCCATAGCGACTATTCAGAATTTTCAACTGGACATATCTTTTGATTCCCGCTATGAAATTTCAATTTTTCGGATTCGTTGGAAAGATATTATCAATTAGATCCTATTATTTTTGGTTTCACTAAAATCCGGATTGTTTTGCACCCGGTATGTTCAATTGAAGTTTGAAATCGAATTATCGAACTACCGCGCCATTTTCAATTCTATTTATAGTTATATATAAATATTTATATTCTATCGAAGACGCGTATAAATATATACGTTCGAATTATATTCACAAATAAATTTCTCATCGATATTATTTAAAATAATTCATTTTAAATAATCAAAATTTGCTAAAATTGCCAAAATAAAAATTTTAAACTGGCCCAGATTTTCGGGTTATTACACCAGTGCATATAACAAAACAGCGCAATGCTTTTTGGAAAAATGAAGCTATTATAAGACCCAGGTCCCGTCACATAATGCAACACAAGCCGGAGGATAGGGTTTTCCCTTATAATAGCCAAACATGCTTGGAACGTAAAAAACAAATCATTTGATACTATAATAAGTGCATAGTGTATAAAACCACTTCAAATACAAATGTATCAATCCTAGATGGCATGGGCACCATATATCATGTCGCCAATGCTAGGCTCTACAATCAAAACAGCAAATATCACATATAGGAAATTGGATTTCCGTCTGTGAATCGAGGCCAGGGATCTTCCTCACCGTTTCAAGACAATCTAGCCTACCATGTCTCAGGACCCAAACTCAGGTGGGCCCTTGGATCGTCAGGGCCGGCCCACCGATGTGGATTAAAATGCCTGAACACTGCGTTTCCCCGCCCTTTGGGGCGTAGATGAGTCCTATTCTCCATCAGCTCCACATAGTCACTGATATATCCGAGGCGTCTCGCAATCCAACAACCACACAAGTGAAAATATTATAAATGTATGGGGTGGTAGGTCATTGACACCACCCTAGCTCGAAAGAAACGCATGCCCTCCCTGAGGTCCTCTCCCGTTTCTGGTTCACAACCGGGGTGTGAGGCTCGCGAATTACCAAATGATTCCCTCATCTTGGGTGTATAGCCCAATCAAGATCATTAGTAATTATCCAAACGATGTGAAGACCTCCGGTCTTCGACCACAGTCTTCATCCTCGACACATCGTCGAATCAGTTGTTCAGAACGGGATAAACCCGGTATTTTTGAATAACTCGCGTATATAATCAACAAGTGTTACACAAACACAACATACGCCTCATTCCAATTCGGAATATTCTTTTTTTCAAATATTCTTATACTTTGGGAAAGGTTCCCATTAATTTTATCAAAGATAAATTCCTTAAATTTATTCTTTAATCTTCCTTTGAATATCAATTCAAACCAAATTATGGTCTATCCAAACTAGTCGGGATTAACGAACCGAAGTAATCATTTGCTTTAATTTCCCAATCCCAACCTATTCATCCCATGAAGTAAAACTGGTAATACTTCATATCTAACACCACGGTGTTATCGGTAAATTCAATTACCATTTCACGTTCAAATCTAATTAAAGATTTAACTATCGCCTGGAGCAAAACTGGTGATACTCCATTCTCGATCATTTCAATCTTATTAAAGATTCATTAAAACTCCACTTGGTTTTAATCTTCCCAAAAATCAATATTAATGATTGTTTAACTTAGGAAACCATATTCTGTCTTTAATTGGGTTAAAGAACCATTGTCATTTAAAACACGGTTCACGATAAACCCGAAATCACATGCCATTAACGATGGATACTTCATGGAAAACAAATCGATATATATAATCGATATAAACTTCCATATCTGACTAATAATATAAATGGAATAACGGCAATGCCTTTTAAATTCCAGATATATTAGCAGTCTTCCTCCACAGAAATTCCCTTCGATTATTACCAAATCGAATTCCATTCCATTCCAATTTATTTTATTAAATTGGAAAATTTTACTTTGGAAAATCTCCTTTAAATCTTAACAAAAGATTTATAAATTCCAAATCAAATTTCACTATAAATCGGGTTATAGAACGAATGTCGTTAGAACACAGTTCACGACAAACCCAATTCACATTCCATTGATTATCAGGTTAAAGAACAAGTGTTATTTAAAACACCGTTCACGATAAACCCAAAAATCAATTCAAATTCAGTTCCAATTAAATACCATTTAATTGGTATACTTCATTAAATCTAAATAAAAAGATTTAATCTTTTCCTCGACTGGGTTTAAGAACAGTGTTAATGAAGACACCATTTACGACAAATCCTAATCCCATTTGATATTAAATACAAGGCTCTGAATAGAAAATATATCGGCTTATATTCAATACCAAATTCTACGACCAACAAAGATCGTATTGGAAATAACGATATTAATACATCTTTCAAATTTCCATAACAATATCTGTATAATCATGAAATCCAACATCGAAATATTCTAAAGACAATTTCGATTCAAATCCATTCCAATTCAACTATTGGAAATTCTGGTTATTTTTAATACCCTTTCGAATCCAATTTATTTATTTTAAAAGTAATTGAATTATAATTCTAGTTCAAAACTAGTTCATTTCAATAAAAATCTTTTTTTATCTTTTCAAATATGTAATTTTTTTCATCTCAATTCTTTCCAAATCATTTCTTATGATTTTTCACAAATTATTGCTATTTTTAATAATTTTATCAAGGCCCGTACAGTCGATTTCCATAAACGGCCATTGTACTGAATTTACAGCGAACTTTTCCAAATTTTATTTGGATATAATTCCAAATCCAACCGTTAGATTTCAAATCCCTAATATTAGATAGAAAGCCCTTTTCGATACGAACCCAATGGTTCCGGTTTTAGGAGAATCCGACAGTCGGATCTACCATAATGTCCATTTGAAGTCAATGGTCGAAATTCGCAAACTGCCACAGCGCACGCGTTCTATTCAGGCCATTATATATATAATATATGTAATATATATATTATATATTTTCGTCGATTTCCTCTTAAAACGTATTTTATAAATCATTTTAAATCCGTTTTCAAAACGATTTCAACTTCATATTCAATTTCAAATCAAAATTGAATATTCCATATCATCGATATATAAATGATAGTATTTTCAAAATATTATATTTTGAAATCAATTCCTTTTCGATATTCATTATAAAAATGAATAAAATCGATATAGATTTCGTTCATGTCAAAATGGCGCAAATCTAATCAACATGACAGTATATATTTCAATAACTTTGTTATTCTATTCAACAAATGAATATTTTCTTCAACACATGAATTTTCTTTTATTCAACGCATGAATATATATTTTATTCAACACATGATTTTCTTTTATTCAACAAATGAATATATATTTTTTTCAACACATGAATTTTCTTTTATTCGACACATGAATATATATATTATTCAACACATGAATTTTCTTTTATTCAACACGAGTATATATATTTTATTCAACACATGAATTTTCTTTTATTCAACACATGAATATTCTTTATTTTCCAACTTGGAATAAGGCCCAATAAATTACCATATAATGTTAATTATATGGATTCCCTACAGCACATGTATATAATAGCAACGATAAATAGTCAATCATCATCCAGAGTGCATTCTACACTGCATAAGCATCAAATATAAATATTTAACGCGTATAACAGCCTGTCAATCAATCGGTCGACATATAGCTAATTATTTGGGATTGGTGTATGCAAAATATCATCCCAACACCCGTGTGGGGTTTCATATCAACAAACACAGATTTTTATTTGTGTAGTTAGGCGATGTGTATAATTTATTGTCCCAATCAATATTAGTTAAATGAGTGTACACAAACAAACCGTCGGATTTGTTTACAAATATTTATTTTATATACACGTTAAAAATTATATTTTTAACTATAAAATATTTTATTCCATTCCACATCACATAATCAATATTCACACCACAAACAACAAACAAACAAGTCGTCCATGGTCTGTGGACAATGAGTGTCGGGTGCTGCTAAGCACCGTTTGCATCCTAGTATATATTTCAACTAGAAAACAATTTAAAAGAGAGAAGTTCTCACCTATAAGCTTAACCAAATGCCGCGACTCTTCATATGTAGAAAAATCTTCGCCGTATTTCCTACGAGATCTGTTTCACGCGGTATATGTTAAAAATCATATTTTTAACATCGCTATTCATACAATTAAAAATCATATTTTTAATATGCTTTCATATATATAAAAATCGAATTTTTATCTAGCTTTCATATATATAAAAAGCAAATTTTTATCTAGCTTTCATATATATAAAATCGAATTTTTATCTCCAAGAAAATATGGTAAAAATCAAACCTTTACCCATTTAAAAATTCAAAGCTTTATCATGTTAAAAATCAAAGCTTTTCAAGTTAAAAATCCTTTCTTTTCACTTAAAAAAAAATTGCTCCTTTATCTCTTCAAAAATCTCTCCTTTCACAAATAAAAAATCAAATCTTTGGTAAATAAAAATCTAATCTTTTTGGTAAATAAAAATCTAATCTTTGCCTAATGAAAGATCTCAAATTTTATGTAATTAAAAGAATTGCAATTTATATATTTATTATTTCAGATTTCAAAACAAAACGTACATATGAATTTCAGAAAATAAATTGCAATGTAATTTACCTTTTATTCGCAGGGAGGGGTGCACCATGACGGTCTGACCTGGTGGAGAAGGGCACTGGTGGTTCGCTGTTTTCATCGATGGAGGGCGGATCTCACGATGATGAATTGAGAAAATGGGGAGGGGCTTGGTGCTCATCGGTGATGGACCGGCTTGGATGAGGGAAGCGGCGCCGGTCTGTAGCGGCAGGGGGTGGCCACGCTTGCTGGTGCGGTGGCTCGCTGGGTGAGGAGGCTCGTGGTTTAATTTGACAATACTATAAGAGGAATAATGACAAGGCCTTTTTAAATTCCATAAATAGTAAACACCTTCCTTCACAGAAGCTCATCTCGATTATTATTAATCAAATTCCATTCAGTTCCATTTTAGTTAAATAAATCAGGAAACTTCCTTAAATCTTAATTAAAATATTTATTACTTTTACAAGTGGGCTCGAGAACAGTATTATTTAAGATATCATTCACAATGAACCCAATATCCAAATTGATATTAAATAGTACATCTTAAATGGATATCATATGGACTTATATTCAATACCAAATTCTGAAACTAACAAATATCATATTGGAATAGCGATATCAATGTCTTCCCGATTCCTCAATGATATCCATATAGTCACGGAACCTAATATCGAAAATATCTGAAGATAATTTCCATTCAAATCCATTCCAATATATATGTTGGAATTTTTCGGTTATGTTAAAAACCATTTACTATCCAATTTATTATTTCTAAAAATCATTGGACTATTATTCTAGTTATTAACTAGTTCCTTCGGATAAAAATATCTTTTATTTTTTCAAATAGGGAATAATTCATCCAAAATCTTTCCAAATAATTAATTATGATTTTACATAATTTTTTTATATTTTTAATAATTTTATTAAGGCCTTTACATTCGGTTTCCCATATTGGTCATCAAATTGCATCCATAGCGACCTTTTGATTTGGACATATTTTAAAATATAACCATTCAAATTTAAATCTCATACATTCATTCGAAAGTTCTTTTCGATACGACCGAGCAGTTCTGGTTTTAGGAGAATCCAATGGTCGGATCTCCATTTACATCCATTCAAAGTTAATGGTCGAAATTCATGAACAGTCGCTATGCAACACGTTCTATTCAAGACATTTAAATATATATTTAATATATTTCATCGATTTCCATTCCAAACATATTTTATAAAATGTTTATAAATTCGTTTAAAAATGATTTCACTTCCTTTTCAGTTTTAAAATTAAAACTGAATAACTCATATTATTATAATATCAAAATAATAGTATTTTCGAAATGTTAGATTTTGAAATACAGTTTCTCAATAATCATTATAAAAATGAATAATATCGATATAAAAATACGTTTGAGTTAAAATAGCATTTTTATACTTAACTCAACTTCATATTCATTTCAGTTATGAATATTTCAATATTTTCGTGTCCATCCAAAATCGGACATCAAAATCATTTTTGATTCTTCACTGAATGTTATTTTAAAATATTCGTGATTTCTAAATTGGAATCAGACTCAATCAATTACCATATAATTTTATTTATATGGATTCCATACGTCACATGTATTCAAAGATAGTGATAAACAATTATTCTACATTCAATTCACATCCAAAGTGCAATTTACAACTGTGTAAGCTTTAATTAATTAATTAATTAATGCTTATAATAGTCCATCAAGTAATCAGTTGACATACAATTAAATCCAAGGGAGATGTGAATTAATTATCATCCCTAGGCCCATGTGGGGTTTTCATCCATCAACCAAATATTATTATTTGTATACTTGGGCGATGTGTAAAATTATCGTCCCAATACCCGTGTGGGGTTTACATCACAATCCATGTGAACTTACCTAATATTTGGGAGATGGGTGGGTAAATTGTCATCCGAAAATAATTCATAATATAAACGTTTTATTTAATGACGTATATTTTCACAGTTTAATAATGGTTAAGTTAAAACTGTAAACATCCATCTGTCACCAAACAAATATTGCAATCACCGGCAATCGATATACATTCAGCTATAAAAATAAATAACTGCACAAAATATTTGAGTGAGAGAGTTCTCACTTTGATTTACACTATGTCAATCTGTAATTGTGGATTCATTTTCAAACTAAATTAATGACATTTATTTAGCTCAAAATTCAACTTGCTCCAAATCTAACAAAATTAGTTTTTTTGTGAAACTCTCGTTTCCACGATCGCAACGGATCCAGTTTCGCTTGATTCTGAGTTCGTATGCGAAAGTTATTAAGGTCCGAAGTTTTTAATTACATAATTAATTAACTAATTAAATAATAATTAAATTCCTTAGTCCCTATTTTTCTCACTTACCTCGTCGTTCTTCCCTGTAGCCATTCCAACCCATCATCGCCTCCTTTAATTGCTTGTGCGCGACAGTCTAGAGGACCGGAGGATGATTGTAGGGCGCTGCGATGTCGGCCTATGCCGGAGCTTCCCACGCCAGGCATAACGGCCCCCCGATGGCCCTCATACCTCGATATTTTAGCACGAATGCAGCCCTTTTGGTCTTGAACTTCATTCACAAAACTTCACTATTTCAGATCATACCCATTCACTTTGTAGATCTTGAAGTCCTCTGCCTTTTTACTTTTAGAAATATAGAAAATCGTTGAATGGGTTGTGAGGATTTGGGATTTCAAATTCAGATCACCATAGCCCTAGATTTCTTTGAATGGCGACGGCTGAAGATTGTGAGGAAATTAGGGATTTAAAGTTCCATTTATACCTTTTTTATTAATATTTAATTCGAAAATAGCTTGTTTATCATTCCGAACTCCAAATCAAACCCAACAACTGTCGTTTCCAACTACATACCCCAATTTCAAACATAAAGGAATATGTTTCCTATGCTAATTCTACTATTTCAATCACTTTTTGTCGAAATTAAATTATAATTTAATATAATATTGCATATTGATTTCGAACGTACATTTTAATTTATCGAGGCCACAAACTAACTCCAAAAATTATGAAATTTGAAATCTAGCTATGTTTTGATGATACGATCCTAACAAAATTAATTTGGTCGAATTTGGAGACCTTTTGAAAAATGGTCTTTTAACTAGCTTATTAAATTTAACTAACTTACAAAACTCGTTTAAATTTACTATGCTTACATACTAATTCCAAATGACTTGAAATTTGAAACCTGACAATAATTTGATATTCCGTATCCAACAAAATTAATTTCATCGAAAATGGAAGTTATTTGCAAAATGTCTATTTTACGGGTTTTAATAATAATAAAATATATATAAATTCCATAATGACTATTTTAAATTTTAATTTGGTGATAACTTACAATTTATAAAAAATGTCAAAAAATTTCACATTAGTCAAAATGATATAGTTAAATAGATTCTAACGTTTTCTATTTCATCCAGTTCTAATTTATATTAAATTATATATATTCATTCAAAGTTTAAAATCCAATTTTCAAAATACCACACCATTTCATGCTCGTTTTATAATTAAACTATAAATTTATATGCTCAAACTTCGTATTTAATACATTCTATGTTGTTTATTGTCAAATTGAATCATTAGAAATATTTAATTTCTGTGAAAATTAATTAAAAATAAAATTTAAGTTGGTTTGAAGATATGGGTTGTTACAATCTCCCCTACTTAAAACTTTTTCGTCTTTGAAAAAGAAATGTAGCTAAAAGTTGTTTTACTAACCAACTCAACTTTCATTCTGGCTTGAGTTCTTCAACTTTTCAGTTTCTAAGAGCTTTCAATTTTCCTGAAATTTGGCTAACACCTTAAATTTCTGAAACATTTCGCCATAACCTCCTTTGTACGGTGTGATCTGAACAAATTTACTGGGCCGTATTAGGCACCCAATAAATCAATATATCACATACAAATCAATTGTGCACACCATTATGAGTTATATACCCTTCTCTCCCCATGGCCACTCTCCATAACTAAAACAAGAGAGACGTGTGTATTTTTGTCATCTCAAGATCTGTGTAGGGTTTGTTATTAAATCCTACAATTTATCGTTATAGGATATTAAGTCCATAATTAGTCCTCAGTTCCACCTATATTTTATTTCTTGTCATACAAGCATCGTGCTCATACGATACTCCAAATCTCATCATATAAGCACCAAATGCTTATATGGAATATGATACGCTATGCTATCTTTAGTAGTATGGTATGCGGGGTAGTCTATAATTTATTTGTTACTGTTCTATGGTGTGTGTTTCATTTCACATAATGCAACCATCACAGCGCATCCAAATCATTTATAGTAGTTTAATAATAATAAAACTGCACAACCAACTTATAAAGGTGCACCTGTTTCTCGGGCCCGCAAATTTATTTCTTCATTCAGCATCAAATCAATAACCTGCTTAACAAGTATATGCATATATATATATATATATATATCTACTTATGACTAATTTTCAATTCAACTTAACATTAAATTTGATTTGGCTTAATTTACCTTTCATTTTCATATTGGTTTTATTATTCCAATATTTTTATTAGTTAAACTAATAATCACACGTCACAACCAGCAATCAATTAGTTGGTTAGCTTTTCAAATATATATTTTTATATACTTAAAAATCATATTTCCAATGCCAATCAGAAACAATAAACTCTAACTAAGTTTTGGTTCTCACACCAGTCAATTGAAATCATATAGATATCCCACTTTCGAAACTCAAAAATAAAGTATTGATGTTATACAGTCATCAATAGAATCATCCCTTGGCAACTACAATGTGATTCTATATCTACCTAGTATATTTAAGACCTCATACATACGTTCACGAGACATATATGCAAAATTTACTTATACTCGATAGTACAAAATCAAATAAAATACTTAAATCTTATAATAAGAAGTAAAATTTCAAAACTAAATTCATTTTATAAATAACACCCTTCAAACTCATTATAGGACGCTACTGATCCCATCTCTAATGAGTTATTCTTATAGGATATTACTAATCTTAACACTGATGAATTCTTTCGTTTGGTTCTAATGTGTAACGACCCGCATTCTACGCATCAGGGGATCGTAGAATATTTATTTCTTTCACATACGAAGTCGTATGGTCGTGTAACTTAGGGAGATGACTATTGAGGTCATTTCCCATGTTCACAATTTTTGCCAACTTTTAAATGACCGTTTTGCCCCAAGCTGATCTTGTTTCGGCCATAACTTTTGATTGGAAAGGAGTTTTGACCTGAAACCACTTCCATTAGATCCGGATGATGGTTTAACTTTACGTAGAGTGGTCATATGTGAAAAATGGACTTACGTTTTCGGAGATATGGCTGAAATAAGGTTTAGAAGGTGAAAAACTGCTTAACCGGGCCAAATGAGGTGATTAGTGAATCGTCCCATAACCCATTTCAGAAATAGGGTTATGGGGAGGCTGAATTGAGTTAGGTTTTCATTCTATTTCAGTTTTCTAGCTGCCACTTACGTCTTAGAAATCCTAACAATAGCCTCCACCTTCTAATTTCATCCCAAATCGCTCTTTAATCAAGGATTAAGCTTAGCAACATCAAATCAAGGAGAAATAGCACCATTTCAGTGTTAGAGCTGCTGTTAGACATTGGTATTCGCCAAAATCAGAGGAGTTTCAGTTCTGAAAGTTTCAATCGTGGCAAAGGCGAGTGATTAGCCTTGTTTTTACACTAATTATGGTTAATTAAGGGTAATTAATGTTAATTAGCGAATTTAAACATTATTAAATTCTGGAATAATGTTTAGAAATTCTTAAACACCGTTTTAAACCTCTATTGGAAGTTGGGTTAATTTGTTTTAGTTTTGCTAATCCTATCATTAGATTTTCTTAAACATGATTAAGGGGAAAACAAGGGTTCTTTGGTATGTTTGATCCATTTTAATACATTAGATTATTGTTTTGGTGTTTATGGTTGATTCCCTATGTTGATATTACTGTTTGGAATGTTTTATGGTTGCTTAGTGAAGTTAGATTGGTCGAAAATGTCGTCTTATGGCATAAAACAGTCGTTGGAAAAGTTGCAGGAAATTTGTGCAAGAACCGGATCGGATCGCCCCCTCTGAACCGACCCGATTGTGAGCTCTACCCCACGAGCCGATCGAATCGAGCCCATGTATCACGAGCCATAGAGCACCACACACCACGAGTCACTAGATGTTCCTCACCTCTTCGAGTTGATCGCATCCACGAGCAGATTGCCTTGAAGATCATGAGCCAAGACAAGTCAGCACTTGAAGACCATGACCCAACCCGGTGACCTGGGTAGATACACCCGACCCGACCCAGTTGGGTAGCCACGACCTGAACCCGAGTGGTGATCACGAACCGATTCGGATGGAGGAAGAAGACGAGCCTACCCAGAGGAGGAACCCGACCTGATCCAAAGGGGAGATCACGATCCGAACGTCAACCTAGATGGAGCATCACGACCGCACTGAACCAAGGAGATTGAGCGCGAGGCATGAGCCACGAACCAAATGAAGACTGATTCGGAGCAGAGCAAAACCCGAGATGCAAAGGTAGTCCAAATGAGAAGTTTGTACTCAAGATCCAGATGGGAACTAACTAGTCAACTTCATGATTAGGCTTTGCTGCGGGACGTGTGCAAAGGGGTTATCGATATCCATAACTTTGGTTCACCACTTAGAGACGGGTTAGTAGCTATTGATCAGTGCAATGGGGTCGTAGTGACTCCATAGAGCAAAGTGATCGTAGCAAAAGATTAGGTGATTGAGTGGTGGGTATCGTATGCTTTACGCATTGAGTGAGACTTGTGAAGGTGATTGCTATGTTTGATGTTTGCTATCACCATGACACCCAAACACCCCATTTACACCTTGTGTTGGTGTCACCTTAGAGTATTGTACATCCTGTAGTGCAAACTCTTTGGTTGTAGGTCCAGGTTCAAGTATGATTGGATTATACCTGTTATTGTTCTTCTTTGTTGCTTATTGCTCATACCAAACTTTTGTCCGACCCAGAGTTTTATGTCTCTTCTCATTACTCTGGGTGCTCCTAAACGAGCAGACTAGAGATAGGTCAGGTGGATAAGCACGAGTAGATGTCCAGAGACGAGCAGGAGGCTTACACGTACTATTCTATATATATGCTCCTTGTGTCGCTGCTGGTCACTACTTTGGGCATTAGTAGTGTACCTTTCCTTTACTTTGCTTTGGAGACAGTTTTAAAAGTTGTAATAAAGATGATGTGGAACATAAGTTGTATTTGGATTTTCCGCTGCTATGATGGTTTAGTTTTCAGCTTATGCACTGTCTCGCCTGTTTTATGTCATGTATGTTATTATTATATTTTTTTCCATGCATTGTGAGACATTCTACTGGTTCCTTGCTAGTTCAAATTCCCTTCTTTTCCTTTCTTTGGTGACCGTCCCGTGCTGGTTGGACATTGGTACAGCGCACTTTCATTGGAAATGTCGGCTGGTGCAGGGCGGGCCGTCACATTTGGTATCAGAGCTCTTGGTTGTGTAGTTAACATAGGGAAAGACACCAGGGAGAGATAGTATACGTATATGAGAGCGCGTATTTGTGATATTTTGGTTATTAAAAGCTATATATATATATATACTATTAGTATATCTTAGGATGGAGTCGCACTGCACTTGCACCACTGAAGAGATGATTAATCCTTTTCTCCTTACAAATTGAACGATGAGCCGATATACTAGGGGTACTTGTATAGGATCTAACAATGGGAATGTTCCTGATATGAGGACGATGTTCACGGACCTCATGAGAGAAATGCTTAGGGATGTTCAGAGGGCAGCTCCTAATGCTGCAAGTGGTGGTGGTGCAGTGGTGCAAACGCCTAGGGTCGATTTCGCTAAGCTTATCAAGGATTATACTAGTCTTGGCGGGAAGCCATTCCATGGAACGGAGTCGGCTACGGATATTCAAGATTGGTTGGATAGTTGTGAGCACATCTTCGAGGACTTGGGAATCGATGTTGCCATTAAGAGAAAGTTAGCATCGCGTCAACTTCAAGGACGAGCCATGAATTGGTGGAATGCTATTAAAGCAGCTACTCCTGAAGATCAAGTTACTTGGAATCAGTTTATGACTCGTTTCAGCGAAAAGTTCATTCCAGCTGCTCACAAAAATTTGAGTTGTTTAGGAAATTTTGGAGCTTAAGCAGAATGGTAGGGCAGTCTCGGAATATATTGCTGAGTTCTATACTTTATCGAAGTATGGATTGTCTCTTATCGACATGGCCGTGAAGAAGAACGAGAAGTTCATAACTGACTTAGATGAGTACTTAGGGGAAAGGCTGATAAACCACATCGACGAGATGTTCGAGTCTATAGTGGGGAAAGCATTGAGATCGGAGAGTCTATACCCTAAGTCAAAGGCCGATCTTGCTATTGCATCTATAGAGGAACCAAAGCCGCAAACAAGCGGTGGAGGTAAGAAGGAGTCTCAGAATAAAAGAAAACAAGATCATACCAAGGATGTTCAGAAAAAGAAGGACAAGAAAGTTAAAGAGTGCTTTAGTTGTGGCAAGAAGGGCCACTATGCTAGAGATTGTCTGGAGAAGCCTGGGGAAAAGAAGTGCTTCAATTGCGGCCAAGTGGGACATTACAAGGATAAATGCCCGCAACCCCTAAAGAGAAGCAGATTCTGAAAGCATATGCTATCAACGTTGTTCCTTCTTTGTCGAATGCCCCAACTGCAGCGGAGAAGGGAAAGGGCGTCATTATTTGAGGTATGCTTTCTATTTATGATGTTTATGTTCTAGTTTTTTTGATAGCGAGGCATCTCATTCCTTCATATCTAGTGACCTGGTAGATAAGCTGGGATTGGAACCCGAGATTGTCGATAGATATTTAGTTATTACGAACCCGATCGGTGGCTCGACTAGCCTTTGCATGATTTGTTGTAATGTGGTCTTATCGAGTTATGGATGTATGTTTGCTTGTGATTTCATAGATTGTCTGAATTCGGAGGAGATGTTCCTTGAGTGTTTGCCTGATATTGGTTTAGGCCTTTGGGGCTTATATTTAGGGAATGTCGAGTTCGACTAGGATGGTTTGCGTGAGATATAAGTAGTTGTTGTGATTTCCATTGAATGATATCTCGGCTTACTCGAGGAGTGATGTGCAGCCGTGACATGATAAGACTGTTCAATGGTATCGGCTGATGCGAGTTAGACTCGATAGGGTTATGAGATGACTCAAGTGGGACTCAAGAAAGATGCAAAGTAATGGATTGTTTAGGAGCCTATGTTGATGTTCTTTTTAAAGGAATAGGATGTGTTCGTTGATCTTAGAGATGCAACGAATAGGGAGATGACTCACGCTGGATTAGAGTTTATCGGTAATGGATCCTCAAGACTGGGTCTGAATTTATGGGTAATAGATTGACTCGAGTTGCACTCGAGAAGGCTACAAGGAAATAGATCGGCTCGAGTTGGACTCGAGAGGGCAGCAAGATAATGGAAAGACTTGGGTGGGACTCAAGTGTTTTAGGCGGACTAGAAGCAGGAGTATCTAGGAACGCCCATTACCTTGGATCCTTTAGACGTGATCTAGTTATCTGTGGAGGATAAACGTACATTAGACATACGGTAGTCCGTAAGGAGGCGAGGCTTCCATTAGCCTTGGGATTGGTTGGACCAGTCAAGTAGGCATCGATGTATGTATAGAGGAGGGGCTTCCGTTAGCCTTGGGATTGGTTGGACCAGTCAAGTAGGTATCGATGTGTGTATGGCTTTAAAAGGTGATAGATAGGACATGTTTGATGGATGCTATGGTTGCTATGTTTGTTCATGTTTTATTCCCTTGAGTAGACTATCAACTGTAGTATTCTGATAATCGGGAACGAGGAGATGACGGTATACACAGATATATGTGGTACCAGACTTGGTGTTGTACTAATGCATTGAGTAGGAGACATGCCAGTTTAGGTGCTTTGTTTCTTGAATGAAAGTAACAAGAGTATATCATAGGATATGATTTCAGACCTAATTATGGATTGGATCCAGAAATGTTAACAAGTTTGACGATCAAATCGACTTTGATTGAGAGAATTGGTTCCAGTCATAGGGACGATCCTAATCTATTAGAAATCATCTCCAAGGTAGAGATAAGCATCAAAAGTGAGAAGATGAACAAGTATGGACTTGATCGAGAAAGATGGCTTTGAAAGAATGATAGATTAGTTGTACCCAATGTCAATGGATTGAGAGATGAAGTTCTTAGAGAATGTCATCAGTCAAGACTGACTATATATCCCGGTTGGAACAAAATGTATCGAGACATGAAGCAGACCTGCTATTGGGAAGGGATGAAGAGAGACGTTGGAAAGTTTATCCCCAAGAGTATAAATTGCCAGTTAGTTAAAGTTGAACAAAGGAAGCCTAGTGGTTTGTTACAACCGTTGAAAATTCCCGAATGAAATTGGGAATAATTCGATGGATTTCATAGACGGTTTACCAAGGATTAGATCGGGCTATGACAGTATTTGGGTGATTGTGGATCAATTAACCAAGAGTGTAAGGTTTATACTAGTCAAGTCGAATAGAACGACAACTAAGTTAGTAAAACTGTATACGATGTAGGTAGTGATATTTCATGGAGTACCAAAAGGCATTGTGGGTTACCGACATCCATTATTTACTAGCGGGTTTCGGAAGAGCATGCAAGAGGATTTAGGATCAGAATTACATCTCAATACCGCGTATAATCCTCGAACTGATGGTTAAACAGAGAGGGTGAATCGGGTATTAGAAGTTCTATTAAGAGCTTGTATATTGGATTTTTGGTGGATCATGGGATGACCATTTGCTTCTAGTTGGATTCGCATATGATAATAGTTATCAATCTAGTATTGGTATGGCTCCATATGAAGCTTTGCACGGAAGACCGTGTAACTCACCATCATGTTGGTTAGAAACCGGTGAGAAATTTGTGCTTAGGCCAGATGTGATTAGAGAAACCTCAGATAAGATTAAAGTTATTCGACAACGAATGAAGGTTTCCCAAGATAGGCAGAAGAGTTATGCTAATAAGAGGAGGAGGGATTCAAAATTCTCCATTGGTGACTTGGTGTTTGTCAAGATTTCTCCATTAAAAAGCGTGATACGGTTTGGTAGGAGAGGCAAGTTAACACCAAGATTTGTTGGTCCATTCCCAGTTCTCGAGCAAGTTGGGAATTTGGCATATAAAGTTGAATTAACAGAGAAGATGGCAGGAGTTCATAATGTATTTCATGTTTCCCAGTTAAGAAAATTCATGCATGACCTGATGCGACTATTTCACCTAATCAGTTGGATGATATCGAAGTAGAACCTGAGGCGGTTAGGAACCGCAAACCGATTCGTATTATAGAGCATGATACGAAGCAACTTCGAAGGAAAGCGGTGAATCTAGTCAAATTTCAGTGGGGCGAGAATGAGAATGACTGTACTTGGGAGACAGAGGAGAGAATTAGGAAGACATATCCAGAACTCTTTGCCTGGTAAGATTTTAATCGCAGTTTAGTTTTCCGCATGCTAGGATAGACTTGTTTGTCGTTTTTCATGTTTGATTGTTGTGAGTGGTTGGTAGGTATGTGGGATCCTTTACTTATTTCTTAGTTAAGGAATTTCGGGAGCGAAATTTCTTAAGGGTGGAGAATGTAACGACACGCATTCTACGCATCAAGGGATCGTAGAATATTTATTTCTTTCACATACGAAGTCGTATGGTCATGTAACTTTGGGGGATGACTATTGGGGTCATTTTCCATGTTCATGATTTTTGCCGTTTTTTAAATGACCGTTTTACCCCTAGTTGATCGTGTTTCGACCATAACTTTTGATTGGAAAGGAGTTTTGATCTGAAACTACTTCCATTAGATCTGGATGATAGTTTACCTTTCCGTAGAGTTTTCATATGTGAAAAGGACTTACCGTTTGGGAGATATGGCTGAAATAAGGTTTAGAAGTTGAAAAACTGCTTAACCAGGCCAAATGAGGTGATTAGTGAATGGGCCTATAACCCATTTCGGGATTAGGATTATGGGGAGGCTGAAATGAGTTAGGTTTTCATTCTATTTCAGTTTTCTAGCCACCATTTACCTCTTAGAAACCCTAACAATGGCCTCCAACTTCTAATTTCATCCCAAATCGCTCTTAATCAAGGATTAAGCTTAGCAACTTCAAATCAAGGAGAAATAGCATCATTTCAGAATTAGAGCTACTGTTAGACATTGGTATTCGCCCAAATCAGAGGAGTTTCAGTCCTGAAAGTTTTAATTGTGGCAAAGGTGAGTGATTAGCCTTGTTTTTACACTAATTATGGTTAATTAAGGGTAATTAGTGTTAATTAGTGAATTTAAACATAATTAAATTATGGAAAAATGTTTAGAAATTCTTAAACACCGTTTTAGACCTCTTTTGGAAGTTCGGGTTAATTTGGTTAAGTTTTGCTAATCCTATCGTTAAATTTGCTTAAACATGATTAAGGGGAAAACTAGGGTTCTTGGGTATGTTTGATCCATTTTAATACATTAGATTGTTGTTTTGGTGTTTATGGTTGATTCCCTATGTTGCTATTACTGTTGGAATGTTTTATGGTTGCTTGGTGAAGTTAGATTGGTCGAAAATGCTGTCGTATAATGTAAAATAGTCACTAGAAAAGTTGTAGGAAATTTGCGCAGGAATAGGATCAGATCGCCCCCTCAGAACCGACCCGATCGTGAGTTCTACCCCATGAGCCGACCGGATCGAGCCCATGTACCGTGAGCCGTGGAGCACCATACATCACGAGTCGCTAGATGTTCCTCACCTCTTCGAGTTGATCGCCACGAGCAGAGCATCCATCTAGCCGATCGCCTTGAAGATCGTGAGCCAAGACAAGTCAGCACTTGAAGACCACAACCCGACTTGGTGACCTGGGTGGATATACCCGACCCGACCGACCCGACCCAATTGGGTAACCACGACCCGAACCCGAATGGTGATCATGAACCGATCCGGATGGAGGAAGAAGACGAGCCTACCTAGAGGAGGAACCCGACCCGATCCGGTGGGGTGATCACGATCCGAACGTCGACCTAGGTGGAGCATCACGACTGAACCGAACCAAGGAGTTTGGACGCGAGGCATGAGCCATGAACCACGAACCACATGAAGACCGATCCGGAAGAGACCCAAACCAGAGATGCAAAGGTAGTCCAAATGAGAAGTTTGTACTTAGGATCTAGATGGGAACCAACGAGTCAACATCATGGTTGGGCTTTGTTGCGGGACGTGTGAGTAGGGGTTATCGATATCCATAACTTTAGTTCACCACTTAGAGATGGGTTAGTGGCTATGGATCAGTGCAATAGGGTCATAGTGACTCCATAGAGCAAAGCGATCGTAGTAAAAGATTGGGTGATCGAGTGGTAGGTATCGTATGTTTTACGCACTAAGTGAGACATGTGAAGATGATTGCTATGTTTGATGTTTGCTATCACCATGACCCCCAAACCCCCCATTTACACCTTGTGTTAGTGTCACCTTGGAGTATTGTACATTATGTTGTGCTAACTTTTTGGCTGCAGGTGCAGGTTCAGGTATGAACTGATTATACCTGTTATTGTTGTATTTTGTTGCTTATCGCTCATACCAGATTTTTGTCTGGCCTAGAGTTTTATGTCTCTTCTTAGTACTCTGGGTGCTCCTAAACAAGCATACTAGAGACAGGCCAGGTGGATATGCACGAGTAGATTTCCGTAGACGAGCAGGAGGCTTACACGTACTATTCTATATATATGCTCCTTGTGTCGCTGCTGGTCACTACTTTGGGCATTAGTAGTGTACCTTTCCTTTACTTTGCTTTAGAGATAGTTTTAAAAGTTGTAATAATGATGATGTGGAACATAAGCTATATTTGGATTTTCTGCTGCTATGATGGTTTAGTTTTCAGCTTATGCACTGTATCGCCTGTTTTATGTCAAGTATGTTATTATTATATTTTTATTCCATGCGTTGTGTGACATTCTATAGGTTCCTTGGTAGTTCAAATTCCCTTCTTTACCTTTCGTTGGCGACTGTCCCGTGCTGGTTGGACATTGGCATAGTGCACTTTCATTGGCAATGTCGGCTGGTGCGGGGCAGGCCGTCACATAATGTGTCTTGTTCTCGAGCATTGTAAACCAAAGCTCTGATACCAAGCTGACTCGACAGAAATCCCTGACCGACCTAGACTGAACGAGAATGCAGACTGTGTGAGAACACGATGCATCATAACATAGAACAACAGAACTTTTCATTGTTATGGTATCAATTTACATCAAAATACAAGAATATCATAGTACGAATAAATATTACATAGCAGAAAAATAATATCATAGATTAATAATTTACATATCAGGGAAAATAAAATGTATAAGTACAATGCGTAGCGGAAATACGTTAACTAACACATCTGAAAGAAATAAAGAGATACAAAGCTTCCGATTATAGCTCCAGATGTAAACCAGGATCCTATTAAATTGAAATCTACAAAACCAAAAACTACTAGCTGCCCATGCAGAAAATGTAGGCGCCCAGGTTTTAGGTTGAAACAATAAACTCTGAGTCAGTCATAGGACTTGTGTGAGAACTTAAAACATTTACTAAAATTTTACTTTTAAAATGGGGTAAATCATGGGGCCACGCCATATGACACGGAATGGGTTTACTCCACATGAATACCAATTCAAATATAAAACAAAGCAATGCTTTTTGAAAAATGAAGCTATTATAAGACTCAAGTCCCATCACACAATGTAATGCAAGCCGGAGGATAGAATTTTACCTTATAATAGCCAAACATGCTTGGAACATTTTAAAACAAGTCTTTTGATATTACTATAAGTGCTTAGTGCAGAAAAAACTTCAAATATAAATGTATTAATCATAGACGGCATAGTACCCCATCCTACTATGTCGCCATATAGGTTTACAACTAAAACCAAAAAGTTTAGCGTATTGGAAATTGGATTTCCATCATGATTCAAGGCAAGGGATGGCCTCCTTACCGATTTGGATCACCTACAGCAAGATGACCTAGGATCACATCTATGGTCAACCCTTGGATCCTGCAGGGCTGGTCCACTCTTACTTTTGTGGATTGGTTATTCCTAAACAATACGTTTCCCAGTCCTATTGGACCTCCAAAATTGTAACAACCAATAACATCCCATATTTTTTCTGGATATTTAAATTTCAATTTAAAATCAATAAAATGGAATAAAATTGGAAAAAAAATCAAATTTTGTTGACTTTAATGATGATGGTTCTGTAAATTGAATGTTAATGAATTTATCATGGTAAATTATTCAAACAAACCGAGATTTGCAAAGTGGGATTTTAATATACCCTTGGAATTTCAAATTTTATGATAAGATTTGGAATTGATAAATTTCCACGAATTTAGTTTTTAAATGAACATCATTTGAGGATATTCTAATTTACCGAAATTTTGGTATGAATATGGGTTTGATTCCTCTAAATTGAAAGAAATGGGGTTAAATGACAATTGAAATAAGATATTGAATTATGTAAACTCCATTGAGGCTGGGGTATAGATTTAAGCATTTGAAATTTGGAAGGAAGGAATGATTATGGTTAAATATATATATACACACACATTTGATTTCAAATAAATTATTCTTTCCTTAAATTTTATTATTAACCTTTACCTATAAACTATTTTATTATGAATAAATTTTTCCTTATAATTTATTGTTCAAACTATCTAGTAAACTTTTAATTTATGTATATACATAATATTTTAATTATTTTATTTATTTTAATTATTATATTATATATATATATATATTTATATAAGATTTTCTTATAAACATTTATTTTTGTAAGTATTTTAGAATTTTGTGAATTTCTTCCGAATGGAGAATGTTGAATTTAAACCGTTTGTTCAAATTGAGTTGAGATAAAATTTCATTCTATTTGAATATGAATCGATTTAAATCGATTTTTATATGGAAATATGAATTATATTCTTCTCGAATATAAATGGATCTCCTAAGAAATTTGAAATCAGTTGTTATGAAAATATATATTCTAGTTGAATATGAATGAATTGCGATAATAAATCGATTTGAAATAATTATAACCTTTGATGTGAAGTATATTCTTCTGGAATATAAATCGATTTGGGAATATTAAATGAGTATAATATAATGATATGAAAATATATTCTAGTTCAGAATATAACGGTTTGGGAATGATTGGGATATCTTGATATGAAATTTTAATTTGACCAAAACATGATATTTTGGATATAAAAAGAACCTGTGTGAAATGTAAAAGAACCGACCGATCTAGAAAATGTAAGCGTTGGTTGTTAAAGAGACCGAAGTTGGCAAATGGCATACTCTTTGTCAGTGTTGATACCACTTTGACAACTGTGAACATTATGACGTATCCAGAATGAGTATGATGACTTGGAGGTGATTATTGAATCGAAGGAGATGAACGATGACGAAATAGCCCTGACCTTCAGGTCAGAATTGAAATGACTAAAACCGGAGCTATACCATGACTAACTGAGGTAGCACCTTTGATCGGACACACTTCTTCGATACTATTTCTATGACTATGATGATGATGGTTTGGGCCCATTTGAATTGGGAGTGTGATCCGAGGTAGGCGGTAGTGGCTGCTATGCATTACCATCGGTCCGGGAGTGCAATTGATAGAATCTTACCCTGGACATTTCCTCGAGTGCCTTGTTATATTTATCCATATCGAGCCCCATACGATTTGGATTTAGCATCACCTTCTATGGAGTGCCCTCTGATAACACAAGTACAGTTAATTTACGGTACTGTATAGACTGTTGATGTCTGTAAACGGCATAAGGATAATATGGTAATCCCGCTTATGCTATTTTTATGATATTTACTTTACTGGACAGACACTATCATAATAGCGTATTATACTATGTATGTATTAGTTTAACGGATCCTTGAGAGTTGGAAAAAAATCCTGTAACATCTCTTGAGTTACTGTACCCATGACACTGATGTTATTTCGTATTTTAATTTGACTAATATGAGAATGATTTAGTGCTGATCCGAGTGTTTGTTGTGTTTTCTTTTTATGCAATACGCTCGGGTCAGCCAATGTTGCAGTTAGCGAAGATTTCCATATCTTGGAGACGAAGACGAAGATTTGGCATATACTTAATATATGTATGTATTTCCACTGTATTGTATTTCCGCTGTCTTGTTATGTATATTTGTAAATGTGCAACTCTGATAATCGCTGTAAATGTGCAACTCTGATAATGTGCAACTCTGATAACCGCTATATATTTCGTTTAACACCCCACGTCCATTAATGTCACTCACAAAGGGAATGCATTAACTTCCATGGAGGTTATAAGTGAATATAGAACAGAAAAATTACAACAAGACAGATAATAAGTAGTACTTGAAAACTTAAAACATCATTTTATTGCAGCGGAAACATGTTTATTACATCACAAAACCATTAATCAGAGTCAAGTACATTATCCATCTTCATAAAACAAAATGCATAATCCCATTACACAAAAATAGCCATTAAAGAAGATAACAAGCTGGACTTTACTTCAAGGGTCCAAGCTTTCCAAAGAGATGAAGCAATCCAATCAAGCTCCACTAGAGCTGGGTCCAACCTGAGGACCTGGAGGGGAAAAAAGGATAGAAATGGAGGGGGTCAGACATAAAGTCTGGCGAGTATGATAATTCTAGCAATACTATTATCAAAATAACTAGACTAAGGCATAAACTAAAGGACAAGTAAATGTTTATGAACTATTAGGAAGATAAAGATAGCGTTTAAGATAACGTTGAAGATAACGGTAAAGACATACCTAATTACTAACGAATAATTACTATACTGCACCGCACATTACTACACTGCACCGCACCAGTCACCCTAAAGGTTGATCCCACTTGCTTCACACAGAAACATATAAATAGCCTTACGTACCCCTAGCTGACTACATAGGTGCCGTCTGCCCCTATCTCCACTAGGTGTACCCCATTACCCACTTTCGATCGGCTCCCTACTCGTAGATACCCGTGCTGGCCCCACAGTGGGGTGTATCACGCCCTTAAAGTGGCAACCCGATACAACTTGAGAATGAACGGCTTATACCTACATGATGCAACAACGTCTTACCTACCAGCCCGGGTCCACACACGCATATGAAACCCGTTGGAATTGCGTTGCCACCGCTCCCCGTTTTGGCCTCTTATAGTCAAGCTCAGTATGCGTGTCCCGTCCTCGACTTGGGTCGAGCCCACAAAGATACGTTTGGGGATACTGGTTGAAATGGGCCCCCACAAGCTACCCACCTAAGCTTGTCATTAATATATCCCACTTAACCCTCTTAGTCATGTTCATTTACATGTGTGTTTGGTTAAGTCTTACTAATCATATTTCACATGCCACTAAGGGCACCCACTATATTCCTCATGCCACCCAAGGCACCTACTTAACCCCCATGTCCCACTTTACATGTTTATCTGGTTAAGTATTTCTTAATTCATTCAGACCACAACCTCATAAAGACCTGTCACATTAGACTGGCATTTATGGCAGCTGGATTTGCCGGGCGGTTCCGGGCAGTCTTACACCATAAAAGAGTCTAACCTCGTGTCTTTACAACTGTTATGCTTTAGTTTAGGCCTAGGACCTCTCACATTGTGCTGACATTTGTGACCACTGGATTTGCCGGGAGGCTCCGGGCAGGTTTACGTCACAAACGAGTCCAACCTCGTGTCCTAAGCATTGATTGTCAACTTTCAATCTTTTACCCCAGTTTTAATAATTCCCTATCCAAATTATTAATTGAGTCCACTTTTATTGATGCCCATAATTGACTCAATTATGGTCATCAACTCATGGTATGCAAAATCATATCAATTGCACCCCCAACATCTTATTATTAAATCCTTAATATTACCCCTACCCCACGTTTATACGTTCGCTTATTCAATGCATAATATAGGATAGACTTGAATAGTCTAACACATAGCACAAAGTTAAATTATCACAACATATAGACAATTAAAATAAATCTAATCATAATAGGGGTGAAACTTGCATAAACTATGCTTGTTAAGGATCAAACGGTGTCAACTTGTTAAATGTCACAATTTACATGATATGATCATAGCCCAAACATAAACTTGCATATGGGGTTTATAGGCAACATAATGATGGTGTGAATTAGCATAGGATATCACATATGTCATAGCATAATTCTAGACGTCATAATAGGTGTCATGGCATATGTTCATAACTTTTCTAATCAATCAAACTTGCATATGTAACTTGTCATATAGATCAACATAGCCCAAACATGATGATTTAATTAATATGAACTAACTAGCATAGATAGTAACATCATGGCTTTTTACATGTATGATTCATCGCAACTTAGCATAGAAACTTTCAACATACATAACATCATCATAGCATGATTTACAACATATAGTATATCATCACCACATAGCATAGGATTAATAACATACATGATAGCATATGACAATTCACATCATCTACTCACAACGCATTCATGACTTAACCTAACTAAAATGATAATAATCTTGTTAAGACTATCATACTCACAATTAGAGAAGAAAAAAGAGTTTTGCTTTGCCTTAGGGTTGAGAGAATTAGAATTGAATTAGCTTTTCTTCTGTCTTAGTTGGCGGCGGCTATGCTGAATTCCATGGCGACGGCATGACGGAAGCTCTTCTATTTTTAATGATGTTTAGGGGTAGTATTAGGGTGTATTTATAGGTGTAGTCAGTTTTTTTAAGCCTTTAGATAAACCCTAGGATAGATTAGAGCCATCAGATTTCGTCACAGCCCCGAAAACCCAGCCCTAAAACCCATTCAGGTGCACCCAGGTCGCCTGGGCTCGACCAGGGAGGTCGACCCCTAGGTCGACCCTACGGTCGACACCCATGTCGTCCTGGTGGGCAGGTCGACCCCCAGGTCGACACCCATGTCGACCTGGTGGGCAGGTCGACCCCCAGGTCGACCTGGTCTGGGCGGGAATTTTTCCCGCCCAGCCTGTTTGGGCTGAATTTTCGAAATTTGAATTTTCTGAATCTGTTTTGAATTTTCTGAAACTTCCGATGGCCATAATTTCTTCATACGAAGTCCAATTCACGCAAACTCGGAATCTATTTCAACCAGAATTCCGAGACGAAAATAATGGCGCAACCCGTTTCCCACAATTCTCACGTCTGAGATTAGTTATTCTTTAATTTGTGGATATTAATATTAACAGAATTACGGGGTGTTACATTCTCCCCTCCTTAAAGTATTTTGTCCCCGAAATCTTCAAGTCAAGAAGAATGTATATCCTAACATCCAAACAACCATCTACTTAACCATCAAACACAAGCATCCATTGTCCTTATAGACTTCTAATGCTTTCATGTTTAAATGCACAGTGTGTGTATATGTCCTTATCTAATGCAAAATCAGGCGGTCCACTGATTCAGTTGACCTCCTTTAATGCAAACCATGATAGTGCCATGCGTCCATTATGTATGCAAAAGTTCCCTAATGCTACATATTATTTCTACATGCATGCACAACCATTCACCAAAATGCGGTATCCATATGATAGTACAACCATTATACATCCATTTTACTAAATACAACCATTTATATGCAATATGCAGTATGAAGTAACTGAGCCGATCTAGTGCCTAATAGTGTGTGTATATGCGTCCACGAGCAAACACTTGCATCCACTTTACATTCATCATACATAACATGTCTCAAACACTTGTTTCAACCATAGGATGATCCTAACTAAAGGTCAAGAATACTAGCGAGAGGATACACTAAAGATAAGATAAGTACAAGATAAACGATAAAGGAGAAATTAAAAGACATACCCTAAAAAAGAAAAGGGTATCGTGAATGCGTCTTCTCTTTTGTCTCCCAAGTAGCGTTGCTCTCGTCGTCTCCCCATTGTACTTTGACTAGTCTGACCTCTCGATTTCTTAGCTTCTTAATCTCTAACCCAAGAATGCGCGTTGGAGCTCATCGAATCATCGCGTCCCACTCGATCTCCACCTCTCTAAGCAAGCTCGGCTCTACCACTTCTACGGTCTCGTGCAAGCACTTCCTTAAATGCGACACATGGAATACGTCGTGTACACCACTAAGTCTCTCAGGCAGCTCCACTCTATACGCCATCTGTCCAATCTTCTCTTTAATAGGAAACGGTCCTACGAACCTTGGTGCTAACTTCCCAACAGACCCAAAGCGAACAACGTTTCGTAATGGAGACACTTTGATAAAGACCATGTCCCCAACTTCAAACTTGAGATCTGTCCTCCTCTTATCCGCATAAGATTTCTGCCTATCTTGCGCTGCTTTCATCCTCCTTCGAATCAAGTCGACCTTCTCCGAAGTCTCCCTAATCATATCGGGCCTAAGTAAGATCTTATCCGTATATTCCCACCAACATGTAGGTGAACGACAAGGTCGTCCATAAAGAGCTTCGAAAGGTGCCATGCCAATGTTGGACTGAAAGCTGTTATTATATGCGAACTCCACTAACGGAAGATGCTCTTCCCATGTACCCCCAAAGTCTAGGATACATAGCCTCAAAAGATCCTCTAGAATGCAATTTACCCTCTCAGTCTGGCCGTCCGTCTGAGGATGATATGCGGTGCTCAAACATAACTGAGTCCCTACCGCCTCTTGTAAGCTTCTCCAAAATTCGCTAGTGAAAATAGGATCGCGATCGCTCACTATGCCAGAAGGAACCCCGTGCAAACGAACTATTTCTCGGACGTATACAGAAGCTAACCATGGATCAGTCCTCTTACTTTTCACGGGAATGAAATGGGCGCTCTTAGTAAGTCTATCTACTATAACCCAAATCCCTGTATTACCCATCCTTGATCTTGGCAATCCATCCACAAAATCCATCGAGACACTTTCCCACTTCCATTGTGGAACCTCCAATGGGTGAAGCAACCCACCGGGTTTCTTTTGCTCCGCTTTTACTTGTTGGCACACCAAGCACCTAGCGACATACTCGGCCACATCTTTCTTCATGCCGGCCCAAAAGTAAACTCTCTTCATATCTTTGTACATCTTGTCCCCGCCGGGATGAATGGTCATCTTCGAACGATGTGCTTCGTCAAGAATAGTCTTCCTTTCTTTTGGTACACATTGTATACCGTCCCTACGTAACCAACCCTTATCATCTAGGGTATACCTACAGAGATGGCTTGAAGACTCCCCTCCTTTGAGCTTTTCTACTAACTCAACCAACTACGGGTTGTCTCGCTGTGCCTCGCCAATCCGTCCCAAAAGCGTAGGTCTGACCTCCAAGGATGTTAGCAAACTGGGTGCGAAGTCAACGGAAGGTATAAAATCAAACATAGAGATGAACTCTAAACTTCGCCGCTCAACAAACAAAGGACTTAAGGATAATCTTTTTCTACTTAAGGCATCGACCACCACGTTACCCTTGCCAGGGGTATATGCTATCTCAAAGTCGTAGGACGCCAAGAACTCCATCCACCTTTGATGCCTTAAGTTCAAGTCCTTCTGAGAGAATAGGTATTTTAGCGATTTGTGTTCAGTGAATAATTCGAATTTCTCGCCAAGAAGATAATGATGCCAAGACTTAAGCGCGAAAACAATAGCGGCCAACTGTAGGTCATGCGTGAGATAATTTTTCTCATGCGCTCTCAACTGCCTTCCACAATAGGCTATTACCCTACCCTCTTGCATTAAGACTGCGCCTAGTCCTGTCCCACAAGCGTCAGTATAAACGGTAAATGGCTTACTCCCGTCTGGCAGTACTAAGACTGGGGCTGAAGTCAAAGCTCTCTTCAAACGTTGGAACGCATCATCACAATCTACGTCCCATGTGAAAACTAGGTTCTTCTTCATCAAGCGTGTCAATGGAGCTGATATCTTTGTGAAGTCTTTGATAAACTTCCTATAGTAGCCAGCCAACCCCAAGAAACTTCTCACTTCAGTAGCATTTTTAGGGACCTTCCAATCTTGGATGGCCACCACCTTCGCGGGATCCACGGCTATCCCTTCTTTGGAAACCACGTGCCCTAAGAACCGTACTTCCTTCCTCCAGAAGTGACACTTAGAAAATTTAGCCTTAAGGCTATGCGCTCGAAGAGTCTCCAACACTTCCCTAAGATGTAGGGCATGCTCTTCCTCATCCTTAGAAAAGATCAAGATGTCGTCTACAAAGACTACCACGAATTTGTTAAGGTACTCCCTAAACACCCTACTCATCAAATCAACAAAATATGCTGGGGCGTTTGTTAAACCGAAGGGCATCACTAGCCATTCATAGAAACCGTTTGGAGTCCTAAAGGCAGTCTTGTCAATGCTATCCTCAGCCACTCTCAACTGATGGAAACCAATGGCAAAGTCCAACTGCGAAAACACTGAGGCGCCAACTTACTGATCGAAGAGATCGTCAATCCTCGGCAGTGGGTGTCTGTTCTTCTTAGTAGGCTTATTAAATTCTCTATAGTCCACACAAAGTCTAAGGGACCCATCCGCCTTCGTGGCAAATACTACTAGAGCACCCCACTCCGATATACTACGTCTTATGAACCCCTTCTCAAGCAACTCCTTCACTTGCTTATCGAGTTCCCTCCTTTCACGTGGAGCCATGTGGCGTACTGGCAAAGATACTGGTTTTGCATTATCCACAAGGTATATTCGAAAATCTATCTCCCGCTTCGGAGGTAAGCCCTTCACCTCCTCAAACACATCCGAATACTCTCGGACCACTCTAACAGATCGTAGATTTTCCTCAGACGCGTCAAGCGATTCTAAATAACTTGGCATAACGGAATTTATAGGATTACAAAAGATTTCGAGAGTGTTGGCAAGGCGAGTCACGAGCCTAACTACTCTCCTTTCACAATCAAGAACGGCCCCATTTCTGGATAGCCAATCCATTCCTAAAATTAGACCATAGCCCGTGAAGACCAACACATAAGCATCACATCTAAACTCAACGCTAAGTATAGAAATTTTCAAATCCAGACACATCATGGACAAATGAGCCGTGCCCCCAATTGGATTCGAAACAACTAAGGGATCCTCTACTAAACTGGTGTTTAAGTGCAGTGATTCAACTAATGATGTAGAGATAAACGAATGCGATGCGCCCGAATCGAATAAGGTACGGACAGGATGATCAAACAGAAAAACTAAGGTTCCAAAAGAAATGGTTCTACCTCGTTCTTGCAGCAGTGGGACCGCGAGAGCCTGAACTTGTCCCCTTGCCTGCCCTGGTGCTATAAGAGCCTGCACCTGTCCTCCCGAGGTAGCCCCTGCCCTCAACCCTTTCCTTAGGTAGTCCTTCACTAAATGTCCCGCATCGCCACAATGAAAACAGCCAGTCTTCTTTTTCTTTCGGCAGTCCTTGCTGAGATGGCCTGGGGTCCCACAGTTAAAACATTTCTTCTTTCCCTTGCCATTATTATCTTTACCACCCTTCTTGTTTTGCTTTTGTGGCTACTTCTGATCCCCTTTCTTCTCGGGTGCCTTATCATCTTTAGAGCTTTTCTCCTCATGCATGAGCGCCATTTCTACTATCTTCTCAAAGGTGGCCCCCATAGGGATGTGGGTCATGGCCAACCCTTGCAACGGTTCATTCAAGCCATTCACGAACCTTAGAGCCTTCTTTTTCGGCGTGTTTACTAAGTCCAAACCAAACCTTGCTAGCTAATTAAATTTGTTGACATTTTCTTTCACTGACGAGCTTCCTTGCTTCAATGTCAAGAACCTTTCCATATATTGATTTTCTTCCGCCCTAGAGAGAAACTTCGCCTCGAACCTACGTCTAAAATCCGCACAAGAGTCAACAGGACGCTCCCCATTAGTGACCTCCCACCAAAACGAGGCCTTTCCCTTCATTAGCCAAGCTGCTAATCTAACTCTCCTCCCTTCTTCCACTTCAAATATTTCTAGCAATTCTTCCACCTCCTTAAGCCAATCTCTAGCTTCCACAAACGTTTCTGATCCTTGAAAGGGTTTTACACCCATAGCTTTAAATTCCTTGCACGTCTTTGCAAAAGTATCTACGCGAGGAGGAGGAGGAGGAATGGGTGCAACTGGTGGTGGTGGAACATTGGTCGGACCTGCAGCGGCCCTAGCCTCTAACAGCCTCCTATACCATCCTGGTATCGTTACACCGTCAGGTAGGTTAAGATCTTCAGCCATGCTGAAACGAAAAAGGAAAGATTCAAAATGGAGAATTCGAAAGATAAAGATATATGGCTATCAGGTATTATGTTTTTCTTAAAAACCTTCCTCTTTAAATTTCTCAATAAAACATGTTTTTGAAAACATTTCTTCCAAAAATAACTATTTCTCTAAAGTATTTTTATCTGTTCTGGTAACCTTAAGCTCTGATACCACGTGTAACACCCCACGTCCATTAATGTCACTCACAAAGGGAATGCGTTAACTTCCATGGAGGTTATAAGTGAATATAGAACAAAAAAATTACAACAAGACAGATAATAAGTAGTACTTGAAAACTTAAAACTTCATTTTATTGCAGTGGAAACATGTTTATTACATCACAAAACCATTAATCAGAGTCAAGTACATTATCCATCTTCATAAAACTAAATGCATAATCCCATTACACAAAAATAGCCATTAAAGAAGATAACAAGCTGGACTTTACTTCAAGGGTCCAAGCTTTACAAAGAGATGAAGCAATCCAATCAAGCTCCACGAGAGCTGGGTCCAACCTGAGGACCTGGAGGGGAAAAAAGGATAGAAATGGAGGGGGTCAGACATAAAGTCTGGCGAGTATGATAATTCTAGCAATACTATCATCAAAATAACTAGACTAAGGCATAAACTGGAGGACAAGTAAATGTTTATGAACTATTAGGAAGATAAAGATAGCGTTTAAGATAACATTGAAGATAACGGTAAAGACATACCTAATTACTAATGAATAATTACTATACTACACCACACATTACTACACTGCACCGCACCAGTCACACTAAAGGTTGATCCCACTTGCTTCACACAGAAACATATAAATAGCCTTACGTACCCCTAGCTGACTACATAGGTGCCATCTGCCCCTATCTCCACTAGGTGTACCCCACTACCCACATTCGATCGGCTCCCTACTCGTAGATACCCGTGCTGGACCCACATTGGGTGTATCAGCCCCTAAAGTGGCAACCCGATACAACTTGAGAATGTACGGCTTATACTTACACGATGCAACAACGTCTTACCTACCAGCCCGGGTCCACACACGCATATGAAACCCGTTGGACTTGCGTTGCCACCGCTCCCCGTTTTGGCCTCTTATAGTCAAGCTCAGTATGCGTGTCCCGTCCTCAACTTGGGTCGAGCCCATAAAGATACGTTAGGGATACTAGTTGAAATGGGCCCCCACAAGCTACCCACCTAAGCTTGTCATTAATATATCCCACTTAACCCTCTTAGTCATGTTCATTTACATGTGTGTTTGGTTAAGTCTTACTAATCGTATTTCACATGCCACTAAGGGCACCCACTATATTCCTCATGCCACCCAAGGCACCTACTTAACCCAACGTCCCACTTTTCATGTTTATCTGGTTAAGTATTTCTTAATTCATTCAGGCCACAACCTCATAAAGACCTGTCACATTAGACTGGCATTTATGGCAGCTGGATTTGCCGGGCGGTTCCGGGCAGTCTTACACCATAAAAGAGTCTAACCTCGTGTCTTTACAACTGTTATGCTTTAGTTTAGGCCTAGGACCTCTCACATTGGGCTGACGTTTGTGACCACTGGATTTGCCAGGAGGTTCCGGGCAGGTTTACGTCACAAACGAGTCCAACCTCGTGTCCTAAGCTTTGATTGTCAACTTTCAATCTTTTACCCCAGTTTTAATAATTCCCTATCCAAATTATTAATTGAGTCCACTTTTATTGATGCCCATAATTGACTCAATTATGGTCATCCACTCATGGTATGCAAAATCATATCAATTGCACCCCAACATCTTATTATTAAATCCTTAATATTACCCCTACCCCACGTTTATATGTTCGCTTATTCAACGCATAATATAGGCTAGACTTGAATAGTCTAACACATAACACAAAGTTGAATTATCACAACATATAGACAATTAAAATAAATATAATCATAATAGGGGTGAAACTTGCATAAACTACGCTTGTTAAGGATCAAAAGGTGTCAACTTGTTAAATGTCACAATTTACATGATATGATCATAGCCCAAACATAAACTTGCATATGGGGTTTATAGGCAACATAATGATGGTGTGAATTAGCATAGGATATCACATATGTCATAGCATAATTCTAGACGTCATAATAGGTGTCATGGCATATGTTCATAACTTTTCTAATCGATCTAACTTGCATATGTAATTTGTCATATAGATCAACATAGCCCAAACATGATGATTTAATTAATATGAACTAACTAGCATAGATAGTAACATCATGGATTTTTACATGTATGATTCATCGCAACTTAGCATAGAAACTTTCAACATACATAACATCATCATAGCATGATTTACAACATATAGTATATCATCACCACATAACATAGGATTAATAACATACATGATAGCATATGACAATTCACATCATCTACTCACAACCCATTCATGACTTAACCTAGTTAAAATGATAATAATCTTGTTAAGACTATCATACTCACAATTAGAGAAGAAAAGAGAGTTTTGCTTTGCTTTAGGGTTGAGAGAATTAGAATTGAATTAGCTTTTCTTCCTTCTTAGTTGGTGGCGGCTATGCTGAATTCCATGGCGACGGCATGACGGAAGCTCTTCTATTTTTAATGATGTTTAGGGGTAGTATTAGTGTGTATTTATAGGTGTAGTTAGTTGTTTTAGGCCTTTAGATAAACCCTAGGATAGATTAGAGCCGTCAGATTTCGTCACAGCCCCCAAAACCCAGCCCAAAATCCCATTCAGGTGCACCGAGGTCACCTGGGCTCGACCAGGGAGGTCGACCCCCCGGTCGACCCTAGGGTCGACACCCATGTCGACCTGGTGGGCAGGTCGACCCCCAGGTCGACACCCATGTCGACCTGGTGGGCAGGTCGACCCCCAGGTCGACCTGGTATGGGAGGGAATTTTTCCCGCCCAGCCTGTTTGGGCTGAATTTTCGAAATTGGAATTTTCTGAATCTGTTTTGAATTTTCTGAAACTTCCGATGGCCATAACTTCTTCATACGAAGTCCAATTCACGCAAACTCGGACTCTATTTCGACCAGAATTCCGAGGCGAACATAATGGCGCAACTCGTTTCCCACAATTCTCATGTCTGAGATTAGTTATTCTTTAATTTGTGGATATTAATATTAACAGAATTATGGGGTGTTACATTTCCACTGTTTCAAAACTGATAGTTATTTATTATATTTGTCCTTCCGTTGTGAGAACTCCGTTATTGTTTTTCTCTCCTTTCTTCTTTTCCCAGTAACTGCCTGTATTTATGATTTGTTTGGGTCGACATGTATAGCTTATTGTCTATTCGAACGGTCAAAAAAAAAATTCAGGTCATTACACAACCCGAATTTTCTGAATCAATTTAAAATTTTTATTTTAGCTATTTTAATGGACTTTAAAGATTTAAAATGATTTATTTTGAGAATCATCAATCTAAAATTTATTTAAATCGAAGTTAGAACATATATATTTATATTAATTATAAAACGAGCTCGAAATGCCACGGTAGTTTGAAAATTTGATTTTTAACTTCAAATGAATCTACAAAATTCGATATAAATCGGATTTTAGAATTGGAGAAAACAAGAAACATTAGAATATTTTGAATTGTAATTTTCTAACAAAGGCAAGAAACAGAGATTTCACTTTATAAATGGTAAGTTATGTACAGTTTAAAATTCAGAATAGTCGCTATGGAATTTATATATATCTTAATATAATATATAGCCCTTAAAAATAGCCATTTTGCAAACGAATTCTTTTTCGATGAAACCACTTTTGTTGGGTCCGGAATGTCAAATTATTGTCAGGTTGCAAATTTCATAATTTTTGGAATTAATATGTGAGCATAGTAAATTTAAACGCGTTTGGTAATTTTAGTTTAAATTTAATCAACTAATTAAAAAGGCCATTTCTCAAACGGTCTCCAAAATTTGATGAAATTAGTTTTGTTAGGACCGTATCGTCAAAACATAGTTAGATTTAATTTTTCTGTAATTTTAGGACTCAGTGTGTGGCCCCTGTAAATAAAAATGTACGTTTAAAATTCAAAATATTGATTTGTATTTTAATTTTAAGAAAAACTAATCTAAATAGTCAAATTGGCTTATAAAACATATCCCATTATGTTTGAAATGGGGGTAATTAGCTAGGTGCGACATTCATTTGGTTTGATTTGGAGTTCGAACGAGAAATTTCACAATAAAGAATTTAATTTAATTAAATTAAATATTAATATTTAAATCCTATAAATACCCTTAAAAAATTGTCCTAACCCTATTCTATTCAGTTTCCGCCGCCACTTCTATTTTCGATGGCTGAAACGCATTGGTCTTCCTCCTCTTTGATCTTCTAATTTACCAACTGATATCTGAAATCATCACCAGTGGAGGCCAATTGTTCGTTAAAACCAGCCATGTTCGAATGCGAATATCGTGAGGAAGACAGGATCTAATTAGACACCACCAGCGGCGTTGAGGGAGGCGGCCAGGGCACATCATTCGCTAGCCCTGGATGGTGCTCTGGTCGAGCCTTGAAGGGTGTGCAGGTGGTTGAAAGTGACGAAGTTGGGTTTGTGTTATCAGAAAAAAGATACGATGAAAGGGGAATACGTAAACAAAGGTTTGGAAAATTAATTAGGGATTAGTAGATAATTAAATTTATTTATTAATGTATAAATGATCATAACTTCTTCATATGAGGTCGAAATCCAGTGATTTCTGTTGTGTTGCGATCATGACAACTAATACAACAACATGGAACTGACCAGAACGGAAACAGAATAAACTGGATTTTCAGCTAAATTAAACGTGTGTTTTATTTAGTTGAGAAATACAATCATTAATTAAAGAATGACGGAGTGGAAACCAAATTGAGAGCTCCTTCTCACTCAATATTTTATCATGTAGTTATTTTTGGAATTCAACACATGAATTCACACAAATCATTTGAATTGGAAGCGATGTATGGATATTAGTGACACTCGCATTTCATACTCCGCGGATAGACATTTCTGGTGCCATAAATGGCATTTGGTTGTTGATTATTTATTTATACAGGTGATTTGATTGACTGTATGGTGTTGTGATTGTGATGATTAACATACTAAAAATAATGTTAACATTAATATGGTAGTTGAAATTAAATTATAAATATACATTTATAATTTAAAATAATGAAAATTGGCATGTAATGAAATAATTATTGGATCGTTTAAAATATAATTTCTAACATATATATGCGATGAATAAAATTGGCATGTAATGAAATAATTGTTGGATGGTTAAAAATATATTTTTTAACATATATATATGCACTGTATAAAATTGTCATATAATGGAATATTCAATTTTGATTTAAAATTGAACTGGAAGTTGGAATCGGTTTTAAGACGAATTTAAATCATTTTACAAAATAGGTTTTAAATAGAAATCGACGATATTATATATATATATATATATATATATAAATGGTTTGAATAGGCGTCGCGCAACGACTGTTCGGGAATTTCAACCATTAACTTCAAATGGACGCCGTCGGATTCTCCTAAAACAAGAACAATTGGTCTCTTATTGAAAATATCTTTTAAATGAATATAAGAGATTTAGATTTGAACAGTGGATTTTAAATTATGTCCAAATCAATTTCAGAAAAGGTCGCTATTGATGCAATTCGGTGGCCGTTATCGGAAACCGACTGTAAAGGCCTTAATAAAATTATTAAAAATATAGAAAAATCCTATAAAATAATAATGAATGATTTGGAAAGATTTTGGTTAAAGAATTCCAGTTTTGAAAAGATAAAAATATATTTTTATCTAAACGAACTAGTTATTAACTAGAATAATAATCCAATGTTTTTAAATGAATAAATTGGACTTGTAAATGGTTTTAATATAACCAGAATTTTCCAACATATGAATTGGAAATGATTTGAAGGGAAATAACCTTCGGAATATTTCAATATTGGATCCAGTGATTATACAAATACTGTTGAGGAATTTGGAAGATATAGATATCGTTATTCCCAATACGATATCCTTTAGTTTTATTTTTTTTGAAACAAAAATGTGTGATCTTCTATAAAGAAGAAAGCACACATATAAATAATAAAAACAATATGAATACAATATTTGACGACCAACCCAAATGGAGAACCAAACAAAACAAAACAAAACAATACAACAAGAATCTAAAGGAAAGTAGATAGATGAGCTCCGGATAAACCACCGCCCATCAAACTTCAATATCGAATTCCAGCAAAGCCACCACCCGATAATGAAGTATATCTACTCCGATACATGAATAAGATATTCAAATCTAAAAATAACAACAACAAAAAAAAACTGAACATCCCAAGAGCAAACACTACAAAAAGGGCCTCTCACTAATAAACTCAAGATAGAAAATCAAGCATCAGCCCAGACAGCAACCCATCCAGCTCCGCAACTAATATCAGCTACCGGAAACCTGAAAGAAAATAGACAAAAACAAAAGTAACCAACACATATATTTATGGGTATATGTACTTATTTATATATGTATATATCAAAGAATATATATATATACATATATATATCCATATATATATATATATATATATATATATATATATATGTGAAGATGAAAAAAAGAAAAAACTAATAACAAATATGAGGTCTATTACGAATAAAATAGCTATTAATTCTAAAAAATAAACAGATTAAATCTAACCTTAGTCAGAAAACTCTCAAAAAACGATTCATCAAATAACTTATAGTGAGAGTTAGACATCCAAACCAAACAGAAATTAACAATCCTAGTAATTAAAATATCAGCCGATACAGAAATAGAATTAAAAAATCTTTGATTCCTCTCCAACCAAATGAACCAACTAATGATAGAGACTAAAGAATCCAACACATATCTCTGTTTAGTATTATAAGAAACTCTATAGTAATTCCAAAAATCAACACAATTGCTAAAGGAAATAGAACTACCAAAAGCAAAAATTCTAATAACCATAATTAAAATGTAATTAGTAACACTGCAAGAGAAAAATAAATGATCAACATCCTCATCCAAAAGACTGCAGAAACAACACTTACCATCAAACACAATATTCTTCTTGTTTAAACTATCAACCGTATTAAGCTTCTTATGAATAATCAGATACATAAGAAACTTAGCTTTAGGAGGAGCATTAGATTTCCAAAGAAACTTAAAAGGATAATAAGAAACACCAAAAAAATTAATGAAATTATACATAGAATTAACAGAGAATACTAATCTCCTATCAAAACCCCAACTAATTGAATTGATATTCTCATAAGATGGTAAAGATCTAACTTAGCTTTAAGTAAGGCTAATTGCCTTAACATTCCCCCTTCTAAAATATTATCAAAGGAAAACTCCCATAGGGGATCCAAATCACCTCTATAAACGTCAATAACTAAAGCATTCTTAAAACGACAATTATTAAAAAGCTCACTAAATACAATTTTAAGAGGCAAATGAGAAATCCAAGCATCATGCCAAAAATATGTAAGATTCCCAAAATGAACAGTCAACTTACAACCTAAATTAAAAAAAAACAAAACACATCAGAACAGACTTCCAAAAATACGATAATATATTAAACCAACTAAAACTAGAACCAACAATAAACTCCCCCCCAGAATAACAAAATTTGGAGATAATATTCTTCCAAGTAGCCGACACATCAGGACATCTATATCTCCAAAGCCATTTGGCTAACAAGGAAGAATTACAACTAAACAAATTAATGATCCCCAGGCCATCATCCTTTTTGGGCTTACAACACACTTCCCAGTTAACTAAACATTTAAAGCCTCTACAAATAGAAACACCACTCCAAAGGAAATTACGCCTGATTCTGTCAATTCTCTCAATAACCCAATAAGGAAATCGATGAATAGCCATCCATTAAGAGGGAATGGCAGACAACACCGAATTAACAAGCACTAATCTACTAGCTCTAGGCAGGAATCTATTATTCCAACCTGATAATCAATTATTGATCTTATCAATAATATCTAACCAATCATCCTTCTTAAGTTTCGAAGGCCTAATGTTAAAACCTAAATAATCAAAAGGAAATTTCATGACAGAACAGTTCAAAGTGCCAGCAACCAGAGACTCAAAATTATCAAGATCATAAAGGACCATTAAAGCACTCTTATCAAAATTGATTCTAACCCCAGAAAGCATCTCAAAACAATAAAGAATAAACTTCAAAGCAATAATATGCTTGGGAAGGTGCGAGGAAAATAATAACGTATCATCTGCAAATTGTAAAATAGATAAATCATTATTAAATTCCTCATTACCAATGCGATCTAAGACACCGAATCTTACAGCTCTCTTAATAATTCTAGAGAAAACATCAACCGCTAAATTAAAGAGAAAAGGTGATAGGGGGTCACCTTGTCTAAGACCTCTCTTAGATTGTACCCACAACCCGATTAACAACAGTATGAGAACAAATAGATCTAAGCAATAGCATGGTCCGGCTGATTCATTTGATACTAAACCCTCTAGCAAGACACAACTCACTAATGAAATCCTAATCAACAGAGTCAAATGCCTTCTCGAAATCTAACTTCAAAATGGCACAAGACAAATTATTTTTACAACAGACATTAATATATTCCTACACGGTGGCCACTCCGTCCTTAATGTATCTGCCTTTAATAAAAGCAGTTTGGGAACAATCAATGAGCTCATTCATCTTATTACTAAGCATATTAGCTAGGACTTTGGAAATAATCTTAACAGAACAATTAATTAAGGAGATAGGCCTGAAATCCTTTAAAGAAATAGCTCCCTCTCTCTTATGAATGAGAATAACGTTAGCAAAGTTAAAACTACCTAAACGCAAATTACCACTATAAAAATCATTAAAAAGGTTAATGATATCAAATTTCAAAACCTCCCAAAATTGCTTGTAAAAAAGAACAGAAAAACTATTAGGCCTTGGAACTTTATCAGTTGGCATATCACAGATAGCCTTCCAAATCTCCTGCTCGGAGAAAGGCTTGTCTAAATCTCCTAACTCAACCTTAGAATCAGGCGGATAAATGTCATTCCAACTAAAATTAATCCTTCTCTTAATCCTAGCTCCAAAAATCTGTTTATAATAACTAGTGAAAGCCTCATTTAATTCCCTCTGAACGGACACTTCCACATCATTAATAAAAATAGAGTGAATCAAATTATCACGCCTCCTCTTTTTTGGAACACTGTGAATGAACTTCGTGATGCTATCACCCTCCTTTATCCATTGAACTCGGGCCCTTTGCTTTCACATGATCTCTTCTTTTTCTAAGATCAGCTTGGGATCATTCCTAAGGTAACAAAGTCTATCCTTCTCATTGGAATTATGAACTCTTAACTCATTAATCTTGTCCAAATCTAACAATTCACACATAATCTTATTTTTCTTAACTCTAGCACTCCCAAAATTACACTTATTCCAACGTTTAAGAAAAAATCTTAACTTGCCAGGCTTCGCAACAAAAATCTTCGCTGAATTACCCCTATACTATTGTTAAAATAAAACAAAGAATTCCACTTAACTGAAACAAGATTAATAAAACTGGAATCCAATAACCACATCTTCTCAAATCTGAAACTGTTACTAATAGAAATATTCGAATCACAAGTAAGGATGATAGGACAATGATCAGAATATAAAAAAAGCAAACCCTTAACATTACAAATCGAAAATATATCATACACCTCGGTACTAATAAACAATCTATCTAATAAAGCAAAAGAAGGGCTATCTCTAACATTAGACCAAGTGAACAATCTATCGTTCAGAGGAATCTCAATCAAATTATTAGCTAAAATAAAATCATTAAATTCCACCATATCAGAGAAATCACGTTCACAAGTTGATCTCTCCCCTAAAAACCTAGTGACATTGAAATCTCTCCCCACTATCCATTGATTGGGGACAAGATTACTAATCAGAACATTCATCCCACAAAAGTGTCCTCTCTAACTTAGTATGAGGACTATACACATTAGAAATGCTTAATAAAGAATTATCAAATAGAGAGACTAAAATGATGTGCAATGAATATAATTTAGGAATCTCCTAAGCAAGTCCGTAATGGTTATCCTTCCACCTAATCATAAGCCCCCCAGCAATCCCGATGGCCAGAAGACAAGCCCAACTACGAAAGCGAGACCCCCTAATCGCATGTAAAAACTAAGATCGGGGTTTAGTTTCCTGAAGTAAAGAAATATCTATATGAAAGTCTCTAAAGAAAGCCCTAACGTTATTACATTTTTTAGGGTCATTGAGACCTCTAATATTTGAACTAACGATACTCAACATCTAAGATAATTAACCCTCTCAACTTCCCTACTCCTAATATACTCCGCATCCAACTCAACAACAGTAAAAATGAATGCAGTATCACTAGCAAGATGAAATAACTGATCAGTAGAAAGACTACCAAGAGCATAAGGAGTACAGTCGCTACCAAAAACAGGAAACATACCTGAGCCCAAACCTGATATGCTACTACTCGCACTCGAGCTCGGGAACCTACCATGATGTGAAGAGGAGCTAGCTCTAATCCGCGCACTTCGACGAACCAATCCAATATTCGGTGTAGCTCTCTTACGCCTCCCACTCCTAGACACAGAAGAAGACACATTTCTGATCAAAGAATTCTCACTACTAAAACATGCGCATCCCTCCTAGTCAAAGTACTATGCTGACCAAGAGCCAATATCATCGAAACAGACAACTCACAAGACGATTGAAACACCCAATAACAAGGTCTCAACAATAAAGCAAGGATACTCGCACCTGCCACCTCCAAAAGCAAAGAGAAATCGGACCACACTGCCACAAACTTCACATCATTGAAAACTAACCACATCTCAATATCCATGCCACCTACACCATCATTGAAAACAGGCACTCCCCCAAACTACCCCTATCACGAACCACAACATCACAGCTGGAAGAATGACTGTCACTACCACACAACATTAAACTAACAGACCCCAACCAAGGACCACTAACATCCATGTCCCTCAACACCGGAACCAATCTAATATCAGAAACATAAACTGGAACGCCACCTCCACCATCATTAGAAACATGACATGCCCCCAAACTACCCTTATCATGAACCACATCATCACAGCCTGGAGAAAAACTGTCACTACACATAACATATAACTAACAGACCCCAAACAAGGACCGAGAACAGCCTTGTCACTCAACACCGGATCCATATAGAGATTAGAATAAAAAACAGTACCCAAATCCAAGGCTGCGTGACACTCAACAGATTCACAATAAGAAAACTTATCCCCTTGCACTGTGATTCATCAGTCCGAATAGAAGATTTAACAGACATTCTCTCCACACTTTTCCTCTTCGATGTCATCACAGAAGCAACCTTTGCAGTAGCTACCTCCTTAACACCGAAAACATCACTAACAACAGCCATCGAAACGCCCCCATCTTCATCGAATTCCTGTAGCACCCCAAAGCTATTACTCACCCTATGTCATCCGCCACAACCCAATTATCACCAAGCTCAACACAAGAGGAGCTATTATCAATAACAGGAGAAAACACAAAGCATATGTTAGAACAATAATGCTGCATATCTACCCAATCCAACCCAGTCATCACTTCCTTCCTCATACCCATTCTTGTGTCAAAAATAATTTCCTTTTGCTATAGAATCCCATCAACCAAACCCTCCATGTGCCATCCCAACAAAAGCAACATATACGTCCCTTCCTTCTCCTGATCAGAAAAACCCGTTTCATGAATATGCAGGAGCGACATTAGCTTCTGGCAAAAGATCGAACAGTTAAAGCGCAAAGCATCATGAACCGATTTGCCTCTAAAAGCCACCGAACAAATATTCTTACGATGGCCCTAACCTCTACAATATAAGCATCTGATCAAATTCCTACAATCTTTCGCGATGAAATGAGAATCCCCACATCTGTAGCAACATCGATCTTTGGCAAATTTCCCTTTAGAAGATCCCTTATGCAAGGAAGAATTTCGAGCGAGAGAAACATGTTTGGGAAAAAAATGTCTAGTAACATCTGCATATGAAGGCTGAGATTCCCGTTGCAAATTAAACCGTAAAGAAGAAAAATTCGAGGAAGGAGAAAAAGAAGAAGAAAATCTTGACGAGAGAGGGACCGCCGCCACAGATTTGGAGAGAAAGTATTGTGTGTTAATTTGTACGATATCCTTTAGTTTTAGAATTTGATATTGAAAATAAGTTGATATAATTTCTATTCAGAGCCTTATATTTAATATCAAATTGGATATTAGGGTTTATAGTGAACAACGTGTTAAATAACAGTCGCTCTTTAACCCAATTAATAGTGAAGACATGATTTGGAAATTATAATCGTTTAAATAAGATTAATGGAATTTTCCAAAGAAAAGTTTTCCAATTTAATACATTAAATTGGAATTGAATGGGATTCGATTTAATAATCGAGATGAACTTCTATAAAGGAAGGCCGTTACTATTTATGGAATTTAAAAGGCCTTGCCACTATTCCATATATAGTACTAGTTTGATACGGAAATTTATATCGATTATATGCTGTTATGATTTTCGTGAAGATTCCATTTTGGGTGTATCTTGAAATATGTTTTTAATAACATTAGTTCGTTAACCCATTAAAAGACATGATTAAATTTCCTAAAGTTGAATAATCATTCAGTAATGATTTTTGAAGATTAAAACTAAGAAGAGTTTTAATAAATCTTCAATCAGATTTGAACGAATAAAGGGTAATTAAATTTACAAAAACATGAGATGTGGTATAAACCAAATATGCCAGGTTGTTGATATTGATTGTGATTGATTGATTGTTTGGATCGTGCTCGACCAGTTTATGAGCAAAATATACTTTTATATTTAGGTCTGGGTTAGATTTGTATGCTAACATCTTGTGAAAAACTTCACGATTTGACTAAGACATGTTTAGCGATGTTGTTGTTTATTTCAAAATTAATGAATGATTTTGAAATGAGATTTTATTAAGTGAAAAGAAATGTTTTCCTGATTTGGGACAGGGAATGTTTTATCAAAATGTTTTATAAAACAAAAAGGATTTCTAGGGCTAAACCCGATATTTCTGAAATGAACTAGAAATGTATTATGGTTTTACATTGTAGTTCAACACATAACCGATTAGATGCTATTGATGATATATTTGTTTTGTGGTGGAGGATTTATTCTCTTGCTTAACACCCTTCTTTGAGACGTACAAGCTCAAAGGTTATATAATTAATAGTGACTGATCATATGTGTGAATTGCTAATGGGAAGTACTATAGTTTGAAAGTACCTGTGATTATTATGTTGTGAAATTGTAAGGACCCGTAACTTCCCCGTGAAGGAAAGATCGGATACTTTGAGAACAACACATAAAAGGACGCAGACGGAAGAACATTTCATTGTTATTACAACAATTCCATCATAATACAAAAATATACAGAGTATAAATCAATAAATTACATTCGATAAATATCAGAGATTACAATAAATTACATAGCAGCGGAAAAACAATATAGAACACAACTGAAAGTAATGCACGGATACAGAGCTTTCCGAGCATCGTTCCAGCTGTAAATCAGGATCCTGTGAGTATAAATCTGCAAAACCAAAACTAGTAGCTGCCCGCGTCGAAAATAGGGGCATCCAGAGTTTAGGTTAAAACAATAAACTCCAGGTCAGTCATGTGACTGGTGTGAGAACTAAAACAGTTATTTAGAGCTTTACTTTAAAAGAGAGTAATTCAAGGGACCACGCCATATAACACGGAACGGGTTTCCTCCCAAGAATACCAGTGCATAGAAAAGACAACGCAATGCTTTTTCGAAAAATGAAACTATCATAAGACCCAGGTCCTATCACACAATGCAACACAAGCCGGAGGATAGGGTTTTCCCTTATAATAGCCAAACATGCTTAGTACGTTTAAAACAAATCATTTGATACTATTATAAGTGTATAGTGTCAAAACAATTTCAATCATAAATATCAATCATAGACGTCATGGGTACCATATATCATGTCGCCATACTAGTTCTACAATTAAAACCGAAATACTCGTATTGGAAATTGGATTTCCATCATGAGTCGAGCCAAGGGGCAAGCTCCTCTCCGCTTCGAGACACTCTAGCAAATGCCTCAGGACTACACACTCTGGGCAACCCTTGGATCTTCAGGGTCGGTCCTCTCTTACGTTTGAGGATTAATTATTCCTGAACAAACGTTTCCCGGTCCTTATAGACCTAAAATCGAGGCGCCTCATCCAACAACCACATAGGTCAAAAGTATATAAATGTCAGGGATGGTAAGTCACTGACACCACCAAAGCTAGAAAGAAACGTCGTGCTCTCCCCGCAGTCACTATCCCGTTTTTGACTCGTACCGAGGTGTGAGGCTCGCAAATTCACGTTATACACAAAGCTGCCACATAGGTCGTGCTTTGATCATCAACCACAAGACTTTGCTTTTCAACAGAAGCCTTGATCAATTGCCACTTAGGCGTGCCACACAGGCAATTCATGCCATGCGACTGATGTCCATCGATATATAACCTTTGAGCTCGTACGTCTCAGATTAGGGCGTTAAGCAAAAGAATAAATTCTCCGCTGCCAAAAAGATGTATATTTATTGGAGATCAATCAACATAGAATAAAATCCAATGTCAAACATACAGTCCATTTACAAGTTCGTTCTGGGTCTGAACGAAACTGGAGGCACTTTCCTCGCATATCCATCGATCTCCAAGTACGTCTGGACGATCACCAACTGATTCCCTCATCTTGGGTGTACAGCCCAATCAAGATCATCAGAAATCACCCAAACAATGTGAAGACTTCCGGTCTTCAACCACCGTCTTCATCTTCGACATATCGTCGGATCGGTTATTCAGAATGGGTATAACCCCGGCCTTTCTGAATAACCCGCGTATATAATAAACAAATGTTACACAAACACAACATACGCCTCAATCCAATTCGTCAGTCACTAACCGTAAACTAGCAAGAGAACAATTTCCCAAATATTAACCCCGAAGGCCGAAACCAACATCAGATCAATACCGAGGAAACCATTCTTCTTAACTAATCTACAGTTAGTTTCTAAATTTCACATTCTTTGGGAAAGGTTCCCATTAATTTTATCAAAGATAAATTCTTTAAATTTTATTCTTTAATCTTCCATTGGATGTCATATCAAACCAAATTAAGGTTTTCCAAACTAGTCGGGATTAGCGAACCGCACCGAAGTAATTATTTATTTTAGTTCCCAATCCCAACCTATTCATCCCATGAAGCAAAACTGGTAATACTCCATATCTAACACCATGGTGTTATCGATAAATTTAATTACCATTTCACGTTCAAATCTAATTATAGATTTAACTATCGCTTGGAGCAAAACTGGTGATACTCCATTCTTGCTCATTTTCCAAATTTGATAATTTAAATTATCAATTCACATTTCAATCTAATTGCAGATTCATTAAAACTCCCTTTACTGGGTTAAAGAACTAATGTCGTTTAAAACATAGTTCACGATAAACCCAAATCACATTCTATTTATTATCGGGTTAAAGAACATGTGTTATTTAAAACACCGTTAACGATAATCCCACAAATCAATTCTAATTCAATTCCAATCAAATATATTAGAAATTCCGATTATTTAAAACCCCTTTCAAATCCAATTTATTTATTTAAAAATAATTGGGTTTTAAATTTAGTTTAAAACTAGTTCATTTCGATAAAAATCCATTCTTACCTTTACAAATGTGGGATTTTTCATCCCAGTTCTTCACAAATCATTTCTTATGATTTTACACAAATTATTGATATTTTTGATAATTTTATCAAGGCCCGTACAGTCGATTTCCATCAACGGCCATCGAACTGCACTTACAGCGACCTTTTCCAAATTTGATTTGGACGTATCTCCAAATGCAACCATTAGATTTCAAATTTCTAATACTCGTTCGAAAGCTCTTTTCGAACCGAACCCAATGGTTCTGGTTTTAGGAGAATCCGACGGTCGGATCTCCCGTAATGTCCGTTCGAAATCAATGGTCGAAATTCACGAACTGCCACGGCGCGACGCGTTCTATTCAGGCCATTATATTATATATATTATATATATAATATATATTTCGTTGATTTCTATTTAAAACAAATTTTATAAATAGTTTTAAATTCGTTTCAGAAACATTTCAACTTCCATTTCCAATTCAAATCAAAATTTAACTTTTCCTTATAAATTCGTTTTAAATTCATTTCAATTTAATTCAAATTTCGATTCAATTTGAATTCATTTCAAATCGATTTTTATTCTATTTCAATTTGTTTTCAATTCAGTTCGAATTCGTTTTATATTCAATTCAATTCGAACTCGTTTTATATTCAATTCAATTCGAATTCGTTATATATTCAATTCAATTCGAATTCGTTATATATTCAATTCAATTCGAATTTCTTTTTCTATTCTATTCAATTCGAATTCGTTATATATTCAATTCAATTCGAATTCGTTTTCTATTCAATTCAATTCTAAAAATGAATATAATCGATATAAATATCGTTCGTGTCAAAATAGCGCATCTCTAATCAACACGGCTTTATATATTTCAATAATTCCGTTATTCTATTCAACAAATGAATATTTATCCTATTCAATGCATGAATCTATATTTTTATCAACACATGACTAATCTCAACGAATGAATATTGTCCACGTGTGACTATTTTTGTTATTTAATATATTTTATAAAAATTGTGGTATCTATTGTTTGATTTCAAATCAGACTCCAACCGTAAATTAGTAAGAGAACGATTCCCTAAATATTAACCCAGGCCGAAATCAACATCAGATCAATATCCAGGAGACCACTCATCTTAACTATTTTCCAGTTAGTTTCTAATTTTATATATGATAAAGATGTAAATTTTATTGTTAAAATATTTCGTTCAACACATGACTAATCTCAACGGATGAGTACTATCAACACATGAACCTTTATTTTATAATATTCTTTATTTTCTAAATTGGAATGAGGCCCAATCAATCACCATATAGTGTTAACTATATGGATTCCATACAACACATTTATATAAATAACAACGATAAATAATCAACAATCATCCAAAGTGCACTACCCTGTATAAGCATCAAATATAGATATCTAACGCTTATAACAGCCTGTCAATCAATCGATCGACATATAACTAATTACTGGGATTAGTGTATGCCGTATTTTATCCCAATACCTGTGTGGAGTTTCAAACAATCAAACACAAATTTTATTTGTGCAGTTGGGCGATGTGTAAAATTTATCGTCCCAATCAATGTCCTTCAAATAGGTGTACATAAACAAACCGTCCGGTTTGTAAATGAATATTTATTTATTCACATTCACGTTAAAAATTATATTTTTAACGATAATTAATTTATTCAACCATCTACATTTTATTATCGATTTCACATCAACATCACAAACAAATTTCACAACACATCAAACCAGCATACAAGCCGTCCATGGTCTGTGGACGACGGGTGTCGGTTGCTGCTAAGCACCGTCTGCATCCTAGTATATATATATATAACTAGAAAAAAGAATTTAAAGTGAGAAGTTCTCACCAAAGCTATCCCAACTCCACGACACTTCAAATGTAGGAAATCATCACTGTTCTCGCCTTTTGTCACTTTCGTTGCCCGTAGTCACTACATATATAAAAAATCCCATTTTTTTATATTGTTGCTATGTATATAAAAATTATATTTTTATGACGGTGTTCATATAATAAAGATTATATTTTTATCATGCTATTCTCTATATAAAGATTTCGCCTTTTCAAATATAAAGATTTAATTTTTATTTCATCACTATAAAAATCACATCTTTATTTCAACATATATATAATAAAAATCAAATTTTTATTTCACTACCTATATAAAAATAATATTTTTATATTCTCTATTATATAAAGATCATATTTTTATTCTCACTACTATATAAAGATCAAATTTTTATCATCATACCTAAATAAAAATTATATATTTTTAACTTTTCTACAATATAAAAATATCGTCTTTCATAGATTAAAAATCACATTTTTATTTGTTATAAAAGTCTAACTTTTCTTTGTATAAAAATATAACCTTTTCTATATAAAATTTTTGTCTTACCTTGACTAAAAATCCGACCTTTCTTCTAAATAAAAATTCGACCTTTCTATATAAAAAAAAACATATCCTTTTAATGATAAAAATCTAACCCTTTTCCCTTACAAAAATCTAATTTTTCTCTACACTTATCTAAATTGAAACCATTTTTTTTTCATTTCAAAATCCTTTATCTAAATTAAAAACTGATCTAAGTTATAATAAAAATAAAATCAGATTAGAACATAAAATAAGAAGACTCACGGTTTCTAATTGAAGAGGAGGAGGAATGGTGGTCGGAGAGGGCATCGCTGGAGTCGGGGGTCGCGCAGCTGCTGGAGGAAGGGGAGGGCTGATCGACATGGGGAGGGTAGTGCGGTAGGCGCCACAGGGATTGTTGGCGGCGGTTTACAGAGGGGCTAAGGGTTTTGGGCGCAGCTTTGGGGATTTCCGGTGAGAGAGGGAGCAGGTGATGGCTGGAGGCTAAAAGGGGGGTCGGTCCGGCGGATGAGGCGCCAGTCGGAGGCTGGAGCGTGGTGGCAGGTTCTTCCCGCTTTCGTTTCTTGTTCTTTTCCCGTTTTTTATTCTGAGTTGGGTCAACGGGTGGACAGGAGAGAGATTAGGGGGAGAGTTATATAATTTAATTTATTTAATTTTATTTAAAATCCTCATAAAGTAACTTTTTATAACGAACTCGAAATCGAACCCACCGCCTATCGTCCATAGCTAATTACCCCCATTCCGAACACAATGGGATATGTATCGTAGGCTGATTCGACCGTTTCGATCAGTTTTCGTCAAAATTAACATATAACTCTATATATTGATTTTGAACCCGTATTTCAATTTACTGGGGTCACATACTAACTCGAAAAATTCCAAAAAAATATTTTCTGGCTTCGTATTGACGATACGGTCCTAACAAAACTAGTTTTGTCGAATTCTGAGACCGTTTGAAAAATGGCCATTTTCCAGTCGATTAAAATCAACTAAAACTGGTCAAACGCGTTTTCCTTTGCCACACTCACATATTGGTTTGAAAAATTATGAAAATTGGAATCTAGCAATAATTTGATGTCACGGATCAAACAAAAGTGGTTTCGTCGAAATCCGAGGTCGTTTGCAAAATGGCTATTTTTAAGGGCTTGAATTCCATAGCGACTATTCAGAATTTTCAACTGGACATATCTTTTGATCCCCGCTATGAAATTTTGATTTTTCGGATTCGTTGGAAAGATATTCTCAATTAGATTCAAATATTTTCAGTTTCGCTAAAATCCGGTTTATTTTGCACCCGGTACATTCATTTGAAGTTCGAAATCGAATTATCGAACTACCGCGCCATTTCCAATTCCTTTTATAATTTAAAATAACTATTTATATTATAACGACGATCTATATAACTATATACGTTCAATTCTATTCAAAATAAATTTCTCGTCAATATCATTTAAAATAATTCATTTTAAATATTGAAAATTCACTAAAATTGCCAAAATAAATTTTTTAAATTGGCACGCATTTCCAGGTTGTTACAGAAATGATTTTCCCTACTCTAGGATATTAAATGGTTTAGTATGTGGCTAAAGATTCGGGTAACGCTAAAGACTAAAAGTATGGGTGAGATGGCGGTGTAGTTTTCCCCAAGTGCATGGGATGGTGCATCGTCAGTGTAGCCTGCTCCATCGTGGGAGGTGCACAAATATATTCGAGTTTGTAAGGTACGCACCCTTTGCCTTGTCGATAGGAGAAACCTCCCGATATTTGGTTGCATACTTGTTTGTGTACATTGTGATATTTTGGAATTCATATTCCCAAAGATTTTGGATTGAGATCCCAAAGTGAAATCTATTTTAATATAAAGCTATATATGTATTTCAAATGATTTAAAATAAGAAATCAGGAATAAATGTAACGACCCGGTTTTAGACTAGTTTATAATCTATAATGTATAGATTATACAGATAAATTAATTTAATTAAATAAATTAAGATTTACGTATTAGGGAATACATCAGGAAAATTTCATATAAATATATTTAGATGATTTAAAATCCTTAACCGATATAAATATGTATATAAAACAATGATTTAGGTTTTTTCATTTTGTTGTGTTTCTAATTTGTTTTAAGCTCATATGAATATAGATTCCTTAAGTAAGAAAATAAAAGGAAAATAAATTTAATATAAGATATACATTAATAAGATCAGACTCATTTTAATTAATATAATTATTTTAAATGTAATATACAAATAATAACTTGTCATATTTATATATTATTTAGATGTAATCAAGTGTGCGTTATTTAAAACACTTTTGTTGCATTTGAAAACTTGATTTAAAAATCAGGACATTGAGTTACACAAAGTAATTAGTAAGGATATTTGAAGTAAAATATCATGCGACTTCACGTAAGAAGAACACGACTTTAAAACAAAAACAAAAGAGGCAAGCGAATTCCAAACATTTTTTTCAATTAAAGTATATATATAGTTATACAAGTTAAATAAGTCTAAGTATAAGATTTAAACTTTTCTTTTTACATTTATAAATATAAAGTGTAGTATGTGTATATTAAATATATATATATATATATATGGAAATGTATATATATTTATATATAAGACGAGTATAAATTTATAATATAAACATTATATATGCCAATTAATATATACATGAAGTTAATGAGAATGAAATAAGAATATAAGCAAAAACTGTAAAGAAATAAAGACTGCTTTTGTACATGTTGACAAAAAGGGAATTAGACATTTATTAGAAAAGAAAGACTAGACACTTGCATTGGAAATGAAGGTAAATAGATTGCATAAGGAGTAGGCCTGTAGGAAAAATATCTGTTGTTCTATGAATTCTAGGTGGTCTTAGACATGTGCAAACACAAATCTTCTATAGGGACAAGCACAGTTGAAAAGACAGTAGAGAGGATGAACGAAAAATCTGGCCGTATGACAAGGGCTGTAGGAGATCAGCCAGCAAGCGATTGAAAGGAAATGTAGCCTAGTACAAGAGAATTGACCAATGACATTGAAGAGTTTGTTTTCTTAGGTGCTAAGTTGTGTAGTTAATACATATAAAGTACAAAAAACATGTGAAATTCTAAAGCAAGAATAGGTCATATAGATTTATGCTTTGGTACAGAGTGTAGACTATATAGGATTGGAGACATCAAGCATCAAACATCACACATTTCTCTTCAGGGCTGCTGTGATGACCTGCAGGCAGTGGGTTAACCTCCCACTGTGACATACAGATGATCCCCCAGACACCTTGTTTTACGGCCAGCCTCTTTATTCTGTACACAATGTAAATTTTGACAATACAAATGTCACTTGGATTTGCATACAAATACTATTGTATATTTTAACAATAAAATGTCACTTTACTTTACATACAATTCTAATGAATGTTTTGATCAAATATAAGAATCATATTATTGGTTAAAATATACATTAAAATTGTATGTAAAGTAAAGTGACATTTTATTATTAAAATATACAATAGTATTTTATGCAAATCCAAGTGACATTTGTATTGTCAAAATTTACATTAGTACTTGTGTACAGAATAAAGAGGCTGGCCGTAAAACAAGGTGTCTAGGGGATCATCTGTATGTCACTGTGGGAGGTTAACCCACTACCTGCGGGTCATCACATTTGCCCAAAAAGGTGTATGTTGATTCAACTAATCTATCTTGACAAAAGCGACAAAATAGTTTTAAATATGATAACTTTGTTTTGTCGACAATTCTAATTCAACAAAACAAATGAAAGTGACATATTTGTTTTGTCGAATAATCTAATGCCCTCTTTTCCACATGGGCAGTAGAGTAGCTTATTTTGCAGATATATTGAGCAGGATTCTGGATCGAAGTTTAAAGCTGTGTCCAGAGCATTGGTAGTCTTTTGCTGTGTTAGTTGAATTGTTTCGCTGCAGTGTATTACATTTATTGTAATTTAATCTTCCGCTGTATTATTATTATATTCGACGTATTCTGATATATTCTGTACTCTGATGTAGCATTATTATAATACTTATTGTAACGACCCGTATTTTTATGGTATATAAATAATTTATTTAATTATTTAAATAATGGTTTGGTTATTTAATTTGACCAGAATTTAATAATATTGAATATTTAATTAAAATAAATAATATAATAATATATTTAATTTCTGAAATAGTCAGAAATAGTGTAGTTCACAAAATGGTGTGAATTGGATTATTTGTGATATTTAATTCAGTTTAAAATTGAATTAGAATAAAGTATATATTATTTTAACGACAATTGAACATATAATTATATTATAATTAAAATCGAGCTCGAAATAGCGCTGCACTTCGTAATTTGGCGATTTGAACTTCAACTGAATGTACAAGATTCGTTTTAAATCGGATTTCTGTGAAATAAGAAACACTAGGAGCTGGTGAAGTATATTTTTCTAGTGGAAGAGAAAAATAAGGATTTCATTGTATATATTTTGATTTATGTCCAAATCAAATTTTCAAAAAGTCGCTATGGAATTCCTTTATAATTTATATCGAATTATTTATATTTTAATTGGATTTTAAATATAAATCGAATATCGATCAAACACTGGGATTTGAAATATCGAGTTACAAATCCCATAGGAGCTGTATGATATTCTGTTGTGAATATATACGATAATATTTATTTTTAAATATTAAATTTAATTGTTTTTAAGCATATTTATTTATTTAAATGGTCTATTTAGGCCTTTAAAAATATCTAGTTTTGCAAACGACCTCTGGTTTCGACGAAACTAATTTTGTTGGATCCACAATATTAAATTACTGTTAGATTTCAATTTCCGTGATTTTTGAAGTCAGTATGGGGCCGTACGGGATTTTAATATGAAATACAGTCGATAATTTGACCTTTAAAAATACGTTGTGTGAGCAAACGGAGTCAGAATTTGAGGAAACCAATTTCGTTGGGTCCGCAATGTCAAACTGTAGCTGCATGTCCATTTTCGTGACTTTTGGGTATCATGTGTGACCATAGGGATTCTTAGCAATAAATGTAGACAGCGCTAAGGTAAGTATTAATATAAAATTCGAATATTAAATTATTAAAAATTTTCCTATATAATACCCTTACATTCCTAAACCTAATTCCACTGTCAACAGATTTTCCACCGCTACTTTCTTACTCCAAAACATGAAAAATCGCTACAAAGAAAATAAAAAGGAAATCAAATAAATTACTAAAAATCATGAAAGTTATGTATCCGAGTTTGTTTCAACCTAAGCTTCATCGTGATACCCGTTTCAAGTGGTGCGATCAACATCCGCGACGTCTAGATTTTTGAGCAGTGGATTAGGGTTGGCCAGCGTCAAGCCTAGGGGGATCAGAATGGTTTTTGTGGGTACCATTGCGTTCGTGATGGCGATACACTTCTCATGGCGAGTTTTGTCAAGTTTGAGGCCAAAAATGATCGGTGGTCTTCACCGTACTGTCGAACTGTGCTGGAGCGTATCGGAAAAAAGGAGGGTGCAAGCTTCATGTAATCGAGATGGGTTGTAAGAGATTTTGATGATAGGAATTCTGGCGAAGTCAGTTTGTGATTTTGTGTTTTATGGAAGTAAATGTCGATGACACAAATACTGGAAGTGGTCTATGAAGTCGGAGAGCAGATGTTTGTTGGGGAAGAAAGGGTTTGTGGGTATGGTTCGTAGTGGGCTGGCGTGGAGGAGTTAAGGTCCAAAATTATCCAATTTACTTTAAATTAAATTATATAAATAATGTGATAACTTTTATAACGTATAACCTTGTCATACATTATCAGAATTCAGCAAAACAAGATTGATTGGGATCGTATGGACGAGAGCTTCACAATGAAGCTGACCGGGAGAGAATTGGGGCTCATTTGGATTTATGGTGAAATTTAACGCCTGAATCAAATCAATGACCAATTATCGTTATTTAGCGATAACCGTCTAATGTGAGCAAAACTCACTAACTCTTCTCAGTTATATTTTTATAACGTATTTTTAGAAATGATAAATGATGGTTGTTTGCTGTGTGTTGGCTGTTTGGTTGAACCGCTGGTTATTTGGTTGAAAATATAGATAACGATATAGATATAAATCGTTAATCGAATATAAATTCTGTTTATCAGAATACTTCACATTCGTGTTATTTATGTTGATTAACATTTGTGTTTGCAGGGAAACAGGTAGAAGGGATCCAACTGGGTTCCTCAACATTTATTTTACTGTTTTTCATATATTGTGTTATATGATGTGATATGAAATCTGTTGTTGATTTTGTATGGTTGAATGATACCAATCATTGTTATATGGTACGTTAAATACCATAAGGAATACTGGAATGTTAAAAAGGAAATTTTCAATGTTATATTGAAAAAGAAATATTTATAAAATTAAAAGATTTTATAAAAAGAAAACTATTTATTTAGAAAATAAATAGATTAAATAGATTATTTATTTGTTAATCAAATAGAAAAAATTGAAGGGAAATTTTGTAAAACATTTACAAATAGAAATGAAAAAAAAGAAATATTTGTAAACTATTTACAAATAGAATTGAAAAGGGATATTTATTTGAAAAATAAATAGAATAGAAGGAAGAAATATTTGTGAAACAAATAAAAAAAGAAATAGTTAGATTATAAAAGGAATTACTTATAAACTCAATAGATTTTATAAAAAGAAAATAATTTATAAAATAAATAGAATTATCAAAAAGGGATTTATTTCGTAAATAAATAGATCATATAAGGAAATACTTGAAAAGTGACTAGAACTGTATAAAAGGAGAATTTTACGTTTGAAAGGTTTAGACCCGTGCTTCGCACACGGGTATAACATGATATGGATTTAGAGCAAAGATTTTAAATAGAATCTATTTTGACTGATAGATTGAGAAAATAAACTTATAAATAATATTTTATAAATTAAATGAAATGTTTATCATTGAATAAATATAATATATAAGTCAGGACTTATATAGAGAAGTAAGAATCGATTTTAACATCGATATTTGAAACTAAATAAAAGTAGAGTCAATCGAAGGAGTTAATCAGTTAGAGTTAATCAGTTAGAGTAAATCGATTAGAATTAAAATTCTTCGAATTAGAGTTAATTGAACATAGTTAATCGAACTAGGATTAATTGAATATTATTTATTCAATTAGAGTTGATTGAATATAGTTATTTGAGATAGAGTTAGTCAAAACATAGTTATTCAGGATGAGTCGCCATTTCGTACGACTGCTAGCGTAATTCGCATGGCTGCAGATAGCCTACGGCAGTCGGATGTTTCCTGAGGGAATCAGGCCTAGCCATTGTGATTGCTGCAATCTAGAGTCAAGCAAATGGAGTTAAATCGAATATTAGCCATTCGAAATATAGTTAAAACAGACATAATTATTCGAATAAAATTTAATCGAATATTAGTTATTCGATAAGAGTTAAATAAGTTGAGGTAATCAAGTAAGTTAATCAAGTTGAGTTAATCGAGTTGAGTTAGTCAAGATGAGTTAATCAAACCAAGTTAATCCAAAGGAGTTATTCGAAATAGTTCCTTCGAATAGAATTAAAAGAAGTTAATCGAATGTAAATCATTCGAAGAGAGTAAACCGAATGTAAATCATTGGTAGAAAGTTAATCGAATGTAAATCATTCAAAGAGAGTTAATCAAATATATTTTATTCGAAAAGAAGTTATCGAAAAGGGATTATTCGGAAAAGAGGTTTATACATTGAATTCAACTATATCGAATTCGGGAAAGTAATATTTACTTTCTATTTTAATCAAGATTTACTTATTAATAAATTTGTGGTTTAGTTATTTAATTAAATTAAGGAATAAAACTTATATTTTGAAGTTGGATATTTATGAAGAAGGGATTATAACGCTATAGTTATAATCAACGTTTTAAAATAAAGAAGTGGATTCTTAAATAGAATCGGAGTTATAAGGAAGTTGTTAAAAATTTACAAGTTGAACTTTGTCTATTTTGAGGTTAGGAATGTTGTTCAGTTAAGGTCTGAGAGGTAATTATACCCCAACTAGATTGACTTCGTTTTTAACTCAGGGATGGGTAAGGTTCGGTAGTGAAGGTCGATTAAATGAATTTAGTTAATAAGTGTAATGGTTTAAATTGGCTAAGTTATGTTTTATTCAAACATTTGTTTAGATCAAATGAATAAGTTTTGGAACACATTTTCCAAATATAATCAGAGATATTTTCCAATCATAGAAAATGAAATGTTGAGGAGAAAGAATACTGGAATGACAGTGATCTGTGAAATAGAGATGGAATGTTTTCCAATGATTGATAACGCATATTTCCTAAATTTAGAAAATAAGAAATGTTGAATATATGGAAATAGTGTAATAACCCGAAAAATCTGGGCCAGTTTAAAATTTTTATTTTGGCAATTTTAGCGAATTTTGAATATTTAAAATAAATTATTTTAAATAATATCGACGAGAAAATTTATTCTGAATAGAATTCGACGTATATATATTTATACGCGTCGTCGTTAGAATATAAATATTTATATATAATTATAAATAGAATTGAAAATGGCGCGGTAGTTCGATAATTCGATTTCAAACTTCAATTGAATGTACCGGGTGCAAAACAATCCGGATTTTAGTGAAACCAAAAACATTAGGATCTATTTGATGATATCTTTCTAACGAATCCGACCAATCGAAATTTCATAGCGGGAATCAAAAGATATGTCCAGTTGAAAATTCTGAATAGTCGCTATGGAATTCAGGCCCTTAAAAATGGACATTTTGCAAACGACCTCGGATTTCGACGAAACCACTTTTGTTGGGTCCGGGACGTTGAATTATTGCTAAGTTTAAATTTTCATAATTTTCTAAATTAATATGTGAGCGTGGCAAAAGAAAACGCGTTTGACCAGTTTCAGTTGATTTTAATCGACTGAAAATTGCCATTTTTCTAACGGTCTCAGAATTCGACGAAACTAGTTTTGTTAGGACCGTATCATCAATACGAAGCTAGAAAATATTTTCCGAGAATTTTTAGAGTTAGTATGTGACCCCGGTAATTTGAAATGTACGTTTAAAAATTCAGTACAATGAATTAAATGTAAATTTAACGAAAACTGATCGAAACAGTCGAGTTGGCTTACCAGACATATCCCATTGTGTTCGGAGGGGGGGGGGGTAATTAGCTTGGGGTGACAGTCGTTGTGGTTGATTTGGGACTTGGATCGATGGACAAGCAATTTCGAATTAAAATAAAATAAAATATATAAATATATATAAGGCCCTATCCTCTAAAGAAGCCCTAGTCAAACAACGCCCTAGTCAACGCAGAATTAAAAACCCGCCTCCTTGCTTAACCGACGATCCAAACATCTCGATGCTTTCCCCCAATTTTTCGTCGATCCTCCCATCAAAATTAAAAGGTGTTAAAGGCCAATCTTTAGAGCTAGAGGGGATCTCTCTTTTGGTGTGGGTCGGATCGAGAATCAACAAGTAATAGGTGGGAATTTCGAGCGCAAAACCCTTTCGTTCGCGACCGATTTCAGATTGGAGGAGGCCTCCGAGGTGGCCGCGCCACCTGGCGTTGGTGGAGTTCGTGATGGTCTTCAGCGTGATAGTGACTGATCGACGGCTAGCGCTCTCTGGCAGGAGCGGCAACGGCAGAAGCTAATCGATGATGGGTTTAAACGTCTCGGCTACAGACCTGGAGCAGCAAGAAGAACGAAGGGTAATACCCTTAATGGCATGATTAGGCTTAACCAAGGTAATTTTTATTTTATTTATTTTTATTTAAATATACATAGTTATTTTCAGGGCAAAGGAAAAGAGAAATATAAAGAATTGATGTTTTAGAAATATAAAGAATTGATGTTTTAGAAATATAAAGAATTGATGTTTTAGAAATATAAAGAATTGATGTTTTAGAAATATAAAGAATTGATGTTTTAGAAATATAAAGAATTGATGTTTTAAAAATATAAAGAATTGATGTTTTAAAAATATAAAGAGCATGGATGTTTTGAAAATAAATTAGCAATGTTTTGAAAATATGAAATGCATTGTTTTTGAAAAATAAAATACCATTGTTTTTGAAAAGATAAATAACATTGACTTTAGAAAATAAATAGAATTGATATTTTAAAATATAGAAGAAGGCTTTGTTTTAAAATATAGAAGAAGGCTTTGTTTTAAAATATAGAAGAAGGCTTTGTTTTTAAAAATAGAAATAGGATATGATTTTAAATATATATAAAAGCAAGGAGCTTTAAAAATATAAAAGGATTTTTAAAATAAAAATAGCCTGGGTTTAAAAATTCAATTTTTATATATTGAATAGCAAAATAAAAAATTCAATTTTTATATATTGGATAACAAAGTAAAAATTCGATTTTTATATATTGAATAGCAATATAAAAATGTGATTTTTATATATATATAGTGGTTACGGGCAACAAAAGCGACAAAGGGCGAGAATGGCGAGGATTTCTCAAAATGAAGAGTCGTGGTATTGGATAGCTATCAGTGAGAACTTCTCACCTTTCAATTTCTTTTTCTAATTATATATATATATACTAGGATGCAGACGGTGCTTAGTAGCACCCGACACAACCGTCCACAGACCATGGACTTGTTTGTTTGGTTGCATAAATAAATTTGATGATTTGATTTGAATTTGGTTGTTTGGTGAATTTGATTGATGTGTGAATGGCGTGGGCCTTCACTAGACCGGGGATAAGGCTAGGCCTCGTCCCGTTTCTAGTATCGTGCCGTTATGCCGCCGAAATTTTCTAAAATAAGTTAGAAAATAAAAATATCATTTTATTTAAAGAATGAACTGAATAGAAATTCATATGTTAAAATAAAATGTTTTATCGTTAAAAATATAATTTTTAACGTGAATATGAATATAATGAAAGTGAATAAAATAAATATTCATTTACAAACCGGACGGTTTGTTTATGTACACCTATTTGAATGACATTGATTGGGTCGATAAATTTTACACATCGCCCAACTGCACAATTAAAATCTGTGTTTGTTGATTTGAAACCCCACACGGGTGTTGGGATGAAATTTGAAGTTCACTCATCCTGATTGATTAAATATGTCGATCGATTGATTGACAGGCTGTTATAAGCGTTAGATATCTATATTTGATGCTTATACAGTGTAGTGCACTTTGGTTGATGGTTGATTATTTTTCAATGCTATTATATACGTGTGATGTATTAAAATCCATATAATTAACATTATATGGTGATTGATTGGGCCTCATTCCAATTTAGAAAATAATCAATATATAAAATAAAGGTTCATGTGTTGACTGTACTCATCCGTTGAGATTAGTCATGTGTTGAACGAAATATTTTAATAATAAAATTTACATCTTTATCAATATATAAAAGAAAGGTTCATGTGTTGACTGTACTCATCCGTTGAGATTAGTCATGTGTTGAACGAAATATTTTAATAATAAAATTTACATCTTTATCAATATATAAAATAAAGGTTCATGTGTTGACCGTACTCATCCGTTGAGATTAGTCATGTGTTGAACGAAATAATTAAACAAAAATAGTCACACGTGGACAGTAATCATTCGTTGAGATTAGTCGTGTGTTGACAAAAATAAATATTCATTTGTTGAATAAAATAAAGGAATATATGAAGCCGTGTTGATTAGATTGACGCCATTTTGACGTGAACGATATTTATATCGATTTTATTCATTTTAAAATGAATATCGAAAAGCAATTTTGAAATCGAAGATTTCGAAATGAATTGAATTGAAAACGATTTCGAAATGAATTGAATTGAAAACGATTTCGAAATGAATTGAATTGAAAACGATTTCGAAATGAATTGAATTGAAAACGATTTCGAAATGAATTGAATTGAAAACGATTTCGAAATGAATTGCATTGAAAACGAGTTCGAAATGAATTGAATTGAAAACGATTTCGAAATGAAATGAATTGAAAACGATTTCGAAATGAATTGAATTGAAAACGATTTCGAAATGAAATGAATTGAAAACGATTTCGAAATGAAATGAATTGAAAACGATTTCGAAATGAATTGAATATAAAACGAATTTGATTTGAATCGATTAGAAAACCAATTTGAATTGGATTGAATAGAAAACCAATTCGAATTGAATTAAATAGAAAACGGATTTGAATTGAATTGAATTCAATTGAAAACGAATTGAAATAGAATTGAAATCGATTTGAATTGAAATCAAATAGAAGTGAATGTAGAAAGAATTTATAAGGGAAAATTCAATTTTAATTTGAATTTGAATTAAAGGTTGAAATTGTCTTTAAAAAAAAATTTGAAAAGACTTGTAAAATCCGTTTTAAAAAGGTAATCGACGATATATATATAATATATATATTATATATATAATGGCCTGAATAGAACGCGCCGCGCCGCGGCAGTTCGTGAATTTCGACCATTTATTTCAAACGGACATTACGGGAGATCCGACCGTCGGATTCTCCTAAAACCGGAACCGTTGGGTTCGTATCGAAAAGAGCTTTCTAACGAATATTAGAAATTCAAAATCTAACGGTTGGATTTGGAGATACGTCCAAATCAAATTTGAAAAAGGTCGCTGTAAGTGCAGTTCGATGGCCATTGATGGAAATCAGCTGTACGGGCCTTGATAAAATTATTAAAAATATCAATAATTTGTGTAAAATCATTAGAAATGATTTGGGAAAATTTGGGGTGAAAAACTCCATATTTGAAAAGATAAAAATAGATTTTTATCAAAATGAACTAGTTTGAACTAAATTTAAAACCCGATTTGTTTTTAAATAAATAAATTAGATTTAAAAAAGGGGTTTTAAATAATCGGAATTCCTAATATATTTGAATTAAATTAAACCAGAATTGATTCATGGCTTTATCGTGAACTGTGTTTTAAATAACATTAGTTCTTTAACCCGATAATAAATAGAATGTGATTTGGGTTTGTCGTGAACTGTGTTTTAATAACACCTAGTTCTTTAACCCAGTAAAAGGAGTTTTAATGAATCTGCAATTAGATTGAAATGGGGAATTGATAATTTAAATTATCAACTTTAGAAAATGAGCGAGAATGGAGTATCACCAGTTTTGCTCCAAAGCGATAGTTAAATCTTTAATTATATTTGAACGTGAAATGGTAATTAATTTTACCGATAACACCGTGGTGTTAGATATGGAGTATTACCAGTTTTGCTTCATGGGATGAATAGGTTGGGATTGGGAAATAAAATAAATAATTACTTCGGTGTGGTTCGCTAATCTCGACTAGTTTGGAAAACCATAATTTGGTTTGAAATGACATCCAAAGGAAGATCAAAGGATAAATTTTAAAGAATTTACCTTGGATAAAATTAATGGGAACCTTTCCCTAAGAATTGAAATTTAGAAACTAGCTGTAGGTTAGCTAAGAAGAATGGTTTTCTGGGTATTGATCTGATGTTGGTTTCGGCCTTCGGGGTTAATATTTGGGAAATTGTTCTCTTGTTGATTTACGGTTAGTAACTAATGAATTGGAATGAGGCGTATGTTGTGTTTGCGTAACATTTATTTTTAATATACGCGGGTTGTTCGGAAAGGCCGGGTTTATACCCATTCTGAATAACCGATTCGACGATATGTCGAAGATGAAGACGGTGGTTGAAGACCGGAAGTCTTCACATCGTTCGGATAATTACTGACGATCCTGATTGGGCTGTACACCCAAGAGGATGGAAATAGTTGGTGGTCGTCCAGACGTACTTGGAGATGGATGGATATGCGAGGAAAGTGCCTCCGGTTTCGTTCAGACCTAGAACGGACTTGTAAATGGATGGTGTGTCTGACATTGTATTCCTTTATATTGTATTTGTTGATCTCTGCTAAATATATATCTATTTGGCGGCGGAGAATTTATTCTCTTGCTTAACGCCCTTCTCTGAGACATATGAGCTCAGAGGTTATATATTGGCAGAAATTAGTAATACGATATGGATTGATAGTGTGGCATGCTGAGATGCAGTGATCCAGACTTTTGTTGAAAAGCAAAGTTTGGTGGTTGATGATCAAAGCGCAGCTAATATAGCATGGCTTTGTGTATAGCGTTGATCCGCGAGCCTCACACCCCGGTATGGTGGCAAACTGATGGTTTGATCAGTATGCTTTTTCGTGGATGGGCACCTTAGTGGTGTCGTGGATTCTGTCGACCGAGATGAGCCTAGTGCTCAGGGATATATAGAGTAAGCGGTGTTTTCTCTCGCTGGGACGTAAGCCGCGGTGGTACTCTGGTCTCAAATGTGCGGATGCAGACGGTGTTTTCTCTTGTGGGGACGTAAGCCGTGGCGAATTGCATTCCACGATCGATCTTTTCGAATCAGGAGCCACCATGATGGAAATCCAATTTCCAATACGTGTATTGCGGTTTTAATTGTAGAACTAGTATGGCGACATGATATATGGTACCCATGCCGTCTATGATTGATATTTATGATTGGAATCGTTTGGCACTATACACATATTATAGTATCAAATGATTTGTTTTAAATGTACCAAGCATGTTTGGCTATTATAAGGGAAAACCCTATCCTCCGGCTTGCGTTGCATTGTGTGATGGGACCTGGGTCTTATAATAGCTTCATTTTTCGAAAAAGCATTGTGCTGTTTATTCTATACACTGGTATTCTTGGGAGGAAACCCGTTCCGTGTTATACGGCGTGGTCCCTTGAATTACTCTCTTTTAAAGTAAAGTTTTAATAACTGTTTTAGTTCTCACACCAGTCACATGACTGACCTGGAGTTTATTGTTTTAACCTAAACTCTGGGTGCCCCTATTTTCCGCACGGGCAGCTAGTAGTTTTGGTTTTGCAGATTTATATTCACAGGATCCTGGTTTACAGCTGGAATGATATTCGGAAAGCTCTGTATCCGTATATCACCTTCAGTTGTGCTTTGTATTATTTTCCACTGCGATGTATTTAAATGTAATTTAAATCTCTGATATTTCTGTGTAATATTCATTTATACTCTGTATATTCTTGTATTCTGGTGCATTGTTGTAATATACAATGAAATGTTCTTCTGTATGCGTTTTGTTGTGGCTTGTTCTCGAACTATCCACGCTTTCCTTTACGGGGAAGTTACGGGTTTTCACAGTTGGTATCAGAGCTTTGGTTTACAGAGCTCGAGAACAAGACACATTAGAACCATACGAAAGAATTCATCAGATATTGGATTAGTAATATCCAATTAGAATGACTCGTTAGAGATAGGATCAGTAGTATCCTAGAACGAGTGTGAAGAGTATATTTTTCAAATGAAAACAATTTTGTTTCGAAAATTTAAATCGTTTTAAACGTATTTGATTATTTATTTATTTTGAATATGGACAATCGAGTATATAAAGATTTTGCATATACGCGTCATGAACGTATATTCGAAGTTTTAATATACTGGATAGATATAGAATCATATTCTAGACACCCGGAGATGATTCTGATGATTGATATATCATCATCAGAATTTGTGTTCGTGTTTCGAAGGTATGGTATCTATATATTTCCATTTAGACTGGTGTGAGAACCAAAACTTATATAGCTAGAACACATTGTTGTGAATTGGCATCAAAAACATGATTTTTTGTATAAATATCAAATTATGAATTTGAAATGTTAAATTCACTAAATGATTGATGTTTTTGTTGTTTGTTTATTTGTTTGCTAATTTTTGAACCTTTATGCCTAATTGAATCAAAAATTGAACTGTATTGAAAATTGGTCGCATTTGCTTGCATATACATGTACTTACATTGAACAGGTCATAGCAAGGAGGCTAGAGCAGAGAATAAAATTTGTTTGCCCGACAAATAGGTACATGTTTACTACATAATTTACTGTTTTGTTTGGGTGATGATGATTTTATGAGCCTATTGGCTAGTCGCTTGGCTTTTTCTTTTTGAGATCAGAAGGCCTATATGGCAATTTCGGGATTTTCCCGTGGCTCCCGGTGCAGGGGAGGTTATGGCGAAATTTTTCGAAAATTTAGGGTGTTAGCCAAATTTTTGAATTATTGAAAATTCTCAAAAATTCAAAAGTTGGAGAATGCAAGCCAGATCGAACGTAGATTTGATTGATCAAACCACTTTCGACTTTGTTCCTTTTCGGGGACGAAAAGTTTTAAGTGGGGGAGATTGTAATAACCCGGAAAATCTGGGCCAGTTTAAAATTTTTATTTTGGCAATTTTAGCGAATTTTGAATATTTAAAATAAATTATTTTAAATAATATCGACGAGAAAATTTATTATGAATAGAATTCGACGTATATATTTATACGCGTCGTCGTTAGAATATAAATATTTATATATAATTATAAATAGAATTGAAAATGGCGCGGTAGTTCGATAATTAGATTTCAAACTTCAATTGAATGTACCGGGTGCAAAACAATCCGGATTTTAGTGAAACCAAAAACATTAGGATCTATTTGATGATATCTTTCTAACAAATCCGACCAATCGAAATTTCATGGCGGGAATCAAAAGATATGTCCAGTTGAAAATTCTGAATAGTCGCTATGGAATTCAGGCCCTTAAAAATGGACATTTTGCAAACGACCTCGGATTTCGACGAAACCACTTTTGTTGGGTCCGGTACATTGAATTATTGCTAAGTTTAAATTTTCCTAATTTTCTAAATCAATATGTGAGCGTGGCAAAAGAAAACGCGTTTGACCAGTTTTAGTTGATTTTAATCGACTGGAAAATGGCCATTTTTCTAACGGTCTCAGAATTCGACGAAACTAGTTTTGTTAGGACCGTATCGTTAATACGAAGCTAGAAAATATTTTTCGAGAATTTTTAGAGTTAGTATGTGACCCCGGTAATTTGAAATGTACGTTTAAAAATTCAGTATAATGAATTAAATGTAAATTTAACAAAAACTGATCGAAACAGTCGAGTTGGCTTACCAGACATATCCCATTGTGTTCGGAGGGGGGGGGGGGGGTAATTAGCTTGGGGTGACAGTCGTTGTGGTTGATTTGGGACTTGGATCGATGGACAAGCAATTTCGAATTAAAATAAAATAAAATATATAAATATATATAAGGCCCTATCCTCTAAAGAAGCCCTAGTCAAACAACGCCCTAGTCAATGCAGAATTAAAAACCCACCTCCTTGCTTAACCGACGATCCAAACATCTCGATGCTTTCCCCCAATTTTTCGTTTGATCCTCCCATCAAAATTAAAAGGTGTTAAAGGCCAATCTTTAGAGCTAGAGGGGATCGCTCTTTTGGTGTGGGTCGGATCGAGAATCAACAAGTAATAGGTGGGAATTTCGAGCGCAAAACCCTTCCGTTCGCGACCGATTTCAGATCGGAGGAGGCCTCCGAGGTGGCCGCGCCACCTGGCGTTGGTGGAGCTCGTGATGGTCTTCAGCGTGACAGTGACTGATCGACGGCTAACGCTCTCTAGCAGGAGCGGCAACGGCAGAAGCTAATCGATGATGGGTTTAAACGACTCGGCTACAGACCTGGAGCAGCAAGAAGAACGAAGGGTAATACCCTTAATGGCATGATTAGGCTTAACCAAGGTAATTTTTATTTTATTTATTTTTATTTAAATATACATAGTTATTTTCAGGGCAAAGGAAAAGAGAAATATAAAGAATTGATGTTTTAGAAATATAAAGAATTGATGTTTTAGAAATATAAAGAATTGATGTTTTAGAAATATAAAGAATTGATGTTTTAGAAATATAAAGAATTGATGTTTTAGAAATATAAAGAATTGATGTTTTAAAAATATAAAGAATTGATGTTTTAAAAATATAAAGAGCATGGATGTTTTGAAAATAAATTAGCAATGTTTTGGAAATATGAAATGCATTGTTTTTGAAAAATAAAATACCATTGTTTTTGAAAAGATAAATAACATTGATTTTAGAAAATAAATAGAATTGATATTTTAAAATATAGAAGAAGGCTTTGTTTTAAAATATAGAAGAAGGCTTTGTTTTAAAATATAGAAGAAGGCTTTGTTTTTAAATATAGAAGAAGGCTTTGTTTTTAAAAATAGAAATAGGATATGATTTTAAATATATATAAAAGCAAGGAGCTTTAAAAATATAAAAGGATTTTTAAAATAAAAATAGCCTGGGTTTAAAAATTCAATTTTTATATATTGAATAGCAAAATAAAAAATTCAATTTTTATATATTGGATAACAAAGTAAAAATTCGATTTTTATATATTGAATAGCAATATAAAAATGTGATTTTTATATATATAGTGGTTACGGGCAACAAAAGCGACAAAGGGCGAGAATGGCGAGGATTTCTCAAAATGAAGAGTCGTGGTATTGGATAGCTATCAGTGAGAACTTCTCACCTTTCAATTTCTTTTTCTAATTATATATATATATACTAGGATGCAGACGGTGCTTAGTAGCACCCGACACAACCGTCCACAGACCATGGACTTGTTTGTTTGGTTGCATAAATAAATTTGATGATTTGATTTGAATTTGGTTGTTTGGTGAATTTGATTGATGTGTGAATGGCGTGGGCCTTCACTAGACCGGGGATAAGGCTAGGCCTCGTCCCGTTTCTATTATCGTGCCGTTATGCCGCCGAAATTTTCTAAAATAAGTTAGAAAATAAAAATATCATTTTATTTAAAGAATGAACTGAATAGAAATTCATATGTTAAAATAAAATGTTTTATCGTTAAAAATATAATTTTTAACGTGAATATGAATATAGTGAAAGTGAATAAAATAAATATTCATTTACAAACCGGACGGTTTGTTTATGTACACCTATTTGAATGACATTGATTGGGTCGATAAATTTTACACATCGCCCAACTGCACAATTAAAATATGTGTTTGTTGATTTGAAACCCTACACGGGTGTTCGGATGAAATTTGAAGTTCACTCATCCTGATTGATTAAATATGTCGATCGATTGATTGACAGGCTGTTATAAGCGTTAGATATCTATATTTGATGCTTATACAGTGTAGTGCTCTTTGGTTGATGGTTGATTATTTTTCAATGCTATTATATACGTGTGATGTATTAAAATCCATATAATTAACATTATATGGTGATTGATTGGGCCTCATTCCAATTTAGAAAATAATCAATATATAAAATAAAGGTTCATGTGTTGACTGTACTCATCCGTTGAGATTAGTCATGTGTTGAACGAAATATTTTAATAATAAAATTTACATCTTTATCAATATATAAAATAAAGGTTCATGTGTTGACTGTACTCATCCGTTGAGATTAGTCATGTGTTGAACGAAATATTTTAATAATAAAATTTACATCTTTATCAATATATAAAATAAAGGTTCATGTGTTGACTGTACTCATCCGTTGAGATTAGTCATGTGTTGAACGAAATATTTTAATAATAAAATTTACATCTTTATCAATATATAAAATAAAGGTTCATGTGTTGACCGTACTCATCCGTTGAGATTAGTCATGTGTTGAACGAAATAATTAAACAAAAATAGTCACACGTGGACAGTACTCATTCGTTGAGATTAGTCGTGTGTTGACAAAAATAAATATTCATTTGTTGAATAAAATAAAGGAATATATGAAGCCGTGTTGATTAGATTGACGCCATTTTGACGTGAACGATATTTATATCGATTTTATTCATTTTAAAATGAATATCGAAAAGCAATTTTGAAATCGAAGATTTCGAAATGAATTGAATTGAAAACGATTTCGAAATGAATTGAATTGAAAACGATTTCGAAATGAATTGAATTGAAAACGATTTCGAAATGAATTGAATTGAAAACGATTTCGAAATGAATTGCATTGAAAACGAGTTCGAAATGAATTGAATTGAAAACGATTTCGAAATGAAATGAATTGAAAACGATTTCGAAATGAATTGAATTGAAAACGATTTCGAAATGAAATGAATTGAAAACGATTTCGAAATGAAATTAATTGAAAACGATTTCGAAATGAATTGAATATAAAATGAATTTGATTTGAATCGATTAGAAAACCAATTTGAATTGGATTGAATAGAAAACCAATTCGAATTGAATTAAATAGAAAACGGATTTGAATTGAATTGAATTCAATTGAAAACGAATTGAAATAGAATTGAAATCGATTTGAATTGAAATCAAATAGAAGTGAATGAAGAAAGAATTTATAAGGGAAAATTCAATTTTAATTTGAATTTGAATTAAAGGTTGAAATTGTCTTTAAAAAAAAATTGAAATGACTTGTAAAATTCGTTTTAAAAAGGTAATCGATGATATATATATAATATATATATTATATATATAATGGCCTGAATAGAACGCGCCGCGCCGCGGCAGTTCGTGAATTTCGACCATTTATTTCAAACGGACATTATGGGAGATCCGACCGTCGGATTCTCCTAAAACCGGAACCGTTGGGTTCGTATCGAAAAGAGCTTTCTAACGAATATTAGAAATTCAAATCTAACGGTTGGATTTGGAGATACGTCCAAATCAAATTTGAAAAAGGTCGCTGTAATTGCAGTTCGATGGCCATTGATGGAAATCGGCTGTACGGGCCTTGATAAAATTATTAAAAATATCAATAATTTGTGTAAAATCATTAGAAATGATTTGGGAAAATTTGGGGTGAAAAACTCCATATTTGAAAAGATAAAAATAGATTTTTACCAAAATGAACTAGTTTGAACTAAATTTAAAACCCGATTTGTTTTTAAATAAATAAATTAGATTTAAAAAAGGGGTTTTAAATAATCGGAATTCCTAATATATTTGAATTAAATTAAACCAGAATTGATTCATGGCTTTATCGTGAACTGTGTTTTAAATAACACTAGTTCTTTAACCCGATAATAAATAGAATGTGATTTGGGTTTGTCGTGAACTGTGTTTTAAATAACACCTAGTTCTTTAACCCAGTAAAAGGAGTTTTAATGAATCTGCAATTAGATTGAAATGGGGAATTGATAATTTAAATTATCAACTTTAGAAAATGAGCGAGAATGGAGTATCACCAGTTTTGCTCCAAAGCGATAGTTAAATCTTTAATTATATTTGAACGTGAAATGGTAATTAATTTTAACGATAACACCGTGGTGTTAGATGTGGAGTATTACCAGTTTTGCTTCATGGGATGAATAGGTTGGGATTGGGAAATAAAATAAATAATTACTTCGGTGTGGTTCGCTAATCTCGACTAGTTTGGAAAACCATAATTTGGTTTGAAATGACATCCAAAGGAAGATCAAAGGATAAATTTTAAAGAATTTATCTTGGATAAAATTAATGGGAACCTTTCCCTAAGAATTGAAATTTAGAAACTAGCTGTAGGTTAGCTAAGAAGAATGGTTTTCTGGGTATTGATCTGATGTTGGTTTCGGCCTTCGGGGTTAATATTTGGGAAATTGTTCTCTTGTTGATTTACGGTTAGTAACTAATGAATTGGAATGAGGCGTATGTTGTGTTTGCGTAACATTTATTTTTAATATACGCGGGTTGTTCGGAAAGGCCGGGTTTATACCCATTCTGAATAACCGATTCGACGATATGTCGAAGATGAAGACGGTGGTTGAAGACCGGAAGTCTTCACATCGTTCGGATAATTACTGACGATCCTGATTGGGCTGTACACCCAAGAGGATGGAAATAGTTGGTGGTCGTCCAGACGTACTTGGAGATGGATGGATATGCGAGGAAAGTGACTCCGGTTTCGTTCAGACCTAGAACGGACTTGTAAATGGATGGTGTGTCTGACATTGTATTCCTTTATATTGTATTTGTTGATCTCTGCTAAATATATATCTATTTGGCAGCGGAGAATTTATTCTCTTGCTTAACGCCCTTCTCTGAGACATATGAGCTCAGAGGTTATATATTGGCAGAAATCAGTAATACGATATGGATTGATAGTGTGGCATGCTGAGATGCAGTGATCCAGACTTTTGTTGAAAAGCAAAGTTTGGTGGTTGATGATCAAAGCGCAGCTAATATAGCACGGCTTTGTGTATAGCGTTGATCCGTGAGCCTCACACCCCGGTATGGTAGCAAACTGATGGTTTGATCAGTATGCTTTTTCTTGGATGGGCACCTTAGTGGTGTCGTGGATTCGGTCGACCGAGATGAGCCTAGTGCTCAGGGATATATAGAGTAAGCGGTGTTTTCTCTCGTTGGGACGTAAGCCGCGGTGGTACTCTGGTCCCAAATGTGCGGATGCAGACGGTGTTTTCTCTTGTGGGGACGTAAGCCGTGGTGAATTGCATTCCGCGATCGATCATTTCGAATCAGGAGCCACCATGATGGAAATCCAATTTCCAATACGTGTATTGCGGTTTTAATTGTAGAACTAGTATGGCGACTTGATATATGGTACCCATGCCGTCTATGATTGATATTTATGATTGGAATCGTTTTGACACTATACACATATTATAGTATCAAATGATTTGTTTTAAACGTACCAAGCATGTTTGGCTATTATAAGGGAAAACCCTATCCTCCGGCTTGCGTTGCATTGTGTGATGGGACCTGGGTCTTATAATAGCTTCATTTTTCGAAAAAGCATTGCGCTGTTTATTCTATACACTGGTATTCTTGGGAGGAAACCCGTTCCTTGTTATACGGCGTGGTCCCTTGAATTACTCTCTTTTAAAGTAAAGTTTTAATAACTGTTTTAGTTCTCACACCAGTCACATGACTGACCTGGAGTTTATTGTTTTAACCTAAACTCTGGGTGCCCCTATTTTCCGCACGGGCAGCTAGTAGTTTTGGTTTTGCAGATTTATATTCACAGGATCCTGGTTTACAGCTGGAATGATATTCGGAAAGCTCTGTATCCGTATATCACCTTCAGTTGTGCTTTGTATTATTTTCCGCTGCGATGTATTTAAATGTAATTTAAATCTCTGATATTTCTGTGTAATATTCATTTATACTCTGTATATTCTTGTATTCTGGTGCATTGTTGTAATATACAATGAAATGTTCTTCTGTATGCGTTTTGTTGTGGCTTGTTCTCGAACTATCCGCGCTTTCCTTTATGGGGAAGTTACGGGTTTTCACAAATAGGAAATAAATAAACTGATGAACTAAAGAGATAAATGTTTATTGATCATTGATCGATCGAATTTCTATCTGGAAATAAGATTGTTGGCTGCACACCTATTTTCCCTTGATAGTTAAATCACCGACTATCGAAGTTTTTGACCATTTTTTCATCATCAATACGGAGAAATCGGGATTGGATTCATTATCTGAAACCACTTTGTATGGACATTAGCATTGCGATCAAATATGATGAAAATATTGAAGACGGAGTTATGCAAGGGCTATCCTATTTACAGAATAGTGCCTTCGGTTTGTCCAGTCCCAGGACAACGTGAATGGACAAATGTCTGGTAGAGTATATCTAACGGATCGCGTAAGTTGATCTCTTCAAATGTACTTACGTTTGGTGGCGAAGGAATTCGTTTCTCTTAGCTTTATACCCATGGTATTTTTAGGGAAATCAATTTGTGATTTGGCGGGTATGACGATGTGGCATTAAAAGTGAATGGTGGTCAGGTGTATATATGTCATGACCTCAAGCCTCATCAACCGAGAAATGACAGAAATCGGGCAGGCATCATGGCTAGGTGGGTCGCTCCCATTAGTGTGTATATCACCTATCTAGAGAAAATCCATTTCATTCTTTTATCTATTATCGATGCTGTCCCATTTCGGGAAACGGTGAGTAGATCCCAACCGTTGGTGGTATACATTCGATACACTCAAGCGAAATGAGTGGTCGGTCGTGTTTGGGCCGGGTTGCAAGTCGTTCTTGTTGAACCCAGTGTATTCGCCTCTAGAGATACACTATCGGCAGGTGGTCCCATACATTGTCATAGTCGGAATCCAGTCTCCAGTAAGCACCCGCGGTTTTGTTTGTATACTATATATATGGAACGTGAGATGCAAGCGTTCTGCTAGATTGTTAATTACTTGTGATTAGGCATTATTATAATATCAGAGAAGTATTGATTTCCAAAACTGTTTTGGTTATCGTAGGGGGAAAACCATCCGCGTTTATGTGTGGATCGGTCTTACGATTATCTTTTCTTTTGAAAAGGATTTTGAAAAATTAAATCAAATGATTTGAGTGTACTCAAACCAATCCCATGACTAACCCAGATTTTATTTTGTTTTGTTTTCCCTAAACTCTTGGGTGCCCAAATTTGTACGGGTAGTCAAGTAGTTCAGGTCTTTACATATATACTTGGAGGAGCTTGAAGCAGGAGGCTTTAGGATTATATATAGCTATTGTTATTTCCGCTGTGTGTAAGTGTTGTACTCTGGTAATGTTATTGTATATATATATACTGTTTTAATTCAAAGTTATGTTATAATATATTTTATTCGTTCCGCTGTGAGATTCGTGTTACTCTGATTCTGTATGTGGTGATCTTCTTCTTCTATTCTAAATTTCTATCTTATTTATTCTCACCCTCTAACTTCTTTCTATTGATGATCAGGTATTTCCGATGTCTGAATAGTCAACATGGTAGTATTGTGTTGATTTTCGGAGTCGAATATCCCAGTTCGTTACAGTGGTATCAGAGCTGAAGGTTAAGTGATAGCCTTGGCTCTGTGGCGTGACTCGGTACAGATGGGGTTAGTAATGCCCTATATTGAGTATGATTGTATATATACGAGTGATCGTATTTGTAGAATTTATAAGGTAAAAAAAATGGTTTTCTGTTATGGAGATTTATTAGTTGGGTTGTTTATGGGTTTTGATCGATCAGTTTGGTACACTGTATCAGTAGGAGTTTCTAAACACTCGAATACGATAAACCGACACAGTATGTTTTGAAAAGTTGGTAAATGAAATAATTTTATCCAAAATTATATTTTTGATATAAAAGAAAGTATAGATATTGGAAATATTATAGTATACTGGATGTGCTAGTTGTTATTATAATCAGATAAGGTTATAATTGAAATAGCTATGTAAATAACCAATCATAATTCATATAAGTAAAGTATATGGAATCGGATGAATTAAATCCGAAATTAAGACCAGAATTGAAATTAAAACCTTAGAAAGTTGGAAATGTGTTTGTAAATGAATTTGGATTAAATATATGGGAATTTTAAAATCCTGGGAGATTTTAAATTGCTTTACAAACACTAAGAAGGATATTTTGAAATAATTTCAAAATAGAAATGATTAAGAAATGGTTTTGAAAAGTGATATAGTATTGAACTCACTTCGATAGCTGGGAAATAACTCCGATGATGCTGGCCACATCATCAGTGTTCATTTTCGAGTTGTAAGCGACAGATTACTACCAAAGATTTTGTGTTGAATTGTTTTGAGAAAACAAGTTGTTTTGAATCCTGAATGGAAATATTTGATTTTTGAAAGAGCTAAACTATTTAAAAACTCCTAGGAGAGATTGGTTGAACAAAAACAAATTTAAATAGAAATTTATGAAAGCAAATTGAAATTGAAATAGAATTGGATTAGAATGATATCGAGACAAGTTGGATTTGTGGGATTTGAATTTGAAATGTTATTAGATAATGGAATCAAGAATGGGATTTTGGTTTGAAATAAAGTTTGGGTTTGGATATAAGATAAAGGATGTGTTGAGGATAAAAACTGATTTGGAGTTTGATTGGAATAAGATTGATATATGCTGAATCGATAACAGATGGGAGGGATATAACGATATGCCTGAAAAAAGTACAAGTTTATTTTTATATGGGTTTGGTGATTTATGAGCCGATTTGGCAAACCGCTTGGCTGTTTGATTTTCCTTTGGGTTGGGGAAGGCCTAGAGAGGTGAGTTGGGCTTTGAACTATTGACCGGTACAAAAGGAGGTGCTGGCGAAATTTTACAAAAATTTTGGGTATTAGATTTTTTTTTTAGGATTTTAGAAAATTTTCGTTGTTAAGAATCAATTATTATTTTAGTTGAAATTAAATTGGTTCAGTTGAAAATAAGGTTGGTAAGTAAACAAATAAATTTGTACTAGTCAATACGGTTTGTTCTCTACCATAGCAATTTCGAGGACGAAATTATTTTAAGGGGGAAGAATGTACTGACCCGTATTTTTACTATATATAAATAATTTATTTAATTATTTAAATAATGGTTTGGTTATTTAAAATGACCAGAATTTAATGATATTGAATATTTAATTAAAACAAATAATATAATAATATATTTAATTTCTGAAATAGTCAGAAATAGTGGAGTTCACAAAATGGTGTGAATTGGATTATCTGTGATATTTAATTCAGTTTAAAATTGAATTAGAATAACGAATATATTATTTTAACGACAGTTGAACGTATAATTATATTATAATTAAAATCAAGCTCGGAGTGGCGCTGCAGTTCGTAATTTGTCGATTTGAACTTCTACTAAATGTACAGGATTCGTTTTAAATCGGATTTCTATGAAACAAGAAATGCTGGGACTGGTGAATTATATTTTTCTAGTGGAAGAGAAAAATAAGGATTTCATTGTGTAGATTTTGATTTATGTCCAAATCAAATTTTCGAAAAGTCGCTATGGAATTCCTTTATAATTTATATCAATTTATTTAAATTTTAATTGGATTTTAAATATAAATCGAATATCGATCTACCCCAGGGACTTGAAATATCGAGTTATAAATCCCATTGGAGCTGTATGATATTCTGTTGTGAATATATACGATAATATTTATTTTTAATATTAAATTTAGTTATTTTTAAGTATATTTATATATTTAAATAGTCTATTTAGAGCTTTAAAAATAGCCAGTATTGCAAAAGACCTCTGTTTTCGACGAAACTAATTTTGTTGGATCTGCATATTAAATTATTGTTAGATTTCAATTTCATGATTTTTGAAGTCAGTATGGGGCCATACGGGATTTTATATGAAATACAGTCAATAATTTGACCTTTAAAAATACACAGTGTGAGAAAACGGAGTCGAAATTCGACGAAACCAGTTTCGTTGGGTCCGCAATGTCAAACTGTAGCTCCATGTCCATTTTCGTGATTTTTAGGTGTCATGTGTGACCATAGGGATTTTTAGCAATAAATGCAGACATCTCTAAGGTAAATATTAATATAAAATTCGAATATTAAATTATTAAAAATTTTCCTATATAATACCCTTACATTCCTAAACCTAATTCCATGGTCAACAGATTTTCCGCCGCTGCTTTCTTACTCCAAAACTAGAAAATCGCTGGAAAGAAAATAAAAACGGAATCAAATAAATTACTAAAAATCATGAAAGCTATGTATCCGAGTTTGTTTCAACCTAAGCTTCATCGTGATACCCGTTTCAAGCAGTGTGATCAACATCCGCGACGTCCAGATTTTTGAGAAGTGGATTAGGGTTGGCCAGCATCAAGCCTAGGGGGATCGGAATGATTTTTGTGGGTAGCATTGCGTTTGTGATGGCGATACACATCTCGTAGGGAGCTTTGTCGAGTTTGAGGACAAAAATGTTCGGTCTTCACCGTACTGTCGAACTGTGCTGGAACGCATCGGAAAAAGGGAGTGCGCGAGCTTCATGTAATCGAGATGGGTCGGAAGAGAGTTTGATGATAGGAATTTTGGCGAAGTCGGTTTGTGATTTTGTGTTGTGTGGAAGGAAATGTCGATGATAGAAATACTGGAAATGGCCTGTGATGTTTGGAGAGTGGATGTCTATTGGGGAAGAAAGGGTAGGCGGGTGTGGTTCGTAGTGGGCTGGCGTGGAGGAGTTAAGGCCCAAAATCATCCAATTTAATTTAAATTAAATTATATAAATAATGTAATAACTCGTATAACGTATAAACTTGTCATACATTATCTTAATTCAACAAAACAAGATTCGTAAGGATCGTATGGATGAGAGCTTCACAATGAAACTGACCGGGAGAGAATTGGGGCTCGTTTGGATTTATGGTGAAATTTAACGCCTGAATCAAATCAATGACCAATTATTGTTATTTAACGATAACCATCCAATGTGAGTAAAACTCACTAACTCTTCTCAGTTATATTTTTATAACGTATTTTTAGAAATGATAAATGATGGTTGTTTGTTGTGTGTTGGCTGTTTGGTTGAACTGCTAGTTAATTGGCTGAAAATATAGATAACGATATAGATATAAATCGTTAATCGAATATAAATTCTGTTTATCAAAATACTTCATATCCGTATTATTTATGTTGATTAACATATGTGGTTGCAGAGAAACAGGTCGGAGGGATCCAACTGGGTTCCTCAACATTTATTTTACTGTTTTTCATATATTGTGTTACATGATGTGATATGAAACATGTTGTTGATTTTGTATGGTTGAATGATACCGATCATTGTTATATGGTACATTAAATACCATAAGGAATGCTGGAATGTTAAAAAGGAAAATTTCAATGTTATATTGAAAAAGAAATATTTATAAAATTAAAAGATTTTATAAAAAGAAAACTATTTATTTAGAAAATAAATAGATTAAAAAGAATATTTATTTGTTAATCAAATAGATAAAATTGAAGGGAAATATTTGTAAAACATTTACAAATAGAATTGAAAAAAAGAAATATTTGTAAACTATTTACAAATAGAATTGAAAAGGGATATTTATTTGAAAAATAAATAGAATAGAAGGAAGAAATATTTGTAAAACAAATACAAAAAAAGAAATAGTTAGATTATACAAGGAATTGCTTATAAAATCAATAGATTTTATAAAAAGAAAATATTTTATAAAATAAATAGAATTATCAAAAAGGGATTTATTTTGTAAATAAATAGATTATAAAAGGAAATACTTGAAAAGTGACTAGAATTGTATAAAAGGAGAATTTTACATTTGAAAGGTTTAGACCCATGTGTAATGACCCGCAAATCCATAACATCAGACTTGACTATATACATCATACGTCCAACCCAAATATCACGAAAATATGAAACATTTTTTTTAGAAGAAAAGGGTAGAAGAAGAACAGAAATAACAACACAGAATCGCACATCGCAGCAGAACAAAATATAATATATCATAACTTTTGAAATACAAAATTTCAACTGTATAACATACACTTATTAGAATACAACACTTACAACACAGCGGAACAAAACTCTATATAACTAACGCTGAACCCTCTTGCTCCAAGCTCCTTTAGATAGATCTGTAAAATCCTGAACTACTTGACTGCCCGTACAAATTTAGGCACCCAAGAGTTTTGGTAGAACAAAACAAAATAAACTCCAGGTCAGTCATGGGACTGGTATGAGTAAACAGTTCATAACAGTTTCAGAAACTAAATGATATCTCATAAGACCACGCCGTATAACATGGAACGGGTTTTTCCCTTTTGAGAATCCAAAATATCTTTATATCAAAAACCTTTTGATATTATAATAATGTCTATCATCCATAATATAATAATCATCTAGCAGAAACGCTTTCATCTCACGTTCTACATACATAGTATACAATCAAAACCGCAAGCACATATTGGGTAATGGATTTCCAACTATGAAAAGGTATGGAACCACCTTCCGCTGGTATATCTCTAGAGGAGAATACACCGAGTTCAACAAGAACATCTTGCAACTCAGCCACACATGACCGACCACTCATTTCGCTTGAGTGTATCGAATGTATATCACCAACAGTTGGGATCAGCAGCCGTTTCCCGAATGGGATAGCATCGATAATTGATTTTTAGAAGTAAATGAAACTCTAGATCAGGTGATTATACACCCTAATAGGTGCGACCTACATAGCCATGCTGCCTGCCCGATTTCTGTCATTTACCGATTGATGAGGCTTGAGCTTACGTTTTATCATCACATCAGATTCACTTCGAATGCCACATTGTCAGATCCATCGAAAATCACTAATTGACGTCTACAACAGTACATTACGTGTTAGCTAAAGAAGTTTCCTTCTCCGCTTCCACTCTTGGTACAGTTGAAGAAATCAATGTACGTGACCTTTCTGGAAATACTCTGTCAGACATTCATCCATACAAGTCATCCAGGAACAGGATGAACCGAAGGCACTATTCAATGCAACCATCTTAGACACTATTATCAAAGATTTATACAAGAGCCCTTGCACTTTACTCCGTCTTCAATTATCTTTGGCATATATGATTCGCAACGTTTATGCCAATACAGAGTGGTTCTTCGGATAATAATCCAATCGGTCTCTCCATATTGACAACGATGGTCAAAATTTTGATAGTCTGTGATTTAACTATCGAATAAAAACAAGTGTTTCGATAGTCGATGATTTAACTATCGAAGAAAACAAGTGTTCATCCAATTACAAGCAATCACTGAGCCCTTAATTAATATTCCATTAATTAAATCACTTCTCTATTTCTTTATCAATATTTGTTAACCAAATATTTTCAATAACCATATTGGCCTTTTACGTTATTTGGAAAACATTTCCGAATATCGTCTTCCTTTATTTTCTAAACTTTAGAAAATATATGCTATTTATAATTGGAAAATATTCCAATTACTTATCTCTTTTTCGATCTCGTTTATTTCTATACTTAGGAAATATTCTTTATTCTATTTTCAAGTTTACACTTATTTGGGTTAAAACGGATGTTGTGTAAAACATCGTTACGACAACCCAAATACTATATTAAACAAACTCTTATCCAACATTGTTCTTCGAGCCTGAAATCTTACTATATATTTGTTAATAATGAAATCAATCAAGTTGGGGTATAACTACCTCTCAGACCTTGACTGAATAACATTTATAACGTCAAAACAGATATGACTACTTACTCGAATAATCAATACCATACAACTACTTATTCACTTTTAAACACGTATACGCTTTCTCTTTCTATTCTTATGAGATTCTATTCCTAGTCTTCCTTTTTGATTATACTATTCTATTTCTAAGTTCGTTTCCTTATCGACTTCTATATATATCGATACGTTGATTTCTAACTATCAAATTATCTTAAAAATACTCTAACTATATAAATTCCCAGAAAAATTCGCCATAACCTCCTTTGTACCGGAAGCATCGGGATATTTCAAATAGCCTCCCATGGCCCTCACCAATCCAAAAAGAAAAAGAAAAGCCAAGCGGCTAGCCGATACGGCACATAAAATATCATATATGAATTAAATACATACCTTTTTGGTGAGCACTCTATTTATACACCTTCATTATCCTTATCCACACCTGTCTCCTGTATGTCTATACTTGTCCAATTTAATTTAACTATACCCGATCGTTTAACTCAAATTAGTTAATTAATTTGTTAATTAACTCTTTAGTCTATTTCACTTTTATATTTGAACATGACATGTTCAAATATATTTGAATTCTATATTTAAACTCCATTTCACTTCTATTTGAATTCTATATTCAAATTCAAATTTTAACTCTATTTGAATCACATATTCAAATTCCATTTTAAATTTCTATACTCAAAGTCTATTTCAAATTCTATTTGAATTCTATATTCAAATTCCATATTTAAAATTTCTTTATTCAAATTCCATTTCACTTTCGACATTCAAATCCTATGTTTGAATTCCATTTGAATTTCTATATTCAATTTCTATTTCAAACTTTCTTTATTCCAATTCCAATTCTATTTGAATCCTATATTCAAATTCCATATTGATTCTATTTGAAATTACAAATATTCAAACTCTTTTTTAATTCTATTATTCAAATTCTATTTAAATCCTCTTATTTAAATTCCATAGTTTAAATTCCATTTGAATTCTCTATTCAAATTCCATAGTTTAAATTCCATTTGAATTCTTTATTCAAATTCCATAGTTTAAATTCCATTTGAATTCTCTATTCAAATTCCATTTTAAATTTCTATACTCAATTCTATTTTCAAACTTCATTCATTCTTTAAACAAGTTTCGATTTCAATTCCTTTTGAAATCGATATTTCTACTTTTGGAAAGTAGATTTCCCTTTTAAATTTCACATTTGTAGTTTTATTTATGAATTATCCAATGATAATTCTTTTCACTTCATTTATAAACTTCGTTTATAAAAGAACAATTTATAAACTTCGTTTATAAAAGAACCACTTGTTTTATTTTTCAAAACAAGTTTATATTTCGAATCTATTTAAAATTTCAAATTCTATTTTAGAAAAAAATAGAATTTCCCTTTTAAATCTCAAGTACCCCTTTCAGGGTATTTTTATAAATTAACACTTATGCCCAGTGATATTCAAACAGCCAATTATTTATTTCAGGTTTTCTAACACATCATATATGACAGTATATATGCAAACAAATAAACAAACAGATAATATATATTTTTGAGGAATCCAGTTGGATTCCTCCAACCTGTTTTCCTGCATCCACAGACGTTAGTCAACATAGTAACACCCATCCTGCTTCGAGGCAGGATATCGCAGTATGAAGGTCATCTACTAATATATATTTGTGGGGCGCATAGGGAAATCATCCGCTATGAAACTGCGGGCATCCGCTAATGATACTGCGGGAATCAATCCATTCATCAACCCAATATATATATAATAGTCAACCGTAAATAACTAATATATTTCAAACAATCAGAAAAATTCAAACGAGCAACAACAATTATTTTTAATGACATAAAAATAATTCTCACTAAATGGTGAGTGAGATTTACTCACCGAAATTCTTTATTTGATCCATTCTGATTCCAGAATAAATTCCCAAATGAATTCCATCGTGACTGATCGCGCTTTATTTGGATCTAACATCAGCAAATTGCAAATCCTTGTTTACTACTTCAAATTAATTTTAAGTAATTAAACATCTATTAACTAAATTAATCAATAGTTGAATTAATGACTAATCAAATTTAAATTACCTAATTGTATAATCCTTTCTTCCCTATTTTAGTTCTTTGGTTGATTACTCATTATATAAACTTTATGTTATTAACTAGATTAAAAAATAGTTAAATACAGATTTAATCATACCTAATTCATGTTGAACATCCAAGCATAACAACCTCCTACAGCCATCACACCATGATTCGAACTCTAACCCAGATTTTCAGACTTCGAACTCCAGTCCTTCATTCAGTGTCGCCTTCTACAAGCTTGCAGTCCCCATTCGAACTCCATAACCTCTTTGTTCGTGCCTTCCTCAACTCGGATTTCACCTACAGAGCCACAAAAAATATCGCGATCTCCCATACTCACCCCAACCTTCTTCTCGCTCACTGACTGACCCCACCATCACTCATCCTTCACCTCGCTCCACTAACATCCATCAGAGAATCACTCGACATCATATTAGAACCAATTTCCACCAAACCTCCTGCGCGATCTCGAACTGCTCAAGAAATCGATGCCCTAACTCGACGATCGCTCCAACCCTAAACCCCATATTCCGATGGTAATCAGAACCCTAGAACGTCGCTCCAACTCCTAAGATGGTTCGCGATCACCCCCGAATACCCATTACACAAATCAATGACAATTTCCCCCAAAAGCCGAGCTCAAATCGATCACAGTAAAAAGGACAACAACCTGGATCGTGCTTTGTTTTCGAATGAGGCTTGGATTCAATTTGGTGTATTTAGAAGCGGTATTTAATTTTATTTTTGAGGAGAATAGTATACGGATTTCCCTGATGTTGATTTTGGTTTCTAAAGAGTGGAAACATGGGTTGCGTTATTTATTGAGTGAATGAATGGGAGAAAACAAGGCCACCGGTTTCTTTGGTTTTTTGGTAGAAAGTAGTGGCACGGCTTTGGTTTATTTAGGGGTGAAGAAGGAGGACACAGTGAACGTGATGTAGAGGAAAATAAACCCACAAAAATCAAATATTTTATTTGATTTTATTTAAATTTAACCGGATCCGTTACTTTGATTTCGAACTCCGTTCTGAACCCAACAGATGACATTCCTAGGGTAAAACAGCTATTTCGGATGCACTAGGATAAGTATCGAAGTCCAGTTCGATCATCCAGAACAGATATTTAATATAAACTAAATTTAAAACAATAAATTCTGTGATAACAAATTAATATTATTATTCGAATTCAAACAGAAGTCTGAACTGTATTTAATCCAGTTTTAAATCTCGAACTGAATTATATTTTCGCATTATGATAAATTTAAGGATAAATTGACAGGAATAATCCGAAGTTTGACGTGTCTTCCCATATTAATCCGAAATTTGAATTATTTTTAATTAATCCCAAGTTTGGGGATCCCTTCCCATATTGATCCCGATGACTTATTAACTTGTTGTAGCCGGTTATCAAACTTAAATTCGTCTTCCCCAAACTAGTTTCCCACTCTAGAAAAACCGTTTGGGGAGCACGAATTTAAGTTTGATAACCGGATACAACAAGTTAATAAGTCATCGGGATCAATATGGGAAGGGACCCCCTAAACTTGGGATTATTTAAAAATAATCCAAACTTCGGATTAATATCGGAAGACACGTCAAACTTCGAATTATCCATGTCAATTAGACCTAAATTTAATATATTCGATATTAAATCGAAATTGGTTATTAAACTGATAACTTAATATAAATATTCATTTATATTATCTACCCAATATTTAAATCCGTATTAAATATTTTAAAGTTAACCCCATAAGAATCCGGGTCATTACAATCTTCCCTACTTAAAATAATTTCGTCCTCGAAATTGCTAAGGTAGAAAAAGTGCAACAAACCCATTTATCTTTTCAAAACTTATTTATGTTGATACTCAACATTTCAAACTTCCTTACGTAACTCTCTTTCGAATAAATCCCTATTCGATAACTCCTCCCTTCAAATAACTATATTGGATAATCTCTCTTTCGAATAACTAGATTCGAAAACGTTTCTTCGAATAAACTATATTCGATTTACTCTATTCAATTTACTCTTATCAATTAACTCTATTCGATTTAACTCTTATCGATTAACCCTATTTGATTTAACTCTTATCGATTAACCCTATTTGATTAGCTCTTTTCACTTAACTCCTTCCGAATAAGCTATATTCGATAACTCCTTTAACTCTATTCGAATAAACTATATTCGATTAACTCCTTCAACTCTATTCGAATAAACTATATTCCATTAACTCCTTTAACTCTATTCGAATAAATATATTCAATTAACTCCTTTAACTCTATTCGAATAAACTATATTCGATTAACTTCTTTCGCTTGACTCTAGGTCGCAGCGATCACAATGGTTACGCCTGATTCCCTCGTGAAACATCCGACCGCCCTAGGCTATCTACAGCCCTACGAATTATGCTAGCAGTCGTACGAAATGGCAACTTATTCTGAGTAACTATGTTTGACTAACTCTATCTCAATAACTATATTCGATCAACTTTAATTGAATAACTAACATTCAATTAAATCCTAATTCGATTAGCTATGTTCAATTAACTCTATTTATTGGTTAACTCTTAATTTGAATAACAAATATTCGATAAATTCTAATTGATTAAATAATATTCAATTAACTCTACGGATTAGCCCTAACTGATTAACTTCTAACTGGTTAATTCTTACTCTAATCGATTTATTCTAACTCTAATCGATTATTTCTAACTCTAATCAATTATTTCTAACTCTAATCGACTTCTCCTACTCGAATAACTCCTATTGGATAACGTTTATTCATTTATAAAGATTTACTTTTTGTAACGGTTCTTCATTTTATAAATGTTCTCTTTAATAACGTTACTTCACTTATACAAGTGTTGCGTACCCTTTCTATTTAAAACTATCGGTGTTAAAAACCAATATCTCTTCTCTATATAAGTTCAGACTTATATATTCCATTTATCGAATGATAAATATTTAATTTAATTTATAAACTATTTTTTATAAATAAATCTTTTCTATTTATTTGTTAAAAATAGATTTCCATTTTCTATTCATCTTCTAATTATTCCTTTGATTAAATTCTATTTATTTAACAAATAAATATCTCATTTATAACATTCAATTTATTTTCTATAAATAAATATTTCCATTTAATCTATTTGTAAATGTTTTACAAATATTTCCTCTTAAATTCTATTTGTAAATGTTTTTACAAATATTTCTCCTTCTATTTATTTACACATAACATCCTTTGTATTTGTTTTACAAAAATATTTCCTTTATATTTTTTTACAAATATATTTTCTTTTATATTTGTTTTTCCTTTATTCATACCCAATTCATTTTTCATTCACATTGATTTTACTCAATTTATTCATTTCGATCCATTTAACTTACTTAAGTTAAATTTAATCTCAATCATTCAAATTCCCAAAGTTTTATTTCAAAACTCCTTTGAAATAATATAAATATATACATATATTTATATCCATCTCAAATTCAAAACATTTGAATTTTCAAACAACTTGTTTTCTTTTCAAACAAATTTCCCATCAAACACTTTTCTAAGGCAGCAATTCATCACTTAGAAACTCGAAAATGAACACTGATGATGTTGCGACCGTCATCAGAATTATTTCCCAGCCACTGAAGTGAGTTCAGTGCTTTATCATATTCAAAATCCATTCAAATGATTTTTATTCAAAAATCCTTCCAAAATAAAGCTATTTTATTTTAATAAAATTCGGAAAATATTTTCCAACTTCCCAGGATTTTAAATTCTGAATTCTGGTTGGAATTCAATTTCAATTTATCACATTTGTATATTTGAATTCATATACAAATTCCATTGGTTATATATATAACTATTTCAGTTTTTATAATCTAATTTGATTATAATCCTAACAATCAACCCAACCATTTAAAAGCAATATCGTGTCCAATCTTCTGTTCAAGTGTTTATAAACTCCTGTCGACATCATGGTGTCCCACGATTCGACCAAAATTCATAAGCCACTCAACAGACTAATCAACACAATATAAAACCGTTTTTATTTCAAATAACAAATACGCTCTCTCGTATATATATACACTCAACTCATTCTAGGGTACTACTGACACTATCTCTAATGAGCACATTCCAACAAGCCAAGGTATTCGCTCAACCTAAGCTCTGATACCAACTGTAATGACCCGCAAATCCATAACATAAGAGTTGACTATATACATCATACGTCCAACCCAAATATCATGAAAATACGAAACATTTTTTTTAGAAGAAAAGGGTAGAAGAAGAACAGAAATAACAACACAGAATCTCACATCACAGCGGAACAAAATATAATATATAATAACTTTTGAAATACAAAATTTCAACTGTATAACATACACTTAACAGAATACAACACTAATAACACATCGGAACAAAACTCTATATAACTAACGCTGAAGCCTCCTGCTCCAAGCTCCTTTAGATAGATCTATAAAATCCTGAACTACTTTACTGCCCGTACAAATTTAGGCACCCAAGAGTTTAGGTAGAACAAAACAAAATAAACTCCGTGTCAGTCATGGGACTGGTATGAGTAAACAGTTTATAACAGTTTCAGAAACTAAATGATATCTCATAAGACCATGCCGTATAACACAGAACGGGTTTTTCCCTTATGAGAATCCAAAATATCTTTATATCAAAAATCTTTTGATATTATAATAATGTCTATCAAGCACAATATAATAATCATCTAGCAGAAACGCTTTCATCTCACGTTCTACATACATAGTATACAATCAAAACCGCAAGCACGTATTGGGTAATGGATTTCCAACAATGACAAGGTATGGAACCACCATCCGCTGGTATATCTCTAGAGGAGAATACACCGAGTTCAACAAGAACATCTTGCAACTCAGCCACACATGACCGACCACTCATTTCGCTTGAGTGTATCGAATGTATATCACCAACGGTTGGGATCTGCAACCGTTTCCCGAATGGGATAGCATCGACAATAGATTTTTAAAAAATGAAACTCTAGATCAGGTGATTATGCACTCTAATAGGTGCGACCTACATAGCCATGCTGCCTGCACGATTTCTGTCATTTACCGATTGATGAGGCTTGAGGTTACGCTTTATCATCACATCAGATTCACTTCGAATGCCACATTGTTAGATCCATTGAAAATCACTAATTGACGTCTACAATAGTACATTACGTGTTAGCTAAAGAAGTTTCCTTCTCCGCTTCAACTCTTGGTACGGTTGAAGAACTCAATGTACGTGACCTTTCTGGAAATACTCTGTCAGACATTCATCCATACAAGTCATCCAGGAACAGGATGAACCAAAGGCACTATTCAATACATCCTTCTTAGACACTATTATCTAAGATTTATACAATAGCCCTTGCACTTTACTCCTTCTTCAATTGTCTTTGGCATATATGATTCGCAACGCTTATGCCAGTATAGAGTGGTTCTTTGGATAATAATCCAACCGGTCTCTCCATATTGACAACGACGGCCAAAACTTCGATAGTCTATGATTTAACCATCGAATAAAAACAAGTGTTTCGATAGTCGATGATTTAACTATCGAAGAAAACAAGTGTTCGTCCAATTATCAAACAATCACTGAGCCCTTAATTAATATTCCATTAATTAAATCACTTCTCTATTTCTTTATCAGTATTTGTTAACCAAATATTTTCAATAACCATATTGGCCTTTTACGTTATTTGGAAAACATTTCCGAATATCGCCTTCCTTTATTTTCTAAACTTTAGAAAATATATGCTATTTATAATTGGAAAATATTCCAATTACTTATCTCTTTTCCGATCTCGTTTATTTCTATACTTAGGAAATATTCTTTATTCTATTTCCAAGTTTACACTTATTTAGGTTAAAACGGATGTTGTGTAAAACATCGTTATGACAACCCAAATACTATATTCAACTAACTCTTATCCAACATTGATCCTCGATCCTGAAATCTTACTATTTATTTTTTAATAATGAAATCAATCAAGTTGGGGTATAACTACCTCTCAGACCTTGACTGAATAACGTTTATAACGTCAAAACAGATATGACAACTTACTAGAATAATCAATACCATACAACTACTTATTCACTTTTAAACACGTATACGCTTTCTCTTTCTATTCTTACAAGATTCTATTCCTAGTCTTCCTTTTTGATTATACTATTATATTTCTAAGTTTGTTTCCTTATTGACTTCTATATATATCGATACGTTGATTTCTAACTATCAAACTATCTTAAAAATATTCTAACTCCTTAAATTCCCGGAAAAATTCGCCATAACCTCCTTTGTACCGGGAGCATCGGGATCTTTCAAATAGCCTCCCATGGCCCTCACCAATTCAAAAAGAAAAAGAAAAGCCAGGCGGCTAGCCAATACGGCACATAAAATCTCATATATGAATTAAATACGTACCTTTTTGTCGAGCATTATATTTATATACCTTCATTATCCTTATCCATAACTGTCTCCTGTATGTCTATATTTGTCCAATTTAATTCAACTATACCCGATCGTTTAACTCAAATTCGTTAATTAATTTGTTTATTAACTCTTTAGTCTATTTCACTTTTATATTTGAACATGACATGTTCAAATATATTTGAATTCTATATTTAAACTCCATTTCACTTCTATTTGAATTCTATATTCAAATTCAAAATTTAACTCTATTTGAATCACATATTCAAATTCCATTTTAAATTTCTATACTCAAAGTCTATTTCAAATTCTATTTGAATTCTATATTCAAATTCCATATTTAAAATTTCTTTATTCAAATTCCTTTTCGCTTTCGACATTCAAATCCTATATTTGAATTCCATTTGAATTTCTATATTCAAATTCTATTTCAAACTTTCTTTATTCCAATTACAATTCTATTTATATCCTATATTCAAATTCCATATTGATTCTATTTGATATTTCAAATATTCAAACTCTTTTTTAATTCTATTATTCAAATTCTATTTAAATCCTCTTATTTAAATTCCATAGTTTAAATTCCATTTGAATTCTCTATTCAAATTCCATAGAATAAATTCCATTTGAATTCTTTATTCAAATTCCATAGTTTAAATTCCATTTGAATTCTCTATTCAAATTTCATTTTAAATTTCTATACTCAAACCTATTTGCAAACTTCATTCATTCTTTAAACAAGTTTCGATTTCAATTCCTTTTGAAATCGATATTTCTACTTTTGGAAAATAGATTTCCCTTTTAAATTTCACATTTGTATTTTTATTTCTGAATTATCCAATGATAATTCTTTTCACTTCATTCATAAACTTCGTTTATAAAAGAACAATTTGTAAACTTCGTTTATAAAAGAACCACTTGTTTTATTCTTCAAACAAGTTTATATTTCAAATCTATTTAAAAATTCAAATAATATTTTAGAAAAAATAGAATTTCCCTTTTAAATCTCAAATACCCCTTTAAGTGTATTTTTATAAATTAACACTTAGGCCTAGTGATATTCAAACAAACAATTATTTATTTCAGGTTTTCTAACACATCATATATGATAGTATATATGCAAAAAAATGAACAAACAGATAATATATATTTTTGAGGAATGCAGTTCGATTCCTCCAACCTATTTTCCTGCATCCATAGACGTTTGTCAACATAGTAATAACCATCCTGCTTCGAGGCAGGATATCGCGGTATGAAGGTCATCCACTAATATATATTTGTGGGGCGCATAGGGAAATCATCCGCTATGAAACTGCGGGCATCCGGTAATGATATTGAGGGAATCAATCCATTCATCAACCCAATATATATATAATAGTCAACCCTAAATAACTAATATATTTCAAACAATCAGAAAAATTCAAACGAGCAACAACAATTATTTTTAATGGCATAAAAATAATTCTAACTAAATGGTAAGTGAGATTTACTCACCGAAATTCTTTATTCAATCCATTCTGATTCCAGATTGAATTCCCAAATGAATTCCGTCGTGACTGATCGCGCTTTATTTGGATCTAACATCAACAAATTGCATGTAATGACCCGGATTTTTGGCGACTTTGGTTATCGACATAAGCTCGATGTCGATAACCAAAACCTCCGAAAAATCCTGGTAATTAGTGAAAGAAGTTAGAGGGTGAGGAAAGATAAGATAGAAACTTAGAATAGAAGAAGAAGAAGAACACAACATCAGAGTAAAACGAACCTCACAGCGGAACGAATAACATATAATATATATAACATAACTTGAAATATACATCTGTACGTGCATATACACATCATTATCAAAGTACAACACTTACAACACAGCGGAATAATAATAGCGATATAATTCTGAAGCCTTGTAACGACCCGTGTTTTTGCCCGTTAAATATTTAATTTAATTTATTTATTTTAAATATTATATTGGAATATTAATGAAATTTAATATTGAATTTGTTATTTAAAACGAAGTTGAACATTATATATTTATATATATTATAAATCGAGCCTGAAATGGCGCTGCAGTTCGCAATATAGAGTTTTGAACTTCAACTGAGAATACAGGATTCGATATAAGTCGGATTTCTGTGAAACAAGACACGTTGGGACTATATTGATGATAATTTTCATATGAAAGAGAAAAATCCAGATTCCGTGTTATAGATAGTAAGTTATGGCAAAAACAAATTTTGAAATAATCGCTATGGAAAATCGTTATATAAATATACGCGTTAAAATAGTCGTTTTGCAAACGGACTCAGATTTCGACGAAACCAGTTTTATTAGAACCGTATCGTTAAATTATTGTACGGTGTTGAGTGGCGTGGAAAACCGATGTCGAATATGGTCACGGTAGCCATAAACGGCCAATCAAATTTCTATAACGCGTAATTAAATAAATAAAGGGACAATTGAGGGTAACTTGAGCAGACGATCGAATTAGGCCACGAAACCAGTTCCGTTGAGTTTGTATCGTCGATTAGAGTTAGGATAGGTATATAGTTTGTTATTTTTAGAGATCGAGAAATTTGGCGTTAAAAAGGGTAGGGCGGTTCGGGGTAAAAACAGCCTATCGGGCAAACAGTCTCAGAATGCGACGAAACTAGTGTCGTTGGGTTCGTATCAAAAAGTTATTATCAGACTTCGCAGTTTCAAGTTGATTTGATTTAGCTGGTAATCGTGGAAAAAATTAAACGCGTGTTTATTTCTGGTTTCATAAAGAAATTTTTTTCATACGATATCGGGATTCGACGAAACTTGTCTCATTGGGTTCGGAATATTTTTTTACACTAAGATTAGCTTTGTTATCAGAAAATGAAGGTCGTATATGGCTGTTTTTACGAGTTACTTTACGGAGAAGTTTCGTATAATAATATATGTATATATAAACCAACAAAAATCTTGGTTCACTGTATATTTCGTGCCTACCCTGAATCTCCCCTACTCTATGACTGTTGCAACGCACATGTATGTCATTATACAGTGTATTTTCACTGCAAGGCTACCTAATCTACACGCAGACCTCAAACTGAAAGTGACACCCTACTTTGTACCCAACTGCCAATTGATGACCTAAATTCTGAAGCTTGCCGACCAAGCATTTATAAACGAAAATGACATTTCATATCCTTGCCGACCACATTCTGAGCCAAGCACCATCAAACACAGCTAAGCCTAGAACCGAAATGAAAGCTTCGCCATTTCCCAACTTGAATAGACGGATCGCTGAAATCCTAGTTTCTCTACACACATGGCTATGCAATGATAGGAAATTACGTTGTTCTTATCGTTTCCTTGCGTGTATATATATATACCTGGAGTCCTCTTTCATTCCCTGGTCTAGAAAATTGAAACCAAAACTTCATATAAATATATCCAGATTGTTTCTAACCAACCTCATCTCTACTTAAAGTATAAAACGCAAATTTCACTCAAACGTCTTCATGTTTTTAAAACCCAAAAGACACCGACGTGGAGACTGGAGACTGCATGGTCAAGATGAAGACCGGACCGGCGTCGGGTTCACTGGCGAAGTACAGCAGCACCAAAAAGGAAGAAATGGTGGGGCGCTGGTTGTAAGCATGGGCGTCGGAGACTAGGGAGCGGTGGCAGCTGGTTTGAAGTGAAGTAGGAAAGGATGGGGAGTGGCAAATGGAGAAGGGGACGGTACAGAATAGAACGTGGGGCGTGAAGGAATAAGGACATGCGGTGGTGAAGAAATAATATGCGGTGAAGAGGAAATGTGGGTATGGGATGTTCACGTGGTAATATATGGGTCAGAACTAGATGCGGTGGTCACGATTGAAGATTAGTGGCCGAGGGGCATTGAAGGGAGTTGGCAAGTTTTCATGCATGGGTGGATGTAACAGCAGCTTTCGTGAGCTGTGGTGAACAGGTAACGAAGACAATAAGGAACGATGGTAATAGGGTCTGATTGTTAAATAAGAAATTTAGCTAAACTAATATTATATTTAGAATATTATAATTAGTTAATTAACGGGTTTTGTTCGATCCAGGAGTTTGAGGAATGTCCAAACAAAGGGATCGTGAATCTGAAGTGTGGTTAAAAAGTATGATGAACAATGAAACCGGAAACCGGAACAACAACGTAACTTTATTAGCTGTAATTAGTTAATTTTAGTGATCCCATTTAAAGTGTTAATTAAAAACATTTGTAATAAGTCGATCCAATTTGTTTCCAGATCAGGAAGAACAATGGGAAGCCTAGAACGAGGACACCAAGATATACGGGAAGAAGGAAACCATTTCAGCCGATAATTTTGTACTTTAAAACGTAATTACTTTTAAATATTAGTTAAACTAATTGATGACTAAGGAATTTCTAATTAAATCGTATAAACATTGTATGTTAGTAACTGTTGCCCATATCAGCAGAATTGAACTGAATATGTTATGCCGGGATCATGGCGACGAGCTCAATTTCATGGAACTGTTCGAGACAGTACAGAAGACGACTGAGAGCTTACAGTTAAATTAAACAACTGCTTAATTTAATTGTGACTGAACCACGACGAAATCAAAATCAAGGTGAGTTAAACTCACTCAGTTACCCTTTTTATATTTTATATAAATTGGGTATTTTTATTTTGTGTGCTCTGCTTGCCAATGGTTGATTGTTTTACTAGTTATACATTTATCTGTTGATTTAACCGACGAGATTAAACTGTGTTTAATTCCAGTGAAATACCAAATCGTTATTTTAACGATTGGTTCCAATAAAGGTGACTCACCTTGGTTGGTCACGTTTATTTATAAACGTGTTTAAATGGTTGAATTGTTTGAATTGCTTATGGTTGATGTTGAATGGTTGCTATTTAGTGTTATCAGTTAAACAGAACTGAATGGTCTGATTTGAGATAACCATTTGAATATAGGGAAGAACAGGTTGGAGGGATCCAACCGGATTCCTCAAATATATTATTTATTTCATATTTTCACATATGAACTGTACTGTTTGGTTGATTGATTTGATTATTGATTTGGACTGGGAATTCAACCTGTGTTGTGTTTAAACCAATGGGTAATATTGGTTGGGTATTTGGCAGCGTATGGCCTATAAAATCAATCGTGTTATAAATATTGATTCACCGTCAGGTGAATCGATAAAGATGAAGTTATAAATTTTACTTTATAACTGGAGTTGGATTTTGAATATATTATTTGAATAAAGGTTTATAAAGAAAAATAAATATTTTATTTATTTAAGACTTCGATTTGTTCTGATGTTAATCAGATTTACAATTATGAGCATAAGAAAAGAGATGAATGGATAAACTTTGATAATAGTTGTGTAAACAGCGATTTTAGCGCTGTAGTTATAATATATGTTTTGTAATCTAAACAGCGATTATAGCGCTGTTGTTTTGTAAATCTAAATAGTAATTATAACGCTATTGTTATCACATAGGTGCTATAAATTTCCTTATTAAAACAAATGGATTCCCGGATTTAAAAAAATAAAGAATGGCGTAACAAATATGTTGGAAGGAAGTATTAAGTGGGAAATTTATTAGAGTTATAAGTTATTTTACCTAGTATATAAAAATATAGTTATCCAAGATAGAGTTAGTCAAACATAGTTATTCAGGATGAGTTGCCAATTCGTACGACTGCTAGCGTAATTCGCAGGGCTGCAGATAGCCTACGGTGGTCGGATGTTTCCTGAGGGAATCAGGCGTAACCATTGTGATCGCTGCGATCTAGGGTCAAGCGAATGGATTTAAGTCGAGTATTAGTTAATCGATTAGAGATAAATCGAATTAGAGTTATTCAAACATCGTATTTTTGAATATTAAAAGAGTTGGAGTTTTTAATGTAACAAAAGTAAACCAGTTTGTTAAAGGCCAAGTGATGCCAAATACGGGACCAGTGAACTCATTGGAGTGTCATGATTGAAACACTGTATATTTTGATAGTTAAAACACCGACTATCAAACCTGTCCAATACGATTGTTGGTATGGAAAGACCGGGATCGAATTTATATTCGAAAACCATTCCGACCAACAAATACATGAAGATATCAGAAGATGGTCGAGATGGTGCTGTGAAGACCGTGGGTTTTCACAAACGGAAGAACCACTAATATTCTCTGCCTGGCAAGCAGAGATAAACTGTGATTCTGTCGTGGTTGGAATCTACGGGTTGCAAGGACTTCTCGCTACTGATCCATGGGGTGATTCCTATATTGGATGCGGTAGGAGAGTGCTTTCGGTTCATCCTGTTCCTGGATGACCTGTATGGACGGATGTCTGACAGAGTATTTCCAAAGGGTCACGTACGTTGATTTCCTCAAACGTACGGTAGTTGTTGGCGGGGAATCGCCGTTCTCTTAGCTTCCAGCTAGAGTATTTTTGGGGTCGTCAATTAGTGATATCTGACGGATCTGACGATGTGGCATTCAAAGTAAATGACGACCAGATGTCAAGAGTTAATTCTGGCCTCAATCCTCATCAACCTGGAAATGACAAAAATCGGGCAGGCAGCATGGCTATGTGGGTCGCTCCCATTAGGGTGTATAATCACCTATCTAGAGGAAGTCCTATTTGTTTCTTAAATCTATGTTTCGATGCTGTCCCTTTTCGGGAGACGGTTGCTGATCCCAACCGTCGGTGATATACATTCGATACACTCAAGCGAAATGAGTGGTCGGTCATGTGAGGGCCGGGTTGCAAGACGTTCTTGTTGAACCTAGTGTATTCGTCTCTAGAGATACACTATCGGCAGGTGGTCCCATACCTTGTCAAGTTGGAATCCAATCTCCAATAAGCGCCTGCGGTTTTGATTGTATACTATACATGTGGAGCGTGAGATGCAAGCGTTCCACTAGATTCTATTTACTTGTATTTAGACATTATTATAATATCAGACAAGATATTGGTTTCAAAAATGTTTTGGGTTATCGTAAGGTAAAAACCGTCTGTGTTTATGTGTGGATTTGGTCTTACGATTATCCTTTTCTTCGAAAAGGTTTTTGAACTCTAAAATCAAGTTGGATGCTCACCCAAATACTGTGCGAGTTTTTCTCACTCTGGTTCACTAGACTGACCCGGTGTTTTGTAAATGCTCGGGTTAGGCCGGGTTGTACAGGTTCAGGTTATCGACTACTGTGAAGAGACGAGCTGGAAGAGTCCAGACGTATGATATTACTAGTATTCCGCTGTGTGTTGCATGAGGACAGATTATCACTGTCCAGATGTTGATGTACTCTGATATCGTAAGTATTTCCAAAGTTCTCAATAAAGATTTACTTCTGTATTATATTATGTTCCGCTGCGATGTGAGACTCTGTGTGTGGTGTTCTTCTTCTTCTTCTTCTATTCTAATATTTCTTTCTTTCTTATCTCACCCTCTAACTTCTTTCTATTAATGATCTGGAATGTTCGATGTCTGAATGGTCAACAGGGTAGTTTGATGTTGATTTTCGGAGTCGAAAATCCCAGTTCGTTACAGTGGTATCAGATCTGAAGGTTAAGTGATTACCTTGGCTCTGTGGCGTGACTCAGTAGAGATGGGGTTAGCAATACCCTAGATTGAGTTTGAGTGTATATATACGAGTGAACGTATTTGTAGATTTTATAAAAATTGTTTTATATTGTGGAGATTTATTGGTTGAGTTGTTTAGGAGTTCTGATCGATCAGTTTGATCCACTGTATCGATAGGAGTTTATAAACACTCGAATACGATGAGTCGTCACGATATGTTTTAAAAGAGGGTAAATGAAATAATTTTACCCAAATTATATTTTAATATAAAAGGATGATTAATATTTGAAGTATTATAGTATATTGGATGTGTTGGTTGATTATAATTGAGATGGTTATATAAATAACCAATTGGAATTCGTATAATATAAAAGCAGATTTATTGAATCTGGAATTAAAATCAGAATTGGAATTAAAATTCCCAAAAGTGGGAAAGTTGTTTGCAAATGAACTTGGATTGGATATATGAGAATTTTAAAATCCTGGGAGATTTTAAATTGTTTTGCAAGCATTGTCAATTTTATTTTGAAATAGATTTCAAAATGAAAGTGTTTAAATACAGTCTTGATAAGTGTTATAGTATTGAACTCACTTCGATAGCTGGGGAATAACTCTGAGGATGCTGGCCACATCATCAGTGTTCATTTCCGAGTTCTAAGTGACGGATTGCTACCAAAGATCTTGTTTTGAATTGCTTGGATGAAAAATGAAAAAAAGAAAAAAAACAAGTTGTTTTGAATCCTGAAAGGAATATTTGATTTTTGAAATGAGCTGAATTGTTTAAAAACTCCCAGAGAAATTGTTTGAACAAAGGCAAAATTAAATAGAAATTGTGAAAGCAAATATGAATTGAAACCAATTAACTAGAAATTGAATTGGGATATAATATATTAAGTAGAATCAGATTTTAAATGGTGAGACAAGAATCTGAAATGATGTTGAACTGGTAAGTTAAAGATTGATTGATAATGGATGGAAATTGAGTCAAGAATGGGATTTGGCTTGGATGCGTAAGGGATTTGGTTCTGAGGTTAAGATTGAAATTTTGTTTGGAAATGCATTTGTATATGCTGACAGGGTGGCAGACGGGAAAGATATAGTGATATGCCCGACAAAAAGGTACACGTTTATTTTATGTGGGTTTGGTGATTTATGAGCCTATTTGGCAAGCCGCTTGGCTGTTTCATTTTCTTTTGGATTGGAGAAGGCCTAGAATGGCAAGTTGGAGTTGTACCGATTGAGCTGTACAGAGGAGGTGCTGGCGAAATTTTCCGAAAATTTAAGGTGTTAGAAAATTTTCGATATTTTTGAGAATATTTATTTACGGTATCGAATTGGTTTCTAATTTAATATAAAATTAGATTTGAAATTAATGAGGTTTATAACGTTCTTTTTTTTACCTTAGCAATTTCGAGGACGAAATTATTTTAAGGGGGGAAGAATGTAATGACCCGTGTTTTTGCCCGTTAAATATTTAATTTAATTTATTTATTTTAAATATTATATTGGAATATTAATGAAATTTAATATTGAATTCGTTATTTAAAACGAAGTTGAACATTATATATTTATATATATTATAAATCGAGCATGAAATGGCGCTGCAGTTCGCAATATAGAGTTTTGAACTTCAACTGAGAATACAGGATTCGATATAAGTCGGATTTCTGTGAAACAAGACACGTTGGGACCATATTGATGATAATTTTCATATGAAAGAGAAAAATCCAGATTCCGTGTTATAGATAGTAAGTTATGGCCAAAACAAATTTTGAAATAATCGCTTTGGAAAATCGTTATATAAATATACGCGTTAAAATAGCCGTTTTGCAAACGGACTCAGATTTCGACGAAACCAGTTTTATTAGAACCGTATCGTTAAATTATTGTGCGGTGTTGAGTGGCGTGGAAAACCGATGTCGAATATGGTGACGGTAGCCATAAACGGCCAATCAAATTTCTATAACGCGTAATTAAATAAATAAAGGGACAATTGAGGGTAACTTGAGCAGACGATCGAATTAGGCCACGAAACCAGTTCCGTTGAGTTCGTATCGTCGATTAGAGTTAGGATAGGTATATAGTTTGTTATTTTTAGAGATCGAGAAATTTGGCGTTAAAAAGGGTAGGGCGGTTCGGGGTAAAAACAGCCTATCGGGCAAACAGTCTCAGAATGCGACGAAACTAGTGTCGTTGGGTTCGTATCAAAAAGTTATTATCAGACTTCGCAGTTTCAAGTTGATTTGATTTAGCTGGTGATCGTGGAAAAATTAAACGCATGTTTATTTCTGGTTTCATAAAGAAAATTTTTTCATACGATATCGGGATTCGACGAAACTTGTCTCATTGGGTTCGGAATATTTTTTTACACTAAGATTAGCTTTGTTATAAGAAAACGAAGGTCGTATATGGCGGTTTTTATGAGTTACTTTACGGAGAAGTTTCGTATAATAATATATGTATATATAAACCAACAAAAATCTTGGTTCACTGTATATTTCGTGCCTACCCTGAATCTCCCCTACTCTATGACTGTTGCAACGCACATGTATGTCATTATACAATATGTATTTTCACTACAAGGCTACCTAATCTACACGTAGACCTCAAACTGAAAGTGACACCCTACTTTGTACCCAACTGCCAATTGATGACCTAAATTCTGAAGCTTGCCGACCAAGCATTTATAAACGAAAATGACATTTCATATCCTTGCCGACCACGTTCTGAGCCAAGCACCATCAAACACAGCTAAGCCTAGAACCGAAATGAAAGCTTCGCCATTTCCCAACTTGAATAGACGGATCGCTGAAATCCTAGTTTCTCTACACACATGGCTATGCAATGATAGGAAATTACGTTGTTCTTATCGTTTCTTTGCGTGTATATATATATACCTGGAGTCCTCTTTCATTCCCTGGTCCAGAAAATTGAAACCAAAACTTCATATAAATATATCCAGATTGTTTCTAACCAACCTCGTCTCTACTTAAAGTATAAAACGCAAATTTCACTCAAACGTCTTCATGTTTTTAAAACCCAAAAGACACCGACGTGGGGACTGGAGACTGCATGGTCAAGATGAAGACCGGACCGACGTCGGGTTCACTGGCGAAGTACAGCAGCACCAAAAAGGAAGAAATGGTGGGGCGCTGGTTGTAAGCATGGGCGTCGGAGACTAGGGAGCGGTGGCAGCTGGGTTGAAGTGAAGTAGGAAAGGATGGGGAGTGGCAAATGGAGAAGAAGGGGACGGTACAGAATAGAACGTGGGGCGTGAAGGAATAAGGACATGCGGTGGTGAAGAAATAATATGCGGTGAAGAGGAAATGTGGGTATGGGATGTTCACGTGGTAATATATGGGTCAGAACTAGATGCGGTGGTCACGATTGAAGATGAGTGGCCGAGGGGCGTTGAAGGGAGTTGGCAAGTTTTCATGCATGGGTGGATGTAACAGCAGCTTTCGTGAGCTGTGGTGAACAGGTAACGAAGACAATAAGGAACGATGGTAATAGGGTCTGATTGTTAAGTAAGAAATTTAGCTTAACTAATATTATATTTAGAATATTATAATTAGTTAATTAACGGGTTTTGTTCGATCCAGGAGTTTGAGGAATGTCCAAACAAAGGGATCGTGAATCTGAAGTGCGGTTAAAAAGTATGATGAACAATGAAACCGGAAACCGGAACAAGAACGTAACTTTATTAGCTGTAATTAGTTAATTTTAGTGATCCCATTTAAAGTGTTAATTAAAAACATTTGTAATAAGTCGATCCAATTTGTTTTCAGATCAGGAAGAACAATGGGAAGCCTAGAACGAGGACACCAAGATATACGGGAAGAAGGAAACCATTTCAGCCGATAATTTTATACTTTAAAACGTAATTACTTTTAAATATTAGTTAAACTAATTGGTGACTAAGGAATTTCTAATTAAATCGTATAAACATTGTATGTTAGTAACTGTTGCCCATATCAGCAGAATTGAACTGAATATGTTATGCCGAGATCATGGCGACGAGCTCAATTTCATGGAACTGTTCGAGACAGTACAGAAGACGACTGAGAGCTTACAGTTAAATTAAACAACTTCTTAATTTAATTGTGACTGAACCACGACGAAATCAAAATCAAGGTGAGTTAAACTCACTCAGTTACCCTTTTTATATTTTATATAAATTGGGTATTTTTATTTTGTGTGCTCTGCTTGCCAATGGTTGATTGTTTTACTAGTTATACATTTATCTGTTGATTTAACCGACGAGATTAAACTGTGTTTAATTCCAGTGAAATACCAAATCGTTATTTTAACGATTGGTTCCAATAAAGGTGACTCACCTTGGTTGGTCACGTTTATTTATAAACGTGTTTAAATGGTTGAATTGTTTGAATTGCTTATGGTTGATGTTGAATGGTTGCTATTTAGTGTTATCAGTTAAACAGAACTGAATGGTCTGATTTGAGATAACCATTTGAATACAGGGAAGAACAGGTTGGAGGGATCCAACCGGATTCCTCAAATATATTATTTATTTCATATTTTCACATATGAACTGTACTGTTTGGTTGATTGATTTGATTATTGATTTGGACTGGGAATTCAACCTGTGTTGTGTTTAAACCAATGGGTAATATTGGTTGGGTATTTGGCAGCGTATGGCCTATAAAATCAATCGTGTTATAAATATTGATTCACCGTCAGGTGAATCGATAAAGATGAAGTTATAAAATTTACTTTATAACTGGAGTTGGATTTTGAATATATTATTTGAATAAAGGTTTATAAAGAAAAATAAATATTTTATTTATTTAAGACTTCGATTTGTTCCGATGTTAATCAGATTTACAATTATGAGCATAAGAAAAGAGATGAATGGATAAACTTTGATAATAGTTGTGTAAACAGCGATTTTAGCGCTGTAGTTATAATATATGTTTTGTAATCTAAACAGCGATTATAGCGCTGTTGTTTTGTAAATCTAAATAGTAATTATAACGCTATTGTTATCACATAGGTGCTATAAATTTCCTTATTAAAACAAATGGATTCCCGGATTTAAAAAAATAAAGAATGGCGTAACAAATATGTTGGAAGGAAGTATTAAGTGGGAAATTTATTAGAGTTATAAGTTATTTTACCTAGTATATAAAAATATAGTTATCCAAGATAGAGTTAGTCAAACATAGTTATTCAGGATGAGTTGCCAATTCGTACGACTACTAGCGTAATTCGCAGGGCTGCAGATAGCCTACGGTGGTCGGATGTTTCCTGAGGGAATCAGGCGTAACCATTGTGATCGCTGCGATCTAGGGTCAAGCGAATGGATTTAAGTCGAGTATTAGTTAATCGATTAGAGATAAATCGAATTAGAGTTATTCAAACATCGTATTTTTGAATATTAAAAGAGTTGGAGTTTTTAATGTAACAAAAGTAAACCAGTTTGTTAAAGGCCAAGTGATGCCAAATACGGAACCAGTGAACTCATTGGAGTGTCATGATTGAAACACTGTATATTTTGATAGTTAAAACACCGACTATCAAACCTGTCCAATACGATTGTTGGTATGGAAAGACCGGGATCGAATTTATATTCGAAAACCATTCCGACCAACAAATACATGAAGATATCAGAAGATGGTCGAGATGGTGCTGTGAAGACCGTGGGTTTTCACAAACGGAAGAACCACTAATATTCTCTGCCTGGCAAGCAGAGATAAACTGTGATTCTGTCGTGGTTGGAATCTACGGGTTGCAAGGACTTCTCGCTACTGATCCATGGGGTGATTCCTATATTGGATGCGGTAGGAGAGTGCTTTCGGTTCATCCTGTTCCTGGATGACCTGTATGGACGGATGTCTGACAGAGTATTTCCAAAGGGTCACGTACGTTGATTTCCTCAAACGTACGGTAGTTGTTGGCGGGGAATCGCCGTTCTCTTAGCTTCCAGCTAGAGTATTTTTGGGGTCGTCAATTAGTGATATCTGACGGATCTGACGATGTGGCATTCAAAGTAAATGACGACCAGATGTCAAGAGTTAATTCTGGCCTCAAGCTTCGTCAACCTGGAAATGACAAAAATCGGGCAGGCAGCATGGCTATGTGGGTCGCTCCCATTAGGGTGTATAATCACCTATCTAGAGGAAGTCCTATTTGTTTCTTAAATCTATGTTTCGATGTTGTCCCTTTTCGGGAGACGGTTGCTGATCCCAACCGTCGGTGATATACATTCGATACACTCAAGCGAAATGAGTGGTCGGTCATGTGAGGGCCGGGTTGCAAGACGTTCTTGTTGAACCCAGTGTATTCGTCTCTAGAGATACACTATCGGCAGGTGGTCCCATACCTTGTCAAGTTGGAATCCAATCTCCAATAAGCGCCTGCGGTTTTGATTGTATACTATACATGTGGAGCGTGAGATGCAAGCGTTCCACTAGATTCTATTTACTTGTATTTAGACATTATTATAATATCAGACAAGATGTTGGTTTCAAAAATGTTTTGGGTTATCGTAAGGTAAAAACCGTCCGTGTTTATGTGTGGATTTGGTCTTACGATTATCCTTTTCTTCGAAAAGGTTTTTGAACTCTAAAATCAAGTTGGATGCTCACCCAAATACTGTGCGAGTTTTTCTCACTCTGGTTCACCAGACTGACCCGGTGTTTTGTAAATGCTCGGGTTAGGCCGGGTTGTACAGGTTCAGGTTATCGACTACTGTGAAGAGACGAGCTGGAAGAGTCCGGACGTATGATATTACTAGTATTCCGCTGTGTGTTGCATGAGGACAGAATATCACTGTCCAGATGTTGATGTACTCTGATATCGTAAGTATTTCCAAAGTTCTCAATAATGATTTACTTCTGTATTATATTTTGTTCCGCTGCGATGTGAGACTCTGTGTGTGGTGTTCTTCTTCTTCTTCTTCTATTCTAATATTTATTTCTTTCTTATCTCACCCTCTAACTTCTTTCTATTAATGATCTGGAATGTTCGATGTCTGAATGGTCAACAGGGTAGTTTGATGTTGATTTTCGGAGTCGAAAATCCCAGTTCGTTACAAGCCTCCTGCTCCAGCTCTGCAATGAATCTGTAAATCCCGACTACTTGACTGCCCATACAAATTTAGGCACCCAAGAGTTTAGGGAAAACAACAAAGTAAACTATGGGTCAGTCATGGGACTGGTATGAGTAAAACAGTTTAAAACAGGTTGAATAAGTAAACGATATCTCATAAGACCACGCCGCATAACGGAACGGGTTTTTCCCTTATGAGAATCCAAAATATCTTTATATCAAAAACCTTTTGATATTATAATAATGTCTATCAACCACAGTATATATAATCATCTAGCAGAAACGCTTTCATCTCACGTTCTACATATATAGTATACAACTCAAAACCGCAAGCACGTATTGGGTAATGGATTTCCAACTATGACAAGGTATGGAACCACCTATCGCTCGTGTACGTCTAGAGAGGAATACACTGGGTTCAACAAGAACATCTTGCAACCCGGCCACACATGACCGACCACTCATTTCGCTTGAGCGTATCGAATGTATATCACCAACAGTTGGGATCAGTAACCATTTCCCCAATGGGACAGCATCAACAATAGATTTTTAGAAGTAAATGAAACTCTAGATCAGGTGATTATACACCCTACTTCGGTGCGACCGACTTAGCCATGCTGCCTGCCCGATTTCTGTCATTTACCGGATGATGAGGCTAGAAGCTATGCTTTATCATCACATCAGATTCACTTTGAATGTCACATCATCAAATCCATCAAATCACCGATTGATGTCCTCAACAATACATTATGTGTTAGCTAAAAGAAGTTTCCTTCTCCGCTTCAACTCTTGGTATGGTTGGAGAAATCAATATACGTGATCGTCTGGAAATACTCTGTCAGACATCCGTCCATACAAGTCATCCAGGAACAGGATGAACCGAAGGCACTATTCTGTAAACATGATAGCCCTTGCATAACTCCGTCTTCAATTTCCTTTGGCATATATGATTCGCAACGCTTATGCCATTACATAGTGGTTCTTTGGATAATAATCCAACCGGTCTCTCCATATTAACAAAGTTAAAATGGTCAAAACTTCGATAGTCTGTGATTTAACTATCGAATAAAAACAAGTGTGCAAACAACGATTTTATTTCCAAATGGAAATTTATATCGATCAAGCATCATTCAACATTTATCTCTTTATTTCATCAATTTACTTATCTCCTGTTTCCCTATATTCAATATTTCTTATTTTCTAAATTTGGAGGATATATGTTATTAATAATGGAAAACATTTCCATTTCTTGTTTCCTTTATTAGAAAACATTTCTGGTTTCTTATTTGGAAAACATTTCCAAAGCTTCTACATTGGACTTAGACAGATGTTTAAACAAACCATCGCGATGCCAACTCAAACCATTTCCTTTACTGCCGAATCTTAACTATTCCCTAGTTAAAAACGAAGCCAATCAAGTTGGGGTAGAACTACCTCTCAGACCTTAACTGAACAACATTTTCTAACTTTGAAATAGGCAAAGTTCACTTTATATCCCTTTACTAACCTCCTTACTTAACCCTCCTTCGAATAAATCTCTATTCGATTTATTCTATTTGATTTACTCTTTTTGATTTACTCTATTCACTTAACCCCTTTCGAATAACTATATTCGATTTACTAACTTTATTCGAATAATCCATATTCTATTAACTCCTTTTACTTTAACTCTAATCGATTAAACTAACATCGATTAACTCCTTTTGCTTTAACACTAATCGATTAAACTAACATCGATTAACTTCTTTTACTTTATCTCTAATCGATTAAACTAACATCGATTAACTTATTTTACTTTATCCCTAATCGATTAAACTAACATCGATTGACTCCTTTTACTTTAACACTAATCGATTAACTAACATCGATTAACTTCTTTAACACTAATCGATTAACTAACATCGATTAACTCCTTTTACTTTAACACTAATCGATTAACTAACATCGATTAACTCCTTTTACTTTAACACTAATCGATTAACTAACATCGATTAACTCCTTTTACTTTAACACTAATCGATTAACTAACATCGATTAACTCCTTTTAACACTAATCGATTAACTAACATCGATTAACTCCTTTAACACTAATCGATTAACTAACATCGATTAGCTTCTTTAACACTAATCGATTAACTAACATCGATTAACTCCTTTTAACACTAATCGATTAACTAACATCGATTAACTCCTTTAACACTAATCGATTAACTAACATCGATTAGCTCCTTTTAACTTTTCGAATAAACTATTCATTTATAAAGATTTACTTTTAGTAACAGTTCTTCATTTTACAAATGATTTCCCTTTTATAAAACTCTATTCGTTTTAAAACATTTTTCCCTTTTATTTATTTTCAAAATATTTCTTTTTTTTAAATCTGTTGATTTTCTAAAATCCCTTTATTTCAATATACATTGAAATCATTCTTTTTTACATCCCAGGGTCTTTTATGATATTTAAAATATCGAATAAAAATGATTAACATCATTCCAACACCCATAATCCATAACAGATTATATAACACATTATATATCACAATATATGAAAACAGTAAAATAAATGTTGAGGAATCCAGTTGGATTCCTCCAACCTGTTTCCCTGCATCACAGATGTTAAACAATATAGATAACATCACTTTTCAGTTCCATATGATATATTCTGTTAAACAGAATCAATATAGAAAATTTAACTAACTGACTTGCAGTTCAATCAAACAGTCAACATACAGTCAATCAGCCAATATCTAACAGTTCTAAAAATACAACATGAAATTATAAACTGTTCAGAGTTAGTGAGATTTACTCACATTGGAATATCACCGTTCATTAACGATAATTGTCGTTGATTCAGATCAGACAATTTATTTCACTATAAATTGTAACGAGCTCGGATTCACTCCCAGTCAGCTCGATTGGGTAGCTCTCGTCCATACGATCCCATCGGATCTTGTTTCGCTGAATTTCGATAATGTATGAGGGAGATACTTGATTTACAAGTTTTGAAATTCTCTTTGAATTAAATAACTTAACTTTAAATTCTTCATTGGGCCTTGCGTTTGAAGTTCGGCCCAACTTCCATCTAAACCCGCAAGGAATTGAACCCGTCTCCTCCACTGTACAGATGGGAACCGCGCACCCCATTCCCATCATTTGTTTCTCCTTCATCCGCTCCACTTGAATTCAACCGATAATCATCATGACCATCTTCTTCCTTATTACACAAGCTTCCTTTCTTTATCAAGACTACCATCATTGTGACGATCCCAAAACCCCGTGATACGGTGTTAAGGATAATCATTGGAATATAACACATTAATCATCATTAGCAGATCACAGATAATAGCATAAACAGAAAATAGAATAATTTACACACATATGACAGCGGAATCATATAGATATCATCACATCAGAGAAGCACAGTACAGGATACAACTTGGTGCATAATGATACATAATCAGTCACCATCGCCAGAGGCGGAATCATACATAAAGAGTACTCAAAATAAATATCAGTCTACATCGCCAATGGCGGAATCATAATATAGATACAATAATGGTGGAGAAAATCCAAGTCAGCACAGTGTAGTCAAGCCTCGCCATGAGCCAAAAGGTGCTTCAGAAACCTGTAACTAGGCTGCCCGTGTGAAAATGAGGGCACCCGAGTTTGCAAGGTGAAACAAACTACGAGTCAGTCATGGGACTGGTATGAGAAATCTACTCAACTTATTAACAACAATAATAAGGCAAATCAAAGGACCACGCCACTTTCGCGGAACGGGTTTACTCCAATGAGTGCTAGTGCATGAAATAAAATAAATGATTAAATCAACGCAATGCTTTTTTATAAAATGAAGCCATTATAAGACTCAGGTCCCATCACACAATGCAACGCAAGCCGGAGGATAGAGTTTTTACCTTATAATGGCCAAAGATGCTTCATACGAATAAAACAAAAGTGCTTGATATTATTACTAGTGCATATATGTTTCAAAAGCGATTTCAATCATAAATATCAATCATAGGCGGCATAAATGACCCATACCACTATGTCGCCATACTAGTAATACAATCACGTCCGCGTATTTCGTATTGGAAATTGGATTCCTTCATGAGTCGAGGCAAGGGGCAAGCTCCTCTCCGATTCGAGACACTCTAGCAAATGCCTCGGGACCGCACACAGCAATCCCCTGGATCCTCCAAGGCCGGTCCTCTCTTACTTTTGAGGATTAATTATTCCTGAACACACGTTTCCCGGTCCTTACAGACCTATAATCGAGGCGCCTCGCATTCCAACAACCACACAGGTGAAAAGTAGATATAAATGTCAGGGCTGGGAGGTCACTGACACCACCATAGCTAGAAAGAAACGTCATGCACTCCTTGGGTCCTTCTCCCGTTTTTGACTCATACCGGGGTGTGAGGCTCGCGAATTCACGTTATACACTAAGCTACGTCACACAGACCATGCTTTGATCATCAACCACAAGACTTTGCTTTGCAACAGAAGCCTTGATCATATGCCACTTAGGCGTGCCACACAGGCAATCCACTCCATGCGACTGATTTCTGTCAATACATAACCTCTGAGCTCGTACGTCTCAGAGAAGGGCGTTAAGCAAGAGAATAAATTCTCCGCCGCCAAACAGATATATATTCAACAGAGATCAATCAGCACAGAACAAAATCCAATGTCAGACACACAGTCCATTTACAAGTCCGTTCTGGGTCTGAACGAAACCGGAGGCACCAATTCCTCGCATATCCGTACAATCAACAGTATGTTTGGACGGCTACTACTTTAATTCCTTCATGGTAGCTACTCCAGTCACGAGTATCAGTAGCGCCCATCCATCCAATGTGGAGATCGTCGGTCTTCAACCGTCTTCGACTCTTCGACTTCTCAACGTCGATCGATTATTTGAAATGAGATAAACTCGGCCCTTTCAAATAACCCACGTATATTTAGATTTTCAAATCAATCAATCACATGGTTGGACTATTCAACTATCACATTTCAGTTATTTAGTTATAATTTTCATGTCAAATACATTAAACCATCACATATCAAGCAAACACAACAAAGTTGGTTTATTTCCCCTCTATATCGTCAATAGTATTTTATAACGATATATCGCCATTTTTATTTAATTTAAAACGGCCATATTTAATTAAACGACGTTTCAGGTCGTGTCGATGCACTGGCGCTGCTTTCCACTAATTTTGTTTTACACATATCTGAAAATCTAACTATTGGATCTTCACAAATTTTACATCATTAGGAAGGTCATTTCAAAACGAATCCAACGGTTTCAGTTTTGGGAAAATCCGACGGTCGGATCTTCCACACCAACCATTTGAAGTTACGATTTCAATTTACGAACTGCAGCGTCGTTATTCGATTTAATTTAATTATATTTATATATATATAAATATACTTATTTCTGGCACTGTTTTTCTTCAGTTTTGAATTAAACATTCCAGACAATCCAACCGTCGGATCTTCACAAAGTTGGTGCCGTTGGAAAGATATTTCAAAGGCAAACCCAACGGTTGAGGTTTCGGGAAAATCCAATGGTCGGATCTTCCGCACTAGTCATTTGAAATCACGGTTTCAAAATATGAACTGCACGGCCACGTTTCGTTTTAATTCTATTTATATTTATATATTTATATAAATATAGTTCATTCGAAAATTCCAATATCGTTTCCACTTCAATTATTTCACTAACGCCTTTAAATTTTGGAAAATTTCGCCATAACCTCCTTTGTACGGGAGGGTCTGGGAAAATTCCCAAATAGCCACACGGGCGTCTCATATCAAAAAGAAAAAGAAAAAGCCAAGCGGCTAGCCAACAGGCTCATAAAATCATCACCCAAACAAAGCGGTAGATGTGTACCTATTTGTCGGGCACAAAATTCTATTTCTCTTCTCTAGCCCCTTTTGCTTTAACCTGTTCAATAGATATGCATGTACATATATACAATTTCTAACATTTATCATTTTCCATTCAATTTCATATTTGATTTGCTTTGGTTTAAAAACACCATTCATTCTAATGTTGCATGCATAGGCTAAAATCATATCATTAGCTAGTTAATGTATATTTCAACTCATGCACGTTTATTTGAACAAGTGGCTATTTTTAACACTTCACATTTCAAAGATGATAATTTTTGCGAACTAAAATAGATTTCAACACATGACTATTTTATTTAGTTCCTATGCATGTTAAAAATAATATTTCTATCACAAATATTTATTTCAACGTCCGCATATCTTTAGCATATCACACATATGATAAAAATGATATTTTTATCATTTATAATATTTATTCAACAAATAGATGTTTCAACACTTCATAGTTTCAATAAGAATGTAATTTTTATTGTTCGATCTTTTTATTCAACACATGAATATTTCCACTACACACACTTCTCAACAAATGAGCATTCCCACACATGGACATTTTATTTATGTTGTTCATATTAGAAATATGAAATTTTGATTGTTGAAACTATTTATATAAGGCGAATATTTTGCATACTTCATATATATATAAAAATGTGATTTTTATTGTTTAACCACTTCATTCATTCACAAATGAATTTAATTTTCACACAACACTTTTCAACACATGAACAATTTCCACACATGGATATAGTTTCAATATATGGCTTTAATTTCAATGCATGTAAAATAATTTCAACATATGAAAATAATTCTAACACACAAAGGTTATTCAAAATTTCGGCAGCATAACGGCAGTGTAGTTAAAACCGGCACCGTCCCTAGTACGACTCCTCGCTCTACCTTATAACCTCGCGGTTTTTGACAATGGGGATTCATGCATCTAATTCGCACGCAGGCGGCATGTTTATTTTTATTTCCACAAATATTTCCAATTCATTTCAATCACCAATGGGTATTTTTCAACCACAACCAAACAATATCAACCACAAACAATTATTCAACCATTCGTATTTTTCATCCAATATTTCACACCAATTCACCACAATAATTATCGTCCATGGTTTGTGGACGAGGGGAGTATATATATATATATATATATAAATAAATATATATTTGCTATATTTCGCTAGCATTTCAACACATGACTATTTTATTTATTCTATGCATGTAAAAATTCATATTTCGCTTATATAGCTTACACTACGCATGTACATGAGGTATACAACACGTATGTAATTTATATTTCGCTTATATAAATTATACACGACATTTTCCATTCAATTTCACATTAATTTAGATTTCTCACCTTGGTTTTCTGAGCGCTAAAAATCGATATGATGTCAGAAAAATCCGCAGCTTCTTCTATTGGGTAGAGAGCTTCCTTGCAGTCTCGATGTTTCCTGTTTCATCGAATTTCGTCAACACACCAAAAAGATATGATTTTTCAAAGTGGAAAGATCAAAGAAAAATGCACTTTCAGAAAGCTTCAAAACTAGGTTTGCGGTTTTCGCGAGAACCGGGACACGAGGGGATGATCAGGAAGTTGGAGGTGGAAGAGCTTCGAGAGAGCTACAGGCGCGCGGTGGTTTGGTGCAGCTCGGTGGCGCAGAACGGCGGCGGCGGCTTGAAGGTCGGAAGTTTGGAGGTGGATATCTCGGCGGAGAGGCGACGCTAGGGGGAGCTCCTTATATGGATTTGAAGAGGGGAGGGAGAACTACAAAAAGTTGAACTGGGGGAGGAGCTAATTCTGGCCGTGGCGATCGGAAATCGCCTGGGAAGGTGAAGAAGGCTTTTCGCCGTCGAAGTCGGGGTCGGGGGGGGGGGGGGGGGTTCTGTTAATTTTTTTTTTTAATTATGAATAGAAAAATATGATTGGTCGAGACTATATTAAATTTTTAAATAGTGTTTTCTTAAAATAACTCCTTTTTAAACCCAACGACTGTCGCCCCTAGCTAAATACCCCCATTCCGGACACAATGGGATATGTTTCATAGGCCAATTTGACTGTTACAGTCAGTTATTTTTCAAATTAAAGTATAAAACATTTAATTTTTAACTCTTAACACACATTTCAATTTGCCAGGGCCACAAACTGATTAACAAAATTCCAGAAAAATAAATCTAGCTATGTTTTGACGCTACGGTCCCAACAAAACTAGTTTCGTCGAATTCTGAGGTCGTTTGAAAAATGGCCATTTTCTGGTCGATCCAATTTAACAGAAATCGACCAAACAAGTTTTCTTTCGCCTCGCTCACATACTAGCTTCAAAAATTATGAAATTTGAAACCTAGCAATAGTTTGACATCCCGGACCCAACAAAAGTGGTTTCGTCGAATTTCGAGGTCGCATGCAAAATATCAATTTTCCAGGCCTATATATTCTATATACCGACTCTTCTGAAAATTCATTCGGCCATAACTTTTGATTCCCATTATGAAACTTCGATTTTTCAGATTCGTTAGAAAGGTATTGAATAACAGATTTAAATATTTTTGGTTTCGCTAAAATCCGTTATAGTTTCCACCCTGCATAGTCAGTCAAAGTTTGAATTCAAATTTTCAAACTGACTCACTATTTCTAATTCACTATTTTATTGAAATATTCTATTTCAATTGTTCAAATTCCTTTGAAATAATCAATTTAAAATTTTTAAATTGGCTCGTATTTTCCGGGTTATTACAATCTCCCCTACTTAAAACTTTTTGTCCTCGAAAAGGAAACAACAGTAAAGTAGGAAATAAAATGTAAATGCAAAGTATTGTAAAGGTACCTTGCACCGGAGTTAGTCAGAGATATCCACTCTGCATTTGGGGTAAGCTTGCTTAATGCTTTCCTCAGTTTCCCAAGTACAGTCTCTAGGATAACTGCTCCACTGCACTTTAACTAAATGAACCTTTTTGCTTCTGAGTTCTCTAGTTTCTTTGCCAACAATTTTTAATGGCTCTCTTTTGTGTGCTAATTCTGGAGTTATCTCCACATCCCGTTGCGCTGCTTCTTCTACAACAAGATCCGGATCATGCACATGTCTCCTAAGTTGAGATACGTGAAATACATTGTGCACTCCAGGCAACCAATCTGGTAATTGAACCCTATAAGCAAGAGTTCCAATTCGCTCAAGTATAGGAAAAGGACCAATAAATCTCGGAGCCAACTTCCCAGTCTTTCCAAATCTGATTACTCCTCTCATCGGAGAAACCTTTAAATAAACATGATCACCAACAGCAAATGTAAAATCTCTCCTTCTAGAGTCTGCATTACTTTTCTGTCAGCTTTGGGCGGTTTTCAATCGCTTCTTGATGAAGTCCACTTTATCCGATGCTTCTCTTATCATATCGGGTCCTAGTACAAGTCTGTTGCCAGGTTCTACCCAACATGCTGGAGATCTGCAGGGTCTGCCATATAATGCTTCAAATGGTGACATTCTCAAACTTGCTTGATAGCTATTGTTATATGAGAATTCTGCCAGATGCAAATGATCTTCCCATGACCCACCAAAATCGATTATACAAGCTCGCAATAAATCTTCCAGAATTCTATTCACCCGCTCAGTTTGGCCATCTGTTTGAGGGTGATAAGCGGTGCTCATATTCAGTTTTGTTCCCAATTCTATCTGGAAAGCCTCCCAGAACTTGCTAGTAAATAGGGGATCTCTATCACTGACTATGCTGATGGGAATTCCATGCAGCTTAACAATTTCTTTGAGATATATCTGTGCTAGACTTTGGGCAGTTCTATTGGACCTGACAGGTATAAAATGGGCAATCTTCGTGAAGCGATCTACGATTACCCAAATGCTGTCATTACCTTTCTTGGTTCGCGGCAAACCATCTATGAAATCCATGGAAATCTGTTCCCATTTCCAACCTGGGACTTCCAACGGTTGCAACAATCCAGCTAGCTTCTGTTGGTCACTCTTGACCAATTGACAAGTAGGGCATCTGCTAACATACAAAGAAATATCTCTTTTCATTGCCTTCCACCAGAAAGTGCGTTTGATATCGTTGTACATTTTACTCACCCCAGGATGGATGCAAAATTTGGATTTATGGCATTCGTCCAGCACTTCTGTTTTAAGCTCGGGAATGTCGGGAACACATATTCTTCTATTCAGCCTCAGAACTCCCTCACTATCCACTTGGAAACTGGAGCCTTCGCCCCTTTGAATCCTTTTTATCATCTCTTTCACAAAATTGTCACTCTTCTGAAGAACAGATATCCTATCAATCAATCCAGGTGTAATTATAAGATTGGCAATGATCGCGGTTTTCCTACTAAGTGCATCTGCTACAACGTTAGCTTTCCCCGGCGTATACAGGATATCAAGATCATACGCCGCAAGAAATTCTAGCCAACGCTGCTGTATCAGATTCAGATCTTTCTGGGTATATAAATACTTCAATGATTGATGATCTGTGTACAGTATAAATTTCTCACCCAATAAGTAATGCCTCCAGATTTTTAAGGCAAAAACGATGGCTAGCAACTCAAGATCATGAGTTACATAATTCTTCTCATGCGGTTTCAGTTGGCGGCTTGCATAAGCGACTACTTGGCCTCTCTGCATTAACACTGCACCAAGACCTCTAATAGAAGCATCTGTCCAAACCGTTAAATCCTTATTGCCATCAATAATTGTTAACACTGGAGCGGTGGTCAGCTTCGATTTCAATTCCTGGAAAGATTCTTCACAGTCGGAAGTCCACTTAAACTTCTCATGTTTCTTGGTGAGCTTCGTTAACGGACCGGATATCTTCGAAAAATCTTTAACGAACTTTCGATAATAACTAGCCAACCCCATAAAACTTCTAACTTCAGTGGGAGTAGTGGGTTGTTTCCAGTCTTGAATCGCTATTATTTTGCTTGGGTCAACAGAAATTCCTTTCTCTGACACGACATGGCCAAGAAATTTAACTTCTTCTTTCCAGAAGACACATTTAGAGAATTTGGCTTTGAAGACGTTCTTCCTTAGAATCTCCAATACTTGTTCTAAGTGTTTTTCATGCTCGGGTTTTGATTTGGAGTAGATTAAAATATCATCGATGAATACGAGGACAAATTTATTCAGAACTCCCCTGAACACTCTATTCATTAGATCGACAAAGTATGCTGGAGCGTTGCATAGGACAAATGACATTACTAACCATTCATAAAATATGTCTGGACCTCTGAAAGCGGTCAAAGGAACACACTCTTCTGCTATTCTCAATTGATGAAAACCTGTAGCTAGGTCCATTCGGGAAAATACTTTCACCCCATTCAATTGGTCTAGCAAATCATCAATGCGGGGTAATGGATATTTGTTTTTAAGCGTCTGTTTGTTAAGGTCTCGGTAATCAACACATAATCTAAGAGTACCGTCTGACTTTGGGACAAACACGACAGCTGCACCCCAATTAGAAAAACTAGGTCTGATTAGACCTTTCCACAACAGTTGACGAGTTTGATCGCCTAATTCTTCTTTTTCTTTCGGAGTCATTCTACGAATTAGATGCACCACTGGTCTGGCATTGGGAATTAGATCGATTCGGAATTCTATTTCTCTTTGCGGAGGTAAGTTTTCAACTTCTTCAAACACATCCGCAAAGTTTCTAACAATCGGAATCTTTTCCATCGAAGTGGGGATAAGTTCCAATGCTGACCAAAATTCTTCTCTATTCGGATTCGAACCGTGACAGGGAATATATATATGTCCAAGCTCCGTTCGGATTTTAACAATTATTTCCGCACACTTCACTTCGGCTTCATATTTCGTTAACCATTCTAACCCCAGAATAACGTCGAATTCGGGAAAATCCATAACAATCAAATTAATGGGAAATTTGTAGAAGGAATAAGAGATTGGCACTCTACAACATGTACTGAGAGTAATAGGACCCCCTATCGGGTTATGAACTTCAACCGATTCTTTAAGCTTTCGATGTTTTAACTTTAATTTGTGCATTGTGTGTCTAGCAATAAAACTACGTGATGCACCTGTGTCAAATAATACAGAAACAGGAATATTTTTAATTGTAAGGGTGCCTCCCAAAACATCGGGTTTACCTGCTCCGTCGGAAGCAGCTGGCGGGCTAGACCCGTCATAGACATGATCTACAGTAGCTTTCTTCAACAAAGGACAGTCTTTGACTAAATGATCGGTCTTGCGACAGTTGAAGCACGAGCGAGGGTTCTGAGAGCCTTGGCTCGAGCCTTGAGAATTTGTTTTCTGCCTCTTTGGAGCTGTGCAGACGTTTGAGTAGTGCCCCGGCTTACCACAGTTAAAGCAATTTCCTCTTGGCGGCTTGCCAGTCTGAGGTTTTGAAGATGCTGCTTGGCTTGACTCGCCCTGATTTACAACAGGCTTGCGCTTGTTTCCGGCTTGGCTTCTAGCGCGATCCTGATCCAGATGCCTTTGATCAAGGTCTTCATAGTTGCATGTCATTTCCACCAGTTCATTGAAATCCAGCTTGACATGGGCCATGGCTCTATCATGATATTGTCGTCTTAGTCCAAAGATAAACCTCTTATTTTTGGATTTCGCAGTGGCGACGAGCTCTGGAGCATAGGGCGACAACATTGTAAATTTGTTTAGATAATGTTGCACGGAAAGAATCCCTTGCTGGAGATTGGCGAAGTCATCGTGCATTCTTTCTAGAGTTTGTTCTGGGACATATTTCTCCTTGAAGAGTTCTTTAAATCCATCCCATGTTCTTCCAGCTTCTCTATTCCCGGCGGTAAGAGATTCCCACCATAATTCTGCTTGTTCCTTCATAAGCCAGGCGCCCATAATAGCTTTGTCTTCGTCTCCAAGCCTTAGGCCTTCAAGAATTTTCTCGCATGTTTTGAGCCATGCAAGGGCCTCTATTACGGTGCCAGTTCCCGAGAAGGTCTTGCCTCCTAAGTTCTTATATCTCTTAGCTACACGGTCGAGCTCGAAGTATTGAGCTGCCGGAGGTTGTATCAAAGGTCCTTCTTGAGCTGGGATTTCTCCCCTACCTCGGCCTCGGCCGGCACGGCCTCCTCTAGCGGCGGCTGCTCTGGTAGCCATTTGTCAAATTCTGTATAAGCAACGAAAGAAGTCAGCTAACAGAAATGATAGTCTATTGCATAGTTAAGCAGAAATTTCTATGGAAAGATAACGAGGGACTGATCAATTGTTTTTGCTATTCTGCTCAGCTCATTCTAGAACCTTGCTAGTCCAATCTCTAATGAGCGACTCGCCTTAGAATACTACTGATTCTATTTTGACGAAGTGTTTAATGTGTTAGACTTCAGAACTAAGGTTAACCAAAGCTCTGATACCAGCTGTGACGATCCCAAAACCCCGTGATACGGTGTTAAGGATAATCATTGGAATATAACACATTAATCATCATTAGCAGATCACAGATAATAGCATAAACAGAAAATAGAATAATTTACACACATATGACAGCGGAATCATATAGATATCATCACATCAGAGAAGCACAGTACAAGATACAACTTAGTGCATAATGATACATAATCAGTCACCATCGCCAGAGGCGGAATCATACATAAAGAGTACTCAAAATAAATATCAGTCTACATCGCCAATGGCAGAATCATAATATAGATACAATAATGGCGGAGAAAATCCAAGTCAGCACAGTGTAGTCAAGCCTCGCCATGAGCCAAAAGGTGCGTCAGAAACCTGTAACTAGGCTGCCAGTGTGAAAATGAGGGCACCCGAGTTTGCAAGGTGAAACAAACTACGAGTCAGTCATGGGACTGGTATGAGAAATCTACTCAACTTATTAACAACAATAATAAGGCAAATCAAAGGACCACGCCACTTTCGCGGAACGGGTTTACTCCAATGAGTGCTAGTGCATGAAATAAAATAAATGATTAAATCAACGCAATGCTTTTTTATAAAATGAAGCCATTATAAGACTCAGGTCCCATCACACAATGCAATGCAACGCAAGCCGGAGGATAGAGTTTTTACCTTATAATGGCCAAAGATGCTTCATACGAATAAAACAAAAGTGCTTGATATTATTACTAGTGCATATATGTTTCAAAAGCGATTTCAATCATAAATATCAATCATAGGCGGCATAAATGACCCATACCACTATGTCTCCATACTAGTAATACAATCACGTCTGCATATTTCGTATTGGAAATTGGATTCCTTCATGAGTCGAGGCAAGGGGCAAGCTCCTCTCCGATTCGAGACACTCTAGCAAATGCCTCGGGACCGCACACAGCAATCCCCTGGATCCTCCAAGGCCGGTCCTCTCTTACTTTTGAGGATTAATTATTCCTGAACACACGTTTCCCGGTCCTTACAGACCTATAATCGAGGCGCCTCGCATTCCAACAACCACACAGGTGAAAAGTAGATATAAATGTCAGGGCTGGGAGGTCACTGACACCACCATAGCTAGAAAGAAACGTCATGCACTCCTTGGGTCCTTCTCCCGTTTTTGACTCATACCGGGGTGTGAGGCTCGCGAATTCACGTTATACATAAAGCTAGGTCACACAGACCATGCTTTGATCATCAACCACAAGACTTTGCTTTGCAACAGAAGCCTTGATCATATGCCACTTAGGTGTGCCACACAGGCAATCCACTCCATGCGACTGAATTCTGTCAATACATAACCTCTGAGCTCGTACGTCTCAGAGAAGGGCGTTAAGCAAGAGAATAAATTCTCCGCCGCCAAACAGATATATATTCAACAGAGATCAATCAGCACAGAACAAAATCCAATGTCAGACACACAGTCCATTTACAAGTCCGTTCTGGGTCTGAACGAAACCGGAGGCACCAATTCCTCGCATATCCGTACAATCAACAGTATGTTTGGACGGCTACTACTTCAATTCCTTCATGGTAGCTACTCAAGTCACGAGTATCAGTAGCGCCCATCCATCCAATGTGGAGATCGTCGGTCTTCAACCGTCTTCGACTCTTCGACTTCTCAACGTCGATCGATTATTTGAAATGAGATAAACTCGGCCTTTTCAAATAGCCCACGTATATTTAGATTTTCAAATCAATCAATCACATGGTTGGACTATTCAACTATCACATTTCAGTTATTTAGTTATAATTTTCATGTCAAATGTAACACCCCGAATTTTAGTTAATACTAAAATTCACTAATTACAGGATAAATAATCTCAGACTTGGGAATTGGGGGTAACGGGCTGCGTTATTGCGTTCGCCTCGGAAAAATACGCGAAATAGAGTCCGAGTTTTCGAGAATCGGAGTCCGTATGGACCGGTTATGGCCCAAAGAAGTTTGCAGAAAATTCAAAGTTAAAAACAGATTTAGAAATTTAAAATTCAGATTTCAAATTAGAACCAGCGGGGCCAGGCGGGAAAATTCCCGCCTTGACCATGTCGACAGGGCTGTCGACAGGCCTGTCGACAGGGGGAGTCGACTTGCCTGTCGACACGGCGTGTCGAACCAAGGTGCTTGGGTGCACCAGATCTGGTTTTCTGGCTAGGGCTGGGCTGGGTTCTAGAGATTTCCTAAATCTAACGGACCTAATCTAATTTAGGGTTAATCTAAGGGCCTAAAACACTCTCCTAATCTATAAATACACCCTAAACCTACCCTAATCCATACTAAAAATAGAAATGATGGCCTCATGCCGCCAAATTAAATCTTAGAAAGAGCCTCCACTTGTTTATGAAGGAAGTTGCAAGCTAATCATTCTCTAATCAATCTCTAATCATCACCATCTTCATATTTAGCAACTAATCCCACTTCATAAGTTTGCTAATCTTGGTTTTGGTGAGTTTCTATCACTTTAACATCAATTGTTAAAGTAAGTAGATTGGGTGTAATGAGACTTATGGTCTTAGACGCGGATTAGTGAGTTTGAATCAATTGTAATGATATGCTACTCTATGTTTTTCTATGTTTATGCATAATTAATAAGTGAGTTTATGCATGTTTGATAAGTTGGTTTATGCATGCTTAACAAGTTGGTTTATGCATGTTTAATATGTGGGTTTATGCATATTTAACATGTGGATTTATGCATGTTTAATAAAATGAGTTATGCAAGCTCATATGCAAGTCATGTGTATGATGTTATGTAAGTTATGTATGCAAGTTCATATGCAAGTTGTGTATATGCTTAAATGCAAGTTTAACATGATATGCAAGTTATGCATGTTTATGCAAGTATGTGAATGTTTATGCAAGTATGTGAATGTTTATGCAAGTATGTGAATGCTTATGCAAGTATGTGAATGCTTATGCAAGTTATGTGTATGCTTAAATGCATGTTTAACATGTTATGCAAGTTATGAGAAAGCCTATATGCAAGTTCAACATGTTATGCAAGATATGTGTATGATAATATGCAAGCTCATATGCAACATGTTATGCAAATCATGTGTATGATAATATGCAAGTTTGGGTTAAATGTAGTTGGGTTAATATGTGCTCATATATGCAAGTTGACATCCTCTTAACCCATGACAAAGTTATATGCTAAACCCATGATATTTGTAATGGATCTTCCCCTTTTCTATGTCATGAGAACGATTTACGTGGGGAACGATGGGGTTGGTAAATATGTTAATAAAAGTATGATTGGGTATGATTAAGCATACCATAAAAATAAATTACCATAAGTGGGAATTTACCTATTGAGTTAGGTCTACCCCATGGGAATTTACCTATTGAGTTAGGTCTACCCATGTTATGGAAAACTTGATATTAATTAGGGATAATTAATATGGGGGTGATTAATTAGGTGTAATTAATCGACTAAGACACGAGGTTGGACTCATTTGTAGTGTAAAACTGCCCGGACCCGACCGGCCTAACCAGTTGCTACAAATGTCAGCCCAATGTGAGAGGTCTTAGCCATAAATTAAATACGTGATTAAAGTAAAGACACGAGGTTAGACTCTGTTATGATGTAAGACTGCCCGGACCCTACCGGCTTAACCAGGCGGTCATAACAGCCAGTCTAATGTGGGAGGTCTTTATGGGAGATCACGGTCTTAATTAATTAAGAAACACTTAACCATATTAGCATGTAGTGGGACATGAGGGGTTAAGTGGGTGCCTTGGGTGGCATGTGGAAATTTAATGGTTGCCTTGGGTGGCATGTGGAATCTAGTGGGTTGCCTTGGGTGGCAATAGAAAATACGATTAGAATACTTAACCAAGTGAAACATGTAATTAAACATGATTAAAGGGTTAAGTGGGATACACTAGATAAGTGACAAGCTTAGGTGGGTAGCTTGTGGGGGGCCCATTTCAACCAATATCCCAAACGTATCTTTGTGGGCTCGACCTATGTCGAGTGACGGGACACGCATATTGGGTTTGATTATAAGAGGCCAAAACGGGTTAGCGGTGGCAACGCAAGTCCAACGGGTTTCATATGCGTGTGTGGGCCCGGGCTGGTAGATAAGCCGTTGTTGCATCGTGTAGATATAAAGCCGTGCACCGTTGAGATTATCAGGTGGCCACTTTAGGGGAGTGATACACCCCACTGTGGGACCAGCACGGGTATCTACGGTAGGGAGCCGATCGCTGGGGAGTAGTGGGTACACCTAGTAAAGATAGGGGCAGACGGCACCTATGTAGGGGTACACGAAACTACTGGGTAAATTTACTAAGTACACCTAGTGGAGATAGGGGCAGACGGCACCTATGTAGTCAGCTAGGGGTATATGAGACTACTGAAAATTTTCTAAGACCTTGGGAGGGATCAACCTTTAAGTAGAAATGACTGGTGTGGTGCAGTTAGTAATTATCCTTGGGTGGGTAGATGCGTCCTTACAGTTATCTTAGTTTATTCTAAGTCTATCAAGCTGCTTAGTGTAGCCATTCATCCCTAGACATTACCGTGGGTCAAGTTTATATCTTCTCTGGTTACTTTAATGATTGTATTGTTAAAGTTATAGGACTCGCTCAGACTTATGTCTGACCCCGTTGTTTTTATCTTTTTCCCAACCCTCAGGTCCTACGGTGGATCCTAGCAGTAGTGGAGCTTGATCGGATTGCTGTTCCAGTCTTTAGGAGCTTGGATAGATGTAAAGCTCCAGTTACCCAGTTATCTTTTCTTTTGTCTTGGCTATTGTATTGAGAGTGGGATTATGTACTCCTTTATTTTGATGGATATTGTACTTGATTTTTATTGTGGTTTTATGATGTAACCAGACATGTTTACTTCCGCTGTTATGAGATGATGTTTTAAATTTCAAGAACTATTTATATCTGTCCTGTTGTAATTTTTCTGTTCTATATTCACTAAAACACTCCACCGATGCTATGGCATTCCCTTAGTGAGTGATCATAGCGGGCGTGGGGTGTTACACGTGGTATCTGAGCAAAGTTTACCGGAATAGATAAAATTTTTAAAACTATTTTTCTAAAACATTTTTGGAAGAGATATTTTCAAAAACATGTCTTTAAAGAGAAAGGTTTTTGAAGGAAAAGCATAATCCCCAATAGCCATATCTATATCCTTCGAATTCTCCGTTTTGAATCTTTCCTTTTTCGTTTCAGCATGGCCGAGAATCTTAACTTTCCGGAGGGTGTGACGGTACCAGTATGGTATAGGAGATTGATGGAGGCTAGGGCCACCACTGCGGGTCCAGCAAATGTTCCTCCACCAACCGTAGCACCCGATCTTCCTCCTCCCCCTCCTCCTCGCATGGATACTTTTGCTAAGACTTGCAAGGAATTTAAAGCTATGGGAGGGAAACCTTTTCAAGGATCTGAAACTTTTGTGGAGGCTAGAGATTGGCTTAAGGAGGTGGAAGAATTGATAGATATCTTTGAGATGGAAGAAGGAAAGAAAGTCAAGTTGGCTGCTTGGTTAATGAAGGGAGAGGCCTCATTCTGGTGGGAGGTCACTAATGGAGAATGCCCCGTTGACTCTTGGGCGGATTTTAGGCAAAGATTTGTGGCAAAGTTTCTCTCAAGGGCGGAGGAAAACTTGTATATGGAAAGATTCTTGACTCTAAAGCAAGGAAATCTCTCGGTGAAGGAATATGTCAACAAGTTTAATCAATTGGCAAGATTTGGCCTAGACATGGTGAATACACCGGAGAAGAAGGCTTTGAGGTTCGTGAAAGGCTTGAATGAACCGATGCATGGGTTGGCTATGACTCATATCCCTATGGGGGCCACCTTTGAGAAGCTAGTTGACATGGCACTCATGTATGAAGAAGAGAAGGGTCCCAATGCTAATAGGGCACCCGAGAAGAAGGGAGATCAAAAGAGACCTCAGCAACAACAGCAAAATAAAGGTGGGAAAGGCAACGGTGGCAAGGGCAAGAAGAAGAAGTGTTTCAATTGTGGGACACCTGGCCACCTGAGTAAGGATTGTCGTAAGAAGAAGAAGACTGGCTGCTTCCACTGTGGCGAAGCAGGGCATCTAGTGAAAGATTGTCCTAAGAAGGGGCAAAGGACGGGGTCTACTTCAGGAGGACACGTGCAAGCTCTTATGGCACCGAGTCAGGCTAGGGGGCAAGTACAGGCTCTCGCAGTCCCACCAATTCAGGAAAGAGGTAGAACTATCTCCGTTGAAAGTCTAGTTTTTCTATTTGATCATCCTGTCCGTACATTGTTTGATTCAGGCGCATCGCATTCGTTTATCTCATCATCATTAGTTGAGTCACTGCACCTAGACACCAGTCTGGTAGATGATCCCTTGGTTGTTTCAAACCCAATTGGGGTCTCCACTTATTTGTCCATGATATGTTTGGGTTTGAAGATTTCTATACTTAGCATTGAGTTTAGATGTGATGCTTTTGTGTTGGGCTTCACGGGCTATGGGTTGATTTTGGGCATGGACTGGTTATCCAGTAATGGTGTCGTTCTTGATTGCGAAAGGAGAGTTGTTAGGCTCATGACCCGCTTGGGTAACACTCTCGAGATTTCTTGTAATCCCAGGGACTCTGTTATGCTAAGTTATCTTGAATCGCTTGACGCTTCGGTCGAGAGTTTGCAATCTGTTAGAGTGGTCCGGGAATATCCGGATGTGTTTGAGGAGGTGAAGGGCTTACCTCCGAAGCGGGAGATTGACTTCCGAATATATCTGGTGGATAATGCTAAACCTGTATCTTTACCAGTGCGCCACATGGCTCCTCGTGAGAGGAGGGAACTCCATAAGCAAGTAGGGGAGTTGCTTGAGAAGGGGTTCATAAGACGAAGTATATCGGAGTGCGGTGCTCCAGTAGTATTTGCTACGAAGGCGGATGGGTCCCTCAGACTTTGTGTAGACTATAGAGAACTCAACAAGCTCACAAAGAAGAATAGACACCCATTGCCGAGGATTGATGATCTTTTCGATCAGTTGGTTGGCGCTTCAGTATTTTCTCAGTTGGACTTAGCCACGGGGTTTCATCAGTTGAGGGTGGCTGAGGATAGCATAGACAAGACAGCCTTCAGAACTCCGGATGGTTTCTATGAGTGGTTGGTGATGCCATTTGGGTTGACGAACGCCCCTGCATACTTTGTTGATTTGATGAGTAGGGTGTTCAGGGAGTTCCTTAATAAATTCGTGGTGGTCTTTGTGGATGATATCTTAGTATTTTCTAAGAGTGAAGAAGAGCATGCCCTACATCTTGGGGAGGTTTTGAAGACTCTTCGAGCACATAGCCTTAAGGCTAAATTCTCTAAATGTCACTTCTGGAGGAAAGAGGTGCGGTTCTTGGGGCACGTGGTCTCCAACGAAGGGATAGCTGTGGATCCCACGAAGGTAGTATCAATTCAGGATTGGAAGGTTCCGAAAAATGCTACCGAAGTAAGAAGTTTCTTGGGGTTGGCGGGTTATTATAGGAAGTTTATCAAAGACTTCGCAAAGATATCAGCCCCGTTAACCCGCTTAACAAAGAAGAATCTTGTTTTCGCATGGGACGTAGATTGTGATGATGCGTTCCGACGGTTAAAGAGAGCTTTAACCACCGCTCCAGTTTTAGTGTTGCCAGATGGGAGCAAGCCATTTGTTGTCTATACTGATGCTTGTGGGACAGGGCTGGGCGCAGTCTTAATGCAAGAGGGAAGGGTGATAGCCTATGGTGGAAGGCAGTTGAGGGCACATGAGAAAAATTACCCTACCCATGATTTAGAGTTGGCCGCTATTGTTTTTGCGCTTAAGATTTGGCGCCATTATCTCCTTGGTGAGAGATTCGAATTGTTCACTGGCCACAAATCATTGAAGTACTTGTTTTCTCAGAAGGATTTGAATCTGAGACAGCAAAGGTGGATGGAATTCTTAGCATCCTATGATTTCGAGATAGCGTATACCCCTGGCAAGGGTAACGTGGTGGCGGACGCCTTGAGCAGGAAGAGGTTGTCCTTGAGTCCATTGTTCGTGGAACGACGAAGCTTGGAATTTATCTCGATGTTTGATTTCAGACCTTCCATTGACTATGTTCCCGGTTTGCTAGCATCCTTGGAGGTTAGACCTACTCTTTTGGGGCGGATTGGAGAAGCACAGAGGGATGACCCACAGTTGGTTGAGTTGGTAGAGAAGCTCATAAGGGGGGGAATCATCCAGCCATTTGAGTAGGTACACCCTAGACGATAGGGGGTGCTTGCGTAGAGACGGTAGACTTTGTGTACCGCAAGACGAGGGTTTGTGTAACAACCCGTAAAATGCGAGCCAGTTTGAAATTTTTATTTTGGCAATCTTAGCGAATTTTGATTATTTAAAATATATTATTTTAAATAATATCGACGAGAAAATTTATTTTGAATATAATTCGATCGTATATATTTTATACGTCGTCGTTAGAATATAAATAATTATATATAATTATAAATAGAATTGAAAATGGCACGGTAGTTCGATAATTCGATTTCAAACTTCAATTGAATGTACCGGGTGCAAAACAATCCGGATTTTAGTGAAACCAAAAATAATGGAATCTAATAGTGAATATCTTTCCAACGAATCCGAAAAATCAGGATTTCATATCGGGAATCAAAAGATATGTCCAGTTGAAAATTCTGAATAGTCGCTATGGAATTCAGGCCCTTAAAAATGGACATTTTGCAAATGACCTCGGATTTCAACGAAACCAGTTTTGTTGGGTCCGTGGTGTCGAATTATTGCTAGGTTTCGAATTTCATAATTTTTCGAATCTGTATGTGAGCGTGGCAAAGGAAAACGCGTTTGACCAGTTTCAGTTGATTTTAATCGACTGGAAATTGGCCATTTTTCTAACGGTCTCAGAATTCGACGAAACTAGTTTTGTTAGGACCGTATCGTCAATACGAAGCTAGAAAATATTTTTTGGGAATTTTTCTAGTTAGTATGTGGCCCCAGTAATTTGGAATGTACGTTTAAAATTCAATAAAGTGATTTAAATGAAAATTTAACGAAAACTGATCGAAACGATCAAATCAGCTTGCGATACATATCCCATTGTGTTCGGAATGGGGGTATTTAGCTAGGGGCGACAGTCGTTGGGTCTCGTTAGGTGTTCGAATTAAAAGTCAACATTTAGGATTGAAAATAAAATAAATAAAATAATATATATATAAAATATATAAAACCCCCCCTTTCTCGTTTACTTTCAGAAATGAAAAAAAAAAAAAAAAAAAAACCCGATTACACCCAGAACCCGCTCCCTCCACGAACCTCCAGTCGCCACCCCCCTCTACCAGATCGCCGCCGCCAGGAGGCGCGCGCCCCCCTGCTTCCCCTTTCCCCGGCCTCCTCCTCCTTCCACGAACCCGTGCCTCCATCTCCCGACATCCCTCTCCCCTCTCAGCTCCCCCACGTTCGATTTGACGTCACCGCCATGCCCTAGCCCAGAGCAGCGAGCGCTTCTCACCGTGGAACCCCAAGAACCGCCGCTCCGACCCTGATAGACCTCCCCTTCAGCACTCCCCCCTTCTCCTCCTCCTTCCCCTGCTTCTACAACACCTCGAGCCCTCCACCTCAATTCGACAGCCCATGAATTGGATTTTGGTGAGTTTTATATAATTTATTTATATATATTTATTTGTTTTTCAGTTTTATTATGAAATGGCGAGTTAGAAATCTGAATTTCTAAACATGAAAAGGTACAATTTTTAAAACATAGAAAAGTTTGATTTTCATTTTATAAAGATACGATTTTTGATAGTATAAAAATTTGATTTTTATTTTATGAGTAGCGGTATAAAAAAATATAATTTTTATAATATAGAAAGGTTAAAAAATATAATTTTTATACTAGTGAAATATTAAAAATATGATTTTTATATATTGAACTTCGATAGAAAAATTGGATTTTTATATATTGAACTTCGATAGAAAAATGGGATTTTTATATATTGAACTTCGATAGAAAAATGGGATTTTTATATATTGAATAGCGAACTAAAAATTCGATTTTTATATATTGAATAGCGAACTAAAAATTCGATTTTTATATATTGAATAGCGAACTAAAAATTCGATTTTTATATATTGAATAGCGAACTAAAAATTCGATTTTTATATATTGAATAGCGAACTAAAAATTCGATTTTTATATATTGAATAGCGAACTAAAAATTCGATTTTTATATATTGAATAGCGAACTAAAAATTTGATTTTTATATATTGAATATCGAACTAAAAATTCGATTTTATATATTGAATAACGAAGTGAAAATTCTATTTTTACAAATATGAAATAGCGATGAAAATTCTATTTTCACAATATGAAGTTAGCGATAAAAATATGATTTTTATATAATAGAGAATATAAAAATGGGATTTTTTTATATACAGTGTATACGGGCAACGATGGTGATAAAAAGGCGAGTTGGCGAAGATTTCCTGCATTAGAAGAGCCGTGGAGCTAGGACAGCTATATGTGAGAACTTCTCACTCTTCAATTTCTTTTCTAGTTACATATATATATATATATATATATATATATATACTAGGATGCACACGGTGTTTAGTAGCACCCGACACAATCGTCCACAGACCATGGACTTGTTTGTTTGACTGTTTGGTGATTGATTGCGATATTGGTTTGAATGTGATTTGTGGTGTGAAAAATCGAATCGATAAATTGGTTAGGATTAGACGTGCGCCGTTATAAGGCGAAGGAGTAAGGCTAGGTTAGACTCTTACTCCAAATTTTGTGGTTTACATAACGAATTGATTTGATTGATGTGTGAATGGCGTGGGCCTTCACTAGACCGGGGATAAGGCTAGGCCTCGTCCCGTTTCTAGTATCGTGCCGTTATGCCGCCGAAATTTTCTAAAATGTGTTAGAAAAATAAAAATATCATTTTATAGAATAAATGAATTGAATAGAAATTCATAGGTTGAAATAAAATGTTTTATCGTTAAAAATATAATTTTTAACGTGAATGTGAATAAATGAATAGTTATAAACAAATCGGCCGATTTGTTTGTATATACACTGATTTGACTGATAGTGATTGGGTCGATAAATTTCACACATCGCCCAACTGCACAAATAAAATCTGTGTTTGATTGTTTGAAACCCCACACGGGTGTTGGGATGAAATTTGAAGTTCACTCATCCTGATTGATTAAATATGTCGATCGATTGATTGACAGGCTGTTATAAGCGTTAGATATCTATATTTGATGCTTATACAGTGTAGTGCACTTTGGTTGATGGTTGATTATTTTTCAATGCTATTATACATGTGTTGTATGAAAATCCATATAATAACTTTATATGGTAATTGATTGGGCCTCATTCCAGTTTTAAAATAGAAATATTCGAAATAGAAATAATTGAAATAGAAATATTCGAAATGGAATATTTGAAAATATCAATATATGAAGCCGTGTTGATTAGGTTGACGCCATTTTGACGTGAACTATATTTATATCGATTTTGAAAACGATTTCGAAATGAATTGAATTGAAAACGATTTCGAAATGAAATGAATTGAAACCGATTTCGAAATGAATTGAATTGAAAACGATTTCGAAATGAATTGAATTGAAAACGATTTCGAAATGAATTGAATTGAAAACGATTTCGAAATGAATTGAATTGAAAACGATTTCGAAATGAATTGAAACCGATTTCGAAATGAATTGAATTGAAAACGATTTCGAAATGAATTGAAACCGATTTCGAAATGAATTGAAACCGATTTCGAAATGAATTGAATTGAAAACGATTTCGGAATGAATTGAATTGAAAACGATTTCGAAATGAATTGAATTGAAAACGATTTCGAAATGAATTGAAACCGATTTCGAAATGAATTGAATGGAAAACGATTTCGAAATGAACTGAATTGAAAACGATTTCGAAATGAATTGAATTGAAAACGATTTCGGAATGAATTGAATTGAAAACGATTTCGAAATGAATTGAATTGAAAACGATTTCGAAATGAATTGAAACCGATTTCGAAATGAATTGAATTGAAAACGATTTCGAAATGAATTGAATTGAAAACGATTTCGAAATGAATTGAAAACGAATTCAAATTGAATTGAAAGCGAACTGAAATGAATTCAAATTGAATTGAAATTTGAATTGAATAGAAATGAATTTTAAAACGAATTTATAGAGAAGAATTCAATTTTGATTTGAATTGAAACGGAAGTTGAAATTGCTTTTGAATCGAATTTAAAACTATTTATATAATTCGTTTTAAATAGAAATCGACGAAATATATTATATATATATATATTATATATATAATATAATGGCCTGAATAGAACGCGCCGCGCCGCGGCAGTTCGTGAATTTCGACCATTTATTTCAAACGGACATTGCGGGAGATCCGACCGTCGGATTCTCCTAAAACCGGAACCTTTGGGTTCGTATCGAAAAGAGCTTTCTAACGAATGTTAGAAATTTGAAATCTAACGGTTGGATTTGGAGATACGTCCAAATCAAATTCGAAAAAGGTCGCTGTAAGTGCAGTTCGATGGCCATTGATGGAAATCGACTGTACGGGCCTTGATAAAATTATTAAAAATAGTAATAATTTGTGTAAAATCATAAGAAATGATTTAGAAAGAATTGGGATGAAAAACTCCCTATTTGAAAAGATAAAAATAGATTTTTATCGAAATGAACTAGTTTTGAACTAGAATTATAATTCTATTTATTTTTAAATAAATAAATTGAATTTGAAATGGTTTTGAAAATAACCAAAATTTCCAATGATTGCATTGGAATGGACTTGAATCGAAATTGTCTTCGGAATATTTCGATGTTGGATTTCGTGATTATACAAATGTTGTTATGGAAATTTGAAAGATATAGATATATATATATATCGTTATTTCCCATACGATATTTGTTAGACGTAGAATTTGATATTGAATATAAGCCGGTATATTTTCTATTCAGAGCCTTGTGTTTAATATCAAATGTGATTTGGGTTTGTCGTGAATGGTGTCTTCATTAACACTGTTCTTGGACCCAGTTGAGAAAAGATTAAATCTTTTTATTTAGATTTAATGAAGTGTACCAATTAAATAACATTTAATTGGAATTGAATCGATATTGATTTTTGGGTTTATCGTGGACAGTGTTTTTAAATAACACTCGTTCTTTAACCCGATGATTAATGAATGTGATTTTGGGTTTATCGTGAACTGTGTTTTTAAATGACACGGATTCTTTAACCCAGTCACAGATTAAAACTAAGTGGAGTTTTAATGAATCTTTAATTAGATTGAAAAGATCGAGAATGGAGTATCACCAGTTTTACTCCAGGCGATAGTTAAATCTTTAATTAGATTTGAACGTGAAATGGTAATTGAATTTACCGATAACACCGTGGTGTTAGATATGAAGTATTACCAGTTTTACTTCATGGGATGAATAGGTTGGGATTGGGAAATGAAAACAAATGATTACTTCGGTAAGGTTCGCTAATCCCGACTAGTTTGAATTGATATTCAAAAATAGATTAAAGAATAAATTCAAGAATTTATCTTTGATAAAATTAATGGGAACCTTTCCCTATGAATGTGAAATTTAGAAACTAATTGTCGGTTAGCCAAGCAGAAGGGTTTTCTGGATATTGATCTGATGTTGGTTTCGGCCTTCGGGGTTAATATTTGGGGAATTATTCTCTTGATTAATTTACGTTAGTGACTGATGAATTGGAATGAGGCGTATGTTGTGTTTTTGTAACACTTATTTAAAATATACGCGAGTTATTCGGAAAGACCGGGTTTATCCCATTCTGAATAACTGATACGACGATAAGTCGAAGATGAAGACGATGATCGAAGACCGGAAGTCTCCACGTCGTTTGGGTGATAGCTGATGATCTTGATTGGGCTGTACACCCAAGAAGATGGAAACAGTTAGTGATCGTCCAGACGTACTTGGAGATCGATGGATATGCGGGGTACTAGGTGCTTCCGGTTTCGTTCAGACCCAGAACGGACTTGTAAATGGACTGTGTGTCTGACATCGGATTTCACTCTATGTGACTGATATCGGTTGCATAGGATGGTTTGCCTGTGTGGCATGCTAAGATGCAAATGATCAAGGCTTCTGTTGAAAAGCAAAGTCTTGTGGTTGATGATCAAAGCACGGCCTTTGTGGCGTAGCTTTGTGTAACGTTTACTTCGCGAGTTTCACACCCGGTATGAACCAAAAACGGGAGACGGACCTCAGGGAGGGCCTGCGTTTCCTCCTAGCTAGAAGTGGCGTCAGTGGTTTTACACGCCCTGACGAGTTTGACTTATGTGGTTGTTGCTGTTGCGAGGCGCCTCGGTTAGATCGGACGATCCGGGTCCGATGGAGTCATTCGTTGGCTCGCTTACGCCCCAAAGGGCGGCGAAACGCAGTGTCCAGGGTTTAAGTTTAATCCACATCGGTGGACCGGCCCTGACGATCCAAGGGTCGATGCGTTCTGATCCTGAGACTCGGGCTAGGAAGTCTCGAATCGGTTGAGGACTATCTTTTGCCTCGGTTCATAGACGGAAATCCAATTTCCAAATACGTGACTTTGCGGTTTTATTTGTAAACCTATATATGGCGACATAGTGGCATGGGACGCTCATGCCGCCTATGATTGATACTTATGATTTGAAGTTGTTTTATGCACTATGCACTTATAATAGTATCAAACGATTTGTTTTAACCGTATCAAGCATTCTTTGGCTGTTATAAGGAAAAACCCTATCCTCGGTTGCGTTGCATTGTGTGATGGGACCTGGGTCTTATAACAGCTTCACTTTTCTTTACTTAGCATTGCGCTGTTTGTTTTATGCACTGGTATTCTTGGGAGGAAACCCGTTCCGTGTTATACGGCGTGGTCCCTTGATTTACCGAACTTTAAAATAAAGAATTATAACTGTTTTAGTTCTCACACCAGTCCCATGACTGACCTGGAGTTTATTGTTTTAACCTAAACTCTGGGTGCCCTTATTTTGACATGGGCAGCTAGTAGTTTTGGTTTTTGCAGATTTATATTCACAGGATCCTGGTTTACAGCTGGAACGATATCCGGAAAGCTTTGTATCCGTATATCTCATTCTAGTTGTGTATTGTATTATTTTTCGCTGCTATGTATTTAGATGTAATTTAAATCTCTGATATTTCTGTGTAATATTCGTTTATACTCTGTATATTCTTGTAATCTGATGCATTGTTGTAATATACAATGAAACTTTCTTTTATATGCGTTCTATTTTGTCGTGTTCTCAAACGATAGGGCGTTTCGAACGGTCTGGGTCGGTTTAGCGACTGGTTCGGACCGAGCGAGATTCCTTGTCGTCACAGTTGGTATCAGAGCTTTGGTTTACAAAGCAGAGAACAAGGCACATTAGAACCATACGAAAGGATTCATCAGATATTGGATTAGTAATATCCAATTAGAACGACTCGTTAGAGATAGGATCAGTAGTATCCTAGAACGGGTGTGAAGAGTATATTTTTCAAATGAAAACAATTTTGTTTTGAAAATCTAAATCAATTATTCGTATTTGATTATCTATTTATATAGATGTGGACAATCCAGTATATATAGATTTTGCGTATACGTCTGATCCGCGTGTATTCGAAATTTTAATATATTGGATAGATATAGCATCACACTCTAGTCGCCCGAAGATGGTACTGATGATTGTCATGACATCATCAGTATTTATGTTCGTGTTTCGAAGGTGTGATTTTCTATATATTTCCATTAGACTGGTGTGAGAACCAAAACTAATATAGCTAGAATACATTGTTGTGATTTGGCATCAAAAATCTGATTTTTGACTATGTATCAAAGTTATGAATTTGAAACTCTAATTCACTAATTGATTGATGTTTGTGTTGGTTGTTTAATTGTTTGATAATTTTGAACCCTTATGCCTAACTGAATCAAATATTGAACTATATTGAGAATTGGTTGCATTTGCTTGCATATACATATATATCATTGAACAGGTCATAGCAAGGAGGCTAGAGCCAGAGAATAAAATTTGTTTGCCCGACAAATAGGTACATGTTTACTACATAATTTCCTGTTTTGTTTGGGTGATGATGATTTTGTGAGCCTATTGGCTAGCTGCTTGGCTTTTCCTTTTTCTTTTTGAGATCTGAAGGACCGGGGAAGCTATTTGAAATTCCCCGACGCTCCCGGTGCAGGGGAGGTTATGGCGAAATTTTTCAAAAATTTAGGGTGTTAGCCAAATTTTTGAAGTTTTGAAAATTCTCAGAAACTAAAGAGTTGGAGAATGGAAGCCAGATCGAGCGTAGAGCTGATTAATCAATCCACTTTCGACTTTGATCCTTTTCGGGGACGAAAAGTTTTAAGTGGGGGAGATTGTAACAACCCGTAAAATGCGAGCCAGTTTGAAATTTTTATTTTGGCAATCTTAGCGAATTTTGATTATTTAAAATAGATTATTTTAAATAATATCGACGAGAAAATTTATTTTGAATATAATTCGATCGTATATATTTTATACGTCGTCGTTAGAATATAAATAATTATATATAATTATAAATAGAATTGAAAATGGCGCGGTAGTTCGATAATTCGATTTCAAACTTCAATTGAATGTACCGGGTGCAAAACAATCCGGATTTTAGTGAAACCAAAAATAATGGAATCTAATAGTGAATATCTTTCCAACGAATCCGAAAAATCAGGATTTCATATCGGGAATCAAAAGATATGTCCAGTTGAAAATTCTGAATAGTCGCTATGGAATTCAGGCCCTTAAAAATGGACATTTTGCAAATGACCTCGGATTTCAACGAAACCAGTTTTGTTGGGTCCGTGGTGTCGAATTATTGCTAGGTTTCAAATTTCATAATTTTTCGAATCAGTATGTGAGCGTGGCAAAGGAAAACGCGTTTGACCAGTTTCAGTTGATTTTAACCGACTGGAAATTGGCCATTTTTCTAACGGTCTCAGAATTCGACGAAACTAGTTTTGTTAGGACCGTATCGTCAATACGAAGCTAGAAAATATTTTTTGGGAATTTTTCTAGTTAGTATGTGGCCCCAGTAATTTGGAATGTACGTTTAAAATTCAATAAAGTGATTTAAATGAAAATTTAACGGAAACTGATCGAAACGATCAAATCAGCTTGCGATACATATCCCATTGTGTTCGGAATGGGGGTATTTAGCTAGGGGCGATAGTCGTTGGGTCTCGTTAGGTGTTCGAATTAAAAGTCAACATTTAGGATTGAAAATAAAATAAATAAAATAATATATATATATAAAATATATAAACCCCCCCCCCCCCTTTCTCGTTTACTTTCAGAAATGAAAAAGAAAAAAAAACCCGATTACACCCAGAACCCGCTCCCTCCACGAACCTCCAGTCGCCACCCCCCTCTACCAGATCGCCGCCGCCAGGAGGCGCGCACCCCCCCTGCTTCCCCTTTCCCCGGCCTCCTCCTCCTTCCACGAACCCGTGCCTCCATCTCCCGACATCCCTCTCCCCTCTCAGCTCCCCCACGTTCGATTTGACGTCACCGCCATGCCCTAGCCCAGAGCAGCGAGCGCTTCTCACCGTGGAACCCAAGAACCGCCGCTCCGACCCTGACAGACCTCCCCTTTAGCACTCCCCCCTTCTCCTCCTCCTTCCCCTGCTTCTACAACACCTCGAGCCCTCCACCTCAATTCGACAGCCCATGAATTGGATTTTGGTGAGTTTTATATAATTGATTTATATATATTTATTTGTTTTTCAGTTTTATTATGAAATGGCGAGTTAGAAATCTGAAATTTCTAAACATGAAAAGGTACAATTTTTAAAACATAGAAAAGTTTGATTTTCATTTTATAAAGATTCGATTTTTGATAGTATAAAAATTTGATTTTTATTTTATGAGTAGCGGTATAAAAAAATATAATTTTTATAATATAGAAAGGTTAAAAAATATAATTTTTATACTAGTGAAATATTAAAAATATGATTTTTATATATTGAACTTCGATAGAAAAATGGGATTTTTATATATTGAACTTCGATAGAAAAATGGGATTTTTATATATTGAACTTCGATAGAAAAATGGGATTTTTATATATTGAATAGCGAACTAAAAATTCGATTTTTATATATTGAATAGCGAACTAAAAATTCGATTTTTATATATTGAATAGCGAACTAAAAATTCGATTTTTATATATTGAATAGCGAACTAAAAATTCGATTTTTATATATTGAATAGCGAACTAAAAATTCGATTTTTATATATTGAATAGCGAACTAAAAATTCGATTTTTATATATTGAATAGCGAACTAAAAATTCGATTTTTATATATTGAATAGCGAACTAAAAATTCTATTTTTATATATTGAATAGCGAACTAAAAATTCGATTTTTATATATTGAATAGCGAACTAAAAATTCGATTTTATATATTGAATAGCGAACTAAAAATTCTATTTTTATATATTGAATAGCGAACTAAAAATTCGATTTTTATATATTGAATAGCGAACTAAAAATTCGATTTTTATATATTGAATAGCGAACTAAAAATTCGATTTTTATATATTGAATAGCGAACTAAAAATTTGATTTTATATATTGAATAACGAAGTGAAAATTCTATTTTTACAAATATGAAATAGCGATGAAAATTCTATTTTCACAATATGAAGTTAGCGATAAAAATATGATTTTTATATAATAGAGAATATAAAAATGGGATTTTTTATATACAGTGTATACGGAAAACGATGGTGATAAAAAGGCGAGTTGGCGAAGATTTCCTGCATTAGAAGAGCCGTGGAGCTAGGACAGCTATATGTGAGAACTTCTCACTCTTCAATTTCTTTTCTAGTTACATGTATATATATATATACTAGGATGCAGACGGTGTTTAATAGCACCCGACACAATCGTCCACAGACCATGGACTTGTTTGTTTGACTGTTTGGTGATTGATTGCGATATTGGTTTGAATGTGATTTGTGGTGTGAAAAATCGAATCGATAAATTGGTTAGGATTAGACGTGCGCCGTTATAAGGCGAAGGAGTAAGGCTAGGTTAGACTCTTACTCCAAATTTTGTGGTTTACATAACGAATTGATTTGATTGATGTGTGAATGGCGTGGGCCTTCACTAGACCGGGGATAAGGCTAGGCCTCGTCCCGTTTCTAGTATCGTGCCGTTATGCCGTCGAAATTTTCTAAAATGTGTTAGAAAAATAAAAATATCATTTTATAGAATAAATGAATTGAATAGAAATTCATAGGTTGAAATAAAATGTTTTATCGTTAAAAATATAATTTTTAACGTGAATGTGAATAAATGAATAGTTATAAACAAATCGGCCGATTTGTTTGTATATACACTGATTTGACTGATAGTGATTGGGTCGATAAATTTCACACATCGCCCAACTGCACAAATAAAATCTGTGTTTGATTGTTTGAAACCCCACACGGGTGTTGGGATGAAATTTGAAGTTCACTCATCCTGATTGATTAAATATGTCGATCGATTGATTGACAGGCTGTTATAAGCGTTAGATATCTATATTTGATGCTTATACAGTGTAGTGCACTTTGGTTGATGGTTGATTATTTTTCAATGCTATTATACATGTGTTGTATGAAAATCCATATAATAACTTTATATGGTAATTGATTGGGCCTCATTCCAGTTTTAAAACAGAAATATTCGAAATAGAAATATTTGAAATAGAAATATTCGAAATGGAATATTTGAAAATATCAATATATGAAGCCGTGTTGATTAGGTTGACGCCATTTTGACGTGAAATATATTTATATCGATTTTGAAAACGATTTCGAAATGAATTGAATTGAAAACGATTTCGAAATGAAATGAATTGAAACCGATTTCGAAATGAATTGAATTGAAAACGATTTCGAAATGAATTGAATTGAAAACGATTTCGAAATGAATTGAATTGAAAACGATTTCGAAATGAATTGAATTGAAAACGATTTCGAAATGAATTGAAACCGATTTCGAAATGAATTGAATTGAAAACGATTTCGAAATGAATTGAAACCGATTTCGAAATGAATTGAAACCAATTTCGAAATGAATTAAATTGAAAACGATTTCGGAATGAATTGAATTGAAAACGATTTCGAAATGAATTGAATTGAAAACGATTTCGAAATGAATTGAAACCGATTTCGAAATGAATTGAATGGAAAACGATTTCGAAATGAATTGAATTGAAAACGATTTCGAAATGAATTGAATTGAAAACGATTTCGAAATGAATTGAATTGAAAACGATTTCGAAATGAATTGAATTGAAAACGATTTCGAAATGAATTGAAACCGATTTCGAAATTAATTGAATTGAAAACGATTTCGAAATGAATTGAATTGAAAACGATTTCGAAATGTATTGAAAACGAATTCAAATTGAATTGAAAGCGAACTGAAATGAATTCAAATTGAATTGAAATTTGAATTGAATAGAAATGAATTTTAAAACGAATTTATAGAGAAGAATTCAATTTTGATTTGAATTGAAACGGAAGTTGAAATTGCTTTTGAATCGACTTTAAAACTATTTATATAATTCGTTTTAAATAGAAATCGACAAAATATATTATATATATATTATATATATAATATAATGGCCTGAATAGAACGCGCCGCGCCGCGGCAGTTCGTGAATTTCGACCATTTATTTCAAACGGACATTGCGGGAGATCCGACCGTCGGATTCTCCTAAAACCGGAACCGTTGGGTTCGTATCGAAAAGAGCTTTCTAACGAATGTTAGAAATTTGATATCTAACGGTTGGATTTGGAGATACGTCCAAATCAAATTCGAAAAAGGTCGCTGTAAGTGCAGTTCGATGGCCATTGATGGAAATCGACTGTACGGGCCTTGATAAAATTATTAAAAATAGTAATAATTTGTGTAAAATCATAAGAAATGATTTAGAAAGAATTGGGATGAAAAACTCCCTATTTGAAAAGATAAAAATAGATTTTTATCGAAATGAACTAGTTTTGAACTAGAATTATAATTCTATTTATTTTTAAATAAATAAATTGAATTTGAAATGGTTTTGAAAATAACCAAAATTTCCAATGATTGCATTGGAATGGACTTGAATCGAAATTGTCTTCGGAATATTTCGATGTTGGATTTCGTGATTATACAAATGTTGTTATGGAAATTTGAAAGATATAGATATATATATATCGTTATTTCCCATACGATATTTGTTAGTCGTAGAATTTGATATTGAATATAAGCCGGTATATTTTCTATTCAGAGCCTTGTGTTTAATATCAAATGTGATTTGGGTTTGTCGTGAATGGTGTCTTCATTAACACTGTTCTTGGACCCAGTTGAGAAAAGATTAAATCTTTTTATTTAGATTTAATGAAGTGTACCAATTAAATAACATTTAATTGGAATTGAATCGATATTGATTTTTGGGTTTATCGTGGACAGTGTTTTTAAATAACACTCGTTCTTTAACCCGATGATTAATGAATGTGATTTTGGGTTTATCGTGAACTGTGTTTTTAAATGACACGGATTCTTTAACCCAGTCACAGATTAAAACTAAGTGGAGTTTTAATGAATCTTTAATTAGATTGAAAAGATCGAGAATGGAGTATCACCAGTTTTACTCCAGGCGATAGTTAAATCTTTAATTAGATTTGAACGTGAAATGGTAATTGAATTTACCGATAACACCGTGGTGTTAGATATGAAGTATCACCAGTTTTACTTCATGGGATGAATAGGTTGGGATTGGGAAATGAAAACAAATGATTACTTCGGTAAGGTTCGCTAATCCCGACTAGTTTGAATTAATATTCAAAAATAGATTAAAGAATAAATTCAAGAATTTATCTTTGATAAAATTAATGGGAACCTTTCCCTATGAATGTGAAATTTAGAAACTAATTGTCGGTTAGCCAAGCAGAAGGGTTTTCTGGATATTGATCTGATGTTGGTTTCGGCCTTCGGGGTTAATATTTGGGGAATTATTCTCTTGATTAATTTATCGTTAGTGACTGATGAATTGGAATGAGGCGTATGTTGTGTTTTTGTAACACTTATTTAAAATATACGCGAGTTATTCGGAAAGACCGGGTTTATCCCATTCTGAATAACTGATACGACGATAAGTCGAAGATGAAGACGATGATCGAAGACCGGAAGTCTCCACGTCGTTTGGGTGATAGCTGATGATCTTGATTGGGCTGTACACCCAAGAAGATGGAAACAGTTAGTGATCGTCCAGACGTACTTGGAGATCGATGGATATGCGGGGTACTAGGTGCTTCCGGTTTCGTTCAGACCCAGAACGGACTTGTAAATGGACTGTGTGTCTGACATCGGATTTCATTCTGTGTGACTGATATCGGTTGCATAGGATGGTTTGCCTGTGTGGCATGCTAAGATGCAAATGATCAAGGCTTCTATTGAAAAGCAAAGTCTTGTGGTTGATGATCAAAGCACGGCCTTTGTGGCGTAGCTTTGTGTAACGTTTACTTCACGAGTTTCACACCCGGTATGAACCAAAAACGGGAGACGGACCTCAGGGAGGGCCTGCGTTTCCTCATAACTAGAAGTGGCGTCAGTGGTTTTACACGCCCTGACGAGTTTGACTTATGTGGTTGTTGCTGTTGCGAGGCGCCTCGGTTAGATCGGACGATCCGGGTCCGATGGAGTCATTCGTTGGCTCGCTTACGCCCCAAAGGGCGGCGAAACGCAGTGTCCAGGGTTTAAGTTTAATCCACATCGGTGGACCGGCCCTGACGATCCAAGGTTCGATGCGTTCTGATCCTGAGACTCGGGCTAGGCAGTCTCGAATCGGTTGAGGACTATCTTTTGCCTCGGTTCATAGACGGAAATCCAATTTCCAAATACGTGACTTTGCGGTTTTATTTGTAAACCTATATATGGCGACATAGTGGCATGGGACGCTCATGCCGCCTATGATTGATACTTATGATTTGAAGTTGTTTTATGCACTATGCACTTATAATAGTATCAAACGATTTGTTTTAACCGTATCAAGCATTCTTTGGCTGTTATAAGGAAAAACCCTATCCTCGGCTGCGTTGCATTGTGTGATGGGACCTGGGTCTTATAACAGCTTCACTTTTCTTTACTTAGCATTGCGCTGTTTGTTTTATGCACTGGTATTCTTGGGAGGAAACCCGTTCCGTGTTATACGGCGTGGTCCCTTGATTTACCGAACTTTAAAATAAAGAATTATAACTGTTTTAGTTCTCACACCAGTCCCATGACTGACCTGGAGTTTATTGTTTTAACCTAAACTCTGGGTGCCCTTATTTTGACATGGGCAGCTAGTAGTTTTGGTTTTTGCAGATTTATATTCACAGGATCCTGGTTTACAGCTGGAACGATATCCGGAAAGCTTTGTATCCGTATATCTCATTCTAGTTGTGTATTGTATTATTTTCCGCTGCTATGTATTTAGATGTAATTTAAATCTCTGATATTTCTGTGTAATATTCGTTTATACTCTGTATATTCTTGTAATCTGATGCATTGTTGTAATATACAATGAAACGTTCTTTTATATGCGTTCTATTTTGTCGTGTTCTCAAACGATAGGGCGTTTCGAACGGTCTGGGTCGGTTTAGCGACTGGTTCGGACCTAGCGAGATTCCTTGTCGTCACAGTTTGAGGAAGGCTATTCTTGATGATGCACACCGTTCTAGGATGACCATTCATCCCGTTGGGGACAAGATGTACCGAGACATGAAGAGGGTTTTCTTCTGGGCCGGTATGAAGAAAGATGTGGCCGAGTATGTCGCTCGATGCTTGGTGTGCCAACAAGTGAAGGCGGAGCAAAAGAAACCTGGTGGGTTGCTTCACCCATTGGAAGTTCCGCAATGGAAGTGGGATAGCGTCTCGATGGATTTTATTGACGGGTTACCCAGATCGAGGAAGGGTAATACAGGAATTTGGGTGGTGGTAGACAGACTTACTAAGAGCGCCCATTTCATACCCGTGAAGAGCAAGAGGACCGCTCCATGGCTAGCTTCTGTATATCTTCGAGAGATAGTTCGATTGCATGGGGTACCCTCTAGCATAGTGAGTGATCGAGATCCTATCTTCACTAGCGAGTTCTGGAGTAGTTTGCAAGAAGCAGTGGGGACTCAATTGTGTCTGAGCACCGCATATCATCCTCAGACAGACGGCCAGACTGAGAGGGTGAATCGTGTTCTAGAAGACCTTTTGAGGCTTTGTATCCTAGATTTTGGAGGTACATGGGAAGAGCATCTTCCATTGGTGGAGTTCGCATATAATAACAGCTTTCAGTCCAGTATTGGTATGGCTCCTTTCGAAGCTCTCTATGGAAGGCCTTGTCGATCACCTACATGTTGGTGGGAATCTACGGATAAGATCTTGCTTGGGCCTGATATGGTTAGGGAGACTTCTGAGAAGATTGACTTGATTCGAAGAAGGATGAAAGCAGCGCAGGATAGGCAAAAATCTTATGCGGACAAGAGAAGGACGGATCTTGAGTTTGAGGTTGGGGACATGGTTTTTGTCAAAGTATCTCCGCTGAGAAATGTTGTTCGCTTTGGATCCGTTGGGAAGTTAGCGCCGAGGTTTGTTGGGCCGTTTCCTATTAAGGAAAGGATTGGACGGATGGCATATAGGGTGGAGTTGCCCGACAGACTTAGTGGTGTTCATGATGTATTCCATGTATCACATCTGAGGAAGTGCTTACATGAGACAGCAGAGGTGGTAGAGCCGAGCTTGCTTAGAGATGTAGAGGTAGAGCGTGATGCGACGATTCGACGAGCTCCTACTCGCATCCTTGAGTCAGAGACTAGGAAATTGAGGAATCGAGAGGTTCAGCTAGTCAAGGTGCAATGGGGAGAAGATGAGAGCAACGCAACTTGGGAGACGGAAGCGAAGATGCGTTCATTGTACCCATTTCTTTTTGAGGGTATGTCTTTACTTTCTCCTCTATCGTTGTCTAGTACTTATCTTATCTTTAGTATATCCTCTCGTTAGTACTGATTGACCTTTAGATAGGGTAAATCTATGGTTGAAACATGTGTTTGAGACATGTTATGGTTGATGGATGCAAGTGGATGCAAGTGGTTGCTCGTGGATGCATGTACACACACTCTAGGCACTAGATCGGCTCAATCACTTCATATTGCATATTGCACAGAATGGTGTGTAGGAAGCTATATTTATGGATGTATAATGATTGTGTTATCATATGGATGATGCATTTTGGTGAATGATTGTGCACTCATGTAGATATTGTATGTGTCGATAGGGTTCTCTCGCATACATAATGGATGCATGGCACTATCACGGTTTGCATATGTTCATACATTAGATAGGGAACATATACACACACTTTTGCATATGCTCATACATCATTAGAAATTGTTTTAAGGACAATGGATGCCCGTGTTTTGATGGATTGAGTAGATGGTTGTTTGGATGGTAGGATATGCATTCTCCTTAGCTTAGAGATTTCGGGGACGAAATCCTTTAAGGAGGGGAGAATGTAACACCCCGAATTTTAGTTAATACTAAAATTCACTAATTACAGGATAAATAATCTCAGACGTGGGAATTGGGGGTAACGGGCTGCGTTATTGCGTTCGTCTCGGAAAAATACGCGAAATAGAGTCCGAGTTTTCGAGAATCGGAGTCCGTATGGCCCGGTTATGGCCCAAAGAAGTTTGCAGAAAATTCAAAGTTAAAAACAGATTTAGAAATTTAAAATTCAGATTTCAAATTAGAACCGGCGGGGCCAGGCGGGAAAATTCCCGCCTTGACCATGTCGACAGGGCTGTCGACAGGCCTGTCGACAGGGGGAGTCGACTTGCCTGTCGACTTGCCTGTCGACACGGCGTGTCGAACCAGGGTGCTTGGGTGCACCAGATCTGGTTTTCTGGCTAGGGCTGGGCTGGGTTCTAGAGATTTCCTAAATCTAACGGACCTAATCTAATTTAGGGTTAATCTAAGGGCCTAAAACAGTCTCCTAATCTATAAATACACCCTAAACCTACCCTAATCCATATTAAAAATAGAAATGATGGCCTCATGCCGCCAAATTAAATCTTAGAAAGAGCCTCCACTTGTTTATGAAGGAAGTTGCAAGCTAATCATTCTCTAATCAATCTCTAATCATCACCATCTTCATATTTAGCAACTAATCCCACTTCATAAGTTTGCTAATCTTGGTTTTGGTGAGTTTCTATCACTTTAACATCAATTGTTAAAGTAAGTAGATTGGGTGTAATGAGACTTATGGTCTTAGATGCGGATTAGTGAGTTTGAATCAATTGTAATGATATGCTACTCTATGTTTTTCTATGTTTATGCATAATTAATAAGTGAGTTTATGCATGTTTGATAAGTTGGTTTATGCATGCTTAACAAGTTGGTTTATGCATGTTTAATATGTGGGTTTATGCATATTTAACAAGTGGATTTATGCATGTTTAATAAAATGAGTTATGCAAGCTCATATGCAAGTCATGTGTATGATGTTATGTAAGTTATGTATGCAAGTTCATATGCAAGTTGTGTATATGCTTAAATTCAAGTTTAACATGATATGCAAGTTATGCATGTTTATGCAAGTATGTGAATGCTTATGCAAGTATGTGAATGCTTATGCAAGTATGTGAATGCTTATGCAAGTATGTGAATGCTTATGCAAGTTATGTGTATGCTTAAATGCATGTTTAACATGTTATGCAAGTTATGAGAAAGCCTATATGCATGTTCAACATGTTATGCAAGATATGTGTATGATAATATGCAAGCTCATATGCAACATGTTATGCAAATCATGTGTATGATAATATGCAAGTTTGGGTTAAATGTAGTTGGGTTAATATGTGCTCATATATGCAAGTTGACATACTCTTAACCCATGACAAAGTTATATGCTAAACCCATGATATTTGTAATGGATCTTCCCCTTTTCTATGTCATGAGAACGATTTACGTGGGGAACGATGGGGTTGGTAAATATGTTAATAAAAGTATGATTGGGTATGATTAAGCATACCATAAAAATAAATTACCATAAGTGGGAATTTACCTATTGAGTTAGGTCTACCCCATGGGAATTTACCTATTGAGTTAGGTCTACCCATGTTATGGAAAACTTGATATTAATTAGGGATAATTAATATGAGGGTGATTAATTAGGTGTAATTTATCGACTAAGACACGAGGTTGGACTCATTTGTAGTGTAAAACTGCCCGGACCCGACCGGCCTAACCAGTTGCTATAAATGTCAGCCCAATGTGAGAGGTCTTAGCCATAAATTAAATACGTGATTAAAGTAAAGACACGAGGTTAGACTCTGTTATGATGTAAGACTGCCCGGACCCTACCGGCTTAACCAGGCGGTCATAACAGCCAGTCTAATGTGGGAGGTCTTTATGGGAGATCACGGTCTTAATTAATTAAGAAACACTTAACCATATTAGCATGTAGTGGGACATGAGGGGTTAAGTGGGTGCCTTGGGTGGCATGTGGAAATTTAATGGTTGCCTTGGGTGGCATGTGGAATCTAGTGGGTTGCCTTGGGTGGCAATATAAAATACGATTAGAATACTTAACCAAGTGAAACATGTAATTAAACATGATTAAAGGGTTAAGTGGGATACACTAGATAAGTGACAAGCTTAGGTGGGTAGCTTGTGGGGGGGCCCATTTCAACCAATATCCCAAACGTATCTTTGTGGGCTCGACCCATATCGAGTGACGGGACACGCATATTGGGTTTGATTATAAGAGGCCAAAACGGGTTAGCGGTGGCAACGCAAGTCCAACGGGTTTCATATGCGTGTGTGGGCCCGGGCTGGTAGATAAGCCGTTGTTGCATCGTGTAGATATAAAGCCGTGCACCGTTGAGATTATCAGGTGGCCACTTTAGGGGAGTGATACACCCCACTGTGGGACCAGCACGGGTATCTACGGTAGGGAGCCGATCGCTGGGGAGTAGTGGGTACACCTAGTAAAGATAGGGGCAGACGGCACCTATGTAGGGGTACACGAAACTACTGGGTAAATTTACTAAGTACACCTAGTGGAGATAGGGGCAGACGGCACCTATGTAGTCAGCTAGGGGTATACGAGACTACTGAAAATTTTCTAAGACCTTGGGAGGGATCAACCTTTAAGTAGAAATGACTGGTGTGGTGCAGTTAGTAATTATCCTTGGGTGGGTAGATGCGTCCTTACAGTTATCTTAGTTTATTGTAAGTCTATCAAGCTGCTTAGTGTAGCCATTCATCCCCAGACATTACCGTGGGTCAAGTTTATATCTTCTCTGGTTACTTTAATGATTGTATTGTTAAAGTTATAGGACTCGCTCTGACTTATGTCTGACCCCGTTGTTTTTATCTTTTTCCCAACCCTTAGGTCCTACGGTGGATCCTAGCAGTAGTGGAGCTTGATCAGATTGCTGTTCCAGTCTTTAGGAGCTTGGATAGATGTAAAGCTCCAGTTACCCAGTTATCTTTTCTTTTGTCTTGGCTATTGTATTGAGAGTGGGATTATGTACTCCTTTATTTTGATGGATATTGTACTTGATTTTTATTGTGGTTTTATGATGTAACCAGACATGTTTACTTCCGCTGTTATGAGATGATATTTTAAATTTCAAGTACTATTTATATCTGTCCTGTTGTAATTTTTCTGTTCTATATTCACTAAAATACTCCACCGATGCTATGGCATTCCCTTAGTGAGTGATCATAGCGGGCGTGGGGTGTTACATCAAATACATTCAACCATCACATATCAAGCAAACACAACAAAGTTGGTTTATTTCCCCTCTATATCGTCAATACTATTTTATAACGATATATCGCCATTTTTATTTAATTTAAAACGGCCATATTTAATTAAACGACGTTTCAGGTCGTGTCGATGCACTGGCGCTGCTTTCCACTAATTTTGTTTTACACATATCTGAAAATCTAACTGTTGGATCTTCACAAATTTTACATCATTAGGAAGGTCATTTCAAAACGAATCCAACGGTTTCAGTTTTGGGAAAATCCGACGGTCGGATCTTCCACACCAACCATTTGAAGTTACGATTTCAATTTACGAACTGCAGCGTCGTTATTCGATTTAATTTAATTATATTTATATATATATATATAAATATAGTTATTTCTGGCGCTGTTTTTCTTCAGTTTTGAATTAAACATTCCAGACAATCCAACCGTCGGATCTTCACAAAGTTGGTGTCGTTGGAAAGATATTTCAAAGGCGAACCCAACGGTTGAGGTTTCGGGAAAATCCAATGGTCGGATCTTCCGCACTAGTCATTTGAAATCACGGTTTCAAAATATGAACTGCACGACCACGTTTCGTTTTAATTCTATTTATATTTATATATTTATATAAATATAGTTCATTCAAAAATTCCAATATCGTTTCCACTTCAATTATTTCACTAACGCCTTTAAATTTTGGAAAATTTCGCCATAACCTCCTTTGTACGGGAGGGTCTGGGAAAATTCCCAAATAGCCACACGGGCGTCTCATATCAAAAAGAAAAAGAAAAAGCCAAGCGGCTAGCCAACAGGCTCATAAAATCATCACCCAAACAAAGCGGTAAATGTGTACCTATTTGTCGGGCACAAAATTCAATTTCTCTTCTCTAGCCCCTTTTGCTTTAACCTGTTCAATAGATATGCATGTACATATATACAATTTCTAACATTTATCATTTTCCATTCAATTTCATATTTGATTTGCTTTAATTTAAATACACCATTAATTCCAATGTTGCATGCATAGGCTAAAATCATATCATTAGCTAGTTAATGTATATTTCAACTCATGCACGTTTATTTGAACAAGTGGCTATTTTTAACACTTCACATTTCAAAGATGATAATTTTGGCGAACTAAAATAGATTTCAACACATGACTATTTTATTTAGTTCCTATGCATGTTATAAATAATATTTCTATCACAAATATTTATTTCAACGTCCGCATATCTTTAGCATATCACACATATGATAAAAATGATATTTTTATCATTTATAATATTTATTCAACAAATAGATGTTTCAGCACTTCATAGTTTCAATAAGAATGTAATTTTTATTGTTCGATCTTTTTATTCAACACATGAATATTTCCACTACACACACTTCTCAACAAATGAGCATTCCCACACATGGACATTTTATTTATGTTGTTCATATTAGAAAGATGAAATTTTGATTGTTGAAACTATTTATATAAGGCGAATATTTTGCATACTTCATATATATATAAAAATGTGATTTTTATTGTTTAACCACTTCATTCATTCACAAATGAATTTAATTTTCACACAACACTTTTCAACACATGAACAATTTCCACACATGGATATAGTTTCAATATATGGCTTTAATTTCAATGCATGTAAAATAATTTCAACATATGAAAATAATTCTAACACACAAAGGTTATTCAAAATTTCGGCAGCATAACGGCAGGGTAGTTAAAACCGGCACCGTCCCTAGTACGACTCCTCGCTCTACCTTATAACCTCGCGGTTTTTGACAATGGGGATTCATGCATCTAATTCGCACGCAGGCGGCATGTTTATTTTTATTTCCACAAATATTTCCAATTCATTTCAATCACCAATGGGTATTTTTCAACCACAACCAAACAATATCAACCACAAACAATTATTCAACCATTCGTATTTTTCATCCAATATTTCACACCAATTCACCACAATAAATATCGTCCATGGTTTGTGGACGAGGGGAGTATATATATATATATATATATATATATATTTGCTATATTTCGCTAGCATTTCAACACATGACTATTTTATTTATTCTATGCATGTAAAAATTCATATTTCGCTTATATAGCTTACACTACGCATGTACATGAGGTATACAACACGTATGTAATTTATATTTCGCTTATATAAATTATACACGACATTTTCCATTCAATTTCACATTAATTTAGATTTCTCACCTTGGTTTTCTGAGCGCTAAAAATCGATATGATGTCAGAAAAATCCGCAGCTTCTTCTATTGGGTAGAGAGCTTCCTTGCAGTCTCGATGTTTCCTGTTTCATCGAATTTCGTCAACACACCAAAAAGATATGATTTTTCAAAGTGTAAAGATCAAAGAAAAACGCACTTTCATAAAGCTTCAAAACTAGGTTTGCGGTTTTCGCGAGAACCGGGACACAAGGGGATGATCAGGAAGTTGGAGGTGGAAGAGCTTCGAGAGAGCTACAGGCACGCGGTGGTTTGGTGCAGCTCGGTGGCGCAGAACGGCGGCGGCTTGAAGGTCGGAAGTTTGGAGGTGGATATCTCGGCGGAGAGGCGACGATAGGGGGAGCTCCTTATATGGATTTGAAGAGGGGAGGGAGAACTACAAAAAGTTGAACTGGGGGAGGAGCTAATTCTGGCCGTGGCGATCGAAAATCGCCTGGGAAGGTGAAGAAGGCTTTTCGCCGTCGAAGTCGGGGTCAGGGGAGGGGGGTTTCTATTTTTTTTTTAATTATGAATAGAAAAATATGATTGGTCGAGACTATATTAAATTTTTAAATAGTGTTTTCTTAAACTAACTCCTTTTTTAAACCCAACGACTGCCGCCCCTAGCTAAATACCCCCATTCCGGACACAATGGGATATGTTTCGTAGGCCAATTCGACTGTTACAGTCAGTTATTTTTCAAATTAAAGTATAAAACATTTAATTTTTAACTCTTAACACACATTTCAATTTGCCAGGGCCACAAACTGATTCGAAAAATTCCAGAAAAATAAATCTAGCTATGTTTTGATGCTACGGTCCCAACAAAACTAGTTTCGTCGAATTCTGAGGTTGTTTGAAAAATGGCCATTTTCTGGTCGATCCAATTTAACAGAAATCGACCAAACACATTTTCTTTTGCCACGCTCACATGCTAGCTTCAAAAATTATGAAATTTGAAACCTAGCAATAGTTTGACATCCCGAACCCAACAAAAGTGGTTTCGTCGAATTTCGAGGTCGCATGCAAAATATCAATTTTCCAGGCCTATATATTCTATATACCGACTCTTCTGAAAATTCATTCGGCCATAACTTTTGATTCCCGTTATGAAACTTCGATTTTTCAGATTCGTTAGAAAGGTATTGAATAACAGATTTAAATATTTTTGGTTTCGCTAAAATCCATTATATTTTCCACCCTGCATAGTCAGTCAAAGTTTGAATTCAAATTTTCAAACTGACTCACTATTTCTAATTCACTATTTTATTGAAATATTCTATTTCAATTGTTCAAATTCCTTTGAAATAATCAATTTAAAAATTTTAAATTGGCTCGTATTTTCCGGGTTATTACAATCATCTTCTTTCAAAACACAGAGCACGACCTGCTCCTATTTCTACACCATTTCCATTCACTTCTCATCCATCCCGCAAACACAGAATTCGAACACTGTCTGCTCTTTTCCAAAGCCACTTACGCCCTCAGAAACCCATCCTCACTTGCCAAACTAAACACCGTGAAATTCACAAAACCCACATCACCCAACGCTCACCAAAACATCTCGTTGCTATCCAACTTCATCTTCCCCGAAGTACACTGCTGCTCTTCATGCCAGAAATACCATATCCGAACTCTTCTCAAGGATCCAATCTCCCCTCTCGCCAAATTTTGCTCCACCACCGGTGAAGTACAGGTTGCCGCACCACCCTACTCTGACGCGCCCACAACCTAGCCATATCTGAGACCGACTTCTCATTCTCCGTCGCCTTACAGCTCTGCGACGACCCCCGGCAAATACTCAACTTCAAACTCGACTTCGTCTTCCACTGTTATGACTTCCGCCCACCATCGCTCTGTCCAAATCGAACTCAACGAACCCGGTACTAGATCGATTATCTTGGTATAATAAAATCAATGAAGTTTGTTTCAGGATTTAAGAGAATTTTGTACGAATTTTAGTGGATTTTCTTGGATTTCTTTTCTCACGTTTTCAGCTGTAGAAGGAAATGGGAGTGGCGGCTTGTTTTCTAGTTTGATGAAGAACGATATAAAATTAGGTCATTAAAAATGTTAGGGGTTTATTTATAGTGTTTTGAATCTGTTGTAGATTTTTCAACAGGCCACGGGTGTGTTTCTAGACCAAGGAGAAACTGGTGGTTGCCACTCAAAAGGCGTGGACCTTGTTTGATCCAGATATATTGTTAAATGAATGTAGATATTTGTGTGTAAGGGTTCATAGAGTCTAGTGTTCATAACGTAAAATTGCGTATGTACGTAACTTACGAACAGAAATAAAAACACCATCGTGATGAGCGAGGTGTCCCGACTCCAGAAATATAATAATACCGGTAGACGGACTCATATTTCGAAACTTAAAAATGTTGATTTCAGGGTGCGAAATACTTCAAATACAATGTCGCTTATTAAATTAATTAAAAATTACCATAAAATTCTAAAAATTAAATTATCACTACTTCCCAAAAGAACCTTGTTCAAATTCGAATCTGATAACTAGTTATATCGAATAAACCGTTATGGTCGATAAACGATTCTATAACGACTATTCTAAAACTTGATTTGGACATATCTCAAAATCTACCCGACGAAATCATGATTTTCCTCTTCCACTAGAAAGATATACTCCACCAGCTCCACACGTTTCTTGTTTAACAGAAATCCGATTTAAAACGAATCATGTATATTCAGCTGAAGTTCAAATCACCAAATAGCGAACTGCCGCGCCATTTCGAGCTCGTTTATAATTATATTATAAACTATACATTCAAACTGTCGTTCAAATAATATATTCGTTATTCAAATTCAATTCTAAGCTGAATTAAATATCACAGATGATCCAGTTCACACCATATCGCCATTTCAGCCAATTCTGATTATTTCAGAATTAAATATATTATTTAATTTATTATTTTTGATTAAATATTCACCATTATTTAATTCCACGACCATTTAATTCACTAAACCACCATATATATAATTAAATAAATTAATCATAATACCTCTGCCAATGCGGGTCATTACAATCTTCCCCACTTAAAATAATTTCGTCCTCGAAATGGCTAAAAGGTAGAGGACGACCCTATCGTCTGGTTAGAACATATTTGTTCACTTCCTAACTTCAGTTTCAACTGAACCAATTTAATTTCAGTTAAATATTAATTAATTCTTATCAACGAAAATTTTCAAAAATTTTGAAAATTTTCTAACACCTTAACTGTAATAACCCGAAAATCTGGGCCAGTTTAAAATTTTTATTTTGGCTATTTTAGCGAATTTTGATTATTTAAAATAAATTATTTTAAATAATATCGATGAGAAATTTATTTTGAATGGAATTCGACATATATATTATATACGTCGTCGTTAGGATATAAATATTTATATATAATTATAAATAGAATTGAAAATGGCGCGGTAGTTCGATAATTCGATTTCAAACTTCAATTGAATGTACCGGGTGCAAAACAAACTGGATTTTAGTGAAACCAAAAACATTAGGATCTATTTGATAATATCTTTCCAACGAATCCGAAAAATCGAAATTTCATAGCGGGAATCAAAAGATATATCCAGTTGAAAATTCTGAATAACCGACCGTTTATTTCAAACGGACATTGCGGGAGATCCGACCGTCGGATTCTCCTAAAACCGGAACCGTTGGGTTCGTATCGAAAAGAGCTTTCCAATAAATGTTAGAAATTTGAAATCTAACGGTTGGATTTGGAATTATGTCCAAATCAAATTCGAAAAAGATCGCCGTAAGTGCAGTTCGATGGCCGTTGTTGGAAATCGACTGTACGGGCCTTGATAAAATTATCAAAAATATCTATAATTTGTGTAAAATTATAATATGTGAATTGGGCTGGAAAATTCCACATTAGAAGGTAAAAATAGATTTTTATCGAAATGAACTAGTTTTGAACTAGAATTAAAATCAATTTATTTTTGAAATAAATAAATTGAATTTGAAAGTGATTTTGAAAATAATCGATAATTTCCAATACGTGGATTGGACTAGAGCAGAATCGAAATTATCTTCGGGATATTTCGATGTTGGATTTCGTGACTATACAGATATTGTTATGGGAATTTGAAAGATATGTTATATATCGTTATTTCCAATACGATATTTGTTAGTTTCAGAATTTGATATTGAATATAAGCCGATATATTTTCTATTCAGAGCCTTGTATTCAATATTAAATGTGATTTGGTTTGTCGTGAATCGTGTTTTTGATGACATTGGTTCTTTAACCCAGTTAAAGGCAGAATATTGATTTTTGAGAAGATTAAAACTAAGTGGAGTTTTAATGAATCTTTAATTGGATTAAAAATGTGAATTGATAATTTAAATTATCAAATTTGAAAGGTGATCGAGAGTGGAGTATCACCAGTTTTGCTCCAAAGCGATAGTTAAATCTTTAATTAGATTTGAACGTGAAATGGTAATTAATTTTACCGATAACACCGTGGTGTTAGATATGGAGTATCACCAGTTTTGCTCCATGGGATATGTAGGTTGGGATTGGGAAATAAAACAAATAATTACTTCGGTGTGGTTCGCTAATCCCGACTAGTTTGAAATGATATCCAAAGGAAGATTAAAGAATAAATTTAGAAGAATTTATCTTTGATAAAATTAATGGGAACCTTTCCCTAAGAATGTGATTTTGTGAATAAAAGAATATTCTGAATTGGAATGGGGCGTTTGTTGTGTTTGTGTAACATTCGTTTATTATATACGTGGGTTATTCAGAAAGGCCGAGTTTATACCCATTCTGAATAACCGATTCGACGAGATGTCGAAGATGAAGACGGTGGTTGAAGACCGGAAGTCTTCACATCGTTTGGGTGATTACTGATGATCTTGATTGGGCTGTACACCCAGGATGAGGGAATCAGTTGGTGATCTTCCAGACGTACTTGGAGATGGATGGATATGCGAGGAAAGTGCCTCCGGTTTCGTCCAGACCCAGAACGAACTTGTAAATGGATTGTGTGTCTGACATTGGATTTTATTCTGTGTTAATTGATCTCTATTAAATATACATCTGTTCGGCGGCGGAGAATTTATTCTCTTGCTTAACGCCCTTCTCTGAGACATACGAGCTCAGAGGTTGTATATCGATGGACATCAGTCGCATGGAGTGAATTGCCAGTGTGGCATGCGTAAGTGGCAATTGATCAAGGCTTCTGTTGAAAAGCAAAGTCTTGTGGTTGATGATCAAAGCACGGCCTGTGTGGCGTAGCTTTGTGTATAACGTGAATTCGCGAGCCTCACACCTCGGTATGAGTCAAAAACGGGATAGTGACTGCAGGGAGAGCACGACGTTTCTTTCTAGCTAGGGTGGTGTCAGTGACCTACCAGCCCTGACATTTATATACTTTTCACCTGTGTGGTTGTTGGATACGAGGCGCCTCGGATATAGGTCTGTAAGGACCGGGAAACGTGTGTTCAGGAATTGCCAATCCTCAAAAGTAAGAGAGGACCGGCCCTGAAGATCCAAGGATCATAGTGGGGTCCTGAGACATTTGCTAGAGTGTCTCGAATCGGAGAGGAGCTTGCCCCTTGCCTCGGCTCATGACGGAATCCAATTTCCAATACGTGTATTGCGGTTTTAATTGTAGAACTAGTATGACGACATGATATATGGTACCCATGCCGTCTATGATTGATATTTATGATTGAAATTGTTTTGACACTATACACCTATAATAGTATCAAATGATTTGTTTTAAACGTACCAAGCATGTTTGGCTATTATAAGGGAAAACCCTATCCTCCGGCTTGCGTTGCATTGTGTGATGGGACCTGGGTCTTATAATAGCTTCATTTTTCCAAAAAGCATTGCGTTGTTTTGTTATATGCACTAGTATTCTTGGGAGGAAACCCGTTCCGTGTTATACGGCGTGGTCCCTTGAATTACTCTCTTTTAAAATAAAGATTAATAACTGTTTTAGTTCTCACACCAGTCACATGACTGACCTGGAGTTTATTGTTTTAACCTAAACTCTGGGTGCCCCTATTTTCCGCACGGGCAGCTAGTAGTTTTGGTTTTGCAGATTTATATTCACAGGGTCCTGATTAACAGCTGGAACGATGCTCGGAAAGCTCTGTATCCGTGTATCACTTCTAGTTGTGTTTTGTATATTTTTCCGCTGCTATGTAATTTATTGTAATCTCTGATATTTGTTGAATGTAATTTATTCATTTATACTCTGTATATTCTTGTATCTGATGGAATTGTTGTAATAACAATGAAATGTTCTCCTGTATGCATTCTATTTTGTCTTGTACTCAATTCTACCCGTGCTTTCCTTCACGGGGAAGTTCGGGTCGTCTTAGTTTGGTATCAGAGCTTTGGTTTACAGAGCTCGAGAACAAGACACATTATAGAACCATACGAAAGAATTCATCAGATATTGGATTAGTAATATCCAATTAGAATGACTCGTTAGAGATAGGATCAGTAGTATCCTAGAACGAGTGTGAAGAGTATATTTTTCCAATGAAAACAATTTTGTTTTGAAAATTTAAACCATTTTATACGTATTTGATTATTTATTTATTTTGAAAATGGACAATCGAGTATATATAGATTTCGCGTATACGCGTCATGAACGTATAGTCGAAGTTTTAATATACTGGATAGATATAGAGTCACATTCTAGACACCCAGGGATAATTCTGATGATGTGGCCACATCATCAGTATTTATATTCGAGTTTCGAAGGTGTGATTTCTATATATTTCCATTAGACTGGTGTGAGAACCAAAACTTATATAGCTAGAACACATTGTTGTGAATTGGCATCAAAAATGTGATTTTTGTATATATATCAAAATTATGAATTTGAAACTCTAATTCACTAATTGATTGATGTTTGTGTTGTTTGTTTAATTGTTTGCTAATTTTGAACCATTATGCCTAATTGAATCAAATATTGAACGATATTGAAAATTAGTCGCATTTGCTTGCATATACATATACTTACATTGAACAGGTCATAGCAAGGAGGCTAGAGCCGAAGAATAAAATTTGTTTGCCCGACAAATAGGTACATGTTTATTACATAATTTACTGTTTTGTTTGGGTGATGATGATTTTATGAGCCTATTGGCTAGCCGCTTGGCTTTTTCTTTTTCTTTTTGAGATCTAAAGGACCGGGGAAGCTATTTGAAATTCCCCGATGCTCCCGGTGCAGGGGAGGTTATGGCGAAATTTTTCGAAAATTTAGGGTGTTAGCCAAATTTTTGAAATTTTGAAAATTCTCAGAAACTGAAAAGTTGGAGAATGGAAGCCAGATCGAACGTAGAGTTGATTGATCAAACCACTTTCGACTTTGTTCCTTTTCGGGGACGAAAAGTTTTAAGTGGGAGAGATTGTAATAACCCGAAAATCTGGGCCAGTTTAATTTTTTTATTTTGGCTATTTTAGCGAATTTTGATTATTTAAAATAAATTATTTTAAATAATATCGACGAGAAATTTATTTTGAATGGAATTCGACGTATATATTATATACGTCGTCGTTAGGATATAAATATTTATATATAATTATAAATAGAATTGAAAATGGAGCGGTAGTTTGATAATTCGATTTCAAACTTCAATTGAATGTACCGGGTGCAAAACAAACTGGATTTTAGTGAAACCAAAAACATTAGGATCTATTTGATAATATCTTTCCAACGAATCCGAAAAATCAAAATTTCATAGCGGGAATCAAAAGATATGTCCAGTTGAAAATTCTGAATCGTCGCTATGGAATTCAGGCCCTTAAAAATAGACATTTTGCAAACGACCTCGGATTTCGACGAAACCAGTTTTGTTAGGTCCGTGTTGTCAAGTTATTGCTAGATTCCAAATTTCATAATTTTTCGAATCAATATGTGAGCGTGGCAAAGGAAAACGCGTTTGACCAGTTTCAGTTGATTTTAATCGACTGGAAATTGGCCATTTTTCCAACGGTCTCAGAATTCGACGAAACTAGTTTTGTTAGGACCGTATCGTCAATACGAAGCTAGAAAATATTTTTATGGAATTTATAGAGTTAGTATGTGACCCCGGTAATTTGAAATGTACGTTTAAAATTCAATATAGTGATTTAAATGTAAATTTAACGGAAACTGATTGTAACAGCCGAATCAGCTGACGATACATATCCTGTTGTGTTCGGAATGGGGGTAAAACGCTACGGGCGACAGGCGGTGGGCCTCGTTTACAGGTCGTATGTAAAAGTCAACTTTTTCAAATATTAAAATAATTTAATAAAAAAATAAAAAAAAAACCTTTCCTCCCCTATACGTTCTGGCCCCCCCCCCCCGATTCATTTTGCATTTCAGGAAAAAAAAAAGAGAAAAAGGGGGGAGGAGCTCGTCGCTCCTCCGATCGATTCCCCCCACCGCCGATCGTCCTTCCCAGGCGGCGCGCCGACCAAAGCCCCCCCCCCCCCCTCTAGCGATTGCCGTTCGAAGACTAGCCCCCCCTCAGGCGGCACCACCGCAATGCACTCCTCTCCCTGGCGCCACCGTGAGCCGCGAAGCCCACCGCCACCTCCCCCTTGGCCTGCGAACGCTACTAGCCCCCCCTCCCTTTCAACTGTAAGCTTTCTGTCTTTTTATATATATATATTTTTCTTTGTTTTATTTTCTTTGTTTTTATGAAAACTGAGTATGTTTATAATTAAAAACTGAAAATGTTTATGTTTGAAAACTGATTTACTTTATGTTTAAAAACTGATTTTTATTTTTATTTTTAAAAACTAAGAAAGTATAGATTTTTAAAAATAGAGAAAGCTTAAATTTTTAAAATAGAAAAGACTCGATTTTTATTTAGTTAGCAAAAAAGGAAAAATATAATTTTTATTATTATAGTAAAGTATTAAAAATATAGTCTTTACTATATAGACGATATAAAAATATGATCTTTATAAGGTAGAGATATTAAAAATATAATCTTTTATATTGTAGGAAGATTAAAAATATAATTTTTACATGATAGGAATGTTAAAAATATCATCTTTGTATATGTAGCGAAATAAAAATCTGATTTTTATTTTATATACGTTGAAATAAAGTGGTGATTTTCATAACAATGAAATCTATATTTTTGTAAGGGTGAAGTCTCTATAGTTGAAAAGGCGAGATCTTTATATAGAAAATAGAGAAGTAAAAATATGATTTTTATATATTGAATAGCATAGTAAAAATTCGATTTTTAAATATATGAAGTGATAATAAAAATATGATTTTTAAATTGAAAGTGAATAAAAATGTGAATTTTATTTTAAAGTCATCAAAATATAAAATTGTGTGATTTTTATATATACAGTCTACGGGCAACGAAGATGACGAAGATGGGATAACGAAGAAGATTTCTATTAATGAAGAGTCGTGGTATTGGATAGCTTTCGGTGAGAACTTCTCACTCTAAATACTTTTTTTTTCTAGTTATATATATATACTAGGATGCAGACGGTGCTTAGTAGCACCCGACACCCGTCATCCACAGACCATGGATGACTTGTTTGTTAAATTGATTGGTTGTGTAGTTAGTTAGTCTAATTGGTTTGAATTGAATTGTTTGGTGAAATGGAATGGATTTGATTGATGTGTGAATGGCGTGGGCCTTCACTAGACCGGGGATAAGGCTAGGCCTCGTCCCGTTTCTAGTATCGTGCCGTTATGCCGCCGAAATTTTCTAAAATATTTTAGAAAAATAAAAATATCATTTTTATTGAATAAATGAACTGAATAGAAATTCAAGTGTTGAAATAAATATTTTTGACGTTAAAAATATAATTTTTAACGTGAAAGTGGATAAATGAATATTTATAAACAAATCGGCCGATTTGTTTATATACACTGATTTGACTGATATCGATTGGGTCGATAAATTTTACACGTCGCCCAACTGCACAACTAAAATATGTGTTTGATTGTTTGAAACCCCACACGGGTGTTGGGATGAAATTTGAAGTTCACTCATCCTGATGGATTAAATATGTCGATCGGTCGATTGACAGGCTGTTATAAGCGTCAGATATCTATATTTGATGCTTATACAGTGTAGTGCACTTTGGTTGATGATTGATTATTTTTCAATGCTATTATATACATGTGTTGTATGGAATCCATATAATTAACATTATATGGTGATTGATTGGGCCTCATTCCAATCGGGAAAACAATGAATATTATAAAAGAAAATTCATGTGTTGAATATAAAAATAGTCATGTGTTGACGATGATCATGTGTTGAAACTATTCATGTGTTGAGTAAAATATTTTAAATAAAATAAATTACATCTTTATCACATTTAAAATTAGAACTACTTCCCAGTAGAAGTCTAATTAAAAATCAAACGATAGATACCATAGTTTTATAAAATATTTTACATAACAAAAATAGTGATGTGTTGACAGTACTCATGTGTTGAGATTAGTCGTGTGTTGAAAGAAATATAGATTCATGTGTTGAATGGGATAAATATTCATTTGTTGGATAGAATATAGAAGTTTTGAATATATAAATCCGTGTTGATTAGAGATGCGTTATTTTGACGCGAACGATATTTATATCGATTTTATTCGTTGTATAATGAATATTGAAAAGTGATTTCGAAATTGAATTAAATTGAAATTGAAATTTAAAATGAACTGAAATTGAATTGAAATCAATTTGAAACGAATTCGAATTGAATCAAATAGAAGGTAAATTCAAATTGAATTGAATTGAAACGAATTTGAATTCGAATAAAATAGAAATGAATTCAAATTGAATTAAATTGAAATTGAAATTTAAAATGAACTGAAATTGAATTGAAATCAATTTGAAACGAATTCGAATTGAATCAAATAGAAGGTAAATTCGAATTGAATTGAATTGAAACGAATTTGAATTTGAATTTGAATTGAATTGAAATGAGCTCGAATTGAATTGAAATCAAATCGATTTGAAATTGAAGATGAAGTTGAAATTGTTTTTGAAACGAAGTTAAAACGATTTATAAAATACGTTTTAAAAGGAAATCGACAGAATATAATATATATATATATATATTATATATATATAATGGCCTGAATAGAACGCGCCGCGTCGCAGCAGTTCGTGAATTTCGACCATTTATTTCAAACGGACATTGCGGGAGATCCGACCGTCGGATTCTCCTAAAACCGGAACCGTTGGGTTCGTATCGAAAAGAGCTTTCCAATAAATGTTAGAAAATTGAAATCTAACGGTTGGATTTGGAATTATGTCCAAATCAAATTCGAAAAAGATCGCCGTAAGTGCAGTTCGATGGCCGTTGTTGGAAATCGACCGTACGGGCCTTGATAAAATTATCAAAAATATCTATAATTTGTGTAAAATTATAATATGTGAATTGGGCTGGAAAATTCCACATTAGAAGGTAAAAATAGATTTTTATCGAAATGAACTAGTTTTGAACTAGAATTAAAATCAATTTATTTTTGAAATAAATAAATTGAATTTGAAAGTGATTTTGAAAATAATCGATAATTTCCAATACGTGGATTGGACTAGAGCAGAATCGAAATTATCTTCGGGATATTTCGATGTTGGATTTCGTGACTATACAGATATTGTTATGGGAATTTGAAAGATATGTTATATATCGTTATTTCCAATACGATATTTGTTAGTTTCAGAATTTGATATTGAATATAAGCCGATATATTTTCTATTCAGAGCCTTGTATTCAATATTAAATGTGATTTGGTTTGTCGTGAATCGTGTTTTTGATGACATTGGTTCTTTAACCCAGTTAAAGGCAGAATATTGATTTTTGAGAAGATTAAAACTAAGTGGAGTTTTAATGAATCTTTAATTGGATTAAAAATGTGAATTGATAATTTAAATTATCAAATTTGAAAGGTGATCGAGAGTGGAGTATCACCAGTTTTGCTCCAAAGCGATAGTTAAATCTTTAATTAGATTTGAACGTGAAATGGTAATTAATTTTACCGATAACACCGTGGTGTTAGATATGGAGTATCACCAGTTTTGCTCCATGGGATATGTAGGTTGGGATTGGGAAATAAAACAAATAATTACTTCGGTGTGGTTCACTAATCCCGACTAGTTTGAAATGATATCCAAAGGAAGATTAAAGATTAAATTTAGAAGAATTTATCTTTGATAAAATTAATGGGAACCTTTCCCTAAGAATGTGATTTTGTGAATAAAAGAATATTCTGAATTGGAATGGGGCGTTTGTTGTGTTTGTGTAACATTCGTTTATTATATACGTGGGTTATTCAGAAAGGCCGGGTTTATACCCATTCTGAATAACCGATTCGACGAGATGTCGAAGATGAAGACGGTGGTTGAAGACCGGAAGTCTTCACATCGTTTGGGTGATTACTGATGATCTTGATTGGGCTGTACACCCAGGATGAGGGAATCAGTTGGTGATCTTCCAGACGTACTTGGAGATGGATGGATATGCGAGGAAAGTGCCTCCGGTTTCGTCCAGACCCAGAACGAACTTGTAAATGGATTGTGTGTCTGACATTGGATTTTATTCTGTGTTAATTGATCTCTATTAAATATACATCTGTTTGGCGGCGGAGAATTTATTCTCTTGCTTAACGCCCTTCTCTGAGACGTACGAGCTCAGAGGTTGTATATCGATGGACATCAGTCGCATGGAGTGAATTGCCAGTGTGGCATGCGTAAGTGGCAATTGATCAAGGCTTCTGTTGAAAAGCAAAGTCTTGTGGTTGATGATCAAAGCACGGCCTGTGTGGCGTAGCTTTGTGTATAACGTGAATTCGCGAGCCTCACACCTCGGTATGAGTCAAAAACGGGATAGTGACTGCAGGGAGAGCACGACGTTTCTTTCTAGCTAGGGTGGTGTCAGTGACCTACCAGCCCTGACATTTATATACTTTTCACCTGTGTGGTTGTTGGATACGAGGCGCCTCGGATATAGGTCTGTAAGGACCGGGAAACGTGTGTTCAGGAATTGCCAATCCTCAAAAGTAAGAGAGGACCGGCCCTGAAGATCCAAGGATCATAGTGGGGTCCTGAGACATTTGCTAGAGTGTCTCGAATCGGAGAGGAGCTTGCCCCTTGCCTCGGCTCATGACGGAATCCAATTTCCAATACGTGTATTGCGGTTTTAATTGTAGAACTAGTATGACGACATGATATATGGTACCCATGCCGTCTATGATTGATATTTATGATTGAAATTGTTTTGACACTATACACCTATAATAGTATCAAATGATTTGTTTTAAACGTACCAAGCATGTTTGGCTATTATAAGGGAAAACCCTATCCTCCAGCTTGCGTTGCATTGTGTGATGGGACCTGGGTCTTATAATAGCTTCATTTTTCCAAAAAGCATTGCGTTGTTTTGTTATATGCACTAGTATTCTTGGGAGGAAACCCGTTCCGTGTTATACGGCGTGGTCCCTTGAATTACTCTCTTTTAAAATAAAGATTAATAACTGTTTTAGTTCTCACACCAGTCACATGACTGACCTGGAGTTTATTGTTTTAACCTAAACTCTGGGTGCCCCTATTTTCCGCACGGGCAGCTAGTAGTTTTGGTTTTGCAGATTTATATTCACAGGGTCCTGATTAATAGCTGGAACGATGCTCGGAAAGCTCTGTATCCGTGTATCACTTCTAGTTGTGTTTTGTATATTTTTCCGCTGCTATGTAATTTATTGTAATCTCTGATATTTGTTGAATGTAATTTATTCATTTATACTCTGTATATTCTTGTATCTGATGGAATTGTTGTAATAACAATGAAATGTTCTCCTGTATGCATTCTATTTTGTCTTGTACTCAATTCTACCCGTGCTTTCCTTCACGGGGAAGTTCGGGTCGTCTTAGTTTGGTATCAGAGCTTTGGTTTACAGAGCTCGAGAACAAGACACATTATAGAACCATACGAAAGAATTCATCAGATATTGGATTAGTAATATCCAATTAGAATGACTCGTTAGAGATAGGATCAGTAGTATCCTAGAACGAGTGTGAAGAGTATATTTTTCCAATGAAAACAATTTTGTTTTGAAAATTTAAACCATTTTATACGTATTTGATTATTTATTTATTTTGAAAATGGACAATTGAGTATATATAGATTTCGCGTATACGCGTCATGAACGTATAGTCGAAGTTTTAATATACTGGATAGATATAGAGTCACATTCTAGACACCCAGGGATAATTCTGATGATGTGGCCACATCATCAGTATTTATATTCGAGTTTCGAAGGTGTGATTTCTATATATTTCCATTAGACTGGTGTGAGAACCAAAACTTATATAGCTAGAACACATTGTTGTGAATTGGCATCAAAAATGTGATTTTTGTATATATATCAAAATTATGAATTTGAAACTCTAATTCACTAATTTATTGATGTTTGTGTTGTTTGTTTAATTGTTTGCTAATTTTGAACCATTATGCCTAATTGAATCAAATATTGAACGATATTGAAAATTAGTCGCATTTGCTTGCATATACATATACTTACATTGAACAGGTCATAGCAAGGAGGCTAGAGCCGAAGAATAAAATTTGTTTGCCCGACAAATAGGTACATGTTTATTACATAATTTACTGTTTTGTTTGGGTGATGATGATTTTATGAGCCTATTGGCTAGCCGCTTGGCTTTTTCTTTTTCTTTTTGAGATCTAAAGGACCGGGGAAGCTATTTGAAATTCCCCGATGCTCCCGGTGCAGGGGAGGTTATGGCGAAATTTTTCGAAAATTTAGGGTGTTAGCCAAATTTTTGAAATTTTGAAAATTCTCAGAAACTGAAAAGTTGGAGAATGGAAGCCAGATCGAACGTAGAGTTGATTGATCAAACCACTTTCGACTTTGTTCCTTTTCGGGGACGAAAAGTTTTAAGTGGGAGAGATTGTAATAACCCGAAAATCTGGGCCAGTTTAATTTTTTTATTTTGGCTATTTTAGCGAATTTTGATTATTTAAAATAAATTATTTTAAATAATATCGACGAGAAATTTATTTTGAATGGAATTCGACGTATATATTATATACGTCGTCGTTAGGATATAAATATTTATATATAATTATAAATAGAATTGAAAATGGAGCGGTAGTTTGATAATTCGATTTCAAACTTCAATTGAATGTACCGGGTGCAAAACAAACTGGATTTTAGTGAAACCAAAAACATTAGGATCTATTTGATAATATCTTTCCAACGAATCCGAAAAATTAAAATTTCATAGCGGGAATCAAAAGATATGTCCAGTTGAAAATTCTGAATCGTCGCTATGGAATTCAGGCCCTTAAAAATAGACATTTTGCAAACGACCTCGGATTTCGACGAAACCAGTTTTGTTAGGTCCGTGTTGTCAAGTTATTGCTAGATTCCAAATTTCATAATTTTTCGAATCAATATGTGAGCGTGGCAAAGGAAAACGCGTTTGACCAGTTTCAGTTGATTTTAATCGACTGGAAATTGGCCATTTTTCCAACGGTCTCAGAATTCGACGAAACTAGTTTTTTTAGGACCGTATCGTCAATACGAAGCTAGAAAATATTTTTATGGAATTTATAGAGTTAGTATGTGACCCCGGTAATTTGAAATGTACGTTTAAAATTCAATATAGTGATTTAAATGTAAATTTAACGGAAACTGATTGTAACAGCCGAATCAGCTGACGATACATATCCCGTTGTGTTCGGAATGGGGGTAAAACGCTACGGGCGACAGGCGGTGGGCCTCGTTTACAGGTCGTATGTAAAAGTCAACTTTTTCAAATATTAAAATAATTTAATAAAAAAATTAAAAAAAACCTTTCCTCCCCTATACGTTCTGCCCCCCCCCCCCCCCCCCCCCGATTCATTTTGCATTTCAGGAAAAAAAAAAAGAGAAAACGGGGGGAGGAGCTCGTCGCTCCTCCGATCGATTCCCCCCACCGCCGATCGTCCTTCCCAGGCGGCGCGCCGACCAAAGCCCCCCCCCTCTAGCGATTGCCGTTCGAAGACTAGCCCCCCCTCAGGCGGCACCACCGCGATGCACTCCTCTCCCTGGCGCCACCGTGAGCCGCGAAGCCCACCGCCACCTCCCCCTTGGCCTGCGAACGCTACTAGCCCCCCCTCCCTTTCAACTGTAAGCTTTCTGTCTTTTTATATATATATTTTTCTTTGTTTTATTTTCTTTGTTTTTATGAAAACTGAGTATGTTTATAATTAAAAACTGAAAATGTTTATGTTTGAAAACTGATTTACTTTATGTTTAAAAACTGATTTTTATTTTTATTTTTAAAAACTAAGAAAGTATAGATTTTTAAAAATAGAGAAAGCTTAAATTTTTAAAATAGAAAAGACTCGATTTTTATTTAGTTAGCAAAAAAGGAAAAATATAATTTTTATTATTATAGTAAAGTATTAAAAATATAGTCTTTACTATATAGACGATATAAAAATATGATCTTTATAAGGTAGAGATATTAAAAATATAATCTTTTATATTGTAGGAAGATTAAAAATATAATTTTTACATGATAGGAATGTTAAAAATATCATCTTTGTATATGTAGCGAAATAAAAATCTGATTTTTATTTTATATACGTTGAAATAAAGTGGTGATTTTCATAACAATGAAATCTATATTTTTGTAAGGGTGAAGTCTCTATAGTTGAAAAGGCGAGATCTTTATATAGAAAATAGAGAAGTAAAAATATGATTTTTATATATTGAATAGCATAGTAAAAATTCGATTTTTAAATATATGAAGTGATAATAAAAATATGATTTTTAAATTGAAAGTGAATAAAAATGTGAATTTTATTTTAAAGTCATCAAAATATAAAATTGTGTGATTTTTATATATACAGTCTACGGGCAACGAAGATGACGAAGATGGGATAACGAAGAAGATTTCTATTAATGAAGAGTCGTGGTATTGGATAGCTTTCGGTGAGAACTTCTCACTCTAAATACTTTTTTTTTCTAGTTATATATATATACTAGGATGCAGACGGTGCTTAGTAGCACCCGACACCCGTCATCCACAGACCATGGATGACTTGTTTGTTAAATTGATTGGTTGTGTAGTTAGTTAGTCTAATTGGTTTGAATTGAATTGTTTGGTGAAATGGAATGGATTTGATTGATGTGTGAATGGCGTGGGCCTTCACTAGACCGGGGATAAGGCTAGGCCTCGTCCCGTTTCTAGTATCGTGCCGTTATGCCGCCGAAATTTTCTAAAATATTTTAGAAAAATAAAAATATCATTTTTATTGAATAAATGAACTGAATAGAAATTCAAGTGTTGAAATAAATATTTTTGACGTTAAAAATATAATTTTTAACGTGAAAGTGGATAAATGAATATTTATAAACAAATCGGCCGATTTGTTTATATACACTGATTTGACTGATATCGATTGGGTCGATAAATTTTACACGTCGCCCAACTGCACAACTAAAATATGTGTTTGATTGTTTGAAACCCCACACGGGTGTTGGGATGAAATTTGAAGTTCACTCATCCTGATGGATTAAATATGTCGATCGGTCGATTGACAGGCTGTTATAAGCGTCAGATATCTATATTTGATGCTTATACAGTGTAGTGCACTTTGGTTGATGATTGATTATTTTTCAATGCTATTATATACATGTGTTGTATGGAATCCATATAATTAACATTATATGGTGATTGATTGGGCCTCATTCCAATCGGGAAAACAATGAATATTATAAAAGAAAATTCATGTGTTGAATATAAAAATAGTCATGTGTTGACGATGATCATGTGTTGAAACTATTCATGTGTTGAGTAAAATATTTTAAATAAAATAAATTACATCTTTATCACATTTAAAATTAGAACTACTTCCCAGTAGAAGTCTAATTAAAAATCAAACGATAGATACCATAGTTTTATAAAATATTTTACATAACAAAAATAGTGATGTGTTGACAGTACTCATGTGTTGAGATTAGTCGTGTGTTGAAAGAAATATAGATTCATGTGTTGAATGGGATAAATATTCATTTGTTGGATAGAATATAGAAGTTTTGAATATATAAATCCGTGTTGATTAGAGATGCGTTATTTTGACGCGAACGATATTTATATCGATTTTATTCGTTGTATAATGAATATTGAAAAGTGATTTCGAAATTGAATTAAATTGAAATTGAAATTTAAAATGAACTGAAATTGAATTGAAATCAATTTGAAACGAATTCGAATTGAATCAAATAGAAGGTAAATTCAAATTGAATTGAATTGAAACGAATTTGAATTCGAATAAAATAGAAATGAATTCAAATTGAATTAAATTGAAATTGAAATTTAAAATGAACTGAAATTGAATTGAAATCAATTTGAAACGAATTCGAATTGAATCAAATAGAAGGTAAATTCGAATTGAATTGAATTGAAACGAATTTGAATTGAATTGAAATGAGCTCGAATTGAATTGAAATCAAATCGATTTGAAATTGAAGATGAAGTTGAAATTGTTTTTGAAACGAAGTTAAAACGATTTATAAAATACGTTTTAAAAGGAAATCAACGAAATATATAATATATATATATTATATATATAATGGCCTGAATAGAACGCGCCGCGTCGCGGCAGTTCGTGAATTTCGACCATTTATTTCAAACGGACATTGCGGGAGATCCGACCGTCGGATTCTCCTAAAACCGGAACCGTTGGGTTCGTATCGAAAAGAGATTTCCAATAAATGTTAGAAATTTGAAATCTAACGGTTGGATTTGGAATTATGTCCAAATCAAATTCGAAAAAGGTCGCCGTAAGTGCAGTTCGATGGCCGTTGTTGGAAATCGACTGTACGGGCCTTGATAAAATTATCAAAAATATCATTAATTTGTGTAAAATTATAATATGTGAATTGGAAAGAATTGGGCTGGAAAATTCCACATTAGAAGGTAAAAATAGATTTTTATCGAAATGAACTAGTTTTGAACTAGAATTAAAATCAATTTATTTTTGAAATAAATAAATTGAATTTGAAAGTGATTTTGAAAATAATCGATAATTTCCAATACGTGGATTGGACTGGAGCTGAATCGAAATTATCTTCGGGATATTTCGATGTTGGATTTCGTGACTATACAGATATTGTTATGGGAATTTGAAAGATATGTTATATATCGTTATTTCCAATACGATATTTGTTAGTTTCAGAATTTGATATTGAATATAAGCCGATATATTTTCTATTCAGAGCCTTGTATTTAATATCAAATGTGATTTGGTTTGTCGTGAATCGTGTTTTTGATGACATTGGTTCTTCAACCTAGTTAAAGGCAGAATATTGATTTTTGAGAAGATTAAAACTAAGTGGAGTTTTAATGAATCTTTAATTAGATTAAAAATGTGAATTGATAATTTAAATTATCAAATTTGAAAGGTGATCGAGAGTGGAGTATCACCAGTTTTGCTCCAAAGCGATAGTTAAATCTTTAATTAGATTTGAACGTGAAATGGTAATTAATTTTACCGATAACACCGTGGTATTAGATATGGAGTATCACCAGTTTTGCTCCATGGGATATATAGGTTGGGATTGGGAAATAAAACAAATAATTACTTCGGTGTGGTTCGCTAATCCAGACTAGTTTGAAATGATATCCAAAGGAAGATTAAAGAATAAATTTAGAAGAATTTATCTTTGATAAAATTAATGGGAACCTTTCCCTAAGAATGTGATTTTGTGAATAAAAGAATATTCTGAATTGGAATGGGGCGTTTGTTGTGTTTGTGTAACATTCGTTTATTATATACGTGGGTTATTCAGAAAGGCCGGGTTTATACCCATTCTGAATAACCGATTCGACGAGATGTCGAAGATGAAGACGGTGGTTGAAGACCGGAAGTCTTCACATCGTTTGGGTGATTACTGATGATCTTGATTGGGCTGTACACCCAGGATGAGGGAATCAGTTGGTGATCTTCCAGACGTACTTGGAGATGGATGGATATGCGAGGAAAGTGCCTCCGGTTTCGTCCAGACCCAGAACGAACTTGTAAATGGATTGTGTGTCTGACATTGGATTTTATTCTGTGTTAATTGATCTCTATTAAATATACATCTGTTTGGCGGCGGAGAATTTATTCTCTTGCTTAACGCCCTTCTCTGAGACGTACGAGCTCAGAGGTTGTATATCGATGGACATCAGTCGCATGGAGTGAATTGCCAGTGTGGCATGCGTAAGTGGCAATTGATCAAGGCTTCTGTTGAAAAGCAAAGTCTTGTGGTTGATGATCAAAGCACGGCCTGTGTGGCGTAGCTTTGTGTATAACGTGAATTCGCGAGCCTCACACCTCGGTATGAGTCAAAAACGGGATAGTGACTGCAGGGAGAGCACGACGTTTCTTTCTAGCTAGGGTGGTGTCAGTGACCTACCAGCCCTGACATTTATATACTTTTCACCTGTGTGGTTGTTGGATATGAGGCGCCTCGGATATAGGTCTGTAAGGACCGGGAAACGTGTGTTCAGGAATTGCCAATCCTCAAAAGTAAGAGAGGACCGGCCCTGAAGATCCAAGGATCATAGTGGGGTCCTGAGACATTTGCTAGAGTGTCTCGAATCGGAGAGGAGCTTGCCCCTTGCCTCGGCTCATGATGGAATCCAATTTCCAATACGTGTATTGCGGTTTTAATTGTAGAACTAGTATGACGACATGATATATGGTACCCATGCCGTCTATGATTGATATTTATGATTGAAATTGTTTTGACACTATACACCTATAATAGTATCAAATGATTTGTTTTAAACGTACCAAGCATGTTTGGCTATTATAAGGGAAAACCCTATCCTCCGGCTTGCGTTGCATTGTGTGATGGGACCTGGGTCTTATAATAGCTTCATTTTTCCAAAAAGCATTGCGTTGTTTTGTTATATGCACTAGTATTCTTGGGAGGAAACCCGTTCCGTGTTATACGGCGTGGTCCCTTGAATTACTCTCTTTTAAAATAAAGATTAATAACTGTTTTAGTTCTCACACCAGTCACATGACTGACCTGGAGTTTATTGTTTTAACCTAAACTCTGGGTGCCCCTATTTTCCGCATGGGCTGCTAGTAGTTTTGGTTTTGCAGATTTATATTCACAGGGTCCTGATTAACAGCTGGAACGATGCTCGGAAAGCTCTGTATCCGTGTATCACTTCTAGTTGTGTTTTGTATATTTTTCCGCTGCTATGTAATTTATTGTAATCTCTGATATTTGTTGAATGTAATTTATTCATTTATACTCTGTATATTCTTGTATCTGATGGAATTGTTGTAACAACAATGAAATGTTCTCCTGTATGCATTCTATTTTGTCTTGTACTCAATTCTACCCGTGCTTTCCTTCACGGGGAAGTTCGGGTCGTCTTATTAACTCTTCGAAAAATTTCGCCGGCACCTCCTTTGTACTGGTCAATTGGCCAAACTCCAACTTGCCTATCTGGGCCATCTCCAACCCAAAAGAAAATCAAACAGCCAAGCGGCTTGCCTATTCGGCTCATACATCTTATATCTAATAGAAATATAAACTTGTACCTTTTTGTCGGCATATCATTATACCCTTTTACCTCTGTTGTTAATTCGGCATATACCAATGTCATGCCAATCAAACTCCAAATCAGTTTTTATCTCCTACACAACCATTCGCTTATATCCAAGCCAAATCCCATTTCAACTCAAGTCAAATTATTGTTTTTTAATTCCTTAACTCCTCAATCCAATACCATTTCGGATTTTAATTTCACAAATCCAATCTTATTCGATTTCAATTCAACTTCAGTTACCACTTAACTGACTTTACATTAATTCAAATCTACTTTCACAAATTTCTGTTAAATTTGTTTTTAATTTAAACAGTCTTTCCCTGGGAGTTTTTAAACAGTTTACTCTTTTCAAAAATCAAATTTTCCTTTTTGAACATGTCACTGAGCCTTTAATTAATATTCTATTAATTAAATCACTTCTCTATTTCTTTATCAATATTTGTTAACCAAATATTTTCAATAACCACATTGGCCTTTTATGTTATTTAGAGAACATTTCCGAATATCGCCTTCCTTTATTTTCTAAACTTTAGAAAATATATGCTATTTATAATTGGAAAATATTCCAATTACTTATCTCTTATCCGATCTCGTTTATTTCTATACTTAGGAAATATTCTTTATTATATTTCCAAGCTTACACTTGTTTGGGTTAAAACTGATGTTGTGTAAAACATCGTTACGAGAACCCAAATACTATATTCAACTAACTCTTATTCAACATTGATCTTCGAGCCTGGAATCTCACTATTTATTTGTTAATAATGAAATCAATCAAGTTGGGGTATAACTACCTCTCAGACCTTGACTGAATAACATTTATAACTTCAAAACAGATATGACTACTTACTCGAAAAATCAATACCATACAACTACCTATTCACTTTTAAACACATATAGACTTCCTCTTTCTATTCTTACTAGATTTTATCCATAGTCTTCCTTTTTGATTTTACTATTCTATTTCTAAGCTATTTTCCTTATCGACTTCTATATATATATATCGATACGTTGATTTCTAACTATCAAATTATCTTAAAAATATTCTAACTCCTTAAATTCCTGGAAATTTTTTCCATAACCTCCTTTGTACTAGGAGCATCGGGATATTTCAAATAGCCTCCCATGGCCCTTACCAATCCAAAAGAAAAAGCCAAGCGGCTAGCCGATACGGCGCATAAAATCTCATATGGAATTAAATACATACCTTTTGTCGAGCAATCTATTTATAACTCTTGCATTATCCTTATCCATACCTATCTCATGTATATTTATACATTTCTAATTCATTTCAACTTAATCCAATCATTTTAACTTAGTTCGTTAAGTGATTTTCAAATTACTGGTTTGCCCATTTCACCTTTTTATTTGAATATACATGTTCAAATATAGGTTTAACTTGTTTATCAACTAATTGAATTTCATTTCAATTTTATTTGAATTTCCTATATTCAATTTCCATTTCCATTCTCTTATTCAGATTCTATACCTGAATTTCATTTCAAATCTCTTATTCAAATTTTATATTTGAATTTCGTTTTAATTTCCTTATTCAAATTCTATATTTGAATTTCATTTCAATTCTATTTGAATCTTCTATATTCAAATTTCATTTTCACTTTCGATATTCAAATCCTATATTTGAATTCCTTTATATTTTCTATATTCAAATTCTATATTTGAATTTCATTTGAATTTCTATATTCAAACTCTATTTCAATTCCATTGAATTTCATATATTCAAACTCCCTTTGAATTTTCTATATTCAAATCCCCTTTGAATTTTCTTATTTACATTCTATGTTTGAACTTCCCTTATCCTAATTCCTTTTCAAACTTTCTTTACTCATTCTTTATTATAAATCCCATTTGAAAATCAACACAACTTGTCTTTCCCAAAACAATTTCAAAACAGTATCTTTGGTAGCAATTCGTAACTTACAACTCGAAAATGAATACTGATGATGTAGCTGTCATCATCAGAATCTATTTTCCAGCGATCGAAGTGAGTTCAATACTATAAAACCATTTTTAACCTTTTCCACTTTGAAATTTATTTTAAAATATAATTCACACTGCTTGTAAAACAATTTAAAATCTCCCAGGATCTTAAATTTTCCTTATTTTTAATCCAAATCTATTTACAAACACTTATCCAATTCTCCAGAGTTTTGACTTCAAATTCTGGTTAAAATCTCAGGTTTAACTCATCTGATTTCACGTATTTCATTTATATGAATTCTGATTGGTTATTAACATAACCATTTAACTTATAATCTTACTCGATTATAATAACAACCAATATATCCAATATATTATATAATCTTGATATTTATATCTTCTCTATATCAAGATATACCTTGGGTAAACTTATTTTAATTTACCCTCTTTTCAAAACATATCGTGTCGACCCATCGTATTCGAGTGTTTATCAAACTGATCGACCAGAACTCATAAACGACTCAACCAATAAATCTCTGCAATATAAAACGATTTTTATATCAATAACAAATACGTTCACTCGTATATATACACTCAATCTCAGTCTAGGGTATCACTAACCCTATCTCTACCGAGTCACGCCACAAAGCCAAGTAATTCTTAACTTAATCTCTGATACCAACTGTAACGACCCGGATTTTTGGCGACTTTGGTTATCGACATAAGCTCGATGTCGATAACCAAAACCTTCGAAAAATCCAGGTAATTAGTGAAAGAAGTTAGAGGGTGAGGAAAGATAAGATAGAAACTTAGAATAGAAGAAGAAGAAGAAGAAGAACACAACATCAGAGTAACACGAACCTCACAGCGGAACGAATAACATATAATATATATAACACAACTTGAAATATACATCTGTACTTGCATATACACATCATTATCAAAGTACAGCACTTACAACACAGCGGAATAATAATAGCGATATAATTCTGAAGCCTCCTGCTCCAGCTCTTCAATGTATCTGTAAATCCCGACTACTTGACTGCCCATACAAATTTAGGCACCCAAGAGTTTAGGGAAAACAACAAAGTAAAATCTGGGTCAGTCATGGGACTGGTATGAGTAAAACAGTTTAAAACAGGTTGAATAAGTAAACGATATCTCATAAGACCACGCCGCATAACGGAATGGGTTTTTCCCTTATGAGAATCCAAAATATCTTTATATCAAAAACCTTTTGATATTATAATAATGTCTATCAACCACATTATATATAATCATCTAGCAGAAACGCTTTCATCTCACGTTCTACATATATAGTATACAACTCAAAACCGCAAGCACGTATTAGGTAATGGATTTCCAACTATGACAAGGTATGGAACCACCTATCGCTCGTGTACCTCTAGAGAGGAATACACTGGGTTCAACAAGAACATCTTGCAACCCGGCCACACATGACCGACCACTCATTTCGCTTGAGCGTATCGAATGTATATCACCAACAGTTGGGATCAGCAACCGTTTCCCGAATGGGGCAGCATCAACAATAGATTTTTAGAAGTAAATGAAGCTCTAGATCAGGTGATTATACACCCTACTTCGGTGCGACCGACTTAGCCATGCTGCCTGCCCGATTTGTGGCATTTACCGGATGATGAGGCTAGAAGCTACGCTTTATCATCACATCAGATTCACTTTGAATGTCACATCATCAAATCCATCAAATCACTGATTGACATCCTCAACAATACATTATGTGTAAGCTAAAAGAAGTTTCCTTCTCCGCTTCCACTCTTGGTATGGTTGGAGAAATCAATATACGTGATCGTCTGGAAATACTCTGTCAGACATCCGTCCATACAAGTCATCCAGGAACAGGATGAACCGAAGGCACTATTCTGTAAACAGGATAGCCCTTGCATAACTCCGTCTTCAATTTCCTTTGGCATATATGATTCGCAACGCTTATGCCAATACAGTGTGGTTCTTTGGATAATAATCCAACCGGTCTCTCCATATTAACAACGTTAAAATGGTCAAAACTTCGATAGTCAGTGATTTAACTATCGAATAAAAACAAGTGTGCAAACAATGATATTATTTCCAAATGGAAATTTATATTGATCAAACATCATTCAACATTTATCTCTTTATTTCATCAATTTACTTATCTCCTGTTTCCCTATATTCAATATTTCTTATTTTCTAAATTTGGAGGATATATGTTATTAATAATGAAAAACATTTCCATTTCTTGTTTCCTTTATTAGAAAACATTTCTGGTTTCTTATTTGGAAAACATTTCCAAAGCTTCTTTATTGGACTTAGACAGATGTTTAAACAAACCATCGCGATGCCAACTCAAACCATTTCCTTTACTGCTGAATCTTAACTATTCCCTAGTTAAAAACGAAGCCAATCAAGTTGGGGTAGAACTACCTCTCAGACCTTAACTGAACAACATTTTCTAACTTTGAAATAGGCAAAGTTCACTTTATATCCCTTTACTAACTTCCTTACTTAACCCTCCTTCGAATAAATCTCTATTCGATTTATTCTATTTGATTTACTCTTTTTGATTTACTCTATTCACTTAACACCTTTCGAATAACTATATTCGATTTACTAACTTTATACGAATAATCTATATTCTATTAACTCCTTTTACTTTAACTCTAATCGATTAAACTAACATCGATTAACTCCTTTTACTTTAACACTATCGATTAACTAACATCGATTAACTCCTTTTACTTTAACACTAATCGATTAAACTAACATCGATTAACTTCTTTTACTTTATCTTTAATCGATTAAACTGACATCGATTAACTTCTTTTACTTTATCTCTAATCGATTAAACTAACATTGATTAACTCCTTTTACTTTAACACTAATCGATTAACTAACATCGATTAACTTCTTTTACTTTAACACTAATCGATTAACTAACATCGATTAACTCCTTTTACTTTAACACTAATCGATTAACTAACATCAATTAACTCCTTTTACTTTAACACTAATCGATTAACTAACATCGATTAACTCCTTTTAACACTAATTGATTAACTAACATCGATTAACTCCTTTTAACACTAATCGATTAACTAGCATCGATTAACTCCTTTAACACTAATCGTTTAACTAACATCGATTAGCTTCTTTAACACTAATCGATTAACTAACATCGATTAACTCCTTTTAACACTAATCGATTAACTAACATCGATTAACTCCTTTAACACTAATCGATTAACTAACATCGATTAGCTCCTTTTAACTTTTCGAATAAACTATTCATTTATAAAGATTTACTTTTAGTAACAGTTCTTCATTTTACAAATGATTTCCCTTTTATAAAACTCTATTCGTTTTAAAACATTTTTCCCTTTTATTTATTTTCGAAATATTTCTTTTTTTAAAATATGTTGATTTTATAAAATCCCTTTATTTCAATATACATTGAAATCATTCTTTTTACATCCTAGGGTCTTTTATGATATTTAAAATATCAAATAAAAATGATCAACATCACTCCAACACCCATAATCCATAACAGATTATATAACACATCATATATCACAATATATGAAAACAGTAAAATAAATGTTGAGGAATCCAGTTGGATTCCTCCAACCTGTTTCCCTGCATCACAAATGTTAAACAATATAGATAACATCACTTTTCAGTTCCATATGATATATTCTGTTAAACAGAATCAATATAGAAAATTTAACTAACTGACTTGCAGTTCAATCAAACAGTCAACATACAGTCAATCAACCAATATCTAACAGTTCTAAAAATACAACATGAAATTATAAACTGTTCAGAGTTAGTGAGATTTACTCACATTGGACTATCACCGTTCATTAACGATAATTGTCGTTGATTCAGATCGGACAATTTATTTCACTATAAATTGTAACGAGCTCGGATTCACTCCTAGTCAGCTCGATTGGGTAGCTCTCGTCCATACGATCCCATCGGATCTTGTTTCGCTGAATTTCGATAATGTATGAGGGAGATATTTGATTTACAAGTTTTGATATTCTATTTAAATTAAATAACTTAACTTTAAATTCTTCATTGGGCCTTGCGTTTGAAGTTCGGCCCAACTTCCATCTAAACCAACAAGGAATTGAACCCGTCTCCTCCACTGTACAGATGGGAACCGTGCACCCCATTCCCATCATTTGTTTCTCCTTCATCCGCTCCACTAGAATTCAACCGATAATCATCATGACCATCTTCTTCCTTATTACACAAGCTTCCTTTCTTTATCAAGACTACCATCATCTTATTTCAAAACACAGAGCATGACCTGCTCCTATTTCTACACCATTTCCATTCACTTCTCATCCATCCCGCAAACACAGAATTCGAACACTGTCTGCTCTTTTCCAAAGCCACTTACGCCCTCAGAAACCCATCCTCACTTTCCAAACTAAACACCGTGAAATTCACAAAACCCACATCACCCAACACTCACCAAAACATCTCGCTGCTATCCAACTTCATCTTTCCCGAAGTACACTGCTGCTCTTCATGCCAGAAATACCATCCGAACTCTTCTCAAGGATCCAATCTCCCCTCTCGCCAAATTCTGCTCCACCACCGGTGAAGTACAGGTTGCTGCACCACCCTACTCTGACGTGCCCACAACCTAGCCATATCTGAGACCAACTTCTCATTCTCCGTCGCCTTACAGCTCTGCGACGACCCCCGGCAAGTACTCAACTTCGAACTCGACTTCGTCTTCCACTGTCGTGACTTCCGCCCACCATCGCTCTGTCCAAATCGAACTCAACGAACCCGGTACTAGATCGATGATCTTGGTATAAGAAAATCAATGAAGTTTGTTTCAGGATTTAAGAGAATTTTGTATGAATTTTAGTGGATTTTCTTGGATCTCTTTTCTTACGTTTTCAACTGCAGAAGGAAATGGGAGTGGCGGCTTGTTTTCTAGTTTGATGAAGAACGATAGAAAATTAGGTCATTAAAAATGTTAGGGGTTTATTTATAGTGTTTTGAATCTGTTGTAGATTTTTCAACAGGCCACGGGTGTGTTTCTAGACCAAGGAGAAACTGGTGGTTGCCACTCAAAAGGCGTGGACCTTGTTTGGTCTAGATATATTGTTAAATGAATGTAGATATTTGTGTGTAAGGGTTCATAGAGTCTAGTGTTCATAACGTAAAATTGCGTATGTACGTAACTTACGAATAGAAATAAAAACACCATCGTGATGAGCGAGGTGTCCTGACTCCAGAAATATAATAATACCGGTAGATGGACTCATATTTTGAAACTTAAAAATGTTGATTTCAGGGTGCGAAATACTTCAAATACAAAGTCGCTTATTAAATTAATTAAAAGTTACCATAAAATTCTAAAAATTAAATTATCACTACTTCCCTAAAGAACCTTGTTCAAATTCGAATCTGATAACTAGTTATATCGAATAAACCGTTATGGTCGATAAACGATTCTATAGCGACTATTCTAAAACTTGGTTTGGACACATCTCAAAATCTACCCGATGAAATCCTGATTTTCCTCTTCCACTAGAAAGATATACTCCACCAGCTCCACACGTTTCTTGTTTCAAAGAAATCCAATTTAAAACGAATCATGTATATTCAGTTGAAGCTCAAATAGCCAAATAGCGAACCGCCGCGCCATTTCGAGCTCGTTTATAATTATATTATAGACTATACATTCAAACTATCGTTCAAATAATGTATTCGTTATTCAAATTCAATTCTAAGCTGAATTAAATATCACAGATGATCCAGTTCACACCATATCGCCATTTCAGCCAATTCTGATTATTTCAGAATTAAATATATTATTTAATTTATTATTTTTGATTAAATATTCACCATTATTTAATTCCACGACCATTTAATTCACTAAACCACCATATATATAATTAAATAAATTAATCATAATACCTCTGGCAATGCGGGTCATTACATTGCAAATCCTTGTTTACTACTTCAAATTAATTTTAAGTAATTAAACTTCTATTAACTAAATTAATCAATAGTTGAATTAATGACTAATCAAATTTAAATTACCTAATTGTATAATCCTTTCTTCCCTGTTTTAGTTCTTTGGTTGATTACTCATTATATAAACTATATGTTATTAACTAGATTAACAAATAGTTAAATACTGATTTAATCATACCTAATTCATGTTGAACATCCAAGCATAACAACCTCCTACAGCCATCACACCATGATTCGAACTCTAACCCAGTTTTTCAGACTTCGAACACCACTCCTCTATTCAGCGTCGCCTTCTACAAGCTCGCAGTCCCCATTCAAACTCCATAACCTCTTTGTTCGTGCCTTCCTCAACTCGGATTTCACCTATAGAGCCACGAAAAATATCGAGATCTCCCATACTCACCCCAGCCTTCACCTTGCTCACTTACTGACCCTACCATCACTCATCCTTCACCTCGCTCCACTAACATCCATCATAGAATCACTCGACATCATCTCAGAACCAATTTCCGCCTAACCTCCTGCGCGATCTCGAACTGCTCAAGAAATCGATGCCCTAACTCGACGATCGCTCCAACCCTAAACCCCATATTCCGATGGTAATCGGAACCCTAGAACGTCGCTCCAACTCCTAAGATGGTTCGCAATCACCCCCGAATACCCATCACACAAATCGATGACAATTTCCCCCAAAATCCGAGCTCAAATCGAGCACAGTAAAAAGGACAACAACCTAGATCGTGCTTTGTTTTCGAATGAGGCTTGGTTTCAATTTGGTGTATTTAGAAGCGGTATTTAATTTTATTTTTGAGGAGAATAGTATACGGATTTCCCTGATGTTGATTTTCTTTTTTCAAGAGTGGAAACAAGGGTTGCGTTATTTATTGAGTGAATGAATGGGAGAAAACAAGGCCACCAGTTGCTTTGGTTTTGTGGTAGAAAGGAGTGGCACGACTTTGGTTTATTTAGTGGTGAAGAAGGAGGACACAGTGAACGTGATGTGGAGGAAAATAAACTCACAAAAATCAAATATTTTATTTGATTTTATTTAAATTTAACCGGATCCGTTACTTTGATTTCGAATCCCGTTCTAAACCCAACATATGACATTCCTAGGGTAAAACCGCTATTCGTGACGCACTGGGATAAGTATCGAAGTCCAGTACGACCATCCGAAACAGATATTTAATATAATTTAAATTTAAAACAATAAATTCTGCGATAACAAATTAATATTATTATTCGAATTCAAATAGAAGTCTGAAGTGTATTTAATTCAGTTTTGAATCTCGAACTGAATTATATTTTCGCATTACGATAAATTTGATATATTCAATATTAAATCAAAACTGATTATTAAACTGATAAATTAATATAAATATTCATTTATATTATCCACCCAATATTTAAATCCGTAATAAATATTTTAAAATTAACCCCATAAGAATCAGGGTCATTACACCGTGCCTCGCACACGGGTATAACATGATATGGATTTAAAGCAAAGATTTTAAATAGAATCTATTCTGACTGGTATATTAAGAAAATAAACTTATAAATAATATTTTATAAATTAAATGAAATGTTTATCACTAGATAAATAGAATATATAATTCAGGACTTATATATAGAAGTAAGAATCGATTTCAACATCGATATTTGAAACTGAATAAAAGTAGAGTCAATCAAAGGAGTTAATCAGTTAGAGTAAATCGATCAGAGTTAGAATTAATCGAATTGGAGTTAATTGAACATAGTTATTCGAATTAGGATTAATTGAATATTAGTTATTCAGTTAGAGTTAGTCGAATATAGTTATTTGAGATAGAGTTAGTCAAAACATAGTTATTCCGGATGAGTCGCCATTTCATACGACTGCTAGCGTAATTCACAGGGAAGTATATAGCCTACGGCAGTCGGATATTTCTTGAGGGAATCAGGCATAACCATTGTGATCGCTGTGATCTAGAGTCAAGCAAATGGAGTTAAATCGAATATTAGCCATTCAAAATAAAGTTAAAACAGACATAGTTATTCAAATATAAGTTAATCGAATATTAGTTATTCGATAAGAGTTAAATAAGTTGAGTTGATCAAGTAAGTTAATCAAGTGGAGTAAATCGAGTTGAGTTAGTCAAGATGAGTTAATCAAACCAAGTTATTCCAAATGAGTTAATCCAAAGGAGTTATTCGAAATATTTCCTTCGAATAGAATTAAAAGAAAGTTAATAGAATGTAAATCATTCGAAGAGAGTAAACCGAATGTAAATCATTCGTAGAAAGTTAATCAAATGTAAATCATTCGAAGAGAGTTAATCAAATATAGTTTATTCGAAAAGGAGTTATCGAATAGAGATTATTCGGAAAAGAGGATTATACATTGAATTCAACTATATTAATTTCGGGAAAGTAATATTTACTTTCTATTTTTATCAAGATTTACTTATTTATTAATAAATTAGTGGTTTAGTTATTTAATTAAATTAAGGAATAAAAGTTATATTTTGAAGTTGGGTATTTAAGAAGAAGGGATTATAACGCTATAGTTATAATCAATATTCTAAAATAAAGAAGTGGATTCATAAATAGAATCCGAGTTATGTAAGGAAGTTGTTAAAGATTTACAAGTTGAACTTTGTCTATTTCGAGGTTAGGAATGTTGTTCAGTTAAGGTCTGAGAGGTAATTATACCCCAACTTGATTGGCTTCGTTTTTGACTCAGGGACGGGTAAGGTTCGGTAGTGAAGGTTGATTAAATGAATTTAGTTAATAAATGTAATGGTTTAAATTGGCTTAGTGATGTTTTATTTAAACATTTGGTTAGATCAAATGAATAAGTTTTGGAACACATTTTCCAAATATAATCAGAGACATATTCCAATCATTGGGAAATAAAATGTTGATGAGAAAGAATATTGGAATGACAGTGATACGTGAAATAAATATGAAAATGTTTTCCAATGATTGATAACGTATATTTCCTAGATTTAGAAAATAAGAAATGTTGAATATATGGAAATAGGAAATAAATAAACTGATGAACTAAAGAGATAAATGTTGATTGATGATTGATCGATCGAATTTCTATCTGGAAATAAGATCGTTGGTTGTACACCTATTTTCCTTTGATAGTTAAATCACCGACTATCGAAGTATTTAACCATTTTTCCATCGTTAATACGGAGAAACCGGGATCAGATTCATTATCTGAAACCACTCTATATGGACATTAGCGTTGCGATCAAATATAATGAAAATGTTGAAGCTGGAGTTATGCAAGGGCTATCCTGTTTACAGAATAGTGCTTCAGTTTGTCCAGTCCTAGGACAACGTGAATGGACGAATGTCAGGCAGAGTATATCTAACGGACCGCGTAAGTTGATCTCTTCAAATGTACTTACGTTTGGTGGCGGAGGAATTCCTTTCTCTTAGTTTTATACCCATGGTATTTTTGGGGAAATCAATTTGTGATTTGGCGGGTATGACGATGTGGCATTAAAAGTGAATGGTGGTCAGGTGTGTCAAAGATATGTCATGACCTCAAGCCTCATCAACCGGGAAATGACAGAAATCGGGCAGGCAGCATGGCTAGGTGGGTCGCTCCCATTAGGGAGTATATCACCTATCTAGTGGAAATCCATTTCATTCTTTTATCTATTATCGATGCTGTCCCTTTTCGGGAAACGGTGGGTATCTCCCAACCGTTGGTGGTATACATTCGATACACTCAAGCGAAATGAGTGGTCGGTCATGTGTGGGCTGGGTGGCAAGACGTTCTTGTTGAACCCAGTGTATTCGCCTCTAGAGATACACTATCGGCAAGTGGTCCCATACCTTATCATAGTCGGAATCCAATCTCCAATAAGAGCCCAAGGTTTTGTTTGTATACTATATTTTTGGAACGTGAGATGCAAGCGTTCTACTAGATTGTTAATTACTTGTGATTAGACATTATTATAATATCAGAGAAGTATTGATTTCCAAAACTGTTTTGGTTATCGTAAGGTAAAAACCATCCGTGTTTATGTGTGGATCGGTCTTACGATTATCTTTTCTTTTGAAAGGGATTTTGAAATATTAAACCAAAAGATTTGAGTTTACTCACACCAATCCCATGACTGACCTAGAGTTTATTTTGTTTTGTTTTCCCTAAACTCTTGGGTGCCCAAATTTGTACAGGCAGTCAAGTAGTTCAGGTCTTTACAGATATACTTGGAGGAGCTTGGAGTAGGAGGCTTCAGGATTATATACACCTATTGTTATTTCCGCTGTGTGTAAGTGTTGTACTCTGATAATGTTATTGTATATATATATAAACTGTTTTATTTCAAAGTTATGTTATAATATATTTTATTCGTTCTGCTGTGAGATTCGTGTTACTCTGATTCTGTATGTGGTGATCTTCTTCTTCTTCTATTCTAATTTTCTATCTTATTTATTCTCACCCTCTAACTTCTTTCTATTAATGATGAGGTATTTCCGATGTCTGAATAGTCAACATGGTAGTTTTGTGTTGATTTTCGGAGTCGAAAATACCAGTTTGTTACATTTACAAAAATCTGTTATTCTATGTTCTAATGTCTTGTATTCCCAAAGTTAACGTATGCGGGATTTGAATGGTCTTGGTCGATCTAGCGATCGATCGGGTTGGGCGAAATCCGTATCGTTACAGCTGTTGTGTATGTGCCTTCTTTCTTAAAACACCTACCTTAGTTACGCCTTTAAACTTTTCACCTATAAATACACCGTTAAACCCTCACAAACACATACAAAAATACATGGTAAAGCAATTGTAAATAGAGAGAAACTTAGAACTAATGATGGCAGAAAATGGAAACCAATAGCATGGAGGACCTGGAAATATTTGGCAAGATAGTGGACTGCTACTGTGGGTAAATACTTAAAAATTTCTACATTTGTTTCTTCCCTTAAGTCTTGAATTCAAGAATATATATGCTGATGCATACATTGGATGTATGCTATCATTGCGTAAGGATTGGATATAGTGTGAGCAAAACTAAAAAAACAATGGAAAGATAGTAAACCAAATATAAAGTGAGTACTGTAGACACTTGAAATTCCTACTGTTTATATATTTATATAATTTTATTGATTCAAACCATTGATGTGTTGATACTTGCTTAAAGCATTTGATTCAAGAAAAAATTATTTTAGTGTGGTTAACTACGTTCGATGGATGAAAATGAAAAACCTAAGAGAAATAAAATTCATAGCATAGTATAAAAACTGTGTTAGAACTGTGAAACATGAAGTAAAACTGGAAAGAATGGCAACCTTAAAATAGAGAAACTGGAATCAAAGATTGAAAGGGAAGTAAAAAGCAAAAGAAAAAAGGGCAGTGAAGGAAACAATAAAAACACAGCAACATACACTTGTGAGTACCTATTCTCTCTACTGGTTATTTTAAATTTTGAATGGATTCAAACTATTGGTATGCTAATAGGAACCCTCTCTCTCTCTTTGATTCAAATATATATATATATATATATATATATATATATATATATATTAATGTCTGAGACTAGTTAGATTAGTTTTTCTACGACACAATTGTTTCTTATTACAAAAATTTCCACTTCTTACCTTGTCGAAATCCTCACCTTATCTTTTTATCCAAATCCTAGAATGATATATAGAAGCGCACTGAAAATTAAAAATATTACATCATATGACACAGTGAAATAGGAAATGTAGAGAGCAGTACACCAAGCATTGTGTATGATTCAATAGCAAACCAACACCATAGGGTTGAATCACATTATACTTGGACGTTCCTCCAAGCTTCTTTTCCAGTCAAATGAGTATAGCAGGTAGTTGACAAAATCTAGAACAAGAATAGTTTTGAAGACATAAAGCATAATTAAATAAATAAATAAACTTTGACATTTCTGCTTTAAATATCTATTCTAAAGTTAGATAAAATATCGATTCAAATATATATGTTTCTTACTTCAGCTAAGTGTATAACCTCTTTTACATATATGATGAACATACTTTAAAAATTAGTAAAAGCAGAGTTCAAATATGTCTATTGTTTGACAGCATACCCATTCCCAGTAATTCAAAAATCCATAATCAAAATTCTAGGATGAACTAGGATTGTATTTAACCATGAAAGTGGTTCAATAAGGTATATTAAATATTTTAAAAATATAACTGAAAATTTTGAATTGGTCATTTGTAAGAATTCAGTCAAAATATGGTATTATATATTGTTTTGGGTAAGCTCGGAAGAATGACGAACTACATCATCAACGTTGGGGTAGAGGGTTGCACACAAGGGGAAGTTGTAGAGGAGTTAAACGGCGAGCTTGAAGTCAATTCTGGTGATGATCAGTTGATAATAGTGGCGATGCAAGGCAATTTTGTGGTGATGGATTTTTTCTTTATCGTGGAGCATCTGTTGAAAGGCCATATTTTGGAACAATCGGAAATGGGGAACTCTGGTGGCGACATTGAGAGAAAGGAATGCTTTGGAAGTTGTGGTGATGGAGTGGGAGGCAAGATCATCGGAGAAATAGTCGTGCACGTGCACGGTGTCAGCAGTTCCATGGGAGATGAAACAGAAGTGAGGAAAAGTAATAGGAAGGCAGGTTATTTTTGATTGAGGTAATTGTTTACGTCAAAGCTTTTAGGGTCAACAGGAAATAATAAGGAATGGGCTTTTGTAAGGGCATGTGGAAAAATTAAATCCTAAATGTTAAATATTGGGCTTGTTATAGATAAAAAGAATTTGTTTCTTTTAAATCATTGCAACAACCTGCCATTTTCGACCGCTTCGAGTCGATAATTAAACCAACTCAAACCATTTGAAATGACAGATTGTTAATTGCTATGAGGTTAAAAATAAATCATCACAAAATCACAGACATAAAAACATAGAATATCTCACATCAGAAGTGAAATTTATACAATAATACAAAATTTTCATTTATATATCAGAGTATAAAATAATACGATACAGTAGAAGACTGAGTACAGACGCTTACATGAAGGAATAGAATAAATTTTAAAATCAAGGACAAACGATTAGACACCAGAAATACTCGAGCTCCACATGAAAATCTCTAAAGCTGGAAATACTTGATCTGACCCGAGCATTTGCAAGAAAATAAACAAAATAATTGAGTCAGGTCTAAAATTCTCATATAAGTGAATTAATTCAAATGAAATGTTTAATGAAATGCAGATAACGTAAAGGATGTTTGGGACTCCATCCTCTAAGGATCCATGAAACTAATACATATAATAATACATTATTATAATATTGTCTATTTAGTAAAATATAATATTTTAAAAATAGCGTAAGCGGGATTACATTTTTACCCTTACACCATTTACAAACATTGTCGCACACATTGCATATAAAACACCAGTACGTCGGTAGATAGGGATGCACTGCAATACGACAGCGTTAAATCAAAATCGTAGGGGGCTCGATCAGGATAAATATGACAAGGCATACGAGGCAATACTTAGGGTATGATTCTACTAGTTGCACTCCCGGACCGGTGGTAACACATAGCCGCAACTACCGCCCACCTCGGAACACACTCCCGTATCAAAGAGCGCCAAATCGATCACAATGTAATATAGATGGTATCTACGAAGAATGTCCGATCGGAGATGCGATCTCACTTAGTCATGGTATAGCTTCTGTTTTAGTCATTTTAATTATGACCCGAAGGTCAAGGCTATTCCATCATCATTCACTTTCTTCAAATCCAGTGATCGCCTCCAATCCATCCTACTTCGCTCTGGATTCTCCACCACGTGCATAGTTGTTAAAGTGGTATCGGTATTGGCAGAGAGAATGACAATACTGACTCCGGTCTCTTTAACAACCAAACGTTTATATTTTACACACCCTGGTCATTAAATTGAAAATCATATTTATGTATCACAAGTAGATAACATGTCGAATATTGGTTTTAAATCGATTTCTCAAATACTCAAATATTGGTATCGTTCAAATTCCAAATCTTAATTATTCCATATCAAAACCTTTCAGGTTTATATTTCGGTTTCATAACTTCATTACAACTTTAAATCTTTATTTTAACCACTTTGGACCATTGGTTCAGATTAAACTTTATTTTATTAAAAATAGTGAAATATCTTTTAATTGGATAAATTAGAAAAATATAAATGCATGTATAATTTAGTATAAGATAATTTTCTATAAAAAAAGTTTAATAAAATAGTTATAAGATTTAATGGAGAAAACACTTCATATATATATATATATATAGTTATAAATGGTTATGAAAACAATAGTAAAGCAAACTTGTTTAAGCAAAATAGTTTGATGTAAACAGTAGTGATTTAAATATTCAAATAATTGATCCAATCTGAATCAACTGTCCGTATTCAAAATGCGATTCATCGTTTGTTTCAGATTCCAGCTTCTCGTTCAAAACAATATGCACTTAACAAAGATTTCAACTTTAAATATACAAATAGAACTTCATTTCTAAACCATTACTTCAAACTGGTTTATAAATTTAACTCCAAATTTAGTTTAACTTGAATTCGAAGTTCATTCTATGGCATTGTATTTCCAAAATAGTTTCAACACTTAGTCGTTAAGTTATCTCTGAAATCGCACTTATCGAATGCTCAACTTGCTTTGTTTTCAAAATAAAATCTCATGTCAAATTAAAACTTAAGAAAACAAATTTCTTAACATTTACTTATAATAAGGTTACATCATAGCATTTAATTTTTCTAAAATTAAATTTATAAAAGTTATTAACTTGAATGTTTGTATCAAAATAATCTTTTTGCACTTTCAATTGAATAATTGACTAAAATATTTACATTGAATCAAACCATTGTAAATTATCTTATTATAAAATTTTAGTTATATCATACAAAACTAGATTTCATAAAATGTCTAATCAAATTAAATTAACTTCACTTTAAATAATAAACTTTATAAACTTATATAAAATAAAAATTCCATTTTACTACATTCAAATCTTATATAACTTCAAATACAACTTAAATTTCATTATAAAAATAAATTCAATAAAATCGATATATATATATATATATGTATATAACATTCAAAAATAGTTTTTATTCACCACGGTGTCCTTATAAAATTTTCTATCCTATGGTCAAGTGATACAGATATATATCATTTCAATCCGTTTCTAAAGGGAAATTCGAATCCCGGGTATATATCATTTCAACTCGTATCCCAAATCGATTCAAAATTATTTTTCAAATCTACACAAGTCATTCGGGCGTGTATCATTTCAACCCGTGGTGATTTTTCTTCTAAATCTGAAGGGAACTTGCAAGATGATGACAATTTAAACATAGCATAACATCCATCGCATCCATATTGTGTCATATATCGATAATGTGTGTGTCACATGTGCACAACCAACAGATATGAGTTCCTAGAGCAATCTTAGCATTTCACTCAACATTTCAAGTAATTAATTCACTTAATCAGAAAGTAGTCACAAGTGAGAAAACTCACCTTTTGAGGCAAGATGAAGGTGACACAAAATGGACGAACCGGAATAAATACATGCACAATATATCGATCAACGACGAATCCAAATCAAGTTGGTTCATGCTCATTTATATGTATATATGTACATATATAAATCGGAAATCCATAAGAAAACTCCAAATCTCGATTACTTGGGCAACATGACAACGAATCCTAAAATAACCACGGTTGCTCGAATTTATATGACAAATCCAACATTTGTTGACTCATAACCTAACTTCAAATTTTTTTAGTGCCCTTATTACTATTACATAATGGGAAAGTATCAAGGGAACATTTAGTTTTCACTTGCAAATATTCATATGTCTAAGTGCAGTGTTAATGCTACTCTTAGGTTGCCAAACAAGTATATAACATATAAACTAAATTTAATGATTTTATACTTAGATATTCTCTTCATGTAGCTCCCTGCTATAGAAAAAAATGGACAAAAGAGGGAAAACATCACAAAGAAGGTTCATACCATCCGTGAAGAGCCGCAATAACAAGAGGGTTACTATTGCATGAGAATTTAAGAAAGCTGGATGGCTTGGACCTCGGCAACGCGCATGAACCAAACTGGATGATCAAAGGCTCGAGACGAGTTAAGGCCACACACTCTCGGTTTTTCATGGGGGAAGGGAGGTTGCGGGTCAGCAGCGAGGTTGCTAGGTGAGTGCGACATTGGTGGAATAGATGGACATGCGAAGTGGCAGGCGGAGGAGATCATAACATAGTGCCTGAACGGTTGTTGTTCTTAAACTTAGATTTAGGTTTAAACGAGAGAGAGAGAGCGTACAACATCATCGTTCGAAGTGAAGAGGACGGAAGGGTCGATGGTCGGCAGAGGGGTGTGTGACACCTGTAGTTGCGCGGATGCGTTGATTTATCCTTCTGCTAATAGATTCAATTTCTTTTCTAGGGATTTGATTTATTTTCCGTGAATTTTAACTGAGAGTAGGAAGAGGAGAATGTGAAGAAAAAGGCATGCAAATACATATTCAGCCATGAACAGACACTTGTTTGTTTAACGACACAACTTAGATCCAAGTGTCCACTCGGACCTTGTAAAATAACAAGTGTAATTACTAATTTAAATTAAATTGAAAATTTAATTTTCTTTACATTTTTTAAATAAAAGGAACTCATGTGTATATCTATCAATTTGATATACAAGATATATAAACAATATGTAAGCAAATTGTTGTTATCCCTTTTTGCGCGTTTTGGATAAAAATTAAAGATTCAGACCGATAAATGATCGAATTTCCAGAAAAAAAAAGTGGCGTTCTACTTAGAATTCTATCTCATCTTTTTAGGTAAAATTAGATCGAATTCTTACGATGTTCCATTTTAACGATTTATTAAATATTAAATTAAATTGACATGAATGACACTGACTTGTTTATTTCTCCATGATATTAACACTCTGGCTACATCCATCTAAACGTATCTCAAATATAAAATTTCACAATATAATTTGCAACTTAAAATTTTAATATTAGTTGCGAAATATCGGTTGTTGTTACCACAATCAACTGTATAAATTGATCTAGACAAAGCGAGCAAACTAAGACGTTTTCAATATAGAATTCATTATTATTTTAAATTTTATTCTTTATAACATAATTCAAGTTTCCTAAAACAAATTCTTATTAGCTTCGTAATTAAAATGTTCAAATTATCGACTCGTTGCATTCTCCCCCACTCAACGCTTTTCATCCTCGAAAAGGAAACGTCGTATAAAATCATACATAAAAATGTAATTATACCAAATGTAGTGACCCGCATTGGCAGAGGTATTATAATTAATTTATTTAATTATTGAAATGGTGGTTTAGAGAATTAAATGGTCGTGGAATTAAATAATGATGAATATTTAATTAAAATAATAAATTAAATAATATATTTATAACGACCCGGAAAATGTGAACCAATTTAAAATTTTTAAATTGGTTAAAATAGTGGATTTTAAATATTTAAAATAAATATTTTAAATAATAGCAATTAAAAGTGAGTTTGAATCGACGTTTGAAAATAAATATAATTAATTCTAATTATAAACAAGGCCTGAAAAGGCGCGGTAGTTTCAAAATTTGAATTCAAACTTTGACTGACTGTACTGGGTGCAAAACAAAACGGATTTGAGCGAAACCATAAATATTTAAATTCGTAAGTGAATACCTTTCTAACGAATCTGAAAAATCGAAGTTTCATAGCGGAAAACAAAAGTTATGGCTAAATTAATTTTCAGAAAGGTCGCTATGGAATTTATATAGCCCGTGAAATTGGCCATTTTGCAAACGACCTCAGAATTCGACGAAACCACTTTTGTTGGATCCGGGATGTGAAGTTATTGCTAGGTTTCAAATTTCATAATTTTTGAAGCTATTATGTGAGCGTGGGAAAGGAAAATGTGTTTTGGTCAATTACGGTTAAATTGGATCGACCAGAAAAGGGCCATTTTACATACGGTCTCAGAATTCGACGAAACTAGTTTTGTTAGGACCGTATCATCAAACATAGCCAGATTTATTTTTCTGGAATTTTTCGAATCAGTTTGTGGCCCTGGCAAATTGAAATGTACATTCAAATCGAATATTGAATATTATATATTTTAAATTAAGGGAAAACTGACTGAAACAGTCGAATAGGCCTACGAAACATATTTGTGTTCGGAATGGGGGTAAAACGCTAGGAACGACAGTCGTTGGGTTTGAGATGGTGTTCGTGTGTGACAAGGGGTATTTTCGGATTTTTAAAACTTTATAAATAAATAAAAAAGTCACTGGTCCACATCAGCCCCCCCCCCCCCCCCGCGACTTTCTCTCTCCCCGTAGCTCGATCGAAGGCGGAAAACCACTCCCCCGTTCCCGTTCATTTTCTGATCAATCCACGCAATAAAAACCCATAATCTAGTTGAAGATTTTGTAGAGCTAGGGAAGATCTTCAAATCAATATATAGTTTGGATTTTTTCGTGCAGAATTGGAGGAGAATTCGAGATCGAAATCGAGCCCTTCATCTCGCCGTCGCCGTCAGCTGGAGCCACCGAACTGGCCCCACTTCCTGGCGCACGTGCGCCTCTCCTAGCTCTACGCTGTGGCGTTGGCCGATCGTCCTCAGGTTGCACGGATTTCGAGAAAAGTGCAAACCCAGTTTTGAACGAACGTGTGAGGTAACGGCTGAAACTATTTAATAGCAGTTTAAAGCGCTATGGTTTTTGATTTCACTATAGAAATCATATCTTTTTCGTTTTGTGACGAAATTCAGTGAAACAAGAGACAGTGGACTCGTGTGGACGCCTTATTCATTCTAGAAGAGACCGCATATTTTTCTGAGCCTTCTGCTATTTTTGGTGGAGTGGAACCCAAGGTGAGATTTCTAATTTGTAAACGATATGGTAAACGATGATGTATAAATTATATAGTCGATGTATGAGTTATATAAGCGTTGTACACCTCTTGTATAAGCATTGTATAAGTTGTACGTTCGATATATAAGTTATATATGCGTTGTAAAAATTATATACATGTTGAATAGATGTGAAATGCTTATATATATATATATATATATATATATATATATATATATATATATATATACGCCCCTCGTCCACAAACCATGGACGATATTTATTGGTTGTGATTGGTGTGAAAATTGGTTGATTACGAATGGTTGATAAGAATTGTTTGTGGTTGAAATTGATTGATTGTGGTTGAAAAATACCCGTTTGTGGTTGAGAAATATTTGGTTGAAACCACATAGGATTAGTTTGTGGAAAATGAAAAAAAATATACATGCCGCCTGCGTGCGAACTAGATGCATGATTCCACATTGTCAAAAGCTGCGAGGCTTTAAGGTAGAGAGAGGAGCCATACTAGGGACGGTCCTGGTTTTAACTACCCTGCCGTTATGCAACCGAAATTTTGAATAATATTCATGTGTTAGAATTATTTTCCTGTGTTGAAACTATATTTGTCTGTTGAATAGTAAACCTTCATGTGTTGAATAGAAATTCATTCGTTGAATCATATTCATGTGTTGAATGGTATTCATGTTTTAAATAAATTGTTTTAACAATAAAAATCACATTTTTACTCTATATATACCAACTATAGAAAACCTTCATGTGTTGAATAGAAATTCATTCGTTGAATCATATTCATGTGTTGAATGGTATTCATGTTTTAAATAAATTGTTTTAACAATAAAAATCACATTTTTACTCTATATATACAAACTATAGAAAACCTTCATGTGTTGAATCGATATTCATTCGTTGAATTGAAATTCATGTGTTGAATGGTATTCGTGTTTTGAATAAATTGTTTTAACAATAAAAATCACATTTTTACTTTATATATACAAACTATAGAAAACCTTCATGTGTTGAATCGATATTCATTCGTTGAATTGAAATTCATGTGTTGAATGGTATTCGTGCTTTGAATAAATTGTTTTAACAATAAAAATCACATTTTTACTCTATATATACAAACTATAGAAGACCTTCATGTGTTGAATCGATATTCATTCGTTGAATTGAAATTCATGTGTTGAATGGTATTCGTATTTTGAATAAATTGTTTTAAATATAAAAAATCACCTTTTTATCTATATATATAAACTATAGAAAAAAAATTATAATAAAAATCCTATTTTTATCATCAATATGAACTATATAAAATAATCTTGTTTTGAAATAAATTGTTTTATAATAAAAATCATATTTTTATTACCTATATGAACTATATAAAATGGTCGTGTTTTGAAATAAATTGTTTTACATTAAAAATCACATTTTTATTATATACATGAATTGTTAAAAATAGTGAATTGTTGAAATAGAAGACAGTTAGATAAAAATATCATTTTTATCAAATGTATGAAAATCATATAGTTTTGAAACGAAGAATTGATATATATATATATCTATATATATAATAGAATTGAAATATATCGAATAGCGAAGCTGCAGTTCGTATTTTGAAAGCATGATTTCAAACGATTATACCGGGAGATCCGACCATCAGATTTTCCCGAAACCGCAACCATTGGGTTCGCTTTGGAAATATCTTTCCAACGGCACCAACTTTGTAAAAATCCAACGGTTGGATTGTCTGGAATGTTTAATTCAAATATGAAGAAAAACAGCGCTAGGATCGATTTTATATATATATATATATATATATAATTATATTAAATCGAATAACGACGCTGCAGTTCGTATTTTGAAATCGAAATTTCAAACGATTATACCGGGAGATCCGACCGTCGGATTTTCCCGAAATTGGAACCGTTGGATTCCTTTTGAAAAGATCTTTCTAATGAAGTAAATTTTGTGAAGATCCAACGGTTAGATTTTCATATATGTGTAAATCAAATCTGAAGAAAAACTGCGCCACGGCCGCGTTATGGCCCGAAGCGTCGTTTTGAATGAATTGGCTATTTTAAAATAGATAAAAATAGCGATAAATCATTATAAAATATTATAAACGATATGGTTGTGAAATTTATAAATTAACTGAAGGTTTGCTAAGTCGAATGGTTTCCTGGATTTTGATCTGATGTTGGTTTCGGCCTATGGGGTTAATATTTGGGAAATTGTTCTCTTACTGATTGACGGTTAGTGACTAATGAATTGAAATGATGCGTATGTATGTTTATGTTACACTTGTTTATTATATACGCGAGTTGCTCAGAAAGACCGGGTTTATCCCATTCTTAATAACTGAATCGACGATAAGAAGTCGAAGATGAAGACGGGGGTTGAAGACCGATCTTCACCTCGTTTAGATGGTAACTGATGTCCTGATTGGAAGGCATCCCAAAATATGGATAATTAGTGGTGATTGTCCAGATATACGTGGAGATTGATGGATATGCGAGGTATTTAGTGCCTTCGGTTTCGTTCAGACCCAGAACGGACTTGCAAATGGACGGTGTGTCTGGCATTTGAATTTATTCTGTGTGATTGATAGCCATCAGTTGCATGGTGTGAATTGCCTGTGTGGCATGCGAAGATGCAAAGATCAAGGCTTCTGTTGAAAAGCAAAGTCTTGTGGTTGATGTCCAAAGCACCGCCTGTGTGGCGTAGCTTTGTGTATAACGTGAATTCGCGAATCTCACACCCCGGTATGAACCAGAAACGGGAGAAAGGACCTCAGGGAGGACATGCGTTTCTTTCTAGTTAGAGGTGGTGTCAGTGCTTAAACTGGCTGACATTTATATTATTTTCACCTATGTGGTTGTTGCTGTTGCGAGGCGCCTCGGTAATATCGGTCGATCCGGGACCGATGGAGTCATTCGTTGGCTCACTTACGCCCCATAGGGCGGGGAAACGCATTGTTCAGGAATTTTAGTCGACATCGGTGGACCATCCCTGACGATCCAAGGGCCCACCTGAGTCTGGGTCCTGAGGGGCGGGCTAGAGCGTCTCGAAGTCGGTAAGGTCTATCTTTTGGCTTGGTTCAGGATGGCAATCCAATTTCCAAATACGACATCTTGCGGTTTTGATTGTATACCTATATATGGCGACATAGTGGTATGGGGCATTAATGCCGTCTATGATTGATACTTATGATTTGAAATTGTTTTTTTAAAAACATATAAACACTAGTAATAATATCAAATGCCTTTGTTTTATTCGTATCAAGCATATTTTGGCCATTATAAGGTAAAAACTCTATCCTCCGGTTTGCGTTGCATTGTGTGATGGGAACTGAGTCTTATAATGGCTTCATTTTTAAGAAAAGCATTGCGATGTTTAAAAGAATGATTTGTTTTAAAGCACTGGCAATCCAACGGGGTAAACCCGTTCTCCAAAAGTGGCGTGGTCCTGTGATTAGCCATATTATAAAAGTGTTAAGTAGATTTCTCATACCAGTCCCATGACTGACTTGTAGTTTGTTTCACTTTCAAACTCGGGTGCCCCTTTTTCTACACGGGCAGCCTTGTTTTCAGGTTTAGCAGGCTTTTCTGAATAGCTGGAGCTGAAGATGGATTCTATCATTTATCTCTTTTTATGCTGTTCAGCTCCTATTGTACATATTTTGTTTGTTTTCTACTGTAGACATTTATGTATAGTTGAACTGTATTTGTACTAAGCATGATCCTATATACTGTGTAACTCTGATGATTACGTTTGTCCAGTATATTCTATTGTGCATTATCTGGTGTATTTATTTAATTCTGTTCTGCTGTTATCTGTTTATGTGTTATATTCCAAAGATTACCCATGCCGCTGTCAGTACGGGGTTTGGGATCGTCACATCGTGGTATCAGAGCTTTGGTTAAGCTTAGTTCTAGAATATAACATATTAACGAACTCGTCAGAAATAGAACCAGTAGTGTTCTAGGACGGGTAACTCATTACAAATAGGATCAGTAATATCCTGGCATGGGTAAAGCAAAATGAAATTACACCTCGATAGACACATTTACATTTGAAGTATGTGTTTCTATATTTTAAAATACCTTTTCTGTGACCTAACACTTGATCTGCTATTTGCAGAAGTACTAGAAAATGAGTGTCAGAAACAGAAGAAATGCAAAACCAGATCTAGAGGCTCTATTTAAGAGATATCGAAATCTGGGAGGAGCACAATTGTAATAACCCGGACAATACGAGCCAATTTAAAATTTTTAAATTGATTATTTCAAAGCAATTTGAACCATTGAAATAGAATATTTCAATAAATTAGTGAATTAGAAATAGTAAGTCAGTTTGAAAATTTGAATTCGAACTTTGACCGACTGTGCAGGGTGGAAAATTGATATTTTGCAAACGGCCTCGGAATTCGACGAAACCACTTTTGTCGGGTCCGGGATGTCAAACTATTGGTAGGTTTCAAATTTCATAATTTTTCGAATCAATATGTGAGCGTGGCAAAAGAAAACGCGTTTGACCAGTTTCTGTTGAATTTAATCGACGGGGAATTGGCCATTTTTCAAACGGTCTTAGAATTCGACGAAACTAGTTTTGTTAGGACCGTATCGTCAATACGAAACTAGAAAATATTTTTCTGGAATTTTTCTAGTTAGTATGTGACCCCGGTAATTTGAAATGTACGTTTAAAATTCAATGTAAGGATTTAAATGTAAATTTCAACGGAAACTGATTGTAACAATCAAACCAGCTTACGATACATATCCCATTGTGTTCGGAATGGGGGTAAAACGCTATGGACGACAGGCGGTGGGCCTCGTTTCGAGGTCGTATGTAAAAGTCAACCCTTGTGCAAAATTAAATAATTAAATAATAAAATAAAATAAAAAAACATACCTTTCCCCTTTTTCTTCTTCATTGGCCCCCCCGATCATTTATCAGAAAGAGAAAAAAAAACCTAAATTAAATACGAGCCGCCGCCTTACTCTTGGGAGCCACCGCCGACGAAGACTTCGCCGAAGCCCCCACTGCCCGACCAACCTCCTCCTCCCACCGAATGACACCTCGAAACCCTCGCCCTCGCAAATCGAAGCAGCCCCCTCGTCGAAGCCTCGAACCCTGCCGCGACGCCTCCCTGAACCACCAAGCCCCCCAGAAACCGAGCCGCCCTCTTCTTCTTCCCTCCTCCACTTCGAGATCCACGGTGAGTGATTTAGTTAATTTATTTTTATTTTTATTTTAGTTTTATAAACTGATTTTTAAAGTAGGCAAAAACTGATTTTATAAAAGATTTAAAAACTGTTTTTTTTTTAAGAATGTAAAAACAGAATTTTTGAAAAGATTTAAAAACAGAATTTTTTTTTAGAAAATAAAAACAGAATTTTTTTTAGAAAATAAAAACAGAATTTTTTTTTAGAAAATAAAAACAGAATTTTTTTTTTCGAAAATAAAAACAGAATTTTAAAGAATTTTTAAAACAGAATTTTTAAAGAAAAAAGATTTAAAAACAGATTTTTTAAGAATATAAAAACAGAATTTTTGAAAGATTTAAAAACTGAATCTTAAAAAAAAAAAAAAAAAAAAGGGGGGGCAAAAACTGATTTTATAAAAGATTTAAAAACTGTTTTTTTTTTTAAATGTAAAAATAGAATTTTTGAAAAGAATTTAGAAGACTGATTTTTAAAGAAAATAAAAACTGAGTTTATTTTAAGGTTTGAAAAAAAGGGTTTAAATTTTGAAATAGAAAAAGATTTAATCTTTTAAAAGGAAAACATTTGAACTTGCAAAAATAAAGATCATATTTTTAAAAAGAGAAAAGACAGAATTTTTGTTAAGTAGAAGAAGTAAGATATGATTCTTATATTTTTAAAGCAATAAAAATATAATTTTTACTTCATAAGAATATTAAAAATATAATCTTTGTTTTTAGAATATGATCTTTATATATTGAATAACATAGTAAAAATTCGATTTTTACCTATGTAGAGAATACGGGCAACGGAAGCGACAAGAAGACGAAATAGGCGAAGATTTCTATTAAGGAAGAGTCGTGTTATTGGATAGCTATTGGTGAGAAATTCTCACTCTTCAATTTCTTTTTATATATATATGTGGAAATAAAAGTGAATTGCTATATATAAATATATATATATATTTATATATATATATATATATATATATATATATATATATATATACGCCCCCTCGTCCACAAACCATGGACGATATATATATTGGTTGAAATTGTTGTGAAAATTGGTTGACGGCAAATTGTTGTTTGGGATTGTTTGTGGTTGGTATTGAATTGATTGAGGTTGAAAAATACCCGTTTGTGATTGGAAAATATTTGGTTGAAACCACATGGGATTAGTTTGTGGAAATGAAATAAATATAAACATGCCGCCTGCGTGCGAATTAGATGCATGATCCCCATTGTCAAAAACCGCGAGGTTTTAAGGTAGAGCGAGGAGCCGTACTAGGGACGGTGCCGGTTTAACTACCCTGCCGTTATGCTGCCGAAATTTTGAATAATCTTTGTGTGTTAGAATTATTTTCATATGTTGAAATTATTTGCATGCATAGAAATTAAATCCATATGTTGAAACTATATCCATGTGTGGAAATATTCATGTGTTGAAAAGTGTTGTGTGAAAATAAAATTCATTTGTGAATGAATGAAGTGTATAAACAATAAAAATCACATTTTTATATATATATGAAGTATGAAAAATATTCGCCTTATATAAATAATTTCAATCATAAAAATCCCATCTTTCTAATATGAACAACATAAATAAATTGTCCATGTGTGGAAATACTCATTTGTTGAGAAATGTGTGTAGTGGAAAGGTGCATGTGTTGAATAAAAAGATTGAACGATAAAAATTACATTTTTATTGAAACTATGAAGTGTTGAAACCATACGTTGGTTGAATAAATATTTTAAATGATAAAAATATCATTTTTATCCTATGTGTGATATGCTAAAAATATGCAGACGTTGAAACAAATATTTGTGATAGAAATATTATTTTTAACATGCATAGGAACTAAATAAAATAGTCATGTGTTGGAATATATTTTAGTTCGCCAAAATTATCATCTTTGAAATGTGAAGTGTTAAGAATATCCACTTGTTCAAATAAACGTGCATGAGTTGAAAAATACATTAACTAGCTAATGATATGATTTTAGCCTATGCATGCGATATTAGAATGAGTGGTGTTTTTAGACCAAAGCAAATCAAATATGAAGTTGAATAGAAAATGATAAATGTTAGAAATTGTATATATGTGCATGCATATCTATTGAACAGGTTAAAGCAAAAAGGGGCTAGAGAAGAGGAATAAAATTTTGTGCCCGACAAATAGGTACACATTTACTGTTTGTTTGGGTGATGATTTTATGAGCCTGTTGGCTAGCCGCTTGGCTTTTTCTTTTTGAGATTAGAAGGACTAGGAACGCTATTTGCGATTTCCCGATGCCCCCGGTACAGGGGAGGTTATGGCGAAATTTTCCAAAATTTTAGGGTGTTAGAAAAATATTTGAAGTGAAAACGATATAGAAATTATTGAATGAACTATATTTATATAAATATATAAATATAAATAAAATTAAAACGAAACGTGGCCGTGCAGTTCATATTTTGAAACCGTGATTTCAAACGACTAGTGCGGAAGATCCGACCATTGGATTTTCTCGAACCCTCAACCGTTGGGTTCGCCTTGGAAATATCTTTCCAACGGCACCAACTTTGTGAAGATCCGACGGTTGGATTGTCTGGAATGTTTAATTCAAAATTAGTGAAAAACAGCGCCAGAAACGATTATATTTATATATATATATATATATATAAATATAATTAAATTAAATCGAATAACGACGCTGCAGTTCGTAAATTGAAATCGTAACTTCAAATGGTTAGTGTGGAAGATCCGACCGTCGGATTTTCCTAAAACTGAACCGTTGGGTTCGTTTTGAAAAGACCTTCCTAATGATGTAAAATTTGTGAAGATCCAACGGTTAGATTTTCCTATATGTGTAAAACAAAATTAGTGGAAAGCAGCGCCAGTGCATCAGCACGACCTGAAACGTCGTTTAATTAAATATGGCCGTTTTAAATTAAATAAAAATGGCGATATATCGTTATTAAGTGCTATAGACGATATAGAGTGAAAATAAACCAATTTTGTTGTGTTTGCTTGATATGTGATGGTTGAATGTATTTGACGTGAAAATTATAACTAAACAACTGAAATGTGAATGTTGAATAGTTCAACCCTGTGATTAATTGGTTTGAAAATCTAAATATACGTGGGTTATTTGAAAAGGCCGAGTTTATCTCATTTCAAATAACCGATCGACGTTGAGAAGTCGAAGAGTCGAAGACGACTGAAGACCGACGATCTCCACGTTGGATGGATGGGCGCTACTGATGCTCGTGATTGGAGTAGCTACCATGAAGGAATTGAAGTAGTAGCTGTCCAAACATAGTGTTGATTGTACGGATATGCGAGGAATTGGTGCCTCCGGTTTCGTTCAGACCCAGAACGGACTTGTAAATGGACTGTGTGTCTGACATTGGATTTTGTTCGTTGATTGATTGATCTCTGTTAAATATATATCTGTTTGGCGGCGGAGAATTTATTCTCTTGCTTAACGCCCTTCTCTGAGACGTACGAGCTTAGAGGTTATGTATTGACAGAAATCAGTCGCATGGAGTGGATTGCCTGTGTGGCACGCCTAAGTGGCATGTGATCAAGGCTTCTGTTGCAAACCAAAGTCTTGTGGTTGATGATCAAAGCATAGTCTGTGTGACGTAGCTTTGTGTATAATGTGAATTCGCGAGCCTCACACCTCGGTATGAGTCAAAAACGGGAGAGTGACTGCAGGGAGAGCACAACGTTTCTTTCTAGCTAAGGTGGTGTCAGTGACCTACCAGCCCTGACATTATATATACTTTTCACCTGTGTGGTTGTTGGAATGCGAGGCGCCTCGATATAGGTCTGTAAGGACCGGGAAACGTGTGTTCAGGAATAATTAATCCTCAAAAGTAAGAGAGGACCGGCCCTGAAGATCCAAGGATCATAGTGGGGTCCTGGGACATTTGCTAGAGTGTCTCGAATCGGAGAGGAGCTTGCCCCTTGCCTCGACTCATGAAGGAATCCAATTTCCAATACGAAATTTGCGGTTGTGATTGTATTACTAGTATGGCGACATAGTAGATGGTAGCTATGCCGCCTAGGATTGATATTTATGATTGAATCGCTTTTGAAACTTATATGCACTAGTAATAATATCAAACACCTTTGTTAATTCGTATGAAGCATCTTTGGCCATTATAAGGTAAAAACTCTATCCTCCGGCTTGCGTTGCATTGTGTGATGGGACCTGAGTCTTATAATGGCTTCATTTTAGAAAAAGCATTGCGTTGATTTAATCATTTACTTTACTTCATGCACGAGCACTCATTGGAGTAAACCCGTTCCGCGAAAGTGGCGTGGTCCTTTGATTTGCCATATTATTGTTGTTAATAAGTTGAATGGATTTCTCATACCAGTCCCATGACTGACTCGTAGTTTGTTTCACCTTGCAAACTCGGGTGCCCTCATTTTCACACGGGCAGCCTAGTTACAGGTTTCTGATGCACCTTTTGGCTCGTGGCGAGGCTTGACTACACTGTGCCGACTTGGATTTTCTCCGCCGTTATTGTATCTATATTATGATTCCGCCACTGGCGATGTAGACTGATATTCCTTTTGTGTACTCTTTATGTATGATTCCGCCTCAGGCGATGGTGACTGATTATGTATCATTATACACTAAGTTGTATCCTGTACTGTGCTTCTCTGATGTGATGTTATCTATATGATTCCGCTGTCATATGTGTGTAAATTATTCTAATTTCTGTTTATGCTATTATCTGTGATATGCTAATGATGATTAATGTGTTATATTCCAATGATTATCCTTAACACCGTGCTACGGGGTTTTGGGATCGTCACAGCTGGTATCAGAGCTTTGGTTAACCTTAGTTCTGGAGTCTAACACATTAAACACTTCGTCAAGATAGAATCAGTAGTATTCTAAGGCGAGTCGCTCATTAGAGATAGGACTAGTAAACTCCTAGAATGAGCTGAGCAGAATAGCAAAAACAATTGATCAGTCCATCGTTATCTTTCCGTAGGAATTTCTGCTTAACTATGCCAGTTGTTTCCTTTTCGAGGACGAAAAGTTTTAAGTAGGGGAGATTGTAATAACCCGGAAAATACGAGCCAATTTAAAATTTTTAAATTGATTATTTCAAAGCAATTTGAACCATTGAAATAGAATATTTCAATAAATTAGTGAATTAGAAATAGTAAGTCAGTTTGAAAATTTGAATTCGAACTTTGACCGACTGTGCAGGGTGGAAAATTGATATTTTGCAAACGGCCTCGGAATTCGACGAAACCACTTTTGTCGGGTCCGAGATGTCAAACTATTGGTAGGTTTCAAATTTCATAATTTTTCGAATCAATATGTGAGCGTGGCAAAAGAAAACGCGTTTGACCAGTTTCTGTTGAATTTAATCGACAGGGAATTGGCCATTTTTCAAACGGTCTTAGAATTCGACGAAACTAGTTTTGTTAGGACCGTATCGTCAATACGAAACTAGAAAATATTTTTCTGGAATTTTTCTAGTTAGTATGTGACCCCGGTAATTTGAAATGTACGTTTAAAATTCAATATAAGGATTTAAATGTAAATTTCAATGGAAACTGATTGTAACGATCAAACCAGCTTACGATACATATCCCATTGTGTTCGGAATGGGGGTAAAACGCTATGGACGACAGGCGGTGGGCCTCGTTTCGAGGTCGTATGTAAAAGTCAACCCTTGTGCAAAATTAAATAATTAAATAATAAAATAAAATAAAATAAAAACATTCCTTTCCCCTTTTTCTTCTTCATTGGCCCCCCCGATCATTTATCAGAAAGAGAAAAAAAAACCTAAATTAAATACGAGCCGCCGCCTTACTCTTGGGAGCCACCGCCGACGAAGACTTCGCCGAAGCCCCCACTGCCCGACCAACCTCCTCCTCCCACCGAACGACACCTCGAAACCCTCGCCCTCGCAAATCGAAGCAGCCCCCTCGTCGAAGCCTCGAACCCTGCCGCGACGCCTCCCTGAACCACCGAGCCCCCCAGAAACCGAGCCGCCCTCTTCTTCTTCCCTCCTCCACTTCGAGATCCACGGTGAGTGATTTAGTTAATTTATTTTTATTTTTATTTTAGTTTTATAAACTGATTTTTAAAGAAGGCAAAAACTGATTTTATAAAAGATTTAAAAACTGTTTTTTTTTTAAGAATGTAAAAACAGAATTTTTGAAAAGATTTAAAAACAGAATTTTTTTTTTAGAAAATAAAAACAGAATTTTTTTTTAGAAAATAAAAACAGAATTTTTAAAGAATTTTTAAAACAGAATTTTTAAAGAAAAAAGATTTAAAAACTGATTTTTTAAGAATATAAAAACAGAATTTTTAAAAGATTTAAAAACTGAATCTTAAAAAAAAAAAAAAGGGGGGGGCAAAAACTGATTTTTAAAGAAAGCAAAAACTGATTTTATAAAAGATTTAAAAACTGTTATTTTTTTTTAAAATGTAAAAACAGAATTTTTGAAAAGAATTTTGAAGACTGATTTTTAAAGAAAATAAAAACTGAGTTTATTTTAAGGTTTGAAAAAAAGGGTTTAAATTTGGAAATAGAAAAAGATTTAATCTTTTAAAAGGAAAAGATTTGAACTTGCAAAAATAAAGATCATATTTTTAAAAAGAGAAAAGACAGAATTTTTGTTAAGTACAAGAAGTAAGATATGATTCTTATATTTTTAAAGCAATAAAAATATAATTTTTACTTCATAAGAATATTAAAAATATAATCTTTGTTTTTAGAATATGATCTTTATATATTGAATAACATAGTAAAAATTCGATTTTTACCTATGTAGAGAATACGGGCAACGGAAGTGACAAGAAGACGAAATAGGCGAAGATTTCTATTAAGGAAGAGTCGTGTTATTGGATAGCTATTGGTGAGAAATTCTCACTCTTCAATTTCTTTATATATATATATATATATATGTGTGTGGAAATAAAAGTGAATTGCTATATATAAATATTTTTATATATATATATATATATACGCCCCCTCGTCCACAAACCATGGACGATATATATATTGGTTGAAATTGTTGTGAAAATTGGATGACGGCAAATTGTTGTTTGGGATTGTTTGTGGTTGGTATTGAATTGATTGAGGTTGAAAAATACCCGTTTGTGATTGGAAAATATTTGGTTGAAACCACATAGGATTAGTTTGTGGAAATGAAATAAATATAAACATGCCGCCTGCATGCGAATTAGATGCATGATCCCCATTGTCAAAAACCGCGAGGTTTTAAGGTAGAGCGAGGAGCCGTACTAGGGACGGTGCCGGTTTAACTAACCTGCCGTTATGCTGCCGAAATTTTGAATAATCTTTGTGTGTTAGAATTATTTTCATATGTTGAAATTATTTGCATGCATAGAAATTAAAGCCATATGTTGAAACTATATCCATGTGTGGAAATATTCATGCGTTAAAAAGTGTTGTGTGAAAATAAAATTCATTTGTGAATGAATGAAGTGTATAAACAATAAAAATCACATTTTTATATATATATGAAGTATGAAAAATATTCGCCTTATATAAATAATTTCAATCATAAAAATCCCATCTTTCTAATATGAACAACATAAATAAATTGTCCATGTGTGGAAATACTCATTTGTTGAGAAACGTGTGTAGTGGAAAGGTGCATGTGTTGAATAAAAAGATTGAACGATAAAAATTACATTTTTATTGAAACTATGAAGTGTTGAAACCATACGTTGGTTGAATAAATATTTTAAATGATAAAAATATCATTTTTATCCTATGTGTGATATGCTAAAAATATGCAGACGTTGAAACAAATATTTGTGATAGAAATATTATTTTTAACATGCATAGGAACTAAATAAAATAGTCATGTGTTGGAATCTATTTTAGTTCGCCAAAATTATCATCTTTGAAATGTGAAGTGTTAAGAATATCCACTTGTTCAAATAAACGTGCATGAGTTGAAATATACATTAACTAGCTAATGATATGATTTTAGCCTATGCATGCGATATTAGAATGAGTGGTGTTTTTAGACCAAAGCAAATCAAATATGAAGTTGAATAGAAAATGATAAATGTTAGAAATTGTATATATGTGCATGCATATCTATTGAACAAGTTAAAGCAAAAAGGGGTTAGAGAAGAGGAATAAAATTTTGTGCCCGACAAATAGGTACACATTTACTGTTTGTTTGGGTGATGATTTTATGAGCCTGTTGGCTAGCCGCTTGGCTTTTTCTTTTTCTTTTTGAGATTAGAAGGACCGGGAACGCTATTTGCGATTTCCCGATGCCCCCGGTACAGGGGAGGTTATGGCGAAATTTTCCAAAATTTTAGGGTGTTAGAAAAATATTTGAAGTGAAAACGATATAGAAATTATTGAATGAACTATATTTATATAAATATAATTAAAACGAAACGTGGCCGTGCAGTTCATATTTTGAAACCGTGATTTCAAACGACTAGTGCGGAAGATCCGACCATTGGATTTTCCCGAAACCTCAACCGTTGGGTTCGCCTTGGAAATATCTTTCCAACGGCACCAACTTTGTGAAGATCCGACGGTTGGATTGTCTGGAATGTTTAATTCAAAATTAGTGAAAAACAGCGCCAGAAACGATTATATTTATATATATATATAAATATAATTAAATTAAATCGAATAACGACGCTGCAGTTCGTAAATTGAAATCGTAACTTCAAATGGTTAGTGTGGAAGATCCGACCGTCGGATTTTCCTAAAACTGGAACCATTGGGTTCGTTTTGAAAAGACCTTCCTAATGATGTAAAATTTGTGAAGATCCAACGGTTAGATTTTCCTATATGTGTAAAACAAAATTAGTGGAAAGCAGCGCTAGTGCATCAGCACGACCTGAAACGTCGTTTAATTAAATATGGCCGTTTTAAAAAAAATAAAAATGGCGATATATCGTTATTAAGTGCTATAGACGATATAGAGTGAAAATAAACCAATTTTGTTGTGTTTGCTTGATATGTGATGGTTGAATGTATTTGACGTGAATATTATAACTAAACAACTGAAATGTGAATGTTGAATAGTTCAACCCTGTGATTAATTGGTTTGAAAATCTAAATATACGTGGGTTATTTGAAAAGGCCGAGTTTATCTCATTTCAAATAATCGATCGACGTTGAGAAGTCGAAGAGTCGAAGACGACTGAAGACCGACGATCTCCACGTTGGATGGATGGGCGCTACTGATGCTCGTGATTGGAGTAGCTACCATGAAGGAATTGAAGTAGTAGCCGTCCAAACATAGTGTTGATTGTACGGATATGCGAGGAATTGGTGCCTCCGGTTTCGTTCAGACCCAGAACGGACTTGTAAATGGACTGTGTGTCTGACATTGGATTTTGTTCGTTGATTAATTGATCTCTGTTAAATATATATCTGTTTGGCGGCGGAGAATTTATTCTCTTGCTTAACGCCCTTCTCTGAGACGTACGAGCTTAGAGGTTATGTATTGACAGAAATCAGTCGCATGGAGTGGATTGCCTGTGTGGCACGCCTAAGTGGCATGTGATCAAGGCTTCTGTTGCAAAGCAAAGTCTTGTGGTTGATGATCAAAGCATAGTCTGTGTGACGTAGCTTTGTGTATAACGTGAATTCGCGAGCCTCACACCTCGGTATGAGTCAAAAACGGGAGAGTGACTGCAGGGAGAGCACGACGTTTCTTTCTAGCTAAGGTGGTGTCAGTGACCTACCAGCCCTGACATTATATATACTTTTCACCTGTGTGGTTGTTGGAATGCGAGGCGCCTCGATATAGGTCTGTAAGGACCGGGAAACGTGTGTTCAGGAATAATTAATCCTCAAAAGTAAGAGAGGACCGGCCCTGAAGATCCAAGGATCATAGTGGGGTCCTGGGACATTTGCTAGAGTGTCTCGAATCGGAGAGGAGCTTACCCCTTGCCTCGACTCATGAAGGAATCCAATTTCCAATACGAAATTTGCGGTTGTGATTGTATTACTAGTATGGCGACATAGTAGATGGTAGCTATGCCTCCTAGGATTGATATTTATGATTGAATCGCTTTTGAAACTTATATGCACTAGTAATAATATCAAACACCTTTGTTAATTCGTATGAAGCATCTTTGGCCATTATAAGGTAAAAACTCTATCCTCCGGCTTGCGTTGCATTGTGTGATGGGACCTGAGTCTTATAATGGCTTCATTTTAGAAAAAGCATTGCGTTGATTTAATCATTTACTTTACTTCGTGCACGAGCACTCATTGGAGTAAACCCGTTCCGCGAAAGTGGCGTGGTCCTTTGATTTGCCTTATTATTTTTGTTAATAAGTTGAATGGATTTCTCATACCAGTCCCATGACTGACTCGTAGTTTGTTTCACCTTGCAAACTCGGGTGCCCTCATTTTCACATGGGCAGCCTAGTTACAGGTTTCTGATGCACCTTTTGGCTCATGGCGAGGCTTGACTACACTGTGCTGACTTGGATTTTCTCCGCCATTATTGTATCTATATTATGATTCCGCCACTGGCGATGTAGACTGATATTCCTTTTGTGTACTCTTTATGTATGATTCCGCCTCAGGCGATGGTGACTGATTATGTATCATTATACACTAAGTTGTATCATGTACTGTGCCTCTCTGATGTGATGTTATCTATATGATTCCGCTGTCATATGTGTGTAAATTATTCTAATTTCTGTTTATGCTATTATCTGTGATATGCTAATTTGCTAAAGAAATTGATGAATTTGCTAAAGGAATTGCTGAAATTTGCTGTATACGGTGAATTGGCAGAAATAGAGGTTCGATATTGTCTGTATTAAAATATATATCGACGATATCGCGCAGTTGACGACGATCGCGCGATAAGGTTTAAAATTTAATTAAATAACGAGCTGCAGCGGCGCGGCAGTTCGCGTTTTGACGTTTTGAACTTCAAGGGGTCGTCCCGGGTTCAAATTAAGTCGGATTTCCTCGAAACAAGAAACGTCGGGACCGGCTTGACGATATCTTTCCAATGGCAGAGAAAAATCCAGTTTTCGTCCTGTAGATTGTGTTTTATGTCCAAATCAAATTTTGGGAAAAGCAGCGCCACGAACACTTTTAAATATATAGCGCTGCGTATATATAAAGTAGACGGTTTTTAATATTTTAGATATCAGTTTGGCTTGGAATCCAACCCGTGATATTTTTCCTTGAAAATATATCATATTCTGGTCGTGTATGACCAACGACGGTATTTGAATTAGTTTAAATTGAAGTACTTTAAAATTGGGCTATTTTATTCAAATTTGGCCAGTTCAAAAGGGACATTTTTCAAACGACCTCTGTTTTCGACGAGATAAATTTTGTTGGGACCGTAATGACGAACTATTGCTAGATTTGCAAACGGTGCGTCAGTCAGGGTCATTCTGTGAGCGTGGCAAAATAAATTACAAAATAAATCGACCTATTTGGACGTGTACAAACGCTATTTGAGCATACGAGCACGGAATTCGACGAAACAAGATTCGTTAGGACCGTATTGTAAAAATATACTATGACGTCCAGTCGCGTGTCGAACGGGATTCGTATGTAAGCGCATCAGCGAATAAACAGAGTTAAAAATAGCGATAGACACGAAATAAATATCGTTGGTCAGCATCACTCGTCACGTCAACTTAAATTATGTTATTTTCAACTATATAAGGACCTAAAACCTCAGCCCATTCTAACCATTCATCAATTTCTTTAGCAAATTTGCAATAAATCCCTCGAATACAAAATCATTTATAACTTCAAAGCCGTGAAGAATTAGTATGGGCCATCTGAAGCAAATATGTAGATCTGGTCAAGATCTACATGCTAACAAAAATTTGGGTTGATCGGAGGTCCGAGGTGGCCGAAATTTGCGATGAATAGCAAAGAGGGGATTTCGTGTCCGGGTGAAATTCGAGCAAATGGGCTGATTTCGGGTGGCGAGGCCTTAGGGCTTTCAAAGAGGGGAGAAGGACCTTCGTTTTGGCTCTGGTCTCAAATCTTCTGGTGGTCGAAGGTTGAAGAAATCGCGAGATGAACGTGGGTGGTCGATTTGGGTTTGATTTCGGAAGTTATGGTCGGGTTTGGTCTGTTTTCCGACGACTGGGGGGGTCGAGCGCTGTCGTGGCTGAACCAAGGTGGAGGGGAGGTGGCAGCCGCGTCTACTGGCGGTGGTCCGGTGGCCCAGCTAGGTCTGTGGCGGCGGGGAATAGGGTTTAACCGGGAAACGATCGGGGCGAGTTTCCAGGCGGAGGGGGTGAAATTGGTGGACGGTGTCGCTGGCGTAGGGTGGCCGGGTGATGGGCGAGGCGTGGCGAGGAGCAGGCGAAGTTCCGGGGGTCGGAGGCGGCGGTTCTGGCCATCGTCGTGGAGGAATGTTTTCTCGATATTGAGAACGTAGAGAGAACGGGTTTCAAAAGGAAGGAGGGGGCAAACCGTGTTGACAAAGTCAAAGGATGCTGACTAGGCATGGGCTTAGCATTAATTAAGGTAAGGATTAATTAATTTATTAATTTAGTTTTAATTAAAAATCGTATAATGTATATAATCTTTGAACGAGCATAACTTGCGCATACGGTAACGAAATTTAACGAAACAAGATCCGTTGGGATCGCAGGGACGAGACCTATCCGATGGCACGGACTAGGAGTCAATCTGACACCGTTGAAAATTCAGCTAATTTTGGATGGTCGTCTCGGTTTAAATGCAACAAACGCGTCAACCGTTGACCAGAACAAACTCTGGTCTCACACCTTCTGTAATACTGTGATGTGGTACATTCACAGTTAAATATATTTTGCAATTTACAGTTTAAATTGGCTGATTGGATGCGATGGATGCAAATTGGTTGTTATCTTCTGATTGATCGCAGTTGATTATTTGTTTAACTCGTATATTGTTATCAACTGACATCTGTGATGCAGAGAAGGACAGGTTGGAGGGATCCGACCGGATTCCTCAAATAAACTGTATTTTTGTTTGTTGTACATATATATGGATTGTTCACATCGAGTGACACCAAAACTGTTTCAAATGTTAACAGTTGAATATACAACCATCGTTGTTGTGGTTAAGATCAACTGTTTGTATTGACTGAGTAAATGGGCAGTAATGGTCTAGTCGTAGGGTTTTGACATTGTTCTACCATCAAGGAAATTGACGGGGTTTCCAAGTTATAATTTATTTATAACTGAATTTTAAGTTATTTAATTATTTTATACGAGTATTTAAATCAGGAATTTAAATTAAATAAGTTAAATCGAGTTATTAAGAGAATTTGTTAAATGGTTTTGATCAGTTGAGAAGCAGAAATCAAGATATTCCATGGGTTGTTAAAAAGGGAAAATAATTATTTCAAACAATTAAAAGGTGACTCTAATTAATTTAGTTAATTAATTAATTTAAGAAAGGGGAAATGACAGTTGGGATTCAGTTAATAGTTAATTGATGTGTATAGTTGGTAAATCCACCGTTTCGAGTAGAATGGACAAAGGAAATAAATAGTGGTTTGAATATTCGTTAAAGTTCAACGAATAGTATTGGATATTAGTTAATCTTTGATTAACTATAATCTAAAGGGATAATTGAATTGGTTATTGTAAATAACCTTGATTATTATCGAGTAAGCTTGTAAACATGATAAAAATGCTATTTTGGGTTAAGATTAAAGTTAACTATATTTTGATATAGTAGATGTTAAAGCAAGTTATCCTTTAATTTAAAATGATTTAAAGTGGTGAATTCAATTTAATGCCAAGTAAGAATTTATTAAAGGGATTTGTAAAATCCAAGTTTCAACAAGATTTGATAATTGGAATTCATTTAACCAGTGATCAAATGACGATGAGGTTTAGCCAAAGAGGCGATAAAGGTTTATTATAAAATGTCCAAGTAGATGAAATCAAATTATGTGACTAGGGATTTATATTATAAATTAAAAGGTTTTAAGTGGAAGAATATTTGAAGTTAAAGTGATGTTTTAATGGATATTAATTTAGATAAAGGAATTAAGTAAAAGACTTTAAACGAGGATTTCAAATATAAGAAACAGTGGTGTAAACCCAGATTTGAAATCGAGATTTGTAAACGAGATTTGGATATTAGGGGTTAAGTGACAAACTAATACTATTCTGAGATACGAACGGGTTGAACAAGGTCTGAGAGGTAACTAAAATACCCCAACTCGTTGCTTGCTGTGTGCTTGGTCGCATGATAGGGGGTTCTCACTTCGCGTTAGGTGGCGGACGGGAGACTCTTACCCCTACATGTCCCGAAAGTGTGGGTTGGTTGTGAAGTCGAAAGGCTGGCCGTAAAATGAGTTGGTGGGGTACCATTGTAAGCCACGGGGGGACATTATCCCTCTACCTTGGGGTTGGAGGGATGGTTGAAAAGCCTACCGAAAATCCGCTGGGTCGTTACAGTGGTATTAGAGCTATTGGTTTAGTGATAACCTTGGCTCTGTGGTGTAACTCAATAGAGATGGGGTTAGTAATACCCTAGATTGAGTTGAGTGTATGTATATGAGAGAGCGTATTTGTAAGTTGATATAAAATTTATTTTATATTGTGTTGGCTTGCCTGTTGAATAGTTTATAAATTCTGGTCGAATCGTGGGACGCCACGACGTCGATAGGGGTTTCTAAATACTTGAACGGAAGAATTGACATAATATTGTTTTGAAAAGTGGGTAAATGAAATAATTTTGCCCAAACCTTATATTTTGTATAGAAAAGAAATTATTTTGTCGAAATATTGGGATATCTTGCTGTTTGATTGTTTTGGATGGGATAAAAACCAAATATGGGAATACAACTTGACTCGGTTAAGTAGGGCTGAGTTAGAATTGGATATGGTGTTGGAACTAAATCAAATACTTTGGAATTTGTTAATCGAACGAATAATTGAACGAGAAATCAAATCGATGTGAACCAAGTGATACTGGAATAAGTGAAACCAAAGTGAAACCAAATAAGAAACAATAATGTTAAATCCGAATGATTTGGTTGGATGGTTGCAGTGTTTGTTGGTTGTTTGATTATTGGATGGTTTGTGTAAGAATTCAGCAACAGTTGGATTAAGAAGTTGAAAACCAATTTGAAAATAAACAAGTTGGATAATAAAATCCAGATAAATAAACCCAAACGGATAATTAAAGAAATAAACAAAGTGATTATAAATCATTATAACCTTGTATAGATTGAACTGTGTGGAAAGTGGTTTGATATGAATAGTATGGATACTTTGAACCATAATTGACAAATTGTTGTGACGACTGATGAAATTGGTTTGAGTTGAGAACAGGTGAAGACAAGCCAGGTCAGTTTTAAATCAGCTCAAGAGGGAAAGTCTGGAGATATTTAAATCCAGTTTGAGAAGAGCTGCAAAATAATTAAGCAAGCTCGAATAAAATATATCGCTTATCGCATAATAACGCTCGCCAAAAGGTACGCTTACGCAATATGAAAATTTTGGATTTTGGGATTTGATTTTGAATTTTTCCGACCATGAGAGTCGATGTATACATATTTCTTGATCCTGCGATATTGCAGATGGTCCTCCGTGCAGGGGAGACTCTGCCGAAATTTTTCCAGGATTTAAGGAGTTAGAAATTTTTGGAAATTTTTGGGGAAATTATTTTATTTGAAATAAATTGGTTTTAAAACCCGTTGGGACTGTTTGAAATTAAATTCGAGTTTTCAAATTAAACATTTTGAAAAGATAATAGTAGACGACATTTCTTCTACTTAGCAATTTCGAAGACGAAATTATTTTAAGGGGGAAGGAATGTAACGACCCGTATTTTCCGCCGATTTATTTGAATTATTTTAAATATTTTAATTATTTAAAATATCGGTTCGAATTTAAATAATCGAATTTAACTGTTTAATTTAGAATATATTTATTTAAATAAATAATAAAATAATATTTAATTTCTAATTATTGGAAATTGCTGAAATTTGCTGTATACGGTGAATTGGCAGAAATAGAGGTTCGATATTGTCTGTATTAAAATATATATCGACGATATCGCGCAGTTGATGACGATCGTGCGATAAGGTTTAAAATTTAATTAAATAACGAGCTGCAGCGGCGCGGCAGTTCGCGTTTTGACATTTTGAACTTCAAGGGGTCGTCTCGGGTTCAAATTAAGTCGGATTTCCTCGAAACAAGAAATGTCGGGACCGGCTTGACGATATCTTTCCAATGGCAGAGAAAAATCCAGTTTTCGTCGTGTAGATTGTGTTTTATGTCCAAATCAAATTTTGGGAAAAGCAGCGCCACGAACACTTTTAAATATATAGCGCTGCGTATATATAAAGTAGACGGTTTTTAATATTTTAGATATCAGTTTGGCTTGGAATCCAACCCGTGATATTTTTCCTTGAAAATATATCAGATTCTGGTCGTGTATGACCAACGACGGTATTTGAATTAGTTTAAATTGAAGTACTTTAAAATTGGGCTATTTTATTCAAATTTGGCCAGTTCAAAAGGGACATTTTTCAAACGACCTCTGTTTTCGACGAGATAAATTTTGTTGGGACCGTAATGACGAACTATTGCTAGATTTGCAAACGGTGCGTCAATCGGGGTCATTCTGTGAGCGTGGCAAAATAAAATACAAAATAAATCAACCTATTTAGACGTGTACAAACGCTATTTGAGCATTCGAGCACGGAATTCGACGAAATAAGATTCGTTAGGACCGTATCGTCAAAATATACTATGACGTCCAGTCGCGTGTCGAACAGGATTCGTATGTGAGCGCAACAGCGAATAAACAGAGTTAAAAATAGCGGTAGACACGAAATAAATATCGTTGGTCAGCATCACTCGTCACGTCAACTTAAATTATGTTATTTTCAACTATATAAGGACCTAAAGCCTCAGCCCATTCTAGCCGTTCATCAATTTCTTTAGCAAATTTGCAATAAAGCCCTCGAATACAAAATCATTTATAACTTCAAATACGTGAAGAATTAGTATGGGCCATCTGAAGCAAATATGTAGATCTGGTCAAGATCTACATGCTGACAAAAATTTGGGTTGATCGGAGGTCCGAGGTGGCCGAAATTTGCGATGAACAGCAAAGAGGGGATTTCGTGTCTGGGTGAAATTCGAGCAAATGGGCTGATTTCGGGTGGCGAGGCCTTAGGGCTTTCGAAGAGGGGAGAAGGAGCTTCGTTTTGGCTCTGGTCTCAAGTCTTCTGGTGGTCGAAGGTGGAAGAAATCGCGAGATGAACGTGGGTGGTCGATTTAGGTTCGATTTTGGAAGTTGTGGTCGGGTTTGGTCTTTTTTCCGACGACTGGGGGGTCGAGCACTGTCGTGGCTGAACCAAGGTGGAGGGGTGGTGGCAGCCGCGTCTAGTGGCGGTGGTCCGGTGGCCCAGCTAGGTCTGTGGCGGCGGGGAATAGGGTTTAACCGGGAAACGGTCGGGGCGAGTTTCCAGGCGGAGGAGGTGAAATTGGTGGACGTTGTCGCTGGCGTAGGGTGGCCGGCTGATGGGCGAGGCGTGGCGAGGAGAAGGCGAAGTTCGGGGGGTCGGAGGCGGCGGTTCTGGCCATCGTCGTGGAGGAATGTTTTCACGATATTGAGAACGTAGAGAGAACGGGTTTCAGAAGGAAGGAGGGGGCAAACCGTGTTGACAAAGTTAAAGGATGTTGACTGGGCATGGGCTTAGCGTTAATTAAGGTAAGGATTAATTAATTTATTAATTTAGTTTTAATTAAAAATCGTGTAATGTATATAATCTTTGAACGAGCATAACTTGCGCATACGGTAACGAAATTTAACGAAACAAGATCCGTTGGGATCGCAGGGACGAGACCTATCCGATGGCACTGACTAGGAGTCAATCTGACACCGTTGAAAATTCAGCTAATTTTGGATGGTCGTCTCGGTTTAAATGCAACAAACGCGTCAACCGTTGACCAGAACAAACTCTGGTGAGTTAATTCTCACACCTTATGTAATACTGTGATGTGGTACATTCACAGTTAAATATATTTTGCAGTTTACAGTTTAAATTGGCTGATTGGATGTGATGGATGCAAATTGGTTGTTATCTTCTGATTGATCGCAGTTGATTATTTGTTTAACTCGTATATTGTTATCAACTGACATCTGTGATGCAGAGAAGGACAGGTTGGAGGGATCCGACCGGATTCCTCAAATAAACTGTATTTTTGTTTGTTGTACATATATATGGATTGTTCACATCGACTGACACCAAAACTGTTTTAAATGTTGACAGTTGAATATACAACCATCGTTGTTGTGGTTAAGATCAACTGTTTGTGTTGACTGAGTAAATGGGCAGTAATGGTCTAGTCGTAGGGTTTTGACATTGTTCTACCGTCAAGGAAATTGACGGGGTTTCCAAGTTATAATTTATTTATAACTGAATTTTAAGTTATTCAATTATTTTATATGAGTATTTAAATTGGGAATTTAAATTAAGTTAAATCGAGTTATTAAGAGAATTTAGTTAAATGGTTTTGATCAGTTGAGAAGTAGAAATCAAGATATTCCATGGGTTGTTAAAAAGGGAAATTAATTATTTCAAACAATTAAAAGGTGACTCTAATTAATTTAGTTAATTAATTAATTTAAGAAAGGGGAAATGACAGTTGGGATTCAGTTAATAGTTAACTGATGTGTATAGTTGGTAAATCCACCGTTTCGAGTAGAATGGACAAAGGAAATAAATAGTGGTTTAAATATTCGTTAAAGTTTAACGAATAGTATTGGATATTAGTTAATCTTTGATTAACTATAATCTAAAGGGATAATTGAATTGGTTATTGTAAATAACCTTGATTATTATCGAGTAAGCTTGTAAACATGATAAAAATGCTATTTTGGGTTAAGATTAAAGTTAACTATATTTTGATATAGTAGATGTTAAAGCAAGTTATCCTTTAATTTAAAATGATTTAAAGTGGTGAATTCAATTTAATGCCAAGTAAGAATTTATTAAAGGGATTTGTAAAATCCAAGTTTCAACAAGATTTGATAAATGGAATTCATTTAACCAGTGATCAAATGACGATGAGGTTTAGCCAAAGAGGCGATAAAGGTTTATTATAAAATGTCCAAGTAGATGAAATCGAATTATGTGACGAGGGATTTATATTATAAATCAAAAGGTTTTAAGTGGAAGAATATTTGAAGTTAAAGTGATGTTTTAATGGATATTAATTTAGATAAAGGAATTAAGTAAAAGACTTTAAACGAGGATTTCAAATATAAGAAACAGTTGTGTAAACCCATATTTGAAATCGAGATTTGTAAACGAGATTTGGATATTAATGGTTAAGTGACGAACTAATACTATTCTGAGATACGAACGGGTTGATCAAGGTCTGAGAGGTAACTAAAATACCCCAACTTGGTTGGCCTCACTATTATCAAGGAACCGTATTAGTTTGGTGTGAGTGAAGGTAAGGAATTGGTTTTATCTTATACAGGAAATATCGAACTCTAAGGAAAGGATTTGGGAAATTAATGATATTTCAATATTGGTTAGAAAGGGAATAAGAATATTGATTTCAAAGGATATCAAACAATTGTTATTTAAGTTAGAGTTGATCGAATATAGTATTTGAGGTAGAGATAGTCTAACATATTTATTCAAGAAGGTTTCCATTTCGTACGACTGCTAGCGTAATTCGCAGGGCTGCAGATAGCCTATGGCGGTCGGATGTTTCCTGAGGGAATCAGGCGTAACCATTGTGATCGCTGCGATCTAGAGTCAAGCGAATGGAATTAAGTCAAGTATTAGTTAATCGATAAGAGTAATTAAGTTAGCCGAGTTAAATAAGTCGGGTTAGTCAAGTTAGGATTAATAAATTAAAGTAAATCAGTCAGAGCTAGTAAAAAGGGGAAATTGGTTAAATCTATTTTAAAGAGATCGAGTTGTGTCTAGTGCTGAGTTAGCAAATTTATTGTATTCAAACATTTGATATTTGATAGTTAAAACACCGACTATCAAAACTAGACTAATACGCTTGTTGGTATGGAAAGTCCGGGATCGAATTATGTTCGAATACCATTCCGACCAACAATACGGGAAGACGTCGTTGAAGACAGAGCAAGGGAAGAACGTGGATCTTCCTAAGCGGAGGGATTACTTGATGAATATTCTCTGTGTTGCAACCAAAGTTATTCTGAAGTGATTCAGTCGTGGTTGGAATCTACGGATTGCAAGGACTTCTCGCTACTGATCCTTGGGGAAATTCCTATATGAGATGCAGTAGGAGAGTACCTTCGGTTCATCCTGTTCCTGGATGACTTGTATGGACGGATGTCTGACAGAGTATTTCCAAAAGGGTTTATATGCATTGATTTCTCCAACCGTACCATAGTTGATGGCGGAGAAATGGTTATTCTCTAGCCTGGTAGCTAGAGTTTGTTTGGGGACGTCAATCAAGTGTGATCTGGCCGATCTGATGATGTGGCACCCAAAGTATATGATGACCAGATGATTAAAGGTAAAGTTCTAGCCTCAAGCCTCATCAACCGGGAAATGACAAAAATCGGGCAGGCAGCGTGGCTATGTGGGTCGCTCCCATTAGGATGTATGATCACCTATCTAGAGAAATTCCTATTGCTTCTTTATCTATTCGATGCTGACCCTATTCGGGCAGACGGTTGCTGATCCCAACCGTCGGTGATATACATTCGATACACTCAAGCGAAATGAGTGGTCGGTCATGTGAGGGCCGGGTTGCAAGACGTTCTTGTTGAACCCAGTGTATTCGCCTCTAGAGATACACGTGCGGAAGGTGGTCCCATACCTTGTCAAGGTTGGAACCCAATATCCAATAAGCGCCCGCGGTTTTTGATTGTATACTATATACGTGGAGCGTGAGATGCAAGCGTTCCACTAGATTGTTAATTACTTGTATTTAGACATTATGATAATATCAGAGAAAGTTATGATTTCAAGAAATGGTTTGGGTTATAGTAAGGTAAAAACCGTCCGTGTTTATTTGTGGAATGGTATTACTATTATCCTTTGTTCAGAAAAGATTTCCAAAGTTAAACCAACCAGTTGTTGTTTCTGTGAATTGATCACTGATAGTATTCCAGACTGACCCGGTGTATTTTGTTTTAAATCAAATGTGCTCGGGTCAGACCAAGCATGTTTACAGGTTAGGTTGCGCTTGGAGTTTCAAGAGCTGGAAGCAGGTGGCTTCACCGCTAGTTATAGAAAGTTATTTCCGCTGTGCAGTTATATATGTTAAACTCTGATGATTGGTATGTATACAAAATTCTTTTGTATATCTGATATTATATTTTATCTGTTCCGCTGTGAGGTTCTGATGTGTTCTTCTTCTTTCTTCTATTCTAAAATTTCTTTCTTTCTTATCTCACCCTCTAAATTCTTTCTAAACTATCCAGTGTTTTCGGTGCTTGGAGGATCGGTATAAGATACAGTAATGGTATTTATGTCGGTTTTCGAGGCCGAAAATCCACTGGGTCGTTACAGGAAGTTCGTTAAAAACTTTTCGAAGATATATGGTCACTTAACGAAGCTTACAAAGAAGCACTCTAAATTCAAATGGACTCCAGAATGTGAGGAGGCTTTTGAGGAGCTAAAGTTAAGATTAACGACTGCTCCAGTGTTAACCATTAATGACGGCAATCAGGATTTAAAAGTCTGGACAGATGCCTCTAGAGAGGGCCTTGGTGCAGTACTAATGCAAAGTGGTCGAGTGACTGCTTATGCTAGCCGTCAGCTGAAGCCGCACGAGAAAAACTACGTGACTCATGATCTTGAGTTGTTGGCTATCGTATTCTCTTTGAAAATCTGGAGGCACTATCTTCTGGGTGAGAAATTCGAACTGTATACAGACCATCAGTCATTGAAGTATTTGTTCACTCAGAAAGACTTGAATCTGAGGCAGCAACGTTGGCTAGAATTCCTTGCAGGATACGATTTTGAGATTCTATACACCCCAGGGAAAGCCAATGTCATGGCCGATGCGTTAAGCCGAAAGAATGTAATGATCGCTAGCTTTATTATTACGACTTCCTTGATTGACAAAATATCTATTCTTCAGAAGGAGGATAACTTTATTAAGGATATTATCAAAAGGATTCAAAAAGGTGAACCCTCGTGTTTTAAAATAGATAAAGACGGAATCCTGAGATTGAAAGGAAGGATTTGTGATCCTGGCATCCCCAAGCTAAAAAGGGAAGTGTTAGACGAGTGTCACAAGTCCAAGCTGAGTATCCATCCTGGTGTGGCCAAAATGTATAACGAACTCAAGCGAACATTCTGGTAGAATGCTATGAAAAGAGACGTTTCAATATATGTTAGCCGATGCCCTACTTGCCAGCTAGTCAAAAGTGACCAACAGAAACTAGCTGGATTGTTGCAACCACTGGACGTTCCAGGTTGGAAGTGGGAACATATTTCCATGGACTTCATAGATGGTTTGCCCAGAACCAGAAAAGGAAATGACAGTATTTGGGTGATCGTAGATCGCTTAACGAAGACTGCCCATTTCATACCTGTCAGATCAAATAGAACTGCTCAAAGTCTGGCGCAGATTTACTTCAAGGAAATTGTAAGGCTACATGGAGTACCGCTCAGTATAGTCAGTGATAAAGATCCAATATTTACTAGCAAATTCTGGGAGGCATTTCAAGTAGAACTGGGAACAAAGCTGAACTTGAGCACCGCCTATCATCCTCAGACAGATGGTCAAACTGAGAGGGTGAATCGTATACTAGAAGATCTATTGCGGGCTTGTGTTCTAGATTTCGGTGGATCATGGGAAGACCATCTGCATTTGGCTGAATTCTCATATAACAAAAGCTACCAGGAGAGCCTGACAATGTCACCATTCGAAGCGTTGTATGGTAGACCGTGCCGATCTCCTGCTTGTTGGGTCGAACCCGGTAATAGACTTGTGTTAGGGCCTGAAATGATCTGAGAAGCTGCCGACAAAGTCGATTTCGTTAAGAAACGATTACTCGCCGCTCAAAGCCAACAAAAGAGCTACGCCGATAGGAGAAGAAGAGATATATCATTTGATGTTGGCGACTATGTATGTTTGAAAGTATCGCCGATGAGAGGAGTTATCCAGTTCGGTAAAACAGGGAAGTTGGCGCCCAAATTCATTGGTCCATTTCCTATTCTTGAACGGATTGGAACTCTCGCTTATAGGGTTCAATTGCCTGATTGGTTGCCTGGAGTGCATGATGTATTTTACATATCTCAACTTCGAAACTCATGATCCAAACTTGATCGTGGAAGAAGCAGCTCAACAGGATTTTGAAATTACTCCAGAATTAGCCGTGAGAAGAGAGTCGCTCAAGATTATCGGCAAAGAAACCAAAGAGCTGAGGAACAAGAAGGTTCACTTAGTCAAAGTGCAATGGAGTGGAGATCCGCGAGATTGTACTTGGGAAACTGAAGAGAGCATTCAGAAAGCCTATCCTAAGTGTCGAGTGGATATCTCTGATTGACTCCGGTGCAAGGTACATTTACCATACTTTGCATTACCAACTAGTTCTCTACTCTGTTGTTGTTTTCTTTCCATGGATGTGCATTTTTAATTCTATAGTCTGAATAATTTTAAAAGAGTATAGAAATTGATTAGTATATTTTTGAAAAGTTAAAAACAATTTGATTGTTGTTTGTGTTGTGTGATAGAAGACTTGATTAATTAAATTATTAAAACGTTAGTTAATTTAATCAGTACTAGAATGAATGGTAGAATTTATTCTATTAACTCACGCATTGAACTGATTTAGAGATAAATAGAAATATATATACATGTGCATTATTTATGTTTGAACAGGTAAATGGATAGCTATTGAGTAAAGAATTTATTTGCGTGCCTGACAAATAGGTAAACCTTAATGAGTTGGATGCGAAATATTATTATATCAACTCCTGTGAATGCCATTGGATGCGGAGTGCTGGTTGTTCTGTGTGTAATCATAAACGTCGCCATATGATAGTAACAATTAATTTTGAACTACATTACATGGCATACTTCTTGAAGATAGGCATACTTCATCATATACCACATAAGCATTTGGAGCTTGTGTGACGAGATGGAAGATTTACCATACGAGCGAGAGGCTTGTATGGCGATGAATATATTTTACAGGTTGAACTGATAACTGATATGACCATATAAAAAGGTAACGATAAATTGCCAAATTAATAAAACCCCACACGGGTCTGGAGTTGACAATAATCACATCTCTCTAGTCATTAGATACGGCACATGGATTATTTATTTCCCACACTGGACGAGGTGACGAGAATTTATTCTCTGGAGCAATTAAAATACACATTCCCTCAGGCTTTGACAGGGTGACGAGAATTTATTCTCTAGAGTTATTATCTATACACACTCCCCTGTAAACACTAGAATATATCACTATAAATATGTGTATGCTTTATAGGATTTATTGGGTACCTAATACGGCCCAATAAATTTCCAAACCCCTCCTCGTACAAAGGAGGTTATGGAGAAATTTTTCGAAAATTTCAGGTGTTAGCCAAATTTTTGAAGAAATTGAAAATTCTCAGAAACGAAAAGTTGGAGAATGGAAGCCAGATTGAACGTAGAGTTGATTAATCAAACCACTTTCGACTTTGTTCCTTTTCGGGGACGAAAAGTTTTAAGTGGGGGAGATTGTAACGACCCGGAAAATGTGGACCAATTTAAAATTTTTAAATTGGCTAAAATAGTGGATTTTAAATATTTAAAATAAATATTTTATATAATAGCAATGAAAAGTGAGTTTGAATCGACGTTTGAAAATAAATATAATTAATTCTAATTATAAACAAGGCCTGAAAAGGCGCGGTAGTTTCAAAATTTGAATTCAAACTTTGATTGACTGTACCGGGTGCAAAACAAAACGGATTTGAGTGAAACCAAAAATATTTAAATTTGTTAGTGAATACCTTCTAACGAATCTGAAAAATCGAAGTTTCATAGCGGAAAATAAAAGTTATGGCCAAATGAATTTTCAGAAAGGTCGCTATGGAATTTATATAGCCCGTGAAATTAGCCATTTTGCAAACGACCTCGGAATTCGACGAAACTACTTTTGTTGGATCCGGGATGCGAAGTTATTGCTAGGTTTCAAATTTCATAATTTTTGAAGCTAGTATGTGAGCGTGGCAAAGGAAAATGTGTTTTGGTCAATTATAGTAAAATTGGATCGACCAGAAAAGGGCCATTTTACAAACGGTCTCAGAATTCGACAAAACTAGTTTTGTTGGGACCGTATCATCAAAACATAGCCAGATTTATTTTTCTAGAATTTTTTGAATCAGTTTGTGGCCCTGGAAAATTGAAATGCACGTTCAAATCGAATATTGAATGTTATATATTTTAAATTAAGGGAAAACTGACTGAAATAGTCGAATAGGCCTACGAACCATATCCCATTGTGTTCGGAATGTGGGTAAAACGCTAGGGACGACAGTTGTTGGGTTTGAATTGGTGTTCATGTGTGACAAGGGGTATTTTCGGATTTTTAAAACTTTATAAATAAAAAAAAGTCACTGGTCCACATCAGCCCCCCCCCCCCCCCCCCCGACTTTCTTTCGCCCCGTAGCTCGATCGAAGGCGGAAAACCACTCCCCCGTTCCCGTTCATTTTCAGATCAATCCATGCAATAAAAACCCATCCTCCAGTTGAAGATATTATAGAGCTAGGGAAGATCTTCAAATCCATATATAGTTTGGATTTTTTTCGTGCAGAATTGGAGGAGAATTCGAGCTCGAGAGTCGAGCCCTTCATCTCGCCGCCGCCGTCTGCTAGAGCCACCGAACTGGCCCCACTTCCTGGCGCACGTGCGCCTCTCCTAGCTCTACGCTGCGGCGCTGGCCGATCGTCCTGAAGTTGCACGGATTTCGAGAAAAGTGCAAACCTAGTTTTGAACGAACGTGTGAGGTAACGGCTGAAACTATTTAATAGCAGTTTAAAGTGCTACGATTTTTGATTTCACTGTAAAGATCATATCCTTTTCGTTTGTTGATGAAATTCAGTGAAACAAGAGACAGTGGACTCGTGTGGACTCCTTCTACATTCTAGAAGAGAACGCATATTTTTCTGAGTCTTCTGCTATTTTTGGTTGAGTGGAACCCAAGGTGAGATTTCTAATTTATAAACGATATGGAAAACGATGATGTATAAATTATATAGTCGATGTATGAGTTATATAAGCGTTGTACACCTCTTGTATAAGCGTTGTATAAGTTGTACGTTCGATATATAAGTTATATATGCGTTATAAAAATTATATACGTGTTGAATAGACGTGAAATGCTTATATATAAATATATATATACGCCCCTCGTCCACAAACCATGGACGATATTTATTGGTTGTGATTGGTGTGAAAATTGGTTGATTACGAATGGTTGATTAGAATTGTTTGTGGTTGAAATTGATTGATTGTGGTTGAAAAATACCCGTTTGTGGTTGAGAAATATTTGGTTGAAACCACACAGGATTAGTTTGTGGAAAATGAAAAAAAAATATACATGCTGCCTGCGTGCAAACTAGATGCATGATTCCCCATTGTCGAAAGCTGCGAGGCTTTAAGGTAGAGCGAGGAGCCGTACTAGGAACGGTCCCGGTTTTAACTACCCTGCCGTTATGCTGCCGAAATTTTGAATAATATTCATGTGTTAGAGTTATTTTCCTGTGTTGAAACTATATTCGTCTGTTGAATAGTAAACCTTCATGTGTTGAATAGAAATACGTTCGTTGAATCATATTCAAGTGTTGAATGGTATTCGTGTTTTAAATAAATTGTTTTAACAATAAAAATTACATATTTAATCTATATATATAAACTATAGAAAACTTTCATGTGTTGAATAGAAATTCGTTCGTTGAATCATATTCATGTGTTGAATGGTATTCTGTTTTAAATAAATTGTTTTAACAATAAAAATCACATTTTTACTCTATACATACAAACTATAGAAAACCTTCATGTGTTGAATCGATATTCATTCGTTGAATTGAAATTCATATGTTGAATGGTATTCGTGTTTTGAATAAATTGTTTTAACAATAAAAATCACATTTTTACTCTATATATACAAACTATAGAAAACCTTTATGTGTTGAATCGATATTCATTCGTTGAATTGAAATTCATGTGTTGAAGGGTATTCGTGCTTTGAATAAATTGTTTTAACAAAAAAAATCACATTTTTACTCTATATATACAAACTATAGAAGACCTTCATGTGTTGAATCGATATTCATTCGTTGAATTGAAATTCATGTGTTGAATGGTATTCGTGTTTTGAATAAATTGTTTTAAATATAAAAAATCACCTTTTTATCTATATATATAAACTATAGAAAAATTGTTTTATAATAAAAATCCTATTTTTATCATCAATATGAACTATATAAAATAATCTTGTTTTGAAAGAAATTGTTTTATAATTAAAAACATATTTTTATTACCTATATGAACTATATAAAATAGTCGTGTTTTGAAATAAATTGTTTTACATTAAAAATCACATTTTTATTATATACATGAATTGTTAAAAATAGTGAAGTGTTGAAATAGAAGACAGTTAGATAAAAATATCATTTTTATCTAATGTATGAAAATCATATAGTTTTGAAATCGAAGAATCGATATATATATATATATATATATATATATATATATAGAGGGAGAGAGAGAGAGAATTGAAATATATCGAATAACGAAGCTGCATTTCGTATTTTGAAACTGTGATTTCAAACGATTATACCGGGAGATCCGACCATCAGATTTTCCCGAAACCGCAACCGTTGGGTTCGCTTTGGAAATATCTTTCCAACGGCACCAACTTTGTAAAAATCCAATGGTTGGATTGTCTGGAATGTTTAATTCAAATCTGAAGAAAAACAGCGCCAGAATCGATTATATATATATATATAATTATATTAAATCGAATAACGACGTTACAGTTCGTATTTTGAAATCGAAATTTCAAACGATTATACCGGGAGATCCGACCGTCCGATTTTCCCGAAACTGGAACTGTTGGATTCGTTTTGAAAAGATCTTTCTAATCAAGTAAATTTTGTGAAGATCCAACGGTTAGATTTTCAGATATGTGTAAATCAAATCTAAAGAAAAACCGCACCACGGCCGCGTTATGGCCCGAAGCATCGTTTTGAATAAATTGGCTATTTTAAATTAGATAAAAATAGCGATAAATCGTTATAAAATATTATAAATGATATGGTTGTGAAATTTAGAAATTAACTGAAGGTTTGCTAAGTCGAATGGTTTCCCGGATTTTGATCTGATGTTTGTTTCGGCCTTCGGGGTTAATATTTGGGAAATCGTTCTCTTACAGATTGACGGTTAGTGACTAATGAATTGAAATGATGCGTATGTATGTTTATGTTACACTTGTTTATTATATACGCGAGTTGCTCAGAAAGACCGGGTTTATCCCATTCTTAATAACTGAATCGACGATAAGAAGTCGAAGATGAAGACGGGGGTTGAAGACCGATCTTCACCTCGTTTGGATGGTAACTGATGTCCTGATTAGGAAGCGTCCCGAAATATGGATAATGAGTGGTGATTGTCCAGATGTACGTGGAGATCGATGGATATGCGAGGTATTTAGTGCCTCCGGTTTCGTTCAGACCTAGAACGGACTTGCAAATGGACGGTGTGTCTGACATTGGAATTTATTCTGTGTGATAGATAGCCATCAGTTGCATGGTGTGAATTGCCTGTGTGGCATGCGAAGATGCGGAGATCAGGGCTTCTGTTGAAAAGCAAAGTCTTGTGGTTGATGACCAAAGCACCACTTGTGTGGCGTAGCTTTGTGTATAACGTGAATTCGCGAACCTCACATCCCGGTATGAACCAGAAACGGGAGAAAGGACCTCAGGGAGGACATGCGTTTCTTTCTAGTTAGAGATGGTGTCGGTGCTTAAACTGGCTGACATTTATATTATTTTCACCTATGTGGTTGTTTCTGTTGCGAGGCGCCTTGGTAATATCGGTCGATCTGGGACCGATGGAGTCATTCTTTGGCTCACTTACGCCCCACATGGTGGGGAAACACATTGTTCATGAATTTTAATCCACACCGGTGGACCGACCCTGACGATCCAAGGGCCCACCTGAGTCTGGGTCCTGAGGGGCGGGCTAGAGCGTCTAGAAGTCGGTAAGGACTATATTTTGCCTTGGTTCAGGATGGAAATCCAATTTCCAAATATGACATCGTGCGGTTTTGATTGTATACCTATATATGGCGACATAGTGGTATGGGGCATTAATGCCGTCTATGATTGATACTTATGATTTGAGATTGTTTTTAAAAAACATATAAGCACCAGTAATAATATCAAATGCCTTTGTTTTATTCCTATCAAGCATATTTTGGCCGTTATAAGGTAAAAACTCTATCCTCCGGTTTGCGTTGGATTGTGTGATGGGAACTGAGTCTTATAATGGCTTCATTTTTATAAAAAGCATTGCGATGTTTAAAAGAATGATTTGTTTTAAAGCACTGGCAATCCAATGGAGTAAACCCGTTCCACGAAAGTGGCGTGGTCCTGTGATTAGCCATATTATAAAGGTGTTAAGTAGATTTCTCATACCAGTCCCATGACTGACTCGTAGTTTGTTTCACTTTGAAACTCGGGTGCCCCTTTTTCTACACGGGCAGCCTTGTGTTCCGGTTTAGCAGGCTTTTCTGGATAGCTGGAGCTGAAGATGAATTCTATCATTTATCTCCTTTTATGCTCTTCAGCTCCTATTGTACATATTTTGTTTGTTTTCTGCTGTAGACATTTATGTATAGCTGAACTGTATTTGTACTAAGTATGATCCTGTATACTGTGTAACTCTGATGATTACGTTTATCCAGTATATTCTATTGTGCATTATCTGGTGTATTTATTTAATTCTGTTCTGCTGTTATCTGTTTATGTGTTGTATTCCAAAGATTACCCCTGCCGCCGTCAGTACGGGGTTTGGGGTCATCACAATATTTAATTCTGAAATAATCAGAATTGGCTGAAGTGGCGATATGGTGTGAACTGGATCATCTGTGATATTTAATTCAGCTTGGAATTGAATTAGAATAACGAATATATTATTTGAACGACAGTTTGAATGTATAATTATATATAATTAAAATCGAGCTTGAAATGGCGCTTTAGTTCGTAATTTGGCGATTTGAAATTCAACTGAATGTGCAGGATTCGTTTTAAGCTGGATTTCTGTGAAACAAGAAATGTGTGGAGCTGGTGGAGTATATCTTTCTAGTGGAAGAGAAAAATCGGGATTTCATCATGTAGATTTTGATTTATGTCCGTCGCTGTGGAATTCCTTTATAATTTATAAAGGAATTATTTATATTTTAAAAAGGAATTTCAATATAAATCGAATATCGGGTTGACCAAGATTGAAATATCAAGTTAGAAATCTATATGGGATTTTTCTGAGCTGTATGGTATTCCACAGTGAATATAGACGATAATATTTATTTTTTAAAATATTTAATTTAATTATATTTAAATATATTTAAATATATTTAAATATATTTATATATTTAAATGGGTCATCCAAAGCGTTAAAAATAGTCAGTTTTGCAAACGACCTCGGAATTCGACGAAACTAATTTTGTTGGATCCGCAATGTTAAATAGTTGTTAGATTTCCAGTTTCGTGATTTTTAGAGTCACTGTGTGGCCATATGGATTTTTATAGTTAGAAACAGTTAGTATTTCGACGGTTAAAAATACATTGTGCGAGCATATGAAGTCGGAATTCGACGAAACCAGTTTCGTTGGGACCGTAATGTCAAACTGTAACTGCATATCCAGTTTGGTGATTTTTGGGTATCGTATGTGATCGTATGAATTTTTAGAAGGGCAAGGATGTATATAAAACATAAAAGAAAATATCTAAACAAAATATCTAGATATTTTGTCTTCCTATAAATACACCACCCTTAACCCTTAAACCTAATTCTCAGTCAACCAAAAACTTGCGCCGCTGTTTTCATTTTACAGCAACATTTCGTGAGTTAGAAAATCAAGAAAATTTAAAAGAAAATAGAAATCAAATCTCTAAAATAGTGAATCATACATATACAAGTTCCTAATGAGGTTCTTTTCGTTTTGGTATGAAAATCATGTTACTCGATGGCATTCCTGGAGTTCGACGTTTTGTTGAGCAGTGGCTAGGGCTCGGTTTATAACATGGAATAGGTGATGGTAGGTCTTAGCGAAGGGGTAGTTGAGTTCCTGGAGGCAAGGCGCAACAGTTGGTGGTGTCGAAGGGGACTTCGGCGGTCACTGGCGAAATGCGACAGGAAATATCGAAGGGATGGGCTACAGGTCGGTTTTCTCATAGGGGTGTCGAGTGGATCATGAATGGTATCGTCGGAAAGAGGATGGGCTGAGAGGATTATTCATGATTTTTGTGTGATTTTTAGATGAGAGATGGAGGAGCGGTTTATGGTGGAAAGGTGGGCAATGGCGTGGCTGGAGCTTGTCCAAGGAATCAGAGAAGAAGCTAAATGGAGCGGGTTCGGGTTTAAGATGTTAGCGGGCTAATATTGCAATGGGTAAAGCCCATTTAGTTTTTATTCCATGTTTAATTATTTAAAATTGTATATTAACTTCGTAAGGTCATAATTTCGCCATATGGTATCAGAATTGAACGAAACAAGATCCGTTGGGATCGTATGGACGAGAGCTCCACAATGGAACTGATTGGGAGCGAATCGGGACTCGTTACAATTTATGGCGAAATAAATTATCCGACTAAATCAAAGAACGCAAACCGATTATTAAACGGTTAACGCGCCAATGTGAGTAAATCTCACTAACTCTAAACAGTTTATAATTTCATGTTGTATTTTTAGAACTGTTAATTATTGGCTGATTGACTGTGTGTTGATGGTTTGATTGAACTGCTAGTCAGTTAGTTGAATTTCTATATTTGATTCTGTTTAACAGAATATATCATATGGAACTGAAAGTGATGTTATCTATATTGTTTAACATCTGTGATGCAGGGAAACAGGTTGGAGGAACCCAACTGGGTTCCTCAACATTTATTTTACTGTTTTATATATTGTGATATATAATCTGTTGTCGATTATATGTGTTTGGACGATACTGATCATCGTGATTTGATATGTTGAGCACCATAACATACTAAAATGTTGATAAGGGAATATTTCCAAAGTGAGATTTGAAAATAAAATATTTATAAATGGAATATTTATAAATAAGAAATATTTATGAATAGAAATATTTATAAATTGGAGATATTTAGAAAAGGGAAATTATAAAATCAAAGAATAGATTTGAAAAGGAAATATTTGCAAACCATTTGCAAATAGAATAATAGAAAAGGAAATATTTGTAAATCATTTACAAATAGAGTTGATTGGAAATATTTAGAAAATAGATAGAGTTATAAAAAAGGAAATTTGTTTATAACTGAATAGGATGTTATAAAAAGGAAACCGTTACTAAAAAGGAAATCATTTGTAAAGTGAAGAACCGTTACTAAAAGTAAATCTTTATAAATGAATAGTTTATTTGATGGAGTTAATCGAATATAGTTTATTCGAATAGAATCAATCGAGTAAATCGAATATTAGTAGTTCGAATAAAATAAAAGGAGTTATCGAATATTAGTTATTCGAAGAAGAGTTAAATTGTGACGAAAAGGAATCTCGCTCGATCCGAACCGGTCGCTAAACCGACCCAGACCGTTCGAAAACGCCCTATCGTTTGAGAACAAGACAAATCAGAATGCATACAAAAGAACATTTCATTGCATATTACAACAATGCAGCAGATTACAAGAATATACAGAGTATAAACAAATAAATATTACACAGAAATATCAGAGATTTAAATTACATTTAAATACATCGCAGCGGAAAATAATGCAATACACAACTAGAAGGAGATATACGGATACAAAGCTTTACGGATATTGTTCCAGCTGTAAACCAGGATCCTGTGAATATAAATCTGCAAAACCAAAACTACTAGCTTTCCATGTCAAAATAAGGGCACCCAGAGTTTGGGTTAAAACAATAAACCCCAAGTCAGTCATGTGACTGGTGTGAGAACTAAAACAGTTAATAATCTTTATTTTAAAGTTAGGTAAATCAAGGGACCACGCCGTATAACACGGAACGGGTTTCCTCCCAAGAATACCAGTGCATAAAACAACAGCGCAATGCTAAATAAAGAAAACTGAAGCTGTTATAAGACCCAGGTCCTATCACATAATGCAACGCAAGCCGGGGGATAGGGTTTTTCCTTATAACAGCCAAAGAATGCTTGATACGTTAAAAAGAAATCATTTGATACTATTATAAGTGCATTGTGTATAAAACAACTTCAAATCATAAGTATCAATCATAGGCGACATGAGCGTCCCATGCCACTATGTCGCCATATATAGGTTATACAATCAAAATCGCAAAGTCGCGTATTTGGAAATTGGGTTTCCATCTATGAACCGAGGCCAGGGATCGTCCTCAACCGATTCGAGACGCTCTAGCCCGTGTCTCAGGCAAGCGCGCAGGCAAGCCTTTGAGCGACAGGGCCGGTCCACCGATGTGGATTATTATGCCTGAACAATACGTCTCCCCGCCCTTTGGGGCGTCAATGAGCCAACGAATGACTCCATCGGACCCGGATCGTCCTATCAAACCGAGGCGCCTCGCAACAGCAACAACCACACAGGTGAAAAGTATATAAATGTCAGGGCTGGTAGGTCGCTGACACCACCCTAGCTAGAAAGAAACGCATGCCCTCCCTGAGGTCCTCTCCCGTTTTTGGTTCACAACCGGGGTGTGAGGCTCGCGAATTCATGTTACATAAAGCTGTGCCACACAGGCTGTGCTTTGATCATCACCACAAGACTTTGCTTTTCAACAGAAGCCTCGATCAATTGCCACTTAGGTATGCCACACAGGAAATTCACTCCATGCGTTTGATATCCATCAATATATAACCCCTGAGCTCGTACGTCTCAGAGAAGGGCGTTAAGCAAGAGAATAAATTCTCCGCCGCCAAACAGATATATATTTAATAGAGATCAATCACACGGACTAAAATCCAATGTCAAACACACAGTCCATTTACAAGTCCGTTCTGGGTCTGAACGAAACCGAAGGCACCTAGTACCCCGCATATCCATCGATCTCCAAGTACGTCAGGACGATCACCAACTGTTTCCATCTTCTTGGGTGTACAGCCCAATCAAGATCATCAGTAATCACCCAAACGACGTGAAGACCTCCGGTCTTCGACCATCGTCTTCATCTTCGACTTATCGTCGTATCAGTTATTCAGAATGGGATAAACCCGATCTTTCCGAATAACTCGCATATATTTTAAATAAGTGTTACACAAACACAACATACGCCTGATTCCAATTCATCAGTCACTAACCGTAAATTAATCAAGAGAATAATTCCCCAAATATTAACCCCAAAGGCCGAAACCAACATCAGATCAATATCCATAAAACCATTCTGCTTGGCTAACCGACAGTTAGTTTCTAAATTTCACATTCATAGGGAAAGGTTCCCATTAATTTTATCAAAGATAAATTCTTTATATTTATTCTTTAATCTATCCTTTTGAATTTCGATTCAACTAGTCGGGATTAATGAAACTTACCGAAGTAGTTATTTGTTTTAATTCCCCAATCCCAACCTATTCATCCCATGAAGTAAAACTGGTAATACTTCATATCTAACACCATGGTGTTATCGGTAAATTCAATTACCATTTCACGTTCAAAATCTAATTAAAGATTTAACTATTGCCTGGAGCAAAACTGGTGATACTCCATTCTCGATCATTTCAATCTAATTAAAGATTCATTAAAACTCCACTTAGTTTTAATCATTAACTGGGTTAAAGAATCAGTGTCATTTAAAACACGTTTCACGATAGACCCAAAATCACATTCATTAATTATCGGGTTAAAGAACAAGTGTTATTTAAAACACCGTCCACGATAAACCCAAAAATCAATATTGATTCAATTCCAATTAAATATTATTTAATTGGTACACTTCATTAAATCTAAATAAAAAGATTTAATCTTTTCTCAACTGGGTTCAAGAACAGTGTTAGTCAAAACACCATTCACGACAAACCCAAATCACATTTGATATTCAATACAAGGCTCTGAATAGAAAATATATCGGCTTATATTCAATATCAAATTCTACGATTAACAAATGTCGTGTTGGAAATAACGATATAAATTTATATCTTTCAAATTTCCATAACAACATCTGTATAATCACGAATTCCAATATCGAAATATTACGAAGACAATTTCGATTCAAATCCACTCCAATGCAATCATTGGAAATTCTGGTTATTTTTAAAATCCTTTTCTAATTCAATTTGTTTATTTAAAAATAAATAGAATTATAATTCTAGTTCAAAACTAGTTCATTTCGATAAAAATCTATTTTTATCTTTTCAAATATGGAGTTTTTCATCCCAATCCTTACTAAATCATTTCTTATGATTTTACACAAATTATTACCATTTTTAATAATTTTATCAAGGCCCGTACAGTCGATTTCCATCAATGGCCATCGAACTGCACTTACAACGACCTTTTTCAAATATGATTTGGACATAATTCCAAATCTAACCGTTAGATATCAAATTTCAAATATTCGTTAGAAAGCTCTTTTCGATACGAACCCAACGGTTCCGGTTTTTGGAGAATCCGACGGTCGGATCTCCCGTAATGTCCGTTTTAAATAAATGGTCGAAATTCATGAACTATCGCGGCGCGGCGCGTTCTATTCAGGCCATTATATTATATATATAATATATATTTCGTCGATTTCTATTTAAAACGAGTTTTATAAATAGTTTTAAATTTGTTTCAAAAACAATTTCAACTTCCATTTCAATCCAAAGCAAAATTGAATTCTTCTTTATAAATTCGTTTTAAAATTTATTTCTATTCAATTCAAATTTCGAATTCAAAATATTCTTTTTACTTTCATTTCTATTTGATTTCAATTCAAATTGATTTTAATTCGATTCGAATTCATTTCGTTTTCTATTCAATTCGAATTCATTTCGTTTTCTATTCAATTCGAATTCATTTCGTTTGCTATTCAGTTTAAATTGAATTCGTTTTCTATTCAATTCATTTCGAAATCGTTTTCAATTCAATTCATTTTGAAATCATTTTCAATTCAATTCATTTCGAAATCATTTAAAATCGATATAAATATCGTTCACGTCAAAATGGCGTCAATCTAATCAACACGGCTTCATATATTTCTATTTTCAAATATTCTATTTCAAATATTTCCTATTATCAAAATATTTGTTATTATCAAAATATTTCGTTCAACACATGACTAATCTCAACGGATGAGTACAGTCAACACATGAGCCTTTGTTTTATATTAATAAAGATGTAAATTTTATTACTAAAATATTTCGTTTAACACATGACTAATCTCAACGGATGAGTACCGTCAACACATGAACCTTTATTATATATTATTCTTTATTTTCTAAATTGAAATGAGGCCCAATCAATCACCATATAATGTTAATTATATGGATTTTCATACATCACACGTATATAATGCATTGAAAAATAATCAACCATCAACCAAAGTGCGCTACACTGTATAAGCATCAAATATAGATATCTAACACTTATAACAGCCTGTCAATCAATCGATCGACATATTTAATCAATCAGGATGAGTGAACTTCAAATTTCATCTCAACACACGTGTGGGGTTTCAAACAATCAAACACATATTTTAGTTGAGCGGTTGGGCGATGTGTAAAATTTATCGTCCCAATCCATGTCCTTCAAATAGGTGTACATAAACAAACCGTCTGGTTTGTAAATGAATATTTATTTATTCATATTCATGTTAAAAATTATATTTTTAATAATAAAACATTTTATTTTAACATATGAATTTCTATTCAATTCATTTATTCAATAAAATGATATTTTTATTTTTCTAACTTATTTTAGAAAATTTCGGCGGCATAACGGCACGATACTAGAAACGGGACGAGGCCTAGCCTTATCCCCGGTCTAGTGAAGGCCCACGCCATTCACACATCAATCAAATCAATTTCATTTCACCAAACAATTCAATTCAAATCCAATGAATCTAACCAACTACACAACCAAACAATTTAACAAACAAGCCATCCATGGTCTGTGGATGACGGGTGTCGGGTGCTACTAAACACCGTCTGCATCCTAGTATATATATATATATATATATATATATATATATATATATATATATATATATAACTAGAAAATTAAATCAAAGAGTGAGAAATTCTCACAGATAGCAATCCAATCATCTTGACTCTTCTTTGGTAGAAATCTTCATCGTTGTCGCATTTTTGTCATCTTCGTTGCTGTAGCCACTACATATGTAAAAATCGAATTTTTACTTTGTTATTCAATATATAAAAATCGAATTTTTATTATACTATTTTCTATATAAAAATTTCGCCTTTTCAAATATAAAGATTTCTTCTTTTCAAAAATAAAGATTCGCCCTTTCAAAAATAAAGATTCGCCTTTTCAAAAATAAAGATTCGCCTTTTCAAAAATATCATTCTAAAAATCACATTTTTATTTTGCTACATATGCAAAGATGATAATTTTAATATTCCTATCATGTAAAAATTATATTTTTAAATTCTCTACATAAACAAAAATCATACTTCTACGCCTTCTATATAGTAAAGATTATTTTTTTTAATACTTTAAAAATATAAAAATCATATTTTTAATTCTTTAAAAATATAAAAATCATATTTTTAATCTTCATAAAACTATTTTCTCATATCATTAAAAATCAAACCTTTCTATACGTGAAAATAAATCTTTCTATACGTGAAAATAAATCTTTTTATAATTAAAAATCTCGTCTTTCTCATAATAAAAATCCAATCTTTGTACTCAAACTTTTTGAATCAAATAAATTTCAGATTTTATAATAAATAAATTTCAGATTTTATAATAAATAAATTTCAGATTTTATAATAAATAAATTTCAGATTTTAAATTAAAGAAGAAAAATTACCTTTCTCCGTTAATTTCCTGGATTGGGGTGCTGCGTCTTCGATTCGCGACTGAGGGGGGGGGTTTACTGCTGTTAAACTTCAAAGGGGGGGGGGGGTTTGCTTGCATCCTAACAGGAGGTGGAGGGGATGCGGTTGAAGGAGAAGAGGGGATCGAGGTGGGGCGCCAGGGGGAGGTCGGAGTCTGGGCTCGTGGTGGTGGTCGCGGGGGAACTTGGGGTAGGGTTGGGTTGCGTTCGGGATTAGGAGGAGAGGAGGAGGTCGGGGAAGAAGAAGAGGGGGCGGCGGTTGACTGCGAGGTGGCGGCGGTTTAAGGGGAGGGCGGCGGCTCCTTCTTCTTTTTTTTATTCTCTGGTTCGAAATGGATCGGGGGGGGGGGGGCTTGGAGGAGTTTAAGGGACGAAAAGTTTTTTTATTTTATTCTTATTATTTATTTCAAAATAGTTGACTTTTACATACGAATCTCAAATCGAGCCCAACGACTATCGTCCATAGCGTTTTACCCCCATTCCGAACACAATGGGATATGTATCGTAAGCTGATTCGGCTGTTACAATCAGTTTTCGTCAAAATCAACATATACTTCTATATATTGAATTTGAACGCGCATTTCAATTTACCGGGGTCACGTACTAACTAGAAAAATTCCAAAAAAATATTTTCTAGCTTCGTATTGACGATAGGGTCCTAACAAAACTAGTTTCGTCGAATTTTGAGAGCGTTTGAAAAATGGCCAATTTCCAGTCGATTAAAATCAACTAAAACTGGTCAACCACGTTTTCCTTTGCCACGCTCACATATTGATTCGAAAAATTATGAAATTTGAAACCTAGCAATAATTTGACACTGCGGATCCAACAAAACAGGTTTCGTCGAAATCCGAGGTCATTTGCAAAATGTCTATTTTTAAGGGCCTGAATTCCATAGCGACTATTCAGAATTTTCAACTGGACATATCTTTTGATTCCCGCTATGAAATTTAAATTTTTCGGATTCGTTGGAAAGATATTCACAATTAGATCCCATTATTTTTGGTTTCACTAAAATCCGTTTTATTTAGCACCCGGTACATTCATTTGAAGTTTGAAATCGAATTATCAAACTACCGCGCCATTTTCAATTCCTTTTATAATTAAAATAAAATTTTATATTCTAACGACGATCTATATAAATATATATACATTATAAATATATTCAAAATAAATTTCTCGTCGATTTTATTTAAAATAATCTATTTTAAATGTTCAAAATTCGTTAAAATTGCCAAAATAAAAATTTTAAACTGGCCCAGATTTTCGGGTTATTACAATCTCCCCCACTTAAAACTTTTCGTCCCCGAAAAGGAACAAACTCGAAAGTGGTTTGATTAATCAACTCTACGTTCGATCTGGTTTCCATTCTCCAACTTTTCAGTTTCTGAGAATTTTCAAAATTTCAAAAATTTGGCTAACACCCTAAATTTTTGAAAAATTTCGCCATAACCTCCCCTGCACCGGGAGCCACGGGAAAATCCCGAAATTGCCATATAGGCCTTCTGATCTCAAAAAGAAAAAGAAAAAGCCAATCGGCTCATAAAATCATTATCACCCAAACAAAACAGTAAATTATGATAAACATGTACCTATTTGTCGGGCAAAAAAATTTTATTCTTCTGCTCTAGCCTCTTTGCTATGACCTGTTCAATGTAAGTACAAGTATATGCAAACAAATGCGACCAATTTTCAATATAATTCAATATGTGATTCAGTTAGGCTAAATGGCTAAAAATTAGCAAACAAATAAACAAACAACACAAACATCAATCAATTAGTGAATTAGAGTTTCAAATTCATAATTTTGATACATATACAAAAATCATGTTTTTGATGTCAAATCACAACAATAGGCCCTATCTAATTTTTGGCTCTCACACCAGTCAATAGGAAATATATAGATATTACACGTTCGTCACTCGAATATAAATTCTGATGATGATATATCAATCATCAGAATCACCCCCGGGCGACTAGAGTGTAATTCTATATCTATCCAGTATATTAAAATTTCGAATATACGTTTGCAAGGCGCATATGCAATATCTTTATATACTGGACTGTCCAAATCAATATAAAATAAATAATCAAATACAAATAATTGATTTTAAATTTTCAAAACAAAATTGGTTTTCATTTTTATTTTAAAAATTTACTCTTCACACTCGTTCTAGGATACTACTGATCCTATCTCTAACGAGTCATTCTAATTGGATATTACTAATCCAATACCTGATGATTCTTTCGTATGGTTCTAATGTATCCTGTTCTCTGAGCTTTGTAAACCAAAGCTCTGATACCAACAGTGACGAAAAGGAATCTCGCTCGATCCGAACTGGTCGCTAAACCGACCCAGACCGTTCGAAAACGCCCTATCGTTTGAGAACAAGACAAATCGGAATGCATACAAAAGAACATTTCATTGCATATTACAACAATGCATCAGATTACAAGAATATACAGAGTATAAACAAATAAATATTACACAGAAATATCAGAGATTTAAATTACATTTAAATACATTGCAGCGGAAAATAATACAATACACAACTAGAAGGAGATATACAGATACAAAGCTTTCCGGATATCGTTCCAGCTGTAAACCAGGATCCTGTGAATATAAATCTGCAAAACCAAAATTACTAGCTGCCCGTGTCAAAATAAGGGCACCCAGAGTTTAGGTTAAAACAATAAACCCCAGGTTAGTCATGTGACTGGTGTGAGAACTAAAACAGTTAATAATCTTTATTTTAAAGTTAGGTAAATCAAGGGACCACGCCGTATAACACGGAGCGGGTTTCCTCCCAAGAATACCAGTGCATAAACAACAGTGCAATGCTAAATAAAGAAAAATGAAGCTGTTATAAGACCCAAGTCCTATCACACAATGCAACGCAAGCCGGGGGATAGGGTTTTTCCTTATAACAGCCAAAGAATGCTTGATACGTTTAAAAGAAATCATTTGATACTATTATAAGTGCATAGTGTATAAAACAACTTCAAATCATAAGTATCAATCATAGGCGACATGAGCGTCCCATGCCACTATGTCGCCATATATAGGTTATACAATCAAAATCGCAAAGTCGCATATTTGGAAATTGGGTTTTCATCTATGAACCGAGGCCAGGGATCGTCCTCAACCGATTCGAGACGCTCTAGCATGTGTCTCAGGCAAGCGCGCAGGCAAGCCTTGGAGCGACAGGGCTGGTCCACCGATGTGGATTATTATGCCTGAATAATACGTCTCCCCGCCCTTTGGGGCGTCAATGAGCCAACGAATGACTCCATCGGACCCGGATCGTCCGATCAAACCGAGGCGCCTCGCAACAGCAACAACCACACAGGTGAAAAGTATATAAATGTCAGGGCTGGTAGGTCGCTGACACCACCCTAGCTAGAAAGAAACGCATGCCCTCCCTGAGGTCCTCTCCCGTTTTTGGTTCACAACCGGGGTGTGAGGCTCGCGAATTCACGTTACACAAAGCTGTGCCACACAGGTGTGCTTTGATCATCACCACAAGACTTTGCTTTTCAACAGAAGCCTCGATCAATTGCCACTTTGGTATGCCGCACAGGCAATTCACTCCATGCGTTTGATATCCATCAATATATAACCCCTGAGCTCGTACGTCTCAACGAAGGGCGTTAAGCAAGAGAATAAATTCTCCGCCGCCAAACAGATATATATTTAATAGAGATCAATCACACGGACTAAAATCCATTGTCAAACACACAGTCCATTTACAAGTCCGTTCTGGGTCTGAACGAAACCAGAGGCACCTAGTACCCCGCTTATCCATCGATCTCCAAGTACGTCTGGACGATCACCAACTGTTTCCATCTTCTTGGGTGTACAGCCCAATCAAGATCATCAGTAATCACCCAAACGACGTGAAGACCTCCGGTCTTCGACCATCGTTTTCATCTTCGACTTATCGTCGTATCAGTTATTCAGAATGGGATAAACCCGATCTTTCCGAATAACTCGCGTATATTCTAAATAAGTGTTACACAAACACAACATACGTCTCATTCCAATTCATCAGTCACTAACCGTAAATTAATAAAGAGAATAATTCCCCAAATATTAACCCCGAAGGCCGAAACCAACATCAGATCAATATCCAGAAAACCATTCTTCTTGGCTAACCGACAGTTAATTTCTAAATTTCACATTCATAGGGAAAGGTTGCCATTAATTTTATCAAAGATAAATTCTTTATATTTGTTCTTTAATCTATCCTTTTGAATTTAGATTCAACAAGTCGGGATTAACGAAACTTACCGAAGTAGTCATTTGTTTTAATTCCCCAATCCCAACCTATTCATCCCATGAAGTAAAACTGGTAATACTTCATATCTAACACCATGGTGTTATCGGTAAATTTAATTACCATTTCATGTTCAAAATCTAATTAAAGATTTAACTATCGCCTGGAGCAAAACTGGTGATACTCCATTCTCGATCATTTCAATCTAATTAAAGATTCATTAAAACTCCACTTAGTTTTAATCATTAACTGGGTTAAAGAATCAATGTCATTTAAAACACGGTTCACGATAGACCCAAAATCACATTCATTAATTATCGGGTTAAAGAACAAGTGTTATTTAAAACACCGTCCACGATAAACCCAAAAATCAATATCGATTCAATTCCAATTAAATATTATTTAATCGATACACTTCATTAAATATAAATAAAAAGATTTAATCTTTTCTCAACTGGGTTCAAGAACAGTGTTAGTCAAAACACCATTCACGACAAACAAAAATCACATTTGATATTCAATACAAGGCTCTGAATAGAAAATATATCGGCTTATATTCAATATCAAATTCTACGATTAACAAATGTCGTGTTGGAAATAACGATATAAATTTATATCTTTCAAATTTCCATAACAACATCTGTATAATCACGAGTTCCAATATCAAAATATTCCGAAGACAATTTCGATTCAAATCCACTCCAATGCAATCATTGGAAATTCTGGTTATTTTTAAAATCCTTTTCTAGTTCAATTTGTTTATTTAAAAATAAATAGAATTATAATTCTAGTTCAAAACTAGTTCATTTCGATAAAAATCTATTTTTATCTTTTCAAATATGGAGTTTTTCATCCCAATCCTTTCTAAATCATTTCTTATGATTTTACACAAATTATTACCGTTTTTAATAATTTTATCAAGGCCCGTACAGTCGATTTCCATCAATGGCCATCGAACTGCACTTACAGCGACCTTTTTCAAATTTGATTTGGACATAATTCCAAATCTAACCGTTAGATTTCAAATTTCAAATATTCTTTAGAAAGCTCTTTTCGATACGAACCCAACGGTTCCGGTTTTAGGAGAATCCGACGGTCGGATCTCCCGTAATGTCTGTTTGAAATAAATGGTCGAAATTCACGAACTGCCGCGGCGCGGCGCGTTCTATTCAGGCCATTATATTATATACATAATATATATAATATATATTTCATCGATTTCTATTTAAAACTAGTTTTATAAATAGTTTTAAATTTGTTTCAAAAACAATTTCAACTTCCATTTCAATCCAAAGCAAAATTGAATTCTTCTTTATAAATTCGTTTTAAAATTCATTTCTATTCAATTCAAATTTCGAATTCAAAATATTCTTTTTACTTTCATTTCTATTTGATTTCAATTCAAATTGATTTTAATTCGATTCGAATTCATTTCGTTTTCTATTCAATTCGAATTCATTTCGTTTTCTATTCAATTTAAATTCAATTCGTTTGCTATTCAATTTAAATTGAATTCGTTTTCTATTCAATTCATTTCGAAATCGTTTTCAATTCAATTCATTTCGAAATCGTTTTCAATTCAATTCATTTCGAAATCGTTTAAAATAGATATAAATATCGTTCACGTCAAAATGGCGTCAATCTAATCAACACGGCTTCATATATTTCTATTTTCAAATATTTCCTATTATCAAAATATTTGTTATTATCAAAATATTCCGTTCAACACATGACTAATCTCAACGGATGAGTACAGTCAACACATGAACCTTTGTTTTATATTAATAAAGATGTAAATTTGATTACTAAAATATTTCGTTCAACACATGACTAATCTCAACGAATGAGTACCGTCAACACATGAACCTTTATTATATATTATTCTTTATTTTCTAAATTGAAATGAGGCCCAATCAACCACAATATAATGTTAATTATATGGATTTTCATACATCACACGTATATAATAGCATTGAAAAATAATCAACCATCAACCAAAGTGCACTACACTGTATAAGCATCAAATATAGATATCTAACGCTTATAACAGCCTGTCAATCAATCGATCGACATATTTAATCAATCAGGATGAGTGAACTTCAAATTTCATCCCAACACCCGTGTGGGGTTTCAAACAATCAAACACATATTTTAGTTGTGCAGTTGGGCGATGTGTAAAATTTATCGTCCCAATCCATGTCCTTCAAATAGGTGTACATAAACAAACCGTCTGGTTTGTAAATGAATATTTATTTATTCATATTCACGTTAAAAATTATATTTTTAACAATAAAACATTTTATTTTAACATATGAATTTCTATTAAATTCATTTATTCAATAAAATGATATTTTTATTTTTCTAACTTATTTTAGAATATTTCGGCGGCATAACGGCACGATACTAGAAACGGGACGAGGCCTAGCCTTATCCCCGGTCTAGTGAAGGCCCACGCCATTCACACATCAATCAAATCAATTTCATTTCACCAAACAATTCAATTCAAATCCAATGAATCTAACCAACTACACAACCAAACAATTTAACAAACAAGCCATCCATGGTCTGTGGATGACGGGTGTCGGGTGCTACTAAACACCGTCTGCATCCTAGTATATATATATATATAACTAGAAAATTAAATCAAAGAGTGAGAAATTCTCACAGATAGCTATCCAATTATCTTGACTCTTCTTTGATAGAAATCTTCATCGTTGTCGCATTTTTGTCATCTTCGTTGCTGTAGCCACTACATATGTAAAAATCGAATTTTTACTTTGTTATTCAATATATAAAAATCGAATTTTTATTATACTATTTTCTATATAAAAATTTCGCCTTTTCAAATATAAAGATTTCTTCTTTTCAAAAATAAAGATTCGCCCTTTCAAAAATAAAGATTCGCCTTTTCAAAAATAAAGATTCGCCTTTTCAAAAATATCATTCTAAAAATCACATTTTTATTTTGCTACATATGCAAAGATGATAATTTTAATATTCCTATCATGTAAAAATTATATTTTTAAATTCTCTACATAAACAAAAATCATACTTCTACGCCTTCTATATAGTAAAGATTATTTTTTTAATACTTTAAAAATATAAAAATCATATTTTTAATTCTTTAAAAATATAAAAATCATATTTTTAATTTTCATAAAAATATTTTCTCATATCATTAAAAATCAAACCTTTCTATACGTGAAAATAAATCTTTCTATACGTGAAAATAAATCTTTTTATAATTAAAAATCTCGTCCTTCTCATAATAAAAATCCAATCTTTGTACCCAAACTTTTTGAATCAAATAAATTTCAGATTTTATAATAAATAAATTTCAGATTTTATAATAAATAAATTTCAGATTTTAAATTAAAGAAGAAAAATTACCTTTCTCCGTTAATTTCCTGGATTGTGGTGCTGCGTCTTCGATTCGCGACTGAGGGGGGGTTTACTGCTGTTGAACTTCAAAGGGGGGGGGTTTGCTTGCGTCCTAACAGGAGGTGGAGGGGATGCGGTTGAAGGAGAAGAGGGGATCGAGGTGGGGCGCTGTGACGGCCTGGAATTTCGCTCGATCCGGATCAGTCGTTAAACCGATCTAGACCGTTCGAAACCCCTGAACGTTAAGAACAGGACAAATCAGAACACAAACAGAAGAACATTTCATTTGTATATTACAACAATGCATCAGATTACAAGAATATACAGAGTATAAATGAATAAATATTACACAGAAATATCAGAGATTTAAATTACATTTAAATACATAGCAGCGGAAAAATAATATAAAGCACAACTGAAGGTGATATACGGATACAGAGCTTTCCGGATATCATTCCAGCTGTAAACCAGGATCCTGTGAATATAAATCTGCAAAACCAAAACTACTAGCTGCCCGTGCGGAAAATAGGGGCACCCAGAGTTTAGGTTAAAACAATAAACTCCAGGTCAGTCATGTGACTGGTGTGAGAACTAAAACAGTTATTTAAAACTTTACTTTCAAAGAGAGTGATTCAAGGGACCACGCCGTATAACACGGAACGGGTTTCCTCCCAAGAAGATCAGTGCATAGAATAAACAGCGCAATGCTTTTTCGAAAAATGAAGCTATTATAAGACCCAGGTCCCATCACACAATGCAACGCAAGCCGGAGGATAGGGTTTTCCCTTATAATAGCCAAACATGCTTGGTACGTTTAAAACAAATCATTTGATACTATAATATGTGTATAGTGTCAAAACATTTCAATCATAAATATAAATCATAGACGGCATGGGTACCATATATCATGTCGCCATACTAGTTCTACAATTAAAACCGCAATACACGTATTGGAAATTGGATTTCCGTCATGAGTCGAGGCAAGGGGCAAGCTCCTCTCCGCGTTCGAGACACTCTAGCAAATGCCTCAGGATTACGCACACTGGGTAACCCCTGGATCTTCAGGGCCGGTCCTCACTTACGTTAGAGGATTAGTTATTCCTGAACACACGTTTCCCGGTCCTTACAGACCTATAATCGAGGCGCCTCATCCAACAACCACAAAGGTGAAAAATATATATATGTCAGGGCTGGTAAGTCACTGACACCACCAAAGCTAGAAAGAAACGTGTGCTCTCCCTGCAGTCCGTATCCCGTTTTTAACTCATACCGAGGTGTGAGGCTCGCGAATACACGTTATACACAAAGCTGCCACGTAGGCGTGCTTTGATCATCAACCACAAGACTTTGCTTTTCAACAGAAGCCTTGATCATTGCATCTTAGTATGCCACACAGGCAATTCATGCCATGCGACTGATGTCCATCGATATACAACCTCTGAGCTCGTACGTCTCAGAGAAGGGCGTTAAGCAAAAGAATAAATTCTCCGCCGCCAAACAGATGTATATTTAATAGAAATCAATCAGCACAGAATAAAATCCAGTGTCAGACACACAATCCATTTACAAGTCCGTTCTGGGTCTGAACGAAACCGGAGGCACTTTCCTCGCATATCCATCCATCTCCATGTACGTCTGGACGACCACCAACTATTTCCATCCTCTTGGGTGTACTGCCCAATCAGGATCGTCAGTAATTATCCAAACGATGTGAAGACTTCCGGTCTTCAACCACCGTCTTCATCTTCGACATATCGTCGAATCGGTTATTCAGAATGGGTATAAACCCGGCCTTTCCGAACAACCCGCGTATATTGAAAACAAATTTTACACAAACACAACATACGCCTCATTCCAATTCATTTGTCACTAACCGCAAATTAGCCAGAGAACAATTTCCCAAACATTAACCCCGAAGGCCGAAACCAACATCAGATCAATACCCAGGAAGCCATTCTTCTTAGCCAACCTACAGCTAGTTTCTAAATTCCACATTCTTAGGGAAAGGTTCCCATTAATTTTATCCAAGATAAATTCTTTAAAATTTATCCTGTAATCTTCCTTTGGATGTCATTTAAAACCAAATTATGGTTTTTCCAACTAGTCGAGATTAGCGAACCACAACGAAGTAATTATTTATTTTATTTCCCAATCCCGACCTATTCATCCCATGAAGCAAAACTGGTAATACTCCATATCTAACACCGTGGTGTTATCGGTAAAATTAATTACCATTTCACGTTCAAATCTAATTAAAGATTTAACTATCGCTTTGGAGTAAAACTGGTAATACTCCATTCTCGCTCATTTTCTAAATTTGATAATTTAGATTATGGATTCACATTTCAATCTAATTGCAGATTCATTAGAACTCCTTTTACTGGGTTAAAGAACTAGGTGTTATTTAAAACACAGTTCACGACAAACCCAAATCACATTCTATTCGTTATCGGGTTAAAGAACTAGTGTTATTTAAAACACTGTTCACGATAAACCCATTTCAAATTCAATCAAATATATTAGAAATCCCGATTATTTAAAACCCCTTTTAAATCTAATTTGTTTATTTAAAAATAATTAGGTTTTAAATTTAGTTCAAAACTAGTTCATTTCGATAAAAATCTATTTTTATCTTTTCAAATATGGAGTTTTTCATCCTAATTCTTCCCAAATCATTTCTTATGATTTTACATAAATTATTACTATTTTTAATAATTTTATCAAGGTCCGTACAGTCGATTTCCAACAACGGCCATCGAACTGCACCTATAGCGACCTTTTTCGAATTTGATTTGGACGTATCTCCAAATCCAACCGTTAGATTTCAAATTTCTGATATTCGTTAGAAAGCTCTTTTCGATACGAACCCAACGGTTTCGGTTTTAGGAGAATCCGACGGTCGGATCTCCCGTAATGTCCGTTTGAAATAAATGGTCGAAATTTACGAACTGCCGCGGCGCGGCGCGTTTTATTCAGGCCATTATATTATATATATAATATATATAATATATATTTCGTCGATTTCTATTTAAAACGAATTATATAAATAGTTTTAAATTCATTTCAAGAACCATTTCAACTTCTATTTCAATCCAAAGCAAAATTGAATTCTTCTTTAAAAATTCGTTTTAAAAATTCATTTCTATTCAATTCAAATTTCAATTAAATTTGAATTTATTTCAATTCGCTTTCAATTCAATTTGAATTCGTTTTCAATTCAATTTAATTCAAATTGGTTTTATATTCGATTCAAATTCATTTTCTATTCAAATCAAATTCGTTTCGTTTTCTATTTGAATCAAGTTCATTATATATTCAATTTGAAATCAAATTGGTTTTCTATTCCATTCAAATCGAAATCGTTTTATATTCAATTCAAATCGAAATCGTTATATATTCAATTCATTTCGAAATCGTTATATATTCAATTCATTTCGAAATCGTTTTATATTCAATTCATTTCGAAATCGTTTTATTCGATATAAATATCGTTCGCGTCAAAATGGCGCATCACTATTTAACACGGCTTTATATATTCTATTTCAAATATTTCTTTTTGTCAACACACGACTAATCTCAACGAATGAGTACCGTCCATGTGTGACTATTTTTGTTAAATTATTTCGTTCAACATATGACTAATCTCAACGAATGAGTACAGTCAACACATGAACCTTTATTTTATATTGATAAAGATGTAAATTTTATTATAAAAATAATTCGTTCAACACATGACTAATCTCAACGGATGAGTATAGTCAACACATGAACCTTTATTTTATATTGATAAAGATGTAAATTTTATTATAAAAATAATTCGTTCAACACATGACTAATCCCAACGGATGAGTATAGTCAACACATGAATCTTTATTTTATATTGATAAAGATGTAAATTTAATTATAAAAATAATTCGTTCAACACATGACTAATCCCAACGGATGAGTATAGTCAACACATGAACCTTTATTTTATATTGATAAAGATGTAAATTTTATTATAAAAATAATTCGTTCAACACATGACTAATCCCAACGGATGAGTATAGTCAACACATGAACCTTTATTTTATATTGATAAAGATGTAAATTTTATTATAAAAATAATTCGTTCAACACATGACTAATCCCAACGGATGAGTATAGTCAACACATGAACCTTTATTTTATATATTCTTTATTTTTCAAATTGGAATGAGGCCCAATCAATCACCATATAAAATTAATTATATGGATTTTCATACATCACATGTATATAATGGCATTGCAAAATAACCAACCATCAACCAAAGTGCACTACACTGTATAAGCATCAAATATAGATATCTAACGCTTATAACAGCCTGTCAATCAATCGATCGACATATTTAATCGATTAGGATGAGTGAACTTCATATTTCATCCCAACACCCGTGTAGGGTTTCAAACAATCAAACACAGATTTTATTCGTGCAGTTGAGCGATGTGTAAAATTTATCGACCCAATCAATGTCAGTCAAATCAGTGTACATAAACAAACCGTCTGGTTTGTAAATGAATATTTATTTTATTCACTTCACGTTAAAAATTATATTTTTAACGATAAAACATTTTATTTCAACTTATGAATTTCTATTCAGTTCATTTACAAAATAAGAATGATATTTTTATTTTTCTAACATATTTTAGAAAATTTCGGCGGCATAACGGCACTATACTAGAAACGGGACGAGGCCTAGCCTTATCCCCGGTCTAGTGAAGGCCCACGCCATTCACATATCAATTTTAATCAATTTCCAATTCAACCAATCAATCAAATCCAAATCAAATAACCTAACCAACTACACAACCAAACAAACAAGTCCATGGTATGTGGACGGGTGTCGGGTGCTACTAAGCACCGTCTGCATCCTAGTATATATATATATATATATATAACTAGCAAAAGAGAAATTTTGAGTGAGAAGTTCTCACCTATAGCTATCCACTAACACGATTCTTCCTCAATAGAAATCTTCGCCTATTTGTTGCTTTCGTTGCCTGTATTCTCTACATAGGTAAAAACGAATTTTTACTATGTTATTCAATATATAAAGATTGCATTTTGACTTCGCTATTAAATATAAAGATTATATTTTTATTATTCTTATGATGTAACAATTATATTTTTATTGCTTTAAAAATATAAGAATCATACCTTACTTTTTCTACTTAACAAAAATTCCATCTTTTCTATTTTTAAAAATATGATCTTTATTTTTACAAGTTCAAATCTTTTCTATTAAAAGATCAAACCCTTTTTCTATTTCAAAGTTTAAACCCCTTTTTTTCTTCAAAGTTTAAACCTTTAAAATAAAACCAGTTTTTATTTTCTTATCAAATCAGTTTTTTTTTAAAATCTTTTCAAAAATTCTGTTTTTACATTCATTTAAAAAAAAATGCAGTTTTTATCTTATCTTTTTTTTTTAAAATGCAGTTTTTTTCTTCTTTTTAAAAAAATGCAGTTTTTAAAATCTTTTAAAAACAGTTTTCACAATCCTTTTTAAAAATTCTGTTTTTTATTTTCCTTTTAAAACAAACAGTTTTCAATTTTAAATTTCTGTTTTTAAAACTCTTTTATATAAAAAAAAACAGTTTTAAAACTTTATAAAAAAAACAGTTTTTATAACTTAAAATAAAAATTCAGTTTTATTTTCTTTCAAAAAAAAATTCTGTTTTAAAAACCTAAAACAAAAATCAGTTTTTGTTCTTTTATAAAATTCAGTTTTAAACTTTTTTTTTTAAATCGGTTTTTAACTTTTAAAAACAAAACAGTTTTTACTTATGTAAAATAAAATCAGGTTAATCATCTTTTAAAAATCAGTTTAATCCTTTAAAAATCAGTGAGGTTTATATTTTTAAAAATCAAGGCTATTTTAATTATACTTAACTAAGGTAATTAAAACATTAATTACCTTCAAGCTTCCTCTGCATCACGCCAAAAGACAAACCCTATCGATCCAAATTAGGGTTGACCAAAACTCTCCGAAGCATTATGCTGAACTCGAGTAGCACCACGTCGAGGAGCATCAGGAGGCGCGCCCGACGAGGGGACCCACGTCTAGCTCGGTGGCGGCTTCAAGGTGGTACGGCGGCCGGAAGTCTCGGGGTTTGGAGCTTTGATTCGACGGTGGGGGGGTGCGCTACGTCTTCGCGAGGGGTACGAGGCTTCAAGGGTTTCGTCGGCGTCGAGGATAAGAGGGGCGGCGGCTTGATTTCTAGGGTTTCTTCTTTTTTTTTTATTTTTTTTCTGTATAAATGAACTTCGGGGGGGGGGGGGGGGCAGGAAGAAGAATAAAGGGAGGGAGGGAATTTTTTTTATTATTATTATTTAATTATTATTTTTGCAAATAGGTTGACTGTTACACTTGACCTCGAAACGAGGCCCACCGCCTGTCGCCCATAGCGTTTCACCCCCATTCCGAACACAATGGGATATGTATCGCAAGCTGATTTGATCGTTATAGTCAGTTTCCTTTTGAATTTTCATTTAAATCATTATATTGAATTTTAAACGCACATTTCAAATTACCGGGGTCACATACTAACTAGAAAAATTCCAGAAAAATATTTTCTAGCTTCGTATCGACTATACGGTCCTAACAAAACTAGTTTCATCGAATTCTGAGACCGTTTGAAAAATGGCCAATTTCCAGTCGATTAAAATCAACGGAAACTGGTCAAACGCGTTTTCCTTTACCACGCTCACATATTGATTCGAAAAATTATGAAATTTGAAATCTAGCAATAACTTTACATCCCGGACCCAACAAAACTGGTTTCGTCGAAATCCGAGGTCATTTGCAAAATGTCCATTTTTAAGGGCCTGAATTCCATAGCGACTATTCAGAATTTTCAATTGGACATATCTTTTGATTCTCGCTACGAAATTTTGATTTGTCGGACTTGTTGGAAAGATATCCACAATTAGATTCCATTATTTTTGGTTTCACTAAAATCCGGATTGTTTTGCACCCGGTACATTCAATTGAAGTTTGAAATCGAATTATCGAACTACCGCGCCATTTTCAATTCTATTTATAATTATATATAAATATTTATATTCTAACGACGACGCGTATAATATATACGTTCGAATTATATTCAAAATAAATTTCTCGTCGATTTTATTTAAAATAATCTATTTTAAATATTCAAAATTCACTAAAATTGCCAAAATAAAAATTTCAAACTGGCTCGCATTTTGCGGGTTATTACAATCTCCCCCACTTAAAACTTTTCGTCCCCGAAAAGGAACAAAGTCGAAAGCGGTTTGATTATTCAACTCTACATTCATTCTGGCTTCCATTCTCTAACTTTTCAGTTTCTGAGAATTTTCAAATTCTTCAAAAATTTGGCTAACACCCTAAATTTTCGAAAAATTTCGCCATAACCTCCCCTGCACCGGGAGCATCGGGGAATTTCAAATAGCTTCCCCGGTCCTTCAGATCTCAAAAAGAAAAAGCCAAGCGGCTAGCCAATAGGCTCATAAAATCATCATCACCCAAACAAAACAGTAAATTATGTAGTAAACATGTACTTATTTGTCGGGCAAACAAATTTTATTCCCTGCTCTAGCCTCCTTGCTATGACCTGTTCAATGTAAGTATACGTATATGCAAGCAAATGCGACCAATTTTCAATATAGTTCAATATTTGGTTATATTAGACATAATGGTTCAAAATTAGCAAACAAATAGGCAAACAACACAAACATCAATCAATTAGTGGATTAGAGTTTCAAATTGATAATTTTACTATATATACAAAAATCATGTTTTTGATGCCAATTCACAACAATGTGTTCTAACTATATTAGTTTTGGTTCTCACACCAGTCTAATGGAAATATATAGAAAATCACGCCTTCGTTACTCGAACATGAATACTAATGACAACTAGTCAATCATCAGAATCATCTTCGGGCCACTAGAGTATGATTCTATATCTATCCAGTATATTAAAACTTCGAATATACGTTCATGACGCGTATATGCAAAATCTTTATATACTCGATTGTCCATATTCAAAATAAATAAATAGTCAAATATGTTTAAAATGGTTTAAATTTTCAAAACAAAATTGTTTGCATTTGAAAAATATACTCTTCACACTCGTTCTAGGATACTACTGATCCTATCTCTAACGAGTCATTCTAATTGGATATTACTAATCCAATATCTGATGAATTCTTTCGTATGGTTCTAACGTGTCTTGTTCTCGAGCTCTGTAAACCAAAGCTCTGATACCAAATGTGACGGCCTGGAATTTCGCTCGATCCGGATCAGTCGTTAAACCGATCTAGACCGTTCGAAACCCCTGAACGTTAAGAACAGGACAAATCAGAACACAAACAGAAGAACATTTCATTTGTATATTACAACAATGCATCAGATTACAAGAATATACAGAGTATAAATGAATAAATATTACACAGAAATATCAGAGATTTAAATTACATTTAAATACATAGCAGCGGAAAAATAATATAAAGCACAACTGAAGGTGATATACGGATACAGAGCTTTCCGGATATCATTCCAGCTGTAAACCAGGATCCTGTGAATATAAATCTGCAAAACCAAAACTACTAGCTGCCCGTACGGAAAATAGGGGCACCTTGAGTTTAGGTTAAAACAATAAACTCCAGGTCAGTCATGTGACTGGTGTGAGAACTAAAACAGTTATTTAAAACTTTACTTTCAAAGAGAGTGATTCAAGGGACCACGCCGTATAACACGGAACGGGTTTCCTCCCAAGAAGATCAGTGCATAGAATAAACAGCGCAATGCTTTTTCGAAAAATGAAGCTATTATAAGACCCAGGTCCCATCACACAATGCAACGCAAGCCGGAGGATAGGGTTTTCCCTTATAATAGCCAAACATGCTTGGTACGTTTAAAACAAATCATTTGATACTATAATATGTGTATAGTGTCAAAACATTTCAATCATAAATATAAATCATAGACGGCATGGGTACCATATATCATGTCGCCATACTAGTTCTACAATTAAAACCGCAATACACGTATTGGAAATTGGATTTCCGTCATGAGTCGAGGCAAGGGGCAAGCTCCTCTCCGCGTTCGAGACACTCTAGCAAATGCCTCAGGATTACGCACACTGGGTAACCCCTGGATCTTCAGGGCCGGTCCTCACTTACGTTAGAGGATTAGTTATTCCTGAACACACGTTTCCCGGTCCTTACAGACCTATAATCGAGGCGCCTCATCCAACAACCACAAAGGTGAAAAATATATATATGTCAGGGCTGGTAAGTCACTGACACCACCAAAGCTAGAAAGAAACGTGTGCTCTCCCTGCAGTCCGTATCCCGTTTTTAACTCATACCGAGGTGTGAGGCTCGCGAATACACGTTATACACAAAGCTTCCACGTAGGCGTGCTTTGATCATCAACCACAAGACTTTGCTTTTCAACAGAAGCCTTGATCATTGCATCTTAGTATGCCACACAGGCAATTCATGCCATGCGACTGATGTCCATCGATATACAACCTCTGAGCTCGTAGGTCTCAGAGAAGGGCGTTAAGCAAAAGAATAAATTCTCCGCCGCCAAACAGATGTATATTTAATAGAAATCAATCAGCACAGAATAAAATCCAGTGTCAGACACACAATCCATTTACAAGTCCGTTCTGGGTCTGAACGAAACTGGAGGCACTTTCCTCGCATATCCATCCATCTCCAGGTACGTCTGGACGACCACCAACTATTTCCATCCTCTTGGGTGTACTGCCCAATCAGGATCGTCGGTAATTATCCAAACGATGTGAATACTTCCGGTCTTCAACCACCGTCTTCATCTTCGACATATCGTCGAATCGGTTATTCAGAATGGGTATAAACCCGGCCTTTCCGAACAACCCGCGTATATTGAAAACAAATTTTACACAAACATAACATACGCCTCATTCCAATTCATTAGTCACTAACCGCAAATTAGCCAGAGAACAATTTCCCAAACATTAACCCCGAAGGCCGAAACCAACATCAGATCAATACCCAGGAAGCCATTCTTCTTAGCCAACCTACAGCTAGTTTCTAAATTCCACATTCTTAGGGAAAGGTTCCCATTAATTTTATCCAAGATAAATTCTTTAAAATTTATCCTGTAATCTTCCTTTGGATGTCATTTAAAACCAAATTATGGTTTTTCCAACTAGTCGAGATTAGCGAACCACAACGAAGTAATTATTTATTTTATTTCCCAATCCCGACCTATTCATCCCATGAAGCAAAACTGGTAATACTCCATATCTAACACCGTGGTGTTATCGGTAAAATTAATTACCATTTCACGTTCAAATCTAATTAAAGATTTAACTATCGCTTTGGAGTAAAACTGGTAATACTCCATTCTCGCTCATTTTCTAAATTTGATAATTTAGATTATGGATTCACATTTCAATCTAATTGCAGATTCATTAGAACTCCTTTTACTGGGTTAAAGAACTAGGTGTTATTTAAAACACAGTTCACGACAAACCCAAATCACATTCTATTCGTTATCGGGTTAAAGAACTAGTGTTATTTAAAACACTGTTCACGATAAACCCATTTCAAATTCAATCAAATATATTAGAAATCCCGATTATTTAAAACCCCTTTTAAATCTAATTTGTTTATTTAAAAATAATTAGGTTTTAAATTTAGTTCAAAACTAGTTCATTTCGATAAAAATCTATTTTTATCTTTTCAAATATGGAGTTTTTCATCCTAATTCTTCCCAAATCATTTCTTATGATTTTACATAAATTATTACTATTTTTAATAATTTTATCAAGGTCCGTACAGTCGATTTCCAACAACGGCCATCGAACTGCACCTATAGCGACCTTTTTCGAATTTGATTTGGACGTATCTCCAAATCCAACCGTTAGATTTCAAATTTCTGATATTCGTTAGAAAGCTCTTTTCGATACGAACCCAACGGTTCCGGTTTTAGGAGAATCCGACGGTCGGATCTCCCGTAATGTCCGTTTGAAATAAATGGTCGAAATTTACGAACTGCCGCGGCGCGGCGCGTTTTATTCAGGCCATTATATTATATATATAATATATATAATATATATTTCGTCGATTTCTATTTAAAACGAATTATATAAATAGTTTTAAATTCGTTTCAAGAACCATTTCAACTTCTATTTCAATCCAAAGCAAAATTGAATTCTTCTTTAAAAATTCGTTTTAAAAATTCATTTCTATTCAATTCAAATTTCAATTAAATTTGAATTTATTTCAATTCGCTTTCAATTCAATTTGAATTCGTTTTCAATTCAATTTAATTCAAATTGATTTTATATTCGATTCAAATTCATTTTCTATTCAATTCAAATTCGTTTCGTTTTCTATTTGAATCAAGTTCATTATATATTCAATTTGAAATCAAATTGGTTTTCTATTCCATTCAAATCGAAATCGTTTTATATTCAATTCAAATCGAAATCGTTATATATTCAATTCATTTCGAAATCGTTATATATTCAATTCATTTCGAAATCGTTTTATATTAAATTCATTTCGAAATCGTTTTATTCGATATAAATATCGTTCGTGTCAAAATGGCGCATCACTATTTAACACGGCTTTATATATTCTATTTCAAATATTTCTTTTTGTCAACACACGACTAATCTCAACGAATGAGTACCGTCCATGTGTGACTATTTTTGTTAAATTATTTCGTTCAACACATGACTAATCTCAACGAATGAGTACAGTCAACACATGAACCTTTATTTTATATTGATAAAGATGTAAATTTTATTATAAAAATAATTCGTTCAACACATGACTAATCCCAACGGATGAGTATAGTCAACACATGAACCTTTATTTTATATTGATAAAGATGTAAATTTTATTATAAAAATAATTCGTTCAACACATGACTAATCCCAACGGATGAGTATAGTCAACACATGAACCTTTATTTTATATTGATAAAGATGTAAATTTTATTATAAAAATAATTCGTTCAACACATGACTAATCCCAACGGATGAGTATAGTCAACACATGAACCTTTATTTTATATTGATAAAGATGTAAATTTTATTATAAAAATAATTCGTTCAACACATGACTAATCCCAACGGATGAGTATAGTCAACACATGAACCTTTATTTTATATTGATAAAGATGTAAATTTTATTATAAAAATAATTCGTTCAACACATGACTAATCCCAACGGATGAGTATAGTCAACACATGAACCTTTATTTTATATATTCTTTATTTTTCAAATTGGAATGAGGCCCAATCAATCACCATATAAAATTAATTATATGGATTTTCATACATCACATGTATATAATGGCATTGCAAAATAACCAACCATCAACCAAAGTGCACTACACTGTATAAGCATCAAATATAGATATCTAACGCTTATAACAGCCTGTCAATCAATCGATCGACATATTTAATCGATTAGGATGAGTGAACTTCATATTTCATCCCAACACCCGTGTAGGGTTTCAAACAATCAAACACAGATTTTATTCGTGCAGTTGGGCGATGTGTAAAATTTATCGACCCAATCAATGTCAGTCAAATCAGTGTACATAAACAAACCGTCTGGTTTGTAAATGAATATTTATTTTATTCACTTCACGTTAAAAATTATATTTTTAACGATAAAACATTTTATTTCAACTTATGAATTTCTATTCAGTTCATTTACAAAATAAGAATGATATTTTTATTTTTCTAACATATTTTAGAAAATTTCGGCGGCATAACGGCACTATACTAGAAACGGGACGAGGCCTAGCCTTATCCCCGGTCTAGTGAAGGCCCACGCCATTCACATATCAATTTTAATCAATTTCCAATTCAACCAATCAATCAAATCCAAATCAAATAACCTAACCAACTACACAACCAAACAAACAAGTCCATGGTATGTGGACGGGTGTCGGGTGCTACTAAGCACCGTCTGCATCCTAGTATATATATATATATATATATATATATATATATATATATATATATATATAACTAGCAAAAGAGAAATTTTGAGTGAGAAGTTCTCACCTATAGCTATCCACTAACACGATTCTTCCTCAATAGAAATCTTCGCCTATTTGTTGCTTTCGTTGCCTGTATTCTCTACATAGGTAAAAACGAATTTTTACTATGTTATTCAATATATAAAGATTGCATTTTGACTTCGCTATTAAATATAAAGATTATATTTTTATTATTCTTATGATGTAACAATTATATTTTTATTGCTTTAAAAATATAAGAATCATACCTTACTTTTTCTACTTAACAAAAATTCCATCTTTTCCATTTTTAAAAATATGATCTTTATTTTTACAAGTTCAAATCTTTTCTATTAAAAGATCAAACAATTTTTCTATTTCAAAGTTTAAACCCCTTTTTTTCTTCAAAGTTTAAACCTTTAAAATAAAACCAGTTTTTATTTTCTTATCAAATCAGTTTTTTTTTAAATCTTTACAAAAATTCTGTTTTTACATTCATTTAAAAAAAAATGCAGTTTTTATCTTATCTTTTTTTTTAAAATGCAGTTTTTTTCTTCTTTTTAAAAAAATGCAGTTCTTAAAATCTTTTAAAAACAGTTTTCACAATCCTTTTTAAAAATTCTGTTTTTTATTTTCCTTTTAAAACAAACAGTTTTCAATTTTAAATTTCTGTTTTTAAAACTCTTTTATATAAAAAAAACAGTTTTAAAACTTTATAAAAAAAACAGTTTTTATAACTTAAAATAAAAATTCAGTTTTATTTTCTTTCAAAAAAAATTCTGTTTTAAAAACCTAAAACAAAAATCATTTTTTGTTCTTTTATAAAATTCAGTTTTAAACTTTTTTTTTTAAATCGGTTTTTAACTTTTAAAAACAAAACAGTTTTTACTTATGTAAAATAAAATCAGGTTAATCATCTTTTAAAAATCAGTTTAATCCTTTAAAAATCAGTGAGGTTTATATTTTTAAAAATCAAGGCTATTTTAATTATACTTAACTAAGGTAATTAAAACATTAATTACCTTCAAGCATCCTCTGCATCACGCCAAAAGACAAACCCTATCGATCCAAATTAGGGTTGACCAAAACTTCAACTCCGAAGCATTATGCTGAACTCGAGTAGCACCACGTCGAGGAGCATCAGGAGGCGCGCCCGACGAGGGGACCCACGTCCAGCTCGGTGGCGGCTTCAAGGTGGTACGGCGGCCGGAAGTCTCGGGGTTTGGAGCTTTGATTCGACGGTGGGGGGGTGCGCTACGTCTTCGCGAGGGGTACGAGGCTTCAAGGGTTTCGTCGGCGTCGAGGATAAGAGGGGCGGCGGCTTGATTTCTAGGGTTTCTTCTTTTTTTTTTTTTTTTTTTCTGTATAAATGAACTTCGGGGGGGGGGGGGGCCAGGAAGAAGAATAAAGGGAGGGAGGGAATTTTTTTTTTTTTTATTTAATTATTATTTTTGCAAATAGGTTGACTGTTACACTCGACCTCGAAACGAGGCCCACCGCCTGTCGCCCATAGCGTTTCACCCCCATTCCGAACACAATGGGATATGTATCGCAAGCTGATTTGATCGTTATAGTCAGTTTCCTTTTGAATTTTCATTTAAATCATTATATTGAATTTTAAACGCACATTTCAAATTACCGGGGTCACATACTAACTAGAAAAATTCCAGAAAAATATTTTCTAGCTTCGTATCGACTATACGGTCCTAACAAAACTAGTTTCGTCGAATTCTGAGACCGTTTGAAAAATGGCCAATTTCCAGTCGATTAAAATCAACGGAAACTGGTCAAACGCGTTTTCCTTTACCACGCTCACGTATTGATTCGAAAAATTATGAAATTTGAAATCTAGCAATAACTTTACATCCCGGACCCAACAAAACTGGTTTCGTCGAAATCCGAGGTCATTTGCAAAATGTCCATTTTTAAGGGCCTGAATTCCATAGCGACTATTCAGAATTTTCAATTGGACATATCTTTTGATTCTCGCTACGAAATTTTGATTTGTCGGATTTGTTGGAAAGATATCCACAATTAGATTCCATTATTTTTGGTTTCACTAAAATCCGGATTGTTTTGCACCCGGTACATTCAATTGAAGTTTGAAATCGAATTATCGAACTACCGCGCCATTTTCAATTCTATTTATAATTATATATAAATATTTATATTCTAACGACGACGCGTATAATATATACGTTCGAATTATATTCAAAATAAATTTCTCATCGATTTTATTTAATATAATCTATTTTAAATATTCAAAATTCACTAAAATTGCCAAAATAAAAATTTCAAACTGGCTCGCATTTTGCGGGTTATTACAGGCGCCAGGGGGAGGTCGGAGTCTGGGCTCGAGGTGGTGGTCGCGGGGGAACTTGGGGTAGGGTTGGGTTGCGTTCGGGATTAGGAGGAGAGGAGGAGGTCGGGGAAGAAGAAGAGGGGGCGGCGCTTGACTACGAGGTGGCAGCGGTTTAAGGGGAGGGCGGCGGCTCCTTTTTATTTATTCTCTGATTCGAAATGGATCAGGGGGGGGGGGGCCTGGAGGAGTTTAAGGGACGAAAAGTTTTTTTATTTTATTCTTATTATTTAATTATTTTATTTTCAAAAAAGTTGACTTTTACATACGAATCTCAAATCGAGCCCAACGACTGTCGTCCATAGCGTTTTACCCCCATTCCGAACACAATGGGATATGTATCGTAAGCTGATTCGGCTGTTACAATCAGTTTTCATCAAAATCAACATATACTTCTATATATTGAATTTGAACGCGCATTTCAATTTAACGGGGTCACGTACTAACTAGAAAAATTCCAAAAAAATATTTTCTAGCTTCGTATTGACGATACGGTCCTAACAAAACTAGTTTCGTCGAATTCTGAGACCGTTTGAAAAATGGCCAATTTCCAGTCGATTAAAATCAACTGAAACTGGTCAACCGCGTTTTCCTTTGCCACGCTCACGTACTGATTCGAAAAATTATGAAATTTGAAACCTAGCAATAATTTGACACTGCGGATCCAACAAAACAAGTTTCGTCGAAATCCGAGGTCGTTTGCAAAATGTCTATTTTTAAGGGCCTGAATTCCATAGCGACTATTCAGAATTTTCAACTGGACATATCTTTTGATTCCCGCTATGAAATTTAAATTTTTCGGATTCGTTGGAAAGATATTCACAATTAGATCCCATTATTTTTGGTTTCACTAAAATCCGTTTTATTTAGCACCCGGTACATTCATTTGAAGTTTGAAATCGAATTATCGAACTACCGCGCCATTTTCAATTCCTTTTATAATTAAAATAAAATTTTATATTCTAACGACGATCTATATAAATATATATACGTTCTAAATATATTCAAAATAAATTTCTCGTCGATTTTATTTAAAATAATCTATTTTAAATGTTCAAAATTCGTTAAAATTGCCAAAATAAAAAATTTAAACTGGCCCAGATTTTCGGGTTATTACATAAATAGAGTTATCTAGAGTTAAATGAAGTTAAAGGAATAAATCGAATATAGTTTATTCGAATGGAATTAAAGGAGTTAATAGAATATAGTTTATTCGAATAGAATAAAGGAGTTAATCGAATATAGTTTATTCGAATAGATTAAAGGAGTTAATTGAATATATAGTTTGTTCAAATAGAATTAAAAGAGTTATCGAATATAGTTTATTTGATAGGAGTTAAGTGAATAGAGTTAAAGTTAAATCGAAAGAGTTAAGTGAATAGAATAAATTGAATAGAGTTATCAAATATACCTTATCGAAGGAAAGAATTATCGAATGGAAAAGATTTGAAAGAGAGTTACGTAAGGAAGTTTGTTAAAGAATTAGAAGGGTGAACTTTGTCTATTTCAAGGTTAGAAACGTTGTTCAGTTAAGGTCTGAGAGGTAGTATTACCCCAACTTGATTGACTTCATTTTTAACTAAGCAATGGTTAAGGTTCGATAGTAAAGGATGGTCAAGTGAATTTAGTAATTAAAGGAAATGGTTTGAGTTGGCATCGCGATGGTTTGTTTAAACATCTGTATAAGTCCAATGAAGAAGCTTTGGAAATGTTTTCCAAATAAGAAACCAGAAATGTTTTCTAATATAGAAAACAAGAAATGGAAATGTTTTCCATTGTTAATAACTTATATTTTTCAAATTTAGAAAATAAGAAATATTGAATATAGGGAAACAGGAGATAAGTAAATTAATGAAATAAAGAGATAAATTTTGAATTGTGTTTGATCGATATAAATTTCCATTTGGAAATAATATCGTTGTTTGCACACCTGTTTTTCTTCGATAGTTAAATCACAGACTATCAAGGTTTTGACCATTTTAACGTTGTTAATACGGAGAGACCGGTTGGATTATTATCCAAAGAACCACTCTGTATTGGCATAAGCGTTGCGAGTCATATATGCCAAAGGAAATTCAAGACGGAGTTATGCAAGGGCTATCCTGTTTACAGAATAGTGCCTTCGGTTCATCCTGTTCCTGGATGACTTGTATGGACGGATGTCTGACAGAGTATTTCCAGACGATCACGTATATTGATTTCTCCAACCGTACCAAGAGTGGAAGCGGAGAAAGAAACTTCTTTTAGCTAACACATAATGCATGGTTGAGGACGTCAATCGGTGATTTGATGAATTTGACGATGTGGCATTCAAAGTGAATCTGGTGTGATGATAAAGCGTAGCTTCTAGCCTCACTTTCGGTAAATGACAAAAATCGGGCAGACAACATGGCTATATATGTCGCACCTATTAGGGTGTATAATCACATGATCTAGAGTTTCATTTATTTCCAAAAATCTATTGTTGATGCTGTCCCATTCAGGAAACGGTTGTTGATCCCAACCGTTAGTGATATACATTCGATACACTCAAGCGAAATGAGTGGTCGGTCATGTGTGGCCGGGTTGCAAGATGTTCTTGCTGAACCCAGTGTATTCCTTTCTAGAGGTACACTAGCGAAAGGTGGTTCCATACCTTGTCATAGTTGGAAATCCATTACCCAATACGTGCTTGCGTATTTGATTGTATATTATATATGTAGAACGTGAGATGAAAGCATTCTGCTAGGTGATTATTATTATTGTGGTTGATAGACATTATTATAATATCAAAAGGTTTTTGATATAAAGATAATTTGGATTCTCATAAGGGAAAAAACCCGTTCTGTTATAGGCGTGGTCTTATGAGATATCATTCACCTGCTTGAACTGTTTTAAACTGTTTTACTCATACCAGTCCCATGACTGACCCGGAGTTTATTTTGTGTTGTTTTCCCTAAACTCTAGGGTGCCTAAATTTGTACGGGCAGTCAAGTAGTCGGGATTTACAGATATACTGGAAGAGCTTGGGGCAGGAGGCTTCAGGATCATATAGTTATAGTTATTTCCGCTGTGTTGTAAGTACTGTACTTTGACAATGATATCTATATCCAAGTACAAATTTGTATTTCAAAGTTATGTTATGAAATATATTTATTCATTTCGCTTTGAGATTCGTGTTACTCTGATATTGTGTTCTTCTTCTTCTTTTATTCTAAGTTTCTATCTTATCTTTCCTCACCCTCTAATTTCTTTCACTAATGACTGGTATTTTTCAACGTTTGGTTAGTCATCATTGAGTTTATGGCGATAACCAAAGTCGACCAAATCCCGAGTCATTACACCAAAACTTCTATTTATAAGCCTTTCAATTAGCTTAAAGCTTATTAGAAGGAAAACAAGTTATAGAAAATTTAAAGTTCAAAATTTTTCTAACTCTTGGATTTATGGAAAATTTAGGCAGCACCTCTTTTGTGCGGTTCGATTGGAAAATTTTACAAAATGATATATATCATATACATCTCATCCACATGATGAGACGTCCCTATTTAGGGGGAACAATATTAGAAAAAAACCCAAATACACTATTTAACACGAGATATCTACCTTTTTAGCATTTTTAAAGGAAATTTGCTTATAATTTTAGCATATTACACAAAAGCAAGCTCCACAAGCGAAGCACGCCACTGTACCTACTAAACACTCAACAAACATATGAGAATCGTGATATAAAGAGTAAAATTTTATGCATAAGAATAACAATGCAAAACATAAGTGAACATATACTAATGATATTTGTAGTGAAGAGGTAGAGGCAAGTGCAATAATTTTCAAGGATCTTGTGTTCACATTTCGCAGGTGCAGAAACATTTCATTATTTTTTTATTTTTAAACCTTCCGTTGCAACAGTAATAGCAGCATTTTTTTCATAAAAAATTTGTTAGAATGTGGTACAACATTCGCTTGGTTTGCAGGCACAACCAATCCAAGTTATGAGAAAGAATATAACAATACAAAGACAAAACAAAACACATAGGACAGTTTAGTTTTTCTCTTTAATGAGGCGAGTAGTAGACATAAGTTAATATGTACAATGCGAGAAAATAGTTTTTTTTCTGATGCTGCCTCATGGCAGCAGCCTTTTCCAACAGCAGCAGCTTTGCTACTGCATTTTTTTAAGTCCAATTTTTTTTCTTTTTTTAATGAGCTTTTGATTTATATTACAATACTACTTTGTCTACGTTCACTTAAGTCATATATTGTGTTCAAGTTGAACTCTATTTTCACTCATTTACAACTTTGTTTGGATCCTATTTTCAGTTCATCCTGCCTACACAGTTTCCTTGCTATTGCTCCTACTGCACCTGAACTACACTTCAACTCACCCTCAAAATTCCTCAACCTGGACCAGTACACCGTCAACAAGAAAAAGCACAACTATAAGGGATGACTATGCTATAAATTTCAAAATAATCTATACAGCTTCTGAAAATAAAATGAACTACTGAAAATACAATGTTTTTTGAAATGTCTTTCCATAGTTTGATTCAAATCCTACCAGAAATTGACAGAAAATAAATTAATGATAAAAACAAGCATTTATGTATATAGTTTAAACTCTTGTCAATGCAAAATTTATTTGCAGCATGCTTACATTTCATCCTTACATATGTTTTCATCAAATCAAATTATTCTATTTTTAGTAACCAATGTTCATGAATGAACATAATTTTCATCTGCATTCTGTCAGTAGCTACAGTGCCCAGTTTTCTAAAGGAAGCTTATTGTGGCCCATATACAAATGTATGGAACTGTAGGTATGGATGATTTTATTTATAAGGTTAACATTGGATAATGCCAGTTATATATCAATTCATTAGCCTATTAAAGGTTTTGCTAGTAAATTATATACTTTTAATGTTAGTACTGTCACACACAATGAACCTATTTAGTTAATTTATTTATCAAAAAGGCATGAAAATTTACTATAAAATTAGATCTTTCAACTAGTAAACGTATTCAAGAAAATTTACTACAAAGTATACTCAAGCAAATTCAACATTATATTTAATTATAGTCATCATTCATCGACTAAATTCAAATCATTAAGTATATTCAAGAATATTGAATTCAAGTTAACATACATATTTATTTCTTTCACTTGTGTGGCTTTACACTTGTGTCGAAGGTATATCTTCCTTTCACAGCCATCATGAATTTAACAAAATCATATATTTCAAATCATCTTATAAGTTCTACTTATAAATTCCTGAGTATATTATTTATTAGTTCAACATCATATAATTCATTTCAATTTATCATTAAGGCTTTCTTTATTTCAATTATTCTAAGAGAATTTATGACACATGATTTCCAAGTGGTTTAATTTAATTGTTTCAACCAAGTATTAAATTGCACCTAAATGTTGACAATTTAATTATTTATTCACACTAAATTTTTCTCACTTTCGAAACCCGAAAATAAATACTGATGTTGTCCCAGTCATCACCAGAATCATTTTCAAGCAACGATAGTGCAAATCTATATTTATCTAGTACATATAAGATTTAACACCCATGTTGGCCAACCGTAGGTCCAAAATCTTTACGTACTTGATAGTCAAATCAGGACGACAAATAAATACTTGAATTTTTTATAAATTCATTCATAAATGTAAATTCATTAATGGTATTATTGAAATTTATTAATAAAATGCTAATAAATTCACATTAATAATTCAAATGAAATGTTCTCATATAAGTGAATACTCGAGTCAGGACTAAAGTTCTCATATAAGTGAATTAATTCAAATGAAATGTTTAACGAAATGCAAATAACATAAAGGATGTTTGGGACTCCATCCTTTAAGGATCCGTGAAACTAATACATATAATAATACGTTATTATAATAGTGTCTATTCGGTAAAGTATAATATTTTAAAAATAGCATAAGCGAGATTACATTTTTACCCTTACGCCGTTTACAAACATTGTCGCATACATTGCATATAAAACACCAGTATGTCGGTCGATAGGGATGCGCTGCGATACGACAACGTTAAATCAAAATCGTAGGGGGCTCGATCCGGATAAATATGACAAGGCACGCGAGGCAATACCCAGGGTAGGATTCTACCAGTTGTACTCCCGGACCGGTGGTAACACATAGCCGCAACTACCACCCACCTCAGAACACACTCCCATATCAAAGGGCGCCCAAATCGATCACAAAGTAATATAGATGGTATCAAAGAAGCATGTCCGATCGGAGATGCGATCTCACTTAGTCACGGTATAGCTCCTGTTTTAGTCATTTTAATTATGACCCAAAGGTCAAGGCTATTCCATCATCGTTCACTTTCTTCAAATCTAGTGATCGCCTCCAATCCATCCTACTTCGCTCTGGATTCTCCACCACGTGCATAGTTGTTAAAGTGGTATCGGTATTGGTAGAGAGTATGACAATACCGACTCCGGTCTCTTTAACAACCAAACGTTTATATTTTACACACCCTTGTCATTAAATTGAAAATCATATTCATGTATCACAAGTTTATAACTTGTCGAGTATTGGTTTTAAATCGATTTCTCAAATACTTAAATATTCGTCTCGATCAAATTCCAAATCTTAAATATTACTTATCAAAACCTTTTAGGTTTATATTTTGGTTTCATAACATCATTACAACTTTAAATCTTTATTTTTACCACTTTGGAACATTGGTTCAGATTAAACTTGATTTTATTCAAAACAGTAAAATATCTTTAAATTAGAAAAATATAAATTCATGTACAATTTAGTATAAGATAATTTTCTATAAAAAAAAGTTTAATAAAATAGTTATAAGATTTAATGGAGAAAACACTATATATATATATATATACATGGTTATGAAAACAATAGCAAAGAAAATTTGTTTAAGCAAAATAGTTTGATGTAAAAAGTAGTGATTTAAATATTTAAATAATCAATCCAATCTGAATCGACTATCCGTATTCAAAATATGATTCATCGTTTATTTCAGATTTCAGTTTCTCGTTCAAAACAATATGCATTTAACAAAGATTTCAACTTTAAATATACAAATAGAACTTCATTTCTAAACCATTACTTCAAACTGGTTTACAAATTTAGTTCCAAATTTAGTTTAACTTGAACTTGAAGTTCATTCCATGGCATTATATTTCCAAAACAGTTTCAATACTTGTAACAACCCGAAAATCTGGGCTAGTATAAAATTTTTATTTTGGCAATTTTGGCGAATTTTGATTATTTAAAATGAATTATTTTAAATAATATCGACGAGAAATTTATTTTGAATATAATTCGAACGTATATATTTATACGCGTCGTCGTTAGAATATAAATAATTATATATAATTATAAATAGAATTGAAAATGGCGTGGTAGTTCGATAATTCGATTTCAAACTTCAGTTGAATGTACCGGGTGCAAAACAATCCGGAATTTAGTGAAACCAGAAACATTAGGATCTAATTGATGATATCTTTCCAACGAATCCGAATAATCGAAATTTCATAGCGAGGATCAAAAGATATGTCCAGATGAAAATTCTGAATAGTAGCTATGGAATTAAGACCCTTAATAATAGACATTTTGCAAACGACCTCGGATTTCGACGAAACCAGTTTTGTTGGGTCCGTGATGTAAAGTTATTGCTAGGTTTCAAATTTCATAATTTTTCGAATCAATATGTGAGCGTGGCAAAGGAAAACGCGTTTGACCAGTTTCAGTTGATTTTAATCGACTGGAAAATGGCCATTTTTCCAACGGTCTCAGAATTCGACGAAACCAGTTTTGTTAGGACCGTATCGTCAATACGAAGCTAGAAATAATTTTTCTGGAATTTGTAAGGGTCGTATGTGGCCCCGGTAAAATGAAATGTGCGCTTAAATTGAATATATAAAGATTTATATTTTAAATTCAACGGAAACTAATCGTAACAGTCGAATTGGGTTACGAAACAAATCCAGTTTTGTTCAGAATGGGGGTAATTAGCTAGGAGCGACAGTCGTTGGGTTTGATTTCGAGTTCGAGCCGTTAAACTTCAAATTTGTGAAATAATTGAATAAAATAATAATAAAATTAAATTATAAATGTCCCTCCCCCCATACAGTCAAACCCTCATTTTTTCCAACGCGTGGTCAACGCAAACAAAACCCTCCGCCCCCAATTCAATTTAAACGAATGGTCCACAAACTCCCAAAATCAATCCCTTCGATCTCCTCCATGGTGCGCCTACTGGTGGTGGGGTCAACGAGAAAATGGTTCGACGTCGTGAGATCTACCCAAGGCTGGCGGCACTCGAATTTCGGTTGGCTGACCGGGGTGTAGCGGCGGCTTAAAGGGCGCAGGGTTTTCCGATGAATTGAGAAGCGCTGATGACTATTGGGGTTCGAGACCAGGTGGAATCAGAGGAGCATGGTTGGCCGCCTGTTCTGGTCGTGGTTGATGGTGGTCCGGCGGTTGCCTAGGGATGCGACGTTGGCTTCTTTCTGGCAAGCAAGGGTTCGAACACGATATAGAAGGAATACAGTGAGTTTTTTTTTCTTAACTAATATAAATAGGATTGTTTAAAATCAGTTTTATATATAAAAATATATATATATGTATTGTTTTCAAAATAAAATCAGCAAATGTTTTTAAAATATAAAATATATACATTGTTTTTAGAAATATAATATATAGAAGTTTTTAGAAATAAAATATATCATGGTTTTAAAATAGAAAGAAAATGTAATTCTTCTAAAATATAATTGTAGATAAAAAAATGATTTTTATTTTATATAGTAGCAAGATAAAAATATTATTTTTATATATATAGAACATCAAGATGGAATATGGTTTTTAACTAGTGTATGGCATGGTAATATTTTTAGCAATACATAAATATGATTTTGAAAAATATAGAACTTGGTTTTGAAAATATAAAATGCCCTTAATTTAAAAATATGAAAGACTTGATTTTGAAAAAAATTAAATATACGAATTTTGAAATTATAAAAATGAGATTTTTATGCAGGTAGTATAGAAATAAAAATAGGATGTTTATTTATAAATAACATTGAAGTAAAAAAATGTGATTTTTAATATAAACATTGTGTGAAAAAGATTGCGATGGAACTGAGTGGAAGCAGAACGAAATTCAAACCGTTCAGGAATAATACTGGCAGAGTGGAAACCAAATGTGAGAATTTCTCACCTTTCAATTTCTTTTTCTAGTTATATATATATATTAGGATGCAGACGGTGCTTAGTAGCACCCGACACAATTGTCCACAGACCATGGACTTGTTTGTTTGGTTGCATAGATTAGTTAGATGATTTGATTTGAATTTGAATTGTTTGGTGAAATAAATTGATTTGATTGATGTGTGAATGGCGTGGGCCTTCACTAGACTGGGGATAAGGCTAGGCCTCGTCCCGTTTCTAGTATCGTGCCGTTATGCCGCCGAAATTTTCTAAAATAAGTTAGAAAAATAAAAATATCATTTTATTTAAAGAATGAACTGAATAGAAATTCATATGTTAAAATAAAATGTTTTATCGTTAAAAATAAAATTTTTAACGTGAAAGTGAACAAATAGATATTTATAAACAAATTGGCCGATTTGTTTATATACACTGATTTGACTGACATTGATTGGGACGATAAATTTCACACATCGCCCAACTGCACAAATAAAATCTGTGTTTGATTGTTTGAAACCCCACACGGGTGTTAGGATGAAATTTGAAGTTCACTCATCCTGATTGATTAAATATGTCGATCGATCGATTGACAGGCTGTTATAAGCGTTAGATATCTATATTTGATGCTTATACAGTGTAGTGCACTTTGGTTGATGGTTGATTATTTTTCGATGCTATTATATACATGTGTTGTATGGAATCCATATAATTAACTTTATATGGTAATTGATTGGGCCTCATTCCAATTTGAAAATTAAAGAATAATATAAAATAAAGGTTCATGTGTTGACAGTAATCATCCATTGAGATTGGTCATGTGTTGAACGAAATATTTTAGTAATGAAATTTACATCTTTATCAATATAAAATAAAGGTTCATGTGTTGACAGTACTCATCCATTTAGATTGGTCATGTGTTGAACGAAATATTTTAGTAATAAAATTTACATCTTTATCAATATAAAATAAAGGTTCATGTGTTGACAGTACTCATCCATTGAGATTGGTCATGTGTTGAACGAAATATTTTGATAATAACAACTATTTTGAAAAAGAAATATTTGAAATAGAATATTTTAAAATAGAAATTTATGAAGCCGTGTTGATTAGATTGACGCCATTTTGACATGAACGATATTTATATCGATTTGAATTGAAAACGATTTCGAAATGAAATGAATTGAAAACGATTTCGAAATGAAATGAATTGAAAACGATTTCGAAAGGAAATGAATTGAAAACGATTTCGAAATGAATTGAATATAAAACGAATTCAAATTGAAATGAAAGCAAATTGAAATGAATTCAAATTGAATTGAAATTTGAATTGAATAGAAATGAATTTTAAAACGAATTTATAAAGAAGAATTCAATTTTGATTTGAATTGAAATAAAGATTGAAATTGCTTTTGAAACGAATTTAAAACTATTTATAAAATTTGTTTTAAATAGAAATCGACGAAATATATATTATATATATTATATATATATATAATATAATGGCCTGAATAGAACGCGCCGCGCCGCGGCAGTTCGTGAATTTCGACCATTTATTTCAAACGGACATTACGGGAGATCCGACCGTCGGATTCTCCTAAAACCGGAACCTTTGGGTTCGTATCGAAAAGAGCTTTCTAATGAATATTAGAAATTCAAAATCTAACGGTGGGATTTGGAGATACATCCAAATCAAATTTGAAAAAGGTCGCTGTAAGTGCAGTTCGATGGCCGTTGATGGAAATCGACTGTACGGGCCTTGATAAAATTATTAAAAATAGTAATAATTAGTGTAAAATCATAAGAAATGATTTGGGGAAAAAGTTGGGATGAAAAACTCCATATTTGAAAAGATAAAAATAGATTTTTATCGAAGTGAACTAGTTTTGAACTAGAATTCTAATTCTATTTATTTTTAAATAAATAAATTGAATTTGAAAAGGGTTTTAAAAATAACCAGAATTTCCAATGATTGCATTAGAGTGGATTTGAATCGAAATTGTCTTCGGAATATTTCGATGTTGGAATTCGTGATTATACGGATGTTGTTATGGAAATTTGAAAGATATATATTTATATCTTTATTTCCAATACGACATTTGTTAATCGTAGAATTTGATATTGAATATAAGCCGATATATTTTCTATTCAGAGCCTTGTATTGAATATCAAATGTGATTTGGGTTTGTCATGAATGGTGTCTTCACTAACACTGTTCTTGAACCCAGTTGAGAAAAGATTAAATCTTTTTATTTTAGATTTAACGAAGTGTACCAGTTAAATAATATTTGATTGGAATTGAATTGATATTGATTTTTGGGTTTATCGTGAACAGTGTTTTTAAATAACACTTGTTCTTTAACCCGATAATTAATGGAATGATATTGTGGGTTTACCGTGAACCGTGTTTTAAATGACACTAATTCTTTAACCCAGTTAACGATTAGAACTAAGTGGAGTTTTAATGAATCTTTAATTAGATTGAAATAATCGAGAATGGAGTATCACCAGTTTTACTCCAGGCGATAGTTAAATCTTTAATTAGATTTGAACGTGAAATGGTAATGGAATTTACCGATAACACCATGGTGTTAGATATGAAGTATTACCAGTTTTACTTCATGGGATGAATAGGTTGGGATTGGGAAATTAAAATAAATGATTACTTCGGTAAGGTTCGCTAATCCCGACTAGTTTGAATTGATATTCAAAAATAGATTAAAGAGTAAATTCAAGAAATTTATCTTGGATAAAATTAATGGGAACATTTCCCTATGAATGAGAAATTTAGAAACTAACTGTCGGTTAGCCAAGCAGAATGGTTTTCTGGATATTGATCTGATGTTGGTTTCGGCCTTCGGGGTTAATATTTGGGGAATTATTCTCTTGATTAATTTACGGTTAGTGACTGATGAATTGGAATGAGGCGTATGTTGTGTTTGTGTAACACTTATTTAAAATAATACGCGAGTTATTCGGAAAGACCGGGTTTATCCCATTCTGAATAACTGATACGACGATAAGTCGAAGATGAAGACGATGGTCGAAGACCGGAGGTCTTCACGTCGTTTGGATAATTACTGATACTCTTGATTGGGCTGTACACCCAAGAAGATGGAAACAGTTGGTGATCGTCCAGACGTACTTGGAGATCGATGGATATGCGGGGTACTAGGTGCCTACGGTTTCGTTCAGACCCAGAACAGACTTGTAAATGGACTGTGTGTCTGACATTGGATTTTAGTCCGTGTGATTGATCTCTATTAAATATATATCTGTTTGGCGGCAGAGAATTTATTCTCTTACTTAACGCCCTTCTCTGAGACGTACGAGCTCAGGGGTTATATATTGATGGATATCAATCGCATGGAGTGAATTACCTGTGTGGCATGCTAAGATGCAAATGATCAAGGCTTCTGTTGAAAAGCAAAGTCTTGTGGTTGATGATCGAAGCACGGCCTTTGTGGCGTAGCTTTGTGTAACGTTGATTCGCGAGTATCACACCCGGTATGAACTAAAAACAGGAGACGGACATCAGGGAGGACATGCGTTTCTTTCTAGTTAGGAGTGGCGTCAGTGCTTGAACTGGCTGACGAGTTTGACTCATGTGGATGTTACTTATTATTACTTGCTGAAAAGCGAGGCGCCTCGTGATATCGGTTTCGGCCGATGCTTCTGGTAGGCTGACGGGCCAGGCTTACGCCCCAAAGGGCGGGGAAACGTAGTGTTCAGGCATAATAATCCACATCGGTGGACCGGCCCTGACGATCCATGGGGCAGTTGCGGCCGTTCCTGAGACATGGGCTAGATTGTCTCGAATCGGTAGAGGATCTTGCCCCTAGCCTCGGTTCATACCATAAATGATAACCCAACTTCCAATACGACATTGCGGTTTTGATTGTAAACTTATATATGGCGACATAGTGGTATGGGTCATTCATGCCGTCTATGATTGATACTTATGATTTGAAGTTGTTTTATACACTAAGCACTTATAATAGTATCAAGTGATTTGTTTTAAACGTATCAAGCATTCTTTGGCTGTTATAAGGGAAAACCCTATCCCCCGGCTTGCGTTGCATTGTGTGATAGGACCTGGGTCTTATAACAGCTTCATTTTTCTTTATTTAGCATTGCGCTGTTTGTTTTATGCACTGGTATTCTTGGGAGGAAACCTGTTCCGTGTTATACGGCATGGTCCCTTGATTTACCTAACTTTAAAATAAAGATTAATAACTGTTTTAGTTCTCACACCAGTCCCATGACTGACCTGGAGTTTATTGTTTTCACCTAAACTCTGGGTGCCCCTATTTTCCACACGGGCAGCTAGTAGTTTTGGTTTTGCAGATTTATATTCACAGGATCCTGGTTTACAGCTGGAACGATATCCGGAAAGCTTTGTATCCATATATCTCTTCTAGTTGTGTATTGTATTATTTTCCACTGCTATGTATTTAAATGTAATTTAAATCTCTAATATTTCTGTTTAATATTCATTTATACTCTGTATATTCTTGTAATCTGATGCATTGTTGCAATATACAGTGAAATGTTCTTCTGTATGAGTTCTGTTGTGGCTTGTTCTCGAACTATCCGCCGCTTTCCTTTACGGGGAAATTACGGGTTTTCACAGTTGGTATCAGAGCTTTGGTTTACAAAGCTCAGAGAACAAGACACATTAGAACCAAACGAAAGAATTCATCAGATATTGGATTAGTTATATCCAATGGAATGACTCGTTAGAGATGGGATCAGTAGTATCCTAGAACGAGTATGAAGAGTATATTTTTAAGATGAAAACAATTTTTGTTTTGAAAATTTAAATCAACTATTCGTATTTGATTATTTATTTATATTGAGTTTGGACAATTCGGTATATAAAGAATTTGCATATACGCCTTGCAAATGTATATTCAAAGTTTTAATATATTGGATAGATATAGCATCACACTCTAGTCGCCCGAAGATGATTCTACTGATGACTATATAGCATCAGTAGTGTGTATTCGTGTTTCGAAGGTGTGATATCTATATATTTCCTATTGACTGGTGTGAGAACCAAAATTAAATAGGGCCTATTGTTGTGATTTGGCATCAAGAATCTAATTTTTGTATATGTATCAAAGTTATGAATTTGAAACGTTAATCCACTAATTGATTGATGTTTGTGTTGTTTGTTCATTTGTTTGCTAATTTTGAACCATTTAGCCTAATTGAATCGAATAATGAATTGTATTGAAATTTGGTTGCATTTGCTTGCATATACTTGCACTTACATTGACCAAGTCATAGCAAGGAGGCTAAAGCAGAGAATAAAATTTGTTTGCCCGACATATAGGTACATGTTTACTACATAATTTACTGTTTTGTTTGGGTGATGATGATTTTATGAGCCTATTGGCTAGCCGCTTGGCGTTTTCTTTTTCTTTTTGAGATCTGAAGGACCGGGGAAGCTATTTGAGATTTCCCGATGCTCCCATTGCAGGGGAGGTTATGGCGAAATTTTTCAAAAATTTAGGGTGTTAGCCAAATTTTTGAAATTTTTGGAAATTCTCAGAAACTGAAAAGTTGGAGAATGGAAGCCGGATCGAACGTAGAGTTGAATGATCAAACCACTTTCGACTTTGTTCCTTTTCGGGGACGAAAAGTTTTAAGTGGGGGAGATTGTAACAACCCGAAAATCTGGGCCAGTTTAAAATTTTTATTTTGGCAATTTTGGCGAATTTTGATTATTTAAAATGAATTATTTTAAATAATATCGACGAGAAATTTATTTTGAATATAATTCGAACGTATATATTTATACGCGTCGTCGTTAGAATATAAATAATTATATATAATTATAAATAGAATTGAAAATGGCGCGGTAGTTCGATAATTCGATTTCAAACTTCAGTTGAATGTACCGGGTGCAAAACAATCCGGAATTTAGTGAAACCAGAAACATTAGGATCTAATTGATGATATCTTTCCAACGAATCTGAATAATCGAAATTTCATAGCGGGGATCAAAAGATATGTCCAGATGAAAATTCTGAATTGTCGCTATGGAATTCAGGCCCTTAAAAATGGACATTTTGCAAACGACCTCGGATTTCGACGAAACCAGTTTTGTTGGGTCCGTGATGTAAAGTTATTGCTAGGTTTCAAATTTCATAATTTTTTGAATCAATATGTGAGCGTGGCAAAGGAAAACGCGTTTGACCAGTTTCAGTTGATTTTAATCGACTGGAAAATGGCCATTTTTCCAACGGTCTCAGAATTCGACGAAACTAGTTTTGTTAGGACCGTATCGTCAATACAAAGCTAGAAATAATTTTACTGGAATTTGTAGAGGTCGTTTGTGGCCCCGGTAAAATGAAATGTGCGTTTAAATTGAATATATAAAGATTTATATTTTAAATTCAACGGAAACTGATCGTAACAGCCGAATTGGGTTACGAAACAAATCCAGTTTTGTTCAGAATGGGGGTAATTAGCTAGGAGCGACAATCGTTGGGTTTGATTTCGAGTTCGAGCCGTTAAACTTCAAATTTGTGAAATAATTGAATAAAATAATAATAAAATTAAATTATAAATGTCCCTCCCCCCATACAGTCAAACCCTCATTTTTTCCAACGCGTGGTCAACGCAAACAAAACCCTCCGCCCCCAATTCAATTTAAACGAACGGTCCACAAACTCCCAAAATCAATCCCTTCGATCTCCTCCATGGTGCGCCTACTGGTGGTGGGGTCAACGAGAAAATGGTTCGACGTCGTGAGATCTACCCAAGGCTGGCGACGCTCGAATTTCGGTTGGCTGACCGGGGTGTAGCGGCGGCTTAAAGGGCGCAGGGTTTTCCAATGAATTGAGAAGCGCTGATGACTACTGAGGGTCGAGACCAGGTGGAATCAGGGGAGCATGGATGGCCGCCTGTTCTGGTCGTGGTTGATGGTGGTCCGGCGGTTGCCTGGGGATGCGACGTTGGCTTCTTTCTGGCAAGCAAGGGTTCGAACACGATATAGAAGGAATACAGTGAGTTTTTTTTTCTTAACTAATATAAATAGGATTGTTTAAAATCAGTTTTATATATAAAAATATATATATATATATGTATTGTTTTCAAAATAAAATCAGCAAATGTTTTTAAAATATAAAATATATACATTGTTTTTAGAAATATAATATATAGAAGTTTTTAGAAATAAAATATATCATGGTTTTAAAATAGAAAGAAAATGTAATTCTTCTAAAATATAATTGTAGATAAAAACATGATTTTTATTTTATATAGTAGCAAGATAAAAATATTATTTTTATATATATAGAACATCAAGATGGAATATGGTTTTTAACTAGTGTATGGCATGGAAATATTTTTAGCAATACATAAATATGATTTTGAAAAATATAAAACTTGGTTTTGAAAATATAAAATTCCCTTGATTTAAAAATATGAAAGACTTGATTTTGAAAAAAAATTAAATATACGATTTTTGAAATTATAAAAATGAGATTTTTATGCAGATAGTATAGAAATAAAAATAGGATGTTTATTTATAAATAACATTGAAGTAAAAAATGTGATTTTAATATAAACATTGTGTGAAACAGATTGCGATGGAACTGAGTGGAAGCAGAACGAAATTCAAACCGTTCAGGAATAATACTGGCAGAGTGGAAACCAAATGTGAGAATTTCTCACCTTTCAATTTCTTTTTCTAGTTATATATATATACTAGGATGCAGACGGTGCTTAGTAGCACCCGACACAATTGTCCACAGACCATGGACTTGTTTGTTTGGTTGCATAGATTAGTTAGATGATTTGATTTGAAATTGAATTGTTTGGTGAAATAAATTGATTTGATTGATGTGTGAATGGCGTGGGCCTTCACTAGACCGGGGATAAGGCTAGGCCTCGTCCCGTTTCTAGTATCGTGCCGTTATGCCGCCGAAATTTTCTAAAATAAGTTAGAAAAATAAAAATATCATTTTATTTAAAGAATGAACTGAATAGAAATTCATATGTTAAAATAAAATGTTTTATCGTTAAAAATAAAAATTTTAACGTGAAAGTGAACAAATAGATATTTATAAACAAATCGGCCGATTTGTTTATATACACTGATTTGACTGACATTGATTGGGACGATAAATTTCACACATCGCCCAACTGCACAAATAAAATCTGTGTTTGATTGTTTGAAACCCCACACGGGTGTTAGGATGAAATTTGAAGTTCACTCATCCTGATTGATTAAATATGTCGATCGATCGATTGACAGGCTGTTATAAGCGTTAGATATCTATATTTGATGCTTATACAGTGTAGTGCACTTTGGTTGATGGTTGATTATTTTTCGATGCTATTATATACATGTGTTGTATGGAATCCATATAATTAACATTATATGGTAATTGATTGGGCCTCATTCCAATTTGAAAAATAAAGAATAATATAAAATAAAGGTTCCTGTGTTGACAGTACTCATCCATTGAGATTGGTCATGTGTTGAACGAAATATTTTAGTAATAAAATTTACATCTTTATCAATATAAAATAAAGGTTCATGTGTTGAAAGTACTCATCCATTGAGATTGGTCATGTGTTGAACGAAATATTTTAGTAATAAAATTTACATCTTTATCAATATAAAACAAAGGTTCATGTGTTGACAGTACTCATCCATTGAGATTGGTCATGTGTTGAACGAAATATTTTGATAATAACAACTATTTTGAAAAAGAAATATTTGAAATAGAATATTTGAAAATAGAAATTTATGAAGCCATGTTGATTAGATTGACGCCATTTTGACGTGAATGATATTTATATCGATTTGAATTGAAAACGATTTCGAAATGAAATGAATTGAAAACGATTTCGAAATGAAATGAATTGAAAACGATTTCGAAATGAAATGAATTGAAAACGATTTCGAAAGGAAATGAATTGAAAACGATTTCGAAATGAATTGAATATAAAACGAATTCAAATTGAATTGAAAGCAAATTGAAATGAATTCAAATTGAATTGAAATTTGAATTGAATAGAAATGAATTTTAAAACGAATTTATAAAGAAGAATTCAATTTTGATTTGAATTGAAATAAAGATTGAAATTGCTTTTGAAACGAATTTAAAACTATTTATAAAATTCGTTTTAAATAGAAAACGACAAAATATATATTATATATATATAATATAATGGCCTGAATAGAACGCGCCGCGCCGCGGCAGTTCGTGAATTTCGACCATTTATTTCAAACGGACATTACGGGAGATCCGACCGTCGGATTCTCCTAAAACTGGAACCATTGGGTTCGTATCGAAAAGAGCTTTCTAATGAATATTAGAAATTCAAAATCTAACGGTTGGATTTGGAGATACGTCCAAATCAAATTTGAAAAAGGTCGCTGTAAGTGCAGTTCGATGGCCGTTGATGGAAATCGACTGTACGGGCCTTGATAAAATTATTAAAAATAGTAATAATTAGTGTAAAATCATAAGAAATGATTTGGGGAAAAGTTGGGATGAAAAACTCCATATTTGAAAAGATAAAAATAGATTTTTATCGAAGTGAACTAGTTTTGAACTAGAATTCTAATTCTATTTATTTTTAAATAAATAAATTGAATTTGAAAAGGGTTTTAAAAATAACCAGAATTTCCAATGATTGCATTAGAGTGGATTTGAATCGAAATTGTCTTCGGAATATTTCGATGTTGGAATTCGTGATTATACGGATGTTGTTATGGAAATTTGAAAGATATATATTTATATCGTTATTTCCAAGACATTTGTTAATCGTAGAATTTGATATTGAATATAAGCCGATATATTTTCTATTCAGAGCCTTGTATTGAATATCAAATGTGATTTGGGTTTGTCGTGAATGGTGTCTTCACTAACACTGTTCTTGAACCCAGTTGAGAAAAGATTAAATCTTTTTATTTTAGATTTAACGAAGTGTACCAATTAAATAATATTTGATTGGAATTGAATTGATATTGATTTTTGGGTTTATCGTGAACAGTGTTTTTAAATAACACTTGTTCTTTAACCCGATAATTAATGGAATGATATTGTGGGTTTACCGTGAACCGTGTTTTAAATGACACTGATTCTTTAACCCAGTTAACGATTTGAACTAAGTGGAGTTTTAATGAATCTTTAATTAGATTGAAATAATCGAGAATGGAGTATCACCAGTTTTACTCTAGGCGATAGTTAAATCTTTAATTAGACTTGAACGTGAAATGGTAATGGAATTTACCGATAACACCGTGGTGTTAGATATGAAGTATTACCAGTTTTACTTCATGGGATGAATAGGTTGGGATTGGGAAATTAAAATAAATGATTACTTCGGTAAGGTTCGCTAATCCCGACTAGTTTGAATTGATATTCAAAAATAGATTAAAGAGTAAATTCAAGAAATTTATCTTGGATAAAATTAATGGGAACATTTCCCTATGAATGAGAAATTTAGAAACTAACTGTCGGTTAGCCAAGCAGAATGGTTTTCTGGATATTGATCTGATGTTGGTTTCGGCCTTCGGGGTTAATATTTGGGGAATTATTTTCTTGATTAATTTACGGTTAGTGACTGATGAATTGGAATGAGGCGTATGTTGTGTTTGTGTAACACTTATTTAAAATAATACGCGAGTTATTCGGAAAGACCGGGTTTATCCCATTCTGAATAACTGATACGACGATAAGTCGAAGATGAAGACGATGGTCGAAGACCGGAGGTCTTCACGTCGTTTGGATAATTACTGATAATCTTGATTGGGCTGTACACCCAAGAAGATGGAAACAGTTGGTGATCGTCCAGACGTACTTGGAGATCGATGGATATGCGGGGTACTAGGTGCCTCCGGTTTCGTTCAGACCCAGAACGGACTTGTAAATGGACTGTGTGTCTGACATTGGATTTTAGTCCGTGTGATTGATCTCTATTAAATATATATCTGTTTGGCGGCAGAGAATTTATTCTCTTGCTTAACGCCCTTCTCTGAGACGTACGAGATCAGGGGTTATATATTGATGGATATCAATCGCATGGAGTGAATTGCCTGTGTGGCATGCTAAGATGCAAATGATCAAGGCTTCTGTTGAAAAGCAAAGTCTTGTGGTTGATGATCGAAGCACGGCCTTTGTGGCGTAGCTTTGTGTAACGTTGATTTGCGAGTATCACACCCGGTATGAGCTAAAAACGGGAGACGGACATCAGGGAGGACATGCGTTTCTTTCTAGTTAGGAGGGCGTCTGTGCTTGAACTGGCTGACGAGTTTGACTCATGTGGATGTTACTTATTATTACTTGCTGAAAAGCGAGGCGCCTCGTGATATCGGTTTCGGCCGACGCTTCTGGTCGGCTGACGGGCCAGGCTTACGCCCCAAAGGGCGGGGAAACGTAGTGTTCAGGCATAATAATCCACGTCGGTGGACCGGCCCTGACGATCCATGAGGCAGTTGCGGCTGTTCCTGAGACATGGGCTAGATTGTCTCGAATCGATAGAGGATCTTGTCCCTAGCCTCGGTTCATACCATAAATGATAACCCAACTTCCAATACGACATTGCGGTTTTGATTGTAAACTTATATATGGCGACATAGTGGTATGGGTCATTCATGCCGTCTATGATTGATACTTATGATTTGAAGTTGTTTTATACACTAAGCACTTATAATAGTATCAAGTGATTTGTTTTAAACGTATCAAGCATTCTATGGCTGTTATAAGGGAAAACCCTATCCCCCGGCTTGCGTTGCATTGTGTGATAGGACCTGGGTCTTATATCAGCTTCAATTTTCTTTATTTAGCATTGCGCTGTTTGTTTTATGCACTGGTATTCTTGGAAGGAAACCCGTTCCATGTTATACGGCGTGGTCTCTTGATTTACCTAACTTTAAAATAAAGATTAATAACTGTTTTAGTTCTCACACCAGTCCCATGACTGACCTGGAGTTTATTGTTTTCACCTAAACTCTGGGTGCCCCTATTTTCCACACGGGCAGCTAGTAGTTTTGGTTTTGCAGATTTATATTCACAGGATCCTGGTTTACAGCTGGAACGATATCCGGAAAGCTTTGTATCCATATATCTCTTCTAGTTGTGTATTGTATTATTTTCCGCTGCTATGTATTTAAATGTAATTTAAATCTCTAATATTTCTGTGTAATATTCATTTATACTCTGTATATTCTTGTAATCTGATGCATTGTTGCAATATACAGTGAAATGTTCTTCTGTATGAGTTCTGTTGTGGCTTGTTCTCGAACTATCCGCCGCTTTCCTTTACGGGGAAGTTACGGGTTTTCACAATACTTAATCGTCAAGTTATCTCGGAAATCGCACTTATCGAATGCTCAACTTGCTTTGTTTTCAAAATAAAATCTCATGTCAAATTAAAACTTAAGAAAACAAATTTCTTAACATTTACTTATAACAAGATTACATCATAGCATTTAATTTTTCAAAAATTAAATTTATAAAAGTTATTAACTTAAATGTTTGTATCAAAATAATCTTTTTGCACTTTTAATCGAATAATTTACAAAAATATTCTACATTGAATCAAACCATTGTAAATTATCTTATTATAAAATTTTAGTTATATCATACAAAACCAGTTCTCATAAAATGTCTAATCAAATTAACTTCACTTTAAATAATAAACTTTATAAACTTATATTTCAAAAAAATAAAAATTCCATTTTAGTACATTTAAATCTTATAAAACTTCGAATACAACTTAAATTTCATTATAAAAATCAATTCACTAGAATCAATATATATATATATATATATATATATAACATTTTAAAATAGTTTTTATTGACCATGGTGTCCTTATAAAATTTTCTATCCTATGGTCAAGTGATACTTATATATATCATTCCAATCCGTTTCAAAAGGGAAATTCGAATCCCAGGTATATATCATTTCAACCCATATCACAAATCAATTCAAAATTATTTTTCAAATCTACACAAGTCATTTGGGTGTGTATCATTTCAAACCATGGTGATTTTTCTTCTAAATCTAAAGGGAATTTTCAAGATGATGTCAATTTAAACATAGCATAGCATCCATCACATCCATATCGTGTCATATATCGATAGCGTGTGTGTCTCATGTGCACAACCAACAGGTATGAGTTTCTAGAGCAATCCTAGAATTTCACTCAACTTTTCAAGTAATTAATTCACTTAATCAGAAAGTCGTCACAAGTGAGAAAACTCACCTTTTGAGGTAAGATGAAGGTGACACAAAACTGACGAACCCGGAACAAATACATGCACAATTTACCGATCAACGACGAATCCATATCAAGCTGGTTCATGCACATTTATATGTATACATGTACATATATAAATCGGAAATCCACAAGCACTCTCCAAATCTCAATTTCTTTGGCAACATGACAATGAATCCTATAATAACCATGGTTGCTCGAATTAATATGACAAATCCAACATTTGTTGACTCATAACCTAACTTCAAAATATTTTTTAATGCCATTATTACCATTTCATAATGAGAAAGCATCAAGCGAACATTTAATTTTCACTTGCAGATATTCCTATGTCTAAGTGCAGTGTTAATGCTACTCTTAGGTTGCCGAACAAGTATATAACATATAAACTAAGTTTTATGATTTTATACTTAGATATTCTCTTCTTGTAGCTCCCTGCTGTAGAAAAAATGGACAAAAGAGGGAAAGCATCCCAAAGAAGGTTCATACCATTCGTGAAGAGCTACAATAACAAGAGGGTCACTGTTGCACGAGAATTAAAGCAAGTTGGATGGCTTGGACCTCGGCAACGCGCATGAACCAAACTGGATGATCATAGGCTCGAGAGGAGTTAAGGCCACACACTCTCGGTTTCGCATGGTGGAAGGGAGGTTGCGGGTCAGCAGGGTGGTGGCGAGGTGAGTGCGACGTTGGTGGAATAGACGGACATGCGAAGTGGAAGGCGGAGGAAATCATAGCATAGTGCCTGAACGGTTGTAGCGACCCGGGTATTTTCGACACTCGGATCCAGACACTAACACGTCCCGTGTTCAGATTCAAGAATTGAAACCCAGAAAGCTAATAGAAAGAAGTTAGAGGGTGAGAAAAGAAAGAAAGAAATATTAGAATAGAAGAATAAGAAGATCAGAATCTCACAGCGGAATGGAAAAAATATAATAATCAATTATACTTTATGAAAGAACGGTATATTACAACATCAGAGTATACATTCAGATCAATACAACACAGCGGAAATAAACTAGTACCAGTATATATATGGAATACGTCTCGACTTCAACTCCATCTCTGCTGCTTCCAGCGGAAACCTGACCTGTAAATATGATTGGTCTGACCCGAGCACATTTGATTTAAAACAAAATTCACCCGGATCAGTCTGAAATACTTTTCAGTGATAAATTCATACAGCAACCAACTTGTTTAACTTTGAAATCCTTTTTGAAATAAAAGGATAATAGTAAGACCAGTCCACACATAAACACGGATGGTTTTTACCTTACTATAACCCAAATCGTTTTGAAATCAATATCATCTTCTGATATTATCATAGTGTCTAAATACAAGTAAATAGAATCTAGCAGAACGCTTGCATCTCACGCTCCACATATATAGTATACAATCAAAACCGCGGGCGCTTATTGGAGATTGGATTTCCAACTTTGACAAGGTATGGGATCACCTGCCGCTAGTGTATCTCTAGAGACGAATACACTGGGTTCAACAAGAACATCTTGCAACCCGGCCCACACATGACCGACCACTCATTTCTCTTGAGTGTATCGAGCATATTGTCACCTTACGGCTTTTTGTCGCGCGACCACCGTAATCCCCCGGGAGATACATAAATGAAAAGAAGTAACAAATATGAATATTCTCTAGATGGTGACAATACATCCTAATGGGTGCGACCCACATAGCCATGTTGCCTGCCCGATTTTTGTCATTTCCCGGTTGATGAGGCTTGAGGCTATAATCGACTTTTGAAACATCTAGTCACTGTTCATATCGTCCATACACGTCATCCAGGAACAGGATGAACCGAAGGCACTCTCCTACCGCATCCTAGGAATCACCCTATAGATCAGTAGCGAGAAGTCCTTGCAATCCGTAGATTCCAATCATGACAGAATCATCGTTAACTCTGGGGATCAGCCAGAGGTACAATGGTTCTTTCACTTATGGAGATTTACGGTCTTCAATTGCTCCATCTTGATCAGCATCTTCGCCGTATTCGTATTTATTGGTCGGAATGGTTTTCGAATATAAATTCAATCCCGGTCTTTCCGTACCAATAACGTTGGGTCAGATTTTGATAGTCGGTTATTTAACTATCAAAATAAACAACCATAAAACAAACAGATCCATTGGTATATTCCATAGCATCACTTGGCCCTTATACTGGTTTAAATATCTTAATATTCTCAAATCCCTTTTACTTATATACTAAAAAAAATCTCTTAATCATATTTAATTAATCTTCCCTAACATTTCAAAATATTGCTATAACATTTTCTATTACCTTATCGATCCAACTTATCATAACGGCATCTTCTTTGTCCCGTTATTTGAACATCAAATCATTACTCATCCCTTTAGATTAATCCCATTTAAATCTTATTTCAATACTTTGGAAATATCACTGTGTCCTCACTAATCATCAAGCCCCTTTCTATTTTCTTTTACTTCGAAATATCATTATGTATATATATATATATATCAAAATCATTCCAATAACGTTAAACTTTTAGTTTTCCCAAAATATTTTATTCTAACACTTTCACCATTACAACTAACATCATCCTTTGATAATCCTGAAGTTGTTCAAGTTGGGGTATTTTAATTACCTCTCAGACCTTGACCAACAATGTTCTTATCTTAAGATAGATATCAGTTGTATTAAAATCCGACACTCATTCTCATATCACCACAAATCCCATTTTAAATTAATCGCTAAACTGATTATTTTAAATAATCCCATTTGATTATTATTAAATAAGTAATAATAATCATCCTTCAACCTTTCTATCAAAATAACATGGTTTGGTTTACCATTAACTATCCTCATTAAATTAGTGAACTAATTAAATAAACAAGTCTAGTTAACGTCGTTAACTGTTCAACTTTAAACGATTAACCTATTAGTCAATCTTTATTGATCTTTACATTTAAATTAATTAATAATTAATTAATTAATTTAAATAATTCTATTCACTTTGATCAATATCAATATAAATTCATTCTAACTATTATGTTAATTCTGGCCACTTGATTTAGCTAAATAAGGTCGTTTAATAATCATTTATACAAGCACGTGCTTCGCGCACGGTAGATTTGGTTAAACCAAAATGACGATTTGTGATTAAAACAAATCAATGTATATATGTGATTGATTTATTCCCTTTTCAGAACTTCATTTAATATAATATATTAAAAAAATCTATATTCAGTTATAAAATATATTCTATAACCTCATTTCTAACGATTAACCTGACGGTGAACCGATCTTCATAAAACGGTGTATTTAAGGGCCATCTGCGATTTATTTCTCAACCAATACTATATATATTGGTTCAAACTGAACCACATTCAACAACCAACAAGGTTTTAAAGGCAACGGGTTTTAAACAGTTCATAAAATATAAAATAACAGGATATTAAATATTTGAGGAACCGGTTTGATTCCTCCTACCTGTTCTTCCCTGCAACACAGATCATTAAAATATTCCATATCAGTACCTAGAAGTATATTAACGACGATAATATAATTAACGTCAACCATTAAATCAACCATAGGCACCAAAAGCATCCAATCAACCAATTAAATTTAATTATACGAATTTGGCACATCCTAGTATTTCAGAAATGTGTGAGAATGAACTCACCTTCATTTTTTCAATCCATGATTTCAGCGTCGCTTCGTATGACATTAAACCGATGTTTAAAACTATACGAGTTTCCAACAGTTCCCATTTCTGACCGAATCAGCTTGTTTGTGTTGCCTCCGTCGCCATGATCTCAACAGACTCAGTTTTCGCTTGATTCTATGTACGAACGACTGATTTATCGTAATCACACGGTAACACATTATTTTATAAACTAAATTTTTAAGTAATTAATTAATTATAACTAATATACCTTTACCCGTTTTCTGTCGTTCCCATGCGCGCCTAGGACGAAGAACCCATCCTTTCCACGTCCAACTTTTCATCCTCACGTTATTACCGCCCTTCACTTCATGCCAAAAAAAAAAAAGAACCCCTTCCCAACTTCGGTTTCCAGTTTCCCTTTTTCTTTTTTTCTTTTTTTTTTCACCAAACCGAACAGTTGGTCCCTCCTCCCCAAAAGCCTGTACGCCTCATCCATGCACCGCCCAGCCTGACACCCACTTCTGCACATGTTTTATTTTACTTCATTTTTTTTTCTTTGCAAAAAGGAACTTTCCCATCACCACTTTTCTTTCCCAAAAACACAAATAGAAAACTTTCGAACCTGTTGCCTTCCCCTTCTTTGCATCCCTCAGAAGTTTGCCTTATATCTGCTCTCACCTTGAATTTGTTCCCTGTGCTTCACGTTTCCTTTTATATGGTTTCCGCCACTATAAGATACTGTTTGCCCCCTCACGTACCACTCCCCACTTCACCGCTCGACTGCCTGACCTTCCCGTACACCCTCTCACCACTGCTACGGCCGACTGTCCCTCCGGCAATCTACACCTTCTCCGAACACGAGAGGGCTACTCGACCCCGCTACCATGCACGTCGGACCTTCCCCCTCACTCACGTTATATTTTTTTTATTTACAGTCTCATTTGGCACACTACTCACTCCACCGTGAACCCTTGTGTTTTATTCACCATATTTTATTTTTTTAAGACGCTTGCATTTATTATCTTTTGCTCTCAGTTTCTCCTTTGGCTAGTTGCTAGAGAAGACTAAATGACCCCCTGCTATTTATAGATCGAAGAAGTTTGGGGCTCAAGTAATTTGGTACACGGTAGCATGTGGGTAGGCTTTAGATTAGCTAGATGGAAAAATAGAGGAGCTATCCCTTGCATGCAGTTATAATTTCAGATGAAAGAAAGATGGGACAGATGTTTTCATTTCATAGTTGTGTTTTGCACGGTGGGTAGACTGAATGATGTTCATTTAGCACGGCAGCGTGCTTTCAGTTCATAGCTGGTGATGTACTGGAGCGCCTGTGATTTTCTTTCATTGGCTGGTGATATTTGGGCAATATAAATTTGAGTAGGTTTATAGCTAGGTTGACGTCAAAAGCACATGCTATGTGGTTGAATTTAGATAGAGATCTGCATATGGAAAAGGGAGTGGCATGTGCGAGGTCACTCCTAAGGGGAAAGGTGGCTATCCTCTCAATACACTGCATAAATGAAGCGACTTTGCATGCACAGCTACGAAGATTTAGTCTGCTACTTCTATTTTTAGGTCGGCCGTACTTCAGAGAAACAAAATTTGAATTTGTGACTTGCGGAAACATTTAGAGTAGGCTGTCTTATTTTACATCAACGGGATAGCAACATGTATTTTTCAACTGGCGTAGGCAGTATCAGTATTAGGTAGAACTCAGGTAAGGTTTTATTTACGTTTAAGCTACCCTACCGTTATTTATGTCGTCCGTATATGCTATCGACAAAAATAAAAATACCGTTGCGCTCAGTAGTGTGCCACGATCACGAATATATAATAATATCGGTAGATTAACTTATATTGTGATACCCCAAAATACTGATATAGGGTGCAAAACACTCCAAATAAAAAGTAGCTTATTTTACGAAATAAAAATTACAGTAAAATTCTAAAAATTAAATCATGATTACGCCTCAAAGGACTTGTCCGAATTCGAAGCCAATACATACTTATAATTAAATAATCGTTACGGATTAAAATCGATTTCACAGCGACTATTTCGAAATTTGATTTAGATGTAAAACAAAATCTATAATATGAAAACTCGATTTTTTCTCTTCCATTAGAAAAAATATTATCAACTAAATTCAGACGCTTCTTGTTTCACCGAAATCCGATTTAACACGGATTCAGTATAGTCAATTGAAGTTGAAATTAAATTTTACGAAATACCGCGCTGTTTCGAGTTTGTTTTATAATTTAAAATATAAATATAAAGGCTCAGTCGTCGTTTGATAAACGAATTCGATATTAAATTCCAAATAAAATATTTAAAATAATTTAAATATTCGAATTCAAATAGCAGAAAAATCCAGGTCGTTACATTCTTCCCCCCTTAAATAAATTTCGTCCTCGAAATTGCTAGGTAAAAAGAATGCTCCAACCGCAATTATTTTCAAAATAATTAATTCAAAATATTATCAAGTTATAAATTTTTTGAAAAATTCACCAACACCTCCTCTGTACTGTTGGATTCAAACAACCCCAAATGCCACTTTGGGCCTTATATCGATCCAAAGAAAATAAACGCCAAGCAGCCACCCATCTTGGGTACGAATTCAAGCACCCAATCAATAACATTAAGGTTTACCTTTTTGTCGAGCAACTCGATTCCAATTTCAAAGCAACCCAAGTAACTGCTCTTCGTCTGTCAATCTGTACTGTCAATCAGTGTAACCAAATCAACTTCATAGCCCTTTGCAGTCTGTACTTAGCTCTACTTACAATACAGGTAGCAGTCCAAGGTTAATTTTTTTTTCCAGTTTCATTTCTTAATTGATTTTTAATCTCAATTCCTTATACTGTAATTTATCTCTCTGTTTCCAATTCATTCAATTTTCTTATTAACTCGTTGGTCGAATTTAACATAACCAACTATCATTTAATAAACTAGATCATACACAACACAAACAAATCATCCAATATATAACTTAGTTTAAGTTAAGTTCTGATTCACTTAATTCTATATCAAATTTCATATTCACCAATTTTATAATTTAAATTTCCTTGTGGTTTTATTAAACCATTCAAATTTATTACACCCGGGTCTCATTTTAACGAGCCCAACTCATTCATTGGTTCTAAATCCAATTTAAATCCATATTCATGAATTTTATTCCAAACATACAATCCAACAAATTTCCATTTGTTCTGTTTGGATACATTCACTTTTTGTTTTGCCCAACACAAGTCAAATTCTTGTTGGCTTGTCTCAATTCCAACTCAAATGATTCATTTTAACTCATATAAGTTAAAATTAATTCCCATTTCATATTTGAAATGTTTCCAACGTCATACAAGTTTTGAATTAAATGAAAATTTGAGAAAATAATAAATTTTACCTTCTTATGAAATATTTGGGTCGAAACAATATAAAATAATTTTATATTCAAATTACAAATACGCGCTCTTGTATATATATAAACTCAACTCGATCTAGGGTATTACTAGCCCAATCTCTATCGAGTTACACCACAGAGCCAAGGTTATTCCCAAACCTGGCTCTGATACCAACTGTAGCGACCCGGGTATTTTCGACACTCGGATCCAGACACTAACACGTCCCGTGTTCAGATTCAAGAATTGAAACCCAGAAAGCTAATAGAAAGAAGTTAGAGGGTGAGAAAAGAAAGAAAGAAATATTAGAATAGAAGAATAAGAAGATCAGAATCTCACAGCGGAATGGAAAAAATATAATAATCAATTATACTTTATGAAAGAACGGTATATTACAACATCAGAGTATACATTCAGATCAATACAACACAACGGAAATAAACTAGTACCAGTATATATATGGAATACGTCTCGACTTCAACTCCATCTCTGCTGCTTCCAGCGGAAACCTGACCTGTAAATATGATTGGTCTGACCCGAGCACATTTGATTTAAAACAAAATTCACCCGGATCAGTCTGAAATACTTTTCAGTGATAAATTCATACAGCAACCAACTTGTTTAACTTTGAAATCCTTTTTGAAATAAAAGGATAATAGTAAGACCAGTCCACACATAAACACGGACGGTTTTTACCTTACTAAAACCCAAATCGTTTTGAAATCAATATCTTCTTCTGATATTATCATAGTGTCTAAATACAAGTAAATAGAATCTAGCAGAACGCTTGAATCTCTCGCTCCACATATATAGTATACAATCAAAACCGCGGGCGCTTATTGGAGATTGGATTTCCAACTTTGATAAGGTATGGGACCACCTGTCGCTAGTGTATCTCTAGAGACGAATACACTGGGTTCAACAAGAACATCTTGCAACCCGGCCCACACATGACCAACCACTCATTTCTCTTGAGTGTATCGAGCATATTGTCACCTTACGGCTTTTTGTCGCACGACCACCGTAATCCCCGGGAGATACAGAAATGAAAAGAAGTAAAAAATATGAATATTCTCTAGATGGTGACAATACATCCTAATGGGTGCGACCCACATAGCCATGCTGCCTGCCCGATTTTTGTCATTTCCCGGTTGATGAGGCTTGAGGCTATAATCGACTTTTGAAACGTCTGGTAACTGTTCATATCGTCCATACACGTCATCCAGGAACAGGATGAACCGAAGGCACTCTCCTACCGCATCCTAGGAATCACCCTATAGATCAGTAACGAGAAGTCCTTGCAATCCGTAGATTCCAATCATGACAGAATCATCGTTAACTCTGGGGATCAGCCAGAGGTACAATGGTTCTTTCACTTATGGAGATTTACGGTCTTCAATTGTTCCATCTTGATCAACATCTTCGCCGTATTCGTATTTATTGGTCGGAATGGTTTTCGAATATAAATTCAATCCCGGTCTTTCCGTACCAATAACGTTGGGTCAGATTTTGATAGTCGGTTATTTAACTATCAAAATAAACAACCATAAAACAAACAGATCCATTGGTATATTCCATAGCATCACTTGGCCCTTATACTGGTTTAAATATCTTAATATTCTCAAATCCCTTTTACTTATATACTAAAAAAAAATCCCTTAATCATATTTAATTAATCTTCACTAACATTTCAAAATATTGCTATAACATTTCCTATTACCTTATCGATCCAACTTATCATAACGGCATCTTCTTTGTCCCGTTATTTGAACATCAAATCATTACTCATCCCTTTAGAATAATCCCATTTAAATCTTATTTCAATACTTTGGAAATATCACTATATCCTCACTAATCATCAAGCCCCTTTCTATTTTCTTTTACTTTGAAATATCATTATATATATATCAAAATCATTCCAATAACGTTAAACTTTTAGTTTTCCCAAAATATTTTATTCTAACACTTTCACCATTACAGCTAACATCATCCTTTGATAATCCCGAAGTTGTTCAAGTTGGGGTATTTTAATTACCTCTCAGACCTTGACCAACAACGTTCTTATCTTAAGATAGATATCAGTTGTATTAAAATCCGACACTCATTTCTCATATCACCACAAATCCCATTTTAAATTAATCGCTAAACTGATTATTTTAAATAATTCCATTTGATTATTATTAAGTAAGTAATAATAATCATCCTTCAACCTTTCTATCAAAATAACATGGTTTGGTTTACCATTAACTATCCTCATTAAATTAGTGAACTAATTAAATAAACAAGTCTAGTTAACTGTTCAACTTTAAACGATTAACCTGTTAGTCAATCTTTATTGATCTTTACATTTAAATTAATTAATAATTAATTAATTAATTTAAATAATTCTATTCTCTTTGATCAATATCAATATAAATTCATTCTAACTATTATGTTAATTCTGGCCACTTGATTTAGCTAAATAAGGTCGTTTAATAATCATTTATATAAGCATGTGCTTCGCGCACGGTAGATTTGGTTAAACCAAAATGACGATTTGTGATTAAAACAAATCAATGTATATATGTGATTGATTTATTCCCTTTTCAGAACTTCATTTAAAATAATATATTAAAAAAATCTATATTCAGTTATAAAATATATTCTATAACCTCATTTCTAACGATTCACCTGACGGTGAACCGATCTTTATAAAACGGTGTATTTAAGGGCCATCTGCGATTTATTTCTCAACCAATACTATATATACTGGTTCAAACTGAACCACATTCAACAACCAACAAGGTTTTAAAGGCAACGGGTTTTAAACAGTTCATAAAATATAAAATAACAGGATATTAAATATTTGAGGAACTGGTTTGATTCCTCCTACCTGTTCTTCCCTGCAACACAGATCATTAAAATATTCCATATCAGTACCTAGAAGTATATTAACGACGATAATATAATTAACATCAACCATTAAATCAACCATAGGCACCAAAAGCATCCAATCAACCAATTTAAGTATACGAATTTGGCACATCCTAGTATTTCAGAAATGTGTGAGAATGAACTCACCTTCATTTTTTCAATCCATGATTTCAGCGTCGCTTCGTTTGACATTAAACCGATGTTTAAAACTATACGAGGTTCCAACAGTTCCCATTTCTGACCGAATCAGCTTGTTTGTGTTGCCTCCGTCGCCATGATCTCAACAGACTCAGTTTTCGCTTGATTCTGTGTACGAACGACTGATTTATCGTAATCACACGGTAACACATTATTTTATAAACTAAATTTTTAAGTAATTAATTAATTATAACTAATATACCTTTACCCGTTTTCTGTCGTTCCCATGCGCGCCTAGGACGAAGAACCCATCCTTTCCACGTCCAACTTTTCATCCTCACGTTATTACCGCCCTTCACTTCATGCCAAACAAAAAGAACCCCTTCCCAACTTCGGTTTCCAGTTTCCGTTTCCCTTTTTTTTTCTTTTTTTTTCACCAAACCGAATAGTTGGTCCCTCCTCCCCAAAGCCTATACGCCTCATCCATGCACCGCCAAGCCTGACACCCACTTCTGTACATGTTTTATTTTACTTCTTTTTTTTTCTTTGCAAAAAGGAACTCTCCCATCGCCACTTTTCTTTCCCAAAAACACAAATAGAAAACTTTCGAACCTGTTGCCTTCCCCTTCTTTGCATCCCTCATAAGTTTGTCTTATATCTGCTCTCACCTTGAATTTGTTCCCCAGGCTTCACGTTTCCTTTTATACGGTTTCCGCCACTATAAGTGTGACATCAAAGAATTTCGCTCGATCCTAATCAGTCGCTAAACTGATCTAGACCTTTCGAAACGCCTGATTGTTTGAGAACACGACAAAATAGAACACAAACAGAAGAACATTTCATTGTTTATTACAACAATTCCATCAGAATACAAGAATATACAGAGTATAATTGAATAAATTACATTCGATAAATATCAGAGATTACAATAAATTACATAGCAGCGGAAAAACAATATAAAACACAACTGAAAATAATGCACGGATACAGAGCTTTCCGAACATCGTTCCAGCTGTAAATCAGGATCCTGTGAATATAAATCTGCAAAACCAAAACTACTAGCTACCCGTGTGGAAAATAGGGGCACCCAGAGTTTAGGTTAAAACAATAAACTCCAGGTCAGTCATGTGACTGGTGTGAGAACTAAAACAGTTATTAATCTTTGTTTTTTAAAGTTAGGTAATTCAAGGGACCACGCCGTATAACACGGAACGGGTTTCCTCCCAAGAATACCAGTGCCGAAAACAAACAGCGCAATGCTAAATAAAGAACAATGAAGCTATTATAAGACCCAGATCCCATCACACAATGCAACGCAAGCCGGAGGATAGGGTTTTCCCTTATAATAGCCAAATATGCTTGATACGCGAAATTTCATCTTATATTATTACTATAAGTGAAGAAAACAACTTCAAATATAAATGTATCAATCATAGACGACATGGGTACCATATATCATGTCGCCAATACTAGGCTCTACAATCAAAACCGCAAAAGGTCATACTTGGAAATTGGATTTCCATCATGGTGGCTCCTGATTCGAAAGATCGATCGCGTAGTGCCATCTCAACGGCTTACGTCTCGGCTAGAGAAAACACCGTAATGCACATCCGCACTTTTGGGAAATCGAGTATCACTGCGGCTTACGTCCCGGTGAGAGAAAACACCGCTTACCCTATCCCTCTGAGCACTAAGCTCACTCTCGGTCGACCGAATCCACGACACCACGAAGGTGCCCATCCACGAAAAAGCATACTGATCTAACCATCAGTTTACCACCATACCGGGGTGTGAGGCTCGCGAATCAACGCTATACACAAAGCCATGCTCTATCAAAGCTGCGCTTTGATCACCATCCACCAAACTTTGCTTTTCAACAAAAGTCTGGATCACTGCATCTCAGCATGTCACACTATCAATCCATATCATACCACTGATTTCTGCCAATATATAACCTCTAAGCTCGTATGTCTCAGAGAAGGGCGTTAAGCAAGAGAATAAATTCTCCGCCGCCAAACAGATATATATTTAGCAGAGATCAACGAATACAATATAAAGGAATACAATGTCAGATACACCATCCATTTACAAGTCCGTTCTGGGTCTGAACGCAACCGGAGGCACTTTCCTCGCATACCCGTACAATCAACACGTACGTCCGGACGGCTACCACCGTAGTCCCTTCAAGGTAGCTACTCCCATCAAGGGCAACGAGAGCACCCCTCCTTTCGACGTGAAGATTATCGGTCTTGCACCGTCTTCAACTTCGACCTTCCGTCGAATCAGTTATTCAGAATGGGTTATACCCGGCCTTTCTGAATAACTCACGCATCTTATAATCAAGTGCTATCACAACACGTCACACGCCTCATTCAAATCCAGAATATTCTTTATTCTTTGGGAAAAGTTCCCATTAATTTTATCAAAGATAAATTCTTCTAAATTTTTCTTTAATCTCCTTTTTGATTTCAAATCATATCACGGTTTTTCAAACTAGTCGGGATAAGCGAACCACACCGAAGTAATTATTTATTTTATTTCCCAATCTCAACCTATTGACCCCATGAAGCAAAACTGGTAATATCCCATATCTAACACCACTGTGTTATCGGTAAAGTTAATTACCATTTCACGTTTAAATCTATTTAAATATTTCACTATCGCTCGGAGCAAAACTGGTGATACTCCTTTCTCGACCACTTTAATCTGATTAAAGAATCTTTAAAACTCCACTTCGTTTTAATGTTTAACTAGGTTAAAGGACCAATGTCTTTTAAAACACGGCCCGCGACAAACCCACAATGTTATCCCATCGTTAATTGGGTTAAAGAACAAGTGTTATTTAAAACACTGTTCTCGATAAACCCCAAAAGCTATTCCAACTCAAATTTATTTACTTAGAGATAACTAGATTTTTAATTCGAGTTAAAACTAGTACATTTCGACAAAAACACATTTTTATCATTAAAAACGTGGAATTTTTCACCCCAACTTCTTCCAAGTCACTTATTTTAATTTTAAACAAATTATCGCTATTTTTAATAATTTTATCAAGGCTCGTACAGTCGATTTCCACTAACGGTCATCGAACTGCATCCATAGCGACCTTTTTCAAATTTGATTTGGACGTAACTCCAAATCCAACGGTTAGATTTCAAATTTCCTATATTCATTGGAAAGCTCTTTCCGACACGAACCCAATGGTTCCGGGTTTAGGAGAATCCGACGGTCGGATCTCCCGTAATGTCCGTTTGAAATAAATGGTCGAAATTCACGAACTGCCGCGGCGCGGCGCGTTCTATTCAGGCCATTATATTATATATATAATATATATAATATATACTTCATCGATTTCTATTTAAAACGAATTATATAAATAGTTTTGAATTCGTTTCAAAAACAATTTCAACATATATTTCAAATTCAAATCAAAATTGAATTTTCTATTATAAATTCTTCTTACTTTCATTTCTATTTGATTTTAATTCAAATCGATTTTAATTCGATTCGAATTCATTTTCTTTTCAATTCAATTCGAATTCGTTTTTCAATTTGATTCAATTCACATTGGTTTTCAATTTGATTCAAATTCAAATTGGTTTTATATTCAATTCAATTCGAAATCACTTTCACCTTCATTTTATTTCGAAATCACTTTCACATTCATTTTATAATATTCTTTATTTTCTAAATTGGAATGAGGCCCAATCAATCACCATATAATGTTAATTATATGGATTTTCATACATCACACGTATATAATAGCATTAAAAAATACTCAACCATCAACCAAAGTGCACTACACTGTATAAGCATCAAATATAGATATCTAACGCTTATAACAGCCTGTCAATCAATCGATCGACATATTTAATCAATCAGGATGAGTGAACTTCAAATTTCATCCCAACACCCGTGTGGGGTTTCAAACAATCAAACACATATTTAATTTGTGCAGTTGGGTGATGTGTAAAATTTATCGGCCCAATCAATATCAGTCAAATCAGTGTATATAAACAAATCGGCCGATTTGTTTATAAAAATTTATTTATTCACTTTCACGTTAAAAATTATATTTTTAACGATAAAATATTTTATTTCAACACATGAATTTCTATTCAGTTCATTTATTCAATAAAATGATATTTTTATTTTTCTAACATATTTTAGAAAATTTCGGCGGCATAACGGCACGATACTAGAAACAGGATGAGGCCTAGCCTTATCCCCGGTCTAGTGAAGGCCCACGCCATTCACACATCAATCACATCTATTCCATTTCACCAAACAATTCAATTCAAACCAAATAGACTAACCAACTACACAATCAAACAATTTAACAAACAAGCCATCCATGGTCTGTGGATGACGGGTGTCGGGTGCTACTAAGCACCGTCTGCATCCTAGTATATATATATAACTAGAAAAAGAGAATTTAGAGTGAGAAGTTCTCACCGATAGCTATCCAACTTCACAACACTTCATTGATAGAAATCTTCATCGTTATCCCATCTTCGTCATCTTCGTTGCCCGTAGTCACTATATATATAAAAATCACATTTTTATATATTGATGTATTTAAAATAAAAGTCACATTTTTATTTATTCACTTTCAATTTAAAAGTCATATTTTTATAATCACTTCATATATTTAGAAATCGAATTTTTACTATGCTATTCAATATATAAAAATCGAATTTCTAGTTTGGTGTCATATAGATAAAAATTCCATTTCAAAAATATTGATTTCGCCTTTATAAAAATAAAGTTTTCGCCTTTATAAAAATCAGCACTTTATTTCGACGTATATAAAATAAAAATCAGATTTTTATTTTGCTACATACACAAAGATGATATTTTTAATTCTCTACATAAACAAAAATCATATTTCTACTACTTCTACTTAATAAAGATTATATTTTTAATACTTTTAAAAATATAAAAATCATATTTTTATTACTTTAAAAATATAAAGATCATATTTTCCTAATACAAAAATCTAAACTTTTATAAATTAAAAATCTAATCTTTTATAGCCAAAAAAAATCCTAACTTTCTTCATCATATGAATCCCCTTTTTATTAACATAGAAATCATAAAAATAAATAAACAAAGCTATATATAATAATAAAAAAAAAAGGAAAGGAAAAAGACACTTACAGGTTTTAGCAAGAGGGAGGGAGGGTGCGGATCTTTGACGCAGGCGGAGGAGGGTCGGTGAACGGAGGTGGAGGCCATCGCGGTGGGGTGTTTGGTGGAGGGCGCGGTTGGTCGAAAGGCAGTGGAAAGGGGGCGGCGGAGGTCAAGATGGGTAAGGAGAGAGACGCGAGAGGGAGAAGGGGATAGGGGAACGAGGAGGAGGACGCGGTGGGGGAGGACTGCACCTCGGCGGCGGCGCATCGGTAGCTGTCGCTGCTTCTTCTTTTTTTTTTTTTTGTTTCTGAGCGTTTGAAGAAATAGGGGGGGCCAGAGCGGGTTTAAGGGGAGAGATATATATTTTTTTTATTTATTTATTAATTATTTAATTTGCAAAGAGTTGACTTTTACATACGACCTCGAAACGAGGCCCACCGCCTGTCGTCCATAGCGTTTCACCCCTATTCCGAACACAATGGGATATGTATCGTTGGTTGATTCGATCGTTTGAATCAGTTTCCGTTGAATTTAAAGTATAATTCTTTATATATTCAATTTAAACGCACATTTCAAATTACCGGGGCCACGTACTAACTCGAAAAATTACAGAAAAATATTTTCTAGCTTCGTATTGACGATACGGTCATAACAAAACATGTTTCGTTGAATTCTGAGACCGTTGGAAAAATGGTCAATTTCCAGTCGATTAAAATCATCTGAAACCGGTCAAACGCGTTTTCCTTTGCCACGCTCACATATTGATTCGAAAAATTATGAAATTTGGAATCTAACTATAATTTGACACTGCGGATCCAACAAAAGTGGTTTCGTCGAAATCCGAGGTCATTTGCAAAATGTCTATTTTTAAGGGCCTGAATTCCATAGCGACTATTCAGAATTTTCAACTGGACATATCTTTTGACCCCCGCTATGAAATTTTGATTATCCGGATTCGTTGGAAAGATATTATCAGTTAGATCCTAATGTTTTTGGTTTCACTAAAATCCGGATTGTTTTGCACCCGGTACATTCAATTGAAGTTTGAAATCGAATTATCGAACTACCGCGCCATTTTCAATTCTATTTATAATTATATAAATAAATTATTTATATTCTAACGACGACGTATATAATATACGTTCGAATTCTATTCAAAATAAAGTTTTCGTCGATATTATTTAAAATAATCTATTTTAAATATTCAAATTCAGTTAAAATTGCTAAAATAAAAATTTCAAACTGGCTCGCATTTTACGGGTTGTTACAATAAGATACTGTTCGCCCCCTCACGTACCACTCCCCACTTCACCGCTCGACTGCCTGACCCTCCCGTACACCCTCTCACCACTGCTACGGCCGACTGTCCCTCCGGCAATCTGCACCTTCTCCGAACACGAGAGGGCTACTCGACCCCGCTACCATGCACGTCGGACCTTCCCCCTCACTCACGTTATATTTTTCTTTTTGTTTACAGTCTCATTTGGCACACTACTCACTCCACCGTGAACCCTTATGTTTTATTCACCATATTTTATTTTTTTAAGAGGCTTGCATTTATTTTCTTTTGCTCTCAGTTTCTCCTTTGGCTAGTTGTTGGCGAAGACTAAATGACCCCCTGCTATTTATAGATCGAAGAAGTTTGGGGCTCAAGTAATTTGGTACACGGTAGCATGTGGGTAGGCTTTAGATTAGCTAGATGGAAAAATAGAGGAGCTGTCCCTTGCATGTAGTTATAATTTCAGATGAAAGAAAGATGGGACAAATGTTTTCATTTCATAGTTGTGTTTTGCACGGTGGGTAGACTGAATGATGTTTATTTAGCACGGTGGTGTGCTTTCAGTTCATAGCTGGTGATTTACTGGAGCGCCTGTGATTTTCTTTCATTGGCTGATGATATTTGGGCAATGTAAATTTGAGTAGGTTCATAGCTAGGTTGACGTCAAAAGCACTGGCTATGTGGTTGAATTTAGATAGAGATCTGCATATGGAAAAGGGAGTGGCATGTGCGAGGTCACTCCTAAGGGGAAAGGTGGCTATCGTTTTAATACACTGCATAAATGAAGCGACTTTGCTTGCACAGCTACGAAGATTTAGTCTGCTACTTCTATTTTTAGGTCGGCCGTACTTCAGAGAAACAAAAGTTGAATTTGTGACTTGCGGAAACATTTAGAGTAGGCTGTCTTATTTTACATCAACGGGATAGCAACATGTATTTTTCAACTGGCGTAGGCAGTATCAGTATTAGGTAGAACTCAGGTAAGGTTTTATTTACGTTTAAGCTACCCTACCGTTATTTACGTCGTCCGTATATGCTATCGACAAAAATAAAAATACCGTTGCGCTCAGTAGTGTGCCACGATCACGAATATATAATAATATCGGTAGATTAACTTATATTGTGATACCCCAAAATACTGATATAGGGTGCAAAACACTCCAAATAAAAAGTAGCTTATTTTACGAAATAAAAATTACAGTAAAATTCTAAAAATTAAATCATGATTACGCCTCAAAGGACTTGTCCGAATTCGAAGCCAATACATACTTATAATTAAATAATCGTTACGGATTAAAATCGATTTCACAGCGACTATTTCGAAATTTGATTTAGATGTAAAACAAAATCTATAATATGAAAACTCGATTTTTTCTCTTCCATTAGAAAAAATATTATCAACTAAATTCAGACGCTTCTTGTTTCACCGAAATCCGATTTAACACGGATTCAGTATAGTCAATTGAAGTTGAAATTAAATTTTACGAACTACCGCGCTGTTTCGAGTTCATTTTATAATTTAAAATATAAATATAAACGCTCAGTCATCGTTTGATAAACGAATTCGATATTAAATTCCAAATAAAATATTTGAAATAATTTAAATATTCGAATTCAAATAGCAGAAAAATCCAGGTCGTTACAACGGTGGTTGTTCTTGAACTTCGATTCAGGTTTAAACGAGATAGAGAGAGCGTACAACATCACCCTTCGAAGTGAAGAGGCCAAAGGGGTCGACGGTCGTCAGAGGGGTGTGTGACACCTGTAGTTGTGCGGTGGAAGGAGGCAGATGCATTGATTTATCCTTGCTGCTAATAGGTTCAATTTCTTTTCTAGGGATTCGATTTATTTTTCATGAATATTAATTGAGAATAGGAAGAGTAGAATGTGAAGAAGAAGGCATGCGGATACATACTCAGCCATGAACAGACACTTATTTGTTTAATGACACAATTTAGATCCAAGTGTCCATTAGGACCTTGTAAAATAACAGGTGTAATTACTAATTTAATTTAAATTGAAAATTTAATTTTCTTTTCACTTTTTTTAATAAAAGGAACTCATGTGTATATCTATCAATTTGAAGAATACAAAATATATAAACAATATTTACGCAAATTGTTGTTATCCCTTTTTGCGCATTTTGGATAAAAATTAACGACTCAGATCAATAAATAATCGAATTTCCAAAAAAAGAAAAGTGGCGTTCTACTTAGAATTCTATCTCATATTTTTGGTAAAATTCGATCGAATTCCGACGATGTTCCATTTTAACGATTTATTAAATATCCAATTAAATTGACATGAATGGAACCGACTTGTTTATTTCTCCACGATATTAAAACTCTTGCTACATCCATCTAAATGCATCTCAAATATAAACTTTCACAATCTAATTCGCAACTTTAAATTTTAATATTAGTTGCGAAATATCGGTTGTTGTTACCGCAATCAACTGTTTAAACCGATTTAGACAAAGCAAGCAAACTAGGACGTTTTCAATATAGAATTCATTATTATTTTAAATTTTATACTTTATAACATAATTCAAGTTTCTTAACACAAATTCTAGTTATCTTCGTAATTAAAACATTCAAACTATCGAGTCGTTACAATCATAAAACTAAACCAAACAATCTTATGTATAATAGCTCAAATAGGAAAGAGGAAGTTTTATGTAGGAAGAAATGGTGGAAGCAGATCGTGAAAACGGGCCGAGTTAAGCCTGTAGTTTTTAATATATATATATATATATGTATATATATACTTATATATATAAGTTAAATGCTTAACTTTTAAATTAAAACATTTATTATATTTTTACATGTAAATGAAGAAAAAGGGAAGAAGGGGACTTGTCAAAGGAAGTCGACAGGGCGTATATCGGCTATGTGAGTTTGGGTTATATTTGGCTTGTTGAGATATTTTATTTAATCAAATATAAATTTAATTTAAATAAAGTTTAAAAATAAATATAAAAACAAGCCAATAAGAAGAAGAAAGGTTTGGTAATATGTTGATTATTTAGTAAGCAAGTGCGGATTTATAATATTTTTGTATATACAGGCTACTAAAAATAGAATAGATACTTTAAAATAAATCAATACATTTACTACCAATGAATTTTTATTTAGATTGTTGTGAAATTTATATTACTCAAGATCACCTATTTCAAACTATTATTAGTTTGAAATTAATTGTAAATCAGTGTCGATTGTTAATATTGTGATGCGTGATTATCACTAACTATTTGTTATGCTATGAAGTGATAAAACCGATCTGAATTAGTTAAAAATAAAACGTTAACTCGTTTGTTTAATTTAAATCGCCTTATGCTGATTTTTGTTCTAAACATTGAAATGAAAATGTATAAATTAATAAAATAGAATAGGCATGTTATGGAATCTTCTATGATATAAAATAGTTTGTGTAAATACTTTTACTCGTCTACATTGTTTAATTTTGACGGTTAAAACACCAACTATCAAATATTCCTCATGTGTTAGTTTAAAGAATCCGGGTTGGGTAAATTGGACCCAAAACCACTTTGAACTGACTTTACGTAAACTAAACTGCAGGGTCGATTATAAATATAAAGAATTAAAGACCGTAGATCTTCGTAAGCGAAAGAAATATTTGTTGAAATTCTCTAGTTAGCTCCTAGAGATATTTCAACAGTAATTTTATCATGATTGAAATCTTCAGATTTGCAAGGACTACTCGCTATTGATCTGTGGGGTGATTCTTATATTGGATGTAGTAGGAGAGTACCTTCAGTTCATCCTGTTCTTGGATGACTTCTATGGACGAATGTCTGACTGAGTATTTCCTAAGAACCACGTAAGTTGAGTTTTACAAATATATCAAGTTGATGGCAAAGAATGGTCATTCTTTTACATCCATAGTATATTTGTAGATCTTAGTTAATGATTTGACGGATCTTAAAATGTGACATTCAAAGTAAATGGCAGCCAGATTTTCTTAAGGAAAATTCTAAATTGAAGCCTCACCAACCGGGAAATGACAAAAATCGGGCAGGAAGCATGGCTATGTGGGTCGCTTCCATTAGGGTATATAATCACCTATCTAGAGAAATTTAATTCCCTTTTTTAATCTATTTAATGCTGTCCCTTTCGGGAAACGGTTGCTGATCCCAGCCATTAGTGATATACATTCGATACACTCAGGCAAAATGAGTGGTCGGTCATGTGTGGTCGGGTTGCAAGACGTTCTTGTTGAATCCAGTGTATTCGCCTTTAGAGATACACTATCAGCAGGCAGTTCCATACCTTGTCATAGTCGGAATCCATTACCCAATAAGCACCTGCAGTTTGGATTGTATATACTGTATGTGTAGAGCGTGAGATGCAAGCGTTCTGCTAGACTTTTATTTACTTGATTTAGACATTGTTATCATATCACATAGTTTTATATCAAGAAATGTTTTGGGTTATCATAAGGTAAAAACCATCATATTTATGTGTGGATTGGTCTTACGATCATCATTTATTTAAAAAGGGTTTTTAAACGTTAAATCAATCTGTTTTAAAATTATTTACTCACACCAGTCCCATGACTGAACCTGAGTTTATTTTTCTGTGTTTTCCCTAAACACTTGGTGCCCAATTTTCGACAGGCAGTCAAGTGGTTTCAGCATTTTACGGATTTACTTGAAAGAGCTTGCAGAATGAAGCTTAAATATTAGATATATATATATATTTTTTATTTCCACTGTATTGTATATGAGTTGTAATCTGATGATGTATGTAAGTAAATACAGTTTTATATTTCAATAGTTGTTACATAATATATTCTATCCAGTTCTGATGTGAGATTCGTAATTCTATGTTTCTGTTGAGTTCAGTTCTTCTTTCTCTTCAATTCCAACTTTCTTTCTTTCTATTTCTCACCTTCTAACTTCTTTCTATTAACGATTTGTTAAGTTCTGGTGTTTTATTAGTCGATATGTGGTACATGATATGTATTGGTATCAAAAATCGGGATCGGAACTTTTCAGGTTGCTACAATAAATTCCATAGGAATATTTTTGTAAAGTGAATTTGATTTCGAAAAATCTAAATTTGGGATTAAGCCTAAATGGGTAGATTAGGGAATTGCATGTTGTTTTATGCATAGTAGATCCATATGTATATTATTGTTTGTTGTTTATGCACTAGTATTCATAGGGGTAAACCCGTTCCATGACATACGGCGTGGTGCCGTGATATGCCTCACTTTAAAAAAAAAGTTAATAACTATTTTAGTACTCACAATAGTCCCATGATTGACTCAGAGTTTATTGTTTTCATTAAACTTTGGGTGCTCATATTTTCCACACGGGCATCTAGTAGTTTTAGTTTTCGTAGATATTTCTTTTCACAGGATCCTGGATTACAACTGGAGTTATATTCGGAAAGCTCTGTATCCGTGTATTTCATTCAATTGTCGTAGTTGATGTTTTCCACTGCACATTTTGTGTGACGGCCTGGAATTTCGCTCGATCTGAATCAGTCGTTAAACCGATCTAGACCGTTCGAAACCCCTGAACGTTTGAGAACAGGACAAATTAGAACACAAACAGAAGAACTTTTCATTGTATATTACAACAATTCCATCAGATACAAGAATATACAGAGTATAAATGAATAAATATTACACAGAAATATCAGAGATTTAAATTACATTTAAATACATAGCAGCGGAAAAATAACATAAAGCACAACTGAAGGTGATATACGGATACAGAGCTTTCCGGATATCATTCCAGCTGTAAACCAGGATCCTGTGAATATAAATCTGCAAAACCAAAACTACTAGCTGCCCGTGCGGAAAATAGGGGCACCCAGAGTTTAGGTTAAAACAATAAACTCCAGGTCAGTCATGTGACTGGTGTGAGAACTAAAACAGTTATTTTAAAACTTTACTTTAAAAGAGAGTAATTCAAGGGACCACGCCGTATAACACGGAACGGGTTTCCTCCCAAGAATACCAGTGCATAGAATAAACAACGCAATGCTTTTTCGAAAAATGAAGCTATTATAAGACCCAGGTCCTATCATACAATGCAACGCAAGCCGGGGGATAGGGTTTTCCCTTATAATAGCCAAACATGCTTGATACGTTTTAAAACAAATCATTTGATACTATAATAAGTGTATAGTGTCAAAACATTTCAATCATAAGTATAAATCATAGACGGCATGGGTACCATATATCATGTCGCCATACTAGTTCTACAATTAAAACCGCGATACACGTATTGGAAATTGGATTTCCGTCATGAGTCGAGGCAAGGGGCAAGCTCCTCTCCGCGTTCGAGACACTCTAGCAAATGTCCCCGGGATTACGCACACTGGGTAACCCCTGGATGCGGCTGGGCCGGTCCTCACTTACGTTAGAGGATTAATTATGCCTGAACACACGTTTCCCGGTCCTTACAGACCTATAATCGAGGCGCCTCATTCCAACAACCACAAAGGTGAAAAGTATATATATGTCAGGGCTGGTAAGTCACTGACACCACCAAAGCTAGAAAGAAACGTGCGCTCTCCCAGCGGTCCGTATCCCGTTTTTAACTCATACCGAGGTGTGAGGCTCGCGAATACACGCTATACACAAAGCTGCCACGTAGGCGTGCTTTGATCATCAACCACAAGACTTTGCTTTTCAACAGAAGCCTTGATCCATGCAACTCAGCATGCCACACAGGCAATTCATGCCATGCGATTGATATCTATCGATATATAACCTCTAAGCTCGTACGTCTCAGAGAAGGGCGTTAAGCAAGAGAATAAATTCTCCGCCGCCAAGCAGATATATATTTAATAGAAATCAATCAACACAGAATAAAATCCAATGTCAGACACACAATCCATTTACAAGTCCGTTCTGGGTCTGAACGAAACCGGAGGCACTTTCCTCGCATATCCATCCATCTCCAAGTACGTCTGGACAACCACCAACTATTTCCATCCTCTTGGGTGTACAGCCCAATCAGGATCGTCAGTAATTATCCCTACGATGTGAAGACTTCCGGTCTTCTACCACCGTCTTCATCTTCGACATATCGTCGAATCGGTTATTCAGAATGGGTGTAAACCCGGACTTTCCGAATAACCCGCGTATATTGAAAACAAATGTTACACAAACACAACATACGCCTCATTCCAATTCATTAGTCACTAACCGTAAATTAACAAGAGAACAATTTCCCAAACATTAACCCCGAAGGCCGAAACCAACATCAGATCAATACCCAGGAAACCATTCTTCTTAGCCAACCTACAGCTAGTTCCTAAATTCCACATTCTTAGGGAAAGATTCCCATTAATTTTATCCAAGATAAATTCTTTAAAATTTATCCTGAAATCTTCCTTTGGATGTTATTTAAAACCAAATTATGGTTTTTCCAACTAGTCGAGATTAGCGAACCACAACGAAGTAATTATTTATTTTATTTCCCAATCCCAACCTATTCATCCCATGAAGCAAAACTGGTAATACTCCATATCTAACACCGTGGTGTTATCGGTAAAATTAATTACCATTTCACGTTCAAATCTAATTAAAGATTTAACTATCGCTTTGGAGTAAAACTGGTAATACTCCATTCTCGCTCATTTCTAAATTTGGTAATTTAGATTATCAATTCGAATTTCAATCTAATTGCAGATTCAATAAAACTCCCTTTACTGGGTTAAAGAACTAGGTGTTATTTAAAACACAGTTCACGACAAACCCAAATCACATTCTATTCGTTATCGGGTTAAAGAACTAGTGTTATTTAAACACTGTTCACGATAAACCCATTTCAAATTTAATCAAATATATTAGAAATTCGATGATTTAAAACCCCTTTTTTTTAAATCTAATTCATTTATTTAAAAATGATTGGGTTTTAAATTAGTTCAAAACTAGTTCATTTCGATAAAAATCTATTTTTATCTTTTCAAATATGGAGTTTTTCACCCCAATTTTTCCCAAATCATTTCTTATGATTTTACACAAATTATTGATATTTTTAATAATTTTATCAAGGCCCGTACAGTCGATTTCCAACAATGGCCATCGAACTGCACTTACAGCGACCTTTTTCGAATTTGATTTGGACGTATCTCCAAATCCAACCGTTAGATTTTGAATTTCTAATATTCGTTAGAAAGCTCTTTTCGATACGAACCCAACGGTTCCGGTTTTAGGAGAATCCGACGGTCGGATCTCCCGTAATGTCCGTTTGAAATAAATGGTCGAAATTTACGAACTGCCGCGGCGCGGCGCGTTCTATTCAGGCCATTATATTATATATATAATATATATAATATATATTTCGTCGATTTCTATTTAAAACGAATTATATATTTAGTTTTGAATTCGTTTCAAAAGCAAAGTCAACTTCTATTTCAATTCAAATCAAAATTGAATTCTTCTTTATAAATTCGTTTTAAAATTCATTTCTATTCGATTCGAATTTCAATTCAATTTGAATTCATTTCAATTCGCTTTCAATTCCATTTGAATTCGTTTTCAATTCAATTCATTTCGAAATCGTTTTCAATCCATTATGAATTCGTTTTCAATTCAATTCATTTCGAAATCGTTTTCAATCCATTATGAATTCGTTTTCAATTCAATTCATTTCGAAATCGTTTTCAATTCATTTTGAATTCGTTTTCAATTCAATTCATTTCGAAATCGTTTTCAATTCATTTTGAATTCGTTTTCAATTCAATTCATTTCGAAATCGTTTTCAATTCATTTTGAATTCGTTTTCAATTCAATTCATTTCGAAATCGTTTTCAATTCATTTTGAAATCGTTTTCAATTCAATTCATTTCGAAATCGTTTTCAATTCATTTTGAAATCGTTTTCAATTCAATTCATTTCGAAATCGTTTTCAATTCATTTTGAATTCGTTTTCAATTCAATTCATTTCGAAATCGTTAAAATCGATATAAATATCGTTCGCGTCAAAATGGCGCATCACTATTCAACACGGCTTTATATATTCTATTTCAAATATTTCTTTTTGTCAACACACGACTAATCTCAACGAATGAGTACCGTCCATGTGTGACTATTTTTGTTAAATTATTTCGTTCAACACATGACTAATCTCAACGAATGAGTACCGTCAACACATGAACCTTTATTTTATATTGATAAAGATGTAAATTTTATTATAAAAATAATTCGTTCAACACATGACTAATATCAACGGATGAATATAGTCAACACATGAACCTTTATTTTATATTGATAAAGATGTAAATTTTATTATAAAAATAATTTGTTCAACATATGACTAATATCAACGGATGAATATAGTCAACACATGAACCTTTATTTTATATTGATAAAGATGTAAATTTTATTATAAAAATAATTCGTTCAACACATGACTAATCTCAACGAATGAGTACCGTCAACACATGAACTTTTATTTTATATATTCTTTATTTTTCAAATTGGAATGAGGCCCAATCAATCACCATATAAAATTAATTATATGGATTTTCATACATCACATGTATATAATAGTATTGAAAAATAATCAACCATCAACCAAAGTGCACTACACTGTATAAGCATCAAATATAGATATCTAACGCTTATAACAGCCTGTCAATCAATCGATCGACATATTTAATCAATCAGGATGAGTGGACTTCATATTTCATCCCAACACCCGTGTAGGGTTTCAAACAATCAAGCACAGATTTTATTTGTGCAGTTGGGCGATGTGTAAAATTTATCGACCCAATCAATATCAATCAAATAGGTGTACATAAACAAACCGTCCGGTTTGTAAATGAATATTTATTTTATTCACTTTCACTATATTCATATTCACGTTAAAAATTATATTTTTAACGATAAAATATTTTATTTCGACATATGAATATCTATTCAGTTCATTCTTTAAATAAAATGTTATTTTTATTTTTCTAACATGTTTTAGAAAATTTCGGCGGCATAACGGCACGATACTAGAAACGGGACAAGGCCCAGCCTTATCCCCGGTCTAGTGAAGGCCCACGCCATTCACACATCAATCAAATCAATTTCATTATGCAAACCACAAACTTTGGAGTAAGGGTCTAACCTAGCCTTACTCCTTCGCCTTATAACGGCGCACGTCTAATCCTAACCAATTTATCGATTCGATTTTTCACACCACAAACCACATTCAAACCAATATCGCAATCAATCACCAAACAGTCAAACAAACAAGTCCATGGTCTGTGGACGATTTGTGTCGGGTGCTACTAAGCACCGTCTGCATCCTAGTATATATATAACTAGAAAAATTAAATTGAAAGATGAGAAGTTCTCACTTATAGCTATCCTAGCTCCATGGCTTTTCATTTGCAGAAGTCTTCATTGTTTTCTCATCTTCGTCAGCTTCGTCGTCCGTAGCTACTACATATATAAAAATCGAATTTTTATTTCAAAGTTCAATATTTAAAAATCGAATTTTTATTTCGAAGTTCAATATATAAAAATCGAATTTTTACTTTAAAGTTCAATATATAAAAATCGAATTTTTATTTTAAAGTTCAATATATAAAAATCGAATTTTTACTTTAAAGTTCAATATATAAAAATCGAATTTTTCTATCGTTATTCTATATATAAAGATCTCGCCTTTTCAACTATAAAGATTTCATCTTTATAAAAATCAGCATTTTATTTCGACGTATAGAAAATAAAAATCAGATTTTTATTTTGCTACTTACACAAAGATGATATCTTTATATTCTCTATCTTATAAAGATTATATTTTTAATACTTTAAAAATATAAAAATCCTATTTTTAATATTTCTATATAGTAAAGATTATATTTTTAATTCTTTAAAAATATAAAAACTCATATTTTTACTACTTTAAAAATATAAAAATCATATTTTTAATATTCCTATATAGTAAAGACTATATTTTTAATACTTAAAAAAATATAAGAATCACATCTTACTTCTTAACAAAATTCTGTCTTTTCTATTTTTAAAAATAGGATCTTTATTTTTAAAAGTTCAAATCTTTTTCTACTAAAAGATTAAATCTTTTTCTATTTCAAAGTTTAAAATAAAATCAGTTTTTATTTTTCCCTTTAAAACAGTTTTTACATCTTTTAAAAATTCTGTTTCAAATGCAGTTTTTTACTAATTTTAAAAAATGCAGTTTTACTTTTTATTCCTTTTTTAAAAATTCTGTTTTGATTTCTTTTAAAAACAGTTTTAAAATCTCTTTTAAAAATTTCTGTTTTTGAAATTTCTGTTTTAAAATCTTTTAAAATTCTGTTTTAAAAACTTAAAACAAAAAATCAGTTTTATATTTCATTTTTAAAACAGTTTTTAAATCAAAAAAAAAAAAAAAAAAAAGTTTTAATTTTCTGTAAAACAAAACAAAAATCAAAAATAAAAATAAAACCAATTAAACGCTCACCTAGCTCGGCCGTGGCTCGTGGCGTCGGTGGTTCAGGGGTTCGACGAGGTGACGGTGGTTCAGAGGGATGCGAGGGTTTCTGCTTCGATGCGTCGTTCGGTGGGAGGAGGATGTTGCGAGGGCGGCTCAGCGTCAGGCGGTGGCTTCGGCGATGGCTTCCAGGATCGGAGCGGCGGCGCTGGCGATGGCTCGAACGTCAGAGGGCGGCGGCTTCGGGTATTTAGGGTTTCGTCTTCTTTTTTTTTTTTTTATTTGCTTTGTAAATAACTGAATCGGGGGGGGGGGCCATCGAGGAAGAAAAGGGGGGGGGGAAGTTTAATTTTTTATTATTTTATTTTATTTTTTTATTACTTAAATTTGCACTAGGGTTGACTTTTATATATGACCTCGAAATGAGGTCCACCGCCTGTCGTCCATAGCGTTTTACCCCCATTCCGAACACAATGGGATATGTATCGCAAGCTGGTTTGATCGTTACAATCAGTTTCTGTTGAAATTTACAATTTAAATCCTTATATTGAATTTTAAACGTACATTTCAAATTACCGGGGTCACATACTAACTAGAAAAATTCCTGAAAAATATTTTCTAGTTTCGTATTGACGATACGGTCCTAACAAAACTAGTTTCGTCGAATTCTGAGAGCGTTTGAAAAATGGCCAATTTCCAGTCGATTAAATTCAATAGAAACTGGTCAAACGCGTTTTCTTTTGCCACGCTCACATATTGATTCGAAAAATTATGAAATTTGAAACCTAGCAATAGTTTGACATCTCGGACCCGACAAAAGTGGTTTCGTCGAATTCCGAGGTCGTTTGCAAAATGTCCATTTTTAAGGGCCTGAATTCCATAGCGACTATTCAGAATTTTCAACTGGACATATCTTTTGATTCCCGATATGAAATCTTGATTTTTCGGATTCGTTGGAAAGATATTCACTATTAGATTCCATTATTTTTGGTTTCACCAAAATCCGGATTGTTTTGCACCCGGTACATTCAATTGAAGTTTGAAATCGAATTATCGAACTACCGCGCCATTTTCAATTCTATTTATAATTATATATAAATATTTATATTCTAACGACGACGCGTATAATATATACGTTCGAATTATATTCAAAATAAATTTCTTGTCGATATTATTTAAAATAATTCATTTTAAATAATCAAAATTCGCTAAAATTGCCAAAATAAAAATTTTAAACTGGCCCAGATTTTCCGGGTTATTACAATCTCCCCCACTTAAAACTTTTCGTCCCCGAAAAGGAACAAAGTCGAAAGTGGTTTGATTATTCAACTCTATGTTCGATCTGGCTTCCATTCTCCAACTCTTTAGTTTCTGAGAATTTTCAAAACTTCAAAAATTTGGCTAACACCCTAAATTTTCGAAAAATTTCGCCATAACCTCCCCTGCACCGGGAGCATCGGGGAATTTCAAATAGCTTCCCCGGTCCTTCAGATCTCAAAAAGAAAAAGAAAAAGCCAAGCGGCTAGCCAATAGGCTCACAAAATCATCATCACCCAAACAAAACAGGAAATTATGTAATAAACATGTACCTATTTGTCGGGCAAACAAATTTTATTCTCTGGCTCTAGCCTCCTTGCTATGACCTGTTCAATATGAGTATAGGTATATGCAAGCAAAAGCAACAAATTTTCAATATAATTCAATAATTGCTTATATTAGGCATAAGTGGTTAAAATTATCAAACAAATAAGCAAACAACACAAACATCAATCTATTAGTGAATTAGAGTTTCAAATTGATAATTTTACTATATATACAAAAATCTTGTTTTTGATGCCAATTCACAACAATGTGTTCTAACTATATAGATTTTGGTTCTCACACCAGTCTAATGGAAATATATCGATATCACACCTTCGTTACTCGAACATGAATACTAATGACAACTAGTCAATCATCAGAATCATCTTCGGGCCACTAGAGTATGATTCTATATCTATCCAGTATATTAACACTTCGAATATACGTTCATGACGCGTATATGCAAAATCTATATATACTCGATTGTCCATATTCAAAATAAATAAATATTCAAATACGTTTAAAGCGACTTAAATTTTCAAAACAAAATTGTTTTCTTTTGAAAAATATACTCTTCACACTCGTTCTAGGATACTACTGATCCTATCTCTAACGAGTCATTCTAATTGGATATTACTAATCCAATATCTGATGAATTCTTTCGTATGGTTCTAATGTGTCTTGTTCTCGAGCTCTGTAAACCAAAGCTCTGATACCAAATGTGACGGCCTGGAATTTCGCTCGATCTGAATCAGTCGTTAAACCGATCTAGACCGTTCGAAACCCCTGAACGTTTGAGAACATGACAAATTAGAACACAAACAGAAGAACTTTTCATTGTATATTACAACAATTCCATCAGATACAAGAATATACAGAGTATAAATGAATAAATATTACACAGAAATATCAGAGATTTAAATTACATTTAAATACATAGCAGCGGAAAAATAACATAAAGCACAACTGAAGGTGATATACGGATACAGAGCTTTCCGGATATCATTCCAGCTGTAAACCAGGATCCTGTGAATATAAATCTGCAAAACCAAAACTACTAGCTGCCCGTGCGGAAAATAGGGGCACCCAGAGTTTAGGTTAAAACAATAAACTCCAGGTCAGTCATGTGACTGGTGTGAGAACTAAAACAGTTATTTTAAAACTTTACTTTAAAAGAGAGTAATTCAAGGGACCACGCCGTATAACACGGAACGGGTTTCCTCCCAAGAATACCAGTGCATAGAATAAACAACGCAATGCTTTTTCGAAAAATGAAGCTATTATAAGACCCAGGTCCTATCATACAATGCAACGCAAGCCGGGGGATAGGGTTTTCCCTTATAATAGCCAAACATGCTTGATACGTTTTAAAACAAATCATTTGATACTATAATAAGTGTATAGTGTCAAAACATTTCAATCATAAGTATAAATCATAGACGGCATGGGTACCATATATCATGTCGCCATACTAGTTCTACAATTAAAACCGCGATACACGTATTGGAAATTGGATTTCCGTCATGAGTCGAGGCAAGGGGCAAGCTCCTCTCCGCGTTCGAGACACTCTAGCAAATGTCCCCGGGATTACGCACACTGGGTAACCCCTGGATGCGGCTGGGCCGGTCCTCACTTACGTTAGAGGATTAATTATGCCTGAACACACGTTTCCCGGTCCTTACAGACCTATAATCGAGGCGCCTCATTCCAACAACCACAAAGGTGAAAAGTATATATATGTCAGGGCTGGTAAGTCACTGACACCACCAAAGCTAGAAAGAAACGTGCGCTCTCCCAGCGGTCCGTATCCCGTTTTTAACTCATACCGAGGTGTGAGGCTCGCGAATACACGCTATACACAAAGCTGCCACGTAGGCGTGCTTTGATCATCAACCACAAGACTTTGCTTTTCAACAGAAGCCTTGATCCATGCAACTCAGCATGCCACACAGGCAATTCATGCCATGCGATTGATATCTATCGATATATAACCTCTAAGCTCGTACGTCTCAGAGAAGGGCGTTAAGCAAGAGAATAAATTCTCCGCCGCCAAGCAGATATATATTTAATAGAAATCAATCAACACAGAATAAAATCCAATGTCAGACACACAATCCATTTACAAGTCCGTTCTGGGTCTGAACGAAACCGGAGGCACTTTCCTCGCATATCCATCCATCTCCAAGTACGTCTGGACAACCACCAACTATTTCCATCCTCTTGGGTGTACAGCCCAATCAGGATCGTCAGTAATTATCCCTACGATGTGAAGACTTCCGGTCTTCTACCACCGTCTTCATCTTCGACATATCGTCGAATCGGTTATTCAGAATGGGTGTAAACCCGGACTTTCCGAATAACCCGCGTATATTGAAAACAAATGTTACACAAACACAACATACGCCTCATTCCAATTCATTAGTCACTAACCGTAAATTAACAAGAGAACAATTTCCCAAACATTAACCCCGAAGGCCGAAACCAACATCAGATCAATACCCAGGAAACCATTCTTCTTAGCCAACCTACAGCTAGTTCCTAAATTCCACATTCTTAGGGAAAGATTCCCATTAATTTTATCCAAGATAAATTCTTTAAAATTTATCCTGAAATCTTCCTTTGGATGTTATTTAAAACCAAATTATGGTTTTTCCAACTAGTCGAGATTAGCGAACCACAACGAAGTAATTATTTATTTTATTTCCCAATCCCAACCTATTCATCCCATGAAGCAAAACTGGTAATACTCCATATCTAACACCGTGGTGTTATCGGTAAAATTAATTACCATTTCACGTTCAAATCTAATTAAAGATTTAACTATCGCTTTGGAGTAAAACTGGTAATACTCCATTCTCGCTCATTTCTAAATTTGGTAATTTAGATTATCAATTCGAATTTCAATCTAATTGCAGATTCAATAAAACTCCCTTTACTGGGTTAAAGAACTAGGTGTTATTTAAAACACAGTTCACGACAAACCCAAATCACATTCTATTCGTTATCGGGTTAAAGAACTAGTGTTATTTAAACACTGTTCACGATAAACCCATTTCAAATTTAATCAAATATATTAGAAATTCGATGATTTAAAACCCCTTTTTTTTAAATCTAATTCATTTATTTAAAAATGATTGGGTTTTAAATTAGTTCAAAACTAGTTCATTTCGATAAAAATCTATTTTTATCTTTTCAAATATGGAGTTTTTCACCCCAATTTTTCCCAAATCATTTCTTATGATTTTACACAAATTATTGATATTTTTAATAATTTTATCAAGGCCCGTACAGTCGATTTCCAACAATGGCCATCGAACTGCACTTACAGCGACCTTTTTCGAATTTGATTTGGACGTATCTCCAAATCCAACCGTTAGATTTTGAATTTCTAATATTCGTTAGAAAGCTCTTTTCGATACGAACCCAACGGTTCCGGTTTTAGGAGAATCCGACGGTCGGATCTCCCGTAATGTCCGTTTGAAATAAATGGTCGAAATTTACGAACTGCCGCGGCGCGGCGCGTTCTATTCAGGCCATTATATTATATATATAATATATATAATATATATTTCGTCGATTTCTATTTAAAACGAATTATATATTTAGTTTTGAATTCGTTTCAAAAGCAAAGTCAACTTCTATTTCAATTCAAATCAAAATTGAATTCTTCTTTATAAATTCGTTTTAAAATTCATTTCTATTCGATTCGAATTTCAATTCAATTTGAATTCATTTCAATTCGCTTTCAATTCCATTTGAATTCGTTTTCAATTCAATTCATTTCGAAATCGTTTTCAATCCATTATGAATTCGTTTTCAATTCAATTCATTTCGAAATCGTTTTCAATCCATTATGAATTCGTTTTCAATTCAATTCATTTCGAAATCGTTTTCAATTCATTTTGAATTCGTTTTCAATTCAATTCATTTCGAAATCGTTTTCAATTCATTTTGAATTCGTTTTCAATTCAATTCATTTCGAAATCGTTTTCAATTCATTTTGAATTCGTTTTCAATTCAATTCATTTCGAAATCGTTTTCAATTCATTTTGAAATCGTTTTCAATTCAATTCATTTCGAAATCGTTTTCAATTCATTTTGAAATCGTTTTCAATTCAATTCATTTCGAAATCGTTTTCAATTCATTTTGAATTCGTTTTCAATTCAATTCATTTCGAAATCGTTAAAATCGATATAAATATCGTTCGCGTCAAAATGGCGCATCACTATTCAACACGGCTTTATATATTCTATTTCAAATATTTCTTTTTGTCAACACACGACTAATCTCAACGAATGAGTACCGTCCATGTGTGACTATTTTTGTTAAATTATTTCGTTCAACACATGACTAATCTCAACGAATGAGTACCGTCAACACATGAACCTTTATTTTATATTGATAAAGATGTAAATTTTATTATAAAAATAATTCGTTCAACACATGACTAATATCAACGGATGAATATAGTCAACACATGAACCTTTATTTTATATTGATAAAGATGTAAATTTTATTATAAAAATAATTTGTTCAACATATGACTAATATCAACGGATGAATATAGTCAACACATGAACCTTTATTTTATATTGATAAAGATGTAAATTTTATTATAAAAATAATTCGTTCAACACATGACTAATCTCAACGAATGAGTACCGTCAACACATGAACTTTTATTTTATATATTCTTTATTTTTCAAATTGGAATGAGGCCCAATCAATCACCATATAAAATTAATTATATGGATTTTCATACATCACATGTATATAATAGTATTGAAAAATAATCAACCATCAACCAAAGTGCACTACACTGTATAAGCATCAAATATAGATATCTAACGCTTATAACAGCCTGTCAATCAATCGATCGACATATTTAATCAATCAGGATGAGTGGACTTCATATTTCATCCCAACACCCGTGTAGGGTTTCAAACAATCAAGCACAGATTTTATTTGTGCAGTTGGGCGATGTGTAAAATTTATCGACCCAATCAATATCAATCAAATAGGTGTACATAAACAAACCGTCCGGTTTGTAAATGAATATTTATTTTATTCACTTTCACTATATTCATATTCACGTTAAAAATTATATTTTTAACGATAAAATATTTTATTTCGACATATGAATATCTATTCAGTTCATTCTTTAAATAAAATGTTATTTTTATTTTTCTAACATGTTTTAGAAAATTTCGGCGGCATAACGGCACGATACTAGAAACGGGACAAGGCCCAGCCTTATCCCCGGTCTAGTGAAGGCCCACGCCATTCACACATCAATCAAATCAATTTCATTATGCAAACCACAAACTTTGGAGTAAGGGTCTAACCTAGCCTTACTCCTTCGCCTTATAACGGCGCACGTCTAATCCTAACCAATTTATCGATTCGATTTTTCACACCACAAACCACATTCAAACCAATATCGCAATCAATCACCAAACAGTCAAACAAACAAGTCCATGGTCTGTGGACGATTTGTGTCGGGTGCTACTAAGCACCGTCTGCATCCTAGTATATATATAACTAGAAAAATTAAATTGAAAGATGAGAAGTTCTCACTTATAGCTATCCTAGCTCCATGGCTTTTCATTTGCAGAAGTCTTCATTGTTTTCTCATCTTCGTCAGCTTCGTCGTCCGTAGCTACTACATATATAAAAATCGAATTTTTATTTCAAAGTTCAATATTTAAAAATCGAATTTTTATTTCGAAGTTCAATATATAAAAATCGAATTTTTACTTTAAAGTTTAATATATAAAAATCGAATTTTTATTTTAAAGTTCAATATATAAAAATCGAATTTTTACTTTAAAGTTCAATATATAAAAATCGAATTTTTCTATCGTTATTCTATATATAAAGATCTCGCCTTTTCAACTATAAAGATTTCATCTTTATAAAAATCAGCATTTTATTTCGACGTATAGAAAATAAAAATCAGATTTTTATTTTGCTACTTACACAAAGATGATATCTTTATATTCTCTATCTTATAAAGATTATATTTTTAATACTTTAAAAATATAAAAATCCTATTTTTAATATTTCTATATAGTAAAGATTATATTTTTAATTCTTTAAAAATATAAAAACTCATATTTTTACTACTTTAAAAATATAAAAATCATATTTTTAATATTCCTATATAGTAAAGACTATATTTTTAATACTTAAAAAAATATAAGAATCACATCTTACTTCTTAACAAAATTCTGTCTTTTCTATTTTTAAAAATAGGATCTTTATTTTTAAAAGTTCAAATCTTTTTCTACTAAAAGATTAAATCTTTTTCTATTTCAAAGTTTAAAATAAAATCAGTTTTTATTTTTCCCTTTAAAACAGTTTTTACATCTTTTAAAAATTCTGTTTCAAATGCAGTTTTTTACTAATTTTAAAAAATGCAGTTTTACTTTTTATTCCTTTTTTAAAAATTCTGTTTTGATTTCTTTTAAAAACAGTTTTAAAATCTCTTTTAAAAATTTCTGTTTTTGAAATTTCTGTTTTAAAATCTTTTAAAATTCTGTTTTAAAAACTTAAAACAAAAAATCAGTTTTATATTTCATTTTTAAAACAGTTTTTAAATCAAAAAAAAAAAAAAAAAAAGTTTTAATTTTCTGTAAAACAAAACAAAAATCAAAAATAAAAATAAAACCAATTAAACGCTCACCTAGCTCGGCCGTGGCTCGTGGCGTCGGTGGTTCAGGGGTTCGACGAGGTGACGGTGGTTCAGAGGGATGCGAGGGTTTCTGCTTCGATGCGTCGTTCGGTGGGAGGAGGATGTTGCGAGGGCGGCTCAGCGTCAGGCGGTGGCTTCGGCGATGGCTTCCAGGATCGGAGCGGCGGCGCTGGCGATGGCTCGAACGTCAGAGGGCGGCGGCTTCGGGTATTTAGGGTTTCGTCTTCTTTTTTTTTTTTTTATTTGCTTTGTAAATAACTGAATCGGGGGGGGGGGGGCATCGAGGAAGAAAAGGGGGGGGGGGAAGTTTAATTTTTTATTATTTTATTTTATTTTTTTATTACTTAAATTTGCACTAGGGTTGACTTTTATATATGACCTCGAAATGAGGTCCACTGCCTGTCGTCCATAGCGTTTTACCCCCATTCCGAACACAATGGGATATGTATCGCAAGCTGGTTTGATCGTTACAATCAGTTTCTGTTGAAATTTACAATTTAAATCCTTATATTGAATTTTAAACGTACATTTCAAATTACCGGGGTCACATACTAACTAGAAAAATTCCTGAAAAATATTTTCTAGTTTCGTATTGACGATACGGTCCTAACAAAACTAGTTTCGTCGAATTCTGAGAGCGTTTGAAAAATGGCCAATTTCCAGTCGATTAAATTCAATAGAAACTGGTCAAACGCGTTTTCTTTTGCCACGCTCACATATTGATTCGAAAAATTATGAAATTTGAAACCTAGCAATAGTTTGACATCTCGGACCCGACAAAAGTGGTTTCGTCGAATTCCGAGGTCGTTTGCAAAATGTCCATTTTTAAGGGCCTGAATTCCATAGCGACTATTCAGAATTTTCAACTGGACATATCTTTTGATTCCCGATATGAAATCTTGATTTTTCGGATTCGTTGGAAAGATATTCACTATTAGATTCCATTATTTTTGGTTTCACCAAAATCCGGATTGTTTTGCACCCGGTACATTCAATTGAAGTTTGAAATCGAATTATCGAACTACCGCGCCATTTTCAATTCTATTTATAATTATATATAAATATTTATATTCTAACGACGACGCGTATAATATATACGTTCGAATTATATTCAAAATAAATTTCTTGTCGATATTATTTAAAATAATTCATTTTAAATAATCAAAATTCGCTAAAATTGCCAAAATAAAAATTTTAAACTGGCCCAGATTTTCCGGGTTATTACATTTTGTTTATGTATTTAAATGTAATTTTAATTTCTGATATTATAATTCTGCTGTTTAATATTTATTCATACTCTATTATATTCTTGTACTTTGATGTAAGTTGTTGTAATAAAAATGAAATGTTATATTGTTTTCATTCTGATGCATTGTGTTCTCAAAGCAATCTGAGCTTCGAACGGTCTTGGTCGGTTTAGCGATTGATTTGGACCGAGCTAAATTCTGGGTCGTTTCAGCATGGTATCAAAGCTTTGGTTTACAAAGCTCAAGAACAAGACACATTAGAACCGAGTGTAAGAATTCATCAGAGATAGGATTAGTAACATCGTATAAGAATGACTCATTAGAGATAGGGTTAGTAATACCATAGAATGAGTTTGAGGAGTGTTGTTTATTATAATCAAATTTAGTTTTGAAATTTATATATAACTATACGTATTTGAGTATTTATTTTATATTAAAATTTGGACTATTGTGTATTAGAAGATTTTGCATATACGTGTCATGAACGTATTTCCGAAGCCTCAAATATACTGGTAGATATAGAATCACATTCTAGTCGCCCGGAGATGACTCCGATGATTGTAGCTACATCATCGGTATTTATGTTCGAGTTTCGAAAGTGAGATATCTATATATTTCCAATTGACTGGTGTGAGAACCAAACTTACTTAGAGTTTATTGTTTGTGATTTGACATAGAAAATATTTTTTTGTTTATATAAAAGTTATATATTTGAAAAGCTAATCAATTAATTGATTGATGGTTGTGTAGTGTGATTATTAATTTAACTAATAAAAATATTGGAATGATAAAACCAATAAAAGAATGAATAATAAATAAAACCAAAACAAATTTATTATTAAACGGAATTGAAAATTGATTGAAATTAGCATACATAGATATGTGTGTATATGTGTGTGTGTGTGTATATATATGTTGAGCAGGTTAATGGCTTCGCTTTGAGTAAATAAATAAATTGCGTGCCCGACAAACAGGTGCACCTTAATGAGTTGGTTGCGCAATTTTATTTATTATATAAACTACTGTGAATGTTTATGGATGTGTTATGATGGTTGTTCTGTGTGAGATTATAAACATACGCCATATGATAGCAACAAATAAATTATGAACTACACCGCATGGCATACTACATGGACAGCATATCATATCATATTCCATACAAGCATTTGGCGTTTATATGACGAGGTTTGGATTTCCATATGGGCGAGATGCTTGTATGGCGTGGACCGAATTACCGGTTGAACAGAAGACCGAATATGGACTTAATAATATACATGTAACGGTGCTCGGGGCAGGATTTAATAAAAACCCTACACAGGTCTAGAGATGAAAAAAATTCACATCTCTCTTGATTTTAATTAAGGCACATATATTATTTTATTTATAACACTGGCGCAAGGTATGAGATTTCAAGTTTTTACACATCTCCCTTTGTCGTAGATAGGTCACAAAATTGTGCATGCTTTTTATTGATTTATTGGTTGCCTAATACGGCCCAATAAATTTTTCAAACCCTCCCCATACGAAGGAGGTTATGGCGATTTTTTTTGAAAACTTAGGGTGTTAGCCAAATTTTTGAGAAATTAGAAAGTTCACAGGAACTGAAAAGTTGAAGAACTAAATCCAGAATGAAAGTTGAGTTGGTTAGCTAAACAACTTTCAGCTCCGTTCCTTTTCGAGGACGAAAAGATTTAAGTGAGGGAGATTATAATAATCCAGAATTTCTAAACCAATTTAAAATTTTAGTTTTAGCTATTTTAATAGATTTTAAAGATTTAAAATGAATTATTTTTAGAATTAGCAATCTAAAATTTATTTAAATAGAAGTTAGAACGTATATATTTATATTAATTATAAAACGAGCTTGAAATGGTGCAGTAGTTTGAAAATTCGATTTTTAACTTCAAAAGAATATACATAATTCGATATAAATCAGATTTCAGAATTGGAAAAAACAAGAAACGTTGGAATATTTTGAATTGTAATTTTCTAACGAAGGCAAGAAACTGAGATTACACTTTATAAATGGTAAGTTATGTCCAGTTTAAAATTCAGAATAGTCGCTATGGAATTTATATATATTTTAATATAATATATAGCCCTTAAAAATAGCCATTTTGCATACAACCTCTATTTTCGACGAAACCACTTTTGTTGTGTCCAGAATGTCAAATTATTGTTAGGTTTCAAATTTCATAATTTTTAGAATTAATGTGTGAGTGAGGTAAATTTAAACGTGTTTGGTAATTTCAGTTTAAATTAAATCGAAAAGTTAAAAAGGACATTTTTCAAATGATCTCCAAATTCGACAAAATTAGTTTCGTTAGGACCATATCGTCAAAACATAGCTAGATTTAATTTTTCTGTAATTTTAGGACTCGGTATGTGGCCCCGGTAAATTAAAACGTACGTTTAAAATTCAATATAATGATTTATATTTTAATTTAAAGAAAAATTGATCGAAATAGTCGAATTGGCTTACGAAACATATCCCATTGTGTTTGTAATGAGGGGAATTAGCTTGAAGCAACAGTCGTTGGGTATGATTTGGAGTTCGAAGGATAAATTTCACAAAAAAGAATTTAATTGAATTAAATATTAATATTTAAATCCTATAAATACCCTTACAAAATTGCCTTAACCCTATTCTATTCAGTTTCTGTCGCACTTCTATTTTTGATTGCTGAAACGCAATAATCTTCCTCCTCTTTGATCTTCCGATCTGTCAACCGATTGAAAAACTTCTCAACCACAAAATTATCTAGTTCTTCAAGCTCTGTAAGTTGAACGGTGATGATCTGAAATCATCGCCAGGGGAGGCCGATTGTTCATCTCAAACCAGCCATGTTCGAATGTGGGTATTGTGAGGAAGAGGGGATCGAATTGGACGCCACTGGTGGCATTGAGGGAGGGGGCCAGGGCGCATCATTCGCTAGCCCTGGATGGTGCTCCAGTCGAGCCTTGAAGGGTGTGCAGGTGGTTAAAATTGATGAAGTTGGGTTCATGTTATCAGGAAGAAGATATGATGAAAGGGGAATCCGTAAACAAAGGTTATGGAAAATAATTAGGGATTAGTAGATAGTTAAACAAATTAATTTATTAATGTAATTAATGTATCGATGATCATAACTTTTCATACGAGGTCGAAATCCAGTGATTTCAGTTGCGTTCCGATCATGACAACAAATAGTACGACATGGAAATGACCAGAATGGAAATGGAGCAAACTGGATTTTCAGCTAAATTAAACGCGTGTTTAATTTAGTTGAGAAATACAATCATCAATTAAAGAATGATGGAGTGGAAACCAAATTGAGAACTCCTTCTCACTCAATATTTTATCATGTAGTTATTTTTGGAGTTCAACACACCAATTCACCCAAATCATTTGAATTGGAAGCGATGTGTGGATATTAGCGACATTCGCATTTCATATTTCGGGATGGACATTCGTGGCGCCATAAATCGCATTTGGTTGTTGAGTATTTATTTATATAGATGATTTGATTGATTGTATTGTGTTGTGATTGTGATGATTAACGTATTAAAAATAATGTTAACATCAATATGGTAGTTGAAATTACATTATAATTATCCATTTATAATTTAAAACAGTGAAAATTGTCATGTAATGAAATAATTATTTGATCGTTAAAAATATAATTTTAACGTATATATGCGATGATAAAATTGGCATGTAATGAAATAATTATTGGATGGTTAAAAATATAATTTTTAACATATATATGCACTATATAAAATTGTCATATAATGAAATATTCAGTTTTGATTTAAAATTGAAATGGACGTTGGAATCGTTTTTAAAATGAATTTAAAACATTTTATAAAATACGTTTTAAATAAAAATCGATGATATGTATTATATATATATATATATATATATATATATATATATGTGTGTGTGTGTGTGTGTGTGTGTGTGTGTGTGTTTGTATGGTTTGAATAGAATGCGATGCGTAGGGACCGTTCTCAAATTTCAACCACTAACTTCAAATGGACTTAACGGGAGATCCGAACATTGGATTCTCCTAAAACTAGAACCGTTGGGTTTGTATCGAAATTATCTTTCCAATGAATATAAGGGATTTAAATTTGAATAGTTGGATTTTAAATTATGTCCAAATCAATTTCAAAAAAGGTCGTTATAGATGTAGTTCGGTGGCCGTTATCGGAAACCGATTGTAAAGGCCTTAGTAAAATTATTAAAAATATGGAAAAATCTTGTAAAATCATAATGAATGATTTGGAAATATTTTGGACGAATAATTCCAGTTTTGAGAAGATAAAAATATATTTTTATCTAGATGAACTAGTTGTTAAATAGAATAATAATCCAATGTTTTTAAATAAATAAATTGGACTTGTAAATCGTTTAATATAATCAGAATTTGCCAACGTATGAAGTGGAAATGATTTGAAGGGAAATAATCTTCGGAATATTTCGATATTAGATTCCATGATTATAAGGATATTGTTGAGGAATTTTTAAGATATAGATATCTTTATTCCCAATATGATATCCATTAGTTTTAGAATTTGATATTGAATATAAGTCGATATAATTTCTATTCAGAGCCTTATATTTAATATCAAATTGGATTTTGGGGTTTATAGTGAACAATGTTTTAAGTAACAGTTGTTCTTTAACCCAACTAACAGTGAACATATGATTTGGAAATTATAGTCGTTTAAATAAGATTAATGGAACTTTCCAAAGAAAAGTTTTCTAATTTAATACATCTAACTCGAATTGAATAGGATTCGATTTAATAATAGAGATGAACTTTTGTAAAGGAAGGCCATTACTATTTATGAAATTTAAAAGGCCTTGTTGCTATTCCACTTATGGTACTAGTTTGATATGGAAATTTATGTCGATTATATACTATTATGATTTCCGTGAAGATTCCATTTTGATGGAAGATGATTTTGGGCTTATCGTGAACTGTGTTTTTAATAACATTGGTTCTTTAACCCAGTAAAAGACAGGATTAATTTTCCTAAAGTTGAATAATCATTAAGTAATGATTTCTGAGGATTAAAACCAAGAACAGTTTTAATAAATCTTCAATTAGATTTAAATGAATGAAGGGTAGTTAAATTTACCAAAACATGAGATGTAGTATAAATAAAATATGCTTAGTAGTTGATATTGATTGTGATTGATTGATTGTTTGGATTGTGCTCGGCCAGTTTATGAGCAAAATATGCTTTTACATTTAGCATTGGGTTGGGTAAAAATATTTCTTGTGAAACACTTCACGATTTGACTAAGAGATGTTTAGCGATGTTGTTGTTTATTTCAAAATTAATAAATGATTTTGAAATGAGATTTTCTTAAGTGAAAAGAAATGTTTTCCCGATTTTGGAGAGGGAATGTTTTATCAAAATGTTTTATAAAACATAAAGGATTTCGAGGGATAAACCTGATATTTCTGAAATGATTTAGAAAGGTATTATTGTTTACATTGTAGTTCAACACATAACCGATTAGACGCTATTGATGATATCTGTTTGATGGTGGAGAATTAATTCTCTTGCTCAACACCCTTCTTTGAGACGTACGAGCTCAAAGGTTAAGTAATTAATAGTGACTAATCATATGTGTGAATTGCTGATGTGAAGTGCTATAGTTTGAAAGTACTTGTGATTATTATGTTGTGAAATGATTTTCCCTACTTCGGGATATGAAATGGTTTAGTTTGTGGCTAAAGATTCGGGTAACCATGAGGACTAAAAGTATGGATGAGATGGCGGTGTAGTTTTCCTCGAGGTCATGGGATGGTGCATTGTTAGTGTTGCCTGCTCCATCGTAGGAGGTGCACATATATATATATATATATATATATATATATATATATATCGAGTTGTTAAGGTATGTACCCTTTGCCTTGTCGATGGGATAAACTAAGACGACCTGAATTCCCGTTCAGACGGAAACAGGGCTATCTTTGGAATATAACACAGAAACAGATAATAGCAGAACAAAATTAAATAAATACACCAGATAATGAACAACAAAATATACTGGATAAAAGTAATCATCAGAGTTACACAGTATACAGGATCTTACTTAGTACAAATACAGTTCAGCTATACATAAATGTCTACAGCGGAAATAAACAAAATATGTACAATAGGAGCTGAACAGCATAAAAAGAAATAAATGATAGAATCCATCTTCAGCTCCAGCTATCCAGAAAGAACCAGCTAAACCTGAATACAAGGCTGCCCGTGTAGAAAAGGGGCACCCGAGTTTGAGAGTGAAACAAACTACGAGTCAGTCATGGGACTGGTATGAGAAATCTAGTCAACACATATATATAATTTGGCTAATCACAGGACCACGCCACATTCGTGGAACGGGTTTACTCCATTGGATTGCCAGTGCTTCAAAACAAATCTTTCTTTTAAACATCGCTATGCTTTTTATAAAAATGAAGCCATTATAAGACTCAGTTCCCATCACACAATGCAACGCAAGCCGGAGGATAGAGTTTTACCTTATAATGGCCAAAATATGATTGATACGAATAAAACAAAGGCAATTGATATTATTGCTAGTGTTTATATGTTTTTGAAAACAATTTCAAATCATAACTATCAATCATAGATGGCATGAGTACCATATATCATGTCGCCATATATATATACAATCAAAACCGCACGATCACGTATTTGGAAATTGGATTTCCGTCATGAACCAAGGCAAAAGATAGTCCTTACCGAATTCGAGACAATCTAGCCTACCATGTCTCAGGAACAGCCGCAACTGCCCCATTGATCGTCAGGGCCGGTCCACCGATGTGGATTATTATACCTGAACAATACGTCTCCCCGCCCTTTGGGGCGCAAACGAGCCAACGAATGACTCCATCGGACCCGGATCGTCCGATCAAACCGAGGCGCCTCGCAACAGCAACAACCACATAGGTGAAAAGTATATAAATGTCAGGGCTGGTAGGTCACTGACACCACCCTAGCTAGAAAGAAACACATGCCCTCCCTGAGGTCCTTCTCCCGTTTTAGGTTCATACCGGGGTGTGAGGCTCGCGAATTCACGTTATACACAAAGCTACGCCACACAGGCGGTGCTTTGATCATCACCACAAGACTTTGCTTTTCAACAGAAGCCCTGATCACTGCATCTTAGCATGCCACACAGGCAATTCACATCGTGCAACTGATGGCTATCAGTCACACAGAACAAATTCCAATGTCGGACACACAGTCCATTCACAAGTCCGTTCTGGGTCTGAACGAAACCGGAGGCACTAAATACCTCGCAAACCCTTCGATCACCACGTACGTCTGGACGATCACCACTCATTATCCATATTTCGGGATGCCTCCCAATCAGGACCTTGGTTACCATCCAAACGAGGTGAAGATCTCCGGTCTTCGACCATCGTCTTCATCTTCGACTTTCAATCGTCGATCAATTATTTGAAATGAGAATTAACTCGGCTTTTTCAAATAATTCTCGTATATTTAGAATTTCAAATCAATTTATTTCAATGGTTAAATTATTCGACAACACCCATTTCGTTCTTTAATGTAATTTTCACACCAAACACATTCAACCATCAAAAGCCACATAAATCAAGCAAATTCAGTTTATTTCCATTCCATATCGCTTACGATATTTTATAACTATTTATCGCTATTTTTATTTATTTTAAAATAGTCATTTTATTCAAAACGATGCTTCGGGCCATACAGCGGCCGTGGCGCTGTGTTTCTTCAGATTTGATTTACACATATCTGAAAATCTAACCGTTGGATCTTCACGAAATTTACATCATTAGAAAGGTCTTTTCAAAACGAATCCAAAGGTTCCAGTTTCGGGAAAATCCGACGGTCGGATCTCCCGATACAATCGTTTGAAGTTTCGATTTCAAAATACGAACTGCAGCGTCGTTATTCGATTAAATATAATTCTATTTATATTTATATATAAATATAATCGATTCTGGCGCTGTTTTTCTTCAAATTTGAATTAAACATTCCAGACAATCCAACCGTTGGATTTTTACAAGGTTGGTGCCGTTGGAAAGATTATTCCAAGGCGAACCCGACGGTTGAGGTTTCGGGAAAATCCAATGGTCGGATTTCCCGTACTAGTCGTTTGAAATCACGGTTTCAAAATACGAACTGCACGGCCTCGTTTCGTTTTAATTTTATTTATATTTATATATTTATATAAATATAGTTCATTCAATGATTTCCATATCGTTTTCACTTCAAATATTTTTCTAACGCCTTAAATTTTGGAAAAATTTCGCCATAACCTCCCCTGCACCGGGAGCATCGGGAAATCGCAAATAGCGTTCCCAGTCCTTCTAATCTCAAAAAGAAAAAGAAAAAGCCAAGCGGCTAGCCAACAGGCTCAAAATCATCACCCAAACAAATCAGTAAATGTGTACCTATTTGTCGGGCACAAAATTTTATTCCTCTTCTCTAGCCCCTTTGCTATAACCTGTTCAATGAATATTGCATGTACATATATACACAGTTCTTATCATTTATCATTTTCTATTCGACTTCATATTTGATTTCTGTTTGGTTTAAAGACACCATTTATTCTAATGTTACATACATAGGTGCAAATCATTTCATTAGCTAATTAATGAATATTTCAACTCATATATGTTTATTTTGAACAAGTGGCTATTTTTAACACTTCACATTTCAACGATTTATGCATACAATAAAAATGTGATTTTTATTGTAAAACAATTCATTTCAGAACACTATTTTTCAATATAGTTCATATAGGTGACAAAATAGGATTTTTATCATAAAACAATTTCTTTTTAAAACGAGATTATTTTACACAGTTCATATAGTCGATAAAAGGCGATTTTTATTATCAAACAATTTATTTCAAAATATGAATACCATTCAACACATGAATTTCTAAACAACGAATGAATATCAATTCAACACATGAATGTTTTCTATAGTTTCTATATATAGATAAAAATGTGATTTTTATTATCGAACAATTTATTTCAAAATATGAATACCATTCAACACATGAATTTCTAAACAACGAATGAATATCAATTCAACACACTAATGTTTTCTATGGTTTCTATATATAGATAAAAATGTGATTTTTATTATCGAACAATTTATTTCAAAATATGAATACCATTCAACACATGAATTTCTAAACAACGAATGAATATCAATTCAACACATGAATGTTTTCTATGGTTTCTATATATAGATAAAAATGTGATTTTTATTATCGAACAATTTATTTCAAAATAAGAATACCATTCAACACATGAATTTCTAAACAACGAAAGAATATCAATTCAACACATGAATGTTTTCTATGGTTTCTATATATAGATAAAAATGTGATTTTTATTATCGAACAATTTATTTCAAAATATGAATACCATTCAACACATGAATTTCTAATCAACGAATGAATATCAATTCAACACATGAATGTTTTCTATGCAATGAATAAATATAGTTTAAGCATATGAAAATAATTCAAACACACGAATATTATTCAAAATTTCGGCAGCATAACGACAGCGTAGTTAAACCGGGACCGTCCCTAGTACGGCTCCTCGCTCTACCTTAAAACCTCGCGGTTTTTGACAATGGGGATCATGCATCTAGTTCCCACGCAGGCGGCATGTATATATTTATTTCATTTCCACAAACTAATCCTATGTGGTTTCAACCAAATATTTCACAACCACCAATGGGTATTTTTCAACCACAATCAACCACTATCAATCACCAACAATCCCAAACAATCATTCGCTATCAATCAATTTTCACAAAAATTTCAACCAATAAATATCGTCCATGGTTTGTGGACGAGGAGCGTGTATATATATATATATATATATATATATATATATATATATATATATATATATATATAGTTATTCACTTTCATTTTCAACACATATATAATATTTTTAAATCAGAAATCTCACCAATAGCTATCCAACTGCACGACACTTCACTTAGAGAAATCTTCGCCTTTCTCTCCTTTTGTCGCTTCGTTGCCTGTATTCTCTACATATGTAAAAATCGAATTTTTACTATGTTATTCAATAAATAAAAATCGAATTTTGACTTCGCTATTCAATATATAAAAATATGATTTTTACCTTGTAAATTTCTAACCTCCTTCTATTTTTAGTTTAAAACTTTTTCCTTTTAAATTTCAAACCTTTTTCTATTTAAAGTTTAAAACTTTTTCCTTTTAAATTTCAAACCTTTTTCTATTTAAAGTTTAAATCTTTTTCCTTTTAAATTTCAAACCTTTTTCTATTTGAAGTTTAAATCTTTTTCTCTTAAACAAAATCAGGTTTTAAATGCATAGAAAAAATCAGTTTTTAATTGCTTTTAAAATCAGGTTTTTATTTCTTTTTAAAAAATCAGGTTTTTATTCTCTTAAAAAAAACGGTTTTAAATCCTTAAAAAAAACAGTTTTAAATCCTTATAAAATCAGTTTTGAATTCTTTAAAAAAAACAGTTTTAAATCCTTATAAAATCAGTTTTGAATTCTAATTAAAATAAAACAGTTTTTATTCTTTAATAAAAATCAGTTTTATACTTTTAAAACAAAATCAGTTTTATACTTTTAAACAAAACAGTTTTATACTTTTAAACAAAACAGTTTTATACTTTTAAACAAAACAGTTTTATACTTTTAAAAATCAATTCAGTTTTTAATCCTTTTTAAAAAATTCAGTTTAAAACCCTTATTAAAATCATTTAAATCATATTTAAAATTCAGTTTTCAATGCTGTTTAAAAATCAGAATTAAAATAAAATAAATAAATAGAACTTACAGAGAGGGGGGGAGGTCTTCGCAGATTGTCGGAGGTTTCGAGGGGGCGGCGCTAGGGTTCCGAACGGGGAGCGGCTTCGAGCCTCGAACGGAGAAGGCGTTGACTTCGGGGGGCTCGCGATGGCTTCGATCGATGGAGGGGGGACAGGCGGAGGCGTGGGTCTTCGACGAGGCGATGGCGGTCGTGGGCGGGCGGCTGCTGCTGCTTTCTTCTTTTTTTTTTTTTGGTTATGTTTACTGAAATCGGGGGGGGGGGGGCAAGAAGGAGATATAGGAGGGAAATTATATATATATATATATATATATATATTTTTTTTATTATGTAATTTCGCAAAAAGGTTGACTTTTACATATGACCTCGAAACGAGGCCCACCGCCTGTCGTCCATAGCGTTTTACCCCCATTCTGAACACAATGGGATATGTATCGCAAGCCGATTTGATTGTTACAATCAGTTTCCGTTGAATTTTCATTTAAATCACTATATTGAATTTTAAACGTACATTTCAAATTACCGGGGTCCCATACTAACTAGAAAAATTCCAGAAAAATATTTTCTAGCTTCATATTGACGATACGGTCCTAACAAAACTAGTTTCGTCGAATTCTGAGACCGTTTGAAAAATGGCCAATTTCCAGTCTATTAAAATCAACTGAAACTGGTCAAACGCGTTTCCCTTTGCCACGCTCACATATTGATTCGGAAAATTATGAAATTTGAAACTTAACAATAACTTGACATTGCGGATCTAACAAAAGTGGTTTCATCGAAATCCGAGGTCGTTTGCAAAATGTCCATTTTTAAGGGCCTGAATTCCATAGCGACTATTCAGAATTTTCAACTGGACATATCTTTTGATTCCCGCTATCAAATTTCGATTGGTCATATTCGTTAGAAAGATATTCACTAACAGATTTAAATATTTTTGGTTTCACTAAAATCCGGATTGTTTTGCAACCCGGTATATTCAATTGAAGTTTGAAATCGAATTATCGAACTACCGCGCCATTTTCAATTCTATATATAATTATAATTAATTATATTCGTTTTCAAATGTCGATTCAAACTCAGTTTTCATCGCCATTATTTAAAATATTTATTTTAAATAATTAAAATCCATTATTTTAGCCAATTTAAAAATTTTAAATTGGTTCAGATTTTCTGGGTCGTTACATAAACCTCCTAATATTTGGTAGCATACTTGTTTTTATGCATTGTGATATTTTGAAATTCATATTTCCAAAGATTTTGGTTTGAGATCCTGAAGTGAAATCTATTTTAATATAAAACTAGATACGTATTTCAAATGATTTGGAATAAGAAATCTGGAATAAAGTCTAAAGGAATAATTTCTGTAAAAGGAATAATTTCTGTAAAAGGAATAATTTCTGTAAAGTGAATTGGATTTCTAAAAATCTTAATTTGGGATTAAGCCTAAACGGGTAGATTGGGGAAATGCACGTTGCTTGACGCATAGCAGATCCATATGTATTTTATTGGTTGTTGTTTATGCACTAGTATTCATGGGGGTAAACCCATTCCGTGACATATGGCGTGGTCCCGTGATATGCCTCACTTTAAAATAAAGTTAATAAATATTTTAGTTCTAACACCAGTCTCATGACTGACTCAGAGTTTATTGTTTTCACCTAAAATCTTGGTGCCCATATTTTCCACATGGGCAGCTAGTAGTTTTGGTTTTCGCAGATATTTCTTCTCACAGGATCCTTGATTACAACTGGAGCTATATTCAGAAAGCTTTGTATCCGTGTATTTCATTCAGTTGTGGTAGTTGATGTTTTCCGCTGCATATTATGTTTATGTATTTAAATGTAATTTTAATCTTCTGTATTGTATTTCCGCTATGTAATATTTATTCATACTCTTTTATATTCTTGTACTATGAAATTGTTGTAATAGCAGTGAAATGTTTTACTGTTTGCATTCTAATGCGTCATGTTCGCAAAACAATCTGGGCTTCAAACGGTCTTGGCCAGTTTTGCGATCTATTCATATTGAGCGAAATTCTGGGTCGTTTCAAAAATGGTCAGTAAGTCGACTGTATGAGCCTTTTAGTCGGCTCTATATCCGAGGTGCCTCGCTATCCATTGTCCACATAAGTAAAAATGTATAGGCTCTATACCATGACACCACTTCCATCTAGAAAGAAGCGTATGCACTCCATGTGTCCCTTATCCCATTTTTAACTCGTACCGGGGTGTGAGGCTCGTGAATTAACTCTATACACAAAGTTGTGCTAACTAAAGCAGTGCTTTGATTATCAACAATAAGGCCCTTCTTTTCAACAAAAGCCTTGATCATTTGCATCTCAGATTGCCACATCCACAGTTCATGCCATACAACTGATATCTATCTGTAACAACCCGAATTTTAATAACATGTTGAAACAAGAAATCAAGGCATAATTGAATTTTAATATGAGAATCATGGGAAACGGGTTGTGCCTTTGCGTTCGTCTCGGAATTCTGCATAAAATTAAGTCTGAGTTTTCGAAAATCGGAGTCCGTATGACTAAGTTATGACCTCTAGAAGTTTCACGAATTTTCATAATCAAAAACAGCTTAGAAATTCGAATTCAAATTCGAATTCAAGACCCAGAAGTTGGCTGGGCGGGAAAATTCCTGCCCAGAGCCCAGGTCGACCGTAGGGTCGACCTGACCAGACCAGGTCGACCATAGGGTCGACCTGGGGGTCGACCTGGCCAGACCAGGTCATCCATAAGGTCGACCTAGCCTCCCTGGTCGAACCAGGGTGGCCTGGTTGGGTGTATCGGTTGAGTCAGTGGGCTGGGACAATTTCTGAAGGTCAGGATTGATTCTAGGGTTAATCTATGGATCTTAACTTGTTGCTACACCTATAAAACACCCTTACCTAACCTAATTCACAACAAATCATTCTTACACCAAAATGCTGCTGAACTCCCTCTTGAATCATGGCCGTCGCCTCCAAATTTAAGCTTAAACATTCAAACTCGATTAAAATCAAAGATCAACGCTTCTACAACAATTCCAGAGAATAGATCAGTGACACCGCAACGTTTCTACATCAATTTCATTTCTTAATTTGCTAGCCATGCTCTGTAAGTTCTAGTTATTTTTAGATTTAAACTTGTTAATTACAATATGGCCATGGAATAAAGTGGAACTGGATTTAAGTATGTTTATTGATTCAGATCTATTTTTGTTGCTTCTTGAATCTTGAGTTTTGGGACTTTTTTATTTTCGTTCTCATGCCAAGCTTATGAACTATTCAGCCTATTGTAAATCAGTTTTCTTGATTCATGTTGATATTATTATCGAGATCTATCTTTTGTGCCTGAGATGATGTTTTTATGTCAGTTTCCCTCTGTACTTATTGTTATACAAATTCTACCTCCCCCTTATTTATTTTCTTTTGATGAACCTAGGTCAATTTCGGACCTAGTCCTAAACCGTGATTTGCGTATGATAGAATACGGGGAAATATGGGAATATTGTCTATATTGGATATATATGTTTGGTAAAATTGACGGCATAATATGAAATTGGGACTTGAGTGTTATCGTTATAATCAAAGTTTGTAAGTTTTGGTAAATTGGTGGAAACATGGAATACATGTAGTTTAGTATGAAACTTGACCTATGTAAAATGGCAAGAATATTGATATATGTAAAACGACATGAATTGAACATATGTAAATTTGTTATGAATTGGGCATATGTAAAACTGACATGTAATCTAGAACTTGGGCATATGTTAATTATGTAAAATTTGGAGTTGAGACATATATGATAATTTATGACTTGGTAGAGGTTTAATATGAATGCGCCTAAGATGGGTTTTGGGTAGTTGGTATGTATTGTAAATATAAGGCTATAACTTGGTATAACCTTATAGTGAATTATGATAATAATTTGGGAATACGTTTTGGGGAAAAAACGTGAATTATGAACTTGATAATTGGCATATAACTGGAAATATGAACGTGGTTGGAAGATGAACATTTTTATATGTTAAACACATGAACTGATATAGGGGTCTTGGGGGAAATACGACCATTAATGAACCTTTGACATGAGGTTAGACTCAGTTTGTGGTGTAAATCTGTCCAGAACCGCCCGGCAAATCCAGTAGCCACAAAGTGTCAGTCTAATGTGAGAGGTCGAAGGCCAAATTGTAGGCGTAACGATTTATGACACGAGGTTAGACTCAGTTTATGGTGTAAATCTTCCTGGAACCGCACGACAAGTCCAGTGGCCACAAAATGCACGGTCTAATGTGGGAGGTCATGATTCGTTCGTCATAATGAATGAATTAAGGAATACTAACCATAATAAGATGCGGGTATGGTTAGAGGGTTTGGTGGGATGACATAGAAATTTTACAAGTAAATGTGGACCTAACTGGTATGAGTTAAGAACATGTAAAACTTTTAAACGTGGGCTTAACCAACATAACTGTTAATCAAATCAATAGGTAAGTTAAGTAATATGACTAGACTAATGACACTTAACCAATATAACATGACACGTGGCAGGGTTAAGTCAACTTGAACATATTGATAATACTTAACCAACTTAGCATGATACATGGGCGGGTTAAGTCATGAACTACTTGAAAACACTTAACCAATTTGATATGCTAAGATAGCGGGGTTAAGTTATGAATCACTAGACAACACTTAACCAACTTGATATGATACGTTGGCGGGTTAAGCCATGAATTATTTGAAATACTTAACCAATGCAATATGACGAATGGGAGGGTTAAGTTAAAGGGGTTGGTTTAACTTAAATGGGTTGATAACACCCAACCGATATAACCTAATATGCGGTAGGGTTAAGTAAATACACGAGGGTAACACTTAACCATTATAAAATGGCTAGTGGATGAGGTTGAGTTAACATACACTTAACAGGTGTGGTAAGGGTTAAGTTAACACAGGGGAGAACGCTTAACCGATATAACAAGACATGTGGTAGGGTTAAGTAACACAAGAGAGAACACTTAACCACGGTATCATGATGGGGGTGGGGTTAAGTTAAATAGATAAAACTTAACCAACATGTGGGGTATACGAATAGACCTTAGGAAAACCCTAGTAGCGGGACCCGTTTCAGCAGTAACTCACATTAGGTATCAACGGTACCCTGAGCTAGGCAGGGTGGGGCACGATTACTGGGCTGATTGTAAGCGGTCAAAACGGTGGCAAGGGATGCAGCGGTGCAGGTTCCAACAGATTACGGGCGTGTACGTATTCCGGAGTGAAAAATTTAACCACTGGGCATCAGTAGATATAAAGCTGTGCATCAAAAAGGGTGTCCGGGTTGCCACCCTAGGGATTGATACACCCTAGGGTGGGACCAGCACAGGTATCTACGAGTAGGGGCTGCAAGAACTAGGTCGAGTAGGAGCCGATCGATTAGGGTAGTAAGGATACATATAACACATTTATGGCAATTGTGCTAGTTGAGGTGAAAATCCTCATATTAGATGTAGTCCTGAAGGCTACCACAACTATGGGGTTGGGATAACCTTAGTATATAACACATATGAAATATTGTAAGTAAGAGCCGATCAATTAAGATAGGTGCGGTGGGGACATGAAACTGTCAATATGAGGTGGACCCTCATCGTGGGATATATACCTATGAAACTATCATGCGGTTTATGGGTGATCACTTTTCTTGTAATTTTAACCAAGTAAACTAATTGGAATGCTAGTTAGGTGGTGCAGAGAACATAGAAAATCAAGGAAATTAGGATAATGGTGAAGCTTAGAAATCTTGCGATGTTATAGAAACCTTGTGATGTGATACTTGGTAGGAACCTTGTGATGCTACTCTTGATAGGAAGTATGGGATGTTATACTTGATTCATCGTGCCTGTAACTTACCTCGTCATCATGCTTATGTTTACTTTCAGTTTATTCATGCCATATTATCTTTACCTGTTTTTATGCTGAAAGTCACTAGGACTTACTTAGTCTTTATGACCGACCCAGTTTTTTTCGCCTCTTTTTCTTTCGTTCCCCACCCCCCAGGTTCGCAGGGTGGGAATACAGCTTAGTTCGGATCTTACCAAGCTTCAGGGCTCTTTCATGTACTGCTTGGATTTCTCTTGGCTATGGCTTTCTTTGCTTTATTGGGGAATACTACAATTTATTTTTATGCTTCTCTGTTTTTGAGCAAGAGAGATATTTTAGCTATATAAATGATGAGTTAGAAGTTGATGGGCTTTTATTGTAAGCAATTATGTTTAAGAAATGATTTGAAGTACTTCTACTTTACTTTCCGCTGTTTTATATATGTCTGTCTTGTAATATTCCTGTTCCAGTACCCGTAATACTCCATTGAAGTTAAGGCATTCCCTTTGTGAGTGACCTTAACAGATGTGTGGTGTTACACTATCAATATATAACGTTTAAGCTCATACATCTCAGAGAATGGTGTTAAGCAAGAGAATAAATTTTCCACCACCAAATAGATACATATTTAATAGAAATCAATTGGTACGGAACGAAATATAATGTCAGACATACAATCCATTTTTTTAGTTCATTATGGGTCTGAACGAAACTAGAGGCACTAATTCCTCATCCCATATGTCAATACACGAGAGAGGTCCTTGCATATCCAGTCAATTTTCAAGTATGTCTGGACAATCACCACATATAACCTCAACTTGGTTGTACTTTCCAAGTGAGACATCAGCAATAGCCCAAATGTGGTGAAGATCTCCGCCACAGTCATCATCAGCAAATTTTAATTGTTGCAACAGTTATTCAGAATTGGTTGAACCCGGTATTTTTGAATAACTAACATATCTTTATAATCATGTGATAAATACAAAAAGATAGCACACATCTCAATCCAATCAAGAATATTCTTTTATTCAAATATTCACATCTTTGGGGAAAGGTTCCCATTAATTTTATCAAAGATAAGTTCCTTTAAACTTACTCTTTAGTCTTTCTTTGGATATCATTTTCAAAAGATTTTGCTTTACCTTTTCATAACTTGAACCAAATAAAGGTTTAAGAACTAGTCGGGTTTATTAAGCCTTACCGAAGTAACCATTTAGTTTATTTATCCTAATCCCAATCTATTCATCTCATAGAGCAAAAATAGTGGCACTCCATATCTAACACCCTTTATGTTATCAGTAAATTTAATTACCGCTTAACGTTTTAAATCTGATTAAAGATTTAACTATCATATGGTGTAAAACTGGCGGTACTCCATCTCGAACAATTCTCGAATTTGATAAATTTAATTACCTTATTCTCCTTTCAATATGATTAAAGAATCATTAAAACTCTAGCTCAGTTTTAATCTCAAAAATCATTATTCAATGATTATCTAGCCCTCAGAAATTAATCTTGTCTTTACTTGGGTTAAAGAACAAATGTCATGTAAAAACACTATTCACAATAAACCCAAATTCATCTTCCATTAAATATGGAATCTTTAAGGAAATCTAAAAAATGTATAATCAATACAAATTTCTATATCTGGCCAATACTATAGGTGGATTAATGACAATGTCTTTTTTAAATTCCATAAGTAGTAAACACCTTCCTTCATAGAAGCTTATCTCGATTATTATTAATCAAATTCCATTCAAGTTTTTTTTAATTAAATAAACTGGAAAACTTCGTTCAATCTTATTTAAAAGATTTATTACTTTTACAAGTGGGTTCAAGAATAGTATTATTTAAGATACCATTCACTATGAAACCAATATCCAATTTGATATTAAATAGTACATCTTAAATGGAAATCATCTGAACTTACATTTAGTACCAAATTCTGAAACTAACAGATATCGTATTGGAATAACGATATCAATGTCTTCCCGATTCCTCAACGATATCCATATAGTCACAAAACCCAATATCGAAAATATCCGAAAATACTTTCCATTCAATTTCATTCCAATATATATATATATATATATATATATATATATGTTGGTTAGTTAAAAACCATTTACTATCTAACTTATTATTTCTAAAAATCATTGAACTATTATTCTAGTTATTAACTAGTTCCTTCAGATAAAAATATCTTTTATCTTTTCAAATATGGAATATTTCATCCAAAATCTTTCCAAATAATTAATTACGATTATACATAATTTTTTTATTTTTTTAATAATTTTATTAAGGCCCTTACAGTCGGTTTCCCATATTGGTCATTAAACTGCATCCATAGCGACCTTTTTCTAAAATTGATTTGGACATATTTTAAAATCTAACCATTCAAATTTAAATCTCATATATTCATTTGAAAGATCTTTTCGGTATGATCGAATGGTCCGGTTTTAGGAGAATCCAACAGTGGGTGTCCCGTTACATCCATTCAAAGTTAGTGGTTGAAATTCGCGAACGGCCGCTGCACGACACATTCTATTCAAGACATTTAAATATATATTTCATCGATTTCCATTCAAAACATATTTTATAAAATGTTTATAAATTCATTTAAAAATGATTTCACTTCCTTTTCGGTTTTAAAATTAAAACCGAACAACTCATATTATTATGATATCAAAATAATAATACTTTCAAAATGTTAGATTTTGAAATTCAGTTTCTCAATATTCATTATAAAAATGAATAAAATCAATATAAATATCCGTTCATGTTAAAATATCATTTTTATACTTAACACAACTTCATATTCATTTCAGTTATGAATATTTCTGTATTTTCGTGTCCATCCAAAATCGGATGTCAAAATCATATTTTGATTCTTCACTGAATGTTATTTTAAAATATTCATTATTTATAAATTGGAATCAGACTCAATCAATTACCAAATAATTTTATTTATATGGATTCCACACATCGCATGTATTCAAAAATAGTGATAAACAATTATTAAACATTCAATTCACATCTAGAGTGCAATTAATAACTGTATAAGCATTAATTAATCAATTAATGCTTATAATAGTCTATCAAGCAATCAGTTGACATACAATTAAATCGAAGGGAGATGTGAATTAATTATCATCCCCAGGCCCATATGGGGTTTTTAACCATCAAACAAATATACTTGGGCGATGTGTAAAATTATCATCTCAATACCCATGTGTGGTTTACATCACAATCCATGTGAACTTATCTAATATTTTGGAGACGGGTGGGTAAATTGTTATCCTAAAATAATTCATAACATAAACGTTTTATTTAACGATGTATATTTTCATAGTTTAATAATGATAACATTAAAACTATAAACATCCATCAGTCACCAAACAAATACTGCAATCGTAGGCAATCAATATACATTTAGCTATAAAAATAAATAAGTATACAAAATATTTAAGTGAGAGAGTTCTCACTTTGATTTCCACTACATTAATCTTTAATTGTGGATTTATTTTTAAACTAAATTAAGCGGACATTTAATTTAGCACAAAATTAAACTTGCTCCAAATCTGGCAAAATTGGTTTTTTTGTGAAGCTCTCGTTTCCATGATCGAAACGGATACAGTTTCGCGCGATTCTGAGTTCGTATGCAAAAGTAATTAAGGTCTGAAGTTCTTAATTACATAATTAATTAAATAATAATTAAAATCCTTAATCCCCTTTTTCTCACTAATCATGTCGTTCTTCCCTGTCGCTATTCCAACCCATCATCTCCTCCTTTAATTGCTTGCGCATGACAATCGAGAGGGCCGGAGGATGATTGGAGGGCGCCGCCCACGTCGGCCTATGCCAGGGCTCCCCATGCCAGGCATGACCCCCCCCCCCCCAGATAGCCTTTACTCCTTGATATTTAGGCACGAGCGCAGCCTATTTGGGCTAGAAATTCGTGCACAAAACTTTGCCATTTCAGATCATACCAATTCACTTTGTAGATCTCAAAGTCCTCTGCCTTTTTGCTTTTAGAAATTTCAAAAAACGTTGAATGGATTGTGAGGATTTGGGAGTTCAAACTCGGATCACCATAGCCCTAGATTTCTTTGAATGGCGATGCTGAAGATAATGAGGAAATTAGGGTTTTAACGTTTCATTTATAACCTTTTTATTAATTTTTAATTAAAAAATTACTTGTTTATCGTTCTGAACTCTAAATCAAACCAAACAATTGTCGTCTCCAACTAAATACCCCCATTACGGGCCCAAAGGAATTTATTTGAAAAACAATTCTACTGTTTCAACTAGTTTTTATCAAATTTAAAATGTAAATTAATATATTGCTACGTATTGAAATTGAACGTACGTTTTAATTTACCGGGGCTACATACTGACTCCAAAAATTATGAAATTTCAAATCTAGATATGTTTCAATGATACAATCCTAGAAAAATTAGTTTCGTCGAATTTGAGGATTGTTTGAGAAATGGCCTTTTAACTAGCTTATTAAATTTAATTGAATTAACAAAATGCATTTAAATTTACTATGCTTATATACTAATTTCAAATGACTTGAAATTTTAAACCTGACAATAATTTGACATTCCTGATCCAACAGAATTGATTGTATCGAAAATGGAGGTCGTTTGCATAATGACAACTTTTAAGGGCTTAAATAATAATAATATATATATATTTCATAGCGACTATTTTAAATTTTAATTTGGTCATAACTTATAATTTATAAAAAAATCTAAAATTTCCATATTCTTAGAAAGATATAGTTAAGTAGATTATAACGTTTTCTGTTTCATCCAATTCTAATTTATATTGAATTTTATACATTCATTCAAAGTTTAAAATTGAATTTTCAAACTACCTCGCCATTTCAAGCTCATTTTATAATTAAACTATAAATATATATGCTCAAACTTTGTATTAAATAAATTCTATGTCATTTATTCTCAAAATAAATCGTTAAAAATATTTAATTTCCATGAAAATCAATTATAAATTAGTTCTGAAAATACGGGTTGTTACATAATAATTTGTATATGTTAAGATTTAAAATATATACTTAATCTTTTAATTTATCTTAAAAATAACAAAAAAAAGGAGTTTTCACATAACATGGATTAGAAAAGAAAAACACGGAATTAACTGAAAAGACCTATATTACATGTAAAACATGTAGATCTGTAATGAAAGAAAATGTACTAAAAGGGGAAAGCCTTCGATACTTGTGGATATATTAATCTATGGATAAAAATATGTAAATGACAAGTTCTGCAATTAAGCATATTAAAGTTATAGTCTTGTGATTAAGAACGGAAAATTTACATTTCTTTTATGTATATTAAGGAGTTATAATTCTATAAGTTTAGATGTAAAAGTAGATGTAAATCTATTTAGATTACGTGAAAATATTCAAAAAAAGAAAAAGATTTAATGCAAAGCAGAGAATGCAGAATTGTTAGAAAAGATTGAAAATATACGTAGTGTAAATTAAAAACAAATATTAAATGCTATAAAGATAAAATAGAAGTGAAGGAACCAGTTTCAATACTTGTGAGCATATTATAATACACATTATAATTGAAGAAAAAGATAAAATTAATTATGATATTGGTTCATGGTAGAAATAGACGACCTTTAAAATAGAGACTATCGTGAAGTAGAACAAAACATGGGAAGAATAGAATATAGTAATAATATGCATAGTAGGGGCCCGTACCGATGTCAATCAGACGCACGTGCCAATCAAGATAAATAAGTGGCAAATAGACAAGACTCAGTCATATGGATTGAGGTTGGAGCATAACTGGATTATTGATTAGAGGAGTTTGTACCAATGGCAGATCAGACAGATATGCCGACTGAGGTAAATAAGTGGCTCGGGGAGTCCAAAGCAATGGAAGATAAGACACACATGCCGAAGAGGGTAAATAAGTGGTTCATATTCAATTCGTTATTGTTTTTTCTCATCTCTGTATAGTCGTGTAATAAGTGATGTGTACTTTTGTATTGTATTCTTGTATGTACTTTGTATTTCTTTTTAGTGTTATTAATATTTCTACTCGCCTTTCAAAAGTAGCTCGAGAATCCGTACCAATGGCAGATTAAGCATGCATGCCAACTGGGCAAAATGAGCGGTCAGTAGGGAGTGCATGATAGTCAATGCGTACCAGCGATGACTGAACGTGCAACATTGATTGTGGTAAATTAGACACTGTTGAGTCCATCTTAGATAAACGTCCATTTCTATGATGTGTCCGCTGGTGGTGATGATAAGGGAAGTTTGATGTGTGCATCCCAGTCCAAGTCCGAGCTGGTTCTTATTCGGTGAAAGAAGAATCGACTACTGTGCTAATTTCATTTTAGAGAACGGAGACAGTCCTGGGTAGAAGTAGGAATCAATCCTAATAGTACCTTCATTGTAGCAATTACAGTGCAAACAGTCAGCTTGAATAATCAACCAAGCAAAAAAATGTAAACAAACATCCTGAATATAGCATGGACATTAAATCTTGTAACATTTAGAACTAATATTAAGTCTATTATTTCTTAATTATTCTCTTTCTAGTCGTCGCTTTCTATTCATCGATCTTCTGACTCATTCTTCTTTCCTTTCTTCCCCCACAGCATACGGGACGAACATTTCTTGATAGGCTCGAAGCATGGCTTGGAGGCTTCATTCATATGTGTTCTCATTTCGTATTTTTATTTAGTTCTTTTATTTATTTATAATTGGATTTGAAAGAGCGATTTTTTTGATATAAAGATTATGTACTCTTATATTATAAGTGATTTTGAGACTTTGATGTAATGACATGATTTAGTGAAATTATACTTCTCGAAAAGTTTTATTTAATTTGTTTTTGCATTAAAACGTTTTATGTTCTGTCTTGGTCTTATGAATCTTAGTCTCTGCAAAGTTTGTAGTTATAACTAAAAACTCTACATTCCTTGGTATGACTCATTAGGGTTATGCTACAGAATGTGAGGTGTTATGCTTAGTAGTAGAGCCTAAGCTTAAGAGATTCCTAAAAGAGATTTTAAAAAGTAAATTATTTTTTGAAAAGGTTTTAGAAATGTAAAGTATTTTGAAATATATGAAAGTTTTTGAATCAAAAATCCATCTCCTTTTCTTTCCCAATTCTCTCATATCTTCGTTAAATTATCTATATGATATAACCTATCTAAACTTACCCATAAATAGATACATTGGATCTTTATAGGTTAAACTTTAGATTTCAGAGGCTGATAAACCCATTATTTCTAGCAAATCTGCAAATCCTTTGTTGGTATGAAATTAGGAGATAATCTACTACTTAGCATCTAATAAGAAGACTTTAGAGCCCAAGGATGATGAGATGAATTTAGAATGTACCCATAGAAATTTAGGAAAAAAAGACAAGATAATTGAAGGGATATGAGAAAAGAGGAAATAGGACCGCTAGTTTTAGAAAGGACTGAAAAGGAAATAGTAGAAGTATCACAAGCAAAACAAGATGGGGCACTATGCCAAGAGATATAAGATTGACTAGATAGAGGAAAATCATAGATAAAAAGAAATGAGTAATGAAGAGGGGGAAAAAATAAAGATCTTGACAAAAGAAGTGCTATCTCTCTCTAGTTATTTCTAGTTTCCTATTCATGCTTTATTTGATTTTGGAGCACCCTACTCCTTTATGTTTCGTACTCAAGTTGATTTTTTGTACTTATACATTTCTGTAGTTATAGATCTAGTAGTAGTTTCAAACCCCGTAGGAGGACCAACACAGTTAACAGAGGTTTGAGACAAGAGATTCTAGATATAAAGTGATGCTTATGGTGTTTCTAAGTATGAGTTCATTTTGAGTTCAAACAGGTTAACCATTTGATAGGCCATCTCGAATTTTAACTTGAGTAGTTACTTGCGCGTCTATAGTGGATGTACCCTAGAGTTTTCCAATAATCCAAGAGGATAAATTAAGTCGAACATTTTTTTCTCCCTAGACCTCTCTTTGGTGAATTAAGTCCTATACCTATTGTTAGAAGATTTCTAGATATGTTTGAAGAAGTCATTGGACTTCAACCGTATAAGGATAATTTGAGGAAAACAGATTAAGGAACTTTTAGAGAAAGGATTTGTAAAAATAAATATTTTGGGTTGAGAGACACCATTCTTTTTTTCTATAAAGAAGATTGGTTTCTTAGGCTCGAAATTAGTTTTAAAGGACGAAGTAAGTTGTCTAAGAAGAACCATTGTCCTTTGAGTTATGTTGGTGGTCTCTTTGATTAATTAGCAGGAGCCAAGATTTTCTATAGCTAGATTTTTGTCAGTAGTTTCCATCATTCATGCGTAGCGAAAGGAATTATAAACAAGATTACTATCAAAACACCCAATGGATTTTATGAATAGAACTAATTAATACTTCAACCAGGTACGCTAACTTGATGGGTAGGGTGTTATGTTGAGTTTCTAAATAAATTGGTAGGAGTCTTTGTGGATGACAATTTGGTCTAACCAAAAGGTGATGAGGAACAAGGTTGGCATTTAGAAAACGTATTCAGTGTGTTTTAAGCATATAGACCCTAGACCAAGTTATCTAAGAAACACTTTTGGAAGGTAAGAAGATTCTTTGAATTAGTGGGTTACTACAGAACAATTATTAGAAGTTTTTCTAAGGTACCAGTTCCCTTAACCTATCTCACCAAGAAGAAATTAGATTTTATTGACAAAAAGTATGAAGATATTTTAAGAGACTAAAAAGAGTTTTGGGTAATATATTAGTATTAGTCTTACTTAGTGGCACTAGTTAAGTGTTAGGGAAAATTGAAAGGAACAACTTTTGAGATAACTATCACTGATTTTGTCAATATGTCATGAAAGATAATACTTATTGTGAGAAAGTCTTAGACTGTTAGCTGGCCAAAAGTCATTGGTTTATTTGCCTCTCAAAGAGATGGGAACTTAAGAGAATAAATATGGATATATTTTGATGCATCCGATGATTTTGGGTTTTCATATACTTTTGGTAAGAGTATGGATATAATGGATGTTAAATTCTTTATTTTGGGAATAAGAGTTCTTGGAATAGAAGCACTAGGAATATATGCATCTTCTTCTAGAATACTCCCTAAGTCGAAGAAAGGAAGCACGTTCATGGATCTTTAGCAGACCGCGACTGATAAAAAGATATAATATTAATTGAGTTCTAGGCTAGCCAAATGCTCCCAGCAACATTAATAACAACCCAGTAAATGAAATGGAACATTTGACAATAGAAGACTCCCATCAACATAGATAGTATTTGAGACCCAGTATGCCTTGTATATTTTAGGATTCGCCCACAAACAAATAATCAAACAAAGAGGAGCAATAGGATCTTCGAGGATTTATGTTGGATGTAATCATGGGTTATGATGCGATATGGGGATGAATATTATCATCGGTAAAGTTAAAGCTGAGACTTTGATGTCCATCAAGGTTTCGTCATTTGGTCATGAGATGAGAATCCCAAAAATTTCATTTATATAATAACTTACGGAGATAAATATATATGTAATTGTTAGATTGGGTTGACAAAACCTAAGATTATTAGATCCTTATATAACCACCAATTTAAAATATACAATAAGTTTAGTCTTTCAGAAAATGGTTGAATGCCCATATGTTATAGATAGTAGGGAAATAGAAATCCCATAAGAATAACGACATAAGTATTTGTATTCCAAGGAAAAAATTTGAAGATAACAATTTTTGTAGGGGAACGGGAAATTGAAAGTCCACTTTAAATCTAACCCCATATCTATAGTCTTAAGAATGGAAATTTTTAAATATAGTATGCTTTGATATAGAATTTTTATGTTTGGAACTCCATAAAATAATAGTATATTTAAAAATAAATTATTTGGAACTCCATAAATATCAAGTTTTTGCCATAAAGATTTTTCCTAAAGATTTTAAGGGATAAATTAAGTTTTGAAAATATAATGAATTTTTTAAAAAAGGTATCTTATAGGGAATGGACAATATAAGTGGAATAAATAGAAAAATTATATGTAAAAGAATAAAGATATGGATTTGGAACATGAGCACAGTAAAACTAATAAGATCTGAAGACTCTACTTGGAAGGTAGACTAGACTCTGAAATTTTAGGCCAAGTTATAACAACGAGGTCATACTAGACTAGCTATAATGGGTTCAACACCAAAAAGAGATGAATGGGCAGATAAGTCAAAAGAAAATGGAGGGTAAACTAGTGAATTTACTCCGAGGCTTGTAAGATTTTTTTCTTGTAGTTCATCACTGTATGATACGATGTTAACCAATTCCATAACAAAGTTATTCGCCTCATAGGAAGAACTTCCAATATAGTGGCTTGGGTGTCTTAGGATGGAATCAAAGTTTTTTACTTGTATCTTTTTGAAAAATGTCCTTTAGATGTTCTATCGTTAGCTTTTTCCTTTGTTTAGAATCATTCTTCTAGTATCCTTTAGGAGGGTAGATCTTAAGGTTATGTATGATAGATGCAAGTGTTTGCTAGTGGATGGAAATAAATGCATATATACACATTAGGCACTATCATCTTTTAGGGATCGGCCCAACAAGGTCACGGAAGCATATGCATATGGATGTATGTTGCATTTTATTATTTAATTCAAAATTACCATAAATTATGAATAGAATATGAATGTTGCATATGAATGACGGTTGTAGCGTACATATAGAACTATCAGACGTTATTAGTATTTTTGTATATATTTAGATGCATGCCATGTGCATATATGCATGAATAGAAGGTCAATTAAACCATAAGCCACATAATATTTTGCATTAGCTAAGGAGATATACACTACATAATTGCATAAAAACATAATTTTCATTTGAAATTATAAAGACAACAAATGCAATGGATTGTGTGTGAGTAATTAGTGAAAGATTTTATTGTGATTGTTATTTACAGTTCTCAATCGTTGGAGATTCTACAGATGAAATCCTTTAAGGATGGGAGAATGTAACACCTTGGTATTCTAATAAAAAAATTGATAATGAAAAATGAATTTAATAAAAATTAATTTATTGTAAATAGAGAAAAAAGCTAAAAAAAACTTCTACAAATCTTTGAATTTGGCTATGAAAACTTATCCACTTGGTTCATGGCATTTTTTAAACAATTTTCATATATAACTTGTCTAAGTACGAGTTAAAATGAAAGAGTTATGAAGAAAATACCAAAAGCGGAATTTACAGTTTAAAAGGAGAAAAAAAAATATGGGTCGGCATGACTACCTACCTATTTGGTTGACCGTCTCAAGTTAAAATTGCCCATTAAATCTTGCACCGGACCAATTTTCTAAGCTGCTATGTTATAAAAAAGATAGCTCTAAAAGTTGAATAAACCTATACCATTCAAATTTGAGATTAGCAGGTAGATGTTTACCTATGACATGTTAATTCCAATTTAATCAAGTTGATCCTGTGGCCCAAGAAACTTTAGCGCACTTATAAATATAACTCATGTCTAGCCATTCCATTCTACATTTTTTCTTTCTTCTTCTTCTGGGTTCCCTATTAATTTAAGAGGACGGACCTAAAACTAAAAAAGATCTTTAAGGAAAAACATAAATTAAATATTATTTAGAAGATAATAAATAAAATACTATTTAGAAGATCTAAAGAAATGGGATCAAGGAAAGCCACGGGGCATCAGCGTAGGACCATAGGTGAGTGGAAAGTTACCATTTTAAAAATAAAAATTAAGAAGATAGGGTTAAAAATGGTTTTAGTTTACAATTTATTTTCAGTATAGTACAAGTTTATTTTCAATCTACTTTTGCAGTCTACAGTTTATTTACAGTTATCTACATTACTTTATACATGCTAAAATAGCGAATAATTCTATAAATATTAAGATTTGAAACGTAGATTTAATTCTTTAATTTATGTGAAAAATAACAAAAAAGAGGATTTTTCATGTAACATGATTAAAAAGAAAAACATGGAATTTATAGAAAAGGCCTAAAACACATGTAAAATATGTAGATCTATAATAAAATAAAATGGACTGAAAAGAGCAATTTTTTGAATCTTATACATAAAGTAATTTATAGTTTTACAATTAAAAATAAGTAATTGATAAGTTTTGCAATTAAGCATAGTAAAGCTACAATTTTGCAATTAAGAATGATTGGTTTACAGTAAATTTACATTTCTTTTATGTGTTTTAAGAAGTTATAATTCTGTAAGTTTAGATTTAAAAGTAGATTTAAATCTAAACAAATTGCATGAAAACAGTAAAAAAATCACGTATAGCAAAGAATATAGAATTATTAGATTAGATTGAAAACACATGTAATGCAAACTATAAGCAGAATACTGATTGTTATATAAAGATAAAATAGGAGTGAAGGAACAAGTTTGTAACAACCCGAAAATCTGGGCCAGTTTAAAATTTTTATTTTGGCAATTTTATTGAATTTTGAATATTTAAAATAGATTATTTTAAATAAAAACGACAAGAAATTTATTTTGAAAAGAATTCGAACGTATATATTATATAGATCGTCGTTAGAATATAAATATTTATTTTAAATTATAAAAATAATTGAAAATGGCGCGGTAGTTCGATAATTCGATTTCAAACTTCAAATGAAAGTACCGGGTGCAAAATAAACCGGAATTTAGCAAAACCAAAAATATTAGAATCTATTTGAGAATATCTTTCCAACGAATCCGAAAAATCAAAATTTCATAAAGGGAATCAAAAGATATGGCCAAATGAATTTTCAGAATAGTCGCTATGGAATTCTGGCCCTTAAAAATAGCCATTTTGCAAACGACCTCGGATTTCGACAAAACCACTTTTGTTGGATCCGTGATGTCAAGTTATTGCTAGATTCCAATTTTCATATTTTTTCGAATCAATATGTGAGCGTGGCAAAAGAAAACGCGTTTGACCAGTTTCAGTTGATTTTAATCGACTGGAAATTGGCCATTTCTCAAACGATCTCAGAATTCGACGAAACTAGTTTTGTTAGGACCGTATCGTCAATATGAAGCCAAAAAATATTTTTCTGGAATTTTTCGAGTTAATATGTAACCCCGGTAAATTGAAATGCGCGTTCAAATTCAATATATAGAGTTATATGTTGATTTTGACGGAAACTGATCGAAACAATCGAATCAGCTTACGATACATATTCCATTTTGTTCAGAATGGGGGTAATACGCTAGGGACGACAGTGGTTGGGTTCGAATCGGGGTTCGAATGAAAAGTCAACTTAAAGGAGAAATAAATTAAAATAAATAATTAAAGTAAATATTAATACACCCCTCCTCCCTCCTCTCTCTCTTCATTTTCGTTCAAAATCACAAAAAAAAAGGGAAAGGGGGCGCGGTACCCCAAACCGTGTTTTGAATAGAAATATTGGAAAAAGTAATATTTGAAATAGAAATATTTGAAAAAGAAATATTTGAATAGAATATTTGAAAAAGAAATATTTGAAATAGAATATTTGAAAATAGAAATATATAAAGCCATGTTGATTAGATTGACGCCATTTTGACGTGAACGATATTTATATCGATTTTGTGCTTTTTATAATGAATATCGAAAGTGATTTCAATTTTTATTTGAATTTGGAAAAGAAGTTGAAATCGTTTTAAAAATGAGTTTAAAACGATTTATATAATACGTTTTGAATTGAAATCGACGAATTATATATTATATATATTATATATATAATATAAAGGCCTGAATAGAACGCGCCGCGCCGCGGCAGTTCGCGAATTTCGACCATTGACTTCGAATGGATATTGCGGGAGATCCGACCGTCGGATTCTCCTAAAACCAGAACCGTTGGGTTTGTATCGAAAAGAGCTTTCTAACGAATATTAGAAATTAGAAATCTAACAGTTGGATTTGGAATTATGTCCAAATCGAATTTGGAAAAGGTCGCTATAAGTGTAGTTCGATGGTCGTTGATGGAAATCGACTATACGGGCCTTGATAAAATTATTAAAAATAGTAATAATTTGTGTAAAATCATAAGAAATGATTTGGGGAGAATTGGGATGAAAAACTCCATATTTGAAAAGATAAAAATAGATTTTTATCGAAATGAACTAGTTTTGAACTAGAATTATAATTCTATTTATTTTTAAATAAATAAATTGAATTTGAAAAAGGTTTTAAAAGTAACCAGAATTTCCAATAATTGAACTGGAATGGATTTGAATCGAAATTATCTTCGGAATATTTCGATGTTGGATTTCGTGATGATACAGATATGGTTATGGGAATTTGAAAGATATATTTATATCGTTATTTCCAATACGATATTTGTTGGTCATAGAATTTGATATTGAATATAAGCCGATATATTTTCTATTCAGAGCCTTATATTTTATTATCAAATGTGATTTGGGTTTATCGTGAATGGTGTCTTCATTAACACTTTTCTTAAGCCCAGTTGAGAAAATGATTAAATATTTTTAGTTAGATTTAATGAAGTGTACCAAATAAATAATATTAAATTGGAATTGAATTCGAATTGATTCTTGGGTTTGTCGTGAACAGTGTTTTATACAACACTTGTTCTTTGACCCGATAATTAATGAAATGTGATTTTGGGTTGTCGTGAACGGTATCTTCAATAATACTGTTCTTAGACCCAAAGGAGTTAAGAAAATCAGAAACTAACTGGGGATTAGTTAAGTTGAATGGTTTCAGAGGTACTGATCTGATGTTTGTTTCGGCCTTCGGGGTTAATACTTAGGGAACTGATCACTTGCTAATTTACGGTTAGGGACTGATTGAAATGTGATGTGATTTTGGGTTTACCGTGAACCGTGTTTTAAATGACACTGATTCTTTAACCCAGTCACAGATTAAAACTAAGTGGAGTTTTAATGAATCTTTAATTAGTTTTGAAATGATTGAGGATGGAGTATCACCAGTTTTGCTCCAGGCGTTAGTTAAATCTTTAATTAGATTTGAACATGAAATGGTAATTGAATTTACCGATAACACCGTGGTGTTAGATATGAAGTATTACCAGTTTTACTTCATGGGATGAATAGGTTGGGATTGGGAAATTAAAACAAATGATTACTTCGGTCAGGTTCGTTAATCCCGACTAGTTGAATCGAAATTCAAAAGAAGATTAAAGAATAAATTCAAGGAATTTATCTTTGATAAAATTAATGGGAACCTTTCCCTATGAATGTGAAATTTAGAAACTAACTGTCGGTTAGCTAAGCAGAATGGTTTTCTGGATATTGATCTGATGTTGGTTTCGGCCTTCGGGGTTAATATTTGGGGAATTATTCTCTTGATCAATTTACGGTTAGTGACTGATGAATTGGAATGAGGCGTATGTTGTGTTTGTGTAACACTTGTTTAAAATATACGCGAATTATTCGGAAAGACCGGGTTTATCCCCTTCTGAATAACTAATACGACGATAAGTCGAAGATGAAGACGGTGGTTGAAGACCGGAGGTCTTCACGCCGTTTGGAAAATTACTGATGATCTTGAGTGGGATGTACACCCAAGAAGATTGAAACAGTTAGTGATCGTCCAGACGTACTTGGAGATCGATGGATATGCGGGGTACTAGGTGCCTCCGGTTTCGTTCAGACCCAGAACGAACATGTAAATGGACTGTATGTCTGACATTGGATTTTAGTCTGTGTGATTGAATTCTATTAAATATATATCGGTTTGGCGGCGGAGAATTTATTCTCTTTCTTAACGCCCTTCTCTGAGACGTACGAGCTCAGGGGTTATATACTGATGGATATCAAACGCATAGAGTGAATCGCCTATGTGGCATGCCTAAGTGGCGAATGATCAAGGCTTCTGTTGAAAAGCAAAGTCTTATGGTTGATGATCGAAGCATGGCCTTTGTGGCGTAGCTTTGTGTAACGTTTGCTTCGCGAGTTTCACACCCGGTATGAACCAAAAACGGGAGACGGACCTCAGGGAGGACATGCGTTTCTTTCTAGTTAGAAGTGGCGTCAGTGGTTTTACACGCCCTGACGAGTTTGACTTATGTGGTTGTTGCTGTTGCGAGGCGCCTCGGTTAGATCGGACGATCCGGGTTCGATGGAGCCAGTCGTTGGCTCATTTACGCCCCATAGGGCGGGGAAACGTATTGTTCAGGCATTTTAATCCACGTCGGTGGACCGACCCTGTCGCTCCAAGGGTCACTCGAGATCTGATCCTGAGGCTTGGGCTAGAGAGTCTCGAATCGGTTGAGGACTATCTTTTGCCTCGGTTCATAGATGGAAATCCAACTTCCAAATACGTGACATTTGCGGTTTTATTTGTAGAGCCTAGTATGGCGACATGATATATGGTACCCATGCCGCCTATGATTGATACTTATGATTTGAAGTTGTTTTATACACTATGCACTTATAATAGTATCAAATGATTTGTTTTAAACATATCAAGCTATTTTTGGCTATTATAAGGTAAAAACCCTATCCCCCGGCTTGCGTTGCATTGTGTGATGGGAACTGGGTCTTATAATAGCTTCATTGTTCTTTATTTAGCATTGCGCTGTTGTTTTATGCACTGGTATTCTTGGGAGGAAACCCATTCCGTGTTATACGGCGTGGTTCCCATATTTACCTAACTTTAAAATAAAGATTAATAACTGTTTTAGTTCTCACACCAGTCCCATGACTGACCTGGAGTTTATTGTTTTAACCTAAACTCTGGGTGCCCTTATTTTCGACAAGGGCAGCTAGTAGTTTTGGTTTTGTAGATTTACATTCATAGGATCCTGGTTTACAGCTGGAACGATATCCGGAAAGCTTTGTATCCGTATATCTCTTCTAGTTGTGTATTGTATTATTTTCCGCTGCTATGTAATGTATTTAAATGTAATTTAAATCTCTAATATTTATTGAATGCAATATTCATTTATACTCTGTATATTCTTGTAATCTGATGGATTGTTGTAATAAACAATGAAATGTTCTTCCGTATGCGTTCTATTTTGTCATGTTCTCAAAACAATCAGGCGTTTCGAACAGTCTAGATCGGTTTAGCGACTGATTCGGATCGAGCAAAATTCCTTGCTATTACAGTTGGTATCAGAGCTTTGGTTTACAAAGCTCAGAGAACAAGACACATTAGAACCAAACGAAATAATTCATCAGAATTGGATTAGTAATATCCAACGAGAATGACTCGTTAGAGATGGGATCAGTAGTATCCTAGAACGAGTGTGAAGGGTATATTTTTGAAATGAAAACGAATTTTTGTTTTTAAAATTTTAATCAATTATGCGTATCTGATTATTTATTATATATTGAATTTAAACAATCCGGTATATAAAGATTTTGTGTATACGTCTGATCCACGTGTATTCGAAGTTTTAATATACTGGATAGATATAGAATCACACTCTAGGCACCCGGAGATGATTCTGATGATAGTTCGAACATCATCAGAATTGGTATTCGAGTTTCAAAGGTGTGATATTTATATATTTCCTATTGACTGGTGTGAGAACCAAAATTAGATAGGTCTTATTGTTGTGATTTGGCACAACAAATGTGATTTTTGTCTATATATCAAAGTTATGAATTTGAGATGATAATCAACTAATTGATTGATGGTTGTGTTGCTTGATTATTGTTGGATTGATTAAATTTGAACCATATAGCCAATTTGAACCAAAAGGTGAATTGTATTGAAAATTTGTCGCATTTTCTTGCATATAAATGTACTTACATTGAATAGGTCATAGCAAGGAGGCTAGAGAAGAGAATAAAATTTGTTTGTCCGACAAATAGGTACATGTTTATCATAATTCACCGTTTTGCTCGGGTGATGATGATTTTATGAGCCGATTGGCTAGCCGCTTGGCTTTTTCTTTTTCTTTTTGAGATCAGAGGGCCTGTATGGCAATTTCGGGATTTTTCCCGTGCTCTCGGTGCAGGGGAGGTTATGGAGAAATTTTTCGAAAATTTAGGGTGTTAGCCAAATTTTTGAAAAATTTGAAAAGTTCTTAGAAACTGAAAAGTTGAAGAACTTAAGCCGTAATCGAAACAATGAAAGTAGAGTTGTTTAATCAAACCACTTTCGACTTTGTTCCTTTTCGGGGACGAAAAGTTTTAAGTGGGGGAGATTGTAACAACTCGAAAATCTGGGCCAGTTTAAAAATTTTATTTTGGCAATTTTAGTGAATTTTGAATATTTAAAATAGATTATTTAAATAAAAACGATGAGAATTTTTTTTGAAAAGAATTCGAATGTATATATTATATAGATCATCGTTAGAATATAAATATTTATTTTAAATTATAAAAGGAATTGAAAATGGCGCGGTAGTTCGATAATTCGATTTCAAACTTCAAATGAATGTACCGGGTGCAAAATAAACCGGAATTTAGCGAAACCAAAAATATTAGAATCTATTTGAGAATATCTTTCCAACGAATCCGAAAAATCAAAATTTCATAACGGGAATCAAAAGATATGGCCAAATGAATTTTCAGAATAGTCGCTATGGAATTCTGGCCCTTAAAAATAGCCATTTTGCAAACCACCTCGGATTTCGACGAAACCACTTTTTTTGGATCCGTGATGTCAAGTTATTGCTAGATTCCAATTTTCATAATTTTTCGAATCAATATGTGAGCGTGGCAAAAGAAAACGCGTTTGACCAGTTTTAGTTGATTTTAATCGACTGGAAATTGGCCATTTCTCAAACGATCTCAGAATTCGACGAAACTAATTTTGTTAGGACCGTATCGTCAATATGAAGCAAGAAAATATTTTTCTGGAATTTTTCGAGTTAGTATGTGACCCCAGTAAATTGAAATGCGCGTTCAAATTCAATATATAGAGTTATATGTTGATTTTGACGAAAACTGATCGAAACAATTGAATCAGCTTACGATACATATCCCATTGTGTTCGGAATGGGGTAATACGCTAGGGACGACAGTCGTTGGGTTCGAATCGGAGTTCGGATGAAAAGTCAACTTAAAGGAGAAATAAAATAAATAATTAAAGTAAATATTAATACACCCCTCCTCCCTCCTCTCTCTCTTCATTTTCGTTCAAAATCAATAAAAAAGGGAAAGGGGGCGCAGTACCCCCAAACCGCCGCCGCTACGGCGCTGCTGCCACCGCCGCTTCTGAGGAGGCGCCGCCCCATCCACATCCCCGCTGCCCCCTCTTCTCGATCCCCCTTCTTCTTCTTCCCCGACTTCCTCCTCTCGTACACCCCACGCCCTAGCCCTCCACGTCGCCGATCCCTCCTCCACCTCCTCCTCAGGACGGTGCGCCTCCGACCCCTGAACCCCGCAGCGCCCTCCTCTGCTTCTTTCTCCCGCGTCCTCTTCTGAATCGAGCCCGGTTTCCCCCCACGACAGCAACCCCCTCCGCCTCCTCCTTGATCGGACGCACCTAGCCAAGCCTCCCCCTACCTCTGACCATCGACGTGAACCCCCCTTTTTTCCCTCCAATCGACGCTGTAAGCTTTCATATTTTAATTTATTCTTTTCTTTTTTTTCTTCTGAACTTAGCATAGATTTTTAAAGAAAAAAGAACAGATTTTTAAGAAGGAAAAGGGTTGATTTTTTTTTTTTTTTTTAAGTAGAAAGACTAGTTTTTTTTAGTATAAAGACGAGTTTTTTTATAAAGATTAGTTTTAAATATATAAAGTATAGATTTTTAAATATGATAAAGGAATGGTCTTTCATATGTAAAGAGATTTGATTTTCTTATGATAAAAGAATGGATTTTCTTATGTGAAAAGTTTATGTTTTTATATATGAATAACATGAGAAAAGTTGAGTTTTTTAACACCGCAAAGTTGAAATTTTTATATATTAGAAGCTATAAAAATATAATTTTTATATAATAGAGAAGTTAAAAATATAATTTTTATACTAGTGGCATATTAAAAATCTGATTTTTATATTATATAGATAATAAAAATTCGATCTTTATACAAGAAGTAGAAATATAAAAATATAATTTTTAAATATAAACAAGCATTGTAAAAATATATGAAATAAAAATAGAATTTTTATTTATTGAATGAAGGATAAAAATAAAAAATTTATTGTGAACAGCGGGAAAAGAACTGAATTGGAATTTCAAAGGAATCTAGATGTACAGCAAGTTCAAAAGCAAAGCACGGCGGAGTGGAACCCTCTATTAGAACTTCTCACCTTTAATTTAATTTATTTCTAGTTAAAATATATACTAGGATGCAGACGGTGTTTAGTAGCACCAGACACCCGTCGTCCACAGACCATGGACGGCTTGTATGCTTGTTTGTTAGTTTTTGATGTGTAATTGATTGTGTGATGTGATGTGAAATGAAATAAAATATTTTATAGTGGAAAATATTTTATAGTTAAAAATAGAATTTTTAACGTGTATATGAAATGAAATAAATTAATATAAACAAATCGAATGATTTGTTTATATACACACATTTGCCTGATATTGATTGGGACGATAAATTTTACACATCGCCCAACTGCACAAATAAAATCTGTGTTTGATTGTTTGAAACCCCACACGGGTATTGGGATGATATATGACATACACTAATCCCAATAATTAGTTGTATGTCGATCGATTGATTGACAGACTGTTATAAGCGTTAAATATTTATATTTGATGCTTATACAGTGTAAATGCACTTTGGATGATGGTTGATTATTCATCGTTGTTATAGTACACATGTGTCGTAGAAAATCCATAGAAATAAAATCTATGGTAATTGATTGGGCTTCATTCCAGTTTTGAATAGAAATATTGGAAAAAGTAATATTTGAAATAGAAATATTTGAAAAAGAAATATTTGAATAGAATATTTGAAAAAGAAATATTTGAAATAGAATATTTGAAAATAGAAATATATAAAGCCGTGTTGATTAGATTGACGCCATTTTGATGTGAACGATATTTATATCGATTTTGTGCATTTTATAATGAATATCGAAAGTGATTTCAAAATCTGATATTTTGAAAAGAATTGAAATTCGAATTAAATTGAATAGAAATGAATTCGAATTGAAATTGAATCGAATTGAAATTGAATAGAAATGAGATTGAATAGAATTGAAATTGAATAGAAATGAATTCGAATTGAAATTGAATTGAAAACGAACTGAAATTGAATTCAAAATCGATTTGAATTGAAATCAATTTGAAACGAATTTGTAAGGGAAAATTCAATTTTGATTTGAATTTGAAAAAGATGTTGAAATCGTTTTGAAAACGAACTTAAAACGATGTATATAATACATTTTGAATTGAAATCGACGAATTATATATTATATATATTATATATATAATGTAATGGCCTGAATAGAACGCGCTGCGCCGCGGTAGTTCGTGAATTTCGACCATTGACTTCGAATGGATATTGCGGGAGATCCGACCGTCGGATTCTCCTAAAGTCGGAACCGTTGGGTTCGTATCGAAAAGAGATTTCAAACGAATATTTGAAATTAGAAATCTAACGGTTGGATTTGGAATTATGTCCAAATCAAATTTGGAAAAGGTCGCTATAAGTGCAGTTCGATGGCCGTTGATGGAATCGACTGTACGGGCCTTGATAAAATTATTAAAAATAGTAATAATTTGTGTAAAACCATAAGAAATGATTTGGGGAGAATTGGGATGAAAAACTCCATATTTTAAAAGATAAAAATAGATTTTTATCGAAATGAACTAGTTTTGAACTAGAATTATAATTCTATTTATTTTTAAATAAATAAATTGAATTTGAAAAAGGTTTTAAAAGTAACCAGAATTTCCAATAATTGAACTGGAATGGATTTGAATGAAAATTGTCTTTGGAATATTTCGATGTTGGATTTCGTGATGATACAGTTATGGTTATGGGAATTTGAAAGATATATTTATATCGTTATTTCCAATAAGATATTTGTTGGTCGTAGAATTTGATATTGAATATAAGCCGATATATTTTCTATTCAGAGCCTTGTATTTAATATCAAATGTGATTTGGGTTTGTCGTGAATGGTGTCTTCATTAACACTATTCTTAAGCCCAGTTGAGAAAATGATCAAATCTTTTTAGTTAGATTTAATGAAGTGTACCAATTAAATAATATTTAATTGGAATTGAATTCGAATTGATTCTTGGGTTTGTCATGAACAGTGTTTTATATAACACTTGTTCTTTGACTTGATAATTAATGAAATGTGATTTTGGGTTGTCGTGAACGGTATCTTCAATAATATTGTTCTTAGACCCAAAGGAATTAAGAAAATCAGAAACTAACTGGGGATTAGTTAAGTTGAATGGTTTCAGAGGTATTGATCTGATGTTGGTTTCGGCCTTCGGGGTTAATACTTAGGGAACTGCTCACTTGCTAATTTACGGTTAGGGACTGATTGAAGTGTGATGATATTTTGGTTTTATCGTGAACCGTGTTTTAAATGACACTGATTCTTTAACCCAGTCACAGATTAAAACTAAGTGGAGTTTTAATGAATCTTTAATTAGTTTTGAAATGATCGAGGATGGAGTATCACCAGTTTTGCTCCAGGCATTAGTTAAATCTTTAATTAGATTTGAACGTGAAATGGTAATTGAATTTACCAATAACACCGTTGTAATAACCCGGAAAATCTGAGCCAGTTTAAAATTTTTATTTTGGCAATTTTGGCGAATTCTGAATATTTAAAATAGATTATTTTAAATAATATCGAAGAAAATTTATTTTGAATATAATTCGAACGTATATATTTATACGCGTCGTCGTTAGAATATAAATATTTATATATAATTATAAATAGAATAGAAAATGGCGCAGTAGTTCGATAATTCAATTTCAAACTTCAATTGGATGTACCGGGTGCAAAACAATCCAGATTTTAGTGAAACCAAAAATGATAGGATCTATTTGATAATATCTTTCCAACGAATCCGACAAATCGAGATTTCATAGCGGGAATCAAAAGATATGTCCAGTTGAAAATTCTGAATAGTCGCTATGGAATTCAGGCCCTTAAAAATGGAAATTTTGCAAACGACCTCGGATTTCGACGAAACCACTTTTGTTGGATCCGCAGTGTCAAGTTATTGCTAGATTTCAAATTTCATAATTTTTCGAAACAATATGTGAGCGTGGCAAAGGAAAACGCGTTTGACCAGTTTTAGTTGATTTTAATCGACTGGAAAATGGTCATTTTTCCAACGGTCTCAGAATTCGACGAAACTAGTTTTGTTAGGACTGTATCGTCAATACGAAGCTAGAAAATATTTTTCTGGAATTTTTCTAGTTAGTATGTGACCCCGGTAATTTGAAATGTACGTTTAAAACTCAATATAGTGATTTAAATGTAAATTAAACGGAAACTGATTCAAATGGTCAAATCAGCTTGCGATACATATCCCATTGTGTTCGGAACGGGGGTAAAACGTTATGGACGGCAAGCCGTGGGCCTCGTTTCGAGGTCGTATGAAAAAGTCAACTTTAGGTTGAATTAAATAATTAAATAATAATAAAATAAAATAAAAAAACCCCCCTTTCCCTTATCTTCTGGCCCCCCCTCTTATTTTTCAAAACAGAAAATCGATTTCACAAAAAAAAAAGGAGGGCGCGATTGCCGTCGCCGCCCCCAGGCGGAGCACCGCCGCAACCCCCCCTCCTTCCGCCGCCTCCTTTCTCCTCCTCCTCCTTTCCTCTCTACCCTCGCTTCTCATTTTCCCCTTCCTCCTTCTGAAACGCGACACCGAAGAACGCGCCGCCCACCCCCTCTTCGACCACCACCACCCGACGCGCCATTCCCCCCTCCTGACCACCTGCGACATAATGAAAACCCCCTCCCTCTGAACGAAACACTGTAAGTTTTTATACGTTATTTTTAATTCGTTTTTTTATAATTATTGTTAATTATTATGTAACTGATTTTATAAAATAAATAAAAAAAAATCGATTTTCTTTTAGCATAGGAAAGAAAATTTCGGATATATATATATAATAGCTATTTAAAAATATGATCTTTGTATTTTTAAAGTAACAAAAATATGATTTTTATATTTTTAAAGTATTAAAAATATAATCTTTACTATATAGCGACTATAAAAATATGATTTTTGGTTAGGTAGAGAATTAAAAATATAATTTTTACATGATAGGAATATTAAAAATATCATCTTTATATGTGTAGAAAAATAAAAATGAGATTTTAATAAAGATGAAATCTTTAAATTTATAAAGGCGAAGTCTATGTTTTTATAAAGACGAAATCTTTATTTTAGGAAAGGCAAAATCTTTATTTCGAAAATAGCATGATAAAAATATAATTTTTATCTATATAACATAGTAGTAAAAATTCGATTTTTATATATTGAATAACGGAATAAAAAAATTCGATTTTTAAATGTAGGAAGCGATTATAAAAATATGATTTTTAAATTGAAAGTGAATAAATAAAAATGTGATTTTTATTTTAAAGGCATCAAAATATAAAAATGTGTGATTTTTATATATGTAGTGGCTACGGGCAACGAAGATGACGAAGATGCGATAGCAATGAAAATTTCTATCAATGAAGTGCCATGGAGCTAGGATAGCTATTTGTGAGAATTTCTCACCTTTCAATTTCTTTTCTAGTTATATATATATATATACTAGGATGCAGACGGTGTTTAGTAGCACCCGACACCCGTCATCCACAGACCATGAATGGCTTGTTTGTTTAATTGTTTGGTTGTGTAGTTGGTTAGATTATCTGATTGAAATTGAATTGTTTGGTGAAATAAATTGATATGATTGATGTGTAAATGGCGTGGGCCTTCACTAGACCGGGGATAAGGCTAGGCCTCGTCCCGTTTCTAGTATCGTGCCGTTATGCCGCCGAAATTTTCTAAAATATGTTAGAAAAATAAAAATATCATTTTTATTGAATAAATGAACTGAATAGAATATATTCATATGTTGAAATAAAATGTGTTATCGTTAAAAATATAATTTTTAACGTGAATATGAATATAGTGAATGTGAATAAATAAATATTCATTTACAAACCGGACATTTTGTTTATGTACACCTATTTGAAGGACATTGATTGGGTCGATAAATTTTACACATCGCCCAACTGCACAACTAAAATCTGTGTTTGATTGCTTGAAACCCCACACTGGTGTTGGGATGAAATTTGAAATTCACTCATCCTGATTGATTAAATATGTCGATCGTTTGATTGACAGGCTGTTATAAGCGTTAGATATCTATATTTGATGCTTATACAGTGTAGTGCACTTTGGTTGATGGTTGATTATTTTTCAATGCTGTTATATACATATATTGTATGAAAATCCATATAATTAATTTTATATGGTGATTGATTGGGCCTCATTCCAATTTAGAAGATAAAGAATAATATAAAATAAAGGTTCATGTGTTGACTGTACTCATCCGTTGAGATTAGTCATGTGTTGAACGAAATATTTTAATAACAAAATTTACATCTTTATCAATATAAAATAAAGGTTCATGTGTTGACTGTACTCATCCGTTGAGATTAGTCATGTGTTGAACGAAATATTTTAATAATAAAATTTACATCTTTATCAATATAAAATAAAGGTTCATGTGTTGACTGTACTCATCCGTTGAGATTAGTCATGTGTTGAACGAAATATTTTAATAATAAAATTTACATCTTTATCAATATAAAGTAAAGGTTCATGTGTTGACTGTACTCATCCGTTGAGATTAGTCATGTGTTGAACGAAATATTTTAATAATAAAATTTACATCTTTATCAATATAAAATAAAGGTTCATGTGTTGACTGTACTCATCCGTTGAGATTAGTCATGTGTTGAACGAAATATTTTAATAATAAAATTTACATCTTTATCAATATAAAATAAAGGTTCATGTGTTGACTGTACTCATCCGTTGAGATTAGTCATGTGTTGAACGAAATATTTTAATAATAAAATTTACATCTTTATCAATATAAAATAAAGGTTCATGTGTTGACTGTACTCATCCGTTGAGATTAGTCATGTGTTGAACGAAATATTTTAATAATAAAATTTACATCTTTATCAATATAAAATAAAGGTTCATGTATTGACTGTACTCATCCGTTGAGATTAGTCATGTGTTGAACGAAATATTGTAATAATAAAATTTACATCTTTATCATTATAAAATAAAGGTTCATGTGTTGACTGTACTCATCCGTTGAGATTAGTCATGCGTTGAACGAAATAATGTAATAATAAAATTTACATCTTTATCAATATAAAATAAAGGTTCATGTGTTGACTGTACTCATCCGTTGAGATTAGTCATGTGTTGAACGAAATATTTTAATAATAGAAATATTTGAAATAAAAATATTTGAAAACGTAATATTTGAAAACGTAATATTTGAAACGTAATATTTGAAAACGATTTCGAAATGAATTGAATATAAAACGGTTTCGAAATGAATTGAATATAAAACGGTTTCGAAATGAATTGAATATAAAATGGTTTCAAAATGAATTGAATATAAAACGGTTTTGAAATGAATTGAATATAAAACGGTTTCGAAATGAATTGAATATAAAACGGTTTCGAAATGAATTGAATATAAAACGGTTTCGAAATGAATTGAATATAAAACGGTTTCGAAATGAATTGAATATAAAACGATTTCGAAATGAATTGAATATATAACGAATTGAATTCGAATTGAATATATAACGGATTTGATTTCAATTGAATATATAACGAATTTGATTTGAATAGAAAATGAATTTGAATCGAATAGAAAACCTATTTGAATTTGAATCGAATAGAAAACCTATTTGAATTGAATCGAATAGAAAACCAATTTGAATTAAATCGAATAGAAAACCTATTTGAATTTGAATCGAATAGAAAACCTATTTGAATTGAATCGAATAGAAAACCAATTTGAATTGAATCGAATAGAAAACCAATTTGAATTGAATCGAATAGAAAACCAATTTGAATTGAATAGAATAGAAAACCAATTTGAATTGAATTGAATAGAAAAGGAATTCGAATTGAATAGAAAACGAATTCGAATTGAATTGAAAATGAATTGAAATGAATTCAAATTGAATTCATAATTTGAATTGAATAGAAATGAATTTGAAAACGAATTTATAAGAAAAATTTTAATTTTGATTTGAATTGAAATGAAAGTGGAAATGTTTTTGAAACGAATTCAAAACCATTTATAAAATTCCTTTTAAATAGAAATCGACGAAATATATATTATATATATAATATAATGGCCTGAATAGAACGCGCCGCGCCGCGGCAGTTCGCGAATTTCGACCATTTATTTCAAACGGACATTACGGGAGATCCGACTGTCGGATTCTCCTAAAACCGGAACCGTTGGGTTCGTATCGAAAAGAGCTTTCTAAAGAATATTAGAAATTTAAAATCTAACGGTTGGATTTGGAGATACGTCCAAATCAAATTTAGAAAAGGTCGCTATAAGTGCAATTCGATGGCCGTTGATGGAAATCGATTGTACGGGCCTTAATAAAATTATTAAAAATAGTAATAATTTGTATAAAATCATACGAAATGATTTGGGAAAAATTGGGGTGAAAAACTCCATATTTGAAAAGATAAAAATGGATTTTTATCGAAATGAACTAATTTTGAACTAAATTTAAAACCCAATTATTTTTAAATAAATTAATTAGATTTAAAAAGGGGTTTTAAATAATCGGAGTTTCTAATATATTTGATTGGATTTGAAATGGGTTTATCGTGAATGGTGTTTTAAATAACACTAGTTCTTTAACCCGACGATAAATAGAATGTGATTTGGGTTTGTCGTGAACTGTGTTTTAAATAACACCTAGTTCTTTAACCCAGTAAAAGGAGTTCTAACGAATCTGCAATTAGATTGAAATGTGGATCTATAATCTAAATTATCAAATCTAGAAATGAGCGAGAATGGAGTATTACCAGTTTTGCTCCAAAGTGATAGTTAAATCTTTAATTAGATTTGAACGTGAAATGGTAATTAATTTTACCGATAACACTGTGGTGTTAAATATGGAGTATTACCAGTTTTACTTCATGGGATGAATAGGTTGGGATTGGGAAATAAAATAAATAATTACTTCATTGTGGTTCTCTAATCTCGACTAGTTGGAAAAACCATAATTTGGTTTTAAATGACATCCAAAGGAAGATTACAGGATAAATTTTAAAGAATTTATCTTGGATAAAATTAATGGGAACCTTTTCCTAAGAATGTGGAATTTAGAGACTAGCTGTAGGTTGGCAAAGAAGAATGGTTTCCTGGGTATTGATCTGATGTTGGTTTCGGCCTTCGGGGTTAATGTTTGGGAAATTGTTCTCTTGCTAATTTGCGGTTAGTGACTAATGAATTGGAATGAGGCGTATGTTGTGTTTGTGTAACATTTGTTTTTAATATACGCGGGTTGTTCGGAAAGTCCGGGTTTACACCCATTCTGAATAACCGATTCGACGATACGTTGAAGATGAAGACGGTGGTTGAAGACCGGAAGTCTTCACATCGTTTGGATAATTACTGACGATCCTGATTGGGCTGTACACCCAAGAGGATGGAAATAGTTGGTGGTTGTCCAGACGTACTTGGAGATGGATGGATATGCGAGGAAAGTGCCTCCGGTTTCGTTCAGACCCAGAACGGACTTGTAAATGGATTGTGTGTCTGACATTGGATTTTATTCTGTGTTGATTGATTTCTGTTAAATATATATCTGTTTGGCGGCAGAGAATTTATTCTCTTGCTTAACGCCCTTCTCTGAGACGTACGTGCTTAGAGGTTATATATCGATAGATATCAATCGCATGGCATGAATTTCCTGTGTGGCATACTGAGTTGCATGGATCAAGGCTTCTATTGAAAAGCAAAGTCTTGTGGTTGATGATCAGAGCACGGCCTTTGTGGCGTAGCTTTGTGTATAGCATGGATTCGCGAACCTCACACCTCGGTATGAGTTAAAAACGGGATACGGACCGTTGAGAGAGCACGACGTTTCTTTCTAGCTTTGGTGGTGTCAGTGACTTACCAGCCCTGACATTTTTATACTTTTCACCAATGTGGTTGTTGGAATGCGAGGCGCCTCGATATTAGGTCTGTAAGGACCGGGAAACGTGTGTTCAGGAATAACCAATCCTCTAACGTAAGTGAGGACCGGCCCAGCCGCATCCGGGGTTACCCAGAGTGCGTAACCCGGAGGCATTTGCTAGAGTGTCTCGAACGCGGAGAGGAGCTTGCCCCTTGCCTCGACTCATGACGGAAATCCAAATTCCAATACGTGTATCGCGGTTTTAATTGTAGAACTAGTATGGAGACATGATAGATGGTACCCATGCCGCCTATGATTTATATTTATGATTGAAATTGTTTTGACACTATACACTTATTATAGTATCAAATGATTCGTTTTAAACGTACAAAGCATGTTTGGCTGTTATAAGGTAAAACCCTTTCCTCCGGCTTGCGTTGCATTGTGTGATGGGACCTGGGTCTTATAATAGCTTCATTTTCGAAAAACCATTGCGTTGTTTATCTATATGCACTGGTATTCTTGGGAGGCAACCCGTTCCGTGTTATACGGCGTGGTCCCTTGAATTACTCTCTTTTAAAGTAAAATTTAAATAACTATTTTAGTTCTCACACCAGTCACATGACTGACCCGGAGTTTATTGTTTTAACCTAAACTCTGGGTGCCCCTATTTTCCGCACGGGCAGCTAGTAGTTTTGGTTTTGCAGATTTATATTTACAGGATCCTGGTTTACAGCTGGAATGATATCCGGAAAGCTCTGTATCCGTATATCACCTTCAGTTGTGCTTTATATTATTTTTCCGCTGCTATGTAATTTATTGTAATCTCTGATATTTATCGAATGTAATTTATTCATTTATACTTTGTATATTCTTGTATCTGATGGAATTGTTGTAATAACAATGAAATGTTCTTCCGTCTGCGTTCTGATTTGTCCTGTTCTCAACGATCAGGGGTTTCGAACGGTCTAGATCGGTTTAACGACTGATTCAGATCGAGCGAAATTCCAGGCCGTCACATTTGGTATCAGAGCTTTGGTTTACAGAGCTCGAGAACAAGGCACATTAGAACCATACGAAAGAATTCATCAGATATTGGATTAGTAATATCCAATTAGAATGACTCGTTAGAGATAGGATCAGTAGTATCCTAGAACGAGTGTGAAGAGTATATTTTTCAAATAAAAACAATTTTGTTTTAGAAATTTAAATCGTTTTAAACGTATTTGATTATTTATTTATTTTGAATATGGACAATCGAGTATATAAAGATTTTGCATATACGCGTCATGAACGTATATTCGAAGTTTTAATATATTGGATAGATATAGAATCACGCTCTAGTGGCCCGAAGATGATTCTGATGATTGACTAGTCGTCATTAGTATTCATGTTCGAGTAACGAAGGTGTGATATCGATATATTTCCATTAGACTTGTGTGAGAACCAAAACTTATATAGTTAGAACACATTGTTGTGAATTGGCATCAAAAACATGATTTTTGTATATGTATCAAAATTATGAATTTGAAAACTCTAATCCACTAATTGATTGATGTTTGTGTTGTTTGTTTATTTGCTTGCTAATTTTTGAACCATTTATGCCTAATTGAACCAAATATTGAATATTATTGAAAATTGGTCGCATTTGCTTGCATATACATATACTTGCATTGAACAGGTCATAGCAAGGAGGCTAGAGCCAGAGAATAAAATTTGTTTGCCCGACAAATAGGTACATGTTTACTACATAATTTACTGTTTTGTTTGGGTGATGATGATTTTATGAGCCTATTGGCTAGCCGCTTGGCTTTTTCTTTTTCTTTTTGAGATTAGAAGGACCGGGGAAGCTATTTGAAATTCACCGATGCTCCCGGTGCAGGGGAGGTTATGGCGAAATTTTTCGAAAATTTAGGGTGTTAGCCAAATTTTTGAAAATTTGAAAATTCTCAGAAACTGAAAAGTTGGAGAATGGAAGCCAAATTTAACGTAGAGTTAATTAGTCAAACCACTTTCGACTTTGTTCCTTTCCGGGACGAAAAGTTTTAAGTGGGGGAGATTGTAATAACCCGGAAAATCTGAGCCAGTTTAAAATTTTTATTTTGGCAGTTTTGGCGAATTCTGAATATTTAAAATAGATTATTTTAAATAATATCGAAGAAAATTTATTTTGAATATAATTCGAACGTATATATTTATACGCGCCGTCGTTAGAATATAAATATTTATATATAATTATAAATAGAATAGAAAATGGCGCGGTAGTTCGATAATTCAATTTCAAACTTCAATTGGATGTACCGGGTGCAAAACAATCCGGATTTTAGTGAAACCAAAAATGATAGGATCTATTTGATAATATCTTTCCAACGAATCCGACAAATCGAGATTTCATGGCGGGAATCAAAAGATATGTCCAGTTGAAAATTCTGAATAGTCGCTATGGAATTCAGGCCCTTAAAATGGAAATTTTGCAAACGACCTCGGATTTCGACGAAACCACTTTTGTTGGATCCGCAGTGTCAAGTTATTGCTAGATTTCAAATTTCATAATTTTTCGAATCAATATGTGAGCGTGGCAAAGGAAAACGCGTTTGACCAGTTTTAGTTGATTTTAATCGACTGGAAAATGGCCATTTTTCCAACGGTCTCAGAATTCGATGAAACTAGTTTTGTTAGGACTGTATCGTCAATACGAAGCTAGAAAATATTTTTCTGGAATTTTTCTAGTTAGTATGTGACCCCGGTAATTTGAAATGTACGTTTAAAATTCAATATAGTGATTTAAATGTAAATTAAACGGAAACTGATTCAAATGGTCAAATCAGCTTGCGATACATATCCCATTGTGTTCGGAACGGGGGTAAAACGTTATGGATGGCAGGCGGTGGGCCTCGTTTCGAGGTCGTATGAAAAAGTCAACTTTAGGTTGAATTAAATAATTAAATAATAATAAAATAAAATAAAAAAACCCTCCTTTCCCTTATCTTCTGGCTCCCCCCTCTTATTTTTCAAAACAGAAAATCGATTTCACAAATAAAAAAAAAAAGGAGGGCGCGATGGCCGCCGCAACCCCCCTCCTTCCGCCGCCTCCTTTCTCCTCCTCCTCCTTTCCTCTCCACCCTCGCTTCTTGTTTTCCCCTTCCTCCTTCTGAAACGCGACACCGAAGAACGCGCCGCCCACCCCCTCTTCGACCTCCACCACCCGATGCGCCATTCCCCCCTCCTGACCACCTGTGACACAATGAAAACCCCCTCCCTCTGAACGAAACACTGTAAGTTTTTATACGTTATTTTTAATTCGTTTTTTTTATAATTATTGTTAATTATTATGTAAATGATTTTATAAAACAAATAAAAAAATCGATTTTCTTTTAGCATAGGAAAGAAAAATTCGGATATATATATATAATAGCTATTTAAAAATATGATCTTTGTATTTTTAAAGTAATAAAAATATGATTTTTATATTTTTAAAGTATTAAAAATATAATCTTTACTATATAGCGACTATAAAAATATGATTTTTGGTTAGGTAGAGAATTAAAAATATAATTTTTACATGATAGGAATATTAAAAATATCATCTTTATATGTGTAGAAAAATAAAAATGAGATTTTTATAAAGATGAAATCTTTAAATTTATAAAGGCGAAGTCTATGTTTTTATAAAGACGAAATCTTTATTTTAGGAAAGGCGAAATCTTTATATGGAAAATAGCGTGATAAAAATATAATTTTTATCTATATAACATAGTAGTAAAAATTCGATTTTTATATATTGAATAACGGAATAAAAAAATTCGATTTTTAAATGTAGGAAGCGATTATAAAAATATGATTTTTAAATTGAAAGTGAATAAATAAAAATGTGATTTTTATTTTAAAGGCATCAAAATATAAAAATGTGTGATTTTTATATATGTAGTGGCTACGGGCAACGAAGATGACGAAGATGCGATAGCAATGAAAATTTCTATCAATGAAGTGCCGTGGAGCTAGGATAGCTATTTGTGAGAATTTCTCACCTTTCAATTTCTTTTCTAGTTATATATATATATACATACTAGGATGCAAACGGTGTTTAGTAGCACCCGACACCCGTCATCCACAGACCATGGATGGCTTGTTTGTTTAATTGTTTGGTTGTGTAGTTGGTTAGATTATTTGATTGAAATTGAATTGTTTGGTGAAATAAATTGATATGATTGATGTGCGAATGGCGTGGGCCTTCACTAGACCGGGGATAAGGCTAGGCCTCGTCCCGTTTCTAGTATCGTGCCGTTATGCCGCAGAAATTTTCTAAAATATGTTAGAAAAATAAAAATATCATTTTTATTGAATAAATGAACTGAATAGAATATATTCATATGTTGAAATAAAATGTGTTATCGTTAAAAATATAATTTTTAACGTGAATATGAATATAGTGAATGTGAATAAATAAATATTCATTTACAAACCGGACGGTTTGTTTATGTACACCTATTTGAAGGACATTGATTGGGTCGATAAATTTTACACATCGCCCAACTGCACAACTAAAATCTGTGTTTGATTGCTTGAAACCCCACACGGGTGTTGGGATGAAATTTGAAATTCACTCATCCTGATTGATTAAATATGTCGATCGTTTGATTGATAGGCTGTTATAAGCGTTAGATATCTATATTTGATGCATATACAGTGTAGTGCACTTTGGTTGATGGTTGATTATTTTTCAATGCTGTTATATACATATATTGTATGAAAATCCATATAATTAATTTTATATGGTGATTGATTGGGCCTCATTCCAATTTAGAAGATAAAGAATAATATAAAATAAAGGTTCATGTGTTGACTGTACTCATCTGTTGAGATTAGTCATGTGTTGAACGAAATATTTTAATAATAAAATTTACATCTTTATCAATATAAAATAAAGGTTCATGTGTTGACTGTACTCATCCGTTGAGATTAGTCATGTGTTGAACGAAATATTTTAATAATAAAATTTACATCTTTATCAGTATAAAATAAAGGTTCATGTGTTGACTGTACTCATCCGTTGAGATTAGTCATGTGTTGAACGAAATATTTTAATAATAAAATTTACATCTTTATCAATATAAAGTAAAGGTTCATGTGTTGACTGTACTCATCCGTTGATATTAGTCATGTGTTGAACGAAATATTTTAATAATAAAATTTACATCTTTATCAATATAAAATAAAGGTTCATGTGTTGACTGTACTCATCCGTTGAGATTAGTCATGTGTTGAACGAAATATTTTAATAATAAAATTGACATCTTTATCAATATAAAATAAAGGTTCATGTGTTGACTGTACTCATCCGTTGAGATTAGTCATGTGTTGAACGAAATATTTTAATAATAAAATTTACATCTTTATCAATATAAAATAATGGTTCATGTGTTGACTGTACTCATCCGTTGAGATTAGTCATGTGTTGAACGAAATATTTTAATAATAAAATTTACATCTTTATCAATATAAAATAAAGGTTCATGTGTTGACTGTACTCATCCATTGAGATTAGTCATGTGTTGAACGAAATATTTTAATAATAAAATTTACATCTTTATCAATATAAAATAAAGGTTCATGTGTTGACTGTACTCATCCGTTGAGATTAGTCATGTGTTGAACGAAATATTTTAATAATAAAATTTACGTCTTTATCAATATAAAATAAAGGTTCATGTGTTGACTGTACTCATCCGTTGAGATTAGTCATGTGTTGAACGAAATATTGTAATAATAAAATTTACATCTTTATCAATATAAAATAAAGGTTCATGTGTTGACTGTACTCATCCGTTGAGATTAGTCATGTGTTGAACGAAATATTTTAATAATAGAAATATTTGAAATAAAAATATTTGAAAACGTAATATTTGAAAACGTAATATTTGAAACGTAATATTTGAAAACGATTTCGAAATGAATTGAATATAAAACGGTTTCGAAATGAATTGAATATAAAACTGTTTCGAAATGAATTGAATATAAAACGGTTTCGAAATGAATTGAATATAAAACGGTTTCGAAATGAATTGAATATAAAACGGTTTCGAAATGAATTGAATATAAAACGGTTTCAAAATGAATTGAATATAAAACGGTTTCGAAATGAATTGAATATAAAACGGTTTCGAAATGAATTGAATATAAAACGATTTCGAAATGAATTGAATATATAACGAATTGAATTCGAATTGAATATATAACGGATTTGATTTCAATTGAATATATAACGAATTTGATTTGAATAGAAAATGAATTTGAATCGAATAGAAAACCTATTTGAATTTGAATCGAATAGAAAACCTATTTGAATTGAATCGAATAGAAAACCAATTTGAATTGAATCGAATAGAAAACCTATTTGAATTTGAATCGAATAGAAAACCTATTTGAATTGAATCGAATAGAAAACCAATTTGAATTGAATCGAATAGAAAACCAAATTGAATTGAATCGAATAGAAAACCAATTTGAATTGAAATGAATAGAAAACGAATTCGAATTGAATAGAAAACGAATTCGAATTGAATAGAAAACGAATTCGAATTGAATTGAAAACAAATTGAAATGAATTCAAATTGAATTCAAAATTTGAATTGAATAGAAATGAATTTGAAAACGAATTTATAAGAAATTTTTTAATTTTGATTTGAATTGAAATGAAAGTGGAAATGTTTTTGAAACGAATTCAAAACCATTTATAAAATTCGTTTTAAATAGAAATCAACGAAATATATATTATATATATAATATAATGGCCTGAATAGAACGCGCCGCGCCGCGGCAGTTCGCGAATTTCGACCATTTATTTCAAACGGACATTACGGGAGATCCGACCGTCGGATTCTCCTAAAACCGGAACCGTTGGGTTCGTATCGAAAAGAGCTTTCTAACGAATATTAGAAATTTAAAATCTAACGGTTGGATTTGGAGATACGTCCAAATCAAATTCAGAAAAGGTCGCTATAAGTGCAGTTCGATGGTCGTTGATGGAAATCGATTGTACGTGCCTTAATAAAATTATTAAAAATAGTAATAATTTGTATAAAATCATAAGAAATGATTTGGGAAAAATTGGGGTGAAAAACTCCATATTTGAAAAGATAAAAATGGATTTTTATCGAAATGAACTAATTTTGAACTAAATTTAAAACCCAATTATTTTTAAATAAATAAATTAGATTTAAAAAGGGGTTTTAAATAATCGGAGTTTCTAATATATTTGATTGGATTTGAAATGGGTTTATCGTGAACGGTGTTTTAAATAACACTAGTTCTTTAACCCGACGATAAATAGAATGTGATTTGGGTTTGTCGTGAACTGTGTTTTAAATAACACCTAGTTCTTTAACCCAGTAAAAGGAGTTCTAACGAATCTGCAATTAGATTGAAATGTGGATCTATAATCTAAATTATCAAATCTAGAAATGAGCGAGAATGGAGTATTACCAGTTTTGCTCCAAAGTGATAGTTAAATCTTTAATTAGATTTGAACGTGAAATGGTAATTAATTTTACCGATAACACTGTGGTGTTAAATATGGAGTATTACCAGTTTTACTTCATGGGATGAATAGGTTGGGATTGGGAAATAAAATAAATAATTACTTCATTGTGGTTCGCTAATCTCGACTAGTTGGAAAAACCATAATTTGGTTTTAAATGACATCCAAAGGAAGATTACAGGATAAATTTTAAAGAATTTATCTTGGATAAAATTAATGGGAACCTTTTCCTAAGAATGTGGAATTTAGAGACTAGCTGTAGGTTGGCTAAGAAGAATGGTTTCCTGGGTATTGATCTGATGTTGGTTTCGGCCTTCGGGGTTAATGTTTGGGAAATTGTTCTCTTGCTAATTTGCGGTTAGTGACTAATGAATTGGAATGAGGCGTATGTTGTGTTTGTGTAACATTTGTTTTTAATATACGCGGGTTGTTCGGAAAGTCCGGGTTTACACCCATTCTGAATAACCGATTCGACGATACGTCGAAGATGAAGACGGTGGTCGAAGACCGGAAGTCTTCACATCGTTTGGATAATTACTGACGATCCTGATTGGCCTGCACACCCAAGAGGATGGAAATAGTTGGTGGTTGTCCAGACGTACTTGGAGATGGATGGATATGCGAGGAAAGTGCCTCCGGTTTCGTTCAGACCCAGAACGGACTTGTAAATGGATTGTGTGTCTGACATTGGATTTTATTCTGTGTTGATTGATTTCTGTTAAATATATATCTGTTTGGCGGCGGAGAATTTATTCTCTTGCTTAACGCCCTTCTCTGATACGTACGTGCTTAGAGGTTATATATCGATAGATATCAATCGCATGGCATGAATTGCCTGTGTGGCATACTGAGTTGCATGGATCAAGGCTTCTGTTGAAAAGCAAAGTCTTGTGGTTGATGATCAGAGCACGGCCTTTGTGGCGTAGCTTTGTGTATAGCGTGGATTCGCGAACCTCACACCTCGGTATGAGTTAAAAACGGGATACGGACCGCTGGGAGAGCACGACGTTTCTTTCTAGCTTTGGTGGTGTCAGTGACTTACCAGCCCTGACATTTTTATACTTTTCACCTATGTGGTTGTTGGAATGCGAGGCGCCTCGATATTAGGTCTGTAAGGACCGGGAAACGTGTGTTCAGGAATAACCAATCCTCTAACGTAAGTGAGGACCGGCCCAGCCGCATCCGGGGTTGCCCAGAGTGTGTAACCCGGAGGCATTTGCTAGAGTGTCTCGAACGCGGAGAGGAGCTTGCCCCTTGCCTCGACTCATGACGGAAATCCAATTTCCAATACGTGTATCGCGGTTTTAATTGTAGAACTAGTATGGCGACATGATAGATGGTACCCATGCCGCCTATGATTTATATTTATGATTGAAATTGTTTTGACACTATACACTTATTATAGTATCAAATGATTCGTTTTAAACGTACCAAGCATGTTTGGCTGTTATAAGGTAAAACCCTATCCTCCGGCTTGCGTTGCATTGTGTGATGGGACCTGGGTCTTATAATAGCTTCATTTTCGAAAAAGCATTGCGTTGTTTATCTATATGCACAGGTATTCTTGGGAGGAAACCCGTTCCGTGTTCTACGGCGTGGTCCCTTGAATTACTCTCTTTTAAAGTAAAATTTAAATAACTGTTTTAGTTCTCACACCAGTCACATGACTGACCTGGAGTTTATTGTTTTAACCTAAACTCTGGGTGCCCCTATTTTCCGCACGGGCAGCTAGTAGTTTTGGTTTTGCAGATTTATATTCACAGGATCCTGGTTTACAGCAGGAATGATATCCGGAAAGCTCTGTATCCGTATATCACCTTCAGTTGTGATTTATATTATTTTTCCGCTGTTATGTAATTTATTGTAATCTCTGATATTTATCGAATGTAATTTATTCATTTATACTCTGTATATTCTTGTATCTGATGGAATTGTTGTAATAACAATGAAATGTTCTTCCGTCTGCGTTCTGATTTGTCCTGTTCTCAACGATCAGGGGTTTCGAACGGTCTAGATCGATTTAACGACTGATTCAGATCGAGCGAAATTCCAGGCCGTCACAACCGTGGTGTTAGATATGAAGTATTACCAGTTTTACTTCATGGGATGTAAAGGTTGGGATTGGGAAATTAAAACAAATGGTTACTTCGGTAAGGTTTGTTAATCCCGACTAGTTGAATCGAAATTCAAAAGAAGATTAAAGAATAAATTCAAGGAATTTATCTTTGATAAAATTAACGGGAACCTTTCCCTATGAATGTGAAATTTAGAAACTAACTGTCGGTTAGTTAAGCAGAATGGTTTTCTGGATATTGATCTGATGTTGGTTTCGGCCTTCAGGGTTAATATTTGGGGAATTATTCTCTTGATTAATTTACGGTTAGTGACTGATGAATTGGAATGAGGCGTATGTTGTGTTTGTGTAACACTTGTTTAAAATATATGCGAGTTATTTGGAAAGACCTGGTTTATCCCCTTCTGAATAACTGATACGACGATAAGTCGAAGATGAAGACGGTGGTTGAAGACCGGAGGTCTTCACGTCGTTTGGATAATTACTGATGATCTTGATTGGGATGTACACCCAAGAAGATGGAAACAGTTGGTGATCGTCCAGACGTACTTGGAGATCGATGGATATGCGGGGTACTATGTGCCTCCGGTTTCGTTCAGACCCGGAATGAACTTGTAAATGGACTGTGTGTCTGACATTGGATTTTAGTCTGTGTGACTGATTTCTATTAAATATATATATGTTTGGCGGCAGAGAATTTATTCTCTTGCTTAACGCCGTTCTCTGAGACGTACGAGCTCAGGGGTTATATACTGATGGATATCAAACGCATAGAGTGAATCGCCTGTGTGGCATGCCTAAGTGGCGAATGATCAAGGCTTCTGTTGAAAAGTAAAGTCTTGTGGTTGATGATCTTAGCACGACCTTTGTGCCGTAGCTTTGTGCAGCGTTTGCTTCGCGAGTTTCACACCCGGTATGAACCAAAAACGGGAAACGGACCTCAGGGAGGACATGCGTTTCTTTCTAGTTAGACGTGGCGTCAGTGGGTTTACACGCCCTGATGAGTTTGACTTATGTGGTTGTTGCTGTTGCGAGGCGCCTCAGTTAGATCGGACGATCCGGGTCCGATGGAGCCATTCGTTCACTCATTTACGCCCCATAGGGCGGGGAAACGTAGTGTTCAGGCATTTTAATCCACATTGGTGGACCGGCCCTGTCGCTCCAAGGGTCACTCGAGCTCTGATCCTGAGGCTCGGGCTAGAGAGTCTCGAATCGGTTGAGGACTATCTTTTGCCTCGGTTCATAGATGGAAATCCAACTTCCAAATACGTGACATTTGCGGTTTTATTTGTAGAGCCTAGTATGGCGACATGATATATGGTACCCATGCCGCCTATGATTGATACTTATGATTTGAAGTTGTTTTATACACTATGCACTTATAATAGTATCAAATGATTTGTTTTAAATGTATCAAGCCATTCTTGGCTATTATAAGGTAAAAACCCTATCCCCCGGCTTGCGTTGCATTATGTGATGGGAACTGGGTCTTATAATAGCTTCATTGTTCTTTATTTAGCATTGCGCTGTTGTTTTATGCACTGGTATTCTTGGGAGGAAACCCGTTCCATGTTATACGGCGTGGTCCCTTGATTTACCTAACTTTAAAATAAAGATTAATAACTGTTTTAGTTACCACACCAGTCCCATGACTGACCTGGAGTTTATTGTTTTAACGTAAACTCTGGGTGCACTTATTTTCGACAAAGGCAGCTAGTAGTTTTGGTTTTGCAGATTTATATTCACAGGATCCTGGTTTACAGCTGGAACGATATCCGGAAAGCTTTGTATCTGTATATCTCTTCTAGTTGTGTATTGTATTATTTTCCGCTACTATGTAATGTATTTAAATGTAATTTAAATCTCCGATATTTATTGAATGTAATATTCATTTATACTCTGTATATTCTTGTAATCTGATGGATTGTTGTAATAAACAATGAAATGTTCTTCCATATGCGTTCTATTTTGTCGTGTTCTCAAAACAATCAGGCGTTTCGAACGGTCTAGATCGGTTTAGCGACTGATTCGGATCGAGCGAAATTCCTTGCTGTTACAAAGTTTTAAAACTTGTCAGTAAATTTTAACACATGTTACAATTTAAAAAAAGAAGAGAAAGAGCAAATTTATTAAGATATTGGATCATGCTAGAAATGGACAGCCTTTAAAATAGAAACTATCACGAAGTAGGACAAAACATATGAAGAATAGAATATCATAATAATATGCATAGTAGGGGACCGTACCGATGACAATCAGACATGTCGATTAAAGTAAATAAGTAGCCAATATATAAGACTTAATCTAAGGGACAAAGGTGGGAGTGCAACTAGATTATTGTTTGGAGGAGTCCATACCGACGACAGATCAGATACAAATGCTAATTACGGTAAATAAGTGGTCTGTGGACTCCATATCGACGGTAAATTAGAAACACATGTCAATTAGGGTAACTAAGTGCCTCGGTACCCAGTATCGGCTGCAAATGGGACAAAATGACAAGTCAATAGGGAGTGGATGATAGTCACTGCGTACTGATGATGATCGAGCGTGCATCTTCAATCAGGGTAAATAAGACATTGTTTTGTCCCATGCAAGATAAATGTCCATCTGAACGGTAAATCCATGGATGGTGATGATAAGGGATGTTTGATATATGTGGCGTGGCTCACGTGTGGGCAAGTTTTATTCGTTGTAAGGGGGCATCAACTACCATCCTAACTTCATGGTAGAGAATGGAGGCCGATTTGGGTAGAAATAGGAATGATTCCTAATAGTAACTTTATTATAGCAAACATAGTACAAACAATCAGCTTGAATAATCAACTAAGCAAACAATCTAAGAAACTATCCTAAGTAAAGCACGCACTCTAAACCTTGTATCACTTACAATTATTCTTAAGTCTATTACTTCTTAATTATTCTCTTTCTAGTAATCAATTTTAATAAATCATACTTTTATGTCTGATCCATTTTCCTTTCCCTTTTTGCTTCATTGGCATACATAAAAGTAGTATATTTCTTGATAGACTTGGAGCATAGCTTTGACGCCCCATTCTTATGTGTTATCAGTTTCTATTTGTATTCAATTATTTTATTTAGTGTAATTGGATATGAAAGAGAGAAATTTTGATATAAATATTATGTACTATTGTAACGCCCCATATTTTCTGAGATATTAAAAGAATGAATTAAAGAATACTTAATTTTTAAAGTGAGAATTAAGGAAACGGGTTACGCCATTGCGTTCGTCTTGGAATTCTGCTTGGAATAGTGTCCAAGTTTTCGTAAATCGGATGTTGTATGAAGGAGTTATGACCTTCAGTAGATTCAAGAATTTTAATAAATTAAAACAGTTCAAATTATAATCCAAAATTCAAGTTCAAACCCCGAAGCAGGCTGGGTGGGAAATTTCCCGCCCAGAAATCAGGTCGACCAAGGGGTCGACCTGGGGGTCGACCTGGGTCACACAGGTCGACCAGGGGGTCGACCTACCCCCCTCGCCCAGATACAAAAATGTGACGATTCTGACTAGTTGTTGAGTCCTTTCTGACCTGTTGCTGAGTCACTAGGGCTTAGGTGGCAATTCTGGATAACTCTATCTAGTCTAGACGGTTGTGATTGCTCCTAAAACGATCTAACGGCTCACATAAGATTTAACTTCTATAAAAGCAACCCTAATCCTCAAACCCTAAATCACACAAATTCATTCCAAGGAGCCACCATACTGTCCATGCTCATTCTAGCCTAGCCACCATTCCTTCTTCAATTAGAAAACGAGTCAAAAGCTATAAATCAGAACTAACTTAGAGAAATTGATAGTCTTCTTCAAGGAATTGCTTTTCAAATTCAGAAAACAGATCCAAGAAAACAAGACTTTCTTTTCTTTGTAAGTCCTGTTATTATTTAGATGTGAACGATTAAAAGTTATGATTTGTAATAAAATGAAAACTAGCATTATTCCTAGTTGTAAGATAGTGATGATGTTGATCCATGCCTAATTCTTGTAACGATTCTATCGTATATGCTTATGAGATTATTGTGGTTATTTTGTTGGTGTTAAACCAATCATGTATTATGTAAAGTTTGGTGATTTATTCATGTTATGTTACATGCAAGTTGTTAGGCTATGTGGTTATTATGTCGATGTAAACCAATCATGTAAAATTGGTGATTCAGTCATGTTATGTTCCATGCAAATTACTAGGCCAAGACATGTATTATGTTTAGATTTACATTTAGATACACTACGAGAAAAATACCGTACTGCAACTAGTTATTTGCAACAGGCGACACATGACAGTTGCAGTAAATAATATTTAGCAACAGACCTATTGTAGCAGTTGCAATAGATGTTATTTAGCAACAGACATTTTCTTCTTGTTGCGAAAGGAAATTTTTAGCAACTTCTCTTTGCTTTCTGTTGCAAAAGCATACTTTTAGTAACTGTGCTTTCAGAACAGTTGCAACAAACATATTATTTGCAACTGCGCTTCCTAGTTAGTTGCGAATAGATATCTTTAGCAACTGTTTTCGCCACTTGCAATAACTGTATTTTTTTACAGTTGGAAAAGCCAGTTTCGAAAATCATACTATTAAAAATAATTATAAGATTTTAATGATTAACTTTTAATAATTAATTCTAAATAGTTATTATTAAATGATAATTGATACTAGTAAGAATATAATAATTAAGATTAATATTTAATAATTATTAATTAATATTAAAATTTAAGTATTATAAAGTGATATTTATAACTGGTAATTAAATAACAATAATTAGTAATTAACAAATAATAATAATTAATATTTTAAAAATAATAAAATAAATAAATATTTATTCAATAGTAATAAATTAATATTAAAAACTAATGGATAATAATTAAAAATTAATTTGAAATATGAATATGTTTAAATATTTAATAATTAAAATATTAATATATTAATAATAAATAAACAAATGATAATTGATTAATATTACTATTAAGGAGTAACTAAAAATTAATAATAATTTTTGTATGGGTTAATTTAAAATTTGAGTTTGATAGAGGTATTTTTATCAAAAGTATACAATATTTAGGACAAGGGTCTGTTGCAATAGTGATCAATAAATGGTCTGTTGCAAAAGTTCAAAAGTGATCAAGTTGCAACAGGCAATATCTGTAGGGCGGGATCAAAATAAAAAAGGCTGACTCTTGAGGTTCTGGTAAATTATGTAAGGCGAGCTCTCGAAAATGTAAGGCGGGCTCTCGAAAATGTAAGGCAGGATCCAGAATAATAATTTCATGCCAGCTTCGCTTGCTCTTTTCCCATTTGTCTGCTCTTCGTCTTCCCATCTCCTCGTTCTGAATCTAGTTCGTACACGCCAAGACTCATCCCCTCAAAATTTAGGATTAGGGTTATGAATATGAAACCTAGTTTTGCTTCTCTCAAGAGCTTCAACTAGTTAACCTTGTCTTTATTTGGGGAGATTAATGACTGGAAAGCAAGAAGAAAACCAGAAGAAAGCCTAAAAGTTAGGTCGATGCAGAATTATCATCAGCAGTTTTGATAAGCTTCAAAAGGCTCATTCCTTATTGGATCTGGAGTATTCTTATGTTATAGCCTCCTCTTCAACTTAATATTTGGTACAACTTTCTTCTATCGCTTTTTCTGATGTGTTGTTGATATTGGGCAAGTGATTCATGTGTTGTTGATATTGCCTTTTCTCGAGTATAGGCATGTGGCCCATGTCCATATTGGTTTCAGCCCGCCCCATTAGGCTAACTCGTGTTTTTCTGTAGATTGCACTTGATAAAGATGACCTAGTTAAATCCTTTGTACAGCTTACCATTGAAATTTCTGGCTAAACAGGTTATGGTTGGGTCACATATATCGATTAATTAAAAAAGAAGTAAATTCTAGGATTTAGTAGCATGTTAGGTAAACAATTTTACTGTAATGATTCTTTCGTTTTTACTAGTCAAATCTGTAATTTGTAAATGCTTTTGCAAAAGCAATCAGGAATCAAGCGTTTGCAATATTCTTCTTAATTATGTACCTTATCGTCTTGTCATAACATCAATTGGCTAAACTCAATTCCTTGGGCAGATGTTTGTGCCACTGCTAGTATTTGAGTAGAATGTTTACTGATTTCTGATGGTGGTGTTGATCAGGAAAACATGGCATTTAGCCAACAAGCTAATATAAAAGAGAAATGGAAGGATCAATATGGCACTAGTAGGAGGACCATTGTGCAGTTTAATAAATTCACGCAACATTTAACGAAATTTAGTGATTATTTAGGGGAAGGCTCATGGTCTGACTTCAATTCAAAAGTATATTCATGTTTGTCCTGGACCACAAAAGTAATTCGATACCTTAAGATCGTTTTTTTTCTTTTGTATTTTTGTCATGATCTAAATAAACTTGCCGACGACTGAAACATAAGTTTTCTATCGGGTTTATCTTATTTTCTGTGTTCTTGTATTTTTGCAAAGATTTTGTTATATTTGCTTAGAACAATCAAAGCAATAAGATCCAAAGGTATTTTTGCTTTCTTACTTGGTGTTCTTCGCTCAATACTTCTAAGGAAGGAAAATTAGTTTTGTAAATGCTTATGCAGTGTTGTCTAATTTGTGAAATGAATTATAGCTTAAGTGAAAATGCTTGCATGAATTGTACCAGGAAGTGGTGCGCTGTTTGCTTTTAGCTGGTTGTTGTACTTGCAGTATTAGCAATGAAATTTTCCTTGTGTAAATGGTATGCTAGCCCTTTACGTTGATTTTGCTACTATATCATTTTTTTACAAGTGAGTCCACCACTTTGTAGCCTTATACTGTTGGGATATTAAAGAAAATATATGTGCAACAAAAAATTATGGTAATGTTTCCATAATGTTGCTTGCTGTTCGTTTTGAAGTTAAAATTTTCATAAGATGGGTCTTCTTTTTTTTATAAACGAGGAAAGATACTAATAAATGTTGCTAGTATTGGACTTGTGCTGAAGCATTAACAGTATCAAATTACATTTGGAAATAAAGGTATGTAGTTATAATTCAGGATCATGCTAGACTGGTTGTGCGCTTGAGCATCATTCCTGCTTCCACACTGAAACATTCGGTCCATCTTAATAGGAAATAGGAAGAGTGGCCGTATTACATAAGGATTGTTGTTTTGACCTTCACATGGCGTGTTATTAATTTGTAAGAAATTTCCCTGGAATGTTGCCCTCACTATTACTATTAATAAAGTGGTCACTTCCATTGGAGTAGGCATGCATGCTATTGCTAGGTACTAGTATGGTCTGCTGCTGCTTTTTTATGGTCTGCTCAAGGTCAATTTTGGGGAAGATGCCCTCTGGCTCCGCTATATCGCCAAGGTAACTCCTGAACTCAATATATATCCCCCTTCACTTGTTTAGAAAATTCCATGTCACATGAAAATTTCAGTCCAGTTTGTGGCTGGTCATCCTCGATCGTTTAAGAAATAACATGAGAACGCAGGTTGCTTCATTCTCAAGCAATATGTTGCTATTGTTTACACAATCATGCCCACCCCTTAAGGAGATCAATGATTTCGGTATTGCATTTTGATTAATACAATTCCCTTTAGATGCGACCATGTCTGACCAAATGGGTAAGTTCAGTAAGGATGTCGGTTGAGACAACCAATTTAATACGAGCAATAATTACAATTTACTTGTATAGAAACAACTTTCAGTGGCTATATTTTATATTGATAGAGGGTAAGTGGTTGAGTTATAATCAATTCATCAAAGGTAACGAGTAGATTATAGCAACTTTATTTTGACTGATACCATGAATAGTGTACTTTACATACACATTCATTTCTATGATTCACACACCTGTAATAAATTATGGTTCTTCATATGTTACAGAAATTAACTCTTCATATGTATACAACCTTAGTCATCTAAGGAAATTCACATAAATTTTATTACTGGTTTTAGCACAAGACATATGGGTATTTGAAAGATCGTTATTTCATCCTGGAGCATACTGGTGGCTTTGTTCAAGAATAAATCTATAGTGTTTGTCAGTTGATCATTTCTCTCCTTTTTTTAGATAGAATAAATATTGAGCTCAAAGAAGACCCTCAATGGCCCAAGTTTATTCTCTTGTTATAGTATATGTATAATAGAGTAGAAATATGAGTAGAAAATACTTTATTCGAAAAAAAATGCGTTGTGTGAGATGAGAAATTGTTATACATGAATGGTGTATGAAAATTGTAGAAACTTTTATTGTAATTGTTTGTACTATTAAAACTTTGTTAGAATAAAATTTTTATTTATTTATTTCATTCTATGTTGTACATTATTACTTAAACAAATACATATAATATGTAATATCTATAAGCTATAATATTTTTTTTTATAGATTTATGAATCTATCGCAACGGGCATATACTGCTGAAAAATGGTCTATTGCAACAACAAGGGTCAGTTGCAAAAAAGTATACCGCAACGTTTTATTGCAACAGACAAAAAATTTTGTAGATTTTCTACAACTTCGGCTATACCAACAGGCGCAGGCCTGTTGCAATTGGTCTACTGCAACAGATATTGCGCATTGCGAAAAGTGTTTTTTGTTGTAGTGATATATGAAAATTGGATCCAAGATTAAAGTTCATATTTACATGCCTTGTTAAACTTGTGTAAAACCATATGCTTAAGATTAATGTTTGTTGGATCCAAAATAAAAAGTTCATATTTACATGCCTTGTTAAACTTGTGTAAAACCATATGCTTAAGATTCATGTTTGTTGGATCCAAAATAAAAAGTTCATATTTACATTCCTTGTTAAACTTGTGTAAAACCATATGCTTAAGATTCATGTTTGTTGGATCCAAAATAAAAAGTTCATATTTACATGCCTTGTTAAACTTGTGTAAAACCATATGCTTAAGATTCATGTTTGTTGGATCCAAAATAAAAAAGTTCATATTTACATGCCTTGTTAAACCTGTGTAATTCCATATGTTTAAGATTCATGATTATTGGAACCAAATTAAAAGTTCACATTCACATGTCCGGTTGAACTTGTGTAATTCTATATGCTCAAGGTTTATGTTCACTAGACCCAAAATAAAAGTTTACATTTACATGCCTAGTTGGATTTGGGTAATTTCATATGCTTAAGACTTATGTTGATTGGATCCAAAAACGCAAGTTCATTGTTTTATGCCAAAATTTATACGACGCATGTTTAGTTAGATCCTTATTATGTTGTATGAATGGTACATGTTCCCTTCTTTCCCTTTTGTATATAAGTTAGGCTAAGTTACAAGCCTAACATTCTATGTGAATTTTTGCGAACGTATGACGGGGGTAACGTTGGGAAAAAACTTTAATTTATATTATTGGCATAATTTGGCCCATAAATATATGAATGATTAGTGGCATAAAAATGGAATAATTTATATACCAAAAATCTTGAATATGATTTAGAGGAAAAATCGGGCATGGCTTGAATGGCAATAATTGTGGAAAATTTACATATAAATATGAAAAGAAAATATGTAAATTAAGTAAAAGACGAACATGCCTAATCCGAGGTTAGATTGAGTTGTGGTGTAAAACTGTCCGGAATCGCCCGGCACATCCAGTAACCACAACAACACCTATCTAATGTGAGATGTTAGTGCATCATGCCCAAGTAAAACTCGAGGCTAGATTGAGTTGTGGTGTAAAACTGCACGGAACCGCCCGGCACATCCAGTAACGCAACAACACATATCTAATGTGAGAGGTTGGTGCATTAATAAATCAATTATTGCTAATGAACAAGATGAATGACTAGGGTTAAGTTAATGAGAAACACTTAACCAATATAACAAGATGAATGACTAGGGTTAAATTCATAGGAACACTTAACCAATATAACATGAATGACTATGGTTAAGTTAATGAGAAACACTTAACCAATATAACAAAATGAATGACTAGGGTTAATTTAATAGGAAACACTTAACCAGCATAGAATGATGAACGGGTAAGGTTAAGTAATAAGAAACACTTAACCAATATGACTTAATTTATGGTAAGGTTAAGTCAAATCAAGAGGGCAACACTTAACCAATGTAATTTGATTTGTGGTAAGGTTTAGTTAAAACAAGAGGGAAACACTTAACCAATGTAACTTGATTTGTGGTAAGGTTAAATTAAAACAATAGGGCAACACTTAACCAATATGACTTGATTTGTGGTAAGGTTAAGTTAAATCAAGAGGGCAACACTTAACCAATATAACTTGATTTGTGATAGGGTTAAGTTGACACAAGAAGGCAACACTTAACTAAAGTAACATGACAAGTAGGTGGGTTAAGTAACTTGAATTGATTGATAACACTTAACCAATACAACATGATAAACACGTGGGGTTAAGTTAACAAGAAACACTTGACCAATACAACTTGATGGACGAACGGGGTTAAATTAATGGAAACACTTAACCAAACCAACATGATAAGTGAGGAGGGTTCAGTTAATAAGAAACACTTAACCAACATGACATGATGAATGGATGGGTTTAGTTAACATGAATGGACAACACTTAACCAATATGGCATATTGTGTAGGAGGGTTAAGTACATATCAAGTTGGGTGGGTAATATCAGTAAATATAGGCCCACAAACTTATCCATTAAATAAACATGCTTGAATCAGTGGGAGGGTTAAGTACATATCGGGTTGGTTGGTAATATTAGTAAATATAGGCCCACAAACTTAACCAGTGGGAAACCCTAGTAACGGGGACCCATTTTAGAAGTAACCCACATAGATGTATCATGGTACCCTGAACTAGGCAGGGTGGGGCACGATTATTGGGCTGATTATAAGCGGTCAAAACAGCAGCAGGGGGTACGTCAGTGTTGGTTCCAATGGTTTACGGGCGTGCACGAACCCTGGATTAGGAAAAAGCATGCACTGGGCAACAGTAGTTATTCACTGGGCATCTTTGAAACGACCCGAACTTCCTCGGTAAGGAAAGCTCGGATAGAATTGAGAACAAGCCACATCGGAACATAGACAGAAGAACATTTCATTGTTCATGACAACAATTCCATCAGAATACAAGAATATACAGAGTATGAATAAATATTACACAGAAAATATCAGAGATTTAAATTACATTACATAGCAGCGGAAAATAATACAAAACATAACTGAAAGAGATATACGGATATAGAGCTTTCTGGATATCATTCCAGCTGTCAATCAGGATCCTATGAATATAAATCTGAAAAACCAAAACTACTAGCTGCCAGTGTCAAAAATAAGGGCACCCAGAGTTTAGGTTAAAACAATAAACTCCAGGTCAGTCATGTGACTTGTGTGAGAACTAAAACAATTATTAATTTTTTATTTTAAAGTTAGGTTGATCAAGGGACCACGCCGTATAACACGGAACGGATTTCCTCCCAAGAATACCAGTGCATAAAACAACAGCGCAATGCTAAATAAAGAACAATGAAGTTATTATAAGACCCAGGTCCCATCACACAATGCAACGCAAGCCGGAGGATAGGGTTGTTACCGTATCATAGCCAAGAATGCTTGGTACGTATTTGATACTATTATAAGTGCATAGTGTATAGAACAACTTCAAATCATAAGTATCAATCATAGATGGCATAAGTGCCCTATACCACTATGTCGCCATATATTGGTTATACAATCAAAACCGCAAAGTCGCGTATTGGAAGTTGGATTTCCATCTGTGAACCGAGGCAAAAGAAAGTCCTCTACCGATTCGAGACTCTCTAGCCCGAGCCTTAGGACAAGTACTCAGTCAACCCCTTGGATCGTCAGGGTCGGTCCACTGATGTGGATTAAAATGCCCGAACACAGCGTTTCCCCCGCCCTTTGGGTCGTAAATGAGTCCAATGACTGCATCTGCTCCACACAGTCACCGATATATCCGAGGTGCCTCGTAATCCAACAACCATATAAGTCAAACTCGTCAGGGCATGTAAACCCACTTACGCCACTCCTAGCTAGAAAGAAACGCATGTCCTCCCTGAGGTCCTTCTCCCATTTCTGGTTCACAACCGGGGTGTGAGGCTCGCGAATCAACGCTACACAAAGCTATGCCACACAGGCCGTGCTTTGATCATCAACCACAAGACTTTTCTTTTCAACAGAAGCCTTGATCATTTGCCATTTAGGCATGCCACAAAGGCAATTCACTCCATGCGATTGATATCCATCAATATATAACCCCTGAGCTCGTACGTCTCAGAGAAGGGCGTTTAGCCAGAGAATAAATTCTCTGCCACCAAACAGATATATATTTAATAGTATCAATCACAAAGAATAAAATCCAATGTCAGACACACAATCCACTTACAAGTTCGTTCTGGGTCTGAACGAAACCGGAGGCACCTTGTACCTCGCATATCCATCGATCTCCAAGTACGTCTGGATGATCACCAACTGATGCCCTCCTCTTGGGTGTACAGCCCAATCAAGATCATCAGTAATCACCCAAACGATGTGAAGACCTCCGGTCTTCAACCATCGTCTTCATCCTCGACACGTCATCGAATCAGTTATTCAGAATGGGATAAACCCGGTCTTTCTGAATAACTCGCGTATATAATAAACAAGTGTTACACAAACACAACATACGCCTCATTCCAATTCAGAATATTCTTTTATTCAAATATTCTTATACTTTGGTAAAGGTTCCCATTAATTTTATCAAGGATAAATTCTTTAAATTTATTCTTTAATCTACTTTTGAATATCAATTCAAATTAGTCAGGATTAGCGAACCACACCGAAGTAATCATTTATTTTAATTTCTCAATCCCAACCTATTCATCCCATGAAGTAAAACTAGTAATATTTCATATCTAACACCACGGTGTTATCGGTAAATTAAATTACCATTTCACGTTCAAATCTAACTAAAGATTTAACTATCGGCTGGAGAAAAACTGGTGATACTCCATTCTCGATCATTTCTATCTAAGTAAAGAATAATTAAAAATCCACTTGGTATTAATCTTCCCAAAAATCAATATTAATGAATGTTTAACTTGGGAAATCATATCCTGTCTTTAACAGGGTTAAAGAACCAACCTCATTTAAACACGGTTCACTATAAACCCAAAATCACATTCCATTCATTATCGAGTTAAAGAACAAATGTCGTTAAAACACAGTTCACTATAAACCCAATTCCCATTTGATATTAAATATAAGGCTCTGAATATAGAATATATCAGCTTATATTCAATATCAAATTCTATGACCAACAAATATCGTATTGGAAATAACGGTATAAATATATCTTTCAAATTTCCATAACAATATCTGCATAATCACAAATCCAACATCGAAATATTCCAAAGACAATTTCGTTTCAAATCCATTCCAATTCAATTATTGGAAATTCTGGTTACTTTTAAAACCCTTTCAAATCCAATTTATTTATTTAAAAATAAATAAATTATTATTCTCGTTCAAAACTAGTTCATTTTGATAAAAATCTTTTTTATCTTTTCAAATTTGGAATTTCTCATCTCAATTTTATCACAAATCATTTCTTATGATTTTACACAAATTATTACTATTTTTAATAATTTTATCAATGCCTGTACAGTCGGATTCCATCAACGGCCATCGAACTGCACTTACAGTGACCTTTTCCAAATTTGATTTGGACATAATTCCAAATCCAACTGTTAGATTTCAAATCCCTAATATTCATTAGAAATCTCTTTTCGATACAAACCCAACGGTTCTGGTTTTAGGAGAATCCGACGGTCCGATCTCCCGTAATATCCATTCGAAGTCAATGGTCGAAATTCGCGAACTACCGCGGTGCGGCGCGTTCTATTCAGGCCATTTAATATATATATTATATATACTTCATCGATTTCAATTCTAAACGTATTTTATAAATCGTTTTAAATTCATTTTAAAAACGATTTCAACTTCATATTCAATTTTAAATCAAAATTGAATATTCCACATCATTACATATAAATGATAATATTTTCAAAACATTATATTTTGAAATCACTTCCTTTTCTATATTCATTTTAAAAAACGAATATGATCAATATAAATATCGTTCGCGTCAAAATGGCGCATATCTAACCAATACGCCTTTATATATTTCAATAACTTCGTTATTCTATTCAACAAATGAATATTTTCTTCAACATAGGAATATATTTTTTTATTCAACACATGAATATTACATTTTATCCAACACATGAATTTTCTTTCTATTCAACACATGAATTTATATTTTACTCAACACATGAATTTTCTTTCTATTCAACACATGAATTTTCTTTCTATTCAACACATGAATTTTTTATTTTTATTCAACACATGAATTTTTATTCTATTCAACACCTGAATTTTTATTCTATTCAACACATGAATTTTTATTCTGTTCAACACCTGAATTTTTATTCTATTCAACACATGAATTTTTATTCTATTGAACACATGAATTTTCTTTTATAATATTCCTTATATTCCCAATAGGAATGAGGACCAATCAATTACCATATAATGTTAATTATATGGATTCCCTACAACACTTGTATATAATAGCAACGATAAATCATCAACCATTATCCAGAGTGCACCACACAACTACATAAGCATTAAATATAAATAATTAACACTTACACAGTCTGTCAACCCATCGATTGACATACAACTAAACGATCGGGATTAGTGTACGTCAAATATCATCCCAATACCCATGTGGGGTTTCAAATCAACAAACATAGATTTTTATTTGTGCAGTTGGGCGATGTGTAAAATTTATCGTCCCAATCAATATCAGTCAAATGGGTGTACATAAACAAATCGTCTGATTTGTTTATAAATATTTATTTTATATACACGTTAAAAATTATATTTTTAACCATAAAATAATTTCTTCCATTCCACTACACACAATCGATTTCACAACACATCAATCAAACAAACAAGCCATCCATGGTCTGTGGACGACGGGTGTCAGGTGCTACTAAGCACCATCTGCATCCTAGTATATATTTCAACTAGAAAATAAAATAAAAGTGTGAAGTTCTCACCGAGAAGCTAAACCAAACGTCGCGACTCTTCATATGTAGAAAATCTTCGTCGTGCTCGCCTTTTGTCACTTTCGTTGTGCGTATCCACTACATATATAAAAACCGCATCTTTATATTATTGCTATGTGTATAAAATCACATTTTTATAACTACGCTATATGGATAAAAATCACATCTTTATACCGCTACTATATAGATAAAAATTCTATTTTTATAACGGTGTTCATATAATAAAGATCATATTTTTATCACGCTAATTTCATAATAAAAATTATATTTTTATATCGCTCTTCTTCTAATAAAGATTATATTTTTATATTCGTTACATCATTATAAAAATCCTATTTTTATTCTTTCTATAATATAAAAATCATATTTTTATTACTCTACATAAAAAAAATTATATTTTTAATTCACTACATAAGCAAAAAACATATTTTTATATAAGCAAAAAAATCATAGCTTTTCATGTAAAAAAAAAAAGAAATCCTCTTATTATAACAAAAAATCAAATTTTTAGCTAACTAAAAATTTAATTTTCACAACTAAAAATCTAATTTATGATTCATATTTTAAAAGGAATCCTCTTTTCTAATTACATAGGAAAAAGAATAGAAAAGAGAATAAATAAAGAAGCTTACTGTTCATAGTTGAACTGCGAGAGGGAGGGTCTTGCTGCGCGGTGCGAGGAGGAGTCATGGTGGTCGCGGGTCTAAGGGGGAAGAGTTGCGGCTGTCTTGTGGGTTTCAGGGGAGGGCTAGGGTTTTGGGAACGACACTTTGGGGGAACTCGATTTAGGAGGAGGGGGTGGCGCTCATAGATGGGGCGATGGTGGCGAAGGTCTGGGGAGTGACTACAGCGGTGGCGGTGGTCAGGGTAAGGGGGCGACGGGGCTGTGAATGGTGCAGTTTTTTTTATACGAGTGTGTTGACTGAGTGGAAGGAGAAAAGGGGGAGGGATGAAGATTATATAATATTTATCATTTTATTTTATTCCATTATTATCCAAAAAGCAACTTTTTATTTCGGCCTCTAAATGAAACCCACCGACTGTCGCCCCTAGCTAATTACCCTCATTCCAAACACAATGGGATATGTACCGTATGTCGATTGATCGTTTCGATCAGTTTTCATTAGATTTAAAATATAAATCTATACATTGAATTTGAACGCACATTTTAATTTACCGGGCCACATACAAGCTCTGAAATTGTGACGACAAGGAATTTCGCTCGGTCCGAACCAGTCGCTAAACCGATCCAGGCCGTTCGAAACGCCCTATCGTTTGAGAACAGGAAAAAACAGAACGCATACAGAAGAACATTTCATTGTTATTACAACAATGCATCAGATTACAAGAATATACAGAGTATAAATGAATATATATTACACAGAAATATCAGAGATTTAAATTACATTTAAATACATAGCAGCGGAAAATAATACAATACACAACTAGAATGAGATATACGGATACAAAGCTTTCCGGATATCGTTCCAGCTGTAAACCAGGTTCCTGTGAATATAAATCTGCAAAACCAAAACTACTAGCTGCCCGTGTCAAAATAGGGGCACCCAGAGTTTATGTTAAAACAATAAACTCCAGGTCAGTCATGTGACTGGTGTGAGAACTAAAACAGTTAATCTTTATTTTTAAACTTAGGTAAATCAAGGGACCACGCCGTTTAACACGGAACGGGTTTCCTCCCAAGAATACCAGTGCATAAAACAACAGCGCAATGCTTAATAAAGAAAAATGAAGCTGTTATAAGACCCAGTTCCCATCACACAATGCAATCGCAAGCCGGAGGATAGGGTTTTTACCTTATAATAGCCAAGAATGCTTGATACGTTTAAAACAAATCATTTGATACTATTATAAGTGTATAGTGTATAAAACAACTTCAAATCATAAGTATCAATCATAGGCGGCATGAATGCCCCATACCACTATGTCGCCATATATAGGTTATACAATCAAAATCGCAAAGTCACGTATTTGGAAATTGGGTTTCCATCTATGAACCGAGGCAAAAGATAGTCCTCAACCGATTCGAGACGCTCTAGCCCGTGTCTCAGGATCAGAGCTCGAGTGACCCTTGGAGCGACAGGGCCGGTCCACCGATGTGGATTAAAATGCCTGAACACTGCGTTTCCCCACCCTTTGGGGTGTCAATGAGCCAACAAATGACTCCATCGGTTCGAGAACGACCGATCAATCCGAGGCGCCTCGCAACAGCAACAACCACATAAGTCAAACTCGTCAGGGCGTGTAAAACCACTGACGCCACTTTCTAGCTAGAAGAAAACGCATGCCCTCCCTGAGGTCTGTCTCCCGTTTTTGGTTCATACCTGGTGTGAGACACGCGAGGTAAAAGTTACACAAAGCTACGCCACAAAGGCCGTGCTTTGATCATCACCACAAGACTTTGCTTTTCAACAGAAGCCTTGATCATTTGCATCTTAGCATGCCACACAGGCAAACCATCCTATGCAACCGATATCAGTCACACAGAATGAAATCCGATGTCAGACACACAGTCCATTTACAAGTCCGTCCTGGGTCTGAACGAAACCGGAGGCACCTAGTACCCCGCATATCCATCGATCTCCAAGTACGTCTGGACGATCACTAACTGTTTCCATCTTCTTGGGTGTACAGCCCAATCAAGATCATCAGTTATCACCCAAACGACGTGAAGACTTCCGGTCTTCGACCATCGTCTTCATCTTCGACTTATCGTCGTATCAGTTATTCAGAATGGGATAAACCCGGCCTTTCCGAATAACTCGCGTATATTTTAAATAAGTGTTACACAAACACAACATACGCCTCATTCCAATTCATCAGTCACTAACCATAAATTAATCAAGAGAATAATTCCCCAAATATTAACCTCGAAGGCCGAAACCAACATCAGATCAATATCCAGAAAACCATTCTGCTTGGCTAACCGACAGTTAGTTTCTAAATTTCACGTTCAAATCTAATTAAAGATTTAACTATCGTCTGGAGCAAAACTGGTGATACTCCATCCTCGATCTTTTCAATCTAATTAAAGATTCATTAAAACTCCACTTAGTTTTAATCATTATCTGGGTTAAAGAATCAGTGTCATTTAAAACACGATTCACGATAAACCCAAAATCACATTCCATTAATTATCGGGTTAAAGAACAAGTGTTATTTAAAACACTGTTCACGATAAACCCAAAAATCAATACCAATTCAATTCCAATTAAATATTATTTAATTGGTACACTTCATTAAATCTAAATAAAAAGATTTAATCTTTTCTCAACTGGGTTCAAGAACAGTGTTAGTGAAGACACCATTCACGACAAACCCAAATCACATTCGATATTCAATACAAGGCTCTGAATAGAAAATATATCGGCTTATATTCAATATCGAATTCTACGACTCACAAATGTCGTATTGGAAATAACGATATCAATATATATCTTTCAAATTTCCAGAACAACACCTGTATAATCACGAATTCCAACATCGAAATATTCCGAAGATAATTTCGATTCAAATCCACTCCAATGCAATCATTGGAAATTCTGGTTATTTTCAAAACCATTTCAAATTCAATTTATTTATTTAAAAATAAATAGAATTATAATTCTAGTTCAAAACTAGTTCATTTCGATAAAAATCTATTTTTATCTTTTCAAATATGGAGTTTTTCATCCCAAACTTTCACAAATCATTTCTTATGATTTTACACAAATTATTACTATTTTTAATAATTTTATCAAGGCCCGTACAGTCGATTTCCATCAACGGCCATCGAACTGCACTTACAGCGACCTTTTTCGAATTTGATTTGGACATAATTCCAAATCCAACCGTTAGATTTCAAATTTCTAATATTCGTTAGAAAGCTCTTTTCGATACGAACCCAACGGTTTCGGTTTTAGGAGAATCCGACGGTCGGATCTCCCGTAATGTCCGTTTGAAATAAATGGTCGAAATTCGCGAACTGCCGCGGCGCGGCGCATTCTATTCAGGCCATTATATTATATATATAATATATATAATATATACTTCGTCGATTTCTGTTTAAAACGAATTATTTAAATAGTTTTAAAATTCATTTCTATTCAATTCAAATTTCAATTCAATTTGAATTCGTTTTCAATTCAATTCATTTCGAAATCGTTTTCAATTCAATTCATTTCGAAATCACTTTCAATTCAATTCACTTTGAATTCGTTTTCAATTCAATTCATTTCGAAATCACTTTCAATTCAATTCACTTTGAATTCGTTTTCAATTCAATTCATTTCGAATTCGTTTTCAATTCAATTCATTTCGAAATCGTTTTCAATTCAATTCATTTCGAAATCACTTTCAATTCAATTCACTTTGAATTCGTTTTCAATTCAATTCATTTTGAATTCGTTTTCAATTCAATTCATTTTGAATTCGTTTTCAATTCAATTCATTTTGAATTCGTTTTCAATTCAATTCATTTTGAATTCGTTTTCAATTCAATTCATTTCGAAATCGTTTTCAATTCAATTCATTTCGAAATCACTTTCAATTCAATTCACTTTGAATTCGTTTTCAATTCAATTCATTTCGAAATCACTTTCAATTCAATTCACTTTGAATTCGTTTTCAATTCAATTCATTTCGAATTCGTTTTCAATTCAATTCATTTTGAATTCGTTTTCAATTCAATTCATTTTGAATTCGTTTTCAATTCAATTCATTTTGATTTCGTTTTCAATTCATTTCGAAATGAATAAAATCGATATAAATATCGTTTACGTCAAAATGGCGTCAATCTAATCCTCACGGCTTCACATATTTCTATTTTCAAATATTCTATTTCAAATATTTCTATTTCAAATATTTCTATTTCAAATATTTCTTTTTTTTTCGAAACTGGAATGAGGCCCAATCAATTACCATATAATGTTAATTATATGGATTTTCTACAACACATGTATATATCAACAACGATGAATAATCAACCATCAACCAAAGTGCACTACACTGTATAAGCATCAAATATAGACATTTAACGCTTATAGCAGCTTGTCAATCAATCGATCGACATATTTAATCAATCAGGATGAGTGAACTTCAAATTTCATCCTAACACCCGTGTGGGGTTTCAAACAATCAAACACATATTTTATTTGTGCAGTTAGGCGATGTGTAAAATTTATCGACCCAATCAACGTCATTCAAATAGGTGTACATAAACAAACCGTCTGGTTTGTAAATGAATATTTATTTATTCACATTCACGTTAAAAATTATATTTTTAACGATAACACATTTTATTTTAACATATGAATTTCTATTCAATTCATTTATTCAATAAAAATGATATTTTTATTTTTCTAACATATTTTAGAAAATTTCGGCGGCATAACGGCACGATACTAGAAACGGGACGAGGCCTAGCCTTAGCCCCGGTCTAGTGAAGGCCCACGCCATTCACTCATCAATTAAATCAATTCGTTATGCAAACCACAAAATTTGGAGTAAGAATCTAACCTAGCCTTACTCCTTCGCCTTATAACGGCGCACGTCTAATCCTAACCAATTTATCGATTCGATTATTCACACCACAAACCACATTCAAACCAATATCGCAATCAATAACCAAACAGCCAAACAAACAAGTCCATGGTCTGTGGACGATTGTGTCGGGTGCTACTAAGCACCGTCTGCATCCTAGTATATATATATAACTAGAAAAGAAATAGAAAGGTGAGAAATTCTCACATATAGCTATCCAATCATCTTGACTCTTCTTTTGCAGGAAACCTTCGCCAACTCGCCTTTTGTCGCTTTCGTTGTCCGCTTTCACTACATATGTAAAAATCGAATTTTACTTCGCTATTCCATATATAAAAATCGAATTTTTAGTTCAAAGTTCAATATATAAAAATCGAATTTTTAGTTCAAAGTTCAATATATAAAAATCGAATTTTTAGTTCGAAGTTCAATATATAAAAATCGAATTTTTATTTCAAAGTTCAATATATAAAAATCGAGTTTTTATTTCAAAGTTCAACATATAAAAATCGAGTTTTTATTTCAAAGTTCAACATATAAAAATCGAGTTTTTATTTCAAAGTTCAACATATAAAAATCGAGTTTTTATTTCAAAGTTCAACATATAAAAATCGAGTTTTATTTCAAAGTTCAACATATAAAAATCGAGTTTTTATTTCAAAGTTCAATATATAAAAATCGAATTTTTAGTTCAAAGTTCAATATATAAAAATCGAATTTTTAGTTCAAAGTTCAATATATAAAAATCGAATTTTTAGTTCAAAGTTCAATATATAAAAATCGAATTTTTAGTTCAAAGTTCAATATATAAAAATCGAATTTTTAGTTCAAAGTTCAATATATAAAAATCGAATTTTTAGTTCAAAGTTCAATATATAAAAATCGAATTTTTAGTTCAAAGTTCAATATATAAAAATCGAATTTTTAGTTCAAAGTTCAATATATAAAAATCGAATTTTTAGTTCAAAGTTCAATATATAAAAATCGAATTTTTAGTTCAAAGTTCAATATATAAAAATCGAATTTCCTTACCGCTAATATATAGACAATAATCTCATTTCAAAAATATTGATTTCGCCTTTATAAAAATAAAGTTTTCACCTTTTTAAATTTAAAGGTTTCACCTTTTTAAATTAAAGTCTTCACCTTTTTAAATTTAAAGTTTTCACCTTTTTAAATTTAAAGTTTTCACCTTTTTAAATTAAAGTCTTCACCTTTTTAAATTAAAGTCTTCACCTTTTTAAATTTAAGTCTTCACCTTTTTAAATTTAAGTCTTCACCTTTTTAAATTTAAAGTTTTCTTTTTAAAATCAGTTTCAAATTACTTTTAAAATCAGTTTTTATATTTTCCTTAAATCAGTTTTAAAACCCTAAATATAAAATCAAAATAAAAAAAAAAAAAAAAACTTACAGGGGCCAGAGCGGGGGGCAGGCTAATCGGTCGATGGCGGAGCTCAGGGCAGCGGAGGGGAGCACCGCAGGCCAAGGCGGTGGGTGCGTGGGCGGAGGGGGATCGGGGGTTGTCGGCGTTCGCGCTAGGCGGGGTTCGACGAGGTCGTTGGGGCCAGGGAGGGGTCGCGGAGGAGAGGGGAGGGCTGAGGGGAGAGGCGCACGTAGGTGGAGATGGAGGCGGCGGCGACGATGGCTACGGGGGGGGGGGGGGGGGGGCGATCGCGATTTCGATCTGCTCTTTTTTTTTTTTCTTTCCTGTAAAGTGAAATCGGGGGGGGGGGGGCAGAAGAAAGATAAAGGGGAGGGAATTTAAAAATATTATTTATTTATTTATTTTTTTTATTTTTTTTTATTTAAAGTTGACTTTTACCCAGGACCACGAAACGAGGCCCAACGCCTGACGCCCATAGCGTTTCACCCCCATTCCGAACCCAATGGGATATGTATCGCAAGCTGATTCGATAGTTACAATCAGTTTCCGTTGAATCTACATTTAAATCTCTATATTGAATTTTAAACGTACATTTCAAATTACCGGGGTCACATACTAACTAGAAAAATTCCAGAAAAATATTTTCTAGCTTCGTATTGACGATACGGTCCTAACAAAACTAGTTTCGTCGAAATCCGAGGTCGTTTGCAAATTTGCTATTTTTAAGGGCCTTATATTATATTAAAATATATATAAATTCCACAGCGACTATTTCTAAATTTCAACTGGACATATCTCATCATTTATAAAGTGAAATCTCAGTTTCTCAACTTCGTTGGAAAGATATCATCAATTAGATCCTAATGTTTTTGGTTTCACAAAAATCCGGATTGTTTTGCACCCGGTACATTCAATTGAAGTTTGAAATCGAATTATCGAACTACCGCGCCATTTTTAATTCTATTTATAATTATATATAAATATTTATATTCTAACGACGACGCGTATAATATATACGTTCGAATTCTATTCAAAATAAGTTTCTCGTCGATATTATTTAAAATAATTCATTTTAAATAATCAAAATTCGCTAAAATTGCCAAAATAAAAATTTTAAACTGGCCCAGATTTTACGGGTTGTTACAATCTCCCCCACTTAAAACTTTTCGTCCCCGAAAAGGAACAAAGTCGAAAGTGGTTTGATTAATCAACTCTACGTTCGATCTGGTTTCCATTCTCCAACTCTTTAGTTTCTGAGAATTTCCAAAATTTCAAAAATTTGGCTAACACCCTAAATTTTTGAAAAATTTCGCCATAACCTCCCCTGCACCGGGAGCATCGGGGAATTTCAAATAGCTTCCCCGGTCCTTCAGATCTCAAAAAGAAAAAGAAAAAGCCAAGTGGCTAGCCAATAGGCTCACAAAATCATCATCACCCAAACAAAACAGGAAATTATGTAGTAAACATATACCTATTTGTCGGGCAAACAAATTTTATTCTTCGGCTCTAGCCTCCTTGCTATGACCTGTTCAATGATATATATGTATATGCAAGCAAATGCGACCAATTTTCAATACAGTTCAATATTTGATACAGTTAGGCTAATTGGTTAAAAATTAGCAAACAAATAAACAAACAACACAAACATCAATCAATTTGTGAATTAGAGATTCAAATTCATAATTTTGATACATATACAAAAATCATGTTTTTGATGCCAAATCACAACAATGTATTCTAGCTATATTAGTTTTGGTTCTCACACCAGTCTAATGGAAATATATAGAAAATCACACCTTCGAAACACGAACATAAGTTCTGATGATGATCGATCAATCATCAGAACCATCTCCGGGTGTCTAGAGTGTAATCCTATATCAATCCAGTATATTAAAACTTTGAATACACGCGGATCAGACGTATACGCAAAATCTACATATACTGAATTTTCCACATCAATATAAATAAATAATCAACTACGAATAATTGATTTAAATTTTCAAAACAAGATTTATTTTCATTTTAAAAATATACTCTTCACACTCGTTCTAGGATACTACTGATCCTATCTCTAACGAGTCATTCTAATTGGATATTACTAATCCAATATCTGATGAATTCTTTCGTATGTTTCTAATGTGCCTTGTTCTCTAAGCTTTCTAAACCAAAGCTCTGATACCAACTGTGACGACAAGGAATTTCGCTCGGTCCGAACCAGTCGCTAAACCGATCCAGGCCGTTCGAAACGCCCTATCGTTTGAGAACAGGACAAAACAGAACGCATACAGAAGAACATTTCATTGTTATTACAACAATGCATCAGATTACAAGAATATACAGAGTATAAATGAATATATATTACACAGAAATATCAGAGATTTAAATTACATTTAAATACATAGCAGCGGAAAATAATACAATACACAACTAGAATGAGATATACGGAAACAAAGCTTTCCGGATATCGTTCCAGCTGTAAACCAGGTTCCTGTGAATATAAATCTGCAAAACCAAAACTACTAGCTGCCCGTGTCAAAATAGGGGCACCCAGAGTTTAGGTTAAAACAATAAACTCCAGGTCAGTCATGTGACTGGTGTGAGAACTAAAACAGTTAATCTTTATTTTTAAACTTAGGTAAATCAAGGGACCACGCCGTTTAACACGGAACGGGTTTCCTCCCAAGAATACCAGTGCATAAAACAACAGCGCAATGCTTAATAAAGAAAAATGAAGCTGTTATAAGACCCAGTTCCCATCACACAATGCAATCGCAAGCTGGAGGATAGGGTTTTTACCTTATAATAGCCAAGAATGCTTGATACGTTTAAAACAAATCATTTGATACTATTATAAGTGTATAGTGTATAAAACAACTTCAAATCATAAGTATCAATCATAGGCGGCATGAATGCCCCATACCACTATGTCGCCATATATAGGTTATACAATCAAAATCGCAAAGTCACGTATTTGGAAATTGGGTTTCCATCTATGAACCGAGGCAAAAGATAGTCCTCAACCGATTCGAGACGCTCTAGCCCGTGTCTCAGGATCAGAGCTCGAGTGACCCTTGGAGCGACAGGGCCGGTCCACCGATGTGGATTAAAATGCCTGAACACTGCGTTTCCCCACCCTTTGGGGTGTCAATGAGCCAACAAATGACTCCATCGGTTCGAGAACGACCGATCAATCCGAGGCGCCTCGCAACAGCAACAACCACATAAGTCAAACTCGTCAGGGCGTGTAAAACCACTGACGCCACTTTCTAGCTAGAAGAAAACGCATGCCCTCCCTGAGGTCCGTCACCCGTTTTTGGTTCATACCTGGTGTGAGACACGCGAGGTAAACGTTACACAAAGCTACGCCACAAAGGCCGTGCTTTGATCATCACCACAAGACTTTTCTTTTCAACAGAAGCCTTGATCATTTGCATCTTAGCATGCCACAAAGGCAAACCATCCTATGCAACCGATATCAGTCACACAGAATGAAATCCGATGTCAGACACACAGTCCATTTACAAGTCCGTCCTGGGTCTGAACGAAACCGGAGGCACCTAGTACCCCGCATATCCATCGATCTCCAAGTACGTCTGGACGATCACTAACTGTTTCCATCTTCTTGGGTGTACAGCCCAATCAAGATCATCAGTTATCACCCAAACGACGTGAAGACTTCCGGTCTTCGACCATCGTCTTCATCTTCGACTTATCGTCGTATCAGTTATTCAGAATGGGATAAACCCGGCCTTTCCGAATAACTCGCGTATATTTTAAATAAGTGTTACACAAACACAACATACGCCTCATTCCAATTCATCAGTCACTAACCATAAATTAATCAAGAGAATAATTCCCCAAATATTAACCCCGAAGGCCGAAACCAACATCAGATCAATATCCAGAAAACCATTCTGCTTGGCTAACCGACAGTTAGTTTCTAAATTTCACGTTCAAATCTAATTAAAGATTTAACTATCGTCTGGAGCAAAACTGGTGATACTCCATCCTCGATCTTTTCAATCTAATTAAAGATTCATTAAAACTCCACTTAGTTTTAATCATTATCTGGGTTAAAGAATCAGTGTCATTTAAAACACGATTCACGATAAACCCAAAATCACATTCCATTAATTATCGGGTTAAAGAACAAGTGTTATTTAAAACACTGTTCACGATAAACCCAAAAATCAATACCAATTCAATTCCAATTAAATATTATTTAATTGGTACACTTCATTAAATCTAAATAAAAAGATTTAATCTTTTCTCAACTGGGTTCAAGAACAGTGTTAGTGAAGACACCATTCACGACAAACCCAAATCACATTCGATATTCAATACAAGGCTCTGAATAGAAAATATATCGGCTTATATTCAATATCGAATTCTACGACTCACAAATGTCGTATTGGAAATAACGATATCAATATATGTCTTTCAAATTTCCAGAACAACACCTGTATAATCACGAATTCCAACATCGAAATATTCCGAAGATAATTTCGATTCAAATCCACTCCAATGCAATCATTGGAAATTCTGGTTATTTTCAAAACCATTTCAAATTCAATTTATTTATTTAAAAATAAATAGAATTATAATTCTAGTTCAAAACTAGTTCATTTCGATAAAAATCTATTTTTATCTTTTCAAATATGGAGTTTTTCATCCCAAACTTTCACAAATCATTTCTTATGATTTTACACAAATTATTACTATTTTTAATAATTTTATCAAGGCCCGTACAGTCGATTTCCATCAACGGCCATCGAACTGCACTTACAGCGACCTTTTTCGAATTTGATTTGGACATAATTCCAAATCCAACCGTTAGATTTCAAATTTCTAATATTCGTTAGAAAGCTCTTTTCGATACGAACCCAACGGTTCCGGTTTTAGGAGAATCCGACGGTCGGATCTCCCGTAATGTCCGTTTGAAATAAATGGTCAAAATTCGCGAACTGCCGCGGCGCGGCGCGTTCTATTCAGGCCATTATATTATATATATAATATATATAATATATACTTCGTCGATTTCTATTTAAAACGAATTATTTAAATAGTTTTAAAATTCATTTCTATTCAATTCAAATTTCAATTCAATTTGAATTCGTTTTCAATTCAATTCATTTCGAAATCGTTTTCAATTCAATTCATTTCGAAATCACTTTCAATTCAATTCACTTTGAATTCGTTTTCAATTCAATTCATTTCGAAATCACTTTCAATTCAATTCACTTTGAATTCGTTTTCAATTCAATTCATTTCGAATTCGTTTTCAATTCAATTCATTTCGAAATCGTTTTCAATTCAATTCATTTCGAAATCACTTTCAATTCAATTCACTTTGAATTCGTTTTCAATTCAATTCATTTTGAATTCGTTTTCAATTCAATTCATTTTGAATTCGTTTTCAATTCAATTCATTTTGAATTCGTTTTCAATTCAATTCATTTTGAATTCGTTTTCAATTCAATTCATTTCGAAATCGTTTTCAATTCAATTCATTTCGAAATCACTTTCAATTCAATTCACTTTGAATTCGTTTTCAATTCAATTCATTTCGAAATCACTTTCAATTCAATTCACTTTGAATTCGTTTTCAATTCAATTCATTTCGAATTCGTTTTCAATTCAATTCATTTTGAATTCGTTTTCAATTCAATTCATTTTGAATTCGTTTTCAATTCAATTCATTTTGAATTCGTTTTCAATTCATTTCGAAATGAATAAAATCGATATAAATATCGTTTACGTCAAAATGGCGTCAATCTAATCCTCACGGCTTCACATATTTCTATTTTCAAATATTCTATTTCAAATATTTCTATTTCAAATATTTCTATTTCAAATATTTCTTTTTTTTTCGAAACTGGAATGAGGCCCAATCAATTACCATATAATGTTAATTATATGGATTTTCTACAACACATGTATATATCAACAACGATGAATAATCAACCATCAACCAAAGTGCACTACACTGTATAAGCATCAAATATAGACATTTAACGCTTATAGCAGCTTGTCAATCAATCGATCGACATATTTAATCAATCAGGATGAGTGAACTTCAAATTTCATCCTAACACCCGTGTGGGGTTTCAAACAATCAAACACATATTTTATTTGTGCAGTTAGGCGATGTGTAAAATTTATCGACCCAATCAACGTCATTCAAATAGGTGTACATAAACAAACCGTCTGGTTTGTAAATGAATATTTATTTATTCACATTCACGTTAAAAATTATATTTTTAACGATAACACATTTTATTTTAACATATGAATTTCTATTCAATTCATTTATTCAATAAAAATGATATTTTTATTTTTCTAACATATTTTAGAAAATTTCGGCGGCATAACGGCACGATACTAGAAACGGGACGAGGCCTAGCCTTAGCCCCGGTCTAGTGAAGGCCCACGCCATTCACTCATCAATTAAATCAATTCGTTATGCAAACCACAAAATTTGGAGTAAGAATCTAACCTAGCCTTACTCCTTCGCCTTATAACGGCGCACGTCTAATCCTAACCAATTTATCGATTCGATTATTCACACCACAAACCACATTCAAACCAATATCGCAATCAATAACCAAACAGCCAAACAAACAAGTCCATGGTCTGTGGACGATTGTGTCGGGTGCTACTAAGCACCGTCTGCATCCTAGTATATATATATAACTAGAAAAGAAATAGAAAGGTGAGAAATTCTCACATATAGCTATCCAATCATCTTGACTCTTCTTTTGCAGGAAACCTTCGCCAACTCGCCTTTTGTCGCTTTCGTTGTCCGCTTTCACTACATATGTAAAAATCGAATTTTACTTCGCTATTCCATATATAAAAATCGAATTTTTAGTTCAAAGTTCAATATATAAAAATCGAATTTTTAGTTCAAAGTTCAATATATAAAAATCGAATTTTTAGTTCGAAGTTCAATATATAAAAATCGAATTTTTATTTCAAAGTTCAATATATAAAAATCGAGTTTTTATTTCAAAGTTCAACATATAAAAATCGAGTTTTTATTTCAAAGTTCAACATATAAAAATCGAGTTTTTATTTCAAAGTTCAACATATAAAAATCGAGTTTTTATTTCAAAGTTCAACATATAAAAATCGAGTTTTTATTTCAAAGTTCAACATATAAAAATCGAGTTTTTATTTCAAAGTTCAATATATAAAAATCGAATTTTTAGTTCAAAGTTCAATATATAAAAATCGAATTTTTAGTTCAAAGTTCAATATATAAAAATCGAATTTTTAGTTCAAAGTTCAATATATAAAAATCGAATTTTTAGTTCAAAGTTCAATATATAAAAATCAAATTTTTAGTTCAAAGTTCAATATATAAAAATCGAATTTTTAGTTCAAAGTTCAATATATAAAAATCGAATTTTTAGTTCAAAGTTCAATATATAAAAATCGAATTTTTAGTTCAAAGTTCAATATATAAAAATCGAATTTTTAGTTCAAAGTTCAATATATAAAAATCGAATTTTTAGTTCAAAGTTCAATATATAAAAATCGAATTTCCTAACCGCTAATATATAGACAATAATCTCATTTCAAAAATATTGATTTCGCCTTTATAAAAATAAAGTTTTCACCTTTTTAAATTTAAAGGTTTCACCTTTTTAAATTAAAGTCTTCACCTTTTTAAATTTAAAGTTTTCACCTTTTTAAATTTAAAGTTTTCACCTTTTTAAATTAAAGTCTTCACCTTTTTAAATTAAAGTCTTCACCTTTTTAAATTTAAGTCTTCACCTTTTTAAATTTAAGTCTTCACCTTTTTAAATTTAAAGTTTTCTTTTTAAAATCAGTTTCAAATTACTTTTAAAATCAGTTTTTATATTTTCCTTAAATCAGTTTTAAAACCCCAAATATAAAATCAAAATAAAATAAATAAAAAATAAAAAATAAAAAAACTTACAGGGGCCAGAGCGGGGGGCAGGCTAATCGGTCGATGGCGGAGCTCAGGGCAGCGGAGGGGAGCGGCGCAGGCCAAGGCGGTGGGTGCGTGGGCGGAGGGGGATCGGGGGTTGTCGGCGTTCGCGCTAGGCGGGGTTCGACGAGGTCGTTGGGGCCAGGGAGGGGTCGCGGAGGAGAGGGGAGGGCTGAGGGGAGAGGCGCACGTAGGTGGAGATGGAGGCGGCGACGACGATGGCTACGGGGGGGGGGGGGGGGGCGATCGCGATTTCGATCTGCTCTTTTTTTTTTTTTCTTTTTTTTTTTCCTGTAAAGTGAAATCGGGGGGGGGGGGGGGGCCAGAAGAAAGATAAAGGGGAGGGAATTTAAAAATATTATTTATTTATTTATTTATTTATTTTTTTTATTTAAAGTTGACTTTTACCCAGGACCACGAAACGAGGCCCAACGCCTGACGCCCATAGCGTTTCACCCCCATTCCGAACCCAATGGGATATGTATCGCAAGCTGATTCGATAGTTACAATCAGTTTCCGTTGAATCTACATTTAAATCTCTATATTGAATTTTAAACGTACATTTCAAATTACCGGGGTCACATACTAACTAGAAAAATTCCAGAAAAATATTTTCTAGCTTCGTATTGACGATACGGTCCTAACAAAACTAGTTTCGTCGAAATCCGAGGTCGTTTGCAAATTTGCTATTTTTAAGGGCCTTATATTATATTAAAATATATATAAATTCCACAGCGACTATTTCTAAATTTCAACTGGACATATCTCATCATTTATAAAGTGAAATCTCAGTTTCTCAACTTCGTTGGAAAGATATCATCAATTAGATCCTAATGTTTTTGGTTTCACAAAAATCCGGATTGTTTTGCACCCGGTACATTCAATTGAAGTTTGAAATCGAATTATCGAACTACCGCGCCATTTTTAATTCTATTTATAATTATATATAAATATTTATATTCTAACGACGACGCGTATAATATATACGTTCGAATTCTATTCAAAATAAGTTTCTCGTCGATATTATTTAAAATAATTCATTTTAAATAATCAAAATTCGCTAAAATTGCCAAAATAAAAATTTTAAACTGGCCCAGATTTTACGGGTTGTTACAGAAATTTCCCAAAAAATGTTTTCTAGCTTCGTAATGACGATACGGTCCTAACAAAACTAATTTCGTCAAATTCTGAGACCGTTTGAAAAATAGCCATTTTCCGGTCGATCAAAGTTGACAGAAACTATCAAAACACGTTTTACTTCGCCACGCTCACATATTGATTCGAAAAATTATGAATTTTGGTATCTAGCAATAATTCGACATCCCGGATCCAACAAAAGTGGTTTCGTCGAAAACAGAGGTCGTTTGCAAAATTTCCATTTTTAAGGGCCAGAATTTCATAGCGACTATTCTGAATTTTCAAATGGGCCTAACTTTTGACTCCGGCTACGGAATTTCAATTTTTTGGATTCGCTGGAAAGATATTTTCAAATAGATTCTAATATTTTTGGTTTCGCTAAAATCCGATTTATTTTGAATCCTGTACATTCATTTGAACTTTGAAATCGAATTTTCGAACTACCGCGCCATTTTCAATTCCTTTTATAATTAAAATAAAATATTTATATTCTAACGACGATCTATATAAATATATACATTCTAATTCTATTCAAAATAAATTTCTCGTCGTTATTATTTAAAATAAATCATTTTAAATATTCAAAATTCATCAAAATTGCCAAAATAAAAATTTTAAATTGGCTCAGATTTCCGGGTTGATACAATCTCCCCTACTTAAAACTTTTCGTCCTCGAAAAGGAACAAAGCCGAAAGTTTTTTAACTAATCACCTCAACTTCCATTATTTTCATTACGCTTAAGTTCTTCAACTTTTCAGTTTCTAAGAACTTTTCAAATTTTTCAAAAATTTGGCTAACACCCTAAATTTTCGAAAAATTTCGCCATAACCTTCCCTGCACCAGGAGCTTCAGGATATTTCAAATAGCCTCCCTTGGCCCTCACCAATGAAAAAAGAAAAAGAAACAGCCAAGCGGCTAGCCAATTGGCTCATAAAATCATCAAAAACCCAAGAAATACAATAAGCATGTACCGATTTGTCGGGCAAACAATTTTATTCCTCTTCTCTAGCCTCCTTGCTACGACCTGTTCAATGGATACACATATATATGTACATGCATGCATGCAATTCCAAACAGTTTCCAATACAGTTAAATATTTGATCAATTTGGTTATATGGTTCAAATTTTAATTAATCAACCAATAATCAAACAACACAACCATCAATCAATTAGTGAATTATCATTTCAAATTCATAATTTTGATATATGTACAAAAGTAACATTTTTAGTGCCAAATCACAACAATAGGCCCTATCTAGTTTTGGTTCTCACACCAGTCAATTGGAATCATATAGAAATCCCTCTTTCGAAACACGAACATAAATCCTGATGATGGAGCTCCATCATCAAAACCATCTCTGGGCGACTAGAGTGTGATTCTATATCTATCCAGTATATTAAAACTTCAAATACACGTGGATCATACGTATACACAAAATCTTTATATACTTGATTGTCCAAATCAATATAAAATAAATAATCAAATACGAATAATTAATTTAAATTTTTAAAACAAAACTTGTTTTCAATTTAAAAATATACTCTTCCGGCTCATTCTAGGATACTACTGATCCCATCTCTAACGAGTCATTCTCATTGGATATTACTAATCCAATCTCTGATGAATTCTTTTGTTTGGTTCTAACGTGTCTTGTTCTCCGAGCTCTATAAACCAAAGCTCTGTTACCAAGCTGAAACGACCCGAACTTCCCCGATAAGGAAAGACCAGATAGAATTGAGAACAAGCCACATCGAAACACAGACAGAAGAACATTTCATTGTTTATTACAACAATTCCATCAGATTACAAGAATATACAGAGTATGAATAAATATTGCACAGAAAATATCAGAGATTTAAATTACATTACATAGCAGCAGAAAATAATACAAAACACAACAAAAAGAGATATACAGATACAGAGCTTTCCGGATATCGTTCCAGATGTCAATCAGGATCCTGTGAATTTAAATCTGCAAAACCAAAACTACTAGCTGCCCGTATCGAAAATAAGGGCACACAGAGTTGAGGTTAAAACAATAAACTCTAGGTCAGTCGTGTGACTACTGTGAGAACTAAAAAAACTGTTAATTTTTTTATTTTAAAGTTAGGTAGATCAAGGGACCACACTGTATAACACGGAATGGGTTTCCTCCCGAGAATACCAGTGCATAAAACAACAGCGCAATGCTAAATAAAGAACAATGAAGCTATTACAAGACCCAGGTCCCATTACACAATGCAATGCAAGCCGGAGGATAGGGTTTTTACCTTATAATAGCCAAGAATGCTTGGTACGATAAAAAATATCATTTGATACTATTTTACGTGCGTAGTGTATAAAACAACTTCAAATCATAAGTATCAATCATAGATGGCATAAGTGCCTCATACCACTATGTCGCCATATATAGGTTATACAATCAAAACTGCAAAGTCACGTATTGGATGTTGGATTTCCATCTGTGAACCAAGGCAAAAGATAGTCCTCTACCGAATCCAGACTCTCTAGCCCGAGCCTCAGGACAAGTACTCAGTCAAGCCCTTGGATCGTCAGGGCCGATCCATAGATGTGGATTAAAATGCCTGAACATTGTGTTTCCCCGCTTTTTGGGGGCGTAAATGAGTCCAATGACTCCATCGGCTCCGCACAGTCACCGATATATCCGAGGTGCCTCGCAATCCAACAACCACATAAGTCAAACTCGTCAGGGCGTGTAAAACCACTGACACCACTTCTAGCTAGAAAGAAATGCATGTCCTTCTCCCATTTCTGGTTCACAACCGGGGTGTGAGACTCGCGAATCAACACTACACAAAGCTATGCCACACAGGACGTGCTTTAATCATCAACCATAAGACTTTACTTTTCAACAGAAGCCTTGATCATTTGCCACTTAGGCATGCCACACAGGCAATTCACTCCATGCGATTGATATCCATCAATATATAACCCCTGAGCTCGTACGTCTCAGAGAAGGGCATTAAGCAAGAGAATAAATTTTCCACTGCCAAACAGATATATATTTAACAGAGATCAATCACAAAGAATAAAATCCAATGTCAGACACACAATACATTTACAAGTTCGTTCTGGGTCTGAACGAAACCGGAGGCACCTTGTACCTTGCATATCCATCGATCTTCAAGTACGTCTGGACGATCACCAACTGATTCCCTCCTCTTGGGTGTACAACCCAATCAAGATCATCAGTAATCACCCAAACGATGTGAAGACCTCTGGTCTTCAACCACCGTCTTCATTCTCGATACATCATCGAATCGGTTATTCAGAATGGGATAAACCCGGTCTTTCTGAATAACTCGTGTATATAATAAACAAATGTTACACAAACAAAACATACGCCTCATTCCAATTCAGAATATTCTTTTATTCAAATATTCTTATACTTTGGGAAAGGTTCCCATTAATTTTATCAAGGATAAATTCTTTAAATTTATTCTTTAATCTCCTTTTGAATATTAATTCAAATTAGTCGGGATTAGCGAACCACACCGAAGTAATCATTTATTTTAATTTCCCAATCCCAACCTATTCATCCCATGAAGTAAAACTGGTAATATTCATATCTAACACCACGGTGTTATCAGTAAATTAAATTACCATTTCACGTTCAAATCTAATTAAAGATTTAACTATTGGCTGGAGCAAAACTGGTGATACTCCATTCTCGATCATTTCAATCTAATTAAAGATTCATTAAAACTCCACTTGGTTTTAATCTTCCCAAAAATCAATATTAATGATTGTTTAACTTGGGAAATAATATCCTGTCTTTAATAGGGTTAAAGAAGTAACGTCATTTAAAACACGGTTCACTATAAACCCAAAATCACATTCCATTCATTATCGGGTTAAAGAACAAATGTCGTTAAAACACAGTTCACGATAAACTCAATTCCCTTTTGATAATAAATATAAGGCTCCGAATAGAAAATATATCGGCTTATATTCAATATCAAATTCTACGACCAACAAATATCGTATTGGAAATAACGATATAAATATATCTTTAAAATTCCATAACAATATCTACATAATCACGAAATCCAACATCGAAATATTCCAAAGACAATTTCGATTCAAATCCATTCCAATTCAATTATTGGAAATTCTGGTTACTTTTAAAACCCTTTCAAATCCAATTTATTTATTTAAAAATAAATAAATTATTATTCTCGTTCAAAACTAGTTCATTTCGATAAAAATCTTTTTTCATCTTTTCAAATTTGAAATTTCTCATCTCAATTTTTTCACAAATCATTTCTTATCATTCTACACAAATTATTACTATTTTTAATAATTTTATCATGGCCCGTACAGTCGAATTCCATCAACGGCCGTCGAACTGCACTTACAGTGACCTTTTCCAAATTTGATTTGGAAATTATTCCAAATCCAACTGTTAGATTTCAAATCTCTAATATTCTTTAGAAAGCTCATTTCGATACGAACCCAATGGTTCCGGTTTTAGAAGAATCTGACGGTCGGATCTCCCATAATATCCATTCGAAGTCAATGGTCGAAATTCGCGAACTGCCATGGCGCGGTGCGTTCTATTCAGTCCATTTAATACATATAATATATATATATATATATATATATATATATATATTATATATACTTCATCGATTTCAATTCTAAATGTATTTTATAAATCGTTTTAAATTCATTTTAAAAACGATTTCAACTTCATATTCAATTTTAAATCAAAATTGAATATTCCATATCATTAAATATAAATGATAATATTTTCAAAACGTTATATTTTGAAATCACTTCCTTTTCTATATTCATTTTAAAAATGAATATGATCGATATAAATATCGTTCGCATCAAAATGGCGCATATCTAACCAACACGGCTTTATATATTTCAATAACTTCGTTATTCTGTTCAACAAACGAATATTTTCTTCAACACATGAATATATATATATATATATATATATATTTATTCAACACATGAATATTATATTTTATTCAACACATGAACTTTCTTTCTATTCAACACATGAATTTTCTTTCTATTCAACACATGAATTTATATTTTATTCAACACATGAATTTTCTTTCTATTCAACACATGAATTTTCTTTCTATTCAACACATGAATTTTATTTCTATTCAACACGTGAATTTTCAATTTTTATTCAACACATGAATTTTTATTCTATTCAGCACCTGAATTTTCTTTTATAATATTCTTTATTTTCCCAATTGGAATGAGGCCCAATCAATTACCATATAATGTTAATTATATGGATTCCCTACAACACATGTATATAATAGCAACGATAAATCATAAACCATCATCCAGAGTGCACCACACAACTGCATAAGCATTAAATATAAATAATTAACGCTTACACAGTCTGTCAACCCATCGATTGACATACAACTAAACAATCAGGATTAGTGTACGTCAAATATCATCCCAATACCCGTGTGGGGTTCCAAATCAACAAATACAGATTTTTATTTGTGCAGTAGGGCGATGTGTAAAATTTATCGTCCCAATCAATATCAGTCAAATGGGTGTACATAAACAAATCGTCTGATTTAATTATAAATATTTATTTTATATACACGTTAAAAATTATATTTTTAACCATAAAATAATTTCTTCCATTCCACTACAAACAATCGATTTCACAACACATCAATCAAACAAACAAGCCATCCATGGTCTGTGGACAACGGGTGTCAGGTGCTACTAAGCACCGTCTGCATCCTAGTATATACTTCAACTAGAAAATAAATTAAAAGTGAGAAGTTCTTACCGAGAAGCTAAACCAAACGACGCGACTCTTCATATGTAGAAAATCTTCGCCGTGCTCGCCTTCTGTCTTTTTCGTTGTGCGTATCCACTACATATATAAAAAACGCATCTTTATATTGTTGCTATGTATATAAAAATCATAGTTTTATAACTACGCTATATGGATAAAAATCACATTTTTATACCGCTACTATATAGATAAAAATTAAATTTTTATAACGGTGTTCATATAATAAAGATCATATTTTTATCAAGCTAACTTCATAATAAAAATTATATTTTTATATCGCTCTTCTTCTAATAAAGATTATATTTTTACATTCGCTACTTCATTATAAAAATCCTATTTTTATTCTTTCTATAATATAAAAATCATATTTTTATTACTCTACATAAAAAAATTATATTTTTAATTCACTACATAAGCAAAAATCATATTTTTTATATAAGCAAAAATCATAGCTTTTCACATAAAAAAAAAGAAATCCTCTTCTTCTAACTAAAAATCAATTTTTTAGCGAACTAAAAAACTAATTTTTACAACTAAAAATCTAATTTATGATTCATATTTTAAAAGGAAACCTCTTTTCTAATTACATAGGAAAAAGAATAGAAAAGAGAATAAATAAAGAAGCTTACTGTTCATAGTTGAACTGCGAGAGAGGGGGGTCTTGCTGCGCGGCGCGAGGAAGAGGAGTCGTGGTGGTCGCGGGTCTAAGGGGGAGGAGGCGCGGCTGTCTTGTGGGTTTCAGGGGAGGGCTAGGGTTTTGGGAACGACACTCTGGGGGAACTCGATTTAGAAGGAGGAGAGGGAGGCGCTCATGGATGGGGCGGTGGTGGCGAAGGTCTGGGGAGTGGCTACGGCGGTGGCGGCGGTCGGGGTGAGGGGGCGACGGGGCTGTGAATGGTGCGGTTTTTTTATACAAGCGTGTTGACTGAATGGAAGGAGAAAAGGGGGAGGGATGAAGGTTATATAATATTTATTATTTTATTTTATTCCTTTATTATCCAAAAAGCAACTTTTTATATCGGCCTCTAAATGAAATGTGAAAACAAGGAATTTCGCTCGATCCGAATCAGTCGCTAAACCGACCCAGACCGTTTGAAACGCTTGATTGTTTTGAGAACACGACAAAATAGAACGCAGACGGAAGAACATTTCATTGTATATTACAACAATGCATCAGATTACAAGAATATACAGAGTATAAATGAATAAGTATTACATAGAAATATCAGAGATTCAAATTACATTTAAATACATAGCAGCGGAAAATAATACAATACACAACTAGAAGAGATATACGGATACAAAGCTTTCCAGATATCATTCCAGCTGTAAACCAGGATCCTGTGAATATAAATCTACAAAACCAAAACTACTAGCTGCCCGTGTCAAAATAGGGGCACCCAGAGTTTAGGTCAAAACAATAAACTCCGGGTCAGTCATGGGACTGGTGTGGGTAAATCAAGGGACCACGCCATATAACACGGAACGGGTTTCCTCCCAAGAATACCAGTGCACAAAACAAACAACGCAATGCTAAATAAAGGAAAATGAAGCTATTATAAGACCCAGGTCCTATCATACAATGCAACGCAAGCCGGGGGATAGGGTTTTCCCTTATAATAGCCAAACATGCTTAGTACGTTTAAAACAAATCTTTTGATACTATTATAAGTGCATAGTGTATAAAACAACTTCAAATCATAAGTATCAATCATAGACGGCATGGGTACCATATATCATGTCGCCATACTAGTTCTATAATTAAAAACGCAAAATCACGTATTTGGAAATTGGATTTCCATCTATGAACCGAGGCAAAAGATAGTCCTCAACCGATTCGAGACAATCTAGCCTACCATGTCTCAGGATCAGAATGCAATGACCCTTGGAGCGACAGGGCTGGTCCACCGATGTGGATTAGAAAATCCTGAACACTGCGTCACCCCGCCCTATGGGGCGCAAATGAGCCAACAAATGACTCCATCAGACCCGGATCTTCCGACCAAACCGAGGCGCCTCGCAACAGCAACAACCACATAAGTCAAACTCGTCAGGGCGTGTAAAACCACTGACGCCACTTCTAGCTAGAAAGAAACGCAGGTCCTCCCTGAGGTCCTTCTCCCGTTTTTGGTTCATACCGGGTGTGAAACTCGCGAAGTAAACGTTACACAAAGCTACGCCACAAAGGCCGTGCTTCGATCATCAACCACAAGAGTTTGCTTTTCAATAGATGCCTTGATCATTTGCCACTTATGCATGCCACACAGGCAATTCACTCTATCCGTTTGATATCCATCGGTATATAACCCCTGAGCTCGTACGTCTCAGAGAAGGGCGTTAAGCAAGAGAATAAATTCTCCGCCGCCAAACAGATATATATTTAATAGAAATCAACCACACAGACTAAAATCCAATGTCAGACACACAGTCCATTTACAAGTTCGTTCTGGGTCTGAATGAAACCGGAGGCACCTAGTACCCCGCATATCCATCGATCTCCAAGTACGTCTGGACGATCACTAACTGATTCCCTCCTCTTGGGTGTACGGTCCAATCAAGATTATCAGTAACCACCCAAATGACGTGAAGACCTCCGGTGTTCGACCACCGTCTTCATCTTCGATACCACGTCGAATCAGTTATTCAGCATGGGATAAACCTGGTCTTTCTGAATAACTCGCGTATATAATAAACAAGTGTCACACAAACACAACATACGCCTCATTCCAATTTAGAATATTCTTTTATTCAAATATTCTTATACTTTGGGAAAGATTCCCGTTAATTTTATCAAAGATAAATTCTTTAAATTTATTCTTTAATCTTCCTTTGGATGTCATTTCAAACCAAGTTATGGTTTTCCAAACTAGTCGGGATTAGCTAACCACACTGAAGTAATTATTTATTTTATTTCCCAATCTATTCATCCCATGAAGCAAAACTGGTAATACTCCATATCTAACAACACGGCGTTATCGGTAAATTCAATTACCATTTGACGTTCAAATCTAATTAAAGATTTAACTATCGCCTAGAGCAAAACTGGTGATACTCCATTCTCGATCTTTTCAATCTAATTAAAGATTCATTAAAACTCCACTTAGTTTTAATCTTTAACTGGGTTAAAGAATCAATGTCATTTAAATCACGGTTCACGATAAACCCCAAAAATCAATATCAATTTAATTCCTATTAAATATTATTTAATTGGTACACTTCATTAAATCTAAATAAAAAGATTTAATCTTTTCTCTACTGGGTTCAAGAACAGTGTTAATGAAGACACCATTCACAACAAACCCAAATCACATTTGATATTAAACACAAGGCTCTGAATAGAAAATATACCGGCTTATATTCAATATCAAATTCTACGACCAACAGATATCGTATTGGAAATAACGATATATATATCTATATCTTTCAAATTTCCATAACAACATCTGTATAATCACGAAATCCAACATCGAAATAATACAAAGACAATTTCGATTCAAATCCATTCCAATTCAATTATTGGAAATTCTGGTTACTTTTAAAACCCTTTTCAAATTCAATTTATTTATTTAAAAATAAATAGAATTATAATTCTAGTTCAAAACTAGTTCATTTCGATCAAAATCTATTTTTATCTTTTCAAATATGGAGTTTTTCATCCCAATTCTTCACAAATCATTTCTTATGATTTTACACAAATTATTACTATTTTTAATAATTTTATCAAGGCCCTTACAGTCGATTTCCATCAACGGCCATCGAACTGCACTTACAGCGACCTTTTCCAAATTTGATTCGGAAATTACTCCAAATCCAACGGTTAGATTTCTAATTTCTAATATACGTTAGAAAGCTTTTTTCAATACGAACCCAACGGTTCCAGTTTTAGGAGAATCCGACGGTCGGATCTCCCGCAATGTCCGTTCGAAGTCAATGGTCGAAATTCGCGAACTGCCACGGCGCGGCGCGTTCTATTCAGGCCATTATATTTTATATATAATATATACTTCATCGATTTCCTTTTAAAACATATTTTATAAATCGTTTTAAATTCGTTTTCAAAACGATTTCAACTTCTTTTCAAATTCAAATCAAAATTGAATTTTTCCTTATAAATTCGATTTAAATTCATTTCAAATTGATTTCTAATTCAATTTCAGTTCGTTTTCAATTCAATTCAATTTCAATTTGAATTTCAATTCTTTTCAAAATATCAGATTTTGAAATCACTTTCGATATTCATTATAAAATGAATAAAATCGATATAAATATCGGTCACGTCAAAATGGTGTAAATCTAATCAACACGGCTTCATATATTTCTATTTTCAAATATTCTATTTCAAATATTTCTATTTTAATATTTCTTTTCCAATATTATAATTCAAAACTGGAATGAGGCCCAATCAATTACCATATAATGTTAATTATATGGATTTTCTACAACACATGTATACAATAACAACGATGAATAATCAACCATCATCCAAAGTGCATTCTACACTTTATAAGCATCAAATATAAATATTTAACGCTCATAACAGTCTGTCAATCAATCGATCGACATACAACTAATTATTGGGATTAGTGTAGGTCATTTATCATCCCAATACCTGTGTGGGGTTTCAAACAATCAAACACAGATTTTATTTGTGCTGTTGGGCGATGTGTAAAATTTATCGACCCAATCAATATCAGTCAAATGTGTGTCGATAAACAAATCGTTCGATTTATTTATATTAATTTATTTAATTTCCATGTTTAAAAATTATATTTTCAACTATAAAGTATTTTTAACTACATAAATATTTTATTCCCTTTCACTTCACATCACACAATCAACTACACATCAAAATCAAACAAACAAGCATACAAGCCGTCCATAGTCTGTGGTCGACGGGTGTTGGGTGCTACTAAACACCATCTGCATCCTAGTATATATTTCAACTAGAAATAAAATTAAAAAGTGAGAAATTCTCACCAAAGCTAATCCAAACGCCACGACTCTTCTTTTGTAGAAATCTTCATCGTTCTCGCCTTTTGTCACTTTCTTTGCCCGTATTCTCTACATATGTAAAAATCGAATTTTAACTTTGATATTCAATATATAAAAATCGAATTTTTACATTGCTATTCAGTATATAAAAATCGAATTTTTACTTCGCTATTCAATATATAAAAATCGAATTTTTACTTTGCTATTCAATGTATAAAAATCGAATTTTTATTCGATTAAAAATCCTATCTTCGTTTTGATAAAAATCACAACTTTGTATAGGCCAAAATGATAACATTCTATACGGAAAAATCGTAACTTTTTATAGGTAAAAATCTAATTTTCCTTTGCAATAAAAATCATATTTTTATCTTTCCTACATAATAAAAATTCGATCTTTGCATAATAAAAATCTCAACTTTATTAAACAATGTCATGTAAAAATCCACCTTTCATGTTTTATAAATATAATATTTATTAACTATAAAAGTCTACTTACTTTAAATAATTTAAAAGAAGACTTACCTCGATTTTTGAAGAGGAGGAGGGAGGTTTATTCGCATAGGGGGTTGTGGAGGGCAGTGACAGGCGTCGGCTAGATGGAAATGGGGTTTGGGGATCTCGCTGGAGGGGGGGGGTTTCCGCGTCGGGCTCTGGGCTGGCCGGGGGGGGGGCTTGCGCTTGCGGCGGCACGCAAAGGGGGGGAGAGGAGATGGCGGCTGTGACGTGGGGGGGCTCCGGGTATTGACGTCGAAGAAGAAGGAGGTGAGGAGGGAGAATGGGCGACGGGGTGGAGAAGAAGGAGGCGGCGGCTGGGTTGCGATTTAGGGCTCCGCCCTTTTTTCTCTCTTTTGAAATTGAACAGATAAAGGAGGAGGGGGAGAGAGAAAGTGAAGAGTGGGGTTATTATATATTTTTTTATTTAATTTCAAAAAGTTGACTTTTTCATTCGACCTCTAAACGAGGCCCACCGCCTGTCGTCTACAGCTAATTACCCCCATTCCGAACACCATGGGATATGCCACATTAGCCAATTCGGCTGTTACGATCAGTTTCCATTAAATTAAAAATATAAATCTTTATATATTCAATTTGAACGCACATTTCAATTTACTGGGGTCACATACAAACTCTAAAAATTAGAGAAAAGTTATTTCTAGCTTCGTATTGACGATACGGTCCTAACAAAACTAGTTTCGTCGAATTCTGAGACCGTTTGAAAAATGGCCAATTTCCAGTCGATTAAAATCGACTGAATCTGGTCAAACGCGTTTTCCTTTGCCACGCTCACATATTGATTCGAAAAATCATGAAAATTGGAATCTAGCAATAACTTGGCATCATGGATCCAACAAAAGTTGTTTCGTCAAAATCCGAGGTCGTTTGCAAAATGGCTATTTTTAAGGGCCAGAATTCCATAGCGACTATTCAGAATTTTCAACTGGACATATCTTTTGATCCCCGCTATGAAATTTCAATTTTCTGGATTCGTTGGAAAGATATTCACAAATAGATTCTAATATTTTTAGTTTCGTTAAAATCTGGTTTATTTTGAATCCTGCACATCCATTTGAAGTTTGAAATCGAATTATCGAACTACCACGCCATTTTCAATTCCTTTTATTAATATTTATATTCTATCGTCGATTCAAACGAATATATACGTTCAAATTATATTCAAAATAAATTTCTCGTCGATATTATTTAAAATAATTCATTTTAAATAATCAAAATATGCTAAAATTGCTAAAACATAAATTTTAAACTGGCCCAGATTTTCGAGTTATTACATGAAACCCATCGACTGTTGCCCCTAGCTAATTACCCCCATTCCGAACATAATGAATTTTGGAATCTAGCAATAATTCGACATCCCGGATCAAAAAAAATGGTTTCGTCGAAAATATAGGTCGTTTGGAAAATTTCCATTTTTAAGGGCCAGAATTCCATAACGACTATTCTGAATTTTCAACTGGGCCTAACTTTTGATTCCCGCTATGAAATTTCAATTTTTTTGGATTCGCTTGAAAGAAATTTTCAAATAGGTTCTAATATTTTTGGTTTCGCTAAAATCCGATTTATTTTGAATCTTGTACATTTATTTGAACTTTGAAATCGAATTTTCGAACTACCGCGCCATTTTCAATTCCTTTTATAATTAAAATAAAATATTTATATTCTAATAATGATCTATATAAATATATACATTCTAATTCTATTCAAAATAAATTTATCGTCGTTATTATTTAAAATAAATCATTTTAAATATTTAAAATTCATCAAAATTGCCAAAATAAAAATTTAAAATTGGCTCAGATTTCCGGGTTGTTACAATCTTGAATCGTGTTGGGTTGCTATCATAAGGATTGATACACCTTATAGTAGGACCAGCATAGGATATCTACATGTAAGAGAGGGTCGATTGACACAAACATAAGGAAAAATTAATACGAATAAGGAGTCGATCGATAGAGTAGTAAGGGTACATCTAACATGTTCATGGCAATAAGGCAGATTGAGGTGGAATCCTCACGATAGATGTACACCTGAAGGCTACCACAATTGCGCGGATTTGGATCACATTACAATATGATCATTTTATATAGATTACCAGTTGGGACACTAGTTAGGTGGTGCAGAGAAGTGAAATGAGTGCGATAGCATATTCATGCATATTATCTTATTTCTAGGTGTTGTCCTAGATTCATTTTATTCATGTCATAAACCTTTTTCTTGTTTACATACTAAATAGTCACTGGACTTACCAGACTCATGTCTGACCCATTTTTCTTTCGTCTTCTTTTCTTCCGTTCCCCCCCCCCCCCTCAGGTCCCTAGGGAGGAAACACCTCAGCTTAGTTCAGGCCTTTTGCAAGCCTGAAGAGAGTATATGTATGGCTTGGACTTTCTCTTCTTGAGCTATGGCTTTAGATACACTTTTAATGGGGATTATGCTACTTTATTATCGTTTTATGCTTCTTTATGTTTTAATCAAGGCAGAGTATTTTGATGTAATGATTTGGAAGTTGTTTTAAGACAGTTTGTTATAGACTTTGTTATGATCCACGTATGAAATAAATTTAGTTTTTCCGCTACTTATATGTCTGTCTTGTAAATTATCTGTGTCTTTTACCTTCAATGCTCACCAAAGTTAAGGCATTCCCTTTGTGAGTGACTGTAACAACCCGAAAATATGGGCCAGTTTAATAAATTTATTTTGCCAATTTTGGCGAATTTTGAACATTTAAAATAGATTATTTTAAATAATATCGACGAGAAATTTATTTTGAATAGAATTCGAACGTATATATTATATACATCGTCGTTAGAATATAAATAATTATATATAATTATAAAAGGAATTGAAAATGGCGCGGTAGTTCGATAATTCGATTTCAAACTTCAATTGAATGTACCTGGTGCAAAATAAACCGGATTTTAGTGAAACCAAAAATAATAGGATCTAATTGATAATATCTTTCTAACGAATCCGAAAAATTGAAATTTCGTAACGGGGATCAAAAGATATGTCCAGTTGAAAATTCTGAATAGTCGCTATAGAATTCAAGCCCTTAAAAATAGACATTTTGCAAACGACCTCGGATTTCGATGAAACCACTTTTGTTGGGTTCGTGATGTAAAGTTATTGCTAGATTCCAAATTTCATAATTTTTCGAATCAATATGTGGGCATGGCAAAGGAAAACGCGTTTGACCAGTTTCAGTTGATTTTAATCGGACTGGAAATTGGCCATTTTTCAAACGTTCTCAGAATTTGACGAAACTAGTTTTGTTAGGACCGTATCGTCAATACGAAGCTAGAAATATTTTTCGGGAATTTTTCTAGTTAGTATGTGGCCCCGGTAAATTGAAATGCGTGTTCAAATTCAATATATAGAGTTATATGTTGATTTTGACGAAAGCTGATCGAAACAATTGAATCAGCCAACGATACATATCCCATTGTGTTCGGAATGGGGGTAAAACGCTATGGACGACAGGCGATGGGCCTCGTTTAGAGGTCGAAAATAAAAGTTGCTTTTGGAAATTAAAATATAATTAAGTTATATATAAATTTTTTTTCAATAACCCCCCCCCCCCTCTTCATTCATTCAGAAACCCCCCCCCCCCCCCTGTTCATTATTTTACAAATCGAAATGAAAAAAAAACGCTCTCTTCCTCCTCGCGACAGACGCCTCCGACCACCCACCATCGACGCACCCTCCCCCTCGCCACCTCCGCACTTCCTTCTTCCACCTCCCCTCTGGCACTTCTATCTCCTCCTCTAATTAAACCGTCACTGTCCCAAAAACCTCCCCCAAATCGGAAAATCGATGCACCCCCATCGTCGACGTCCACCGGCCCTCAGCTCCGCTTCCTCCTCCACCGGCCGACGTGCTTCACCGCGCCTTAGCCCAGAAGACCCCAGCGAGCCGCCATCGTGCGCCTGCCCTCGTCTCCGACCATCAAAGACCACAAAGTGAAACCCTAATTTCTGCGATACGTATTCTGACTTCTTCGTAGATATAAATCCGATTTCTTCGTATATGATAGCTTGGATTTTTCTTTGAATGAAAGATTTGATTTTTACAAAGGAAAGGGTTAAAAATATAATCTTTTATATTGTAAAAATATAAAAATATAATTTTTATATTTTATAGATAGTAAAAATATCATTTTTATGTATGTAGCAAAAATAAAAATGTGATTTCTATAGTGATGAAATTGAAAAGATAAAATCTTTATATTTGAAAAGGCGAAATCTTTACAATAGAAAAATAGAATTTTTATCCATATAGCATGAACGAAAAAAAATTCGATTTTTATATATTGAATAGCATAGTAAAAATTCGATTTTTATATATTGAATAGCGATGTAAAAATTTGATTTTCATATATTGAATAGCATAGTAAAAATTCGATTTTTATATATTGAATAGCGAAGTAAAAATTCGATTTTTATATATTGAATAGCAAAGTAAAAATTCGATTTTTATATATTGAATAGCAAAGTAAAAATTCGATTTTTATATAGTGAATAGCATAGAAAAAATTCGATTTTTATATATTGAATAGCGAAGTAAAAATTCGATTTTTATATATTGAATAGCAAAGTAAAAATTCAATTTTTATATATTGAATAGCGAAGTAAAAATTTGATTTTTATATATTGAATAGCGAAGTAAAAATTCGATTTTTATATATTGAATAGCAAAGTAAAAATTCGATTTTTATATATTGAATAGCATAGAAAAAATTCGATTTTTATATATTGAATAGCGAAGTAAAAATTCGATTTTTATATATTGAATAGCGAAGTGAAAATTCGATTTTTATATATTGAATAACGAAGTAAAAATTCGATTTTTACATATGTAGAGAATACGGGCAAAGAAAGTGCCAAGAGGCAAGAACAACGAAGATTTCTTTAAAATGAAGAGTCGTGGAGTTGGATTTAGCTATTGGTGAGAATTTCTCACTCTTTAATTTTATTTTTCTAGTTATATATATATATATATATATATATACTAAAAAAAATTACACTTTAATGGCGTCCTCTTCTTTACCAAATATGAGAAACCCTCGCAATCATCCTCAAAATACAGAAAAAGTACAAACAAATCCAGATCTAACAAATACATCACAAAATCCCACAAGCGAACCAAGTAAATATGATAGATCTGATCGATTGCTCAAGTTTATCAAGCCTTCAGCTGATTGTGTCATTATTCCAGAACAAATCTACAAAAAATCAAATGAAGCTTGGATTAACACGATAGCTCTAATACCGATTCATTTCAGACTATCTTCGATCAAACTCAAGGATTACATTACAAAAGTGTGGAAACAACAGGGTAACTTTCATATCCATGTTTCTCATCTATTTGATTTTGCTGTTCAGTTTGAGCTTCAATCAGATTACACTCGTATTTTGGAAACATCTACTTACTCCTATTTTGGAAGATTACTACTGATTGATTCTTGGTGCCCAGGCTATGATTTTTCTAAAAAACAAAGTAATACAGTTCAGATCTGGGCTAGGCTAGTTGATCTACCTATGGAGTATTGGACTAATGAAGCTATTCAAATGATAGCAAGTTTTATAGCTAAGCCAGATCTAGTTGATGAAAATACAGCATACAAACGTTTTACAAAATATGCTTGGGTATTACTAACAATAGATACAGCTACAGATCTTAAAACAGTAATACCCATTTTAATGCATGACGGAGTTAAGATCAACTTAACTGTAGAATATGAGTTCATCCCATCCAGATGTCTTCAATGTAATCAGTTTGGTCATGATGATTTATTTCATGAAGTTTCAAATGATCCAAGATGGCATCCACCTGATAGTCAAAATGAAAATAATGAAATAGAAGAAGAAAATGCAGAACAAGAAAACACAGAAGTTATGGAAAAAACAGATGTAGCAGGCAGTTCAACATCCAATGACTTTTTGGATGTTAATCTTCCTAAAACAGTTTTGCCATATGATTTAAATATTGTAGCTAAAGCAATCTTAGCTAATGATAAAGAAATGCAGATGGATAAGGGTAAACAGGTTGATGTCTCAAGCATGGTAGATAAGAATGAAAATTATGGCAAAAATGGCAATGCAACAACTAATACAACAGTTATTCCTCCTTCTAAAAGAGTAACAAGGAGTTCTTCTTCAATTAAATGACGATGCTTACATGGAATGTTAGGGGGATGAACACTATATTTCGTATGAAGGAAGTGTTATCTCTCCTAAATTTCACTAAATCAACTTTGGTTGGTTTAGTTGAAACTAAACTGTCTTCTAATAATTTAGTTTTGTTTTCATCTGTGTTACCAAGCTCTTGGAGATATCTAACTAATAACTCTGCTCACTCTTCAGGAAGAATCTTACTTATATGGGATACAAATGTGTGGGATGTTATGTTAACATCATTTTCCTTTCAACATATGACTCTTAATGTAAGTAATAAAGGAGGCTTAGAGTTAATATTTTCTGTCATTTATGCAAGCAACTTATTTGCAGAGAGAATCACTTTGTGGGATAATTTGGCAAATGAAGCTTGTTTGATAAGTAAAGCCAGGATTTTAATAGGGGATTTCAATAATGTTTCATCTCCAAAAGATAAAAAAGGTGGATTAGCAGTACCTTTTCAGCAAATTAGAGAATTTCATAAATTTATATTGCAAGTATCATTATCTGAAATAAAACCTCTTGGGTTTAATTATACTTGGCGTAGAAAAGGAATTGCTACATGTATTGACAAAATTTTGGTAAATAATGATTGTTTGCATTTGTTTCTTAATATGAAAGCATTATCTTTTCCCCAGAAATCAAGTGATCATAATCCCTTAATGGTTGATCTTATTTCTACTCCAGAGGTAAAGGGATTTCCATTTAAATATAAAAATAATTGGCAATTTTTGGAAGGTTACAGTGTAGCAGTTCATAAAGGGCTCAATTCAGAAGTTTGGGGTTTTCATGGATACAAGTTCATGCAAAAGTTAAAAAATTGCAAAATTGAACTTAAAAACTGGAATAAACTGAGAGATAAAAAGCAACATGACCTTAGTTTAGCTGAAGAAGTTGCAAATCAATTAGAGAAAGCTGCTGATGATGATCCAGAAGACTGCATCCTCTATGATAACTACCTGTTGGCAAAAAAAGAAGTTCAGAATTTGCAAAAAATCCATTTCAAAGTATTTAGACAGCAAACAAAGGTCACTTGGCTTCAGCAATCTGATACAAACTCAAAGTTTATTTACTCCAGAATGTCAAACAGAAGATTTTTCAATCATATCAGGGCTTTAATTGATCAATCTGGAAATTTATTGTACAAGGCTGAAGAAATTGAAGCACAGGCTATTAATTATTTTCAAGGAATGTTTAATGGTGCTAGGAATTCATCTTTTCCTGATTTTACCCCAATTTCGACAATAAATTCAAAAGGGCAGGAATTTCTTCTACATCCTATTGATATTACAGAAATCAAGGGAGCTTTATTTTCAATAGATGATGAATCAAGTCCTGGGCCTGATGGAATTAATGCAAAATTCTTCAAAGTTCATTGGGATGAGTTAAAAAGTGATCTGTTATTGGCAATCTCGGATATATTTAGGTCAGGTATACTACCTAAGTCTATAAATCATACATTCATTACATTAATTCCAAAAAATGACAGACCATCAGAGATAGCACACTATAGACCTATATCATGCTGCAATGTCTATTATAAAATCTTTGCCAAAGTTTTATGTAATAGATTGAAACATTTCCTGCCTTATGTAATATCAGAAAATCAGAGTGCTTTTGTGTATGGTAGATACATTGGGGAAAATATTTTACTAGCACATGAGTTGTTGAGGGACTTCAAGAAAAAAGGAATGCCAAAAATGTGTGTAAAAATTGATCTGCAAAAAGCTTATGACTGTGTTAATAGAGAATTCATATGTTATATAATGTCCAAAATGAAGTTTCCTACACATTTCATAAACATCATCTATGAATGCATGTCAACAGCAACTTTTTCAATTATGATACAAGGTGTTCCTAAAGGGTTTATTACATCTAATAGAGGAATAAGACAGGGTGATCCCCTATCAGCTTATCTGTTTACAATTGCTATGCAATTTTTTTCCTATATGATGGATGAAGTAACTCAACAGAAGATTTTTCAGCCTAGCAATGCAGTTCAGCCTATAGTTTCACACCTCCTGTATGCTGATGATCTTATGATATTTGGTAAATCATGCAATTCTAATGCTCAGATACTCAAAAAGATTTTTCAAAATTTAAGCTTTTATGCAGGACTTAATGTAAATGCAAATAAGACTAAAGTCTTTTTTAGTCATTCAGTAACAAATTCAGATCAGATTTTGCAAACTCTGGGTTTTCAACAAGGGAATTTGCCAATCAAATATCTAGGGGTGCCTATATCAGCCAATTATCTACATTATTCAGAATGTAATTCTCTCATACAAAAAGTTCAGAATAAAATAAAAGGTTGGGAAACAAAACTGTTAAGTTTTGCAGGCAGAGCTGAATTGATAAATTCTGTTATCACTCCCATTATTTTATACTGGATTTTTATTTACCAACTCCCAGAATATACAATAGATAAGTTGCAATCTATTTGTGCTGATTTTTTTTGGGGGTTGCTTCTCATAAAGTGTCATGGCAAAAACTTTGTAGACCTAAATCTGAAGGTGGAGTTGGTTTGAAATTGTTGACAGACCTTAAGAAAGCTGCTTGTGTGAAACTATTATGGAGATTTTTTATCTAATTCATCACTTTGGAGTATATGGATGCACAATAGATACTGTAAAAAAGGATATTTTTGGACAATGGCTCAGGATAATAATGCATCTACAACTTGGAAGGCAATGTTAAAGTTAAGACCAAAGCAGCTATTTAACAAATCAATTGCAACACGGAAAGGCACATTACTGTGGCATGAACCTTGGATTAATTGTAAAAGCTTGGTGGACATACTTGGTTTTGACAGATTAAATCTTATTGGCAATTCAGAACAGAAAGTAAGTTGCATTATCAGAAATGAAAACTTCATACCTGAAATCCACCCAGCTACGAGGGAATTGATAGAAGAGATAAGTGCCATCCCTATTTTCCCTAATAATCTGCATGACAGATACGATTGGTGTGAAGGTGGACAATTCTCCTTTCATAAAGCCTGGAACCATCTACGAAATCATGAGCAACAGGATAAAGTTTTTTCTATAATTTGGCATGGGAAAAATAGTAAAAAAATGTCTTTTATAGCTTACCTTGCTTATATTGGCAGGTTAAACACGAAGGACAGGGTTCAACGCTACAGCAACCTCTCAGATCTGCTTTGCCCCTTATGCAATAACCACCCAGAATCAATAGAGCATATATTTTTTTCTTGTGATTATTCAGCTTTCATATGGCTTTCTTTGAAGAAAAAGCTGGATCTTTCGTTGAATTTAGAAGAGCTGAAAGAAGAAACGATGCAGATCTATGAAAATTTTAAGGAAAAGAATCAACTGAAGGACTTGGCGTGTGCTACCTTAACTTCAGCGATCTATTTCATCTGGAAAGAACGAAACTTGAGGACCTTTCATGGAAGAAAACTGGAAGCTTCGGACTGTCTTTGGAAAACTGAACGAGAGATTCAATTTCTGGTAAATTCTAATGGAAGTCGAAGTAAAAGGGATGGGAGAACTGATTCTGAACAGATGGGGTATAGAGCTTTGTGACACCGGATGACCTAGTGAATCGGTAGAGGATGAAGACAAATGAAGTCGGACTGGGCCTATTTGGGCTGTTTGGATTGATTGCGCTTTGTTTCAATTCCTTAGGCTTTATTTTGTTGTGTATAATTTCCTTTGTAAAGACAATGAGGGATTTTATGTTGTATACTTATTTTATAAGTACTCTTTTTCCTTATAAGGTACCCACTAGGGGGATTATAAGGTTTTGACGAGGCTTATAAAATAAGTTTTTATTGGTTTTAGCAATAAAGAGAACCAATTTTCAAAAATATATATATATATATATATATATATATATATATATACTAGGATGCAGACGGTGTTTAGTAGCACCCGACACCCGTCATCCACAGACCGTGGATGGCTTGTTTGTTAAATTGTTTGGTTGTGTACTTGGTTAGATTAATTGGTTTGAATTGAATTGTTTGGTGAAATGAAATTGATTTGATTGATGTGTGAATGGCGTGGGCCTTCACTAGACCGGGGATAAGGCTAGGCCTTGTCCCGTTTCTTGTATCATGTCGTTATGCCGCCGAAATTTTCTAAAAATAAGTTAGAAAAATAAAGATAACATTTTATTTAATAACTGAACCGAATAGAATATTCATAGGTTGAATAAAATAGTTTGATCGTTAAAAATATAATTTTTAACGTGAATGTGAATAAATAAATATTCATTTACAAACCGGACGATTTGTTTATGTACACCTATTTGAAGGACATTGATTGGGACGATAAATTTTACACATCGCCCAACTGCACAAATAAAAATTTCTATTTGATTGCTTGAAACCCCACACGGGCATTGGGATGATATTTGACGTACACTAATCCCGATTGTTTAGTTGTATGTCGATCGATTGATTGACAGGCTGTTATAAGCGTTGAATATTTATATTTGATGCTTATACAGTGTAGAATGCACTTTGGATGATGGTTGATTATTCATCGTTGTTGATATATACATGTGTTGTAGAAAATCCATATAATTAACATTATATGGTAATTGATTGGGCCTCATTCCAGTTTTAAAATAGAAATAATTGTAAAAGAAATATTTGAAATAGAATATTTGAAAATAGGAATATATGAAGCCGTATTGATTAGATTGACGCCATTTTGACGTGAACGATATTTATATCGATTTTATTCATTTTATAATGAACATCGAAAGTGATTTCAAAATCTGATATTTTGAAAAGAATTGAATAGAAATGAATTCGAATTTAAATTGAATATAAATGAATTCGAATTGAAATTAAATATAAATGAATTCGAATTGAAATGGAATAGAAATGAATTCGAATTGAAATTGAATTGAATTGAAAACGAACTGAAATTGAATTATAAATCAATTTGAATTGAAATCAATTTGAAATGAATTTAAACCAAATTTAAAAGGGAATATACAATTTTGATTTGAAATTGAATATGAAGTTGAAACTGTTTTGAAAATGAATTTAAAACGATTTATAAAGCACGTTTTGAATTGAAATCGACGAAGTATATATTATATATATTATATATATAATATAATGGCCTGAATAGAACGTGCCGCGCCGCGGCAGTTCGCGAATTTCGACCATTGACTTCGAACGGATATTACGGGAGATCCGACCGTCGGATTCTCCTAAAACCGGAACCGTTGGGTTCGTATCGAAAAGAGCTTTCTAACGAATATTAGAAATTTGAAATCTAATGATTGGATTTGTAATTATATCCAAATCAAATTTGTAAAAGGTCGCTGTAAGTGCAGTTCGATGGCCGTTGTTGGAAATCGACTGACGGGCCTTGATAAAATTATTAAAAATAGTAATAATTTATGTAAAATCATAAGAAATGATTTAGAAAGAATTGAGATGAAAACTCCATATTTAAAAAGATAAAAATAGATTTTTATCGAAATGAACTAGTTTTGAACTAGAATAAAAATTGTCTTTATTTTAAATAAATAAATTGAATTTGAAATGGATTTGAAAATAACCAGAATTTCCAATAATTGCATTGGAATATATTTGAATCGAAATTGTCTTCGGAATATTTCGATGTTGGATTTCGTGATTATACAAATGTCGTTATGGAAATTTGAAAGATATAGATATATATATCGTTATTTCCAATAAGATATTTGTTGGTCGTAGAATTTGATATTGAATATAAGCCGATATATTTTATATTCAGAGCCTTGTATTTAACATCAAATGTGATTTGGGTTTGTCGTGAATGGTGTCTTGACTAACACTGTTCTTGAACCCAGTTGAGAAAAGAATAAATCTTTTAATTTAAATTTAATGAAGTGTACCAATTAAATAATATTTAATTGGAATTGTATTGATATTGATTTTTGGGTTTATCGTGGACAGTGTTTTAAATAACACTCGTTCTTTAACCCGATAATTAATGGAATGTGACTTTGGGTTTATCGTGAACCGTGTTTTAAACGACACTGATTCTTTAACCCAGTTAACGATTAAAACTAAGTGGAGTTTTAATGAATCTTTAATTAGATTGAAATGATCGAGGATGGAGTATCACCAGTTTTGCTCCAGGCGTTAGTTAAATCTTTAATTAGATTTGAACATGAAATGGTAATTGAATTTACCGATAACACCGTGGTGTTAGATATGAAGTATAACCAGTTTTACTTCATGGGATGAATAGGTTGGGGTTGGGAAATTAAAACAAATGATTACTTCGGTAAGGTTCGCTAATCCCGACTAGTTTGAATTGATATTCAAAAGTAGATTCAAGAATAAATTGAAGGAATTTATCTTTGATAAAATTAATGGGAACCTTTCCCTATGGATGTGAAATTTAGAAACTAACTGTCGGTTAGCTAAGCAGAATGGTTTTCTGGATATTGATCTGATGTTGGTTTCGGCCTTCGGGGTTAATATTTGGGGAATTATTCTCTTGATTAATTTACGATTAGTGACTGATGAATTGGAATGAGGCGTATGTTGTGTTTGTGTAACACTTATTTAAAATATACGCGAGTTATTCGGGAAGACCGGGTTTATCCCATTCTGAATAACTGATACGACGATAAGTCGAAGATGAAGACGTTGGTCGAAGACCGGAGGTCTTCACGTCGTTTGGGTGATTACTGATGATCTTGATTGGGCTGTACACCCAAGAGGATGGAAACAGTTGGTGATCGTCCAGACGTACTTGGAGATCGATGGATATGAGGGGTACTAGGTACCTCCGGTTTCGTTCAGACCCATAACGGACTTGTAAATGGACTGTGTGTCTGACATTGGATTTTAGTCCGTGTGATTGATCTCTATTAAATATATATCTGTTTGGCGGCGGAGAATTTATTCTCTTGCTTAACGCCCTTCTCTGAGGCGTACGAGCTCAGGGGTTATATATTGATGGATATCAAACGCATGGAGTGAATTGCCTGTGTGGCATGCCTACGTGGCAAACGATCAAGGCTTCTGTTGAAAAGCAAAGTCTTGTGGTTGATGATCGAAGCACGGCCTTTGTGGCGTAGCTTTGTGTAACGTTTACTTCGCGAGTTTCGCACCCCGGTTGTGAACCAAAAACGGGAGAGGACCTCAGGGAGGGCATGCGTTTCTTTCTAGCTAGGGTGGTGTCAGTGACCTACCGGCCCTGACATTTATATACTTTTCACCTGTGTGGGTGTTGCTATTGCGAGGCGCCTCGGTTTGATCGGACGATCCGGGTCCGATGGAGTCATTCGTTGGCTCATTTGCGCCCCAAAGGGCGGGGAAACGTAGTGTTCAGGCATTTTAATCCACATCGGTGGACCGGCCCTGACGATCCAAGGGTCACTCGAGCTCTGATCCTAAGACATGGTAGGCTAGATTGTCGCGAATCGGTAGAGGACGATCCCTGGCCTCGGTTCATAGACGGAAATCCAATTTCCAAATACGTGACATTTGCGGTTTTATTTGTAAACCTATATATGGCGACATAGTGGCATGGGAAGCTCATGTCACCTATGATTGATACTTATGGTTTGAAGATTGTTTTATACACTATACACTGATAATAGTATCAAATGATTTGTTTTAAACGTATCAAGCATTCTTTGGCTGGTATAAGGGAAAACCCTATCCCCCGGCTTGCGTTGCATTGTGTGGTAGGACCTGGGTCTTATAACAGCTTCATTTTTCTTTATTTAGCATTGCGCTGTTTGTTTTATGCACTGGTATTCTTGGGAGGAAACCCGTTCAGCGTTAGCGGCGTGGTCCCTTGATACATCTGATTTAAAATAAATATTAATAACTGTTTTATTTCTCACACCAGTCCCATGACTGACCTAGAGTTTATTGTTTTAACCTAAACTCTGGGTGCCCTTATTTTGACATGGGCAGCTAGTAGTTTTGGTTTTGCAGATTTATATCCACAGGATCCTGGTTTACAGCTGGAATGATATCCGGAAAGCTTTGTATCCGTGTATCACTTCTTGTTGTGTATTGTATTATTTTCCGCTGCCATGTATTTAAATGTAATTTAAATCTCTGATATTTCTGTGTAATATTCATTTATACTCTGTATATTCTTGTAATGTGATGCATTGTTGTAATATACAATGAAATGTTCTTCCGTGTGCGTTCTGATTTGCCGTGTTCTCAAACGATAGGGTGTTTCGAACGGTCTGGGTCGGTTTAGCGACCGGTTCGGATCGAGCGAAATTCCTTGTCGTCACAGTGACCTTAACGGAGGTGGGGTGTTCAACTATGATATTATAAGTTATTTTAAGACTTTGATATAATGATATAATTTATGAAATGATACTTTTTAGAAAATTTATTTATTTTGTTTCCAATGTAAAATGTTTTATGCTATGTCTTATGAATATTAGTCTCTGTAAAGTTTTTATTATACTTAAACGTTCTACATTCCTTGGTATGACTTATTTAGGTAATGCTAAGGGGTATCTAGTATTACACTCCTTATGCAGTAGATTTGTTGATTTGACCTCCTAAATTCAGGTTACTGATGTAGTTTTATCTGGCTTCTAAATCTTGAAATCCTATGTCTTGGAGTAATACCAATCCCCTACTTAGGTAAAATCCCATCTTTGTCTCTATGCTCCAGAGTTGTACCATTTCCTACAACGGTATTAAGGTCCAAAAGAAAGAAAGATAAGGTTTCCTAGTATAATTGCATATGTTTTGGAGTATAGTACATACATATATATATATATATATATATATATATATATATATATATATATAGTTTTGAAAATCTTCTCAAATAACAAATACGTCTCTCATACATATATTTCCCCATAATCGGGTAACCTATGCTCTAATACAAAATGTTACAATCCTCCCGGAGTGGGCTTAAATTCAAACCTAGAAAAGGCCTATTGGAACCTAGAGCCACTCTTAACGAATCGTTGGTTCCTATAAGGATTAACTAGAACAGATATACAGATTAGTTTAAAACGAAAATCATAATCCCACACAACGGAAGGGATAAAATATAATAGCATAAAACAGATGTACCATTATTCCAAAACCAAATTTTCAATTACAACATATCTCACAGATAAATAGGTACATCAGTTATCATCTCAATTACATAAAAATAATAGTAATAAAGCAATTTCCATAATAAGTAAATCTTCATGAGACACCTCCTCCAAGCAATCATTCCTCATCCTTTATCAACAATCTCACATACTAACCTGATAATGTTTAAGAGGAAGGAGGTAAGAACATAAAGTTCTAGTGAATGAAATGCATATAAACTAAGAAGGATTATTTCATATATTTGGTAGTTATAAACTTTTCATGTTATGTCTACACGAAATACAAACACAACATAAACATATGAGGCGGACGTCCTAGAATTCACTTAAGGTCTATATGTAAATCTAAGGGAGAATATTGTTACAGCCACTTAATACCCCACGAGGCGGGCTATCCTACTCACTTAAGGCCATTCTTAAAATTTATTTAGGGTGGACTTCCCTACAGTCACTGAATACCCTATGGCGGACCCCTAGCCACTTAAGACTCTTTTCTAATCGTCAACGTCAAAAATAATAACTTTACTTATTAGTCAAGACGTAGTAATGACTACTTACTACCAGGATTGGGTCTGGAACATGGCTTTATCTAAGAAGAGCCCTACTGACGAACTCTCTTGTTACTATCTAGATGTTCTTACGGGTGAACTCCTAGTCACCTAATACTTTCCTTAGACGGTTGTTCCTTAGACTATATATATAATCCATCCTTAAGTTAGTCCTTAATAGCAACTATATAAGAAGAGGACATTACTTAGAGAACTACCTTACACATGTTACCATTTATTAGGACCATTTAATACCTTATATAAAAAAGGTGGACCCAACACCATTTAAATTCTTGAAGCGTGGTCCCCAAACTTAGGTTTTGAACCAAGGAGTGAACCTTAGGAACGAACCGGTCCTAACCACTTAATACCCAACAAGAGATAGGTCAGCCACATAATATCTTTTTCCCAAGGCAGATCTACTCTACACATAATATATATATATACACACACACTAGGCATCTTATATTAGGCTGACTACATGCAAATGCTGGATTTTAAGGGTGGTTCCGGATAGGCTTCTATTGCAAGTTGAGCCTAACCTCGTATCATAATGTATTAATTATAATGGTCCATGACACCTAGACCTCTCACATTTACTAGATTTAATTGTAGATGCTGGATGTGACGACCCGCCTTTTTGCCTGATTAAAACCAATAATTAAACCAACTTAAATTGATCAATAAGACGTATCGCATGTGGTAACAACGTATAAGAACTGAACAAAAGGACTTTTCATTAATATCATTACAGTATTATATCAGAGTTGAAATGACCCAAACTTCCCCGTGAAGGAAAGCATGGATTGAGTTGAGAACAAGCCACAAAGGGCACAAATAGAAGAACATTTCATTGCTTATTACAACAATTTCATCAGAATACAAGAATATACAGAGTATGAATAAATATTACACATTCGATAAATATCAGAGATTTACAAGTTACAATGCAGTAGAAAATAATACAAAACACAACTGAAAAGAATATACGGATAAAGAGCTTTCCGAATATCATTCCAGCTGTGAACCAGGATCCTGTGAATATAAATCTACAAAACCGAAACTACAAGCTGCCCATGCGGAAAATAGGGGCACCATAGTTTAGGTTGAAACATTAAACACCAGGTCAGTCATGTGACTGGTGTGAGAACTAAAACAGTTATTTAAAACTTCATTTTAAATCAGATATATCAAGGGACCACGCCATATAACACGGAACGGGTTTCCTCCCAAGAATACCAGTGCATATAACAAAACAATGCAATGTTTTTTGGAAAAATGAAGCTATTATAAGACCCAGGTCCTATCACACAATGAAAAGCAAGCCGGGGGATAGGATTTTCCCTTATAATAGCCAAACATGCTTGCTACGTTAAAACAAATCATTTGATACTATTATAAGTGCTTAGTGTATAAAATAACTTCAAATATAAAAATATCAATCCTAGATGGCATGGGTCCCATATATCATGTCGCCAATACTAGGATCTACAATCAAAACCGCAATTTCACGTATTGGAAGTTGGATTTCCATCTGTGAACCAAGGCAAGGGATCGTCCTTACCGCTTCGAGACGCTCTAGCCCGTGTCTCAGGATCAGAACGCATCGACCCTTGGATCGTTAGGGCCGCTCCACTCGATGTGGAATAAATGCCTGAACACTATGTTTCCCCGCCCTATGGGGCGTCAGTGAGCCAAATGGCTCCATCGGTCCCACATCGACCGATATAACCGTGGCGCCTCACAATCCGTCATCTAAGTAAGTAAAACGTCAGGGCTAGTAAAACGTTGATACTACTCCTAGCTAGAAGAAAATGCATTCCCTCCCTAATGTTCTCTCCCGTTTCTGGTTCACACCAGGGTGTGAGGCTTGCGAATTAACGCTACACAAAGATACGCTATATCAAAGCCGTGCTTTGCTCATCAACCACAAGACTCTACTTTTCAACAGAAGCCTTGATCATTTGAATCTCATCATGCCACACAGGCAATTCACGCTATGCAACCGATGTGTATCAATCACACAGAATGAAATCGGATGTCAGGCACACATCCATTTACAAGTTCGTTCTAGGTCTGAACGAAACCGGAGGCACCTTATTCCTCCCCTGTATGTATAATACAGGGGAGAGGTCCTCGCATATCTGGTCGATCTCCAAGTACATCGGGACGATCACCATTATTACCTTGTCTTGGGTGTACAGCCAAAATCAAGACATCAGTAATCATCCAAATGATGTGAAGACCTCCAGTCTTCAACCACCATCTTTATCCTCGACACATCGTCAAATAAGTTATTCAGAATGGGATAAACCCGGTCTTTCCGAATAACTCGCGTATATAATAAACGAGTGCTATAAAACACAACATACGCCTTATTCCAATCCAGAATAATCCTTTATTCAAATATTCTTATACTTTGGGAAAGGTTCCCATTAATTTTATCAAAGATAAATTCTTTAAATTTATTCTTTAATCTTCCTTTGGATATCATTTCAATCTAATTAAAAATGCATTAAAACTCCACTTGGTTTTAATCTTCCCAAAAATCAATATTAACGATTATTTAACTTGGGAAACCATATCCTGTCATTAACTGGGTTAAAGAACCAATGTCATTTAAAACATGGTTCACGATAAACACAAAATCACATTCCATTCCATCAGCCTTTGACCGTAAATTAACAAGTGAACAATTCCCTAAGTATTAACCCCGAAGGCATAACGAACATCAGATCAATACCCAAGAAACCATTCAACTTAACTAATCTCCAGTTAATTTCTGATTTTCTTAACTCCATTGGGTGTAATAATAGTATTATTAAAGGTACCATTCACAACAACCCAAATCACATTCCATTAATTATCAATCTTCGCGGAAAAACAAATCAATATATAATCGATATCAATTTCCATATCCGACCAATAATATAAATGGAATAACAGCAACGCCTCTTAAATTCCATATGTATTAACAGTCTTCCTCCATTGAAGTTTGCATCGATTATTATCAAATCGAATTCCATTCAATTCCAAATTAATATATTAAATTGGAAAACGTTACCTTGGAAAATTCCTGTTAAATTTAAATAAAAAGATTTATAAATCCCAAATCACATTTCACTGTAAATCGGGTTAAAGAACGAATGTCGTTAAAATCGCAGTTCACAATAAACCCAATTCACATTAGCCTCTAACCGTAAATCAGTAAGAGAACAATCCCCTAAGTATTAACCTCGAAGGCCGAAACCAACATCAGATCAATACCCAGGAAACCATTCAACTTAACTGATATCCAGTTAGTTTCTAATTTTCTTAACTCCATTCGGTTCGACAACAGTATTATTAAAGATACCATTCACGACGAACCCAAAATCCAATTTGATATTAAATACAAGGCTCTGAATAGAAAATATATCGGCTTATATTCAATATCAAATTCTGAAACCAACAAATATCGTATTGGAATAACGATATATATATATATATATATATATCTTCCAAATTCCTCCACAATCTCCGTATAATCAAGAAATCCCAATATCGAAATATTCCGAGCATAATTTCGATTCAAAACCATTCCAATTCATATATTGGAAATCCTAGTTATTTTTAAAACCATTTCAAATCCAATTTATTTATTTCAAAAATATTGAATTTATTATTCTAATTCAAAACTAGTTCATTTCGATAAAAATCTATTCTTATCTTTTCAAATATGGAATTTTTCATCCCAATTCTTTCCAAATCATTTCTTATGATTTTACATTAATTATTGATATTTTTAATAATTTTATCAAGGCCAGTACAGTCGATTTCCATAAATGGTCATCGAACCGCACTAACAGCGACCTTTTCCAAATTTGATTTGGACATTATTCCAAATCCAACCGTTATATTTCAAATCTCTAATATTCGTTAGAAAGATATTTTCGATACGAACCCAATGGTTCTGGGTTTTAGGAGAATCCGACAGTCAGATCTCCCGTAATGTCCATTTGAAGTTAATGGTCGAAATTCGCGAACTGCCGCAGCGCGGCGCGTTCTATTCAGGCCATTATATATAAATATATAATATTATATATTATATATATTTCATCGATTTCCATTTAAAACGTATTTTATAAATCGTTTTAAATTCATTTTCAAAATGATTTCAACTTCGTATTCAATTTCTAACCAAAATTGAATATTCCATATCATCGATATATAAATGATAATATTTTCAAAACATTAGATTTTGAAATCAATTCTTTTTCGATATCCATTATAAAAATGAATAAAATCGATATAAAAATCGTTCACGTCAAAATGGCGTTAATCTAATCAACACGCCATTATATATTTAAATATATCCGTGTCCATCCCAAATCGGACATCAAAATCAGATTTTGATTCTTTTCTGAATATTATTTTAAAATATTCGTTATTTTAAAATATTCATTCTTTCTGAACTGGAATCAGACGTAGAAAATTACCATATAGTTTGATTATATGGATTTCATACAATACATGTGTATAACAACAATGGTAAACAATCAACCAACATCCTGAGTGCATTCTACACTGCATAAGCATCAAATATAAATATTTAACGCTTACGCAGCCTGTCAATCAATCGATCGACATACAACTAATTATTGGGATTTGTGTATTTCTTGTATCATCCCGATACCCGTGTGGGTTTCAAACAATCAAACACAGGTTTTATTTGTGCAATTTGGCGATGTGTAAAATTTATCGTCCCAATCAATATCAGTAAAATGTGTGTACGTAAACAAATCGTCAGATTTGTTTATAAATATTTATTTTGTTCATATACACGTTTAAAAGTATATTCTTAACTATAAAATATTTATTCCATCCCACAATACACAATCAATTTTCACAACACAATCAATCAAACAAGTCGTTCATCGTCTGTGGACGATGGGTGTCAGATGCTGCTAAGCAACGTCTGCATCCTAGTATATATTTCAACTAGAAAATAAAATAAAAGTGAGAAGTTCTCACCTTTGGGATCCACTCCACCGTTTCATTTCTGAATGGCTTGGATTTGCCTAAAATTCAACGCAGTCTTTTCCACGCTATTCATATATAAAAAATCATAGTTTTATCACTTCATTCCAATAAATAAAAATCATATTTTTATTTCTACTTCATATATTTACAACGCATCTTTCTATATAAAAATTATATTTTTACTTTCTACTTCTTATATAAAGATCAAATTTTTATTTTCGCTACTTCAGAATGAAAATCTAATTTTTCTACAGTGAAAAATCTAATTTTTTTCTACAATGAAAAATTTAATTTTTCTTCTAATAAAAATCAAATCTTTATACTTTAACCATACATGTAAAAATTGAATTTTCATTGTTACTTTACATATATAAAAATCACATTTTTTTATCTTCACTTCATATATAAAAATTGTATATCTATCCTATCGCTACATATATAAAAATCAAATTTTTATTATCTATATAATATAAAAATCATATTTTTATTATTCCTATAATATAAAAATTATATTTTTATTATATCTATAATATGAAAATCATATTTTTAAACCATTACATTATATTTTCCTACTAAAATTAAAAGAATTTAAAACAAATAAATTAGAGGGCTTACATTTTGTTTTCATTGGTGGTGGGTAGCTAAGGGGCGGCACAGGTCGTCAGAGGGCGAGCAGGAGGGGGAGATTGGCGGGAGGCGGGCCCAAGAGGTGCGGCGATGGCGGTTGTCTTCGGGTTTGGCATGGTGGTCTTTCAGTGGGAGGAGGAGAGTGTGGCGGAGAAGAAGAGGGGCGTCGTGCGAGAGAAGGGGGGAATCGGAGGGCGCCCCCGGTTGTGAGGCTTGCTGCGGCGACGGCGGAAGGGAGGCGCCTGGGGATCGATTGCGGTTTTTTTTCTTCCTTTTTCTGGTTTGAGAATGAATGATATGGGGGGCGTTGACCAAGGTAAAGGGAAAAGGAGGGGAATATTATAAAATTAATCTATTTTATTTTATTTTCAAAAAGGCAACTTTTAAATTCGAACTCCAAATGAGACCTACCGCCTATCGTCTCAAGATAGTTACCTCCATTCCGAACACAATGGGATATGTATCGTAAGCCAATTCGACTGTTACGATCGGTTTTCGGCAAACTCAAAATATAAATCAATATATTGAATTTGAATGCCCATTTCAATTTACCGGGGCCACATACGGACTCTAAAAATTCCCGAAAAATATTTTCTAGCTTCGTATTGACGATACGACCCTAACAAAACTAATTTCGTCAAATTCTGAGACCATTTGAAAAATGGCCATTTTTTGGTCGATCGAAGTTAACTGAAACTATTAAAACACGTTTTCTTTTGCCACGCTCACATATTGATTCAGAAAATTATGAATTTTGAAATCTAGCAATAATTTGACATCCTGCATCCAACAAAAGTGGTTTCGTCGAAAATGGAGGTCGTTTGCAAAATTTCCATTTTTAAGGGCTATATTTCCATAGCGACTATTCTGAATTTTCAATTGGGCATAACTTTTTATTCCCGCTATGATATTTCAATTTTTCGGATTCGTCGGAAAGATATTCTCAAATAGATTCTAATATTTTTGGTTTCGCTAAAATCCAGTGTATTTTGAATCTTGAAAATTCATTTGAAATTTGAAATTGAATTTCAAACTACCGCGCCATTTTCAATTCCTTTTATAATTAAAAATAAATATTTATATTCTAACGTTGATTCAAATAAATATATATGTTCTAATTCTATTCAAAATAAATTTCTTGTCATTATTATTTAAAATAAATTATTTTAAATATTCAAAATTCATCAAAATTTCCGAAATAAAAATTTTAAATTGGTTCTGATTTTCCGGGTTATTACAATCTCCCCACTTAAAAAAATTTCATCCTCGAAAGGGGACGGAGCTGAAAGTTGTTTTACAAACTAACTCAACTTTCATTATTTCCATTATGGCTTAAGTTCTTCTTTTCAATTTCTAAGAACTTTTCAAATTTTTCAAAAATTTTCCTAACTCCCTAAATTTTGGAAAAATTTCGCCATAGCCTCCCCTGCACGGGAGCACCGGGAAAATCCCAAAATTTCCATATAGGCCTCTCCAATCCAAAAATAAAAAGAAATAGCCAATCGGCTCGTTAAATCATCCAAACCCAAAGAAATACAATAAACATGTACCTATTTGTCGGGCAAACAATTTTATTCCTCTGCTCTAGCCTCCTTGCAATTACCTATTCACACATATATATATGTACATGCAGTTTCAAACAATTTTCAATACAATTCAATATTTGGTTCAATTTGGCCTAAATTCACCTTTCTTTCATATGCTGGTTTAAATAGATAATCACACAACACAATCGACAATCAGCAATCAAGTAGTTGATTATCTTTTCAAATTCGTAACTTTGATATATAGTCAGAAATCGCATTTTTGGTGCCAAATCACAACAATAGACGCTATATAGTTTTGGTTCTCACACCAGTCAATTGGAAATATATAGATATCTCACTTTCGAAACTCGAACATAAACACTGATGATGAGATCTCAATCATCAGTATCTTCTTCGGACGACTAAAGTGTGCTTCTTTATCTATATAGTATATTAAAACTTCGAAAACACGTTTGCGAGGCGTATATGCAAAATCTTTATATATTGGATTATCCAAATTCAATACAAATAAATATTCAAATACGTCGAATATGGTTTAAATTTTCAAAACAAAAATTGTTTTCATTTTAAAAATAAACTCTTCACACTCGTTCTAGGATGCTACTGATCATGTCTCTAACGAGTCATTCCCATTGGATATTCCTAGTCCAATCTCTGATGAATTCTTTCATTCGGTTCTAATGTGTCTTGTTCTCGAGCTCTGTAAACCAGAACTCTGATACCAAATTGAAACGACCCGAACTTCCCCGTGAAGGAAAGCACGGATTGAGTTGAGAACAACCCACATCGGGACACAAATAGAAGAACAATTTATTTCTTATTGCAACAATTTCATCAGAATACAAGAATATACAGATTTTGAATAAATATTACACGTTCGATAAATATCAGAGATTTACAAGTTACAATGCAGCAGAAAATAATACAAAACACAACTGAAAAGAATATACGGATACAGAGCTTTTCGAATATCATTCCAGCTGTGAACCAGGATCCTATGAATAAAAATATGCAAAACCCAAACTACAAGCTGCCCGTGCGGAAAATAGGGGCACCCAGAGTTTAGGTTGAAACAATAAACTCCAGGTCAGTCATGTGAATGGTGTGAGAACTAAAACAGTTATTTAAAATTTCATTTTAAATCAGATATATCAAGGGACCACGCCATATAACATGGAACGGGTTTCCTCCCCAGAATACCAGTGCATATAACAAAACAGCGCAATGATTTTTGGAAAAAATGAAGCTATTATAAGACCCAGGTCCTATCACACAACGCAATGCAAGCCGGGGGATAGGGTTTTCCCTTATAATAGCCAAACATGCTTGGTACATTAAAACAAATCATTTGATACAATCATAGTGTATAAAACAACTTCAAATATAAATGTATCAACCCTAGATGGCATGGGTACCATATATCATGTCGTCAATACTAGGCTCTCCAATCAAAACCGCAATTGCCACGTATTGGAAGTTGGATTTCCATCTGTGAACCAAGGCAAGGGATCATCCTTACCGCTCCGAGATGCTCTAGCCCATGTCTCAGGATCAGAACGCATCGACCCTCGAATCGTGAGTGCCAGAACACTCGATGTGGATTAAAATGCCTGAACAGTGCGTTTCCCTGCCCTATGGGGCGTCAATGAGCCAATTGACTCTATCGGTCCCGGATCGACCGATATAACCGAGGCGCCTTGCAATCCATCATCCACATAAGTAAAATGTCAGGGCTAGTAAAATGCTGACACCACTCCTAGCTAGAAGGAAACGCATACCCTCCCTGATGTCATCTCCTATTTCTGGTTCACACCGGGGTGTGAGGCTCGCGAATTAACGCTACACCAAGCCACGCTATATCAAAGTCACGCTTTGCTCATCAACCATAAGACTGTGCTTTTCAACAGAAGCCTTGATCATTTGCATCTCAGCAAGCCACACAGGCAATTCACGCTATGCAACCAATGTATATCAATCACACAGAATGAAATCCGATGTCAGACACACATCCATTTACAAGTTCGTTCTGGGTCTGAACAAAACCGGAGGCACCTTATTCCTTCCCCATATGTCCAATACAGGGGATAGGTCCTCGCATATCCGGTCGATCTCTAAGTACGCCTGGACGAACACCACTTATTACCTTGTCTTGGGTGTACAGCCCAATCAAGACATCAGTAATCATCCAAACGATGTGAAGACCTCCGGTCTTCAACCACCGTCTTCATCCCCAACAGATCGTCGAATCAGATATTTATAATGGGATAAAACCGGTCTTTCTGAATAACTCTCGTATATAATAAACAAGTGCTATAAAACACAATATACGCCTTATTCCAATCCAGAATATTCCTTTATTCAAATATTCCTACACTTTGGGAAAGGTTCCCATTATTTATATCAGAGATAAATTCTTTAAATTTATTCTTTAATCTTCCTTTGGATATCATTTCAATCTAATTAAAGATGCATTAAAACTCCACTTGGTTTTAATCTTACCAAAAATCAATATTATTGATTGTTTAACTTGGGAAACCATATCCTGTCTATAACTAGGTTAAAGAACTAATGTCATTTAAAACACGATTCACGATAAACCCAAAATCACATTCCATTCCATCAGCCTTTAACCGTAAATTAGCAAGTGAACAATTCCCTAAGTATTAACCCCGAAGGCTGAAACCAACATCAGATCAATACCCAGGAAACCATTCAACTTATCTAATCTCCAGTTAGTCTATGATTTTCTTAGCTCCATTGGGTCTAAGAATAGTATCATTAAAGATACCATTCACACAACCCAAATCACATTCCATTAATTATGGAATCTTCACAGAAAAACAAATCAATATATAATCGATATCAATTTCCATATCCGACCAATAATATAAATGGAATAACGGCAACGCCTCTTAAATTCCATATGTATTAACATTCTTCCTCTGTAGAAGTTCACTTCGATTATTATCAAATTGAATTCCATTCAATTCCAATTTAATATATTAAATTAGAAAATGTTACCTTGGAAAATTCCCATTAAATCCAAATAAAAAGATTTATAAATCCCAAATCACATTTCAATGTAAATTGGGTTAAAGAACGAATGTCGTTAAAAACACAGTTTACAATAAACCCAATTCACATTAGCCTCTAACCGTAAATTAGTAAGAGAACAATCCCCTAAGTATTAACCCTGAAGGCCAAAACCAACATCAGATCAATATCCCGGAAACAATTCAACTTAACTAATCTCCAGTCAGTTTCTAACTTTCTTAATTCCATTCGGTTCAAGAACATTATTATTAAAGATACCATTCACGACGAACCCAAAATCCAATTTGATACTCAATACAAGGCTCTGAATAGAAAATATATCGGCATATATTCAATATCAAATTCTGAAACCAGCAAATATCGTATTGGAATAACGATATATATATATATATATATATATATATATATATATATATATATATATATATCTTCCAAATTCCTCCGCAATCTCCGTATAATCACGAAATCCAATATCGAAATATTCCAAGCATAATTTCGATTCAAACCCATTCCAATTCATATATTGGAAATTCTGATGATTTTTAAAACCATTTCAAATCCAATTTATTTGTTTTAAAAATATTGGATTTATTATTCTAATTCAAAACTAGTTCATTTTGATAAAATCTATTTTTATCTTTTGAAATATGTAATATTTCATCCCAATTCTTTACAAATCATTTCTTATGATTTAACAATAATTATTGATATTTTTAATAAATTTATCAAGGCCAGTACAATCGATTTCCATAAACGGCCATCGAGCTGCACTTGCAGCAACCTTTTCCAAATTTGATTTGGACATTATTCCAAATCAAACCGTTAGATTTCAGATCTCTAATATTCGTTAGAAAGTTCTTTTTGATACGAACCCAAAGGTTCCGATTTTAGGAAAATCTGACGGTCGGATCTCCCGTAATGTCCGTTTGAAGTCAACGGTCGAAATTCGTGAACTACCGCAGCGCGGCGCAATCTATTCATGCCATCATATATATATATATATATTATATATATATATATTTCGTCGATTTCCATTTAAAATGTATTTTATAAATCGTTTTAAATTCATTTTCAAAACGATTTCAACTTCATATTCAATTTCTAATCAGAATTGAATATTCCATATCATTGATATATAAATGATAATATTTTCAAAACATTAGATTTTGAAATCAATTCTTTTTCGATATCCATTATAAAAGTGAATAAAATTGATATAAATATTGTTCATGTCAAAATGGAGTTAATCTAATCAACACGGCTTTATATATTTAAATATATTCGTGTCCATCCCAAATCGGACATTAAAATCAGATTTTGATTCCTTTCTAAATATTATTTTAAAATAATCGTTATTTTAAAATATTCATTCTTTGTGAAATGGAATCAGACACAGTCAATTACCATATAATTTGATTATATGGATTTCATACAATACATGTGTATAACAACAACGATAAACAATCAACTGACATCCAGAGTGCATTCTACACTGCATAAGCATCAAATATAAATATTTAACGCTTATACAGCTTGTCAATCAATCAATCGACATACAGCTTATTATTGGGATTAGTGTATGTCCAATATCATCCCAATACCTGTGTGGGGTTTCAAATAATCAAACACAGGTTTTATTTGTGCAATTGGCGATGTGTAAAATTTATCGTCCCAGTCAATATCAGTCAAATGTGTGTACATAAACAAATCGTCCGACTTTTTTATAAATAATTATTTTATTCATATACACATTTAAAATTATATTCTTAACTATAAAATATTTATTCCATTCCACAACACACAATCAATTTTCACAACACAATCAATCAAACAAACAAGTCGTCCATGGTCTATGGACGACGGGTGTCCAGTGCTGCTAAGCACCGTCTGCATCCTAGTATATGTTTCAACTAGAAAATAAAGTAAAAGTGAGAAGTTCTCACCTTTGGGATCCACTCCACCGTTTCATTTCTGAATTTCTGAATGGTTTGGATTTGCCCGAAATTCAAAGCAGTCTTTTCTAAGCTGTTCATATATAAAAAGTCATATTTTTATCGCTTCATTCCAATAAATAAAAATCATATTTTTATTTCTACTTCATATATTTACAACGCTTCTTTCTATATAAAAATTATATTTTTATTTTCTACTTCTTATATAAAGGTCGAATTTTTATTTTTGCTATGTCAAAATGAAAAACTAATTTTTCTACAATGAAAAATCTATTTTTTTCTACAATGAAAAATTTATTTTTTCTTCAATTAAAAATCAAATCTATATACTTTAATCATACATCTAAAAATCGAATTTTTATCGTTACTTTACATATAAAAATCACATTTTTATATCTTCACTTCATATATAAAAATCGTATATTTTTCCAATTGCCACATATATAAAAATCAAAATTTTATTATCTGTATAAAACAAAAATCATATTTTTATTATTCCTATAATATAAAAATCATATTTTTATTATTCCTATAATATAAAAATCATATTTTTATTATCTTCATAATATGAAAATCATATTTTAAACCATTACATTTTATTTTGCTACTCAAATTAAATGAATTTAAAACAAACAAGTTAGAGGGCTTACATTTTGTTTTCGTTGGTGGTGGGTAGCTGAGGGGCGGCTCAGTTCGTCGGAGGGCGAGCAAGAGGGGGTGTAACAACCCGTATTTTTGAATAACATGTTATAACATAATTGGAGGCAGAATTAAACTGTAAAATCTGAATCAAGGGAAACGGGCTATGCCATTGCGTTTGTCTCGGAAAAATACGCGAAATAGAGTCCGAGTTTTCGAAAATCGAAGTCCGTATGACCAAGATATGGCCTCGCGAACTTTCACGAAAAATTCCCAAATTAAAGTATACTTAATTAAGTGAAATGGGTTGCGCAGAGAAATATATATATATATTGATATATATATATATATATATAATTGAAAATTAAATAAATAAATATGCAAAAATGTCCAAAACAACGAATTGGGAGAGGGGAATAATCGAACCGGCCGATTTTTGAGGTCGACCCGAGCTTGCTGGGTCGACTAGGGGTTAATCCAGGGTGTTTGGCTGTTAACCCGTGGGCCGATTCGCTCAAATGCAGATTTTGCATTTGAATGGTTCTCATGGTCCATCTTTAATCTAAAGGCCCTAGATGGTTCCTACACTTGACTTCTTCCCCAAGACATGCTTTGATGGCTTGGATTGAATCTAGGGTTAATCCTATGGCCTAAAACACTTGCCTAATCTATAAATAAGACCCTAACCTACCCTAAATCATCAATATTCATTCATACAACTAAACTATGGCAAAATCAATCCTCTCATGGCCTCCACTCTCTTCATAAAATTCCTAAATAAATTCCTAAGTGATTTTCCATGCATACAAGTGTTTTCAAACTTGTATGAGCATCATTAGCTTGCATTCAAGTCAAGTTTATATATTTGCATCATAAAGAAAGAGTCTTGATCATTTTGGCTCAAGGGTTTTGCTTGCATTTTGGGTTTAATTGATTTCATAAGGGCTTTGTCATATTTTTTTGACTTCCTAAGCATTGTAAGCCCTATTCTACTTTCATACTTAAACTCTAAAGTTAAATGTATGATATGCAAGTTTATATGCAAGTTTATCATGTTGTGATATGCAAGTTTATCATGTTGTGATATGCAAGTTTATATGCAAGTTTATCATGTTGTGATATGCAAGTTTATATGCAAGTTTATCATGTTGTGATATGCAAGTTTATATGCAAGTTTATCATGTTGTGATATGCAAGTTTATATGCAAGTATGCCAAGTTATGTTATGCAAGTTTGGGTTGAACATTTTGTTCATGCTATCATGTTATGCAAGCTTATTTTGGGTTTATGAACATAAAGCTTTAATCTTTATGCCAAAGGTTGCATTTTAGCAACATGTAAGTTATCATATCTCTTATGATAACTTGCATGTGAGGCTAAATGCGAACTTATGGCCATCTCTACATGTCATTTAGCACCATGTATCACCAATATGCTAAGTTTGGTTTTATGCATGCTTTTGAGGCCTAAAAATGTAATATGCAAGTGTATGAACATATGAACATTTCATATGCCACCATGTTAAGCCTGTGGCTTCAATACCTTTATGTCATGATTATGCCAAGTTCCCTCTTTCTATCCTTTATGTGCTATTGCAATATGTAAGCGATGGGATTGCGTTTGGGGTTGGGTAAACTTAAAAGACATAAAACATAAGCTTAGGAATTTACCTATTAAGTTAGGTCTACCCATTGGGAATTTACGTATTAAGTTAGGTCTACCCAATTGCTTGAAAACTTGTAACATGTTTTGGAAACATGATGGACATGACACTTAGAAAAGATAAGTGTGGCCAACTCGAGGTTGGGTTGAGTTTGTAGCATAAACCTACCCGGAACCGACCGGCTTAACTAGTTGCTACAAACAATAGGACCCAATGTGAGAAGTTGGTCATGTTGTACCTTGAACCCGAGGTTAGACCAAGTTGTGGTGTGAAGCTACCCGGACCCGCCCGGCTTAACCAGTAACCACAACAAGGTCTAATGTGAGAGGTTAAGGCGCATTAAATTAATTAATGCCTCGTGATTAGGGTTAAGTCATGGTCCACTTAATACTTAACCAATTTGGGCTTGGTAGATTAATCGGGGTTAAGTCGTGAACTCATCGTTACACTTAACCAAGTTAATCCAGGATTAGCAAGAGGGTTAAACCGTACTTAACCCACTAGAAAAATCCTAGCAATGGGGGCCCACTCCAGCAGTAATCCCAAGTTAGTATCATCATGACCCTAGGGACTAGGCTAGGGTGGGGGCACGATTACTGGACTGGAGGTAAGTGACCAAAAGCGACGGCAGAGGGTACGCCGGTGTAGTTCCGGGCGGTCTCTGGTCGTGCACATAGTCCGTAGCCGGAGAAAACATGCACGGGTACCAGTAGATCGGGACTATGCACTCATGTTCATGGTGTCCAGGGGTTGACACCCTAGGGCTTGATACACCCCAAGGGTGGACCCGACATAGTTCGACTACAATTATGATTGGGCCGTATTGACACCAACACGTGACGAGTTAGGCTTAGAAAGCCGATCGACTAGACCGTTGGGTTGGACCTTGTATTAGGGTCATTTCATGTTATTGGGCCAAAGCTTGGGCCAAGGGATCAATACTTGTTTATTCAAGTCATGTTAGTTTGCTAGTACACCTGTGGTGCAAAACCTTAATCCTGATTATGCGATGACACCTTTATCTACCTTGTTAGTTAATCATCATGCTAGTATATTGTTATCCTTATGATCATCCCTGCTGCTCATGCCAGTTAACTTTATCAGTTTACATTGATTGTAGTAGGGCTTACTCAGTCTTTTTGACTGTCCTGTTTTCTTTCGCCTCTTTTCTTCCGTTTCCCCCCCCCCTAGGTTCTCAGGGAAGGAATACTGGAGCTTAGCTTGGATTTCGGATTGCTTGCTTGTGGGATTTCAGCTCATGTACGGTTTCGACATGAAGCTGGCTATGGTTACCACTTAATTGGGGATAGCACTTATTTATTTCAGTTTTTCAGTTGATGTTGTTTTATCTAGACTTGTTTATTTGGAAAGCTATGTTGTACCAGACTTGTTTTGAAATGTTTTGAAATCTTCCGCTGTTTTATCTATGTTATTTACTCTGTTTACATATATACATATGTTCTTGTTCTGCCTTGATATATCATTATGCATGTTTACCTGATTCAAACGCCCCTCCAAAGTCAGAGTGCTTGCAAGAGCCACCCTGGTGGAGGTGGGGTGTTACATTTGGTATCAGAGCAAATGGTTTACGAGAAGGAACAAAAAGGTTTTTAGAAAACTTTTGGAAAACTATTTTCAAAACCAAGAATAAAGTATTTTCCAAAGAAAAGTCTAGTTTATTTTAAAGGCTATTCCCCAAAAAGCCATTAGCAAAATTCCTTCGTTTTTCTCCATTCTGAATCTGTCTTTTTCTTCGTTTTCAGTATGGCCGATAACTTTGCTATTCCGGAGGGAGTACACGTACCTGTTTGGTATAGGAGGCTTTTGGAGGCTAGGGCGACCGAAGCCGGTCCCGCAGATGTTCCTCCTCCTCCTCCTCCGGTGGTTAATGTTCCTCCTCCTCCTGTCGCTGAGGTTCCTCTTCCTCCTCCCCCTCAGCATCCTCAAGTGGACTTCGCAAAGACTTGCAAAGATTTCAAAGCAATGGGTGGCAAGAACTTTCAAGGCACTGAGACTTTTGTAGAGGCCAGAAATTGGTTGAAAGAGACCGAGGATTTATTTGCTATCTTTGGGATAGACGATCAGAGGAAGCTCTTGTTGGCAGTTTGGCTTATGAAGGATGAAGCCGCTTATTGGTGGGAAGTCACCAATGGTACTAGGCCTGTTGAGACTTGGGCCGATTTCAGGGCAAGGTTCATGCTTAAGTTTCTATCTTCTGCTGAGGAGAATCTGCAAATGGAGAGGTTCATAACTTTGAAACAAGGAGATATGTCTGTCAAAGAATATGTGAACAAGTTCAACCAGTTAGCTCGTTTTGGCTTGGATATGGTGAATACTCCTCAGAAGAAGGCTCTTCGTTTTGCTAGAGGATTGAATGAGCCGTTGCAGGGATTGGCTATGTCACATATTCCCCATGGGGCCACGTTTGAGAGTTTGGTTGATATGGCGTTACTTCAGGGAGATGTCAAGAAAGAAACCAAGATGAATGATACTCAAGCCAAGAAGACTGATTCCCAGGGAAAAGGAAATCAGGGAAATCCAAGTGGTCAGAGCAGTCAAGGCAATCAGAACAAGAACAAGAGTCAAGGCAACAAGGGGAACAACAACAAGGGCAATAACAACAAGGGCAAGAACAACAAGGGGAAGTGCCATTATTGCGGTTCAGTTGGGCATCTTATTAAGGATTGTAAGAAGAGGAAAAGGAAGAATGTTGAATGCTTTTTCTGCGGTGAGACTGGACATTTCAGTAAGGATTGCCCGAGGAAGCAAGGGCAAGGCCAGGGTCAGACTCAGCGTGCTGGACCTTCAGGAGGGCAAGTGCATGCTCTCAATGTCGCTCCAGTTCCCGATCGAGGTAGTATTTCTGTTGAGAGCCTTGTATATATTTCTGATTTTCCAGTTCGTACCTTGTTTGATTCTGGTGCATCGCATAGCTTTATCTCATCTGATCTTGTTGATAGTTTGCACCTTAGTACTAGCTTGGTAGATGATCCCGTCTGTGTCTCAAATCCTATTGGGGGTTCCGCCCATTTGTCTATGATATGTGGGGATTTGAGGATCTCTATACTGAGTGTAGAGTTCTTGTGCAGTGCTTATGTTCTTGGTTTTAGGGGATACGGATTGATATTGGGCATGGATTGGTTGTCCAGATATGGAGCCATTCTTGATTGTGAGCATAGGGTTGTGAGGCTCGTGACTCGCCTCGGAAACACCCTAGAGATTTCTTGTGATCCGAGAGGTCCCGTCATGTTGTGCTATCTGGAATCACTCGACTCGTCAATGGAAACTCTTCAGTCTGTGAGAGTGGTTCGAGAGTATCCGGATGTTTTCGATGAAGTTAGGGGGTTGCCCCCTAAGCGAGAGATTGATTTCCGCATTTATCTGGTGGATAATGCAAAGCCTGTTTCTTTGCCCGTTCGGCACATGGCTCCGCGTGAAAGGCGGGAGCTAAGTAAGCAAGTGAAAGAGTTGCTTGAGAAGAACTTCATTAGACGAAGTATATCTGAATGGGGAGCGCCTGTGGTATTTGCTACCAAGGCGGATGGTTCTCTCCGACTTTGCGTTGACTATCGAGAGGTGAATAAGCTGACTAAGAAGAACAGACACCCGTTACCGAGGATTGATGATCTCTTTGACCAGCTTGTCGGTGCTTCTGTTTTCTCTCAGCTTGATCTTGCTACGGGGTTCCATCAGCTCAGGGTAGCTGAAGATAGTATAGACAAGACTGCGTTCAGAACTCCAGATGGATTCTTCGAATGGCTTGTCATGCCGTTCGGCTTGACTAATGCACCCGCATATTTCGTGGACTTGATGAGAAGGGTGTTCAGGGAGTTCTTGAACAAGTTTGTCGTGGTCTTCGTAGATGATATTCTGATCTTCTCTAAGGATGAGGAAGAGCACGCAAGGCATCTCATGGAGGTGATGGATACGCTTAGAGCGCATCAGTTGAAGGCCAAGTTCTCCAAGTGTCACTTTTGGAGAAGGGAAATTAGATTCCTTCGGCATATAGTATCTAAGCAAGGCTTAGCGGTGGATCCCGCTAAGGTAGTGGCAGTTCAGGATTGGAAGACTCCAAGGAATGCAACCGAAGTGAGAAGTTTTCTAGGTCTTGCGGGTTTTTACCGGAAGTTCATCAAGGACTTCGCAAAGATATCCTCTCCTCTCACTAAATTGACGAAGAAGAATTTAGTTTTTGCTTGGAGCATAGAATGCGAGCTTGCTTTTCAGAAGCTCAAGAGAGCCCTCACATCAGCACCTGTTCTAGCTTTGCCCGATGGAGGGAAGTTATTTACCGTATACACCGATGCATGTGGCACGGGGTTAGGAGTTGTTCTTATGCAAGAAGGAAGAGTGATATGCTTTGGCGGTAGACAACTCAAAGTGCATGAGAAGAATTATCCCACTCATGACTTAGAGTTGGCAGCAATAGTATATGCACTCAAGGCTTGGCGCCATTATCTTCTGGGAGAAAGATTTGAGCTTTATACCGATCACAAGTCATTGAAGTATCTCTTTTCTCAGAAGGATCTGAATATGAGGCAACAAAGATGGATGGAATTCTTGGCGTCCTAAGATTTTGAGATAGCTTATACCCCTGGCAAGGGGAATGTGGTAGCAGATGCATTGAGTAGAAGAAGGTTGACCCTAAGTCCTCTATTCGTTGAGATGAAGAATTTAGAGTATGTGGCAACCTTTGATTTCTCTTTGGCGATTGAGTCGATGACCGGTTCTTTAGCATCTCTGGAACTCAGACCTACCCTTCTTGATCAAGTTGGGGATATGCAGAGAGAAGACCCTCAAATAGTTGAGATTATGGATAAGCTAATTCGAGGAGAGACGTCTAGTCATCTCGCTCGATATTCTATTGATGACAAGGGTTGGCTGAGGAGAGACGGAAGGTTATGTGTTCCAATGGTAGAAGATCTAGTAAGAAGAGTTCTTGAGTAAGCGCATCGCTCTAAGTTGACTATACATCCGGGCGGAGATAAGATGTATAAAGATATGAAGCGCATTTTCTTTTGGCCTGGGATGAAGAAGGATGTGGCAGAATTTGTCTCTAGATGTATCATTTGCCAGCAAGTTAAGGCCGAGTCGAAGAAGCCCGGTGGGCTATTGCATCCTCTAGACGTTCCACTATGGAAGTGGGAGAGTATTTCCATGGATTTTATCGATGGGCTACCAAGGTCAAGGAACGGGAATACGAGCATTTGGGTTATTGTGGATAGACTTACGAAGAGTGCTCATTTCATTCCGATGAAGAGCAAGAGGACCGCATCTTGGCTAGCGTCTGTATATCTTCGTGAGATTGTGAGACTACATGGAGTCCCTTCTAGTATAGTCAGTGACCCCGACCCAATCTTTACAAGTCAATTCTGGAATAGCTTGCAAGAAGCTATGGGCACAAGGTTGAATCTAAGTACGGCTTATCACCCACAGACGGACGGTCAAACCGAAAGGGTGAATAGGGTACTCGAGGATCTGTTGAGGCTTTGTATTCCGGATTTTGGTGGTACTTGGGAAGACCATCTTCCTCTTGTTGAGTTTGCATATAATAACAGTTATCAGGCAAGCCTAGGGATGGCACCATTTGAAGCTTTATATGGGAGGCCGTGCAAGTCGCCTACATGTTGGTGGGAGACTACAGATGAGCTTATACTTGGGCCTGATATGATCAGAGATACATCCGAGAAGATCGAGTTGATTCGGAGACGGATGAAAGCGGCCCAAGACCGACAGAAATCCTATGCTGATAAGCGAAGAACGGATTTGGAGTTTGATGTTGGGGATATGGTTTTCGTGAAGGTTTCTCCTTTGCGGAATGTCGTCCGATTTGGAGCTGTTGGGAAGTTGGCACCGAGGTTTGTTGGACCATTCCCTATTATAGAGAGGATCGGGCAGATGGCTTATAGAGTGAAGTTGCCCGAGAAGCTTGCTGGAGTACACGATGTTTTTCATGTCTCGCATCTCCGGAAGTGTTTACATGAATCAGCAGAGGTTGTTGAGCCAAGTGTTCTAAAAGATGTAGAAGTGGAGAAAGAGGCTACCTTGAGGAGAGCGCCGATTCGTATCTTGGGGACGGAGACCAAGAAGCTAAGGAATCGAGAGGTCAAATTGGTGAAGGTTCAATGGGGTGAAGCCGAAGAAGACGCAACTTGGGAAACCGAGGAGAAGATGCGTGGGCTTTATCCATTCGTTTTTGAGGGTACACTCTCAATCTCTTTTCTTTGTTAGCATATCTTTCTCTTTGCTATCCATGTTTATCTAGTTTATCGTGTTAATCTTGTCATGAGAACCTTAGGTAGAAACCCTTTGGATGAAACATGTGTTTGAAACATGTTATGCTTGATGGTTGCAAGAGGTTGCAAGTGTTTGCAAGTGGATACTCGTGGATGCATAATACACGTTAGGCACTAAGATCGGCTCACACACTTTCATACCGCATATGCATGAGTGTTTATGCTTATTCATGGATGAAAACTTGTTATGCTATCACGTGGATGTTGCATATGGATGAATGTTATGTGCACTCATGTAGAGATTATAAATTATGTTAGGAATTTGCATACATATGGACTCATTTCACTAACATAATTTATAATCTCTACATGAGTGCATATAACATTCATCCATATGCAACATCCACGTGATAGCATAACAAGTTTTCATCCATGAATAAGCATAAACACTCATGTATATGCGGTATGAAAGTGTGTGAGCCGATCTTAGTGCCTAACGTGTATTATGCATCCACGAGTATCCACTTGCAAACACTTGCAACCACTTGCAACCATCAAGCATAACATGTTTCAAACACATGTTTCATCCAAAGGGTTTCTACCTAAGGTTCTCATGACAAGATTAACACGATAAACTAGATAAACATGGATAGCAAAGAGAAAGATATGCTAACAAAGAAAAGAGATTGAGAGTGTACCCTCAAAAAGGAATGGATAAAGCCCACGCATCTTCTCCTCGGTTTCCCAAGTTGCGTCTTCTTCGGCTTCACCCCATTGAACCTTCACCAATTTGACCTCTCGATTCCTTAGCTTCTTGGTCTCCGTCCCCAAGATACGAATTGGAGCTCTCCTCAAGGTAGCCTCTTTCTCCACTTCTACATCTTTTAGAACACTTGGCTCAACAACCTCTGCTGATTCATGTAAACACTTCCGGAGATGCGAGACATGAAAAACATCGTGTACTCCAGCAAGCTTCTCGGGCAACTTCACTCTATAAGCCATCTGCCCGATCCTCTCTATAATAGGGAATGGTCCAACAAACCTCGGTGCCAACTTCCCAACAGCTCCAAATCGGACGACATTCCGCCAAGGAGAAACCTTCACGAAAAACATATCCCCAACATCAAACTCCAAATCCGTTCTTCGCTTATCAGCATAGGATTTCTGTTGGTCTTGGGTCGCTTTCATCCGTCTCCGAATCAACTCGATCTTCTCGAATGTATCTCTGATCATATCAGGCCCAAGTATAAGCTTAACTGTAGTCTCCCACCAACATGTAGGCGACTTGCACGGCCTCCCATATAAAGCTTCAAATGGTGCCATCCCTATGCTTGCCTGATAACTGTTATTATATGCAAACTCAACAAGAGGAAGATGGTCTTCCCAAGTACCACCAAAATCCAGAATACAAAGCCTCAACAGATCCTCGAGTACCCTATTCACCCTTTCGGTTTGACCGTCCGTCTATGGGTGATAAGCCGTACTTAGATTCAACCTTGTGCCCATAGCTTCTTGCAAGCTATTCCAGAATTGACTTGTAAATATTGGGTCACGGTCACTGACTATACTAGAAGGGACTCCATGTAGTCTCACAATCTCACGAAGATATACAGACGCTAGCCAAGATGCGGTCCTCTTGCTCTTCACTGGAATGAAATGAGCACTCTTCGTAAGTCTATCCACAATAACCCAAATGCTCGTATTCCCTTTCCTTGACCTTGGTAGCCCATCGATAAAATCCATGGAAATACTCTCCCACTTCCATAGTGGAACGTCTAGAGGATGCAATAGCCCACCGGGCTTCTTCGACTCGGCCTTAACTTGCTGGCAAATGATACATCTAGAGACAAATTCTGCCACATCCTTCTTCATCCCAGGCCAAAAGAAAATGCGCTTCATATCTTTATACATCTTATCTCCGCCCGGATGTATAGTCAACTTAGAGCGATGCGCTTCCTCAAGAACTCTTCTTACTAGATCTTCTACCATTGGAACACATAACCTTCCGTCTCTCCTCAGCCAACCCTTGTCATCAATAGAATATCGAGCGAGATGACTAGACGTCTCTCCTCGAATTAGCTTATCCATAATCTCAACTATCTGAGGGTCTTCTCTCTACGAAGCCCCAACTTGATCAAGAAGGGTAGGTCTGAGTTCCAGAGATGCTAAAGAACCGGTCATCGACTCAATCGCCAAAGAGAAATCAAAGGTTGTCACATACTCTAAATTCTTCATCTCAACGAATAGAAGACTTAGGGTCAACCTTCTTCTATTCAATGCATCTGCTACCACATTCCCCTTGCCAGGGGTATAAGCTATCTCAAAATCGTAGGACGCCAAGAATTCCATCCATCTTTGTTGCCTCAGATTCAGATCCTTCTGAGAAAAGAGATACTTCAATGACTTGTGATCGGTATAAAGCTCAAATCTTTCTCCTAGAAGATAATGGCGCCAAGCCTTGAGTGCATATACTATTGCTGCCAACTCTAAGTCATGAGTGGGATAATTCTTCTCATGCACTTTGAGTTGTCTACCGCCAAAGCATATCACTCTTCCTTCTTGCATAAGAACATCTCTTAACCCCGTGCCACATGCATCGGTGTATACGGTAAATAACTTCCCTCCATATGGACTCATTTCACTAACATATTTTGCATTAAGGGGGTTTACTGAATCAGTAACCTCCTGATTTTCGCATTAGATAAGTACATATACACACACCTTTGCATATGATCATACAGAATTTAGAACCTTTTAAGGACAATGATTGCTCGTGGATGATGTTTTGAGTAGATGGATGATGGATGGTAGGATACGTTCTTCCTAACTTGGAGATTTCGGGGACGAAATCCTTTAAGGAGGGAAGAATGTAACAACCCGTATTTTTGAATAACATGTTATAACATAAATGGAGGCAGAATTAAACTGTAAAATCTGAATTAAGGGAAACAGGCTATGCCATTGCGTTTGTCTCGGAAAAATACGCGAAATAGAGTCCGAGTTTTCGAAAATCGGAGTCCGTATGACCAAGATATGGCCTCGCGAACTTTCACGAAAAATTCCCAAATTAAAGTATACTTAATTAAGTGAAATGGGTTGCGCAAAGAAATATATATATATATTGATATATATATATAATTGAAAATTAAATAAATAAATATGCAAAAATGTTCAAAACAGCGAATTGGGAGAGGGGAATAATCGAACCGGCCGATTTTTGAGGTCGACCCGAGCCCGTTGGGTCGACTAGGGGTTAATCCAGGGTGTTTGGCAGTCAACCCGTGGGCCGATTCGCTCAAATGCAGATTTTGCATTTGAATGGTTCTCATGGTCCATCTTTAATCTAAAGGCCCTAGATGGTTCCTACACTTGACTTCTTCCCCAAGACATGCTTTGATGGCTTGGATTGAATCTAGGGTTAATCCTATGGCCTAAAACACTTGCCTAATCTATAAATAAGACCCTAACCTACCCTATATCATCATTATTCATTCATACAACTAAACTATGGCAAAATCAATCCTCTCATGGCCTCCACTCTCTTCATAAAATTCCTAAATAAATTCCTAAGTGATTTTCCATGCATACAAGTGTTTTCAAACTTGTATGAGAATCATTAGCTTGCATTCAAGTCAAGTTTATATATTTGCATCATAAAGAAAGAGTCTTGATCATTTTGGCTCAAGGGTTTTGCTTGCATTTTGGGTTTAATTGATTTCATAAGGGCTTTGTCATATTTTTGTGACTTCTTAAGCATTGTAAGCCCTATTCTACTTTCATACTTAAACTCTAAAGTTAAATGTATGATATGCAAGTTTATCATGTTGTGATATGCAAGTTTATATGCAAGTTTATCATGTTGTGATATGCAAGTTTATATGCAAGTTTATCATGTTGTGATATGCAAGTTTATATGCAAGTATGCCAAGTTATGTTATGCAAGTTTGGGTTGAACATTTTGTTCATGCTATCATGTTATGCAAGCTTATTTTGGGTTTATGAACATACAGCTTTAAGCTTTATGCCAAAGGTTGCATTTTAGCAACATGTAAGTTAACATATCTCTTATGATAACTTGCATGTGAGGCTAAATGCGAACTTATGGCCATCTCTACATGTCATTTAGCATCACGTATCACCAATATGCTAAGTTTGGTTTTATGCATGCTTTTGAGGCCTAAAAATGTAATATGCAAGTGTATGAACATATGAACATTTCATATGCCACCATGTTAAGCTTGTGGCTTCAATACCTTTATGTCATGATTATGCCAAGTTCCCTCTTTCTATCCTTTATGCGCTATTGCGATATGTAAGCGATGGGATTGCGTTTGGGGTTGGGTAAACTTAAAAGACATAAAACATAAGCTTGGGAATTTACCTATTAAGTTAGGTCTACCCATTGGGAATTTACGTATTAAGTTAGGTCTACCCAATTGCTTGAAAACTTGTAACATGTTTTGGAAACATGATGGACATGACACTTAGAAAAGATAAGTGTGGCCAACTCGAGGTTGGGTTGAGTTTGTAGCGTAAACCTACCCGGAACCGACCGGCTTAACTAGTTGCTACAAACAATAGGACCCAATGTGAGAAGTTGGTCATGTTGTACCTTGAACCCGAGGTTAGACCAAGTTGTGGTGTAAAGCTACCCGGACCCGCCCGGCTTAACTAGTAACCACAACAAGGTCTATTGTGAGAGGTTAAGGCGCATTAAATTAATTAATGCCTCGTGATTAGGGTTAAGTCATGGTCCACTTAATACTTAACCAATTTGGGCTTGGTAGATTAATCGGGGTTAAGTCGTGAACTCATCGTTACACTTAACCAAGTTAATCCAGGATTAGCAAGAGGGTTAAACCATACTTAACCCACTAGAAAAATCCTAGCAATGGGGGCCCACTCCAGCAGTAATCCCAAGTTAGTATCATCATGACCCTAGGGACTAGGCTAGGGTGGGGGCACGATTACTGGACTGGAGTTAAGTGACCAAAAGCGACGGTAGAGGGTACGCCGGTGTAGTTCCGGGCGGACTCTGGTCGTGCACATAGTCCGTAGCCGGAGAAAACATGCACGGGTACCAGTAGATCGGGACTGTGCACTCATGTTCATGGTGTCCAGGGGTTGACACCCTAGGGCTTGATACACCCGAAGGGTGGACCCGGCATAGTTCGACTACAATTATGATTGGGCCGTATTGACACCAACACGTGACGAGTTAGGCTTAGGGAGCCGATCGACTAGACCGTTTGGTTGGACCTTGTATTAGGGTCATTTCATGTTATTAGGCCAAAGCTTGGGCCAAGGGATCAATACTTGTTTATTCAAGTCATGTTAGTTTGCTAGTACACCTGTGGTGCAAAACCTTAATCCTGATTATGCGATGACACCTTTATCTACCTTGTTAGTTAATCATCATGCTAGTATATTGTTATCCTTATGATCATCCCTGCTGCTCATGCCAGTTAACTTTATCAGTTTACATTGATTGTAGTAGGGCTTACTCAGTCTTTTTGACTGACCTGTTTTCTATTGCCTCTTTTCTTCCGTTTCCCCCCCCCCCCCCAGGTTCTCAGGGAGGGAATACTGGAGCTTAGCTTGGATTTCGGATTGCTTGCTTGTGGGATTTCAGCTCATGTACGGTTTCGACATAAAGCTAGCTATGGTTACCACTTAATTGGGGATAGCACTTATTTATTTCAATTTTTCAGTTGATGTTGTTTTATCTAGACTTGTTTATTTGGAAAGCTATGTTGTACCAGACTTGTTTTGAAATGTTTTGAAATCTTCCGCTGTTTTATCTATGTTATTTACTCTGTTTACATATATACATATGTTCTTGTTCTGCCTTGATATATCATTATGCATGTTTACCTGATTCAAACGCCCCTCCAAAGTCAGAGTGCTTGCAAGAGCCACCCTGGTGGAGGTGGTGTGTTACAGGGGGAGATTGGCCGGAGGCGGGCCCAGGAGGTGCGGCGATGGCGGCTGTCTTCGGGTTTTGCGCGGTGGTCTTTCAGTGGGAGGAGGAGAGCGTGACGGAGAAGAAGAGGTGCGTCGCGCGAGAGAGGGGGGAATTAGAGGGCGCCTCCGGTGGTGAGGCTCGTCGCGACAACGACAGAAGGAGGGGGCGCCTGGGGATCGATCACAGTTTTTTTTCTTCTTCTTTTTTTTGGTTTGAGAATGAAAGATATGAGAGGGAGGGGCGTTGACCAAGGTAAAGGGAAAAGGAGGGGGAATATTATAAAATTATTTTATTTTATTTTAATTTATTTTCAAAAAGGTAAGTTTTAAATTCGAACTCCAAACGAGACCCACCGCCTATCGTCTCTAGCTAATTACCGCCATTCCGAACACAATAGGATATGTATCGTAAGCCAGTTCGACTGTTACGATCAGTTTTAGTCAAAATCAAAATATAAATCAATATATTGAATTTGAACGCACATTTCAATTTACCTGGGCCACATACTGACTCTAAAAATTCCCGAAAAATATTTTATAGCTTCGTATTGACGATACGGTCCTAAAAAAACTAATTTCGTCAAATTCTGAGACCGGTTGAAAAATGGCCATTTTCTGGTCGATCGAAGTTGACTGAAAATGTTAAAATACGTTTTCTTTTGCCACACTCACATATTGATTCAGAAAATTATGAATTTTGAAATCTAGCAATAATTTGACATCCCGGATCCAACGAAAGTGGTTTCGTCGAAAACGGAGGTCATTTGCAAAATTTCCATTTTTAAGGGTTATATTTCCATAGCGACTATTTTGAATTTTCAACTGGGCATAACTTTTTATTCCCGCTATGAAATTTCAATTTTTCGGATTTGTTGGAAAGATATTCTCAAATAGATTCTAATATTTTTGGTTTCACTAAAATCCGGTTTATTTTGAATCTTGTACATTCATTTGAAATTTGAAATTGAATTTTCAAACTACCGCGCTATTTTCAATTCCTTTTATAATTAAAAATAAATATTTATATTCTAACATTGATTCAAATAAATATATACGTTCTAATTCTATTCACAATAAATTTCTCGTCGTTATTATTTAAAATAAATCATTTTAAATATTCAAAATTCATCAAAATTGTCGAAATAAAAAAATTTAATTGGTTCGGATTTTCCAGGTTATTACAATCTCCCCCACTTAAAATCTTTTTGTCCTCGAAAAGGAACGGAGTTGAAAATTGTTTTACAAACCAACTCAACTTTTATTTTTTCCATTATGGCTTAAGTTCTTCAACTTTTCAGTTTCTAAGAACTTTTCAACTTTTTCAAAAATTTGCCTAACTCCCTAATTTTTCGAAAAATTCTCCATAACCTCCCCTGCATGGGAGCACCGGGAAAATCCCGAAATTGCCATACAGGCCTCTCCAATCCAAAAAGAAGAAGAAACATCCAAGCGCCTAGCCAATCGGCTCATAAAATCATCTAAACCCAAAGAAATACAATAAAAATGTACCTATTTGTCGGGCAAACAATTTTATTCCTCTTCTCTAGCCTCCTTGCAATGACTTATTCACGCATATATATGTACATGCAATTTCAAACAACTTTCAATACAATAAAATTCAATATTTGGTTCAATTTGGCCTAAATTCACCTTTCTTTCATATGCTGGTTTAATTAAATAATCACACAACACAATCAACAATCCGCAGTCAATTCATTGATTATCTTTTCAAATTCATAGCTTTGATATATAGTCAAAAATCACATTTTTGGTGACAAATCACAACAATAGACGCTATGTAGTTTTGGTTCTCACACCAGTCAATTGGAAATATATAGATATCTCACTTTCAAAACTCGAACATAAACACTGATGATGAGATCTCGGTCATCATTATCTTCTTCGGGCGACTAGAGTGTGATTCTATATCTATCCAGTATATTAAAACTTCGAATACATGTTTGCAAGGCGTATATGCAAAATCTTTATATATTGTAATGTCCAAATTCAATACAAATAAATATTCAAATACATCGAATAAGGTTTAAATTTTCAAAACAAAAATTGTTTCCACTTTAAAAATATACTCTTCACACTCATTCTAGGATGCCACTGATCCTATCTCTAACGAGTCATTCCCATTGGATATTACTAATCCAATCTCCGATGAATTCTTTTGTTCTGTTCTAATGTGTCTTATTCTCAAGCTCTGTAAACCAGAGCTCTGATACCAAATTAAAATGAACAGAACTTCCCTGTAAAGGAAAGCATGGATTGAGTTGAGAACAAGCCACATCGGGACACAAACAGAAGAACATTTCATTACTTATTACAACAATTTCATCAGATTACAAGAATATACAGAGTATGAATAAATATTACACATTTGATAAATATCGGAGATTTACAATTTACAATGCATCGGAAAATAATACAAAACACAATTGAAAAGAATATACGGATACAGAGCTTTCCGAATATCATTCCAGCTGTGAACCAGGATTCTGTGAATATAAATCTACAAAATCAAAACTACAAGTTGCCCGTGTGGAAAATAGGGGCACCCAGAATTTAGGTTGAAACAATAAACTCCAAGTAAGTCATATAACTGGTGTGAGAACTAAAACATTTATTCAAAACTTCATTTTAAATCAGATATATCAAGGGACCACGCCGTATAACACGGAACGGGTTTCCTCCCAAGGATACCAGTGCATATAACAAAACAGCGCAATGCTTTTTGAAAAAATGAAGCTATTATAAGACCCATATCCTATCACACAATGCAACCCAAGCCGGGGGATAGGGGTTTCCCTTATAATAGTCAAACATTCTCGGTACGTTAAAACAAATCATTTGATACTATTATAAGTGCATGGTGTGTAAAAAACTTCAAATATAAATGTATCAATCCTAGATGGCATGGGTACCATATATCATGTCGCCAATACCAGGCTCTACAATCAAAACTGCAATTGTCAAGTATTGGAAGTTGGATTTCCATCTGTGAACCAAGGCAAGGGATCGTGTTTACCACTTCGAGATGCTCTATCCCATGTCTCAGGATCAAAACGCATCGACCCTTGGATCGTCAGGGCCGGTCCACTCGATGTGGATTAAAATGCCTGAACACTGCGTTTCACCGCCCTATAGGGCGTCACTAAGCCAAATGACTCCATCGGTCCCGGATCGACCGATATAACCGAGGCGCCACTCAATCCATCATCCACATAAGTAAAATGTCAGGGCTAGTAAAACGTTGACACCACTCCTAGCTAGAAGGAAACACATGCCCTCCCTGATGTGCTCTCCTGTTTCTGGTTCACACCGGGGTGTAAGGCTCGCGAATTAACGCTACACAAAGCTACGTTATATCAAAGGTGTGCTTTGCTCATCAACCACAAGACTTTTCTTTTTAATAGAAGCCTTGATCATTCACATCTCAGCATGCCACACAGGCAATTCACGCTATGCAACCAATGTATATCAATTACAAAAAGTGAAATCCGATGTTAGACACACATCCATTTACAAGTTTGTTCCAAGTCTGAACGAAACCGGAGGCACCTTATTCCTCCCCCATATGTCCAATATAGGGGAGAGGTCCTCGCGTATCCGTTCGATATCCAAGTACGTCTGTACGATCACCGCTTATTACCTTGTCTTGGGTGTACAACCCAATCAAGGCATCAGTAATCATCCAAACGATGTGAAGACCTCCGGTCTTCAACCACTGACATCATCCTCGACACTTTGTCGAATCAGTTATTCAGAATGGGATAAACCCGGTCTTTCCAAATAACTCGCGTATATAATAAACAAGCGCTATAAAACACAACATACGCCTTATTCCAATCCAGAATATTCCTTTATTCAAATATTCTTATACTTTGGGAAAGGTTCCCATTAATTTTATCAAAGATAAATTCTTTAAATTTATTCTTTAATCTTCCTTTGGCTATCATTTAAATCTAATTAAAGATGCATTAAAACTCCACTTGGTTTTAATCTTCCAAAAATCAATATTAATGATTGTTTAACTAGGGAAACCATATCCTGTCATTAACTGGGTTAAAGAACCAATGTCATTTAAAACACGGTTCAGGGTAAACCCAAAATCACATTCCATTCCATCAGCCTTTAACTGTAAATTAGCAAGTGAACAATTCCCTAAGTATTAACCCCGAAGGCCGAAACTAACATCAGATCAATACCCAGAAAACCATTCAACTTAACTAATCTCCAGTTATTTTCTGATTTTCTTAACTCCATTGGGTCTAAAATAGTATTATTAAAGATACCATTCATGACAACCCAAATCACATTCCATTAATTATGGAATCTTCACGGAAAAACAAATCAATATATAATTGATATCAATTTCCATATCCGACCAATAATATAAATGGAATAACGGCAACGCCTCTAATGTTCCATATGTATTAACAGTCTTCCTCCACAGAAGTTCACTTCGATTATTATCAAATCGAATTACATTCAATTCCAATTTAATATATTAAATCGGAGAATGTTACCTTGGAAAATTCCTATTAAATCTAAATAAAAAGATTTATAAATACCAAATCACATTTCACTGTAAATCGATTTAAAGAATGAATGTCGTTAAAAACACAGTTCACAATAAACCCAATTCACATTGGCCTCTAACCGTAAATTAGTAAGGGAACAATCCCTTAAGTATTAACCTCGAAGGCCGAAACCAACATCGGATTAATACCCAGGAAACCATTCAACTTAACTAATCTCCAGTCTATTTCTAATTTTCTTAACTCCATTCGGTTCAAGAACAGTATTATTAAAGATACCATTCACGACGAACCCAAAATCCAATTTGATATTAAATACAAGGCTCTGAATAGAAAATATATCGGCTTATATTTAATATCAAATTCTGAAATCAACAAATATCATATTGGAATAACGATATAAATATCTTCCAAATTCCTCCACAATCTCTTTATAATCACAAAATCCAATATCGAAATATCGATTCAAACCCATTCCAATTCATATATTGGAAATCCTGGTTATTTTTAAAGCCATTCCAAATCCAATTTATTTATTTTAAAAATATTAGAATTATTATTCTAATTCAAAACTAGTTCATTTCGATAAAAAAACTATTTTTATCTTTTCAAATATGGAACTTTTCATCCCAATTCTTTCCAAATCATTTCTTATGATTTTACACTAATTATTGATATTTATAATAATTTTATCAAGGCCAGTACAGTCGATTTCCATAAACAGCCATCGAACTGCACTTACAGCGACTTTTTCCAAATTTGATTTGCACATTATTCCAAATCCAACTGTTAGATTTAAAATCTCTAATATTCGTTAGAAAGCTCTTTTCAATATGAACCCAACGGTTCCGGTTTTAGGAGAATCCTACAGTCGGATCTCCCGTAATGTCAGTTTGAAGTCAATGGTCGAAATTCGCGAACTACCGCAGCGCGGTGTGTTCTGTTCAGGCCATTATATATATATATATATTATATCTTTTGTCGATTTCCATTTAAAACGTATTTTATAAATCGTTTTAAATTCGTTTTCAAAATGATTTCAACTTCATATTCAATTTCTAATCAAAATTGAATATTCCATATTATCGATAAATAAATGATAATATTTTCAATACATTAGATTTTGAAATCAATTATTTTTCGATATCCATTATAAAAATGAGTAAAATCAATATAAATATCGTTCACGTCAAAATGGCGTTAATCTAATCAACACGGCTTTATATATTTAAATATATTCGTGTCCATCCCAAATCGGACATCAAAATCAGATTTTGATTCCTTTCTAAATATTATTTTAAAATATTCATTATTTTAAAATAATCGTTATTTTAAACTATTCATTCTTTCTGAACGTGAATCAGACACAGTCAATTACCATATAGTTTGAGTATATGGATTTCATACAATACATGTGTATAACAACAATGATAAATAATCAACCAACATCCAGAGTGCATTCTACACTGCATAAGCATCAAATATAAATATTTAAAGCTTACATAGCATGTCAATCAATCGATCGACTTACAGCTAACTATTGGGATTAGTGTATGTCCAATATCATCCCAATACCCGTGTGGGGTTTCAAATAATCAAACACAGGTTTTATTTGTGCAATTGGGCGATGTGTAAAATTTAATGTCCCAATCAATATCAGTCAAATGTGTGTACATAAACAAATCGTCCGATTTGCTTATAAATATATTTTTCTATTCATATACACATTAAAAATTATATTCTTAACTATGAAATATTTATTCCATTCCACAACACACAATCAATTTTCATAACACAATCAATCAAACAAACAAGTCGTCCATGGTTTGTGGACGATGGGTGTCGGGTGCCCCTATTTTCCTCTCCGCCGTTTCATTTCTGAATGGCTTGGATTTGCCCGAAATTCAACATAGTCTTTTCCACGTTGTTCATATATAAAAAATCATATTTTTATTGCTTGATTCCAATAAATAAAAATCATATTTTTATTTCTACTTCATATATTTAAAATGCTTCTTTCTATATAAAAATTATATTTTTATTTTCTACTTCTTATATAAAGATCGAATTTTTATTTTTGCTACTTCAAAATGAAAATCTAATTTTTCTACAGTGAAAAATCTAATTTTTCTACAATGAAAAATTTAATTTTTATTCTATTAAAAATCAAATCTTTATACTTTAACCATACATGTAAAAATCGAATTTTTATCATTACTTTACATATATAAAAATCACATTTTTATATCTTCGCTTCATATAAAAAAATCATATATTTATCCTATCACTATATATATAAAAATAGAATTTTTATTATCTATATAATATAAAAATCATATTTTTATTATTCCTATAATATAAAAATCATATTTTTATTATTCATATAATACAAAAATCATACTTTTATTATCTCTATAATATAAAACTCATATTTTTAAACCATTACATTATATTTTCCTACTCAAATTAAAAGAATTTAAAACAAATAATTTAGAGGGCTTACATTTTGTTTCGTTGGTGGTGGGTAGCTGAGGGGCGGCTCAGGTCGTCGGAGGGCGAGCAGGAGGGGGAGATTGGCCGAAGGCGGGCCCAGTAGGTGCGACGATGGCGGCTATCTTCGGGTTTGGCGCGGTGTTCTTTCAGTGGGAGGAGGAGAGCATGGCGGAGAAGAAGAGGGGCGTCGCGCAAAAGAGGTGGGGAGGGGGGAAATCAGAGGCCGCCTCCGGTGGTGAGGCTCGCCGCGGCGACGGTGGAAGGGGGGCGCCTGGGGATCGATCGCAATTTTTTTTTTGGTTTAAGAACGAACGATATGGGGGGTGTTGACCAAGGTAAAGGGAAAAGGAGGGGGAATATTATAAATTAATTTATTTTATTTTCAAAAAGGTAACTTTTAGATTCGAACTCCAAACGAGACCCACCGCCTGTCATCACTAGCTAATTACCCTCATTCCAAACACAATGGGATATGTATCGTAAGCCAGTTCGACTATTACGATCAGTTTTCGTCAAAATCAAAATATAAATCAATATATTGAATTTGAATGCTCATTTCAATTTACCGGGGCCACATACGGACTCTAAAAATTCTAGAAAAATATTTTCTAGCTTCGTATTGACGATATGGTCCTAACAAAACTAATTCTTCAAATTCTGAGACCGTTTGAAAAATGGCCATTTTCTGGTCGATCGAAGTTGACTAAAACTGCTAAAACACGTTTTCTTTTGCCACGCTCACATATTGATTCAGAAAATTATGGATTTTGAAACCTAGCAATAATTTGACATCCCGGATACAACAATAGTGGTTTCATCGAAAACGGAGGTCGTTTGCAAAAATTCCATTTTTAAGGGCTATATTTCCATAGCAACTATTTTGAATTTTTCAACTAGGCATAACTTTTTATTCCCGCTATGAAATTTCAATTTTTCAGACTCGCTGGAAAGATATTCTCAAATAGATTCTAATATTTTTGGTTTTGCTAAAATCCAGTTTATTTTGAATTATGTACATTCATTTGAAATTTGAAATCGAATTTTCAAACTACCGCGCCATTTTCAATTCCTTTTATAATTAAAAATAAATATTTATATTCTAACGTCGATTCAGATAAATATATACATTCTAATTCTATTCAAAATAAATTTCTCATCATTATTATTTAAAATAAATCATTTTAAATATACAAAATTCATCAAAATTGCCAAAATAAATTTTTTAAATTGGTTCTGATTTTCCGGGTTATTACAATAGTATAAGAATATACCAGAGTCCATTGGAAAAACATGTATGCTTGGTCGAAGAATAAGAATGCTCCAATAAAATAGTTCCAGCAAAAATCTAGCACCTCCTTTATAAAATATCCACAAACCAAATCTACTAGGCTGCCCATGTGAAAAAACGATGGTACCCAAAGTTTAACGGAAAAATGATAAACTTCAGGTCAGTCGTGAGATTGGTATAAGAAACAGAAATAGTAATTCACATTTATTTTGAAGTTCAGGTAAATCTTAAGACTATGCCATATAACACGGAACATGTTTCCCTTTATAAATACCAGTCATAAAACTCACATTGCATTTTGAAAATTAGGCTACCATAAGGTCTCCCTACACACATACAACGCAAACGTAGACGTAGGAAATGTTTCTCCTTATGATATCCAAATATGCTTGATACGAAAAATTCTCTTTTATTATTATTAGTGCATAGTGTGGAAAACTCTTTCATAAATAAATGTATCAATTCTAGACAGCATATATACCATATACTATGTCGCCATATAGGTTTACAACTAAAACCATACAAACTCATAATGGAGAATGGATTTCCATCAAATGACCGGGCTAAGAAACTTCCTTACCAATTCTGAACACCTCTAGAGGTATGTCCGAGAACGACACAATGCCCTCTTCCAACACAAGCAGAATCTTCTTACCTGGATCAACCCTGAGTATATTATCTCCCGGTCGTTACCAATATATAAATCGGCGGCCCGCAATATCGACAACCATAAAAAGTAGAAGTCACCATCAAAGTAATACATCGGCTCCATACCATGGTACATTTTTCTATATAAAAAGAGACGATACCCAAACCTTGTCGTATCCTTTCTGTTTCGATCATTTACCAGGGTGTGGGGCTTCTTGAAGTCCTGTTACACAAATCTACGCTACAGTAAGCCATGCTTTGATCATCGCTAGCATATCACCAAACATGCCACATTGTCATCTCATAAGATATAACCGATAATCGCTAACATTATCACTTTTGAGCTCGTACGTCTTAAAGAAGGGTGTTAAGCTAAGAGAATGAATTCTCCGCTACCAATAGAAATATGTTTAGCAAAAATCTATCGCATAATACATGATACCATGTCATACGCACGGCCATGCAAGACCGTTATAGGTTTGAACGAAGCCGAAGGCACCTTATTCCTCGTCCAATAAAGGGGATAGGTGCTTACAAATCCGCAATTCCTTCAAGTATCTCCGGACTATGGCTAAAATACTGATGCATCCATCTCAAATAAGGATCTACCCACGAGAGACATTGAGTGAGGAGTCCTTTCGATGTACAGGTTTCCGGTCTTCAACACCACCTTCAAACTCATCGATCTATTCTATAACATCGTACTATTATTTGGAATGGTTTTGTCGGGCCTAAATTATGAATTCTGATCATTCCAAATAACAATGGTTTTTTAAAAACTATGTGGAAATATAAGATTCACTAAGTCTTTTTCCATTTCGGTTGGTTAATTAAAATAGTTCATTTACCTTATAAATCCTTTATATAAAAATTCTAAATTAGGAATTTATAAAACTCATTTCCTTTTAATCAATAACAAGTATTCGTTAAATCTTAACGAAGATTTATTCTCGAACATTAACAGTGGACAACTTCATTAAATCTTAATTAAAAGATTAGTCAATACTTTCCAATCCAAATCACATCTTAGTCATAGTTGAGTTAAAGAATGACGTTATTTAAGACGTCATTCACAACAATCCCAAAATCCCATTGATATCAAATACAAGATTTAAATATAAATTATATCAACTTATATTCAATCCTAATTCACGTGTCACCGAATACTATAAGTGTAATAAGGATATAAATATCTTCAAAATTACTCAAATAAAATAAGTTTAACAACGGAATTCAATATCAACTGTCCTCTTGAATTCTTATCATAACTTAACTTAGTTGGGTTAAAGAACGATGTTATTTAAGACACTGTTTGCGATAAACCCAAAGCCATACTTTCATTTTCAATGAAATCTTCACGGAAATCGTATTAGCTCACAATCTATATAAAGTCCTGTATCAGACTAACACTATAAGCGGAATTGTAACGACCCAAAATTCCTCTTGAGGGAAAGCCCAAATTGCTTTAAGAACACGACTCGTCAGAACATAAACAATAGAACATTTCATTGTTATTACAACAATTACATCAGAATACAAGAATATACCAGAGTTTCAATAAATAATATACAATGGAAAATAATATCGATGATTTACAAATTACAAAGCAGCGGAAAATATAATACAATGCGTAGCGGAAAATACATCAACTAACACAACTGAAAGAAATATATGGATACAAAGCTATCCGAATATAGCTCTAGCTGTAATCCAGTATCCTGTGAAAAGGAGTATCTGCAAAAACCAAAACTACTAGCAGCCCGTGTGGAAATATGGGCACCCAGAGTTTAGGTTAAAACAATAAACTCCAAGTCAGTCATGGGACTGGTGTGAGAACTAAAACAATTACTAGATTTTATTTTAAAGTTGGGTAAATCACGGGACCATGCCGTATAACACGGAATGGGTTCATCCCCCATGAATACTAGTGCATAAAACAAACGGCGCAATGCTAAACAGAAAAATGAAGCTATTATAAGAATCATGTCCCATCACACAATGAACGCAATCAAGGGTATAGTTTTACCTTATAATAGCCAAACATGCTTGATACGTGAAATTTCATCTTTTATTATTACTATAAGTGAGTAAATCAACTTCAAATATAAATGAAACAATCATAGGCGGCGTAGGTACCATTATATTATGTCACCATATAGGTTTACAACTAAATCATAAAAATCGCGTATTGGAAATTGGATTTCCGCCTATGAACCAAGGCAAGGGATCGTCCTTCCTATTTCGAAACATTCTAGCAAATGCCTCAGGATCACACCTACGGGCAACCCTTGGAAGCGGCAGGGCTGGTCATCCGTCGATGATTGGCAATACCATAAACCATATGTTAGTCGGTTCTATCGAACCTCCAAAATAGGTTAGTATGTTGGCCACTCAAGAGCCACTAGGGACTCAAATTACCGAGCCTTTCAATCGGCCCGATATCTGAGGTACCTCGCATTCCATTAGTAAAGTTTTCAACATCCACATGAGTAAACAGTCTGGGCTCCATATCACGACGTTACTCGTAGCTAGAACTAACATGTGTCCATTTACCTGCGGTAATAATCCCGTTTTAGATTCATATCGGGGAGTGAAGCTCGCGAATTGAAGCTACAAAGCTAAGTTATTTGAAGTCGTGCTTTGTTCATCAACCACAAGACTCCGTTTTCAACAAAAGCCTAGATCCATGCATCTCAGATGCCGCACTGTCAATCCATACCGTACCACTAATTTCCACCAGTATATAACCTCTAAGCTCATATGTCTCAGAGAAGGGTGTTAAGTAAGAGAATAAATTCTCTTCCACCAAACAGATATATATTAGCAGAGATCAACGAATACAGTATAAAGGAATACAATGTCAGACATACTATCAATTTGCAAGTCTGTTCTGGGTCTGAACGAAACCGGAGGCACCTTATTCCTCGTCTCATATGTCCAATACAAGAGTGAGGCCCTCGCATATCCGGTCGATCTCTATGTACGTCTGGACGATCACCACTTATTATCTTGTCTGGGTGTACGTACCAATCAAGACATCAGTAATCATCCAAACAATGTGAAGATCTCCGGTCTTCAACCACCGTTTTCATCGTCGACTTTCAATCGTCAGATTAATTATTCAGAATGGGTTAAACCCGATCCTTCTGAATAATTCGCGTATCTTATAATAAGTGCTATAAAATCAAATCATACGCCTCATTCCAATTCAGAATATTATTTTATTCAAATATTCACTACTTTGGGGAAAGGTTCTCGTTAGTTTTATCAAAGATAAATTCTTTTAAATTTATTCTTTAATCTTCCTTTGAATATCATTTTCAAAAGATTTTATTCACTAGTCGGGATTATCGAGCCTTACCGAAGTAACCATTTATTTTATTTTCCAATCCCAACCTATTTATCCCATGGAGCAAAACTAGTAGTACTCCATATTTTAACACCCACTGTGTTATCGGTAAAATTAATTACCATTTCACGTTCAAATCTAATTAAAGATTTAACTATCGCTCGAAGTAAAACCGGTGGTACTCCATTCTCGATCATTTCATGAATTCGATAAATTTAATTATCCCATTCTCATTCCAAACTAATTCAGTTTTAATCCCAAAAATCATTACTTTTTGATTATTCAACATTAAGAAATTAATCTTTCCTTTAACTGGGTTAAAGAACCAATGCCATTTAAAACACAATTCACAATAAACCCCAAATCAGCTTCCATCAATTATGGAATCTTCACGGAAAACAGATCAATTTATAATCGCCATAAATTTTCGTATCTGAATACTAATATAAATGGAATAATGGCAAGGCCTTTTAAATTCTATACATAGTAACAGTCTTCCTTTACAGAAGTTCATTTCGATAATTACCAAATTGAATTCCATTCAATTCCAATTTAATATATTAAATTGGAAAACTTTACTTTGGAAAATTTCCATTAAATCTTAATTAAAAGATTTATAAATTCCAAATCATAACTTAACTATTCATTGGGTTAAAGAACTAATGTTATTTTAAAACATTGTTCACGATAAACCCAAATCAACTTTCATTTTAATTCCAATTAAATCAATTAATTGGTTAACTTTGTTAGTCTAAATCAAAAGATTTATTCCTTTCTCATCTGGGTTTAAGAATGGTGTTATTGAAGACATCATTCATGACAAACCCAAAATCCAATTTGATATTAAATATAAGGCTCTGAATAGAAATAATATCGACCTATATTCAATATCAAATTCTAAAACCAACGGATATCGTATTGGGAATAACGATATATTGAGACGACCCCAAACCCTGTACTGACGGTGGCAAGGGTAATCCATGGAATGTAACACAGAAACAGATAATAGCAGAACAAAATTAAATAAATACACCAGATAATGAACAATAGAATATATTGGATAAAAGTAATCATCAGAGTTACACAGTATACAGGATCATACTTAGTAAAAATACAATTCAGCGATACATAAATGTCTACAGCGGAAAATAAACATAATATGTACAATAGGAGCTGAACAGCATAAAAAGAGATAAATGATAGAATCCATCTTCAGCTCCAGCTATCCAGAAAGAACCAACTAAACCTGAATAAAAGGCTGCCCGTGTAGAAAAAGGGGCACCCGAGTTTGAAAGTGAAACAAACTACGAGTCAGTCATGGGACTGGTATGAGAAATCTACTCAACACATATATAATTTGGCTAATCACAGGACCACGCCACTTTCGTGGAACGGGTTTACTCCATTGGATTGCCAGTGCTTTAAAACAAATCTTTCTTTTAAACAACGCAATGCATTTTATAAAAATGAAGCCATTATAAGACTCAGTTCCCATCACACAATGCAACGCAAACCGGAGGATAGAGTTTTTACCTTATAACAGCCAAATTATGTTTAATACGAATAAAACAAAAGCATTTGATATTATTACTAGTGTTTATTTGTTTCAAAAACAATTTCAAATCATAACTATCAATCACAGATGACATGAGCGTCCCATGCCACTATGTCGCCAAATATATATACAATCAGAACCGCACGATGTCGTATTTGGAAATTGGATTTCCGTCGTGAACCAAGGCAAAAGATAGTCCTTACCGAATTCGAGACAATCTATCCCATGTCTCAGGAACAGCCGCAACTGCCCCTTGGATCGTCAGGGTCGGTCCACCGATGTGGATTATTATGCCTGAACAATACGTTTCCCCGCCCTTTGGGGCGTAAATGAGCCAACGAATGAATCCATTTTACCGGGATCGTCCGATCAAACCGAGGCGCCTCGCAACAGCAACAACCACATAGGTGAAAAGTATATAAATGTCAGGGCTAGTAGGTCACTGACACCACCCTAGCTAGAAAGAAACGCATGCCCTCCCTGAGGTCCTTCCTCCCGTTTCTGGTTCATACCGGGGTGTGAGGCTCGCGAATTCACATTATACACAAAGCTATGCCACACAGGCGGGGCTTTGATCATCAACACAAGACTTTGCTTTTCAACAAAAGCCCTGATCATTTGTTACTTAGGCATGTCACACTAGCAATTCATGCCATGCGACTGATGTCCACCGATATACAACCTCTGAGCTCGTGCGTCTCAGAGAATCGCGTTAAGCAAAAGAATAAATTCTCTGCCGCCAAACAGATGTATATTTAACAGAGATCAATCAACGCAGAATAAAATCCAACGTCAGACACACAGTCCATTTGCAAGTCCGTTCTGGGTCTGAACGAAACCGGAGGCACTAAATACCCCGCAAACACATCGATCACCACGTACGTCTGGATGATCACCACTCATTATCCATATTTCGGGATGCCTCCCAATCAGGACCTCGGTTACCATCCAAACGAGGTGAAAATCTCCGGTCTTCGACCACCGTCTTCATCTTCGACTTTCAATCGTCGGTCAATTATTTGAAATGAGAATTAACTCGGCCTTTTCAAATAATTCACGTATATTTAGAATTTCAAATCAATTTATTTCAATGGTTAAATCATTCGACAACACCGATTTTGTTCTTTAATGTAATTTTCACACCAAACACATTCAACCATCAGATACCACATAAATCGAGCCAATTCAGTTTATTTCCATTCCATATCGTTTATGATGTTTTATAACGATTTATCGCTATTTTTATTTATTTTAAAATAGCTAATTTATTCAAAACGACGCTTCGGGCCATAACGCGGTCGTGGCGCTGTTTTTCTTCAGATTTGATTTACCCATATCTGAAAATCTAACCATTGGATCTTCACAAAATTTACATCATTAGAAAGGTCTTTTCAAAACGAATCCAACGGTTCCAGTTTCGGGAAAATCCGACGGTCGGATCTCCCGGTACCATCGTTTGAAGTTTCGATTTCAAAATACGAACTGCAGCGTCGTTATTCGATTAAATATAATTATATTTATATGTATATTAATATAATCGTTTCTGGCGTTGTTTTTCTTTAGATTTGAATTAAACATTCCAGACAATCCAACCGTTGGATTTTTACAAAGTTGGTGCCGTTGGAAAGATTTTTCCAAAGCAAACCCAACGGTTGCGATTTCAGGAAAATCCGATGGTTGGATCTCCCGGTATAATCGTTTGAAATCACGGTTTCAAAACACGAACTGCACGGCCACGTTTCATTTCAATTTTATTTATATTTATATATTTATATAAATATAGTTCATTCAACAATTTCAATATCTTTTTCACTTCAAATATTTCACTAATGCCTTTAAATTTTGGAAAATTTCGCCATTACCTCCTTTGTACGGAAGGGGCTGGGAAAATTCCCAAATAGCCACACGGGCGTCTCATGTCAAAAAGAAAAAGAAAACGCCAAGCGGCTAGCCAACAGGCTCATAAAATCATCACCCAAACAAAACAGTAAATGTGTAACTATTTGTCAAGCACAAAATTTTATTCCTCTTCTCTAGCCTCTTTGCTATAACCTGTTCAACAAATATGCATGTACAGATACAAAGTTCTTATCATTTATCATTTTCCATTCAACTTCATATTTGATTCCATTTGGTTTAAAAACACCATTCATTCTAATGTTGCATGCATAGGTAAAAATCACATCATTAGCTAATTAATGAATATTTCAACTCATGCATATTTATTTGAACGGGTTGCTATTTTTAACACTTCACATTTCAACAATTCATGTATATAATAAAAATGTGATTTTATTGTAAAACAAATAATTTCAAAACAGGATCATTTTATACATTTTATATTGATGTTCAAATTGGGACTTTTATTATAAAACAATTTATTTCAAAATATGAATACCATTCAACACATGAATTTCTAATTAACGAATGAATATCAATTCAACACATGAATGTTTTCTATAGTTTCTATATATAGATAAAAATGTGATTTTTATATTTAAAACACGAAGACCATTCAACACATGAATTTCTAATCAACGAATGAATATCGATTCAACACATGATGGTTTTCTATTCAATGAATAAATATAGTTTCAGCAAATGAAAATAATTCAAACACATGAATGTTATTCAAAATTTCGGCAGCACAACGGCAGGGTAGATAAAACCGGGACCGTCCCTAGTACGGCTCCTCGCTCTACCTTAAAACCTCGCGGTTTTTGACAATGGGGATCATGCATCTAGTTCGCACGCAGGCGGCATGTATATATTTATTTCATTTCCAGAAACTAATCCTATGTAGTTTCAACCAAATATTTCTCAACCACAAATGGGTATTTTTCAACCACAATCAATCAATATCAACCACAAGCAATCCCAAACAACCATTCGCTATCAATCAATTTTCACACCAATCACAATCAATAAATATCGTCCATGGTTTGTGGACGAGGGGCGTATATATATATATATATATATATATATATATAGCAATTCACCTCTATTTCAACACATATATAATTTTTACAACGCATATACAACTTATACATCGAACGTACGACTTATACAACGCTTATACAAGAGATGTACAATGCTTATATAACTCATACATCGACTATATAATTTATACATCGTCGTTTTCCATATCGTTTATAAATTAGAAATCTCACATTGGGTTCCACTCCACCAAAAATAGCAGAAGGCTCAGAAAAATATGCGGTCTCTTCTGAAATGTAGAAGGCGTCCACACGGTCACGATGTTTCCTGTTTCATCGAATTTCGTTAACACCGCAAAAAGATACGATTTTTCAAAGTTTGCAATGGTTTAAAGGTGTTAAAATCAAATTAAATAAAATCAGCCGATACCTGCTTGATTTCTTCAAAACTAGGTTTTAATTTTTCTTTTGATCCGTGCAACTTGGAGACGATCGGAGTACACCACCTTGTAGTACTTGGAACGGCGCTCATGCGGAGGTAGGTGGGGCCCACTTCGACGCAGGGAGGAGGATGCGGCGGCGGTTCGAAGTGCTGAACTTCGTGACGTCGGTTCTTCCAATCCACACAATGAAAAAAATCCAAACTATATATGGAATTGAAGATCTTCTCGTGCTCTTCAAAATCTTCAACAGGAGGAAGGCGTAATTTTTCTTGTAGGAGGAGGAACAGAGGAGAGAAGGCACGAGCGGTTTTCTGCCGTGAATCGATATCGGGGAGAGAGAAAATTAAAGGATTTTTTTTAATAAAAATTTTGATTGGCCGATGGGTTTTATAAGGGGTTTTCTGACGCGACCACCAATCTAAACCCAACGACTGTCGTTCCTAGCATTTTACCCCCATTCCGAACACAATGGAATATGTTTCGTAGGCCCATTCGACTGTTTCAGCCAGTTTTCCTTCAAATTAAAATATATAACATTCAATATTAAATTTGAACGTACATTTCAATTTACCAGGGCCACAAACTGATTCGAAAAATTCCAAAAAAATAAATCTAGCTGTGTTTTGATGATATGGTCCCAACAAAACTAGATTCGTCGAATTCTGAGACCGTTTGCAAAAAGGCCCATTTCTGGTTGATCCAATTTAACTATAATTGACCAAAACACATTTTCCATTGCCACGCTCACATACTAGCTTCAAAAATTATGAAATTTGAAACCTAGCGATAACTTCACATCCCGGATTCAACAAAAGTGGTTTCGTCGAATTCCGAGGTCGTATGCAAAGTGGCCAATTTCCCGGGCTATATGAATTCCATAGCGACCTTTCTGAAATTTCATTTGGCCATAACTTTTGCTTTCCGTTATGAAAATTCGATTTTTCAGATTCGTTAGAAAGGTATTCACGAACAGATTTAGATATTTTTGGTTTCGCTAAAATCCGTTTTTTTTTGCACCCGGTACAGTCCGACAAAGTTTGAATTCAATTTTTGAAACTGCAGCGCCTTTTCAGGCCTTGTTTATAATTATAATTAATTATATTCGTTTTCAATTGTCGATTCAAACTCACTTTTCATTGCCATTATTTAGAATATTTATTTTAAACATTTAAAATCCATTATTTCAGCCAATTTAAAATTTTTAAATTGGTTCAGATTTTTTGGGTCGTTACAATCTCCCCCACTTAAAACTTTTCGTCCCCGAAAAGGAACAAGGTTGAAACTGGTTTGATTTATCAACTCTACGTTCGATCTGGCTTCAATTCTCCAACTTTTCAGTTTCTGAGAAATTTCAAATTCTTCAAAAATTTGGCTAACACCCGGAATTTTCGAAATTTTTTGCTATAGCCTCCTTTGTACGGAGAGAGGTTTGGAAATTTATTGGGCCGTATTAGGTACCCAATAAATCCTAATAAGCATACACATATTTATAGTGATATATTCTGGTGTTTACAGGGGAGCATGTACTGATAATAACTCCAGAGAATAAATTCTCGTCACCCTGCCCTGTGTGGGAAATAAATAGTCCATGTGTCGTATTTAATAACTAGAGAGACGTGGTTATTGTCAACTCCAGACCCGTGTGGGGTTTTTTATTAATCTGGCAATTTTATCGTTACAATTTAAATAGTCTGTATCAGTCATCAGTTCAACCTGTAAAATATAGTCATCGCCATACAAGCCTCTCGCTCGCATGGTAAATCTTCCACCTCGTCACACAAGCTCCAAATGCTTATGTGGTGTATGATGAAGTATGCCTATCTTCAGAAGTATGCCATGTAATGTAGTTCAAAATTAATTGTTACTATCCTATGGCGACGTTTATTATTTCACACAGAAAAACCAGCACTCCGCATCCAATGGCAATCACAGGAGTTGATATAATAATATTTCGCATCCAACTCATTAAGGTTTACCTATTGGTCGGGCACGCAAATAAAATCTTTACTCAACAGCTAATCCATTTACCTATTCAAACATATATAATACACATGTATATATATTTCTGTTTATTTTCTAATCAGTTCAATGTGTGATATAATCGAATAAATTCTAACATTATTCTATTGTTGATCAAATTAACTATCGTTTCAATAATTTTAATTAATCTAATCTACAATCACACAACATAACCAACAAGCAATTGGTTCTTAACTTTTCAAAACCATTTAAATTAATTCCTATTCTCCTTTTAAAATCATTCAGAGTATAGAATTAAAAGTGCACATCTAAATAACAACAGAATAGAGAATTAAATGGTAATGCAAAGTATGGTAAATATACCTTGCATCGAAGTCAATCAGAGATATCCACTCGGCATCTAGGATAAGCTTTCTGAATGCTCTCTTCAGTTTCCCAAGTACAATCTCGCGGATCTCCACTCCATTGCACTTTGACTAAGTGAACCTTCTTGTTCCTCAGCTCTTTGGTTTCTTTGCCGATAATCTTTAGCGGCTCTCGTCTCACAGCTAATTCGGGAGTAATTTCAATATCCTGTTGAGCTGCTTCTTCGACGATCAAGTCTGGATCATGAACGTGCTTTCGAAGTTGAGATATATGGAATACATCATGAACTCCAGGCAACCAATCAGGAATTTTGACCCTGTAAGCGAGAGTCCCGATCCGTTCCAGAATAGGAAACGGACCAATGAATTTGGGTGCCAACTTTCCAGTTTTACCGAACCGGATAACTCCTCTCATCGGCGATACTTTCAAATATACATAGTCGCCAACTTCAAAGGATATATCTCTTCTTCTTCTATCGGCATAGCTCTTTTGTCGGCTTTGAGCGGCGAGTAATCGCTTCTTAATAAAATCGACTTGGTCGGCAGCTTCTCGAATCATGTCTGGCCCTTTTTCGATTGACTTTGGACTCCTTACTGACTTCAGACCTCGTACTGGCCTCAGGACGATCAGTTTCAGACTCAATTTTATTTCTATAGTTGACTTCCTCTTCGTACTGTAACATACCTTTCTTATCTTGATCTTCATATTGATAAGCCATATAAATCATTTCAGAAAAGGGGAGCTTCACGTTCCTCATTACACTGTTCTGATGTTTTCTTTGAAGCCCGTTGATAAATCTCATATTCTTCCTCTTTGGATTCTCAATTAGATGAGGAGCAAAGTGAGAATGTTCATTGAATTTCTTATGATATTCGGGAATGGTCATATCTCCTTGTATCAAATAAGAAAATTCATCACATAGTCGCTCAATCGCTTCAGGAGGAGCAAATCTTTCCAGGAAAATACTTTGAATCTATCCCAGGTGATATCACCCTCTGTATTATCCTTAACAACCGAATCCCACCAGAATAAAGCTTCGTCTTTGAGTGCCCAGGAGGCCAGTAATCTTTTCTGGTCATCCCTTACCTTTAATCCTTCAAAGATTTTCTCAGCCGAACGAATCCAGGCTTGTGTTTTCATAATAGATTCTTCGCCCGAGAATGGCTTTCCACCCAGATTTCTATATTTCATAAATAGAGCTTCTATATCCGGGTCAGTATTACTTCTTCTATTTCTGGCACTCATTTCCTAAAGCGTCTGCAATTAGCAGACAAAGTGTCAGGTCAACAGAAAAGATATTTCAAAATATAGAGACAAATACCTGAATGTAAATGTGTCTATCTAGGTGTTATTTCATTCTGCTACTCATACTAGGATATTATTGATCCTATCTGTATAGAGTTACCTGTCCTAGAACACTACTGGTTCTATTTCCGATGAGTTTGTTCAAATGTTATATTCCAGAACTAAGCTTAACCAAAGCTCTGATACCAAATGAGGCGACCCCAAACCCCGTACTGACGGTGGCAAGGGTAATCCGTGGAATGTAACACAGAAACAGATAATAGCAGAACAAAATTAAATAAATACACCAGATAATGAACAATAGAATATACTGGATAAAAGTAATCATCAGAGTTACACAGTATACAGGATCATACTTAGTAAAAATACAGTTCAGCTATACATAAATGTCTACAGCGGAAAACAAACATAATATGTACAATAAGAGCTGAACAGCATAAAAAGAGATAAATGATAGAATCCATCTTCAGCTCCAGCTATCCAGAAAGAACCAACTAAACCTGAATACAAGGCTGCCCGTGTAGAAAAAGGGGCACCCGAGTTTGAAAGTGAAACAAACTACGAGTCAGTCATGGGACTGGTATGAGAAATCTACTCAACACATATATAATTTGGCTAATCACAGGACCACGCCACTTTCGTGGAACAGGTTTACTCCATTGGATTGCCAGTGCTTTAAAACAAATCTTTCTTTTAAACAACGCAGTGCATTTTATAAAAATGAAGCCATTATAAGACTCAGTTCCCATCACACAATGCAACGCAAACCGGAGGATAGAGTTTTTACCTTATAACGGCCAAAATATGTTTGATATGAATAAAACAAAAGCATTTGATATTATTACTAGTGTTTATTTGTTTCAAAAACAATTTCAAATCATAACTATCAATCATAGACGACATGAGCGTCCCATGCCACTATGTCGCCAAATATATATACAATCAGAACCGCACGATGTCGTATTTGGAAATTGGATTTCCGTCGTGAACCAAGGCAAAAGATAGTCCTTACCGAATTCGAGACAATCTAGCCCATGTCTCAGGAACAGCCGCAACTGCCCCTTGGATCGTCAGGGCCGGTCCACCGATGTGGATTATTATACCTGAACAATACGTTTCCCCGCCCTTTGGGGCGTAAATGAGCCAACGAATGACTCCATCGGATTGGGGTCGTCCGATCAAACCGAGGCGCCTCGCAACAGCAACAACCACATAGGTGAAAAGTATATAAATGTTAGGGCTGGTAGGTCACTGACACCACCTTAGCTAGAAAGAAACGCATGTCCTCCCTGAGGTCCTTCCTCCCGTTTCTGGTTCATACCGGGATGTGAGGCTCGCGAATTCACGTTATACACAAAGCTATGCCACACAGGCGGGGCTTTGATCATCAACACAAGGCTTTGCTTTTCAGCAGAATCCCTGATCATTTGTCACTTAGGCATGTCACACTAGCAATTCATGCCATGCGACTGATGTCCACCGATATACAACCTCTGAGCTTGTGCGTCTCAGTGAAGGGCGTTAAGCAAAAGAATAAATTCTCTGCCGCCAAACAGATGTATATTTAACAGAGATCAATCAACACAGAATAAAATCCAATGTCAGACACACAGTCCATTTGCAAGTCCGTTCTGGGTCTGAACGAAACCGGAGGCACTAAATACCTCGCAAACCCATCGGTCACCACGTACTTCTGGACGATCACCACTCATTATCCATATTTCGGGATGCCTCCCAATCAGGACCTCGGTTACCATTCAAACGAGGTGAAGATCTCCGGTCGTCGACCACCGTCTTCATCTTCGACTTTCAATCGTCGGTCAATTATTTGAAATGAGAATTAACTCAGCCTTTTCAAATAATTCACGTATATTTAGAATTTCAAATCAATTTATTTCAATGGTTAAACCATTCGACAACACCGATTTTGTTCTTTAATGTAATTTTCACACCAAACACATTCAACCATCAAATACCACATAAATCGAGCAAATTCAGTTTATTTCCATTCCATATCGTTTATGATGTTTTATAACGATTTATCGCTATTTTTACTTATTTTAAAATAGCTAATTTATTCAAAACGACGCTTCGGGCCATAACGCGGTCGTGGCGCTGTTTTCTTCAGATTTGATTTACCCATATCTGAAAATCTAACCGTTGGATCTTCACAAAATTTACATCATTAGAAAGGTCTTTTCAAAACGAATCCAACGGTTCCAGTTTTGGGAAAATCCGACGGTCGGATCTCCCGGTACAATCGTTTGAAGTTTCGATTTCAAAATACGAACTGCAGCGTCGTTATTCGATTAAATATAATTATATTTATATGTATATTAATATAATCGTTTCTGGCGCTGTTTTTCTTTAGATTTGAATTAAACATTCCAGACAATCCAACCGTTGGATTTTTACAAAGTTGGTGCCGTTGGAAAGATTTTTCCAAAGCGAACCCAACGGTTGCGATTTCAGGAAAATCCGATGGTTGGATCTCCCGGTATAATCGTTTGAAATCACGGTTTCAAAACACGAACTGCACGGCCACGTTTCATTTTAATTTTATTTATATTTATATATTTATATAAATATAGTTCATTCAACAATTTCAATATCGTTTTCACTTCAAATATTTCACTATCGCCTTTAAATTTTGGAAAATTTCGCCATAACCTCCTTTGTACGGGAGGGGCTGGGAAAATTCCCAAATAGCCCCACGGGCGTCTCATGTCAAAAAGAAAAAGAAAAAGCCAAGAGGCTAGCCAACAGGCTCATAAAATCATCACCCAAACAAAACAGTAAATGTGTACCTATTTGTCGGGCACAAAATTTTATTCCTCTTCTTCAGCCTCTTTGCTATAACCTGTTCAATAAATATGCATGTACGGATACACAGTTCTTATCATTTATCATTTTCCATTCAACTTCATATTTGATTCCATTTGTTTTAAAAACACCATTCATTCTAATGTTGCATGCATAGGTAAAAATCACATCATTAGCTAATTAATGAATATTTCGACTCATGCATATTTATTTGAACGGGTTGCTATTTTTAACACTTCACATTTCAACAATTCATGTATATAATAAAAATTTGATTTTTATTGTAAAACAAATTATTTCAAAACAGGATCATTTTATACATTTTATATTGATGTTCAAATTGGGACTTTTATTATAAAACAATTTATTTCAAAATATGAATATCATTCAACACATGAATTTCTAATCAATGAATGAATATCGATTCTACACATGAATGTTTTCTATAGTTTCTATATATAGATAAAAATGTGATTTTTATATTTAAAACACGATGACCATTCAACACATGAATTTCTACTCACCGAATGAATATCGATTCAACACATGATGGTTTTCTATTCAATGAATAAATATAGTTTCAGCAAATGAAAATAATTCAAACACATGAATATTATTCAAAATTTCGGCAGCATAACGGCAGGGTAGATAAAACCGGGACTGTCCCTAGTACGGCTCCTCGCTCTACCTTAAAACCTCGCGGTTTTTGACAATGGGGATCATGCATCTAGTTCGCATGTAGGCGGCATGTATATATTTATTTCATTTCCACAAACTAATCCTATGTGGTTTCAACCAAATATTTCTCAACCACAAATGGGTATTTTTCAACCACAATCAATCAATATCAACCACAAACAATCCCAAACAAACATTCGCTATCAATCAATTTTCACACCAATCACAATCAATAAATATCGTCCATGGTTTGTGGACGAGGGGGCGTATATATAGATATATATATATATATATTTATATATAGCAATTCACCTCTATTTCAACACATACATAATTTTTACAATGCATATACAACTTATACATCGAATGTACGACTTATACAACGCTTATACAAGAGATGTACAACGCTTATATAACTCATACATCGACTATATAATTTATACATCGTCGTTTTCCATATCGTTTATAAATTAGAAATCTCACATTGGGTTCCACTCCACCAAAAATAGCAGAAGGCTCAGAAAAATATGCGGTCTCTTCTAAAATGTAGAAGGCGTCCACACGGTCACGATGTTTCCTGTTTCATCGAATTTCGTTAACACCGCAAAAAGATATGATTTTTCAAAGTTTGCAACGGTTTAAAGGTGTTAAAATCAAATTAAATAAAATCAGCCGATACCTGCTTGATTTCTTTAAAACTAGGTTTTAATTTTTCTTTCGATCCGTGCAACTTGGAGACGATCGGAGTACACCACCTTGTAGTGCTTGGAACGGCGCTCAGGCGGAGGTAGGTGGGGCCCACTTCGACGCAGGGAGGAGGATGCGGCGGCGGTTCGAAGTGCTGAACTTCGTGACGTTGGTTCTTCCAATCCACACAATGAAAAAATCCAAACTATATATGGATTTTAAGATCTTCTCGTGCTCTTCAAAATCTTCAACAGGAGGAAGCATAATTTTGCTTGTAGGAGGAGGAACGGAGGAGAGAAGGCACGAGCGGTTTTCCGCCGTGAATCGATATCGGGGAGAGAGAAAATTAAAGGATTTTTTTATAAAAATTTTGATTGGTCGATGGGTTTTATAAGGGGTTTTCTGACGCGACCACCAATCTAAACCCAACGACTGTCGTCCTAAGCGTTTTACCCCCATTACGAACACAATGGAGTATGTTTCGTAGGCCCATTCGATTGTTTCAGCCAGTTTTCCTTCAAATTAAAATATATAACATTCAATATTAAATTTGAACGTACATTTCAATTTACCAGGGCCACAAACTGATTCGAAAAATTCCAGAAAAATAAATCTAGCTATGTTTTGACGATACGGTCCCAACAAAACTAGATTCATCGAATTCTCAGACCGTTTGCAAAAAGGCCCATTTCTGGTCGATCCAATTTAACTATAGTTGACCAAAACACATTTTCCTTTGCCACGCTCACATACTAGCTTCAAAAATTATGAAATTTGAAACCTAGCGATAACTTCACATCCCAGATTCAACAAAAGTGGTTTCGTCGAATTCTGAGATCGTATGCAAAATGGCCAATTTCCCGGGCTATATGAATTCCATAGCGACCTTTCTGAAATTTCATTTGGCCATAACTTTTGCTTTCCGTTATGAAAATTCGATTTTTCAGATTCGTTAGAAAGGTATTCACTAACAGATTTAGATATTTTTGGTTTCGCTAAAATTCGTTTTGTTTTGCACCCGGTACAGTCCGACAAAGTTTGAATTCAATTTTTGAAACTACAGCGCCTTTTCAGGCCTTGTTTACAATTATAATTAATTATATTCGTTTTCAACTGTCGATTCAAACTCACTTTTCATTGCCATTATTTAAAATATTTAAAATCCATTATTTCAGCCAATTTAAAAAAAATTAATTGGTTCAGATTTTCTGGGTCGTTACATATATGTATCTTCCAAATTCCTCAGCAATATCTCTATAATCATGAAATAAAATATCGAAATATTTCGAAGATTACTTCCATTCTAATCCTTTCCAATTTATATATTGGAATTTTTTTGTTAGAATAAATCCGTTCAATTCCTTTATGATCTTCATTCTAGTTGTTTACTAGTCCATTTTGATAAAAATACATTTTTATCTTTTCAAATTTGGAATTTTCCATCCAAAATCTTTCCAAATCATTCATTTTGATTTTACATAATTTTTCCATATTTTTAGTAATTTTATTAAGGCCCTTACAGTCGGTTTCCAACATCGGCCACCAAACTGCATCCATAGTGACCTTTTTTGAAATTGATTTGGACATATTTTAAAATCTAACTGTTCAAATTTAAATCTCTTATATTCATTGGATAGATCTATTCGATACGAATCCAACGGTTCCGGTTTAAGAGAATCCGACGGTCGGATCTCCCGTTATTCCAATTCGAAGTTAATGGTTAAAATTCGCGAACAGTCGCTGTGCGGCGCGTTCTATTCAAGAAATTTAAATATATATATAATATATAATATATATTTCGTCGATTTCCATTCAAAAAGTATTTTACAACTTCGTTTTAAATACTATTCCAACTTCTATTTCAATTTTAAATCAAAATTGAATACGACATATCATTATAACGTTTAAATGGTAATATTTTCAAAATATCTGGTTTAGAAATCCATTTCCCTTTCGTATTCATTATAAAATGAATAAAATCGATTGATAAACCCATTCGAGTTAAAATGGCGTTTAACTACTTCACTCGGCTTCACATTTCAATATTTTTGTGTCCATCCAAAATCGGACATCAAAATCATAATTTAATTCTTTCCTGAATACTATATAAAAATATTTGTTTATGTACTGAATCAGAATGCGACTCAATCAATTACCGTATAATTTCGGTTATGGATTTCATACATCACATGTATTCAACAATAATGATAAACAATCATTAAAAATTCAAACAACATCCGAAGTGCATTCTACAACTGTATAAGCATTAAAATAAATAAATAGCGCTTACAACAGTCTATCAACCAAACGATTGACATACAACTAAACAATTGGGATTAGTGTATGTCAAATATCATACCAATACCAATACCCGTGCGACATTTCAACCAACAAACACTGATTATTGTTTGTTCATTTGGGCGATGTGTAAATTTATCTTCCCAATCAATATCAGTTAAATATGTGTACATAAACAAGCCGTTCGACTTGTAAATGAATATTTATTCCAATTTCATTTCATGATAATTTTATATATCGTATATATGTATATTTTAAAAATAATGTTTTTAACCAACAATCAATTATTCCATAGAACGACAATTTTATTCACTTTTATTTCAGAAAATTTCGCCATTATAACGACGCTATTTTTTTAGAACCGGAATAATGTCTAGCATTATCCCTCTCCTGATAATGGCTCGCGCCATACAACAATATCAATCAATCAATCCCTATCAATTTCAAATTCACAATCACAAACATAACACACAAATCAACCATGGTTTGCAAAAAGTAGTGATAGGAGCTACTAAGCCTCATTTACAACCTATGATATAATAAAATAATGAAAATGATTTGAGTGAGGGAGTTCACACATTCGTTTCCACTCCGCCAGTATTTAATTGGTGATTTAATTTTAATAAAATTAAACTGAATTTTTAATTTTATCAAAAACCTTAACTTTCTCCATTTCCATTCTGGTTAGTCCCATGTTGTAGAGTTCGTCGCCACGATCCCAATGGGACTGAAATTGTCGGATTTCTGCCTCGTATGACGAAGTTACGCTAATTAGTACATCGGATAACTAAATAATTAACTAATTAACCATAACAATGTTCAAAAAAACCTTTACCATCCTCGTTTTAATTTTTTGGAAATCGCTCGACCTCCATACGCCACCGCCGACGACGCTAGGCTCGACCGGAGCATGATCAACCACTGCCCCCGCGACAACCGCCGACGTCCGCTACCTATACCCGGAATTGGGACCCACTCCCACCACCGCAGCGTCCTAGAAATGCTAATGAACAGCCGGTCTTCAAGTAGAGAAATTGAAGAAAATATTACAGGATATTTGATCAAACTTGTATGGAATTAATGAACTCGAGAAGATCATGAATTTTCGTTTCATGGATTTCGAATTTCATTTAAGGAATCAAGCTTAATTGATGGATTTTGTTTCGAAGATTTCAACCATTCATTTTAGAGTGGCATAGGCCCGTTTCTGGAAATAGAAATTAGGGTTTTATGATGGAAAACGTGTCATATATATATATATATATATATCTTAATATTATTTAATTCCAAAAATACTAGTTTTTCAATCCGAAATCCAAATCAAACCCAACGACTGTCGTTCCCAACTAAATACCCTCATTCTGAACACAATGGGATGTGTTTCATAAGCCAATTCGACTGTTTTGATCAGTTTTTATCAAAATTCAAATTAATATAACGGTCAATATTGAATTTGAACGTACATTTTAATTTATGGGGGCTACATACTGACTCCAAAAATTACAAATAAATAACTCTAGCTATGTTTTGACGATATGGTCCTAACAAAACTAATTTCGTTGAATTTGGAGACCTTTGAAAAATGGAATTTTTCCAGTTGATTAAATTCAAACTAAAATTACCAAACATATTTAAATTCACTGCGCTCACATATTAAATCCAAAAATTATGAAATTTGAAATCTTACAATAATTTGACATTCCGGATCCAACAAAGGCGGTTTGTCGCAAAAAGAGGTCTCTTGCAAAATGGCTATTTTTAAGGGCTATATATTATTTAAAAGTATATATAAATTCATAGGGACAGTTCTGAATTTTAAACTGGACATAACTTTCAATTTATATTATGAAATCCTAGTTTTTCACATTCGTTAGAAATATATTATTAAACAGATTCAAATGTTTCTGGTTTTACTGAAATCTGATTTATATTGAATTCTGTACATTCAATTGAAATTTAAAATCGAATTTTCAAACTATCGCGCCATTTCAATGTAACGACTTGGATTTTGAGTCATTTAATTCTGAATATTTTAATTGGTTTTAAATATTTTATTTGAAATATAATACGATTTTTATAAGGAATTTATTAATTAACGAAGTTTGAATGTATAATTTATAATTTAATTTAAATCGAGCTTGTAATGTCGCGGTAGTTCGTAATATTGAATTTTTGACTTCAATTGGATATACAAGATTCGATATAAGTCGGAATTATGTGAAACAGGAAACGTTAGGATCTATTTGATTGTAATTTTCTAATGAGAAGGAGAAATAGAGATTTCATATTATAGATTTTGAGTTATGTTTAATTAAAATTTTCAAATAGTCATTGTGGAATCGTCTATAAATTTTAACGTTTTAATTAAAAAATAAATAGATTTTTTTGTATAATTGAATATCGTTTTAACCTAAAATCCGATAAGAATGACTCCTGAATGGTTATATATGTTGTGGCAATATAATGAAGTTAACAGAATTTTTGAAATGTCAGTTTAATTTTTTATTTAGCAGCAAGGTGAATTTTGCATTAATTTAATACAATTAAAGACGGCCTATTTTAAAACAAATTATTATAGGATTTTGAACGTCGTTCCGATCAGACATTGATTATGATCATACGAAATATAAATATAAAATGTTAATCGTGTGTTAAATAACAAATTCAGCATTAGCTTTCGAAATCCGTAACATTTTTTTATATATAACAATTCTTAAAAAAAATGTTCTATCACTATCCAAACTGGTTTTAAATCCGTCCAAACCGTCACATGTAGAATGTCTATTTGGTCATTGATGCTTTTATATCATCAATATTATTGATGCACGTTACCCTTTTCTAGTCCAACAATGTACTTATCAATGGAATAGGTTATAGGACTCTTGAATTTTAATCAAACCCGTTAACTAAACTAAAGCATAACTAAATAACATAATATTCAATTCCTTTCATCGCAAGCTAAGACCAATTCCTTTCTGCACAATCCAGCGATTCCTTGTCAAACACACTTCCTCAGTTACTTCCCTCGCATGCCTCAGACCCTTTCTTCACATGGTTCCTGCTTATATAATATTCTTAGCACCTAACTAATTTTCTTCTTCGAAAAAAAACAAATCCATTGTCAAACTTTCCACCACGCAGTAAACAACTGTTGTTGCCTCCACTAGTACATGCGATGACCACAAATCACTCCTCTTTACCTCAATTAATCTAAGAATCCGTTCATCAAATTCAAATTCTTCAAACAGAGAAATAAAGCCAATTTTTCCCACACAACAAATGAATGACACTCTGTAATAACCCGGAAATCAGAGCCAATTTAAAATTTTTATTTTGGCAATTTTAGTGAATTTTGAATATTTAAAATGAATTATTTTAAATAATAACGACGTGAAATTTATTTTGAATAGAATTAGAAAGTATATATTTATATAGATCAACGTTAGAATATAAATATTTTATTTTAAATATAAAAGGAATTGAAAATGGCGCGGTAGTTCGAAAATTCAATTTCAAATGAATGTACAGGAATTAAAATAAACCGGATTTTCACGAAACCAAAAATATTTGAATCTATTTGAGAATATCTTTCCAACGAATCCGAAAAATCAAGATTTCATAGCAGGAATCAAAAGATATGCCCAGTTGAAAATTCAGAATAGTCGTTGTGGAATTCTACCCTTAAAAATAGCCATTTTGCAAATGACCTCTGTTTTCGACGAAACCACCTTTGTTGGGTCGGGATGTCAAATTATTGCTAGATTCCAAAATTCAGAATTTTTGGGATCAATATGTGAGCGTGGTAAAAGAAAACATGTTTTGACAATTTTAGTCAATTTCGATCAACCAGAAAATGGTCATTTTTCAAACGTCTCAGATTTTGACGAAATAAGTTTTGTTATGACCATATCGTCAATACGAAGCTAGAAATAATTTTTCTAGAATTTTCTGAGTCAGTATGTGGCCTCGGTAAATTAAAATGTACGTTCAAATTCAATTTATATTTTAAATTCAAACGAAAACTGATCAAAACGGTCGAATTGGACAGCGGGACATATCCCATTGTGTTCGGAATGGGGGTAATATGCTAAGGATGATAGTCGGTGGGTTCGATTTGGGGTTCAAATAGAAAAGTTACGTTTTTAAATTAAAACTTAAATAAATATATATTTATATGGTCAACCTCTCCACTCTCTCTCCCAGTCATAAATCGTTCAAAAAAAACAGAAGGAGCTCTCCATCGCGCCGCCACCTGCGATCGACGCTACCTTCCTCCGTGCCAGCCACGCCGCCATGGCCACCCCCTGCTCCGATCTGCTCCCCCCATCGAACCCCCTCCCTGCGCGAGAACGACGCGCACCCCCGCAACCTCAAAACCCTCCACCGTCGGAGAAATTCCACTGCGCCGCCAGGCCTCCCCAACGCCACCGCTAGCGATCCGAAGCCTCCACCTCCTTAACCCAGTGCGCCCCTCAGCCTCCACCACCTCTGAAAATGCAAAAGTGAGCCTTTTTGCTTTTTATTTGATTTTCTTTTCTATTTTTAAATGATAGGAATGATAAAAGTATAATTTTTAAATGACAGGAATGATAAAAATATAATTTTTAAATGATAAGAATGATAAAAATATTATTTTTAAATTATAGGAATAATAAATATATAAATTTTATATTATAGAAGATATAAAAATATGATTATTATATTATAGAAATAATAAAAATATTATTTTTATAATATATAGATAATAAAATTTTGATTTTTACACATGTAGTAGAGATATAAAAATACGATCTTTATATATAAAAATGTGATTTTTATATAGAGAATGGCGAGAGAAAAATATGATTTTTATATACGAAGCAATAATATAAAAATGTAATCTTTATATAGGAAGTAGCGTTAAAAATATAATTTTTAACACAAATAGTGTTGAACAGATCTCGTTGGAAACAACATGAAGTTTTCCCACATATGAAGAGTCGCGGTGTTTGGTTTTACTAATCGGTGAGAACTTCTAACTTATAACTTGTTTTCTAGTTGAAATATATACTAGGATGTAGACGGTGCTTAGCAACACCCGACACCCGTCGTCCACAGACCATGGATGACTTGTTTGTTTGATTGATGTGTTGTGATAGTTGATTGTGTGATGTGGAATGAAATAAAATATTTTATAGTTAAAAATATATTTTTTAACATTGATGTGAATAAAATAGATATTCATTTACAAATCAGAACGATTTGTTTATGTACACCTATTTGGCTGACATAGATTGGGACGATAAATTTTACACATAGCCCAACTGCACAAATTAAATATGTGTTTGATTGATTGAAACCCGACATGGGTGTTGGGATGATATTGACGTACACTAATCCCAATTGTTTAGTAGTAAGCGTTAATTATTTATATTTAATGCTTATGCAGTAGTGTGGTGCACTTTGGATGATGGTTGATTATTTATCATTGATATTATATACATGTGTTGTATAGAATCCATATAAATAACATTATATGGTAATTGAGTGGGTCTCATTCCAATTTAGAAAATAAAAAATATATAAATTCATGTGTTGAATAAAATATATATAAATTCATATATTCACGTGTTGAATAAAAGAAAATTCATGTGTTGAATAAAATATATATTCATGTGTCGAATAAAAGAAAAATTCATGTGTTGAATAAAAGATTCATTTGTTGAATAGATTAACGAAGTTATTGAAATATATAAAGTCGTATTGGTTAGATGTGCGCCATTTTGATGTGAACGATATTTATATCGATTATATTTGTTTCTGAAATGAATATAGGAAAGGAAGTAATTTCAAAATACAACGTTTTGAAATTATTATCATTTATATATCGATGATATGGAATATTTAATTTTGATTAGAAATTGAATATGAAGTTGAAATCGTTTTGAAAACGAATTTAAAACGATTTATAAAATATGTTTTGAAAGGAAATCGACGAAATAATGTTATATATATATATATATAATGGCCTGAATAGAACGCGCCGCGATGCGGTAGTTCGCGAATTTCGACCATTGACTTTGAATGGATATTACGGGAGATCCGGCCGTCGGATTCTCCTAAAACCAAATCTTTGGGTTCGCATCGAAAACAGCTTTCTAAAGAATACAAGAAATTAGAAATCTAACGGTTGGATTTGGAATTATTCCTAAATTAAATTTGGAAAAGGTCGATGTAAGTGCAGTTCGATGGCCGTTAATGGAAATCGACTGTACGAGCCTTGATAAAATTATTAAAAATAGTAATAATTTGTGTAAAATCATAAGAAACGATTTGTGGAGAATTGGGATGAAAAATTCCCTATTTGAAAAGATAAAAATAGATTTTTATCGAAATGAAAAATTTTGAACTAGAATTATAATCCATTTATTTTTAAATAAACAAATTGGATTTGAAATGGTTTTAAAAGTAACCAGAATTTCCAATAACTGAATTGGAATCGATTTTAATCGAAATTGTCTTTGGAATATTTCGATGTTGGATTTCGTGATTATACATATATTGTTATGGAAATTTGAAAGATATATTTATATTGTTATTTCCAATACGATATTTCTTGGTCATGGTATTTGATATTGAATATAAGCCAATATATTTTCTATTCAGAGCCTTGTATTTAATATCAAAAGGGATTTGGGTTTGTCGTGAATGGTGTCTTCATTAACACTGTTCTTTAACCCAGTTGAGAAAAATATTAAATCTTTTTATTTAGATTTAATGGATTACCAATTAATTAATATTTAATTGGAATTGAATTGAAATTGATTTTGGGTTTATAGTGAACCATGTTTTAAATGACATTGGTTCTTTAACCTAGTTAAAGACAGGATATGATTTCCCACGTTAAATAATCATTGATAGTTATTTTTGGAAAGATTAAAACCAAGTGGAGTTTTAATGAATCTTTAATTAGATTGAAATGATCGAGAATGGAGTATCACCAGTTTTGCTCCAGGCGATAGTTAAATCTTTAATTAGATTTGAAACGTGAAATGGTAATTGAATTTACCGATAACACCATGGTGTTAGATAAGAAGTATTACCAGTTTTACTTCATGGGATGAATAGGTTGGGATTGGGAAATTTAAAACAAATGATTACTTAGGTAAGGTTCGTTAATCCCGACTAGTTTGGATAAACCATAATTTGGTTTGAATTGATATTCAAAGGAGGATTAAAGAATAAATTTGAGGAATTTATCTTTGATAAAATTAATGGGAACCATTCCCAATGTATAAGAATATTTGAATAAAAGAATATTCTGAATTGGAATGAGGCGTATGTTGTGTTTGGGTAACACTTTTTTATTATATACGCGAGTTATTCAGAAAGACCGGGTTTATCCCATTTTGAATTACCGATTCGACGATGTTTCGAGGATGAAGACGGTGGTCGAAGACCGATGTAACACCCCGTAATTCTGTAACACTATGATTCGCAAATCAAGGCAGAATTAAAAGTTAAAATCAAAATCAAGGGAAACGGGCTGCGCCATTGCGTTTGTCTCGGAAAAATACGTGAAGTAGAGTCCGAATTTTCGAAAATCGGAGTCCGTATGACCAAGATACGGCCCGTCAAAATTTTCAGAAAATTCCAAGTTCAACACAGTTTAAACTAGAGCCAAATTCGAATTCAAACACACAGAGGGCAGGGCGGAAAAATTCCCGCCCAGGTCAAGTCGACAGGGGTGTCGACTGCACAGTCGACACCCCCCCCCCCATGTCGACTGCCCAGTCGACATGGGTGTCGACCCCCCTGCTTTTTCCAGCTTTCTGCACTTGGTTCGTTCTGATGTATTTGGTCACGTTTTCTGACCAGGTTCGTCCACCTAACACTATATAAATAGCTCTGGTCTTCTTCTCTATTCACAATTCTTTTCTACCCTTATGCTGCAAAGATTCTTGTTAGACATGGCTTCTCCTCCACCTCTAAAATATATAAATAAAATAATATATATAAAATAAACCAAGACGAGGAAATGCTGCTAAAAGATTTTCAAGAAGAGGTTCAAGTCAAGCTAGGATTCAAAAGGAGGTTCAAACGACTTCAACGACTGTTTTTCTACGAATCTTAGCAACGCCATCTTTCTGTTCTAATCTAATCTCTGTAAGTCAGTTATTTCTAGATTTGAACATTTTTCTCTGTTCGTGACATGAAATTAAAGGAATAAAAGAATATGCCAAATCTCTCTCTCTATTCGAATCAGTGCCTATACTCTTGAACCTAATTAAGAACTGTTATGATTCGAGGACAAATAAGACCGTGACTATGAAACTATGTACTTAAAACCATATGCCTATGACTATGAGCATTTCCTATGACTATGAACATTGCCTATGACTTTGGACATTGCCTATGACTATGAACATTGCCTATGACTGTGACTGTGACTATGAGGATTATTTCCTTGACTAAGCCTATGCCTTTGATTAGGAAATATAAACTATTGCCTATGACATAACAAGGACATCGGTGATTAAACACCTGTGATTCATGACTAGGAAAGTGTTGCTTAAGTTTTGTGACTATGAAATTGGGTCTAAACCCGATCATCTATTCTGTCTATTCTTGGCTATCTTTGGTTTTAGACCTTGGGAATTTACCTATTAAGTTAGGTCTACCCATGTTCTTGAACCGACGTCTCTATTCTGTCTAATCTTGGTTTTCTTTGGTTTTAGACCTTGGGAATTTACCTATTAAGTTAGGTCTACCTCATGTTCTTGAACCGACGTCATCATTCAACCCTCTTTATGCCAGTTTGTATGTCTATCTTTTGCATAGCATCTTTGGTTCATTCCCTATTTTCTACGAACCTAGCTTTATTTATAATCTAGACTGAATCACGATTATACGAACGGTGGGAATGCGCTTTAGGCAAAATATGAAATTTACTAAAAACATAGTTTAACTTAGAAATTGGCATAAATTGGGAACATGTATTATGGCATGTTCATAGAAATGAAAATTGGATAAATTTGACATGAATTATAAGATGTGTAATTTGAATCTAGTATTGACGTGTAAATCTAGCATTTACATGAATAGTGAACTAGAGTAATAAGTCTAGTTTGACATGAATTAGAATGTTGAATCGGAATTGGATTAGCTAATTTGGCACGGTAAGTATATTGGCATAAATGTGAAATTGGCCATAATTGGGAATAACTGTCAGGTTTAGCAAAATCATGGTTAGTGACACTTAATTTGGTATAGTCTACATACCAAAAGGGCATAAATATGATATAGAGGGGAGAATGGGCCGTAAGAATAAATGTTGACAATTCACATTAAAAGAGTAATTAGGAAATAAGTAAATTAGGAATAATTTACTTATAGAATTTGGCCTGAATGAGGAAATGTAAACTTAGACAAATTAAAGATTTATTAACGACATCTCTTTTAATGAAACACCAGAAAGTTCTAGGGTGACAGAGAGGATAGTGTCTAGGCTTGGGTTTGGAAAATACAAGTTTCCTGCTCTCCCTGGCTATCCCTAACTGATCCGATGGAAGGGAAGGTTACTTTTAAAACCTGATTTGAAAATTAATCAAAAACCCTTTGAACTTAGAAAATACGAATATGCCTAACCCGAGGTTAGACTGAGTTGCGATGTAAACCTGCCCGGAACCAACCGGCACATCCAGTATTCGCAACAATATCTGTCTAATGTGAGTGGTCGCGGATTTAATCTATTTAGTTAAAGCTAGAACAAGAATGGTAGGGCTAAGTTAACTAAGACACTTAACCAGTTCAACATGATAACTAAACTGCTGGGTGGGGTTAGGTTCAGACTGACACTTAATATAGTTGAGCTAGAATGAGAGGGTTAAGTCCATAGGAACACTTAACCAACTTAACACAGTTAAGCTAGGATGGGAGGGCTAAGTCCATAGAGACACTTAACCAAACTCAAGGTAGCAAGACAAGATTTGTAGGGGTTAAGTAACTAAGAAAACACTTAGCCAAATTTACATGTTAACTAGACTAAGAAGGTGGGGTTAAGTAAAGTTAATACACTTAGCCAATTTGATATGTTAGCTGGGCTAGACCGTAGGGTGAAGTAAACTTGAACACTTAACCATCAGGTTGTGATAAAGGAATAAGGCTAAGTCCAAAACATGAAGGGACAATACTTAACCATTAATAACATGTTAGTGAAAACAGACGGGCAAGGTTAAGTTAAAAAGGAACACTTAACCAATACAGGATAATGGGTAGGGTTAAGTAATAAGGAATACTTAACCAATATAACTTGGTTTGTGGTCGGGTTAAGTCAACATGAATTACTGATAACACTTAACCAGTTTAACATGATAAATGAAGGGGGTTAAGTTAGCTTGAAGTGACTAATGACACTTAACCAATCCAAATTGAAGGGAAAGAGAACTAAGTAGTAAACCTTAGTTAAGAGAACAACGATTCTGGAAACTAAGTGGTAAATCTTAGTTAGTAAAACTAAGTAGTAATTCTTAGTATAACACGGGAAGGAGCGAATGTCTGTCTGAATAATGAAGAAGGCTCCAACGAATTGGGTCACGAAGCCCGAGGCTTCGAGGGGACGGGAGGGTACTCTTGGTATCCCTCTGTGAGGCTGCAGATGATCCTCCTGGGCTTACATAGGTTAAGGTCTGCGTAGAAGAACCAGGGGTATGCCTTGGTTGCAATTTATGGCAACCTAAAGACCAGGATGGACCAGCGTGATTCGGCGAGAAGACGGTAGCCCTGTGATAGCAACTCGTCATTTACCATCCATCTTGATTCAATCGAGATACGTGAAGCAGAAAGGCGGAGAACTCCAAAAGACCATATACTTGCTATCTAGTTATGGGTGAGGATGGACATAGGATAGTGGGGCACCGAGGGCCGGCGTATAGTTCTCATTTTACAAGGTGTGCCTTTCATTAGTTGAGGGAGGGATCAAGTGGGACCATAGCCACTGGAATAAAAACAGACCTTAGCATCTGCATCGGCAGATATCTGAAAGCTCCCGACCGAGTTCTGTATTCCTTGATTTGCCCTGTCATAGGACTCGGGTTGCACATTACAGGACATGTGCATCTAGACAAGCGATAACGATTCGCGATACATGCGTGGGGAAGTATAGGAACGTACACCACTCTAGGTAGTGTGTCCTAGATTTGGGGGCATCGTTCGACAGGTAGCATAATTCCTAGTGGAACTAGGTGGCATAAACCCTGAATCCGAGAAGCGTTCAGCAGATAGCGTAAACTCTAGTTTAATCTTGAAGCACTTGATAGAAACCCTAGATTAGATCTAGATAACAAATAATAAATGTATGCCTGAAGGCAATGGAAACTACAGGGATTGGGATCATGTTTTCGTTACTAGTTGGGACACTAGTTGGGTGGTGCAGAGATATAGAAACCAGTATAACAAGGAAATAACGAAGCGGCGAAAGTATTAGAGCATATCCTATTTATCTTATCTTAGCATATCTTGTGATTATCTTGTCTAATCTTGCTGACCCTGTGGTCATGGTGTAATCTTGGATTCAATTAATCAAAAACCTTATTTGAAAATTAATCAAAAACCCTTTGAACTTAGAAAACACGAATATGCCTAACCCGAGGTTAGACTGAGTTGCGATGTAAACCTGCCCGGAACTAACCGGCACATCCAGTATTCGCAACAATATCTGTCTAATGTGAGTGGTCGCGGCTTTAATCTATTTAGTTAAAGCTAGAATAAGAATGGTAGGGTTAAGTTAACTAAGACACTTAACCAGTTCAACATGATAACTAAACTGCTGGGTGGGGTTAGGTTCAGACTGACACTTAATACAGTTGAGCTAGAATGAGAGGGTTAAGTCCATAGGACCACTTAACCAACTTAACACAGTTAAGCTAGGATGGGAAGGCTAAGTCCGTAGAGACACTTAACCAAACTCAAGGTAGCAAGACAAGATTTGTAGGGTTAAGTAACTAAGAAAACACTTAGCCGAATTAACATGTTAACTAGACTAAGAAGGTGGGGTTAAGTAAAGTTAATACACTTAGCCAATTTGATATGTTAGCTGGGCTAGACCGTAGGGTTTAGTAAACTTGAACACTTGACCATCATGTTGTGATAAAGGAATAAGGCTAAGTCCAAAACATGAAGGGACAATACTTAACCATTAATAACATGTTAGTGAAAACAGACGGGCAAGGTTAAGTTAAAAAGGAACACTTAACCAATACAGGATAATGGGTAGGGTTAAGTAATAAGGAATACTTAACCAATATAACTTGGTTTGTGGTCGGGTTAAGTCAACATGAATTAATGATAACACTTAACCAGTTTAACAGGATAAATGAAGGGGGTTAAGTTAGCTTGAAGTGACTAATGACACTTAACCAATCCAAATTGACGGGAAAGAGAACTAAGTAGTAAACCTTAGTTAAGAGAACAATGATTCTGGAAACTAAGTGGTAAATCTTAGTTAGTAAAACTAAGTAGTAATTCTTAGTATAACACGGGAAGGAGCGAATGTCCATTTGAATAATGAAGGAGGCTCCAACGAATTGGGTCATGAAGCCCGAGGCTTCGAGGGGACGGGAGGGTACTCTTGGTATCCCTCTGTGAGGCTGCAGATGATCCTCTTGGGCTCACAGAGGTTAAGGTATGCGTAGAAGAACCAGGGTTATGCCTTGGTTGCAATTTATGGCAACCTAAAGACCAGGATGGACCAGCGTGATTCGACGAGAAGACGGTAGCCCTGTGATAGCAACTCGTCGTTTACCATCCATCTTGAGTCAATCGAGATACGTGAAGCGGAAAGGCGGAGAAGTCCAAAAGACCATATACTTGCTATCTAGTTATGGGTGAGGATGGCCATAGGATAGTGGGGCACCGGGAGCCGGCTTATAGTTCTCATTTTACAAGGTGTGCCTTTCATTAGTTGAGGGAGGGGTCAAGTGGGACCATAGCCACTGGAATAAAAACAGACCTTAGCATCTGCATCGGCTGATATCTGAAAGCTCCCGACCGAGTTCTGTATTCCTTGATTTCCCCTGTCACAGGACTCGGGCTGCACATTACAGGATATGTGCATCTAGACAAGCGATAACGATTCGCGATACATGCGTAGGGAAGTATAGAAACATACACCACTCTAGATAGTGTGTCCTAGACTTGGGGGCATCGTTCGACAGGTGGCATAATTCCTAGTGGAACAAGGTGGCATAAACCCTGAATCCGAGAAGCGTTCAACAGATAGCGTAAACTCTAGTTGAATCTAGAAGCACTTGATAGAAACCCTAGATTAGATCTAGATAACAAATAATAAATGTATGCCTGAAGGCAACGGAAACTACAGGGATAGGTATCATGTTGTCGTTACTAGTTGGGACACTAGTTGGGTGGTGCAGAGATATAGAAACCAGTATAACAAGGAAATAACGAAGCGGCGAAAGTATTAGAGCATATCCTGTTTATCTTATCTTGGCATATCTTGTGATTATCTTGTTTAATCTTGCTGACCCTATCGTCATGGTGTAATCTTGGATTCAGTTAATTCATGTCGTTTGTTTTTCCATGTTCACATGCTAGAAGTTACTGAACTTACTCAGGCTTTATGTCTGACTCTGTTTTTCTTTCGTCTTCTTTTCTTCCGTCCCCCCCCCCCCAGGTAGTAGAGGAGGGAGTAGTATAGCTTAGGTTAAGTTGGACTATCACTCTTTCCCAGCTTGAAGATTTGTCAAAGTTTTGCTTGGATTTTCTTTACAGATGCTATGGCTGGTTCTTGCTACATTGGGGAATATAAATGTATTTTTATGCTTCTTTATTTTGTAAGTCAGATGACACTCTGATATTGTAAAGAAATTTTTGTACAAATTATTTTATCAATAAAACAAAGTTTTATTTTCCGCTGTATAATTTCTGTCTGTCTTTTAATTTATCTGCATCTTTTACCCTAAATGCTCCACAGAACTTAGTGCATTCTCTTTGTGAGTGACACTAACGGGCGTGGGGTGTTACACGTGGTATCAGAGCTGAAGGTTACCAGATCAGATAAAGGATTTGAAAAATTATTTTAAAACGGTTTTTAAAGAAGCATTTTCAAAAGAAAAGATTTGTTTTAAAGGCATATTCCCCAAAGCCATACACACTATCTTCTCTTCCTCTATTTGAATTCTTGTCTCCTTCTTTCTTGAGTCTCTGGGGCTCCTGGCTTTCTGGGAGGTAACCTCATCGATGGGCGAAGTAGTGCCCCGGCTTCCATCCATAGCCATAGTTGTCTCACCTACGGCCAGTTTTCCTTCAAGCTTATAGGGTTTTCCGTACGATGGAAGCAGTTTTCGAGAGATTTTTCAACATACGGAAGAGGATGAGGAGTTTGGCTAAGGAGAATAACCCTAGTAGGAGGAATTCATGGATGTAGATTTAGCTCACAAAGAAGGAAGGAATTATAAAACCTAAGACAAGAGGAAGTATCTTTGCTAGGGAATGATAAGGCATATAATTAAGGACAAGGGCAAGAACAAGGAACAAGATTTTCGGAAGGGCAAGTACATACTTTCACCACCAAGCGTACCTAGGAGAAAGGTAGTAAAGTTTTGTTGGAAGAGTCTAGTTTTGCTGTTCGTACTATTTCCTTTGGTTTTAGCGCTTCACATTTGTTCATATCCACTTCCACAGTTGAGTCTCTGCACCATAGTACTTGTATAGTAGAAAGATCCCACTAGAGTCTCAAATCCAATTGGTGGTCCGACCAGTTTATTTTTGGTTAGTAGGGATTTGAGGATAGCTATCGAGTTTGCTTATATCATCTCACGAGGATCGTCTAAATTCGGAGGAGATATTCCTTGGGTGTTTGTATGATATTGGTTTAGGCCTTTGGGGCTTGTACTTGAGGAATGTCGAGTTCGACTAGGATGGTTTGCGTGAGAGATGAATAGTTGTGGAAGGTACTCTAAAAAGCACGTAGTAATCTTTCGACCCCTATAGTTATGGCATGGCGGATAAGAGGGAGACCTCTAATCATCTTAGTAAATATACATGGTACCGTGATTGACATCTTTTTATTTTGGAATTGGAGGTCAGAAACTTCACAACCGTGAAGTTAAATTAGTTAAGATACAGTGGAGTAAAGCTCAAGAAGGCTAGATACTAGCGTCATACCCTTTTTCTTAAGGGTGCATCCTTGATTTCTTTGTGTAGGAGCTTTACGCATAATTGTTTCTCTCTTTCCGAAGTATATTACCTAGGTCGTATCTTCCATCCTTAGATAGAAGCCAGTGGATGTAAACATGTGTTTGAAACATGTTATGTTTGGTGGTTGCAAGTGGTTGCTAATGGTTGCTCGTGGATGCATATGCATACATATTAGGCACTAGCTCAGTTCGGACACTTTCATATTTCATTTACAGATATGTATTTGTTTGTAAGTTGAGCCTGATATGTTATCATATGGATGTTGCATATGGATGAATGGCCGTGCACGCATGTAGTATTTACATAACTAGGGATGCTTGCATACATGATTGGACGCATGGCACTGACATGATTCGCATTAAGGAGGTCAATCGGTAGACCGCCTGATTTTGCATTAGATAAAGACATGTACACACACTATAAATATGAACATGAAGGCATTAGAAATCTTTTAAGGACAATGAATGCCTGTGATTGAATGGTTGAGTAGATGGGTGATTGGATGGTAGGACACATTCTTCCTAACTTGGAGATTTCGGGGACGAAATCCTTCTAAGTGGGGGAGAATGTAACAACCCGTAATTCTGTAACACTAAGATTCGCAAATCATGGCAGAATTAAAAGTTAAATTCAAAATCAAAGGAAACGGGCTACGCCATTGCGTTCATCTCGGAAAAATACGCGAAATAGAGTCCGAATTTTTGAAAATCGGAGTCATTATGACCAAGATATGGCCTGTCAAAGTTTTCAGAAAATTCCAAGTTCAAAGCAGTTTAAACTAGAGCCAAATTCGAATTCAAACACACAGGGGGCAGGGCTGGAAAATTCCCGCCCAGGTCAAGTCGACAGGGGTGTCGACTGCATAGTCGACACCCCCTCCCCCCCTCCATGTCGACTGCCCAGTCGACATGGGTGTCGACCCCCCTGCTTTTTCCAGCTTTCTGCACTTGGTTCGTTCTGATGAATTTGGTCACGTTTTCTGACTAGGTTCTTCCGCCTAACACTATATAAACAGCCCTGGTCTTCTTCTCTATTGATAATTCTTTTCTACCCTTATGCTGCAAAGATTCTTGTTAGACATGGCTTCTCCTCCTCCTCTAAAATATATAAATAAAATAATATATATAAAATAAACCAAGACGGGGAAATGCTGCTAAAAGATTTTCAAGAAGAGGTTCAAGTCAAGCTAGGATTGAAAAGGAGGTTCAAACGACTTCAACGACTGTTTTTCTACGAATCTTAGCAACGCCATCTTTCTGTTCTAATCTAATCTCTGTAAGTCAGCTATTTCTAGATTTGAACATTTTTCTCTGTTCGTGACATGAAATTAAAGGAATAAAAGAATATGCCAAATCTCTCTCTCTCTATTCGAATCAGTGCCTATACTCTTGAACCTAATTAAGAACTGTTATGATTCGAGGACAAATAAAACCGTGACTATGAAACTATGAACCTTAAAACCATATGCCTATGACTATAAGCATTTGCCAATGACTATGAACATTGCCTATGACTTTGGACATTGCCTATGACTATGAACATTGCCTATGACTGTGACTGTGACTATGAGGATTATTTCCTTGACTAAGCCTATGCCTTTGATTAGGAAATATAAACTATTGCCTATGACATAACAAGGACATCGGTGATTAAACACCTGTGATTCATGACTAGGAAAGTGTTGCTTAAGTTTTGTGACTATGAAATTGGGTCTAAACCCGATCATCTATTCTGTCTATTCTTGGCTATCTTTGGTTTTGGACCTTGGGAATTTACCTATTAAGTTAGGTTTACCCATGTTCTTGAACCGACGTCTCTATTCTGTCTATTCGGGGTTTTCTTTGGTTTTAGACCTTGGGAATTTACCTATTAAGTTAGGTCTACCCATGTTCTTGAACCGACTTCATTATTCAACCCTCTTTATGCCAATTAGTATGTCTATCATTTGCATAACATCTTTGTTTCATTCCCTATTTTCTAGAAACCTAGCTTTATTTATAATCTAGACTGAATCACGATTATACGAACGGTGGTAATGCGGTTTGGGCAAAATATGAAATTTTCTAAAAACATAGTTTAACTTGGAAATTGGCATAAATTGGGAACATGTATTATGGCATGTTCATAGAATTGAAAATTGGATAAATTTGACATGAATTATAAGATGTGTAGTTTGAATCTAGTATTGACGTGTAAATCTAGCATTTACATGAATAGTGAACTAGAGTAATAAGTCTAGTTTGACGTGAATTAGAATGTTGAATCGGAATTGGATTAGCTAATTTGGCATGATAAGTATATTGGCATAAATGTGAAATTGGCCATAATTGGGAATAACTGTCAGGTTTAGCAAAATCATGGTTAGTGACACTTAATTTGGTATAGTCTACATACCAAAAGGGCATAAATATGATATAGAGGGGAGAATGGGCCGTAAGAATAAATGTTGACAATTCACATTAAAAGAGTAATTAGGAAATAAGTAAATTAGGAATAATTTACTTATAGAATTTGGCCTGAATGAGGAAATGTAAACTTAGACAAATTAAAGATTTATTAACGACATCTCTTTTAATGAAACACCAGAAAGTTCTAGGGTGACAGAGAGGATAGTGTCTAGGCTTGGGTTTGGAAATTACAAGTTTCCTGCTCTCCCTGGCTATCCCTAACTGATCCGACGGAAGGGAAGGTTACTTTTAAAACCTGATTTGAAAATTAATCAAAAACCCTTTGAACTTAAAAAATACGAATATGCCTAACCCGAGGTTAGACTGAGTTGCGATGTAAACCTGCCCGGAACCAACCGGCACATCCAGTATTCGCAACAATATCTGTCTAATGTGAGTGGTCGCGGATTTAATCTATTTAGTTAAAGCTAGAACAAGAATGGTAGGGTTAAGTTAACTAAGACACTTAACCAGTTCAACATGATAACTAAACTGCTGGGTGGGGTTAGGTTCAGACTGACACTTAATATAGTTGAGCTAGAATGAGAGGGTTAAGTCCATAGGAACACTTAACCAACTTAACACAGTTAAGCTAGGATGGGACGGCTAAGTCCATAGAGACACTTAACCAAACTCAAGGTAGCAAGACAAGATTTGTAGGGGTTAAGTAACTAAGAAAACACTTAGCCAAATTTACATGTTAACTAGACTAAGAAGGTGGGGTTAAGTAAAGTTAATACACTTAGCCAATTTGATATGTTAGCTGGGCTAGACCGTAGGGTGAAGTAAACTTGAACACTTAACCATCAGGTTGTGATAAAGGAATAAGGCTAAGTCCAAAACATGAAGGGACAATACTTAACCATTAATAACATGTTAGTGAAAAGAGACGGGCAAGGTTAAGTTAAAAAGGAACACTTAACCAATACAGGATAATGGGTAGGGTTAAGTAATAAGGAATACTTAACCAATATAACTTGGTTTGTGGTCGGGTTAAGTCAACATGAATTACTGATAACACTTAACCAGTTTTACATGATAAATGAAGGGTGTTAAGTTAGCTTGAAGTGACTAATGACACTTAACCAATCCAAATTGACGGGAAAGAGAACTAAGTAGTAAACCTTAGTTAAGAGAACAACGATTCTGGAAACTAAGTGGTAAATCTTAGTTAGTAAAACTAAGTAGTAATTCTTAGTATAACACGGGAAGGAGCGAATGTCTGTCTGAATAATGAAGGAGGCTCCAACGAATTGGGTCACGAAGCCCGAGGCTTCGAGGGGACGGGAGGGTACTCTTGGTATCCCTCTGTGAGGCTGCAGATGATCCTCCTGGGCTTACATAGGTTAAGGTCTGCGTAGAAGAACCAGGGGTATGCCTTGGTTCAATTTATGGCAACCTAAAGACCAGGATGGACCAGTGTGATTCGGCGAGAAGACGGTAGCCCTGTGATAAGAACTCGTCATTTACCATCCATCTTGAGTCAATCGAGATACGTGAAGCAGAAAGGCGGAGAACTCCAAAAGACCATATACTTGCTATCTAGTTATGGGTGAGGATGGACATAGGATAGTGGGGCACCGAGGGCCGGCGTATAGTTCTCATTTTACAAGGTGTGCCTTTCATTAGTTGAGGGAGGGATCAAGTGCGACCATAGCCACTGGAATAAAAACAGACCTTAGCATCTGCATCGGCAGATATCTGAAAGCTCCCGACCGAGTTCTGTATTCCTTGATTTGCCCTGTCATAGGACTCGGGCTGCACATTACAGGACATGTGCATCTAGACAAGCGATAACGATTCGCGATACATGCGTGGGGAAGTATAGGAACATACACCACTCTAGGTAGTGTGTCCTAGATTTGGAGGCATCGTTCGACAGGTAGCATAATTCCTAGTGGAACTAGGTGGCATAAACCCTGAATCCGAGAAGCGTTCAGCAGATAGCGTAAACTCTAGTTTAATCTTGAAGCACTTGATAGAAACCCTAGATTAGATCTAGATAACAAATAATAAATGTATGCCTGAAGGCAATGGAAACTACAGGGATTGGGATCACGTTTTCGTTACTAGTTGGGACACTAGTTGGGTGGTGCAGAGATATAGAAACCAGTATAACAAGGAAATAACGAAGCGGCGAAAGTATTAGAGCATATCCTATTTATCTTATCTTAGCATATCTTGTGATTATCTTGTCTAATCTTGCTGACCCTGTGGTCATGGTGTAATCTTGGATTCAGTTAATTCATGTCGTTTTTTTTTCGTGTTCACATGCTAGAAGTTACTGAACTTACTCAGGCTTTATGTCTGACTATGTTTTTCTTTCGTCTTCTTTTCTTCCGTCCCCCCCCCCCCAGGTAGTAGAGGAGGGAGTAGTAAAGCTCAGGTTAAGTTGGACTATCACTCTTTCCCAGCTTGAAGATTTGTCGAAGTTTTGCTTGGATTTTCTTTTCAGATGCTATGGCTGGTTCTTGCTACATTGGGGAATATAAATGTATTTTTATGCTTCTTTGTTTGTAAGACAGATGACACTCTGATATTGTAAAGAAATCTTTGTACAAATTATTTTATCAATAAAACAAAGTTTTATTTTCCGCTGTTTAATTTCTGTCTGTCTTGTAATTTATCTGCATCTTTTACCCTAAATGCTCCACAGAACTTAGTGCATTCCCTTTGTGAGTACACTAACGGACGTGGAGTGTTACAACCGGAGGTCTTCACATCGTTTGGATAATTATTGATGATCTTGATTGGGTTGTACACCCAAGAGGAGGGAATCGGTTGATGATTGTCCAGACGTGCGTGGAGATCGATGGATATGCGAGGAATAAGGTTCCTCCAGTTTCGTTCAGACCCAGAACGAACTTGTATAGACTGTGTGTCTGACATTGGATTTTGCTCTGTCTTGATTGATCTCTATTAAATATGCATCTGCCTGGTGAATGGGAATTAATTCCCTTACTTCACCCTTCTCTGAGTCGTCGGGATCAGAGGTTGTATTTCGACGGACATCAGTCGCATGAAGTGAATTACCTATGTGGCATGCCTAAGTGGCAATTGATCAAGGCTTCTGTTGAAAAGCAAAGTCTTGTGATTGATGATCAAAGCACGGCCTGTGTGGCATAGCTTTAGGTATGGCGTTAATTCGCGAGTCTCACACCCCGATTATGAACCATAAATGGGAGAGGACATCAGGGAGGGCATGCATTTCTTTCTAGCTAGGGTGGTGTTAGTGACCTACCAGCCCTGACATTTATATTATTTTCACTTGTGTGGTTGTTGGATTGCAAGGCGCCTTAGATATATCGGTGACTATGTGGAGCCAATGGAGTCATTGGGTTCATTTATGCCCCAAAGGGCGGGGAAACGCAGTGTTCAGACATTTTAATCCACATCGGTGGACCGGCCCTGACGATCCAAGAGTCACTTGAGCTCTGATCCTGAGACATGGTAGGCTAGATTGTCTTGAATCGGTGAGGATTATCTTTTGCCTCTGTTCACAGACGGAAATCCAACTTCCGATACGTGACTTTGTGGTTTTGATTGTAGAGTCTAGTATGGCGACATAGTGGGATGGGGCACTTATGCCGCCTGTGATTGATACTTATGATTGAAATTGATTTCTTCACTTACAGTAATAATAAAAGATGAAATTTAGTGTATCAAACATTCTTTGGCTATTATAAGGTAAAACATATCCTCCGGCTTGTGTTGCATTGTGTGATGGGACCTGGGTCTTATAATAGCTTCATTGTTCTTTATTTAGCTTTGCGCTGTTGTTTAACGCACTGGTATTCTTGGGAGGAAACCCGTTTCGTGTTATACGGCGTGGTCCCTTGATTTACCTAACTTTAAAATAAAGATTAATAACTGTTTTAGTTCTCACACCAGTCACATGACTGACCTGGAGTTTATTGTTTTAACCCAAACTCTGGGTGCCCTTATTTTGACACGGGCAGCTAGTAGTTTTGGTTTTGCATATTTATATTCATAGGAACCTGGTTTACAGCTGGAATGATATCTGGAAGGCTCTGTATCCGCATATCTCTTTCAGTTGTGTTTTGTATTATTTTTCCGCTGCATTGTAATTTGTAAATCTCTGATATTTATTGAATATGTAATATTTATTAATACTCTGTATGATCTTGTATTCTGATGGAATTGTTGTAATAAATAATGAAATTTTCTTCTGTTTGCGTTCCAATTTGTCTTGTTCTCAATTCAATCAGGGGTTTCGAACGATCTTGGTCGGTTTAGCAATCGATTCGGATCGAGAGAAATTCCTTATCATCACATTTGGTGTTAGAGCTCTAGTTTACAGAGATCAAGAACAAGACACGTTAGAACCAAACGAAAGAATTCATCAGAGATTGGATTAGTAATATCCAATAAGAATGACTCGTTAGAGATGGGATCAGTAGTATCCTAGAACGAGTGTGAAGAGTATATTTTTAAAATGAAAACGAAGTTTGTTTTGAAAATTTGAATTTATTATACGTATTTGCATATTTAGTTGTATTGATTTGGACAATCAAGTATATAAAGGCTTTGTATATACGTCTGATCCACGTATATTCGAAGTTTTAATATACTGGATAGATATACAATCACACTCTAGTCGCCCGGAAATGATTTTGATGTTGGAGCTCCATCATCAGGATTTATGTTCGTGTTTCAAAAGTGAGATATCTATATATTTCCGATTTACTGGTGTGATAACCAAAATTAGATAGGGCTTATTGTTGTGATTTGGCATCAAAAAACTGATTTTTGGACTATATATCAAAGTCCTGAATTTGAAAAGCTAATCAACTAATTGATTGCTGGTCGTGTTGGTTGATTATTGGTTGATTAATTAAGTGTTGAACCTTTAGCCAAATTGAACCAAATAGTGGATTGTATTGAAGATTTATCGCATTTGCATGCATGTACATGTACTTAAATTGAACAGGTCATAGCAAGGAGGCTAGAGAAGAGGAATAAAATTGTTTGCCCGATAGATAGGTACATGTTTATTGTATTTCTTCGGTTTTTGATGATTTTATGAGCCGATTGGCTAGCCGCTTGGCTGTTTCTTTTTCTTTTTGGATTGGTGAGCGCCATGGGAGGCTATTTGAAATATCCCGAAGCTCCCGGTGCAGGGGAGGTTATGGCGAAATTTTTCGAAAATTTAGGGTGTTAGCCAAATTTTTGAAAAGTTTTTAGAAACTGAAAAGTTGAAGAACTTAAGCCATAATGAAAATAATGAAAGTTGAGTTGATTTGTAAAACAACTTTCGGCTTCGTTCCTTTTCGGGGACGAAAAGTTTTAAGTGGGGGAGATTGTAATAACCCGGAAATCTGAGCCAATTTAAAATGTTTATTTTGGCAATTTTATTGAATTTTGAATATTTAAAATGAATTATTTTAAATAATAACGATGAGAAATTTATTTTGAATAGAATTAGAACGTATATATTTATATAGATCGACGTTAGAATATAAATATTTTATTTTAAATATAAAAGGAATTGAAAATGGCGTGGTAGTTCAAAAATTCGATTTCTAATTTCAAATGAATCTATAGAATTCAAAATAAACCGGATTTTAGCGAAACCAAAAAATATTTGAATCTATTTGAGAATATCTTTCCGGCGAATCCAAAATATCAAGATTTCATAGCTGGAATTAAAAGATATGCCCAGTTGAAATTTCGGAATAGTCGCTGTGGAATTCTGGCCCTTAAAAATAGCCATTTTGCAAACGACCTCTGTTTTCGACGAAACAGCTTTTATTGGATCCAAGATGTCAAATTATTGCTAGATTCCAAAATTCAGAATTTTTGGGATCAATATGTGAGTGTGGCAAAATAAAACGTGTTTTGACAGTTTTAGCCAATTTCGATCGACCAGAAAATGGCCATTTTTCAAACGGTCTCATAATTTGACGAAATTAGTTTTGTTAGGACCGTATCGTCAATACGAAGCTAGAAATAATTTTTCTGGAATTTTCTGATTCAGTATGTGGCGACGGTAAATTAAAATGTACGTTCAAATTCAATTTATATTGATTTATATTTTAAATTCAAACGAAAACAAATCGAAACGGTCGAATTGGCCAGCGGGACATATCCCATTATGTTCAGAATGTGGGTAATACGCTACGGGTGACAGTCGGTGGGTTCGATTTGGGGTTCAAATAAAAAAGATACTTTTTGAAATTAAGACTTAAATGAATATATATTTATATGGTCAAACTCTCCACTCTCTCCCCTAGTCATAAATCGTTCAAATAAAAACCGACGGAGCTCTCCATTGCGCCGCTACCTGCGATTGACGCCGCCTTCCTCAGTGCTAGCCTCGCCGCCATGGCCACCCCCTGCTCCGATCTGCTCCCCCAGTCGAATCCCCTCCTTGAGCGAGAATGACGTGCACCCCCGCGAACCCCAAAACCCTCCCCCATCGGAGAAAGCCCAGCGCGCCACCAGGCCTCCCCAATGCCACCGCCAGCGATCCGAAGCCTACACCTCCTCAACCCAGCGCGCCCCTCAGCCTCCACCACCTCTGAAAATGCAAAAGTGAGCCTTTTTTCCTTTTTATTTGATTTTCTTTTCTATTGTTAAATGATAGGTTTGATAAAAGTATAATTTTTAAATGATAGGAAAGATAAAAATATAATTTTTAAATGATAGGAATGATAAAAATATAATTTTTAAATGATAAGAATGATAAAAATATAATTTTTAAATGATAGGAACAATAAAAATATAATTTTTATATTATAGAAGATATAAAAATATTATTTTTATAATATATAGAAAATAAAATTTTGATTTTTACATATGTAGTAGAGATATAAAAATGTGATCTTTATATATAAAAATGTGATTTTTATATAGAGAATGGGGAGAGAAAATATGATTTTTATATACGAAGCAAAAATATAAAAATATAATCTTTATATAGGAAGTAGCATTAAAAATATAATTGTTAACACAAACGGTGTTGAATAGATCTCGTTGGAAACAAGATGAAGTTTTCCTACATATAAAGAGTCGCGGTGTTTGGTTTAACTAATCGGTGAGAACTTCTCACTTTTATCTTGTTTTCTAGTTGAAATATATACTAGGATGCAGACGGTGCTTAGCAGCACCCGACACCCGTCGTGCACAGACCATGGATGACTTGTTTGTTTGATTGATGTGTTGTGGTAGTTGATTGTGTGATGTGGAATGAAATAAAATATTTTATAGTTAAAAATATAATTTTTAACGTTGATGTGAAAATAGATATTCATTTACAAATCAGAACGATTTATTTATGTACACCTATTTGACTGACATAGATTGGGACGATAAATTCTACACATCGCCCAACTGCACAAATTAAATATGTGTTTGATTGATTGAAACCCCACACGGGTGTTAGGATGATATTGACATACACTAATCCCAATTGTTTAGTAGTATGTCGACCGATTGGTTGACAGACTGTGTAAGCGTTAATTATTTATATTTAATGCTTATGCAGTTGTTTGGTGCACTTTGGATGATGGTTGATTATTTATCATTGCTATTATATACATGTGTTATATAGAATCCATATAAATAACATTATATGGTAATTGAGTGGGTCTCATTCCAATTTAGAAAATAAATTCATGTATTGAATAAAATATATATAAATTCATGTGTTGAATAAAATATATATTCACTCATTGAATAAAATATATATTCATGTGTTGAATAAAAGAAAAATTCATGTGTTGAATAAAAGATTCATTTGTTGAATAGATTAACGAAGTTATTAAAATATATAAAGCTGTGTTGATTAGATATGCGCCATTTTGACGCGAACGATATTTATGTCGATTATATTCGTTTTTGAAATGAATATAGGAAAGGAAGTAATTTCAAAATATAACGTTTTGAAAATATTATCATTTATATATCGATAATATGGAATATTCAATTTTGATTAGAAATTGAATATGAAGTTGAAATCGTTTTGAAAATGGATTTAAAACGATTTATAAAATACGTTTTGAAAGGAAATCGACCAAATATATATAATATTATATATATATATATATATATATATATATAATGGCCTGAATAGAATGCGCCGCACTGTGGCAGTTCGCGAATTTCGACCATTGACTTCGAATGGATATTACGGGAGATCCGACCATCGGATTCTCCTAAAACTGGAACCGTTGGGTTCGTATCGAAAAAAGCTTTCTAAGAAATACAAAAAACTAGAAATCTAATGGATGGATTGGTAATTATGTCCAAATCAAATTTATAAAAGGTCGCTGTAAGTGCAGTTCGATGGCTGTTAATGGAAATCGACTGTACGAGCCTTGATAAAATTATTAAAAATAGTAATAATTTGTGTAAAATCATAAGAAATGATTTGTGGAGAAATGGGATGAAAAATTCCATATTTGAAAAGATAAAAACAGATTTTTATCGAAATGAACTAGTTTTGAACTAGAATTATAATCCATTTATTTTTTAATAAATAAATTAGATTTGAAATGGTTTTATAAGTAATCAGATTTTCCAATAATTGAATTGGAATGGATTTGAATCGAAATTATCTTTGGAATATTTCGATGTTGCATTTCGTGATTATACAGTTATTGTTATGGAAATTTGAAAGACATATTTATATCGTTATTTCCAATAGGATATTTGTTGGTCGTGGTATTTGATATTGAATATAAGCCGATATATTTTCTATTCAGTGCCTTGTATTTAATATCAAATGGGATTTGGGTTTGTCGTGAATGGTGTCTTCATTAACGTTGTTCTTTAACCCAGTTGAGAAAAAGAATAAATCTGTTTATTTAGATTTAATGAAGTACCAATTAATTAATATTTAATTGGAATTGAATTGAAATTGATTTTGGGTTTATAGTGAACCGTGTTTTAAATGATATTGGTTCTTTAACCCAGTTAAAACATGATGTGATTTCCCACGTTAAATAATCATTGATCGTGATTTTTGGAAAGATTAAAACCAAGTGGAGTTTTAGTGAATATTTAATTAGATTGAAATGATCGAGAATGGAGTATCACCAATTTTGCTCCAGGCGATAGTTAAATCTTTAATTAGATTTGAACGTGAAATGGTAATTGAATTTACCGATAACACCGTGGTGTTAGATATGAAGTATTACCAGTTTTACTTCACGGGATGAATAAGTTAGGATTGGGAAATTTAAAACAAATGATTACTTCGGTAAGGTTCGTTAATCCCGAATAGTTTGGATAAACCATAATTTGGTTTGAATTGATATACAAAGGAAGATTAAAGAATAAATTTGAGGAATTTATCTTTGATAAAATTGATGGGAACCTTTCCGAAAGTATAATAATATTTGAATAAAAGAATATTTTCAATTGGAATGAGGTGTATGTTTTGTTTTTGTAACACTTGTTTATTATATACGCGAGTTATTCAGAAAGACCGGGTTTATCCCATTCTGAATAACTGATTCGACGATGTGTCGAGGATGAAGACGGTGGTCGAAGACCGGAGGTCTTCACATCATTTGGATAATTACTGATGATCTTAATTGGGTTGTACACCCAAGAGGAGGGAATCAGTGGGTGATCATCCAGACGTACTTGGAGATCGATGGATATGCGAGGAATAAGGTTCCTCCGACTTCATTCAGACCCCAAACGAACTTGTATGGAATGGGTGTCTGACATTGGATTTTTCTCTGTGTTGATTGATCTCTACTAAATATACATCTGCCTGGTGAAGGGGAATTTATTCCCTTACTTCACCCTTCTCTAAGACGTATGGGATCAGAGTTTTTATATCGATGGACATCAGTCGCATGGGGTGAATTGCCTGTGTGGCATGCCTAAGTGGCAATTGATCAAGACTTCGATTGAAAATCAAAGTCTTGTGGTTGAAGATCAAAGAACAGCATGTGTGGCATAGCTTAGTGTAACACCCCACCTCCATTAAGGTCACTCACAAAGGGAATGCCTTAACTTTAGTGGAGCGTTTTAGGTAAACAGACATAGAATATCACAAGACAGATATAAAAAATTTGCAACGGAAAATAAACAACTTTATTAAATCACCAAAATACTTTGTTACATAATACCATGAGTCATAAAACCATTACAATAAAACATTTCTGTCTTACATTATCAGAGTACATAGGTATTTAAAAGAAAAACATCATTCCCCATATTAAAGAGGAAGCCATATAAGAGACAGAGACTCGAGCCATACTTCAGAAGTATCTCCTAGAAGATGATATCCAAATCCTGACTAAACCTGTGTGTTTCCTCCCTGAGAACTTGGGGGGAACGGAAGAAAAGAGGCGAAACAAACTAGGTCAGACATACGTCTGGTGAGTCCTGTAACTTTTAGCCAGTAAACAAAAAAAGGTAAACATGACAGGCATATAAAGTGGATAAGAGGATTCACGGTAAAGATGGTAGATGTGACAGGACAAATAAGGTAAGATGTATGGATGCTTCACTACAAACTACTCTGCACTATTACTAGTAAAATCAAGATGGGATGATCCCTTCTGCTAACCATAATAACAATAACGATGGTGGTAGTTCATGTATTTCTAACTGCTGTCATAGGTGTCGCTTGCTCCTTTCTCAACTAGTCGTACCCACTACCCTCCTACTATAAATTGGTAGACTTAGGGCATACGTTCGGGTATACCCTAACCACTACCCCAACCGATCATCTCCCTACTCTGTAGAAACCCTGTGTGTAACACCCCGCCTCCGCCAGGGTGTCTCTTACAAGAACTCTGACTTTGGAGGGGCGTTTGAATCAGGTAAACATGCATAATGATATATCAAGGCAGAACAAGAACATATGTATATATGTAAACAGAGTAAATAACATAGATAAAACAGCGGAAGATTTCAAAGCATTTCAAAACAAGTCTGGTACAACATAATGTCAATTTTCCAAATACACAAGTCTAGATAAAATCAGCATTACTGAAAAATTGAAATACATAAGTACTATCCCCAAAATAAGTGATAACCATAGCTAGCTTCATGTCAAGACCGTACATGAGCTAAAATCCCGCAAGCAAGCGATCAGAAATCCAGCTAAGCTCCAATATTCCCTCCCTGAGAACCTAGGGGGGGGGGAACGGAAGAAAAAGGCGAAAGAAAACAGGTCAGTCAAAAAGACTGAGTAAGCCCTACGACAATCAATGTAAACTGATAAAGTTAACTAGCATGAGAAGCAGGTATGATCATAAGGATAACAACATACTAGCATGGTGATTAACTAACAAGGTAGATAAAGGTGTCATCGCATAATCAGGATTAAGGTTTTTGCACCACAGGTGTACTAGCAAACTAACATGACTTGAATAAACAAGTATTGATCCCTTGGCCCAAGCTTTGGCCCAATAACATGAAATGACCCTAATACAAGGTCCAACCTAACGGTCTAGTCAATCGGCTCCCTAAGCCTAACTCGTCACGTGTTGGTGTCAATACGGCCCAAACATAATTGTAGTCAGACTATGCCGGGTCTCCCGTCGGGTGTATCAAGCCCTAGGGTGGCAACCCCTGGACACCATAAACATGCGTGCACAGTCTCGATCTACTGGTACCCATGCTTGACTTCTCCAAATACGGACTACGTGCACGACCATAGTCCGTCCGGAACTACATCGGCGTACCACCCTGCCGTCGTTTATTGGTCGCTTACCTCCAACCCAGTAATCGTGCCCCCTCCCTAGCCTAGTCCCTAGGGTCTTAATGATACAAACTTGGGATTACTGCTGGAGTGGGCCCCCATTGCTAGGATTTTCTAGTGGGTTAAGTACGGTTTAACCCTCTTGCTAATCATGGATTAACTTGGTTAAGTGTAACAATGAGTTCACGACTTAACCCCGATTAATCTACCAAGCCCAAATTGGTTAAGTATTAAGTGGACTATGACTTAACCCTAATCATGAGGCACTAATTAATTTAATGTGCCTTAACCTCTCACATTAGACCTTGTTGTGGTTACTAGTTAAGCCGGGCGGGTCCGGGTAGCTTTACACCACAACTTGGTCTAACCTCGGGTTCAAGGTACAACATGGCCAACTTTTCACATTGGGTCCTATTGTTTGTAGCAACTAGTTAAGCCGGTCGGTTCCGGGTAGGTTTACGCTACAAACTCAACCCAACCTCGAGTTGGTCACACTTATCTTTTCTAAGTGTCATGTCCATCATGTTTCCAAAACATGTTACAAATTTTCAAGCAATTGGGTAGACCTAACTTAATAGGTAAATTCCCAATGGGTAGACCAAACTTAATAGGTAAATTCCCAAGCTTATGTTTTTATGTCTTTTAAGTTTACCCAAACCCAAACGCAATCCCATCGCTTACATATCGCAATAGCGCATAAAGGATAGAAAGAGGGAACTTGGCATAATCATGACATAAAGGTATTGAAGCCACAAGTTTAACATGGTGGCATATGAAATGTTCATATGTTCATACACTTGCATATTACATTTTTAGGCCTCAAAAGCATGCATAAAACCAAACTTAGCATATTGGTGATACATGGTAATAAATGACATGTAGAAATGGCCATAAGTTCGCATTTAGCCTCACATGCAAGTTATCATAAGAGATATGATAACTTACATGTTGCCAAAATGCAACCTTTAGCATAAAGCTTGAAGCTTTATGTTCATATACTCAAGATAAGCTTGAATAACATGATAACATGAACCAAATGATTATCCCAAACTTGCATAACATAACTTGCATATCATATGACAAACTTGCATATCAAACTTGCATAACATAACTTGATAAACTTGCATTTCATAGCATAGTAAACTTGCATGTAAACTTGCATATCATACATGATAAACTTGCATATCATAGCATAGTAAACTTGCATATAAACTTGCATATCATACATTTAACTTTAGAGTTTAAGTATGAAAGTAGAATAGGGCTTACAATGCCAAAGCCCTTATGAAATCAAATAAACCCAAAATGCAAGCAAAACCCTTGAGCCAAAATGATCAAAACTCTTTCTTTATGATGCAAATATAGAAACTTGACTTGAATGCAAGCTAATGATGCTCATACAAGTTTGAAAACACTTGTATGCATGGAAAATCACTTAGAAATTTATTTAGGAATTTTATGAAGAGAGTGGAGGCCATGAGAGGATTGATTTTGCCATAGTTTAGTTGTAGGATTGATTAATTATGGTTTAGGGCTAGCTTAGGGTCTTATTTATAGATTAGGCAAGTGTTTTAGGCCATAGGATTAAACCCTATTTGCAATCTCAGCCCTTAAAACCGAATCTGGCCCCCAAGCTCAACACAATCTCAAAATGGTGCACCAGGCGGGACTGCCCGGTTGGACCAAGTCGACAGCCAAGTCGACAGGGCTGTCGACTTGGGTCCAACCAAGTCGACTCCCAAGTCGACAGGGCTGTCGACTTGGGTATTCTGGCATGATTTTTCCTGCCTGGCCCAATTGCCCCAATTTTCCAAATTCAAACTTGAATTTGAAATCTGTTTTTACTTTGAAATTTTCTGAAAACTTCGTTGGGCCTTAATCGGGTCATACGGACTCCGATTTTCGAAAACTCGGACTCTATTTCGCGTATTTTTCCGAGACGAACGCAATGGCATAGCCCGTTTCCCTTGATTCAGATTTTAGAATTAAATTCTGCCTCGATTTATGTTATTACAGGTTATTGAAAATACGGGTTGTTACATTCTCCCCTCCTTAAAGGATTTCGTCCCCGAAATCTTCAAGCTAGGAAGAACGTATCCTACCATCCAATCATCCATCTACTCAAAACATCATCCACGAGCAATCATTGTCCTTACAAGATTCTAAATGTTGTATGAACATATGCAAAGGTGTGTGTATATGTCCTTATCTAATGCACATATCATCAATGCAAATTATGTTAGTGAAATGAATCCATATGTATGCAATTCCTAACATAATGTATAACATCTATATGTGTGCACATCACATACATCCATATGCAACATCCATGTGATAACACAAAAAATTTCATCCATGAATAAGCATAAACACTCATGCATATGCAATATGAGGAGTGTGTGAGCCGATCTAGTGCCTAACGTGTATAATGCATCCACGAGTAACCACTTGCAAACACTTGCAACCACTTGCAACCATCAAGCATAACATGTTTCAAACACATGTTTCATCCAAAGGGTTTCTACCTAAGGTTCTCATGACAAGATTAACACGATAAACTAGATAAACATGGATAGCAAAGAGAAAGATATGCTAACAAAGAAAAGAGATTGAGAGTGTACCCTCAAAAAGGAATGGATAAAGCCCACGCATCTTCTCCTCGGTTTCCTAAGTTGCGTCTTCTTCGACTTCACCCCATTGAACCTTCACCAACTTGACCTCTCGATTCCTTAGCTTCTTGGTCTCCGTCCCCAAGATACGAATTGGAGCTCTCCTCAAGGTAGCCTCTTTCTCCACTTCCACATCTTTCAGAACACTTGGCTCAACAACCTCTGCTGATTCATTTAAACATTTCCGGAGATGCGAGACATGAAAAACATCGTGTACTCCGGCAAGCTTCTCGGGCAACTTCACTCTATAAGCCATCTGCCCGATCCTCTCTATAATAGGGAATGGTCCAACAAACCTCGGTGCCAACTTCCCAACGGCTCCAAATCGGATCACATTCCGCAAAGGAGAAACCTTCATGAAAACCATATCCCCAACATCAAACTCCAAATCAGTTCTTCGCTTATCAGCATAGGATTTCTGTCGGTCTTGGGCCGCTTTCATCCGTCTCCGAATCAACTCGATCTTCTCGGATGTATCTCTGATCATATCAGGCCCAATTATAAGCTCATCTGTAGTCTCCCACCAACATGTAGGCGACTTACACGGCCTCCCATATAAAGCTTCGAACGGTGCCATCCCTATGCTTGCCTGATAACTATTATTATATGCAAACTCAACAAGAGGAAGATGGTCTTCCCAAGTACCACCAAAATCCAGAATACAAAGCCTCAACAGATCCTCGAGTACCCTATTCACCCTTTCGGTTTGACCGTCCGTCTATGGGTGATAAGCCGTACTTAGATTCAACCTCGTGCCCATAGCTTCTTGCAAGCTATTCCAGAATTGGCTTGTAAAGATTGGGTCACGGTCACTGACTATACTAGAAGGGACTCCATGTAGTCTCACAATCTCACGAAGATATACGGACGCTAGCCAAGATGCGGTCCTCTTGCTCTTCACCGGAATGAAATGAGCACTCTTCGTAAGTCTATCTACAATAACCCAAATGCTCGTATTCCCTTTCCTTGAACTTGGTAGCCCATCTATAAAATCCATGGAAATACTCTCCCACTTCCAAAGTGGAACGTCTAGAGGATGCAATAGCCCACCGTGCTTCTTCGACTCGGCCTTAACTTGCTGGCAAATGATACATCTAGAGACCAACTCTGCCACATCCTTCTTCATCCCAGGCCAAAAGAAAATGCGCTTCATATCTTTATACATCTTATCTCCGCCTGGATGTATAGTCAACTTAGAGCGATGCGCTTCCTCAAGAACTTTTCTTACTAAATCTTCTACCATTGGAACACATAACCTTCCGTCTCTCCTCAGCCAACCCTTGTCATCAATAGAATATCGAGCGAGATGACTAGACGCCTCTCCTCGAATCAGCTTATCCATAATCTCAACTATCTGAGGGTCTTCTCTCTGCGAAGCCCCAACTTGATCAAGAAGGGTGGGTCTGAGTTCCAGAGATGCTAAAGAACCGGTCATCGACTCAATCGCCAAAGAGAAATCAAAGGTTGCCACATACTCTAAATTCTTCATCTCAACGAATAGAGGACTTAGGGTCAACCTTCTTCTACTCAATGCGTCTGCTACCACATCCCCCTTGCCAGGGGTATAAGCTATCTCAAAATCGTAGGACGCCAAGAATTCCATCCATCTTTGTTGCCTCAGATTCAGATCCTTCTGAGAAAAGAGATACTTCAATGACTTGTGATCGGTATAAAGCTCAAATCTTTCTCCCAGAAGATAATGGCGCCAAGCCTTGAGTGCATATACTATTGCTGCCAACTCTAAGTCATGAGTGGGATAATTCTTCTCATGCACTTTGAGTTGTCTACCGCCAAAGCATATCACTCTTCCTTCTTGCATCAGAACAGCTCCTAACCCCGTGCCACATGCATCGGTGTATACTATATATAACTTCCCTCCATCGGGCAAAGCTAGAACAGGTGCTGATGTGAGAGCTCTCTTGGGCTTCTGAAAAGCAAGCTCGCATTCTATGCTCCAAGCAAAAACTAAATTCTTCTTCGTCAATTTAGTGAGAGGAGCGGAAATCTTCGCGAAGTCCTTGATGAACTTCCGGTAAAAACCCGCAAGACCTAGAAAACTTCTCACTTCGGTTGCATTCCTTGGAGTCTTCCAATCCTGAACTGCAACTACCTTAGCGGGATCCACCGCTAAGCCTTGCTTAGATACTATATGCCCAAGGAATCTAACTTCCCTTCTCCAAAAGTGACACTTGGAGAACTTGGCCTTCAACTGATGCGCTCTAAGCGTATCCATCACCTCCACGAGATGCCTTGTGTGCTCTTCCTCATCCTTAGAGAAGATCAGAATATCATCTACGAAGACCACGACAAACTTGTTCAAGAACTCCCTGAACACCCTACTCATCAAGTCCACGAAATATGCGGGTGCATTAGTCAAGCCGAACGGCATGACAAGCCATTCGAAGAATCCATCTGGAGTCCTGAACGCAGTCTTGTCTATACTATCTTCAGCTTCCCTGAGCTGATGGAATCCAGTAGCAAGATCAAGCTGAGAGAAAACAGAAGCACCGATAAGCTGGTCAAAGAGATCATCAATCCTTGGTAACGGGTGTCTGTTCTTCTTAGTCAGCTTATTTAACTCTCGATAGTCAACACAAAGTCAAAGAGAACCATCTGCCTTGGTAGCAAATACCACAGGTGCTCCCCATTCAGATATACTTCGTCTAATGAAGTTCTTCTCAAGCAACTCCTTTACTTGCTTACTTAGCTCCCGCCTTTCATGCGGAGCCATGTACCGAACAGGCAAAGAAACCGGCTTTGCATTATCCACCAGATAAATTCGGAAATCAATCTCTCGCTTAGGGGGCAACCCCCTAACTTCCTCGAAAACATCCGGATACTCTCGAACCACTCTCACAGACTGAAGAGTTTCCATTGACGAGTCGAGTGATTCAAGATAGCACAACATGACGGGACCTCTCGGATTACAAGAAATTTCTAGGGTGTTTCCGAGGCGAGTCACGAGCCTCACAACCCTATGCTCACAATCAAGAATGGCTCCATATCTGGACAGCCAATCCATGCCCAATATCAATCCGTATCCCCTGAAACCAAGAACATAAGCACTGCACGAGAACTCTACACTCAGTATAGAGATCCTCAAATCCCCACATATCATAGACAAATGGGCGGAACCCCCAATAGGATTTGAAACAAAAACGGGATCCTCTACCAAGCTAGTACTAAGGTGCAAACTATCAACAAGATCAGATGAGATAAAGCTATGCGATGCACCTGAATCAAAAAAGGTACGAACTAGAAAATCAGAAATATATACAAGGCTCTCAACAGAAATACTACCTCGATCGGGAACTGGAGCGGTATTGAGGGCATGAACTTGCCCTCCTGAAGGTCCAGCACGCTGAGTCTGACCTTGGCCTTGCCCTTGCTTCCTCGGGCAATCCTTACTGAAATGTCCAGTCTCACCGCAGAAAAAGCATTCACCATTCTTCCTTTTTCTCTTCTTACAATCCTTAATAAGATGCCCAACTGAACCGCAATAATGGCACTTCCCCTTGTTGTTCTTGCCCTTGTTGTTGTTCCCCTTGTTGCCTTGACTGCTCTGACCACTTGGATTTCCCTGATTTCCTTTCCACTGGGAATCAGTCTTCTTGGCTTGAGTATCATTCATCTTGACCTCTTTCTTGACATCTCCCTGAAGTAACGCCATATCAACCAAGCTCTCAAACGTGGCCCCATGGGGAATATGTGACATAGCCAATCCCTGCAACGACTCATTCAATCCTCTAGAAAAACGAAGAGCCTTCTTCTGAGGAGTATTCACCATATCCAAGCCAAAACGAGCTAACTGATTGAACTTGTTCACATATTCTTTGACGGACATATCTCCTTGTCTCAGAGTTATGAACCTCTCCATTTGCAGATTCTCCTCAGCAGAAGATAGAAACTTAAGCACGAACCTTGCCCTGAAATCGGCCCAAGTCTCAATAGGCCTAGTACCATTGGTGACTTCCCACCAATAAGCGGCTTCATCCTTCATAAGCCAAACCGCCAACAAGATCTTCCTCTGATCGTCTAACCCAAAGATAGCAAATAAATACTCGGTCTCTTTCAACCAATTTCTGGCCTCTACAAAAGTCTCAGTGCCTTGAAAGTTCTTTCCACCCATTGCTTTGAAATCTTTGCAAGTCTTTGCGAAGTCAGCTTGAGGATGCTGAGGGGGAGGAGGAAGAGGAACCTCAGCAATAGGAGGAGGAGGAACATTAAGTACTGGAGGAGGAGGAGCATTAACTACTGGAGGAGGAGGAGGAACGTCCGCGGGGCCGGCTTCGGTCGCCCTAGCCTCCAAAAGTCTCCTATACCAAACAGGTACGTGTACTCCCTCCGGAAGAGCAAAGTTATCGGCCATATTGAAAATGAAGAAAAAGACAGATTCAGAATGGAGAAAAACAAAGGAATTTCGCTAATGGCTTTTTGGGGAATAGCCTTTAAAATAAACTAGACTTTTCTTTGGAAAATACTTTATACTTGGTTTTGAAAATAGTTTTCCAAAAGTTTTCTAAAAACCTTTTTGTTCCTTCTCGTAAACCATATGCTCTGATACCAAATGTAACACCCCGCCTCCGCCAGGGTGTCTCTTGCAAGCACTCTGACTTTGGAGGGGCGTTTGAATCAGGTAAACATGCATAATGATATATCAAGGCAGAACAAGAACATATGTATATATGTAAATAGAGTAAATAACATAGATAAAACAGCGGAAGATTTCAAAGCATTTCAAAACAAGTCTGGTACAACATAATGTCAATTTTCGAAATACACAAGTCTCGATAAAAACAGCATTACTGAAAAATTGAAATACATAAGTACTATCCCCAAAATAAGTGATAACCATAGCTAGCTTCATGTCAAGACCGTACATGAGCTAAAATCCCACAAGCAAGCGATTAGAAATCCAGCTAAGCTCCAATATTCCCTCCCTGAGAACCTAGGGGGGGGGAAACGGAAGAAAAGAGGCGAAAGAAAATAGGTCAGTCAAAAAGACTGAGTAAGCCCTACTACAATCAATGTAAACTGATAAAGTTAACTGGCATGAGAAGCAGGTATGATCCTAAGGATAACAACATACTAGCATGGTGATTAACTAACAAGGTAGATAAAGGTGTCATCGCATAATCAGGATTAAGGTTTTTGCACCACAGGTGTACTAGCAAACTAACATGACTTGAATAAACAAGTATTGATCCCTTGGCCCAAGCTTTGGCCCAATAACATGAAATGACCCTAATACAAGGTCCAACCAAACGGTCTAGTCGATCGGCTCCCTAAGCCTAACTCGTCACGTGTTGGTGTCAATACGGCCCAAACATAATTGTAGTCAGACTATGTCGGATCTCCCGTCGGGTGTATCAAGCCCTAGGGTGGCAACCCCTGGACACCATAAACATGCGTGCACAGTCTCGATCTACTGGTACCCATGCTTGACTTCTCCAAATACGGACTACGTGCACGACCATAGTCCGTCCGGAACTACATCGGCGTACCACCCTGCCGTCGTTTATTGGTCGCTTACCTCCAGCCTAGTAATCGTGCCCCCTCCCTAGCCTAGTCCCTAGGGTCTTAATGATACAAACTTGGGATTACTGCTGGAGTGGGCCCCCATTGCTAGGATTGTCTAGTGGGTTAAGTACGGTTTAACCCTCTTGCTAATCATGGATTAACTTGGTTAAGTGTAACAATGAGTTCACGACTTAACCCCGATTAATCTACCAAGCCCAAATTGGTTAAGTATTAAGTGGACCATGACTTAACCCTAATCATGAGGCATTAATTAATTTAATGTGCCTTAACCTCTCACATTAGACCTTGTTGTGGTTACTAGTTAAGCCGGGCGGGTCCGGGTAGCTTTACACCACAACTTGGTCTAACCTCGGGTTCAAGGTACAACATGGCCAACTTCTCACATTGGGTCCTATTGTTTGTAGCAACTAGTTAAGCCGGTCGGTTCCGGGTAGGTTTACGCTACAAACTCAACCCAACCTCGAGTTGGTCACACTTATCTTTTCTAAGTGTCATGTCCATCATGTTTCCAAAACATGTTACAAATTTTCAAGCAATTGGGTAGACCTAACTTAATAGGTAAATTCCCAATGGGTAGACCTAACTTAATAGGTAAATTCCCAAGCTTATGTTTTTATGTCTTTTAAGTTTACCCAAACCCAAACGCAATCCCATCGCTTACATATCGCAATAGCACATAAAGGATAGAAAGAGGGAACTTGGCATAATCATGACATAAAGGTATTGAAGCCACAAGTTTAACATGGTGGCATATGAAATGTTCATATGTTCATACACTTGCATATTACATTTTTAGGCCTCAAAAGCATGCATAAAACCAAACTTAGCATATTGGTGATACATGGTAATAAATGACATGTAGAAATGGTCATAAGTTCGCATTTAGCCTCACATGCAAGTTATCATAAGAGATATGATAACTTACATGTTGCCAAAATGCAACCTTTAGCATAAAGCTTGAAGCTTTATGTTCATATACTCAAGATAAGCTTGAATAACATGATAACATGAACCAAATGATTATCCCAAACTTGCATAACATAACTTGCATATCATATGACAAACTTGCATATCAAACTTGCATAACATAACTTGATAAACTTGCATTTCATAGCATAGTAAACTTGCATGTAAACTTGCATATCATACATGATAAACTTGCATATCAAAGCATAGTAAACTTGCATATAAACTTGCATATCATACATTTAACTTTAGAGTTTAAGTATGAAAGTAGAATAGGGCTTACAATGCCAAAGCCCTTATGAAATCAAATAAACCCAAAATGCAAGAAAAACCCTTGAGCCAAAATGATCAAAACTCTTTCTTTATGATGCAAATATAGAAACTTGACTTGAATGCAAGCTAATGATGCTCATACAAGTTTGAAAACACTTGTATGCATGGAAAATCACTTAGAAATTTATTTAGGAATTTTATGAAGAGAGTGGAGGCCATGAGAGGATTGATTTTGCCATAATTTAGTTGTAGGATTGATTAATGATGGTTTAGGGCTAGCTTAGGGTCTTATTTATAGATTAGGCAAGTGTTTTAGGCCATAGGATTAAACCCTAGTTGCAATCTCAGCCCTTAAAACCGAATCTAGCCCCCAAGCTCAACACAATCTCAAAATGGTGCACCAGGCAGGACTGCCCGGCTGGACCAAGTCGACAGCCAAGTCGACAGGGCTGTCGACTTGGGTCCAACCAAGTCGACTCCCAAGTCGACATGGCTGTCGACTTGGGTATTCTGGCGGGATTTTTCCCGCCTGGCCCAATTGCCCCAATTTTCCAAATTCAAACTTGAATTTGAAATCTGTTTTTACTTTGAAATTTTCTGAAAACTTCGTTGGGCCTTAATCGGGTCATACGGACTCCGATTTTCGAAAACTCGGACTCTATTTTGCGTATTTTTCCGAGACGAACGCAATGGCATAGCCCATTTCCCTTGATTCAGATTTTAGAATTAAATTCTGCCTCGATTTACGTTATTACAGGTTATTGAAAATACGGGTTGTTACACTGTGCTGGTCCCACAACTAGGGGGCATCACTTCCCTAAAGTGGCAACCCAAGGTGTGCACAGCTATACCTACTGTTGTCACGATCGTCTTGTCCCCCTCTGCCTGGCCCATGCACGCACATGTCGCCGGTTGGTTTGCGCCGCCCACACCATCCGTCTCGTTTTGGATCTCTTACAATCAATTAGTAAGCGTGCCCCCTCCCCACCTAGTACGGAGTTCTTCACTTTGATACCCCTCCGGGTTATCGACTGAAATGGGTCCCACACAACATGATACAAGCTCTCCCCTATGTCTTGTATCCCGACTAGGTTTTCTACTAACTATGTATACCCTAAGGTGTCTTTAATTACATAGCCCTCAATCAGTTATGCGTACCTATATGTATCTTTAATACATAACCCTTAATCTACCTATCGGTTATGCTTACCTATAGGTGTCTTTAATACATAACTCTATCTATTCCCATTAGTTATGCGTACCCCTAAGTGTGTCTTTAATACATAACTTTACTATTTTTTCCCGATTATGGCCTATATATATTAATATTACCCACCTACCCTTCAGTTGTACTTAACCCTCCCACTGATTTAATACTATTTATTTAATAGTTAAGTTTGTGGGCCTATATATAGTAATATTACCCACCTACCCATCAGTTGTACTTAACCCACCCACTATCCAACTCATTTTACTTAACCCTGACTTATGTCTATCATCATACAGTCCACATGTATTAAGTTTGGTTAAGTAGTCTTTTCTTATTATCATGTCCAATTATGGTTATATTGGCTAGACTCCCACATTAGGCCTACAACATGTGGATGCTGGATATGTCGGTCGGGTCCGGGCAGTCTTATTCCACAGTTGGGTATAACCTTGTGTCTTAGCCCAAGTTGTATTCACACACTTAGACCTCTCACATTAGGTTCAACACTAGTGGCTGCTGGATATGCCAGTTGGGGCCGGGCAGACTTCCACCATTAATGTAACCTTAACTCGTGTCAAAAGTGTTAACTAAATTTTTCAGACTTTAATTGCTTAAACATTCTTCTTTTGATTAATTAAGTTAATTAATCCTTTCCTTTTTATAGTTGTCAATACCTATTTTATTAACAATTTGAATTTCCTATCCGTAAATGGTCATACTCGAATTATACCATTTTTACTCAACTTTACATATGTCATAATAGGTAATTATTTATATATTTCCCTACTAGAATTATGTGTCCAATTTACATAATCACTTTGTAAATTTTGCCTGTTACAAATTCCCCTTTTCCCCGTTTCTTAACTAGCGTAACCGTTTGCGTTTTTGGCGTCATCGAGGCTACAAGGTAGCCCCGCCATAACAATAAAATAAAGGGAATGACAAAGTGATCGTTTTCAGTACAATTTTTGGCATAAGCATGACAACTAGGGAAAATGACATGATAACTTCACATATAATTATGATTCATCACATAATTAACAACTTGCATAGATTCATGATTTTGTAACATAACAACTTGCATAGGTTCATGAATTTCAACATAACAACTTGCATAGGTTCATGAATTTCAACATAACAACTTGCATAGGTTCATGAATTAACAACATAATTAACAACTCACATAGGTTCATGATTCACAACATAACAACTTGTATAGGTGACTTGCATAGGTTCATGATTCATAACATAACAACTAGCATAGGTTCATGAATTCATCACAAATTAACTTGCATAGGAAACTTGCATGATCTCATAACAACTTGCGTAGGTTCATGATAATAACTTGCATAGATCCATGATAACAACTTGCGTAGATTCATGAATTCGCAACATAATAACTTGCATAGGTTTATGAATTTCACTTGCATAATTTCATGATTCACCACAACAATAAACTTGTATAATTTCATGATCCACAAAAACAATAAACTTGTATAATTTCATGATCCACAACAACAATAAACTTGTATAATTTCATGATCCACAACAACAATGAACTTGTATAATTTCATGATCCACAACAAAAATAAACTTGCATAACTACAAACAACATATACCCAAATCATAGTCTACTACAATTCACTTTTATCTATTTAAACCTAAAAGTGACTAGAACTCATAAAAAAAGAGGGTCTTGAGTTCTGGGATCTGAATTCTGTAATTGATTAGCCTTCCCTTGTTGTAGACAATTTCATTGTTGAGATTAGACTTTGATTTGATTTGAAGTGTTGTCTTTAATTTGCTTCTAGTTCGTGGCGGCTACTCTAGGGTTTGGAGTGACAACATGACAACCATTGATCAAATTTTGATTTGATTTTAGGGTTTGAGTCTACCCATGTTTATATAGAATTTCAATTTAATTATAGCCGTCGGATGATCTTAGGGTTAATCAAAACCACTCAGTCAGGATAGGGTGACACCTCAGCCCTAATGACTCAACAAGGAATCAGAAAGGACTCAGCAATGAGTCATAGTGTGGATCATATCATACTAGAAAGCTGTGCAGGCTTTCTGCTCGGCCTGGGCGCACTTGGGAAGTGCACCAGTGTATTTTTGTACTGGCGCACTTCCCAAGTGCCCTAGTGCATTTTTTTTCTTTTGGTTTTTCCGCCTAACTTCGTTCGTCCATATCTCCATCATATGGTGTCCGTTTTACGCAAACTCGGATCTATCTCAAGCAGAATTCCGAGACGAACGCAATGGCGCAACTCGTTTCCCTTAATTCCCACATTTGAAATTAAGTATTCTTAAATTTAGTTAACTTGATTATTCAAAAATTCGGGGTGTTACTGTAACACCCCACGTTCGTTATTGTCACTCACAAAGGGAATGCACTAAGTTCTGTGGAGCATTTAGGGTAAAAGATGCAGATAAATTACAAGACAGACAGAAGTTAAACAGCGGAAAATAAAACATTGCTTTATTGATAAAATAGTTTGTACAACGATTTCTTTACAATATCAGACTATCATCTGTCTTTCAAAATAAAGAAGCATGAAAATACATTTATATTCCCCAATTCAGGGAAGGGCCAGCCATAGCGTCTGAAAAGAGAATCCAAGCAAAACTTCGGCAAATCTTCAAGCTGGGAAAGAGTGACAGTCCAACTTAACCTAAGCTATACTATTCCCTTCTTTACTACCTGGGTGGGGGGGGGGGGAAACGGAAGAAAAGAAGACGAAAAAAAAACAGAGTCAGACATAAAGCCTGAGTAAGTTCAATAACTTCTAGCATGTGAACATGGAAAAACATAACGACATGAATTAACTGAATACAAGATTACACCATGACGATAGGGTCAACAAGATTAGACAAGGTAGTCACAAGATATGGTAAGATAAGATAATCCGGGTACACTCTAATACTTTCACCGCTTCGCTATTTCCTTGTTATACTGGTTTCTATATCTCTGCACCGCCTATCTAGTGTTCCAACTAGTAACGATAACGTGATCCCAAACCCTGTATTTTCCATTGCCTTCCGGGATACATTCATTATTTATTACCTTGATCAAATCTAGGGTTTTCTATCAAGTGCTTTCGAGATTTAGCTAGAATTTACGCTATCTGCTGAATGCTTCTTGGATTCAGGATTCATGCCACCTAGTCCAACTAGGGATTATGCTACCTGTCGAACGATGCCCCCAAGTCTAGGACACACTACCTAGAGTGGTATATGTTCCTATACTTCCCCCACGCATGTATCGCGAATCGTTATCGCTTATCTAGATGCACATGTCCTGTAATGTGCGACCCGAGTCCGGTGTCAGGGCAAATCAAGGAATACAGAACTCGGTCTGGAGCTTTCAGATATCTGCCGATGCAGATGCTAAGGTCTTTTTTTATTTCAGTGGCTATGGTCCCACTTGACCCCTCCCTCAAATAATGAAAGGCACACCTTGTAAAATGGGAACTATACGCCGGCCCCCGGTTCCCCTCTATCCTATGGCCATCCTCACCATAACTAGATAGCAAGTATATGGTCTTTTGGAGTTCTCCGCCTTTCCGCTTCACGTATCTCGATTGACTCAAGATGGATGGTAGACGACGAGTCGCTATCACAGGGCTACCGTTTGCTCGTCGAATCACGCCGGTCCATCCTAGTCTTTAGGTTGCCATGTATTGCAACCAAGGCATACCCCTGGTTCATCTACGCAGACCTTAACCTCTGTGAGCCCAGGAGGATCATCACGTCCCCTCGAAGCCTCAGGCTTCGTAACCCAATTCGTTGGAGCCTTCTTTCTACGGACATTCGCTCCTTCCTGTGTTATACTAAGAATTACTACTTAGTTTTACTAAATAAGATTTACCACTTAGTTTCCAGAATCGTTGTTTTCTTAACTAAGGTTTACTACTTAGTTCCCTTTCCCGTCAATTTGGATTGGTTAAGAGTCATTAGTCAATTGAAGGCAACTTAACCCTCTTCATTTACCCTGTTAAACTGGTTAATTGTTGTCAGTAACTCATGTTGACTTAATCCTACCACAAACCAAGTTATATTGGTTAAGTATTTATTACTTAACCCAACCCATTCACCCTGTGTTGGTTAAGTGTTCCTTTTTAACTTAACCTTGCCCGTCTGTTTTAACTAACATGTTATTATTAATGGTTAAGTATTATCCCTTCATGTTTTAGACTTAACCCCATTCCTTTTGTCACAACCTGATGGTTAAGTATTCAAGTTTACTTAACCCTACGGTCTAGCCCAGCTAACATATCAAATTGGCTAAGTGTATTAGATTTTACTTAACCCCAACCTATGGTCTAGTTAACATGTTAATTTGGCTAAGTGTATTAAACTTTACTTAACCCCAACCTCTAGTCTAGTTAACATGTTAATTTGGCTAAGTGTATCAACTTTACTTAACCCCACCTTCTAGTCTACTTAACATGTTAGTTTGGCTAAGTGTTTTCTTAGTTACTTAACCCCTACAAATCTTGTCTTGTTACCATGTGAAGTTGGTTAAGTGTCCCTATGGACTTAGCCCTCCCATCCTAGCTTAACTGTGTTAAATGGGTTAAGTGTTCCTATGGACTTAACCTCCCCATTCTAGCTTAACTGTATGGCCCTAACCCCACCCACCAGTCTGGTTATCATGTTGAATTGGTTAAGTGTCTTAGTGAACTTAACCCTACCATTCTTGTTCTAGCTTTAATTAAATAGATTAAAGTCACGACCACTCACATTAGACAGATATTGTTGCGATTACTGGATGTGCCGGTTGGTTCCAGGCAGATTTACATCGCAACTCAGTCTAACCTCGGGTTAGGCCTATTCATGTTTTCTAGTTCAAAGGGTTTTGACTAATTCTCAAATCAAGTTTTGAAAGTAACCATCCCGTCCGGCGGATCAGTTAGGGATAGCCAGGGAGAGCAGGAACTTGTATTTTCCAAACCCAAGCCTAGACACTATCCTCTCTGTCACCCTTGAACTTTCTGGTGTATTGTTAAAAGAGATGTCGTTAATAAACCTTTCTTTTGTGTATAAATAAACTGTTAACAATTTATCCTCAAAGCCCATTTTCCCTTTTTAAAAGAAATTTGGCCTATACCCTATACATTTGCCATGCCTACTAATGGACTTGTATTCAAGGCCCAAATCTTGATTTGCCTATCTTACAGTTTATTGCAATTTAGATCCAACATCCCCCATTTACAAGTTTATGCCAAAACTAGATTTTATATTCTAGTTTACAGTTTATGCCAAGCTAGATTTCATATTCTAGCTCCCCGTTTATGCCAAAACTTAATTTGCATACCAACTACCTATTTTGTGGCCCACTAAACCCTTTTCCATTTACGCCCGACGTATGTAAATTTTGCTAACATACTTATCATGCTTAATTTAGCCACCCAATTCTGATTTAATATTCTAATTTCAGTTCATTACCAAAACTAGACTTGTTGTTCTAATTTTCATCAAATTATGCCAATTTCCAAGTTTAGTCAATTTCATGTTTTCCCCAAAACGTATTCCCATCTTTCGCATAATCGTGGTTCAACCTAGATTATAAATAAAGCTGGATTCGTGGACAGAAGGGAATGAGCCAAAATGCCATCAAAGAACGGACATAACAATTGGCATAAGATGACAATTCACAGGCATGGCAATATCACGACAAGAAAAGGTTGAATAGTATAGGTTCAAGAACATGGGTAGACCTAACTTAATAGGTAAATTCCCAAGGTCTAAAACCAAGAATAGACAGAGTAGGTTCAAGAACATGGGTAGACCTAACTTAATAGGTAAATTCCCAAGGTCTAAAACCAAGAAAAACCAAGAACTGATAGAATAGATAATCGGGTTTAGACCCAATTTCATAGTCCCAAAACTTAAGCAACACTTTCCTAGTCATGAACCACAGTTGTTCTTGTTATGTTATAGGCAATAGTTTATGTTTTCTAATCAAAGGCATAGGTTTAGTCAAGGAAATAATCCTCATAGTCATAGTCACAGTCATAGGCAATGTTCATAGTCATAGGAAATGTCCATAGTCATAGGCAAATGTTCATAGTCATAGGCATATGGTTTTAAGTTCCATAGTCACGGTCTTATTTGTCCTCGAATCATAACAATTCTTAATTAGGTTCAAGAGTATAGGCACTGATTTGAATAGAGAGAGAGATTTGGCATATTCTTTTATTCCTTTAATTTCATGTCACGAACAGAGAAAAACGTTCAAATCTAGAAATAACTGACTTACCGAGATTAGATTAGAATAGAAAGATGGTGATGCTATGATTTGTGCGACGTTGCTCGAAATCGTTTGAGTTAGCCTTTGATTCTCATTTTGAAGCCTAAATCTTGATTCGAACCTCCTTTTGACAACTTGAGCAGCACTTCCTCGTCTTGATTTATTTTATATATTACTTTATTCTCTTATTTATTTATTTTCTCAGAGGCAGCATAAGGATAGAAAAGAATTGTGAATAGAGAAGGAGACTAGGGTTGTTTATATAGTGTAGATGTCAACGAATCTGGTCAAAATGGCGTCTAGATACAGAGAAACGAACCAGGTTCAGAAAGCTGGAAAAAGCGGGGGGGGGGGGTCGACCCCCAGGTCGACTACCCAGTCGACTTGGGTGACCCAGGTCGACTACCCAATCGACCTAGGTACCCCAGGTCGACTACCCCGTCGACCTGGGTGCCTTGGGCGGGAAAATTCCCGCCCAGCCCAACCTGGGTCTGTTTTCGAATTTGAATTCGCTTTTCTGAACTGTTTTGAAATTTGAACTTCACTGAATCTTCCGGAGGCCATATCTTCCTCATACGGACTCCGATTTACGCAAACTCGGACTCGTTTTCATGCAGAATTCCGAGAAGAACGCAATGGCACAGCCTGTTTCCCTTTATTTTGATTTTAAAATATAATTCTGCCTTGATTCATGAATCTTAGTGTTACAGAATTACGGGGTGTTACGTTCTCCCCCACTTAAAAGGATTTCGTCCCCGAAATCTTCAAGTTAGGAAGAATGCGTCCTAACATCCAATCACCCATCTACTCAACCATTCAACCACAGGCATTCATTGTCCTTAAAAAGATTTCTAATGCTTTCATGTTCATATGCATAGTGTGTGTATATGTCTTTATCTAATGCAAAATCAAGCGGTCTACTGATTCAGTTGACCTCCTTAATGCGAATCATGTCAGTGCCATGCGTCCAATCATGTATGCAAGCATCCCTAGTTATGTAAATACTACATGCGTGCACGGCCATTCATCCATATGCAACATCCATATGATAACATATCAGGCTCAACTTACAAACAAATACATATCTGTAAATGCAATATGAAAGCGTCTAATACGTATGCATATGCATTCACAAGCAACCATTAGCAACCATTTGCAACCATCAACCATAACATGTTTCAAATACATGTTTACATCCATTGGCTTCTACCTAAGGATCGAAGATACGACCTAGGTGATATAGTTTGGAAAGAGAGAAACAATTATGCGTAAAGCTCCTAAAACAAAGAAATCAAGGATGCACCCTCAAGGAAAAGGGTATGATGCTAGTATCTAGCCTTCTTGAGCTTTACTCCACTGTATCTTAACTAATATAACTTCATGATTGTGAAGTTCCGGATCTCCATTTCCAAAATAAACAGATGTCAATCACGGTACCAGGTATACGTACTAAGATGATTAGAGGTTTCCCTCTTATCCGCCATGCCATAACTATAAGAGTCGAAAGGTCACTACGTGCTCTTTGGAGTGCCTGCCACAACTATTCATCTCCCCCGCAAACCATAAAAACCGAACTTGACATTCCTCAAGTACAAGCCCCAAAGTCCTAAACCATTATCAGACAAGCACCCAAGGAATATCTCCTCCGAATTTAGACGATCTACGTGAGATGATATAAGCAAACTTGATAGCTATTCTCAAATCCCTACTAACCAAAAACAAACTGGTCGGACCACCAATTGGATTTGAGACTATAGTGGGATCTTTCTACTATACAAGTACTATGGTGCAGAGACTCAACTATGGAAGTGGATATGAACAAATGCGAAGCGCTAAAACCAAAGGAAATAGTACGAACAGCAAAACTAGACTCTTCCAACAGATCTTTACTAACTTTCTCCTAGGTACGCTTGGTGGTGAAAGTATGTACTTGCCCTTCTGAAAATCTCGTTCCTTGTTCTTAATTATACGCCCTATCATTCCCTAGCAAAGATACTTCCTCTTGTCTTAGGTTTTATAATTCCTTCCTTCTTTGTGAGCTAAATCTACATCCATGAATTCCTCATCCTAGGGTTATGCTCCTTAGCTAAACTCCTCATCCTCTTTCGTATGTTGACAAATCTCTTGAAAGCTGCTTCCATTGTACGGAAAACCCTATAAGCTCGAAGGAAAACTGGCCGTAGGTGAGACAACTATGGCTATGGATGGAAGCCGGGGCACTACTTCGCCCATCGATGAGGTTACCTCCCAGAAAGCCAGGAGCCCCAGAGACTCAAGAAAGAAGGAGACAAGAATTCAAATAGAGGAAGAGAAGATAGTGCGTATGGCTTTGGGGAATATGCCTTTAAAACAAATATTTTCTTTTGAAAATGCTTCTTTAAAGACCGTTTTGAAAATAATTTTTCAAATCCTTTATCTGATCTGGTAACCTTCAGCTCTGATACCACGTGTAACACCCCACATCCGTTAGTGTCACTCACAAAGGGAATGCACTAAGTTCTGTGGAGCATTTAGGGTAAAAGATGTAGATAAATTACAAGACAGACAGAAATTAAACAGCGGAAAATAAAACATTGCTTTATTGATAAAATATTTGTACAACGATTTCTTTACAATATCAGAGTATCATCTGTCTTTCAAAATAAAGAAGCATAAAAATACATTTATATTCCCCAATTTAGGCAAGAGCCAGCCATAGCGTCTAAAAAGAGAATCGAAGAAAAACTTCGGCAAATCGTCAAGCTGGGAAAGAGTGACAGTCCAACTTAACCTGAGCTATACTATTCCCTCCTTTACTACCTTTGGGGGGGGGGGGGAGAAACGGAAGAAAAGAAGACGAAAGAAAAACAGAGTCAGGCATAAAGCCTGAGTAAGTTCAGTAACTTCTAGCATGTGAACATGGAAAAACAAAACAACATGAATTAACTGAATACAAGATTACGCCATGACGATAGGGTCAACAAGATTAGACAAGGTAGTCACAAGATATGCTAAGATAAGATAAACTGGATACGCTCTAATACTTTCGCCGCTTCGCTATTTCCTTGTTATACTGGTTTCTATATCTCTGCACCGCCTATCTAGTGTCCCAACTAGTAATGATAACGTGATCCCAAACCTTGTATTTTCCATTGCCTTCTGGCATACATTCATTATTTATTACCTAGATCAAATCTAGGGTTTTCTATCAAGTGCTTTCAAGATTTGGCTAGAATTTACGCTATCTGCTGAACTATTCTTGGATTCAGGATTTATGCCACCTAGTCCAACTAGGGATTATGCTACCTGTCGAACGATGCCCCCAAGTCTAGAACACACTACCTAGAGTGGTATATGTTCCTATACTTCCCCACGCATGTATCGCGAATCGTTATCGCCTGTCTAGATGCACATGTCTTGTAATGTGCGACCCGAGTCCTGTGTCAGGGAAAATCAAGGAATACCGAACTCGGTCGGGAGCTTCCAGATATCTGCCGATGCAGATGCTAAGGTATGTTTTTATTTCAGTGGCTATGGTCCCACTTGACCCCTCCCTCAACTAATGAAAGGCACACCTTGTAAAATGAGAACTATACGCCGGCCCCCGGTGCCCCTCTATCCTATGGTCATCCTCACCCATAACTAGATAGCAAGTATATGGTCTTTTGGAGTTCTCCACCTTTCCGCTTCATGTATCTCGATTGACTCAAGATGGATGGTAAATGACGAGTCGCTATCACAGGGCTACCGTTTGCTCGCCGAATCACGCCGGTCCATCCTAGTCTTTAGGTTGTCATGTATTGCAACCAAGGCATACCCCTGGTTATTCTACGCAGACCTTAACCTCTGTGAGCCTAGGAGGATCATCTGCAGCCTCACAGAGGGATACCAAGAGTACCCTCACGTCCCCTCGAAGCCTCGGGCTTCGTAACCCAATTCGTTGGAGCCTTCTTTCTACGGACATTCGCTCCTTCCCGTGTTATACTAAGAAATACTACTTAGTTTTACTAACTAAGATTTACCACTTAGTTTCCAGAATCGTTGTTTTCTTAACTAAGGTTTACTACTTAGTTCCCTTTCCCGTCAATTTGGTTTGGTTAAGAGTCATTAGTCAATTCAAGCCAACTTAACCCTCTTCATTTACCCTATTAAACTGGTTAAGTGTTGTCAGTAACTCATGTTGACTTAACCCTACCACAAACCAAGTTATATTGGTTAAGTATTTATTACTTAACCCTACCCATTCACCCTGTGTTGGTTAAGTGTTCCTTTTTAACTTAACCTTGCCCGTCTGTTTTAACTAACATGTTATTATTAATGGTTAAGTATTATCCTTTCATGTTTTAGACTTAACCCCATTCCTTTATCACAACCTGATGGTTAAGTGTTCAAGTTTACTTAACCCTACAGTCTAGCCCAGCTAACATATCAAATTGGCTAAGTGTATTAAATTTTACTTAACCCCAACCTCTGGTCTAGTTAACATGTTAATTTGGCTAAGTGTATTAAACTTTACTTAACCCCTACCTCTAGTCTAGTTAACATGTTAATTTGGCTAAGTGTATCAACTTTACTTAACCACACCTTCTAGTCTAGTTAACATGTTAGTTTGGCTAAGTGTTTTCTTAGTTACTTAACCCCTACAAATCTTGTCTTGTTACCATGTGAAGTTGGTTAAGTGTCCCTATGGACTTAGCCCTCCCATCCTAACTTAACTGTGTTAAATTGGTTAAGTGTTCCTATGGACTTAACCTCCCCATTCTAGCTTAACTGTATGGCCCTAACCCCACCCACCAGTCTGGTTATCATGTTGAATTGGGTAAGTGTCTTAGTGAACTTAACCCTACCATTCTTGTTCTAGCTTTAATTAAATAGATTAAAGTCATGACCACTCACATTAGACAAATGTTGTTGCGATTACTGGATGTGCCGGTTGGTTCCGGGCAGATTTACATCGCAACTCAGTCTAACCTCGGGTTAGGCCTATTCGTGTTTTCTAGTTCAAAGGGTTGTGACTAATTCTCAAATCAGGTTTTGAAAGTAACCATCCCGTTCGTCGGATCTGTTAGGGATAGCCAGGGAGAGCAGGAAACTTGTATTTTCCAAACCCAAGCCTAGACACTATCCTCTCTGTCACCCTAGAACTTTCTGGTGTATTGTTAAAAGAGATGTCATTAATAAACCTTTCTTTTGTGTATAAATAAACTGTTAACAATTTATCCTCAAAGCCCATTTTCCCTTTTTAAAATAAATTTGGCCTATACCCTATACATTTGCCATGCCTACTAATGGACTTGTATTCTAGGCCCAAATCTTGATTTGCCTATCTTACAGTTTATTGCAATTTAGATCCAACATCCCCCATTTACAAGTTTATGCCAAAACTAGATTTTATATTCTAGTTTACAGTTTATGCCAAACTAGATTTCATATTCTAGCTCCCCGTTTATGCAAAAACTTAATTTGCATACCAACTACCTATTTTGTGGCCCACTAAACCCTTTTCCATTTACGCCCGACGTATGTAAATTTTGCTATCATACTTATCATGCTTAATTTAGCCACCCAATTCTGATTTAATATTCTAATTTCAGTTCATTACCAAAACTAGACTTGTTGTTCTAATTTTCATCAAATTATGCCAATTTCCAAGTTTAGTCAATTTCATGTTTTCCCCAAAACGTATTCCCATCGTTCGCATAATCGTGGTTCAACCTAGATTATAAATAAAGCTGGATTCGTGGACAGAAGGGAATGAGCCAAAATGCCATCAAAGAACGGACATAACAATTGGCATAAGATGACAATTCACAGGCATGGCAATATCACGACATGAAAAGGGTTGATTAGTATAGGTTCAAGAACATGGGTACACCTAACTTAATAGGTAAATTCCCAAGGTCTAAAACAAAGAATAGACAGATTAGGTTCAAGAACATGGGTAGACCTAACTTAATAGGTAAATTCCCAAGGTCTAAAACCAAGAAAAACCAAGAACTGACAGAATAGATAATCGAGTTTAGACCAAATTTCATAGTCACAAAACTTAAGCAACACTTTCCTAGTCATGAACCACAGTTGTTCTTGTTATGTTATAGGCAATAGTTTATGTTTTCTAATCAAAGGCATAGGTTTAGTCAAGGAAATAATCCTCATAGTCATAGTCACAGTCATAGGCAATATTCATAGTCATAGGCAATGTCCATAGTCATAGGCAAATGTTCAAAGTCATAGGCATATGGTTTTAAGGTCCATAGTTCCATAGTCACGGTCTTATTTGTCCTCGAATCACAACAGTTCTTAATTAGGTTCAAGAGTATAGGCACTGATTCGAATAGAGAGAGAAATTTGGCATACTCTTTTATTCCTTTAATTTCATGTCACGAACAGAGAAAAACATTCAAATCTAGAGATAACTGACTTACCGAGATTAGATTAGAATAGAAAGATGGCGCTGCTATGATTCGTGCGACGTTGCTCGAAATCATTTGAGTTAGCCTTTGATTCTCATTCTGAAGCCTTAATCTTGATTCGAACCTCCTTTTGACAACTTGAGCAGCACTTCCACGTCTTGATTTATTTTGTATATAACTTTATTCTCTTATTTATTTATTTTCTCAGAGGCAGCATAAGGATAGAAAAGAATTATGAATAGAGAAGGAGACTAGGGCTGTTTATATAGTGTAGAAGTCAACGAATCTGGTCAGAATGGCGTCTAGATACAGAGAAACGAACCAGGTTCAGAAAGCTGGAAAAAGAAGGGGGGTCAACCCCCAGGTAGACTACCCAGTCGACCTGGGTGACCCCGGTCGACTACCCAGGTCAACTACCCAGTCGACATGGGTGCCTTGGGCGGGAAAATTCCCGCCCAGCCCAACTTGGGTCTGTTTTCGAATTTGAATTCGCTTTTCTGAACTGTTTTGAAATTTGAACTTCGCTGAATCTTCCGGAGGTCATATCTTCCTCATACGGACTCCAATTTATGCAAACTCGAACTCGTTTTCATGTAGAATTCCGAGAAGAACGCAATGGCACAGCCTGTTTCCCTTGATTTTGATTTTAAAATTTAATTCTGCCTTGATTCGTGAATCTTAGTGTTACAGAATTACGGGGTGTTACAGTTACATTCTCCTCTACTTAAAGGATTTCGTCCCCGAAATCTTCAAGTTAAGAAGAATGTGTCCTACCATCCAATCACCCATCTACTCAACCATCATCCATAAGCATCCATTGTCTTTAGAAAACTTCTAATGTTGTATGAACGTATGCAAAAGTGTGTGTATATGTTCCTTATCTAATGCAAAGATTAGGCGGTCCACTGATTCAGTTGACCTCCTTAATGCGAATTATGTCAGTGCCATGAGTCCAACATGTGTGCAGTTTTCCTATTTGATACATATTATCTCTTCATGTGTGCACAACCATTCATCAAAATGCAGCATCCATACGATAACACAGCCATTATACATCCATTACCCTAAATACGCACACATTTTTATATGCAATATGAAAGTGATTTGAGCCAATCTAGTGCCTAATGTGTGTGTAAATGCATCCACGAGCAACCAGTAGCAAACATGTAACACCCCGAAAATTCTATAACTGTGAAATTAACAAATTAAAGCATAATTAATCTGAATCAAAGAACTAAGGGAAACGGGATACGCCATTGCGTTCGTCTCGGAAAAATACGCGAAATAGAGTCCAAGTTTTCGAAAAACGGAGTCCGTATGAAGAAGATATGGCCTTCGGAAGTTTTGAATTAAATTTAAAATTCAAACAGAATAAAATAAGCTCAGAAAATAAAATAATTAAAAATCGGGCCCAATGGGCCAGGGCGGATAAACACCCGCCTAGGCCACCCAGGTCGACTGGGCTGTCGACCTGGGCTACCCATGTCGACAGGGCTGTCGACAGCCCTGTCGACAGGGGTGTCGACCTGGTCGAGCCCAGTCAACCTGGCTGGCCAGGTCTGTGTTTGGCCGATTCTCTGTGGTCTGCTTTGTCATTAGGGCTAGGTGGCGGGTTCTAATTGGTCTCTCTATCTAATGAATGGCTATGATCAATCCAAGCAACATCAAGGGTCCTAATCAGTTCCTAACCTCTATATAAACAACCCTAGACTAAACCCTAATCTATTCATTCAAAATTAAGAACATAGCCGCCATGTTGCTGAGGAACGACTAAGAGTAGCCGCCAACTAGAGAGAGAATTAGGAAGAAAGTTCTAAAGCCTAAAGCAATTCAAGCAACCTAAAGCCAATCAATTCAACAAAGGAATCATATCTCTTAATTAGAGAATTCGCCGCAACCATTGTAAGTAGAGTATTACTTTGGTATGAATAAACAACTGTATTGATTTGTATGCTTGAATTGGGATAATAAAGTAGTTCATATTTGTGCAAAATTATGTTATTCATTATAAAGAACTACATGCGGTAGTTCTATGCAAGTATACGTTTGGAATATTGCGCAAATTATGTAATCTATGTTGAAGCTACATGTATGTAGTTGATTGAAATTCATGCAAGTTTGGGGCCTTGTTATTATGCCATCATGATGTATATTTTTGTGCATAAATCATTTTGCAAGTAATTGAAACAAGTTTGGTTGTTATAGTTCATATGAAACTATGTTGGAATTTTGACACCATAATCCATGTATTAAGTCATGCTTTTGCAAACTTATGAATATGGCTAGGCTATGAATGATATTTGGCATAATTGAAATCCATGATTAAGTCTATCTTGTTTACAAGAATTATATGATGACATATGTGAGACATGGCTAGGTTAGACCCAAAAATCCCTTTTTTTGCAAGTTTAAAGCAAACACCATGATTAGGAATATTTATGCATAAATATATTTATACCATCGTTATGTGATTAGACTTAAACCATGAATAAGTTGAAATATGCTTTTGTGTTAGTAACAAAGTATCCCCTTTGTAAACATGTAGAAACCTTATGAACATGACTTGTTTATGTTTATGCCTAAATGAGAACATAGGTCTATGTTGTAGTTAAGACTATGTGACACCTAATTTCGATTCTTATCTTAAGTTTACATGGTTTGGTTCATGTCACCTATGCGTTATGACCAAAGTATATATATGCAAGTACACCAGTTTCTATTTTGTATTTCCAACGTCATATGCAAGTTCATGCGCTCACCTTCCCCTCTTTGTGTATGTAATCACGCTTTAAGCCTCCCCTTTTCGCATGGCTAATTTGGGCTTTAAAAGGCTAAGCCCAAAATATATAAACGGACGTGTTAAACGGGGGAAAATAACGTTGGGTTAAAATTACTAATGAATGAAAATATAAAATAGAAGGGCCCAAATTCAAGTATGGGTTGGGCCCATGATTGGTGTAACCTTTACACCATTAAATTAATAATGGGCCGCAAATATTTACATATAAGAAATAAAGAGGAATGACAAGATATGTAAATGTAGAACATACGATGTGTTTAACCCGAGGTTGGATTGAGTTGTGATGTAAACCTGCCCGGAACCGCCCGGCTGTCCAGTAGTCACAACAATACCTATCCAATGTGGGAGGTTAAACATGGAGCCCAGCAAGGACCCGAGGTTAGACTGAGTTGTGGCGTAAGACTGCCCGGAACCAACCGGCAACAGGCAGCCACAACAATAACTGTCTAATGTGAGAGGTCAGGGACTTAATAAGACAATTAAGGCTAAGTCAGGATTGTTAGGATTAAGTGAACTAAAGACTTAATCAAAATGGAACATGCTAAACTAAACGGACTGGTGGGGGTTAGGTAGGAAATACTTAACCAACTTAGCATGTTGGCTAGAGATAGAAAACCTAGTAACGGGGGACCCTTTTCAGCAGTAACCCTAAAAGGTGTATCAGGATACCCTGAAACTAGGCAGGGTGGGGCACGATTACTGGGCTGATTGTAAGAGGTCAAAGCGACGGCGGTGGTGTAGCAGTGTAGGTTCTAACGGAGTGCGGGCGTGCACACACTCCGATGCAGAAAAATAAGGCACTGGACACCAGTAGCATACCTGTGCACTCTAAGGTTGTGTCGGGTTGCCACTATGGGACTTGATACACCCCATGGTGGGACCAGCATAGGTAACTACAACATCGGGGGCCGTAAGACACATGTAACCATGCGAGTAGGAGCCGATCATCATTGAATGGATCACATCACCCTGATTATGGGGTGCCAGTTGGAAACTAGTTTATATGGGTTCAGAGATTAACATGGGGTACGATAGTATATTCGACCCTAGACAACTTAACCAAGTTTATAGTGCTTGCCCACTTCCTGTTTATACTTATCATACCCAGTTCTTTATTCATAGACAAAATAGTACTAGACTTACTCAGGCTTTATGTCTGACTCTACTTTTCTTTCGTCTTCTTTCTTCCGTTTCCCCCCCCCCCCCCCAGGTCCTTAGGGAGGGAACACAGCAGCTTGATCAACCTTAGCATCCAGCTTGAAGAAGAGAAATGTATTGCTTGGACTTTCCTGTTTTGAACTATGGCTTTGGACAATCCACTATGGGGCTTTTGCAGTTTATCTATGTTTTATTTATGCTTCTTTAAATAATGTACTCAAGACAGATTATGAAAGTGTTATGTTATGTTTTTGGAAAGGATGTGGTTGTAACACGTATTTGACTTTATGAAATAAAAGTTTGTTGTTCTTCCGCTGTTTATAAATATGTGTTCTTATATCTGTCTTGTATATCTGTGACTTGTACTTATAAACCTCCACCAAAATTAGGGCATTCCCTTTGAGAGTGACCCTAATGGAGGTGGGGTGTTTCACTTGGTATCAGAGCATAGGTTTACCAGATAAGATAAAAAGTTTTGAAAAATTATTTTCAAAAAGGAAATTTAAAGAAGCATTTTTAAAAGAAAAATATTATTTTATTTTAAAAAGGCAAAGTCCACTCCCCAAAGCCATAGGTACTATCTCTAATCCTTCGTTTTGAATCTATCCTTTTTTGTTTCAGCATGTCCTAAGAACTTAACTTGCCGGAAGGGGTGCCAATACCTGGTTGGTTTAGACGGTTCTTAGAAGCGAGGGCCACTCAGCCAGGTCCTACCGTTCCTCCTCCCCCAGCTGCCGGAAATCATCCAGATGCAGCAGCACCTTTTCCTCCACCTCCTCCTCGGGGAAACACGTTTGCTAAGATATGTAAAGATTTTAAAGCTATGGGAGGAAGGGATTTCCATGGAACTGAGTCCTTCGTAGCAGCTAGAAATTGGCTGAAAGAGACGGAGGACCTATTCATCATCTTTGAGGTAGAAGATAGACAAAAAGTACAACTGGCAGTATGGCTATTGAAGGGCGAGGCTTCCTACTGGTGGGAAGTCACTAATGCTGAAAGACCAGTGGAGACATGGGAGGACTTTAGGGCAAGGTTTGAGACTAAATTTCTCTCAGATGCGGAAAGAAGTTTGCAGTTGGAAAAATTCTTATTTCTTAAGCAAGGGGACAAGACAGTCAAAGAGTATGTGAATCAGTTCGATGAGCTGGCTAGGTTTGGGCTTGACCTAGTCAACACCCCGCACAAGAAGGCTCTCCGTTTCGTCAAAGGGTTGAATGAGCCATTACACAGTTTGGCCATGACCCATATACCCATGGGAGCCACGTATGAAAGATTGGTACAAATGGCACTGCTGAATGAAGAGGATAAGGGCAAGAAGAAAGAGGGTTTGCAGCCCAAGAAGACAGACTTTAAGAAGGGCGGGAAAGGCAACAAAGAGAAGAGGAAGTGCAATTTCTGTAGCAAAGTGGGGCACTTAGTAAAGGACTGCCGGAAAAAGAAGGCCAAGGAGAATGGTGGGTGCTTTTCTTGCGGTGAGACAGGCCATAGGGCTAAGGACTGCCCAAAGAAACGAGGACAGGGGCAGAGGGCTGGATCCACCCCAGGGGCACAGGTCCATGTGCTAGAAGCGCCACCTCTGCAACAGCGAGGTATAAATACTTCTGTAGAAAGTATAGTTTATCTTTATGATCACCCCGTTCGCACTTTATTTGATTCTGGCGCATCACACTCCTTTATCTCGTCTGCTTTAGTAGAATCTCTGCACCTAGAAACTAGTATGGTAGAGGACCCCTTAATTGTTTCAAACCCAATTGGGGGCCCAGCTCATTTGTCTATGATCTGTGTGGGATTGAAAATTTCTATTCTAAGTGTAGAATTTCAATGTAGTGCCTTTGTTTTGGGCTTTTCGGGGTATGGTTTGATTTTGGGTATGGATTGGCTATCCAGTAATGGGGCCATCCTTGATTGCGAGAAAAGGGTTGTTAGGCTCCTAACCCAGCTCGGTAATACTTTGGAAATTTCTTGTAATCCCTCGTATGCGGTTATGCTTAGTTATCTTGAATCGCTAGATGCCTCTGTTGAAAATTTGCAATCAGTTAGAGTGGTCCGGGAATATCCGGATGTCTTCGAAGAGGTGAAGGGCTTGCCTCCAAAGCGGGAAATAGACTTCCGCATATATCTTGTAGATAATGCAAAGCCCGTTGCGTTGCCCGTTAGACATATGGCTCCACGAGAAAGGAAAGAGCTCAGTAAACAGATTAAAGAGCTTCTAGAAAAGGGGTTCATTAGGAGGAGCATTTCAGAATGGGGCGCTCCAGTGGTGTTCGCTACGAAGGCGGATGGTTCACTCCGTCTATGTGTTGACTATAGGGAGCTCAACAAGCTAACGAAAAAGAATAGGCACCCTCTCCCTAGAATTGCCGATTTGTTTGACCAGCTTGTAGGAGCGTCTGTTTTCTCCCAACTCGATTTAGCAACCGGTTTTCATCAGCTAAGGGTGGCTGAAGATAGCATCGATAAAACGACGTTCAGAACCCCAGACGGTTTCTTTGAATGGCTTGTCATGCCTTTCGGCTTGACAAATGCACCTGCTTACTTCGTGGACCTGATGAGTAGGGTATTTAGAGATTTCCTCAACAAATTCATAGTGGTCTTCGTAGATGATATCCTTATCTTCTTAAAAAGTGAAGAGGAACATGCTCAGCACCTAAGGGCAATCATGGAAACTTTGCGAGCCCATCAATTAAAAGCCAAATTCTCCAAATGCCACTTTTGGAGAGAAGAGGTAAGGTTCCTTGGGCACATAGTATCCAAACAAGGGTTAGCAGTGGACCCTGCTAAGGTAGTGGCGGTACAGGACTGGAAGACACCAAGGAATGCGACTGAAGTCCGAAGCTTTCTAGGACTAGCGGGTTTCTATCGAAAGTTCATAAGGGATTTTGCGAAAATCTCAGCTCCGCTCACGAAATTGACTAAGAAGAATCTAGTGTTTAATTGGGACTTGGATTGCGAGTTTGCTTTCTAACGACTGAAAAGGGCTCTTACAACAGCCCCAGTTTTGACGCTGCCAGATGGGAGCAAAATGTTCACTGTTTATACGGATGCATGTGGGACAGGGCTAGGCGCCGTCTTAATGCAAGAAGGAAGGGTAGTAGCTTATGGCGGGAGGCAATTGACGATGCACGAAAAGAACTACCCAACCCACGATCTTGAGTTAGCCGCCATCGTCTTTGCACTCAAGTCTTGGCGACACTATCTCCTAGGTGAGAAGTTCGAACTTTACACTGACCATAAATCGTTGAAATATCTTTTCTCGCAGAAGGATCTTAACTTGAGGCAACAAAGATGGATGGAGTTTCTTGCCTCGTACGATTTCGAAATCTCCTATACTCCGGGCAAAGGCAACGTAGTGGCAGACGCGTTGAGCCGAAAGAAATTGACCCTAAGCCCGTTGTTTGTTGAAAGACAAAGCCTAGAGTTTATAGCCAGCTTCGACTTTAGGCCTTCCTCCGATTTCGTACCAGGCTTGCTAGCATCTCTCGAAGTGCGCCCAACTTTAGTGGATTCAGTAGGGACAGCACAGCGCGAAGACCCTCAACTTGTGGAAATAATTGATAGGTTAATTAGGGGTGAGACTTCAAGTCACCTCAACAGATACTCCATCAACGATAAGGGTTTGCTAAGGTGAGACGGAAGACTATGCGTCCCACAGACAAAAGATTTAGTAAAGAAGGTTCTCGAGGAAGCGCATCATTCCAAGATGACGATACACCCAGGCGGAGATAAAATGTACAAAGATATAAAAAGGACTTTCTTCTGGAACGGCATGAAAAAGGACGTGGCAGAATTCGTTTCTAAGTGTATGGTGTGCCAACAGGTTAAAGCGGAACAGAAAAAGCCTGGCGGACTACTACATCCTCTGGAGGTCCCGCAGTGGAAGTGGGATAGCATCTCAATGGACTTCATCGATGGGCTGCCTAGGTCTAGGAGAGGCAACATTAGCATTTGGGTAATAGTGGATAGGCTTACTAAAAGCGCCCACTTTTTACCTGTCAAAAGTAAAAGAACTGCCTCATCCCTAGCATCACTTTACCTTAAGGAAATCGTTCGACTCCATGGAATACCATCTAGCATCGTTAGTGACCGAGACCCCATCTTCACCAGCGAGTTTTGGCGGAGTCTGCAAGAAGCAGTAGGAACGCAGTTATGCTTGAGCACAGCCTATCATCCCCAAACCGACGGCCAAACAGAGAGAGTGAATGGAGTTTTGGAAGACCTCTTAAGACTATGCGTCCTTGACTTCGGAGGGACATGGGAAGACCACCTACCTTTGGTGGAATTTGCCTACAACAACAGCTATCAAGCAACCATCGGAATGGCGCCCTTCGAAGCTTTATATGGAAGACCGTGCCGATCGCCCACTTGTTGGTGGGAGTCTACTGATAAGCTCATACTTGGACCAGATATGATCCGAGAGACTTCAGAGAAAGTAGACTTAATACGAAGAAGGATGAAGACGGCCCAAGACAGACAAAAGTCCTACGCCGACAAAAGGAGAACCGACCTTGAATTTGAAGTTGGAGACAGAGTTTTTCTCAAGGTATCACTGCTAAGGAACGTTGTTCATTTTGGAACCACAGGAAAACTAGCACCAAGGTTCGTAGGGCCATTCCCTATTATCGAGAAAATTGGGAAAATGGCCTATAGATTAGAACTACCCGAGAAGTTGGCTGGAGTCCACAACGTTTTTCACGTTTCACATCTCCGAAAATGTCTACATGAGTCTGCTGAAGTGGTAGAGCCAAATATACTCGAAGAGGCCGAAGTAGAACGCGAAGCAACCATAAGAAAAGTTCCAACCCGCATCTTAGGAACGGAAGTGAAGAAGCTACGCAACCGCGAAGTCAAGCTCGTCAAAGTTCAGTGGAGCGAAGCCGAGGAAGACGCGACTTGGGAAAATGAAGCTAGAATACGTACTGCCTACCCTTTTCTGTTCGAGGGTACATCCTTGATCTTTCTTTTTCCTTAAGTTGCGCTTTTATATATCTTTTTAGGTATATTTCCTCGACCTTATCTTTTAGGTAGAGACCCTTTGGATTGAAACATGTAGTTGAAACATGTTATGGATGATGGTTGCAAGTGGTTGCAAGTGATTGCTAGTGGTTGCTCGTGGTTGCATATACACACACAATCTAGGTTTTAGATCGGCTCAGTCACTTCATATTGCATATGCATATATGTTTGTATTCGTATGTGGTTGAACTTTAATGTGTTGTCATATGGATGTTGCATTTGTATTGAATGATTGTGCACTCATGTAGAATCAAGAATAGGAAAATTTGCATACATAATGGATTCATGGCACTTACATAATTCGCATTAAGGAGGTCAACTGAATCAGTAGACCGCCTGATTTTGCATTAGATAAGTTCATGTACACACACACTTCGCATATGATCATGAAGCATTAGAAATCTTTTAAGGACAGTGGATGCTTGTGTTTGATGGATGAGTAGATGGATGATTGGATGTTAGGATATACATTCCTCCTAACTTGAAGATTTCGGGGACGAAATCCTTTTAAGTGGGGGAGAATGTAACACCCCGAAAATTCTATAACTGTGAAATTAACAAATTAAAGCATAATTAATCTGAAATCAAAGAACTAAGGGAAACGGGATACGCCATTGCGTTCGTCTCGGAAAAATACGCGAAATAGAGTCCGAGTTTTCGAAAAACGGAGTCCGTATGAAGAAGATATGGCCTTCGGAAGTTTTGAATTAAATTTAAAATTCAAACAGAATAAAATAAGCTCAGAAAATAAAATAATTAAAAATCGGGCCCAATGGGCCAGGGCGGATAAACACCCGCCTAGGCCACCCAGGTCGACTGGGCTGTCGACCTGGGCTACCCATGTCGACAGGGCTGTCGACAGCCCTGTCGACAGGGGTGTCGACCTGGTCGAGCCCAGTCAACCTGGCTGGCCAGGTCTGTGTTTGGCCGATTCTCTGTGGTTTGCTTTGTCATTAGGGCTAGGTGGCGGGTTCTAATTGGTCTCTCTATCTAATGAATGGCTATGATCAATCCAAGCAACATCAAGGGTCCTAATCAGTTCCTAACCTCTATATAAACAACCCTAGACTAAACCCTAATCTATTCATTCAAAATTAAGAACATAGCCGCCATGTTGCTGAGGAACGACTAAGAGTAGCCGCCAACTAGAGAGAGAATTAGGAAGAAAGTTCTAAAGCCTAAAGCAATTCAAGCAACCTAAAGCCAATCAATTCAACAAAGGAATCATATCTCTTAATTAGAGAATTCGCCGCAACCATTGTAAGTAGAGTATTACTTTGGTATGAATAAACAACTGTATTGATTTGTATGCTTGAATTGGGATAATAAAGTAGTTCATATTTGTGCAAAATTATGTTATTCATTATAAAGAACTACATGCGGTAGTTCTATGCAAGTATACGTTTGGAATATTGCGCAAATTATGTAATCTATGTTGAAGCTACATGTATGTAGTTGATTGAAATTCATGCAAGTTTGGGGCCTTGTTATTATGCCATCATGATGTATATTTTTGTGCATAAATCATTTTGCAAGTAATTGAAACAATTTTGGTTGTTATAGTTCATATGAAACTATGTTGGAATTTTGACACCATAATCCATGTATTAAGTCATGCTTTTGCAAACTTATGAATATGGCTAGGCTATGAATGATATTTGGCATAATTGAAATCCATGATTAAGTCTATCTTGTTTACAAGAATTATATGATGACATATGTGAGACATGGCTAGGTTAGACCCAAAAATCCCTTTTTTTGCAAGTTTAAAGCAAACACCATGATTAGGAATATTTATGCATAAGTATATTTATACCATCGTTATGTGATTAGACTTAAACCATGAATAAGTTGAACTATGCTTTTGTGTTAGTAACAAAGTATCCCCTTTGTAAACATGTAGAAACCTTATGAACATGACTTGTTTATGTTTATGCCTAAATGAGAACATAGGTCTATGTTGTAGTTAAGACTATGTGACACCTAATTTCGATTCTTATCTTAAGTTTACATGGTTTGGTTCATGTCACCTATGCGTTATGACCAAAGTATATATATGCAAGTACACCAGTTTCTATTTTGTATTTCCAACGTCATATGCAAGTTCATGCGCTCACCTTCCCCTCTTTGTGTATGTAATCACGCTTTAAGCCTCCCCTTTTCGCATGGCTAATTTGGGCTTTAAAAGGCTAAGCCCAAAATATATAAACGGACGTGTTAAACGGGGGAAAATAACGTTGGGTTAAAATTACTAATGAATGAAAATATAAAATAGAAGGGCCCAAATTCAAGTATGGGTTGGGCCCATGATTGGTGTAACCTTTACACCATTAACTTAATAATGGGCCGCAAATATTTACATATAAGAAATAAAGAGGAATGACAAGATATGTAAATGTAGAACATACGATGTGTTTAACCCGAGGTTGGATTGAGTTGTGATGTAAACCTGCCCGGAACCGCCCGGCTGTCCAGTAGTCACAACAATACCTATCCAATGTGGGAGGTTAAACATGGAGCCCAGCAAGGACCCGAGGTTAGACTGAGTTGTGGCGTAAGACTGCCCGGAACCAACCGGCAACAGGCAGCCACAACAATAACTGTCTAATGTGAGAGGTCAGGGACTTAATAAGACAATTAAGGCTAAGTCAGGATTGTTAGGATTAAGTGAACTAAAGACTTAATCAAAATGGAACATGCTAAACTAAACGGACTGGTGGGGGTTAGGTAGGAAACACTTAACCAACTTAGCATGTTGGCTAGAGATAGAAAACCTAGTAACGGGGGACCCTTTTCAGCAGTAACCCTAAAAGGTGTATCAGGATACCCTGAAACTAGGCAGGGTGGGGCACGATTACTGGGCTGATTGTAAGAGGTCAAAGCGACGGCGGTGGTGTAGCAATGTAGGTTCTAACGGAGTGCGGGCGTGCACACACTCCGGTGCAGAAAAATAAGGCACTGGACACCAGTAGCATACCTGTGCACTCTAAGGTTGTGTCGGGTTGCCACTATGGGACTTGATACACCCCATGGTGGGACCAGCATAGGTAACTACAACATCGGGGGCCGTAAGACACATGTAACCATGTGAGTAGGAGCCGATCATCATTGAATGGATCACATCACCCTGATTATGGGGTGCCAGTTGGAAACTAGTTTATATGGGTTCAGAGATTAACATGGGGTACGATAGTATATTCGACCCTAGACAACTTAACCAAGTTTATAGTGCTTGCCCACTTCCTGTTTATACTTATCATACCCAGTTCTTTATTCATAGACAAAATAGTACTAGACTTACTCAGGCTTTATGTCTGACTCTACTTTTCTTTCGTCTTCTTTCTTCCGTTTCCCCCCCCCCCCCAGGTCCTCAGGGAGGGAACACAGCAGCTTGACCAACCTTAGCATCCAGCTTGAAGAAGAGAAATGTATTGCTTGGACTTTCCTGTTTTGAACTATGGCTTTGGACAATCCACTATGGGGCTTTTGCAGTTTATCTATGTTTTATTTATGCTTCTTTAAATAATGTACTCAAGACAGATTATGAAAGTGTTATGTTATGTTTTTGGAAAGGATGTGGTTGTAACACGTATTTGACTTTATGAAATAAAAGTTTGTTGTTCTTCCGCTGTTTATAAATATGTGTTCTTATATCTGTCTTGTATATCTGTGACTTGTACTTATAAACCTCCACCAAAATTAGGGCATTCCCTTTGAGAGTGACCCTAACGGAGGTGGGGTGTTTCAAAACACTTGCATCCACTTGCAACCATCAAACATAACATGTCCCAAACACATGTTTAGATCCATTGATTTCCTATCTAAAGGTCGAAGATTCAGTTGATGGTATACAAACAATTGATATAACTAAAACAAAAGCTCTGTTCCCATTTGACGTCGGTTAAGAGAATAATTCGCTAAGTCTCAGCCCCGAAGACCAAAATCAACATCAGACTGACACTCAGAGAATTACCCCCATTAAACAATGCCAAAACTGGAAATCTACTTCATGCTTCACGTAGAAACCCCAATCCTTCAGAAATATACTTATAGGCTACTGGTACAGATCAGATTATAGAATGATTCTCAGAAAGCTAAGCATAACAGACCCTTGTGGGTCACAAGAAACTTTGGGGGTCTTCCCATGACAAGTTAGAAACCTAACGACCCTCCTCTCTAAATCTAGAACGACCCTCTACATAGAAAGCTGGTCCATTTAGAACCAAACCATAGCCCATAAACTTGAGCACACAAATGTCACATTCAATTTTTTGACGCTTAACACAGATAATTTCAACCCCTTACAAATCACCAATAAATAAGCCGAACCACCAAAGGGGTTTGAAACAACTACGGGATCAGAAACAAGACTAGTATTAAAGTGCATAGTCTCAATGCCAGAATCCAAAAGAGTCTTAACTTCATAATCAGGTAAGGAAATTAAACCTTTTACATAAATTTCTCCTATCTCTATCCATCTGCCACGAGAGCATCCACCTACCCTCTAGAAGATTCTACCCTTTGCTCTTGCCTTCTTGGGCAATCCTAGCTCAGATGTCCTGTCTCATGGCACCGAAAACAACCAACCTTCTAACATGCTAACAAGTATTTCTCTAAAGTTGCCCCCATCGCGCGGAAAACCCTACGAAGTCCAAAAGAGGATTACCCGTAGATGGAATAACTGCGGCTATAGATGGAAGTTAGGCACTTCTTTGCCCTTCGACAGATGCCATAGTCTCATCATGCCTACGGGACCATGTCGCAATGAGGTTACCTCCCAGAAAGCCAGGAGCCCCGGAGACTCAGAAAAGAAGGAAAACAAGGATTAAACAGAAAATTAGAAGATAGACATATGGCTTTGGGGACTATGTTTTTTAAAATAGACTTTCCTTTTTGAAAATACTTTCTTTTAAAAACTTTTTTGAAAAATATTTTCAAAACTTTTATCTAATCTGGAAACCTTCAGCTCTGATACCAAGTGTAACACCCCACCTCCATTAAGGTCACTCACTAAGGGAATGCCTTAACTTCAGTGGAGCGTTTTAGGTAAACGGACACAGAATATCACAAGACAGATATAAAAATTTTGCAGCGGAAAATAAACAACTTTATTAAATCACCAAAATACTTTGTTACATAATACCATGAGTCATAAAACCATTACAACAAAACACATCTGTCTTACATTATCAGAGTACATAGGCATTTAAAAGAAAAACATCATTCCCCATATTAAAGAGCAAGCCATATAAGAGACAGAGACTCGAGCCATACTTCAGAAGTAGCTCCTAGAAGATGATATCCAAATACTGACTAAACCTGGGTGTTTCTTCCCTGAGAAAAAGAGGCAAAACAAACTAGGTCAGACATACGTCTGGTGAGTTTAGTAACTTTTAGCCAGTAAATAAATAAAGGTAAACGTGACAGACATACAAAGTGGATAAGAGGATTCATGGTATAGATGGCATGTATGACAGGACAAATAAGGTAAGATGTATGGATTCTTCACTACAAACTACTCTGCACTATTACTATAAAAATCAAGATGGGATGATCCCTTCTGCTAACCATAATAACGATAACGATGGTGGTAGTTTCGTGTATTCCTAAATGCTGTCATAGGTGCCGCCTACTCTTATCTCAACTAGTCATACCTACTACCCTCCTACTATAAATTGGTAGACTTAGGGCATACGTCCGGGTATACCCTAACCACTACCATAATCGATTGGCTCCCTACTCTATAGATACCCTATGCTGGTCCCACAACTAGGGGGTATCACTTCCCTAAAGTGGCAACCCAAGGTGTGCAAAGTTATACCTAGTGGGGTCATGGTCGTCTTGTCCCCCTCTGCCCGGCCCATGCACGCACATGTCCCCGGTCGGTTTGCGCCGCCCACACCATCCGTCTCGTTTTGGATCTCTTACAATCAATCAGTAAGCGTGCCCCTTCCCCGCCTAGTATGGAGTTCTTTACTTTGATACCCCTTCAGGTTATTGACTGAAATGGATCCCACACAACATGATACAAGCTCTCCCCTATGTCTTGTATCCCCAATAGGTTTTCTATTGACTATGTATACCCTAAGGTGTCTTTAATTACATAACCCTCAATCAGTTATGCGTACCTATAGGTATCGTTAATACATAACCCTTAATCTACCTATCGGTTATGCTTACCTATAGGTGTCTTTAATACATAACTCTATCTATCCCCATTAGTTATGCGTAACCTAAGTGTGTCTTTAATACATAACTTTACTATTTTTTTCTTGGTTATGTATAACATTAGGTGTCTTTAATTACATAACCCTTTTTATCCAGTTAAGTTTGTGGGCCTATATATATTAATATTACCCACCTACCATTCAGTTGTACTTAACCCTCCCACTGATTTAATCCTATTTATTTAATGGTTAAGTTTGTGGGCCTATATATATTAATATTACCCACCTACCCACAAGTTGTACTTAACCCACCAATAATCCAACTCATTTTACTTAACCCTAACTTATATCTATCATCATACAGTCCACATGTACTAAGTTAGTTTAAGTAGTCTTTTCTTATTATCATGTCCAATTATGGTTATATTGGCTAGACCTCCCACATTAGGCCCACAACATGTGGATGCTGGATATGTCGGTCGGGTTCGGGCAGTCTTATTCCACATTTGGATCTAACCTCGTGTCTTAGCCCGAGATGTATTCACACACTTAGACCTCTCACATTAGGTTCAACATTAGTGGCTGCTGGATATGCCGGTTGGGTCCGGGCAGACATCCACCACTAATGTAACCTAACCTCGTGTCATAAGTGTTAATTAAATTTTTCAGACTTTAATTGCTTAAACATTCCTCTTTTGATTAATTAAGTTAATTAACTAATCCTTTCCTTTTTATAGGTGTCAATACCTATTTTATTAACAATTTGAATTTCCTATCCATAAATGGTCATACTCAAATAATACCATTTTTACTCAACTTTACCTATGTCATAACAGGTAATTATTTATACATTTCCCTACTAGAATTATGTGTCCAATTTACATAATCACTTTGTAAATTATGCTTATTACAAATTCCCCTTTCCCCCGTTTCTTAACTAGCGTAACCGTTTGCTTTTTTGGCGTCATCGAGGCTACAAGGTAGCCTAACCATAACAATAAAATAAAGGGAATGACAAGGTAATCGTTTTCAGTACAACTTTTGGCATGAGCATGACAACTAGGGAAAATGACATGATAACTTCACATATAATTATGATTCATCACATAATTAACAACTTGTATAGATTCATGATTTTGCAACATAACAACTTGCATAGGTTCATGAATTTCAACATAACAACTTGCATAGGTTCATGAACTAACAACATAATTAACAACTCACATAGGTTCATGATTAACAACATAACAACTTGTATAGGTGACTTGCATAGGTTCATGATTCATAACATAACAACTAGCATATATTCATGAATTCATCACAAATTAACTTGCATAGGTAACTTGCATGATCTCATAACAACTTGCGTAGGTTCATGATAATAAGTTGCATAGACCCATGATAACAACTTGCGTAGATTCATGAATTCGCAACATAATAACTTGCATAGGGAACTTGCATAGGTTTATGAATTTAACTTGCATAATTTCATGATTCGCCACAACAATAAACTTGTATAATTTCATGATCCACAACAACAATAAACTTGTATAATTTCATGATCCACAACAACAACGAGCTTGTATAATTTCATGATCCACAACAATAACAAACTTGCATAACTACAAACAACATATACCCAAATCATAGTCTACCACAATTCACTTTTATCTAATTTAACCTAAAAGTGACTAGAACTCGTAGAAAAAGAGGGTCTTGAGTTCTGGGATCTGAATTATGTAATTGATTAGCATTCCCTTGTTGTAGACAATTTTGTTGTTGAGATTAGACTTTGATTTGATTTGAACTGTTGTCTTTAATTTGCTTCTAGTTAGTGCCGGCTACTCTAGGGTTTGGAGTGACAACATGACGGCCATTGATCAAATTTTGATTTGATTTTAGTTTTGAGTCTACCCATGTTTATTTAAAATTTCAATTTAATTATAGCCGTCGGATGATCTTTGGGTTAATCAAAATCACTTAGTCATGATAGGGTGACACCTCATCCCTAATGACTCAGCAAGGAATCATAAAGGACTCAGCAATGAGTCATAGTGTGGATCAGATCACACTAGAAAGTTGTATAGGCTTTCTGCTCGGCCTGGGCGCACTTGGGAAGTGCACCAGTGTATATTTGTACTGGCGCACTTCCCAAGTGCGCCAGTGCATTTTTTCTTTTGGTTTTTCCACCTAACTTCGTTCGTCCACATCTCCATCATATGGTGTCCGTTTTATGCAAACTCGGACTCTATCTCAAGCAAAATTCCGAGGCGAACGCAATGGCGCAACCCGTTTCCCTTAATTCCCACATTTGAAATTAAGTATTCTTAAATTTTTAATTTTATTATTCAAAAATTCGGGGTGTTACACTTTGTGTATGGTGTTAATTCGCGAGCCTCACACCCCGGTTGTGAACTAGAAACGGGAGAGGACATCAGGGAGGGCATGCGTTTCTTTCTAGCTAGGGTGGTGTCAGTGACCTACCAGCCCTGACATTTATATTATTTTCACCAGTGTGGTTGTTGGATTGCGAGGCGCCTCGGATATATCGGTGACTATATGGAGTCGATGGAGTCATTGGGCTCATTTACGCCCCAAAGGCGGGGAAATGCAGTGTTCAGGCATTTTAATCCACAGACCGGCCCTGACGATCCAAGGGTCACTCGAGCTCTGATCCTGAGACGTGGTAGGCTACATTGTCTCGAATCGGTGAGGACTATCTTTTGCCTCGGTTCACAGATGGAAATCCAACTTCCAATATGTGACTTTGCGGTTTTGATTGTAGAGCCTAGTATGGCGACATAGTGGTATGGGGCACTTATGCCGCCTATGATTGATACTTATGATTGAAATTGATTTCTTCACTTATAGTAATAATAAAAGGTGAAATTTAGCGTATCAAGCATTTTTTGGCTATTATAAGGTAAAACCCTATCCTCCAGCTTGTGTTGCATTATGTGATGGGACCTGGGTCTTATAATAGCTTCATTGTTCTTTATTTAGCATTGCATTGTTGTTTTATGCATTGGTATTCTTGGAAGGAAACCCGTTCCATGTTATACGGTGTGGTCCCTTGATTTACCTAACTTTAAAATAAAGATTAATAACTGTTTTAGTTCTCACACCAGTAACATGAATGACCTGGAGTTTATTGTTTTTATCTAAACTATGGGTGCCCTTATTTTGACATGGGCAGCTAGTAGTTTTGGTTTTGCAGATTTATATTCACAGGTAGCTGGTTTACAGCTGGAATGATATCCGGAAAGCTCTGTATCCGTATATCTCTTTCAGTCGTGTTTTGTATTATGTTTTCGCTGCATTGTAATTTGTAAATCTCTGATATTTATTGAATGTGTAATATTTATGCATACTCTGTATAATCTTGTATTCTGATGGAATTGTTGTAATAAACAATGAAATGTTCTTCTGTTTACGTTCCAATTTGTCTTGTTCTCAATTCAATTAGGGGTTTCGAATGGTCTTGGTCGGTTTAGCGATCGATTCATATCGAGCGAAATACCCTATCGTCACACACTCCTTCCTCCAAACTTTAATCATTTGATCTTTCCCCTTGTTAATTATCTTGAGTGGGTGCCAAAAGGAAAATCATTTGCCATGAGGAGATCTACGTGTTTAACAGTGGTGATGGAATTTAGCAGGGTGATTAGGCCGGAGTTCGGCCCGAAGGTAGTGATGGTTGGTGAGTGGTTGCAGGCGATTGGAGAGATGGGGCGGGCTGAGGGTTCTCACGTGTGTAGAGGAGGCTATGGCAGACTCATCGGTGTTGATTGATGAACATCTAGTTGGGAGGTTTCGGCGTAGCGGGTGATGTTTCCGATAGGGCGTGTTGGGTTCAATGCCAAGAGGAAAAGGGGTGGGATGAGGAGTAGTGTACATGAAGAAGAATAACAAGAGCGAAATAAAGGGTGTTGCTGAGCAGCCTAATTAAGTAATTAAATATTTAATTTATATTATAGTAACTAAAAGGATTAAATATGTAATTAGTCAACTCAAAGGGTACGAAATTCGGGTTGTTACAGCTAGTATCGGAGTGAAGGTTGAGTAGTAACCTTGGCTCTCTTGCGTAACTCAATAGAGATGAGGTTAGTAGTACCCTAGATTGATTTTGATTGCATATATATGAGCGCATATTTGTAGATTTGATATAAATTGTTTTATATTGTGTTGGCTGGTTTGTTGAGTGTTTATGAATTCTGGTCGATACAGGATGTACAACTGTATCGATAGGTGTTTCCAAACTCTCAAACAAAGTAACTCGATATAGTATTGTTTTAAAATGGGTAATAAAATAATGTTCCCCAAAAAATATTTTCGACATGAATGAACAATTTTCCGAAATTATCGCTTTGGTTGGTTGTTATTATAATCAAATGAGATTATAATATTGAAATGATTATATAAAACCAAGTTGAATTTGTATAAGAATAGAATATACAAATAAGCTGAATTACATTTAAATTCAGACCGGAAATTGGAATTTAGATCTCGGATGTTCACTAAATATTTTCCGAAAGTATTATAAAGTAATATAACATTACTTTAAAGGATTTTCTAGATAGAATTGGTTTTAAATGGGTTTAAAAATTGATTAAGCATTGAAATCACTTCAATGACATGAAAATTATTCTGATAATGGGTCGCGACATTATAGGTATTCATTTTCAAGTTTCTGAGCGATTGATTGCTACCTTTATTATTTGTTAATCGAAATCTATTTGAAAAAACAAGTGGTTTTAAAAAAATTCAAATGTTTTGAATTTGCAGATGATTATAAGTTTATGTGTATAATTACATGATTCCAAAATCAATTTGTAAATGAAAGCCGGGAATTCGAATTTTGAATTTAAAATTTAACTTATAAAGTAAATAGATTGAAATGGTAGATGTGAATCAAATGAAGTAAAAATTAACTTAAGTTAAATGAAATTGGATTGGATTAGAGATAATCCAAAACGAAATTAAACAAAGAGAAATGATTGAAATTGGAATTAATAAACTGAATTGGACTTATGTATAAACAAGTTGAATATATTTCGGATGTTGTTGTTTGGATTTAAACTGTGATGGAATTGAACTCAAGCAGGATAAGAGGGTTCATTTTTGAAAATAGAACTCAGTTTGGATTAGTGAATAGAAGTGATCTAATCAGAAAGTAAAATACCAAAGGTTGGATTGATTTGAAACCAACTGGAAATAGATATATGTTTGTTGAGCAGATATTGAATTCAAGCAAATGCAGAATTATGCCAGACAAAAAGGTACATGTTTACAATATTACAAAAAGCCGCTTGGTTTTTTTATTTTCTTTTGGATTGGAGAAGGCCTAGAAAGGCGAGTGCTGGTTGTACCGAATGAGTCGTGCAAAGGAGATGCTTGCGAAATTTTTCGAAAATTTAAAGAGTTAGAAAATTTTCAATTTTTTTGATAATTTAAAATCGATTGTTAATTGTAATTGAAATAACATAACCATAATTGGTTAATAAAATTTCAAATGCAATAATGAAATAGATAAATGGATTTAAAATCAATTGGAATGGGTGTAGATATGCAGAAGAGCATGTGGACTGAAGACAAGAAAGTGATGATGGATTGTCCAAAAATGGTGGGCATATCATTTGGAAAGAGTTATGAATGGTCAAGTATTGGTATGAAAATTCGAAGATCGGATAAGAACTGAGTTATGAAGGTATGGAATATAAGATTTCAACCAAGTAGGTTATGAGGAGTTAGAGTTATAGCAATTTTATTGCCTAGCAATTTCGAGGACGAAATTATTTTAAGGGGGAAGGTATGTAACGACCTGGATTTTAAGCCATTTAATTCTAAATATTTAAATTCGTTTTAAATATTTTATTTGAAATATAAATCAATTTTTATAAGGAATTTATTAATTAAACGAAGTTTGAATGTATAATTTATAATTTAATTTGAATCGAGCTTGCAATGTCGCGGTAGTTCGTAATACTGAATTTTTAACTTTAACTGGATATATAAGTTGGAATTCTGTGAAACAAGAAACATTAGGATCTATTTGATTGTAATTTTCTAATGAGAAGGAGAAATCGAGATTTCATATTATAGATTTTGAGTTATGTTTAATTAAAATTTTCAAATAGTCACTGTGGAATCGTCTGTAAATTTTAACTTTTTAATTAATAAATAAATAGATTTTTATATATAATTGAATATCGTTTTAATGCAAAATCCGATAAAATGACTCCTGAATGGTTAAATATGTTATGGCAATATATTAAAGCTAACAGAATTTTTGAAATGTCTGTTTAATTTTTTATTTAGCAGCAAGGTGAATTTTGCATTAATTTAATACAATTTAAGACGGCCTATCTTAAAACAAATTATTATAAGATTTCGAACGTCATTCCGATCAGGCATTGTATGTAACACCCCACGTCCATTAATGTCACTCACAAAGGGAATGCATTAACTTCCATGGATCGTATTTAGTGCATAGAATAGAATATAACTAGACAGATATAAATAATGGTACTTGAAAATTTTAAAACAACTTTTATTGCAGCGGAGAAATAGTTTGATTACAACAACTTCAAAACCAAGTACACTTAATATCCATCTTGATAAATTGTTTCAGAGTACATAAAATAAAAAGCATAAACCCCAACACAAGTAGCCATAAAAGAGATGAGCCGAACTTTATTTTCAACAATCCAAGCACTTCCAAAAGAGAGAGAGAGAAATCCGAGATCAGGCCCCACTAGTACTAGTCCCACCCTGAGAACCTGGGGGGAAAAGGAAGAAAAGAGGCGAAAACAAGGGGATCAGACATAAAGTCTGGCGAATATAATAACTTTAACAATATAACTATTAAAGTAACTAGGATAAGGCATAAACTGGTAAGATAAGATATGACCATGAAACAAGTGGGCATGACAAAGCAAATAAGAGAAACATTCTGGCGTTAATCTTGTTCCTAATCACTATAGGATAATTACGATACTGCACCACCACTAGTCACCCTAAAAGTTGATCCCGTCTATAGAACTTAATAATGATAATAGTAGTTTCGTGTACCCTAGCTGCCTTCGTAGGTGTCGTCTGCCCCTATCTCCACTAGTTGTACCCACTACCCCCATTCGATCGGCTCCCTAACTCGTAGATACCTATGCTGGTCCCACAGCAGGGTGTATCACTCCCCAAAGTGGCAACCCGATACCACCAAAGATACACGACTTATATCTACACGATGCAACAACGTCTTACCTACCAGCCCGGGCCCACGCATGGACATGACCCCGTTGGACTTGCGTTGCCACCGCTAACTCATTTTGACCACTTACAATTAAATCCAGTAAGCATGTCCCGTCCTCGACTTGGGTCAAGCTCACAAAGATACTTAATGGGTTACTAGTTTGAAAAGGGCCCCCATGCTTGACACAAGCCTTCCACCTATGCATGGTCCCCACTAAGGTTTCCCCACTTAACCCCATTCTTATTCATGTCTTCTTAAATGTTTCAATCTTGTTTAAGTGCATCTAATCGTATTTCACATGCCACCCAAGGCACCCACTTAACCCCCTATGTCCCACCACATGTTTATCTGGTTAAGTGTTACTTAATTCATTAGAACCGTAACCTTGTAAACACCTCCCACATTAGGCTGACGTTTGCGGTTGCTGGATTTGCCGGGCGGGTCCGGGCAGCCTTATACCGTATATGAGCCTAACATCGTGTCTTTACAATTGTTACGCATTTAATTCGTGCCTTTGACCTTTCACATTAGACTGGCATTTGTGGCTGATGGATTTGTCGGGCGGGTCCAGGCAGTCTTACACCACAAAAGAGTCTAACCTCGGTTCTTAGGCGGTTAATTATTACACATCATTATTTAACCCCGAATTGGATTAATATCCCTATTCAAATTTGTCAATAAATTCCAAATTTATTTATGTCCATATTTTTCTCTTAAAATTATGCCCATAAATACCAATTATGCCAATTAATGCCTCAAATTAATTATATGCCTTTTAAGGCCATTTTATGCCAATTCACAATTTATGTATATTCAATATTATCCCATCATCCCCACGCTATTCGTACGTTTTCATATGACATATGTTAGACTCGCAAATAGTCTAACATATAAAAAGAAAAACAACATCACATAACACATAAAATAGATCTAAGGATCATGACATAAGATTACATAGCCAATAACTTGCATATGAATTTCATTCAAACTAGCATATGATACAAAACTAGCATAGGTAATGGGAATAAACTTGCATAACTTATGTACTGCTATAGATCCAAACATAAAGGTGTGAACTTGCATATGGATCTAAACATAAAGATGTAAACTTGCATATAGATCTAAACATAAAGTTGTAAACTTGCATATTGGTCTAAACATAAAGAATTAAACTTGCGTATGGATCTAGACATAATGGTTAATGTCACATAAACTAGCATATGCATATACATGTCTCACATATATTTTAACAACCAAAACTTGCATAAGATTCATACATGAATATATGATCCAATCATTACAAACTTGCATAAGATATATGATTCAACTTGCATAAGATTCACATAAGAACTAACATATGATCCAAATTGCATAAGACTAACATATGATTCAACACCACAAACATACATATAATTTACATCACATGATTCAAAATCATATTCTCATAATCCCAATTATATCTTATCATAATTAAATTAATTAATTATTTTGTGAAAGCTATTATACTCACAATTAAAAAGAATAGTCTTGTCTTTCGGGGATCTGTATTCTGAAACTAAATTGCTCGCCTTTGATGTAGACTAATCGTTATTTAGATTTGATTTGATTTTGATTCAAGCTTCTATCTTACTTTAGGGTTGAAAGTGTATGGCGACTACTCTAGGTTTTTCATTGACGGCATGGTGGCTCTTGTTATGAATTAATGTGATTAGGGTTAGGGGTTTAGGAGTGTTTTTATAGAAGTTTAATTTAATAAGATCCGTTGGATTAACCTAGGGATAACCAGAACCATCAGGACCGCTCAGATGCCACATCATCCCTTAGGGCGAATCGGGCCACGGGTTGACAGCCAAACACCCTGGATCGACCCCTAGTCGACCCAGCGGGGCTTGGGTCGACTCAAAAATGGTGCGGTTCGGCTATTCCCCCTCCTGATTCGCTGTTTAGAATTTTTTTTTGAATATATATATATATATTTCTCATATGCATACAAACTTCAAGGCTTAATAACTTCTTCATAAGTTATCCGTTTTATGCAAACCAAATGTCTATCTTGACCCAAAATTTTGAGACGAACATAATAGCGGAACCCATTTCACTTAATTCTTCTTCTAAAAATTAAGTATACTTTAGTTTGTGAATTTTAATGTTATAAAATTACGAGGTGTTACATTCTCCCCTCCTTAAAGGATTTCGTCCCCGAAACCTCTAAGTTAAAATGAATGTATCCTTCTAACCAATCATCCATCTACTCAACCATCATCCACAAGCATCCATTGTCCTTAAAGAATTTCTAATGCCATATGAACTTATGCAAAAATGTGTGTATATGTTTCTTATCTAATGCAAAGATCAGGCGGTCCACTGATTCAGTTGACCTCCTTAATGCAAATCATGATAGTGCCTGCGTCCATTATGTATGCGAAAGAATCCTATCGATACATATTATTTCTACATGTGTGCACAACCATTCATCAAAATGCAGCATCCATATGATAACACAACCATTATACATCCATTAATTTAGATATGCACAAGCATTTATATGCAACATGAAGGTGATTGAGCCGATCTAGTGCCGAATGTGTGTGTACATGCATCCACGAGCAACCACTAGCAACCACTTGCATCCATTTGCATCCACCAAACATACCATGTCTCAAACACATGTTTGCAACCATAGGGTTCTTCCTAACTAAAGATCGAAGAAGTCATCTCTAAGATAATACTAAAAGATAGTACAAGTGTCAACAAAGAGGTAGAAAAAGGAAAAATTAAAACATACCCTCAAAAAGGAAAGGGTACAGCGCACGCATTTTGTCTTTCGTCTCCCAAGTCGCGTCTCTTTGATCATCTACCCATTGCACTTTGACTAACTTGACCTCTTTGTTGCAAAGCTTTTTGACCTCCGATCCGAGAATACGTGTAGGAGCTCGTTTGGTTGTGGCATTGCGCTCTACTTCCACTTCTTCGACCGTGCTCAGCTCTACCACTTCCGCCGTATCGTGTAAACACTTACGCAAATGCGAAACGTGAAATACGTCATGAACTCCGCTGAGCTTCTTGGTAACTTTACTATATACGCCATCTGTCCAATCCTCTCCGTAATTGGAAAGGGTCCTACGAACCTCGGTGCCAACTTCCCTACTGATCCAAAATGGACTACATTTCTTAACGGTGACACCTTAACAAAAACCATGTCCCCAATATTGAATTCAAGATCGGTTTGTCTGCTATCAGCATATGACTTCTGTCGGCCCTGCGCCATCTTCATTAACCGTCGAATCAGGTCTATCTTCTCCGAAGTCTCCCTAATCACGTCGGGTCCAAGCAAAACCTTATCAGTGGATTCCCACCAACATATAGGTGATCGGCACGGTCGTCCATAAAGAGCCTCAAAAGGTGCCATGCCAATGCTAGCCCGAAAACTATTATTATAGGCGAACTCCACTAGTGCAAGGTATTCTTCCCATATTCCTCCAAAGTCTATGATGCATAGTCTCAGAAGGTCTTCTAGAACCCGATTTATCTCTCGGTCTGGCCGTCCGTCTGAGGGTGATAAGCGGTACTTAAGCATAATTGCGTTCCAACTGCCTCTTGTAAGCTTTTCCAAAATTCGCTTGTGAAAATGGGATCTCTATCGCTCATAATGCTAGCGGGTATGCCATGCAAATGAACTATCTCTTGAAGGTAAACAGATGCTAACCACGCGACGGTCCTTCTACTTTTAACGGGAATAAAATGGGCACTTTTGGTAAGTCTGTCTACAATTACCCAAAGCCCCGTATTACCCTTCCTTGATCTTGGCAACCCATTTACAAAATCCACGGAAACGCTTTCCCATTTCCAAAGAGGAATCTCTAAGGGATGGAGCAAACCTCTAGGATTCTTTTGCTCCACCTTGACTTGTTGTCACACTAAGCATCTAGCAACGAACTCGACCACGTCCTTCTTCATTCTGGCCCAAAAGAAATCTCGCTTCATATTCATATACATCTTATCACCACCGGGATGTATGGTAATCTTAGAGCGATGTGAATCTTCAAGAATTGCCTTCTTCAAACTCTCGCCATGTAGTACGCAAAGTCTTCCATCTCTACATGGCCAACCTCTCTTATCTATAGCATATCTATCAAGATGACTCAAGGACTCCCCTCCTATAAGTTTGCCTACTATCTCAACCAAATGTGGGTTATTTCGCTGTGCCTCTCCAACTCGACCCAAAAGCGTAGGTTGCACCTCTAACGATGCCAATAATCCGGGTACATAATCGACAGAGGGTCTAAAGTCAAAGGAAGATATATACTCCAAACTTTGTTGCTCTAAAAACTAAGGACATAAAGTTAACTTCTTTTTACTTAAGGCGTCAGCTACAACATTACCCTTGCCAGGGGTATATGCGATCTTAAAATCGTAGGATGCCAAAAACTCCATCCATCTCTATTGCCTCAAGTTTAGGTCCTTCTGAGAGAATAATTACTTTAGCGACTTATGGTTTGTACATAACTCAAACCTCACGCCAAGCAAATAATGACGCCATGAATTAAGCGAAAAAACTATGGCCGCCAACTCTAAGTCGTGGGTAGGGTAATTTTTCTCGTGGGCTTTCAACTGTCTTCCACCATAGCATATCACCCTTCCCTCTTGCACTAAAAATGCGCCAAGCCCTGTCCCGTAAGCATCGTATGTACAATGAATGTCTTACTCCCGCCTGGCAAAACTAAAACTGGAGTTGTCGTCAAAGCCCTCTTCGGACATTGGAAAACATTGTCACAGTCAACGTCCCAAGTAAAAGTCAAATTCTTCTTCATTAATCGAGTGAGAGGGGCTGATATCTTCGCGAAGTCCTTAATGAACTTCTTATAATAGCCAGCCCTAAAAAGCTTCTTACTTTTATTGCGCTCTTAGGAGTTTTCCAATCTTGGAATGCCACCACCTTGGCGGGATCCACAGCTATCCCTTCCTTAGAGACCACGTGTCCTAAGAACCTCACTTCTTTTCCCCAAAAATGGCACTTGGAGAACTTAGCTTTTAGCTGATGCGCTCGTTGGGTCTCTAAGACTTCCCTAAGATGTAGGGCATGCTCTTCTTCATTTTTAGAGAAAACCAGAATATCGTCTACAAAGACTACCACAAACTTGTTTAGAAACTCCCTAAACACCCTACTCATTAAGTCAACAAAGTATGCGGGTGCATTCGTCAAACCAAAAGGCATGACGAGCCACTCAAAGAAACCGTCAGGAGTTCTAAAGGCAGTCTTATCGATGCTATCTTCAGCCACCCTTAGCTGATGAAACCCTGTAGCTAAATCCAGTTGCAGGAAAACTGAAGCACCCACCAACTGATCGAATAAATCGTCTATCCTCGACAATGGGTGCATGTTCTTCTTTGTTAGCTTATTCAGCTCTCTATAGTCCACGCACAATCTAAGTGAACCATTAGCTTTTGTAGCAAAAACGACTGGAGCACCCCACTCTGAAATACTTCTTCTTATGAACCCCTTCTCAAGCAATTCTTTCACTTGCTTACTGAGTTTTCTTCTCTCTCTTGGAGCCATGTGGCGCACTGGTAATGCAATTGGCTTTGCATTATCTACTAGATATATTCGAAAGTCTATCTCACGCCTCGGGGGTAAACCTCGAACTTCATCGAAGACGTCACTATATTCACGGACCACACGAACAGATTTCAGATCATCATTGGATGCGTTTAGGGATTCTAGGTAGCTAAGCATTACCAGACCTCTAGGGTCACAAGAAATATCAAGGGTCTTTCCACAACGAGTCAACTATTTAACTACCCTTCTTTCACAATCTAGGATGGCACCGTATCTAGTTAGCCAATCCATACCTAGAATCAAGCCGTATCCCATGAAGCCAAGAACAAAGCGTTGCATTCAAACCCAACGCCCAAGATAGACACTCTCAAATCCTGACAAATCATAGAAAGATGAGTCGAACCACCAATAGGATTTGAGATTACTATGGGATCCGTAACTAGACTAGTATTTAGGTGCAGTGTTTCAACTAATGAAGCAGATATAAACGAGTGTGAAGCGCCAGAGTCAAACGAAGTACGAATAGGATGATCATACAGAAAAACTAAACTTTCAACGGAAATGTTTCTACCTCTCTCCTGTCCTGGTGCCATGAGAGCCTGAATCTGCCCTCTCGCCTACCTTGGTGCCATGAGAGGCTGAAGCTGCTCTCCAGAAGTTCTTTGCCCTTGCTCTGTTTCCTTGGGCAGTCCTTAACTAGATGACTTGCCTCTCTATAGTGGAAACAACCAGTCTTCTTATTTTTCCTACAGTATTTGCTCAGATGTCCTGGTGTCCCACAATTAAAGCACTTCTTCTTTCCTTTGCCATTATTGTTCTTCCCGCCTTTCTTGTTTTGCTGTTGTGGCTTCTTCTGGTCTCCTTTCTTCTCCGGTGCCTTATTAGCATTCACACCTTTCTCTTCCTCTTGCATAAGCGTCATGTCAACCAGTTTCTCAAAGGTAGACCCCATCGGAATGTGGGTCATTGCCAACCCATGTAGCTGCTCATTCAAACCTTTAACGAACCTCAGGGCCTTCTTCTCAAGTGTGTTTACCAATTCCAAGCCAAATCTCGCAAACTGATTGAACTTGTTAATGTACTCCTTTACTGATAAATCCCCTTGCTTCAACGCCGAGAATCTTTCCATATACAAATTATCTTCTGCTCGTGAGAGAAACTTCATTTTGAACCTACGCTTGAAATCCATCCATGTCTCCACCGGATGCTTTTCCATTCGTGACCTCCCACCAAAACGAGGTTTCGTCTTTCATTAACCAAGCAGCCAATTGGACCTTCCTTCCATATTCTATTTCAAAAATACCAAATAGATCTTCCACCTCCTTAGGCCAATTTCGAGCTTCAACAAACGTCTCTGATCCGTGAAAAGGTTTCCCGCCCATTGCCCTAAAATCTTTGCATATATTTGCAAAAGTATCAATATGGGAAGGAAGAGGAGGGGGAGGAGGAGGAGGAGCATTTGCTGGGCCTACGACATTGGCCCTAGCTTCCAGATACCTTCTAAACCAACCTGGTATCAGTATCCCTTCGGGTATCTCGGGAATTCTAGACATGCTGAAAAGAAAATGAAGAGATTCAAAATGGAGAATTCAAAAGAAAGATATATGGCTCTTGGGGGTTATGTTTTTAAAACAACCTTTTCTCTGGAAAATACTTTCCGTAAAATATACTTTTGAAAGTATTTCTTTATAAAATGCTTTTTGAAAAATGGTTTTTCAAAATTCAAATCTGCTCTGGTAACCTTCAGCTTTGATACCACGTGTAGCACCCCCCCCCCCTCCCACATCCATTAATGTCACTCGCAAAGGGAATGCATTAACTTCCATGGAGCGTATTTGGTCTATAGAATAGAATATAACAAGACAAATATAAATAATATTACTTGAAAATTTTAAAACAACTTTTATTGCAGGGGAGAAATATTTTGATTACAACAACTTCATAAACCAAGTACACTTAATATCCATCTTGATAAATTATTTCAGAGTACATAAAATAAAAAGCATAAACCCCAACACAAGTACCCATAAAAGAGATGAGCTGAACTTTACTTTCAACAATCCAAGCACTTCCAAAGAGAGAAAAAGAGATCCGAGATCAAGCTCCACTAGTACCAGTCCCACCCAGAGAACCCGGGGGGAAAGGAAGAAAAGAGGCGAAAACAAGGGGGTCAAACATAAAGTCTGGTGAATATAATAACTTTAACAATATAATTATTAAAGTAACTAGGATAAGGCATAAACTGGTAAGATAAGATATGACCATGAAACAAGTGGGCATGACAAAGCAAATAAGAGGAATATTCTGGCGTTAATCTCATTCCTAATCACTATAGGATAATAACTATACTGCACCACCACTAGTCACCCTAAAAGTTGATCCCGCCTACAGAACTTAATAATGATAATGGTAGTTTCGTGTACCCTTAGCTGCCTTCAGAGGTGTCGTCTGCCCCTATCTCCACTAGTTGTACCCACTACACCCATTCGATCGGCTCCTTAACTCGTAGATACCCGTGTTGGTCCCACAGTGGGGTGTATCACTCCCCAAAGTGGCAACCCGATACCACCAAAGATTCACGGCTTACATATACATGATGCAACAACGTCTTACCTACCAGCCGGGCCCACACACGCACATGACCCTGTTCGACTTGTGTTGCCACCGCTAACCCGTTTTGACATCTTACAATCAAATCCAGTAAGTGTGTCCCGTCCTCGACTTGGGTCGAGCTCACAAAGATAACTAATGGGTTATTGGTTTGAAAAGGGCCCCCATGCTTGACAAAAGCCTTCCACCTATGCTTGGTCCCCACTAAGGTTTCCCTACTTAACCCCATTCTTATTCATGTCTTCTTACATGTTTCAATCTTGGTTAAGTGCATCTAATCGTATTTCACATGCCACCCAAGGCACCCACTTAATTTCACATGCCACCCAAGGCACCCACTTAACCCCCCATGTCCCACCACATGTTTATTTGGTTAAGTGTTACTTAATTCATTAGAACCGTAACCTTGTAAAGACCTCCCACATTAGGCTGACATTTGCGATTGCTGGATTTGCCAGGCGTGTCCGGGAAGTCTTATACCGCAAACTAGCCTAACCTCGTTCTTTACAATTGTTACGCATTTAATTCGTCCCTTTGACCTCTCACATTAGACTGGCATTTGTGGCTACTGGATTTTCCGGGCAGGTCTGGGCAGTCTTACACCACAAAAGAGTCTAACCTCGTGTCTTAGGCGGTTTATTATTACACATCTTTATTTAACCCCAAATTGGATTAATATCCCTATTCAAATTTGTCAATAAATTCTAAATTTATTTATGTCCATAATTATCTCTTAAAATTTTGTCCATAAATAACAATTATGCCAATTAATGTCTCAAATTAATTATATGCCTTTTAAGGCCATTTTATGCCAATTCACAATTGTTGTATATTCAATATTATCCCATCATCCCCACGCTATTCATATGTTTTCATATGACATATGTTAGACTCGCAAATAGTCTAACTTATAAAAAGAAAAACAACATCACATAACACATAAAATAGATCTAAGGATCATGACATAAGATTACTTAGCCAATAACTTGCATATGAATTTCATTCAAACTAGCATATGATACAAAACTAGCATATGTAATGGGCATAAACTTGCATAACTTATGTACTGCTATAGTTCCAAACATAAAGGTGTGAACTTGCATATGGATCTAAACATAAAGATGTAAACTTGCATATAGATCTAAACATAAAGATGTAAACTTGCATATAGATCTAAACATAAAGATGTAAACTTGCATATGGGTCTAAACATAAAGATGTAAACTTGCATATGGATCTAGACATAAAGGTTAATGTCACATAAACTAGCATATGCATATACATGTCTCACATATATTTTAACAACCCAAACTTGCATAAGATTCATACGTGAATATATGACCCAATAATCACAAACTTGCATAAGATATATGATTCAACTTGCATAAGATTCACATAAGAACTAACATATGATCCAACTTGCATAAGACTAACATATGATTCAACACCACAAACATACATATAATTTATATCACATGATTCAAAATCATATTCTCATATTCCCAATTATATCTTATCATAATTAAATTAATTAATTAATTTGTGAAAGCTATCATACTCACAATTAAAAAGAATAGTCTTGTCTTTTTGGGATCTATATTCTGAAACTGAATTGCTCGCCTTTGATGTAGACTAATCGTTATTTAGATTTGATTTGATTTTGATTCAAGTTTCTATCTTGCTTTAGGGTTGAAAGTGTATGGCGGCTACTCTAGGTTCTCCATTGATGGCATGGCGGCTCTTGTTATGAATTAATGTGACTAGGGTTAGGGGTTTAGGGGTGTTTTTATAGAAGTTTAATTTAATAAGACTCGTCGGGTTAACCTAGGGATAACCAGAACCATCAGGACCACTCAGATGCCACATCATCCCTTACGGCGAATCGGGCCACGGGTTGACAGCTAAACACCCTAGATCGACCCCTAGTCGACTCAGTGGGGCTCGGGTCGACTCTAAAAATGGTGCAGTTCTGCTATTCCCCCTCCCGATTTGCTCTTTAGAACTTTTTTTGAATAATTTATATATATATATATATATATATATATATACATATATATTTTTCTCATATGCATACAAACTTCAAGGCTTAATAACTTCTTCATAAGTTATCCGTTTTATGCAAACCAAATGTCTATTTTGACCCAAAATTTTGAGACGAACATAATAGCGCAACCCATCTCACTTAATTCTTCTTCTAAAAATTAAGTATACTTTAATTTCTGAATTTTAATGTTATAAAATTACGAGGTGTTACATTGTATGTTATCATAAGAAATATAAATATAAAATGTTGATTGTGTGTTAAATAATAAATTCAGTGTTAGCTTTCTAAATCCATAACATTTTTATATATATATAACAATTCTTTAAAAAAATGTTCAATCACTATCCAAACTGGTTTTAAATCCGTCCAAACCGTCACATGTGAATGTCTAGTTGGCCATTGATGCTTTTATATCATTAATATTATTGATGCACGTTATCCTTTTCTAGTCCAACAATGTACTTATCAAGGGATTAGGTTATAGGACTCTTGAATTTTCATCAAACCCATTAACTAAACTAAAACATAACTAAATAACATAATATTCAGTTCCTTTCATTGGAAGTTAAGACCAATTCCTTTCTGCGCAATCCAGCGACTCCTTGTCAAACACACTTCCTCAGTTCCTCCCCTTGCACGCCTCAGACCCTTTCTTCTCACGGTTCCTGCTTATATAATACTCTTAACACCTAACTGATTTTCTTCTTCGAAAAAAAACAAATTCGTTGTCAATCTTTTCTCCATGCAGTAAACAGCTACTGTTGCCTCCGCTAATACATGCTATGGCCATAAATCACTCCTCTTTCCCTCAATTTATCTAAGAATCCATTCATCAAATTCAGATTCTTCAAACAGAGAGACAAAGCCAATTTTGCCTACACAACAAATGAATGGAACTCCTTCCTCCAAACTTTAATCATATGATCTTTCCCCTTGTTAATTATCTTGAGTGGGTGCCAAAAGGAAAATCATTTGCCTTGAGGATATCTACGTGTTTAACGCTGGTGATGGAATTTGGCAGGGTGTTTTGGCCGGAGTTCGGCCCGAAGGCAATGACGGTTGGTGAGTGGTTGCAGGCGATTGGGGAGATGGGGCGGGCTAAGGGTTATCATGTGTATAGAGGAGGCTATGACAGACTCATCGGTGTTGACTGATGAACGTCTAGTGGGGAGGTTTCGACGCAGCGGGTGATGTTTTCGATCGGGCGTGTTGGGTTTAATGAGAACAGGAAAATGGGTGGGATGAGGAGTAGTGTACATGAAGAAGAACAAAAGGAGCGAAGTTAAGGGTGTTGCTGAGCGGCCTAATTAAGTAATTAAATATTTAATTTATATAATAGTAACTAAAAGGATTAAATATGTAATTAGTCAACTTAAAGGGTACGGAAATTTGGGTCGTTACATTCAAAATTTATTTATAATTAAAATAAATTTATACATTCTAACTTCGATTTAAATAAATTTTTAGTTGTTATTATTTAAAATAAATCATTTTAAATATTCAAAATCTATTAAAATAGCTAAAATAAAAAATTTAATTTGAATCAGAAATTCCGAGTTGTTACAATCTTCCCCATTTAAAATCTTTTCGTCCTCGAAAAGGAACGAAGCTGAAAGTTGATTAAATAACCAACTCGACTTTCATTCTTTAACTTTTCAGTTTCTAAGAATTTTCCAATTCCAAAAAATTTGGCTAATACCCTAAATTTTCGAAAAATTTCGCCATAACCTCCTTTGTGCGGTTGATTGATAAAACCGCAAATTGCCTCACAGGGCCCTCATCCACCAAAAAGAAAAAGAAAAGGCTAAGTGGCTTGCCAATCGGCTCATAAAATCATCAAACCTAGTGAATATAGTAAATATGTACCTATTTGTTGGGCATATGATTTTATTCCTCTTCTTAGCTCCCATGCTATGACCTGTTCATTATATATACATGCACATATATGCAATTCCAATCAATTTTTAATTCAGTTCAATATTTGATTCAATTTGGCTTATTTCACCTTTCATTCTCTTATTGGATTCAACTATTTTATTTGTTAACTAATAATCACACATCACAACCAGCAATCAATTAATTGATTAGCTTTCCAAATGTATTACTTATATATATATATATACATATATATATATATACACATATATATATACATATATATATATATCAAATCCAATTTCCAACGTCAAATCACAAACAATAAACTTTAACTAAGTTTTGGTTCTCACGCTAGTCAATTGAAAATATATACATATCCACTTTTGAAACTCGAACATAAATGCTGGTGGTGGTGCATATACCATCGGAATCATCTCCGGGAGACTGGAGTGTGATTATATATCTATCCAATATATTTGATACTTCGAATACATGTTAATTACGCATATATTCAAAATCTTCATATACCCGATAGTCCAGATTTTAATATAAAATAAATGCTCAAATACGTATAGTATGACATAAAATTTCAAAACTAAATTTGTTTACAGAAATAGCACTCTTCAAACTCATTCTAGGTTATTACTAACCCTATCTCTAACGAGGCATTCTTATAGGATGTTACTAATCCCATCTCTGATGAATTCTTTCGTTTGGTTCTAGTGCGTCTTGTTCTCTAGCTTTGTAAACCAAAGCTTTGATACCACGCTGTAATGACCCAAACATCCCCTTACGGGAAAGCCTGGATTGCTTTGAGAACACGACTCATCAGAACATAAACAACAGAACAATTCATTGTTATTACAACAATTACATCAGAGTACAAGAATATACCAGAGTTTAAATAAATAATATTCATTAGAAAATAATATCAGAGATTTACAAATTACAAACCAACGGAAAATATAACACAATGCGTAGCGGAAAATACATCAACTATCACAACTGAAAGAAATACACAAATGCAAAGCTTTCTGAATATAGCTCTAGCTGTAATTCAGGATCCTGTGAAAAGAAGTATCTGTGAAAACCAAAACTACTAGCTGTCCGTGTGGAAATATGGTCACCCAGAGTTTAGGTTAGAATAATAAACTCCGAGTTAGTCATGGGACTGGTGTGAGAACTAAAACAGTTATTAGCTTTTATTTTAAAGTAGGGTAAATCATGGGACCATGCCATATAACACGGAATGAGTTTATCCCCCATGAATACTAGTGCATAAAACAAACAACGCAATGCTAAATAGAAAAATGAAGCTATTATAAGACTCATGTCCTATCACACAATGAATGCAGTCGAGGATAGTGTTTTACCTTATAATAGCCAAAGATGCTTGATACATGAAATTTCATCTTTTATTATTACTATAAGTGAATAAATCAACTTCAAATATAAATGTATCAACCATAGGCGGCGTAGGTACCATTATATTACGTCGCCATATAGGTTTACAACTAAATCATATAAATCGCGTATTGGAAATTGGATTTCCATCTATGTGCCAAGGCAAGAGATCGTCCCTCCGATTTCGAGATATTCTAGAAAATGCCTTAGGATCGTACCTACGGGAAACCCTTGGAAGTGGTAGGGATGGTCATCCGTCGATGATTGGCAATACCATAAACAATATGTTAGCTGGTTCTATCGAACCTCCAAAATAGGTCAGTATGTAGACCACTCAAGAGCCACTAGGGTCCCAAATTACCGAGCCTTTCAGTTGGCCCGATATCTGAGGTACCTCGCATTCCATCAGTAAAGTTTTCCAACATCCACATGAGTAAATAGTCTAGGCTCCATACCATGACGTTACTCATAGCTAGAACTAACATATGTCCATTTCCCTGCAGTCCTAATCTCATTTTAGGTTCATACCGGGGAGTGAAGCTCGGAAATTAACATAACACAAAGCTATGCTATTTAAAGCCGTGCTTTGTTAATCAGTCACAAGACTCTACTTTTCAACAAAAGCCTTGATCCATGCATCTCAACATGCCACACTGTCAATCCATACTGTACTACAGATTTCCACCAATATATAACCTCTATGCTCGTACGTCTCAGAGAAGGGTGTTAAGCAAGAGAATAAATTCTCCGCCACAAAACAGATATATATTTAGCAGAGATCAATGAATACAGTATAAAGGAATACAATATCAGACATACTATCCATTTGCAAGTCCGTTCTGGCTTTGAAAGAAACCGGAGGCACCTTATTCCTCATCCTATATGTCCAATACAGGAGAGAGGCCCTCGCATATCCTGTCGATCTCAGAGTACACGATCACCACTTTTTACCTTGTCTTGGGTGTACGTCCCAATCAAGACATCAGTAACAATCCAAACGATGTGAAGATCTCCGGTCTCCGACCATCATCTTCATCGTCGACTTTCAATCATCGTATTAATTATTCAGAATGGGTTAAACTCGGTCCTTCCGAATAATTCGCGTATCTTATAATCAAGTGCTATAAAAACACATCATACGCCCCATTCAATTTAGAATATTATTTTATTCAAATATTCACTTCTTTGGGGAAAGGTTCCCATTAGTTTTATATTCTTTTAATTTATTCTATAATCTTCCTTTGAATATCATTTTCAAAAGATTTTATTCACTAGTCAGGATTATCGAGCCTTATCGAAGTAACCATTTATTTTATTTTCCAATCCCAACCTATTTATCCCATAGGGCATAACTGGTAGTACTCCATATCCAACACCCACTGTGTTATCGGTAAAAATAATTACCATTTCACGTTCAAATCTAATTAAAGATTTAACTATCGCTCGGAGGAAAACTGGTAGTACTCCATTCTCGATCATTTAATGAAATCGATAAATTTAATTATCCCATTCTCATTCCAATCTAATTAAAGATTGATTAAAACTTTAGTTTAGTTTTAATCCCAAAAATCATTACTTTATGATTATTCAACTTTAAGAAATTAATCTTTCCTTTAACTAGGTTAAAGAACCAATGTCATTTAAAACACAGTTCACAATAAACCCGAAATCAGCTTCCATCAATTATGGAATGTTCATGGAAAACAGATCAATATATAATCGCTATAAATTTCTGCATCTGACTACTAATATAAATGGAATAATGACAAGGCCTTTTAAATTCCATATTTAGTAACGGTCTTCCTTTACAGAAGCTTGTTTTGATTATTACCAAATCGAATTCCATTCAGTTCCAATTTAATATATTAAATTGGAAAACTTTACTTTGGGAAATTTCCATTAAATCTTAATTAAAAGATTTATAAATTCCAAATAATAACTTCATTATTCATTGGGTTAAAGAACTAATGTTATTTTAAAATATTGTTCACGATAAACCCAAATAAACTTTCATTTCAATTCCAATTAAATCAATTAATTGGTAAACTTCATTAATCTAAATCAAAAGATTTATTCCTTTCTCAACTGGATTTAAGAACGGTGTTATTTAAGACATCATTCGCGACAAACCCAAAATCCAATTTGATATTAAATATAAAACTCTAAATAGAAATAATATCGGTTTATATTCAATATCAAATTCTGAAACCAACGGATATCGCATTGGGAATAACGATATCTGTATCTTCCAATTTCCTAGAATAATGATATTTGTATCCTCCAAATTCCTCAACAATATCCATATAATCATGGAATCAAATATCGAAATATTCCAAAGATTATTTCCATTCTAATCCTTTCCAATTTATTTATTGGAAAATTCTGGTTAAAACCATTCAATTCCTTTCTGATCTTCATTCTAATTGTTAATTAGTCCATTTTGATAAAAATACATTTTTATCTTTTCAAACTTGGAATTTTTCATCCAAAATCTTTCCAAATAAATCATTATGTTTTTACATAATTTTTCCATATTTTTTATAATTTTATTAAGACACTTACAGTCGGCTTCCAACATTGGCCACTGAACTGCATTTGTAGCGACCTTTTCTGAAAATGATTTGGACATATTTTAAAATTTAACCATTCATATTTAAATCTCTTATATTCACTGGAAATATCTTTTCGATACGACCCAACGGTTTTGGTTTATAGAATCCTATGGTCGGATCTCCGTTTTGCCAATTCAAAGTTAATGGTTGAAATTTGTGAACGGTCGTTGCGCAGTGCGTTCTATTCAAGCCATATATATATATATACATATATATATATATATATCGTCGATTTCCCTTCAAAATGTATTTTATATATTCATTTTAAATATGATTCCAACTTCTATTTCAATTTTAAATCAAAATTGAATATTCCATATCATTAGAATGTTTGAATGATAATATTTTCAAAATATCTGCTTTTGATATCCATTTCCCTTTCGTATTCATTATAAAATGAATAAAATCGATTGATAAACCCTTTTGAGTTAAAATATTGTTTAACTACTTAACTCGGCTTTACATTACAGTATTTTTGTGCCCATCCAAAATCGGACATCAAAATCATAATTTAATTCTTCCTTGAATACTATATAAAAATATTCGTTTATATTCTGAATCGGAATGCGACTTAATCAGTTACCATATTATTTTGGTTATATTGATTTCATACATCGCATATACTCAACAACAATGATAAACAATCATTAAAAATTCAAAGAACATCCAAAGTGCATTCTACTACTGTATAAGCATTAAAATAAATAAATAACGCTTACAACAGTCTATCAACCAATCGATTGACATACAACTAAACAACTGGGATTAGTGTATATCAAATATCATCCCAATACGCATGCAGGGTTTCAACCAACAAATACTGATTATTATTTGTGCATTTGGGTGATGTGTAAAATTTATCATCTCAATCAATATCAGTTAAATAGGTGTACATAAACAAGCCGTCCGACTTGTAAATGAATATTTATTCCAATTTCATTTCATGATAATTTTAAATATCGTATACATATGTTAAAAATAATATTTTTAACCAACAATTAATTATTCCGTAGAATGACAATTTTATTCATTGGTATTTCAGAAAATTTTGCCATTATAACGGCGCGATTTTTTTAAAACCGGAATAATGTCTAGCATTATCCCTTTCCTGATACTGGCTCGCGCAATACAACATTATCAATCAATCAATCCTAATCAATTTCAAATTCACAAACATAACACACAAATCAACCATGGTTTGCAAAATGCAGTGATAGGAGCTACTAAGCCCCATTTACAACCTATGATATAATAATACAATGAAAATGATTTGAGTGAGGGAGTTCCCACATTCTTTCCACTTCGCCAGTCTTTAATTGGCGATTTATACTTAACAAAATTAAACTAAATGTTTAATTTTATCATAAACCCTAACTTGCTTCGTTTCCGTTCTGGTCAGTTTCATGTTGTAGAGTTCGTCCCCTCGATCCCAACAGGACGGAAATCGTCGAATTTCGACCTCGTATGAAGAAGTTACACTAATTAATACATCGGATAACTAAATAAATAAATAATTAACTATAACAATGTTTAAAAAACTGTCACCATCCTCGTTTTTATTTTCTAGAAATCGCTCGACCTCCATACGCCACCCACGGCGACGCTAGGCTCGACCGAAGCCTGATCAGCCTCTGCCCCCACGATAGCCGACGACGTCCGCTACCTGTGCCTGGAATTGAGGCCCAATCGCACCACCGTGGCGTCCTAGAAATGCCAACGAACGGCCAGTCTTTGAGCAGGGATATTGAAGAAAATATTACACAATATTTGATCAAACTTGTATGGAATTAATAAACTCTAGAAGATCTTGAATTTTCGTTTTATGGATTTCGAATTTCATTGAAGGAATCAAGCTAAATTGATGGATTTTGTTTCAAAGATTTCAGCTGTTCGTTTTAGGGTAGTAGCGGCCCATTTCTAGAAATAGAAATTAGAGTTTTATGATGGAAAAGGTTATATATATATATATATATACACACACATTAATATTATTTAATTCCAAAAATACTAGTTTTTCAATCCGAACTCCAAATCAAACCCAACGACTGACGTTCCTAACTAAATAACCCCATTTCGAACACAATGGGACATGTTTCGTAAGCCAATTCAACTGTTTTGATCATTTTTTATCAAAATTCAAATTCAAATTAATATAATGGTCAGTATTAAATTTGAACGTACATTTTAGTTTACTGGGGCCACATACTGACTCCAAAAATTACGAATAAATAAATCTAGCTATGTTTTGACGATACGGTCCTAACAAAACATATTTCATCGAATTTGGATATCATTTGAAAAATGGCATTTTTCTAGTCGATTAAATTCAAACTAAAATTACCAAACATATTTAAATTCACTTCGCTCACATATTAAATCCAAAAATTATGAAATTTGAAATCTAACAGAGTTTTGACATTCTGAATCCAACAAAAGTGGTTTCATCGGAAATGGTGGTTGTCTGCAAAATGGCTATTTTTAAGGGCTATACTATTTAAAACTATATATAAATTCCATAGCGACTATTCTGAATTTTAAGCTAGACATAAATTTCAAGTTATATTATGAAATCTCAGTTTTTCACACTCCTTAGAAAGATATTATTAAATAGATTCAAATGTTTCTGGTTTTACTGAAATCCGATTTATTTTGAATTCTGTACATTCAATTGAAATTTAAAATCGAATTTTCAAACTACCGCGCCATTTCAAATTCTATTTATAATTAAAATAAATTTATATGTTCTAACTTCGATTTAAATAAATTTTTTAGTCGTTACTATTTAAAATAAATCATTTTAAAATTTCAAAATCCATTAAATTAGCTAAAATAAAATTTTTAAATTGGTTCGGAAATTCCGGATTGTTACAGGAATAATGGAAAAGCCTTATAAATTCCTTACGCTATGTTTGGAAATCATCTGCATATTATTGGTTATCTTGAAACCATTTAATTTCAAACCATTCGAAAAGCCGTCGTGAATAGCATTGCTGACTCGGCTTATTTTCACAATTCAGCTTTTTAACTTTTCAAAAATTAGTATATAAATTCCTCACCAATTATTATGATTTATCAAAATTTATTCCTATTTTTAATAATTTAAAATAGCATATTTCAATAAAATCCTATTTTGGGTCACTAACTGCACTAGCACTATTTTTTTTTTTCAAATTTGATTTGAACTTATTTCAAAATCTAACCATTGGATTTTAAATTTTTACATTGCATTTGAAAACTCTTTTCATTTCGAACCAAATGTTTCTCATTCGGGAAAATCTGATGGTCGGTCACCCGATAAGTCAATTTAGAGTAAACGGTCAAAAGTCACGAACTATCGTTGCGCGACTAGTCCTATTCAGATCAAACTTCGACTTATATTTAAAATCAAATCGAATTACTTCCAAAATAGTTTATTAACTATATAATAACAGTTGGAAACTATATTTCCAATATTTAACTTAAATTCTAATATTCCTTTACATAAATATTATAATACTATTTAAATTAGTAAAATAATTTTATTTTTCAAACTTCGTCTTTTGAAAACCAAATTTTCCTGAAGTCCATTATAAAAATAAATAAGATGATTTGGATAATAAAATCGAGTATAAACATTTTCTGGACATCCAAACCGAACTTCACTTTTAAATTCAAATTTAAAACATGCCTCAATTAATTGAAAACTTCTTCAAATAAATGTCTATCTTCACGAGAACTATTCATAATTATTAAACCAATCTTTCCAAATCAGTTTGGATTAAAAATTCAAACTTTTATTTCACTTATTATTCTATTAATTAAATATTTGGTTAAATTCTGATTTGGAATAAGACTTAATCAACCGCCATATAATCCAACTTATATGGTTTATCACATCATTTACATCCGTTAACAATCATTAACAGTCGTTAGCATCCAATTATCACACAATGGCCTCATTAACTTAAGTATTAAGGTCATTAATACTTAATTAATATTTCAAATCATTTTAACTGAATTATTAATCATCGATAATAATTTATTTGCTATTATTAGCAAATCCAATCTTGTCAAATTAATGTCAATACACATCACATCAAGTTGTCAATCAAAGCCATATCAAAATTAATTGATGTTACAATTCATTCATAACATAACAATCATGTTATCAACCAAATTTATGGATCATTTACTTCCGCTTAACTTCATAATCAATGGTGTATTCACTTTAATTATTAAAATGTCAAGTAATTAACTTACTAACTTCCATTAACAATATTAAACCTAAATCTACTTAACAACTTAGCAATTTCTAAACACAGCAAAATTAGTTACAATAACTACACTAGTTAACCAAATGTGAGCAAACTGTCCTCACCGTCGCTTATCCAGTCAGCCAAACTTTAAGTGTAGGACTCTTCTGAAATCCCAGTTACATCTGGTAGCCTTCCGGCGTCACCGTAGGTTGTCGGTTTTCAAATGGACAAAGCCAGACGCGTATGGGATTTATGAACTAAGATTATATATGTGGGTATATTAGTGGGTTTCGGAGACTAAAAGCCTAATCATTAGCAAGGAAGAGCTCGACCTAGGGGTGGGGTCCACATTTTTGGGGCGGCAGGGGGTTGTTTTGGGATGTGCAGTCCACGAGTGGGCTTGTTTTGCGGGTGTAGGGGGTGTAAATGTGTGTCCTTTAAATGTTCTAAGGGGTTTATAGGTGATTTAAGGGTGTATGGAGGGTGTGGGGTCCAAGGCAAGGAGGAGGAGGTGGTGGATGTTGACATGGCAGTAGTGTGGATGGCAGAACTGGATTGTGGTGGTTGGGTGGGGACCACATGTGGAAGGGAGGAGAGACAAAGGGGGAAGGAGGAAGAAAATGAAAGAAGATGGAGGAGAGAAAGGAGAAGGAGGGGAGGGACTCTATTTATAGGCTAGAGCTAGGGTGTTGAGTGCAAAATGCAGTCTAGGTGTTGCCATTAGAGGGGATAGCTTCATGATGAAGTAATGACTTTACAACAATTTTCCCTCTCATGGTTAATTAATTAACTAATTCCTTATTTTAAGTGCACATTTTTTGTTTTAAGTACGAAGACATAATCATGATATATGCATCATCATGGAAGAGTGCAGAGACATCATCATGAAAGAGTACAAGTAAGGTGTCATGGAGGGAGTCAATTAAGGAGACATGTTTTTATTGGTTTAAGCTTATATTTAATTAAACAACTTTTTTATTTTCAATTCAAACGATCAAACCATAAGTCTGACTAATACGAAATTTGAAATCCTACTTAATTTCATCGATATGCATCCAATGAAATTAGTCTTGTCGAATTCGGAGACCATTTGAAAAATGGCATTTTTCTAAGCTTCTGTTAAATTTCAACAGATTTTTCGACATGCATTTATATTGCGCATGCTCACATAGTAACTCCGATAGATATATAATTTGGAACCTCACCATACTTTAACGTTTTGGATCCGACGAAAGTGGTGTAACACCCTGAATTTTCTGTTAATAATAAATTAACAAATTAAAGTATAATTAATTCTAAATTATATAAGTAAGGGAAGCGGGTTATGCCATTGCGTTCGTCTCGGAATTCTGCTTGAGATAGAGTCCGAGTTTGCGTAAATCGGACTCCGTATGAAGGAGTTATGACCTCCGGAAGTTTCAGAATTCGATTTAAAATTCAAACAGCCGAAAAACAAGTTCAAAATTCAAATCTAGACCAGAACTGGGCTGAGCATGAATTTTCCCGCCCAGGACTCAGGTCGACAAAGGGGTCGACATGGGAGTCGACCTGGGTACCCAGGTCGAATATGTAGTCGACCTGGGGGTCGACCTGTCCAGTCGACCTGGTCAGGCCCTGGCTGGCCTAGTTGGGTTCTGGTCGAGTTTCTGAGCTCTGGTGCGTCACTAGGGCTGACTTGTCACTTGCTAATTGGCTTCTCTTGAGATGGATGGCCTTGATTAACTCTAGCTTCATCGACCGCACTAATTAGTTTGAAATTCTGTATAAACAACCTTAGTCTCAACCGAAATTCACACAAATAAAATAGAGATAGAGCCGTCATGTTGCTGGAAGGAAGCCAAGAGTAGCCTCCACTTTAAGGAAGATTAGAGACGAGCAAAACTAAAGTAAAAACAAGATTCAAACAACGTTTGTCTACCCAAAGGAAAGCATTGCAAATTCAGAACTCAGAATCCAGAATTCATGTTCGTCTTTTGTTGTAAGTATAGTGGTTTTTCCAATGGGAATAAAATTAAGATTTGATTCAATGTAAAATGGAAATGGAATTGTGCTATTGTATAACGACGATGTTAATTCATATCTATGTGTTGCAATGATTGTGTTGTGAATGGTTTTGGGATGTCTGTGGTATAATTGTGTTGATGTTGGATCCATTAGAATGTTTGTGGATTAATCTAGTTGATGTTGGATCTATTCAAATTCACATACAAGTCATTTGGTTCACATCTACACCTATACGTTTAGGTGATTATGACAAGTTATACGCTGTACAATAGAACTTCTATGCCTAAATGATTAAGTTCATATATATGCTCATATGTTTATACAAAAGTTGCAAGTTCATATTTGGATCCATTCCAAGATCCATTTTAATACAAGTTTCATGATATAGTAGTAAACATGATTGGATCTAGTTCACACATGTGATAAAATTATACATACTTTATGGTCATGTCATATTCTTGTCATATGTTAGTGATGTTCGATGTTATACCTAGATCTAAACATGTTTAGGCTTATGTTGTCTAAATCACATGCTAATTCATGTGACACCTATTTAGTTAGACCCATATTTCAATGCAAGTTCACATATATGTAAGTTGATTTAGCCTATGTTGCAAATTCACATATATGTATGTTGATTTAGCCTATGTTGCAAGTTCACACCTATGATGTTCATATTGACTATGCCAAAAATGCAAGTTTACACCTATGTCATGTTTATGTTAATGAATGCCAATTTTGTGTACGCTAAATTAGGCTAAGTTTTTAGCCTAATATTATATGTTAAATATCATGCAGATGGAAAAATAGGCTAAGATTGTTAGCCTAATATTTAGATGGGTTGGGAAAATTGGTAATTATAGGAAACTTGACATAAATTGGTGGCATTTAAATGGTATAAATCCTTATACCAAAAATGATGAACTTGGAAAGTGGGCCACAACATTCAATTGTTAACAAATTTACATATAACAAGTAATAGAGACAAATATGTAAATTTAGAAAATACGAGTATGCTTAACCCGAGGTTAGATTGAGTTGTGACGTAAACCTGCCCGGACCTGCCCAGCTGTCCAGTAGTCACAACAATACCTACCCAATGTGAGAGGTTAAGCATTGAGCCCAATAAGGACCCGAGGTTAGACTAAGTTACGGTGTAAACCTGCCCGGAACCGACCGGCACATCAAGTAACTGTAACAATACCTATCTAATGTGAGTGGTCGGTGCTTTAAAAAGCTAAGGACAAACAAGTCAGGATGGTTGGGTTAAGTTAACTAAACACTTAACCAATTCAACATGTTAATTAAACTGATGGGTGGGGTTAGGTAAAATCAGACACTTAACCACTTAACATGTTTGACAAGAAAACCCTAGTAACGGGGACCCATTTCAGTAGTAACCCAATTAGGTATCATGGTACCCTGAAACTAGGCAGGCTGAGGCATGATTATTGGGCTGATTGTAAGCGGTCAAAAGCGACGGCGGTTGGTGCAGCAGTGTGGGTTCTAACGGAGTGCGGGCGTGCACACACTTCGGAGTAGACAAACAGGGCACTGAGCACCAGTAAGATAACTTATGCATTCTAGGATTGTGTCGGGCCGCCACCATGGGTCTTGATACACCCCATGGTGGGACCAGCATAGGTATCTACAATCATTGGGGGCCGTATGACACATATGATTTTGCGAGTAGGAGCCAATCTTTAGAAATCGGATCACTTCACCCTGATCATGGGGTGCCAGTTGAGACAATGCAAGTAGGTGCAGAGATATAGTGTGGGGTGCAATAGTATATTCGGTTCAAACTACTTTATCTTAGTTTTTGATACTTTCCTATTTCCAGTTTATACCTATCATGCCCTTTTTCTTATTCTCATACTGAAGAGTCACTAGACTTACCAAGCTTTATGTCTGACTCTATTTTTCTTTCGTCTTCTTTTCTTCCGTCCCCCCCCCCCCCCCCCCCCCAGGTCCACAGGGAGGAAACAACCCAGCTTAGTCAGACTCTTTGCAAGCTTCAAGATAGTAGATGTATGGTTTGGGCTCTTTTTCCTTGGATATGGATTTTGGACATGTTCTATGGGGATTTATGCAGCTTTTATTATGTTTTATGCTTCTTTATTTAATAATCAAGACAGAAATGATGATGTAATGTTTTGAAGTTATTATGAGACAATTATGGAAATGTTTTGTGTAAACACGTATTTATGAAATGAAAGTCTGTTTGTTTTCCGCTGCTTATACATATGTGTTTATATCTATCTTGTGTTTTATCTGTGACTTTTACTTATAAACCTCCACCGAAGTTAAGGCATTCCCATTGTGAGTGATCTTAATGGTGGTGGGGTGTTTCACTTGGTATTAGAGCACAGATTTACCAGATTAGATAAAGGTTTTTGAAACTACTTTCAAAAGAGAAGTTTAAAGAAGCATATTTTTTTCAAGGAAAAGCATTGTTTTTAAAAGGCATAGTCCCCCAAAGCCATATGCACTATCTTTCTATCCTTTTGTCTTGAATACTTTCCTTTTTTGTTCCAGCATGTCTGGAGATCTTAACCTTCCAGAAGAAGTACCGATACCTGGCTGGTTCCAAAGGTACCTAGAGGCTAGGGCCAATGGTGCGGGCCCAGCAGACATTCCTCCTCCCACAGTGGCAGCGGTTCCTCCTCCTCCTCCTCGTGGAAATACTTTCGCTAAGATGTGTAGAGACTTCAAGGCTATGGGTGGAAAGGACTTTTATGGAACTGAATCCTTTATGGTAGCAAGGAACTGGCTAAAGGAGACTGAAGATTTGTTTGTCATATTTGAAGTTAACGACAGGCAAAAGATACAGCTAGCAGTGTGGTTGCTTAAAGATGAAGCTTCCTATTGGTGGGAAGTTACCCATGCTGAGAGGCCAGTAGAAACTTGGGAAGATTTCAGGATGAGGTTTGAAATGAAATTCCTCTCCCAAGATGAAAGAAGCCTACAGATGGAGAAGTTCCTAACTCTTAAACAAGGGAGTATGACGGTCAGGGAGTACGTCAATCAGTTTAATCAGCTGGCTAGATTTGGGATGGATTTAGTAAACACCCAACACAAGAAGGCCCTTCGCTTCGTCAAAGGTTTGAATGAGCCTCTACACAACCTTTCTATGACCCATATACCCATGGGAGCGACTTATGAAAGCTTAGTGGACATAGCGTTGTTACACGAGGAAGATAAAGGCAAGAAAGAGGCAAAAGCAGAAGTGCCTCAAGACAAGAAGGGGGAAGGGTCACAGAACAAGAAGGCTGATTCAAAGAAAGGCGGGAAGAACAACAAACCCCGTGAAAAAAGAAAGTGTAATTTCTATGGCATTGTTGGACATATAGTGAAAGACTGCAGAAGAAGAAGGCGAAGATGAATGTTGGTTGTTTCCATTGCGGCGAGACTAGACACATGGCTAAGGACTGGCCAAAGAAGTGGGGGCAGGGACAGAGAACTGGATCCACTTCAGGGGGACAGGTTTACACGCAGGTGGCACCTCCGCGGGAACAAGTTAGAAATATTTTTGTAGAAAGCTTAGTTTATCTCTATGATCATCCAGTTCGCACTCTCTTTGATTCTGGGGCATCGCACTCCTTTATTTCATCTGCTTTAGTAGAATCTATGCACCTAGACACTAGTATGATAGAAGATCCCTTGGTTGTTTCAAATCCAATTGGGGGCTCAGCTTATTTGTCAATGGTTTGTGTGGATTTGAAAATCTCTATTCTAAGCGTTGAGTTTAGATGTAGTGCCTTTGTTTTGGGCTTCTGGGGATATGGACTGATCTTAGGCATGGACTGGTTATCCAGTAATGGTGCCATTCTTGATTGTGAGAAAAGAGTGGTTAGACTCTTGACTTGGCTCGGTAACACTCTAGAAATTTTTTGTAATCTCTTGAATGCTGTTATGCTTAGTTATCTAGAGTCGCTTGATGCTTCTGTTGAGAATTTGCAATCGGTTAGAGTGGTCCAGGAATATCTAGATGTCTTTGAAGAGATAAAGGGCTTACCTCCGAGGCGGGAAATAGACTTCCGCATATATCTTGTTGATAATGCAAAGCCCGTGTAACGACCCAGAATTTTGGGGCCAATTTAAAATTTTTATTTTTAGAAATTTTAATGGATTTTAATATTTAAAATAATCTATTTTAAATAAGAACGACTAAAAATTTATTTTAAAACGAATAAATTTAGTTTAATTATAAAAGGAGCTTAAAACAGCGCTGTAGTTTGAAAATTTGAATTTGAACTTTGACTGAATGTACATGATTCATTTTAAGTCAGAATTGAGCAAAACCAGAAATATTTAAATCTGTTTAATCATATCTTTCTAATGAATCTGAAAAATTGAAATTTCACTTTATAATTTGAAAGTTATGTCTAGTTTAAAATTTAGAAAAGTCGCTGTAGAATTTATATATTTTAATTAAATATATTGGCCTTGAAAATAGTCATTTTTCAAACGACCTCGGTTTTCGATGAAACCACTTTTGTTGGAACCGGAATGTCAAATTATTTCTAGGTTTCAATTTTCATAATTTTTCGAATTAATATGTGAGCGTAGCAAAGGAAAACGTGTTTTGTCAGTTTTAGTCAAATTTAATCGACTAGAAAATGGCCATTTTTCAAACAGTCTCAGAATGCGACGAAATTAGTCTCGTTAGAACCGTATCGTCAAAACATAACTAGAAATAGTTTTTGTGTAATTTGTAGAGTCGGTATGTGGCCCTGGTAATTTAAAATGTACATTTGAATTTAATAATTAATTGATTTATATATTAAATTTAAAGAAAAACATATCGTAACAGCCGAACTGGGTTACGAAACATATTCCATTGTGTCCGGGACATGGTTATTAGCTAGGGGCGACACTCGTTGGGTTCGATTCGGAGTTTGTATCGACGAATAAATAATTCTTGAATTAATGAATTAAATAAATAAGAAAATACACGGTATAAATACAGAACCCTATGCTCCATCTTCTACCGCCGCCATCGTTACTTCTCAATGGCCAAATCCGTTCTAAACAAAACCGCCGGGGATCTCCGAATTCTCTCAGTGAATAGCAAGAATTTCTGAACAAACATCGAAGAGGACAACACGAACTATAGATCCAACAGTTGGGATCATCTAGAATTGCGTATAGCGCTCGGATCCTCGCCCCAAAAACCGCCGTTGGGCCTCGATTTTCGCGCTAACAGGGTACACCGAGTTCATCAACTTGGGCAGCCGCGTGGAGCCCTCTCGAAGGCGGAGAAGGGTGTGTAGTCGGATCGACGTCTAGTGCTACGACTGGAGAGGAAGATCGAGCCCTAAGTTTTTGCTAATGGGTTCGAACGTCGGCTGTAGCTTTTAGAGGAAGAAGAGGTTTAAATTCCTTAATTAAATCCTTAATTTATTTTTAAATTGTCCTTAGTCTATAAAATAGCATAACTTTTTCATACAGCGACGAAAACACGAACCGTCAGTTGCGTTGAACTCGTATCTGAAAATACTATGCTAAAACACTAGAACTGAAATGGAGCAATTCTGAATTTCAGGGAATTTCAAACGTGAACTGTTCAGAATTTGACTATCGGTGAGAAATCCTCTTCATTTTTATTTTATTTTATATAATAAAAATTTGCTGAACCCTAATGTGTGGTCTGTGCTAGAATTTATATTGTGAGATTTATGCTGCTAAATTCAATTCTGCATGATTTGATATATGACTGTGTTATGAAAATCGATAGATTTGGTAACATGTGTGTTGAACAAAACTGTTAGAACAAAATACAAATTTTTTGAAGAGAAATTGTTAGAGCAAAGTTGATTAGTGAAATAGTACAAATGTGATTAGTGAAAATTAACATTTTTTTAATAGATTTGTTATGTAAATAAAAACCAACATTTTTATTTGAAATGTACTATGCATATAAAATGACATTTTTGATTGAAATTTGTTATGTTAATAAAGACCACATTTTTGTTAGGAATGTGTTTTGCAAAATGTAATAACATTTTTCGTCAAATTATGATTAATAAGTTAGAAAATGTTAAAGACGATAAAAGAAACTGATCTCAAAGTTGCATTTTTTATGTAATTTGTTTTCAAATAAAAAGATTACATCTTTGATGTAGTTATATAATCATTTAAAAGATTTGATTTTAAAGATTATATTTTTTTTATGTAATTTTGTGTACATTAAAAAGATTAAAACTTCAAGATATCATTTTTGTGCAATTTTATTTACATAAAAAGATTATAATTTCAATATTACATTTTTGTGTAATATTGTTATCTTTTGAAAGACTAGGATTTCAAGTTATCTTTTTTATGTAATATTATTTACATACAAAAGATTAGAATTGTAAGACATCCTTTCTATGTAATATTGTAAACATATAAAAAGATTAGATTTTTCAATAGCACATTTTGCATTAAAATGTAATATTGTATAAATAGCACATTTGGCTATAAAATGTTTCATTGGTGATAAAATAACATTTGTTATAAAATGTTATCTTAGTAGCAAAAAGTACATTTTTATTTATAAAATGTTACCTATCATTAAAAATACATTTTTGTTATAAAAATGTAATGTTAGATTTAAAAAGTACATTTTGTTATAAATGTTGCTTGAGATTAAAATAACGTTTTGTTAAGATATGTTACATTAGAACAATCGAATTATAACCACTATTTTTGTCAAACCATAGGTATTGAATTAAAAATTGTCATTGCCGTCAAATTTAGTTTTGTAAAAATCAAAACTCTTATTTTGGCAAATTAGAACTTTCGTTTTGTCAATTTAGTTTTGTAAAATCAAAACTCTCATTTTTCTTAATACTAGATTTGTCAAAATCAAACTATTAGTTGTGTCACATTAGAAAAATCATCATGTGTTCACAAACAAAATGTATTCATTTGGTAGAATAGAAGGGTGACACTCAAAATTTACATTTTTGAAAAAATTTACATTTTTGTTACATTAAAAGGAATATGCAAAATTATCATATTTTGTTACATTGAAAGAACTAGACAAAATTATCATATTTTGTACATTAATAAGGGATTAGACAAAATTACAGTTTTTGTCACATTAAAAGAAATTAGAATGAAAACGACATTTTTGTCATATTAAAAAGGGATGAAGTAAAATATTCATTTTGTCATTTAAAAATGAATGAGACCAAAAATAAACATTTTGGTAAATAATTGAGAGTTATTATTTTATTGTCATTTGTCAACAATAAAAAGGATGGAAATAAAAGACTAGAATTCTATTGCCTTTGGTTCACAATAAAGAGAATTGAAATTATATGTTTATGAAGTTGAAACGTTTGATGTGATAAATATAATGTTTATATATTCAAATTGAATATTACACTTCCATTTACTAGTTACCCGACTTGTCTATGTGATTGGGTCGATAATTTTTACACATCGCCCAAGTGCACAAATAATTTATTATTTGTTTGATGGATGTAACCCTGCACGAGTATTGGGATGATATTGGACACACACTAATCCCAATATTTAATTATCTATCAATCGATGGATTGACAATCTGTGATGAGCATTAGTTATTTACTTTAATGCTCACACATTTATAGATTCCACTTTGGTCGTCATTTGGATGTTTGATAATTATTTATCATGATTGTTGATTTCATACAAAATATGGTTGTTGTTTGAGTCACATTCCAATAAAGGATATTCCAGAAAAAAATATTTTAGAAAATGTCTTAGAAAAAGAATATATTTTAGGAAAATATATTTTTATTGAAATGCACTAGTTATTAACTAGGGTTAATCATTAAGTTTAAATTTAATGAAGATTTCCAATTTATTAATATTTAATTGAAATTAAATAAATTGGATTTGGGTTTGTCGTGAATAGTGTCTTAAATAACGCTGTTCTTAAACCCCATATGAAAGGAATAATCTTTTATTTAGATTATTAAAGTTTTCAATTATACTTAGAAATTAGAATAAGATGAAATGTGAGTTGGGTTTATTGTGAACTGTGTTTCTAAGCAACATTTGTTCTTTAACTCAACTGACAATGAAAATATGATTTGGAATTTATAAATATTTTATCAAGATTTAAATGGGAATTTTCCCAAAAGTAAAGTTTTCCAATTTAATATATTAAATTGGAATTGAATAGAATTCGAATTAATTATATCTGAGAAAAGCTTCTGTAAAAGAAGACCGATACTACATATGGAATTTAAGAGGCCTTGCCGTTTTCCATTTATATTATCGGTTGGATACAGAAATTTATAACGATTATATATTGATTTGATTTCTGTGAAGATTCCATATTTTATGGAAGACGATTTTGGGTTTACCGTGAACTAGTTTTAAATGACATTAGTTCTTTAACCCAGTTAAGAATAAGATTTATTTCTTAAATCTAAAGAATCATTTAATAATGATTTTTGATATTTAAAACCAAATGGTGTTCTGAATAAATCTTTAAAAGAAAGATTTAAGAGTAAATGTAAAGAATTTATCTTTGATAGAATAATTTGATTATTTTATTTAAAAGAATATTCTGAATTGGAATGTGGCGTTGGATGTGTTTTTATAATACTTGATTTTTATTATAAAAATACGCGAATTATTCGGAAAGACCGGGTTTAACCCATTCCGAGTAATTACTACGACGATGAAGAGTCGAAGATGAAGACGGTGATTGAAGACCGACGATCTTCACATCGAATGGATGTGTTGCTACAGAGACCCTTGATGGGGGTAGCTACCTTGAAGGGGCTTTAGTGGTGGTCGTCCGAACTATTGTTGATTGTTCGGATTTTGTTTTCGCTCAGACCCAGAGCATAAGCTAGTAAATGAATGCGTGTCTGACATTGGATTTCGTTCCATGTGAAATAAATCGATTTCTGTTAATGTATGTCTGTTTGGTGGTGGAGGATTTATTCTCTACTTCACACCCGGGTATATGTTAATAGTGATTGATCACATGGCGTGGATTGTCAATGTGGCACGCTAAGATGCAAATGATCAAGACTTTTGTTGAAAAGCAGGGCCTTGTGGGATGATCAAAGTATAGCCTATTACGGCATAACTTTGTGTATATCATGACTTCACGAGCTTCACACCCCGGTATGAGTCAAAAATGGAATATGGACTGCAGGGAGTGCACACGTTTCTTTCTAGCTAGGAGTGGTGTCGGTGCTTAAACAGGCTGACATTTCACTTATGTGGATGATGGATTTTGAGGCGCCTCGGATTTTTATAGGCCGTTAGTGGTCATACTATAAGTCCAATGGGACCGGGAAGCATGTGTTCAGGCATAATTAGTCCACTACCCTTAGGTAGGGACCGGCCCTGAAGATCAAAGGGTTCACTGCGGGGGATCCTGAGGCATTTGCTAGAGTGTCTCGAATCGGAGAGGAGCTTGCCCCTAGCCTTGACTCATGATGGTAACCCAATTTCCAATACGACCTTGCGGTTTTGATTGTAGAACTAGTATGGCGACATAGTAGGATGGGGTACTATGCCGTCTATGATTGATATTTATGATTGAAATTGTTTTAAATATATACACACTAATATTAAATCTGTTTTATCGTATCAAGCATCTTTTGACCATTATAAGGTAAAACCCTATCCTCCGATTTGCGTTGCATTGTGTGATGGGACTTGGGTCTTATAATGGTTTCATTTTTCTAAAAAGCATTGTGTTGTTTAACGTTTTACTTTATTTTAGGCACTGGCAATCCAATGGAGTAAACCCGTTCCGCGTTAGCAGCGTGGTAATGTGATTAGCCTTATTATTAAGTTAAGTTAAGATTTCTCATACCAGTCCCATGACTGACCTGTAGTTTGTTTCACTGGCAAACTCGGGTGCCCATATTTTCCACACGGGCAGTCGAGTAGCTTTTTGCAGATATATTTACAGGATCCTGGTTTACAGCTGAAGCGGTATTCGAAAAGCTCTGTATCCGTGTATTCCTTTCAGTTGTATATTTGTATTATTTTTCCTCTGCTATTTAAATGTAATATAAAACTCTGATATTATTGTATTTCTATTTCTGTAATAAGTATTCATACTCTGTTACATTCTTGTACTCTAATGTAATTGTTGTAATCAACAATGAAATGTTCTTCAGTTTGTGTTCTGATGTGTGTTGTTCTCAAAGCAATCCAGCCTTTCCTTTACTGGGGAAGTTTGGGTCGTTTCTGCCCGTAGCTCTACCTGTCAGACACATGGCTCCAAAGGAGAGAAAGGAGCTCAGTAAGAAAGTTAAGGAGCTTCTTGAGAAGGGGTTTATAAGGCGGAGTATCTTGGAATGGAGTGCTCGAGTGGTGTTCGCCACCAAAGCAGATGGTTCACTACGTCTTTGTGTGGACTATAGGAAGCTAAACAAGCTGACTAAGAAGAATAGACACCCGCTTCCCTGAGTAGACGATTTGTTTGATCATCTTGCAGGTGCGTCGGTCTTCTCCCAACTTGATCTGGCTACTGGGTTCCATCAGCTAAGGGTAGCTGAAGATAGCATTGATAAAACAACGTTCAGAACCCTACACGGTTTCTTGAGTGGCTTGTCATGCCTTTCGGCTTGACAAATGCACCCGCTTATTTTGTAGACGTAATGAGCAGGGTGTTCAGAGACTTCCTCAACAAGTTTGTGGTTGTCTTCGTAGAGGATATTTTGATCTTCTCAAAGAATGAGGAAGAACATGCTCAGCATCTGAAGGAGATCATGGAAACTCTTCGAGTCACTACAACAAAATGTGTCATTAATAACGCTATTTAATAACGGCTTAGTCTAAAGTGTTATTATAGATGTTTAATTGTTTACATTTTTCATAGTCACGCGTAAAGTAACGCTAAATGCACATGAAAATTCGTCTCCCTCCATAACCACAAATTGCTTCTTTAACTCCCTCCAAAAAAAATTCGTTCCCCTCCTAAAACCTAATTATTCTTCAATTTTCTATTTGGAAAAGCATCTCGTCTCCCTCCAAAAACAGTAGCTATCCGATCAACCGGATTCATTATACGCGAACACTTCGACAAGAGGCAAGGAGGCAGCGCTCCAGGTCAATGACTTCGCTTTCAGGCTACGATGGAGTCAAAGTCAATCAAAATCGCGGGCACTCATACTTGGCATCAACTTTCGTAGCAACTCGAATACCTGGAAAATTAAGATTGGAGCCGATTTAATTATCGAACAAAAAAGGGAAATCGATTTTTATCGAGGTGGCCTTATTTTTTGAGGAGGAAGACTAAAGTTGATGAATTGAAGCAAGTTTTCTAAAGTATGAGTCACGCGATAACCAAGGAGGTGATTTCTTACTTGAGCTTTTAGTTGTTTTGAGCTTTGTTTGTATTTCTTTTAATTTAAACTCTTGTTTTTTCAGATCTTTTTTATCGAACAAAAATCATTTGCTATCTCAGCTATCTCAGGCAATTGCATTTCTATTGAATTGTTTATATGAAGGTGAATTGTTATTGACATTGGTATGGTAGATTTGCTACTGTTGTTGTGTATTTTCAGTATGCAAATAGACGTGATATATGCTTATTAGCTCCAAGTAGTTGGACTGGTTGATTATATACCTGCGTACAGTTTATGTGAGTTATATAACTATATTTTTTATTGTCCTAATGTGCCCGGCTTTGGGCTACTTGGAGATACATTGGATATTTGTATGTTCAATGTTATGTAGTTTAAAGCATTTACATATATGGTACCGGTATATCTGACTGAGGGCTACTGATTGGTGCATGAAATACATTTGTATCACTGAGGTTCCGAACGAATATTAGCAAATTTGTTGGTAACTCAATGGCTTCATTAATTAATTAATGCTAAATGTTATGAGTCAATCAAATTAATGCTAAATGTTATGATCCAAACCGAGCTAGGCTAGCTTGTAATGTATGACTCTTCTATTTTGTGATAGTATATTTTAAAACGAGTTTTGACCAGGTAAATTTGGATATGATTCTTTCTTATCGCTTAGTCTTTATTTTTCTCTTGGAATAATCCCTACATAAAGCAAGCTACTCATCACAGGATTTACATAAACCAATACTACAATCCTAGTATAAACGCTTTAGCAAAAGCCGTAAAATTCAAGAACAATATCAACATTAAAACCAGAATTTGCAGCAGCATTTATTTGAGATACCACTGAATTCACAGTGTTATGATTTGTAGCAGAACTCGTCCAAGATATATTCATATTGTTGCAATGTTGAGATTTCTTAAGATTTTCTTGATAGTTCTGCATGTCACATTTTCTGAAAAATGTAACTGGTTTATTTTGGCTGAAGTTTGCAGTTTTAATCTCTTCTGATTTGTAACAAGGATTAAACCATCTTCATCAACAGACGGATCAATGTTGTTTCTGGGGGAAAGCTAGGTTATTGGAGCATGGCGAGTCTGATTTTGTAACTTTTTAAGAATTTGATCTTGGTTGAGATGATGATTTCATCAGTGAATAATCAAAACAAACTGAATTTTGTTCAGTGAGCAAAGAACTACACGAAAATTCTTTCACTGTGATACTAATGTACATATATTATAGATGTCTATTTGTAAACAGACAAGACATGCATATAATTAAACTGAACATTCCTACGTTCTGGTTGAAAACATTTATACTCACATTAAGTCCAAGATAATTTTTTTAACAAGACCACGGCTCTGAGGAGTATCGAATTAATGAGTGTTTATTTATACAGGAAGAGACACCTCATATTCACTATTTGGTGCTATGTGCCACCTTAAATGAGAGTCTATGCTATAAATTTAGTTGTTCTGCTTTCCTTATTGAACTTTGCATGTAAGAAATAACATGCTGTAATTAATCTGAATAACCTTTAGAGTGATTTAATGACAAGTCATGACAACCTTATCTACCATACTGCTATCCTTTACTCCACTTGAAGATATATATTTTCTTTTCTGCAAATTCCCTATATATCTTAGTTTTTACTATGATGGAGATAAACCTAACATGCACAATAATATAATATATAACCAAAAAGGTGTCAGTTGGAACTGACAATTTTATAATTTGATTTTGGAAGTTATACAATAAATATGAATACTTGAGAGGGCCAGAAAGAAAAAGAAAATGAAACATGATAAAGACAGAGTGAAAGGCAAAGTGTATGCAAGTTAAAAACTTGTAAGCATGGGTTGTCTTTTCAATTTAAAGAAGATTGATAACACAGAAGCAAAAGGAATTAAAGGAGATGGGATGTTCCATTATATTCTCATGAATCTTCCCCACTTATTTATAAACATCTGTCACACAATTTAATATCGATTCAGAGCTTCCAGGTGGTTGATGCTCTTCCTGTTATCCCTCATTTAATATTCGATTATTTTACATTTACTTTTCTGTTTCATTTTTAGCTTTCAGTTCATGTGCATTCGCTGGTATCAGCTGTCCAAATTCATATTCATTTAAGATATGAGATGGTACTTGTATGTTCCTACCTTGCCGTTTTTGCGTTGTGCACTTAATTTGTATAATTCAGCATTTACATAAGCCGCGGCAAAACAGGATGGAAATAAGGGGAAAAAAATATACAGATTAAGTTTTCAGGTTTACTGAATTATATTCCACGTCAACGCCGTATTTGCTACAGATGGAAAGCAGGCTGAGTTAACGTGAAAAGTGAAGTTTTTATTACCACAGCACGTCGAAACCACCTTATTTGAATCCGTTGATAAACGCATAAAGGAATACACAAAAGCAGTAGTTTGCTGAGCTCAATTCTGAAGCAAAAAAATAGGAAATGATTTGTAGTGTCTAGCCGAGGGTTGGACAGCATAATTTTGCAGTAGCAATGCATTTGTGGGTTCAAACGCAAGTAAGTTATGTCGTCCTCTTCATTGGAAAGCTACACTGGTAACTTTGAAGTGCTATTCTTAATTTTTATAATTTACATAATTAATCAGCGGTTTTTTTTTCTAGCAGTTTAACAAGCACCACTACAGCTTTGCATATGATACGCAGCATGTCATGTGATAACAAGCAGTTTGATGCTGTTGACATAGTACAACTCTTCAACTAAGGAATATCATTGTAAAATCTTAGGTTAACTGACATTATGTACACATTGACAATCATGGTTAATCCAAATGAAGCTTTTGGAGTTACAAGAACACTACTATAACATTTAATAAATTAAGGATATTTTTATTGATTTTTCCAACATTTGTCTAAAAGCCATGTTCGACATAAGCAAAATCCCTTCATATCCCTCATTTAGTGGTCATTTTATTTTGTTTTCTCCCTACATTACAATTTTCTGCTGGTCTTCTACCGGTGTCTTCCTTAGCCTCTTGATTTCCGTCTTCCTTAGCCTCTTGATTTCCTTTTTACTCTCTATAGGTGCAGCGGGTAATAGCTACAGTTGATCAGTATGTGAAGAGTTGTGGCGATGCTTTACAAATGGACAAAACATTGGAAGGCAGGAATTAAGAATGATTATTACAATTGGGATAGAGAAAGCCCACTTACGGCTTAAGGTGAGCTCTTATGTTGAATTTGCTCCTTTCATTTATCATAATTTTTAATTATATTGTGAATTGCTTAGGTTGCTCAAGTTTTGAGTTTTATGTACAAATTACTGTTGCTAATTGTGAAATCGACAAAATTCATGTCAAAGACACAAGTAAGTTTTAATCAATTTAAATTTATATGAACTGGGTTAACATGAAACACATATTTTTTACATTTAATCTATGTTTTGTTCTTTTTAATTTTTTGTTAATGGAAGGAGCTATGGATATATTGTATTGCCTATATCAGGAGGGCACATCAAGTAAAGTGATGTTTTCGTGCATGAGGTCCATTTTTATCAGCGGTTTCTTCATAGGTTAAACTTGACATGTTAATGTTATGGGATAAGTAATAGATATAATAAAATTAAGTTGCCACTATTTTTGTTTAAATAAGAGACTAAAATTTGATGTTGGTGGGGAAAGAAATGCACAAGTGTTCATATAATTTAACTTAAGTACAGAATGCCTAAAGTCTTGGTTGTACATGCGTCTCTTGCTGTTCACAATTTTATGGTAACTAATTCCTATAACTAAAATCAATTTTGCTTTTCAGCGGCATTCTTTTCTTAGGATAAATTGATTTGTTTGGCTAAACATATGCCTTTCTGCATATGTTAACAAACCTATCATTTGGCATTAAATGTCTCATTATCTGTTAGAGTCTTAGACTAATTTATTTGTTGCATTCTACGTTTGTCCCACTACTAGAAAAGTCAGTCTATGTTATGAATGTTTTTATTTTCTCTCATTAAAGCACTATGATGACATGTTAAATGTCAAAGAATAATAGTTAACATTCATAAGATTCCAAAAACAACCAAATATTCTTTAATCTATCATAAATATGAAAGTACTATGTGATAATTGTTTCTTAGTTTATTTTTGTTGTGACATTTCCTAAACTATGGTTTTTTGTCAAATTTAAAGTCATGCTTACCATATATATGTATGTATGTATGTGTGTGTGTGTATACATATGTATATATGTGCGCACATGTGTATTTTTTCCGTATGAAACTAAATGCAACTATTTTGTTGCTGATGTGTAGAAAAATGGGTACTACATGCTAATAATACAAAAATCTTATTATGCACCAATCACCATTAGCTATTTATTTATCTTGGGTCCTTTATGTGCGTCATTTTTTCATGTACTTGGTTTTAGGTGCATGCTATCATGAGCTAAATTTCATATCTCAGCGCAAAATCTAAGACTCCACATACGTTTTACTATCAAAAGTGGATATACATCATGATACAAACATAACTAATTTTTTCCTCATGGTTTATTACAATCAGCATAATCCATTTTTACTGTTTTGTACAGGAGATTCAAGCGTTAAGAGCTGACAAATTTGATCTTCTTATACCAAATTTGATAATCGCTCGAAGGTAGCCATTTTATTGTGCTTTTCCTATTTAGAGTATTTACTTTATTTGAACTTTTATATTTTCTTGAATGTGTAATTATTGGATCAAATGTTCCACACCTAAGTTTGCTTCATCATTTTAAATAGGAATCACCATCTCAAACTTATTGTAAATACTATTATAATTTATTTATTTTGACTATAGAAATAAGATAATATATTACCAGCTTTTCTGCTGTTAAATTTCATAGATGTCCACTTGCACTTGCATGTAACAAATCTTAGGATCTTATACCAAATTAGTAACTATAACAATGTCGTGATCTTTACTCCCAAATATATTAATATATTAAAAAAATATCGAAATCATCATTACTTCATTATACTGCTTTTATTTGCCTTATTATGTTTAAGGTAATGTATGTGCACTTTTATCCATATAAACTCCTGTAATGAATTTTGTTAAAATATCTGCATAAATTTTCCCTACGTACACGTATCTTTTTTTTTATTAATATTGCTTTATAGTAAAATTACCCAAATTTACGCTGTTGCAATTTTTGTTAAATGTGTCTGACTTATTTTTGACATTTATTGCTCCAGGCCTTTACTGCGTTATGAAGTTGGAAGGATATATAGTTTTTTCAACTAATAAGTTGTTAAATATCTTCCACTTTTGACATATTACTCGCAATGAATTGCTTTGTCCACAGGTTTATATAGTATTTGTCCAACTGCTGTTTATGTTTCAAAACCAGCACATCCAATGTCCCATTTATTTTCTTGTTTGACTACTATCTAATTATCTATTCTTTGTTTTCTTCCTGGTTCAATTGATTAATTATCATGCCATTTTTCTGGCAAGGAGTACGTTATATACTTACCTGTGCTAAGATCATATGTCGATTGATCCAGCAAGTTATCAATCTGCAAATTATAAAGAACAAGATCATATGGTAAGAGATAATTGGATTAGTGCAAAGTAAAATGTTCAGCATATGGTAAGTTTTTATACTCAATCTGATTAATGGAGTAGTGCTAACTATTATACTATGATGTTCTTCAATAGAATCTTATTTGTTATGGATTGCTGCAAGTTTAAAATGAAATAATTTAAGCTTAGTATTGCAAAATAGAGATCAGAGGCAAACCTTTCAAATGGTATGCATTAGATATTGACATAAAACCAGAGAATTTTTTTATTTAAAAAACGGATTCCTTACCTGAAATCTAAACAAATTTTCTTCAAGTATTAACTGTGTAAAGTGAATAGTGCTTGTGGGAGTTGGAAGGGTGGGTCTAATACATGTTGGTTTGTCGATAGAAACCATACACCAATAGTAATCTGAATAATCTTAAAAATTAAAAAATCAGTTGAACTCCATGCTCAGATAAGTTGAACCCTACTGGCTCATTATTGATCATCGAAGCTACTAACAAAATATTAATTTCTTTGCAGACTCGGCAATGGCAATGTATTTCTAAGGTTTGATTAAGTGATGGCAGCATCAAGCTGTCAACGCGCAATGCATATGAGATGGTTTGCTGGAAGGGCAATTTCTGCCACTTTAATGGTTAGTTTTTAATGTTATTTTGTGACAAGATTAACAACTATAGATTATTTATTTGGAATTTTGATGTTGATGGAATTTTTAGAAACCAAGTGAGTATGAAGCAATATTCAGCAGTGGATCTTGATGTATGTTGGAGTAATTCCAAATTTTGCACTCATCAATGCTTTGATAATTTTAATATGCCACCAAATGAAGAAAAATGCATTGCGTTTCAATGAATATGGGATGATGCAACAAGGTATTTCTTTGTCTTTATGAGAAGAGCAAATTTTATTTACCTGTTGTGTTATACTTATGTATATGTGTGGGTACTATGCTGGTAGATGTTCCTGTGACAACTTCATGTCACACTTTCATCCTATGTATATATGGGCAAGTTTCATCTTATTTTACATTTAGTTTATGCTTAGTTTAGTGTTAGGTCTTTCAAAGGATTTAATCGTTTCTTCTAACAGGTTCTACATAAAAAATTATTTGACATACAATTTGAAGTCAATAAAAGATAAGTAGGTAGTAACTCTAATTTAATATATTTTATTCTTAATAATGTTCACATCTTATACAAACAGCCAAATGCACAAATGTGTATAATGAGTTATTCACTTTAGAGGAGGAGACTAATCGTGCTAAATTGCTTGGTTTTTTATGCTGTATACATATATGCTTTGCACGTAAAAATTGAAAAAAAATTGGATAAATAAAGATCGAAAATTAGTCATCAATTGGAATATTTTTTTAATTATCTAATTTCCACAAAATGAATTATAAATCCAATATTCATTTTCAATGGACTAGATTTCAAAAACTTGGTTTAATCATTTATGTTTATTAACATATGTTATGATCTGAATTTTTGCTATAATTCAAAATCCTTATGATTCATTTCGAAATCTGAATTTAATTTGATACATATCGCATATATGTAACAACTTCAGTTTCTACATGCATAACCAGTTAAGTTTATAAAAGCATTTCTTTTATGTTGACAACCATGTTTTTATGCTACAAACATTTTGGAGAAATTAACCATATTACTTGATTTTGGTTTTACTTTTATGAACCTTTGTTTATTGTATGATGTCTAGGGTGATATGAAAATTTCATGAATTGAATATTGAAATATAATGTCATCCAATTTGATATATAAATATCGCACCCGAACAAAAATTAATGATTACTAGATATACATTACTAAAATGCATAAGACAAATTAAGACATAAATTGATAACAAATTATTTGGACAATCCTTTTCTCACTCTTCAAATAAATAGAACAATTATAATTACTTAAACAACTAAACATTACAAAGTTAAAAAAACAAAATATGTTGGGACAATAGAAACCACCTAATATTATTATATACAATATTCTATTATATTGTAGTGTTACTGAAGTACAAAAGTTTGGATATCACATCTCACATTTACTTCCATTACCTAGCGAAATTTCATGGACTTCGCTGCAGAAGAAGCGGTATAACAAAAAACACTATTACTAACAAACAATAAGGTAACCGTAAATAGAACGTCGGATTTGAGGAGAAGAAGATGCTGAAATTCGCCTGTTTTGGTTGAGGCAGCTTGGTTGCTGATTGTAGTTCTGCTGATACTCGTTTGGATGAAGATTAATCAAACGAATGGTATGCATACTGTTTCCTGAATGATCTGGGTGAATGCTCGATGTGGTACAATGGTAATTTTTTCCCCTATTTTTAGTTTAATGTTGCATCCAGATCTATTCAGCTTTATACTAGTGTAAAATGCAAAACTAATTCAGTTATGCAACACTTGAATTTCTTGTCTAGCTAAGCATTGGTTTGTGGGTATTATGCAAAGCATTTCCAGCTGGTTTGGCTTTGACTTAAATATGCATGGAAATGTAAATTTTAACATTTGTGAATTGTACGATAGATTGTGACCTTCTAAAATTGCAGCATTCTTTTAAACGTGTTATTTTTAGTGACTTTGAATAACAAATTTGAATTAATAACCAGTCACTCTAATAGCCCCTGTAATGGTCGTCAAGTTACATAATTATAAAAAATATCTAGATTCCCTTATCAATTTACATAATTCTGAAAAAAATATCTAGTTTGCTTATCTATAACGTGGACATTAATATTGAAGAGATATAGAGGGAAATATTGGTGGGGAACGTAGACTTAAGACACATGTTATTATGAGTGAGGAAAATAATGTAAATTTAAAGACGTGTTATAAATATTAGTGTAAACAAGTTGGATTAGACAGGGTTGTGTCATACCTTTGGTGAAAGTATCGCAGTTTGATTTATAGAAGTAAATAATTGAACCAAACTTTGATTTGCAAGCTTTGTTATGTCATTCTATATTTAACAATTTGGATTTTTTTTTCTTGTCATATATGCTAATAAAAAGCTGATCAAACAAGGTATACAAATTGATATGGCTATGAAAAAAACTGTAAATGAAACATCAAACTAAAGCGGCCACCATCCGTATTACAAGCATGTAGCGACACTAACCGGACCATGGCCAACAAACCCAGCAACACTGAGCAAGTTCCAAAATGCTGAAACACCTTGCTCGTTGAACAAAAATCATCAACAAATCAATCGAAAGTACTGTTCTTTATGCAATATCTAGACTGCATTGCTTCACCTGCTTGTATCATTTACAATATATGCACAGTGACCAAAACCAAAAAAGAAAAAAAAAGAATCTTATGTTGAATCTGATAATTACTGCTGCTCCGTTCTTTGCAGCAAGAACTGAAAACCTGTGTTTTCACGGATCAATATCAAATGCATCTATTTCTGTCATTGATTTTGAAATATCGTCTACTGTGAATGGTATGCTGCACATACAAAACAGTTGAAAATTTAATGATTTAGATACTGTCAATTTTATATTTCACTTACATATCTACGTGTGTTTATGTTTATGTTTACCTTGAATCATCATCCAGCAAGAACGAACTACTGACTGCGTCGTTTGAGTCCTCGGTATGAATACAAGAGTGGTGTGGTTAGCTGCTTGTAGTAAGAGTTAGCTGTTTGTAGTAAGAGTGTTCCAATATTTTGATCTTATAATTTAAGATATATATGGTTTATAAGCATCGTCATGTGATTCACATAGTTCTTATATTTTACTCCTCATCAATGATTCATTTTTTGTTGTATACAGGCCGACAATGAGTGATGAGGCAAATGAAAGTAAGACGGAGGTGCTAAATTGTTTGCGATGTTTTGTCTATCTAGCAGGTTTGGGTTGTTGTCTTTTGTGTACTATGTTTTGTCTTGTCTTTTGTGTGTTAAGTGAACAAATATGAATTATGTTTTGTATTTTGTTTACTCAAGTTGACATCAATGGGAATTGAAAAAAATATGTATTGAATTTGTTAACTCATGGATTGAATTTTTTTGTTAGTTGATACTTCTTTTGTGTGTTCATATTTAACTTGTTATGTAGATTCATTTTGATTGCTATTATTAAAATGTATGAGCTATGAAAGGATGTTGCGATATTGTAACATGTTAATTTAATAACGTCATATAGAAGCTATCGAAGTTATATGTTATAGCATTAAAACTGTGTTATTAATAATCTCAATTTTATTGACATTTAGATGTGTAATAGCGATAAATTTGAGCTGTCAAAGGGTTTAGTAAAACTATAACATATTTAATTAATAGCGTCATATATCTGCTATTGAATAATTATGTTATAGCGGCAACACTGTTATAAATATTCTCGTTTTCAATGAGATTTAGATGTATTATAGCGGTGATCATGAGCTACTGTAATAAAATAATATAGCGGTCAGAATGTGCTATAAAACCATATCTTTTATAGCGACCAGTTAAGCGTTATAACTAAATAGCAGTTTTTTATAACATGTCGATATACAACAGTTATCGAACCGCTATAATTGTTATTCATAGCGGCTATATGCTGCTATAAAATGCCAGTTCTGTTGTAGTGAGTTCATCAGCTAAAAGCCAAATTCTCTAAGTGCCACTTTTGGAGAGAAGTAAGGTTTCTTGGACATATAGTGTCCAAAGAAGGGTTAGATGTGGACCCCGTGACTGTGGTGGCAGTGCAAGATTGGAAGACACCAAGTGTGACGAGAAGGAATTTCGCTCGATCCGAACCAGTCGCTAAACCAACCCAAACCGTTCGAAAACGCCCTATCGTTGAGAACACGACACAACAGAATGCATACGAAAGAACATTTCACTGTATATCACAACAATGCATCAGATTACAAGAATATACAGAGTATAAATGAATATTACACAGAAATATCAGAGATTTAAATTACATTTAAATACATTGCAGCGGAAAATAATACAATACACAACTAGAGGAGATATACGGATACGAAGCTTTCCGGATATCGTTCCAGCTGTAAACCAGGATCCTGTGAATATAAATCTGCAAAACCGAAACTACTAGCTGCCCGTGTCGAAAATAGGGGCACCCAGAGTTTAGGTTAAAACAATAAACTCCAGGTCAGTCATGTGACTGGTGTGAGAACTAAAACAGTTAATCTTTATTTTAAAGTTAGGTAAATCAAGGGACCACGCCGTATGACACGGAACGAGTTTCCTCCCAAGAATACCAGTGCATAAACAAACAGCGCAATGCTAAATAAAGAAAAATGAAGCTGTTATAAGACCCAGGTCCCATCACACAATGCAACGCAGCCGAGGATAGGGTTTTCCCTTATAACAGCCAAAGAATGCTTGATACGTTTTAAAACAGATTATTTGATACTATAATAAGTGCATAGTGTATAAAACAACTTCACATCATAAGTATCAATCATAGGCGGCATGAATGCCCCATAACACTATGTCGCCATACTAGGCTCTACAAATAAAACCGCACATGTCACGTATTTGGAAATTGGATTTCCGTCTATGAACCGAGGCAAAAGATAGTCCTCACCGTCTTCGAGACTCTCTAGCCCGAGCCTCAGGGTCAGAGCGCATCGACCCTTGGATCGTCAGGGCCGGTCCACCGATGTGGATTAAACTTAAACCCTGAACATGCGTTCCCCCGCCCTATGGGGCGTAAATGAGCCAACGAATGACTCCATCGGACCCGGATCATCCGATCAAACCGAGGCGCCTCGCAACAGCAACAACCACATAAGTCAAACTCATCAGGGCGTGTAAAACCACTGACGCCACTTTTTAGCTAGAAGGAAACGCATGCCCTCCCTGAGGTCCTCTCCCGTTTTTGGTTCATACCGGGTGTGATACTCGCGAATCAACGTTACACAAAGCTACGCCACACAGGCCTTGCTTTGATCATCACCACAAGACTTTGCTTTTCAACAGAAGCCTCGATCAATTGCCACTTAGGCATGCCACACAGGCAATTCACTCCATGCGTTTGATATCCATCAATATATAACCCCTGAGCTCGTACGTCTCAGAGAAGGGCGTTAAGCAAGAGAATAAATTCTCCGCCGCCAAACAGATATATATTTAATAGAGATCAATCGCACGGACTAAAATCCAATGTCAGACACACAGTCCATTTACAAGTCCGTTCTGGGTCTGAACGAAACCGGAGGCACCTAGTACCCCGCATATCCATCGATCTCCAAGCACGTCTGGACGATCACTAACTGTTTCCATCTTCTTGGGTGTACTGCCCAATCAAGATCATCAGTAATCACCCAAACAACGTGAAGACTTCCGGTCTTCGACCACCGTCTTCATCTTCGACACCACGTCGAATCAGTTATTCAGAATGGGATAAACCCGGTCTTTCTGAATAACTCGCGTATATATTATAAAAGTGTTACACACACACAACATACGCCTCATTCCAATTCAGAATATTCTTTTATTCAAATATTCCTATACTTTGGGAAAAGTTCCCATTAATTTTATCCAAGATAAATTCTTTAAATTTATTCTTTAATCTCCTTTGAATATCAATTCAAACTAGTCGGGATTAGCGAACCACACCGAAGTAATCATTTATTTTATTTCCCAATCCCAACCTATTCATCCCATGAAGTAAAACTGGTAATACTTCATATCTAACACCACAGTGTTATCGGTAAATTCAATTACCATTTCACGTTCAAATCTAATTAAAGATTTAACTATCGCCTGGAGCAAAACTGGTGATACTCCATTTTCGATCATTTCAATCAAATTAAAGATCCATTAAAACTCCACTTAGTTTTAATCTTCGGCTGGGTTAAAGAATCAGTGTCATTTAAAACACGGTTCACGATAAACCCAAAATCACATTCCATTAATTATTGGGTTAAAGAACGAGTGTTATTTAAAACACTGTTCACGATAAACCCAAAAATCAATATCACTTCAATTCCAATTAAATATTATTCAATTGGTACACTTCATTAAATCTAAATAAAAAGATTTAATCTTTTTACAACTGGGTTCAAGAACAGTGTTAGTGAAGACACCATTCACGACAAACCCAAATCACATTTGATATTCAATACAAGGCTCTGAATAGAAAATATATCGGCTTATATTCAATATCAAATTCTACGATTAACAAATGTCGTATTGAAATAACGATATAAATGTATATCTTTCAAATCCCCATAACAACATCTGTATAATCACGAATTCCAACATCAAAATATTCCGAAGACAATTTCGATTCAAATCCACTCCAATGCAATCATTGGAAATTTTGGTTATTTTTAAAACCCTTTTCAAATTCAATTTATTTATTTAAAAATAAATAGAATTATATTTCTAGTTCAAAACTAGTTCATTTCGATAAAAATCTATTTTTATCTTTTCAAATATGGAGTTTTTCATCCCAATTTTTCCCAAATCATTTCTTATGATTTTACACAAATTATTACTATTTTAAATAATTTTATCAAGGCCCGTACAGTCGATTTCCATCAATGGCCATCGAACTGCACTTACAGCGACCTTTTTCAAATTTGATTTGGACATAATTCCAAATCCAACCGTTAGATTTTGAATTTCTAATATTCATTAGAAAGCTCTTTTCGATACGAACCCAACGGTTCCGGTTTTAGGAGAATCCAACGGTCGGATCTCCCGTAATATCCGCTTGAAATAAATGGTCGAAATTCACGAACTGCCGCGGCGCGGTGCGTTCTATTCAGGCCATTATATTATATATATAATATATATAATATATATTTCGTCGATTTCTATTTAAAACGAATTATATAAACAGTTTTAAATTCGTTTCAAAAGCAATTTCAACTTCCATTTCAATTCAATTCAAAATTGAATTCTTCTTTATAAATTCGTTTTAAAATTCATTTCTATTCAATTCAAATTTCAATTCAATTTGAATTCATATTCAATTCAATTCATTTCGAAATCGTTTTCAATTCAATTCATTTCGAAATCGTTTTCAATTCAATTCATTTCGAAATCGTTTTCAATTCAATTCATTTCGAAATCGTTTTCAATTCAATTCATTTCGAAATCGTTTTCAATTCAATTCATTTCGAAATCGTTTTCAATTCAATTCATTTCGAAATCGTTTTCAATTCAATTCATTTCGAAATCGTTTTCAATTCAATTCATTTCGAAATATTTCAATTCAATTCATTTCGAAATATTCGATTTCAAAATTACTTTTTAATGTTCATATTAAAATGAATAAAATCGATATAAATATCGTTCACGTCAAAATGGCGTCAATCTAATCAACACGGCTTCATATATTGATATTTTCAAATATTCCATTTCGAATATTTCTATTTCAAATATTTCTATTTTAAAACTGGAATGAGGCCCAATCAATTACCATATAAAGTTAATTATATGGATCTTCATACAACACATGTATAATAGCATTGGAAAATAATCAACCATCAACCAAAGTGCACTACACTGTATAAGCATCAAATATAGATATCTAACGCTTATAACAGCCTGTCAATCAATCGATCGACATATTTAATCAATCAGGATGAGTGAACTTCAAATTTCATCCCAACACCCGTGTGGGGTTTCAAACAATCAAACACAGATTTTATTTGTGCAGTTGGGCGATGTGTGAAATTTATCGTCCCAATCAATGTCTTTCAAATAGGTGTACACAAACAAACCGTCCGGTTTGTAAATGAATATTTATTTATTCACTTCACGTTAAAAATTATATTTTTAACGATAAAACATTTTATTCAGTTCATTCTTTAAATAAAATGATATTTTTATTTTTCTAACTTATTTTAGGAAATTTCGGCGGCATAACGGCACGATACTAGAAACGGGACAAGGCCTAGCCTTATCCCCGGTCTAGTGAAGGCCCACGCCATTCACACATCAATCAAAATCACCAAACAACTCAATTCAAAACAAATAATCTAACCAACTACACAACCAAACAATTTAACAAACAAGCCATCCATGGTCTGTGGATGACGGGTGTCGGGTGCTACTAAGCACCGTCTGCATCCTAGTATATAAATATATCTAGAAAAGAAATTGAAAGGTGAGAAATTCTCACCGAAAGCTATCCAAGCTCCACGGCACTTCATTTGCAGAAGTCTTCGTCGTTTCGCCTTTTTGTCACCTTCGTTGTCCGCTTTCACTACATATGTAAAAATCGAATTTTTACTTCGCTATTCAATATATAAAAATCGAATTTTTAGTTCGCTATTCAATATATAAAAATCGAATTTTTACTTTGCTATTCAATATATAAAAATCGAATTTTTACTTCGCTATTCAATATATAAAAATCGAATTTTTACTTTGCTATTCAATATATAAAAATCAAATTTTTAGTTCGCTATTCAATATATAAAAATCGAATTTTTAGTTCGCTATTCAATATATAAAAATCGAATTTTTACTTTGCTATTCAATATATAAAAATCGAATTTTTACTTCGTTATTCAATATATAAAAATCGAATTTTTACTTTGCTATTCAATATATAAAAATCGAATTTTTAGTTCGCTATTCAATATATAAAAATCGAATTTTTAGTTCGCTATTCAATATATAAAAATCGAATTTTTACTTCGCTATTCAATATATAAAAATCCATTTCAAAAATATAGATTTCGCATTTTTACATCTAAAATTCGCCTTTTCATATTTAAAAACATCGCCTTTTCATATTTAAAAACATCGCCTTTTCATATTTAGAAACATCGCCTTTTCATATTTAGAAACATCGCCTTTTCATATTTAAAAACATCGCCTTTTCATATTTAAAAACCTCGCCTTTTCATATTTAAAAATATTCATATCTCATAAAGATTATATTTTTTATAGTTCCTACTATGCAAAGATCATATTTTTATCCTTCTACAATATAAAAGATTATATTTTTACTACTTTAAAAATATAAAAATCATATTTTTATAATCGCTATATAGTAAAGACTATATTTTTAATACTTTAAAAATATAAAAATCATATTTTTAATTCTTTTTAAAAATATAAAAATCATATTTTTCCCAAACAAAAAATCAGATTTTTCCTAACTAAAAGTCATATATTTTCCTAGCTAAAAATCAGATTTTTCCATTATTTTAAAAATCCGAAAACTTACAGTTTAACGAAGAAGAGAGGCGCAAGGGGAGGGGAATCACGGCGCTCTCAGGCGAGGTGGGTGGCTGGCCATCGTCGGTCGTCTGCAGGTGGTGGTGGCGCGTTCAGGGTCTTCGCGGTGGTTGCAGTCTTCGTCCATGGGGGGGTTTCGGTTGGGGCTCGGTCGATGGGAGAAGGGAGGCGCTGGACGGAGGGGGGGTTTCGGTCGCTTGGCGGTCGGCGCCGCGAGGGGGGGCTGCGCGATGTTCTTCTTCCCCCTTTTTTTTATTTTGATTCTGAGAAATCGATTAAATGAAATAGGGGGGGTCGGCTGATAAAAGGAGAATATTATTTTATTTTTATTTTTTGAAAAAGTTGACTTTTACATACGACCTCTAAACGAGGCCCACCGCCTGTCGTCCACAGCGTTTTACCCCTATTCCGAACACAATGGGATATGTATCGCAAGCTGATTCGACCGTTTCGATCAGTTTCCGTTAAATTTACATTTAAATCACTATATTGAATTTTAAACGTACATTTCAAATTACCGGGGCCACATACTAACTCTATAAATTCCATAAAAATATTTTCTAGCTTCGTATTGACGATACGGTCCTAACAAAACTAGTTTCGTCGAATTCTGAGACCATTTGAAAAATGGCCAATTTCCAGTCGATTAAAATCAACTAAAACTGGTCAAACGCGTTTTCCTTTGCCACGCTCACATATTGATTCGAAAAATTATGAAATTTGGAATCTAGCAATAACTTGACACTGCGGATCCAACAAAACTGGTTTCGTCGAAATCCGAGGTCGTTTGCAAAATGTCCATTTTTAAGGGCCTGAATTCCATAGCGACTATTCAGAATTTTCAACTGGACATATCTTTTGATTCCCGTTATGAAATTTTGATTATTCGGATTCGTTGGAAAGATATTATCAATTAGATCCCATTATTTTTGGTTTCACTAAAATCCGGATTATTTTGCACCCGGTACATTCAATTGAAGTTTGAAATCGAATTATCGAACTACCGCGCCATTTTCAATTCTATTTATAATTATATATAAATATTTATATTCTAACGACGACGCGTATAAATATATACGTTCGAATTATATTCAAAATAAATTTCTCGTCGATATTATTTAAAATAATTCATTTTAAATAATCAAAATTCGCTAAAATTGACAAAATAAAAATTTCAAACTGGCCCAGAATTTCCGGGTTATTACAATCTCCCCCACTTAAAACTTTTCGTCCCCGAAAAGGAACAAAGTCGAAAGTGGTTTGATTAATCAACTCTACGTTCGATCTGACTTCCATTCTCCAACTTTTCAGTTTTTGAGAATTTTCAAAATTTCAAAAGTTTGGCTAACACCCTAAATTTTTGAAAAATTTCGCCATAACCTCCCCTGCACCGGGAGCATCGGGGAATTTCAAATAGCTTCCCCGGTCGTTCAGATCTCAAAAAGAAAAAGAAAAAGCCAAGCGGCTAGCCAATAGGCTCATAAAATCATCATCACCCAAGCAAAACAGGAAATTATGTAGTAAACATGTACCTATTTGTCGGGCAAACAAATTTTATTCTCTGCTCTAGCCTCCTTGCTATGACCTGTTCAATGTAAGTATATGTATATACAAGCAAATGCGACCAATTTCAATACAATTCATTATCCGATCAAATTAGGAATAATGGTTCAAAATTAGCAAACAAATAAACAACCAACACAAACATCAATCAATTAGTGGATTAACGTTTCAAATTCATAATTTTGATACATAGTCAAAAATCAGATTTTTGATGCCAAATCACAACAATATATTCTAGCTATATTAGTTTTGGTTCTCACACCAGTCTAATGGAAATATATAGAAAATCACACCTTCGAAACTCGAATACCAATTCTGATGATGTCTAGACTATCATCAGAATCGTCTCCGGGCGACTAGAGTGTGACTCTATATCTATCCAATATATTAAAACTTCAAATACACGTGGATCAGACGTATACGCAAAGTCTAAACATACTGGACTGTACAAATTCAATATAAATAAATAATCAAATACGGATAGTTGATTTAAATTTTCAAAACAAATTTTGTTTTCATTTTTAAAAAATATACTCTTCACACTCGTTCTAGGATACTACTGATCCCATCTCTAACGAGTCATTCCATTGGATATTGCTAATCCAATATCTGATGAATTCTTTCGTATGATTCTAATGTGCCTTGTTCTCGAGCTCTGTAAACCAAAGCTCTGATACCAACTGTGACGAGAAGGAATTTCGCTCGATCCGAACCAGTCGCTAAACCGACCCAAACCGTTCGAAAACGCCCTATCGTTGAGAACACGACACAACAGAATGCATACGAAAGAACATTTCACTGTATATCACAACAATGCATCAGATTACAAGAATATACAGAGTATAAATGAATATTACACAGAAATATCAGAGATTTAAATTACATTTAAATACATTGCAGCGGAAAATAATACAATACACAACTAGAGGAGATATACGGATACGAAGCTTTCCGGATATCGTTCCAGCTGTAAACCAGGATCCTGTGAATATAAATCTGCAAAACCGAAACTACTAGCTGCCCGTGTCGAAAATAGGGGCACCCAGAGTTTAGGTTAAAACAATAAACTCCAGGTCAGTCATGTGACTGGTGTGAGAACTAAAACAGTTAATCTTTATTTTAAAGTTAGGTAAATCAAGGGACCACGCCGTATGACACGGAACGGGTTTCCTCCCAAGAATACCAGTGCATAAACAAACAGCGCAATGCTAAATAAAGAAAAATGAAGCTGTTATAAGACCCAGGTCCCATCACACAATGCAACGCAGCCGAGGATTGGGTTTTCCCTTATAACAGCCAAAGAATGCTTGATACGTTTTAAAACAGATTATTTGATACTATAATAAGTGCATAGTGTATAAAACAACTTCACATCATAAGTATCAATCATAGGCGGCATGAATGCCCCATAACACTATGTCGCCATACTAGGCTCTACAAATAAAACCGCACATGTCACGTATTTGGAAATTGGATTTCCGTCTATGAACCGAGGCAAAAGATAGTCCTCACCGTCTTCGAGACTCTCTAGCCCGAGCCTCAGGGTCAGAGCGCATCGACCCTTGGATCGTCAGGGCCGGTCCACCGATGTGGATTAAACTTAAACCCTGAACATGCGTTCCCCCGCCCTATGGGGCGTAAATGAGCCAACGAATGACTCCATCGGACCAGGATCGTCCGATCAAACCGAGGCGCCTCGCAACAGCAACAACCACATAAGTCAAACTCGTCAGGGCGTGTAAAACCACTGACGCCACTTTTTAGCTAGAAGGAAACGCATGCCCTCCCTGAGGTCCTCTCCCGTTTTTGGTTCATACCGGGTGTGATACTCGCGAATCAACGTTACACAAAGCTACGCCACACAGGCCTTGCTTTGATCATCACCACAAGACTTTGCTTTTCAACAGAAGCCTCGATCAATTGCCACTTAGGCATGCCACACAGGCAATTCACTCCATGCGTTTGATATCCATCAATATATAACCCCTGAGCTCGTACGTCTCAGAGAAGAGCGTTAAGCAAGAGAATAAATTCTCCGCCGCCAAACAGATATATATTTAATAGAGATCAATCGCACGGACTAAAATCCAATGTCAGACACACAGTCCATTTACAAGTCCGTTCTGGGTCTGAACGAAACCGGAGGCACCTAGTACCCCGCATATCCATCGATCTCCAAGCACGTCTGGACGATCACTAACTGTTTCCATCTTCTTGGGTGTACTGCCCAATCAAGATCATCAGTAATCACCCAAACGACGTGAAGACTTCCGGTCTTCGACCACCGTCTTCATCTTCGACACCACGTCGAATCAGTTATTCAGAATGGGATAAACCCGGTCTTTCTGAATAACTCGCGTATATATTATAAAAGTGTTACACACACACAACATACGCCTCATTCCAATTCAGAATATTCTTTTATTCAAATATTCCTATACTTTGGGAAAAGTTCCCATTAATTTTATCCAAGATAAATTCTTTAAATTTATTCTTTAATCTCCTTTGAATATCAATTCAAACTAGTCGGGATTAGCGAACCACACCGAAGTAATCATTTATTTTATTTCCCAATCCCAACCTATTCATCCCATGAAGTAAAACTGGTAATACTTCATATCTAACACCACAGTGTTATCGGTAAATTCAATTACCATTTCACGTTCAAATCTAATTAAAGATTTAACTATCGCCTGGAGCAAAACTGGTGATACTCCATTTTCGATCATTTCAATCTAATTAAAGATTCATTAAAACTCCACTTAGTTTTAATCTTCGGCTGGGTTAAAGAATCAGTGTCATTTAAAACACGGTTCACGATAAACCCAAAATCACATTCCATTAATTATTGGGTTAAAGAACGAGTGTTATTTAAAACACTGTTCACGATAAACCCAAAAATCAATATCACTTCAATTCTAATTAAATATTATTCAATTGGTACACTTCATTAAATCTAAATAAAAAGATTTAATCTTTTCACAACTGGGTTCAAGAACAGTGTTAGTGAAGACACCGTTCACGACAAACCCAAATCACATTTGATATTCAATACAAGGCTCTGAATAGAAAATATATCGGCTTATATTCAATATCAAATTCTACGATTAACAAATGTCGTATTGAAATAACGATATAAATGTATATCTTTCAAATCCCCATAACAACATCTGTATAATCACGAATTCCAACATCGAAATATTCCGAAGACAATTTCGATTCAAATCCACTCCAATGCAATCATTGGAAATTTTGGTTATTTTTAAAACCCTTTTCAAATTCAATTTATTTATTTAAAAATAAATAGAATTATATTTCTAGTTCAAAAATAGTTCATTTCGATAAAAATATTTTTTTATCTTTTCAAATATAGAGTTTTTCATTCCAATTTTTCCCAAATCATTTCTTATGATTTTACACAAATTATTACTATTTTTAATAATTTTATCAAGGCCCGTACAGTCGATTTCCATCAATGGCCATCGAACTGCACTTACAGCGACCTTTTTCAAATTTGATTTGGACATAATTCCAAATCCAACCGTTAGATTTTGAATTTCTAATATTCATTAGAAAGCTCTTTTCGATACGAACCCAACGGTTCCGGTTTTAGGAGAATCCGACGGTCGGATCTCCCGTAATGTCCGCTTGAAATAAATGGTCGAAATTCACGAACTGCCGCGGCGCGGCGCGTTCTATTCAGGCCACTATATTATATATATAATATATATAATATATATTTCGTCGATTTCTATTTAAAACGAATTATATAAACAGTTTTAAATTCGTTTCAAAAGCAATTTCAACTTCCATTTCAATTCAATTCAAAATTGAATTCTTCTTTATAAATTCGTTTTAAAATTCATTTCTATTCAATTCAAATTTCAATTCAATTTGAATTCATATTCAATTCAATTCATTTCGAAATCGTTTTCAATTCAATTCATTTCGAAATCGTTTTCAATTCAATTCATTTCGAAATCGTTTTCAATTCAATTCATTTCGAAATCGTTTTCAATTCAATTCATTTCGAAATCGTTTTCAATTCAATTCATTTCGAAATCGTTTTCAATTCAATTCATTTGGAAATATTCGATTTCAAATTTACTTTTTAATGTTCATATTAAAATGAATAAAATCGATATAAATATCGTTCACGTCAAAATGGCGTCAATCTAATCAACACGGCTTCATATATTGATATTTTCAAATATTCCATTTCGAATATTTCTATTTCAAATATTTCTATTTTAAAACTGGAATGAGGCCCAATCAATTACCATATAAAGTTAATTATATGGATCTTCATACAACACATGTATAATAGCATTGAAAAATAATCAACCATCAACCAAAGTGCACTACACTGTATAAGCATCAAATATAGATATCTAACGCTTATAACAGCCTGTCAATCAATCGATCGACATATTTAATCAATCAGGATGAGTGAACTTCAAATTTCATCCCAATACCCGTGTGGGGTTTCAAACAATCAAACACAGATTTTATTTGTGCAGTTGGGCGATGTGTGAAATTTATCGTCCCAATCAATGTCTTTCAAATAGGTGTACACAAACAAACCGTCCGGTTTGTAAATGAATATTTATTTATTCACTTCACGTTAAAAATTATATTTTTAACGATAAAACATTTTATTCAGTTCATTCTTTAAATAAAATGATATTTTTATTTTTCTAACTTATTTTAGGAAATTTCGGCGGCATAACGGCACGATACTAGAAACGGGACAAGGCCTAGCCTTATCCCCGGTCTAGTGAAGGCCCACGCCATTCACACATCAATCAAAATCACCAAACAACTCAATTCAAAACAAATAATCTAACCAACTACACAACCAAACAATTTAACAAACAAGCCATCCATGGTCTGTGGATGACGGGTGTCGGGTGCTACTAAGCACCGTCTGCATCCTAGTATATAAATATATCTAGAAAAGAAATTGAAAGGTGAGAAATTCTCACCGAAAGCTATCCAAGCTCCACGGCACTTCATTTGCAGAAGTCTTCGTCGTTTCGCCTTTTTGTCACCTTCGTTGTCCGCTTTCACTACATATGTAAAAATCGAATTTTTACTTCGCTATTCAATATATAAAAATCGAATTTTTAGTTCGCTATTCAATATATAAAAATCGAATTTTTACTTTGCTATTCAATATATAAAAATCGAATTTTTACTTCGCTATTCAATATATAAAAATCGAATTTTTACTTTGCTATTCAATATATAAAATCGAATTTTTAGTTCGCTATTCAATATATAAAAATCGAATTTTTAGTTCGCTATTCAATATATAAAAATCGAATTTTTAGTTCGCTATTCAATATATAAAAATCGAATTTTTACTTTGCTATTCAATATATAAAAATCGAATTTTTACTTCGCTATTCAATATATAAAAATCGAATTTTTACTTTGTTATTCAATATATAAAAATCGAATTTTTAGTTCGCTATTCAATATATAAAAATCGAATTTTTAGTTCGCTATTCAATATATAAAAATCGAATTTTTACTTCGCTATTCAATATATAAAAATCCATTTCAAAAATATAGATTTCGCATTTTTACATCTAAAATTCGCCTTTTCATATTTAAAAACATCGCCTTTTCATATTTAAAAACATCGCCTTTTCATATTTAGAAACATCGCCTTTTCATATTTAGAAACATCGCCTTTTCATATTTAAAAACATCGCCTTTTCATATTTAAAAACCTCGCCTTTTCATATTTAAAAATATCCATATCTCATAAAGATTATATTTTTTATAGTTCCTACTATGCAAAGATCATATTTTTATTCTTCTACAATATAAAAGATTATATTTTTACTACTTTAAAAATATAAAAATCGTATTTTTATAATCGCTATATAGTAAAGACTATATTTTTAATACTTTAAAAATATAAAAATCATATTTTTAATTCTTTTTAAAAATATAAAAATCATATTTTTCCCAAACAAAAAATCAGATTTTTCCTAACTAAAAGTCATATATTTTCCTAGCTAAAAATCAGATTTTTCCATTATTTTAAAAATCCGAAAACTTACAGTTTAACGAAGAAGAGAGGCGCAAGGGGAGGGGAATCACGGCGCTCTCAGGCGAGGTGGGTGGCTGGCCATCGTCGGTCGTCTGCAGGTGGTGGTGGCGCGTTTAGGGTCTTCGCGGTGGTTGCAGTCTTCGTCCATGGGGGGGTTTCGGTTGGGGCTCGGTCGATGGGAGAAGGGAGGCGCTGGACGGAGGGGTGGCGAGGGGGGGTTTCGGTCGCTTGGCTGTCGGCGCCGCGAGGGGGGCTGCGCGATGTTCTTCTTCCCCTTTTTTTTTTATTTTTTTTATTTTGATTCTAAGAAATCGATTAAATGAAATGGGGGGGGGGGGGGGGGGTCGGTTGATAAAAGGAGAATAATATATTATTATTATTATTTTTTTTGAAAAAGTTGACTTTTACATACGACCTCTAAACGAGGCCCACCGCCTGTCGTCCATAGCGTTTTACCCCTATTCCGAACACAATGGGATATGTATCGCAAGCTGATTCGACCGTTTCGATCAGTTTCCGTTAAATTTACATTTAAATCACTATATTGAATTTTAAACGTACATTTCAAATTACCGGGGCCACATACTAACTCTATAAATTCCATAAAAATATTTTCTAGCTTCGTATTGACGATACGGTCCTAACAAAACTAGTTTCGTCGAATTCTGAGACCATTTGAAAAATGGCCAATTTCCAGTCGATTAAAATCAACTGAAACTGGTCAAACGCGTTTTCCTTTGCCACGCTCACATATTGATTCGAAAAATTATGAAATTTGGAATCTAGCAATAACTTGACACTGCGGATCCAACAAAACTGGTTTCGTCGAAATCCGAGGTCGTTTGCAAAATGTCCATTTTTAAGGGCCTGAATTCCATAGCGACTATTCAGAATTTTCAACTGGACATATCTTTTGATTCCCGTTATGAAATTTTGATTATTCGGATTCGCTGGAAAGATATTATCAATTAGATCCTATTATTTTTGGTTTCACTAAAATCCGGATTATTTTGCACCCGGTACATTCAATTGAAGTTTGAAATCGAATTATCGAACTACCGCGCCATTTTCAATTCTATTTATAATTATATATAAATATTTATATTCTAACGACGACGCGTATAAATATATACGTTCGAATTATATTCAAAATAAATTTCTCGTCGATATTATTTAAAATAATTCATTTTAAATAATCAAAATTCGCTAAAATTGCCAAAATAAAATTTTCAAACTGGCCCAGAATTTCCGGGTTATTACACCAAGAAATGCAATTGAAGTCCGAAGCTTTCTTGGGCTAGCCGGTTTTTACCGAAAGTTCATTAGAGATTTCGCGAAAATCTCAGCTCCACTCACAAGGCTAACAAAGAAGAATCTAGCGTTCGCTTGGGATTTGGATTGTGATATTGCTTTCCAACGCTTAAAAAGGGCTATTACAACCGCCCCAGTTCTGACTTTGCCTGATGGAAGCAAGATGTTCACAGTAAACATGGATGCTTGTGGTACGGGACTAGGCGCTGTTCTAATGCAAGAAGGGAAGGTAGTTGTAACAACCCGCAAATTCTGAACCAATTTAAAAATTTATTTTAGAAAATTTTAATGAATTTTAAGGTTATAATATAATTTATTATTAATAATAATGGCTAGAATTTATTTTAATCGATGTTAAAACAAATAAATTTAATTTAAATATAAAAGGAGTTAGAAATGGCGCGGTAGTTTGAAAATTTGATTTTGAACTTTAACTGAATGTACAGGATTCAAAATAAATCAGAATTGAGTGAAACCAGAAATTTTTAAATATGTTTAATCATATCTTTCTAACGAATCTGAAAAATTGAAATTTCATAGCGGAAGTCAAAAATTATGGCCAATTCAATTTTTAGAAAGGTCGGTGTAGAATTTATATATATATGGCCCGAAAGGCCACTTTTCACATATGAAGGAATTTCGACTCAAAACCACTTCCATTGAGTCTGGAATGACGTTTCTGCATTGAAAAACAGTAAACACTTATATATTTTGAGTTTCGGAAATTATTTGTTTAAAAATGTATTTTTAATATTAAATATATTAGCCTTGAAAATAGTCAATTTTTAAACGATCTCTGTTTTCAACGAAACCACTTTCATTGGAACCGGAATGTCATATTATTGCTAGGTTTCAATTTTTAGAATTTTTCGATTTAATATGTGAGCGTGGCGAAGGAAAATGTGTTTGGTCGATTATAGTCAAATTTGATCGACTGAAAAATAGCCATTTTTTCAAACAGTGTCAGAATTCGACGAAATTAATTTTGTTAGGACCGTATCGTCATAACATATACAAATATATTTTTTCTGGATTTTTATGAGTCCTTTTGTGGCCTCGGTGAATTTATTTATGCAGACAAATTAAATTAATAAAGGAATTAAATATTAAATTAAATAATACAGGACACATACAGCCGTTTGGGCTGACGGTACCGGTCCCGTTGGGTCCGGAATATGGGCTATTAGCTAGGGTCAACTTTGTTTGGACTGGAATCAGCACGGTTTGAAAGATTTGGATTTATTTGTAAAAATACACAAAAATCAATATAAAAAAAGGAAAAACCCTAACATCTAAAACACTATTCATTGTCTCCTTCGTGGCCGCCGCCCCCCTTGAATCAATGGCCGAATTTGCTCCTCTTTCTTCCCTTAAGTTCTCCCTCTCCTCCAAGAATTAGACCACATTTTCTACACCATTTCAAAGCCCTTGATCTCCTCCACGATTCCATACCATCTGATCGCCCTCTGGAGCCACCATCACCGAACCACCCGAACCCAAACACGCCGCATATAGCCGCCGTAGGCCCCCCTAGCCATGACCGAGCTCGGCCAAACACCCCCCCCCCCTCGTGCGCCTCTCCGAGCTCCCCAGCGTGACATCCTCCGATCGGCTTCTCAACTCTTGTAGTGGCCGCAATCGTGAACCCTAGTATTGAACATTAGGAAGAGGTGTCGGTCTGTAGTGTCTGATAGGGAAGAAAGGGTATTTACTTTATTAATTTATTAATTTATTAATTTAAATTGTTTTAAAACTTCAATTTATCATATCTAACTCGTTTCAATTCGAAATTCGATGATTTCAGCGGCGTTGTAATCGTGTGACTGAGATCTACGCATCTAAACTGACTGGAGTTGATTCTGAATAGTTTGAATTTTGGCCAAAAATCTTCAACGACTGTGAGAATTTCTGATTTTAACATTTAATTAATTAAATAAATTGTTTTATTGCTGTTAAACGTCTGTTTGTGTGTTATATATGCAGAACTGTGATGTAGTGAATTTTTGTCTGTGATTTGATGAATTGGTTTGTAATGTATTGCTTGGATTTGTTATTGTATGAATAGATATGTATTAAATCAACACATATGCTACATATATGATTTGTTGTGTTAGAAGCGACGACAACAAAATCTTCGTTTTGTTAATTAGAAAAGTATAAAAAAATATTCATTTTGTTAACAGAAAAATATGGGAAACATTTAATATTCTTTTTATGTTAAAGGAAAAACTTAGAAAAGTGGCTAAACATAAAATATTCTTTATGTTAAATAAAATGTTAGAAAGGATTTAACATAGGGTTGAAAAGAGATTATTTTATTTACATTTTTAGTAAATTGTAAAATTTAAAATGATATTTTTATTTACATTTTATATATGTAAATAAAAACCTGAATTTGGGAAAGGCATTTTTGTTTAACATTGTTTTTGTTAAATGGAAGAACAAGATCAAACAATACATTTTATTTGAACAATTTACTTTTGAATAAAAGAACCATTCTTTTATGTGTGTTTTTCAACACAAATAATAACATAGAAATTGAACCATTCTATTATTTGTCCCTCGACACAAATATTAACATTGAAATTAAATTGCTTCTTTTCATTTGTGTATTCAACACAAATATATCATAGAATTGGAGTCACCTTTATTTGTGTCTTCATCACAAATATGAACATTGAAATAAAGTTATTTTTTTTATTTGTGTTTTCAACACAAATATTACATAGTAAATAAAGCTATTCTTTCTATTGTGTTCTTAACACAAAAATATGCATAGCAAATAAAGTCAATCTTTTTATTTGTGTTTCAACACAAATATATGCTTAGAAATAAAATCATTCTTTTTATTTGCATTTACAATGCAAATATTACAAAGAAATATAAGTTTTACTTTTTATTTGCATTCCACCATGTAAATAAAATGTTGGAAATGAAAGTACACTTTTTTTTTATTTGCATTCAACAATACAAATAAATATAGAGATTAAAAGTTCACTTTTCATTTGCATCTCACAATGCAAATATTCTTTGAAAATAGAAATTGTTCTTTTATTTGCTTTTTCAAATGCAAATATACTTTGAAATAAAAACTGTCCATTTATTTGCATTTTCAAATGTAAATATACATTGAAATTCAAGTTTATTCTTTTATTTGCATTTAATAATGTAAATAAACATTAAAAATAAAATTTGTTCTTTTATTTGCATTCACAAATGCAAACACATATTGGAAATAAAGTTTTGTTCTTTTATTTGCATTCACAAATTCAAACACATATTGGAAATAAAGTTTTGTTCTTTTATTTGCATTCGCAAATGTAAACTAGTTTTGAAAATAAAGTTTGTTCTTCTATTTACATTCAGCCATGCATATATATATAGAAAATAGAAATTGTTCTTTTTTTTGCATTTACCAATGCAAAATGTTTACTGAAAACAAATTATTCATTTGCATTCACCAATGCAAATACGGACATCTATTGAAAATAAAGTTTATTTCTTTGTTTGCATTTATCAATATATATATATATATGTGCATTGAAAATTAAGGTTTTTTCTTTTATTTGCATTTAGCAATGTAAATATTCAATGAAACTATAGTCTATTTTCTTTATCTACATTTTCCAACCCCAATGTACACACTTTTATACATTTAACAGAATTTGTTTAAATTATACTTTGAAAATAAATTTTGTTCTCTTATTTACATTCACTAATGTAAATAAAATTTATAAACAAAACTATTCTTTGTTTGCTTTCACAAATGTAAATGCTCATTTAAATAAAATTTGTTCCTTTTATTTACATTCAATAATGTAAATACACTTTGTAAATGAGGTTCTTTTTACATGCACACAAATATACTTTTGAATAAAATAAAAGTCACATTGGTTATCTGCATTCCTTGTTGCAAATAAAACCTTAAAATAATGTTCATCTTTGTTTGCAATTCATTAATGCAAACAAATCATCAGATTGGAAATTATATTCTTGATTTATAATTTTGATATGAATAAAGATTGTTTGAAATAAAGGATAGAATTTAAAAGTTACATTTTAATAACTAAACATTCACATTTTTATCATTAAAGTAGAATAGACAAAAACACTCATTTTGTCTAAATTAAAAGAATGAAACAAAATATAGCATTGCCATATTTTATCAGAATTGAAACACAAATTATTCACTTCTGTAAATTTATATTAGTTAAAACCAATCATTCATTTTTGTTAATTTACATTAGTTAAAAATAATTATTCATTTTAGTCAATTTATACTAGTTAAACCAAATTATACATTTTGTCAGAAATATTCATTTTTGTCAAAATGAATTAGTTGAAGCAATTTATATAAAGATATATATATATATATATATATATATATGTTTGGAAAGATATATACTTGTCAAGATAGGTTAGTTAAATCAAAATATTTATCCTTTTGCCTCATTAGAATTGCCAAAACAAAATAACCATTTTTGTTTAGAGTCTAAATTAGCAAAATAGAAATTGTCAATAGGGACAAAGTTATTATGCTTATTCATTCATTGCAATAGAGATATTTTCTAGTCATCATTATATGTATTGTGTATTACACTCCCATTCACAAGTTACCCGACTTGTGTATGTGATTGGGACGATAATTTTCACACGTCGCCCAAGTGCACAAATTAGTTTATCATTTGTTTGTTGGTTGAAACCCCACACGGGTGTTGGGATGAAAATTTATATACACTAATCCCAATATTTAATTGTTTGTTGATCGTTAGACCGACAGACTGTGATGAGCGTTATTATTTAATTTTAACGCATACACAGTGGAATTTACACTTTGGATGTAAATGGATGATTTGATGATGTGTGTGAAATCCATGTAATCCAAATTAGATGGTAAATGTTTGAGTCGCATTTTGATTCAGGTGTTCTTTTAAATAAGAATATTTTTACATTAGAAATCCTTTTTATATAAGGTGTATATATTTTCATAATATATTTTTAATCAACTATATGTTAAAACAAAGAATATTTGTAAAAGATAAAGATTTGTAATATAAAGAATACTTTTCATTTAGAGTCTTTATATAATGAATATTTTTATGATTATGTTAAAATATGTTTTTAAAGGGTTACTAGCATTTGCAATTATATTTTGGTGATATGAAATAAATTGAGATGTGAAGTGGATTTATCATGGGCGATGTTTTAAACGACATTTTTCCTTTAATCCAATTTACATTGAGATTATTATTTGGAATTTATAAATCTATTTTATAGATTTAAAAAGGCATTTTCTAAAAATCAAGTTTTTCCAATTTAATATATTAAATAGTAATTAAGTGGAAATTTGATTGGTGATAATCGAAATGGGCTTCTGTAAAAGAAGACCAATATTATATATGGAATTTAAGAGGCATTGCCGTTATTCCATTTATATTATTAGTCTGATACAGAAATCTATATCGATTATGTATTGATTTGATTTCTGTGGAATTTCATATTTTGGAAATTGATTTATAGATTTTATTTTCAGAGTTTATCTTTGATAAAATTAATGCGAATCTTTTAAATTGAATATCTTATTAAAAGAATATTCTGAGTTGGAATGTGGCGTAATGTGTGATTTTCCAATATTTGCTTTTTAATCCCAAAATACGCGAGTTATTCAGAAAGATCGGGTTTAGCCCATTCTGAATAATCATCACGACGATCAAGAGTCGAAGACGAAGACGGTGATTGTAGACCGAAGGTTTTCACATCGTTGGGATGATGATGACTGGTATCTTGAATTGGGATTGGCCTTCCAAGGCAAGGTATTTGGTAATGATCGTTCAAACGCATTTGGAGATCGACGGACATGTTGTTTCGCTCAGACCCGGAGCGGACTTATAAATGGATTGCGTGTCTGACATTGTATTCATTTCTACCGTGTTTGTTGAATGCTACTAATTATATATTTCTGTTTGGTGGTGAAGAATTTATTCTTTACTTATCACCCTTCTCTAAGACGTATGAGCTTAGAGGTTATATATATATATATATTGGTAGATGATCAATAATATGGTAGGGTCTGACAATGTGACATGCTAAGATACAAATGATCAAGGCTTTGTTGAAAAGTAGGCCTTGTGGTTGATGATCAAAGCACGGTCTCCTTAGGCATAGCTTTGCGTATATCGTGACTTCGCGAGCCTCACACCCCGGTATGAGTCAAAAACGGGATATGGACCGTAGGGAGTGCACACGTTTCTTTCTAGCTAGGAGTGGTGTTTGGGCTTTAACACGGCCCGGCATTTTACTTATGTCGATTATGGATTGAGGTACCTCGGGTTTTTATAGGCCGGAAGTGGTCATATTATAGGTCCAAAGGGACCGGGGAACGTGTGTTCAGGCATAACTAATCCACTACCATTAGGTAGGGACCGGCCCTACCGCATCCAAGGGTTCACTGCAGGGGATCCTGAGGCATTTGCTAGAGTGTCTCAAATCGGAAGAGGATGATCCCTAGCCTCGATCTCATGATGGAAACCCAATTCTCAATACGCCCTTGCGGTTTTGATTGTATAACTAGTACGGCGACATAGTATATGGTATCTATGTCGTCTAGGATTGATATTATATTTGAATGTTTTAAATATATATATATACACACTAAAAATAATATCGTTTTTACGTATCAAGCATCTTTTGACCATTATAAGGTAAAACCCTATCCTCTGGTGTGCGTTGCAATGTGTGATGGGACCTGGGTCTTATAATGGTTTCATTTTTCTAAAAAGCATTACGTTATTTGATGATTTACTTTATTTATGCACTGGCAATCCAATGGAGTAAACCCGTTCCGCGTTAGCGGCGTGGTCCTGTGATTAGCTTACTTATTAGATAAGTTAAGTATAGAATTCTCACACCAGTCCCACGACTGACCTGTAGTTTGTTTCACTTTGCAAACTCGGGTGCCCTCTTTCCACACGGGCAGTCGAGTAGCTTTCTGCAGATATAGTTAAGCAGGATCCTGGATTGAAGTCTGAAGCTGGGCCCAGAATATTGATGGCTTTCCGCTGAGATTAGTTCCGCTGCAATGTATTTAATTTATTGTAAATGTATCTTCCGCTGTATTATTTATCAATGTACTCTGATATATTCTGTACTCTGATGTAACATTTGTTATTGATGTTATAAAAGTCTGTGTTGTTGTCCTAATGTGTTGTATGCCCAAAGTTAACGTACGCGGGTTTTGAACGGTCTTGATCGATCTTGCGATCGATTGGGGTCGGGAAAAATTCGGGTCGTTACAGTAGTAGCTTATGGTGGAAGACAAATGAAAATTCATGAAAAGAACTACCCAACCCACGATCTTGAGTTGGCCGCCATCGTCTTTGCGCTTGAGTCTTGACGCCATTATCTCCCAGGTGAGAAGTTCGATTTATATACTAACCATAAATCGTTGAAGTATCTTTTCTCGTAGAAATATCTTAACTTGAGGCAGCAAAGGTGGATGGAGTTCCTTGCCTCGTATGACTTTGAGATTTCCTATACTCCTGGCAAGGGCAACATAGTAGAAGATGCCTTGAGTAGAAAGAAGCTGGCCTTAAGCGCTCTCTTTGTAGAAAGGCAAAGTTTAGAGTATATTGCCAGTTTTGACTTTAGGCCCTCCTCTGATTTTGTACCTGGTTTGTTGGCATCACTAGAAGTACGGCCCACTCTTTTAGACTCAATAGGGATCGCACAACGTGAAGACCCTTAGCTTGTGGGTGTGATTGATAAACTAATCAGGGATGAAACTTCCAGTCCCTCAATATGTACTCCATCGATGATAAGGGTTGGCTGAGGCGAGATGGAGGACTATGCATCCCACAAGCAAGGGATTTAGTAAAGATGGTTCTCGAGGAAGCACATCTTTCCAAGATGACAATACACCCAGGTGGAGACAATATGTACAAAGACGTAAAGAGAGTTTTCTTTTGGAGTGGCATGAAAAAGGATGTGGCAGATTTCATTTCTAAGTGTGTGATATGCCAACAGGTCAAGGCGGAACAAAAGAAGCCTAGAGGACTGCTTCATCCTCTAGAAGTCCCGCAATGGAAGTGGGATAGCATTTCAATGGACTTCATTGATGGGTTGCCTAGGTCAAGAAGGGGCAATACTAGCATTTGGGTAATAGTGGACAGGCTCACAAAAAGCGCCCACTTTATACCCATCAAGAATAGAAGGACTGGCTCGTCTCTAGCATCTCATTATCTCAAGGAAATAGTTCGACTCCATGGAATACCCTCCAACATAGTGAGTGACCGAGATCCTATCTTTACAAGCGAATTTTGGTGGAGTCTACAAGAAGCGTAGGCACACAGTTATGCTTGAGCATAGCCTATCACCCCCCAAACTGATGGTCAGACGGAAAGTGTGAACAAAGTATTAGAAGATCTTCTGAGACTGTGCGTTCTTGACTTTGGAGGGACATGAAAGGATCATCTTCCTTAGTGGAATTCGCCTACAACAACAGCTACCAAGCCACTATCGACATGGCGCCCTTCGAAGCTTTGTATGGAAGAATGTGCCGATCACCAACTTGTTGGTGGGAGTCTACAGACAAGCTTATACTTGGGCCATACATAATTAGAGAGACTTCGGAAAAAGTGGACCTGATACGAAGGAGAATGAAGAATGCCCAAGATAGACAGAAATCCTACGCAGACAAAAGAAGGACCGACCTTGAGTTTGAGGTTGGGGACAGGGTTTTCCTTAAGGTATCTCCTTTAAGGAACGTCGTTCACTTTGGATCCGCAGGGAAGCTAGCACCAAGATTTGTAGGGTCGTTCCCTATCATCGAGAGGATTGGGAAGATGGCTTATAGAGTAGAGCTGCCCAAAAGGTTGGCTGGAATTCACAATGTCTTTCACGTTTCTCATCTCCGGAAATGTTTACATGAATCCGCGGAAGTGGTGGAGCCAAGCATTCTACAAGAAGCCGAAGTGGAATGCGAAGCAACTATGAGGAGAGTTCCAACCCGCATCTTAGGAACTGAGGTGAAAAAGCTGTGCAACTGCGAAGTCAAGCTTGTCAAAGTTCAGTGGAGCGACGCCGAGGAAGACGCGACTTGGGAAACTGAGGACAGAATACGCGCGGCCTACCCTTTTCTTTTTTAGGGTACATCTTTGATTTATCTTTTTCCTTAAGTTGTGCTTGTATCTATCTTTTTAGGTATATCTCCTCGATATTATCCTTTATCCTTAGGTAGAAACCCCTTTGGATGTAAACATGTAATTGAAACATGTTATGGTTGATGGCTGCAAGCGGTTGCAAGTGGTTGCTAGTGGTTGCTCGTGGATGCATATACACACACAACCTAGGTTTTAGATCGGCTCAGTCACTTCATATTGCATATCCATATATGTATTCATATTTGTATGTGGTTGAAACTTGATATACTATCATATGGATGTCGCATTTATATGAATGATTGCGCACTCATGTAGAATTATGAGTAGGAAAAATTTGCATACATAATGGATTCATGACACTTACATGATTCGCATTAAGGAGGTAACTGAATCAGTAGATCGCCTAAATTTTGCATTAGATAAGGACATATACACACACTATGCATATGATCATAAAGCATTAGAAGTCTTTTAAGGACAATGGACGCATGTGTTTGTTGGTTGAGTTGATGGGAGATTGGATGTTAGGATATACGTTCTTTCAGACTTGAAGATTTCAGGGATGAAATCCTTTAAGGAGGGGAGAATGTAACACCCTGAATTTTTTGTTAATAGTAAATTAACAAATTAAAGTATAATTAATTCTAAATAATAGAATTAAGGTAAACGGGTTATGCCATTGCGTTTGTCTTGGAATTCTGCTTGAGATAGAGTCCGAGTTTGCGTAAATCAGACCCTATATGAAGGAGTTATGATCTCCGGAAGCTTCAGAATTCGATTTAAAATTCAAACAGTTGAAAAACAAGTTCAAAATTCAAATCTGGACCAGAACTGGGCTGGGTGGGAATTTTCCCGCCCAGGACCAAGGTCGACCAGGAGGTCGACCTGGGAATGGACCTGGGTACCCAGGTCGACTATGTAGTCGACCTGGGGGTCGACCTACCCAGTCGACCTAGTCAGGCCCTGGCTGGCCTGGTCGGGTTCTTGTCGAATTTCTGAGCTCTGGTGTGTCACTAGGGCTGACTTGTCACTTGCTGATTGGCTTCTCTTGAGATGGATGGCCTTGATTAACTCTAGCTTCATCGACCGCTCTAATTAGTTTGAAATTCTATATAAATAACCTTAGTCTCAACCTAAATTCACATAAATAAAATAGTGATAGAGCCGTCATGCTGCTAGAAGGAAGCCAAGAGTAACCTCAACCTGAAGGAAGATTAGAGACGAGCAAAAATAAAGTAAAAACAAGATTCAAACAACGTTTGTCTACCCAAAGGAAAGCATTGCAAATTCAGAACTCAGAATCTAGAATTCAAGTTCATCGTTTGTTGTAAGTATAGTGATAATTCCAATGGGAATAAAATTAAGATTTGATTCGATGTAAAATGGAAATGGAATTGTGCTATTGTATAATGACGATGTTAATTCATATCTTTGTGTTGTAATGATTGTGTTATGAATGGTTTTGGGATGTTTGTGGTATAATTGAGTTGATGTTGGATCCATTAGAATGTTTGTGGATTAATCTAGTTGATGTTGGATCTATTCAAATTCACATACAAGTCATTTGGTTCATATCTACACCTATATGTTTAGGTGATTATGACAAGTTATATGTTGTACAATAGAACTTCTATGCCTAAATGATTAAGTTCACATACATGCTCATATGTTTATACAAAAGTGTCAAGTTCATATTTGGATCCATGCCAAGATCCATTTTAATACAAGTTTCATGTTATAGTAGTAAACATGATTGGATCTAGTTCACACATGTGATAAAATTATACATACTTTATGGACATGTCATATTCTTGTCATATGCTAGTGATGTTCGATGTTACGCCTAGATCTAAACATGTTTATACTTATGTTGTCCAAATCATATGCTAATTCATGTGACACCTATTTAGTTAGACCCCTATTTCAATGCAAGTTCACATATATGTAAGTTAATTTAGCCTATGTTGCAAATTCACATATATGTATGTTGATTTAGCCTATGTTGCAAGTTCACACTTATGATGTTCATATTGACTATGCCAAAAATGCCAAGTTTACACCTATGTCATGTTTATGTTAATAAATGCCAATTTTGTGTACGCTAAATTAGGCTAAGTTTTTAGCCTAATATTATATGTTAAAAATCATGCGGACGAAAAATTAGGCTAAGATTGTTAGCCTAATATTTAGACGGGGTTGGGATAAAATTGGTAATTATAGGAAACTTGACATAAATTGGTGGCATTTAAATGGTATAAATCCTTATACCAAAAATGATGAACTTGGAAAGTGGGCCACAACATTCAATTGTTAACAAATTTACATATAACAAGTAATAGAGACAAATATGTAAATTTAGAAAATACGAGTATGCTGAAAGGGGTCGAGTGTATACGACCTAAGCAGGATCTTAATATGGCTATGCGAAATGTATGTGATAACTTAAGTTATTCAATAGTTATGCGAATAAATATTCGCAAACAAGATATATATCATAAATAAATATAAATGCAGTAAAGTAAAGTACAGTAGAGTAACCACACCAGGATTTTTATACTGGTTCAGACTTCCCGTCCTACGTCCAGTCCCGAAGCTCCTCTTCGGTTTTTCACTAACCAACACCCTCTCTTCACCTGGAGGAACAGGTTCACAATACCGGAGCAGCTGAACGGGATTTCACGCCTCAACAACACTGAGGACTTCAACACTTGCCTCTTATATCACCAAGGACTTCAAATCAGACGAACAACAATTATTTGACAATGTGTGTTCTTTACAACACGGATTTGTCTTTTATAGTACACCCTTCCTATAATCTTATCCTCAAATATGATTTGATGTTTGTGAAGATTTGGAAGTCAATTATCGTGTTGAATCTCAAGTGTATTAAATAGGCTTGGAGATTCAAACGATAATATATTGAATTTGAGTGCTTTTTGAATGCAAAGAATATCTAGAAAGTAAGACCAGAAATTAGAGCAAGAATTGGTGATTTGAATGATGATTCAAGATGTATTTATAGTGAATGAGGAGCTGTAGTCATTGATGAAGAATTGCAATGAAAAGTAATGATTTTTGTTGAAGAGAAATGGATACAACTCTTGATGAAAGAAGATGGCTTTTCGAAAGGTTGCTTGCTGTTTGAAAAGCTGTTGACAGGTCGAAATTGACAGGTAGAAAGGTATTTGAATATATATATATATACGTTATGTTCATGAATGGACATTTGCTTGCATTTTTCCCGAAAGAGGTAGACAGGTTGAAAATAACAGGTAGACAGGTTTTGTCTCTGTCTTGAAAAAGGTAGGCAGGAAAAAATTTGTAGGTAGACAGGTTTTGTCTCTGTCTTGAAAAAGGTAGACAGGAAAAAATTTGTAGGTAGACAGGTTTTGTCAACTTCACAGAAAATGTGTATTTATGTATATATTCAAAAATGATGAAGAGTATGATTATTTGAGGATAGATTTTAACATTTATAACTCTAAATAATCAACTTCTAACTTACGAAAACATTGATTTTTATTTTTGTCGATCATGAAGCTCCTTCTTGTCATTAATCAAAATATGCTATGAAACCTTTGACTCAACATTCTCCCCCTTTTTGATTGATGACAATATAGCTTGATATTATAATCTCCATCGTTCTCTCCCGCTGTATATATGCTCCCCCTGAAATATAACTAAACTTCTTATGATCTTTATTGCACCTTTATATGTTGTCATCGATCAAAATCCTTGTCTCAACATTCTCCCCCTTTTTGATTGATGACAACACCTTGGATTTTGTCCCTCTGAATATAAAGCTCCCCCTGAATTTCTGCAACATTTGTTAGTTCATACTATAAATAATCTTACCTTTTTATTCATGCATTAACAAATGTTAGCATACATTTACTATTACCATGTTAAGCACATAATTCTAAATGATAGTTTATGATATGAATCATCATAAGAGAAAATATTTCTCCCCCTTTATCATCGATTAAAAAGAATAAAAATCATAGTAATCGAAAGATAATTATAGAACAGTTATTAGATATTGAATCATGTGATTTTCTTCCCTTGTATATGATCTCCTTCTGAGTGTTAGAACTAATTTTCCTGCATATACAATAGTACAAGCACTTTCACCCCATAAAAAATACGAGAATATGGCACCAAAATCCACTTTTCTTTGTTCTTAAGTGGGACCTGAAAAAATATGATTAAGTCCATGGTTCCCACCTTTTTATGGGGTCCTAAGAGTTAGGTCTTAGGAGTCCAAACCCATAAGGGTCCGGTATCCCCTTTATATAAATAATTTGGATTATGATGCACAGAATTCAAAAAAAAATTGAATGTACTTGTTCCTAATCAAATTGTTATTTGTTTTAGGAACCCATATTTTTATAGATTTGATATTCTTCTTTTGAAATTTCACAATCGGTTTTGGTTTGGAATACAATAAACTAAGATTTTTCTTAGCTTTAGTTTCTTGTACTATTTTATTTTTGCTTTTTCTTTTGTTGCCAAGATGTTTCTTGATATCTTGTTTCTTATATCCCAAACCTTGTTTATTCTTAGCAGATTGTGAACTTTCAATATTTTTTGTTAAATTTTCTCGATCTTTGTTAAAGTTAGAAACATTTTGAGTAATATCGTCTAACTTTGTTTGTAAACTAGCTTTTCAAGGTCTAACATTTTGACTTTTGCCTTAAGCTCATGATTTTCGATAGTAAGAGCATCATTTTTCTCTTTTTGAGTTTCAATTTCTTGACTCAAAAGAGATAGTTGAGAATCAATATTAGATGATGATTGTTGAGCTTTTTCAAGTTCCTCCTCTAATATTTTCTTCTCGTCTTTTAACATATCTCGTTCAAATTCTGCTCTACTTAAATCTGCTTGAGCTTGTTTGCATTGTCGTTTCATATCTTTGAATTTAAATATTAATTCAGCATTAATATCAAGAACTTCTTCAAAAGAAGGAATTTGTACCTCATCTTCTGTTGCCATGAAACATATATTCGCTTGTTCATTATCTGAGTCACTTTCACTATCAGATGAAGATGAGTCTGAATCATCCCATGTTACTGAGAATGTTCGTTTCTTTGACTTGTCTTTCTTGTATTTGAATTTGTCATTTTCTAACTTTTTCTTTTGTTCTGGACAATCATTTTGCATATGCCCCTTTTTATGACAATTGAATCATTCTATACTTGAAGATGATGGTTTATTTGAACCGTACTTCTTTTTATTGTATCGACTAGCCTTTCGTTGCTTTAAGAATTTCTTGAATCCTTTTGCAATGAACACTAGATCATCATCTTCGGAATCTGAGTTGTCCTCATCTTTTTTAGCATGAAAAGCTACATTTTTCTTTTCTTCTTTTTGTTCTTTTCTAGCCTGCTAGTTAGCTTCATAGGACATTAGATTTCCCATCAATTCATCTGGCTTCATGGTGGAAAGGTCATTAGCTTCTTCAATCGTTAATACTTTTCCTTCTCATTCACTAGTCAGAGAATGTAGGACTATTGAAACAACATCAAAATATGAATACTTTTTTCCTAAACCAATGAGTGCATGATGAATAGTTTGAAATCGTGAATACATCTCATTGATTGTTTCATTCGGCTTCATTTTGAAATTGACTTTTTAACATAGCTATTTTTGCTTGTTTAACCTTGTTAGTACCTTCATGAGTAGTTTTTAGCGTTTTCCAAATTTGATCCATTTTGACATGGTTATTTATCATTTTGGTATGTTTATGGTTGATGTTATATGTTGCTATGACTGTTTGGTATAATTTATGATTGCTTAAAATAGTTAGATTAGTCGAAAACGTCGTCGTGTGGCATAAAACAATTGTTGGAAAGGCTGCAGAAAATGATGCAGGAACCAGAACGGATCGCCATACCCGTTTGTGACCAGGGTATCATGACCCGAACCGGAGCACCACCCTTCTCCGAACCGAACTGCGTCGCAAGCTACATGCTCCACGAGTTGGACCCTAATTCTCCTCACAATCCGCTCTAACATCCGAGCCCGAACCAGGTGTCCTGAACCGAAGCATCACGATCTGATGCCATGAAGCCACAAGCCAGAGCTTGGAGCCACGACCTAGAGTCACGACCTGAACCAGTGGGGGAAGCCGACCCGACCCGATGCAATGACCATGAACCCAGTGAGGCACCACGACCCGAACCGATCTGGAGAGGGTTCTACGAACCGAACCGCTTGATGGTCACGAACCAGAGCTGCTCACGAACCGATGGAGGACCCGAGCCTAGATGATGATCACGAACCGAATGGAGACTGATCTGGAGAAGACCAAAACTCGAGATGCAAAGGTAGTCCAAATAGGAGGTAGAACTCAGGATCTAGTTGGGAGCCAACGAGTTAACATCATGAGTTGGGCTTTGCTGCGGGACGTGTGCTAAGGGGTTATCGATGTCCATAACTTTGATTCACCACCAAGATGGATGTTAGGCTACGGATCAATGGGGTGGGGTAGTTATTACTCCATGGGGCAGAGTGATCGTAGCATGACTATGAGCCAGTGCAGTGAAGTCGTCATGACTTCATAGGGCAGAGTGGACATAGCAAGGACTAGAGGCTATGAATCAGTGCAGTGGAGTCGCTATGACTCTATAGGGCAAAGTGATCATAGCAAGGATTTGGGTGATCAAAGCAGTGGATATCGCATGCTTTACGTACTGAGTGAGAGATGTGAGGATGGTTCCTATGCTTGATTGTTTGACATCACTATGACATGCACGCCCCTTCCTCGTATCTTTACACCATATGTTAGTGTCACCTTAGAGTATTGTACATAATGTTGTACTAACTCTTTGGTTGCAGGTCCAGGTTCAGGTATGGTTATGTATACCTGTTATTGTTCTGTTTTGCTGCTTATCGCTCATACCGGACTTTTGTCTGATCTAGAGTTTTATGTCTCTTCTTATTACTCTGGGTGCTCTTAAATGGGCAGACTAAAGACATGTTAGGTGGTATGCACGAGTAGCTGTACCGGAGACGAGTAGGAGGCTTCCACGTACGATATATATATATATATATATATATATATATATATATATATTCTCCTTGCATTGTTGTTGGTCACTACATTGGGCATTAGTAGTGCACCTTTTTCTTTGCTTTAGAGACAGTATGTTGGAGTTGTAATAAGCTGTATTTTGAATTTCTGCTGCTATGATGATTATGACTTAGTTTTCAGCTTATGTACTGTCTCGCCTGTTTTATGACAAGTATGTTATTATTATATTTTATTCCATGCGCTGTGAGACATTCTACAGGTTCCTTGTTAGTTCAAATTACTTTCTTTTCCTTTCTTTGGCGACCGTCCCGTACTGGTTGGACATCTGTACAGCACATTTAGGGAAATGTCAGTTGGTGCGGGGCGGGCCGTCCCAATAAATCTGGCTTTGTTTTGACGATACGTTCCTAACTAAACTAATTTCGTCAAATTTGAAGACCGTTTGAAAATTGGCCATTTTCTAGTCGATTAAATTCAAACTGAAATCGGTCAAATGCGTTTAAACCTGCCACGCTCACATATTGATTCCAAAAATTGTAAAATTTGTAATCCAGCAATAGTTTGACATTCCAGATCCAAAAAAAGTGGTCTCGTAAAAAACGGAGGTCGTTTGCAAAATCGCTATTTTTAAGTGTTATATTTCCATAACGACTATTCTGAATTTTCAACTGAGCATAACTTTTTATTCACACTATGAAATTTCAATTTTTCGGATTCATTGGAAAGATATTTTCAAACATATTCTGATATTTTTGGTTTCACTAAAATCCGGTTTATTTTGAATCATGTACATTCATTTGAAATTTGAAATTGAATTTTCAAACTACCGCGCCATTTCCAATTCCTTTTATAATTAAAATAAATATTTATATTCTAACTTCAATTCAAATAAATATATACGTTTTAATTCTATCCGAAATAAATTTATCATCGTTGTTATTTAAAATAATTTATTTTAAATATTCAAAATTCATTAAAATTACCAAAATAAAAAATTTAAATTGGTTATGATTTCCCGGGTTGCTACAATTTGATTTGACCTTATTTCAAAATCCAAATATTGGATTATAAAACTTTACGTTGTGTTTGAAGGAACAATTCTTATTTCGAACCAAACGTTTCTCGTCGTGGGAAAATCCGATAATTGGATCTCCCTGTACGTTAATTTAAAATCAACGGTCGAAATTCGTGAACTGTCATTGTGCGACTAGTCCTATTCAGATCAAATTTCGACTTATGTTTAAAATCGAATCGAATTACTTCCGAAATAGTTTATCAATTATATAATAACATTTGAATACTATGTTTCTAATATTTAACTCAAATATTCCTTTATTTAAATATTGTAATATTATTTAAATTATTAAAATAATATTATTTTTCAAACTTCGTCTTTTGAAAACCAAACTTTCCTTAAGTCCATTATAAAATAAATAAAATGATTTGGACAATAAAGTCGAGTTAAAACATTTTCTAGATATCCAAACCGAACTTCACTTTTCAAAGTTACTTCTTCACTTTTAAATTCAAATTTAAAATATGCCTTAATTACTTAAAAATTTCTTCAAATAAATTCCCGTCTTTACGAAAACTATTTGTAATTATTAAAACTATCTTTTCAAATCATTTCAGATTAAAAAATCAAACTTTTATTTTTCACTTAATATTTTATTAATAAAATATTCAATTAAATTCTGATTTGGAATAAACTTAATCAATCACCATATAATCCAATGTATATGGCTTTAGCACATCATTAGCAACCATTAACAATCATTAACAGTCGTTAACATCCAATTATCACACAATGGCCTCATTAACATAAGTATTAAGGTCATCAACACTTAATTACTATTTCAAATCACTTTAACTAAATTATTAATCATCGTTAATAGTTTATCTTCTATTATTAGCAAATCCAATCTTGTCAAATTAATGTCAACACACATATAATCAAGTTGTCGATCAATGTCACATCAAAATCGATTGATGTTACTATTCATTCATAACGTAACAATCATGTTATCAACCAAATTAGTTGATCATTTACTTCTGGTTTAACTTCATAATCAACAGTGTATTCACTTTAATTACTAAACTGTCAAGTAATTAACTTACTAACTTCCACTAACAATGTTAAACCCAAATCAACTTAACAACTTAGCAGTTTCCAAACATAACAAAATTAGTTACGCTAACTACACTAGCTAACCAAACGTGAGCAAAGTGTTCTCATTGTTGCTTATATACTCCGCCAAACTTTAAGTGTAGGACTCCTCTGAAATCCGGATTAAATCCGGCAACCTTCCGGCGGCACTGTAGGTTGTCAATTTTTAAATGGACAGAGCTTCGACGTGTATGGGTTTTATGGACTAAGATTGTATATATATTGGGTTTCAGAGACTATAGGTCGGATCTTTGGCATGGGGGAGCTAGACCAAGGGGTGGGGTCCATATTTTTGGGGTTGTAGGAGGATGTTTTGGGATGTACAATCCACAAGGGGGGTTGTTTTGTAGTGTAGGGGTGTAAAGGTGTGTCCTTTAAGTGTTTTAAGGGGTTTAGAGGTGGCTAAAGGGTGTTCGGAAGGTGTGGGGTCCACAACATGGAGGAGAGGTAGTGGGTGCTGACGTGGCAGCGGGTGCGGAACTGGGCTATGGTGGTGTGAGTGGGGACCACTGGTTGAGGGAGGAGACAGGAAGAAAATGAAAGAAGAAGAAGAAGAAGGAGAGAAAGGAAAGGGAAGGAAAGTAAGGGAGAAGGGCTCTATTTATAGGCAAGAGTTAGGGTGTTGAGTGCAAAATTCCGCCTAGGTGTCGCTATGAGAGGGGATAGCTTCATGGTGATGTAAGTACTTTACAACAATTCCCCCTTCCATGATTTATTAATTCCTTCCTTATTTTAAGTGCACATTTCTTATTTTAAGTGCAAAAACATAATCATCACTTAGGCATCATCATGGAAGAGTGCAAAGACATCATTATGGAAGAGTGCAAGTGAAATGTCATGAAGGGAGTGAATTAAGGAGACATGTTTTTATTTGTTTAAGCTTGCATTTAATTAAACGACCTTTTTACGTTTTCAATTCGTACGATCAAACCGTAAACCAAACCGATACAAAATTTGAAATCCTACTATATTTCATCGATACGCATCAAATGAAACTAGTCTCATCGAATTCGGAGATCATTTGAAAAATGGCCTTTTCCTAAGCTTCTATTAAATTTCAACAGATTTTTCGACATGCGTTTATATTGCACATGCTCACATACTAACTCCGATTGATTTGAAATTTGGAACCTTACCATACTTTAACGCTCCGGATCCGATGAAAGTGGTTTTGTCGAAATCCGAGATCGTTTGCAAAATGTTTATTTCTGCAATATTAAAATAATATTAAATTATCGAATTTTAATGTATTTACTTTTAAATCAATTTTAGAAGTTCATAAACCTTATTTTAACATCAGTAAGACATAAAATAAAGTTAGAATGTATTTTCCACAGTTTTTCAGGTCAAGATTTAATAATTAATGAAATTTGAAATTTAACAAGACTTTTAAAAATCCTTTTAAATATATTAAAATCCATATTTTAAATTGACTAAAATGTCTAGTCGTTACACAAGATATGCCGGTCCGTTCCGTGTAGGCTTCTACTACAAGAAATGGTTGACCTCGTGTCTTTGTGCCATTAATTCTAGTTAAGCCATTAACTCACTTACACATACAAACATACAATTCCCATGGGGACATTCGAACTCTAATCTGTGTTTAATCGTATTTATTACGGACTTAATATGTGTTAATATTATGTTGTTTACGTTATAGATATATAAATAAATGTCATAAATTAAGCGAATGAGATTAATGTTCTTGCTACGTTTTTGAAATATCAATCCTTATCTAGATTTAAGGGTGCACAAGTCATTTTCCGTATTTCCTTCAACCATAGCATAAATGTACATATAAACATGTGATAATAAAATTGGAAAATAGCAACATCAACATATAAACTTGCAACCCAGGTTTTGACTTGATTATTGCAAACAACAAAAGATAAACACAACCACATACATCCGATATACACACACACACACACATATATATATATATATATATATATATATATATATATATATATATATAATTCACATTTTGAATAGATTCCCTTCTTAAGTATGTTTATACGCAAAACGTTAATATTTATATATCTTGTAAATAATACGTTCAAATACACTATTTAGAAAAATAGAGATTTAAATCTATCCAAATTTACAATTCTATCTAAATCTTAACCTTTTGCACAAAACTATACATATGGATTTACATGAAAACGGAATTAAAGGAATCTAAACAATATAGAAAATTATTGTAACGAACTAGGGTTTTCGACTTCGAAAATCAACACCAAACTACTATGTTGACTATCCAGACATCGAACATTCCAGATCATTTATAGAAAGAAAATTAGAGGGTGAGAACAGATAAGATAGAAAATTAGAATAGAAGAAGAAGAACACAATCAGAGTAATACGAATCTCACAGCGGAAAGAATAAAATATAATATACAACATACATTGAAACATAAAGTTGTATTTGTATATTAGAATGCAACACTTACATCACAGCGGAAATAAACAATAGCTATAATATCCGGAAGCCTCCTGCTTTATGCTCCTCTAGGTATATCTGTAAAGACCTGAACTACTTGACTGCCCGTACAAATTTGGGCACCCAAGAGTTTAGGGGAAACAAAACAAAATAAACTCTGGGTCAGTCATGGGACTGGTGTGAGTAAACTCAAATCATCGGTTTAACTTTTCAAAATCCTTTTCAAAAGAAAAGATAAACGTAAGACCGATCCACACATAAACATGGATGGTTTTTACCATAAGATAACCCAAAACAGTTTTGGAAATCGATACTTTTCCGATATTATGATAATGTCTAATCACAAGTAATTAGAATCTAGCAGAATGCTTGCATCTCACGTTCCACATATATTATATACAAACAAAAACCGCGGGCTCTTGTTGGAAATTGGATTCCGACCTTGACAAGGTATGGGACCACCTGCCGATAGTGTATCTCTAGAGGCAAATACAATGGGTTCAACAAGAACATCTTGCAACCAGGACCTCACATGACCGACCACTCATTTCGCTTGAGTATATCGAATGTATACCACCAACGGTTGGGAGCTACCCACTGTCTTCCCAAAAAGGGACAGCATCGAATAGACAAAGAACGAATTGGATTTTCTCTAGATAGATGATATACACCCTAATGGGAGCGACCCACATAGCCATGCTGCCTGCCCGATTACTGTCATTTCCCGGTTGATGAGGCTTGAAGTCAAACGTATCTTTGAAACACTTGACCACCATTCACTTTGAATGCCACATCGTCATACCCGTCAAATCACAAATTGATTTCCTAAAAAATACCACGGGTATAAAGCTAAGAGAAACGAATTCCTCCGCCACCAAACGTAAGTACGTTTGAAGAGATCAACTTACGCGATCCGTTAGATATACTCTGTCAGACATTCGTCCATTTACGTTTGTCCTGGGACTGAACAAACCGAAAGCACTATTCTGTAAACAGGATAGCCCTTGCATAACCCTGTCTTCAATATTTGATCGCAACGCTAACGTCCATACAGAGTGGTTTTCAGATAATGAATCTGATCCCGGTCTCTCCGTATTGACGACGGAAAAATGGTCAAAACTTCGATAGTCGGTGATTTAACTATCAAAGAAAAATAGGTTTACAACCAACAATATTATTTCTAGATAGAAACTTGATCGATCAAATCATCATTCAACATTTATCTCTTTATATCTAATTATCTTTAATTTACCCATTTCCCCATTTCTATATATTCGTAAATTCTTATTTTCTAAATTTGGAAAATATACTTTATTTACTTTGGAAGGCGTTTCCATATTTGCTCCCACTTCTTATCTTCTCTATCATAAAACATTTCTGATTCTTATTCGGAAAATATTTCCAAATCTTTTTTACTGGATTTAACAACGTTTAAATAAAACTTGGTTATGCCAACCTAACCCATTACGGTCATTAACTCACTTTACTTAATCAACTTTCACTCTCGAACCCTAACCACTTCTTAGTTAAAACTGAAGTCAATCAAGTTGGGGTATAATTACCTCTCAGACCTTAACTGTACGACAATTCTAACCTTGAAATAGACAAAGTTCAAACCTTAAATCCGTAAGAAACTTCCTTGCGAACTCTCGGATTCTATTACGAATCCACTTCCTTTACAAAGTCATTTGATTATAACTATAATGTTATAACTCCATGCTTAAATATAACTTTTATACCTTAATTTCGATGAATAAACAAACAACTAATTTATTAAAAAATAAGTAAAACTTGATTTGAAACGGAAAGTAAACATTACTTCCCTCACTTCGATAAAATCGAATTCCAATGAATAATTCACTCTCGATTAATCACTATCTGATAACTCTCTTTCAAATAAACTATATTCGATTTTTCTGTTCGAATAACTAATATTCGATAATCCTCTTCTTCGAATAACTATATTCAATTTAACTCACTCCGAATGAACTATATTCGATTACTATTCTCGAGCAAACTATACTAGAAAACTCTACTTCGAATAAGTGTTATTTGATAACTCTACTTCGAATAAGCGATATCCGATTACTTCCTTTTTACTAACTCTATTTAATCTACTAATACTTGACTATCTCGAACTTGATTAATTCTATCTGAATAACTCTAATTCGATTTAACTCCAATCGATTTACTCTAATTGATTAACCATAACTGGTTAACTCTAACTGATTTACTCTAACTGGTCAACTTTAATCGATTAACTCTAACTCGACTAACTCGACTTAATTAACTCCTATTGATTAACTACTATTCGATTTAACACCATTCGCTTGACTCTAGATTGCAGTGATCACAATGGTAACGCCTGATTCCCTCAGGAAACATCCGACCGCCGTAGGTTATCCGCAGCCCTGTGAATTACGCTAGCAGTCGTACGAAATGGCAACTCTTCCTGAATAGCTAGGTTTGACTAACTCTACCCCTATATAACTATATTTGATCAACTCTGATTGAACAACCAACATTAATTTAAATCCAAAACTGATTAACTAAGTTCAATTACTCTATCTATTCAACTCTTTTATTTGAATAACTAATATTCGAAAATCTCTCCCGAATAACTTATATTCGATAATCTCTCTCAACGGATTTTATTTAACCCCTTTTACATTCCAAATATCGAAATGGATTTCATCTCTCCCTTTAAAACAACTCCAATTTCCTATTATCCAAATTCACTATTGAATTCGCAAATCTCAGTTTCTACTGATAATTATAATTTAGTTCATTTAGACACTTTGTTTGCAAGTCACAACACTTGTTTCATTTTAAACAAATTCTTTATTTCTAACCATTTGAAATCTCATTTCTGTTTAACTCTCATCTCAAAAACCCACTTTCCTTTATAAATGGGTTTATTTGCAAAATATTTTCTTAAATTCATTTTTCACACCATATGGGAAAAATGCCCCTTTTATAGAATCTATTTAATTTGATTTCACAAATATTTCCTTTCAGATTATCCTTTATTCCATACAGTTCACCTTCTATTTCTCATTAAGTATTTTACTCAAACAGTCCTTTACACTTCCCTATAATATTGCTAATAATTTCATATAGAAGTTCCTTATTTTAATTTCAACATCTCCTTTTATAAAATCTATTTGATTTCATAATTCCTTTAAATTAAATTGTCCACTTCACAATTTTCTTTACTATAAAATTCTTTGATTTTATATGAATATAAATTTCAAATTCTAGTTTGAAATTCTCCTTTTCACATCCCAATATTTCCTTTGTTATTTAAAGTTACCAAATAACCACAATCAACACATCAAATCAACAACTGATTATAATCACATCATATGTCATAATATATGATAAACAGAAAAATAAATGTTGAGGAACCCAGTTGGGTCCCTCCAACCTGTTTCCCTGCATCCACAGATGTCAGTCAACACAAATATAAAATATTCTGATAAACAGAGTCAATATTTCCATACGATTTATATATATCATTATCGATAATTTCAGCCAACTGACTAGCAGTTCAACCAAACAACCAACGCACGGCAAATCAACAAATATTTATCAGTTTAAATATACATTATAAAAATATAAGTTGAGCAGAGTTAGTGAGAGTTACTCACATTGGTCTGTAGTCGTTAAATAACGAGAACCGGTCCTTGATTTGATTCAGCCGTTTAATTTCACTGTAAATCCAAATGAGCTTCATTTCACTCTCGGTCAGTTCCATGGTGTAGCCACCGTCCATACGATCCCAACGGATCTTGTTTCGTTGATTTATGATAACGTATGAGCTTGTTATGATTTGTACAAGTCAATAAACTATTTAATTTTAAATAAAAGACCTCACCAACAAATATTCGCCCCATATTCGAAATGCCCATACTCGCTTCCCACTCTTCCTCCCTGGTTACTCATTTTTGGTCTCCTGCTTCTCGAATAGCCATTACACCACTTCAATCTCCTTTTCCTTTTAATTATTTCCCTTTTTTCCATCTTTTTTTTCTTCTTATTTTCCTTATACTTAAGGCCCAATTAGGAAGCCCACCCAAACAATATAACTCGCACTAGTATAATCTCCTCTTCCTCCTCTATTCAATACGCTAGTCTCCATCTAATACTCATGTCCATTTCCTGATCTTCATCCTCAAACCATCCCTCCTTCTTCCCATTATAAAAAAAACTGAAAATACCAAAATTCCTCTCTTTGATTTCTCTTTCACCCCATATGATTTTCCCCTAACTCGCACCATCCTCTCGAAGAGCGACTTCGAACTTCAGAGATCGGCAACAGGAACCGTTCGACCAAAATATGAATCGAACTATACCAAATATCACGAACAAGCACCAACCGAACCCTGCAACATCACCCAACCATCCGTTCTTCGATCGATGCTCCGAATTTCCTGATTTTGTTAACCCTAGTTTTCGTCGAGTAGAACCAACGATTGGAAGTTGGTGTCGAACCCAACAAAAAGCGGATGGACTTAATCAGCAACTCAAGACAAACTCGAATATGTCCATGTAGCGATTTTAGGACTTTTTTGTGAATTGATTTTGATTTTTGAATGGGTTTTTTTATTGCTATGGATTTTATTTCGATGGCGGCGGCACAAATTTTGACGATGAGAAAAAGGTGGGTTAGGTTTTAGGATGTTAAGGTATTATATAGGATAGCTATGTTATTTTATTCGAGTTTTTATATTTATTTTAAGTCATCACTGTTTGTATTCACTATTTAAAAATCCCTGTAATCATACATAATACCCAAAAATCACAGAAATGGACGTGCAGCTACAGTTTGACATTGCGGACCCAATGAAATTGGTTTCGTCGAAAACTGAGCTCGTTTGCAAAGTGGCTATTTTTAAAGCTCAAAATAGACCCTTTTAAATATATAAATATATTTAAAAACATTTAAATTTAATATTTAAAAATAAATATTATCGTATATATTCACAGTGGAATACCATACAGCTACGTTGGGGTTTATAACTCGATATGTCAAATCTAGTGTTACATCGATATTCGATTTATATTTAAAAATCCATTCTAAAATATAAATAAATCGATATAAATTATAAAGGAATTCCATAGCGACTTTTTTAAAATTTGATTTGGACGTAAATCAAAATCTACACGACGAAATCCCGATTTTTCTCTCCCACTAGAAAAATATACTTCACTAGCTCCTAACGTTTCTTGTTTCACAGAAATCCAATTTAAAACGAATCTTGTACATTCAGTTGAAGTTCAAATCGCCTAATAGCGAACTGCCGCGCCATTTCGAGCTCGATTTTAATTATATTATAGTTATACGTTCAAACTGTCGTCGATTGAATATATTTGTTCGTATAATTCAACTTGATACTGAACAATATACTTTAAATAATCCCATTCACACTATTTTGTGAATTCTACTATTTCTGGTTATTTCAGAAATTAAATATATTATTATATTATTTATTTTAAATAAATATTCAATATTATTTAATTCTGTTCATTTTAAATAACCAAACCATTATTTAAATAATTAAATTAATTAATTATATCGCTGAAAAATGCGGGTCGTTACATTCTTCCCCCCTTAAAATAATTTCGTCCTCGAAATTGTTAAGGTAGAAAATAGACCTTATTAACTAGTTTAAAAACTATTCGTTTGCTTTTAACTTCAGTTTTAACTGAACCAATTTAATTTCAATTATTAATTAATTTCGATTAACGAAATTTTCTAAAATTCTGAAAATTTTCTAACACCCGGAATTTCTGAAAAATTTCGCCAGCACCTCCTTTGTACCGGTCGATAGGTCAAATTCCAACTCACCTCTCTAGGCCCTTTCCTTTCAAAAAGAAAATCAAAACGCCAAGCGGCTTACCGATTCGGCACATAAAACCTCATATGGAAACTTAAATACATACCTTTTTGTCGGGCATATCATTTATATCATTTCCATCTGCTACCTTGTCAGCATATACAAATGCATTCCCAAATAAAATTTCCATTTTATCCTTAAAGCCAAATCATTCCCGTATCCAATCCAAATTCCATTTCTAACCAAAGTCCATTCTTGATTTCCAACTCCTAACTCATCGATCTAGTACCATTTCAGATTCCTATCACACAATTCAAAATCTGATTCTACTTGATGTATCATATTCCAATTCAATTCCTGGTTGATCGGTTTCAATTCATATTTGCTTTCACAAATTTCTTTTATTTTTTTATTTGTTTTTAATTCAAACGATCTTTTCCTGGGAGTTTTAAATAACTTTGCTTTTCACAAAAATCAAATATTTCCTTTTCGAGATTCAAAACCACTTGTTTTCTCAAAACAATTCAACACACCATCTTTGGTAGTAATCCATCACTTAGGACTCGAAAATGAACACTGATGATGTGGCCAGCATCATCAGAGTTATTTCCCAGCTATCAAAGTGAGTTCAATACTATATCATTTATCAAAACCGTATTTAAATGCTTCCATTTGAAATCTTTTCAAAATATCATTCACGATGCTTGTAAACAAATTAAAATCTCCCAGGATCTTAAGATTTCTTATATTTAACTCAAATCCATTTATGAACACTTTTTTCCACAGTTTCCAGAATTTTAATTCCAATTCTGATTTAATTCAGATTTAATTAATCTGCTTCCATATTATACGAACTTAAATTGGTAATTTATATAACCATTTCAATTATAATCAACCAACACATCCAACATACTATAATAATTCGAATATAAATATTTTCTTTATATCGAAATATACTTTGGGTAAAATTGTCTCATTTACCCTCTTTCAAAACATACTGTGTCGGTTTATCGTATTCGAGTGTTTGGTAGCCCCTATCGATACAGTGGATCAAACTGATCGACCAGAATTCACAAACTACTCCACCAATAAATCTCCACAATATAAAACTATTTTTATAAAATCTACAAATACGTTCACTCGTATATATACACTCAACTCAATCTAGGGTATTACTAACCCCATCTCTATTGAGTCACGCCATAGAGCCAAGGTAATCACTTAACCTTCAGCTCTGATACCACTGTAATGAACTGGGGTTTTCGACTCCGAAAATCAACACCAAACTACTATGTTGACTATCCAGACATCGAACATTCAAGATCATTTATAGAAATAAAATTAGAGGGTGAGAATAGATAAGATAGAAAATTAGAATAGAAGAAGAAGAACACAGTCAGAGTAATACGAATCTCACAGCAGAACGAATAAAATATAATATACAACATACTTTGAAACATAAAGTTGTATTTGTATATTAGAATGCAACACTTACATCACAGCGGAAATAAACAATAGCTATAATATCCGGAAGCCTCCTGCTTCATGCTCCTCCAGGTATATCTGTAAAGACCTGAACTACTTGACTGCCCGTACAAATTTGGGCACCCAAGAGTTTAGGGGAAACAAAACAAAATAAACTATGGGTCAGACATGGGACTGGTGTGAGTAAACTCAAATCATCGGTTTAACTTTTCAAAATCCTTTTCAAAAGAAAAGATAATCGTAAGACCGATCCACACAGAAACACGGATGGTTTTTACCTTACAATAACCCAAAACAGTTTTGGAAATCGATACTTTTCTGATATTATGATAATGTCTAATCACAAGTAATTAGAATCTAGCAGAACGCTTGCATCTCACGTTCAACATATATAATATACAAATAAAAACCGCGGGCTCTTATTGGAAATTGGATTCCGACCTTGACAAGGTATGGGACCACCTGCCGATAGTGTATCTCTAGAGGCAAATACACTGGGTTCAACAAGAACATCTTGCAACCCGGCCCTCACATGACCGACCACTCATTTCGCTTGAGTGTATCGAATGTATACCACCAACGGTTGGGAGCTACCCACCGTCTTCCCGAAAAGGGACAACATCGAATAGACAAAGAATGAATTGGATTTTCTCTAGATAGATGATATACACCCTAATCGGAGCGACCCACTTAGCCATGCTTCCTGCCCGATTTCTGTCATTTCCCGGTTGATGGGGCTTGAGGTCAAACGTATCTTTGAAACACTTGACCACCACTCACTTTGAATGCCACATCGTCATACCCGTCAAATCACAAATTGATTTCCTCAAAAATACCACGGGTATAAAGCTAAGAGAAACGAATTCCTCCGCTACCAAACGTAAGTACGTTTGAAGAGATCAACTTAGGCGATCCGTTAGATATACTCTGTCAGACATTCGTCCGTTTACGTTTGTCCCGGGACTGAACAAACCGAAGGCACTATTCTGTAAACAGGATAGCCCTTGCATAACCCCGTCTTCAATATTTAATCACAACGCAAACGTCCATACAGAGTGGTTTTCAGATAATGAATCTGATCCCGGTCTCAAAGTATTGACGACGGAAAATGGTCAAAACTTCGATAGTTGGTGATTTAACTATCAAAGAAAAATAGGGGTACAACCAACGATATTATTTCCAGATAGAAACTTGATCAATCAAATCATCATTCAACATTTATCTCTTTATATCTAATTATCTTTAATTTACCCATTTCCCCATTTCTATATATTCGTAAATTCTTATTTTCTAAATTTGGAAAATATACTTTATTTACTTTGGAAAGCGTTTCCATATTTGCTCCCATTTCTTATCTTCTCTATCATAAAACATTTCTGATTCTTATTTGGAAAATATTTCCCAATCTTTTTTACTGGATTTAACAACGTTTAAATAAAACTTTGTTATGCCAACCTAACCCATTACGGTCATTAACTCACTTTACTTAATCAACTTTCACTCTCGAACCCTAACCACTTCTTAGTTAAAACTGAAGTCAATCAAGTTGGGGTATAATTACCTCTCAGACCTTAACTGTACGACAATTCTAACCTTGAAATAGACAAAGTTCAAACCTTAAATCCGTAAGAAACTTCCTTGCGAACTCTCGGATTCTATTACGAATCCACTTCTTTTACAAAGTCATTTGATTATAACTATAATGTTATAACTCCATGCTTAAATATAACTTTTATACCTTAATTTCGATGAATAAACAAACAACTAATTTATTAACAAATAAGTAAAACTTGATTTGAAACGGAAAGTAAACATTACTTCCCTCACTTCGATAAAATCGAATTCCAATGAATAATTCACTCTCGAATAATTACTATCTGATAACTCTCTTTCAAATAAACTATATTTGATTTTTCTGTTCGAATAACTAATATTCGATAATCCTCTTCTTCGAATAACTATATTCAATTTAACTCACTCCGAATGAACTATATTCGATTACTCTTCTCGAGTAAACTATACTAGACAACTCTACTTCGAATAAGTGCTATTTGATAACTCTACTTCGAATAAGCGATATCCGATTACTTCCTTTTTACTAACTCTATTTAATCTACTAATACTTGACTATCTCGAACTTGATTAATTCTATCTGAATAACTCTAATTCGATTTAACTCCAATCGATTTACTCTAATTGTTTAACCATAACTAGTTAACTCTAACTGGTCAACTTTAATCGATTAACTCTAACTCGACTAACTCGACTTAATTAACTCCTATTGATTAACTACTATTTGATTTAACACCATTCGCTTGACTCTAGATTGCAGCGATCACAATGGTTACGCCTGATTCCCTCAGGAAACATCCGACCGCCGTAGGCTATCCGCAGCCCTGCGAATTACGCTAGTAGTCGTACGAAATGGCAACTCTTCCTGAATAACTAGGTTTGACTATATAACTATATTTGATCAACTCTGATTGAACAACCAATATTAATTTAAATCCAAATCTGATTAACTAAGTTCAATTACTCTATCTGGTCAACTCTTTTATTTGAATTACTAATATTCGAAAATCTATCTCGAATAACTTATCTTCGATAATCTCCCTCTACGGATTTTATTTAACCCCTTTTACATTCCGAATATCGAAATGGATTTCATCGCTCACTTTAAAACAACTCCAATTTCCTATTATCCAAATTCACTATTGAATTCGCAAATCTTAGTTTCCACTGATAATTATAATTTAGTTCATTCAGACACTTTGTTTGCAATTCACAACACTTGTTTCATTTTAAACAAATTCTTTATTTCTAACCATTTGAAATCTCATTTCTGTTCAACTCTTATCTCAAAAACCCACTTTCCTTTATAAATGGGTTTATTTGCAAAACATTTTCTTAAATTCATTTTTCACACCATATGGGAAAAATGCCCCTTTTATAGAATCTATTTAATTTGATTTCACAAATATTTCCTTTCAAATTATCCTTTATTCCATACAGTTCACCTTCTATTTCTCATTAAGTATTTTACTCAAACAGTCCTTTACACTTCCCTATAATATTGCTAATAATTTCATATAGAAGTTCCTTATTTTAATTTCAACGTCTCCTTTTATAAAAGATATTTGATTTCATAAAATCCTTTAAATTAAATTGTCCACTTCACAATTTTATTTACTATAAAATTCTTTGATTTTATATGAATATAAATTTCAAATTCTAGTTTGAAATTCTCCTTTTCACATCCCAATATTTCCTTTGGTATTTAAAGTTACCAAATAACCACAATCAACACACCAAATCAACAACTGAATATAATCACATCATATGTCATAATATATGATAAACAGAAAAATAAATGTTGAGGAACCCAGTTGGGTCCCTTCAACCTATTTCCCTGCATCCACAGATGTCAGTCAACACAAAAATAAAATATTCTGATAAACAGAGTCAATATTTTGATACGCTTTATATATATCGTTATCGATAATTTCAGCCAACTGACTAGCAGTTCAACCAAACAACCAACGCACAGCAAATCAACCAATATTTAACAGTTTAAATATACATTATAAAAATATAAGTTGAGCAGAGTTAGTGAGAGTTACTCACATTGGTCTGTAGTCGTTAAATAACGAGAACCGGTCGTTGATTTGATTCAGGCGTTTAATTTCACCGTAAATCCAAACGAGCTTCATTTCACTCTCGGTCAGTTCCATGGTGTAGCCACCGTCCATACGATCCCGACGGATCTTGTTTCGTTGATTTCTGATAACATATGAGTTTTTTATGATTTGTACAAGTCAATGAACTATTTAATTTTAAATAAAAGACCTCACCAACAAATATTCGTCCCATATTCGAAAAGCCCATACTCGCTTCCCACTCTTCCTCCCTGGTTACTCATTTTTGGTCTCCTGCTTCTCGAACAGCCATTACACCACTTCAATCTCCTTTTCCTTTTAATTATTTCCCTTTTTTCCTTCTTTTTTTTCTTATTTTCCTTATACTTAAGGCCCAATTAGGAAGCCCACCCAAACAATATAACTCACACCAGTGTAATCTCCTCTTCTTCCTCTATTCAATACGCTAGTCTCCACCGAATACTCATGTCCATTTCCTGATCTTCATCCTCAAACCATCCCTCCTTCTTCCCATTATAAAACAAACTGAAAATACCAAAATTCCTCTCTTTGATTTCTCTTTCACCCCATATGATTTTCCCCTAACTCGCACCATCCTCTCGAAGAGCGACTTCGAACTTCAGAGATCGGCTACAGGAACCGTTCGACCAAAATATGAATCAAACTCTACCAAACATCACGAACAAGCACCAACTGAACCCTCCAACATCACCCAACCGTCCGTTCTTCAATCGATGCTCCGAATTTCCTGATTTTGTTAACCCTAGTTTTCGTCGAGCAGAACCAACAATCAGAACTTGGTGTCGAACCCAACAAAAAGCGGATGGATTTAATCAGCAACTCAAGACAAACTCGAATATGTCCATGTAGCGATTTTAGGATTTTTTTTGTGAATTGAATTTGATTTTTGAATGGGGTTTTTTTTATTGCTGTGGATTTTATTTCGATGATGGCGGCGCAAATTTTGACGATGAGAAAAAGGTGGGTTAGGTTTTAGGATGTTAAGGTATTATATAGGATAGCTATATTATTTTATTCGAGTTTTTATATTTATTTTAAGCTATCGCTGTTTGTATTCACTGTTTAAAAATCTCTGTGATCATACATAATACCCAAAAATCACAGAAATGGACGTGCAGCTACAGTTTGACATTGTGGGCCCAATGAAACTAGTTTCGTCGAATTCCGACTCCGTTTGCTCACACAGCGTATTTTTAAAGTCAGAAAATTGACTATTTTTCACAATAAAATCCCGTACGGCCACACATTGACCCCAAAAATCACGGAAATTGAAATCTAACAATAATTTGACATTACGAATCCAACAAAATTGGTTTCGTCGACAACTGAGCACGTTTGCAAAAGTGGCTATTTTTAAAGCTCAAAATAGACCCTTTTAAATATATAAATATATTTAAAAACATTTAAATTTAATATTTAAAAATAAATATTATCGTATATATTCACAGTGGAATACCATACAGCTACATTGGGGGTTTATAACTCATATTTCAAATCTAGTGTTACATCGATATTCGATTTATATTTAAAAATCCATTCTAAAATATAAATAAATCGATATAAATTATAAAGGAATTCCATAGCGACTTTTTTAAAATTTGATTTGGACGTAAATCAAAATCTACACGACGAAATCCCGATTTGTCTCTCCCACTAGAAAAATATACTTCACTAGCTCCTAACGTTTCTTGTTTCACATAAATCCGATTTAAAACGAATCATGTACATTCAGTTGAAGTTCAAATCGCCAAATAGCGAACTACCGCGCCATTTCGAACTCGATTTTAATTGTATTATAATTATACGTTCAAACTGCTATCGATTGAATATATTTGTTCGTATAATTCAACTTGAAACTGAACTATATATTTTAAATAATCCCATTCACACTATTTTGTGAATTCTACTATTTCTGACTATTTCAGAAATTAAATATATTATTATATTATTTATTTTAATTAAATATTCAATATTATTTAATTCTGGTCATTTTAAATAACCAAACCATTATTTAAATAATTAAATAAATTAATTATATTGCTGAAAAATGCGGGTCGTTACAATTATAGAACAAGAATTGTGTTCTCTTTTATCATTACAACAATCTGAAACCACATATACCATTAGGTTGACCATTTCTACGAACATATATAAAATAAATAGAAGATTTGAAGGGTTTAATTGTGGGTTTTTTTTGCGCAATATCTGAAATCTTTTTAGGCACAACAATCCAAATTTAAACTATCAAATTATAGAAAATAGTAATTCAGATGAATTCCACTCATAAAGCTATAAGAATGAACAATAACAGAATTGAGTGGAATAAAGTCTGGATTTGGCCTTCGTGAACAACGTGCTCCAACCTTTCATATATATATATATATATATATATATATATATATATATATATGAATCAGATATATCAGAATCTTATATGCATAAATATAAATTTTGGAATAAATCTAAATTAGAATAGATAGAAGAGATAAAAGAGATAGAATAGATTAAGAAGATTGAAGAAGAGCCTATTTCTTTTCCGAAAATTAACAATGGCGGAAGGTATCATGCTGGCGGGGTAGAGAATGATTGTAGGGTTTTGAGTGAGGGTTTAGGGATCTATTTACAGTTGTCATCAATCCAAGCGATCTATTTGATAAGAATTATAAATAAGTCCCTATATAAAACAACCTTAATTGGGATTCCATACACGACGGCGGTCGACACCCCTCCTAGTGGGGTGGTCGACCCACCCTTCTGGGGTCGAGCATAGGAGACGTCCCTTTTTATTAATTCCGATTGATTGCTTCTGTATTTCAATTATTCTTGTCCCCATTGTATATGAATATATATACACAAGTTTGATTTCGAAAGGAATATTCTTTTTCAAGCTTATCCAATTAATACATACCACGCTTGTATATTTATTTATTTGAAATTCTCAATTTGTATGTTAATATACAAAAACAACTTGATTTATTAATAACTTCTGCATACGAAATCCGTTTTCAGTATATAAAATATGAAAACGGATCAGAATCTCGCCATGAACGCAATTATAATACTTTCATGGTGCAATTCTCAATTGTCTAAAATTCTATTTCAGCCCATTAGCATATTATTAATTATTATTGTTTATTTTAAATTAAATTAACTTATGTCTAAATTAAGTATATTTTACGGGGTGTTACATTCTCTCCCGATTAGATATTTCGTCCCGAAATCTTTTGAAGAGGAGAAGAACATAACTCGCTCTAAATAACCATGTTGTACACCCATGTTATTTTTATAAACATCCATAAATCATAGTGGTTATGGATTTCAGACTTGCTAAAAATGAGCTTAGTCCTAGCGTATATGTATAATAGGTGATGCAATATGTATGCAAAATATCGTAACATGCATATAATTCTATATGAGTGCATGGTGCATATGTGTTGCATCCATATCCTACTATCCAATCTAGAAACCACAATGATACAAAAAACGAGAAATTAGGGGAAAATAATTATCTGAGAAAAGCTCTGGATGAGTAGGTTTAATCTCCTCCTCAGTCTCCCAGTTGCTCTTCATAGGGTTATCTCCCTACTCAACTCGTACTAGATGAATAAATTTGTTGTGGAGTCATTTTATTCTATGCTTCACGATCTTTATGGTGGCACGAGGCACCTTAGACTCCAACTCGAAGCTCCCTGTATCCCTAATATCATTAAGCTCGAGTCTGTCGGTTGAATCATGAAGGCATTTACAAAGATGAGAAACATGGAAAAGGTTGTGGACTCTCGACAAACGCTCGGCAAGATCCACTCGGTAAGCCATTTTCCCAATCCTATCTAAAATCTTAAAAGGGCCAATAAATCTGGGAGCCAACTTCCCAATCTTCCCAAACCGATCTATTTTCTTTAGAGAAGAAACCTTACAAGTACCAAACCTCCAACTTCAAATTCTAATTCTTTCCTCCTCCAATCCACATATGACTTCTGTCGGTCTTGGGCAGCCTTCTTTCTCTGCCAAATCAAAGTGATAATCTCCATGGATTCATTGATAAGGTCTGGTCTGAGTAAAACATTGTCGGTAGTTTCCCAGCAACAAGTTAGCGATTTGCATGACCGTCCATATAAACCTTCGTAGGGAACCATACAAATTGTCGCTTGGTAACTGTTATTGTACGAAAACTCGACCAACGATAAGTGTTGCTCCCATGCTCCTCCGACGTCGACTATGTAAGCTTTGAGAAGATCCTCCATAACTCTATTAACTCTCTCTTTCTAGCCATCGGTTTGCGAATGACAGGTTGTACTAAAACTTAGGATTGTTCCCAATGCTTCTTGAAGACTCTTCCAAAACTCGCTAGTAAATAATGGGTCTCTATCACTAACAGTAGTAGTCGGAATTCCGTGTAGCCTAATGATCTCCTTAACATACAACTGAGCTCAAGCGGTGGTCATATTCTTCTTAATGGGAACAAAATGGACGCTCTTCATCAATCCGTCCACTATGACACAAATGGCTTCATTCCCCTTCTTACTCCTATGAAGCCCATCAATAAAATCCATAGAAATGTGTTTCCATTTCCAAGTGAGAATTTTCAAGGGTAACAAAAGTCTTTCAGGCTTCCCTTTTTCCTTCTTTACTCTTTGACAAGTTAAGCACTTAGAAACAAACCCTGCCACGTTTCTCTTCATCCCTTCCCAATATAAATTTCTCTCCATGTCCCTAAACATTTTATCACGTCCGGGGTGAATGGTCATCCTTAACCTATGATATTCCTCAAGAATTTTCTTTTTAAGATCCACACCCTTATGGACACAAATTCGACCATCTCTCCTCAAACTACCACTATCATCAACATAATATCTACTAGAATGGGGGAAAGATTCTCCCTTAGAAACTTTTTCCTTTAGCTTCCTCAACTCGTCATCATGGTCTTGCTCACTTTTAATCCTTTCTATTAGAATGGGTCTAATCTCCATAGCTCCAAGGAATCATTGAACTGCCTCATATAGTGGTTGCAAATTGGAACCAGAGAGAAACTCTAACTTTTTACATTCAATAATCACACTAAGAACAACGTGCTTCTAACTCAGCTTGGGCATGATGTTACCCTTCTCAGGGGTATACTGAACTGTGAAATCAAAAGATGCAAGATATTTCATCCATCTCTACTGCTGAAGGTTCAGATCTCACTGAGAAAACAAGTATCTAAGAGACTTATGATTGGTGAATAACTCGAACTTCTCTCCGACAAAATAATGCCTCCACATCTTAAGGGCAAAAACTACTGCTGCTAACTCTAAATCATGGACGATGTACCTTTTCTCGTGATCCTTGAGTTGTCTACTTATGTAGGCAACTACTTTGCCTTCGTGCATGAGTACCGCTCCCAAGCTGGTGCCATATGCATTGGTAAAAAATGTAAACATATTGCTTCCATCTGGGATAATAAGGATAGGTGCACTTATGCGAGATTCCTTCAATCTCTCAAAGGAAATTCTACATTTCTCAGTCCATACAAATATATGATCTTTTTTTCGTTAACTGAGTTAGAGAGGTTGCAATCTTCGCGAAGTCCTTAATAAATTTCCGATAGCAGCCAACGAATGCAAGGAAACTCCTAACCTCAATTATATCGCGAGTTATCTTCTACTCTTGGACATCTTCTACCTTAGCGAGGTCTACTGCTAATCCCTTTTCTAAAATAATATTCCCTATAAACTTGACTTTTTTCCTTTACAAGTGGCATTTCGAGAATTTAGATTTAAGTTGGTTTTCTCTCAGAATGCCAAGGACTCTTCTCAAGTTATCCTCATGTTCTTTATGGTCCTTGGAAAAGATAAGGATGTATCCACAAATACTACTACGATATTATTGAGTATGCCCCCGAAATACCCTACTAATAAGGTCTACAAAGAAAGAGAGCATTCATCAAACAAAAGGCACAACCTCCCACTCAAATAGTCCGTCTGGCATCCTAAATGTTGTCTTGTGCATACTCTCATCTAAAATCCTTAATTGGCAAAATCCAGTAGCCAAGTCTAACTGGAAAAATATTTGGGCTCCTCCCAAATGGTCAAACAAGTCGTTTATCCTTGGTAAGGATACCTATTCTTTATAGTCCACTTGTTAAGTTTCCTATAAGCCACACATAATCTTAAAGATCTATCAGACTTTGTGGCAAACACTACTAGTGCACCCCATTCTGAGATACTCCTATGAATAAATCATTTCTGCAATAATTTCAAGATTTGTCTGTTTAGCTCTCTCCTTTCTTTAGGAGCCATGTGCCAAAAAGGCAATGCTACCGGCCTTGCATCCTTTTCGAGGTCTATCCTAAATAATATCTCTTGGTGGGGCGTTAGTCCTATGACCTTCTCAAAAACATCAGGAAACTCACATACAATCGATACCAAAGGTGGTCCTTTTAAATCAAAAGATAAGGAAAATAAGGTTGAATTCTAATTCCTTGCCCTACAAGGAGTTTTTAAGTTGTGGCCTCTACGACTTCTCAAATAAACCACTCTCCTATCGCAGTTAAGGACGACCCTATAAAATGATAGTCAGTTCATACCCAAAATAAGACCATACTCCACAAATTCAAGTACATACACATCACAAAAGAAGCCGACATCACCGATATCCAATAGATCTTTACAAACAACAGAAAGATGCAAGTCCCTCCGATAGGGTTATACACCTCTATCGGATGGCTAGCAAAGAATAAGGGAAGTTTTAAAGAATCAACTATCTTCCTAGCAATGAAGGAGTGGGTGGCTCTCGAATCAAATTGGGTACACAAAGAAATTCTTAGGATAGAAATTATACATTCCAACGCGGGTTGTGCCCAATCCCTAGGAGCTGACTACGAATCGTTGCTACTTTCAAGGCATAGTTTTGACCATTTTGCACTACTTTCGGCTTAGGCCAGTTTCTCGCCAAGTGCTGATCTTCATAATTGTTAAAGCATTTTCCTTTGAATTCTGCCTTTGCTAGGTTCACTCTGCAGTCCTTCGCCTTAGGCTCTTTCTTGTGGCATCTAGAACATGTCTTGGCCTCCTTCTTGAATTTGTCTTCCTTCTTCTTCTTAAGCCAAAAATTCTTCTTCTTGTTCTTCCCATCAACAAATGCACCCTCTCGTTTATTAGTCTTAACTTTCTTAACATTCTCAACTGAATAAAGAATAGCCGCCTCAACAAGGACATCAAATGTAGCTACAAACGGAACTTGGGTCAAAAGCATCTCCTTCAATGGATAATTCAATCCTTTAACAAACCTAAGGGCTTTTATCCACTGGGGTGTCCACTAACTCTCTATCAAACTTGGATAATTCTGTAAACTTCGCTACATATTCTTTCACCTCCATCTCTCTTTGTTTCAGTTAGATGAACTTTTCTAGCTGCAGGGTCTTCTCTGCATTAGCTAAGAACTTGGTCTCAAAACGAGTCCTAAACTATTCCTACGTAAACATCTACCCATGTTTTCTTATGAATTTAGGTTCCATCATTCAAGGGTCCTCCCCTTTAAATGCCAAGTTGCTACCCTACGCTTAAATTGGTCATCCCATTGGGTAGCTTCAAAGATCCTTTCACACTCAGAGATCCACACTATCGCTTCAATGAAGTTCTCAGTTCCCAAAGCCTCCTAAACTCACAAAATCTTTGCAAAGACGAGGGAAGTTGAGGGCCCCTTTAGCGCGTTGAGTTGTTGGTTCCGTTGGGCAGGATTGGCAGTAGGGACATATTCAGAGGTCCTAAGGTACTATTGGAAGCATTCTAGCAAATAACTAGGCCTTGTCAGATTCCCCTACTCGGGATGGTTGTCGGCCATTTCTACTATCTGAAAAGGGAAAAATCCTTAAGTGGACTTCCTGCAATTGTATTAAGGCCCCAAAAAAAAAAGATTAGGTTGCCAAGTATAATTGCGTACGTTTTCGGGTACAATGCTTATATATATAGTTTTGAAAACCTTTAAAAAAAAAACGTCTCTCATATGTACATTTCGTTGTAATCGGTTAACCTATGCTCCGATACCAAATATATACAGACCAGTCTAAAACGAAAATTAGAATTTCAGACAACCGAAGGGATAAAATATAATAGCATAAAACAAAGCACCAATATTCCAAAACCAAATTGTCAATAACAACATGTCTCACAGATAAAAAGGTACATCAGTTATCATCCCAATTACATAACAATTATAGTAACAAAGAAAATGCCATAATAACTATATCTTCGACAGGCTCCTCCTCCAAGCAATCGTTCCTAATCCTTAATCAATGATCTCTTACTAACCTGTTAACGCTAGGAGGCGAGAGGTTAGAACATAAAGGTATGGTGAATGAAATGCATATAAGTTAAGAAGGAATATTTCCCATAGCTGACAGTTATGAACTTTTCAGATTATGTCTACGCAGCATAAACATATATGAGGCGGTCGTCCTATAACTCACTTAAGGCCTATATGAAAATCTAAAGGCGGTCGTGCTTACAGTCACTTAATACCCCGATGAGGTGGGCTATTCCTAGTCACTTAAGGCCATTCTTAAAATTTATTTAAGGTGGACTTCCCTACAGTTACTTAATATCCCATGGTGGACCCCTAGCCAATTAAGACAATTTTCCAATCATCAACGTCATAAATAACAACTCTCATTGTAGGTCAAGACATAGTAACGACTACTAATGGATCAGGAACATGGATTCATTTAAAAGGAGTCCTCCTGGAGAAACCTCTTGTTACAATCTAGTTGTTCCTACGGGTGAACTCTTAGTCACTTAATAGTTCCCTTAGACGGTGGTTCCTTAAGATATACATACATACATATGCATATACATACATATATATATATATATATACATATATATATATAATTTGTCCCTAGCCCCTAGATAAGAAGCGGACATTAGCTGGAGAACTACCCTACACACATTATCGTTTATTAGGACCATTTAATATCTTACAGGAGAAAGGCGGACCCAACAACCATTAAAATTCTTGAAGGGCGGGCCCTATGACTTGGGTTTTGAACCAAGGAGTGAACCTTAGGAACCAACATAGTCCTAACCACTTAATACCTAACAAGACATAGATCATCCACTTAATACCTTTTTCCCAAGGCAGGCATAATCTACACACAATATATATATATATATATATATATATATATATATATATATATATATATATACACACACACACACACACACTAGACATCTCACATTAGGTCGACTACTTGTAGATGCTAGATTTGTCGGGCGGTTTCTGCTACAAGTTGGGCCTAATCTCGTATCATCGTATACTAATTATAATGGCATATGACACCTATACCTCTCATATTAACCAGATTTACTTGTAGATGCTGGATATGCTAGTCGGTTCTGAACAGGCTTTTACTACAAGTAACGGCTAACCTCGTGTATGTGTGTCACTAATTCTAATCAAGCCATTAACAAACACACACATACAAATTCCTATGGGGATATTCGAATCCTATTCCTAATTTAATAGTATTTATTACGCATTTAATACGCATTAATAGTATGGTGTGTGTATGTGTGTGTGTGTGTGTATACCATAAATTTAGCGAACGAGATTAACGTCCTTACTACATTTTTGAAATGTCAATCCCTATCCAAATTTAAAGGTATACAAGTCATTTTTCGTATTTCCTTCAACCATAGCATAAATGTATATATTAACATGTGACAATAAAATGGGAAAACAATAACATCAACCTATAAACTTGCAACCCATATTTTGGCTTGATTATTGCAACAATAAAAGATAAACACAACCTCGTATATCCAATATACATATATATTTATAATTCCTATTTTGAATAGATTCCCATCTTAAGTATGTTTATACGCAAAACCTTAATATTTAGATATCTTGTAAATAACGCATTCAAATACGCTATTTAGAAAAATAGATATTTAAACCTATTCACATCTACAATTCTATCAAAATCTTAACCTTTTCCACAAAACTATACATATAAATTTACATCAAAATAGAATAAAAGGAATCTAAACAATATAGAAAAATATACAACAAGAATTCTGCTCTCTTTTAATATTACAACAATCCAAAACCACATATACCATTAGATTGACCATTTCTACGAACAAATATAAAATAAGCAGAAGATTTAAGGGGCTTATTGTGTTTTCTTTTCACAATATCTCAAATCTTCTTAGGCAAAACAATCCAACTTTAAACTATTAAATTATAAAAAAAAATAGGAACTCGGATGAGTTCCACTTACAAAGCTATAAGAATGAGCAATAACATAATTGAGTGGAATAAAGTTTGGATTTGGCCATCATGAATAATCGTGCTCCAACCTTTCAAATATATATATATATATATATATATATATATATTTGAAAATTGGTACTCTTTATTATCCACTAAAAAACGATACAGAAGACAGGTTAGCAAACTAACCGTTACAACTAAAACAGAAATATAAAAGTAATACAAACAAAATAAACCTACTAAAATAAACTTCGGCCCACAAAAGACCTTCAACCCACTTTAGCGTGCAAACTGCACCCCTCTTCCACAAACACTACTAAATCATACAAACCACATCTCCACCTTGTAATCGTATCAGATTTCCCATCTTTGTATATTATTATGCAGTTGTCTTGAAATTTGAAGCTTGCAGATATATGTACATCTAACTTCTTCCTATTTTAACATTCCATGATCATTACCATATTTCAGTTCAGAAGGAGGAAGAATATCAGCAGGTCATTGAAATAACACCATTCCAACCATAAAAAATACCCAAACTGGAAACAGCTTACAACTCTCAGTTTACTATTGAATCCCAAAGAAATACAATTCCAAACAATTGGTCTGGTTAATGAATCATAGACGCCTATGAATCAATCTGATGTCCAGAATCGACAGCTTAAAATATGGATTTTATAGCTGAAAACTGAAATTGCTCCAGTCGTAAAAATCCAGTACAAGTCTTTGGTTGAACACTTAAATAGGAAGAAATCATACTTCATCAACTGCTCATGAACATGAATCTAAATACCATCTAATAAAGTTCGATCACATCCATCGCAGTTTTAAAAATAACCTCAGGATGCATTGATATTCTGACAAACATAAACAATTTAATGAAGAAGAAGAACTGCTACATTAAGACCAAAGGTCGGATCTCATTTTCAAACTGAAAACAAAACTTTAGCCAAGCGTGGAGATGAACAACCACGAAATCAACCACTGATTCAGATCTTACAGACCGCAGAAATATAAAACCATATTCATACTATCACCTTTAATCTCAAAGTAACCCTATCAACATAAACTTCATACCAAACGCTCCAATTTCCCAAATCCAACGCTAAAAATAAACAGATCTAAACATACCAGATGCTCGAAGATGTTAAAGAATCGGCAGATCGGTTATGAGGAGCCGGAAGTGATTCAACACTTTCGCCGGCAACGCCAGATCCCACCTCCCCCAAAGTCTTGATCTCCAGATCTAAACAAGTTTCACATCAGATCTGATAGATCTGCAATTGCGCACGCTACATGGATCCGAAATAAAGTTGGCCTTTCGCTTTTGTTAAACCAAAGTCAGATCCAGACATGAACGAAATTAGATAAATGAAATAGAGTGGAAAACTGATAGAAAACAGACATAAATCCGAAAGAAAACAAATGGAAATCTCATAGAAATTAGGTAAAATGAAGATAAAGGAAATACTCACGCATGAGCGAAAGCAGGCGATTTGCCTGTCGCCATGGACAAGATATTTCCCATACATATACATATATATATATATATATATATATATATATATATATATATATATATATATATATATATGAGGAGCGTTCAATGACACCCAAAATAGTGAGCACCCCATTTGCCCCCCTACATAAACCAAGTATTTATATTAGAATAAGTGAGTGGGAGGAGAGAGAATGAGTGGAAGGAGAGAGAGAGAGAGAGAGAGGGAAATACTTGGTGGAAATCAGGGGGCAAATGGGGTGCTGCACTATTTGGGATACCATTGAACGCTCGCATATATATAAGAATCACATATATTAGAACCTTATATATATAAATCTAAATTTCGGAATAAATCTAAATTAGAATAGATAGAAGAGATAGAATGGGCTACGAAGATAGAAGAAGAACCTATTTTCTTTTTCGAAAATTTGCAATGGTAGAAGGCATCACAGAGGCGGGGAAGGAAATGGTTGTAGGGTTTTGAGTGAGGGTTTAGGGCTCTATTTATAGTTGTTATCGTGTATACAGCCCGTTAGATTTAACTGATTAAATCCAAGCGGTCTATTTGATAAGAATTATAAATGAGTCCTTACATAAAAACCTTCACTAGCTTCCCAATAGGAGGGCGGTCGACTCCTCCACATGGCGGTCGACCAAGGCGGTCGACACCCCTCCTAGACGGGCGGTTGAACCCCTTTCTGGGGTCGAGCCCAGAAGTCAAACGTCTCATGTACGTTCCCTTTTATTAATTCCTTATTAATTCTGATTGATTGTTTTCCTTATTTTAATTATTCTTATCCCCATTGTATATGAATATATATACACAATTTTGAATTCAAAAGGAATATACTTTTTCATGCTTATCCAATTAATATTTTCCACGTTTGTATATTTATTTATTTGAAATTCAAACTTTGTATGTTAATACATACACACAACTTAATTTACTAATAACTTTTGCATACATGACTCCGTTTTCAGTAAATAAAATATAAAAACGGATCAGAATCTCGTCAGGAACACAACTATAATACTTTCGTGGCCCAACTCCCGATTGTCCAAAATTCTATTTTCAGCCCATTAACATATTAGTAATTATTATTGTTAATTTTAAATTAAATTAAGTTGTATAAATTAAGTATATTTTACGGGGTGTTACAGAGACGTTGACCCGAAAATGTTCAATAAACAATTCCATAAGATTATCCCAATTTCCAATAGAGCCACTTTCCAATTGTTGAAACCACACGACAGTTATATCCTAGAGAAATAAGGGGAATCAATCAGCCATAACTTCGTCTGATGCCCCCAGTACTTCCATATGACGTATATACATCTACGGTAACGGTCGGATCCTTCCTCTCATCATAAGCATTCAATATCGGTAATTTAAAATCTCGTAGATTCCTCAAATTCCATATGTTTGAAGTAAATGGATTATGATTAACACAATCCAAATCTTATCGACGTAATCCACCTCTTGAAGCTCTTTGAATCATATCTATTATCTAAATTCTCATCAGCTAAAAGTTGTCGTCAATCGCCATAGCTAGCACCCACGAGCCAAGTGCCTTGAGCATCCCAACCAGATTGTCCACCTCCGATTGCTAGAATTGGAGAGTAGGTTCAACACCGATCTGGTTTCCTTGGACAGGGTCATCCCCGGCTTGATCCAATTTGACGTTTTGATCTGTACACGCTTGAATTCCGTTTCCAAGTCTCAAATCCTAAGCTCACAAGGAGAGCCTCCTAGGGGTAGGGGGATTACCCCCGGTTTTCACCGAGTCGGTATCGACTTGAGAGTCAGGGTAGATACCGATCCCTTGTGTTGAAGGGACAATTGCCCTCGAGTCAATCCTAAGAGTTTGAGCATTGCTAGGTTAGACTCCAGCAGTTATTTCGTGACCTCTCGATCTTTCATTCTATCCAATTTGATTAACGAAATCAGTCATCGTTTCCTCTTGCCTCCGCAGCAATCTTCCCTGATGTTCAAGTCTAGATTCCAGATCCTTTATAACTCCATATATATGTTCTCTGATAAGACATACAGAGGGATTTCCTCTAGAGGAACCCTCCCGACTTCCTTCCAATCCAGCTCATTTGGATTGAGCAACTGTTTTCTTCTTCTTTTCCATACCAGTTTTCTAAGCAGAAAGTCGAAGGTTCGACCTCTTCCTGGGACGCCAAAAAATGTTAGACTAGATTTTGATCAATCGAGCCTAACACCCCCAAAGTATGTAGCCACATAACAGAATCAACAATCACAACCCCGAAGTAGTCACAGAACAGTAATGAAAACGGAAACAAAATTTTTATAGTGGTTTGGCAATCTCTCACCTACGTCCACTTGGTGTAATGTATTATTTACACTGTCATATTACAACACGATTCGGGTTTAAATGCAAGAATGTAGAGAAACAGAAGTTGAGGTTTGAAAATGGTAGAGTCCTTACGTAGAGAAGTCAAGCGAAGACAATCTAAGCAGGAGAAAAGAGATCTTTTTTTCTAAAGTCCTGGCGGTCTATTTATAGTTGAAGTGTCCAAGACAGATTGGTCCAGAATCATGTAGGGAGGCCTACCAAGAAGAGATGACCTGACGCAGGAAGTAGGGCTCAGATCACTCCTCTTTTGAAGGTGTCCATACGACCCATATAGGGGGATCAGATCTGACCCTTGGGGTTGCACCCCCAAAGTGCAACCACATGGTGGATCCCACTATGCCTTGCCTTCCTCCTTGGGTAGTTGACTTGGTGATTTGGCCTCTTTAATCCAAGTTATTGATGTAGTTTTGATCAAGTTTCCGAATATTAAAATCATGTGTCATGGAGTAGTACCGACCTCTTGCTTAGCCAAAATCCCAGCTTTATCTCTATGCTTTGAAGTCATGTCTATTCCATACTTGGTGAACTTTTGAGTTCCAACTCTTCTTACTCCAAATTGATATCCAAGTGAATCCAACTATCCATAGTTTGACATAATCATTTGTACTCGATTTCTGAGCTATTCAAGTATCCAAATTCAAAGTGTAACGGTCAAAGATGGGTTAACATTAACCAATATACTCATGATACAATTGTAAAGAACACATACATATATGCATCTATTACCCTTTGGTAAAATACGACCACCACCAAAATGCAGACTGAGCTAGTGTTCTGTAATTTCACGAATATTTGGAAAAAAGTAAATAACTTAATCAATGTTCTGATAAGTAGCTTATTGCTTATCATAAGATATATTTCCTTTGAAATTGTCAAGTAGTGGGCTACTCAATTCAAATTTAAGCAGTTTTAGCATTAACACTTTTTCTGTAAACCACTCAAAAATGAAGTAAAAGACGCATTTGACAGCCAATTTCACTTTTTCTACATCAAGGAAGTAAACCGTCCAGTAAACACACAAATCATTAAATTACAAAGAAATAAGCCAAGAGGCCTGTTGAGTGAAACATAATATAAAATAGACTGGCCTGTTGAGCTAGAGCGAAACATAATATATTTGTTCATTTTTCACTTCTTTTTACACTCACTATATGCATCTCTACTATCACGTTTGCTGCCACGACCGCTGCTGATGGAATAATCATACAGTTACCAATCAAACACTTCTTAAATTCCTAGCATAACATAAATATATGGTTATCAACCAACTGTTCTTCGGCTGTTTGCATAACAAAAATATAGAGTCATCAATCAACTTTTATTCTATTCTTTACATAAATTGAAAATAAATCAAAATATATACCGAGATGTACACGTCTTCTGATGGTTATACACCATTACATATACCACTGAATTTTGGAACGTCGAGAGGTGACGTTTTGTTTAACATTTTTAGTTTTGGGTTTTTGTCCATATAAAAATACTAATGATGCATCTATATCATGAAAAAACAACTGTTTTAAAAAACAAAGTTTGACATACAAAAGAAAAAGCAACTATTATTTATTTATTTTTGTATTTTGGAAAATGATGGAAGAACAAAAGACAACCCATCATTTTGTCGTCTCTCCATCCGTTCCATCGTTCTTCCATTCTTTCCATCGTCCCTTGGCTTTTCTTATTTGTTGTAGTTAATTTTAAAAATGCAAAACACAATATAAATCGAACACCATTGGTTTCTTTGTAGATGGACAAAGACAAAAACGTTTCATCGGTGCAAACTTATGGTACTTATTTTTGGTTGTGTTTAGCAACCAATTCCCTCTTATGTTTATTTCTTTACCATCATTCATTTATTTATTGTTCCAAGTTCAATTTTTTTTCTTGAAAAAAATTTATTGCTTAAATGCCTAGCAACAGTGCTTTTGGGGGTGTCTTAGCCTTAATGCTGTAGCATAAATACCATCATTTCTTATAGGATTTGGGTTGTGTATATAATGTCAGGTTCAGTTATAACTGAGCTACTCAAAAAAAAATTCAACTAGTACTTATAATATTTTGATTAATACACATGCATCTTTAGGGATACAAGACAGAAATAAATATGCAAGAGTATCATTGCAACAGGAAAAATACATGGATCATGCTAATGCTAGCAATACTTGGAAAGAATATAATCTTTTTACCTAGACAAGCTCGATGTAAGCCATGGGTGCATTGTCACCTCTCCTTGGCAGAGTCCTAATAATTCTCGTGTACCCTCCATTCCTCTCTCCATACCTATCGCCAACCTCTGCAAACAAAGCGTGAACAATTTGTTTCTCATATATAAACCCCAATGCTTGCCTTCTTTTATGTAGCGACCCATCTTTGGCCAATGTAATCATTTTGTCCACATATTTTCTTAAAGCACTTGCCCTAGCTCTTGTGGTCTTAATCCTACCATGTTTCAATAGCTGCGTCGTGAGTCCACGAATCAGTGCTTTTCTTTGATCGGGAGGCCTGTTGAGTTTTGGGACGCGTCTCCCATGTCTCATTGCATAGAATTTACTACCATTGCTGATGTTCAAAAAGTTCTGCTCGTACATGGTGCTTTCTGCAAAGCAGTAACAGTAATAAGAAAACGAACAACAACCACCATCACCACTACATTTAATCTATGTTGTACTAAACTAAGATTACAAGCTACCGTACATAATAAGTAGACATATCTCATCACCGACCGAATCATATTATATGATGGAATACGATTCAGCATGTTGTAGGGACTAACAAATGTATTTGCACTCTACCAACCAAGTAAAGTAGCTTTCTTTATCATGTTTCTTCTCGGTCCCAAATACAATCAGATATAGGCAAATGGGATATATTTGTATTCAAACTGTATCCATGGAATGTGTGATCTGAAAACAGATATATGCAAATGCACCACAACCCATGTTAGAACATGGTGATTGGACGAGATAAAGATATGGATGATGGTACTGATTTTAAATATCAAATAATGGTGCCATTGCAAGCATTTTGTAATGGCTCTCCTGCTTCACAGAACACGTTTTTCTTCCCTTTCTCCTTTTTTTTTTTTTTTTTTTTTTTTTTTTTGGTGTGTGTGTTTGGGGGGGGGGGGGGGGGGCATCTGGTGTGTTTGTGCGTGCGTGCACATATTACACTTTACTTCCACTGAAAACAAGCAACATTACACTTGTTGGTAATGTATTGCTGTTGTGACTACAACACATTATTAACTCCAAAAATGGAATTAGCGCTGAATCAATATGAAGACGCCAGCCTTTGAGGCAACCCAAATGATACCAGACACAGATCTCAAAGAAACATCAAGTTAATACAAAAAAAGACAATAATTTTTACGGTGGTTCGGTCATCCTTGACGTACGTCAACTTGAATCTATCTTTTATTATGACTTACTAGTTGGACCTCTTTGTATCTCAACCTAGTTAACGTTAGATCTATATTACAAGTGCTCAAATATGTGCTAGAGAATTTTAAAAATGAAGAAGTCTTGATCCACCAGAGTGATGACATCTTTAGCAAGATTTCTCTCTTCTTTTTTCAAGTGCAAATGAGTCGGTATTTATAAAAGAACTATCAGGTATTGGGCCTGAAACCAAGGTGCAGAAGAATCCACATATCAAGGTGGGTCTCCCAGATAACCCGAATGATCCTTATGATTTTGGTATGACTCATCGTTTATGAAACGACTCATAGACTTAACTTATTTTCAAATTTCCTCACTTGTGTCATCTTCGTATCTTCTACTTGAGTCGTCTCATCCAATATTGAGTCGTCCCAGGTTTTCCTGACCATCCATCTTCATGAGTCATCCAATCCAGTCAAGTTCGAAGATAAACCATTCATAACTCATTTAATACTCGACCAAATCTCATGAAACTTCACAGCTGCAATGTATAGGAATAGCATAATTTCCGCTGTGAATCGCAAGTCCTGGGGCTCAATGCCTATGACTCGAGTATGAGTCATAGGGTTTGCTCCATTTTGCTTCAAACTTCCCTTAGTTGTTCCTTAGTGTTTTCTACGTGCTCAAGTAAATTTTGGTTCCATTTCGAATTCATTTGAATTTTCTAAACCCATTTGAAGCTGCTTTGATACAAAAACGGGTAAACGCACATTTTGAAATTGTTTCGCTCACAAAATTATGTTTGTTTAGAATGTTTATATGGATCACCTTTAATATAATTACTAAGTGTCATATTATTGCTTTATGATAACATTCTAATTTATATGATTTTTTTTTTCATTTCTTTTCATTAGCCTAATTTAATCACAAGCATTGTGCGAAATTTTGCACGGTAAGCATTTTGTCAACTGAATTTCGCCCGGTACGCACCAGGTCATAGATAGTTGACCTCGCATCTCTAATTTGGTGATGCCATTAATAGGAAATATATTGTTATACGATTTAAATCTCATTTCAAATCGAATTATTTCCATTATGATTTGATTTATGTCCTAATTCAACTTGATTAAAATCACAGTAGAGAAAAATCATCCAAGCTAATATATTCAACATACTTGTTTAAATTCACAATTCCAACTTTAATATTATTATCTATAAAAAGAAGAAGCAAGAGAAAAGAGTTCTATGGTTAAATCAAATAATTCAAATATCAAAATCAATTTGAAAATTTGTACACAACCCTTAGAATGTGAATCTTTTGAACAATCCTTAAAATATCAATTTTTTGTATTTTTATTTGCGAGTTGAATCCTGTTCAATTTAAAGACTGAACTTTACGATCTGAATCGTATTTTGATGGTTTTGGATGGCACAATGTTTTGACCAAATGTGCTATCATTTGAGCTAACATTCTAGTATAATTCAATAACTCCAAACGATGAACAAAGATTAAAATGATCAGAAAATTGCAAAAATAAATAACGAAAAACAATCAGAATCAAAACATATCTGGAAAATGTGTTCGCTATGCTAACAACTATTTCATATTCATTTCTATTCTAGCATATTCTTCAAAATTTAGCATTTAGGTTGTATAAGAAACCGAAGCTGTGCTTATGTTGCCACTGGGTCTCCCAATACTATACCTCATGTTGATCCAACTTAGCCACATCTTCCATGTTGGTCCGAGCCAATACGTGGATAGGATGTCCTCACGAGAGGACTTCTACAGCATGAACAGTGGAGTTTTCTTATTCCATCCAAACACTGTCACATGACTTATGTTGTAGTGAAGTGTACCGTACACCCACTAACAACAAGCTTTAGCTTGCATAAAGTTCACACATAACTTTCAGATAACCACACTGAATGAAATACATAAGCCTATAAGTTGTGGGTCTCTGCTACCATGACAACTGCATCTGCATTAGTCATTAAACACCCCAACTGGCGAGTTCATTAACCGATACGGTGCTTTGATTCAACCAAGACATATGCCAGTATTACCGTAATATTTAAGTTTAAACTGCCTTATGAGAAATATAAGCACAAATGGTACAATGCACACTAACATAATTGGGAATCACGAAATCCTAACATAAAATCAACGAAGTAGACAAAAAATAGAATTACCAGAGCTGAAAATAGGGAAAATGGGAGCGAGTCCAGAAAATGAGCGCAAGACCTTGTGCTCGCTGGCACCTGACTTAACAAGCTTAGATGAAACCGACTGAGATGGGAAATGAACACGAGTAGATGGAACAGAAGGAAGAGCAGAGCGAATAGAAGTCATGCTCCATGTTGACAAAGAAGCCATACTTCGGAAAAGTTTGTTCCCGAGGAAAAAAAAAAGGAGGAAAAGCGTGTTATCACAATTGCGCTTCCTTATCTATTTGGGGATTTTATTTTATTTTTCTATTTCACGCATTTGCCCTCGCTTGTGGCAAAGAGGTCATAGCGCTCGTTTCTAAGGTTACTTCTTAACCAACGCCCGCGGTCTATTTGAGCGTGGCATTTGAGCGTGGTAATATAGCGAACGGGGAATGTGTTTTTAGCTGCGAATGGGGTATTTGAGAGTGACATTTGAGCGTGATATTTAATTGTTAAATTAATGATTTTGATTTAATTAAATTCTAATTGCATCAAACAAAACGACAACATATTTCATAAAATAAACGACAACGTTTTTCATAAAACATAAATAACACAACGTACTGGAATTAAAACAAGTACATGAAAATCTAAAATAAACAACGATGAGGTAACTGACTCAACTCAGCTGAAATAAACCCACATATGCCCTCATCGAAGCTCCCGAACAATATCCACATTCCGCTCGTCATTGCGGAAAATCGTCAGAATCTCCCAAAGGTCCACACGCGTACCCGATCTCTGAAGAAGCTCCAAGCACCGCCGGGGAAGCTGTCTCATATCGCCGGTCATAAACGAGCTGGCACGCGCTACTTGTCTGTGCCTAGATGGCTGACCAGAAGGGGGATCGTCCGAAGCCATCCAACCAGTATAGAAACCCGCGTCGGCAGGGGAGAAAGAAGCAGCTGGCACAGACGCTGGTGGAGGTGCTGGTGCAGTAGGAGGTGCAACCGTAGGTATCGGATACGCACAAAAATCATCTAGACCGTCCAGATAATCCAACTCTGCATTCCATACACCGCCGGGTGTTCGTAGCAGTCTGTCCCAATCGCGAAAAGAGTGTTTCATGTTGTCCCATTTATTTTTGATCTGAGCTTCTGTGAACTCCAGATTATAACGGTCATTCATTGTTGCCGCGACCGTTGAGTAGAACTCACTGACGCCTGTATCGCGAGCGGCTACAAACTCAACACAAATATCTATAAAGGCGGACTCCCGGTCGTCCGTCCAGTTCGCAAATGGCTGCGAGGTAGCAGAGGTGGAAGAGGATGTCATCTATGTAACCAAAAAAAAATCCAGAAAAATTCGAAAAAAATATATGTTGTAGAAAATTGAAAAATAAACACAATGGTATAAAAAATTACCGTTTTGCAGCTTGAAATTGCTCGAAAAAATCGAATTTTGGGGGTTAGGAGGAGAGGATTCGGGTTGAGATGGGAAGAAAGGAGGGGGGGTTGCGTTCTTATAGGCGGTGGAACGAAACGTTGGAAAATTAACCGTTGGCGTCCGACGCGTCGGACGCCAACGGTTGCTTTTCCAACGTTCGAGAATCGTGGAATCTGAAAGGGGAAAAAGGCGCTTGCGTCCGACGCGTCGGACGCCAAAAAAAATAAGCGTGCCAAATTTTGACTGCGAACGCACCCTAAGTTGCATTCCATTAAAAATCGAGTGCACCGTGCACAATTTTTGTAAACCAACTAGTAAGGCAGCGTGTAGTATTTTGGGCTGTTAATGGATATCCGAAATCCGTCCGTATCCGCATCCGAAAATACGAAAAATATCCGATATCCGAAAAGCGGATACGGATATCCGATATCCGAAATGCTTAGCGGATACAGATACGGATATGGCAGTATCCGTATCCGACAAATATCCGTCCGCTATGAAAATATATAGTTTGGTATTTTTATATTTAGGTTATAGTAATTTATTATTTTATAAACAGATGGATAAAAAATAAGTAACAAAACACGTTTAAATTAGTGTTGAATTTTATGTGATTGAATGTGCTATTATTAAATCGGTATGTTTTATCATTTACATATTATTTCAAAATTTTCAGCTATTGTTTAGTACCAAATGAAATATGCAACATATTGTAACTTACATAATTTTAAGTTCGGATTCGGATATTTTCGGATATCCGGAAATATCGGTATTTGCTAAGCCGAATACGGATATTTTCGGATATCCGAAAATATTCGCGGATATGGATACAGATATTATGTAGTAGGTATCCATCGGATACGGATACGGATTCGGATACGGATTTTTATTTTCGGATACGGATACAGCACTATCCGCACCCGTTTGCATCCGTTTGCAGGCCTAGTAGTATTAGTTGATGTAATTGTTGTCTCATTATAAAATGAAGATAGGCAAGTGTTTGTATATTTTAATATAAAGTTAGATAGGAAAATGAGGGAAAACTTCTAAATAATTCTTTCCTTTGTTATGTAATTATCATTTGCATTATTGATAGCGAGTGGCTCATGCTATGCACACGAACAATGTGAAGTAAAGAGAATGATAGTTGTAATGTTGAGTAAAAATATATGTTGCGTTAATTAAATAATTAAAATCTATTTTGTAGTTGAAGTCATAGATACTAATATACACATGTATATAAGACCACTCATTAAAAAATGTGGAAGAAAATATAGTGAAAAAAGACTGTACGTAAGTCACATACCAGCTTATTATCAACGTGTTGGTATACCTACAAAAGCATTATCAACAAACAATTATGTTCAATTGAAGTCTAAATTGAAGATTACTAATGGAACCAGAAAGGAAGGAAAATGAAAACCCTAACTCGATTTGAGGCAGCGTAGTAAGGATTAGGGGTATTCTAGAAGATATATATATATATATATATATATATATATATATATATATATATATATATGAAAATTGGTTTACTTTATTGTAAAAAGTAGTACAAAAGTCAGGTTAGCATACTAACCGTTACAAACGTAAAGAAAACAAACAACAAAATACAAGCAAATATCCTACTTAAACTAAATTCGGCCCATGATAAGGCCACCTTCTCGCTACTACGTGCAGCAACTGCACCACACTGAACCCGCTAGATACACAAACTTGTGCATAATATTCTCCACAATCACTCTACAATCCATACTGCCAATTAAATAAATTTCAGATACCTTTGATCATCAAATATTAAATTTTCCATTTGCATAAAAAAAATCCAAGTCGAAAGAAGATCAGAATTACTCCATTGCCAAATTGCCTCAGATATGTAAAAATGGAACCTCATGCATCTCTTGCAGATATATAAGTAACACCTAATTCAGCCCCTTGCTAATGAAATCCAAACAATATACAATTCTGTTCAATAGGTCTGGTTGATGATTCACAGAACCTACGAATTAATACTATTACCAGAATCGACAGTTTGATATATGGATTTCACAACTATACAGCAACAAGTGCCACATATAACTGATCCGAGCTATATCTTCCCTATGATGCCAAAATCTGATTCCTGATAACTAAGAGCATCAGTGGAAGCCATTATCTGAGGCCATCATACATCATTTATCACCTATTAACCAATTCATGCAAACTAAATATAGATTCATATCCCAATACGCAGAAAATTATGTCAAATAAGTCTGGGTTTAACGCCATGATGCTATGTACCCAAAAGAATGAATCAAACTAATTGGCTTCTGTCATCTGTTGGGAAACAATGGCTGAGTCACGCACTTGGTCGCTTTTTTGAAGACGATTCGGTGATCTGGTCAGTGGTGCAAAACCAGTTCGTACTTCTACCGCCGCCTCTAGTATAAAACAGCCTCTGGAATTAATAACTGATTTTCTTTGCACTACAAATCAGTGCAGATTTGCACTTTCGAAATTAAAATCACTGGTCGAAAATTTCTGGATTATGATTTTAATGGCGGAAGCAAATTATCTATTTCCGTCTACAACTGAAGATAATATATAGATGGGGATTAGGGCTGAACGAAAATACTGTGCAGTAATAAAATCTGCTAAAATACCGGGTCAATAGTTTACCGCTTCAAAATAAAAGTCGGCTCAGAAATATTTTCGTATTTAAAAACATAGTTCAAAAAATGCAGTGTTTTCTGGCCCAAAAATATAAGTGTTTACACCACAAAGCCAAGCCCGAGCCCGAACCGGGCCGGGCCGGGTCGAGTCGGTCAGCGGTCGCGCGCGCGTGTGTTGTGGTCATAATGCATGGCCTCCCTCCTCACAACAAAGTATGTATTGGGAGCCCAAGGCCCTAACATGATTTCTTAGAAACAAGTATAAATACTTGCCTCTTCCGTATAATCCCATGGTATGGGACTATTCAATAAAGGAGCCATTCATACACTTATCTCAATATTTTAATAATTCACCCAATATTTTCAACAATCCCCCACTTGAATTTTTAAAATATTATCGAGCAGTTTTCTAGAAACATAAGACTGTGCTTAAACAAAGGTGTCATCCGACTTGAACCTTTGCATAGTGAATAAGATTAAGTTTTTACTAGAGTGACACGTAGTCTTAAACTCTATTCCTGACATCAAACCACATACAATCTTTTCTATAGTGCAATCAAATAAGCCCGTGCATTTATGGCCATGCACGTCTATCCCATTTTATTGAACGCTCTAGAAGTTTTGCCCAAAACTCCATAGAAAACAACCACATTTCCACATTCACATAGGTGGGTCTATCAAGAGTACTTCTGAAGGTAGGTACTCCACTCCAAATAGAGTATAGATCTCATTAAGAGTTATTATCAACTTATCCTCTAATTACTTCAGGAATATATGCTTCTTGGTTTATTAAATAGCATGTTCAACTATTATCACTACACAACTTGTTTTTACCCATTGAACCTATTTCTTGGGATCTCCAGTCATTTAGATCGGGTTACCATTGTGCGTGACTCAACAATCTAAGGGCAATAGTCCCATTCTTTTAGAAGAATTAAGGACTTTCTCTTTGGATAGTCCTTTCGTCAAAGGATCTGCCAAATTTTCATCACTACGTACGTAATCCGCTCTAACGGTACCTGAGGAAAGTAGTTCTTTAACTGTGCTGTGCTTACGACGTATTTGTCATCTCTTACCGTTATAATAACGATTCTGAACTTTTGCAATAGCCGCGGTACTATCGCAATGTATCAAACAGCTGGTATCGGTTTTTCCCATAAGGGAATCTCAGCTAGCAGATTTCTCAAGTACTCTGCTTCTTCACTAGCCATGGCTAGTGCTATCATCTCAGACTCCATAGTAGACTGAGCCAAAATAGTTTGTTTCTTGGATTTCCGAGAAACAGCTCCTCCAGCGATGTTAAATATATAGCCACTGGTCGCTTAAGAATCATTAGATAAAGTATTCCAATCTGCATCTGAATATCCTTCAAGTACAGCTGGAAACTTCTCATAATGTAATTCAAGGTTCATAGTTCATTTAAGGTATCTCATGACCTTTCAATAGCATGTCAGTGCTCTATACTAGGTCTACTGGTAAACCTGCACAATAATCCCACGACATAGGCAATGTCGGGTCTAGTACAATCAGTGGTATACCGAAGGCTGCCAATGATGCTCGCATAATCAGACTGTCTTACACCTTCACCAGTGTTCTTAAATAACTTTACACTTGGATCATATGGTGTACATGCAGGTTTACAGTCAAAGTAATTATATTTCTTCAGTATCTTCTCAATGTAATGAGATTGACCCAAAGAAATTCCCTTTTCTGACCTAGTAATCTTAATACCAAGGATTACACTCGCCTCACCTAGATCTTTCATATCAAAATTGGCACTTAATAGGGATTTGACTGAATTTATGGCATGAATGTTTGACCCAAAGATGAGTAGGTCATCTACATAAAGGCATAAAATAGCGCAAATGTCATTCTCAGATTTGTAATCAATGCATTTGTCACTTTCATTAACTTTAAAACCATGTGAAATGATTAAGTTATCAAATTTTTCATGCCATTGTTTAGGAGCTTGTTTTAAACCATATAATGATTTATCTAATTTGCATACTTTATGTTCTTGACCATGTACTACAAATCCTTTAGGCTGGTCCATATAGATTTCTTCTTCTAATTCACCGTTTAAAAATGTAGTTTTAACATCCATTTGGTGTATTAGTAAATTATGAATAGAAGCGAGTGAGATTAATACCCGAATGGATGTTATTCTAGTTACAGGTGAAAAAATGTCGAAGAAATCTATATTTTCTTTTTGTCTAAAACCTTTAGCTACTAGTCGTGCTTTGTATTTATCTATAGTACCGTCAGGTTTTAATTTCTTTTTAAGCACCCATTTACAGCCTATAGATTTACATCCAGGGGGTAAATCTGCCAAATGCCAAGTCTTATTGGATTCCAGAGAATCCATCTCATCATTTATAGCCTGTTGCCAAAAATCGGCATCTAAAGAAGATAAGGCCTCTTGGAGGTTTAAGGGATCCTCCTCTATAGTAAAAGCACAGAAATCCGAACCAAAATTTTTCTCGGTTCTTGCTCTTTTACTTCTTTTAGGTTCAGCTTCAGAACTTTTATTAAGTTCCGTTCTAATAGGCATACTTGAAGTGCCCCCACTATTCCTTAATTTAAAAGGAAATTTTGTTTCATAAAAATCGACTTCATTTGATTCAATTATGTTATGTGCATTTATATCATAAAATCGATATGCTTTGCTATTAATAACATAGCCTATAAATACACATTCATATGCTCTACTTGCCAATTTTATTCTCTTAGGGTCTGGAATGCGAACACATGCTAGACAACCCCAAGTTCTAAAGTATGATACATTGGGTTTATGATTCTTTAAAATTTCATAAGGTAAAATTTTATTCTTAGATTTGGGGATTCTATTTAGAACATAACATATAGTCAATAAAATATCCCCCACCAATGTTTTGCTGCACCAGAATTTAGTAGGATGGCAACTACTAATTCGATAAAAGTCCTATTTTTTCTTTCTGCTTTACCGTTCATTTCAGGAGAATAGGGTGCAGTTCTCCCATGTACTATACCATGTAGTTTATAGAAATCCAGAATTAAGTTAGATTCATATTCTGTTCCTCTATCACTATGAAGTCTCTTAATTTTCCTATTTGTTTGATTCTCAATCTCAGTTATGAACGTTTTAAATATGTCAAAAGCATCACTTTTATTTTTCATAAGGTATACATATGTGAAATCAGAACAGTCATCAATAAAAGTGATAAAATACCGATGTCCATGTCTAGTCAATGTACCATCAAGTTCACATATGTCAGAGTGAATTAAATCTAAGGGTTCAGAATCTCTTTCAACAGATTTATGAGATTTCTTAGTGATTTTTGCTTGTGTACAGAATTCACATTTACTAGATTCAGATTCTGACATCTTAGGTATCATTTCTAGAGTGCTCATGTTATGAATTATTCGTTTATTAACATGACATAATCTAGAGTGCCAAATATTAAAATCACACAACATATAAGCAGAATTATTCACTTTATTAGATTCAACATTTAATTTAAACATTCCCTCACAAGCATAACCCTTTCCTACAAAAGATCCCTTATACCCTATGGTATACACATCAGCCCCAATAATTTGAGTAAATCCTGCCTTATTAAGAAGAAAGCCAGAAACCAGATTCTTCCTCATCTCTGGAGTATGCAAAACATCTTTAAGAATCACAGTCCTTCCAGAGGTAAACTTGATCTCCACATTTCCAACCCCTACAACTTTAGTGGTATGAGAATCTCCCAACAGCACTTTCTGATCATCAACAGCCGTGTATGTGGTGAACATATCACGATCATAGCAGACATGGCGAGAAGCACTAGTGTCTACCCACCAACCCTCTGATCCACCAACAAGGTGAATCTCGGTAATCATAGCCGTAAGAGGCTCTTCAGTCAGGTTCGCCTTCGGTGCAGAGCTTGGCTTGTTCCGACACTTTCGTGCTATATGACCCGGTTTTCCACAGTTATAACATAGAAACAATTGTCCAGATTCATTCTTTTGGGCTGGTTTCTGCTGTCCTTTTGTGTTTCCTTGCAGATTCCCATTCTGTTTGTTGTGCCTGTTCTGATTCTTAAATGATTTCTGATTCGGTTTCAGAACAGCGGATGTGGTCTTCTTAGTGCTGTTGTTTGAGACAACCAGCACTTCCTCTTTCTGGTCCTGTTTGTGTGCCTCCTCCTCAATACGGAGGCGAGTGATCAGGCTCTCTAAGGAAAATTCCTTAGTCTTATGTCGTAGGAAATTCTTAAAATCTTTCCAACCTGGGGGCAGTTTGTCAATAATAACAGCAACTTGAAACTGTTCGTCCAAAACCATACCTTCGGAGATGATCTCATGAGCTATTTTCTAAAGCTCATGAGACTGCATCTCTACTGACCAGTCGTCTGTCATCTGATACTTGAGATAGCGGCTCACAGCATACTTCTTTTCCCATGCCTCCTCTGTATCATATTTCTTCTTCAGCGTTCCCCAGATCTCCTTCACTGTCTTATCGTCCGAGTTGTAGTAATCATACAGATCATCGCTGAGGCCATTGAGAATGAAATTTTTGCATAGATAGTCCTGCTCAATCCAGTTCTGTTGCTGTTTTGATTGCTCAGTCCAGGAAGCCATCTGCGCTTCATCCGTTCCGTCAGGTTTGTCTGGCAGCTGCAGTTTGTCGGTGGTCAGAGCAGCAGCCACCTTTCTCATCGTCAACTAAAACTCCATCTTTTGACGCATCGTTTGAAGTGCAGACCTTCGAAACGAAAGGGGGCAGCAGTCACCAATGGGATCTGGAAATAAGAGGGAAGATCAACATCATCCATAGTTGATGTCGAAGCCATTGTTTCAGATCGTCTTCAAATTGTTGGTAAACAATGGCTGAGTCACGTACTTGGTTGCTTTTTTGAAGACAGTTCGGCGATCTGATCAGTGGTGCAAAACCAGTTCGTACTTCGGCCGCCGCCTCTAGGATAAAACAGCCTCTGGAATTAATAACTGATTTGCTTTGCACTACAAATCAGTGCAAATTTGCACTTTCGAAATTAAAATCACTGGTCGAAAAATTCTGGAATATAATTTTAATAGCGGAGGCAAATTATCTATTTCCGTCTACAACTGAACATAATATATAGATGGGGATTAGGGCTGAACGAAAATACTGTGCAGTAATAAAATCTGCTAAAATACCGGGTCAATAGTTTACCGCTTCAAAATAAAAGTCGGCTCAGAAATATTTTTCGTATTTAAAAACATAGTTCGAAAAATGCAGTGTTTTCTAGCCCAAAAATATAAGTGTTTACACCACAAAGCCAAGCCTGAGCCCGAACCGAGCCGGGCCGGGTCGAGTCGAGTCGGTCGGTCGCGCGCTCGTGTGTGGTGGTCATGATGCATGGCCTCCCTCCTCACAACAAAGTATGTATTGGGAGCCCAAGGCCCCAACATGATTTCTTAGAAACAAGTATAAATACTTGCCTCTTCCATATAATCCCATGATATGGGACTATTCAATAAAGGAGCCATTCATACACTTATCTCAATATTTTAATAATTAACACAATATTTCCAACATCATCAAATAAGAAACTCCAAAACCAAATATAGCAACGGTTTTTAATCTTACGTAACTACTATCAAAAAATAAGCGGATCTGAAACCACCCAAATCGCAAGCAATCCCACCTGAGTAATTCATACCTCATCACAAATGATTGATCTCCTATCTTCAACAAATTCAGAGATATGAAGGATCACTACAAGAAATGCTCAAATTATTTATGGACCATAGCGACGACTGGCGACGGCTAAAAAAAGCGGCCCTCGCTAGCCGTCGCCAGTCATCGCCCAAAATGAATATAACCGCGAGGCTACAGGAAGAAATAACATTCACGAGCTCGCCCCCCCCCCCCCCCCACCCCTATCAAAACCCGCGATCAAAACCCTACCAGACCCCGTCACCCCCGCCGCCGTCGCCAGCCGACACCCGCCGCCGATCTGAGGCCTCCACCTGTCTCCTTCCCCCTCCGGCCTTCTCAAGACCTCTCCATTCTTCCAAACCAATTTCTCTCTCTCTCTAAGGTATGAATTCTAACCTAATTTCATGAATTAATTGTTTAATAATGATATAAATGTATGTGTTAGTTGAATATACAATGGTTGTTGAATTAATGTAGTTGATTTAGTAATGATTGGAACCCTAAATTGTTGATTTAGTTGTTTATCGGTGTGATGTTTGATTTTGTGTTAATGTATGTGTTAATGAACCGTTATTTTGTGCGTATGTAATTATTGGATATGAGATTGGTGTACATGTTGTTGGATATAGTTAGTTAAAAGCGATGGTTGTGAAATTGTTGGGTTGTAGACGGGGCTTGAAAATGAATTGTGTTGTGGAAATTATTGGAATGGAATGACTATGTATGACGCAAGTAGGATTGTGGTTGATGGCTGATTTTTGTTGAAACCAAATAGGATTAGTTTGTGGAAAAAAAAAATTGTCTACGTACGAAATAGATTATTGAAATCCCCCTTGTCAAAAGCTGCGAGACTTTAAGGTAGCGTGAGGAGCCGTACATCGAGACGGTGCCGGTTTTAATTACCCTTCCGTTATGCTGCCGAAATTTTTAGAAATATTCTTGTGTTTGAATTATTTTCATATGTTCAAGTATATTCATGTGTGATAATTTATTCATGACAGAAATAAATTGCTTAGATAATAAAAATCACATTTTTATTATGTATGAACCACTAAAAATATTCATGTGTTGAATAAATTCTTTGAACAATGAAAATCAAAATTTTATTATATGTATGAACCACTAAAAATGTTCATGTATTGAATAAATTCTTTGAACAAAAGAAATCATATTTTTATTGTATGTATGAACCATTAAAAATATTCATGTGTTGAATAAATTCTTTGAACAACATATGTATGTGTTATTGAAATCACTGACATATATTTTTGAATCAGGAAAAATGTCCAATTATTACATTTACCATAGTTGGATGTATGAAGTTAAAATTGGAATGAAAGGCTCAGTGAAAGAAGATTTCTATAATGGTGTAAATGAATTTGTTAGATTTGCAATATCTAATAATCGAAATTACGAGGAGCTTCGTTGTCCGTGTAGTAAGTGTAAACTGATGAGGTTTCATAAACCAGACATCGTTAAAGTACATTTGTACAAATCAGGTTTTGTGCCAAATTATTATTTATGGGATCATCATGGAGAACTTGTTGCGCCTACAGTAAATCCTGTAGCGTCGGAGGTCGAATTAGTTGTGACGAATCCAATAGAAGATATGGTGGAAGATGCGGCACGGTCAATGTTCCCTACCGGTCAGGTTGACGACGATGACGTCAATATTGAAGAAGAATTGAACACGGAAGCCAGAAAAATATATGATTTATTGGCTTCAGCTAAGCGGCCATTGTGGAATGGTTGTGAAAGTGGAACTGAATTATCGGTAACCGCTGAGTACATCACCATGAAATCAAAATTTAACCTTACAGAAGCTGCATTTACAGCGGTTGTACAAGCTACGAAAAGACATATGTCACCCGATAATCTGATGTGCGATAGTCATTACAAAGTGAAAACACAAATGTCGGCTTTTGGTTTGTCGTACCAAAAAAATAGATACTTGTGTTAAAGGTTGCATGTTGTATTGGAAAGATGATATTAATCTTAGAAACTGTAAGAAATGTGGCGGGGAAAGGTATAAACCTAGAAAAAAGAAAGGTAAGGAAGTTCCGTATACAAGAATGCATTATTTACCAATCATCCCTAGACTACAACGGTTATATGCATCCTCAGTCACTGCATGTCATATGCGATGGCATAGTGTGCGAACACAAGAAGATGGAACTTTGACACATCAATCGGATGGAGAAGCATGGAAACATTTTGATAGGATGTATCCAACATTTGCCGCAGAGAGCCGTAACGTCAGACTTGGTTTATTACAGATGGGTTTTCACCATTTTCTCAGTTTTCTAGTAAATATTCATCTTGGCCTATTATCGTTACTCCTTATAATCTACCTCCGTGGATGTGTATGAAAACTCCATTTATGTTTCTCACTGTTGTCGTTCCTCGTCCTAATGATCCAAAACAAGGCATCGATGATTATCTACAACCATTAATCGAAGAGTTGAAAAAACTATGGGATGATGGAGTTGAAATCTACGACATTTCAAAAAAAAAAAAGAATTTTTGTACGTTCGCTTGTTTGTTATGGACGATTAGTGATTTCCCTGCATATGGGATGCTTTCAGGTTGGAGTACCGCCGGTCGTCTATCTTGTCCTTTATGCATGGAAGAATCACAAGAATTTTTCTTATGGTATGGAAGGAAGCATTCGTGGTTTGATTGTCACCGTTGTTTTCTGCATACCAATCATATTTTTAGAAGAGATTAAAAAAAAATTTAAAGCTAACAGCGGAATGACTTTGCAAGCACCCAAAACTTGGACAAGTGAAAAATATACGATATTGTAAAGGATTATCCGAAGATCAATGAGACTAGAGAGCAGACAGAAATTCCGGGTAAATCTGACATTCATAATTAGTGTAAACAAATCATATTTTGAGAGCTACCTTATTGGAAAGATCTCAAACTTCGACATAATATCGACGTTATGCACAATGAAAAATATGTATTTGATAACGTGTTTAATACTGTTTTGAATGTCAAAGGACGATATATATTCAAGACGTGACATAGAAGAATATTGTAAACGTCCAGAACTTCATATGAAGCCTAATGACAATAAAAAACCCAAAGCGTGCTATGAACTAGACAACAAACAAATAAAACTTGTACTGAAATGGGTTGAGGGACTGAAATGTCCGGATGGGATTTCTTCTAATCTTCGTAGATGTGTTGACTATAAAAACAATAAACTGAATGGGATGAAAAGTCATGATTGTCATATCATGATGGAATATTTATTACCAGTGGTGTTCAAAGAATTATTGCCTGTAAAAGTGTGGGGTGTTTTAACAGAGTTAAGCTTATTCTATAAACAGCTTTGTTCGGCATCGTTAAAAATTGATTGTCTCCGTAAGCTTGAAGTAGAAATTCCGATATTGATTTGCAAATTAGAGAAAATCTTCCCTTCGGGATTTTTTAATGTAATGGAGCATTTACCTATTCATCTTCCATCCGAAGTTATTCTTCGAGGTCCAGTGCAATATGGATGGATGTATCCTTTTGAAAGGTAAAATTTATGCTTACAATTCAAAGTGACATTAGTAAGTTTTCGATCCAATAAACTGCATCAATGACGAGGGTTTGCAACATCTTACGCTTGGACCAAAACGAAATGTTAAGACTTATCCAGTATTCTTCATCAATGGATTTAAATTCAACACCAAAGACTATGGTACTTACAGATTAACATATAACAGTGGTGTATTTGTCAAAGGTAGTGATGATCCCGAAGAGCATATAAAAGACTTTTATGGCGTCTTGACACAGATTTTAGAGTTGGCATATTATGTACAACCCGTTGAAAAAGTTGTTCTATTCAAGTGCAACTGGTTCAACAATGTTCTTGGTACTGGAATCAACGTGCATAAAGATTACAAGATTATATAAATAAAGCACACATCGCATTACTATAAGTATGTGACGAGAAGGAATTTCGCTCGGTCCGAACCAGTCGTTAAACCGATCTAGACCGTTCGAAACGCCCTATCGTTTGAGAACAAGCCACAACAGAACACATACAGAAGAACATTTCATTGTATATTACAACAATGCATCAGATTACAAGAATATACAGAGTATAAATGAAATTACACAGAAATATCAGAGATTTAAATACATCGCAGCGGAAAATAATACAATACACAACTAGAATGAGATATACGGATACAAAGCTTTCCGGATATCGTTCCAGCTGTAAACCAGGATCCTGTGAATATAAATCTGCAAAACCAAAACTACTAGCTGCCCGTGTCAAAATAGGGGGCACCCAGAGTTTAGGTTAAAACAATAAACTCCAGGTCAGTCATATGACTGGTGTGAGAACTAAAACAGTTATTAATCTTTATTTTAACGATAGGTAAATCAAGGGACCACGCCGTATAACACGGAACGGGTTTCCTCCCAAGAACACCAGTGCATATAAGTAAACAGCGCAATGCTTTTCTAAAAATGAAGCTATTATAAGACCCAGGTCCCATCACACACTGCAGCGCAGCCGAGGATAGGGTTTTCCCTTATAATAGCCAAACATGCTTAGTACGTTTAAAACAAATCATTTGATACTATTATAAGTGCATAGTGTATAAAACAACTTCAAATCATAAGTATCAATCATAGGCGGCATGAATGCCCCATCCCACTATGTCGCCATACTAGGCTCTACAAATAAAACCGCAAATGTCACGTATTTGGAAGTTGGATATCCATCTATGAACCGAGGCAAAAGATAGTCCTCAACCGATTCGAGACGCTCTAGCCCGTGTCTCAGGAACAGAACGCATCGTCCCTTGGAGCGACAGGGCCGGTCCACCGATGTGGATTAAAATGCCTGAACACTGCGTTTCCCCGCCCTTTGGGGCGTAGGTGAGCCAACTAAATGACTCCATCGGACCCGGATCGTCCGATCAAACCGAGGCGCCTCGCAACAGCAACAACCACATAAGTCAAACTCGTCAGGGCGTGTAAAACCACTGACGCCACTTCTAACTAGAAAGAAACGCATGCCCTCCCTGAGGTCCGTCTCCCGTTTTTGGTTCATACCGGGTATGAAACTCGCGAAGTAAACATTACACAAAGCTACGCCACAAAGGCCGTGCTCCGATCATCAACCACAAGACTTTGCTTTTCAACAGAAGCCTTGATCATTTGCCACTTAGGCATGCCACACAGGCAATTCACTCCATGCGTTTGATATCCATCAATATATCCCCTGAGCTCGTACGTCTCAGAGAAGGGCGTTAAGCAAGAGAATAAATTCTCCGCCGCCAAACAGATATATATTTAATAGAGATCAATCACACGGACTAAAATCCAATGTCAGACACACAGTCCATTTACAAGTCCGTTCTGGGTCTGAACGAAACCGGAGGCACCTAGTACCCCGCATATCCATCGATCTCCAAGTACTCTGGACGATCACTAACTGTTTCCATCTTCTTGGGTGTACAGCCCAATCAAGATCATCAGTAATCACCCAAACGACGTGAAGACTTCCGGTCTTCGACCACCGTCTTCATCTTCGACTTATCGTCGTATCAGTTATTCAGAATGGGATAAACCCGGTCTTTCTAAATAACTCACGTATATTTTTAAATAAGTGTTACACAAACGCAACATACGCCTCATTCCAATTCATTAGTCACTAACCGTAAATTAATCAAGAGAATAATTCCCCAAATATTAACCCCGAAGGCCGAAACCAACATCAGATCAATATTCAGAAAACCATTCTGCTTGGCTAACCGACAGTTAGTTTCTAAATTTCACATTCATAGGGAAAGGTTCCCGTTAATTTTATCCAAGATAAATTCCTTGAATTTATTCTTTATTCTATTTTTGAATCTCAATTCAAACTAGTCGGGATTAGCGAACCTTACCGAAGTAATTATTTATTTTAATTTCCCCATCCCAACCTATTCATCCCATGAAGTAAAACTGGTAATACTTCATATCTAACACCACAGTGTTATCGGTAAATTCAATTACCATTTCACGTTCAAATCTAATTAAAGATTTAACTATCGCCTGGAGCAAAACTGGTGATACTCCATTTTCGATCATTTCAATCTAATTAAAGATTCATTAAAACTCCACTTAGTTTTAATCTTCGACTGGGTTAAAGAATCAGTGTCATTTAAAACACGGTTCACGATAAACCCAAAATCACATTCATTAATTATCGGGTTAAAGAACGAGTGTTATTTAAAACACTGTTCACGATAAACCCAAAAATCAATATCGATTCAATTCCAATTAAATATCATTTAATTGGTACACTTCGTTAAATCTAAACAAAAAGATTTAATCTTTTCTCAACTGGGTTCAAGAACAGTGTTAGTGAAGACACCATTCACAACAAACCCAAATCACATTTGATATTCAATACAAGGCTCTGAATAGAAAATATACCGGCTTATATTCAATATCAAATTCTACGACTAACAAATATCGCATTGGAAATAACGATATATATATATCTTTCAAATTCCCATAACAATATCTGTATCATCACGAAATCCAACATCGAAATATTCCGAAGGCAATTTCGATTCAAATCCATTCCAATGCAATCATTGGAAATTCTGGTTATTTTCAAAACCATTTCAAATTCAATTTATTTATTTAAAAATAAATAGAATTGTAATTCTAGTTCAAAACTAGTTCATTTCGGTAAAAATCTATTTTTATCTTTTCAAATATGGAGTTTTTCATCCCAATTTTTCCCAAATCATTTCTTATGATTTTACACAAATTATTACTATTTTTAATAATTTTATCAAGGCCTGTACAGTCGATTTCCATCAACGGTCATCGAACTGCACTTACAGCGACCTTTTTCGAATTTGATTTGGACGTATCTCCAAATCCAACCGTTAGATTTCAAATTTCTAATATTCATTAGAAAGCTCTTTTCGATACGAACCCAACGGTTCCGGTTTTAGGAGAATCTGACGGTCGGATCTCCCGTAATGTCCGTTTGAAATAAATGGTCGAAATTCGCGAACTGCCGCGGCGCATTCTATTCAGGCCATTATATTATATATATAATATATATAATATATATTTCGTCGATTTCTATTTAAAACGAATTATATAAATAGTTTTAAATTCGTTTCAAAAGCAATTTCAACTCCTTTTTCAATTCAAATCAAAATTGGATTCTTCTTTGTAATTTCGTTTTAAAATTCACTTCTATTCACTTCAAATTTCAATTCAATTTGAATTCATTTCAATTCGCTTTCAATTCAATTCATTTCAAAATCATTTTCAATTCAATTCATTTCGAAATCGTTTTCAATTCAATTCATTTCGAAATCGTTTTCAATTCAATTCATTTCGAAATCGTTTTCAATTCATTTCGAAATCGTTTTCAATTCAATTCATTTCGAAATCGTTATATATTCAATTCATTTCGAAATCGTTATATATTCAATTCATTTCGAAATCGTTATATATTCAATTCATTTCGAAATCGTTATATATTCAATTCATTTCGAAATCGTTATATATTCAATTCATTTCGAAATCGTTATATATTCAATTCATTTCAAAATCAATAAGATCGATATAAATATCGTTCACGTCAAAATGGCGTCAATCTAATCAACACGGATTCATAAATTTCTATTTTCAAATATTCTATATCAAATATTTCTTTTTCAAAATAGTTGTTATTATCAAAATATTTCGTTCAACACATGACCAATCTCAATGGATGAGTACTGTCAACACATGAACTTTTATTTTATATCGATAAAGATGTAAATTTTATTACTAAAATATTTCGTTCAACACATGACCAATCTCAATGGATGAGTACTGTCAACACATGAACTTTTATTTTATAATATTCTTTATTTTTCAAATTGGAATGAGGCCCAATCAATTACCATATAAAATTAATTATATGGATTTTCATACAACTCCTGTATATAATAGCATTGAAAAATAATCAACCATCAACCAAAGTGCACTACACTGTATAAGCATCAAATATAGATATCTAACGCTTATAACAGCCTGTCAATCAATCGATCGACATATTAAATCAATCAGGATGAGTGAACTTCAAATTTCATCCCAACACCCGTGTGGGGTTTCAAACAATCAAACACAGATTTTATTTGTGCAGTTGGGCGATGTGTGAAATTTATCGTCCCAATCAATGTCCTTTAAATCGGTGTACATAAACAAACCGTCTGGTTTGTAAATGAATATTTATTTATTCACATTCACTATATTCATATTCACGTTAAAAATTATATATTTTTAACGATAAAACATTTTATTTTAACATATGAATTTCTATTCAGTTCATTCTTTAAATAAAATGATATTTTTATTTTCTAACTTATTTTAGAAAATTTCGGCGGCATAACGGCACGATACTAGAAACGGGACGAGGCCTAGCCATATCCCCGGTCTAGTGAAGGCCCACGCCATTCACACATCAATCAAATCCATTCATCTCACCAAACAATTCAATTTCAATCAAATAATCTAACTTATTTTTGCAATCAAACAAACAAGTCCATGGTCTGTGGACGATTGTGTCGGGTGCTACTAAGCACCGTCTGCATCCTAGTATATATATATATATAAATAGAAAAAGAAATTGAAAGGTGAGAAATTCTCACATATAGCTATCCAATCATCTTGACTCTTCTTTGATATAAATCTTCTTCGTTCTCGCCTTTTTGTTACCTTCGTTGCCCGCTTTCACTACCTATGTAAAAATCGAATTTTTACTTCGCTATTCAATATATAAAAATCATATTTTTATTTCGAAGTTCAATATATAAAAATCGAATTTTTATTTCAATGTTCAATATATAAAAATCATATTTTTATTTCAATGTTCAATATATAAAAATCATATTTTTACTTCGATGTTCAATATATAAAAATCATATTTTTATTTCGAAGTTCAATATATAAAAATCATATTTTATTTCGAAGTTCAATATATAAAAATCGAATTTTTGCTTTCTCTTCATATAAAGAAAGATCACATTTTTAAATCACTTTCATATAAAGATTCCACCTTTTAACATATAAAAATTCCACCTTTTAACATATAAAAATTCCACCTTTTAACATATAAAAATTCCACCTTTTAACATATAAAAATTCCACCTTTACTTCGTTAAAAATCACTACTTTTTATTTAGCTACTATATATATAATAATCCTACTTTTCCCTCGGTCTTCATGACATTAAAAATCCAATCTTTATTACTTCTAAAAAACGTAACTTTCCTAAACTAAATTTCTAATCTTTACAATGAAAAATATCTCGCCTTCTTATCATGAACTAATAAATTAACACATTATATATATATATATTTTAAAAAACAAACTTTCCTTATTTAAATTTGAATATTCCCTAATTGCTTTAAATTAAAACAAATGAATTTAGATAAGGTAAAAACTTACTTTGCTTTCAGTTTTCAGAGGAGTGGGAGGGGCTTCTGCGTCAACCGGAGGAGAGTGGCTAGGGCGGTGGCATTCAGGCGGCCAGGGGGAGGGACTGCGGCGGTTGCGGGCGTCGGATGTGGGTCAGGGGGCAGGCGGCGGCGGTCGATGAAGTCGACGGGGGTGGGGCTCGTGTTTTGGGGTTACGGAGGGGCTGTAGGGGAAGGGAGACGGCGAGAAGAGGGGGATGGCCTTGGTGGGGCTCCGGCGATGGGGAGGTCGCCATCGATGGCGGCGCGCTAGGGCAGGCGCGCCCTCCCCCTCTTCGTATTTTTTTTATTTCGTTTGACTGTCGATTTATGGAAAGAGGGGGGGGGGGGCAGCTAATAAAAGGAGAGGAAGAGATATATATATATTTTTTAATTTTTTATTATTTTATTTTGCTAATAGTTGACTTTTACATACAACCTCGTAACGAGGCCCACCGCCTGTCGTCCATAACGTTTCACCCCCATTCCGAACACAATAGGATATGTATCGTAGGCTGATTTGATTGTTACAATCAGTTTCCGTTAAATTTACATTTAAATCACTATATTGAATTTTAAACGTACATTTCAAATTACCGGGGTCACATACTAACTAGAAAAATTCCAGAAAAATATTTTCTAGCTTCGTATTGATGATACGGTCCTAACAAAACTAATTTCGTCGAATTCTGAGACCGTTAGAAAAATGGCCATTTTCCAGTCGATTAAAATCAACTAAAATTGGTCAAACGCGTTTTCCTTCGCCACGCTCACATACTGATTCGAAAAATTATGAAATTTGGAATCTAGCAATAATTCGACATCACGGACCCAACAAAAGTGGTTTCGTCGAAATCCGAGGTCGTTTGCAAAATGTCCATTTTTAAGGGCCTGAATTCCATAGCGACCATTCAGAATTTTCAACTGGACATATCTTTTGATTCCCGCTATGAAATTTTGATTGGTCGAATTCGTTGGAAAGATATTATCAATTAGATTCTAATGTTTTTGGTTTCACTAAAATTCGGATTGTTTTGCACCCGGTACATTCAATTGAAGTTTGAAATCAAATTATCGAACTACCGCGTCATTTTCAATTCTATTTATAATTATATATAAATATTTATATTCTAACGACGACGTATATAATATATACGTTCTAATATATTCAAAATAAAATTTCTCGTCGATATTATTTAAAATAATTCATTTTAAATAATCAAAATTCGTTAAAATTGCCAAAATAAAAATTTTAAACTGGCCCAGATTTTCGGGTTGTTACAATCTCCCCCACTTAAAACTTTTCGTCCCCGAAAAGGAACAAAATCGAAAGTGGTTTGATTAATCAACTCTACGTTCGATCTGGCTTCCATTCTCCAACTTTTCAGTTTCTGAGAATTTTCTAAAATTTCAAAAATTTGGCTAACACCCTAAATTTTCGAAAAATTTCGCCATAACCTCCCCTGCACCGGGAGCATCGGGGAATTTCAAATAGCTTCCTCGGTCCTTCAGATCTCAAAAAGAAAAAGAAAAAGCCAAGCGGCTAGCCAATAGGCTCATAAAATCATCATCACCCAAACAAAACAGTAAATTATGTATTAAACATGTACCTATTTGTCGGGCAAACAAATTTTATTCTTCGGCTCTAGCCTCCTTGCTATGACCTGTTCAATGTAAGTATATGTATATGCAAGCAGATGCGACCAATTTTCAATACAGCTCAATATTTGATATAATTAGGCTAAATGGTTCAAAATTATCAAACAATTAAACAAGCAACACAAACATCAATCAATTAATGGATTAGAGTTTCAAATTCATAATTTTGATACATATACAAAAATCATGTTTTTGATGCCAAATCACAACAATAGGCCCTATCTAATTTTTTTTCTCACACCAGTCAATAGGAAATATATAGAAAGTCCACTTTCGTCACTCAAACATGAATTCTAATGATGGAGCTCCATCATCAAAATCATCTCCGGGCGATTAGAGTGTAATTCTATATCTATCCAGTATATTAAAACTTCAAATACACGTTTGCAAGGCGTATATGCAAAATCTTTATATACTGGACTGTCCAAATCAATACAAATAAATAATCAAATACGAATAATTGATTTAAATTTTCAAAACAAAATTTGTTTTCATTTGAAAAATATACTCTTCACACTCGTTCTAGGATACTACTGATCCCATCTCTAACGAGTCATTCTCATTGGATATTACTAATCCAATATCTGATGAATTCTTTCGTATGGTTCTAAGGTGCCTTGTTCTCTGAGCTTTGTAAACTAAGCTCTGATACCAACTGTGACGAGAAGGAATTTCGCTCGGTCCGAACCAGTCGTTAAACCGATCTAGACCGTTCGAAACGCCCTATCGTTTGAGAACAAGCCACAACAGAACACATACAGAAGAACATTTCATTGTATATTACAACAATGCATCAGATTACAAGAATATACAGAGTATAAATGAAATTACACAGAAATATCAGAGATTTAAATTACATTTAAATACATCGCAGCGGAAAATAATACAATACACAACTAGAATGAGATATACGGATACAAAGCTTTCCGGATATCGTTCCAGCTGTAAACCAGGATCCTGTGAATATAAATCTGCAAAACCAAAACTACTAGTTGCCCATGTCAAAATAGGGGGCACCCAGAGTTTAGGTTAAAACAATAAACTCCAGGTCAGTCATGTGACTGGTGTGAGAACTAAAACAGTTATTAATCTTTATTTTAACGATAGGTAAATCAAGGGACCACGCCGTATAACACGGAACGGGTTTCCTCCCAAGAACACCAGTGCATATAAGTAAACAGCGCAATGCTTTTCTAAAAATGAAGCTATTATAAGACCCAGGTCCCATCACACAATGCAGCGCAGCCGAGGATAGGGTTTTCCCTTATAATAGCCAAACATGCTTAGTACGTTTAAAACAAATCATTTGATACTATTATAAGTGCATAGTGTATAAAACAACTTCAAATCATAAGTATCAATCATAGGCGGCATGAATGCCCCATCCCACTATGTCGCCATACTAGGCTCTACAAATAAAACTGCAAATGTCACGTATTTGGAAGTTGGATATCCATCTATGAACCGAGGCAAAAGATAGTCCTCAACCGATTCGAGACGCTCTAGCCCGTGTCTCAGGAACAGAACGCATCGTCCCTTGGAGCGACAGGGCCGGTCCACCGATGTGGATTAAAATGCCTGAACACTGCGTTTCCCCGCCCTTTGGGGCGTAGGTGAGCCAACTAAATGACTCCATCGGACCCGGATCGTCCGATCAAACCGAGGCGCCTCGCAACAGCAACAACCACATAAGTCAAACTCGTCAGGGCATGTAAAACCACTGACGCCACTTCTAACTAGAAAGAAACGCATGCCCTCCCTGAGGTCCGTCTCCCGTTTTTGGTTCATACCGGGTGTGAAACTCGCGAAGTAAACGTTACACAAAGCTACGCCACAAAGGCCGTGCTTCGATCATCAACCACAAGACTTTGCTTTTCAACAGAAGCCTTGATCATTTGCCACTTAGGCATGCCACACAGGCAATTCACTCCATGCGTTTGATATCCATCAATATATCCCCTGAGCTCGTACGACTCAGAGAAGGGCGTTAAGCAAGAGAATAAATTCTCCGCCGCCAAACAGATATATATTTAATAGAGATCAATCACACGGACTAAAATCCAATGTCAGACACACAGTCCATTTACAAGTCCGTTCTGGGTCAGAACGAAACCGGAGGCACCTAGTACCCCGCATATCCATCGATCTCCAAGTACGTCTGGACGATCACTAACTGTTTCCATCTTCTTGGGTGTACAGCCCAATCAAGATCATCAGTAATCACCCAAACGACGTGAAGACTTCTGGTCTTCGACCACCGTCTTCATCTTCGACTTATCGTCGTATCAGTTATTCAGAATGGGGTAAACCCGGTCTTTCTGAATAACTCACGTATATTTTTAAATAAGTGTTACACAAACACAACATACGCCTCATTCCAATTCATTAGTCACTAACCGTAAATTAATCAAGAGAATAATTCCCCAAATATTAACCCCGAAGGCCGAAACCAACATCAGATCAATATTCAGAAAACCATTCTGCTTGTCTAACCGACAGTTAGTTTCTAAATTTCACATTCATAGGGAAAGGTTCCCATTAATTTTATCCAAGATAAATTCCTTGAATTTATTCTTTATTCTATTTTTGAATCTCAATTCAAACTAGTCGGGATTAGCGAACCTTACCGAAGTAATTATTTATTTTAATTTCCCCATCCCAACCTATTCATCCCATGAAGTAAAACTGGTAATACTTCATATCTAACACCACAGTGTTATCGGTAAATTCAATTACCATTTCACGTTCAAATCTAATTAAAGATTTAACTATCGCCTGGAGCAAAACTGGTGATACTCCATTTTCGATCATTTCAATCTAATTAAAGATTCATTAAAACTCCACTTAGTTTTAATCTTCGACTGGGTTAAACAATCAGTGTCATTTAAAACACGGTTCACGATAAACCCAAAATCACATTCATTAATTATCGGGTTAAAGAATGAGTGTTATTTAAAACACTGTTCACGATAAACCCAAAAATCAATATCGATTCAATTCCAATTAAATATCATTTAATTGGTACACTTCGTTAAATCTAAACAAAAAGATTTAATCTTTTCTCAACTGGGTTCAAGAACAGTGTTAGTGAAGACACCATTCACGACAAACCCAAATCACATTTGATATTCAATACAAGGCTCTGAATAGAAAATATACCGGCTTATATTCAATATCAAATTCTACGACAAACAAAAATCGCATTGGAAATAACGATATATATATATATATATATATCTTTCAAATTCCCATAACAATATCTGTATCATCACGAAATCCAACATCGAAATATTCCAAAGGCAATTTCGATTCAAATCCATTCCAATGCAATCATTGGAAATTCTGGTTATTTTCAAAACCATTTCAAATTCAATTTATTTATTTAAAAATAAATAGAATTGTAATTCTAGTTCAAAACTAGTTCATTTCGATAAAAATCTATTTTTATCTTTTCTAATATGGAGTTTTTCATCCCAATTTTTCCCAAATCATTTCTTATGATTTTACACAAATTATTACTATTTTTAATAATTTTATCAAGGCCTGTATAGTCAATTTCCATCAACGGTCATCGAACTGCACTTACAGCGACCTTTTTCGAATTTGATTTGGACGTATCTCCAAATCTTACAGTTTGATTTCAAATTTCTAATATTCATTAGAAAGCTCTTTTCGATACGAACCCAACGGTTCCGGTTTTAGGAGAATCCGACGGTCGGATCTCCCGTAATGTCCGTTTGAAATAAATGGTCGAAATTCGCGAACTGCCGCGGCGCGGCGCGTTCTATTCAGGCCATTATATTATATATATAATATATATTTCGTCGATTTCTATTTAAAACGAATTATATAAATAGTTTTAAATTCGTTTCAAAAGCAATTTCAACTCCCTTTTCAATTCAAATCAAAATTGGATTCTTCTTTGTAATTTCGTTTTAAAATTCACTTCTATTCACTTCAAATTTCAATTCAATTTGAATTTATTTCAATTCGCTTTCAATTCAATTCATTTCAAAATCGTTTTCAATTCAATTCATTTCGAAATCGTTTTCAACTCAATTCATTTCGAAATCGTTTTCAATTCAATTCATTTCGAAATCGTTTTCAATTCAATTCATTTCGAAATCGTTTTCAATTCAATTCATTTCGAAATCGTTATATATTCAATTCATTTCGAAATCGTTATATATTCAATTCATTTCGAAATCGTTATATATTCAATTCATTTCGAAATCGTTATATATTCAATTCATTTCAAAATCAATAAGATCGATATAAATATCGTTCACGTCAAAATGGCGTCAATCTAATCAACACGGCTTCACAAATTTCTATTTTCAAATATTTCTTTTTCAAAATAGTTGTTATTATCAAAGTATTTCGTTCAACGCATGACCAATCTCAATGGATGAGTACTGTCAACACATGAACTTTTATTTTATATCGATAAAGATGTAAATTTTATTACAAAAATATTTCGTTCAACACATGACCAATCTCAATGGATGAGTACTATCAACACATGAACTTTTATTTTATAATATTCTTTATTTTTCAAATTGGAATGAGGCCCAATCAATTACCATATAAAATTAATTATATGGATTTTCATACAACTCCTGTATATAATAGCATTGAAAAATAATCAACCATCAACCAAAGTGCACTACACTGTATAAGCATCAAATATAGATATCTAACGCTTATAACAGCCTGTCAATCAATCGATCGACATATTAAATCAATCAGGATGAGTGAACTTCAAATTTCATCCCAACACCCGTGTGGGGTTTCAAACAATCAAACACAGATTTTATTTGTGCAGTTGGGCGATGTGTGAAATTTATCGTCCCAATCAATGTCCTTCAAATCGGTGTACATAAACAAACCGTCTGGTTTGTAAATGAATATTTATTTATTCACATTCACTATATTCATATTCACGTTAAAAATTATATATTTTTAACGATAAAACATTTTATTTTAACATATGAATTTCTATTCAGTTCATTCTTTAAATAAAATGATATTTTTATTTTCTAACTTATTTTAGAAAATTTCGGCGGCATAACGGCACGATACTAGAAACGGGACGAGGCCTAGCCATATCCCCGGTCTAGTGAAGGCCCACGCCATTCACACATCAATCAAATCCATTCATCTCACCAAACAATTCAATTTCAATCAAATAATCTAACTTATTTTTGCAATCAAACAAACAAGTCCATGGTCTGTGGACGATTGTGTCGGGTGCTACTAAGCACCGTCTGCATCCTAGTATATATATATATAAATAGAAAAAGAAATTGAAAGGTGAGAAATTCTCACATATAGCTATCCAATCATCTTGACTCTTCTTTGATATAAATCTTCTTCGTTCTCGCCTTTTTGTTACCTTCGTTGCCCGCTTTCACTACCTATGTAAAAATCGAATTTTTACTTCGCTATTCAATATATAAAAATCATATTTTTATTTCGAAGTTCAATATATAAAAATCGAATTTTTATTTCAATGTTCAATATATAAAAATCATATTTTTATTTCAATGTTCAATATATAAAAATCATATTTTTACTTCGATGTTCAATATATAAAAATCATATTTTTATTTCGAAGTTCAATATATAAAAATCATATTTTATTTCGAAGTTCAATATATAAAAATCGAATTTTTGCTTTCTCTTCATATAAAGAAAGATCACATTTTTAAATCACTTTCATATAAAGATTCCACCTTTTAACATATAAAAATTCCACCTTTTAACATATAAAAATTCCACCTTTTAACATATAAAAATTCCACCTTTTAACATATAAAAATTCCACCTTTACTTCGTTAAAAATCACTACTTTTTATTTAGCTACTATATATATAATAATCCTACTTTTCCCTCGGCCTTCATGACATTAAAAATCCAATCTTTATTACTTCTAAAAAACGTAACTTTCCTAAACTAAATTTCTAATCTTTACAATGAAAAATATCTCGCCTTCTTATCATGAACTAATAAATTAACACATTATATATTTATTTATTTATTTTTAAAAACAAACTTTCCTTATTTAAATTTGAATATTCCTTAATTGCTTTAAATTAAAACAAATGAATTTAGATAAGGTAAAAACTTACTTTGCTTTCAGTTTTCAGAGGAGTGGGAGGGGCTTCTGCGTCAACCGGAGGAGAGTGGCTAGGGCGGTGGCATTCAGGCGGCCAGGGGGAGGGACTGCGGCGGTTGCGGGCGTCGGATGTGGGTCAGGGGGCAGGCGGCGACGGTCGATGAAGTCGACGGGGGTGGGGCTCGCGTTTTGGGGTTACGGAGGGGCTGTAGGGGAAGGGGGACGGCGAGAAGAGGGGGATGGCCTTGGTGGGGCTCCGGCGATGGGGAGGTCGCCATCGATGGCGGCGCGCTAGGGCAGGCGCGCCCTCCCCCTCTTCGTATTTTTTTTTATTTCGTTTGACTGTCGATTTATGGAAAGAGGGGGGGCCAGCTAATAAAAGGAGAGGAAGATATATATATATATATATATTTTAATTTTTTATTATTTTATTTTGTTAATAGTTGACTTTTACATACGACCTCGTAACGAGGCCCACCGCCTGTCGTCCATAACGTTTCACCCCCATTCCGAATACAATAGGATATGTATCGTAGGCTGATTTGATTGTTACAATCAGTTTCCGTTAAATTTACATTTAAATCACTATATTGAATTTTAAACGTACATTTCAAATTACCGGGTTCACATACTAACTAGAAAAATTCCAAAAAAATATTTTCTAGCTTCGTATTGACGATATGGTCCTAACAAAACTAATTTCGTCGAATTCTGAGACCGTTAGAAAAATGGCCATTTTCCAGTCGATTAAAATCAACTGAAACTGGTCAAACGCGTTTTCCTTCGCCACGCTCACATACTGATTCGAAAAATTATGAAATTTGGAATCTAGCAACAATTCGACATCACGGACCCAACAAAAGTGGTTTCGTCGAAATCCGAGGTCGTTTGCAAAATGTCCATTTTTAAGGGCCTGAATTCCATAGCAACCATTCAGAATTTTCAACTGGACATATCTTTTGATTCCCGCTATGAAATTTTGATTGGTCGAATTCGTTGGAAAGATATTATCAATTAGATTCTAATGTTTTTGGTTTCACTAAAATCCGGATTGTTTTGCACCCGGTACATTCAATTAAAGTTTGAAATCAAATTATCGAACTACCGCGCCATTTTCAATTCTATTTATAATTATATATAAATATTTATATTCTAACGACGACGTATATAATATATACGTTCTAATATATTCAAAATAAAATTTCTCGTCAATATTATTTAAAATAATTCATTTTAAATAATCAAAATTCGTTAAAATTGCCAAAATAAAAATTTTAAACTGGCCCAGATTTTCGGGTTGTTACAAAGTATGATCCTTTTGTATTGGCAAAGCAAGCATTACAAGTTTACTTTGCTCCGTATCCATCCTTAAAAAGAGATAAAGCAGATTGGTCTGTTGTAATTAAAACAAAGGCAAGATTTACCTTTGAAGGAATTGCTATTCCAGACGATGCAGCGTATCAAACGGATGCAAATCAACACGATGAAATAATAATTGATAATGATGTCAATTTAGAGTCTTTAAACGATGAATCAAATGAATTAATATAAGCTTTTGAGAGTACAGAGGACAACGATATAGAGTATGAGACCGAGACTGAATCAGAAAATGAAGAAGAATAATATTATTTGTATCGCTATGTTGTGAACTTATATGATGTGCTATGTTGTGAACTTATATGATGTGCTATTTTGTGAACTTATGTGATGTACTATTTTGTGAACTTATATATGATGTGCTACGGTTATTTATTAGCTGGTTCTTCTTCTTTTATGTAAATGGGTCTTGTAGTTGCATTTGATAATATATGTTGTATGAGTTTATTTGATGTGCATAATGATGTACGAGTTATTATTATACGAAATAATCTGTTTGTGACAAATATGCCTCTTAGACGCCGACCTACCCATAGTTCAAAGGCAGGTGCGAGCGGTACAGCACCGGATACACGTCCGGTCGTAGAGCTCGTGCCTAAGTCCGCAGGGTAAGTTTTCAATTTTGTAAATGCTTAGTATTCGAAAGTTATTAAATGCTAATATCGTACTTTCTGCAGGGGGTTTGATATTATTCCAGGAGAGCTTGTTTTACGTGTGTCTAGACAAGCATATGTCGCTAGGTGGACAGAGGCGTGGCCTCACTGGGATGATATTCCTATATAGATTAGGAATGCCATCCTCGTGGAGGTTCTTGTAAGTATAAATATATTTCTCATTTGCAAAATATATAAAATATGTAATACAATTTGTTTGTTAATTTATAGTGTTATGTACTTGTCTGGGATGAAGATATGGATGTTTTCCTCACCGCATGGAACAAAAAGATGAGGAAAAATTATTCATACAATGTATACAAGGCAAAAAAAGCGAAAAAGAGGCCACAGTGGATGGGCGAGGAGGTCTACGCCGATTTCCAGAAATTGTGGACCACGGAAGCTGCGAGGGTAAATTACTTCAGCTTGTTTTAAAAATTTATTTTGTATATCCATCAATTAATCATATAATTTAAATATACAGAAGCTTTCAGAGCAAAATAGAGCAAAAAGGCTCAAAAATCCTGCTTTGCATCAGGTTGGGTCTAAGTCCTTCTCCCAGCATCATCGCGAACTGGTACGAATGATAAATCACGTTTAAAAATATTTCTAAACTTTTTAAATCGTATTGATTAATTCCAAATACATATTTTATCATTTCAGATGTCGACGCTCCAACGGGAGCCTACATTTGCTGAGTTATTTACACAGACTCATGCCGCCGAGCAGACAGATGAGGAGGGTAACACCTCATATACCTGGTCGGACCCTAAGTCCTGTGAAACGATGGCTAGCATTTGTAATAATTTGTATTTCACATTGTTATTTTGAATTGAGTATTTAATGTATTCCATAATTGTCTGCTATCGTAGGACAGATACAGGGCGGCCTTAGATGCTCGAGCGACGCAGTTAGGTCAAGAGCCGGATGTGGGGGAGTGCAATCGCATCTGGAATAGAATCATCGACCCGCCTACCAGGTGTAGACGCTACGGCTTCGGAAACATAGAGGTAAAACGTTTTATTAAAGCATTTAAACATACCCAAGTGATATTACTTAATATCACTTAGGTACTCAATCCACGTAAACAAATATTAATTACTGGCATGAATAATTCTACAAATTGGTTCCATTAATCGGTGTGCATTTTATATCGACAACTCTTTTACAATAATTGTATAAAGCATGTAAAGTGTATAAAATAACTTTTGACAATGGTTTCTAACTTTTTAAATATAATTACAGATAGCGGGCACTCAGGCCTCTTATAAGAGACGTCAGGATGAGGAGGAGATCAACATGCTTCGACAATAGGTTGCAGCCTTAGAAGATTTTCAGAAGAACAAGCTCGAGACCGTGCTGGATGCGCGGATTGTTGCATATCTTCAGGAGCATTGTGTGATGCCGCCGAGTGAGCCCATGGAGGAGGACGAGGAGGACGGTGAGAATGATGACGATGAGTAGGTAGGTACTTGTCCTTTTTTTTATTTTGGACTTGTTTTGTAAATACAAACTAGTTGTTGGTGATGGACTTGAGATGTTTGTGGTATTTTGTGGAGACATGGTTTGTTTGATGGTATTTTTGACATGGTTTGTTTGATGTGAATATGGTGTTGATAGTTTATCGTTTATATTTTTGTTTTTTGGACGTGTTGATGGTATGAGTTGATTTATAGTGTTGATGAGGTGATTGAATGTGAATTTGAGTTGATGGAATGTGAAATTGAGTGTATATGAGTTGCAGATGAACTGCATTTTGAGTTTGTGTGGTTTGATGGCTTGTTAGCTGCTGAAATACAAAAAAATGTTACAGTTTGGTGACGGCTGGCGACGGCTTTCTGGTCATATTTGGCGACAGCCAGCGACGGCTTATGAGGGTTTTTTTACCCAGTTTTGCCATGTATAGCGACGGCTTGCGACAGCTGGTTTGCATAACATAGTGACGGTTAACGACGACTTGTTAGGGCAACATGGTGACAGTTTGTGACGGTTTTTAGCCGTTTGTATGAATTATAGCCGTTTGTTCATGTGACAACTTTGCCGTCGCTAGCCGTCGCTAGCCGTCGCTAAAGTGGTGTCCACAGCCGTCGCCATAGCTGACGCTATTTACTTAGCTTCCACATTATTTGTGACGGCTTTTGGCGACAGCTGGCGACGGATAGCGACGGCCGTCGACGGTTATTTGCCGTCGCTATTTGAGTCGTTTCTTATAGTGGATGCAGTTATCGGCGATGCATAGATCTGAGATGGGTTACATATGGGAGTGAAGTTCTATGATAGCAATGCGAAGATCTGTTAAAGCATTTTACCACTATCGCCATTAGTTCAGATAAATCCATACAGACACGAGTAGGTTAACCACCGTTGGGATTGAGGTTATCTGACGATGTGGCGATTCATCGTTTTGGGTGAAGGAAAGAGGTGTTAAAATAATTCGAATAGTCACGATTTAGGAACAACTCCCAGCCATCAAATTTCTCTATGAGTTCCACTTTCCATAGAATGAAAAAAATATTCAATATATATATATATATATATATATATATATATATATATATATATATATAGAGAGAGAGAGAGAGAGAGAGAGAGGTTCAATGGCACCCGAAATAGTGGAGCACCTCTTTGGCCTTTCTATTTTTCTACCACACATTTCCTTACTTTCTTCTTCCATTAATTCTCTCATCTCCCATTCACTTTCTTTAATATAAATGAGAGGTGGAAATCAGAAGGGCTATTGGGGTACTGCATTTTCGGGGTGTCATTAAACGCTTCCATATATATATATATATATATATATATATATATATATATATATATATATATATATGAATGCACAATAGTTGCAGGTAAACAAAAGCACATGCATACAGACGACATGAATATGTATCAGACCAAAAGAAACCAAAGCACATTTATCCATTTGCTATGTACAAACACTACATATGTGTTATAACATCAAAACGCATATCAATAAAATTCATTTCTGCAAACTCCCTTTTAATTACATCCCCAACCCTGCATGAGTCCACATTCGTGATGTGGTTCAATGCGACAACCTCAAAGGAAGTAGGAACGTTGGCGCGCCTACATCTCAAAATTGTCTCTACAACAAAGTAACTGACATTGGATTGAATTTGGTTTCAACAACATCCTCATCAAGGATAGGCAGAGGACGTTGGTAATCTATTTTGAATCTCAATTTTTTGTCATAAAAATAGTGCTGACCAAACTTTATTATCAGTATTAGGCACGTGCTTCAGACGCACGCCGTGGAAGAATCATTTGTTTAGCCAAGCTTTAACTGGCAGCTTGTATTATCCAATTTAAGTTGAGGGAACTGATTGCAAATTAATGTGCTGATGGATGATCTTTCTTGCACTACCATTGTGAACATAAGTTGGTTAATGTGGGAGCATCGTCAGTGCATTGGAGACACAGACTGTGCCACACATCATTGTATGAACCTGAATTTGTATATGTAACTTACTGCAAAGAGATACACGTATTATTCTTGTAACTGCCACCATCATCTTCGTTTGAAACTTAATATGCAAATATTAAAATATTCATGTTAACTAAGCATTGTAGAGGAATTATACTTTATCGATAAGTAAAAATAAACACAATATAGCCATGTCGATATTGCAACTAAAGTTCAACTATATTTGTATATTATTTTGCGTGTAGATAAAGTAGAGTTGCAGCAAGTGGAATACATGCAATGGCTCAGGCCATTCGGGCAATGTTTCTTTTATCATGCAACTCATTTAAATTCTTTTTTTATCATTGATGGATTGCAATGAACGATCCTGTTTCTACTACACCGAGTCTTACGTAAATATAACAAAAGAGCATATAGGTTAGAAAAAATATAAAATGACAAATGATTAATGCAATGCATACCATGAAGTCCAATTACGTAGAAAAGCAAGAGGCCAAATTTGGGCAAGTCTTTATTTATGAAAAAGTGAGTTAAGCTGAGGTCATTGTTGACGCCTACTTCTACAACCGTCACATTGTTATGATGAAATTTTGGTAGAGACCAACCCAAAGAGTAATACTTGTAACCAATTACCCCATATATAACAATGCTCTAGCAGGCAGTCATAATGCCTGCATTTGCATTATGCCGAAGAAACCAAAATTTTACTCTTTCTACAATAAAATATGACAGTTTGAAATATAAAGAACACATGAAGTGGAGGGGTAACTCTTTTCATTCCAAAGAAAAATAAATTAAAACAATGGTGGAGAAATAAACTAAACAAACAATATTACGTTGAAGCAACAACCAATGTCAAGTCCGCCTCTTTAGTCTAATTAAATGGTCAAGTAGGTAATTGAGTGACTTATATGGTAATGGATTAACTATGCTGATGTAAGAAATTCTTAAAAAGGGCATAACACATTTAGCAGTGTTATTATCCAATAACAAATTCATATAAAGCATCTACCACACAGTTGAACAGATCAACCCTTCAGGTTATCGGTATCCCTCCTAGGTTCAAATATGATATGTTTGCAAGTTGAACAAAATTAATGCTAAACACAAAAAGGCATAAGTATCCTTAAATTGTTCTTTATCATATGCATTAATAACCTTAATTTACTATACTTAAAAGTAGTATAATATTACAACTAACGCCTTAAAAGGTAAATTTCGAGGAAAAGGTACATTCACTCTTAAAAATGTTTTAACAGGGATGGTGAATTGGTAGTTAAACATACCGCATGTGTAATGGTATTACTTTAGTTGTTTACACTATTTTCAATGATGTTCAAGTTACGCTTAATAACAAAATGATCTTCCAGGAATGGAAGGTCCTTTTCCAAATCAAAGGAATTTTTACAATGTTAGGCTTGTTTCATAATTGTATTACATGATTAGCCATGTTTCAAAAATAATAACAAATATAGACCTGATTTGCCAGGGGAGCGATATGGGCGAGTTTTCAAAACTCGCCTTTGTGCGCGTTTTCAAAACGCGCTTGTGTATTTGGGGTAATTTCAAAACTTTATATATACTCACCAGTCTTCTCATAATTCGGATTCATACTCAACCACATCTTCACAGCTCCATATATTTTCAAAATGACTTCTCAAACAATGGTTGAGCAAGAGGTTAACTCGTTCCTAGTTTGCTGCCACTGTGGATATATGGCTGAAGTTGTCGTCTGTGATGATGGCGAAAACATTGGTCGTCGAAGTCTTCTTTGTTCCAATTATTCTCACGGATGCAATTTTTCAGAATGGATTGACGAACCGCTTTGTCCCAAGCGCATAGCATATGCGAATGAGCTAGAGCAAGAAATTAGACGTCTCAAAAAACTCCTAGAGGACTTGCAATTTAAACCTAACCACTAGTTTTTCTATTAGCCGTCGTCGTTGTAGGTTTCTGAAGATTAGTTTGAATTATTGTATTATCCGTCGTCGTTGTATGTTTCTGAAGTTTAGTTTGAATTATTATTTGTGTTTGTAGGAGTTGAAAGATCAACACGAAGTATTGTATGTTTGTGTTTTTCTAATGAATTATTTTATGCTTTTAAAGTTTGAATTAAAGCTTTGTATTTTGCTGTATTATGACATAAATAAGAATTGACAACTCGCTGCCAAAAATTAAAGCTGGGTCAATCTGTTTCTGTACAGTACGATCTGACGCAAATCAGGTGATTTGACTAGACACGGGTAAATTTGTCCATTGTGATAAAGCCGTGGCTTGTTTTGTGTGATCAGTACGAGCATAGGACAATTGATTCTGATTCTGCTTTATTTTGAATTGGGTGACATGATTAAAGCTCTGTCAATTCTGACTTGGCAACGACCACACACTAAGTTGAATAAAGTTGATTTGATGGTGACGTTGCTTAGTTGGTTTCCCTATTTCATAGCTCTTCAGCACATTATTTCTCATACACTTCAATCTTGTCTTCAAATAACTTCAAGAAAAATAAACACAGTCAACAATGGCGCCTCCTTTTATTACTGCACTTATCTACTACGACGGTGAGTTGGTCGTGGATGGGCACCAAAATGGAATATATATGGGAGGATTATGCAAACCAGGGAGAGTTCGAAGGGGTTGCACACTTGGTGCTTTGAAAGACACAGTTTTCCAAGCAACCAGAATTAACCCTCTCGAATATGATATCGAGTTGTCGATCAACTGGCCTACTGAATCGGGGTCGAGAGCCATAGCACTTTCAGACAATGAAGATGTACAAGTAATGTTTTCCACTGTGAAGAAATCGTTTGAGTTATTTGTTGGGAAAACGGCAAAAGAAATCGTGGAAGATGTCGTGGAAGAAATAATCACACTGCCTATAGTGAGTAGCGGTTTCGGATATTTCACAGAAATGTTGCAAACTCATGATCCATCAATGAACTTTAGTTCTCCTTTATACAACAATCTGTATTGTCCACCAAATGTGGCTGAGCAGCAGCAACAACAACAACAAGAACAACAGACTGATCAGTCAGAATTGTTAGATATGAGCCAAAGGTATGTGTTCCACATCAAGTTAGTTTTATAATTACTCATTGAAATGTAAGATCTAACTGAAATGCATTTATTAATAGGTTGACTGTAGAAGCCGAAGAAGAATGGGGTGCAGATCCTTCACAACAGGCCGAACATATTGATAGCATGGCGGTTGCCACGACAATAGTTGATGATACATGCTGGACCGGAGTCGGCAATGAATCGTTGAACTATGACTATGATACAAACACAGTAGATCTCGAAGAAGATGGTGATGAGCCTCAAATGGAAGTACCCATGGACGATGATCTCTGCACGGCGCAAATGATGGCCAGATCCATAGTGGGTAATTTAGAGTTTTCTGGCGAAAAATTCTCGGCTTCCTGCGTACAAAATGGTTTTGTTGTTGGGATGGTATTCCGAAGCAAGGTAGAGTTTCTTAACCAACTTACAGAATGGTCTATTCTGCACGGTGTTTCATACAAGCCAATCAAGTCGAATAAAACAATATATACCGCTGTATGTAGTGTTGATGGTACTTGTCCATGGCGAATACATGTTATAGTGTCGAAGAAATCACAAAACGGATTGTGGGAAATCCGAAAGTTGCCTCATGAACATAACTGTGTCAACCCTACGATTAATTCAAACCACAAGCAAGCCACTTCTGCGTTTCTTGTATCCAAAATCATGGCTTTTGTGAAGGCCAACTTGGATATCTAAGCTGGGACTATGCAAGTGCTTGTCGACGAGCACCTTTTCATCAAAATCAGTTACATGAACGCTTGGCGAACGTTGAATAAAGCTCTGGAAAAAGTATACGGTGACTGGGCCGAATCGTATTCGTATTTGCCTCAGTATTTTGAGGAAATAAAAAGACGCAATCCAGGTTCAGTAGGACATATAGTACACGATGAGTATAGGGTATTTCATCGTGCTTTTTGGGCATTTGGTCCTTCCATTTCAGGTTTTGTACACTGTTGTCCAGTGCTCTCTATTGACGGGACACATTTGTATGGTAAGTACAAAGGAATACTGCTTGTTGCTACAGCTATAGATGCGGACGACTGCTTTTACCCATTAGCTTATGGGGTGGTCGAGTCCGAATCATATGATAGTTGGGCCTAGTTCTTTTCATGCATGCGTGAGTTTATTTATAGCATACAAAATCGACACATTACATTTATATCTGATTGAATGAAAGGGATTCCAAGCGCTTTGCAGGATAAATGGCACCAACCGCACAAACATAGGCTCTGTGCAAGGCTTCTTAAAGCAAATTTTCAAGCTGTAGGTCATCGAGACAAGCGACATGTAGGCTTATTTTACGCTGCTGCATGTGCTACAGAAGTGATTGAGAGGCGCATGACTGGATTGAACGAAGCCTATGAAATTGCGAAGAAAACTGGGCTCTTTGCAAAGATGACGGCGACCGCTTCCATATTATGACGACCAACGCATCTGAAAGTTTTAATGGTGTACTAAAAGGCGCCAGATCATTGCCTATAAAGGCATTGGTTGCAAGAACGTTCTTTCGATCAGTTGAGTATTTCTATAAGAGACAAGAAAAAGGGGCAGGTTTGAATTCGAAACTTACTCCAAAATGGGAAGCTAAAATTGAAGCTCGTGCTATTGAAGCACGGCGTTGTAGGCTTGTTTGATTTGGTCGATATAAATGGCAAGTGATTAACAGTTACGGTGATGAATATGATGTTGTGATCGACGGATCTATTGTCACCTGTACATGCAGAATCCCACTTCTGCAGAAGATACCATGTGCTCATGTGATGGCGACTTGTTCAGCACAGGATTTTGGTAGTAGTTTAGCACATCACGATTTTGCTAGTGAATGGTACTCCGTCGAAAGTTATAGAGCTACATACGACCCAGAGTTTAATCCTATACGCGATAAGAAATACTGGGACCCGTACAACGGTCCACAAATACTGCCTCCGACTATCAAAAGACTAGCTGGACGACCCAAATCAACGAGGTTCAAAAATGTTATGGACAAGCATCAAACACCCAAAACAAACAGGTGCAGCAAATGTGGATCGCTGGGCCATAACAGAAAGCGGTGTACTTCTGCAGACTAAACTGGAGATGTTTGTTTGTTGATGCGATGTCAGTGTGCTGCATTTCGTGTATCTGTATTTCTTATGTTTCGAACTTATCTGTCCTTAACTGGACTATGTATCTCTCTTGTATTTGAATATTAGAATTTGGTATTTGTTTTATGTTGTTTGGTTAAGCTATATATACTAATTAAATGTCGTGGTAGTTCGAAGTTTAACGTTTACACCTATATTCGAATATATAGGAATCGTTATACGTCGGTTTTCATTGAAACAAAAAACGATCGAATCTATAGAACTATATTCCAGTAATGAAACAGAAAAATGGGAATTTCATATTATAAAAATCGAGTTATGTCCAAATCAAATTTCAAGAAAGTCGCTATGGAGTTTAAAACAAAAGTGTACAGGCGAGTTTCCAAAACGCGCCTTTGGGCGAGTTTCCAAAACGTGCCTTCATTAATAAAAAAACAGGTCTATTCCTGTAATTACTTTCAAAACAAGTCTGTTTGCGTTATACAATTCTGAAACAAGCCTAACATTGTAAAAAGTCCTATATAAAATAGGTAATGAAGCAATTTAAAAAAGAACTTATATAGGGGTAGAGCATTCGGTCAATTTTGAGGTACAAATTATAAACTAAATTCGAACATAAGTATAATCAACGTACCAAACCAAATTAATATTGGTTAATTTAGATGATACCAATCTAATCAATCAAAAAAAGTAATTTATTAGTCAAGTGATCATTCACTAAAAGGAAACTGCAAACTTAGGAAGATTTAAGTTTTTTAAGCTTACAATAAATTTGACATATTTAAATAGGTAAACCTTATTTTTTTTATCATCAAGCCAATTATTCACTACAATACCATAAATCTGGAAAATATCAAAAGTTTTGTTAGTCTAATCAAATTGTAATCAAGGAATTTTGTTTTATAAACCAAGTTAAAAATTGATTTAGTTTTGTAACCAAAACGATCCGATTTGGTCGGTTATTCCAGCTCCAAGTATCCAAAATGATCGGGTTCGATTCCTGTATTGCGGGGTCTAATACATCTTGCCATGTAATATGTTATATACTATGTAATACTTGTATAGCACAAGTCATGTTCGAAGAGAAGCACAAACGCATTCTCTAAACTTCTCTCTTTCGGCTAGTTGATTAGCTCGAACTAGTCAACTTGGTCTGAGTGTTAAGCCTAAGATTCAATATCACATGTAATGATCCGCCTCTCACGATAACTAAAAATTGGTGTCTTACATTATAATCAGTCATTGTTAACAATTATTTACTATGTTTGTGCAAATATAAGATGTATAGTTTTTCATACAGTAATCCAAGATTTGCATTATATGAAATAGACTAATAAAGTCGATAAGAAAAAGAAAAGAATACCTTTAAACAAATCTACATTTTTGATCCAAAGATCACACTGGTCCTTTACATGTCAACAAAAATCTTCAGGTTCGAAGATTGGTTACTATTTCAGAAAGTGCTTTTGGGGGGGGGGGGCTTGTTCCAAGAGCAGTATTGCTATCCTCATTTGCGACACAAACAGAATTTATAATCTTTGCATCTATTGTCTCCTCGTTAAGGGGAGTTAACATCCATTTTTCACGTGTACACTTGAGGCCAATGCTAAGAGCAGTAAGATCAGCTCCAACATAAGCATATGTATATTTTGTAATGCTTTCTAAATCAGCCAAAACATATGAAAATAAATAATTTAGTTACTAACAATACCGTGAAACATAAATGTTTGAACTGTGGAAGACTTGTTTTTACATGAACAACATGTTGCTGTTTCACTACGCACGCTAACATACAAATAACTAACTTGTGTTTATTGCATATTCATATGTAGAAATGAAATAGTGATTAGTTTACGATACAAATTAAGTACATTTTAAACAAAGAATAATGTTGTTGGAATCATGGGGGACCGGACCTCACGATAATTAGAAACCCATATTTAATGACTTCTCCAGTAGCAACGTCAGAATGCAGAAGAGATGCGCTCAGAGAATAGTACAGTAGTCTTATTATCTGAAATGTTGATTCTAATCTAACCCTCTTTTTTAAAAGCCTGGATTACGCATACTGTGTATAAGAGCATCTCCAACAGCATTACGGGTCGTAACGCTATGACCCATAACATGTTGGGAGATATCTTTGATATCTCCCAACAGGCGCGAGCCGATTTTATCGGCTCGTGGCCTGCGAGCCGATTTTATCGGCGTGCAAGCTCGCGAGCCGATAAAATCGGCTCGCGCCTCTCCCACGTCTATATATGGCGCGGGGAGAGGGGGGGTTGGTTTTAAATTTTTCTCTCCTCTTCGTTTCCTCCTTTTTAAATTTTTTTATTCGTTCCGACGCCGGGATGACGCCACGCGTTACGAAGATGGGGAGACGCACAGTTCCAGTTATGCCAGACAATCTTTCCGGTCCAGCTCACCTTCCACCACCAGAGGGTACGGCGACAGAGGACTTACGTATCCTCCACGAGCTACCACAGGGATTCACATATCGATCTTTTACCACGTTGGAGAGCGTTCAGGTGTTAATTTTAATTATTTTAAAATTTGTAGTTACTGAACTGCTAAAAAGTATCCCCTGTAGGTTTTACGTTATAGTTTAGTGCATGTATGTCATATGTTTTAATCGTATGAACTTGTGGTTTTATAGTAAATTAACTAGTATAAATTTAATAGACTGGGTACGTCTACCTTCGCGGGAGTTGGGCAAAGTTTGTTTCACATGCCCTTGACTTATTACCACTGCATATTCGAGAGAGTTTACTTGGTAGTCCATTCGGACATTTTTTACGTATTGTACCTCCCCAGTCCTTTGATCGACCTTTGGTCGATGCCTTAGCGGGGAGATGGTGGCCTACGACACACACCTTTCACTTTCCGGATTTTGAGCTAGGTATCACCCCAGCCGATTTTTACATGCTTACGGGGATTGAGATAGGCCGTCCAGATAGAGACCCACCTCCCTTTGATTCCTCTTTTGAGTTACCCGATTCCTACCTATAGTATTTTCCAGATTTGTCAACGGCTCATATAACTAATGGTGCCGTTTTAGTCACATATCTACTTCAGTATATTACAGCGCATGCCGGTGAGGTAGCTTTCCACGACGTAGTATATAGGGCTACCATTTTATATCTCCTTGGTTCGACGTTCATCACGAACCAACGGAGTACGATTAGGCTCGGCTACCTAGCAACACTAGTCGATTTAGAGCAGCTGCATATGTTTGATTGGGGCTCTGCCATATTGGGATATCTATACACCGCTCTTGACTCCTATGCTTTTGGAGAGGTTCAGCAGATGTTTGGTTTTTGGTACATGTTGCCGTGCTGGTACTATGAGTACACGGCCAACATGCACCCATGCATACTGCCCACCGCCAGTCATGCTACTGAGACCTTTTTCCCACGCATGCGTAAATGGGAGAGTATTCATGTAGTTCGGCGTGCTCCTGCTGGTGTGAGACATGACTTGATGGAGGCTCGTACCCAGTTAGATATGAGGGAGAGGGGGAACATGCTATGAGCACCTTGGGCTTCTTATTGGTTGTTACTTGCAGCGGATGGCCCAGTACCTGATGCCTATCCATTTGCCATTGCATGTCGCATATCTACTTGACGTGTCCTCTTTTTCCCACCGGCCCACCTTCCTGTTTGGTACTTGGGAGACCGATGTTATTACCAGGGTACCGGTCAGTTTCCTGTACTTGTAGATCCACCTCTGCTACTTGAGATGTTTGGCCCGCAGCGTGTTATAGGGAGACAGTATGTTGCTGGTTTGAGACAGACATGATGGGTTGATACGATCAATTTTCACATACCCAACGCAGAGTTTGATCCTTATTGGGTTCGGGTAGCTCCTAGACGGTACTTGCTGCCGGATTATATGCGGGGTGTGAACTCCGATCACATTGGTCCACGATTGGTTAGTGGTAAAGTTCACCCTCCGCCGTTCACATTTGACCCGAGCCCTTCACAGATCGCCGACCCTCCAACGGATTTCGCTCTGGCTGATACATTTCAGAAATTTGATCTTAGCGGAGCACAGATACTCCTGCCTATTTTTCACCCACCTGCACACATGGTGCACGGTGTCCCTACTGCTGGATTATATCCGTCACATGAGGTAAAGCTTGTACTTGTGAATTTACGTTGTATGTTATACGCTGTAAATACGGATTTTATATGATCTATTTATGCAGTATGCACCACGATTAGACCATCATAGGATACATATTGCGGCTATTCAGGAGATGGCACTGCTACATTCTCAGTCCATGTATCAGGAGCACCAGGTGATTGTTCAGGGATTGTAGGAGCAGATCTTTGACTTACAGGCCAGATTAGTGGCAGCAGGGGGTGGTGATACTTCGGCATCAGGTACCATTATAGGGTCGTGTACTGGTGGAGGTTCAGGAGTAGGAGTTGGAGGTTCAGGAGGGGGTGGCGGACTTGGTGGGGGTGACGGAGTAGGAGGGGTGGCGGAGTCGGAGGGGATGACGGAGTTGGAGGGGGTGACGGAGTAGGAGAGGATGACGGGCTTGGAGGTAATGATGACGGGCTTGGAGGTAATGATGACGGACTTGGAGGTAGTGATGACAGGCTTGGAGGTAGTGATGACGATATTCCGTATTATGACCCTTCTGATAGCGGGAACGAGATGTCTTTGGACGGTGAGGATGATGCCGCAAATTTATCATGATGTATATTTGTGTATGTCACGATGTATATATATGTATGGCTCGATGTATGTATGTGTATGTCTCGATGTTTGTGACTGTATGTTATTTTATTATGTGTTTTGTGATATGTTTCGTTTCATATGTTCTATGTATTGTTTGCTCATGTCATATGTTCTGTGTAATGTTTGCTCGTTTCATATGTTCTGTGTCGTTCCATATGTTCTTCGGTAAGTGCCAACACAGGTACTTCGACAAGTGCCAAGTTTGGCACCTTGCCAAGTGCTAACACTAGTACTTCAATATGCAGGTAAGTGCCAACACTGGCACCTTGCCAAGTGCCGACACTGGTACTTCGGCAAGTGCCAAACCTGGTACTTCGCGAGTGCCAAGTTTGGCACCTTGCCAAGTGCTAACATTGGTACTTCGGCAAGTGCCAAAGCTGGTACTTCGCAAGTGCCTAGTTTGGCACCTTGCCAAGTGCCGACATTGGTACTTCGGCAAGTGCCAAACCTGATACTTCGCAAGTGCCAAGTTTGGCACCTTGCCAAGTGCCAACATTGGCACTTCGGCAAGTGCCAAACCTTGTACTTTGCAAGTGCCTAGTTTGGCACCTTGCCAAGTGCCAACATTGGTACTTCGGCAAGTGCCAAATGTGGTACTTCGCAAGTGCCAAGTTTGGCACCTGGCCAAGTGCCAACACTGGTACTTCGGCAAGTGCCAATACCTGGATGACCCGCCTTTTTAATTACGACGTGTACGTACGTATTAATAATACGTAAGTTAACTCCTTTTTAATTCTTTCAATTGAGCTTTAGCACGTATTCAAGTTGTAATTATCGTTGTTGTAAGCTTGTAAGTTATGTAATGCAAAACATTATGTATTGCAAATTCCAACGGTCTAAATGTATGTGATGCAAAGAGCAATAAACCTCTTACTAATAAAGGACACTCTGTCCAATAAAGGGCACTCTGTCCAATAAAAGACACTATGACTAATAAAGACACACTCTTACCAATAAAGGAGCACTCTTTCCAATAAAGAGAAGAACACTCTATCTAACATAAAGTAGCACTTGGTACAATAAAGAGACACTCTTACCAGTAAAGGAGAAATCTGTCCAATAAAGAAAGGAACACTCTACCCAATAAAGGAGGACTTTGTCTAATAAAGAACACTCTGTCCAATAAAGAGGAACTCAAACCAATAGCACCGTAAACGATTAAGGAACCCTCTTTCCAATAAAGGAGCACATCATCCAATAAAGGAGAACACTCCCCCCAATAAAGCTACCCACTTACCAATACGAAATACCTTACATATAACAGCCACATTCCACTTCATATCTCAAACCAAAACTTATTCACAAAAATAAATGGATTCCAGCTTTACAAAATGCTTGCTGGCTTTTGCTAGCGATTCAGAGGAAGATGAAATCCTTCAAGAAGAAGCATAAGAAATACAAGAAATACGGGACCTATACCGTGAAGCGTATGGTTCATCATCCACCACTAGAAGGGGATCGGTTCCTGGAAGGAGGTTTATACACCGAAATCATGCTAAATACCACAAGTCTTTGATGCAAGATTACTTCGATGGCGATTGCACTTACGGGCCTGATATGTTTCGCAGAAGATTCAGGATGCGGAGAAACCTATTTCTTCGGATATTGGCTGGTATTCAAGGTAACAATGATTACTTTAAGTACAATCAAAATGCATCGAAGACACAGGGGTTGTCCGGTGAACAAAAAATGACGGCCACTATGAGAATATTAGCTTATGCCACTCCAGCCAATGCTTTAGACGATGCATACCGCATAGCAGAGAGCACGACACTAGAAACACTTGAAACTTTCTGTCAAGCAGTTATGGACGTCTATGGAGCAGAATACTTACGGTCACTGAACAAAGCAGATGTAGTGCGAATCAGAGAGATGCACGAAACCAAGGGTTGGCCGGGAATGTTAGGAAGTCTGGACTGTATGCACTGGGAATGGAAGAACTGTCCTAAGGGATTACAAGGTGCGTACAACGGCAAGGAAATACGACCAACCATCATTTTGGAAGCTGTGGCATCGTACGATCTTTGGATATGGCACGCTTTCTTCGGAATACCCGATTCTAATAACGACTTAAATGTTATAGAAAGATCAAATCTGTTCAATGATCTTGCTCAAGGCCAGGTACCTCCTTTAACATTTACCCTAGGCCAAAATACTTACAACCATGGCTATTACCTAGGTGATGGAATTTACCCGAAATGGAGCACCATTGTTAAAACATGTCCAAATCCTTTAACTCCTAAACAAGTCTTGTTCGCGGCAATGCAGGAGGGACAAAGGAAATATGTGGAATGTGCTTTCAGTGTTTTACAATCTATATTTGCAATGATAAGTAATCCATGTCGGCTATGGTCCAGGAGTAAGACGTCTACAATCATGTTTGCTTGCATCATTCTTCACAACAAGATTATAGAAGATGAAAGAGATATGGATGATGAACAACGTCACTGCGATTATGAGGGTGCTTCGCTACCACCGCAAGTGTTCCGACAAAACCTACCACTAACACAAGAGGACTTCAACATTCATTTGACCCGTCAGGTTTTGTATAGAGATGCAGAACTCCATAACCGGCTACAGAAGGATCTTATGAATCATTTATGGAACCACTACGATGATACCTAGTTATGAAGAACCATTATCTACTTTCGTGTTTTATTTTGTGCTTGTCTGAACTTATCGATCATGTATGCAGTGATGATGTTGTCCTTTTCTATTGTACCAACTCGTTCTATTGTATTTTTAAGGGTTATTAATCATCTATTATTGCGTTTCAAAGTTTATTTTATAAAAAAATTAAGGGTTTTGTTGTTGTATATATGACAAAATATGGTATTATAGATGAGAAAAAAAATTGGCCACGAGCCGATTTTGTTGGCTCTTGAAGTCACGAGCCGATAAAATCGGCTCGCGCCTTCACAAGCCGATAAAATCAGCTCGTGCGTCCCATTCAGAACTCTGAATTCATTCCGTAACATTTTGCTTAATGTTACACCACGTAACATCTGTTGGGTGCAAAAATATGCCTTATTCAACCCCGTAACATGAATTGAACCATTTGTTGGAGATGCTCTAACAGCTCAGGAAGTCCAAATAAAAATTGAATTACCTTACATTGTAACAGACAGAGACCTCAACTTTAGCAATTCATCCCTCAGGCTTGATAATTATTACAGAAATAACCAAAATAAGATGTGCTCAAAGGCAGAAAGATAATGCTTGCTCTATATATCAATTTGTTAGCAATGTATGGAAAAGTAAAGTTTACAATTTGATTTTCAAACCTTTTTGTGCCTAAGATGCAGAAAGAGCATCCATAGGGGCCATATGATGCGTACATATGGTGATGTAATGTCGTGGCTTGTAAAGGGAAAACCTATTTATTACATATCCATACAAACAAAAAAGTGACATTCAGTCGGTAGAAAAGTGATCAAACACAGGAACCATGTCTGAGTAGAGATTTTCATCTATGTTTGCCATATAATACAGTATGCATCGTTAATCCAAACTTTAGTGCGGTAATTGTTTGAGCAGAATATAATTCCATCTTAGACTCCAACGTATCAACTTTCATACCATTTGCAAGCTATTCTGAAAGCACTGTCGCAGCGTTAATCAAAAGCATATAGTTGCTAAACACGAATATATGGAATAATTGAAAATGAATACCAGAGTACACTCTCTATAATTTGTAGTTCAGAACTACAAATTTTAGTATAAATTAACAAAGCTTGTTAGTAATTATGCCAAACCATTCAATTCAATTTTCAATCCCTAAAAAGTACCTGATAAAACAAAAACAAAAAACAATTCTATCCAAACACACTGAGCACGAAACGAAGAGAATAAAAGCAAGATATCGTAATATCAGGACAAATATATAATGTTACCTCTGTTTCATGCCCTTGAAATCTTTAGCATTTAGTATTTAGGTCCCTATAATGATCATTAGCTATAAATTTTTGTAGCACCCCAACAGGAACATTGTCTTTATACAAAATGCAAACTGATACCTAGACATATGAATTCATTGCCATTCGAAGGAAAAAGGAAGTCAAAAACAATTGTGGGACTAAATTAGGTACTTGCAAAAGGTACCTTTCCAAATATTATACTTCCAAATCTAGAAGTACTCAATAGCGTAGAATACCTATTTTGGGATATATATATATATATATATATATATGTGTGTGTGTGTGTGTGTGTGTTATGTTGGGTAAAGATTAAATGCAAGATTATTGGGAAATTTAAAAAGTTGAATAGTTATGTCAATTAGTGAAAAGGTAGTGTCTTTAGAGTCAAATGTCATGTCCGCTCAACCGAAGAGTCTTGACGATTGAAATGAAGAGTCATGTCCGTTAAAGTGAAAGTCATGTCTGTTCATGAAGAGTCGTGTCTGTTTGTCAAGTGTCTTGTCCATTCATCAAGACTTGTGTTTATTCGTGAAAAGTCGTGTCTATTTATGAAGGGTCATGTCTATTGATGAAAAAGTGACTATTGGAGTTGTAAGGTCATGTAGACCACTATATAAATATGGGTGGTCATTTTGTGTGTTAAAAAAGAGAAAGTAAGAGAAAAAGAGAGAGAAAGTGAGTGAGGAAAGAGAAAAAGAGTGTTGTTGTAAGGGAAGTTGAATTATAAAAGAAAACAAAATTTGTTGTGTATCCTCCTCCTCCTCCTCATCGATATTAATTCCTCTTCTTATCATTTTTACAAATTGGTATCAGAGCTAGGTTGAAACTATGGTATTTTTATTCTTCTTATCCTTCGTTCTCACAAAAGAAAACTTCGAAAAGTGCAGCAGTAGAAAGAAAGAAGAGTTAATATCGAAAGGACTATGGCAGATTGTTGAGAGTGGCTACGAGTGGCCAAAAGACGTTAAAAACATGACGGAGAAAGAGAGTAAGACATTCGCAAGCTTGAGAAGGAAAGATCTTCAAGCTTTTATGGTAATGAGTGAGAACTTGATAAAGAAGCATGGTGTCATATTAATGGAGAAAAAACAGCAAAAGTTTCGTGGAATTTGCTGAAAGAGGTTTATACAAAGGATTACAAAGGAGAAGATGAAGAGGAATTTGATGAAGATGATGAAGAAGAGATCAAAAGATTCAAAGCGGTGCTGATGTGAAAGAAAGTTGCAAAAGAAAAAGAAGACGAAGAGGAGGTCGAAAAAGCTAAAAAGGAGCTGATAAGAAAGAAAGCTGACAACGAAAAAGAGGACGAGATTGAAAAAGGCATCAGTGAAAGTGATAAAAACTCTAAGGATGAGCATGATGCTTGCATAACAAGCGGAGAAAGTAGAAAAGAGGAATTGCAGAATGATAATGATTCAAAGAATACAAACAAGGTAGATCTAGAAGCTGGTGTGGTTAAGGAAGCAGCTGGCAAGACAAGCATTGAGGCCGACAAGGCTAATGTAGAAGTTGGTAAGATAGAGAGTGGCCACTGACTAGGTAGATGAAGAGTCTAAAAATGAAGAGGTTGACACTGATAAAATGATGGAAAGCAACAAGGGTGAAGGATAAGTAACAGAAATGAATGGAGGAGAAGCTGTGAATGCTGATTCTGGAGTAGACTGTCAGAAACCTGGAACTGGAACTAAAGGAAGCAAGTTCATGGTTGGTTCAATTAAAGATGAGATTGTTAATGACGATGATACGGCTGAAAATGCTCTGAGAGACGTAAGTGCAACTGTTTCCAGTATTCAAGAAATTATTAACAAAGAAAACACAGTGAAAGAATTGGTGCAAAAGGCTATTATGGCTTTGTCTATGGAAAAGGAAAGATTGCAGTTAGTAGTTGAAGCTATAGAATCAAGAAAAGATGGAATTTACAATGAAGGAGATGAAGAACTTGAATTAGTATCTGCAGAGGTGGAAATCAAGGAATGTAAAGCGAACTTGGAACATTACGAGAGTGAACTAAAAAGGGTACAAGCTAAGAAAGAAGAATTGCAGGTTATAGTAAAGAGATTAACCGAGGCCGCAAAAGCCGAAAAGGTTGTTGCTAAGGAGGAGACGCCTCCGTATACTGATTTGGTCGATGACGTATACAAAACCCCTTGGAGGAATAAAACATTTAAGTTTACGGGGGACTTTTGTTGGGTAAACATTAAATGCAAGATTATTGGGAAATTTAAGAAGGTGAATGGTTATGTCAATTAGTGAAAAGGTAGTGTCTTTAGAGTCAAAAGTCATGTCCGTTCAACTGAAGAGTCGTGATGGTTGAAATGAAGAGTCGTGTCCGTTAAAGTGAAAAGTCATGTCTGTTCATGAAGAGTCGTGTCTGTTTGTCAAGTGTCTTGTCCGTTCATCAAGAATTGTGTCTATTCACGAAAAGTCGTGTCTATTTACGAAGGGTCATGTCTATTGATGAAAAGGTGTCTATTGGAGTTGTAAGGTCATGTAGACCATTATATAAATATGAGTGGTCATTTTGTGTGTTAAAAGAGAGAAAGTAAGAGAAAAAGAGAGAGAAAGTGAGTGAGGAAAGAGAAAAAGAGTGTTGCTGTAAGGGAAGTTGAATTATAAAAGAAAACAAAATTTGTTGTGTATCCTCCTCCTCCTCATCGATATTAATTCTTCTTCTTATCATTTTTACATGTTAAAGCTGAAGAATTACCCATCTTGAAATTAAAAAACAGGTCGCAACCATATAGTGGTGCCAGTAAAAGTCATAGGAACCATGTACAATTTTATGCATGGTCGACCTGATATTACAGATGTTCAAGAATTCGAGGTTCGAATTTTCATGAAAACAACAATTTATTTTTCAAGGACTCCAACGATTGAAGAAGAAGAAAGAACAGGATAGCTTTAAGTTATATAAATTGTTTGTGCTTACAAAGTGAAATTCACAGGAATTTCATAGTTAATTCTGGAAATTTATAAAAAGGATCATACATATTCAAGTTTAACAGTTATTAAACATAAAAAAGAATTATAGCAACAAAGTTAGATTAAAACATAAAAAAATTTGAAGATGATGGTGGAGCATAATCACAGTAAGATGTAAATAAAATCGAACAATTTATATGTTGATTGTTAAGATGAGTTTATCTAAAATAGTAAACAAAGAATTAGTCAAAGATGATAACTTTCTATAGGAAAACGAATAGAAATCAACTTTGAGACTTACCAAAAATCTATGTTGTTGGGTGATGGAACCCGATGAATATCGATGGATTTAGCTCCAGATTTGTAGTGAGATAAAATTAAATCGTGAATTACCGTGTTTTTGATCTTAGTATGTTGAAAGCCGACATTTAAGAATAGAGAATATGGAATGTGGAGAAGATACTGTATTTGAAAGAAGGGTGCACACGAATAGCGATGCAGAGAAGAACAATTTTCATTTTGGAGAACGTGATCATTTGTGGCAGTTACGGAAAATAAAAAAATAAGTAGTGGCAAATTAGAGTGCTTCTATTTCGAAATAAAGAGAAGATGGGATAGCCACCTAAGCAATGTCATTTTCCTGCTTTAAAATTTAAGTAATAGAAGATTTGGTTTAACAGGTCGTGGTCCTCATCACATAGACGTTCAAAAGATCGTCAATTTGATAGATATTTAAGGGACCAACATAATTTTGCGACAACCCAAATTTTGCAACAACTCCTTTGATAGCATCTTTAACATTCCAACAATTAACAAGTCATTCCCCATATCAAAGAACTAATCATTTTATTATAAAAGAAGAAAAAAACAAAAATAGGTAATATTCTATTATTAAAAGATAACAGTCACTGTAATTTTATTACACATTGGAAAAAAACCGTTAATATGCTTACCAGAAAATAATTAAATAACAAATATTTTATGTGCATATGTACGTCCCCCTTACCCCCTTCCTCCCTTCCTCCACTCATCCAACCCCCCACACCCACCAGGTATGTGAGACACACACATAAAACACTCAAAATAAACTTATGACACTAAAAGAAATCTAAGGCAACCATTAGGCTCAGCCCTGGGTATAGGTGACCTAGGCGGCTGCTTAGGGCCCCGAATCTGGAAGGAGGAAGGGACCTTGAAGTTTAGGGTATTCTAATTAAAAAGGATACTGATATTTTGTTTTTTTCCTTCCTAGTGTGAAGTTGCTTTCGTCTAGTGGTAGTTTACACATCTCTTTAGTCTGCCACCAGAGTTCAAGTCCGGACGTGTTCAGTTTTGGTTAGCTTATGTTTTCCTTACACATATAACTTCCAATTTTGGTTACCTTATATTTTGGTTACCTTACACATATAACTTGCATATAATTTTTCTATAGCAGTGCATGGGAAATCTGAACTTTTCAAACATAACTTGCGTATAATATATCTACAGTAGTGCATGGGAAATTTGAAATTTTCAAACGAATATTTCTCATCTATCTCTGTTTGGGTTTGGTTTTTACATCTTAATTTTTTTTGTTATTACATCTTAATTTGATATACTGGTGTAGTGAAGGCATTGATCTGAGTTGCAAGTGTTTTCGGAGTCCCAATCAAACTGGATACTTTAACTAAAAGGAAATGCAGTTAAATTTTCCTTATGTTCTAGTGGAAGTAAAAGCACAATTCAAATATCTTGAGGTTATTAAGGCATCAGAGAAGATAAACTGGAAGAATTTATGAATGTCCAGTATGAATACAAAGCAACAAGATGAATTGAAAGAAAAAATTTAGGCCTTGAATTTTCTTTTCACCTAGGGCCTCGATTTTCCCAGGGCCGGCACTGGCAACCATTTAAGTAAAATTGAGCATGAAAATAACAGAGAAAGGAACAATGCTAGAAAATCATAAGACAAACAAAGAATAAAAAGCAACCGAAGACAAATATTGGCAATATGTAACTTATAATATTATTTTGAGATTGATATTACTTTTAAAAAACTTAATACGAACTTTAATATTTTTAGAAGTTCTTTAACACTCGTATTCTAGTTTTAATTTATAATCAGGATTTAAAATATAGTTTAAACTGAATAGAGAAATTGCATGTTAAAATCTAATTTTCATACTAAATATACCAACATATTATTATGAAAATCGTGTCAAGTAAAAACTTATAATGTTCATTCATCTTCATTGGTAATTGCCTTGGTCGCGAATCTTCTCCCTCTTCAATCCCTTTCTCCATCATCGGACCTTGCGCCTCTTGCCTAATGTTGGATGTTGTAGTCTCCTTCGATCTACCTATAGGACGAGTTTCCCCAACCCGCATTGATCGCCTTTCAATGCCACTCGACGGATCTGGGTTTCTGCATCCCTTAGTGTTTTTTGACGATGTTGTTAACACTTCCTCACGCGATTTGGAATCTCGGCACACCACTAATCTCGTAACACCCCTAAATTTTAAAAAGACACTATAATGATGAATTAAAGAATACTTAATTAAAAATTGAGAATTAAGTAAAACGGACTGCGCCATTGCGTTCATCTCTGAATTATGCTTAAGATAGACTCTGAGTTAGCGTAAGACGTACATTGTTAAAGTTTATAAACATATAAGCCACTTATATATAAATAAAATAAAATCCAGAATTCAAATCAGTTCGAAATTCGAAGGTGGGAGCTAACGCGAGAATCAAACCCGTTGGGGGTTGTCCTCGGCTAAGGGGTGTCGACACCCGTGTTGACACCCCCAGATCCGAACCAGATTCATTCCTACGTATCACTATTACAAAAATGGGCATATTCGACACTAATTTGTGTGCGTTGCATGAAAAGTGTGGCAAAAGCTATGTTTTTTGATCTTCTGCAACAATATTCATATGTTGTTGCATTAGATGTGAATGCACTGTTGCGGTAGGAATTCTAGTGCTGTGACGTGCAACACCAGTTAAGAGCTTTGCGTTACACCAGTTAAAAGTACACCTCATCAATCCGCGGCTTCGTAAACAAGAAATCACAATCGTCAGTCCACTTTAATCAATCCACGTTACCCTTCTTTAGTTTCCCGCTAACAATTTTTTTGGTTTGTTTCCCGCTAACAATTTTATTCCTGTGATGCATCTCTACATTTTGTTCTCACCAAATCCATATTCCCACTTAGCTCATAAAAATTAAACCTCGGCAAACTCCTCACGTCCAAATTAGGGCACATCGAACTTCTACCCCGGCGCCGATTCCAGCAACTTCCCATCCCTCCCTTCCTCCACCTTTGTAAGTCAGCTTCCACACATGCGCTGTCAGAAACCTGTGCAAAAGAAGGCTCCCAAAGTACGTCATCGGCATGCTGGGTTTGATCCTCGCCCCGCCGTTAATTGTGATTCCGATATTGGTGCTTTCCTCCTCGTCAAGCTGCTGCCAGGTACTTCCGATTTTAGATTTTTGACAAATTTGGGTGAGAAGTGAACTTTTACGTTGGAGTTTTTGGAAAAATAGAGTTTTTTGTTTTGCAGTATTAATACTTCATAATGAGAAAAGAGGAGAAGTGGTTGAAAATTATAAATTTTCTATGTTATCAGTTGAATTTTTCTATGTTATAAATAAAGACTTCTCTTTGACTGATAAAACAATACACGTTTGCACAGTGGGAGGTCTCTGGTATAATTCTTACAGGCCTTAGTAGTGTTTTTTCTCCATGGTTGCTGCTTTGTCAGTTTTCACGTAGCATGTTTTTCCCTAATTCTTTTAGTTCCCTCTGCCTTTGAAAATTAAACATCAATACTCATTGTTGTTCAGTATACATGACACACTACACAGTAACTATAAATACTCTGCATAACACAGTAAGTAGAATCAAACCATGTCGATGTTAAGCAGCAAATATATAGTGCCTTACTTTATTTTACTTCATGGCCGAGGACGACTTTTTGTGATCTTTAGAAACTTTCAAACTTAGAAATAGATAGTAGAGACACTCTTTATTCTTCGCTAATTCAAAAACCAAGTTCTTGCACTTCTTAATACCATCATCTCCTTTTTTCCAGCATGTTCCATAAGGACGTGAGCATTGTGATAGATGAAAGAAGCTCTGGTCTAGAGGCCAAAATCAAACAGAAAATGGAAATGATGGTGATGGTCTTGGATAAGGAATAGAAAGATGATGATGGATTCGAGCTAAAGATGACGATGGATGCGAGCTAGAAGAGAGGAGGGAGTGGCGATGTAAGGACATCTGCTAAGGGGAGAAATCTGAATTCATATTTATATATCATTACGGCTATTTTGAAGATGCTATATGTTGGATTGAATTATCGAGCTACTTAACTATGTAATGCTATTGTGCAATATAACCAAAATCACCTTGTGGATAACGTCAAGGCTCGTGTTTCATCTACATAGGCATCCTCCAAAAGTTGTAATGGTTTTGTACTCGAGACTTCAGCAGCTGATTGGTCCAAGGCCTCCGCTACATTGTTTGTCGCAAATGGCCTCATCGTTTTCATTGTTGATGTCCATGACAAGCTCGTCCTAGATCTGGTAACAAGATGGTGTGAGATTCTTTTAATTTGAATATGTGGATTTCGAGAAAATTTGTTAGTTTACCACTGAACTTTTTGAACTTAAACCAATAATAATATATCCAAAGTCCTATCCTTTTATGTTACCAATATCAGTAATCATCTAATTATGTAATACTTTATAGTATAATTCATAGATAAGCAGACATAGATTCGAAAGCTTAGTCTTCTTTGAGCACATATACATAGATACAGATAAATAGATGTTACACCAAAGGTGTGAAACAACAAAGTTTTCATTTTCTTAATTTTTTGTAAAGGGCTTTTTGAACACACAAATAAAATTTATTTGTTCAATTGTATTTTTAAATCCCGTTTTTAATAGTTCACCTTTACATTAGAAAATATGACATTACAGGTGTTAACTATTTGTTAATGGGGATACACAGAGTGACACCGACACTAATGTATAGGCAGAGGACACCATTGGCTAATTAAGCACCACTTGTTTAATTATTATGTTTACAAAAGGTATTACTGATGTCTGCGCCAATCCAGAAATTTGCTTGTGACCAGTCCATATTATAACATAGCATTGTATGTTAGAAATGTTTATTTCGTCGAGACCTTTCCATGTGACTTAATTAGATAATCCTTATGTTTCATAGTTTCATAAGTTCTTCCCTAATTTCAATTACGCAGTTTAAACTTTTGACTGAGATGTTCTTTTAGTATGACATATAGTTAGGTCACTGGCTGTGTTGTTTAGTCATTTATATACATTCATATTCAACTTGGTATGTTTATAGTTAAGTTTTAGATACCTGTCATGTTAATATGAGTTAACTCCTGGCCTGAAACGTTGATCAAAGGACTTTTTCTGATGTTTTTGTGTTTGGCTTGAAACTTTCCCATAACTCTATGATTACCATATTGGAAGAGGAGGGGGCCTTAAAAAGTTCACCGGTATTTAAAATGGGAATAGATGATATAAGTGTAAGCAATAGTATTATTACATATATCTAAGATAGGTCCAGCAACATGACATAGTACTGCTTCATCTTCAACAAGTAGCCACATTTAAAAACATAAGAATGCAAATAAATAAGTGCACTAGAGCATTTGTTTTCTTTCATATTTGATGTATTAGTTCCAACTTATAGCCGCATTTAAAATCATGAGAATGCAAATAAAGGTAGTATATAATGCTTATTTCATTAAACTGTGTTATTATTTTGAAATTCTGTTAATGTTAAACTGTATGCAAATCGGTCATGGTAGTAGCTGGAGATCACAGAGTCAGAATATTTGCAAAAGAACACATTGAAGCGGGCGAGGATTCAAAGTTATTGAGGATGCAAAGTCTCAAGTAGAAGCTGCATGTCTAGGAGTTGTGTCTTGTTTTGGATTTGAATGTGATGATTAATGGTTTGAATGTGATGATTAATGTTTTGGATTTGAATGTGATGATTAATGGTTTGAATGTGATGATTAATGTTTTGGATTTCTTCAATGTACAAAATTGGTATTGCAAATTTTTTTAATTAAAGCACTGTATTTGCTTTCTTTTATTGTTGCGTTTGCCTTTTTTTTACTGTTGTGTTTGCCTTTTTTTGATGTTGCATTTTAAGATAATGGTGTTGTGTTACATAATACAGTGGTATTGCATTAAATAAATTATTATTATTTCCACATGGCTCGTCGGTCCAACAGCTGACATAACGTGTGACACGTATGCAGCTGACATAGAGAGCCGACGTGTCATGTGACACGTAGGCAGCCTGTGTGGAAAGCTGACGTGGCTCCACTGTCATGACCTAGCAGCCAGACTCAAGATAATGCTTAAGGCAACACTGTATATTGTTGCATTACTTGCAAGTACTGTTGCATTAGGGTTATAATGCAACACTTTCTTTTTGTGGCAGTAGAAGGGCAAAAGTGTTGCCTTAGAGGGCTAATACAACAACCGCGGATGCTACGCCCCCTTGGTGTTGCCTATTTGAAAAAATGGCCTACGAAAACGCTTTTTTGATCTACGGCCACAGAAAAAGTGTCGAATATGCCCACTTTTGTACTAGTGTATGTGGACTTGTTTTCTGACCAGATTCATGAAACCTAGGCTATATAAAGGAACTTAATCCCATTGTTTTTATTCATCTAAATTAATGGCGATAATGAGGTGCTTCCCCAACTCAGTTTGATCCAGCCTATTCTTCTTCAACAACAAGTTATTCATATTCAGTGATTTGTGCTTTAGTCAATTCCCTATTCTTCAGATCCAATCACAGTGAGTCCATGATCTAAGCCTATGCCTATTAGTAATCTGAAATCATAACAGATTTTCCATTATTTGTATATCTAATCTACTGTTTAGATCTCGTCATGCCTGTTTATGATATCCCTATTATGTTAGTTTGCCTAATCATGTCATTGTATGCTTATTATATTAGTTTGCCTAATCATGTCACTATGCCTATTCTGGTAGTATGATCAATTCTATCGTCTTGTGCTTGTTTTTATTTGATATGCCTATTCTTTTTCTCTATTTCCCCTTCTTCCCTTTTAGTTTTTATAGTCAGGCTACCTTCGAGCCTAGGCGTATCACTGAAATACGTGAATGCATGAAATTGGGAACTATTAGGAATGATAATTTGGGGCATAATTCTTATTGTAAAACATGATTGGGAATTTCGGGCATAAATTATACCTTGAGCCAGAACTTGGGATTTGGGGCGTAGTTTATATCTTGATTTAAGTCTTAATCCGGGGCATAACTTGTATCGTAGATCGGAAGGGGATTTGGGGGCATGATAAAACATGATAATTGGTTAATATGAGAATGCCTAGATTTACAGTAATTAGAAACTGTAACCGCGTTTAGACACGAGGTTAGATTACACTTGTGGTAGAAGCCTGCCCGGACCTAACCGGCATATCCAGCGTCCACAAGTGGTAAATCTAATGTGAGGGGTCTAAGTGCGTAAACACGTAACGTGCTAAGACATGAGTTAAGTATGACTTGTGGAAGAAGTCTGCCCGGACCCAACTGGCATATCCACGTCCACAAGTTGTAGGCTTAATGTGAGAGGTCTAGCGCATTAATAACCATAAATGAATGAGGATAAACTTGTAATACTTAACCTGTTTGAATCCATAAGGATTACATGAACTAGTTAACTTGAGTAGGTGTTAAGTAAATCTTGGGGCGGTGGGCAATATTTATAAGAACCGTTTGGCACAGGTCCCTACTAAGTTTTAAAATTAGGCTCGCATCCGGTCATAAACTTATTGTAAATTTAGTCCCTATTTTTCAAAAATTCAGTAAAAAAATATGAAAAAATCACGTAAATTCTTATTTAAATTAAACACGTAAACGCTAAAAAATTCAGATTAAAAAACCATCCAAAAAGGCGTCAAAAACCAAAAAAAAACCAAAAAAACAACGGAAATGTAGTTAAATGCATAATAGTATGCACATATCTGTATTTTCCTGCATACATCCGTGCATGTTTTTCATTTTGTGCATCTTTGTTGATTTACTTGCATACATCTATGCATGTATTGCATTATTCTTGCATAAAAGCATGCAATAATTCATAGGCTGAATTTCACTTAAGTTTTCTTCATGCAAATACATGCATACACGTGTGCAAAAATTTCAAATAGTTGCACACATGTACGCAAGTTTTGGTTCAGATTTTCAAAAGAAAACAGTGTATGCAATAATTGCGTACATGTATGAAACTATAGGTACTAGTTGCATACATGTATGCAACTTTTTTTTTTGCGTGGACTTCCGAGGGTATTTCAGATTTTAGAATTATTATTTTTATCTGATAGGGCCAAAAATTCTGGCCAGAAATGGAAAAAGGCGGAAGTGTGAAAATAGGGGGCGGGTTTGTATTAAAACTTAAGGAGGGATGTGAGCCTAATTAAGTTTGAAAATAGGGATGTGTGTCTAATATTCACATATTTATATATATAGGCCAACAAAATTAACCTGTTGGGGTTATGCAATCTTGTTAAACTAGTTGGCATAACTTGTTGAAATCCTAGTAGTGGGGATGCAAGCCTAGTGGGAAGCTTGTATCATCTGGTGTGTGGGACCCATATCAGTTAGTAACCTATATCAGTATCAAACGGAGAACCCCGAACTAGGTCGGGGTCAGGGCACGCTTACTGAGCTAGTTATAAGAGGTAACTTGGGAGAAAGGTGGCTGATGGCACGTTCCATCGGGCTCATGTGCGTGCATGGGTCCGCCTGCTCGGGAAAATAAGACGTTGTGACATCTTGGAAGTAACGGGGTTGCCACTTTAGGAAGTGAGACAACCTACTATGGGGTTAGCACGGGTATCTACATGTTAGGGAGCCGATCGATTGGGGTAGTAATTAGGGTACATCTAGTCTCGCCTGTTTAGGAGCCCGTCATTATCATTGGGGGTAACACCCGTCAGTTATGTTGGGCTACCTGTTAGTGTATAGGGTTAAACCTCTCACTAGAAGTACACTTAAGTCTACGATCTTGTACTTGTTGGGATCATCTTGTTTCGGTTATACTAGTATTAGGGAAGAAGGAGAAAAATATTAAAGAATCACATAACATGTTCTATTATGTTTATCCTGTTTACCTTGTTATACTTGTCTTATGACACTGTTATCTCTCTCTCCAACTTATATGCCTATCATGATGTTTTTACTTATTTATATGCTAAAAGTAACTGGACTCGCCAGACTTATGTCTGACCCATTTTGTTTCCTCTTCTTTCTCTCCCGTCCCCCCTCCCCCCACCCCCCCAAGGTTCTCTGGGTAGGAATACTTAAGCTTGATCATGATTCTTCTTTTCTGCTTAGGGCTGCTTAGATGTACTGCTTGATTTAGTATCTTCTTTACTATGGCTATATTTTGGGGATTATGCTTCTTTTATTATTGTACTCTGATATTTTAGTACAAGACAACTGTTTTAAATTGATGTGCAGGGTTTCTATGTATTTCAGACTTATGATGTAACTATGTTTTGTACCACAATGTTTTCTTCTTAGTAAAGTTTTAAATTCCGTTGTTGTTTTATATCTATCTTGTAATATTTATGTTTATGTTTACCTATAATGCTTCACGAAACTTAATGCATTCTCTTAAAGAATGAATTTAATGGACGTGGGGGTGTCACACTTGGTATCCGAGCTGAAGGTTACCAGATTGGATAAAAGATTTTGAAAATTGTTTTCAAAGAGGTTTTAAAAGGAAAGCATTTTCAAAAGAAAAGTCTGTTTTGAAAAACATATTCCCTAAAGCCATATAAAATATCTCTCGATTCTAAGCATGAATCCCCTTTCCTTTTCTTTTCAGCATGTCTGGGGAACCGATTCTTCCCGAAGAGTGTCCCCATTGCGGCATGGTTCCGTAGGAATGTAAAAACTACGGCACATGTCGAAGGGCAAGAAAGTGCCTAACCTCCATTTGTAACCATAGTAGTTCCATCTACGGGTAATTTTCTCTCAATCTTCATAAGGATTTTCGTGCGATGGAGGAAGCTTTTGAGAGACTGGTTAACATGTTACACAAGGATAGTAAAGAGGAGAATAAGGGAGTTAGGGCCGAGGAGCATTACCCAAGGATGCCAAAAAGGGTGGCCCAAGAAAGAACAACAACAACAAAAGAAGGGCAGAAAGAACGATAAGGCTAAAGATAAGAGGAAATATCATAATTGCGGACGCGAGGGTCATTTGGTCAAAGACTGCAAAAGGAGGAAAAATGTTTGTTTCAAATGTGGAGAGGTGGACACCTTATTAAGGATAGTCTGAAGAAGCAAGGACAATGCCAAATGGTAGGATTTTCAGGAGGGTAGACGCATGCTCTCATGGTCGGTGTGCCAGATAAGAGTAGGAAAGTTTCTATTGAAGGCTTGATTTCTCTTTCCAATCATCCTATTAGAACTCTTTTTGATTTTGGCGCTTCGCATTCCTTTATAATTGATTCTATCGTTGAGTCTCTACACCTTAGTACTAGTATGATTTTGGATCCCGTTGTTGTCTCAAACCCCATTGGGGGTACGGCTCATATGTCTATGATTTGTGTGGGTTTGAGAATATCTGTAATAACCCCGAAATTGAGGATAAATAAAAAAAATTATGAAATTGTGGTGTGTTCAGCGCAACAGAACAAGAAATAAATTAAGGAATAAGATACGCGCGCTAACTACGTTCACATTAATATAGCTTATTCCATAATTTAGAATCTAATGTTATTGGATTACATGAAATTGATCACATTAAAAAGTTTACAATGAAGAGTTGATTTTTTATAGTCACATGTTTTAGTTTCATAAATTGCTATGTTTGTATATATTCATATTGCAGCTAAATTTAGCTAAATTGGTATTCCACTTTTATAAAAAAAAAATATGGTAAAACTAAAGAAATATAAATCAAACGTTTATATACTTTTATATTGCTAGAAACACTTAGCTTCCCATCGTCATTTTCTTCCTCTTTTATTCTTACTTTAAATTCATTTCAAATCTTATATGACTCGTTTAATTGACTAAGTTATGGTAAGAATAGTCTAATGAAATAAATGGTTTGACTTGATTAGGACACCATTAATCCTAAAATTATTTCCCTTTATTTTGTCATAATAAGATGTCATTTATGTTGATTTAGGTTTGTATATATATTAAAGTTTACATTTTTGTATGTCATATTGTGCATTGAATTTAAAAATAAATAATAATATAGAAACATATAAATCGTATGTTGTGAATTAATTGTGGGTTAATTGCACACAAATTAACAAGTTTTGCAAATTTCTTGGTGTATATACATATATGTACACATATATATATATATATATATATATATATATATGAATATATATTAGAAACCTTTTGTAAATGTCTAATGAGTCAAATTTTTAAATGCATAATTTGAACATTATTTGTTATTTTGTCACAACGCATATAGTCAATGCATAAGTAAGATATATATATATATATATATGTATATATATATATATAATAAGACTTATTCTTGCAATTAATCAATGTGAATTTGAATGGCCTTAAAAATGTGTATATACATAGAAGTATTTTCGTTTACATACCTTGGAGAGTTAATTATACACCTTAAGAAATTAATTGGGCATTGATTCACACATAAGTCAATCAATATGGTTTAATAAAGTATTATTTTCTGAATTGAATATTGACGCTAATTTTTTTTTTTACAAAACTTGTCACATATTCGGTCTATATTAATACCTATGCTGACGTGGCTTGATCGACGTAGATTAAAAAGCCTAAAATCTAAAGGCCAAGATTACTTTATCTCTCCTAAAATAAATAAACCTTTTGTCTAACCCTAATTCTCACAACTCCATTCTCCATTCTCTGCCTCCACTATGCAAAACTTCTTCGTCTAAATAAAATGGAGTTCTGAGACTTAGATTTTTGTAAGCACAAATCGGAGGATATTTATATTGATTTAGAGATTCCTACCAGGGTCATTCGGATAAGCATGTTTAGGTGAAAATTCTGAATTTTAATTAAATAACATTTTAATTATTTTCTCGCTTTAAAAATCAGTGTATGTGTATGTATGTAATAATCTAGTTCTGCGATGCGATGAATTTTATTCCTTATTTCAGATCTAATATTCTAGATCTATGTATGCGATGAAATTTTATTCTTTATTTCAGATCTAATATTCTAGATCGGTGTTTGCAATGTAATTTTCTTATTTGTTTACTCGAGCGTTCAAAATCTCATATTTTTTTTTAGATTCATGTTATTTATTTATGCGAGTGACATAAAAATCTCATCTTTATTGAGATTTACAATGTGGCAAAGAAATTACATCTTGTAATGATGGATTTATAGCAAAAAAAAAGAAACATATTTCTAATGTTATTTTGATTGAAATAAAAGAACGCCTTTTTAATGCTATTTTGTTTGAAATTAAAAGATCGCCTTTGTAATGTTATTTTGCTTGAAATAAAAAGAACATCTCTTTAATGCTATGTTGGTTATATAAAAAGGAACATCTTTCTATTTTCATTTCATATGCATATATAAAGAATGGATTTAAAAAGATTTTCTTTTTATTTCATTTGAGAACATGTAAATGACAAATTGGGTTTTGTAATAAAAAGGTTTTCTTTTTATTTCAATTGAGAACATGTAAATGACAAATTGGGTTTTGTAATAAAAAGATTTTCTTTTTATTTCAATTGAGAACATGTACATGACAAATTGTGTTTTGTAACAGAAAGATTTTCTTTTTATTTCAATTGAGAACATGTAAATGACAAATTGGGTTTTGTAACAAAAAGATTTTCTTTTTATTTCAATTGAGAACATGTAAATGACAAATTGGGTTTTGTAATAAAAAGATTTTCTTTTTATTTTAATTGAGAACATATAAATGACAAATTGAGTTTTTGTAATAAAAAGATTTTCTTTTTATTTCAATTGAGAACATGTAAATGACAAATTGGGTTTTGTAATAAAAAGATTTTCTTCTTATTTCAATTGAGAACATGTAAATGACAAATTGGGTATCGTAATAAAAAGATTTTCTTTTTTTTTAAATTGAGAACTTATATCTCACTCAAATTTTTGAATAGTTATTTATTTTATAATTAAATATTAGTTAATTATCTGTGTTGGAATTATTGTTTGTTGGATAAATGTTGATTTGGATGACTATTGTGAATTGTTTGAAATTTGAAATATGTATCATGTTGTTTTGACATTTATGATATTTAAAACATGTTCACACTGCCATTTACAAGTTGCCTGACTTGTTTATGTTGATTGGACGATAAATTTTCATTCATCGTCCAAGAGCACAACTAATAATATAATTGAATTTGTGTTGGTTGAAACCCAACACGGGTCTTGGGTTGATATTCTGACTACACATCGCCCTTGTGATTAGTTTAAAATGCACTTTGGCTGTTATTTAATGTTTTATCATTAATGCGATTTTTGAAATCCATATAATTAAAATTATATGGTAATGGATTGGGTCTCACTCCATTTTGGAATTAAAGGAATATTCTAATTTAATATTAAGTTAATGGAATTAATTGACATATGAATTAGAAAGATTATACCTTTATTGTTTAAAAGTTATAATAAAAAGGGTTCAATTAAAAAGATTACATCTTTACGGTCAGTATGTTAAGATAAAGTTTAGATTTCAAAATTTGAACTTTTTGAAAAGATTATTATTATGATATAATAATAATATAGAAAGTTCAATTTTTTATTAAAAATTGAAATGTCAGTTAGGGTATTCGGAAACAAAGGGTTTTATAAAATTAGTAACAATTTAATGTAAAGATCATATCTTTATTTTAAAAGAATATTTTAAAATAATAATTTCAGTGAATTAATTATAACTATTAATTATAATTGTACTTGGACACGAGGTTAGGTTACATTTGTGGTATAAGTCTGCCCAGACCCTCCAGGCATATCCAGCAGCCACAAATGTTGAACCTAATGTGAGGGGTCCAAGTGCGCAAATACGAAACGGGCCATGCCACGAGGTTAAGACCAACTTGTAGGATAAGTCTTCCCGGAACCTACCGGCATATCCAGCATCCAAAAATCGCATGTTTAATGTGGGAGGTCTGACCCAGTATAAAATATAAATGAATAAGATAATGAATTGGGCTATTTAATCTGTTTTAAATAGCAACGCCATTTTAACCCGAACGTGTTTATCGATTTATTTTATCCATTTTATAATGCATACTAAAAGAGCTAATTTCAAAATTAATATTTTGGAAATAATATTATTTTAATATAATAATAGATAGGATATTCAATTTGGATTTAAAAATAAAATTATTACATTTTTTAATGTAATAAAGGTTGAATTAAAAATGTACTTTTATCGAAATGAATCAGTTATTAACTAGAATAAAAATCCAATTAATGGATATTTAGTTGGAATGGAATAAAAGAATTGGATTTTGGGTTGATTGTGAACAATGTCTTTAAATGACGTTAGTTCTTAAAACCCGATTGACAGTGAAATTTAGATTGGTAATTCATAAATCTTTTAATTAAGATTTAACGAAATATTCTAAAGAGAAGTTTCCAATTTAATATATTAAATTGGAATATGATTTAGTTTATTGTGAACAATGTTTTTAAGCGACATTTGTTCTTTAATCCAGGTAAAGGCAAGATTATTTCTTGAAAGTTAAATAATCATTAAATAATGATTCTTGAAGATTAAAATTAAATATAGTTTTAATAAATCTTTAATTGGATTGAATGAGGATAAAAGTAATTAAATTTACTTAATTCAAGAAACGAACGATAATGGAGTACCGCCAGTTTTACTCCAAGCCATAATTAAATCTTTAATTAGATTTGAACGATAAAACGGTAATTAAGTTTACCGTAACACATTGGGTGTTAAATATGGAGTACCACCAGTGTTACTCCATGGGTTGTATAGGTTGGGAATGGGATATTATTAAATGATTACTTCGGTAAGGTGTTAGTCCCGACTAGTTGAATAAACCTTAATTTGGTTTAAAGTAAAATCAAAGAATATTCTTGATTGGAATGAGGCATTGGTTTTGTTTTAAACACATGATTTTAATTTGCACAAATTATTCAGGAAGACCGGGTTTAACCCATTCTGAATAATTCATACGACGATTGAAGATCGATGATGAAGACAATTATTGAAGATCGGGAAATTTCCATATTGAATGGATGATTATTGATATCTTGATTGGAATGTACACCCAAGATGAGGGAAAAATTGGTGTTTATTCGTACATACTTGGAGATCTACCGGATATGGTGTCGTTCAGACCCAGAACGGACTTGTAAATGGATTGTGTGTCTGACATTGTATTCCTTTATATTGTATTCGTTGAACTCTATTTCATATATAGCTGTTTGGTGGCGGAGAATTTATTCTCTTGCTTAACACCCCATTATATATTGGTAGATGATTAATGATATAGTATGGTCTGACAATGTGGCATGCTAAGATGCATATGATCAATGCTTTTGTTGAAAAGCAGAGCCTTGAGGATGAAGATCAAAGCATGGCGTCAATTAGCATAGCTTTGAGTATATCGTTACTTCGCGAGCCTCACTCCCCGGTATGATGGTGAACGGTTTGTTTGATTAGTAGGTTGACCAATATACTTTATATATACATGGATTGGGTCAACTGAGCGTTGCTGGGTGTGGTCGCTCCACATCTGGAGATTGGGCAATTGTTTCAGCCGAAGCCCATAGGGATAGAATACTAGGTTGTTCTTCCAAAGTGCAGTTAGAATCTATTACGGTGTTTTCTCTTGCCGAAACGTAAGCCATGGAGATACATGACGTGATTTGTCTTTCGAATCAGGAGCCATCATGATGGAAACCCAACTTTCCAATACGAACTTTACGGTTTCAGTTGTATACTTATATGGTGATATAATATATTATGTCGCTTACATAGTATATTATGCCACCTAAGATTGATACATTTATTTTCAAAAATGGATTTCCACACTGTGCACTTATAGTATAAAAGATGAATTTCGCGTATTAAGCATTTTTTACCATTATAAGGTAAACTCTATCCTTCGGCTTTCGTTGCAAGGGACTTGAGTTTTATAATGGTTTCATTTTCTAGAAGCATTGCGTTGTTTTTATGCACTGGTATTCTTGGGAGGAAACCTATTCTGCGATATCGGCGTGGTCCCTTGACTTGCCCAACTTTAAAAACAAAGTTAATAACTGTTTTAGTTCTCATATCAGTCCCACGACTGACCTGGAGTTTATTGTTTTAACCTAAACTCTGGGTGCCCATATTTTCCACATGGGCAGCTAGTAGTTTTGGTTTTGCAGATATTATATTCATAGGATCTTGGTTTACAGCTAAAGCGATATTCGGAAAGCTCTGTATCCGTGTATTCCTTTCGGTTGTACTTTGTATTATTTTTCCGCTGTTATTTAAATGTAATTTGATCTATGATATTGTATTTCCAATGTATATTATTCATTCATACTCTGGAATATTCATGTACTCTAATGTAATTGTTGTAATAGCAATAAAATGTTCTTCTGTTTGTGTCCTGATGTGTGTTGCTCTCAAAGCAATCCGGGCTTTCCTTTACTGGGAAGTTTGGGTTGTTTCATTTGGTATCAGAGCATTGGTTTAATAGCTCGAGGACAAGACACATTAGAACCAAACGAAAGAATTCATCAGAGATTAGTAATATCCAATAAGAATGACTCGTTAGAGATGGGATCAGTAGCATCCTAGAGCGATTGTGAAGGGTATTATTTTCTTTAAAATAAAAACAAATTTAGTTTTGAAAATCTTATCTAAAAATACGAATTTGAGATATTATTATATTTTAGTTTGGACAATCGAGTATATAAAGATTTTGAATATACGAGTAATTAACGGATATTCAAAGTTTTAATATACTGGATAGATATAGAATCACACTCTAGTCGCTCGGGGATAATTCTGGTGATTGATCGATCATCATCAGTATTTATGTTCGAGTTTCGAAAGTGGTATATCTATATGTTTCCAATGACTGGTGTGAGAACCAAAACTAGATAGGGTCTATTGTTGTGATCTGCACTAAAAACATGATTTTTTGAAATTATATATGTTTGAAAAGTTAATCACCTAATTGATTGCTGGTTGTGATGTTTGATAATTAGTTTAACTAATTAAAATATTGGAATGATAATTAACAAAACCACTATATTAAAGAATGATAAATTTAGCTAAATCAAACTTAATATTGAACTGAATTGGAAGTTGATTAGAAATGAAAGTTGAATTGGTTAATTAAACAACTTTATGCTCCGTTCCTTTTCGAGGACGAAAAGATTTTAAGTGGGGGAGATTGTAATAACCCCGAAATTGAGGATAAATAAAAAAATTATTTCATGAAATTGTGGTGCGTTCAGCGCAACAACACAAGAAATAAATTGAGGAATAAGATACGTGCACTAACTACGTTCACATTAATGTAGCTTATTCCATAATTTAGAATCTAATGTTATTGAATTACATGAAATTGATCACATTAAAAAGTTTACAATGAAGAGTTGAATTTTTATAATTACATGGTTTAGTTTCATAAATTGCTATGTTTGTATATATTCATATGGCAGCTAAATTTAGCTAAATTGGTATTCCACTTTTATATAAAAAAAAAGAGAAAATGGTAAAACTAAAGAAATATAAATCAAACGTTTATTTACTTTCATATTGCTAGAAACACGTAGCTTCCCATCGTCATTTTCTTCCTTTTATATGCTTACTTTAAATTTATTTCAAATCTTATATGACCCTTTTAATTGACTAAGTTATGGTAAGAATAGTCTAATGAAATAAATGTTTTGACTTGATTAGGATACCATTAATCCTAAAATTATTTCCCTTTATTTTGTCATAATAAGATGTCATTTATGTTGATTTAGTTTGTATATATACTAAAGTTTACATTTTTGTATGTCATATTATGCATTGAATTTATAAATAAATAATAATATGGAAACATATAAATCGTATGTTGTGAATTAATTATGTGGGTTAATTGCACACAAATTAACATGTTTTGCAAAATACTTGGTGTGTGTGTGTGTATATATATATATATTAGGTACCTTTCGTAAATGTCTAATGAGTCAAATTATTAAATGCATAATTTGAACATTATTTGTTATTTTGTCACAACACATATAGTCAATGCATAAGTAATATATATATATATATATATATATAGTAAGACTTATTCTTGCAATTAATCAATGTGAATTTGAATTGCCTTAAAAACGTGTATATACATAGAAGTCTTTTCGTTCACATACCTTGGAGAGTTAATTATACACATTAAGAAATTAATTAGGCATTGATTTACACATAAGTCAATCAACATGGTTTAATAAAGAATTATTTCCTGAATTGAAGATTGACGCTAATTTTTTTTTTTTTAACTAAACTTGACACATCTTCGTTCTATATTAATACCTATGTTGACGTGGCTTGATCGATGTAGATTAAAAAGCCTAAAATCTAAAGGCCTAGATTACTTTATCTCCCTTATAATAAATAAACCTTATATCTAACCCTAATTATCACAACTCCATTCTCTATTCTCTGCCTCCACTATGCAAAACTTCTTCCTCTAAATAAAATGGAGTTCTGAGACTTGGATTTTTATAAGCCCAAATTGGAGGATATTTATATAGATTTAGAGATTCCTACCAGGGTCATTTGGATAAGCATGTTTAGGTGAGAATTCTAAATTTTAATTAAATAACAATTTAATTATTTTAAAAATTAGTGTATGTGTATGTATGTAATAACCTAGTTCTGCGATGCGATGAATTTTATTCCTTATTTCAGATCTAATATTCTAGATCTATGTATGCGATGAAATTTTATTCTTTATTTTAGATCTAATATTCTAGATCGGTGTTTGCAATGTAATTTTCTTATTTGTTTACTCGAGCGTTCAAAATCTTTTTTTTTTCCAGATTCATGTTATTTATTTATGCGAGTGATATAAAAATCTCATCTTTATTGAGATTTACAATGCGACAAAGAAATTACATCTTTGTGATGATGGATTTATAGCAGAAAAAAGAAACATATTTCTAATGTTATTTTGATTGAAATAAAAGAACGCCTTTTTAATGCTGTTTTGTTTGAAATAAAAAGACCGCCTTTGTAATGTTATTTTGCTTGAAATAAAAAGAACATCTCTTTAAAGCTATGTTGGTTATATAAAAAGGAACATCTTTCTATTTTCATTTCATATGCAAATATAAAGAATGGATTTAAAAAGATTTTCTTTTTATTTCAATTGAGAACATGTAAATGAAAAATTGGGTTTTGTAATAAAAATATTTTCTTTTTATTTCAATTGAGAACATGTAAATGACAAATTGGGTTTTGTAATAAAAAGATTTTCTTTTTATTTCAATTGAGAACATGTAAATGACAAATTGGGTTTTGTAATAAAAAAGATTTTCTTTTTGTTTCAATTGAGAACATGTACATAACAAATTGGGTTTTGTAATAAAAAGATTTTCTTTTTTATTTTAGTTGAGAACATGTAAATGACAAATTGGGTTTTGTAATAAAAAGATTTTCTTTTTATTTCAATTGAGACCATGTAAATGAAAAATTGGGTTTTGTAATAAAAAGATTTTCTTTTTATTTCAATTGATAACATGTAAATGACAAATTGGGTTTTTGTAATAAAAAGATTTTCTTTTTATTTCAATTGAAAACATGTAAATGACAAATTGGGCTTTTGTAATAAAAATATTTTCTTTTTATTTCAACTGAGAACATGTAAATGACAAATTGGTTATCGTAATAAAACGATTTTTTTTTTAAATTGAGAACTTTTATCTCACTCAAATTTCTGAATAGTTATTTATTTTATAATTAAATATTAGTTAATTATCTAAGTTGGAATTATTGTTTGTTGGATAAATGTTGATTTGGATGACTATTGTGAATTGTTTGAAATTTAAAATATGTAACATGTTGTTATGAAATTTATGATATTTAAAACATGTTTACACTGCCATTTACAAGTTGCCTGACTTGTTTATGTTGATTGGACGATAAATTTTCATACATCGTCCAAGAGCACAATTAATAATATATTTGAATTTATGTTGGTTGAAACCCCACACGGATCTTGGGTTGATATTCTGACTACACATCACCCTTGTGATTAGTTTAAAATGCACTTTGGCTTTTATTGAATGTTTTATCATTAATGCGATGTTTGAAATCCATATAATTAAAATTATATGGTAATGGATTGGGTCTCATTCCAATTTTAAATTAAAGGAATATTCTAATTTAATATTAAGTTATTGGAATTAATTGACATATGAATTAGAAAGATTATACCTTTATTGTTTAAAAGTTATAATAAAAAGGATTCAATTAAAAAGATTACATCTTTACGGTCAGTATGTTAAGATAAATTTAGATTTCGAAATTTGAACATTTTGAAAAGATTATTATTATGATATAATAATAATATAGAAAGTTCAATTTTTTACTAAAAATTGAAATGTCAGTTAGGGTATTCGGAAACAAAGGGTTTTATAAAATTAGTAACAATTTAATGTAAAGATCATATCTTTGTTTTAGAAGAATATTTTAAAATAATATTTTCAGTGTATTAATTATAACTATTAATTATAATTGTACTTGGACACGAGGTTAGGTTACTTTTGTGGTATAAGTCTGCCCAGACCCGCCAGGTATATCCAGCAGCCACAAATGTTGAACCTAATGTGAGGGGTCCAAGTGCGCAAATACGAAACGGGCCATGACACGAGGTTAAGACCAACTTGTGGGATAAGTCTGCCCGGAACCAACCAGCATATCCAGCATCCACATATCACAGGTTTAATGTGGGAGGTCTGGCTCAGTATAAAATATAAATGAATAAGATAATGAATTGGGCTATTTAATCTGTTTTAAATAGCAACGCCATTTTAACCCGAACGTGTTTATCGATTTATTTTATCCATTTTATAATGCATATTAAAAGAGCTAATTTCAAAATTAATATTTTGGAAATAATATTATTTTAATATGATAATAGATAGGATATTCAATTTGGATTTAAAAATAAAATTATTACATTTTCTAATGTAATAAAGGTTGAATTAAAAATGTACTTTTATCGAAATGAATTAGTTATTAACTAGAATAAAAATCCAATTAATGGATATTTAGTTGGAATGGAATAAAAGAATTGGATTTTGGGTTGATTATGAACAATGTCTTTAAATGACGTTAGTTCTTAAAACCCAATTGACAGTGAAATTTAGATTGGTAATTCATAAATCTTTTAATTAAGATTTAACGAAATATTCTAAAGAGAAGTTTTCAATTTAATATATTAAATTGGAATATGATTTGGGTTTATTGTGAACGATGTTTTTAAGCGACATTTGTTCTTTAATCCAGGTAAAGGCAAGATTATTTCTTGAAAGTTAAATAATCATTAAATAATGATTCTTGAAGATAAAAACTAAATATAGTTTTAATAAATCTTTAATTGGATTGAATGAGGATAAAAGTAATTAAATTTACTTAATTCAAGAAACGAACGATAATGGAGTACCACCAGTTTTACTCCAAGCGATAATTAAATCTTTAATTAGATTTGAACGATAAAACAGTAATTAAGTTTACCGTAACACATTGGGTGTTAAATATGGAGTACCACCAGTGTTACTCCATGGGTTGTATAGGTTGGGAATGGGATATTATTAAATGATTACTTCGGTAAGGTTTTAGTCCAAACTAGTTGAATAAACCTTAATTTGGTTTAAAGTAAAATCAAAGAATATTCTTGATTGGAATGAGGCGTTGGTTGTGTTTTAAAGCACATGATTTTAAATTGCGCAAATTATTCAGGAAGACTGGGTTTAACCCATTCTGAATAATTCATACGACGATTGAAGATCGATGACGAAGATGGTTATTGAGGACCGGGAAATTTCCATATCGAATGGATGGTTATTGATATCTTGATTGGACTGTACACCCAAGATGAGGGAAAAATTGGTGATCATTCGTACGTACTTGAAGATCTACTGGATATGGTGTCGTTCAGACCCAGAACGGACTTGTAAATGGATTGTGTGTCTGACATTGTATTCCTTTATATTGTATTCGTTGAACTCTATTTCATATATAGCTGTTTGGTGGCTTAGAATCTATTACGGTGTTTTCTCTTGCCGAGACGTAAGCCGTGGAGATACATGACGCGATTTGTCTTTCGAATCAGATGCCATCATAATGGAAACCAAACTTTCCAATACGAGCTTTACGGTTTCAGTTGTATACTTATATGGTGACATAATATATTATGCCGCTTACATAGTATATTATGCCACCTAAGATTGATACATTTATTTTCAAAAATTGATTTATACACTGTGCACTTATAGTATAAAAGATGAATTTCGCGTATTAAGCATTTTTGACCATTATAAGGTAAACTCTATACTTCGGCTTTCGTTGCAAGGGATTTGAGTTTTATAATGGTTTCATTTTCTAGAAGCATTGCGTTGTTTTTATGCACTGGTATTCTTAGGAGGAAACCTGTTCCACGATAGCGGCGTGGTCCCTTGACTTGCCCAACTTTAAAAATAAAGTTAATAACTGTTTTAGTTCTCATACCAGTACTATGACTGACCTGGAGTTTACTGTTTTAACCTAATCTCTGGGTGCCCATATTTTCCATACGGGCAGCTAGTAGTTTTGGTTTTGCAGATATTATATTCACAGGATCTTGGTTTACAGCTGAAGCGATATTCGGAAAGCTCTGTATCCGTGTATTCCTTTCGGTTGTATTTTGTATTATTTTTCCGCTGCTATTTAAATGTAATTTAATCTCTGATATTGTATTTCCAATGTATATTATTCATTCATACTCTGGAATATTCTTGTACTCTGATGTAATTGTTGTAATAGCAATAAAATGTTCTTCTGTTTGTGTCCTGATGTGTGTTGTTCTCAAAGCAATCCGGACTTTCCTTTACTGGGAAGTTTGGGTCGTTTCAATATCTGTGTTGGGCGTCAAGTTCGAATGTGATGCATATGTGCTTGGTTTCATGGGATATGGTTTGATTCTAGAGATGGATTGGCTAGCCATGTATGGTGCCATTATGGATTGTGTGAGGACGGTCGTTAGACTTTTGAATTGTCATGGGAGAAACCTCGAGATTTCTTGTAACCCTAAGGGTTTTGTCATGCTTAGTTTCCTAGAGTCACTTGATGCATCTATCGATGATCTGCGATCTGTACCTGTAACACCCCGCATTTTCTATGAACGTATAAGTAATAAATTAGAGAATAATTAATTTTTAAATTAAGAATCAGGGGAAACAAGTTGCGCCATTGCGTTCGTCTCGAAATTCTGCTTGAAAACGAGTCCGAGTTTTCGAAAAACGGAGTCCGTATGACTAAGTTATGACCTTCAGAAGTTTCAGGAATTTGAACATAATTAAAAGCTAAATCAAATCCCGAATCCAAGTTTAGAGCTACGACAATTAAAAAGGAATAATTCAGCAATTCTGCATCAACAACAGTTTATTATCCTTTCTTAAAAACCACGAAAGGCAAGTACAGTTATTTTCCGCTATAAACGTTAATTATGATTGTGACATGAATTGTAAATCTGAATTTGAGGTTATGTCTGTTCTATTCTATTTAGATCTATCTTATTCTGTATCTCTTTCTTCTTTCTGTTCTATAGCCAGGCTACCACGAGCCTGAGCCAAATCTCATAAGAGATTAACGCGCGAATGCGAAAATGTTTGGGACAAATAATGAATGATGCATAATTGGACAGGACTGATTCAAGGACATGACATAAAATCTGAGGCATACAATTGGACATGTGGCATATTTAACATATGACTTGAGATTGAGGCATAAAATATATTGGACTTATGACTTGGATTCGGGGCCAAGATTTTACCGTAAACATGAAACTAATTTAGATACATAGTACATGTTGTAATCTAGATCTGTAGTTAATTTGAGAAATAAACATATGTTAGATCTAGATCTGGTCATACTAGGTATGATAATCTGCGATTTGGGAGAAAAGGAATTACAGGACAACTTGAAACTTGGGGGCATAATGCATGTTTTAAATCAAGGTCTGATGTTAGAGTTTAAAGATAATATACAGCATGTTATGCATGAATAGGTAATGCATGTTGAGGACATACTAAATGTTATAGTTTAGAAATCTAGATTTTTGGACATATTCTTTTATGCAAAAATTCATGACTTGAAAAAGGGATATGTGACTTAAGCGTAAAGACCTATACAAAAATAGGATAACTATTAATTGAATGCGCCTAAATAAGGGTTTTTGAATATCTGACATTATAGGCTATAATCTGGCATAATTCATATTGTTTATCGTGATTTATGGAGAATATTCTGTACTGTGTAATGTTTGATTAGAAGAATATGTGGCAAGTGAGTTTAGGTTAAATTTATGATTAGGCAAGATATGATATATATATATATATATATATATATAATCTGCTAAATGTGTTATTTGCTAAATCTGCTATATTGCCTAATTCTGCTAGTTCTGTTATATTGCCTAAACTGCTAATTAGATTTAATTGCCTAATCTGCTAATTATGTTAACTTGCCTTACCTGCTAAATCTGCTAAATAGCCTAATCTGCAAGATCTGTTATCTGTTTAATCTGTTGAATGACGTAATCTGTTAGAACTGAAATGCTGAAATTTGAAGTATGTGAATCAGTTGGCTCGACTTAAAATTGAGCAAAACTTGTTAATAGAACCTCGAATAATCTGCTGTAACTTGTACAGAAGCTTAATCTGTTAAATAAATAGAATTAGTCTGATATCTGAAAAATATGTATTGGAATGAATTGGATATGACACGAGGTTAGACTCTGTTTGCGGTAGAAGTCTGCCCGGAACCAACCGGCTTAACCAGCGACCACAAACTGTCAGTCTAATGTGAGAGGTCGTAGGCATAACTAAAAATATGCTTAGACACGAGGTTAGGTCTGGCTTGTGGTAGAAGTCTGCCCGGAACGGCCCGGCATATCCAGCGGCCACAAGCTACCGACCTAATGTGAGAGGTCTGTGCATTAATATCTAATTAATGCAAATCTGGGATAAATATGATGTCTAAAACGTGTTGGGTGGATAGGGTTAAACCAATTGGACTAATGAATTTAACAAACCCGTTTCGTGAATCTGTAGGCCCAATTACAAAGTTAGACAAATCTGTAAATCTGTTAAATCCGTATATCTGATCCGTTAGTCTGAAATCTTGTCTGATCTGTGAACTAGTTGATCTGAACTCGGTATGTCTGAACTTGTAAACAAGTTAATCTGAAATCTGTTAGTCTGGGGGACACAAGGTTAGAAGGGAAATTACTTGTGTCATCTGTTATTTGGGACCCATATTAGTCAGTAAACCTTTCTGGTATCAAAACTTTGACCCAACAGTAGGTAGGGTCCGGGCACGCTTACTGAACTAATTATAAGTGGTTCACTCTGATAATGGCGAGGGGTGTTGATGGTGCGTTCCAACCAGGTCATGTGCGTGCATGGATCCCGGTCTGCCTCTAAGGATGTAAGATGCCGTGACATCTGTAAATAGGCCTGTGCCAATTGGTTGTCACTTTAGGGAGTGCTACACCCTATTGTGGAGCCGACACAGGGTATTTATGTATTAGGGAGCCGATCGCTTGGGGTAGGGTTTTAGGGTACACTTAGTTCTGTCTGTTTCTGTTGGTACCGTCTGTTTCTGTTAGGTGGCAACACCTGTCTGCGTGGTCCCATCTGATCGGGTGGTAAAGGCACTATAAGCTAAGTTAAGTTGTCTAGAGTCAAATGTACTATCGTACCCCATATTAATCTCTGCACCCCTATAAACTGGTTTTCCAACAGGCACCCCATAATCAGGGTGAAGTGATCCATTTCTAATGATCGGCTCCTACTCGCATAGTTACATGTGTCTTACGGCCCCCAATGTTGTAGTTACCTATGTTGGTCCCACCATGGTGTGTATCAAGTCCCATGGTGGTGGCCCAACACAATTTCTAGAATGCACTGGTATACTACTGGTGCCCAGTGCCTAATTTTTCTGCGCCGGAGTGTGTGCACGCCCGCACCCCGTTAGAACCTACACTGCTGCACCACCGCCGTCGATTTGACCTCTTACAGTCAGCCCAGTAATTGTGCCCCACCCTGCCTAGTTCAGAGTATCCTAATACACCTTGTAGGGTTACTGCTGAAAAGGGTCCCCCGCTACTTGGTTTTTCTATTTCTAGCCAACATGCTAGGTTGGTTAAGTGTTCTGTAAACCTAACCCCCAATCAGTCTGTATAGTTTAGCATGTTCAATTTGATAAAGTATTAATTCAATTCACTTAATCCTTATCAATCCTGACTCAGCCTTAATTGTCTTATTAAAGCCTCAACCACTCACATTAGACAGGTATTGTTGTGGCTACCTGTTGCCGGTTGGGTCCGGGTAGTCTTACGCCACAACTCAGTCTATCCTCGGGTCTTTATTGGGCTCAATGTTTAACCACCCACATTGGATAGGTATTGTTATGACTACTGGACAGCCGGGCGGTTCCGGGCAGGTTTATGTCACAACTCAATCCAACCTCGGGTTAAACACATCGTATTTTCTAAGTTTACATATTTTGTCTCTTTTCTTTTTATATGTAAATATTTGCAGCCCATTATTGAAATTCATCTTTATTGGGTAAAATTTATTTATACCACTTAAGTGTTCTCAAGGTCGTTGGCATGCGACAGACATGCCAACACATATGTTTTATATTTTTAACCCAACGTCATTACCCCCGTTTTATACGTTCGCTATATTATGTTGGGCTTAACATTTAAGCCTAACTTAGCCACATGAAAAAGGGGAGGCTTAGAACATGGTGTTTATATATTCTAAGTAACATCAAAAAGGGGGTGTGTGAACGCATGAACTTGCAACATAACGGTCTAATTAACATAAATTAGGCACTTGTGAACTTGCATTGTAATAGCATATAATCATGACATAAAACATACCTAAACATGAATTATGGTTTTTAATCTATTCATGTAAACTTGCATTTAAAATGTAAATCTAACTTAATTATGTGTCACATGTATTATCATATGATTTTGATAACAACATAGGCCTAAAACATATTTTGTTTGGGCATAAAGTTAAACATAAACTAGCCATGTTCATAAAGTCAACACAAGTTCACAAAGCTGCTTACTTTTGTCACTAATACAAAAGTATGGTTTTACACTTGAATCATGATGCCAACATAAATTCATACGAATCATAATACCCAAATGGATCCAACTACACTAAAAATGATCATAAAAATATACATCATGTTAGCATAATAGTGAATCATATACTTGCATGAATCTCAACTTTGTTGTAATAAACTACCACAAACATATAGTCGTTAACTTTCAACATGAATCATATACTTGCAAATATCCAATAGGTCTAACATCATTATACCACAACATCCCAAATCTATTCATAATTAGAATCATAGAAACATACAATTATGAATTATCATCACCACAAATTAAGTACAATTCCATTTCTCATTTTACACAAATCAAAACTCAATTATTCATTCACATCGGAATAGCACTCTACTTACAACGTATGACGAATCTTCAATTCAGGTTTCTGAATTCTGAATTTGGAGATGCTATCCTTTGTTGTAGGCGTTGTTTTGATTTAATTGTCGTTGCTTTAAGCTTTCGAATCGTCTCCTAACCGTCTCTCAATTTTGACGGCTACTCCTAGTCTTTCTTCAGCAGCATGACGGTCTCATTCTCATTTTTATTTGTGTGAATTAGGTGGAGTCTTAGGTCCTTTTTATAGAGTTTGTGAATTGATTAGGATCGTCGATGGAGCTTGGATGAATATTAGCCGTTCGTTTGAAGGAGAGACCAATCAGGAGCTGACACCTAGCCCTAGTGACAAGGAAAGACTCAGAAATTCGGCCGAGCACAGACCAGGCCAGCGAGGAGGGGCTGGGTTCAACCTGGCTCAGGGGCCAGGTCGACTACGTAGTCGACCTGGGTGCCCTAAGCCGACTACCCAGTCGACCTGGGTGGCCCAGGCCGACTACCCAGTCGACCTGGGTGGCCCAGGCCGACTACCCAGTCGACCTGGGTGCCTTGGGCGGGAAAATTCCCGCCAGCCCAATCTGGGTCCGATTTTTTTTTGAAATTTGAATTTGTTTCTGAGTTGTTTCTTCCTGTTTGAATTTTAAACTGAATTCTGAAACTTCCGGAGGCCATATCTCCCTCATACGGAGTCCGTTTTACGCAAACTCGGACTCTATCTCAAGCAGAATTCCGAGACAAACGCAATGGCATATCCCGTGTCCCTTAATTCTTTGATTTGAAATTAATTATACTTTAATTTGTGAATTTCACTGTTATAGAATACACGGGGTGTTACATTCTCCCCCACTTAAAAGGATTTCGTCCCCGAAATCTTCAAGTTTAGGAAGAATGTATATCCTAACATCCAAACGTCCATCTACTCATCCATCAAACACGAGCATCCATTGTACTTAAAAGACTTCTAATGCTTCATGATCATATGCGAAGTGTGTGTACATGTACTTATCTAATGCAAAATCAGGCGGTCTACTGATTTAGTTGACCTCCTTAATGCAAGTTATGTAAGTGTCATGAATCCATTATGTATGCAAACCTTCCTATTCATGATTCTACATGAGTGCACAATCATTCATATAAATGCAACATCCATATGAAAACACATAAAACTTCAACCATATACGAATATAAATACATATATGCATATGCAATATGAAGTGACTGAACCGATCTAAAACCTAGATTGTGTGTGTATATGCAACCACGAGCAACCACTAGTAATCACTTGCAACGACTTGCAACCATCATCCATAACATGTTTCAATTACATGTTTTCATCCAAAGGGTTTCTACCTAAAAGATAAGGTCGAGGAGATATACCTAAAAAAAAGATAGATAAAAGCGCAACTTAAGGAAAAAGAAAGATCAAAGATGTACCCTCAAAAAGAAAAGGGTAGGATGCGTGTATTCTAGCCTCAGTTTCCCAAGTCGCGTCTTCCTCGGCATCGCTCCACTGGACTTTGATGAGCTTGACTTCGCGGTTGCGTAGCTTTTTCACTTCAGTTCCTAAGATGCGTGTTGGAACTCTCCTCACGGTTGCTTCGCGTTCCACTTCGGCTTCCTCTAGAATGCTAGGCTCTACTATTTCAGCAGACTCGTGTAAACACTTCCGAAGGTGAGAAACATGAAAGACGTTGTGAACTCCAACTAGTTTCTCAGGTAGCTCTAATCTATAGGCCATCATCCCAACCTTCTCGATGATAGGAAATGGTCCTACAAACCTCGGTGCCAGCTTTCCAGTGGATCCAAAACGAACAACGTTCCTTAGAGGAGATACCTTCAGAAAAACTCTGTCCCCAACCTCAAATTCAAGGTCGGTCCTCCTCTTGTCGGCGTAGGATTTCTGTCTATCTTGGGCCGTCTTCATCCTTCTTCGTATCAAGTCTACTTTCTTCGAAGTCTCTCGGATCATATCTGGTCCAAGTATGAGTTTGTCGACACGGTCTTCCATATAAAGCTTCGAAGGGCGCCATTCCGATGGTGGCTTGGTAGCTGTGGTTGTAGGAAAATTCCACCAAAGGAAGATGGTTTTCCCACGTCCCTCCGAAGTCAAGGACGCACAGTCTTAAAAGGTTTTCCAAAACTCTGTTCACTCTTTCTGTTTGGCCGTCGGTTTGGGGGTGATAGGCTGTACTCAAGCATAACTGTGTGCCTACCGCTTCTTGCAGACTCCGTCAAAACTCACTTGTGAAGATAGGGTCTTGGTCACTAATAATGCTGGAGGGTAATCCATGGAGTCGAACAATTTCCTTGAGATAAAGAGAAGCTAGGGATGATGCAGTCCTTTTACTCTTGACAGGTAAGAAGTAGGTGCTTTTAGTAAGCCTATCCACTATTACCCAAATGCTAGTGTTGCCTCTTCTAGACCTAGGCAGCCGATCAATGAAGTCCATTGAGATGCTATCCCACTTCCACTGCGGGACCTCTAGAGGATGGAGCAGACCGCCAGGTTTTTTCTGTTCCGCCTTAACCTGTTGGCACACCATACACTTGGAAACGAAATCTGTCACGTCCTTCTTCATGCCGCTTCAAAAGAAAGTTCTCTTTATGTCCTTGTACATTTTATACCCGCTTGGATGTATCGTCATCTTGGAGTGATGTGCTTCCTCGAGAACCGTCTTTACCAAATCTCTTGTCCGTGGGATGCATAGTCTTCCGTCTCGCCTTAGCCAACCCTTATCGTCGATGGAGTATCTGTTGAGGTGACTTGAAGTCTCACCCCTAATTAGCCTATCAATCGTCTCCACAAGTTGAGGGTCTTCGCGTTGTGCTGTCCCAATTGAGTCCACTAAAGTCGGGCGTACTTCGAGAGATGCTAGCAAGCCCAGTACAAAATCGGAGGAGGGCCTAAAGTCAAAGCTGTTATAAACTCTAGGCTTTGCATTTCAACAAACAGCGGGCTTAGGGTCAGTTTCTTTCGGCTCAACGCGTCTGCCACTACGTTGCCTTTGCCCGGAGTGTAGGAGATCTCGAAATCGTATGAGGCAAGAAGCTCCATCCACCTTTGTTGCCTCAAGTTAAGGTCTTTTTGCGAGAAGAGATACTTCAAAGATTTATGGTCAGTATACAGTTCGAATTTCTCACCTAGGAGATAGTGGCGCCAAGACTTAAGCGCAAAGACGATGGCAACTAACTTAAGATCGTGGGTCGGGTAGTTCTTTTCATGAACTTTCAATTGCCTTCCACCATAAGCTACCACCCTCTCTTCTTGCATCAAGACAACGCCTAGCCCTGTCCTACATGCATCTGTATAAACTGTGAACATCTTGCTTCCGTTTGGCAACGTCAGAACTGGGGCTGTTGTAAGAGTCCTTTTTAGTCATTGGAAAGCAAACTCGCAATCGAAGTTCCAATTGAACACTAGATTCTTCTTTGTCAGCCTTGTGAGTGGAGCTGAGATTTTTGCAAAATCCCTTATGAATTTTCGGTAGATACCTGCCAGTCCTAGAAAACTTCGGACCTCAGTTGCATTCTTTGGTGTCTTCCAATCCTGTACCGCTACTACCTTAGCAGGGTCCACAGCTAACCCTTCTTCGGATACTATGTGCCCGAGAAACCTTACTTCCTCTCTCCAAAAGTGGCACTTAGAGAATTTGGCTTTTAGCTGATGGACTCGCCGAGTTTCCATGATTGCTCTTAGGTGCTGAGCATGCTCTTCTTCACTCTTTGAGAAGATCAAGATATCGTCTACGAAGACCACTACGAACTTGTTGAGGAATTCTCTGAACACCCTACTCATCAGGTCCACGAAGTAAGCGGGTGCATTTGTCAAGCCGAAAGGCATAACAAGCCATTCAAAGAAGCCGTCTGGGGTTCTGAATGCTATCTTATCAATGCTATCTTCAGCCACCCTTAGCTGATGAAATCCGAACGCCAAATCGAGTTGGGAGAAAACAGACGCTCCTACAAGCTGATCAAACAGATCGTCAATTCTGGGGAGAGGGTGCCTATTCTTTTTCGTTAGCTTGTTGAGCTCCCTATAGTCAACACATAGACGGAGTGAACCATCCGCCTTTGTGGCGAACACCACTGGAGCGCTCCATTCTGAAATGCTCCTTCTAATGAACCCCTTCTCTAGAAGCTCTTTAACCTGTTTACCGAGCTCTATCCTTACCCATGGATCCATGTGTCTAACGGGCAACGCAACGGGCTTTGCATTATCTACAAGATATATGCGGAAGTCTATCTCCCGCTTCGGAGGTAAACCCTTCACCTCTTCGAAGACATCCGGATATTCACGGACCACTTTAACCGATTGCAAACTCTAAACAGAAGCATCTAGCGATTCAAGATAACAAAGCATAACCGCATACGAGGGATTACAAGTAATTTCCAGAGTGTTACCGAGTTGGGTCAGAAGCCTAACCACCCTTTTCTCACAATCAAGGATGGCACCATTACTGGATAGCCAATCCATGCCCAAAATCAAACCATATCCCGAGAAGCCCAAAACAAAGGCACTACATCTAAATTCTACGCTTAGAATAGAAATTTTCAATCCCACACAGATCATAGACAAATGAGTTGGGCCCCCGATTGGATTTTAAACAATTAAGGGGTCCTCTACCATACTAGTTTTTAGGTGCAGAGATTCTACTAAAGCAGACGAGATAAAGGAGTGTGATGCGCAGAATCAAATAAAGTGCGAACTGAGTGATCATAAAGATAAACTACACTTTCTACGGAAGTATTTATACCTCGTTGTTGCAGAGGTGGCGCTTCTAGCACATGAACCTGTGCCCCTGAGGTGGATCCAGCCCTCTGCCCCTGCCCTCACTTCTTTGGGCAATCCTTAGCCATATGGCCTATCTCACCGCAAGAAAAGCACCCACCATTTAACTGGGCCTTCTTTTTCCGGCAATCTTTCACTAAGTGCCCCCACTTTGCCACAGAAATTACACTTCCTCTTCTCTTAGGACTTGTTGTCTTTCCCGCCCTTCTTAAAGTCTGTCTTCTTAGGCTGTAAACCCTCTTTCTTCCCTTGAGAGCTTTCTGCCTTTGTCTCCTTCTTGCCCTTATCCTCTTCATTTAGCAATGCCATCTGCACCAACCTTTCATACGTAGCTCCCATGGGTATATAGGTCGTGGCCAAACTGTGTAATGGCTCATTCAATCCTTTGACAAAGCAGAGAGCCTTCTTGTGCGGAGTATTGACTAGGTCCAGTCCGAACCTAGCCAGCTGATCGAACTGATTAACGTACTCTTTGAATGTCATATTCCCTTGCTTAAGAAATAAGAATTTTTTCAATTGGAGACTCCTTTCAGCTTTTGAGAGAAATTTAAACTCAAACCTTGCCCTAAAGTCCTCCCATGTTTCCACCAGTCTTTCTGCATTGGTAACTTCCCACCAGTAGGAAGCCTCGCCTTTAAGTAGCCATACTGCCAGTTGCACCTTCTTCCTATCTTCTACCTCAAAGATGACGAATAAGTCCTCGGTTTCCTTCAGCCAATTCCTGGCTGCCACGTAGGACTCGGTTCCACGAAAGTCCTTCCCTCCCATAGCTTTGAAATCTTTACATATCTTAGCAAAAGCATTACCACGCAGAGGAGGTGGAGGAGGAGGTGCTGCTGCAGCTGGATGATTTCCTGCAGCTGGGGGAGGAGGAACAGTGGGACCTGGCTGATTGGCCCTTGCTTCTAAGAATCGTCTAAACCAACCAGGTATTGGTACACCATCTGGCAAGTTAAGTTCTTCGGACATGCTGAAACAAAAAGGATAGATTCAAAACGAAGGGTAAAAGATAGTACATATGGCTTTGGGGGACTACGCCTTTTTAAAATAAAATAACATTTTAACTTTAAAAATGCTTCTTTAAATTTTCTTTTGAAAATAAATTTTCAAAACTTTTTATCTTATCTGGTAAACCTATGCTCTGATACCAAGTGAAACACCCCACCTCCGTTAGGGTCACTCTCAAAGGGAATGCCCTAATTTTGGTGGAGGTTTATAAGTATAAGTCACAGATACACAAGACAGATATAAATACACATATTTTTGAACAACGGAAAACAACAACAACTTTTATTTCATCAAAATACGTGTTACACAAACCATGCCATAATTGTCTCACAATACTTCGAAAAACATTACAATTTCATAACTGTCTTGATTTCATAACTTAAAGAAGCATAAAAACATAAGTAAACTGCATAAGTCCCCATAAGTGCTATCCAAAGCCATAGTCCAAAACGAAAGAGATCCAAGCAATACATTCTCTCTCTCTCTTCAAGCTGGATGTGAAAACTGGTCAAGCTGCGGTATTCCCTCCCTGTGGACCTGGAGGGGGGGGGGGAGAACGAAAGAAAAGTAGAGTCAGACATAAAGCCTGAGTAAGTCTAGGACTATTCAGTCTATGAGTAAATAAATGAGCATGATAATTACAAACTGGAAATGGGAAAGCACTATAAGGTAAGTTAAGTTGTCTAGAGTCGAATGTACTATCGTACCCCATATTAATCTCTACACCCCTATAAACTGGTTTTCCAATAGGCACCCCATAATCAGGGTGAAGTGATTCCTACTCGCATAGTTACATGTGTCTTACGGCCCCCGATGTTGTTCGTAGTTACCTATGCTGGTCCCACCATGGGGTGTATCAAGTCCCATGGTGGCGGCCCGACACAATTTCTAGAATGCACAGGTATACTACTGGTGCCCAGTGCCTAATTTTTCTGCGTCAGAGTGTGTGCACGCCCGCACCCCGTTAGAACCTACACTGCTGCACCACCGCCGTCGATTTGTCCTCTTACAGTCAGCGCAGTAATCGTGCCCCACCCTGCCTAGTTCAGGGTATCCTGATACACCTTGTAGGGTTACTGCTGAAAAGGGTCCCCTGCTACTAGGTTTTTCTATTTCTAGCCAACATGCTAAGTTGGTTAAGTGTTCTGTAAACATAACCCCCAATCAGTCTGTATAGTTTAACATGTTCAATTTGATTAAGTATTAATTCAATTCACTTAATCCTTATCAATCCTGACTCAGCCTTAATTGTCTTATTAAAGCCTCAACCTCTCACATTAGACAGGTATTGTTGTGGCTGCCTATTGCCGGTTGGGTCCGGGCAGTCTTACGCCACAACTCAGTCTAACCTCGGGTCTTTATTGGGCTCAATGTTTAACCACCCACATTGGACAGGTATTGTTGTGACTACTGGACAGCCGGGCGGTTCCGGGCAGGTTTATGTCACAACTTAATCCAACCTCGGGTTAAACACATCGTATTTTCTAAGTTTACATATTTTGTCTCTTTTCTTTTTATATGTAAATATTTGCAGCCCATTATTCAAATTCATCTTTATTGGGTAAAATTTATTTATACCACTTAAGTGTTCTCAAGGTCGTTGGCATGCGATAGACATGCCAACACATATGTTTTATATTTTTAACCCAACGTCATTACCCCCGTTTTATACGTTCGCTATATTATGTTGGGCTTAACATTTAAGCCTAACTTAGCCACATGAAAAAGGGGAGGCTTAGAACATGGTGTTTATATATTCTAAGTAACATCAAAAAGGGGGTGTGTGAACACATGAACTTGCAACATAACGGTCTAATTAACATAAATTAGGCACTTGTGAACTTGCATTGTAATAGCATATAATCATGACATAAAATATACCTAAACATGAATCATAGTTTTTAATCTATTCATGTAAACTTGCATTTAAAATGTAAATCTAACTTAATTATGTGTCACATGTATTATCATATGATTTTGATAACAACATAGGCCTAAAACATATTTTGTTTGGGCATAAAGTTAAACATAAACTAGCCATGTTCATAAAGTCAACACAAGTTCACAAAGCTGCTTACTTTTGTCACTAATACAAAAGTATGGTTTTACACTTGAATCATGATGCCAACATAAATTCATATGAATCATAATACCCAAATGGATCCAACTACACTAAAAATGATCATAAAAATATACATCATGTTGGCATAATAGTGAATCATATACTTGCATGAATCTCAACTTTGTTGTAATAAACTACCACAAACATATAGTCGTTAACTTTCAACATGAATCATATACTTGCAAATATCCAATAGGTCTAACATCATTATACCACAACATCCCAAATCTATTCATAATTAGAATCATAGAAACATACAATTAAGAATTATCATCACCACAAATTAAGTACAATTCCATTTCTCATTTTACACAAATCAAAACTCAATTATTCATTCACATCGGAATAACACTCTACTTACAACGTATGACGAATCTTCAATTCAGGTTTCTGAATTCTGAATTTGGAGATGCTATCCTTTGCTGTAGGCGTTGTTTTGATTTAATTGTCGTTGCTTTAAGCTTTCGAATCGTCTCCTAATCGTCTCTCAATTTTGACGGCTACTCCTAGTCTTTCTTCAGCAGCATGATGGTCTCATTCTCATTTTTATTTGTGTGAATTAGGTGGAGTCTTAGGTCCTTTTTATAGAGTTTGTGAATTGATTAGGACCGTCGATGGAGCTTGGATGAATATTAGCCGTTCGTTTGAAGGAGAGACCAGTCAGGAGCTGACACCTAGCCCTAGTGACAAGGCAAGACTCAGAAATTCGGCCGAGCACAGACCAGGCCAGCCAGGAGGGGCTGGGTTCGACCTGGCTCAGGGGCCAGGTCGACTACCCAGTCGACCCCCAGGTCGACTACGTAGTCGACCTGGGTGCCCCAGGTCGACTACCCAGTCGTCCTGGGTGCCTTGGGCAAGAAAATTCCCGCCCAACCAAATCTGGGTCCGATTTTTTTTTTTTAAATTTGAATTTTTTTCTGAGCTGTTTCTTCCTGTTTGAATTTTAAACTGAATTCCGAAACTTCCGGAGGCCATATCTCCCTCATACGGAGTCCGTTTTAAGCAAACTCGGACTCTATCTCAAGCAGAATTCCGAGACGAACGCAATGGCGTATCCGGTTTCCCTTAATTCTTTGATTTGAAATTATTTATACTTTAATTTGTGAATTTCACTGTTATAGAATACACGGGGTGTTACAGTTGGTACCGTTTGTTTCTATTGAGTGACAACACCTGTCTGCGTGGTACCTTCTGATCGGGTGGTAAAGGCCCATTTACTAATGTACACCTAATTCTACATTCTGTTTCCCTAGGGATTAATCTGTTTCTGTTTCTGTACCTTCTGTTCGGGCGGTAAAGGCCCATTATTAGCATTTTGTTTCTGTCTGTTTCTGTTCGGGTGGTAAAGGCCCATTATTAACATTCTGTTTCTGTCTGTTTCTGTTCGGGTGGTAAAGGCCCATTATCAGCATTCTGTTTCTGTCTATTTCTGTTCGGGTGGTAAAGACCCATTATTAGCGTTCTGTTTCTGTTCCTGTTGCTGCTTCAGTTTAGACATTAGGGTGAATACTGTTATACTAGTATTAGTGCAGAGAAATGAAAAGTTCTGTTTCTTCTGTTTAACCTAAGTACATCTGCTGCTCCTGTTACTGTTATCTCTCATCCAGTTTTATTTGCATGCCATGATTATTATTATCTGTTCATATGCTGAAAGTCATTGGACTTGCCAGACTTTATGTCTGACCTTACTTGTTTTCGCCCCTTTTCTTCCGTTTTGCCCCCCAGATTTTCCAAGGAGGGAACACTTTAGCTTGATCCAGATTTCTTCTACTAGAAGTACCTAGAGTGCTTAAAGTATGGCTTGACTCCTTATGGCAGCTTCTGTGGGGATTATGATTTTAAAGTTTTGTACTCTGATGATTTTCTGAACAAGACTGATATTTATGTACTTGAGTTTTTGGTAAAGATGTAACCAAACTGATTTCTGCTTTCCGCTGTAACAAAGTTATAATTTCTCAAGTATTGTTTATCTGTCTTGTAAATTTTCTGTTCTGTTTACTAAAATGCTCCACCAAAGTTAAGGCATTCCCTTTGTGAGTGTCCTTAACGGAGGTGGGGTGTTACACTTGGTATCAGAGCCGAAGGTTACCAGATTGGGTAAAGTTTTTGAAAACTATTTTCAAAAAGGTTTTAAAAGGAAGTATTTTCAAAAAATAAAGCTTATTTTTGAAAAAACATAATCCCAAAATGCCATATATCTATCTTTTCCGTTCTCCGTTTTAAATCTTTTTCTTTCATTCCAGCATGTCTGGGAATCTTAACTTTCCAGAGGGCGTGCCAATACCTGGCTGGTTCAAGAGGTACTTAGAGGCTAGGGCCAACGATGCAGGCCCAGCAGATATTCCTCCTCCAGCTACAACAATTCCTCCTCCTCCACCCCCTCCTTGTGCAATTGCTTTTTCAAAGATCTGTAAAGATTTTAGGGCCATGGTTAGAAAGGATTTCAAGGGAACTGAATCATTCGTAGAAGCAAGAAACTGGCTCAAAGAAACCGAGGATATGTTCGTTATTTTCGAGGTGGACGATCGGCAGAAGGTACAATTGGCGGTATGGTTGTTCAAGGACGAAGCTTCCTATTGGTGGGAAGTCACTAACGCCGAGAGGCCGATTGAAACATGGATGGATTTTAGAATAAGGTTTGTGACAAAATTCCTCTCGCAAGCAGAACGAAGTCTACAACTGGAAAAGTTCTTATCTCTTAAGCAAGGAAGTATGACGGTCAGGGAATACGTCAATCAGTTCAACCAACTGGCTAGGTTCGGACTAGATTTAGTCAACACCCAGCATAAAAGGCTCTCCGCTTTGTCAAAGGATTGAACGAACCATTGCACAGCCTAGCCATGACCCATGTACCCATGGGAGCGTATTACGAGAGATTGGTGGACATGGCACTACTGCACGAGGAAGACAACGGCAGGAAGGAAGAGGCAAAGAAGGAAGAACCACAGAACAAGAAAGCATGGCCCAAAAGGGAAACACAAAAGAAGGGTGAAAAGTCTGAAGATAAGAAGGAGAAAAAGTGCTTTACTTGTGGAAGCTCAACTCATCTAAACAAGGATTGCAGAAAAAGAAAGGGAACTTGCTTCAACTGTGGTGAGATGGGACACTTCACTAGGGACCGTCCGAAGAAATGAGGGCAAGGGCAGAGGGCAGGACCAACTTCTGGAAGGCAGGCGAACACTCTCGAGGCTAGTGGATAGGATAGAATTAGGAAAACTTTCTGTGGGAGGTTAAATTTCTTTATCTGATTGTTAAGTTGAAACTCTTTCTGATTCTGGCATTTTGATTCTGTAACCGATACTATGCACTTTAATACTAGTATTGTTTCTGATTCCACTGTAGGCTCAAACCCATAAGGGTTACGACTCATCTGCTTGTGATAGATTGGGGTTTGAGAGATATCTATGTTAGGCGTCAAGTAGGACTCATACATTCTGGGTTTTATCATGCTTCAATTTAGTAATCTGATCTGTACCGGTAATCCGAAAATATCTGAACATTTCTGATAAGGTTGAGATTTCCAGTTTTGACATTGTCTAAGGAGGGTAATCCTCTGGGTGTCAATCTGATTTCGGTCTTCGGGGTTGATACTTAGGGGAATTTGTCCCTCAACCAACGTCTAATGATACCATGTTTTTGTTTATCTGCATTCGCTCCCATCACTCGACTGTATGCTATCAATCGAGTCTTCGACCTATAAATATGAATCCTATGGACGTAAACATGTGTTTGAGACATGTTATGTTTGATGGTTGCAAGTGGATGCAAGTGGTTGCTAGTGGTTGCTCGTGGATGCATATACACACACTAGGCACTAGATCGGCTCGAAAACACTCTCATACTGCATATGGATGTGTGAGCATTTTCAATTTCTGTGGATGCAAAATGATTGACTCATCACATGGATGCTGTATATGAATGAATGGTTGTCACTCATATAAGAATGATATGTATCAAATAGGAAAATTACATTCATGTTGGACTCATGGCACTAACATAATTCGCATTAAGGAGGTCAACTGAATCAGTGGACCACATGATCTTTGCATTAGATGAGGAACATATACACACACTTTTGCATATGTTCATACGACATTAGAAGTTTTCTAAGGACAATGGATGCTTGTGGATAATGGTTGAGCAGATGGATGACTGGATTGTAGGACACATTCTTCTTAACTTGAAGATTTCGGGGACGAAATCCTTTAAGGAGGGGAGAATGTAACACCCGTTATTTTCTGTGAACGTATAAGTAACAAATCAGAGAATAATTAATTTTTAAAATAAGAATCAGGGGAAACAAGTTGCGCCATTGCGTTCATCTCGAAGTTCTGCTTGAAAACGAGTCCGAGTTTTCGAAAAGAGGAGTACGTATAACCAAGTTATGACCTTCAGAAGTTTCAGGAATTTGAATAGAATTAAAAGCTAAATCAAATCCCGAATCCAAGTTTAGAGCTACGACAATTAAAGAGGAATAATTCAGCAATTCTGCATCAACAACAGTTTATTATCCTTTCTTAAAAACCACGAAAGGCAAGTACAGTTATTTTCCGCTATAAATGTTAATTATGATTGTTACATGAATTGTAAATCTGAATTTGAGGTTATGTCTGTTCTGTTCTGTTTAGATCTATCTTATTCTGTATCTCTTTCTTCTTTCTGTTCTATAGCCAGGCTACCACGAGTCTGAGCCAAATCTCATAAGAGATTAACGCGCGGATGCTAAAATGTTTGGGACAAATAATGAATGATGCATAATTGGACAGGACTGATTCAAGGACATGACATAAAATCCGAGGCATACAATTGGACATGTGGCATATTTAACATATGACTTGAGATTGAGGCATAAAATATATTGGACTTATGACTTGGATTCGGGGCCTAGATTTTACCGTAAACATGAAACTAATTTAGATACATAGTACATGTTATAATCTAGATATGTAGTTAATTTGAGAAATAAACATATGTTAGATCTAGATCTGGTCATAATAGGTATGATAATATGCGATTTGGGAGAAAAGGAATTATAGGACAACTTGAAACTTGGGGGCATAATGCATGTTTTAAATCAAGGTCTGATGTTAGAGTTTAAAGATAATTTACAACATGTTATGCATGAATAGGTAATGCATGTTGAGGACATACTACATGTTATAGTTTAGAAATCTAAATTTTTGGACATATTCTTTTATGCAAAATTTCATGACTTGAAAAAGGGATATGTTACTTAGGCGTAAAGACCTATACAAAAATAGGATAACTATTAATGTGAATGCGCCTAAATAAGGGTTTTTGGATATCTGACATTACAGGCTATAATCTGGCATAATTCATATTGTTTATCGTGATTTATGGAGAATATTCTGTACTGTGTAATGTTTGATTAGGAGCATATGTGGCAAGTGAGTTTAGGCTAAATTTATGATTAGGCAAGATATGATATATATATATATATATAATCTGCTAAATCTGTTATCTGCTAAATCTGTTATATTGCCTAATTCTGCTAGTTCTGTTATATTGCCTAAACTGTTAATTAGATTTAATTGCCTAATCTGCTAATTATGTTAACTTGCCTTACCTGCTAAATCTGCTAAATAGCCTAATCTGCAAGATCTGTTATCTGTTTAATCTGTTGAATGACGTAATCTGTTAGAACTGAAATGCTGAAATTTGAAGTATGTGAATTTGTAGGCTCGACTAAAAATTAGGCAAAACTTGCTAATAGAACCTCGAATAATCTGCTGTAACTTGTACAGAAGTTTAATCTGTTAAATAAACAGAATTAGTCTGATATCTGAAAAATCTGTATTGGAATGAATTGGCTATGACACGAGGTTAGACTCTGTTTGCGGTAGAAATTTGCCCGGAACCAATCGGCTTAACCAGCGACCACACACTGTCAGTCTAATGTGAGAGGTCATAGGCATAATTAAAAATATGCTTTGTAACACCCCGTGTATTCTATGACAGTGAAATTCACAAATTTAAGTATAACTAATTTCAAATCAAAGAATTAAGGGAAACGGGATATGCCATTGCGTTCGTCTCGGAATTCTGCTTGAGATAGAGTCCGAGTTTGCATAAAACAGACTCCGTATGAGGGAGATATTGCCTCCGTAAGTTTCACAATTCAGTTAAAAATTCTAACAGACAGAAACAACTCAGAAAACCAATTCAAATTTCAAAAATCGGGCCAGATTGGCCAGGGCGTGAATTTTCCCGCCCAAGGCACCTAGGTCGACTGGGTAGTCGACCTGGGCCACCCAGGTCGACTGGGTAGTCGACCTGGGGCACCCAGGTCGACTACATAGTCGACCTGGGGGTCGACTGGGGAGTCGACCTGGCCCCTGAGCCAGGTTGAACCCAGCCCCTCCTGGCTGGCCTGGTCTGTGCTTAGCCGAATTTCTGAGCCTTGCCTTGTCACTAGGGCTAGGTGTCAGCTCCTGATTGGTCTCTCCTTCAAACGAACGGCTAATATTAATCCAAGCTCCATCGACGGTCCTAATCAATTCAAAAACTCCATAAAAAGGACCTAAGACTCCACCTAATTCATACAAATAAAAAATGAGAATGAGACCGTCATGCTGCTAAAGAAAGACTAGGAGTAGCCGTCAAAATTGAGAGACGATTAGGAGACAATTCAAAAGCTTAAAGCAACAACAACTAAATCAAAACAACGCCTACAACAATGGATAACATCTCCAAATTCAGAATTCAGAAACCTGAATTGAAGATTCATCATACGTTGTAAGTAGAGTGCTATTCCAATATGAATGAATAATTGTGTTTTGATTTGTGTAAAATGAGAACTGGAATTGTACTTAATTTGTAGTGATGATAATTCATAATTGTATGTTGCTATGATTCTAATTATGAATAGATTTGGTATGTTGTGGTATAATGATGTTAGACCTATCGGATATTTGCAAGTATATGACTCATGCTGAAAGTTGATGACTATATGTTTGTGGTAGTTTATTACAACACCTATTGGATAATTGCAAGTATATGTTTCATGTTGAAAGTAACGACTATATGTTTGTGATAGTTTATTACAACAAAGTTGAGATTCATGCAGGTATATGATTTACTATTATGCCAACATGATGTATAATTTTATGGTCATCTTTAGTGTAGTTGGATCCATTTGAGTAGTATGATTGATATGAATTTATGTTGGAATTGGCATGATGATTCAAGTGTAAAACCATACTTTTGTGTTAGTAACAAAAGTAAGCACCTTTGTGAACTTGTGTTGACTTTATGAACATGGCTAGTTTATGTTTGACTTTATGCCCAAACAAAATATGTTTTAGGCCTATGCTGTTATCAAAATCATATGATAATATATGCGACACATAATTAAGTTAGATTTACATTTCAATTGCAAGTTTACATGAATAGATTAAAAACCATGATTCATGTTTAGGTATGTTTTTATGTCATGATTATATGCTATTACAATGCAAGCTCACAAGTGCCTAATTTATGTTAATTAGATCGTTATGTTGCAAGTTCATGCGTTCACACCCCCCTTTTTGATGTTACTTAGAATATATAAACACCATGTTCTAAGCCTCCCCTTTTTCATGTGGCTAAGTTGGGTTTAAATGTTAAACCCAACATATGTTATATTGTAGCGAACGTATAAAACGGGGGCAATGACATTTGGGTTAAAATATAAAACATATGTGTTGGCATGTTTGACGCATGCCAACGATCTTGAGAAGATCTAAGGGGTATAAATTAACTTTACCCAATAAAGATGAATTTGAATAATGGGTTGCAAATATTTACATATAAAAAAGAAAAGAGACAAAATATGTAAACTTAGAAAATACGATGTGTTTAACCCGAAGTTGGATTGAGTTGTGATGTAAACCTGCCCGGAACCGCCCGGCTGTCCAGTAGTCACAACAATACCTATCCAATGTGGGTGGTTAAACACTGAGCCCAATAAAGACCCGAGGTTAGACTGAGTTGTGACGTAAGACTGCCCGGAACCAACCGGCAACAGGCAGTCACAACAATACCTATCTAATGTGAGAGGTCGAGGCTTTAATAAGACAATTAAGGCTGAGTCAGGATTGATAGGATTAAGTAAATTGAATTAATACTTAATCAAACTGAACATGCTAAACTATACAGACTGATTGGGGGGTTAGGTTTATACAGAACACTTAACCAACTTAGCATGTTGGCTAGAAATAGAAAACCTAGTAGCGGGGGACCCTTTTCAGCAGTAACCCTACAAGGTGTATCAGGATACCCTGAACTAGGCAGGGTGGGGCATGATTACTGGGCTGACTGTAAGAGGTCAAATCGACAGCGGTGGTGCATCAGTGTAGGTTCTAACGGGGTGCGGGCGTGCACACACTCCAGCATAGAAAAATTAGGCACTGGGCACCAGTAGTATACCTGTGCATTCTAGAATTGTGTCGGGCCGCCACCATGGGACTTGATACACCCTATGGTGGGACCAGCATAGGTAACTACAACAACGGGGGTCGTAAGACACATGTAGCCATGCGAGTAGGAGCTGATCATCAGAAATGGATCACTTCACCCTGATTATGGGGTGCCTGTTGGGAACTAGTTTATATGGGTACAGAGATTAATATGGGGTACGATAGTACATTCGACTCTAGACAACTTAACTTAGCTTATAGTGCTTTCCCATTTCCAGTTTGTACTTATCATGCTCATTTCTTTATTCATATACTAAATAGTCCTAGAGTTACTCAGGCTTTATGTCTGACTCTACTTTTCTTTCGTTTCCCCCCCCCCCCCAAGGTCCACAGGGAGGGAATACCGCAGCTTGACCAGTTTTTTTACATCCAGCTTGAAGAGAAAGAATGTATTGCTTGGATCTCTTTCGTTTGGACTATATCTTTGGACAGCAATTATGGGACTTATGCAGTTTACTTATGTTTTTATGCTTCTTTAAATAATGAAATCAAGACAGTAATGAAAATGTAATGTTTTGGAAGTATTGTAAGACAATTATGGCATGGTTTGTGTAACACGTATTTTGATGAAATAAAAGTTGCTGTTGTTTTCCGTTGTTCGAAAATATGTGTTCTTATATCTGTCTTGTGTATCTGTGACTTATACTTATAAACCTCCACCTAAATTAGGGCATTCCCTTTGAGGGTGACCCTAACGGATGTGGGGTGTTTCACTTGGTATCAGAGCATAGGTTTACCAGATAAGATAAAAAGTTTTGAAAATTCATTTCAAAAAAAGTAAATTTAAAGAAGCATTTTTAAAGATAAAATGTTATTTTATTTTAAAAAGGCATAGTCCCCCAAAGCCATAGGTACTATCTTTTATCCTTCGTTTTGAATCTATCCTCTTTATTTCAGCATGTCCGAAGAACTTAACTTGCCAGAGGGTATACCAATACCTGGTTGGTTCAGACGGTTCTTAGAAGCAAGGGCCAATCAGCCAGGTCCCACTGTACCTCCTCCCCCTGCTGCAGGAAATCATCCAGCTGCAGCAGCACCTCTTCCTCCACCTCCTCCGCGGGGTAATACTTTTGCTAAGATATGTAAAGATTTTAAAGCTATGGGAGGAACGGACTTTCATGGAACTGAGTCCTTCGTGGCAGCCAGGAATTGGCTGAAGGAAACCGAGGACTTATTCGTCATCTTTGAGGTAGAAGATAGGCAGAAGGAACAACTAGCAGTATGGCTACTTAAAGGCGAGGCTTCCTACTAGTGGGAAGTCACCAATGCAGAAAGACCAGTGGAAACATGGGAGGACTTTAGGGCAAGGTTTGAGGCTAAATTTCTCTCAGAAGCTGAAAGGAGTCTTCAGTTGGAAAAATTCTTATTTCTTAAGCAAGGATTGCCCAAAGAAGCGAGGGCAGGGGCAGAGGCCTGGATCCACCACAGGGGCACAGGTTCATGTGCTAGAAGCGCCACCTCTGCAACATCGAGGTATAAATACTTCTGTAGAAAGTGTAGTTTATCTTTATGATCACCCAGTTCGCACTTTATTTGATTTTGGCGCATCACACTCCTTTATTTCATCTGCTTTAGTAGAATCTCTGCACCTAGAAACTAGTATGGTAGAGGACCCCTTAATTGTTTCAAATCCAATTAGGGGCCTAGCTCATCTGTCTATGATCGGTATGGGATTGAAAATTTCTATTCTAAGCGTAGAATTTAGATGTAGTGCCTTTGTTTTGGGCTTCTCGGGATATGGTTTGATTTTGGGCATGGATTGGCTATCCAGTAATGGTGCCATCCTTGATTGTGAGAAAAGGGTGGTTAGGCTTCTGACCCAACTCGGTAACACTCTGGAAATTACTTGTAATCCCTCGTATGCGATTATGCTTAGTTATCTTGAATCACTAGATGCTTCTGTTGAGAGTTTGCAATCAGTTAGGGTGGTCCGGGAATATCCGGATGTCTTCGAAGAGGTGAAGGGCTTACCTCCGAAGCGGGAGATAGACTTCCGCATATATCTTGTAGATAATGCAAAGCCCGTTGCGTTGCCCGTTAGACACATGGCTCCACGGGAAAGGAAAGAGCTCAGTAAACATATTAAAGAGCTTCTAGAGAAGGGGTTCATTAGAAGGAGCATTTCAGAATGGGGCGCTCCAGTGGTGTTCGCCACAAAGGCGAATGGTTCACTCCGTCTATGTGTTAACTATAGGGAGCTCAACAAGCTAACGAAAAAGAATAGGCACCCTCTCCCCAGAATTGATGATATGTTTGATCAGCTTGTAGGAGCATCTGTTTTCTTCCAACTCGATTTGGCGACCGGTTTTCATCAGCTAAGGGTGGCTGAAGATAACATCGATAAGACGGCATTCAGAACCCCAGACGGCTTCTTTGAATGGCTTGTCATGCCTTTCGGCTTGACAAACGCACCCGTTTACTTCGTGGACCTGATGAGTAGGGTGTTCAGAGAATTCCTCAACAAGTTCGTAGTGGTCTTCGTAGACGATATCTTGATCTTCTCAAAGAATGAAGAAGAGCATGCTCAGCACCTAAGGGCAATCATGGAAACTTTGCGAGTCCATCAGCTAAAAGCCAAATTCTCCAAGTGCCACTTTTGGAGAGAGGAAGTAAGGTTTCTTGGGCATATAGTATCCAAAAAAGGGTTAGCTGTGGACCCTTCTAAGGTAGTAGCGGTGCAGGACTGGAACACACCAAGAAACGCAACAGAAGTCCAAAGCTTTCTCGGACTAGCAGGCTTCTATCGGAAGTTCATTAGAGACTTTGCAAAAATATCAGCTCCGCTCACAAGGCTGACAAAGAAGAATCTAGTGTTCAATTAGCACTTGGATTGCGAGTTTGCTTTCCAACGACTAAAAAGGGCTCTTACAACAGCCCCAGTTTTGACGTTGCCAGATGGAAGCAAGATGTTTATAGTTTATACAGATGCATGTGGGACAGGGCTAGGCGCTGTCTTAATGCAAGAAGGAAGGGTAGTAGCTTATGGCGGGAGACAATTGAAAGTTCATGAAAAGAACTACCCGACCCACGATCTTGAGTTAGCCGCCATCGTCTTTGCACTCAAGTCTTGGCGACACTATCTCCTAGGTGAGAAGTTCGAACTTTACACTGACCATAAATCATTGAAATATTTTCTCGCAGAAAGATCTTAACTTGAGGCAACAGAGATGGATGGAGATTCTTGCCTCGTACGATTTCGAGATCTCCTACACTCCGGGCAAAGGCAACGTAGTGGCAGACGCGTTGAGATGAAAGAAACTAACCCTAAGCCCGCTGTTTTTTGAAAGGAAAAGCCTAGAATTTATAGCCAGCTTTGACTTTAGGCCCTCCTCCGATTTTGTACTAGGCTTGCTAGCATCTCTCGAAGTACGCCCGACTTTAGTGGACTCAATAGGGACAGCACAACGCGAAGACCCTTAGCTTGTGGAAACGATTGATAGGCTAATTAGGGGTGAGACTTCAAGTCACCTCAACAGATACTCCATCGATGATAAGGGTTGGCTAAGGCGAGATGGAAGACTATGCGTCCCACAGACAAGGGATTTAGTAAAGACGGTTCTCGAGGAAGCTCATCACTCCAAGATGACAATACATCCAGGCGGAGATAAAATGTACAAGGACATAAAGAGAACTTTCTTTTGGAGCGGCATGAAGAAGGACGTGGCAGATTTCGTTTCTAAGTGTGTGATTTGCCAACAGGTTAAGGCGGAGCAGAAGAAGCCTGGCGGTCTGCTCCATCCTCTAGAGGTCCCGCAGTGGAAGTGGGATAGCATCTCAATGGACTTCATTGATGGGCTGCCTAGGTCTAGAAGAGGCAACACTAGCATTTGAGTAATAGTGGATAGGCTTACTAAAAGCGCCCACTTTTTACCTGTCAAGAGTAAAAGAATTGCCTCATCCCTAGCATCTCTTTATCTCAAGGAAATTGTTCGACTCCATGGAATACCCTCCAGAATTGTTAGTGACCGAGACCCTATCTTCACAAGTGAGTTTTTGCGGAGTCTGCAAGAAGCGGTAGGCACACAGTTATGCTTGAGCATAGCCTATCATCCCCAAACCGACGGCCAGACAGAAAGAGTGAACAGAGTTTTGGAGGACCTTTTAAGACTGTGCATCCTGGACTTCGGAGGGACGTGGGAAGACCATCTTCCTTTGGTGGAATTTGCCTACAACAACAGCTACCAAGCCACCATCGGAATGGCGCCCTTCGAGGCTTTAAATGGAAGACCGTGCCGATCGCCCACTTGTTGGTGGGAGTCTACTGACAAGCTCATACTTGGACCAGATATGATCCGAGAGACTTCAAAGAAAGTAGACTTAATACGGAGAAGAATGAAGACAACCCAAGACAGACAAAAATCCTACGCCGACAAGAGAAGGACCAACCTTGAGTTTGAGGTTGGGGACAGGGTTTTTCTTAAGGTATCTCCGCTAAGGAACGGTGTTCGTTTTGGAACCACAGGGAAGCTAGCACCAAGATTCGTAGGGTCGTTTCCTATTATCGAGAAAATTGGGAAAATGGCCTATAGATTAGACCTACCTGAAAAACTAGCTGGAGTTCACAACGTTTTTCATGTTTCGCACCTCCGAAAATGTCTACATGAATCTGCTGAAGTGGTGGAGCCAAACATCCTTGAGGAAGCTGAAGTGGAACGTGAAGCAAACGTGAGGAAAGTTCCAACCCGCATATTAGGAACGGAAGTGAAAAAGCTATGCAACCGCGAAGTCAAGCTCGTCAAAGTTCAGTGGAGCGACGCCGAGGGAGACGCAACTTGGGAAACTGAAGCTAGAATACGCGCAACCTACCCTTTTCTTTTAGAGGGTACATCTTTGATCTTTCTTTTTCCTTAAGTTGCGCTTTTATCTATCTTTTTAGGTATATCTCCTTGACCTTATCTTTTAGGTAGAAACCCTTTGGATGAAAACATGAAATTGAAACATGTTATGGATGATGGTTGCAAGTGGTTGCAAGTGATTGCTAGTGGTTGCTCGTGGTTGCATTTACACACACAATCTAGGTATTAGATCGGCTCAATCACCTCATATTGCATATGCATATATATGCTTGCATCTGTATATGGTTGAAGTTTAATGTATTGTCATATGGATGTTGCATTTATAGGAATGATTGTGCACTCATGTAGAATCATGAATAGGAAAATTTGCATACATAATGGATTCATGACACTTACATAATTTGCATTAAGGAGGTCAACTGAATCAGTAGACCGACTGATTTTGCATTAGATAAGTACATGTACACACACTTCGCATATGATCATGAAGCATTAGAAGTCTTTTAAGGACAATGGACGCTCGTGTTTGATGGATGAGTAGATGGACGTTTGGATGTTAGGATATACATTCTTCCTAAACTTGAAGATTTCGGGGACGAAATCCTTTTAAGTGGGGGAGAATGTAACACCCTGTGTATTCTATGACAGTGAAATTCACAAATTTAAGTATAACTAATTTCAAATCAAATAATTAAGGGAAACGGGATACACCATTGCGTTCGTCTCGGAATTCTGCTTGAGATAGAGTCCGAGTTTGCGTAAAACGTACTCCGTATGAGGGAGATATGGCCTCCGGAAGTTTCACAATTCAGTTTAAAATTCAAACAGACAGAAACAGCTCAGAAAACCAATTCAAAATTCAAAAATCGGGCCAGATTGGGCAGGACAGGAATTTTCCCGCCCAAGGCACACAGGTCGACTGGGTAGTTGACCTGGGCCACCCAGGTCGACTGGGTAGTTGACCTGGGGCACCCAGGTCGACTACATAGTCGACCTGGGGGTCGAATGGGGAGTCGACCTGGCCCGTGAGCCAGGTTGAACCCAGCCCCTCCTGGCTGGCCTGGTCTGTGCTTGGCCGAATTTCTGAGCCTTGCCTTGTCACTAGGACTAGGTGTCAGCTCCTGATTGGTCTCTCCTTCAAACGAACGGCTAATATTAATCCAAGCTCCATCGACCGTCCTAATCAATTCACAAACTCTATAAAAAGGACCTAAGACTCCACCTAATTCATACAAATAAAAAATGAGAATGAGACCGTCATGCTGCTTAAGAAAGACTAGGAGTAGCCGTCAAAATTGAGAGACTATTAGGAGACAATTCAAAAGCTTAAAGCAACAACAACTAAATCAAAACAACGCCTACAACAAAGGATAGCATCTCCAAATTCAGAATTCAGAAACCTGAATTGAAGATTCGTCATACGTTGTAAGTAGAGTGCTATTCCGATATGAATGAATAATTGTGTTTTGATTTGTGTAGAATGAGAAATGGAATTGTACTTAATTTGTGGTGAGGATAATTCATAATTGTATGTTTCTATGATTCTAATTATGAATAGATTTGGGATGTTGTGGTATAATGATGTTAGACCTATTGGATATTTGCAAGTATATGACTCATGCTGAAAGTTGACGACTATATGTTTGTGGTAGTTTATTACAACACCTATTGGATAATTGCAAGTATATGTTTCATGTTGAAAGTAACGACTATATGTTTGTGATAGTTTATTACAACAAAGTTGAGATTCATGCAGGTATATGATTTACTATTATGCCAACATGATGTATAATTTTATGGTCATCTTTAGTGTAGTTGGATCCATTTGAGTAGTATGATTCATATGAATTTATGTTGAAATTGGCATCATGATTCAAGTGTAAAACCATAATTTTGTGTTAGTAACAAAAGTAAGCACCTTTGTGAACTTGTGTTGACTTTATGAACATGACTAGTTTATATTTGACTTTATGCCCAAACAAAATATGTTTTAGGCCTATGCTGTTATCAAAATCATATGATAATATATGTGACACATAATTAAGTTAGATTTACATTTCAATTGCAAGTTTACATGAATAGATTAAAAACCATGATTCATGTTTAGGTATGTTTTTATGTCATGATTATATGCTATTACAATACAAGTTCACAAGTGCCTAATTTATGTTAATTAGATCGTTATGTTGCAAGTTCATGCATTCACACCCCCCTTTTTGATGTTACTTAGAATATATAAACACCATGTTCTAAGCCTCCCCTTTTTCATGTGGCTAAGTTGGGTTTAAATGTTAAACCCAACATATGTTATATTGTAGCGAACGTACAAAACGGGGGCAATGACGTTTGGGTTAAAATATAAAACGTATGTGTTGGCATGTTTGACGCATGCCAACGACCTTGAGAACATCTAAGGGGTATAAATTAACTTTACCCAATAAAGATGAATTTGAATAATGGGCTGCAAATATTTACATATAAAAAAGAAAAGAGACAAAATATGTAAACTTAGAAAATACGATGTGTTTAACCCGAGGTTGGATTGAGTTGTCATGTAAACCTGCCCGGAACCGCCCGGCTGTCCAGTAGTCACAACAATACCTATCCAATGTGGGTGATTAAACACTGAGCCCAATAAAGACCCGAGGTTAGACCGAGTTGTGACGTAAGACTGCCCGGAATCAACCGGCAACAGGCAGTCACAACAATACCCGTCTAATGTGAAAGGTCGAGGCTTTAATAAGACAATTAAGGCTGAGTCAGGATTGATAGGATTAAGTAAATTGAATTAATACTTAATCAAATTGAACATGCTAAACTATACAGACTGATTGGGGGTTAGTTTTACAAAACACTTAACCAACTTAGCATGTTGGCTAGAAATAGAAAACCTAGTAGCGGGGGACCCTTTTCAGCGGTAACCCTACAAGGTGTATCAGGTTACCCTGAACTAGGCAGGGTGGGGCACGATTACTGGGCTGATTGTAAGAGGTCAAATCGACGGCGGTGGTGCAGCAGTGTAGGTTCTAATGGGGTGCGGACGTGCACACACTCCGACGCAGAAAAATTAGGCACTGGGCACCAGTAGTACACTGGTGCATTCTAGAATTGTGTCGGGCCGCCACCATGGGACTTGATACACTCCATGGTGGGACCAGCACAGGTAACTCAACAACGGGAGCCGTAAGACACATGTAACCATGCGAGTAGGAGCCGATCATCAAAAATGGATCACTTCACCCTGATTATGGGGTGCCTGCTGGGAACTAGTTTATATGGGTACAGAGATTAATATAGGGTACGATAGTACATTCGACTCTAGACAACTTAACTTAGCTTATACTGCTTTCCCATTTCCAGTTTGTACTTATCATGCTCATTTCTTTATTCATAGACTGAATAGTCCTAGACTTACTCAGGCTTTATGTCTGACTCTACTTTTCTTTTGTTTCCCCCCTCCCCCAGGTCCACAGGGAGGGAATACCGCAGCTTGACCAGTTTTTTTACATCCAGCTTGAAGAGAAAGAATGTATTGCTTGGATCTCTTTCGTTTGGACTATGGCTTTGGACAACAATTATGGGACTTATGCAGTTTACTTATGTTTTTATGCTTCTTTAAATAATGAAATCAAGACAGTTATGAAAATGTAATGTTTTGGAAGTATTGTAAGACAATTATGGCATGGTTTGTGTAACACGTATTTTGATGAAATAAAAGTTGCTGTTGTTTTCCGCTGTTCGAAAATATGTGTTCTTATATCTGTCTTGTGTATCTGTGACTTATACTTATAAACCTCCACCAAAATTCGGGCATTCCCTTTGAGAGTGACCCTAACGGAGGTGGGGTGTTTCATGCTTAGACACGAGGTTAGGTCTGGCTTATGGTAGAAGTCTGTCCGGAACCGCCCGACATATCCAACGGCCACAAGCTACCGACCTAAAGTGAGAGGTCTGTGCATTAAAATCTAATTAATGAAAATCTGGGATAAATATGATGTCTAAAACGTGTTGGGTGGATAGGGTTAAACCAATTGGACTAATGAATTTAACAAACCCATTTTGTGAATCTGTAGGCCCAATTACAAAGTTAGACAAATCTGTAAATCTGTTAAATCCGTATATCTGATCCGTTAGTCTGAAAACTTGTCTGATTTGTGAACTAGTTGATCTGAACTCTGTATGTCTGAACTTGTAAACAAGTTAATCTGAAATTTGTTAGTCTGGGGGACACAAGATTAGGAGGGAATTTACTTGTGTCATCTGTTATTTGGGACCCATATTAGTCAGTAACCTTTTCTGGTATCAAAACATTGACCCAATAGTAGGTAGGGTCCGGGCACACTTACTGAACTAATTATAAGTGGTTCACTCTGATAATGGTGAGGGGTGTTGATGGTGCGTTCCAACCGGGTTATGTGCGTGCACGGATCCCGGTCTGCCTTTGAGGATGTAAGACGCCGTGACATCTGTAAATAGGCTTGTGCCAATTGGTTGTCACTTTAGGGAGTGATACACCCTATTGTGGAGCCGACACATGGTATTTATGTATTAGGGAGCCGATCGCTTGGGGTAGTGTTTTAGGGTACACTTAGTTCTGTCTGTTGGTACAGTCTGTTTCTGTTAGGTGTCAACACCTGTCTGCGTGGTCCCATCTGATCGGGTGGTAAAGGCCAATTTACTAATGTACACCTAATTCTACATTCTGTTTCCATAGGGATTAATCTGTTTCTGTTTCTGTACCTTCTGTTCGGGCGGTAAAGGCCCATTATTAGCATTCTGTTCCTATCTGTTTCTTTTCGGGTGGTAAAGGCCCATTATTAACATTCCGTTTCTGTCTATTTCTGGTCGGGTGGTAAAGGCCCATTATCAGCATTCTGCTTCTGTCTGTTTCTTTTCGGGTGGTAAAGGCCCATTATTAGCGTTCTGTTTCTGTGGAAATTATTCTGTTCCTGTTGCTGCTTCAGTTTAGACATTAGGGTGACACCTAATCCTGTTATACTAGTATTAGTGCAGAGAAATGAAAAGTTCTATTTCTTCTGTTTAACCTAAGTACATATGTTGCTCCTGTTACTGTTATCTCTCATCCAGTTTTATTTGCATGCCATGATTATTATTATCTGTTCATATGCTGATAGTCACTGGACTTGCCAGACTTTATGTCTGACCTTGATTGTTTCGCCCCTTTTCTTCCGTTCCCCCCCCCCCCGATTTTCCAAGGAGGGAATACTTTAGCTTGATCCAGATTTCTTCTGCTTGAAGTACCTAGAGTGCTTAAAGTATGGCTTGACTCCTTATGGCAGCTTTTGTGGGGATTATGATTTTAAAGTTTTGTACTCTGATGATTTTCTGAACAAGACTAATATTTATGTACTTGAGTTTTTGGTAAAGATGTAACCAAACTGATTTCTGCTTTTCGCTATAACAAAGTTATAATTTCTCAAGTATTGTTTATCTGTCTTGTAAATTTTCTGTTATGTTTACTAAAATGCTCCACCAAAGTTACGACATTCCCTTTGTGAGTGTCCTTAACGGAGGTGGGGTATTACAGTACCAGTAGTCTGTGAGTATTCAGATGTTTTTGAGGAGGTTCGGGGCTTACGTCCGAGGAGCGAGATTGATTTCCGTATATACTTGGTGGACAATGCAAAGCCAGTTACATTGCCTGTGCGCCGCATGGCTCCACGAGAAATGATGGAGCTTAGCAAGCAAGTATGGGAGCTACTTAAGAAAGGATTTATTAGGCGAAGCATATATGAATGGGGTGCTCTGATAGTATTCACCACTAAGGTGGATGGTTCACTTCGCTTATGTGTGGACTAGAGGGAGTTGAATAAGCTCACTAAGAAAAATAGGCACCCATTTCCGAGGGTAGATGATCTGTTTGACCAGCTCGTTGATGCATCTTTTTTTCCAGGTTAGACTTAGCCACGGGGTTTCATCAGTTGAGGGTGGTCGAGGACAGTATAGACAAGACTGTTTTTAGGACTGCAGATGGTTTCTTCGAGTGGCTCGTCATGCCTTTTGGGTTGACGAATGCACGCACCTATTTTGTTGACTTGATGAGTTAGGTGTCTTAATATGTTCATTGTGGTCTTTGTTGATGATATCTTAATCTTCTCAAAGAACGAGGAAGAGCATGCTCGACATTTATGGGAGGTTTTGAAAACTTTCCGTGCGCACCAGCTTAAGGTGAAGTTCTCCAAATGTCATTTTGGAGAAAAGAAGTCAAATTTCTAGGGCATGTGTTCTCTAAAGATGGGATAGCAGTGGATTCCGCGAAGGTAGTTGCAGTTCAATATTGCCAGATCCCAAAGAATGCAATGGAGGTGAGGAGTTTTCTTGGATTAGCAAGCTATCATAGGAAGTTCATTAAGGACTTCACAAAGATATCAGCCCCACTCACCAAGATGACGAAGAAGAACCTAACATTTTAATGGGATACAGATTGTGACGACACTTTCCAGCGATTGGAGAGGGCTCTGACAACAGCCCTAGTCTTAACCTTGCCTAACGGGAACAAGGTGTTCATAGTATACACTGATACATGTGGTACAGGGCTTAGTGCGGTTCTGATGCAAGAGGGAAGGGTAATATGCTATGGAGGTAGAAAGATAAGAGTCCTTGAGTAGAACTACCCTACCCATGACTTGGAGTTAGATGCCATAGTATTTGCGCTTAAAACTTGGCACCATTATCTACTAGGAGAGAAGTTCGAGTTGTACACCGATCATAAATCTCTCAAGTACTTGTTCTCGCAGAAGGATCTTAATCTAAGGCAGCAAAGATGGATGGAGTTTCTAGCATCCTATGATTTCGAGATTGCGTATACCCCTGGCAGTGTTAATGTGGTGGCAGACACATTGATTAGGCAGAGGATGACTATGAGCCCTCTGTTTGTGGAGAGTAAAAGCTTGGAGTTTATATTGACTTTTGATTTTAGACCCTCCACCAAGTTTATACCTGGTTTATTGGCAACGTTGGAGGTGAGACCTACTCTGTTGGACCAGATAGGTACTTCACAGCGAGAGGATCCAATGTTTTCAGGCATCTTGGATAGTCTCAGTAGGGGGAGATTTCTAGTCACCTCAGTGCATATTCCTCGGATGATAGAGGGTGGTTGCGACGAGATGGAAAGCTTTGTGTTCCCCGAGTTGTTAGTTTGTTGAAGGAAGTCCTTGAGGAAGCCCATTATTCTAAGATGACTATTCATCCTAGCAGTGATAAGATGTATAGAGATACGAAGAGGGTTTTCTTTTGGGCAAGGATAAATAAAGATATGGCAGAATTTGTTTCTCGATGTTTGATTTGCTAGCAAGTCAAAGTTGAGCAAAAGAAGCCTGGTGGTTTACTTCATCCTTTGGAGAAGTGGAAGAGCGTCTCGATGGATTTAATTGATGGTTTTCCAAGATCGAGGAAAGGCAACACCAGTGTTTGGGTTATAGTGGAAAGTGACCGTGACCCCATTTTCACCAGTGATTTTTGGAGTAGCTTGCAAGAGGCATTGGGTATGCAGTTATGTTTGAGTACCACTTATCTCCCTCAGACCGATGGAAAGACGGAGAGGGTAAATAGAGTTCTTGAGAATCTTTTAAGACTGTGTATCCAAGACTTCGGAGGGACTTGGGAAGAACATCTTCCTATGGTAGAGTTCGTCTACAATAATAGTTATCAGGCTAGTGTTGGCATGGCACCCTTCGAAACATTGTATGGGCGACCTTGTAGATCACCGACTTATTGGTGGGAGTCTACAAAAAGACTTCTACTTGGACTTGACATAATTAGGGAAACTTTATAAAGGATTGTTCTTATCCGTAGGCACATGAAGACAGATCAAGACAGGCAGAAGTCCTATGCAGACAAGAGGACTAACATTGAGTTTGAGGTAGGAGACATGGTTTTCATCAAGGTATCACCGTTGAGGAATGTAGTTCGTTTTGGATCTGTAGGGAAATTGGCACCAAGTTTTGTAGGGTCGTTTCCCATAACAGAAAGAATTGGCCAAATGGCCTATATAGTAAAGCTACCAGAGGGACTGTCCGGCATTCATGATGTTTTCACATTTCCCATTTAAGGAAATGTTTACATGATACCGTAGAAGTAGTTGAGCCAAGTGTGCTTGAGGAAGTAGAGGTTGAATGAGAGGCGACAGTTAGACGAGTTCTTACCCGTATTTTTGGATCAAAAGTTAAGAAGCTATGAAACCGAGAGGTCAAGTTGATGGAAGTTCAATTGGGAGATAACCAAGAGGATGCAATTTGGGAAATTAAAGACAAGATTCGCGCTTCGTACCCTTTTCTTTTCAAGGGTATGTTCTTAACTTCTTTTTTTATTCATGCTTGTTCCTGTCGTTTAAGTATATCCTATCAATCAAATCGACCTTTTGGTGGAAATCCCATGGAGGTAAACATGTATTTGAGACATGTTATGTTTAATGGATGCAAGTGGTTGCTAGTGGTTGCTTATGGTTGCATATACACACACATTAGGCACTAGATTGGCTCAATCGCTCTCACACTGCATATGGATGTGTGTGCATTTTTTTCTTCTTTTATGGATGAAAGTGGGTGTATCATCATATGGATGTTGCATTTGGATGAATGATTGCGCACGCATATAGAATTTGTTATCTTAGGATTATTTGCATATATGTTGGATTCATGGGACTACCATACCTTGCATTAAGGAGGTCAACTGAATCAGTACACCGCTTGATCTTTCGCATTAGTATAAGGACATATACACCTTTGCATATGTTCATATAAGCATTAGAAATCTTTTAAGGACAATGGACGCCTGTGATTGGTGGATGAGTAGAAGGAAAATGGATGTTAGGATATACATTCTTCTTAACCTGGAGATTTCTAGGATGAAATCCTTCAAGTAGGCGAGAATGTAACACCCCATGATTTTAAAAGAAACTATAATGATGAATTAAATAATACTTAATCAAACATTGAGAATTATGTTAAACGGATTGTGCCATTGCGTTCTTCTCGGAATTCTGCTTAAGATAGACTCCGAGTTTGCGTAAAACGGACGTCGTATGAAGAAGATATTAATGTTTAAAGTTCATAAACATATAAGCCAGTTATACATAAATAAAATAAAATCCAGAATTCAAATCAGATCGAATTCGAAGGCTAGAGCCAACACAGGAATCAGACCCATTGAGGGTCTACCCCAGCCAAAGGGTGTCGAGCCATGGGTCGACACCCACACAGGGGTATTGACAACCATGTGGACTTGTTTTCTGACCATATTCGTGAACCCTAGGCTATATAAACACTATTTCAAAAGTGGGCATATTCGACACTATTTTTATGTGGTGTAGATCAAAAGAGCGTCGTCGTAGGCCATTTTCTCAAATAGGCAAAACCAGGGGGCGTGGCATCCATGGTCGTTGCATTAGGCCTCTAAGTCAATGCTTTTGCCCATCTATGACCATGAAAAGAAAGTGTTGCATTATAACCCTATTGCAACAATATATGCATGTAACGCAACAACATACGGCGTTGCCTTAAGCATTAGCTGCCAGGTCACAATAATGGGGTCATGTCAGCTTTCCACATAAGTTGCTCACGTGTCACATGTCACGTCAACTTTTTACGTCAACTGCATATGTGTCAAACGGCGTCAGTTGTGGGCCCCACATGTCGTACCATAATGAAATTAATAATATTTTTTCAAATGCAACACCACTGCATAATGTAATGCAACACCACTATCTTGAATGGAACATCAAAAAAAAAAAAAAAATCAAATGCAACAGTAAAGAAGGTAAATGTTATATAAGAAGAAAGCAAATACAACGCTTTAATTAAAAATTATGTAGTGCCACTTTTGTACATAAAGATGTTTTATTAATAAATAACATCAAATCAGATACAATTAATGCATCAATAACAAAATTTCGGCTGAATACAACAAGAACATAAGAGCTACATGCTTCTGTGATATCTTCTCTAACCGCTCTTTTAATTGTTGCATTGATGCAGTGCTACCAGCAAGCAAAATACCGCTGAACAATTATGTTTAGATATCTGCATCACACTTATTTATGCTTTTAAAGACTATTTATCAATGGAGACTAGCAGAAAATATCCACCATTTGTGGAAGACCTCGAGTAAGAGCAGCATCAGTAAAGGTGTCCATTTCAGGAATTTTTAATTGAAACCTCACATACGTCAATTATATATTTGCATGCAAACATACTGACCCACCAGATTTACCTTGCATGCTTCATATGTTCTCATTGCAGAACTCATGACTCCTCTCTTTCTGAATTATTCAATAACATCCCAAAATACAAGACAGAATATGGAAAACATTTGCATACCTGAAATTAGCAGAGCATATTGTTAGATATCCTTATGCATGCTATAAATAAAAATTAAAGGGATCATAACTATAGCTCCAGCTATTTGATAATACATACCGTGCATCATCAACGTTAAATATGTAGAATTTGAAATGCCAAAAAAGAACGTTGGTATATGACCTCACCTTACAACAAAATTAGGATTCACTATTTTAAGAACAATTTTAGCACATTGACATGATTAACAATATTTTTCAACAAGAGCTGATACCCAAGATGCAATAATGAAACTGGAAAAATGTTATTCCCATAAATAATAAATATAATTGTACATAAATACTTAAGTGACAATTGATTTGATAATAGAATTTCAGATCTTAATGAAAAAATACAATGGACATTATACTCCTGTCATGTGGTGCTAGCCCACAACAAAATAGCAAAGCAACGATTCAACTTGATTATTCTTTAATTGTTGTGTAACACCTCGTATGTTGAATAACTTGCTATAATATAAAACAGGGCAGAATTAAATTTATAAATCTGAATCAGGGGAAAAAGGCTATGCCATTGTGTTCGTCTCGGAAAAATACGCGAAATAGAGTCCGAGTTTTCGAAAATCGGAGTCCGTATGACCCCGATAAGGCCCAAAGAAGTCTTCAGAAATTTAAAAACAGATTTAAAAACAAAAATTTCAATTTTCAGAAGTGGTGGGAAAAATCCCGCCAGACCCAGGGGGTCGACCTGGGGTTCGACTGGGGAGTCGACCTCCCCCCCAGGTCGACTGGGGAGTCGACCCTAGGGTTGACCTGGGAGTCAACCTCCCTGGTCGAGCCCAGGTGACCTGGGTGCACCAGTCTGGCTGTTTGGTTGTGTTTTGTGGCTAGGACGAGACCTGACGGCTCTAATCTAATTTAGGGTTAATCTAATGGCCTAAAACACCTAACTACTCTATAAATACACCCTAAGATTACCCTAATTCATACTAAAAATAGAAACAATGTCGTCATGCCGTCAAAATGCAACTTGAAGGAGCCTCCATCAATTTGTAGAAGAAGATAGCAACTCAAATCAATCACTAATCAACTCTAGCAACTTAATCTTCTTCTTAGGAGTGCTAATCAACAAGTTGTGAGTTTTCTATAGCCTTAATGACCAATTATTGAAATGATTATGATAGGATATAATGAGGTTATGGCTATGAATGTGGATCAATGCAAGTTATGCAAGTTGTATGCTATGTATTAATGATGTTATGCATGTTATGCAAGTTATGTGCTACGTGTTAATGATGTTATGCATGTCATGCAAGTTATATGCTATGTGTTTGTGATGTTATGCAAGTTATGCAAGTAATATGCTACATGTTTGAGATGTTATGCAAGTTATGCAAGCCATATGTTACATGTTCATGATGTTATGCAAGTTATGCAAGTCACATGTTACATGTTCATGATGTTATGCAAGTTATGCAAGCTATATTCTATATGATCATGATGTTATGCAAGTGTTCATGATGCTAGTTGCTATGATAAACATTGATCCACTATGACACCATGATTATGCAAGTTGGGTGTATGATGATATGCAAGTTCATGTATGATATGTATGCAAGTTTGGTGTATGATTATATGCAAGTTCACATATGACATGTTATGCAAGTATGGTGTTTGATTATATGCAAGTGACATGTGCAAGTTTACACCTTAATATGATATGCATACATATGCAAGTTAACCCCTTTACATGTCATACATACATATGCAAGTTTACCCCTTTGTATGACATAAGAAACTTATGCAAGTTAACCTCTTTATGACATATGTGATTCATGCAAGTTTGGGTTGATTATTTATGCTAGTTGGGTTTGATGCTATATGCATGTTGACACCTTTAAACCCATGTTGATGCTAATGTGTTATGCAAGTTGAACCCATTGTATTTGTGATGAATCTTTCCTTTTATGTCATGTTAGCGAATTACGTGGGGAACGAGGGGGTTAATAAACACGCTAATGAAATAGTGTGAAGTTGGTATGATTATGCATACCACAAAGTGGATGGACATAATTGAGTCAATTATGTACATCGTTAAAATTGGAATTAATTAGGTAAAATTAATTCGGGGGTGATTAATTAGGTGTAATTAATCGACTAAGACACGAGGTTGGACCCTTTTGTAGCATAAGACTGCCCGGAACCGACCGGCAAATCCAGCGGCTACAAATGATTGGCCCAATGTGAGAGGTCTTAGGCATAAACTATATACGTGACAAGTGTAAAGACACGAGGTTAGACTCGGTTATGGCGTAAGGCTGCCCGGACCCAACCGGCAAATCCAGCTGCCATAAAAGATAGTCTAATGTGAGAGGTCTTTACAACGGTTACGTTCTTAATCAATTAAGAAACACTTAACCAGATAAGCATGTAGTGGGCATGAGGGGTTAAGTGGGTGCCTTGGGTGGCATGTAGAAATCAAGAAAGTGCCTTGGGTGGCATGAGGAAATCTAGTGGGTTGCCTTGGGTGGCAATAGAAAATACGATTAGATGACTTAACCAAGTGGAAACATGTAATTAAACATGATTAAAGGGTTAAGTGGGATGCACTAGATAAATTGACAAGCTTAGGTGGTAGCTTGTGGGGGCCCATTTCAACCAGTAACCCATATGTATCTTATTGGGCTCGACCCATGTCGAGGACGGGACACGCGTACTGAGCTTGATTATAAGAGGCCAAAACGGGGTAGCGGTGGCAACGCGAGTCCAACGGGTTTCATATGCGTGTGTGGACCCGGGCTGGTAGGTAAGACGTTGTTGCATCGTGTAGGTATAAGCCGTGCACCATTTGTTGTATCGGGTTGCCACTTTGGGTAGTGATACACCCCATTGTGGGGCCAGCACGGGTAACTACGGTAGGGAGCCGATCGCTTGGGAGTAGTGGGTACACCTAGTGGAGATAGGGGCAGATGGCACCTATGTAGTCAGCTAGGGGTACACGAAACTACTGGGTAAATTCTCTAAGTCCTTGGGTGGGATCAACCTTTAAGTACGAATGACTGGTGTGGTGCATTTAGTAATTATCCTTGGGTGGGTAGATGCGTCTTTACCGTTATCCTAGTTCACCCTATGTCTAGTTGGCTACTTAGTGTAGTCATTTATCCCCAGTCATCCCGTGCCAAGTTTATATCATATCCTAATTACTTTAATGATTGTGTTGTTAAGGTTATAGGGCTCACTCAGACTTATGTCTGACCCCGTTGTTTTTATCTTTTTCCCCCTCAGGTCCTCAGGTTGGGCCTAGCATTAGTGCGCTTTGATCAGATTTCCTTATCTATCTTCTGGAGCTTGGACCGTGATGTAAAGCCCAGCTTATCTTTTCTTTTATGGCTATTGTTTATGTAGTGGGATTATGTACTTATGTTTTTATCAGGATGGATATTTAGTACTTGACTCTTTATGGTGTTGTAACTAAACATGTTTACCTTCTACTGCAATGAAATGATGTTTTAGATTTTCAAGTATTTATATCTGTCTTGTGTAATTTTTCTGTTCTATATTCACTTAAAATGCTCCACCGAAGTTAAGGCATTCCCTTAGTGAGTGACCTTAACGGGTGTGGGGTGTTACACGTGGTATCAGTGCAAAGGTTACCAGAACAGATAAAATTTTTAGAAAAATATTTTTCGAAAAACATTTTTGGAAGAAATATTTTCAAAAACATGTCATTAAAGAGAAAAGTTTTTGAAAGAAAAGCATAATCCCCAATAGCCATATCTTTATCTTTCAAATTCTCCGTTTTGAATCTTTCCTTTTTCGTTTCAGCATGGCTGAAGAGCTTAACTTTCCGAAGGGTGTGACGATACCAGTATGGTATAGGAGATTGATGGAGGCTAGGGCCGCCACTGCGGGTCCAGCAAATGTCCCTCCACCAACTGTAGCACCCGATCTTCCTCCTCCCCCTCCTCCTCCTCGTACGGATACTTTTGCTAAGACTTGCAAGGAATTTAAAGCTATGGGAGGGAAACCTTTTCAAGGATCAGAAACTTTTGTGGAGGCTAGAGATTGGCTTAAGGAGGTGGAAGAGTTGATAGGCATCTTTGAGATGGAAGAAGGAAAGAAAGTCAAGTTAGCTGCTTGGTTAATGAAGGGAGAGGCCTCATTCTGGTGGGAGGTCACTAATGGAGAACGCCCTGTTGACTCTTGGGCGGATTTCAGGCAAAGATTTGTGGCAAAGTTTCTCTCAAGGGTGGAGGAAAATTTGTATATGGAAAGGTTCTTGACTCTAAAGCAAGGAAATCTCTCGGTGAAGGAATATGTCAACAAGTTTAATCAATTGGCAAGGTTTGGCATAGATATGGTGAATACACCGGAGAAGAAGGCTTTGAGGTTCGTTAAGGGCTTGAATGAAACGATGCATGGATTGGCTATGACTCACATCCCTATGGGGGCCACCTTTGAGAAGCTAGTTGACATGGCACTCATGCATGAGGAAGAGAAGGGTCCCAATGCTAATAAGGCAACCGAGAAGAAGGGAGATCAAAAGAGACCTCAACGGCAATAAAACAAAGGTGGGAAAGGCAACGGTGGCAAGGGGAAGAAGAAGTGCTTCAATTGCGGGACACCAGGCCACATAAGCAAAGACTGTCGGAAGAAGAAGAAGACTAGCTGCTATCACTGTTGCGAAGCAGGGCATCTAGTGAAGGATTGCCCTAAGAAGGGGTAAAGGACGGGATCTACCTCAGGAGGACAAGTGCAAGCTCTTATGGCACCGGGTCAGGCAAGGGGGCAAGTTCAGGCTCTCGCGGTTCCACCAACTCAAGAAAGAGGTAGAAATATTTCCGTTGAAAGTCTGGTTTTTCTATTTGATCATCCTGTCCGTACATTGTTTGACTCTGGCGCATCGCATTCGTTTATCTCATCATCATTAGTTGAGTCACTGCACCTAGACACCAGTCTAGTAGATGATCCCTTGGTTGTTTCAAACCCAATTGGGGGCTCCACTTATTTGTCCATGATATGTTTGGGTTTGAAGATTTCTATACTTAGCATTGAGTTTAGATGTGATGCTTTTGTTTTGGGCTTCACGAGCTATGGGTTGATTTTGGGCATGGACTGGTTATCCAGTAATGGTGCCGTTCTTGATTGTGAAAGGAGAGTTGTTAGGCTTATGACCCTCTTGGGGAACACTCTCGAGATCTCTTGTAATCCCATGGATTCTGTTATGCTAAGTTATCTTGAATCACTTGACGCTTCGGTCGAGAGTTTGCGATCTGTTAGAGTGGTCCGGGAGTACCCGGATGTGTTTGAGGAGGTGAAGGGCTTACCTCCGAAGCCGGAGATTGACTTCCGAATATATCTGGTGGATAATGCTACACCAGTATCTTTACCAGTGCGCCACATGGCTCCGCGTGAGAGGAGGGAACTCCATAAGCAAGTAGGGGAGTTGCTTGAGAAGGGGTTCATAAGGCGAAGTATATCGGAGTGGGGTGCTCCAGTAGTTTTTGCTACGAAGGCGGATGGGTCCCTCAGACTTTGTGTAGACTATAGAGAACTCAACAAGCTCACAAAGAAGAATAGACACCCATTGCCGAGGATTGATGATCTTTTTGATCAGTTGGTTGGCGCTTCAGTATTTTCGCAGTTGGACTTGGCCACGGGGTTTCATCAGTTGAGGGTGGCTGAGGATAGCATAGACAAGACTGCCTTTAGGACTCCGGATGGTTTCTGTGAGTGGCTGGTGATGCCATTTGGTTTGACAAACGCCCCTGCATACTTTGTTGATTTGATGAGTAGGGTGTTCAGGGAGTACCTTAATAAGTTCGTGGTGGTCTTTGTGGATGACATCTTAGTCTTTTCTAAGAGTGAAGAAGAGCATGCCCTACATCTTAGGGAAGTGTTGGAGACTCTTCGAGCGCATAGCCTTAAGGCTAAATTTTCTAAATGTCACTTCTGGAGGAAGGAAGTGCGGTTCTTGGGGCACGTGGTCTCCAAGGAAGGGAGAGTTGTGGATCCCGCGAAGGTGGTATCTATCCAAGATAGGAAGGTTCCGAAGAATGCTACCGAGGTGAGGAGTTTCTTGGGGTTGGCTGGCTACTATAGGAATTTTATCAAGGACTTCGCGAAGATATCAGCCCCATTAACTCGCTTGACGAAGAAGAATTTAGTCTTCGCATGGGACGTAGATTGTGATGATGCGTTCCGACGGTTAAAGAGAGCTTTAACCACGGCTCCAGTCTTAGTGTTGCCAGATGGGAGTAAGCCATTTGTTGTCTATACCGATGCTTGTGGGATTGGACTGGGCGCAGTCTTAATGCAAGAGGGAAGGGTAATAGCCTATGGTGGAAGGCAGTTGAGAAAGCATGAGAAAAATTACCTTACCCATGATTTAGAGTTGGCCGCTATTGTTTTTGCGCTTAAGATTTGGCGCCATTATCTTCTGGGAGAGAGATTCGAATTGTTCACTGACCAAAAATCATTGAAGTACTTGTTTTCTCAGAAGGATTTGAATTTGAGACAGCAAAGGTGGATGGAGTTCTTAGCATCCTATGATTTCGAGATAGCGTATACCCCTGGCAAGGGTAACGTGGTGGCGGACGCCTTGAGTAGAAAAAGGTTGTCCTTGAGTCCATTGTTCGTGGAACGACGAAGCTTGGAATTTATCTCGATGTTTGATTTCAGACCTTCCGTTGATTATGTACCCGGTTTGCTAGCATCCTTGTAGGTCAGACCTACTCTTTTGGGGCGGATTGGAGAAGCACAGAGGGACGACCCACAGTTGATTGAGTTGGTAGAGAGGCTCATAAGGGGGGAGTCGTCCAGCCATTTGAGCAGGTACACCCTAAACGATAGGGGGTGCTTGCGTAGAGACGGTAGACTTTGTGTACCGCAAGACGAGGGTTTGAGGAAGGCTATTCTTGATGATGCACACCGTTGTAGGATGACCATTCATCCCGGTGGGGACAAGATGTACCAAGACATGAGGCGAGTTTTCTTTTGGGCCGGAATGAAGAAGGATGTGGCCGAGTATGTCGCTAGATGCTTGGTGTGCCAACAGGTGAAAGCGGAACAAAAGAAACCAGGTGGGTTGCTTCACCCATTGGAAGTTCCGCAAAGGAAGTGGGATAGCGTCTCGATGGATTTTATTGACGGGTTACCCAGATCGAGAAAGGGTAATACAGGAATTTGGGTTGTGGTAGACAGACTTACTAAAAGCGCCCATTTCATACCTGTGAAGAGCAAGAGGACTGCTCCATGGCTAGCTTCAGTATATCTTCGAGAGATAGTTCGATTGCATGGGGTACCCTCTAGCATAGTGAGTGATCGAGATCCTATCTTCACTAGCGAGTTCTGGAAAAGTTTGCAAGAAGCAGTGGGGACTCAATTGTGTCTGAGCACCGCATATCATCCTTAGACGGACGGCCAGACCGAGAGGGTGAATCGTGTTCTGGAAGACCTTTTGAGGCTTTGTATCTTAGATTTTGGAGGTACATGGGAAGAGCATCTTCCATTGGTGGAGTTCGCATATAATAACAGCTTTCAGTCCAGTATTGGTATAGCTCCTTTCGAAGCTCTTTATGGAAGGCCTTGTCGATCACCTACATGTTGGTGGGAATCTACGGATAAGATCTTGCTTGGGCCTGATATGGTTAGAGAGACTTCGGAAAAGATTGATTTGATTCGAAGAAGGATGAAAGCAGCGCAGGATTGGCAAAAATCTTATGCGGACAAGAGGAGGACGGATCTGGAGTTTGAGGTTGGGGACATGGTCTTTGTCAAAGTATCTCCATTACGGAATGTAGTTCGCTTTGGGTCCGTTGGGAAGTTAGCTCCAAGATTTGTTGGGCCGTTTCCTATTAAGGAAAGGATTGGACGGATGGCATATAGAGTGGATTTACCTGAGAGACTTAGTGGGGTACATGACGTATTCCATGTGTCAAATTTGAGGAAGTGCCTACATGAGACCGCAGAGGTGGTAGAGCCGAGCTTATTTAAAGAAGTGGAGGTAGAGCGTGATGCGACTATTCGACGAGCTCCTACCCGCATCCTTGGGTCAGAGATTAGGAAGTTGAGGAACAGAGAGGTGTGACTAGTCAAAGTGCAATGGGGAGAGGATGAGAGCAATGCTACTTGGGAGACAGAAGCGAAGATGCGTTCACTGTACCCATTCCTTTTTGAGGTTATGTCTTTTAACTTCTCCTTTATCGTTTGTCTAGTACTTATCTTATCTTTAGTATGTCCTCTCATTAGTACCTTTGACCTTTAGATAGGGTAAAACCTATGGTTGAAACATGTGTTTGAGACATGTTATGTTTGATGGATGCGTGTGGATGCAAGTGTTTGCTCGTGGATGCATATACACACACTCTAGGCACTAGATCGGCTCAATCACTTCATATTGCATATTGCATAAAATTGTGTGTAGGTAGCTATATTAATGGATGTATAATGGTTGTGCTATCATATGGATGATGCATTTTAGTGAATGATTGTGCACTCATGTAGAAATAGTATGTGTCGATAGGGTTCTTTCGCATACATATTGGATGCATGGCACTATCATTGTTTGCATTAAGGAGGTCAACTGAATCAGTAGACCGCCTGATTTTGCAATAGACAGGGAACATATACACACACTTTTTGCATATGTTCATACATCATTAGAAATTCTAAGGACAATGGATGCCAGTGTTTGATGGTTTGAGTAGATGGTTGTTTGGTTGGTAGGATACGTTCTTCTTGACTTAGAGATTTCAGGGACGAAATCCTTTAAGTAGGGGAGAATGTAACAACCCGTATGTTGAATAACTTGCTATAATATAAAACAGGGCAGAATTAAATTTAAAAATCAGAATCAGGGGAAACGGGCTATGCCATTGCGTTCGTCTCGGAAAAATACGCGAAATAGATTCCGAGTTTTCGAAAATCGGAGTCCGTATGACCCCGATAAGGCCCAAAGAAGTTTTCAGAAATTTAAAAACAGATTTAAAAACAAAAATTTCAATTTTCAGAAGTGGCGGGAAAAATCCCGCCAGACCCAGGGGGTCGACCTGAGGGTCAACTGGGGAGTCGACCTCCCCCCCCCAGGTCGACTGGGGAGTCGACCCTAGGGTCGACCTGGGAGTCGACCTCCCTGGTTGAGCCCAGGTGACCTGGGTGCACCAGTCTGGCTGTTTTGCTGTGTTTTGTGGCTAGGACGAGATCTGACGGCTCTAATCTAATTTAGGGTTAATCTAATGGCCTAAAACACCTAACTACTCTATAAATACACCCTAAGATTACCCTAATTCATACTAAAAATAGAAACAATGCCGTCACCCCGTCAAAATGCAACTTGAAGGAGCCTCCATCAATTTGTAGAAGAAGATAGCAACTCAAATCAATCACTAATCAACTCTAGAAACTTAATCTTCTTCTTAGGAGTGCTAATCAACAAGTTGTGAGTTTTCTATAGCCTTAATGACCAATTATTGAAATGATTATGATAGGATATAATGAGGTTATGGCTATGAATGTGGATCAATGCAAGTTATGCAAGTTGTATGCTATGTATTAATGATGTTATGCATGTTATGCAAGTTATGTGCTACGTGTTAATGATGTTATGCATGTCATGCAAGTTATATGCTATGTGTTTGTGATGTTATGCAAGTTATGCAAGTAATATGCTACATGTTTGAGATGTTATGCAAGTTATGCAAGCCATATGTTACATGTTCATGATGTTATGCAAGTTATGCAAGTCACATGTTACATGTTCATGATGTTATGCAAGTTATGCAAGCTATATTCTATATGATCATGATGTTATGCAAGTGTTCATGATGCTAGTTGCTATGATAAACATTGATCCACTATGACACCATGATTATGCAAGTTGGGTGTATGATGATATGCAAGTTCATGTATGATATGTATGCAAGTTTGGTGTATGATTATATGCAAGTTCACATATGACATGTTATGCAAGTATGGTGTTTGATTATATGCAAGTGACATGTGCAAGTTTACACCTTAATATGATATGCATACATATGCAAGTTAACCCCTTTACATGTCATACATACATATGCAAGTTTACCCCTTTGTATGACATAAGAAACTTATGCAAGTTAACCTCTTTATGACATATGTGATTCATGCAAGTTTGGGTTGATTATTTATGCTAGTTGGGTTTGATGCTATATGCATGTTGACACCTTTAAACCCATGTTGATGCTAATGTGTTATGCAAGTTGAACCCATTGTATTTGTGATGAATCTTCCCTTTTATGTCATGTTAGCGAATTACGTGGGGAACGAGGGGGTTAATAAATACGCTAATGAAATAGTGTGAAGTTGGTATGATTATGCATACCACAAAGTGGATGGACATAATTGAGTCAATTATGTACATCGTTAAAATTGGAATTAATTAGGTAAAATTAATTCGGGGGTGATTAATTAGGTGTAATTAATCGACTAAGACACGAGGTTGGACCCTTTTGTAGCATAAGACTGCCCGGAACCGACCGGCAAATCCAGCGGCTACAAATGATTGGCCCAATGTGAGAGGTCTTAGGCACAAACTATATACGTGACAAGTGTAAAGACACGAGGTTAGACTCGGTTATGGCGTAAGGCTGCCCGGACCCAACCGGCAAATCCAGCTGCCATAAAAGATAGTCTAATGTGAGAGGTCTTTACAACGGTTACGTTCTTAATCAATTAAGAAACACTTAACCAGATAAGCATGTAGTGGGCATGAGGGGTTAAGTGGGTGCCTTGGGTGGCATGTGGAAATCAAGAAAGTGCCTTGGGTGGCATGAGGAAATCTAGTGGGTTGCCTTGGGTGGCAATAGAAAATACGATTAGATGACTTAACCAAGTGGAAACATGTAATTAAACATGATTAAAGGGTTAAGTGGGATGCACTAGATAAATTGACAAGCTTAGGTGGTAGCTTGTGGGGGCCCATTTCGACCAGTAACCCATATGTATCTTATTGGGCTCGACCCATGTCGAGGACGGGACACGCGTACTGGGCTTGATTATAAGAGGCCAAAACGGGGTAGCGGTGGCAACACGAGTCCAACGGGTTTCATATGCGTGTGTGGACCCGGGCTGGTAGGCAAGACGTTGTTGCATCGTGTAGGTATAAGCCGTGCACCATTTGTTTTATCGGGTTGCCACTTTGGGGAGTGATACACCCCATTGTAGGGCCAGCACGGGTATCTACGCTAGGGAGCCGATCGCTTGAGAGTAGTGGGTACACCTAGTGGAGATATGGGTAGACGGCACCTATGTAGTCAGCTAGGGGTACACGAAACTATTGGGTAAATTCTCTAAGTCCTTGGGTGGGATCAACCTTTAAGTAGGAATGACTGGTGTGGTGCAGTTAGTAATTATCCTTGGGTGGGTAGATGCGTCTTTACCGTTATCCTAGTTCACCTTATGTCTACTTGGCTACTTAGTGTAGTCATTAATCCCCAGTCATCCCGTGCCAAGTTTATATCATACCCTAATTACTTTAATGATTGTGTTGTTAAGGTTATAGGGCTCACTCAGACTTATGTCTGACCCCGTTGTTTTTATCTTTTTCCCCTTCAGGTCCTCAGGTTGGGCCTAGCACTAGTGGGATTTGATCAGATTTCCTTATCTATCTTCTGGAGCTTGGACCGTGATGTAAAGCCCAGCTTATCTTTTCTTTTATGGCTATTGTTTATGTAGTGGGATTATGTACTTATGTTTTTATCAGGATGGTTATTTAGTACTTGACTCTTTATGGTGTTGTAACTAAACATGTTTACCTTCTGCTGCAATGAAATGATGTTTTAGATTTTCAAGTATTTATATATGTCTTGTGTAATTTTTCTGTTCTATATTCACTTAAAATGCTCCACCGAAGTTAAGGCATTCCCTTAGTAAGTGACCTTAACGGGTGTGGGGTGTTACATGTTGGTCATTCATAGGTGTAATTGTTAGAAACCAAAATTTTACATGTACTTCAATTTTACACCAGAAGAATATGCATAAAATTAGGTCCAAACACCATATTACTCAAAACTTAGTGATACTATTTGTAAAGTTACCTATATCATTGCCTTCCACACCTATGTATCAGTTTGACATGAACATCCCTGCCTCTCTCTATCCTCATCCAATCCATTGTATCATGTATCTCATTAGCATCACATAGTTTGTGTTTATATATCAAATCGAATTAAAACAACTAAAAGTTTGTGTTAATAAGTCAATAGTTAAATGAAAATTAGTACTACTTAGTGGTATGATTAGTGGAATCATCATCAAGCACTTGAATAATACTTCTATCAGATGTCTATGAAAGTTTTTTATCCTTTGATTTATATTTCTCATGATGCTATTTATGAAGTTATGTTGATGATGATAACTTTTAAGTAGACCTCCTTGGAATTGTTACATCCGACTCTAATGCGCCAATGTCAATTGCGATGATCCTTGCTCTTGTTGTTACTTGATACAAGTATCCATTGTGACAAAAGCTCTCATTTTTGACATCTATTTACAATGTAGTGGGCAGAAGGTTGTGCCTAGTATGTAAAGCCTTAAAGCACCATAAAAACATTATGCTGAAATGTAAAGTTATGTTTTCCACAGGAAATGCATAGGGTTTACGACAAAGATATTGTGGTTAACTTATAATTAGATTTTTTTTAACTTTTGGCAACAATCAGTTAACTAACTTATAATTTGGTTTCACTACATAGCAATATTGCGGAAGCATTAATACCAAGAAAACTTAAAATCATGCATTTTTTGTTATAATTGAACCCAAATTATGGAACATTGCAATGTGGTTATTGTGGTTAACTTATAATAAGAATCTGTTAAATTGTGGCAACAATCAGTTAAATAACTTATAATAAGGTTTCACTACATAGCAATATTGAGGAAGCAATAATACTGAGAAGACTTAAAATCATGCATTTTTGTTATAATTGTATCCAAAAATCATAAATAACTAATACCACTAGAATCTTGACATAGCTGACTTGACTCCTCCTGTGAATGCAATAGTACTTGGAATTTTAAAGACCTCATATAGGACTTGAACATTAACTGCGCAGTTTAGTTTTGAAGCAGTAGGTAATGGTATAGCCACATATAGGACTTAAACAGATACCTCAATTTAGGAGGATTCATGCACAACCAACTAACCTGCATAATTTACTGCAAAAGCTTATAATTGGTTGTTTTATATAAAAGAAATTATTAGATAACTTGCATTTTCTCCTCTTCTTCGGTTATTGCCATCTATAAGGGGTTACCCCATCCAGACCGGTGTACCGCTAAAACCAGGCCTGGTCATGAGTCATAATCTTAATAACTAAATTTATGTGTATCAGTGTATGTGCTCTGTCTAATACAAAATTAATGTAACTGAATTTAACAAGTCGTAAGCTTATCATCTTAATTTCTCTAGGATGCATTGGAGATAAGAACATCCCTCCACAACCGAAGACTAATGATGTACGCCGACTTCTTAGAAGCATCCAGAAGATTGCTAGCTGAGCTTCTGAACATAAGCACTCTCATCCTTGCATCCTAATTCGACATGAAGAGAGATGACATATTGCCGGTTCACAAATAAAGCAAGCGTATGTAGGATATCAATGCCCTAAAAATGACTACAAGAAGAGCACTGGATGTTAAATCCTCTTATAAAGGCAGTTCCATTTTCCAAAAATTCAATAGAGAAGCCCGTGATGGATCAAAAGCTAAAAGAAAGATACGTGTTCAAAGACATTGTTGCATCAGAACCAGTCGAGCCTATACTATATGGCTGCGTCCAACCACCTCTTATGGTGCACGACGTTGCTCCTTACATTTTAATGGAGGATATCTCAATTCAAAAAATTGAACCAGAGTATAAAGTGGGTATGGAGTGGCTCATCACTAGAAAAGCTCCACCTATGAAGGCTTCTGAGTTGTGGCAACATAAACTAGCTACTGTTTTATGTGTTAGAAGAACAGGGTATGATTTCAAAAACATTAACTACGTAGTTTAGTTTTCCTTATAATACAAAACTTGAACAAAAGCAATGAATCCATGATGCACCCCGGCGCACTCCTCCCCTCCTCACCTATCCACAAGTTCAAGAGGTTCGATTAAATCTTGTCGACGCTCTTATGTCTTTATAAAACCTTCCAACAAAATTCCAATAGAATTTCTCTTTATTTCTATAGTCTCTCCTCTTAGGTAAATATTCATTTCTGCCTTCTCTGTGATAAGTAATCTACACTCGTTCATAGACATTTTCTCAAACTTTAGAGGATACATCAGTTCCTGTAAATCAAAATAAAAACAACAACTAGGATTTCCGTACAATTTATTTTTAATGAATCCAGAAAAAAGTTTGAAACAGTATTATACCTTCTATAAGAAGTCTTTAACATAAGGATCTAATGCAAGTAAAGATTGAGTTTTCTCAGTTTCCAAGAAGAAATTGTGCCATAAAAAGTTTACAAGTTCTCTCTTAAAGACGGGAAAATGATAACCACATGAATAATAGAAAGATGATGTTTTTAAGGAGTAACGTACCGTCGACGAGCTTCATTCTTGTAACCTAATTTGTAGCAAGATCAAAACTCTACTAGCATCGATAATGAGCAAAGAAATCGATCCAAATCGGGGGAAATTTGGATTTGATTTTGGTGAAAAGGAAAAAGAATACAGCCCAAATCGGGGGAAAATGTGCAAAATGAAAAAGCGTATTAGGGATCTTGTGGAAAAATGAAAAGAAGTAGCGCGAACGATAATCTTAGCGGGAATCAGAGAAAGGGTGAAAGGGTAATGTGGATTGATAAGTGGATTGATGGTTGTGATTTTTTGTTTATGAGGATGCAGATTGATGAGGTGTACTTTTAACTGGGGCAAAGCAACGCTTTTAACTGGTGTTGTACATCACAACACTAAAATTCCCACTGCAATGGTGCATTCACATTTAATGCAACAACATTTAAGTATTGTTGCAGAAGGTCAAAAAAACATAGCTTATGCAACGCTTTGCTTGCAACACACGCATATTAGTGTCCAATATGCCCACTTTTGTAGCAGTGTTAAAGGACCTTATTCCCATTGTTTTTATTCATCTAAATCAATGGTGACAACGAGGTGCTGCCCTAACTCAGTTTGATCTAGCCTATTCTTCTTCAACAACAAGCTATTCATATTCAGAGATCTGTGCTTTAGTCAATTCCATGTTCTTTTGATCCAATCACAGTGAGTCTATATTATTTTTAGATATAAACACCAAAAATGTAATTTTGAAATGTTTGTAAGTTTGGATCTAAGTCTATGCCTATTAGTAATCTGAAATCATAATAGATCTGCCACTATTTGTATATCTAATCCACTGTTTAGATCTCATCATGCCTGTCTATGATATCCCTATTATGTTAGTTTGCCTAATCATGTCACTATATGCCTATTATGCTAGTTTTCCTAATCATGTCACTATGCCTATTCTGTTAGTATAATCAATTATATCATCTTATGCCAGTTTTTATTTGCTATACCTATTCTTGCTCTCTTTTTCCCCATCTTCCCTTTTTGTTTTATAGCTAGGCTACCTTCAAGCCTAGGCATACTGCTGAAATACGCGAACGCACGAAATTGGGAACGGTTGGAATGATAATTTGGGGCATAATTCTTATTGTAAAACATAATTGGGAATTTTGGGCATAATTTGTACCTTGAGCCAAAACTTGGGATTTGGGGCATAATTTATATCTTGATCTAAAACTTAATCTGGGGAATAACTTGTATAGTAGATCGAACGGGGATTTGGGGGCATGGTAAAACATGATAATTGGTTAATAATGAGAATGCCTAGATTTACAGTAATTAGAAACTGCAACTGCGCTTAGACACGAGGTTATATTACACTTATGGGAGAAGCCTGCCCGAACCCAACCGGCATATCCAGCGTCCACAAGTGGTAAATCTAATGTGAGAGGTCTAAGTGAATAAACCCATAACGTGCTAAGAAACGAGGTTAAGTCCGACTTGTGGAAGAAGTCTGCCCGAACCCAACCGGCATGTCCAGCGTCCACAAGTTGTAGGCTTAATGTGAGAGGTCTAGCACATTAATAACCATAAATGAATGAATGGTGAAAAACATGTAATACTTAACCTGTTTGAGTCCATAAGGATTACATGAACCAGTTAACTTGAGTAGGGGTTAAGTAAACTTGCTTGAATCAGTGGGAAGGTTAAGTAAATCTTAAGGCAATGGGCAATATTTATATATATAGGCCCACAAACTTAACCTGTTGGGGTTATGCAATCTTGTTAAACTAGTAGGATAACCTATTGAAATCCTAATAGTGGGGATGCAAGCTTAGGGTTAAGCTTGTATCATCTGGTGTGTGGGACCCGTATTAGTCAGTAACCTGTATCGGTATCAAACGGAGAACCCCGAACTAGGTCGGGGTTAGGGCACACTTACTGAGCTGGTTATAAGAGGTCACTTGGGAGAAAGGTGTCTAACGGCGTGTTCCATCGGGCTCATGTGCGTGCATGCGTCCGCCCTCTTGGGAAAATAAGACGTTGTGACATCAGTCGATATAGCTATGCATCTTGGAAGTAACGGGATTGCCACTTTAGAAAGTGATACATCCTACTGTGCGGCCAACACGGGTATCTACAGGTTAGGGAGCCGATCGATTAGGGTAGTTATTCGTGTACATCTAGTCTCACTTGTTTAGGATCCTGTTATTATCGTTGGGGGTAACACCCGTCAGTTCGTTGGGCTACCTGTTATTGTATGGGGTAAAACCTCTCACTAGAAGTACACCTAAGTTTGCCATCTTGTACTTGTTAGGATCATCTTGTTTCGATTATACTAGTATTGGGGTAGAGGGAGAAAAGTATTAAAAAAACGCATAGCATGTTCTGTTCCTTTTATCCTGTTTAACTTGTTATGCCTTATAACACCGTTATCTCTCTCCAACTCATATACCTATCGTGATTCTTTTAATTATTTATATGCTAAAAGTAACTGGACTCGCTAGACTTATGTCTGACTCATTTTTTTCCTCTTCTTTCTTTTCTGTCCCGTCCCCCCAAGGTTTTCATGATGGGAATACTCAAGCTTGATCAAGATTCGTCTTTTTCACTTAGAGATACTTAGATGAACTGCTTGATTTAGTACCTTCTCCACTATGGTTATATTTTGGGAATTATGCTTCTGTTGTTATTGTACTTTGATGATGTTAGTACAAGACACATGATTTAAGTTGATGTACCGGGTATCTATGTATTTCAGACTTATGATGTAACAATGTTTTAAACAACGATGTTTTCTGCTTAACAAAATTTTAAATTCCGCTGTTATTTTATATCTATCTTGTAATGTTTCTGTTTTTGTTTACCTATAACTCTTCACAAAACATAATGCATTCTCTTATAGAGTGACATTAACAAACGCGTGGTGTCACAAATCTCGACAATTTTGCCACATAAAATCCTTCTAATGCTCTACTGTAGGACGCGACCATGTTGAGACAATCAATTCCTCGGTCTATTATCGGTAATACCCCTCTCTCTCCCTTGCTGGCTTGTCGTCATAAGATCAAGTCTAAAACTGGGTTTGGCAGTGTTGTTATGGAAGTTGTTGGATATTGTGGTGTACATTCTGGCGGTGTAGATATTGGTGTAGCCGCCATCGAGCATTCTGTTGCTCCAGTAATTGTTTCCCATATGATTAGTTTTGGGTTCAATGATATTAGTAATGTCAATGTTGAGTCAGTTGGTAATTATTCAAATGTCACAAATGTAGCTTGTTTAACTGACCCTGATGGTCTTGTTGCTTCATTGCCTAGAAAATGGGCCTCATTATTTAATTCTCTACCCCACTCCGTTGGCATCTTTAAACCTGTAGTTTTTGAAACCGCCGTTAGTAAGGGAGTTAGTATCCTTTAGGGTAAGGTAGTTCATGAGGGAGAAATTTTATGATTTTATTTCCCTATTCGATTTTTCCTTGACTCCTCCCCACCTCCTTATGATGTTGTCCGTGCCCGATGCCTCAAATTTGGCATTCGAAAGGTAGACTTCATGTTCAACACTTTAACACTATATTCTATTTCAAATTTGCAAATAACTAAGATAAACTGAGAGCTCTTGAAACTAATCCTCTCATTATAGCGGGGAAACCATTTATAATAACTCCATGGAATCATGGGTTTGACAAAGCGAGAGAGCAAGTGTTATTTATTATAGTCTGACTACTTTCACACATACTCCTTCCAGCCTACACATGTTGATTGGCTTGAAATAGCCAGCTATACTGATTGGTGAGTTTAAATGCTTTGATGCTTCCATAGTTTCTCTAAAGGGTATTCATTATACAAGAGCTCTTATAGAAATCACTCCAATTATACCTTTACCCTCTAAGTTGCTTGCTAGTGCTGAAGGTGGCATTGAGGTAGAAGTTGACATCTAATATCAATGGAATCCAAATATATGTACCACTTGTAATTCTTCCAGTCACACGACGACCTCTTGTTCCATTCATACTATCCCTGCACTTGCGCCTCCTCCTACAATCCCCTCCCTATATTAATTACGAAATTGGTTCCTAAGCCCAAACATGTTTCACCACATATCTCTCCTACTGTTATTATTAATCTAGCGCATTATGGTGTTCACCTTTAGATATTATGGTGGCTCCTTCTATTCCTTCTCTTGATGAGTTCAATGACTGAGATTCTTTTGGGTGACCTTATATTCGCAATGGAACTGATTTAGATACCGTCCATCTGAGTTTGCATGTTTGTTTCCGAGAAAGCAGGAGAATCGAGAAGTCTTATGTACCAAATTGAGGGTGAGGGCCTTATCTTGGATAAGAAGGGTACTGAGGGCTTGAACAATTGGCAACTTTTTCTTGATGCATCATGGGACAGGAAACATCTCTATTATGCATATTCTATATCTTATCTGCATAACCTTGCTTCTTGTTTTATTAAAGTTAGGCCCATCAATGGCCCAAGTACTGATGCAGACATCAGTTTAAACATGTAAGGTTAGTTCCTTCTAGTTAGTAGTTTAGACGTAGTTGTTTATCTCCTGTTTTTATCGTGTTTGTTAATGTTATGGAGTATGTTCCTTAACAACTAGTGGCCTGGCCACTTTAAAATCAGTTAGTAGCCAGACAATCTGCCTAATTCTTGTTTTTTAATGTATTTGTTAATTGTTGTAATGAAAAGTGGGCGGACCACTATAAAAATAGGTTGACCTTGCTAAAAATGTATGATGATCATTATGGTGGAATCTAAGTTTAGTCCAGTATAATTCACAATATACTCTAGAATTTATCTTAAAAAATGTTAAGGTTGTTCGCAAGAATAAATTTATTTATATAACAATCAAAATACATGTGATTTATATTCTCTAGTTCAGATTACCAAAAAAAATAGCAGTTAAAATCTTTTCATTTTTAGAACTTCTATTCATTCGGTTTATCATGCAAAATTAGCTACTTATGAATTTTAGCTTTTCGTAGAGCGTTAAATTTCCAAAAATAGTTAAAAAAAATCAATCTAACCCCCTAAAATTTCATAAAATTGTAAAATGAATGTGAAGTACCTAATAAAAAAATAATGTCACTTTCAATGTCAATAATATAAAACTCTAACTTAGCACGTAATAAGGCATTTTATAAAAGTAATGCCCTTTAACATGCAACCAAAACGAAAATCTCAAGCAAAAAATAAATTCATTCTATGAATGCCATAGATTAATACATTTTTAAAATTGCAAATATTGTACAATTCCTTAAATTCCACTTTTGAGTGGAATAACTGAAATTCAGCTATCATGCCAAAAAGAAGTATTACTATTAGAATGAACAACAATATTAATAACTAAATTATGAACATTAAAATATAATATAATTGATTTCAAAGGTGTGACGTATTATTAAAATCGCTTATTGTGTTATGATTTAAATTATAAGAACTACCATGTGCCATTGATTAGAAATTGTTTATTTCCATTACACATTCTCATTAATATCATTAATTTTCAAATTTGTTTACCTAATAAAGAAATATTTAAATTATGCAAATCTATTATTCCTAATCCTCTCTTGATTTAGGTTTACGAACCATTTTCTAGTTAACCAAGTATAAGATCTATAAACAAGATCAACCTCATTCCATAATAAATCTCTTCTAATCTTATTAATTTTATTAGTAACCCAATTTGGGGGGCAAAGGTAAAATGACATCCAATAAGTATGTAATACGGATAAAATCAGTTTAGACAACACCACCCTACCTGCTCTTGATATTTATCTACCATTTCATTTAGATAACATATTATTAATTTTGTCTAGTATTATTATTTAATCATCTTGTTTAAATTTTTGAGGCCTAATTAAGAAACTTAATATTATATATTGAGTATCGTAGTTTTACCATTCAAAGAATTTGCAATTTGAATTTCTAAATATTAATTTCATTTAAAAAAAGTACATAGCTTTTATCAAAATTAATCTTCAAATTAGATAAAAATTAAAATTATATATTTGTGTAAATGAAATGTAAAAATCATGATATTGGACTTTGTCTCAACATTCTATATTAATGGGTCTTCTCTTGGCTCAAAAACTGGATTAACATTTACCCCTCGAAATACAGTTTCATTGTAAGCAATCTATGTTCTAGTCTAGCCTATCCTCAAGTTTTGTGGATTAGTTGATTTATCCATAGTAATTAGCCTTTATGAAGAGTTTATACCTAACTGGTCAATTACTGGCTTGAGTTTTAAATCTAAACCTCACATTTATCAACGATCTTTGATTTTTTGAACCAAACTTTGGAAGATATTCTATGATCAAGCAAAATTAGGTATCTTGATTGATCAGTACTGATCCACGAGATACAGATTAGTGCTGATCCATTTACTTAGAAAAAATTTCCTTCTCTATTTATTTCGATCCGGTCCATTCTGCTTTTAACTTTGCCTTCTCTGTTTATTCAAAGCATTCGATTATAGATTCTCGAGCCTGATCCAACTATTTCCGCTACTCTGTCATCTTCTACCACTATTGAACATCTCATGGGCTTCTTGACGTAGCCATCTTATCGAGCCATCGTTCACCCATCTAGATCTACCTCTAGTTTCTCAGTTCATCCTAAACCCTAGGTCCAATTAACTTGATCCATTCCATCACATCTGATGATTTCTCTTATCATCTAACAGTTATCATGTGCCCTAGTACCTCTTAATCTGACGCTCTGAATTGCCTGCACGCTAGGTTTTAGATTGACTTTATTACTGAAACCTCGGGTTTTGTAACATTTATGCCTTGACTTCTTAGGGTCTTGTCATGGCGTTTGAACTTGAACTTAGCCCTATATGGCTTTCTCGGTGAGTTCTAGACTTGGTTGATGATTTAATACCAATTGGATAAGAATTTAAATAACTCTAAATTTAAAATGATAAAGCTTCATTTTGTATGTGCACTTCTTGAAGATGAGGGTGAACTTGAATTCTAATCCAATTCTAACTTTGATTTAGACATGAACATGGACCAGATTCAATCTAAAACTGACTTGCATGTGATTAATTAGGACTTGAACATACTACATTAATCATATAATAGCGTAGTTGCCTATAACTGATTTAAGAACAAACAAGCCTGAAAATTAGAACTAAGCTTCCATGCCTAAGACTTATTGTTTGAGATCTCCTATAATTATCACTTCCCAAGTGAATTTATCCAAGTTTGGGCTATCGAGTGAAGCATGATCGAGTTTCGGTCCATAGTTTTCTTCAAATTGCATTTACATGTCTAATTGTTCTTAAAACAGAGAGCTTCCCATGCCATTTTATGCAACAGATTCATTGTCAATTCCTTGAATCAATAATAAATAAGTTTGAATAAAAGAAATAATATAGACATTTTATATAGGCTATTCAATGAGAAGGTCTCATTCGACTTCAATCACTTAGATAAAGCACTGCACTTATCCATGGTCGATGCTTGGAATTCAATTTAGCAAGACATGTCGATCTCCTTTTGAATTTCAAATGTTTTCTGATAGGTAAATATTTAGGAGTCGAATGCAGATGCATGTCTTGAACACAAGCTTCCTTGTGTGAAATGACTTCGTGACACCAGATTCATTTACAATTTAGAGAAGGGGTTTATCTCACTTCGTAGAGGAGTTTACTTCTGCTTTTCCATCTTCATCTATTCATACGGGAGCTTTAACTCATTTTCCAATTGAGGAAGCCATGATTATGGGAAGTTCGGTGATTGACGTGTGTTGACCTATGTGAGAATCATTCCTTACTGGCCAGAAAGGCATGCATTGATCGTCACTCTCTGATTGCTTCATAATGCTTGCTTGCAATTTGGAATTCCATAAAGGGACATGCAATAACCATCAAACGACGACTATGTTGATCAGCCTCCATCTGATTATACCACCTACCATCGCTTTATTTGTATAAATGATGCCATTCATCTATTCATTACTTCCTTATGGACGGTCCTTCAAGAGATAAGGAATGCCCCTTTCCATAGACACCCAAACGTCTATGCCATGGTGACATGTCTTTTCACGCTGTTTATGCGAAGTTTCAGACTTCTACTTTCATTTCTGTAGCTTTATCATTTCCTTTTATCCAAGAGAATACATGACCATCACTCCTTAATTTTCATTGAAGCACAACAAAATCATAAGATTGTTCTGAACCTATCCAAACAGTTGTTCGCTTTCACAAATCGGTTCTTCTTCTTTTGATGCCCGGAGGGGTTTGATAGGTTATGGACTCATGGCGGTGAGTGCTTGAGTTTTAGTATTAGAATTAGCTTGAACCAAAAATTTGAAATTTTAACCCTACCTGGTTTTTCTCACCTGCTTGCTCAATTAGTGAGTGATGTCGTTCATCAGGCTACCCAAGTTTGAGAGTAGTTCTAGTTCCACAGAGAGAGAAAGGAACCTTTTGTTGTAAGATGAGTATCTCCACTTATTCGGACTTCCCCATCATGTGAGGTTGATGTTTCCTAATGAAGTCTCAATTCTTATCCATTCTAGGATTGAGACTCGCTACACTTGAGGCACTAGAACAGCAGCTTCCTTAGAGGGGGGTCTGTCGCGATAATCACGCAAAGATGAGAGCTCTGGCAATCAAGCTTAGGTGGAGACCGGTGATCGTGTAAGGAGGTCATCAATCCTGTTAGGAATTGAGAAGATGGTGTTGATGAAAACAACCTTTTTTAACTATAACTATTATAAAATATATACTGACACATTTATCTAGATCTGTGCAGTAATGCCCCACTATTACAATTCTATATTCTCACTATATCGTGTAGTGGAATTCTGCCGCTATGCTATTTCCAAATAGCCTCTAAATTAGTATTTCTGCTTTAAGCACTACTATATTACTATATTCCCAAGATATCCAATCATTCAACTATATTCCATTATTCCCACTATATGCTCTATAAAAGAAATGAATTAAAGGATGAATTTTGTAGTTTGTACATTTAAAATTTGTATTATTAATTTTTTTAATACCACTATTCTTTGGTCTTCAATTATGAAGATTCAGTTAATTAACAACAACAAAATATCCGGGATTACCATCATTGGGTATATCATCTATACCGATTACGTATGGTCTCATACATTTGGGAATTTGCATGAAGTAGTAATCTTAACTATATTGTTATTGTTGTCACAAGATTTATCCATCATTCCTAGCGTCTTTACGTAAGATGGAACCGAATTAAGATTTTGAGATACAAGACAATGATGCCTCCACATATTCAAAGTAATAATGATCTTGTTAATCGACTTATCGTTTTTTTAAGATCTTCCCTTTTCAATACAGCGAACAAGGGAGGAAGACTCTTAAATACTGGTTGTTCGAGGAAATGCTAGTAATTTCAAATTTTATTGCATATCAAGTGTAACAATCCAGGTTTTTTGGTACCCATTGCAGCTTATTTGTAATATGTTTTGAGATTTAAACAGTAAGGAAGGTCAAATTATAAGTTTAAATGCCAAATTCGTAAGACCTAGTAACGTATGTCAAAATTTGGGAGTTTACTAGAAATTGTATTTTGGAATAAGGGAACTCAAATTATGAAGTAGGGGAATTTGTTCCAACTTGTTTTCGTTAAACAAATCTAAGATGATAGTAATAAAGTTGGCAGAGTTTTATAAATTATGTTTAATATATTTATTATTTATTTAATGTAATAATTATTAATTATTAAGTGACAATCTTTTTGGTTGTTAAAGTGGGTAATAAAACTATAGAGTATTGATTTGGAATAAATGAGTGCTTTGTGTAGAATAATGTGTTTGAGCAAAAAAGATGAAACGTGTGGTTGTATAAGTGTAAATAAATATAAGTATGGATAATAAAGTTTAATTTTTTTTGTAAAATAGTAGTTAAGATAAAACAATCATCGATAAATTTTATTGTGTTATAATGCAATAAATGTGTATAATGAATTTTTGTAGTAAGATTGTGTTTTTTTTTTGAGTTGTAAATAAATTGGAAAATGTAAGTAGATGAAAATAAATATTCATGTGCTAAAATATTTTTTAATAGGATTGTACAAATTAAATAGTGTCATGTAATAAGGTGCGTACAATTCTAGATTTTAAATTGTAAGATTTATGCATAATAGTTTAAATTGTATAATCTGGTTGTAAAATATTAATCTTGTGCCAATGTTTTCATTCGTGTTTTAAAAGACTTAAGAATCTTTAGACTTGTTGCATATAATTTTTGGTAGGTCTAAATATTGTGTTTTAATGTTAAGAATGGAGAAAACTAGTGTTACTTTGTGTTGGGTGATAAGTATAAAAATTTGCACCACCTTAGTCTTGTAACACTTGGGTTAATTGGTGTTATATGGGTGAAATACAAGCCCAAACTGATTGATAATTTATCTGGAAAGGGAGAAAAGTGTTATACGCACATTTATTTCTCAATACCACTCCTTCCTACTCTCTTTCTTCTTTTGATAGTGAAAATCCATGGCCACTTCTTTTCTCCATAATTCCTAAATTAAAATCTCTCCTTAAATCAATAGTAGAAAGAGTGTTAAATTTCTTCTCTCTTCCACTAGTTAAGACTAAGCTGGAGAATTAGCATCACTTTCCAAAAAGCTGGAAGAAGAAAGTTATGTAGCTTTCAAGTTTTGCATGTCTGAGAAATCTACGACTGTATGTTCCTAAGGCCCAAAGCTATCATTTTGCATGCAAAATCGAAATTTTCTCTCCTCTAAACACAACAAGGTGAGTTGTTACACTCTCTTCTTCTACCTTAAAATTTTCCTTATGGTTTTTCTTGAATTTGTTTGGTTTTTTGTTTGATGATAATTCAATGTTGCTTAATTTGGTTTCAGTAACTTGCAATCTCCAACCCTTACCTGCTTTGACCTTTCAGACCTTATAGTTCTTGCTGGTTTTGAGTGGTTTTTTTAGTCTAATGTATTAGTATCCATATTGTTGCACGTCAATTTTAAGATGAGTTTGATTGCTGCACGCCAAATTTGAACATGGAATAGAACTCAAACCTAGAGAAATTCGCGTCCGTATGTCAACCCATGATGCACGTTGGGTCGTCCTAATGGTTGACCAAGGCATTGGCAGGTCGACCTAAAGGTCGACTGTAGTGTATTTCTCGTCGGCCCAGATGCTTGAGCAACTGGGCCTATTGATGTCTACTTCTGTTGTTTTCCAACACCTTGATCTTAGTTTCAAATGCTGATTTTGAGTAATTTTCTGGTTGTTATTGATGAACTTTTGTTTTGAGACTGATATGGTTTCATAGGCTTATCATTAGCGAATACTCGTGTTAAGCCGAATCTCGTATTTTATATTTTTTGGGTGTGAATCATATGTAATATTTCTTGAATTCTTTCATGTGATTCTCTAACATGAAACACATTCTATTTAATGGTTTTAAATTAAAAAAATACATATATAATGACTTTGAGATATGGAATTTTTATTGTTTTGTTTCCTAAATAAAACGTCTCAAGGCAATAGTATATACGCTATTTTCCAATATATAAGAGTTTTCAATGAATTAAAACAAGTGGTTTCAGAATGGTTTTATAATGCGTTTTCTCAAATTAAAGTATATTTTCCTATAAACCACACATTTTTGCACTCTCCGATAAGGCATGATTATGATAAAACGCTATCGTAAACCTCGTGGTATAGGACATGTAGGTATATATGACCGATTAATTGTAGATTCATACAGTTGGAGCTATTATTCCTTGTGTTCTGTTGTTCGTTCTTATGTTTACCTATGATTTCTAGTGTGGAACCAACTAGCAAGTAGTAAGCCAGTAGTGAGAACGTACAATATGGGACACATAGTTAACATTATTCGGCGTTACTAACTGAAACATAGTCATGTTGTTTAGCCAGTACTGGACCTTCGGGTCACTCCTGTGGTTCTTATGGACCTTCGAGTCAATCACATTGTAATCCAACCTTTAGGTCAATCATTTTGTAATCTGTCCTTCAAGTAAATCATGTTGGATATAGTAACCCTCATGTTGATATTAGTGTTGGTTATGTCTTTTGAGCCATCCTGTTGTTAGCACGTGCATGCATATCTTCGTCTTGCCAATCATGTTGTTGGATCCAAATCATGTTGTTTCTGTGTTTTGTGGATATTTACGAATTCACCATTTTTGTGGTGACTATTATTATATACATACATAGCTTCGAGCTATCGAAGGGTTTGTGTGTATATGGTGATTTCATTTCTATGGTTTGAACTCTTAAATGAGTTCTCAGTTTCAATGATTCATGTGATTTCAATGATTCTTATGATTTCTATTATTCTTGTGATTTTTGTGATCTTTGAGCCTTTCATCTCGTGCTATGTGTTTCCAAGTGTAATTACCCTAATCATGGAGTTTGGTTTAATTGTACTAAAGGAAAGATATGAGTCAGTGTTTGTGTTCTCCTTAGTACCATGCATATTAATCATGTGGAGTTATATATATTGAGAAATCTATTAACCTAAGTGTATGGTATTCCTTTTTGATGGAACGAAATAAGTGCATCTGTGCTTCTAGTAAATCTGTGGTTTCAAGATTCCTTTTCTTATGAAAAAGGAGTTTAAGTCTACTTGATATTTTATTTTAGTTATCATTATTATGTTAAAGCCAGACTGGCCCATGAATTTATACTCTGGTCAGACCAAGTTATTTTAGGTTAAAGTTTGCTGATATTTATGAATTCACCATTTTTGTGATGACTATTATTATATATACATAGCTTCGAGCTATTAGAGGGTTTGTGTGTATATAGTGATTTCATTTCTATGGTTTGAACTCTTAGATAAGCTCCCAGTTTCAATTATTCATGATATTTCATTGATTCTTGTGATTTATGTGGTTCTTGTGGTCTCTGAGCCTTCCATCTTTTGTTAAGTGTTTCCAAGTGTAATTACCCAAATCATGGAGTTTGGGTTATTTGTACTAGAGGGAATATCTGAGTCAGTGTTCGTGTTCTCCCTAGTTACCCACATATTAATTATGTGGACTTATATATATATATATATATATATATATATATATATATATATGCATGTATGTATGTATGTATGTACGTACTATTAACCTAAGTGTATGATATTACTTTTTGATGGAAAGGAATCATCGCATCTATGCTTCTAGTAAGTTCATGATTTTAAGATTCCTTTCTTATGAAAAAGGAGTTTAAATCTACTTGATATTTTATTTCAGCTATCAGTATTATGTTAAAGTCAAACTGGCCCATGAATTTATACTTGGGTCAGATCGAGTCACTTCTGGTTAAAGTTTCTGTTGACTTGAGGTTAGTTAATCCATCATGGACTATCTCTTATGAAGCTATTACCTTAGTAATGTAGTCGCGTATTCGTGTCATGTGTATTCATTCTTTTGGGAGTATTTTGTATATGTACGTGGTTTATTTTAAAACCATTCGAGTATGTTTCACATATATATTGTATTCTATTATTATTCCTATATGTAATCTATTATGTGATCAGCGATCCGTAATGTGTTGTAGTTTGTTTTGAAAACGATTTTTAGCCATCATAATTTTATATTAGATGAATTGAGTACGTTGATCCACCCGAGGTAAGGAAAAAAATATACTACCAATTAACATATTTAATATTCGTCAAATAGAAGATAACGAGCGGTCGCTTCTAACCAGCCCTATTATCTGTTATAATAAACAATATTACAATGTAATTCTCTTTATTAGGGTGGATCTAGTGGTGGGGCATCAAATTTTGGTATCAGGGCAAAAATTTGAATAAAGTATGATGGATATGGAATAGAACCAAAATAGTACACGTGTTATAACATGGAAGGATAACAATAGTATCTACATTTATTACTTTCATTATTGTCCTTATTTCGTGCTCCCTATCTGTTGAGTCACGTGAAAATCTTAGCTTCATGAATATGCCTAGGAATATCTTTCATTCTGTAGTATCCTATGAGTTGTATTCCATTATTTATGGCTTATCCTTATGGACATTTCCATCCTTCTAAGTTCTTTCAATATTCTAAAATCTTGGGTTTAAAAGTCTAAGGGAATTTTAAATTATCCTTTTGAGTATGGTTGAAAGTCGAGTTAATGGATAATTGCGGGAAATGAATTAAATCCAAGATATTATAAGTGGTATATATTTTGAGATAAAGAATAATAATTTGTGAACAACCAGAGTTGAGCAGCGAAAGCAAGAGAATTGTTTTGGTTATGCTAAATTTATGTATTTATAAATGGAAGTAAAGGGATGGTATAAGAATAATTAATTTTTGAGACTTAGGGTTGTATTGAGTTCTTTATTTAAATATAAATCAACAGTATTTGCAAATATAAGTATAAAGTGTAATATTAAGTAAACCCAAAAATCTAATATTGTCTTTGGTGTTGAAGTGCCCGTTGGGCATTTTAAGGAAATCTGATCGACGCATCTAATCAACGTTCTTGATAAGAATTTCTTAAATGCTTGTACGAGACGTTCGATCATATTACTTTGTGTATAATAAATTAAACTTTTTGGGAGAGTAATGGAAAATATTCATGAGAATGGTATCAAACAACAGTATCAAATAGGCATAATGGATTAGAATGGTAAGATAATAACGATTTTATATCAACATTGCAGCCAAATAACGAGATGAATAGTGATAAATGGGTGGTTTAATATTATCTGAAATGAACAAAAGAATTATTTAATGAGAATTTTTTCTTTGAAAAGTTTGAGAAAATAAATATTAGTGTTTCATGAATCAAAAGTGTTTTTTAAATTTGTAACTATCTTGAAGATAAGAACTATTTTTGTAATACACACTCGTATAATTGAGTGTAAAGAATAGCTGCAACCATTAAGTCGATAATATGAAATGGTAAATGGCGAAGCTAATTGATATCACAATCAAGTTAGCAGCCATTGTTCAGAGAAACTAATATAAAATTGATGGCATAGAAGTATTTTTATTGATTAGAAATCAGATGAAGATGGGTGTGTACTCTAAATAATTTGCTACGTGAAATATATGTTATAATAATTAAATCACTATGGTATGCCATTTGGGATGAGAATTTAAAACATTCGTAAATTGAGTACTAAAAAATTTAAAACTCTACTATTTTAAGTGGTTACTAGAGAGATAGAGTTTGAGCAATTATGTGGTTGTCAACTTAAGTTAGAAGTTTCTAAGTTATAATTTAAGTGATGTCATTGGAAAATTTTATGTAAATAATTTAGCTAAAGGAAATTGAGAGGACGCAATTTCCTTAAGGGGGAGTCAGTAACAACCTGAGTTTATGGGTACCTAGGGCGGGCTGTTTGTAACCTATTTTTGGATTCAAACAGTAAGAAAGATCAAATTACAAGTTCAAAATCCAAGATCATATGATTTAGTAAGATAAGTAGGTTAAAATTTGGGAGTTCATTAGGAAGTGTGTGTAATGGTATAAAGGAACTTAAATTTCGAGGTAGAAGAATTTTTTCGAACATGTGTTCGTTAAACAAATTTAAGATGATAGTAATAAAGTTAGTGGAATTTTATGAATTAAGTTTAATTGATTGTTTATTTAATGTAATAATTAGTATAAAGTATAAAAGTTTGAAGTATGGATATGTAATCAATATTTAAATGCGTGCTTTGTGCAAAATAAAGCTTTTGAGCAAAAATGATGAAATGTGTGGTTGAATAAATGTAAATAAATATAATTTTAGAGAAATAAGTTTGGAAAACTTTCTAAAGTGGAAGTTAAGGTAAAATAAGCTTTGATAAATTTTGTTGTGTTATATTGCTATAAATTGCAATATATGTGCAAAATGGATTTTTGTAGCAGGGTTGTGTTTTGTTAAGTTGTAAGTATATAGGAAAATGAATGTATGTATGTATATGTATGTATTTATATGTATATATATAAAAATCAATACTCATGTAGTAAAATAATTTTTAACATGATTGTACAGATTAATTTGTGTCATGTAATGGGGTTGTACAATTCTAGAATTAAAAAATGTACGTTTTTGCATAATAGTGTAAATTGTACTATTTGGTTGTAAAATATAAATCTTATGCCAATGTTTTAATTTGAATCTTAAAAGATTTAAGAATGTTTAGAATTTTTGCATATAATTTTTGGTAGGTCTAATTATTATGTTTTGATGGTAGGAAGGGAGAAAACCAGTGTTATTTAGTGTTAGGTGACAGGGATAAAAATTTGCAACACCTTAGTTTTGTAACACTTGGGTTAACTGGGTATTGGATGGGTAAAATACAAGACAAACCCATTGGGAATTTATCTCGAAAGGGATAAAATAATTATATGACACTTTTATTTTTCATTACGTCACATCTTCCTCTCCTTCTTCTTTTGATAATAAAAATCCATTATCACTTCCTTTCTCTTTAATTCTTAAATTAAAAGCTCTCCTCAAATCAATAGTAGAAAGAATGTTAAATCTCCTCTCTCTTCCACAAATGAAGACTAAACTGGAGAATTAACATCACTTTTTGAAAATTTGCAAGAAGAAAGTTCTTTAGCTTGTAGTTTTTTCCATGTCTGAGAAATCTATTGCTCTAAGTTCCTAAGGCTTAAAGCTATCATTTTGCATACAAAACCAAGATATGTCTCTCCTCTAAACTAAGCAAGTTGAGTTATTACACCCGTTCTTTCTAGCTTAAACTTTTCCTCTTGTTTGTTTGTTTGTTTGTTGAATTTTCTTGGATTTGTGTGTGATGATAATTTACTATAACTTAATTTGGGTTTAGTAACATGCCAGTCTCTAACCCTTGTCTGCTTTGACCTTTGAGACCTTATAACTTCTCCATTTCTTGTTGATTTTGAGTGATTTTTGTTTTAGTCTAATGTGTGAGCATCCATGTTGTTGCATTTCCAGTTTAAGCTGAATTTTATCTTCGAAGGGTTGCCAAATCAGTGCCCAAAGTTGAGCATGGAACAAAAGTCGGATCTGAGGAAATTCCCATCCCTAGGTTGACCGGTGATCCACGTTGGGTGGACCTAATGGTAGACCTACGCATTGGCAGGTCGACTCAAGTGTATTTATGGCTGACCTAGGTGCATGAACCACATGTTCTAATTGTTGTGTGCTTCTGTTGATTTCCAGCACTTTGATCTTACTTTTGATTGCTGATTTTAGGTAATTTCTTAGCTATTATTGATGAACTTTTGTTGTGAGACTTATATGATTTCATAGGCTTATCATTATCTAATGCTCGTGTTGATTCGAATCTCGGATTTTATAGTTTTTGGGGTGAATCATGTGTAATATTTCTTGGATGCTTTCATGTGATTCTCTATCATGGTATATTTAATAGTTTTAAATAAAAACTTTTACATATATGATAGTTTAAAACAAGGGATTTTTATTATCTTGTTTTCTAAATAAAATTGCTCAAGGAAATATTATATAGGCTATTTTCCAATATATAAGAGTTTTCAAAGTAATAAAACAAGTGTTTTCAAATTGGTTTTACAGCACATTTTCTCAAATTAAAGTATATTTTCTTATTTAAAACCACACGTTTTTGCACCCTTCGAGAAGGTTTTATTGTGATTAAACGATAGCGTAAACCTCGTGGTATGAGACGCGAAGGTATATAAGTATGGTTAACTACAGACTCGTCTGATTGAAGTTGTTATTCCTTGTATTTTATTGTGCTTGCTTGTGTTTCCTATTACTTCTAGTATGGAACCGAATAGTAGGTAGTAAATCCGTAGTGAGAACGTGTGGTATGGGACGAACTGTTACGACTGAAAGTTGTGAGATATTCGTGTTGTTTAGCTAATATTAGACCTTATGGTCACTCTTGCGGTTCTTGTGGACCTTTTGGGTCAAACATTTTGTATTATGATCGTTAGGTCAATTATGTTGGATAGGGTACCCCTCATGTTGATATTAGTACTGGCAATGACTTTGATCTGTGATGTTGTTAACACATGCAAACATAGCTTCGGCTCGCTAATCATGTTGTTAGATCCGAATCATGGTGTTTCTGTGTTTATGTTGTTCGCTGATCCATCGTGGACTGTCTCTTTTGAAGCTATTGCCTTAGTTGTGCAATTATGTATTCATGTTATGCATATATTCATTCTTTCGGGGATATGTTTTATATGTATGTCGTTTTTTTAGAAAGCATTCGAGTACGTAGCGCACATTTCTGTTGTATTCTATTGTTGTACCCATATATAATCTATTATGTGATCTACTATCTATTATGTGTTGTAATTTTTTTTGAAAATGATCCTTAGCCACCAAAATTTTATATTATATGAATTGAGTACATCGATAAACCTGAGGTAAGGAAAAAATATACAAACAATCCAGTATAAAATACTCGTCTAGTGGGAGATCACGAATGATCACTCCTAATCAGCCCTATTCTCCGCTCTAGTAGACAGTATTACTTTGTAATGCTCTTCATTAGGATGGATCCCAGGATGGGACGTCAAATCAAGTCTCACGTTATCAGGAGATTCATCGCACTTTCATTTCGATGCTTGGATTTCAGGAAAGTCCAGAAAATCAGGATTTGAATGATGCAATGTGGAAGAGGTATAAGATAACCGCTTCCAATAAGAATCTGTGATAGTAAGAGTATGAAACCAAGTGAATGTCCGAATTCTAGAAGCATATGTGCACATGGTAGTCCATTTACGTGCCATAAAACACAACCGAATTTTTTGATACTCAAGTCGATATTTGAAATGGCACACGGTTCATGTACTAGTATTTTAAGCGTCTTATGTGGTACAAATCCCAAAAAAAAAAAATTATTAGTTCACTTTGAAATCTATGCATTATCCTAGATGTACTTATTTCAATGCATGTTTGATTACAACTAATTCATTTTCTTAACAAAGATGTGCACTTGTCAAACATTGTACGCAACTCCCAGTAGTTGAATCAAAGTACAACTTTAAAAAATGATGTGCACTTCTAACCATACTACTTAACACATTATCATAGTGCCTCATTTTATTGGTCCAGGCCAAAACAAGTATCTCCTTATAATTACTAAAACAAATTTTTTGTTACATACGTGATATACTTCTTTGTTTCAAAAGCCATAAATCACGAAATGAGTTTAAGTTCCAATGGTATTCTTCTTTGAAAAATGAGTTTATCACATTCATCCAAGCTTCCTAAAAAGGTTCATGCTCTTTTTTACTTCCTCATCATCTATTACCGCCTCTTTGTCCCCAATCAACGCCCGTTTCATTTTTATAAAATTGGCTTTACAGTTTGCTTGAACATTATTTGAATTTTGCTAAGCATAAAGAATGTGTTGTGCCGTTGGAAACATAGTAATTACAACATTTGAAAGAGTAATTTCGGCATCTATGATAATAACATCTAAATTTGTTTTTTCGATGACACATTCTAACACATTTAAGAGCCTATATATATATATATATATATATATATATATATATATATATATATATGATTTTGTAGTCTTATGTCTAATAAAAGCTAGTGCAATGGTAAAGGATGGCTCCATTGAATTTTGCGATACCATATGAAAACATTGTAACTTGTATTGACTCCTTTTGAATGTGTAACCCAGAACCAAAATTTGATGAAAACATTAAGCTAGAAAAACAAATTTAGGATGACTAAAGAACAAGTCGAAAAGTTTGTTGGTTGTACTATTAGCTTTATGATGTATAGAATAATGATGACTAGAAACCAATTTCATAAATTGCTACATAATCGAACTACCTTCATTGTTTTGAAGTTTAAGTTTCACTTTCCCATTATAGAACTCCCTTATTGTTGATTGGTTTTCTAAGTTGTCCATTTTTATAGCAATTAAAACATTTCATCGCCAAACATTACTATTTTTCATTATTTCAATGGTCTTAACTCCATGATTTTCCAACCTCGCTACATATGGATGTATGGTTAATACATTAGGAAGCATGCGATTGTGGCGTCCACTATTTACACTCAATACCCCTTTTCCATCTTTTGTACAACATACACTTAAATCAAATGGATATTCACATTTTCTATTTCTCGATCTTCTTCATTTATGCTGTGTTTTGGAACCTGACTCTTTGCCTTATGATCAATATTACTCTCCACTTCTTTCATATGGTAGAACCATGCATAAGCCTTTTCCATGAGCTAACATATTTCTCATTCTAGTTCCTTTTATCACAACAACAAAATTTACACTAATTCTAAGTTCCATGCACTAATCTCATATGCTTTCCTTTGAATAAAGTGACTTCATCATAAAACAATAACATTGCTCAAAACAACATAAAACATATATAACTAAAATATTTTTGTTGTACCTCAACTATCGTGAAATGACAATATAAATCAGGGTAATTGTAATGCGATAGAGCCATTTTCTCTTTTACATTCTCATTACCATCATCATCTTAAAAAATATTGCTGTTGTTTTCATCTTTTTTGTTGTCACTATTGTCATAGTGTTCAAGTTCGTTGCAATTGTCCTCTTCATCCAATTCATTCTACAAATCATTATCAATTATCTATAAAGCAGTTCAACTTAGAAACTCTACATAGTTGCAAATGAAAACCAAATTCGACAACAAAATGTTATGTTTAGGTTGTAAAAACAGCTACTAACATCCTTACACATATAATAATTTTAATCGATAAACACAATTACATCATATTTGTTCCTTGAACAAAGTAATCTGTTGAGTCATGGCCAATTATATTGCATAAAAATGGCAGCACAAACTCATCATTTTTAACCACCATGGGACCAAATTCACTGGACCTTAATATGGAAAATTTTAAAATTCTAGGACCCTGGTTCATGAAAAAACGTACTAACTTAAAGATTGTCTTGTTGATTACATACGATAAAACATTCGCTTTCTTTAGTGGGGATCATGCTGTTTTCTTTCTCCTTTATATAATCAGACAATTATTTCTCAGGTTTCCTCCATTGAATTTTACTAGTACATGTTACTATAGCAACAAATCATCCTAAATAATTGAAAGTGGTAATTCGGTTATAGGTTAATATACTATCAGGGAGAACTATTTTTAACAGTACACCTCACAGTAATACAAAAAAAATCACCTTTTATCCAAAATGGGAGTGTCGTTAACAATAGCTAAATAAAGCACTCCCGTACTGCAAATGTCCTTTAATCAATTCAATACTTGTTAACTATCTTAACATCTTTGGCTTAATCTTGTCTAACACTAGTCGTAACAATTAATGGAAGTTCTAAAATTCCAAAGTGTAAAGATTATAGAACTTAACACGGTACTCTTTTCACTATTAAGGATTGATATATATATATATATATATATATATTCATATTCATATTCATATAATATATATAGTTCAAATGGACCCAAAAAAAAATTAATGATGTTAACACTCCTCCTAATAACCTAATTTATGCCAATGTGACGTTTGGCTATGATTGGTTAACCGATCCTTATTATAAACCGTCTATTAAGGTCTACTTCTACGATACTTTGAATGAAAAAGGAAAAACTGTATGTTGAAATAAATATAGGCTTTTGTAGGTAGCATACTATAACGTCTCAGCCCAAGACCCACATTAATTAAGAGTATTACGAAGTAATATTGTTTGTTAGTGCATAAAATTAAGCTGGTTAAGAGCGACCATCTGTGAGTCATGTATTAAACAAGTATCAGGTATGTCGATTTGGTGCTCTATTTTTTCGTACCTCAAGTGCTTTGACATACATGATTCAAGCGCAATACAATACTGCGGTAGCTAATGGATCCATTCAGAATAGAATATAATAATAAAAAATATCACAGAACAACAAACAAAACTATATACATATACATCATGTACAATACATAGTGATACACAAGTGAGTGGTTATACTAACCACGTATATACATCTAGTCTAAAAGAATATGTACATATCAATGTTACACAAATATAGAACTAGATGTCTACACAAAACCTGCCCTTGTAGCAAAATACAATAAATTAGACTGGAGTGAAAGTAGGCTAAGCAGATATCGATAACAGGTACTAACATGGAAGAATTCGTTCTGACCTGAGTATATAAAATATAGGGGTCGGTCTAACTTGAACAAGATAATTAAGATACATAAGGTAAAGGACAATATATCATGTAGGTAGGAATTTTTACTATAGAAATAACGACATAAATTTCAATGCCGTATTAGACATGAGTAAGGTCCAACTAAATCAACATGTCAAGGTATCATGTATTAGGTAACAACTACACAAAGGTTTGCATTAACACAAATTACCTAAGGCATAAGGCTAGGCTTTTGGCAATCTCAAACAAATAAAATTATCAAGATGGAAATCAACATGATATCAACATATGGAACCCGTTCAAGAGTTCAAAGCAACTCAAATGTAATCACCATATCTAAATAAATGAATAATTCTAAGGTTATTTCTATAAATATATTCAATAACAAAAAATAGTGATAACGTTTAGAAATCATCGAATTCTAGAAATCAAAGTAATGAAATCCAGAAGAAGCAACAAAATCTAAAATTGGACCCCCCTCATCCCAATAAATAGCCCAATATTTAAATATGTATATATACCCTATATCTCAATAAACGGCCCAACAACCTGCTAAGTACTATTTATTAAGAGACCCAATAACCTCAAATACGACCCAACAACCCAATGAATAATTCAACAACTTAATATAGGGCCAATAGCCTAATAAATAGCCCATCAACCTAGTACTGGCAAAAATAAGAACAAACTTCCAAATAGTAACCCAAACAGCGACAACAGTGCATCCAATTCCGCATGTTCACACTTATCGATTTAATATGAGTCAGTCAATTCCACATGAAAAATAGCTCCAATCGAACATTTTTGGAATTAATTGATATAATAAACTTATATGTCCTATATCACATGGTTTACTATAGTGTTTAAGTTGCATTCTCGTTCTTCAAAGAGTGTGAAAACGTGTAGTTTTATATCTGAAATATATTTTGAGAAAATGAGGTTTTAAATCCATTTCAGAAAACTACTTCTTTGAAAGTCTTATTATTGTATAATACATATACATATAAACAACTATGAAATAATTATATTTTTATAAATCAATTTCACAATATGTTTATCTTAAAATAATAGTTTTATATATTAAAAATCTTTTTGAAAACAATTTATAAACATGTGCACTTTGTACGAAAAATCAGGAAATATCCATGAAATTAACACACAAAATTCACCTGAAAATTCCTCAATTCAAAATACAAATCAACTATAATGTTGGCTTTCCTTTTTGTAGGATACAGAATCTTAAAATAGCTTAAAACAGTGTAGTAAAGTCATTAGGAAATCATTGGAAATCAAAAGAATCAACTAGCAAAACATACAGAAGAAAGTAAACTGAACTAAAATTAATGCATAAGGTCAGGTTGACCCTCACAAATAATGAATGCACTAGGTCAGGCCAAGATTGTTAAAGACTCCCCTTTTATAAAAATTGTATCCTCGCAATTTCCTAGAAAAGAGCCGTTTCATCTAGAAAAAGAAATAAATAAGATTAGGTTAGAAATTTTCACCCTCTACATCAAAAAAGGAAAACCAGGGTAAGATCTCTCGATGAATTCTCTGGTTTCCAAAGTGAAGTCATTGGGATTTTTGGACCATTGAATCAACACAAGAAGTACTTTCTTGTTTCAGAGGCATTTAATCTTTGAAGCAAGTACACACACAGGTTATTGCATAATATATAGGTCAGGTGAGATCTCAAACTCCACTAAAACATGAGAATCAACTATTTGAATCTGAATTATGAAGACACTTCTGAAGCTGTTATACATTAAAAACATCATAAATACCAGAAAATTAGGCTGGAAGTGCTACTCGACATGCAACAAAACCAATACGTTTAGTGATATGGAATGACACTATGTATCTAAGAGCCGACTTCCCAGTTTGACTAAAACATACTACTCCTTTAAAGGAGATGCACAGATATAAACAAGATCATTAATGGATCACCCTATAGGCTTCCTATGGTTGTTCACGTAGGATTTCTATCTGCTCTGAGCCTCTTTCATTCTCTCACGAATAAGACTGGTCATCTCTGAAACTTCACGAATAGACTAGGAAGCTAATGTCAGCTTCTCCCTGGACTCTAACCAATAAGAAGGTGATTGACATGGCCTTCCATATAACTCTTCTAAAGGATTCATATCGACACTGAACTAAGAGATATTGTTATATGTAAACTCGATAAGAGGTTTGTGGTCTTTCCAAGTACTACTAAGATCAAGGATGCATGCGCAAAGAAGATCCTCAATAATATGATTTATCATCTCGGTTTATCCATTAGATTGGTGATGATATGCAATGATGAAGTTAAACTTTGTACCCAAAGCTTTCTGAAGACTCTACCAGAAATTACAAGTGAAAAGTGGATTTTGGTCACAAATAATCAAATTATAAATACCATAAAGTCTCATGATCTCCTTAACATGTATCTTAGTTAGAAGAGATGGTCGTCGTATTAGACTTAATATGAAAGAAATGAGTGGACTTAGTCAAATAGTCTACTATCACCCAAATACAGCTATGGCCCGATCTCGATTGAGGTAGGTTATTAATGAAGTCCATAGAGACTTGTTCCTATTTCCATAATGGGTCCACTTAAGGCTAAACAAGATCACTGGGACACTGATGTTCGACTTTAAAGAGTTGAAAAGTCATGCACTTACTCACATAACTTGCCACATCACATTTCATGCATTCTTAAAGCATCACATACTGTCATACGTCTTACACTATCGTAATGAATAATGTACTTAGAATGGTATCACTTATCTAGAATTTCATGTCTAAGATCGAAAAAGTAGGGCACGATTAATCGGTTCTTCTTATGAAGACAACCACGACTATCGATGTTGAAATCCCTCAACTCATCATTATGGGATTCAGATTTATAAAGCTAAATAAGATGCACAAGGTCTGGACCTTACCGTTATGCCTCGATAATATGATAGTAGGTCGATTTTCCTTGCCAAGTAATAAGATAGGAGACACTTGAATAGGAGCATGATCTTGAATATCACAATAAGATAGAGTCTCTAATATATTCCATTCTGCTAGCAACATGGAAACTATGGCAAACTGCTTGTGATTCAATGCGCTTTCGACCCGATTCTCCTTTCCAAATGTGTATTGGATATCAAAGTCATAATAAACGAGGAATTCAACCCAATGCTATTGTCGCATGTTAAGCTCTTACTGGGTAAAAAGATACTTGAGAGACTTGTGATTTATATGGAGAATAAAACGCTTACCCAAATGATAATGTTGCATATCTTTAAAGCAAAAACAATGGTGGCCAACTCTAAGTCGTGGACGGAGAACTGAATCTCATCTGCACGCAACTCTAAGATAAGATAAACTATCTGATCTCTCTACATAACCATGACATTGAGGCCATATCTATTGGCCCTACTATAAACAACGAGGTCTTGGCCCTCCTCGAGAACAACAAGAATAGGAGCATATGTAACAAGCTCCTTTAGTTTATGGGAAACGTAACACATATTGGATTAGATAAATCAAACATCTTTCCTCGTACAACTCATAAGAGGAAGAACAATACAGTAAAATTCCTTAGTGAATCGACGGTAATAACTCGCCAATACAAGGAAGTTATGAATCTATGAAATGTTCTCCAACCTTTTCCAATTTTGGATGGCATCAATCTTCGATGGGTCGATAGATATGCCATCTGAAGATATGGCATGGCCTAGAAACTTCACTATATTCTCTCAAAAATGAAACATGGACAATTTGGCCTTAAGCTAGTGGTGATGAAGAGTGCTCAAAACAATTCTCAAGCGCTGAGAATAATCGGCATCGAACTTAAGATAAATAATAGTGTCATCGATAAAAGCCAGGATGAACTTATCGAGATATTCCCTGAATACTCGATTCATGAGATCACCGAAGTAAGCTGGAGCATTCATTAAGTCGAATGGCATGACGAACACTCATAAAAACCATATTAGGTGCGGAATGCTACAAGGTGAATGTTATCCTCCGCCACTTGTAACTGATAAAAACCAATGGTGAGATCGAACTGAGAAAAGACCTTAGTGCAACTTAATTGATCCAATGTGTCGTTAATCCTTGGCAACGGATATCTATTCTTGATGGTTAACTCCTTAATCTTTGGGCATTTGACACAAAGCCTAAAAGCTCCATCGGACTTCTTCATGAATACGATCACGGTACCCCCACAACGAAGAATTAGATTGAATAAACTGCTTGGTTTCAGGTTCTAACAACTGCTTTTTGAGTTCCTCATTTTCTTTAGTAGACATCCTTATGGGATGATGACTAATTGGATATGCATTAGGAATGAGATTAGTGCGGAACTCATTTTCTCGCTTTAGTAGCCAACCCGAAACAGGCTTTAATACATTAGAAAAACCACAAATTTTTGGAATTTGGAAAGATCATTTTCATCTCGAGACTGGAGAGAAAAAATAGTCGCTTTAGAATCCTAGTAAACATCATAAAGAAAAAGATATAGCCGACTAGGCGAATCAGGATGCCTAAGATATAAAATTCTCTCAGAACATAGTATTCAGTATCGTGTCGAATAGCCAATCCATACCCAATATCATGTCAAATCCAAGCTAATGAATAACATGCAAATTCACACTAAAAAACTGCTTAAAACAATTTCTACATTCTCATACAGCATATTAAGCATTGCGGATCCTACAATAGGATTCACATCCCTCAATGAAGTCATAAGACAAGTCACATCCGAAGAAATATCATCTAAAAGTTCCTTCGATAGGAATCAACGTGATTCACCTGTACTGAAGAGAACTTGAATAGTATGATCATGAAATAAGATAGAACCTTCAAGGATGGATTAGAACGTACCTTTGGGCCAAGAAAGGACACTAGAAGCATCTGCTACATTAAGTTTTCCCGATCTAGAAAGCTTAAGAGATTTGGGGTACTTATAAGACCAACGTCCATCTTGCTTGCAATTACGGAAAATGATAGGCTTAGGACAATTCAAAATAATTGATCATGCGAACTACAGTTAAAACACGATTTATGAGTAGGATGTGTTGCACTAGAATAGAAGACAGAGAAAAGAGGCTTCTTCTTCTTATGCGAGAAGGCCTTATAATTATGGAAAGGGAACGTCTTCTTCTTTGAATTCTTATGAATCTCAATCTCATAGTTATTGATCTTCTCCTTCTCGACTGTTCAAGATGAATCATCGAGTCAACAAGCTCCTCAAAAGACAACTTGAGTCAGATCATAAGATATTTCTTCAAGTTCTTTAGGCCCCTCACAAACTTGAGATGCTTCAGATATGAGGTAATAATATGCTTGAGACCATATTTGGATAAGGCCTCGAAGGAAGCCACATACACAAAAAATGACGATTTTCCTTTGTTCTCAAAGAAGCAACAAGCTAAAACGACCTTTTCTAACTTGGGAACAAACTTAAGCTCAAATCTCTCCCTTAACCACTTCCACCTAAGAGTAGACTCATCAACATAGGCAATAAGAAGCTCATACCAATCCAAAGCACGTTCTTGAATCATGCTCAATGTTACAAGAATACGATGGTGGTTGGATAAATCCATGCAATGAAAGATCTTCTTGCATGTACACAACCACGCCTAAACCTCTAAAACAGTCTTAGAGCCCTTGTAAGTCTTGCCTCCTAAATGGGTGAAATCTCTATACGTATGCACAAAGACAGACTTGCGCGAGGGAGAAGATCGAGCATGATCTGGAGGTTGGGTACTGTGCAATGGCTTCACAAAATGCTTGATAGACATGTAGACGCTCTCTGGGTGTAGGCCAGTTGACTTCCCAGTAGCAAAGACGTCGCCACTGCCTTTATCAAGCATATGCTAAAAGGATAAGAGAAGAAAAAGACCATTCACAAGGGCAAGACACTATTTATTGAATTTGCCATGGAATACTATTGTATTTAAAATGCATTCTTAGACGTATTGCCTCTTATATCTACCTCTAAAGGACACGAATGGTTTAAGGACACAATTAAGGATAACACCGATTAGAGACTATTTTAACACTTACATTGTACTTCGATGTACTGTAGTATATGTTCTATTGTGTGTTTATCATAATTTGTTCTAAATTCATCTTTAACACCGAGTTGTGATCCACGACTCGAAACCCACAATATAAATAAAGAGTATTACTTGGTAACACTGTCTGTTAGTGCGGAGAATAGGGTTGGTTAGTAGTGACCATCCGTAAATCTTGTATTAAAAAAGTATTGGGTACATCAATTTGGCGCTCTATTTTTTTTTACCTTAAATCGATTGACATACAATTCTTGCTTAATACAATACTACGGTTGCTAATGGATTCATTCATAGAAAACATAATAACAACAAATATCATAGATCACAGAATCGCAGACATGGCTACATACAGATACATCAAGTATAACACCCTGAATTTTAATAAATAATAATTAAATTGAAAAGGGTAATAAACTAAATATTAATCATAATAAACTTTGGAATTAGACATGGCACTAGCGCCATTGGATCTGTTTAAAATGGACACTTGGTTTGTTGAAATTGGAGCTAAAATGAACTAGTTATGAATTAAACAAGTTAACTAGAAAATCATATATATATATATATATATATAATATACTCGGCTACTGGAACAATCCAGACCCATCTGGGTTGATCTTGTGTCGACCCAGTACCTGCTTGTGTCGACACAGGGTCGACCAAAGACATGTTCGGGCCGACCTAAAGTGCAATATGTGCTTGTCTTGGTGCACATATTTGCAGAGATCATTTTATTTCGTTCGAACGTTGTTTTAGGCGGATATGGCATTTTTTTGTTCAAAAATATAATTACGTTACTTCTAAAAAGATAAATATTATTCTTATTGTCTAAGCAATCCAAGGTGCAACTCCTCCTCCTATCTCCAAAGTTCTTGTTGCGTTCAGTTTGTCCTTCAGTCTTCGAATGAGATGTAACTCAAAACCAAAAACTTATTTAGCCAAATTTTCTAAAATTAATGTTCTAGCCTGTACTAATACTAGAATTTTTCCCTCTACTCTAATTTGTTGGAATTTAAACTCCAATAAACGGTCTTTTACTATAATTTCCATTAGTTGCCCAACCGATAATATTGACATATTAAAAGTTATAAGGAATGGATACTGTCTTATTTTGAATGATAGTATAGTCCTTAATGCGAATACAAAAAAATTATTCATCACACCCTTTGCATTTTATGTATATTCCTTATGATTTCAAATATAGTCTTATCATGAAGACGACAAACGACGTAATTTATAAAAATTAAACATACCCTTAAGAAAACCAAAACACAGTCGTACTCAAAAATGGTTAATACAAATCCAAAGTTTAAGCCTACCCCTTATTCTCGTGCTTCAAGTTCTTATTCTTGAGGATGACATTCTCTAAGGTTAAACTTATTCTTCACTAAATATTCTAAAAACCACCAGACCATATACTTCTTCTTTATAGGCTACAAATCTAATTCCGCCATTAACATCCAAATTCCATAAATTTTAGATCACTATACTAAGTATCCACAAAAAAACCTCACTTACATATTTATCTTAAAATTTAATAAAGTTCTCAAATCCCAACATTGCTGGCATAAACAGGGATTTATTTATTAATTATAACACATTATAACCTTATTTAATCAATATAGGGGACCATTAGTGAACACAACCTAAAAATTACCTTTTTGGAAGTTTTATTCTACCATTATGTATTTTAAACGGTTTTGAGGTCTAAATGTTTTATTCCAATTCCTTAAGATTTCATTCTATCCCTTTAAATTTTCCTAATTGTCTTTTACATAATTATGGTCCATCCTATTTTTAAGTCCGGACCATTTCATGAACACTTACTTAACTCTTTCAAGCATGAAAATATATTCATTTTCTATCAATAAACTTATCTTTTGAATCGGTCCCTAAAATCCTCTTTTGATCTTACTAATTACAAATTTATTGCCCACTAAATTTGCAATTAATATTAATGAATCTTTCTCTGAAATCGCGACTGACAGTAAGTTATGCTACACTTATTTATATATACTAATTGCTAGATACAGATATAAACATACTAATTCATAGACTAACTATATAGGAAATCTAATTTACAACCAGCCCTTGACACTAGAAATATATTACCTTTCCAGATTAGGTTGTCCAATTTATCCTTACTTAGTCCAAGAACCTAATTCTAGCTCACCTAATCAGCTACTCTTATTACTCCAAGTTATCTCTCTTTATAAGGTGAATTTTTTAGTGATTACACAAAATATGTTCTTTTGAATATTGTTATTATTTTTCAAACTTGCACAAATTCAATAACAGGTATTTAATAACTTATTAAATCCTGAGATGTTAAACTTCCGTGAAGACTTTAATGCTTACTCTCAATGTCAATACATGTTTTGTTTCAACAAAACATCCTTTATTTAGAAATTATTCCAAAATGTTACATTAAGGATTCAGATGTTCTTTTCAGTGTTAACTAAATGTTTAAAATAAGAGTGGAAACACTTTTACTTTTTAAACACTTAACTTCATTAAATATTTAAATGTCAGTCATTCATACTTTGAAAACAGTCAATAAAATTATTTTATAGCTAATAAAACAATTGTTCATTCTGTTATAGAAAATAGAATCTCAATTAATATCTAAGATTGAATTATGTGGAAATTAAGTTTTCGAAAAGGTCTAATAACATTTATTGCTAAATTTTTCAAAATACCTTATTGGTTCACACAATAACACTTTTGAGGCATTACTTAAGGTTTGTGTACCTTTTAATAATAAATATTATTAACTTCTTTACCAAACGTTTCATATAAATGTCCCATTTTTTAAAAATTATAACGTTTATCAAATGTTCATAAATTCTTGAATTAAGAGCGATTTTTTTTTTTCCATTTTAACACTTGTCTTTTATTTGTATTCTGAATGTTTGTCTTTAATGTTCTTCAAAACGACAAATGTTTTGGGGCAAATGCTTGTTTTTATTAGAAAACAAGTCTTCAATAATTCAACGTTAAATTTGCTAGAAATCAACGTATTTATTTCTATATACTCTATTTATGTTGTTATTGCCAAAATATGTTTTAAAACATTAACTGAAGACTACATTTACGTTAGTAGTACAGTTTAAATCTTTACTGTCATACACACATACTCTTATAAATTTTCTTATTAATGTGCGTTTGAAATTATGAAATCTGTAATTACTCATTACACTTTGTTTGCACAATGAGGGTACAAAAATTTTATTTAAAAAATTATAAATAGGTAAATTAATTAATTGGAGTAGTCGTTTACCATTTGTTCTACTCCTGGTATTATTACTCCCTTATATACTCGTTATTATATAAGAGTTATACAACTTCAAATTTTTATCCAAACTTTAGTAAATAAATTGACTATCCACTCTCTCTCAAATGAGTATATTTAGGACGCTTATCCTATCAAACTTTTATATGTCTTCTTTTCTTTCTTCTTTTTATTCTAATTGAATGTCAAATTTATTGTCATAAGTATATAGGATTTTTAAGAAAAGAATCTTGTTAAAGTCATTTCAACAATAAAAGCTTGTTATATCAAGGCAATGGAAATTATAAATTTGCCATTATAATTGTTTACTGCTTGACACTTATATTTCTATATTTTTAAAGCTCAAAACTGAAACCGTTTACTATTATCCTTAAATTAAAGAATTTATCTTTTGTTTTCCTTAAAGTTTAAGATTATAGTTTGTCTAATAGAAAAAATAGTAAACTTTTCAATTTCCTCAAAACATTTATTTTCTCAAAAATCATATTTCCAATTTTCTTTCCTTAATGGAATTATTATGTAACTTGAGCCTAGATTCAAATTTCCTTTTTTAATTAATTTAATAATATGTCAAAAATCACTTTTATAATTATCTTATCATTTTTGATCTTTTTGTCTAACACTTGTAATACTATTCTACAGAAGTCTATTTCTTGTACTAAATTATTTCTTCCGTATTCCTATACATTCAATTCTTGTAATTCCTAATTATTGCTCCTCAATGTCCTTTATGTCCATTTTATCCATTAAATAACACTAACTCTTAGGGACATATAATTCAAAATCAAATATTCATACTTTTTCCTGAATGGTCGTAATTAAACCCTTAATATTTTCCATTTTCAATATCTTTTCTCTTACTGACCATTAGTGGTTTTCCGAATTTCAAAATTACATATTCACTAGTACAAAAGTTTATTTCATTAAATAGAAGATATTCTTTTGCATCTCCTAGAACCTTAGTAAATCCTTATACTATGGACACTGATTTATCCTTACTAATGGTTATCCAAAAGATAATCACGACCTGGATGTCGCAAGGACGGCAAGCTCTGGGATCTCCTGGTCGGGTTGCTACCGTTGATGGACTAGAGCGGGAGGTACGGGAACTAGGGTGCAAGAAGCTGAATGCCCATCTTGTGGAGACTGGCACAGTCGATGGCAGTTGGGGCCTTCTTGGCCGACATCTCTCCACTCAACCAGACTCCAATGTGTCGAAAGACACAAGTGAGAAGATGGCTATGTGGAAAGTGGCCCTCGGTGTACCAACAAATGTCTTAGAAAGATGAAACATAAGCACACATGCCCAATTGACGGCTATGCCAATAATAATAACATATGTGGCATGACGCATAGAAGGGTAGATCTACTCCAGACTTCCCATCTTGGAATAATATTATGCTGGATAATACGCATTATCAGATGGGCGATACGTTCCCGGTTACCATGTCCTAAACACTGGTAGCTCCAACAAAGATGTAGGAAAGAATCTGAGGATCGTCTATCTCGATGGAATCGAACTATGCTTTGACCATTGAAATACTAAAGATCTCCGCTAAATCTTGGTCGATAAGCACAATGGGGGTACCCTTTACCTCAGACTGGATAACGCAAGTACCCTCGATGATGTTGACTTCCATCCGAGCATCAAATGGGAGAATGTAGTGCGGGAAGTACTCACGCTCGAAAGTGTCTAATTGCAGAATTGATACAAGGCCTGCGGCAACGAAAAGCTCCTCCAACCGAATTAGAGTGAAATCAGCGAATTTCACTTATTGTCTTTGGTGAAATTCGTAGCTGGTCATTTTCGAATAAGTCTGAATTTTTCTTTCGCTTCCATCTAACCACGCAACCTCCTGCGGTGTCAGAACAGAGTGTTGCACGTGGATATTTGAGGTTCAAGGAGGGGCCATTAAAGAAATCAGCGAAACTAATGAATCAAACTACAGATCTAGAGTATATAAGGGCTTTGATCTGTTCTGCAATAATTTTGGTGGAAATTAGGAGTGAAACAGAGCTAATGATCTTTGGTTTGGAGATTGGGAAAAGAAGGTATTTGGGTTTTGGTGGTTTTGATAGTAGAAATAGGGGAGAAGGAGGTTGGAACGTTCCAGCAAATTAGGTTGAGCTTAGGCCGTGCCTAGACATGGCAAGATGTCAACCTGTCCCTAAAAGGGTGGTCAACCGCTAGCCCTATTTCGAACGCGATTTGAACCTCGGCCCAATGGCCCATTTCAGTTTCTTGTAAAATCAAAATAAAATTATTATGAGATCATATCGACTTCCCGACTCCATAAAAAATCTCGTACTGACGTCTACCATCCGTTGGTTCATGAATTAATTCCCAAACGCCACTCGTTTACCTCTAAATTTGTGCGACCAATCAAGGAATGAAATTTCAAATAGAAAATCTGCTAGAAATCCATAAATAAATTAAAATGGATTTCCTCTTACCTAGCTGTCAAACCAATCAAATGATTTACAAAATAAAATACCCCATGCTAAATGGATTTTTTCCTTAGTCTTTTTCTCGAGAGAAAATTTAAAAAAAAAATTAAAATAAATTTCTATACTTATAAACTAAGGGTCTCGTAACAAAAATCTATTTATTAATTTTATTACCATTTATATTACTAATTGGAAAAACTCTTCCATGTTCTGAACTGCCAAGAATTTAAGTCTCAAAAAGGTTATTTATGTTAATTTCCATAAACCATCCTAGAAGAGGAATATTAAAAATCACAAGGAATATATTTAATGATCGTTTCAAATTCTAAGGCACAGTCCTTGTCATTTCCAACTTCTTTCTACCAAAAAAGATTGTTTATTAAAATTACACGTATCCAATAACCCGAAACACGTTTAGATTTATAGTTCTAAAAATTATTTATTTAACGATTTCTCAAAAACCATAGTTTTAAAATTTCTAAAATTCCTCATAATATGTGACCAAGGATCCAAAAGAATAATTCTATCAAAAGATTATCCGGATTCATATGACGAAATACCCAATAAGTATATCTTTTCATTATACTTCTGGGCCATTACAACTTGTTAGCATGAATCTTATGTTTAAGACCAAGAAAAGTTTATTGATTGGAACTCCCAAACAAAACCAACACAAGAAATCATGACTATTTCAGTTGTAGCCAGCTTTTTTCCTAATCACCGAGCTCAAATTTGGGAGTATTCCACCACATTTCGCCTTCATGCTATTCAAAAAAATAGCCAAGTGCCCTATAGGGTAATTCGGGGTTGGCTGAATATTAGAACTTGAAATATTTCTAACTCTTAGTTATTTTAAAATGTATAAATTGGCCCATGACTAACTCATCGTCGAAATTGTTCAAGTCGAGTTAATAAAGACAAAAAAAGAAAATCGAATACTTTCTCTTTCTAATCCTAATTTATTCATTCCTCTGATCGCCTTAACCTAAGCTTAGATACCAAATGTAACACCCCACACTTTTCCAAGCCCGAATTTCGACAAAAATCGAAACTCATACCCATCAAGCATAAAGAGTATAAATTTGGTATCTACAATTAATGAGCATAAGTATAATCAAAGTAAAATAAAACTAACTCACAGCGGAAACGAAATAAAATAATAATTACCAATTAAGGAGACTACCTTAAAGCATGTCACCATATTGATATCGAGCATGAGAGGATGAGAACCAAAACCAAAGTAGAACATTTGCCAATACCTGCCTTTACCAAGATGAACCTAAGAGTTGTTATGAGGAGGAGGGGGTCAGAACAACAAGTCCTTGTGAGTAGAAAGTATAAGACTATCTACAATAAACAAATGTACTCTGTTTGGTCAGAACCAAAACATATGCCCAACAAGGCTAGCAATTCTAACCAAACCTTGTAGAAATTTACGCATGACGGCTAACCACTAAACCCAAGATAATATCCTATACCTAACGATATCTCAATACTGAGATAGAACGTTTACTCATAAGTATAAAGGTTTTAAACCACCACTAACTATTAAGAGGAGGGCATTAACTTCTTGCTACCACATAAGGAGGTCACTTATTTTATATATATCCACTTAAGACCTCGCTACCAAATGTAAGGTAAGGGTGGATCCTTTCGATCACTTAAGACCCAAGACGAACCGATTAGTCACTTAATACCTTATACCGTGGTTTACCTACACTAGTATGAATTAGAGGACATTTGCTAATAAGTCCTACTAATCCAAGGCTTCCGTCATTAATGCATATAACCATGCCTCCCATAAGACGAGATATAGTAAGCAACCACTTATTACCTATAAGTAGGTAGATGACATCTCGCCATTTATAACCTTTCATGGTGGATCCCCTTGTTACTATCTAGCTAGCCTAATTAGATATTCTCCTTAGTCACTCAATACTTCCCCGGGATAGGCATGCCTTTGGTACCTCTAGTTTGGCCATTTAATACCTAATTCCAAGGAGGGCCCTCAACCCAGTCACTTGCTACCTAGAGGAAGCAGACCAACATAGGTGTTGACACCAAAAAGTGGCACAACACCAAAAAAGAGAGAATGTAAATAAATAAATGAAGAAATATAAATGAAAATGAGAATAAATGCAATTACAATCAAATTTATAATGGTTCGACGTTAACAAGCCTACGTCCACTTGATAATCTCTTGATTAATCAAACTTTGAGTACAAATGATGATTTAATGGCTAAACCCAAGTACAAAGCTGTAACAATTATCAAATGACAAGAGATTAGCCAAAAAGTCCTTTATTTGAGTTTTTGGAGTGCTATACATAGGTGGTACAGTACTTGGGTCGACTAGGACACTTGTTGCCCATCCCTAGTTTGTAGAAAAGTATGGAGAAGCATTCTTCTTGTATGGGGAGGCCCAACCCGGCGAGGTACGGATAAGTGGCAATGGATCCATTGTCGTAGAAGCATTATAAGCGGTCATAATGAGGCAGTAATGAGTTTTCAGGGAGATATTCTAAATTCAGGAATGGGCTCGGCTCGACCCGATCGAACCGAGATTCGGTTCAACCCGAGAAGCCCAGAAATCTTAGATTTGGATTTATATGTGGTCTTCTATCTGGGTCAACTTAGGTTCTGGTCGACCCAAATATCCTTTGAGATGAGTTATAATGAGAATCTGGCATTTATCTCTTATGGTAACATTTTGGTTTGGTGCACTACTGGTCAACCTTAACATTCTTCGATGATGGCACACTTCTATATCTGAGCCTACAATATTCCAAATCGATCCATGCCTTAATCGAGCTGAGTGTTTATTGAGCTAGTCCGATGATCTCTATATGTTGATGTAGTTTGGTTTCCTAAATATGTACGATCTTTAACGGCCTTGCAAAAAGGCTGGTCAACACTTGCCCCCCAATACGTCGCGTTGTAGACATGATGTGTTTAGTAATATTTCGAGTAACAAATCCATGGAATTTATCTAGTTTGTTGTGCTAAATCATTGGCCTTCGTACGTGATGTCACATGTGCATGTTGTAAAGCTTTCTGGTTCGACATCGACCCAAGAAAAGGAAATTTCCAGTTGGGGTCGATGTGTCCCAGTGATGACTATTTCAAATCGACGTATTGATTCGTCTCTCCTTGAAATGTCACTTCAGAGGAACACGAGAGATTCTTCTATTTTACTATATAAAGCTAGCCCACTCCTCATTGTTTTACACTTTTTCATTTTACTTTTGGCTGCGCCTTCCGAGTCAAACCAAATTCAAGAACTCTTGAATTATCAAATCAAACGAAAATCAGTGAATCTCTTTCCAGAATCAAATCTAGGTAGGCTTCGATTAACTTTCTCATGTTTAAACCACAATTTTATACAATTTTACGCATGAATCTAATCTTCTTTCTTTCTTTCACGATCTAAATCGAGTTTGAGGTGACTTCGCTAGAGTTGGAAGCAAGAAGATGGAGTGGCGGTCGTGGACGATGCTCATGGAGGACAGACTGCGGCAGCGTGCCTAGGACACCATGTTGTGGAACATGAGGTAGATTTGGATGGATCTCGGGTTTGAAGAGTAAGAAGATGGAGTAATGAGCCTGTGGAGTTGGGTTTTCATATCACTGGAGTTGGGCAAGGCGATGATGAATCAGGCCTCTTTGATGATTCCACGTGGACAAATGAAAGGGGAACAAAACTCGAGGTGATGCATGGAAAGAGGAAGCTGTCGGGTTGAAGAGACAAATAGTTGACCCCAAAGTCCGGATATAGGCAGAAGGATGGAAGTGATGGGTGGAGTTCAAATCATGGCTCAGTTCGTTCAAATAGAAAGGTCGATCCGAAAGCTCCTTTGACCAAAGTGTCCCTTTGGGTCGATGCAAAGTGAAAGTCAAGCCCAAGAGAACCTCTCTAAGATTAGGCATCTATTTGTTGCAACGAATGTAAAAGGGGGGTTGTAAGCAAGTCAAGGGTCAGATACACCGATCCGAAATACATCGACCTGAAACTATTTGATCCAGCAGTTAAGACTTTCACATATGTCATAGTAAATTATAACAAGACCATGGACATCAACCTGAAGGAGGTCGAACCGAAGTTGTTTGACCTGAATCCTTATGTCGAAAAAGACCATAACATTTTGCTTATACAAGCGTTTATGACTACCGTTGTCACGTACGACACCGGATTGCCATGAAATTTGATTTCGTATAATGATTTAATGTTACGGTTCCAGTGGAACTAATTTCATCGAAGGCCGTTTGCAAAATGGCTGTTCTTAAGGCATATAATAATATTGATAAAATTTTAATTAAATTCCAAAAAATTTAATTAAATATTATTATTATCATATATATCCAAACGGAATATCATATGGCTTCAAATATAAACCAATACGGATTTAAAAATCAACCTTAAAATTTTGAGTTAAACGGTATCCAAATTATATAAAAATCTCTTTTAAATTTATTAAATAAACGTTATGGTTTATAAACAACTTCACAACGACTTTTTGGAAATTTGATTTTGACATAATTAACAATCTATATTATGAAATCTGGAGTTTTATCTTCCATTAGAAAATTATAACCAAATAGATTTGGATGAATCTTATTTTAAAGAATTTCGACTCATATTGGATTCTACATATCCAATTGAAGTATAAAACTCAATATTACGAATTACCGCAATATTACGAGCTCGTTTTCAATTAAAGATAAACTTATACGTTTAAAATTTGTTTTCACATTAAAAATTCATTAAAATTTCTAATATAATATTTAAAACATATTTAAATATTCAAATTTAAATGACCGAAAAATCTGGGTCTTTACATTCTTCCCCCTTTAAAAGAATTTCATCCCCGAAATTACCAGGTAAGAAGAATGCTCCAAACCCAATTATTTTCAAAATAATTATTTTAGAATTATCATCAAAAAAATTCTAAGTTTAAAAATTTATGAAAAATTTGCCAACACCTCCTCTGCACGGTTCGATCAGAATTACTACAAATGCCACTCCGTGCCTTACATCGATCAAAAGAAAACAAAAGCCAAGCGAATATCCAACTCAGGAATCAATCACCAAAACATCAGTATTAAGGTTAACTTATTTGTTGGGAAACCAAACTCTAATCATAAAGCAAAGTAGTTAATAACTAATCCTTCTTTGAATCTGCACTTAACTCAACTTACACTGCTAGTAACAAATACCGAGTTAAATCTTTAATTTTATTTCACAAGTGACTCTATTAAAATTTATTATTCTTGAGTTTATTTTCCTTAGCTTTCAATTCATTAAACTTATTTATTAACTCATTGATGAATTTTATCCAACTAATCTAGCATCCAAATATCAAATAATACATAATCAACATAACCAAATCATTCCATTTTATTCAATTGGTTCGGTTAAATTCAATTAGTATTTCGCTATTCAAGTTAGGTCTTATTTCATATTCAATTAACTAATTGAACTTTCACTTATTTCACTTCCATTCCTGATTTATTTAATTTATCTTTAATTTAAATCCTGATTCATTTAATATCATATTAAAATTTCTCATTCAGAAATTCTATATGTGAACTTTCTTCTGGTTATATTAAACCCTTCCAGTTTTATACTCACATTTGAATTTCATTCAAATCAATCAAACACGCACCAATATCTAAATAATTTGATAAAATTATTTATTTTCTAAACAAAACTATAATTTGGGAAAAATTATTTCACTTACCCTTTTCATAAAACAATATTGTGTCAGTTGCCAATTCAAATGTAACACTTGAACCGATTAAACAACACAATACAAAACATTTATATATAAAATTTAGAAACACGTTCTCTCATATATACGCACTCAAACTCAATTTAGGGTATTACTAACCCCATCTCTATCGAGTTACGCCACAGAGCCAAGGTAACCACTAGACCATCGATACCACTGTAACGACCCGATGATTTCCGATGCTTGAATTTTGACAATAATACATAAACCCAAGTATCAAAAATACCAGATGGTTAATAGAAAGAATTTAGAGGGTGAGAAAAGAAAGAACGAAATATTAAAATAGAGGAAAAGAAGAAGTAATTAACACAACATAGAGTCTCACATCGTAGAGGAACAAAATATAATATAAAAATAAATCTTTACTGAGAGCTTGAAATAAATACTTACAATCATCAGTGTACAACAGACAACCATCATATCTAGAGAGTTATGACAAGCTGTCCTCGTATATAACACACAGCGGAATGAATTCTAATATGTCTGAACTCCTCCGGTCTATCTTCTAAAGTCCATTTCATCCTAACCTGAATGTGCAAAACTGGTCTGACCCAAGCATTACAAACTCCAGGACCAGTCTAGTGAACCAGCGTGAGAAAACTCAATAAGTTTATAATTATCATCCAACTTGATTTTAGTTTTGGAAACTTCTTTCAAAGAAAAGGATAATCATAAGACCAATCCACATATAAATATGGACAGTTTTTACCCTATAATAACCCAAAAACATTTTTGATATCAACTATTCTGATAAAATAATAGTGTCTAAATCAAATAAATAACCATCTAGCAGAACACTTGCATCACACGCTCCACATATATAGTATAAAATCAAACCGCAGGCACTTATTAGAGATTATATTTCCAACTATGACAAGGTATGGATCCACCTTCCAATAGTGTACCTCTAGAGAGGAATACACCGGGTTCAACAAGAATATCTTGCAATCCGGCCACACGTAAAAGACCACTCATTTACTCTGAGTGTACCGAGTATCTTATCACCAATGTTTGGCGCCAACATACCCATTCTTGCGAGATACAGAAGCGACAAAAGGAATAAATGAATTTTCTCTAGATGGTGATAATACACCTTAATGGGAGCGACCCACATAGCGATGCCACCTGCCCGATTTTGTCATTTCCCGGCTGATTAGGCTTGAGATTACTGTTATCTTTTTAAAAACATCACGCCAACATTTACTTTGAATGCCACATTGTTAGATCCGCCAAATCTAATTGACATCCACAAAATTACTCTGGGTGTTTAAGCTAAGAGAAACAATTCCTCCGCCACCAACAGAAGTATGTTTGTAGCAATCAATGTACCGATCCTTTGGAAATACTCTGTCAGACATTCATTTATACAAGTTATCCAGGAACAAAATGAACTAAGGCACCCTCCTACCACATCATTATATAGGAATCACCCTAAGGATCAATTGCGAGTATTCCTTGCAATTCGAAAGATTCCAATCCCAACAGAATCAATGTCAAAACATCTCTAGGAGCTAATCACAGAGATTTGACAAATAATCCCATCGCTCATGAAGATCCACGGTCTTCAAATACTCCATCTTCAATCAGCATCTTCCACATATTCGTTGGTATAGAATGGTTTTTGAATATAAATTCAATCTTGGTATTTCTGTACCAACAATCGTATGGGCCAGATTTGATAGTCGGTTATTTAACTATCAAATAAACAACCATTCATTCATAAAAAGGAATTGAATTCACTGATTCAATACCGATCATCATTTAGCCTATTTAATTAACCAGTCGTTAATTAAAACATCTAATTCTTACTATATTAGGAAAAACATTCCCTTTTCTTATTTAATATAAGAATACTCAATTATCATTTCACTTTTACCTTGCTAACTTCTCAATGTAAATTGGTAAGTGAATAAATCTCTAAGTATACAACCCCGAAGATCGAAACCAACATCAAATTGAAACCTCGAAAGTTACTCGACTCAGCCAACGTACAACTGGTTCCAGTTTCTTAAAAACCTCATCGTATTCCTTCGGAAATCATTTATGATAACAATAGTGTTACGGCCTATGAATTCCTTATTATATACAAAACAATAATCTTTATTATTAAAATTTATGTTTATCAATAACTAAGCCATGTTGGTTTACTTCTCAAAACTCACTTAACTTCCTTTATAATATTATTAAACTATTATTCATTTCAAATTAATACCGTAATTTCTTATCTGATTTTCCAAAACAATTCACTTAACATTTATGCTAATGTTACTAATTTCAACTATAGTCGATCTCCATTTACTAAATCATTCAAAATACCAGGCTTTAAATCCAATATTGAATATTGGTTTCCATTTAAATTACAAGTCTATACTCACATTCCATTTCTATTTCTATATATTCACTAACTTCATTCACAAAACCCTTTTTAATCACATTTCTTGTATTTACAAACAACGTTTACAAAAAACGTTCATTAGTTATGAAAAGTCACATTTCATCTCTTTTAAATTAATTCACATCCACTTTCAATTCCATTAGTCCATTTTAATATTTTAAGATCTTTTAAAATTTTCATTTATGACACTTAAGCCCTTTTCTGTAATCATTTTAACAATCTAATTTAGTTTATGCCGCTTAATTATTTATTTACTAATATTTTGGAATTTCCATTAATTATAATTTAAATGATTATAAAAAACATAAATAAAACTTTGGCTTTTAATTTTAAAACAAACGTCAACCAATTTCACATTTAAAACGAACACGACAAAATATATTGATAAACATTATCAATATTAGCGACGAATCCTGTTGGATTCCTCTAACCTATCAATTCCTATATCACAAATTCATATTTCAACATATATTATAATATATAAAATTTAGTAACTAGGGTGAGGAATCCAGTTAGATCCCTCCAACCTGTTTTTCTGTAGCGACCCAAATTTCCGGTAACTTTTTGAGCTGACCAAACTACACCAGTCCAACCCAAAGCACACGGAAAATGGATTACTAGAAGAAAGAAGTTAGAGGGCGGGATAAGAAAGAAAGAAATATTAGAATAGAAGAAGAAAAACCAACACAACACAGAATCTCACATCGCAGCGGAAGAAAATATAATACAGAAATAACTTTATTGAGAGCTTTTGAAATACCTACATATCAGAGTGTATCACACATTTGGACAATTATAACAACCTGCCGCTATATACGGCACACAGCGGAATAATAGCTATATAATATCATAAGTCTGAACTCTTCCAGCTCGTCTCTTTACAGCATTCGATAACCTGAACCTGTACATCCCGGGCTAACCCGAGCATTTACAAAAAACCAGGTCAGTCTGGTGAACCAGAGTGAGATAAACTCGCATAGTGTTAAGGGTATCACACAACCTTATTTTAAAGTTAAAATCTTTCAAAGGAAAAGGATAGTCGTAAGACCAAATCCACACATAAACACGGACGGTTTTTACCTTACGATAACCCAAACCAGTTTTGAAACCCAATATCTTGTCAGGTATTATAATAATGTCTAAACACAAGTAAATAGAAATCTAGTAGAACGCTTGTATCTCACGCTCTACATACATAGTATACAAACAAAACAGCAGACGCTTATTTGGATTTCCGACTATGACAATGTATAGGACCAGCTGCCGATGGTGTATCTCTAGAGGCGAATACACTGGGTTCAACAAGAATGTCTTGTAAGCCGGCCCCCACATGACCGACCACTCATTTCGCTTGAGTGTATCGAATGTATATCACCAACAGTTGGGTGCGACCCTACCGTTTCCTGAAAAAGGACAGCATCGAAATAGATTTAAGAAGCAAAGGGATTTTCTCTAGATAGGTGATTATACACCCTAATGGGAGTGACCCACATAGCCATGCTGCTTGCCCAATTTTTGTCATCTTCCGGTTGATGAGGCTTGAGGTTTAGATTAACTTTTTGGTCACCGTTCACTTTGAATGCCACATCGCCAGATCCGTCAAATCACTAATTAACGTCCACAAAGATACTCTGGGTATAAAAGAAGTGCCCCTCTTTGCCACCACTCGGTATATTTGTAAAAATCAATGTACGTGGTTTCAGGAAATACTCTGTCAGACATTCGTCCATACAAGTCATCTAGGAACAGGATGGACCGAAGGTACTCTCCTACTGCATCCAATATAGGAATCACCCCATGGATTAGTAGCGAGAAGTCCTTGCAACCTGTAGATTCCAACCACGACCGAACCACAGTACATCTCTAACTGCAGACCAGGGATTATTAGCAGTCCTTCCGTTTATGAAAATCTACGGTCTTCAATGCTCCCTCTCGATCACCTCCAATATCTTCACGTATTTGTTGATCGGTTTCGAATATACATTCCATCCCGGTCTTTCCATTCCAACAATCGCATTGGATTGATTTGATAGTCGGTGATTTAACTATTAAAATAAACAGTGTTTCAATCATGACAATCCAGCGAGCCTACTGGTTCAGTATTCGGTCTTACTTGGCCTTTTAATTAAAGCAAATGTAAATTCAACCCTTAAATCTTTCGATATAATAAAAATAGTTTTCTCGATTCTTATTTAACATAAGGTTATGCTTTAACAAATTCCCTTTTAATACTCAGGAAATCCTATATCATATTTTTTTCTATTTTCCCTTTCAACATAAGCCACATTATTAAATATTTAGGAAATCATTTTAACTCAATACTCGTAAAACAATGTTACGAGATATCTTTTATCTATTACTTGAAAACAATAACCAACACTTATTATTATATAATAAATCTATTTCAATACTCAACTTTACGTTCCCTTTTAACCTTGTAGATCTCGTTATAATTTTATGCAACCTCCCTTTTCTCCTTTTTCTTCTGAATCCTCATCTAATATATATTTTACAAATCTTTATCAAAATGTTGCATTAGTATTTCTCTAATGAAATAATAAATTTTATTAACCTCTTTCACCATTACAACTTATATCATGATCAGATAATCCTGAATCCGTCCAAGTTGGGGTATTTTAATTACCTCTCAGACCTTGATTAACAACGTTCATATCTAAAGACAAATACGAATTGTAATACAAAAGACCAATATTTCACTCTAATATCAATACAAATTCCGTTCCACTATTTTATTCAAAATATAGTTTCATAAAACCTTCTTACGCTTTAAAATCTCTTTCTCGGATATAACCATTTTATTAGGTTAATTCAAAACAAACAAATTAAATAATCAACTCCAATTAAGACGGTTAACTTAGTCAGCTCCAAACATGGTTATCTTATTAATCGATTCCAATTTATTCTTCATTTAAATTAATTAATATAATTAATTTAAATAAATAATTCCATTTAATTGTTTCTCAACAAAACAATTATTCAAATTTTACCGTTAGGTTAATTTCCTTATTCCCACATTTACAAATCTGATTAACATCAGATTTGACATCATAAAATCAATTTACACTTAATGATAAACATATATATTTATTTCCTTTTAAATAAGTTTTATTCAAAAATATATACTTCAAAATCTATCGTTAGTTATAAAAATTTATTTTATAACTTCAGTTCTATCGACTCACCTGACGGTGAATCAATATAAACAAAATGATTTATTTATAGGCCATTTACTGCCGATTTCTCAACCAATATAGCCCATTGGTTAAAACAAAACACATGTTGACAATTCAGTCAATGATCACTAATAAATCAACAACCCAATCATGACAGTTCATATATGATAATATGAAAATAAATAATATATTTGAGGAATCCGGTTGGATCCCTCCAAACTTGTTCTTCCCTATATACAAACGGTTATCTCCACACAGTTTAAAACAATTCAAACAGATCAAACAATTCAAATAGATCAAACAATTCAAACCATAAACACGTTTATTGATAAACACGACCAATAAGGTAAGTTACCTTTATTGGAACCATTCAGTAAAATAACGATTTGGTATTTTACTGAAATTAACCAACGGTTTAATTTCATCAGTTAAGTCAGCAAATAAATATATAACTAGCAAATAGTCAACCATTAGCAAACAGAGCACACAAATAAAAACCCAATTTATATAAAATATAAATGGGAAAATACTAAGTAAGTTTAACTCACCTTGATCTGATTCCATCGCCAACGGCTCATTTTAATTAAATTAAACAGTCGTTTAAATTAATTAGAGATTCCGGTTGATTTTAGTAACGTCCAGTTCTGTTCCATGACGTCGTACTCATCAAGACGATTCCAATGATCTCTAGTTTGTCTGATTCTGATAAGATAACAACGAGTTATTTAAATGTTAAGTTAACTATGTTTTTTTAATAATTAATTGATCCTAAGTCACTTTTGAGTTATCACTTAATTACATTTGGTTAGTATACATAATCAGGACCAACTTCCTATTTGATCCATCCTGCCCGTTCCATCATCCTGCATAAAATTCCAATTTTAGTCTTTAGGATTTAATTAGAGAATTAAATCACTTAAGCATATTTTAATTAACAAGCAAAACTTGATTTACTTTTTAATACATTGGTTAACTAGCCGATCAACTAATTTCCTGTAATAACCCGGAAATGCGAGCCAGTTTAAAATTTTTATTTTGACAATTTTAGTGAATTTTGAACATTTAAAATAGATTATTTTGAAAAATATCGACGAGAAATTTATTTTGAATAGAATTCAAACGTATATATTTATATAGATCGTCGTTAGAATATAAATAATTATATATAATTATAAAAGGAATTGAAAATGGCGCGGTAGTTCGATAATTCGATTTCAAACTTCAAATGAATGTACCAGGTGCAAAATAAACCAGATTTTAGTGAAACCAAAAATATTTGAATCTAATTGAGAATAAATTTCCAACGAATCCGAAAGATTGGAATTTCATAGCGGGGATCAAAAGATATGTCCAGTTGAAATTTCAGAATAGTCGCTATGGAATTTCAGCCCTTGAAAATTGCCATTTTGCAAACGACCTCGGATTTCGACGAAACCACTTTTGTTGGGTCCGTGATGTCAAGTTATTGCTAGGTTTCAAAATTCATAATTTTTCGAATCAGTATGTAAGCGTGGCAAAGGAAAACGCGTTTGACCAGTTTTAGTTGATTTAATCGACTGGAAAATGGCCATTTTTCCAACGGTCTCAGAATTCGACAAAATTAGTTTTGTTAGGACCGTATCGTCCATACAAAGATAGAAAATATTTTTCGGGAATTCTTAGAGTTAGTATGTGGCCCCAGTAAGTTGAAATATGCGTTCAAATTGAATATATGGAGTTATATTTTAAATTCGACGAAAACAGATCGAAACGATCGAATCAGCTTACGTTACATATCCCATTGTGTTCGAAATTGGGGTAATTAGCTATGGCCGACAGGCGGTGGGACTTGTTTCGAGGTCGAAAATAAAAGTACCTTTTTGAAATTAAAATAAATAAATAAATAAATTAAAATCTAACTCTCTCTCCTCTCCTAACTTCCTTTCAGCCCTCCCCCCCAATTCCGTTTCAAAGAAAAAAAAGAAAAAAAAAGATAAGGAAGGGGAGGAGCCGCCGCTCCTCCCCAGGTGGGGCGCCACCACCTCACGCCTCCCTCTATCCACCGTAGCCCCCACTTCCTCCACCTCCTCTCGCGTCTCCTCCCCCTCTGCTAAATCGCACGTTCCCCCCCTCCCCCCCCCCCGTGCCAGGTCGGCCTCCCACCGCCACCAGTGCGCGAGCGCAGAGCCCCCCCCCCCCCCCCCCCACCTCCAGTCGACGTACAACACCTCCTCTTCTCCGATTTGCTGTAGGAAAAAGGATGCGTTTTCTTTCTTCTTTCTTTCCTTTTTATTCCTTAGAGTTATAATTTTATTTACATAGGGTTTTAAATTTTCATTTATAAAAAGATTATGTTTTTTTCTGTTATATAAAAAGCAAAGCTTGAAGTATATATGAAGATGGGATTTTATATATTTAAATAAAATAGAAGTATAAAATAAATGATTTTTATATAATAGAAGTATAAAAGAAATGATTTTTATATTATAGAAGTATAAAATAAATGATTTTTACTTCGATAAAGGCGAAATCTTTATATTTGAAAAGGCGAAATCTTTATATTTGAAAAGGCGAAACCTTTATGTAGAGAATAGCATGATAAAAATATAATCTTTATTATACGAACGTCGATGTAAAAATAGAATTTTTTATCTATATAGTAGCAGTGTAAAAATAGAATTTTTATCTATATAGTAACGATGTAAAAATAGAATTTTTATCTATATAGTAATGATGTAAAAATAGAATTTTTATTTATATAATAGAGGTGTAAAAATAGAATTTTTATATACATAGCAACAATATAAAATTGTGATTTTTATATATGTGGTGGTTACGGGCAACGAAAGTGACAAAAGGCAAGAACGACGAAGACTTCTACAAATGAAGAGTCGTGGTATTGGATTAGCTAGTTGGTGAGAACTTCGCACTCTAAATCTCCTTTTCTAGTTATATATATACTAGGACGCAGACGGTGCTTAGCAGCATCCGACACCCGTCGTCCACAGACCATGGACGGCTTGTATGCTTGTTTGATGTGTGGTGAAATTTGTTTGTGTTGTTGATGTGAAATCGATAATAAAAGGTAGATGGTTGAAATAAATTAATTATCGTTAAAAAAATAATTTTTAATGTGAAAGTGAATAAATAAATATTTATAAACAAATCGACCGATTTGTTTATATACATTGATTTGACTAATATTGATTGGGTCGATAAATTTAACACATCGCCCAACTGCACAAATAAAAATCTGTGTTTGTTGATTTGAAAGCCCACATGGGTGTTGGGATGATATTTGGCGTACACAAATCCCAATTATTTAATTATATGTCGATCGATTGGTCGACAGACTGTGTAAGCATTAATTATTTATATTTGATGCTTATGCAGTTGTGTGGTGCACTTTGGATGATGGTTGATTGTTTATCGTTGCTATTATATACATGTGTTGTATGGAATCCATATAATTAACGTTATATGGTAATTGATTGGGCCTCATTCCAATCGGGAAAATAATGAACATTATAAAAGAAAATTCATGTGTTGAATATAAAAATATTCATGTGTTGACGATGTTCTTGTGTTGAAACTATTCATGTGTTGAGTAAAATATTGTAAATAATAAAATTTACATCTTTATCATATTTAAAATTAGAACTACTTTACAGTAGGAGTCTAATTAAAAATCAAACGATAGATACCATAGTTTTATAAAATATTTTACATAATAAAAACAGTCGTGTGTTGACAGTACTCATGTGTTGAGATTAGTCGTGTGTTGAAAGAAATATAGATTCATGTGTTGAATAGAATAAATATTCATTTCTTGAATAGAGTAACGAATTTATTGAAATATATAAAGCCGTGTTGACTAGAGTTGCGCTATTTTGACGTAAACAATATTTATATCGATTTTATTCGAATATCGAAAAGGAAGTGATTCTAAAATATAACGTTTTGAAAATATTATTATTTATATAGTAATGATATGAAATAATCAATTTTGATTTGAAATTGAATATAGAGTTGAAATGGTTTTGAAAGCGAATTTAAAATGATTTATAAAATACGTTTTAAAAGGAAATCGACGAAATATATATAATATATATATTATATATATAATGGCCTGAATAGAACGCGTCGCGCCACGGCAGTTTGTGAATTTTGACCATTGACTTCGAATGGACATTACGGGAGATCCGACCGTCGGATTCTCCTAAAACCGGAACCATTGGGTTCGTATCGAAAAGAACATTCCAATGAATATTAGAAATTTGGAATCTAACAGTTGGATTTGGAATTATGTCCAAATAAAATTTGGAAAATGTCGCGGTAAGTGCAGTTCGATGGCCGTTGATGGAAATCGACTGTACGGGCCTAGATAAAATTATTAAAATTATTAATAATTTGTGTAAAATCATAATATGTGAATTGGAAAGAACTGGGATGAAAAATTCCAAATTTGAAAGGATAAAAATAGATTTTTATCGAAATGAACTGGTTTTGAACTAGAACTAAAACCAATTTATTTTTGATAGGAATAAATTGAATTTGAATCGGTTTTGAAAATAACCAGAATTTCCAATATATATAAAGTGGAAGCGAATCTGAATCGAAATTGTCTTTGGAATATTTTGATATTGGATTCCGTGATTATATAGATATTTTTATGGGAATTTGAAAGAAATATTTTATATCGTTATTTCCAATACGATATTTGTTGGTTTCAGAATTTGATATTGAATATAAGCCGGTATATTTTCTATTCAGAGCCTTGTATTTAATATCAAATGTGATTTGGGTTTATCGTGAATCGTGTTTTAGATGACATTGGTTCTTTAACCCAGTTAAAGGCAGGGTGTTGATTTTTGAAAAGATTAAAACTAAGTGGAGTTTTAATGAATCTTTAATTAGATTAAAATGTGAATTGATAATTTAAATTATCAAATCTGAAAGGTGATCGAGAATGGAGTACAACCAGTTTTGCTCCAAAGCGATAGTTAAATATTTAATTAGATTTGAACGTGAAATGGTAATTAATTTTACAGATAACACCGTGGTGTTAGATATGGAGTATTACCAGTTTTGCTCCATGGGATGAATAGGTTGGGATTGGGAAATAAAACAAATAATTACTTCGGTGTGATTCGCTAATCCCGACTAGTTTGGAAAACCATAATATGGTTTGAAATGATATCCAAAGGAAGATTAAAGAATAAATTTAGAAGAATTTATCTTTGATAAAATTAATGGGAACCTATTCCCTAAGAATGTGATTTTGTGAATAAAAGAATATTCTGAATTGGAATGAGGCGTTTGTTGTGTTTGTGTAACATTTGTTTATCATATACATGGGTTATTCAGAAAGGCCGGGTTTATACCCATTCTGAATAACCGATTCGACAAGATGTCGAAGATGAAGGTGGTGGTTGAAGACCGGAAGTCTTCATATCGTCTGGGTGATTACCGATGATCTCGATTGGGCTGTACACCCAAGATGAGGGAAACAGTTGGTGATCGTCTAGACGTACTTGGAGATGGATGGATATGCGAGGAAAGTGCCTCCGGTTTCGTTCAGACCCAGGACGAACTTGTAAATAGATTGTGTGTCTGACATTGGATTCTATTCTTTGTTGATTGATCTCTATTAAATATACATCTGTTTGGCGGTGGAGAATTTATTCTCTTGCTTAACGCCCTTCTTTGAGACGTACGAGCTCAGAGGTTGTATATCGATGGACATCAGTCACATGGAGTGAATTTCCAGCGTGGCACGCGTAAGTGGCAATTGATCAAGGCTTCTGTTGAAAAGCAAAGTCTTGTGGTTGATGATCAAAGCACGGCCTGTGTGGCGTAGCTTTGTGTATAACGTGAATTCGTGAGCCTCACACCTCGGTATGAGTCAAAAACGGGAGAAGGACCCAAGGAGTGCACGACGTTTCTTTCTAGCTATGGTGGTGTCAGTGACCTACCAACCCTGACATTTATATATACTTTTCACCTATGTGGTTGTTAGAATGCGAGGCACCTCGGATATAGGTCTGTTAGGACCGGGAAACATGTGTTCAGGAATTGCCAATCCTCAAAAATAAGAGAGGACCGACCTTGGAGGATCCAGGGATTGCTGTGTGCGGTCCCGAGGCATTTGCTAGAGTGTCTCGAACGGAGAGGAGCTTGCCCCTTGCCTTGACTCATGATGGAATCCAATTTCCAATACGTGACATTGCGGTTTTAACTGTAGAACTAGTATGGCGACATGATAGATGGTACCCATGCCGCCTAGGATTGATATTTATGATTGAAATTGTTTTGACACTATACACTTATAATAGTATCAAATGATTTGTTTTAAACGTACCAAGCATGTTTGGCTATTATAAGGGAAAACCCTATCCTCCGGCTTGCGTTGCATTGTGTGATGGGACCTGGGTCTTATAATAGCTTCATCTTTCCAAAAAGCATTGCGCTGTTTTGTTATATGCACTAGTATTCATGGGAGGAAACCCGTTCCGTGTTATACGGCTTGGTCCCTTGAATTACTCTCTTCTAAAGTAAAGTTTTAAATAACTATTTTAGTTCTTACACCAGTCACATGACTAACCTGGAGTTTATTGTTTTAACCTAAACTCTGGGTGCCTCGATTTTCCACGGGCCGCTAGTAGTTTTGGTTTTGCAGATTTATATTCACAGGATCCTGATTTACAGCTGGAACGATGCTCGGAAAGCTCTATATCCGTGCATTACTTTCAGTTGTGTTTTGTATGTTTTTCCACTGCTATGTAATTTATTTTAATCTATGATATTTTTCTGTTGTATTTTATTCATTTATACTCTGTATATTCTTGTATCTGATGGAATTGTTGTAATAACAATGAAATGTTCTTCCGTCTGCATTCTATATTGTCTTGTCCTCAATTCTATCCGGGCTTTCCTTTATAGGGAAGTTCGGGTCGTCTCAGTTTGGTATCAGAGCTTTGGTTTACAGAGCTCGAGAACAAGACACATTAGAACCATACGAAAAAATTCATCAGATATTGGATTAGTAATATCCAGTTAGAATGACTCGTTAGAGATAGGATCAGTAGTATCCTAGAACGAGTGTGAAGAGTATATTTTTCAAATGAAAACAATTTTGTTTTGAAAATTTAAATCGCTTTATACGTATTTGAATATTGATTTATTTTGAATATGGACAGTCGAGTATATAAAGATTTCGCGTATACGCGTCATGAACGTATAGTCGAAGTTTTAATATACAAGATAGATATAGAGTCACATTCTAGACACCCGGGGATAATTCTGATGATGTGGACACATCATCAGTATTAATGTTCGTATTTCGAAGGTGTGATATCTATATATTTCCATTAGACTGGTGTGAGAACAAAAACTTATATAGGATTATTTGTTGTGAATTGGCATCAAAAACATGATTTTCTGTATATATATATATATATATCAAAATTATGAATTTGAAACGTTAATCCACTAATTGATTGATGGTTGTGTTGTTTGTCTATTTGTTTGATAATTTTTGAACCATTTAGCCTAATAGAATCGAATAGTGAATTGTATTGAAAATTGGTCGCATTTGCATGCATATACATGTACTTACATTGAACAGGTCATAGCAAGGAGGCTAGAGTAGAAGAATAAAATTTGTTTGCCCGACAAATAGGTACATGTTTACCATAATTTACTATTTTTTTTGGGTGATGATGATTTTATGAGCCGATTGGCTTATTCTTTTTCTTTTTGAGATTAGAGGGCCTATATGGCAATTTCGGGATTATCCCGTGCTCCCGGTGCAGGGGAGGTTATGGCGAAATTTTTCGAAAATTTAGGGTGTTAGCCAAATTTTTGAAGAATTTGAAAATTCTTAGAAACTGAAAAGTTGAAGAACTTAAGCCGTAATCAAAATAATGGAAGTTGAGTTGATTAGTAAAACAACTTTCGGCTTTATTCCTTTTCGGGGACGAAAAGTTTTAAGTGGGGGAGATTGTAATAACCCAGAAATGCGAGCCAGTTTAAAATTTTTATTTTGGCAATTTTAGTGAATTTTGAACATTTAAAATAGATTATTTTGAAAAATATCGACGAGAAATTTATTTTGAATAGAATTCAAACATATATATTTATATAGATCGTTTTTAGAATATAAATAATTATATATAATTATAAAAGGAATTGAAAATGGCGCGGTAGTTCGATAATTCGATTTCAAACTTCAAATGAATGTACCAAGTGCAAAATAAACCAGATTTTAGTGAAACCAAAACTATTTGAATCTAATTGAGAATATCTTTCCAACGAATCCGAAAGATTGGAATTTCATAACGGGGATCAAAAGATATGTCCAGTTGAAATTTCAGAATAGTCGCTATGGAATTGCGGTCCCTGAAAATAGCCATTTTGCAAACGACCTCGGATTTCGACGAAACCACTTTTGTTGGGTCTGTGATGTCAAGTTATTGCTAGGTTTTAAAATTCATAATTTTTCGAATCAGTATGTGAGCGTGGCAAAGGAAAACGCGTTTGACCAGTTTTAGTTGATTTAATCGACTGGAAAATGGCCATTTTTCAAACGGTCTCAGAATTCGACGAAATTAGTTTTGTTAGGACCGTATCGTCCATAAGAAGCTAGAAAATATTTTTCGGGAATTTTTAGAGTTAGTATGTGTCCCCAGTAAATTGAAATATGCGTTTAAATTCAATATATGGAGTTATATTTTAAATTCGACGAACAGATCGGAACTATCGAATCAGCTTACATTACGTATCCCATTGTGTTCGGAATGGGGGTAATTAGCTATGGACGACAGGCGGTGGGCCTTGTTTCGAGGTCGAAAATAAAAGTACCTTTTTGAAATTAAAATGGATAAATAAATAAAAATCTAACTCTCTCCTCTCCTTGCTTCCTTTCAGCCTCCCCCCCGATTCCATTTCAAAGAAAATAAAAAAAGAGAAAGAGAAGGAAGGGGGAGGAGCCGCCGCTCCTCCCACCGTCGCGCACCGCGCCTTCGCAAGTGGGGCGCCACCACCGCACGCCTCCACCTATCCACCGTAGCCCCCGCTTCCTCCACCTCCTCTCGCGTCTCCTCCCCCTCTGCTAAATCGCACGTCGCCCCCCTGTGCCACGTCGGCCTCCCACCGCCGCCAGTGCGCGAGCGCAGAGCCCCAACTCATCTCCAATCGACGTACAACACCTCCTCTTCTCCGATTTGCTGTAGGAAAAAGGGTGTGTTTTCTTTCTTCTTTCTTTCCTTTTTATTCCTTAGAGTTATAATTTTATTTACATAGGGTTTAAAATTTTCATTTATAAAAAGATTATGTTTTTTTTCTGTTATATGAAAAACAAAGTTTGAAGTATATATGAAGATGGGATTTTGTATATTTAAATAAAATAGAAGTATAAAAGATATGATTTTTATATAATAGAAGTATAAAAGAAATGATTTTTATATTACAGAAGTATAAAAGAAATGATTTTTACTTCGATAAAGGCGAAATCTTTATATTTGAAAAGGCGAAATCTTTATATTTGAAAAGGCGAAACCTTTATGTAGAGAATAGCATGATAAAAATATAATCTTTATTATACGAACGTCGATGTAAAAATAGAATTTTTATCTATATAGTAGCAGTGTAAAAATAGAATTTTTATCTATATAGTAACGATGTAAAAATGGAATTTTTATCTATATAGTAACGATGTAAACATAGAATTTTTATTTATATAGTAGAGGTGTAAAAATAGAATTTTTATATACATAGCAATAATATAAAAATGTGATTTTTATATATGTAGTGGTTACGGGCAACGAAAGTGACAAAAGGCAAGAACGACGAAGACTTCTACATATGAAGAGTCATGGTATTGGATTAGCTAGTTGGTGAGAACTTCTCACTCTAAATCTCTTTTTCTAGTTATATATATATATATATATATATATATATATATATATACTAGGATGCAGACGGTGCTTAGCAGCACCTAACACCCGTCGTCCACAGACCATGGACGGCTTGTATGCTTATTTGATGTGTGGTGAAATTTGTTTGTGTTGTTGATGTGAAATCGATAATAAAAGGTAGATGGTTGAAATAAATTAATTATCGTTAAAAATATAATTTTTAATGTGAAAGTGAATAAATAAATATTTATAAACAAATCGGGCGATTTGTTTATATACACTGATTTGACTAATATTGATTGGGTCGATAAATCGCCCAACTGCACAAATAAAAATCTGTGTTTGTTGATTTGAAACCCCACATGGGTGTTGGGATGATATTTGGCGTACACTAATCCCATTTATTTAATTATATGTCGAACGATTGGTCGACAGACTGTGTAAGCATTAATTATTTATATTTGATGCTTATGCAGTTGTGTGGTGCACTTTGGATGATGGTTGATTGTTTATCGTTGCTATTATATACATATGTTGTATGGAATCCATATAATTAACGTTATATGGTAATTGATTGGGCCTCATTCCAATCGGGAAAATAATGAATATTATAAAAGAAAATTCATGTGTTGAATATAAAAATATTCATGTGTTGACGATGTTCATGTGTTGAAACAATTCATGTGTTGAGTAAAATATTGTAAATAATAAAATTTACATCTTTATCATATTTAAAATTCGAACTACTTTACAGTAGGAGTCTAATTAAAAATCAAACGATAGATACCATAGTTTTATAAAATATTTTACATAACAAAAATAGTCGTGTGTTGACAGTACTCATGTGTTGAGATTAGTCGTGTGTTGAAAGAAATATAGATTCATGTGTTGAATAGAATAAATATTCATTTCTTGAATAGAGTAACGAATATATTGAAATATATAAAGCCATGTTGACTAGAGTTGCGCTATTTTGACGTGAACGATATTTATATCGATTTTATTCGAATATCAAAAAGGAAGTGATTCCAAAATATAACGTTTTGAAAATATTATCATTTATATAGTAATGATATGAAATATTCAATTTTGATTTGAAATTGAATATAGAGTTGAAATGGTTTTGAAATCGAATTTAAAACGATTTATAAAATACGTTTTAAAAGGAAATCGACGAAATATATATATATATATATATATATATATATATATATATATATATATATATATATATAATGGCCTGAATAGAACGCGCTGTGCCACGGCAGTTCGTGAATTTCAACCATTGACTTCGAATGGACATTACGGGAGATCCGACCGTCGGATTCTCCTAAAACCGGAACCGTTGGGTTCGTATTGAAAATAACTTTTCAATGAATATTAGAAATTTGAAATCTAACGGCTGGATTTTGAATTATGTCCAAATAAAATTTGGAAAAGGTCATTGTAAGTGCAGTTCGATGGCCGTTGATGGAAATCGACTGTACGGGCCTAGATAAAATTATTAAAAATATTAATAATTTGTGTAAAATCATAATATGTGAATTGGAAAGAACTGGGATGAAAAATTCCACATTTGAAAGGATAAAAATAGATTTTTATCGAAATGAACTGGTTTTGTAGTAGAACTAAAACCAATTTATTTTTGAAAGGAATAAATTGAATTTGAATCGGTTTTGAAAATAACCAGAATTTCCAATATATATAAAGTGGAAGTGGATCTGAATCGAAATTGTCTTTGGAATATTTCGATATTGGATTCCGTGATTATACAGATATTGTTATAGGAATTCGAAAGATATATTTTATATCGTTATTTCCAATACGATATTTGTTGGTTTCAGAATTTGATATTGAATATAAGCCGGTATATTTTCTATTCAGAGCCTTGTATTTAATATCAAATGTTATTTGGGTTTATCGTGAATCGTGTTTTAGATGACATTGGTTCTTTAACCCAGTTAAAGGCAAGGTGTTGATTTTTGAAAAGATTAAAACTAAGTGGAGTTTTAATGAATCTTTAATTAGATTAAAATGTGAATTGATAATTTAAATTATCAAATCTGAAAGGTGATCGAGAATGGAGTACCACCAGTTTTTCTCCAAAGCGATAGTTAAATATTTAATTAGATTTGAACGTGAAATGGTAATTAATTTTACCGATAACACCGTGGTGTTAGATATGGAGTATTACCAGTTTTGCTCCATGGGATGAATAGGTTGGGATTGGGAAATAAAACAAATAATTACTTCGGTGTGATTCGCTAATCCCGACTAGTTTGGAAAACCATAATATGGTTTGAAATGATATACAAAGGAAGATTAAAGAATAAATTTAGAAGAATTTATCTTTGATAAAATTAATGGGAACCTATTCCCTAAGAATGTGATTTTGTGAATAAAAGAATATTCTGAATTGGAATGAGGCATTTGTTGTGTTTGTGTAACATTTGTTTATCATATATGTGGGTTATTCAGAAAGGCCGGGTTTATACCCATTCTGAATAACCGATTCGACAAGATGTCGAAGATGAAGGTGGTGGTTGAAGACCGGAAGTCTTCACATCGTCTGGGTGATTACCGATGATCTCGATTGGGCTGTACACCCAAGATGAGGGAAACAGTTGGTGATCGTCTAGACGTACTTGGAGATGGATGGATATGCGAGGAAAGTGCCTCCGGTTTCGTTCAGACCTAGGACGAACTTGTAAATAGATTGTGTGTCTGACATTGGATTCTATTCTTTGTTGATTGATCTCTATTAAATATATATCTGTTTGGCGGTGGAGAATTTATTCTCTTACTTAACGCCCTTCTCTGAGACGTACGAGCTTAGAGGTTGTATATCGATGGACATCAGTCGCATGGAGTGAATTGCCAGCGTGGCACGCGTAAGTGGCAATTGATCAAGGCTTCTGTTGAAAAGCAAAGTCTTGTGGTTGATGATCAAAGCACGGCCTGTGTGGCGTAGCTTTGTGTATAACGTGAATTCATGAGCCTCACACCTCGGTATGAGTCAAAAACGGGAGAAGGACCCAAGGAGTGCACGACGTTTCTTTCTAGCTATGGTGGTGTCAGTGACCTACCAACCCTGACATTTATATATACTTTTCACCTATGTGGTTGTTAGAATGCGAGGCACCTCGGATATAGGTCTGTTAGGACCGGGAAACATGTGTTCAGGAATTGCCAATCCTCAAAAGTAAGAGAGGACCGGCCTTGGAGGATCCAGGGATTGCTGTGTGCGGTCCCGAGGCATTTGCTAGAGTGTCTCGAACGGAGAGGAGCTTGCCCCTTGCCTTGACTCATGATGGAATCCAATTTCCAATACGTGACATTGCGGTTTTAACTGTAGAACTAGTATGGCGACATGATAGATGGTACCCATGCCGCCTAGGATTGATATTTATGATTGAAATTGTTTTGTCACTATACACTTATAATAGTATCAAATGATTTGTTTTAAACGTACCAAGCATGTTTGGCTATTATAAGGGAAAACCCTATCCTCCGGCTTGCGTTGCATTGTGTGATGGGACCTGGGTCTTATAATAGCTTCATCTTTCCAAAAAGCATTGCGTTGTTTTATTATATGCACTAGTATTCGTGGGAGGAAACCCGTTCCGTGTTATACGGCGTGGTCCCTTGAATTACTCTCTTCTAAAGTAAAGTTTTAAATAACTGTTTTAGTTCTCACACCAGTCACATGAATGACCTAGAGTTTATTGTTTTAACCTAAACTCTGGGTGCCCCTATTTTCCACGGGCAGCTAGTAGTTTTGGTTTTGCAGATTTATATTCACAGGATCCTGATTTACAGCTGGAACGATGCTCGGAAAGCTCTGTATCCGTGCATTACTTTCAGTTGTGTTTTGTATGTTTTTTCGCTGCTATGTAATTTATTGTAATCTCTGATATTTTTCTATTGTATTTTATTCATTTATACCCTGTATATTCTTTTATCTGATGGAATTGTTGTAATAACAATGAAATGTTCTTCCGTCTGCGTTCTATACCGTCTTGTCCTCAATTATATCCAGGCTTTTCTTTACGGGGAAGTTCGGGTCGTCTCATTTCCCCTTTGTTTCCAGCGCAATCCCTGTTTTCACATAATCCTTATCGACCAGATTTGCCATCTGCAGCACCTACATATGTCCAACGATCCTTGATTTAATTGCTAATCCTTAAGTAAATTTAATTAGTGTAAATAAATCAATATTAACCTCAAAACTATCAGCCGATTTACTTCTTACTGCTCCACTCAAAAAGATTTTACCTGCATCAAATATTCATTTTAGAACATATGAGTTAATTTATAGATACTAATCTCCTTACTAATATTAATCTTGGTTAAGTTAATTATGTTACTGATATGGCCAACAGTTTTCATCCTTCCTGTACGTGCACTGTTCGCTCCAGTGCTTCACCTCCTGTCGTACACTGATCCAACCACTTCCACATTTCCACTCCCCATTCTCGTTACCATCTGACTTGCAAAACCATTTTCCAGTTCCTCATTTGGACCCATTCGCCCTTCATCAAATCTTTACGAAACATAAAATAAGATGATTTTCTTCCTGTTGCCATCGTTTCATCTGAAAATCCTCGATGTTACCAACAGATGACCGCCGTTCCTTCACAACTTCTTCTCCATGCCATTGGTTTTTCCAACGCTTTATTCTTCCATGCTCTTTCTTTTGAATAGAACCTCCTCCCCATTTTCAAAACTTTCTTGTTTCATCCTTCTGCATGTATTTCCTTCAAAATCCCATGGTTTCTTTCCAACACACCAACTCCATACTCCTGGAATCATATGCCGTGACCACCCTTCCCACTTCAAACGAAATTCCCCTCCCCTTGTACGATGTACCCCCTTAACTCTTCATGTCTTAAACCACCTCCGACTTCTTCCTTTTTTTCGCCATTTAGTTTGCTGAAGAAAAAAGTGGTTTCGGTTCCTATTTATAGAAGAAGCATACGAAAGGATCAGCACAAAGTCACATTTCAGTGGTACACAGTAACCATGTGAATTAGGGTAGCTTCTTCAGCATAGTTGTGCAGGGAATGGTCATATATGCATACAACATGATGGGTTCTTAGGCCTGCGTTAGTTCCTAGGTAAATAGCTGTGCGAATTCCAGTGTAGGGTGGTCGTGATTCTTGAGTTTTCACTTTCATATGGAAGGGATATTTTTATTTGTATGTGCGGAGATTTCCTTTCAGTAATATGAGTTAGGAGTAGGTTGGGTCAGAAGATAGGGTAGCTGCTCATTTTTTTTTGACAACTTTCTGTTTTCTTGTCAAATTACAGTGTGGGTAGGTACAACGCGATATCTCATTTCAGCACATGCGTGTACTATAAATCCTTAGGCACGAAGAATAGCAATGTGTAATAGCAGAAGTGAAGTGTCACAGCAATCAATAAGTGGAGAGGTAATACTTGGAGAAAGAAAGATTTAGGGTAGGCAGAACGTAGATTTGTAGTGTGCTTGAATTTGGCTTCATTTCTTAGTAATTAAGTTGTTGTGTGTGCTTCAGTTAGTACGGGTGTACAATGTCTTCTTTATATGTACACGATGGAAATGTTTTATTTATTATAATATAACGAATTCCTACCGCCAACTTTTCAAGAGAAAAATATTTTATGCGACCTTTGTTTTCTGATAAAAAAGCTAATCTTGGTGTAAAAAGATATTTCAGATCCAATGGGACATGTTTCGTCGAAATCCGAGGTCGTTTGAAAAAAATTCCTTTATAAAACCATAAATAAACACGGGTTTAAATTTTCCACGTTCACAAGATAAATCAAATCAACTAGAAACCTTGATATCTTAAAATAATTTTTCAATACGAACCCAACGACACCAGTTTCGTCGCATTTTGAAACTATTTCCCCGGTAGGGTATTTTTACGCGCACCGCAATGCCGTTTTCGACACCCAATTACCCAGTCTCCAAAAATAACAAACCATATACCTATCTTGACACTAATCGATGATACGAACTCAACAGAATTGGTTTCATGGCTTAATTTGATCGTCTTCTCAAGTAACAGTCAAATATCTCCATATTGAATTAATTACGTGATATAGAAATTGAACGGGCATTTGCAGTTACTGTGGTCACATACGACAATGGTTTGCCACGCAATTTTATTTTCTGACAATAGTTTAGCGATACGGTCCCAATGAAACTAATTTCATCGAAAAAAGAGTCTGTTTGCGAAATGGCTATTTTAACGGCCGATATGATTTCCATAGCCTTTATTTCAAAATTTGATTTGGCCATAACTAACATTCTATAGAACGGAATCTGGGGTTTTCTCTTTCATATGAAAATTATCGTTAATACGATTCCAACGTTTCTCGTTTCACAGAAATCCGACTTATATCGGGCTCTGTATATCCCATTGAAGTTCAGAACACTATATTACGAACTACTGCGCCGCTGCAGCTCGCTATATAATTAAAATTATAAACTAAACCTTTAACAGCGCTTAACAAACGAGATTGTAAATAAACTTAAATCTAAACGTAACTAAATCTTCTTACGTTACCAAACCATATAACAGCGCAAATTCAACTAATTTCGATTATTTCGAAATTAAATTATTATTTATATATTATTTAAACAAATTAAATTATTCAAATTAATTAAATGCGAACCATTTAAGTTCAAAGCAATATTTAAAACAAAAATTACATATTAATCTAGATAGCAAAAATCTGGATCGTTACATTTTCCCTACTTCCAAATAGGTTACCTCAAACAAAATCACTCAATTCAATTAAATGATGGCTCCTATAAATAATCGATAACAGTAATTTAATATCAACCATTTTATTTAATAATCAACCACAACAATTCAAACAATCCATTAATGTAAACACATTTATATCATAAACATGACCAATAAGGTAAGTTATCTTAATTGGTTATAATCATTTATAACTAACTATTGATTTAAATTTAATGAGTGTTTAATTTAATCGGTTCAGTTAATATTTATAAATATATTCGATAATCATCCAACAATAAACAACCAAAACACATAAATATTAAACCCGACTTACATAAAATATAAATAGGACAACTTTGTTAGTTGTACTCACTTTGATTTCATTATCGCTGAAGCGATTCAGTTATGGTTAAATTAAACAAGCGTTTGATTTAACCAATAATTTCAACTGCTTCTATTCTTGTCCAAATTAGTTCTATAATGTTCGTCACCATGAACGTAACGCAACTTGTTTCGTTCAATTCTGTACACGAAATAAGAAGTTATTAACATTTTAGTGTATGATTTTAATTTAAATTTAATTAATTCTTAATTAGGGTCTAAGATACTAATTACATGGATTATATAAACAACGGCGATTAAAGTCATTTACCTCACATTTATTTCTTCCTGCTCCATATTGCTTCATCGAAAACAACCCATGTTGCCGACCTTCACACCAGAATCATGCTTCCGTTCCTCTATCTGCACCAGACATAAAATCACCGACCAACACGCCCAACATCGTTGTCCTCCGATCTGAACATTTTTTAACCTAGTCATGCCAATCTCTAGCAAAACATCACGAATCGTTGTGGCCTCACCAGAACAAACGAGGCCCGATCACCACGGTTGAAGTGGTAGATCTCACTTCCCTCTTGAGGTTTGTAGTTGGGAGTTTGGGCTATAGGTTCACGAATTTTGAATTTATGAAGGAGGAAGATCACGCATTTTTTTCCATTGGGTTCATCAAATGTTGTTATTCTCAGGCTGAGCATGCAACAACAAAAATTAGGGAACTGACCAGGGAATTCGGGTTGTGGGGAGGGGGAGGGGTTTATATAGTGAGGATTTAATATAATATTATTATACAAAACTTAGCCGTAAAGTAACACATAAAAACCACTTCATATGACCTCCGATCGAGATGGATATTGAAATCCTTGCATAAAATGGTATTCCAGACACGATGGAACAGGTTTCATCGAATTCTGAGATCGTTTGTAAAAATTCCTTTATAATTCACAATGTGAATCGATATGCATTTAAATTACATAAGCTCACAAAAAGTCCAATTAACTTAAAATTTTAAATCATAAAATAATTAATTACTATGGATTTAATAAATTATTTTCATTGAAATCAAAGTTTGTTAGAAAATTGGTTAATCTATAGTTCCAAATTAAATCGAAAAGATGATTAAATAAAAATCTAGGCATTTATCCTTCGCACGGTCAAACGGTAAATCTGAGTGATATAGAATCGAAATCCTACCAAAATTAATTAATGTAGATCACACAAAACAAGTTTCATTGCGTTCCGAGACTATTTCACAAAATGATATTTTACGCTATTTTGGATACCAAAATACTCGATCTTCAAATAGAAAACTACTTACCTATCCTTACTCTAAACGTCAATACGAATCCAGTGGAACTAGCCTCTCATCTTAATTCATTCGTTTGCTCAAGTTATGCTCAAGTACTCACCTATTTAAATTAAATTCATTTGATTATGCGCTATGCAGAATGATTAAGCGTTTATGGCTAGCGTTGTCACATATGATATCGAATTGCCAAGAAATTTGGTTTTGTATAATAATTTAACGTTATCTCCAATTAAACTAATTTCATCGAAAATCGAGGTCGTTTGCAAAATGCTTATTCTTAAGGCTTATAATAATATAGATAAAGTATTAATTAAATTCCAAATAATTCAATTAAATAATAATAAATTATTATTATCATATATACGCAAATAGAATATCATATGGCTTCAAATATAAACAAATATGGATTTAAAACTCAACATTAAAATTTCGAGTTAAATGATATCCAAATTATATAAAAAAAACCTTTTAAATTTATTAAATAAACATTATGGTTTATAAACGATTTCATAGCGACTTTCTGAAAATTTGATTTTGACATAACTAATAATCTATAATATGAAATCTGGATTTTTCTCTTCTGTTAGAAAATTATAATCAAATAGATTCGGGCGATTATTATTTCAAAGAATTCAACTCATATTGGAAACTGTATATTCAATTGAAGTTTAAAACTCAATATTATGAGCTACCACGACGTTACAAGCTCGTTTTAAATTAAATATAAATCTATATGTTTAAATTTCATTTTATTAATAAATTTCATGTTAAAAATCCATTAATATTTATAATATAATATATAAAACAAATTTAAATATTCAAATTTAAATGGCCTAAAAATCTAGGTCGTTACATATATGACCTTTCTTGAATAACATATCTAATTATGACTGGAAGATACGATATAAGATAATTTGGAGAAAGAAGAGGAAAATTACTTCCTCCTAATCTTGATATTGAACATGATTCATCAACTGATACAGATCCTAACCCAAATTTCATGGTTCAGCCCCACAATTAGGAAGCTCATGCGTCGTTCTCCGTAGAAGAGGAAGCGGCAGGGGTAGCAATTAGTGGAGAGATAGCTCTCGATGCTCTTCCGGATGCAAGTATTCTAGTTGACCCCATAGACTCTTGGCCTTGTACCATGGACGATGGGAAACTTAAAAGGTTAAGCCTTAAGCACGAAATCCCGTGGAGAGAAATACAGATTCCTATAGAAATTGTAACGGCCAAGATTTTTATCCGTTATATTTAATATTTTAAAATGATTTTAAATGTTCTTATAGAATATAATTAGCTTGAATTCAACAATTCTGAATATTTTGTTAATATAAATAATAAAACAAAAATTAAATTATGGAATGGTCGGAATTTGTTAGATTTGCAATATAATGTGAACTGACAATTTAAAAGGATTTAATGTTGTTTGGTTTTCAATTATATTAAAAATTTCATCTATTAAACAACATTTAAGCGTTTAATTTATAGTTTAATTATAAAATGAGCTGTAGCGGTGCAGTAGTTTGTAATTTAACGATTTGGATTTTAACTGATTGTACAGGATCCAAAATAAGTCGGATTTCTTTGAAACAAGAAACGTCCGAATCTATTGGATAACAATTTTCTAATGGAAGAGAAAAATCATGATTTCATATAGTAGATTTTGTTTTATATCCAAATCAAATTTTCAAATAATCCTATGAAATATTTTATAAATTATAACGTTTTATTTAATAAATAAGTAGGATTTCTAATAAAATGGATGTTAAAACCGAAATTAGTTCAAACACCAAAGATGCCACGAAGGCACTTCACTAATTGGTAAGAAACGAGACCATAATTGCAACAAAAATGTAAAAACACAAAGATTTTTATAGTGGCTCGATCTTAGAAAGATCTACGTTCACTTTAGCAAGGATTTCCATATGCAATTCAAGAGTTATAAGCTTAGAATCATTCATAAGTACATTCATCTTCTCCTTTACACAAAGATTTCACTCTAATCTATGAAATCAGTGAAGAATTAGGCGAATTCCACTAAGCGCTAGCAAAATGGCGGACGATCTTCAATCTCTAAGATACTTGAGCACTTTAGTGGATTCCAAGACGGATTCAATGCTAGATCTTTGCTTTGAGATGGTAGATGATGTTAGGATCACATGAAACCGAAGAGGAAACAATTTGGCAGCTCTTCGGGGTGGTGGAAATCGATCCCCAAAAGTATGGAAGACATGGCCTGTTTATAGGAGATGTTGGAGCAAAGTGGTGAGCTGAAATTTGTATATGCAGGCTATGGGTCGAACATACAAGTAATTACGGAAATGCCACTGTTAGTTGTTGACAGCTGTATCCAGCTGCTTTCCCAATCCTATGTCTAACCGACCCTGTTCAAACCACCATGCTCGATCGACCCTGGAGATGTTCGACCGACCCTATGGCTGTATGAGTCATGTTGCATTTATCCGACACATGTTTGACCCATCTATAATGTTCGACCCTTCATGAATGTGCTTGACTGTCCCTCAATGCTCGAGCCATGTGTGATGTTCAACCCTCTTGTGAAGTTCGACTGGCTTTATTGGTCAAACCATGTCCGTGCTCGACCCATAGTTTTGACACATGTTCGATCCATTAATTGGTGCATGATTTTTAATGGACAAACATTTGCCCCTCGAAGTTTGTCATTATTAGTTTGTAAAAATTACAAGCTTCGAAATATGGCACCATTTAATAGATTGAATCTCGGTTTACCATAGGTCAAGAAATCTGGTTCTGCTGCGGGTCGAGCATCAAACATTTAAGTTGGTCAACTTTATATCAACCCGGTCGAACAGACATATTAGGTCAAATGGACATTCTGGGTCGAACAGACATCCTGGGTCGAACAAACATCTTGGGTCGACCATACATTCTGGGTCAAACGTAGATATCGTGTCGAACATATATTCTTTATCGAACGTAGATATCGGGTCGAACATATATTCTAGATCAAACGTGTCTGTTCATCTCCCACTCCTTATATATACTTCTTGCCCTCCACTTTCATAGTCCATTTCTTTTTGCTGAAGATAACGTTTTAATGACGGTCACGTCTTTCTCCTAAAGGGTTCTCATCTTTGCAACCAGCTTCTCTCCAGACTTTAATCACGTCAACTCGCCAATCACCAACTATCTTTGATCATCAACCGTGATCGGCCATTGGCAGTAAAACTCGACTAACTTTGAACTCGACTAGATTATTCTCCTCCAATTCCAAAGTTCTTTGCAAAACAAAGGTGAATTCCTCTTTTATCTTCACATTGATTCAATTTAGACAATGGTTGAGTGTATAAATTGAAATGTTTTGGGGGTACGGTTTTTGGATTGACTGTCGGAATTGCGATGGTTAAATTTTGGACTGAGTTTGATCGGATTGGGAACAATGGTGTAGATTTGAATGTGTTTGAGGAAAACAAGTTGTCCTAAATCCTTTAAATTCTGACATAAATTACATGCCCTTAATGTGTTTGATGAAATGTTAAGGACATAAAACCTTGTACGTTTGTTAATCACCGTTTGATGCTGAGCTTGTACTTGCAATGTGTCTTGAGATTTACTGCTTGCCTATGTTGACTAGTTTATTGCATTCCTTGAAACTGTTTATGGCAATTTGAATTTTAGTTCTCATTGCGAATTTTGAACTTTAGCTTGGCTATGGCACTTCAGATTGCAACATAATTTGATTCTTTTCTTAATGAACTTGCTTGGCTCAAGCTAGGCTCGAACATGCTCGACCCTTGGGTGGTTGGCCATGTTCAAACCGGCTAAGGTTTGAACATGCTCGGGCCAATCTGGGCTCGAGCATGCTTGATCCAGGCTGGACTCGAACATGTTCGACCCAAGCTAGACTCGAATATGTTCGACCCGGGCTGGACCCGAGTATGTTCGACCGAGGGTGGATTCAAGCATGTTCAATCCTTATGCGGTCGAGCACGTTCAACCCAGTGTAGGCTCGAGCATGTCCGACCTAACCCGGACTCGAGCATGTTCGACCCATACAGGATTCAAACATGTTCGACCCAGGCTGGACTTGAACATGTTCGATCCTAATACAGTCGAGCATGTTCAGCCCAATGTAGGCTTAAGCATGTTCGATCCAGAATGGTCTTGTAAATGTTCGACCCAGACTACACTCGAACATGTTCGATACATGCTAGATTCAAACTTGTTCGACCCTTATGGGGTGAACATAATCTCGTTGTCTGGTTAGGGTGTCTTGTTGATTGACAAATTATCCTGTTGTACCATACCTGTGACAACTAGAACACTTGCATGTTTTTTGAGCCATAATTTTGCTATTGGATGCTCACACCATTAGTAGGTTAATACAGATGGTTTAAAAATACAGTATGACTTTGGTTGAATGATATACTCGCATAGAATTATTTTTATCTGGTCACTTAACGACACATTCTATGCGAATACAATCATTCACCTCTCATGATGCTTAAAATTTGTTAACTAGTACACGCGGACTACAAATTCCAAACCTTATTTATAAGAATAATACTTCTCATGACCAAGGAAAAGTGTACCTTTAATTTATTTTAAAACATAACCGCTCATGTAGAACATGTTAACCCGATAACAATTACATCATAATTCCAAGGGAGGAACCATGTTTGGTGAAGCTGGGAATTGTGCTCAAGTTACTGGACCCTTATCAGATACTACACCCATAGTGAATGTTAACCAGAACTTTCCTAAACCCCATCCACTTTCCGATGTACCTCGCGAAAGGCATGAAACAGAACTTTCATTTAGCTCATATCAACAATTGTGTAAGCAATACAGGATTTTAGAAAAGGAAGACGCCAAATTCCCCGGAAAAGATGAATTTGCTGACATTCTCCTACCGGATACATTGTAGTTAACCAATACATGCAAATGAATGGGGGCAATTCCTCCTTTTAATCCTTATTTAGAGTCAATTCTTTGGTGCTTGGCCATTGTCCCATACCAGTTACACCCAAACATTTATTTTTCCATAATGGGGCTTTATGTACTTTTTATGAGGGTCAAAGAGCGTGCGCCTGCATTTCAAGATATTTGCTCTTTATATTCTTTTAAAAGGAGGAAGAAGGATCGTCCCTCAATCATCTTCGTCGAGAGTCAGGGCTCTAAAATTATTACTGATTTATTCGGGAGTGCTCAAGGGTTCCCAAACTAGTATTTCTTTATCCGATGCCCTGCATATTTCTACGGTTTATGGACGGAAGGAGGTGAATATATCTTCTTTACACTCTTTGATTTAATTTTTCCCCTTAATCCAATGCTCAAATATTTAGTTATATTACAGAGATTCCTTTCGAGAATACCTCTTTTGATCAAGTTCTCTTTAATTACTAAACAGCTTTTCCCGAGAGTGAAAGGAGCAGGAGATTCTTTCTCACGGAGGAGTTCCTTCGTCGATGCCAGATGCTTCCCCCCTCAAGATCTCTAGGGACGGATTCAATAGATAAGAAAGATACTTCTTGTAAATCCCTAGCCAAGAAAGCCCAAATAAGTAAGTGCTCTGATCCTGTGGGAAGCATTAAAACTCCTCCCAAATCCAAATTGACTTCCAATGAGGAGGAGGCACCCAAAAAACATGAGGGTAAGATTCCTTTGGCTTTATCTGATCAAACAAGGAAGGAAGCCACTGTCTCGGATCCTGTGGAAGAAACTAGGTAGAACGGTGTGGATGAAACTGCTTCAAAAATCATTTCATATCCGATGAAGGAGAATGAGCAGCCTGGAGAGGCTGGAGTAACTTCTAAGAATTACCTAAGTACTGAGAATGGTGATGAGAATCCTGCTATTCAAGATAGCCAAGGAGATGGTACTTCGGAGATTTTTAGGAACCTTGGTGATCTTAGCTCAGCTAAAGATATCATTCCATGTGACATCTCATCATCAGTGCCACCAGTATCGGCTGCGAAGGATAAAGTTAAGAAATACTCTACTAGGGACCCTCATCTTGGAAAATCAGCTGCTGATATAGGACTTTTCTTAGACAAGCCAGTTGAGATTGGTTCGTTATTTGACGTTCACGAGCAAATTCTTTTTTACTTTTACTTACGTCTTACGCTCCCAATACTCTGCATAAGCTATTCCTATTTTGCCTCAGTACTTTCTATCCTAAGTACTGAAATTTTGTTCTTTCCTTTTCCTAGGTTTAGGAATGAGACGCCCCCTTGAAGATATCTTCAAACATAGCACCTAGCAATTCAATCCCAAAGACATCATCAAACCTCGGTCTTCCTAATATTCAAAACATTCACAACCCGCTTACCAGCCTCAACGGAATGGTGATGTCATTAAAACTAAGAAACAAAGGAAGCGGAGACATAATCATTTTGATATGCCAGAAGCTAAAAGGAGGAAAGAAGAAAAGAAAAGGAGGAAGAACAAAAAGAAGAGAGAGAGGAGTGATAAGGGCAAAGGTGACTCTAGGAAACATCACAAATTAGATAAGCTTCCAGTACCAGATTTCTCAATGCTGGATATTCAAACTATTGGCGATCAAGAGAAATCCGAAAATAAAAGGAAAGTACATTAATGACTCAAGTTTGGAGAAATAAAAGGAAAGCACATTAATGACTCAAGTCCAAGAAGCTCAATCTGCTCAGCAACTTGTGAAGTCCTAATTGGCTGTTGAGAGAAGTGCTTCTGCTGCTTTGAAACAAGAAAACTTGACTCTCCAACATAGGATTTCTTCTCAAAGCCTATCCCTTGAAGTGCTAACTACCAATGTTAAGTTTCTTGAAGAAGATAAAACCAAAGCCATGGATGCTTATAGAAAAGTCAAAACGAAGACTGAGGAGACCCTATTCAAGTTTTATGTTTACGGCGTCATAGGCCATGGTAGTTTATATTATTTGGGAAAAGACTTGATTGAGACTTTAGCTCTTGTTTGGGAAGAAGTACTCAGGATTGATAGGGGCGATCGCGGTGAGGATGATTTTATAGAAGAACTCTTGGACGAGGTATCCCGTGAAGCCCTGGATAAAGGAAAAATTAGATTAAGGGAAAATTGGGCATTGATTGGTGATGAGGCTGGGCCTTCTGGAAGACAAACCTTAGATGTAACAAATGCTGATGCCCTTACTCTTCTTGCTAATGCTGAGGCTTCTTGCTCACAAACCCCAGCCAATCCTCCCGCTGCTTCCAAAGAAAAAGACACAACATTCAAGGAACACAATGCCGGGGGAAACTTAGCAGAGGAGCATAACAAGGATGATGAAGTTGATGATGATACTTATGCAAGCAGATTCGGGGTTGAAGAGCACAGAAATCTCTAGGCCACACTTATAGCTTCAGGTAAACTTGAAATCATCGAAACTTTGCTATACTTAGACTACCTATGCCCATCACCAGAGACGTCAGCATTTCGTGCTCATTGTTCATCTGCTTTAGGTCTATTGTCACCATCACCCTCCGCTACTGTAGGAAGAACAATGACAACTGAAGCCATCATAACTGATTCAACTTTGATGTCAGTTCCTCTTGTCCTAGTTTATACTCCGCCTCTGAGTGATCCATCCCTTCTTACTTTTAATACTCCGGGTTCTCAAGATACTTCGATTCTAGCAATTTCTAACTTAGGTGATGATGAGTATTACATTCCGAGTGGGGAGGATTCTGAGCATACTGGTGAGACCCCGGACAAGGAGACCGAGAATCCAAAACAGCAGAAATCCAAGAGCTCATCAGTTTTAGGATGTAAAGGAAGAAAGCATGTCGCTCACAAGAAGAAAGTTATAACTTTATCTTCTCAGGAAAGTCCCAGCGAGCCAGGGAAACAACCAGCTAGTGCTCCTGCTCCTTTCACCATGCCTTCTCTGAGATCAGGTGGCAAGAAGTAGTATTGCTCATGACTTTGTTTTAGTTTCTGATTACTGTATTCAGACCGGTTGTATATGACAGAGCCGGCTCTCGCTCACTACTCTGTGCGTGTTACTTTATGCATATTTATGTCTGATACTTTTGTACTTGACTTGTGATTCTGTGATCTGGTTCTGTGTTGCTGTAATGAAACTCTTCTCTGCTTACTACACTTTAGGCTTTTACTTTTAGCTTTGTCATACCTACTTATTATGCATTCCACACTTTTTTCTTTCCACTCTCGCAACACAAATTCTTTTATAGTATAAGCCATTTTTTATTGCAATGTTTGGTATTAAAATGACCTCATGGTACGTTTTTATATATAATGATTTTTCAGTTGTAGCCACAGATCATTATTAGCTAGATCTTCTTGACCAATTTTGCTAAATTTCTTTGGTTCTGACTGGGGCAATACTTGAGACTTCTTTCCCATGACAAATGACTTTTGTTCTTGTCACTGTATCGAAGCTCTCAAGTTTGCCTTAGCAATTTCAAGGGATTCAAATTTTTTGGTCGGAGTAATCCTTGTAGATGTTAAGCCTTTAATGTAAAGTTGTGACGAGTTTATGGCATGTTTAAGTAAGCATTATTGAATTTCCTTAATGTGGTGGAAATTCCCCCATACCAAAATTTGTTACAGACTTTAAAGGTTAGGCATGACATTTGTGATCGACTTCATTTGGAACCTCCTGGTCATGTGTTTTTGCCATCACATTTAAAATTTCCTGGCTTGCCCATGATCCAAGGGTTTCCGGTCCAGTCGATCCAGCTCATGCCTTTTAATAAAGAGGAATTTTTTATTTCTGTGCCCCTGCTTGAGATGTCTTATATTTTTAGTATATTCAATCATGTTTCTTGCTAACCTGGCAATCCAGGCCCTTCGAAGATTAAATTTGAGAACAGGCCTCCGGAGAGGTCTTGTTTTTTCGTGCCACCCTAGAGGTCTTTGTAAATCCGTTATTCGTTGTGACTAAATAATTCATCCACTTGTGGAATTTGTCGGACGCCTTCAAAAAGGTCTTTGGGTCCATCACTAACCGAATTTGGAAGACCTGGCTTGTGATCGGATGCCTCCAAAGGGGTCTTTAACGTCTGTTAATAACTGGATTTGGAAGATCCAGCATTAGTAACTGGATTCGGAAGACCCAGCATCTGAACGGATGCCTCGGAAGAAGTCTTTAGAAGCCCAGGGTTTGTCGTAATCGGGCCATATATTAATGGCACAAACAATTGACCGGTTGCCTCTCAGAGAGGTCTTAGGTTTAGAAGCCTAGCGTTTGTCACAATCTGGCCATGTATTAATGGCACTAACGATAAACTAGGTGCCCCTCAGGGAGGTCTTTGGATTAGGGTTGCATCGTTTCACGGGGCGGACGCTAGTTCATTTATCGAGTTACCACTATTTGTTAGAACTAGGGTGCTGGATCTTGTAATTAAGAAGGTGCCCCTACGGAGAAACTTACAACTTTGTTTGTAGTCTAAACGCTGCATTATTTGACCGTTAAGTTCCTGATGTCCCTTATTTGCAATGTTGTGCTCCATATCTTCGTATTTGTTGTGAATGATGTTTTGAGCATTGAGCAATGGGCATTTGAGCTATACCAACTGGGATGTGCTGCGGTGATCACTTGGCTTTACTAGGTTACAGATGCGATGATGTTCTTTTAGGGGATCTGCAATCAAAATCGAATTTCAGCAACTTGTAATCAAGAATTTGCAAATGTACGATTTAGGCAAGTAAAGCAATTTCTTTCATTGATATGTACAAAGCTTGTAACAATGTTGCATGGTATTTACAATGCATGACGTTTACAACTTTTCAAAATATGTGAAAGAAATACTAAGCAAAGTAGTGACAGAGGTGTATGCTATTCCAAGCTCTTGGAAGCTGGCCCCATCCATTGTTTTCAGCTTGAAGGTTCGATCTGAGAATTTTTGGCTTATCATATACGGTCCTTCCCAATTGTGTACAAATACTCCATTTCATGTCATGATTCTCTTCAGAACAAGGTCCACAACTTGGAAGGTTCTCCGTTTAACTTTAGCATTAAAACATCGAGCTATCCTTCTCTAATGTGCAGCAATTCTGAGTTCTGCTTCTTTCCTTTTTTTTCTTCAAGAAAATCGAGTGCTTTGAGTTGCAGTTTCTCATTCTCTTCACGGTTGAAGTGGATTCTTTGGTGAGTGGGAACTTCCGGCTCTACCGGGATCATGACCTCGGATCCAAATGCAAGCGAGAATGGAGTATGCCCAGTCGCAGTTTTATGAGTTGCGCAATATGCCCATAGTGCAAGAGGAATTTCGTCTACCCAACCACCTTTATCTTTTTCGAGATACTTCTTATTTGTTGGCTTCAAAAATTTTGTTGATTGCCTCAACTTGCACGTTGTCCTGCGGATGAACAACAACTACAAAACTCTTCTTAATCTTGTACTTAGCGCAGAAATCTAGGAATTCGCTACTTTAGAACTAAGTTCCGTTGTCGGTGATTACTTTCTGTGGTACCCCGAATCTATAGATGATGTCCTTCAGGACAAAGTTGATCACCTTTTTCGAAGTAATAGTGGCTAACGGCTCAGCTTTGGCCCATTTGGTGAAATACTCAATGACCACAACTGCATATTTCATACTTGATTTAGCTGTAGGCAATGCTCCGATTAAATCTATGCCCCCAGACAGAAATGGCCATGGGCTGACCATTTGAGTTATTTATGTGGGAGGAGCTCTTGGATTTTTTTTGCAAATCTTTGGCATCTATCACACTTCTAAGCACAGGTCATTGCATCCAAGTTCACATCAGGCCAGAAGTAGCCATATTGCAAAATTTTCTTGGCTATCGTTTGTCTATCTTTGTGACCTCTGCATTCTCTCTCATGTAATTCTGCTAAGATTGCTTTGGACTCCCCTTTGGTTACACATCACAACAATGGCATAGAGAAACCTCGTCTATATAACATTTATCCTGGATAGGGTATAACGGAGCTTTGCATGATACTTTTCGTCGCTTTTTTGGTTCCTCTGGAAGTGTTCCATTAAGGATATATTCCTTGATTGGGGTCATCTAGGAAACAGGCTCTTCAACAGCCTCCATAATGCAATCAATGTCTGCTTCTTCTTTAGCGGGAATTGAAAGGACTTCAACGGGTATCAAACCCAACAATTGTGCATCTAAGGAACTGGCATACTTAGCTATAGAATCTGCCTTCGAGTTTTCTTCCCTAGGGATATGAGATGTAGTGTAGTAGTCAAGATCGTTTAGAAGTTCCAAAGCTTTGGTAAGAAAAGCAAGAAGGTTCCCGAGTTTGGTCTGGAACTCCTTTCGGACTTGACATACTACCAACCGCGAGTCATTGGGAATTTGCATGGTTTTCAGATTTAATTCTTTTGCCAACTTTAGGCCTATGATTAATGCTTCATATTTAGCTTCATTATTGGTCGATGGAATTCCAACCTTAGGGCTAGCATAAGGAGTGGCCTTCAGGAGTTCCCAGGACTATTCCTGCCCCCGAGCAGTAATCTTTCCTACATCCATCAATGAATAGCTTCCAACTAGCCACCGCCTCTACTGGTTCTTTTATCACTTTGCCTTATCGATGAACTTAGCGATAAAATCTGCTAAGGCTTTCCCATTAATAGCTCTTCGAGGATGATAAGTGATGTCATATTAGCTAAGCTCTATGTTCCACTTCAATAATCTCCCCAAAGTTTCTGGGAGAAAGAGAACTTGTCTTAGCGGTTGGTCGGTGAGAACCTTCATAGGATGGTTTTGAAAGTACGGCCTTAGCTTTTTTGAAGCAATAAGAAGACAATATGCAAGCTTCTCTAATTTGGGATAGTTTAATTCTACCCCAATGAGACTTTTCCTGATATAGTAAATTGGTCATTGAACCTTGGCATCTTCCCGGGCAAGTGTAGCGCTTAATGCATGAGACGAGATAGCCAGATATAGGAACAGTTCCTCTCCATCTTTCGGCTTTGACAGCATCAGTGGTGATTCCATGTGCATGATCAACTCCTAGAAGGCTATTTGGAATTCAGGAGTCCAATGGAAATCCTTCCTTCCTTTCTTCAAAGCATAGAAGAGTGGAATGCACTGATCCACAGCCTTTGAAATGAATCATTTAAGCACATCTACTTTTCCATTAAGCTTTGGAGCGCTTTCTTTCTCCTTGGAGCACACATCTCCCATAAGGTTGTGAATTGAGAAGGATTTGCTTCAATGCCTTTGGCATTGACTATGAATCCTAGAAGCTTTCCCAACGCAACTACAAATGAGCATTTAAGCGGATTTAGCTTCATCCCATATTTTCTGAGGATATGAAACATTTCATCCAAATTTTCAAGATGATCCTTAGCTTTCTTTGATTTCACCATCATATTATCCACATAAACTTCCATTGTATTCCCGATTTGGGATTTAAACATGGAATTCACAAGGCGTTGGTATGTTGCTCCTGCATTTTCCAGTCTAAACGGCATGATTTTGTAGCAATACAGGACTCTATCTATTATAAAACTCGTGTTCCCTCATCCGGCTTATGCATCATAATCTGATTGTTTTCAGAGTACGCATCCATGAAAGATAATAGTTCATGCCCTGCTGTTGCACCAACAAGTTGATTAATTCCGGGCAATGGGAAGCTGTCTTTGGGACACGCCTTGTTGAGGTCTGGATAGTCTATGCACACCCTCCATTTGCCGTTGGACTTTTTAACAAGGACCGGATTGGAAACCCAATCAGGATTTGGATTCTCGTATGAAGTTATTTTTGAACAACCTATCCACTCCTTCTGTTAATGTTATAGATCTTTCAGGTCCTTGAACCCGTCTTTTTTGCGTTATTGTAGTTAAACTTGGATTAACATTCAACTTATGCACTATTACATCACATGAAATTCAACACATGTCAGAATGTATCCAAACGAAAACATCTAAATTTGCTTTTAAAAGCAGGTTAATTCTTTTTGCAACTTTAGGCCCGGTTAAGAACCTATTTTCAGAATTTTGTCAGGGTCTTCGTCATGCATCGGTTTTGAGATTATGGCTTTAGTTGGCGCTGCTCTATTTTCCCCCACATCAGCTTTTATAGAGTCCATCTCATTTTGAGCTCCGCTGTGCTCATCAGTGTGAGGGCCCCACCCTAATTGCTATAAGGGGGAGTCATGAATGCAGAGTGGAGCCCCAACATTCTTCTTCATCTCGTTCTTCCTAGCTTCAACCAGTTCTGCCATGTAGCACTCTCTTGTTGCCCTCTGGTAGACCTTAATCATGTCAACTCCATTTTCGGTAGGGAATTTCGTGGTCAAGCACCACGGAGCAATTGCTATCCTGAATGCAGCAAGAGATGGTCTTTTGAGGAAGGCATTATAGGCCGAAAGCTTATCGACTATGACAAAATCTTGCTTCATGGAAACCTTTTGTTCTCCTTTTCCGAGTTCGACGAGCAAGTTGATGACACGAATCGGTTGAGTGGGTTGCCCCGTGAAACCATGGGTCTTATTCTGGCAAGCTCTCACATCATCATTAGAAAGATTCATTTTGTTGAACACATTAATGAAAATAACACTGATAAATGCCCCACTGTCAACCAAGACCCTTCTCACTATGGCTAGACCAAGACCGATGGTAACAATCATTTGATCAACCTTTGGTATTAGCAATCTGTCTGTGTCTCTATCTCTGAACACAACATCATCCCATGAAGTCTTTGGCATTTTGTAGGAAAGGCATTGTTCACGACCATAATTCCTTCTTCATTAGGAAGACTTTTCATCTCTTTAATATACTTCATGATGTCCCCCCAGCTCCTTCTGGCCGGGTGGGGCCCTCCTGAAATTGTGTTGATGATCAATCTTGGAATAACCGCAACTAGAGTAGTTTCACTTTGTCTAGGCTATCCCGCAGATGTTCCATGCCCTTGAGCGGCTTCAGTATTTTGCGGGTTTTTTGTATATTGCTGGAGTCTATTTTTCCTTATTAATTCTTCTATCAGGTTCTTCACATGCTTGCATTCATTCTTTTGTTGCCTGGTTGTTGTGGAACCTACAGAACTTGCCTGACTTTATTGTAGCATCATTGACCTTTATTTGCCTTGGCATTGGATATTCGTCGGTATCCTTAGTTGCCATGAGGATATTCTCGACGGTGCCATTGAGAGGAGTGAACTCAGAATTTTTAAAGAAGTGGAGCTTCTTGTTAGTCCGGTTATCCTTTCCCTGGCTGACCCTTTTCTGATCACCAGGATTCTTTTGTCCACCTTGGACATTAACTTCCTTTTGTTATGGCTGCGGATTACTTTCGGGAATGTCTAAGGCTAGGCTAGATCCTCATCAAAACTCATGTATTCTTTAGCTTTATCGAATAGTTCCACGAGTGTAGTTGGTTTCTTCTTTTTAATCCATCGCCGTAACTTGGTCTTTTTGCATATAGCTCCCTTCAAGGCTATCAGAACCAGACGGGGTTCATGATTTCCAACTTCGGCTGAAGCCGCATTGAAGCAAGTGAGGAAAGCCTTAATGGATTCTCCAGGTCTTTGCACAAGTTCATTCAACTCCATGACACACCGTACCTTGGTGGCTTGGAGCCTAAATTGCTCTCTGAATAACTTGACTAAGGTAGCAAAATCATCCACAGACTTTGGCGGCAACTTCGTAAACCAGAGAGAAGCCACCCCTGCAAGATCAGTTGGGAAGTAAAGACACTTTAGCTCGTCCGTGGCACGCGCCCCATCCATGTGTTGGTCATACTTGAACAGGAACACGTTGGGATCACCTGTCACATTGCAGGCTTGTACCATTGGAGGTTTGAACTTCTTTGGATACGAAGCCGTCTTGATCCTCTTCATGAGTGGGGTCTTTGTAGTAGCGAACCCCCATCTTTCTCATCATCCGGCTTTTTCCAGCTTTCTCCATGATCTTGCGGACCATTTCCGATATGCGCTCCTCCTCATTGTGTTGGTCCATGGGGCGGACGCCATCCTCCTTACTGGATGTCTGCCTAAGAAAACGGTCACGGTTTGGATTCCGGGGCCCAGGGCCTCCCTCGTGGGGAGGTTCCCCTTTGCTGGAACCAAGCACTTGTTGAGAAGTTGCTTTATCGGGATGGTTGTGGGTGGGTAGTTTTGCTTCCTTATGATTAGGATCATTACGATCTGCAACATCTTGGATAGAATTTTCTAGATTTGGACTTGATGAGGAGGAACTGTATCTTCTATATGAGCAGTTTAAGCAGATTTATCACGAGCGGCATTCATGGTGACTTTTGCTGTTGCAGCTTGAATAGCGAACATGGACTCTAACTTTTCAGCATAGCATTGTTTGCGATGTCCATTTGACTTGTTAGACCCGCAACAACTTCATCCAGCTCCTTCATTATTACACCTGCTCCAGCTCTAGAAGTTTCACCAACTTCAAAGTGGTTGGTGAGCGGTGTAGCATTGTTAGCATTCTTGGTGAGGTTGTCGTACTCTTCGACAGTCTTACTAGCTTTACTCTTCGGTGGTTTACCCATAGCATGAACAAGGCCTTGAACTTGTGAGAGAATTTGTTGAATAGATTGGACTCTAGATTTGGGAAATCTATGGGAGGAACGAGCTCCAACCTTTACCTTTGCGAATGACATAGAAATAGGAAATGCTAATGGGCCTATGGTGGGCGTCAAATGTTTAAACTGAAATTTGTTTAAACACCAAAGATGTCACAAAGTCACTTCACCAATCGGTAAGAAATGATACCATAGTCGCAACAAAAAGGTAAAAACACAAGATTTTTTATAGTGGTTCGATCTAGGAAAGATATTGTAAATTGTAATACCCCACATTTTGTAACAATTAAACAATGTATATGTGTATATATATACGAATTGACATATATATTTAAAAGAAGAAAATATTAATGCAAATAAAAATGTAATGTATGCGCAGAAAAAGAAAGAAAGGATAGGTTGCATGTAGTGTAAATATGTTGCATGCATCGATTATACATATTTTAAATATAAAATTTTGAAGAGCTTCCAAAATTTGGCCATGGGATTAACATCATTGTGTTTATGGTGATTTTTTGGTCAATTTAGACTTATGGATTGTATAAAACTGATGTAAGATGAAAGAGATACATTTACATGAAGTGCGGTGGTAAAACATGAAAATATGGTAAAAGAAGGTGAATAATAACTACCATTGTTTCTAAACTTATTAACAAAAGGAAACATAGCTCAGTTGGTTAAGGCATTGGACATGTAACATAGAGGTCGGGGGTTCAAACCTCGGCGCCGACATCATTTTTATCTTTGTTTTAAAGAGGGCCAAATTAACATACAAATATATATAGGCATACAAATTCAAAATTTGAAAGGATAAGAACGTACATATAAGGTGTAACACCCTACATCCATTAATGTCACTCACAAAGGGAATGCATCAATGTCCATGAAGCGTTATTGTTTGTATAGAACAGATAAATTACAAGAATAAATAAATAAAACAACACAGCGGAAGATAAAACTTATTTTATTTCATCATAACTCAAAACGAGTTTACATAAGTAGTTTCTAAAACCATTACAACAGGATCAGTAGTCTTTTCTAATAACTTCAAAGTACATAAAGAAGCAAACACTTAAATAACATAAATGCATAAATCCCCACTGAGCATAAGCAAAGCCATAAAGATGAGAAAGTCCCAAGCGATACATCTACTCTCTTCAAGCAACTGAAAGAAATCGGCACTAAGCTGTAATATTCCCTCCTTGCAAACCGGGGAGTGGGGGAAGGAAGAAAAGAGGTGGAAAGAAAAGGGGGTCAGACATAAAGTCTGGCGAGTGCGATAACTTTAACAATATAATTATCAAAATAACTAGGCTAAGGCATAAGCTGGAAAATAAGGAAATGACTGTGAACAATTGGGTATGACCGGGAAATAAGACGAACAAAGATAACGTCAAAGACGCCCCTAATCATTATAAGATAATTACTACACTACACCACCACTGGTCACCCTAAAGGTTGATCCCGCCTACAAAACTTAATAATGATAATGGTAGTTTAATGTACCCCTAGCTACCTTCATACGTGTTGTCCGCCCCTATCTCCACTTGGTGTACCCACTACCCCCATTTGATTGGCTTCCTAACTCATAGATACCCGTGTTGGCCCCACAGTGGGGTGTATCACTCCCCAAAATGGCGACCCGATACAACCAAAAATGCACTGCTTATATCTACACGATGCAACAACGTCTTACCTACCAGCCCGGGCCCACACACACAAAGTCTACCGTCCCTATGTAACCAACCCTTATCATCTAGGTTATACCTACTGAGATGGCTCGATGACTCCCCCTTATGAGATTCTCTACTAACTCAACCAACTATGGGCCATCTCGTTGTGCCTCACAATCCGTCCTAAAAGCGTAGGACTGACCTCTAAGGATGCTAGCAAACCGGGTACAAAGTCAATGGAAGGTCTAAAGTCAAACATAGAGATGAACTCTAAGCTTCGCCGCTCAACAAACAACGGATTCAAGGACAACCTTTTCCTACTTAAGGCTTCTGCCACAATGTTACCCTTGCCAGGGGTATATGTGTAACACCCCACATCCGTTAAGGTCACTCACAAAGGAAATGCCTTAACTTTGGTGGAGCATTTTAGTAAACAGAACAAAAACTTACAAGACAGATAAAATAGTACTTGAAAATTTTAAAACTTTATTACAACAGAAACCGAAATAAGCTTGGTTACATCCTTTCAAATCACAATATCAGAATTCAAGTACAAAATATCAGTCTTGTACAAAAGCCTTCAGAATGCATAGTTTAAAATCATAATCCCCACAGAAGAAGACAAGCCATACTTTAAGCACTTCAAGCAGAAGAAATCTGGATCAAGCTAGAGTATTCCCTTATACAAAACCTGGGCGGGAAACGGAAGAAAGGAGGCGAAACAAAAAGGGTCAGACAAAAAGTCTGGCAAGTCCAGTGATTTTCAGTTATGAACAGATAATAATAACATGACATGAAAATAAAACTGGATGAGAGATAACTGTAACAGGTGTAGCAGATATAACAGAAGAACAAAATGATATAAGCTATTGCTTTACACTTCTCTGCACTAATACTATTATAACAGAATTAGGTGTCACCTTAATGTCTAAACTGAAACAGAAACGGGTACAGAATAATTTCCACAGAAGAGAGTGCTAGTAATGGGCCTTTACTACCCCAACAGAAACATACAGAAACAGAATGCTAATAATGGGCCTTTACCACCCCAACAGAAGGTACAGAAACAGAAACAGATTAATCCCTACGGAAACAGAATGTAGAATTAGGTGTACATTAGTAAATGGGCCTTTACCACCCGAACAGACGGTACCACGCAGAAACAGACAGGTGTTACCACTCAACAGAAACAGACGGTACCAACAGAAACAGACAGAACTAAGTGTACCCTAAAACCCTACCCCAAGCGATCGGCTCCCTAATACATAAATACCCTGTGTCGGCCCCACAGTAGGGTGTATCACTCCCTAAAGTGACAACCAATTGGCACAAACCAATTTACAGATGTCACGGCGTCTTACATCCTCAGAGGTAGACTGGGATCCATGCATGCACATGACCCAGTTGGAACGCACCATCAACAACCTTCGCCATTATCAGAATGAACTGCTTAGAATTAGTTCAGTAAGCGTGCCCGGACCCTACCTACTGTTGGGTCAAAGTTTTGATACCAGAAAGGGTTACTGACAAATATGGGTCCCAAACAACAGATGACACAAGTAAATTCCCTCCTAACCTTGTGTCCCCAGACTAACAGATTTCAGATTAACTTGTTTACAAGTTCAGACAAACAGAGATCAGATTTACTAGTTAACGGATCATAAAATCAAATCAACAAGTTTTCAGACTAACGGATCAGATGTACAGATTTAACAGAATTTCAGGTTTGTCTAACTTTGTATTGAGCCTACAGATTCATGAACGGGTTTATTATATATGTTAGTCCAGTTGGTTTAATCCTATCCACCCAACACGTTTTGGACATCATTTTTATCTCAGATTTGCATTAATTAATTATTAATGCACAGACCTCTCACATTAGGTCACTAGCTTGTGGCCGCTGGATGGGCCGGACGGTTCCGGGCGGTTCCGGGCAGACTTCTGCCACAAGCCAGACCTAACCTCGTGTCTAAGCATATTATGACTAACTTCTCACATTAGAACCTATTGTTTGCGACCACTGGATGTGCCAGGCGGTTTCGGGCAGGATTACGCCGCAAACTCATTCTAACCTCGAGTTAGCCATGTTCATCTTTGCGGCCAATTAATTAATAATTTACCATTTATGCCCACGTCTAATATACATGTCAATTATTCATAACTATAGCCAATTCAGATTATGTCAATAACAGACTAATTATATCAACTCAACAGATATAGCAGATAACAGATTTTGCAGATTAGGCGACTTAACGGATTTAGCAGATTAAGCAAACTAGCAGATTTAGCAGATAACAGATTAGGCATCTCAAAAGATTTAGCAGTTTAGGCATCTCAACAGATTTATAAGTTTAGGCATCTCAACAGATTTAGCAGTTTAGGAATCTCAACAGATTTAGTTTAGCAGATTTGGCATTTTCAACAGACTTAGCAGATGACAAATTTAGCAGATTTAATATTTCTAAAGGTTCTATTTACATGCCTTGCTTAATCATAAATTAGGCCTAAATAATTATCATGATTCACAATATGATCATATACCCCATGTTTGCATAAATTTACATAACACAGAATATGGACATAATTTACCATATAACATTGTTCCCATTTTGGTTAAACTAGCATTGTACAGCAGATTCATCTATAAATTATACCAAATATTACAATGCATGCCATATATCCAAAAATCCCTATTTAGGTGTATTCACACTTAATAGTCCTCAAATCTTATTATAGATTTTAATTTCTACACCTAAGTCACATATCTTCCCCTTCTTAAAGTATGCCACAAATCTAGGTTTTAATCATCTATCCTATCAGATATTGAATTATGTCCCAAAATCACAGATTATCATACATAGCTTGCTCAGATCCAGATCTAGTTTACAACATGTAATATGTATCTAAACTAATTACATGCCTACGGTCAAATTTATTCCCTAATTCCTAAGTCATATGTCCAATGTAAATTTTATGCCTCAACTTCTCAAGTCGTATGTTCAATATTCTTTATGCCACAAAACTCAAGTCATAGGTTCAATTATATGCCTTAGATTTATGTCCTAAGTTCCAAGTTCAACTATGTTCTTTCCTCAAATCAGTCACATATCGGTCATGCCCATTTCATGCATTATTCATTTTATTGTCCAAAATATTTTAGCGTATGTAAATCTCTTATGAGATTGGCTCAGGCTCGTGGTAGCCTGGCTATAGAACAGAAAGCAGAATGAAATACAGAAAAAGGTAGATCTAAACAGAACAGAAAGACATAATCTCATATTCAGATTTACAATTCATGTCACAATCAGAATTAACGTTTATATTGGAAAATAACTGTACTTGCCTTGATTAGATTCTAAAAGAAAGATAGTAGTAGCGATGTTAGTTGATCTTCTTTAACCGTTGTTGAAGTTTCAAGCTTGAATTGAGTTGCTTAGGTTGATGTTGATTAGCTTCTAGTTTTGATTCCAGCAGAGTAGCGACGCCATTTTTATTTTTATATAGAACAGAGGCAAAGCAGAAGCAGAACAGAATTGTGTGTAGAGAAGGCTAGGTGTTGGGCTGTTTAAATAGGTTTAGGCAGATGAATCTGGACAGAAATCGGACTAGAAACATCAGAACGAACACTGACCCAAAAATGGGCTCGGTGTAACAACCCGTAAAATGCGAGCCAGTTTGAAATTTTTATTTTGGCCATTTTAGCGAATATTGATTATTTAAAATGAATTATTTTAAATAATATCGACGAGAAATTTATTTTGAATATAATTCGAACGTATATATTATACGCGTCGTCGTTAGAATATAAATAATTATATATAATTATAAAAGGAATTGAAAATGGCGCGGTAGTTCGAAAATTCGATTTCTAATTTCAAATGAATATACAGAATTCAATATAAGTCAGAATTGAACGAAACAAGAAATATTTGAATCTGTATGGCTATATCTTTGTAACGAAGTTAACAAACTGAGATTTCACTTTAGGAATGATAAGATATGTCCAGTTTAAAATTAGAAATAGTCGTTGTGGAATTTATATATATTTTTATATATATAAGGCCCTTAAAAATAGCAATTTTGCAAACGACCTCGGATTTCGACGAAACCAGTTTTGTTGGATCCGCAGTGTCAAGTTATTGCTAGATTCCAAATTTCATAATTTTTCGAATCAATATGTGAGCGTGGCAAAGGAAACCGCGTTTGACCAATTTCAGTTGATTTTAATCGACTGGAAATTGGCCATTTTTCCAACGGCCTCAGAATTCGACAAAATTAGTTTTGATAGGACCGTATCGTCAATACGAAGCTAGAAAATATTTTTCTGGAATTTTTCTAGTTAGTATGTGACCCCGGTAATTTGAAATGTACGTTTAAAATTCAATATAATGATTTAAATGTAAATTTAACGGAAACTGATTCAAACAGTCGAATCAGCTTGCGATACATATCCCATTGTGTTCGGAATGGGGGTAATACGCCATGGACGACAGTCGGCAGGTTTGATTTCGAGGTCGTATGAAAAGTCAACTTTGAAAAAAATAAACAATAATAAAATAATATAAAATTTCCTTTATCACTTAGCCCCCCCCACTTCTTTTCTTCCTCCCCCGACAGAAAATGAAAAAAAAAAAGAAAAAAAAAGCGACCTGACGCCGCACCGCCTCCAGCCACCGTGCCTCGTCGCCACCGCCCCCTTCCCTCCGCCTGCCATCGAGACCCCCTCCTCCCTCTCTCTCTCCTCCGCAGCAGCCAAGACCGAAACCCACCTGAACCCTAAATCCCCCAATTCGAGCGCCGCAACCCCCCAGTGATGACCGCCGACCTCTTCCCCCCCTCCCCCCTAGCCACCTCCGGCGAACTCAAAAGGACCCCCCCCTGAAGACGGCGCTGTAAGTTTTTTTTGTTTTGTTTTTGTTTTTGTTGTTTTATTGTTTTATTTTATTTCATTTCTTTTAAAGAAAAAAATATAGCTTTAGAAATCAGTTTTAAAAATAAATTTACATCGATTAATTTTCTGTTATTTTATATATAATTAACAGTGTTTTAAAAATATAAAATACATTTTGTTTTTAAAATATAAACATAGAAATAGCGAGATTAAAGAAGGTGATTTTTATATGTTAAACTTCAGATTAAAGATGTGATTTTTATATGTTAAACTTCAGATTAAAGAAGGTGATTTTTATATGTTAAACTTCAGATTAAAGAAGGTGATTTTTATATGTTAAACTTCAGATTAAAGAGGTGATTTTTATATGTTAAACTTCAGATTAAAGATGTGATTTTTATATGTTAAACTTCAGATTAAAGATGTGATTTTTATATGTTAAACTTCAGATTAAAGATGTGATTTTTATATGTTAAACTTCAGATTAAAAATATGATTTTTATATGTTAGACTTTGAAATAAAAATTCGATTTTTATATATTGAACTTCGAAATAAAAATTCGATTTTTATATATTGAACTTTGAAATAAAAATTCGATTTTTATATATTGAACTTCGAACTAAAAATTCGATTTTTATATATTGAACTTCGAACTAAAAATTCGATTTTTATATATTGAACTTTGAAATAAAAATTCGATTTTTATATATTGAACTTCGAACTAAAAATTCGATTTTTATATATTGAACTTCGAACTAAAAATTCGATTTTTATATATTGAACTTTGAACTAAAAATTCGATTTTTATATATTGAACTTTGAACTAAAAATTCGATTTTTATATATTGAACTTCGAAGTAAAAATTCGATTTTTATATATTGAATAGCAAAGTAAAAATGTGATTTTTACATATGTAGAGGATACGGGCAAAGAAAGTGAAAGGAGGCGAAACGACGAAGACTTCTGCAAATGAAGAGCCGTGGAGCTAGGATAGCTATATGTGAGAATTTCTCACCTTTCAATTTATTTTTCTAGTTATATATATATACTAGGATGCAGACGGTGTTTAGTAGCACCCGACACAATCGTCCACAGACCATGGACTTGTTTGTTTGGCTGTTTGGTTATTGATTGTGCTATTGGTTTGAATGTGGTTTGTGGTGTGAAAAATCGAATCGATAAATTGGTTAGGATTAGACGTGCGCCGTTATAAGGCGAAGGAGTAAGGCTAGGTTAGACCCTTACTCCAAATTTTGTGGTTTGCATAACGAAAGTGAATTTGATTGATGTGTGAATGGCGTGGGCCTTCACTAGACCGGGGATAAGGCTAGGCCTTGTCCCGTTTCTAGTATCGTGCCGTTATGCCGCCGAAATTTTCTAAAATAAGTTAGAAAAATAAAAATAGCATTTTATTTAAAGAATGAACTGAATAGAAATTCATATGTTAAAATAAAATGTGTTATCGTTAAAAATATAATTTTTAACGTGAATGTGAATGTGAATAAATAAATATTCATTTACAAACCAGACGGTTTGTTTATGTACACCTATTTGAATGACGTTGATTGGGTCGATAAATTTTACACATCGCCTAACTGCACAAATAAAATATGTGTTTGATTGTTTGAAACCCCACACGGGTGTTAGGATGAAATTTGAAGTTCACTCATCCTGATCGATTAAATATGTCGATCGATTGATTGACATGCTGTTATAAGCGTTGAATATCTATATTTGATGCTTATACAGTGTAGTGCACTTTGCTTGATGGTTGATTATTTTCAATGCTATTATATACATGTGTTGTATGAAAATCCATATAATTAATTTTATATGGTAATTGATTGGGCCTCATTCCAGTTTTGAAAAAGAAATATTTGAAAAAGAAATATTTGAAATAGAATATTTGAAAATAAAGGAATATATGAAGCCGTGTTGATTGAATTGACGCCATTTTGACGTGAACGATATTTATATCGATTTTAAAAACGATTTCGAAATGAATTGAATTGAAAACGAGTTCGAAATGAATTGAATTGAAAACGAATTCAAAATGAATTGAAAACGATTTCGAAATGAATTGAATTGAAAACGATTTCGAAATGAATTGAATTGAAAACGATTTCGAAATGAATTGAATTGAAAACGATTTCGAAATGAATTGAATTGAAAACGAATTCAAAATGAATTGAAAACGATTTCGAAATGAATTGAATTGAAAACGATTTCGAAATGAATTGAATTGAAAACGATTTCGAAATGAATTGAATTGAAAACGATTTCGAAATGAATTGAATTGAAAACGAATTCGAAATGAATTGAAAACGATTTCGAAATGAATTGAATTGAAAACGAATTCAAAATGAATTGAAAACGATTTCGAAATGAATTGAATTGAAAACGATTTTGAAATGAATTGAATGGAAAACGATTTCGAAATGAATTGAATTGAAAACGATTTCGAAATGAATTGAATTGAAAACGAATTCAAAATGAATTGAAAACGATTTCGAAATGAATTGAATTGAAAACGATTTCGAAATGAATTGAATTGAAAACGATTTCGAAATGAATTGAATTGAAAACGATTTCGAAATGAATTGAATTGAAAACGATTTCGAAATGAATTGAATTGAATTGAAAACGAATTCAAAATGAATTGAAAACGATTTCGAAATGAATTGAATTGAAAACGATTTCGAAATGAATTGAATTGAAAACGATTTCGAAATGAATTGAATTGAAAACGATTTCGAAATGAATTGAATTGAAAACGAATTCGAAATGAATTGAAAACGATTTCGAAATGAATTGAATTGAAAACGAATTCAAAATGAATTGAAAACGATTTCGAAATGAATTGAATTGAAAACGATTTCGAAATGAATTGAATTGAAAACGATTTCGAAATGAATTGAATTGAAAACGAATTCAAAATGAATTGAAAACGATTTCGAAATGAATTGAATTGAAAACGATTTCGAAATGAATTGAATTGAAAACGATTTCGAAATGAATTGAATTGAAAACGATTTCGAAATGAATTGAATTGAAAACGATTTCGAAATGAATTGAATTGAAAACGATTTCGAAATGAATTGAATTGAAAACGATTTCGAAATGAATTGAATTGAAAACGAATTCAAATGGAATTGAAAGCGAATTGAAATGAATTCAAATTGAATTGAAATTCGAGTTGAATAGAAATGAATTTTAAAACGAATTTATAAAGAAGAATTCAATTTTGGCTTTGAATTGAAATAGAAGTTGAAATAGAATTTGAAACGAATTTAAAACCATTTATATAATTCGTTTTAAATAGAAATCGACGAAATATATATTATATATATTATATATATAATATAATGGCCTGAATAGAACGCGCCGCGCCGCGGCAGTTCGCGAATTTCGACCATTTATTTCAAACGGACATTACGGGAGATCCGACCGTCGGATTCTCCTAAAACCGGAACCGTTGGGTTCGTATCGAAAAGAGCTTTCTAGCGAATGTTAGAAATTTGAAATCTAACGGTTGGATTTGGAATTATGTCCAAATCAAATTCGAAAAAGGTCGCTGTAAGTGCAGTTCGATGGCCATTGATGGAAATCGACTGTACAGGCCTTGATAAAATTATTAAAAATAGTAATAATTTGTGTAAAATCATAAGAAATGATTTGTGAAGATTTGGGATGAAAAACTCCATATTTGAAAAGATAAAAATAGATTTTTATCGAAATGAACTAGTTTTGAACTAGAATTATAATTCTATTTATTTTTAAATAAATAAATTGAATTTGAAATGGTTTTGAAAATAACCAAAATTTCCAATGATTGCATTGGAGTGGATTTGAATCGAAATTGTCTTCGGAATATTTCGATGTTGGAATTCGTGATACTACAGGTGTTGTTATGGAAATTTGAAAGATATATATTTGTATCGTTATTTCCAATACGACATTTGTTAGTCGTAGAATTCGATATTGAATATAAGCCGATATATTTTCTATTCAGAGCCTTGTATTGAATATCGAATGTGATTTGGGTTTGTCGTGAAAGGTGTCTTCACTAACACTGTTCTTGAACCCAGTTGAGAAAAGATTAAATCTTTTTATTTAGATTTAATGAAGTGTACCAATTAAATGATATTTAATTGGAATTGAATTGATATTGATTTTTGGGTTTATCGTGAACAGTGTTTTAAATAACACTTGTTCTTTAACCCGATAATTAATGAATGTGATTTGGGTTTGTCGTGAATGGTGTCTTCACTAACACTGTTCTTGAACCCAGTTGAGAAAAGATTAAATCTTTTTATTTAGATTTAATGAAGTGTACCAATTAAATGATATTTAATTGGAATTGAATTGATATTGATTTTTGGGTTTATCGTGAACAGTGTTTTAAATAACACTTGTTCTTTAACCCGATAATTAATGAATGTGATTTGGGTTTGTCGTGAATGGTGTCTTCACTAACACTGTTCTTGAACCCAGTTGAGAAAAGATTAAATCTTTTTATTTAGATTTAATGAAGTGTACCAATTAAATGATATTTAATTGGAATTGAATTGATATTGATTTTTGGGTTTATCGTGAACAGTGTTTTAAATAACACTTGTTCTTTAACCCGATAATTAATGAATGTGATTTGGGTTTGTCGTGAATGGTGTCTTCACTAACACTGTTCTTGAACCCAGTTGAGAAAAGATTAAATCTTTTTATTTAGATTTAATGAAGTGTACCAATTAAATGATATTTAATTGGAATTGAATTGATATTGATTTTTGGGTTTATCGTGAACAGTGTTTTAAATAACACTTGTTCTTTAACCCGATAATTAATGAATGTGATTTGGGTTTGTCGTGAATGGTGTCTTCACTAACACTGTTCTTGAACCCAGTTGAGAAAAGATTAAATCTTTTTATTTAGATTTAATGAAGTGTACCAATTAAATAATATTTAATTGGAATTGAATGGATATTGATTTTTGGGTTTATCGTGAACAGTGTTTTAAATAACACTTGTTCTTTAACCCGATAATTAATGGGATGTGACTTTGGGTTTATCGTGAACCGTGTTTTAAATGACACTGATTCTTTAACCCAGTCACAGATTAAAACTAAGTGGAGTTTTAATGAATCTTTAATTAGATTGAAAAGATCGAGAATGGAGTATCACCAGTTTTGCTCCAGGCGATAGTTAAATCTTTAATTAGATTTGAATGTGAAATTTAGAAACTAACTGGCGGTTAGCCAAGCAGAATGGTTTTCTGGATATTGATCTGATGTTGGTTTCGGCCTTCGGGGTTAATATTTAGGGAATTATTCTCTTGATTAATTTACGATTAGTGACTAATGAATTGGAATGAGGCGTATGTTGTGTTTGTGTAACACTTATTTAAAATATACGCGAGTTATTCGGAAAGACCGGGTTTATCCCATTCTGAGTAACTGATACGACGATAAGTCAAAGATGAAGACGATGGTCGAAGACCGGAGGTCTTCACGTCGTTTGGGTAATTACTGATGATCTTGATTGGGCTGTACACCCAAGAAGATGGAAACAGTTAGTGATCGTCCAGACGTACTTGGAGATCGATGGATATGCGGGGTACTAGGTGCCTCCGGTTTCGTTCAGACCCAGAACGGACTTGTAAATGGACTGTGTGTCTGACATCGGATTTCATTCTGTGTGACTGATATCGGTTGCATAGGATGGTTTGCCTGTGTGGCATGCTAAGATGCAAATGATCAAGGCTTCTGTTGAAAAGCAAAGTCTTGTGGTTGATGATCAAAGCACGGCCTTTGTGGCGTAGCTTTGTGTAACGTTTACCTCGCGTGTTTCACACCAGGTATGAACCAAAAACGGGAGAGGACCTCAGGGAGGGCATGCGTTTCTTTCTAGTTAGAAGTGGCGTCAGTGGTTTTACACGCCCTGACGAGTTTGACTTATGTGGTTGTTGCTGTTGCGAGGCGCCTCGGATTGATCGGTCGTTCTCGAACCGATGGAGTCATTTAGTTGGCTCATTTACGCCCCAAAGGGCGGGGAAACGTATTGTTCAGGCACTATAATCCACATCGGTGGACCGGCCCTATCGCTCCATGGGGCAGTTGCGGCTGTTCCTGTGGCTCGGGCTAGAGAGTCACGAATCGGTGGAGGACGATCCCTGGCCTCGGTTCATAGAAGGAAATCCAATTTCCAAATACGTGACATTTGCGGTTTTATTTGTAAACCTATATATGGCGACATAGTGGCATGGGACGCTCATGTCGCCTATGATTGATACTTATGATTTGAAGTTGTTTTATGCACTATACACTTATAATAGTATCAAATGATCTGTTTTAAACGTATCAAGCATTCTTTGGCTGTTATAAGGGAAAACCCTATCCCCCGGCTTGCGTTGCATTGTGTGATAGGACCTGGGTCTTATAACAGCTTCATTTTTCTTTATTTAGCATTGCGCTGTTTGTTTTATGCACTGGTATTCTTGGGAGGAAACCCGTTCCGTGTTATACGGCGTGGTCCCTTGATTCTACCTAATGATTTAAAATAAAGATTAATAACTGTTTTAGTTCTCACACCAGTCACATGACTGACCTGGAGTTTATTGTTTTAACCTAAACTCTGGGTGCCCTTATTTTCGACACGGGCAGCTTGTAGTTTTGGTTTTGCAGATTTATATTCACAGGATCCTGGTTTACAGCTGGAACGATATCCGGAAAGCTTTGTATCCGTATATCTCATTCTAGTTGTGTATTGTATTATTTTTCCGCTGCTATGTATTTAAATGTAATTTAAATCTCTGATATTTCTGTGTAATATATATTCATTTATACTCTGTATATTCTTGTAATCTGATGCATTGTTGTAATAACAATGAAATGTTCTTCTGTATGCGTTCTGTTTTGTCGTGTTCTCAAACGATAAGGCGTTTTCGAACGGTCTGGGTCGGTTCAGCGACTGGTTCGGACCGAGCGAAATTCCTTGCCGTCACAGTTGGTATCAGAGCTTTGGTTTACAAAGCTCAGAGAACAAGACACATTAGAACCATACGAAAGAATTCATCAGATATTGGATTAACAATATCCAATGAGAGTGACTCGTTAGAGATGGGATCAGTAGTATCCTAGAACGAGTGTGAAGAGTATATTTTTGAAAATGAAAACAAATTTTTGTTTCGAAAATTTAAATCAATTATTCGTATTTGATTATCTATTTATATTGATGTGGACAATCCAGTATATATAGATTTTGCGTATACGTCTGATCCGCGCGTATTCGAAATTTTAATATACTGGATAGATATAGAGTCACACTCTAGTCGCCCGGACATGATTCTGATGATGGTGCGCCATCACCAGTATTTATTTTCGTGTAACGAAAGTGTGATATCTATATATTTCCATTAGACTGGTGTGAGAACCAAATCTTATATAGCTAGAATACATTGTTGTGATTTGGCATCAAAAACATGATTTTTGTATATGTATCAAAATTATGAATTTGAAACGTTAAATTCACTAATTGATTGATGTTTGTGTTGTTTGTTCATTTGTTTGCTAATTTTGAACCATTATGCCTAATTATATCAAATATTGAACTGTATTGAAAATTGGTTGCATTTGCTTGCATATGCATATATATCATTGAACAGGTCATAGCAAGGAGGCTAGAGCCAGAGAATAAAATTTGTTTGCCCGACAAATAGGTACATGTTTACTACATAATTTACTGTTTTGTTTGGGTGATGATGATTTTGTGAGCCTATTGGCTAGCCGCTTGGCTTTTTCTTTTTCTTTTTGAGATCTGAAGGACCGGGGAAGCTATTTGAAATTCCCCGATGCTCCCGGTGCAGGGGAGGTTATGGCGAAATTTTTCAAAAATTTAGGGTGTTAGCCAAATTTTTGAAATTTTGAAAATTCTCAGAAACTAAAGAGTTAGAGAATGGAAGCCAAATCGAGCGTAGGGCTGATTAATCAAACCACTTTCGACTTTGTTCCTTTTCGGGGACGAAAAGTTTTAAGTGGGGGAGATTGTAACAACCCGTAAAATGCGAGCCAGTTTGAAATTTTTATTTTGGCCATTTTAGCGAATATTGATTATTTAAAATGAATTATTTTAAATAATATCGACGAGAAATTTATTTTGAATATAATTCGAACGTATATATTATACGCGTCGTCGTTAGAATATAAATAATTATATATAATTATAAAAGGAATTGAAAATGGCGCGGTAGTTCGAAAATTCGATTTCTAATTTCAAATGAATATACAGAATTCAATATAAGTCAGAATTGAACGAAACAAGAAATATTTGAATCTGTATGGCTATATCTTTGTAACGAAGTTAACAAACTGAGATTTCACTTTAGGAATGATAAGATATGTCCAGTTTAAAATTAGAAATAGTCGCTGTGGAATTTATATATATTTTTATATATATAAGGCCCTTAAAAATAGCAATTTTGCAAACGACCTCGGATTTCGACGAAACCAGTTTTGTTGGATCCGCAGTGTCAAGTTATTGCTAGATTCCAAATTTCATAATTTTTCGAATCAATATGTGAGCGTGGCAAAGGAAACCGCGTTTGACCAATTTCAGTTGATTTTAATCGACTGGAAATTGGCCATTTTTCCAACGGCCTCAGAATTCGACAAAATTAGTTTTGATAGGACCGTATCGTCAATACGAAGCTAGAAAATATTTTTCTGGAATTTTTCTAGTTAGTATGTGACCCCGGTAATTTGAAATGTACGTTTAAAATTCAATATAATGATTTAAATGTAAATTTAACGGAAACTGATTCAAACAGTCGAATCAGCTTGCGATACATATCCCATTGTGTTCGGAATGGGGGTAATACGCCATGGACGACAGTCGGCAGGTTTGATTTCGAGGTCGTATGAAAAGTCAACTTTGAAAAAAATAAACAATAATAAAATAATATAAAATTTCCTTTATCACTTAGCCCCCCCCACTTCTTTTCTTCCTCCCCCGACAGAAAATGAAAAAAAAAAAGAAAAAAAAAGCGACCTGACGCCGCACCGCCTCCAGCCACCGTGCCTCGTCGCCACCGCCCCCTTCCCTCCGCCTGCCATCGAGACCCCCTCCTCCCTCTCTCTCTCCTCCGCAGCAGCCAAGACCGAAACCCACCCGAACCCTAAATCCCCCAATTCGAGCGCCGCAACCCCCAGTGATGACCGCCGACCTCTTCCCCCCCTCCCCCCTAGCCACCTCCGGCGAACTCAAAAGGACCCCCCCCCCTGAAGACGGCGCTGTAAGTTTTTTTTGTTTTGTTTTTGTTTTTGTTGTTTTATTGTTTTATTTTATTTCATTTCTTTTAAAGAAAAAAATATAGCTTTAGAAATTAGTTTTAAAAATAAATTTACATCGATTAATTTTCTGTTATTTTATATATAATTAACAGTGTTTTAAAAATATAAAATACATTTTGTTTTTAAAATATAAACATAGAAATAGCGAGATTAAAGAAGGTGATTTTTATATGTTAAACTTCAGATTAAAGATGTGATTTTTATATGTTAAACTTCAGATTAAAGAAGGTGATTTTTATATGTTAAACTTCAGATTAAAGAAGGTGATTTTTATATGTTAAACTTCAGATTAAAGAGGTGATTTTTATATGTTAAACTTCAGATTAAAGATGTGATTTTTATATGTTAAACTTCAGATTAAAGATGTGATTTTTATATGTTAAACTTCAGATTAAAGATGTGATTTTTATATATTAAACTTCAGATTAAAAATATGATTTTTATATGTTAGACTTTGAAATAAAAATTCGATTTTTATATATTGAACTTCGAAATAAAAATTCGATTTTTATATATTGAACTTTGAAATAAAAATTCGATTTTTATATATTGAACTTCGAACTAAAAATTCGATTTTTATATATTGAACTTCGAACTAAAAATTCGATTTTTATATATTGAACTTTGAAATAAAAATTCGATTTTTATATATTGAACTTCGAACTAAAAATTCGATTTTTATATATTGAACTTCGAACTAAAAATTCGATTTTTATATATTGAACTTTGAACTAAAAATTCGATTTTTATATATTGAACTTTGAACTAAAAATTCGATTTTTATATATTGAACTTTGAACTAAAAATTCGATTTTTATATATTGAACTTCGAAGTAAAAATTCGATTTTTATATATTGAATAGCAAAGTAAAAATGTGATTTTTACATATGTAGAGGATACGGGCAAAGAAAGTGAAAGGAGGCGAAACGACGAAGACTTCTGCAAATGAAGAGCCGTGGAGCTAGGATAGCTATATGTGAGAATTTCTCACCTTTCAATTTATTTTTCTAGTTATATATATATACTAGGATGCAGACGGTGTTTAGTAGCACCCGACACAATCGTCCACAGACCATGGACTTGTTTGTTTGGCTGTTTGGTTATTGATTGTGCTATTGGTTTGAATGTGGTTTGTGGTGTGAAAAATCGAATCGATAAATTGGTTAGGATTAGACGTGCGCCGTTATAAGGCAAAGGAGTAAGGCTAGGTTAGACCCTTACTCCAAATTTTGTGGTTTGCATAACAAAAGTGAATTTGATTGATGTGTGAATGGCGTGGGCATTCACTAGACCGGGGATAAGGCTAGGCCTTGTCCCGTTTCTAGTATCGTGCCGTTATGCCGCCGAAATTTTCTAAAATAAGTTGGAAAAATAAAAATAGCATTTTATTTAAAGAATGAACTGAATAGAAATTCATATGTTAAAATAAAATGTGTTATCGTTAAAAATATAATTTTTAACGTGAATGTGAATGTGAATAAATAAATATTCATTTACAAACCAGACGGTTTGTTTATGTACACCTATTTGAATGACGTTGATTGGGTCGATAAATTTTACACATCGCCTAACTGCACAAATAAAATATGTGTTTGATTGTTTGAAACCCCACACGGGTGTTAGGATGAAATTTGAAGTTCACTCATCCTGATCGATTAAATATGTCGATCGATTGATTGACATGCTGTTATAAGCGTTGAATATCTATATTTGATGCTTATACAGTGTAGTGCACTTTGCTTGATGGTTGATTATTTTCAATGCTATTATATACATGTGTTGTATGAAAATCCATATAATTAATTTTATATGGTAATTGATTAGGCCTCATTCCAGTTTTGAAAAAGAAATATTTGAAAAAGAAATATTTGAAATAGAATATTTGAAAATAAAGGAATATATGAAGCCGTGTTGATTGAATTGACGCCATTTTGACGTGAACGATATTTATATCGATTTTAAAAACGATTTCGAAATGAATTGAATTGAAAACGATTTCGAAATGAATTGAATTGAAAACGAATTCAAAATGAATTGAAAACGATTTCGAAATGAATTGAATTGAAAACGATTTCGAAATGAATTGAATTGAAAACGATTTCGAAATGAATTGAATTGAAAACGATTTCGAAATGAATTGAATTGAAAACGAATTCAAAATGAATTGAAAACGATTTCGAAATGAATTGAATTGAAAACGATTTCGAAATGAATTGAATTGAAAACGATTTCGAAATGAATTGAATTGAAAACGATTTCGAAATGAATTGAATTGAAAACGAATTCGAAATGAATTGAAAACGATTTCGAAATGAATTGAATTGAAAACGAATTCAAAATGAATTGAAAACGATTTCGAAATGAATTGAATTGAAAACGATTTCGAAATGAATTGAATGGAAAACGATTTCGAAATGAATTGAATTGAAAACGATTTCGAAATGAATTGAATTGAAAACGAATTCAAAATGAATTGAAAACGATTTCGAAATGAATTGAATTGAAAACGATTTCGAAATGAATTGAATTGAAAACGATTTCGAAATGAATTGAATTGAAAACGATTTCGAAATGAATTGAATTGAAAACGAATTCAAAATGAATTGAAAACGATTTCGAAATGAATTGAATTGAAAACGATTTCGAAATGAATTGAATTGAAAACGATTTCGAAATGAATTGAATTGAAAACGATTTCGAAATGAATTGAATTGAAAACGAATTCGAAATGAATTGAAAACGATTTCGAAATGAATTGAATTGAAAACGAATTCAAAATGAATTGAAAACGATTTCGAAATGAATTGAATTGAAAACGATTTCGAAATGAATTGAATTGAAAACGATTTCGAAATGAATTGAATTGAAAACGAATTCAAAATGAATTGAAAACGATTTCGAAATGAATTGAATTGAAAACGATTTCGAAATGAATTGAATTGAAAACGATTTCGAAATGAATTGAATTGAAAACGATTTCGAAATGAATTGAATTGAAAACGATTTCGAAATGAATTGAATTGAAAACGATTTCGAAATGAATTGAATTGAAAACGATTTCGAAATGAATTGAATTGAAAACGAATTCAAATGGAATTGAAAGCGAATTGAAATGAATTCAAATTGAATTGAAATTCGAGTTGAATAGAAATGAATTTTAAAACGAATTTATAAAGAAGAATTCAATTTTGGCTTTGAATTGAAATAGAAGTTGAAATAGAATTTGAAACGAATTTAAAACCATTTATATAATTCGTTTTAAATAGAAATCGACGAAATATATATTATATATATTATATATATAATATAATGGCCTGAATAGAACGCGCCGCGCCGCGGCAGTTCGCGAATTTCGACCATTTATTTCAAACGGACATTACGGGAGATCCGACCGTCGGATTCTCCTAAAACCGGAACCGTTGGGTTCGTATCGAAAAGAGCTTTCTAGCGAATGTTAGAAATTTGAAATCTAACGGTTGGATTTGGAATTATGTCCAAATCAAATTCGAAAAAGGTCGCTGTAAGTGCAGTTCGATGGCCATTGATGGAAATCGACTGTACAGGCCTTGATAAAATTATTAAAAATAGTAATAATTTGTGTAAAATCATAAGAAATGATTTGTGAAGATTTGGGATGAAAAACTCCATATTTGAAAAGATAAAAATAGATTTTTATCGAAATGAACTAGTTTTGAACTAGAATTATAATTCTATTTATTTTTAAATAAATAAATTGAATTTGAAATGGTTTTGAAAATAACCAAAATTTCCAATGATTGCATTGGAGTGGATTTGAATCGAAATTGTCTTCGGAATATTTCGATGTTGGAATTCGTGATACTACAGGTGTTGTTATGGAAATTTGAAAGATATATATTTGTATCGTTATTTCCAATACGACATTTGTTAGTCGTAGAATTCGATATTGAATATAAGCCGATATATTTTCTATTCAGAGCCTTGTATTGAATATCGAATGTGATTTGGGTTTGTCGTGAATGGTGTCTTCACTAACACTGTTCTTGAACCCAGTTGAGAAAAGATTAAATCTTTTTATTTAGATTTAATGAAGTGTACCAATTAAATGATATTTAATTGGAATTGAATTGATATTGATTTTTGGGTTTATCGTGAACAGTGTTTTAAATAACACTTGTTCTTTAACCCGATAATTAATGAATGTGATTTGGGTTTGTCGTGAATGGTGTCTTCACTAACACTGTTCTTGAACCCAGTTGAGAAAAGATTAAATCTTTTTATTTAGATTTAATGAAGTGTACCAATTAAATGATATTTAATTGGAATTGAATTGATATTGATTTTTGGGTTTATCGTGAACAGTGTTTTAAATAACACTTGTTCTTTAACCCGATAATTAATGAATGTGATTTGGGTTTGTCGTGAATGGTGTCTTCACTAACACTGTTCTTGAACCCAGTTGAGAAAAGATTAAATCTTTTTATTTAGATTTAATGAAGTGTACCAATTAAATGATATTTAATTGGAATTGAATTGATATTGATTTTTGGGTTTATCGTGAACAGTGTTTTAAATAACACTTGTTCTTTAACCCGATAATTAATGAATGTGATTTGGGTTTGTCGTGAATGGTGTCTTCACTAACACTGTTCTTGAACCCAGTTGAGAAAAGATTAAATCTTTTTATTTAGATTTAATGAAGTGTACCAATTAAATGATATTTAATTGGAATTGAATTGATATTGATTTTTGGGTTTATCGTGAACAGTGTTTTAAATAACACTTGTTCTTTAACCCGATAATTAATGAATGTGATTTGGGTTTGTCGTGAATGGTGTCTTCACTAACACTGTTCTTGAACCCAGTTGAGAAAAGATTAAATCTTTTTATTTAGATTTAATGAAGTGTACCAATTAAATAATATTTAATTGGAATTGAATGGATATTGATTTTTGGGTTTATCGTGAACAGTGTTTTAAATAACACTTGTTCTTTAACCCGATAATTAATGGGATGTGACTTTGGGTTTATCGTGAACCGTGTTTTAAATGACACTGATTCTTTAACCCAGTCACAGATTAAAACTAAGTGGAGTTTTAATGAATCTTTAATTAGATTGAAAAGATCGAGAATGGAGTATCACCAGTTTTGCTCCAGGCGATAGTTAAATCTTTAATTAGATTTGAATGTGAAATTTAGAAACTAACTGGCGGTTAGCCAAGCAGAATGGTTTTCTGGATATTGATCTGATGTTGGTTTCGGCCTTCGGGGTTAATATTTAGGGAATTATTCTCTTGATTAATTTACGATTAGTGACTAATGAATTGGAATGAGGCGTATGTTGTGTTTGTGTAACACTTATTTAAAATATACGCGAGTTATTCGGAAAGACCGGGTTTATCCCATTCTGAGTAACTGATACGACGATAAGTCAAAGATGAAGACGATGGTCGAAGACCGGAGGTCTTCACGTCGTTTGGGTAATTACTGATGATCTTGATTGGGCTGTACACCCAAGAAGATGGAAACAGTTAGTGATCGTCCAGACGTACTTGGAGATCGATGGATATGCGGGGTACTAGGTGCCTCCGGTTTCGTTCAGACCCAGAACGGACTTGTAAATGGACTGTGTGTCTGACATCGGATTTCATTCTGTGTGACTGATATCGGTTGCATAGGATGGTTTGCCTGTGTGGCATGCTAAGATGCAAATGATCAAGGCTTCTGTTGAAAAGCAAAGTCTTGTGGTTGATGATAAAAGCACGGCCTTTGTGGCGTAGCTTTGTGTAACGTTTACCTCGCGTGTTTCACACCAGGTATGAACCAAAAACGGGAGAGGACCTCAGGGAGGGCATGCGTTTCTTTCTAGTTAGAAGTGGCGTCAGTGGTTTTACACGCCCTGACGAGTTTGACTTATGTGGTTGTTGCTGTTGCGAGGCGCCTCGGATTGATCGGTCGTTCTCGAACCGATGGAGTCATTTAGTTGGCTCATTTACGCCCCAAAGGGCGGGGAAACGTATTGTTCAGGCACTATAATCCACATCGGTGGACCGGCCCTGTCGCTCCATGGGGCAGTTGCGGCTGTTCATGTGGCTCGGGCTAGAGAGTCACGAATCGGTGGAGGACGATCCCTGGCCTCGGTTCATAGAAGGAAATCCAATTTCCAAATACGTGACATTTGCGGTTTTATTTGTAAACCTATATATGGCGACATAGTGGCATGGGACGCTCATGTCACCTATGATTGATACTTATGATTTGAAGTTGTTTTATGCACTATACACTTATAATAGTATCAAATGATCTGTTTTAAACGTATCAAGCATTCTTTGGCTGTTATAAGGGAAAACCCTATCCCCCGGCTTGCGTTGCATTGTGTGATAGGACCTGGGTCTTATAACAGCTTCATTTTTCTTTATTTAGCATTGCGCTGTTTGTTTTATGCACTGGTATTCTTGGGAGGAAACCCGTTCCGTGTTATACGGCGTGGTCCCTTGATTCTACCTAATGATTTAAAATAAAGATTAATAACTGTTTTAGTTCTCACACCAGTCACATGACTGACCTGGAGTTTATTGTTTTAACCTAAACTCTGGGTGCCCTTATTTTCGACACGGGCAGCTTGTAGTTTTGGTTTTGCAGATTTATATTCACAGGATCCTGGTTTACAGCTGGAACGATATCCGGAAAGCTTTGTATCCGTATATCTCATTCTAGTTGTGTATTGTATTATTTTTCCGCTGCTATGTATTTAAATGTAATTTAAATCTCTGATATTTCTGTGTAATATATATTCATTTATACTCTGTATATTCTTGTAATCTGATGCATTGTTGTAATAACAATGAAATGTTCTTCTGTATGCGTTCTGTTTTGTCGTGTTCTCAAACGATAAGGCGTTTTCGAACGGTCTGGGTCGGTTTAGCGACTGGTTCGGACCGAGCGAAATTCCTTGCCGTCACACTCGGGGACCAGGTCGACACCCAGGTCGATTGCCTAGTCGACCTGGTCTGGGGGGTCGATTGCCCAGTTGACTCCCCAGTCGACCTGGGTATGGGTGGGAAATTTCCCGTCCAGTCTGTTCTGCGTTTGAAATTGGAATTTTGAATTCGAATTCGAGCTGTTTTGAACTCTGAATATTTCTGAAACTTTGGAGGGCCATAACTTGGTCATACGGACTCTGATTATCACAAACTCGGACTCGTTTTCAAGCAAAATTTCGAGACAAACGCAATGGCGCAACCCGTTTTCCTTGATTCTTATTTTATATTTTAAATATCCTCAGATTTGTTACTTATACGTTCACAGAAAATACGGGGTGTTACATTCTCCCCTCCTTAAAGGATTTCGTCCCCGAAATCTTCAAGTTAAGAAGAATGTGTCCTACCATCCAACATCCATCTACTCAATCATCAATCACTGGCGTCCATTGTCCTTAGAAACTTCTAATGTTGTATGAACATATGCAAAAGTGTGTGTATATGTTCCTTATCTAATGCAAAGATCAGGCGGTCCACTGATTCAGTTGACCTCCTTAATGCGAATTATGCCAGTGCCTTGAGTCCAACATGTATGCAATTTTCCTACTCGATACATATCATTTCTATATGAGTGCACAACCATTCAGTCATATGCAACATCCATGTGCTGAGTCAATCATTTTTCATCCACAAAAATTGTAAATGCTCACACATCCATATGCAGTATGAGAATGTTTTCGAGCTGGTCTAGTGCCTAGTGTGTGTATATGCATCCATGAGCAACCACTAGCAACCACTTGCAACCATCAAACATAACATGTCTCAAACACATGTTTACACCCATTAGTTTCTACCTAAAGTTCGAAGATTCGATCGATAGGATACAGTCGAATGATGGAAGCGAGTACAGATAAAACAAAAACTTGGTTCCCATTAGACATGGGTCCTACGTATCGGTCCCGAAGACCGAAACCAACATCAGATTGACACCCAGAGGATTACCCTCTTTAGATATTGTCAAATCTGGAAATCTTAACCTTATCAGAAATATTCAGATATTTACAGATTACTGGTATAGATCAGATTGCTGATTGATTCTTAGGAAACTAAGCATGATAAATCCCAAAATGTATGCGTCCTACTTGACGCCTAACACGAATATCTCTCAAACCCCATTCACAAACAGATGAGTCATAACCCTTATGGATTTGGGTCTACAACGGAATCAGAAACAATACTAGTATTAAAGTGCAGAGTATCGATTACAGAATCAAAATGCCAGAATCAGAAAGAGTTTTAACTCAACAATCAGATAAGAAAATTAAACCTTCTACTTAAATTTTCTTATTTCTACCCTATCTACCAGTCCCTTGTGCATTCGCCTGTCCTCCAGAAGTGGGTTCTGCCCTCTGCCCTTGCCCTCGTTTCTTCGGGGCAGTCACTAGTGAAGTGTCCCATCTCACCACAGTTGAAGCAAGTGCCCTTCCTTTTTATGCAATCCTTCTTCAGATGAGTCGAGCTTCCACAAGTAAAGCACTTTTTCCCCTTCTTATCTTCAGACTTCTCATCCTTCTTTTGTGTTTCCTTTTTGGGCCATGCTTTCTTATTCTGTGGTTCTTCCTTCTTTGTCTCTTTCGGGCCCTTGTCTTCCTCGTGCATTAGTGCCATGTCCACCAATTTCTCGTAAGTCGCTCCCATGGGTACATGGGTCATGGCTAGGCTGTGCAGTGGCTCGCTCAATCCTTTAACAAAGCGGAGAGCCTTTTTATGCTGAGTGTTGACTAAATCCAATCCGAACCTAGCCAGTTGGTTGAACTGGTTGACGTATTCCTTGACCGTCATACTTCCTTGCTTAAGAGATAAGAACTTTTCCAGATGTAGACTTCGTTCAGCTTGCAAGAGGAATTTTGTCTCAAACCTTGTTCTGAAATCCATCCATGTTTCAACTGGCCTCTCGGCGTTAGTGACTTCCCACCAATAGGAAGCTTCATCTTTGAGCAGCCATACTGCCAACTGTAACTTCTGCCTATCATCCACCTCGAAGATAACGAATAGATCCTCAGTTTCTTTGAGCTAGTTCCTCGCTTCTACGAATGATTCAGTTCCCTTGAAATCCTTCCCACCCATGGCCCTAAAATCTATACAGATCTTTGAGAAAGCAATTGCACGAGGAGGGGGCGGAGGAGGGGGATCATTTGCTGGACCTGCGGTGGCGGTCCTAGCCTCAAGATATTGACGAAACCAACCGGGTACATGAACACCCTCTGGTATCTCAGATGCTTCAGACATGCTGAAACAAAAAAGGAAAGATTCAATACAAAAAGGACTGAAGGAAAGATATATGGCTCTTGGGGATCATGTTTTTCAAAATAAGCTTTATTTTTGAAAATACTTCCTTTCAAAACCTTTTTGAAAATAGTTTTCAAAAACTTTACCCAATCTGGTAACCTTCGGCTCTGATACCAAGTATAACACCCCACCTCCGTTAAGGTCACTCACAAAGGGAATGCCTTAACTTTGGTGGAGCATTTTAGTAAACAGAACAAAAACTTACAAGACAGATAAAATAGTACTTGAAAAATTTATAACTTTATTACAACAGAACCCGAAATAAGCTTGGTTACATCCTTTCAAATCACAGTATCAGAATTCAAGTACAAAATATCAGTCTTGTACAAAAGCCTTCAGAATGCATCGTTTAAAATAATAATCCCCACAGAAGAAGACAAGCCATACTTTAAGCACTTCAAGCAGAAGAAATCTGGATCAAGCTAGAGTATTCCCTTCTACAAAACCTAGGGGGGAACGGAAGAAAGGAGGCGAAACAACAAGGGTCAAACAAAAAGTCTGGCAAGTCCAGTGATTTTCAGTTATGAACAGATAATATTAACATGACATGAAAATAAAACTGGATGAGAGATAATTGTAACAGGTGTAGCAGATATAACAGAAGAACAGAATGATATAAGCTATTGCTTTACACTTCTCTGCACTAATACTAGTATAACAGAATTAGGTGTCACCTTAATGTCTAAACTGAAACAGAAACGGGTACAGAATAATTTCCACAGAAGAGAGTGCTAGTAATGGGCCTTTACCACCCCCAACAGAAACAGACAGAAACAGAATGCTAATAATGGGCCTTTACCACCCCAACAGAAGGTACACACTACACCAAAACAGCCAATTTGACACACCAGGATTCAGAGATTTGATACGGTTTTAAGCCGTATCAAATTTGATAAGGCTCACACCCGTACCAAATTTCAGTTGCTACCACTTAACCGATCCACACCTTCCCTAACCATTAAAATCCAACCGTAGATCTTAGAAGGTTTGGATCAGTTCATATAATACGTTCTTCTGCCGTATCAAAACGCAATCTTATTTTGCCTTCCCATTTTTCTTTTCGTCCCTTCCTTCCTCGCTTCTTCATTTTAGCCGAAACCAAAAAATTTCCCCAAACGAAAAGAAAACTGCGAAATTTTATCAATCGCCAGGAAAATAATGAAGGAAACAATGCGGAAAAAGAAAAGAGTCACAAGAGTCATGGACGCATCTCGCATCCCAGGCGGTCAAGGGTCAGAGATGAGCTGTAAGCGTTGCCGGAGTGGTAGAGGAAATAGAGAGATGGAAAAGCACGGAAGAGGTACAATAGAAACCAAAACCCTAAATTGTTTAATTTAATTGTCATTAAGAAGATGAGTTACGTAACCCTAATCCCTAAATTGTTTAATTTTTGTAAAAGTTAATTTTTTTTGTGTTAATGGATTTGTATTTTATAAGTATAATGTGGAACGATCGTTTATTAGGAAAGTTACAAATCGTTAAGAACTAATTTGTTTGGAAAGTTACAGAAAATTAATTATTAAAACAGTGCATTCGTCGTTTGCCTATAGGAACATTTTTCAATACATTAATCAAAAGTAAAGCTACATAAATCTAGAAAGTTAGCTTCTTTCAATAAATACTTTTAAAAGAAAACTTACATGAGGACTGTTGTTCATAATGTTTAAAGCTAAAAATATTTTGGGAGTTCCTGTAGCTTGTATATCATTCACTTATTTAGTTTCTAATATAGAAAATCATTCATCGTTATGTCTTCACTAATGTGCAAACTACATAATAATTAATCCATATTAGTCTAAAAGATTATAACAAGAATATTGTAGCAATTGAGTTGGATCATGGAAGTGACAGTGCAGAAACTCAAGCGGCACTTCTAGAAATAACTGGGCAAAGGATTGTTCCCAATATCTTTATTGGTGGAAAGAATATTGGTGGCTGTGATGATCTTATGGCAACGAACTGTGCAAACAAGCTGGTTCCACTTCTCACTGTTTGAATAAGACCATTATTATTATAAAATAAGATAAGATGGGATATAACATGCATTTGATACATGCGATGAACTTTTATAAAACAAATATTCACATTGTTTGAATAATTATGTTAGTCTTAGAAGTATATAAAATGCAAGTATTCACTGTTATGAATTATGATACAACCCTATAAAGTTATTCACCTTATTTCCCATAACTACTATATTTGTTTGGATTTATGTATGTCCACTAACTGTAAAATCATCGCACATGCAAAATTTCAATAAAATATAATGATATATTCCTTGTGAGTAGGACATTGACTTGTTATCTTTGACTTTGTAGGTATAAAATAGCTTTTGCTGTTGAAGAAAGATAGACTCCCAGATCCTTTGGCAAGAAACTTAGAGAATATACATATTTGAATACTTTACGGTATGCTCTTCATGATTAGTCCTTTATCATATATTATTTGTTATTTGCTAATACAAAAATTCACGGTTTGACTCAGATGGTCGCCTCATTGTAAGAGAAGATGGTAGCTACATGAAGATAAAGCTCGAAGATCATAACTCGGATAAAGACATGGATGCTAGAAGCCGCAAATCAGTGAAATCAGCCTCAAATAAGACTCAGATGGCTAGTGTTATGAAGTTTACAAAGAAGTTTGAAGGAAAGAGTGCTTCTGGCTTGCTTGCTTACAAAGGACTGGGTATGAAAAGGAAAGCTAAGAAGGGAGGTAAGAAAAGACATTAGATTGAGTTTTGCATGAATTGGTGTGTGTGTGTTTTTAATCAATTTTGTTTTAGAATTAATTTACCATCTAATTTTGAAGTTCTTTTTAATTAAAAATGTGCGGCATTCCTGCTATGTTTCATGATACATGCTAATTAATATTTTGAGCCTAATAATTACTTTTGTTGTCCCATCGTCATTGTTCACTTAGTCATATATGGGAACCGTTGCCAAATGAATGAGTGTGGTTATTTGGCTGAACTAAGAGCTTTTGATAATTTTGTTATAATTCATACATGGGCAGCACAGTGGGATTGAAAATAGCATAGAATGCCGAATTTATTCCATTTTTCCCTTGGCCAATACAAGCCTAGGAGAATCAAACTCAGTTATGTTAAGTACATACATACATACATACATATATACACAAACACATATTACACATATATTTTTTTGATTTTGAATTGAAAATTTAATGATCCAACCCCAAAGATTAATTCTCATGTTTGTTTTCTACAGTCAAAGGTTAAAGATGATTTGAAGCTCAAGTGCACTTAATCAATGTTAAATGCTGCTCATTTTTTTAAGACACACATTAAGCAATAAACTTGTTTTGATTGTTGTGTTCTTATTCAGTCCGTATACTCATTTAGAACTATTTAAGGGAAATGTATGGGTGATTTGGTTTCCTCAACATATAATTTAATCATATGACTAAAATTTGCAGTGCCAAAGATGTAATTTTTATTATTTGACATAACAGTATGATTTTGATGTGTGATTGTCCATGCTCTATGCTTTGATTTATTAAATGTTGTAATACCATGTATTAAATAAAGCCCAAATGTGTGAATTGGATATCTTTTATGTAGAGACTAGCGTATAAGTTAATTTTGTATTTAAGAGTAGAACTAAACATTTTTTTAAGCCACATTTAAGCTTTATTAAGTTGAGCATTTGTTCTCGCTTTTTTTTTTGGTTTATATAAGAAGTATCTAGCTCTAACATTTCATTCTAACCTGTTATTGATGTTTAATTCAGATAAAACTTTCTGAGAAGCTTTCTCATGTGCAATCACTTTGTGTACATGAAGTGATAATTAGAGCTTTCAAACATATTCTTCGAGCTGTGATTGCATCGATCTCTGAAAGTGTAAATATAGGCATATCGATAGCTGCTACACTGAATTTACTTCTTGGCATACCCAACACTGGGCCTTACTAGCTTACATCAGATGTTGTTCATGACACTATATGGAGATGGCTAGTTGTTTTTCTGAAGAAGCGTTATGACTATGAGCTAACAAAGAAAAATTACTGCGATGTTATAAAATATGCTATCTTACGGGGTGTTTGCCATAAGGTACCAGTTTTAGAATTTAACTTTCTGATGAATATTAGTACAATAGTTCTAATTTGAATAGAATCATGGTCTCTGGTATTTGTGCCATTTTCCATTTTAATGACCAAAGTTTCCATTTGTATTATATAACATGTCGAAGTAAGAATTTTTTTATAAATGATACGAAGAACTGGGTTTTTTTTCTTCTTTTCTGTTTGATGATGATCAGCGTAACTTGTTTCTTAATATTAGTCGATGTCATTAAAAAAAGGTTGATATTGGGGTGCGACCTAATAATATAATCATATGACAAATTGATATGATAAACGGTGACTCAAAATACATTTGTTTATACAGAAAACTAAATCTGTATTTTAACTTATGATACAGTTTACCATTATATTCACTGACCCATCTAATGGGTCAGAGGTGTACTGATAAAAATAACTGTGTTATAACATAATAAAATACGTGTTTATATTGATCCATGTTGTACTCTTCTTTATATAACAAATGATCTTGGGGTTCGTATAGCTTTGATATCCTTGAAACTAAGACCTTTTATTGTTTTAGGTGGCTATTGAGTTGTCACCGAGAGACTTTGATATGGATTCAATACATCCCTTCAGCAAATGGGATGTTATCAGTTTAGTTCCTGTTCATAAGGTGTGGACCCAACTCTATATTAAGTGTACTTTTCTGATGGTATTCAACTCACAGTTTCGTTTTTCTAATTCATCTGGCAGCAAGTTGCATGCTCATCTGAAGATGGAAGGCAGCTTCTGGAATCATCAAAGGCAGCACCAGATAATGGCAAACTTGAAGATGCATTCAGTTTTGGAACTAAGGTAGTTGATTTTTTTTCTTTCCGAAATATCATTTTACTCAGCTTCCATTTTTGTTTTATGTGAACTAGGCTCTTACTAAGCTGATTGCTGTATGTGGACCTTATCATTGAATGACAGATGGTGCCTATAGCTTTCTTGCTGTTGTTCTATACCATACCGGAGACTTGATTAATACTGAATTCCTAATTCATACATCAAGGGAATTTTCCTATTTAACCCCCACCCCCTTTTTTTTCCTTTTTCGAATTTAACGAAACTATTTTGGTTAGAGAACTTATGATAAATTAGCAAAAAGGTATTTATAATAGTTACAGTTTGGAAGATTTTATTAATAATCAAAAATACGTTAGAACCAATTAAAAACACAAACTTTGCTTGCTGTAATTTTAAAGAACACATTATTAGTATGAAAAATATATTATATGATTAGAGTCCAAAATCAGTCATCGATGGTGGCACAATCAATTAACCGAACCAAGCAGTTAATCGCCTAACAACTAAGGTTTGGGTAACCAAACAATTGTTAATCTTGGTCAAACGACCATCCAAAATTAACCGGGTGAATCACTTGTTGAATCGATGAACTGCTTGTTTTAAGTGGTTGACTACGGTGAACCGGGTGAACCAAAGCTCAAAATATTTGTGCGAAAATGCATGGATGCGTGCTCTTATGCACGAGTGGGTCTACAGCTCATTGTAACAAAAATGTATAAAAATAATGATATGTGAATAGATCAAACAAAATAACTATTTCGAAATTACACCAAAAAAGAAAATCGTGAAATATCGTATCTTACTATTTTTTTCCACATAATGTATACAAAATCAGTTATAATCTTATAATTTAAAATGTATCTGCTTCAGCAAAAGTTATAAGCTTTTAAGTCTAAATTGAACTTCTAAGCAATTGATTAAGCATTCAATGATGTTTTGGATTTTTACTGTTAAAATAACTCTTGTTTGACATTGTATACTTGTAACATTTTGCTGGATGATATTTCTGTAGAACGGTTAAAAAAATCTTCTATATATTTTAGTAAAAATAAACATTCTATTCTGTCGATTACATCATAATGAAGGAACATTCTTAAAGCTGCTTAATATACACCAAAAAGTCGAACAAATTGGTATACGTCTTAAGTTGCTTGACATTTTTTTAGGGGTACAAAATTACCTAGATCTTCATCATCCATTATCGCATCCCTTTCTAAACTCTAATCTAATCACATGAAAAATCTTAAAATTTTCAAAACCAAACAACATCAAAATATATTGAAAAATTAGTATCTTTATGTTCAAATTTATTCATTTTCTGCAAAAATGGTTCTTATTTTTCAAATAGGGTTTAAATTAGTATGACATTGAAAGGATCAGATATGAATGCTGTGCCAGCTAATACTTGCATTTTTTCAATTAAAAACATTCTAAAAATAAGAAAAAGTATAAAATCGTAACACTTTGATGAATGAATCATGAAAAGGTACGTTAGCACTATACTAAGAAGAAGATTGGCAGTTTCGAACAACAAGCTTGTGCTTGCTATTTCAGACAGAAAGCCTGCTGCTTGCTGTTCCGAAGCAGCAAGCGCGGGCTTGCTGTTTCGAAACAACAAGCCCGCGCTTGCTGCTTCGGCACAGCAAGCAGTGGGCTTGTTGTTCGAAACAGCAAGCACAGGCTTGCTGTTCCAATTATAACAATGAAGGAAAAATCAGAGGGGCAAAAGTCGAATGGTAAAGCAAAAGAAACGAAATTACCAGCAAAAAATACGGAAGAACCGCCTTCAGATTATATTCACGTAAGAGCAAGAAGAGGCCAAGCAACAGATAGCCACAGTTTAGCTGAGAGGGTACTCTTACTTCACATTTAGATTTAACTACAATTTTTTTGATGTATGATTGACAGTTAAACATGACAATGTATGTTAAATATTTGATTTAATAGGTTAGAAGGGAGAGCATCAGTGAGTGGATGAAGAAACTGCAAGGCCTTGTGCCAGGATGTGATAATGTAAGTTTTCTTAAATTCAAAAAATTTATGTACAGGATTGTAACATTCATACTTTGCCTTGATTTTTTATTAGGTTATTGGAAAAGCTCTAGTTTTGGATGAGATAATCAATTATGTGCAGTCACTGCAGAACCAAGTTGAGGTAAATGGAGTTTAGTAACAATATAACAGATCATAAATGTAAATAAACTGAATTTTAAAAGAATTACTGAAATCGGGTATTTTTTTCAGTTCCTTTCGATGAAGATAGCTTCAGTGAATCCTATATTGTATGATTTTGGTGTGGGGTTTGAAGACTACATGTGTCAATGTGTCATGTAGAGGTATGTGTAAACAAAAACCAGACTGTTTAAGTACATTTTAATCTAAGTCCCAAAGAAAGTTGCAGTATTAAAATATGATTGAAAAGCATTTGAGTATATTATTGAACTACATTTTTATTTTTATCCCATGAATCCATATTACACTACATCATGGAAAGAAAGTATAACTTAAGCTCTCTATGGAGCAGAGGTTGCATTGAATTTAGATTATTCTTGAAATAAAGGAGCCAACGTACAGAGGGTAAAACAAATGGATGTGCATGGAATGTAAGTTCCAAGTCATTCTTCATTAAAAGTTCAGCAAACTTTTAATACTTATTATGGAGCAAACTCTGCTAATAAACTCAGCCGAAAGGCTCAGTTTCGTTGCGCCGAAAGTTTCAGCAAAACTGAGCCTTACGCTCAGTTTCAACTGAGTCGTACAGCTCAGTTTCACCTGAGCCTTACGGCTCAGTTTCGCTTCTTACGTTTGATGTATCGTTACAGAAGCCTTTTATGTTTGATTATGCTTCTTATCTAATTTATCATTGTATATACATTACATGACTTGTTGTTGTGGAGACGAAACTAAACTGATGCTTGTTATTTTAATTTCTTTTCAGGCTTTGGAACAAGCATGAGTTGCATAGGCTCGACAACTGCAGTTTTGTTGTCCTTTTTTTTTTTTAGAGTAAGAACTGTGAACATTATGCTATGTATATATTGTGTTATGTGGTTTGTATTAACTGAAATTATGAGTTATATATTAATCGAATTATGCTTAGCGTATCTTCTTTATATACTGTTATATAGGTGTAACGTATCTTCTTTATTGTGCATATATATATCAATGGGTGCAGTGTTTTTGTATATTGCATATATGATATACTGATTTTGATACGGTTAAAAGCCGTATCTAATTCATTGATAGCATTGTAGGAATGAGGCATTAAACACGGTTTTAAGCCGTATCAGTATAGCAGTTTAATACGGTTTTAAGCCGTATCAATCTACGAATTTGATATGGCTTAAAACCGTATCAAATACATAAAATGATACGGTTTTAAGCCGTATCAAAATCATAAATTGATACGGCTTAAAACCGTATTAATTTATGTATTTGATACGGTTTTAAGCCGTATCAATTTATGATTTTGATACGGCTTAAAACCGTATCAAAGCAACAAAGACGCCTTTTTTTGATACGGCTTAAAACCGTATCAAATCGATTTTGATACGGCCATGAGCACTGCCAAATTGGCATTTCTGTTGTAGTGACAGAAACAAAAACAGATTAATCCCTATGGAAACAGAATGTAGAATTAGGTGTACACTAGTAAATGAGCCTTTACCACCCGAACAGACGGTACCACGCAGAAAAAGACAGGTGTTACCATCCAACAGAAACAGACGGTACCAACAGAAACAGACAAAACTAAGTGTACCTTAAAACCCTACCCCAAGCGATCGGCTCCCTAATACATAAATACCCTGTGTCGGCCCCACAGTAGGATGTATCACTCCCTAAAGTGACAACCAATTGGCACAGACCTATTTACAGATGTCACGACGCCTTACATCCTCAGAGCCAGACTGGGATCCATGCACGCACATGACCCAGTTGGAACGCATCATCAACACCCTTCGCCATTATCAGAATGAACCGCTTATAATTAGTTCAGTAAGCGTGCCCGGACCCTACCTACTGTTGGGGCAAAGTTTTGATACCAGAAAGGGTTACTGACTAATATGGGTCCCAAACAACAGATGACACAAGTAAATTCCCTCCTAACCTTGTGTCCCCAGACTAACAGATTTCAGATTAACTTGTTTACAAGTTCAGACATACAGAGATCAGATTTACTAGTTCACAGATCAGAAAATCAAATCAACTAGTTTTCAGACTAACGGATCAGATGTACAGATTTAACAGAATTTCAGATTTGTCTAACTTTGTATTGGGCCTACAGATTCATGAATGGGTTTATTATATATATTAGTCCAGTTGGTTTAACCCTATCCACCCAACACGTTTTGGACATCATTTTTATCTTAGATTTGCATTATTTAATTATTAATGCACAGAGCTCTCACATTAGGTCGCTAGCTTGTGGCCGCTGGATGGACCGGGCGGTTCCGGGCAGAATTTTGCCACAAGCAAGACCTAACCTCGTGTCTAAGCATATTATGACTAACTTCTCACATTATAACCTATTATTTGCGGCCACTAGATGTGCCAGGCGGTTCCGGGCAGGATTACGCCGCAAACTCATTCTAACCTCGAGTTAGCCATGTTCATCTTTGCGGCCAATTAATTAATAATTTACCATGTATGCCCGCGCCTAATATACGTGTCAATTATTCATAACTATAGCCAATTCAAATTATGTCAATAACAGACTAATTATATCAACTCAACAGATATAGCAGATAACAGATTTTGCAGATTAGGCGACTTAACGGATTTAGCAGATTAAGCAAACTAGCTAGCAGATAACAGATTAGGCATCTCAACAGATTTAGCAGTTTAGGCATCTCAACAGATTTAGCAGTTTAGGCATCTCAATAGATTTAGTTTAGCAGATTTGGCTTTTTCAACAGACTTAGCAGATGACAGATTTAGCAGATTTAATATTTCTAAAGGTTCTATTTACATGCCTTGCTTAATCATAAATTCGGCCTAAATAATTATCATGATTCACAATATGATCATATACCCCATGTTTGCATAAATTTACATAACACAGAATATGGACATAATTTACCATATAACATATGTTCCCATTTTGGTTAAACTAGCATTGTACAGCAGATTCATCTATAAATTATACCAAATATTACAATGCATGCCATATATCAAAAAATCCCAATTTAGGTGTATTCACACTTAATAGTCCTCAAATCTTATTATAGATTTTAATTTCTACACCTAAGTCAAATATCTTCCCCTTCTTAAAGTGTGTCGCAAATCTAGGTTTTAATCATGTATCCTATCAGATATTGAATTATGTCCCAAAATCACAGATTATCATACATAGCTTGCTCAGAACCAGATCTAGTTTACAACATGTAATATGTATCTAAACTAATTACATGTCTACGGTCAAATTTATGCCCCAATTCCTAAGTCATATGTCCAATGTAAATTTTATGCCTCAACTTCTCAAGTCGTATGTTCAATATTCTTTATGCCACAAAACTCAAGTCATAGGATCAATTATATGCCTTAGATTTATGTCCTAAGTTCCAAGTTCAACCTATGTTCTTTCCTCAAATCAGTCACATATCGGTCATGCCCATTTCATGCATTATTCATTTTATTGTCCCAAATATTTTAGCGTATGTTAATCTTTTATGAGATTGGCTCAGGCTCGTGGTAGCATGGGTATAGAACAGAAAGCAGAAAGAAATACTGAATAGGGTAGATCTAAACAGAACAGAACAGACATAATCTCAGATTCAGATTTAAATTCATGTCACAATCAGAATTAACGTTTATATCGGAAAATAACTGTAATTGCCTTGATTGGATTCTAAAAGAAAGATAGTTGTAGCGACGTTAGTTGATCTTCTCTAACCGTTGTTGAAGTTTCAAGCTTGAAATGAGTGGCTTAGGTTGATGTTGATTAGCTTCTAGTTTTGATTCCAGCAGTGTAGCGATGCCATTTTTATTTTTATATAGAATAGAGGCAGAGCAGAAGCAGAACAGAATTGTGTGTAGAGAAGGCTAGGTTTGGGGCTGTTTAAATAGGTTTAGGCAGATGAATCTGGACAGAAATCGGACTGGAAACATCAGAACGAACACTGACCCAAAAATGGGCTCGGGGACCAGGTCGACACCCAGGTCGACTGCCGAGTTGACCTAGTCTGGGGGGTCAACTGCCCAGTCGACTCCCCAGTCGACCTAGGTCTGGGCGGGAAATTTCCCGCCCAGTCTGTTCTGCGTTTGAAATTCGAATTTTAAATTCGAATTCGAGCTGTTTTGAACTCTGAATATTTCTAAAACTTTGGAGGGCCATAACTTGGTCATATGGACTCCGATTCTCACAAACTCGGACTCGTTTTCAAGCAGAATTTCGAGACGAACGCAATGGCACAACCCGTTTTCCCTAATTCTTATTTTATATTTTAATTGTCCTCAGATTTGTTACTTATACGTTCATAGAAAATACAGGGTGTTACAATATGCTATCTCGAAATCGTAGGACGCTAAGTATTTCATCCACCTTTGCTGCCTTAAGTTCAAGTCCTTTTGAGGGAACAAGTATTTTAGCGATTTGTGGTCAGTGAACAATTCGAATTTCTCGCCAAGAAGATAATGGCGCCAAGACCTAAACACGAAAACAATAGCGGCCAACTCTAGGTCATGCGTAGGGTAATTTCTCTCATGTACTCTCAACTGCCTTCCTCCATAGGTTGTTACCCTTCCCTCTTGCATTAAGACTGCGCCTAGTCCTGTCCCACAAGCATCGGTATAAATAGTAAATGGCTTACTCCCATCTAGAAACACTAAGACTGGGGTTGTGGTCAAATCTCTATTTAAACGTTTGAATGCATCATCACAATCTACGTCCCATGTAAAAACTAGGTTCTTCTTTGTCAAGCGTGTTAATGGGCTGATATCTTTGCGAAGTCCTTGATAAACTTCCTATAGTAGCCGCCCAACCCCAAGAAACCCCCCACCTCTGAAGCATGTTTAGGGCCTTCCAATCTAGGATCGCCACTACCTTCGTGGGATCCACAGCTATCCCTTCTTCGGAAACCACGTGCCTTAATAATCGCACTTCCTTCCTCCAAAAGTGACATTTAGAAAATTTAGCTTTAAGGTTATGCGCTCGAAGGGTCTCCAACACTTCCGTAAGATGTAGGGCATGCTCTTCCTCGCTCTTATAAAAGACCAAGATGTCATCCACAAAGACCACCACAAATTTATTAAGGTACTCCCTAAACACCCTACTCGTCAAGTCAACAAAGTATGCGGGGGCGTTTGTCAAACCGAAGGGCAACACAAGCCATTCATAGAAACCGTCCGGAGTCCTAAAGGCAGTCTTATCTATGCTATCCTCAGCCACTCTCAACTGATGGAAACCAGTGGCTAAGTCCAACTGCGAAAACACTGAGGCGCCAACTAACTGATCGAAGAGATCGTCAATCCTCGGCAGTGGGTGCCTATTTTTCTTAGTAAGTTTATTAAGCTCTCTATAGTCCACACAAAGTCTAAGGGAACCATCCGCTTTCGTGGAAAATACTGCTGGAGCACCCCACTCCGATATACTACGTCTTATGAACCACTTCTCAAGTAACTCCCCAACTTGCTTATTGAGTTCCCTCCTCTCACAAGGAGCCATGTGGCATACTGGCAGAGATACTGGTTTTGCATTGTCTACAAGATAAATACGAAAGTCTATCTCACGTTTTAGGGGTAGACCCCTCACCTCATCGAAGACATCAACATATTCACGGACTATACGAACAGAATGTAAATTATCACTGGATGCTTCAAGTGACTCAAGATAACTAAGCATCACCAGTCCTCTAAGGTCATAAGAAATGTCAAGGGTCCTTCCACTACAAGTCAACAATTTTACTACCCTTCGTTCACAATCTAGGATGGCGCCATATCGGGCTAGCCAATCCATCCCTAGAATCAACCCATAGCCCATGAAACCAAGCACAAAAGCATTACATTCAAAACCAACGCCTAAGATAGGCAATCTCAAATCCCTACAAACCATGGATAAATGATCCAACCCACCAATAGGATTTAAGACTACAATGGGATCCACAACAAGACTAGTATCTAAGTGTAGTGTTTCAACTAATGATGTAGAGATAAACGAATGTGATGCGCCAGAATCGAATAAAGTACGAACATGATGATCAAACAGAAAAACAAAACTCTCGTCGAAAATGTTTCTACCTCGTTCATGCAGCGGTGGGACCGTGAGAGCCTGGACCTGCTCCCTTGCCTGCCCTAGTGCCACGACAGCCTGAAGCTGCCCTCCACAAGTTCTTTGCCCTTGTCCCTGTTTCCTTGGGCAGTCCTTAACTCGATGACATGCCTTTCCACAGTGGAAACAACCAATCTTCTTCTTTTTCCTACAGTCTTTACTCAGATGGCCTGGTGTCCCACAATTAAAGCACTTCTCCTTTCCTTTGCCATTATTGTTCTTTCCGCCTTTCTTGTTTTGTTGTTGTTGCTGCGGTTTATTTTGATCCCCTTTCTTCTCGGGTGCCTCATTAGCATTGGCTCCCTTCTCCTCTTCATGCACAAGCGCCGTATCAACTAGCCTCTCAAAGGTGGCCCCCATAGGGATGTGGGTCATAGCTAACCCATGTAGTGGCTCGTTCAAACCCTTAACAAATCTCAAGGCCTTCTTTTTGGGTGTATTCACAAAGTCCAAGCCAAATCTCATCAACTGATTGAACTTGTTAACGTATTCTTTTACTGAAAATTCCCTTGCTTTAATACCAAAAACCTTTCCGTGTATAGATTCTCTTCAGTCCATGAGAGAAACTTTGCCTCAAACCTACGCCTGAAATCTGGCCATGTATCAACCGGATGCCCTCAATTAGTGACCTCCCACCAAAATGAAGCTTCGTCCTTCATCAACCAAGCAGCCAATTGGACCTTCTTACAGTCATCCAAATAAAAGATGCCAAACATATCCTCCACTTCTTTCAACCAATTTCTAGCTTCAATGAACGTTTCAGTCCCACTAAAAGATTTTCCACCCATCGAACGAAAGTCTTTACATAACTTGGAGAAAGTATCTCCACGCGGAGGAATGGCTGGAGCTGGGGGAGGGGGAGGAGGAACGTTGGCCGAACCCGCGACAGCGGCCCTAGCCTTTAGATATTGACGAAACCAAGTGGGTACATGAACACCCTCCGGTACCTCAGATGCTCCAAACATGCTGAAAAGAAAAGGAAAGAGGTTTTAAAACAAGGGGAGCGAAAGATAGATGTATGGCTTGCGGGGATTATGCTCCTTTCCTTGAAAATAGCTTCTTTAAAACAAATTTTTGAAAATATTTTCTAGGAAAATAATACTTTTGAAAACACTTTTCAAAACTTTTTGTCGGTTCATGTAACACCCCACGTCCATTAATGTCACTCACAAAGGGAATGCACCAATGTTCATGAAGCGTTATTATTTGTATAGAACGGATAAATTACAAGAATAAATAAATAAAACAACACAGCGGAAGATAAAACTTATTTTATTTCATCATAACTCAAAATGAGTTTACATAAGTAGTTTCCAAAACCATTACAACAGGATCAGTAGTCTTTTCCAAAAATTTAAAGTACATAAAGAAGCAAACACTTAAATAACATAAATGCATAAATCCCCACTGAGCATAAGCAAAGCCATAAAGATGAGAGAGTCCCAAGCGATACATCTACTCTCTTCAACCAACTGAATGAAATCGACACTAAGCTGCAGTATTCCCTCCTTGCGAACCTAGGGGGGAAGGAAGAAAAGAGGTGGCAAGAAAAGGGGGTCAGACATAGAGTCTGGCGAGTGCGATAACTTTAACAATATAATTATCGAAATAACTAGACTAAGGCATAAGCTGGAAAATAAGGAAATGACTTTGAACAATTGGGTATGACCGGGAAATAAGATGAACAACGATAACGTCAAAGGCGGCCCTAATCATTATAAGATAATTACTAAAACACTGCACCACCACTAGTCACCCTAAAGGTTGATCCTGCCAACAAAACTTTATAATGATAATGGTAGTTTAATGTACCCCAAGCTACCTTCATAGGTGCCATCTGCCCCTATCTCCACTAGTTGTACCCACTACCCCCATTCGATCGGCTCTCTGACTCGTAGACACTCACGCTGGCACTACAGTGGGGTGTATCACTCCCCAAAGTGGCAATCCGATACAACCAAAAATGCACGGCTTATATCTACATGATGCAACAACGTCTTACCTACTAGCCCGGGCCCACACACGCATATGAACCCGTTGGACTTGCATTGCCACCGCTGACCCGTTTTGACCTCTTACAATCAAATCCAGTACGCGTGTCCTTTCCTCGACTTGGGTCGAGCCCACAAAGATACTTAATGGGTTGCTGGTTTGAAAAGGGCCCCCATGCAAGACACAAGCTTTCCACCTATGCTTGGTCCCCTCTAAGGTTTTTCCCAACTTAACCCCATTCTTATTCATGTCTTCTTACATGTTTCAATCTTGGTTAAGTGCATCTAATCGTTTTTCAAATGCCACCCAAGGCACCCACTAAATTCCACATGCCACCCAAGGCACCCACTTAACCCCCTCATGTCCCACTACATGCTTATCTGGTTAAGTGTTTCTTAATTCATTAAGACCGTAGCCTTGTAAAGACCTCCCACATTAGACTGGCATTTGTGGCAGCTGGATTTGTCGGGCTGGTCCGGGCAGTCTTACACCACAAACGAGCCTAACCTCGTGTCTTTACAACTGTTATGCATTTAATTTATGCCTAAGACCTCCCACATTAGACTGGCATTTGTGGCAACTGGATTTGCCGGGCGGGTCCGGGCAGTCTTACACCACAAAAGAGTCTAACCCCGTGTCTTAGGCGATTAACTACACCTAATTAATTACCCCCAATTTGAATTAATTTCCCTATTCAAATTGCCAATCAATTACAAATTTAACTATGTCCATAATTGACTCAATTATGTCCGTCTATTTATGGTATATTTACACCAATTAACATCACATTTAAGGCATTTATGCCAATTCTCAATATTAAATCTTTTAATATTATCCCCTTGCCCCACGTTGTACGTTCGTTCGTTTAACGTGAAATATATGTTAGACTCGAATAGTCTAACTTATGGAATAAAGAGAAAACATCACAACATGCATAGAATAAAAACTAGATCTAAACATAAGGGGTGAACTTGCATGTGTGAATAAGGTTTTTCATCCAAAAACTTGCATAGACCAAAGTTACAAACTTGCATAAACTATGGAAGTCATAGATCTAATCATAAGGTGTAAACTTGCATAGGCAATAGTCACAAACTTGCATAAACTATGGATGTCATAGATCTAATCATAAGGTGTAAACTTGCATATGTTATTTACACAACATAGACTATGATGTAAACTTGCATCTAACTCACAAATGTCATAGCCTAACTTTAGATCCAATTTACACATAAAATAGATGTCATGAAACATGTAAGGTTGTATACGATTCTCACTAACTTGCATATAATTCATATCTAAATTAACATCTAAACTTGCATACATACATATGATTTAACATATGAATTAGTTCTATCAACATAACCAAACTAGCATATGAAACATCATTATGAATTGATTGTACATAAGCCAATCGTAGATTTACATCATAAATGATAACATCGCAGTTTTACAACATAGATAATAACATCATAGATTTACAACATAGATAATAACATACGGTCAATGATTCACAACATAACCATATAATCCAAATCATATCTCAATCCAATTAAATTGTTAATTATCTTATTAAAGAAATCGAACTCACAAAAAGAAGGTCTTGCATTATGAAATCTGAGTTCTGAAATTGATTTAGCTCGCCTTCATAGTAGATTCGTTATTTTTTATATTAGAGTTGAATAGAACTGAGTTGATTAGCTTTGATTTCCCTCTAGTTAGTGGCGGCTAATCTAGGTTACAAAATGACAGCATGACGACCATGATTCATATTTTTATTTGATTTCAGGGTTTGATTCTACCTATGTTTATATAGAATTTCAATTTAATTATAGCCATCGGATGATTTTTGAATTAATCAAAACCACTCAGTCGGGATAGGGTGACACCTCAGCCGTAATGACTCAGCAAGGAGTAAGAAAGGACTCAGTAATGAGTCACAATATGGATCAGACTGCACCATAAAGCTGTGCATGCTTTCTCCTCGGCCTGGGCGCACTTGGCAGGTGCGCCAGTTCTACTTTTGTACTGGTGCACTTCCCAAGCGCGCCCGTGCAAATATATATATATATTCTGGATTCTTCCGCCTAACTTCGTTCGTCCACCTTCATCTGGTATTCGTTTTACGCAAATTCGGACACTATCTCAACCAAAATTCCGAGACGAACACAATGGCGCAATCCCTTTCCCTTAATTCTCGCGTCTGAGATTAATTATTCTTGAATTTAGTGAATTCGACTATTCAAAAATTCGGGGTGTTACATTCTCCACTACTTAAAGGATTTCGTCCTCGAAGTATCTAAGTCAAGATGAACGTATCCTACAATTCAATCATCCATCTACTCAACCATCAACCATTAGCAACCATGGTCCTTAAAAGATTTCTGATTCTTTTCATGTACATATGCATAGTGTGTGTATATGTCCATATACTAATGCTAAATAAGGCGGTCCACTGATTCAGTCGACCTCCTTAATGCAAATAATGATAGTGCCATGTATCCATCATGTATGCAAAGAACCCTATACATATCATTACTACATGTGTGCACAACCATCCATATAAATGCAACATCCATATGATACACACATTCAATGTACATTCATTTTACTAAATACATTCATTTATATGCAATATGAAAGCGACTGAGCCGATCTAGTGCCTAAAGTGTGTGTATATGCATCCACAAGCAACCACTAGCAAACACTTGCATCCACATGCATCCATCATACATAACATGTCTCAAACACATGTTTCAACCATAGGACTACCCTATCTAAAGGTCAAAGATACTAGCGAGAGGACGTACTAAGGATAAAACAAGTACAAGCTAAGCGATAAAGGAGAAATTAAAAGACATACCCTCAAAAAGAAAAGGGTATAATGAACGCATCTTCTCTTCCGTCTCCCAAGTAGCGTCGCTCTCATCATCTCCCCATTGCACTTTGACTAGCTTAACCTCTCGATTCCTCAACTTCTTAATCTCCAACCCAAGAATGCATGTAGGAGCTCGTCGAATCGTCGCATCACGCTTTATCTCCACCTCTCTAAGCAAGCTCGGCTCTAACACTTCCGCAGTCTCGTGCAAGCACTTCCTTAAATGTGATATATGGAATACGTCGTGTACACCACTGAGTCTCTCGGGAAACTCCACTCTATACGCCATCTGTCCAATCCTCTCCTTAATAGGAAATGACCCTATGAACCTTGGTGCTAACTTCCCAACTGACCCAAGGCGAACAACATTCCGTAATGGAGACACCTTGATAAGGACCATGACCCCAATATTAAACTCGAGATCTGTCCTCCTCTTGTCCGCATAAGATTTCTGCCTAACTTGTGCCGTCTTCATCCTCCTTCGAATCAAATCGATCTTTTCTGAAGTCTCTCTAATCATATCGGGCCCAAGTAGGATCTCATCCGTAGATTCCCACCAACATGTAGGCGAACGACATGGCCATCCATAAGGAGCCTCGAAAGGTGCCATGCCAATGCTAGACTGAAAGCTATTATTATATGTGAACTCCACCAAAGGAAGATTCTCCTCCCATGTACCTCCGAAGTCTAAAACACAAAGCCTCAAAACGTCCTCTAGAATACGATTCACCCTCTCGGTCTGGCCGTCCGTTTGAGGATGATATGCGGTACTCAAACATAACTGAGTCCCTACCGCCTCTTGAAAGCTCCTCCAAAACTCGCTAGTAAAGATAGGATCGCGATCGCTCACTATGCTAGAAGGAACATCGTGCAAACGAACTATCTATCGAATGTATACGGAGGCTAACCATGGAGCAGTCATCTTACTCTTCATAGGAATGAAATGGGCGCTCTTAGTAAGTCTATCTACCACGACCCAAATCCCCATATTACCCTTCCTCGATCTCGGTAGCCCGTCAACAAAGTCCATCGAGATGCTCTCCCACTTCCATTGTGGGATCTCCAATGGGTGAAGCAACCCACCGGGCTTCTTTTGCTTTGCTTTTACTTGTTGGAACACCAAGCATCTAGCGACAAACTCGGCCACAACCTTCTTCATACCGGCCCAAAAGTAAACTCATCTCATGTCCATGTACATCTTGTCCTCGCTGGGATGAATGACCATTTTTGAACGATGTGCATCATCAAGAATGGTCTTCCTCAAGTCCTCGTCTTATGGTACACAAAGTCTATCGTCCCTACGTAACCAACCCTAATCATCTAGGGTATACCTACTGAGATGGCTCGATGACTCCCCCCTTATGAGCTTCTTTACTAACTCAACCAATTGTGGGTCATCTCGCTATGCCTCACCAATCCGTCCCAAAAGCATAGGTCTGACCTCTAAGGATGCTAGCAAACTGGGTACAAAGTCAATGTAAGGTCTAAAGTCAAACATAGAGATGAACTCTAAGCTTCGCCGCTCAACAAACAACGGACTCAAGGTGTCTGCCACCACGTTACCTTTGTCAGGGGTATATGTTATCTCGAAATCGTAGGACGTTAAGAATTTCATCCACCTTTGCTGCCTTAAGTTCAAGTCCTTTTGAGAGAACAAGTGTATTAGCAATTTGTGGTCAGTGAACAATTCGAATTTCTCGCCAAGAAGATAATGGCGCCAAGACTTTAGTGCGAAAACAATAGCGGCAAACTCTAGGTCATGCGTAGGGTAATTTCTCTCATGTACTCTCAACTGCCTTCCTCCATAGGCTATTAGCCTTCCCTCTTGCATTAAGACCGCGCCTAGACCTGTACCACAAGCATCGGTATAAACAGTAAATGGCTTACTCTCATCTGCCAACACTAAGACTGGGGCTATGGCCAAAGCTCTCTTTAAACGTTGGAATGCATCATCACAATCTACGTCCCACGTAAAAACTAGGTTCTTCTTTGTCAAGCGTGTTAATGGGCTGATATCTTTGCGAAGTCCTTGATAACTTCCTATAGTAGCCGCCCAACCCCAAGAAACTCCTTACCTCGGTAGCATTTTTAGGGACCTTCTAATCTTGGATGGCCAACACCTTCGCGGGATCCACAGCTATCCTTTTTTTGGAAACCACTTGCCCTAAGAATCGCACTTCCTTCCTCCAAAAGTGACATTTATAAAATTTAGCTTTAAGGTTATGCGCTCGAAGGGTCTCCAACACTTCCCTAAGATGTAGGGCATGCTCTTCCTCGCTCTTAGAAAAGACCAAGATGTCATCCACAAAGACCACCATGAATTTATTAAGGTGCTACCTAAACACCCTACTCATCAAGTGAACAAAGTATGCGGGGGCGTTTGTCAAACCGAAGGGCATCACAAGCCATTCATAGAAACCGTCCGGAGTCCTAAAGGCAGTCTTGTCTATGCTATCCTCAGCTACTCTCAGCTGATGGAAACCAGTGGCTAAGTCCAACTGCGAAAACACTGAGGCGCCAACTAACTGATTGAAGAGATCGTCAATGCTCAGCAGTGGGTGCCTATTTTTCTTAGTAAGTTTATTAAGCTCTCTATAGTCCACACAAAGTCTAAGGGACCCATCCGCCTTCGTGGCAAATACTGCTGGAGCACCCAACTCCGATATACTACGTCTTATGAACCCCTTCTCAAGCAACTCCCATACTTGCTTATTGAGTTCCCTCCTCTCACGAGGGGCCATGTTGAGTACTGGCAGAGATACTGGTTTTGCATTGTCTACAAGATAAATAAGAAAGTCTATCTCACGTTTCGAGGGTAGACCCCTCACCTCATCAAAGACATCAACATATTCACGGACTATATGAACAGAATGTAAATTATCACTGGATGCGTCAAGTGACTCAAGATAACTAAGCATCACCGGTCCTCTAGGGTCACAAGAAATGTCAAGGGTCCTTCCACTACGAGTTAACAATTTTACTACCCTTCGTTCACAATCTAGGATGGCGCCATATCGGGCTAGCCAATCCATCCCTAGAATCAACCCATAGCCCATGAAACCAAGCACAAAAGCATTACATTCAAAACCAATGCCTAAGATAGACAATCTCAGATCCCTACAAACCATGGATAAATGAGCCAACCCACCAATAGGATTTGAGACTACAATGGGATCCACAACAAGACTAGTATCTAAGTGCAGTGTTTCAACTAATGATGTAGAGATAAACGAATGTGATGCGCCAGAATCGAATAAAGTACGAACATGATGATCAAACAGAAAAACTAAACTCTCGACGGAAATGTTTCTACCTCATTCTTGCAGCAGTGGGACCGCGAGAGCATGGACCTACTCCCTTGCCTGCCCTGGTACCACGAGAGCCTGAAGCTGCCCTCCAGAAGTTCTTTGCCCTTGTCCCTGTTTCCTTGGGCAGTCCTTAACTAGATGACATGCCTCTCCACAGTGGAAACAACCAGCCTTCTTCTTTTTCCTACAGTCTTTACTCAGATGGCATGGTGTCCTACAATTAAAGCACTTCTCCTTTCCTTTTCCATTATTGTTCTTCCCGCCTTTCTTGTTTTGTTGTTGTTGTTGCGGTTTCTTTTGATCTCCTTTCTTCTCGGGTGCCTTATTAGCATTGGTGCCCTTCTCCTCTTCATACACAAGCGCCATATCAACTAGCCTCTCAAAGGTGGCCCCCATAGGGATGTGGTTCATAGCTAACCCATGTATTGGCTCGTTCAAACCCTTAACAAATCTCAGGGCCTTCTTTTCGGGTGTACTCACCAAGTCCAAGCCAAATATCGCAAACTGATTGAACTTGTTGACGTATTCTTTTACTAACAGATTCTCTTGCTTTAATGCCAAAAACCTTTCCATGTATAGATTCTCTTCAGCCCATGAGAGAAACTTTGCCTCAAACCTACGCCTGAAATCTGGCCATGTATCAACCAGACACTCTCCATTATTGACCTCCCACCAAACGAAGCTTCGTCCTTCATCAACCAAGCAGCCAATTGGACCTTCTTACAATCGTCCAAATCGAAGATACCAAACAGATCCTCCACTTCTTTCAACCAATTTTTAGCTTCAATGAACGTTTCAGTCCCACTAAAAGATTTTCTACCCATTGAACAAAAGTCTTTACATATCTTGGAGAAAGTATCTCCACGCGGAGGAATGACTGGAGCTGGGGGAGGGAGAGGAGGAACATTGGCCGGAGCCGCGACAGCGGCCTTAGCTTCGAGATACTGACGAAACCAACCAGGTACATGAACATCCTCCGGTACCTCAGATGCTCCAGACATGTTGAAAAGAAAAAGAAAGAGTTTTAAAACAAGGGGAGCGAAAGAGAGATGTATGGCTTGCGGGGATTATGCTCTTTTAAGTAAACTTTCCTTGAAAATAGCTTCTTTAAAATAAGTTTTTGAAAATACTTTCTAGGAAAATAATACTTTTGAAAACACTTTTCAAAACTTTTTATGTGTTCTTGTAACCATAGCTCTGATACCATGTGTAACATCCCACGTCCATTAATGTCACTCACAAAGGGAATACATCAATGTCCATGAAGCGTTATTGTTTGTATATAACCGATAAATTACAAGAATAAATAAATAAAACAACACAGCGGAAGATAAAACTTATTTTATTTCATCAGAACTCAAAACGAGTTTACATAAGTAGTTTCCAAAACCATTACAACAGGATCAGTATTTTTTTCCAAAAACTTCAAAGTACATAAAGAAGCAAACACTTAAATAACATAAATGCATAAATCCCTACTGAGCATAAGAAAAGCCATAAAGATGAGAGAGTCCCAAGTGATACATCTACTCTCTTCAAGCAACTGAAAGAAATCGGCATAAGCTGTAGTATTCCCTCCTTGCAAACCTAGGGGGGAAGGAAGAAAAGAGGTGGAAAGAAAAGGGGATCAGACATAAAGTCTGGAGAGTGCGATAACCTTAACAATATAATTATCAAAAAAACTAGGCTAAGGCATAAGATGGAAAATAAGGAAATGACTGCGAACAATTGGGTATGACCTGGAAATAAGACAAACAAAGATAACGTCAAAGGCGCCCCTAATCATTATAAGATAATTACTACACTGCACCACACTAGTCACCCTAAAGGTTGATCCCGCTTACAAAACTTAATAATGATAATGGTAGTTTAATGTACCCCTAGCTACCTTCATAGGTGTCGTCTGCCCCTATCTCCACTAGGTGTACCCATTACCCCCATTCGATCGGCTCCCTAACTCGAAGATACCCGTGCTGGCTCCACAGTGGGGTCTATCACTCCCCAAAGTGGCAACCTGTGATTGGCCCGGCCCGCACCAGCCGGCATTTCCTCCGAAAGTGCACTGTACACATGCCCAACTAGCACGGAACGGTCGCCAAAGAAAAGAAAGAAGAGAATGAACTAATCGAAAACCTGTAGAATGTCTCACAGCGCATGGAACAAAATATAATAATAATGTACTTGACATAAAACAGGTGAGACAATGCATAAGCTAATAACTAAAACCAACATCAACATCAGAGTAGCGGAAGTCTAAATACAGCTTATTACAACTTTCCAAATTACTGTCTCTAAACAAAAGAAAGGAAGAGTGCACTACTAATGCCCAAAGTAGTGACCAGCAGCGATAGGGAGAATATCTATATATGTATCATACGTGGAAGCCTCCTGCTCGTCTCCGGTGCAGCTACTCGTGCATCACCAGCTAACCTGTCTCTAGTCTGCTCGTGGGAGCACCCAGAGTAATAAGAAGAGACATAAAACTCTGGACCAGACATAAAGTCTGGTATGAGCGATAAGTAGCTAAACAGTACAATAACGGGTATACTAAACCATACCTGAACCTGAACCTGCAACCAAAGAGTTAGTACTAAATACCATACAATACTCTAAGGTACCACTGAACAAATGGTGTGAAGATAACGGGGGTGGGGGTGTGCATGTCATAATGATGGCAAACAAATCAAACATAGCAACCATCCTCACATCTCTCACTCGGTGAGTAAAGCATACGATATCCACCACTTTGATCACTAGACCCATCGAAGTAGTGACGGAGTTCGACCTGTACAACTAATGCTACTACCAAGCTCACCACATGGAGTCATGACCGAAACTTTACAAATGACCCCACTTCATTGGTCTATAGCTCTTTAGTCATACCTAGGCCACTGTGGCCCTGAATCCGTTCATGTACCCCCTACACATAGTGATCCAAAGTTATAGACATCGACAACCCCTTAGCACACTCCCTGCAGCAAAGCCCAACTCATGAAGTTAACTCGTTGGTTCCTAACTGGATCCTTAGCTCTACTTCCTATTTGGACTTCCTTTGCATCTCGGGTTTTGGTCGAATTGGATTTGGCCTTTAGAAGAGTCGTCATGCAGGAATAGAAGCACACGCTCGGTTCGGTTCGGTCACCCATGCTCGGTTCGGTTCGGGTTCATCTCCTCCATGCGGTTCGGTTCAGCTTCTCACATGTGGCTCGGTCCGACCAGGTGGTAAAGTGCTAAGGTACTCCTTACAGTGTCAAGCTTCGATCCGATCCAACCTTCCATGTTGTCTCTTTCGTTTGCACGCCTCAGAAGATGCCAGCTCTGGTTCGGTTTGGTAGCCGATCTGATCCCACGCCTTAGCCCCGATCCGATCCCCTTTTTGTCCCTTTGATCCGATCCTCTGCCCAACTGCAACTCTAAGAAAATGGCCTTCCATCTCGCCAAGTCTCCTTTAGTGCGAAGTTCCGATCCGGTTTGATTTCTCTGCCCAGTCCACCATCCAATCCGAGCCTCCTATCCGGATCCGATCCGAAACCCTGCACATTTTCCTGCAACTTTTCCAGCGGCTGTTTTACGCCATTCGACGACGTTTTTTACCAATCTAACACTTCTAGGAAATCACAAAGCATACCATATAGCCATATCAACATGTATAATCATCCACAAACAGAAAAACAACAATCATAGCATGTAAAATGGATCAAACATACCCAAAATCCCATATTTTCCCTTAAGCATATTCTAGCATAGTTAATGATAGGGTTACCAAACCTTTACCAAATTAACCCAAGTTTATAATAGAGGTCTAAAACATCATTTAAGAATTTATAAATATTTTTCCAGAATTTATTAGTGTATAAATTCGCTAATCAACACTAATTACCCTTAATTAACCATAATTAGGTGGAACTATGCAAATCACTCATCTTGGCCATAAATAAAACACCAAATCTGAAATAAATCTCCGTTTGGCGTGAATACTGATGTCTAACAGCAGCTCTAACCTTGCTTTGGTGCTAATCCTCTTTGATTTGATGTTGCTAAGCTTAATCCTTGATTAGAAAGTAATTTGGGGATGTTTTAAAGGTTAGAGGCCATTATTAGGGTTCTTGGGAGGTAAGTGGCGGCTAGAAAACTGAAATGAAATGAAAATCGAACTCATTTCAGCCTCCCCATAACCCTAATCCCGAAATGGGTTATGGGCCCATTTATAATCACGTCATTTGGCCCGGTTAAGCAGTTTTTCACAATCTGAAACTTGTTTCAACCATATCTCCCAAACGATTAGTCCATTTGGTTAATGTGACCACTCTACGGAATTGTAAACCATCATCCGGATTCAACGGAAGTGGTTTCAGGTCAAAACTCCTTTCCCATCAAAAATTATGGCTAGAACAAGATCGGCCAGAGGCAAAATGGTCATTTAAAAAATGGCAAAAATCATGAACATGGGAAATGACCCCAATAGTCGTCTCCCAAAGTTACATGACCATATGACTCCGTATGTAAAAGAAATAAATATTCTACGATCCTATGATGCGTAAAATGCGGGTCGTTACACTCTCCCCCCTTAAGAAATTTTGTCCCCGAAATTCCTTAACCCAAAACATACAAAGGATCCCGCATGCCTACCAGCCACAAACAACAATCAAACATGCAAAACAAACAAGATAAGCCTATCATAGCATGCGGAAAACTAAACCGAAAATGAAATCTTACTAGGCAAAGAGTTCTGGATCCACCTTCCTAATGCTCTCCTCTGTCTCCCAAGTACAGTCATTCTCATTCTCGCCCCACTGAACTTTGACTAGATTCACTGCTTTCCTTCGAAGTTGCTTCGTATCGTTCCCAACAATACGCATAGGCTTGCGGTTCCCAACCGCCTCGGGTTCAACTTCGATATCATCCAACTGATCAGGTGAATTAGTCAAATCTGGGTTGTGTACGAACTTCCTTAACTGGGAAACATGAAATACATTGTGAACTCCTGCCATCTTCTCTGGTAATTCGACTTTGTATGCCAAATTCCCAATTTGCTCAAGAACTGGGAATGGACCAACAAATCATGGTGCTAACTTGCCTCTCCTGCCAAATCGTGTCACGCTCTTCAACGGAGAAATCTTGATAAACACCAGGTCGCCAATGGAGAACTTTAATTCTCTTCTCCTTTTATCAGCATAACTCTTCTGCCTATCTTGGACAACCTTCATTCGCTATTGGATAACCTTAATCATGTCTGAAGTTTCTCTTATCACATCGGGTCCAAGCACAAACTTCTCACCAGTTTCTACCCAACATGACGGTGAGTTGCACGGTCTTCCGTACAAAGCTTCAAACGGAGCCATACCAATACTGGATTGATAACTATTATCATATGCAAACTCTACTAGATGCAAATGGTCATCCCACGATCCACCAAAATCCAATATTCAAGCTATCAAGAGGTCTTCTCACTCGATTAACCCTCTCTGTCTGTCTGTCGGTTTGAGGATGATACGCGGTACTGAGATGTAGTTCTGATCCTAATGCCTCTTGTAAGCTCTTCCAAAATCCACTAGCGAACAACGGATCTCGGTCACTTACAATGCCTTTGGGTATTCCATGAAATCTCACAACCCACTTTATATACAGTTCCGCTAACTTGGTTGCCGTCCTGTTTGACTTGACGGGTATAAACCTTGCACTCTTAGTCAATCGGTCCACAATCACCGAAATGCTATCATGGCCCGATCTAGTCCTTGGTAACCAATCAATAAATCCATTGACACTTGTTCCCATTTCCATTCTGGAATTTCTAATGGTTGTAGCAAACCACTAGGCTTCTTTTTCTCAGCTTTAACTAGCTGGCAGTTCATGCATTTGGATATAAACTTCCCAATGTCTCTTTTCATCCCTTCCAAGTAGTAGGTCTTCTTTAAGCACCGGGGTGTATAGTCAGTTTTGAGTGATGACATTCTCTAAGCACTTCATCTCTCAATCTATTGACATTGGGTACAACTAGTCTTCCATTCTTTCTAAGCAATCCATCTCGATTAAGCCCATACTTGTTCCTATCTCCGTCGATTCCCATCTTTAACTTTGAGATGATTTCCAATAGGTTGGGATCGTTCCTCTGACTGGAACCAATCCGCTCAATCAAAGTGGGTCTGATCGTCAAACTTGTTAATATTTCTGGATCGAATTCGCACTTTGGTCTGAAATCAGACCCAGCGATGTACTCCTGTTGCTTCCATTCTAGAAACATAGCCCCTAAAATGGCATGTCTTCTACTCAATGCATTAGCCACCGCATTGCCATTTCCTGGTGTATATGCGATGTCGAAATCATAGAAAGCTAAGAATTCTAACCATCTTTGCTGTCGGAGATTTAGATCTTTCTAAGAGAAGAGAAACTTTAACGATTTATGATCGATAAACAACTCGAATCTTTCTTCCAAGAGAAAATGCCTCCACATCTTCAATGCAAACACTATCGCTGCCAATTCCAAATCATGGGTAGGGTATCTTTTCTCATGCGGTTTCAGTTGCCGACTTGCATAAGCTACAACCCTACCTCTTTGCATCAATACAGCACCTAGTCCAGTACCACATGCATCCGTATATACCGTCATTTCTTCATTCCCCTTAGGAATGACTAACACTGGTGCACGCGTCAACTTTTCCTTTAGACTCTTGAATGCATTCTCGCACCTTTCATCCCAGACGAAGGCTTGATTCTTCTTGGTCAACTGAGTCAACCGTGCTTCTATCTTGAGAAGTCTTGGATAAATTTACGATAATATCCAGCTAACCCCAAGAAACTTATTATGTCCGTTGCATTCTTGGGCGTAGACCAATCTTGTACCGTAGCCACCTTCGCAGGATCCATGGCAATACTATTCTTTGAAACAATATGGCCCAAGAATCTCACTTCCCTCCTCCAGAAGTGACACTTAGAGAACTTTGCTTTCAACTGGTGTTTTCTCAACACCTCCATCACTATCCTCAAATGTTCCTTGTGTTCTTCCTCTGTCCTCGATAGACCAAAATATCATCCACGAACACAAGGACAAACTTATTCAACTGATCTATGAATACCCTATTCATAAGATTCACAAAGTATGTTGGGGCATTGGTCAGCCAGAATGGCATAACCAACCACTCATAAAATCCAGATGGCGTCTGAAATGCTGTTTAACTATACTCTCAGCTTCCACTCGAAGCTGATGGAAACCTGTCGTGAGATCCAACTGGGAAAATACTCTCGCGCTACTCTCGCGCCACTCAACTGATCAAACAAATCATATATCCGCAGTAGAGGATACATGTTCTTCCTCGTCACTTTATTCAACTTGCGGTAGTCTACACACAAACGAAGGGAACCATCTGCCTTGGTAGCAAACAGAACTTGTGCTCCCCATTCAGAAACACGCATTCTGATAAATCCCTTCTTCAAAAGATCGCTGACCTACACCCCGAGCTCTCGCTGCTCCCTTGGTGCCATACGACGAAGTGGCATCACTATAGGTCTGGCATCTTTCACTAAATCAATACGGAACTGAATCTCTCGGTGTGGTGGAAGCCCGGTCACTTCCTTGAAAATATCCGGATACTGGCCAACCATGGGCAAACATGACAACTCACTATGCGGGATGTCGAGGGAATTTAGAAAACTAGCCATTACCCATCACTGGGTAGACCACCAAACACTACCCTCTGCCCATCATCCGCTCTAGCTATCACCAAAAAGCCGTCACAGTCTACCACCACCCCGTATCTTTGGAGCCAATCGAATCCCAAAATAATGCCAGACCTAGTAAAGCCCAAAACAAAGCAATCACAAACAAACATGCATCCATAACTCGAGAAGAGCACATTACGACAAATCATGCTAAGGTTAGTCGAACCACCAATCGGGTTCGTCACTACTAAAGGTCTATCGACAATCTCGGGCTCCAATCCCAACCTATCTACCATGTCACTAGATATAAAAGAACTGGAAGCCCCGGTATCAAACAAAACTCTAACAGGAACATCATAAACAGAAATCATACCTTGAACAACAACGTTCTTTCCTTTCTCCGCCGCAGTTGGGGCATTCGACGAAGAAGGAATAACATTAAGGGCATATGCTTTCACCACCTGCTTTTCTTTAGGGGGTTGCAGACACTAGTCCTTGTGATGTCCCACTTGGCCACAGTTGAAGAACTTCCTATCCGCTGGCTTGGCCTGACAATTACTAACATAATGGCCCTTCTTATCACAGCTAAAGCGCTCAACATCTTTCTTATTCTTTTTCTGGCCATCCTTATTCTGGTTCTGCTTCCTCTTATTCTGAGGACCACTCTTGCCTCCACCACTTGCTTGTGGTTTTGGCTCCTCTACAGATGCAACCTCCGTCTTCGACTTAAGGTAAAGACTTTTGGACCTCAATGCTTTTCCCACAATCGACTCAAACGTCTCATCGATGTGGTTAATAAGCCTTTCACCCAAGTATCCATCCAAGCCAGTTATGAACTTCTCATTCTTCTTCTCGGCAGTATCAATAAGAGAGAGAGAGTCCATACTTAGATAAAGTATCGAATTCTGCAATATACTCCGAGACGGCTCTGCCATTCTGCTTGAGCTCCAAGAATTTCTTAAACAGTACTGACTTCTGAGCAGCTGGAATGAACTTATCGCTAAAGCGAACCTTAAACTGCTCCCGATTAATCTGATCCTCGGGAGTAGCTTCCTTCATATCATTCCACCAATTCATTGCCCGTCCCTGCAGCTGACGGGATGCTAACTTTCTTTTCATCGCATCCTCGATACCCAAAACTTCGAAGATACGTTCACAGCCATCCAACTAATCATGAACGTCCGTAGCCGACTCCATTCCGTGGAACTGCTTCCCACCAAGACTAGTGTAATCCTTATTCAACTTGGCGAAATCGGCCCTAGGCGCCTGCACTATTGGACCACCACCTTTACCATTATTGGGAGCTGCCCTCCGCACATCCCTAAGCATCTCTCTCATGAGGTCAATAAACATCGTCCTCATGTCAGCAGCATTCCCATTATTGGCTCCCCTACCGGCACCTCTTGCGTATCGGCTCATCGTTCAATCAGTAAAGAGAAAACGATTAACCATCTCCATAGTGGTGCTAGTGCAGTGCGACTTCATCCTTAGCTATACTAATAGTATATATATATAGCTTTTGAAAACCAAAATAATCACAAATACGCGCTCTCATATACGTATACTATCTCTCCCTAATGACTTCCCTAGGTTAACTACGCAACCTAGAGCTCTGATACCAAGTGTGACAGCCCGCCTCGCACCAGCCGACATTTCCTCCGAAAGTGCGTTGTACACATGCCCAACTAGCACGGAACGAATGCCAAAGAAAGGAAAGAAGAGAATGAACTAATCGAAAACCTGTAGAATGTCTCACAGCGCATGGAACAAAATATAATAATAATGTACTTGACATAAAACAGGTGAGACAGTGCATAAGCTGATAACTAAAACCAACATCAACATCAGAGTAGCGGAAGTCTAAATACAGCTTATTACAACTTTTCAAATTACTATCTCTAAACAAAAGAAAGGAAGAGTGCACTACTAATGCCCAAAGTAGTGACCAGCAGCGACACAGGGAGAATATCTATATATGTATCATACGTGGAAGCCTCCTGCTCGTCTCTGGTACAGCTACTCGTGCATCACCAGCTAACCTGTCTCTAGTCTGCTCATGAGAGCACCTAGAGTAATAAGAAGAGACATAAAACTCTGGGTCAGACAAAAAGTCTGGTATGAGCGATGAGAAGCTAAATAGAACAATAACAGGTATACTAAACCATACCTGAACCTGGACCTGCAACCAAAGAGTTAGTACTACATACCGTACAATACTTTAAGGTACCACTAAACAGATGGTGTGAAGATAACGGGGGTGAGGGTGTGCATGTCATAATGATGGTAAACAAATCAAACATAGCAACCATCCTCACATCTCTTACTCAGTGCGTAAAGCATACGATATCCACCACTTTGATCACTATACCCATCGAAGTAGTGATGGAGTTTGACCTATACAACTACTGCTACTACCAAGCTCACCACATGGAGTCATGACCAAATCTTTACAAATGACCCCACTTCACTGGTCTATAGCTCTTTAGCCGTACCTAGGCCACTGTAGCCCTGAATCCGTTCATGTATCCCCTACACATAGTGATCCAAAGTTATAGACATCGACAGCCCCTTTGCACATGTCCCGCAGCAAAGCCCAACTCATGAAGTTAACTCGTTGGTTCCCAACTGGATCCTGAGCTCTACTTCCTATTTGGACTTCCTTTACATCTCGGGTTTTGGTCGAATTAGAGTTGGCCTTCAAAAGAGTCGTCACGTAGGAATAGAAGTACACGCTCGGTTCGGTCACCCATGCTCGGTTCGGTTCAGGTTCATCTCCTCCATGCGGTTCGGTTCAGCATCTCACATGTGGCTCGGTCTGGTCCGGTGGTAAAGTGCCAAGGTCCTCCTTATAGTGTCAGGTTCTGATCCGATCCAGCCTTCCCTGTTGTCTCTTTTGTTTGCACGCCTCAGAAGATGCCAGCTCCGGTTCAGTTCGGTAGCCGATCTGATCCCACGCCTTAGCTCCGATTCGATCCCCTTTTTGTCCCTCCAATCTGATCCTCTGCCCAACTCCAATTCTAAGAAAATGGCCTTCCTTCTCGCCAATTCTCCTTTAGTGAGAAGTTCTGATCCAGTTCAATTTCTCTGCCTAGTCCACCATCCGATTCGAGCCTCCCATCCCGATCCGATCCGAAACCCTGCACATTTTCCTGCAACTTTTCCAGCGGCTATTTTACGCCATTCGACGACGTTTTCGACCAATCTAACACTTCTAGGCAATCACAAAGCATACCATACAGCCATAGCAACATGTATAATCATCCACAAATAGCAAAACAACAATCATAGCATGTAAAATGGGCCCATTTACTAATCACCCCATTTGGCCAAGTTAAGCAGTTTTTCACCATCTGAAACTTGTTTCAGCCATATCTCCCAAACGGTGAGTCCGTTTGGCTAGTGTGACCACTCCACGGAATTGTAAACCATCATCCGGATTCAATGGAAGTGGTTTCAAGTCAAAAACTCCTTTCCCATCAGAAGTTATGGCCAGAACAAGATCAGCCAGGGGCAAAATGGTCATTTAAAAATCGGCAAAAATCATGAACATGGGGAATGACCCCGATAGTTGTCTCCCAACGTTACATGACCCTAAGACTCCGTATGTGAAAGAAATAAATATTCTACGATCCTATGATGCGTAGAATGCGGGTCGTTACACAACCCGATAAAACAAAAAATGCACGGCTTATATCTACACGATGCAACGTCTTACCTACCAGCCCGGGCCCACACACGCTTATGAACCCGTTGGACTTACGTTGCCCCTGCTGACCCGTTTTGACCTCTTACAATCAAATCCAGTACGCATGTCCCGTCCTCGACTTGGGTCGAGCCCACAAAGATACTTAATGGGTTACTGGTTTGAAAAGGGCCCCCATGCATGACACAATCTTTCCACCTATGCTTGGTTCCCTCTAAGGTTTTTCCCCACTTAACCCCATTCTTATTCATGTCTTCTTACATGTTTCAATCTTGGTTAAGTGCATCTAATCGTATTTAAAATGCCACCCAAGGCACCCACTAAGTCCACATGCCACCCAAGGCACCCACTTAACCCCCTCATGTCCCACTACATGTTTATCTAGTTAAGTGTTTCTTAATTCATTCAGACCGTAGCCTTGTAAAGACCTCCCACATTAGACATGCATTTGTGGCAGCTGGATTTGTCGGGCAGGTCCGGGCAGTCTTACACCACAAATGAGCCTAACCTTGTGTCTTTACAACTGTTACAAATTTAATTTATGCCTAAGACCTCCCACATTAGTCTAGCATTTGTGGCAGCTGGATTTACCGGGCGGGTCCGGGCAGTCTTACACCACAAAAGAGTCTAACCTCGTGTCTTAGGCGATTAATTACACCTAATTACCCCCAATTTGAGTTAATTTCCCTATTCAAATTGCCAATCAATTACAAATTTAAACATGTACATAATTGACTAAATTATGTCCATCTATTTATAGTATATAATATTATACCAATTAACATCACATTTAAGGCATTTATGCCAATTCTCAATATTAATTCTTTAAATATTATCCCCATGCCCTACATTGTACGTTCGTTCGTTTAACATGAAATATACGTTAGACTTGAATAGTCTAACATATGGAATAAAGAGAAAACATCACAACATGCATAGAATAAAAACTAGATCTAAACATAAGGGGTGAACTTGCATGTGTGAATAAGGTTTTTATCCAAAAACTTGCATAGGCCAAAGTTAAAAACTTGCATAAACTATGGATGTCATAGATTTAATCATAAGGTGTAAACTTGCATAGGCAATAGTCACAAACTTGCATAAACTATGGATGTCATAGATCTAATCATAAGGTGTAAACTTGCATAGGCAATAGTCACAAACTTGCATAAACTATTGATGTCATAGATCTAGTCATAAGGTGTAAACCTGCATATGTGATTTATACAACATTGACTATGATGTAAACTTGCATTTAACTCACACATGTTATAGCCTAACTTTAGATCCAATTTACACATAAAATAGATGTCATGAGACATGTAAGGTTGTATATTATTCTCACTAACTTGCATATGATTCATATCTAAATTAACATCTAAACTTGCATACATACATATGATTTAACATATGAATTTGTTCCAACAACATAACCAAACTAGCATATGAAACATCATTATGAATTGATTGCACATAAGCCAATCATAGATTTACATCATAGATGATAACATCACAGCTTTACAACATAGATAATAACATCATAGATTTACAACATAGATAATAACAAACAGTCAATGATTCATAACATAACCATATAATCCAAATCATAGCTCAATCTAATTAAATTGTTAATTATCTTATTAAAGAAATCGAACTCACAAAAAGAGGGTCTTGCATTCTGAAATCTGAGTTCTGAAATTGATTTAGCTCGCCTTTGTAGTAGATTCATTATTGTTTAGTTTAGAATTGAATAGAACTGTGTTGATTAGCTTTGATTTCCCTCTAGTTGGTGGCGGCTACTCTAGGTTACAAGACGACAGCATGACGGCCATGACTCAGATTTTTATTTGATTTTAGGGTTTGAGTCTACCCATGTTTATATAGAATTTCAATTTAATTATAGTCGTCGGATGATCTTAGGGTTAATCAAAAGCACTCAGTCGGGATAGGGTGATACCTCAGCCCTAATGACTCAGCAAGGAGTCAGAAAGGACTCAGCAATGAGTCACAATATGGATCAGATTGCACCAGAAAGCTGTGAAGGCTTTCTCCTCGGCCTGGGCGCACTTGGCAGGTGCGCTAGTGCCACTTTTGTACTGGCGCACTTCCCAAGTGCGCCAGTGCAAATATATATATATATATATATATATATATATATATATATATATATATATATTTCTGATTCTTCCGCCTAACTTCGTTCGTCCATATCTCCTTCATCCGGTATCCGTTTTATGCAAACTCGGACTCTATCTCATCCAGAATTCCGAGACGAACACAATGGCACAACCCATTTCCCTTAATTCGCACGTCTGAGATTAATTATTCTTGAATTTAGTTAATTCGAGTATTCAAAAATTCGGGTGTCACATAAGGAAATAAACAAAATATATGTATATATATATGTGTGTGTGTGTGTGCAAAAATATATGTATACAATAGATAAAATTCAAGATAAGGCTACAGCCAATGAAATACGGCAAGAATCAAATAATGGTGCAACACCGTTTGAATTGTGTAAACGAGATGAACATTGTGCATATATATACGCGTAAAACGATCGTTAGAAGAATTGTATACATATAGGAAAATTACATGTGAATATAACAGTTAAATAAATTCCAGAAAATTCAAACATTCAAAAATCAAATTCCTGCGCCAAAACAATTCAAACATTCGAAATTCAAACTTTTGCGCTTAATTGGCACATTTAGCTAGTAGGAAGTGAAAATGCATGCCTTGTTGGCTTTATTATATTGATCCAATTCAAAATATTGTTGATGTGGCAACTTCCTATTGGCTATATGACATAAAGAGAATAGATTTCGTTAGGGAAAATAGACGGTTAACATCGATTTAAGCTTCTTATATAAAGGACCATATAGTTCTCCATTATCATTTGATGTTTCTTCACTCTCTCTTCTTCCTCCATATAATTTTTAAATAAAATTATTAATTATAATATTGGGGCGTTGTCTAAATGAAGATTAAAGAAAAGAAGAAGAAAATTTATCGTCAACAACGACAAATTCAGAAAATAAGGCATTTTCAACTGCAACAACAATACAAACTCATGACTCTCCATCTGCAACCAATCCAAAGAGATTTTTTTTCTAGATCGGCATATCAAGTTGAGTGGATTTAAGTTATATCATTTTTGATAATGATATATTATCTTTTAACATTCCATGTTATTATACGATGTGAATTTGCTAGAATAATTAAAAAGCATTGAAATGTTGTATAAGATATGTTGAAATATGATATGTTGAAATGCTTAAACATATGTTACAAAGGTTAAAGTGACGAATATGACCTGTTGGTATATTAATATGTTAAGACATTAATATGTTGGGAAAATTCATATATTGAAATGCAAACTTGCAAAATATGTGTAACTATTACTATTGTAATTACATGATTCACTTGTGGCATATTATTAGCTCTCAAATTGAAAATGACATGTGAACTTGTTAGATTTGAACAATTACATGATTAAACGATTACATGTTGGAATAGAAATTATTGTATGTTAGAAAGAACATGTGACATAAAATAGGCATAATATGATGACATGTATAATAGGTTGCGGTAAAAATGTGAAAAGAATAATATGCCTAAATTTACAGTAAATACGAAATTGTGATCGCGCTTAGACACGAGGTTAGATTACACTTATATATGTATGCACACAAATTCAAAATTTGAAAGGATAAGAACGTACATATAAGGAAATAAAGAATATATATATATATATATGAGAATATAGATATATATGTGCAGAATATATGTATACAAAAAATAAAATTCAAGATAAGGCCACAGCCAATGAAATATGGCAAAAACCAAATAACGGTGCAACACCATTTGAATTTTGAAAACGAAATGAAACGAAAATTATGCATATATATACGTGTAAAATGATCGTAAGAAGAATTTTATACGTATTAAAAAATTACATGTGAATATAACACTTAAATAAATTCCAGAAAATTCAAACATTCAAAAATCAAATTTCTACGCCAAAACAATTCAAACATTCGAAATTCAAACTTTTGCGCCTAATTGGCACATTTAATTGGTAGCAAGTGAAAATGCATGCCTTGTTGGCTTTCTTCAATTGATCCAATTCAAAATTATTGTTAACGTGACAACTTCCTATTGGCTATATAACATGGAGATAATAGATTTCATCAGGGAAAATAGATGTTTAGTATCGATTTAATCTTCTAATATAAAGGACCATATAACTCTCCACTCTCATTTGCCGTTTCTTCACTCTCTCTTCTTCCTCCATATAATTTCTAAATAAAATTATTATATAATATTGGGGTGCTGTCCAAATGAAGATTAAAGAAAAGAAGAAGAAAATTTGTCGTCAACAACGACAAATTAAAAAAAAAAAGGCGTTTTCAACTACAATAACAGTACAAACTCATGGTCTCCATCTACAACCAATCCAAAGTGATTTTTTTCTAGATCGACATATCAAGGTGAGTGGATTTAAATTACATCATTTTTGATAATGATATATTATCGTTTAACGTTCCCCGTTATTCCACGATGTGAATTTGCTAGAATAATTGAAAAGCATTGAAATGTTATATATGACATATTGAAATATGATATGTTGAAATGTTTAAACATATGTTATAAAGATTAAAGCGACGAATATGACATGTTGGAATATTAACATGTTAAGATATAAATATGTCGGAAAAATTCGTATGATGAAATGCAAACTGGTCAAAATATGTGTAACTATTAAAGTTGTAATTACATGATTCACTTATGGCATATTATTATCTGTAGAATTGATAAAATCACAAGTTAACTTGTTGGATTTGAACAATTAAATGATTGAACGATTACATGTTAGAACAAAAATTATTGTATGTTAGACAGAACATGTGACATGAAATAGGCATAATATGATGACATGTAAGAAAGGTTGCGGTAAAAATGTGAAAAGAATAATAGACCTAAATTAAAAGTAAATAGGAAACTGTGACCGCGCTTAGACACGAGGTTAGATTAATTTCTGGTAGAAGTCTGCCCGGAATCGCCCGACATATCGAGCATCCACAAGTGGTAAATCTAATGCCATAAATAAAACATATAACGGTGCTAAGATACGAGGTTAAGTCAACTTGTGGAAGAAGTCTGCCCGGAACCGCCCGACAAATCTTTTATCCACAAGTGTAGGGTTAATGTGAGAGGTCTATTGCTTAAACATATATATAAATATATGTATATGGTAGGATTGATAAATGACATTAATTGAAATTAACGGAAATGAATGGTATTGAACGAAAGATAATTGCAATAGTAAAAGGAAATGGGAATGAACGGGGAATGATAATAACCTATTATAAATAAATTACATTAATGAGAATGTTATATAATAGTTAGAAGTAACGTCCCAGATTTTCGGTCATTTGAATTGAAATATTTAAATGTGTTTTGTATATTATATTGAAAATATAATGGATTTTATATCGAATTATTTAATAAGTTGGAATTCCAATATATATACTATTTATAATATAATTAAAACGAGCTCAAAAGGATGCTGCAGTTCGTAATATTGAATTTTAAACTTCAATTGAATATACAGGATCCAATATAGATCAGATTTCGTGAAACAAGAACCGCTCGAATATATGTGATTATATTTTTCTAATGAAAGAGAAAAATCAGGATTTCGTGTTATAGATTGTTAGTTATGTATAATTCAAATTTTCAAATAGTCGTTGTGAAATCGTTTATAAACCATAACGATATTTTAATACAATTAAATATCGATTTTGAATTTGGACAGGACTTTCAAGACGTAGTTATAATTTAATTTTTAGAATTTTACTATAATTTTTAATTTGGAAAATTCGCCACTTTTTATTTGGACTACTGCACCCTATACCAGCATTTTGGTGTTTCATAATATAAGTTAACCTACCGATATTTATATATTTTTGGGATCGTGGTACATTGTTCGTCACAACGGTATTTCTATTTTCGTCAACAACAGTCTGTAAACGGACGAAGTTTTATGCAACGGGTACGCTTAATAAAAATCTAATATAAAACAAACTAGCAAAACTAATAGATGCAATGGCTTCTCGATATACACAGACAAGAAATGGAAATTTTCAATGCTATGAACATGCCTCTAGACCGTCCTAGAGTAGAAATTCATACACTAAACCTTTCTATAAAATTAAATGGGGGATGCAAAACTTACGAAACCATTCTGCTAACCTACCCTACACGCTGCACCTAGTTTCTCAACTGCACAAACCTTTCTTTATAGACCAACAAAAATTCAATAAGCACATGCAACATACTCTCTCAATCACTGTGCGCTATTTGATCATTGTTGATTCATGCCTACCCTAAAGTATACTTCGACAACTATATTATATTAGTGTACTAGCTACACTATGCCTTCACCTCAAAGTAATACACGTACAAGCCCATGATTGGACCATTAAATTTCTGGAGAAGCCCATACATGGAAATCCATGGAGATCGTAGACATTAGAGAGGATCCACGCACATGCTATGAAGGTATACACAGCAGAACCTACCCTCTAGTGAAAAGAAAAATGAAATGACATCTATCCAAGCTACACCATAAGGCTACTGCGTGTAGGAAACAACACGGTCCTTATCCTCATATTCGTGTGCCTATATATAACGCCTTCCTCTTTTTCCGAGAACCAAAATGAAATACAAACCACATTTAATATTCTACTGCAAGCTATATAAGAAAAGCAACGCACATAAGAATGCAAAAATCCAAACATTTCATGCATATAGATCGCAGGCGACGTGTTGTTTGGCAGAAGAGAGTTGGGGGACTCCTACAGCAGGTCGGGCTCGTGTGTTTATAGAAGGCGTTAGGAGCTGTTCAGTGTTCATGAAGATTTGCATGGTTTGCATAGTGGGAATGCATACATAAGGATTGGAACGTGCATGCGTGAGGCTAGTAGCATGTCATTGGAAGGGTGCAGGGAATGGAGAGATGAGCCTTGCAGTGTGCGTGTAGAAGCTGTAGGGGGTTCGGCTCATGATAGGGTGACGGAGGAAGTCTGCAGCGGTGTGTATACTGGAGTGATGTATGTAGCAAAGTGGTGGAGCTTTGTTTGTATAGCGTCGTGAGTTATAGTGGAGCATGGAGTGAGATGGTACGCGGGAAGCACAAGAACGATGGAGGCAGGATGTATCGATGTGAGTGGAGAAAAGAGAAGGAGTGACTGTTTTATATTTGAGAAAGTGATGTCGTGTAGGGGTAGCTCAAATGGTGGCTTCTTCGTGGAGGAACTAGATAGGGTGGCGGCTCTGGTGGGCCGAGCTCGAGGGCAGGTGGCGGAGCGTAGAGCCGAGAACAGTGGACAGTGGATTGAAACTTCGATGCAGGGAGTCACGTATTTACTGATGAATTTAGGAATGTACTGCTTGCGTTAAGAATAAAGTTAAAGGGGAAACATACTGGAGCGGACATTTGGGTTGTGTTCTAGGAGGAGTCGGTGTGTTCAATAGTGGGTATGTGCAGTGGTCTGGTCCGGAAGTGCGACGGGGTGGTAGGAGGGGCGGGATGACTAGAATGGGATGTCCTGTAGGGCTTCGGTGTAGGCATCATATTTATATAAAATTTGGAAAGAGAAAATAAGAAAGAAAAAGAAATGTAGGTGGTGGTCGTCATTGTCAGGTCTGTGTAATGCTAGAAGTGAAGTAACAGTGGGTGTAGGAAGGTCAATTATCGGCGGTCATCAAGTGGGAATTCGCCTTGGCTCCGATTGGAAATGGGAGGAGAAACGGCGATCTTAATGTGGTGAATCAGCGTTGGGTTTCCTTTTGTTCCTGCTGTAAGATAAATCCGTATGACAGCAGGTTGATGGGTCAGATGTCGAGGAGATTTCGCCGCGTGTCAGGGTGGGTGCAGATGGGGGGTCGATGGTCGGAGGCGGTGAGCAGGGTACTGTCGAAGTCGGTGGAGTTTTGGAAACCTGGTATCGCGAATTCGATCCTGGATTTGGGGTTGAAGCATTTCAAAGTGTGGAAGAAGATGATTGGGGAGGTCGGGTTTGAGCAGAGACATATTAGGAAAACGTGTTCGCTTAATTGCCTGGTTTAGTCGTTATTGTCGGGTTAACAGTTGGTTAAAGATAATTAGTATTTTAATTGGATAATTAACAATTTAATTATATTCTAGATTATATAATATACATATAATGTAATAAAAGTATAACTTTGTCATACTTTAACAAATTGGAATGAAACTAGATTTGTTGGAATCGCACTAAAAAGTACTACATTGTTGAACTGATTTTGAAGAATCTGGAGATAATTGGAATTTCATTAATTTTAAACGTCTATTTAAAATTAATTGAAACGGCCTGGATTCAACAAACTGTCAAATTGAAAACAAGGTGAGTTAATTCTCACACTTTTCTAGACTGTTATGATGTGTTAAATTCATAATTCTTCATTAATGATAGAAATTGGATGATTGAAGGCCTTGGTTGCTTAGTGTATGTTAAATGGTTGATTTAGTTTAGATAATAATTATTATCAAATATTATCGGTAATGCAGGGAATAACATATTAGATGGATCCGACCGGATTCCTCAAGTATTTTATATTGTTTATTTTTCCATATCACCTAAATATGAACTATTTACCCCCAAACAACATTACATTCTATTTGAATGTTGATTATTGATTGTATATTGAATGTTGAATTGAAATTCAACGTTGTTTGATGTTTTTAAACAAATAAATGGTATTGATTAAGTATTGGCATCAAATCTGATTTGTTAAGACGTTAGTTCGATATCAGATGAATTGACGTGATATCAATTACAAAATTTATTTTATAATTGAAGTATAGTTTTAAAATTGATTTCTTTTTAAAAATAAAAGAATAAAAATAAGACGATATTTATAAAGGTTTTATAAGACTAGTTATAATATTTTGCAAATGAAGAAGCTAGGATTCGACCTACGGGTTAGTGTTTTGAAGATAATTGTTTAGATAAAACAGTTAAACAAGATAATTAGATTAATTATATTAATCTAACAAGAGAAATAATCATTATTAGTTTAGTAAATAACTGATGTTTTAAGTTAACGAAGTCAACTTTTTAAATTAGAGTTGATAATTAGAATTAATCGTTCTTCGATTAATCTAATGAAAATAGTTAAATGAGTAATTGTTTTTATTTTAATAATATTTCTTAAATATTAATTATCTTTTTATTTAATGATATTTAAATTTACTTATCGATCGATAAATCATTAATGAAGTATTTATCGTTAATAATATCGGTAAGTGATTAGCTGAACTGGTTTTAATGAAGTAAACATTTTTACTTTAGTTAATAATGGAATTAATTAATTATTGTAAATAATGATAATTAAAGTAATTTACGTCTTATATGGAAGTAAATTGAAAAGGGATCGAGATCTTAAATGAATCATGTTAACAACAAAGTTTGTAATGACCCGCATTGACAGAGGTATTATAATTAATTTATTTAATTATATTAATAGTGATATAGTGAATTAAATGGTCGTGGAATTAAATAATGATGAATATTTAATTAAAATAATAAATTAAATAATATATTTAATTCTGAAATAACCAGAATTGGCCGAAATGACGATATGGTGTGAACCGGATCAACTGTGATATTAAATTCAGCTTGGAATTGAATTTGAATAACGAATATATTCAATCGTGGACAGTTGAACATATAGTTTATAATATAATTATAAACGAGCTCGAAATGGCGCTGCAGTTCGTAAATTGGCGATTCGTACTTCAACTGAATGTACAGGATTCGTTTTAAGCCGGATTTCTGTGAAACAAGAAACGTGTGGAGCTGGTGGAGAATATCTTTCTAGTGGAAGAGAAAAATCGGGATTTCTTCGTGTAGATTTTGAGATATGTCCAAATCAAATTTTAGAAATGTCGCTGTGGAATTACTTTATTATTTATAAAGGAACTATTTATATTTTAAAAAGGAATTTCAATATAAATCGAATATCGGGTTGACCCAGAAGTGAATATCGAGTTAGAAATTCATATAGGAATATTCTAGAGCTGTATGGTATTCCACTGTGAATATATATGATAATATAATATTTATTTTTAAATATTTAATTTAATTATATTTAAATATATTCATATATTTAAATAGGCTATTTACAGCTTTAAAAATAGCCAGTTTTGCATACGAAGTCGGAATTCAACGAAACTAACTTTGTTGGATCTGCAATGTCAAATAGTTGTTAGATTTACAGTTTCGTGATTTTTAGAGTCAGTATGTGACCATACGGATTTTTAGAGTGAAAAACGGTCAGCATTTTGACGATTAAAAATACGCTGTGCGAGCAAACGGAGTCGGAATTCGATGAAACCAGTTTCGTTGGGACCGTAATGTCGAACTATAGCTGCATGTCCAGTTTGGTGATTTTTGAGCATCGTATGTGGTCATAGGAATTTTTAGAAGGGTAAAAACGAATATAATATAATAACAGAAAAATATCCTAACAAAATATCTAGATATTTGTCTCCACTATAAATACACCACCCTCAACACCCCTAACCTAATTTCATTCCTCAGTTTTTCCGCCGTCACTCTTCTTTTTCTTACAGCAAAAACTTTGAGAAAAAATAAAATCATATCATCTTCAATAAATCTAGAAAGGTATATATCCGAGATGCTTGAGTCATCCTCTTCTTGCTGGTAGCCTTTTTTTCAAAGTTCGAACACCATTTTGGTGTGCTGCATTTTCACCGTGAAACCTAGGTTCGATTTGTGTGGGCGTGTGATGATTCTTGGTTGAAGTGGAGGTGGTAATTGATCTCAGGAAGGGTAGCCGAGCGGTTTTTCCAAGTATTGGGTGGTATGACGGTGGTTGACGTCGTGCGTTGCCTGTAGTAGGCGGAAAAGGTTGTCGACACAAGGAGGGAGACAGGGTGCGAGTAGCAAGTTTTGGGTATGAGGTTTTAGAGAATTCGAAGTGGAATTTCACCATGATTTTAGTTTTGATTTCAATGAAGGGAAGGAGGAAATATTGTGGGAAGGAGCATGCCTGAATAATAGGAAATGGAGTACAATGTATTTAGGGAAGAAGATAAAGAAGGGGATCGGGTATGTAATAGTGGCGATGGGGCGAAGTTGGTAGGTGAGGCCCGATAAGTATTTAAACTCAAATTTAATTGAAAATTTATTTATACTAGACTTGAAATCATTATAACTTGAGTATACGATATCAGAATTGGACGAAACAAGATCCGATAGGATCTTATGGACGGACACTACCCAATGGAACTGACGAGGAGTGGATTGGAGCTCATTCGAATTTACAGCGAATTAAATTGTTTGATTCAGATCAAACAACAGTTATCGTTCTTTAATGATGAACTAAAAATGTGAGTAAATCTCACTAACTCTGAACAGTTTAAAATTTCATGTTGTATTTTTAGAACTGTTAAATATTGGCTGATTGACTGTGTGTTGACTGTTTGATTGAACTGCTAGTTAGTTAGTTGAATTTCTATATTGATTCTGTTTAACAGAATATATCACATGGAACTGAAAGTGATGTTGATTATATTGTATAACGTCTGTGATGCAGGGAAACAGGTTAGAGGAATCCAACTGGATTCCTCAACATTTATTTAACTGTGATTCATATATTGTCATACATGATGTGATATATAATCTGTTGTCGATTATATGTGTTTGGACGATACTGATCATCGTGATTTGATATGTTGAATACCATAACATACCGAAATGTTGATAAGGGAATATTTTCAAAGTGATATTTGAAAATAAAATATTTATAAATGGAATATTTATAAATAAGAAATATTTATAAATTGGAATATTTATAAATAGGAGATATTTAGAAAATGAATAAACTTTATAAAATGGAAACTGTTATAAGAAGGAAATCTTTTGTTAATTGAAGAACCGTTACTAAAAGTAAATCTTTATAAATGAATAGTTTAACCGAGTTAAAAGGAGTTAATCGATGTTAGTTTAATCGAGTTAAAAGGAGTTAATCGTTGTTAGTTTAATAGAATTAAAAGATTTATCGAATATAGTGTATTCGGGAGAAGGAGTTATCGAATCTAATTATTCGAAAGGAGTTATCAAATCTTATTATTTGAAAGTAGTTATCGAATATAGTTTATTCGAATAGAGTTAGAGGAGTTATCGAATATAGTTTATTCGAATGGAATTAGAGGAGTTAATCGAATATAGTTCATTCGAATAGAGTTAGAGGAATAATCGAATATATAGTATATTCAAATAGAATTAAAAGAGTTATCGAATATAGTTTATTCGATAGGAGTTAAGTAAATAGAGTAAAGTTAAATCAAAAGAGTTAAGTGAATAGAATAAATTGAATAGAGTTATCGAATATACCTTATCAAAGGAAAGAATTATCGAATAGAAAAGATTTGAAAGAGAGTTACGTAAGGAAGTTTGTTAAAGAATTAGAAGGGTGAACTTTGTCTATTTCAAGGTTAGAAACGTTGTTCAGTTAAGGTCTGAGAGGAAGTATTACCCCAACTTGATTGACTTCATTTTTAACTAAGGAATGGTTAAGGTTCGATAATGAAGGATGGTTAAAGGAATTTAGTTAATAAGGAAATGGTTTGAGTTGGCATCGCGATGGTTTGTTTAAACATCTGTCTAAGTCTAACGAAGAAGCTTTGGAAATGTTTTCCAAATAAGAAACCAGAAATGTTTTCTAATAAAGAAAACAAGAAATGGAAATGTTTTCCATTGTTAATAATGTATATTTTCCAAATTTAGAAAATAAGAAATATTGAATATAGGGAAACAGGAGATAAGTAAATTAATGAAATAAAGAGATAAATGTTGAATGATGTTTGGTCGATATAAATTTCCATTTGGAAATAATATCCTTGTTTGCACACCTGTTTTTCTTCGATAGTTAAATCACAGAGTATCGAAGTTTTGACCATTTTAACGTTGTTAATATGGAGAGACCGGTTGGATTATTATCCAAAGAACCACTCTGTATTGGCATAAGCTTTGCGAATCATATATGCCAAAGGAAATTGAAGACGGAGTTATGCAAGGGCTATCCTGTTTACCGAATAGTGCCTTCGGTTCATCCTGTTCCTGGATGACTTGTATGGACGGATGTCTGATAGAGTATTTCCAGACGATCATGTATATTGATTTCTTCAACTGTACCAAGAGTGGAAGCGGAGAAGGAAACTTCTTTTAGCTAACATATAATGTATGGTTGAGGATGTCAATTGGTGATTTGATGGATTTGACGATGTGGCATTCAAAGTGAATCTGGTGTGATGATAAAGCGTAGCTTCTAGCCTCATCAACCGGTAAATGACAGAAATTGGGCAGGCAGCATGGCTAAGTCGGTCGCACCGAAGTAGGGTGTATAATCACCTAATCCTGAGTTTCATTTACTTCTAAAAATCTATTGTTGATGTTGTCCCATTCGGGAAACGGTTGCTGATCCCAACCGTTGGTGATATACATTCGATACCCTCAAGCGAAATGAGTGGTCGGTCATATGTGGCCGGGTTGTAAGATGTTCTTGTTGAACCCAGTGTATTCCTCTCTAGAGGTACACTAGCGAAAGGTGGTTTCATACCTTGTCATAGTTGGAAATCCATTACCCAATACGTGCTTGCGGTTTTGCTTGTATACTATATATGTAGAACGTGAGATGAAAGCGTTTCTGCTAGATGATTATTGTATTGTGGTTGATAGACATTATTATAATATCAAAAGGTTTTTGATATAAAGATACTTTGGATTCTCATAAGGGAATAACCTGTTCCGTTATATGGCGTGGTCTTATGAGATATCGATTACCTGCTTGAACTGTTTTAAACTGTTTTACTCATACCAGTCTTATGACTGACCCGGGGTTTATTTTGTTTGGTTTTCCCTAAACTCTTGGGTGCCTAAATTTGTACGGGCAGGCAAGTAGTCAGGATTTATAGATATACTAGAACAACTTGGAGCAGGGGGCTTCAGGATCATATAGCTATAGTTATTTCCGCTATGTTGTAAGTGTTGTACTTTGATAATGATATGTATATTCCAGTACAGATTTGTATTTCAAAGTTATGTTATGAAATATATTTATTCGTTCCGCTGTGAGATTCGTGTTACTCTGATATTGTGTTCTTCTTCTTCTTCTTCTATTCTAAGTTTCTATCTTATCTTTCCTCACCCTCTAATTTCTTTCATTAATGAGCGATATTTTTCGATGTTTGGTTTGTCATCATTGAGTTTATGGCGATAACCAAAGTCGACAAAATCTCGGGTCATTACAGTTGGTATCAGAGCTTAGGTTAAGTTTTACCTTGGCTCTGTGGCGTAACTCAGTAGAGATAGAGTTAGTAATACCCTAGATTGAGTTTGAGTGTATATATATATATATATATACGAGTGAGCGTTTTGGTTATTGATATTAAATTGTTTTATATTGTGGTGATTTCTTGGTTGAGTTGTTTATGAGTTCTGGTCGATTAGTTTGGTCCACTGTGTCGGTAGGAGTTACTAAACACTCGAATGCGATGGGTCGACATGATATGTTTTGAAAAGAGGGTAAATTAAAATAAGTTTACCCAAGGTATATCTTGATATAGAGAAGATATATATATATCAAAATTATAATATGTTGGATATATTGGTTGATATTAAAATTGAGTAAGGTTATAAATTAAATGGTTATGTAAATAACCAATCAGAATTCATATAAGTAAAATACGCGAAATCAGATGAGTTAAATCTGAATTTAAACTAGGAATTGAATTAAAATTCTGGAAAATTGGATAAGTGTATGTAAATGGATTGGGATTAAAAATAAGGAAAATTTAAGATCTTGGGAGATCTTAAATTGTTTTACAAGCCGTGTGAATTATATTTTGAAATGAATTTCAAAGCGGAAATGTTTAAAAATGGTTTTATAGTATTGAACTCACTTCGATCGCTGAAAAATAGATTCTGATGATGACAGTTGCATCATCAATATTCATTTTCGAGTTGTAAGTGACGAGTTACTACCAGAGATACTGTTTTGAATTTGTTTTGGGAAAGACAAGTTGTGTTGAATTTCAAAATGGGATTTATATAATAGAATTTGAGTAATAGAATTTGAATTTTTAAAGATTTGAAATATTTACTTGTTTTAAAAGACATAAAACGAGAAGTTCCTTTATAAACGAAGTTTATAAATAGTTCTTTTATAAAAGAAGTTTATAAATGAAGTGAAAATAATTATCATTGGATAATTCAGAAATAAAAATACAAGTGTGAAATTCAAAGGGAAATCTATTTTCAAAGGTAGAAATATCGATTTCAAAAGGAATTGAAATCGAGACTTATTTAAAGAATGAATAAAGAAAGTTTGAAAAGGAATTTGAATAAAGGAAGTTCAAACATAGAATTTAAATAAGAAAATTCAAAGGGGATTTGAATATGGAAAATTCAAAGGGGATTTGAATATAGAAATTAAAATGAGATTTGAATAAAGAAGATTTAAATAATGGAAAATTGAATATAGAACTCATATAGAGTAGTAATAGGGTTTGAATATAGAAATTCAAAGGGAGTTTGAATATCTGGAATTCAATGGAATTGAAATAGAGTTTGAATATAGAAATTCAAATGGAATTTGATTATAGAATTCAAATGGTATTCAAATATAGGATTTGAATATATAGAATTTGAATATAGAATTCAAATGGAATTTAAACTATAGAATTTGAATATATAGAATTTGAATAGAATTTGAATAATAGAAGTGATATAAAATTTAAATAGAAATTGAATAGAATTAACTAAGTCGAAGAGGATTATTTAATCAAGTTTTGAATTTGAATTTGAACTTTGAAAGGTGAATTGGATTTGTAAATGGATACTCGAAATCGAATATAGAACATAAATTTGAAATTTGAATTCAAATTAGTTTAATAAGCAAGTTAAAATATATTTGAACATGTCATGTTCAAATATAAAAGTGAAATAAACTAAAGAGTTAATTAACAAATTAAATAACGAATTGAGTTAAAACGATCAGGTATAGTTAAAATAGATTGGGCAGGTATAAATATACATGAGAAAGGTATGGATAAGGTATGAAGGTATATAAATAGAATGCTCGACGAAAAGGTATGTATTTAATTCATATATGAGATTCTAAGCGCCGTATCGGCTAGCCGCTTGGCTTTTTCTTTTTCTTTTGGATTGGTGAGGGCCACGGGAGGCTATTTGAAATATCCCGATGCTTCTGGTACAAAGGAGGTTATGGAGAATTTTTCTGGGAATTTAAGGAGTTAGAATATTTTAAGATAATTTGATAGTTGGAAATCAACGTATCAATATATATAGAAGTCGATAAGGAAAAAAACTTAGAAATAGAATAGTAAAATCAAAAAGGAAGACTAAGAAAAATTCTAGTCATAATAGAAAGAGGAAGCGTATACGTGTTTAAAAGTGAATAAGTAGTTGTATGGTATTGATTATTCAAGTAAGTAGTCATATCTGTTTTGACGTTATAAAGGTTATTCAGTCAAGGTCTGAGAGGTAGTTATACCCCAACTTGATTGATTTCATTATTAACAATTAAATAGTGAGATTTCAGGCTCGAAGATCAATGTTGAATAAGAGTTAGTTGATTATAGTATTTGGGTTGTCATAACGATGTTTTACACAACATCCATTTTAACCCAAATAAGTGTAGGCTTGGAAATATAATAAAGAATATTTCCTAAGTATAGAAATAAACGAGATCGGAAAAGAGATATGTAATTGGAATATTTTCCAATTATAAATAGCATATATTTTCTAAAGTTTAGAAAATAAAGGAAGGCGATATTTGGAAATGTTTTCCAAATAACACAAAAGGCCAATATGGTTATTGAAAATATTTGGTTAACAAATATTGATAAAGAAATAGAGAAGTGATTTAACTAATGGAATATTAATTAAGGGCTCAGAGACATGTTCAAAAGGAAAAATTGATTTTTGAAAAGAGTAAACTGTTTAAAAACTCCCAGGGAAAGACTGTTTGAATTTAAAAAAAAACAAATTTAACAGAAATGTGTGAAAGAAAAATTGAATTAAAGTAAAGCCAGTAAAGTGGTAACTGAGATTGAATTAGAATGATATCAAGATAAGTTGGATTGTGAGATTCAAATTGAAGTGTAATGGGATAATCAAGTTAAGAGTTGGGAATCGAGAAGAAACTCGAGTTGAAATGATATTTGGCTCGAATATAAGCGAATGGTTGTGTTGTGGATAAAAGCAGATTGGAATTTGATTAGGATGACCCTTGTATCCGCTGAATTGATAACAGGTGGAAAGGATATAATGATATGCCGACAAAAAGGTACCAGTTTATATCATATATGGTATGAGATTTTGATGAGCCGAATTGGCAAGCCGCTTGGCTGTTTGATTTTCTTTTGGGTTGGAGATGGCCCAGAGAGGTGAGTTGGAGTTTGACCGATTGACCAGTACAAAGGAGGTGCTGGCGAAAATTTTCGAAAAGTTAAGGAGTTAGAAAATTTTCAGGATTTTTGAAAATTTTCGTTGATAAGAATTAATTAATAATTTAATTGAAATTTAATTGGTTCAGCTGAAACTGAAGTTAAGAAGTGAACAAATATGTTCTAACAGTCGATCGGGTCATCCTCTACCTTTTAGCAATTTCGAGGACGAAATTATTTTAAGTGGGAAAGATTGTAATGACCCGCATTGACAGAGGTATTATAATTAATTTATTTAATTATATTAATAGTGATATAGTGAATTAAATGGTCATGGAATTAAATAATGATGAATATTTAATTAAAATAATAAATTAAATAATATATTTAATTCTGAAATATTCAGAATTGGCCGAAATGAAGATATGGTGTGAACCGGATCATCTGTAATATTTAATTCAGCTTGGAATTGAATTTGAATAACGAATATATTCAATCATGGACAGTTGAACGTATAGTTTATAATATAATTATAAACGAGCTCGAAATGGCGCTGCAGTTCGTAAATTGGCGATTCGAACTTCAACTGAATGTATAGGATTCGTTTTAAGCAGGATTTCTGTGAAACAAGAAACGTGTGGAGCTGGTGGAGAATATCTTTCTAGTGGAAGAGAAAAATCGGGATTTCATCGTGTAGATTTTGAGATATGTCCAAATCAAATTTTAGAAAAGTCGTTGTGGAATTCCTTTATAATTTATAAAGGAATTATTTATACTTTAAAAAGGAATTTCAATATAAATCGAATATCGGGTTGAACTAGAAGTGAATATCGAGTTAGAAATTCATATAGGAATATTCTAGTGTTGTATGGTATTCCACTGTGAATATATACGATAATATAATATTTATTTTTAAATATTTAATTTAATTATATTTAAATATATTCATATATTTAAATAGGCTATTTAGAGCTTTAAAAATAGCCAGTTTTGCAAATGAAGTCGGATTTCGATGAAACTAACTTTGTTGGATCCGCAATGTCAAATAGTTGTTAGATTTCCATTTTCGTGATTTTTAGAGTTAGTATGTGACCGTACGGATTTTTAGAGTGAAAAACGGTCAGTATTTTGACGATTAAAAATATGTTATGTGAGCAAACTGAGTCGGAATTCGACGAAACCGGTTTCGTTGGGACTGTAATGTCGAACTGTAGCTGCATGTCCAGTTTGGTGATTTTTGAGTATCGTATATGGTCATAGGAATTTTCAGAAGGGTAAAAACGAATATAAAATAATAAAAGAAAAATATCCTAACAAAATATCTAGATATTTGTCTCCATTATAAATACACTACCCCATAACACCCCTAACCTAATTTCATTCCTCGGTTTTTCTGCCGACACTCTTCTTTTTCTTACAGCAAAAACTTTGAGCAAAAATAAAATCAAATCATCTTCAATAAATCTAGAAAGGTATATATCCGAGATGCTTGAGTCATCCTCTTCTTGCTTGTAGCCTTTTTTCAAAGTTCGAACACCATTTTTGGTGTGTTGCGTTTTCACCGTGAACCCTAGGTTCGACTTGTGTGGGCGTGTGATGATTCTTGGTTGAAGTGGAGGTGGTAATTGATCTCAGGAAGGGTAGCCGAGCGGTTTTGCCAAGTATTGGGTGGTATGACGGTGGTTGACATCGTGCGTTGCCTGTAGCAGGCGGAAAAGGTTGTCGACACAAGGAGGGAGACAGGATGCGAGTAACAAGTTTTGGGTATGAGGTTTTAGAGAATTCGAAGTGGAATTTCACCATGATTTTAATTTTGATTTCAATGAAGGGAAGGAGGAAATATTGTGGGAAGGAGCATGCGTGAATAACATGAAATGGAGCACGATGTATTTGGGGAAGAAGATAAAGAAGGGGATCGGGTATGTAATAGTGGCGATGGGGCGAAGTTGGTAGGTGAGGCCCGATAAGTATTTAAACTCAAATTTAGCTGAAAATTTATTTATACCGAACTTGAAATCATTATAACTTGAGCATACGATATCTGAATTGGACGAAACAAGATCCGACAGGATCGTATGGACGGACACTACCCAATGGAACTGACGATGAGTGGATTGGAGCTCGTTTGAATTTACGATGAATTAAATTGTTTGATTCAAATCAAACAATAGTTTATCGTTCTTTAACGATGAACTGAAAATGTGAGTAAATCTCACTAACTCTGAACAGTTTATAATTTCATGTTGTATTTTTAAAACTGTTAAATATTGGCTGATTGACTGTGTGTTGATTATTTGATTGAACTGCTAGTCAGTTAGTTGAATTTCTATATTGATTCTGTTTAACAGAATATATCATATGGAACTGAAAGTGATGTTGATTATATTGTATAACATCTGTGATGCAGGGAAACAGGTTGGAGGAATCTATGATGCGTGAATAATAGGAAATTGATTATATTTTATAATTCCTCAACATTTATTTTACTGTGATTCATATATTGTCATACATGATGTGATATATAATCTGTTGTCGATTATACGTGTTTGGACGATACTGATCATCGTGATTTGATATGTTGAATACCATAACATACCGAAATGTTGATAAGGGAATATTTTCAAAGTGATATTTGAAAATAAAATATTTATAAATGGAATATTTATAAATAAGAAATATATATAAATTGGAATATTTATAAATAGGAGATATTTAGAAAACGAATAAACATTATAAAATGGAAACTGTTAAAAGAAGGAAATCATTTGTAAAGTGAAGAACCGTTACTAAAAGTAAATATTTATAAATGAATAGTTTAATCGAGTTAAAAGGAGTTAATCGATGTTAATTTAATCGAGTTAAAAGGAGTTAATCGATGTTAGTTTAATCGAATTAAAAGAAGTTAATCGATGTTAGTTTAATAGAATTAAAAGAGTTATCGAATATAGTGTATTCGAGAGAAGGAGTTATCGAATCTAGTTATTCGAAAGGAGTTATCAAATCTTATTATTTGGAAGTAGTTATCGAATATAGTTTATTCGAATAGAGTTAGAGGAGTTATCGAATATAGTTTATTCGAAAGGAATTAGAGGAGTTAATCGAATATAGTTCATTCGAATAGAGTTAGAGGAGTAATCGAATATATAGTTTATTCAAATAGAATTAAAAGAGTTATCGAATATAGTTTATTCGATAGGAGTTAAGTGAATAGAGTAAAGTTAAATCAAAAGAGTTAAGTGAACAGAATAAATTGAATAGAGTTATCGAATATACCTTATCGAAGGAAAGAATTATCGAATAGAAAAGATTTGAAAGAGAGTTACGTATGGAAGTTTGTTAAAGAATTAGAAGGGTGAACTTTGTCTATTTCAAGGTCAGAAACGTTGTTCAGTTAAGGTCTGAGAGGTAGTATTACTCCAACTTGATTGACTTCATTTTTAACTAAGGAATGGTTAAGGTTCGATAGTAAAGGATGGTTAAAGGAATTTAATTAATAAGGAAATTGTTTGAGTTGGCATCGCGATGGTTTGTTTAAACATCTGCCTAAGTCCAATGAAGAAGCTTTGGAAATATTTTCCAAATAAGAAACCAGAAATGTTTTCTAATAAAGAAAACAAGAAATGGAAATGTTTTCCATTGCTAATAACGTATATTTTCCAAATTTAGAAAATAAGAAATATTGAATACAGGGAAACAAGAGATAAGTAAATTAATGAAATAAAGAGATAAATGTTAAATGATGTTTGATCGATATAAATTTCCATTTGGAAATAATATCGTTGTTTGCACACCTGTTTTTCTTCGATAGTTAAATCACAGACTATCGAAGTTTTGACCATTTTAACGTTGTTAATATGGAGAGACCGGTTGGATTATTATCCAAAGAACCACTCTGTATTGGCATAAGCTTTGCGAATCATATATGCCAAAGGAAATTGAAGACGGAGTTATGCAAGGGCTATCCTGTTTACAGAATAGTGCCTTCGGTTCATCCTGTTCCTGAATGACTTGTATGGACGGATGTCTAACAGAGTATTTCCAGACGATCACTTATATTGATTTCTCCAACCGTACCAACAGTGGAAGCGAAGAAGGAAACTTCTTTTAGCTAACACATAATGTATGGTTGAGGACGTCAATCGGTGATTTGATGTATTTGACGATGTGGCATTCAAAGTGAATCTGGTATGATGATAAAGCGTAGCTTAAAGCCTCATCAACCGGTAAATGACAGAAATCGGGCAGACAGCATAGCTAAGTCGGTCGCACCGAAGTAGTGTGTATAATCACCTAATCTAGAGTTTCATTTACTTCTAAAAATCTATTGTTGATGCTGTCCCATTCGGGAAACGGTTGCTGATCCCAACCGTTGGTGGTATACATTCGATACACTCAAGCGAAATGAGTGGTCGGTCACGTGTGGCCGGGTTGTAAGATGTTCTTGTTGAACCCAGTGTATTCCTCTCTAGAGGTACACTAACGAAAGGTGGTTCCATACCATGTCATAGTTGGAAATCCATTACCCAAAACGTGCTTGCGGTTTTGCTTGTATACTATATATGTAGAACGTGAGATGAAAGCATTTCTGCTAGATGATTATTGTATTGTGGTTGATAGACATTATTATAATATCAAAAGGTTTTTATATAAAGATACTTTGGATTCTCATAAAGGAAAAACCCGTTCCGTTATACAGCGTGGTCTTATGAGATATCGATTACCTGCTTGAACTGTTTTAAACTGTTTTACTCATACCAATCCCATGACTGACCCGGAGTTTATTTTGTTTTGTTTTCCCTAAACTCTTGGGTGCCTAAATTTGTACGGGCAGTCAAGTAGTCGGGATTTACAGATACACTGGAAGAGCTTGGAGCAGGAGGCTTCAGGATCATATAGCTATAGTTATTTCCGTTGTGTTGTAAGTGTTGTACTTTGATAATGATATGTATATTCCAGTACAGATTTGTATGTCAAAGTTATGTTATGAAATATATTTATTCGTTCCTCTGTGAGATTCATGTTACTATGATATTGTATTCTTCTTCTTCTTCTTCTATTCTAAGTTTCTATCTTATCTTTCCTCACCATCTAATTTCTTTCATTAATGACCAGTATTTTTCGATGTTTGGTTAGTCATCATTGAGTTTATGGCGATAACCAAAGTCGATAAAATCCCGGGTCATTACAAAGTTATACCAAAATTGTAAAACAAAGTATAAAGCTAAAATGTCGTTTTTAAGTAATCATTACTTAATGATTGGTTAAGTGTAAGTTAGATAATAAAAAGGAAATTTTCATAAGAAATTGGCTAATCAAATCTAGGCTATAATTGTAAGTTATAAAGAGATGAGCAACACCAAGATTTTAATTGAATTTGTTTTTACTTAATTATTTAATTAAGTAAGTTAAAGTGAAATATGACCTCAGAAAGAGAATGATAAATGGATTCCATTTAAGTAAATTGAAGAGGATATTGGTAAGTGAATACCAAGTTTAAATAGGTTTTTAAGTTGAGATAGAACTAAATTGATTTATGTTAAGGGCGAAGTTAAACCGAAACGAATATGACACTGTTTGTGATTACTTAATAGTTAAATTAAATACAAGTGACATGATGAGAAGAAGTTTCAAAATATAAAGGATATTTAGTAAAGGATTTAAATAAGATTTTTGTTTACTAAATTATTTAAATTAGTAAACAAAGGGTAGGATTTGAATTTTGATTTTCAAAGAAGGAAGATTTATGTATTAATGTAAAGAATTATATTCTAGGTTCGTAAATGAAGTAAACTCAAGCGACGAATTCAAAATAAGCTTTTATTCAAAGAGTTAGATCAAGTGGAATAATTTCTAATAAAAAGAAGACTTGCAAAGGTAAGAATTTAGTTAAATTTTGTGTAAAGGATGTGGTAAATAGGTTTTAAATAAATCAAATGAAAAAATAAATCAAATGAAAATGAGTTATATTACAAAGTTTTAAAGCAAAAGAGTTTGCGTTAGTTAATTTACTTGAGTAAAAATTAAAAGAGCTTCATTTAAGATTAAATATGCCAAATGAAGAAATGTTATTAAAATATTGTTTTGAAATAAGAGTAAACTGAATCAATAGTAAATGGAGTGATAGGTTTTTTTTTCCAAACTTTTATTTATTCTGAGATAAGAACGTTGTCGATCAAGGTCTGAGAGGTAATTAGAATACCCCAATTTCAACGGCTTCAATATTATCAAGGAATGACATTATTTTGTAATGGTTAGAATTGGTTTATTATTTTAAGAGAATATTGAAACGTAAATAGCAAGATTTTAAACTAGTACGTTTAAAAGTAAACGATGTATAAATTTAACATCCTCCGATCAACGGTTGAAATATAAATTTATTTATATCCTTGAGATAAGATTATAATGATTTCCGCAAGGCAAGGATAATATAAGAGATTTGGCGAGTGTATAGTGATGATTTTGAAATAAAGGAATGAAACAGAGTTCTTAGAACATTGATTATGAAAAATGGGAAGACATACGTGAACTACGAATAAAGATACGCTATTGTATTCAATGTAACGAATGAGGAGATTGAGACAAGAGGATATGAAAACGAATTTAAGGATCGATAGAATATTTTTAATAAATGAATCAGAGCTGCCAATATAATTAACCATACTATGTGAATTGATAGTTAAAAACACACTATCAATTAATATATTATTGGACCTTTTGACGTGTTGTTTAGAAGAGACTAGGATGGGGACAACCCAAAACCACTTCGATCCAACGTTACATATGAAACTAACTAGAAGCAAATGAAGATGGAGCATTGAAGACCGTAGATGTTCATGAAGCGGAAGAACTACTTATAATCTCTGGTTAGCTCCCAGAGTTACACTGTGGTTCTATCGTGGTAGGAATCTATGGATTGCAAGGACTTCTCGTTACTGATCCTTGGGGTGATTCCTATATAAGAATGCAGTAGGAGAGTGCCTTTGGTTCATCCTGTTCTTGAATGATGCGACAATGTGGAACTCAAAGCGGATGGTGGCTAGATGTTCCAAAAGTCGATTATAACCTCAAGCTTCACAACCAGGAAATGACAAAAATCAGGCAGACAGCATGGCTATGTGGGTCGCACCCATTAGGGTATATTGTCACCATCTAGAGAATATTCATATTTTTTACTTATTTTCATTTATGTATCTCTCTGGAAAACGGTAGATGCGCAGCCGTAGGTGACAATATATTCGATACACTCAAGAGAAATGAGTGGTCGGTCATGTGTGGCCGGGTTGCAATACGTTCTTGTTGAACCCATTGTACTCCTCTCTAGAGATACACTATCGACAGGTGGTTCCATACCTTGTCATAGTCAGAATCCAATCCCCAATATGTGTCGCAGTTTTGATTGTATACTATATATGTAGAGCGTGAGATGCAAGCGTTCTGCTATATTGATATTTATTTGTGATTTGATAGACTCTATTATAATATCAGAAAAGATATTGATTTCAAAAATGTTTTGGGTCATAGTAAGGTAAAAGACATCTGTGTTTATGTGTAGACTGGTCTTACTATTATCCTTTCTTTCAAAAAAAGGATTTCTAAAGTTAAACAAGTTGTTTGCCATATGAATTTACCACTGAAAGTATTCCAGACTGATCCGGGTGAAATTTGTTTTTCTTCAAATGTGCTCGGGTCAGACCGAGTATATTTCCAGGTTATATTTTTCATGGAGTTCCAGAGGGGGAGTTGAAGTCGAGACGTATTCCATGTACTTACTGGTACTAGTTTATTTCCGCTGTGTGTTGTATTGATTTGAATGTATACTCTGATGTTGTAATCATATATATACAGTTTTTGTATAAAGCATTTGATATTATATTTCATTCGTTCCACTGTGAGGTTCTGATGTGTTCTTCTTCTTTTTCTTCTATTCTAATATTTCTTTCTTTCTTTTCTCACCCTCTAATTTCTTTCTCATAACGTTCCAGTGTATTCGTTGCTTGAATGTTCGACACATTGTTTTTATGTCGATTTTCGGGGTCGAAAATACCTGGTCGTTATAGTGGTATCAGAGCTATTGGTTTAGTGATAACCTTGGCTCTGTGGCATTACCCAGTAGAGATAGCTAGGGTTAGTAATACCCTAGATTGACTATGAATGTGTATATACTAGAATGTGTATTTGTAATTTGATATAAAATTATTTTAAACTATTTCAGCCCATGTATTTTATACAAGTAATTATTTCTTCAAAATTTTATAATATCAGCGAACTAATGTTGGTTTGAATCAGAATCCAGAGTAGATTATAAAATTGAAATGATCTAACCAGATTAGAATTTTAAATATGAAATTTAAATATAAAAACTTCAATATAAAGTTTAATTTGGAATCAAAATGAAAATCAAAGTTAAATATGAATCAGAATGTTATGGCTTGTTGATTATGTCTTTTTTGATTGAATACTGATTGGTTGATTTGAATTGGTTTGGTTATGAAATTATTAGTCAAGCAAGAATTTCAAATGAAAATCAGAATTTAACTTGGATATTGATTGACATGAGTCAATAGAAAATGTAGGAAAATCAGTGAATTTAAATTCGATGTTTGGGCGCTATGGTGGACTGCATAAATATAAATTGGAAACGAATATGAATTTAAATTTGGTTGAAACAAATGGGGAATGAATAAGTTAAACTTATTGAAATAAAGGTCTAATGGCCCTAAACAGAAAAATTGAATAGAAATTGATTGATAATTAAGAAATTGCATGCGAATAGAATTATGTGCAGAATTAGAAATGGATATGGAGGTGAAATTCAAATCAAATAAATATTGTAATTGAACGGATAATAATTGAATAGAACCCTTTATGAAATGGAATTAATCTGGTTAGATACCAAATGATTAATTGAATTGGATTTGAGACTTAACCTGGTTAAGTGGAATTGAATTGTGTAAATAAATAGAGATTTGGAAATCGAATGGATAATGGAAATCGATCGAATATAAATCGATTGATATTAAACCAAAATAAATGCCGAACCAGTGAGTATAATGATAAATATAATTTAAATAATCTGGCTGTTTGTTTTTTGGAGTGATTAAATAGAATCCATCAAACAGGTCAATAAGGATGATTGAAATAAAATGCCAGTATAGTGAATTTGGAATAATATTGTATGAAATGAAACACGATTATTTTACCCTGTATTTGTTACTGGCATTGTAAGTGGAGATAAGTGCAGATACTAGATGGCTATGGAAATTGGCTGGATTATAGAGATTGAAGTACATAATGGAAGTACAGACGAAGAGCGGTTTGCTGATTTGCTTCTGAATTGGAATTGAGCTGTCTGACAAATAGGTAAACCTTAATTTTATTGATTGGAGTGATTGATTTTATATTGCTGAGTGGGATGGCCATTTGGCTTTGGTTTTATTTTAGAGAAGTTGAGGCCCAGAGTGGCGTTTGTAGATGTTGTAATCGAGCCATGCAAAAGAGGTGCTGGCGAAATTTTCGAAACTTTTTGAGAGTTCGAACTTAATTTGGTGATAATTCAAAAATAATTAATTTAAAATTACTGGGCTTGGAGCGTTCTTCTTACCTTGTAATTTCGGGGACGAAATTCTTTTAAGGGGGGAAGAATGCAGCGTCCCAGATTTTCGGTCATTTGAATTGAAATATTTAAATGTGTTTTATATATTATATTGAAAATATAATGGATTTTATATCGAATTATTTAATAAATGGAATTCGAATATATACATTATTTATAATATAATTAAAACGAGCTCGAAATGATGATGCAGTTCGTAATATTGAATTTTAGACTTCAATTGAATATACAGGATCCGATATAAATCGAATTTCGGTAAAACAAGAACCGCTCGAATCTATGTGATTATATTTTTTAATGAAAGAGAAAAATCGGGATTTCGTGTACAGATTTTTAGTTATATACAATTCAAATTTTCAAATAGTCGTTGTGAAATCGTTTATAATCCATAATGGTATTTTAATATAATTAAATATCGATTTCGAGTTTGGACAGGACTTTCGAGACGTAGTTATAATTTAATTTTTAGAATTTTATTGTAATTTTTAATTCGGAAAATTCGCCACTTTTTATTTGGAGTATTGCACCCTATACCAGCATTTTGGTGTTTCACAATATAAGTTAACCTACCGATATTTATATATTTTTGGGATCATGGTACATTGTTCGTCACAACGGTATTTCTATTTTTGTCAACAACGGTCTGTAAACGGACGAAGTTTTACGCAACGGGTACCCTTAATAAAAATCTAATATAAAACAAAACAGCAAAACTAACACATGCAGTGGCTTCTCGATATACACAGACAAGAAATGGAAATTTTCAATGCTATGCACATGCCTCTAGACCGTCCTAGAGTAGAAATTCATACACTAAACCTTTCTATCAAATTAAACGAGGGATGCAAAACTTACAAAACCATTCTGCTAACCTACCCTACACGCTGCACCTAGTTTCTCAACTGCACAAACCTTTCTTTAAAGACCAAGAAAATTCAATAAGCACATGCAACGTACTCTCTCAATCACTGTGCGCTGTTTGATCATTTTTGATTTATGCCTACCCTAAAGTATACTCCGATAACTATATTATATTAGTGTACTGGCTACACTATGCCTTCACCTCAAAGTAATACACGTACAAGCCCATGATTGGACCATTAAATTTCTGGAGAAGCTCATACATGGAAATCCATGGAGATCTTAGACATTAGAGAGGTTCCACGCACATGCTATGAAGGTATACACAGCAGAACCTACCCTCTAGTGAAAAGAAAAATGAAATGACATCTATCCAACCTACGCCATAAGGCTACTGCGTGTAGGAAACAACACGGTCCTTATCCTCTTATTCATGTGCCTATATATAATGCCTTCCTCTTTTTTCGGGAACCAAAATGAAATACAAACCACCATTAATATTCTACCGCAAGCTATATAATAAAAGCAACACACACAAGAATGTAAAAAATCCAAACATTTCATAAATATATATCGCAGGCGACGTATTGTGTGGCAGAAGAGAGGTGAGGGACTCCTACAACAGGTCGGGCTCGTGTGTTTGTGGAAGACGTTAGTAGTTGTTCACTGTTCTTGAAGATTTTCATGGTTTGCATGATGGGAATGCATACATGTGGATTGTAAAGTGCACGCGTGAGGCCAGTACATGTCATTGGAAGGGTGCAGAGAAAGGAGAGCTGAGCCTTACTGTGTGCGTGCAGAAGTTGTAGGGGGGTTTGGCTCACAATAGGGTGATGGAGGCAGTCTACAGCAGTGTGTATACTGGAGTGATTTATGTAGCAATGTGGTGGAGCTTTGTTTGTATGGCGTCGTGCGTTATAGTGGAGCATGGAGAGAGATAGTATGAGGGAAGCACAAGAACGATGGAGGCAGGACGTATCGATGTAAGTGGAGAAAAGAGAAGGAGTGACTGTATTATATTAGAGAAAGTGATGCCATGGAGGGGTAGATCAAATGGTGGATCTTCATGGATGAAGCAGATAGGGCCGCGGCTCTGGTGGGCCGAGCATGAAGGCAGATGGCGGAGTGTAGAGCCGAGAACAGTGGACTAAAACTTCGATGCAGGGAGTCACGTATTTACTGATGAAGTTAGGAATGTATTGCTCGCGTTAAGAAGAAAGTTGAAGGGGAAACATACTGGAGCGGACATTTGGGTTGTGTTCTAGGAGGAGTCGGTGTATTCAATAGTGGGTATGTGCGGTGGTCTGGTCCGGAAGTGCGACGGGGTAGCAGGAGGAGGCGGGATGACCAGAATGGGATGTCCTGTAGGGCTTTGGTGCAAGCATCATCTTTATATATAATTTGGAAAGATAAAATAAGAAAGAAAAAGAAATGTTGGTGGTGGCCATCATTGGCAGGTCTGTGTAACGTTGGAAGTGAATTAACAGTGGGCGAGGGAAGGTCAGTTATCGGCGGTCAACAAGAGGGAGTTCGCCTTGGCTCCGATTGGCTATGGGAGGAGAAACGGCGATCTTAAAGTGGTGAATCAGTGTTGGGTTTACTTTTGTTCTTGCTGGAAGAGAAAGCCGTATGATAGCAGGTTGATGGGTCGAATGTCGAGGAGGTTTCGCCGCGTGTCAGGGTGGGTGCAGATGGAGAATCGATGGTCGGAGGCGGGGAGCAGGGTACTATCGAAGTCGGTGGAGTTCTGGAAACTTGGTATCGCGAATTTGAGGTGATAAATTAGAATATTAGAAGATCCTGTTTTTGGGGTTGAAGCATTTTGAAGTGTGGAAGAAGATGATTGGGGAGGTCGGGTTTGAGGCGAGACATCTTAGGAAAATGTGTTTGCTTAATTGCCTGGTTTAGTCATTATTGCCGGGTTAACAGGTGATTAAAGATAGTTAGTATTGTAATCAGATAATTAACAATTTAATTATATTCTAGATTATATAATATACATATAATGTAATAAAACATATAATTTTTTCATGCTTTAACAAATTGGAACGAAGCTGGATTCGTTGGAATCGCACTAAAAAGTACTACACTGTTGAACTGATTCTGAAGAATCTAGAGATAATTGGAATTTCATTAATTTTAAACATCTGTTTAAAATTAAATGAAACGACCTGGATTCAACAAACCGTCAAATTAAAAACAAGGTAAGTTAATTCTCACACTTTTCTGGACTACTATGATGTGTTAAATTCATAATTCATTGTTAACGATAAAAATTGGATGATTGAATGCCTTGGTTGCTTAGCGTGTGTTAAATGGTCGATTTAGTTTAGATACAAATATTATCGGTAATGCAGGGAAGATCAGATTGGAGGGATCCGACTGGATGGCTCAAATATTTTATATTGTTTATTTTTCCATATCACCCAAATATGAACTGTTTACCCCCAAACAACATTACATTTTGTTTGAATGTTGATTATTGATTGGATACTGAACGTTGAATTGAAATTCAACGTTGTGTGATGTTTTTAAATAAATATATGGTATTGATTAAGTATTGGCATCAACTCTGAACGCTGTTGTTAAGACGTTAGTTCGCTATCAGATGAATTGATGTGATACCAATTACAAAACTTATTTTATAATTGAAGTATATTTTTAAAATTGATTTCTTTTTAAAAATAAAAGAATAAAAATAGGACGATATTTATAAATGTTTTATAAGAATAGTTATATAATATTTTGCAAATGTAGAAGCTAGGATTCGACCTACGGGTTAGTGTTTTGAAGATAATTATTTAAATAAAACAGTTAAACAAGATAATTAGATTAATTATATTAATCTAATAAGAGAAATAATCATAATCGGTTTAGTAAATAACTGATGTTTTAAGTTGACGAAGTCAACTGTTTAAATTAGAGTTGACAATTAGAATTAATCGTTCTTCGATTAATCTAATGAAAATAGTTAAATGAGTAATTGTTTTTATTTTAATAATATTTCTTAAATTTTAATTATCTTTCTATTTAATGATATTTAAATTTACTTATCGATTGATAAATCATTAATGAAGTATTTATCGTTAATAATATCGGTAAGTGATTAGCTGATCCGATTTTAATGTAGTAAACCATTTTTACTTTAGTTAATAATGGAATTAATTGATTATTGTAATTAATTATAATTAAAGTAATTTATGTCTTATATGGAAGTAAATTGAAAAGGGATCGAGTTCTAAAATGAATTGTGTTAGCAACAAAGTTATACCAAAATTGTAAAACAAGGTGTAAAGCTAAAATGTCGTTTTTAAGTAATCATTACTTAATGATTGATTAAGTATAAGCTAGAGAATAAAAAGGAGATTTTCATAAGAAATTGGATAATCAAATCTAATCTACAATTGGAAGTTATAAAGAGATGAGCAACACCAAGATATTAATGCAATTTGTTTTTACCTAATTATTTAATTAAGTAAGTTAAAGTGAAATATGACCTCAGAAAGAGAATGATAAATGGATTCCATTTAAGTAAATCGAAGAGGATATTGGTAAGTGAATACCAAGTTTAAATAGGTTTTTAAGTTGAGATAGAACTAAATTGATTTATGTTAAGGGCGAAGTTAAACCGAAACGAATATGACACTGTTTGTGATTACTTAATAGTTAAATTAAATACAAGTGACATGATGAGAAGAAGTTTCAAAATATAAAGGATATTTAGTAAAGGATTTAAATAAGATTTTTGTTTACTAAATTATTTAAATTAGTAAACAAAGGATAGGAGTTGAAATTTGATTTTCAAAGTAGGAAGATTTATGTATTAATGTAAAGAATTATATTCTAGGTTCGTAAACGAAGTAAACTCAAGCGACGAATTCAAAATAAGCTTTTATTCAAAGAGTTAGATCAAGTGGAATAATTTCTAATAAAAAGAAGACTTGCAAAGGTAAGAATTTAGTTAAATTTTGTGTAAAGGATGTGGTAAATAGGTTTTAAATAAATCAAATGAAAAAATAAATCAAATGAAAATGAGTTATATTACAAAGTTTTAAAGAAAAAGAGTTTGCGTTAGTTAATTTACTGGAATTTAAATTAAAAGAGCTTCACTTAGGATTAAATATGCCAAATGAAGAAATGTTATTAAAATCATGTTTTGAAATAAGAGTAAACTGAATCAATAGTAAATGGAGTGATAGGTTTTTTGTTCCCAACTTTTATTTATTCTGAGATAAGAACGTTGTCGATCAAGGTCTGAGAGGTAACTAGAATACCCCAACTTCAACGGCTTCACCATTATCAAGGAATAATATTATTTTGTAATGGTTAGAATTGGTTTATTATTTTAAGAGAATATTGAAACGTAAATGGCAAGATTTTAAACTAGTACGTTTAAAAGTAAACGATGTATAAATTTAACATCGTCCGATCAACGGTTGAGATATAAATTTATTTATATCCTTGAGATAAGATTATAATGATTTCCGCAAGTCAAGGATAATATAAGAGATTTGGCAATTGTATAGTGATGATTTTGAAATAAAGGAATGAAACAGAGTTCTTAGAACATTGATTACGAAAAATGGGATGACATACGTGAACTATGAATAAAGATACGCCATTGTTTTCAATGTAATGAATGAGGAGATTAAGACAAAAGGATATGAAAACAAATTAAAGGACCGATATAATAGTTTTAATAAATGAATCAGAGGTGCCAATATAATTAACCATACTATGTGAATTGATAGTTAAAAACCCATTATCAATTAATATATTATTGGACCTTGTGACGTGTTTTTTCGAAGAGACTGGGATGGGGACAACCCAAAACCACTTCGATCCAACGTTACATACAAAACTAACTGGCAGCAAATGAAGATGGAGCATTGAAGACCGTAGATCTTCATGAAGCGGAAGAACTACTTATAATCTCTGGTTAGCTCCCAGAGTTACACTGTGGTTCCGTCGTGGTTGGAATCTATGGATTGCAAGGACTTCTCGCTGCTAATCCTTGGGGTGATTCCTATATAAGGATGCAGTAGGAGAGTTCCTTTAGTTCATCCTGTTCCTGGATGACATGACAATGTGGAATTCAAAGCGGATGGTGGACGGATGTTCCAAAAGTCGATTATAACCTCAAGCCTCACAACCGGGAAATGACAAAAATCGAGTAGGCAGCATGGCTATGTGGGTCGCACCCATTAGGGTATATTGTCACCATCTAGAGAATATTCATATTTGTTACTTCTTTTCATTTCTGTATCTCTCGGGAAAACGGTAGTTGCGCAGCCATGGGTGACAACATATTCGATACACTCAAGAGAAATGAGTGGTCGGTCATGTGTGGCCGGGTTGTAAGACATTCTTGTTGAACCCTGTGTATTCCTCTCTGGAGATACACTATCGGCAGGTGGTTTCATACCTTGTCATAGTCGGAATCCAATCTCCTATAAGCGCCGTGGTTTTGATTGTATACTATATATGTAGAGAGTGAGATGCAAGCATTCTGCTAGATTGATATTTATTTGTAATTTGATAGACGCTATTACAACATCAGAAAAGATATTGATTTCAAAAATGTTTTGGGTCATAGCAAGGTAAAAACCGTTCGTGTTTATGTGTGGACTGGTCTTACTATTATCCTTTCTTTCAAAAAAAGGATTTCTAAAGTTAAACAAGTTGTTTGCCATATGAATTAACCACTGAAAGTATTCCAGACTGATCCGGGTGAAATTTGCTTTGCTTCAAATGTGCTCGGGTCAGACCGAGTATATTTCTAGGTTATATTTTGCTTGGAGTTCTAGAGGAGGAGTTGAAGTCCAGACGTATTCCATATACTTACTGGTACTAGTTTATTTCCGCTGTGTGTTGTATTGATTTGAATGTATACTCTGATTTTGTAATCATATACATACAGTTTTTGTATAAAGCATTTGATATTATATTTCATTCATTCCGCTTTGAGGTTCTGATGTGTTCTTCTTCTTTTTCTTCTATTCTAATATTTCTTTCTTTCTTATCTCACCCTCTAATTTCTTTATCATAACGTTCCGGTGTTTTCGTTGCTTGAATGTTCGACATAGTGTTTTTATGTCGATTTTCGGGATCGAAAATCCCTGGTCGTTACAGTAGACTTGTCCTAGGGACAAGTGAATATTATAACTTAAGTTATAATAAACTAGTAAGGAAATGAGAAAACTAGTGAAATGAGTTAAGAGGCACTTAATTGTTAATTAAGAAATTAGTAAATGTGGAAGCCTAAATCCAGTTGTTTGTAATAAGTAGAGAAAAGGGGGAAAATTTGTGAAATATAAGAAGTCGTACTTAATTATAAATTAAGTAATCTGTAAACTTGGAAGTCTGAAATCTGCTGATAAGAATAACATGTTTAGGCTTGTCCTAGGGACAAGAGGAAATTATAACATAGGTTATAATACATGGAAAGGAGACTTATCAATGAACCTTAGTTAAGAGACTAAGTTAGTAAGTAAACAACGATAAGTTGTAGTGACAATGTTAAATGGAATTATGATTAAATAGGAAAGAGTAGAGTAAACATATGAAATGAAATAATTTATATTTAATCATAAATGATAAGTGACATGTTAGACAGAAAACATGTAAATTGAGATATACTTAATTACGTATTAAGTAGAACATATTATTGTAACCTTAAATCAAACAAGAATATAAAGGGATTGTGGATTACAAACCTTGGATCACAATCTAGAGAATAACATGTTGTGGGCTTATTAATAAACTTAAATAGGTTAAGTTATATGATTGAAATTAATAAGCGAGATGGGCATATTCCTTAGAGATATAAGGGGCTAGAAAGAACTTAGTGACCTAAATAAAAAGTTAAGATGATAACCAAGTTAAATTGAAACCCGATGAGGTAACGCAGGCGCATAAAAGAATGTTTAGACATAGGGTCTAAAAACATATTGAAGTGAGGCACTTGGACCAGTCCGCACATTTGAGGGTGAATAACCCAACGGGGTAGATCATCGTGGTGTCATAAGGCACAAGGGAAGCGCACGTTCATTTGATTATTCTGTCATCTCCGAAGGTCTGGAAGGAGAAGCACATGGCTTCCTGAGGTATGTAAGGTTCTCCTGGTAGTCCACTGTGTGGTGGCAGATGTTTAGGCCGTGCTCTCAGAGGTTGGGTCTGCGCGTAACTTCCAGTTGGGTGGGCCTTGACCACAAAAGTATCTTTGTAGTCAGAATGTTGTGACGAGTTGAGACTTGGGTGATCTGACGATCGCCTCAACGAGGAGGCAGAGTGTCACGACCAATAAGGTAGTAGATCGTTGGATACCCATCATCGATAGCCAGTGGGATGCGAAAAGACGAGAGCTAAACCCAATAGAACATTCACCTTTCACTATCGAGGTACGATGGTTGAGGGGAGATGCCAACTGAATGTTTCGACGGTTTATTGTTAGGGGCATGTTGCTTAGCTCTTGTAATCTTTACTAGTTGAAGGAGGGGCAGAGGTGGGGTCATATCCACATGAAAATCAGGCCCTAGTATTTTGAGGCTCTTAAAGGCGGGCGTGTACAGATATGGAAAAGCTCCCGATCGAGTTTTGTGTTTCTTGTATCGCCCTACCACGGAACTTGGTGCAGATTAGAGGACGTGCAGTTAAGGCATTGAGCTACAATTGACGATACGTACATGGAAAAGTCTATATACATGCATGTCTGCTATCGGTGATGTATCGTAGACTTGAGGCATTACTCTGGTATGGAATCTGATTCGATCGAAGCTGGCAGTCTGTACGCTTACTATAACACCCCACATCCACTGGGGTCACTCACAATGGGAATGCACTAGATTTGGTGGAGTATTATCTAGGTAAACATACACAGAAATATTACAAGACAGAACATAAATAAAACAGCGGAAGGAAAACCCAAATTTCATTGCTTTAAAATCTAGTAAGGTCTAAAGCCTTTTACATCAAAATGCTATTAAGTCAATTACATCAAAATCTGTCTTGCAATAGTAAAGAAGCATAGAACCATAGTTACAAATCATTCCCCAATAAAGCAAAGCAAGCCATAGCCAAGAGAAATCCAAGTCGTACATGAAAGAGCTTTGGAGCTTGGTAAGATCCGAACTAAGTTGTATTCCTACCCTGCGAACCTGGGGGGGGGGGGGGAAACGGAAGAAAAAGAGGCAAAAACAAAACGGGTCAGTCATAAAGACTGAGTAAGTCCTAGTGACTTTCAGCATAAAAACAGGTAAAGATAACATGGCATGAATAAACTGAAAGTAAACATAAGCATGATGACAAGATAAGCTACAGGAAAGATAAATAAGAATAACCTCATATGGTTTTTGTCAAGTATAACATCGGCAGGTTTCCATTCAAGATAAACTAAGTATAATTTCGCAAGATTTCTATCAAGCATCGCAAGATTTCTCTGCTTTACCATTAAAATATTTCTATGATATCTATTTGCTCTGCACCAACCGTACTAGTATCCCAACCAATGTCATGTGTTGACTATAAAATGATCCCTTTCCCAATGTCATGAAATGATCCATTACTTGGTCTCACGAAACGATCTATTAATCGATCGGCTCCCTACAAGTCCTATCTCGTTCATGTGTCTGTGTCATACGGCCCTATCACGAATGTAGTCACCTGTGCTAGGTCCACCATAGTGTGTATCAAGCCTTAGGGGGCCAACCACCGAAACGAATCAAGCACGCACAGTGTAAACCTACTGGTGCCCAATGCCTGCTTTTTCAACTCCGGACTACGTGCACGACCGTAGTCCGCCTGAACCTACAATGGCGCACCAACTCAGCCGTCGTTCTGGTCGCTTACAATCAGCCCAGTAATCGTGCCCCACCTTGCCTAGTTCCAAGGTAACATGATACATCTAGTGGGTTACTGCTGAAAAGGACCGCGCAACTAGGGTTTCCATCCAGCAGGTTAAGTGTTGTCATTTAAATTCGAGACTTAACCCCATCAGTCTAGCATGTCAAGTTGGTTAAGTGTGGTCATTCAAGTTCGTGACTTAACCCGTCTACGAGTCATGTCAAATTGGCTAAGTGTTGTCGTTCAAGTTCATGACTTAGCCCTACAAATCATGTGTCCAGTTGGTTAAGTATGTTCAAGCGGTTCGTGACTTAACCCTACCAAACCATCGTGTCAAATTGGTTAAGTATATTCAAGCGGTTCGTGACTTAACCCTATCAAGTCATCGTGTCAAATTGGTTAAGTATATTCAAGCGGTTCATGATTTAACCCTATCAAGTCATCATGTCAAATTGGTTAAGTATATTCAAGCGGTTCATGATTTAACCCTATCAAGTCATCGTGTCAAATTGGTTAAGTTTATTCAAGCGGTTCATGACTTAACCCTATCAAGTCATTAAATTATTTTTGCACCCCCAACCTCTCACATCAGACCTGTTGTTGTGGTCACTGGATATGTCGGGCGGTTCCGGGCAGAATTACACCACAACTCAGTCTGACCTCGGGTTTTCAAGTGCGATATGACCAACTACCCACATTGGATCCTATTGTTTGCAGTAACTAGATTTGTCGGGCGGTTCCGGGAAGAATTACACTGCAAACTCAACCCAACCTCGAGTTGGCCATTTTCTAGTTCATTCTAAATGTGATGTCCATGTTCAAGTTTCATGTCAAGTTCGTGTCTAGTTTCATGGCGAGTTTTGTGTCAAGTTTCATGTTTTCACTTATACCTATTATCAAGTTAATGATTCATATTCATAACCAATTCATGTTTCAAGTTCATAAGCACGTTTATGTGCCTTCTAGATGTACAATACATACCAACTACCCAGAACCCAACTTAGGCGCGTTCATATTAAACTTTCTCCAAGTCATAAATTATCATATATGTTTCTACTCCAAATTTTACATAATTAACATATGCCCAAGTCCTAGGTTACATGTCAGTTTTTACATATGCCCAATTCATACCAGATTTACATATGTTCAATTCATGTCGTTTTACATATGTCAAGATTCATGATTTTCATGTTTACAAATCTATTCTCAATTTACATAGATCCAGTTTTATACCCAAAATTATATGTATAACATGTTTACACCAATTTACCCATAACGAGTTCTAGCCAAATTACATATATCAAGATCCATGTCATATTACATATATCAAAATCCATGTCAAATTATATATGCCAATCCCCATTCATGCAATTACTCTTATAATGATAATAACCAAATATTCAATTTTTATGTTATGCCATCAACTCCACCAAACACATATATCCAAATAGGTATTACCCAAGATTCCCCCGTATTCAGTCGTATGCAAATCGTGGTTTAGGCCTAGATCCGAAATTGATCTAGGTTCATCAAAGAAAATAAATAGGGGAAGGTAGAATTTGTATAACAATAGGTATAGAGAGGAAACTGGCATAAAAACGTCATCTCAGGCATAAAAGATAGATCTTGAGAATAACATTAACATGAACTGATTTACAACAGGCTGAATAGATCATGAACTTGACAAAAGAATAAAGATAGAAAAGCCCAAAACTCAAGATTCAAGAGGAAACAGAAATAGACTTGAACCGATGAACATGCTTACATCCAATTACACTTTATTCCATGGCCATATTATAATTAAGCATTTCAATCTAAAAAGTAACTAGAACTTACATTGATTGGCTAAGAGAGGACAAATTGATTCGTTGTCACGTTGAAACGTCTATCTTGATTAATCTTCTGATTTGATTCAATATGGTCTAGGCGTCGTTGCTTGAAGCCGTTGAATCTTTACTTGAATCCTAACTAGATTTGAATCTCCTCTTGAAAGACTTGAACAGCATATCCTCGTCTCAGACTTATGTATTATTTTATTCATTTTCTCAGAGGAAGCATAAGGACAGAATGAAATGGTGTAGAGAGAATGAGGCGAGAGGCTGTTTATTTAGGATTAGGCGAACGAACCTAGGCAGAAAACGAGACCAGGTACATCAGAATGCACCCAGGCCCAAAAGCAGATTCGGGGACCAGGTCGACACCCAAGTCGACTGCGCAGTTGACCTGGTCTTGGGGGTGTCGACTGCCCAGTCGACTCCCCAGTCGACCTGGGTGCTGGGCGGGAAATTTCCCTTCCAGTCTGTCTAGGTTTTGAAATTCGAATTTTGAACTCGAATTCGAGCTGTTTTGAACTCTGAAAATTCCTGAAACTTCGGAGGGTCATATCTCCCTCATACGGACTCCGATTCTCGCAAACTCGGACTCGTTTCCAAGCAGAATTTCGAGATGGACGCAATGGCACAACCCGTTTCCCTTGATTCTGACCTTAAAATTTAATTCTGCCTTGATTTATGATTTTAACATGTTGTTAAAATTCCGGTTGTTACATTCTCCCCTCCTTAAAGGATTTCGTCCCCGAAATCTTCAAGTTAAGGAGAATGTGTCCTACCATCCAATCATCCATCTACTCAATCATCAATCACAGGCATCCATCGTCCTTAATAGATTTCTAATGTTGTATGAACATATGCAGAAAGTGTGTGTATATGTTCCTTGTCTAATGCAAATGATAAGGCCTGATTGATCTTTCTAATGCAAAATATGTTAAGTGCCATGAATCCACATGTATGCAAATAATCCTAGTCACGACAACACTATATGTGTGCACAACCATTCATCCATATGCAACATTCACATGGTAACACATTCAAACTCATCCATAAACAAGTATAAACACTCATGCATATGCAATATGGAAAGGTGACTGAGCCGATCTAGTGCCTAATGTGTAAATGCATCCACGAGCAACCACTTGCAGCCACTTGCAACCATTAATCATAACATGTCTCAAACACATGTTTACACCCAATTGTTCCTACCTAAATGTATAGCCGAATGATAGAAGCAAGTAAAAACCTTGTGCCCATTAGGCCATGTCAAAACTGGAAATATATGTCACATATATACTGATTAGGAGAAGAACTCCCTAAGCACCAGCCTTGGAGATCGAAATCAACATCAGGCTGACACCCGAAGAATTACTCAATCAAACCAATATACGTTTCGAGGAAACTAAGCATGATGGATTCCTTTTAGGTTACAAGGGAATCCCTTCATAAAACCAACCCGTATCCTATAAAATCCAAAGAGTTTAGTCAACCCAACGGACACCCTCAAGCCCCAAAATGTATTACTAACAGATGAGTCATACTCCCTATGGGGTTTGCAATAGAAATTTGATTGAGAATAGGACCGAGAGGAAAAAGATAACATGCAAGTAAGCTCTACAGGAAAAGAGGGACCAAGGATATACTCTTAAAAAGAGATATGATGCACGTATCTAGTCTTCAATCTTCTAAGTCGCGTTTCCTTGAGCTTAACTCCATTGTGCTTTGACCGTCTTTAACTTCACAGATTCTTAATTCTTGTTTCCAAAATATGAGTTGGAACTCGTTTCACTGTTGCCTCTCATTCCACTTTCACTTATCCTCCTAGTATACTCGGCTCAAACTTAACTACGTACTCATGGTTTCATGCAAGCTCTCCAAAATTCACTAGTGAATCTTGGATCTCGTTCACTTACTAGGAGGTATTCTACGCAGAAGAACTATCTCTTGAAAATAACAAATATCAACCATGTTGCCAAATGTACTTACTAAGGTGACTTTCTACAACTCATGCATAAGTGAAATGAACCATCCGCCTGAACACTACTCGAGCGGATCAATAAATTATCAAGAGATTCTAGGTAACTAATCATGAGAGAATCCTAAAGGTTACACGCGACTTCGAGGGTATTACCGAGGCAAGTCAAGAGTCTAACTACCCTCTTTTCAAAACCGAGAATGTCACCCTTACTAGATAACTACTCCATTGCTAAAATCAACCCATAGCCCAAAACATAAACATAAGCACTACTTCTAAACTCATCACTTAGCATAGTCATTCTCAAATCCAAACAAATCATGAATACATGAGCCGATTCCCCAACAGGATTTGAGACAAAAATGGAATCCTCTACTACGCTAGTACTAAGGTGCAGAGACTCAACTATCGAGGCAGAATTAAAAGGATGCGATGTATAAAAACAAAGTTCCCATGGTATGATAGAAAAGATAAGCTAAACTTTAAACAAAAATGTTACCACCTCTCTTAGGTATGCTAGTAGTGAGAGCATACAATTGCCCTCTCGACGATCTTGTTCTTTGCCCTTGTCCTTGTCCTATGATACTTAACTACATGTCCTTTTTTACCATACAAACGATGTTCTTTCTTGTCATTGGTTTTATTATTCTTTTACTTTGACCTCTTCCCTTTCACCTTTTCCTTCTTCGTGGATTACGCCTTATCAACAAGTTTCTCATCCTTAGGCTTGTGTTCTTTATCCTCGTTCTTACTATCCTTGTATAGCTTGTTGACAAGTTTCTTGAAAACTACCTCCATCGCACGGCAACCCTACAAAGCTTGAAATAAGATTAGTCGCAGATGGAACTACTGCGGCTATAGATGGAGGTTGGGCACTACTTTGCCCTCCGACATGTGTTGTATGCCTACAAACTATGGTGAAAAAGAAAGAGAGAAGAGACTCAAGGAGAGAATCAAAAGATAGTGCATATGGCTTTGGGGAACATGCCTTTCGTAAAACAAAACTTTTCTTTAGAAAAATGCTTCTTTGTAAACGTTTTGAAAATAGTTTCAGAAGGTTTTTTTGAAAGCTTTTGCCCAGTCTGGTAACCTTCTGCTCTGATACCAAATTGTAACACCCCACCTCCGGTAGGGTCACTCACAAAGGGAATGCACTAGCTTTGGTGGAGTATTATCTAGGTAAACATACATAGAAATATTACAAGATAGAACATAAATAAAACAGCGGAAGGAAAACCCAAATTTCATTGCTTTAAAATCTAGTAAGGTCTAAAGCCTTTTACATGAAAATGCTATTAAGTCAATTACATCGAAATCTGTCTTGCAATAGTAAAGAAGCATAGAACCATAGTTATAAATCATTCCCCAATAAAGCAAAGCAAGCCATAGCCAAGAGAAATCCAAGCCGTACATGAAAGAGCTTTGGAGCTTGGTAAGATCCGAAACCTGGGAGGGGGGAACGGAAGAAAAAGAGGCGAAAACAAAACGGGTCAGTTATAAAGACTGATTAAGTCCTAGTGACTTTCAGCATAAAAATAGGTAAAGATAACATGGCATGAATAAACTAAAAGTAAACATAAGCATGATGACAAGATAAGCTATAGGAAAGATAACTAAGAATAACCTCATATGGTTTTTGTCAAGTATAACATCGCCAGGTTTCCATTCAAGATAAACTAAGTATGATTTCGCAAGATTTCTATCAAGCATCGCAAGATTTCTCTGCTTTACCATTAAAATATTTCTATGATATCTATTTGCTCTGCACCAACTGTACTAGTATCCCAACCCGTGTCATGTGTTGACTATAAAATGATCCCTTGCCCAATGTCATGAAATGATCCATTACTTGGTCTCACGAAACGATCTATTAATCGATCGGCTCCCTACAAGTCCTATCTCGTTCATGTGTCTGTGTCATACGGCCCTATCACGAATGTAGTCACCTGTGCTAGGTCCACCATAGGGTGTATCAAGACCTATGGTGCCAACCACCGACACGAATCAAGCACGCACAGTGTAAACCTACTGGTGCCCAATGCCTGCTTTTTCAACTCCGGACTACGTGACCGACCGTAGTCCGCCTGAACCTACAATGGCGCACCAACTTAGCCGTCATTCTGGTTGCTTACAATCAGCCCAGTAATCGTGCCCCACCCTGCCTAGTTCCAGGGTACCATGATACATCTAGTGGGTTACTGCTGAAAAGGACCGCGCAACTAGTGTTTCCATCCAGTAGGTTAAGTGTGGTCATTTAAATTCGAGACTTAACCCCATCAGTCTAGCATGTCAAGTTGGTTAAGTGTGGTCATTCAAGTTCGTGACTTAACCCATCTACGTGTCATGTCAAATTGGCTAAGTGTTGTCGTTCAAGTTCATGAGTTAGCCCAATGAATCATGTGTCCAGTTGGTTAAGTATGTTCAAGCAGTTCGTGACTTAACCCTACCAAACCATCGTGTAAAATTGGTTAAGTATATTCAAGCGGTTCGTGACTTAACCCTATCAAGTCATCGTGTCAAATTGGTTAAGTATATTCAAGCGGTTCATGATTTAACCCTATCAAGTAATCGTGTCAAATTGGTTAAGTATATTCAAGCGGTTCATGATTTAACCCTATCAAGTCATTGTGTCAAATTGGTTAAGTATATTCAAGCGGTTCATGACTTAACCCTATCAAGTCATTAATTCATTTATGCACTCCCAACCTCTCACATCAGAACTGTTGTTGTGGTCACTGGATATGCCGGGCGGTTCCGGGCAGAATTACACCACAACTCAGTCTGACCTCGGGTTTTCAAGTGCGATATGACCAACTACCCACATTGGATCCTATTGTTTGCAGTAACTGGATTTGCCGGGCGGTTCCGGGTAGAATTACACTACAAACTCGACCCAACCTCGAGTTGGCCATTTTTAGTTCATTCTAAATGTGATGTCCATGTTCAAGTTTCATGTCAAGTTCGTGTCTAGTTTCATGGCGAGTTTCATGTCAAGTTTCATGTTTTCACTTATGCCTATTATCAAGTTAATGATTCATATTCATAACCAATTCATGTTTCAAGTTCATAAGCATGTTTACGTGCCTTCTAGATGTCCAATACATACCAACTACCCAGAACCCAACTTAGGCGCGTTCATATTAAACTTTCTTCAAGTCATAAATTATCATATATGTTTCTACTCTAAATTTTACATAATTAACATATGCCCAAGTCCTAGGTTACATGTCAGTTTTTACATATGCCCAATTCATACCAAATTTACATATGTTCAATTCATGTCGTTTTACATATGTCAAGATTCATGATTTTCATGTTTACAAAGCTATGCTCAATTTACGTAGATCCAGTTTTATACCCAAAATTACATGTATAACATGTTTACACCAGCTTACCCATAACGAGTTCTAGCCAAATTACATATATCAAGATCCATGTCATATTACATATATCAAAATCCATGTCAAATTATATATGCCAATCCCCATTCTTGCAATTACTCTTATAATGATAGTACCCAAATATTCAATTTTTATGTTATGCCATCAATTCCACCAAACACATATATCCAAATAGGTATTATCCCAATATTCCCCCATATTCAATCGTACGCAAATTGCGGTTTAGGCCTAGATCCGAAATTGATCTAGGTTCATCAAAGAAAATAAATAGGGGAAGGTAGAATTTGTATAACAATAGGTATAGAGAGGAAACTGGCATAAAAACGTCATCTCAGGCATAAAAGATAGATCTTGAGAATAACATTAACATGAACTGATTTACAACAGGCTGAATAGATCATGAACTTGACAAAAGAATAAAGATAGAAAAGCCTAAAACTCAAGATTCAAGTGGAAACAGAAATAGACTTGAACCGATGAGCATGCTTACATCCAATTACACTTTATTCCATGGCCATATTATAATTAAGCATTTCAATCTAAAAAGTAACTAGAACTTACATTGATTGGCTAAGAGAGGACAAATTGATTCGTTGTCGCGTTGAAACGTCTATCTTGATTAATCTTCTGATTTGATTCAATATGGTCTAGGCGTCGTTGCTTGAAGCCGTTGAATCTTTACTTGAATCCTAACTAGATTTGAATCTCCTCTTGAAAGACTTGAACAACATATCCTCGTCTCAGACTTATGTATTATTTTATTCATTTTCTCAAAGCCAGCATAAGGACAGAATGAAATGGTGTAGAGAGAATGAGGCGAGAGGCTGTTTATATAGGATTAGGCGGACGAACCTAGGCAGAAAACGAGACCAGGTACATCAGAATGCACCCAGGCCCAAAAGCAGATTCGGGGACCAGGTTGACACCCAAGTCGACTGCGCAGTTGACCTGGTCTTGGGGGTGTCGACTGCCTAGTCGACTCCCCAGTCGACCTGGGTGCTGGGCGGGAAATTTCTCGCCCAGTCTGTCTGGGTTTTGAAATTCGAATTTTGAACTCGAATTCGAGCTGTTTTGAACTCTGAAAATTCCTGAAACTTCGGAGGGTCATATCTCCCTCATACGGACTCCGATTCTCGCAAACTCGGACTCGTTTCCAAGCTGAATTTCGAGAGGGAGGCAATGGCGCAACCCATTTCCCTTGATTCTGAACTTAAAATTTAATTCTTCCTTAATTTATGATTTTAAAATGTTGTTAAAATTCGGGTTGTTACACTTACGTAGCATAGAATTGACAGATATATGAGGAACGTAACATTGTTATATAGAGATCCGTATGCCACTCCTACATAGGATGAGGGGCTATGTATATTTCAGTGGTATTTCGGTGGAGACTGTGCGAGTGGGGTTCCATGAGGTGTACCTTAATATTGGGGGTAGCTACATATATTTTGTACTAGGTTAATCCATTGGGAAGTAAATGGGTACGATGTGTGTGTAAGCCTTGAGTGCAGTTAACCCAAGTAACCTAATAAATAAAAAAATGTGATTGAACGGTATATGTAGGATAATCCAAAGTGTATAGTTTTAATCCAGTCACCAAAACTTGTGTTCTGACCCCCTCCTCATAACATACTCCAGGTTAGATTTGTGGCAGAGACATGATAGCTTTGGATACTAGTTAGGCAATATTATTAAAATGGTAAGGCTATACTTTGATTATACTATATTTTATCCATTCCGCTATGAGATATTTTCTGAGATCTAACATATTTTATGTCTCTGTCTTTTCTGCAGGATACCAGAGAAAACCAACATGAGTTTCGATAGATTAGAATTTTGAAAAAAAAATCGGTCTGTCGGAATTCGTTTTGTTACATATAGTATTAGAGCCAGGTTTAGGATTCTTGTGTAGATAATGAGTGAACGTATTTGTATTTTTAAAAATAAAAATATATCTATTATATATATACACCTAGATCCATAGAGGAACCCATGAAATAGAAAGAGCATAATAAGATAAGAAATGGGATACTTGTTTTGTAGACTAAAGAAATGAATATGGAAATTTGAGACCCTTAGGAAATTTGGGTGGAAAGTGTACAATATATTTTGTGTGGAAGGAAGGTGAAACCCATATAATTAGTATTTTGGGTTAGTGATTTTGGCGGTAAAACCTTATAAATTGGAAAAGGTTAAAAAGAGAAAAAAGGATTAGGAATGTATATGGTTAAGAGAATTGACTTTGCGAGAGTGTCTAGGAAAGCCTAGAAAAATTGGAAACCCGCTTTGAGTTTAACCCCATTGTTAACTTTTAAGAACTTGAAATTGTAAAAGTTTTGGGAAAATGATTTAGGGTGTTTTCAAGTTTTAATCTTAAAAGTTATAAATATGTAAAGTATACATATTGTTTAAAGTAGAATGGGATATATTTTGTAAATAGTGGTTTCTTGTGAAAATTTTGTCTAAAATAAAATTCTCTCTGTAAAAGGTAAAAATTATAGTGCGTGTATAGCTCGCTAGTTTTCTTGTTATATTTCATAACAAGAATTTTTAATAAAGGAAGTTTTGAAGTCTCTATTCTTATGATAATCCTTTTTGATAAATTATTTTGGGTGGATGAAATAAGTTGTAGAAATTAAGAGTAGAGTAGATGGTTGCACCTTGTAGTAAGAGATTGAACCGACCTTATAGGTTAGAATCAATCGTAAGCCTGATTGAGATTTAGTTCTCCTTGTCTAGTCCAGTTTTTGTGATTTAAAAAAATATGAATGATGATAATTTATATTTTTTTAAATGACATGTTTTGTGGTTTGGCAAAAGTAAGTTTTGATGAGAAAATAAGGTTTTGACACTTTTGGAAGAAAAGTGAAATGAAAAGGCCAAACTGTGTTTTAAACAAAAATATGGAGTTGGTAAGGATTAGAGCTTAGGAAAGACGGGAAAAAAAATTGAGGCTATGAAGAAAATAGCGAGAATTATCTTGGAATAATAGTAAGTTCCCGTAGAATGCGTAAGCATTGAAAAGCCTAGGGTGTTGCTTGAAATAATTGTTGGTACACAGCTAGGACTAGTGGTGACTACTAGACATTAGAGGGCAAGTAAGTATTTACATCCTGTTGGTTGAATTTTTCAGAGGGGGACATAGTCCCAAGATTCTTGGCCCTTAGTAGTAGCTGTGTAGGGTGTCTGTTTTTCTGTTTTAGTTGAAAGACTAGAGGGCTTATTTGAAAACTAAACTTAGATCAGATGATTAAATAAGCTAAGAAAAGAGATATGGTACAACTTAAAAGAACAACAAATTCAGTAAAGCAACAAACATAATAAATTATGAGGAAAGATGGATAAAGATAAAAATTTCCAAGATAAGATGAAAAAGGACATCAGTAATAGAGAAGAATTTTCTTATGAGGGCTGTGATTGGATAGAAAAATAGGGGATCTTTATATAACAGTTTCATAAAATCCAAGTACGGTTGGAAAAAGATAATTAAAAGAAAGATGGAAGATGTGAAGTTTTTCGTTTTCCACCTTTTTTGGCATGGTAAGACGATTTTATAATGGTCGTACCACTTTTTGTTAGAAATGCAGAGAAAGAAGTGAAGTTCTGCATAGGCACAGAAACTTCATCTGGTTTGTAGTGCCAGAACACTATATCTATGAAGAACGGGAGAGAAAAAGAGTGTTTCAACTACAATCTAGGACCTAGCAGCTAGTCCCCCAGTAGGGTGGAATAACTGGAGGAATCACTATCACTACCTATAACGTTGACATACTCGGTGAAAAGTACAGCAAGGTCAGGTACAAAAAAAAGGGTTAAGACTGCGAAACTCACGTTCCCAGTCCCAAGTAGCATCATGGAATAGTGATTTGTTCTTCTCGCCCAGCTCACACTCCTTATTGAGCTCAAGGCTATCACACACAACCCGATACTCCAATCGTCTAATATCTGGCTCTATGTGTGATATATATTTGTAGCATTCATTTTCATATGGATCATACCCCATTCCTAAAACTTCATGTACCCACGCTCGATCATCTGACATCCATAAAATCTCATCATTTCCAGTTTCTCCATTTGATCCTGATGCGTCATGGTCCTTTAATTCATCATCAGAAATAGTATCATTCCCCCTCAAATCTTTATCAGTACATGGATATTCATCAACTATTTTGTCATCCTCCTTATTCTTTTTCACCCAAATACTAGGAAGATGCTTTAGAAGGGGAGACCTAGCCTTCGAAGGACCAACAAGCGTACTAGTACCAAGAAGATGTCCAAAACAGTGACATTTAGTGCATATATCTGATTGCCAAGAGTATTGAACGTCAACATAGAAATCATAGTCTTCAATAGTTACTTTGAGCTTTTTTGGTAAAGGCTTCGATGGAGTAATTTCAATCAAAGATTTTGCAAAGACGAGAATTTTCCTTGTCTCCGTGTTCACATCAAAACATTTAAACATCCCAATTCTTCTAGCTAACCAATTCAAACCAGCCCGTGTTTTTAGGACTGATGGAATTCTGGTAAAGATAGTCCAAACTAGAATGGATGTCACGCGCTCCCTTGCTTTCTCTATCGATGCACTCCAAGAAGTAATAATACATGGTTTCACTCCTATAATTGCTGGATCCGACTCCAATACTTTCCGTCTCTCCTCCATTATCAAAAATTTAAAGTAGTGTATAACATTCACGACATTGATAGTAAGCCACCCTTCAAATTCCAAGCTTTACGACACTGTTCACGAACATTAAGATACGGAATTTCTGAGTCAAGGAAGAAACCCACTAAGTGTTCTTTCTATAATTTGGCTCCCTATTGAACAATCTCTGGAGGAGGGAACATATTTTATGTGGATGAGGAGAAGACACAGGGAGCATAGTCTCTAGCACATTGCGGAAGAGAGGAAAAACAAGAGGCATAACTAGATTTGCGGATCTTAGGCATTATAGCCGCAGACGATTAGGACAGAACAGGGAGATTGGTAGCAGGACGGACTGCCTTAGCTAACGCAGGATTGAAGTTGGCATTTGGTCGAGCAACTTTGAAACACCCCACCTCCATTAAGGTCACTCACAAAGGGAATGCCTTAACTTCGGTGGAGCTTTATAAGTAAAAGTCACAGATAAACACAAGACAAATATATAAACACATATATATAAGCAGCGGAAAACAAACGGACTTTCATTTCATAAAATATGTGTTCATACAAAACATTTCCATAATTGTCTCATAATAACTTCCAAAACATTACATCATCATTTCTACCTTGATTATTAAACAAAGAAGCATAAAACAAAATAAAAGCTACATAAATCCCCATAGAACGTGTCCAAAAGCCATAGCCAAGGAAAGAGAGTCCAAACCATACATCTACTATCTTGAAGCTTGCAAAGAGTCTGACTAAGCTAGGTTGTTTCCTCCCTGTGGACCTGGGGGGAGGGAAACAGAAGAAAAGAAGATGAAAGAAAAATAGGGTCAGACATAAAGCCTGTAAGTCTAGTGACTCTTCAGTATGAAAATAAGAAAAAGGACATGATAGGTATAAACTGGAAATAGGAAAGTATCATAAACTAAGGTAAAGCAGTTGTGAATCGAATATACTATCGCACCCCACTCTATATCTCTACACCTACTTGCATTGCCTCAACAGGTAGCCCATGATCGGGGTGAAGTGATCCCCTTTCTAAAGATCGGCTCCTACTCGCATAATCATATGTGTCATACGGCCCCCAAAGATTGTAGATACCTATGCTGGTCCCACCATGGGGTGTATCAAGTCCCATGGTGGCGACCCAACACAATCCTAGAATGCATAGGGTATACTACTAGTGCCCCCAGTGCCCTGTTTGTCTACTCCGAAGTGTGTGCACGCCCGCACTCCATTAGAACCCACACTGTTGCACCCACCACAGTCGCTTTTGACCGCATACAATCAGCCCAATAATCGTGCCCCACCCTGCCTCGTTTCAGGGTACCATGATACCTAATTGGGTTACTGTTGAAATGGGTCCCCGTTACTAGGGTTTTCTAGTCAAACATGTTAAGTGGTTAAGTGTCTGTATTTACCTAACCGCACCCGTCAGTTTAATTAACATGTTGAATTGGTTAAGTGTTTTAGTTAACTTAACCCCACGATCCTGACTTTTCTGTCCTTAGCTTTTAAAGTACCGACCACTCACATTAGACAGGTATTGTTACGGTTACTGGAAGTGCCGGTCGGTTCCGGGCAGGTTTACACTGTAACTCGGTCTAACCTCGGGTCCTTATTGGGCTCAATGCTTAACCACCCACATTGGATAGGTATTCTTGTGACTACTGGACAGCCGGGCGGGTCCGGGCATGTTTACATCACAACTCAATCCAACCTCGTGTTAAGCATACTCGTATTTTCTAAATTTACATATTTGTCTTTATTACTTGTTATATGTAAATTCGTCAACAATTAATTGTTGCGGCCCACTTTCCAAGTCCATCATTTTTGGTATAATAATTTTACACTATTTAAATGCCACCAATTTTGGCATGTGACAAACATGCCAATTTCATATAATTTTCACGGCCAATTTATGTCAAGTTTCCTATAATTACCGATTTATCCCAACATTACCCCATCTAAATATTAGGCTAACAATCTTAGCCTAATTTTTCGTCCGCATAATTTTTAACATATAATATTAGGCTAAAAACTTAGCCTAATTTAGCGTACACAAAATTGGCATAAAGAAATTCATAAACATGACATAGGTGTAAACTTGGCATTATCGACATAGTCAGTATGAACATCATAGGTGTGAACTTGCAAAATAGTCAACATGAATATCATAGGTGTGAACTTGCAACGTAGACTAAATCAGCATACATATATGTGAATTTGCAACATTGGCTAAATCAACTTACATACATGTGAACTTGAATTGAAATAGGGGTCCAACCAAATAGGTCTCACATGAATTAACATATGATTTAGACAACATAAGCCTAAACATGTTTAGATCTAGGCATGGCATCGAGCATCACTAGCATATGACAAGAATATAACATGTCCATAAAGTATGTATAATTTCATCGCATGTGTGAACTAGATCCAATCATGTTTACTACTATAACATGAAACTTGTATTAAAATGGATCTTGGCATGGATCCAATTATGAACTTTGCAACTTTTGTATAAACATATGAGCATGTATATGAACTTAGGCATAGAGGTTTTTTCGCATAAAGTATATACATGAGATCTTAACTTGGACATATCACATACAACTTATATAATCACATAAACATATAGGTGTAGATTATAACATGAAATATACAACTTGCATGTGATGTTATTTTCATTTGAATGGATCCAACGCCAAGTAAATTTAACCACAAACATTCCAACCATTCACAATACAACATTTTCAATACATAGATATGAGTTAACATCATTGTTATACAATAGCACAATTCCACTTCCAATTTACATTGAATCAGGTCTTAATTTAATTCCCATCGGAAAAATCACTGTACTTACAATAAACAAAAGTCTTGTTTTATGATCTCTGATTTCTGATTTCTGAATTTGCAATGCTTTCCTTTGGGTAGACAAACGTTGTTTGAATCTTGTTTTAACTTTAGTTTTGGCTTGTCTCTAAGCTTTCTCTAAATGACGGCTACTCTTAGTTTCCACCCAGCAGCATGACAGCTCTACTTCTATATTATTTGTGTGAATTTAGGTTGAGTGTTGAGTTGTATTTATAGAATTTCAGATTGATTTGAGCCGTCAGATGATCATAGAGTGAATCCAGACCATACACACCAAAAGAAGCCAATCGGACACTGACAACTCATCCCTAGTGGCACAGCCAAGCTCAGAAATTCGACCAGAAACCGACCAGGCCAGCCAGAGCCAAACCAGGTCGACCCTATGGTCGACCTGGTCACCCAGGTCGACCCCCTGCTCGACCTGGGTCCTGGGTGGGAGTTTTCCCGCCCAGCCCAGTTTGGGTCTATTTTTCGAATTTTGAATTGCATTTGAACTGTTTGAATTTTAAATTGAATTCTGAAACATCCGGAGGTCATAACTCTTTCATACGGAGTCCGATTCACGCAAACTCGGACTCTATCTCAGGCAGAATTTCGAGACAAGCGCAATGGCGTAACACATTTCCCTTAATTCTTTCATTTAGAATTAATTATACTTTAATTTGTTAATTTACAGTTAACAGAAAATTTCGGGATGTTACATTCTCTCTCCTTAAAGGATTTCGTCCCCGAAGTCTTCAAATCTGAAAGAACATAAGTCCTAACATCCAATCGTCCATCTACTCAACCAATAAACACATGAGTCCATTGTCCTTAAAAGACTTCTAATGCTTCATGATCACATGCATAGTGTGTGTACATGTCCTTATCTAGTGCAAAAATTAGGCGGTCTACTGATTCAGTTGACCTCCTTATTGCGAATCATGTAAGTGCCATGAATCCATTATGTATGCAAAATTTTCCCCTACTCATAATTCTACATGAGTGCGCAACCATTCATACAAATGCGACATCCATATGACAACATATCAAGTTTTAACCACATACAAATATGAAAACATATATGCATATGCAATATGAAGTGACTGAGCCGATCTAAAACCTAGGTTGTGTGTGTATATGCATCCACGAGCCACCACTTGCAACCACTTGCAGCCATCAACCATAACATGTTTCAATTACATGTTTACATCCAAGAGGGGTTTCTACCTAAAGATAAAGGATAATATCAAGGAGATATCCCTAAAAAAGATAGATTCAAGCACAACTTAAGGAAAAAGAGAGATCAAAGATGTACCCTCAAAAAGAAAAGGGTAGGCCGTGCGTATTCTGTCCTCAGTTTCCCAAGTCGCGTCTTCCTCGGCGTCGCTCCACTGAACCTTAACGAGCTTGACTTCGCGGTTGCGTAGCTTTTTGATTTCAGTTCCTAAGATTCAAGTTGGAACTCTCCTCACAGTTGCTTCGCGTTCCACTTCGGCTTCTTCTAGAATGCTTGGCTCCACCACTTCCGCAGATTCATGTATACATTTTCGGAGATGAGAAACGTGAAAGATGTTTTGAATTCCAACCAACCTTTCGGGCAGCTCTACTCTATAAGCCATTTTCCCAATCTTCTCGATGATAGGGAATGGTCTTACAAATCTTGGTGCTAGGTTTCCTGCGGATCCAAAGCGAAAGACGTTCCTTAAAGGAGATACCTTAAGGAAAACCATGTCCCCAACCTCAATCTCAAGGTCGGTCCTTCTTTTGTCTGCGTAGGATTTCTGTCTATCTTGGGCGGTCTTCATTCTCCTTCGTATCAAGTCCACTTTTTCTGAAGTCTCTCTAATCATGCCTGGCCCAAGTATAAGCTTGTCAGTAGACTCCCCCCAACAAGTTGGTGATTGGCACGGTCTTCCATACAGAGCTTCGAAGGGCGCCATGCCGATGGTGGCTTGGGAGCTGTTGTTGTAGGCGAATTCCACTAAAGGAAGATAATCTTCCCAAGTCTCTCCGAAGTCAAGAACGCATAGTCTCAAAAGATCTTCTAATACTCTATTTACCCTTTCTGTCTGACCATCAGTTTGGGGGTGATAGGCCGTGCTAAAGCATAATTGTGTGCCTACAACTTCTTGCAGACTCCGCAAAAATTCGCTCGTAAAGATGGGATCTCTGTCACTCACTATGCTGTAGGGTATTCCATGGAGTCGAACTATTTCCTTGAGATACAGAGAAGTTAGAGACGAGGCAGTCCTTATACTCTTGACAATTATAAAGTGGGCGCTTTTAGTAAGCCTGTCCACTATTACCCAAATGCTAGTATTGCCCTTTCTTGACCTAGGAAACCCGTCAATGAAGTCCACTGAAATTCTATCCCACTTCCATTGTGGGACTTCTAGAGGATGAAGCAGTCCTTCAGGCTTCTTTTGTTCCGCCTTGACCTGTTGGAATGGCAGGCACTTAGAAACGAAATCTGCTACATCTTTCTTCATTCCGTTCCAAAAGAAAACTCTCTTTACATCCTTGTACATCTTGTCTCCACCTGGGTGTATTGTCATCTTGGAATGATGTGCTTCCTCGAGAACCATCTTTACTAAATCCCTTGCTTGTGGGACGCATAGCCTTCCATCTCGCCTCAGCCAACCCTTACCATCGATGGAGTACATATCGAGGTGACTGGAAGTTTCACCCCTAATTAGTTTATCAATCACATCCACAAGCTGAAGGTCTTCACGTTGTGCGGTCCCTATTGAGTCCAAAAGAGTAGGTCGTACTTCTAGGAATGCCAATAAACCAGGTATAAAATCAGAGGAGGGCCTAAAGTCAAAACTGTCTATATACTCCAAGCTTTTCCTTTCTACAAAGAGAGGGCTTAGGGTCAGCTTTTTTCTACTCAACGCGTCTGCTACTACGTTGCCTTTGCTAGGAAATCTCAAAATCATACGAGGCTGGGAACTCCATCCACCTTTGCTGCCTCAAGTTAAGATCTTTCTACAAGAAAAGATACTTCAACGATTTATGGTCAGTATATAATTCGAACTTCTCACCTTGGAGATAATGAACTAAGACTTAAGCGCAAAGATGATGGCGGCCAACTCAAGGTCGTGGGTTGGGTAGTTCTTTTCACGAACTTTCAATTATCTTCCACCCTAAGCTACTACCCTACCTTCTTGCATCAGAACAGCGCCTAGCCCCGTACCACAAGCATCCGTATATGTTATGAACATCTTGCTTCCATCCGGCAAATTCAGAACTGGGGCTGTTGTGAGAGTCCTTTTTAATCGCTGGAAAGCAAACTGTAATCCAAATCCCAAGCGAACGCCAGATTCTTCTTTGTTAGCCTTATGAGTGGAGTTGAGATTTTCGCGAAATCCCTAATGAACTTTCGGTAAAAACCGACTAACCCAAGAAAGCTTCGGACTTCGGTTGCATTTCTTGGTGTCTTCCAATCTTGCACTGCCACCACTTTCGAGGGGTCCACAGCTAACCCCATTTTGGACACTATATGTCCAAGAAATCTTACTTCTTCTCTCCAAAAGTGGCACTTGGAGAATTTGTCTTTTAGCTGATGAACTCGAAGGGTTTCCGTGATCTCCTTTAGATGTTGAGCATGTTCTTCCTCATTCTTTGAGAAGATCAAAATATCGTCTATGAAGACCACCATGAACTTATTGAGGAATTCTCTGAACACCCTGCTCATTAGGTCTACGAAATAAGAGGGTGCGTTTGTCAAGCCGAAAGGCATGACAAGCCACTCGAAGTAACCATCCAGGGTTTTGAATGTCGTTTTATCAATGCTATCTTCAGCTACCCTTAGCTGATGGAACCCAATAGCCAGATCAATTTGGGAGAAGACCGACACACCTACAAGCTGATCAAACAAATCGTCTATTCGGGGAAGCGAGTGTCTATTCTTTTTAATCAACTTGTTTAGCTCCCTATAGTCCACACAAAGACGTAGTGAACCATCTGCTTTGGTGGCGAACACCACTGGAGCACCCCATTCCGAGATACTCCTCCTTATAAACCCTTTCTCGAGAAGCTCCTTAACTTGCTTACTGAGCTCCTTTCTCTCCTTTGGAGCCATGTGTCTAAGAGGCAGAGCTACGGGCTTTGCATTATCAACAAGATATATGCGGAAGTCTATTTCCCGCTTCGGAGGTAAGCCTTTCACCTCTTCAAAGACATCCGGATATTCCCGGACCACTCTAACCGACTACAAATTCTCAACATAAGCGTCAAGTGACTCTAGATAACTAAGCACAACAGCATTCAAGGGATTACAAGAAATTTCTAGAGTGTTACCGAGCTGAGTCAAGAGTCTAACCACTCTTTTCTCACAATCAAGAATGGCACCATTACTGGATAACCAGTCCATGCCTAAGATCAGTCCATATACTGAGAAGCCCAAAACAAGGGCACTACATCTAAATTCAACCCTTTAAATTGAGAATTTCAAATCCAAGCAAACCATCGACAACTAAACTGAGCCCCCAATTGGATTTCAAACAACCAAGGGATCTTCTACCATACTAGTGTGTAGGAGCAGAGATTCTACTAAAGCAAATGAAATAAAGAAGTGTGATACACCCGAATCAAAGAGAGTGCGAACTGGATGATCTTAGAGATAAAATAAGCTTTCCACAGAAATATTTCTACCTAAGGTTGTCAAGATAGGATTGAGAAGATAAGCAAGATAAAACAAAGCATCTAGGAGAAGAAGTTAAAGAGGTACCCCCAAAAGGTCCTACTTGCGGGCCTTGCCCTTGGTTCTTAGGGTAGTTCTTGCTGATATGTCCAATACCACCACACTAAAAGCATGCTTCCATCTTCATCTTCTTCTTTCTACAATCCTGGAATATATTCCCAACAATGCCATAGAAATAACATTCCCTTTTCTCACGTGCCTTGTTATTATTGTTGTAGTCCTTTCCTCCTTGACTATTATCCATCTTCTTGTTCTGCGATTCTTCCGCTTGCTGTTTCACGTAGAGGAGGAGGAGGAGTAAAAGCATCTTTAGCTGGGGAGTAAGGTCCCCAAACATGCTGAAACGAAAAGGAAAGATTCAAGACAAAAGGATAGAGAGATAGTGCGTATGGCTTTGGGGGACTATGCCTTTTAAAAACAATGCTTTTTCTTGAAAACAATGCTTCTTTAAACTTCTTTTTGAAAATAGTTTCAAAAACTTTTACCTAATCTTGTAAATCTGTGCTCTGATACCAAGTGAAACACCCCACCTCCATTAAGGTCACTCACAAAGGGAAAGCCTTAACTTCGGTGGAGGTTTATTAGTAAAAGTCACAGATAAATACAAGACAGATATATAAACACATATATATAAGCAGCGGAAAACAAACGGACTTTTATTTCATAAAATATGTGTTCATACAAAACATTTCCATAATTGTCTCATAATAACTTCCAAAACATTACATCATTATTTCTGCCTTGATTATTAAACAAAGAAGCAAAAAACATAATAAAAACTGCATAAATTCCCATAGAACGTGTCCAAAAGCCATAGCCAAAGAAAGAGAGTCCAAACCATACATCTACTATCTTGAAGCTTGCAAAGAGTCTGACTAAGCTGGGTTGTTTCGTCCCTGTGGACCTGGAGGGGAAACGGAAGAAAAGAAGATGAAATAAAAACAGGGTCAGACATAAAGCCTGGTAAGTCTAATGACTCTTCAGTATGAGAATAAGAAAAAGGACATGATAAGTATAAACTGGAAATAGGAAAGTATCATAAACTAAGGTAAAGCAGTTGTGAATCGAATATACTATCGCACCCCACTCTATATCTCTGCACCTACTAGCATTGCCTTAACTGGCACCCCATGATCGGGGTTAAGTGATCCCCTTTCAAAAGATCGACTCCTACTCGCATAATCATATGTGTCATACGGCCTCCAAAGATTGTAGATACCTATGTTGGTCCCACCATGGGGTGTATCAAGTCCCATGGTGGCGGCCCGACACAATCCTAGTATGCATAGGGTATACTACTAGTGCACCCGGTGACCTATTTGTCTGCTCTGAATTGTGTGCATGCCCGCACTCCGTTAGAACCTACACTGTTGCACCCACCGCCGTCGGTTTTGACCGCTTACGATCAGCCCAATAATCGTGCCCCACCCTGGCTAGTTTCAGGGTACCATGATACCTAATTGGGTTACTGCCAAAATGGGTCCTCATTACTAGGGTTTTCTAGTCAAACATGTTAAGTGGTTAAGTGTTTGTATTTACATAACCCCACCCGTCAGTTTAATTAACATGTTGAATTGGTTAAGTGTTTTAGTTAACTTAACCCTACCATCCTGACTTGTCTGTCCTTAGCTTTTTAAAGCACCGACCACTCACATTAGACAGGAATTGTTACAGTTACTGGATGTGCCGGTCGGTTCCAGGTAGGTTTACACCGTAACTCAATCTAACCTCGGGTCCTTATTGGGCGCAATGCTTAACCACCCACATTGGATAAGTATTGTTGTGACTACTGGACAGCCGGGCAGGTCCGAGCAGGTTTACATCACAACTCAATCCAACCTCGTGTTAAGCATACTCGTATTTTCTAAATTTACATATTTGTCTTTATTACTTGTTGTATGTAAATTCGTCAACAATTAAATGTTGTGGCCCACTTTCCAAGTTCATCATTTTTGGTATAAGAATTTTACACCATTTAAATGCCACCAATTCTGGCATGTGACAAACATGCCAATTTCATATAATTTTCACCAATTTATGTCAAGTTTCCTATAATTACCAATTTATCCCAACGTTACCCCGTCTAAATATTTGGCTAACAATCTTAGCCTAATTTTTCGTCCGCATAATTTTTAACATATAATATTAGGCTAAAACTTAGCCTAATTTAGCATACACAAAATTGGCATAAAGAAATTCATAAACATGACATAGATGTAAACTTGGCATTATCGACATAGTCAATATGAACATCATAGGTGTGAACTTGCAAAATAGTCAACATAAATATCATAGGTGTGAACTTGCAACGTAGATTAAATCAGCATACATATATGTGAATTTGCAACATAGGCTAAATCAACTTACATACATGTGAACTTGCATTGAAATACGGATCTAACCAAATAGGTGTCACATAAATTAACATATGATTTAGACAACATAAGCCTAAACATGTTTAGATCTAGGCATAGCATCGAGCATCACTAGCATATGACAAGAATATAACATGTCCATAAAGTATGTATAATTTCATCGCATGTGTGAACTAGATCCAATCATGTTTACTACTATAACATGAAACTTGTATTAAAATGGATCTTGGCATGGATCCAATTATGAACTTTGCAACTTTTGTATAAACATACGAGCATGTATATGAACTTAGGCATAGAGGTTTTTAGCATAAAGTATATACATGAGATCTTAACTTGGACATATCACATACAACTTATATAATCACATAAACGTATAGGTGTAGATTATAACATGAACTATACAACTTGCATGTGATGTTGTTTTCATTTGAATGTATCCAACACCAAGTAAATTTAACCACAAACATTCCAACCATTCACAATACAACAATTTCAATACATAGATATGAATTAACATCATCGTTATACAATAGCATAATTCCACTTCCAATTTACATCGAATCAAGTCTTAATTTTATTCCCATCGGAAAAATCACTATGCTTACAACACACGACGGTCTTGTTTTCTGATTTCTGAGTTCTGAATTTGCAATGCTTTCATTTGGGTAGACAAACGTTGTTTGAATCTTGTTTTAACCTTAGTTTTGGCTCGTCTCTTAGCTTTCTCTAACTGATGGCTACTCTTAGTTTCCTCCCAGCAGCATGACGACTCTAGTTCTATATTATTTGTGTGAATTTAGGTTGAGTGTTGAGTTGTATTTATAGAATTTTAGATTGATTTGAGCCGTCAAATGATCATAGAGTGAATTCGGAACATACACACCAAGAGAAGCCAATCAGATAGTGATAACTCAGCCCCAGTGACACAGCCAAGCTCAGAAATTCGACCAAAAACCGACGAGGCCAGCCAGGGCCAAACCAGGTCGATTGGGCAGGTCGACCCCCAGGTCAACCCTATGGTCGACCCCCAGGTCGACCCTCTGGTCGACCTGGTCACCCAGGTCACCCAGGTCGACCTCTGGTCGACCTGGGTCCTGGGCAGGAGTTTTCCCGCCTAGCCCATTTTGGGTCTGTTTTTCAAATTTTGAACAGCATTTGAACTGTTTGAATTTTAAATTGAATTCTGAAACTTCCGTAGGTCATAACTCCTTCATACGGAGTCCGAGTCATGCAAACTCGGACTATATCTCAGGCAGAATTCTGAGACGAGCGCAATGGCGTAAACCTTTTCCTTAATTCTTTCATTTAGAATTAATTATACTTTAATTTGTTAATTTACAATTAACAGAAAATTTCGGGGTGCTACAAACTTGATTTCTATACATCTCAGAGGAGGGGATAAGATTGCCGTCCACCTCAGGTGGTACTACAACATTTCTCATTAAATCTTCCATTTCAAATCGCTCATCCTCATTGACCACAATGGACTTTTTAATAATTTTCTCACCAGAACCAACATTTTCAACCGGAACATCTTTTAACTCGGATACAAGAACAGAAATATCTGAAGTGTTCTGGATAGGCTCAGCTTCGAACATTGAAGAAACATTATCCACTTTCCATCGCACTTCATCATGTGTTCTTGTAGTCAATGGAGATACAGAAAGTTAGACGTAGACCTGATACCAGATACTGGATCAGAGAAGCTTTTCAAAGCAAGTGCGTCAGCAAGAAGCTCCACAGTTGTCAATTTAGGCTCCAGTACTCGAGTCGAAAAACATATCCCAGATCTCGCAACGCTTTTGGAGAATTTCTATTTTAGTTTTTTGTTCCTCAGCATGGAGAGACAGTGGATAGGGATTTAGGTGGTGGGGTAGAAAAAAGAGATGGTGGGTAGTTTGAGAGCGATTACACGAGGGGAATGGATGGTGAACCAAATTATCGTCTGTTGTCACATGAGTCAATTATCACACACACTGTGGAAAGAGATAGTGGGTAGTTTCCACCTTTTTGTAACATAAGAAATCGAATTTAGAAAATTAAATTTTTCTGAAATTCGAAAAATAAAGTTGGTTGCTAGGATTTTGGATGCAAAAAGTGTATGAACTACGCTCTTTCTCAATAAGAGTGTTAGAAAATTTGGATGAAAAAGCTTTTTTATTTTCAAAATATTGCATTCATCTAGAACTACCAGTATATTTAGGATGTGCGCATCATGTTTTTTTAAGGATTTTTGAAATTTTGCATACATATAGGAGATACCGCTTAAGCATACATATATTATTTTGTTGTATTTCACTTTGCATAAGTGCACAATGTTTTCAAAAAATTGCATGCATGCATGATGGATGTACATTATGCAAGGGGTTAATTGATTTCTTTTACCCTTATCAAATTTCGGGGATGAAATTTCCTAAGGGTTGGAGAAGTAACACCCCGCATTTTGTAACAATTAAATAATTAAACAATGTATATGTGTATATGTATGCATTGACATATACATTTAAAAGAAGAAAATATTAGTGCAAATAAAAATGTAATGTATGCATAGAAAAAGAAAGAAAAGTTAGGTGAAAATGCAGTGTAAATATGTTTCATGCACTGATTATGCATATTTTAAAAAGAAAATTATGAAGAGCATCTAGAATTTGGCCACGAGATTAGCATCATTGGGTTCATGGCGATTTTCTGGTCAATTTAGACCTATGGATTGCCTAAAACTGATTTAAGATGAAAGAGATACATTTAAATGAAGTGTGGTAGCAAAACAAGAAAATAAGGTAAAAGAAGGAGAACAATGACTACCATTGTATCTAAGCTTATTAAAAAAAGGAAACATAGCTCAATTGGTTTAGGTATTGGACATGTAACATAGAGGTTGGGGGATCGAACCCTAACATCAACATAATTTTTTTCTTTGTTTTAGAGAGGGCCAACTGAACATACAAATATATGTGTAAGCATGCAAATTCAAAATTTGAAAGGATAAGAACGTATATATAAGGAAATAAAGAAAATATATGTATATATATATATATATGAGAATACATATATATATATATATATATGTGCAGAAATTTATGTATAAAAAAGATAAAATTCAAGATAAGGATACAGTCATTGAAATATGGCAAGAATCAAATAACAGTGCAACACCATTTGAATTTTGAAAACGAAATGAAAATTGTGCTTATATATACGCGTAAAATGATCGTAGAAGAATTGGATACATATAAGAAAATTACATGTGAATATAATAGTTAAATAAATTCTAGAAAATTCAAACATTCAAAAATCAAATTTCTATGCCAAAACAATTCAAACATTCAAAAATTTGAACTTTTGCGCCTAATTGGCACATTTAATTGGTAGGAAGTGACAACGCATGCCTTGTTGGCTTTATTATATTGGTCCAATTCAAAATTATTGTTGACGTGGCAACTTCCTATTGGCTATATGACATGAAGAGAATAGAATTCATCAGGAAAAATAGATAGTTAGCATCGATTTAAGCTTCTTATATAAAGGACCATATAGCTCTCCATTCTCATTTGCTGTTTCTTCACTCTCTCTTCTTCCTCCATATAATTTCTGAATAAAATTATTAATTATAATATTAGGGCACTGTCTAAATGAAGATTAATGAAAAGAAGAAGAAAATTTATCGTCAACAACAACAAATTCAGAAAATAAGGCGTTTTCAACTGCAACAACAGTACAAACTCATGACTCTGCAACCAATCCAAAGAGATTGTTTTCTAGATCGGCATATCAAGGTGAGTGGATTTAAGTTATATCATTTTTGATAATGATATATTAACGTTTAACATTCCCCGTTATTAAACGATTTGAATTTGCTAGAATAATTAAAAAGCATTGAAATGTTATATATGACATGTTGAAATGTTTAAATATACGTTAAAATGGTTAAAATGACGAATATGACATGTTGGAATATTAATATGTTAAGATATTAATATGTTGGAAAAATTCATATGTTGAAAAGCAAATTTGTCAAAATATGTGTAACTATTACTGTTATAATTACATGATTCACTTGTGGCATACTATTAGCTATAGAATTGAAAATGACATGTGAACTTGTTAGATTTGAACAATTACATGATTAAACGATTACATGTCAGAATAGAAATTATTGTATGTTAGAAAGAACATGTGACATAAAATAGGCATAATATGATGACATGTAAAATAGGTTGCAGTAAAAATGTGAAAAGAATAATATGCCTAAATTTACGGTAAATAGGAAACTGTAACCGCGCTTAGACACGAGGTTAGATTACACTTGAGGTGGAAGTCTGTCTAGAACTGCCTGGCATATCCAGCATCCACAAGTGGTAAATCTACTATGAGAGGTCTAAGCGCATAAATAAAACATATAATAGTGCTAAGACACGAGGTTAAGTCAATTTGTGGAAGAAGTTTGCCCGGAACCACCCGGCAAATCCAACATCCACAAGTGTAGGCTTAATGTGAGAGGTCTAGTGCATAAACATATATATACAAATATATGTATATGGCAGGATTGATAAATGACATTAATTGAAATGAATGGAAATGAATGGAATTGAATGAAAGATAATTAGAACAATAAAAGGAAATAGGAATGATAATAACCTATTATAAGTTAATTAAATTAATGAGAACGTTATATAATAGGTAGACTTGTCCTTAAAGATTATAACTTAGGTTATAATAAACTAGTAAGGAAATGAGATAACTAGTGAAATGAGACAAATGGCACTTAATTGTAAATTAATTAATCAGTAAACGGGGAAGCCTGAAACCAGTTGTTTGTAATAAGTAGAGAAAAGGGGTAAAATTTATGAAATGTAAGTAGTCGTACTTAATTATAAATTAAGTAATCTGTAAACTTGGAAGTCTGAAATCTGTTAATAAGAATAGCATGTTTAGGCTTGTCCTAGGGACAAGAGGAAATTATAACATAGGTTACAATAAATGGAAAGGAGACTTATCAGTGAACCTTAGCTAAGAGAACTAAGTTAATAAGTAAACAACAATAAGTTGCAATGACAATGTAAGATGGAATTGTGATTAAATAGAAAAAGTGAGGCAAACTTATGAAATGAAATAAGTTATATTTAATCATAAATGATAAGTGACATGTTAGACATAAAACATGTAAATTGAGATATACTTAATTATGTATTAAGTAGGACATGTTATTGTAACCTTGAATCAAACAAGAACATAAAGGGATTATGGATTACAGACCTTGGATCACAATCTAGAGAATAACATGTTGTGGGCTTATTAATAAACTTCAATGGGTTAAGTTATATGATTGAAATTAATAAGCGAGAGGGGCCATTCCTTAGAGATATAAGGGGCTAGAAAGAACTTGGTGACCTGAATAAAAAGTTCAAGACGATAACCAAGTTAAATGGAAACCGATGAGATAAAGCAAGCGCATAAAAGAATTTTTAGACATATGGTCTAAAAACATATTAAGGTGAGGTGGTTGGACCAGTCTGCACGTTTGAGGGTGAATAACCCAACGGGATAGATCATCTGGTGTCATAAGGCATGAGGGAAGCACACGTTCATCTGATTATTCTGTCGGCTCCGAAGGACTGGAACGGGAAGCATGCGGCTTCCTAAGGTACGTAAGCTACTCCTGATAGTCCTCTATGTGGTGGCAGATGTTTAGGCTGTTCTTTCAGAGGTTGGGCCTGCGCGTAACTGCTAGGTGGGTGGGCCTTGTCATCAAAAGTAGCTTTGCAGTCAAAATGCTGTGACGAGGTGACATTTTGGTGATTCGGCGGTCTCCTCAACGGGGAGGCAGAGGGTCACGACCAACAAGGATAGTAGATCGTCGGATACCCATCATCGGCAGCTAGTGGGATGCGAAAAGACTAGAGCTAAACCTAATAGACCATTCATCTTTCACTATCGAGGTACGATGGTTCAGAGGAGACACCAACTGGATGTTTAGATTGTGTATTGTTAGGGGCATGTCGCTTAGCTCTTGTAGTCTTTAATAGTTGAGGGAGGGGCCGAGGTAGGGCCATAGCCACCATGAAAAATAGACCCTAGGAATATCTGTATTTTGAGGCTCTTAAAGGCGGGCCTGTACAGATATGGAAAAGCTCCAGGCCAAGTTACGTGTTTCTTGTATCACCCTGCCACGGAACTCTGTGCACATTAGAGGATGTGCAGTTGAGGCATCGAGTTATAATTGATAATACGTATGTGGGAAAGTCTAGATACATGCATGTCTGCTCTAGGTGGTGTATCGTAGACTTGAGGGCATTACTCTGGTATGGAATCTGATTCGATCGAAGGTGGCAATCCATACGCTTATGTAGCATAGAATTGATAGATATATGCAGAACATAACATTGTTATATAGAGATCTATACGTCACTCCGGTGTAGGATGAGGGACTGCGTATATTTCGGTGGTATTACAGTGGAGGCCTTGCGAGTGGGGTACCATGGGGTGTACCTTAATATTGGGGGTGGCTATATATATATTGTATTAGGTTAATCCATTGGGATGTAAATGGGCACGACGTGTGTGTAAGCCTTGAATGTTATTAACCAAGGTAACCTAATAAATAAAAAATGTGATTGAACGGTATATGTAGGATTATCCAAAATGTATAGTTTAAATCCAGTCACCAAAAATTGTGTTCTGACCCCCTCCACATAGCATACTCGCAGGTTAGATTTGTGACAGAGACATGATAACTTTGGATACTGGTTAGGCTGTATTATTAATACGGTAAGGCTATACTTTGATTATATTGTATTTTATCCATTCCACTATGAGTTATTTTCTGAGCTCTAACATATTTTATGTCTCTGTCTTTTCTGCATGATACCAGAGCAAACTAGCACGAGTTTTAATAGATTAGAATTTATAAAAAAAATCGGTCTGTCGGAATTCAGGTTATCACAGATCTACATCCACTTTAGCAAGGATTTCCATTAGCAATTCAAGAGTTACAAGCTTAGAATCGTTCATAAGTACATTCATCTTCTCCTTTACACAAAGATTTCACTCTAATCTATGAAAATCAATGAAGAATTAGGTGGATTCCACTAAACGCAAGGAAAATGACGGAGGATCTTCAATCTCTAAGATACTTGATCACTTTTGGCGGATTCCATGATGGATTCAATGCTAGGACTTTGCTTTGAGATGGTAGATGATGTTAGGATCACTTGAAATGGGAGAGGAAGCAATTTGGCATCCCTTCGGGGTGGTGGAAATCGATCCCCAAAAGTATGGAAACCACGTCCCATTTATAGGAAAATTTCGAGTGAAGTGGTGAGCTGAAATTTGTATATGCAGGCTATGGGTCGAACATACGAGTAATTACAGAAATGCCACTGCCTGCTGTTAATGGCTGTATCCAGCTGTTTGCTCGATCCTATGTATGACCGACCTTGTTCGAACCACCATGCTCCATCGACCCCGGAGATGTTCGACCGACCCTATGGTTTTATGAGTCTTGTTGCATTTATTTGACACATGTTCGACCCATCTATGATGTTCAACCCTTCATGAATTTTCTTGACAAACCCTCAATGCTCGAGCCATGTGTGATGTTCGACCCTCTTGTGATGTTCGAGTGGCTTTGTTACTCGAACCATGTCCATGCCCGACCTACAGTTTTGATACATATTCGATCCAATAATTGGTGCCTGATTTTTAATGGATAAACAATGGAATATCGTTTCACCTAAAATTTGATCAGAATGGTTTTTAAATAGTTATATATGATTCTAGGATATAATGGAAGCCATTTGAGTTTTAAAATATTGATTTAATATTGATGTGACAAAAATGTGGATTTTTATTTTATTTTAATCAGTTAAAAATTTCCAATTTTAAAACAGTCACGGATTTCAATGAGATTACGTTTATTAAATTCGTAATAATTAATTATTTTATAATTTCTAATTTTATTTCAATTGGAGTTTGTGTGTATTCATGTGAATTATAAACGATGAACATTACACGCCAAAATTATCATCGGTTGCCTTCAAAATAAGTAAGTAGATATAAATAAACTAAATATCGTCCGCAACCTCAATTAAATATCCGTGCAACATAATTTCTTTTCAACCTTATATCTCTATCACGCGCAAGTTTGAAGACATGAAAAATCTTTCTCGTATATTTCAGTCCCAATTGGTCCTACCATGTGCAAAACCAGCTAAGAAAAATCCTACTGCTCCTATCCAAATCGCGCCTTTATACAGATTTTGACAAATCCGTATACAATTCTCTGAAAAACCATGTGACAATTTGCACAAAATCCCCACAATAAATTCATAAAAAAAATCCTTAGTCCTTTTCAAAGAAAAAGACCTCTGTGAACATTGAATCGTTCATAAATATTGAAAGCGACAAAACGAAGGCAGCACAACATATTTTTCTTGAAATTTCGACTGATTGAAAATTTGCAGACCTCGCACATGACTTAACTATTGTAATACCCGAAAATCCGAGCCAATTTAAATTTTTTATTTTGGTAATTTTAGAGAATTTTGATTATTTAAAATGAATTATTTTAAATAATAACGACGAGAAATTTATTTTGAATAGAATTTGAACGTCCAAAAAAGAAAAGCAAAGCAAACGAAGCATGCCCAAAAGTGAACTAACCCCTTGGACTACTACGAAAAACACCATCAGATTTTAAAGTAGCCCGGTCTATTTCAAAAATTTCACCTAATTGTGCGTGCCTATCATATTTTTTCATAGTAGCAGGATCACTATAATTGACTCCAATGGTATAGGTTTATTTGAATCGACGTTAGAATATAAATAATTATTTATAATTATAAAAGGAATTGAAAATGGCGCGGTAGTTTGAAAATTCGATTTCAAATTTCAAATGAATGTACAAGATTCAAAACAAACTGGATTTTAGCGAAACCGAAAATAATAGAATCTATTTGAGAATATCTTTCGAACGAATCCAAAAATTTGAAATTTCATAGCGGGGATAAAAAGTAATGCCCAGATTAAAATTTAGAACAGTCGCTATGGAAACTATAGCCCTTAAAAATGGAAATTTTGCAAACTACCTCTGTTTTCGATGAAACCACTTTTGTTGGATCTGGGATGTCAAGTTATCGCTAAGTTTCAAAATTCATAATTTTTGAAAGCAAAATGTGAGCGTGCAAAAGAAAACATGTTTTGACAGTTTCTGTTAATTTTGATCAACCAGAAAATGGCCATTTTTCAAACGGTCTTCAAATTTGATGAAATTAGTTTTGTTAGGACTGTATCGTCAATACGAAGCTAGAAATAATTTTTCTGGAATTTTTGGGGTCCGTATGTGACCCCAGTAAATCGAAATATACGTCTAAAATTCAATATAATGATTTAAATGTTAATTTAAATGAAAAGTGATCGAAACGATCGAATCAGCTTACGATACATATCCCATTGTGTTCAGAATGAGGGTAATTAGCTAGGGGCGACAGTCGGTGGGTTCGATTTCGAGTTCAAAATAGAAAGTTGCTTTTTCAAATTAAAAATAAAATAAAAAGATATATATATAATTATTTAAGCCCCTCCCCCATGTACTCTCTCCCCCACGACAGCTCAAAAAAAATTGAATTTAGAAATAAAAAAAGGGGGGGAGACATCTCGATCGCGCAGCCCCCCTACGGCCGACGCCGCTCGCGCCCACCTCCGCTCTGGCGATGGCGCCTACGCCCAGACCCCCAATCGACATCAGCAGCACCCTGTCTCCCCTTCTCTCCCCTCCTCTCTCCCTCTTCAATAAACCTGCAACCAACCCTAAACCCCTATATTGAGATAACGCCGCCACCTGCCTGGGACCGCCTCCGACCTGCAGACCACCTCGCACCCTCCTCAGACCCCTCCACCAGTTGTAGATCCCCTCCCCTTCCAAACGCTGTAAGCTTTTCTTTTTATTATTTTAATTTATTTTAAATATTCAGTTCAGTTTAATTAAAAAGCAAGGTGTTTAAATTTCAGGTTTTTACAATGTATGCGGCATTGTTTTTGTAAATTAAAAAAATGCTTTTTGTTAAGTTAAAGATGATATTTTTATTCGAACAAAGATGAGATTTTTATTCAAACAAAGATGAGATTTTTATTTAGTAAAGATAAGATTTTTTATTTTTTTTTATTTTAGATAACCATACAAAAAGTTTATATTTTTATATATAGTAAAAGACTAGATTTTTAGGGGATAAAAATATAATTTTTATATAATGTAGAGAATAAAAATATAATTTTTATATAATGTAGAGAATAAAAATATAATTTTTATATACGTAGAGAAATAAAAATATAACTTTTATTATATTACTAGCAAGATAAAAATATGATTTTTATCATGGAAGTTGCTGTGTAAAGGAGTGGTTTTTACATATGTTGTAGAGAATATAAAAACATGATTTTATATATATATAGCGGTGAAATAAAAATATGATTTCTATTCTCTAGAAAACGAAATAAAAAAATGTGATTTTTATATATATAATCGCCGAAAGAAAATGGGACTTTTATTTATAAAGATCGTTGTTTAAAAATTGGATTTTTAACGCAAACCGTGTGAAACAGATTACGGTGGAACTGACTGAAAGGAAACAGAATCCAGGCCGTTCAGAAATAAAGAATGGAGGAGTGGAACCCTCGATGAGAACTCCTCACTTTTATTTTAATTTCTAGTTTGAAGTATATACTAGGATGCAGACGGTGCTTAGCAGCACCCAACACCCGTCGTCCACAGACCATGGACGACTTGTTTGGTTTTTTTGTGTGGTGAAAACTAATTGTGATGTGGAATAAATGAAAATATATTTATGTGTTGAAATAAATTATTTATTGTTAAAAATATAATTTTTAACGTGAATGTGAATAAATAAATATTCATTTACAAATCGAACGTTTTGTTTATGTACACCCATTTGAAGGATATTGATTGGGACAATAAATTTTACACATCGCCCAACTGCACAAATAATATTCAGTGTTTGTGGATTGAAACCCCACACGGATGTTGGGATGATAGTTGACGTACATTAATCCCAATTGTTTAGTGGTATGTCAATCGTTTGATTGACAAACTATGTAAGCGTTAATTATTTATATTTAATGCTTATGCAGTTGTGTGGTGCGCTCTGGATGATGGTTGATTATTTATCGTTGCTATTATATACATGTGTTGTATGGAAATCCATATAATTAACATTATATGGTAATTGATTGGGCCACATTCCCATTTGAAAAAAAAAGAATATAAATTCATGTGTTGAATAGAATGAAAATTCATGTGTTGAATAGAATAAAAATTCATGTGTTGAATAGAATGAAAATTCGTGTGTTGAATAGAATATAAATTCATGTGTTGAAATGAATGAAAATTCATGTGTTGAATAGAATGAAAATTCATGTGTTGAATAAAATAAATATTCATATGTTGAATAGAATAAACATTCATGTGTTGAATAAAAGCCGTGTTGATTAAATTTATGCCATTTTGACGTGAAGGATATTTATATTGATTGTATTCATTTTTAAAATGAATATTGAAAAGGAAGTGATTTCAAAATATAACGTTTTGAAAATATTATAATTTATAGATTAATGATATGGAATATTCAATTTTGATTAGAAATTGAATATGAAGTTGAAATCGTTTTGAAAACGAATTTAAAACGTTTTCTAAAATACGTTTTAAAAGGAAATCGACGAAATATATATAATATATATATATATATTATATATAATGGCGTAAATAGAACGCGCCACGCCGCAGCCATTCGCGAATTTCGACCATTGACTTCGAAAGGATATTACGGGAGACGCGACCGTCGGATTCTCCTTAAACCGAAACCGTTGGGTTCGTATCGAAAAGAGCTTTCTAATGAATATTGGAGATTTGAAATCTAATGGTTAGATCTGGAATTATGTCCAAATCAAATTTGGAAAAGGTCGCTGTAAGTGCAGTTTAATGGCCATTGATGGAAATCGACTGTACGGGCCTCAATAAAATTATTAAAAATAGTAATAATTTGTGTAAAATCATAAGAAATGATTTGGAAAGAATTGTGACGAAAAACTCCATATTTGAAAAGATAAAAATAGAATTTTATCGAAATGAACTGGTTTTGAACTAGAATTATAATCCTATTTATTTTTAAAATAAATAAAGTGGATTTGAAATGGTTTTGAAAACAACAAGAATTTCCAATATATAAAGTGGAAATGGATTTGAACCGAAAATTGTCTTTGGAATATTTCGATGTTGGATTTCGTGATTATGCAGATATTGTTATGGAAATTAGAAAGATATATTTATATCGTTATTTCTAATACGATATTTGTTGGTCGTAGAATTTGATATTGAATATAAGCCAATATATTTTCTATTCAGAGCCTCGTATTTAATATCAAATGGGATTTGGGTTGTCATGAATGGTATCTGTAATAATACTGTTCTTAGACCCAACGGATTTAAGAAAATCGGAAACTAACTGGAGATTAGTTAAGTTGAATGGTTTCTTGGGTATTGATCTGATGTTGGCTTCGGCCTTCGGGGTTATTACTTAGGGAATTGTTCACTTGCTAATTTACGATAAAAGGCTGATGGAATGGAATGTGATTTTTGGGTTTATTGTGAACCGTGTTTAAATGACATTGGTTCTTTAACCCAGTTAAAGATAGGATATGATTTCCCAAGTTTAATAATTATTAATAGTGATTTTTGGGAAGATTAAAACCAAGTGGAGTTTTAATGAATCTTTAATTAGATTGAAATGATCGAGAATGGAGTATCACCAGTTTTGCTCCAGGCAATAGTTAAATCTTTAAGTATATTTGAACGTGAAATGGTAATTGAATTTACTAATAACACCGTGGTGTTAGATATGAAGTATTACCAGTTTTACTTCATGGGATGAATAGGTTGGGGTTGGGAAATTTAACAATTTATTACTTCGGTAAGGTTCGTTAATCCCAACTAGTTTGGATAAACCATAATTTGGTTTGAATTGATATTCAAAAGGAGATTAAAGAATAAATTTTAAAGAATTTATCTTTGATAAAATTAATGGGAACCTTTCCCTAATAATGTGAATATTTGAATAAAAGAATATTCTGAATTGGAATGAGGCGTACGTTGTGTTTGTGTAACACTTGTTTATTATATACCCGAGTTATTCAGAAAGACCGGGTTTATCCCATTCTGAATAATGGATTCGACGATGTGTCAAGGATGAAGACGGTGGTCGAAGATCGGAGGTCTTCACATCGTTTGGATAATTACTGATGATCTTGATTGGGCTGTACTCCCAAGAGGAGGGAATCAGTTGGTGATCGTCCAGACATACTTGGAGATCGATGGATATGCGAGGTACAAGGTGCCTCCAGTTTCATTCAGACCCAGAACGAACTTGTAAATGGACTGTGTGTCTAACATTGGATTTTATTCTATGTGATTGATTTCTATTAAATATATATCTGTTTGGCAGCCGAGAACTTATTCTCTTGCTTAACGCCCATCTCTAAGTCGTACGAGCTCAGAGGTTATGTACTGATGGATATCAATCGCATGGAGTGAATTGCCTGTGTGGCGTGCCTAAGTGTCAAATGATCAAGGCTTTTATTGAAAAGCAGAGTCTTGTGGTTGATGATCAAAGCACGACCTGTGTGGCATAGCTTTGTGTATGGCGTTAATTCACGAGCCACACACCCCGGTGTGAACCAGAAACGGGAGAAGGATCCAGGAAGAACGTGCGTCTCTTTCTAGTTAGAGGTGGTGTTAGTGACCTACCAGCCCTGACATTTATATTTTTTTCACCTGTGTGGTTGTGGGAATGTGAGGCGCCTCGGATATGGAATCATTTGGCTCATTTACGCCCCATAGGACGGGGAGACGTAGTGTTCAGGGTTTTATTTAATCCACATCGAGTGGACCGACCCTGTGGCTCCTAAGGGACGATGCGTTATGTTCCTGAGACTCGGGCTAGACAGTCTCAAATTCGGTAGAGGACGATCCCTTGCCTCGGTTCACAGATGGAAATCCAACTTACAATATGTGACTTTGCGGTTTTGATTGTAAACCTATATATGGCGACATAGTGGTATGGGGCACTTATGCCGTCTATGATTGATACTTATGATTGAAATTGTTTTGACACTATACACTTATAGTAATAATAAATGAGGAAATTTAGCATATCAAGCATTCTTTGGCTATTATAAGGTAAAATCCTATCCTCCGGCTTGCGTTGCATTATGTGATGGGACCTAGGTCTTATAATAGCTTCATTGTTCTTTATTTAGCATTGCGCTGTTGTTTTATGCACTGGTATTCTTGGGAGGAAACCTGTTCCGTGTTATATGGCGTGGTCCCTTGATTTACCTAACTTTAAAATAAAGATTTATAACTGTTTTAGTTCTCACACCAGTCACATGACTGACCCGGAGTTTATTGTTTTAACCTAAACTCTGGGTGCCCCTATTTTCCGCATGGGAAACTTGTAGTTTTGGTTTTGTAGATTTATATTCACAGGATCCTGATTTACAGCTGGAATTATACTTGGAAAGCTCTGTATCCGCGTATTCCATTCAGTTGTGTTTTTGTATTATTTTTCCGCTGCTATGTATTTAAATGTAATTTGAATCTCTGACATTTATCGAATTTATATTATTCGTTTATACTCTATATATTCTTGTAGTCTGATGGAATTGTTGTAATAAGAAATGAAATGTTCTTCTGTTTGTGTTCCGATTTGTTGTGTTCTAAAAACAATCAGGGGTTTCGAACGGTCTTGGTCGATTTAGCGATTGATTCAGATCGAGCGAAATTCCTTATCGTCACATTTGGTATCAGAGCTTTGGTTTACAGAGCTCGGAGAACAAGACACATTACAACCGAACGAAAGAATTCATTAGAGATTGGATTAGTAATATCCAATGGGAATGACTCGTTAGAGATGGGATCAGTAGTATCCTGGAACGAGTGTAAAGAGTATATTTTTAAAATGAAAACGAATTTTGTTTTGAAAATTTAAATTAATTATTCGTATTTGATTATTTATTTTATATTGAATTTGGACAATCAAGTATATAAAGACTTTGCGTATACGTCTGATCCGCGTGTATTTGAAGTTTTAATATACTGGACAGATATAGAACCACACTCTAGTCGCCCGGAGATGGTTCTGATGATCGCTATAGTACGTACACCATCAGAATTTATATTCGAGTTTCGAAAGTGGGATTTCTATATGATTCCAATTGACTGGTGTGGGAAACAAAACTAGATAGGGCTTATTGTTGTGATTTGGCATCAAAAATGTGATTTTTTGACTATGTATCCAAGTTATGAATTTGAAAAGTTAATCAACTAATTGACTGCTGATTGTGTTGTTTGATTATTGATTGATTAATTAAAATTTGAACCATATAACCAAATTGATCAAATATTGAATTGTATTGGAAATTGTTTGGAATTGCATGCATATACATATACTTACATTGAACAGGTCATAGCAAAGAGGCTAGAGAAGAGGAATAAAATTGTTTGCCCGACAAATAGGTACATGTTTATCGTATTTCTTGGGGTTTTGATGATTTTATGAGCCGATTGGCAAGATGCTTGGCTGATTCTTTTTCTTTTTGGATTGGTGAGGGCCATGGGAGGCTATTTGAAATATCCAGAAGCTCCCGTTCAGGGGAGGTTATGGCGAAATTTTTCGAAAATTTAGGGTGTTGGCCAAATTTTTGAAGAATTTGAGAAGTTCTTAGAAACTAAAAAGTTGAAGAACTTAAGCCCTAAAGAAAATAATGGAAGTTGAGTTGATTAGTTAAACAACTTTCAGCTTCGTTCCTTTTCGAGGGCGAAAATTTTAAGTGGGGGAGATTGTAATATCCCACAAATCCGAGCCAATTTAAAATTTTTATTTTGGCAATTTTAGCGAATTTTGATTATGTAAAATGAATTATTTTAAATAACAACGACGAGAAATTTATTTTTAATAGAATTTGAACGTATAGATTTATTTGAATCGACGTTAGAATATAAATGATTATTTATAATTATAAAAGGAATTGAAAATCGCATGGTAGTTCGAAAATTCGATTTCAAATTTCAAATGAATGTAAAAGATTCAGAACAAACCGGATTTTAGCGAAACCGAAAATATTAGAATCTATTTGAGAATATCTTTCCAACGGATCCGAAAATTTGAAATTCATAGCGGGGATAAAAATTTATGCCCAGATGAAAATTCAAAATAGTCGCTATGGAAAATATAGCCCATTAAAAATGGAAATTTTGCAAACGACCTCTGTTTTCGACGAAACCACTTTTGTTGGATCCGGGATGTCAAGTTACTACTAGGTTTAAAAATTCATAATTTTTGAAAGCAACATGTGAGTGTGGCAAAATAAAACGTGTTTTGACAGTTTCTGTCAGTTTTGATCGACCTAAAAATGGTCATTTTTCAAACGGTCTTAAAATTTGATGAAATTAGTTTTGTTAGGACCGTCCGTCAATACGAAGCTAGAAATAATTTTTCTGGAATTTTTGGTGTAACACACCGTAATTCTGTTAATATTAATATTCACAAATCAAAGAATAACTAATCTCAGATGTGAGAATTATGGGAAACGGGTTGCGCCATTGTGTTCATCTCTGAATTCTGGTTGAAATAGAGTACGAGTTTGCATGATTTGGACTTCGTATGAAGGAGATATGGCCATCGGAAGTTTCAGAAAATTCAAAATTCAAAATTCGAAGTCAAACAGGCTAGGCGGGAAATTTCCCGCCCAGCACCCCAGGTCGACTGGATAGTCGACACCCCCAGGACCAGGTCGACTGCGCAGTCGACCTGGGTGTCGACCTGGTCCAGTTGGCCAGGTTTTGGCAGAGCCCAATCTTGAGTTGCTGATGTGTCTTTAGGGCTGAGTTGGCTAATTTAACGGTTCAGGTTAGTTCTGAGTTGATCTGACGGTCTAAATAAATCCTAAACTCTATATATACCTAGGTAGTCTCTCACTCTAAAATCACATGAAAAATAGAATAGCCGTCGCCATGCCATCGCCATGGAACTCAGTGTAGCCGCCGCCAACTAAGAAGGAAGAAAGCTAATCAAAACTCTAATTCTACTCAACTCTAAAGAAAATCAAGACTCTCTTTCTTTTCTAATTGTGAGTATGATGATTTTAATAAGATTATTAGCAAACAAATTAGATTAAGTTGTGATATGGATTATAAGAGGATGGTGTGAATTATTGATTATATATGTTGTAAATCTTATGCTATCATGTATGTTGTAAATCCTATGTTATGTGATGATGATGTTATATATGTTGAAAGTTTCTATGCTAAGTTGCGATGTTACAAAGTCATGATGTTATTATTTATGTTATAGTTAGCTTATGCTTGATCAAATCATGATGTTGATTATATATATATATTTGGGCTATGATGATTCACGTGATAAATCACATGTACCTATGCAAGTTTAGATTGATTAGTATGTATAATCTCACATATCCTATGACATCTATTTAGATCTAAAATTAGGTTATAACATGTGTGAGTTCTATGGGTTAGATGCTAGTTTTCACCGTCATTATGTTGAATAAACCACATATGCAAGTTTATACATGAAATTGGATTATGATCATATTATGTAAATTGTGACATTTTACCAAACAAGTTGACACCTTTGGATCCATGACATGTGTAGTTTTATGCAAGTTTCACCCCTATTATGATTAGATCTATTTTATTTGTCAATATGTTGGGATAATTTATCTTTGTGCTATGAGTTAGACTATTCGAGTCTAACGTATATTTTGCGTTGAATAAGCGAACGTATAACGTGGGGTAGGGGTAATATTAAGGATTTAATATTAAGAAATTGGGATGCAATTGATATGATTTTGCATACCATAAGTGGATAGCCATAATTGAGTCAATTATGGGCATCATTAAAATTGGAATTAATTAATGATTTGAATAGGGATATATTTAAAATTAAGGTAAAAGATTATAAGTGTTAATCAATGCTTAGGACACGAGGTTGGACTCGTTTGTGATGTAAAACTGCTCGGACCCGCCCGGCAAATCCAGTAGTTACAAATGTCAGCCCAATGTGAGAGGTCCTAGGCCCAAATTAAAGCATAACAATTGTAAAGACACGAGGTTAGACTCTTTTATGGTGTAAGACTGCCCGGACCCGCCCAGCGAATCCAGCTGCCATAAATGCCAGTCTAATGTGAGAGGTCTTTATGAGGTTATGGCCTGAATGAATTAAGAAATACTTAACTAGATAAACGTGTGAAGTGGGACATGGGGGTTAAGTAGGTGCATTGGGTGGCATGAGGAATCTAGTGGGTGCCTTTAGTGGCATTTGAAATACAATTAGTAAGACTTAACCAAACACACATGTAAATGAATATGACTAAGAAGAGGGTTAAGTGGGATATACTAGTGGGGACAAGCTTAGGTAGATAGCTTGTGGGGGGCCATTTCAACCAGTAACCCAAACGTATCTTTGTGGGCTCGACCCAAGTCGAGGACGGGACACGCATACTGGGCTTGACTATAAGAGGCCAAACGGGTTAGCGGTGGCAACGCAAGTCCAACGGGTTTCATATGCGTGTGTGGACCCGGGCTGGTAGGTAAGATGTTGCATCGTGTAGGTATAAGCCGTGCATCCTCAAGTTTTATCGGGTTGCCACTTTAGGGGAGTGATACACCCCACTGTGGGGCCAGCACGGGTATCTACGAGTAGGGAGCCGATCGAAAGTGGGTAGTGGGGTACACCTAGCGGGGATAGGGGCAGGCGACACCTATGTAGTCAGCTAGGGTACACAAAGCTATTTATATAATTTCTAAGTTCGGTAAGTGGGATCATCCTTTAAGGTGACTGGTGTGGTGCAGTGTAGTAATTATTCGTTAGTAATTAGGTGTGCCTTTAACGTTATCTTTATCTGCTCTTCCATACCCAATAGTTCATAGACATTTCCTTATTTTCCAGCTTGTGCCTCAGTCTAATTATTTTGGTAATAGTATTGTTAGAATTATCATACTCGCCAGACTTTATGTCTGACCCCCTCCATTTCTATCTTCCCCCCCCCCCCTCCAGGCCCTTAGGGTGGGCCCAGCTCTAGCGGAGTTTGATTGGATTGCTTTATCTCTCTTTTGGAATGCTTTGACCGCTGATGTAACACCCCACACCCGCTATGGTCACTCGCTAAGGGAATGCAATAACATCGGTGGAGTATTTTAAGTGAATATAGAACAGAAAATTTACAACAAGACAGATATAAGTAATACTTGAAAATTTTAAAACATCATTTCATTGCAACGGAAAGTAAAACATGTTTGGTTACATCACAAAACCATAATAAGAGTCAAGTACAAAATATCCATCCTGATAAATAAAAGTACATAATCCCAATACATGAACTGATAGCCATAAAAGAAAGGGTAAGCTGAGCTCTACATCTATGGTCCAAGCTCCAAAAGAGAATAAAGCAGCCTGATCAAAGCCCACTGGTACTGGGCCCACTCTGATAACCTGAGGGTTGGGGAAAAAAAGATAAAAACAACGGGGTCAGACATAAGTCTGAGCGAGTCCTATAACTTTAACAATACGATCATTAAAGTAACCAGAGAAGACATAAGCTTGATATACGGTGTCGTCTGGGGATGAATGGCTACACTAAGCAGCTTGGTAGACTTAGGATAAACTAAGAAACATAAAGATGCATCTACCCTTCCAAAGGTAAATTACTAAACTGCACCACACCAGTCATTCCTAACTTAAAGGTTGATCCCACCCATGGACTTATAAAATTAACTTAATAGTTCTCGCGTACCCCTAGGTGATTGAGTAGACGCCACAGGGCCCTACAATCCACTAGGTGTACACACTACTCCCCATTCGATCGGCTCCCTAACGTAGATACCCGTGCTGGCCCCACCGTGGGGTGTACCATTCCCCAACGTGGCAACCTGATAAAACTAACGGTGCACGGCTTATATCTACACGATGCAACAACGTCTTATTTACCAGCCCGGGTCCACACACGCATATGAAACCCGTTGGTCATGCGTTGCCACCGCTAACCCATTTTGGCCTCTTATAGTCAAGCCCAGTATGCGTGTCCCGTCCTCGACATGGGTCGAGCCCACTAAGATACGTATGGGTTACTGGTTGAAATGGGCCCCCAGCACAAGCCATCCCCCTAAGCTTGGCCCACACACTAGTGTTTCCCACTTAACCCTTTAATCATGTTTAATTACATGTTTCATCTTGGTTAAGTATTTTATCATATTTTCTATTGGCAACCACTAGCAATTTCCACATACCACCCAAGGTACCCACTTAACCCCCATGCCCCACTACATGCTTATCTGGTTAAGTGTTTCTTAATTGATTAACACCGTAACCGTGTAAAGGACCCCTCACATTGGACCGTTATTTGTAGATGCCTGGTTAAGCCGGTAAACTCCGGGCAGTCTTACACTACAAACGGGTCCAACCTCGTGTCATTTACCCTTGTTACGTATTTAATTTATGATTAAGACCCCTCACATTGGACCGTCATTTGTAGATGCCTGGTTAAGCCGGTAAACTCCGGGCAGTCTTACACTACAAACGGGTCCAACCTCGTGTCTTAATCGATTAATTACTCCTAATTAATCACCCCCATAATTTGTGTTAATTATCATGTTTATTTTAGGAATATGGGTGCACCTAACTTAATAGGCAAATTCCCAACTCCAAAGTGTGGGTACACCTAACTTAATAGGAAAATTCCCAACACATAGTATGGGTACACCTAACTTAATAGGCAAATTCCCATACTATGTTCATTTATTTTATGTTATGCATAATTATATTAATTTCACACAATCCTATTAACATATGCATTTAATTAACCCCATCGTTCCCACGTAATTTCGTTCTCATGACATAACACATATAAAAGGTGTCAACTTGCATATGTATGAACATGTTTCAAAGGTGCCATCTTGCATATTAACAAACACATAACTTGCATATGAACTTGCATAACATGTCACATAACTTGCATATAATCTTGTATAACATGTCACATAACTTGCATATAATCTTGTATAACATGTCACATAACTTGCATATAATCTTGTATAACATGTCACATAACTTGCATATAATCTTGTATAACATGTCACATAACTTGCATATTAACTTGCATAACATGTTACATAAACTTACATATTAACAAATACATGACTTGCATATGAACTTGCATAATATGTCACATAACTTGCATATGAACTTGCATAACATGTTACATAACTTGCATATGAACTCATAAACTTGCATATGAACTTGCATAACATGTTACATACTTGCATATGAACTCATAAACTTGCATATGAAGAAACATACAACTTGCATAATTATCATACATGTAACTTGCATATTATCATACATGTAACTTGCATATTAACATATGATCACAAAGCACAAAACTTGCATAACCCACATACATTAGCAAACTAACATCAAGTCATATGACTTAAAACCCATTAATCCCCAAACAAAACCATATGATCTCATCATATCTCATCTACTTAGTTTAGCAATTGATCATTAGAGTGATAGAAACTCACAACTAGCCAATTTGCACTCCAAATGAAGAAGATTAAGATGCTTAGAATGGATTAGAGGTTGATTAGAGAGTGATTAGCTTGCAACCCTCTTCATAAATTAGTGGAGGCTCCTTCTAAGATTTAATTTGGCGGCATGTAGCCCTCAATTCTATTTTTAGTATGGATTAGGGTAGGTTTAGGGTGTATTTATAGATTAGGTGAGTGTTTTAGGCCCTTAGATTAACCCTAAATTAGATTAGGACCCTTAGATTTCGGAACCTTCCAGAAACCAGCCCTAAGACCAAGCCCAAACCCCAAACTGGTGCATCCAACCACAGAACTCTCTAGAAACTGTGCAGGTTCCCTATCCCGACATGGGCGCACTTCCCAAGTGCGCCAGTATATTTTTGTGCTGGCGCACTTCACAAGTGCGCCAGTGCATTTCTGGCCTGTTTCGGGTTTTTCTGCCTAACTTCGTTCGTCCATATCTCTTTCATACGGTACCCGTTTTACGCAAACTCGGACTCTATTTCGCGTATTTTTCCGAGACGAACGCAATGACGCAGCCCGTTTCCCCTGATTCTCACATCTGAGATTAATTATACTTTAATTACTAACCATTAGTGTTAATTGAAATTCGGGGTGTTACATTCTCCCCTACTTAAAGGATTTCGTCCTCGAAATCTCTAAGTCAAGAAGAACGTATCCTACCAACCAAACAACCATCTACTAAACCATCAACCACAAGCAACCATTATCCTTAGAAACTTCTAATGATGTATGAACATATGCAGAAAGTGTGTGTATATGTCCGTATACTAATGCAAAATCAGGCGGTCTACTGATTCAGTCGACCTCCTTAATGCAAACCATGATAGTGCCATGCATCCAATATGTATGCGAAACCCTATTGACACATACAATTTTTATATGCGTGCACAACCATACACAAAAATGCATCATCCACATGATAACACAGCCATGATACATCCATCAATCTAACTACCACATCCATTTATGCGATATGCAACATGAAGTGACTGAGCCGATCTAGTGCCTAATGTGTGTGTATATGCATCCACGAGCAACCACTAGCAAACAATTGCATCCACATGCATCCATCAACCATAACATGTTTCAAACACATGTTTCAACCATAGGCTTTACCCTATCTAAAGGTCATAGGTACTAGCGAGAGGATATACTAAAGATAAGATAAGTACTAGACAAGCGATAAAGGAGAAGTTAAAAGACATACTCTCAAAAAGAAATGGGTACAAAGAACGCATCTTCGCTTCCGTCTCCCAAGTATCATTGCCCTCGTCTTCTCCCCATTGCACTTTAACTAGCTGAACTTCTCTGTTCCTCAACTTCCTAGTTTCTGACCCAAGGATGCGAGTAGGAGCTCGTCGAATCGTCGCATCACGCTCTACCTCTACATCTCTAAGCAAGCTCGACTCTACCACCTCTGCGGTCTCATGTAAGCACTTCCTCAAATGTGATACATGGAATACATCATGAACACCACTAAGTCTGTCGGGCAACTCCACCCTATATGCCATCCGTCCAATCCTTTCCTTAATAGGAAACGGCCCAACAAACCTCGGTGCTAACTTCCCAACGGACCCAAAGCGAACAACATTTCTCAACGGAGATACTTTGACAAAAACCATGTCCCCAACCTCAAACTCAAGATCCGTCCTTCTCCGATCCGCATAAGATTTCTGTCTATCTTGCGCTTCCTTCATCCTTCTTCGAATCAAATCAATCTTCTCTGAAGTCTCTCTAACCATATCTGGCCCAAGCAAGATCTTATCCGTAGATTCCCACCAACATGTAGGAGATCGACAAGGACTTCCATAAAGAGGTTCGAAAGGTGCCATGCCAATACTAGACTGAAAGCTGTTATTGTATGCGAACTCCAGCAAAGGAAGATGTTCTTCCCATGTACCTCCAAAATCCAAGATACAAAGCCTCAAGAGATCTTCTAAGATACGGTTCACCCTCTCGGTCTGACCGTCCATCTGAGGATGATATGCGGTGCTCAAACACAACTGAGTCCCTACCGCCTCTTGCAAACTTCTCCAAAACTCACTAGTGAAGATAGGATCTCGATCACTCACAATGCTGGATGGTACGCCATGCAATCTAACAATCTCTCTAACATAGACTGAAGCAAGCCATGGAGCGGTCCTCTTACTCTTCACGGGTATAAAATGGGCACTCTTGGTAAGTCTGTCTACCACAACCCAAATTCCCGTATTGCCCTTCCTCGATCTCGGTAACCCATCGATGAAATCCATCGAGACACTATCCCACTTCCATTGCGGAACTTCCAATGGGTGTAGCAACCCACCGGGTTTCCTTTGCTCCGCTTTAACTTGTTGGCACACTAAGCATCTAGCCACATACTCGGCCACATCTTTCTTCATACCGGCCCAGAAGAAAACTCTCTTCATGTCTTGGTACATTTTGTCTCCACCGGGATGAATAGTCATCCTTGAATGATGTTCATCATCCAAAATAGCCTTCTTCAAACCCTCATCTTGCGGTACACAAAGTCTACCGTCTCTATGCAACCATCCCCTATCATCTATGGTGTATCTACCCAAATGGCTGGACGACTCCCCCCTTATAAGCTTCTTTACCAACTTAACCAACTGTGGGTCGTCTCGCTGAGCCTCGCCAATCCATCCCAAAAGAGTAGGTCTAACCTCCAAGGATGCTAACAAACCAGGTACAAAGTCAACAGAAGGTCTGAAGTCGAACAAAGAAAGAAACTCCAAGCTTCGCCGTTCCACGAACAATGGACTCAAAGATAGCCTTTTTCTACTCAAGGCGTCCGCCACCACGTTACCCTTGCCAGGGGTATACGCTATCTCGAAATCATAGGATGCTAAGAACTCCATCCACCTTTGCTGTCTTAAGTTAAAATCCTTCTGAGAGAATAAGTACTTCAATGATTTATGGTTAGTGAACAACTCGAATCTCTCACCAAGAAGATAATGGCGCCAAGACTTAAGTGCGAAAACAATCGCGGCCAACTCTAGATCATGGGTAGGGTAATTCTTCTCATGCACTCTCAATTGCCTCCCTCCATAGGCTATTGCCCTTCCCTCATGCATCAAGACTGCGCCTAATCCTGTCCCACAAGCATCGGTATAAACAACAAACGGCTTACTCTCATCTGGAAGCACAAAACTGGAGCGGTGGTCAAAGCTCTCTTTAACCGTCGGAAAGCATCATCACAATCTACGTCCCATGAGAAAACCAGATTCTTCTTCGTCAAGCGGGTTAATGGGGCTGATATCTTCGCGAAGTCTTTGATGAACTTCCTATAATATCCTGCCAACCCCAAGAAACTTCTTACTTCGGTAGCATTTCTAGGAACTTTCCAATCCTGGATAGATACTATCTTTGCGGGATCCACAGCTATCCCTTCCTTAGAGACCACATGCCCTAAGAATCGCACTTCTCTTCTCCAAAAATGACATTTAGAGAATTTAGCTTTAAGACTATGTGCTCGAAGAGTCTCCAACACTTCTCTGAACACTCTACTCATCAGATCAACAAAGTATGCAGGGGCGTTTGTCAACCCAAATGGCATCACAAGCCACTCATAAAAACCATCCGGAGTCCGGAAAGCAGTCTTCTCTATACTGTCCTCCGCCACTCTCAACTGATGAAACCCTGTAGCTAAGTCCATCTGCGAAAACACTGAGGCGCCAACCAACTGATCAAAAAGATCATCTATCCTCGGTAATGGGTGTCTATTCTTCTTCGTGAGCTTATTAAGTTCTCTATAATCCACACAAAGTCTGAGGGACCCATCCGCCTTCGTGGCAAACACTACTGGAGCTCCCCACTCCGATATACTTCGCCTTATGAACCCCTTCTCAAGCAACTCCCCTACTTGCTTATGAAGTTCTCTTCTCTCACGAGGAGCCATGTGGCGCACTGGCAAAGACACTGGTTTGGCATTATCCACCAAATAAATTCGGAAATCTATCTCTCGCTTCGGAGGCAAACCCTTCACCTCTTCAAACACATCCGAGTATTCCCGGACCACTCTAACAGATCGCAAACTCTCGACCGACGTGTCAAGCGATTCTAGATAACTTAGCATAACAGATTCCATGGGATTACAAGAGATCTCGAGAGTGTTACCCAAGCGGGTCATAAGCCTAACAACTCTCCCTTCAAAATCAAGAACGGCACCCCTACTGGATAACCAGTCCATGCCCAAAACTAACCCATAGCTCGTGAAGCCCAAAAAGCATCACATCTACTCTCAACGCTAAGTATAGCAACTTTCAAACCCAAACACTTCATGGAGCCCCAATTGGGTTTGAAACAACTAAGGGATCATCTACTAACTGGTGTCTAAGTGCAGTGACTCAACTAACAATGATGAGATAAACGAACTCGATGCGTCAGAATTAAATAAAGTTCGAATCGGATAATAAAGAAATCCAAATTCCAACCTAGACGGTCTATCCCCATTTGGTACCCTAGTCGTGAGGGAATACAACTACCCTCTAGGATATTCCGTACCTTGCCCTTGCCTCTTTGGACAATCCTAATAAGGTGTCCTATTCCTCCCAAAAGGATAACTACTCGCCTTCTTCATCCCATTCTCCACTCGTAACCTCCCTCCAATGAGGTTTCATCCTTCATTAACCAAACAACTATTTGAGCCTTCCTCCCTTCGTCTATCCAATAGATACCTACCAGTCCTCCTCCTTCTTGAACCAACTTCTAATCTGACTAACGTCTAAGTCCCTTGAAGTGGTTTTCCATTCTTATCTATCTTAGAAAGGTCATCTATACGCGGAGGGGAAACTCAAAACGAGAGAGGAAGAGATTCAAAACGGAGAATTCGAAAGATATAGATATGGCTATTGGGGATTATGCTTTTCTTTCAAAAACTTTTCTTTTAAAAGACATGTTTTTGAAAATACTCCTTTCAAAAATATTCTTAGAAAATAGTTTTTCTAAAAAAATTATCTGTTCTGGTAACCTTAAGCTCTGATACCACGTGTAACACCCCACACCCGCTATGGTCACTCGCTAAGGGAATGCCATAACATCGGTGGAGTATTTTAAGTGAATATGGAACAGAAAAATTACAACAAGACAGATATAAGTAATACTTGAAAATTTTAAAACATCATTTTATTGCAGCGGAAAGTAAAACATGTTTGGTTACATCACAAAACCATAATAAGAGTCAAGTACAAAATATCCATCCTGATAAATAAAAGTACATAATCCCAATACATGAACTGATAGCCATAAAAGAAAGGGTAAGCTGAGCTCTACATCTATGGTCCAAGCTCCAAAAGAGAATAAAGCAGCCTGATCGAAGCCCACTCGTACTGGGCCCACTCTGATAACCTGAGGGTTGGAAAAAAAAGATAAAAACAACGGGTCAGACATAAGTCTGAGCGAGTCCTATAACTTTAACAATACGATCATTAAAGTAACCAGAGAAGACATAAGCTTGATATACGGTGTCGTCTGGGGATGAATGGCTACACTAAGCAGCTTGGTAGACTTAGGATAAACTAAGAAACGTAAAGACGCATCTACCCTTCCAAAGGTAAATTACTAAACTACACCACACCAGTCATTCCTAACTTAAAGGTTGATCCTACCCATGGACTTATAAAATTAACTTAATAGTTCTCGCGTACCCCTAGGTGACTGAGTAGACGCCACAGAGCCCTACAATCCACTAGGTGTACACACTACTCCCCATTCGATCGGCTCCCTAACGTAGATACCCGTGCTGGCCCCACCGTGGGGTGTACCATTCCCCAACGTGGCAACCTGATAAAACTAACGGTGCACGGCTTATATCTACACGATGCAACAACGTCTTATTTACCAGCCCGGGTTCACACACGCATATGAAACCCGTTGGTCATGCGTTGCCACCGCTAACCCATTTTGGCCTCTTATAGTCAAGCCCAGTATGCGTGTCCCTTCCTCGACATGGGTCGAGCCCACTAAGATACTATGGGTTACTGGTTGAAATGGGCCCCCAGCACAAGCCATCCCCCTAAGCTTGGCCCACACACTAGTGTTTCCCACTTAACCCTTTAATCATGTTTAATTACATGTTTCATCTTGGTTAAGTATTTTATCATATTTTCTATTGGCAACCACTAGCAATTTCCACATACCACCCAAGGTACCCACTTAACCCCCATGCCCCACTACATGCTTATCTGGTTAAGTGTTTTTTAATTGATTAACACCGTAACCGTGTAAAGGACCCCTCACATTGGACCGTCATTTGTAGATGCCTGGTTAAGCCGGTAAACTCCGGGCAGTCTTACACTACAAACGGGTCCAACCTCGTGTCATTTACCCTTGTTACGTATTTAATTTATGATTAAGACCCCTCACATTGGACCTTCATTTGTAGATGCCTGGTTAAGCCGGTAAACTCCGGGCAGTCTTACACTACAAACGGGTCCAACCTCGTGTCTTAATCGATTAATTACTCCTAATTAATCACCCCCATAATTTGTGTTAATTATCATGTTTATTTTAGGAATATGGGTGCACCTAACTTAATAGGAAAATTCCCAACTCCAAAGTGTGGGTACACCTAACTTAATAGGCAAATTCCCAACACATAGTATGGGTACACCTAACTTAATAGGCAAATTCCCATACTATGTTCATTTATTTTATGTTATGCATAATTATATTAATTTCACATAATCTTATTAACATATGCATTTAATTAACCTCATCGTTCCCACGTAATTTCGTTCTCATGACATAACACATATAAAAGGTGTCAACTTGCATATGTATGAACATGTTTCAAAGGTGCCATCTTGCATATTAACAAACACATAACTTGCATATGAACTTGCATAACATGTCACATAACTTGCATATAATCTTGTATAACATGTCACATAACTTGCATATAATCTTGTATAACATGTCACATAACTTGCATATTAACTTGCATAACATGTTACATAAACTTACATATTAACAAATACATGACTTGCATATGAACTTGCATAATATGTCACATAACTTGCATATGAACTTGCATAACATGTTACATAACTTGCATATGAACTCATAAACTTGCATACGAACTTGCATAACATGTTACATACTTGCATATGAACTCATAAACTTGCATATGAAGAAACATACAACTTGCATAATTATCATACATGTAACTTGCATATTATCATACATGTAACTTGCATATTAACATATGATCACAAAGCACAAAACTTGCATAACCCACATACATTAGCAAACTAACATCATGTCATATGACTTAAAACCCATTAATCCCCAAACAAAATCATATGATCTCATCATATCTCATCTACTTAGTTTAGCAATTGATCATTAGAGTGATAGAAACTCACAACTAGCCAATTTGCAGTCCAAATGAAGAAGATTAAGATGCTTAGAATGGATTAGAGGTTGATTAGAGAGTGATTAGCTTACAACCCTCTTCATAAATTAGTGGAGGCTCCTTCTAAGATTTAATTTGGCGGCATGTAGCCCTCAATTCTATTTTTAGTATGGATTAGGGTAGGTTTAGGGTGTATTTATAGATTAGGTGAGTGTTTTAGGCCCTTAAATTAACCCTAAATTAGATTAGGACCCTTAGATTTCGGAACCTTCCAGAAACCGGCCCTAAGACCAAGGCCAAACCCCAAACTGGTGCAGCCAACCACAGAACTCTGTAGAAACTGTGCAGGTTCCCTGTCCCGACATGGGCGCACTTCCCAAGTGCGCCAGTGTATTTTTGTGCTGGCGCACTTCACAAGTGCGCCAGTGCATTTCTGGCCTGTTTCGGGTTTTTCTGCCTAACTTCGTTCGTCCATATCTCTTTCATACGGTACCCGTTTTATGCAAACTCGGACTCTATTTCGCGTATTTTTCCGAGATGAACGCAATGACGCAGCTCGTTTCCCCTGATTCTTACATCTGAGATTAATTATACTTTAATTACTAACCATTAGTGTTAATTGAAATTCGGGGTGTTACAGCTGAAGTAAAGTCCAGCTTGTTGTCTTCTTTAATGGCTATTTATGTAACGGGGTTATGTATTTTGTTTTATCAAGATGAATATTGTACTTGACTCTGATTTATGGTTTTATGATGTAACAAACATGTTTAATTTCCGATGCAATGAAATAAAGTTTTTAGATTTCCAAGTACTACTTATTATCTGTCTTATTGTAATTTTTCTGTTCTATATTCACTTAAAACCTCCATGGAAGTTAATGCATTCCCTTTGTGAGTGACATCAATGGACGTGCGGTGTTACATGTGGTATCAGAGCCAGGTTACCAGAACAGATAAATTTTTTAGAAAAACTATTTTTCTAAAGTATTTTTGGAAGAAGTGTTTTCAAAAACATGTCTTGATGAGTAATTTAAAGAGGAAAGTTTTTAAGAAAAACATAATCCCCAATAGCTATATCCTTATCTTTCGAATTCTCCATTTTGAATCTTTCCTTTTTCGTTTCAGCATGGCTGAAGATCTTAACCTTCCGGAGAGTGTAACGATACCAGGATGGTATAGGAGGTTATTAGAGGCTAGGGCCGCTGCAGGTTCAGCCAATGTTCCTCCACCACCAGTTGCACCCGCTCCTCCTCCTCCTCCTCCTCGCGTTGATACTTTTGCAAAGACGTGCAAGGAATTTAAGGCTATGGGTGGAAAACCTTTTCAAGGGTCAGAAACGTTTGTGGAAGCTAGAGATTGGCTTAAGGAGGTGGAAGAATTGCTAGAAATCTTTGAAGTAGAAGAATGTAGGAAAGTCAAATTAGCAGCTTGGTTAATGAAGGGAGAGGCCTCGTTTTGGTGGGAGGTCACTAATGGGGAGCGTCCTGTTGACTCTTGGGTGGATTTCAGACGTAGGTTTGAGGCGAAGTTTCTCTCAAGGGCAGAAGAGAATCTATATATGGAAAGGTTCTTGACATTAAAGCAAGGAAGCTCATCAGTGAAAGAATATGTCAACAAATTTAATCAGTTAGCAAGGTTTGGCTTGGACTTAGTGAACACGCCGTAGAAGAAGGCTCTGAGGTTCGTTAAAGGCTTGAATGAGCCGTTGCAAGGGTTGGCTATGACCCACATCCCTATGGGGGTCACCTTTGAGAAGCTAGTAGACATGGCACTCATGCACGAGGAGAAAGGCACTAATGCTAATAAGGCACCCGAGAAGAAAGGGGATCAGAATAAACCACAACAGCAAAACAAGAAGGGTGGTAAAGACAATAATGGAAAAGGAAAGAAAAGATGCTTTAACTGTGGGACACCAGGCCATCTCAGCAAGGATTGCAGAAAGAAAAAGAAGACTGGCTGTTTTCACTGTGGTGAAGCGGGACATCTAGTGAAGGACTGCCCAAAGAAGGGACAGAGGGCAGGGTCTACCTCGGGAGGACAGGTGCAGGCTCTTATGGCACCAGGGCAGGCAAGGGGACAAGTTCAGGCTCTCGCGGTCCCACCGCTGCAAGAACGAGGTAGAACCATTTCTGTTGAAAGCTTAGTTTCTCTGTTTGATCATCCTGTCCGTACCTTATTCGATTCGGGCGCATCGCATTCGTTTATCTCTACATCATTTGTTGAATCACTGCACTTAAACAACAGTTTAGTAGAGGATCCCTTAGTTGTTTTGAATCAAATTGGGGGCTTAGCTTATTTGTCCATGATATGTTTGGATTTGAAAATTTCTATACTTAGCGTTGAGTTTAGATGTGATGCTTATGTTTTGGGCTTCACGGGCTATGGGCTAATTTTAGGAATGGATTGGTTATCCAGAAATGGGGTCGTTCTTGATTGTGAAAGGAGAGTAGTTAGGCTCATGACTCGCCTTGGTAACGCTCTCGAAATCTTTTGTAATCCCATAAATTCCGTTATGCTAAGTTATCTAGAATCGCTTGACGCGTCTGTGGAGAATCTACGATCTGTTAGAGTGGTCCGAGAATACTCGGATGTGTTTGAGTAGGTGAAGGGCTTGCCTCCGAAGCGGGAGATAGATTTTCGAATATATCTTGTGGATAATGCAAAACCAGTATCTTTGCCAGTACGCCACATGGCTCCTCATGAAAGGAGGGAACTCAATAAGCAAGTGAAGGAGTTGCTTGAGAAGGGGTTCATAAGACGTAGTATATCGGAGTGGGGTGCTCCAGTAGTATTTGCCACGAAGGCGGATGGGTCCCTTAGATTGTGTGTGGACTATAGAGAACTTAATAAGCTTACTAAGAAGAACAGACACCCACTGCCGAGGATTGACGATCTCTTCGATCAGTTAGTTGGCGCCTCAGTGTTTTCGCAGTTGGACTTAGCCATTGGTTTCCATCTGTTGAGAGTGGCTGAGGATAGCATAGACAAGACTGCCTTTAGGACCCCGGACGGTTTCTATGAATGGCTAGTGATGCCCTTCGGTTTGACAAACGCCCCCGCATACTTTGTTGATTTGAAGAGTAGGGTGTTTAGGGAGTACCTTAATAAATTCGTGGTGGTCTTTGTAGACGACATCTTGATCTTTTCTAAGAATGAAGAAGAGCATGCCCTACATCTTAGGGAAGTGTTGGAGACTCTACGAGCGCGTAACCTTAAAGCTAAATTTACTAAGTGTCACTTCTGGAGAGAGGAAGTACGGTTCTTAGGGCACGTGGTTTTTAAAGAAGGGATAGTTGTGGATCCCGCGAAGGTGGTGGCCATCCAAGATTGGAAGGTCCCTTAAAATGCTACCGAAGTAAGGAGTTTCTTGGGGTTGGCTGGCTACTATAGGAAGTTTATCAAAGACTTTGCAAAAATATCAGCTCCATTGACACGCCTGACGAAGAAGAACCTAGTCTTCGCGTGGGACGTAGATTGTGATGATGCGTTCCAACGTTTAAAGAGAGCTTTGACTTCAGCCCCAGTCTTAGTGCTGCCAGACGGGAGTAAGCCATTTACTGTTTATACTGATGCTTGTAGGACAGGACTAGGCGCATTCTTAATGCAAGAGGGAAGGGTAATAGCCTATGGTGGAAGGCAGTTAAGGGTGCATGAAAAAAATTACCCTACACATGACCTAGAGTTAGCCGCAATTGTTTTCGCGCTTAAGTCTTGGCGTCATTACCTTCTTGGCGAGAAATTCGAATTGTTCACTGACCACAAATCTTTAAAATACTTATTCTCTCAGAAGGACTTGAACTTAAGGCAGCAAAGGTGGGTGGAATTCTTAGCGTCCTACGATTTTGAAATAACATATACCCGTGGCAAGGGTAACGTAGTGGCAGACGCCTTAAGTAGGAAAAGGTTGTCCTTGTGTCCGTTGTTTGTTGAGCGGTGAAACTTAGAATTCATCTCTATGTTTGACTTTAGACCTTCCGTTGACTTTGTACCCAGTTTGTTAGCATCCTTGGAGGTCAGACCTATGCTTTTGGGATGGATTGGTGAGGCACAGCGAGACGACCCACAGTTGGTTGAGTTAGTAGAAAAGCTCAAAAGAGGGGAGTCATCAAGCCATCTCCGTAGGTATACCCTAGATGATAAGGGTTGGTTACGTAGGGATAATAGACTTTGTGTACCACGAGACGAGGACTTGAGGAATACTATTCTTGATGATGCACATCATTCGAAGATGACCATTCATCCCAGCGGGGACAAGATGTACAAAGACATGAAGCGAGTTTTCTTTTGGGCCGGTATGAAGAGGGATGTGGCCGAGTATGTCGCTAGATGCTTGGTGTGCCAACAAGTAAAAGCAGAGCAAAAGAAACCCGGTGGGTTGCTTCACCCATTGGAGGTTCCGCAATGGAAGTGGGATAATGTCTCGATGGATTTTGTGGATGGATTACCAAGATCAAGGAAGGGTAATACGGGGATTTGGGTTATAGTAGACAGACTTACTAAAATCGCCTATTTCATTCCCGTGAAGAGTAAGAGGACTGCTCCATGGTTAGCTTCTGTATACGTTCGAGAGATAGTTCATTTTCATGGTGTTCCTTCTAGCATAGTAAGCGACCGTGATCCTATCTTCACTAGCGAATTTCGGAAGAGCTTGCAAGAGGCGGTAGGGACTCAGTTATGTTTGAGCACCACATATCATCCTCAGACGGACGACCAGACTGAGAGGGTGAATCGCATTCTAGAGGATCTTTTGAGGCTATGTATCCTAGACTTTAGGGGTACATAGGAAGAGCATCTTCCGTTGGTGGAGTTTGCATATAATAACAGCTTTCAATCTAGCATTGGCATGGCACCTTTCGAAGCTCTTTATGGACGACCTTGTCGTTCACCTACATGTTGGTGGGAATCTACGGATAAGATCTTACTTAGGCCCGATATGATTAGAGAGACTTCAGAAAAGATCGACTTGATTCGAAGGAGGATGAAGACGATGCAAGATAGGCAGAAATCTTATGCAGACAAAAGGAGTACAGATCTTGAGTTTGATGTTGGGGACATGGTCTTTATCAAAGTGTCTCCATTACGGAATGTTGTTCGCTTTGGGTCCTTTGGGAAATTAGCACCAAGGTTCGTAAGGCCGTTTCCTATTAAGGAGAAGATTGGACAGATGGCGTATAGAGTGGAGTTGCCTGAGAGGCTTAGTGGTGTACACGACGTATTCCATGTGTCACATTTGAGGAAGTGCTTGCACGAGACCGCGGAGGTGGTAGAGCCGAGCTTGCTTAGAGAGGTGGAGATAGAGCGTGATGCAACGAGCTCCTACATGTATTCTTGGGTCGGAGATCAAGAATTTGAGGAATCGAGAGGTCAGACTAGTCAAAGTGCAATGGGGAGATGATGAGAACAACGCTACTTGGGAGACAGAAGCAAAGATGCGTTCATTGTACCCTTTCCTTTTTGAGGGTATGTCTTTTAATTTCTCCTTTATCGCTTAGCTTGTACTTATCTTATCTTTAGTATGTCCTCTCGCTAGTATCTTTGACCTTTAGTTGGGATAATCCTATGGTTGAAACGTGTGTTTGAGACATGTTATGTATGATGGATGCAAAGTGGATGAAAGTGTTTGCTAGTGGTTGCTCGTGGATGCATATACACACACTTTAGGCACTAGATCGGCTCAGTCACTTCATATTGCATATTGCATATATATGGATGTATTTAGTAAAATGGATGTATGAGGATTTTTTATCATATGGATGCTGCATTCAGATGATGACTGTGCACGCATATAGAGATAATATGTATCATTGAGGAACTTTTGCAGACATAATGGACGCATGGCACTATCATGATTTGCATTAAGGAGGTCAACTGAATCAGTGGACCGCCTGATTTTGCATTAGATATGGACATATACACACACTGTGCATTTAAACATGAAAGCATTAGAAGTCTATAAGGACAATGGATGCCTGTGTTTGATGGTTGAGTAGATGGACGATTGGATGTTAGGATATACATTCTTCTTGACTTGAAGATTTCAAGGTCGAAATCCTTTAAGGAGGGGAGAATGTAACACCCCGTAATTCTGTTAATATTAATATTCACAAATCAAAGAATAACTAATCTCAGACGTGAGAATTGTGGGAAATGGGTTGCGCCATTGTGTTCGTCTCGGAATTCTGGTTGAAATAGAGTCCGAGTTTGCATGATTTGGACTTCGTATGAAGGAGATATGGCTATCAGAAGTTTCAGAAAATTCAAAATTCAAAATTCGAAGTCAAACAGGCTAGGCGGGAAATTTCCCACCCAGCACCCCAGGTCGACTGGGGAGTTGACTGGGCAGTCGATACCCCCAGGACCAGGTCGACTGCGCAGTCGACCTGGGTGTTGACCTAGTCCAGTCGGCCAGGTTTTGGCAGAGCCCAATCTTGAGCTGCTGATGTGTCTTTAGGGCTGAGTTGGCTAATTTAACGGTTCAGGTTAGTTCTGAGTTGATCTGACGGTCTAAATAAATCCTAAACTCTATATATACCTAGGTAGTCTCTCACTCTAAAATCGCATGAAAAATAGGATAGCCGTCGTCATGCCATCGCCATGGAACTCAGTGTAGCCGCCGCCAACTAAGAAGGAAGAAAGCTAATCAAAACTCTAATTCTACTCAACTCTAAAGCAAATCAAGACTCTCTTTCTTTTCTAATTGTGAGTATGATGATTTTAATAAGATTATTAGCAAACTAATTAGATTAAGTTGTGATATGGATTATAAGAGGATGGTGTGAATTATTGATTATATATGTTGTAAATCTTATGCTATCATGTATGTTGTAAATCCTATGTTATGTGATGATGATGTTATATATGTTGAAAGTTTCTATGCTAAGTTGCGATGTTACAAAGTCATGATGTTATTATTTATGTTATAGTTAGCTTATGCTTGATCAAATCATGATGTTGATTATATATATGTTTGGGCTATGATGATTCACGTGATAAATCACATGTACCTATGCAAGTTTAGATTGATTAGTATGTATAATCTCACATATCCTATGACATCTATTTAGATCTAAAATTAGGTTATAACATGTGTGAGTTCTATGGGTTAGATGCTAGTTTTCACCATCATTATGTTGCATAAACCACATATGCAAGTTTATACATGAATTTGGATTATGATCATATTATGTAAATTGTGACATTTTACCAAACAAGTTGAAACCTTTAGATCCATGACATGTGTAGTTTTATGCAAGTTTCACCCCTGTTATGATTAGATCTATTTTATTTGTCTATATGTTGGGATAATTTATCTTTGTGCTATGAGTTAGACTATTCGAGTCTAACGTATATTTTGCGTTGAATAAGCGAACGTATAACGTGGGGTAGGGGTAATATTAAGGATTTAATATTAAGAAATTGGGATGCAATTGATATGATTTTGCATACCGTAAGTGGATGGCCATAATTGAGTCAGTCATGGACATCATTATAATTGGAATTAATTAATGATTTGAATAGGGGTATATTTAAAACTGGGGTAAAAGATTATAAGTGTTAATCAATGCTTAGGACATGAGGTTGGACTCGTTTGTGACGTAAAACTGCACGGACCCGCCTGGCAAATCCAGTAGTCACAAATGTCAGCCCAATGTAAGAGGTCCTAGGCCCAAATTAAAGCATAACAGTTGTAAAGACACGAGGTTAGACTCTTTTATGGTGTAAGACTGCCCGGACCCGCCCGACCAATCCAGCTGCCATAAATGCCAGTCTAATGTGAGAGGTCTTTATGAGGTTATGGCCTGAATGAATTAAGAAATGCTTAACCAGATAAACATGTGAAGTAGGACATGGGGGTTAAGTAGGTGCCTTGGGTGGCATGAGGAATCTAGTGTGTGCCTTTAGTGGCATTTGAAATACGATTAGTAAGACTTAACAAAACACACATGTAAATGAACATGATTAAGAAGAGGGTTAAGTGGGATATACTAGTGGGGACAAGCTTAGGTGGATAGCTTGTGGGGGCTCATTTCAACCAGTAACCCAAATGTATCTTTGTGGGCTCGACCCAAGTCGAGGACGGGACACACATACTGGGCTTGACCATAAGAGGCCAAACGGGTTAGCGGTGGCAACGCAAGTCCAACGGGTTTCATATGCGTGTGTGGACCCGGGCTGGTAGGTAAGACGTTGCATCGTGTAGGTATAAGCCGTGCATCCTCAAGTTTTATCGGGTTACCACTTTAGGGGAGTGATACACCCCACTGTGGGGCCAGCACGGGTATCTACGAGTAGGGAGCTGATCGAAAGTGGGTAGTGGGGTACACCTAGCGGGGATAGGGGCAGGCGGCACCTATGTAGTCAGCTAGGGGTACACAAATCTATTTATATAATTTCTAAGTTCGGTAAGTGGGATCAACCTTTAAGGTGACTGGTGTGGTGCAGTATAGTAATTATTCGTTAGTAATTAGGTGTGCCTTTAACGTTATCTTTATCTGCTCTTCCATACCCAATAGTTCATAGACATTTCCTTATTTTCCAGCTTGTGCCTCAGTCTAATTATTTTGGTAATAGTATTGTTAGAATTATCATACTCGCCAGACTTTATGTCTGACCCCCTCCATTTCTATCTTTCCCCCCTCCAGGTCCTCAGGGTGGGCCCAGCTCTAGCGGAGTTTGATTGGATTGCTTTATCTCTCTTTTAGAAAGCTTGGACCGCTGAAGTAAAGTCTAGCTTGTTATCTTCTTTAATGGCTATTTATGTAACGGGGTTATGTATTTTGTTTTATCAAGATGGATATTGTACTTGACTCTGATTTATGGTTTTATGATGTAACAAACATGTTTAATTTCCGCTGCAATGAAATAAAGTTTTTAGATTTCCAAGTACTACTTATTATCTGTCTTGTTGTAATTTTTCTGTTCTATATTCACTTAAAACCTCCATGGAAGTTAATGCATTCCCTTTGTGATTGACATTAATGGACGTGGGGTGTTACATTTGGGGTCCGTATGTGACCCCAGTAAATTGAAATGTACATCTAAAATTCAATATAATGATTTTAAATGTTAATTTAAATGAAAACTGACCGAAATGATCGAATCAGCTTAGGATACACATCCCATTGTGTTCGGAATGAGGGTAATTAGCTAGGGGCGATAGTCGGTGGGTTCGAGTTCGAAATAAAAAGTTGCTTTTTCAAATTAAAAATAAAATAAAATAAATATATATATATAATTATATAAGCCCCTACCCCATGTACTCTCTCCCCCACGACAGCTAAAAAAAATCAAATTTAGAAATAAAAAAAGGGGAGGGGACATCTCGATCGCGCAGCCCCCCTACGGCCGACGCCGCTCGCGCCCACCTCCCCTCCGACGATGGCGCCTCCGCCCAGACCCCCAATCGACGTCAGCAGCACCCCGTCTCCCCCTTCTCTCCCCTCCTCTCTCCCTCTTCAGTAAACCCACAACCAACCCTAAACCCCTAAATCGAGACAGCGCCGCCACCTGCCTGGAACCGCCTCCGACCTACCGACCACCTCGCGCCCTCCTCAGACCCCTCCGCCAGTTGTAGACCCCCTCCCCTTCCAAACGCTGTAAACTTTTCTTTTTATTATTTTAATTTATTTTAAATATTCAGTTCAGTTTAATTAAAAAGCAAGGTGTTTAAATTTCAGGTTTTTACAATGTATGTGGCATTGTTTTTGTAAATTAAAAACATGCTTTTTGTTAAGTTAAAGATGAGATTTTTATTCGAACAAAGATGAGATTTTTATTTGAATAAAGGTGAGATTTTTATTTAGTAAAGATGAAATTTTTATTCGAATAAAGATGAGATTTTTATTCGAACAAAGATGAGATTTTTATTTGAATAAAGGTGAGATTTTTATCTAGTAATTTTTTTTTTATTTTAGATAACCATACCAAAAGGTTTATATTTTTATATAGTAAAAGAATAGATTTTTAGAGGATAAAAATATAATTTTTATACAATGTAGAGAATAAAAATATGATTCTTATATAATGTAGAGAATAAAAATATAATTTTTATGTATGTAGAGAAGTAAAAATATAATTTTTATTATATTAATAGCAAGATAAAAATATGATTTTATCATGGAAGTAGCGGTGTAAAAGAGTGGTTTTACATATGTTGTAGAGAATATAAAAATATGATTTTTTATATATAGCGGCGAAATAAAAATATGATTTCTATTCTATAGAAAACGAAATAAACAAATGTGATTTTATATATATAATCGCCGAAAGAAAATGGGACTTTTATTTATAAAGATCGTTGTTTAAAAATAGGATTTATAACGCAAACCGTGTGAAACAGATTGCGATGGAACTGACTGATTCCAGGGCGTTCAGAAATAAAGAATGGAGGAGTGGAACCCTCGGTGAGAACTCCTCACTTTTATTTTAATTTCTAGTTTGAAGTATATACTAGGATGCAGACGGTGCTTAGTAGCACCCAACACCCGTCGTCCACAGACCATGGACGACTTGTTTGGTTTTGTTGTGTGGTGAAAACTAATTGCGATGTGGAATGAATGAAAATATATTCATGTGTTGAAATAAATTATTTATTGTTAAAAATATAAATTTTAACGTGAATGTGAATAAATAAATATTCATTTACAAATCGATCGATTTGTTTATGTACACCCATTTAAAGGATATTGATTGGGACGATAAATTTTACACGTCGCCCATCTGCACAAATAATATTCAGTGTTTGTGGATTGAAACCCCACACGGGTGTTGGGATGATAGTTGACGTACACTAATCCCAACTGTTTAGTGGTATGTCGATCGTTTGATTGACAGACTGTGTAAGCGTTAATTATTTATATTTAATGCTTTTGCAGTTGTGTGGTGCACTCTAGATGATGGTTGATTATTTATCGTTGCTATTATATACATGTGTTGTATGGAAATCCATATAATTAACATTATATGGTAATTGATTGGGCCTTAATCCAAATTGAAAAAAAAAAAGAATATAAATTCATGTGTTGAATAGAATGAAAATTCATGTGTTAAATAGAATAAAAATTCATGTGTTGAATAGAATGAAAATTCATGTGTTGAATAGAATATAAATTCATGTGTTGAAAAGAATGAAAATTCATGTGTTGAATAGAATGAAAATTCATGTGTTGAATAAAATAAATATTCATGTGTTGAATAGAATAAACATTCATGTGTTGAATAAAAGCCGTGTTGATTAGATTTACGCCATTTTGACGTGAACGATATTTATATCGATTTTATTCATTTTCAAAATGAATATTGAAAAGGAAGTGATTTCAAAATATAATGTTTTGAAAATATTATCATTTATAGATTAATGATATGGAATATTCAATTTTGATTAGAAATTGAATATGAAGTTGAAATCGTTTTGAAAACGAATTTAAAATGATTTATAAAATACGTTTTAAAAGGAAATTGATGAAATATATATAATATATTATATATATATATATAATGGCCTGAATAGAACGCGCCACGCCGCGGCCGTTCGCGAATTTTGACCATTGACTTTGATTGGATATTACGGGAGACCCGACTGTCGGATTCTCCTAAAACTGGAACCATTGGGTTTGTGTCGAAAAGAGCTTTCTAACGAATATTGGAGATTCGAAATCTAATGGTTAGATTTGGAATTATGTCCAAATCAAATTTGGAAAAGGTCGTTGTAAGTGCAGTTCGATGGCCGTTGATGGAAATCGACTGTACGGGCCTTGATAAAATTATTAAAAATAGTAATAATTTATGTAAAATCATAAGAAATGATTTGGAAAGAATTGCGATGAAAAACTCCATATTTGAAAAGATAAAAATAGTTTTTTATCGAAATGAACTAGTTTTGAACAAGAATTATAATTCTACTTATTTTTAAAATAAATAAAGTGGATTTGAAATGGTTTTGAAAATAACCAGAATTTCCAATATATAAAGTGGAAATGGATTTGAGTCGAAATGGTATTTGGAATATTTCGATGTTGGATTTCGTGATTATGTAGATATTGTTATGGAAATGTAACAACCCGAATTTTAATAACACGTTAAAACAAGAAATCAATGCAGAATTAAATTTTAAGATAAGAATCAGGGAAAACGGATTGCGCCATTGCGTTCGTCTCGGAATTTCTACATGAAATAGAGTCCAAGTTTTCGAAAATCGGAGTCCGTATGACCAAGATATGGCCAAAACAAGATTCAGCAGACTTTCTGGCAGACTGGACCCAGGTCGACTGTAATGTCGACTGCATAGTTGACCTGCCCCCCCCCCCCCAGGTCAACTGTAGTGTCGACCTCCCCCCTGTATAGGTCGACCTGGTCGGCCTGGTGTGGTCCAGAACCCATTTTTGAGGCCCGGGACGAGTTTTAATGATCCGGATGGGTTTTAGGGTTAATCCGATGGCTGAAATGAATTGCTACACCTATAAAATAACACCTAGACCTAGCCTAACTCACACAATTCATATGACACCAAAATGCTGCTAAAATCCCTCTTGAGCCATGGTCGCCGCCTCCAAATTAAAGCTTAAGCGTCCAAACTTGATTCAAAACAAAGATCAATGCTTCTACAACAAATTCAAGAGAATAGATCAATGACGCTGCAACGTTCTACGACAATTTCAGTTCTTAATTTGCTAGCCATGCTCTATAAGTTCTAGTTGCTTTCCGATTTAAATATTTAATTATAATGTGGTCATGAATTAAAGTGGAATTGGATTAAGTATGTTTATCGATCCATATCTATTCTTGTTTCTTCTTGGATCTTGGAAACTTTTCTATTTTCACTCTCATGTCTAGTTCATGATCTATTAAGCCTGTTGTAATCTTAATATGCCTGTGATGATGTTTTCTCTCCGATCTTATTTTGATGCAAAATTCTACCTTTCCCCTATTTGTTTTCTTTTGATGAACCTTGGTCAATTTCGTACCTAGGCCTAAACTGTGATTTGCGTGCGATTGAATACGGGGGAAATATTGGGATATTGCCTTATTGGTAAAATCGAAGGCATAATATGAAAACTGGATACTTGGGTATTATTGCCATTAACACGAAATTTGAATTTGGGTATCATCGTTATAATTAAAGTTTTGCTAGCTTGGGTAAATTGGGGTAAACATGGAATACATGTAGTTGGTATGAAACTTGACCTATGTAAAATATGGCAAGAATATTGATACATATATTTGGCTAAAAAATTGATCTATGTGAATTGGGCATAGCTTTGTAAACATGTAAACTATGAATCTTGATATATGTATAAAAAGGCATGAAACTTGGTATATATGTAAATTGTCTAAGATTAGGCATATATAAATTTAGCATACATGTAAATAGGCATGAACTGAACATATGTAAATTTGGTATGAATTGGGCATATGTAAAAATGACATGTAACCTAGAACTTGAGCATATGTTAATTATGTAAAATTTGGAGTAGAAACATATATAATAATTTATGACTTGGAGAAAGTTTAATATGAACGAGCCTAAGTTGGGTTTTGGGTAGTTGGTATGTATTGGACATCTAGAAGGCACGTAAGCATGCTTATGAACTTGAAACATGAATTGGTCATGAATATGAATCATTTACTTGATAATAGGCATAAGTGAAAACATGAAACTTGAACATGGACATGACATTAGATAACCTGAAAGTGGCCAAATAGAGGTTGGGTTGAGTTTGCAGTATAAACCTTTCTGGAACCGCCCGGCGGATCCAGTAACTGCAAACAATAGGACCCAATGTGAGTAGTTGGCCATACCGCGCTTAAAACCCGAGGTTAGACTAGGTTGTGGTATAAACCTGCCCGGACCCGCCCGGCGTAACCAGTAACCACAACCAAGTCTAATGTGAGAGGTTGGGGGTGCATTAAGTAAATTAATGCCGCATGATAAGGTTAAGTAATATGGTTAGACTAATAACACTTAACCGATATGACATGAATGGGTGGGTTAAGTAATATGACTGAACTAGTAACACTTAACCATTTTAATATGACTAGTGGATGGGGTTAAGTTAACATGCACTTACCTAATCTAACGTGATGCGGGGTAAGGTTAAGTAACAACAGAGGATAACACTTAACCGACACAACATGATAAGTAGGTGGGTTAAGTCACGAACTTGAATGACAATACTTAACCAATTTGACATGATGACTTGATAGGGTTAAGTCGTGAACCGCTTGAATATACTTAACCAATTTGACACGATGACTTGATAGGGTTAAGTCATGAACCGCTTGAATATACTTAACCAATTTGACACGATGATTTGGTAGGATTAAGTCATGAACCGCTTGAACATACTTAACCAACTTGACACATGATCCGTAGGGCTAAGTCATGAACTTGAACGACAACACTTAGCCAATTTGACATGACACGTAGACGGGTTAAGTCACGAACTTGAATGACCACACTTAACCAACTTGACATGTTAGACTGATGGGGTTAAGTCTCGAATTTAAATGACAACACTTAACTTGCTGGACGGAAACCCTAGTTACGCGGTCCTTTTCAGCAGTAACCCACTAGATGTATCATGGTACCCTGGAACTAGGCAGGGTGGGGCACGATTACTGGGTTGATTGTAAGCGACCAGAACAACGGCTGAGTTGGTGCGCCATTATAGGTTCAGGCGGACTAGGGTCGTGCACTTAGTCCGGAGTTGAAAAAGCAAGCATTGGGCATCAGTAGGTTTACACTGTGCGTGCTTGAATCGTGTCAGTGGTTGACACCCTAGGGCTTGATACACCCGAGGGTGGACCTAGCACAGGTGACTACATTTCGTGATTGGGCCGTATGACACCAAGATATGACGAGCTAGAACTTGTAGGGAGCCGATCGATTTATAGATTGTTTCGTGAGACCAAGTAGTGGGTCATTTCATGACATTGGCCAAGGGATCATTTTATAGTCAACACATGACACGGGTTGGGATACTAGTACGGGTGGTGAAGAGTAAATAGATATCATAGAAATATTTTAATGGTAAAACAGAGAAATCTTGCGATGCTTGATAGAAATCTTGCGAAATTATACTTAGTTTATCTTGAATGGAAACCTGGCGATGTTATACTTGACAAAAACCATATGAGGTTATTCTTAGTTATCTTTCATGTAGCTTATCTTGTCATCATGCTTATGTTTACTTTCAGTTTATTCATGCCATGTTATCTTTACCTATTTTTATGCTGAAAGTCACTAGGACTTACTCAGTCTTTATGATTGACCCGTTTTGTTTCGCCTCTTTTTCTTTCGTTCACCCCCCCCCCCAGGTTCGCAGGGTGGGAACACAGCTTAGTTCGGATCTTACCAAGCTCCAAAGCTCTTTCATGTACGGCTTGGATTTCTCTTGGCTATGGCTTGCTTTGCTTTATTGGGGAATGATTTATAACTATGGTTTTATGCTTCTTTACTATTGCAAGACAGATTTCGATGTAATTGACTTAACAACATTTTGATGTAAAAGGCTTTAGACCTTACTAGATTTTAAAGCAATGAAATTTGGGTTTTCCTTCCGCTGTTTTATTTATGTTCTATCTTGTAATATTTCTGTGTATGTTTACCTAGATAATACTCCACCAAAGCTAGTGCATTCCCTTTTGTGAGTGACCCTAGCGGAGGTGAGGTGTTACAGGAAATTTGAAAGACATATTTATATCGTTAATTCTAATATGATATTTGTTTGTAACACCCCACCTCCGCTAGGGTCACTCACAAAGGGAATGCACTAGCTTTGGTGGAGCATTATCTAGGTAAACATACACAGAAATATTACAAGACAGAACATATATAAAACAGCGGAAGAAAAACCAAATTTCATTTCTTTAAAATCTAGTAAGGTCTAAATCCTTTTACATCAAAATGCCATTAAATCCATTACATCGAAATCTATCTTGCAATAGTAAAGAAGCATAAAACCATAGTCATAAATCATTCCCCAAGTAAAACAGTAAAGCATCCATAGCCATGAAAGGTCCAAGCCATATATGATGATCTTGAAGCAGAAAGATGTGCAAACTAAATCGTAGTGTTTCCTCCCTGAGAACCTGGGGGGAAACGGAAGAAAACGAGGCGAAACAAAACGGGTCAGTCATACAGACTGGTAAGTCCTAGTGACTTTCAGCATAGAAACAAGTAAAGGTAACATGACATGTATAAACTGAAAGTAAACATAAGGATGATAACAAGATAGGCAAGTTAAACTAAGGTAACAAGATAAACTATGGTAACAAGATAAACTACGGTAACAAGATAAACTATGCAAACCAGATTAACTACGTATAGTGTCGCATGTTTAACATTCTCTGCACAAACTGTACTAGTACCCCAACCCGTATCATCCTTTCCATGTATATGTACGGTCCCTTGCCGTATATCGTACAGGTTTCATCACGTATTTCCATACTACTTCAACGTAGTGCCACTATTCTTGAAATCGTTTGGACTGCCACCCTTGTTTTGGCTAGGTTTCCTTATCATGAACAATCACGTGTTCAACTAGGATTTATGCCACCTAGGACCACTAGGGATTATGCTACCTATTGAACGTTTTCTAGATTCGTTTAGGGTTTATGCCACCTAGGACCACTAGGGATTATGCTACCTAACGAATTCCACGTAACGACCTATTAATCGATCGGCTCCCTACAAGTCCTAGCTCATTCATGTGTCTGTGTCATACGGCCCAATCACGAAATTTAGTCACCTGTGCTAGGTCCACCATAGGGTGTATCAAGCCCTAGGGTGCCAACCACCGACACGAATCAAGCACGCACAGTGTAAACCTACTGGTGTCCAATGCCTACTTTTTCAACTCCGGACTACGTGCACGACCATAGTTCGCCTGAACCTACAATGGCAAACCAACTCAACCGTCGTTCTGGTCGCTTACAATCAGCCCAGTAATCGTGCCCCACCCTGCCTAGTTCCAGGGTACCATGATACATGTAGTGGGTTACTGCTGAAAAGGACCTCGTAATTAGGGTTTCCGTCCAGCAAGTTAAGTATTGTCATTTAAATTCGAGACTTAACCTTATCAGTCCAGCATGTCAAGTTGGTTAAGTGTGGTCATTCATGTTCATGACTTAACCCGTCTACGTGTCATGTCAAATTGGCTAATTGTTGTCGTTTAAGTTCATGACTTAGCCCTACGAATCATGTGTCAAGGTTGTTAAGTATGTTCAAGCGGTTCATGACTTAACCCTACCAAATCATCATGTCAAATTGGTTAAGTATATTCAAGCGGTTCATGACTTAACCCTATCATGTGGCATTAATTTATTAATGCACCCCAACACACATCAGACCTGTTGTTGTGGTCACTGGATATGCCGGGCGGTTCCGGGCAGAAATACACCACAACTCTGTCTGACCTCGGGTTTTCAAGTGCGATATGACCAACTACCCATATTGGATCCTATTGTTTGCAGTAACTGGATTTGTCGGGCGGTTCCGGGCAGATTTACACTGCAAACTCAACCCAACCTCGAGTTGGCCATTTTCAAGTTTATCTAAGTGTCATGCCCAGATTCAAGTTTCAAGCCTAAATTCATGTCAAGTTGGTCTCAAGTTTGCAAGGTAAGTTTCATGTCAGGTCAATGTCAAGTTCGTGTCCATATCCAGGTTCAAGTTATAACAGTATTCATGTTTCAAGTTTTGCCTTTTATCAAGTTCATAATTCATGTTCATAACCAATTCATGTTTTGCCTAATCTCCCAAATCGTATTTCCATCGCACGTAAACGTGAATCGTTCCATACTACAAATAAATCCAAACCTCAGAATAAAGGGAATAACATCAAAACTATGATAGGCAAAAGGGACGAGCATAAAGCGATAAAAGGGGTTACAAGACTAGTATGATATAACTTGAGATAATTGGTTACAACATCACTGGCATATAGGATTTCAAATCTAGCAAGATAAGGCGATGGTCATGATAAACGCTGAAAAAGAATAGGCATGCAAAAGCAAGCCAAATACAAGGATAATGGATCCATTGGTTTTGGTGTACATAATTGCGAATAAACTAAGCTAGTCACACCCTAGGTATACGATCCAACAAAATGCCAATTCGGTGTACAACATGGTTTTCAACTATAGAGTTATGGGCATGAAAAATCAACTATAATAGTCTTAGGCAATTAACCCCAGTAGTCATAGTCATGGTCATAGGTAAAAAATCTCATAGTTGTGAATTATAAGCGATTAATCATAATAGTCAGGGATAATTATCCAAAATAGTTCTAGGAAAATTGTCATAGGCAATTAACAGTAATAGTTTCAAAGTCATAGATAATAGCCTTATGTTCGTAATCATAGGTAATAATTCTCATAGTCAAGAGTCATAGGTGATTAGCCACAATTGTCCTTGTCATAGTCATAGGAAAAATCTTATGTTCACAGTCATAGGCCTGGTCTTATGTTCTGTCATAGGCATAGGTATAGTCTTATGTTCATCGTCATAGTCATAGGCATAGGCAAAACCTTTAGTCCATAGTCATAGGCATATTAAGGTTATAGCCCTGAAAGAATTTGATTTACAACATGAATAGGCCCCAAATAGAAATATTCCCACAAGTCAAGATCCAAGAATTTATGTTACAATCTAGCATTTGAATAATAATCTAGGTCCAACAACATGAATGGGCATGATTCAGTCGATAAGAAATAATCCCAAAATCATATATTCAAGAAGAGACAAGAACAGATCCAAATAGATAATCAATCTTAGGTCCAATTTCATTTTATTCCATGTCCATATCAAATTTAACAAGTTTCAATCTCAAAGTAACTAGAACTTACAGAGTGTGGATCGAGAATTAGAGTGCAGAGATTTGATTCTGGAAATGGTTACTGCAGTTGTTGAATCTCTATTTGTTTAGTCTTGTTTTAGTTGAAAACCCCCAATTTGTAATTCCTAGCTGTTGTCTCGATGAAGAAGAAGTAGTCTCTTTTAATGTGAATATTATCATTTTGATTTTTACAGAGGTAGCATAAGGACAGAATGAAATGGTGTAGAGAGAATAAGGCTAGGGGGCTGTTTATATAGGGTAAGGCAGACGAATCTGGTCACGAAACAAGTCTAAATACATCAGAATGCATCTGGTTCAGGAAATAGGTTCGGGAGGCAGGTCGACCCCAGGTCGACACTATGGTCGACCTGGCCCCTGGGAGGTTGACACTATGGTCGACCCCTAGGTCGACCTGGTCCCTGGGCGGGAATTTTCCCACCCAGCCTGTTCTGGGATCTGAATTCTAATTTCCAGTTCGAAATTCGAGCTATCTTTGATTCTAAAAATTTCTGAAACTTCTAGAGGTCAAAACATGGTCATACGAACTCCGATTTTAGAAAATTCGGACTCTATTTCATGTAAAATTTCAAGACGAATGCAATGACGCAACCCGTTTCCCCTAATTCTTAATTTAAAATTTAATTCTGCCTTGATTTATGACTTTAACATGTTATAAAAATTCGGGTTGTTACATTGTTGGTCGTAGAATTTGATATTGAATATAAGCCGATATATTTTCTATTCAGAGCCTTGTATTTAATATCAAATGGGATTTGGGTTGTCGTGAATGTTATCTGTAATAATATTGTTCTTAGACCCAACGGAGTTAAGAAAATCAGAAACTAACTGGAGATTAGTTAAGATGAATGGTTTCTTGGGTATTGATATGATGTTCGTTTTGGCCTTTGGGGTTATTACTTAGGGAATTGTTCACTTGCTAATTTTCGGTTAAAGGCTGATGGAATAGAATGTGATTTTTGGGTTTATTATGAACTGTGTTTAAACGACATTGGTTCTTTAACCCAGTTAAAGACAGGATATGATTTTCCAAGTAAAATAATCATTGATAGTATTTTTGGGAAGATTAAAACCAAGTGGAGTTTTAATGAATCTTTAATTAGATTGAAATGATCGAGAATGTAGTATCACCAGTTTTGCTCTAGGCGATAGTTAAATCTTTTATTAGATTTGAATCTGAAATGGTAATTGAATTTACCGATAACACCGTGGTGTTAGATATGAAGTATTATCAGTTTTACTTCATGGGATGAATAGGTTGGGGTTGGGAAATTTAACAATTGTTTACTTCGGTAAGGTTCGTTAATCCCGACTAGTTTGGATAAACCATAATTTGGTTTGAATTGATATTCAAAAGAAGATTGAAGAATAAATTTTAAAGAAATTTATCTTTGATAAAATTAATGGGAACCTTTCCATAATAATGTGGATATTTGAATAAAAGAATATTCTGAATTGGAATGAGGCGTATGTTGTGTTTGTGTAACACTTGTTTATTATATACGCGAGTTATTCAGAAAGACCGGGTTTATCCCATTCTGAATAACTGATTCGACGATGTGTTGAGGATGAAGACGGTGGTCGAAGACCGGAGGTCTTCACATCGTTTGGATAATTACTGATGATCTTGATTGGGATGTACACCCAAGAGAAGGGAATCAGTTGGTGATCGTCCAGATGTACTTGGAGATCGATGGATACGCGAGGTACAAGGTGCCTCCGGTTTTGTTCAGACCCAGAATGAACTTGTAAATGGACTGTGTGTCTAACATTGGATTTTATTCTGTGTGATTGATTTCTATTAAATATATTATCTGTTTGGCGACGGAGAATTTATTCTCTTTCTTAACGCCCTTCTCTGAGATGTACGATCTCAGAGGTTATGTATTGATGGATATCAATCGCATGGAGTGAATTGCCTGTGTGGCATGCCTAAGTGGCAAATGATCAAGGCTTTTGTTGAAAGGCAGAGTCTTGTGGTTGATGATCAAAGAACGGCCTGTGTGGCATAGCTTTGTGTACGGCGTTAATTCGCGAGCGTCACACCCCGGTGTGAACCAGAAACGGGAGAAGGATCCAGGGAGAACGTGCTTCTCTTTCTAGTTAGAGGAGGTATCGGTGACCTACCAGCCCTGACTTTTATATATATTTTTCACATGTGTGATTGTGAAATGCGAGGCGCCTCGGATATGGAGTCATTTGGCTCATTTATGCCTCATAGGGCGGGGAGACGTAGTGTTCAGGGTTTTATTTAATCCACATCGAGTGGACCGACCTTGTGGCTCCTAAGGGACAATGCGTTCTGTTCCTGAGACTCGGGCTAGACAGTCTCGAATTTGGTAGTGGACGATCCCTTGCCTCGGTTCACAGATGGAAATCCAACTCCCAATACATGACTTTGCGGTTTTGATTGTAGACCTATATATGGCGACATAGTGGTATGGGGCACTTAAGTCGTCTATGATTGATACTTATGATTGAAATTATTTTGACACTATACACTTAAAGTAATAATAAAAGATGAAATTTAGCGTATCAAGCATTCTTTGGCTATTATAAGGTAAAACCCTATCCTCCGTCTTGCGTTGCATTGTGTGATGGGACCTGGGTCTTATAATAGCTTCATTGTTCTTTATTTTGCATTGCGTTGTTATTTTATGCACTGGTATTCTTGGGAGGAAACTCATTCCGTGTTATACAGCGCGGTCCCTTGATTTACCTAACCTTAAAATAAAGATTAATAACTGTTTTAGTTCTCACACCAGTCACATGACTGACCTGGAGTTTATTGTTTTAACCTAAACTCTGGGTGCCCCTATTTTCCACACGAGCAACTAATAGTTTTGATTTTGCAGATTTATATTCACAGGATCCTAATTTACAGCTGGAATTATACTCGGAAAGCTCTGTATCCGCGTATTCCTTTCAGTTGTGTTTTTTATTATTTTTCCGCTGCTATGTATTTAAATGTAATTTGAATCTCTGATATTTATCGAATTTATATTATTTGTTTATACTCTGTGTATTCTTGTATTCTGATGGAATTGTTGTAATAAGCAATGAAATGTTCTTCTGTTTGTGTTCCAATTTGTTGTGTTCTCAAGACAACCAGGGACGGTCTTGGTCAATTTAGCGATTGATTCGGATCAAGCGAAATTCCTTATTGTCACAACTACCGACTTTGATCTTATATAAATGCCTAGCCTCTTCTCTTCTTCCACAAACTCACCCAGCAACAAAGCTATATTATATAATTTCAAAACCTTTAAACTTTAAAACAAATCATCTGCTAATTTATTTCCTGTACCTCCTCAGTCAGTTCTCTTCTAAACAGTAAGTATCGAACCTTGGGAAATTCATTGCAGCGAAAAGTCTTCTGGCAAACCAGTGTAAGGTGGCGAAATTGTCTCGGCTGGCGTATTGAAGTCGGAGACGGTACATGCCTTGATGTCAGGTCGGGGCCAGGTGCCCGATTATGGAGGCGGCGTTGATCAGAGGATGGTGGAGGGCGGAGCTCCAGTCAATGGTGCGATGGGGAGAGACGCAGTGTTGGTTACAAGAGGGTCACGTTTTGGGTGTTGGTTGAAGAAGAGGGATCGGGTTTAAGCAGTGGGAGAGGGAGTTTTACATGGTAACGATATTTGATTAGGGGTTGTTGAATAGTGGAGTAATATTGACGTGGGGAAGAAGATTGTAGGAGGATTAAGTGGTATCGACTGTGAGAGGCTTGAGCAGCTATGGGAAGAAGTAATACATGGGTTGGGCCACAATATTAGAAAAACCAAGGGAATAGGGAAGTTTTGGCATGGCAGTTGTGTGCCTGCTTGTTGTGAGTAAGCTCGTTGGAAGAAGGAATACAAGGAATTTTGCGCTTTCGGATTACTTAGGCTTCGGCCGTAAATATATAACGAAAAAATATAAATAATGTTGGAGCAGGTTTGCATGGCAAATGCAAGGGGAAGGGTGACATGCGTTTTCAATGATGCTTCGGTGTTAAGTTTCTATAAACCAAACTGGGGAAGCAAGTTACTGTGATTAAACAATGATTTAAAGTGGGGAGTAGATGTTAGTGACATCACCAAGGTATATAAAGATAATAAGGATTTTAATTAATAATTAAATTAAGAATTATAGTCATTTAATTTATTTAACATATAACTGAGATAACTTCTACATACCTGTATAGAATGTGATTGAACAAGAGCCATTGGGATCTTGACGACGAAGGCTACACAGTCGAATTGGTTGGATTCGGAGCTCACTGGAATTTCGTGTAATTGGAAACGCTTGTTTAGAATCAAAAGAAATGATGTGCAAGTCGTTGATCGAAATAAAATGGTGAGTTAACTCTCACACTTTTCTGGAATCCTATGATGTAATTAAATCCATATAATTAAATTTAATTATTGATAAAATATATTGGTTAGTTAGATGCCTTGGATGCATATCATTGATTGAATGGTTGATGTTAATTATATTATTATCGTTTAATATATTGAATTAAAATTATATTCTATTATGAAATATAATAATGATATGTGATGCAGGGAAGAACATGTTCGAGTGATCCGACCAAATTCCTCAAATATATTGTGTGTTGTAGTTTTTATATTACTTATATATGAACTGACTGAATCCCAATGACATTGAAAACCTATTTGGATGTTGTCGTTAAATTGAAATTTGATGTTGCTGTTATTGAAATAAATAGATAATATTTATTTAGGGATTGGCAGTAGATGGCCTAAAATCCACCTTTTCGTTTAAACATTGATTTCCCATTAGGCGAATTAACGGAGTTGAGTTATAAAATTTATTTTGCAACTTAAATGAGATTTTAATTATATTTTATACATTATAATGAAATTTAAAAAACCCATCGATGTTTATAAATCGATTTTTATAAAATATTATAAATTGATTATATAATAAGGATGTAATGTTTAGTTCGGTTATATAAGTTAAATGAGTTATAATTAACTTTCGGGTTAATATTTTGAATAGTTATGCTTGAGTAAATAATTAAGAAATATTATTAGATTAATCCTATTAATCTAATAGGAAGAGGTAACTGTAATCGGTTAACGAATTAACCAACGGGTTTAAGTAGACTAAGTCAACTAGATAAGAATAAATATTAACTAATATTTAATATGTAACGCCCCCTATTTTCTAAGAATATTAAAATAACAAATTAAAGAATAATTTATTTGAAAAAGAGGAATGAGAAAAGAATGATGTTTAGCATTCTTCTCAGGTTTGTAAGCAAAAGACTTAGTAGCTCATTTGGTTAGAACATGTGACTTGCATATAAGAGGTACAGAGTTCGATCCCCCCAGCGCCATATTTTTGTTTACGGGAATGGCTAAAAAGTGGCTTAGTGTGAACGCAGTTCAAAAAGTGGTTTAGTGTGAAAATGGTTAATTATGAAAAAGTTATTAAGCCATGAAGTTTGTATGCATATGAGAGAAATATATATATATATAAATTAAATAAATAAATATTCAAAAAAAGTTCAAAACAGCGAATTTGGAGAGGTAATAGCCGAACCGCACCATTTTTAGAGTCGACCTGAGAACCGCTAGGTCGACTAGTGGTCAATCCAGGGTGTTTGGCTGCCAACCCGTGGCCCGATTTGCCCTAAGGGCTGATATGGCATCTAAGTGGTCCAAATCAGTTCTAGGGTTAATCCTAAGGCCTAAATAACTTCCTACACCTATATGTACACCCTAAGACCAAACCCTAATTCATAAATATTATCTATGACACCATTATGCTGTCAAATTCTCTCTTAAACCCTAGCCGCCGCCTCTAAATAAAATCTCAAGTGTTCAACTTCAACTCAAATTAAAGATTAGAGCTTCTACAACAATTAAAGAAGATAAATCAGCAACATCGCAACATTTCTACACCAATTTCAGTGCATGATTCTATTCTTTAACCACGAAAGGTGAGTACGGCGATTTTCACAATATAATGGGATTAAAAATAACATAATGAAGTTGTAAAGAGGATTCATATGTATGTATGTAATTTAAATCTCATCCAAGTCTTCACATTTTTTATTTATGTCATCATATGCCTATGTTTCTATATAAAGTTCATACCTTTTATCAGTTTATTCATGTTGAATCTTTTATTATGACTCTATGCCAGTCTATATGCCTCTTTATTTCATGATGTTGTTTTATTCTAATTTTCTATGAATTGATTCTCTCTTCTTACCCCTATTCCTTTTATTTGTGGATCTAGGCTACCTTCGAGCCTATATTAAAAATACGCGTGAATGCGAATACGTGGGAACGATGTGGAATATTGGGAATATGGGAAAATTGGATATTTTGGATAATTGGATAATATGTGAGATTGGCATATTTGGGTATGAATTACATGGAATTGATGAAATTGCCTACAATTGTAAATTTGTAATTGAGGCTAATTAATGTGTAATTAGTGACAATTTGGAATAGGCAATATTATAGATTATATGTTTAATTGGATATATATGACATGAAAATTGGGTATGGGTGAAATACGATGTTAATGAACCTTTGACACGAGGTTAGGCTCAATTGTGACGTAAGACTGGCCGGAACCGCCCGACAAATCCAGCGGTCACAATTGGACATCTAATGTGAAAGGTCAAAGGAATCAATTGTAGGCGTAACGGTTAATGACACGAGGTTAGACCCGGTTTGTGGTGTAAGACTGCCCGGAACCGCCCGGCAAATCCAGTGGCCACAAAGTGTTCGGTCTAATGTGAGAGGTCATGCATCATTCGTCATAAGGAATGAATTAAAGAATACTTACCATAATAAGACATGGGTATGGTTAGAGGGTTACGTGGGGTGACATGTAAATTATGACATGTAAATATGGACTTAACCGGAATAAAATAGGACATGTAAATTTTGACATGTAAATATGGACTTAGGCACAGCATGTGTAATACATGGACATTTTAATTAAAATGGTTAAGTGGGGAAAACCTAGTGGGGACCAAGAATAGGTGGGAGGCTTGTGTCGGATGGGGACCCGTTTCAACCAGTAACCCGTTTGAGTATCTAATTGGGCCCGGTACTAGGCCGGGGTTGGGGCACGCTTACTGGGCTTGAATATAAGAGGTCAAAACGTGAATAGCTGTGGCAATGCAAGTCCAACGGGTTCATGTGCGTGCATGGGTCCGGGCTGGTAGGTAAGACGTTGTTGCATCGTGTCGGTATGGCCGAGCATTTCATGTTGGTATCGGGGTTGCCACTTTGGGGAGTGATATACCCCACTGTGGGGCCAGCACGGGTGCCTACGCGGTTTAGGGAGCCGATCGAATGGGTAGATTAAGGGTACCTTAGCGGTGGTAGGAGCAAGCCGGCACCTACGATAGCAGCTAGGTACAAGCAACTACCAAGTTTGTCATGTGGGTATAGTTTGCGAGAAGGGATCAACGTCTAGTAAAAAGAGACTAGTAGATGTGCGGTGTAATTAAGTAATGTGGTGTAACTTAGCAAAAGTGTGGTGTAACGAAATACATGTTGGTTAAGTTTGATAGTCCTTTGGTTGCAGTCTGATGTTGACTTCGGTCTTCGGGGTTAGTACTTGGAGGGTTGTTCTCTTAGCTAAGGTGTAGGATTGTCTTAGTACTTAGGAACGAAATCATCTTGTCTATCCTTTTTATCTACCTTATCTAAGTTATAGTCATATCATGATGCCTATTTATGTCTTGATCATTTACCTTACCTATTATTTGTTAAAATTACTGGACTCGCCAGACTTTATGTCTGACCCGTTTGTTTCCACCTCTTTTCTTTCCTCCCCTCCCCCCCTAAGGTTTGCAAGGAGGGAATACTACAACTTAGTGCCGATTTCTTTCAGGTTCTTGAAAAGAGTAGATGTATCGCTTTGGACTCTCTCATCTTTATGTCTTTGCTTATGCTCAGTGAGGATTTATGCATTTATGTTATTTAAGTATTTGCTTCTTTATGTACTTTGAAGTTTTGGGAAAAGACTATTGATCCTTTTGTAATGGTTTTGGAACTAATTATGTAAGCTTATTTTGAGTTATGATGCTATGAAATAAGTTTTATCTTCCGCTGTGTTGTTTTATTTATTTATTCTTGTAATTTATCTATTCTATACAACAATAACGCTTTATGGACATTGATGCATTCCCTTTGTGAGTAACATTAATGGACATGGTGTGTTACACGTGGTATCAGAGCTATGGTTACAAGAACAGATAAAAAGTTTTGAAAAGTGTTTTCAAAAGTATTATTTTCATACAAAGTAATTTCAAAAACTTGTTTTAAAGAAGCTATTTTCAAGGAAAGTTTACTTAAGGAGCATAATCGCCGCAAGCCATACATCTCTCTTTCGCTTCCCTTGTTTTCAAAAACTTTCTTTTTCTTTTCAGCATGTCTGGAGCATCTAAGATACCAGAGGGTGTTCATGTACCGGTTGGTTTCGTCAATATCTCGAGGCTAGGGCCGCAGCCATGGGTCCAGCCGACGTTCCCCCTCCTCCTCCCCCAGCTCCATTCATTCCTCCGCGTGGAGATGTTTTCTCCAAGAAATGTAAAGACTTTCGTTCGATGGGTGGAAAACCTTTTAGTGGGTCTAAAACGTTTGTTGAAGCTATAAATTGGTTGAAAGAAGTGGAGGAACTGTTTGGCATTTTCGATTTGGACGATTGTAAGAAGGTCCAATTGGCTGCTTGGTTGATGAAGGACGAAGCTTCGTTTTGGTGGGAGGTTACTAATGGAGAGGTTCTTGACATTGAAGCAGAAAAACTTGACCGTGAAGGAGTATGTGACCGAATTTAATAAGTTGACGAGATTTAGGCTAGAGTTGGTGAATACGCCTCACAAGAAGGCCTTGAGGTTTGCAAAGGGCCTAAATGAACCGCTTCACAGTTTGGCTATGTCCCACATTCCTATGGGGGCTACGTATGAAAAGCTTGTTGATATGGCATACATGCATGAAGAAGAGAAGGGTGAAAGTACTTTTAGGCTGCAAGATAAGAAGGAGGATCCAAAGAAAGCCCAACAACAAAAGAAAGGTGGTAAAGAAAAGAGGAAGTGTCACAACTGTGGGATACCCGTCCATTTGAAGAAAGACTGTAGGAAGAAGAAGAAGTTCGCTTGTTATCATTATGGTAATCCAGTTCATGCTGTTAAGGACTGTCCTAAGAAGCAAGGGCAGAGGGCAGGTTCTACTTCGGGAGGGCAGGTTCATGCTCTTATGGCTCTGGGGCAGGAAGAAGGTAGAAAAATTTCTGTCAGAAGTTTGATTTTCTTGTTTGATCATCCTGTCTGTACTTTATTCGATTCTGGTGCATCACATTCATTTATCTCTACATCATTAGTTAAAACACGACACTTAAATACTGGTCTCGATGTGGATCCCATTATAGCCTCAAATCCTATTGGTGGGTCGGCTCATTTATCCATGGTTTGTAGGGACTTGAGATTGTCTATCTTAGGCGTTGGTTTTGAATGTAATGCTTTTGTTCTTGGTTTCATGGGCTATGGGTTGATTCTAGGGATGGATTGGCTAGCCAGACATGGTGCCATCCTAGATTGTGAACGAATGGTAGTAAAATTGTTGACTCGTAGTGGAAAGACCCTTGATATTTCTTGTGACCCTAGAGGATCGGTGATGCTTAGTTATCTTGAGTCACTTGATGCTTCCAATGATGATTTACATTCTGTTTGTATAGTCCATGAATATGTTGATGTCTTCGATGAGGTAAGGGGTCTACCCCCAAAACGGGAGATAGACTTTCGTATTTATCTTGTAGACAATGCAAAACTCGTATCTCTGCCAGTACGCCACATGGCTCCTCGTGAGAGGAGGGAACTCAATAAGCAAGTAGGGGAGTTTCTTGAGAAGGGGTTCATAAGACATAGTATATCGGAGTGGGGTGCTCCAGTAGTATTTTCCACGAAGGCAGATGGGTCCCTTAGATTTTGTGTGGACTATAGAGAACTTAATAAGCTTACTAAGAAGAATAGGCACCCCCTACCGAGGATTGACGATCTCTTCGATCAGTTAGTTGGCGCCTCAGTGTTTTCGCAGTTGGACTTAGCCACTGGTTTCCATTAGTTGAGAGTGGATAAGGATAGCATAGAAAAGACTGCCTTTAGGACTCCGGACGGTTTCTATGAGTGGCTTGTGATGCCCTTCGGTTTGACAAACGCCCCCACATACTTTATTGACTTGATGAGTAGGGTGTTTAGGGAGTACCTTAATAAATTCGTGGTGGTCTTGGTGGATGACATCTTGATCTTTTCTAAGAACGTGGAAGAGCATGCCCTACATCTTAGGGAAGTGTTGGAGATCCTTTGAGCGCATAACCTTAAAGCTAAATTTTCTAAATATCACTTTTGGAGGAAGGAAGTGTTATTCTTAGGGCATGCTAAAGTTTCCAAAGAAGGGATAGCTGTGGATCCTGCGAAGGTAGTGGCCATCCAAGATTGGAAGGTCCCTAAAAATGCCACCGAGGTGAGGAGTTTCTTGGGGTTGGCTGGCTACTATAGGAAGTTTATCAAGGACTTCGCAAAGATACCAGCCCCATTGAAAAGCTTGACAAAGAAGAACCTAGTTTTCACGTGGGACGTAGATTGTGATGATACGTTCCAACATTTATAAAGAGCTTTGACCGCAACCCCAGTCTTAGTGTTGCCAGATGGGAGTAAGCCATTTACCGTTTATACCGATGCTTGTGGGATAGGACTAGGCGCAGTCTTAATGCAAGAGGGGAGGGTAATAGCCTATGGAGGAAGGCAGTTGAGAGTGCATGAGAAAAATTACGCAACACATGACCTAGAGTTGGCCGCTATTGTTTTCGCGCTTAAGTCTTAGCGCCGTTATCTTCTCGGCGAGAAATTCGAATTGTTTACAGACCACAAATCGCTAAAATACTTGTTCTCACAGAAGGACTTGAACTTAAGGCAGCAAAGGTGGATGGAATTCTTAGCGTCCTATGATTTCGAGATAGCATATAACCCTAGCAAGGGTAACGTGGTGGCAGACGCCTTAAGTAGGAAAAGGTTGTCCCTGAGTCCGTTGTTTGTTGAGCGGCGAAGCTTAGAGTTTATCTCTACGTTTTACTTTAGACCTTCCATTGACTTTGTACCCGATTTGCTAGCATCCTTAGAGGTCAGACATACGCTTTTGGAAGGATTTGTGAGGCACAGCGAGATGACCCACAGTTGGTTGAGTTAGTAGAGAAGCTCATAAGAGGGGAGTCATCGAGCCATCTCAGTAGGTATACCCTAGATGATAAGGGTTGGTTACGTAGGGACGGTAGACTTTGTGTACCACGAGACGAGAAATTGAGGAAGACCATTCTTGATGATGCACATCGTTCGAAGATGACCATTCATCCCGGCGGGGACAAGATGTACATGGACATGAGACGAGTTTACTTTTGGGCCGGTATGAAGAAGGTGTTGAGTCAAGGAATTCAAGGTGTTTTGATCAATGACAAGGAGAAATTCAAGATCGACAAAAAGAAGATATTCGATGGTATAGGTTGATTATTTAGAGTATGAGTGTAGTTAAATATTTTAAAATCTATTCTCAAATAATCATATTCCTATATGGTTTGAATATATATATGTTTATACATGTATGCACATTCATTGTGCATACTAACAGAAACCGGTCGACCAGTTCATATATAGGCGGTCGACCGGTTCATATATAGGCGGTCGACCGTTTCTGCGCAGAATGCACAATGAACATGCACACATATATATAACGTACATATATTCAAACACCAATCTAATGGTCATTTTTTACCAGTCGACTGGTCTACGAACTGAAGCCATCTGTTTGAATAGACACCCTATTTCATCAATGGTTATGATCCTTTCTCTTAGCCAAAAATCATCTCTTTTCATGGTTTCTCTTCACTAATGATTACATCTCTCCATCCTATATAAAAGCATCATGAAATCATCATTTTTAAAAACAACAATTCTTTCTATTCTTGCTATCTAAGTGCTGATTTCATTCTTACTCTTTAAAAGCATTCAAAAGCTCACTATTCTCATATATCGTTATTTGAATCCTTGAATCTATATATTATTATTTAGATTCAAAACAAATATATCATCTTCCAAATCTTCATAATATCAAAATCTTATTTGAGGATAAGATTTTAGGAAGGTTGTACAAGAATTGACAAATTCATGTTATTAAGAACACACATTGTCAAACTACAATTTTATATCTTGTTTGAAGTCCTCGGTGTTGTAAGAGGCGAGTTGTTGAAGTCCTGTGTGTGATCAGGCCAGTGTTGAAGTCCTGTGTGTGATCAGGCAAGTGTTGAAGTCCTCGTGTTGTTAGAGGCGTGAAATCCCGTTCGGTTGCTCGGGTGTTGTGAACCTGTTCCTCCGGGTGAAGCGAGGTTGTTGATTAGTGAAAATCCAGAGAGAGGTCTGGGACTGGACGTAGGACGTTGCTCCGAACCAGTATAAAAATCCCTGGTGTGATTTTTCTATTACTGCATTTACTTATCTGTGATATTGCTACTGTGAGATCTTTCTTAGTATATATTATATATTCCGCATATCCATATTACTGATCCTGCCTAAAGTCGTCTGTCTACACTTTCATTTGGTATCGGAGCAAGGTCATCTCATAACCGTAACACAGTTATTTGATATATTCTAGTAATATGGCAAATAACGCAAGCACTAGTAACACCATTTACATAGAAGGTCAGTCAACACAAAGACCTCCTTTTTTTAATGGTCTAAACTATAACTATTGGGCAACACGTATGGCTTTTTATATGCAATCAACAAGTTATTATGCTTGGAATGCTACTCAGAAAGAAATAGTCAATCCAACAACTGAGTATGCAGAATAGACAGCTGCTGAGAAAGCCGCAGCTACTGTAAATGCAAAAGCAATAAATATGTTGTTTTGTGCATTAGATCAAAACGAATATAACCGTGTTAGTATCTGTACCTCTGCATATCAAATTTGGAAAACGCTAAAAACCACTTATGAAGGTACTAACAAGGTTAAACAAGCAAAAATAGCTTTGTTGAAAAGTCAATTTCAAATTTTCAAAATGAAGCCGAATGAAACAATCAATGAGATGTATTCAAGTTTTCAAACCATTCATCATGCTCTTATCGGTTTAGGACAAAAATATTCTGATTTTGATGTAGTTTCAACAGTCCTACAATCACTGACTAATGAATGGGAAGGAAAAGTATTAGCAATAGAAGAAGCTAATGATCTTTCCACAATGAAGCCAGATGAATTGATAGGAAATCTTATGTCCTATGAAGCAAACTTGCAGGATCGAAAAGAACAAAAAGATGAAAAGAAAAATGTAGCTTTTCATGCTAAGAAAGATGAAGACGTCTCAGATTCCGAAGATGAGGATCTAGCATTCAATGCAAAAGGATTCAAAAAATTCTTAAAGCAACGAAAAGCTAGTCGATACAACAGAAAGAAGTTCAGATCAAATAAGTCATCATCATCAAATGTAGAATTCTTTAACTGTCATAAGAAGGGACACATACAAATGGATTGTCCAGAACAAAAGAAGAAGACAGAAAATGACAAGTTCAAACACAGAAAGGACAAGTCAAAGAAACGGGCATTCTCAGTGACATGGGATGATTCAAACTCATCTTCATTTGATAGTGAAAGTGACTCAGACAATGAACAAGCTAATGTATGCTTTATGGCTAAAGAAGATGAGGTACAAATTCCAACTTTTGAAGAAGTTCTAGATATAAATGCTGAGTTAATGTATAAATTTAAGGATGTAAAACGACAATGCAAGCAAGCTCAAGCTGATTTAAGTAGAGCAGAATTTGAACGAGATATGTTAAAAGATGAGAAGAAAATATTAGAGGAGGAACTTGAAAAAGCTCAAGAATCATCATCTAATATTGATTCTCAGCTATCTCTTTTGAGTCAAGAAATTGAAACTCAAAAAGAGAAAAATGATGCTCTAACTACCGAAAATCATGAGCTTAAGGCAAAAGTCAAGATGTTAGACCTTGAAAAAGCTAGTTTACAAACAAAGTTAGACGACATTACTCAAAATGTTTTTAACTTTAACAAAGGTCGAGAAAATTTGACAAAAATTATTGAAAGTTCACAAACTGCTACAAATAAACAAGGTTTGGAATATAAGAAACAAGTTATCAAGAAACATCTTGGCAAAAGAAAAAAGAAAAATAAGGAAGTACGAGAAACTAAAGCTAAGAAAAATCTTAGTTTATTATATTCCAAACCAAAACCGATTGTGAAATTTCAAAAGAAGAATGTCAAATCTATAAAAATGTGGGTTCCTAAAACAAATAACAATTTGATTAGGAACAAGTACATTCAAATTTTTTTGAGTTCTGTGCATCATAATCCAAATTATATATATAAAGGGGATACAGGACCCGTATGGGTTTGGACTCCTAAGACCTAACTCTTAGGACCCTATAAAAAGGTGGGTACCATGGACTTAATTTTATTTTTTGTAGGTACCACTTAAGAAAAGAGGAAAGTGGATACTAGACAGTGGTTGCTCGAAGCATATGACTGGAGACAAGAGCTTATTAACAAATATCACTTATTCGGATGGTGGCTCAGTTACTTTTGGAGATAATTCAAAAGGCTATATCATCGGCAAAGGCGATGTGAGCAATTACGGTACATCAAACTTACCTCTTATTACTAATGTCATGCTAGTTAGGAATTTGAAAAATAATTTACTAAGTATCAGTCAATTGTGCGACAAAGGTTTTATCATTTCTTTTTCGGACAATAAATGTAGTATTTTAGATAAAGATCAAAATATAGTTTTTGAAGGATATAGAGACAGAAACATCTATATTCTGAATATGAATACCAATCATAATTCAGATATGTGTCTTGTAGCAAATGATAATGATCCATGGCTATGGCACAAACGTTTCTGTCACATAAACTTCAGAACTATTGACAAGCTAGCCAAGAACGATCTAGTTAAAGCACTACCCAAAGTAAGCTTTAAGGTTGATAATCTTTGTAATGCATGTCAATTAGGAAAATTGACCGAATCGTCTTTCAAATCCAAGAAAGTCATATCAACATTACAACCATTGGTGCTATTACATATGGGTTTATTTGGACCAACACAGGTTCAGTCAATAAATCATAATAGATATACGTTTGTAATTGTTGACGATTACTCTCAATATACGTGGGTAATTTTCTTGAAAAACAAAAGAGACACTTTCAAACATTTCAAATCCTTCGTCAAAAGAATTCAAAAATCAAAAGGGCTTAAAGTTAAAAACATAAGAAGTGATCATGGCGGAGAGTTCGAAAATAATGATTTTGAACATTTTTGCACAAAGAAAGGTATAAATCATAATTTTTCGTTTCCTAGAACTCCAAAACAAAACAGAGTTGTAGAACGGAAAATCGGACTTTACAAGAATATGCAACAACATTATTAAATGGATCCACTCTACCAAAACATTTTTGGGCAGAAGCTGTTGCAACTGCGTGTTATGTTTTGAATCGTGTATCTATTCGACCTCTGACCAAAAATACATCCTATAAGCTATTTAATCAAAGAAAACCAAATATCTCATATTTCAAAGTTTTCGGTTCTAAATGCTTTATTTTAAATACGAAAGACCATCTTGGAAAATTTGATTCCAAATCCGATGAAGGTATATTTGTCGGATACTCAGAACGAAGCAAGGCCTATCGTATATTTAACAAGAGAACTAAAACTATTGAAGAATCACTTCATGTTTCTTTTGATGAATTCTTTAAATCATCTCGTATCGTATCAGATGACGAAGAAACCATAGTCAATGATAATCCTATCATCACAAATAATGACTCCAACTCAGAAATTGTTGACGATATCCCTCAACCTGCTGTGATACCTTCTCCACCAAGATTTAGATCTCCTCCGAGAATTCTAAGAGATCATCCAGTTCAAAATGTTATTGGAGAAGTAACATCACAAATTAGAACAAGAAGTCAACTAAATCAAATGGGTCATGTCGCATTCCTTTCAAATATCGAACCTAAGAATCTGAAAGAAGGTGCTACAGATGGTTACTGGATCATTGCCATGCAAGAAGAACTAAATCAGTTCGAGCGCAATGATGTCTGGGAACTTGTTCAAAGACCGACTGATCAGTCAGTCATTGGTACGAAATGGGTCTATAAAAATAAGGCTGACGAACAAGGAAATATAACCAGAAATAAAGCAAGATTAGTAGCACATGGATATAATCAGGAAGAAGGTATCGATCATGAAGAAACCTTTGCTCCCGTAGCTCGATTAGAAGCTATTCGAATTTTACTGTCCTTTGCTTGTCATCATGATTTTAAACTTTATCAAATGGATGTCAAAAGTGCATTTTTAAATGGATTTATCAAAGATAATGTATATGTCGAACAACCTCCTTTGTTCGTACATGAGAAATATTCTGATCACGTATATAAACTTAAGAAAGCTTTATATGGATTGAAACAAGCACCTCGTGCTTGGTATGAACAATTAAGAAGCTGTCTTATCGATTCTGGATTTCAAATTGGTAAAGTTGATCAGACTCTATTCATTAAACATTCTCAAAAAGATATATTAGTTATCCAAATATATGTAGACGACATTATCTTTAGTTCAACAAACGACGAACTTTGCAAAGAGTTTGCAAATATTATGACCAAAGAATTTGAAATGTCTCATATGGGAGAACTATTGTATTTCCTTGGTCTTCAAATCAAACAACTTTCTAACGGTATTTTTATTAGTCAAGAAAAATACTGTGGAAACTTAGTCAAACGCTTCGGTTTAGAAAATACCTCTGGTAAACCAACTCCTATGAGTATGACCACACATCTTGAAAAAGATGAACATGGTAAGAATGTTGACCAGAAGTTATATAGAAGCATGATTGGTTCTCTCCTGTATCTTACCGCAAGTCATCCTGATATTATGATGAGTGTTTGTTTATGTGCAAGGTTTCAAGCTAATCCTAAAGAATCACATTTACGAGCTGTAAAACGAATAATACGATATCTTAAAAACACCAAAGACTTTGGTCTTTTCTACCCGAAATATTGTCCATTTGAATTAGTATCGTATAGCGATGCTGATTTCGGTGGCTCTCGAACGGATAGAAAGAGTACAAGTGGTACGTGCCATTTTATTGGAAAATCACTTGTCTCTTGGTTTAGTAAGAAACAAAATTGCGTTTCACTCTCCACATGTGAAGCTGAATACATATCAGCTGCTCTAGCTTGTACTCAAGTTTTATATATGCAACAAACACTTCGAGATTTCAATATTCATTTATCAAAGTCCATCATATATTGTGATAACACAAGCGCAATCAATTTATCAAAAAATCCAATCAATCATTCCCGAACAAAGCACATTGATATTCGACATCATTTCTTAAGAGATAATATTGAAAAAGGAATAATATGTCTCGAATATGTCCAGACTAACAACCAATTAGCAGACATTTTTACCAAGCCTCTACTCGAATCTAGTTTTATCTCTTTACGTAGAGAGCTCGGCTTGATTTCTAGAAACGAACTTGGTGTATAATGTATATAAATATATATATACACTATTGAGTTCTTCTCTAGATGGTACATTCATTTGTTTTTTAACTTAGCTAATTAATAGTCTTTTACTATTATTAGCAATACATTTTGAGCCTTACAAACTTTGAGTGGTTCATTTTCTCTGAATGCTTTCCATCCATTACTTCCTACTTCGTAAAAGCTATAAATACATACTCCTTCTTATTTTTTTCTGCATCACTTTCTTAGTATCTAGTTTTAACATTCATACACAAGTCCATATACTCTTATGGCACACATATGTGATGAATGTGCTCAACAGTCTCACATCTCGGTCACTAGCTCCGAATCGGAGGAGTACTACTCTCCAGAAACACCGAAGAGCAGACTGGAATGTTCACATATTCCTAGACATACACCCAAACCCAAACGAGCTAAGAAATCACTATTTTGTTCTATGGGTACGAGAGAGAAGATCAATGAAATTCGTCACTACCAGATACATCAGTTAGATCTCCAGCGTCAACTGCATTATGAACAAAAACTCACATCTGATCGTTTAACTCTCTTAGAACGAATGGCGTCATTTTTCTATAGCATGGATAGACATGGGGTACACGAACCAATACCAATGCCACACCCTCCATCTACATCTCTAAGTCCTAACTCATGGGACCGTAATTATGCAAGAAATGAAGGATCAAGAGAAAATTGGTCGCCATGGACGCTGAGAGTTTCGAATATTCATAAAATATCCGAAGACAAGTCATCTACCTTTCATTAAGTTATGTTGTTTTCGTATTGCAAACTAATTTTTTATTGTTGTATTTGTTTTCACGTTCTTCATTAAAATTCATTTTGAGTTAGAATAAATTTCAAGTTATATGATGCTATATAATCTTTTCAAGCCAGAGAAACAATTTTCAAGCAGAACGATCGACCGTATTTTTGGACCAGTCGACCGTTTTTATCTCTGGAAATGATCATATACTTGAAACGGTCGACCATCTAAAAAAATACCAGTCGACCGTTCAACTCTCTGGAAATTTTTTATCTCAAATGCTTACTAGTCGACCGTTTTATTTCCACCGGTCGACCGGTAAAGTTCTCTAGAATTAATTTCCTCCATGAACCAGTCGACCGTTTAAAATCCACCGGTCGACCGGCAAACTTCTCTGGAACATATTTACCCAGTAACCAGTCGACTGGCCCATAAAAACCGGTCGACCGGTCACGCGTTTTCCAGAATTTTTGCCCCCAATCGATATGTCGATTCATCTCCTATACATCCCTTCACTTTGTTTTTATACTTCCCTCTTTTCAAACTCTTAGAAATCCAAAAAATTCCTTTTTAATTTCTTCAAATTCAATGGAACCTCCTCAGAAGAAACAAAAGAAATCATCCTCCACTTCTCTCCAACCAATAGATTCCAACATAAAACAATGGCTCATGGATCCTATTGCTGTGAGACGATGGAATGCCATGAAGGATTTCACAATCCATGAAGGTTCTTTCATAAATCTCAATGCTTTTATCCTATATGATGTTGAAGAACAATTGGTTAAGGCTCGTATAAAATATCTACTTACTTTTGATGAGAACAATGTAGAAATTAATCATATTATGATTAAATTGTTCTATGCCAACCTTAACCTACAAAAATTCAAGCCAGAAAATGCAGCGAATTTCCTTTGGTCCGTAGTTTGTGGTCATCATATTATCATTTCCAAGGAACGAATGGCTATGGTACTCGGTTCACCAAATAGCGGAAGAGAATTTTCTTCTGACTTTTTCACCGTTCATACTCGTGATAGAGTTAGTCATCAGTTCATCGAGGATCATAAAATTAGTACCAAGGTGATTAACTTGCGTCCTACGGCTCATGTTATTCATCATACCCTCATCCATTCTTTATTTCCGTGGGTTGGAAACTTTGATGCCGTTTACAAAGAAAATTTCAAGGCTTTGTATGCGATTTATGGAGATATTGAAATAAATTGGATAAACATGATTTTCGACGAGATTTTGCTTGTTAATGATCGCAAAAGGCCACATATATTTTACAATGAATATGTAATGCGGCTTTTATTCAATTGTGGAGTCCCGTCTTGTGTTTCTAAAATCTCCAAGCCAAAGTGCATCGACAAAGCAACCCGAAAAAGGATGAAGCTCCCTGACCCTTATATTAATATCATTCCGTTTGATCAATACCAACAATAAGGTCCTCCAGAAACCGCTCCTCCTACTACTCCCAAGCCTAAACCGGAGGAAGTTATACTCCTTGAACCCTCTTCGTCAACTAAGGACTCACTTGCATAAGTTGCACGAAACCAATTTCTTTCAGAAGTTAGACTTAAAAGAACTGACACCAAACTCGACCGTTTAGACACAAAGCTCGATAAACGGTTCTCCAAGCTTAAGTCTTTCTTCGGTACTATTTGGGAAGCAATTTCATGTGTATTGACCTCTTCTTCCACTCAAATACAAGATCCGAGAAAACGACCCATGCCTCCAACATTTACATGGTCATCATCTGAGGAAGGCGCAAGTTCAAGAACTAATACTAGACATGGTCATGGATCTCACGAGACCGAGGAGGAAGAAGATGACGACAACAATGAAGAAGACATTCAAGATGAAGGAGACAAGGAAGGAGGTGTAAGGATAGTGATTCATTCTGAATCTACGGAATCCGATTCTCCATCGCACTAGTTTGTTATCATTCATATATGCTTTATGTTTTTTTTTGCAAAAACTTAAATGGCACATGTATGTAAATAGTAGCATATTTATTTTGGGTGTGTACATCTTAAAACATTTGGTACTTGACTTGCTTTTGGTATGCTTGGGATGTATAATATGCTACTATGTTAAATGCTTATCGTGTTGTTTATAACTTGCGTATTCTCTACTCCTTTTTGTCGATGACAAAGGGGGAGAAAATGTTATTAACATTCTGTTTTGCAGATATTTCTTAAGTATGTATTTCAGGGGGAGTATACATTTAGGGGGAGTAATAAATTCTTACAGATCTATATTGTCATCAATCAAAAAGGTGGAGAATGTTGAGTCAAGGAATTCAAGGTGTTTTGATCAATGATAAGGAGAAATTCAAGATCGACAAAAAGAAGATATTCGATGGTATAGGTTGATTATTTAGAGTATGAGTGTAGTTAAATATGTTAAAATCTATCCTCAAATAATCATATTCCTATATGGTTTGAATATATATATGTTTATACATGTATGCACATTCATTGTGCATACTAACAGAAACCGGTCGACCAGTTCATATATAGGCGGTCGACCGTTTCTGCGCAGAATGCACAATGAACGTGCACACATATATATAACGTACATATATTCAAACACCAGTCTACTGGTCATTTTTTACCAGTTGACTGGTCTACGAACTGAAGCCATCTTTTCAAATAGACACCCTATTTCATCAATGGTTATGATCCTTTCTCTTGGCCAAAAATCATCTCTTTTCATGGTTTCTCTTCACCAATGATTACATCTCTCCATCCTCTATAAAAGAATCATGAAATCATCATTTTTAAAAACAAAAATTCTTTCTATTCTTGCTATCTAAGTGCTAATTTCATTCTTACTCTTTAAAAGCATTTAAAAGCTCACTATTCTCGTATACCGTTATTTGAATCCTTGATTCTATATATTATTATTTAGATTCAAAACAACGATATCATCTTCCAAATCTTCATAATATCAAAAACGTATTTGAGGATAAGATTATAGGAAGGTTGTACAAAAATTGACAAATTCGTGTTATTAAAAACACACATTGTCAAACTACAAGTTTATATCTTGTTTGAAGTCCTCGGTGTTGTAAGAGGTGAGTTGTTGAAGTCCTGTGTGTGATCAGGCAAGTGTTGAAGTCCTGTGTGTGATCAGGCAATTGTTGAAGTCCTCGTGTTGTTAGAGGCGTGAAATCCCGTTCGGCTGCTCGGGTGTTGTGAACCTGTTCCTCCGGGTGAAGCGAGGTTGTTGATTAGCGAAAATACAGAGAGAGGTCTGGGATTGAACGTAGGACGGTGCTCCGAACCAGTATAAAAATCCCTGGTGTGATTTTTCTATTACTGCATTTACTTATCTGTGATATTGCTACTGTGAGATCTTTCTTAGTATATATTATATATTTCGCATATCCATATTACTGATCCTGCCTAAAGTAGTCTATCGACACTTTCAGAAGGATGTGGCCGAGTTTGTCGCTAGATGCTTGGTGTGCCAACAAGTAAAAGCAGAGCAAAAAAAGCCTGGTGGGTTGCTTCACTCATTGGAGGTCCCACAATGGAAGTGGGAGAGTGTCTCGATGGACTTTGTTGATGGGTTACCGAGATCGAGGAAGGGTAATACGGGGATTTGGGTCGTGGTAAACAAACTTACTAAGAGAGCCCATTTCATTCCCGTGAAGAGTAAGAGGACTACTCAATGGTTAGCCTCCGTATACATTCGAGAGATAGTTCGTTTGCACAGTGTTCCTTCTAGCATAGTGAGCGATTGCGATCCTATTTTTACAAGCGAGTTTTGGAAGAGCTTGCAAGAGGCGGTAGGGACTCAGTTATGCTTGAGCACCGCATATCATCCTCAGACGGACGGCCAGACCGAGAGGGTGAATCGTATTCTAGAGGACCTTTTGAGGCTATGTGTTTTAGACTTCGGAGGTACATGGGAGGAGCATCTTCCTTTGGTGGAGTTCGCGTATAATAATAGTTTTTAGTCCAGCATTGGCATGGCACCTTTCGAGGCTCTTTATGGAAGGCCTTGTCGTTCACCTACATGTTGGTGGGAATCTACGGATAAGATCTTACTTGGGCCTGATATGATTAGAGAGACTTCGGAAAAGATTGATTTGATTCGAAGGAGGATGAAGACGGCGCAAGATAGGCAGAAATCTTATGCGGACAAGAGGAAGACAGATCTTGAATTTGATATTAGGGACATGGTCTTTATCAAGGTGTCTCCATTATAGAATGTTGTTTGCTTTGGGTCCGTTGGGAAGTTAGCACCAAGGTTCATAGGGTCGTTTCCTATTAAGGAGAGGATTGGACAGATGGCATATAGAGTAGAGTTGCCCAAAAGACTTAGTGGTGTACACGACGTGTTCTATGTTTCGCATTTGAGGAAGTGCTTGCATGAGACCGCGGAAGTGGTAGAGCCGAGCTTTCTTAGAGAGGTGGAGATTGAGCGTGATTCGACGATTCGACGAGCTCCTACATGCATTCTTGGGTCGGAGATTAAGAAGTTGAGGAATCGAGAGGTCAAGCTAGTCAAAGTGCAATGGGAAGATGATGAGAGCGACGCTACTTGGGAGACGGAAGAGAAGATGCGTTCATTGTACCCTTTTCTTTTCGAGGGTATGTCTTTTAATTTCTCCTTTATCGCTTAGCTTGTACTTGTTCTATCTTTAGTATGTCCTCTCACTAGTATCTTAGACCTTTAGATAGGGTAGTCTTATGGTTGAAACATGTGTTTGAGACATGTTATGCATGGTGGATGCAAGTGTTTGCTAGTGGTTGCTCGTGGATGCATATACACACACTTTAGGCACTAGATCGGCTCAGTCACTTTCATATTGCATATTGCATATAAATGGATGTATTTAGTAAAATGAATGTACGTTGAATGTGTGTATCTTATGGATGTTGCATTTAAATGAATGGTTGTGCACACATGTAGTAATGATATGTATAGGGTTCTTTGCATACATGATGGATACATGGCATTATCATTATTTGCATTAAGGAGGTCGACTGAATTAGTGGACCGCCTGATTTTTCATTAGTATACGGGCATATATACACACTATGCATATGTACATGAAAAGCATTAGAAATCTTTTAAGGACCATGGTTGCTAGTGGTTGATGGTTGAGTAGATGGATGATTGGATGGTAGGATACGTTCTTCTTGACTTAGAGATTTAGAGGACGAAATCCTTTAAGTAGGGGAGAATGTAACACCCCATATTTTCTGAGAATATTAAAATAACAAATTAAAGAATAATTTATTTGAAAAAGAGGAATGAGAAAAGAATGATGTTTAGCATTCTTCTAAGGTTTGTAAACAAAAGAGTAAGTAGCTCATTTGGTTAGAACATGTAACTTGCATACAAGAGGTACAGAGTTCGATCCCCGCCAGCGCCATATTTTTGTTTTAGGGGAATGGCTAAAAAGTGGCTTAGTGTGAACGTAGTTCAAAAAGTGGTTTAACATGAAAATGGTTAATTATGAAGAAGTTATTAAGCCATGAAGTTTGTATGCATATGAGAGAAATATATATATATATATAGACAGATATATATAAAAACTAAATAAAAAAATATTCAAAAAAAGTTCAAAACAGCGAATCGGGAGGGGGAATAGCCGAACCGCACCATCTTTTGAGTCAACCCAAGCCCTATTGGGTCGACTAGAGGTCAATCCAGGGTGTTTGGCTGCCAACCCGTGGCCAGATTCGCCCTAAGGGCTGATATGGCATCTGAGTGGTCCAGATCAGTTCTAGGGTTAATCCTAAGGCCTAAATAACTTCCTACACCTATATATACACTCTAAGACCTAAGCCTAATTCATAAATATTATCTATGACACCATTATGCTACCAAATTCTCTCTTAAACCCTAGCTGCCGCCTCTAAATCAAATCTCAAGTGTTCAACTTCAACTCAAATTAAAGATTAGAGCTTCTACAACAATTCAAGAAGATAAATCAGCAACACCGCAACGTTTCTACACCAATTTCAGTGCATAATTCTATTCTTTAACCACGAAAGGTGAGTACGGTGATTTTCACAATATAATGGGATTAAAAGTAACATGATGAAATTGTAAAGAGGATTCATATGTATGTATGTAATTTAAATCTCATCCAAGTCTTCACCTTTTTGATTCATGTCATCATATGCCTATGTTTCTATGTAAAGTTAATACCTTTTATCGGTTTATTCATGTTGAATCTTTTGTTATTCCTCTATGCCAGTCTATATGCCTCTTTATTTCATGATGTTGTTTTATTCCAATTTTCTATGAATTGATTTTCTCTTCTTACCCTTATTCCTTTTATTTGTGGATCTAGGCTACCTTCTAGCCTATATTAAAAATACGCGCGAATGCGAATATGTGGGAACGATGTGGAATATTGGGAATATGGGAAAATTGGATATTATTGGATATTTTGGATAATTGGATAATATGTGAAATTGGCGTATTTGGGTATGAATTACATGGAATTGATGAAATTGCCTAAAATTCTAAATTTGTAATTGAGGCTAATTAATATGTAATTAGTGACAATTTTGAATATGCAATATTATAGACATGATTATATGTTTAGTTGGATATATATGACATGAATATTGGGTATGGGTGAAATACGATGTTAATGAACCTTTGACACGAGGTTAAGCGCAATTATGATGTAAGACTGCCCGGAACCGCCCGGCAAATCCAGCGGTCACAATTGAATGTCTAATGTGAGAGGTCAAAGGAATGAATTGTAGGCGTAACGGTTAATGACACGAGGTTAGACCCGATTTGTGGCGTAAGACTGCCCGTAACCGCCCGGCAAATCCAGCGGCAATAAAGTGCTCGGTCTATTGTGAGAGGTCATGCACCGTTCATCATAAGGAATGAATTAAAGAATACTAACCATAATAAGACATGGGTATGGTTAGAGGGTCAAGTGGGGTGACATGTAAATATGGACTTAACCGGAATAAGATAGGACATGTAAATTACGACATGTAAGTATGGACTTAGCAGTAGCATGTGTAAGATATGGACATCTTAATTAAAATGGTTAAGTGGGGAAAACCTAGTGTTGACCAAGCATAGGTGGCAGGCTTATGTCAGATGGGGACCCGTTTCAACCAGTAACCCGTTTAAGTATCTAATTAGGCCCGGTACTAGGCCGGGGTTGGGGCACGCTTATTGGGATTGAATATAAGAGGTCAAAACGTGAATAGCGGTGGCAACGCAAGTCCAATGGGTTTCATGTGCGTGCATGAGTCTGGGCTGGTAGGTAAGACATTTTTGCATCGTGTAGGTATGGCCGTGCATTTCATGTTGGTATCGGGGTTGCCACTTTGGGGAGTGATATACCCCACTGTGGGGCCAGCAAGGGTGCCTACGGGGTTTAGGGAGCCGATCGAATTGGTAGATTAAGGGTACCTTAGCGGTGGTAGGAGCAAGCCGGCACCTACGATAGCAGCTAGGTACAAGCAGCTATTAAGTTTGTCATGTGGGTACAGTTAGTGGGAAGGGATCAACCTCTAGTAAAAAGAGACTAGTAGATGTGCGGTGTAATTAAGTAATGTGGTGTAACTTAGCAAAAGTGCGGTGTAACGAAATACATGTTGGTTGAGTTGGATAGTCCTTTGGGTGCTAGTCTGATGTTGACTTCGGTCTTCGATGTTAGTACTTGGAGGGTTGTTCGCTTAGCCAAGGTGTAGGATTGTCTTAGTACTTAGGAACGAAATCATCTTGTCCATCCTTTTTATCTACCTTATCTAAGTTACAGCAATATCATGATGCCTATTTGTGTCTTGATCATTTACCATACCTATTATTTGTTAAAATTACTGGACTCGCCAAACTTTATGTCTGACCCGTTTGTTTCCACCTCTTTTCTTTCCTTTCCCCCCACCTCAGGTTTGCAAGGAGGGAATACTACAGCTTAGTGCCGATTTCTTTCAGTTGCTTGAAAAGAGTAGATGTATCGCTTTGGACTCTCTCATCTTTATGGCTTTGCTTATGCTCATTGGGGATTTATGCATTTATGTTATTTAAGTATTTGCTTCTTTATGTACTTTGAAGTTTTTGGAAAAGACTATTGATCCTGTTGTAATGGTTTTGGGAACTACTTATGCAAGCTTGTTTAGAGTTATGATGCTATGAAATAAGTTTTATCTTCCGCTGTGTTGTTTTATTTATTTATTCTTGTAATTTATCTGTTCTATACAAAACAATGCTTCATGGACATTGATGCATTCCCTTTGTGAGTGACATTAATGGACATGGTGTGTTACATAATAAATTTTCCTAAAATATAATTTACTTTAAGACGATTATACAAGTTAAACATGATTTTTTGGTATAAAAAATTGAAGTTTATAATATAAAAAGGGTTTTGGTGAAATATTTGGTAAATGGGTTGTCGTAATGTAATTCCAAATGGAATTGAATACCGAAGTTTAAAAGGAAAGTTATTAAGTATAAATGGTCATAATCAACCAAGATTTTTAGAAATAATGATATGGTTTATATAACCATAAGATTTGATAGATATTATAAATAAGATTGGTTTTTGAGTTACAATCTTCTATATATCCTGAGATAAGAATGTTGCCAATTAAGGTATGAGAGGCAAATAAAATACCCCAAGTTGAACGACTTCGCTATTATCGAGGAATGATATTAGTTTGTAATGAGTAAAGGATGTTGAAATTGATTTATTATTCCATACAAAGAATATTACAAAGTTAGTGCGAGGTTTTGGGATATGAATAATAATGCAACATTAGTTGTGAGATTTGGAAATGGAAATAATATGGAAAGTTAGTTGTGAGATCTTGAAATGTAAATTAGATTATTTTGTTTAAGGATATGCAATATATGATCTGACATTTGATGGCCATATAAGAAGTTGACTAGGTCACATATATCGATATTTTAAAGTTAGGGAAATAAAATAAGCTTTATGGAAACATAACAATGTTTTAGAAGTGATCGAAGTGAAGCGAAATTTGGTAAATATGGTTATCGATCCCAAATAATGGAATAAAGATGATTTGTCAAGATGCGTAGATGAAATTGATTTTAAATAATTAATGATTTTAAAGATCGATAAAAAGTTTTAATGAATGATTTTTAAATAATTAAGACCTGAGCTACCAATATAATTGACCATACTGTTTTGAGATTGATAGTTATAACACCAAAATATTAATGAAATATTTTATTGGACCTTTTGACATGTTGTTTTCGAAGAGACCGGGATGGGAACTAGACGCAAAACCACTTTGAACCAACGTAGCGCTCGAAACTAATCTGCAGGGATAAAGGTGGAGCATTGAAGACCGAAGATCTTCATAAAACGGAAGAACTACTTAAAATCTCTAGCCGATTCCTAAAGATATACCATGGTTTTGTCGTATTTGAAATCTATGGATCGCAAGGACTACTCAATAATGATCTATAGGGTGATTCCTAGGATGCGGTAGGATGGTTCCTTAGGTTCATCCTGTTCGTGGGTGACATGTATGGATGAATGTCTGACAGGGTATTTCTTAAAACTCACATATATTGATTTTTACAAATATACTTAGCTTGGTGGTAGAGAAATTCTCTTGGTTAACATCCAGAGTATATTTGTGGACGTTTATTAGTGATTTGATGGATCTGATGATGTGGCATTCAAAGTAAATGATGGGTAGATGTTCTAAAATGATAATCATGACCTTAAGCCCCACAACCGGGAAATGACAAAAATCGGGCAGGCAACATAGCTAGTTGGGTCGCTCGCAAGCAGAGTGTATTGTCACAATCTAGACTCATTTGTTCTTCTTTCGTTTCGGCATCTCTGCGGAAGTATGGTGGCCCCATAAAACCATACGGTGACAATACATTCGATACACTTAAGTTAAATGAGTGGTCGGACATGTGTGGCTGGGTTGCAAGATATTCTTGTTGAACCCAAGTGTATCCCCTTTAGAGTGCACTAATTAGATGGTGGTCCCATACCTTGTCATAGTTGAAATTCATTCTCCAATAAGCACCTTGCATTTTTTTTATATATAATGAATATGTGGAGCGTGATATGCAAGCGTTCTGCTAGATGGTTATTTATTTGTGATTTGATAGACGCTATTATAATATCACTGGATTTTGATATATAAAAAATGTTTTGAGTTATAGTAAGGTAAAAATCATCCGTATTTATGTGTGGGATGGCCTTACTATTATCCTTTCTTTCAAAAAGGAAAGTTAAGCAAGTTGTTTGCCATATGAATTTATCACTAAAAGTATTCGAGACAGATCCGGGTGAATTTTGCTTTGCTTCAAATGTGCTTGGGTCAGACCGAGTATATCTCTAAGTTAGGTTTCGCTTGTATTTTTCAGAAGAGGAGTTGAAGTCGATCCATATTTGCTGGTACTAGTTTATTCCGCTGTGTGTATTGATTGATGTGAATGTATACTCTGACGTTGTAATTATATATACTGATTCATTTTGTATAAAGAGTTTTGATAATTTTTGTCCATTCCATTGTGAGACTCAGATCTTCTCATTCTTCTATTCTAATATTTATTTCTTTCTTCTCTCACCCTCTAATTTCGTTCTATTGACAATATTATTTTCTGTTCAATTTGAGTTGACATGGGTTGTTAGATGTTGGCTTAAACTATACGGAAAAAGTGGTTCATTACAGAAATGGAATGCCCTCACAACCCTCTGAAGGGTTTCATGGCGATAACTCGGCAAATGTGCACTTTTGGGATCATTCCTCCCTTCCATCCATTCATTATTGGATTCATTAAGTGCATAAGACTGGCGTAAATTCAGCTCCACACCATTGCTTCTGCTAATCTCTTATTCCTCTACGTCTTGTATATGGAGCATATCCATTAAGCTCCAACCTTCGAGGATACAACTTTCTTTTTCAATTTCAAGCACAGAAAGGTCCTGACTCCATTACTTCTCCTTTTCGAGGCGACTCGTGGCAAGAAAACCATTGAAGACATACTGTGCAAGCCAAAATACATCAGAAACGATTGGTTTTAAACTCCCCAATGGTCGGGATGCGCCCACCGATGGCTTCAATGAAGTGAGTGTCGAATCTTGATCCATCGTCATACTGGTCGCTTGGTATCTTATCCCGACATCTGTTGCTTATTTCAGGTAAGAACCCAGCTAAACCCATTGGTACAGTGTATAAGGAGTGCCTGGTCTTAAACGTATCGAAAGATGATCAGAGTGTCAAGAAACTCCTCGCAGATGCATGTCTTTATCGCCATCACCTCCTCGAAGTCAACATAATGCTAGGGGTGATGGTCATATCCCTACGACTTTTGTATCTCTAGAAATTGCACCCTGGGCTGGAGAGTCCTTAAATCCGGTTCCAGTTACTAATGTGCCCCCAATCAAGGACGGGGGGTCTTCTGCTATAGTTTCTAAGGTGCCCCCAATTGGGGGTGAGTGAGTCCGGCCTCAGTCGGAGGGTCTTCATCTTCCATGGCTCGCAATAAAAGGAAGAAAGCCAGAAGAGGGGAAAGTTTGTCTGGGTGTCTGATCTCCCTCAATCCAAAGAAGATCCCATGGGGGAGGAAATAAGCACATCTCCCAAAGAGCCGTAGGGCCCCGGACCAAAGGAGTCTACTGTATCCAAGGAACATGTTCGCACCAAAGGGGGGTAAATCGAAGAAGTGGATTCTCTTTTCCGAGACTTGCAGGACTTATATATCCCAAATACTTTTCTTTCTTCCCAAACGTGGAATCCGGGTCGTTCTTTCCAAAGTCCGAGCATGAAGCTACTCCAGTGAATGCCATGGATGTAACACCCTACCTCCGCTAGGGTCACTCACAAAGGGAATGCACTAGTTTTGGTGGAGTATTATTTAGATAAACATACACAGAGATATCACATGGCAGAACATAAATAAAGCAGCGATAGAAATTAAAGACCAAATTTTTATTACTTTCAAGAAAAGAGTCAAAACCCCATATATCCAAGGTACAAATTATTCCATTACATCAAGTTCCATATAAAGAAGCATAAACTTAAGATAACAAAAGTAAATTATTCCCCATAAATAGCAGAAGCAGCCATAGCATAGCTCAAGACCAAACCGTACATGAGCTGTCAGAAAGCAAGCTAAATCCAAGCTAAGAGCTAGTGTTTCCTCCCTGAGAACCTGGGGGGAGAACGAAAGAAAAAGAGGCAAAAGAAAAAGGGTCAGTCATAAGACTGGTAAGCCCTAGTGACTTTCAGTATAAAAACTAGTAAAGGCAACAAGACATGTGAGAACTGGAATTAAACATAAGGATGATAACAGGACTGATATGATAATTGAGATAACAAGATAAGTCAAGTCTAGCATCGCATATTCAAGATTCGCTGCACCAACTGTACTAGTATTCTAACCCATGTCAAGTATTAATCATGAAATGATCCCTTGGCCCAATATCATGAAGTGACCCATTACGGGGTCCTACGGTACGATCTACTAATCGATCGGCTCCCTACAAGTTCTAGCTCGTCATGTGTCTGTGTCATACGGCCCTATCCTGAAATGTAGTCACCTGTGCTAGGTCCACCATAGGGTGTATCAAGCCCTATGGTGATGACCACCGACACGAATCAAGCACGCACAGTGTAAACCTACGGGTGCCCAACGCCTGCTTTTTCAACTCTGGACTACGTGCTTGACCATAGTCCGCCTGAACCTACAATGGCGCACCTACTCAGCCGTCGTTCTGGCCGCTTACAATCAGCCCAGTAATCGTGCCCCACCCTGCCTAGTCCCAGGGTATCGTGATACATCTAAGTGGGTTACTGCTGAAAAGGACCGCGTAACTAGGGTTTCTAATGGGTTAAGTGTTGTCATTCAAATTCGTGACTTAACCCTATCCAGATCATGTATCAAGTTGGTTAAGTGTGTTCGAGCGGTTCATGACTTAACCCTATCAAATCATCGTGTCAAGTTGGTTAAGTATATTCAAATGGTTCATGACTTAACCCTATCATGTGGCATTAATTCATTAATGCACCCCAACCTCTCACATTAGACTAACTGTTGTGGTCACTGGATTTGCCGGGCGGTTCCGGGCTGATTTACACCACAATATAGTCTAACCTCGGGTTTTACGTGCGATATGACCAACTACCCACATTAGATCCTATTGTTTGCAGTCACTGGATTTGCTGGGCGGTTCCGGGCAGATTTACACTGCAAACTCAACCCAACCTCAAGTTGGCCATTTTCATGTTTATCTAAGTGTCATGCCCATGTTCAAGTTTTCATGTCAAAATTCATATCAAGTTTTCATGTCAGGTTTCATGTAAATTTCATGTCAAGTTCTTGCCCATATATAGGTTCAAGTTATAATAACGTTCATGTTCAAAGCCAATTCATGTTTTACCTAATCTACCCAAATCGTATTCCCATCGCACATAAACTCGAATCGATACAAATAAATCTAATTAGGGAATAACATAAGAAGGGACGGGTATAAGGTGGCAAAAGTGATTACTAGCATAGCATGGTATGACTTGAGATAAATGATTATAACATTACTGGCATATGGAATATTGGCCTCAAACATAAAGATTCCAAATCTAGCAAAATAAGGTACTAGCCAAGATAACAGTTGACATAAGGTGATAGTATAGTCATGGTAATGGTTGACATAAGGTGATAGTCATAAACTTGTGGCTAATAGCAGATTCAACATTGTAGGCATGATAATATGAGGGGGTTTTCTTTTTGATTTACAACATGAATAGGCCCCAAATCAATGTCATAGTAATATACCCAAAAGTCAACATCCAAGATGAACAAGAATGGATGTAAAACAGTCATCATACACAGGTCCAATTTCAATTTACAACATATTCATATTGCATTTACAGTTTAAATCTAAAAGTAACTGGGGCTTACAGATCGTGGTTCAAGAATTATAAAAAGAAAGTCGTTGTTGAATCTTTATATGCTTAGTCAAGTTCTAACAGAAATCCCCAAATCAGCAATTCTCTTAACGCAGTTTCGACGTAGAAGAAGTAGTCCCTTTCTCTAACTTTTCAACCAGAATTAGAGCAGCATAAGGTCAGAGAGAATTTTGTGTAGAGATACTAGTGTTAGGGGCTGTTTATATAGGGTTAGGTAAACGAATGTAGACAGAAACATCAAAGTGAATCCAGCTTCAAAAGTGGGCTCGGCCACCAGGTCGACACTATGGTCGACCTGGTCCTGGGCAGGTCGACACTATGGTCGACCCCCAGGTCGACCTGGTCCTAGGCGGGAAATTTCTTGCTCAGTCTGTTCTGTGGTTTGAATTTGAAATTCGAATTCGAATTCTGAGCTGTTTTGAACTTGAAATTTTCTGAAAACTTCGAAGGATCATAACTTGGTCATACGGACTCAGATTTTCGAAAACTCAGACTCGTTTCCAAGCAGAATTTCGAGACGAACGCAATGGCGTAACCCGTTTCCCTTGATTCTCATTTTAAAAATTAATTCTGTCTTGATTTATAGTTATAACACGTTATCAAAATACGGGTTGTTACATTCTCCCCCCCCCCCCCTCCTTAAAGGATTTCGTCCCCGAAATCTCTAAGTTAGGGAGGATGTGTCCTACCATCCAACATCCATCTACTCAAAGCATCATCCACAAGCAACCATTGTCCTTAAAAGGTTTCTAATGTTGTATGAACATATGTAGAAAGTGTGTGTTTATGCACTTATCTAATGCAGAAGATGAGGCAGTTACTGATTCAGTAAACCTCCTTAATGCAAAATATGTTAGTGTAATGAATCCAACATGTATGCAAATTCCTAACATAATTAATAATCTCTACATGAGTTCACATAACATTTATTCATATGCAACATCCAAGTGATAGCATAACAAGTTCCATCCATGTACAAGTATAAGCACTCATGCATATGCAACATGAAAATGTGACTGAGCTGATCTAGTGCCTAATGTGTGTCATGCATCCACTAGCAACCACTTGCAAACACTTGCAATCATTTGCAAACATCAACCATAACATGTTTCAATCACATGTTTACATCCATATGGTTCTTCCTAAGGTTCTCAAGATAAGATCAAGAAGATAACAAGACAAACGTAGGTAGTAGAAGCATGATACGAAAAGGTTTTCAAGTTTATAGGAAAAAGAGATCGAGAATGTACCCTCAAAAATAAATGGGTAAAGCGCGCGTATCTTCTCTTCAGTTTCCCAAGTTGCGTCTTCTTGGGCTTCACTCCATTGCACTTTAACTAGCTTGACTTCTCGATTCCTTAGCTTCTTAATCTCCGTTCCTAAGATACGAATCGGAACTCGCCTCAATGTTGCTTCTTTTCCACTTCTACGTCTTCAAGGATGCTTGGCTTAACCACTTCGGCTGACTCATGCAAGCACTTCCAGAGATGTGAGACGTGAAAGACATTGTGCACTCCAGTCAGCTTCTCGGGTAAGTCTACCTTATAGGCCATCTGTCCAATCCTCTCAGTGATAGGGAACGGTCCTATGAACCTTGGTGCTAGCTTTCCAACCGCTCCAAAACGAACTACATTGCGTAACGGGGAAACTTTTATAAAGACCATATCTCCGACTTCGAACTCTAGGTCTGTCCTTCTCTTGTTCGCTTAAGATTTCTGTCTATCTTGGGCCGTTTTCATCCATCTTCGTATCAACTCAACCTTCTCAGAAGTGTCCCTTATCATGTCGGGCCCGTGTATAAGCCTGTCTGTTGTCTCCCACCAACAAGTTGGCGACTTGCACGGTCTTCCATACAGGGCTTCGAATGGTGCCATTCCGATGCTAGCTTGGTAACTGTTATTATATGCAAACTCCACGAGAGGAAGATGGTCTTCCCAAGTACCACCAAAGTTAAGAACGCATAGCCTCAGGAGATCTTCTAGTACTCTATTTACCCTTTCGGTTTGTCCATTCGTCTAGGGGTGATAAGCCGTGCTTAAACTCAGTTGTGTACCCATGGCTTCTTGCAGACTATTCCAAAACTGGCTAGTGAAAATTGGGTCACGATTACTAACTATACTAGAAGGAACCCCATGCAACCGTACTATCTCTCGAAGGTAAATAGACGCTAGCCATGATGCGGTCCTCTTGCTTTTCACCGGAATAAAGTGAGCACTTTTCGTGAGTCTATCAACTATGACCCATATGCTAGTATTTCTCTTCCTTGACCTAGGCAGTCCATCCACGAAATCCATCGAGATACTCTCCCATTTCCATTGTGGAACCTCCAAAGGATGTAATAGCCCACCGGGCTTCTTCGACTCGGCCTTTACTTGTTGACACACCATGCACTTCGAGAACTCTGCCACGTCCTTTTTCATTCCAGCCCAAAAGAAAATGAGTTTCATATCTCTGTACATCTTATCCCTCCCGGATGTATGGTCATCTTCGAGTGATGCGCCTCTTCGAGGACTTTCCTTAGTAGGTCTCCCACTTGTGGGACACATAGCCTTCCATCACGCCTTATCCATCCCTTGTTATCTATGGCATACCTACCAAGGTGACTTGACGTCTCACCACTAATCATCTTGTCCATGATTTCAAATATTTGTGGGTCTTCCTTCAATGAAATCCCTACTTGATCTAGAAGTGTAGGTCTTAACTCAAGAGATGCTAATGTAGCAGTCAATGACTCAATAGCAGGTGTAAAATCAAAGTTTGCTATAAACTCAAGGCTTTTCCTTTCAACAAACAAGGGGCTCAAAGTCAACCTTTTTCTACTTAGCGCGTCCGCCACTACGTTACCCTTTCCAGGGGTATAAGCTATATCGAAGTCATATGATGCCAAGAATTCCATCCATCGCTGTTGTCTCAGATTCAAATCTTTCTGCGAGAAGAGGTACTTGAGCGATTTGTGATCGGTATACAGCTCGAACCTCTCCCCTAGAAGATAATGGCGCCAAGATTTAAGTGCAAAAACGATCGCGGCCAACTCCAAGTCATGCATGGAATAATTTTTCTCATGAACTTTAAGTTTTTCTGCCCCCGTAGCATATTACTCTCCCTTCTTGCATTAGGACGGCGCCTAATCCCGTGCCACTCGCATCTATGTACACCGTAAACACCTTGCCTCCGTCAGGTAATGCTAAAACTGGAGTTGTGGTGAGGGCTCTCTTGAGTCTCTGAAAAGCAGCGTCACACTCTATGTCCCATGCAAAAGCTAGGTTCTTCTTTGTTAACTTAGTAAGAGGGGCTGAAATCATAGCGAAGTCCTTAATGAACTTCTTGTAGTAGCCCGCCAAACCGAGAAAGCTCCTCACCTCTATTGCATTCTTAGGAATTTTCCAGTCCTGTACCGCAACTACCTTTGCGGGGTCCATGGCTATGCCTTGCTTAGAAATTACATGTCCAAGGAACCGAACTTCCTTCCTCCAAAAATGGCATTTGGAGAACTTAGCCTTTAACTAGTGTGCTCTAAGTGTTTCCATGAATTCCTTGAGATGTCTAGCATGCTCTTCTTCATCTTTTGAGAAGATCAAAATATCATCCACGAAAACTACCACAAACTTGTTAAGGAACTCCCGAAACACCCTACTCATCAAATCTACAAATTACGCGGGTGCATTGGTTAACCCAAACGTCATGACGAGCCATTCGAAGAACCCATCTGGAGTCCTAAACGTAGTTTTGTCAATGTTATCCTCAGCCACTCTAAGCTGATGGAATCCTGTGGCTAGATCGAGTTGAGAGAAAACAGATGCTCCCACAAGCTGGTCAAACAAATCGTCGATTCTTGGTAGTGGGTGCCTATTTTTCTTAGTTAGCTTGTTTAACTCACGATAATCTACGCACAGACGAAGCGATCCATCTGCCTTAGTAGCGAATAACATTGGAGCACCCCATTCAAAAATACTTCGTCTTATGAAATTTTTCTCAAGCAACTCGTTACTTGTTTACTGAGCTCTCTTCTTTCTCGCGGGGCCATGTGCCTAACGGGCAATGAAACTGGTTTGGCATTATCAACAAGATAAATTCGGAAGTCTATCTCGCGTTTAGGAGGTAACCCCCTCACCTCATCAAAGACATCTGGATATTCTCGGACCACTCTTACAGATTGCAAATTATCGACGGACGAGTCAAGAGATTCAAGATAACACAACATGACCGGACCCTTAGGGTTACAAGAAATTTCAAGGGTATTACCAAGGCGAGTCATGAGCCTCACTGCCCTTTGTTCACAATCACGAATGGCTCCATAATCGGACAGCCAATCCATACCTAAGATCAAACCGTATCCCGTAAATCCGAGAACATAAGCATTACACGTGAATTCTACGCTCAAGATAGAGATCCTCAAATCCATACACATCATAGATAAATGGGCGGAGCCCCCAATTGGATTTGAAACCATAATGGGATCCTCAACCAGACTAGTACTTAGGTGCAGATTTTCAACAATATCAGAAGAAATAAAAGTATGCGATGCGCCAGAGTCAAATAAGGTTCGAACAGGAAAGTCAGAAATGTAAACAAGGCTTTCTACGGAAATATTACTACCTCGGTCAAGAGCTGGAGTGGTGTTGAGAGCATGCAACTGCCCTCCAGAAGGTCCTGCTCGCTGGGTCTGCCCTTGCCCATGCCCTTGCTTCTTAGGGCAATCCTTGCTAATGTGTCCAGTGTCTCCACAATGAAAGCATTCACCCAACTTCCTCTTCTTCTTCTTTCTACATTCTTTAGCTAGATGTCTCGTAATACCACAAAAGTTGCACTTCCTCGTCTCACGTGGTTTGTTGTTGCTCTTGTTATTCTTGTTGCCCCCTTCTTGAAGTCAGCTTTCTTATTCTGAGTCTCATTAGGCTTAACCTCCTTCTTGCTATTCTTGTCTTCCTCATGAAGTAGAGCCATATCCACCAAGCTTTCAAAGGTCGCCTCCATAGGTATATGAGTTATGGCCAAACTGTGTAGTGGCTCGTTCAATCCTCGAGCAAAGCGTACAGCCTTTTTCTGGGCCGTGTTGACCAAATCCAAACCGAACCGAGCAAGCTGATTAAACTTGTTCACGTACTCCTTAACAGACATGTCCCCTTGCTTGAGTGCTAGGAACCTCTCCATATGAAGGTTCTCTTCTGCTGATAATAAGAATTTAAGCCCAAACCTCTCTCTAAAGTCTGTCCAAGTCTCAACTGGCCTGGTAGCTTTGGTGACTTCCCACCAAAATGCAGCTTCCTCTTTCAACAACCATGCTGCCAACTGAACTTTTCTATGGTCCTCCACATCAAAGATAATGAACAAGTCATCAGTCTCCTTTAGCTTGTTTCGTGCCTCAACAAAGGTTTCGGTTCCAACGAAGTTCTTGCCGCCCATTGCTTTAAAGTCTTTGCATATTTTGGCAAAGGCGGTACCAAGAGGAGGAGGAACCGCAGCCACTGGGGGAGGAGGAGGAGGGATGTCTGTCGGGCCCGCGCCGTTGGCCCTGGCTTCTAAGTACCTTCGGAACAATCCAGGCACGTGTATTCCCTCAGGCAGGTTAAGACCAGCCATGCTGAAAAATGAAAAGAAAAGGATTCAAACGAGGATGGGGAATAACCTTTTTAAACATAAAACTTTTCTTGAAAAAATGCTTCTTAATAAATGGTTTTGAAAATAGTTTCAGAAGGTTTTTAAAACTTTTTGCCCAGCCTAGTAACCTTCTGCTCTGATACCAAATGTAACACCCCACCTCCGCTAGGGTCACTCACAAAGGGAATGCACTAGTTTTGGTGGAGTATTATCTAGGTAAACATACACAGAGATATCACAAGGCAGAACAAAAATAAAGCAACGGTAGAAATTGAAAACAAAATTTTTATTACTTTCAAGAAAAGAGTCAAAACCCCATATATCCAAGGTACAAATTATTCCATTACATCAAGTTCCAAATAAAGAAGCATAAACTTAAGATAACAAAAGTAAATTATTTCCCACAAATAACAGAAGCAGCCATAGCATAGCTCAAGACCAAACCGTACATGAGCTGTCAGAAAGCAAGGTAAATCCAAGTTAAGAGCTAGTGTTTCCTCCCTGAGAACCTGGGGGGAAAACGAAAGAAAATGAAACGAAAGAAAAAGGGTCAGTCATAAGACTGGTAAGCCTTAGTGACTTTCAGTATAAAAACTAGTAAAGGTAACATGACATGTGAAAACTGGAATTAAACATAAGGATGATAACAGGACAGATATGATAATTAAGATAACAAGATAAGTCAAGTCTAGCATCGCATATTCAAGATTCGCTGCACCAACTGTACTAGTACTTCAACCCATGTCAAGTATTAATCATGAAATGATCCCTTGGCCCAGTATCATGAAGTGACCCATTACGGGGTCCTACGGTACGATCTACTAATCGATCAGCTCCCTACAAGTTCTAGCTCGTCATGTGTCTGTGTCATACGGCCCTATCCTGAAATGTAGTCACCTGTGCTAGGTCCACCATAGGGTGTATCAAGCCCTATGGTGCCGACCACCGACACGAATCAAGCTCGCATAGTGTAAACCTACGCGTGCCCAATGCCAGCTTTTTCAACTCTGGACTACGTGCACGACCATAGTCCGCCTGAACCTACAATGGCGCACCTACTCAGCCGTCGTTCTGGTCGCTTACAATCAGCCCAGTAATCGTGCCCCACCCTGCCTAGTCCCAGGGTATCGTGATACATCTAAGTGGGTTACTGCTGAAAAGGACCGCGTAACTAGGGTTTCTAATGGGTTAAGTGTTGTCATTCAAATTCGTGACTTAACCCTATCCAAATCATGTATCAAGTTGGTTAAGTGTGTTCGAGCGGTTCATGACTTAACCCTATCAAATCATCGTGTCAAGTTGGTTAAGTATATTCAAATGGTTCATGACTTAACCCTATCATGTGGCATTAATTAATTAATGCACCCCCAACCTCTCACATTAGACTAACTGTTGTGGTCACTGGATTTGCCGGGCGGTTCCGGGCTGATTTACACCACAATATAGTCTAACCTCGGGTTTTACGTGCGATATGACCAACTACCCACATTGGATCCTATTGTTTACAGTCACTGAATTTGCTGGGCGGTTCCGGGCAGATTTACACTGCAAACTCAACCCAACCTCGAGTTGGTCATTTTCAAGTTTATCTAAGTGTCATGCCCATGTTCAAGTTTTCATGTCAAAATTCATGTCGAGTTTTCATGTCAGGTTTCATGTAAATTTCATGTCAAGTTCTTGTCCATATATAGGTTCAAGTTATAGTAAAGTTCATGTTCAACGCCAATTCATGTTTTACCTAATCTACCCAAATCGTATTCCCATCGCACATAAACTCGAATCGATACAAATAAATCTAATTAGGGAATAACATAAGACGGGACGGGTATAAGGTGGCAAAAGTGATTACTAGCATATCATGGTATGACTTGAGATAAATGATTATAACATTACTGGCATATGGAATATTGGCCTCAAACATAAAGATTCCAAATCTAGCAAAATAAAGTACTAGCCAAGATAACATTTGACATAAGGTGATAGTATAGTCATGGTAACGGTTGACATAAGATGATAGTCATAAACTTGTGACTAATAGTAGATTCAACATTGTAGGCATGATAATATGAGGGGTTTTTCTTTTTGATTTACAACATGAATAGGCCCCAAATCAATGTCATAGTAATATACCCAAAAATCAAGATCCAAGATGAACAAGAATGGATGTAAAATAGTCATCATACACAGGTCCAATTTCAATTTACAACATATTCATATTGCATTTACAGTTTAAATCTAAAAGTAACTGGGGCATATAGATCGTGGTTCGAGAATTAGAAAAAGAAATTCGTTGTTGAATCTTTATATGCTTAGTCAAGTCCTAACAGAAATCCCCAAATCAGCAATTCTCTTAACGCAGTTTCGACGTAGAAGAAGTAGTCCCTTTCTCTAACTTTTCAACCAGAATTAGAGCATCATAAGGTCAAAGAGAATTTTGTGTTGAGAGACTAGTGTTAGGGGCTGTTTATATAAGGTCAGGTCAACGAATGTAGACAGAAACGAGGCCAGAAACATTAAAGTGAATCCAGCTTCAAAAGTGGGCTCGGCCACCAGGTCGACCCCCAGGTCGACACTATGGTCGACCTGGTCCTGGGCAGGTCGACACTATGGTCGACCCCCAGGTCGACCTGCTCCTGGGCGGGAAATTTCCTGCCCAGTCTGTTCTGTGGTTTGAATTTGAAATTCGAATTCGAATTCTGAGCTGTTTTGAACTTGAAATTTTCTGAAAACTTCGAAGGGTCATAACTTGGTCATACGGACTCCGATTTTCGAAAACTCGGACTCATTTCCAAGCAGAATTTCGAGACGAACGCAATGGAGTAACCCATTTCCCTTGATTCTCATTTTAAAAATTAATTCTGCCTTGATTTATAATTATAACACTATATCAAAATACGGGTTGTTACAATGGACACAACGATCACAAGCCAATCACGGGGATCTGGTCCGTTGCCAGAGGGAAAAACGCTAGGACACACACAAGCACTGCACATCACAACACATTATTTGTCTACGTAACTAAATGCTAACTTTACTCTTCTTTTGAATTGCAGATATCATGAAGAAAGGAGGTCAAAACTATGATGCATTTGGCTCATTTTTCAATAAAAGCGGTCCATCTACGCCAACCTATTCCCGAGATAATGAGATTGCGATCGTGATGATAAGCGGGACCGTGAGAGAGAGCAAAGGCAACATGACCGTAAAAGGTGTGAAAAAGAAGATCAGGATAACATAGGGAAGGAGAGGAGGAGAAAGGACAGAAAGGACAAGAGGGAGCATTCCCGAGAAAAAGATAAGGAAAAGATGTAGAGAAGCACATATCTACTTCTCGTTCTAAGGGCAAGACTTCTCGTAGTGAGGGCAAAACAGCCAGTGAACATTCTTAAATCAGGATTCCCTATCCTAAACCTTCGATTGACCCCCTTCCCCTTCAAAAATCACACTCCACTGCATCTAGGGGCCAAGACACTCTTGCTCTTTCTAAACACCCTGACAAAAGTCCTCAATTATCTGCTTCGACTGCATGAGACAAAACCCCTGCCGAGAGGGTTAAGGATCTCAGGAAAGCTTTCCCCAACTCCACTTCTCCCGTGTAAAGTTCGTTCCCAACCTAGTGCCCTTTCCTGAGAACTTCGGTAATTGCGCTAGGTCAGATGTTGACTTGGTTGTAACTCAACATAATGAAATGTATGTATACTTAAGGCGAATATCTAAAGTTATCAAGGAGGTGGAGGTTGAGATTGAGGGAATGAAGCTAGAGTGAAAATATGACACAGATGCTCTAGAATGTAACAAGAAAGAATTGGCCAAAAAGGAAGCCGAGCTAGCTACTCTTATAGAGAATTTCAAGAAGATCAAGGATGAGGCCAAGAGTTATCATGCTCGATTTCAGAAAGAACTAGATTGTTGGTCACTCCTTACCGCAACTGCTTAAAATGATGTAAAGTTGATGGGTTGCTAGAATGAATATCTTAACGATGAGAATGAAAGCCCAAGGAGGTCCAAAGTGGAATTGGAGATTGTTAAAGAGAAGCTGGATCTGGAAGTTTAGGACCTTAAAGTTTGGCTTGCTACCGTAGAACCGACCAGGTTGGATGCAGAGGATAACTTTAACGTGGTGCTAGAAAATGTTTCTAATACCCGGCTCCAACATGAAGTAGATTTCAAACTCTTAAGGCTGATCATGTGGGGAAGATGAAGGAAATGCGCCAAGAATTTGACTGTAACGTGCTCATGTTTTATGCCTGAATACTTCACTATCAGAAAATTTGTTGGGTTGGAAATTATCCGCAAACTATGGCGGACACTTGGGCGTTGTTTATGGATGAGGAAAGGAAAGTTGTTGCTGGGAATCCCGTGGATGAAGAAGCATTGATGATCGAATTCTTGAGCGACATGAGCCAGAGATTTAAGCCGGCGGAAGGAAATTGCTTCAGGAGGAGGATGATGCTGAGCGATATAGACTTAAAGGAAAAGCAACATGGGAAAGGGAACCCAGTGCTGTGAAGGGTGAGGAAAAACCCTGTCTATTCTACCAATTATCTAGCTCTAGTTATAGATCCTCCTGCAAACCAAACATCCATTTTGCTGCCCCTAGCCTAATCTTCCACCTCTATAGAGGAATATCATCTAGATCAATCTCTCCTGAAACTCTCCCAGCCTCTTACGCCAGTCTAAGAGATCGGAATTCTTGCAACTCCAAGGGACACATCAATTGAGGGCATATCTCTTTTTTCTCCTTCGTTCTAGAAAATTACTGTAACTAATTATCTAGTTGCTTCGCCTTCAGTCAAGAGATCTACTATCCTACCTGGACCGATCATTGCTTTTCCTACTTTAGGTACACTAACCAGAAAAGTTACTCCCAAGGAGCGTATCCAACCGAAGAGCAACAGGTGCCTCCAACTGCAGTTCCTGAGATGGTTGAAGAGATTATAGATGCCCTAAAGGGCTTGGATGGTAAGAGCGGTCGGCCTGAAGAAGAGGACATGATATGCACCAGGGAGACAGGTAAGATTGGACCGTTCACACTTGCAAAGATAAAAGCTAGGAATGAGGGTAAGCTTCTTCTTCTCATATTTGAACCAAGCTCTGGGCCTCTTATGGTCAAACCTCTTCAAGTCATTAGTCGTTTTGACGTAGACTCGCCAACTAAGTAAAATCTTCCTCCTATTGCTATTGCTGAGGTCAAGGAAAAGCGTGACATTCCTAAGTCAGGAACCTCCAGCTCCTCTGGTAGAAGCTCAAGATAAAAAATCCGATAACAGTTGAGGAGATTGTGGACTTTGCAGCTCAGGGAGAGGAAGAGATGAAAAAGAGGAAGAAGAAAGAAGATAAGCCGCCTCTGCTTAGTTGACATGTTTGTTGTGTTGCTTGTTAGTCCCTTTGGATGTTGCTGTGGGTGTGACCCTCGCGTTTTTCCTGTAAATTTTCATAAACCTTCACGTTTGTATTTATAGTACCGTTTTCATTGCAAATCTTATATATTGCTTTCCGTCTAGTGTACTCTCATTTTAGATGTTACCAAGTCAAGTAGGTAGGTATGCTAACCCTTAAGATTACGCTAACACTTTACTTAATGGTTTATACCCATATGCGAAGTGTTTTAAGTCGATTCTGATATCTAGTTTCTAGACGTTCAAACTCTTTCCCCCAGTCACGGGGGTGATAGAGTAAGGTTGGACGTCGTTACATCGTCCTTTATACTTTCCCGTTGTCGACACGGGTTAGAGTTAAGAGTCAAGAGGTTGTTATTCTTGGTGTGACTATCACAATCTTCCTTAGTTTATAGCCCGCTCCAAGCTTTGAGGAATGGATTTAGTTGGGTAGGCGGTCAAATCACACTTGCCCATGCGTCGTCCTTCTTCCTCCATGTCAAGGACAAAGGTCGCCATTAGGGATGTTCAATTCACATCCCTATCGTTCATACTCGTCCCATCGAAACATGGGAAAGAGTTGAATTCAGCGTTTAAACATTGTTTCCTCACACTGGTTTGCAAAGTGGGGTCGCCATGTTGAGCATCGATGTCTAGTTTGAATTTTACCACTCCCAAGTCAATTTGGTCACGGATCACAACATACAACCAAAGTAAATAAACATGGTAATGGAGCATGGAGAAGATCATTTATGTATAGACAACAAGCGGCAAAATATGCCTTATTACAATGCTAAAAATAAATGAAATAAACAAAATAAAAGACTTAAGAAAGAAAGAGCCGCAAGTGTTCGGCATTCCATGCTCTTGGTACCAGGTCACCATCAACAGTCGTTAGCTTGAAAGTTTCATTATCAAGCTTCTGTTGAATGACGTAAGGTCCAACCCATTTCGGGCCCACGTATACCGGTGCTTGGAAGACCCATTTCAGGACGATATCGCCTTATTTGAAGGTTTTAAATCGAACCCTTTTGTCATAATGGCGTGCGACTCGCCTCCTATGCACTTCAGCGTGCAAGTTAGCTTCTTCTCTCTTCTTATAAATCATGTCTAAAGATTCTAAGAGAAGCGCTTTGTTAGTTAAGGGGTCGTAATACGTTACCCGATTAGATGGGACTCCCAGTTCTATTGGGATAACCGCCTCAGAACCATAAGATAGGGCGAAGGGAGTATGACCAATTGTAGACTTATGGGTTGTTCGATATGCCCAAAGGAATAAAGGTAGTTCATCGACTCATTTGCCTCTAGCTCGCTTCAACCTCTTCTTTAGGATGGACTATATGATTTTGTTTACGGCTTCAACCTATCCATTCGACTGTAGGTGTGCAACTGTGGTGTACTTCTTTTCAATGTGGTATCGTTGATAGAAATCTCTAAATTATGAACTATTGAATTGTGTCCCATTATCAGTTATTATTGTTTTGGGAAGTCTGAAGCGGCATATAATGTTTCTGACGATAAAGTTGATCACCCGTTTTGTCGTAATTATGGTCAATGGTTCTGCTTTGGCCCATTTTGTAAAGTAATCCACTACCACGATTGCATACTTTGCTCCACCCTTGGAAATTGGAAGGCTTTCGATGATGTCAACCCTCATATAGCGAATGGCCACGGATTAACCATTTGGGTGAGTTGCATTAGCTGAGCTCTCTGAATCTGGGAAAACCTTTGGCACTTTTCGCAATGTTTGCAATAAGGGCTACAACTCGATTAATAGTAGGCCAGAAATAGTCGTATTAAAGCACCTTCTTAGCAAAGGTTTGTCCTCCGGTGTGGGCACTGCATTCGCATTCGTGTACTTGCCGTAGCACTCGTTTAGCGTCATCATAGGCTACACAATGCAACATAGGAATTGAAAAAGCTCTTCGATAGAGGGAATTTCCCTGAATAATGTGTCTTGAAGCTTTGCGTATTATAGCTCATTTCTCATTCTTTCACTCTGATAGGGTTTCATTCTGAGGAAAGTTCTTGATAGGGGTCATCCACAATTCCTTTTCGAGATCGATCTCCATAACTTTATCAGCTTTCAATTGGTCAAAGCTTAGAGTATCCAATATCTCAATTGGCACCATTTCATTTTCATCTTGGGCGTCTGAGCTAGCTAGTTTAGCTAGTTTATCAGCCTTTTGATTTTCTTCTCTTGGAATATGTGAAATTCTATAATATTCAAATTCACACCTTAAATTTTCTACCTGATTGAGGTAGGCGGCAATTCGTGCCCTCTTGGTTTGATACTCCTTCTGAACCTGAAATATGATAAGTTGTGAATCGTAGAAAATGTTCAACACTACTATCCTTTGTGAATTTTAGCCCAGTAATCAGGGCCTCGTATTTGTAATCATTGTTGGTAACAGAAAAATCCAACCTCAGAGCGTAATAAATTGATCATCCTTCATGAATCAATAGCATAACTCTAGCAGCGGAACATCAATCATTAAGGGATCCATCTGTGTATAGTTTCCACGCATTCCCCCTGGGTCTAGCATCAGGAAGATCAGTGCTATTCTACCTAATATCATCCTCGGCAGTTGTAAACTCGGCTATGAATTCTGCCAATGCTTGTCCTCTAATTGACTTTCGAGGAAGGAAATTGAGGTCGAATTGATTAACTCGATGTTCCATTTGAACAGCCATCCAGATGCCTCAGACCATTAGAAAACCTGGCGTAGCGGTTGGTCGGTGTACATTTTGATGGGTTGAGCCTATAAGTAATGACAAAGCTTTCTCAATGCAATCAACATGTTGTAAGCCAAATTTTTGATTTTTGGATAGTTATTATCTTCCTCTATTAACTTCTTACTTACATAATATACTGGTCGTTGTACTTGGTCCTCTTCATGAACTAAGGCTGAACTAATAGCATGAAGAGACATAGCCAGGTATACTAACAAGTCCTCGCGATCCACTGGCTTAGTTAGTATCGGCAATCTCTCCAAATGATTTAGCAGGTTCAAGAACGCTTCTATAAAATCAGGTGTTCAAATGAAGTTATGCTTCCCTCGCTTAATCAGTTCAAAGAAAGAAATGTGCTTATCAGTTGTCCTAGAGATAAATCAACCTAGGGTTGTAACCTTCCCTAGCAGGCTCTGCGTGTCTTTAATCTCTCACGGCTGTTTTATGCTTTTGATCTCTTTAATTTGTTTGGGAATAATTTTATATTCCTCAGGAACTGATGATGAAGCCCAATAACTTTCCTAATGCAACGCCAAAAGAGCACTTCAAAGGATTGAGCTTCATCCCGTATCTATGAAGTATACTGAACATAGCCGCCAAGTCTTGGACATGATTCATTGATTGTTTAGATTTTACTAGCATATCGTTTACATATACCTCCATTGTCTTCCTGATTTGATCGTGGAAAATATGGTTGAACAATTGCTAATATGTCGCCCCAGCATTCTTTTGTCCAAATGGCATAACTACATAGCAATATAGCCTGAGATCGGTTATGAAACTAGTATGTTCCTGGTCTAGGACATACATCGTAATGTGGTTGTACCCAAAGTATGCATCTGTAAATGATATAAGCTTATGTACGAGTGCCAAAACGACAAGTTGATCGATCCTAGGAAATGGAAAGCTATCCTTTAGACAAGCCTTATTCGAATTCGAAAAGTCAATACACGTTCGACACTTTCCGTTTGCCTTTTTCACTAGTAATGAATTTGCTATCCATTTGGGGTACGTTGCATCCTAGATGAGTCCATTATCTTTCAACTTTTCAACTTCTTCCTTTAAGGCGGTCGATCTCTCCAAGCCGAGCATAACCCTTTTCTATTTCACAGGGACATGTTTCAGGTCTCTATTCAACGAATGGGTCATAATGGACGGATATATCCCATATATATCAGCAAGGGACCATGCAAATACATCTAGATTTGCATGAAGAAAATCAATTAACTCCCACGTCCGAAGTGGGTCTGGGTAGGATCTGATTTTTTAAGACCTTGGTCAGGTAATTGTTATCAATCGGAATCTCCGGGGTAGTTTCATTTGGAGTCGCCTTCCTACATTCCGGCTCCTCATTCTTTCTTGGATCAATATCCTCAAAATAGCGACTGGTCGTCCCCAGCTAGGATGTCTTTAATAATTGCTATGTTTCCGCCTCCTTTGCAAAAGGGCTTCAGACTCAACGTTTTCCTTCTCACGAATTTTCTTCCATTAAACTGAGTAGCACACTTGTCCTTGTACTTGGTTTCCCTGTACTATGCCGGCTTAAGTCGGAAATTTGAGAAGTAGGAACCAATGGGATATGCATGCCCCGAAGTCTGCTACGCCAGGTCATCCCTAGAAGGCATTGTAGGGAGAATTTATATCCATTACAAGGAAGGGGAGGATCCAGACTCTCCTTTGATCCCATCACTTAATTCCATGGATAACTCAATCAATCCCACTATTTCGTTTGCTGACCCATTGAAGCCGCGTATTTTTCTAGTGCATGGCTTTAAATATCTGACTTTTAACTTCATCTGGTCATAAGCACCTTTTTTAAAACCAAAATCCATTTACAACTCAAATCTCTCACTTCAAAAACATTTAGTTTTAATTTCTAAGGTGTATTCCTTGTCATTCCCAACTCCTTTTTTATACTAAAATGGATCAGTTATTAAAAATACACAAAACCAAGATCCGAAACATGGTTAAGTTTAAAGATCTAAAAATTATTTATAAAACAATTTCTTAAAAACCATAGTTTAAAATTTCTGAAACCCCTTTTATTTCAAAAATAGTTTTAAAAAATGAAATTTCCCCAATTTTAAGACCAAGCTTCAAAAGAATAGTTCTTTCAAAAGATCATTCAGATTTAATTGACGAAATATCCAATAAGTATATCTCATAATTATAATTCTAGACTATGACAACACTTTCACATGAATCTTCCATTTAAAACCAAGAAAAAGTTATTGACTAGAACTCCCAAACAAAACCAATATAAGAAATTAGAACTACCTCAGTTATAACTAGCTTTTTGTCCAGTCACCAAGCTCGAGTCCACGGAATCCACCACATGTCGCCCTCATGATCTTCAAAACAAAATGGCTGAGTGCTCCGTGGGGGTAAATCGTGGTTGGCCGAATACTCAAGCTTGAAATATTTCTAACTCATAATCATTTAAAACCTAAAATTAAGCCCACGACTAACTCATCATCAAAATAGTTAAAGTCGAGTCAAGAAAAATGAAAGAAAAATAGAAAAGAAAATCGAATACATTCTCATACTGATCCTAATTTATTAATTCCTATGATTGTCTAAACCTAAGCTCTGATACCAAATGTAACACCCCACATTTTTCCAAGCTCGAATTTTGATAAAAATAGAAATTCAAACCCATCTAAGCACGGAGAGTATAAACTTGGTACCTACGATTAATGAGCACGTGCATAAATAGAGTAAAATGAAACTAATTCAAACAGAAAAAAATAAATAAGTTAAATACTGAGCAAGGCGACTACCCTAAGGCATATCCCCACATCGATATAAAGCATGAGAGAACAAGAACCGAATCCAAACTTGAACACTTTTTAAGACCTGTCTTTCCCAAGATAAACCTGAGAGTTTTTATGAGGAGGGGGGTCAGAACAGCATATCGTGGTGAGTAGAAAATGTATAACACGATTTACAATATGCAAATGTATTCGTTTGTTCAAAACTAAAACATAGGTCTAAAATTGATAATGATTTTAACCTAAACCATTTAGGACGCACGATGAATAACCCCTAAACCCAAGGTAATATTCCGCACCTAGCGATCTCGCAATACCAAGATACAACATTTGTGCATCAGTATGAAGCCTTTAAACCACCATTAACTAACCAAGAGGCAGACTACTAACTTTTAATTATCACATAAGGAGGGTACTTATTTCATATATAGCCACTTAGGACCTCGCTACTTATATAAGGTAAAGGTGGATACTTATGATTACTTTATACCCAAGGTGGACCTTTTGGTCACTTAATACCTTATATAGTGGTTTATTCTACCATAATATAAATCAGAGGACACTAGCTACTAAGTCTAATTAATCCAAGGCATCTGTTCTTCACGCGTATAACCATGCCCCGCATAAGACGAGAGATAGTAAGTAGTCACTTATTACCTATATAATAGGTAGACAACATCTCACAGTTTATGACCTTCCCTCGGTGGACCCCCTCGTTACTATTTACCTGGCCTTATTAGATAATTCCCTCGGTCGCTTAATACTTCCCACAGGATAGGAAGAATTTTGGTACCTCTGGAGAGGTCATTTAATACCTATTCCCAAGGCGGATCACAAACCGATCACTTACTACCTCGAGGAAGCGAACTAATGAGGGAATTACCAAGTTCATACCCAACATACATTTAATAATTCTTACTTATGGAGAGGTGAGCTATGCGATCACTTAATACCCTTTTAAGGGTGAATCTGACTACTTAATACCTCTATCTCAAAGCAGACTTATGCTTATAAACTATTTACCTTTTTAAGGTTTACTCTTTTGGGAGACAGGCGGGTCCTACAAACACTTAATACCTTACACTTGAATTAAACCTCGTTTGAGGAAATAATCCTTGCTTCGAAATTAACTATTATCACCGGTTCCTATGGTTAATGATATCCTATATCTACTGAACATATATCCGACTGCTGGAAAATGCAGACTTCTGTCGAATAAGGCAACTAACATCGCATCATTAACCTACTAAGTCTAATTCCTATTTCAATTTATAATAATTCTAAATTTACTAGGGACTTATAACTTCCTATCTTAGGATGTTTATCTATAGGTTTACTTATTGGACTTAGCATTTACTATGCAAATCAATCCTCATTAGTTCCCCTTTTCTATTCCTTTTATTATTATTAATTGGCTATGTGCTACTAATGACTCTAACGACCATATTTCCAAAGGCATCATTTGACTTATTAAATGCCATTTATGACCATAACGATCATATTTTCCTAAGGCATTTATTTTCCTATTCATATCTGTCCTATTTAGTTCTGTTCTATATATTATAACTCCATTTATTACTATATTTTCAATTCCCCTTGTTTATTGTTGATGTATACATACATATATATTTACTATTTATTAGATTCCCTTGTTGGAGTTACAACTCCTAACACAATTCAAATTTTAACCACTTAGCATGTTTATTCCATTCAATTATTTTCCCCAGTCAGAGATGGTTACAACAATCCTTATTCTATTTATGACCTTATTTATTGCAAATCAAATTCATTTATTGCTATAACGGTCTTAATACCTATTTCCATTTATTATGGATTATATTTCCATACACGCTTCCAAAGAACTGGAAACTATTCAAACATACAACAATAACAAGCATTTATTATAATAATATATTTGCATTATTTACGTAGGTTCGGATGAATATGAATATATTTTTGTTTAAGCGTGTTTAATGTAGTTACTATATTTTATTATATTTACATTAACCATTTATGTTTGGTCTAAACGAACGACCAAAACAAACCTTTTTATGTTTAATATTGTTTACGATTCAAAGTTTCATATAAAAGGTTAATAACTGTAGTTATTGTAAAATTGATCCAAAAAAGATAAAAAGAGAATATGAACATATTTCAAATCACAAGAAATAAGGGATATATGTTTTTGGAATAGTTGTTGTAAACTACGTACAAATATACGTAGATTTACACATACTTTCCTAATTATTTTGTACATATTTCTTGCTGATTTGAAATGATGTCCTTAAGAACAAAAAAGGCATTTCTACAATAACCAAGTAAAACCCCAACATCATAAAATATAAACAAGCATAATCTTTTAATCTAAATTTACATAAACCTCAAATCAACACCAAAACTAAGGATATGGAATAAAACTAAAATTGTTGACAATGGTTTTAGGATTGATTTCCAGATCTATGGTGTATACAATAACCACAACAATCTAAATATAATTGTAGGTAGTAATATAATAAACTAGATAAGCCTACAAATTTTCAATATTGAAACCACAACCTATTACTTCAAATTTGGTAAAATTAATAAAAAATCTGATAAACTTTTAGGCATTCATTTTAGATCTATTTCAAACAAACTAATCAGGTAATTATAAACTATGTATATAAATTTCCCACTCACCCGAAAATTATCCAAATCTGAAACTGAATAAATCTTTATGCATACGATTCTCGAAACCTTATAGATCTGCAATTATTCTAAAAGGGGGATTCTTTCATATATGTAGATCTGCAAGAAAATAGGAAAGAGGGAACAAATATGAATGGGACAAAGCTTATTTGTAGCACCATCTCCTTTGCACATAAATCTGATTCTAATCTTCTTCAATCCATGTTTGTTTATTTTATATATATTTAGATTTGATTTAGAAGAGAATTAGAAGAAAAGGGAAATGACAGAGCTTCACTACTGCCTTCAGAATTGTGTGCAAAAGGATGGGGTCTAACCCTTTATTTATAGGGGTTAGAATGGCCCTAGACTATTAGATTAACTTTAATTAAAAAAAATCGATCATAAAATTTTATATAATAAAAAATAAACCCACCAACCCTAGCCACCACCGAGAAAATTCACGCCCAGGGAGCCGACCACCCTGATAATTTTTGCCCAGTAAAGGCGGGTTATAAATGTTATATATTTGTTATATTATTCTATTGATTTAGTTTCTGTCCATATTCGTATTTCATCCGTAAATTTTTTTTACGGACTCCATTCATGAAGTTCCAAACATGAAAGTTAACCAGAATTCCATTGCAAACACAATAGTGCAAGTTTCGTGATCAAATTTCATCTTTTGTGAAAATTCTACTTTCGAAGCCTAACTAAATTTACGATTGCTAAAATTTCGGGTTGCTACAAATGGTAGACCTTCGCTACTACCTTCGGAATTGTGTGCAAAAAAATGAGGTCTTACCCATAATTTACAAGGGTTAGAATGATCCTAGACCGTTAGATTAATTTAATAAAGATCCGTCAATTTATAAAATTTTATATAATAAAGATACCCTAAAAACATAGCCGTCACTAGGCGTTTTCAACTAGAGGGGTCAACCCCCAGATTAACCATTCCGAGTCGATTTGCCCAGTGATGATTGGTTATAAATGGTATAATATTTATATTATATTCTTTTGATTTATTTTCTGTGACACCCCATGTCCGTTAATGTCACTCACTAAGGGATTGCATTAAGTTTCATGAAGCATTGTAGACACAGAATAATTACAAGACAGATATAAATAAGATAGAAGCGAAAATTTTAAATTTTTATTTCAAACATAAATTATATTGTTGTGGTCCATAATACCATAAGTCACAAAAACCATTACAATAAAACAACTTATGTCTTGCATCATCAGAGTACATAAGAATATGAAAAACATAATTCCCCAATTAAAAGAGTTAAGCCATAGAAGAGACAAGAATTTGAGCCATACTTCAGAAGTAGCTCCTAGCAAGATGATATCTGAGTCCTGACTAAGCCTGAGTGTTTCCTCCCTGAGAACCTGGGGGAACGGAAGAAAGAAGGAGAAACAAAAGGGTCAGACATAAAGTCTGGTGAGTCTAGTTACTTTTAGCTAGTAAATAAATAAATGTAACATGATAGGCATATAAAGTGGATAAAAGAGAGATCACTACATATATGGCAGGTGTGACAAGGTAAGCAAGATAAGGTGTATGTGCCTCACTAATGATTACTCTATGATATTACTAGTATAACTAAAATGGGATGACCCCTTCCACTCAAAGTTGGTAGACTTAGGGCATACGTCCGAGTATACCCTAACCTCTGCCCTAATCGATCGGCTCCCTACCCCGTAGATATCATGTACTGGCCCCACAGTTGGAGGTATCACTTCCTAAAGTGGAAACCCTTAAGGTGTGCACAACCATACCTACTGGTGCCACGGTAGTCTTACCCCCCTCTGCCCGGCTCATGCATGCACATAGCCCGGTCTGTTTGCGCCGCCCACACCATCCATCACGTTTGGATCTCTTATAATCAATCAGTAAGCGTGCCCCTACTCCACCTAGTACGGAGTTCTTTATTTGATACCAACTTCGGGTTACTGACTGAAATGGGTCCCACACAATATGATACAAGCTCTCCCCTTTGTCTTGTATCCCCACTAGGTTTTTCACTGACTATGTATACCCTTAGGTGTCTTTATTTACATAGCCCTATGTCAGTTATGCTTACCCTAAAAGTGTGTCTTTAATTACATAACTTTATTATATTTTTCCACCAATTATGCATACCACTAGGTGTCTTTAATTACATAACCTTATTGGTTAAGTTCGTGGACCTATGTGTAAATATTACCCACCCCCTCTAATTTACTTAACCCACCCACTACCCATCCAATTTTACTTAACCCTAACTTAAGTTCATAATCATACAATCCTTATGGATTAAATTAGGTTAAGTAGTCTAATTCAATACCATGTCCAATTATGGTTTATAATCGGTTAGACCTTTAACATTAGGCCTACAACATGTGGATGTTGGTTATGCCGGTCGGGTCCGGGAAGTCTTATTCCACGTTCGGCCTAACCTTGCGTCTTAGCCCGATTCGTATTTGCGCACTTAGACCTCTCACATTAGGTTCAGCATTAGTGACTGTGGATATGTTGGTCGGGTCCCGGCAGATTACTGCCACTAATGCAATCTAACCACATGTCATAAGTGCAATTACAATTCCTAATTGAAATTACTAAATATTCCCTTTTTATCCAAATCTACCTATGTCATTATAGGTGATTATTTCTATTTTTCCCCATTTGGATTAAATGTCCAATTTGTATAAATATTACATAAATTATGCCAATTATAAATCCTTTTTCACCGTTTCCTAACTAACGTATTCACACGTATTTTGGCGGCATCTAGGCTATAAAGCAGCCTAACCATAATAATGAAAATGGAAAATGACAAAGGTGATAGTTTCAGCATATCTTGGCATAAACTAGCATGATAACAACACGAATGGACATATAATTAACATCATCACAAAGTGGACATAAAACTGATAACTTGTGGCAACTACTACGATGTCAAAACAAGCATAATGAGATCTAAATTAACCATTTTAGGTGTCCAACTATTTAGATCTAGCATAATTAGGGTGACATAGAAACATGTTTAGATCTAAAAATGGCTTCACAAGTCAAGTTTACAACATATCTAGATTGATCACAATATGACAAGTGAAAAGGGGATTTACATAAAGAAATAGATCTAGCCAATGTTACAACTGTCTAATTTAATAGATGCACATTCACCACAATATAGTTACAAGTCAAGATCCACATAGACAACATAATAGAATAACCACAATTATATTAGATCCAGAGAAACAGATCTATCATGACATAGTATAGGATATAACACTTGCACAGAGCCATACTTTACAACATATCCAATTTACAGTCTTTCACAATTTACTTTTATTTATCTAAACCTAAAAGCAATCTAGAAACTCACAGTTTTAGGTTTAGAGAATTGAGAAAGAACGGATCTTGAATTCTGAATTTGATTTGCAAAGTATGTTATTGTAGAAAACGTTTCCGTCTCAGTTCGTAACCCGGCATCATATGGCCCCCATAATTTCCAATGAAGAAATAGGAGATTTGAGCACATATTTAAAGCTGAAGAACCATCTGAAACCGACTTCCACCTCATCCCTAGGGGTGTCGACACCCCTGTGGGTGGGTCGACCCATAGGTCGACACCCTTAAGGGGGGTCGACCCCTACGTCGACACCCCTCTAAGGGGGTCGACCCCCTAGAGCGGGAATTTTGCCGCTCTGCCGAATTTTTTGAATTTGAATCGTTCTGGATAAAAATCTAACTCATCTCTAACTCATGCGTATAAATATATTTTTTCTATGCGTATACAACCTTAAATCCCTCATAATTTCCTCATAAGGTATCCGTTTACACAGACCAAATGTCAAACTTGACCAGAATTTCGAGACGGACGCAATGGTGCAGTCTGTTTCCTCTATTTCTATTAAATTAATTATTATTTAATTTATCCTCTTTTAGTGTCATTACAAATTCGGGGTGTTACATTTTTTGTCTATTTTCGTATTTCGTCCATAACTTTTTCATATAGAATCCGTTCGCAAAGTTTCGAACATGGAAGTTGACTAGAATTCCATCATGACGCAGCGGTGTAAGTTTCTTAGTCAAATTCCATCATTTGTGAAAATTCTGTTTTCGAAGCCTAAACAAATAACCATATTAATTATCGTCAAAATTCCGGGTTGGTACATGTACAAATTCGTTTCCCAAATTTCTCTCAATCATGGCACAAACATGCATATTAACATATAACAATTAAAACGGGAAAATAACAACATCAGCACAAAACTTGTAACTTTTGTTTGATCTGACTTTCTCCACAATAAAAGATAACAAAGTGCCATATATCTAGTCTATACATATATATATATATATACACATCGTAATTAGGCACGTCCGTTGGACATGAGCGTAGATGTTTGAAACAAAAGTTGGTTTTGTGCAAAAGGAGGTGCAAAAGTAAAGCTTTGTATTAGGTAGAAACAGATAAAAAAGTTAGAACAGTAGCAACTAAGCTATTATGTAAACAAAACAGGTCCAAGTTGTTCAGTAGCAGTACACGTATGATGATATAATATTCTGTTCAAGTTATTAAAAATGATATAATATTCTGTTGAATTATTAAAAGAACAGCGAAGGAACACAACCAATATTTGTGTTAAAACTGTAATGTTATTATACAACTATGTAAATGATATAATATGATATATTTCTCCATTATTTGACTACGGAGGCTAAACACAATAGTGTACAAAACATAATCATGCATAAATTGAGAATCACGCATGATATCTTTGACCTAGTATATATCTACCAAATATAATTATCAAAATAGATAAGCAAACAGAAATGCGTTTATTTCCTAGTAGCATAGAAGAGGCAATAAAATGAACACAACATTCAGGTGGTAGTATAATAAGATAATATAAGCCCTTCTGTGATGATTTCAAAGGTTATAAACCCAAAATTTTAAGTGTGCCAATGCAAAATCTGATGTCGAAACCATTTGTCTTCCTTCATGTCCAGTAGTGTCAATCACAACATCTATTCATTTGGATCAATCAGACACTTTCCATAAAACAAAAATAAGAGTCGGCTTGAACTTCGAGTAATGTTTTTGTACATGAATAATATGAATAAAGATTGTTCTAGCTATGTAATCTTACTTCATAAAGTTTAATACATGTAAATGGTTTGAAAATGATGATACCAAGCCTGAATAAACTATATCACTTTTGGACAAATAACAGAAAAATGCAAAGATAAAATTAAGTTGGCAGCAGATAAGAAGTCGGAAACTTTAGGACATGCATGTCAAATAATAACTTCTCATACAAAATAAGAAGTATATATAGTTCAATTGAAATTATTTCCATATTTTGGAGCGATATTTGCAGTCATTATCTATCATTTGTATAGAAGAAATTTTTTGATATAATTAATTATCTATGTAAAAGTTTAGGACAAATATTTATTTATTGTAAATTTAAATTTATAAAAGAATCCAAACATGCATACCTACATTTATGTAATGCTTCAACTAATTTCTCGCAAACATGTAAACGAATTCTGAAAATGCTAATAGGAAATCGAGAGCTTAAGGATGATAATATAAGGATTTCATATTGTACCTGATGTAAGAGTGGGGTAAAATCTCAGGAAGACCGTATGCTTCCATTGTTCAACTCGTTTGCCTTGAGCTATCGATGTCGAGCTGCTTCAACTATCTTATCTATCGAAAAATTAATTGAGCCATTAGGCAAATTTATATTCTGGAAATGAGTTCTGTTTTTTTAACGAAGGAAAGACAAATGTTCAAGAGTGAGATAAGAGCTAGAGTTGGAAAGAAAATTGACAGTAACTTTATCGTTTGGGAATAAATAGAAATTTCTTCTTCATTTTTTGTTTAACTCTATTTTCATGGCCACATATTCAACTATTTTGATGTTAATGTTGACTAAAATCATATATTATTGTGTTTGTAGTTTTGTCATCAATATTTATGAGTCTATAGTCAACTTTTAACTCTTATAGTGTGTGAAGTTTTAAAAATATCATCAAAGCTCAAGAGGATAAAACAGTCATTTGTAAACATATCATGATGAGCATAAAAAAAGGAATTACAAATAGAAAATGCAACCAAAGATTATGAAAGGGAATTTTATTCAATAGGAGTTTTGTGAAGTTTGGAAGAAAATGAAATTTTATTCTAATGTAGACGACATATCCGCACAAAAGAAATGTTAGTTAAAAAGCATTAAAAAAATGGCAGGATAATTTATGAAAACGGAAATGATGAAAATTAGAATGTGTGTATTAGTGAATTAAATTAAATTAAAACAATGGATGTAAAAGTAAAACAATCAGCGAGAAACCATTGTGTTAGCAATATAGTCAATATGGTCAAATGCGATAAGTAAAAAATGTAATGGTACAATCAATAAAAAAACTGAATGAAAGAAATGAATGTAAAAGTATTAGTCATTGAAAATGCATATTAACGTAAGTATAAATCATATAATGTGAAATGGTAAATGCATATTTGTATAAGTTTAAAAATGGAAATGGTTAAAAGGGAAATGCACAAAGGAAACTTAGTCAATGACATACGTTAAAAATGTAAACTGAAATTGTTGAACGATATAAAGGACAAATTTAAAAATTTAAGTAATAAAAGTATAATATGGGAATAATTGTCAAAGGAGGAAAAAATGTCATAGAAGTATACTATTAAAAGCCTCTCAAAATGGAATCTGTTCCAAACATATATGCTATGCTTCCTTACTTCGACAGGGTGCAAATATCTAAATTTCGCCCTTGTAGATACTTTTTGAGACCCATTGTTAATACTAATTAGCAGTCAAAAATTTCTATCCATTTTTCATGATATTATGTATGGATCAGATATACCATTACCACTTGGACAAAAAAAAACAAAGTGACTTAGACAACATTACATGAGGTAATAAATCTAGCTCGCATGTCGATAATGGAATTAATGCAGTTCTTGATACTTTTTTAGTGTTGTTTATCAAAGAGGTATCTCTAGACGCAATATAAATATATTTCAAGTAAAAATTATCACAAATTAAATAGACATAATTAGAATATTTGCACTAAATTTAGAAAATAATGTGGCAGTTCAAGTATCCATTAACAGAAGATAAAAAATTTATTTAGGAAATATAATTAAGTGTATAAAATTTCAGAGATTATTAAAATGATGATAAAAACAAAAACATTTCATAAATACCATTAAAAGTTTAAGAAAATAAAGTAACAGTTATTTAATAAATATAACTCAATTCGCAGTGCTTACTTTCGCATATATTTAGTTAAATAGTTCATATTTCTTCTCATTTTATATAGTAAATAATCGATGCAGTGCATTTAGTAAATATCCAATTATCAATTCAGTGATCCAAGACAAAAAAATGCATAGAACATACAACATAGGAAACTGATGCAACTTTTGTAATTTTAATTGTTGATTTAGTTATCTAAGAAAAAATAAAAGTAAACATGTCATATTAACCATAAGTCAAGAACTATAAAAAAGGAAATCAATGGAATATCTAAAAGTGCAAACGCTAATGAGAAAATGTACACAAAGGTGTTTATTTAATGTTTACGAGGGTAAGGCTAGGAAAAAACGCTCAATACTTAATATATGTCATGACAAGCATAAAAAAAGGAATTATAAATAGAAAATGCAATCAAAGATTACGAAAAAGAATTTTATTCAATAGGAGTTTTGTCAAGTTTGGAAGAAAATGAAATTTTATTCAAAGGTAGACGACAGATCCGCACAAAAGAAACGTTAGTTGATGAGCATTAAAAAAATGACAGGATAAAAAATAGCAGTAAGTGACCCAATATTGTTGCATAATGCAATATTTTATTACATATTTCTATTTCGATTCAATTATTCATCAAATTTTTCTATATATTTGTGTCCAAAGTGCAAACAAACCGGTGCATCAATTACTCTACCTTAAGCATCATTGTGCTATGTTTGGTAGTACGATCACTAAGTCCACTTTAAGAACCCAAGTGTATAAGCTGAGCTCCCATACCCCACTGAATTGTTAAATAATTTAGCGGTGAAGTTATATACTTGTGTGTGTATGCCAACCATGTATCGACCAAACAGACCCAACGCAACGATCTCACTGACTCGGTCATATGAGCATGTCCAGCGCAAGCAGGTGACATTAGATATTCTGTGGCTAAAACACAAATCCCAAAAATAAAATAAAATGCAAATTTTCATGATGCAGTTCATATGAAAGCAACAAAACAACGATACCGTCAACTTCACAATCATAAATCATTTTGCTGATACATGATGCTCGCATCTATAAATCTTTTTGCTGATACACAATCATAAATCATTTTCCATTGTTTATAGAGGCTAAATACATAATGCACGCATCTCATAGATATATTAACAAACACACCCAAGGCAAAAACGATTGTCATGTATGTTATGAAAATCGATGACAGTAGCTTTGGGTAGAACAAAGCTCATCAGCAATTAGGTAAAAAAAAGAGCAACTAAATGAACAGTAAGTGAATAGGGTAAACCATTTGTTATATGTGCATGAAGTGAATGTAACGCTGCAATTTACTGTCAAAATCCACGAATAATAATCAAGTTTAAGTAAAATAAAGTACCAAAATTGAATCTGAGACTATTAAAATTGAAGCTAAAATTTATGTGATAATACATATACATAATCAACCTTCCATATCCAGGGACAATGAAATATCGATCAAATTAATTATACTAGTTAGTAGGAAGGAATTATAAATCGATTTTACCTATGATGTTGTCGTCAAGGCGGAAGAAGGGTTCATCCACGACCAGAGGTAGAAGTGCTAGATATGAACATACAACAACAAGAAAGAAAAATTATACTAATTAGTAGCAATGAAGAAATTATAAAATGATTTAACCTATGATCTCTTCGTCAAGGCGGAATAAGGGATCGTCCACAGCCAGAGGTGAAGAGGAGTGCTAGATCTGACATAAAACAGCAAGAAAAAAATACTAGTTAGTAGTAAAGAATGAATTATCAAATGAACTAACTTAAGATCTCGTTGTCGAGGCGGAATAAGGGCTCGTCCACTGGCAGAGGTGAAGAGAAGTAGCAGATTTGACGGAAACTGAAAAGGTGACCAAAAGCACAATTTTTGAAGCGCGATTTGTTGCCAGATCTGAAAAGGTAAAGGTAGTAAGAGGTGAGAAGAGAAGAAATTTATCTTCGAATCCACTAAGGGTTGATTAATGAAGAAAGAGAGGAAAACGGGAAGAACGTGTTGAAGAAAGATGGAAAAAATGAAAAAAAAAAAATAGGAAGTGGACCGACTAACCGCAGTGTGTTAGTGGGTAAGTAGAAAGTGGGACAACCAATGACACGTTTTCCCTACATTATAATTAGTTTCAGAATTCTACTGTAAGGAGGTTGATGGGTGTTTCTGGAAACACATAAAAGCTTCACCATCCTAAAGAATTTGTATTATTATAAAGATATATATATATCATATTTTGAACAATTTTACTTTTATGTACATTTACACACAAAACCTTAATACTTAGATATCTTGTAAACAACACGTTCAAATACTTTATTTAGAAAACAGAGATTTAAACCTATTTGAATTCACGATTTCTTCAAGTTTTAACCTTTTGCAATAAAACCATACATATGAATTTACACCCAAAAAAATAAGATGAATCCTACCAATATAGAGAATTATATAACACGGACATGCTTCTCTTTTATTATCTCAATAATCCAATACCACACATATACAAACATACTGACCATTTCTTCGTAACAATTGAAACATAGGGAATTTCGAGTATGCTTAATTTTATATTTTTGTTTAAATCAGAATTCCCTTAGGAAAATGGATCCAGATTCACACTTCAATATAGAGAAAATAGCAAATTAATGTCATTTCTACTCATAGAGTTTTGTAGAAGAGATTAGTGGAAAATTGGTATAGAATATCTCAAAAATATGGATTATCAGCGTACGATGAAACGAACTACAGCTTCTCCTAAGAAATATATAAGAAAATCAAAGTTTAGAATCTCGTATATATATATATATATATATATATATATATATATATATATGATTTAATTCCATAGTTTATATATAAGAATTTAAATCTAGGGAGTAGAAGTTTAGATTTAGAAAGATAAGATTTAAAAGAAGAACCTGACTCAAGATCTGGAATCAAGAAATGGAGAGGCAAAGCGGAGGCGCAAGATCTATAATTAAGAAACGTATTAAGTAGTTATAATTCTATAAATTTAGATTTAAATGTAGTTGTAAAATCCATTTAGTTTATGTGAAAATAGTAAGAAAAGAAAAGAGAGATTTCCTATAAGGCTGATTTAAATACAAAATACAGAATTATTCAAGAAGATTGAAAATATATGTAATATAAATTTGAAAGCAGAATATTAATTGTTATAAAAATTTAACAGAAGTCAATATTCAAATGAACATATGAATGGCAGTTGCTGCTGTAACGTAAATCATGGAGGCTACTGTTGCAACCTATATCAGCTCCATCCCTCACCTTCGTTGCTCGTTTGCTATGGCTAAGAAGAAGTGTCTCCCTTCACTCCCCTCCTTTGCCACTTTCTCTCTTCCCTCTATAAACCGATTTGGGCATGTCTTCAATTCGGTTGCAAACTCGAACTCTAAGGATTTGGTCTTTTTTCTAAACTCCTTTTGAAGCCAATCGCGAATGTGATGAGCGATCTACATCCCTTTCTGGTAAACCCGATCCATCATCTTCTCCCCTTTTCCCTATTTTAGTTGCGGCCGAATCCAGCTTGGTTGTTGGCTGTGATGTTGATTTAGCAGATAGTGTATGTGATTGGGTGTGGATTTCGGGATATCTGGTGTTTTCAACCATGTTGGTCTGATCCCTTGTGTTGCCATCCCTAATCCCCCTAAACTAGATTGTTGCTCGGAAGGTGTTTGTTAAATTGCCCTTGTTTATTCATGTAAATCTACAAATGTGCAACAATCAAATGTTGAGGTTGATGCATGCGTGAAGGATGGCCAGTTTTCTCCAGGCACTGGTAATGTAGAAAGTGCAGTGAAAGCTAATTGCAGACCTACTTGGTCCTCTCTATTGAAAACATTAGCTAAGAATGATGGATCTTACGAACCGACTTCCTTTACCACTCATGTTGTTGATAGTGTTAGTGTTCTGCCTAACATCATCGTTCACGACTTTGTGAGCTATTGGGGAGATCATTTAGTAGGATTATTCATGGATGTTTCTGCATCATATAATGAGGTGAGGTTACAATGCCTTCGTGTTTGGAAGCCAAGAGGTAAACTTCATGTACAATTTGTAGATCATTGTTCAATTTTCACTTCATTCATAAAAAAGATCGGCTTTGTGCACCTGAATCTAGTCCCTTAATCATAGAAGGTAAACCATTCATTATCACTCCATGGGATATTGGTATAGATAAGGTCAGGGAACTAGTTCATTCCATTCCTGTTTGGTCTACTTTTGCCAATATTCCATATTTTCTTCAATCTTTAATTCGCCTCAATTGGCTAGCAAGTCTTATTGGTGAGTTCAGATGTTTTGATGCAGGGATCAAGACACTTAGATGCCTTCTGTCTGATAGAGCTCTAATTGAAATCACCCCATCCAAGCCTTTCCATATCTAAAAGTCAGAATTATATAAGGGATTGAAATGAAAGTGGATGTTCGATATAGTTGGAAACCGGATATTTGCATCTCCTACCAATCTTTTGGCCATATTTCCACTGCTTGTCCTAATGCATCTATGCCTGTCATAACCAGACCGCCTCTTCCTAGACTAAAACTTAGTTGGTTCCCTAAGCCACCTTTGCCTTTGATACCAATCACCACCCTGGATAGTCCTATAACTACACCAGATATTCCTGATCTGTCTGAGATTCCACTGGTTGTCCTGGATGATCATATTATCACATGGAATTATATTAAGAGAACCTAGGTTCACAAAAAGTCGAAAATGAGATATGATTCAGTAGAAAATAAATTCCATAAGTTTATAGGAGAGGATAAGAATTCTTGGCACCTTATGTATCACGCTATGGAAGATGATATTATTTTGATGTCTGATGGTTTGGATGGATGGCATAATTGGTAGTTACTTACCCGATCATTCTAGGATAGGAAGTTTTTGACCTGTCAGCTTTCGAGATGTTATGATCCCCTTCTACCCACATTCTTTAATGTCGTTCGACATGTCATTGGCCCAGGTATTAATGCTAATATCAGTAATGACGAAGGTGACTAGCGTCCTCCTTGTTTTTCATTATAGAAGAGGCACATAACTTCTATCTTGTTTTTTGTTTTTAGTGTTTAGACACTTCAAACCAGACTTGGGGTTTTTGTGCTTATGTAGATCCCCTTCATTTTTTAGTAGTTAAACTACCAGTCTAACTCATGTATTTCATGTATTTAATATATGTTGTAATGAAAAGTGGTTGCAACCACTGTAAAAACCGGCCAGCCTTGCTAATAAAAATTTAACAGAAATATGGATTTAAGAAGAAAGTTTTAAAAACTTATAGATAAATTGTAACATCTATTATACTTAAAAGAAAAGAAAGAAATAGTAGAGTTAATGTGACATTAGCACATGATAGGCATGTACAATATTTAAAACAAAGACCATTATGAAGTAGTAAAATACCTCAAAAGATTGTAGTATCATAATAATAGAAAACAACATAGTGGGATCCGGATTAATGACGAACTTGAGGTTTGTTGAAGCGGTAAATAAGTGATCCACGGTTAGATCTGTCAGTGCAAGGATATTTTGATGATGATAACAACAACATGTATAATATGTATAATAGGCATTGGTATAAAATATATTTATATTTCTTGCTAACGATTATATATATAATGTATAGCACAAGTTTTACAATAGGTGTTGATAATCAAGACAGTACAGTAACATTACCGTCCCTGATGATCTAAGGAAATGCTATGGAGATGTTGATCAAGACTCTTGAGTTATCAATAGTTCAAAAATGATGAAGATATGTATTAGAGTTCTAGTTATATATGTAAAAACTCGATTGCACTCATTTGATCACTTTTCAAATGTTTTTTCAAATTTATTAATTTTTAAAGTATTTTTCAAAGCATATATTATAATTATTTTTAAGATTTAAGTTTTGAATTAATTTTGATATCTAACTTTTAAAATTTTAAATTTATTTACTACTTTACTTTTAATTATACTTGATATTTGACATTATATTTTAATTTCTGATAATATATATTTTACATTTGTAGTTTGATATATATTTGTGTTATATATATTACTAATTTAATTTTTATTATTTTAAATATTTAGTTTTGGATTTCAAATTTACTTTGTATATTGAGTTTGGTTATATAAAATATATTTAAGTTTAAATTATTTAAAATTATATTGATTATTTCTCTTAAGTATTTTTATGTCTAAAACTTCCTTATACAATGTTGAATAGTTTTCCAAAGTTTCAAATTAAATTACATAGTTTTATTTTGAAAACAAACAATTTTTGAAATAAGAATTTCAAAATTTACAAAGGACCATGTCGACATGATCATATATAGTATGTTGACATACAAGTAGGTTTTTTCAAATTTCAAAATTGAATCAAAGTGTTTTTTCGTCGTACCCTTCTACGAATGGAAATATCTTCTGCAAATATGGAGTTCTAATTTTGAAATTTGACTAAATATTTCATCTTCTTCTTTATTCCTTTTCTTCTCCACCAATTCTAGTCAAAATCATAACTATATTTTGCCAAATTTTTAAATAAATCAATTTATTACTACTTAGTTTTTGATTTTTTATCATCCTCTCCACAATCTCTCAAAAATAGAGTGCAAATCAAAGTTATAAGACTATTGTAATCATGATCGCGAGATCAAGTCTACATTTCTTTGTAAAATCTACATAAATATACTCAAAAGGGTATATTATTGTTCCATATATCAACTTGGGTTAGATTGTACCGGAAAAGCAATAGGGTGTGACTTATTGGTCCGAAAATCAAATTGGTTGTGCATAGAGGCCAGGTTCTGGAGGATGTTCCCCTGGTGCCTTGAAATCAAGAAGTGTAATCGATATTCAAGTGATTAAAAATCGGTATACTTTTTGATGCGGGATTGGATGTAGGATAAATCCGAACCAGTATAAAATCTAGAGTGTTCTTTCCTTTACTTTACCACATTTTACTATTTTTAGTTCTATTGTGATTTCTATGATATATGTGATAATTTTCTTATATATAAGTATAATTGAAGTAATTCAAAAAGATTCATATGAATTCCACAAGAACTGTAATGATCTAGTATTTTTAACCAATTTAAAATTGGAACTTTAACTACTCGATTAAATTTGAATTTGACATAAATATATATGGTTAAGACGATTCAATAATTTTGATAAGTTAAATGATAGATTTTATTTGAATTATAAATAAGAATGATTATTAATAAGTTTAGGTTTATTAATACTATTGTCGTTCGATCAGGATTTATCAGGCTATAACATGAATTAGTAGCATTAGAAACAAGTGTTGCCCTTAGTTTTCATAACATTTCAAAGGAAATTGTGACGGCCTAAGATTTCGCTCGATCTGAATCAGTCGTTAAACCGATCTAGACCGTTCGAAACCCCTGATCGTTTGAGAACAGGACAAATCAGAACGCAGACGGAAGAACATTTCATTGCTATTACAACAATTCCATCAGATACAAGAATATACAGAGTATAATGAATAAATTACATTCGATAAATATCAGAGATTACAATAAATTACATAGCAGCGGAAAATAATACAAAACACAACTGAAAGTGATACACGGATACAGAGCTTTCCGAGCATCGTCCCAGCTGTAAATCAGGATCCTGTGAATATAAATCTGCAAAATCAAAACTACTAGCTGCCCATGTCGAAAATAAGGCACCCAGAGTTTAGGTTAAAACAATAAACTCCAGGTCAGTCATGTGATTGGTGTGAGAACTAAAACAGTTATTTAAAACTTTACTTTAAAAGAGAGTAATTCAAGGGACCACGCCGTATAACACGGAACGGGTTTCCTCCCAAGAATACCAGTGCATAGAAAAGACAACGCAATGCTTTTTCGAAAAATGAAGATATTATAAGACCCAGGTCCCATCACACAATGCAACGCAAGCCGGAGGATAGAGTTTTCCCTTATAATAGCCAAACATGCTTGGTACGTTCAAAATAAATCATTTGATACTATAATAAGTGTATAGTGTCAAAACAATTTCAATCATAAATATAAATCATAGACGGCATAGCATCCCATGCTACTATGTCGCCATACTAGGCTCTACAAATAAAGCCGAAATATCTCGTATTGGAAATTGGATTTCCGCCATGAGTCGAGGCAAGGGGCAAGCTCCTCTCCGCTTCAAGACACTCTAGCAAATGTCCCAGGACTACGCACTCTGGGTAACCCTTAGATCGGCTGGGCCGGTCCTCTCTTACGTTTGAGGATTGGCAATTCCTGAATGCACGTTTCCCGGTCCTATCAAACCTAATATCGAGGCGCCTCATTCCAACAACCACAAAGGTGAAAAGTATATAAATGTCAGGGCTGGTAAGTCACTGACACCGCCAAAGCTAGAAAGAAACGTCGTGTTCTCCGAACGGTCCGTATCCCGCTTTTAACTCATACCGAGGTGTGAGGCTCGTGAATTCACGTTATACACAAAGCTACGCCACAAAGGCCGTGCTTTGATCATCAACCACAAGACTTTTCTTTTCAACAGAAGCCTTGATCCATGCAACTCAGTATGCCACACAGGCAATTCATGCCATACGATTGATGTCTATCGATATGTAACCTCTAAGCTCATACATCTCAGAGAAGGGCGTTAAGCAAGAGAATAAATTCTCCACAGCCAAACAGATATATATTTAACAGAAATCAATCAACACAGAATAAAATCCAATGTCAGACACACAATCCATTTACAAGTTCGTTCTGGGTCTGAACGAAACCGGAGGCACTTTCCTCGCATATCCATCGATCTCCAAGTACGTCTGGACGACCACCAACTGACTCCCTCATCTTGGGTGTACAGTCTAATCAAGATCATCAGTAATCACCCAAACGATGTGAAGACTCCCGGTCTTCGACCACCGTCATCAGCTTCGACTTATCGTCGAATCGGTTATTCAACATGGGTATAAACCCGGCCTTTCCGAACAACCCGCATATATTAAAAACAAATGTTACACAAACACAACATACGCCTTATTCCAATTCATTAGTCACTAACCGTAAATCAGTAAGAGGGCCATTCCCCAAATATTAACCCCGAAGGCCGAAACCAACATCAGATCAATACCTAGGAAACCATTCTTCTTAACTAACCTACAACTAGTTTCAAAATTTCATATTCTTAGGGAAAGGTTCCCATTAATTTTATCCAAGATAAATTCTTTGAATTTATTCTTTAATCTTCCTTTGGATGTCATTTCAAACCAAATTATGGTTTTCCAAACTAGTCGAGATTAGCGAACCACACCGAAGTAATTATTTGTTTTATTTCCCAATCCAAACCTATTCATCCCATGAAGCAATATTGGAAATACTCCATATCTAACACCACGGTGTTATCGGTAAATTTAATTACCGTTCCACGTTCAAATCTAATTAAAGATTTAACTATCACTTTGGAGCAAAACTGGTGATACTCCATTCTCGCTCAATTTCTAAATTTGATAATTTAAATTATCAATTCACATTTCAATCTAATTGCAGATTCATTAAAACTCCTTTTACTGGGTTAAAGAACTAATGTCATTTAAAACACAATTCACGACAAACCCAAATCACATTCTAATTATTATCGGCTCAAAGAACAAGTGTTTTTTAAAACACCCTTCACGATAAACCCACAAATCAATTCTATTAAAAACCCATTTCAAATCCAATTTATTTATTTAAAAATAAATGGGTTTTAATATTAGTTCAAAACTAGTTCATTTCGATAAAAATCTATTTTTATCTTTTCAAATATGGAGTTTTTCATCCCAATTTTTCCCAAATCATTTCTTATGATTTTACACAAATTATTACTATTTTTAAAAAAATTATCAAGGCCCGTACAGTCGATTTCCATCAGTGGCCATCGAACTGCACTTACAGCGACCTTTTCCAAATTTGATTCGGACGTATCTCCAAATCCAACCGTTAGATTTCAAATTTCTAATATTCGTTAGAAGCTCTTTTCGATACGAACCCAACGGTTCCAGTTTTAGGAGAATCCGACGGTCGGATCTCCCGCAATATCCGTTCGAAATCAATGGTCGAAATTCGCGAACTGCCGCGGCGCAGCGCGTTCTATTCAGGCCATTATATTATATATATAATATATATTTCGTCGATTTCTATTTAAAACGAACTTTATAAATAGTTTTAAATTCGTTTCAACTCAATTCAAATTTCAATTCAATTTGAATTCATTATATATTCAATTCAATTATATAAACGAATATAATCGATATAAATATCGTTCACGTCAAAATAGCGCATCTCTAATCAACACGACTTTATGTATTACAATAATTCTGTTATTCTATTAAACAAATGAATATTTATCCTATTTAATACATGAATCTATATTTTTGTCAACACATGACTAATCTCAACGAATGAGTACTGTCCACGTGTGACTATTTTTGTTATTCAATATATTTTATAAAATTATGATATCTATCGTTTGATTTCAAATCAGACTCCAACCTTAAATTAGTAAGAGAATGATTCCCAGAATATTAACCCCGAAGGCCGAAACCAACATCAGATCAATATCCAGGAGACCACTCATCTCATCTATTTTCCAGTTAATTTCTAATTTCATATATGATAAAGATGTAAATTTTATTGTTAAAATATTTTGTTCAACACATGACTAATCTCAACGGATGAGTACTGTCAACACATGAACCTTTATTTTATAATGATAAAGATGTAAATTTTATTGTTAAAATATTTCGTTCAACACATGACTAATCTCAACGGATGAGTACTGTCAACACATGAACCTTTATTAGATAATGATAAAGATGTAAATTTTATTGTTAAAATATCTCGTTCAACACATGACTAATCTCAACGGATGAGTACTGTCAACACATGAACCTTTATTTTATAATGATAAAGATGTAAATTTTATTGTTAAAATATCTCGTTCAACACATGACTAATCTCAACAGATGAGTACTGTCAACACATGAACCTTTATTTTATAATATTCTTTATCTTCTAAATTGGAATGAGGCCCAATCAATTACCATATAAATTTAATTATATGGATTCCATTCAACACATGTGTATAATAGCAACGATACGTAATCAACCATCATCCAAAGTGCACTATACTGTATAAGCATCAAATATAGATATCTAACGCTTATAACAGCCTATCAATCAATCGATCGACATACAACTAATTATTGGGATTGGTGTATGCCGTATTTTATCCCAATACCCGTGTGGGGTTTCAAGCAATCAAACACAGATTTTATTTGTGCGGTTGGGCGATGTGTAAAATTTATCATCCCAATCAATGTCCTTCAAATAGGTGTACATAAACAAACCGTCCAGTTTGTAAATGAATATTTATTTATTCACATTCACTATATTCATATTCACGTTAAAAATTATATTTTTAACGATCAAATTATTTTATTCAACCTATGAATATTATATTCGGTTCATTTATCAAATAAAATGATATCTTTATTTTTCTAACTTGTTTTAGAAAATTTCGGCGACATAACGGCACGATACTAGAAACGGGACGAGACCTAGCCTTATCCCCGGTCTAATGATGGCCCACGCCATACACATATCAATCAATCCATTCCATTTCACCAAACAATCAAATTCAAATAATCTAACTAATCTATGCAACCAAACAAACAAGTCCATGGTCTGTGGACAGTGGTGTCGGGTGCTACTAAACACCGTCTGCATCCTAGTATATATATATATATATAACCAGAAAAAGAAATTGAATAGTGAGAAATTCTCACCGACTAGCTAAACCAACCGCCACGACTCTTCTTATGTAGAAATCTTCGTCGTGCTCGCCTTTTTGCCAATTTCACTGCCCGTAGTCACTACATATATAAAAATCACATTTTTATTCTACTACTATATAGATAAAAATTCTATTTTTATACTGCTGTTCATATAGTAAAGATCATATTTTTATATCGCCACTTGTATAAAAATCACATCTTTGCTCCTTCTACATAATAAAGATCAAATCTTTAATACTTCTATAATGTAAAAATCATATTTTTAATCTTCTATTAATATAAAAATCATATTTTTATTATCTCTATAACATAAAAATCATATTTTTACTAACTTCATATGTCAAAAACCATAGAAGCTTTAAAGCGGAGAAAACTCACTTTTTTTCTAACGTCCGGATTCGCTGTTCGGGTTCCAGAATTTGCAAACGAGCTTCAATCTTCACACCATCTTTTTCCTAGCTTAAACGTATCATTCCGGACAACTTTCGCCTCTTTTTGCCGAAAATGTTCCAATTCGCCAGAATTCGCAAAAGTACACGATTTTTTCAGCTTTTGAACAGCAGACTTCGCACGCGTTTTCCGAGTTGCTCCGAACTCCAAAACATGACTTCCATATAGCCAAATCGAAGAAAATTTCGTTCTCTACAACTTTGGTCTAGAGGGACTTTGGCTAGAAACGCACCGTTTGGGAGTTATTGGCGAAATACAGTCAGGGGCTTATTTGCAAAACGGGCGATTAGTGTAAAATGAGTTTTTGGTGACCGGGGGGCCCACGGCCGGAATTGAGGAGGGGGAAAGGGGCGTCGGACCTGATTGGGCGTGGGGAGGCGGCTAAGGGGCGGCGGTGGTGGTGGGGCCCGTGGTGGTGGCGGTGGTGTTGAAGGCCTAGGGTTCATGAAAAGAGGAGAGAGAAGGAGGAGGAGGAGGAAGAGGAGGAGGAGGGGAGGAGGAAGAGGGGGTGCGGCCGGCGGTGGAGGGGCTGGGGAGGCCAGTGGAGGTGGGGGCAGCGACACCTAGGAGGAGGAGGCCATTTTTCCTTTTTTGAAGAGAAAGAGAGAAGTGAAAATTATGAAGAGAAAATGAAGTAAAAGTGTATATGCTAGTTTCTCGCCTATCGCCTGAACGCTAATGATCTCCAATCGCCGCGGATTTGGGACACGAGATAGTAGACGTGAAGACGAGTCCAACGAAATAAGTTTCGTCGAATTCCGAGTTCGTTTGACCGTTCAAAAAAAATCACGAAAATGCTCAGATAAGCTCTAAAAATGCTATTTTGGCGCACCTTTTCTTCTCGCACGCTCACATGCTAACTCAAAAAATCAAGCCCTCTTGGATTTAACCATTATTAGACGATACGAATCCATAAAAAAAACGAAATCGAATTCTGAGGTCGTATCAATAATGTTTCTTTGTAAAATGACTGCTCGTTTTACCCTGAACTGTTTCAGCTCGCACGGCCACATACTAACTCCGTTCGCCGCGCCATTTGGAACTCAACAATGATTTGTCATTATGAATCCATAAAAATTTATCTCGTCGAATTCTGAGCTCGTAAGCAAAATTTCACTTTTTAAGGGTTATGTATTGTTTGCCAAACAACTCCAGCCCATAGCCACTATTCCGGATATCGGAATATATCGAAGCTTATACTTTTCGGAGTTCTAAACGGCATTTTGAACTCAATGAAAGAGGTTTCGAGTCCAAATTCATCAGTATGCAAAATTTGACTTTTTGGGCCATGTATAATTTACATAGCGACTATTCTGAATTTTCAACTGGGCATAACTTTTGATTCCCGCTATGAAATTTCGATTTTTCAGATTCGTTGGAAAGATATTCTCAACTAGATTCTAATATTTTTGGTTTCGCTAAAATCCGGATTGTTTTGCACCCGGTACATTCAATTGAAGTTTGAAATTGAATTATCGAACTGCAGGGTCATTTTCAATTCCTTCTATAATTTAAAATAAATATTTATATTCTAACGACGACGCGTATAAATATATACGTTCGAATTATATTCAAAATAAATTTCTCGTCGATATTATTTAAAATAATCTATTTTAAATGTTCAAAATTCATTAAAATTGCCAAAATAAAAATTTTAAACTGGCTCGTATTTCCAGGTTATTACAATCTCCCCCACTTAAAACTTTTCGTCCCCAAAAAGGAACAAAGTCGAAAGTGGTTTGATTAATCAACTCTACGTTCGATCTGGCTTCCATTCTCCAACTTTTCAGTTTCTGAGAATTTTCAAATTCTTCTAAAATTTGGCTAACACCCTAAAATTTCGAAAAATTTCACCATAACCTCCCCTGCACCGGGAGCAACGGGAAAATCCTGAAATTGCCATACAGGCCCTCTGATCTCAAAAAGAAAAAGAAAAAGCCAAGCGGCTAGCCAATAGGCTCATAAAATCATCATCACCTAAACAAAATAGTAAATTATAGTAAACATGTACCTATTTGTCGGGCAAACAAATTTTATTCTCTGCTTTAGCCTCCTTGCTATGACCTGTTCAATGCAAGTACATGTATATGCGAGCAAATGCGACCAATTTTCAATAATATTCAATATTTGATTCTATTAGGCATAATGGTTCAAAATTATCAAACAAACAACACAAACATCTATCAATTAGTGAATTTAACGTTTCAAATTCATAATTTTGATATATATACTGAAAATCTTGTTTTTGATGCCAATTCACAACAATAAACCTATCTATATTAGTTTTGGTTCTCACACCAGTCTAATGGAAATATATAGATATCACACCTTCGAAACACGAAAATAAACCACTGATGTCGTACGTCATCAGTGGAATCATCCCTGGGCTACTAGAGTGCGATTCTATATCTATCCAGTATATTAAAACTTAGAATATACGTTCATGACGCGTATATGCAAAACCTTTATATACTAGATTGTCCAAATCAATACAAATAAAATATTCAAATACGTATAAAACGATTTAAATTTTCAAAACAAAATTGTTTTCATTTGAAAAATATACTCTTCACACTCGTTCTGGGATACTACTGATCCTATCTCTAACGAGTCATTCTAATTGGATATTACTAATCCAATATCTGATGAATTCTTTCGTATGGTTCTAATGTGCCTTGTTCTCGAGCTCTGTAAACCAAAGCTCAGATACCAAATATGACGGCCTAAGATTTCGCTCGATCCGAATCAGTCGTTAAACCGATCTAGACCGTTCGAAACCCCTGATCGTTTGAGAACAGGACAAATCAGAACGCAGACGGAAGAACATTTCATTGCTATTACAACAATTCCATCAGATACAAGAATATACAGAGTATAATGAATAAATTACATTTGATAAATATCAGAGATTACAATAAATTACATAGTAGTGGAAAATAATACAAAACACAACTGAAAGTGATACACGGATACAGAGCTTTCCGAGCATCGTCCCAGCTGTAAATCAGGATCCTGTGAATATAAATCTGCAAAACCAAAACTACTAGCTGCCCGTGTCGAAAATAAGGGCACCCAGAGTTTAGGTTAAAACAATAAACTCCAGGTCAGTCATGTGACTGGTGTGAGAACTAAAACAGTTATTTAAAACTTTACTTTAAAAGAGAGTAATTCAAGGGACCACGCCGTATAACTCGGAACGGGTTTCCTCCCAAGAATACCAGTGCATAGAAAAGACAACGCAATGCTTTTTCGAAAAATGAAGCTATTATAAGACCAAGGTCCCATCACACAATGCAACGCAAGTCGGAGGATAGGGTTTTCCCTTATAATAGCCAAACATGCTTGGTACGTTCAAAACAAATCATTTGATACTATAATAAGTGTATAGTGTCAAAACAATTTCAATCATAAATATAAATCGTAGAAGGCATAGCATCCCACGCTACTATGTCGCCATACTAGGCTCTACAAATAAAGCCGAAATATCTCGTATTGGAAATTGGATTTCCGTCATGAGTCGAGGCAAGGGGCAAGCTCCTCTCCGCTTCGAGACACTCTAGCAAATGTCCCAGGACTACGCACTCTGGGTAACCCTTGGATCGGCTGGGCTGGTCCTCTCTTACGTTTGAGGATTGGCAATTCCTGAACACACGTTTCCCGGTCCTATCAGACCTAATATCGAGGCGCCTCATTCCAACAACCACAAAGGTGAAAAGTATATAAATGTCAGGGCTGGTAAGTCACTGACACCACCACAACTAGAAAGAAACGTCGTGTTCTCCCAACGGTCTGTATCCCCTTTTTAACTCATACCGAGGTGTGAGGCTCGCGAATGCACGTTATACACAAAGCTACGCCACAAAGGCCGTGCTTTGATCATCAACCACAAGACATTGCTTTTCAACAGAAGCCTTGATCCATGCAACTCAGTATGCCACACAGGCAATTCATGCCATGTGATTGATATCTATCGATATATAACCTCTAAGCTCATACATCTCAGAGAAGGGTGTTAAGAAAGAGAATAAATTCTCCGCCGCCAAACAGATATATATTTAACAGAAATCAATCAACACAGAATAAAATCCAATGTCAGACACACAATCCATTTACAAGTTCGTTCTGGGTCTGAACGAAACCGGAGGCACTTTCCTCGCATATCCATCGATCTCCAAGTACGTCTGGACGACCACCAACTGATTCCCTCATCTTGGGTGTACAGCCCAATCAAGATCATCAGTAATCACCCAAACGATGTAAATACTTCCGGTCTTCGACCACCGTCATCATCTTCGACTTATCGTCGAATCGGTTATTCAGAATGGGTATAAACCTGGCCTTTCCGAACAACCCGCGTATATTAAATACAAATGTTACACAAACACAACATACACCTCATTCCAATTAATTAGTCACTAACTGTAAATCAGTAAGAGGGCAATTCCCCAAATATTAACCCCGAAGGCCGAAACCAACATCAGATCAATACCCAGGAAACCATTCTTCTTAACTAACCTACAGCTAGTTTCAAAATTTCATATTCCTAGGGAAAGGTTCCCATTAATTTTATCCAAGATAAATTCTTTGAATTTATTCTTTAATCTTCTTTTGGATGTCATTTCAAACCAAATTATGGTTTTTCAAACTAGTCGAGATTAGCGAACCACACCGAAGTAATTATTTGTTTTATTTCCCAATCCAAACCTATTCATCCCATGAAGAAAAACTGTTAATACTCCATATCTAACACCACGGTGTTATCGGTAAATTTAATTACCATTCCACGTTCAAATCTAATTAAAGATTTAACTATCGCTTTGGAGCAAAACTGGTGATACTCCATTCTCGCTCAATTCCAAAATTTGATAATTTAGATTATTAATTCACATTTCAATCTAATTGCAGATTCATTAAAACTCCTTTTACTGGGTTAAAGAACTAATGTCATTTAAAACACAGTTCATGACAAACCCAAATCACATTCTAATTATTATTGGGTCAAAGAACAAGTGTTATTTAAAATACCCTTCACGATAAACCCACAAATCAATTCTATTTAAAACCCATTTCAAATCCAATTTATTTATTTAAAAATAAATGGGTTTTAATATTAGTTCAAAACTAGTTCATTTCGATAAAAATCTATTTTTATCTTTTCAAATATGGAGTTTTTCATCCCAATTTTTCCCAAATCATTTCTTATGATTTTACACAAATTATTACTATTTTTAATAATTTTATCAAGGCACGTACAGTCAATTTCCATCAGTGGCCATCGAACTGCACTTACAACGACCTTTTCCAAATTTGATTCGGACGTATCTCCAAATCCAAACGTTAGATTTCAAATTTCTAATATTCGTTAGAAAGCTCTTTTCGATACGAACCCAACGGTTCCGGTTTTAGGAGAATCCGACGGTCGGATCTCCCGTAATGTCCGTTCGAAGTCAATGGTCATAATTCGCGAACAGCCGCGGCGCGGCGCGTTCTATTCAGGCCATTATATTACATATATAATATATATAATATAGATTTCGTCGATTTCTATTTAAAACGAACTTTATAAATAGTTTTAAATTCGTTTCAACTCAATTCAAATTTCAATTCAATTTGAATTCATTATATATTCAATTCAATTATAAAAACGAATATAATCGATATAAATATCGTTCGCGTCAAAATAGCGCATCTCTAATCAACACGGCTTTATATATTACAATAATTCCGTTATTCTATTCAACAAATGAATATTTATCCTATTCAATACATGAATCTATATTTTTGTCAACACATGACTAATCTCAACGAATGAGTACTGTCCACGTGTGACTATTTTTGTTATTCAATATATTTTATAAAATTATGATATCTATTGTTTGATTTCAAATCAGACTCCAACCGTAAATTAGTAAGAGAATGATTCCCTGAATATTAACCCCAAAGGCCGAAACCAACATCAGATCAATATCCAGGAGACCACTCATCTCATCTATTTTCCAGTTAATTTCTAATTTCATATATGATAAAGATGTAAATTTTATTGTTAAAATATTTCGTTCAATACATGACTAATCTCAACGGATGAGTACTGTCAACACATGAACCTTTATTTTATAATGACAAAGATGTAAATTTTATTGTTAAAATATTTCGTTCAACACATGAATAATCTCAACGGATGAGTACTGTCAACACATGAACCTTTATTTTATAATGATAAAGATGTAAATTTTATTGTTAAAATATCTCGTTCAACACATGACTAATCTCAACGGATGAGTACTGTCAACACATGAACCTTTATTTTATAATGATAAAGATGTAAATTTTATTGTTAAAATATCTCGTTCAACACATGACTAATCTCAACGGATGAGTACTGTCAACACATGAACCTTTATTTTATAATATTCTTTATCTTCTAAATTGGAATGAGGCCCAATCAATTACCATATAAAGTTAATTATATGGATTCCATTCAACACATGTATATAATAGCAATGATACATAATCAACCATCATCCAAAGTGCACTATACTGTATAAGCATCAAATATAGATATCTAACGCTTATAACAGCCTGTCAATAAATCGATCGACATACAACTAATTATTGGGATTGGTGTATGCCGTATTTTATCCCAATACCCGTGTGGGGTTTCAAACAATCAAACACAGATTTTATTTGTGCAGTTGGGCGATGTGTAAAATTTATCGTCCCAATCAATGTCCTTCAAATATGTGTACATAAACAAACCGTCCGGTTTGTAAATGAATATTTATTTATTCACATTCACTATATTCATATTCACGTTAAAAATTATATTTTTAACGATCAAATTATTTTATTCAACCTATGAATATTCTATTTGGTTCATTTATCAAATAAAATGATATCTTTATTTTTCTAACTTGTTTTAGAAAATTTCGGCGGCATAACGGCACGATACTAGAAACGGGACGAGGCCTAGCCTTATCCCCGGTCTAGTGATGGACCACGCCATACACATATCAATCAATCCATTCCATTTCACCAAACAATCAAATTCAAATCAAATAATCTAACTAATCTATGCAACCAACCAAACAAGTCCATGGTCTGTGGACAGTGGTGTCGGGTGCTACTAAACACCATCTGCATCCTAGTATATATATATATAACTAGAAAAAGAAATTGAATAGTGAGAAATTCTCACCGACTAGCTAAACCAACCGCCGCGACTCTTCTTATGTAGAAATCTTCGTCGTGCTCGCCTTTTTGCCAATTTCACTGCCCGTAGTCATTACATATATAAAAATCACATTTTTATATTGTTGCTATGTATATAAAAATTACATTTTTATTCTACTACTATATAGATAAAAATTCTATTTTTATACCGCTGTTCATATAGTAAAGATCATATTTTTATATCGCCACTTGTATAAAAATACATCTTTGCTCCTTCTACATAATAAAGATCAAATCTTTAATACTTCTATAATGTACAAAATCATATTTTTAATCTTCTACTAATATAAAAATCATATTTTTATTATCTCTATAACATAAAAATCATATTTTTATTAACTTCATATGTCAAAAACCATAGAAGCTTTGAAGCAGAGAAAACTCACTTTTTTTCTAACGCCCAGATTCGTTGTTCGGGTTCCAGAATTTGCAAACGAGCTTCAATCTTCACACAATCTTTTTGCTAGCTTAAACGCGTCATTCCGGACAACTTTCTCCTAAGGGTCTTTTTACCAAAAATGTTCCAATTCGCCAGAATTCGCAAAAGTACACGATTTTTTCAGCTTTTGAACAGCAGACTTCGCACGCGTTTTCCGAGTAGCTCCAAACTCCAAAACATGACTTCCATATAGCCAAATCGAAGAAAATTTCGTGCTTTACAACTTTGGTCTAGAGGGACTTTGGCCAGAAATGCACCGTTTGGGAGTTATTGGCGAAATATGGTCAGGGGCTTATTTGCAAAACGGGCGATTAGTGTAAAATGGGTTTTTGGTGACCGGGGGGCCCGCGGCCGGAATTAAGGAGGGGGAAGGGGCGCCGGACCTGATTGGGCGTGGGGAGGCGGCTAAGGGGCGGCGGCGGTGGTGGTGGGGCCCGTGGTGGTGGCGGTGGTGTTGAAGGCCTAGGGTTCATGAAAAGAGGAGAGAGAAGGACGAGGAGGAGGAGGAGGAGGGGAGGAGGAAGAGGGGTGCGGCCGGTGGTGGAGGGGCTGGGGGGCCGGTGGAGGTGGGGGCAGCGGCACAAAGGAGGAGAAGGCCATTTTTCCTTTTTTGAAGAGAAAGAGAGAAGTGAAAATTATGAAGAGAAAAGGAAGTAAAAGTGTTTATATGCTAGTTTCTCGCCTATCGCCTGAACGCTAACAATCTCCAATCGCCGCGGATTTCGGACATGAGATAGTAGACGTGAAGTCGAGTCCAACGAAACATGTTTCGTCGAATTCCGAGTTCGTTTGACTGTTCAAAAAAAATCACGAAAATGCTCAGATAAGCTCTAAAAATGCTATTTTGGCGCACCTTTTCTTCTCGTACGCTCACATGCTAACTCAAAAAATCAAGCCCTCTTGGATTTAACCACTATTAGACGATACGAATCCATAAAAAAAACGAAATCGAATTCTGAGGTCGTATCAATAATGTTCCTTTGTAAAATGACTGCTCGTTTTACCCTGAACTGTTTCAGCTCGCACGGCCACATACTAACTCCGTTCGACGCGCCATTTGGAACTCAACAATAATTTGTCATTATGAATCCATAAAAATTTATCTCGTCGAATTCTGAGCTCGTATGCAAAATTTCACTTTTTAAGGGCCATGTATTATTAACCGAACAACTCCAGCCCATAGTCACTATTCCGGATATCAGAATACATCGAAGCTTATACTTTTCGGATTTCTAAGCAACATTTTGAACTCAATGGAAGAGGTTTCGAGTCCAAATTCATCCGTATGCAAAATTTGACTTTTTGGGCTATGTATAATTTACATAGCGACTATTCTGAATTTTCAACTGGGCATAACTTTTGATTCCCGCTATGAAATTTCGATTTTTCAGATTAGTTGGAAAGATATTCTCAACTAGATTCTAATATTTTTGGTTTCGCTAAAATCCGGATTGTTTTGCACCCGGTACATTCAATTGAAGTTTGAAATCGAATTATCGAACTGCAGGGCTATTTTCAATTCCTTCTATAATTTAAAATAAATATTTATATTCTAATGACGACGTGTATAAATATATACATTCGAATTATATTAAAAATAAATTTCTCGTCGATATTATTTAAAATAATCTATTTTAAATGTTCAAAATTCATTAAAATTGCCAAAATAAAAAATTTAAACTGACTCGTATTTCCGGGTTATTACAGAAATGCTAACAAAAGATCACTTTCCCTCCTTAAGACAAGTGTAAGGACACTTGTATTTTTGCATGTAAACTTTCATGCATTTCTTCCACTTGCCCCCTGATGTGTCACCACCTCCTTAACCCTCCATTCATATATAAGGAGGCATTTTCTCCACTTTTTTTGCCATTCCATTCCATTTTCTCCTTTTCATCTTATTCTTAAAGCTTATGGCCAAGGTTTTCATGGCATAAGTCTTCCTCTTTTCCACTGCCACCTTGCCGAAGTTCGTCGTCATCCTCCTCCTCCTCCTCTTATAATAGAGAGAGAAAGAATAGTATATATTATATATATTTTGGTGAAGAAGACAGTGCGCCGAAATACTCTCCAACGGTTCACTCAGCTAGGCTCGTCTACTGTGAAGATGGGAAAGTTGTTTGGTGAGAACTCTTTGACCATAATTTATATATTTAATTAATAGTTAGACTAATTTAAATATGGTGAAGAATTATTAGTGGTTAATGAAGGTTGATGTTTGTTGTGATGGATGATGGATGCGTAGTTTAGAACACACACTATTAAGCATTAGTGTGTTTATAATGCTTGTGCACAGTTAGTATTATTTAATTATGTTGATGATGGTTGTCATGGATGTTTAATAATGATTGTTGATGTTGTTTTGCACACACACTATGACACAATAATTATGGTATCACATTGGTGATCGGCAAATATCCTTCGTAATTGGAAAACAATATTATTATTGAAATTGAAGTTTAATGGTTAGGAATGATACATATGTATGAATACATACCTATTAATAAAGTTTTTTTAAATAAGTACTTAAACGTTCTAGGATGAAAGAGAGGAGAGTGTCCAGGCTTGGGTTTGGAAATTATAGTTTCCTGCTCTCCCTGGCTATCCCTCACTGATCCGACAGATGGGAAGGTTAATTTAAAATTTAATTTGAAATTATTTGAATTTAGAAATAAATTGGAATTTGATTTAAGTGAAAAATAAAAGTTGAATTTTTTGAACCCGAGATAATTGGAAAGTCATTAAATTATTTGGATTAATTGTCAAGAATAATCCGAAGTTTAACGTGTATTCCCATAATAATCCCAAGTATGGATTATTTCTGAATAATCCGAAGTTTGGGTGTGTCTTCCCATATTAATCTCATTTACTTGTGTCTTCCCATAATAATCCGAAGTTTGGGGGTGTCTTCCCGTGTTGATCCCAAAATAACACGTTAGGGAGTCATCAGGATCAATATGGGAAGACACCCCCCAAACTTTGAAGTATTAAAGAATAATGTTTATTTCTATCAAATTAGACTTGTTGCATAAAGCCAATTCGCGTTTTTAGTTAGAAATTTAAAAGATTATAACTTTTGCAATCTAAATCGAATTTCCATGAAACGAAAAACATTTGATTTCCATTAACAAGAGCTTTCAAATGAGTGAAAGCGGATTATAATTTCGAGTTATGATTTTCAAGTTATGTTTAGAACCGTTTTGGAAAAGGTCGTTCTAACAGCAGTTGTTGACCAAAACTATAAACAGCTATTTTAAATGTTTTAAAAATATGGACTTTTTTTGTAAAATCATAATAAATTATGTAAAAGTGTTTTGAATTGTAAAGTTTAAGTTTTGGCTAAAATAAATTATATTAGTTAAGATAATTATTTTGTAACGCTTTTAGAACGCTACTGTAACGTTTTCTTTGAAAATAGAAGTTTTTGACCTGCAAACTATTTTTCGTACTATAAGTAATCATTTGTAAATGATGAGTGGAATGTTTTCAAAGATTTAAAAGTACTAAACATGTTTTATATGGAAATTAAATTGATTTATTTGATATTAAAACAAGTTTTTCAATTCTAAATAATTGGATATGGTTGGAGAAAAATCTTCGATGTTATATTAATTCGGTAGATGATGACTCTTACTATTTGAGGAATTTAAAAGGTAGTTCACCATTATTCTGCTTATAGTGTGAGTTGGATACGGAGATTAATACTGAGGATAAGTTGATGATCCAGATCTAATGTCGAAGCGTTGGGTAAATCTTTAATTTAAGATATGGGTTTCCCATTTTGATTGTGATAAGTTGGATAGAAATAATCTTTGGATATTTGATATGAAATTTTATGGTGTAAACATATATTATTTTAGGAATTTGGAAGATATTATTATTGTATCGTTATTCCACTTATAGTGTTCGTTGATTATGAGAATTGAAATCGAATATAAGTAGACACAATTTCTGTGTAACTTATGTTCAATATCGATTGATTTGGGTTTTGTCGTGAATCGTATCTTCAATAATATCATCCTTGAAATCCAATTAGATTGAGTTACGGAAATTCAAATCGTAATTTGGGGATTTAATCAAATCTTTGATTTGAAAAAAAAATTGGGAAGGAAGTATAATCTTTTAGTTAAAATTAAAGAATTGAATGTTGGGAAATCGATTTAATCGGAAACTATGGTTGAAATGTGGATTAAGGATTTTTAAAGAAAACAGGATTTCGATAAAAAGTTATCAAACGGAAAATTAATTATGGCTTCGAGGAAAAATTATCTTTGATTTAAGTGATGTGTTTTAAAGAAGAAAGGTTAAAATATGGATTTTGTTCAAGATAATTTGAGAATGGGTTTAAAGAAATTTAAATTAACAAATCTAAGACGGAAGGAGATTGTGAAAGCCCGTTTGTTCTGTAATTGTGTTTTTTAAAGTTGCGCTTATTATTTAGAAAGACCGAGATTGAATTTATGTCTAAAACCATTCTAAGTAATTATACAACGTTGTGGAGCAACTGAAGGCATTGAAGACGATATTGAAGACCGGGACCCTTCATATCGCAAGGACGACTTGTTGAATGTCTCAAATGGGATGCTCCCATTTGCAGATGGATTTTATATCAGCTAAGTGGCAAGAAGCCCAAACGTATGTGAAGGAATTCCGGATTTGTGGTCTCATTCAGACCTGGAACGAACTTGTGTGGGTTGTGTGTCTAACATTATAATTGACTGCATAGCACTGATCTCTGTTAAATATATATTTGATTGGTGGCGGAGAATTTTTTCTCTTTCTTAACCCTCTTTTCTTAGACGTATGAGCTTAGAGGTTATATATTTATAGAAATCAGAGATGTGTTGTGAATGGACAATGTGGCATACTTAAGTTATGTAGTGAGCTATGGATGATCAAAGCATAACTTATTTAAGCATAGCTTTATCTCTATCATAACCTTGACAAACCATATACCTCGGTAAATGGCCAAAATAGGAAGAAATGCGACAAGGTTATATGGTGTTGTCTCCTTCTAGATAAAAGGCGTACTATGGTATGGAGCCCAAGTATTAACCTATGTGGTAAAAACATCTGCTTTTTTGGTTGTTCTTGGCACGTGCTCGGAAAGGTCGGTAATAACCAGGAGTTGACATACTAAGGCGTACTCTAAGTTACCTAGTTAGAGAGGTAACCCGGCCTTGTGCTGGCATGAGGAGCATCACTGTTGATCCTCGGACATCCCTTTAGAGGTATTCAAAATTCGGTTCGAAAGGAAGTTCCTTTGCCTGGTCATTGTTGGAAACCCAATCTCCGCTACGAGCCCGTACGATTTGATGTATACCATATGTCAGTATGGTATATGGTACCTATGCTGCCTATTTTAGTACATTTATTTTCAAAAGTTTTTTCACACTATATTATAGTATCGAAAGAGGATTTTACATATCAAAGGCATTTTTGACTGCATAAGGAGAAACCTTGTCCATGTGTGTGTTTGCATTGTGTGTGCTGCGAGACCTTATGTTAGTTTCATTTTTCAAAAGGTCATTGTGAATTTCTATGCACTAGTATTCACATGGAGTAAACTCGTTTCGCATTAGTGGCGTTGTCAGGTGAATAACCTAACTTTAAAATAAACCCTAAAAACAACTATTTGAGTTCTCGCACTAGTCCCATGACTGGCCTGGAGTTTATTGTTCCCACACCTAGACTCTAGATGCCCATAATTTTCGCACGGGCAGCCTAGTAGTTTGGTTCGCAGATTTAGTCTTGGAGTTGGTTAGAGCATGATGCTGGTTTAGCTGGAGCTATTATATCTTGGAGCATGCATATTCTTCCGCTGAGTTTAGTATCTCTTCTGCTGTGTAATCGATGTACTCTGATGTATCTCCCGTAACTCTGATGTAATATTATTGTAATGATAATGGAAAAGTTCTTTTTATTTTGTGCAAATTTGTAAGTACCCCTAAAAATCCGTCTTTATGAACAGTTTAAGTTGGTTTAATTGCTGGCAAAAATCGGACAAAAAGCCGGGTCATTACGTTTGGTGTCTGAGCTTTGGTTCATAAAAAGCTATTAGGTACGACATATTTAAACAAAAGGAAAGGACTCATCAGAGTGATGATATCTCATTAGAGATAGGGTTACTAATGACCCAGAATAAGAATCTGGAGTATGATATTTGAGAGAGCGTATTTGAAAATATGAAATGAGTTTTGAAAAGTTATATTTTAAGAAAGAAGTATATTTTGAAAGTATATGGTTAATTATAACCAGGATAATTAATCAAACGATTAAGGTTAAGTTACATTTTGTGATTATAATTACACATAACCTGGTAATTAAGTCCCTTCCATTGATCAGGAAAATGATCCGAGTACAAATGCCTTTTGGATTTAATTTCAGTATTGGGTAAATTTCGAAATATTGATAAGATTATAATAGATCAGTTAAGGGATAAACTTGGGTCAAATTTTTTAAGATAATTCTCCTTTAAAGAAATTAATCAATATGGTTCGAAATCAAAATTTTGAGTAAGAATTGGCAATTACTTTGAAACTGATTTTGAAAGGATATATTTTGAATATAAAGGAACGAGATCTTTGACATTTAGGAATTTAAAACTTGAGCACGAACATCTTGTGATTGAAATTTCTTAGTTGATTACAAGACATTTATGTAAAGTTGCAATTTACATAAGCAATCCAAGTATATAAAAAATAGTTCAGGAAACGATTTAAAGGCTAAATTGGAATTAATTAATCAGGATATTTTATAATTAGTCCCCCGTAACTAATTAAATTTAAAATGAAAATATCTTGAGAATTCAATAAGACTATAAGATATTTGACAATATTTTGGGTAAGAACTACACTGGTTAAAGTAGTTAATAAAAATATATCTAAATGGTTTCTCTAAAGTTTTCAGGAAATAAGTTTCGTAACCATGAATTTGGAATAATTAATGAGGGTTTCCAAACATAAACAATATAAGAAATTAAAATCAGAAATTATCGGCGATTTTGGACAGTTGATAAGTTCTAAAGTATATTGTGGCAACAAAAAGAATTGTTTAAGTAAGCATGAATACCTTGTGAATTAAGTTTCACAATTTGATTAAAGGATATTTGATAAGCAGGAATAGTAAAAAGAAATTACATAAACTAAAACGTTTAGACAAGCTGAGTTCTGGGATGATTGAGTTTTTCATATAAAGAATAATAGTAATTTTGGGGAACCAGAAGGGAGTAAGTTTCATAACCATTGTATTTGCAATATAAGATCAAAGAAATAATTTATAACTCTAAATTTTCTGGAAATCAGTAAATGGTTAAGTATAAGTAATTGGTCCAGTAAACGATGAATCGAATATAACAGGTAATTGTAAGTTATCGCTGGAGGACATGCTAAATATGGTTATCTGTAAATATGTGCTAGAATATTCTACCCGATATATCCATTATGAGAAATGAGAGTTTTGGTAAAAAGAATTTTAATTTTGAGTTTGAAAAACTACAGGATGTCAAATGAGTAGTTACGATTCCCTTTCCTTTTTGAGGACGAAAAGTTTTGAAGGGGGAGGGGGTGAATGTAACGATCTAGAATTATTAACCAATCTAAAAATAGAATTTTTATTACTCAATTATAATTTAACATAAATATATATGGTTAAGAATATTTAATAATTTTGATAAGTTAAATGATAGATTTTATTTGAATTATAAATGAGAATGATTATTAATAAGTTTATATTTATTAATACTATTTGTCGTTCGATCATGATTTATCAAACTATAAAATGAATTAGTAGCATTAGAACTAAATGTTGCCCTTAGTTTTCATAGCATCTTAAAGGAAATCCTATCAAAAAATCACTTTCCCTCCTTAAGACAAGTGTAAGGACGCTTGTATTTTTGCATGTAAACTTCCATGCATGCCTTCCACTTTCCCCCTGATGTGTCACCACATCCTTGACGCTCCTTCCTATATATAAGGAGGCCTTTTCCGCACTTTGTTTTACCATTCCATTTCCTCATTTTCATCTTCTTCTTAAAGGTTATGGCCATGGTTTCCATGGCATAAGTCTTCCTCTTTTCCACCACCACCTTGCCAAAGTTCGTCATCGTCATCCTCCTCCTCCTCCTCCTCTTATAACAGAGAGAGAAAGAATTGTATATATCATATTATATATATTTTGGTGAAGAAGACGATGCACCGAAATACTTTCCGACAGTTAACTCAACTAGGCATGCCTACCGTGAAGATTGGAAAGCTTTTTGGTGAGAACTCTTTAACCATAATTTATATATTTAATTATTAGTTAGACTAATTTAAATATAATGATGAATTATTAGTGGTTAATGATGGTTGATGGTTGATGTTTGTTGTGATGGATGCGTAGTTTAGAACACACACTATTAAGCGTTGATGTTTATAACGCTTGTGTACAGTTATTATTATTTAATTATGTTGATGATGGTTGTCATGGATGTTTTATAATGATTGTTGATGTTGTTTTGCACACATTATGACTGTAACAACCCATATTCCGATAGACCGGATTTTTTTTCAAAAACCCAATCTATCGAAACCCAAGATGGGTGCTCTGGTATCCTGCAGAAAAAGACAAAGATAAAGAAAACATGTCAGAATGCGTAAGCATCATACAGCGGAAGGAATTCAAAGTATAATATACTTAAAATATAGCTTTACCTTATTAAACGTAATGCCTAACCAGTATCCAAAGCTTATACCATCTCTGTCATGAACCTAACCTGGAAGTATGTAATGAGGAGGGGGTCAGAACATAAGTTCTGTGTGAGTGGACTTAGAATAAACTTCTGTATAATCCTACATATACCGTTCAGTTATATTTTCTTGCTTTTTAGGTTATTCGCGATATTAGCTCTCTAGGCTATACTCATGTCCCACTAGTAGCTTAACCTAATACAACGTATATGTCGATACCCTCAACTCGTATAATCCTTTCCATATATATATATATATATATATATATATATATATATATAGTCCCTTGCCGTATGTCGTACGGGCTTCATCATGTAAATCTATACTAATTTCGTGTGGTGCCACCATTCTTGAAATCGTTTGGACTACCACTCTTGATCTTGCTAGATTCTGTTTATTACCTAGATATAATCTAGGGTTTTCTACCAGCACTTCCTAGATTCAACCAGGGTTTACTCTACCTAGGGCCACTGGGGTTTATGCTACCTATCGAACGCTTTCTAAATCCGACCAGGATTTATGCTACCTAGGGCCAGTAGGGTTTATGCTACCTATCGAACAATGCCCCCTAGTCTAGGACACACTACCCAGAGCGATATATGTTCCTAGACTTTACGTCCTAATCGTGTCGTTAAACGTGCTAGATATCTAGTTGCACATGTCCTCTATATGTGCGGCCCGAGTCCCATGGCAGGACTAATCAAGAAACACGGAACTCGGTCGGGAGTTTTAAGTTATCTGCCGATGCAGATGCTAAGGTCTGTTTTATCTGTATGTGGCTATGGTCCCACTTGACCCCTCCCTCAACTAATGAAAGGAACCCAATAAAATCAAGAATGAGAACTGTACGCAGGCCCTCTATGCCCCCACAAACCTATTGGCCACCTGTGACGGCCCGCCCCGCACCAACCGACATTTACTCCAAAAGTGGGCTGTTCACATGTCCAGTTAGCATGGGACGGGTCGTCAATAGAAAAAGGGAAGAAGGAAATGAACTAACAAGGAACCTGTAGAATGTCTCACAGCGCATGGAACAAAATATAATAACAACATACTTGACATAAAACAGGTGAGACAGTGCATAAGCTGAAAACAAACTAACATAGCAGCGGAAAATCCAAGTACAGCTTATGATCCAAAGCTAACATTATTACAACTTTTCAAACTGTCTCAAAAACAAAAGCAAGATAAAGGAGGTACACTACTAACGCCCAAGTAGCGACCGCCAACGACACAAGGAGAATAGCTATATATCATACGTGGAAGCCTCCTGCTTGCCTCCGAATCAACTACTCGCGCATCACCAGTTAACCTGTCTCTAGTCTGCTCGTGTGAGCACCCAGAGTAATAAGAGGAGACATAAAACTCTGGGTCAGACATAAAGCCTGGTATGAGCGATAAGCATCTAAACAGAACAATAACAGGTAGACTAAACCATACCTGAACCTGGACCTGCAACCAAAGAGTTAGCACTACATACTGTACAACACTCTAAGGTGCCATTTCAAGTGGTGTAAAGATAACGGGGGTGGAGGTGTGCATGTCATAGTATGGCAAACAATCAAGCATAGCAACTATCCTCACGTCTCTCACTCAGTGCATAAAGCATACGATATTCACCACTTCGATCACCCAACATACCTTGTTATGATCACTTTGCCCCATGAAGTCATAAATGGCTTCACTGCACTGATACATAGCCACTAATCCTTTGCTATGTCCACTTTGCCCCATGGAGTCGCAATGACCCCACTGCACTAGCTCATAGCCTCACTAATCCTTTACTATGTCCACTCTGCCCCATGGAGTCACAATGACCCCACTGCACTGGCTCATAGTTCTACTATGCATCACTTTGCCCCTCAAGTCATAATGACTCTACTGCACTGATAACGTAGTCTTGCTACCATCATCTTGCCCCTCGAGTCATAATGACTCTACTACACTGATAAGTAGCCCATCATCCATTTTCAGTGGTGAATCGAAGTTATGAACGTCGATAACTCCTTAGCACACGTCCCGCAGCAAAGCCCAACCATGAAGTGAACTCATTGGTTCCCAACTGGATCTTAAGCTCTAACTTCCATTTGGACTACCTTTGCATCTCGGGTTATTGGTCATCACCGGACCGGTTCGGATCTACCCCTAGTCATCAATTTGGTTCGGATCGGAGTGTTCCTTCTTCTCTGGATCGGATCGGGTCATCTTCACCTCAGCGGATCGGATCGGGTCATCTTCACCTCAGCGGATCGGATCGAGACTCCACGTCCAGTCGCCATCACTGGTTCGGGTCGGGGTCCTCCGTGCGGCTCGGATCGGAAAGCACTTCTCCAGGTCGAGTACACGGATCGTGCTCACCATTCAAGGACGAATCGGGTGCTCCAGTATATGACGCGGTTCGGGTTCGAGCTCCTTTCCGCATCGGATCGGGGTTTAGTTCGGATCGTTTGGCTATTTCAAAACCTTATTTCAGCCATATCTCCCAAACGGTAAGTCCGTTTGGCTATTATGACCACTCTACGGAAAGGTAAACCATCAAACGAATCAAATGAAAGTGGTTTCAGGACAAAATTCCTTTCCAGTCAAAAGTTATGGCCAAAACAAGATTAGCTAGGGGCAAAACGGTCATTTAAAAATCGACAAAAATCATGAATATGGGAAATGAGTCAAATGGTTGTTTCCCAAAGTTACATGACCATACGACTTCATATGGGAAAGAAATAAATATTCTACGATCCTCCGATGCGTAGAATGCGGGTTGTTACATTCTTCCCCCCTTAAGAAATTTCGCCCCCGAAATTCCCTAACCAAAACACACAAAGGGTCCTGCATGCCTATCAACCATAACTAACCATTAAACATGCAAAACAAGTCTATCCTAGCATGCGGAATAACTAAATTGCAAAGTAAATCTTACCAGGCAAAGAATTCTGGATACGTCTTTCTAATGCTCTCCTCTGTCTCCCAAGTACAGTCATTCTCGTCCTCACCCCACTGAACCTTGACTAGCTTCACTGCCTTCCTTCGAAGTTGCTTCGTATCGTGCTCGACAATACGAATCGGCTTGCGGTTCCCAACCGCCTCGGGTTCTACTTCAAAGTCCTCTAACCGATCAGGTGAAATAGCCATATCTGGGTCGTGTACGAACTTCCTCAGTTGGGAAACATGAAATACGTTGTGAACTCCCGCCATCTTCTCTGGTAAGTCAACTCTATATGCCAAATTTCCAACTTGTTCGAGAACTGGGAATGGTCCAACAAATCTTGGTGCCAACTTGCCTCTTCTGCCAAATCGTATCACGCTCTTCAACGGAGAAAGTTTGACAAACACCAAGTCACCAACGGAGAATTTTAAGTCTCTTCTCCTTTTATCAGCATAACTGTTCTGCCTATCTTGGGCAGCCTTCATTCGTTGTTGAATGGTCTTAATCTTATCCGAAGTTTCCCTCACCACATCTGGTTCAAGCATAAACTTATCGCCAATCTCTATCCAACATGATGGTGAGTTGCACGGTCTTCTGTACAAAGCTTCATATGGAGCCATACCGATAGTGGATTGGTAGCTATTATTATATGCAAACTCTACTAGATGCAAATGGTCATCCCATGATCCACCAAAATCCAATATACAAGCTCTCAAGAGATCTTCCAATATACGATTCACCCTCTCCGTCTGACCGTCGATCTGAGGATGATATGCGGTACTGAGATGTAATTCTGACCCTAGAGCCTCTTGTAAGCTCTTCCAAAACCCACTAGTAAACAACGGGTCTCGGTCACTCACAATGCTTTTAGGTACTCCATGGAATCTCACTACCCACTTCATATACAATTCTGCCAACTTGGCTGCCGTTCTGGTCGATTTGACTGGTATAAATCTTGCACTCCTAGTCAATCGATCCACAATTACCCAAATGCTATCATGTCCCATTTTAGTCCTTGGTAAACCATCGATGAAATCCATCGAGACTTGCTCCCATTTCCATTCGGGAATTTCTAATGGTTGTAACAACCCACTAGGCTTCTTTTTCTCGGCTTTAACTAGCTGGCAATTCATGCATTTGGATATAAACTTCCCAACGTCTCTTTTCATCCCTTCCCAGTAGTAAGTCTGCTTCATGTATCGATACATCTTATTACCACCGGGATGTATAGTCAGTTTTGAGTGATGACATTCTCTAAGCACTTCATCTCTCAAACCATTCACGTTGGGTACAACTAGTCTTCCATTCTTTCTAAGCCCTCCATCTTGATCAAGCCCATACAAATTCATCTCCTCACCGTCGATGTCCATCTCGAACTTGGAGATGATTTCCAATAGATTAGGATCGTCCCTCTGGCTGGAACCCATCCGCTCTATCAAAGTGGGTCTGATCGCCAAACTAGCTAGCATGTCTGGATCAAATTCGCACTTTGGTCTGAAATCAAACCCCGCGATATACTCCAGTTGCTTCCATTCAAGAAACATAGCCCCCATACTGGCATGTCTCCTACTCAAGGCATCCGCTACCGCATTACCTTTCCCAAAGGTGTATGCGATATCAAAATCATACGAAGCCAAGAACTCTAACCATCTCTGCTGACGAAGATTCAGATCATTCTGGGAGAAGAGATACTTTAACGATTTATGATCGGTAAACAACTCAAATCTTTCTCCCAAGAGATAGTGTCTCCACATCTTTAATGCGAACACGATCCCTGCCAGTTCCAAATCATGGGTAGGATACTTCTTCTCATGCAGCTTTAGCTGCCGACTAGCATAAGCTACAACCCTACCTCCTTGCATCAATACAGCACCTAGTCCGGTACCACAAGCATCCGTGTATACCGTCATCTCTTCATTCCCTTTAGGAGTGACTAATACTGGCGCACGCATGAACTTTTCTTTTAGACTCTTGAATGCATTCTCACACACTCCGTCCCAAACGAAGGACTGATTCTTCTTAGTCAACTGAGTCAACGGTGCTGCTATCTTGGAGAAGTCCTAGATAAACTTACGATAATATCCAGCTAACCCCAAGAAACTTCTTACATCAGTTGCATTCTTGGGCGTAGGCCAATCCTGTACCATAGCCACCTTCGCAGGGTCCACGGCAATACCATTCTCTGAATCAACATGGCCCAAGAATCTCACCTCCCTTCTCCAAAAGTGACACTTAGAGAATTCCGCTTTCAATTGGTGTTTCCTCAACACCTCCATCACTATCCTCAAGTGCCCCTTGTGTTCCTCCTCTTTCCTCGAGTAAACAAGGATATCGTCTACGAACACAAGAACAAACTTATTCAACTGATCTCTGAATACTCGATTCATAAGATCCACAAAGTAGGATGGTGCATTGGTCAACCCAAATGGCATGACCAACCACTCATAGAATCCAGACGGCGTCCTAAATGTCATTTTCGGAACACTCTCATCCGCTACTCGGAGCTGATGAAATCCTGTCGCGAGGTCCAACTGGGAGAACACTCTTGCTCCTTCCAGTTGATCAAACAAATCATCTATCCGCGGTAGAGGATACTTATTCTTCCTCGTCACCTTATTCAACTCGCGATAGTCCACACACAAACGAAGGGAATCATCTGCCTTAGTGGCAAACACAACTGGTGCTCCCCACTTGGAGACACTTCTTCTAATAAATCCCTTCTTCAAAAGATTGCTGACTTGCACCCCGAGCTCTCGCTGCTCCCTTGGTGCCATACGACGAAGTGGCATCACTATAGGTCTGGCATCTTTCACTAAATCAATACGAAACTCAATCTCTCGGTGTGGTGGAAGCCCGGTCACCTCCTCGAAGACGTCCGGATACTGGCCAACCAGGGGCACATCTAACAACTCATCATGTGGGATGTCGAGGGAATTTATTAAACTAGCCATTACCCCATCACTATGTAGACTACCAAACACTACCCTCCGCCCTAACTGTCACCAAAAAGCCCACACAGTCTACCACCACCCCGTATCTTTGGAGCCAATCGACCCCCAACATAATGCCATACCCAGTAAAGCCCAAAACAAAGCAATCACAAACAAACATACATCCATGACTCGATAAGACCAAATTTCGGCAAATCATACTAAGGTTAGTCGAACCACCAATCGGGTTCATCACAACCAATGGTCAATCGACTATCTCGGGTTCCAGTCCCAACCTAACTACCAGGTCACTAGATATGAAGGAACGGGAAGCTCCAGTATCAAATAAAACTCGAACTGGTACATCATAAATAGAAAGCATACCTTGAATAACAACATTCTTTCCTTTCTCCGCCGTAGTTGGGGCATTTGACGAAGAAGGAACAACATCAATAGCATATGCTTTCACAATCTGCTTCTCCTTAAGAGGTTGCGGACACTTATCCTTATGATGTCCCACTTGGCCACAGTTATAGCACTTCCTATCCACTGGCTTGGCCCGACATTCTTTAGCATAATGGCCCTTCTTACCACAACTGAAGCACTCAACATCTTTCTTGTTCTTTTTCTGGCCATCCCTAGATTGGTTCTGTTTTCTCTTGTTCTGAGAGTTATTCTTGCCTCCACCGCCTGCTTGCGGCTTCAGCCCTTCTGCAGATGCAGCCTCAATCTTTGGCTTAGGGTAAAGACTCTCTGATCTCAAAGCTTTCCCTACAATCGATTCAAAAGTCTCATCGATGTGGTTGATAAGCCTTTCCCCCAAGTATCCATCCAACCCAGTTATGAACTTCTCATTCTTCTTCTCAGGAGTATCGATAAGGGATAATCCATACTTCGAAAAAGTGTCGAACTCATCAATGTAGTCCGAGACTGCCCTACCATTCTGCTTGAGTTCCAAGAATCTCTTAAACAACACTGACTTCTGGGCAGCTGGAATGAACTTCTCGCTAAAGCAAGCCTTGAACTGATCCCAAGTAACCTGATCTTCTGGAGTAGCTGTTCTAATGGCATTCCACCAATTCATCACTCGCCCTTGCAGCTGACGAGACGCTAGTCTTCTCTTCATCGCATCCTCGATACCCAAGTCGTCGAAGATACGATCACAGCTATCCAACCAATCCTAAACATCTGTGGCCGACTTCGTTCCGTGGAACGACTTCCACCAAGGTTAGTGTGATCCTTGCACAACTTGGCGAAATCGACCCTAGACGCCTGCACTACTAGACCACCACCATTTTTGGGATTGGGAACTGCCCCTTGAACATCCCTAAGCATCTCCCTCATGAAGTTAGTGAACATCGTCCTCATGTCAGGAGAATTTCCATTATTGGTCCCCCTACCAGCACCTCTAGCATATCAGCTCATCGTCAATCTGTAAAAGGGGAAACGATTAACGACCCCATAGTGGTGCTAGTGCAGTACGACTTATACTACTAATAGTATATATATAGCTTTTGAAAACCAAAGTAATCACAAATACGCTCTCTCATATACGTACTATCTCACCCTAATGTCTTTTCCTAGGTTAACTACGCAACCTAGAGCTCTGATACCAAATGTGACGGCCCACCCCGCACCAACCGACATTTACTCCAAAAGTGTGCTGTACACATGTCCAGTTAGCACGGGACGGATCGTCATAAGAAAAAGGGAAGAAGGAAATGAACTAACAAGGAACCTGTAGAATGTCTCACAGCACATGGAACAAAATATAATAACAACATACTTGACATAAAACAGGTGAGACAGTGCATAAGATGAAAACAAACTAACATTGCAGCGGTAAATCCAAGTACAGCTTATGATCCAAAGCTAACATTATTACAACTTTTCAAACTGTCTCAAAAACAAAAGCAAGATAAAGGAGGTACACTACTAATGCCCAAGTAGCGACCGCCAACGACACAGGGAGAATATCTATATATCATACGTGGAAGCCTCCTGCTTGCCTCCGAATCATCTACTCGCGCATCACCAGCTAACCTGTCTCTAGTCTGCTCGTGTGAGCACCCAGAGTAATAAGAGGAGACATAAAACTCTGGGTCATACGTAAAGCCTGGTATGAGCGATAAGCATCTAAACAGAACAATAACAGGTAGACTAAACCATACCTGAACCTGGACCTGCAACCAAAGAGTTAGCACTACATACTGTACAACACTCTAAGGTGCCATTTCAAATGGTGTAAAGATAACGGGGGTGGGAGTGTGCATGTCATAGTATGGCAAACAATCAAGCATAGCAACCATCCTCACGTCTCTCACTCAGTGCATAAAGCGTACAATATTCACCACTTCGATCACCCAACATACCTTGCTATGATCACTTAGCCCCATGAAGTCATAAATGGCTTCACTGCACTGATACATAGCCACTAATCCTTTGCTATGTCCACTTTGCCCCCATGGAGTCGCAATGACCCCACTGCACTGGCTCATAGCCTCACTAATCCTTTACTATGTCCACTCTGCCCCATGGAGTCACAATGACCCCACTGTACTGGCTCATAGTCCTACTACGCATCACTTTTCCCCTCAAGTCATAATGACTCTACTGCACTTATAACGTAGTCTTGCTATCATCACCTTGCCCCTCGAGTCATAATGACTCTACTACACTGATAAGTAGCCCATCATCCATTTTCAGTGGTGAATCGAAGTTATGAACGTCGACAACTCCTTAGCACACGTCCCGCAGCAAAGCCCAACCATGAAATGAACTCATTGGTTCCCAACTGGATCATGAGCTCTAACTTCCATTTGGACTACCTTTGCATCTCGGGTTATTGGTCATCACCGGATCGGTTCGGATCCACCCCTAGTCATCAATTTAGTTCGGATCGGAGTGCTCCTTCTTCTCTGGATCGGATCGTGTCATCTTCACCTCAGCGGATCGGATCGTGACTCCATGTCCAGTCGCCATCACCGGTTCGGGTCGGGGTCCTCCGAGCGGCTCGGATCGGAAAGCACTTCTCCAGGTCGAGTACACGGATCGTGCTCACCATTCAAGGACGAATCGGGTGCTCCAGTATGTGACGCGGTTCGGGTTCGAGCTCCTTTCCCCATCGGATCGGGGTTTAGTTCGGATCGTGGCAAGTACCCACGAACGGTTCGGGTCGGATCCTCCTAACCGATCCGATCCGGTTCGGATGTCTTCCTGCACTTTTTCCAGTAAGCAATTTACGCCACTCGACGGCGTTTTCGACTATTCTACCTATTCTAATCAATCACCAAACATACCATACACTCATAGTAATAAGTAGAAGTGACCTCAAACACCAAAACATCAATATGATAGGTTAAAATGGATCAAACATAGCCAAAACCCCATGTTTCCCCTTAAGCATGTTTAGGTGAAACTAATGATATGATTAGCAAAACTTAACCAAATTATCCCAAATTGATATCAGAGGTCTAAAACATCATTTCGGATTTTATAAATATTTTTCCAGAATTTTATCATGTTTAAATTCGCTAATTAACACTAATTACCCTTAATTAGCCATAATTAGAGAGGAACTATGCAAATCACTCACCTTAGCCACAAATAAACTTTAGATCTGAAATAAATCTCTGGTTTGGTGCGAATCCCGATGCTAAGCAGCAGCTCTAACGTTGATTTGGTGTAGATCTCCCTTGATTTGATGTTGCTAAGCTTAATCCTTGATTAGAAGATGATGTGGAGGTGATTTAGAGGTTGGAGGCCATTTTTAGGGTTTCTAGGAGGTAAGTGGAGGCTAGAAAACTGAAATGGAATGAATCTCTAACCCTTTTCAGCCTCCCCATAACCCTAATCCCGAAATGGGTTATGGGCTCATTCACTAATCACCCAATTTGGCCCAGTTAAGCAGTTTTTCACCTTCCAAACCTTATTTCAGCCATATCTCCCAAACGGTAAGTCCGTTTGGCTAATATGACCACTCTACGGAAAGGTAAACCATCAAACGAATCTAATGAAAGTGGTTTCAGGTCAAAATTCCTTTCCAGTCAAAAGTTATGGCCAAAACAAGATCATCTAGGGGCAAAACGGTAATTTAAAAATTGACAAAAATCATGAACATGAGAAATGAGTCAAATGGTTGTTTCCCAAAGTTAACGACCATACGACTTCATATGAGAAAGAAATAAATATTCTACGATCCTTCGATGCGTAGAATGCGGGTTGTTACACCATCCACACCCATAACTAGATAGCAAAGTATATGGTCTTTTGGAGTTCTCCGCTTTTCTGCTTGCGTATCACGATTGACTCAAGATGGTAAGTAGACGATGACGTTCTATCACAGGGCTAAACAAGATATCGCCGCCTCACGCTGACCCATCCTAGTCTTTAGTTTGCTTATATTGCAACCAAGGCATACCCTTGGCTCTTCTCACGCAGACCTTAACCTCTGTGAGCCTAGGAGGATCATCTGCAACCTCACAGAGGGATACCAAGAGTACCCTCACGTCCCCTCGAAGCCGCGTGCTTCGTAACCCAGTTCGTTGGAGCCTTCTTCATGATCAGATGGACGTTCGCTCCTCCTCGTGTTCTACTTGGCTTTCTTGACTAAGGTTTACTACTTAATTCTCTTAACTAAGGTTCACTACTTAGTTTCCTGAATCGTTAGCTTTCTTAACTAAGGTTCACTACTTAGTTTCCTGAATCGCTAGCTTTCTTAACTAAGGTTTACTACTTGGTCCTCTTAACTAAGGTTTACTACTTAGTTCTCTTAATCGTTCGTTTTCTTAACTAAGGTTTACAACTTAGTCCTCTTAACAAAGCTTTATTACTTGGTTCTCTTAACCAAGGTTTGATACTTAGTTTCTGTTACTTAGTTCTCTTTAACTAAGGTTTGTTACTTAGTTCCTTTTAATTAAGGTTTACCAATGAATTCAAGCATGACTTAAGTTCTCTTTATCAAATGAGAGCGTGCGGGTGTTTTCCCACATTTCCAGCTTAGATTAACTTATTTCATGGTATAAGTCATACCACCCTTCGAGTCTTTTATTACATCTTAAGTCATATTCATTTCTTATCCCTAGGATAAATTTATCTATTATTTAATCTTATCATTCCCCACTTTTCCCTGCTTTGATACTGTTATATTGGTTAAGTTTGCCTATGTGTCCAAGTTGACTTAACCCCCAATCACGTATTTAATTCAACCCACGTACCATGCGAAATTTTTTAAGTGTGATCTATCAGTTCATGTTGACTTAACCCGCCCATGTATCATGTCAAATTGGTTAAGTGTTATCTAGCGGTTCACGTTGACTTAACCCACCCATATATCATGTCAAATTGGTTAAGTGTTGTCTAGTGTTTCATGTTGACTTAACCTTACCATACTAGCATGTGTCATTAGCATTAATTATTTATTTATGCCCAACCTCTCACATTAGACCTATTGTTGCGGTCACTGGATGTGCCGGTTGATTCCGGGCAGGATTACACCACAACTCAATCTAACCTCGGGTTTCAAGCACGTTATGACTAACTTCTCACATTAGAACCTATTGTTTGTGGTCACTGGATGTGTTGGGCGGTTCCGGGCAGGATTACACCGCAAACTCATTCTAACCTCGAGTTAGCCATGTTTCATGTTTAGCCAATTAACAATTCATGTCTATTCTAGGTGTCATAGGCTAATTATGAATTTACAAGCATGTTCATGTTCATTCTAGATATCAAATGTCAATTACCAATTCACAAGCATGTTCATGTTCATGTTCAAGTTATGCCTTTATCGTCAATTTCATGTTATGTGTCGAGTTCCATAATTACATAAAAACATGGTTTGTACAACATATTCCATTTTTAATTATGTTTCTAGGATCTTAACGGCATATCCAATTTTCAAGTCTCAAAATCAAGCTTTACCCAAAAACCCCCAATTTATGTTCATGCATATAATCCCGTTAATAGGCTATACCTATTATTCTAGTTTCCCATACATGTGTTCCTAACAGGTTACTATCATTCCTCATATGTTGGTTAAGCTTATTCATCTAGTGCTACTTAACCCATTTCTACTTTGCTTACACAACCATTCGTGTAATAATCTTTTTACCCAAATTGCCTAATTCATCGATTAAATCTCAAGCTCTCCCAAAATAACTATAATTTACGCGCTGTTGAACTTGGCTCGAAGGTAGCTAAAGTTTCAAAAATAAAAAGGAAGAATAGGGAAGAGGAATAGATTAAGCATACAAAGATTATTTTAAATTCCAACATGAATTTTAATTGAGGAATGACGAACGATAATAATACTATTATGCATGAAATGTATTGTAATCCCACTCACTGATTTAAGAATGGATCTTGAATTCTGGGATCTGATTTCTGAAACTGAAAAGCTATCCCTTGACGTAGATTATCGATCCTCTAATTTAGATTTGATTCTTAGAAAATAGTTGTTGAAGTCATTAAATTAGCCTTTGATTCTCTACTTAAACTCTAACGAAGAACTTGAGCAGCATAACCCCATCTTTGATTTATTTTGATATGAATTAGGGAAGAGTATAGGCATAATGAAGATGTGTAGAGAAAACTGTAGCCTTAGGGGTGTTTATATAGGTGCTCAAGACCTTATCGTACATGCAGCGCAGAGTCGGCATTGAACCCAGTTAAGAAAATAGTCCAGGTTTGCAAATGAAACTAGCCAAATCTTATCGTACACGCAGCGCTGAGTCAGCATTGGGTCCCGCAAGCTATTTTGGCGCAGAAATTTGAATTTCGAATGTTTGAATTGTTTTGGCGTAGAAATTTGATTTTTGAACTTTTAAATTTCTGGAATTTATTTAACTGTTTTATTCACATGAAATATTCTTATATGTATACAATTACTCTACCGACCATTTTACGCGTATATATACGCTCAATTTTCGTTTTATTTTCAAAATTCAAATGATGTTGCACCGTTATTTGATTCTTGCCATATTTCATTGACTGTAGCCTTATCTTGTATTTTATCTTTTGTATACATATATTTATGCATATATATATATATATTCTAATATATATACATATATTTTCTTTATTTCCTTATATGTATGTTCTTATCCTTTCAAATTTTGAATTTGTATATGTACATATATTTGCATGTTCAGTTGGCCCTCTCTAAAACAAAGATAAAAATTATGCCACCGCTGGGGTTCAAACCCCCGACCTCCATGTTACAAATCCAATGTCTTAACCACCTGAGCTATGAAGTCTTTTGTTAGTAAGTCTTATAACAATGATAATTATTGTTCTCTCATTTCTTCTATTTTTCATGTTAGTTACAATACTTAAATTAAACCATTGCATAAATCTTTTTCTTTTAATGTTAATGCATTATGTTTGCAAATCATAGCATGCAACATATTTACATTGCATGCAACCAATCCTTTCTATCTTTTAATGCATGCATTACATTTTTTTGTCAGTGCATGTATTTATTACATGCAATCCTTATTTTATTCTTTATTTTATATTTTAATTTGTTTATATATATATATATATATGTATATATATTTCTCTTGTACATATACAAACTTCTAGGCTTAATAACTTCCTCATATGATGTCCGTTTTACGCAAACCAGGTGTCTATCTTGACCAGAATTCCGAGACGGACGCAATGGTGATGTCCGTTTTACTTATTCCTGATATTTAAATTAAGTATTTTTATTTTCTCATCTCTTCGATTGCACACATTGTTATCGCATCAATTTCCTTACTCTTCAATGTATGAATTAATTTTTCATTGTACATCACCATTATTTACCTATCTATGCATATATACATATTTGTACATTTTTAATTATATTAAAAATGTGGGGTGTTACATTCTCCCACCCTTAAAGAATTTCGTCCCCGAAATTCGATAAGAGTAAAATAGATAATCCCTCGCAATATCCATCCATCCAGTGTGCATCCAATTGTTGCAAACATTGTGCACATGTGCAATGTGAGATAGATAATAGTAAAGTATGTATGCCTAATTTGGATCCACCTATATGTATACAAATTTTAAAAAAACCTTTCAAAACATGATGCTCACATCCTAAATATACTTGCAGTTCTATATGAATGCAATATTCTTGAAAAATCAAAATATTTTTCATCCAAGTTTTCCCATACTCTTATAGAATAAGAGCATGGTTCACCCAATTGTCGCATCCAAAACCCTACCAACCATCATTAAATTCGAAATTTAGAAAAAATCTAATTATCTAAATTCGATTTCTTATGTTACAAAAAGATATAAAACGGAAGAATTTGCATTTTCCGTTGTACCTTTTATAATTGCACTCAGATAACTATTCTATAAAAACTTCCTACTTTCCTATCCAAGCACAACCACATAAGAAAATTTTCCTTTTTCTTTCATCTTAACATGGAATAGTTTCATATTTATTCATCTTTTTCTAAAGATTTCCATTTTCTTTTCCCATCACATTTGTTGCCTTGCTGAATTTATTGTCTCTTGTTAGCTTAGGCTTTTCTCTTTCGTAGCTTATTTGACTTAATCCAATTACTTAAGTTTATTATTTCAAATAAGCTTTTTCTGTTTTCAACTCAAACAGCATCCTACACAGCTACTACTATGGGCCAAGAATCTTAGGACTTTGTCATCTCAGACAATTGCGAGTCCACACAACATGATCTACCAACTTACTTGCCCTTTACTACTTAGTAGTCACTACTAGTCCTTGTTGTGCATGACTAGCCTATACTTTTTCTCTCTTTCTCAAGCAACAAACCTAGGTTTCTCAATGCTTATGCATTCTACAGGAATTTTCCATTAGTTTAATATTAGCTAATCCCTGACTGTAAATTGGTAAGAGAGTAACTCCCTAAATATCAACCCCGAAGACCGAAATCAACATCAGATTGACACTCAGAGAATCACTCAACTCAAACAATCTCTAGTTGGTTCCAATTGTTTAATTCATAGCTTTAACTTTCTCTCGTCCTTTTCTAGGCACAAATCCTTACCTACTCCATTCTTTTTAAAACATGGTTTGACCTCCTTTCTTTTCATTACATTTTTCTTTCAAAAATTAAAAGTGTTAAAACTTTGTTTTCTTCTCAAAAACTTGTTTTCGCCAAACAATAAAAACATGTTACAGAAATAAATGCGAAACATTCTTTTCCAAATCACAAAACTGGAGTAGACAAGGACAACTATCGGGCTTGCATTGTTTCTAATTACAATGTTAATTTAACTACTCGCTATAAGGTGCAGACATCTATTCTATTCCTATAACTTATTTTGTCCACCCAACAAAATTTCATCGTAAATCAATAATCAAAATTTGTTGTTAACAAAATAGAATTTTCTTTTACAAAACGCAACACTTTCTTTTTAATCCTTTCATATATTATAATATGAAAACTAGCTATATGATCTATATTATGCACTTTTTAATGAGAGAGTTCTTTTAAAACAAGAAATCGTTGTTTTACCAAAGTATACACCACTTTACTTTAAAAACCCAACATGCACTGAATATATCCTTTACGTATTTTTCTTAAACATCAAAAATACATTTAAGATTAAAACTTGAAAAACACCACAAACTCTTTTACAAATTCAAGTTCTTAAAAGTTTATTATTGGGTTACACTCAAAGTGGGTCTTTCAAACTCAACTAGGCTTTCCTAGGCACTTTCCAAACCCGTTCTCTCAACTATATATATTCCTGATCCATTTTCCACATTTTAACCTTTTTCTAACTTATAAGGTTTCACTTCTAAATCCACTACTCTGAAATAACAACATTTCAGTTTAAATTCTTATGGGATACTTTCTTTCTCTAATACCAAATCATATTGTACACTTTCCAACCAAACTACCTAAGGGTCTTAAAATTTCTAGGTTCATTCCTTTAGTGTACAAAATAGCTATCCCAACTCTTTCCATTCCTAGTGGGCTACTTTATGGATTTAGGTTTGTATATAATATATTTATATTTTAGAAAATACAAATACGTTCACTCATTATCTCCCTAAGATCACTAAACCGAAGCTCTGATACCAGATGTAACAACCCGGATTCCGACAGACTGAATTTTTTTCAAAAACCCAATCTATCGAAACCCGAGTTGGGCGCTCTGGTATCCCGCAGAAAAAGACAGAGATAAAGAAAATATGTCAGAATTCGTAAGCATCTTACAGCGGAAGGAATTCAAAGTATAATGTACTTTAAATATAAAATATAGCTTTACCTTATAAAACATACTGCCTAACCAATATCCAAAGCTTATACCATCTCTGTCATGAAACTAACCTAAAGTATGTAATGAGGAGGGGGTCAGAACATAAGTTCTATGTGAGTGGACTTAGAATAAACTTTTGTATAATCCTACATATACCGTTCAGTTGTATTTTCTTGCTTATTAGGTTATTCGCGATATTAGCTCTCTAGGATATACTCATGTCCCACTAGTAGGTTAACCTAATACAACGTATATGTACATACCCCCAACTCGTATAATCCTTTCCATGTATATATATAGTCCCTTGCCGTATGTCGTACGGGCTTCATCATGTAAATCTATACTACTTTAGTGTAGTGCAACCATTCTCGAAATCGTTTGGACTACCACTCTTGATCTTGCTAGATTTTGTTTATTACCTAGATCTAATCTAGGGTTTTCTATCCAGTGCTTCCTAGATTCAACCAGGGTTTACGCTACCCAGGGCCACTGGGGTTTATGCTACCTATTGAACGCTTTCTAGATCCGACCAGGGTTTATGCTACCTATTGAACGCTTTCTAGATCCGACCAGGGTTTATGCTACCTAGGGCCACTAGGGTTTATGCTACCTATCGAACAATGCCCTAGAGTCTAGGACATACTACCCAGAGCGATATATGTTCCTAGATTTAAATTCCAAATCGTGTCGTTAAACGTGCTAGATATCTAGTTGCACATGTCCTCTACATGTGCGGCCCGAGTCCCGTGGCAGGGCTAATCAAGAAACACGGAACTCGGTCGGGAGTTTTTAAGTTATCTGCCGATGCAGATGCTAAGGTCGACTCTATCTGTATGTGGCTATGGTCCCACTTGACCCCTCCCTCAACTAATGAAAGGCACCCAAGAAAATCAAGAATGAGAACTGTACGCAGGCCCTCTACGCCCCCACAAACCTATTGGCCACCCTCACCCATAACTAGATAGCAAAGTATATGGTCTTTTGGAGTTCTCCGCTTTTCCGCTTGCGTATCACGATTGACTCAAGATGGTAGGTAGACGACGACGTGCTATCACAGGGCTAAACAAGATATCGCCGCCTCACGCTGACCCATCCTAGTCTTTAGGTTGCTTATATTGCAACCAAGGCATACACTTGGCTCTTCTAACGCAGACCTTAACCTCTGTGAGCCCAGGAGGATCATCTACAACCTCACAGAGGGATACCAAGGGTACCCTCACGTCCCCTCGAAGCCGCGTGCTTCGTAACCCTGTTCGTTGGAGCCTTCTTCATGATCAGATGGACGTTCGCTCCTGCTCGTGTTCTACTTGGCTTTCTTGACTAAGGTTTACTACTTAGTTCTCTTAACTAAGGTTTACTACTTAGTTTCCTGAATCATTAGCTTTCTTAACTAAGGTTCACTACTTATTTTCCTGAATCATTAGCTTTCTTAACTAAGGTTTACTACTTAGTCCTCTTAACTAAGGTTTACTACTTAGTTCTCTTAATCGTTCGTTTTCTTAACTAAGGCTTACAACTTAGTCCTCTTAACTAAGTTTTATTTTTTGGTTCTCTTAACCAGGGTTTGATACTTAGTTTCTGTTACTTAGTTCTCTTTAACTAAGCTTTGTTACTTAGTTCCTTTTAACTAAGGTTTACCAATGAATTCAAGCATGACTTAAGTTCTCTTTATCAAATGATAGCGTACGGATGTTTTCCCACACTTCCAGCTTAGATTAACTTATTTCATGGTATAAGTCGTCCCACCCTTCGAGTCTTGTATTACATCTTAAGTCATATTCATTTCTTATCCCTAGGATAAGTTTATCTATTATTTAATCTTATCATTCCCCACTTTTCCTTGCTTTGATACTGTTATATTGGTTAAGTTTGCCCATGTGTCCAAGTTGACTTAACCCCAAATCACGTATTTAATTCAACCCACGTACCATGCTAAATTTTTTAAGTGTTCTATATCAGTTCATGTTGACTTAGCCCGCCCATATATCATGTCAAATTGGTTAAGTGTTATCTAGCGGTTCACGTTGACTTAACCCACCCATATATCATGTCAAATTGATTAAGTGTTGTCTAGTCTTTCATGTTGACTTAACCTTACCATACTAGCATGTGTCATTAGCATCAATTAATTATTTATGCCCAACCTCTCTTATTAGACCTATTGTTGTGGTCACTGGATGTGCCGGTTGGTTCCGGGCAGGATTACACCACAACTCAATCTAACCTTGGGTTTTAAGCATGTTATGACTAACTTCTCACATTAGAACCTATTGTTTGCGGTCACTGGATGTGTCGGGCGGTTCCGGGCAAGATTACACCGCAAACTCATTCTAACCTCGAGTTAGCCATATTTCATGTTTAGCCAATTAACAATTCATGTCTATTCTAGGTATCATAGGCCAATTATGAATTTACAAGCATGTTCATGTTCATTCTAGATATCAAATGTCAATTACCAATTCACAAGCATGTTCAAGTTATGCCTTTATTGTCAATTTCATGTTATGTGTCGAGTTCTATAATTACATAAAAACATGGTTTGTACAACATATTCCATTTTTAATTATGTTTCAAAAATCTTAGCGGCTTATCCAATTTTCAAGTCTCAAATTCAAGCTTTACCCAAAAACCCCAATTTATGTTCATGCTTATAATCCCGTTAATAGGCTATACCTAATATTCCAGTTTCCCATACATGTGTTCCTAACAGGTTGCTATCTTCCTCATATGTTGGTTAAGCTTATTCATATGTCAAGTGCTACTTAACTCATTTCTACTTTGCTTACACAACCATTCGTGTAATAATCTTTTTACCCAAATTGCCTAATTCATCGATTAAATCTCAAGCTCTCCCCAAATAACTATAATTTACGCGCTGTTGACCTTGGCTCGAAGGTAGCCAAAGTTTCAAAAATAAAAAGGAAGAATAGGGAAGAAGAATAGATTAAGCATACAAAGATTATTTTAAATTGCAACATGAATTTTAACTGAGGAATGACAAACGATAATAATACTATTATGCATGAAGTGTATTGTAATCCCACTCACTGATTTAAGAATGGATCTTGAATTTTGGGATCTGATTTCTGAAATGGAAAAGCTATCCGTTGATATAGATTATCGATCCTCAAATTTAGATTTGATTCTTAGAAAATAGTTGTTGAAATCATTGAATTAGCCTTTGATTCTCTATTTGAACTATAACGAAGAACTTAAGCAGCAAAACCCCGTCTTTAATTTATTTTGATATGAATTAGGGAAGAGTATAGGCATAATGAAGATGTGTAGAGAAAACTGTAGCCTTAGGGGTGTTTATATAGGTGCTCAAGACCTTATCGTACACGCAGCACTGTGTCAGCATTGAACCCAGTTAAGAAAATAGTCCAGGTTCGCAGATGAATCTAGCCAAATCTTATCATACACGCAGCGCTGAGTCAGCATTGGGTCCCGCAAGTTGTTTTGGCACAGAAATTGGAATTTCGAATGTTCGAATTGTTTTGGTGTAGAAATTTGATTTTTGAACTTTTGAATTTCTTGAATTTATTTAATTGTTTTATTCACATGAAATATTCTTATATGTATACAATTACTCTATCGACCATTTCAATCGTATATATGTACGCACAATTTTCATTTTATTTTCAAAATTCAAACGATGTTGCACCGTTATTTGATTCTTGCCATATTTCAGTGATTGTAGCCTTATCTTGAATTTTATCTTTTGTATACATATATTTATATATATTCTCATACATATACATATATTTTCTTTATTTCCTTATATGTACGTTCTTAATCTTTTAAATTTTGAATTTGTATACGTAGATATATTTGCATGTTCAGTTGGCCCTCTCTAAAACAAAGATAAAAATTATGCCACCACCGGGGTTCGAACCCCCGACCTCCATGTTACAAATCCAATGTCTTACCTAACTGAGCTATGAAGTCTTTTGTTAATAAGTCTTAGAATAATGGTAATTATTGTTCTCTCCTTACTTCTCTTTTTCATGTTAGTTAAAATACCTAAATTAAAACATTGCGTGAATCTTTTTCTTTTAATGTTAACGCATTATGTTTGCAAATCAATGCATGCAACAAATTTACATTGCATGCAACCAATCTTTTCTTTCTTTTAATGCATGCATTACCTTTTTTTGTTAGTGCATGTATTTATTACATGTAATCCTTATTTTATTCTTTATTTTATATTTTAATTTGTTTGTATATATATACATATACATATATATATATATATATATATTTCTCTTGTGCGTATACAAACTTCTAGGCTTAATAACTTCTTCATATGATGTCCGTTTTACACAAACCATGTGTCTATCTTGACCAGAATTCCGAGACGGACGCAATGGTGATGTCCATTTTACTTAATTCCTGAGATTTAAATTAAGTATTTTTATTTTCTCATCTCTTCGATTACACACATTGTTATTGCATTAATTTCCTTACTCTTCAATGTATGAATTAATTTTTCATTGTACATCACCATTATTTACCTATCTATGCATATACACATATTTGTACATTTTTAATTATATTAAAAATGTGGGGTGTTACAATGACACAACAATTATGGTATTACATTGGTGATCGACAAATTTCCTTCGTAATTGGAAAACAATATTATTATTGAAGTTTAATGGTTGGGAATGACACATATGTATGAATACATATATATTAATAAAGTTTCTTTAAATAAATACTGGAACGTTCTAAGATAACAGAGAGGATAGTGTCTAGGCTTAGGTTTGGAAATTATAGTTTCCTACTCTCCCTGGCTATTCTTAACTGATCCGGCAGACGGGATGGTTGTTTGTAATTTAATTTGAAATTATTTGAATTTAGAAATAAATTGGAATTTGATTTAAGTGAAAAACAAAAGTTGAATTTTTTGAACTCGAGATAATTGGAAAGTCTTTAAAGGATTTTAAAGGGTTTATATAAGTATATAATGGTTTTCTGAGGTATTTCGAAGTATTGAAGAATAATGTTTATTTCGATCAAAATAGAGTTTGTCGCATAAAGTCAATTCGCGTTTTTAATTACAAACATTAAACGCTTATAACTTTTGCAATCTAAATCAGATTTTCATGAAACGAAAAACATTTGATTTCCATAAAGAAAAGCTTTCAAATGAGCGAACGTGGATTTTATTTTCGAGTTATAATTTTCAAGTTATGTTTAGAACTGTTTTGGAAAAGGTCGTTGTAAGAGCAGCGACCATAACTATAAACAGCTATTTTAAATGTTTTAAAAATATGGATTTTTTTTTGTAAAATCAGTATAAATTATGTAAAAATGTTTTGAATTGTAAAGTTTAAGTTTTGTTAAGTTAGAAGATATTTGATCGAAGTAGTTAAGATAACTGTTTTGGAACGCTTTGTAACGTTTTCTGTGAAAACAATCTATTTTTAAGTTTTTGACCTGCAAACTATTTTTCGTACTACAAGTAATCATTTGTAAATGATTAGTGGAATGTTTTCAAAGATTTAAAAGTATTGAAAATCTTTTATATGGAAATTAAATCGATTTATTTGATATTAAAACGAGTTTTTCAATTTTAAATAATTGGATATGATTGGAGATAAATCTTCGGATGTTATACTAATTCGGTAGATGATGACTCGTACTATTTGAGGAACTTAAATGGTAGTTCACCATTATTCTGCTTATAATGTGAGTTGGATACGGAGACTAATATTGAAGATAAGTTAATGATATTTCCATTCAGATCTAATGTCAAAGAGTTGGATAAATCTTTTAATTAAGATACGGGTTTCCCATTTTGATTGTGATAACTTGGATAGAAATAATCTTCGGATATTTGATATGAAATTATGTGGTGTAAACGTATACTACCTAAGGAATTTGGATGATATTATTATTATATCGTTATTCCACTTATTGTATTCTTTGATTATGAGAATTGATATCGAATACAAGTAGATACAATTTTTGTGTAACTTATGTTCAATATCGATTGATTTGGTTTTGTCGCGAATTGTTTCTTCAATAATATCATTCTTGAAACCCAATGAGATTGAGTTATGGAAATTTATATTGTAATTTGGGGATTTAATCAAATCTTTGATTTGAAAAAAAAAATTAATAAAGAATTTGGGAAGGAAGTATAATCTTTTAGTTAAGACTAAAGAATTGAATGTTGGGAAATTGGTTTAATTGGAAACTATGGTTGAAATGTGGATTAAGGATTTTCAAAGGAAACTGGATTTCAATAACAAGTTATCAAACGAAAAATTAATTAAGGCTTTGAGGATAAATTATCTTTCATTTAAGGGATGTGTTTTAAAGAAGAAAGGTTAAAATATGGATTTTGTTAAAGATAATTTGAGAATGGGTTAAAAGAATTTTAACTTAACAAATCCAAGATGGAAGAAATTGGTTGAAAGCCCGTGTGTTCCATAATTGTTTTTTTAATGTTGCACTTATTATTTGGAAAGCCCGGGATTGGATTTATGTCTAAAAACCATTCCAAGTAATTATGCGATGTTGTGGAGCAATTGAAGGCATTGAAGATGATATTGAAGATTGAAACCCTTCATAACATAAAGACGACTTAATGAATGTCGCTCCCATTTGCAGATGGATTTTATATCAGCTAAGTGGCAAGAAGCCTGAACAAATGTGAAGGAATTCCGGATTTGTGGTTTCGTTCAGACCTAGAACAGACTTTTATAGATTGTGTGTCTGGCATTGTAATTAACTGCGTAGCAATGATCTCTGTTAAACATATATCTGCTTGGTGGCGGAGAATTTATTCTCTTGCTTAACACCCTTCTCTAAGACGTATGAGCTTAGAGGTTATATATTGATAGAAATCAGTGATGCGTTGTGAATGGACAATGTGGCATATTTAAGATAAGTGGTGAGCTATGGATGATCAAAACATGGCTTATTTAAATGTAACTTTGTCTATACGTAACCTCGGGAAGCCTCACACCTCGGTGAATGGCCAAAACAGGAAGGAATGCGGCAAGGTTATAGGATGTTGTCTCTTTCTAGATAAAAGGTGTACTATAGTATGGAGCCCAGAAATTAATCTATATGGTAAAAACATCTGCTTTTGTGGTTGTTGTTGGCGTGCGCTCGGAAAGGTCGGTAGCGACCGGGAGATGACATACTCAGGCGTACTCTAAGTTACCTAGTTACAGAGGTAACCCGGCCTTGTGTTGGCATGAGGAGCATCACTGTTGATCCTCGTACATCCCTCTAGCGGTGTTCAAAATTCGGTTCGAAAGGAAGTTCCTTTGCCTGGTCATTGTTGGAAACCCAATCTCCGCTACGAGCCCATACAATTTTGATTGTATACCATATGTCAGTATAATATATGGTACCTATGCTGGGCTTTTTAATACATTTATTTTTGAAAGGTTTTTCACACTATATCATAGTACTGAAAGAGGATTTTACATATCAAAGGCATTTTTGACTGCATAAGGAGAAACCTCGCCTATGTGTGTGTTTGCATTGTGTGTGTGCCATGAGATCTTAAGTTAATTACATTTTCAATAAGTCATTGCGAATTTCTATGCACTGGTATTGACATGGAGTAAACCTGTTCCGCATTAGTGGCTTGGTACGGTGAATTACCTAACTTTAAAATAAACCCTAAAAATAACTGTTTGAGTTCTCACACTAGTCCCATGACTGACCTGGAGTTTATTATTCCGAAACCTAAATTCTGGGTGCCCATAATTTTTGCACGGGCAGCTTAGTAGTTTGGTTCATAGATTTAGTCTTGGAGTTGGTTAGAGCAGGATGATGGTTTAGCTGGAGCTATTATATCTTGGAGCATGCATATTCTTCCGCTGAGTTTACTATCTCTTCTACTATATAATCGATGTACTCTGATGTATCTCTAGTAACGCTGATGTAATATTATTGTAATGATAATGGAAAAGTTCTTTTTATTTTGTGCAAATATGTAAGTACTCCTAACAATCCGTCTTTATGAACAGTTTAAGTTGGTTTAATTACTGGCAGAAACCAGGCAAAAAGCCGGGTCGTTACAAGAACTATTCACCTCCCTTCTAGTGTTAGGTTCGCCTTAAGATCCAATTCCGTTGCACCTACAAAATCTAGCATGTTTAGGGCCTGACGAACAGACACGCATGCCGGAGGAGTAAATAAGTGGCTAATATTTAAGACTTGATTATAGAGGGCTGAGGTGAGAGCGTAGCTAGAATATTGTTTGAGGAGATCCCAGAGTAATGGAGAATAGGCATACACATTGGAGCACTAGATAAGCAGCCCATACGAGAAGGATTGAAGGCATTATGCACTATAAACGACAGAACATGCTGCAATCGAGCAGTGGTGTTAACGATATTTTTCGTCAATACTGGAATATATGACTATGAGTATGAACTTAGGGGAACCTATGGGTAAACTAGTTCCTCAAAGCATGACTTAATTTGTCGTTCTCTATATATCAAGATGCTAAGTTCGAAGATTAGTTACTCTTCCTTCAAGAGGTGAGTATTACGCTTATGAGACTTAAGGATCAACAGTTACCTTCGGATAAGGCTTCATAAGCTCAATACTAATTGGAGCTAGAATACGCACTAGGGGCGAATCGGTAATTACTTGGGAAATATTGCGTTGAAGAGTGCTGATATCCAAAAGTATAATAATACACGATATAATATACAGAAAAGTAAAGAACTCAACAATTTATAGTGGTTCGGTTCGGACAGAGCATACATCCACTTTAAGGGCTTTAATGGTTTTATTCATAGTGGAGGTTACATGATAAATCCCCAATTTGATTTCCAAATTAGGGTTTAGGCTCTTAGAAAAGAGCACAAGATTTTGGAATAGACAGAAGCCCCAACAAAATGTGACCCCTGCGGTCTTATTTATAGAAGATTTGGGCCCTCTTGGTAGCGGTCAAGTAGGAAACCCGATTCCACCTCAATTGTTCGGTATCGACCCTCCTTTGTAGCTCTTGGTTTCGGTGGCAAACCCTGGTGTCGGTATGCTTCAATGGCTTCTCGGTGTTGATCTCTCTCCGTATTGACCTACTTCAAGGGTCTTTGGTTTTTCGGTATCGGCCAGCTTCAAGGTTCTCTAGTTTCTTGGTGTCGATCCGCTTCACGGGTCTGTGTTTTCAGTATCGATTTCCTGGTGCTTCTTCAATTGATTTTGTTCCTCCTTTGGAATGGTATCGATACCAAGCTTGTTGGTACCGATAGCACTATGGTTGCTTCCTTACTTTGTTGTTGGCTACGTTCCTCTATTTGTTATTGGTATCATGCTTCGATTCTTGGTTTTGCCTCACTATTCAATGCATTAGTTTCTAGTATTGCCTTCATGCTTTAACCTTGCTTCGTTGGTATCGACCTTTTTTCCTTTGCTTTCCTTCATGAGTTTAGTATCAGTCTCGTGCCTTCTGCTTATGTATCTGATATCGATCTGACCGTTTCCCTCACTTAGTGTTTGGTATCACCTCTCACGATATCAGTTCTTTGAATTTCGTTCCGTCCTTGTTGCCTTCACTTTGAATATCAAACCCATATTTCCAACTTTGAGGCTTCGGTTTCGTGTCACTTTCCTTATTACTTTGGTATCGGCTTGCACATCTAATATTTTCAATGTCTTAGTATTGGCCCCATGCTTTAATCCTGATTTCTCTTTTGGTGTCAGCTTTATGTACTTGCCTTCCCATTTCGGTGTTGATGCCAGGCTAATTGTTCATTGCATATTGGTGTCGACACCATGCCTTCATTCTCTTATTTTCTTGCTACGTTGTTTTTGTTCCCTATCTTGCTATTAGTGCCAGCTCCACCGGCCCCCTCATGAATCATTTACTATTGACGTTAGCTTTGTTGTATGTAACAATTATATGATTTTTGTTTATGATAACAAACACAAACACACACACACACACACACACACACATATATATATATTAATGTGTTTGTAATTGTACTATTCTACTACATCACACACAAAATTAAATATTAATATTTATATTTAAATGGAATACTACTACACTAAAACATTATTTTATATAAATATAATATTTTATTTTGTTTGTGAGTAGTAAATATTTTTCTAACTCCGCTATTTGTACATATCACTGTAATACAATACATTCCATTTCCTATTCAATTTCATATGGACATCTCCTCAATACAAACTCTCAGATTCACCGAGCTCACTCATGTACAAGTTTCACTTATTTTCATATAGAAACATAGTTGTCTTCAGTTTGCTTCACAGTCAATCCAGTCACCTGCATACCTATCACAGAAACACAAACAGTAAACAGGATCAAAAATAATTTCAAATTCTAGCAGATATAATTTTATTTTTAAAATTTATTTTCCTCGGAATTTTGGTGTTTTTCTCATCATATTCTATGACATGGTCTCATATGTATATAAATCCATCTATGTCTAGACTGCTTATGATATTCACAGCGATTCACTGTAAATACCACAAGGTAGACATCGTCTCACGTGCTCTCTCTCTCTCTCTCACACACACACACACACACACATATATATATATATATATATATATATATATATATATATACTGCATACACAATACATGTATACATATACATGTGTATGTATATAAACATATATTTTGCGCAGGGGCTATATGATATGTTCAAGTGAAGCTTGACAACACATGCATGCTGCAAGTATCCACGAACACACAAGTGCAACAAAACAGGAATGACAACACACAAAATACAAACACACACACACACAAATATGTATATATACACACACACACACATTTGTGTATATATACATGTGTATGTATGTGGTGGCATGTACAAATACATGCACATGACAAATCTGTATCAGGTCCATATAGCAAGCCAAGGAATTGGCAATATACACATGCATAAGCTGCAACACATGTACAAACTCAAACAGGTCAAATACAAGCATGGCAGGCAAAGCACATGTGCATGGGTTCATGCATACAACATCTCAAATACGACCAGTGCAGATGGAACCAAACAGCAAAGAATGTATACAACAAAGCTAGACAATAGACATACAAGTGGCAACAAGAAAATGGACAAATAACTCACACTTTAGGATTGCACACAGTGGAGAGTCAAGCATGCTTAGCAACATGGTGTTAGCACATACACACACACACACACACACACACACTTATGTGTAGTTCTATGTATGTATATATGTATTATATATGTATACATGTTATGACAACATACAAATGCACAACTAAACAACATGTGCATGATCAAATTATGCAAAAGCATAGCAACAAGTCGGTGTGCAAAAAAAACCAGTAATACACACGAGCCATGAAGAAGAAGCACTACGCCATAGATGACCTATAGCAATGAAAATCCATAGTTTTGCAAGCTATAATGTTGCCAATATTGCTATGTTGTACGATCCAACGGTCCATGTTAGCGATTCGCATGAAATAATGTTTAGTCCAAATTAGCAATCTGCGCGTGAAATAAAATTTACGGCGGGAAGTAAAAACAAAGGAGGAAAACTAACAATTATTGAAAGTTTCAATCGATGTTTAACGAAACTCCACCGCTCAACCTCTCAAACACTCACTCTCGGGTTCAATTGGGGCTAAAAGTTCAAGTTTACAAGCTTAATTTGGGTTCGATTATGGCAAGTTCAAGTTCAGTTAGGGCATCGGTGTTTCAGTTAGGTCTTCAATTGGGGTTCGTTTGGGTTTCAGATTTCATTTAGGGCTTCGATTTAATCTGCTGCTTAAGGTATCACTCAATGTATATTTCAATTTTTTCTGATTTGATTGTTGCATTGCCTAATGTACTGCTTTACTTGTGCCTAATTTACTGCTTTAAGGTATCACTCAATGAACGACGAGGAAAAACTATGGGCAGAACTGCCTAAGTTCAGTGAAGGGTACATCGGTGGAGTGAAACTTTTTATTCGAAATACCTTTTCTAGATTTGCGGTAGGTAATGAAATTGCATGCCCTTGCAAAAAGTATCATAATCGCAAGTGGCATTATCAAGAAGTAGTCTACAACCATCTGATTTGGAATGGTCCATCTGAATTGTACATGAAATAGATTTGTGAGGTTTCCTGTTTACATCCTAAAAGGAGCGATAATGATATGGATTGTGAAGCAGGAATAAATTTTGGAGATAGTCTGATGAAATGTTGCAACATACTTGTGGAAATATGCAGAACAATGAAGATGGATCTTTAGGTGGATCAAATGGAATAGATGTTGATGCTAGAAAATTTCATCAATGTAGTGAAGAGGGAAAACAGCTATTATATCCCGGATGTACTAAATTTTCGCTATTAATTATCATTGTCAAGCTTTATTATTTAAAATGCCTACATAGAATCACTGAGTTTGCATTCAACGATTTATTAGAGTTGATGAAAGAAGCTTTTCCACAAGCCCTATCCCTTTATCTTTCAATGCTACCAAAAATATTATTAAAGATTTAGGCCTCGATTACAAAAGAATACATGCATGTCCAAATGAATGCATGTTATATTGGGTAGAAAATGAAATGGAAAATAACCGAAAAAGTTGTGGTTTTTCAAGGTGGGTTATACCGGAAGAGAAAGTGGCTATTGACAAAGATTCGGGGAAGCAGATTCACAAAGTACCAGCAAAAATGATGCGTTATTTTCCACTAAAACCAAGGTTGCAAAGGATGTTCATGTCCAAGGAGTACGCAAAACTTATGTTATGGCATGCAATGGGATGAAAAAATGATGGTAGACTTCGACATCCAGGTATGGAAGACGGTGGATGCCAATTATCCTCATGTTTCATCAAAAAACAGAAATATCAGATTAGGAGTAGCATCTGATGGATTCAGTTCTTTTCGTACAATGACTACACAACACAACACACGGCCAATCGTATTGGTAAATTATAACCTTCCACTTTGGTTATACATGAAGACAAAAAATTTGATACTTTCAACCTTTATCCCTGGTCCAGAGTCTCATAACAATTACATTGATTTCTACATGCAGCCCCTTATCGCATAATTGAAAGAATTATGGGATCTTGGCATACAAACTTATGATGCCTTCACTGGTGATAATTTCACATTATGTGCAAGCGTGTTATGGACAATTAGCTACTTTCTGGGCTATGCAATGTTATCCGACTGGAGCACGAAGGATAATTTAGCTTGTCCTGTATGCCATTTCGAGAGTTCTTCAACTTACTTGAAACATAGTAAAAATATTGTGCTACATGAATCATAGGAAACTTTTAGACCCGGGACACAAGTGGAGGTTTGATTAGAAAAGGTTCAATGGTGAAACTGAAATGGGAACACCTCCTGGTATTTTATTCGAGACTGACATTGAAGAATTGTTGGCTTATTTTTGGGAAGAAAGAGGTCGAGAAGCATAAAAAAGGTTCTCCTTTAAAAAAAGTCAATATTTTTTAATTTTACAATATTGTAGTCAAAATGTATGTCGACATAACCTTGATGTTATGCACACAAAGAAAAACATTTGTGATAACATACTTGATACTTTACTAAATATTGATGTTAAGTCGAAAGACCATTTAAATGCTCGGTATGATTTACAAGAGATAGGCGTCAGGGAGGTCCTTCATCCAGTTCAATCAACTGATGAGAATTACCTTGAGATGAAAGCTGCCATAATTGAAATGACGAACAAGGTGAAAGAAATATTTTGCTCGTGGAGAATACTAAACGGCCTTATGGTTGTTCAACTAATATCAGCCAGTATGTAAACAAGAAAGAGAGGAAAATTGCAGGTTATAAGAGCCATGATGCTCATTTTCTTCTCCACTACTTACTACAGTTTGCCGTGAAGAAACCTGTAAAACCTGAAGTTGCAATGCCTATAACAAAATTAGGTGCATTTCTAAGAAGTCTTTAGAGTAAAAGTATCGATTTGGCTAATCTCAAGAGGGTACAAAAGGAAATTGTGGGAATTCTTTGTCAATTTGAGATGATATTCCCAAATGCTTTCTTCGATACAATGGGGCACTTGCTTGTTCATTTATGCAAGGAACTTAAATATGGTGGACATGCACATGTTCGTTGTATGTTTCCTATTGAGCGTTATCTTTGTAAAATGAAATCATATGTTCGCAACAAAAGTAAACTCAAGGCATCCATTGGTGAAGGTTATCTTGCAGAGGAATGTTTGATATTATGTTCAAGGTTCTTAGGTGGCGATGGAGTAGGAAAAATGCAATTTGAAACATGTCCACAAAATCTGGAATATCTTATTTGCACAAGAGGAAATAAAGATGGAAAAGCTATTCATCTTAAAAGTTCTCAATGGAAGGAATGTCACCGTTACATTCTATTCAATTGTGGTAACCAGGAAATAGAGAGTTTACTTGGGTAAGTATTTTTGTTTTTATTTTAGTAAGTATTGAAGTATTATCCCTATCATTATGAATCCTTTATTAGTTATTTTGTTCCTTACAGATTTTTCTTTGTTTCACCTTTTTCATAATAAATAATATTTTCCTTTTTGAACCTGGCAGATGAAATTTTATGCAATTAAAGTTTATAATGGTTTATTTAATTAGAAAAGTGGACAATTCGGTTAACATCAGTAATAATATTCTTCGCGTAGCTTGTGAAATGATGTCAACTAGATTAAAAAAAAATATTTTTGATGTCATCCTTTTGCCAGCAAAATCAGTTCTTTTAAACAATCTACAAACCCGTTATTGATTCTAGACTCATGTAGTAATAGTTGAAAATTTCAAGTTTCAGCACTTTTAGGGATTTCAGGCATGATTTGTACTTAAGCTATGTTCTCATTCATACATAACTGTTTTTGGTACGATCAGTTTCAACTTTAGTAATAGATCCAGCCAATTTTGTTTCTATCTTTTATTAACCTGGTCTTTATTCTAGGGAACATCGAGCTTTAATTGATGGTCATGCATCATCAAAAAAAATATAAAAAGAGAGAACATAGTGAAGAATTAAGGAAGTGGTTAAAGGAAGAGGTTGGGAAAAAGGAGGACATTTCAAAAGAAGTACAACTGCTTGCAATGGGGCCTCTTCCAACAACTAAGCAGTTTACTGGATACGTTATCAATGGATACAAATTTTATACAAGGTTTAGAGATGCCAAATGTACAACAAAAAACAGTGGTGTATTTTTGAAAGCCTTGACTACTAGCTTTGCAATTTCGAAAGATCAAAATCCATTGGTTGGTGAAGTTAATTACTATGGATCAATTGAAGAAATATTTGAACTAGATTATTGGGGAGAATTTAGTGTGGTTTTATTTAAGTGTTGTTGGTACCAAGAAGAGAAAGATTTATATAGGTTGACTCGTGTCAATTTTAATCGATTGTGCCAAAAATCTTATCCTTATGTTATGGCTTCACAAGTTAAACAAGTGATTTATATAGAAGACCCAATTGATAAGATGTGCCACAATGTTATCAAGAAATTGCCGAAAGACTAGTGTGAACTCGAAAGAAAATATGAAAATGAAGATTTGAATGATATTCTGCCTGCTTATAGAGAAATCAAGATTTTGATGTTCGTTAGTGTAGAGATGATGTCCCAATAAGACGAATCCGCCTTCCACCTTGCAAAGTGAAAAAAACAAGGCTTCTTAATTTCATGTTTTTGTAGTCCAAGACCCTTGCAAATTGTGCAAATTGGAGATCGTATACAGACACACACTACTGATATATATTTTTGTTTATTTTTATGGTTGGCTGGAGGTACACTTCAGAATTCTTACAATTTCCGCGTGCTGAAGCATTATTCTAATTCTTACAATTTTGTAGTTAAATGTTGGTATGTAACTGATCATGTATAAGACTGATGCTTCAGTAATGAACTACAGAATTTTAAGAAGTTTATTTTCTCTTCAATCAGTAATGATCGTGTCAGTTCGTAATTGGTGTAATGGTTGAGTTTGTACTTGAACGAGTCATGGCATGTCCACATTTTTACTGAAGCAAAAAAGAGGCAATTCTTCAAGTTGTATCAAACTAAAGCAGTGCCTCAGGCATACTATTGCATTCCTTGATATCATTCGTGCTTTGAACAAACTGAGTCATTGCATCAATTTGCAACTTAGCTATAGATTGTGGAATGCAACTCTATGCTGAAAATCAACTCTGTGCTGAAATGCAACTCAGTTATGCAACTGAAATGCAACTGAGGTATGGAGGCCATAGATTGTGCTGAAGTGCAAGTCAGTTATACTATGGCCATAGTTTGTGCTGAAATGCAACTGATGCATGCATGTCTTCCATTTTGTGTTGCAATGTAGTTGAGACATTGCATCAGTTTGTAACCAAGGCATGCATGACTTTGGTTGTGCTGAAATGCATTAGTTGTACTAAAGGCTTTTGCTGAAATGCATGACTTTTGAAACTACTTTATTTTGCAGGTGAAGGAAGCAGTAAAGGTGCTGAATGCACTGGAGGCTCGTGCTTTATTAATTTAAAATTGTTTTAGTTTGATGTAAACATGAATTTAGTACCGGCTGTGTTTGTATGTACTATGTAAAACTTAATTTATTGGCTATGTTTTGTTATTCTGTAGTTGACTAAGTAGTACTTGTGTTACTGGTTATTTTGAAATGAAAAGTTCTTTATTAATTTCAGGGTGTGATGCTAATTGCTGTTATGTTGTAGTATGTTATATAATGTTGCAATAGTTATGATATAATGTTGTAGTATGTAATGTTAAATGTTGTCGTAGCTATGATATAGTGTTGCCATAAATTAATGCATGTGGGCCCCACTACAGGATTCCGTGAAACCAGTTACAGATTTTAGTGGCACAACAGGATTATGTGAACCCGGAATTCAGAATTTAGTGGGCTCCACATTTTTGTAAATTTAGTACCTGTAGCAACACCTGTAGCGATGTTACTTTAGGATAGCAAAAATGTTGCCTTTGACTCTAAGGCAACACAGCAAATGGCAACCCCAAGAATGTGTTGCCACAGATCATTTTTGGCTTACAACAACATTTTTTTGCACTTCCTGCATCACTTCTTTGGGGTTGCCATATGCAATTTATGGCATAGTGGAGCTAAAGTCAAGTGGTATAACAAACCATGTGTAACATAGGTTCACATATTATGGGTTAGAATTATAGATCAGGCCAAGGCATGTGTACACAAGTGTATAAATGTAGCACATAAACAAGTGGCGTACCTATGCACAAAGCTAAGCAAGGTCAATGCAGATTTGTTCAAGCTCAAGTGCAATACACAAATACATGCAGTAATTCTACATGCATCATATACATGGCATTAAACATACATTCATGCAAATACAAAAATGAGAAGAGTCATAGTTCAAACGTGGACATGGACAAAGGCAGTGGCCATTCAAATTAGCAAATGTATGATGCCTTGTTCCTTTCAAACTTACAGTTGCATGAAAAGGAAAATTGGCAATTGCATCAGGGTAAAAGGCATGCACAATATTACATGAAGAAATACACAAACTACATGGTGCATTAACAATGGGAAACATGTATATAAGCTTCCAAAAATAAACTCAACAATCTCGCAAATACCAAAGTCAAATAAATCTGCATGAACTATGTTGTCAAGATTTGCATATGTTATAACTAGCAATTGATTTCGAATAAGTATTTTTGGCAAGAAACCAAGTCGAGTGTTTTCTAAAATCGACCAACCAAATATGGCAAGAATCATTCCGGAATTCAATCACACAGTCAGGGCATCAAACCACGAACAATTTCAATTGTTTCCATAAATTCCAGAAAAATACTTTTGGGCAGAAAATCAATTGGTCTTTTGCGAGAATCATTCAGGGATCCACGGCCTTAAAATCATTCAGGAATGGATTCTATCATGTGTTCAAAAGTATCAAGGAAAACAATTAATTGTTTCCATAATTAAACCAGGCATTAACGACAAATAAATCGTGCAAAAAATCAAGCAACAATCACGCACAAATCAAACCAAGCCAATGTATTGAAATCAAAGTGTTTAAGGGTTTGAAAACCCTATATAAATACCAATTCATCACCGACAATCTATGCATCGAAAATCAGAGAAACAATTCGAGAACAAACAGAGAAAAACAATTCAAAGAACTCACCATTATTCGTTCGCAAGGCCCGAACCGCTCGATAAGGAGAATCAAGCAATTGAAGCATCAAAGGACAAATTTCAGGGAAAATGAGAACATTGCAGTTTGGGGCATAAACCCTAAGTTTTGATTTCAGTGGACATTGAAGAGCAAAAAGGGAAGCCATTTTCAACAAGCGAACAAAGCATAATTCAAAAGGGTCGACCAATTCTTTTGTCTTAGTTTATGAACTAAGGTTTATTTTCAGTATTGATTTGTGTTTTATTTCTCTTTTGTAACGGATCCACAAGGTTTTCTTGTTTGTTTGTAAAACTATGGGTTTTTTAGTTTGTTTGTATAACTAGGGGTTTACTAGTTATAGTATTTATAGCTAGGCTTTACGAGTTACGGGTTTGTAATTTAGAGAAAATCCGGTCTTGGGGATAAAGATTAGTGCATGGTTTTGAGTGTAGGATTAGAACAGTTGGGATCGGGTGTCACTAGTTTACAGGGAATTAATTTGTAAGCATAAAGATTGTTTTAATTCTAGTAGAAACCTTGGGGAATGCAGTTGTAGGCATAGTTTGCCGTAGTTGGGTAAAATCTATGTCATTTATTTTCTGTATTTATTTTATACTGCTGCGATCTGAGTAGTGATAATTTTAATTTTCCTCAAAACTGTGATAAACCCTATTCACCCCCCTCTTGGGTTAATTAGATCTAATAGGCTTGCTCCCTCCGAAACCTTTTGCTATTGGTGTCAGCTTTGACACTTCCCAGGCTTATATTTTGGTGACGATCACATTGGCCATTTCTTTATATATTTCAGTATCGATATTAGTCGCACAACTTCCATCCCTTGCTTTTGGAGTCGATCTAGCTGTCCCCACAGTCTTTCCTTCTTGGTTCCGGTTCATTACCTTGAGCTACCTGTCCTTATTGTTGTTTATTGGTTTGAAGCTTCTTCTTCTTCCAATTAGGTCAACGTAAATTGGTGTTAATATTTAGTCTCCCAAGTATAAAGAGACTTTTGTTCTTTAGGACAAAAATCCAATGATTCCTGCACTATCTTCCTGTAAGTCAAGGAATATTAGAGAACTATTTCATTATTAGTTTTGCAAAACCAAATATAATGATATAAAAGAGAATATTAAACTTTCTTAAATGGCAGTATTGGAGTTTAAACCCCAACTTATGAACTTTCATGAGTTTGGATATATAATGTGTGAACCCAATGATGTATCCATGTGGGACTTTATAATGAGAATTCAAAGATTTAAAACCTTTTTCTTTAACAAAAATAGGTAATTTGATATTTTAACTCAGGTGTTTAGCATAAGAGACCATTCTTGAAAACATGAGATAATATCGCTACTTGCAATAGGAATCCAAAGATTTATTTTAACGTTAAAGATTGAAACCCATATTCGGCCACTTTGGGGAGAAGATCAGACATCTACTTTTGAAATAATAGAAATCCTGAAGCCCACATTCGGATAGTTATAAGATAAGACCAGAAATTCACTTCTGAAAACAATAGAAGTCTCGATAAAAAATACGTTGATCTTTATGCAAAATTCTTTTGTACTCTTCTGCATAAAATATACCAGCTGACATTTCTTGCATTAGTCTCTTGCATAGTGTTTAATATTTCATTCACATGGTGTCAAGCATTGTTTTGATCCAGTAAAATTTATGGTAAGGGTAGTATTAAGATTCAACTTTTTTGCTTGACTATCTATGGAATGATTTTGTGAATAAATCTGTAAATTGTGTCGATATCACTTGATGTATAACCTTCGTTGGTGTTTTGAGTATCCTCATCTAGGATTTCCTCTGCATTATTCTGCATAGAACTCAACATATAACGTCCTTGTGTTAGTCTTTTGCATAGAGAAAGATTCATATAATGATTGGTTTATCTTATGTGAGACCCCATCTGGATTGTAACTAAGCAATAGGTGATACTTGTGATAGAATAATACGATCGTTCTCATTTTATATTTTACCAGAATAACGAGCAGTAATTTTGTGCATATAAATTTAGAAGACGTCCCTGTGTGAGGTGTTGATAAATTGTATCTTTCATTAGAAGTTTTCAAATAGGAGACCCGAGGAACCAATCTGAGTATTGATCAAAAAGTCCTCCTTTTGGAACCGAGGTAGTAGGCTTGAAATTCATATTTAGGCACGATAATAGAAGTCTAGAAATCCTTTCCTTGAAATGAGAACAGAAAATCCATAGCCTTGATCCAGGCATTAGAATAATGCAAATATAAGAATTCATTTTCGAAGGTATTACAAGTCCAGAGTATCTATCTGGAAATATAAGGAGAAGGTTAATGACTCTGATTTGAGTTTGTGTAATAGAATTATAGTAACCCATTCTTCAAGAAATGGGTGTTATAGTCTCGAGGCATAGATTACGTATAGAAATCAAGAAATCGTCTTTTGGAAATATAGATGGAAGCTTTAAGACCATATTCAGGAATTCGTAACAGAAGACTAGAAATCCACCTATGGTAATAATAAAAGTCCCGAACCAAACCTAGTTCCGGGTATTTGTAATACATGACTAGAAATCCACCTCTGGTAATAGTAGAAGTCCCAAACAAAACCCAGATTTGGGTGTTTGTACCAAAAGACCAGAAACCTACCTCTGATAATAATATAAGTCCCGAACCAAACCCAAATTCAGGTATTTGTAATAAAAGACCAAAAATCCACCTTTTGGTAATAATAGAAGTCCCGAACCAACCTAGATTTGGGTATTTGCAATAGAAGACCAAAAATCCACCTCTGGTAGTAATAAAAGTCTCGAATCAAACCCAGATTCGAGTATTTGTATTAGAAGACCATAAATCCACCTCTAGTAATAATAGAAGTCCTGAACCAAACCCAAATTGAGGTATTTATATAAGGAGATTAGAAATCCATATTTGGTAATAATACAAGTCCCGACCAAACCCAGATTCGGGTATTTATGATAGGAGACCAGAAATTCATATCTGGTAATAATAGAAGTCCCGAACCAAACTCATATTTGGGTATTTATAATAGTCTTTGCTTGAGTTACCGTTTCAACCTAGTGAGCCACTCTTTGAGCTTTGTTTTGATTTAATGAGCTACTTCCTCGGGTTTTGATCTGATTTGATGAGCCATTCCCTTGGCCTTTGACTTGATTTGATGAGCTACTCCCTTGGGCTTTGATTTGATTTGATGAGCCACTCCCTTCAGATTTGATTTGATTTGACGAGACACTCTATTGGGCTTTGATTGGCCATTTCATCCTTGTTCTTTAAGCACAGTTTGTACATGCTTTAAGTGCTACCTTTGAACTTTAATTCCCTTCTGCGAGACGAGACGTAAGCAGAGGTAGATAATATTCATCTTTAGAGCAGAGGCATGATGTACGTGCTTAGTCGAAGCAGAGGCAAGGCGTGCTCATCTTAGAGCAAAGGTAGGGCGTGCTTATAGTGCTCCTCCAGAGATTTCGTTCTCTTTTGTTGGATGAAGACATAAGCAGAGGTAGGGCGTGCTCATCTCTATAACAAAGGTAGAATGTGCTTAGTTGAAGAAGAGGCAGGACATGCTCATCTTAGAGCAAAGGAAGAGTGTGCTTATTTAGATGCTCTGTCCTGACCATTGCTAGCGTGGATCAGAGGCTTACGCTTTTGAACCTTTATTTTAGCCCTTTCTGGTTGAGACGTGGTTAAAGGCTTACACATCACCTCCCTCCGGGAGGTGCCTTTCCCTGGACATCTTGGTGGTAAAAAGTTTTTTTTCCCATTGTAGAAAGTTTCACCCATTTCGGGTAGTTCCAAGTTTTTGGGGAGTCTCCGTACTACCAATTATGTGGACTTTCTTAAGAAGACCTTCTTTTATCCATTTACAATTGAAAAGTATGTTCAGTTATTATGTATTCCATGTTGTAGGTAATAGACCATCATTTGGTTTGCAGAGTTGACATGTTCCAGATATGAGTTTTTGATGAATGATCGAGGGTCCTTCCAAGTCCAGACTAGAGGGTCTATCAATCGGATTCTTAGTAATGGTATTACCATTACTCTTCGTAAGACTAAATCTCCCTTTTGGAATGTTCTCGTTTTCACTCTTGAGTCATAGTATTTAGTGATTCTTCTTTGATATTCAGTTGTTCCAATAGTTCCTTTACCCCTTTAGCCTTGTTTTAGGTTTAAGGATTCCTTTTCCAATTCTTGATTTGGATTGACTGCATAAGCTATTCTTCTATGTGAAGGAATTTCAACCTGGATTGGAAGCATGGCTTCACATTCCTATGTTAGAGAACATGGGGTGTGTCCCGTCACTGTCCTAGAGGAAGTCCTATATTCCCAAAGGGCCAATGGCAACTCATCTGCCCAATTTTCGTTAGCTTGTTAAGATGCTTCTTTAAGATTGTCTTTATGGTTTTATTTGCAGCCTCGACGACACCGTATGCCTTTGGATGTGCAACAGAAGAGAAACTCTTTATGATTCCATTTTTGTTGCATAACCGTATGAACTCTTCACTTTCAAACTGTGTTCCATTGTCTGATACGATTTTATAAGGGGTTCTGAATCTATTAATGATATTCCTTATCACATATCTTAACACCTTGCTAGATGTGATGTTTGGGAGTGGTTCTGCTTCTACCTACTTGGTAAAGTAGTCGATTATCACCACCGCATATTTATATCCTCCCTTATATATAGGTAGGGGTCGAATTAAACCTAATCCCCATACATCAAAAGGCCATGGGCTTGTGACGGTGGTCAAGTCACTTGTAGGTAATCAGGGTACCCCAGAATACCTTTGGCATTTCTCACATTTCTCAACATACTCCATTGCTTGATTAACCATTTGAGGCCAATAGAAGCCTTGTCGCATAACTCTTTTTGCTAACTTGATTCCATTAGAATGGTCTCCACAGAGCCCTTCATGGGTTTCCTTTAATAATTTGAGCCCATCTTCAAGACTTACACATCTCAAATAGGGGAGCAATTGCCCTTTCTTATAGAGTACCTTGTCCATAATAACAAAGGTTGGGGCATGATGCTTAATCCTCCTAGCATCTTGCTTATTAGTAGGTAACATTCCATTCAAGAGGTAATCCACAATGGGACTCATCCAACTATTCAATTGTTTGATTGTTCAGCAAAGTAGTTCCATTAGATCATCTACCCATCCAACCATTCTACTAGATAATTCCACTCGATTACTTAGCTATTGGGTTTTTAACATCTAGTCCTATTCCTAACCCACAATATATGCAAATGAATAATTACTCTCTAAGAGAGTGACACTGATCCCCTTTATATATGTAAATGCACTTATTATTATCCCCACTTAGGGGGTACTTCACTTATGGAGGTGTAAATATTATTATTAGCCCCACTTAGGTGGCACTTCACTTATTGGAGGTGTGAATATGTGGCCTCACTTCTTGGAAGCTTTATTAGACTCACATTTTCTCATTTTTTGGCTTTTACATATAAAAACACTTGAACTTTTATTAATATCCATTCGATTGTAAGAAAAAAGACAAAGTTAGATGACTAAGGAAAGTAATCATTTGAGATAGGAAACTTATCGTTAAATTCTAATCCTATGTTGAAGTGTCTCCAACCATTTTCTACTGGCCATCCTCCAACCTTACCTAATAAACTATCTTTGTTTCTTGGCTTGGTCTCTTTCTATCAAATCACAACATGGACTAGAGTCGTCCACAAAGGAATTCGAACAAAGCTCTTCTGACTTCTTACTTTATTTCGAGCCTTTCTTCGTGTTAAGTATTCCTTCCATACAAATAACTTTGTCGGCTTTGGGATGAAAATCATTCAGGCTTCCATAATCCTTTAGAACGGGCTCCTTCCAAAAGCGGGTTGATACAAATAATCCTGATCACACGGTTATTAACTTCTCTCTATCCATTGTCCTTTTTACTTTGAGCGACTTGGTATGGAATCTCTTTAGATATCGATCAAGTGATTCTTCTAGTCTCTGTTTAATATTGGCTAGATCATATATGTTGTTCGCTGAGTCTTTTCATGTGTAGAATTATACGCTAAATGCGGTGTATAATTGTTTCCAAGTTGTGATGACCAAACCATGACAATATCTGCACCATTTGTTATCTTCTTTACGAAGAGTTGTCGTGAATATCTTGCCTCGAAGTGCTTTAGAAGCATTATACAAATCCATGTAACTCGCAAGATGGAGAGGTGCTCTTCGGGGTCTTTAGGGCCATCATACATGAGCTGTGACACTTTTATACTAGGTGGAACTTTAACTATCATTATCTTCCTAGAGAAGGAGATTTCTTGTAATTTTCTATCTTCTAGGGACATTAGGGTCTCTTTTTCTTCTGAGTCGACCACCTCTTTTAATGCTTGATTGTTTATTTGCAAATCTGGACTATTCTGTAGATTTGATGATGACCTAATTCGGCTATTAAACTCTTGAGGCGCCATCGCTTTTGATTTCCCCACATAGGGTTCTATTTCATAGGACCTTTGGGACAAGTCTTCTTCAATAAATATTTTAGTGGTATCAATCTGCGAAGCTAAATGTAATATTTCCAATTTATTACTTGCTCCTTTCGTCAAGATTATAAGTTCTCCAATTTCCAACACTACAACAAAATGACCCTATTACAACGGTGGAAAAAAGTTGTAAAATATACATTTTACAATGGTGGGCAAACCGTCGTGTATTAAGAAGTTGTAATAGACTAATATCTTTTACAACTTTTTTGCACTGTTGCAACACTGTTGTAATATGTATATTTTACAACTTTTTTCCACCGTTGTAATAAACTTTATTACAACAATTATGCACCATTGTAATAAAATCTACTACAACTGTTTTTCACCGTTGTAATAAACTTTATTGATATATTTTATTACAACTATTATTTTACAATTATAATATTTCCACAAATTATCTACATATTACTAATAAAAGAATTAATTCCAGAACATATTATCTACAAAACTGAAGATACCAACAAACTTAAAACATAAACCAAAACAATATATTAGTTTTTTCAAACTCTCATCGTTTTTTACATAATACCCTAACAAAACACAATACGTACATACTCAACAAAACACAATACATACAAATGTGTTGGTGTAGTATACTCACACTTCCTCTTTCTTAAGTCTCATATTCTACATGTGTTGTCTTCGCTTGCAGATGCTAAATGGTACCAATTAGGAGAGAAACTTACTCCATGAACCAGTTTAACATGACCTTCAAATGTAAGAATGCTTCTTTCGATGCGCAGATCCCATACACCAGTAAGTGCATCGATACCACATGAAGCTACTAAAGATCCATCAGGATGAAAGTCTACCGCATAGACACTTCTATTATGACCCTCTTGTAGACAGTAGTAGTTCGATACCTGTAGCTATGTCCCAAAGTCTCCATGTCTTATCCAAACTTCCAATTCCGATGTACTACTATTATCATATGAACTATGAGATCATACACAAAATAGAAGTCGATTTTAATAATAAAAAAACTAACTTGTGAACTTGTTTAGCTGATACCCTCCAACTTGCATACAAATATTTGAGCCGGCTTTTCTATTTCTTCGGCCTCTTGATATGTTCGGCTGCGTGCTACGGCCAAGAGTTGACCATCCTTGTTACCTGACAATGAAGATATACTGTTAGAGAACCTCTCAAGCTCGGTCACTCTTTTTTTGCTTTCAGCATTCCAAATAACAGTGTACCCTTCGTTGTCTCCAGTAACAATGGAAGAATTGCTGCATAAGTCCATCTTAGCCTTTCAGTCTTGCTCGTACAGTTACCATATGAAGAATCATGTAGTTGCATTTTTAAGAAGAGAGAATACTGAAAAACATACAGAGGATGAAATTTAATGATATTCACTGATACAAGCTGGTACTTCGACTTCGGATTACACCAAAAGGCATATCTGTTTCAGAAATATGAAGAAACAAAATTTATTTGCAAATTATTTTATCTCTTTAGTTTTACTGAGTTGTAAAATGCTTTCTTATATGGAAGTTAGCAAGCAAGCCCCTTCCATGTTGATTATTGTTCTGATCTATTAGAAATTTGAATTTGAAAACAGTTGCATGCATTTTCATCCATAGTCAGTCGGTTCAAAGTAATAGATGTAGCGTGAGATCTCACATAAGCGAGTAAGTAAATAATTGTTTATGACAACAGATATGAGATGTAAAACACTAATAAAAATCTCACCCCATTTCACAATCTTTGTCATAACCAGAGTACTTCAATTCAATGCATCCATCATGTGGCCCAACCGCGTACCCTGAAAAACACACAAAGTGATTGGATACTTGGAGTTTATAATGTGGGAAATACCTAACATCAAAGGTCAAATAATTTAAAGGTTTATTATAATGGCATTAATCTGATTGCCAATTATCATAATATTATTAAATTTTTCTTAAACAGTGATGAATGATAACCATGTTTATTTATTCCACAAAAGTTCAAGATTTTTCTAAATAAAAGTGTTTGGATTTAAAGGCACGCGTTACCCTAACATCTTTGAAATGAACTAACATAGCTTATCTGATATTTGTGAGAAAAATCCTTTGTTTGCACAAGATTTCTCAAGTTACGCAAGTCATAGAAGACGGTCTTAGATCCAACAGCAGCCAACAGATAAAGACCAGATGCTGAAAGCGATCAAATTTCTGAATCTGTTGGTTCAGTGACCCCAACACCTTTCGTTTTGATATCCCAAAGAATTAGCTTTCTGTACAATCCTGCAGCAATAACTTGACCTGTTTGGTCAGAGTATTCAACATGTATAACCGAATCATCAGGATTCCCAACGGTAGTTTACCTTTTTGTGTTCAAATCGAACTTTTGCACGGACCCATCGGAACAAGCAGAAATCACACTGCATTCATCTTGAAAACAGCAATCAAGCACCGGTCCGTCAAATTCAGCTTCAAACCTAGTAACAGACGCATCTATATCATACAATCGAAGAGTGGAATCCCAAGAGGAGATGAGAATATTATTGGAATTAGGTGCGAATCAGACTTTAAAGATAGAGTCTTTTATAGGGTGTTCAAGATTCGGGGAAGTATTTTCCATCTCGAGCTTGATTTCCCACTTCACAACATGTCGATTCAGGTAATGGCTCTTGGTAAGATAAACACTGGAGGAAGCAGGTGGTTGCGAATATGGTAGGGGTTCGGATCTGGTTGTAAAAGCATCAGATGGTGGCAGTTTGGGGAGAATGCAAGCGAGAATAAGTTATGATTGCAGAGGTCGAGTGCGGAGGAAAAGAAGGCGGAGGCAGGTGGGTGAAGAAAATGTAAATTAGGTTATACGGAACGGTCGGAAACAAGTGAATAAGGACGAAAAAGCGAATAAGTGAAGAAAAGGAAGGAAGATAAAGCGAACAAGGGACATAGAGGGAAACCGAAATTTTAGGTTATCTGGAGCGGTCGTTTACAAGAAATTTTAGTTTCAAACCCAAAATTTTAGTTTTGGAGCTAGCGGGAAATTTGATTTTTGAGCCAAGAGAGCCTTTAATGCTTTCAACTTGGAACATTCCATGTTAATAATATTATTATCATTAAATTAAATATTATATATCATAAAATTTTATTATTAACTATTATTGATTGGTATTTAATAGTGAATCATTTATAAATTATTGATTTTAATCAAATATTTAGTATTTAATATTTACCTATTGATTATTGAATATTAATTTATTAATTTTTAATTACTAATTGTTAATTACTAATTATTTGTTAATAATTATTACTACAAATTATTTCATTATGCAACTTAATTATATATTACTATTCGATTATAAAGTTTTACGTATTACTTATTTGATATATATATATCATTAATTAATTTATTTATTATTCCAATTAATTAATTATGAATTTTTATTACTATTATTCAGTACTAATTTTTAAATCTCAACTATTAATTATTTAATAATAATTGACAAATATTATTAATTCCCAAGTTTATTATTAATTATTATTATTAAATATTATTATTAAATACCAATATAATTAGTTATTAAATATAGATATTATTAACATGAAGTTTGTACTACGCATCTCTATTACAACGAATAAAATGAAAAGTTGTGATATATATGTTTATTACAACAGCGATTCTTTCACAGTTGTAAAAAACACTTATTACAACAGTGCGTTTTGCACAGTTGTAAAAAAGCATTTATTACAACTGTGCTTTTTGCACAGTTGTAAAATTAAAGTTATAATATGGTGTTTTTGTTGTAATGCAATTTCCAATGTTGCTAAGTTAAAATCGGATGGTATGTTATCTTCTGGAGCAGACAATGTGCTAGAACCTTATTTACTATTCTTTCCTGATTTAACCATCTTTGATTGATTTCTATAGTATCTTGTTATGATGAAATGAGAAATAAGGATGGAGGTTCAGGCCCTCCTAGCACTAAAATGTTAATGATATTTTTTGTCAACACCGGAATATATGACTATGATTGTGAACATAGGGGAGGCTAGGGGTAAACTAGTTTCTCAAAGCCTGACTTAATTTCCCATTCCCTAGATATCAAGATCCTAAGTCCAAAGATTAGTTACTCTTCCTTCGAGAGGTGAGTATCACGCTCACAAGACTTAAGGACCAATAGTTACCTTAGGATAAGGCTTCATAAGCTCGATACTAATTGGAGCTAGAATACACATCAGGGGTAAATCAGTAATTACTTGAAAATACTGGGTTGAAGAGTGCTGATATCTAGAAGTATAACAATACACAATATAATATGCATAAAAGTAAAGAACACAACAATTTATAGTGGTTCAGTTCGGATTGAACCTACGTCCACTTTAAGGGATTTGATGATTTTATTTATAGTGGAGGTTACATGAGAAATCACCAATTTGATTTTGAAATTAGGGTTTAGGATCTTAGAAAAGTGTACAAGATTTTGGAATGATGAGAAGTCCCCCCAAAATGTGACTTCTTGTGGTATTATTTATGGACAATTACGTTCACTTTGGTAGCGGTCAAGTAGGAAACCCAATTCCATCGCAATTCTTCAATGCTGACCCTCTTTTGTAGCTCTCAGTTTCGGTGGCAAACCTTGGTATAGGTTTGCTTCAATGGCTTCTCGGTGTCGAACAACTTTAAGGGTCTTTGATTTCTCGGTATCGACCCGCTTCAAGGGTCACTAGTTTCTTGGTATCGACTCGCTTTAAGGGTTTCTGGTTTCTCGGTGTCAATCCGCTTCAAGGGTCTCTATATTCACTATCGATTTCCTGGTGCTTCTTCCTTTATAATTTTGTTCCTCCTTTGGAATTGGTATCGATACCAAGCTTGTGGTATCGATAACACTCTGTTTGCTTCCTTACTTTATTGTTGGCCATGTACCTCTATTTGGTATCAGTATCAGTATCATGTTTCGATGCTTGGTTCGCTTCTCAGTTCAACGTATTAGTTTTGGTATCACCTTCATGCTTTAATCCTGCTTCCTTGGTATCGGCTTTTTTGCCTTTGCTTTCCTTCATGAGTTTAGTTTCGGTCTCGTGCCTTCTTCTTATGTACCTGGTATCGATCTGACTGTTTCCCTCACTTAGTGTTTGGTATCGCCTCCAACGATATTAATTCCTAGCATTTGGTTATGTCCTTACTGCCTTCACTTTGAATATCAGACCCATATTTCCATCTTCGAGGCTTCGGTTTCGTGTCACTTTCCTTGTTATTTTGGTATCGGCTTGCATATCTAATACTTTCATTGTCTTGGTATTGGTCTCGTGCTTTAATCCTCATTCCTCTTTTGGTGTCGGATTTATGTACTTCCTCCCTGTTTCGGTGTCGACACCAAGCTAATTGTTCATTGCATGTTGGTGTCTACACCATGCCTTCCTCTTCTTTTCTTGCTATGTTGATGTTGTTTCCTATCTTGCTATTGGTGCCGCCTCCACGGGCTCCCTCTTGAACCATTTACTATCAACCTTGGCTTGGTCCCTCTTGAACCTTTTGCTATCGGTATCGGCTTTGACACTTCCCAGGCTTCTATTTTGGTGTCGATCTCATTGGCCTTTTCTTTATATCTTTCGGTATCGGTATTAATCGTGTAGTTTTCATCCCCTATTTTTGGTGTCGATATGGTTGTCCCCACAACTTTTGTTCTTAGTTCTGATTCCATTACCTTGATCCACCTGTCCCTAGTGTTTTCTTTTGGTTTCAAAGCTTCTTCTTCTTCCCATTAGGTCAATGTAAATTTGGTGTTAACAGCTAGATAAGATACGCGGACGACTTCACAAAGTGTAGATAAGTAACCAAAATGGGTAAGGTGACCCGTACAATGAATAATGTTTGAACGAATTTCGATTTGACGTAAGGGGCATAGACTACGATGCTAGCTTCATGCCAGAGAGTAGGAGGGCGATCATGATAGAATTAGGAATCATTACTAAACAATGCTTTACTTTTATAGTAAGAGCTTCAGTGCAAACAATTAACTTAAACAATCACTGTAAGTAATCGATCTAAAGTAAGGTTGTATACCGAACAGAACAGTCCGTTGTCCGGCTCAGTCCGAGACTATAAGGTGTCCAGTCCATATCCGTATGATTCTCTTATAGGACAGGATCAAGACACAACACTATCCTTTCCATCCCAAAATGTTCGATATTTTTCTGTTATTTGAACATTGTTTTCCATCATTCGGCTCGTACGAACAATGCTCGAACTTATATCTTGTTCGGTATGTGTTCGTCCAAATCCCTTATAGGATAAGATTATGACACACCTCCATCTGATCCGATCCAACCCGTTTACATCCCTACGTCAAGTAAATACCTTAAGTAAAGCATAGACACTAAATCTTGGTAACACGTTAATTCTATTAACTCTTGATTGTTCTCTTTATATTATTCGCTTTATATTCACCATACATTTATGTCTGATCCATTCTCCTTTCCCTTCTTCCCCTATGGGAATACAAGAAAGTAGCAGATTCTTGATAGGCTTGAAGCATTACTTGCACATTCCATCCTTATGTGTTCTCATCCCGTTCTTTTTATTTAACGTACTTGGATTTGAAAAAAAAAAGAGAGGATGTTTTGATATGTTATGTACTTTGATATTATAGTAATTTTGAGACTTAGATGTAATGACAGTTATAATAATGAAATTGTGCTTTTATGAAAAGTTTAATTAAGCTATTTTGTTTTTGTTGTAAAATGTTTTATATTTTTTTCATGATATATTATTCTCTGCATGCTTTAGCTATATCTACATGCTCAGTAATCCTTGGCATGATCTGCTAGAGAAATATCGAGGGGTGTGGGTGTTAGAATCATATGGATGTCGCTCTATTGATTCATCTTCTTCACACCATGATTAAGTGCATATGAAAGTGTTGTCGTATTTTATATCATGCACTATATGATTTATTCTACTTGATCAACGTGAGAGTGCTTCTTTTTGTTTCATTGGTTTTAGGTTTGGCCTTATGTTGTTAACTTTCGATGGAATGTTAATAACTAGACATACAAATCAGGGCCTTAAGGCAATTGAAAGCAATGCTTGGAGTTCTACAAAGCGTGAAGTATAGAGAGGGCCGACCTAGAGGGAAAGCAGCCGAGACATTCATCTAGGGCAGTGCCGCCTAAAGTGACGGAGGGGGGGCAACAACAGTGGCTGATGCTTTGAGAAAGTAAGTTATATTTTCAAGTGAAAGGGCAATATATTGAGTAAAGATGACATAGTGTGGTGGTTTGAAGTGCAGCTTCCTTTGGGTTGTGCATGGTTTGAGGCCTGTTGTAGGTAGTTCTTTGAAATTTGTTTTTTTTTTCCATTCTTCCCCAGCCTGTTCTGTCGAAATATCCGTTTTCTTTCATTTTTCCCGCGTTTGCTCTCTCAAAATCTTGTCTAGGGCCAGTACAGAATATAGGTAAAATAGTTTCTACTCAAAATGATATTTACCTAGAGCGAAGATTGTTGCAATGAAGAGTTGATTTGAACAAATAAAGATGCATTTTTTGGAAGTGAAACTTATTTTGGGTCATTGATGCCATAAAACCAAAGTGTAATTTAAGGGTATACCTTAGTTTTTAAACTTGAACAACCGGCTGGTGATATCCTATTAGCCAATAGTGCTTTCAATGAAAGAAGTATAGCTGATATAATTTTGTAAACATGGGTACGGCGTTTAATTATCTAACGATAAATGCTGCATTTAAAATTGAATACCCCCTCTGAAGGAACGTTTGAAATGAACTATTGCTCTATGAAGGCCCAAACAGAAGGACACACAAAGCGAGGACCACATGGGGGCACCTGTACCACAATGAGTGAAAAGACAACTCTGAATTTAAAAGCGGAGTAAAAATAAAATTTCAAACCAAAGCAAATCAAAATTGAATGAAAAGAGCACAGGTGAAAGTACTCCATCTGAACCGATATATATTGCTTCTTACCAATTCTATAAATGATCACTCGTAATTTCAGTTAGATTTTGTTCTTCTCCCAATGACTTGAACTTTCATCAATTGATTTCTGTTAAAGATGGGTTCTTTGTTTGCAAAAAAGCAGAAAAAACCTGCTAACGGCGTTCCAACAAAATGGGTTTACACTCTTTGCATCTCTTGCTTTTGCATGGGTGTTTTTATTGTTAACAGGTACTTTATTCAATTGGGTTCTTTGCAGTTTTATTTTTTATTTTTTTTGATGCTTGTGTAGCTTAAAGCTGCATGATGTACTTGCTAATTGCTTTGTACTTGATTTTGTTGGTTCGTTATGCTACATTGTTCCGGAAACTGTAGATAAACTAATGATGTTCCGATCAGTGAGGCTGATAAATAAGATAAAACAGACTTTAATTGCGTTCAATATAGTTCATCTTTGGAGAAAACACTAGCAATTGGATTCGTCGATTAGGTTGCAGCCATGCAATTTCAATTATCCTAATTTTGAGTAAGTTGCCAGACGAATCAAAATTACACTAAGCAGATTAAAAAAATAATCAATTGATCAATTCAGGTATTCCAGGCAATACGCGAAGGAAAGGAAGTAGAAGGAGATAATAGGATATTTTGTTGGAAGTAGACAAATTGATTACAAAATCAATTAACTGGTTAATGGATTTATTAATGAGGAAGAAGCCTATTTATGGTCTCATTGATTTTGCGATGGAAGGGAAGAAAAATATGTGCATTAGATTCAATGAATCGAGGAAATTATGGAAACCAAAATTATCATTGGCTATGTGCATTGAGATCAAATCAAGGACAGATGAACACATTTCAAGACAATTGAACACTTAATCTACTTAATTTCCAAGTAATTCATTCATTGTAAAGCCTATTTAAATGAAGAAAGTTCATCTCTACATCTGTTTGTGTGAGAAGGCATCCACCATTCTCATCTTTGTAAATCATTTATTTCTAGTCAAATCAAACTAGGGATTTTGAGAGCAAAATAGTCTTTAGAGAAATTGATTATTCAGTTTTTAATTATAAAATATCTTCACTTTGCTGTCTATAATTTTGTATTCTCGTTCTTCGATAAAATAAAGAATAATTGTTGGGTTCGTGGATTTAGGCGACTCGGTTGAACCACGTTAAGTATTCTTGCTCTCTATTTTTTTTATTTTTTTTTATTTTTTTTATGGTGATTAGTGTTCACCGAATTAGTGGTTGATAATTAATCAACAAGTCAGATCTTTTTTTATTGCTTTGGCGTCTAAGTGTTATGCGACAATTTTGAAATGATTGCAATTTTATTAAATTTTGCTCGATAGTTTGATATCGGAACTCGAACCAAATATGATACAACATTGACTTAAGTATGTTTTAGTATGTGGATTGAGCTCCCGATTCTGATTAAGGGGGCGCTATATGTTAGAACGCGACCTACTTCAATCATGAAAAAACAAAACTCTTGTAAACAACTTGGCCAATCGTTGGAAGGTGGTAGTGACCTAGTTTGAACCGTTGAAGATTTAAACGACCTTATCCAAGTGTTATGAAGACTTTGTATAACTTCAAATTGAACTGTGAAATGTTTGCTAAGGTAAAGATCTGTCAGGCATGTCTTAAGTATGCTATAGCATGCGGATAAATGATACGGCGTTGACTTAAGTATGCTCTCTATAAATTATACAACGTTGACTTAAGTATGCTCTAACACGTGGATTGAGCTCTTGATTCCGATGAAGGTGGAGTTATATGTTAGAACGCAACCTACTTCAATCATGGAAAACATAACCTTTTGTAAACAATCTGCCCAATCGTTGGATGGTAGCAGCGACCTAGTTTTAATTGTTGAAGGGGTAAACGGCTTTATCCAAGTGATATGAGGACTATGTATAACTTCAAATTGAATTGATAAATGATTGCCAAGATAAAGATCTGTTAGGCGTGTCTTGCATTGTATTAGAATGTAAGTAGTTTGGACTGCAATTAGTTTTACTATATCGTAAAAGAAAATAAACGTATGTATGTGATTGGTAACACATAACAATCATGGATTCTATTTGTTACAACAAGTGTCCCTGTAAATTAATATGTTCTCTAGAAAGGAGGATGTGAGGATATTCAATCATGATGTTGGAGTTAAAAGAGCTTTGTCAAGTGGTCTTGTTTCTTCTGCGCTAAATGAAGTGCTCACATTGTAAAGATGTAAGAGGATGCATCATATTTCAACATGGTATCAAACCTAATTGTCTAATTTAGTTATTAATGAAAAAAATCTTTTAGCAGTAGTATGAAAAATTATGGCATCACCAAATTTGCTAGAAAAAGAGTTCGAAGATATAGAAGGTAAAGAGTTATGACGGTGTTTTCCAAAAGCAATTCATTCATTTAGAAGAAGATACAAGAGACAAAATTATCTTGGGGGTCAGAGTGATGTGAGTAGGTCATAATTTGTAGACCCCACAAGGGTTGTTTGCTATTATCATAAGAAGAATGGACATTTCGTATGAGATTGTTCAACTCTTAGAAACAAGAAAGAGAATGAGAAATCTTCAGTTTTGGTTTGGATGTAGATAGTAGCCATAGCGATATGTCATTTTTTTAGCCAATATTTCTTCTTTAAAGAGTATAAGTTAGGTGATTAAATTTAAAATCTCTTGTCATATAACATTGGAAATGAGCTATTTTTAAGTTATTATAAGATTGATGACGGAGTACTTCATATGGTGAATGATACATCTTGTCATGTTGTAGATGTTAAAAGCGTGAGATTTGGAATGTTTGATGGTATTGCTAGGACTATCATATATGGTAGACGTGCGGATGTCATATAGGAGTTTGTTTCAATTAGAGCTTACAGTAGATGGAAAGAAATTGAGAGTGGAAATTAGTTCTTTAGTACAAATGAAAGGGGCGCGAGTTGATCATATTTATGTGCTTCTTAGAAGTTTCAGTAGCTTTTACCAATTCTTGTGTTGTAGATTCTACTCAATCATGACATCTACGTTTAGTTGTGTTGACGAGGAAAGCTTTGAGGTATTAAAGAAGCAGGGGTTGATCTCGTTCATTTCATCTGAAATAGAAATTAGAGATTTTCTTCAAAATCTGAGATTTTCCAGCTTAGTTAGTTCTAAGATTATTTTTTCAATTCAGCAAAGATACTAGCCTGAGATTTTCTTTAAAATTCGAGGTTTGAAATATATTGATAGTTAATCGACGGTGTCTGTCAATCGAATCCTAGTTGCTATGAAGATTGCCCCACTGATTTGTTTTCAATCGGAGCATCAAGCAGCGCAACCCGGTTCTACTTGACTAAGCCCCATGCTCGTCCAAGGAGGGAGTTTGCTTTACCCAACTCCTTGTTTTGATAACAAGGCGACCTCTTCATGAGTGAGGTCCACCCAATATAAACACTATTACGAAAAAAAAACGTCACATTTATTGTTGGGAGGCCTAGAGCTACAAAGTTTCTAGAATTTGTTCATTTTTATGCGTGGGGATCCGTCCTAATTGCATTTTTATTTGGAACCAGTTATTTCATCTTGTTTGTGGATGATTTCCCACATAAGGTATGAGTCCGTTTCTTCTAGGACAAAGATGAAATATTTGTCCAGATTTTTAAATGAAAGATCCTGGTAGAGGAACAATTGAAAAAAACATTAGAATCAAAGTTGAAAATAATAGTGAATTTGCGTCACAAGAATTTGCTAACTATTGTGGGTTCAATCATGTAGTTAGAGATTTTTCTATTTTTGTCGAGTCACATTGTTATGAAGTGGTGGAGAGTATATGTTAGATAATGGGAGAAAACTACAAGTTTGAGAATAAATTCTGCCATAGAAGAGGATTTTGTTGGGTCGAAGCGATATCTATGGCGGTTTCTTTTATACTACACACCTTCCATTGTCACATATATAAAGATTCCTCATGAGATATGAAGAATAAGACTGAGAATTTCATTTTTAAAGTACTTGATTCTTTAGATTATTTAGATGATGCAAGTCTTGATAAGTTGAAGGCTAGGTAAAGCAAACCCAAGTTGTTAGGCTATAGAGAATGAGTGAAGAGATATAGGTTGCGCTATAATACAAATTGGAGAAATGTGACTAGCGAACATCCGATATTTTTGGTGAAAGGCCTTTTTTGAAGGTGGAGCCGCCGTAAAGGGGTGACATTAAATGGACATGAAATTTCAAAACATGTTTCAAGTCATCAAATTATTTTTATATTCGGGGAGATATTGGTATTTCCGATTATACCATAGTTGATGAAAAGATTTTAGAGTTCTAGACTCTAGACGTAACTTTGTTGCAGGAAATACCTTTTGGTTTAGTTAATCTTATCTGTGAGCGTATTAATCATTTTATCATTTGAATGATGTGGAGCTTGTAAGTGAGTATGGTAATGTAGACTTAGGAAAGCCTTGCAAAATTCTTAGTAAGGAGATTGAAGTAGATAATATCGAGTATGCTTGCGCTCAATATGAAATTGCTAAGCTAACATGTGCTATTAATTCGTTGTTGGTCTCCCACATAGTAGTTAAGGCGCAAAATCGCAAGGCTTAAGCCCTAAGCTTTTTTGTGCGACTTTTATAAGTATGAGTTTTTTGCTAGAAAAAAAATTGCATTTCAAAATGCTACTAAAAATGATAAATTTAGTGATTCAAAAACATAGATTGATAGGTACGAAGTTACAAATGCAATTTCGAAACTAAAACGATCACAAATTCAATAAATTTAATTATTTAAAACACAACTCTTTAAACTTCAAAATTAGAACATAACTCAATAAATTTTAAAACATATCTAAATTTTAATTTAAAATTTAAAAAATAACCCAGTAAATTGACTAACAAGTTTAGATTAAAGTTTAAACCTTTAAACTAATTAATTTAAATGAAAAACAATTTAAAAAACCACTGCTGATATTATACACACACAGACACACCCCCTTGACGGTGGCAGCAGCGGCAGCGGATGCAGCAACTGTATTTTTTAGTGTCGAATGTGTTAAAACGAAAGGAAACCCTAAAAATCAAACGAAATTGTTCGAATTTGATAGCTGAGAGTCAGATCAGGTCCAAACGAAAGTGGACTTGGCATAAAATCAATTTTTTCTCGAGGTGCACTTATTTGAGCCTCAGCGCCTCGAGAAAAAACGCGCTTTATTTGCACCTTAGTTAGCCGAGGCGCCTCAAAGGCCAGCGAGGCGCAAAGCCTACGCCCGAGCCTTAAGCGCGCTTAAGCGTGCGCCTTAACAACTATGGTCTCCCAAAATTCTATATCTGTAGATTCGTTTCCAATTTGGGTATGTTGAAGAATTTTGATATTTACTCGCATGCGTTTTGTTTTGTTTGTTTGTGTACATACTAAAAGTTTCAAAAGTACATTTGGGCGATAATGCCCAAACTAGTTCATATTGAACTTTGCGCTATGTGGCTCAGACCCAACAATTTTGTTGAAGTATGGTGATGAAAGATGATCGTTATTGAGTCACTGTGCAATGTTGAATTTATGCGATTCAAATTTTTTTCCAAAGAAGATTGAAAAATGATTAATTGATTACTCAATTATTCCATTAGGTAGTTACTAAAAGGGAAAAAAGGCAGAAAGTTATAAGATGATATTTTATTTGAAGAAAACGAATTGATTGCTTATCAATTAATAAGTCAATGAATTTGTAAATACCAGAGGAAGTTAATTTATCATCTTATTGATTTTGCTATATTAGGAAAATAGGTTTATATAAAGGCTTGATCAATTGAGGAAAATTACGGAAAACAAGATCACCATTTCTATTTGCATCGAAATCAACTGAAAGTTGTTTGAAAAGATTTCAAGATAATTGGACTGTTTATGTACTTAATCTGCAAGTTATTATTCATTTTTGAATCTATTTAAATGAAGTAAGTTATTTGTGTGTGTGAGAGCATTCACCATTATCATCTTCTTCAGTCAACTCGAAATTTTACCGTCAAATATAATTAGGGGTTCTGAGTGTAAGGCTAGTCTTTGGAGAAATGAATTATTCAGTTTGCAATTGCAGGTTGGTCTTTCTACTTTACTATTTATATTCTCTCTGATTTTCTCTTTGTTTAGGAAAGTAAAAAGGTTAGCTTTTGGTTCAGTGAACATAGGCAATTTGGTTGAATCATGTTAAATATTTGTGTTCACTACCATTTTTTTTTTTGGCGGGGGGGGGGGGGGGGGGGGGTGATTATTGTCGATTGAATTAGCGGTTGTTGCGTTTAAATATTTTGCAACACTTCTGAAACAATGACAAGTTAATTAATTTTGCACAACATAGCCAGTGACCAACATACGAGACTACGGGTTTTCAGCATTACTCCAGATCAATTGCATTGCATTGACTCTAGGTAAATTTAATACAACGGCAAATAAGCGCATGTGTTGCTACTTTTATTTGTATAGCCTTAGTTTTTTTTCAGTTCAAATTTCAAAGGCACACACATTTTGATTACTACATCTTCCAAGTAAATGTTGACTTCCCGGTCTTATTTAACATATATAAAAGTACTGCAGGTTTACAGTATGTTGCTGGTAGCCAATATTATTTGCATGACATTTTTCTTTATTTAGACGGCCACTACATTGTTTACAAACTTTCAAGTTAGTGGATCTAGAACTCACTCTCCAAGCTACTAACAGAAGGATGTAGTTCAACCTTTGCATCTCTCATTAATACCTGAGGCTTATTATCCTTGAGTCAACTACTGTTTTACATCTAAATATTTTTGATCAAATGAGCAGTTCTTTAGACATTCTGGTGATGTTTAGATACATTCAAAATGCTTGTATGTTTCATATTGCTACAGCTCAAATATCTTTCTCGTGATTGATGTCATTAGAACGTATCTCTTGGTTTTGCTCATGCATTTGGCAAAGTTTCCATGTACTATAATAGACAATCCAACAACCAAAACATGCAAGCTTTAGATATGTAGGGCATCAATTGTCAAGTAGGCCATCTTGTACTGTCTATGATATATTTATAGCTATGAAATGCTTTATTTCTCCCTACTAAAGGAAAACATATTGATATTTACTGTCTATGATGTGAACTTGGATTAAGTACCATGATGGGGTTGAGAAATCGACATGTTTATACTTTAATGTTTACACCTTATTTTCCAGTCTATGCAGTTAAACCACCGCTAAAGCTCTGTCAAATCCCCGCTATAGTGTGTAGCGCTCTTCATCTGCTATGCTTTTTGAATTTAACCTCAATAAATAGATCTGTTTTTAAGTTCCACTATATCCCCCTACAACCGTTAAATTAAGGCTTTTTAACATCGACTTTAGCAAAATTGATGTAGAAGTCTGATTAAACTAGTTATTTCTTAAACCAAACCAATAAAGTCAGGGTGAAAAGCAAAATTTAAGGCATAAGTAATCAATAGATGTTAGAAATCTATTGTAGTCATCATATCTAGGCAGCATGAATGATTGTATTATTCGTTTTTGTAATATAAGATTAAATGTTATTTTTTTTCTTCTATACAAATGACGTGAGAATGAATTAACATTCAAAATTTTGTTTTATATATTATACCTTTGCTATTTTCCATTATATCTCCTTTATTTTCAATATATATTTTTGCATCTTCATCGCTATAGAACCGCTGACAGGATTAATTCCACAGTTTCCATTTATAATGATAATATACATCAGCTTATGCTACTGACAAAACGAGGTCCACTTCCAAGCACTTGAATATGATACATCAATGTGAACAGAAAACATATTAATGTTAAAGTAAAATCCTTACGAATCCCACTATTCGCCTGTTTCAAGTTACTTGGCTATAGGGGGAAAACCAAAATCTAATCTGAAAAGCAGGATTATAAGTTGATCTACACTTGCAGATTTTGGATGGATGGAACTGTTAGTGAAATTGAAAAGGATAATATTTCTTCTGGGGAAGAGTTGGACAATGTTTTGAGAAATCGAATTATACATTGTGAAAACAAGAAGGTATATTACTAATATTTGTGGTGCTTGAACTGAATTGTTGATTTGTTATAATAATTAGTCTTCCTTTTAAATATGTCTTTTTTTCTTCATGTTTTCAGGAATCTATAAATTGCACAAACGATAGTCAAGCTTCAGGCATTCAAGATACAATCATGTATAACCTTTTTCAAACTTATTTCATCTTCTATAAATTTCTACTTAGTTGTTAAACAACAACAAATTTTGTAAACCTCAAATTCAGATTAAGTACATCTAGTACAATAATTACCATAAATTCGGATTTATTTCGCTTTGACTCCCAACTTCACAGTGACATTTCACCTACTGATAACCTCTAATATAATTATTACCCAGAAAATGATAAAACCCACATAGTTTACTAGAATTCTAAAATGCTACGGTTACTTGCAAAAAGAAGCATTTTGTTATATTGTATGTAATGCAAATAAACGGCCACATTATTCAGGAGATTAGACAAAGCAATTGCCAGATTAGAGATGCAGCTAGCCGCAGCTAGAGCTGCAAAAGAGGGTAATGATAAATATCCTATTGCCCTAGAACCATCGATGGATCTATCAGATAATCGTCCTAAAATTTATTTTGTCATGGGAATCATAACTGCATTTAGCAGCAGAAGTAGAAGGGAATCAATACGTAGGACTTGGATGCCTCAAAGTACATTGCTTTACCTTCTTATTGTATACTGTATTATTATTGCAAGACGACCCCTTTATCTTAGCATTACAGTAATGATCAATTGATGAAGTTTATGTTGATTGACAGGGGATAAGTTACATAAATTGGAGAAAGAAAAAGGGATAGTTATGCGTTTTGCTATTGGTCACAGGTAAGCCCTGGTACAACTAGAAGAGGGATAAATATTCTGTCTTTACTTTTCCTATTCCCTTATACGTCATGTCATTGAAAAAGAAAGCAAGGGGAGTTTATATATGAGTTCCTGTGATCATGGTTTGAAGCGTATATATGGATATAAAGTTTGAATCATTTGCTCTTCTCAGTGCAACTCCTGGTGATGTGTTGGATCGTGCTATAGATACCGAAGTAATGAAATATAACGATTTCATTATACTGGTATATCTTATACTTTCATTTGCTCTTATTACATTCAAAACTATTATACTGTCCAAGTATCTATCATTTCTCAGATTTAAGAAATGAAGAAAGATCAGTATAAACGTTAACCACTGGTATGATATGAAAATGAAAATATAAGCTTATAATTTTATTGTCAAATAGCAAAGATGAAAATGGGGTTAGATAATATAAGCTTATAATTTTACATGGTTCAAGGCTTAAAGCAATTAGTTCAAAATGAACTGATGTACCCAAGATATCAGCAAAAATTATTGTAGTAGTTGTCAAAATTTGATCTTTACATCAGTGTTTTTGCCAAATAAACTGTACTTTTGGCAATCTTATGTGTTATATTATGCTGGATTAAATTCATTTAAGCAGGCATGGAATGAAATTACAACCCCCCCCCCCCCACCCCCCACCCCTTTCCTCTTCCTCTTTCTATCTTAAAACCTAAATTTCTATCTACTATGTTTTCCATTGAGGGCCTATGTACCTTCCACTTCGAATGCGGTAATAAATCTCGTTCTGCTTTGGTATGCTGTTGGGCAGAATCATGTCGAAGGGTACCATGGACTATCAATGAAAACCCAGGCATATTTCTCAACAGCATTAGCAATTTGGGATGCTGAATTCTACATAAAGGTCGACGATGATGTACATGTTAACATCGGTCTGTCAATCAATTGCATTCTCTAGTATATATTTACTCGAACTAAAATTTGAAATGATTATATAACCAAATGTTTCTTTTCCTTTCTTCTAAATAGCTACCATTGGCTCAGTTTTAGCACGCCACACTTTGAAACCTCGTGTTTACATGGGGTGCATGAAGTCTGGACCAGTTCTTTCAAAACAGTATATCTGAAAAACTTCACTTGTTAATTTTTTAATACATAACAATAGTTTATAGATCAATTTTCATTTTTTTTTTAAATGCAGGGGCGTCAAATATTATGAACCAGAACATTGGAAATTCGGACAAGTGGGTAATAAGTACTTCAGACATGCAGCAGGACAACTGTATGCAATATCCAAAGATTTGGCCGTGTATATATCAGTAAATAGGTTAGTGTTAATTGGATCTTCTATATATTAAAATGGAGCATCCATGTTGACCTCCTCTTTCTACTTTTCATTTATGATAAAAGAAAGTAGTGGAGAGAGATAATTAGTGGAGGAAGATAGAAACCATATGTGGTGGAAAACAAGAGGGCTAAAGGGTGCTGGACTATTACAGTGCAGCTCCTAAATATATATATATATATATATATATATATATATATATATATATATATATATATATATATATATATATATAGACACACACACACACACACACGCACACATACATACATACACCTTAGTATGTTTAGACTGTCCAAAAATGCTTCCCTGAATTCCATTGAAATTATAAAACTAAAGGTTAAAATAGTAGTTATAATTTCTTCTCTGGCCTTTTAACTACAACATGATCCAAATGCTGTTGTGAATTATTGTATACCACGTCCTATCTCTGTGCTATTACTTTTTTCCAAACAAGTATTTTTTATTTTGTTATACAGAAATTTACTGCACAAGTATGCCAATGAGGATGTATCTTTAGGTTCTTGGTTCATAGGTCTCGACGTTGAGCACATCGATGAGAGGAGCCTATGTTGTGGGACGCCACCAGGTAATATTTATTTATATTAACTTGTACTGTAAAAGTTTGTTTTCCATAAGAATGTGCTTTAAAAGGAAAAAATAAAATGAATATGGTAGATTGTGAATGGAAAAATCAAACTGGAAATGCATGCGCGGCATCATTTGACTGGGAATGCAATGGCATTTGTAAGTCTGCGGAAAGAATGGAAGAGGTGCATAGACGCTGTGGAGAAGGTGAAGAAGCAATTTGGAACACAATATACTAAGTTTTTGGGTATAAATTGGTTATTGTGGATTTGCAGAAGTCTTAAGCACAATTTTGTGGGGGTAACATTAGGGTTCATGTTTATTGAGTTCATATGTTAGGTAATTTACATATTAGTAGCTTGTCCATGTGTTCTATAGTATTTGATGTTTTATCATAACTAGAAAATTGAGCGTTCTTTTGCGTCTAATGGTAACGGTAATTTTAACGGGAACATAGTGGAAGTGAAACAAGGTATACGTTTGCAGTTTCAAGTGAGACATTTAAGTGGGATATTTTAATTTGTGATTTTTAAGTTAATTGAGTTAGTTATTTAATTATTGTTTTGTTGCATAATAAAGTGTTTAATTGAATTTGAATTATAGAAATTATATAAAATTTAATATTAAAATATGATATGTTATGATAATATTTTGAATTTTGTAATATGCGGAAATTACGGTTGTCAAGTTTGTCAAATATAGAATTATTAATAGGGTAATTAATTTATAAGGACAAAAGGTTACTATAATTTATCCATAAGGACAACCGCTTAATATTTTATCTAAAATGACAATACACTATAGTACTGCCGCTTCATCTTCACTTCCGTTTGATTTTCTACCCTATCGTGCTTTCAACCGCTGTCTTCTTCTTCGATACCTTCACCAAAATTCAGCATCGGCCATGTCTCTCAATCTCGCTCAATCATCTTCAGAATCTCGCTCAATTTCGTACATCAATTTATCAATCTCTCCCAATCTCGCTCAATTTTGTATCACGAAAACTCGAAATCGAAAAAACAAAAATCACAAAAACACGAAATCATCTTGAGTAGCAACCGATTAAAAATCGCAACATTTCATACAATTGAACGACGCACAAAAATCATATGAAACAGCAATTTTTTTTTTTCACGTTAATATTAAAGCAGTTTTTAGATATCACTTTGCTATTTTTTAAGGTATCATTTTTCCTGTTTTAACTGTGTTATGTGTTTTTTTCATTTGATTTTGTTGCTGTGTTAATTTTGTAGTTATATTATTACATCGATATTGTAACTCAGTCGAACCTATTTCATTTTAATCAATCAAACTCTAGTGTAAACATTTTTTGCATTAGTTTTTCTTTAAGAAATTACATCAGTTTTTAGGTATCATTGTTATAATTTTTTAAGTATCGTTTTTACAGTATTAACTGTGTTATGGTTTTATTTCATGTGATTTTGGTGCTGTGTTGATTTTTTAGTTGTATTATTGTTTCAACTTTGTAACTCAGTCGAATTTATTTCATTTTAATCAATCAAACTGTGGTGTAAACATATTTTGCGTTAGTTTTTCTTTAAAACAGTGAAGCAGTTTTTAGTTATCATTTATATATTTTTTAGGTATCAGTTTTACAGTATTAACTATGTTACAGTATTTAGGTATCAGTTTTATATATTTTTAGATATCAGTTTTCTTGTTTTAACTGTGTTATGTTTTTTTTATGTGATTTTGTTGTTATGTTAATTTTTTAGTTGTATTGTTGCTTCAAATTTGTAAACCAGTCGAATTTATTTCATTTTAATCAATCAAACTATGGTGTAAACATTTTTTGCGTTAGTTTTTGTTTAAAACAGTGCAACAGTTTTTAGGTATCAGTTTTATATTATTTTAGGTATCACTTTCACAGTATTAACTGAGTTACAGTTTTTAGGTATCAGTTTTATATTTTTTTAGATATCAGTTTTTCTGTAATAACTATGATATGTTTTTTTTTTTCATGAGATTTTTTTCCTGTTGTAATTTTGTAGTTGTACTGTTGTATTAGCTTTGTAAGTCAGTCGAACATATTTCAATTTAATCAGTCAAACTGTGGTGTAAACATTTTTTTGCATTAGTATTTCTTCAAGAAATTGCATTAGTATTTAGGTATCATTTTTATAATTTTTTAGGTATCATTTCTACAGTATTAACTGCGTTATATATATATATATATTTTCATGTGATTTTGATACCCATCAACTCAATTCAATTCTAACAAAAATGATATTTATTCTCAATAATATCCACTGATATTAATTCATCACTTGTGTTACACCAAAATATTATGTTGAAGTTACATCGAATATATTGAAGTTACACAAAATATCATATGTGTTACAACTGAATTTCACCAAAAATTGATAACCAAGTATTGTGAAGAAATAAAATAGGAAAAACTAATAAGCTTGATGCTTGTTATGGCCATATTATTTGCAAACACAATGTCTATTTTGCTTGTCTTGAAAATATATAAACGCTCCTCTTTTTTTTTTTTTTTTTTTTTTTTTTGAGGATGGTCTCTCACTCCACATTTATCCTACATCACTGCTTGAATCAACAGTAAGAAGACCGTTTTGATCACTGGAAGAGGAAAATCATTCAAAAGATTCAATTAGCAAAGCAAATAAACGAAAACTGAGACGTACAAACTGCTGCAATTAAATAAAAAAATATAAGCTGATGTACACTCATACTCATGAAATGGTAACAAAAGTAAAACTAAAACTGATACCCACCGAGTCACGAAACTGATAACTAAAAACTGTAGGCAAGAAATGAACTGAAAAATGATACTTACAGGAACGTAAAACTGATACCCAGTAGCTGAAACAAGAAACTGGATCTGAATACACAGTAACTGATGTACAAATAGGGTTTCACGACAGTGACGACGAATCGAGGGTGCGCTGTCGATGAACGCGCTGACAATGAATGCGCCGACGAGGAGTAGGGGGCGCGATGTAGGGTTTCACGGCATAGTCGACCGCGAGTGGTGGCTCAAGCAACGGCAACGAGTGTTGCGACAACGACGAAGGATCAGTGACGTGGTGTAAATTGATCGTCCCGCCATTATTTATTACGGAATATGATTTTATTTTTTGCGATGAAATTTTAGGGAATAGGAGCTTAACAATGTAATGTCCTTCTGAATAAAATATTAATAAGTTTGTCCTTGGGCATAAATTTTTAATGGGCTGTCCTTAGGGTTAAAAAAGCCTTAAGAATTGTCCTTCTAATCATTTTCCTATTATTAATAACTAAAAATGAAAGTCGATATTATAGGGAACTTTATATTCTTCGAATGCAAATTGAAATTATAAATTTATGTACGTTTTTGTTTTGTTAAAATCCGTTAACTTTGCATTAAAAATGGATTTAGTGGTGTAAGGAAGCAGCGTTTACCGTTTAAATAAATTATACCATTCTTTATAAAATCTAGCTTCTTAGGAAAGCAATCGACACACCAGTCAATCAGTCCACTAATTGAGTTAACGTTACAGATTTCAAAAGCCTTACTTCTTTTACGGTGACTCCCCTTATACATATTATTCATTCCTTCTTCTGAGAAACCGTTTGTTCTTTCTTCCTCGAACCTTTCTTCTCGCTGCATATCTAGATCTCGCTTCAGATCAAGTGACATTCGTTTTACTCTTTTCATTTTTTTTCTTTCTTTTTCTTTTCTTCTTTTTTCTTTTTTTTTTCACTGCAAGAATCACACAGTATAGCAACAAGTGGGGCAACGACCTCCAATAGCAGTAATCAACGGCTTCCAACAGATGCTTAATTCTGGAAATATTTTTACGGAATAAAAAATAAGCCATTGGAGGCCGTGGTTTATAATGCCGTTGGAGGCTGTTGGTCACCGCTGCATAGTCGAGCAAATAATTGTCGAAGCAGCTTTCTCCTTCTCCATTTCAGCAATCCACGAATTTTTATTTTCCTCCCCAAATCCTTCCTCCTAATTTCTGAAATCGATCTCCACCACTCCATCAGTTGCCTACATTCTCTCCAACTCATTCGAGGCACGCTTTCTTTCTCTCTAATCTGCGATTCTCCCCAATTTGAAGGTATGAACCCTAATTTTGTTAATACCCTAGGTTTACAAATTTAAGCTTAATTAGATTGTATATTTGTATGTCTAGTGCTAGTGCTGTTAATACATGTATATATAGATTGATTTGACTATGTTGCTAATCTAGTGTTTAATTACTTTAAGTTGTATATGTATATATGCATATATATAATATTGTATGTATTTAGTTGGTAATTAGTCTATTTATTTGTTGATTTAGTTGAGCCCCAATACATTGAAAACGATATTTATGTAGTCGAAAACGTGTAGTGGAAATGGAAATAATTAAGTTTATGTTTTATAAAAATTTAGCGAAAAAGTTCGGTTATATAATTCGATTTAATGTTGAAAATATACATATATGTGATAAAATTCATATACGTACAATTGATAATTGAAGAGCACCAACCGTAATATATTATATTCATAAAGCCTTAGAGAGTTTTTTTGGCCTCGTCTTGTAGGTACTGTATATAATCATTATGTGAATGTTCGTTTTATTACCGGAACGGACATTTATATTCATAATATACAATATTTGTTGGATTTGTCCTTTGTATTAGACAAGTTACGAACACAATAACGAAATTAAATCTCGTAAGTCATTTCATTTTAGACGGTTCTCAAAATTTTGAAAGCACTTCCTTTATGTTCCTTGTGTACACGCAATTGTGTACTGTTCACGGAACTAAAGAGAATTGCTGCCAAAATTTTATTAAATCGTTTAAATTGAAAAGATCTATGCGATTTAATTACGTTATTGTATTTGTAATGGGAGGTAGGATGATCCACCAGTAAATGATCAATTAACATAACATGCATTCATCTATTATACGGGAATTTTGAGAATTTAATGATCGGACACAAAAATTGTGAATCTATTTTCACTATTAACAGTGGTAAAAATAATAAAATTGGTTGTCTACTTAGAAAATGTATTTTCATCTACTTAAAATAATGGACTTTCATTTACTTAAGTAAACTTTATACTATATGCCCTTTTTGGTTTTGCGTTATTTTTATCATACTTTTTAAGTTTATATGTACTTAGGAAAAATGGATGATTATTTTAATGATCGAAGCTGGATGTACAAACGAAAAGAAACTGATGGCACAATAAACAAACAATTTATTAATGATGTCGACGTGTTTATTGATTTTGCTTTAAGTAACAATGGAAACGACATTGAAATTCGTTGTCCATGCAGTAGATGCAAGTTATTAAAGCATTTGATACCGCAAATGGTTAGAGTTCATTTGCATCAGTACGGTTTTTTCTTGAACTATTTGGTTTGGAATCGTCATGGAGAACCGTTAGCATCTATTTTTGTACAAGTTGAGGAGGTAGTGAATAATGAAATTGCTACGATGAATCTCGTTGAACAAATGGTTGAAGATGCCGCACGGTCAATGTTCCCGGTTCAACAATTTAATGATGACGATGGTAATGATGAAGAAGAACCAAATATTGAAGCCAAAAAAATATATGATTTATTAGATGCCGCGAGAAAAATCCCTTTGGGAAGGCTGTGAAAGTGGAACGCAATTATCAGTAATTGTTGAATACATTGTGATGAAATCTAAATACAACCTCACAGAACCTGGATTTACAGCCGTCGTACAAGCTGCGAAGCGGCATATGTCCCTCAATAATTGAATGTGCGAAAATCATTATGAAGTAAAAAAAAAAAAAAATTGATGCCGCCCTTTGGTTTACCGTACGAATAAAAAGATACATTGTTGACTTTTGGTAAAGGCTGTCACACTGAATATCTGGATAGCATCGACCTTGGATATGGAGAACATCGTCAGAAGACAGGCAGCGATTTAGTCAAAGTCGCATCACTAACAAAGAAGGGCCTAAAACTCATATCAGACGACCTCTTTTGGGCCCGAAAACAGCAATTACAGAGCTGGGCTCAGTAACTCTTGTAGATCTCTGAATTAGCTTCAGTTTGAGCTTTGGTTTGGCTCAATCGGACTTACGGTTTGAAAGTTACGCCCGTTTCCATAAACTGGTGTAATCTGGCAATTTCCTGGATAAAGCAACGAAGCGTCACACGATCGGAGTATGGCTCATGCACCCTCGGATCGCCCCTCATTGGATCGCCCCCCTCGGCTCGTGATGCACCTCGTCTCGTGAAGCACCTCGTCTCGCGAAGCACCCTGACTCGTGGAGCACATGTAGACCACGACCCGACCACTCCAGCTCGTCACCACCGGCTCGGCTCGCCCTATGTGACCACTACCCGACCCCCAAACCTGCTCCCGCGCAGATTGTTCTGACCTATTCTCAAGGCTATTCGCTCTCCTATTTTCCCGGATCGGGTGAAACGTACCCCATCACGAACCTGTCTTCCCAGAAGCTCTCCTACAGCTATAAATACACCATTTGAAGGTATTTTCAAGGATCTTTTGGCTCTAACTCCTCACAGCTTCAACCATTGCTCTCTACAAAGCAATTTCAGCAGCAAAGGAGCCAAATTCCACATTGTAAGCACGAGGATTTCGTGTATAATCTTATGATTTCTTACCCCTTTTCATTGTAAACACGAGGATTTCGTGTATAAACCGCAAGCAAACAACATTGTAATAGCTTCTTAGGGTATAAGAAACTATAAAGTGGACGTAGGCTTGGTTTGAGCCGAACCACTATAAAAACTTCATGTGTTCCCCATTTTTACTGCTTTTTCTGCTTTTCTATGATCTGTGAACTGCATTTGGGTGTTAGGCCCAGATTTTGGTCTAACATTTTGGCACGCCAGAAGGGGGGGGGGCACACAACAACCTCAATTTCTAGCTTGAAAGGAGACTCAATGGCGAACAAAAGGAAGAAGACTGGAAATTCTGCTCATGCCGATGATTCTGACGCTGAAGACATAAGGAACAAGGCAAACCAGGAAGCTTCTTCTCATGGAGATCCTTCTACATACTTGACTAGAGACGAGATGGACAGAGTTCTCACTGAAGCGAGATATCAGATGGCACGGCAAGATGATCTCCTCCAGAAACAACAGGAAATGATCAACCAATTCTTCGCTCCGATGGATGGAAGGTCGAGCAACACTCAAGTCATTGGAAATGAAGCCACAGAAGCGGCTCGGGCATCACATGGACTCGGGGGAAACCCTCTCGGTATTGGAAATGCACAGCGACCGACTTCAGCTCCAGATCAGATGGATACCGGAGCGCAAACTCTCACTCAACAGCAGCAGGGCTCGGCTCGTGACAGGCCAACAACACCGGGTTGGATCGCCCCTCCTTAGTTCTCTCCCCACGAACCACGATCTGGCCTTCACGAACCTGCCTCATGAACCGACCCCCTCGAACCGGGTCGGGTCGCCACCCTCGATCCGCGATCCGCGAGCCGCGATCCCCAGGCAACAGCTCACGACAATGTCCATCCTCTCCTTCATTCAACGCTGGGGGCACCAGCTCTGATTTTGGTAGTTTGCAACAGCTTTTTGAAGGCAATCAACTCGCTGATCTGATTCAACGCCTCTCGAGAGGCCGCACCTATCAGAATGACGTGGATGACGTCAATCACAACCCATTTACTCAGGAAATCAGGAATTCCCGCAATCCCCCGGATTTCAAACTCCTACAACTGGAGCCATACAACGGCAGGACGGATCTTACCGTGCACCTGATGCGCTAAAAAGGGAAATGGAAGTTCAATCGGCGTCGGAAAACGTCATGGCTAAGTGTTTTCCCCTCTTTCTGACTGATATAGCAGCCATGTGGATTCGGCAGCTTGAAACGGAATCGATCAACAGTTGGAACATGTTAGTCGCTCGCTTTATTGAACAGTTTCGGGTCCACATCGCACGACCCAAGAACGTCATGTCACTCACCACAATCAAGCAGAGGCCTAGAGATACTCTACGTTCCTTTCTGGAAAGATTCAACGTTGCAGCAACATCAGTTGACCGACCTGAACCATCGATGGTACTAATGGCAGCGGTATCCGGTGTCTTGGATAATACGGAATTCAAAAAATCTTTGTACCGAGATCCACCGTGAAATCTCGACAAATTCTACCTTGAAGCAGACAGATTTCTGCGGGAAGAAGATGCAACCTCCGAGAAGAAATTTCTCGATGTCAACATGCTTAAAGACGGAGAACCGTCTGATTCTGGAAATGGCAAAGGAAAAGCCGCCGTCAAGAATGACCGCAACACTCAGCCCCGGAGAGGGCCTAGATATGAAAAGTACACTGAACTCAATGCCCCACTCTCAGACATCTATCTGGACACGAACGGTGTTGTCTCCTTCCCAAAGCCTCCCAGGAGGGAGCCATCGCAAAGAGAACGTGATTCTGGAAAGCACTGCATATTCCACGACATGGACGGACATGACACGAATGAGTGCAGACATCTTCGTGATTTGATTGAGGAACGGGTTAGATGTGGAGAGCTGCCCGAGTACGTGAAACCATCAACAGCACCAGCGCTTCCACCTCCTGCTCCCCGGAGAGGGAATGACCCTGGATCGAGCTCTCGTGGGCTCATCATCAACTGATCTGGATGAGACCAACTTTCATTTTCGGCATTTCTCAGGCTTTAAGATTTGTTTTTTCTTTCATTAGGTTTTCCGATTGGTTGAATCGGAGTACGCACATACGGGGTTAGGATGTATCCCCAAATCGTGCTCTGGACTCGGTGTCAAACCAATCAGGATTTGCTTTGGTTTTGCATTTGGAATTGAATAAGGAAGGACTTTCCCAACATGGATTATGTATGGAGAATTTAAGTATCTTGTCAGGATGTGGCAGGATCCTTAACTTCGGCTAAAGTATGGCTTATACTTATTATGGAACTCTAGGTATGGATTATGCCTAGGGACGGACTATCTTGTCAGGCTACGGCAAGCGTAGATCTACTTCAGGTCTGAGTATGGTTTATACTCACTTTGGAATCTTAAGTATGGATTATACTTAGGAACGACAAATGGTCTTGTCAGGATGTGACAAAAGAAATCGGGTATGGATTAACTCGGCTTGAACTCCAGGGTAAGGATTATGCCCTGCAAACGGTCTTGTCAGGATGTGACAAAAGAAATCGGGTATGGATTATACTCGATTTGGACTACTGGGTATGGATTATGCCTGGAAATGTTGGCCCTTGCCAGGATTTGGTAGGATGACTCAAATGCCCCTTGAGTATATATGGTTTATACTCATTAGGCGCCGAAGCATGGTTTATGCTCAGAAAATTTGAACAATATCGCTAGGATTTGGCACGTTTGTTTTTCCTTTATCTCTTTATAGGTATAGATTATATCTGCAGCTGGCAGACCCGGCAAGGTCATGGCATTATCGAATTTCTATGGCTTATAGATTTCCTGGACTATCCAGAACACATCTTCCTTCAACCAGCAAGATATGTTCTCGGGGGCAAACTTGCTGACACACTTTTTGGTAAAGGCTGTCACACTGAATATCTGGATAGCATCGCGCTCGGATATGGAGAACATCGTCAGAAGACAGGCAACGATTTGGTCAAAGTCACATCACGAACAAAGAAGGGTCCGAAACTCCTATCAGACGACCTCTTTTGGGCCCGAAAACAGCAATTACAGAGTTGAGCTTTGTTATTCTTGTAGATCTCTGAATTAGCTTCAGTTTGAGCTTTGGTTTGGCTCAATTGGACTTACGGTTTGAAAGTTATGCCCGTTTCCGTAAACTGGTGTAATCTTGCAATTTCCTGGATAAAGCAACGAAGCGTCACACGATCGGAGTATGGCTCATGCACCCTCGGATCGCCCCCCTTGGCTCGTGATGCACCTCGTCTTGTGAAGCACCTCGTCTCGCGAAGCACCCTGACTCGTGGAGCACATGTAGACCACGACCCGACCACTCCAGCTCGTCACCACTGAACCACCGGCTCGGCTCGCCCTATGTGACCACGACCCGACCCCCAAACCTACTCCTGCACAGCTTGTTCTGACCTATTCTCAAGGCTATTCGCTCTCCTATTTTCCCGGATCGGGTGAAACGTACCCCATCACGAACCGGTCTTCCCAGAAGCTCTCCTACAGCTATAAATACACCATTTGAAGGTATTTTCAAGGATCTTTTGGCTCTAACTCCTCACAGCTTCCACCATTGCTCTCTACAAAGCAATTTCAGCAGCAAAGGAGCCAAATTCCACATTGTAAACACAAGGATTTCGTGTATAATCTTATGATTTCTTATCCCTTTTCATTGTAAACACGAGGATTTCGTGTATAAACCGCAAGCAAACAACATTGTAATAGCTTCTTAGGGTATAAGAAACTATAAAGTGGATGTAGGCTTGGTTTGAGCCGAACCACTATAAAAACTTCGTATGTTCCCCATTTTTACTGCTTTTTCTGCTTTTCTGTGATCTGGGAACTGCATTTGGGTGTTAAGACCAGATTTTGGTCTAACATACATGTCTAAAGGGTTGCATGCTATTTTGGAAGGAAGATATCAACCTTAAGAATTGTAGAATATGTAATCAGGAAAGATAAAAATCGAGAAAGAAAAAGGGAATGGAAATCCCATATAAACATATGCATTATTTACCTATTATTCCTGGACTTCAAATGTTATATGCATCTTCTGTAACCGCGCAACATATGAGATGGCACAGTGTGAGAACATAGAAAGAAGGTACGTTAACACACCCATCTGGTGGAGAAGCATGGAAGCATTTTGATCAGAAGTATCTCAATTTTGCATCTGAGAGTCGTAATGTTAGACTTGGTTTATGCATGGATGAATTTTTACCATTTTCTCAATTTGGTTCTAAATATTCGTCCTGGCCTATAATTGTCATACCTTATAATTTACCTCCATGGATGTGTATGAAAACTTCTTATATGTTTCTCACAATTGTCATCCCTGTTCCTAATGATCGACACAAGGAATTGATTTTTATTTACAATCATTGATTCAAGAATTAAAAAAATTGTGGCATGAAGGGGTAGAAACATATTATATTTCATAAAAAATGAACTTTCGTATGCATGCTTCTCTGTTGTGGACAATTAGCGATTTTTCTGCGTATGTAATGCTTTCAAGTTGGAGTACGGCTGGTCGTCTAGCTCGTCCGTACTGCAAGGAAGAAACAAGAACATTTTCTTTACCTATTGGAAAGAAAATTTCATGGTTTGACTGTCATAGATGTTTTCTTCATACTAATCATCCTTTTAGAAGAGATAAGAATTTTTTATAGTTAGTAGGCAGAAAAATATGAGACCACCTAAGATATGGACAAGTGAAGAAATTTATGAACTTGTACAAGATTATCCAAAGATTTATGAAGCCGGAGTACAGATATAAATTCAAGGTAAATCAACGATTCATAATTAGTGTAAACGAAGCATATTTTGGGAGTTGCCTTGTTGAAAAGATCTCTTGATTCGTCATAATACTGACGTGATGCATAATGAGAAAAACATGTTTGACAATGTAATTAATACAATTTTGAATGTCAAGGGGAAGGTAATTTGAAATCAAGATGTGATATTGAAGTAATATGTAATCATTCCGAGCTTCATATAAAGCCAAATGACACCAAAAAACCGAAAGTTTGCTATGAACCGGACGGTAATCAAGTTAAAATACTTCTAAAATGGATGAAAGGGTTAAGATTCCCGGATGGGATATTTTTCAATCTTCGTAGATGTGTCGACTATAAAAACAATAAATTTAGCAGGATGAAAAGCCATGACTGTCATGTTATGATGGAAAATTTATTGCACGTCGCTTTCAAAGAACTGTTGCCCGTAAAACTTTGGACTGTTGTAACAGAGCTTAGTATGTTCTATAAAGAGCTTTGTTCTACTACAATAAAAATCGATCATCTACGTAAACTAGAGGAAGAAATCCTCAGATTGCTCTGCAAAGTGAAAAATATATTTCATTCAGGTTATTTTCAATGTTATGGAGCATTTACCTCTTCATCTTCCACTAGAAGCACGTCTTCGAGGGCATGTTCAATATGGATGGATGTATCCATTTGAAAGGTATATTAATATTTTGTTAATTAAATTTTGGTTAATGAAATGTATAAAAACATAATTTTACAATAATTCTAAATAGGCATTTAAATCATCTAAAGAAAAAGGTGAGGCAGAAAGCTTGAGTTGAAGGTTCTATTTATAAATCATACATCAAAGAAGAAGCTTCGTTTTTTCTCTTATTATATTAGTGATCATGTGAACATATCATTCGCAAGTATTGTGTGTAATGATGAAGGCATTGATCATGATAACTCTAAAGTGACTTTATCTATTTTTTAAAAACATGGTCGACCTTCTGGTAGATATGTGCAGGAATGGCAGAATGATAGAGATTATAATGCAGCACACACATATATTCTTCTCAATTGCACTGAAGTTGCACCGTTCGTTAGGTAATGAACTTATACATCTATATAAACATGTACTGTATCTTTAATCATATATGTAACATTTATCCTATATAATTGCAGTATTTATGATTCACAATATCCAAACGGCGATATCAGCAAAGAATTCGCTAATTGGTTTATTAATTATGTTTTTGATCCAACAAATTGTGTTGTGAATGAAGGATTGAAACATTTGGCAATGGGACCAAAAAGAAATGTCAAGACGTATCCAATATTCTTTGTCAATGAATATAAATTTAGCACTAAAGAATATGGTGCTGAAAAGTTAACTGACAATAGAGGTGTATTTATTAAAGGTAGTGATGATCCAAATGACCATATACACGATTTTTATGGCGTGCTAACCCAGATTCTGCAATTGACATATTTCACACAACCCATGGAAGAAGTATTTTTGTTTAAATGCAACTGGTTTAACAATGTTCCAGGTTCTGGAACCAACGTGCACCCAAAATATAATCTTATAAAAGTAAGACATACTTCCTGTTATTATAAGTACGATCCTTTAGTACTTTCCAAACAAGCTCTTCAAGTGTATTACGCTTCTTATCCATCTACAAGAAGAGACTAAATAGATTGGTGGGCTGTTTTTAAAACAAAGGCAAGGTTTACATTTAACGAACGTAATATTCCAAACGACCAAGCTTATCAAGCAGATGTCGAGGAAAATAGAGGAACAGTATTAACCGATGATCGAACAGATTTTGGACCTCTAATGACGAATCGAATGCATTACTTGAAGTATTTGAGACTACAGATGAACCATATATAGAGGAGGAAATAGAGACAGAACCCGAAAGTGACGAGGACTAACCAATAATTCTCATTTTAAAAAGGTAATTTTATGTTATGTTATAGATATTTCTTATGTTATCTATTAACAAGTAACATATTTGTATGAATCAAACTCGTATATTAATTAACCAGACATTTCTATGAATTAAACTAATATGTAACATTTCTATGAATCAAACTTGTAATGTTAATTTGACATTTGTATTAAGAAGTAACATATTTTTTATGTTATATCATGTCATATTTTTATGTTATGTCATGTCATTTTTATGTTATATCGCATAGTACTCTTATATATGTTATCTCATACTATTTGTTTTACATAGCTCTTTTATGTAATGTTATGTTGTCGTTTGTAACAGGTATGATGTTACAAGATCCTGTAGGTGGCAGTGGTCCATCGCAGGAGCTAGCCCATCCTGCGGTATGGCTTAAGCCAAAACCCAACAAAGGGTATAAATTCAATTTCCGTACAATAAATTATGTAAATTGATGTTCCTGTAGCCATAAAATGCTTTTTTTGTTTAACACAGGGGTTTTGAGTTGGAGCCTTCCAACACAGTCTTGAGTACGTTAAGACGTGCTTATTAGGCTCGTATGACTGGATGTTGGCCCATGTGGATGTCGATACCCAACATGGTCAGGGAGACGAGATATGGCAGGATTTTCTGGTACGTACGTGTGCTATATCGTTTATTACATTAATTAAGTAGTCATGCTCCTATTTGATCAGTTCATATTTATGCTATTCTTAAAAAATTGCAGGGAGCTGTGGATCTCAAGGAGACAGATTTAGACCTCGTCAAGCGCCACTGGAACTCTAGAGTGGCAAAAAATTATAGAGAAATGATGAAAAACATAAAATCAGGTGGGAAAAGGCCTGACTGGATGAGTGTGAAGGTGTGGGATGACCTACATACTTATTGGAATAATGATGACGAGTTTCTGGTAAAGTTATCACAAATTTAATTTAATATTTTCTATTCAATTAATATATAATTTAAAATAAAACATTTTTTTAAATTTAAATGTACAGGCCAAGTCCGTGAGAAATGCGGTAAATAGTAGCAAGAATCTAGTTACTCATCGCGGTGGGTCTAAGAGGTTTCAACACCATCACGAGGACCTGGTATATTTATTAATTACATAGTTAAAGATTTTAATTTGTAAGTTGTTAAAATTAATAGTTGATTTAATGTTAAGTTCTAATTTATACACACACACACACACATATATATATTTATATATGTGTATACGCTTTTTCAGGGGAGACAGCGTGGTGTTCTTATGTTGTACCGAGATGTACTTGAGCATACACATGCCTTGCCTGAGGTCGACGACACATGCTCAGTTTCCTACTCTTGGGAGCACGATGTCAAGGCGCGTAAGGCATATGTAAGTATAACATAGTTAATTTAAAGTTATAATTTAATTATAGTGTAATCTAAATTCAATTGTTTTTTACTGAGATGTACTTGAGCATACACATGCGTTGCCTGAGGTCGGCGACACATGCTCAGTTTCCTAATTTTGAGAGCGCGATGTCAAGGCGCGTAAGGCATATGTAAGTATAACATAATTAATTTAAAGTTATAATTTAATTATAGTGTAATCTAAATTCAATTGTTTTTTATTTAACAGGAGAAATTTCAAGAAAAATAGGGCGTTGAAGCTGGATTCCAGTGAGAGGACTGAGCTGAAGGAGGATGTGGATAGGACATTTGATGTTGTCATGAATCCACCTACCCAGAATAGACGATATGGTTTTGGAAATCTAGAGGTATCCAAACTAAAATTTATAATAAAAACTGAAATTTACTCCAATTGCTATTATTAAAAGTTTAGTGTATGTAATCTTTGATGTTCATATCGTTAAAACCGATGTTGACAAATGAAGAATTCCTAGAAATGATGAGTATCGGTACTGATACAACATTGATACCAAATTTATATGATGGTGTAGATGAAATGTTAACTTAAATAGAAATTTAGTGAGTGAGCCCAAAATATATGTCAAAATTATATACCATTAATGGTTGTATATTTAGGTTGTATTTTATTTTAATTTGAGACTAACATTAATGGTATATTATTCTGATTATTACTTCTATTCTGAAAATCTAAACTTACATACTGGTTCAGACATCTCAGCAGACCTACCAGAGATCTCAAGATAAGGAGGAGTTCACACAGCTTCGTGCACAAATTGTAGAGCTTCATGAGCGCGATCATCGCCGCAAAGAGCATATGGAGAAGCTTAACCGTCAGGTGGCGGAGTTCATTGCTCGGTACAGTACGTCACCTTCATCTTCTGGTGGAGAGAATTGAGGTTAGTTTGTTTTTTGTTATATACATATATATATATATATATATATATATATATATATATATATGGATAGGATTAGGAGCCCCCCAAACAGTGCAACACCCCTTTAGCCCTCCTGATTTCCACCATATATCCCGGTTTCTCTCTCCTTCCACTAACTCTCTCTCCCCCCCACTAACTTATTTAATTATAAATACTTGGCTCTGGTTGAGGTGCAAATAGGGTGCTAAGAAATAGGGGTGCCCTGGAGCGTGCCTCATATATATATGTATGTGTGTGTGTATATATATATATGCTATGAGGGTTGGTGTGGCTTGATACATTTATGATCATGGTTGTATATATATGGATGTTGTTTTGGTGATGATGTTGTGGACATGGTGATGGAGGTTTTTGTTGGTGATGACATGGTTTGGACATGATTGTTGGTGATGATATGGTTTGGACATGATTGTATATATTGGGTTGTCTTTTATGTAAATATTGGTTGTGGTATGTGTTTTGTGTTTGATTTTCGTATAATATTGTATTTGGATGAATATTAGATTGTGTAACACCCCGTAATTTTAAAGAACACTATAATAATAAACTAAAGAATACTTAATTAAATATTGGGAATTAAGTAAAATGGACTGCACCATTGTGTTCATCTCGGAATTTTGCTAAAGATAGACTCCGAGTTTGCATAAAACGGACATCGTATGAAGAAGATATTAAGGTTTGAAGTTTATATACATATAAGCCATTTAAATATAAATAAAACAAATTCAAAATTCGAAATCTCAGAGCAGGAAAAGGGGGGCAATCGGCTCGTTAGGGGTCGTACCCATCCCCTATGGGTGTCGACCCATGGGTCGACCCCTATACAGGGGTGTCGATCCCTATGTCGACCCCGGGGTCGACCTCAATCGAATCTGGGTAGGTTTATTTCTGTGAATGTGGACACATTTCTGAGCAAGATTCATTAACCTTAGGCTATAAATAGGACCTCATTCTCATTGTTTTATTCACCAAAAATAATGGAGACGACGAGGTGCTTCCCCAACTCAGATTAAACTAGCCTATTCTTCTGCAACAAGTTATACGGATTCAAAAATCTCTGCTATAACACCAACAATCACTTCTCTGTTCTTTATATGTAGTCACAGTGAGTCTATGTTATTTTTAGATGTAAACATGTAAAAAGTAATCATGACATATTCATAAATTGGATCTAAATCAGTGCATGTTAATAGATTGAATCATAACTAGTCAGATTTGCTATTATTTGTTCACATAATCTGCTGATTAGTTCTCATATGCCTATTCCTCATATGCCTGTTCTGTTATCATATGCCCATTATGCCATTATGCCTATTTCTGTCACCATATGCCTATTCGGTTAGTATGCCTATTTTGTACATATTATGCATGTTTTGTTATTATGCTTATTCTTGTTCTCTTCTCTCCCTCCTTCCCTTTTTATTTTTATGGCCAGGATACCTTCGAGCCTAGGCCTACCGCTGAATTATGCGAACGTACAAAATTGGGAATGGTTGGGGATGATAAATTGAAGCATAACTTATATTAAAATATGATTGGGATTTGGGCATAATTTATACCTTGATATAAAACATTAATTTGGGGAATACCTTATATTATGAATCAAACTGGGATTTGGGGCATAATCTTGGATAAACATGAAAATTGGTTAATAATGAACATGCTTAGGTATACAGTAGTTAGAAATTGTAACTGCATTTAGACACGGGGTTAGATTACACTTGTGGTGGAAGTCTTCCCGGAACCGCCCGACAAATCCAGCGTCCACAAATGGTTAATCTAATGTAAGGGGTCGAGTGCATAAATGTATACGTAATGATATTAAGACACGAGGTTAAGTCCGACTTTTGGTAGAAGTCTTCCCGGAACCGCCCAGCATATCCAACATCCACAAGTAGTAGACTTAATATGAGAGGTCTAGTGCATTACCAACCATAAATGGATAATTTGTTAACCTGTAATACTTAACCTATTTAAATCTGTAAGGGGTTACATAAACCTCTTAAATTGATTAGTGGTTAAGTAATCTTGCTTGACTCAGTGGGGTTTAAGTTAGTCTTGTTAAATCTATGGGTGTGGGTTATATATATATATATATATATATATATACATACATACATACATATACACACACACACACATACATACATACATACCCGACAAACTTAACTTGTTTTACATGTGGGGTTATGCAACCTTGTTAAACTGTTAGGCATAACCTGTTAAAATTCTAGTGGTGGGGATGCAAGCCTAGGAGGGAAGCTTGTTTCATCTGTTGTGTGGGATCTGTTTCAGTCAGTAACCCATCTTGGTATCAAAGGAGTACTCCGAACTAGGTTGGGGTTTGGGAACGCTTACTGAGCTGATTATAAGAGGTCACTTGAGTGAGGGTGTTGACGGCGCGTTCTATGGAGTCATGTGCGTGCATGGGTCCGCTTGTTAGGGAAGATAAGACGTTGTGACATCAGTAGATATAGATGTGCATCTTAAAAATAACGGGGTTGCCACTTTAGGAAGTGATACATCCTACTATGGGGCCAGCATGGGTATCTATAGGGTAGGGAGCCGATCGATTGGGGTTGTAATTAGGTTATATCTAGTCTTGCTTGTTGGGAGCCTGTTATTCTTGTTAGGTGTAACACCTGTCATTCCTGTTGGGCTACCTTTTATTCTTGTTAGGGTAAAACCTATTACTAGAAGTACACCTAAGTCTACCAGTTTGTTCTAGTTGGGATCGTCTTGTTCTTGTTATGCTAGTATTGGTGTAGTGAAAAGTACTTGAGAAGTGCAATATATTTCGTCATGTTTATTCTGTTTATCCTACTCAGTCTGTTATACCTATCTTTTGATACTGTTATCTCTCTCATCCAGTTTATATGCTTGTCATGACACTTTTACTTATTTATATGCTAAAAGCAACTGGACTCGCCAGACTTTATGTCTGACCCATTTTGTTTCCTCTTCTCTCTCTTTCCTTTCCCCGTAGGTTCTCAGGATGGTAATACTCAGGCTTGATTTGGATTCTCTCTTTCATTCTGCTTGGAGCTGCTTAGATGTACCGCTTTGATTTCCTGTCTTCTGTGATATGGCTATATTAATGTGAACTATGCTTCTTTTATTACTGTACTATGATGATTTTAGTACAAGACAGAAGTTTTAAGTTGATGCAATGGGTTTTTCTGTATTTCAAACTTATGATGTAACTCTGTTTTGGACCATGATATTTTTTGTTTAATAAAGTTTTGAATTGCACTGTTATTTTATATCTGTCTTGTAATGTTTCTGTTTCTTTTTACCTATAACTCTTCACGAAACTTAATGGATTCTGATAAAGAGTGACATTAACGGACGTGGGGTGTCACATTTGGTATTAGAGCTGAAGGTTACCAGACAAAAGATTTTGAAAATTATTTTCAAAGATGTTTTAAAAGAAAGAATTTTCAAAAGAAAACTCTGTTTTGAAAAAAATAATCCCCAAAGCCATACGGAATATCTTTCGATTCTCTATTTGAATCCCTTTTTTTCCTTTTTCAGCATGTCTGGGGAACCGATTCTTCCCGAAGGCGTTACGATGCCGGCTTGGTTCCGTAGGTATCTTGAGGCTATGGCGCCTGCCGAAGGCCAAGCAGGCGCCCCTCCCCCTGCTGCAGCCGCTGTTCCCCCTCCTCCACTTCCGTGAGAAGATAATATCTCCAAGATATGTAAAGACTTCTGCGCTATAGGAGGGAAGCTATTCCAAGGAACTGAGACTTTTGTAGAAGCAAAGAATTGGCTCAAAGAGATGGAGGATTTATTTGGGTTTTTTGAGGTTAATGACCGTAGGAAGATTCATTTGGCCATTTGGCAGCTGAAAGATGAGGCTTCACTCTAGTGGGAAGTGACGCACGTAGAACGTCCAATTGAGACTTGGGTTGATTTCCGATAGAGATTTGAAATGAAGTTTCTTTCTCAAGTCGAGCAATGTATGCAAATGGAAAGGTTTTTGGTACTTAAGCAAGGGGCCATGTCTGTCAAAGAGCATGTTTATAAATTCAATCAATTGGCGAGGTTTGGTTTGGAGCTAGTGAATACCTCGCAAAAGAAAGCTTTGAGGTTTGCTAGAGAATGGAATGAACACCTTCATGGGTTTGTTATGTCTCATATTCCGATGGGAGCAACTTTTGTGAAACTCGTTGATATGGCATTGATGCACGAAGAAGATAAAGGTAGGAAGAAAGAGGCTAAGATAGATGAAACACAAAACAAGAAAGTGTGGCCCAAGAAATAACAACAACAAAAGAAGGGTGGAAAGAACGACAAAGGTTGAGATAAGAGGAAATGTAATAATTGCGGATGCGAGGGTCATTTGGTCAAAGACTGCAAAAGAAAGAGGAATGCTTGTTTCCATTGTAGAGTGGTCAGATACTATTCTAAGGAGTACCCAAGAAGCAAGGACAAGGTCAAAGGGCAGAATCTTCTGGAGGGCAGGTGCATGCTCTCGTGGCCGGTGTACCGGATAGAGGTAGGAAAGTTTCTATTAAAGGTTTGATTTCTCTTTCCAATCATCCTTTTAGAACTCTTTTTAATTTTGGCGCTTTGGATTCTTTTATATCTGATTTTTTGGTTAAGTCTCTGCACCTTAGTACTAGTATGGTTTTGGATCCCATTGTTGTCTCAAACCCCATTGGGGGTACGGCTCATTTGTATATGATTTGTCGGTGGTTGAGAATATCAGTGTTGTTTGCCGAGTTTGAATGCGACACATATGTGCTTGGTTTCATGGGCTATGGTTTGATTCTAGGGATGGATTGGCTAGCCATGTATGGTGCCATTCTGGATTGTGAGAGGAGGGTCGTTAGACTTTTGACTTGCCGTGGCAGGACCCTCGAGATTTCTTGTGACCCTAAAGGGTATGTCATGCTTAGTTTCCTAGAGTCTCTTGATGCATCCATCTATGATCTACGATCGATACCAGTAGTCTGTGAGTATCCTGATGTTTTAAGGAGGTTCCGGGCTTACCTCCGAGGCATGAGATTGATTTCCATATATACTTGGTGGACAATGCAAAGCCAGTTGCATTGCCTATGTGCCATATGGCTCCGAGAGAAAGGAGGGAGCTCTGTAAGCAAGTAGGGGATCTACTTGAGAAAGGATTTATTAGGCAAAGCATATCTGAATGGGGTGCTCCAGTAATGTTCGCCACTAAGGCGGGTGGTTGGCTTCGTTTATGTGTGGATTGCAGGGAGTTGAATAAGCTCACTAAGAAAATTAGGCACCCATTTCCAAGGATAGATGATCGGTTGGACCAGCTAGTTGGTGCATCTGTTTTCTCCCAGTTAGACTTGGCCATAGGGTTTCATCAATTGAGGGTGGCCGAGGACAGTATAGACAAGACCACTTTTAGAACTCCAGATAGTTTCTTCGAGTGGCTCGTCATGCCTTTTGGGTTGAAAAACGCACCCTCCTATTTTTTGGATCTAATGAGTAGGATGTTTCGGGAGTCCCTAAATAAGTTTGTTGTGGTCTCTGTTGATGACATCTTGATTTTCTCGAAGAGAGAGGAGGAGCATGGACAACATTCTCCAAATGCCATTGTTGGAAAAAGGAAGCGAGATTTCTAGGGCCTGTGGTCTCTAAGGATGGGATAGCAGTAGATCCCGCGAAAGTAGTTGCAGTTCAAGATTGGCAGATTCCAAAGAATGAAACAAAGGTAAGAAGTTTTCTTATTTTAGCGGGCTATTATAGGAAGTTCAATAAGGACTTCGCAAAGATATCAACCCCACTCACCAGACTGACGAAGAAGAGTCTGACATTTTTTTGGGGTATAGACTGTGAGGATGCTTTCTAGCGATTGACGAGGGCTCTTACAACAACCTCAGTCTTGACTTTGCCTGATGGGAACAAGGTGTTCACAGTATACACTGATGCATGTGATACAGGGCTTGGTGCGGTTCTGATGCAAGAGGGAAGGGTAGTATGTTATGGAGGTAGAAAATTAAGAGTTCATGAGAAGAACTAACCTACCCATGACTTAGAGTTAGCTGCCATAGTATTCGCGCTTAAGACTTGGTGCCATTATCTACTTGGAGAGAAGTTCGAGTTGTACACTGATCATAAATCTCTCAAGTATTTATTCTCGCAGAAGGATCTCAATCTGAGGCAACAAAGATGGATGAAATTCCTAGTGTCCTATGATTTTGAGATAGCTTATATCCTTGGCATGGGTAATGTGGTGGCGGACACATTGAGTAGGCAGAGGATGACCTTGAGTCCTCTATTTGTAGAGAGGCAGAGCTTCGAGTTTATATAGACTTTTGATTTTAGACCCTCCACCGAGTTCACACCTGGTTTATTAGCAACATTAGAGGTGCGACCTACTCTATTGGATCAGATAGGAACTTCGCAGCGAGAGGACCCACAAAAAGCAGATATCTTGGATAGGCTCATTAGAGGGGAGACTTCCAGTCACCGATATTCAACGGATGATAGGGGATGGTTGCCACGAGATGGAAGGCTTTATGTTCCACGGGTAAGGATTTTGTTGAAGACAGTCCTTGAGGAAGCCCATCATTCTAGGATGACTATTCATCCACGCGGTGATAAGATGTATAGAGATATGAAGAGGGTTTTCTTTTGGGCTGGAATGAAGAAAGATGTAGTGGAGTTTGTTTCTCGATGTTTGATTTTCCTGCAAGTCAAGGCTGAGCAAAGGAAGCCCGGAGGTTTACTTTATCCTTTGGAAGTCCTACAGTGGAAGTGGGAGAGCATCTCTATGGATTTTGTTGATAGTTTGCCTAGATTGAGGAAAGGAAACACCAGTATTTGGGTTATAGTTGACAGGCTTACTAAGAGCACTCATTTCATTCCTGTTTAGAGTAAGAGGACGACAACATGGTTGGCAGTAGTTTATATTCGTGAGACAATGCATCTACATGGAGTACCTTCCTGCATGTGAGTGATCGTGACCCTATTTTCACCAGTGAGTTTTGGAGGAGCCAACAAGAGGCATTAGGTACACATTTGTGTTTGAGCACCGCTTACCACCCTCAGACCGATGGACAGATGGAGTGGGTGAATAGAGTTTTTGAGGATCTTTTAAGACTGTGTATCCAAGACTTTGGAGGGACTTGGGAAGAGCATCTTCCTTTGGTAGAGTTCGCCTACAACAACAGTTATCAGGCTAGTATTGGCATGGCACCCTTTGAGGCATTGTATGGACGACCCTGTAGATCACTGATTTGTTGGTGGGAGTCTACAGAAAGGCTTCTACTTGGACCTGAGATGATTAGAGAAACTTTCTGGAAAAGGTTGATCTTATTCGAAGGCACATGAAGACAGCTCAGGACAGACATAAGTCCTACATAGATAAGAGAAGGACCGATATTGATTTTGAAGTAGGAGACATGGTTTTCATCAAGGTATCACCTTTGAGGAATGTGGTTTATTTTGGATCTGTAGTTAAATTGGCACCAAGATTTGTAGGGCTATTTCCCATAACATAAAGGATTGGCCAAATAGCCTATAGAGTAAAGCTACCAAAGAGACCGTCTGGTGTTCATGATGTTTTCCACGTTTCCCACTTACGGAAGTGCTTGCATGATATCGAAGAAGTAGTTGAGTCAAGTATACTTGAGGAAGTAGAGGTGGAATGGGAAGCGACAGTTAGACGAGTTCCTACCCATATTCTTGGATCAGAGGTTAAGAAGTTACGCAACCGAGAGGTCAAGTTGATGAAAGTTCAATGGGAAGAAGATCCCGAGAATGCAACTTGGGAGACTGAAGACAAGATTCACACTTCGTACCCTTTTCTTTTCAAGGGTATGTCCTTAACTTATTTTTCCAAAGCATTTATTCGTACTTGTTTCTATTGTTTAAGTATATTCTATCGATCGAATCTTTGACCTTTAGGTAGGGAACCCATGGTTGTAAACATGTGTTTAAAGCATGTTATGTTTGATGGATGCAAGTGTTTGCTAGTGGTTGCTTATGGCTGTATATACACACATTAGGCACTACTAGATCATCTCAATCACTCTCATACTGCATATGGATGCTTGTGCATATTTTTTTCATTTAATGGATGAAAGTCAGTGTATCATCATGTTGATGTTGCATTTGGATGAATGATTGTGCACATATATAGAACTTACATGTTTTGTTAGGATTATTTGCATACATGTTGGATTCATGGCACTAACATACATTGCATTAAGGAGGTCAACTGAATCAGTAGACCACCCGATCTTTCGCATTTATATAGGGACATGTACACACACCTTTGCATATGTTCATATAAGCATTAGAAATATTTAAGGACAATGGATGCCTGTGATTGGTGGATGAGTAGATGGATGTTAGGATATACCTTCTTCTTTGGTTAGAGATTTCGGGGATGAAATCCTTTAAGTTGGGGAGAATGTAACACCCTGTAATTTTAAAGAACACTATAATGATAAACTAAAGAATACTTAATTAAATATTGGAAATTAAGGAAAATGGATTGCACCATTGCGTAGGTCTTGGAATTCTGCTTAAGACAGACTTCGAGTTTGTGTAAAACAGACATCGTATGAAGAAGATATTAACGTTTGAAGTTTATATACATATAAGCCATTTAAATATAAATAAAACAAATTTAAAATTCGAAATCTCAGAGTGGTATAAAGGGGGAAATCAGCCCGTTAGGGGTCGAACCCATCCCCTATGGGTGTCAACCCACGGGTCGATCCCTACACAGGGGTGTCGACCCCTATTTCGACCCCGGGGTCGATATAACGACCTGCCTTTTTGACCACTCCAAGACAGTATTTAATCCAAATTCGAACGTTCAAAATGATAGATAGTTATTTGCTTAGCGGGTTTAAATAGAAAACACACACAGAATCACAGACAACAACAGTTTGTAGCATAAATAAATTTATAAAAAAAAATATCAGAGTTTTACGGAATATTTTGCGCAGCGGAAAACAATATATGTATACATAATTTTTTGAAAGAACAAAAGTTTTACACATTTAACGGGCTTTCCGCGTGCATATCCATCTTGCGTATTCATGTTTTCTCTCCAGTCTGTGAGCTGATCCTTTAAATCTGGAACACTTAGTATCTGACCCGAGCGTTCCATGCAAAACACAAAACATTCGAGTCAGGGTTAATCATAGTTCAAGTAAATCAAATTCAATAGAAACTGAAATATAATTGTTCCTAACATATCGAATTTTGAAATTGTTGAAATATTGTTATTCACACCTATTCCTGAATACATACTGAAATATTGTTGTTCACAACTATGCGGTTTCAAATTTACAACTTAGCCAAATTTATTTAATGCAAATATATGGCAACATACGTAAATTTTCTTTCCTACTATATGCTACCAGAATGATGATAAGGTAAAGATTTATGAATACATGATACAAGGAAGAATAAGAAGGTAGTAATTATTAAGAAGTGGATAGAAATGTGCATGCATGACCAAGTTTTTCAGACCAACTCATTTACAAAGTTAGTAAATATATCGTAATACAACAAGGAAATTTCTCATTCTAAGTTAAGCGCTAGTAGATATTTTTTTCTTATTCTTTCTACTAAAAATAGACACCAAAAATCAAATTTACACAGATGTTCAGATTCGAAATATAACATGTCGTTTTATCAAAAAACCTATATGTACAAAATGCGTCTAAGACCCTGAGAGAAATCATTTAGTTCCTTCCGTTTATAATTTGATTCTAGAATATGTCATATCGACATTTTCTTAAGCACAACCAACAAGTTGAATGTCATAAACTAGTTACAGGAAATGAAGTAATCACCATCAAAACCAATATTTCTAATATATCTTATGAAGGGAAAATGCCCTTCTTCTCAGCAACACATATTTTGGTATCATCAGGTTTGTTATATACTTATAATATTATCCCATGCTTAAGCTCAAACTTTTTTTAAAACCCTTTTTGATCTTTTAGAAGAAAAAGAGATGGAGAATACCAAGTAACAAACCGTGAACAAGCCATTTCAGCGGTCACATTCTCAACAATTTCCCGGCAACAATGTGTACAATACACGTGAAGACCCATGTATACACATGCAATTACATAATCTCAAAAATGCCCAAAATGCCAGGCTAACAAATCTAAGTGGGCTGGTATGCAACATAGGCAATAATCAACACAAGGTTATGAAAATCAAACACCGCATTAGCTATCATAATTTTAGTTCCAAAAGGAATTGAAAAACCTGAAACACAATCAATCGTGAGTGAAGTCTCACCTTGAAATAGTGGGAGGCAGCGTAGCGAACAAGGCAGGCGAGAGCTCGAAAGCTTCCAGCGTCGGAGAACTTGGTGCTGAGGGTGTGAGCACGAACTGATACAGGTGGAGCTTCGGGTTCATGTGAGTGATTTGCTGGAAGGGACAGGGTAGGCTCGGTGGCGATATTGGTTTAATTGTGGAGCAAGCGAGGTGGAGTTCAAGTGGTGGCTCGATTTACAACGACTCGGTTTTGGGTGGTTCGACTTCCAAGGCGGACAATGGATGATGCAAGGAGGCAAGGCATGAGAGGATCAGGAGCTTGGAGGTGAGCCAACGTCTGGTGGAGCGGTGCCGAAGACGTCGGGTTGGCGGTCAATAGGATCAATTTCAGTGAAGCTTGATTTTTGGAATTAATGGGAATTTGGGGAAGAAAAAGAACGGATTTTGGTTTTGAATTGGGGAAGACTAAATTTGACTGGAAGGGATAATAAGGGAAAGGGGCGGACGTGAGGGCACTAAAGGGAGGGACGGTGAAAACACCAGGACATGTTAAGCAACTACATAAAGGTTTGAACAGACAGCATCTGATTTAATCCAGCATAAACAAGCGTCCCTTACCTCACTATGGAGAACAAGTGTACACAATTTTTTTTTTCAAATTAAATAAAGTAGCAAACTTATAAACAATAATTTAAGGAGTATATACCACCTATTATATCATAGGTAAACAAAATACAAGTCTATTTTAAACACATTTAAAAATACATTCAAATACAAACTTAAATTAGTCATTTAAAAATTCAATTCAATCTAAAATAAATTATAAACAAATCTTAAGTTAAAGGAAAAACAAATTTTAAACTTCATTAATAATATGTATTTAATTTGATATAAAATATTACTAACCTTTTTAATAAACATAAAAATTTAAATTTACACTTACAAAATAAATTTTTAACTAAAATGAAATAGATTAGATCTCAAATTTAACCAATATAAATTTTCTAAATATCAACTCCAAATAAATTCCATATATTTAAAGCGTTGAAAAACTAGTTGGTTACAATCTCCCCCCTTAAGGCTTTTCGTCCTCGAAAATGAGAGATTGTAAAATGAAACCAAAGTATGAAATAATTTCTTCGACTTGTCCTCCCGGGTTATTTTTAAATCGTTTGAAATCCAACATTTTTTTATATATTGAATCATGCTTGCTTCGGGATTTCAAAAATAAAATCATTTCGAAAAGTTTCAAATATTTCACGATAAGCGACATAAAACATTCATGTCCTAAGTCGAGAGGTTTCTCCCAGTGACAAGGCCACTAGGAACGACCTACGCATGCATCAATATAACGCTAAGTATCTCCCCGCTAACATACAGACACATACCCCGAATACAAAGCGCGAAGTATATATACCTTTGTTCAATCACGGGTTACTCAAATCTCAATAACAAATCATTTCATTACATATCCCGAAGTTATAAATTATCCCGTAACAATAGTAATTCGTAAATACTTTCATATCATATTATTATCGTTTTTCAACACTTCAAATTATCGGGAGTTCAGGTCGTCGAATTTTTCAAAAATCCAGGTTGTCCACAGATTTATCAAAGCAAGGCAAAGAATTTAGGAATGGACTGAACAGTTAAAAATTTAGGCACGAATAGATCAAATGATAAGCGAAAGGTGATGGCAGGTCAAAGGAAAATTAAGCACGTTAACGAGCAAAGGGACAATATCATATCTTCAAAATATTCGTTTCTACCCAAACTATATTTAAATTATTCTTTATTACCACTTACTAGAATAAGTTATGGAATTTTTAGGACTTGAAAATTTTATAAAGCCCGGATTTATGGAAAATTTCAGCAGCATCTCCCCTGCATGGTTCGATCGGGAAAATTTTCCCGTACAAAAAAACAACAAAACTCAAAATGTACATATCATCTAGACGACGAGGCTTACCTAATAAGGGGAAGACATCATAGAAAACCCAAATATGATATAAAATCCGAAATACGTACCTTTTATTAGCATTTTAAGATTTTTTATTTTTAAAGCAAACGAGTGCAAAAGCAAGCTCCAAATTGAAGCGCATGTCTTTGCAACCTACCAAAATACTTATCAAACAAGTGAAAATCAAGTGTATATATATACAACAACTTACACATATATTGTAAACAATAAATACATGACCAGGATGTCAAATACAAAAGAAACATGACTTGACTATACCCAAAAGATGCTTAAAGCCAAATTTATTCATAAAATCAAATGCCACATACAAATAATGTTTTTTTCATTCATATCCGATTTATTCAACATTTGCATCATTACTAATTTACCTTGATTCTACATTAAATCCATGCGCACATTCACTATCAGTGGTTTATTTGTTAATGTTTATTCTATTTACACGTCTCATTTCGTTTGCAAATTTTTGCTTTTATATACTTTATTTATTCATAAATCGTTCGCTTTTAAATTTACTTCCATTCACTTACATTCATTTCATGCGTCCATTTAATTTATTTATTTACATATAATTTTGTTATTTCTATTTATTTGTTTTTAATATACTCACATTGCTTGCAATTCGCTTATTTCGATTTATTCTTATTCAACGTCCGTTTCCATTAACAAATTTTTACTATTTAAGTCAACTCAATTCATGTATTCCATTTTAGTTCATCTATTTTTTATCTAACTGTCGTTCACTTTATACATATGAAATTTCTAGCATTGAGTTGCTTTACGAATAACTTATTTATCATTGTTATATTTTCTTTTCACTTCTATTCAATTTATTTCCGATGCAGTTATCAACGTCCATTTTTTCAGTGGATTCACAGTCACCCGAAATTACATTTCTTTCGTTAATAAATTAATTGGTAGGTAACGAAACTTTAAATTTTAAATATGATTCTCGTGTTCGATACTAATTCTAAAATCAGAAACATATATTTTATTTTCAAAACTATTGTTATTTTTAAAACAATAAAAAATTTATTTCTTAGTTTATTATGTTGAAGTTGTATAAATTTAATTTCAAATTATTGATTGGTTACTTCAAGTTTGAAAATACATAATCACTCGTAGTTCAACAAGTCTATTTTTGTTCTCACAGAAATTTTGAGCATGCGAGGTACCGACGCATGACCAAAATATCTCAAAGTACGCAATATACTTGCTTCAACTTCAAGTGAAATTTTTTAAAACATTTTCCTTGTATTTTACAATGGACATGGCAAGTACAATCCAAACAAATCGAATCACGGATCGCGGATACACAATGGTTTCGTCTGGATCCCTTAGAAAACATCTGTACCCTCGAGCAATCACTGCCCTATGAATTATGCCATGACACACAACACAACCATAGATCGCAGATCAAAAAAGACTCGTGGGAAGTAGTAAGGTAAAGCTTGGACTTAGTTTATACAAACTCCTGAATAGGAAAACGAGGGTGGTGGATCCCTAACCTTTTCTGTCCTCGAGAATGGAAGCTAGAGAACCTAAGTCTGAAGCACGCAATGGTTTCGTCTATATCCCCAAGAAAACATCCGTACCTTTGAGTAATCACTGCTCTGCGAATTTTGCTATGCTAACTCAACTCATGGATCAAAGTCTACTTATAGTAACACTGGTGGTTACATCGCTATCACACATAGACCTCAAGCAATCACCGCCTCTCGAATTACGCCATGTGGACCACAGATACACAATGGTTACACATGGATCCCCCAGGAAACATCCTCACCTCAGGGAAATCACTGCCCAGGCGGATTTCACCATAATCGACCATAAGTCGTAGTTACATAATGGTTTCGCTTGGATCCCCCAAGAAACATCCGTAACCGTAAGCTATCATATCCCTATGAATTTTGCAATGTAGTCGAGTTCATAAGGCCATGGTTTACCCACAGAATTCAATGGACTACTCGAGTATTATATCTGGAAAACCTAATCTAGAGAAGATGAATCGATAGAATGAATCCACGATGTGGCTACAATGCGGATATCAAGCAGAATGTATTTCCATATCCTTAGTTCGAAAACATATATGCTATGCATATAGTACTTTATTTCAAATCACATTTATATAGATATCCATTATATAAGATTATCGATTTCACATTAATTATATTTCAAATCTATAGTTTTAGAATCTCATACTTATATAATTCCATATACATAAGTTTTAAATTTAAAATAAAGATATTCATATATCGATAACGTTTAAAATTTCCAATTTCTAGATCAATTGAATTGATTTCAAAACGATTCGAGTATTCCAATATCCTCTCGAAATTTAGATTTGCATTTACAACTCGATTTGAGTATTCAATATCATTACGAAATTTTAAATCCACATTTTCAAATTTGATTCATTATCAACGTTCATATTCAATTTGGATTTCACATTATGATTATCAATATTCAATTGAATATTAACATTCAATCATTTGGATCTTAATTTGTTCGAATTGGATATATACCTTTATTAAAGTAATTTTGGAACAAATACTAGCTTAATATGAAATTAATCTTGAATAAAAATAGATTTTGGAAATAGGTTTAAAATAAATAGATATGCTTTGTAAGCTAATAAGCTTGGTATAAAATAGTGTTAAATCAATAGAACCTTGGAAAATAAGTTAAACAAATACATAGGTTTGAAAATGGTTTGAATGAAATAAATGGGTTTTGTAAAATAATAAACTTGATATGAATGATTTTTGATAAAATAAACCAGTTTATAAAATAACTTTTGAATACATAAAATAAGGTTTAGAAAAATAATTTTTAGGAAAATTTGTTTGAAAATAAAAATAAATAAAGTTCATATACAAAACAGTTTATATATGGAAATGAATCTAGTACCATAATTTCAAATAAAATAATTATAAAACAACAGTACAAATTTCCTAATAATCCAATCCGAATAAATTATCCAATTTCATAATCTTAGTCATTATCGGTTCCAATTAACTCAATACTTAGGTTTCCATTTGCATTTTCAAACTTAATCAAGTTCGAAACTTTAATCTCAATTTAAGTTATATTCCCAATTGAACTAATTATTCAAATTCACCTTCATATTCAATTTCTTTTGAGCTTAAAGAGACATACTAAAAATTCCTAATTTGGAATTCTCTAAATTTTAGATTATAATCACATAGGTTATTCACATATGTATACTATTCATTTCAAATTTAACAAACAATAAATTTACCCAACAAAATTTAAATTTCATTCATTTCCTTTGGATAACCTTGTAGCTTAACATATCCCCCGTATGGCATATAACTACTACATGAATACAATATGTTCCAAATTAAATAACTAACCATTTCACACAAGTTCCTGCTAAACTTAGCCCTCTTCACTTCAACGCATCATTTTCACCCTTCCAAGGGGTGCATCAAGAGGCCCGGTGCACTCTACATCAACGTGTCCCCAACTATTACATTGTTGGCAAAAGTATACCATAGTTCCATCTTCCTTTTCAAACTTTGGAAATGCGGCAGCACGAGCAGGGCGTAACATAGCTTGTCTTCCCCGTTGTCTCTCTGGGAAATTTCTGGCTATGTGTCCTCTCTGTTTACCATGATAACAGGTTTTTAATTGGTCTGTTGGTGTTGTAAGCTCAGATTTCTCTCTCCTGACCTTCAGTCAGGGACTTGGAAAGTGTCCTTTATCCCGACAATTGAAGCAGAAAATATCAGATCGATAAGCTTTCCTTCCTTCTTCTTTCCTTTATCTCTTTCTTCGCACATGGCTGCATAATGCCCATTTTTGTGACATCTATAGCACATAACATTGTCATAAGGCCCTGGTTCTGCTTTCTCCTTCCATAGCCTTTCTCGTTCTTTATTGCTTCCTCTCATTCCTTATGGGCAAGTGCTCTTCGTGCACGATGAGCCGCCTTTTGTTCTTCAGATTTTGCCATTTTTATGAGCGAATAAAATAGTCTAATTGGCTTCCCTACAACATGCATATTCGATAGGAATTGTTATTTCACCCCTTTTTCTTTAAATATTAACCATTATGGAGAACGATTCAAATAGATTTCAGAACAAAATAGAGGATGGAGTTTGAAGCAATCTTAGTCAAAGGGAGTCCTAGCAGGGGAGGCGTACTCGAAAGTGGGGATATCAAAAGAATTTTCCTTCAAATAAAATTGTTAATAATTATTTTATATTTTTGTTTTAAGTTAGATATCAACTTTATTAATAATACACATACTTACATTATTAAGCAATTTACCTATACTTGATTCAATTTAAATATTTAATCAATCATCACACATATATTTATATTTCTAATCAATTTACAGGCACAATATTACTTATGCAAAACGACATTCTTACTCTATTCGAAAGACAATTTATTTAATATCTAAATTTACTTAAGTCTCATTTATTTCCAAAGATTTATTTGGTTCCAATTGATTCAATACTCAAGTTTATTTCGAACCATTTCTTATTATATAGTTTCTAAGTTTCAGCATACATTGTATTCAATTAAATTTTTATTCACAATACTCCAATTCCAAATTTACTTATATTTCAAAACACTTTATATTTCAAATGCTTCTTATTTTTGGTTTCAACTATTTTCATATACTACTACGCTTCCGCCGTACCACTCTGATAAATATTAACTTCAAGGTAATTTATACTTCAAAAGTACTTTACATCTCCAAATTTATCTATATCTTTATAATCCCTTATTTCTTCAAATTAATTTCAAAATTATTTATTTTCAGTTTTAAAAATATTTTCTAAATAAATTTATATTCAAGATACTTTAAAAAAAAATCAAAATACCTTCCAACTCAACAAATATTTCCAAAACGGTTTACAGTTCAAAGACATATTATTATTTCAATATCAAAATATATCATTTTCAAATTAATTTGTATTCAAAATCATTATGCTTTTCAAAATGATTTATTTAATTTCAAAATAATTTATATTTCCAAAATACACACTCTCTACAATAATTCTGGTGATAATTCCGCACATTCTAGAGGATTGCTACTCTATCTCTAATGAGTTTTCAAACCCGATAAGATATGCTTTGGCCAAACCAAGGCTGTGATACCAACTATAACGACCTGTCTTTTTGACCACTCCGAGACGGTATTTAAACCAAATCGGAATGTTCAAAATAACAGATATTTATTTGCTTAGTGGGTTTAAATAGAAAACACACATAGAATCACCAAGGACAGCAGTTTGCAGTGTATATAAATTTATAATATAGCAGAGTTTTACAGAATATTTTGTACAACGGAAAACAATATATGTATGCATAATTTTTTTTAAAAATAAAAGTTTTACACATTTGACGGGCTTTGCGCATGCATATGCGCCTTGCGTCTTCACGTTTGCTCTCCAGTCTGTGAGCTGATTCTTTAAATATGGAACACTTAGGATCTGAGCCGAACGTTCCATGCAAAATACAAGACACTCGAGTAAGGATTAATCGTAGTTCAAGTAAATCAAATTCAATAGAAACTGAAATATAATTGTTCCTAACATATCGAATTTTGAAATTGTTGAAATACTGTTATTCACACTTATTCCTGAATACATACTAAAATATTGTTGTTCACAGCTATGCAGTTTCAAATTTACGACTTAGCCAAATTTATTTAGTGCGAACATATGGCAACATACATAAATTTTCTTTCCTACGGTATTTTACCGGAATGATGATAAGGTAAAGATTTATAAATACATGATACAAAGAAGAATAAGCACGTAGTAATTATTAAGAAGTGGATAGAAATGTGCATGCATCACCAAGTTTTTCAAACCAACTCATTTACAAAGTCAGCAAATATAGCGTTATACAACAAGGCAATTTCTCATTCTAAGTTAAGCGCTAGTAGAGATTTTTTTTCTCATTCTTTCTACTGAAAACGGACACTAAAAATCAATTTACACGGATGTTCAAATTCGAAATATAACATGTCATTTCATAAACCTATATGTACAAAATGCATCAAAGACCCTGAGAGAAATCATCTAGTTCCTTCCGTTTATTATTTGATTCTAGCATATGCCATATCGACATTTTCTTAAACACAACCAACAAGTTGAATGTCATAAACTAGTTACAGGAAATGCAGTAATCACCATCAAAACTAATATTTCTAATATATCCTATGAAGGGAAAATTCCCTTCTTTTCAGCAACACATATTTTGGTATTATTAGTTTTGTTATATACTTATAACATTATCCCATGCTTAAGCTCAACCTAAGTTTTTATTTTATTTTTTATTAACCCTTTTTGATCTTTTAGAAGAAAAAGAGATGGAGAAGACCAAGTAAAAAACCGTGAATAGGCCATTTCAGCGGTCACATTCTCAATAATTTCCCAGCAACAATGTGTATAATACGTGTGAAGACCTATGTATACACATGCAATTACATAATCTCAAAATGCCCGAAATGCCAGGCTAATAAGTCTAAGTGGGCTAGTATGTAACACGGGCAATAATCAACACAAGGTTATGCAAATCAAACACCGCATCAATTACCGTAATTTTATTTCCAAAAGAAATTGAAAAACTTGAAACACAGTCAATCGTGAGTGAAGTCTGACCTTGAAATAGCCAGAGGTAGCGCAACGAATAAGGTAGGCGAGAGTTTGAAAGCTTCCCGCGTCGGAGAACTTGGTGCTGAGGGTTTGAGCGCGAACTGAAACAGGTGAAGCTTCAGGTTCATGTGAGTGATTTCTTGCGGGGACAGTGTAGGCTCGGTGGCGATATGGTTTTAATTGAGGAGCAAGCGAGGCAGCGCACAAGTGGCGGCTCGATTTACAACGGCTCGGTTTTGGGTGGTGCGGCTTCCAAGGAGGACGATGGATGATGCAAGGAGGCAAGGCGCGTGAGGATCAGGAGGTTGGAGGTGAGCCAACGTCTGGTGGAGCGGTGCCGAAGGTGTTGGCTTGGTGGTCGATGGGATCAATTTCAGTGAAGTTCGATTTTGGGAATAAATGGGAATTTGGGGAAGGAAAAGAACAAATTTTAGTTTTGAATTGGGGAAGACTAAATTTGATTTGAAGGGATAAGAGAAAGGGGCGGATGCGAGGACCTTAAAAGGAGGGACGGTGAAAACACCAGGACACGTTAAGCAACTACAGAAAGGTTTGAATAGATGGCATCTGATTTAATCCAGCAAAAGCAAGTGTCCCTTACCTCACTATGGAGAACAAGTGTACACAATTTTTTATTTTTTTTCAAATTAAATAAAGTAGAAACTTATAAACAATAATTTAAGAAGTATATACCACATATTATATCATAGGTAAACAAAATACAAGTCTATTTCAAACACATTTAAAAATACATTCAAATACAAATTTAAATTAGTTATTTAAAAATTCAATTTAATCTAAAATAAATTATAAACAAATCTTAAGTTAAAGGAAAAACAAATTTTAAACTTCATTAATAATATGTATTCAATTTGATACAAAATATTACTAACCTTTTTAACAAACATAAAAATATAAATTTACACTTCTAAAATAAATTTATAACTAAAATGAAATAGCTTAGATCTCGAATTTAACTGATATTTTTTTTCTTCTAAATATCAGTTCCATATAAATTCTATATATTTAAAGTGTTAAAAAACTAGTTCGTACAGTCGACCCTAATCAGATCTGGGCAGGTTCATTTCTGTGAACGTGGACACATTTCTGAGCAAGATTCGTTGACCTTAGGTTATAAATAAGACCTCATTCTCATTGTTTCACTCACCGAAAACAATGGAGACAACGAGGTGCTACCCCAACTCAAATTAAAGTACCCTATTCTCACTACGCCATAAATTGCATATGGCAACCCTAGAGAAGTGATGTAGGAAGTGCAAAAATATGTTGCTATAGGCCAAAAATGATCTGTGACAACAGTTTCTTGGGGTTGCCTTTTGCCGCGTTGCCTTAGAGTCAAAGGCACCATCTTTGTTATCCTAAGGTAACATCGCTACAGGTACTAAATTTACAAAAATGTGGGGCCTACTAAATTTTCAATCCCGGGTTCACGAAATCCTGTTGTGCCACTAAAATTTGTAGCCCGGTTCACGGAATTCTGTTGTACCACTAAAATCTATAGCCAGGTTCACAGAATCCTATTGTAGGGCCCACATGCATTAATTTATGGCAACACTATATCATAGCTACGACAACGTTTAATATTACATACTGCAAAATTATATCATAGCTATTGCAACATTATATAACATACTGCAACATTATATCATAGCTACTGCAACATTATATAACATACTGCAACATAACAACAATTAACATCACACATTAAAATTAATAAACACCTTTTCATTTCAAATTAACCAGTAACACAAGTACTACTTAGTCAACTACATAATAACAAATCATAGCCAATAAATTCAGTTTTACAGAGTACTTACAAACACAGCCGGTACTAAATTCATGTTTACATCAAACTAAAACAGTTTCAAATTAACAAAGCATGAGACTCCAGTGCATTCAGTACCTCTACTGCCTCCTTCACATGCAAAATAAAGCAGTTTCAAAAGTTATGCATTTCAGCAAAAGCCTTTAGTACAAGTAATGCATTTCAGCACAACCAAAGTCATGCATGCCTCGGTTACAAACTGATGCAATGCCTCGTTTGCATTGCAACACAAAATGGAAGACATGCATGCCTTAGTTGCATTTCAGCACAAACTATGGCCATAGTATAACTGACTTGTACTTTAGCATAAAGGCATTTCAGCACAAATTATGGCCAGAGTTGCATTTCACAATCTATGGCTGAGTTGCAAATTGATGCAATGACTTAGTTTGTTCAAAGCACGAACGATATCAAGGAATGAAATAGTATGCCTGAGGCACTGCTTTAGTGTGATACAATTTGAAGAAATGCCTCTTTTTGCTTCAATAAAAGTTTAGACATGCCACGATTCGTTCAAGTACAAACTCAACCATTGCATCAATTACGAACTACCGCTATTATTATCGATTGAAGAGAAAATAAAATTCTTAAAATTCTATAGTTCATTACTAAAGCATCAGTCTTGTACATGATCAGTAACATACCAACATTGAACTATAGAGTTGTAAGAATTAGACTGATGCTTCAGCAAATGGAAATTGTACGAATTCTGAAGCATACCTCCAGCCAACCATAAAAATAAGCAAAAATACATACCAGCAGTGTGTGTCTGTATACGATCTCTGATTTGCACAATTTTTAAGGGCCTTGGACTACAAAAACATGAAATTAGGAAGCCTTGTTTTTCAATTTGCTAGGTGGAAGTCGGATTCGTCTTATTGGGACATCATCTCTACACCAACGAACATCAAAATCTTGATTTCCCATTCCATAAGCAGGTTGGATATAATTCAAATCTTCATTTTCATATTTTCTTTCGAGTTCACACCAGTCTTTTGGCAATTTATTGATAACATTGTGGCATATCTTATTAATTGGATCTTCTATATAAAACACCTTTTTTACTTGTGAAGCCATAACATAAGGATTAGATTTATGGCACAATCGATTAAGATTGACATGAGTCAGCCCATATAAATCTTTCTCTTCTTGGTACCAACAACACTTAAATAAAACCACACTAAATTCTCTCCAATAACCTAGTTCTAATATTTCTTCAATTGATCCATAGTAATTAACTTCACTAACCAATGGATTTTGATCTTTCGAACTTGCAAAAGCTAGTAGTCAAGGATGTAAACGTACACCACTATTTTGTGTTGTACATTTGGCGTCTTTGAACCTTGTATAAAATCTATATCCATTGATAACATATCCAGTAAATTGCTTAGCTGTTGGAAGAGGCCCCATTGCAAGCAGTTATACTTCTTTTGAAATGTCCTCTTTTTTCCCAACCTCTTCCTTTAACCACTTCCAAAAGTCTTCACTGTGTTCTCTCTCTCTTTTATAATTTTTTGATGATCCATAACCATCAATTAAAGCTCGATGTTCCCTACAATAAAGATCAGGTTAATAAAAGACAAAAACAAATTTGGCTGATCTATTACTAAAGCTGAAAATGACCATACCAAAAATAGTTCTATATGAATGAGAACATAGCTTAAGTACATATCATGCCTAAAATCCCTGAAAGTGTTGAAACTTGGAATTTACAACTATCACTATGTGAGGCTAGATGTTTGTAGATTGTTTAAAAGAACCAATTTTGCTGGCAAAAGGATGACATCAAAAATTGTTTTTTTTTAAATAATCTAGTTGACATCATTTCACAAGCTACGCAAAGAATATTATTACTGATGTTAACCAAACTTGTCAACTTTTCTAATTAAATAAACCACTGTAAACTTTAATTATATAAAATTTCATCTACCAGGTTCAAAAAGGAAAACATTATTTATTATGAAAAAAGTGAAGCAAAGAAAAAACTGCAAGGAACAATATAACTAATAAAGGATTCATAAAGATAGGGAAAATACTTATATACTTACTAAAATAAAAATAAAACTAAAAAAACTTACCCAAGTAAACTCTCTATTTTCTTGTTACCACAATTGAATATAATGTAACAGTGACGTTCCTTCCATTGAGAATTTGTGAGATGAATAGCTTTTCCATCTTTGTTTCTTCTTGTGCCAATAAGGTGTTCCATAATTTATGGACATATTTCAAATTGCATTTTTCCTGCTCCATCGCCACCTAAGAACCTTGAACAGAATATCAAACATTCCTCTGCAAGATAACCTTCAGCAATGGACGCCTTAGGTTTACTTTTGTTGCGAACATATGATTTCAGTTTACAAAGATAACGCTCAATAGGAAACATACAACGAACATTTGCTGGTCCACCATATTCAAGTTCCTTGCACAAATGAACTAGTAAGTGCACCATTGTATCGAAGAAAGCATTTGGGATCATCATCTCAAATTGACCAAGAATTTCCACAATTTCCTTTTGTACCTCTTGAGATCGGACAAATTGATACTTTTTCTCCAAAGACTTCTTAGAAATGCGCCTAATCTTATCATATGTATTGCAACTTCAGGTTTTATTGATTTCTTCATGGCAAACTACAACAAGTAGTGGAGAAGAAAATGAGCATCGTGGCCCTTATACCCTGCAATTTTCCTATCTTTCTTGTTTACATACCGGCTGATATTAACTGCACAACCATAAGGCAATTTAGCATTCTACAACACCGAGAAAAATAGTTCTTTCTCCTCGTTCGTCATTTCAAATATGGCAGCCCTCATCTCAAGGTAATTCCCATCAGTTGATAGAACCGAATGAAGGACCTCACTGATGCCTATCTCTTGTAAATCATACCGATCATTTAAATGGTCTTTTGACTTCCCATCAATATTTAGTAAAGTACCAAGTATGCTGTCACAAATTTTTTCTCTATGTGCATAACATCAAGGTTATGTCGACATACATTTTGACTCCAGTATGGTAAATTAAAAAATATTGACTTTTTTATAAGGTGATTCATTTTTATGCTTCTTGACCTCTTTCTTACCAAAAATATTTTCATAACCAGCCAACAATTCTTCAATGTCAATACCGGATAAAATACCGGGAGGTGTTCACCATTAAACCTTTTCTTATCAAACATCCACTTGTGTCCCGGGTCTAAAAATTTCCTATGGTTCATGTAGCACATTTTTTAACTTTTTTTCAAGTAAGTTGAAGAAATCTCGAAATGGCATATGGGACAAGCTAAATAACCCTTCGTGCTCCAATCAAATAACATTGCATAGCCCGAAAAGTCTCTGATCGTTTATAACATGCTTGCACGTAATGTGAAATTATCACCAGTGAAGGCATCATAAGTTTGTATGCCAATATCCCATAATTTTTTCAATTCTGCGATAAGAGGCTGCATGTAGACATTAATGTAATTGGTAGGAGACTCTGGACCAGGGATAAGGGTTGAAAGTATCAAATTTTCTGTCTTCATCCATAACCAAGGTGGAAGGTTATAATTTACCAATACGGTCGGCCATGTGTTGTGCTATGTAGTCAGTGTACAAAAAGGACTGAATCCATCAGATGCTATTCCTAACCTGATATTTCTGTTTTCTGATGAAAAATGAGGATAATTGGCATCCATCATCTTCCATACCTCGCCATTAGCTGGATGTCTTAGTCTGCCATCATTTTTTCGTCCCACTACATGCCATAACATAAGTTCTGCATACTCCTTGGACATGAACATCCTTTGCAACCTTGGTTTTAGTGGAAAATAACGCATCACTTTTGCTGGTACTTTGTGAATCCGTGTAACGGCCCGTGATATTCCGACCCCGAAAATCAACACAAAAACATCATATCGACTATTCAAGCATTGAAAACACAGGAATGTTATTAGAAAGAAATTAGAGGGTGAGATAAGAAAGAAAGAAATATTAGAATAGAAAAAGAAGAAAAACTACACAACAAAGAGTCTCACATCGCAGCGGAACAAAATATAATACAGGAATAAATCTTTATAGAGAGCTTTAAAATAAAATTTACAATTATCAGAGTACATCAACACATCTCGACAGTTATATTAATCTGTCCTCGTATACAACACACAACGGAATAACAACCATATATCATACGTCTGGACTACTCCATCTCATCTCTTCACAGCATTCGATAACCTGAACCTGTACAACCTGGTCTAACCTGAGCATTACAAACGACGGGTCAGTCTGGTGAACCAGAGTGAGAAAAACAAATTAAGTTTAAAGGTATCACACAACTTGATTTTAAAGTCAAAATCTTTTTGAAAGAAAAGGATAATCGTAAGACCAAATCCATACATAAATACATATGGTTTTTACCATACGATAACCCAAAATATTTTTGAACTCAATATCTTTTCTAATATTATAATAGTGTCTAGATACAAATAAATATCAATCTAGCAGAACGCTTGCATCTCACACTCTACATTTAAGTATACAATCAAAACCGCGGGCTCTTATTGGAGAATGGATTTCCTGGCAATGTATGGGACCACCTTTCTGACAATGTACCTCTGGATATGAATACATTGGGGTTTAACAAGAACATTGTAACGCCCGGCCCCTAGACCCATGCTAACCAAGAGCAACACTAAGTATGACTGTCGGAAAGCACGGAGAATGGGACTCGATAGGGCTAAAAGTTGTACTCATTCCCTTGAACGAACACTGACACGAGAATTTTTAAAATTTCTCAACTTACCATTCGTGCTCAGTATAAGTTCAAAGGAATGGTACACAAAAATTTCCCAAGTTACATAGTACAAAATATAATAGCATCAAGCGCAGCACAAAAACAACAGCAGAATACATAATACAGATCATAATAGAGATGTCCAAATACATAGTCCATCATACATAATATCACTCCCCAAAATACATAATAGTGTACATACCATAATACTACACGCTACTGATAGTCTGAAGCTGCAGTCCAAAACCCCAAAACGTGGAAAAAGATAAGAGTGATGCTGCAGTCCACGCAAACCTAACCTGCCAACAATCCTCAGCCTGACCCGAGGATTGTTTTAAAAAAACAAGTCACATGGGTCAGACTATGTCTAGTGTGAGTGAAGTAAGTATCTATGGACATTAATAATTTAACAAAGAAGTAAAGGTGCCAAATGTATAAGTCAACATGAGGCGTATGAATGTTACAATATATGTACAATTTAGCATAGTCATCGCATTAATATGCCATAATCTCAGGCATCGATATTGTATGTAAAACAATACAATACCAAAACAATTATCATATGTAAAGCAATATGATAATATAAAGGAGTAGGATTAAAAGGCACATGTATTGTATGTAAAGCAATACAATACCAAAACAATTATCATATATAAAACAATATGATAATATAATACTGGGTTTCCAAATTAACTTAGGTAATATGCCAACCCTATTCAAATAAATAAGAGGTTAAAAAAAGAATTATGGGAACTACGGGATAAATATAATATGACTAATAACAGTTACCAAATAAACAGACACTAGTATTGTAAAATCACAGTGGTAGAGCTCTAGAGCACGCGGAGACATCAACACCGTAACCTACTCATAACGCCATAACGACACCTGGCGATCAACCCAGGATAACCAAGACGGTCTAAGGCGAAGGCCGTATGTTACCCGTTCACGGCACTACACGTGGCGCAACCACGTCTCCATCTGATGTAGTCCGTGACCTGCCGATTGGGAATCCCGATCAAACAACAAAATTGCCTAATGTAGCAGACCATTTGACCTTTGGTGGTAGGTGGGCGAAATTTAAAACCATCGTGATTCAGGTAGCGAACCTGAATCAGGTCGACCAAGATGGAGTTTTGGCCCATTGGTACAACAGAGTCCAATCTATCCCAATCCGAAAATTAAAAGTATTTTTAAAATATTATTTTGTAAAATCATGCCTTAAAAATTCATAGTGTTTATAACACCAAAACACTATATAAAACCAATCATGGCAATATTCATAAAACTAAGTTTTATAAACCCAGTATATTTTGCAAAAAGCTTAACAACGCATGTCCATAGATGGTTACACTAGCGTTTCGCTCTAATACACAAGTACCCCATAATACTTGTATATCATAACGAAACATAAGCATTATTTAGCATGTTTAACTAGTTTGGAATTAGGAAAGTTATTCCACCATTTGATTAGTATATTAACAAAATTTTCGCTTATAAATAGAAAAAATTGCTTTCAAAAATTTTAAAGGAAAAACAATAAACTTATGTAAAAAGTTTTTTTTTTTTACCTAGGTCAGTACCTGCACTGTACCTGCGTAGCACACTGCTGCACAGTACAACGCAGTATAGCTGCACTACAGCAGTGCAGTACAATTGCACTGTAGCAGTGCAGCTCTGCTGCACTGTAGCAGTGCGACATCCCTGCACTGTTCAAGTGCAGCTATGCTGCACTGTAGTAGTGCAGCGCGGCTGCACTGTAGTAGTGCAGCGCGGCTGCACTGTTCAAACGCCGCTATGCTGCACTGTCTCAGTGCTGCTCGGCTGCACTGTAGCAGTGCAGCTCGCTGCACTGTAACAGTGCAGCGCGGCTGCATTGTTTCAGTTCAGCTCCTTCTCCCCCCTCCCCCCACTGAATTTTTTTTCCAGCAAATTGTTTTTTTTTCAAATAATTCTCTAGATGTTTTTGATTGAGTCAATTTTACAAATACTTTGCATGCAATATAAGCATATGCATGGCACAAATATGAGTCATTTGAACAAATACGTTGCATGCAATAAAAAGTGTATGCATGCAATCAATTTCAATGTATAACGCCCTCAATTTGTAATGCTACTGCAAATCTATTTTAAATCTAACTTAATTTCCCCAAACATACCAAGAATAAATCAAACATAGGGGAAGAAGCTAATTTACTATCAAAATTTCACCTTTAACCCATCATGCATACATAATCCATGATTTAAAGAGGAAAAAGGTGAAAACTTCACTCACCTACAACTCCAAAATGCAATCTTTCTGCTCTGAAACCGCTTGCTTTGATTGCTCTCAAGGCCCTTTTCAATTATCGCATAAAATGAAAACCCTAACTAATAATTCATGGAAGAAAAGAAGAAGATACGGTAGAATTGATTTAGGGATACTTACTTGAAGAATTGGGAATCTTACTTCAATCTTTGCTTGTAAATTTCTAATCTTTATTTTGATTGAGATGAGAAGATTGAGTTTTTATTTTTCTTCACGGTATTGTTTCTGGTTTGAGAAAGAAAGTATACGTACTGTTCTTAATCGGGAGAAAAGGAGGGTGTGGTCTTTTTATTATAAAGCCCCTCTCTAGATCCTTCCTATAAAATATCTCCCTTTAGTTTATTATTTCCCCCTTCTTATTATTTTTATTTCTTCTATGCAACACAATCATTACACTTTGTCTCTTATGAGATATTTATGATTTTTCCTCTTATTTAATTTGTTTCTAGAGATTTCATCAAAAATGCATACTTTATTTTTATTTTTATTTTGTTTACATATTTTTTCTTTAATATAAAAGTTCTTTCTCTCTATTTTTTTCTTCTTATGAAAAGAAAGTGGACATAAAATTTTCTTTTTTACCTTATACACACATTTTCAACATTATGTGAACTTCTCTTTTTTTTTTTTTAAATGCACACTTGAAAACTAACACACACATAAAAATGTTGTGTTATTTAAATTTCTCATACATAAAGGCAAAACTTCATTATGTAATCATAAAAAAAATCTTTTTCTTATTTTTTCTTTTAAAACAGTTATTTAGTCAAAAACAAGAAACTTTATCATTGTTACAACAAAACGTGCAACATTTTACATCAACTATATACGCCCAATAATTCATAAAACATGCATTTTCCTCTCATCCCAAAAATATATGTTTTGCTTTTATCTATTTATTTATTTATTTATTATTATATTTATTTTTCCTCTAAATTACCAAATCAATTAGTTGATTCCCAATTCAATATCCCTAAGAATGTGGGTTGTTACAGACTTCCCCCCTTACAAAAATTGCGTCCTCGCAATTTCTACATAAGGGATACATCTGTAACGAAATTATAAATTCAACTCAAAATAATAGGACATACCTTACTCAATCGCCAAACAATTTGGGATAATGCCTCTACATCGACTCTTGTGTTTCCCAAGTGCAGTCTTTTGGATTACTTGACCACTGCACCTTGACTAAAGGAACCACTTTACTATGAAGCTTCTTCGTCTCAGAGGCAATAATACGAATAGGCTCTCGAGTAAACGTCATGTTAGGAGCGATCTCAGTTTGCTGCAACTGCTTCGGCTCTATGACCTCTTCGGAGTCCCTTAAACACTTCCTCAAGTAAGACACATGGAAGACGTTGTGCACACTCAATAAGTGTTCGGGTAAGGCAACTCTATAGGCAAGTTTTCCAATTCGCTCCACGATAGGATAAGGGCCAATAAATCTCGGAGCAAGCTTACCAGTCTTACTGAACCTCATTACTCATTTTAAAGGAGTAATCTTCACGAATACATGATCTCCAACACTGAACTCCATGTCTTTTCTTCGGCGATCTGCATAGGACTTTTGTCTATCCTGCGCCTCTTTCATCCTTCTTCTAATTAGGTCCACCTTCTCAGAAGCTTCACGCACAGTGTCAGGACCAAGCACCAACCTATCCCCAATCTCAAGCCAGCACGAAGGAGATCTACAGGGTCTTCCATACAATGCTTCAAAAGGAGCCATGCCTTTACTGGACTGAAAGCTATTGTTATATGCAAACTCGACCAAGTATAGGTGGTCCTCACAAGACCCGCCAAAATCAAGGATACAAGAACGCAACAAATCCTCCAATATCTTGTTAACCCGCTCAGTTTGCCCATCGGACTGAGGATGATATGTTGAGCTGATATTCAACTTCGTCCCCAAAGCAGACTGCAAGTTTCTCCAAAATCCACTAGTAAATAGTGGATCCCTATCACAAACTATAACACTAGGTACACCATGGAGACGAACAACTTCCTTCACATATAGCTTTGCCAAATAAGGAGCGGTTCTTTTTGACTTGACTGGGATAAAATGGGCAGATTTAGTCAAACAATCCACTACTACCCATATGCTATCATGCCCTTGCTTTGATCTTGGCAACCCATCAATGAAGTCCATGGATACCTAAACAAATCATTTATATTTATAGCATAACGCCGAAGGATCTAAGTATAAATGAACAATTTAGAATCTTAATTCACTTATACCTGATCCCATTTCCATAGCGGAATCTCCAATGGCTGAAGAAGACCGCTAGGCTTTTGGTGCTTGCACTTCACCAACTGGCAGGAAATACAATTCTTCACATACTTGCCTATATCGCGCTTCATTCCTTCCCAGTAATATAAACGTTTCATGTCCATATACATCTTACTGCCACCAGGGTGAATGGTATATCGCGAACAATGGCAATCACTCATCACCTTGTGCCTAAGACCTGCAACATTAGGTACAAAGATCCTGCCCTTCTTCCTTAAACATCCTTGAGCATCCAACTCAAATCCTTTCAAATCATCAGCATCATCTCCATTCTTCAGCCGATGAATATGCTATAAAGCAATAGGATCTCCCGTCTGAGCATGAGAAATGCTATCCATTAGGCTCGGTTTCATAACTAAATTGGCCAACATCCTTCCATAGCTATGAGTGGGCATATTACAATAGATTCCACTTGAAGCCAATACCTCCAAGCCTCGCCATTCAGCTATCATCATCGATACAACTGCCTGGTGCTTATGGCTAAGAGCATCTGCTACACGATTACCTTTCCCAGGTTATACTGAATATCAAAATCATATGCTGCCAAAAACTCCAACCATCTTTGCTGGCGCATATTCAGATCTTTTTTTTAGTAAAGAGGTATTTCAAAGATTTATGGTCAGTATAAAGGACAAACCTCTCACCCATAAGATAATGTCGCCATAGTTTCAAAGCAAAAACTACAGCTGCCAGCTCTAAATCATGAATAGCATATCTAACCTCATTGGGTCTTAATTTTCTAGATGCATAAGCCACGACTCTTCCCTTCTGCATAAGCACATCACCTAATCCAGACCCACAAGCATCAGTATACACCACAAGATCTTGATTACCTTCTGGAATCACCAAAACTGGTGCATTAGTGAGCATCTCCTTCAACTTAGAGAAAGCTTCTTCACAATTATCTATCCACTCAAACTTTACACCCTTCTTCGTCAGCCTTGTCAAAGGAGTGACAATCTTCGAAAAATCCTTAACAAAGCGACGATAATACCCTGCTAGACCAAGGAAGCTTCGAATCTCTGTAACAGTCTCAGGCCTTTTCCAATTCTGAATTGCTTCTATCTTAGAAGGATCCACAGCTAGACCAGCTTCAGATATAATATGGCCTAAGAACTTTACCTCCTTCTGGCAAAAGTGGCATTTGGAAAACTTTGCTTTCAGCTTATGTTCCCTCAAAGTCTCCAAAACAATTCTCAAATGACCTTTATGCTCTTACTCAGACTTGGAATATACTAATATATCATCAATAAAGACCTAGACGAATCTGTCAAGATGCTTCTGAACACTCTATTCATCAGGTCTACAAAGTATGCAGGAGCATTCGTAAGCCCAAATGGCATTACCAACCATTCATAAGAGCCATATCGAGTGCGAAAGGCAGTGAGAGGGATGCTGTCTTCCGCTACTCGCAACTGATGGAATCCAGTGGCTAAGTCAAGCTGGGAAAAGACTTTTGCTCCACTTAACTGATCAAAAAGATCATCAATATGAGGGAGTGGATACTTATTCTTTACGGTAAGCTCATTAAGCTTCCTATAATCAATGCACAAGCGGAGAGAGCCGTCAGCCTTCTTTCAAAGACTGCAGCGGCTCCCCAAGGAGAGCTACTCGATCGGATGAGCTGCTTCCCTTCCAACTCATTCAATTGCTTCTGAAGCTCCTCCATCTCTACACGAGGCATACGATTAGGAGGTCTACTGACTGGTTGGGCTCCAGGGAAAAGATCTATGCGAAACTCCACAGCCCTCTTAGGCGGCAAGCCGGTAACAGGCTCAAACACATCACCAAAATCCTTGACAACAGGAACTCTAGCTATCTCCTCATCTTCTCGTGACTCAATGGAATAGAGAGAACCATGACTATTAGGGCCTTGCATATCAAGTGTTATATTAACAAACCCTTTTAAAGAGGGGTGTTTCAAAGTAATAACTCTGTCTAAGCAAGAAAGATGAGCCTCATATCGCTCCAACCAATCCATCCCCAAGATAATATCAAAGCCAAGACACTCAAATACATGCAAGTCACATGAGAAAGGAAGTCCTCCTAAGGACAGCTCAAGGTTCTTGCACAACATTTCAAGCGTTGCGGACCCGCCAATGGGATTCACAACCCTTAGAGATGTGACAAGATAAACTACATCCAAAGCATATCTATCAACTAAATCTTTAGATATAAAGGAGTGTGATGCACCGGTGTCAAAAAGTATGCAAATGAAAGTATCTTTAAATGGGATTGTACCTTCCATTACTTGCTTTCCTTTCCTTTGGCTTAGACCCGGATCTCCCTCCATGGCATGGAGCCTAGCTGCTTACTTTTTCTTTGTGAGTTGCGGACACTCGTTCCTTAGATGACCAATCTGGTGACACTCATAACACTCCCTTTGAGGACAAACATTAGCAAAATGCCCCTTTGCACCACACTTATAGCATTCCACTTCACCCTTTTGTTGCTTTTGTGAGCCTGAAGCTTGACCCTTCTTTCGCTTCTTTTGAGAATTCTGCTTCTTCTTAGGAAAAAATGGAGCTTTCCTCTTAGGTGCATCATCATCTCTTTCACGATACAGGTCCTCGTACCTCAAAGCCAGATCAACAATCTCATCAAAAGTAGAACGAAGTTGAGTCAAGAGTTGTTCCCTCAGCTTCCTACGAAGACCATCTACAAATTTCTGATTCTTTTTGAATTGGGTGTTGATCAAGTCTGCACCATACTCAAAGAGGGAATTGAAGGTATTGATGTACTCCTAAACTGACATATCCCTCTGCTTAAGCTCAATAAATCTACGAGTAAGGATGGCTTTCTCTGCCTCTGAAATGAACCTCAACTCAAATCGTTCCCTAAATCTTTCCCATGTAAGCTCTTCCTCTCCCCTCTCAGCATTCATAATGTCAAACCAATCAGCGGCATTGCCTTGGAGGAAGCTAGAAGGAATCTCGACCTTTTGATGGTCAGTCACACCCATATGCCCAAAAACACGCTCATAGGTCTTAAGCCAGGCCTGAACTTCAACAACACCTTCTTTCCCAAAGAAAGGCTTCCCTCCAAGGCTCTTAAAGTCCTTACACATACGAGCGAAATCAGATCTAGGAGCAGCATTAGGAGCGGGTGCGGCTTGAGGCATGTTCTGCATCAACTCCAACCACTGCTCCATCGTCAAATGGGGAGGTCTTCCAGCCATCTTTCTCACTACTCTGCATATAGTGAGATATATCATTAAGCTGGTATTAAAACAATACTCACACTATAACGCTAAAAGATTGGGGTTTCAGTTTAGGTATGTACAACTATTATTATATGATGGGAGTGATACTGTAAAATAACAGACATGTATGATGTTTCTACTGTCTTGTGCTAACCCATGTTCTAAATATACTTTGTACTATGTCAAACCTGGGCTCTGATACCAACAATGTAACGCCCGACCCCTAGACCCATGCTAACCAAGAGCAACACTAAGTATTACTGTCGGAAAGCACGGAGAATGAGACTCGATAGGGCTAAAAGTTGTACTCATTCCCTTGAATGAACACTGACACGGGAATTTTTAAAATTTCTCAACTTAACACTCGTGCTCAGTATAAGTTCAAAGGAATGGTACAAGAAAATTTCCCAAGTTACATAGTACAAAATATAATAGCATCAAGCGCAACACAATAACAACAGCAGAATACATAATACATATCATAATAGAGATGTCCAAATACATAGTCCATCATACATAATATCACTCCCCAAAATACATAATAGTGTACATACCATAATACTACACGCTACTGATAGTCTGAAGCTGCATAGTCCAAAACCCAAAAACGTGGAAAAAGATAAGAGTGACACTGCAGTCCATGCAAACCTAACCTGCCAACAATCCTCAGCCTGACCCGAGGATTGTTTTAACAAAACAAGTTACACGGTTCAGACTATGTCTAGTGTGAGTGAAGTAAGTATCTATGGACATTAATAATTTAACAAAGAAGTAAAGGTGCCACATGTATAAGTCAACATGAGGCGTATGAATGTTACAATATATGAACAATTTAGCATAGTCATCGTGTTAATATGCCATAATCTCAGGCATCAGTATTGTATGTAAAGCAATACAATACCAAAACAATTATCATATGTAAAGCAATTTGATAATATAAAGGAGTAAGATTAAAAGGCACATGTATTGTATGTAAAGCAATACAATACCAAAACAATTATCATATATAAAACAATATGATAATATAATACTGGGTTTCCAAATTAACTTAGGTAATATGCCAACCCTATTCAAATAAATAAGAGGGTAAAAAAAGAATTATGGGAACTACGGGATAAATATAATATGACTCATAACAGATACCACCAAAGGTCAAATGGTCTGCTACATTAGGCAATTTTGTCTCCCTTTAGTTTATTATTTTCCCCCTTCTTATTATTTTTATTTTTATTTCTTCTATGCAACACAATCATTACACTTTGTCTCTTATGAGATATTTATGATTTTTCCTCTTATTTAATTTGTTTCTAGAGATTTCACCAAAAATGCATACTTTTTTTTTTATTTTGTTTACATATTTTTTCTTTAATATAAAAGTTCTTTCTCTCTATTTTTTTTCTTCTTATGAAAAGAAAATGGACATAAAATTTTCTTTTTTTCCTTATACACACATTTTCAACATTATGTGAACTTCTCTTTTTTTTTCCAAATGCACACTTGAAAACTAACACACACATAAAAATGTTGTGTTATTTAAATTTCTCATACATAAAGGCAAAACTTCGTTATGTAATCGTAAAAAAAATCTTTTTCTTTTTTTTCTTTTAATACTGTTATTTAGTCAAAAACAAGAAACTTTATCATTGTTACATCCAAACGTGCAACATTTTACATCAACTATATACGCCCAATAATTCATAAAACATGCATTTTCCTCTCATCCCTAAAATATATGTTTTGCTTTTATCTATTTATTTATTTATTATTATATTTATTTTTCCTCTAAATTACCAAATCAATTAGTTGATTCCCAATTCAAGATCCCTAAGAAAGTGGGTTGTTACAAACATCTTGCAACCCAGGCTAAACATGATCGGCCCCTCACTTCGCATGAGAGTACCGAATATATCATTACCACGGTTGGGGGCCAGCCAACCGAACTGATAGCATACATACAAAAATTAAAATGGGACAAACCGAAGGCATTTGATTTCACCAGATCAGGTAATGATACAACCTTTTGATGGGTGCGACCCACATAGCCATGCGACCTACCCGATTTTATGCCATTTCCCAGTTGATGAGGCTAGAGGTTAAGCTTTCTGAACATCACATCTCCATTCACTTTGAATGCCACATCGTCAGATCCGCTGGATGTCACTTAATTGATTTCCACAAAAATACTCTGAATGTTAAGCTAAGAGAAGTGCGCACTTCTCCGCCACCAACAGAAATACGTTTGTAAATATTCAATGTACGTGACTTCTTTGGAAATACTCTGTCAGACACTCGTCCATACAAGTCATCCAGGAACAGGATGAACCGAAGGCACCATTCTACCACATCCTATAGGTATCACCCCAAGGATCAGTAGCGAGTAGTCCTTGCAATCCATAGATTCCAATCGCGATAGAATCACTGCCGAAATATCCCTGGCCGCTAAACCAGAAAAATTCAACCAGTGGTTCTTCCGTTTATGAAGATCCACGGTCTTCAATGCTCCGTATTCAATCAACATCTTTCACGTATTTGCTGGTCGGAATGGTTTTCGAATATGATTCGATTCCGGACTTTCCGTATCAACAATCGTATTTGGCCAGATTTTATAGTCGGTTATTTAACTATCAAATAAATAATCATGTGAATGAAATGAGTTTACTGATTTAGTACTCAACATTACTTGGCCTCTTTAATTAAACATCTATTAATTATATTCTTTAAATCTTCCAATATTTGGAGTTTATCTTTTACTTCTTATTATAAATAAGATTATTCTTAAAATAATTTCATTCACTAATAAAAATTTTGAATACTGCTTTTAATATCTTTTACGGAAATCATAACTTATGTTTCCCTCAATTATCTCTTGTTTATAAACTAATACCATTCTTGTATAATCGCGAAGTCGTTCAAGTTGGGGTATTTTATTTACCTCTCAGACCTTGACTAACAAATTCATATTTTCAGAATAGATAGAAGTTTGTTAGCTACACATTTTCCTTCGAAAACCTTATTTGATCTCAACAACGTTTATGTAATTAATTATTAAATAAACTATTATTTTACTTCTCTATTAATCTTTGATAATTCTTTCTAATATTATACTCGAGTTTCGATTCCATTATAAATAGAATCCTTTATAAAATTTCTCCAATATCTCTTTATAAATATTCTTCAACTTGTTTGCAATAACAATATTATATTTGTTTTAAAATCATATAAAACTCTCTTTATCAAATCAAATATACATATCTTTAGAAAACTTATATAAATACCTTTATAAATCTTACGATAATATCTTTTACAATTTTTATATTTTACATCTCGTCTGAATCCTTTTATTCATTTATATCAAAACAATTCAACTTATCACCTGTAACAAACGTTACAGTTTCCATTGCAAAAATTTTTATTTTCTTATTTATAATCTTTTCAAATCATTACGATAACTTATGCGTTGTCGAAAATCCCATAGCGATCCTTTTAAGGATCTGCAGTTATAAATCAAATAGTTCAATTTATTATTTGTAACAATTGTTACAAATTCATTTTCCAAAACTCTTGCTTCATTTACAAATTCTATTTGTAAATTATTATCAACAACTAACATTTCGATTACATTTAACTCTTAACTTCCATTTACAAAATCATTTGAAATCATTTACGATAACTTATATTCATTGCCATTTCTAAAACCTTTTAGTTAGCTATACTTTCAACTCTACTTAACATTTCGAACTTCGGAATATCACACTCCGAACCATGGAATAAATCTCACTTCGTTATTCATACCATTTCCCAATTTATAAATTCCCTTTTTCTAACTTCAAATATTAAGTAAATATTTGATTTAAGCTATCAAATTCGCTTAAAAATCCTTTTTATAACTTTGTTTTAATGTAAAACCCATTAACTCCTTTCACATTTCAATTTTATTTCATTTCAACTTTGATCACTTTTCAAATGAATTAAAACGTAATCTCCATAATTATTATTAATCAAAATAATAATTTACTTCAATTATTAACTACAGTAGCAGTAGTTAATTTCTTAATTAACTAAAATAAATAATAATTCTTTTTAAAATCTTATTAAAATTAAAATAATTAGAAATTAATTTAATAATTATTCTCAATTAAAAACAGTTGATTTAGTCAACTCAATACACGATTAATTCGCTAACCAATTAATTGGTCCTTCCTTTGAATTAATTAATATAATTAGTTTAAATAATTCCATTTAATTGTCACTTAGTAAAAAATAATTATCCAATTCTTAACCGTTAGGTTAATTTCAGTTCATTTGCTTATAAATCTGATTAACATCAGAATTTGCTTTACCAAATCATTTATAATTCCTTATAAGTTTAAATAATAAATAATAAATATTTATTTCATTTTACTAACTTTTATTCAAAATAATATGTTTCAAAAAAACCACCTTCAGTTATAAAATAAATTTTATAACTTCACTTCTATCGATTCACCTGACGGTAAAATCTATATTTATAAAACGATTGATTTATAGGCCATATACTACCAATTACTCAACCAATATCACCCATTGTTTTAAACAAAACAAATGTTGAATTTTAGGTCAACAGTTAACAAATCAAATCAATCATTCAATCAGAACAGTTCATATAATGATAATATGTAAATAAATAACCTTAAATATATTTGAGGAATCCCGTTGGATCTATCCAATCTTTTCTTCCCTGCATTCCATTATGTTATCTCAAATATTACCATTCAATTCAAATAAATGATGGTTTTAATAATAGTCAATAACGACAATTTGATATCAATCTATATATTTCACACGACCATAACAATTCAAACAATTCATTAAATTAAACATGTTTATTTTATAAACGTGACCAATAAGGTAAATTACCTTCATTGGGAGCAATCATTAAAATAACGATTTAGTATTTCACTGAAATTAAACAAACGTTTAATTTCATTAGTTCAATCAATATGTGAATATATATTTTACAAACAACAAACAGTCAACCATTTGCAACCATAGCACACAAAATAAAACCCGACATATATAAAATATATGTGGGAAAAACTGAATGAGTTTAACTGACCTTGATCTGATTTATCATTGAAACAGTTGGTTTTAATTAAATTAAACAGTTATTTTATTTAATTAAAAATTCCAGTTGATTCCAATCTTGTCCAGTTTTATTCCATGACGTAATGCTCGTCAACGCGATTCCCATGATACCTTGTTTGTCCGATTCTGATAAAATATGAATTTGTTATTAATATTTCCAGTTAATAAAATTTAAATAACAATTCCTTAATCACTAAATTTATTAATTACTTATGATTATGAGTTACAACAGCTGATGCAGTTTTGGTTCCTCATTTGTTTACTCCCTTCTGAATACGATGTTCTCATGATTCAGCACAAGTTAAAGATCATTCTAATATATGTTTAAATTAATTTTAACAATTTCCTTAATTATAATTTAATAAAACCAAATTACTTTTGTGACATGGTCGATAGTTTTCTGCTGCTTCCTCCTTTGATGTATTCAGGTCCATCTAATCCCTTTTGATCCTTCATGTTATTGTTTCTGTTCCAAAATTACACATACTGCTTCTGTTCAAGGCATAAAAGTGATACACGCGTTTTAGTAAAGAATTTTAGTTACTAATTATATCATTAATTTTTATAGGGCCGATTACTTGGAATTGGAGACACGACCGACATGTTTAAAAAAATAATGTGTCCATCCTTTTACTATTCCCTAACCGGTCCACTGTTGAATCTTTGTATGTCCTTTACTCCCTTCCTACTTGTTTATCACCGCTATACCCATACGTGCCAAACTTTCTGTATTGATCAAAATATGATCTGATTAACTATTAATTACTAGTAAAATCCTTAATTAATTATAATTATTAATAACCAAATTATGCTTATTAACTCATAAACTTGGTTGATTATCCTTACTGCTACTGTTATTGGTTAAATAGGAAAATTATCAGGGCCGACTCCTTATATTTTTGTCCTCTGGTTCCAATTGTTTCAGCACCCATTTCATTTTTGTATAACTTCCTTAATTTAGTAATAAATTAAGATAATTACATTCTTAACATAGCCCGCTTCAGGTCCAATATTATTCTCTATTCCATTCCTCTTCATATTCCAGGCATCACGCCCATGCTCGAATTCGAGAGTTTGCCCAATGTCTGCATGGTTACAAAACTTGACTTTAATTACTAACTTAATCAAGTTTTATTGTTAACCAATTTTCCTTATAAATAAATTAACGGCCAATTAAACCTTCGTTGTCCTGCTACTACTTCGTATTGTTCTTGAACCCTTCACGCACGAACAACCATCAGCCGCCCTCAACTCCGATCACCGGCAGGAGAATCCACGACTCCTGCTCCACGTGCCTCTTCCTGAACTATCCTCCCCACAAGCCTCAACATTTCCGGTGCCACTGTTCATCCGAAAAGTCACCACAAATGCCCCGCCTTTAGCCTCCATTTCCGGTCACTATCGCGCTTTAGATCCGAACATAGCAGGTCATTAGATAGCTCTCACCAAGATGAAGGAGATTCACGTTGAACGATTTCCAATTCGAGGTGTTGATTTAAAGAAAAAAAAGGGAGAAGATCTTCAGTTTTCGGCCATTGATAATAAATGGTGGCGGCTACTTCAATTGTTGACCACATGGGTTCCAGTTTGACGAAAATAAGGGTTTGGCTAAGACTATATATATATATTGTGGGATGGAAAAATATTATTAAAATATAAATAGAAACTTCATGATAAAGATCAAGTTAAAACGAGCTCATATGATCTCCGTTTTTGACCAAATAAGGTAATTCTAGCATAAAAAATATTCCGGACCCGATGGGACAGGTTTCATCGAATTCCGAGGTCGTTTCTGAAAAGTCCTTTATAATTATCGATGAACAATCAAACATTTAAAATTACTATAGTTACAGAAAAATCCAATAAATATGAGACCTTGACATTTTACTAGAGCTCTTCCTAACGGATCTAATGAATCTTGTTTGGTTAAATTTGGAGTTTTGTTTGACCAGTCATTTATTCGTTAAAAGTAACCCCTGTCTAAATAATCTGAACAATTAAACAGAAACGGAGATGTTTTTGGCGACCGAAGTCACATACGACATCAGTTTTCATGAAATTTGATTTTCTTACAATAGTCTAACGATACAGTTCCAATGAAACTAATTTCATTGAAAACTGAGACCGTTTGCAAAAATGGCTATTTTTAACACTTATATAATATTAATTAAATTTCCAAATAATCAAATAAAATAATAATAAATTATTTTTATCATATTTATCCAAACCAGATATATATCCAACTTCAAATATAATTTATACAACTCAAAATCATTAATTTTGAGTTAAACAATTTAAATTTCCCTTTTAAATATATTAAATAAACGTTATTATTTAATAACGATTTCCATAGCAACTATTTAAAAATTTGATTTGGACATAACTAACAATATATAACACAAAATCTAGATTTTCCTCTTCCATATGAAAATTATAATCAATTAGATTCCAACGTTTCTTGTTTTATAGAAATCCGACTTATAACGGATCCTGTATATTCAATTGAAGTTCAAAATTCAATATTACGGACTGCCATGCCATTTCTTGTTCAATTATAATTACGTATAAATTTAATGTTCAAACATCATTTTAAATAAACAAATTCAGTATTAAAATCCATTAATATAATAAATATAATATTTAAAATAACAAATTAAATTAAATATTTGACTACTAAAAATACGGGACATTATAATCCGCTTCTCCGAATCTTTGTCAATAACCACTTTCTCTTTCGGTATAACCCACCTTAAAAAACCACAACTTTTGCAGTTATTTTCCTTTTCATTTTCTTCCCAATATAGCATGTAGTCATTTGGACACGCATGTATTCTTCAGTAATCGAGGCCTAAATCTTTAATGATATTTTTGGTAGCATTAAAAGATAAAGGGATGTGGGCTTGTGGAAAAGCTTCTTTCATCAACTCTAATAAATCGCTGAATGCAGACTCAGTGATTCTATGTAGGCATTTTAAAGAATAAAGCCTGACAATGAAACTTAATCGCGAAAATTTAGTACACCCGGGATATATTGGTTGTTTTCCTCTTCAACACGTTGATGAAATTTTCTAGCATCAACATCTATTCCACTTGATCCTTCAGAAGACCCATCTTCATTGTTCTGCATATTTCCACAAGTACATTGCAACATCTCATCGAGATTATCTCCAAAATTTATTCTTGCTTCACAATCCATATCGTTATCGCTCCTTTGAGGATCTAAACAGGAAACCTCACAAATCCATTTCATGTACAATTCAGATGGACCATTCCAAATCAGATGGTTGTAGACTACTTCTTGACAATGACACTTGCGATTATGACATTTTTTGCAAGGACATGTAATTTCATAACCTACCGCAAATCTAGAAAAAGTATTTCGAATAAAAACAACTTATGTACCCTTCACTGAACTTAGGAAGTTCTGCCCATAGTTTTTCCTCGTCTTTCATTGAGTAATACCTTAAAGCAGTAAATTAGGCATAAGTAAAGCAGTACATTATGCAACACAACAATCAAATCAGAAAAAACTGAAATATACATTGAGTTATACCTTAAGCAACAGATTAAATCGAAGCCCTAGCTGAAATCTGAAACCCAAACGAGCCCCAATTGAAGACCTAATTGAAACACAGAAGCCCTAATTGAACTTGAACACGAACGTGCCCTAATCGAACCCCAATTAAGCTTTTAAACTTGAAATTTAGCCCTAATCGAACCTGAGAGTGAGTGTTTGAGAGGTTGAGCGGCGGAATATTTTATTAAATTTCAATTGAAACTTTCAATATTTTGTTTGTTTTTCCCCTTTGTTTTTGCTTCGCACCGTAAACATTAGTTCACATGTGAATTGCTAATCTGGACTAAACATTATTTCACACGGCTTGCTAACCTGGACCGTTGGATCGTGTTGAAGCGGATTAATAATTTTATTCACGCGGCTACTACAACATATATTGATATAAATGCTAACACATTTAAGCGTGCATTGCAATAGACAAAAAACAACATAGCAATGGTAACATTATAGCAAGAAACACCATGGATTTTCGTTGCGATAGGCCATTTATGGCGTAGTGTCTTCTGCAACAACAAGTTATACGGATTCTAGAATCTCTGCTACAACACCAACAATCACTTCTCTGTTCTTTAGACCTAGTCACAGCGAGTCTACGTTATTTTTAGATGTAAATATGTAAAAAGTAATCCTGACATGTTCATAATTTATATCTAAATCAGTGCCTGTTAATAACTTGAATCAGAACTAATCAGATCTGCTATTACTTATTCACCTAATCTACTGATTAGTTCTCATATGCCTATTTCTGATTATATTTTATATTTATAGGGAGATATTTTATAAGAAGGGGGGAAATAATAAACTAAAGGGAGATATTTTTAAAACAAATCATTTGATACTATAATAAGTGTATAGTGTCAAAACAATTTCAATCATAAATATCAATCATAGGCAGCATGAATGTCCCATACCACTATGTCGCCATACTCGGTTCTACAATTAAAACCGAAATACGCGTATTGGAAATTGGATTTCCGTCATGAGTCGAGGCAAGGGGCAAGCTCCTCTCCGCTTCGAGACACTCTAGCAAATGCTCAGGACTACACACTCTGGGCAGCCACTGGATCGGTTGGGTCGGTCCTCACTTACGTTAGAGGATTATTTATTCCTGAACAGACGTTTCCCGGTCCTTACAGACCTATAATCGAGGCGCCTCATTCCAACAACCACAAAGGTGAAAAGTATATAAATGTCAGCGCTGGTAAGTCACTGACACCACCAAAGCTAGAAAGAAACGTCGTGTTCTCCCAACGGTCCGTATCCCGTTTTTAACTCATACCGAGGTGTGAGGCTCGCGAATCCACGCTATACACAAAGCTGCCACGTAGGCCGTGCTTTGATCATCAACCACAAGACTTTGCTTTTCAACAGAAGCCTTGATCCATGCAACTCAGCGTGCCACATAGGCAATTCATGCTATGCGATTGATATCTATCGATATATAACCTCTAAGCTCGTACGTCTCAGAGAAGGGCATTAAGCAAGAGAATAAATTCTCCGCCGCCAAACAGATATATATTTAACAGAAATCAATCAACACAGAATAAAATCCAATGTCAGGCACACAATCCATTTACAAGTTCGTTCTGGATCTGAACGAAACCGGAGGCACTTTCCTCGCATATCCATCGATCTCCAAGTACGTATGGACGACCACCAACTGATTCCCTCATCTTGGGTGTACAGCCCAATCAAGATCATCAGTAATCACCCAAACGATGTAAAGACTTCCGGTCTTCAACCACCATCTTCATCTTCGACATATTATTGAATCGGTTATTCAGAATGGGTATAAACTCGGCCTTTCCGAACAACCCTCGTATACTAAAAACAAATGTTACACAAACACAACATACGCCTCATTCCAATTCATTAGTCACTAACCGTAAATCAGTAAGAGAGCAATTCCCCGAATATTAACCCCGAAGGCCGAAACCAACATCAGATCGATACCCAGGAAACCATTCTTCTTAACTAACCTACAGTTAGTTTCTAAATCTCAATTCTTAGGGAAAGGTTCCCATTAATTTTATCCAAGATAAATTCTTTAAAATTTATTCTTTAATCTTCCTTTGGATGTCATTTCAAACCAAATTATGGTTTTCTAAACTAGTCGAGATTAGCGAACCACACCGAAGTAATTATTTATTTTATTTCCCAATCCCAACCTATTCATCCCATGAAGCAAAACTGGTAATACTCCATATCTAACACCGTGGTGTTATCGGTAAAATTAATTACCATTTCACGTTCAAATCTAATTAAAGATTTAACTATCGCTTTGGAGCAAAACTGGTAATACTCCATCCTCGCTCACTTTCTAAATTTGATAATTTAAATTATCAATTCACATTTCAATTTAATTGCAGATTCATTAAAACTCCTTTTACTGGGTTAAAGAACTAGTGTCATTTGAAACACAGTTCACGATAAACCCAAATCACATTCTATTTATTATCGGGTTAAAGAACTAGTGTTATTTAAAACACAGTTCACGATAAACCCATGAATCAATTCTATTTATACCCATTTCAAATCCAATTTATTTATTTAAAAGTAAATGGGTTTTAATTTCATTTCAAAACTAGTTCATTTCGATAAAAATCTATTTTTATCTTTTCAAATATGGAGTTTTTCATCCCAATTCTTCACAAATCATTTCTTATGATTTTACACAAATTATTTATATTTTTAATAATTTTATCAAGGCCCGTACAGTCGATTTCCATCAACGGCCATCGAACTGCACTTACAGCGACCTTTTCCAAACTTGATTTGGACGTATCTCCAAATCCAACCGTTAGATTTCAAATTTTTAATATTCGTTAGAAATCTCTTTTCGATACGAGCCCATCGGTTCCGGTTTTAGGAGAATCCGACAGTCGGATCTCCCCTAATGTCCGTTTGAAATAAATGGTCGAAATTCACGAACTGCCGCGGCGCGTTCTATTCAGGCCATTATATTATATATATAATATATATATATATATATATAATATATATTTCGTCGATTCCTATTTAAAACGAAGTTTATAAATAGTTTTGAATTCGTTTCAAAAACAATTTCAAACTTTATTTCAAATTCAAATCGAAATTGAATTTTCTATTATAAATCCTTTTTACTTTCATTTCTATTTGATTTCAATTCAAATCGATTTTAATTCGATTCGAATTCATTTTTCTTTTCAAATCAATTCGATTCGAATTCGTTTTCTATTCAAATCAATTCGATTCAAATCGATTTCAGACCCAGAACAAACTTGTAAATGGATTGTGTGTCTGACATTGGATTTTATTCTGTGTTGATTGATTTCTGTTAAATATATATCTGTTTGGCGGCGGAGAATTTATTCTCTTGCTTAACGCCCTTCTCTGAGACGTACGAGCTTAGAGGTTATATATCGATAGATATCAATCGCATAGCATGAATTGCCTATGTGGCACACTGAGTTGCATGGATCAAGGCTTCTGTTGAAAAGCAAAGTCTTGTGGTTGATGATCAAAGCACGGCCTACGTGGCAGCTTTGTGTATAGCGTGGATTCGCGAGCCTCACACCTCGGTATGAGTTAAAAACGGGATACGGACCGTTGGGAGAACACGACGTTTCTTTCTAGCTTTGGTGGTGTCAGTGACTTACCAGCCCTGACATTTATATACTTTTCACCTTTGTGGTTGTTGGAATGAGGCGCCTCGATTATAGGTCTGTAAGGACCGGGAAATGTGTGTTCAGGAATAAATAATCCTCTAACGTAAGTGAGGACCGGCCCAACCGATCCAGTGGCTGCCCAGAGTGTGTAGTCCTGAGCATTTGCTAGAGTGTCTCGAAGCGGAGAGGAGCTTGCCCCTTGCCTCGACTCATGACGGAAATACAATTTCCAATACGCGTATTTCGGTTTTAATTGTAGAACCTAGTATGGAGACATAGTGGTATGGGACATTCATGCCGCCTATGATTGATATTTATGATTGAAATTGTTTTGACACTATACACTTATTATAGTATCAAATGATTTGTTTTAAACGTACCAAGCATGTTTGGCTGTTATAAGGTAAAACCCCATCCTCCGGCTTGCGTTGCATTGTGTGATGGGACCTGGGTCTTATAATAGCTTCATTTTTCGAAAAAGCATTACGTTGTTTATCCTATGCACTGGTATTCTTGGGAGGAAACCCGTTCCGTGTTATACGGCGTGGTCCCTTGAATTACTCTCTTTTAAAGTAAAGTTTTAAATAACTGTTTTAGTTCTCACACCAGTCACATGACTGACCTGGAGTTTATTGTTTTAACCTAAACTCTGGGTGCCCCTATTTTCTATACGGGCAGCTAGTAGTTTTGGTTTTGCAGATTTATATTCACAGGATCCTGATTTACAGCTGGAATGATGCTCGGAAAGCTCTGTATCCGTGTATCACCTTCAGTTGTGCTTTGTATTATTTTTCCGCTGCTATGTAATTTATTGTAATCTCTGATGTTTATCGAATGTACTTTATTCATTTATACTCTGTATATTCTTGTATTCTGATGGAATTGTTGTAATAACAATGAAATGTTCTTCTGTTTGTGTTCTGATTTGTCCTGTTCTCAAACGATCAGGGGTTTCGAACGGTCTAGATCGGTTTAACGACTGATTCAGATCGAGCGAAATTCCCGGCCGTCACATTCACGTTAAAAATTATATTTTTAACGACCAAATTATTTTATTCAACCTATGAATATTCTATTCGGTTCATTTATTCAATAAAATGATATTTTTATTTTTCTAACTTATTTTAGAAAATTTCGGCGACATAACGGCACGATACTAGAAATGGGACAAGGCCTAGCCTTATCCCCGTTCTAGTGAAGGCCCACACCATTCACACATCAATCAAATCCATTCCATTTCACCAAACAATTCACTTCAGACCAAATAATATAACCAACTACACAACCAAACAATTAAACAAACAAGCCATCCATGGTCTGTGGATGACGGGTGTCGGGTGCTACTAAGCACCGTCTGCATCCTAGTATATATATATATATATATATATATATATATATATATATATAACTAGAAAAGAAATTGAAGAGTGAGAAATTCTCACCGATAGCTATCCAATACCACGGCTCTTCATTGATAGAAATCTTCATCGTTCTCGCCTTTTTATCACCTTCGTTGCCCGTATTCTCTACATATGTAAAAATCGAATTTTTACTTCGTTATTCAATATATAAAAATCGAATTTTCACTTTGTTATTCAATATATAAAAATCGAATTTTCACCTTGCTATTCAATATATAAAAATCTAATCTTTTCTATTTTAAAAATCTAATCTTTTCTATTAATGAAAATCTTGCCTTTAACCACTTAAAAATCTCGTCTTTAACCATTGAAAAATATAAGCTTTATATAAATCAAAATCAAAAATTTATAAATTAAAAATCAAAACTTCGTTTTATATTTGAAAAACAATGCATAGTCTTATTCATAAAAATCAAGTTTCTCTTTTTTTTTTGTTGATTTACCTAACTAAACATTCAAAATAAACAAAAACAAACAGAATAAAACTTACACTGTTTTCAGCCAGAGCGAGGGGGGAGGGGCTGTTGTTCGAACGGAGGGAGAGGGGTTGCTGCGTCGGGTGTTGGAGCTGCAGGGGGCACCGGAGTTGGTCAGGCGGAGGCGGCTGTCGGCGGTGGGGGGAAGGTGGAAGCGGCGGATTCGATTTAGGGGTTAGGGTTTGGTGTTCTTCGGTGGAGGGAGGGTGCGTGGGGAGGTACGGTTGTGGAAGGGGGTGCGGTGACCCACTTGAGCGGCGGCGAGGTGGGGTACGAGATCGTCGGTGGCGGAGCGACGCGGTGGCTGGCCAGGAGGTGGGCGACGCGATTGGATCAGGTTTTTTTTTCTGAATTAATGAAAACGAGAAGGGGAGGGCCAGAAAGAATATAGAGAGGGAAAAAGGGGGGGCTTTTATTTTATTATTTTAATTATTTTAATTGCAAAAAGTTGACTTTTACATACGACCACAAAACGAGGCCCACCGATTGTCGTCCATAGCGTTTTACCCCCATTCCGAACAAAATGGGATATGTATCGTAGGCTGATTCGATCGTTACAATCAGTTTCCGTTAAAATTAACATATAACTCTATATATTGAATTTGAACGTGCATTTCAATTTACCGGGGTCACATACTAACTAGAAAAATTCCAGAAAAATATTTTCTAGCTTCGTATTGACGATACAGTCCTAGCAAAACTAGTTTCGTCGAATTCTGAGACCGCTGGAAAAATGGCCAATTTCCAGTCGATTAAAATCAACTGAAACTGGTCAAACGCGTTTTCCTTTGCCACGCTCACATATTGATTCGAAAAATTATGAAATTTGGAATCTAGCAATAACTTGACACTGCGGATCCAACAAAAGAGGTTTCGTCGAAATCCGATGTCGTTTGCAAAATTCCCATTTTTAAGGGCCTGAATTCCATAGCGACTATTCAGAATTTTCAACTGGACATATCTTTTGATTCCCGTTATGAAATTTCGATTGGTCGGATTCGTTGGAAAGATATTATCAAATAGATCCTATTATTTTTGGTTTCACTAAAATCCGGATTGTTTTGCACCCGGTATATTCAATTGAAGTTTGAAATCGAATTATCGAACTACCGCGCCATCTTCAATTCTATTTATAATTATATATAATTATTTATATTCTAACAACGACGTATATAATATATACGTTCTATTTATATTCAAAATAAATTTCTCGTTGATATTATTTAAAATAATTCATTTTAAATATTCAAAATTCGTTAAAATTGCCAAAATAAAAATTTTAAACTGGCTCAGATTTTCCGGGTTATTACAGTTCTCTTCCTCGTCATGTTGGATTGGTTAAGCGTTATCCAGCAGTTTACGTTGACTTAACCTACCCATATATCATGTCATATTGGTTAAATGTTATCTAGCGGTTCATGTTGACTTAACCCACCCCTACGTCATGTCAAACTGGTTAAGTGTTCCTTAACCTTACTCGTTTGTCAGGTTATACAGGTTAAGTGTCTCTCATTAACTTAACCCTGTTTGTTTATCTTGCTTTAACAGCTAAGTGTTCTAAGTTTACTTAACCCCACCGTCTAGTCTAGTTAGCATGTTATAATGGTTAAACATTTACTTAACCTTACCCGCTTGTCTAGTTTACATGTTATAATGGTTAATTGTTTCCTTAGTTACTTAACCCCCACAAATCTTGCCTTGTTAACATGTTAAGTTGGTTAAGTGTCCAAATTAACTTAACCCCTATCAATCCTGTCTATTTAACATGTTGAATTGGCTAGGTGTTTTCTCAATTACTTAACCCCACCCTTCTTGTCTTTTTTAACATGTTAAATTAGTTAAGTGTTACCTTAATTACTTAACCTCACATTTTCTAGCTTGATTGTCCATGTGCTTTAATTAGTTAATTAGAGCACCAACCACTCACATTAGACAGGTATTGTTGTGGTTACTGGATGTGCTAGTCGGTTCCAGGCAAATTTACACCACAACTCAGTCTAACCTCGGGTCTTTCTGGGCTTGATGCACTAACCACCTACATTAGACAGGTATTGTTGTGGTCACTCGATGTGCCAGTCGGTTCCAGGCAGTTTTACACCACAACTCAGTCTAACCACGGGTTAGGCATATTCATCTTTTACTAAACTTACATATTTACTATTTATGTAAATTGTTCGTTAATCAATTTTAGCCTAGATCATATTTATTTGTCATGCAAATTAACATACCTATATTCTATGCCCAACACTTGATTTACCAATCAATTAGCCCAACTTGCGGTTATACCAATTTAGATTTAATATTCCCCTTTTCAGTTCATGCCCAATCTAGATTAATATTCCAATTTACGGTTCATGTCAAAACTAGATTTAATATTCTAGTTTACCGTTTATGTCCAAAACTTGGTTTACACGCCAATTACACACTTTGCGGCCAATTAAATTTATCAATTTATGCCCAAGTCTAATATGCATGTAAATCATTCACTATTATAGCCAATTTAGATTATGCTAACATATATATTATGCCAAATTGACTTAATTAAGCTACGCCCAATCCCCGCATCATAATCGTACGTATAACATGATTTCACAAGTTATCTAAGTACTCATGAAATGACACTAATCAAAAGGAATAGGGGATAAGCACAAGAAGAATAGGTATGCAAAAATAATGGCTCTAACAGGTTAGATGTACATAATAGTGAATAGGAATAAACTAGCCAAGTTGCACACTAAATATGAGATCCAACATAATCAAGGGAATAGGCATAGGTGATATGATCCAACATAATGCCAGTTCAAGGTACAACAGATCGGTTTATTGTAACAATGGGAATAAGCATAAGCAACTAACTACAATAGTTATAGGCAATTAACCACAATAGTCATGGGCGACTAGTCACAATATTTCCTTAATCAATGTCATAGGCAATAGTCTCATAGTTATGAATCATAATCGTTGGCAATAATTTCATAGGCAACAGTTCATGGCCATAGTCTTAGGCAAAGGTCTCATAGTCATAGTCATTGGCAATAGCATCATAGGAAACAGTTTCATAGTCATAGTCTTAGGCAAAAGTCTCATAGTCATAGTCGTAAATCAAATCCAAAGGCATAGATAACTTTCGATTTGACATAAGCTTGAATCAAAGATAATTAACTTGCAAATTGGTATAGTTCTATATTTTGATTCATTACATTCACGATTCCAATTACACGTTCAAATCTAAGGAATAACTGAACTTACAAAGAAGGAATTCTTGATTTCTGGATTCTGAATTCTGAAGTTGGTATGCTGCCATTGATGTAGATCGTTTTTCTTATAATTCAGATTTGATTCACTTCGTAGCTTTCTAGTTTTCTTTTTAGTTGAAAGAGAATGGTGGCTATCCTAGGTTGAGTATGGTGGTATAATGACTCTTAGAATGAATTAGTGTGATTTTAGGGTTGAGAATTAGGTTGTTTATATAGAATTTCAATTTAATTAGAGCCGTCGGATGAACCTAGGGTTAACCACAACCATTCAGTCAGGATAGGGTGACTCCTCAGCCCTAATGACTCAGCAAGGATCCAGAAAGGACTCAGCAATGAGTCACAGTATGGATCAGAACACACCAGAAAGCTGTGCTGGCTTTCAGCCCGACCTGGGCGCACTTGGCAGGTGCACCAGTGCAATTTTTGTACTGGCGCACTTCCCAAGTGCGCCAGTGCAATTATATTTTTTTTCTTTTCTCTTCTTCTGGTTTTTTTCCTAACTTCATTCGTCCATATCTTCTTCATATGGTGGCCGATTTGCGCAAACTCGGACTCTATCTCAAGCAGAATTCCGAGACGAACGCAATGGCATAACCCGTTTCCCTTAATTCTCGCATTTGGAATTAATTATTCTTTTATTATATCTTATGTCCCGATTTAAAATTGCGGGGTGTTACATTCTCCCCTCCTTAAAGGATTTCGTCCCCAATATCTCTAAGTTAAGAAAAATGCATATCCTATCGTCCAACATTCATGCACTCAACCATTCAATCACTGGCGTCCATTGTCCTTAAAAGATTTCTAATTCTTTCATGATCATATGCATAGTGTGTGTACATGTCCTTATCTAATGCAAAATCAGGCGGTCTACTGATTCAGTTGACCTCCTTAGTGCGGATTATGTTAGTGCCATGTGTCCAATATGTATGCAATTCTAATGATACATATTATTTCTATATGAGTGCACAACCATTCACTCAAATGCAACGTCCACAAGATAACACATCAAGTTTAATCCATATACAAATACATATATGCAAATGCAATATGAAAGCGACTGAGCTGATCTAGTGCCTAATGTGTGCATATGCATCCACGATCAACCACTAGCAACCACTTGCAACGATCAATCATAACATGTTTAAAACACATGTTTACATCCATTGGCTTCTACCTAAGAATCGAAGATATTATTTGGAGGATATACCTTAAAAGATAAAGACTAGCATGCAAATAAAATTTACAAAAGAGGAATCAATGATACATCCTTAAAAAGGCTATGATGCGTGTATCTAGTCTTCATTCTTCTAAGTCGCATCTTCTTGAGCTTCACTCCACTGTACCTTATGTGATGATCCCAAAATCCGTGTGACGGTATTAAGGATAATCATTGGAATATAACACATCAATCATCATAGCAGAGTACAGATAATAGCAAAAACAATAAATAGAATAATTTTACATAGATATGACAGCGGAATCATAATATGTAACAACATCAGAATAGCACAACGTAGGGTATAACTTAGTAAATAAAAGGGGGAAATGATCAGTCACCATTGCCAGAGGCGGAATATATACATACTGTGAGACATAGTAAGTGTATCAGTCTACATCGCCGAAGGCGGTACATATACATACGATAATAAGTACTGGATGTAAAACAGTCTGCATCGCCCGTGGCGGAATCATAATATAAATACAATAATGGCGGAAAATGTTAAAGTCATCTCGGTGAAGTCAGCCTTGCCATGAGCCAAAATTGCACTCCATACTACAGTGCTGAGCCAAAACAACCTGTCACCTATGAACTAGGCTGCCCGTGTGAAAATAAGGGCACCCGCGTTTGCAAAGTGAAACAAACAACGAGTCAGTCATGGGGATTGGTGTGAGAAATCTATTTAACAGTTAAACAACAGTAATAAGAAAATCATAGGACCACGCCAGTTTCGCCGAACGGGTTTACTCCAATGATTGCTGGTGCATTTAAAACAAAGTAAATTCTTTAAAACAACGCAATGCTTTTAGAAAGAATGTAGCCATTATAAGACTCAAGTCCCATCATACAATGCAACCCAAGCCAGAGGATAGAGTTTTACCTTATAATGGCCAAATATGCTTAATACGTGTAAAGCAAAATCATTTGATATTATTACTAGTGCATATATGTTTCAAAAACGAATGGCATCATAAATATCAATCATAGGTGGCATAGCTACCATATACTATGTCGCCATACTAGTTCTATAATCAAATCCGTTATTTCGTATTGGAAATTGGATTTCTGTCATGAGTCGAGGCAAGGGGCAAGCTCCTCTCTGCTTCGAGGCACTCTAGCAAATGCCTCAGGACTACACACTCTGGGTAACCCTTGGATCTTCAGGGCCGGTCCTCTCTTACGTTTGAGGATTGGCAATTCCTGAACACACGTTTCCCGGTCCTTACAGACCTAATATCGAGGCGCCTCGCATTCCAACAACCACATAGGTGAAAAGTTGATATAAATGTCAGGGCTGGTAGGTCACTGACACCACCATAGCTAGAAAGAAACGTCGTGCTCTCCCTGCAGTCCTTATCCCGTTTTTAACTGATACCGAGGTGTGAGGCTCGCGAATCCACGCTATACACAAAGCCAGGCCACGTAGGCCGTGCTTTGATCATCAAACACAAGACTTTGCTTTCCAACAGAAGCCTTGATCACAGCATCTTGGCATACCACATAGGCAATCCACTCCATACGACTGATTTCCATCGATATATAACCTCTGAGCTCGTACGTCTCAGAGAAGGGCGTTAAGCAAAAGAATAAATTAACAGAGATCAATCAGTATAGAACAAAATCCAATGTCAGACACACAGTCCATTTACAAGTCCGTTCTGGGTCTGAACGAAACCGGAGGCGTCAATTCCTCATATATCCGTACAATCAACACATACGTCCAGATGGCTACTACTTCCGTTCCTTCACGGTAGCACTCCAATCAGGAACCTCAGCAACGCCCATCCAACCGATACGAAGATCGTCGGTCTTGAATCGTCTTTGTATTTTCCAATTCGAATCGTTCGATCAATTATTTGAAATGAGGGTTAGCTCGACCTTTGCAGATAATTTACGTAATTAGAATTCAAATCAATTCTTACCATGGTTATATTATTCGACATTCATATTTCAGTTCTTTAGTATTATTTTCCTGTCAAACACATACAACCATCAAAAGCAGATCAAGCCAAACTGGTTTATTTCCAATCCATGTTGCTTATAATATTTTATAACGATTTTTCGCCATTTTTATTTATTTAAAAATGTCCATATTTAATTGAACGACGTTTCAGGTCGTGCCGTGGCACTGACGCTGTTTTTCTCCTAATTTGTTTTACACATATCGGAAAATCTAACTGTTGGATTTCTACAAAGTCTATATCACTAGGAAGATATTCCCAAAGCGCACCCAACGGTTCCAGTTTCGTGAAAATCCGAAGGTCGGATCTTCCACACTAGTCGTTTGAAGTTACGGTTTCGAAATTCGAACTATAGCGTCGTTATTCGATTTAATTTAGTTATATTTATATTTATATATAAATATAAACGATTCTGGCATTGATTTTCTTCAGATTTGAATTAAACATTCCAGACAATCCAACTGTTGGATTTTTACATAATTGGTGCCATTGGAAAGATATTTCCCGGGCGAACCCAACGGTTGCGGTTTCGGGAAAATCCGATTGTGACGGCCCGCCCCGCACCAGCCTGCATTTCCTCCGAAAGTGCGCTGTACACATGCCCGACTAGCACGGGACGGCCGTCGGAAGAAAGGAAAGAAGGGAATTAACTAACGAGGAACCTGTAGAATGTCTCACAGCGCATAGGATAAAATATAATAACAACATACTTGACATAAAACAGGTGAGACAGTGCATAAGCTGAAAATAAACTAACATAGCAGCGGAAAATCCAAATACAGCTTATGATCCAAAGCCAACATTATTACAACTTTTCTAACTGTCTCCAAAAACAAAAGCAAGATAAAGGAGGTACACTACTAATGCCCAAGTAGCGACCACCAACGACATAGGGAGAATATCTGTATATCATACGTGGAAGCCTCCTGCTCGCCTCCGAATCAGCTACTCGCGCATCACTAGCTAACCTGTCTCTAGTCTGCTCGTGTGAGCACCCAGAGTAATAAGAGGAGACATAAAACTCTGGGTCAGACATAAAGCCTGGTATGAGCGATAAGCATCTAAACAGAATAATAAAAGGTATAATCCAATCATACATGAACCTGGACCTGCAACCAAAGAGTTAGCACTACATACCATACAATACTCTAAGGTGCCACTAACATACTGTGTAAGAGATACGGGGGTGGGGGCATGCATGTCATAGTGGTGTCAAACAATCAAGCATAGCAATCATCCTCACATCCCTCACTCAGTGCGTAAAGCATATGATATCCACTAATTTGGTCACCTAATACTTTGGGCCATGACGGAATCCAATCCCATGTAACTATCACTACAAGCCCACTACCATCTCTCAGTGGTGAACCAAAGTTATGAATACCGACAACCCCTTTGCACACGTCCCGCAGCAAAGCCCAACCATGAAGTGAACTCATTGGTTCCCAAATGGATCCTGAGCTCTAACTTCCATTTGGACTACCTTTGCATCTCGAGTTATTGGTTAATACTAGGTCGGGTCGGATTCCCCTTCAAGTCATCGGTTCGGGTCGGGTTCACTCCGTTGCGTCAGTTTATGGTCCTCCTCTGGTACGGTTCGGTTCGGGTCCACTCCATCGCGTCGGTTCGGGTCGGGTGTCTCGCTTCGGGTCGGGTCGGGTGTCTCACTTCGGGTTGGGTCGGGTGCCATCTCCCATCCAGCTCATGCTTCCGCTCCGATCAGCTCCCTCGTTCTCCATTTACTCCGATCCGATCCTCCTTCTTTAGCCGATCCGATCTTTCTCCTTTAGCCGATTCGATCCCCCTCCTTTATCCGATCCGATCCCAATATTGCTAGCATGGCCTTCCTTTTTGCCAGATTTCTCAAGTGTCAAGTTCCGATCCGATCGAATCCCTTGCCCAGTTCACTTATCCGATCCGAGCCCCCATATCCGATCCGATCCGAAACCCTGCACAACTTTCTACAACTTTTTCCAGCAACTTGTTTACGCCATTCGACAACGTTTTCGACCAATCTAACTATTCTAATCAACCACAAAATAGTTCATATAGCCATAGCAACAAATAGAAATGACCATAAACACCAAAACATCATCCATAACATGTAAAACGGATCAAATATACCCAAAACCCCATAATTTCCCTTAAGCATGTTTAAGCAAAACTAATCATAGGGTTAACAAAACTTAACCAAATTAAACTAAATTTCTACCAGAGGCATAAAATATTATTTTCGAATTTATAGATATTTTTCCAGAATTTATTAGTGTATAAATTCGCTAATCTTCACTAATTACCCTTAATTAACTGTAATTAGTGTCAAAACAATGCTAATCACTCACCTTGGCCACAAATAAATTTCTCAGTACTGAAACCTTGCTGATTTGGGTGAATACTGGTGTTTAACAGCAGCTCTAACCTTGCTTTCGTGTTTCCTCTCCTTAATTTGATGTAGATTAAGCCAAAACTTGATTAGAAAGTGATTAGAAGGTGATTTGGGTGTTGGAGGCCATTGCTAGAGTTCCAAGAATGAAAGTGGCGGCTGAAAGAAATGTTTTCTAACCCTAATCAGCCCCTATACATCTCCAATCCCGAAATCCCCTTTGGGCCTAGCTGCTAATTACCCGATTAAGCCCAATTAAGTTGTTTTTCACTATCTGAAACTTGTTTTAGCCATATCTCCCAAACGGTGAGTCCGTTTGGCTAATGTGACCACTCTACCGAATTGTAAACCATCATCCGGAGCCAATGAAAGTGGTTTAAGGTCAAAATTCCTTTCCAGTCAAAAGTTATGGCCAAAACAGTACCAACTAGGGGTAAAATGGTCATTTAAAAATCGACAAAAATCATGAACATGGGAAATGACCCCAGTAGTCGTCTCCCAAATTTACAAGACCATACGACTTCGTATGTGAAAGAAATAAATATTCTACGATCTTTCGATGCGTAGAATGCGGGTTGTTACATTCTTCCCCCCTTAAGAAATTTCACCCCCAAAATTCCCTAACCAAAACACACAAAGGGTTCCACATGCCTATCAACCGTAAAACAACAATCATCATGCAAAACAAGTCTATCCTAGCATGCGGTTTACTAACAAGGGAAGGAACTATCACTACCAAAACCTTACTAGGCAAAGAGTTCTGGATACTTCTTCCTTATATCCTCCTCTGTTTCCCAAGTACAGTCTTTTTCATTCTCACCCCACTGGACTTTGACTAGTTTCACCGCCTTCCTTCGAAGCTGCTTCGTATCGTTCCCAATAATACGCATAGACATGCGGTTCCCAACCGCCTCAAGTTCAACTTCGATATTATCCAACTGATCAGGTGAAATAGCCACACTAGGGTCGTGCACGAATTTCCTTAACTGGGAAACATGAAATACGTTATGAACTCCCGCCATCTTGTCAGGTAGCTCTACTTCATACGCCAAATTCCCAACTTGCTCGAGGACTGGGAATGGGCCAACAAATCTTGGTGCTAACTTACCTCTCCAACCCATCCGAATCACATTCTCAATGGAGAGATCTTGACGAACACGAAGTCGTCAACGAAGAATTCCAAATCTTTTCGTCTCTTATCGAGATAAGTCTCCTGCCTATCTTGGGTATCCTTTATTCTCTAATATAAAATTCACTCAAATACCATCATGACCTGACCTAGTCCTTGGTAAACCATCAATGAAATCCATTGAGACTTGTTTCCAACGGTTGTGACAAACCACTAAGTTTCCTTTGCTCAGCTTTAACTAACTGGAAATTCATGCATTTGGACATAAACTTCCCAGCGTCTTTCTTTATCCTTTCCCAGTAGTAGGTCTAATCCATGTCTCAATACATTTTGTTACCACCGGGATTCATAGTCAATTTCGAGCAATGATATGCTCTAAGCATTTCATCTCTCAGTCCATCTACGTTGGGTACAACTATTCCCTTATTCTTTCGAAGCCACCCTTCTCGATCAAATCCTTACTTGATCATTCTCTTTCCATCGATACCCATCGCTACCCTAGAGATGGTTTCCAATAGATTAGGATCGTCCTTCTAACTGGAACCAATCCACTCAATCAAAATCGATCTAATCGTCAAGCTTACTAGTATTTCTGAATCCAATTCACTCTTGGGCCCGAAATCATATCCTGTGATATACTTTAGTTGCTTCCATCCTAGAGACAAAACCCCTAAACTGGCATGTCTCCTACTCAATGCAACTATTACCGCGCCTAAATCCTTTACTATGATCACTCTGCTCCATGGAGTCATGGCGGCTCCACTGCACTGATCCATAGCCACTAGTCCTTTGCTATGTCCACTTTGCCCCTCGAGTCATGACGACTCTACTACACTGGCTCATAGTTCTACTACAATCACTTTGTTCCCCATCGCTGGAACCCTACAGGTGATATTCTACTCAAAGGAAGAAAAATAGGAACAACATAGCAACCATAACATCCATCAAACAAGTCCTACCTATCACCTGCTAAATTCATAAACACATCGACACCTACATGATTGGTCTAAACAATCCCGATATGTCGATTCTAGTATGTCTTGTCTAACCAACATCAATAACTAATGGAAGCCCAGCCTCCATACATATACCGATGCCTACTTGACTGGTCTAACCAATCCCAGGACAATGGAAGCCCCGGCTCCCTATGGACTACCGTACATCCAACGTACGTTTATCCTCCAAGGATAATTAAACTAATGGAAGCCCAGCCTCCAATCGGACTACCGTACGTCCAACGTACGTTTATCCTCCAAGGATAACTAGATCACGTCCAACGGATCCAAGGTAACGGGCGTCCCCAGATACCCCTGCTTTTAGTCCTCCTAAAATACTTGAGTCCAACCCAAGTCTATCCATTATCTTGCTGCCCTCTCGAGTCCAACTCGAGCTGAATCCAATTCCTTGCAGCCTTCTGGAGTCCAACTCGAGTCAATCTATAACTCAGACCCAGTCTTGAGTATCCATTAGTGACAAACTCTAGTCCAACGTGAGTCGTCTCCCCATTCGTTGCATCTCCAAGATCAACGAACACCCATTTACTTTTACGAGTTCAAGTCCAACTGGAATCGCCCTAATCTTCGTTGTATCTTCCATGATCAACGAACACATCCTATTCCTTCAAAGTTCTACTATCCAATAGAGAACATCAACAAAGGGTCCTAAACAATCCATTACATTGCATCTTTCCCGAGTCCCACTCGAGCAATCTCATAACCCTATCGAGTCTAACTCTGGGCAGTCTATACCATTGAACAGTCTCATCATGTTCCGTCTGCCCATCACTCCTCGAGTAAACCAAGATATCATCCAATGAAAAATCACAACAACTATTTACCCCTCACGCAAACCATCCTAGCCGAAATCGTCATTCCCCAAGCACAAGCCCCAAAGGCCTAAACCAATATCAGACAAGCACCCAAGGAACATCTCCTCCGAGTTCGGACAATCCACATGAGGTGATACTAGCAAAACAATCTAGCACTGGAGTACTCATTTGCCTCCCAGAGACAACTAGAACTTATTACAACGATAACCTCTTAGCTTCCTTAACTCCAGTTACTATCGCCATCACTAGGTAGGTACCTAATACCACCCTATTCCTTTGGAGTAGATCAACTCCCCAAAATAATGCTAAACCCAGTAAATCCCAAAACAAAGCAATCACAAGGAAACAAACATCCATGACTCGATAAGACCACATTAACAAATCATGCCAAAACTAGTCGAACCACCAATCGGGTTCGTCACTACTAAAGGTCTATCGACTAACTCAGGTTTGTTAAACAAAACCCGATCAAAACATCTTAAATAGAAAGCATACCTCGAATAACGACACCTTTTCCTTCTGCGCCGCAGTTGGGGCACTTGACGAAGAAGGAACAACGTTGATAGCATACGCTTTCACAATCTACTTCTCCCTAGGAGGTTGTGGGCAATCATCCTTGTGATGTCCCGCCTGGCCGCAGTTAAAGCACTTCCTTTCCCCAGGCTTTTCTCGACAATCTCTGGCATAGTGGCCCTTCTTTCCACAACTAAAGCATTCGCCATCTTTCTTATTTTTCTTATTCTAACCATCCTTGGTCGGGTTCTGCTTCCTCTTGCTCTGAGAATTCTTCTTGCCTTCACCGCCTGCTTGGGGCTTTGGCTCCTCTACAGATGCCGTAGCAACCTCAGTCTTCGACTTAGGGAAAAGGCTCTCTGACCTTAATGCCTTTCCTATAATAGACTCGAACGTCTCATCAATATGGTTTATAAGTCTTTCCCCCAAGTACCCATCCAAGCCAGTTACGAACTTCTCGTTCTTCTTTTCGACTGTATCGATAAGGGACAATCCATATTTCGATAGAGTGTCAAATTTAGCGATATACTCCGAGACTGCTCTACCATTCTGCTTAAGCTCCAAGAACTTCCTGAACAGTTCCGATTTATGAGCAGCTGGAATAAACTTATCACAAAAGCGAGTCTTAAACTGATTCCAAGTAACTTGATCTTATGGAGTAGCTGTCCTAATGGCATTCCACCAATTCATCGCTCGCCCTTGCAGCTGACGAGACGCTAGCCTTCTCTTCATCGCTTCCTCAAGACCCAAGTCGTCGAAGATACGATCACAGCTATCCAACTAATCCTGAACATCTGTGGCCGACTCCGTTCCGTGGAACAACTTCCCACCAAGGTTAGTGTAATCCTTGCACAACTTGGCGAAATCGACCCTAGGCGCCTACACTACTGGACCACCACCATTTCCGGGATTGGGAACTGCCCCTTGAACATCCCTAAGCAACTCCCTCATGAAGTTGGTGAACATTGTCCTCATGTCAGGAGCATTCCCATGGTTGGTCCCTCTACCAGCACCCATAGTGTCTCTACTCATCGTTCAATCTTTAAAGAGAAAACGATTAACGACCCCATAGTGGTGCTAGTGCAATACGACTTCATTCTTAGCTATACTAATAATAGTATATATATAGCTTTTGAAAACCAAAGTAATCACAAATACGCGCTCTCATATACGTAATATCTCTCCCTGATAACTTCCCTAGGTTAACTACGCAACCTAGAGCTATGATACCAAGTGTGACAGCCCGCCCCGCACCAGCCTGCATTTCCTCCGAAAGTGCGCTGTACACATGCCCGACTAGCACGGGACGGTCGTCGGAAGAAAGGAAAGAAGGGAATTAACTAACGAGGAACTTGTAGAATGTCTCACAGCGCATAGGATAAAATATAATAACAACATACTTGACATAAAACAGGTGAGACAGTGCATAAGCTGAAAATAAACTAACATAGCAGCGGAAAATCCAAATACAGCTTATGATCCAAAGCCAACATTATTACAACTTTTCTAACTGTCTCTAAAAACAAAAGCAAGATAAAGGAGGTACACTACTAATGCCCAAGTAGTGACCACCAACGACACAGGGAGAATATCTGTATATCATACGTGGAAGCCTCCTTCTCGCCTCCGAATTAGCTACTCGCGCATCACTAGCTAACCTGTCTCTAGTCTGCTCGTGTGAGCACCCAGAGTAATAAGAGGAGACATAAAACTCTGGGTCAGACATAAAGCCTGGTATGAGCGATAAGCATCTAAACAGAATAATAACAGGTATAATCCAATCATACCTGAACCTGGACCTGCAACCAAAGAGTTAGCACTACATACCATACAATACTCTAAGGTGCCACTAACATACTGTGTAAGAGATACGGGTGTGGGGGTGTGCATGTCATAGTGGCGTCAAACAATCAAGCATAGCAATCATCCTCACATCCCTCACTCAGTGCGTAAAGCATACGATATCCACTAATTTGGTCACCTAATACTTTGGGCCATGACGGAATCCAAGGGCTTGTAACTATCACTACAAGCCCACTATCCATCTCTCAGTGGTGAACCAAAGTTATGAATACCGACAACCCCTTTGCACACGTCCCGCAGCAAAGCCCATCCATGAAGTGAACTCATTGGTTCCCAACTGGATCCTGAGCTCTAACTTCCATTTGGACTACCTTTGCATCTCGGGTTATTGGTCAATACTGGGTCGGGTCGGATTCCCCTTCAAGTCATCGGTTCAGGTCGGGTTCATTCCGTTGCGTCAGTTCATAGTCCTCCTCTGGTACGGTTCGGTTCGGGTCCACTCCATCGCGTCGGTTCGGGTTGGGTGTCTTGCTTCGGGTCGGGTCGGGTGTCTCACTTCGGGTCGGGTCAGGTGCCATCTCCCATCCAGCTCATGCTTCCGCTCCGATCAGCTCCCTCATTCTCCATTTACTCCGATCCGATCCTCCTCCTTTAGCCGATCCGATCCTCCTCCTTTAGCCGTTCCGATCCTCCTCCTTTAGCCGATCCGATCCCCCTCCTTTATCCGATCCGATCCTAATATTGCTAGCATGACCTTCCTTTTTGCCAGATTTCTCAAGTATCAAGTTCTGATCCGATCGAATCCCTTGCCAGGTTCACTTATCCGATCCGAGCCCCCATATCCGATCCGATCTGAAACCCTGCACAACTTTCTGCAACTTTTTCCAACAACTTGTTTACGCCATTCGACAACGTTTTCGACCAATCTAACTATTCTAATCAACCACAAAACAGTTCATACAGTCATAGCAACAAATAGAAATGACCATAAACACAAAACATCATCCATAACATGTAAAACGGATCAAATATACCCAAAACCCCATAATTTCCCTTAAGCATGTTTAAGAAAAACTAATCATAGGTTTAACAAAACTTAACCAAATTAAACTAAATTTCTACCAGAGGCATAAAATATTATTTTCGAATTTATAGATATTTTTCCAGAATTTATTAGTGTATAAATTCGCTAATCTTCACTAATTACCCTTAATTGACTGTAACTAGTGTCAAAACAATGCTAATCACTCACCTTGGCCACAAATAAATTTCTCAGTACTGAAACCATGCTGATTTGGGTGAATATTGGTGTCTAACAGCAGCTCTAACCTTGCTTTCGTGTTTCCTCTCCTTAATTTGATGTAGATTAAGCCAAAACTTGATTAGAAAGTGATTTGGGTGTTGGAGGCCATTGCTAGAGTTCCAAGAATGAAAGTGGCGGCTGGAAGAAATATTTTCTAACCCTAATCAGCCCCTATACATCTCCAATCCCGAAATCCCCTCTGGGCCTAGCTGCTGATTACCCGAATAAGCCCAATTAAACTGTTTTTCACTATCTGATACTTGTTTTAGCCATATCTCCCAAACGGTGAGTCCGTTTGGCTAATGTGACCACTCTACGAAAATGTAAACCATCATCCGGAGCCAATGAAAGTGGTTTCAGGTCAAAATTCCCTTCCAGTCAAAAGTTTTGGCCAAAACAGTACCAACTAGGGGTAAAATGGTCATTTAAAAAACGACAAAAATCATGAACATGGGAAATGACCCCAATAGTCATCTCCCAAAGTTACATGACCATACGCCTTCGTATGTGAAAGAAATAAATATTCTACGATCTTTCGATGTGTAGAATGCGGGTTGTTACACCGATGGTTGGATTTCTCGTACTAATCGATTAAAATTACGATTTCAAAACACGAACTGCACGGCTTCGATTCCTTTCAATTCTATTTATATTTTTATATATATAAATATAGTTCATTCTTTAAATTCAACATCGTTTTCACTTCTTTAATTTCAACATCGTTCTCACTTCAAATATTTTAACATCGTTTTCACTTCAAATATTTCACTAACGCCTTTATATTTCGAAAAATTTCGCCATAACCTCCTTTGTACGGGAAGGGGTTTGGAAATTTATTGGGCCGTGTTAGGTACCCAATAAATCCTATAAAGCATCCACATATTTATAGTGATATATTCTGGTGTTTACAGGGGTGCGTGTATAGATAAAAACTCCAGAGAATAAATTCTCGTCACCTTGTCAAGCCTGAGGGAGCGTGTATTTTTAATTACTCCAGAGGATAAATCCTCGTCACCTCGTCCCGTGTGGGAATAAATAGTCCATATGCCGTATCTAATGACTAGAGAGACGTGATTATTGTCAACTCCAGACCCGTGTGGGGTTTTTATTAATCTGACAATTTATCGTTATATTTTATATAGTCCATATCAGTCATCAGTTCAACCTGTTGTATATAATAATCGCTATACAAGCCTCTCGCTCATATGGTAAATCTTCCACCTCGTCACACATGCTCCAAATGCTTATGTGGAATATGATGAAGTATGCCTATCGTCAAGGAGTATGCCATGTAGTGTAGTTCAAAATTAATTGTTACTATCCTATGGCGATGTTTATTATTTCACACAGAATAACCAACACTCTGCATCCAATGGCATTCACAGGAGTTGATATAAAAATAAAATTGCGCAGCCAACTCATCAAGGTTTACCTATTTGTCGGGCACGCAAATAATTTCTTTACTCTACAGCTAATCCATTTTCCCTGTTCGACACATGTATATATATGCTGAACAAAGCTAATAATAATATTTCTAGCAAACTAATATTTATTTCAACACGTGTGTATTTTTATCAAAGCGTATACATGATAAAAGAAATATTTTTATCATCAAAATATTTATTCAACACGTGAATGTTTTTAACACTTCATATTCACAATAAAAATGTAGTTTTTATTGTCTATTCAATTTATTTTAAAATTCGAATAACATTCAACACATGAATTTCGATTCAACGAATGAATTTCAATTCAATACATGAATATTCTCCATAGTTTGTATATATATAAAAATGTGATTTTTATCGTTAAATCTATTTGTTTAAAATTCGAATAACATTCAACACATGAATTTCAACTTAACGAATGAATTTCAATTCAACACATGAATATTCTCTATAGTTTGTATATATATAAAAATGTGATTTTTATCGTTAAATCTATTTGTTTAAAATTCGAATAATATTCAACACATGAATTTCAACTCAACGAATGAATTTCAATTCAACACATGAATATTCTCTATAGTTTGTATATATATAAAAATGTGATTTTTATCGTTAAATCTATTTGTTTAAAATTCAAATAATATTCAACACATGAATTTCAACTCAACGAATGAATTTCAATTCAACACATGAATATTCTCTATAGTTTGTATATATATAAAAATGTGATTTTTATCGTTAAATCTATTTGTTTAAAATTCGAATAATATTCAACACATGAATTTCAACTCAACGAATGAATTTCAATTCAACACATGAATATTCTCTGTAGTTTTTATATATATAAAATTGTGATTTTTATCGTTAAATCTATTTGTTTAAAATTCGAATAACATTCAACACATGAATTTCGATTCAACGAATGAATTTCAATTCAACACATGAATATTGGTTTCAACATATGTAATTAATTTCAACAAATGAAAATTATTCTAACACATGAATATTTCAGAAAATTTCGGCAGCATAACGGCAGGGTAGTTAAAACCGGGACCGTCCCTAGTACGGCTCCTCGCTCTACCTTAAAACCTCGCGGTTTTTGACAATGGGTATCATGCATCTAGTTCACACGTAGGCGGCATGTTTTATTTTCATTTCCACAATCCTATTCTAATATGTTTCAACCACAAGAGGGTATTTTTCAACCACAAAGTTATTTTTCAACCACAATAACAACAACAAACAATTATTTCCAACCATTCGTCATACCATATAATATCACGCCAATCACAAGCAATAAATATCGTCCATGATCTGTGGACGAGGGGAGTATATATATATATATTATTTCTATAATTCACTTGCATTTCATCACAATTCAAAGCATATATGTTTCATACAACGCTTGTATAATTTATACATCGCTAATATAACTTATACAACACATGTACATGAGGTATACAATGCGTATATAATTTACACTTCGCTTATATAATTTATACAACCTGATTCCATTCACGCAATTTAATTTAGATTCCTCACATTGGTTTTTGAAGTGCTAAAAATCGTATGAAGATCAGAAAAATACGCGGCTTCTGCTAGATGGTAGAGAACCTCCCTACGGTCCCGATGTTTCCTGTTTCATCGAATTTCGTTAACGCACTAAAAATATATGATTTTTCAAAGTTTTGCAACACTTAAAAGTGTTATTTTCAATTCAGAAATTTCAAAGCAGATAACTTTTCAAACCTTCAAAACTAGGTTTTTAATTTTCGATCAATCCGTGCTGTTTCGTCACGATCGGATGTTGCAACGTCGAAGAGCTTCGAACAGGCTTTCCAGCGCCTGTGGTGGCAGTGAACTCGACGGCCTCCCTGTTGCTCGGCGGCGCTCCAAAGGTGGTAACTTTCTCGCTGGAATTCGACGTCAATACGGGATGGTTTCAGACGAAGCTTGTGTTGATTGAAAGAGGGGAGGAAGGCGATCGGAAAAGCCAACTGGAGTCGGTGGCGAAAACGCCTGTGGCGGCGGCGATGAGTCCTGGAAGTTTCGAGGGGTTTCGCCGTTCGTTCGTGAGGGTTGACCAGATTTTCAGATGAGAGAGAAATGTGAAGATATTTTCTATTATATTTAAATTTTAAATTCCTATAATATCCTTTCTAACCAACGTACACTAATTTCAACCCAACGACTGTCGCCCCTAGCTAAATACCCCCATTCCGGACACAATGGGATATGTTTCGTTGGCCAATTCGACTGTTACAGTCAGTTATTTTTCAAATTAAAGTATATAACATTTTATATTCAATTTGAACGTACATTTCAATTTGCCAGGGCCACAAACTGAATCGAAAAATTCCAGAAAAATAAATCTAGCTTTGTTTTGACGATACGGTCCCAACAAAACCAGTTTCGTCGAATTCTGAGATCGTATGCAAAATGTCCTTTTTCAGGTCGACCCATTTTAACAGGAATTGACCAATCACATTTTCTTTTGCCCTGCTCACATACTAGCTTCAAAAATTATGAAATTTGAAACTAGCAATAATTTGACATCCCGGATCCAACAAAAGTGGTTTCGTCGAATTCCGAGGTCGTATGCAAAATATCTATTTTCAAGGGCTATATATTCGATATAGCAACCTTTCTGAAAATTCATTTGGCCATAACTTTTGATTCCTGTTACGAAACTTCGATTTTTCAGATTCGTTAGAAAGGTATTCATAAACAGATTTAAATATTTTTGGTTTCACTAAAATCTGTTATATTTTCCACTCGGTGCAGTCAGACAAAGTTTGTATTCAAATTTTCAAACTGCCTCACTATCCTCATTTCATTACTTTATTGAAATATGCTATTTCAATTGTTTAAATTCTTTGACAATAACCAATTTTCAAAATTTTAAATTAGTTCACATTTTCTGGGTTATTACAATCTCCCCCACTTAAAACTTTTCGTCCTCGAAAAGGAAACAACAGCAAAGTAGGAAACAAAATGTACATACAAAGTATTGTAAAGGTACCTTGCACCGGAGTTAGTTAGAGATGTCCACTCTGCATTTGGGGTAGGCTTGTTTAATGCTTTCCTCAGTCTCCCAGGTACAGTCTCTAGGATCACTACTCCACTGCACTTTAACTAAATGAATCTTTTTGCTCCTTAGCTCTCTAGTTTCTTTGCCAACGATCTTCAATTGCTCTCTTCTGACTGCTAATTCTGGAGTTATTTCCAAGTCCTGTTGTGCTGCTTCTTCTACAACAAGATCCGGATCATGCACATGTTTTCTGAGTTGAGACACGTGGAACACGTCATGCACACCAGGCAACCAATCAGGTAATGAAACCCTATATGCCAGAGTTCCAATCCGTTCGAGTATAGGAAAGGGACCAATAAATCTCGGTGCCAACTTCCCAGTTTTGCCAAATCTGATTACTCCCCGCATCGGAGAAACTCTTAAATTAACATAATCGCCTACGGCAAATGATAAATCTCTTCTTCTCGCATCAGCATAACTTTTCTATTAGCTTTGTGCGGTTTTCAATCGCTTCTTAATGAAATCGACTTTATTTGATGCTTCTCGAATCATATCGGGCCCTAACACAAGTCTGTTGCCAGGTTCTACCCAACATGCGGGAGATCTGCACGGTCTACCGTATAATGCTTCAAATGGCGACATTCCCAAACTTGCTTGATAGCTATTGTTATAAGAGAATTCGGCTAAATGTAAGTGATCTTCCCATGACCCGCCAAAATCAATAATGCAAGCCCGCAGTAAATCTTCTAAAATTCTATTCACACGCTCAGTTTGGCCGTCTGTCTGAGGGTGATAAGCGGTGCTTAGATTCAATTTGGTTCCCAATTCTGTCTGGAATGCTTCCCAGAATTTGCTAGTAAATAGGGGATCTCTATCACTGACTATATTGAACGGCATTCCATGCAGTTTAACTATTTCTTTGAAGTAAATCTGTGCTAAACTTTGAGCCGTTCTATTGGATCTGACAGGTATGAAATGGGCAGTCTTCGTGAAGCGATCTACGATCACCCATATACTGTCGTTTCCTTTCCTTGTTCGAGGCAAACCATCAATGAAGTCCATCGAAATCTGCTCCCACTTCCATCCTGGAATTTCTAATGGTTGTAATAGTCCAGCCAATTTCTGCCAATCGCTTTTAACTAGCTGACAGGTGGAGCATCTGCTAACATATAATGAAATATCTCTTTTCATTGATCTCCACCAGAATGTGCGCTTGATGTCATTGTACATTTTGCTCACCCCTGGATGGATGCTTAGTTTGGACTTATGACATTCATCAAGTATTTCTCTTCGAAGCTCTGGAAGATTTCGGATGCAAATTCTGCCCTTTAATCTAAGAACTCCATTGTCATCGAGTCGGAAACTTGTAGGTTCACCTCCCTTGACTCTCTCCCTGATTCTCTGAATAAATTCATCGCCTTTCTGAAGGGTCGAGATCCTGTCAATTAATGAAGACGTGATGATAAAACTGGCGATGATTTCATTCTTTCTGCTGAGTGCATCTACTACAACATTGGCTTTTCCTGGAGTGTACAGAATCTCAAAATCATATGCTGCAAGGAATTCTAACCAACGCTGTTGTTTCAAGTTTAGATCTTTCTGAGTGAATAGATATTTCAATGATTGATGATCGGTAAATAGTTTGAACTTCTCGCCCAATAAATAATGCCTCCAGATTCTCAAAGCAAACACGAAAGCCAACAACTCAAAATCATGAGTTGCATAGTTTCTTTCATGCGGCTTCAGCTGACGGCTGGCATAAGCGACCACTTGGCCCTTTTGCATTAATACTGCGCCAAGCCCTCTAATAGAAGCATCTGTCCATACAGTCAAGTCTTGGTTGCCTTCTATAATTATCAATACTGGAGAAGTTGTCAATTTCAGTTTTAGCTCCTGGAAAGCTTCTTCACATTCGGGAGTCTATTTGAATTTCTCATGCTTCTTTGTAAGCTTTGTCAATACACCAGATATCTTTGAAAAATCCTGAACGAATTTCCGATAGTAACTAGCCAATCCAAGGAAACTTCCAACTTCTGTGGGGGTAGTAGGTTGTTTCCAGTTCTGAATCGCTGTAATTTGGCTTGGATCTACAGCAATCCCTTCCATTGATACGACATGGCCAAGGAACTTAACTTCATCCTGCCAGAAGACACACTTATAAAATTTAGCTTTCAAGACATTTCTCCTCAGAATTATCAACACTTGTTCTAAATGCTTTGCATGCTCGCCTTCTGACTTGGAGTAGATTAAAATGTCATCGATGAAGACCAGAACAAATTTATTCAATACACCACAGAACACTCTGTTCATAAGATCGACGAAGTATGCTGGAGCGTTACACAAGCCGAACGGCATTACTAACCATTTGTAGAATAAATTGGGACCCCTGAAGGCTGTCAAAGGAACACAGTCTTCGACTATACGTAATTGGTGGAAACCTGTAGCTAGGTCCATCCTGGAGAGTACTGTTGCCCTATTTAATTGATCTAACAGATCATCTATACGTGGCAAGGGATATTTGTTCTTCAGTGTCTGCTTATTGAGATCTCGGTAATCAACACAAAGTCTTAGAGTACCGTCTGATTTCGGGACAAATACTATTGCTGCTCCCCAAGCTGAAAAGCTCGGTCTGATCAGACTGTTCCAAAGCAATTCTCGTGTTTGGCTGCCTAACTCTTCTTTTTCTTTCGGGGCCATCCTTCTAATTGGATGTACTACTGGTCGGGCATTAGGAATTAGATCTATTCTGAATTCAATTTCTCTTTGCGGAGGTAAGTTTTCTACTTCTTCAAACACATCCGCATAGTTTTTAACGACCGGTATCTTTTCTAATGAAGTGGGAGTAACTTCTAAAGAAGACCAAAATTCTTCTCTATTTGGATCTGAACCGAGACATGGTATATATGCCCAACTTTTGTTTCAACTTTAACGATTCTATCGGCACATCTAACTTCGGCCTTATATTTTGTCAACCAGTCTAGCCCGAGTATAACATCAAATTCGGGAAAGTGCATGATGATCAAATCAAAAGAGAACTTGTAGCATGAATAAGAGACATGCACTCTACAATACGAACTGAGAGCGATAGAGCCTCCTATCGGGTTTTGAACTTTAATTGGTTCCTTTAGACTTCTTACTTTTAACTTTAACTTACTAACAGTGTTACTAGAAATGAAGCTATGTGATGCACCAGTATCAAAAAGTACAGAAACTTGAATATTTTTAATGGTAAGGGTACCTCCCAAGACGTCGGGTTTACCTGGTCCATCGATGATAGCTGGCGGGGTATCCCCGTCATACACATGAGCCACCTGTGCATTCTGCTTCAGAGGACAATTCCTGCTATAGTGCCCTTTCTTATGGCAGTGGTAGCATTCGGCTGAGCTACGGTCTGGATTTGCCTTTAGCTTCTTTGGGGCTTTGCACACATTAGAAAAATGTCCTGTCTTTCCGCAGTTGTAGCAGCTTCCTTTGGGTATCTTCCCAGATTGCTGAATAGCGGCCGCTGAAATGCTGGACTCTGGCTGATCTGCTGAAGCTTTGCGCTTGTTTCCAGCTTGGCTTTTGGCGCGGTCTTGGTTGGAGCGTCTTTCATCCATATTTTCATAATTGCAGGCCATTTCCACTAATTCTGAGAAGGAGAGTTTGATGTTGCTCATGGCCCTGTCATGGTACTTGCGCCGTAGCCTAAATATAAACCTCTTGTTCTTAGCTTTGGTGGTCATAATAAGCTCTAGGGCATCGCGCGACAGCTGAGTGAATTTGTTGAGGTAATCTTGGATAGAGAGATCTCCCTGCTGGAGATTAGTAAACTGCTCAAGCATCCGCTCTAAGGCCTGCTCAGGTACGAACTTCTCCTTGAACATGGTCTAGAATTGCTCCCAGGTCCTAACAGTGCCCGCCACATCTTCGGAGGTGATGGCATCCCACCACAACTCTGCTTCCTCCTGTAAGAGCCAAATACATAGACGTGCTTTGTTGTTGGTCCCCAATCCCATGCCCTCAAAAATCTTTTCACAGGTCTTCAACCAAGCAATAGCCTCTGTCACTGTACTAAGGCCAGAAAAGGGTTTTCCTCCCAAGTTCCTATATTTCTTTGCTACTCTGTCTAGCTCAAAGTCCTGGGGTGCTGGTGGCTGTATAATAGGGCCCTCCTCAACTACGGGGATATTCCCCCGTCCTCCTGCTATGCCTGCTCGGCCTCCACGGCCACCTATGGCTGCTGCTGCTCGTGTAGCCATCAGATAAAGTACTGTATAAGCAAGAAAAGAGTCAAGCTCACAGAAATGATAACTTTCATATATGATAAAGCAGGGGAACATAAGGAAAGGTAATGATGTACTGATCAAATTGTTTTGCTAATCTGCTTAGCTCATTCTAGGACATCACTAATCCTATCTCTAATGAGCTACTCGCCTTAGAACACTACTGATTCCATTCTGACGAGGTGTTTAATGTGTTAGATTCCGGAACTAAGTTTAACCAAAGCTCTGATACCAACTGTGACGATCCCAAAATCCGTGTGACGGTATTAAGGATAATCATTGGAATATAACGCATCAATCATCATAGCAGAGTACAGATAATAGCAAAAACAATAAATAGAATAATTTTACATAGATATGACAGCGGAATCATAATATGTAACAACATCAGAATAGCACAACGTAGGATATAACTTAGTAAATAAAAGGGGGAAATGATCAGTCACCATTGCCAGAGGCGGAATTAATACATACTGTGAGACATAATAAGTGTATCAGTCTACATCGCCGAAGGCGGTACATATACATACAATAATAAGTACTGGAAGTAAAATAGTCTGCATCGCCCGTGGCGGAATCATAATATAAATACAATAATGGCGGAAAATGTCAAAGTCATCTCGGTGAAGTCAGCCTCGCCATGAGCCAAAAGTGCACTCCAAACTACAGTGCTGAGCCAAAACAACCTGTCACCTGTGAACTAGGCTGCCCGTGTGAAAATAAGGGCACCCGCGTTTGCAAAGTGAAACAAACAACGAGTCAGTCATGGGGACTGGTGTGAGAAATCTACTTAACAGTTAGACAACATTAATAAGCAAATCATAGGACCACGCCACTTTCGCGGAACAGGTTTACTCCAATGATTGCTGGTGCATTTAAAACAAAGTAAATTCTCTAAAACAACGAATGCTTTTAGAAAGAATGTAGCCATTATAAGACTCAAGTCCTATCATACAACGCAACGCAAGCCGGAGGATAGAGGTTTACCTTATAATGGACAAATATGCTTAATACGTGTAAAGCAAAATCATTTGATATTATTACTAGTGCATATATGTTTCAAAAACGAATGGCATCATAAATATCAATCATAGGTGGCATAGCTACCATATACTATGTCGCCATACTATTTCTACAATCAAATCCGTTATTTCGTATTGGAAATTGGATTTCCGTCATGAGTCGAGGCAAGGGGCAAGCTCCTCTCCGCTTCGAGACACTATAGCAAATGCCTCAGGACTACACACTCTGGGTAACCCTTGGATCTTCAGGGCCGGTCCTCTCTTACGTTTGAGGATTGGCAATTCCTGAACACACGTTCCCGGTCCTTACATACCTAGTATATCGAGGCGCCTCGCATTCCAACAACCACATAGGTGAAAAGTAGATATAAATGTCAGGGCTGGTAGGTCACTGACACCACCATAGCTAGAAAGAAACGTCGTGCTCTCCCTGTAGTCCTTATCCCGTTTTTAACTCATACCGAGGTGTAAGGCTCGCGAATCCACGCTATACACAAAGCCAGACCACGTAGGTCGTGCTTTGATCATCAAACACAAGACTTTGCTTTGCAACAGAAGCCTTGATCACATCATCTTGGCATGCCACATAGGCAATCCACTCCATACGACTGATTTCCATCGATATATAACCTCTGAGCTCATACGTCTCAGAGAATGGCGTTAAGCAAAAGAATAAATTCTCCGCCGCCAAATAGATATATATTTAACAGAGATCAATCAGTATAGAACAAAATCCAATGTCAGACACACAGTCCATTTACAAGTCCGTTCTGGGTCTGAACGAAACCGGAGGCGTCAATTCCTCGTATATCCGTACAATCAACACATACGTCCAGACGGCTACTACTTCCATTCCTTCAAGGTAGCTACTCCAATCAGGAACCTCAGCAGCGCCCATCCAACCGATACGAAGATCGTCGGTCTTGAATCATCTTTGTATTTTCCAATTCGAATCGTTCGATCAATTATTTGAAATGAGGGTTAGCTCGGCCTTTTCAAATAATTCACGTAATTAGAATTCAAATCAATTCTTTCCATGGTTATATTATTCGACATTCATATTTCAGTTCTTTAGTATTATTTTCGTGTCAAACACATACAACCATCAAATATCAAGCAGATCAAGCCAAACTGGTTTATTTCCAATCCATGTTGCTTATAATATTTTATAACGATTTTTCGCCATTTTTATTTATTTAAAAATGGCCATATTTAATTAAACGACGTTTCAGGTCGTGCCGTGGCACTGGCGCTGTTTTTCTGCTAATTTGTTTTACACATATCGGAAAATCTAGCCGTTGGATTTCTACAAAGTCTATATCACTGGGAAGATATTCCCAAAGCGCACCCAACGGTTCCAGTTTCGTGAAAATCCGACGGTCGGATCTTCCACACTAGTCGTTTGAAGTTACGGTTTCAAAATTCGAACTACAGCGTCGTTATTCGATTTAATTTAATTATATTTATATATAAATATAAACGATTTTGGCACTGTTTTTCTTCAGATTTGAATTAAACATTCCAGACAATCCAACCGTTGGATTTTTACAAAGTTGGTGCCGTTGGAAAGATATTTCCAAGGCGAACCCAGCGGTTGCGGTTGCGGTTTCGGGAAAATCCGATGGTCGGATTTCTCGTACTAATCGATTCAAATTACGATTTCAAAACACGAACTGCACGACTTCGATTCCTTTCAATTCTATTTATATTTATATATATATAAATATAGTTCATTCTTAAAATTCAACATCGTTTTCACTTATTTAATTTCAACATCTTTCTCACTTCAAATATTTTAACATCGTTTTCACTTCAAATATTTCAATAACGCCTTTATATTTCGAAAAATTTCGCCATAACCTCCTTTGTACGGGAAGGGGTTTGGAAATTTATTAGGCTGTGTTAGGTACCCAATAAATCCTATAAAGCATCCACATATTTATAGTGATATATTCTGGTGTTTACAGGGGAGCGTGTATAGATAATAACTCCAGAGAATAAATTCTCGTCACCCTGTCAAGCCTGAGGGAGCGTGTATTTTTAATTACTCCAGAGGATAAATCCTCGTCACCTCGTCCCGTGTGGGAATAAATAGTCCATGTGCCGTATCTAATGACTAGAGAGACGTGATTATTGTCAACTCCAGACCCGTGCGGGGTTTTATTAATCTGACAATTTATCGTTATATTTTATATAGTCCATATCAGTCATCAGTTCAACCTGTTGTATATAATCATCGCCATACAAGCCTCTCGCTCGTATGGTAAATCTTCCACCTCGTCACACAAGCTCCAAATGCTTATGAGGAATATGATGAAGTATGCCTATCGTCAAGGAGTATGCCATGTAGTGTAGTTCAAAATTAATTGTTACTATCCTATGGCGATGTTTATTATTTCACACAGAATAACCAGCACTCCGCATCCAATGGCATTCACAGGAGTTGATATAAAAATAAAATTGCGCAGCCAACTCATCAAGGCTTACCTATTTGTCGGGCATGCAAATAATTTCTTTACTCTACAGCTAATCCATTTTCCCTGTTCGACACATGTATATATATGCTGAGCAAAGCTAATAATAATATTTCTAGCAAACTAATATTTATTTCAACACGTGTGTATTTTTATCAAAGCGTATACATGATAAAAGAAATATTTTTATCATCAAAATATTTATTCAACACGTGAATGTTTTTAACACTTCATATTCACAATAAAAATGTAGTTTTTATTGTCTATTCAATTTATTTTAAAATTCGAATAACATTCAACACATGAATTTCGATTCAACGAATGAATTTCAATTCAACACATGAATATTCTCCATAGTTTGTATATATTTAAAAATGTGATTTTTATCGTTAAATCTATTTGTTTAAAATTCGAATAACATTCAACATATGAATTTCAACTCAACGAATGAATTTCAATTCAACACATGAATATTCTCTATAGTTTGTATATATATATAAAAATGTGATTTTTATCGTTAAATCTATTTGTTTAAAATTCGAATAATATTCAACACATGAATTTCAACTCAACGAATGAATTTAAATTCAACACATGAATATTCTCTATAGTTTGTATATATATAAAAATGTGATTTTTATCGTTAAATCTATTTGTTTAAAAATTCGAATAATATTCAACACATGAATTTCAACTCAACGAATGAATTTCAATTCAACACATGAATTTTCTCTATAGTTTATATATATATATATAAATGTGATTTTTATCGTTAAATCTATTTGTTTAAAATTCGAATAATATTCAACACATGAATTTCAACTCAACGAATGAATTTCAATTCAACACATGAATATTCTCTATAGTTTGTATATATATAAAAATGTGATTTTTATCGTTATATCTATTTGTTTAAAATTCGAATAACATTCAACACATGAATTTCGAGTCAACGAATGAATTTCAATTCAACACATGAATATTGGTTTCAACATATGTAATTAATTTCAACAAATGAAAATTATTCTAACACATGAATATTTCAGAAAATTTCTGCAGCATAACGGCAGGGTAGTTAAAACCAGGACCGTCCTTAGTACGGCTCCTCGCTCTACCATAAAACCATGCGGTTTTTGACAATGGGGATCATGCATCTAGTTCGCACGCAGGCGGCATGTTTTATTTTCATTTCCACAATCCTATTCTAATTTGTTTCAACCACAAGAGGGTATTTTTCAACCACAAAGGTATTTTTCAACCACAATATCAACCACAAACAATTATTTACAACCATTCGTCATACCATATAATATCACGCCAATCACAAGCAATAAATATCGTCCATGGTCTATGGACGAGGGGAGTATATATATATATATATTATTTCTATAATTCACTTGCATTTCATCACAATTCAAAGCATATATGTTTCATACAACGCTTGTATAATTTATACATCGCTAATATAACTTATACAACACATGTACATGAGGTATACAATGCGTATATAATTTACACTTCGCTTATATAATTTATACAACACGATTCCATTCACACAATTTAATTTAGATTCCTCACATTGGTTTTTGAAGTGCTAAAAATCGTATGAAGATCAGAAAAATCTGCGGCTTCTGCTAGATGGCAGTGAGCATCCCTGCGGTCCCGATGTTTCCTGTTTCATCGAATTTCGTTAACACACTAAAAAGATACGATTTTTCAAAGTTTTGCAACACTTAAAAGTGTTATTTTCAATTCAGAAATTTCAAAGCAGATAACTTTTCAAACCTTCAAAACTAGGTTTTTAATTTTCGATCAATCCGTGCTGTTTCGTCACGATTGGATGCTGCAACGTCGAAGAGCTTCGAACAGGCTTTCCAGCGCCTGTGGTGGCAGCGAACTCGACGGCCTCCCTGATGCTCGGCGCCGCTCCAATGGTGGTAACTATCTCGCTGGAATTCGACGTCAATACGGGATGGTTTCAGACGAGGCTTGTGTTGATTGAAAGAGGGGAGGAAGGCGATCGGAAAAGCCAACTGGAGGCGGTGGCGAAAACGCCTGTGGCGGTGACGATGAGTCCAGGAAGTTTCGAGCGGGTTTTGCCGTTCGTTCCTGAGGGTTGACCAGATTTTCAGATGAGAGAGAAATGTGAAGATATTTTCTAATATATTTAAATTTTAAATTCCTATAATATCCTTTCTAACCAACGTACACCAATTTCAACCCAACGACTGTCGTCCCTAGATAAATACCCCCATTCCGGACACAATGGGATATGTTTCGTTGGCCAATTCGACTGTTACAGTCAGTTATTTTTCAAATTAAAGTATAAAACATTTTATATTCAATTTGAACGTACATTTCAATTTGCCAGGGCCACAAACTGAATCGAAAAATTCCAGAAAAATAAATCTAGCTTTGTTTTGATGATACGGTCCCAACAAAATTAGTTTCGTCGAATTCTGAGATCGTATGCAAAATGACCTTTTTCAGGTCGACCCATTTTAACAGAAATTGACCATTCACATTTTCTTTTGCCCCGCTCACATACTAGCTTCAAAAATTATGAAATTTGAAACCTAGAAATAGTTTGACATCCCGGATCCAACAAAAGTGGTTTCATCGAATTCCGAGGTCATATGCAAAATATCTATTTTCAAGGGCTATATATTCAATATAGCGACCTTTCTGAAAATTCATTTGGCCATAACTTTTGATTCCTGTTATGAAACTTCAATTTTTTAGATTCATTAGAAAGGTATTCATAAACAGATTTCAATATTTTTGGTTTCACTAAAATCTATTATATTTTCCACCCGGTACAGTCAGACAAAGTTTGTATTCAAAATTTCAAACTGCCTCACTATCCCCATTTCATTACTTTATTGAAATATGCTAATTCAATTGTTTAAATTCTTTGAAAATAACCAATTTTTAAATTTTTAAATTGGTTCACTTTTTCTGGGTTATTACACCTTATCTAATTTAACTTCATGGTTGCGAAGCTTCTTGACCTCCATTTCCAAAACCCACTAGTAAAGATAGGCCCTCGATCACTTACTATGCTAGAGGGTATCCAATGTAGTCGAAATATCTTTCCAAGATAAACAGATATTAACCATGATATCAAGTGTATATCCTAAGATGATTAGAGGTCTCTCCTCTACTTAGCTTATCCATCATGCTGCAAATCTGAGGGTCTAAAGCTAATGGTTACTATGTGCTTATTACCTCTCTTAAGGTCAGTCTAACTTAGGGTGCCAGCCACAACCATTTATTTCTCACACAAACCATCCTAGTCGAACTCGACATCCCTCAAGTACTAACCCCAAAGGCCTAAACCAGTATCATACAAGCACCCAAGGGATACCTATTCCGAATTTGGATCTATGTGAGATGATACTAACAAAACAACCAAATAATTGAGCACTTTACCGACTCTGGCTATCCTCGCCAATCTTGCTCCAGAATTATCGTTGATCGCATAACTGGCTTTGCAGTGTCATCTAGATACATGCGGAAGTCTGTCTCAAGTTTTTTAAGGGGAAAAACCCCTACAGATCGAAAAATCGTCGATAGATAAGTAAAGTGATTCTAGGTAGCTAAGAGAAACTGATCCCTTAGGATCGTACAAAATCTCAAGGGTATTCCCAAGGCAAGTCGAAAGTCTAACTACCCTTGTTTCATAATTACTAGCTAACCAATCAATGCCTAGAATCAACCCACAGCCCAAAAAAACATAAGCATAAATATAGCTATTCTCAAATCCTCACAAGTCAAAGATAAATGGGCCGAACCAGCAATTGGATTTGAGACTATAATGGGATCCTCTACTATACCATATCTTGGGTGCAGAGACTCAACTATGGAAGAAGATATATATGAATGTGAAGCGCTAAAATCAGAGGGAGTACTAAAAGGATAATCAAAAAGGAAAAACTCTTTCAACAGAAATCTTACTGCCTCTCTCTCAGGTATGCTGGCGGTGAGAGCATGCACTTGCCTTCCGGAAAATCGTGTCCCTTGTTCTTGCCCTTGCCCTTAATTATACGACCCGTTATACCAAAATAAAGATACTTCCTCTTGTTTTAGGTTTTACTATTCTTTCCTCCCCTCCTTTGAGAACCAAGTCCATATCCATGGGTTCTTCATCCTTGTGTTATGCTCCTTAGCCAAACCCCCCTCATTCTAAATTTTTCCATCCTTGTGTAACTTGTTGACGTGTCTCTCGAAAGCTGCCTCCATCGCATGGAGAATCCTATAAAGCCCGAAAGAAAATTAGCCGCAGGTGATACTAATGTGGCTACAAATGGAAGTTGGGTGCTTATTTGCCCTTTGACAAGTGTCACAGTCTCATCAATCCTACGGAACTAAGCCGCGATGAGGTTACCTCCCAGAAAGCCAGGAGCCCCAGAGACTTAGGAAAGAAGGAAACAAGGATTCGAGTAGAGGGTCGAAAGATAGGGCATATGGCTTTGGGGAATATGCCTTTAAGACAAAACTTTTCTTTTGAAAATGCTTCTTTTAAAATCGTTTTGAAAATAATTTTTCAAATCTTTTATCTGATCCGGTAACCTTCAGCTCTGATACCAAGTGAAACACCCCACCTCCGTTAAGGTCACTCACAAAGGGAATGCCTTAACTTCGGTGGAGCATTTTTAGTACAAGATGCAGAAAAATTACAAGACAGACAAATAAAGCAGCTGTAACACCCCACCTCCGTTAAGGTCACTCACAAAGGGAATGCCTTAACTTTGATGGAGCATTTTAGTAAACAGAACAGAATGTTATAAGCTATTGCTTTACACTTTTCTGCACTAATACTAGTATTATAGGATTAGGTGTCACCCTAATGTCTAAACTGAAACAGAAACGGGTACAAAATAATTTCCACATAAGAAAATGCTAGTAATGGGCCTTTACCACCCGAACAGGAACAGTCAGATTAATCCCTACGGAAACAGAATGTAGAATTAGGGGGACACTAGTAAATGGGCCTTTACCACCCGAACAGACGGTACCACGCAGAAACAGACAGGTGTTACCACCCAACAGAAACAGACGGTACCAACAGAAACAGACAGAACTAAGTGTACCCTAAAACCCTACCCCAAGCGATCGGCTCCCAAATACATAAATACCCTGTGCCAGCCCCACCGAAGGGTGTATCATTCCCTAAAGTGGCAACCTTTGAATGACATAGACCTATTTACAGATGTCACGGCGTCTTACATCCTCAGAGGCAGACCGGGATCCATGCACGCACATGACCCGGTTGGAACGCACCATCAACACCCCTCGCCATTATCAGAATGAACCGCTTATAATTAGTTCAGTAAGCGTGCCCAGACCCTACCTACTGTTGGGTCAAAGTTTTGATACCAGAAAGGGTTACTGACTAATATGGGTCCCAAACAACAGATGACACAAGTAATTCCCCTCCTATCCTTGTGTCCCCAGACTAACAGATTTCAGATTAACAAGTTCAGACATACAGAATTCAGATCAACTAGTTCACAGGTCAGACAAGTTTTAGACTAATGGATCAGATATACGGATTTAACAAATTTACAGATTTGTCTAACTTTGTAATTGGGCCTACCGATTCACGGAACAGATTTATTAAACTCATCAGTCTAGTGGGTTTAACCCTATCCGCCCAACACGTTTTAGACATTATATTTATCTCAGATTTTCATTAATTAAATATTAATGCCCAGACCTCTCACATTAGACTGACAGTTTGCGGCTACTGGTTAGGACGGTTGGTTCCGGGTAGATTTCTGCCGCAAACTAAGGCTAACCTCGGGTTTCAAGCACGTTATGACTAACTTCTCACATTAGAACCTATTGTTTGCGGCCACTGGATGTGCCGGGCGGTTCCGGGCAGGATTACGCCGCAAACTCATTCTAACCTCGAGTCAGCCATGTTTATCTTTGCGGCCAATTAATTATTAATTTACCATTTATGCCCACGCCTAATATACATGTCAATTTTCATAATTATAGCCAATTCAGATTACGTCAATAACAGACTAAATATATCAACTCAACAGATATGACAGATTTTAGATTTAGCAGATTAGGCGACTTAACGGATTCAGCAGATTAAGCAGTTTAGCAGATTTAGCATATAACAGTTTAGGCATCTTCAGCAGATTTAGTAGATGACAGATTTGGTATATGAACAGATATAGCAGATTATAGCAGAACTAGCAGATTAGGCAATATAACAGAACTAGCAAATTATGCAATATAACAGATTTAGCAGATTAGGCCATATAACAGATTTAATCATTCCTTAAATTTTCATAAACATATCTTGCCTAATTATAAATTTGGCCTAAGTTTGCATGCCTAAATAGTTGTCATGATTCACATTATGATCATATACCCCACGTTTGCATTGAATTTACATGGCATAGATTATGGTCATAATTTACCATATAACACACGTCTCAAATTTAGTTAAACTTGCCTAGTACAAAAGATTCACATATAAATTATACCAAATATAGCCATCGATTTCAATGCATGTCATATATTCAAAAATCTCCCACTTAGGTGTTATTCACATTTAATAGTTATCAAATCTTAACATAAATCTTCACACCTAAGTCATATTCCCTTTTTATCCCAAATCATGAATCTCTATATAAACAATATGCCCAACAATCTAGAACTTTAAATTATAACAGATCTTTAATTCAAAAATATGCGTTATGTCCAATGTCTCAAGTCACATGTTAATATACAATGGTTCCTCTTCTTCCAATTCACAGAATATGCACAGATCTAAATCTAGTTTACAAGCTATGTCCTTTTAGTCATAGATTAGCCATGTCCAATTATGCCATCATTCATTATTTGTCCCAAAGTTTAACGTTCGTGCGTTAATCTCTTATGAGATTTGGCGCAGGCTCGTGGTAGCCTGGCTATAGAACAGAAAGAAGAAAGAGATATAGAATAAAATAGATCAGAACAGAACATACGCAATCTCAAATTCATATTTACAATCATGTCACAATTATAATTAAAGTTTATATCGGAAAATAACTGCACTTGCCTTGGTTGGATTCTAAAAGAAAAAGGTGTTGTAGCTGTTCTCTTTTAATCCTAATCAGAACTGGAGGAAGAAGAAGCACAAGTCCTAGCTTAGGTTTCAGCAGAGTAGAGACGCCATTGATTTATTTTTTTAGAGAGGAAGAGAGCAATGGAGGCTAGAGAATTGTATATGAGATTTAGGTTTAGGTTAGGGATGTATATATAGGTGTAGGAAGTTATTTTAGACCATTAGATTAACCCTGAATCATGAGAACCATTCAAATGTAAAATCTGCATTTGAGCGAATCGGCTCATGGGATGACAGCCAAACACCCTGGATTAACCCCTAGTCGACCCAGCGGGGCTTGGGTCGACCTCAAAAATGGGCCGGTTCGGTTTTTCCCCGGTCCCAATTCACTGTTTTGAACTTTTTTGCATATTTATTTATTTATTTAATTTTTATATATATCTATATATATTTCTCTCATATGCATACAAACTTCAAGGCTTAATAACTTCTTCATAATTAACCATTTTCAGACTAAATCACTCTTTGAACTGCGTTCACACTAAGCCACTTTTTAGCCATTCCCCCAAAACAAAAATATGGCGCTGGCGGGGATCGAACTCTGTACCTCTTGTATGCAAGTCACATGTTCTAACCAAATGAGCTACTAAATCTTTTGCTTACAAAACTTAGAACAATGCTATCATTCTTTTCTCATTCCTCTTTTTCAAATTAATTATTCTTTAATTTGTATTTTTAATATTCTCAGAAAATACAGGGCGTTACAGCAACGGAAAATAAATAACCTTTATTAATTAAAACAGCTTGTACAAAGATTGTTTTACAACACCAATACTTATTACAAGAAAGCATCTGTCTTGTTTAATATATAAGAAGCACATATTGACAATGGTATTCCCCAATAAAGCATGAGCCAGCCATGATAGTAGAAAAAGGAGTTCAAAGCAATGCACTGAAGAATCTTCAAGCTTGGAAGAGTAACAACCCCAAAATGAGCTGAGCTTTTCCCTCCCTGATTACCTGGGGGGGGGGACAAAAGAAAAGAGGCGAAAGCAAACTAGGTCAGACATAAAGTCTGGTAAGTCCATTGGTTCATAGTATTTAAACGAGGAAAAGGGTCATGACATGAATAAACTAAATATAAGACTAAACCATAGTAACAAGATAACATGGGGTAAGCATGGGATGTGATATGGCAAGATAAACTGAATGTACCGATAAACTGGATATACTGATAAACTAAATATACTGATAAACTGAATGCGTTTCTACTCCTTCTCTGCTTCGCGACTACCCTGTTATACTGATTTCTATATCTCTGCACTACCTAACTAGTGTCCAAACTAGTAATCTATATAAAATGATCATATGATAACGTGATCCCAATCCCCATATTTGTGGTTGCCTTCAGGTGTACATCTATTATGGGGATTCCATTTATTACCTAGATCTAATCTAGGGTTTACTATCGAGCGCTTCCTAGATTCAACCAAGGTTTACGCTAGCCAGGGCCACAGGGGTTTATGCTACCTATTGAACGCTTCACGGATTTAGGGTTTACGCGACCTAGGTCCAACTAGGGATTATGCTACCTATCGAACGATCCTCCCTAGTCTAGGACACACTACCCAGAGCGGTATATGTTCATCGACTTTCCCCACGTAAGTGTCATGAATTGTTATCGATGTCTAGATGCACATGTCCTCTATATGTGCGACCCGAGTCCCGTGGCAGGGCTAGTCAAGAAACACGGAACTCTGTTGGGAGCTTTCAGATATCTGCCGATTTCAGATGCTAAGGTCTGCTTTTACAGTGGCTATGGTCCCACTAGACCCCTTCCTCAACTAACAAATCAAATGCACTAAAGAAAATCATGAATGAGAACTGTACGCAGGCCCCTCTATGCCCCACCAACCTATGGGCCAACCTCACCCATAACTAGATAGCAAGTATATGGTCTGTTGGAGTTCTCCACCTTTCCGCTTCACGTATCTGACTCAAGATGGTAGGTAGACGACGAGTTGCTATCACAGGGCAAAAACTGGTCTCGCTGAATCACGTTGGTCCATCCTAGTCTTTAGGTTGCCTTATTATTGCAACCAAGGCATACCCTTGGCTCTTCTAACGCATACCTTAACCTCTGTGAGCCCAGGAGGATCATCTGCAGCCTTACAGAGGGATACCAAGAGTACCCTCACGTCCCCTCGAAGCTGCGTGCTTCATAACCCAGTTCGTTGGAGCCTTCTTCATGATCAGATGGACGTTCGCTCCTCCTCATATTCTACTTGGTTTTCTTGACTAAGGTTTACTACTTAGTTCTCTTAACTAAGGTTTACTACTTAGTTTCCTGAATCGTTCGTTTTCTTAACTAAGGTTTACAACTTAGTCCTCTTAACTAAGGTTTACTACTTAGTTCTTTTCCTCGTCATGTTGGATTAGTTAAGTGTTATCTAGTAGTTTACGTTGACTTAACCTACCCATATATCATGTCAAATTGGTTAAGTGTTATCTAGCGGTTCATGTTGACTTAACCACCCCTACATCATGTCAAACTGGTTAAGTGTTCCTTAACCTTACTCGTTTGTCAGGTTATACTGGTTAAGTGTCTCTCATTAACTTAACCCTATTTGTTTATCATGCTATAACGGCTAAGTGTTCTAAGTTTACTTAACCCCACCGTCTAGTCTAGTTAGCATGTCATAACAGTTAAACATTTACTTAACCTTACCCGCTTGTCTAGTTTACATGTTATAATGGTTAAGTGTTTCCTTATTTACTTAACCCCCACAAATCTTGCCTTGTTAACATGTTAAGTTGGTTAAGTGTCCAAATTAACCTAACCCCTATCAATCCTGTCTAGTTAACATGTTGAATTGGCTAGGTGTTTTCTCAATTACTTAACCCCACCTTTCGTTTCTTTGTTAACATGTTAAATTGGTTAAGTGTTTCCTTAATTACTTAACCTCACATTTTCTAGCTTGATTGTCCATGAGCTTTAATTAGTTAATTAGAGCACCAACCACTCACATTAGACAAGCATTGTTGTGTTTACTAGATGTGCCAGTCGGTTCCGGGCAGGTTTACACCACAACTCAGTATAACCTCGGGTCTTTCTGGGCTTGATGCACTAACCACCCACATTAGACAGGTATTGTTGTGGTCACTCGATGTGCCAGTCGGTTCCGGGCAGTTTTACACCACAGCTCAGTCTAACCTCGGGTTAGGCATATTCATCTTTTACTTAATTTACATATTTACTATTTATGTAAATTTTTCGTAAATCAATTTTAGCCTAGATCATATTCATTTGTCATGCAAATTAACATACTTATATTCTATGCCCAAAACTTGATTTACCTATCAATTAGCCCAACTTGCGGTTTATACCAATTTAGATTTAATATTCCCCTTTTCAGTTCGTGCCCAATCTAGATTAATATTCCAATTTACGGTTCATGTCAAAACTAGATTTAATATTCTAGTTTACCGTTTATGTCCAAAACTTGGTTTACACGCCAATTACACACTTTGCAGCCAATTAAATTTATTAATTTATGCCCAAGTCTAATATGCATGTAAATCATTCACTATTATAGCCAATTTAGATTATGCCAACATATTTATTATGCCAAATTGACTTAATTAAGCTACGCCCAATCCCCGCATCATAATCGTACGTATAACATGATTTCACAAGTTTTCTAAGTACTCATGAAATGGCACTAATCAAAAGGAATAGGGGATAAGCACAAGAAGAATTGGCATGCAAAAATAATGGCTCCAATAGGTTCGATGTACATAATAGTGAATAGGAATAAACTAGCCAAGTTACACACTAAATATGAGATCCAGCATAATCAAGGGAATAGGCATAGCTGATATGATCCAACATAATGCCAATTCAAGGTACAACATGATCGGTTAATTGTAACAATGGGAATAGGCATAAGCAACTAACTACAATAGTTATAGGCAATTAACCACAATAGTCATGGGCGACTAATCACCATAATTTCTTAATCAATGTCATAGGCAATAGTCTCATAGTTATGAATCATAGTCATAGGCAATAATTTCATAGGCAACAGTTCATGGCCATTGTCTTAGGCAAAGGTCTCATAGTCATAGGCAATAGCTTCATAGGCAATAGTTTCATAGTCATAGTCTTAGGCAAAAGTCTCATAGTCATAAATCAAATCCAAAGGCAAAGATAACTTTCGATTTGACATAAGCACGAATTAAAGATAAATAACTTGCAAATTTGTACAGTTCTATATTTTGATTCATTACATTCACGATTCCAATTACACGTTCAAATCTAAGGAATAACCGAACTTACAAAGAAGGAATTCTTGATTTCTGGAATCTAAACTCTGAAGTTGGTATGCTCGCCTTTGATGTAGATCGTTGTTCTTATAATTCAGATTTGATTCACTTCGTAGCTTTCTAGTTTTCTTTTTAGTTGAAAGAGAATGGTGGCTATCCTAGGTTGAGTATGGCGGTATGACGACTCTTAGAACGAATTAGTGTGATTTTAGGGTTGAGCACTAGGTTGTTTATATAAAATTTCAATTTAATTAGAGCCGTCGGATGAACCTAGAGTTAACCACAACCATTCAGTCAGGATAGGGTGACACCTCAGCCCTAATGACTCAGCAAGGAGTCAAAAAGGACTCAACAATGAGCCACAGTACGGATCAGAACACACCAGAAAGCTGTGCAGGCTTTCAGCCCGACCTAGGCACACTTGGCTGGTGCGCCAGTGCAATTATTGCACTGGCGCACTTCCCAAGTGCGCCAGTGCAACTATATTTTTTTATTTTCTCTTCTTCTAGTTTTCTTCCTAACTCATTCGTCCATATCTTTTTCATACGGTGTCCGATTTACGCAAACTCGGACTCTATCTCAAGCAGAATTCCGAGACGAACGCAATGGCGTAACTTGTTTCCCTTAATTCTCGCATTTGAAATTAATTATTCTTTGATTATATCTTATGTCCCAATTTAAAATTGCGGGGCGTTACAATACATTTACCATATCTCATGCCGACCTTCCGCACACCGAAAAGGCCGGAACTTTATTAGAAAGAAATTAGAGGGTGAGATAAAAATAAAGAATTATTAGAATAGAAGAAGAAGAAGAACCAACCCAACACAGAGTTAGAGTCTCACATCGCAGCAGAACAAAATATAATACAAAAATAAATCTTTATTGAGAGCTTTTAAAAATACTTACAATATCAGAGTACATCAACACCACTGGACAGGTATAATAATCTGCCCTCATATAATTCACACAACGGAATATACATCATATATATCATACGTCTGAAGTTCTCCAGCTCATTTCTGGACTTCGTAGCATTTAATAACCTGGACCTGTACAGCCCCGTCTAACCCGAGCATTTACAAAACAACGGGTCAGTCTGGTGAACCAGAGTGAGAAAAACACACTAAATTTTTAAGGGTATCACACATCTTGATTTTTAAGTTCAAAACCTTTTCGAAAGAAAAGGATAATCATAAGACCAGATCCACACATAAATACAGGACCAAATCCACACATAAATACAGATGGTATTTACCTTACGATAACCCAAAACATTTTTGAAATCAATATCTTTTCTGATATTATAATAGTGTCTAAATACAAGTAGATATCAATCTAGCGGAACACTTGCATCTCTCGCTCTACATATATAGTATACAATTAAAACCGCGGGCGCTTATTGGAGATTGGATTCTGACTATGACATGGTATGGGACCACCTGCCGATAGTGTATCTCTAGAGGGGAATACACTGGGTTCAACAAGAACGTCTTGAAACCCGTCCCACACATGACCGACCACTCATTTCGCTTGAGTGTATCGAATGTATATCACCAACGGTTGGGCTCAAACCTCCATTTCTTGAAAAGGGACAATATCGAAATAGATTAAGGAAGCAAAAGAAATTCCTCTAGATAGGTGATCATACACCCTAATGGGAGCGACCCACATAGCCATGCTGCCTGCCCAATTTTTGTCATTTCCCGGTTGTGAGGCTTGAGGTTTAAATTATCTTTTGGAACACCTAATCACCATTCACTCTGAATGTCACATCGTCAGATCCTCCAGATATCACTAATTGACATCCACAAAAATACTCTAGTTGGAAGCTAAGAGAATGTGCACTTCTCCACCATCAACTTTGTACGTTTGAAAATATCAACATACGTGACTCTTTTTAAAACATTCTGTCAGACATCCTTCCATACAAGTCATCCAGGAACAGGATGAACCGAAGTTACTCTCCTACTGCACCCAATATAGGAATCACCCCATGGATCAGTAGCGAGTAGTCCTTGCAATCCGTAGATTCCAACTACGACAGAACCACAACTTATCTCTGGGAGCTAACCAAAGATTATTAGCGGTTATTCCGTTTAATGAAGATCCATGGTCTTCAATGCTCCATCTTGATCATCTTCTGATATCTTCATGTATTTAGTGGTCGGAATGGTTTTCGAATATAAATTCAATCCCGGTCTTTCCGTACCAACAATCGCATTGGACAGGTTTGATAGTCGGTTATTTAACTATCAAAATAATTAGTGATTCAATCATGAAAATCCAATGAGTTCACGGGTTCAGTATTTAGCACCCCTTGGCCTTTTAATTAAAACAAATGTAAATTTAAAACTCTTAATTATTTCGATATTATGAATATAGCTTTCCACTTCTTATCATAAGATTATTCTTTATACAAATTCATTTTTAATACTTAGGAAATTCCGATATCATATCCAGTTTTCTATTTTTACTTTCAAACCATTAGCAACATTATTATCTAGTATTGGAAAATCAATTTAACTTATTACTCGTAAAACAACGTTACAAAGTATCTTTTATTCATTACTCGAAAACAATAATCCACGCTTATCCTTATAGAATCAAACTCAACTTTACGTTTCCTTTCTAACTCGAAAATATTGTTATAACTTCACGCAACCTCTTTTTATTTCCCTTTTCACTTTGGAACTCTCGTTATATATATATATATATTCCCAATCTTCACTAAACGTTGCATTATTATTTCTTTAATGGAAATAATAAATTATCACTAAACCCTTTTACCCTTACAGCTATTATCATCCTCGGATAATCCTGAAGTCGTTCAAGTTGGGGTATTTTAATTACCTCTCAGAACTTGACCAACAACGTTCTTATCTTCAGATGGATAACATCTGTAACCCAATAATTCACTCCAATATCTACACAAATTCTATTTAACTATTTTATTCAAATACAGTTTCATAAAACCTTCTTACTTCTTGAAAATCTCTTTCTCGGGTATAACCCTTATTTCTTAATTCCATAATTAAGTAATTCTTTATATAAACCTCACCTTTTTAACCTTGGCCTCTTTAAAACAAATTTAACTTATACTCGGATTTGGTTACACCACCCTATGACCCACTCTATTACCAGATTCACTTTTATCTATCTCTTTCCTAATCCATCCAACTATTTCCCCGCTAAATCTTATTTTAATTTTCCTATTTTTACTTAATCTCATTTTATTTAGTAACGTTAATTTAATTTGAAATTAACGCTTTTACACTTTAAATCCCATTTATATACCCTTGGTTTATCATAAACCCTTTCTCTTAATTTCCTTTTTACTTAATTTGAATAATTAAGTAACATTTATTTAAGCTATCATATTCGCCTAAAATTCTCTATATAACTTCGTTATAAAAATTCTGGTTTTAAATATAAAACTCGTTCGTAACTCCTTTTACCAATCAATTGGATTTCATTTCGATTTAGATTACTTTATAAATGTATTTCAATTAAAATTTAATCTCCTAAATTATTATTAAAATAGTAATTTACTTAAATCATTAACTACTGTAAAAGTAGTTAATTTCTCTATTAACTAAAATAAATGGTAAATCTACCTCTTATTAAAATTAAATCAATATTCATTAAACTATTTTATTAGATTAATTCAAAACAAACTAATTTAATAGTTAACTCCAGTTAAACGGTCGACTTTAGTCAACTCAAAACACGGTTATCTACTTAACCGATTCCCATTTCGTTCTCCCTTTAAATTAAAAAAAATACAATTAATTTAAATAATTCCATTTAAATGTTTCTTAACAAAACAATTATTCAAATTTTAACTGTTAGGTTAGTCTCTATTCACTTATTTATAAATCTGATTACCATCAGAATTTACATTATAAAATCAGTTAATCATTAATTAATTAAATAATAAATATTTATTTCCCTTTTAACAAACTTTTATTCAAAATAAAATATATTTCAAAATCTATCTCCAGTTATAAAATAAATTTTATAACTTCAGTTCTATCTATCCACCTTACGGTAAATCAATATAAAATAAAACAATTTGTTCCTAGGCAATTTACTGCCGATTACTCAACCAATATTGCCCATTGGTTAAAACAAAACACAGGTTGAATTTCCATTCCATGATCACTAATCAAATCAATTACCCAATCATGGCAGTTCATATATGATAATATGAAAATAAATAATATATTTGAGGAATCCCGTTGGATCCCTCCAACCTGTTCGTCCCTGTATTAGGTCAATCACATCCATTTAACTGATAATTTATATAACAGTTAATAACAACTATTTAACATCAACCAGTCAACAAAACAATTCAATCAGTTCAAACAATTAAACACGTTTATAAATAAACGTGACCAATAAGGTAAGTTACCTTCATTGGATCAAATCGTTAAAATAACGATTCGGTTCACTGAAATTAAACAACAATTTAATTTCATCAGTTAAATCAACCAATAATTATATAACTAGCAAACAGTCAACCATCAGAAATCAGAGCACACAAAATAAAAACCCAATTTATATAAAATATAAATGGAAAAAACTGATTGAATTTAACTAACCTTGAGTTGATTTGATGTTGAAACTGTTCGTTTCAGTTAAATTAATCAAGCATTTAATTTTACTGAAAATCCAGTCGATTCCAATTTTGTCCAGTTCTGCTTGGCTAGTTCAAAAATGTAGATCTTCTTATCATGATTCCAACGCAATTTATTTGGTTAAACTCTGTCAAACAAACATATGAGTTATAACTGACATGAGTTTATGGATTATTTTCAGTAAATAAATTTTATTTAACTAATACCAATCATCAGTTAATTACTTTGTTAGATAGTTTGATCAGTCTCCTTCGTCGTTTGTTCTTGTTTCCGGTAGTCCATCCACAATCAAACCCTGTCATGAATTATAACACATATAAGTTATATGATTTAATTATATGACTAACTCTAAATTTATAATAATTATTTAAAAAAATAATTACATTTCAATTTTAGAGAAGATTAGTTAATTTCTCTGAGGCTTCTGAAACCCAGGCCGACATTTTCCCTTTGATTACCTCATATACGCTGAGCCTCAATCCAGTTTTTACCTTGTTCCATTTTGTAAATGAGTACAACTATACAAGGTTTAGAACATTATTTAAATAACTCATTTGTTCTTTAGTCATTATGGGTTTAAATTATTTAAGTAACTTAATTAAACTTAACTAATCACTATCAGAACCAATTAAGAACCCTTCACACATTAGAACTTGGGTCGATCCTCCTATCAGTTCTCTTACAGTCTTCGCTTGTTTTGTTTCCAACACAATACTGTTGTTCGTTTGCTTCTCCATTCATTTTGCTCCTGCTAAAAGAATCCACGGTTTTCAGTTTTTACTGCAATTTAAATTAAGTGATGGAATATAATTCCTAGTTTATACTTGACGATATATTACATTGTTGAGAATGGGATCAAAAGGCCCGGTTCCTCCTTCCTGTTGTTTTCTTGCCCGCGTTCTAGCTTCTGAACCAAGGTGATAACATACGCACGCTCTACAAAGTCCACCCCCGCGCTAGAGTTTGACCACTGGACCACAATCGAGGGTCCTAGAAACAACCGCCTCACCACCCTCTATGATCGACCCTGACCTCGTTCGCTCTTGTGCCTTCCTTTGCCATCGATACTTCCTCGAATGTCATGAGTTCCGGCGCTGATTCTGGCCATTGTCCGTTACAGAAAATGATCACCACCGCTGAAGGGGTGGATCAACATGCTGATTCATTTTGTAGTTAGAAGTTTGATGGATTTAAAGCAATAGAAGGAGGAAGGATCAGATTATCGTGTTCGTTTATTTTGGTCATGGTGGCGGAAATTCCATTTGACCAGGGAATACATTTTAACGCAGTGGTTTAGGGTTACATTGCCCTTATATAGGAAATGGGGAAGAATTAAATATTATTTTATTTTATAACTTTGCAATGAAGAAATATTCCAAAACAACTACAATCGACTCCCTTTTTTCCCAATACAAATGCTAATCCTAACATAAAAAAAAATTGCGAACTTGATGAGACAGGTTTCGTCGAATTCCGAGGTTGTTTGCGGAAAGTCCTTTATAATTGTCGATGAAAAATCAAGCATTTAAAATCACTAAAATTAAAGAAAAAAATCCAATAAATATGAGAACTTGACATTTTACTAGACCTTTTCCTTACGGATCCAATGAAACTTGTTTCGCTCAAATGTGAGTTCATTTGGCCGGTCGTTTATTCATTTAATGTTACCCCTATTTGAATTGACCAAAATAATATAATTGATTAAGGCTTTTATCATTGCTACGATCAAATAGTAAGTCCGATTGACACAAAAATTGAAATTCTAACAATAATTAATTAATACGAATCCAATGGCACCAGTTTCGTCGCATTCTGAGACTGTTTCCTGGTACGCTATTTTCATACTCACCGCAAATGCCATTTTGGACGCCAATTTACCCGGTCTTCAAAAATAACAAACTATATACCTATCCTGACTCTAATCGACGATACGAACTCAACGGAACTGGTTTCGTGGCTTAATTCGATCATCTGCTCGAGTTACACTCAAATATCTCTTTATTGAATTAAATTAATTTAATTACGCGCTATATAAATTGAACAGGTATTTACGGCTACCGTGATCACATACGACATCAATTTGCCACGAAATTTGATTTTCTTACATTAATTTAACGATACGGTTCCAATGAAACTAATTTCATCGAAAACGGAGTCCGTTTGAAAAATGACTATTTTAAAGGCCTATAAATTAAATAACGATTTCCATAGCGACTATTTCAAAATTTGATTTGGCCATAACTATCAATTTCTAACACGAAATCCATATTTTTCTCTTTCATTTGAAAATTATAACCAACATGATTCCAACGTTTCTTGTTTCATAGAATTCCAACTTATATCGGATCCTGTATATCCAATTGAAGTTCAAAACTCCATATTACGAACTACCGTGCCATTTCGGGCTCGATTTAGAATTATATAAATATATAACGTTCAAACTTCGTTTTTAATAATGAATTAAATATTAAAATCCATTAATATTCCAAATAAAATATTTAAAATAATAAATTAAATTAAATATTTGACTTACGGGACATTACAAGTAACATACGCAAAATTAAAAAAGAGAGAGAAAGAGCACATATACAATATTGTTTGGTGATGTCAACTAGACTTGTGTTGACAGTGGGTATAGACCAGGTGCAGAGACCATCTAGCTTATAAATTGGTCATATAATATAACATGCTCACATACCATTATATTATATATAAAAAAAAGCTTCACAATTTTTGAAATCAAATTTCGTTGCATTTTTACGTATGTTGACCGTAATTTGTTTGTCTAGTTCGCTGAAGTCTCAAAGTCTTTTCATTGTCGTGCCTATCTGTTATCGTTTTTATTTCTCTGCCACCGAGGTTGAGTTCAACTCACACTTGACTAATATTTTCTTGGAATTGAAATAAGTGTATTTTAAATGTTATTGTAATGTTAGCACTCTATATGCGAATATGACACACCGACATTGCACATGAATTGAAATGATACTATGTTGACTTGATGATTGATATTGTTTTATATGCTAATTTAATTGTTGAAATTCACACTTCAAGTTCCCTGTAGCATAGAAAATCATTACGGGTAGAAATGTTATGTACCCGAATCACTCTATAGATTTTAGAAACTGAATCAATTTGGGATGCGAGTTGAAATGATACACACCTGGAATTGGAAACTTGACGGATTGAAATGATATATATCCGTACTATTTGTCCTAGGTAGAAAATATTATACAGACATCGCTAGTCTATTTTGAAATGTTTTCTAAAGGTTATGAAATATTTTAACTTGAATTATTTTGGATTTTTGATCTAATTATACTTTGTGTAAAATTAAATAAAAAGTTACAATTATGTTATGTATTTTAGAAAGATATCTAATATTAGTTTTATTCAAATCTAGAATTTGTCTTAAACTAATTTATTTTTCAAGGTATTTTAAATATAATAAAGTGATAAAATTCAATGTAATTTAACAAATATTCTATTTAATAAATTTTGAATTAGTATAAATATGTTTTTAAAATTATTTAAAATTTAAGAAGGATTAGATTGAAATTAAATTTGTAACCCATAATTTGGAAATCTAGCTTATGATAGGAAATTGTAAATGAAACCATTTCCAAATTAATGACTTTGAAATCTAGGAAATAATTTGATAAAGGCTAATTAATTTCAAAGGAAATTGAGAGTTTTCAAAATGAGTATTGAAATTATATTAATTGGAAATCAACAATTTATTTCAAGATATAGTTTTATAAAATGACCACGGTGTGAAAAATGTATATGTTTGGTTATTAAAGAGACAGGGAACAGATATTGTCGTACTCTCTGCCAATATCGAAAACCACTTTAACAATTGTGTATGCGGTGGAGTTCTAGAATGAAGTAGGATGGTTTGCTGGCGATTACTGGATTGAAGAAAGAGAACGATAATGGATAACCTTGACATTCGGGTCATAATTAAAATGACTAAAACTGAAGCCATACCCAGACCAATTGAGTTAGCTACTCTTATGGGACATGCTTCTTCGAAACCATATCTATTACCTTATGATTTGATTGGTGAGCACCCTTGAATTTGGATTATTGTTGGAGATGGGCAGTAGTCGTGGCTATGCATTACCACCAGCCTGCGTCTTAGAATCCTACTAATGGGTATTGCCTCGATGCCTTGTCATATTTATATGCAAACTTCACGGCGCATCCCTATAAACCGACTTACTAGTGTGTTATATGCAAACTGTATGATAATGGTATAAATGGTGTAAGGGTAATAATAGTAATCCCACTTACATTATTTTAATATTTTACTTTACTGAATAGACATTATTATAATAGCGCATTATATTATGTGATATCTAGTTTAGAGAATCCTTAAAGAATGGAATCCCAAACATTCTTTAAGTTACTTGTGCATTTCCATGACATTTCACTTGAGTTAATTTACTTACAAAAGAATATTAGTCCTGATCGGAGTGGTTTTGTTTTACATGATGCTCGAGTCAGCTTGAGTGGCACAACGTTGGAGACTTATCTTTGAGATAGAGATCCACGGAGCTTTAGACATCTATTTGTTTGTTCTTCAGTTCTATCTGTATTAGTCAGTTGTTGTTGTTTCTGTTTATCTTTTAGAAAATATCTTATGTATTCGAGATTTCCGTTGTACTTTCCTAGTGATTTGACACTATGTATTTTGTTTTTGAGACTATGAGTTCGTAGTAGCTTCATGAACTAGTATGGTTTATTTTATTTCCGCTACGAGTTATTCTGCTTTTTCTATGTCTGTGATTCTGTGATATGACTTGTATTTACTCCAAATTATTAATAATCATTTATTTTAAGCAACTCAAGTCAGACATGTGTGGTTTATTGCCGATTTGAATGGTTCAAAATAACGGGTTGTTATAATTGGTATCAGAGCTTTGGTTCACACAAAGCTTAGCTTATGGAGTTTAATAAGAATCAATAACTAGAAGTAACACTAGAGAGAGCATAATTTAAAATACAAATTGTTTTGAAACTAATATTTTGAAAGTGTAGTGCAGTGGGAGCATGGCGTTATTTTGAAATTAATAAATTTTGAAACAAAATTTATTTTAAAATTGATAAATTATTTCAAAATATGCCATTTTGACGTATATATTTGGAAATCAAGAATCTTCAAAATGATTTGAAATTATTTCCATAAGAACCTGATATGTTTTTTTTCCGATTTGAAACGATTTTATGAAGATTTTTATTTTGAATTTGAAAAGTTTGAATTTGTAAAATACTTGATTGAAAATTTGATAATAGTCATATTTCTGATTTTCCAATTATAGAATGAAAATTTATTTTTGATCTATTTGGAATATGATAAATTGTTTACTAAGTGTTTTATAAACAAGGAGAAATTTTGATGACATAAATCTTGATATTTTAATGGATTTTGAAAAAACAATGATACTATAATTTGAAAGCATCTGTAATTATTATGTGCAACGATTTATAACTTTGGGATATGAATTGATTTGATATTTTATCAAGATGCGAGTAACCCGTGACTGAAGAAAGGTATGACGTGGGTGTAAGCCCTTGATGATGGTCTTCTCGGAGGGGAGATATCATTTATTGATATTGATACAAATATGCGTAGGTTGTGCCTAGTGGCCTTGTCATTGGGGGAAACCTCTCGATCTGGTGATATATATATATATATATATATATATATATATATTGATATGCTTATGAAATATTTGAGATTTTTTAAATTGATTGTGTTTTGAACTCCCGAAGTGTTAGACCAAAAAATGGTCCTAACACCCAAATTATCGTATTTAGAGCGTAGGATATGAAGAAATAACTGAAAAAAATAAGAGAAAAGCAAGACAACATGATTTTTATAGTGGTTCGGCATTAGCAAGCCTACATCCACTTCATATTTTCTCATTTCACTCATAGATTACAATTACAATGAATATTGTCTTTCAATAACTTGAATTCAATGAATAATTCTCTCCGAATCCATTGAACTTATTGAGGAAGTTCATGGAGAAGTGTCGGCCATGGCAGCCATGGAAGTTGAGATGCCAAAAGTCCCTTGAAAATGCCCTCTGAAGGTGTATTTATAGCTGATTCTGTCAGGCGGATCGCGGTCACACGTGGCGCAAATCCCGAGAATATCGGATCGGATCGAGGCTTGATGATGAATTGGTCAATATGACAGTTGTGGAAAGGTGTCGCGAGATCCATGCATCTCGGATCGTGATGGACTTAGTCAGGAGCTTTGCCACGTCCTCGGGGATCAGATCGGATCGCGTAGGCAAGGTCGGATCGGATCGTGTAGGCCAGGATGGATCGGATCGTGTAGGCCAGGGCGGATCAAATCGCGTAGGCAAGGGCGGATCGGATCGCGTTGGCCAGGGCGGATCGGATCGCGGTCATATGCCAGCTTACACCCGTTCACGGAAATGGGCATAACTCTTAAACCGTAAGTCCGATTGAGACAAACCAAAGCTCAAACTGAAGCTAATTCAAAGGGCTACAAGTATATGAGGTGAATGGATCCAAATGAGGTCATTTGATAGGGGTTTCTAGCCAGTTTATACTGATGTTGTGATTTTGACCAAACTGCCTTGTGTCTTCTGACGATGCTTCCAATGCCAGAGAGTGATGTTATCCAGAGATTCCATATGAGACAGCATTTACCCAGAGGTGTGTCAACATGATCTTTGCTTTGGGTAGCCTGGCCACAAAGCAGGCTAACATTTTGCCCCCCAAAGTACATCTTATCGAGGATGAGATGTGCTTTGAATATGTTGAGCTAAATCTTTCTAGAATATCATTTGTCCTTGAGAAGGCTTTATCCAATTGTTGCGTTGCTTCCATTGGAGCTAATCAGGCTAAGTTCTATGAGAGAAGTATTCGAGACGATCAAGAAATTGTTTAAACCTTGTCAAATCAAAAGATCTAATTCATCCGTCAGAAGTCATGCTAAATTGTCTGCTCCCGAGCGTGATCCTACACACATGGGTCGTCGCCAAACAACATCATCACTCTATGCAAGCCAAGCGCGTGGTAGGGTTGGACTTTCTTTTACATATGAGTCAATAAATGACGTAGCCACCCAAATCATGGGGCGATGTAAGAATCTTTGGGCTCTGAGCTAACAACTGGACTGTTGGGATAAAGCACATCAGAATCAACATACGAATTTGTCATTTATACTCATGTTTGGACTAGCCTAATATCTTGATATTGATTTAGGATCTTAAAATCGCATTGAATCGTAACGGTAAGGAATTCAAAAGCCATGATCACACTGGATCGTAGTCGAGATAATCCACAATTGTTACGGATCATTTCTTAATCCAATATTCACATATGAAGTAGTCAGTAAGGGATGTTGTTAAAATTATGTGGACCAGTGCCTATAGGATCGTCACCATCGCAAGGTATTAGATAGGTTTGTGACACCTTCCATTCGGTGTAGTTTGAGTCTTTAAGTTCACATTCGATCCACAAGCTAGCTCGCTTAGTCGGAAAAGATGAGTAAGGTTGTACTCCGGAGGCATGCCGTACATGTTTTGAATCCCATTTCATGCCAGGATTGTCTTCAAAGTTAGTCTATGAACCGACACTTGTGCTCTCAGTGCCATCGGAGGACAAGCGAGGTCAGTACTTATGCCCCCAGTATCGATGGGGGTTGAGTTGAGTCAATAAGGCATTTAATCTTGAAGATTTTATACTTCCTGTCGTTGCATCTGGTAAGAGTTGCAGGTTCAGCAATCTTAGCCGACCCAGATCATTCTGTACTGTTTCTCAATTTAGCAAAAATCGGAATTGTATATGCAAATGGATGAACCATGTTTGCTTTGATATCATCTCTTCTCTTTAGTCAGATAGTGAGGATTGCCTCATTGGGCATCAGCGACTTCGGTTACTCTCATCAGATCAGTTGCGGAGTCAAGCAAGGTTGTTGAATGCGAATGAATAAATGTCGTTATGAAGTTAGTTGGGCTCCACCGTTTATGCTTCAGCATAGTCCGAAATGGTTATCACAGTCTTATTGAGTCTCTTTCTCATGCTCGGTTCAATCGAGCTTGACAAACAAGATCATGGGATCGATAAGTGGTATAGATTCTCTTTGGAATTGCACATTCTTGTCATTGTTTTCCAGGGCTTTTCCTTTGTCCTTATCGTTTCGAGAATTAGAAGGTACTCCATTCTTTAGTCAGGAAGGCCTCTAGGTCATTCATCTCGACGCTAACACCTTTTTGTCATGAAAGTCTATCCACTTCAGGGTTGAATTCATCAAAATCTCTGAGCAAGTCTTGTTATAGAGAAAATTTAAAGTCCGGGGGAATAGCAGGGGATCCTGACGTCCCACGTGTGAGGGCTGTAATTGTTGTTATCCACATCAACTAGAGGAGTACCGCTCCTCGAGAGGTGCCGAATTAAACTGGCGAGCAGATCACCGTCAAAGAATTGCTGCACATTTTCAAGATCATAGCTGGTGCCCCCAGTATTGAATATGAAATTACAAGGGGGTCTTTGTGGATTTCTTATTTTCGCATCGATGTTACTCCCAAGTCACGGGTCGAGTCATTCGACTCGACCGGGCTTCTGTTCTTCGAATTGTTGCGTTCCATCTTGGAGTTGAGCGTACTCTAGCGCTTGAGTACCCATTCGAGCTGGAGCTGAAGTTGGTCGTGCATGACCTAAGTTCATTGTGATTCTTGCATTCTCATCTAAGAAGTAGCAGGTAGCAGTTCCATCGCCCATGTTTCGATCTACGACGTTCTAAATCGAAGCTGCATGTTGTGTGACTGCTGATTGGTTTGTGTTCATCTCGGGTGTTCCCACTTGCTTTCTGCATGAAGGGAGAGGTTGGAGGCGAAATAGCTGCATCTTGTCCAATTGCTGTATGGGATATATCCAGCCTTATATGAGCTTCCCATTCTAGAAGTCGGTTGGGATTAGCAGATGGACATTCTCTTTGCATTTGTTTCTTGGTCCTCAAGGGGGCCTGTTAGGATCACAACACAAGTTAAACACAGGCACTTAAGTTATGCCGTTTGTAAATATTTTCAATAGCCATGGCCCCAGTTATAGGGTAAGTGCGAAATACATGCGGTCGGATCACTTCCTTTTCGAATTCAGACATGTATACATGAGAAGAGGAAGTCACTTTCAGAATTCAGGCGATCATACTATCCAAGCATGGAGTAGGACGTGTTTGGGACGGTACAAGAAGCCTGTAATTCATAAATGTCCAGAATTCCACGATTACGTCGAATCGTATTAAGGCTAAGGAATCAATGATCGCTCAAGATTGTACTAAGGTAGGGTAGACATCAAAAAATCTCAGGGCCTCGCCAGGTCCTTCCAGTTGCGAGTATGAAGTTGTATAACATGTCGCTGAACAATTCACTATCCAGGCTTCTTTTTCTGTCGTTGCCGTGAGTCGCACAGGCAACTTAGAATTATACGCCTACGTCATCCTTCTGGATGCGGCCCTTTAGTTATTCCCTACTGGTCTGCTGTTGTTGTGCGAGTTCGGATCTCACATTTTGTCCAGCTTTGTTTTGTGAGCTTGTACTTAGTGAATGAAATTCCATTTCTTTTTGTACTGCTGTGTTCGTGTGCTGCCCCCCATTCCCGGAAACGAGTGGTTCGAGCTCCATTTTCATTCTTGGTCCCAGTCGTGTGAGGGGATAGGATCCCTTGAGTGGCATATGTCGTTATGCATTTATACTCTCCTGATCCTTCAGCGGAGCAGAAATTATGGGGGGTGCTGAGTCTCCAGCACCTTTCTCAGCGCTTAATCATAGACGCTTTTATACTCTCCTGGCGGTCGCCAAGGTTAGAGTTCAAACTCAGCTGTTCTGTCGCTCCCTGATCCTTCAGCGGGGTAAGAGTTCTTTCTCAGCGCTTAATCGGAGACGCTTTTATACTCTCCTGGCGTTCGCCAAGGTTGGAGTTCAGACTCAGCTGTTCAGTCGCTCCCCGATCCTTCAGCGGGGTGAGAGTCCTTTCGCATTATCCTGTACCTGCGAGCATTCCATAATTAGTTATGCATTTAAACATTTGAAACGCAAATAAGCAAACAAGTCATGAAACATTATAAGTTATCAGTGCAACTTATAAGTGAAGGTGCAGTAAAGTAGTATGTATGTATAGGTATGCCCCCAATCAATCATTAACTTAGTGCCTGGCCAGGTCTTGTTGAGGATTGATTAGGACCATAACTGTGTTGCTCCCATGTCCGGACATGGAGGATTTGGGATCAGCTTCCATCCTGCCCCCCCGATCCTTTAAAGGGGGAGGAATTTTCCCGTGGCGCTAAGTCTCTAGTGCTTTTATACTCTCCCGATCCTTCAACGGGTTAGAATTGCTGGGGCGCTGAATCTCTAGCGCTTTTATACTCTCCCGATCCTTCAGCGGGTTAGAGTTCGAGCTCGGTTCATGATCTGCTCAACGATCCTTCAGCGGAGCAGAAGTTCTCAGCACTAAATCATAGACGCTTTTATACTCTCTCTCGACTCTGGAGAGTTAGAGTTGGGACTCAGCTGTTCCATCGCTCCCCGATCCTTCAGCGGGGTAAGAGTCCTTTCTCAGCGCCAAATCATGGACGCTTTTATACTCTCTCTCGACTCTGGAGAGTTAGAGTTGGGACTCAGCTGTTCCATCGCTCCCCGATCCTTCAGCGGGGTAAGAGTCCTTTCTCAGCGCCAAATCATGGACGCTTTTATACTCTCTCTCGACTCTGGAGAGTTAGAGTTGGGACTCAGCTGTTCCATCGCTCCCCGATCCTTCAGTGGGGTAAGAGTCCTTTCTCAGCGCCAAATCATGGACGCTTTTATATTCTCCTGGCGTTCGCCAAGGTTAGACTTTTGCTCAGGCGGCTCCGATCACGGTACACCGCCATGCCTTGTGGACGTCATCTTCGCGTCCTTTATACTCTCTCTCAGCTCTGGAGAGTTAGAGTCACGGATCAAGCGGTCTGCAATCATGCACGCTCATTAAACTTGTCCTAGGTTTACATTTTAATCCAAGCTCCGAGGATTAAAACTAGTCGAACAAGCAGTTGGAGCATTTGCCAAGGCTTTGAGTTCCTCCGAACAGTCTATGGGAGGAATGGTTGGCACCAGACTTCGGGTACCTGCATTATTCACACCGCACGAATTAGTCACGTCAGTAACTCGGAAAGCATGTGAAAGCAAATTTTATGATTGAAAAGTAAGCAAATTAAGAGGCAGTGTTGCCTCCTGTATTTGAATTCATGTAATCTGGTGGCGTCGAGCATAGGATCGAGCCATGTAGGCGGTCACACCGCGTCCATCTGGAGTCGGACTATGACTTTGTAACTCAATGATTTATGTTCAATTGTCTTGTGGTCTGCCACGTGTGAGCCAAGGATTGGATGGTCATCCCGGATCCACCTTGAGCTATACAGCATTCTTTAGACGAAGAGCGTGGCTTTGTAAACGAGCAGTTCAGTCGAGCTCATTATAGTATTGCTCTATGGCTCTATATGCGGGTGTTACAAGTTTGATCGGTAGCAAATCCTGGATACCTACAGCATCCACATATTAATTCATCTGAGTTAATTACATCAATAACTCATAAAGCATGCAAATATAAGAGTCATGGTTATAGAATAATCCTGTTAAAGGAATGAGTATCATTCTGAGTGAAAAATGGCATTGCATATTCATTGCAGGTCCATTTTGCTTCGCCCTATCTCTGCCAATGAAGGGCTGCCAAAGTCTTTTAGTTGATGAGGAATCCTTTTTCAAATTATCATCGGGGCGGCAGTCCCAAAAAATGAATAGACCTTGATCAGGGTCTTGAGATGGCAAAGGCGGCTAAGTAGGTACTATAAGTGAGTGATGAGGTCACATCTCTTTTTGAATCGCCTCTTTTCCCCCTATGCTAAGGGTAAGGATAGAGTGTCAGGAAGTCATGACTGTATCGCTAATGGTAGCACATCGTCGCATTGGTGCTAAGAAATAGGATAATGCTGCTGGTGAGATAATCATATCTCACCAATTTGCTGATATGCCTTCGATTCCATATTGGGGGCAAGAATTAAATACTCAATTTGCTACTCTTCGGGCAAGAAAAAGGCAGTTGGCCGTGCAAACTCCTGATGTGTCAGCTTTGAATTGGATGATTTATTCTCGAGCGATTCATGCTCAAATCTCTAGTTGCCCCCAGCGTCCGGGGAATGAGTTTGCTTGACATATAATCGGTGAAAGGAGTGGAAGTGTGAATCTTCACTTTCTAGCTTCAAAATGCCGTTCATCAGAAGTTTCACTCATGTACATCTCCCATTTAACGGGAAGTTGACTAGTGATTTCGACGAATCATTCAGGGCAGTGGATTTAGCAATGAGGCTCATTGATGTCTATCTCGGAGCAACCTTCCAAGGAAAACAAGCCATGTCGCCTTGCATGCCTTTCACTTCACCTTGTTAGATGCATTCTGTGCTGTAGGAAGTTCATCATGGGGTTATCCATGACTCTCTTCCGGATTTGGTCTCCAATGTTGGATCAACTTCCATTTTATCAATGGTTGTATTTTATAGTGTCTTGATGGGGATCATCTCTATCTTTTCTGGATTATCGGAACTTTCTTATTCGACCAGATGATTCGACTTTAGATCTTCTGTGTATGAAATATGAGGTATGTTGTAACGTTCCAATCCATCCAATAACTCTTCTGCCCATTCTAGGTAAGCTGCGAGTTGTGGTTTCTCCGACTGGAATTCCTTTCGAGTCGTCCTTCGGGGGTTATCTGCAAAACTTCAGCGTTGGATTGCCGATCATTTCTTGCACCGCCTGTATACAACTTCCAGGTGCTTGATTTCATCTTTCATTTCTAATGGCAACTCCATATAAAATCCCGCGATAGTGAACTTACTGCATACGTCTTATTTGCTTGACAGGCACACACTTCAGGTTTATACTCAAGAAATGACTCATAATTTGGGATAAAATCCCGCAGATATTAGCATTGGTCCAAACGAACACATCCAGGCTCACCTACAGAAAGCATATAAGTTCTCTCGTTCGGAAGAGGTCTAAAGGAGATCCGATGTGAAGACCTTAGTCAGGTCGGCGTCACCAGTCGGAACACATGCAGTTGCGTTATTAGATGTCACCCTTCTTCATCCCGAATCACCATCCTCTCTGGAATCTATGTCTTCGGGCAGGTCGTTTGGCAATTCCTTTTGCGATGCTCCCATTATTCGCAATATTGACACCTCCTTCACACTCCATTTCATCTGGAGGGGAAGCTTCTTTGGGTTTCACGCAATCTCTGTTGCGTAGCATATTCCATCCTTCTTAATCAGTCGGCTTCTCCAATAACTTGGTCACCATAGACCAGCCTCACTCCGTCTTCGATAGGGATATTTAACGGTTAACACCAAGATGCTATGTAAGCTCTGAATTCCGCTAGACCTGGTTGGTTGAGACCATGATCAGATAAGCTTGAATGCAATAGCATGGCTTGCAAGGCTTCAAGTAATGTTCATACATTCTGTCATAACTGTTGTATGAAGTGGATAGCTAATGGTTGGTTCATATTTGTGTTGATCTCAAGTTCTCATCTCTCAACCGAGATCGTATGGTGGCTGGTAAGCAGTCAAATTGCTATCGCCCGGGCAAGGATCCATATGCCCGATCATGGCCCACTGTGGTTCAATTGGTACCTAACTCTGGGCACCAAAGTACATTGATCTACCCTTCATTCTATGGAAATCAGTCTTCCTTGATGCGGTTAACGACAAATAGGCATTGCAAATGTTAGCTAAGCTTTTCAAGGAGTGAACCGTGGGACATATATTTTTCAGAATGCCATTCAAGCGAAGGGTAACTTTGTAGTGCTAGGATCCTTTCTTGCTATTGGATATCCCATCATTGAGAATCATGGCCATTGGGATCTTCTGAGTCACCTTTAGAGTAGTGTCTGGATCGTTCTATGTCAATGGCATCTGGGACTCCGCCTGTTGGACACGTTTAAGCCACGTAACTAGGTGATCACCACTCGTTCAGGAACATCATCGGTTGCATTGGTGAAATCTATACACCATCGGAGCTCTGGAAGAGGAGGTTGCCAGGAGATAATCTTTACCTCGTATATCATCATAGCCAGCATGCTGAATCTTTTCTATTTCTCCTTACATTGAATAACATCAGTAAATAGGTGTTATGGCTCTAGGAAGAACTCCCGTCGTTGCCAATTTGCTGTAGATTTCCTCAGGCTATCTACTGAATCTTGGTTGTTAAGCGTTTGTGATAATTGTACGCCAAAACGTATTACGAGCCGAAGGCGAGGCCGTCAGCGGGTCCGGGCGCAGCGCCGGCGGGGTCCGGGGCCCCGCAGTCACTTTTTGGAAGATGGAGCCTTTTCTGAAATGATCTGAAAATTGTATTTTTTCCAAAAATTGTCACTTTTTTGGATCAGGTCGTGACCCTTGTTCGTCGTCATTTTTCTGGGTCGCGGTTCGCTACTGTCCTCCGGTTCGCGGTTCGTGACAGTTATCCAGACTCGGTTCGGTTCGTGGTTGAGCTCCTTCGGGTCGCGGTTCGCTGAACTTCTTCGGGTCGTGGTCCAGCTTGGCGATCGGGATACTCCAACCTTCCAGCTTCGGATCGGTTCGTGGTCTTCTCCAGTTCGTGGATATGTTCACAACAATTGCTCCAGGTCGGGTCGTGGAAGTATCACCGGGTTGGATCGCGACTTCCTTGCTCGGTCGGGTCGTGGGTTCATCTTGAGACCGGATCGTGGTCTCCCCGCGATCCGCGATCCGTGATCCCCTCGACCTGCTCCAGCACATTTTCTTTATTATCCTCATTTGGTCGTGAAGCTTGTGAACCCTTAGCTTTTTTTTCGAAGGTATGAAGCTCTGATTTTCTGAAATCAACGAAATATTCAAAAATGGTAGAAACGCGGGCTGTTTTCTTCGAACTTTCAAATCCAAATAGTAGAATAGCAATCCGATAGGTTGAGAATTCGGTTCTCAGTGAAAGCACCAAAATGTTAGACCAAAAAATGGTCCTAACACCCAAATTATCGTATTTAGAGCGTAGGATATGAAGAAATAACTGAAAAAATAAGAGAAAAGCAAGACAACAGGATTTTTATAGTGGTTCGGCGTTAGCAAGCCTACATCCACTTCATATTTTCTCATTTCACTCATAGATTACAATTACAATGAATATTGTCTTTCAATCACTTGAATTCAATGAATAATTCTCTCCGAATCCATTGAAATTATTGAGGAAGATGGTGGTTATTCATGGAGAAGTGTTGGCCATGGCAGCCATGGAAGTTGATATGCCAAAAGTCCCTTGAAAATGCCCTCTGAAGGTGTATTTATAGCTGATTCTATCAGGCGGATCGCGGTCACACGTGGCGCAAATCCCGAGAATATCGGATCGAGGCTTGATGATGAATTGGTCAATATGACAGTTGTGGACAGGTGTCGCGAGATCCATGCATCTCGGATCGTGATGGACTTAGTCAGGAGCTTCGCCACGTCCTCGGGGATCAGATCGGATCGCGTAGGCAAGGTCGGATCGGATCGTGTAGGCCAGGATGGATCGGATCGTGTAGGCCAGGGCGTATCGGATCGCGTAGGCAAGGGCGGATCGGATCACGTAGGCCAGGGCGGATCGGAGCGCGGTCATATGCCAGCTTACACCCGTTCACGAAAATGGGCATAACTCTCAAACCGTAAGTCCGATTGAGCCAAACCAAAGCTCAAACTGAAGCTAATTCAAAGGGCTACAAGTATATGAGGTGAATAGATCCAAATGAGGTCATTTGATAGGGGTTTCGGGCCAGTTTATACTGATGTTGTGATTTTGACCAAACTGCCTTGTGTCTTCTGACGATGTTTCCAATGCCAGAGAGTGATGTTATCCAGAGATTCCATATGAGACAGCATTTACCTAGAGGTGTGTCAACATGATCTTTGCTTTGGGTAGCCTGGCCACAAAGCAGGCTAACACGAAGTGAAGTATGATTATATATAAAAGAAATATATATTATTTCAATGACTTTGAAATAAAATCGGGAGTTTAAGTTGAAGAAATTATTTCATCCTTTAACTTTAAGTTTTATTAAAAAATAATTTTGACAAATTATGTTTTGTGGAATTTTGAAATTCAAAAGCCTAATTTTATTTTGATTAAACTAAATTTCGTATTAGTATAAGACTTTACTTGTATGCATAAGCATATTTTTAACAACCACTCCTTTTCGACAACGAACAGTTCTGAATGGGAGAGATTCTAACATCTTGTAAATTCTGACTATTTAAGTTGTGGAATTAACTTCAATTACTGAATTTAAAATGGTTTTAAAATAAAATTTATGATACTATTAATGAAATTTTTTAATTTGTGTTGAAAGATTGATTGAAGATAATGTGTATATTCTAGATGGAAAAAATTATAGCAACATACATGTATATATATCTTTGGCTATTGTCTTTAATACGTTCCCTGTCTATTCAAAATGTAACGTTTAGGAATTTGGAAAACCTTCATTAATTTATTTACTTTGAAATGTGAATAGTTGTTGTAGTTTTCAATGCCTTTCCCTCTCCGTTGTTTCCTTACTGCAACATTCATTTCTATCATCATTTTATTTATTTATTTCTCCTTCTTTTTCTACTATCCCTAAATTCATTGTCTCCTTTCTTTCCACTTTGTTTCTTCATAAATAACGCATTCATTTCTTTCCTCCACTTTATTAATTTCTTTCCATACATTCTATTTTCATGTATTTTATTTTCATGTATTTTATTTCGTATTCTCATTCCTTAAATCTCCATCCCTTTAATTCTCCTTTCCCCTTTTTGTTTCCCATCATTATTTTCTCAAAAATCAAAACAATTCCATGTGTGTGTACATATATATATATTTGAAAATGGTATATATATATATATATATATGTATTTTCCTTATCTTTTATATCATGTTGTTTATATTTGAAAGCAAAAAAAAAACCATAAAACTTTTAACATTATCTTTGTAAAACTTTTAATACATGATATTTCATATTATATGTTTTGAAATTTGAAAAGCCACAAACTTTCTAATAATTAGCATCAGATAATTAATCTTTCATTCATTTCTTTTCTTTATTCTCTCTCTTTGTGATTGACTTTTGAAATTTGAATGAAAAATAAATATTGTCACCTCATGTCTAGTCAGCTAATTTATTACTTCATAATTTACCTAATATGAAGGGATAAATTAGAGAAATAAATCAAGTATCTTCTCAATTTCTTTCCTCATTCTTTTTGTTTCTTCTTTGCAATTGTCTTCTATAAATGTTAGAACTTCTTCCTCCTCTCCACATAAAAAGAAAACTAAACATGAATTCCTTTCTACTTCATTAGCCTACTCTTCTCTAAAACTTTGTGGTATCACCTTCTTCATAAATTTTTGTCTATCTTCCTTCTTAAAAGGAAAAAAAGGCTCTTCAGTTTGCAAATTCACTACTTAAGATTGGTCGTTATTCATGTTTGCTTCTTGTGTTCATCATATCCATGCATGGTGAGTTTATCTCATGATTATTTTATTTCAAGTATTTTGACATCGATAGAAACTAAATTATAGTAGTAAATTATTTATGTTGCTAGTTATTTTATGTTGATGTGTGATTATGTCCTATGCCATGCTCTTACCTATGAATTTAATCACCTAATTTTCTTTGTGGTAAAATGGAAGTAACATGATAGTACTGTGCTGTCATGTTATCTAGAACTTGATCATGGTTTGCTAAATTGAAAAGGAAAAAAAGGAAAAAAAAAACTAGAATATCATGACTGCCTTGTCATAACATGAAACCTATGTTCGGTCCATTTTGTTGTGTCGTGTAATTTGATGTTAAATGTACAACCTGAAATCTTGAGTTAATATTTGTTGTTCTTAGCTTTTGCTGGCCTCATTTGTTTTTTTTTCTTTTGTTAAATTGATTATTCCTATACAAAATTAAACAACTCACATAGCTCTGGTGTGCATAATTCATCCGTGGGCCCATCTTGCTTGCTACTTAAGTATGAATGGTTTTTATCTTTCATTGTATTTTTGTTTCAGAAATAACCACATATATATTACTGTGCCTTGAAATGTACCAGACCATGATATTTCTTGAATATATATAGCCTAAAATCATGTATTTAGTAACTTTAAATTTATGTTAGGATTAACTTTTATAATTTAGCATTTGATTGAAGTTGATTTACTTGAATAAAGTTAATCCTGACTCGAGCGTTTTGTGTTTTACATGAAATGCTTCTGTCAGACCGAGTGTCGCAGATTTACAGTTTTCAACTATTGAAGTAAGAGAATCGTGGAGATACATGCACTGATCCGAAAATTTCTACATTTTATTTTATTTAAAATTTATGCGCTTCCGCTGTGTAAAGTTTATTATACAAACTCTGATATTTTGTATAAATTTCTACTGTGAGATATTGTAATTTATTTATTTTGTGATTTCTATGTTTGATTATTTTAAAACCTCATTAGCTAAATAACAATCTGTCATTTCAAGTTGTTTAAGTTGGTTTAACTACCGACTTGAAGAGGTCTAAGAGGCAGGTCATTACAGTTGTTCTTGGGCATGGGAAGCATATACGATGTTTGTCCATTTTTGTTCATCCATTAGAACAATTGTTATCGTAGATTCAAATTATCAAGTGTTGCTCTTTCTATATTTAGAATATCCTATCAACAATTCTATAAGTAAAATAACAATTATTAAACGATATCAAACATAAGAAGTTTGTAATTATAAAAAATATATTTGTATGGCCACTCCATAGGTCGTCGTTGTCTGAAACAGTTAGCCTATAAGAATCCCATCCAGCACCCTTTTTTATTTAAGCTTTTCCATTCGATCTATTCGTTTCTAAGGCTTTTGTATTTATATTGAACTTTGTTATCATCTACCAATTATAAAAAATTATTTTGTATTTACATGTTGATTCCTCCATTGTTCGATTAAAATTTTCTGCAATTGCTTTGTGCATAGCCTTCTAGTTGGCACCATATTTGACATATGTGGATATCACTAGTTTCAGCAGAAACCGAGAACATTCAAAAGACTAATGGTGTTTTTATTGGTTTGACATTCTGATTCAAAAAACTGAACAAAATATATATACAATTTACAGAAAAAAATATAATTTCTAGTGTAAACACATACCTAATTCTTATGTCGGATAGATAAAAAAGTTTAAGCTTGTAAGTTGTAGGAGGAGGGATAAAGGAGGAATGAGGTGAGGGAATGCTTAAATGGGATGAAGAAAATTAAGTCGTTGCGTCGGATGCGTTCAACATCAACGGCTCAATGTTCTTCATTTGTATTTGACGCATCGAAAACAAAAAATGAGCATTTTTTCTTTCCGTATAGTACGTAATAAAATGAAAAATGGTTGAAAACGGAAACCGACACTCTTTCCTTTCGAATGATACCTGATAAAATGAAAAATGGTCATTTTCACGTGACTTGAGTTGAATCTTCTCCATTTTCTTCAAACAATTTTGGTGTTTGTTTGATGTCGATCTACCTTTTTGGGCGATGTTCAGATTTGGTTTGAGGCTTTAGATTTGCTCAGGTTAGTTTGAGTTGCTTCTAGCTTCCGTTGCCTTTAGATTTGCTCAAAGTTTGGTGAATTGTTTACTAACAATGGCTTAGTTAGCACATTGCTAATTTGGTAAGTGACTCGTAAATAATTAACGCTGAGTTTTCCTTTCATTATCTGGTCACGAACAAAATAAGTTTAATTTCTTATGCTTACTTCGTGAATAGTATAGGATTGTTAAAGACATTGTTCTTGAATTATCACACAATTGGTTGATTTTCTTGTTGTATTGACACTTAGCTCACTTAGTAGTTAGTGACTTAATCCACATTATTTCAACTAGTCTACTTATCGCATGTTTGAATTTGGTCTCTATGTTAGATCTGGATATTGTTCTCTTCTTTTTAGAAATCATGATGCTGGGTTGTCTCCTAGATATATGAAGTAATATTTAGTAGATCTAAATCTTTTTCCCAATTTACATCAGCATAACCACATATGCTCAATTTATTTCTTGATTAGAGAGAGGATATAGTTAATAGTTCTTATGAGATATCTTAGGATTTTTATTACAGCCTTCCATTGGTCATCTGAAAGATTTTGTATAAACTGACATTCTTTATTAACATTAAATGATATCTCTGGTCTGCCTATTGTAACGTATTGTATAGCTCCCACTATGCCTCTATATTGCTTTATATCTATGATTAGTTAAACTTGATGCTTAAATAGGTTCAGATTGCTAATCATTGGCGTAGCTAGTGAATTGGCTTAATTCATTTTTTTATTTGATGATTATTTCCATGACGAATTTTCTTTGACATAGTTAAAGTTTAGTGTTGTTTATTCATTTGGTATTTACTCCAAGGAATTATTTAAGATCACTTAGTCCTTAATTTAAATTTTCCTTTCTAGCAATTGAATGAGATTGTTGATTTTCTCTTTAATGTTTTCGTTGACACCAAAAATTGGCACAACACCCAAAGAAAGGGTTTTGTAAAGAAGAAGTAAGATGAATGAATATAAAACTGAAAATAGAGGAAATCACACACACGTTTATAGTGGTTCAGCGTTAAAGAGCCTATTCCCCTTTATAATCTCTTATATACTTTATCAACTATTACAGTCGAAATAGTTACAATGGGAATATAACTAGAGATTAGCAAATATTAAAGAATAGAAAAATGCTATCATTTCTCCAAAAGTCCATTCTCTTGGGTATTTATAGATGATACAATGCATACGTTGGCTGGAATACGTGTAACGCGATCCAAGGTAATAGGAGAGTCTGAAGAGGCCTTCTTCTAATATGGAATCGATATAATTTGAATTTATGATAACAAGTGGTAGCTGATCCGATTTATGTGGAAGGCGTGGAATAAATGAAACCGGGCACAAGCTATTCCTTACGCAGATATTCGGTTTGGGATTAAGTATGTCTTGACTCATTCAATCCGATAATTGCCGGTCCCAATTGGGTTGAATGCTAACTTTCTGAATCAAGCCTAAAGGAGCTCGAACCGAATCGTCCACCAACTGGCCCATCTCTAAACAATACCAGTCCGTTCATGTTCCCTTAGCATGGATCCATAATGCCAATGTGCCTTGATGGGCTCGCCGAAAGGCCCATCAACACTTTGCCCCCTAAAGTATGCTACATTGAGAATGGGGTATGCTTTAAACCGGTCCAGTCTGAATTATTTTCTTTGCATGGATATGAAATTCTCATAAAGGTTGGTTTGGACCATCTTTGCATGAACCTCAAGGACCAAAACTGACCTATCAAATGCCTCGGAACTTCGCACCGACTTAGGTAATAATAAAGCCTTACCGCCATACGTATTTTCAGTAAATCCTAGTTCGTTTAATGGTTTGACATGCCAATCGATTATGATCAGGAAGTCATACCATTTGAATACGAAGAGTTACTACGCAGTATTATAAGAGGATGGCCCACCTCACTTCTTTTTACTTCTTCTTTTTATCACTTTTTACTCCCAAATTTTACTACATAAGAGAAGAAATAGTGAGTTTATCTTCTTTTTCAACCAAGCTCATTACTTCCGCTAATTCTTCAGGTATGAACCAATTCTTCCTTATCATTTCTTTTTAATGCATTCCGACGTAATTTCCATTCACAATTTCTCTTCTTTCAACCTTGTCATAACTCACATTTCACGCAGTCCATGGTCGGAGTCACTAATGTCGGATCACCAGAGTCGGAGCAATGCGGCCATCGGTGGTGATTCCGATACCATTGTGGCAAAAATCCGAAGGTAGTGAGGCTGCCTTGCCAAAATGGTATGAAGGTGGGTAGGTTTCCCAACTTTTCAAATCGTCATATGGATTTGTCAAACCCTCAGACACGTGGCCATGTTTGAAAGGGTGGAAATAATGATAGCGATATTTACACAATCTGGCATATAAGGACAAAAGTGATTTTGTGATCGTCGTTCACCAAAATAGCATTGTAATGCAGAATTAACCGCTTCTGAAACAATCCTTTTTTAGGTCGATCACCATGGTCAGGATACTGGATCTCCGCAAACAAGGTCCCGACAAAGGTAAAAAATTGTCTCATCCTGTTACAATAGATAGTTTCCCCGAGCCTTTGGCCAATTATGAATCTACTTCGGGTGCCGACACTCGGGATGGGTTGACAAAATCATCCACTCTCCCCGGGACAATAGCCGAGTCAAGCGAAACATCAACCACTTCAGCAGCGCCCTACACACTTCCAAATGCGTTGGTCTTAGAAAATCCTTTGGACGTTCATTAGAGCAGGATGACCCTCAAGCGTTTACAAAATATTTCCACTAAGCACAACATCCCCTGGAAGAGTGTCTCTCTTCCTATGAAATGGGACTACCCTCATAATCCCCCGAAATTTTTTTATGGCACTGTCTTGTCCCATGTGTATTGTTGGGGCTCTTCCCTATTTCCTCCGTTTGTTGTCGACTTCATACGCTGAATGAATTTAGCTTTGATACAGTTTCATTCGATCACTTATAGCAATCTGCTATCACTATAATATCTGTTCATGAGGCATTTGGGATACCCTCGACCTTTTATGATGTAGCTTTACTTTTTGCTTTCAAGCACAACGAAAAGAATCCCCCCATCTTTATTTCGAGGCTGCCCGAAAAGTTATCAAAAAAAATTCCAAGCAAGGTGGCGCATACAAAACATGATTGGTTCTATGTCAAACTGTTGTATGGATGCGCTCGTCGTAGCCTCCAATTCAGTAAGTTCCCCATTTTATTCGTTATGTCCATGGCAAAATTTCTTATATCAACTGCTTTTTAAGGAGAAAAGCCGAAGAGACCTAATGAGGGAGTGTTCGAAGAACGCTTCAATAAACTGTCTTAGCTAACACCCAAGCAATGAAAATTTTGGAACTGTCTGACCGATGCTCATCTACATTGATATGATCCTCAAAACAAGAACAAGACATTGGAACCTCAGAAAAAGAGGTTTTCTTCGACCACTCCTAGCCAGAAGGAAACATCGGATGATGCAAGGACGACGTACCAGAACGGGGAATCTTCCGCCCTCCCCTATTCGAGGGAAAAAGAAGTTTTGCAAGTTGGGGAAGATGTCTGCTCCCAAAAGGAGATTGTCTCGAGAGGTCGACCTTCCAAAGAGGAAAAAAGGCTCTGACAAGGAAACTTCGGGAGAGGTCCAAGAGGGGCTGGTCGAGGAAGATCCTATCGAGCAACATTTAAAAACTCCTCCTATTCACGGCTCGCAAGAGGAACAGACGGACTCCCCCCTTCGGGGTCTAAAGAACTTGAAGATGCCCGATGATATTATCTCTTCGCAAAATTTGGATCCTGACAACTTCTTCGCCACCTAGTCTGGGGAAGTTTCTGTCCCTACCGAACCCGAAGATATTGAAGGTACGAGACCTAAGTAACTTAGTCACACAACACCGGTTCTATACGTCACAGTACCATTTTCTCTTGTGTAAATCGAATCTTGGTCATATTCATTGCCTGGTTATTATTGTTTTTTTCATAGGAAAATAAACACTGAATATTATGGTGATCTCTTTGCTTCCCTTTCGGCAGATCATGGACCATCTAGACCATCTTTGCAACAAGCCGGGCAAGATGGCAATGATGAAGACAACGACAACAAGAGGAAGAAAGAAGAGGAAGAAAAAGAAGAGTGAGGATGAGAGAAGCAAAGAGATAGGGATTTGAAAAAGCACAAGCGGATACACGAGGGGGAAGAAGGAGATAGGAGCAAGTCCAAGAAGAGAAAAAAGCATTAGTCCCCCAAGCATCGAACCCGTCCTCTTACCCAAGGTAAAACCCCAAGGGCGGTGATAAGGTTGAAACTTCTCGGGTCGTTCTAAACCATTCCAGACCCCCGGTCGATCCTTCTCCTGACTCATTTTCCGCCGACGGCATTAAAGAGCTAGAGGAGGCCTTCCCCGACCTCGTTTTCACAGAAATCGGGCTTGCCCCCGAACTACGACTAATCCCACCAAATTTTCGCTGTAACGACCCACATTCTACACATCGGAGGATTATAGAATATTTGTTTCATTCACATATAATGTCATATGGTCGTATAACTTCGGAAAATGACTATTGGGGTCATTCCCGTGTTCACGATTTTTGCCAAATTTTAAATGACTGTTTTGCCCCTGGCGAATCTTGTTTCGCCTATAACTTTCGATTGGTGAGGAGTTTTGACCTGAAACCAATTCAATTGTATTGAGATAATGGTTTACCTTTCGTAGAGTGGTCACATTAATCAAACGAACTTACCCTTTGGGAGATAAGGCTTTGGAAGATGGAAAACAAAATAATTGGGATTAACGGGGTGATTAGCAGCTAAGCCCATAACCTATTTCGGGATTAGGGTTATGGGAGGGATGAAAGGGTTTGGAAAAAATTCCCTTTCATTTCCTCAACCGCCACAAACATTCCTTGAACCCTAGCAATGGCCTCCATCTTCCAAATCTCACTCTAATCGCTTCCTAACCACTAATTCACCAAAACTACAACAAATCAAGTCAAATTGGCACCAAATCAGAGTTGGGGCTGCTGCAATACATAAAAATCCATGCTGTAATAGTAAAGTTTCAGATCTAAGATTTCATTTGTGGCTAAGGTGAGTGATTTGCACTTTTATTCACTAGTTACGACCAATTTGGGCGTGATTAGTGATAAGTAGCGAAATTATGCATCCTAAAAATCTGGGAAAATATGTAGAAATTCTAAAATATTATTTTATGTCATATTTGAAAATTTGGGTTAATTTGGATTAAGTTTGCTAATCCTATAGTTTAAACATGGTTAACGGGGTTAAGGGGAAAATCATGCTTTTTGGGTATGTTTGATCCAAAATATTTCATGTGAATAATGCTTTAATGTTTTTGATTGATTCTATATGTTGTTACCACTATTTGGGATGTTTTTTTGATGTCGTAGGAAGGTTAGAATGCTTGAAAACGCTGTCGTTCGGTGAAATTAGCTCGTAGGAATAACTGTAGAAATTCGGTTCTTGAAAGGGGAAGGGGTCACGAACCGCCTCAAAATGATGGTCACGAATTGCCCAGGAAGTCACGAACTGCCCCCAAAATGATGGTCGCGAACTGCCCTAGATTGATGGTCACGAACCACAACCAGGAAAGCGTCACGAACTGGGGGTCACGAACCGCCACCTGGAGAGGGTCACGAACCGAACCAGATTTAAGTTTCCACCACGCAATGACGATCATGAACTCTTCTGAAGATCAACTTCAATCCAACAAAAACCCATGCAAAGGAAGTCCAAATGAGAAGTTATCACTCAGGATCCAGACAGGAACCAACGAGATAACTTCTAGAGTTGGACTTTGCTGCGGGACGTGTGCAAAGGGGTTATCGATATCTATAACTTCGGTTCACCATTGAAGAGTGGGGGCATGTAGACGAACCAGAGCCAAGGAAGTGTGGACTGGTTGGCCCTTAACCTAGAGCCAGGGGTGTGTGGACAGGGTAGGGTTATTCACTATAGACCAGGGAAGTATGGTCATAGCAATAGTTACAGAGTTGCCATCATGGCCCCAATGGATTTGGTGATCAAAGTGGTGGATATCGTATGCTTTACGCACTGGGTGAGTGATGTGAGGATGAATGCTATGTTTGATGTTTGCTATCACCATGACATGCACATTCCTGTTTTACACCTTATGTTAGTGTTACCTTAGAGCACTGTACATCTCGTCGTGCTAACTCTTTGGTTGCAGGTCCAGGTTTAGATATGATTATTTATACCTGTTATTGTTTTATTTTGCTGCTTTTGCTCATACCAGACCTTTGTCTGACCTAGAGTTTTATGTCTCTTCTTATTACTCTGGGTGCTCCTAAACGAGTAGACTAGAGATAGGTACGGTGGTTATGCACGAGTAGCTGTCCGGAGACGAGCAGGAGGCTTCCACGTACTATTTACATATATTCTTCCTGTGTTGTTGCTGGTCGCTGCTTTGGGCATTAGTAGTGTACCTTTTATACTTTGCTTTAGAGACAGTATTTTGAATTTGTAATAATTTTGGTTTGATCATAAGCTGTATTTTGGATTCAGCTGCTATGATGGTTTAGTTTTCAGCTTATGCATTATCTTGCCTGTTTTATGTCAAGTATGTTATTATTATATTTTATTCCATGTGCTGTGAGATATACTACAGGTTCTTTGGTGATTCATAGTTTCAAAACCCTTTTCTCTGACGACAGTTCCATGCTATTCGGGCATTGGCAGCGCATTTCGAGGGAAATGTCGGTTGGCGCGGGGCGGACAGTCACACTTGGTATCAGAGCCTAGGTTGCGTAGTTTAACCTAGGGGAAGACATTAGGGAGAGACATTATACATACATGAGATCGCGTATTTGTGATATGGTTTTCAAAGACTATATATAATACTATTAGTATATCTTAGGATGAAGTTGCACTGCAGTGGCACCACTAAGGAGATGGTGAATCGTTTTCTCTTTACAGATTGAATGATGAGCCGAAATACGAGGAGTACGGGGTCATGAGTTAACAGCAGGAATGTCCCTGATATGAGGACGATGTTTACTAGCTTCATCCAAGATATGCTTAGGGATGTTTGGGGAGCAGTTGCTAATGCTGCTAATGGTGGTGGTGCAACAGTGCAGACGCAGAGGGCCAATTTCGCGAAGCACAAAAAGGATTATACTTATCTTGGTGGAAAGCCGTTGCATGGAAAAGAATCAGCTGCGGAGGTTCAAGATTGGCTTGATAGTTGTGAATGCATCTTCAAGGATTTGGGGATTGATGATGCAATGAAGAGAAAGTTAGCATCGAGTCATCTTCAAGGACATGCTATGAATTGGTGGAATGCTATTAAAGCGGCTACTCCCGAAGATCAGGTTACTTGGAATCAATTTAAGACCCGTTTCAGTGACAAGTTTATTCCAACTGCTCAGAAATCATAATTGTTCAGGAAGTTTTTGGAACTTAAGCAGAATGGTAGGGAAGTCATGGAATATATTGCTAAGTTCGATACTTTATCGAAATATGGATTATCTCTCATCGATACTGCCGAGAAGAAGAACGACAAGTTCATAACTGGCCTAGATGGGTACTTAGAGGAAAGACTCATAAAACATATCGAAGAGACATTCGAATCTATTGTGCGAAAGGCATTGAGGTCTAAGATCCTTTACCCTAAGTCAAAAACTGAGGTTGTTGTTACATCTGCAGAGGAACCAAAGCCGCAGGTAAGCGGTGGAGGAAAGAATAATTCCCATAATAAGAGGAAACAGAATCAGACCAAGGATGGTCAGAAAAAGAAGAATAAGAAAGATATCGAGTGCTATAGCTGTGGCAAGAAGGGTCACTATGCCAAAGAGTGTCGAGCAAAGCCAGGGGAAAAGAAGTGCTTCAACTGTGGCCAAGTTGGGCATTTTAAGAATGAATGTCCACAACCCCCTAAGGAGAAGCAGATCGTGAAAGCATATGCTATCAACGCTGTTCCTTCTTCGTTGAATGCCCCAACTGCGGCGCAGAAGGGAAAGGGTGTCGTTATTCAACGTATGCTTTCTATTTATGATGTTCCTATTCGAGTATTGTTTGATACCAGGGCTTCTCATTCCTTCGTATCTAGTGACCTGTAGATAGGTTGGAATTGGAACCCGAGATAGTCGATAGACCTTTAGTTGTGATGAACCCGATCGGTGGTTCGACTAGCCTTAGTATGATTTTTTGTAATTTGGTCTTATCGAGTCATGAATGTATGTTTGTGATTGCTTTGTTTTAGGCTTTACTGTGTTTGACATTATTTTGGGAGTCGATTGGCTCCAAAGATAAGGGGTGGCGGTAGACTGTGAGGTGTCTTCGGGGATCATTAGAGTGGACGATGGGTAGAGTGTAGTATTGGGTTGCCTACCTAGTGATGAGGTGATGGCTAGTTTTCTACATTCCCTCGACATCCGACAGGATGAGTTATTAGATGTGCCTATTGCTGGCGAGTATCCGGACATCTTCGAGGAAGTGACCGGACTTTCACCACACCGAGAGATTGAGTTTCAGGTTGATTTAGTGAAATATACCAGGCCTATAGTGATGCCACTTCGTCGTATGGCGCCAAGGGAGCAGCGAGAGCTCGAGGTGCAAGTGGGCGATCTTTTGAAGAAGGGATTTATCCGAAGGAGTGTTTCCAAGTAGGGAGCATCAGTTGTATTTACCCCTAATGCCGATGGTTCCCTTCGCTTTTGTGTAGACTACCGCGAGTTAAACAAGGTGACTAGGAAGAATAAGTATCCTCTTCCATGGATAGATGATTTGTTTGATCAGTTAAACGAAGCAAGAGTGTTTTCCTAGTTGGATCTCGCTACGGGTTTTCATCAGCTCAGAGTAGCGGTTGAGAGTATATCTAAGACAACATTTCAAACGCCGTCTGGATTTTATGAGTGGTTGGTCATGCCAATTGGGTTGACCAATGCACCAACATATTTTGTGGATCTCATGAATATGGTATTCAGGGATCAATTAAATAATTTTGTTCTTATGTTCGTGTATTATATCTTGGTTTACTTGAGCACAAAGGAAGAACAAAAGGAACATTTGAGGACAGTGATGGAGGTGTTGAGGAAACACCGATTGAAAGCAAAATTTTCTAAGTGTCAATTTTGGAGGAGGGATTTGAGATTCTTTGGCCATGTTGTTCCAAAGAATGGTATTGCCGTGGATCCTACGAAGGTGGCAAAAGTGCAAGATTGGTCTATGCCCAAGAATGCAACAGATGTAAGAAATTTCTTGCGATTAGCTGGACATTATCGTAAGTTTATCCAAGACTTATCCAAGATAGCGGCACTGTTAACTCAGTTTACCAAAAAGAATCAAGCTTTTGTTTGGGACGAATGGTGTGAGAATGCATTTAAGAGCCTAAAGGAAAAGTTAATATGTGCACCTGTGTTAGTTATTCCTAAGGGAACGAAGAGATGCTGGTATACATGGATGCCTATGGTACTGGACTAGGTGCTGTACTAATGCAAGGAGGTAGGTTGTAGCTTATGCTAGTTGGCAACTGAAGCCGCATGAGAAAAGATATCCTACCTATGAATTGGAATTGGCAGTAATCGTGTTCGCATTAAAGATGTGGAGACACTATCTCTTGGGAGAAAGATTCGAGTTGTTTACTGATATAAGTCATTAAAGTATCTTTTCTCTCAAAGGGATTTAAATCTTCATCAACAGAGATGGTTAGAGTTCTTGGCTTCATATGATTTCAATATCGCATACACACCCGAAAGGGCAATGAGGTAGCTGATGAATTGAGTAGGAGACATACCACTTTGGGGGTTATGTTTCTGGAATGGAAGCAACTGGAGTATATCGCAGGATATTATTATCTTCCTAAGTGCAAATTTGATCCAGAGATGTTAGCAAGTTTGACAATCAGACCCACCTTGATTCAGCGGATCGGTCCAGCCAAAGTGATGACCCTAACCTATTGGAAATCATCTCCAAGTTAAAAATGGGTATTGTTGGCGAGGATATGAACAAGTATGGACTTGATTGAGAAGGATGGCTCTGAAAGAATGGGAGACTAGTTGTACCCAACGTTAATGGATTGAGGGATAAAGTGCTTAGAGAGTGTCATCACTCAAAACTGACTATACATCCCAGTGGTAACAAAATGTATCGAGACATGAAGCAAACCTACTACTGGAAGGGATGAAGAGAGATATTGGGAAGTTTATATCCAAGTGCATGAATTTCCAGTTAGTTAAAGCTAAGAAAAAGAAGCCTAGTGGTTTGTTGCAACCATTAGAAATTCCTGAATGGAAATGGGAACAAGTCTCGATGGATTTCATTGATGGTTTACCAAGGACTAGATAGGGTCATGATAGCATTTGGGTAGTTGTGGATCGATTGACCAAAAGTGCAAGGTTTATACCAGTTAATTCGAATAGAATAGCAACTAAGTTAGCGGAACTGTATATGAAGTGGATAATGAGATTTTATGGAGTACCTAAACGTAATGTGAGTGACCGAGATCCATTATTTACTAGTGGGTTTTGGAAGAGCTTACAGGATCAGAATTACATCTCAGTACCGCGTACAATCCTCAAACCAACGGTCAAATAGAGAGAGTGACCGTGTATTAGAGGATCTCTTAAGAGCTTGTATATTGGATTTTGGAGGATCATGGGATGACCATTTGCATCTGGTTGAATTCGCATATAATAAGAGTTATCAATCCAGTAGTGGCATGGCTCCATTTGAAGCTTTGTACGGAAGACCGTGCAACTCACCATCATGTTGGTTAGAAACAGGTGAGAAATTTGTGCTTGGACCGGATGTAATAAGAGAAACTTCAGATAAGATCAAGGTTATTCAACAACGAATAAAGGCTGCCCAAGATAGGCAGAAGAGTTATGCTGATAAAAGACGAAGAGAATTGAAATTCTCCGTTGGCGACTTGGTATTCATCAAAATATATTTCTCTGTTAAAGAGTGTGATTCGATTTGGTAGGAGAGGTAAATTGTCACCAAGGTTTGTTGGTCCATTTCCAGTTCTCGAACAAGTTGGGAATTTAGCGAACAAAGATCGATTACCAGACAAGATGGCTGGAGTGCACAACGTATTTCATGTTTCCCAGTTAAGGAAGTTCGTGCACGATTCTGATATGACTATTTCACCAGATTAGTTGAATGATATCGAAGTGGAATCTGAGGCAGTTGGGAGCCACAGAACAATTCCTATTGTCGGACATGATACAAAGCAACTTTGAAGGAAGACGGTGAAACTGGTTAAGGTCTAGTGGGGGTGATAATGAGAATGAATTTACTTAGGAAACCGAGGAGTGCATAAGGAAGTCATGTCTAGAGCTCTTTGTCTGGTAAGATTTTAATCATGATATAGTTATTCCCTTATTAGTAAACCACATGCTAGGATAGGCTTGTGATGTTATTATATATGTTTGATTGTTTGTAAATAGTTGATAGACATGCAGGCCACCATTGTATGCTTTGGTTAAGGAATTTCGGGGGCGAAATTTCTTAAGGGGGGAGACTGTAATGACCCGCATTCTATGCATCGAAGGATCGTAGAATATTTATTTCATTCATATACGAAGTCATATGGTCGTGTAACTTTAGGAAACGACAATTGGGGTCATTTTCCATGCTCATGATTTTTGCCGAATTTTAAATGACCGTTTTGCTGGCGAATCTTGTTTGACCTATAACTTTTGATTGGTAAGGATTTTTGACATGAAACCACTTCCTTTGGATTCGGATGATGGTTTACCTTTCCGTAGAGTGGTCACATTTATTAAACGGACTTACCGTTTGGGAGATATGGCTAAAATAAAGTTTGGAAGATGACAAACAGCATAATTGGGCTTAACGGGGCGATTAGCTGCTATGCCCATAACCCACTTCGGGATTAGGGTTATGGGAGGGATGAAACGATTTGGAAAAACATTTCCTTTCATTTTCTCAGCCGCCACAAACATTCCTTGAACCCTAGCAATGAACTCCATCTTCCAAATCTCATTCTAATCGCTTCCTAATCGCTTTTTAACCACTAATTCACCAAAACTACACCAAATCAAGTCAAATTGGCACCAAATCAGAGTTGGGGCTGCTGCAATACATATAGATCTATGACATAATAGTAAAATTTCAAATCTAAGATTTCATTTATGGCTAAGGTGAGTGATTTCCACTTTTATTCACTAATTACGACCAATTAGGGATGATTAGTGATAATTAGCGAAATTATGCATCATAAAAATATGGAAAAATATGTTAAAATTCTAAAATATTATTTTATGTTGCTAATGAAAATTTGGGTTAATTTGGATTAAGTTTGCTAATCCTATAGTTAAAACATGGTTAAGGGGATTTAGGGGAAATCATGCTTTTTGGGTATGTTTGATCCAAAATATTTCATGTGAATGATGTTTAATGTTTTTGATCGATTCTCTATGTTGTTAACGCTATTAGGAATGTTTTGTGATGTCGTAGGAAGGTTAGAATTCTTTAAAACGTCGTCGTTTGGCGAAATTAGCTCGTAGGAAAACTATAGTGATTCGGTTCCTAAAGGGGGTAGGGGTCCTTAACCGCCCCAAAATGATGGTCACGAACCACCCCAAAATGATGGTCATGAACCACCCTAAAATGATGGTCATGAACCCCCCAGGGAGTCACGAACTGCCCCAAAATGATGGCCATGAACCGCCACCAGGAGAGGGTCACGAAAGGGTCGTGAACCGAACCAGATTTGAGTTTCCACCACGTGATGAAGATCGTGAACGCTTCTGAAGATCAACTTCAATCCGACCGAAACCCGAGATGCAAAGGAAGTTCAAATGAGAAGTTATCACTTAGGATCCAGACGGAAACCAACGAGTTAACTTCTAGAGTTGGACTTTGTTGCGGGACGTGTGCAAAGGGGTTATCGATATCTATAAGTTTGGTTCACCATTGAAGAAATGAGGCATGTAGACGAAGAAATGGGGCATGTAGACGAACCCGATTCGGGGAAGTGTGGACTAGCTGGCCATTAACCTAGAGCCAGGGGTGTGTGGACTGGTTGGCCCTTAACCTAGAGCCAGGGGTGTGTGGACTGGGTAGGGTTATTGATTATAGACCTAGGAAGTATGGTCATAACAATGGTTAAGGAGCTGCCGTCTTGGCCCCAATGGATTTGGTGATCAAAGTGGTGATATCGTATGCTTTACGCACTGAGTGAGTGATGTGAGGTTGATTGCTATGTTTGATGTTTTCTATCACCATGACATGCACACTCCCATTTTACACCTTATGTTAGTGTTACCTTAGAGTACTGTACATCTTGTCGTGCTAACTCTTTGGTTACGGGTCCAGGTTCAGGTATGATTATTTATACCTGTTATTATTTTATTTTGCTGCTATCGCCCATACTAGACCTTTATCTGACCAGAGTTTTATGTTTCTTCTTATTACTCTGGGTGCTCCTAAGCGAGAAAACTAGAGATAGGTACGGTGGTTATGCATGAGTAGCTGTCCACAGACGAGCAGGAGGCTTCCACATACTATTTACATATATTCTCCTTGTGTTGTTGCTAGTCACTGCTTTGGGCAATAGTTGTGTACCTTTTCTATTTTTCTCTAGAGATAGTATTTTGAAGTTGTAATAATGATGGTTTGGATCATAAGCTGTATTTTGGATTCAGCTGCTATGATGGTTTAGTTTTCAGCTTATGCACTGTCTCGCCTGTTTTACGTCAAGTATGTTATTATTATATTTTATTGCATGCGCTGTGAGATATGCTACAGGTTCTTTGGTGATTCATAATTTCAAAACCCTTCTCTTCGACGACCGTTCCGTGCTAGTCTGGCATTAGCAGCGCATTTTAAGGGAAATGTCGGATGACGCGGGGAGGGCCATCACATTCACCATCGACTCCAAACTAACCTTAAGCATGCTTTATCCCAATATGATGTAATGCATCACTATGCTAGGAAAGTTTGCGGGGTACTAAAGAGAAAGCTTACCGATAACGATGGTTTGAAGAGGCGAATTGAATGCAATAAGAAAACCATTAGTCGGCTTGAAAGAAAGATAAGGGAGTTAAAGTTGTAGGTTGTGACTACTAAGGAGGAATACAAGAAAGCTTATGAGGAATTAAACACCCATCTTCAGTCGAAGAACTGAGAGTGCAATGCTTTAAAGGAAGAGGTTGAAAAACTGAAGGGCGAAGGAGGTCAACTAGATTTAGGAGTGCAAAATATTAAAGCCCTTCTTAGTTCATTTGAATTGGATAGAAAGCGGGACGAGGAAAATGCTGCTGCTGCAATAGAATACGCAAATAACCTTCTGCTTCAACATGAATAAACGTCCGTACTGGCAAAGTTGAGCATGCTCTAGAGATATCTAACATGAAGAAGAGACATGGGGCCCAATCCCTTACATTCTTTATGAGGGTCCTTCATTTTAGGAACCTGTCTTGGATAACGAACTATGAGAAGGTTTTCACAAACACTTGGAAAGTTTTCATGAAAAAGGAGAGGGATGCGGCAAAAGGACAACCGGTGAAAGAGGAAACTCTAATGAACCAGTTTTTTAATGTTGATGAATGAGCAGTGTTAGCTGAGGCGAAGAGAAAGGAGAAGGAGGCAGCGGAGGCCGAACATCGCAGAGCGAAGGGGAAGTCGGTCCCCGGAAGAGGTATTAGTTGTAGTTGGGCTAAGACGCCCTTTTCGTTTCCTTCCACAAACATTGAGATGGGTTCAACTTCTGTTGACCTATCCAGGGTTGCGGATGAGCAGCCGACCGACACAATCTCGGAGGTAAACTTATTCACTTCTCTTTTACTCCAAGTTCATTTATTTAGTCACCATTAATGTATTCTATTGTAGGTTCTTCATTGACGGAGAAGGATGTTGAGGCAAGAACTGTGGCAGTGGAGAAGGACAACACCAGGGAGACAATCGAAGTCCATGAGGAGAAAAGAGGCAAGAAAGAGCCATCAAAAGATGATGACGTCGAGATGGTAGGAGAAAGTGGCATAGGGAATCATCCTTCCATGGCCAAGATTGAAGCTAGAAGCAAGAAATATGTTTCTTCCATGGAAACCGAGCCGTTTGAATAACCTTTTAATATTCCACGCCTCCGAACTATTTCCCTGACCGTCCTTTCTTCGGTCAATGTACCTTTTTTCACAGACACAACCGACCCAAATAAACAAGGTGCAGTATCAGTGTCCACTTCTTTTTGTTCCACACATAAGGGGTCGAAGCCTAGGTCAACCACCACCAAGGAGATGTTGAAGATGATCAGACAGAAGGAATTCGAAGACATAACTGAGGGTGGGGGAGAAACCACCTCAATTTTAAAATCTTTTCATGGGAAATTGGTTCATAGGCCCTTTGGAAGTCTTATGCGAGTGCGACCCTTGCGCTTGTTGTTATTAAGACTTGTAATGTAACATCATTTTGTAAGCACTTACAATAGTATTAACTGAAATCTGTGCCTTTTCCTTTTCTTTTAAGTATTTGTTGTTAATATTTTGAAATGGGAGTAACATTCCCAACTTGTCTCGACCTTCGAGGGCTATTCGTCGACCCTCTTGCCCCCAACGTGGTGGGGAGTTGGTATGGTCGTAAAATTCTCTAATTTTACTTAAGATTCAATTCCTCCCAGTCTGGGAGCCAAGCATCCTTAAGTAGGAGTGTCTTTAGTCTTTTATACTCACCCTCTAATCGGTGACGGTTAGAGTTCTAAGGATCGCACAGTCTTTTGTCAGGGTGCACCTTTCACCCTCGTTCGTCGTTTATACTTGTTCCCATGTCTAGGGAATTAGAGCCATTTTCAAACAATCAATCATTGTGTTTAGGTCGGTGTCATCCTTACTTTTAGTCAATAAAGTAGGACCCGAAAGTTGGTCAATCAGTCTAAGTTTGAGATCATCTTTTTTGGTTTTTGTTGTTTTCCAATGAAACCGTCTCGTTTAGTCATGGGCCGACATGTCAAGTCGTCAACGTTTGACCTAGTGTCGGTCGAATCACACATTTAGCTATTATAGTTGATAAATCAGAGCAAGAAACGAGCCTTTTATTCATAAATTATTATGAGCAATAACTCAAGCTTTTAAATCTCCTCGAGATCGCCGAGATGAAAAATTCGAGATATTACCCAAAATCCGAGATATTAGCCAAAATCCGAGATTTGGCAGCTAGTATAGTCATAAGTTTTTCAAATATCGCCCGAGATAGCCGAGATATTGGCCAAAATCCGAATTTAAAAAATTGGCGATAAGTCACTGCTTATTACAATACAAAAACAAATAAAATAGTAAAGAAACTAAAATCCTAAGAAAGATAAGGTCGTAAGTTCTCTGCATTCCATGCTCTTAGATAAGGCTTTCCATCAAAAGTCGATAGCCTGAAAGTTCCATTAACAAGCTTATGTTGAATGACATAAGGCCCTTCCCACTTGGGTCCCACATGTATGGGAGTCGGAAAGACCTACTTTAGAACAAGATCACCACCATGAAGGTCTTGCGTCGAATCTTCTTATTGTAATATCGGGCAACCCTCCATCGGTGGGCTTTGGGCGCAAGTTAGCCTCTTCTTTCTTTTCATCAATCATATCCAGGGAGTCCAAGAGAAGGGCTTTGTTCAATAAGGGGTCATAGTATATGGTTCTATGGGAAGGAACTTCAAGTTCGATGGGGATAACAACCTCAGATCTATAGGATAAAGCGAAAGGAGTGTGTCTAGTAGCAGTCTTATGGGTGGTCCGATATGCCCAAAGAGCTAGAAGAAGTTCATCAACCCATTTGCATTAAGCTCATTCCAATCACTTTTTCAGGATGGATTTGATGATTTTATTAACCACTTTGATTTGTCCATTAGATTGCGGATGGGCAACCGCGGTGTATTTCTTCTCAATGCTATAGTTTTAACAAAAATCTCTAAATTCTGAACTATCGAACTGAGTCCCATTGTCCATAATAATTGTCCGAAGTATCCCATATCGTCATATGATATATCTGACAATGAAGTTAATGACCCGCTTTGTTTTGATCATGGTCATCTGTTCAACTTCAACCCACTTTGTAAAATAATCTACTGCTACGATCGCGTACCTTGCCCCCTTTTCGAAATGGGCAAGGTTCCAATGATGTCAATCCCCCATACAGCGAATGGCCATGGGTTGACCATTTGGGTGATCTCGGTCATGGGGCTCGCGGAATCTGTGCAAACCTATGACACCTATCACATCGTTTAGAGTAACTGGCCGCATCCTTACTGAGAGTCAGCCAGAAATACCCATACTTCAATACTTTCCTGGTCGGAGTCTGCCCCCGGTGTGCACGTCGCATTCTCCTTCATGTACTTCCTTCATTATCCTTTTAATATCATCATGGGCTACACATCGGGAACAAGTACACGGAGAAACCCCATCTGTAGAGTTGATCTTGTTGGACAACATACCTAGATGCCTACCATACGACAACTTGTCTTTCATTTCTTTTCTCGGGAAGCATGCCATGTAGAAGGAAATTCTTAATAGGAGTCATCCAATATTCTCTTTTAGGCTTGGCTTTAGCTTAGTCGATCTCTATTTGCTCGGTGTTTGGGATGTCAATAGTTTCATTGGGAACCAACTTCATTTCACTTGGGTTGTCTGAACTAGCAAGCTTTGCTAACTTATCCGCTTTTTGATTTTCTTCCCTGGAATGTGAGAGATGCTATATCGATTGAAATTACATAACAATTTCTCGACCTACTCAAGATAGGAAGTCAGTCGTGCTCCTTTGGTTTGATATTCCTTCCGAACCTGGAATACCCCAAGTTGTGAATCACAAAAAAATCTCGAGTGATGTTATTCTTTGGTCCTTTGCGAGTTTGAGCCCGACGACTAGGGCCTCGTACTTGAAGTCATTGTTGGTTGCCAAAAATCCTAATCTCATGGCGTAATAAATCGATCGCCCTTCGGGAGATAATAACACCATGCCGGCGCCTGAGCACCGGTCATTACGAGCTCTATCTGTGTATAGTTTCCGGACATCTACCTTGGCTTGGTATCAAGGGGTTCGGTACTATCTTCTGAATTCTCATCTTCTGGAGTTGTAATTCAGCTATGAATTCGACTAGGGCTTGTCTGCAGGTGGATTTGCACGGAACGAAAGTCAAATCAAATTTTCTTAATTCGATGTTCTATTTAAGCAGCCTCCCGCTTTCCTCGGATCGTTGCAGGACGTGCCGAAGAGGTTGGTCAATGAATATTTTATTGGGGTGAGCCTGGAATTAATGCCGAAGCTTTCTTAATGCAATCAACAGCTATAGGCAAGTTACTCGATCTTCGAGTAGTTGCGTTCGGTCCCTGTCAACTTTTTGCTGATATAATTAATCGGCCGTTGCACCTGGTCCTCTTCACGTATTAGGACCAAGCTAATCGCATGTGCGGATATTGCTAGATATACAAACAAATCTTTGTGATCGATCGGTTTAGATAAGATGGTGGGTTTCTCGAAATGGTCGAGCAGGTTTTGGAAGGCTTCGACACAGTCTGGTTTCCATGTGAAATTCCGTTTTGCTCTTTAAATTAACTCAAAGAAGGGTAGGCATTTGTTGGTCGCCTTGGAAATAAATCGACCCATTGCTGCTACCTTACTTGCCAAGCTTTGAACATCTTTGATCCTTCTATGTTCCCGACTTCCCTTAAGGGCCAAAATCTGGTCGGAATTGAATTTGATCCCTCGAGAACTAGCTATGAAACCCAGAAACTTGCCTAATGCTACTCCAAAAGAATACTTTAAAGGATTTAATTTCATTCCATACTTCTGGAGGATGCCTAACATTTCTGACAAGTCTTTTACATGGTCGGATGATTTTCTCGACTTTACCAGCTTGTCATCCACGTATACCTCCATCGTCTTTCCTATTTGATCATGGAACATCTGATTGATCAGATGATGATATGTGGCCCTAACATTCTTCAAGCCAAACGACATGACTACATAACAATATAGTCCAAGATCCGTTAAAAAACTAGTATGATCTTGATCCAGGATGTGCATGGCAATCTGGTTGTACCCCGAGTAGGCATTCATAAATGAGAGGAGTTCATGACCTACCGTTGAATCGATCAGATGATCAACCAAGGTATTGGAAAGCTGTCTTTAGGGCAGGCTTTGTTCAAGTCAGAAAAATCGATGCAAGCCCGCCACTTCTCATTAGCCTTTTTCACAAGCACCGGGTTGGCTATATAGTTAGGATAGGTCGAGTCCCGGATAAACCTATTAGCTTGTAGCTTTCCAACTTCCTTCTTCAGGGCCGCAGACCTTTCACGACGGAGCATTTGCCTCTTCTACTTTATAGGGGTATACTTCAAATTAATGCTAAGGGAGTGAGTTATGATGGAAGGTGAGCTCCCACACATGTCAGCGTGTGTCCATGCAAAAACGTCAAGGTTTGCACGAAGAAACTCAGTAAATTCCATCGTCCGGAGGGAATCAAGATGAGACCTAGTCTTCAAAACCCTGATGGGATCGTCCTTGTCGATCGAGATCTCTATGGTAGCCTCGTTCGAGGCTGCCTTCTTATATCCCGGTTCTTCGTCCTCTCTTAGGTCGATATTCTCACCTTCACAGATGGGCGGTCCCGACCGAGATGTTCTCTGAAGTTGCTATGCTTCTTTCCCCTCCACAGGAGGAGAGGATTCTTCGGACTCTTTGCGACTACTGCTTTGTAGCTCTTTCCATTCTGCCAAGTAGCAGGCTCGTCCTGTTACCTGATCTCCTCATAGTGTCTCGATTCAACCATCAATCAGAATTTCAAAAGAAAGTACCGGGGAATGATACATGCCCTGAACTCAGCTAAGGCCGGTCGTCCCAGAAATGCATTATACTGGGAGTTGATATTCATTACAACAAATGGCAGAATTCTAACTCTTCGGCGGTCTCCATCTCCCAATTCTATAAATAGCTTAACCTGGCCAACTAGTTCGCTAGATGCTCCGTTGAAACCGCGTATCTGGCCAGTACACGACATTAAGTCCTTTATCTCCAGTTTCATTTGGTTATAGGCTTGTTTAAATAAAATGTTTACTGAGCTTCCATTGTCGACCAGAACCTTCCGCACTGTAGCTGGTCCGATAACGGCTGTTATCACCGGTGGATCGACGGTTGGAGCATCCATGCTGATCGACTCCCGATCATGGAATATGATATCGTCGGTCTTTCTTTGCTAAATGAGGCTTACAACTTCGGGGGACTTGCTTTTGCAACATCTAGGTTCTTTGCAGAATTTACATAATGTTCCATGGATCAGATGGTGTAACCTGTAGGATGCGGTCCTCCGATAATGACGTTAATCAGAATCCCCTTTCCCTTCTCCTGGGTGGTGGCTCGAGGCATAACCTGACTTTTTTTGGATGCTGAAGCCCCTTACTCCCTGTCTCTTGGGGCTATTTTATATTCACAAAATTTTTCTTCTCAAATTAGCTTCTCGACTCCCGAAGATTTCGATATTCGTTGGTCGTAATGTCCGTAAATTTCATGAAATAAACAAAACTTCCCAGTCGCCCACTCCTTCTCAGTAGGTTCACGTAAGTGCGACTTCTTGTACTCGACTGTACTACAAGTATCAAGATAAATGTTTTCCAACGTGTCATTCAAGGCTGTAACTTTTTCGTAAACCTAGAACCGGGGTCGTTTTCTGGATTCCCTCTTTGTCCAGGGTTTCCACTGGCTTCCTTCGATCCTTCACCATTTTGCTTACCATGGTTCCCAACATTCACTTCTACCTTCCCTGAGTTATCCCAGATTTTTTGATCGCGACATTGTTCTTGATTGGTTTGGTAGTTCTTGATTGGTTTGGTAGATACATCTTTAGGCCCATCCTCCTCATCTAGTTGCGCGTCCTCTTACCTCAGCCGGATGTTGGCGTTTTCATAGAATGTTCCGACTGATGTGGGCGGTTTCCCGATCAAATACTTTCCAAACTCTATTCTATTATTAACGCTGTCGATCGTGGCCATCAGGATGGTTTCATGATTAGGCTTGGTTAATTCGGTGACAGCCGGTTAAATTAATCAAGATAGTTTCTCAGGGACTCGCCTCTTCCCTGCTTGACTGCTGAAAGAGCCATGACACGCTTCAATTTAGAGGCATGGAGAAAGAATTGATTCAATAATTTCTCACTCAATTCTTTAAAGCTCGGGACCGACCTTGGAGGCAGATGTACGAACAACATGAGTGTCACTCCGCTCAAGAAAATTGGGAAGGCTTTACATTTAATGGTGTCGGGAGCTACTACCACCTCCATATCCCACGAGTATCTCATCAAATGTTATTGTGGATTGGTGGTTCCATCATAGTGGTTTATCTAGGGAATATTGAATCTTCTAGGGAATTTAAATCGTAAGATGTCATCAGTGAATTGTGTATGGCTTTGGTCGACTTCCCAGTCCTCATTCTTGTGTCCTCTACTATCATTCATGATCTACCGCACCATGGCGATCAGATTCAGAGGAATGACTGTGTCTCAATAGGTTTCCGCAACCGACCGACCTCTCCTGCCTCTCTCCACATGTAACGTCATCTGACTTGCCGCCCGGGCAGTCCTTCTTCCTCCCTGGGTATCTCGGTCGATTACAAGATTCCAGGGGGAGGGGGATGAATAGGGGCCCGATCCCCCTAGATAGCATTTTTATGGTTAGGTGGAGAGGCTACTCGTTTTTGCGAGGCTACGAGGTCGACGGCTTCTGCATCGGCCTAAGTTTGTCCTCCTACCCCAGCTGGTCTGAACGTCCTTCGAGATTCAACTGGCGAACATACTCTGCTCTCTCTATCGGACGCCAAGGTGGATGCTGATCTCTGCTTCCCCTAGATGATGTTAAGCTCTCCAAAATATGGTCTAACTGGGGAGGGGGAGTTGACGGTCCCTGAACTCCCGAGGTTGATGATTCCTGAACTCCTCCCATTGCCTTGACATGCGATTCATATCTTGTCGCATCATAGCATTCTCTAAAGCATGAACTTTTAAGGCATCTATAGTTTCTTGGAGCTGATTTAACATGGTCATAAATTCATCTTAGGTGGCGAAGGCTGGGGACGCAGCCAGATCTACCGCGGAGGGTAATGCAGGTTGATCTGGAGTAGTTTCTAGTGAAGCCGATCCACCGACTACATCCGCAGATGTTCAAACTTGCGGTTGTTTACCGGTATTACGAGTTGTCTTTCCAGCCATAACTCAACAATATAGGGAAAAAAGTAGGATTTCGTCTTGGACTTGGTGATCCGAAAGTAGAGCAAAAATCCATCTCAGGCTGAGAATATCAATTCTCAGTGAAAGCAACAAAGTGTTGACACCAAAAATTGGCACAACACCCAAAGAAAGGGTTTTGTAAATAATATGTGAAGATGAATGAATATAAAACTAAAAATAGAGGAAATCGCACACACGTTTATAGTGGTTCGGCATTAAAGAGCTTGCGTCCACTTTATAATCTCTTATATACTTTTTTAGCTATTACGGCTGGAATAATTACAATGGCATTATGAAAAGAGATCAGCAAATAATAAAGAACAGAAAATTGCTATCAGTTCTCCGAAAATCCTTTCTCCTGAGTCCAAAAAGGGTATTTATAGATGATATAATGCATAAGTTGGCTGGAATATGTGTATCACGATCCAAGGTAATAGGAGACCAAGAAGAGGCCTTCTTCTCCTATTGAATCGATATAATTTGAATTTATGATAACGGGTGGTGCGCTACGTCATAGATTGCATACTACAACACCAAAGAAGTGATAAGTGCCAAATAATGTTGCTATAGGCCAAAGATTATCAGTGCCAACACTTTCTTGGTGTTGCGTTTTTTCGCGTTGCCTTAGAGTCAAAGGCAACATCTTTGCGACCCTAAGGCAACATCGGTACAGGTGTTGCCACATGCACTAAATTTACAAAATAGGTGGGACCCACTTAAATCTGCATCCTAAGTTCACAGAATCCCCACTAAAATCTGGAGCCCGGGTTCACGGAATCCTGTTGTGGGGCCCATATGCATTAATCTATGGAAACACTTTTACCATCCAGTGGAAAAAGTATATCATAGCTAGGACAACATTTAACATCACATACTGCAACATTATATCATAGCTATGGCAACATTACATAACATACTACAACATAACAACAATTTACGTGATACTGAAATTAACAAAGACCTTTTTTATTTCAAATTTACCAGCAACAAAAGTACTACTTAGTTAACTACAAAATAACAAAACAAAGCCATTAAATTCAATTTTACAAATATTTTAGTTACAAACACAGCCAGTACTAAATTCTTGTATACATCAAACTAAAATAGTTTCAAAATATAGCGCGAGCCTCCGTTCAGTGCCTCTACTACCTCAAGTACTTCGAGTACCTCTAGTACCTTCAGTAACAAGTTCTTGAACAGCCTTATCACTGCTTCCTTCACCCGCATGCCTCAGTTCATTTGCATTTCAGCACAAACCGAGTTTCATTTGCATTTCAGTTGCATAATTGAATTTAATAACTGAGTTTCATTTGCATAACCAAGTTGCATTTTATTTGCGTTTCAGTTGCGTACCTCATTTTGAGGCTTGCATGCCTCATTTGCAAATTGATGCAATGACTCAATTTGTTCAAAGCATAAACGAAACTGAGTAAACTATTAGATAGTTACAATGTGGATAAAATTACCACTAATTAGCACTATAGGTTTAATGGGCAATATGGCAAAAATAATCACTAATCTTCAATGTGGCAAAAATTATCAGTAATCTACAATGTGACAAAACTTAAAATTATACTAGAAAAACTATCCAAATATTGCCATAGCAACACACAAAAGAACTCCAAACATAATCCTAGACGTAGCTAAAGTTGTTTCAAAAAAATTCTCCTTTCTCGTGTTTTCCACATTTAATGTGCATTAGGTCCAAGTCTTCCTTCATATCTGCCACAAATTTACCGGCTTTTGTCTTTTTTGCTTTTGCTTCAGCGACTTTTCTTCAATTGTCTTCCTTTCCATGAGCAATTGCGATACAGTCTTTTTTTCCATCAATTTAACAGTAGTATCATCCAATTCCATATTGCAGTTGATTTCATACACTTCGTCATGCCACATAAAATTCCTGCAATCGTTATTCTGCATATATCTTTAATTCTCGACTAAAACATTATGAAAGATATGATAATAGACAAAGCAACCAAAAAAACATAATTTAAACTTACCAGCCACATGGAGCAACCAAAAAACTTCTTCCTCGCATTTGATCCTACCTTCACAGTCCTCATCTTCACTGGGATTTTTTGGTGGCAGGTCTTTCTTACAACCGCTGTTGATGAATTTGAAGTAGAAATTGATTAAGCGGTCATTGAACTCGAATTGAAGGAAGAATCAAAGTGATATCACAAACTGCAAATCATTTCAGTAATATCACAAACTGCAAATGATTATGTATATATTCCATATCATAAATTTCATGCAGTAGGCTTTCAGGCATGTATTTCATGCATTCAGTACTTGTGCATGTATATTTGTTAGACAATCTTACACACATACACCAAAACAAAGCTCACATCAAATATTTGAAGCATGCATCATGAAGAAACAATCCTTAATCCTTCGGTAGCAGTTTATTGATCCATGTGTGCAGATACAATGATGTGATTGGTGATGCACACATCAATGTACAACGGTTTCTTAAGAAATTTCTGATTGGGAACTAGGTGAAAAATCATGCATATGACAAACATGAAAATACTTAAGAAATGAATAGTATCATGTATATGTAAGCATCCTTATGAAACCATTTTCATAAACCACTATATATCTTATTAAAAAATCTAGCGGTATCATGTCTCAATATCCACTGTGTTATTAAATTGATTAACAACCCAATAACTTCTCAAAGAACATTTCAACGAATCAACATACAGAAGAACCACAAATAACAGAAACTAATTGTATACAACTTCAAACTGAAAAAAGTGTGGATTCATTGACAAATAACTGACAAGAATTGTTAATCATCTAACACCAATTATACTCATGGTGATAATAATTTCAGTTTCTTGATAGGCTAATTAATAGCGGTTATAAAAAAAGCAACAAAAACATACATGAGAAGCTAGCACCTTTCTTCTTGGATTGACTGTCGTTTGATGACGGGGAAGGGGAGAGAAGTGGGTGCATTTGGAGTTGGAGTCAAAAACTAGCTGGAATAAGTGTAGGATGAAAAGAGGGTTGGAGTGGAAGTAGTAGGTGAATGAAGATTAGGGATTGGAATTGGAAATTTGGGGATGAGAACAAACAGTTCTGATTTGAGAAAGAGTAATGGAATGAGTACCATAAGTTGATTTCCTATTGGTGATGGAGGATTAAAACGGATTATTGAGGTGTCAACTACAGATGTTGTTTTTAAAAGGTAAATTGAAGGATAAATATGCATCTTTTTATAGATGAAGATCAATGACGTGGCAAATTAAACTTATAAGTTTATAACTATAGCTACTATAGCACAATTTGATATCTATGCTAACACATTGAAGAGTGCGTTGAAATAGGCAAAAATCAGCATAGCTGTGGTAACATTTTAGCTGGGAACACCTTGGATTTTCGTTGTAGTAGGCCATCTATTGCGTAGTGGTAGCTGATCCTATCAATGTGGAAGGCGTGGAATAGATGAAACCAGGCACGAAGTATTCCTCATGCAGATATTTGGTTTGGGATTAAGTTTGTCTTGACCCATTCAATTCGATAGTTGCGGGTCCTAATCGTTTTGCATTCTAACTTTCTGTATCAAGCATAAAGGAGCTCGAGCCGGATCATCCACCAATCGACCCATCTCTAGACAATAGCCATTTCGTTTAGGTCCCCTTGGCATGGATCCGTAATGCCAATGAGCCTTGATAGGCTCACTGAAAAGCCAATCAACTATTTCCTATATAAATAATCATCAACACAAATTAATACATATGTGACAACATTATCACTGAATTTTGTAAATAAAGAGGTATCTGATTATAATATATCAGCTATAACAACCCAAATTTTTGGAACCAAATTAAAATTTATTTTTAATTGATTTTCATGGAAATTAAATATTTTAAATGAATTATTCTGACAAAAATAGACAAAAATTTTATTTAAAACGAAGTTAGAATGAATAAATTTAAATTACAATTAAAAATGAGCTTGAAATGGCGCAGTAGTTTGAAAATTCGATTTTAAACTTTGAATGACTATATAGAATTCAATATAAATCAGAATTCGACGTAACAAGAAACGCTGGGATCTAATTAATTATATCTTTCTAACGAATGTAAGAAATTGATATTTCACTTTATAAATTGTAAGTTATGTACAGATTAAAATTTAGAATAGTCGCTATAGCATTTATTTATATTTTAATATATATAGCCCTTAAATTAGACATTTTACAAACGACCTCCGTTTTCGACGAAACTAATTTTGCTGGATCCCGAATGTCAAATTTTTGTCAGGTTCAAAATTTTAAGTCATTTGGAACTAATATGTTTGCATAGTAAATTTAAACGTGTTTCCAATTTCAGTTTAAATTTAATAAACCAGTTAAAAGGTCATTCTTCCAACGGTCTCCAAATTCGACGAAATTAATTTTGTTAGGACCGTATCATCAAAACATAGCAAGGTTTCAAATTTCTTAATTTTTGGAGTCAGCATGTAGCCCCGATAAATTAAAATGTATGTTGAAATTCAATATTTAACGTTGTATTACTTTATATTTTAATTTTAATAAAAATTGATTGAAACAGCCGAATTCGCTTACAAAACATATTCCATTATGTCTGGAATGGGGGTATTTGGTTGGGGATGACAATCGTTGGGATTTGTGTGGAGTTCGAATGCAAAATCTCACTTTTACGAATTTAATAATATTAAATATAATATATATATATATTATATAAATTAAAAACCCTATTTCTCCCTCACAACTCTGATCTACCGGCCTTAATATTTTAATGGCCTAAGTCATTTGATTCTTTCTCCCTCTATTCTTCAAATCCACGTAATGAATTTCAAAACTCAATACATGAAGAATGATCAGCTCCACGAGCTCTACAATCTCAACGGTAGAGATCAGATTTAAAGCAGTGTTTTCCTCGTATTTCGGGGCCAAACCGCCACCATTCTTGGCGGATTTTGTGGGTCATGGGCCCACCGAGTTCGACGTCACCGCCCGCATAGGGAGACAGTGCTCTGATCTTCCTCTTGGCATCGCCTGATCGGTCTCCAGCCTCCTCGATTGACATGCGCGCGTGAGGGATGGAAGTCGACAATAGGTTTGGGCGGTTCGTGATTTATCTGAAGGGAGGAACGATTGATTATGGGGCAAAAGAGCAAATAATTATTTAATTATTAGCTTAGTTATGTAATGAAGTTAGAAACGATTATAAGTTTTTCATACGTTGTCAGAAATTTGATGACTTCAATTGCGTTGCGATCATGGAGTCGAGCTCTACAACATGAAACTGACTAGAACAGAAACGGCGCAAGTTGAATTTTGAGCCAAATTAAACATTCATTTAGTTTAGTTTAAAAATAAATCCTCAATAAAAGACTGACGGAGTGGAAATCAATGTGAGAGTTATTTTTCACTTAATATTTAATTATGTTATCATATTCATATTTAAAAATATATCAGTTGCCAATGTTAATTTTATCAGTTTTAATTATCATAAAATGTTACATGTTAGCTCACCTCACTGTAATTTGAAACCCATGGATGATTTGATTGACTGTATTATGTTTTGTTTGTGATTTTGAAATGTTTAACATATTAAAAATAATGTTAATATTATTGTGATAGTTGAAATTAGATATAAATATTCATCCATAATTCGAATAGTGAAAATTGGTTAGCTAGAAAAATAATTCGAACCGAATTAGAATTGGTTAAATTTACTAATCAGTGATTAATTTGAATTGATTGTTGTTGGTTGAAAACCCCATATGGGTCTGGGGATGAAATTTGACTCATATATCTCCCTTGTGTAAAATTGCAGTTAATCGGTTGATTGACTGATCTATATAAGCGTCAATAAATCATTTAAAGCTTATATAAAAATAAAATGCACACTGGATGTCATTTTGGATGTTGATAGTTGTTTACGACTATTGTTGGATATGTATACGATGAGTGTAATTCATATAAATTTATTTATATGGATATTTGTTGAATATTATTCCAATTCGGAATAAATGTGAATATTTTTATAATATAATATCCAATGAAGATTGTAAGTTCATTTTGATGTCCAATTTTGGATGGATACGAAAATATAAAAATATGAAGCTGAGTTAAGTATATGAACGCTATTTGGGCTCGAATGGATTTTTTTATCGATTCTATTCTATTCATTTCTATAATGAATATCGAGAAAACTGAATTTCAAAATATGACATTTTGAAAATATTATCATTTTGAGATTATAATAAAATCCGATGTTCAATTTTAATTTAAAATTGAAATTGAAATTGAAATCATTTTTAAATGAATTTTAAAACATTTTATAAAATATGTTTTGAATGGAAATCGAAGAAATATATTATAAATATTTAAGTGGCTTGAATAGAACGCGCCGCGTAGCGACCGTTCGCGAACTTCAACCGTGAGCTTCGAACGAACGTAACGGGAGATCCGACCGTCGGATTCTCCTAAAACCAAAACTGCTGGGTTCATATCGAGAAGATCTTTCAAATGAGTATAAGGGGTTTAAATTTGAACGGTTAGATTTGGAAATATATCCAAATCAATTTCAGAAAAGGTCATTATGAATGTTGTTCGATGGCCAATATTGGAAACTGACTGTAAGGGCCTTAATAAATTATTAAAAATATTAATAAATTATGTTAAATCATAAGAAATAATTTAGAAATATTTTCAATGAAACATTCCAAGTTTAAAAGGATAAAAGATATTTTTATCTAAATGAACTAGTTAACAACTAAATTAATAATCCAATGATTTCAAATTAATAAATTGGAATGGATTTGAATGGAAATTATCTTCGGATATTTCAATATTGGATTTCGTAACTATAAGGATATTGTTATGGGAATTTGAAAGATATTGATATCGTTATTCCAAAGCAATACCTGTTAATTTCAGAATTTGGTATTGAATATAAGTCGACATGTTAGGTTTTGAGTTCGTTGTGAATGATATCTTTAATAATATTGTTCTTGAACCCACAAGTGAGAGGAAGAATTCTTTTAAATAAGATTTAGAGAAGTTTTTCGGTTCATTTATTTAAATTGGAATTGAATGGTATTGTTATTAATAATCGAGATGAGCTTCTATGACAGAAGGCGTTTACTATTTATGGAATTTAAAAGGCTTTGCCGTTATTCCATTTATAGTATTAGTCTTATACGGAAATTTATATCGATTGTAAATTATTCAGATTTCCGTGAAGATTCCATATTAATGGAAAATGATTTTGGGTTTACCGTGAACAGTGTTTTTACATGACATTTGTTCTTTAACCCAGTTAAAGACAAAATTAATTTCCAGAGGTTGAATAATAATTAAATATTGATTTTTGAGATTAAAACTGAACTAGAGTTTTAATTAATCTTTAATTAGATTAAATGTGAATAAGGTAATTAAATTTACCGAATTTGAGAAATGATCGAGATGGAATACCACCAGTTTTAATCCATGTGGTAGTTAAATCTTTAATTAGATTTAAAACGTTAAAGGGCAATTAAATTTACCAGTAACATAATGGGTGTTAAATATGGAGTACTACCAGTTTTGCTTCATGGTATGAATAGGTTGGGATTGGCAATAATAAAACAAAAGATACCTTGAGTAATGTTCGATTAATCCTAACTAGTTTTATAAACCTCAATCTGGTTTAAGTTGTGAAAGGATATAATAAAATCTTTTGAAATGATTTCCGAAGGAAGATTAAACAGTAAGTTTAAAAGAATTTACTTTTGATAAAATTAATGGGAACCTTTCCCTAAAGATGTGAATATTTGTATAAAAGGATATTATGGATTGGAATGAGATGTGCACTATCTTTGTGTATTTATCACATGATTATAAAGATACACCAATATTCGGAAAGACCAGGTTTAACCCATTCTGAATAAATGTACGACGATTAAAAGTCAAAGATATGAAGACGGTGGTTGGAGACCGGAGATCTTCACATCGTTGGGACGATTGCTGATGTCACGATTAGGGGTGTACACCTAAGACGAGGCAATAAGTGGTGATCATCCAGACGTACTTGGAGATCGACCGGATATGCAAGGACCTCTCCCTTGTATTGGGCATATGGGACGAGGAATAAGGTGCCGCCGGTTTCATTTAGTCCCAAAACGAACTTGTGAATTGATTGTCTGACATTGTATTTCATTTTGTATTAATTGATTTCTATTGAACATGTATCAGTTTGGTGGCGGAGAATTTATTCTCTTACTTAACACCCTTCTCTGAGGCGGATGAGCTTAGAGGCTATATATTTATATATATCAGTTGTATGGTATGAATTGTCAATGTGGCATGCTAAGATGCAAATGATCAAGGATTTTGTTGAAAAGCATGGCCTTGTACATGATGATCAAAGCACAACTTTAAGTAGCATAACTTTGTTTATAGCGTTAATTCGCGAGCCTCACACCACGGTATGAGCAGAAACGGGATTAGGGATAACAGGGAGTGCATGCGTTTCTTTCTAGCTAGAAGTGGTGTCTTGGTATGGAGCCCAGACATTTTTACTTATATGGATGATGGATTGCAAGGCACCTCGGGATGTAGAGCCAACTAAAAGGATCGAGTAATAGGTCCGATAGGATCGAGAAACGTATTGTACGGGAATAACCATTCCACAAAAGTAAGAGTGGACCGGTCCTGCCAGATCCAAGGGATCATCAGAGTCCGAGTCCTGAGTCATCTTGCTCGAGGTGACCCGGATCGGAAGGAGCCATCCCTTTCTTGACTCATGATGGAAATACAACTTCCAATACACAACTTTTGGTTTTAGTTGTAAACCTATATGGCGACATAATATATGGTACCTATGTTGTCTTTGATTGATACATTTATATTCGAAGTTGTTTTCCACATTATGCACTTATAGTACATCAAGATGATTTGTTTTAAAGCGTACCAAGAATGTTTGGATATTACAAGGTAAAACTCTGTCCTCCAGCTTGCGTTGCATTGCATTGTTTGATGGGACCTGAGTCTTATAATGGCTTCATAATTTTTTTTTCTCCAAAAAGCATTGCGTTGTTTATAAATTGTTTTATTTCAAGCTTTGCTATTCACATGGAATAAATCCGTTCCGTGATATACGGCGTGGTCCCGTGATTTACCCTATTTCAAAAATAAAGTTTAATAACTGTTTTTAGCTCTTGCACCGTCCTATGATTGACTCGAAGTTTATTGTTTCCACCTAAACTCTGGGTGCCCATATTTTCTGTAAGACCCCGTATTTTAACAACACTACAAGATGATAAATTAAAGAATAATTAATTTAATATTAAGAATTATGGGAAATGAACTACGCCATTGCATTCGTCTTGGAATTCTGGTCAAAATAGACATCTGGATTGCATAAAATGGACATTGTATGAAGAAGTTATTAAGGTTTGAAGTTTATATACGCATAAGAGGGTTATATATATATATATATACACACACACACACATAACAAGAAAAATCAGTTCAAAATCAAGCTTTTGGGGGGAGCTGGAATGTGACACCACGCGTCCGTTAATGTCACTCACAAAGGGAATGCATTAAGTTTCGTGAAGCATTATAGTAAACAGAACGGAAATATTACAAGACAAGCATACATAATAACAGCGGAATAAAAACTTTATTTATCATAAGATACCGTGGTCCAAAAACATCACATGTCTGAAACACAAAAGCCCATTACAACATAAAAGCTACTGTCTTGTACTTTAAAAATATCAGAGTACATAAAAGAAATAAAATTCCCCAAAGAAAAAATATAGCCATAGCAATAGAGATAGGAGCTTGAGCCATACATATTAGCAGCTCCAGCAAAAGAAAGCAGAATCACGGTCAAGCCTGAGTGTTTCCTCCCTGAGAACCTAGGAAGGGGGAATGGAAGAAAGAAGAAGAAACAAAAAGGGTCATACATAAAGTCTGGCATGTCTAGTTACTTTTAGCAAGTAAATAAATAAAAGTAGCATGATAGACACATAAAGTGGATAAGAGAGATTACTACATAAAAGATAGGTGTGGCAAGGTAGACAGGATAAGGTGTATACGCTTCAATAATGATTTCTCTTCACTGTTACTAGTATATCCAGAATGAGACGACCCCTTCCACTATAAGGTGGTAGACTTAGGCATACGTTCAAGTGTGCCCTAACTACTACCCTAATCGATCGGCTCCCAAATCCGCGTAGATACTGTGTGCCAGCCCCACGGTAGGATGTATCACGTCCTAAAGAGGCAACCCTCCGCCGACATGCACAACCCCATATCTACAGGTGTCACGGTTGTAACGACCCGCATTCTACGCATCGAAGGATCGTAGAATATTTATTTCTTTCACATACGAAGTCGTATGGTCATGTAACCTTGGGGGACGACTATCGGGGTCATTTCCCATGTTCATGATTTTTGCCGATTTTTAAATGACCGTTTTACCCCTAGTTGATCTTGTTTTGGCTATAACTTTTGATTGGAAAGGAGTTTTGACCTGAAACCACTTCCATTAGATCCGGATGATGGTTTACTTTTCCATAAAGTGGTCATAGGTGAAAACAGACTTACCATTTGGGAGATATGGCCGAATTAAGGTTTAAAAGGTGAAAAACAGCTTAGCCGGGCTTAATTGGGTAATTATCAGCTAGGCCCAGAGGGGGATTTCGGGATTTGGAGTATTTAAGGGCTGTTAGGGTTTTGAGGACACCTTTTTCTCATTTTTCATCCGCCATTTATCATCCCTCTCAACTTAGTAATGGCCTTCAACATCTAAAACACCTCTAAACTACTTTCTATTTGAAGATTTGGCTAAATTACATCAAATCAAAGGGAAATAGCACCAAATCAATGTCGGAACTGCTATATAGACTTGGGAACAGCGCCAAACAGAGGATAATTTCAGATTTGGTATTTTGTTTATGGCTGAGGTGAGTGATTTGTATAGTTCCTCACTAATTATGGTTAATTAAGGGTAATTAGTGTTAATTAGCGAATTTAAACATGATTAAATTCTGGAAAAAAATATTCATAAATTTCGAAATATTGATTTAGGCTTCTGTTAGAAAATTTGGTTAATTTGGTTAAGTTTTACTAATCCTATCATTAGTTTTGCTTAAACACGCTTAAGGGAAACACTACAACAAAAACACCATATTACAACTTTAATTTTACAATGGTGGTAAAAGCACCCTTGTAATAAATGTTTTTAACAAATTTTTTTCAAAAAAGTTGTAATAAACTTATTTTTAATAATTGTGTTATTTTGACTGTTGTAATAAAAGCCTATCACAACTATTATTTTTTGACTGTTGTAATATATGACTATATTTTAATATAATTAACAACTAATAATTAATATTTAATACATTTATATTGATTATTTATAATTAATATTTAATACATTTATATTGAATACGTAATAATATATACTCAATATTAATACTTAAGAGTCATAATTTATCAAAACATTAAAACTTTTGAAGTGATATTTAGTGTTTAATAATTAATTTTAAATGATTAATATTTAAAATTAATAATCAATAAATAATAAAATATTTAATAATTTATAATTAACAAGAGATATTAACAATTAAGAAGTACATTTTGTATTTAGTATTTCATAATTATTGTTAGCAATTGTTTTAATATTTAATATTTAAAAAGTTCAAATTTTGAAATTAATAAATAACAATTTCGGTTTAATATTTAATTGTTTTTAGTAATTAACGATTTTTAATTAGAAAATCTATAAGGTCCAACGTTGTTTTTTTTAAATAATTTTATATCGGTTTTATATCGATTCAAGGTTATTTTGTTAATTTATTAATTATAGGTGATGTAAATAAATATTCGTTCGTATTCCAAAATTATGTGAATATGAATATTTCATATTCGAAAATGAATCCGGATACAGATAAGGAAATGGAAATATTTATATACCAAAAATTATCTCTTGGTAAGTCTAGATTTAAGTTTTTATTGGTTGTTTAGTGTAATAAATTGTCTTTTAGTTATTAGATAACCAATTTAAAAGATCGAAATGAGGATGTGTACGTCCTGTACACTGGAATTTTCGTTTCCACTACACGTCCGTTTTTAATATGCTACGAAATTTTCATTTCCCTCCATGAATAGGCGTGCTTTTAACTGAGCAGTCCAGCGCACTCCACTTAAACTCACGAGACCTAAATAGAAACCCTAACTTTCGAGTCTTCAATCGCCGCCACAAAAAAAACCTGCCTCTTGCGATCTTGAATTGCCTTGCCACCTTGCCTTCATCCTTTCACTTCCACCTTATCTTCATCCTTTTTCCACCTTAAAGTTGAACAAACCAATAACTGTAACTCTCCTGGTGGCATGGTGAGCGAAGCTCCATCTCCACGGCAGTCGGCGCGAGGTTGACAAGTGAATCCAATCTCTGGTGATTTGTAATTTTGTTGAAGCGAAAGGTACCAGTTTGCATTTTTAATACTGTAAACTGAATTTGATTTAGGAAATGAAAATTGGTATTTGCGCTTACCGGTAAATTTGGGCAAATTTATAATTTGCGAGTTGTACAAACGATTATATGCATAATACTGTAAAGAGTGATAATCTGAATTTGATTTGGAAAACAAAAATTGGTGTTCTCACTTGCTGGTAAATTTGGGCAAATTATATTTTGCAAGTTAAATAAAAAAATGATATGCATTTCAATTATCAAATAGAAAGGATTGGATACATTATAATCCAGTTCACTTGATTCTCGATAGTCATCCTTTGAAACTGGTCTCTTCCCTGCATTGTTTTAATGTATTTAACAGAAGTAGAGGGAGAAAATAGAAGGACCAGTTTGGAAACTTCAACAAGGAATGTTCCAGAAGAGCTCATCTCCCTCATACACTTGAGTCCTGGAATGCCTTTGCCGAGGTGCCCAAACTGCATACACTTGTTGAAGCATCGTCACCAGCACAAACACCAAAAATCTATGAATCCAAAATCAGTAAGAAAGGCAGATAATGGTCATAGCAGTGGTTTGAAATCACAAACTCCGTCTCCATCTACTGCAATAAATAAATGGGGCTTTGGCCATGATAGCTTCAAAGCAGCTGCTGCTGCAGCATCAGGATCTTCAGTTGCTAGCCCTGAAACACTGAAGATAAGCTCTCATTTTACATGAGATGGATATCATGGACTTGCATGCTGCATTATTGTGTTGTAGTGTTCGTGTCATCGATATGATGTAGTGTTTGTGTCATCGATATGATGTAGTGTTCGTGTCATCTGTATGATTTATAAAATTCAATGTATTATGTAAAAAAATGATGAGAGTTCAAAAGAATTAATATATTATTTTGGTTCATATTTTAAGTTTGTTCGATATCTTCGGTTTTGTAGATAATATGTTCTGGAATGAATTTTTATTAGTAATATGTACATAATTTGTGAATATATTACAATTGTAAATAATACTTTTAATAAAAAATATTACAACAATTATAAACAGTTGTAATAAAGTTTATTACAACGGTGGAAAAAAGTTGTAAAATATACATATTACAACGGTGGTGCAACAGTGCAAAAAAGTTGTAAAAGATATTAGTCTATTACAACTTCTTAATACACGACGGTTTATCCACCATTGTAAAATGTATATTACAACGGTGTTCCACCGTTGTAATAGGGTCATTTTGTTGTAGTGAAAATATGGGGCTTTGGCTATGTTTGATCCATTTTAACCTATCAAATTATTGTTTTGGTGTTTGTGGTCAATTCTACAAGTTGCTATGACTGTATGGTATGCTCTGTGATTGTCTAGAAGTATTAGATTGGTCAAAAACGTCGTCGAATGGCGTAAACAGCTCGCTGGACAAAGTGTAGGAAAATACAGAGACCGGATCGGATCGCCCCCATGTGTCACGAACCGACCCCACCTCCGACCCGATCGTGAGACCCCTCCATGAGATGCCATGCTCCATCCATCACGAACTGCTTCAGAAGCTAAGGAACCGATGGCCAAGGAGGATCACGAACCAGAAGCCCCGACCCGAAGCTTGGTCACGACCCGAATCGATATGGAGCAGGCATGAAGCAAGTCACGAACCGTGGGCCACCTACCCTCACCACGATCCAGCTTGGTCACCACGACCCGATCGGACAAGGGGGAGCACGAACCGACCAGAAGGAGGCTGATGACTACGGACTGAACAAGGGGAAGAGAACCGATTCGAAAGGAAGTTTGTTTCTGAACCAGATGAAGACCGATCCGGAGAAGACCAAAACCCAAGTTGCAAAGGTAGTCCATATGGGAAGTAGAACTCAGGATCCAGTGGGGAACCAAAGAGTCAACTTCGTGTTTGGACTTTGCTGCGGGACGTGTGCTAAGGGGTTATCGACGTCCATAACTTTGTTTCACCACCGAGACGAATGTTAGACTACGGATCAGTGCAGTGGGGTAGATGTTACTCCATGGGGAAGAGTGATCGTAACATGGCTATGAGCTAGTGCAGTGAAGTCGTCATGACTTCATGGGGCAGAGTGGACATAGCAAGGACTAGTGGCTATGGATAAGTGTAGTGGAGTCGTCATGACTCCATGGGGCAGAGTGATCATAGCAAGGATTTAGGTGATCAAAGCGGTGTATATCGTATGCTTTACGCACTAAGTGAGAGATGTGAGGATGATTGCTATGCTTGATTGTTGCCATCACTTTGTCATGCACACCCCCACCCCCGTATTCTTTACACCATATGTTTAGTGGCACCTTAGAGTATTGAGCGGTATGTTGTGCTAACTTTTTGGTTGCCGGTCCAGTTTCAGGTATGGTTTAGTATACCTATTATTGTTCTGTTTTGCTGCTTATCGCTCTTACCAGACTTTTGTCTGACCCAGAGTTTTATGTCTCTTCTTATTACTCTTGGTGCTCTTAAATGGGCAGACTAGAGACATGATAGCTGGTTGTGCACGAGTAGCTGTCCGGAGACGAGCAAGAGGCTTACACGTACTACTCTTTATATATTCTCCCTGTGTCGCTGCTGGTCACTACTTTGGGCATTAGTAGTGTACCTTATTTATTTTCTTTAGAGACAGTTTTCAATAGTTGTAATAATGATGATGTGGAACATAAGCTGTATTTGGGTTTTCCAATGCTATGATGTTTAGTTTCAGCTTATGCACTGTCTCGCCTATTTTATGTCAAAGTATGTTATTATTATATTTTATTCCATGCGCTGTGAGACATTCTATAGGTTCCTTTGGTAGTTCTAGTTCAAATTCCATTCTTTTCCTTTCTTTGGCAACCGTCCTGTGCTGGTTGGACATTGAGACATCACACTTTCATTAAAATGTCGTCTGGTGCTGGGCGGGCCATCACATTTGGTATCAGAGCTCTAGTTTGCGTAGTTAACCTAGAGAAAGACACTAGGGAGAGATAATATGTATATGAGAGCGCGTATTTGTTATATTTTGGTTTTCAAAAGTTATATATATATATACTATTAGTATATTTAAGGATGAAGTCGCATTGCACTGGCACCACTGAAGAGATTTATAGATTGAACGATGAGCCGATATACGAGGGGTGTTGGTAGAGGAGCCAATAATTGGAATGCTCCTGACATGAGGACTATATTCACTAACTTCATGAGAGAGATGCTTAGGGACGTTCAGAGGGCAGTTCCTAATGCTGCTAATGGGGGTGGTGCGGTGGTGCAGGCCCCTAGAGCCGATTTCGCCAAGCTATGCAAGGATTACACTAGTCTTGGTGGAAAGCCGTTCCACGGAATGAAATCGACTACAGAAGTTCAGGATTGGTTGGATAGCTATGAGCGTATCTTCGAAGACTTAGGTATCAAGGATGCGATGAAGAGAAAGCTAGCATCTCGTCAACTACAAGGACGGGCGATGAATTGGTGGAATGCTATTAAGGCAGCTACTCCAGAGGATCAAGTTACATGGGATCAGTTTAAGGCCCGATTCAGTGATAAGTTTATCCCAGCTGCTCAGAAATCAGAGATGTTTAGGAAATTTCTGGAGCTTAAGCAGAATGGTAGGGCAGTCTTGGAGAACATTGCAGAGTTCGATACTTTATCGAAGTATGGATTATCTCTTATCGACACTCCCGATAAGAAGAACGAGAAGTTCATAACTAGTTTGGATGGACACTTGGGGGAAAGGCTTATTAACCACATCGATGAGACATTTGAATCGATTGTAGGGAAGGCATTGTGGTCAGAGAGTCTTTACCCAAAGTTGAAGACTGAGGTTGCATCTGCAGAGGAGCCAAAGCCGCAAGTAAGTGGTGGAGGCAAGAATGGTTCTCAGAATAAGAGAAAGCAGAATCAGACCAAGGATAACCAGAAGAAAAGAATAAGAAAGATGTTGAGTGCTTCATCTGTGGTAAGAAGGGCTACTATGCCAAAGAGTGCCGGGCTAAGCTAGTAGATAGGAAGTGCTTCAACTATGGCCAAGTGGGACATCACAAGGATAAGTGTCCGCAACCCCCTAAAGAAAAGCAGATTGTGAAAGCATATGCTCTTAATGCTGTTCCTTCTTCGTCGAATGCCCCAACTACGGCGGAGAAAGGAAAGAATGTCGTCATTCAAGGTATGTTTTCTGTTTATGATGTTCCTGTTCGAGTATTGTTTGATGTCGGAGCTTCCTATTCCTTCATATCTAGTGACCTAGTTGATAGGTTGGGATTGGAACTCGAGATAGTCGATAGACCTTTAGCGGTGACGAACCCGATTGGTGGTTCGACTAGCCTTAGCACGATTTGTCGAAATTTGGTTTTATCGAGTCATGGATGCATATTTGTTTGGTTTGCTTTGTTTTGGGCTTTACTGGGTTTGGCATTATTTTGGGAATCGATTGGCTCCAAAGATACGGGGTGGTGGTAGACTGTGAGGGCTTTTTGGTGACAATTAGAGTGGATGATGGGCGGAGGGTAGTGTTTGGTGGTCTACCTAGTGATGGGGTAATGGCTAGTTTTTTAAATTCCCTCGACATCCAGCATGATGAGTTGTCAGATGTGCCCGTAGCTAGCCAGTATCCGGACGTTTTCGAGGAAGTGACCGGACTTCCACCACACCGAGAGATTGAGTTTTGTATTGATTTAGTGAAAGATGCCAGACCTATAGTGATGCCACTTCGTCGTATGGCACCAAGGGAGCAGTAGGAGCTCGTGTAACACCCCACGTTCATTAATGTCACTCACGAAGGGAATGCATTAACTTCCATGGAGGTTATAAGTGAATATAGAACAGAAAAATTACAACAAGACAGATAATAAATAGTACTTGGAAATCTAAAACTTCATTTTATTGCAGCGGAAATTAAATATGTTTGTTACATCATAAAACCATAGATCATAACCAAGTACAATATCCATCTTCATAAAAACAAAATACATAATCTCATTACATAAATAGCCATTAAAAAGATAACAAGCTGGACTTTACTTCAACGGTCCAAGCTTTCCAAAGAGAGATGAAGCAATTCAATCAAACTCCACTAGAGCTGGGCCCAACCTGAGGACCTGGAGGGGGGAAAAGGATAGAAATAGAGGGGGTCAGACATAAAGTTTGGCGAGTATGATAATTCTAACAATACTATTAACAAAATAACTAGACTAAGGCATAAGCTGGAATACAAGTAAATGTCTATGAACTCTTAGGAAGATAAAGATAGCGTTTAAGATAACGTTAAAGATAACGGTAAAGGCATACCTAATTACTAACGAATGATTACTACACTGCACCGCACATTACTACACTGCACCACACCAGTCACCCTATTGTTTGAACCCACTTGCTTCACACAGAATCTTTATAAATAGCCTTACGTACCCCTAGCTGACTACATAAGTGCCGTCTGCCCCTATCTCCACTAGGTGTACCCCACTACCCACTTTCGATCGGCTCCCTACTCGTAGATACCCGTGCTGGCCCCACAGTGAGGCGTATCACTCCCCTAAAGTGGCAACCCGATACAACTTGAGAATGCACGACTTATACCTACACGATACAACAACGTCTTACCTACCAGCCCGGGTCCAAGCACACATACAAAACCCGTTGGACTTGCGTTGCCACCGCTCCCCGTTTTGGCCTCTTACAGTCGAACCCAACATGCGTGTCCCATCCTCGACTTGGGTCGAGCCCACAAAGATACGTTTGGGATACTGGTCGAAATGGGCCCCCACAAGCTACCCACCTAAGCTTGTCACTAGTATATCCCACTTAACCCTCTTAGTCATGTTCATTTACATGTGTGTTTGGTTAAGTCTTACTAATCGTATTTCACATGCCACTAAGGGCACCCCCTAGATTCTTCATGCCACCCAAGGCACCTACTTAACCCCATGTCCCACCTTACATGTTTATCTGGTTAAGTATTTCTTAATTCGTTCAGGCCATAACCTCATAAAGACCTCTCACATTAGACTGGCATTTATGGCAGCTGGATTTGCCGGGCAGGTCCAGGCAGTTTTACACCATAAAAGAGTTTAACCTCGTGTCTTTACAACCGTTATGCTTTAGTTTAGGCCTAGGACCTCTCACATTGGGCTGACATTTATGACCACTGGATTTGCCGGGCGGGTCCGGGCAGGTTTACGTCACAAACGAGTCCAACCTCGTGTCCTAAGCATTGATTAACACTTAAAATATTTTACCCCAGTTTTAATAATTCCCTATTCAAATTATTAATTAAGTCAACTTTTAATGATGTCCATAATTGACTCAATTATGGCCATCCACTTATGGCATGCAAAATCATATCAATTGCACCTCAACTTTTTAATATTAAATCCTTAATATCACCCCTACCCCACGTTTATACGTTCGCTTATTCAACGCATAATATAGGCTAGACTTGAATAGTCTAACACATAGCACAAAGATAAATTATCACAACATATAGACAATTAAAATAAATCTAATCATAATAGGGGTGAAACTTGCATAAACTACACATGTTAAGGATCAAAAGGTGTCAATTTGTTAAATGTCTCAATTTACATGATATGATCATAGCCCAAATCTATACATAAACTTGCATATGGGGTTTTTAGGCAACATAATGATGGTGTGAACTAGCATAGGTTATCACATATGTCATAGCATAATTCTAGATGTCATAATAGATGTCTTGGCATATGTTCATAACTTTTCTAATCAATCTAACTTGCATATGTGACTTGTCATATAGATCAACATAACCCAAACATGATGATTTAATTAATATGAACTAACTAGCATAGATTGTAACATCATGGCCTTTTTAACATGTATGATTCATCACAACTTAGCATAGAAACTTTCAACATACATAACATCATCATAGCATGATTTACAACATATAAGATATCATCATCACATAACATTGGATTTACAATATACATGATTGAAAAAGGGGTTTACAACAACATATATGATAATTCACATCATCTACTCATAATCCATTCATAACTCAACCTAATTAAAATGATAATAATCTTGTTAAGATCATCATACTCACAATTTAGAGAAGAAAAGAGAGAGTTTTGCTTTGCTTTAGGGTTGAGAGAATTAGAATTGAATTTGCTTTTCTTCATTCTTATTTGGCGGCGGCTCCATTGATTTCCATGGCGACGGTATGACAGTAACTATTCTATTTTAATTAGGTTTAGGGTTAGCATTAGGATGTATTTATAGTTGTAGGAAGTTATTTAGGACCATTAGATTAACCCTGAACCATGAGAACCAGTCAAATGCAAAATCTGCATTTGAGCGAATCGGCCCACGGGTTGACAGCCAAACACCCCTAGTCGACCCAGCAAGGCTCGGGTCGACCTCAAAAATGGGTCGGTTCGGTTATTTCCCCTCCCAATTCGCAGTTTTGAACTTTTTCGCATATTTATTTATTTAATTTTTAACTTATATATATATATATCAATATATATATATATATTTCTCTGCGCAACCCATTTCACTTAATTCTTTTCTAAAAATTAAGTATACTTTAATTTGTGAATTTTAATGTTATAAAATTACGGGGTGTTACATTCTCCCCTCCTTAAAGGATTTCGTCCCCGAAATCTCCAAGTCAAGAAGAATGTATATCCTACCATCTAATCGTCCATCTACTCAACCATAAAACTCCAGCATCCATTGTCCTTAAAAGACTTCTAATGCTTTAATGTTTATATGCATAGTGTGTGTATGTGTCCATATCTAATGCAAAATTAGGCGGTCTACTGATTCAGTCGACCTCCTTAGTGCAATTCATGATAGTGCCATGCGTCCAGTATGTATGCAAAAGATTCCTAATGATACATATTAATTCTATATGCGTGCACAACCATCCACCCAAATGCAGCAACTATATGATAATACAACCATTATACATCCATTTTACTAAATACATCCATATATATGCAATATGCAATATGAAGTGACTGAGCCGATCTGGTGCCTAATAGTGTGTGTATATGCATCCACGAGCAACCACTAGCAAACAATTGCATCCACCATACATAACATGTCTCAAACACATGTTTCAACCATAGGATTATCCTAACTAAAGGTCAAAGATACTAGCGAGAGGATATACTAAAGATAAGATTAGTACAAGCTAAGCGATAAAGGAGAAATTAAAGGACATACCCTCAAAAAGAAAAGGGTATCGTGAACGCATCTTCTCTTCCGTCTCCCAAGTAGCGTTGCTTTCATCATCTCCCCATTGCACTTTGACTAGTCTGACCTCTCGATTCCTCAACCTCTTGATCTCCGACCCAAGAATGCGCGTAGGAGCTCGTCGAATTGTCACATCATGCTCTATCTCCACCTCTCTAAGCAAGCTCGGCTCTACCACTTCCGCGGTCTCATGCAAGCACTTCCTCAAATGTGACACATGGAATACGTCATGTACACCACTAAGTCTCTCGGGCAACTCCACTCTATACGCCATCCGTCCAATCCTCTCCTTAATAGGAAACGACCCTACAAACCTTGGTGCTAATTTCCCAATGGACCCAAAGCGAACAACGTTTCGTAATGGAGACACTTTGACAAAGACCATGTCCCCAAGTTCAAACTCGAGATCTGTCCTCCTCTTATCCACATAAGATTTCTGCCTATCTTGCGCTGCTTTCATCCTCCTTCGAATCAAGTCGATCTTCTCCGAAGTCTCCCTAATCATATCGGGCCCAATTAAGATCTTATCCGTAGATTCCCACCAACATGTAGGTGAACGACAAGGTCATCCATATAGAGCTTCGAATGGTGCCATACCAATGCTGGACTGAAAGATATTATTATATGCAAACTCAACCAATGGAAGATGCTCCTCCCATGTACCCCCAAAGTCTAGGATACATAGCCTCAACAGATCCTCTAGAATGCGATTCACCCTCTCAGTCTGGCCGTCCGTCTAAGGATGATATGCGGTGCTCAAACATAATTGAGTCCCTACCGCCTCTTGTAAGCTTCTCCAAAATTCGCTAGTGAAAATAGGATCGCGGTCGCTCACTATGCTAGAAGGAACACCGTGCAACCGAACTATCTCTCGAACGTATACAGAAGCTAACCATGGAGCAGTCCTCTTACTCTTCACGGGAATAAAATGGGCGCTCTTAGTAAGTCTATCTACTATAACCCAAATTCCCGTAATAACCTTCCTCGATCTCGGTAATCCATCCACAAAATCCATCGAGATGCTTTCCCGTTTCCATAGTGGAACCTCCAATGGGTGAAGCAACCCACCGGGTTTCTTTTGCTCCGCTTTTACTTGTTGGCACACCAAGCATCTAGCGACATACTCAGCCACGTCTTTCTTCATGCCAGCCCAAAAGTAAACTCTCTTCATGTCTTTGTACATCTTGTCCCCGCTGGGATGAATGGTCATCTTTGAATGATGTGCTTCGTCAAGAATAGTCTTCCTTAGGTCATCGTCTTTTGGTACACAAAGTCTACCATCCCTACGTAACCAACCCTTATCATCTAGGGTATACCTACGGAGATAGCTTGACGACTTCCCTCCTTTGAGCTTTTCTACTAACTCAACTAACCGAGGGTCATCTTGCTGTGCCTCGCCAATCCGTCCCAAAAGCGTAGGTCTGACCTCCAAGGATGCTAGCAAACCGGGTACGAAGTCAACGGAAGGTCTAAAGTCAAACATCGAAATGAATTCTAAACTTTGCCGCTCAACAAACAAAGGACTTAAGGATAATCTTTTTCTACTTAAGGCATCGGCCACCACGTTACCCTTGCCAGGGGTATATGCTATCTCAAAGTCGTAGGACGCTAAGAACTCCATCCATCTTTGCTGCCTTAAGTTCAAGTCCTTTTGATAGAATAGGTATTTTAAAGATTTGTGGTCAGTGAATAGTTCAAATTTCTCGCCAAGAAGATAATGACGCCAAGACTTAAGCGCAAATACAATAGCGGCCAACTCTAGGTCATGTGTAGGGTAATTCTTCTCATGCGCTCTCAACTGCCTTCCACCATAGGCTATTACCCTGCCCTCTTGCATTAAAACTGCGCCTAGTCCTATCCCACAAGCGTCAGTATAAACGATAAACGGCTTACTCCCGTCTGGTAATACTAAGACTGGGGCTGAAGTCAAAGCTCTCTTCAAACGTTGGAACACATCATCACAATTTACGTCCCATGTGAAAACTAGGTTCTTCTTCGTCAAGCGTGTCAATGGAGCTGATATCTTTGCGAAGTCTTTGATAAACTTCCTATAGTAGCCAGCCAACCCCAAGAAACTTCTCACTTCGGTAGCATTTTTAGGAACCTTCCAATCTTGGATGGCCACCATCTTCGCGGGATCTATACCTATCCCTTCTTTGGAAACCACGTGTCCTAAGAACCGTACTTCCTTCCTCCAAAAGTGACATTTAGAAATTTTAGCTTTATGCTTATGCGCTCGAAGAGTCTCCAACACTTCCCTAAGATGTAGGGCATGCTCTTCTTCATCCTTATAAAAGATCAAGATGTCTACAAAGACTACCACAAATTTGTTAAGGTACTCCCTAAACACCCTACTCATCAAATCAACAAAGTATGCGGGGGCGTTTATCAAACCGAAGGGCATCACTAGCCATTCATAGAAACCGTCCGGAGTCCTAAAGGCAGTCTTGTCAATGCTATCCTCAGCAACTCTCAACTGATGGAAACCAGTGGCTAAGTCCAACTGCGAAAACACTGAGGCGCCAACTAACTGATCGAAGAGATCGTCAATCCTCGGTAGTGGGTGTCTGTTCTTCTTAGTAAGCTTATTAAGTTCTCTATAGTCCACACAAAGTCTAAGGGACCCATCCGCCTTTGTGGCAAATACTACTGGAGCACCCCACTCCGATATACTTCGTCTTATGAACCCCTTCTCAAGAAACTCCTTCACTTGCTTACCGAGTTCCCTCCTTTCACGTGGAGCCATGTGGCGTACAGGCAAAGATACTGGTTTCGCATTATCCACAAGATATATTCGAAAATCTATCTCCCGCTTCGGAGGCAAGCCCTTCACCTCCTCAAACACATCCGAATATTCTCGGACCACTCTAACAGATCGTAGATTTTCCTCAGACGCGTCAAGCGATTCTAAATAGCTTAGCATAACCGAATTTATGGGATTACAAAAGATTTCGAGAGTGTTGCCAAGGCGAGTCACGAGCCTAACTACTCTCCTTTCACAATCAAGAACGGCCCCATTTCTGGATAACCAATCCATTCCTAAAATTAGCCCATAGCCCGTGAAGCCCAACACATAAGCATCACATCTAAATTCAACGCTAAGTATGGAAATTTTCAAATCCAAACACATTATAGACAAATAAGCTGAGCCCCCAATTGGATTCGAAACAACTAAGGGATCCTCTACTAAACTGGTGTTTAAGTGCAGTGATTCAACTAATGATGTAGAGATAAACGAATGTGATGCGCCCGAATCGAATAAGGTACGGACATGATGATCAAACAGAAAAACTAAGCTTTCAACAGAAATGGTTCTACCTCATTCTTGCAGCGGTGGGACCGCGAGAACCTGAACTTGTCCCCTTGCCTGCCCTGGTGCCATAAGAGCCTGCACCTGTCCTCCCGAGGTAGCTCCTGCCCTCTGTCCCTTCTTTGGGCAGTCCTTCACTAAATGTCCCACATCGCCACAATGAAAACAGCCTGTCTTCTTTTTCTTTCGGCAATCCTTGCTGAGATGGCCTGGTGTCCCACAGTTAAAACATTTCTTCTTTCCCTTGCCGTTATTGCCTTTACCACCCTTCTTGTTTTGCTGTTATGGTTTCTTCTGATCCCCCTTCTTCTCGGGTGCCGTATCAGCTTTAGCGCTTTTCTTTTCATGCATAAGCGCCATTTCTACTAACTTCTCAAAGGTGGCCCCCATTGGGATGTGGGTCATAGCCAACCCTTGCAATGGTTCATTCAAGCCATTCACAAACCTAAGCGCCTTCTTCTCCGGCGTGTTCACTAAGTCCAAGCCAAACCTTGCTAATTGATTAAATTTATTGACATATTCTTTTACTGATGAGCTTCCTTGCTTCAATGTCAAGAACCTTTCCATATATAGATTTTCTTCCGCCCTTGAGAGAAACTTCGCCTCGAACCTACGTCTGAAATACGCCCAAGAGTCAATAGGACGCTCCCCATTAGTGACCTCCCACCAAAACGAGGCCTCTCCCTTCATCAACCAAGCTGCTAATCGAACTCTCCTCCCTTCTTCTACTTCAAAGATTTCTAGCAATTCTTCCACCTCCTTAAGCCAATCTCTAGCTTCCACAAACGTTTTTGACCCTTGAAATGGTTTTCCACCCATAGCCTTGAATTCCTTGCACGTCTTTGCAAAAATATCTACGCGAGGAGGAGGAGGAGGAACGGGTGCAACTGGTGGTGGAGGAACATTGGCTGGACCTGCAGTGGCCCTAGCCTCTAATAACCTCCTATACCATCCTCGTATCGTTACACCGTCGGGTAGATTAAGATCTTCAGCCATGCTGAAACGATAAAGGAAAGATTCAGAATGGAGAATTCGAAAGATAAAGATATGGGCTATTGGGGATTATGTTTTTTTTCTTAAAAACTTTTCTCTTTAAATTTCTCATTAAAACATGTTTTTGAAAGCACTTCTTCCAAAAATAACTATTTTTCTAAAGTATTTTTATCTGTTCTGGTAACCTTAAGCTCTAATACCACGTGTAACACCCCACGTCTATTAATGTCACTCACGAAGGGAATGCATTAACTTCCATGGAGGTTATAAGTGAATATAGAACAGAAAAATTACAATAAGACATATAGTAAATAGTACTTGGAAATCTAAATCTTCATTTTATTGCAGTGGAAATTAAACATGTTTGTTACATCATAAAACCATAGATCATAACCAAGTACAATATCCATCTTCATAAAAACAAAATACATAATCCCATTACATAAATAGCCATTAAAAAGATAACATGCTGGACTTTACTTCAACGGTCCAAGCTTTCCAAAGAGAGATGAAGAAACTCAATCAAACTCCACTAGAGCTGGGCCTAACCTGAGGACTTGGAGGGGAAAAAAGGATAGAAATAGAGGGGGTCAGACATAAAGTCTGGCGAGTATGATAATTCTAACAATACTATTATCAAAATAACTAGACTAAGGCATAAGCTGGAAGACAAGTAAATGTCCATGAACACTTAGGAAGATAAAGATAGCATTTAAGACAACGTTAAAGATAACGGTAAAGGCACACCTAATTACTAACGAATGATTACTACACTGCACCGCACATTACTACACTGCACCACACCAGTCACCCTATTGTTTGATCCCACTTGATTCACACAGAAACTTTATAAATAGCCTTACGTACCCCTAGCTGACTACATAGGTGCCGTCTGCACCTATCTCCACTAGGTGTACCCCACTACCCACTTTCGATCGGCTCCCTACTCGTAGATACCCGTGTTGGCCCCACAGTGGGGTGTATCACTCCCCTAAATTGGCAACCCGATACAACTTGAGAATGCACGGCTTATACCTACACGATGCAACAACGTCTTACCTACCAGCCCGGGTCCACACACGCATACGAAACCCGTTGGACTTGCGTTGCCACCGCTCCCCGTTTTGGCCTCTTACAGTCGAACCCAGCATGCGTGTCCCGTCCTCGACTTGGGTCGGGCCCACAAAGATACGTTTGGGATACTGGTCGAAATGGGCCCCCACAAGCTACCCACCTAAGCTTGTCACTAGTATATCCCACTTAACCCTCTTAGTCATGTTCATTTACATGTGTGTTTGGTTAAGTCTTACTAATCGTATTTCACATGCCACTATGGGCACCCCCTAAATTCCTCATGCCACCCAAGGCACCTACTTAACCCCCATGTCCCACCTTACATGTTTATCTGGTTAAGTATTTCTTAATTCATTCAGGCCATAACCTCATAAAGACCTCTCACATTAGACTGGCATTTATGGCAGCTGGATATGCCGGGCGGGTCCGGGCAGTCTTACACCATAAAAGAGTCTAACCTCGTGTCTTTACAACCGTTATGCTTTAGTTTAGGCCTAGGACCTCTCACATTGGGCTGATATTTGTGACCAGTGGATTTGTCGGGCGGGTCCGGGCAGGTTTACGTCACAAACGAGTCCAACCTCGTGTCCTAAGCATTGATTAACACTTAAAATCTTTTACCCCAGTTTTAATAATTCCCTATTCAAATTATTAATTAAGTCAACTTTTAATGATGTCCATAATTGACTCAATTATGGCCATCCACTTATGGCATGCAAAATCATATCAATTGCACCCCAACTTCTTAATATTAAATCCTTAATATTACCCCTACCCCACGTTTATACGTTCGCTTATTCAACGCATAATATAGGCTAGACTTTAATAGTCTAACACGTAGCACAAAGATAAATTATCATAACTTATAGACAATTAAAATAAATCTAATCATAATAGGGGTGAAACTTGCATAAACTACACATGTTAATGATCAAAAGGTGTCAACTTGTTAAATGTCTCAATTTACATGATATGATCATAGCCCAAATTTATACATAAACTTGCATATGGGGATTTTAGACAACATAATGATGGTGTGAACTAGCATAGGATATCACATATGTCATAGCATATTTCTAGATGTCATAATAGATGTCTTGGCATATGTTCATAACTTTTCTAATCAATCTAACTTGCATATGTGACTTGTCATATATATCAACATAACCCAAACATGATGATTTAATTAATATGAACTAACTAGCATAGATGGTAACATCATGGCCTTTTTAACATGTATGATTCATCACAACTTAGCATAGAAACTTTCAACATACATAACATCATCATAGCATGATTTACAACATATAAGATATCATCATCACATAACATTGGATTTACAATATACATGATAACAAAAGGGGTTTACAACAACATATATGATAATTCACATCATCTACTCATAATCCATTCATAACTCAACCTAATTAAAATGATAATAATCTTATTAAGATCATCATACTCACAATTTAGAGAAGAAAAGAGAGAGTTTTGCTTTGCTTTAGGGTTGAGAGAATTAGAATTGAATTTGCTTTTCTTCTTTCTTAGTTGGCGGCGGCTCCATTGATTTCCATGGCGACGGTATGACGGTAACTATTCTATTTTAATTAGGTTTAGGTTTAGCATTAGGATGTATTTATAGGTGTAGGAAGTTATTTAGGATCATTAGATTAACCCTGAACCTTGAGAACCAATCAAATGCAAAATCTGCATTTAAGCGAATCGGCCCACGGGTTGACAGCCAAACACCCTGGATTAACCCCTAGTCGACCCAGCGAGGCTCGGGTCGACCTCAAAAATGGACCGGTTCGGTTATTTCCCCTCCCAATTCGCTGTTTTGAACTTTTTCACATATTTATTTATTTAATTTTTAATTTATATATATAAATATGTGTATATATATATGTATCAATATATATATATCAATATATATATATTTTTCTCTGCGCAGCCCATTTCACTTAATTCTTTTCTAAAAATTAGGTATACTTTAATTTGTGAATTTTAATGTTATAAAATTACGGGGTGTTACAGCTCGGGGTGCATGTAAGCGTTCTTTTGAAGAAGGGATTTATCAGAAGAAGTTTTCCGAGTAGGGAGCACCAGTTGTGCTTGCAACCAAGGCAGATGGTTCCCTTCGTTTGTGTGTGGACTACCGCGAGTTGAATAAGGTGACGAGGAAGAATAAGTATCCTCTACCGCGGATAGATGACTTGTTTGATTAGTTGAGTGGCGCGAGAGTGTTCTCCCAGTTGGATCTCATGACAGGTTTTCATCAGCTTAGAGTGGAAGCTGAAAGTATAGCTAAAACGGCATTTCGGAAGTCGTCTGGATTCTATGAGTGGTTGGTCATGCCATTCGGGTTGACCAATGCACTAGCATATTTTGTGGATCTTATGAATAGGGTATTCAGGGATCAATTGAATAAGTTTGTTCTTGTGTTCGTAGATGATATCTTGGTTTATTCAAGGATAAAGGAAGAACACAATGAACATTTGAGGATAGTGATGGAGGCGTTGAGAAAACACCAATTGAAAGCAAAGTTTTCTAAGTGTCACTTCTGGAGGATGGAAGTGAGATTCTTGGGTCACGTTGTTTCAGAGAATGGTATTGCCATGGATCCTGCGAAGGTGGCTATGGTACAAGATTGGTCTACGCCCAAGAATGCAACAGACGTAAGAAGTTTCTTGGGATTGGCTGGATATTATTGTAAGTTTATCCAAGACTTCTCCAAGACAGTAGCACCGTTGACTCAGTTGACCAAGAAGAATCAAGCTTTCGTCTGGGACGGAAAGTGTGAGAATGCATTTAAGAGTCTAAAGCAAAAGTTGACATGTGCACCAGTGTTAGTCATCCCTAAAGGGAATGAAGAGATGACGGTATGCACAGATGCCTGTGGTACCAGACTAGGTGTTGTATTCATGCAAGGAGGTAGGGTTGTAGCTTATGCTAGTCAGCAATTGAAACCGCATGAGAAAAGATATCCTACCCACGATTTGGAATTGGCAGCGATCGTGTTCGCGTTGAAGATGTGGAGACATTATCTCTTAGGAGAAAGATTCAAGTTGTTTACTGACCAAATGCATGAATTGCTCGCTAGTTGAAGCTGAGCAAAAGAAGAGTAGTGGTTTGTTGCAACCATTAGAAGTTCCATAATGGAAATGGGAACAAGTCTCAATGGATTTCATTGATGGGTTACCAAGGACTAGTTCGGGCCATGATAGCATTTGGGTGGTTGTGGACCGATTGACCAAGAGTGCAAGATTTATACCCGTCAAGTCGAATAGAACGACAGCTAAGTCAGCTGAGCTATATATGAAATGGGTAGTGAGATTTCATGGAGTACCTAAAAGTATTGTGAGTGACCGAGACCCGTTGTTTACTAGTGGGTTTTGGAAGAGTTTACAAGAGGTGTTAGGATCAGAATTACATCTCAGTACCACGTATCATCCTCAAACTGACGGTCAGACAGAGAGGGTGAATCGAGTGTTAGAAGATCTCTTGAGAGCTTTCATATTAGATTTTGCTGGATCATGGGATGACCATTTGCATCTAGTAGAGTTTGCATATAATAACAGTTATCAATTCAGTATTGGTATGGCTCCATTTGAAGATTTGTACGGAAGACCGTGCAACTCACCATCATGTTGGTTAGAAACTGGTGAGAAGTTTGTGCTTGGACCAGATGTGATAAGAGAAACCTCAGATAAGATCAAGATTATCTGACAGTGAATGAAGGCTTCCCAAGATAGACAAAAGAGTTATGCTGATAAGAGGAGAAGAGATTTAAAGTTCTCCATTGGCGACTTGGTGTTTGTCAAGATTTCTCTGTTAAAGAGCGTGATACGATTTGGTAGGAGAGGCAAGTTAACACCAAGATTTGTTGGAACATTCCCAGTTCTCGAGCAAATTAGGAAATTGGCATATAAAGTTGAATTACCAGAGAAGATGGAAGGAGTTCATAATGTATTTCATGTTTCACAGTTAAGGAAATTCGTCCACGACCCCGATATGGCTATTTCACCTGATCAGTTGGATGATATCGAAGTAGAACCTGAGGCGGTTGGGAACCGCAATCCGATTCGTATTGTCGAGCACGATACGAAGCAACTTCGAAGGAAAGCAATGAATCTAGTCAAAGTTCAGTGGGGGCGAGAATGAGAATGACTGTACTTGGGAGACAGAGGAGAACATTAGGAAGATGCATCCAGAACTCTTTGCCTGGTAATGTTTTTATATCGGTATAGTACTCCCTTTTTAGTAAACCGCATGCTAGGATAGGCTTGTTGTGTTGTTTTGTATGCTTGATTGTTTTGTTAATGATTGGTAGGCATGTGGGATCCTTTGTATGTTTTGGGTTAAGGAATTTCGGGGACGAAATTTCATAATGTAATGACCCGCATTTTACGCATCGGAGGATCGTAGAATATTTATTTCTTTCACATAAAAAGTCGTATGGTCATGTAACTTTGGGGGACGACTATCGGGGTCATTTCCCATGTTCATGATTTTTGCTGATTTTTAAATGACAGTTTTGCCCATAGCTGATCTTATTTTGGCTATAACTTTTGATTGGAAGGAGTTTTGACCTGAAACCACTTCCATTAGATCCGAATGATGGTTTACCTTTCCGTAGAGTGGTCATAGGTTTAAAACGGACTTACCATTTGGGAGATACGACTGAATTAAGGTTTAGAAGGTGAAAAATAGCTTAACCAGGCCTAATTGGGTAATTAACAGCTAGGCCCAGAGGGGGATTGTGGGATTTGGAGTATTTAAGGGCTGTTAGGGTTTAGAGGACACCCTTTTCTCATTTTTCAGCCGCCACTTATCATCTCTCTCAACTTAGTAATGGCCTTCAACATCTAAAACACCTTTAAACCACTTTCTAATTGAAGATTTGGCTAAATTACATCAAATCAAAGGGAAATAGCACCAAATCAGGGTCGGAACTGCTGTATAGCCTTGGGAACAACACTAAACAGAGGATAATTTCAGATTTGGTATTTTTTTTATGGCTGAGGTGAGTGATTTGCATAGTTCCTCACTAATTATGGTTAATTAAGGGTAACTAGTGTTAATTAGTGAATTTAAACATGATTAAATTCTGGAAAAAATATTCATAAATTTCGAAATATTGTTTTAGGCCTCTATTAGAAAATTTGGTTAATTTGGTTAAGTTTTACTGATCCTATCATTAGTTTTGCTTAAACACGCTAAAGGGAAAATAAGGGGCTTCGGCTATGTTTGATCCATTTTAACCTATCAAATTATTGTTTTGGTGTTTGTGGTCAATTCTACAAGTTGCTATGACTGTATGGTATGCTCTGTGATTGTCTAGAAGTGTTAGATTGGTCAAAAATGCCGTCGAATGGCGTAAACAGCTCGCTGAACAAAGTGCAGGAAAAATACAGTGACCGGATCGGATCGCCCCCATGTGTCACGAACCGACCCCACCTCCGACCTGATCGTGAGACCTCTCCACGAGACACCATGCTCCATCCATCATGAACTACTTCAAAAGCTAAGGAACCGATGGCCAAGGAGGATCACGAACCAGAAGCCCCGACCCGACCCGAAGCTTGGTCACGACTCGAACCGATCTGGAGCAGGCATGAAGCAAGTCACGAACCGTGGGCCACCTACCCTCACCACGATCCAGCTTGGGCACCACGACCCGATACGACAGGGGGAGCATGAACTGATCAGAAGGAGGAGGATGACTACGGACTGAACAAGGGGAAGAGAACCGATCCAAAAGGAAGTTTGTTTCTGAACCAGATGAAGACCGATCCGGAGAAGACCAAAACCCGAGATGCAATGGTAGTCCATATGGGAAGTAGAACTCAGGATCTAGTGGGGAACCAACGAGTCAACTTCATGTTTGGACTTTGCTACGAGACGTGTGCTAAGGGGTTATCGACGTCCATAACTTTGGTTGACCACCGAGACGGATGTTAGACTACGGATCAGTGCAGTGGGGTAGATGTTACTCCATGGGGCAGAGTGATCGTAGCATGGCTATGAGCCAGTGCAGTGAAATCATCATGACTTTATGGGGGCAGAGTGGATATAGCAAGGACTAGTGGCTATGGATCAGTGCAGTGGAGCCGCCATGACTCCATGGGGCAGAGTGATCATAGCAAGGATTTAGGTGATCAAAGCGGTGGATATCGTATGCTTTACGCACTGAGTGAGAGATGTGAGGATGATTGCTATGCTTGATTGTTGCCATCACTATGTCATGCACACCCCCACCCCCGTATTCTTTACACCATATGTTTAGTGGCACCTTAGAGTATTGAGCGGTATGTTGTGCTAACTCTTTGGTTGCAGTTCCAGGTTCAGGTATGGTTTAGTATACCTGTTATTATTCTGTTTTGCTGCTTATCGCTCATACCATACTTTTGTTTGAACCAGAGTTTTGTGTCTCTTATTATTACTCTGAGTGCTCTTAAATGGCCAGACTAGAGACAGGTTAGCTGGTTGTGCACGAGTAGCTATCCGAAGACGAGAAGGAGGCTTACACGTACTATTCTTTAAATATTCTCCCTGTATCGCTTCTGGTCACTACTTTGGGCATTAGTAGTGTACCATATTTATTTGCTTTAGAGACAGTTTTCACTAGTTGTAATAATGATGATGTGGAACATAACCTGTATTTGTGTTTTCTGCTGCTTTGATGTTTAGTTTCAGCTTATGCAATGTCTCGGCTATTTTATGTCAAAGTATGTTATTATTATATTTTATTCCATGTGCTGTGAGAAATTCTACAGGTTCCTTTTGGTAGTTCTAGTTCAAATTCCATTCTTTTCCTTTCTTTGGAGACCGTCCCGTGGTGGTTGGACATTGATACAGCGCACTTTCATTGAAATGTCGGCTGGTGCGGTGCGGGCCGTCACAACGGTTGTCTTATCCCCTTCTTCCCGGCTCATGCATGCACATGGCCAGGTCGGATTGCGCCGCCCACACCATCCTCCATGTTTGGATCTATTACAATTAGTCCAGTAAGCGTGCCCCTTCTCTAACCTAGTACAGAGTACATGTTTTGATACCCACTCCGGGTTACTGGATGAAACGGGTCCCACACAGTATGATACAAGCTCTCCCCTCTGTCTTGTATCCCCCACTAGGTTTTCTTTGGCTATGTATACCACTAGGTGTCTTTAATTACATAACCCTATCATTTCTACAAGTTATGCTTACCCTAAAAGGTGTATTTAATTACATAACTTTATTATTTCCACCGGTTATGTATACCACTAGGTGTCTTTAATTACATAACCTTATTTGGTTAAGTTTGTGGGCCAATATGTAAATATTACCCACCCCCTCAGATTTACTTTACCCATCCATTGTTTGTGACGACCGCCCATAACCCCCGCACTATACAAAAGAAATAATGCGTTGAAACGTGTGCAAGGCAGTCATGGATGATCATCAAAGTAGGTAAACACAACCGGAACCTGTCGTAAACTCACAGCGCAAGGATGAAATATAATAGAACATATACAACAGGTAATAATAATGAAGCAGAAACACTGGACTTCCATACAACTAGAAAGTAAGATCCACAACTTGGAAATAGTGTTTATATGAAGTTGCCTCACTACATCACTCAGAAAAGTAAACAGCGGAAATCCAATTATTAGCTAGTAGTAAAACTGGTACGTGAGCCCCCTTCTCACCATCGATAAGCATCGTCGTCCTCACTAAAGCATTACCTGTCACCTGTTACTTAGTCTGCCCATCCACAATCGGATGAACAACCCAAGGTAATAAGAGGATACATAAAACCTTGAGCCAGACAACAGTCTTAGTGAGCGATAAAACAGCTAACAAACTTCAACAATAAAGTGTATGAGAGGGGATAGATAAACATACTATTCTACCCATGACACCAGAGAAGAACTCATCCTTATCTTCCCCACCTCGGACAGTGATAGCCTTTACTATAAACAATTCAACCATTCATCCATGGAAATAAGAACACCCATTCAATCATGGAAAACACTCATAACATCCATATTATATAAGTCTCACACAGACAACCCTAATCGAGTTTAACATTCCCTAAGTACTCTCCCCAGAGGCCTAAACCAATATCAGTTAAGAAATCAAAGAACATCTCCCTCAACTTTGGAAAATCTATGTGAGATAGTACAAACAAAGCAAACAATCATCCATGACTGACTCTGGCTATCACCGCTAATCCTGCTTTGTAACCATCGTCAATCGTATGACGACCAACCTTGCCATATGTCAAGGGCTAATAGTAACCCCAGTTCTACCATAAACTCCATATGTCCAACCATGACAACTAGGCCTTTCAATAATACCCAAGGTACTCGACCAGCAACCTTTCGGTCTATTGGGTGCCCCCATCGTACCCCTGCTTTGAGCCTGCTAGAAGTTATGACAACGATGACTTCTCGACCTTCGCATCTCTAGTCATCCAACCTTGACGACATTTCATAGATCAAGCAACCTTCTCGAGCAACCATTATCCACCAACTCACGACCTTTGAGTTGAAACTGCATTCGTTCATCTCCTCGACCAACGAACACACCAACACTTTGAACATCCCCTTCTGGACTCTCGTCGAAGCCGCCATCAATGTTGAACCAACCAACATTTTTATAAAGTTTGAAGCTATCCATAGCATTATTTCAGCACTTCCTAACTCCCCAATCGAATTTACTTTGAAGTCACATCATCACCAGAAATGTCCAACCAGAAAAACTTGCCCAAAAATGGCAAAATGGCTGACTAGAAATGGCTGTCCAGAATGGTCCGATCCAACTTTGGTCTGGTCCGTTCCACTTTGGTCCAATCCGATCCACTTTGGTCCGGTCCGATGCACTTTGGTCCGATCCGATCCACTTTGGTCCGATCCGATCCACTTTAGTACGGTGCGATCCACTTTGGTCCGGTCCGATCCACTTTGGTCCGGTCCGATCCACTTTAGTCCGGTCCGATCCACTTTAGTCCGGTCCAATCCACTTTGGTCTGATCCGATCCACTTTGGTCCAGTCCGATCCGCTTTAGTCCGGCCGATCCACTTTTGTCCGATCCAAACCCTGCATATTGCAATTCAACTCCGATTTCGACCAAAACTTCGCCAAATGACGAATCCGACGAAACCAACTCAACCAAAATCATCAAACACAATCATAAACATATCATCAAGCTACTAACCACATGACTTTAACGATTACTATAAAAATGATGTAAATCTCACCAAAAACCATTAAAATGAACATATGATCAAAATGAGAGATCTAAGTAACATAAACATGTAAAATGACATGAAATTAAAGAGTAAAACTTGTTAGAATAGATCATAAGGTGATGCATATGAAAATGAACATGTAATGGTGTAAATCTATGGTAAAACATTCCAATTTGATGACAAACATGCACAAACACCCATATACTTTGTTGCATTCATGTAAGAGATGTAAAACGATAGAAATAAGAATCCAGACAGTGAGCACTCAGAATCAAACCCCTCGATCCGATGAATTTGCCTTTGAAATGATGTAGATCTTGCCTTGAATTGTGTAGATCTTCGATTTCCTCCCTTAGATTTGGATTTTTAATGGTGGAAAGGTGTAAGAGGAAGAAGGAGATCAAATGCCTTCAAATGAGAGAATGGGAAAAAGTAAACCTTTTCCCTCCACTCTCACCCCCTATTTATAGGATTCCACCTCAAAAACCTGAATAGCCAACTGAAAAACCTTAAAACAACGATTTCTCCCAAACCGCTAAGCCAAATCCTTAATGTAACCACTCTACGAAAAGGCAATCATCAATTCCTTTCCAATGGCACAGGTCTCACCCTTTGATTCGACCTGAGTCAAAAGTTATGTCCTGTACAAGTCTGAAAGGGGCAAAATGGTCACAAACAAAATCGGTAAAAATTATGGACATGTCTCATATCCCCATAAACAACATATTAAAAGATGAGAATGATCCAATCCTCTGGGAATAAAACAAATATATTTTATGATCTTCCCATACGTAAAATGCGGGCTGTTACATTCTCCCCCCTTAAGAATTTCGCCCCCGAAATTCCAAATAAACCCAAGTAATCACAACGATTCCGCATGCCTATCTTCCATGAAAAGCCAATTCTATCATCCAAACTAGTATCTATCAAGCCATGCATCCATAGCCTTATCCTAGTACGCGGAATTCAAAGAATCAACAGCAAGATACAATGATATAACAAAGATACAATATCAAAGGGTCCTACCGACGAAGAGTCTGGATGAGTTGCTCTCATGCTCTCTTCTGTCTCCCATGTACAATCATCTCCATCCTCACTCCATTGCACCTTGACTAGCTTAACCGTCTTCCTCCTAAGCTGTTTCGTGCCTTTCCCCACAACACGAAGTGGCTTATGAGGTCTCAAAACTATGGTCTCTAAGTCTTCGTACTGCTCTGGAGATAACACTATATTCGAATCATGCATGAATTTCCGTAGAAAAGAAACATGGAACACATTTTGCATACTCGACATCTTCTCGGGTAACTCCAATCTATATTCGAGCTTTCCAACTGGCTCGACTATCGGAAATGGTCCAACAAACCTTGGAGCTAACTTTCCTTTCTTTCCAAATCTAACCATGTGCTTTAGCGGCGAAGCTTTCACGAAAACCATAATGCCCATGTCGAATTCCAAGTCCTTACGACGCTTGTCGGTGTAACTCTTCTGACGATCCTGGGCTGCCTTTATTCGTTGCCGAACTATCTCGATACAATCCAAGGTTTCTCTAATCATCTCAGGCCCAAGTACCAACTTATCTCCAGTTTCTAGCCAACATGCTGGAGAATTGCATGGCCTTCCATACAACACTTCGTATGGTTCCATCCCAATGCTAGATTGGTAGATATTATTATACGCAAACTCAACCAGATGTAGATGGTCATCCCATGATCCTCTGAAGTCTAATACACAAGCCCTCAGGAGAACTTCCAAAACTCGATTGACTCTCTCGGTCTGACCATCAGTTTGGGGATGATATGCCATACTCAAACACAACTCGGTTCCCAAAGATTCTTGCAAATATTTCCAAAATCCACTCGTGAATAATGGATCTCGGTCACTCACTATACTCTTTGGGACACCATGGAATCGAAATATCCATTTCACATAAAGTTCAGCCAATTTTGATGCCGTCCTAGTCGACTTGACATGAATGAATCTCGCACTTTTGGTCAAACTCCACGAAGACCCAAATCCCTTCGTTTCCTGCCCTTGTTCTAGGTAGTCCATTGATAAAATCCATTGATACTTGCTCCCACTTCCACGTAGGAACTTCCAATGGCTGAAGCAAACTGCTCGGCTTCTTCTGTTCAGCTTTCACCAACTGACAGTTCATACACTTGGAAATGAACTTTCCAATATCTCGCTTCATCCCTTCCCAGTAGTAGACTCTCTTCATGTCCTGATACATCTTATTTCCACCAGGATGAATCGTCATCTTCGAGTGATGACATTCTCTCAGAACCTCATCCCTCAATCCGTCAATATAAGGAACAACTAATCGCCCTTGCTTTTGAAGCCAACCTTCTCGGTCGACCTCGAACTCTTTATCTTCCGGTTCAAGTTTCTGAATGAACTCAACAAGCTTCACATCCTTCTTTTGGCTTTCGCCAATCCTTTCGATAAGAGTAGGTCTTATCGACAAGCTCGCCAACATTTCAGGTTCCAACTCACACCTTGGCATGAAATCGAACCTTGCCAAGTACTCGAGGCTCTTCCATTCCGAAAACATCGCTCCCAAACTTGCGAGTCTTCGACTTAACGCATCTGCAACTACATTGCCCTTGCCCGGAGTATAGGCTATGCCAAAATCATATGATGCCAGAAACTCTAACCATCTTTGTTGCCGAAGATTCAAATCCTTTTGGGAGAAAAGATACTTCAACGACTTGTGATCCTTAAACAACTCGAACCAAACTCCCAACAGGTAATGTCTCCACATCTTCGGAGCAAACACAATCGCCGCCAACTCCAAATCATGAGTTAGGTAATTCTTCTCATGCGGTTTTAGCTGTCGACTCGCATAGGCCACAACCTTGTCCTTCTGCATTAGCACTGCTCCAAGCCCAGCACCACATGCATCGGTATATTCCACCATCTCTTCATTCCCACTTGGAATGGTCAACACAGGTGCACTCATTAATCTCTCCTTCAGGATTCCGAACGCTTGTTCACACTTTGCATCCCATGTGAATACTTGGTTCTTCTTCGTCAATCCTGTCAACGGTGCACCTACCTTGGAGAAATCCTTGATAAACCGTCGGTAATATCCTACCGACCAAAGGAAACTCCGAACATCCGTCACATTCTTAGGCCGATCCCAGTCCTGGATTGCTGCAACTTTAGCGAGGTCAACCGCTATCCCTTTTCCAGAAACTACATGACCTAAGAACCTCACCTCATCCTTCCAGAAGTGACACTTTTGAGAACTTAGCCTTAAGCTGATGCTTCCACAACCCTCAAGTGCATCTTATGTTCTTCCTCATTTCTGGAGTAAACCAGAATATCATCCACGAACACAAGCACGAACTTGTTCAACTGATCTCTGAACACTCTATTCGTAAGATCAACAAAATACGCTGGCGTTAGTCAACCTGAATGGCATCACCAACCATTCAAAGAAACTAGATGGTGTCCTTAAAGCAGTCTTTGGCACACTATCCTTAGCCACCCTCAACTGGTGAAATCCCATCGCCAAATCCATCTGAGAAAATACTTTGGCTTCGTGAAACTGATCGAACAAGTCATCAATCCTTGGCAATAGATACTTGTTCTTCTTAGTCACCTTGTTTAGCTCACGATAGTCCACATACAATCTTAACGAGCCATCCTCCTTGGTTGCAAATACGACTGGTGCACCCCACTCGGAAACACTCCTCTGAATGAATCCTTTTCCCAAAAAGTCTCAAATTTGCACCTCTAACTCTTGCTATTCCCTAGGCGACATCCCCCTAAGAGGCATAATGATTGGTCTAGCACCTTCGACCAAATCGACCCTAAACTCAATCTCACGATGCGGCGGCAACCCTTTGACCTCGTCAAATACGTCTACATATTCATTTGTGATCAGCACTGATGACAGGTCTTCTTGTGGAATCCCAAGTGAATATAGATAACTTACGAAGACCCATCTTCGCGCTTACATCTAATCAACACATTTCACCCTTCCACATCCCCGACCCTCACCTCTAGCTTCTTGCAATTCACCCTTGCCGCATACCTCTTGAGCCAATCGATGCCCAAGATGATCCCAAACCCAGCGAAGTTAAGAACAAAGCAATCACACACAAAAGAGCAACCATGACTCGACAACACTAGACCACGACATATCATGAAAAGATTTGACGAACCCCCAATTGGATTAGTCACTGTGAAGGGTCTATCACAAATCTCAGGTTCCAAACCCAAGAGACACACAAGCTCATTGCAAATGAAGGAATGTGATGCTCCAATATCGAAAAGCACACAAACTAAAATACCATTAACAGAAAGAGTACCTTGCACCACGACATCCTTTCCCTTCTCCTCTACAGTAGGAGCTCTCGAAGAAGATGGCATAGCTTCCAAAGCATATGCCTTCACAATCTGCTTGCCCTTAGCTGATTCCGGACAATCTTTCTTCTCATGCCCAAGCTTCCCACATTAGAAGCACTTCTTCTCAGCTTTGGGATTCTTGCACTCATTAGCAAAATGACCTTTCTGATGGAAGTTAAAGCAAACCACCTCACTCTTGGGTTTCTTTTGGCCATCTTTTCCCTTTTGTTGTTGCTGCTTCCCCGTCTTATTATTACCACCCTGCTGTGGTTTCTGAGCCTCTTTGGTGGCAGCGACAACATTTGCTTCCTTAGGAAACAAGCTCTCATGACGAATAGCTTTTTCCACAATCTTCTCAAATGAATCATCAAGATGGTCCACTAACGGTTTTCCGATATAAGCATCGAAACCCAAGACAAACTTCTCGTTCTTCTAATATGGTTTATCAATGTACGAATGAGCATATCTAGACAAGGCTTCGAAATCAGAAGTATAATCAAGCACAGAACGACCATTCTGTTTCAACCCTACGAACTTCTTGAATAGAGCAGATTTCTGAGCTGTGGAGATAAACTTTGCTTCAAACTTAGCTTGGAATAGCTCCCATGAAATTTCTTCTTCTGGAGTCTCGAGTGTAACAGAGTTCCACCATTCCATGGCCCTGTCCTGTAGTTGCCTTGATGCAAGCTTTCTCTTAATTGCATCCTCAATACCCAAGTCTCCAAAGATTTGGACACATGAGTCCATCCACCTTTGAACCTCTTCAGCTGGTTCAGTTCCCTTGAATGGTTTCTTCCCTAGAGATGTAAAGTCCTTACACAGCTTTGCAAAATCTACTACTCTAGGAACTCGCACACCAACATCTACCATTGCCGCCATTGGAGCGGGTACCCTTCGCATAACTGCTTCTGCCATGGCTTCAAACATGGCCGGGTAATTAGGTTCACCACTATTTCCACCTCCAGTGTTGGCTCCCCTAGCAGCGCGTCTTGTTTCTCGTCTACTCATTCTAAATCTGCAATTTAGAATAATTAGTCACTTCTAGAAAAATTGTTAAAGGAAAACAACCATTATTACCATATATGCTAATATATATAGTAAGCATCCAACTGAAATTTATAAGTACATCTCTCATACGTGATTACGTCCTTGAACTTCGGCCAAAATCGTTGACTAAAGCTATGATACCAAATGTGACGACCGCCCATAACCCAAGTACTATACAAAAGAAATAATACGCTGAAAGGTGTGCAAGGCAGTCATGGATGATCATCAGAGTAGGTAAACACAAGCGGAACCTGTCATAAACTCACATCGCAAGGATAAAATTTAATAGAACATATACAACAGGTAATAATAGTGAAGCAGAAACACTGGACTTCCATACAACTAGAAAGTAAGATCCACAACTTGGAAATAGTGTTTATACAAAGTTTCCTCACTACATCACCCAGAAAAGCAAACAACGGAAATCCAATTATTAGCTAGTAGTAAAACTAGTACGTGACCCCCTGCTCGCCATCGATCAGCATTGTCGTCCTCACAAAAGTATTTCCTGTCACCTATTACTTAGTCTTCCCATCCACAATCGGATGAACAACCCAAGGTAATAAGAGGATACATAAAACCTTGAGTCAGACAACAGTCTTAGTGAGTGATAAAACAACCAACAAACTTCAACAATAAAGTGTATGAGAGGGGATAGATAAAACACTATTCTACCCACAACACCAGAGAAGAACTCAACCTTATCTTCCCCACCTCAGACAATGATAGCCTTTACTATAAACAATTCAACCATTCATCCATGGAAATCAGAACACCCATTCAATCATGGAAAACACTCATAACATCCAGATTATATAAGTCTCACACATACAACCCTAATCGAGTTTAACATTCCCCAAGTACTCTCCCAAGAGGCCAAAACTAATATCAGTTAAGCAATCAAAGAACATCTCCCTCGACTTTGGATAATCTATGTGAAATAATACAAACAAAACAACTAATCATCCATGACTGACTCTGGCTATCACCACCAATCCTGCTTTGAAACCATCGTTAATCGTATGACGGCCAACCTTGCCATATGTCAAGGGCTAATGGTAACCCCAGTTCTAGCATAAACTCTATATGTCCAACCTTGACAACTAGGCCTTTCAACGATACCCAAGGTACTCGACCAGCAACCTTCCGGTCTATTGGGTGCCCCCATCGTACCCCTGCTTTGAGCCTGCTAGAACTTACGACAACGTTGACTTCTCGGCCTTCTCATCTCTAGTCATCCAATCTTGACGACATTTCATAGCTTAAGCAACCTTCTCGAGCAACCATTATCTAACAACTCACGACCTCTGAGTTGAAACAACATTCGTTGCATCTCCTCGACCAACGAACACTCCAACACTTCGAACATCCCCTTCTGGACTCTGGTCAAAGACGCCATCATTGTTGAACCAACCAACATCTTTATAAAGTTCAAAGCAATCCATAGCATTATTTTAGCACTTCCAAACTTCTCAATCGAATTTACTTTGAAGTCACATCATCACCGGAAATGTCCGACAAGAAAAACTTGCCCAGAAATGGCAAAAATGGCTGATTAGAAATGGCTGTCCAGAATATTCCGATCCAACTTCGGTCCGGCCCGATCCACTTTGGTCCATTCCGATCCACTTTGGTCCAGTCCGATCCACTTTGGTCCGATTCGATCCACTTTGGTCCGGTCCGATCCACTTTGGTCCGATACGATCCACTTTCATCTGGTCCGATCCACTTTGGTTTGATCCGATCCACTTTGGTCCGATCCGATCCACTTTAGTCCGGTCCGATCCACTTTAGTCCGGTCGATCCACTTTGGTCCGATCCAATCCACTTTGGTCTGATCCAATCCACTTTGGTCCGGTCCGATCCACTTTTGTCCGATCCAAAACCTGCATGTTGCAATTCAACTCCGATTTCGACCAAAACTTCGCCAAATGACGAATCCGATGAAACTAACTCAACCAAAGTCATCAAACATAAACATATCATCACACTACTAACCACATGAATTTAACGATTACTACAAAAATGATGTAAATCTCACCAAAAACAATTAAAATGAACAAATGATCAAACTGAGAGATCTAACTAACATAAACACGTAAAATGACATGAAATTAAAGAGTAAACTTTCTAGATTAGATCATAGGGTGATTCATATGAAAATGAACATGTAATGGTGTAAATCTACGGTAAAACATTCTAATTTGATGAGAAACATGCACAAACACCCATATACTTCATTGCATTCATTTGAGAGATGTAAACCACTCACCGATTTGCTGAAACAATCTAAAACGATAGAAATAAGAATCCGAACCGTGAGCACTCCGAATCAAAAACCTCGATCCGATGAATTTGCCTTTGAAATGATGTAGATCTTGCCTTGGATGGCGTAGATCTTCGATTTCCTCCCTTAGATTTGGATTTTTAATGGTGGAAAGATGTAGGAGGAAGAAGGGGATCAAATGCCTTCAAATGAAAGAATTGGAAAAAGTAAACCTTTTCCCTCCACTCTCAACCCCTATTTATAGGATTCCACTAAGGCTCCAAAACCTTAATAGCCAACTAAAAAACCTTAAAACAACGATTTCTCCCAAACTGCTGAGCCAAATCCTTAATGTAACCACTCTACGGAAATACATTCATTAATTCCTTTCCAATGGCACAGGTCTCACCCTCTGATTCGACCTGAGTCAAAAGTTATGCCTTATACAAGGCTAACAGGGGCAAAATGGTCACAAACAAAATCGTTAAAAATTATGGATATGTCTCACATCCCCATAAACAACAAATTAAAAGATGAGAATGATCCAACCCTTAGAGATTAAAACAAATATATTTTACGATCTTCCGATACGTAAAATGGGGGCTGTTACACAGTCCAACCAATTTTACTTAACCCTAACCTTAGTTCATATTCATACAATCCCTTATGGATTAGATTTGGTTAAGTAGTCCAATTTATTACCATGTCCATTTATGGTTTATAATGGGCTAAACCTCACACATTAGGCCTACAACTTGTGGATGTTGGATATGCCAGTCGGGTCCGGGCAGACTTATTCCACAAGTTGGGCCTAACCTTGTGTCTTAACCCGATTCATTTTTGCGCACTTAAACTTCTCTCATTAGGTTCAGCATTAGTGGTTGCTGGATATGCCTGTCGGGTCCGGGCAGACTTCCACCACTAATGCAACCTAACCTCATGTCATAAGTGTAATTACAATTTCTAATTGTAATAATTAGACATTCCATTCTTATACAATTCTTACCTATGTCTTTATAGGTGATTATGTCCCCACTTCCCCATTTTGAAATATATGTCCAATTCATATAAATATTATTTAAATTATGCCAATTCTAACCTTTTTTTCCCTCGTTCCCTAACTAACGCGTTCACATATATTTGGCAGCATCTAGGCTAGAAATTAGCCTAGTCATAAAAAATAAAAAGGGAAAAGTGATGGGCATATGACAAAGGTGATTGTTTTGGCATAAACATGAACTAGCATGGTGATAAGGTGGACATATAAGCATAAATCTGATGAAATTGTGGCAGTTAACTAATTCTAACATAATTATGATGTCATAGTAAGCATAATAAGATCTAAATTAACAATTTATATGTCCAACTGGTTTAGATCTAATATGATAGGCATAAGATGATAAATTAGATCTGATTAATAATTTAGATGTCTGCATAATTTAGATCCAATAGTAGAAAAATAGATCTAACACGAATAAGATCAAGATCCAATAATATAGAGATTTAGATCCAATGGCTAAAGATAGATCTAAAACAAATTTGGTCAAGATCCACATCATAGAATGCCGCAATAGTTACAATAGATCCGACAAGATAGAGATTTAGATCCAAGTATAATCAATTTAGAATGGCATATGTTCGCAATTTATAATGGATCCAGTATAACATTGACACATGAACAAATCCAAACTATAGTCATAATATGTTTAGTTTTAAATAATTAAATCTAAAAGCAACTAGGAACTCACAGAGTTTGGTTTAGAAAATAGAAAAAGAATGGATCTTGAATCTCTAACTGATTTGCTTAAGTTGATAGTTGTAGAAGATAACGGTTTCAGTTCAGTTCAGACACCGGCAGAGTTTAGCCCCCATGGATTCTCAATGAAGAAAACAGGAGAAATTACCATGTATTTATAGCTTCCAGCCCCCCTGAAACCAATTTCCACGTCAGCTCTAGGGGTGTCGACACCCCTATAGGATGTATCACGTACTATAGTGGCAACCTTCCGCTGACATGCACAACCCCATATCTACAGATGTCACGGTTGTCTTATCCCCTTCTTCCCGGCTCATGCACGCACATGGCTCGGTCGGTTTGCGCTGCCCACACCATCCTCCATATTTGGATCTTTTACAATCAGTCCAGTAAGCGTGCCCCTTCTCTGACCTAGTACGGAGTACATGTTTTGATACCCGCTCCGGGATACTGGATGAAACGGGTCCCACACAATATGGTACAAGCTCTCCCCTTTGTCTTGTATCCCCCACTAGGTTTTCTTTGGCTACGTATACCACTAGGCGTCTTTAATTACATAACCCTATCATTTCTACAAGTTATCCTTACCCTAAAAGGTGTCTTTAATTACATAACTTTATTACTTCCACCGGTTATGTATACCACTAGGTGTCTTTAATTACATAACCATATTAGGTTAAGTTTGTGTGCCAATATGTAAATATTACCCACCCCCTCAGATTTACTTGACCCATCCACTGTCCAACCAATTTTACTTAACCCTAACCTTAGTTCATATTCATATAATCCCTTATGGATTATATTAGGTTAAGTAGTCCAATTTATTACCATGTCCATTTATGGTTTATAATGGGCTAGATCTCTCACATTAGGCCTAAAACTTGTGGATGTTGGATATGCCAGTCGGGTCCGGGTAGTCTTATTCCACAAGTTAGGCCTAACCTCATGTCTTACCCCGATTCGTATTTGCACACTTAGACCTCTCACATTATGTTCAACATTAGTGGTTGCTGGATATGCCGGTCGGGTCCGGGCAGACTTCCACCACTAATGCAACCTAACCTCGTATCACAAGTGCAATTACAATTTCTAGTTGTAATTATTAGACATTCCATTCTTATTCAATTCTTACCTATGTCTTTATAGGTGATTATATCCCCACTTCCCCATTTTAAATAATATGTCCAATTCATATAAACATTATTTAAATTATGCCAATTCTAACCTTTTTCCCTCGTTCCCTAACTAATGCACTCACATATATTTGGAGGCATCTAGGCTAGAAAGTAGCCTAGTCATAAATAATAAAAAGGGAAAAGTGATGGGAATATGACAAAGGTGATTGTTTTGGCATAAACATGAACTAGCATGGTGATAAAGTGGACATATAAGCATAAAACTAATGAACTTGTGGCAGTTAACTAATTCTAAAATAACTATGATGTCATAATAAGCATAATTAGATTTAAATTAACAATTTAGATGTCCAATTGGTTTAGATCTAATATGATAGGTATAAGATGATAAACTTGATCTTATTAATAATTTAGATGTCCACATAATTCAGATCCAATAGTAGAAAAATAGATCTAACACGAATAAGGTCAGGATCCACATCATAGCATGTCATAGAAGTTACAATAGTTCCAACAAGATAGAGATTTAGATACAATAGCTAAAAATAGATCTAACACAAATAAGGTCAAGATCAACATCATAGAATGCCACAAAAGTTACAATATATCCGACAAGATAGAGATTTAGATCCAAGTTATAATCAATTTAGAATTGCATATGTCCGCAATTTACAATGGATCTAGTATAACATAAGCATATGAACAAATCCAAACTATAGTCATATCATGGTTACTTTTAAATATTTAAATCTAAAAGCAACTTGGAACTTACAAAGTTTGGTTTAGAAAATAAAGAAAGAATGGATCTTGAATCTTTAAATGATTTGCTTAAGTTAATAGTTGTAGAAGATAACGGTTCCAGTTCAGTTCAGACACCAGTAGTGTTTAGCCCCTATGGATTCTCGATGAAGAAAACAGGAGAAATGACCATGTATTTTTAGCTTCCATCCCCCTGAAACCAACTGCCACGTCAGCCCTAGGGGTGTCAACACCCCTGTAGGTGGTCGACCCCGTTGTCGACACCCCCCGGAGGGGTCGACCCCCAAGAGCGGGAAGTTTTCTGCCATATGAAATTTTGATTTTTGAACGCTTTTGGATAACGTTCTGACTCATATCTAACTAATATGTGTGTGTGTGTGCGTGTATATATTTCTTCTACGCATATACAAACTTAAAACCCTCATAACTTCTTCATATGTTGTCCATTTTACGCAAACCAATTATCTATCTTGACCAAAATTTCGAGACAGATGCAATGGCGCAGTCCGCTTCCCTTAATTATGAATATTAAATTTATTATTACTTAAATTATCCTCTTTAATGTTAACAAATTTATGGGGTGCTACAGGGAAAATTCTCTCCTAGGAGTATCGACCCCATCAAGGGGTGTCGACCCTTGGGTCGACCCCATAAGAGGGGTCGACCCCCTACGGCAGTTCTGAGCAGATTTAGGGTTTCAGACGGCTATATATATAGCCTTATTTCTCTTGTTTTTCCACACCAAAAATAATGGAGAACTAGATGCTATCTTTGCCCAAATTAAATCAAGCCTTTTCTTCTTCAGCAATCAACTAGAGTTTAGATATGTGAATCAAAATCAGCGATTCTTTCTTCTATTTTTCTAGATCCAACCATAGTGAGTCTATGTTTTTAGATCTAAATATTTAAAGTAAAATATGACATGACTATAATTTGGATCTATGCCCGTGACTATGTGAATCATATCAGATCTGCTTAACCTGTTTGTCTATGTTATTCTGACATGACTATGAACTAGATCTGAACCTATACCTATTTATCATGTCAGATCTGCCACTGTTTATATATCTAATTCACTATTTAGATCAGCTCATGCTTGTTCCTATTATGCTCATGTTTAAATCGGATCTATTATTAGTTGGATAACTAATTCATTGTTAAATCGCATCATGCCTGTTTAAGATGTACCTATTATGTTAGAATCAGTTCTATTGTCACAAGTTCATCAGATCTATTCATATATGCCTATCTTGTCATTATGCCACAATATGTTTATGCCTATTTTTGCCATTATATGTTAGACTTATTAGTATGATCATTTTTATCCTCTTCCCTTCAACTTTTCCCTTATTTTTATACAGCCAGGCTACCTTTGAGCCTAGGCATGCCGCTGAAATATGCGAAAATGTTTAATTGGGAACGAGGGGAAACCGTTAAATTTGGGGAGTAACTTGGAATTGGAAATTTGGGCATAACTTGAATGAAATATATGAACATGAATTTGGGGCATAAATCAACTTGTGATTAAAAGACCTTAATTTGGGGCATATGGTTCATTATGAACATAACTTTGGAAAGGGGCATGAAAACCGATAATGGCATAGGAACAATTGGTTAATAATGGAAATGCCTACAGTTAGAGTAATTAGAAACAATAACCGTGCTTAGACACGAGGTTAGATTACACTTATGGAGAAAGTCTGCCCAGAACCAACCGACATATCCAGTGACCACAAGTGATGAATCTAATGTGAGGGGTCTAAGTGCATAAACATGATACATTCTAAGACACAAGGTTGAGTCCGACTTGTGGAAGATGTCTGCCCAGAGCCGACCGACATATCAAGCATCTACTAGTGGTAAGCTTAATGTGGGAGGTCTAGCAAATTATAACCATAAATGAGTATGGTAATGAATTGGAATACTTAACTTAGTTGAATCCATAAGAATTGTATAAACACATAACTTGAGTAGGGGTTATGTAAAATTGTTCGAAACAGTGGGTGGGTTAAGTAAATCTTGGGTGGGTGGGTAACATTTATATATAGACCCATAAACTTGACCTGTGGGGTTATGCAATCTTTTACTCTAGTATGGCATAACATGTGGAAAACCTAGTGGGGATGCAAGCATAGGGGGAAGCTTGTATAATCTTGTGTGTGGGGCCCATTTAAGTCAGTAACCCACATATAGGTATCAAACGAGTACTCCAAACTAGGTCAAATTCGGGGCACCCTTACTGGGCTGATTGTAAGAGATCAAAACGTGGGGGACGATGTGGGAGGCGTATTCTGAAAGGGTCATGTGCGCTCATGGGTCCGGCAGAGGAGGTTTTAGATGCCGTGACACCAGTAGATATGGTTGTGCACATACTGAAAACGAAGGGTTGCCACTTTAGGGAGTGATACACCCTAATGCGGGGCTAGTACAAGGTATCTACGGAGTAGGGAGCCGATTGGTTAGGGTAGTAAGTAGGGTACACCAAGACTCCGGTATGTTTGGGAGCCCGTTAATACACTTAAGGGTAACTTCAGTATGTTGGGCTGCCTGTTGATTGTATAGGGTGAAAACCTCTCCCTGGAAGTACAACTAAGTCTACCATCTTATACTTGTTGGGGATCATCTTGTTAATAAGACATTACTATTGGTGTAGAGAATTCTTTAGAGAAGCGCGACATACTCTATCAAGTTTGTCATGTTTACTTTGTTATACCTGCCTATTATGATGTTGTCTCTCTTATCTACTTTATATGCCTATCATGATACTTTTACTTATTTATATGCTAAAAGTAACTGGAATCGCCAGACTTTATGTCTGACCCATTTTATTTCCTCTTCTTTCTCTTTCATTTCCCCCAGGTTCTCAGGGTGGGAACACTCAAGCTTGACCAGGATTTTGCTTTCTTTCTTCTTAGAGCTGCTTAGATGTATTGCTCGAGCTCTTATCCTTTCTACTATGGCTATGTTTTTGTTTGGGGAATTACGCTTCTTTTATTATTGTACTATGATGTTTTAAGTAAAAGACAGAAATTTAAAGATGATGTACTGGGTTTATGTATTTTCAGATTTATGATGTTTTGTACCGCGATGTTATTATTTCTGCATTAATAAAAATTTAAATTCCGGTGATGTTTTGTATCTGTCTTGTAATTTTCTGTTTTTGTTTACCTATCATGCTTCACGAAACTTAACGCATTCTCTTAATGAGGGACATTAACATACGTGGGGTGTCACACTTAGTATCAGAGCTGAAGGTTACCAGATCGGATAAAGTTTTTGAAAATTATTTTCAAAAAGGTTTTAAAAGAAAGCATTTTTAATAAGAAATGTCTATTTTGAAAAACATATTCCCCAAATCCATATGTAATATCTTTCGATCTTTTGTCTAAATCCCTTTCCTTTTCTTTTTTCAACATGTCTGGGGAACCTAATATTCCTGAGGGCGTTATGGTACCAGGCTAGTTCTGTAGGTATCTAGAGGCCACGGCGCCTGCCGGTGGTCAAGCAGACGTTCCACCCCCAGCTGCACCCGTCGTTCCTCCTCCTCCGTATGCGAATAATTTCTATAATATCTGCAAAGATTTCTGTGTTATGGGAGGAAAGCCATTCCGTGGAACCGAGACATTCGTAGAGGCAAGGAATTGGCTCAAAGAGACGGAGGATCTATTTGGAATTTTCGAAGTGGATGATCGTAGAAAGATTCAATTAGCCGCCTGGCTACTGAAAGATGAAGCTTCGTTCTAGTGGGAAGTGATGCAAGAAGGGCATTCAGTGGAGACTTGGGATGATTTTCGATAAAGGTTTGAAATGAAGTTTATTTCTGAAGCTGAGAAAAGCATGCAAATGGAAAGAATTTTGGCACTCAAACGAGGAGGCATGAGTGTCAAATAGTATGTTAACAAATTCAACCAACTAGCGAGATTTGGGTTGGAGCTAGTTGATACTCTGCATAAGAAAGCTTTGTGGTTTGCTAAAGGACCGAATGAACCCCTTCATGGGATATCTATGTCTCATATTCCAATGGGAGCAACTTTTGAGAGGCTACTTGATACGGTATTAATGCATGAGGATGACAAAGGCGAAAAGAAAGAAGTTGAGGTTGAGGAAACACAAAAGAAGAAAGTATGGACAAAGAAGGGAAACAACAACAACAACAATAAAAGAATGGCGGAAAGAATGACAAGGCTAAGAATAAGAGGAGGTGCCGTAATTGCGAATGCAAGGGTCATTTGATCAAGTACTGCAAAAGAAGGAAGAATGCTTGCTTCAGTTGTGGAGTGGTCGGACACATTTCTAAGGAGTTCCCAAAGAAGCAAGGACGATGTCAAAAGGCGGGAGCTTGTAGAGGGCAAGTGCATGCTCTCGCAATCAGTGCTCTAGATCAAGGTAGGAAAGTTTCCGCGGAAGGTTTGATTTCTCTTTCTAGTCATCCTATTAGAACTCTTTTTGATTCTGGCGCTTCACATTCATTTGTATCTGATTCTGTGGTTGAGTCTCTGCACCTTAGTACTAGTATGGTAGTGGATCTCGTTGTTGTCTCTAACCCCATTAGTGGTTCGGCTCATTTGTCCATGATTTGTTGGGGTTTGAGGATATCTGTGTTAGGCATCGAGTTTGAGTGCGACGCATATGTTCTTGGTTTTATGGGATATGATTTGATTCTAGGGATGGATTGGCTAGCCATGTATGGTGCCATTCTGGATTGTGAGAGGAGGCTTGTTAGACTTTTAACTTGTTATAGGAGGACCCTTGAGATTTCTTGTGACCCTAAGGGGTTTGTCTTGCTTAGCTTCCTAGGGTCTCTTGATGCATATATCGATGATCTGTGATCTGTACTAGTAGTCCGTGAGTATTCAGATATTTTTGAGCAGGTTCAAGGCTTACCTCCAAGGCGCGAGATCGATTTTTGTATATACTTGGCAGATAATGGAAAGCCAGTTGCATTACCTGTGTGCCATATGGATCCAAGAGAAAGGAGGGAGCTTAGTAAGAAAGTAGGGGAGCTAATTGAGAAAAGGGTTTATTAGGCGAAGCATACCTGAATGGGGCACTCCAGTGGTATTCGCAACTATGGCGGATGGTTCGCTTCGCTTATGTGTAGACTATAGAGAGTTGAATAAACTCACAAAGAAGAACCGGCACCCACTCCCAAGGATAGGTGATCTATTTGACCATCTTGTTTGTGCATCAGTATTCTCTCAGTTAGACATGACCACGGGGTTTCATCAGTTCAGGGTGGCCGAGGACAGTATAGATAAGACCACTTTTAGGACTCCAGATGGTTTCTTTGAATGGCTTGTTATGCCTTTTGGGTTGACAAATGCACCCGCCTATTTTGTTGATTTGATGAGTAGGGTGTTTTGGGAGTTTCTAAATAAGTTTGTTATGGCCTTTGTTGATGATATCCTGATCTTCTCAAAGAGCGAGGAAGAGCACGCCCAACATTTGGGAGAGGTTTTGAAAACTCTACGTGCGCATCAGCTTAAAGCAAAATTCTCCAAATGCTATTTTTGGAGAAAAGAGGTCAGATTTCTAGGGCATGTGGTTTCTAAGGATGGGATAGCAGTAAATCCCGCAATGGTAGTTGCAACTCAAGATTGGCAAATTCCTAAGAATGCAACGAAAGTGATAAGCTTTCTTGGATTGGCAGGCTATTATAGGAAGTTCATTAAGGACTTTGCAAAGATATCATCCCCACCCACTTGGCTGACGAAGAACAATTTGACGTTTCATGGGATATGGATTGTGATATTGCTTTCAAACGATTGAAGAAGGCTCTGACAACAGCCCCAGTCTTGACCTTGCCCGATGGGAACATAGTGTTCAAAGTTTACACTGATGCATGTGGTATAGGGCTTGGTGCGGTTCTGATGCAAGAGGGAAAGGTAGTATGTTATGGGGGTAGACAACTAAGGGTTCATGAGAAGAACTACCCTACCCATGACTTAGAGTTGGCTGCTATAGTATTCGAGCTTAAGACATGGAGTCATTATTAGCTTGGGGAGAAGTTCGAGTTGTACACCAATCATAACTCTCTCAAGTACTTGTTCTCGCAGAAGGATCTTAATTTAAGGCAACAAAGGTGGATGGAGTTTCTAGCATCTTATGACTTCGATATTGCTTATACCCTTGGCAAGGGTAATGTGTTAGCAGACGCACTGAGTAGGCAGAGGATGGCCTTAAGTCCTCTTTTTGTGGAAAGGAAAAGCTTGGAGTTTATATCGACTTTTGACTTTAGACCCTCCATCGAATTTTTCCCTGGCTTATTTGCATCAACGGAGGTGCGACCTACTGTTATGGATCAGATAGGAGCTTTGCGGCGAAAGGATCCACAGATTTAAGACATCTTGGATAAGCTCAGTAAAGGGGAGATTTCTAGTCAGCTCAGTAGATATTCCATATACGTTAAAGGGTGGTTGCGGCGAGATGGAAGGCTTTGTGTTCCCGAAACTGGGAGTCTTTTGAAGACAGTCCTAGAGGAAGCCGATCATTCTAAGATGACTATTCATCTAGGTGGCGATAGGAGGTACAAGGATATGACGAGAGTTTTCTTTTGGGCTGGGATGAAGAAAGATGTGAGAAGTTTGTTTCTCAATTTTTGGTTTGCCAACAAGTTAAAGCTGAGAAAAAGAAGCCCGGTGGTTTACTTCATCCTCTGGAGGACCCGCAGTAGGAGTGGGAGAGCGTCTCTATGGATTTCATAGATGGTTTGCCTAGATCAAAGAAAGGCAATACCAGTATTTAGGTTGTAGTAGACAGACTTACTAAGAGCGCTCATTTCATTCCAGTGAAGAGTAAGAGGATGGCAACATGGTTGGCAGAAGTTTACATTCGTAAGATAGTCCGTCTTCATGGAGTACCTTCCAGCATCGTAAGTGATTGTGACCCCATTTTCACTAGTGAACTTTGGAGGAGCTTGCAAGAAGCATTAGGTACACAGTTTTGTTTGAGCACGACTTATCACCCTCAAACCGATGGACAGACAGAAAGGGTGAACTAAGTTCTTGAAGATCTTTTAAGACTGTGTATCCTAGACTTCAGAGGGACTTGGGAAGAGCATCTTCATTTAGTGGAGTTCATCAACAAAAACATTTATCAAGCTATTATTAGCATGGCACCCTTCGAAGCATTGTACGGACGACCCTGTAGATCACCAATTTGCTGGTGGGAATCTACAGAAAGACTTCTACTTGGACCGAATATGGTTAGAGATACGTCCGAAAAGATTGATCTTATCCGTAGGCGAATGAAGATAGCTCGGGATAGGTAGAAGTCATACGCAGACAAGAGAAGGACTTACATTGAGTTTGAGGTGGGTGACATGGTTTTCATCAAGGTGTAACCTTTGAGGAATGTGGTTTGCTTTGGATCTGTAGGGAAATTGGCACCAAGGTTCGTAGGGCCATTTCCCATAACAGAAAGGATTGGCCAAATGGCCTATAGAGTAAAGCTATCAAAGAGACTGTCCGGTGTTCATGATGTTTTCCACGTTTCTCATTTGTGGAAGTGCTTGCATGATACTGCAGAAGTAGTTGAGCAAAGTATATTGGAAGAAGTAGACGTGAAATGGGAGGCGACAGCTAAGCAAGTTCCCACCCGTATTCGTGGATCAGAAGTTATGATGCTACGCAACCGAGAAGTCAAGTTGATGAAAGTTCAGTGGGGAGATAACCCAGAAGATGCAGCTTGGGAGACTGAAGATAAGATTCGTGCTTCGTACCCTTTTCTTTTCGAGGGTATGTTCTTAACTTCCTTTCCAAAGCTTTTATTTATGCTTGTTTCTTTCATTGAGTATACTATTGATCAAATCTTCGACCTTTAGATAGGAAACCCATGGATATAAACATGTGCTTGAGACTTGTTATGTTTGATGGATATAAATGGATGCAAGTGTTTGCTAGTGGTTGCTTGTGGATGCATATACACACACACTAGGCACTAGATCGTCTCAATCACTCTCATACTGCATATGGACGTGTGTGTGCATTTTTCTTCTTTTTAATGGATGAAGGTGGATGTACCATCATATGGATGTTGCATTTGGATGGATGATTGTGCACACATATAGAACTTACAAGTTATAATAGGATTATTTGCATACATGTTGGATTCATGGCACTAACATACATTGCACTAAGGAGGTCGATTGAATCAGTAGACCGCCTGATCTTCGCATTAGTATTGCGACATATACACACACCTTTGCATATGTTCATATAAGCATTAGAAATCCTTTAAGGACAATGGATGCCTGTGATTGGTGGATGAGTAGATGGATGTGGATGGTAGGATAGACATTCTTCTTAACTTGGAGATTTCGGGGATGAAATCCATTGAGTAGGGGAGAATGTAACACCCCATATTTTAACAACACTAAAAGATGATAAATTAAATAATAATTAATTTAGTATTCAGAATTAAGGGAAGCGGACTACGCCATTGTGTTCGTCTTAGAATTTTTGTCAAAATAGATGCATGGTTTGCGTAAAACGGGTACCGTATGAAGAAGTTATTAAGATTTGAAGTTTATATACGCATAAGAGGATTATATATATACACATAACAAGAAAAATCAGTTCAAAACAGTTTAAAATCGATCTTTCGGCGGGTGTGGGAAAATTCCTGCCTAGGGGTGTCGCCCCCGGGGTCGACCCCATAAGGGGGTTCGACCCTCCTACGGCAGATTTGGGCAGATTTAGGGTTTCAAACGGCTATATATATGGCCTCATTTCTCTTGTTTTTCCACATCAAAAATAATGGAGAACTAGATGCCGCCTCTGCCCAGATTAAATCAAGCCTTTTCTTCTTCAGCAGTCAACTAGAGTTTAGATATGTGATTCAACATCAGCGATTCTTTCTTCTATTTTTCTAGATCCAATCACGGTGAGTCTATGTTTTTAGATCTAAATATTTAAAAAGTATAACTTGACATGACTATAATTTGGATCTATGCCCGAGACTATGTGATTCATATCAGATCTGCTATAGCATGTTTGTCTATGTTATTCGAACATGACTATGAACTAGATCTGAACCTATACCTATTTATCATGTCAGATATGCCAATGTTCGTAGATCTAATTCACTGCTTAGATCACTTCATGCCTATTCCTATTTTGTTTGTGGTTAAATTGGATTTGTTATTTGTTCGATATCTAATTCATTGTTTAGATCTCATCATGCCTGTTTAAGATGTCCCTATTATGTTAGAATCAGTTCTATTGTCACATGTTCATCTTATCTGTTCCTATATGCCTATCTTGTCATTATGCCACTATATGTTTATGCCTATTTCTGCCATTATATGTTAGACTTAGTAGTATGATCATTTCTGTCCTCTTTCCTTCATCTTTTCCCTTTTAATTTTATATATCTAGGCTACCTACGAGCCTAGGCATGTCGCTGAAATATGCGAACACGTTAAATTAGGAACGAGGGGAAACCGTTAAATTTGGGACGTAACTTGTAATTGTAAATTTAGATATAATTTGAATGAAATATATGAACATGAATTTTTGGCATAAATCAACTTATGATAAAAAGGCGTTAATTTGGGGCATATAGCTCATTATGAACATAACTCGGGAAAGGGGCATGAAAACCTATAATAACATAGGAATAACTTGTTGATAATGGAAATTCCTAGCATTACAGTAATTAGAAACTGTAACCATGCTTAGACATGAGGTTAGATTACACGTGTGGTGAAAGTCTACCCGGAACCGACCGGCATATCCAGTGACCACAAGTGGCAAATCTAATGTGAGGGGTCTAAGTGTATAAACATGAGACATGCTAAGACACGAGGTTAAGTCCGACTTATGGAAGAAGTCTGCCCGGAGCCGACCGGCATATCCAGCATCCACAAGTGGTAGGCTTAATGTGGGAGGTCTAGCACATTATAACCATAAATGGATATGGTAATGAATTGGAATACTTAACCTAGTTGAATCCATAGGGATCGTATGGACATATAACTTGAGTAGGGGTTAAGTAAAATTGTTTGAAACACTGGGCGGGTTAAGTAAATCTTAGGTGGGTGGGTAATATTTATATATATAGGTTAACAAACTTTACCTGCGGAGTTACGCTATCTTTTACTCTGGTATGACATAACCTATGGAAAACCTAGCGGGAATGCAAGCGGAGGGGGAAGCTTGTATCATCTTTTGTGTGGGACCCGTTTCAGTCAGTAACCCACATATAGGTATCAAACGAGTACTCCGAACTAGGTCGGAGTCGGGGCACCCTTACTGGGCTGATTGTAAGAGATCAAAACGTGGGGGACGATGTGGGAGGCGCATTCCAACAGGGTCATGTGCGCGCATGGGTCCGACAGAGGAGGTTTAGACGCTGTGACACCTGTAGATCCTGAAAACGAAGGGTTTCCCCTTTAGGGAGTGATACAACCTACTATGGGGCCAGTACATGGTATCTACGGAGTAGGGAGCCGATCGATTAGGGTAGTAAGTAGGGTACATCTAGACTCTGGTATGTTGGAGAGCCCGTTAATACCCTTAAGTGTAACTCTAGTATGTTGGGCTGCCTGTTGATTGTATGGGGGTGAAAACCTCTCACTGGAAATACACCTAAGTCTGCCATCTTATACTTGTTGGGGATCCTATTGTTAATAAGACACTAATATTGGTGGATAGAAATCTTTAGAGAAGTGCGACATACTCTATCATGTTTGTCCTGTTTACCTTGTCATACCAGCCTATTATGATGTTGTCTCTCTTATCCACTTTATATGCCTATCATGATACTATTACTTATTTATATGCTAAATGTAACTGGAGAAGGAAGACTCTATGTTTGACCCATTTTGTTTCCTCTTCTTTCTCTTCCGTTCTCCCCAGGTTCTCAGGGTAGGAGTACTCAAGCTTGACCAGGATTTTGCTTTCATTCTGTTTGGAGCTGTTTAGATGTATTGCTCGAGCTCTTATCTTTTCTACTATGGCTATGTTCTTGTTTAGGGAATTATGCTTCTTTTATTATTGTACTCTGATGTTTTAAGTACAAGACAGAAATTTTAAGATGATGTACTGGGTTTATGAATTTTCAGACTTATGATGTTTTGAACCACGATGTTATGTTTTCTGTATTGATAAAATTTTGAAATTTTGCTGTTATTTTATATCTGTTTTGTAATGCTTCTTTTTCTGTTTACCTATAACGCTTTACGAAACTTAATGCATTCTCTTAATGAGTGACAATAACGAACGTGGGGTGTCACATTTTCCACACGGACAGTCAGTAGTTTTGGTTTTGCAGACTCTCTATTTTCATAGGATCCGGGATTACGGCGGGAGCTATATTCGGAAAACTATGTATCTGTGTATAGGTTTCAGCCGTGTTAGTCGATATATTTCTACTGTGCATTGTATTAACATATTTTTATTTCCGCTTCTTTGTGAATTATTAATCTCTGATATTATTTTTCTGCTTTGCAATATTTATTCGTACTCTGATATTCTGTTATTCTAGTGTAAATTGTTGTGAAAGCAATGAAAAGTTCTGTCGTTCTGTGTTCTGATGCGTCGTGTTCTCATACAATCCAGGCTTTTCCATCACTTTGGAGATCAGGGGATTTCAGATCGTAACAAGTTCAGAGCTTTAGTTTACAAAGCTTGAGAACAAGAAACATTAGAACCAAATGAAAGAACTCATCAGAGGTAGGATTAGTAATATCCTATTAAAGAATAACTCATTAGGGATAGGATCAGTAACATTCTAGAATGAGAAACTCGTTAGAGATGGGGTTAGTAAAACCCTAGAATGAGTTGGAAGAGTATTATATGTAGAAAAGAATAAATTTATTTATTTATTAAAAATAAATTTGACTATAAAAGATTATACCATATAATATGATTTTGAGTGTTTATTTTTGAGTTTCGAAAGTGGGATGACTATATAATTCCCATTGAAACGTCGAATTTCACTTAAACTAATTTAAGTAGGTATTTGGAAATGATTTGAAATTTAAATTTTAACTAAAACGAGTTAAATAGATTGAAAATATACAAGTAAATCAAATGAACTAAAAATTTAACTTAAGAGAAGTTAAATAGAATTGGTATAAAACCAATATGAGTATAGAAGCTTAATTGGGCCAAATTAAATTTAATGTTGTATTAATTTGAAATTAGTTGCAATTGGATATATATATATATACACACACATACATACATATATTTGTTAAGTAGGTTATTTATTTGATGCTGAGTAAAGAAATAAATTGCGTGCCCGACAAATAGGTGCGCCTTATTTAGTTGGTTGTGGAATTTTATTATTATTAAACTTCTGTGAATGATTTGGATGCGCTGTGATGGTTGTTCTGTGTGAAATCAAACCTACGCCATAGAATAGTAACTAACAAATTATGAACTACATCGCATAACATACTACTGATGATAACATAGCATATCATATTCCATATAAGCATTTAGCGTTTATATGACGAGGTTTGGATTACCATATGAGCAAGATGCTTGTATGGCGAGGAATGGACTAGAAGTTGAACTGACGACTGATTATGGACTTAATAACATATAACAGTAAATTGCAGGATTAAACAATAAACACTATACAGGTCGGGAGATGACAAAAATACACTTCTCTCTTGTTTCAGCTACCGTGCGTGGGTTTGAGGGGAAAGGAGGGCATATAAATCATAATGGGTGTGCACAATTGTTTTGTATACGATATATCGATATTTTTGGAAAAATTTCGGATCAACCCGAACGAAGGAGGTTATGGCGAATTTTTTTAGAAATTTAGGGTGTTAGCTAAACTTTTGAGAAATTTAGAAGTTCTTAGAAACTGAAAAGTTGAAAAACTCGAGCCATAATGAAACTTGAGTTGGTTAGTTAAACAACTTTCAGCTCCGATTCTTTTTCGGGGACGAAAAAGTTTTAAGTGAGGGAGGTTGCAATAACCCGTATTTTTGGAACCAATTTAAAATTTATTTTTAATTGATTTTCATGGAAATTATATATTTTAGACAAATTATTTTGAGAATAAACAATGAAATTTTATTTCAAACGAAATTAGAACGTATAAATTTAAATTATAATTAAAAACGAGCTTGAAATGGCATGATAGTTTGAAAATTCGATTTTAAACATTGAATGAATTTATAGAATTCAATATAAATCAGAATTGGATGAAACCAGAATCGCTAGGATCTACTTAACTATATCTTTCTAACGAATGTAAGAAATTGATATTTCACTTTATAAATTGTAACTTATGTCTATATTAAAATTCAGAATGGTCGCTATAGAATTTATTTATATTTTAATATATATATAGCCCTTAAAAATAGCCATTTTGCAAACAATCTCCATTTTTGATGAAACTAATTTTGTTGGATCCGATACATCAAATTATTTTCAGGTTTAAAATTTCAAATCATTTGGAATCAGTATTTATGCATAGTAAATTTAAATGTGTTTTCGATTTTAGTTTAAATTTAATAGACCAGTTAAAAGTCCATTTTTCAAAGGGCCTCCAAATTTTACGTAATTAATTTTGCAAGGACCATATAGTCAAAACATGGCTAGATTTCAAATTTCATAATTTTTGGAGTCAGTATGTGGCCCTGTTAAGTAAAAATGTATGTTGAAATTCAATATTGAACGTTATATTAATTTATATTTTAATTTTGATAGAAACTGATCGAAACAACGAAATTGGCTTAGAAACATATCCCATGGTGTCCGAATGTGGATATTTGGTTATGGGCAACAGTCGTTGGGATTCGTGCGGAGTTCAAATGCAAAATCTCACTTTTATGAATTTGAAAATATTAAATATAATATATATAAATTAATAACCCTATTTCTTTCTCACAATTCAGATATGTCGGCCTTAATATTTCAGTGGCCTATGTTGTTCGATTCTTTCTCCCTCGATTTCTCCAAATCCACAAAATGAATTTCAAAACTCAGTACACAAAGAATGATCAGCTCCGCGAGCTCTACAATCTGAACGATAGAGATCAGATTTGGAGCAGTATTTTTCTTGAATTTCAGAGCCATACTGCCGCAGTTCGTGGCGGATTTCATGGGTCTTGCGTCATCATAGACATGAGGAGGCAGCGCTCCAACCTTCCTCGTGGTGTTGCCTGATCAGTCTCCAGCCTCCTCGATTGACGTGTGCACGTGAGGGATGGAAGTCAACGATGGGTTTGGGCCGTGCGTGATTTATCTGAAGGGAGGAACAATGGATTAAGGGTAAATAATTATTTAATAATTATTTTAATTATGTAACTAAGTTATAAACGATTATAACTTTTTCATACGTCCTCAGAATTCGACGATTTCATTGCGTTGCAATCCTGGAGTCGAGCTCTACAACATGGAACTAACTAGAATAGAAACGAAGCAAGTTGAATGTTAAGCTAAATTAAACATTTGTTTAGTTTAATTTAAAAATAAATCCTCACTAAAAGACTGATGGAGTGGAAATCAATGCGATAGTTCTTACTCACTCAATATTTTATTATGCTATCATATTCATGTTTAAAAATATATCGACTGCCAATGTTGATTTTTATCAGTTTTAATTATCATAAAATGTTGTATGACATACATTAGCTCACCTCACTGCTGTTTGCAAACCCATGGATGATTTGATTAACTGTATTTTGTTTTGTTTGTGATTTTGAAATGTTTAATATATTAAAAATAATGTTAATATTATTGTGGTAGTTGAAATAAGATATTAATATTCATCTATAATTTGAACCATAAAAATTGATTAGCAAGAAAAATAATTCGAATCGAATTGGAATTAGTTAAATTCATTAACCAGCGATTAATTTGAATTGATTATTGTTGGTTGAAAACCCCACAGGGGTCTGGGGATGATATCTGACTCACACATTTCCCTTGTGTGAAATTGCGGTTGATAGGTTGATTGACTGATTGATATTAACATCAATAAATCGTTTGAAGCTTGTATAAAAATAAAATGCACACTGGATGTCATTTTGGATGTTGATGGTTGTTTACGACTATTGTTGGATATGTGTATGATGAATGTAATACATATAAATTTATTTATATGGATATTTGTTGAATATTATTCCAATCCGGAATAAATACGAATATTTTTATAATATAATATCCAACGAAGATTGTAAGTTGATTTTGATGTCCGATTTTTGACGGACACGAAAATATAAAAATATGAAGTCAAGTTAAGTATATGAACGCTATTTTTTACTTGAACAGATTTTTATATCGATTTTATTCATTTCTATAATGAATATCGAGAAGACTTAATTTCAAAATATGACATTTCGAAAATATTACCATTTTGAGATTATAATAAAATGGGATGTTTAATTTTAATTTAAAATTGAAATGCAATTATAAAACGTTTTTAAATGAATTTTAAAATGTTTTATAAAATATATTTTGTATGGAAATCGATGAAATATATTATATATATTTAAATGGCTTGAATAGAATGCGCCGCGCAGCGACCGTTCGCGAACTTTAACCATTAGCTTCGAAAGAATGTAAAGGCAGATCCGACCGTCAGATTCTCCTAAAACCAGAACCATTGGGTTTGCATCGAGAATATTTTTCAAATGAATATAATTTATTTAAGTTTGAACGATTAGATTTGGAAATGTATCCAAATCAATTTCAAAAAAAGTCGCTATGAATGCAGTTCGGTGGCCAATATGGGAAACCAACTATAAGGGCCTTAATAAAATTATTAAAAATATGAATAAATTATGTTAAATCGTAAGATATGATTTGGAAAGATTTTGCATGAAACATTCCAAGTTTGAAAGGATAAACGATATTTTTATCTAAATTAACTAGTTAAGAACTAGAGTAATAATCCAATGATTTCAAGTTAATAAATTGGAAAGGAAATTAACTTCGGATATTTCGATATTGGATTCCGTTATTATACAGATATTGGTATCGTTATTCCAAAATGATACCTGTTAATTTCAGAATTTTGTACGGAGTAGAAGTCGACATGATTTCTATTTAAGGTCTTATATCTAATATCAAATTGGATTTTGAGTTCATTGTGAATAGTATCTTAAATAATAATGTTCTTGAACCCATGAGTGAAAGGAAGAAATATTTTAAACAAAATTTAGGGAAGTTTTCGAATACATCTAAATAAATTGGAATTGAATGGAATTCGATTAATAATGATCGAGATGAGCTTCCATGAAGGAAGGCGTTTACTATTTATGGAATTTAAATGGCTTTGCCGTTATTCAATTTATAGTACTAGTTTGATACGGAAATTTATATCTATTATAAATTATTTAGATTTCCTTAAAGATTCCATATTAATGGGAAATGATTTTTGGTTTACCGTGAACAGTGTTTTTACATGACATTTGTTCTTTAACCCAGTTAAAGACAAGATTAATTTCCAAAAGTTGAATAATTATTAAATAATGATTTTTGAGATTAAAACTGAACTAGAGTTTTAATGAATCTTTAATTAGATTAAATGTGAATAAGGTAATTAAATTTAACGAATTTGAGAAATGATTGAGATGGAGTACCACCAGTTTTACACTATGCAATTGTTAAATCTTTAATTAGATTTGAAACGTTAAATGGTAATTAAATTTACCAATAATATAATGTGTGTTGAATATGGAGTACTACCAATTTTGCTCCATGGTATGAATAGGTTGGGATTGGGTATAATACAATAAAAGATACCTTGAGTAAGGTTTGATTAATCCCGACTAGTTTTATAAACCTTAATCTGGTTTAAGTTGTGAAAGGATGTAATAAAATCTTTTGAAATGATTTCCAAAGGAAGGTTAAACAATTAGTTTAAAAGAATTTATCTTTGATAAAATTAATGGAACCTTTCCCTAAAGATGTGAATATTTGAATAAAAGAATATTTTGGATTGAAATAAGATGTGTGCTATCTTTGTGTATTTATCACATGTTTATGAAGATATGCCAGTATTCAGAAAGACTGGGTTTAAACCATTCTAAATAACTGTTATGACGACTAAAAGTGTAAGATATGAAGATGGTAGTTGAATACTGGAGATCTTCACATCATTGGGATGATTGCTGATGTCTTGACTTGGGTTATACACCCAAGATGAGGTAATAAGTGGTGATCGTCCAGACGTACTTGGAGATCGACCGGATATACGCGGACGTTTCTCTTGTATTGGGCATATGAGACGAGGAATAAGGTGCCTCCGCTTACATTCAGACCCAGAAAGGACTTGTTAATGGATAATGTCTGACATTGTATTTCGTTATGTATTGTTTTATTTCTATTAAATATGTATATGTTTGGTGGACGAGAATTTATTCTCTTGCTTAACACCCTTCTCTGAGACGTCCGAGCTTAGAGGTTATATATTGATATATATCAGTTGTATGTCATGAATTGTCAATGTGGAAAGCTAAGATGCAAATGATCAAGGCTTTTGTTGAAAAGCAGGGCCTTGTTGATGATGATCAAACCATGGCTTTGACTAGCATAGCTTTGTGTATAGCGTTAATTCGCGAGCCTCACACCACGGTATGAGTCCGAAACAGGATAAGTGACAGCAGGGAGTGCAAGCGTTTCTTTATAGCTAAAAGTGGTGTCATCGTATGGAGCCCAGATGTAATGTACCATATTTCTGGTGATCAAATATATAATTCATTATATTGTTTTAAATATTTAATTTAAATGGATTTTAGTATTTAATTCATTTATTTAAAACGAGTTTGAACGTTAAATTTATATATAATATAAATCAAGCTCTAAATAGTGCGGCAGTTCATAACATTGAATTTTGAACTTCAATTGAATATAAGAACCCGTTTTAAGTCAGAATTCTACGAAACAAGAAACATTAAAATCTAATTGATAATAATTTATTATTATTTAATTGTTTTGGATTTAATTTATCGATATTATATATATAAGTCATATGAATAGTCGTTTTCCAAACGACCTCCGTTTTCGATGAAACGGATTTTTTTGGAATACGTGTAACTAATTATTGCTAGATTTCCTGTTTAGAGACAATTGGAGAAGATGTACGATGGTGCGTATATTTAATCATATATTTTATGTATGTTAGTTCGCATGTCGTGAAAAGAACAACAAAACCATAACTCTTAAAACCAACCAGCTGGGTTCGAAGCTCCAGCGTGAAGAGCTACTGTTTCTAAAGGGATGGGAGCAGACATTGGTCGGGCGGAGGTTTGGGCGAGGCAGAGTCCAGTGGTGTAGGTCAGTTTCAAAGGATGGGTGTTGTTACTGTTCAGAGATCCAAGAGAAAGCAGGGTACTAGAACAATATAAATGAAGGGAAGAAGGGTTCAAGCGAGATGAGACAGAAGGAGAGCGGATCTGGTGATCGAAAAGTGGTAGACTATCGAAGTGGCGAAAGTATATATAGGATGTTTTCTGTGTATATTGTGCTCTGGGTGGTAGGACACGGTTTGATCGAGGAGCTCGAGCTTGACGTCTTGGGTATGGAGGTAAGGCTCGCGAGTTGAGGAGAAGGATGTGGGTGGTTTGGCAATGAATGGTGGCGTCACAGTATAGCGTGAACGGGTTTTTCGAGAAATGCGGTTTCAGAAAAAGGTTAGGGAAGGACTATTGCAATAGTTTGCGGTGCAGGTTTTGTAATGGCCCGAATTTCCGTACTCTTGGAGTCGACTAATAACACGACACGTCCAACCCAAATTGCACAGAAATACGAATCATTATTAGAAAGAACTTAGAGGATAAGAAATAGAAAGGAAGAAATATTAGAATAGAAGAAAACGAAGATCACAAACTCACAGCGGAACGAATAAAATATATTAGGTAACATAAACTTCGAAATACAAATCAGTCACCGTATATACATACCGTCATCAGAGCACAACGGTTATTCCTGGAATAGTTATAAACACCTATTTCAAGATACCACAAAATACATAGCGGAAAATATGATAGTCTATAGCTAGCTGATGAAGTCTCCTGCTTCAAGCTCCTCCAAGTGAATCTGTAAAATCCTGACTACTTGACTGCCCGTACAAATTTGGGCACCTAAGAGTTTAGGGAAAACAAAACAAAATAAACTCTGGGTCTATCATGGGACTGGTGTGAGTAAACTCCAACCATTGGTTTAACTTTCAAAATCCTTTCGAAAGAAATGATAATCGTAAGACCGATCCATACATAAACACGGATGGTTTTTACCTTACGATAACCAAAATATTTTTGACATCAAATCCAATGATATTACAATAGTGTCTAAATCAAATAAATAGCAATCTAGAGGAACGCTTGCATCTCACGCTCCATATATAATATTAAATCAAAAACCGCATGGTGCATATTGGAGATTGGATTTCCAACATGACAAGGTGCGGAACCACCTTCCGATAGTGTATCCCTAGAGAGGAATACACTGGTTTCAATAAGAATGTCTTGCAACCCAGCCCACACATGGCTGACCACTCATTTAACTTGAGTGTATCGAGCATATTATCACCAACGGTTATGATCAGCAACTGTTACCGAAAGCATACAGTAGCGAATAGAATAAGATGCAAAATGAAATTTCTAGATCAGGTGATAATAAACCTAATGGGAATGACCCACGTGGCCATGCTGCCTGCCCGATTTCTGTCATTTCCCGGGTGATGAGTCTTGAGTTCATGATTAGCTTTAGAACATCTTGTCACCTTTCACTTTTGAACGCCATCTTGTCAAATTTGTCCACATACATTGCCCCAAGACTGGACAAACCGAAGGCAAAATTCTATTAATCCATCTTAGGCAATCCCTACCTAGGGTTAACAAAACAACCCTTGCACTTTACTCTGCCTTCAATTATCTTTAGAATAAGTTGATTCGTAACGCTTATGCCAATACTGTAATAACCCGGAAAATCAGAACCAATTTAAAATTTTTATTTTGGCAATTTTAATGAATTCTGAATATTTAAGATGAATTATTTTAAATAATAACGACGAGAAATTTATTTTGAATAGAGTTAGAACGTATATATTTATATAAATCGACATTAGAAAATAAACATTTATTTTAATTATAAAAGGAATTGAAAATGGCGCGGTAGTTCGAAAATTCGATTTCAAATTTCAAATTTCAAATGAATGTACATGATTCAAAATGAACCGGAATTTAGTGAAACCAAAAATATTAGAATTTATTTGAAAATATCTTTCCAATGAATCCGGAAAATTGAATTTCAAAGCGGGAATAAAAAGTTATGTCCAGTTGAAAATTCAGAATAATCGTTATGGAATTTTGACCCTTAAAAATAGCCATTTTGCAAACGACCTCCGTTTTCGACGAAACCACCTTTGTTGTATCCGGGATGTCAAATTATTGTTAGATTCCAAAATTCATACTTTTCTGAATCAATATTTGAGCGCGGCGAAGGAAAACGTGTTTTGACAGTTTCAGTCAATTTGGATCGACCAGAAAATGGCCATTTTTCAAACGGTCTTCAAATTCGATGAAATTAGTTTTGTTAGAACATTATCGTCAATACGAAGCTAGAAAATAATTTTCGGGAATTTTTAGAGCCCGTATGTGGCCCCGATAAATTGAAATGTGGGTTCAATTTAAATATATATTGATTTATTTTTAAATCTGACGAAAACTGATCGTAATGATCGAATTGGCCTACGTGACATATCCTATTCTGTTCGGAATGGGAGTAATTAGTTATGGACGATAATCGGTGGGTTTCGTTTGGAGATCGAATGAAGAAATTACTTATTGGAGATAAATTAAAATAAACATATATTTTTTGTTATATAAACTCTCTCCCCCTTTTACTCTCCCTCTCCTCATCGATTCAAAAAAAATTGGGCTTAAGCCCTAACCCCCCTCCCCCCCCCCCCCCCCCCCCGTTGAATCCCTAGTGTCGCGCCCCCAGAGACAGCGCCGCCGCACCGGAAAACTCCACCCTCGCCCACGCCTCTTCCAATTCACGCTAAAGGTCAGGCTCAAAATCCAAAACCCCAAGCCACCATTAAAACCCCCACTGTTAACCCTAGGGCCTGCCTTCGACAGAGATAGCACCGCCGCTAGGCCCTCTAGTCCCATCGCTGCCGGTTACAGGCACTGCGCCCCTCAGCCTCCATCCCCTCCTCCGGTCAAAACAAAACAGTGAGCCCTTTTAATTTTTATTTTAAAGCTTTGTTTTTTTAATCTGATTTTCTTTATATATAGAAATGAAAAGTATTATATATGATTTTCAACATGTCAAGTTTGGATTTTTATAGATAATATAGTTTAGATTTTTAATTTAAATAAAGCTTAGATTTTTATAGATAATAAAGAATAGATTTCTATTAAATATAAAGAAGAAATCTTTGAAAATAGAAAAGAAGAGATCTTTGAAAATAGAAAAGAAGAAATCTTTGAAAATAGAAAAGAAGAGATCTTTGAAAATAGAAAAGAAGTGATCTTTGAAAATATAAAGAAGAAATCTTTGAAAATAGAAAAGAAGAGATCTTTGAAAATAGAAAAGAAGACATCTTTGAAAATAGAAAAGAAGAAATCTTTGAAAATAGAAAAGAAGTGATCTTTGAAAATATAAATAGATGATTTTTGAAAATAAAAGAAAGATGTGATTTTTACATTAGCAAAAATGTGATTTTTAAATTAGCAAAGAGCTAAGGTTTTTGTTAGAGTAAAGACGTGATTTTTAATTATATAAAAATACGATTTTTATATATAGGAAGTAAATCGATAAAAATATAATCTTTACATAGAAAATAGTGTAATAAAAATATGATTTTTATTTAAGTAGCGTTATAAAAATTCGATTTTTATATATGTATTAGCGAAGTAAAAATACGATTTTTATATATTTAGATTTGAAATAAAAATACGATTTTATATATATAGTAGCCGTATAAAAATCACATTTTTATACGAATAGTACTGAAATAAAAATGTGATCTTTACAATATAAACATCATAGTAAAAATGTGATTTTTAATATGAACAGCGCGGAAAAGACTACGTTGGAATTTCTGGAACATCCAAACCGTTCAGAAGGAAAGAATGGCGTAGTGGAACCCAAAGGTGAGAACTTCTCACTTTTATTTTATTTTCTAGTTGAAATATATACTAGGATGTAGACGGTGCTTAGCAGCACCCGACACCCGTCGTCCACAAACCATGGACGACTTGTTTGTTTGATTGTGTGATGTGGAATGGAATAAAATATTTTATAGTTAAAATTATAATATTTAACGTGTATGTGAATAAAATAAATATTCATATACAAATAAAACGATTTGTTTATGTACACTGATTTGACTGATATTGATTGGGATGATAAATTTTACACATCGCCCAACTGCACAAATAAAACCTGTGTTTGATTGTTTGAAACCCCACACGGGTATTGGGATGGAATTGGACATACACTAATCCCAATAATTAGCTGTATGTCGATCGATTGATTGACAAGTTGTTGTAAGCGTTAAATATTTATATTTGATGCCGATACAGTGTAGAATGCAATCTGCTATTTTCGTTGTTGTTATACACATTTGTTGTGTGAATTCCATATAGTAAAATTACATGGTAATTGACTGTGTCTTATTCCAGTTCAGAAAGAATGAAAATTTTAAAATAATGACTATTTTAAAATAAAGAATATTTCTAAACAATATTCAAAAAGGAATTAAAATATGATTTTGATGTCCGATTTGGGATGGACACGAATATATTTAAAAATATAAAGCCATGTTAATTAGATTAACGCCATTTTGACGTGAACGATATTTATATCGATTTTATTCATTTTTATAATGAATATCGAAAAGGAAATGATTTCAAAATATAATGTTTTGAAAATATTATCATTTATATATCGATGGTATGGAATATTCAATTTTGATTTGAAATTGAATATGAAGTTGAAATCGTTTTGAAAACGAATTTCAAACGATTTATAAAATACGTTTTAAATGGAAATCGACGAAATATATATTATATATATAATATAATGGCCTGAGTAGAATGCGCCGCGCTGCGGCAGTTCACGAATTTCGACCATTGACTTCGAACGGACATTATGGGAGATCCGACCGTCTGATTCTCCTAAAACTGGAACTGTTGGGTTCGTATCGAAAAGTGCTTTCTAACGAATACAAGAAATTAGAAATCTAATGGTTGGATTTGGAATTATGTCCAAATCAAATTTGGAAAAGGTCGCTGTAAGTGTAGTTCGATGGCCGTTTATGGAAATCGACTGTACGTGTGAAGACCCGTAACTTCCCCGTAAAGGAAAGCGTCGGATAGTTCGAGAACAAACCACAACAGAACGCATATAGAAGAACATTTCATTGTATATAACAACAATGCATCAGATTACAAGAATATACAGAGTATAAAAGAATATTACACAGAAATATCAGAGATTTAAATTACATTTAAATACATAGCAGCGGAAAATAATACAATACACAACTAGAATGAGATATACGGATACAAAGCTTCCCGGATATCGTTCCAGTCGTAAACCAGGATCCTGTGAATATAAATCTGCAAAACCAAAACTACTAGCTGCCCGTGTCAAAATAAGGGCACCCAGAGTTTAGGTCAAAACAATAAACTCCAGGTCAGTCATGTGACTGGTGTGAGAACTAAAGCAGTTATAAATCTTTATTTTCAAAGCTAGGTAAAACAAGGGACCACGCCGTATAACACGGAACGGGTTTCCTCCCAAGAATACCAGTGCATAAGACAAACAACGCAATGCTAAATAAAGAAAAATGAAGCTGTTATAAGACCCAGGTCCCATCACACAATGCAACGCAGTCGAGGATAGGGTTTTCCCTTATAACAGCCAAAGAATGCTTGATACGTTTAAAACAAATCATTTGATACTATTATAAGTGCATAGAGTATAAAACAACTTCAAATCATAAGTATCAATCATAGGCGGCATGAATGCCCCATACCACTATGTCGCCATATATAGGTTTACAAATAAAACCGCAAATGTCACGTATTTGGAAATTGGGTTTCCATCTATGAACCGAGGCTAGGGGCAAGATCCTCAACCGATTCGAGACGCTCTAGCCCGCCCCTCAGGAACAGCCGCAACTGCCCCTTGGATCGTCAGGGCCGGTCCACACGGAGTGGATTATTATGCCTGAACAATACGTCTCCCCACCCTATGGGGTGTAAGTCTGGTCCGTCAGCCGACCAGAATGCATTCGGCCGAAACCGATATAACCGAGGCGCCTCGCAACAGCAACAACAACATAAGTCAAACTCGTCAGGGCGTGTAAAACCACTGACGCCACTTCTAACTAGAAAGAAACGCATGCCCTCCCTGAGGTCCGTCTCCCGTTTTTGATTCATACCGGGTGTGAAACTCGCGAATCAAACGTTACACAAAGCTACGCCACAAAGGTCGTGCTTTGATCATCAACCACAAGACTTTGCTTTTCAACAGAAGCCTTGATCATTTGCATCTTAGCATGCCACACAGGCAAGCCATCCTATGCAACCGATATCAGTCACACAGAATGAAATCCGATGTCAGACACACAGTCCATTTACAAGTCCGTTCTGGGTCTGAACGAAACCGGAGGCACCTAGTACCCCGCATATCCATCGATCTCCAAGTACGTCTGGACGATCACTAACTGTTTCCATCTTCTTGGGTGTACAGCCCAATCAAGATCATCAGTTATCACCCAAACGACGTGAAGACCTCCGGTCTTCGACCATCGTCTTCGTCTTCGACTTATCGTCGTATCAGTTACTCAGAATGGGATAAACCCGGTCTTTCCGAATAACTCGCGTATATTTTAAATAAGTGTTACACAAACACAACATACGCCTCATTCCAATTCATTAGTCACTAACCGTAAATTAATCAAGAGAATAATTCCCCAAATATTAACCCCGAAGGCCGAAACCAACATCAGATCAATATCCAGAAAACCATTCTGCTTGGCTAACCGCCAGTTAGTTTCTAAATTTCACATTCAAATCTAATTACAGATTTATCTATCGCCTGGAGCAAAACTGGTGATACTCCATTCTCGATCTTTTCAATCTAATTAAAGATTCATTAAAACTCCACTTAGTTTTAATCATTATCTGGGTTAAAGAATCAGTGTCATTTAAAACACGATTCACGATAAACCCAAAATCACATTCCATTAATTATCGGGTTAAAGAACAAGTGTTATTTAAAACACTGTTCACGATAAACCCAAAAATCAATACCAATTCAATTCCAATTAAATATCATTTAATTGGTACACTTCATTAAATCTAAATAAAAAGATTTAATCTTTTCTCAACTGGGTTCAAGAACAGTGTTAGTGAAGACACCATTCACGACAAACCCAAATCACATTCGATATTCAATACAAGGCTCTGAATAGAAAATATATCGGCTTATATTCAATATCGAATTCTACGACTAACAAATGTCGTATTGGAAATAACGATACAAATATATATCTTTCAAATTTCCATAACAACACCTGTAATGTCACGAATTCCAACATCGAAATATTCCGAAGACAATTTCGATTCAAATCCACTCCAATGCAATCATTGGAAATTTTGGTTATTTTCAAAACCATTTCAAATTCAATTTATTTATTTAAAAATAAATAGAATTATAATTCTAGTTCAAAACTAGTTCATTTCGATAAAAATCCATTTTTTTATCTTTTCAAATATGGAGATTTTCACCCCAAACTTTCACAAATCATTTCTTATGATTTTACACAAATTATTACTATTTTTAATAATTTTATCAAGGCCCGTACAGTCGATTTCCAACAATGGCCATCGAACTGCACTTACAACGACCTTTTTCGAATTTGATTTGGACGTATCTCCAAATCCAACCGTTAGATTTCAAATTTCTAACATTAATTAGAAAGCTCTTTTCGATACGAACCCAACGGTTCCGGTTTTAGGAGAATCCGACGGTCGGATCTCCTGTAATGTCCGTTTGAAATAAATGGTCGAAATTCGCGAACTGCCGCGGCGCGGCGCGTTCTATTCAGGCCATTATATTATATATAATATATATAATATATATTTCGTCGATTTCTATTTAAAACGAATTATATAAATAGTTTTGAATTCGTTTCAAAAACATTTTCAACTTCCATTTCAATTCAAATCAAAATTGAATTCTTCTCTATAAATTCGTTTTAAAATTCATTTCTATTCAATTCGAATTTCAATTCAATTTGAATTCATTTCAATTCGCTTTCTATTCCATTTGAATTCGTTTTCAATTCAATTCATTTCGAAATCGTTTTCAATTCATTTCATTTCGAAATCGTTTTCAATTCAATTCATTTCGAAATCGTTTTCAATTCATTTCATTTCGAAATCGTTTTCAATTTATTTTGAATTCGTTTTCAATTCAATTCATTTCGAAATCGTTTTCAATTCAATTCATTTCGAAATCGTTTTCAATTCATTTCATTTCGAAATCGTTTTCAATTCAATTCATTTCGAAATCGTTTTCAATTCATTTCATTTCGAAATCGTTTTCAATTCGATATAAATATCGTTCACGTCAAAATGGCGTCCATACACGGCTTCATAAATTTCTATTTTCAAATATTCTATTTCAAATATTTCTTTTTCAAAATAGTTGTTATTATCAAAATATTTCGTTCAACACATGACCAATCTCAATGAATGAGTACTGTCAACACATGAACTTTTATTTTATAATATTCTTTATTTTTCAAATTGGAATGAGGCCCAATCAATTACCATATAAAGTTAATTATATGGATTTTCATACAACACATGTATATCATAGCATTGAAAAATAATCAACCATCAACCAAAGTGCACTACACTGCATAAGCATCAAATACAGATATTCAACGCTTATAACAGCCTGTCAATCAATCGATCGACATATTTAATCAATCAGGATGAGTGAACTGCATATTTCATCCTAACACCCGTGTGGGGTTTCAAACAATCAAACACAGATTTTATTTGTGCAGTTGGGCGATGTGTGAAATTTATCGACCCAATCAATATCATTCAAATAAGTGTACATAAACAAACCATCTGGTTTGTAAATGAATATTTATTTATTCACTTCACTATTTTCATATTCACGTTAAAAATTATATTTTTAACGATAAAACATTTTATTTCAACCTATGAATTTCTATTCAATTCATTTATTCAATAAAATGATATTTTTATTTTTCTAACATGTTTTAGAAAATTTCGGCGGCATAACGGCACGATACTAGAAACGGGACAAGGCCTAGCCTTATCCCCGGTCTAGTGAAGGCCCACGCCATTCACACATCAATCAAATCAATTCGTTATGCAAACCGCAAACTTTGGAGTAAGGATCTAACCTAGCCTTACTCCTTCGCCTTATAACGGCGCACGTCTAATCCTAACCAATTTATCGATTCGATTTTTCACACCACAAACCACATTCAAACAATATCGCAATCAATCACCAAACTGTCAAACAAACAAGTCCATGGTCTGTGGACGATTGTGTCGGGTGCTACTAAGCACCGTCTGCATCCTAGTATATATATATAACTAGAAAATAAATAGAAAGGTGAGAAATTCTCACCGATTAGCTATCCTAGCTCCACGGCACTTCATTGATAGAAATCTTCATCGCTATCGCATCTTCGTCATCTTCGCTGCCCGTAGCCACTACATATGTAAAAATCGAATTTTTACTATGCTATTCAATATATAAAATCGAATTTTGACTTCGCTATTCAATATATAAAAATCGAATTTTTTTTCTTTTGCAAGTTCAAATCTTTTTCTACTAAAAGATTAAACTTTTTTTCCTATTTTAAAGTTCAAAATAAAATCAGTTTTTCGCTTTCATAAAAATGCAGTTTTTTCATAACTTAAAAAATAAAAATACAGTTTTTGCCTTATTTAAAAATTCAGTTTAAAAATCATTTAAAAATCAGTTTTCTAATCTAAAATAAAATTCAGTCTTAAACCTAAAATAAAATTCAGTTTTAAACCTACCTAAAATCAGAATTTTAAAAACATAAAAATCGGTTTTTAATATTAACAAAATCAGTTTTATAAATTAAGTAAAAATCAGTTTTATAAATAAAGTAAAAACTTACAGTTCGAAAGGGGGGGGTTCACCACCATCGGAGAGGCTTCGGGTGGCTCTGGGTCGGCGGCAGGAGGAGGCGGAGGGTTGGGGCGGCCTTCAGTTCGTCGGCGGTCATCACTGTGGGGGGGGAAAGCTCTGGCGTTTTCGTCTTCGATTCGAAGGGAGGAAGGAGATGAGCTAGAGGGGAGAGGAAGGCGCGACTTTAGGGGGGAGCGGCGGTCCATCGTCGGCGTCAGCAAGGGGGAGGAAGAGGCGTCGCGATCTGAAACTGGAAGGGGTTTTTTTTTTTTTTTTTTTTTTATATTTTGACCGTGGTTTGACTTGTGAGGAAAGAGAGAGCTCAAGGGGGTTATATAATATTTTAATTATTTAAATAATTAATTTCTCCATAAAGTAACTTTAAATTTCGATCTCCGAACGAGGCCCAATGACTGTCGTCCCTAGCTAATTACCCCCATTCCGAATACAATGGGATATGTTTCATAAGCCAGTTCGGCTGTTACGCTCAGTTTTCGCTGAAATTAATGTATAAATCTATATATTCAATTTTAAACGTACATTTCAATTTACCGGGGTCACATACTAACTTTAAAAATTCTAGAAAAATATTTTCTAGCTTCGTATTGACGATACGGTCCTAACAAAACTAGTTTCGTCGAAATCTGAGACCGTTAGAAAAATGGCCAATTTCCAGTCGATTAAAATCAACTGAAACTGGTCAAACGCGTTTTCCTTTGCCACGCTCACATATTGATTCGAAAAATTATGAAATTTGAAATCTAGCAATAACTTTACATCACGGACCCAACAAAACTGGTTTCGTCGAAATCCGAGGTCGTTTGCAAAATGTCCATTTTTAAGGGCCTGAATTCCATAGCGACTATTCAGAATTTTCAACTGGACATATCTTTTGATTCCCGCTAAGAAATTTTGATCATTCGGGTTCGTTGGAAAGATATTCACTATTAGATTCCATTATTTTTGGTTTCACTAAAATCCGGATTGTTTTGCACCCGGTACATTCAATTGAAGTTTGAAATCGAATTATCGAACTACCGCGCCATTTTCAATTCTATTTATAATTATATATAATTATTTATATTCTAACGACGACGCGTATAATATATACGTTCGAATATATTCAAAATAAATTTCTCGTCGATATTATTTAAAATAATTCATTTTAAATAATCTAAATTCGCTAAAATGGCCAAAATAAAAATTTTAAACTGGCCCAGATTTTACGGGTTGTTACAATCTCCCCCACTTAAAACTTTTCGTCCCCGAAAAGGAACAAAGTCGAAAGTGGTTTGATTATTCAGCTCCACATTTGATCTGGCTTCCATTCTCCAACTCTTTAGTTTCTGAGAATTTTTAAAATTTCAAAAATTTGGCTAACACCCTAAATTTTTGAAAAATTTCGCCATAACCTCCCCTGCACCGGGAGCATCGGGAAATTGCAAATAGCGTTCCCGGTCCTTCAGATCTCAAAAAGAAAAAGAAAAAGCCAAGCGGCTAGCCAATAGGCTCATAAAATCATCATCACCCAAACAAAACAGTAAATTATGTAATAAACATGTACCTATTTGTCGGGCAAACAAATTTTATTCTCTGCTCTAGCCTCCTTGCTATGACCTGTTCAATGATATATATGTATATGCAAACAAATGCGACCAATTTTCAATAGAGTTCAATATTTGATTCAATTAGGCATAATTGTTCAAAATTAGCAAACAATTAAACAAACAACACAAACTTCAATCAATTAGTGGATTAACGTTTCAAATTCATAATTTCGATATATATACAAAAATCAGATTTTTGATGCCAAATCACAACAATTAGCCCTATCTAATTTTGGTTCTCACACCAGTCAATAGGAAATATATAGATATCAAACCTTCGAAACACGAACATAAATGTTGATGATGCGATCGCTATCATCAATATCATCTCCGGGCGACTAGGGTGTGGTGCTATATCTATCCAATATATTAAAACTTCGAATACACGCTAGCTAGGCGCATACGCAAAAATCTTTATATTTTGGATTGTCCTAATCAATATAAAATAAATAATCAAATACGAATAATTGATTTAAATTTTCAAATCAAAAATCGTTTTCATTTTAAAAATATACTCTTCACACTCGTTCTAGGATACTACTGATCCCATCTCTAACGAGTCATTCCATTGGATATTACTAATCCAATATCTGATGAATTCCTTCGTACGGTTCTAATGTGTCTTGTTCTCTGCTTTGTAAACCAAAGCTCTGATACCAACTGTGAAGACCCGTAACTTCCCCGTAAAGGAAAGCGTCGGATAGTTCGAGAACAAACCACAACAGAACGCATATAGAAGAACATTTCATTGTATATAACAACAATGCATCAGATTACAAGAATATACAGAGTATAAAAGAATATTACACAGAAATATCAGAGATTTAAATTACATTTAAATACATAGCAGCGGAAAATAATACAATACACAACTAGAATGAGATATACGGATACAAAGCTTCCCGGATATCGTTCCAGTCGTAAACCAGGATCCTGTGAATATAAATCTGCAAAACCAAAACTACTAGCTGCCCGTGTCAAAATAAGGGCACCCAGAGTTTAGGTCAAAACAATAAACTCCAGGTCAGTCATGTGACTGGTGTGAGAACTAAAGCAGTTATAAATCTTTATTTTCAAAGCTAGGTAAAACAAGGGACCACGCCGTATAACACGGAACGGGTTTCCTCCCAAGAATACCAGTGCATAAGACAAACAACGCAATGCTAAATAAAGAAAAATGAAGCTGTTATAAGACCCAGGTCCCATCACACAATGCAACGCAGTCGAGGATAGGGTTTTCCCTTATAACAGCCAAAGAATGCTTGATACGTTTAAAACAAATCATTTGATACTATTATAAGTGCATAGAGTATAAAACAACTTCAAATCATAAGTATCAATCATAGGCGGCATGAATGCCCCATACCACTATGTCGCCATATATAGGTTTACAAATAAAACCGCAAATGTCACGTATTTGGAAATTGGGTTTCCATCTATGAACCGAGGCTAGGGGCAAGATCCTCAACCGATTCGAGACGCTCTAGCCCGCCCCTCAGGAACAGCCGCAACTGCCCCTTGGATCGTCAGGGCCGGTCCACACGGAGTGGATTATTATGCCTGAACAATACGTCTCCCCACCCTATGGGGTGTAAGTCTGGTCCGTCAGCCGACCAGAATGCATTCGGCCGAAACCGATATAACCGAGGCGCCTCGCAACAGCAACAACAACATAAGTCAAACTCGTCAGGGCGTGTAAAACCACTGACGCCACTTCTAACTAGAAAGAAACGCATGCCCTCCCTGAGGTCCGTCTCCCGTTTTTGATTCATACCGGGTGTGAAACTCGCGAATCAAACGTTACACAAAGCTACGCCACAAAGGTCGTGCTTTGATCATCAACCACAAGACTTTGCTTTTCAACAGAAGCCTTGATCATTTGCATCTTAGCATGCCACACAGGCAAGCCATCCTATGCAACCGATATCAGTCACACAGAATGAAATCCGATGTCAGACACACAGTCCATTTACAAGTCCGTTCTGGGTCTGAACGAAACCGGAGGCACCTAGTACCCCGCATATCCATCGATCTCCAAGTACGTCTGGACGATCACTAACTGTTTCCATCTTCTTGGGTGTACAGCCCAATCAAGATCATCAGTTATCACCCAAACGACGTGAAGACCTCCGGTCTTCGACCATCGTCTTCGTCTTCGACTTATCGTCGTATCAGTTACTCAGAATGGGATAAACCCGGTCTTTCCGAATAACTCGCGTATATTTTAAATAAGTGTTACACAAACACAACATACGCCTCATTCCAATTCATTAGTCACTAACCGTAAATTAATCAAGAGAATAATTCCCCAAATATTAACCCCGAAGGCCGAAACCAACATCAGATCAATATCCAGAAAACCATTCTGCTTGGCTAACCGCCAGTTAGTTTCTAAATTTCACATTCAAATCTAATTACAGATTTATCTATCGCCTGGAGCAAAACTGGTGATACTCCATTCTCGATCTTTTCAATCTAATTAAAGATTCATTAAAACTCCACTTAGTTTTAATCATTATCTGGGTTAAAGAATCAGTGTCATTTAAAACACGATTCACGATAAACCCAAAATCACATTCCATTAATTATCGGGTTAAAGAACAAGTGTTATTTAAAACACTGTTCACGATAAACCCAAAAATCAATACCAATTCAATTCCAATTAAATATCATTTAATTGGTACACTTCATTAAATCTAAATAAAAAGATTTAATCTTTTCTCAACTGGGTTCAAGAACAGTGTTAGTGAAGACACCATTCACGACAAACCCAAATCACATTCGATATTCAATACAAGGCTCTGAATAGAAAATATATCGGCTTATATTCAATATCGAATTCTACGACTAACAAATGTCGTATTGGAAATAACGATACAAATATATATCTTTCAAATTTCCATAACAACACCTGTAATGTCACGAATTCCAACATCGAAATATTCCGAAGACAATTTCGATTCAAATCCACTCCAATGCAATCATTGGAAATTTTGGTTATTTTCAAAACCATTTCAAATTCAATTTATTTATTTAAAAATAAATAGAATTATAATTCTAGTTCAAAACTAGTTCATTTCGATAAAAATCCATTTTTTTATCTTTTCAAATATGGAGATTTTCACCCCAAACTTTCACAAATCATTTCTTATGATTTTACACAAATTATTACTATTTTTAATAATTTTATCAAGGCCCGTACAGTCGATTTCCAACAATGGCCATCGAACTGCACTTACAACGACCTTTTTCGAATTTGATTTGGACGTATCTCCAAATCCAACCGTTAGATTTCAAATTTCTAACATTAATTAGAAAGCTCTTTTCGATACGAACCCAACGGTTCCGGTTTTAGGAGAATCCGACGGTCGGATCTCCTGTAATGTCCGTTTGAAATAAATGGTCGAAATTCGCGAACTGCCGCGGCGCGGCGCGTTCTATTCAGGCCATTATATTATATATAATATATATAATATATATTTCGTCGATTTCTATTTAAAACGAATTATATAAATAGTTTTGAATTCGTTTCAAAAACATTTTCAACTTCCATTTCAATTCAAATCAAAATTGAATTCTTCTCTATAAATTCGTTTTAAAATTCATTTCTATTCAATTCGAATTTCAATTCAATTTGAATTCATTTCAATTCGCTTTCTATTCCATTTGAATTCGTTTTCAATTCAATTCATTTCGAAATCGTTTTCAATTCATTTCATTTCGAAATCGTTTTCAATTCAATTCATTTCGAAATCGTTTTCAATTCATTTCATTTCGAAATCGTTTTCAATTTATTTTGAATTCGTTTTCAATTCAATTCATTTCGAAATCGTTTTCAATTCAATTCATTTCGAAATCGTTTTCAATTCATTTCATTTCGAAATCGTTTTCAATTCAATTCATTTCGAAATCGTTTTCAATTCATTTCATTTCGAAATCGTTTTCAATTCGATATAAATATCGTTCACGTCAAAATGGCGTCCATACACGGCTTCATAAATTTCTATTTTCAAATATTCTATTTCAAATATTTCTTTTTCAAAATAGTTGTTATTATCAAAATATTTCGTTCAACACATGACCAATCTCAATGAATGAGTACTGTCAACACATGAACTTTTATTTTATAATATTCTTTATTTTTCAAATTGGAATGAGGCCCAATCAATTACCATATAAAGTTAATTATATGGATTTTCATACAACACATGTATATCATAGCATTGAAAAATAATCAACCATCAACCAAAGTGCACTACACTGCATAAGCATCAAATACAGATATTCAACGCTTATAACAGCCTGTCAATCAATCGATCGACATATTTAATCAATCAGGATGAGTGAACTGCATATTTCATCCTAACACCCGTGTGGGGTTTCAAACAATCAAACACAGATTTTATTTGTGCAGTTGGGCGATGTGTGAAATTTATCGACCCAATCAATATCATTCAAATAAGTGTACATAAACAAACCATCTGGTTTGTAAATGAATATTTATTTATTCACTTCACTATTTTCATATTCACGTTAAAAATTATATTTTTAACGATAAAACATTTTATTTCAACCTATGAATTTCTATTCAATTCATTTATTCAATAAAATGATATTTTTATTTTTCTAACATGTTTTAGAAAATTTCGGCGGCATAACGGCACGATACTAGAAACGGGACAAGGCCTAGCCTTATCCCCGGTCTAGTGAAGGCCCACGCCATTCACACATCAATCAAATCAATTCGTTATGCAAACCGCAAACTTTGGAGTAAGGATCTAACCTAGCCTTACTCCTTCGCCTTATAACGGCGCACGTCTAATCCTAACCAATTTATCGATTCGATTTTTCACACCACAAACCACATTCAAACAATATCGCAATCAATCACCAAACTGTCAAACAAACAAGTCCATGGTCTGTGGACGATTGTGTCGGGTGCTACTAAGCACCGTCTGCATCCTAGTATATATATATAACTAGAAAATAAATAGAAAGGTGAGAAATTCTCACCGATTAGCTATCCTAGCTCCACGGCACTTCATTGATAGAAATCTTCATCGCTATCGCATCTTCGTCATCTTCGCTGCCCGTAGCCACTACATATGTAAAAATCGAATTTTTACTATGCTATTCAATATATAAAATCGAATTTTGACTTCGCTATTCAATATATAAAAATCGAATTTTTTTTCTTTTGCAAGTTCAAATCTTTTTCTACTAAAAGATTAAACTTTTTTTCCTATTTTAAAGTTCAAAATAAAATCAGTTTTTCGCTTTCATAAAAATGCAGTTTTTTCATAACTTAAAAAATAAAAATACAGTTTTTGCCTTATTTAAAAATTCAGTTTAAAAATCATTTAAAAATCAGTTTTCTAATCTAAAATAAAATTCAGTCTTAAACCTAAAATAAAATTCAGTTTTAAACCTACCTAAAATCAGAATTTTAAAAACATAAAAATCGGTTTTTAATATTAACAAAATCAGTTTTATAAATTAAGTAAAAATCAGTTTTATAAATAAAGTAAAAACTTACAGTTCGAAAGGGGGGGGTTCACCACCATCGGAGAGGCTTCGGGTGGCTCTGGGTCGGCGGCAGGAGGAGGCGGAGGGTTGGGGCGGCCTTCAGTTCGTCGGCGGTCATCACTGTGGGGGGGGAAAGCTCTGGCGTTTTCGTCTTCGATTCGAAGGGAGGAAGGAGATGAGCTAGAGGGGAGAGGAAGGCGCGACTTTAGGGGGGAGCGGCGGTCCATCGTCGGCGTCAGCAAGGGGGAGGAAGAGGCGTCGCGATCTGAAACTGGAAGGGGTTTTTTTTTTTTTTTTTTTTTATATTTTGACCGTGGTTTGACTTGTGAGGAAAGAGAGAGCTCAAGGGGGTTATATAATATTTTAATTATTTAAATAATTAATTTCTCCATAAAGTAACTTTAAATTTCGATCTCCGAACGAGGCCCAATGACTGTCGTCCCTAGCTAATTACCCCCATTCCGAATACAATGGGATATGTTTCATAAGCCAGTTCGGCTGTTACGCTCAGTTTTCGCTGAAATTAATGTATAAATCTATATATTCAATTTTAAACGTACATTTCAATTTACCGGGGTCACATACTAACTTTAAAAATTCTAGAAAAATATTTTCTAGCTTCGTATTGACGATACGGTCCTAACAAAACTAGTTTCGTCGAAATCTGAGACCGTTAGAAAAATGGCCAATTTCCAGTCGATTAAAATCAACTGAAACTGGTCAAACGCGTTTTCCTTTGCCACGCTCACATATTGATTCGAAAAATTATGAAATTTGAAATCTAGCAATAACTTTACATCACGGACCCAACAAAACTGGTTTCGTCGAAATCCGAGGTCGTTTGCAAAATGTCCATTTTTAAGGGCCTGAATTCCATAGCGACTATTCAGAATTTTCAACTGGACATATCTTTTGATTCCCGCTAAGAAATTTTGATCATTCGGGTTCGTTGGAAAGATATTCACTATTAGATTCCATTATTTTTGGTTTCACTAAAATCCGGATTGTTTTGCACCCGGTACATTCAATTGAAGTTTGAAATCGAATTATCGAACTACCGCGCCATTTTCAATTCTATTTATAATTATATATAATTATTTATATTCTAACGACGACGCGTATAATATATACGTTCGAATATATTCAAAATAAATTTCTCGTCGATATTATTTAAAATAATTCATTTTAAATAATCTAAATTCGCTAAAATGGCCAAAATAAAAATTTTAAACTGGCCCAGATTTTACGGGTTGTTACAGTACGGGCCTTGATAAAATTATTAAAAATATCAATAATTAGTGTAGAATCATAAGAAATGATTTGGAAAGAATTGGGATGAAAAATTCCATATTTGAAAGGATAAAAATAGATTTTTATCGAAATGAATTAGTTTTGAACTAGAATTATAAATCCAATGTTTTTAAAATAAATATATTGGATTTGAAATGGTTTTAAAAATAACCAGAATTTCCAATATATGAACTGGAAATGGATTTGAATCGAAATTGTCTTTGGAATATTTCGATGTTGAGTTTCGTGATTATACAAATATTGTTATGGAAATTTGAAAGATATGTTTATATCATTATTTCCAATACGATATTTGTTGGTCGTAAAATTTGATATTGAATATAAGCCAATATATTTTCTATTCAGAGCCTTGTATTTAATATCAAATGGGATTTGGGTTTTTCGTGAATGGTGTCTTCATTAATAATGTTCTTAAACCTAGTTGAGAAAAAGATTAAATCTTTTATTTAGATTTAATGAAGTATACCAATTAATTAATATTGAATTGGAATTGATTTTCGGGTTTATCGTGAACAGTGGTTTAAATAACACTTGTTCTTCAACCCGATAATTAATGGAATGTGAATTGGGTTTGTTGTGAACTGTGTTTTAACGACATTCATTCTTTAACCTGATTTACAGTGAAATGTGATTTAGAATTTATAAGTCTTTTGTTAAGATTTAAAAGATATTTTCCAAAGTAAAGTTTTCCAATTTAATAAAATAAATTGGAATGGGATGGAATTCGATTTGGTAATAATCGAAGTGAATTTCTATGGATGAGGACTGCTAATATATATGGAATTTAAAAGTTTTTTCCGTTATTTCATTTATATTATTAGTCAAATATGGAAGTTTATATCAATTATATATATCGATTTGTTTTCCATAAAGATTTCATCGTTAAGGGAATGTGATTTTGGGTTGTCGTAAATGGTATCTTTAATAATAGTCTTCTTAGACCCAACGGAGTTAAGAAAATCAGAAACTAACTGGAGATTAGTTAAGTTGAATGGTTTCCGGGGTATTGATCTGATGTTGGTTTCGGCCTTCGGGGTTGTTACTTAGGGAATTGTTCACTTGCTAATTCATGGTTAAAGGCTGATGGAGTAGAATGTGATTTTGGGTTTATCGTGAGCCGTGTGTTAAATGACATTGGTTCTTTAACCCAGTTAAAGACAGGATTTATTTCCTTGATTTGAATAATCATTAAGTAATGATTTTTGGAAATTAAAACTGAATTAGAGTTATAATGAATCTTTAAATATATTGAAAGGTGAATTTGATAACTAAAATTATCAAATTCAAGAAATGATCGAGAATGGAGTATCACCAGTATTGCTCCAGGCTATAGTTAAATCTTTAATTATATTTGAACGTGAAATGGTAATTAATTTTACCGATAACACCGGTAACACTGTGGTGTTAGATATGGGGTATTACCAGTTTAGCTCCATGGGATGAATAGGTTGGGTTGGGAAATGAAACAAAGGGTTACTTCGGTAAGGTGCGCTAATCCCGACTAGTTTAGATAAACCATAATTTGGTTTGAATTGATATTCAAAAGAAGATTAAAGAATAAATTTTAAAGAATTTATCTTTGATAAAATTAATGGGAACCTTTCCCTAAGAATGTGAATATTTGAATAAAAGAATATTCTGAGTTGGAATAAGGCGTATGTTGTGTTTATGTAACACTTGTTTATTATATACGCGAGTTATTCAGAAAAACCGGGTTTATCCCATTCTGAATAACTGATACGACGATAAGTCGAAGATGAAGACGGTGGTTGATGACCGGAGGTCTTCACATTGTTTGGATGATTCCTGATGATCTTGATTGGGCCGTACACCCAAGAGGAGGGAATAAGTTGGTGATCATCCAGACGTACTTGGAGATCATGGATATGCGAGGTACAAGGTGCCTCTGGTTTCGTTCAGACCCAAAACGGACTTGTAAATGGATTGTGTGTCTGACATTGTATTTTGCCCTATGTTGATTGATCTCTATTAAATATGCATCTCCCTAGTGAAGTGGAATTTATTCCCTTACTTCACCCTTCTCTGAGACGTACGGGATCAGAGGTTGCATATCGATAGGCATCAATCGCATGGAGTGAATTGCCTGTGTGGAATGCTGAGATGCAAATGATCAAGGCTTTTGTTGAAAAGAAGAGCCTTGTGGTTGATGATGAAAGCATAGCTTTAATATAGCGTTGCTTTGTGTAGCGTTAATTTGAGAGCCTCACACCCCGGTGTGAACCAAAAACGGGAGAGGATGCCAGGGAGGGCATGCGTTTCCTTCTAGCTAGAAGTGGCGTCAGTGGTTTTACACGCCCTGACGCCTTTGACTTATGTGGTTAGTGGAATGCAAGGCGCCTCGGTTATATCGGTCGATCCGGGACCGATGGAGTCATTTGTTGGCTTATTTACGCCCCATAGGGCGGGGAAACGCATGTCAGGGTTTAAGTTTAATCCACTCCGTGTGGACTGGCCCTGAGGTTCCAAGGTGCAGTTGCGGCTGTTCCTGAGGCTCGGGCTAGACAGTCTCAAAGCGATGTGGACGATTCCTTGCCTCGGCTCACAGATGGAAATTCAACTTCCAATACGACATTTTTGCGGTTTTAATTGTAAACCTATATATGGCGACGTAGTGGTATAGGGCACTTATGCCATCTATGATTGATACTTATGATTGAAGTTGTTTTATACACTATTTACTTATAACAGTATCAAATGATTTATTTTAACGTACCAAGCATGTTTGGCTATTATAAGGAAAAACCCTATCCCCCGGCTTGCGTTGCATTGTGTGATAGGACCTGGGTCTTATAATTGCCTCATTTTTCAAAAAGAATTGCGCTGTTTTGTTATATGCACTGGTATTCTTTGGAGGAAACCCGTTTCGTGTTATACGGCGTGGTCCCTCGATATATCTGATTTAAAGTAAAGCTTTAAATAACTGTTTTAGTTCTCACACTAGTCACATGACTGACCTAGAGTTTATTGTTTTAACCTAAACTCTGGATGCCCCTATTTTCCACACGAATAGCCTGTAGTTTTGGTTTTTGCAGATTTATATTCACAAGATCCTGGTTTACAACTGGAATGATATTTGGAAAGCTCTGTATCCGTATATCTCCTTCAGTTGTGTTTTGTATCGTTTTTCCGCTTCTACATAATGTAATATGAATCTCTGATATTTTCTGATGTATAATATTTATTCATACTCTATATATTCTTGTTTTCTGATGAAATTGTTGTAATAAGCAATGAAATGTTCTTCTGTTTGTGTTCTGATTCGTCTTTTCCTCAGTGCAATCCGTTCTTTCCTTCACGGGGAAGTTCGGGTCGTCTCAGTTTGGTATCAGAGCTCTGGTTTACAGTGCTCGAGAACAAGGCACATTATAACCATACGAAAGAATTCATCAGAAATTGGATTGGTAATGTCCGATGAGAATGACTCGTTAGAGATGGGATCAGTAGTATCCTAGAATGAGTCGGAAGAGTATATTTTTAAAATGAAAACAAATTTTTTTTTGAAATTTAAATCGTATTATACATATTTGAATATTTATTTTAAATTGATTTGGACAATCAAATATATAAAGATTTTGGATATACGTCTAATCCACATGTATACGAAGTCTTAATATAATGGATAGATATATAATCACTCTCTAGTCGCCCGAAGATGGTTCTGATGATTGGTATAGCGATAGCATCATCAGTATTCACGTTCGAGTTTCAAAGGTGGATGTCTATATATTTCCTATTGACTGGTGTGAGAACCAAAACTAGATAGGGTTTCTTGTTGTGATTTAGCATCAAAAATATGATTTTTGGCTATGTATTAAAGTTATGTGATTGAAACATTATTCAACTAATTGATTGTTGATTGATAGTTGTGTTGTATGATTATTCCTTTAAACCATTATGTGAATGAACGGTAAATTTAGCCAAATTGTATCGAATGTTGAATAAGATTGAAAAGTATTTGGAAGTGCATGCATGTACATATATATGTGTGAATAGGCCATTGCAAAGAGGCTAGAGCAGAGGAATAAAATTGTTTGCCCGACAAATAGGTGCATGCTTATTGTATTTCTTGGAGGTTTTGATTATTTTATGAGCCGATTGGCTAGTCACTTGGCTGTTTCTTTTTCTTTTTGGATTGGAGAGGCCTGTATGGAAATTTCGGGATTTTCCCGGTGCTCCCGTGCAGGGGAGGTTATGGCGAAATTTTTCGAAAATTTAGGGTGTTAGCCAAATTTTTGAAGAATTTGAGAAGTTCTTAGAAACTGAAAAGTTGAAGAACTTAAGCCATAATGAAAATAATGAAAGTTGAGTTGATTAGTTAAACAACTTTCATCTTCGTTCCTTTTCGGGGACGAAAAGTTTTAAGTGGGGGAGATTCTAATAATCCAGAAAATCAGAACAAATTTAAAAATTTTATTTTTGCAATTTTAATGAATTTTGAATATTTAAAATGAATTAATTTAAATAATAACGACGAGAAATTTATTTTGAATAGAGTTAGAACGTATATATTTATATAAATCAACGTTAGAAAATAAACATTTATTTTAATTATAAAAGGAATTGAAAATGGCGCGGTAGTTCGAAAATTCGATTTCAAATTTCAAATGAATGTACAGGATTCAAAATAAACCGGATTTTAGCAAAACCAAAAATATTAGAATTTATTTGAAAATATCTTTCCAACGAATTCGAAAAATTGAAATTTCATAGCGGGAATAAAAAGTTATGTCCAGTTGAAAATTCAGAATAGTCGCTATGGAATTTTGGCCCTTAAAAATACCATTTTGCAAACGACCTCCGTTTTCGACGAAACTACTTTTGTTGGATTCGGGATGTCAAATTATTGTTAGATTCCAAAATTCATAATTTTCTGAATCAATATGTGAGCGTGGCGAAGGTAAACGTGTTTTGACAATTTCAGCCAATTTGGATCGACCAGAAAATGGTCATTTTTCAAACGGTCTTCAAATTCGATGAAATTAGTTTTGTTAGAACAGTATCGTCAATACGAAGCTAGAAAACATTTTTCGGGAATTTTTAGATCCCGTATGTGGCCCCGGTAAATTGATATGTGGGTTCAAATTAAATATATATTGATTTATATTTAAATCTAATGAAAACTGATCGTAATGATCGAATCGGCCTACGTGACATATCCCATTTTGTTCGGAATGGGGGTAATTAGTTATGGACGACAGTCGGTGGGTCTCGTTTGGAGATCGAATGAAGAAATTACTTATTGGAGATAAATTAAAATAAATATATATTTTATTATATAAACTCTCTCCCCCCTTTTACTCCCCCTCTCCTCATCGATTCAAAAAAAATATAAAGAAAAACAAAATCGGGCTGAAGCCCTAACCAACCCTCCCCCCGCCCCCCCCGGTTGACGCCCTAGCGTCGCGCCCCCAGAGACCGCACCGCCGCACCGGAAAACTCCCCCCTCTCTCACGCCTCTTCCTCCTCACGCTCCATCTCAGGCTCGAAATCCAAACCCCAAGCCGCCATTAAAACCCCCACCGTTACCACTAGGGCCCGCCTTCGACAGAGACAGCGCCGCCGCCTGGCCCCTTGGTCCCACCGCCGCCGATTCCAGGCACTACGCCCCTCAGCCTCCATCCCCTCCTCCAGTCACAACAAAACTTAAAGCTTTGTTTTTTTAATCTGATTTTCTTTATATATAGAAATGAAAAGCATTATGTAATAACCCGGAAATCTGGGCCAATTTAAAAAATTTATTTTGGCAATTTTGATGAATTTTGAATATTTAAAATGAATTATTTTAAATAAAAACGACGAAAAATTTATTTTGAATAGAATTTGAATGTATATATTTATATAGATCGTCGTTAGAATATAAATATTTTATTTTAAATGTAAAAGGAATTGAAAATGGCGCGGTAGTTCGATAATTCGATTTCAAAGTTCAAATGGATGTACAAGATTCAAGATAAACCGGATTTTAGCGAAACCAAAAATATTTGAATCCATTTGAGAATATCTTTCCAACGAGTCCGAAAAATTGAAATTTCATAGCGGGGATAAAAAGTTATGCCCAGTTGAAAATTCAGAATAGTCGCTATGAAATTCTGACCCTTAAAAATGGAAATTTTGCAAACGACCTCGGTTTTCAACGAAACCACTTTTGTTGGATCCGTGATGTCAAGTTATTGCTAGATTCCAAAATTCATAATTTTCTGAATCAATATGTGAGCGTGGCAAAGGAAAACGCGTTTGACCAGTTTCAATTGATTTAATCGACTGGAAAATGGCCATTTTTCAAACAGTCTCAGATTTTGACGAAATTAGTTTCTTTAGGACTGTATTGTCAATACGAATCTAGAAATATTTTTTCTGGAATTTTCTGTGTCAGTATGTGACCCCGGTAATTTGAAATGTACGTTCAAATTGAATATATATAGATTTATGTTTTAATTTGAACGAAAGCTGATCGTAACTAGCGAATTGGCTTACGATACATATCCATTTGTGTTCGGAATGGGGGTAATTAGCTATGGACGACAGGCGGTGGGTTCGATTTCGAGGTCGAAATAAAAAGTAACTTTTTGAAATTAAATAATTGAATAAATAAAATAATAATAAAAACCCTCACCTTTACCCCACTCCCTTTCTCCCTCATCCTCTCGTTCAAAACACAAAAAGAAAATAAAAAAATAAAAAAATCCGATCGAACCCCCCCCCCCCCCCCCCCCACGGACGCCACCGTCGTGCTGCCCCAGGCCGCCGGCCTCCACCCTGCGCCTCCCCTTCTTCTTCCCTCCTCTCTATCCTCTCTCCACCCATCGATTTCAGTGCGCGAGCCCCACAACCCCTAGGGACTCGACGCAACCCGCCACCGCCGACGCAGGGACCACCGCGCCCCATTCGACCCTGCCACCTCCTCCTTTCTCTCTCCACTTCGATTCCCCTCCAAACCGCACACAAACTCCCTCAGCCACCGACGCTTCCCTCCTCCACAGCTCCAACGCGAGCTCCACAGCTCGAGCCCCCCCTTCTGACGCGCGCGAGTTACCCAGACCCTCTTCTTTAGTCAATTGTAAGTTTTTAATTTTATTTATATAGTTATTTATTTTATTTTATTACAGTAATTAGTTTTAAAATAAAAATTCAGTTTTTATATGTAAAGGGGGGATTTTAAATCAGTTTTATAGAAGAGGAGCATTGTTTTAAATTGAAAAGATAAGATCTTTGTTTAGAAAAAGATTTGATTTTTATCGTAGAAAAGATTTGATTTAAAAATGAAAAGATCATATTTTTATTAATAAAAATACGATTTTTATATTTTAGAAAGAATAAAAATATATTTTTATATTATATAAATAATAAAAATTCGATCTTTATTATGTAGGAGATATAAAAATATGATTTTTATTATGGAGAAGAAGCAAAGATGTGATTTTTATATGAGTGGCAATATAAAAATATGATCTTTATTATATTTACAGCGGTATAAAAATAGAATTTTTATCTACATAGTAGCGGTATAAAAATAGAATTTTAATCTATATAGTAATAATATAAAAACGTGATTTTTATATATGTAGCGAACACGGACGACGAAAGATTTTCTACATATGAAGAGTCGCGGCGTTTGGTTTAGCTACTCAGTGAGAATTTCTCACTTTAAATCTTGTTTTCTAGTTAAAATATATACCAGGATGCAGACGGTGCTTAGCAGCACCCGACACCCGTCGTCCACAGACCATGAGCGACTTGTATGCTTGTTTGATGTGTTGTGAAGTTTGTTTGTGATGTTGATGTGAAATGGATAATAAAACATTCATGTATTGAAATAAATTAATTATCGTTAAAAAAAATTTTTTTTAAGGTGAATGTGAATAAATAAATATTCATTTACAAACCGGACGGTTTGTTTATGTACACCTATTTGAAGGACATTGATTGGGATGATAAATTTTACACGTCGCCCAACTGCACAAATAATATTCAGTTTTTTTGGATTGAAACCCCACACGGGTGTTAGGATGATATTTGACGTACACTAATCCCAATTGTTTAGTGGTATGTCGATCGTTTGATTGACAGACTGTATGAGCGTCAATTAGTTATATTTAATGCTTATGCAGTTGTGTGGTGCACTTTGGATGATGGTTGATTATTTATCGTTGCTATTATATACATGTGTTGTATGGAATCTATATGATTAACATTATATGGTAATTGATTGGGCCTCATTTCAATTTGGAAAATAAAGAATATTATAAAATATAGATTCATGTGTTGAATAGAATAAATAGTCATGTGTTAACGATGCTCATGTGTTGAGAATATTCATGTGTTGAAACTTATCATGTGTTGAGTAAAATATTTTAAACAATAAAATTTACATCTTTATCATAATTTTATAAAATATATTAAATAACAAAAATAGTCATGTGTTGACGATGCTCATGTGTTGAGAATATTCATGTGTTGAAACTTATCATGTGTTGAGCAAAATATTTTAAACAATAAAATTTACATCTTTATCATAATTTTATAAAATATATTAAATAACCAAAATAGTCATGTGTTGATGATACTCATGTGTTGAGAATATTCATGTGTTGAAAGAAATATATATTCATGTGTTGAAGAATAAATATTCATTTGTTGAATAGAATAACGAAGTTATTGAAATATATAAAGCCGTGTTGATTAGATATGCGCCATTTTGATGCGAACGATATTTATATCGATTATATTCATTTTTGTAATGAATATAGATAAGGAAGTGATTTCAAAATATAACGTTTTGAAAATATTATCATTTATATATTAATGATATGAAATATTCAATTTTGATTTGAAATTGAATATGAAGTTGAAATCGTTTCAAAAACGAATTTAAAACGATTTATAAAATACGTTTTAAAAGGAAATCGACGAAATATATATAATATATATATTAAATGGCCTGAATAGAACGCGCCGCGCTGCGGAAGTTGGTGAATTTCGACCATTGACTTCGAATTGACGTTGTGGGAGATCCTACCGTCGGATTCTCCTGTAACCGGAACCGTTGGGTTCGTATCGAAAAGATCTTCCCAATGAATATTAGAAATTTGAAATCTAACAGTTGGATTTGGAATTATGTCAAAATCAAATTTGGAAAAGGTCGTTGTAAGTGCAGTTCGATGACCGTTATTGGAAATCGACTGAACGGGCCTTGATAAAATTATTAAAAATATTAATAATTTGTCTAAAATCATAATATATGAATTGGAAAGAACTGGGATGAAAATTTCCACATTTGAAAGGATAAAAATATATTTTTATCGATATGAACTAGTTTTAAACTAGATTTGAAATGGTTTTGAAAATAATCAGAATTTCAAATACGTGAATTGGAATGGATTTGAATCGAAATTATCTTCAGAATATTTCAGTGTTGGATTCTGTGATTATACGGATATGGTTGTGGAGATTTGAAAGAAATATTTTATATCGTTATTTCCAATATGATATTTGTTGGTTTCAGAATTTGAAAATGAATATAAGCCGATATATTTTCTATTCAGAGCCTTGTATTTAATATCAAATGGGATTTTGGGTTCATCGTGAATGGTGTCTTAAGTAACACTGTTTTTGAACCCAGTTTAGAAAAGAATAAATCTTTTAATTAAGATTTAGTGAAATTGTCCAGTTAATTAATATTTAATTTGAATTGAATTTGAATTGAATTTTGGGGTTTATCGTGAGCGGTTTTTTGAATAACACCTCTTCTTTAACCCGATTAACAATGGAAAGTGATTTTGAGTTTATCATGAACCATGTTTTAGATGACATTGGTTCTTTAACCCAGTTAAATACAGGATATTAATTTTTGAGAAGATTAAAACTAAGTGGAGTTTTAATGAATCTGTAATTAGATTGAAATGTGAATTGATAATTTGAATTATCAAATTTGGAAAGTGATCGAGAATGGAGGATCACCAGTTTTGCTCCAAGGCGAAAGTTAAATCTTTAATTAGATTTGAACGTGAAATGGTAATTAATTTTACCAATAACACCGTGGTGTTAGAAATGGAGTATTACAAGTTTTTCTCCATGGGATGAATAGGTTAGGATTGGGAAATAAAATAAATAATTACTTCGGTGTGGTTCGCTAATCCCGACTAGTTTGGAAAGCCATAACATGGTTTGAAATGATATCCAAAGGAAGATTAAAGAATAAATTTGGAAGAATTTATCTTTGATAAAATTAATGCGAACCTTTCCCTAAGAATGTGAAAATTTGAATAAAAGAATATTCTGAATTGGAATGAGGCATATGTTGTGTTTGTGTAACACGTATTTATTATATACGCGGGTTATTCGGAAAGGCCGGGTTTATACCCATTCTGAATAACCGATTCGACGATAAGTCGAAGATGAAGACGGTTGTTGAAGACCGGAAGTCTTCACATCGTTTGGATGATTATTGATGATCTTGATTGGGCTGTACACCCAAGAGGAGGGAATTAGTTGGTGATCGTCCAGACGTACTTGGAGATCGATGGATATGTGAGGAAAGTGCCTCCGGTTTCGTTCAGACCCAGAACGAACTTGTAAATGGACTATGTGTTTGACATTGGATTTTATTCTGTGTTGATTGATCTCTATTAAATATACATCTATTTGGCGGCGGAGAATTTATTCTCTTGCTTAACGCCCTTCTCTGAGACGTACGAGCTCAGAGGTTGTATATCGATGGACATCAGTCGCATGGAGTGAATTACCTATGTAGCATGCCTAAGTGGCAGATGATCAAGGCTTTTGTTGAAAAGCAAAGTCTTGTTGTTGATGATCAAAGCACGGCCTGTGTGGCATAGCTTTGTGTATAACGTGAATTCGTGAGCCTCACACTTCGGTATGAGTCAAAAACGGGATACAGACCGTTGGGAGAACACGACGTTTCTTTCTAGCTATGGGTGATGTCAGTGACCTACCAGCCCTGACATTTATATACTTTTTACCTGTGTGGTTGTTGGAATGTGAGGCGCCTCGAATATATGGTCGATAACTGGCACTATGTGAGCCAACGTACAGACCATTATATAGGTCCTATAGGACCGGGAAACGTGTGTTCAGGAATGACTAATCCTCAAAAGTAAGAAAGGACCGGCCCAACCGATTCCAATGATCGTTGTATGTGGTCCTGAGACATTTGCTAGAGTGTCTCGAACGGAGAGGAGCTTGCCCCTTGCCTCGACTCATGATGGAATCCAATTTCCAATACGTGATAATTCGGTTTTATTTATAGAGCCTAGTATGGCGACAAGATATATGGTACCCATGTCGTCTATGATTGATATTTATGATTGAAATTGTTTTGACACTATACACTTATAATAGTATCGAATGATTTGTTTAGACGTACCAAGCATGTTTGGCTATTATAAGGGAAAACCCTATCCTCCGGCTTGCGTTGCATTGTGTGATGGGACCTGGGTCTTATAATAGCTTCATTTTTCCAAAAAGCATTGCACTGTTTTGTTATATGCACTTGTGTTCTTGGGAGGAAACCCGTTCCATGTTATACGGCATGGTCCCTTGAATTACTCTATTTTAAAGTAAAGTTTTAAATAACTGTTTTAGTTCTCACGCCAGTCACATGACTAACCTGGAGTTTATTGTTTCAACCTAAACTCTAGGTGCCCTTATTTTCAACACGGGCAGCTAGTAGTTAGGTTTTGCAGATTTATATTCACAGGATCCTGGTTTACAGCTGGAACGATACTCAGAAATCTCTGTATCTGTAACACCCCGTAATTTTATAACATTAAAATTCACAAATTAAAGTATACTTAATTTTTAGAAAAGAATTAAGTGAAATGGGTTGCGCAGAGAAATATATATATATTGATATATATATAAATTAAAATTTAAATAAATAAATATGCGAAAAAGTTCAAAACAACGAATTGGGATGGGAAATAACCGAACCAGCCTATTTTTGAGGTCGACCCGAACCCCGCTGGGTCGACTAGGGGTTAATCCAGGGTGTTTGGCTGTCAACCCGTGGGCCGATTCGCTCAAATGCAGATTTTGCATTTGATTGTTTCTCATGGTTCAGAGCTAATCTAATGGTCCTAAATAACTTCCTACACCTATAAATACATCCTAATGCTAACCCTAAACCTAATTAAAATAGAATAGTTACCGTCATACCGTCGCCATGGAAATCAATGGAGCCGCCGCCAACTAAGAAAGAAGAAAAGCAAATTCAATTCTAATTCTCTCAACCCTAAAGCAAAGCGAAACTCTCTCTTTTCTTCTCTAAATTGTGTGTATGATGATCTTAACAAGATTATTATCATTTTAATTAGGTTGAGTTATAAATGGATTATGAGTAGATGATGAGAATTATCATATATGTTGTTGTAAACCCCTTTTGCTATCATGTATATTGTAAATCCAATGTTATGTGATGATGATATCTTATATGTTGTAAATCATGCTATGATGATGTTATGTATGTTGAAAGTTTCTATGCTAAGTTGTAATGAATCATACATGTTAAAAAGGCCATGATGTTACCATCTATGCTTGTTAGTTCATATTAATTAAATCATCATGTTTGGGTTATGTTGACATATATGACAAGTCACATATGCAAGTTAGATTGATTAGAAAAGTTATGAACATATGCCAAGACATCTATTATGACATCTAGAATTATGCTATGACATATGTGATATCCTATGCTAGTTCACACCATCATTATGTTGCCTAAAAACCCCATATGAAAGTTTATGTATAGATTTGGGCTATGATCATATCATGTAAATTGAGACATTTAACAAGTTGACACCTTTTGATCCTTAACATGTGTAGTTATGCAAGTTTCACCCCTATTATGATTAGATTTATTTTAATTGTCTATATGTTGTGATAATTTATCTTTGTGCTAGGTGTTAGACTATACAACTCTAGCCTATATTATGCGTTGAATAGGCGAACGTATAAACGTGGGGTAGGGGTAATATTAAGGATTTAATATTAAAAAGTTGGGGTGCAATTGATATGATTTTGCATGCCATAAGTGGATGGCCATAATTGAGTCAATTATGGACATCATTAAAAGTTGACTTAATTAATAATTTGAATAGGGAATTATTAAAACTGGGGTAAAAGATTTTAAGTGTTAATCAATGCTTAGGACACGAGGTTGGACTCGTTGGTGACGTAAACCTGTACGGACCCGCCCGGCAAATCCAGTGGTCACAAATGTCAGCCCAATGTGAGAGGTCCTAGGCCTAAACTAAAGCATAACAGTTGTAAAGACACGAGGTTAGACTCTTTTATGGTGTAAGACTGCCCGGACCCGCCCGGCAAATCTAGCTGCCATAAATGCCAGTCAAATGTGAGAGGTCTTTATGAGGTTATGGCCTGAATGAATTAAGAAATACTTAACCAGATAAACATGTAAGGTGGGACATAGGGGTTAAGTAGGTGCCTTGGGTGGCATGAGGAATCTAGGGGGTGCCCTTAGTGGCATGTGAAATACGATTAGTAAGACTTAACCAAACACACATGTAAATGAACATGACTAAGAGTGTTAAGTGGGATATACTAGTGACAAGCTTAGGTGGGTAGCTGGTGGGGGCCCATTTCGACCAGTATCCCAAACGTATCTTTGTGGGCTCGACCCAAGTCGAGGATGGGACACGCATGCTGGGTTCGACTGTAAGAGGACAAAACGGGGAGCGGTGGCAATGCAAGTCCAATGGATTTCGTATGCGTGTGTGGACCCGGGCTGGTAGGTAAGACGTTGTTGCATCGTGTAGGTATGAGCTGTGCATTCTCAAGTTGTATCGGGTTGCCACTTTAGGGGAGTGATACACCCCACTGTGGGGCCAGCACGGGTATCTATGAGTAGGGAGCCGATCGAAAGTGGGTAGTGGGGTACATCTAGTGGAGATAGGGGTAGACGGCACCTATGTAGTCAGCTAGGGGTACGTAAGGCTATTTATAAAGTTTCTGTGTGAAGCAAGTGGGATCAAACAATAGGGTGACTGGTGTGGTGCTGTGTAGTAACGTGCGGTGCAGTGTAGTAATCATTCGTTAGTAATTAGGTGTGCCTTTACCGTTATCTTTAACGTTATCTTAAACGCTATCTTTATCTTCCTAAGAGTTCATAGGCATTTACTTGTCTTCCAGCTTATGCCTTAGTCTAGTTATTTTGATAATAGTATTGTTAGAATTATCATACTCGCCAGACTTTATGTCTGACCCCCTCTATTTCTATCCTTTTTCCCCCTCCAGGTCCTCAGGTTGGGCCCATCTCTAGTGGAGTTTGATTGAATTGCTTCATCTCTCTTTGGAAAGCATGGACCGTTGAAGTAAAGTCCAGCTTGTTATCTTTTTAATGGCTATTTATGTAATGGGATTATGTATTTTGTTTTTATGAAGATGGATATTGTACTTGGTTATGATCAATGGTTTTATGATGTAACAAACATGTTTAATTTCCGCTGCAATAAAATGAAGTTTTAGATTTCCAAGTACTATTTATTATCTGTCTTGTTGTAATTTTTCTGTTCTATATTCACTTATAACCTCCATGGAAGTTAATGTATTCCCTTCGTGAGTGACATTAATGGACGTGGGGTGTTACACGTGGTATCAGAGCTTAAGGTTACCAGAACTGATAAAAATACTTTAGAAAAATAGTTATTTTTGGAAGAAGTGCTTTCAAAAACATGTTTTAATGAGAAATTTAAAGAGAAAAGTTTTTAAGAAAAAAAACATAATCCCCAATAGCCCATATCTTTATCTTTCGAATTCTCCATTCTGAATCTTTCCTTTTTCGTTTCAGCATGGCTGAAGATCTTAATCTACCCGACGGTGTAACGATACCAGGATGGTATAGGAGGTTATTAGAGGCTAGGGCCACTGCAGGTCCAGCAAATGTTCCTCCACCACCAGTTGCACCCGTTCCTCCTCCTCCTCCTTGCATAGATACTTTTGCAAAGACGTGCAAGGAATTCAAGGCTATGGGTGGAAAACCATTTCAAGGGTCAGAAACGTTTGTGGAAGCTAGAGATTGGCTTAAGGAGGTGGAAGAATTGCTAGAAATCTTTGAAGTAGAAGAAGGGAGGAGAGTTCGATTAGCAGCTTGTTTGATGAAGGGAGAGGCCTCGTTTTGGTGGGAGGTCACTAATGGGGAGCGTCCTGTTGACTCTTGGGCGGATTTCAGACGTAGGTTCGAGGCGAAGTTTCTCTCTAGGGCGGAAGAAAATCTATATATGGAAAGGTTCTTGACATTGAAGTAAGGAAGCTCATCAGTGAAAGAATATGTTAATACATTTAATCAGTTAGCAAGGTTTGGCTTGGACTTAGTGAACACGCTGGAGAAGAAGGCGCTGAGGTTCGTGAATGGCTTGAATGAACCATTGCAAGGGTTGGCTATGACCCACATCCCTATGGGGGCCACCTTTGAGAAGTTAGTAGAAATGGCGCTTATGCATGAGGAGAAAAGCGCTAAAGCTGATAAGGAACCCGAGAAGAAGGGGGATCAGAAGAAACCACAACAGCAAAACAAGAAGGGTGGTAAAGACAATAACGGCAAGGGAAAGAAGAAATGTTTTAACTGTGGGACACCAGGCCATCTCAGCAAGGATTGCCGAAAGAAAAAGAAGACAGGTTGTTTTCATTGTGGCGATGCGGGACATTTAGTGAAGGACTGCCCAAAGAAGGGGCAGAGGGCAGGAGCTACCTTGGGAGAACAGGTGCAGGCTCTTATGGCACCAGGGCAGGCAAGGGGACAAGTTCAGGCTCTCGCGGTCCCACCGCTGCAAGAACGAGGTAGAACCATTTCTGTTGAAAGCTTAGTTTTTCTGTTTGATCATCCTCTCCGTACCTTATTCGATTCGGGCGGATCACATTCGTTTATCTCTACATCATTAGTTGAATCACTACACTTAAACACCAGTTTAGTAGAGGATCCCTTAGTTTCTTCGAATCCAATTGGGGGCTCAGCTTATTTGTCTATGATGTGTTTGGATTTGAAAATTTCCATACTTAGCGTTGAATTTAGATGTGATGCTTATGTGTTGGGCTTCACGGGCTATAGGCTAATTTTAGGAATGGATTGGTTATCCAGAAATGGGGCCGTTCTTGATGGTGAAAGGAGAGTAGTTAGGCTCGTGACTCGCCTTGGCAACACTCTCGAAATCTTTTGTAATCCCATAAATTCAGTTATGCTAAGTTATCTAGAATCGCTTGACGTGTCTGAGGAAAATCTACGATCTATTAGAGTGGTCCGAGAATATTCAGATGTGTTTGAGGAGGTGAAGGGCTTGCCTCCGAAGCGGGAGATAGATTTTCGAATATATCTTGTGGATAATGCGAAACCAGTATCTTTGCCAGTACGCCACATGGCTCCATGTGAAAGGAGGGAACTCGGTAAGCAAGTGAAGGAGTTGCTTGAGAAGGGGTTCATGAGACGAAGTATATCGGAGTGGGGTGCTCCAGTAGTATTTGACATGAAGGCGGATGGGTCCCTTAGACTTTGTGTGGACTATAGAGAACTTAATAAGCTTACTAAGAAGAACAGACACCCACTGCCGAGGATTGACGATCTCTTCAATCAGTTAGTTGGCGCCTCAGTGTTTTCGCAGTTGGACTTAGCCACTGGTTTCCATCAGTTGAGAGTGGTTGAGGATAGCATTGACAAGACTGCCTTTAGGACTCCGGACGGTTTCTATGAATGGCTAGTGATGCCCTTCGGTTTGACAAATGCCCCCGCATACTTTGTTGATTTGATGAGTAGGGTGTTTAGGGAGTACCTTAACAAATTTGTGGTAGTCTTTGTAGATGACATCTTGATCTTTTCTAAGGATGAAGAAGAGCATGACCTACATCTTAGTGAAGTGTTGGAGACTCTTCGAGCGCATAAGCTTAAAGCTAAATTTTCTAAGTGTCACTTTTGGAGGAAGGAAGTACGGTTCTTAGGACACGTGGTTTCCAAAGAAGGGATAGCTGTAGATCCCGCGAAGGTGGTGGCCATCCAAGATTGGAAGGTTCCTAAAAATGCTACCGAAGTGAGAAGTTTCTTGGGGTTGGCTGGCTACTATAGGAAGTTTATCAAAGACTTCGCAAAGATATCAGCTCCATTGACACGCTTGACGAAGAAGAACCTAGTTTTCACATGGGACGTAGATTGTGATGATGCGTTCCAACGTTTGAAGAGAGCTTTGACTTCAGCCCCAGTCTTAGTATTGCCAGACGGGAGTAAGCCGTTTACCGTTTATACTGACGCTTGTGGGATAGGACTAGGCGTAGTCTTAATGCAAGAGGGCAGGGTAATAGCCTATGGTGGAAGGCAGTTGAGAGCGCATGAGAAGAATTACCCCACACATGACCTAGAGTTGGCCGCTACTGTTTTCGCGCTTAAGTCTTGGCGTCATTATCTTCTTGGCGAGAAATTCGAACTATTCACTGACCACAAATCTTTAAATACCTATTCTCTCAAAAGGACTTGAACATAAGGCAGCAAAGGTGGATGGAGTTCTTAGCGTCCTATGGCTTTGAGATAGCATATAACCCTGGCAAGGGTAACGTGGTGGCCGATGCCTTAAGTAGAAAAAGATTATCCTTAATTCCTTTGTTTGTTGAGCGGCAAAGTTTAGAATTCATTTCGATGTTTGACTTTAGACCTTCCGTTGACTTCGTACCCGGTTTGCTAGCATCCTTGGAGGTCAGACCTACGCTTTTGGGACGGATTGGCGAGACGACCCACAGTTAGTTGAGTTAGTAGAAAAGCTCAAAGGAGGGGAGTCATCAATCTATCTCCGTAGGTATACCCTAGATGATAAGGGTTGGTTACGTAGGGATGGTAGACTTTGTGTACCAAAAGACGATGACCTAAGGAAGACTATTCTTGACGAAGCACATTGTTCGAAGATGACCATTCATCCCGGCGGGGACAAGATGTCCAGAGACATGAAGAGAGTTTACTTTTGGGTCGGCATGAAGAAGGACGTGGCCGAGTATGTCGCTAGATGCTTGGTGTTCCAACAAGTAAAAGAGGAGCAAAAGAAACCCGGTGGGTTGCTTTACCCATTGGAGGTTCCACTATGGAAATGGGAAAGCATCTCGATGGATTTTGTGGATGGATTACCGCGATCGAGGAAGGGTAATACGGGAATTTGGGTTATAGTTGATAGACTTACTAAGAGCGCCCATTTTATTCCCATGAAGAGTAAGAGGACTGCTCCATGGTTAGCTTCTGTATACATTCGAGAGATAGTTCGTTTGCACGGTGTTCCTTCTAGCATAGTGAGCGACCGCGATCCTATTTTCACTAGCGAATTTTGGAGAAGCTTACAAGAGGCGGTAGGGACTCAGTTATTTTTGAGCACCGCATATCATCCTCAGACGGACGGCCAGACCGAGAGGGTGAATCGCATTCTAGAGGATCCGTTGAGGCTATGTATCCTAGACTTTGGGGGTACGTGGGAAGAGCATCTTCCATTGGTGGAGTTCACATATAATAACAGCTTTCAGTCCAGCATTGGTATGGCACCATTCGAAGCTCTTTATGGACGACCTTGTCATTCACCTACATGTTGGTGGGAATCTACGGATAAGATCTTACTTGGGCCCAATATGATTAGGGAGACTTCAGAGAAGATCGACTTGATTCGAAGGAGGATGAAAGCAACGCAATATAGGCAGAGATCTTATGCGGATAAGAGGATGACAGATCTCGAGTTTGAAGTTGGGGACATGGTCTTTGTCAAAGTGTCTCCATTACGAAACGTTGTTTGCTTTGGGTCCGTTGGGAAATTAGCACCAAGGTTTGTAGGGCCGTTTCTATTAAGGAGAGGATTGGTCGGATGGCGTATAGAGTGGAGTTGCCCGAGAGACTTAGTGGTGTACATGACGTATTCCATGTGTCACATTTGAGGAAGTGCTTGCACGAGACCGCGGAAGTGGTAGAACCGATCTTGCTTAGAGAGGTGGAGATAGAGCGTGATGCGACAATTCAACGAGCTCCTACGCCCATTCTTGGGTCGGAGATCAAGGGGTTGAGGAATCGAGAGGTCAGACTAGTCAAAGTGCAATGGGGTGATGATGAAAGCAACACTACTTGGGAGACGGAAGAGAAGATGCGTTCACGATACCCTTTTCTTTTTGAGGGTATGTCCTTTAATTTCTCCTTTATCGCTTAGCTTATACTTATCTTATCTTTAGTATATCCTCTCGCTAGTATCTTTGACCTTTAGTTAGGATAATCCTATGGTTGAAACATGTGTTTGAGACATGTTATGTATGGTGGATGCAAAGTGGATGCAAGTTTTTGCTAGTGGTTGCTCGTGGATGCATATACACACACTATTAGGCACCAGATCGGCTCAGTCACTTCATATTGCATATTGCATATATATGGATGTATTTAGTAAAATGGATGTATAATGGTTGTATTATCATATAGTTGCTGCATTCGAGGGGATGGTTGTGCACGCAAATAGAATTAATATGCATCATTAGGAATCTTTTGCATACATATTGGATGCACGGCACTATCATGAATTGCACTAAGGAGGTCGACTGAATCAGTAGACCGCCTAATTTTGCATTAGATATGGACATATACACACACTGTGCATATAAACATTAAAGCATTAGAAGTCTTTTAAGGACAATGGATGCTGGTGTTTGATGGTTGAGTAGATGGACGATTAGATGGTATGATATACATTCTTCTTGACTTGGAGATTTCGGGGACGAAATCCTTTAAGGAGGGGAGAATGTAACACCCCGTAATTTTATAACATTAAAATTCACAAATTAAAGTATACTTAATTTTTAGAAAAGAATTAAGTGAAATGGGTTGCGCAGAGAAATATATATATTGATATATATATAAATTAAAATTTAAATAAATAAATATGCGAAAAAGTTCAAAACAACGAATTGGGATGGGAAATAACCGAACCAGCCCATTTTTGAGTTCGACCCGAACCCCGCTGGGTCGACTAGGGGTTAATCCAGGGTGTTTGGCTGTCAACCCGTGGGCCGATTCGCTCAAATGCAGATTTTGCATTTGATTGTTTCTCATGGTTCAGAGCTAATCTAATGGTCCTAAATAACTTCCTACACCTATAAATACATCCTAATGCTAACCCTAAACCTAATTAAAATAGAATAGTTACCGTCATACCGTCGCCATGGAAATCAATGGAGCCGCCGCCAACTAAGAAAGAAGAAAAGCAAATTCAATTCTAATTCTCTCAACCCTAAAGCAAAGCAAAACTCTCTCTTTTCTTCTCTAAATTGTGTGTATGATGATCTTAACAAGATTATTATCATTTTAATTAGGTTGAGTTATAAATGGATTATGAGTAAATGATGAGAATTATCATATATGTTGTTGTAAACCCCTTTTGCTATCATGTATATTGTAAATCCAATGTTATGTGATGATGATATCTTATATGTTGTAAATCATGCTATGACGATGTTATGTATGTTGAAAGTTTCTATGCTAAGTTATGATGAATCATACATGTTAAAAAGGCCATAATGTTACCATCTATGCTAGTTAGTTCATATTAATTAAATCATCATGTTTGGGTTATGTTGATCTATATGACAAGTCACATATGCAAGTTAGATTGATTAGAAAATTTATGAACATATGCCAAGACATCTATTATGACATCTAGAATTATGCTATGACATATGTGATATCCTATGCTAGTTCACACCATCATTATGTTGCCTAAAAACCCCATATGCAAGTTTATGTATAGATTTGGGCTATGATCATATCATGTAAATTGAGACATTTAACAAGTCGACACCTTTTGATCCTTAACATGTGTAGTTTATGCAAGTTTCACCCCTATTATGATTAGATTTATTTTAATTGTCTATATGTTGTGATAATTTATCTTTGTGCTAGGTGTTAGACTATACAACTCTAGCCTATATTATTCGTTGAATAAGCGAACGTATAAACGTGGGGTAGGGGTAATATTAAGGATTTAATATTAAAAAGTTGGGGTGCAATTGATATGATTTTGCATTCCATAAGTGGATGGCCATAATTGAGTCAATTATGGACATCATTAAAAGTTGACTTAATTAATAATTTGAATGGGAATTATTAAAACTGGGGTAAAAGATTTCAAGTGTTAATCAATGCTTAGGACACGAGGTTGGACTCGTTTGTGACGTAAACCTACCCGGACCCGCCTGGCAAATCCAGTGGTCACAAATGTCAGCCCAATGTGAGAGGTCCTAGGGCTAAACTAAAGCATAACGGTTGTAAAGACACGAGGTTAGACTCTTTTATGGTGCATGACTGCCCGGATCCGCCCGACAAATCCAGCTGCCATAAATGCCAGTCTAATGTGAGAGGTCTTTATGAGGTTATGGCCTGAATGAATTAAGAAATACTTAACCAGATAAACTTGTAAGGTGGGACATGGGGGTTAAGTAGGTGCCTTGGGTGGCATGAGGAATCTAGGGGGTGCCTTTAGTGGCATGTGAAATACGATTAGTAAGACTTAACCAAACACACATGTAAATGAACATGACTAAGAGGGTTAAGTGGGATATACTAGTGACAAGCTTAGGTGGGTAGCTTGTGGGGGCCCATTTCGACCAGTATCCCAAATGTATCTTTGTGGGCTCGACCCAAGTCGAGGACGGTACACGCATGCTGGGTTCGACTGTAAGAGGCCAAAACGGGGAGCGGTGGCAACGCAAGTCCAACGGGTTTCGTATGCGTGTGTGGACCCGGGCTGGTAGGTAAGACGTTGTTGCATCGTGTAGGTATAAGCCATGCATTCTCAAGTTGTATCGGGTTGCCTCTTTAGGGGAGTGATACACCCCACTGTGGGGCCAGCACGGGTATCTACGAGTAGAGATCCGATCAAAAGTGGGTAGTGGGGTACACCTAGTGGAGATAGGGGCAGACGACACCTATGTAGTCAACTAGGGGTACGTAAGGCTATTTATAAAGTTTCTGTGTGAAGCAAGTGGGATCAAACAATAGGGTGACTGGTGTGGTGTTGTGTAGTATTGTGCGGTGCAGTGTAGTAATCATTCGTTACTAATTAGGTGTGCCTTTACCGTTATCTTTAACATTATCTTAAACGCTATCTTTATCTTCCTAAGAGTTCATAGACATTTACTTGTCTTTCAGCTTATGCCTTAGTCTAGTTATTTTGATAATAGTATTGTTAGAATTATCATACTCGCCAGACTTTATGACTGACCCCCTCCATTTCTATCCTTTTTCCCCCTCCAGGTCCTCAGGTTGGGCCCAGCTCTAGTGGAGTTTGATTGAATTGCTTCATCTCTCTTTGGAAAGCTTGGAACGTTGAAGTAAAGTCCAGCTTGTTATCTTTTTAATGGCTATTTATGTAATGGGATTATGTATTTTGTTTTTATGAAGATGGATATTGTACTTGGTTATGATCTATGGTTTTATGATGTAACAAACATGTTTAATTTCCGCTGCAATAAAATGAAGTTTTAGATTTCCAAGTACTATTTACTATCTGCCTTGTTGTAATTTTTCTGTTCTATATTCACTTATAACCTCCCTGGAAGTTAATGCATTCCCTTCGTGAGTGACATTAATGGACGTGGGGTGTTACAGTATCCGTGTATTCCTTTCAGTTGTGCTTTGTATTATTTTTCCGCTGCTATGTATTTAAATGTAATTTAAATCTCTGATATTTGTGAAATGTGTAATATTTATTCATACTCTGTATATTCTTGTATTCTGATGGAATTATTGTAATAAACAATAGGATGTTCTGCTATTTGTGTTCTGATTGGTCTTGTCCTCAAAGTAATTCGTTCTTTCTCCTCTCTTCGGAGATCGGGGAAGTTCGGGTCGCTTCATATTATATATGAAGTTTAGATTTTTAACATGTCAAGTTTAGATTTTTATAGATAATATAGTTTAGATTTTTAATTTAAATAAAGCTTAGATTTTTATAGATAATAAAGAATAGATTTTTATTAAATATAAAGAAGAAATCTTTGAAAATAGAAAAGAAGAAATCTTTGAAAATAGAAAAGAAGAGATATTTGAAAATAGAAAAGAAGTGATCTTTAAAAATATAAAGAAGAAATCTTTGAAAATAGAAAAGAAGAGATCTTTGAAAATAGAAAAGAAGAAATCTTTGAAAATAGAAAGGAAGAAATCTTTGAAAATAGAAAAGAAGTGATCTTTGAAAATATAAAGAGATGATTTTTGAAAATAAAAAAAAAGATGTGATTTTTACATTAGCAAAAATGTGATTTTTAAATTAGCAAAGAGCTAAGGTTTTTATTAGAGTAAAGACGTGATTTTTAATTATATAAAAATACGATTTTTATATATAGGAAGTAAAGCGATAAAAATATAATCTTTACATAGAAAATAGAGTAATAAAAATATGATTTTTATTTAAGTAGCGTTATAAAAATTCGATTTTTATATATGTATTAGCAAAGTAAAAATATGTTTTTTATATATTTAGATTTGAAATAAAAATATGATTTTATTTATATAGTAGCCGTATAAAAATCACATTTTTATACGAATAATACTGAAATAAAAATGTGATCTTTACAATATAAACATCATAGTAAAAATGTGATTTTTAATATGAACAACGTAAAAAAGACTACGTTGGAATTTTTGGAAAATCTAAACCGTTCAGAAGGAAAGAATGGCGGAGTGGAACCAAAGGTGAGAACTTCTCACTTTTATTTTATTTTCTAGTTGAAATATATATTAGGATGCAGACGGTGCTTAGCAGCACCCGACACCCGTCGTCCACAGACCATCGACGACTTGTTTGATTGATTGATTGTGTGATATGGAATGGAATAGAATATTTTATAGGTAAAAATATAATTTTTAACGTGTATGTGAATAGAATAAATATTCATTTACAAATCAGACGATTTGTTTATGTACACTGATTTGACTGATATCGATTGGGACGATACATTTTACACATCGCCCAACTACACAAATAACATGTGTTTGATTGTTTGAAACCCCACATGGGTATTGGGATGGAATTGGACATACACTAATCCCAATAATTTGTTGTATGTCGATCGATTGATTGACAAGCTGTTGTAAGCGTTAAATATTTATATTTGATGCTTATACAGTGTAGAATGCACTATGTTGTTTTCGTTGTTGTTATACACATTTGTTGTGTGAAATCCATATAGTCAAATTATATGGTAATTGATTGTGTCTAATTCCAGTTTAGAAAGAATGAAAATTTTAAAATAACGATTATTTTAAAATAACGAATATTTTTAAACAATATCCAGAAAAGAATCAAAATATGATTTTGATGTCCGATTTGGGATGGACACGAATATATTTAAAAATATAAAGGCGTGTTAATTTGATTAGCGCCATTTTGACGTGAACGATATTTACGTCGATTTTATTCATTTTTGTAATGAATATCGAAAAGGAAATGATTTCAAAATATAATGTTTTGAAAAAATTATCATTTATATATCGATGATATGGAATATTCAATTTTGATTTGAAATTGAATACGAAGTTGAAATCGTTTTGAAAACGAATTTCAAATGATATATAAAATACGTTTTAAATGGAAATCGACGAAATATATATTATATATATAATATAATGGCCTGAGTAGAACGCGCCGCGCTGCGGTAGTTCACGAATTTCGACCATTGACTTCGAACAGACATTACGGGAGATCCGACCGTCGGATTCTCCTAAAACTGGAACTGTTGGGTTCGTATCGAAAAGTGCTTTCTAACGAATACAAGAAATTAGAAATCTAATGGTTGAATTTGGAATTATGTCCAAATCAAATTTGGAAAAGGTCGCTGTAAGTGCAGTTCGATGGCCGTTTATGGAAATCGACTGTACGGGCCTTGATAAAATTATGAAAAATATCAATAATTAGTGTAAAATCATAAGAAATGATTTGGAAAGAATTAGGATGAAAAATTCCATATTTGAAAGGATAAAAATAGATTTTTATCGAAATGAATTAGTTTTGAACTAGAATTGTAAATCCAATGTTTTTAAAATAAATAAATTGGATTTGAATTGGTTTTAAAAATAACCAGAATTTCCAATATATGAATTGGAAATCGATTTGAATCGAAATTGTCTTTGGAATATTTCGATGTTGAATTTCGTGATTATACAGATATTGTTATGGAAATTTGAAAGATATATTTATATCGTTATTTCCAATACGATATTTGTTGGTCGTAGAATTTGATATTGAATATAAGCCGATATATTTTCTATTCAGGGCCTTGTATTTAATATCAAATGGGATTTGGGTTTGTCATGAATGGTGTATTCATTAACACTGTTCTTAAATCCAGTTGAGAAAAAGATTAAATCTTTTATTTAGATTTAATGAAGTATACCAATTAATTAATATTGAATTGGAATTGATTTTCGGGTTTATCTTGAATGGTGGTTTAAATAACACCTGTTCTTTAACCCGATAATTAATGGAATGTGAATTGGGTTTGTTGTGAACTGTGTTTTAACGACATTCATTCTTTAACCCGATTTACAGTGAAATGTGATTTAGAATTTATATGTCTTTTGTTAAGATTTAAAAGAGATTTTCCAAAGTAAAGTTTTCCAATTTAATAAAATAAATTGGAATTGGATGGAATTCGATTTGGTAATAATCGAAGTGAATTTCTGTGGATGAGGACTGCTAATATATATGGAATTTAAAAGTCTTTGCCGTTATTCCATTTATATTATTAGTCAAATATGGAAGTTTATATCGATTATATATATCGATTTGTTTTCCATGAAGATTCCATCGTTAATGGAATGTGATTTTGGGTTGTCGTGAATGGTATCTTTAATAATACTGTTCTTAGATCCAACGGAGTTAAGAAAATCAGAAACTAACTGGAGATTAGTTAAGTTGAATGGTTTCCTGGGTATTGATCTGATGTTGGTTTCGGCCTTTGGGGATATTACTTAGGGAATTGTTCACTTGCTAATTTATGGCTAAAGGCTGATGGAATAAAATGTGATTTTGGGTTTATCGTGAACCGTGTGTTAAATGACATTGGTTCTTTAACTCCGTTAAAGACAGGATTCATTTCCTCGATTTGAATAATCATTAAGTAATGATTTTTGGAAATTAAAACTGAATTAGAGTTTTAATGAATCTTTAAATAGATTGAAAGGTGGATTTGATAACTAAAATTATCAAATTCAAGAAATGATCGAGAATGGGGTATCACCAGTTTTGCTCCAGGCGATAGTTAAATCTTTAATTAGGTTTGAACGTGAAATGGTAATTAAATTTACCGATAACACCGTTTTGTTAGATATGAGGTATTACCTGTTTTGCTCAATGGGATGAATAGGTTGGGATTGGGAAATAAAACAAAGGATTACATAGGTAAGGTGCGCTAATCCCAACTAGTTTGGATAAACCATAATTTGGTTTGATTGATATTCAAAAGAAGATTAAAGAATAAATTTTAAAGAATTTATCTTTGATAAAATTAATGGGAACCTTTCCCTAAGAATGTGAATATTTGAATAAAAGAACATTCTGAGTTGGAATAAGGCGTATGTTGTGTTTGTGTAACACTTGTTTATTATATACGCGAGTTATTCAGAAAAGCCGGGTTTATCCCATTCTGAATAATTGATACGACGATAAGTCGAAGATGAAGACGGTGGTTGAAGACCGGAGGTCTTCACATCGTTTGGGTGATTCCTGATGATCTTGATTGGGCCGTACACCCAAGAGGAGGGAATAACTTGGTGATCGTCAAGACGTACTTGGAGATCGATGGATATGCGAGGTACAAGGTGCCTTCGGTTTCGTTCAGACCCAAAACGGACATGTAAATGGATTGTGTGTCTGACATTGGATTTTGCCCCGTGTTGATTGATCTCTATTAAATACACATCTTCGTGGTGAAGGGGAATTTATTCCCTTACCTCACCCTTCTCTGAGACGTACAAGATCAGAGGTTGTATATCGATAAGCATCAGTCGAATGGAGTGAATTGCCTGTGTGGCATGCTGAGATGCAAATAATCAAGGCTTTTGTTGAAAAGCAGAGCCTTGTGGTTGATGATCAAAGCATAGCTTTAATATAGCGTCGCTTTGTGTAGCGTTAATTCGTGAGCCTCACTCCCCGGTGTGAACCAAAAATGGGAGAGGACATCGGGGAGGGCATCCGTTTCCTTCTAGCTAGAAGTGGCGTTAGTGGTTTTACACGCCCTGACGAGTTTGACTTATGTGGTTGTTGGAATGCGAGGCGCCTCGGTTATATCAGTCGATCCGGGACCGTTGGAGTCATTTGTTGGCTCATTTACGCCCCATAGGGCGGGGAAACGCATGTCAGGGTTTAAGTTTAATCCACTCCGTGTGGACTGGCCCTGAGGATCCAAGGTGCAGTTGCGGCTGTTCCTGAGGCTAGGGCTAGACAGTCTCGAAGCAGTGAGGACGATCCCTTGCCTCGGTTCACAGATGGAAATCCAACTTCCAATACGGCATTTTGCTGTTTTAATTGTAAACCTATATATGGCGACATAGTGGTATAGGGCACTTATGCCGTCTATGATTGATAGTTATGATTGAAGTTGTTTTATACACTATGCACTTATAATAGTATCAAATGATTTGTTTTAACGTACCAAGCATGTTTGGCTATTATAAGGAAAAACCCTACCCCCCGGCTTGCATTGCATTGTGTGATAGGACCTGGGTCTTATAATAGCCTAACCAGTTTTCAAAAAGCATTGCGTTGTTTTGTTATATGCACTGGTATTCTTGGGAGGAAACCGTTCCGTGTTATACGGAGTGGTCCCTCGATATATCTGATTTAAAGTAAAGTTTTAAATAACTGTTTTAGTTCTCACACCAGCCACATGACTGACTGGAGTTTATTGTTTTAACCTAACTCTAGGTGCCCCTATTTTCAACACGGGTAGCCTGTAGTTTTGGTTTTTGCAGATTTATATTCATAAGATCCTGGTTTACAGCTGGAATGATATTCGGAAAGCTCTGTATCCGTATATCTCCTTCAGTTGTGTTTTATATCATTTTTCTGCTGCTACGTAATGTACTATGAATCTCTGATATTTTCTGATGTATAATATTTATCCATACTCTGTATATTCTTGTATTCTGATGAAATTGTTGTAATAAGCAATGAAATGTTCATCTATTTGTGTTCTGATTCGTCTTGTCCTCAGTACAATCCGTGCCTTCCTTCACGGGGAAGTTCGGGTCGTCTCAAATACGGAGTGGTTTCAGATATTAAATTTGATCCTGGTCTCTCCACATTGACAACGGAGGTATAAAATAAATCAAAACTTTGATGGTCGGTGATTTAACTATCAAAGTAACATCCATATAATTAACGGTCCTATTTCCAATTGGAAATTCCACCGATCAACCATCAACAACACAGGCCCTTTTTATATTAATTTCTTATTATATTATCGATTCTAAAATCCATTTTCAATCTTCCATATCCTTTCAAATCTCAATCTCGATTCTTGGAAGACACTTCCGACGTCATCATTTCTTTATTCGAGAAGATATCGCTTATTCCAATTTGAAAACATTTCTATATATTCATATATTCTTATTTCTATATTTTAGTGAATGTACTTTATTAACATTGGAAAAAAACATTTCCAATTATCATTTCTTACTTCTAGTTATCCCAAATCATTTCATTTTCTATACTTAGAAACCACCTCTGATTTACTTTGGAAAATGTTTCCAAGAACTTTTCATTTAGTTAAACCCATGTTACATAACAAACATCGTTGCTATACCTCAATTCATTAATTATTCATTTATTAATCGGATCCCTAACCAGTCTTCACTACCGAACCTTAACCATTCCTTAGTTAATTACGAAGTCAATCAAGTTGGGGTATAATTACCTCTCAGACATTAACTGAACAACATTCTCAACTTTGAAATAGTCAAAGCTCACAACTTCAAACAAAACATCGCTTATGCGACTCTCGGATTCAATCTAAGAAACCACTTCCTTTACGGAAAAACAATGATTATAACGGTAGCGTTATAATCGTTGTTTCCAAATATTTGATTTATAAGACATTTATTATAACGGCAGCGTTAAAATCGCTGTTTACATTTACAAAGCATTTATTATAATGACAGCGCTAAAATCGCTGTTTAGATTTACAAAACATTTATTATCACGATAGCGCTAAAATCGCTGTTTAGATTTATAAACGTTTATGATAACAGTAGCATTATACTCGCTCTTTAGATTTATAACGATAGCGTTATAATCATTGTTACCAAATGATTGGTATATAAAAATACAACTTGTATTTATTAATTCAATTAATAAGTAAATAAATAAATAAATTTGATTCAAAACGGAAAGTAAAAATAACCACTTTCCTAAATTCGATATAATCGAATTCCAATAAACAACTCTTTCTCCAATAATCTATATTCGATTATATTTTGAACTTCGGAATAAATCTTCTCATTCCAAGTTAACCCATTTCCCCTTATGATTATTTCCATTCGCCAAACATTTGCTTGCAATCGTTATTCATTTTCAAATATCAATATCTTTCCTTAATAGGAATCTAGACTTTTTAAAAAATTCTAATTTAAATAAATCTTAAACTATTTCAAAACATGGAATTGTATTTCCATAACTATAAAATTGAAATAATCACTTCTTAATATATTTCCTTTAAATTATAGTTCTATACTAAATAGAATTCAAATATCCTTTTGAACTAAACCATTATAATAAGATTTGACCTAATCAAAGTATAATTATAAACCCCTTGGATTTTATTTCAATTTTTTTTATATTTCGAACTTCAGAATAAAATCCAACGTTTCCTTTTGAAAATGATTTCCATTACCCTTATCATTCAAATTTATATTTGAATTCTCATTCCCAACCCAGATTTCTTTTATAGATGCTCTCATTTGCAAAATATCCGTTCTAAATGATTATTCACTTTAATCGTGAATAATATTTCTTTTTACATAATCAAATTCATTTGATTTAACCATATCAAATCCAAATTCCATTTATAACTTCTATTTACAATTGTTAATAGAAAATCTCATTATTAATTTCAAACACTTATAATCTCGTTTATAATTTACTTTATAATTTGCAAAGTTAAAATCTCATTTTAAATATTGGTTTCAAAACGATTTCCACTTTTTTGTATAAATTCAAAATTTGAATTTATAATTCAATTTATCCAATGATAAATAATTCGCTAAATTTATACTCTAGTTTATAAACGACTTCTTGATTCATCCATTTGAATAGGTTCCCATTTCCAACTCTATTTAAAATTATATTTCTATTTTTGGAAATAATTTTCCTTTTGAAGTCTCAAACTCCTTTTCTATTTTCGAAATATTTTACAGTATTTAAAATACCAAATTTCTAGGACCAGGGTAATTCAAACAAGGCATGATCAATCACCGATCAAATATCACATCATATATCAAAATAAATAAATAAATAAATAAAATGCTGAGGAATCTAGTGGGTTCCCTCCAACCTGTTTCCCTTCATCCACAGACATTAATGAACATCAATAACATTAATTTCACATAAATATGAAATATCATGGTGAAAAGAATTAATAATCGATTAGTGATATAACTATATCAACCACGCAACCAAACAACCATCACATAGTATAAAATTACTAAATATAAATTTAAATCTCATTTATATAAAAATATAAACGAGTCAGAGTTTTGTGAGGTTACACACCTAGTTTTGTAGTTAGCGATTCTGCTTTTATTTCTTTCTCAATCAAACATGCGTTTGATTTTCATTAAATTCTAGGAGCTATGTTTTTAGCCACGTTAAATCCACGATGCAGATTCCGGTGCTGCGGTCCCAATGTAACTTGTTGCATCAATTTTTGTTCATGAGTGAATGGTATAAGATGTTTACAAGTTCTTATTTAAATTCAATTAATTATCCAATCTTAATGGTGATTATTAAGGGTTAATTACCATTTTAAAATAAGTTAAACACGGTGTACCCTCATTCGTGCCTAGCAAAAAAGACCTGATGCTCCTCCTTTTTCTACACCAATAAAGTATCTTCCTTTTTCGTTCAAAATAGCCTACTACAAGTAAAACATGTATGCCATCCAAATCTTCATCTTCTTACATCTATGGCTCTCTATCATCAAGGACCATCATCCAACGAACGGTCATTACAAATCTCCATAAAAACTGTGTTATCTCCTATTTCAAATTGCTGAATTCACGATCCTCTCCATTTATACTCCATGAGACAGTAGAAAATAGGAACTGTCTTCACAACTTTCTTCATGCTTTACTGGAAAACAGCTGTCATTTCCGCTCCCCTTCTCCACGTATGTAATAACCCGGAAATCCGAGCCAATTAAATTTTTTTATTTTGGCTATTTTAGTGAATTTTGATTATTTAAAATAGAATATTTTAAATAATAACGACGAAAAATTTATTTTGAATAGAATTAGAACGTATATATTTATATACGTCGTCGTTAGAATATAAATATTTTTTTATAATTATAAAAGGAATTGAAAATGGTGCGGTAGTTCGATAATTCGATTTCAAATTTCAAGTGAATGTACCAGGTGCAAAATAAACCGGATTTTAGTGAAACCAAAAATATTTGAATCTAATTGAGAATATCTTTCCAACGAATCCGAAAAATTGAAATTTCATAACGGGGATAAAAAGTTATGCCCAGTTGAAAATTCAGAATAGTCGCTATGGAATTCTGGCCCTTAAAAATGGCCATTTTGCAAACGACCTCGGATTTCGACGAAAACACTTTTGTTGGATCCATGATGTCAAGTTATTGCTAGGTTTCAAAATTCATAATTTTTTGAATCAATATTTGAGCGTGGCAAAGGAAAACACGTTTGACCAGTTTCAGTTGATTTTAATCGACTGGAAAATGGTCATTTTTCAAACAGCCTCAGAATTTGACGAAACTAGTTTTGTTAGGACTGCATCGTCAATACGAAGCTAGAAAATATTTTTTTGGAATTTTTAGTGTCAGTATGTGGCCCCGGTAAATTGAAATGTACGTTTAAAATTCAATATAATGATTTAAATGTTAAATCTAACGAAAACTGATTGTAACAAGTGAATTGGCTTGCGGAACATATCCCATTGTGTTCGGAATATGGGTAATTAGCTAGGGGCGACAGTTGTTGAGCCTCGTTTGGAGTTCGTGTACAAAGTCAATTTTATAATAAAATATAATAAAATAAATATATATATAATATAAACCCTATTTACATTTGCCCCCCTTTCTTCTTTCAGAAAAGAAAATCGAAGCCCCTTTCTAAAAAGAACTCGTCGCTTCTCCCTCTTCCCTCCTCGTAAGCCGCCAACGCCTCCAGGCCGCCACCGTCACCACTGCCGCCGACGTTCGCTCCACTTCGGAGCTCCTCCGCCCTCGTCCCTCTCTTCCTTCATCCGTTCTATGTTGAAACCCCGCCCACCAGGAAGACCGACGCCGGAGCCCTAGTGCCGCCACCACCGGGCGGACGAACCACCCCACCCTAAGCCGCCAACACCCTCTACCGCAAACCCCCCCCCTTCTCCAATCCGCCGGGAACCCCTCGCACCACAGAAAAATTCGATTTTTACCTGAAAGCAAGGTGATTTTTTAACCTCATTTTTCATTATTTACTTATGTATTAGAAATGTGATTTTATTTTTAATTATATAACCTTGTTTAAGAATTGATTTTTATAAATGAATATAAAATTTATATTGATTTTGAATATGAGGTTAGCATTGATTTTAAATGAAGGAAAGTTTGGATTTTTGATAATGAAAGGATTAGATTTTAATAAGGTAAAAATAAGATTTTTAATAAGGTAAAAATACGATTTTTATATATATAAACACGATAAAAGGTTGTGGTTTTTGTCCATAAAAGGGTTTAGATTTGAAAACCATATAAAGGAATGATTTTTGTTTATATGAAAACGAATAGAAGTGATTTTTGAAAACAAAAAGGTGTGATTTTTAATGGAGTAAAAATATGATTTTTATATTATAGAAAGAATAAAAATATGATTTTTATATTATAAAAAGAATAAAAATATGATTTTTATATTATAGAAAGAATAAAAATATGATTTTTATATTATAAAAACAATAAAAATATGATTTTTATATTGGTGGAGGATTAAAAATATGATTTTTTAATGTATAGGACATCATATTAAAAATGTGATTTTAATATGAACAGCGTGGAGAAGACTACGTTGGAAGTACAGGCAAATCCAGACTGTTCTGAATTTCAGAAATTTCTATGGAGGAGTGGAACCCTTGGTGAGAACTTCTCACTTTTAATTTAATTTTCTAGTTAAAATATATACTAGGATGCAGACGGTGTGTAGTAGCACCCGACACCTGTCGTCCACAGACTATGGACGGCTTGTATGCTTGTTTATTTGATTTTGATGTGTAGTTGATTGTGTGATGTGAAATGAAATAAAATATTTATATAGTTAAAAATATTTTATAGTTGAAAATAGATTTTTTAACGTGTATTTAAAATGAAATGGATATAAACAAATCGAAGGATTTGTTTATATACACACATTTGACTGATATTGATTGGGATGATAAATTTTACACATCGCCCAACTGCACAAATAAAATCTGTGTTTGATTGTTTGAAACCCCACACGGGTATTGGGATGAGATGACGTACACTAATCCCAATAATTAGTTGTATGTCGATCGATTGATTGACAGGCTATTATAAGCGTTAAATATTTATATGTGATGCTTATGCAGTGTAGAATGCACTTTGGATGATGGTTGATTATTTGTCGTTGTTGATATATACATGCGTTGTATGGAAATCCATAGAAATAAAATCTATGGAAATTGATTGGGCCTCATTCCAGTTTTGAAATAGAAATATTTGAAATAGAAATATATGAAGCCGTCTTGATTAGATTGACGCCATTTTGACGCGAACGAGATTTATATCGATTTTATTCATTTTCAATGAATATTGAAAGAATTGAAATTCGAATTATATTGAAAATAATTGAAATTCGAATTAGATTGAATTGAATTGAATATAAAACGAATTCGAATTGAATTGAATATAAAGCGAATTCGAATTGAATTGAAAAGAAAATGAATTCAAATCAAATTAAAATCGATTTGAATTGAAATCAATTTGAAATGAATTTAAAACGAATTTATATTGAAAAATTCAATTTTGATTAGAAATTGAATATGAAGTTTAAATCGTTTTCAAACGAATTTAAAACGATTTATAAAATACGTTTTAAAAGGAAATTGACGTAATATATATATAATATATATATTATATATATAATGGCCTGAATAGAATGGGCCACGCCGCGGCAGTTCGCGAATTTCGACCATTGACTTCGAATGGATATTGCAGGAGATCCGACCATCGGATTCTCCTAAAACCGGAACCGTTGGGTTCGTACCGAAAAGAGCTTTCTAGCGAATATTAGTAATCTGAGATCTAACGGTTGGATTTGGAATTATGTCCAAATCAAATTTGGAAAAGGTCGGTGTAAGTACAGTTCGATGGCCGTTGATGGAAATCTACTGTACGGGCCTTGATAAAATTATTAAAAATAGTAATAATTTGTGTAAAATCATAAGAAATGATTTGTGAAGAATTGGGATGAAAAACTCCATATTTGAAAAGATAAAAATAGATTTTTATTGAAATGAACTAGTTTTAAACTAGAATTATAATTCTATTTATTTTTAAATAAATAAATTGAATTTGAAAAGGGTTTTAAAAGTAACCAGAATTTCCAATAATTGAATTGGAATGGATTTGAATCGAAATTGTCTTTGGAATATTTCGAAGTTGGATTTCGTGATTATACAAATGTTGTTATGGAAATTTGAGAGATATATATATATATATATCGTTATTCCCAATACGATATTTGTTGGTCGTAGAATTTGATATTGAATATAAGCCGATATATTTTCTATTCAGAGCCTTGTATTTAATATCAAATGTGATTTGGGTTTGTCGTGAATGGTGTCTTCAGTAACACTGTTCTTAAGCCCAGTTGAGAAAAAAGATTAAATCCTTTTATTTAGATTTAATGAAGTGTACCAATTAAATGATATTTAATTGGAATTGAATTGGTATTGATTTTTGGGTTCATTGTGAACAGTGTTTTAAATAACACTTGTTCTTTAACCTGATAATTAATAAAATGTGATTTTGGGTTGTCGTGAACGGTATCTTCAATAATACTGTTCTTAGGCCCAAAGGAGATAAGAAAATCAGAAACTAACTGGAGATTAGTTAAGTTGAATGATTACCGGGGTATTGATCTGATGTTGGTTTCAGCCTTCAGGGTTAATACTTAGGGAATTGCTCACTTGCTAATTTACGGTTAGAGACTGATTGAAATGGAATGTGATTTTGGGTTTATCGTGAACCGTGTTTTAAATGACATTGATTCTTTAACCCAGTCAAAGATTAAAACTAAGTGGAGTTTTAATGAATCTTTAATTAGATTGAAAAGATCGAGAATGGAGCATCACCAGTTTTGCTCCAGGCGATAGTTAAATCTTTAATTAGATTTGAACGTGAAATGGTAATTGAATTTACCGATAACACCGTGGTGTTAGATATGAAGTATTACCGATTTTACTTCATGGGATGAATAGGTTGGGATTGGGAAATAAAATAAATGATCACTTCGGTGTGGTTCGCTAATCCCAACTAGTTTGAATTGATATTCAAAAGTAGATTAAAGAATAAATTTAAAGGATTTATCTTTGATAAAATTAATGGGAATCTTTCCCTAAGAATGTGAAATTTAGAAACCAACTGTAGGTTAGCTAAGATGAGTGGTTTCCTAGGTATTGATCTGATGTTGGTTTCAGCCTTCGGGGTTAATATTTGGGGAATTATTCTCTTGATTAATTTACGGTTAGCGACTGATGAACTGGAATGAGGCGTATGTTGTGTTTGTGCAACACATATTTATTATATACGCGAGTTATTCAGAAAGGCCGGGTTTATCCCATTCTGAATAACTAATACGACGATAAGTCAAAGGTGAAGACGGTGGTTGAAGACCGGTGGTCTTCACGTCGTTTGGATAATTACTGATGATCTTGATTAGGATGTACAACCAAGAGGAGGGAATCAGTTGGTGGTCGTCCAGACGTACTTGGAGATCGATGGATATGCGGGGTACTAGGTGCCTCCGGTTTCGTTCAGACCCAGAACGAACTTGTAAATGGACTGTGTGTCTGACATTGAATTTCAGTCTGTGTGATTGATTTCTAATAAATATATATCTGTTTGGCGGCGGAGAATTTATTCTCTTGCTTAACGCCCTTCTCTGAGACGTACGAGCTTAGGGGTTATATATTGATGGATATCAAACGCATGGAGTGAATTGCCTGTGTAGAATGCCTAAATGGCAATTGTTCAGGGCTTCTGTTGAAAAGCAGAGTCTTGTGGTTGATGATCAAAGCACGGGCAGTGTGGCATAGCTTTGTGTAACGTTGATTCGCGAGCCTCACACCCCGGTTGTGAACCAGAAACGGGAGAGGGCCTCAGGGAGGACATGCGTTTCCTTCTAGCTAGAAGTGGCGTCAGTGGTTTTACACGCCCTGACGAGTTTGACTTATGTGGTTGTTGTTGTTGCGAGGCGCCTCGGATATATCGGTGACTATGTGAAGCCGATGGAGCCATTCGTTGGCTCATTTACGCCCCAAAAGGTGGGGAAACGCAGTGTTCAGGCATTTTAATTCACATCGGTGGACCGGCCCTGACGATCCAAGGGCTCACCTGTGTCTGGTTCCTGAGGCTCTGGCTAGACAGTCTCGAATCGGTAGAGGACTATCTTTTGCCTTGGTTCATAGACGGAAATCCAATTCCCAGTACGTGATAATTCGGTTTTGATTGTAGAGCCTAGCATGGCGACATAGTGGGATGGGGCACTCATGCCGTCTATGATTGATATTTATGATTGTATACAAAATCAGAAACTAACTGGAAACAAGCTAAGATGGGAGGTTTCCTGGGTATTAGTCTGATGTTGGTTTCGGCCTTCGGGGTTAATACTTAGGGAATCGTTCTCTTACTAATTTACGGTTAGAGTCTGATTAAGAATTAAAACATGAAATTTAGCGTATCAAGCATTCTTTGGCTATTATAAGGTGAAAACCCTATCCTCCGGCTTGCGTTGCATTGTGTGATGGGACATGGGTCTTATAATAGATTCATTTTTCTTTATTTAGCATTGCGCTGTTGTTTTATGCACTGGTGTTCTTGGGAGGAAACCCGTTCCGTGTTATACGGCATGGTCCCTTGATTTACCTAACTTTAAAATAAAGATTAATAACTGTTTTAGTTCTCACACCAGTCACATGACTGACCAGGAGTTTATTGTTTTAACCTAAACTCTAGGTGCCCATATTTTGACACGGGCAGCTAGTAGTTTTGGTTTTGCAGATTTATATTCACAGGATCCTGATTTACAGCTGGAATGATATCCGGAAAGCTCTGTATCCGTATATCTCTTCTAGTTGTGTATTGTATTATTTTCCGCTGCTATGTAATGTATTGTAATCTCTGATATTTATCGAATGTGTAATATTAATTTATACTCTGTATATTCTTGTATTTTGATGAATTGTTGTAATATACAATGAAACGTTCTTCCATCTGCGTTCTGTTGTGGCTTGTTCTCAACTCAATCCGGGATTTCCCGTAAGGGGGATTTCAGGTCGTTTCATCGTGGCATCAGAGATTTGGTTTGCAGAGCTCGGAGAACAAGACACATTAAAACCATACGAAAGAATTCATCAGAAACTGGAGTAGTAATATCCAACGGGAATGACTCATTAGAGATGGGATCAGTAGTATCCTAGAACGAGTGTGAAGAGTAGTGTTTTGAAAAATAAAATTGAATACAAGTTTTGTTTTGAAAATTTAATTCAATAATTCGTATTTGAATATTTATTTATATTGATTTGGACTGTCAGGTATATAGAGATTTTAATATACGTCTGATCCACGTGTATTAGAAGCCTCCAATATACTGGATGGATATAGAGTCACACTCTAGTCGCCCGGAGATGATTTTGATGATTGTAGCTACATCATCAGAATTATTATTCGAGTTTCGAAAGTGGGATTTCTATATTTCCTATTGACTGGTGTGAGAACCAAAATTAGATAGGATATATTGTTGTGAATTGGCATCAAAAACATGATTTTTGACTATATATCAAAGTTATGAATTTGAAAAGCTAATCAACTAATTGATTGATGGTTGTGTTGTTTGATTACTGGTTGATTAGTTAAAATGTTGAACCTTTAGCCAAATTGAACTTAATGTTGAATTGTATTGAAAATTAGTCGTATTTGCATGCATATACATGTACTTACATTGAACAGGTCATAGCAAAGAGGCTAGAGCAGAAGAATAAAATTTTTTGCCCAACAAATAGGTACATGTTTACCATAATTTACTGTTTTGTTTGGGTGATGATGATTTTATGAGCCGATTGGCTAGCCGCTTGGATTTTTGTTTTTCTTTTGGATTGAAGAAGGCCATGGGAGGCTATATGAAATATCCCGAAGTCCCCAGTGTAGGGGAGGTTATGGCGAAATTTTTCGAAAATTTAGAGTGTTAGCCAAATTTTTGAAAAATTTGAAAAGTTCTTAGAAACTGAAAAGTTGAAGAACTTAAGCCGTAAAGAAAATACTGCAAGTTGAGTTGATTAGTTAAACAACTTTCGGCTTCGTTCCTTTTCGGGGACGAAAAGTTTTAAGTGGGGGAGATTGTAATAACCCGGAAATCCGAGCCAATTAAAATTTTTTATTTTGGCTATTTTAGCGAATTTTAATTATTTAAAATAGATTATTTTAAATAATAATGACGAAAAATTTATTTTGAATAGAATTAGAACGTATATATTTATATACGTCGTCGTTAGAATATAAATATTTATTTATAATTATAAAAGAAATTGAAAATCGCGCGGTAGTTCGTTAATTCGATTTCAAATTTCAATTGAATGTACCGGGTGCAAAATAATCCGGATTTTAGCGAAACCAAAAATATTTGAATCTAATTGAGAATATCTTTACAACGAATCCGAAAAATTGAAATTTCATAGTGGGGATAAAAAGTTATGCCCAGTTGAAAATTCAGAATAGTCGCTATGGAATTCTGGCCCTTAAAAATGGCCATTTTGCAAACGACCTCGGATTTCAATGAAACCACTTTTGTTGGATCCGTGATGTCAAGTTATTGCTAGGTTTCAAAATTCATAATTTTTCGAATCAATATGTGAGCGTGGCAAAGGAAAACGCGTTTGACCAGTTTCAGTTGATTTTAATCGACTGGAAAATAGTCATATTTCAAACAGTCTCAGAATTTGACGAAACTAGTTTTGTTAGGACCGTATCGTCAATACGAAGCTAGAAAATATTTTTCTGGAATTTTTAGGGTCAGTATGTGGCCCCGGTAAATTGAAATGTACGTTTAAAATTCAATATAATGATTTAAATGTTAAATCTAACGAAAACTGATCGAAACAAGCGAATTGACTTGCGAAACATATCCCATTGTGTTCGGAATAGGGGTAATTAGCTAGGGGCGACAGTCGTTGAGCCTCGTTTGGAGTTCGTGTACAAAGTCAACTTATAATAAAATATAATACAATAAATATATATAATATAAACCCTATTTACATATGCCCCCTTTCTTCTTTCAGAAAAGAAAATCGAAGCCCCTTTCTAAAAAGAACCTGTCGCTTCTCCCTCTTCCCTCCTCGCAAGCCGCTAGCGCCTCCAGGCCGCCACCGTCACCACTACCGCCGACGTTCGCCCCACTCCGGAGCTCCTCCGCCCTCGTCCCTCTCTTCCTTCCTCCGTTCTATGTTGAAACCACACCTACCAGGAAGACCGACGCCGAAGCCCTAGTGCTGCCACCACCAAGCGGACGAACCACCCCGCCCTGAGCCGCCAACACCCTCTACCGCAACCCCCCTTCTCCAATCCGCCTGGAACCCCTCGCACCACAGAAAAATTCGATTTTTACCTGAAAGCAAGGTGAGTTTTTAACTTCATTTTTCTTTATTTACTTATGTATTAGAAATGTGATTTTATTTTTAATTATAAAACCTTGTTTAAGAAGTGATTTTTATAAATGAATATAAAATTTATATTGATTTTGAATATGAGGTTAGCATTGATTTTAAATATAGAAAAGTTTGGAATTTTGATAATGAAAGGATTAGGTTTTAATAAGGTAAAAATACGATTTTTAATAAGGTTAAAAATACGATTTTTATATATATGAACACGACAAAAGGTTGTGGTTTTTGTCCATAAAAGGGTTTAGATTTGAAAACCATATAAAGGAATGATTTTTGTTTATATGAAAACGAATAGAAGTGATTTTTGAAAACAAAAAGGAGTGATATTTAATGGAGTAAAAATATGATTTTTATATTATACAAAGAATAGAAATATGATTTTTATATTACAGAAGGAATAAAAATATGATTTTTATATTATAGAAAGAATAAAAATATGATTTTTATATTGGTAGAGGATTAAAAATATGATTTTTAATGTATAGGACATCATATTAAAAATGTGATTTTAATATGAACAGCGTGGAGAAGACTACGTTGGAAGTACGGGCAAATCCAGACTGTTCTGAATTTCAGAAATTTCTATGGAGGAGTGGAACCCTCGGTGAGAACTTCTCACTTTTAATTTAATTTTCTAGTTAAAATATATACTAGGATGCAGACGGTGTTTAGTAGCACCCGACACCCGTCGTCCACAGACCATGGACGGCTTGTATGCTTGTTTGTTTGATTTTGATGTGTAGTTGATTGTGTGATGTGATGTGAAATGAAATAAAATATTTATATAGTTAAAAATATTTTATAGTTGAAAATAGAATTTTTAACGTGTATTTAAAATGAATTGAATATAAACAAATCGAAGGATTTGTTTATATACACACATTTGACTGATATTGATTGGGACGATAAATTTCACACATCGCCCAACTGGACAAATAAAATCTGTGTTTGATTGTTTGAAACCCCACATGGGTATTGGGATGAGATGACATACACTAATCCCGATAATTAGTTGTATGCCAATCAATTGATTGACAGGCTGTTATAAGCGTTAAATATTTATATTTGATGCTTATACAGTGTAGAATGCACTTTGGATCATGGTTGATTATTTGTCGTTGTTGATATATACATGCGTTGTACGGAAATCCATAGAAATAAAATCTATGGAAATTGATTGGGCCTCATTCTAGTTTTGAAATAGAAATATTTGAAATAGAAATATTTGAAGTAGAAATATATGAAGCTATGTCGATTAGATTGACGCCATTTTGACGCGAACGAGATTTATATCGATTTTATTCATTTTTCAATGAATATTGAAAGAATTGAAATTCGAATTATATTGAAAAGAAATGAAATTCGAATTAGATTGAATTGAATTGAATATAAAACGAATTCGAATTGAATTGAATATAAAGCGAAGTCGAATTGAATTGAAAAGAAAATGAATTCAAATCAAATTAAAATCGATTTGAATTGAAATCAATTTGAAATGATTTTAAAACGAATTTATATTGAAAAATTCAATTTTGATTAGAAATTGAATATGAAGTTGAAATCGTTTTGAAAACGAATTTAATACGATTTATAAAATACGTTTTAAAAGGAAATCGACGAAATATATATAATATATATTATATATATATAATGGCCTGAATAAAACGCGCCGCGCCGCGGTAGTTCGCGAATTTCGACCATTGACTTCGAATGGATATTGCGGGAGATCCGACCATCGGATTCTCCTAAAACTGGAACTGTTGGGTTCGTATCGAAAAGAGATTTCTAGCAAATATTAGAAATCTGAGATCTAACGGTTGGATTTGGAATTATGTCCAAATCAAATTTGGAAAAGGTCGCTGTAAATATAGTTCGATGGCTGTTGATGGAAATCGACTGTACGGGCCTTGATAAAATTATTAAAAATAGTAATAATTTGTGTAAAATCATAAGAAATGATTTGTGAAGAATTGGGATGAAAAACTCAATATTTGAAAAGATAAAAATAGATTTTATCGAAATGAACTAGTTTTGAACTAGAATTATAATTCTATTTATTTTTATATAAATAAATTGAATTCGAAAAGGGTTTTAAAAGTAACCAGAATTTCCAATAATTGAATTGGAATGGATTTGAATCGAAATTGTCTTTGGAATATTTCGATGTTGGATTTCGTGATTATACAGATGTTGTTATGGAAATTTGAAAGATATATATATATATATATATATATATATATATATCGTTATTCCCAATACGATATTTGTTGGTCGTAGAATTTGATATTGAATATAAGCCGATATATTTTCTATTCAGAGCCTTGTATTTAATATCAAATGTGATTTGGTTTTGTCGTAAATGGTGTCTTCAGTAAAACTGTTCTTAAGCCCAGTTGAGAAAAAAGATTAAATCTTTTTATTTAGATTTAATGAAGTGTACCAATTAAATGATATTTAATTGGAATTGAATTGGTCTTGATTTTTGGGTTCATCGTGAACCGTGTTTTAAATAACACTTGTTCTTTAACCCGATAATTAATAAAATGTGATTTTGGGTTGTCGTGAACGGTATCTTCAATAATACTGTTCTTAGGCCCAAAGGAGATAAGAAAATCAGAAACTAACTGGAGATTAGTTAAGTTGAATGATTTCGGGGGTATTGATCTGATGTTGGTTTCGGCCTTCGGGGTTAATACTTAGGGAATTGCTCACTTGCTAATTTACGGTTAGGGACTGATTGAAATGGAATGTGATTTTGGGTTTATCATGAACCGTGTTTTAAATGACATTGATTCTTTAACCCAGTCAAAGATTAAAACTAAGTGGAGTTTTAATGAATCTTTAATTAGATTGAAAAGATCGAGAATGGAGCATCACCAGTTTTGCTCCAGGCGATAGTTAAATCTTTAATTAGATTTGAACGTGAAATGGTAATTGCCGATAACACCATGGTGTTAGATATGAAGTATTACCAGTTTTACTTCATAGGATGAATAGGTTGGGATTGGGAAATAAAATAAATGATCACTTCGGTGTGGTTCGCTAATCTCGACTAGTTTGAATTAATATTCAAAAGTCGATTAAAGAATGAATTTAAAGGATTTATCTTTGATAAAAATAATGGGAACCTTTCCCTAAGAATGTGAAATTTAGAAACTAACTGTAGGTTGGCTAAGATGAGTGGTTTCCTGGGTATTGATTTGATGTTGGTTTCGGCCTTCGGGGTTAATATTTGGGGAATTATTCTCTTGATTAATTTACGGTTAGCGACTGATGAAATGGAATGAGGCGTATGTTGTGTTTGTGTAACACGTATTTATTATATACGCGAGTTATTCAGAAAGGCCGGGTTTATCCCATTCTGAATAACTACAACGACGATAAGTCAAAGGTGAAGACGGTGGTTGAAGACCGGTGGTCTTCACGTCGTTTGGATAATTACTGATGATCTTGATTGGGACGTAAATCCAAGAGGAGGGAATCAGTTGGTGGTCGTCCAGATGTACTTGGAGATCGATGGATATGCGGGGTACTAGGTGCCTCCGGTTTCGTTCAGACCTAAAACGAAGTTGTAAAAGGACTGTGTGTCTGACATTGGATTTCAGTCTGTGTGATTGATTTCTATTAAATATATATCTGTTTGGCGGTGGAGAATTTATTCTCTTGCTTAACGCCCTTCTCTGAGACGTACGAGCTTAGGGGTTTATATATTGATGGGTATCAAATGCATGGAGTGAATTTCCTGTGTAGCATGCCTAAATGGCAATTGATCAGGGCTTCTGTTGAAAAGCAGAGTCTTGTGGTTGATGATCAAAGCACGACCTGTGTGGCATAGCTTTGTGTAACGTTGATTCGCGAGCCTCACACCCCGGTTGTGAACCAGAAACGGGAGAGGAAATCAGGGAGGACATGCGTTTCCTTCTAGCTAGAAGTGGCGTCAGTGGTTTTACATGCCCTGACAAGTTTGACTTATGTGGTTGTTGTTGTTGCGAGGTGCCTCGGATATATATGTGACTATGTGAAGCCGATGGAGCCATTCGTTGGCTCATTTACGCCCCAAAGGGTGGGGAAACGCAGTGTTCAGGCATTTTAATCCACATCGGTGGACCGACCCTAACGATCCAAGGGCTCACCTATGTCTGGGTCCTAAGGCTCGGGCTAGACAGTCTCGAATCGGTAGACGACTATCTTTTGCCTCGGTTCACAGACAGAAATCCAATTCCCAATACGTGATAATTCGGTTTTGATTGTAGAGCCTAGTATGGCGACATAGTGGGATGGGGCACTCATGCCGTCTATGATTGATATTTATGATTGTATATAAAATCAGAAACTAACTGGAAACGAGCTAAGATGGGTGGTTTCCTGGGTATTAGTCTTGAAAGAACCCGTAACTTCCCCGTGAAGGAAAGCACGAATACTTTTGAGAACAACACACAAAAGGACGCATACGAAAGAACATTTCATTGTTATTACAACAATTCCATCAGATACGAGAATATACAGAGTATAAATGAATAAATTACATTCGACAATTATCAGAGAGTACAATAAATTACATAGCAGCGGAAAAATATACAAAAACACAACTAGAAGTGATACACGGATACAGAGCTTTCCGAGCATCGTTCCAGCTGTAAATCAGGACCCTGTGAATATAAATCTGCAAAACCAAAACTACTAGCTGCCCGTGCGGAAAATAGGGGCACCCAGAGTTTAGGTTAAAACAATAAACTTCAGGTCAGTCATGGGACTGGTGTGAGAACTAAAATAGTTATTCAAAACTTTACTTAAAGATAGTAATTCAAGGGACCACGCCGTATAACACGGAACGGGTTTCCTCCCAAGAATACTAGTGCATATAACAAAACAGCGCAATGCTCTTTCGAAAAATGAAGCTACTATAAGACCCAGGTCCCATCACACAATGCAACGCAAGCCGGAGGATAGGGTTTTCCCTTATAATAGCCAAACATGCTTGGTACGTTTAAAACAAATCATTTGATACTATAATAAGTGTATAGTGTCAAAACAATTTCAATCATAAATATCAATCATAGACGGCATGGGTACCATATATCATGTCGCCATACTAGTTCTACAACTAAAACCGCAATATCACGTATTGGAAATTGGATTTCCGTCATGAGCCGAGGCAAGGGGCAAGCTCCTCTCCGCGTTCGAGACACTCTAGCAAATGTCCCAGGACCCCACTATGATCCTTTGGAACCTCCAAGGCCGGTCCTCTCTTACTTTTGAGGATTGGCAATTCCTGAACACACGTTTCCCGGTCCTTACAGACCTATATCCGAGGCGCCTCGTATCCAACAACCACACAGGTGAAAAGTATATAAATGTCAGGGCTGGTAGGTCACTGACACCACCCTAGCTAGAAAGAAACGTCGTGCACTCCTTGGGTCCGTATCCCGTTTTTGACTCATACCGAGGTGTGAGGCTCGCGAATCCACGTTATACACAAAGCTATGCCACACAGGCCGTGCTTTGATCATCAACCACAAGACTTTGCTTTTCAACAGAAGCCTTGATCAATTGCCACTTACGCATGCCACACAGGCAATTCACTCCATGCGCTTGATATCCATCAATATATAACCCCTGAGCTCGTACGTCTCAGAGAAGGGCGTTAAGCAAGAGAATAAATTCTCCGCCGCCAAACAGATATATATTTAATAGAGATCAATCACACGGACTAAAATCCAATGTCAGACACACAGTCCATTTACTAGTCCGTTCTGGGTCTGAACGAAACCGGAGGCACTTTCCTCGCATATCCATCGATCTCCAAGTACGTCTGGACGATCACCGACTGTTTCCCTCATCTTGGGTGTACAGCCTAATCAAGATCATCAGTAATCACCCAAACGATGTGAAGACTTCCGGTCTTCAACCACCGTCTTCATCTTCGACATCTCGTCGAATCGGTTATTCAGAATGGGTATAAACCCGGCCTTTCTGAATAACCCACGTATATAATAAACGAATGTTACACAAACACAACAAACGCCTCATTCCAATTCAGAATATTCCTTTATTCACAAAATCACATTCTTAGGGAAAGGTTCCCATTAATTTTATCAAAGATAAATTCTTCTAAATTTATTCTTTAATCTTCCTTTGGATATCATCTCAAACTAGTCGGGATTAACGAACCACACCGAAGTAATTATTTAGTTTATTTCCCAATCCCAAACTATATATCCCATGGAGCAAAACTGGCGATACTCCATATCTAACACCACGGTGTTATCGGTAAAATTAATTACCATTTCACGTTCAAATCTAATTAAAGATTTAACTATCGCTTTGGAGCAAAACTGGTGGTACTCCATTCTCGATCACCTTTCAGATTTGATAATTTAAATTATCAATTCACATTTTAATCTAATTAAAGATTCATTAAAACTCCACTTAGTTTTAATCTTCTCAAAAATCAATATTCTGCCTTTAACTGGGTTAAAGAACCAATGTCATCAAAAACACGATTCACGACAAACCAAATCACATTTGATATTAAATACAAGGCTCTGAATAGAAAATATATCGACTTATATTCAATATCAAATTCTGAAACTAACAAATATCGTATTGGAAATAACGATATATAATATATCTTTCAAATTTCCATTACAAAATCTGTATAGTCACGAAATCCAACATCGAAATATCCCGAAGATAATTTCGATTCAACTCCAGTTCAATCCACGTATTGGAAATTATCGATTATTTTCAAAATCACTTTCAAATTCAATTTATTTATTTCAAAAATAAATTGATTTTAATTCTAGTTCAAAACTAGTTCATTTCGATAAAAATCTATTTTTACCTTTTCAAATGTGGAATTTTCCAGCCCAGTTCTTTCCAATTCACATATTATAATTTTATACAAATTATAGATATTTTTAATAATTTTATCAAGGCCCGTACAGTCGATTTCCATCAATGGCCATCGAACTGCACTTACAGCGACCTTTTTCGAATTTGATTTGGACATAATTCCAAATCCAACCGTTAGATTTCACATTTCTAACATTCATTGGAAATCTCTTTTCGATACGAACCCAACGGTTCCGTTTTTAGGAGAATCCGACGGTCGGATCTCCCGCAACGTCAATTCGAAGTTAATGGTCGAAATTCACGAACTGCCGCGGCGCGGCGCGTTCTATTCAGGCCATTATATATATATAATATATATATATATATATATATATTATATATATTATCGTCGATTTCCTTTTAAAACGTATTTTATAAATCGTTTTAAATTCGTTTTCAAAACCTTTTCAACTTTCTTTTCAATTCAAATCAAAATTGAATTCTTCTTTATAAATTCGTTTCAAAATTCATTTCTATTCAATTCAAATTTTAATTCAATTTGAATTCATTTCAATTCACTTTCAATTCAATTTGAAATCGTTTTCAATTCATTTCATTTCGAAATCGTTTTCAATTCAATTCATTTCGAAATCGTTTTCAATTCAATTCATTTCGAAATCGTTTTCAATTCAATTCATTTCGAAATCGTTTTCAATTCAATTCATTTCGAAATCGTTTTCAATTCAATTCATTTCGAAATCGTTTTCAATTCAATTCATTTCGAAATCGTTTTCAATTCAATTCATTTCGAAATCGTTTTCAATTCAATTCATTTCGAAATCGTTTTCAATTCAATTCATTTCGAAATCGTTTTCAATTCAATTCATTTCGAAATCGTTTTCAATTCAATTCATTTCGAAATCGTTTTCAATCCAATTCATTTCGAAATCGTTTTCAATTCAATTCATTTCGAAATATTCGATTTCGAAATCACTTTTCAATATTCATTATAAAACGAATAAAATCGATATAAACATCGTTCGCGTCAAAATAACGCATCTCTAATCAACACGGCTTTATATTTCAATAATTCGTTATTCTATTCAACAAATGAATATTTGTTCTATTCAACACATGAATCTATATTTCTTTCAACACACGACTAATCTCAACACATGAGTACTGTCAACACCTCACTATTTTTGTTATGTAAAATATTTTATAAAACTATGGTATCTATCGTTTGATTTTTAATTAGACTTCTACTGGGAAGTAGTTCTAATTTTAAATATGATAAAGATGTAAATTTTTATTATATAAAATATTTCACTCAACACATGAACATCGTCAACACATGACTATTTTTATATTCAACACATGAATTTTCTTTTCTAATACTCATTATTTTCCCGATTGGAATGAGGCCCAATCAATCACCATATAATGTTAATTATATGGATTCCATACAACACATGTATATAATAGCATTGAAAAATAATCAATCATCAACCAAAGTGCACTACACTGTATAAGCATCAAATATAGATATCTGACGCTTATAACAGTCTGTCAATCGACCGATCGACATATTTAATCAATCAGAATGAGTGAACATCAAATTTCATCCCAACACCCGTGTGGGGTTTCAAAACAATCAAACACAGATTTTATTTGTGCAGTTGGGCGATGTGTAAAATTTATCGACCCAATCAATATCAGTCAAATCAGTGTATATAAACAAATCGGCCGATTTGTTTATAAATATTTATTTATTCACTTTCACGTTAAAAATTATATTTTTAACGATAAAATATTCTATTTCAACACATGAATTTCTATTCATTTCATTTACACAATAAAAATTATATTTTTATTCTTCTAACATATTTTAGAAAATTTCGGCGGCATAACGGCACGATACTAGAAACGGGACAAGGCCTAGCCTTATCCCTGGTCTAGTGAAGGCCCACGCCATTCACTCATCAATCAAATCTATTTCAATTCACCAAACATTTCAATTCAACCCAAATAATCTATCCAACTACACAACCAAACAATTTTACAAACAAGCCATCCATGGTCTGTGGATGACGGGTGTCGGGTGCCACTAAGCACCGTCTACATCCTAGTATATATATATAACTAGAAAAAGAGAATTTAGAGTGAGAAGTTCTCACCTATAGCTATCCTAGCTCCTCGGCACTTCATTGATAGAAATCTTCATCGCTATCGCCTTTTGTCACTTCGTTGCCCGTAATCACTATATACACAAAAATCACATTTTTATATTTTGACGCCTTTAAAATAAAAATCACATTTTTATTTGTTCACTTTCAATTTAAAAATCATATTTTTATCACGCTATTTTCTATATAAAGATTTCGCCTTTTTAAATTTAAAGATTTCACCTTTAAAAAAAAATCATCACTTTATCTCAACGTATATAAAATAAAAATCAGATTTTTATTTCGTTACATACACAAAGATGATATTTTTATATTCTCTATCCTATAAAGATTATATTTTTAATACTTTAAAAAATATAAAAATCATATTTTTAATTCCACAATATAAAAGATTACATTTTTATCACTTTACAACATAAAGTAAAAATTAGTTTTAAAGTAAATAAAAAAAAAACAGTTTTAAAAATAAAGAAAATTCAGTTTTAAAAATAAATAAAAAAAAATCAGTTTTAAAATAATTAAAAAAAAACAGTTTTAAACATATATAAAAAAAGAAGAAAAATCTGTAAACTTACAGGGGAAACTTGCGGCTGAAGATTAGGGCAGGGGGGGGGGGGTCGGGTGGTTCACGCGGTCGAAGGGGAAGAGGTACGATGGGGGAGGAGAGGGAGTTGGAGGGGAGGGGCGAGGTCTCGATGGACGGCGGCGGCTCTGGGGGGGGGGGGGGGTGCGGCGCGTCCTTGGTGGGTGTCTGGGCGGTTTTGTGTATGGGGAGTCGCGGGTTCAGCGAGGAGGAGAAGGGGAGGTGGAGGAAGCGGGGGCCACGACCTAGTGGCGCGCGCGGCAGGGGGGGTCGCGGCGGTGGTCGATGCCGCGCCTCCCTCCCGTCGATCGCTTCAATTCTTTTTTTTTTTTTCCATTTTTCTGATTTGATTTCTAGGGGGGGGGCCTGGTTAAGGAGAAAAAGGGGGTTTTAATATTTTTTTTTTATATTTTATTATTTAATTATTTTAAATTCAAAGAAGTTGACTTTTACATACGACCTCTAAACGAGGCCCACCGCCTGTCGTCCATAGCGTTTTACCCCCATTCCGAACACAATGGGATATGTACCGCAAGTTGATTCGACTGTTTGAATTAGTTTCCGTTTAATTTGCATTTAAATCACTATATTGAATTTAAACGCGCATTTCAAATTACCGGGGTCACATACTAACTTTAAAAATCCCAGAAAAATATTTTCTAGCTTCGTATTGACGATACGGTCCTAACAAAATTAGTTTCGTCGAATTCTGAGACCGTTGGAAAAATGACCAATTTCCAGTCGATTAAAATCAACTGAAACCGGTCAAACGCGTTTTCCTTTGCCATGCTCACATATTGATTCGAAAAATTATGAAATTTGAAACCTAGCAATAATTTAACACCACGGACCCAACAAAAGTGGTTTCGTCGAAATCCGAGGTCATTTGCAAAATGTCCATTTTTAAGGGCCTGAATTCCATAGCGACAATTCAGAATTTTCAACTGGACATATCTTTAGATTCTCGCTACGAAATTTTGATTTGTCAGATTCGTTAGAAAGATATTCACTATTAGATCCTAATGTTTTTGGTTTCAATAAAATCCAGATTGTTTTGCACCCGGTACATCCAATTGAAGTTTGAAATCGAATTATCGAACTACCGCGCCATTTTCAATTCCTTTTATAATTATATATAATTATTTATATTCTAACGACGACATATATAAATATATACGTCGAATTATATTCAAAATAAATTTTCTCGTCGATATTATTTAAAATAATTCATTTTAAATAATCAAAATTCGCTAAAATCGCTAAAATAAAAATTTCAAACTGGCTCGCATTTTCGGGTTATTACAAGTCTGATGTTGGTTTCGGCCTTCGGGGTTAATACTTAAGGAATCGTTCTCTTACTAATTTACGGTTGGAGTCTGATTAAGAATTAAAAACATGAAATTTAGCGTATCAAGCATTCTTTGGCTATTATAAGGTAAAAACCCTATCCTCCGGCTTGCGTTGCATTGTGTGATGGGACCTGGGTCTTATAATAGCTTCATTTTTCTTTATTTAGCATTGCGCTGTTGTTTTATGCACTGGTGTTCTTGGGAGGAAACCCGTTCTGTGTTATACGGCGCGGTCCCTTGATTTACCTAACTTTAAAATAAAGATTAATAACTGTTTTAGTTCTCACACCAGTCACATGACTGACCCGGAGTTTATTGTTTTAACCTAAACTCTAGGTGCCCTTATTTTGACACGGGCAGCTAGTAGTTTTGGTTTTGTAGATTTATATTCACAGGATCCTGATTTACAGCTGGAATGATATCCGGAAAGCTCGGTATCCGTATATCTCTTCTAGTTGTGTATCGTATTATTTTCCGCTGCTATGTACTGTATTGTAATCTCTGATATTTATCGAATGTGTAATATTGATTTATACTCTGCATATTCTTGTATTCTGATGAATTGTTGTAATATACAATGAAATGTTCTTCCGTCAGCGTTCTTTTGTGGCTTGTTCTTTACTCAATCCGGGATTTCCCGTAAGGGGGATTTCGGGTCGTTTCAACGTATCTCCTTGACTAACAAACCACAAATCATCAACGACTACCCCTTAGTTAATTACGAATTTAATAGTACCCTCCTTTCCTAATCCCCTAACGACAGACCAAGCCACCCCCTAACCATTGATTTCTCCTTAACGAAATAAAATATTGGAACTGCAACTTCGGCCCTCCCATGGCCGTGACAATCATCCATCCATTCTTCATTTCTAATCCCTTAAAAATCCAAATAAAAATCATCCCAATTCTTATCTCCTCGAGCTCATCCACCTTGACTTCTTCATGCCACGCCGGAGTTCCCCCATTATAACGCGTCTTCGACCTCAATAACAAGCTATAGCAAAGGTAGCAAATTTATTTTAAAGAATCCACATAAGAATTTCAGGACCAATGCCAATTACCTCCAATGACGCAAATACAAATTCGAAACAGCTCAAAGGTGCATCAATTTCAAGAATATCATGGCCTTAGGCTGACTGAACTCACGAACCCTTCCATAAACAGTAGCCTCATCACCTTAGTCTCGAAGCAAACGAATTTTCCATCAAATCGAACTTAAAGAAATGAGTTTGAGGTTTTCGTATTTTGTTTTTGTTTTTTTGTGATGTCGAAACTAGAAATAGATAGGTCAGCGTGTGTAACGACCCAGAAAATCTGAACCAATTTAAAAATTTTAAATTGGCTAAAATAATGGATTTTAATATTTAAAATAAATATTTTAAGTAATGGCGATGAAAACTGAGTTGAATCGACATTTGAAAACCAATATAATTAATTATAATTATATATAGAATTGAAAATGGCGCGGTAGTTCGATAATTCGATTTCAAACTTCAATTGAATATACCGGGTGCAAAACAATCCGGATCTTAGTGAAACCAAAAATAATGGAATCTAATTGGTAATATCTTTCTAACGAATCTGACCAATCGAAGTTTGATAGCGGGAATCAAAAGATATGTCCAGTTGAAAATTCTGAATAGTCGCTATGGAATTCAGGCCCTTAAAAATGGACATCTTGCAGATGACCTCGGATTTCGACGAAACCACTCTTGTTGGGTCCGCAGTGTCAAGTTATTGCTAGGTTTCACATTTCATAATTTTTCGAATCAATATGTGAGCGTGGCAAAAGAAAACGCGTTTGACCAGTTTCCGTTGATTTTAATCGACTGGAAATTGGCCATTTTGCAAACGGTCTCAGAATTCGACGAAACTAGTTTTGTTAGGACCGTATCGTTGATGCGAAGCTAGAAAATATTTTTCTAGATTTTTTCTAGTTAGTATGTGACCCCGGTAATTTGAAATGTGCGTTTAAAATTCAATATAGTGATTTAAATGTAAATTCAAAAGGAAACCGATTGTAATGATCAAACCAGCTTGCGATACATATCCCATTGTGTTCGGAATGGGGGTAAAACGCTATGGACGACAGGCGGTGGGCCTCGTTTCGAGGTCATATGTAAAAGTCAACTTTTTGCTAAATTTAATAATTAAATAAAAAAAAATAATATCTATTTTTCCCTCCTTATCTCCTTTCTGGCCCCCCCCCCCCGATTCAGTTAAAAACATAAATTAAAAAAAAAAAAAAAAGAGAAGAAAAACCCTAGCGCCGATCCAACCCTCCCCCTCGCGAAGCAGTCGCCACCTCGAGACCTGACGCCGACGAAGAGCCGCGCCCCCCAACCCTCGTCTCGACGCTTGTGAAGAAGCCGCACCACCGATCGAAGACCCAAGCCCCGCCTCCAGCGATCGACCCCGAAGCCCCCCGTTCAAAGCCCTAGCGAACGCCCACTTCGAGGAGCCTCCGACGTCTGCGAAGACCTCCCCCCTCTCTGTAAGAATTTCTGTTTATTTTATTGTTTTATTTTTATTTTACAAAAAACCGAATTTAATAATGATTTTGTTTTAAAAATAAAAACTGAAAATGTTTAAAAGTTAAAATCTGAATATTTTTAACAGGAATTTTTAAAAGTATTAAAACTGGAATTTTTAAAAGCATTTTAAAAACTGGAATTTTAAAACAGATAAAAAAGAAAAAAAAGCTGATTTGGTTTTTTATATAAAAGTAAAAACAGATTTTTTTTATAAAAGTAAAAACTGAAATGTTTTAAAGATTAAAACTGTTTTGTTTTAAAAAGTAGTATAAAACTGAATTTTAAAAAGTATAAAAACCTGTTTTTGAAATAAAAAAATAAAAACTGCATTTTTTAAAATAAAATCTGTTTTGTTTTTAAAAAGTATAAAAACTGCATTTTTATTAAAAGTTAAAACTGTTTATTTCAAAGATTTTAAAACTGAAATTTTTGAAAAAGAGAAAAACTGTTTATTTCAAAGATTTTAAAACTGAAATTTTTGAAAAAGAGAAAAACTGTTTATTTCAAAGATTTTAAAACTGAATTTTTAAAAGAGATAAAAACTGAATTTTATAAAAATAAAAACTGATTCTGAAAGATCAGATTTGTAGCGAAGTCGAAATAAAAATCATATTTTTATGTGTTGAAAGCAAATGTAAAAATCATATTTTTATATATTGAATAGCATAGTAAAAATTCTATTTTTACATATGCAGAGAATACGGGTGAAAGCGACAAATAGGCGAAGATTTCTATTAAGAAGAGTCTTGAAGTTGGATAGCTATTGGTGAGATTTCTGATTTAAAATTTATATATATATGTGTGAAGTAAAAGTGAATTGATATATATAAATAAATATATATCTATATATATATATATACGCCCCCTCGTCCACAAACCATGGACGATATTTATTGGTTGAAATTGTGGTGAAAATTGAATAGTTGTTTGGGATTGTTTGTGATTGATATTGGTTGATTGTGGTTGAAAAATACCCATTGGTGGTTGTGAAATATTTGGTTGAAACCACATAGGATTAGTTTGTGGAATTGAAATAAATATATATACATGCCGCCTGCGTGCGAACTAGATGCATGTTTCCCATTGTCAAAAACCGCGAGGTTTTAAGGTAGAGCGAGGAGCCGTACTAGGGACGGTGCCGGTGTAACTACCCTGCCGTTATGCTGCCGAAATTTTGAATAATATTTGTGTGTTTGAATTATTTTCATATGCTTAAATTATATTTATTCATTGTATTGAAAACATTCATGTGTTGAATTGATATTCATTCGTTGTTTAGAAATTCATGTGTTGAATGATATTCATATTTTGAAATAAATTGTTCGATAACAAAAATCACATTTTTATCTATATATAAAAACTATTGAAAACATTCATGTGTTGAATTGATATTCATTCGTTGTTTAGAAATTCATGTGTTGAATGGTATTCATATTTTGAAATAAATTGTTCGATAACAAAAATCACATTTTTATCTATATATAACAACTATTGAAAACATTCATGTGTTGAATTGATATTCATTCGTTGTTTAGAAATTCATGTGTTGAATGGTATTCATATTTTCAAATAAATTGTTTGATGGTAGAAATCGCCTTTTATCGACTATCTGAAACGTGTAAAATAATCTGGTTTCAAAAGAAATGGTTTTATGATAAAAATCCTATTTTTATCACTTATATGAACGATATAGAAAAATAGTGTCTTTGAAATGAATTGTTTTACAATAAAAATCACATTTTTATTGTATGCATAAATCGTTGAAATGTGAAGTGTTAAAAATAGCCACTTGTTCAAAATAAACATATATGAGTTGAAATATTCATTAATTAGCTAATGAAATGATTTGCACCTATTTATGTAACGTTAGAATGAATGGTGTTTTTAAACCAAATAGAAATCAAATATGAAGTTGAATAGAAAATGAAAAATGATATGGACTGTATATATATGTACATGCATATTCATTGAACAGGTTATAGCAAAGGGGCTAGAGAAGAGGAATAAAATTTGTGCCCGACAAATAGGTACACATTTACTGATTTGTTTGGGTGATGATTTTGAGCCTGTTGGCTAGCCGCTTGGCTTTTTCCTTTTCTTTTTGAGATTAGAAGGACCGGGACGCTATTTGCGATTTCCCGACGCTCCCGGTGCAGGGGAGGTTATGGCGAAATTTTTCCAGAATTTAAGGTGTTAGAAAAATTTTTGAAGTGAAAACGATATTGAAATCGTTGAATGAACTATATTTATATAACTATATAAATATAAATAAAATTAAAACGAAACGAAGCCGTGCAGTTCGTATTTTGAAACCGTGATTTCAAACGACTAGTACGGGAAATCCGACCATTGGATTTTCCCGAAACCTCAACCGTTGGGTTCGCCTTGGAATAATCTTTCCAACGGCACCAACCTTGTAAAAATCCAACGGTTGGATTGTCTGGAATGTTTAATTCAAATCTGAAGAAATACAGCGCCAGAAACGATTTTATTTATTTATATATATAAATAAAATTATATTTAATCGAATAACGACGCTGCAGTTCGTATTTTGAAATCGAAAATTCAAACGATTGTACCGGGAGATCCGACCGTCGGATTTTCCCGAAACTGGAACCGTTGGGTTCGTTTTGAAAAGACCTTTCTAATGATGTAAATTTTATGAAGATCCAACGGTTAGATTTTCAGATATGTGTAAATCAAATCTGAAGAAAAACAGCGCCACGGCCGCCTTATGGCCCGAAGCGTCGTTTTGAATAAAATGGCTATTTTAAAATAAATAAAAATAGCGATAAATAGTTATAAAATATCGTAAGCGATATGGAATGGAAATAAACCGAATTTGCTTGATTTATGAGATGTTTGATGGTTGAATGTGTTTGGTGTGAAAACTATATTAAAGAACAAAATTGGTGTTGTCGAATAATTTAACCATTGAAATAAATCGAATTGAAATTCTAAATATACGTGAATTATTTGAAAAGGCCGAGTTAATTCTCATTTCGAATAATTGATCGACGATTGAAAGTCGAAGATGAAGACGGTGGTCGAAGACCGGAGATCTTCACCTCGTTTGGATGGTAACCGAGGTCCTGATTGGGAGGCATCCCGAAATACGGATAATGAGTGGTGATCGTCCAGACGTACGTGGTGGTCGAAGGGTTTGCGAGGTATTTAGTGCCTCCGGTTTCGTTCAGACCCAGAACGGACTTGTAAATGGACCGTGTGTCCGACATGGGAATTTGTTCTGTGTGATTGATAGCAATCAGTTGCACGGTGTGAATTGCCTGTGTGGCATGCTAAGATGCAGTGATCAGGGCTTCTGTTGAAAAGCAAAGTCTTGTGGTGAAGATCAAAGCACCGCCTGTGTGGCGTAGCTTTGTGTATAACGTAAATTCGCGGGCCTCACACCCCGGTATGAACCTAAAACGGGAGGAAGGACCTCAGGGAGGGCATGCATTTCTTTCTAGCTAGGGTGGTGTCAGTGACCTACCAGCCCTGACATTTATATACTTTTCACCTATGTGGTTGTTGCTGTTGCGAGGCGCCTCGGTTTGATCGGACGATCCGGGTCCGATGGAGTCATTCGTTGGCTTGTTTACGCCCCAAAGGGCGGGGAAACGTATTGTTCAGGAATTTTAATCCACATCGGTGGACCGGCCCTGTCGCTCCAAGGGTCGATGCGCTCTGACCCTGTGGCTCGGGCTAGAGAGTCACGAAGTCGGTAAGGACTATCTTTTGCCTTGGTTCATGACGGAAATCCAATTTCCAAATATGACATCGTGCAATTTCGATTGTATATATATATTTGGCGACATAGTGGCATGGGACGCTCATGTCGTCTATGATTGATAGTTATGATTTGAAATTGTTCTCAAAACATATAAACACTAGCAATAATATCAAATGCCTTTGTTTTATTCGTATCAATCATATTGTGGCCGTTATAAGGTAAAAACTCTATCCTCCGGTTTGCGTTGCATTGTGTGATGGGAACTGAGTCTTATAACGGCTTCATTTTTATAAAGAGCATAGCGATGTTTAAAAGGAAGATTTGTTTTAAAGCACTGGCGATCCAATGGAGTAAACCCGTTCCACGAAAGTGGCGTGGTCCTGTGATTTGTCATATTATATATGTGTTGAGTAGATTTCTCATACCAGTCCCATGACTGACTCGTAGTTTGTTTCACTCTCAAACTCGGGTGCCCCTTTTTCTACACGGGCAGCCTTGTATTCAGGTTTAGCTGGTTCTTTCGGGATAGCTGGAGCTGAAGATGGATTCTATCATTTATTTCTTTTTATGCTATTCAGCTCCTATTGTACATATTTTGTTTATTTCCGCTGTAGACATTTATGTATAGCTAAACTGTATTTGTACTAAGTAAGATCCTGTATACTGTGTAACTCTGATGATTACTTTTATCCAGTATATTTTGTTGTTCGTTCTGGTGTATTTATTTAATTCTGTTCTGCTATTATCTGTTTCTGTGTTATATTCCAAAAGATAACCTTGTTTCCGTGAGAACGGGAAATCGGGTCGTCTCAACGTGGTATCAGAGCTTTGGTTAAGCTTAGTTCTGGAATATAACATTTGAACGAACTCGTCAGAAATAGAACCAGTAGTGTTCTAGGACGGGTAACTCTATACAGATAGGATCAGTAATATCCTAGTATGAGTAAAGCAGAATGAAATTACACCTTGATAGACACATTTACATTTGAAGTATGTGTTTCTATATTTTAAAAATACCTTTTCTGTGACCTGACACTTGGTCTGCAATTTGCAGAAGTTCTAGAAAATGAGTGTCAGAAACAGAAGGAATGCAGAGCCGGATATTGAGGCCCTATTAATCAAATATCGAAATATGGGTGGAATACCGTTCTCTGGTGAAGAATCTATTATGAAGACACAAGCTTGGATTCGTTCGGCTGAGAAAATCTTCGAAGCATTAAAGCTGAGGGATGACCAGAAAAGATTACTGGCCTCCTGGGCTCTCAAAGATGAAGCTTTGTTCTGGTGGGATTCAGTTATAGAGAATAATCCAGAAGGTGATATCACCTGGGATGGATTCAAAGTTATTTTCCTAGAGAGATTTACTCCTCCCGAAGCAACCGAGAGGTTATGTGAAGAATTTTCTTATTTGATTCAAGGTGATATGACCATCCCAGAATATCACAAGAAATTCAATGAACTTGCTCACTTTGCTCCCCATCTGATTCAGAATACAAAGAGAAAGAATCTGAGATTTATTCATGGACTTCAAAGGAAATACCAGAATAGAGTATTGGGGCATGTGAAGCTTCCTTTTCCAGAGATGATTTACATGGCTTATCAATATGAAGATCTTCATAAGAAAGGAATGTTACGCGACGAGGAAGAAGTCTGTTCTAGTGATAAAACAGAGTCGGAAACTGATTATCCCGAGGCAAGTACAATGTCTGAGGTCAATAAGAAGCCCAGTGCCAAGAGAAAAAGGGCTGAATCTGGGAGCGAACGAATAACGACCGCTACTTGCTCTAACTGCAATAAGAAAGGACATTTGTCGATAAGTTGCAGATCTTTAAAGAAACAAAGAAAAGAAGGATATAGAGCAAATCGAAAGCAACAGAAGAAAAGGTTCAGAACTGACGGGGAGTTCCAAGAGAATAGAGAGTGCAAACAGTGCCACGAAGCTGGTCATCTTGCAAAGGATTGCCCGCAGTTAAACAAGCCAGAAATGGTTCAAGTATATGAAGTGGCAGAAACTTCTGAGCCCTCAGATAGGCAAGAAAGATCTGATGTTTTGGAAGGCATGCTCAATGTCAAAAACATCCCAGTTAAAGTACTGTTTGACACAGGCGCGTCACGAAGCTTTATTGCAAAGAGTGCAGTCAAGAAGTTGGATTTGAATTTGAAGAAGCTCAAAGAGCCAATGACCGTCCGAAATCCAGTTGGAGGTTCCATCAATCTCAGTTGGGTTTGTGCAGTACCTGTCTCTTTTTCTTGCTATAAATTCCCTGTTATCTCCGTCGTCATGAATTTTGATGAATTCGATCTTATTCTGGGATTGGATTGGCTAACCAAATATGAAGCGGAGGTTAAATGCGCCGACAGAGTTGTAAAGGCAAAAGCACAATTGGGAAATTATATTACCATACCGTGTGAAGGCCCAACATCAAATAGAAAGGATTTCTGGGCAGCTTTGGATGTTTCTCCAGCCCAAATAGAAAATATCCCTGAGATCACTGAGAATATTCCTGACCTCATTAAAGATATTCCAGTCGTCAAGAACTATGCGGATGTGTTCGAGGAAGTTGTTCGCTTACCTCTGCAGAGAGAAATAGATTTCAAGATTGCTTTGATTCCCAATGCAAGGCCGGTAGTTCACGCTATTCGAAGAATGTCCTTGAAAGAGAAGGAAGAATTAGACAATCAAACACGACAGCTAGTATGGAAAGGTCTGATCAGGCCTAGTTTCTCTGATTGGGGTGCAGCAGTGGTGTTTGTCCCGAAATCTGATGGTACTCTACGTCTATGTGTGGATTATCGTGATCTAAACAAGCAGACCATAAAGAACAAATATCCATTGCCGCGGATTGATGATTTGTTGGATCGATTAAATGGAGCACAAGTATTTTCACGAATGGACCTAGCTACAGGCTTCCATCAACTTCGAATTGCCGAAGAGTGTGTTCCAATGACAGCGTTCAGAGGCCCCGACTTATTCTACGAGTGGTTAGTAATGCCGTTCGGCTTATGTAACGCTCCAGCTTATTTCGTCGATCTAATGAACAGAGTATTCAGAGGAGTGTTGAACAAATTTGCTCTGGTTTTTATTGATGATATTCTAATCTTCTCTAAATCAAAGGCCGAGCATGAAAAACATCTGGAACAAGTGTTAGAAATTCTCAGACGGAATGTATTAAAAGCCAAGTTTTCCAAATGTATATTCTGGCAAGATGAAGTGAAATTTCTGGGCCATGTCGTATCGAAAGATGGAATCGCTGTGGATCCAAGCAAAATCACAGCTATTCAGAATTGGAAACAGCCCAGTACTCCCACTGAAGTCCGCAGTTTTCTTGGATTGGCTAGCTATTACCGGAAGTTCGTTAAAAACTTTTCGAAGATATCTGGCCACTTAACGAAGCTTACAAAGAAGCATTCTAAATTCAAATGGACTGAAGAGAGTGAGGAGGCTTTCGAAGAGCTAAAGTTGAGATTAACTACTGCTCCAGTGTTAACCATCATTGATGGCAACCAAGATTTAAAAGTATGGACTGATGCTTCTAGAGAAGGCCTTGGCGCAGTGTTAATGCAAAGAGGCCAGGTAATTGCTTATGCTAGCCGTCAACTGAAGCCACATGAGAAAAACTACGTAACTCATGATCTTGAGTTATTGGCTATCGTATTCTCTTTGAAAATCTGGAGACACTATCTACTAGGCGAGAGGTTTGAACTGTTTACAGACCACCAGTCATTAAAGTATCTGTTCACTCAGAAGGATTTAAACCTGAGGCAACAACGTTGGCTGGAGTTTCTAGCAGCATATGACTTTGAAATTATATATACTCCAGGGAAAGCCAATGTCGTGGCTGATTCGTTAAGCCGAAAGAATGAAATGATCGCCGGTTTCATCATTGCGACTTCGTTGATTGATAAGATATCGGCTCTCCAAGAAGACGACCAATTTATCAAAGGGATAAGTCAGCGAATTCGTGAAGGCAATGCTTCGGATTTCCAGTTAGACGGCGAAGGGATTCTGAGGTTAGAAGGACGAATTTGTGTTCCAGAAATTCCTGAACTCAGAAGAGAAGTGCTTGATGAATGCCACAAATCTAAGCTCAGTATCCATCCAGGTGTGAATAAAATGTATAACGATATCAAACGCACATTCTGGTGGAAGTCGTTAAAAAGAGACATCTCGATATATGTTAGTCGATGCCCTACTTGCCAGCTAGTCAAAAGTGACCAACAGAAATTGGCTGGATTGTTGCAACCACTAGAAGTTCCTGGCTGGAAGTGGGAGCATATTTCTATGGATTTCATTGATGGTTTGCCCAGAACCAGAAAGGGAAATGACAGTATTTGGGTGATCGTAGATCGCTTCACGAAGACCGCCCATTTTATACCTGTCAGATCAAATAGAACCGCTCAGAGTCTGGCGCAGATTTACTTCAGGGAAATAGTTAGACTACATGGAGTGCCGCTCAGTATAGTCAGTGATAGAGATACAATATTCACTAGCAAATTCTGGGAAGCATTTCAAGTCGAGTTAGGAACGAAGTTAAACCTAAGCACCGCTTATCATCCTCAGACAGACGGTCAAACTGAGAGGGTGAATCGCATTCTAGAAGATCTATTGCGGGCTTGTATTATAGATTTCGGTGGATCATGGGAAGACCATCTTCATTTGGCTGAATTCTCTTATAACAACAGCTACCAGGCAAGCCTGACAATGTCGCCATTCGAAGCATTGTATGGTAGACCTTGCAGATCTCCTGCTTGTTGGGTCGAGCCTGGAAATAGACTTGTGTTGGGTCCTGATATGATTCGCGAAGCTGCTGACAAAGTCGATTTTATTAAGAAGCGATTACTCGCCGCTCAAAGCCGACAAAAGAGCTATGCCGATAAAAGAAGAAGAGATATATCCTTCGAAGTTGGCGACTATGTATATTTGAAAGTATCGCCGATGAGAGGAGTTATCCGGTTCGGTAAAACTGGAAAGTTAGCACCCAAATTCATTGGTCCGTTTCCTATTCTGGAACGGATTGGAACTCTCGCATATAAAGTTAAATTGCCTGACTGGTTGCCTGGTGTGCATGATGTATTTCATATATCTCAACTTCGAAAGCACGTTCATGATCCAGACTTGATCGTGGAAGAAGCAGCTCAGCAGGACATTGAAATTACTCCAGAATTAGCTGTGAGGCGAGAGCCGCTAAAGATTATCGGCAAAGAAACCAAAGAGCTGAGGAACAAGAAGGTTCACTTAGTCAAAGTGCAATGGAGTGGAGATCCGCGAGATTGTACTTGGGAAACGGAGGAGAGCATTCAGAAAGCTTATCCTAGATGCCGAGTAGATATCTCTGATTGACTCTGGTGCAAGGTACATTTAACCTACTTTGCATTACCTTTTAATTCTCTATTCTGTTGCTATTTTCTTCCCATGGATGTGCATTGTTTATTCTATACTCAGAATATTAAAAACAAATTGGTTGTTGTGATGTGTGATCGTAGATTTATCAAACCACTTTCGACTTTATTCCTTTTCGGGGACGAAAAGTTTTAAGTGGGGGAGATTGTAACGACCCAGAAAATCTGAACCAATTTAAAAATTTTAAATTGGCTAAAATAATGGATTTTAATATTTAAAATAAATATTTTAAGTAATGGCGATGAAAACTGAGTTGAATCGACATTTGAAAACCAATATAATTAATTATAATTATATATAGAATTGAAAATGGCGCGGTAGTTCGATAATTCGATTTCAAACTTCAATTGAATATACCGGGTGCAAAACAATCCGGATCTTAGTGAAACCAAAAATAATGGAATCTAATTGGTAATATCTTTCTAACGAATCTGACCAATCGAAGTTTGATAGCGGGAATCAAAAGATATGTCCAGTTGAAAATTCTGAATAGTCGCTATGGAATTCAGGCCCTTAAAAATGGACATCTTGCAGATGACCTCGGATTTCGACGAAACCACTCTTGTTGGGTCCGCAGTGTCAAGTTATTGCTAGGTTTCACATTTCATAATTTTTCGAATCAATATGTGAGCGTGGCAAAAGAAAACGCGTTTGACCAGTTTCCGTTGATTTTAATCGACTGGAAATTGGCCATTTTGCAAACGGTCTCAGAATTCGACGAAACTAGTTTTGTTAGGACCGTATCGTTGATGCGAAGCTAGAAAATATTTTTCTAGATTTTTTCTAGTTAGTATGTGACCCCGGTAATTTGAAATGTGCGTTTAAAATTCAATATAGTGATTTAAATGTAAATTCAAAAGGAAACCGATTGTAATGATCAAACCAGCTTGCGATACATATCCCATTGTGTTCGGAATGGGGGTAAAACGCTATGGACGACAGGCGGTGGGCCTCGTTTCGAGGTCATATGTAAAAGTCAACTTTTTGCTAAATTTAATAATTAAATAAAAAAAAATAATATCTATTTTTCCCTCCTTATCTCCTTTCTGCCCCCCCCCCCCCCGATTCAGTTAAAAACATAAATTAAAAAAAAAAAAAAAAGAGAAGAAAAACCCTAGCGCCGATCCAGCCCACCCCCTCGCGAAGCAGTCGCCACCTCGAGACCTGACGCCGACGAAGAGCCGCGCCCCCCAACCCTCGTCTCGACGCCTGTGAAGAAGCCGCACCACCGATCGAAGACCCAAGCCCCGCCTCCAGCGATCGACCCCGAAGCCCCCCGTTCAAAGCCCTAGCGAACGCCCACTTCGAGGAGCCTCCGACGTCTGCGAAGACCTCCCCCCTCTCTGTAAGAATTTCTGTTTATTTTATTGTTTTATTTTTATTTTACAAAAAACCGAATTTAATAATGATTTTGTTTTAAAAATAAAAACTGAAAATGTTTAAAAGTTAAAATCTGAATATTTTTAACAGGAATTTTTAAAAGTATTAAAACTGGAATTTTTAAAAGCATTTTAAAAACTGGAATTTTAAAACAGATAAAAAAGAAAAAAAAGCTGATTTGGTTTTTTATATAAAAGTAAAAACAGATTTTTTTTATAAAAGTAAAAACTGAAATGTTTTAAAGATTAAAACTGTTTTGTTTTAAAAAGTAGTATAAAACTGAATTTTAAAAAGTATAAAAACCTGTTTTTGAAATAAAAAAATAAAAACTGCATTTTTTAAAATAAAATCTGTTTTGTTTTTAAAAAGTATAAAAACTGCATTTTTATTAAAAGTTAAAACTGTTTATTTCAAAGATTTTAAAACTGAAATTTTTGAAAAAGAGAAAAACTGTTTATTTCAAAGATTTTAAAACTGAAATTTTTGAAAAAGAGAAAAACTGTTTATTTCAAAGATTTTAAAACTGAATTTTTAAAAGAGATAAAAACTGAATTTTATAAAAATAAAAACTGATTCTGAAAGATCAGATTTGTAGCGAAGTCGAAATAAAAATCATATTTTTATGTGTTGAAAGCAAATGTAAAAATCATATTTTTATATATTGAATAGCATAGTAAAAATTCTATTTTTACATATGCAGAGAATACGGGTGAAAGCGACAAATAGGCGAAGATTTCTATTAAGAAGAGTCTTGAAGTTGGATAGCTATTGGTGAGATTTCTGATTTAAAATTTATATATATATGTGTGAAGTAAAAGTGAATTGATATATATAAATAAATATATATCTATATATATATATATACGCCCCCTCGTCCACAAACCATGGACGATATTTATTGGTTGAAATTGTGGTGAAAATTGAATAGTTGTTTGGGATTGTTTGTGATTGATATTGGTTGATTGTGGTTGAAAAATACCCATTGGTGGTTGTGAAATATTTGGTTGAAACCACATAGGATTAGTTTGTGGAATTGAAATAAATATATATACATGCCGCCTGCGTGCGAACTAGATGCATGTTTCCCATTGTCAAAAACCGCGAGGTTTTAAGGTAGAGCGAGGAGCCGTACTAGGGACGGTGCCGGTGTAACTACCCTGCCGTTATGCTGCCGAAATTTTGAATAATATTTGTGTGTTTGAATTATTTTCATATGCTTAAATTATATTTATTCATTGTATTGAAAACATTCATGTGTTGAATTGATATTCATTCGTTGTTTAGAAATTCATGTGTTGAATGATATTCATATTTTGAAATAAATTGTTCGATAACAAAAATCACATTTTTATCTATATATAAAAACTATTGAAAACATTCATGTGTTGAATTGATATTCATTCGTTGTTTAGAAATTCATGTGTTGAATGGTATTCATATTTTGAAATAAATTGCTCGATAACAAAAATCACATTTTTATCTATATATAACAACTATTGAAAACATTCATGTGTTGAATTGATATTCATTCGTTGTTTAGAAATTCATGTGTTGAATGGTATTCATATTTTCAAATAAATTGTTTGATGGTAGAAATCGCCTTTTATCGACTATCTGAAACGTGTAAAATAATCTGGTTTCAAAAGAAATGGTTTTATGATAAAAATCCTATTTTTATCACTTATATGAACGATATAGAAAAATAGTGTCTTTGAAATGAATTGTTTTACAATAAAAATCACATTTTTATTGTATGCATAAATCGTTGAAATGTGAAGTGTTAAAAATAGCCACTTGTTCAAAATAAACATATATGAGTTGAAATATTCATTAATTAGCTAATGAAATGATTTGCACCTATTTATGTAACGTTAGAATGAATGGTGTTTTTAAACCAAATAGAAATCAAATATGAAGTTGAATAGAAAATGAAAAATGATATGGACTGTATATATATGTACATGCATATTCATTGAACAGGTTATAGCAAAGGGGCTAGAGAAGAGGAATAAAATTTGTGCCCGACAAATAGGTACACATTTACTGATTTGTTTGGGTGATGATTTTGAGCCTGTTGGCTAGCCGCTTGGCTTTTTCCTTTTCTTTTTGAGATTAGAAGGACCGGGACGCTATTTGCGATTTCCCGACGCTCCCGGTGCAGGGGAGGTTATGGCGAAATTTTTCCAGAATTTAAGGTGTTAGAAAAATTTTTGAAGTGAAAACGATATTGAAATCGTTGAATGAACTATATTTATATAACTATATAAATATAAATAAAATTAAAACGAAACGAAGCCGTGCAGTTCGTATTTTGAAACCGTGATTTCAAACGACTAGTACGGGAAATCCGACCATTGGATTTTCCCGAAACCTCAACCGTTGGGTTCGCCTTGGAATAATCTTTCCAACGGCACCAACCTTGTAAAAATCCAACGGTTGGATTGTCTAGAATGTTTAATTCAAATCTGAAGAAAAACAGCGCCAGAAACGATTATATTTATTTATATATATAAATAAAATTATATTTAATCGAATAACGACGCTGCAGTTCGTATTTTGAAATCGAAAATTCAAACGATTGTACCGGGAGATCCGACCGTCGGATTTTCCCGAAACTGGAACCGTTGGGTTCGTTTTGAAAAGACCTTTCTAATGATGTAAATTTTATGAAGATCCAACGGTTAGATTTTCAGATATGTGTAAATCAAATCTGAAGAAAAACAGCGCCACGGCCGCCTTATGGCCCGAAGCGTCGTTTTGAATAAAATGGCTATTTTAAAATAAATAAAAATAGCGATAAATAGTTATAAAATATCGTAAGCGATATGGAATGGAAATAAACCGAATTTGCTTGATTTATGAGATGTTTGATGGTTGAATGTGTTTGGTGTGAAAACTATATTAAAGAACAAAATTGGTGTTGTCGAATAATTTAACCATTGAAATAAATCGAATTGAAATTCTAAATATACGTGAATTATTTGAAAAGGCCGAGTTAATTCTCATTTCGAATAATTGATCGACGATTGAAAGTCGAAGATGAAGACGGTGGTCGAAGACCGGAGATCTTCACCTCGTTTGGATGGTAACCGAGGTCCTGATTGGGAGGCATCCCGAAATACGGATAATGAGTGGTGATCGTCCAGACGTACGTGGTGGTCGAAGGGTTTGCGAGGTATTTAGTGCCTCCGGTTTCGTTCAGACCCAGAACGGACTTGTAAATGGACTGTGTGTCCGACATGGGAATTTGTTCTGTGTGATTGATAGCAATCAGTTGCACGGTGTGAATTGCCTGTGTGGCATGCTAAGATGCAGTGATCAGGGCTTCTGTTGAAAAGCAAAGTCTTGTGGTGAAGATCAAAGCACCGCCTGTGTGGCGTAGCTTTGTGTATAACGTAAATTCGCGGGCCTCACACCCCGGTATGAACCTAAAACGGGAGGAAGGACCTCAGGGAGGGCATGCGTTTCTTTCTAGCTAGGGTGGTGTCAGTGACCTACCAGCCCTGACATTTATATACTTTTCACCTATGTGGTTGTTGCTGTTGCGAGGCGCCTCGGTTTGATCGGACGATCCGGGTCCGATGGAGTCATTCGTTGGCTCGTTTACGCCCCAAAGGGCGGGGAAACGTATTGTTCAGGAATTTTAATCCACATCGGTGGACCGGCCCTGTCGCTCCAAGGGTCGATGCGCTCTGACCCTGTAGCTCGGGCTAGAGAGTCACGAAGTCGGTAAGGACTATCTTTTGCCTTGGTTCATGACGGAAATCCAATTTCCAAATACGACATCGTGCGATTTCGATTGTATATATATATTTGGCGACATAGTGGCATGGGACGCTCATGTCGTCTATGATTGATAGTTATGATTTGAAATTGTTCTCAAAACATATAAACACTAGCAATAATATCAAATGCCTTTGTTTTATTCGTATCAATCATATTGTGGCCGTTATAAGGTAAAAACTCTATCCTCCGGTTTGCGTTGCATTGTGTGATGGGAACTGAGTCTTATAACGGCTTCATTTTTATAAAGAGCATAGCGATGTTTAAAAGAAAGATTTGTTTTAAAGCACTGGCGATCCAATGGAGTAAACCCGTTCCACGAAAGTGGCGTGGTCCTGTGATTTGTCATATTATATATGTGTTGAGTAGATTTCTCATACCAGTCCCAAGACTGACTCGTAGTTTGTTTCACTCTCAAACTCGGGTGCCCCTTTTTCTACACTGGCAGCCTTGTATTCAGGTTTAGCTGGTTCTTTCGGGATAGCTGGAGCTGAAGATGGATTCTATCATTTATTTCTTTTTATGCTGTTCAGCTCCTATTGTACATATTTTGTTTATTTCCGCTGTAGACATTTATGTATAGCTGAACTGTATTTGTACTAAGTAAGATCCTGTATACTGTGTAACTCTGATGATTACTTTTATCCAGTATATTTTGTTGTTCGTTCTGGTGTATTTATTTAATTCTGTTCTGCTATTATCTGTTTCTGTGTTATATTCCAAAAGATAACCTTGTTTCCGTGAGAACGGGAAATCGGGTCGTCTCAGCGTGAAACTGAAGAAGAAAGGATTGCAACAAATCGAAGATTGATTGATTTCATTTTGAATTTGTTTTCTTTCTCATTTTTTTCACTTGTTGTATAAACGAAAGGAGTAGAAGGAGACTGTTTCGCATTTATATATTTGATTTCCTTGGCATGCACGGATACAAGGTTTGGAGAACACGAAATAAAACTTGGTAATCATGGTGTCTGAAGCTTACAACGTAAGGAAATAATTTTTTATTTTTATTTGATTACTTTTTCGAAAATCGAAAATGGTGGAGTTTAGTTTATTTTGTTTGCAGAGATACTAATTGAAAAGAAATGAGAGCATGTGCCATTTATAGTGATATTTACTCTCAGCCATAAGATTGGATCATTCGTACCATAGTAACATGCAAAAACTATTTTATTCAGAAGGTAGCCGCTGTTTTGTTTCAAAGTACATATATAAAGTTGGGTTGGTTTCTATTGTAATGTGCTGCCTTCGGATGGGAGACACATTTACAAATGTTGTTAATATGGTCTGAATTTGGTTGAAATCCATAAGATTTGCTGATTTGTCAAAGATTGTATAAACATTACTTTTGTAGAGTTTTTATACAGTGTCGAAGTCTTGGTTAGATTATTTAAAGGTTTTAAATTGCTATGTAAGGATTTTCTGAAGGTGACCCATATTATATTATTTAACGTGGTTGATGTTGTAGCTCGTACGAGCACTCCGATCGAAATGAAAATCGAACCCATGCAAAAATTAACTATTATGAATCTGAAAAATTGGTTTCGTTGAAATCCGAGGTCGTTTGAAAATTGTCTATTCTTAAGTTCCATATTAACTTGATATAATATAAATCGATTCCAAAATGAACAAATATATTAATAATAAATTATTATCATTATCCCATTATTCCTGTAAATTAAATATCCGAAATATATGAATTTAAAACATTTAAATTATCAAACCAATATATTAAAATAATTAAATTAATTAATTATTAAATCGCTAAAATTTTGGGATGTTATATTTTTCCCCTTAAAAGAATTTCATCCCCGAAATTACTAAGCAGTAAAAATGCTATAACTCTAACTACTCATAACCTACTTAGTTGAAATCTTATATTCCATATCTTCATAAACCCAGTTCTTACCCGACCGTTGAATTCTCATACCAATACTCGACCATTCATAATTATTTCCAAATGATATGTCCACCATTTTCGGACTATCCATCATCACTTTCTTATCTTCAATCCATTTGATTTTCTGCATATCAACACCTATTCCAATTGATTTAAATTAGTTTATCATTTCTCTTAACCGTTCGGGTTTTATAATCTCTTATACAACCGATAAGTCGATTTTCAATTATCATGAAAATTCTTGAAAATTTTCTAACTCTTTAAATTTTCCAAAAATTTCGCCAGCATCTCTTTTGCATGGCTCAATCGAAACAACCACAACTCGCCTCTCTAGGCCTTCTCCAATCCAAAAGAAAATCAAAAAGCCGAGCGGCTTGCCCCAAGGGCTCATAAAACTATCAGATCCAAGTAATATTTGTAAACATGTACCTTTTTGTCGGGCATAATTCTATCTCTTGCATTAGCTTCCATTCAATATCTACTCAGTATACATATATCCATTTCTAGTTGGTTTCAAATCAGTCTAACTTTTGGTCTTTAACTTTCTAATTAGTTCACTTCTGTTCACTAATCCAAAATGGGTTTTATTTTCAAAAATCAACCCTCTTATTCTGCTTGAGTTCAATTCCATCACAGTTTAATTCCAAGCAACATCATTCAATGTATACTCAGTTTGTTTATACATAAGTCAGATTCACTTTATTGATTCCAATTTCAAGCATTTCTCTTTGTTTAATTTTATTCTGGATTACCTCTAATCCAGTCCAATTTTAGTTCATTTGATACATTTTTACCATTTCAATCTATTCAACTTATACAAGTTAAATTTTAATTTCAGAATTCAAATTCCCGGATTTTTTTTCAAATTAGTTTGAACTCATATATATTTATAAATATATGTTTATAATCAACTCAATTCAAACATTTGAATTTCTAAAACATCTTGTCCTTTTCAAACAAAATATTCATTCCCAAATTACTATGGTAGTAGTCCATCACTCAGAAACTTGAAAATAAATACTGATAATGTCGCGATCCATTATCAGAATTGTTTTCTTGCCATAAAAGTGATTTCAGTGCTTAATCCCTTTAAAAATCCATTTAAACCATTCTTATTCAAAAATACTTTAAAGTAATGCTATATTACTTTATAATATTTCAAAAAATATTTTGTAAACACTCGGAATTTAAATTCCAATTCTGCTTTGAACTTAATCTTGTTTTATCTCATTTTTGTACATTATCCATATACAAATTATATAACCATTTCAATATTTCATAATTCCATTTGATTGTAATAATAATCAACACATTTATATATAATAATTTAGAAATTATTCCTTTTATATCAAAATAATTTTTTGGGTAAACTTATTTCATTTACCCATTTTAAAACAATACCGTGTCGAATTGCTTTGTTCGAGAGTTTAAAAACACCTATCGATACAATTGTCCATCCTATATCGACCAGAATTCATAAACCACTCAATAAACCAACCAATACAATATAAAACAATTTCATATCAAATCTTCAAATATGCGCTCATATATATACACTAAAATTCAATCTAGGGTATTACTAACCCTATCTCTATTGAATCACGCCACAGAGCCAAGGTTATCACTCAACCTTCAGCTCTGATACCAATTGTAATGTACCAACGATTTCGGTAGGCTTTTAACCATCCCTCAACCCCAAGTCAGTGGGCTAACATCCCACCGTGGCTTACACTGGTACCCCACCAACTCATTTTATGGCCAGCCTTTCGACTTCACAACCAACGCTCCCTTACTTTCGAGGGACATGTAGAGGTAAGAGTCTCCCGTCCGCCACCTAACACAAAGCGAGAACCCTCTATCATGCGTACCCAGCTCAAACAGCCAACAACGAGTTGGGGTATAATTACCTCTCAGACCTTAACTGAATAACATTCAACTTTGAAATAGTCAAAGCTCCCAACTTCAAACAAAACATCGCTTACGCGACTCTCGGATTCAATCTAAAAATCCACTTCCTTTACGGGAAAACATTGATTATAACGATAGCGTTATAATCGCTATTTCCAAATATTTGATTTATAAGATATTTATTATAACGACAGCGTTAAAATCGTTGTTTAGATTTACAAAACATTTATTATAATGACAGCACTAAAATCACTGTTTAGATTTACAAAACATTTATTATCACGACAACACTAAAATCACGGTTTAGATTTATAAACATTTATGATAACAGTAGCATTATAATCGCTCTTTAGATTTATAACGGTAGCATTATAATCGTGGTTCCCAAATAATTGGTATATAAAAATATAACTTGTATTTATTGATTCAATTAATAAGTAAATAAATAAATAATTAGATTTGATTCAAAATGGAAAGTAAAAATAACTACTTTCCTAAATTCGATATAATTGAATTCCAATAAACAACACTTTCTCTAATAATCTATATTCGATTATATTCTAAACTTCGGAATAAATCTTATCATTCCAGGTTAAACCATTTCCCCTTATGATTATTTCCATTCGCCAAACATTTGCTTGCAATCGTTATTCATTTTCAAATATCAATATCTTTCCTTAATAGGAATCTAGACTTGTTTAAAAATTCTAATTTAAATAAATCTTAGACTATTTCAAAACATGGAATTGTATTTCTATAACTATAAATTTTGAAATATTCACTTCTTAATATATTTCCTTTAAATTATAGTTTTATACTAAATAGAATTCAAATATCCTTCTTGAACTAAACCATTATAATAAGATTTGACCTAATCAAAGTATAATTATAAACCCCTTGGATTTTATTTCAATTTGATTTATATTTCGAACTTCGGAATAAAATCCAACGTTTCCTTTCGAAAACGATTTCCATTCCCCTTATCATTCAAATATCTATTTGAATTCACATTCCCAACCCAGATTTCTTTTATAGATGCTCTCATTTGCAAAATATCCGTTCTAAACGATTATTCACTTTAATCGTGAATAATATTTCTTTTTACATAATCAAATCCATTTGAATTTACCATATCAAATCCAAATTCCATTTATAACTTTATTTAAAATTATTTATAGAAAATCTCATTATTAATTTAAAACACTTATAATCTCGTTTATAATTTCCTTTATAATTTGCTAAGTTCAAATCTCATTTTAAATGTTGGTTTCAAAACTGATTTCCACCTTTTTGTATAAATTCAAATTTGAACTTATAATTCAATTAATCCGACGATAAATAATTCGCTTAATTTATACTCTAGTTTATAAATGACTTCTTGATTCATCCATTTGAACAGGTTCTCGATTCCAACTCTATTTAAATTTATATTTCTATTTTTGGAAATAATTTTCCTTCTAAAGTCTCAAACTACTTTTCTATTTTTGAAATATTTTACGGTATTTAAAATACCAAATTTTTAGGACCAGGGTAATTCAAACACGACATGATCAATCACCAATCGAATATCACATCATATATCACAGTAAATAAATAAAACAGTAAGTAAAATGTTGAGGAATCCAGTTGGATCCTTCCAACCTGTTTCCTTGCATCCACAAATGTTAATGAACATCAATAACATTAATTTCACATAAATATGAAATATAATGGTGAAAAGAATTAATAATCGATTAGTGATATAACTATATCAACCAATTTTATCAACCATGCAACCAAACAACCATCACATAGTATAAAATTACTATAAATAAATTTATATCTCGTTTATATAAAAATATAAACGAGTCAAAGTTTAGTGAGGTTACTCATCTAGTTTTGCAGTTAGCAATTCTGCTTTTATTTCTTTGTCAATCAAACATGCATTTGATTTTTCCATTAAATTCTATGAGCTTTGTTTTTAGCCACGTTAATTCCACGATGCAGATTCCGGTGCTGCGGTACCAATGTAACTTGTTGCATCAATTTCTGTTCATGAATGAATGGTATAAGATGTTTGCAAGTTCTTATATATAGAAGTAGTATGTAAGCAATTAGGATCTTTTGCATACATAATGGAAGCATGGCACTATCATGAATTGCATCAAGGAGGTCAACTGAATCAGTGGACTGCCTAATTTTGCATTAGATACGGACATATACACACACTATGCATTTAAACATAAAAGCATTAGAAGTCTATAAGGACAGTGGATGCCAGTGTTTGATGATTGAGTAGATGGTTGATTGGATGTTAGGTTAAACATTCTCCTTGATTTGAATATTTCGGGGTCGAAATCCTTTAAGGAGGGGAGAATGTAACACCCCGTAAATCAGTTAATACTAATATTCACAAATTAAAAGAATTAATATTGAGAATTTGCACGAAATAGCCTTAAAAAGGCATATAACAAATTTGAGATATGTGAATTTCCTTAAAAGGCGAAAAATGGAATTAAGACATTAATTGGAAAATTAATGTGTAGAAATGGTCATAAGTTAATTATGGATTAATTTGAATTCATGAATAGGTGCGTGTGTATATATATATATTTTTATATATATGGGCAGTTAATGTAAACATGAATAGAAGTTTATTAATTTGCTGAGTGTCTGCCGAGTCACTTCTGACTCATTGCTGAGTCAATAAGATAAACCCCATCTGGTCTGAATGGCTGCGGTTATTTCTAGGTTAAACCTAGTGGCCTAAATGAATCCTAACATCTATAAATAAGTGGGTAGACTCTAACCCAAAATCACTTGAAAAATTGGAGAGCTACCGACATGTCGTTGCCATGGAGTTCAGCATAGCCGTCACAAACTAAAGAAGAAGAAGGCCTAATCTACAAACTAAATCTACTCAAATCAAATCAAAAGCTCTCTCTCTCTATTTCTCTTCTTTAAAATTGTGAGTATGCTGATTCTCACAATGTTATTATAAAATAATTCGATTAAGTTATGAATTGGATCACAAGAAAGTGATATGAATTGTTATGTATTTGTAAATTTTGTTGTGGATCTCTTATGCTATTATGTTATCATATATATATATTATTATGTTGTAGTGATTATGTTGTAAATAATCCTATGCTATGACATATGTGATTAATCATGCTATGCTATGTTATAAATCATGTTATGCCATGTTGTAAATCATGCTATGCTATGTTGTAAATCATATCAAGCTATGTTGCAAATTATGATATGCTATGTTGTAAATCTTACATATGTTGTAGATCTCATATTATCATATATGTTGAAATACTTATGTAATATGATAATGATGTCATGTTAAGTTGTGTTGAATCATGCAAGTTGTAAAATCATGATGTTATTATTTATGCGAATTGGATCATGTTTAAAGTTTATGTTTTTTTTTTAAAAATAGATCTTGAATATGGGAATTTGCCTATTAAGTTAGGTGTACCCATATACATGAATCTATGATTAAATGAATTTTTATTTTTGGGAATTTGCCTATTGAGTTAGGTGTACCCATATAAAACCATATTGTTAATGATGTTGATTCACACATGTCCAATACAAGTTTATGGAACTTGATCAAAATCATATTATGTGAATTATGAATAAGTTGACACCCTTAGACCCATGACATGTATAACCTTATGCAAGTTGTAATTTTGATATATGCAAGCTTCACCCCCTGTTAGTATTCATTTAGTCACATATATATGTTGTTGTTGTGAATATTTTCTTTTATGCTATGAGTTAGACTAATCGGTTCTAGCATACATTTTGCGAATAAACGTTCAAACGTGGGGTAGGGGTAATATTAGGGAATTAATAAATTGGGGTGCAATTGATATGATTTTGCATGCCTTAAATGGATGTCCATAATTGAGTCAATTATGGACATTGCTAAATTTGGAATTAATTAATAATTCAAATAGGGAATTATTAAAATTGGGGAAAGTGGATTATTAATAATAATCAAAGCTTAGTACACGTGGTTGGACCCGTTTGTGACGTAAACCTGCCCGGACCCGCCCGGCAAATCCAGTGGTCACAAATGTCGGCCCAATGTGAGAGGTCCTAGGCCCAAACTAAAGCATAACAGTTGTAAAGACACGAGGTTAGACTCTTTTATGGTGTAAGACTGCCCGGACCCACCCGGCAAATCCAGCTGCCATAAATGCCAGTCTAATGTGAGAGGTCTTTATGAGGTTATGGCCTTAATAAATTAAGAAATACCTAACCAGATAATCATGTAAGGTGGGACATGGGGGTTAAGTAGGTGCCTTGGGTGGCATGAGGAATCTAGTGGTTGCCTTTAGAGGCATTTGAAATACGATTAGACTTAACCAAACACACATGTAACGAATATGAATAGTGGGTTAAGTGGGATTGACTAAGGGGACAAGCTTAGGTGGAATGCTTGTGGGAGATAACGGAGGCCCATTTCAACCAGTATCCCAAAACGTATCTTTGTGGGCTCGATCCAAGTCGAGGACGGGACACGCATACTGGGTTTGACTATAAGAGGCCAAAACAGGGAGCGGTGGCAACGAAAGTCCAACGGGTTTCATATGCGTGTGTGGACCCGGGCTGGTAGGTAAGACATTGTTGCATCGTGTAGGTATAAGCTGTGCATCTCCGTTATATCGGGTTGCCACTTTAGGGGAATGATACACCCCACTGTGGGGCCAGCACGGGTATCTACGAGTAGGGAGCCGATCGAAAAATAGAAAGTGGGGTACACCTAGTGGAGATAGGGGCAGGCGGCACCTATGTAGTCAGCTAGGAGTACGTAAAGCCATTAAGAATGTTTCTAAGTGAAGCTAAGTGGGATCAATCTTTAGGGTGACTGGTGTGGTGCAGTATAGTGTTTATCCTTAGTATTTAGGAGCGCCTATAACGTTTCCTTTAGCGATTGTCTATGTCCTTAATCTGCTCTTTCATAGACATTTCCTTGTTTTCCAGCTTATGCCTTAGTCCAGTTATTTTGATAATAGTATTGTAGAATTATCATACTCGCCAGACTTTATGTCTGACCCCCGCCCCCTCTTTTTCATCCTTTTCTCCCTTCAGGTCCTCAGGTTGGGCCAAGTTCCAGTGGAGTCTGATTGGATTGCTTATCTCTTGGAAAGCTTGGACTACTGAAGTAAAGTCCAGCTTGTTATCTTTCTTTTTAATGGCTATTTATGTAATTGGATTATGTACTTGTTTTATTAAGATAGATATTGTACTTGACTTTGATTATGGTGTTATGATGTAATCAAACATGTTTTGACTTCTGCTGCAATTGAAATAAAGTTTTTAAATTTCCAAGTACTATTTTATATCTGTCTTGTTGAAATTTTACTGTTCTATATTCACCTAAAACCTCCATAGAAGTTAATGCATTCCCTTTGTGAGTGACATTAATGGACGTGGGGTGTTACACTTGCGTATATATTAAACAAGTGTTACACAAACACAACATACGCCTCATTCCAATTCAGAATATTCTTTTATTCAAATATTCTTATACTTTGGGAAAAGTTCCCATTAATTTTATCAAAGATAAATTCTTTAAATTTATTCTTTAATCTTCTTTGAATATCAATTCAAACTAGTCGGGATTAGCGAACTACACCGAAGTAATTATTTATTTTATTTCCCAATCCCAACTTATTCATCCCATGAAGTAAAACTATTCATACTTCATATCCAACACCACGGTGTTATCGGTAAATTTAATTACCATTCCCTGTTCAAATCTAATTAAAGATTTAACTATCGCCTGGAGTAAAACTGGTGATACTCCATTCTCGATCATTTCAATCTAATTAAAGATTCATTAAAACTCCACTTAGTTTTAATCTTTACAGAAATCAATATCCTATCTTTAATTGGGTTGAAGAACCAATGCCATTTAAAACACGATTCACTATAAACCCAAAATCACATTCAATTCATTATCGGGTTAAAGAACAAGTGTTATTTAAAACACCATTCACGATAAACCCAAAAATCAATTCAAATTCAATTCCAATTAAATACCATTTAATTGGTACACTTCATTAAATCTAAATAAAAAAAATTAATCTTTTTCTCAACAGGGTTTAGGAACAGTATTATTGAAGATACCGTTCACGACAACCCCAAATCCCATTTGATATTAAATACAAGGCTCTGAACAGAAAATGTACCGGTTTATATTCAATATCAAATTCTACGACCAACAAATATTGTATTGGAAATAACGATATTAATATATCTTTCAAATTCCCATAACAATATCTGTATCATCACGAAATCCAACATTGAAATATTCCGAAGACAATTTCGATTCAAATCCCTTCCAATTCAATTATTGGAAATTCTGGTTATATTTCAAAATCATTTCAAATCCCATTTATTTATTTTAAAAATAAATAAATTATTATTCTAGTTCAAAACTAGTTCATTTCGATAAAAATCTATTTTTATCTTTTCAAATATGAAGTTTTTCATCCTAATTCTTCCTAAATCACTTCTTATGATTTTACACAAATTATTGATATTTTTAATAATTTTATCAAGGCACGTACAGTCGATTTCCATCAACGGCCATCGAACTGCACTTACAGCGACCTTTTCCAAATTTGATTTGGACATAATTCCAAATCCAACCATTAGATTTCAAATCTCTAAAATTCGTTAGAAAGCTCTTTTCGATACGAACCCAACGGTTTTGGTTTTAGGAGAATCCGACGGTTGGATCTCCCGCAATGTCCATTCGAAGTCAATGGTCGAAATTCGCGAACTGCCGCGGCGCGGTGCGTTCTATTCAGGCCATTATATTATATATATATAATATATACTTCGTCGATTTCCTTTTGAAACAAATTTTATAAATCGTTTTAAATTTGTTTTCGAAACGATTTCAACATCATATTCAATTTCTAATCAAAATTGAATATTCCAATAGAAATTCGTTTTAATTTCATTTCAAATCGATTTCAATTCAATTCGATTTTTAATTCAATTTCAGTTCGTTTTCAATTCAATTCAATTTCAATTCGAATTCATTTCAATTCAATTTATTTCGAATTTCAATCTATTCAATTTAATTCGAGTTTCAAATCTATTCAATTTAATTCGAATTTCATATCTATTCAATTTAATTCGAATTTCGAAATCACTTTCAATATTCATTGAAAAATGAGTAAAATCGATATAAATATCGTTTACGTCAAAATGGCGTCAATCTAATCAACACGGCTTCATATATTTCTATTTTCAAATATTCGATTTCAAATATTTGTTTTTCAAATATTTCTATTCAAATATTACTTTTTCAAATATTTCTATTCAAATATGTCTTTTCAAATATTTCTATTCAAAACTGGAATGCGGCCCAATCAATTACCATATAATGTTAATTATATGGATTTTCTACAGCACATGTATAAAATAACAACGATAAATAATCAACCATCATCCAAAGTGCACCACACCACCGCATAAGCATTAAATATAAATATTTAACGCTTATAACACCCTGTGAATCAGTCAATCGACATACAACTAATTATTGGGATTAGTGTATGTCATATATCATCCCAATACCCGTGTGGGGTTTCAATCAATGAAACACAAATTTTATTTGTGCAGTTGGGCGATGTGTAAAATTTATCGTCCCAATCAATACCAGTCAAATGTGTGTATATAAACAAATCGTCCGATTTGTTTATATTTATTTCATTTTAAATACACGTTAAAAAATCTATTTTCAACTATAAAATATTTTTAACTATATAAATATTTTATTTCATTTCACATCACACAATCAACTACACATCAAAATCAAACTAACAAGCATACAAGCCGTCCATGGTCTGTGGACGACGGGTGTCGGGTGCTACTAAACACCGTCTACATCCTAGTATATATTTTAACTAGAAAAATTAAATTAAAAGTGAGACGTTCTCACCGATTGCTAAACCAAACGCCACGACTCTTCATATGTATAAAATCTCCGTCGTTTCTTCTTTTGTCACTTTCGTCATCCGTATTCACTACATATATAAAAATCACATTTTTATATTGTTGTTATGTATATAAAAATCACATTTTTATAATCGCTCTCTATGGATAAGAATCACATTTTTATACCGCTACTATATAGATAAAAATTCTATTTTTTATTTTGTGATTCATGTTATAAAAACCATATTTTGATTTTAAAGTTATATAAATATATGTTTGTATGTATAAACCACATTATTTTCATTTTTAAATCAATGGCATTTATATTTTCAAATCAATCGTATTTATATTTTCAAATCAATCGTATTTATCTTTTCAAATCAATGTATTTTATATTTTCAAATCAAAGTGTTTTCTTATTTTCAAACTAAGAAAAATCATTTCTTTGTATCTTAAAAAAATTCAATCTTTTTATAAAGAAAAATCACATATTTTTGTAAAGAAAAATCAAATCTTTCTATATAAACAAAATCATTTCCCTTGGCGAATAAAAATCATTTCCTTAAGCGATTAAAAATCATTTCCTTAAGCGAATAAAAATCATTTCCTTAAGCGAATAAAAATCATTTCCTTTAGCGAATAAAAATCATTTCCTTTTATAGATAGAATCTAACTTATGTAATGCTATATATAAATAAAAAAATTGAAAATAGAAATCAATGTAAACTTACTTACATCGGAAATGAGGTGGAGCGGGATTTAGGGTTTGCTGGAGAGGAGAGAGAAAGGCGCGAGGGGGGGGGTAAGGGGATCGGAGCGGGGAGGCGGATGCTGTAATGACCCGCATTGGCAGAGGTATTATAATTAATTTATTTAATTATATAAATAGTAATATAGTGAATTAAATGGTTGTTTAATTAAAAAATAGTGAATATTTAATTAAAATGATAAATTAAATAATATATTAAATTCTGAAATAATCAGAATTGGCTGAAATGGCGATATGGTGTGAACTGGATCATCCGTGATATTTAATTCAGCTTGGAATTGAATTAGAATAACGAATATATTATTTGAACGATAGTTTGAACGTAGAGTTATAATATAATTAAAATCGAGCTCGAAATGGCGCTGTAGTTCGCGATTTGGCAATTTGAACTTCAACTGAACGTACAGGGTTCGTTTTAAATCGGATTTCTGTGAAACAAGAAACGTGTGGAGCTGGTGGAGTATATCTTTCTAGTGGAAGAGAAAAATCAGGATTTCGTCGTGTAGATTTTGAGATATGTCCAAATCAAATTTTATAAAAGTCGCTGTGGAATTCCTTTATAATTTATAAAGGAATTATTTATATTTTAAAAAGGAATTTCAAAATAAATCGAATATCGGGTTGACCCAGATTTGGGATATCGAGTTATAAATCCCAGTGGAACTGTATGATATTCTGCTGCGAATATATACGATAATATTAATTTATTAATATTTTATTTAATTATATTTAAATATATTTATATATTTAAATGGGTCATCCAGAGCTTTAAAAATAGCCACTTTTGAAAACGAAGTCGGAATTCGACAAAACTAATTTTGTTGGATCCACAATGTCAAATAGTTGATAGATTTCCAGTTTCGTGATTTTTAGAGTCACTATGTGGTCGTACAGATTTTTAGAGTGTAAAACAATCGATATTCTGACGGTTAAAAATACGTTGTGTGGGCATACGAAGTCTGATTTTGATGAAACCAGTTTCGTTGGGTCTGTAACGTCAAACTCTATTCGTATGTCCAGTTTCATGATTTTTGGGTGTTGTGTGTGATTACAAGAATTTTAGAGGACAAATAAAAATAGCGTTGGCTTAAAAATAAATAAAATAATCAATATAAAAATATCTAAATTTTTCCCTATAAATAATCCTCATTCCCCTGAACCTAGTTCCACTTTCTCCACTGTCAAAACTTGCACCGCCACATTTTTCTTTTCTGAAAAACCCAAACGCAAGTTGATAAATCAAAATCAAATGAGATACCTACTCATAAATCTCGAAATATATATTGTTGCACTCCTGAGATCGAGCTCTTTACAGTAGTATATATTTTGTGGGACTCGATGTCTGTTATGGAGCTTGGGTTTTATGAAATATAGCCTAGGGTTTAAGTTCTTTAAGTATATGCCGATCGATTGCTAAATTGGTTATCACCGTTGGATTGGGGGGGGGGGTTGAATAGTGGTTGCACGAAAAATCTGGGTAATTTTGGTGCTTAAAGAGTTCGGTGTTTGTCTGAGTAGCACACGGAATTTCTTCCTGTCGCGATGAACACCCGGTGAGCGAGATGAACGAAATACAGTGGAAGTGGGAGAGGGAATGAAGAGATGATGAGTGGTGGTGTCGGTTCTTGAAATCACGGAAGAGGGAGCGAACGGTGTGAGTTTGAAATGGTGGTAATGGCTTGAGTTCGGTTAGAAAATATCTGGAGTGGAAGGAAGGAGATGCGCACTATTCATTTGGGCGTGGTGGGTATGTTAGAAGGTGGGCCGAAGGATAGTGGTAAAGCCCAATTAAAGTTTAGTTTTAGTTTTAATTTAATTTAAAATTTGTAGTAACTTGTGAATGTGATATCTCATCCATAGGAGGTCAGAATCGAGAACCGTAAGTTACGTTGGGATCGTAGGGACGGTGGCTACACCATGGAGCCGACTGCGAGTGAATCCGAGCTCGTTACAATGTATTGAAAAATAAATTGTCTGTCTGAATCAAATCGAGCGATGGTTATCGTTATCAACGATGATCGTCCAATGTGAGTAAATCTCACTAACTCTGAACAGTTTATAATTTCATGTTGTATTTGTAGAACTGTTAAATATTGGCTGATTGACTGTGTGTGGATTGTTTGATTGAACTGCTAGTCAGTTAGTTGAATTTCTATATTGATTCTGTTTAACAGAATATTTCATATTGAACTGAAAGTGATGTTATATATATTGTTTAACATCTGTGATGCAGGGAAACACTGGACTCCTCAACATTTATTTTACTGTGATTCATATATTGTGATATATGATGTGATATATAATCTGTTGTTGATTGTCTGTGTTTGGACGATATTTATCGTGGTTATATGGTATGTTAAATACCATAAGAAATACTGGATATAGGAAAGGGGATTTTCAAAGTGTATTTTGGAAATGAATTATTTATATAAAATCGATGGATTTTATATAGAAAAGGAAAAGGATTTTTATAAAAGAAAATAATTATAAAATCAAAGGATAAGTTAGAATAAAGGAAATATTATTGGTTAGAATAAAGGGAAGTATTTATTTGTTAGAATAAATAGAAAAGATAAAGGGAAATATTATTGGTTAGAATAAATAGAATAGAATAAAGGAATATTATTAGAAATAAATAGGATATTATAAAGGAGAATATTTAGAAAACAAATAGAATTGAAAAGGGAATAGTGTTAATCAAATAAAGTTATCCGATTAGAATATATTCGAAGTAGTTAATCGAATATAGTTATGTTAGAAGTAGTTAATCGAATATAGTTTATATTCGAAGGAGTTAAATCGAATATAGTTATTCGAAAATAAAGTTAAAACAGAATAGAGTTATTCAATTAGAGTTATTCGATTAGAGTTAATCGAAAGGAGTTAATCGAACAGAGTTAATCAAATAGAGTTAAACAAGATTACAAACTGACTAGAGATTATTTAAGTTGAATAGTTTTCTGAATATCGATCTGATGTTGGTTTCGGCCTTCGGGGTTTATACTTAGAGAATTGTTCTCATACTAGTTTACAGTCAAGGACCGATAGTTGTGAAATGATAGTGATATGTAAATAAGCTATGGAAATGTTTTCCAATGTTAATGACGTATATTTTCTAAACATAGAAAATAAGGAAATGTGAATATATATATATATATATATATATATACATGATTGATGATTGATTGATAGAATTTCCATTTGGAAATGATATCGTTGTTTTCACACCTGTTTTTCTTTGATAGTTAAATCACAGACTATCGAAGTTTTGACCAATTTACGTTGTTAATATGGAGAGACCGGTTGGATTATTATCCAAAGAACCACTCTGTATTGGCATAAGCGCTGCGAATCATACATGCCAAAGCAAATTTGAAGACCGAATAAAGTGCAAGGGCTGTTGTATAAATCTTAGACAATAATGCCTAAGATGGATATACTGAATAGTACCTTCGGTTCATTCTGTTCTTGGATGACTTGTATGGATGGATGTCTGACAGAGTAATTCCAGACGATCACCTATATTGATTTCTCCAACCGTACCAAGAGTGGAAGCGGAGAAGGAAACTTGTTTTAGCTAACACATAATGTACTGTTGAGGACGTCAATCGGTGATTTGATGGATTTGACGATGTGACATTCGAAGTGAATCTGGTGTGATGATAAAGCGTAGCTTCTAGCCTCACATCCGGTAAATGACAGAAATCGGGCAGGAAGCATGGCTAAGTCGGTCGCTCCGAAGTAGGGTGTATAATCACCTGATCTAGAGTTTCATTTATTTCTAAAAATCTATTGTCGATACTGTCCCATTCGGGAAACGGTTGTTGATCCCAACCGTTGGTGATATACATTCGATACACTCAAGCGAAATGAGTGGTCGGTCATGTATGGCTGGGTTGCAAGATGTTCTTGTTGAACCCAGTGTATTCCTCTCTAGAGGTACACTAGCGAAAGGTTGTTCCATACCTTGTCTTAGTTGGAAATCCATTACCCAATACGTGCTTGCGGTTTTGATTGTATACTATATATGTAGAACGTGAGATGAAAGCGTTTCTGCTAGATGATTATTATATTGGGGTTGATAGACATTATTATAATATCAAAAGGTTTTTGATATAAATATATTTTGGATTCTCAAAAGGAAGAACCCGTTCCGTTATACGGCGTGGTCTTATGAGATATCGTTTACTTGTTCGAACTGTTTTAACTGTTTTACTCATACCAGTCCCATGACTGACCCGGAGTTTATTTCCTTTTGTTTCTCTAAACTTTTGGGTGCCCAAGTTTGTACGGGCAGTCAATTAGTCAGGAATTTGCAGATACTTGAAGAACTGGAGCAGGAGGCTTCAGGATTGTATAACTATAGTTATTTCCGCTGTGTTGTAAGTGTTGTACTCTGATAATGTATTGTATACATATAGTGATTTATTTCAAGGATATATTATCTATTATATGTTATTCATTCCGCTGTGAGATTCGTGTTACTCTGATGTTGTGTTCTTCTTCTTCTTCTTATATTATAAGTTTCTATCTTATCTTTCCTCACCCTCTAATTTCTTTCATTAATGACCAATATTTTCGATCCTTAGATGTTCGATATGTGTTGTATATCGGATAACCAAAGTCGCCAAAAACCCGGGCTATTACAGATGCGGTGGCAGCACGATGCGATGGAGGTGGATTTAATCGAGGGCGACGGGGTGCGATGGCTCGATGGGGTACGGGTCTTGATTTGGACGGAGGTGGAGAGGATAGAGAGGGGACGAGAAGAAGGAGAGGCGCTGGTCATCTGGGGGGCGACGGCGACATGCTGGAGGCGCGACAGGAGGAAGAGAGACGCGATTTGGGGGTGGCTCAGGAAGCTTTGATCGTGGATTCAAGAATGATGGGTTTGACTTTTCTTTGGCCTCTAAAAGGAGATATATATTTATTTAAATAATATTTAATTTACTTTAAAATTCAATATCGTTACAAACCCCAAATCAAACCCAACGACTATCGCCTCTGGGGTAATACCCCCATACCGAACACAATAGGTGTTAGATCGAAATTTGGACCTAACACCCAAATTGTTATGAACTGTAGAGAATTTTAAATGAGGAACGAGGAAAAAGAAAATAACACTCAGAATTTATAGTGGTTCGGCGTTAACGAGCCTACGTCCACTTTATATCTTATTGATTATGCTTTAAAAGCTAGTACAACAGTGATTTCTCTCAATATTTCAGTGGTTTGACAACAATGGCGGATTCAGTACTCAATATTGCCAAAAAGATCCCGAAAAATGCCAAGCTCTGGGCTATTTATAGCTGATTTTGTCAGGCGGATCGTGGACATGTGGCACGAATCCCGAGAGCATCGCATTGCATCGCCACCATTGAAGAAATAGTCAAACTAGCCGTTGTGAACAGGTGTCGTGATTTGCTTGAAAATCGGATCGTGCAGATGGGGAGAATTGGTCCAGACGACGGTTAGGAACACGTGTCGCCAGATCCGTGCGGTTCGGATCGCTGAAGACCAGCTCGTGATTGAATGGGTCAGAGGGTTCGGTGCGCACCAAGGGATCAGATCGGTTCGCTCTGGGCAACGATATAAGTTTGGATCGGATCGCCTGGATGCATCGTTCGTTGATGAGATGAGGGCGAGACGATGGCACGCGATCCGATGGTGGGCGAGACGATGGAGTGCGATCCGACGGTGGGCGAGACGGTGGAGTGCGATCCATTCCTTCACATTATTGGAGAACGTGGTTTCCTGCTTTCCTTTTATGAATGATCCTGGGTGGCTTGGTCAAAAAGCGAGCCAACATTTTGCCCCCTCGAAGTATGTTTTATCGATGATGGAACATGCTTCGAAGATTCCAATCTACCTTTTCCTGATGGGATGTAAATCAACAGTCGCATTGGTTCAAATCAACGCATGCATAAATCAGATCGCCATAAAGCGCCACGGTCCGAGTGTTCACGTGCTCGTCTCGAGCTGAGTATCCAGGCCTCTGTACGAAACGAGGCAGAATTTCCTTCGAGTCATGTCGGGCTTTGAGTTTGGTGGGCCATCGTTTGAAGCGGTCCGTGGGCTTTTATGCGATACAAGCTTTGAATCGTGGCCTTCATGACGTTTCGTGGACCGAATAGGACAAAGGAAGGGAGATAAACGGTCACCCTCTTTGCCTATATAAGCCGACCCTCTCCTCCTCATTCTCCTTCTTCTTTCTCTCTGCCGAATCGTCTCGCGTTATCAAAGAACGAACCCAAATTTTCCAAACCTTCAAGAATCCGAGCATTCTCTCAATTTTTAGAAAGGTAACTCCACAGAAAACATTCTCATTTGTAAATGCAGCACCTTCCCGAATTTTTAAGACTGATTCGAGGAAGAAACGATGGGAATCTGAAATTTTCTGAAGAAATCACCAAGTCGCCATGGCCATCGGGCGCAGAGCTCAGAATTTGAGGATGGGAAGGAGAGGAGGAAAACGAAGGAGGCAGAAGGAGAAGGCAAACCGTCTCGGATCGTGGTCAAGGATAGAAGACGAAAGCGAATGGCGAGACGATAGATCGAGGTGGCGGCAAAGGGACGTATCGTGGGGTCGCAACGGTTCGTGAAGGAGCGATCCCTTCGCCCGGCGATTCGATGGGGGCGATCCCCCTGTCCTGCGATCCGAAAAGGGGCGATCCCTCTGCTTCGCGATCCGACTCATAACTGACGATACAGAGGAATTTCAGACTTTAATCAACGCCTTGTCACTATAAAACTCTGAACAGTTAGGATAGAGCCCTGATATTGGACTTTTTGGACTAAATGACCTCATAATTTGACGGCATACGACGATTAATGCTTTGATGATCTTGATTGCTTTCACGCTTTATTTTTAATGTACACACGAGTACACACACCGGCACTTGCACACACGGGGGTCGGGTAGTGTTAATCTTATTGTTCACATTTTCTCGTCCCAGCAGCGATGTCGAACGATAACTCTTCTCCAAGATCCGTAGCAGAAGCAGAATCCGAGACTCCTGAACAGTACAATCCCGAAATTCCTCCAATCAATCCGGGAGGTGAGGATTCTGGATCTGAGTATGAAGCTACAGAATCAGATCCGACAGAAAGTACTTCATCCAGTAACAACTCCGAGTCTGACGAGCGAGCTCCGGACGAAATTCCAGGCGCAGTTGGGATAGATAAATTCTCTGATTCTTTAGCGTCCAAGCTTGAAGAGATAAAACTCAAGAGAATCTACTTAAGACACGGCATTCCTTGGGACGATGTCTTGACTACATGTCGATCAGTCGAACAATGTGTCAAGTAGGAGCTATTCCTCCGTTCCCTCCGATTGCCATTGAAACTCTAAGACGACTAGGCATTGCTCCGATGCAGCTTCATCCAAACGCCTACGCATCTCTATACTCTTTATATGTTGCTTATGCGGAGATCTTGCATGCCGAACTTAAATTCAGAGATTTGGTGTTCTTCTTTCTCTTCAAGCACCGTTCTTCTGCAACTCCAAACTTTTCCTTTTTTGAATCAGTGGCGAACAGGAAAGTTCTGTACGACGGATACAACAACATCGGGGATCCTAAGTCCGACTGGTTTTACATAAGAAAACAGGCTGGATGCTCACGGAGATGGCTCAAATCAAGTAAACTTTGATCGCCTAGTCGAATATCTTGCTTAAGGAGTCTAAGTAATAACATTCTTCCGCTTTTTCCTTTGTCTTAAACAGATCATGTCTTCCCGAAAACAGAGGGTGCATTATACAACAACCGGTTGTCCATTCTTTTGCAAAGCAGATCCGACTTTTTATGGATTAAAAAATGCATTACTGATGACAACCTTCAAAAGCATCGCCTTCTGGATAGAAAATTTGGACTTGGGACCGGAGGCAAACCTTATAAATATGTGCCCCCAACGGAAGGAGAGGGAACTTCACAAGCGGTGGAAACAACTAAATTTCGCAAAAGTCCTTCTCCGATAGTCATCCAAGACGACGAAGACTTGAATATATACAGAGGGGATAAGTCCCGCGGTGATGTGTCGAAGGAAATCCCTACCTCTGCTACAATGGAAACTGTTGGTGATGACGACTTGACAGAAGAACAGTTATTCGACGAGCTGAATAAAATCCCTCTACCCGACATTGAATACACAGAAAAAGACTTCGGCGAGGAACCTTTCTTTTCTGCTCCCGAAGAGGCGACTGATTCAACAAGGGGACGAGAAACGGGTCAGATGAGCCTGTCTCCAGGCCCGGGTCTGTTAGGGGGAATTATATAGGATGCACACCTCACACACACTGTCTGACCTTTCACTCTAACTTTGCGGGTATTCAAAGTTTTAATATATTCTTTTCTCTTTTTGCAGGAACGATGCCGCGCAGGAAATCTTATTCGTACCGTTCTCTTCGCGAAGGCACCCCCAGCCTTCGTCCGGGTACTGAGCGCCCTCGCGGTCCCCCTCATAGGCCGAGCTCTTCGCAACCTCGATCTCCACCCAAATCAACCTCTACCAGGCCTTCGAGTCATCCGACAATTCCGACCGGGGGAAAGACACTTCCAAAAGAGTTGACTCCTCCAAAGAGTGCGCCTTCCCACAGTCGGTCGTCTAAAAGGCGTCACGAATCCAAAGATTGGGACAGAGATTCATCCAAAGAAACTGAGCAAGAGAGAAGTAACATTGTCCCCACCAGCCAACCAGAGTTAGCTGCCTCCGGTTCACGGGATTACGTTCACGGTCCCGAGATCCAAGGTAGGCTGGAAAAGCTACGGGAACAATTTCCAGGAATGTTCTTTGATAGGATGGTCTTTGTTCCTGCCTTGGAACCGGTCCCTAAAAATTGGGATGATGAAGTTATCGAGCGCATCCAGCACGCAGCCAGACAATACGAGATGATGAAAAAACACGCAGTCAATCTTTCGGAAGTCGTCCGAAAAATCGAAGTAGAAGCACATAGGTCTAAAGCAAAACTTGAAAACAACGAGAGGGCTAGGACAAAATTGGTGAAGGACCTGGAAGACGCTCAAGCCCAGCTCGCTTTGGCACAGAGAGACGCTGCAAACTATAAGACTGAATTAGAGAATGCCAAACAGCGATTTCATTCTGAACTGGACTCCAATAGCCAAGAAAAAATGGCTTTAAAGAAGGAGGTGGAAGATCTAAAAATGGCCAACGCCGAGTTGAAAACAGTGCAAGGCCATTTTGAAGCTGAGAGAGCTGCCTGGGAGGCGGAAAAAGCGAGTCTAAAAGAAAGTTTGGCTCTGGCAGAAACAGAAAAGGTGATTTTGAATGACCAGGTTGCAGACGCGGAGAGACGGGCAGCTCTTGCCGAAAAGAACGTTGATAGTGCCATTGAAATGGCCACTGCCTCCAACAACAAACTCCTTGAAAGAGAGAAAGAAATCGAGGGGTTTGAGGAGATGATTTTTGATTTCCTTGGCCAGGTTCTCAAAACTCGCAATATCTCATGGATCCCGGATTATCATGTTACTTTGGCCAACTTATGGGATGCCATCGTGGAGGGCGAAAAACATAGACTGGGGGTCGAAGAGATCAATGAAGATGAATTGATGAAGAGCAACCTAAGAGACAACGAGCCTGAGGACCTGGCAGAGGGTCGTCGCTTAATCCTGGCGGAAATGGAGAAGGAGAGAACCATGGCTAAAGGTAAAAGCAAAATTGATGAAGGTTCCAGCTCCGCCGCGAAGTCTAAAACCTCCGAAGTTGAGGAGTACCATCCTGACGATCCGCTAATCCCCTTAGGTCTAACTCCCGTGGTTGTTGGAGCATCCGGATCTACTCAAGAGGGAGCATCTGCTGAAGGTATCTCTCTCTTTTCCCCGCAATTTGCTAAAGCGATCGCGAATTGTCGTCGTCTAGCAGGACAACCCATTGAATTAGTAATGTGTGTCTCTCGTAATGCAGGTGGCGAGCCCGTCGACAAGGGCGCTGGAAAAGAGAGAGAAGTGGAGGAGGAGACTGCCCTGCCGGGTGCTGATATCGATGTTTCAGAGCGAGTCGAGGTCACAACAGCAGAAGGAAGCATCCCGGTGCCTAGCGCCGATGTACCCAAAGGTGCTGAGACTATCGAAGCTTTAAAAGACTTGGATGGTCGTCATGTGGATGACGAAGAGGATATTACCGGCACCAAAAAGGCCGACGATGATGATGATGATGAAGAGCCCCTGGCCAGCCGGAAAGCCAGACAAGAGAAAGGGTTGGCTTTAAAGAAGGTGGGGGATGAGGCTTTGGACATAGTCCCTCTTGCAGAATTCGATCCCAAAACTGGGATGATTGTGAAAATCCAGTCCAAGTCCATCAGCCGGGAGCTTCACTTCGCAAACCCCGATGACTTCCCGACTTCCCTCTCTAGTAGAAGCAAGAGAAAAGAAGGGAAAGAGGAGACCTCAGAGGAGTCAGATGCTCCCCTTGTGGACAAGCGGAAGAGGAAGAAGGGGGATCCATCTGAAGCCGACAAGGAGAGGCTGGAGAGGAAGAAGCAAGAGAAGAAATCAAAGCATAAATAGGATGTTTGTTGATATTTTGTCTTTAGGTTTCCCACTGGCCAGGAAGTGTAATTGTGAGACTGGTCCTCACTTTTGTTTCTAGATTGTTTTCACTTTGTTGATTCGCAGTACATAAACAAGGATTTGTTTCTCCTTACATCATTGTGTACCTGTATTCATAGAAACTTTCCACGTTTAGTCATTAGCCACCTATTAATAATTATAAGTCAGTTAATCAACAGGAAGAAGAATGTTCATGCAATGTTACACTGTTATATCAAAGTTTAGTGTTTGCATAGGAGTGCCTGGTGCCCCCCAATCAGTTGTTAGAGTTTCACGCTTGGCGATTCGTTCGCTCCCCGATCCTTCAGCGGGGAAGGAGCTATTTCTCAGCGCTCAATCGGAGACGCCTTTATACTCTCTCTCTCTCTGGAGAGTTAGAGTTCGAGCTCAGCGATTCATTCGCTCCCCGATCCTTCAGCGGGAAAGGAGCTCTTTCTCAGCGCTCAATCGGAGACGCCTTTATACTCTCTCTCGACTCTGGAGAGTTAGAGTTCGAGCTCAGCGATTCATTCGCTCCCCGATCCTTCAGCGGGGAAGGAGCTCTTTCTCAGAGCTCAATCGGAGACGCCTTTATACTCTCTCTCGACTCTGGAGAGTTAGAGTTCGAGCTCAGCGATTCATTCGCTCCCCGATCCTTCAGCGGGGAAGGAGCTCTTTCTCAGCGCTCAATCGGAGACGCCTTTATACTCTCTCTCTCTGGAGAGTTAGAGTTGGGACTCAGCAGTTCCACTGCTCCCCGATTCTTTAGCAGGGTAAGAGTCCTTTCTCAGCGCCAAATCATGGACGCTTTTATACTCTCTCTCGACTCTGGAGAGTTAGGGTTAGGACTCAGCAGTCTGCAATCATGCACGCTCATCAAACTCGTCTTAGGTTTACATTTTAATCCAAGCTCCGAGGATTAAAACCAGTCGGACAAGCAGTTGGAGCATTTACCAAGGCTTTGGGTTCCTCTGATTAGTTTACGAGAGGAACCGTTGGCACCAGACTTCGGGTACCTGCATTATTCACACTGATTTTCATAGGCAAATAAATAAAGATGCAATAAAGGTAAATGACACACAGTATTTTTATAGTGGTTCGGTCGAATCATGACCTACGTCCACTTTATAATCTCTTGCTTTAAGGAATCAGACTGTTCTAGGCAAGTCATGCCCTGTACATAGTTTTTTTTTTTAACAAAGCAAAAGAATAAATTTGAAACTTCTCATGTTAAATATGGCCGTAGATGTTGGGCATTCCACACTCTGGGGATTTCCTTTCCATCTACGGTTGCCAGCTTGAAGGTTCCATTATCAAGCTTGCTGAGAATAGAGTACGGTCCTTCCCACTTCGCTCCCATATGAGTTGGGGGTGGAAAGACACGTTTCATAACCAAGTCTCCGGGTTCCCAGGTTCGGGCTCGGACCTTTTTGTTGTAATATCGGGCGACCTGTTGTTTGCATCTTAGGGCACGCAGGTCTGCTTCATCCCTCTTTTCTTCGATCATATCCAGGGACTCAAGGAGCAATTCATTATTGGTCATTGGATCATAATAGGTCACCCGATGGGAAGGTACCTTTATCTCAATCGGGATGACTGCTTCCGTTCCAAAAGCGAGGGAGAACGGGGTATGTCCTGTCGCTGATTTATATGTCGTCCTGTAAGCCCATAGCGCCAAAGGCAATTCATCAGCCCACATGGCTCTAGCCCGCTTCATTCTTCTTTTCAGAATAGACTTAATTACTTTATTTGCAGCTTCGACTTGCCCGTTTGATTGTGGGTATGCCACGGAGGTGTACCGATTCTCAATGTGGTATTTTTGGCAGAAGTTTCTGAATTCAGCACTATCAAATTGAGTTCCGTTGTCTGTTATCACAATTTTTGGAATCCCAAATCGACAGATGATGTTTCTCACGATGAAGTTGATCACCTGTTTAGTTGTGATTGTAGTTAGTGGTTCTGCCTCGACCCACTTAGTGAAATAATCTACGGCCACAATAGCGAACTTTGCTCCGCCCCTCGCTATGGGGAGACTTCCTATGATATCAATTCCCCACATAGCAAAAGGCCATGGACTCATCATTGTTTTTAACTGACTTGGAGGCGCTCTAGGTATCTTTGAAAATCTCTGGCACGCATCACATCGTCGTGCATATCTTACTGCATCCTTGTTTATGGTAGGCCAGAAATAACCATGCCGTATTACCTTTTTTGCCAAAGTTTGCCCTCCAGTGTGGTCGCCACATTCGCCTTCGTGGACTTCTTGCAGCACACGTTTGATGTCATCGTGGGCTATACACCGAAGGAGGGGCATTGAAAACCCTTGTCTATAAAGGACTCCACCTTGCAGTACGTATCGGGCGGCTTTACGAATCACTTTACGCCTCTCGCTTTTCTTGGTCGGAAGCGCTCCACCCATTAGGAAATTCTTTATAGGGGTCATCCACGACTCCCTTTCTGGTTCCGTCTCTAGTACTAGGTCGATTTCCATCTGATCAATGCTGGGGGACCGAAGTACTTCAACGGGGGCTAGCCCTATCACTTCAGGATCGTTAGAACTAGCCATCTTTGCCAACTTGTCTGCATGCTGATTTTCTGACCGCGGAATATGAGATATGCTGTAGTGATCAAACTCATTCAGCAGTTCTTTCACTTTCTTTAAGTATAGAATCAATCTTGCACTTTTAGCTTGGAATCTTCCAGTAACTTGATTCACAACTAACTTGGAGTCGCAGAAGATGTTCAGCTTTGTGACTTCTAGTTCCTTTGTAATCTTTAATCCGGCTATCAGAGCTTCATATTCGGAATCGTTGTTAGTGGCTTGAAACTCCATTCGGATGGCATAGGTTATCAATCGTTTCTCGGGGGTTTCAAGCACTATTCCAGCGCCGGATCTTTCGTCGTTCCTAGCACCATCAGTACATAATCTCCAGACATTAGGGTCGAAAAGTAACTTTGAGGGTTCCACTTCTTCGTTTGCTATATCTTCTTCAGGAACAGTGAATTCGGCTATGAAGTCGGCTATCACTTGCCCCCGAATTGACCGTCTAGGCTGAAAGTTCAAGTCAAATTGGCTTAACTCTATGTTCCATTTGAGTAACCTTCCAGATGCCTCCGGTCTCTGTAAAACTTGCTTGAGTGGATGATCAGTATATATGGTAATAGGATGTGCCTGAAAGTAGTGCCGAAGTTTTCTAGAGGCAATCAGTAAACTATACGCCAGTTTTTCTATCCGTGGATAATTACGCTCTGTTGCTGTCAATTTTTTGCTCACATAATACACAGGTCTTTGGACCTTTTCCTCTTCCCTTACCAACGCTGAGTTGATTGCATGAGATGATACTGCCAAATACACGAATAAATCCTCGTGGTCTATTGGTTTAGATAGAATTGGAGGTTTCTCCAAGTGTCTGAGCAAATTCTGAAATGCTTCTACGCAATCAGGTGTCCATTTAAAGTGGCGTTTTCCTCGCTTTATTAATTCGAAGAATGGGATGCACTTATCCGTAGCCCTGGAGATAAATCTGCTTAGTGCGGCCACTTTTCCGGCAAGGCTTTGCACATCCCTAATTTGCCTAGGTTCCTGAATGTTTCTGATTGCCGCGATCTGGTCTGGATTAATCTCGATACCGCGTGAACTGACAATGAATCCCAAGAATTTTCAAGAAGCAACACCGAATGAACATTTGGTTGGATTGAGCTTCATTCCATACTTTCGAAGAATGCCGAACATCTCTGCCAAGTCAGTAGTGTGTTGAGAGGATTGCTTGGATTTAACCAACATATCGTCGACGTATACTTCCATTGTTTTCCCGATTTGGTTATAAAACATTCTGTTGACCAAACGTTGGTACGTAGCGCCTGCGTTCTTCAAACCAAAGGGCATTACTACGTAACAATATAATCCCAGATCAGTGATGAAACTAGTATGCTCTTGATCTGGAATATGCATTGGAATTTGGTTGTATCCTGAATAAGCATCCATGAATGAGAGAAGCTCATGACCTGCCGTCGAGTCTACCAACTGGTCAATTCGAGGTAATGGGAAACTATCTTTTGGACAAGCTTTGTTCAAATCCGAGAAGTCGATACACGTTCGCCACTTCCCGTTGGCCTTCCTTACCAGGACTGGATTTGAAATCCAGTCCGGGTAGGTTGAATCTCTGATAAACCCGTTACTTTTTAGCTTTCCAACCTCTTCTTTCAAGGCAGCGGACCTCTCCGGGCCCAACATTCGCCTTTTTTGCTTTACTGGAGGATGTTTGGGGTTAATGCTCAAAGAATGGCTCATGATTGATGGGGATATCCCGCACATGTCTGAATGGGTCCAAGCAAATACATCCAAGTTGTTCTTTAAGAAATTCGTCAATTCTTCAGCAAGATTTGGACTTAACTGGGATCCAATCTTAAGGACCTTCTTCGGGTCACTGTCATCGATTGGTACATCCACAGTTGCCTCGTTGGGAGTCGCCGTTCTGCCCCCGGGTTCTTGATCCTCTCTGGGATCTATATCCTCGGGCACCACTCTAGGCAACTCTCCAACAATTATCCTCTTTGGTTGCTATAAGGTTTCCGCCCCCAAAGGGGGAGGAGTGCCTTTAGTTTCGATATCCACGCCGTTGCGAAGCAACTTTAGTTCGGCAACATAACACGCTCGCGCAGCAACTTGATCCCCTCTAACGATACCAATGCCAGCTTCTGTGGGGAACTTCAATAGCAAGCACCAGGGGGCTATACAGGCTCTGAACTTTGCGAGGGCCGGTCGGTCCAAGAAGGCATTGTATGGCGATTCAACATCCAAAACCACAAAGGGGAGGATTCTCACTCTCTGGCGTTCTCCTTCCCCAAGTGTGACTGGGAATCCTACATAACCCATAGGTGCGGTGGATGCTCCGTTGAATCCACGGACCCATCCTTGGCAGGGCTTCAAGTCTTTTATCTCAAGATTCATCTGGTCAAAGGCCTTTTTGAAAAGGATATTAACGGAACTCCCGTTGTCCACCAGGACCTTATGAACAGTGGCTGGCCCAATGGGTATCGTAATTACAAGTGGATCTTCAGTTGGAGCATGGACTCCGATGCTTTCTCATTCTCGGAAAACAACGTCATCAGTCATCATCTTCTGCTGCTTCACCGGGATACTGTCCTCGGGGTTGCTACATTCCCCCACTTCGAGGTGTTGTTTGGCTGCATTGACGTATTGATCTAAAGCTTTGGAACTGTGCCCAGCAAGATAAAGTCCACCGATCACGGTATTGATAACAATATTCTTTCCCTTTTGCTGAGCAGTTGGCCTAGTAGCAAGTTGATTTTGATTCTGATTCGGGGCCTGCACTGCTTGCCCCCTGTCCCTAGGCGTTACTCTGTATTCATCTAGCTTCCCTTCTCGAAGCAGCCTTTCGACTACGTCCCTCAGGTGATGGCATTCATTCGTCGAATGGCCGTGGATTTGATGAAAGAGACAAAACTTCCCTGTCTCACGCTCTTTCTCTGTTGACTCTCTAGGAGGTGGCCTCTTATTCTGGAGGACTTCATACGCATCCATGAAGATATTTTCCAGAGTATCACTTATGGGTGTATAACTTTCAAAGGCCCTGGGACGAGTCCTTCTCTGGGAGTCGTTGCCTCGGCCCCTTTTCCGGTTGTTGCCGTTAGCATTGTTATTGTTGTTACCTGGCTGGCGACCACCCTGATTCTGATTTCCGACGTTAACTTCAACTTTCCCTGAGCTGTCTCCAGTTTGTTTGATGGCGACATTGCTCTGAATTTCCTCCTTATCAGTTGTTTTAACCTTTCGGTTTGCGTATACCTCTTCCCGGCGTAGATGTACATTGGCTTTCTCATAGAATAACTCTCTGGTGTGGGGTGGTTTGCCTGCCAAGTACCTCCCGAATTCAGTGTCCTTATCCACTCCATCAATTAGTGCTGCGACAATGGTCGGCTCATGAGGATCTTTAACCTCAGTGGCGGCCAAATTGAAACGATCCAGGTACATCTTTAGACTTTCGCCTGGTCGCTGTTTGACAAGGAATAAATCAATCACGCTTTTCGTCTTCTGTGCGTAGATACGGAATTGTTCTACGAACTTCTCGCTTAGTTCCCTGAAGCTAGAAATCGATCTCGCCGGCAGGCGAGTAAACCATAGCAAAGCCACGTCTTCCAGGAATATGGGAAACGCTTTACACTTAATCGCGTCAGAAGCAGCAGCAGCAGTCATCGACCAAGAGTATCTCATTAGGTGCTGAACAGGATCAGATCTTCCTGCATACCGGTTCATTTGTGGCATGTTGAAACGCCTTGGAAAGGTTGCATCCAAAATATCGTCAGTAAAAGGGGTATGACTGCGGTCAATCCCCCAATCTTCGTTCCGCTATCCACGGCTGTCGGCCAAAATCTGGTGAACCATGGCTGCAACGTTTGCACTAGTCAAAGGAGGTTCAGGGTCAGTGCCTCTGGCCCGACGAGGTTCTCTGATCTCTCTTCGGGGAGTAGCCACAAAATCAGGGGCTCGGACGGGGCTTCGCTGCCCCTTGTTATCATGAGTATGCGTGCGGCGACGGGGCTGAGGTGGTCTGTTATGTACAGGACTGTTCACATTACGGTTTATGGGCCCCGCCCCTAGTTCTTCTTCTTCCTGTGAGGGCAGGGTCCCGAACCAAAGTTGTTCTATGTATTCGGCTCTCTCATACGGTCGCCGCGGAGGTCTCGGCGATTCTTCAGATGAAGAGGAATATACTGGGGTGAGTGGACGAACCGGCGATGCTCTTTGTCTTGCTAGCTCATCAAGTCTTCTATCCATAGCCGTCAAATTTTGCCGTAGGATGGAACTTTCCTGCCTTTGGGTGGCCAACTCATCAAACAACCTATCCCACATTTCGACGAAGCGAGAGAGATCCCCCTCAGGGACAGGAGCGGCAGGATCATAGTGGTCATCACCACCCTCTCTTATGCGCAGAGAGCTCGAGCCGGGTCGAGCAGAGGTTCCAGGACGATAGGAGTGGGTCATAGGTTCTTTTCCAGGTCGAGTTGTATTCTGACCATTAGTTCGGGTAGCTGCGGTTCGTGGAGGGCGGTTCGCTGCGCCCCCCTGAGATCGACTCGTGGTCGTGGTACACGGAGGCTGTGAGGTGTTGCCCCGGGATCGAGTTACAACCCCTTCAGTAGCACAGATCGTCTCGTTCTCATCGACTCGGAACGAGGTGTCTTCGTCGGATCGGATCGCCCCCTACGCTCCGCGATCCAGAGTTTCTTCGTTGCCCAGTTCGTGCACACTCTCCTCAATCGTTTCGTTGGTCTGCGAAACTTTAGATCTTTTTCCAACCATGATATCCGAATCGCTGGAATCCTCAAAGAAGCGAATAGTGAAACTTTAGGACTGATTTCTCAGTGAAAGCACCAAAAATGTTAGATCGAAATTTGGACCTAACACCCAAATTGTTATGAACTGTAGAGAATTTTAAATGAGGAACGAGGAAAAAGAAAATAACACTCGGAATTTATAGTGGTTCGGCGTTAACGAGCCTACGTCCACTTTATATCTTATTGATTATGCTTTAAAAGCTAGTAAAACAGTGATTTCTCTCAATATTTCAGTGGTTTGACAACAATGGCGGATTCAGTACTCAATATTGCCAAAAAGATCCCAAAAAATGCCAAGCTCTGGGCTATTTATAGCTGATTTTGTCAGGCGGATCGTGGACACGTGGCACGAATCCCGAGAGCATCGGATCGCATCGCCACCATTGAAGAAATAGTCAAACTAGCCGTTGTGAACAGGTGTCGTGATTTTCTTGAAAATCGGATCGTGCAGATGGGGAGAATTGGTCCAGATGACGGTTAGGAACACGTGTCGCCAGATCCGTGCGGTTCGGATCGCTGAAGACCAGCTCGTGATTGAATGGGTCAGAGGGTTCGGATCGGTTCGCTCTGGGCAACGATATAAGTTTGGATCGGATCGCCTGGATGCATCGTTCGTTGATGAGATGAGGGCGAGAGGATGGCACGCGATCCGACGGTGGGCGAGACGATGGAGTGCGATCCGACGGTTGGCGAGACGGTGGAGTGCGATCCATTCCTTCACATTATTGGAGAACGTGGTTTCCTGCTTTCCTTTTATGAATGATCCTGGGTGGCTTGGTCAAAAAGCAAGCCAACAATAGGATATGTATCGTAAGCTGATTCGACCATTACGATCAGTTTTCGCCAAAATCCAAATATAACTATATATATTGAATTTGAACGCACATTTCAATTTACCGGGGCCACATAAGGACTTTAAAAATTCCTGAAAAATATTTTCTAACTTCGTATTGACGATACGGTCCTAACAAAACTAATTTCATCGAATTTTGAGACCGTTTGAAAAATGGCCATTTTCCAGTCGATTAAAATCAACTAAAACTGGTCAAACGCGTTTTCCTTTGCCACGCTCACATATTGATTCGAAAAATTATGAAATTTGAAACCTAGCAATAACTTGACATCACCGATCCAACAAAAGTGGTTTCGTCAAATTCCGAGATCGTTTGCAAAATTCCAATTTTTAAGGGCTAGAATTCCATAACGACTATTCTGAAAATTCATTTGGACATAACTTTTGATTCCCGCGATGAAATTTTGATTTTTTGGATTCGTAGGAAAGATATTCTCAAATAGATTCAAATATTTTTGGTTTCACTGAAATCGAATCTATTTTGAATCCTGTACATTCATTTGAACTTGGAAATCGAATTTTCGAACTACTGCGCCATATTCAATTCCTTTTATAATTATAAATAAATATTTATATTCAAACGACGACCCGAATAAATATATACGTTCGAATTCTATTCAAAATAAATTTCTCGTCGTTATTATTTAAAATAATTCATTTTAAATAATCAAAATTCGCTAAAATTGCCAAAATAAAATTTTTAAATTGGCCCAGATTTCCGGGTTATTACCAATGTTATATAATTTCACATTCTACTGATTGATTTTTGAAACTGATTTTCAATTTTCATTGATATTTTTAAAACCCCTCATGAATTTGATATTTTCAATTTTAAAATTATTTTTGATTATTTATTCAAAAATTGAAATTATTGATTAATTTGAACTGTTTTGTGACTCATCAAAATTGTTAATAGATTTATGAAATTGCGATGAGTTATGACTATGGTATAATTCATAACTAGAGGAGATGTTATTTTAAATCGCAAGATGATTGGACAGATTTTATAATATCTTTGAATCAGAGCTTATTTCATGACCATCTTATATATATATATACATACCATATTTCCGTCATTCATCATGATTTTATTTAATTTGGAGAGTTCTAATTATTCTTGGAAATAAAAACAGAATTAAAATAAGAGAAAAAGATATTATTTATCCTTGGTATTCACTCCCATTTAAAAGTCCTTGCGATTATGCATGGGTGAATTACCTTAATCTCTATGTGCTTCCGTTCTCACTTAAAAGACCTTTGGGCTGTGCATGGATGGAACCATTAGAGAGGATAAAGTTAAGTTACTGCTAACCCCATTTAAAAGACCTTTGGGCTGTGTGTGGTTAGCAAGTGCTTAGCACAGTTTGAGCTTATTTAAAATCTTTAAAATTCATATTAAAATATTCAATTTTTATTGAACTCTCCTCATTCTATAAAATCCGTCATAAATCCATTCATTCTGAACGTGAAATTTGCTTCTAATTTAAAGATTAGTATGATTTTTGTTTGATTAAATGGGTTTTGCGATATATATTCTCTCTCTTAATCTGAATTTATGCTTCTAGTCTATATTCATCACTGTTTCGATTTCTATTATCCTTTTGATGATAACAAAAAGGGGAGAATGGTCAAGATTTTTGATTGATGAGTATTTAATTCAAGAATATTTTAAGATTGAAAATTAAATATCTAGAGGGAGAATGGTCAATTAAATTTCTGTTATTTATATTTTCCACATATATCGGGGGAGTTCAGTTGTAGGGGGAGCTAACAAATAGGGGGAGTAATATATTTCACGTTCAAACACATTTAACACATTCAAAAATCTTGTATATGTTTGTCAACATCAAAAGGGGGAGATTGTGGGACACAACAATGTGTTGTATGATTTTTGTTTGATGATAACAAACATATAATATTATTTAAATGTGTTTATGTCACGACCCGCATTCTACGCATCGAAGGATCGTAGAATATTTATTTCTCTCACATACGAAGTCGTATGGTCATGTAGCTTTGGGAGACGACTATTGGTGTCATTTCCCATGTTCATGATTTTTGCCGATTTTTAAATGACCATTTTGCCCCTAACTGATCTTGTTTTGACAATAACTTTTGATTGGTAAGGATTTTTGACCTGAAACCACTTCCATTAGTTCTGGATGATGGTTTACCTTTCCGTAGAGTGGTCACATTAGCCAAACGGACTCACCGTTTGGGAGATATGGCTTAAACAAGGTTTAGAAGGTGAAAAACACCTTAACCGGGCCTAATTAGAGTAATTAACAGCTAAGCCCATAACCCATTTCGGGATTAGGGTTATGGAGGACTGAAATGAGTTAGAGAATGGTTCCTATTCATTTTTCCAGCTGCCACAAACCTCCCTTGAGCTCTAGCAATGGCCTCCATCTTCTAAATCGCTCCCAAAACACCATTTTTATCATTCCTAATCACTAATTAAGAAAATCAACACCAAATCAAGGCGGATTAGCGTCAAATCAGAGATAGGGCGGCTGGAATACATTGGGATCCGTGTCATAACAGTAGAGTTTCAGATCTAAGATTTAATTGTGGCTAAGGTGAGTGATTTGCATTGTTTTTCACTAATTATGGCTAATTAGGGTAATTAGCGAAGATTAGCGAAATTATAACTCAGAAAAATCTAGAAAATTTGTAAAATTCCAGAATATTATTTTATGCCTCTGATATGAATTTGGGTTAATTTGGACTAATTTTGCTAATCCCGGAATTTAGGTGATTAAGGGGTGATTAGTGATAATTAGCGAAATTTTGCATCATAAAAATCTGGATAAATTTGTAAAATTTTAAAATATTATTTTAGGACTCTAATAGAAATTTGGGTTGATTTGGTTAACTTTTACTGATCTTATCATTAGTTGTTGTTAAACACGCTTAAGGGAAAATATGAGATTTTGGCTAGGTTTGATCCGTTTTAACTTATCAAGTTGTTGTTTTGCTGTTTGTGGATGTTTATACATATTGTTGTGGCTGTATGGTATGCTTTGTGATTGTTTAGAACAGTTAGATTGGTCGAAAACGCCGTCGAATGGCGTAAAACAGTCGCTGGAAAGAAGTGTAGGAAATTAGTTGAACCGGATCGGATCGGAGGGGGAAGCATGATTCGAACCGCTCGCACTTGAAGCTCCACGATCTGACATGAGCATGGTGGCATGAACTAAAGAGAACACCCGATCCGAACCGTGTCACTTGACCCGAACCGATGCACCATGGATGGACTTGAGAGGCTCGACCCGATCCAGAGTGTTTGGGAAGGAGAACCGAACCGCTTGCCTGAAGTCACGATCTGATGCTCTGGAGATGATCTAAACCGATCCGAAGCAGGGGCCACGATCCGACCTGTAGGGGGTATTCCGATCCGAACCGAGATGCTTGGGTTTGATACGTAAACCACGATCCAAACTAGAAGTATGAGTTGAAGTGAAGAACAGGAACCGAACCGATCCGTAGAAGACCAAAACCCGAGATGCAAAGGTAGTCCAAATGGGAAGTTTGTACTCAGGATCCAGTTGGGAACCAACGAGTTAACTTCACGATTGGACTTTTCAGTGGGACATGTGCAAAGGGGTTGTCGGTATTCATAACTTTGGTTCACCATTGAGAGATAGATAGTGGGCTTTTAGTGATAGTTGTACGGGGTTGGACTTCGTCAGGGCCCAAAGGATTAGGTGACCAAATAGTGGATATCGTATGCTTTACGCACTGAGTAAGAGATGTGAGGATGATTGCTATGCTTGATCGTTTTCCATCACTATGACATGCACACCCCCACCCCTGTATTCTTTACACCATATGTTAGTGGCACCTTAGAGTATTGAGCGGTATGTTGTGCTAACTCTATGGTCGTAGGTCTAGGTTCAGGTATGATTGGATTATACCTGTTACTGTTCTGTTTTGTTGCTTATCGCTCATACCAGACTTTTGTCTGACCCAGAGTTTTATGTATCTTCTTATTACTTTGGGTGCTCCTAAACGAGCAGACTAGAGACATGTTAGGTGGTATGCACGAGTAGCTGTACCGGAGACGAGCAGGAGGCTTCCATGTATGATATATAGATGTTCTCCCTGTGTTGTTGAAGGTCACTGCTTGGGCATTTGTAGAGTACCTCCTTCTTTTACTTTCTTTTGCTTTAGAGGCAGTTTTAAAGTTGTAATAATTATGTTGGATCATAATCTGTATTTTGGATTTCCGCTGCTATGATGATGATGGTTTTAGTTTTCAGCTTATGCACTGTCTCGCCTGTTTTATGTCAAGTATGTTACTATTATATTTTATTCCATGTGCTGTGAGACATTCTACAGGTTTCTTTATTAGTTCTTTCATCTTCTTTCCTTTCTTTGACGACCGTCCCGTGCTAGCTGACATGTGTACAACGCACTTTCGAGGGAAATGTCGGTTAATGCGGGGCGGGCCGTCACACTTGGTATTAGAGCTCTAGGTTGCATAGTTAACCAAGGGACGTCATCAGGGAGAGATAGTATACGTATATGAGAGCGCGTATTTGTTACATTTTGGTTTTCAAAAGCTAGCTATATATATACTATTAGTATATCTAGGGATGAGATTGCACTGCACTGACACCACAAAGAAGATGGTTAATCGTTTTCTATGTACAGATTAAACAATAAGCCGATATACGAGGGGTACCGGTAGAGGAGCCAATAATGGGAATGCTTCTGATATGAGGATATGTTCACTGACTTCGTGAGAGAGATGCTTAGGGATGCTCGGGGAGCAGTTCCTAATGCTGCTAACGGTTGTGGTGCAGTAATGCAGGCGCCTAGGGCCGATTTCGCCAAGCTATGCAAGGATTACACTAGTCTTGGTGGGAAGCCGTTCCATGGAACGTAGTCGGCTACATAAGTTCAAGATTGGCTAGATAGTTGTGAGCGCATCGTCGAAGATTTGGGAATCGAAGACGCAATGAAGAGGAAGCTAGCATCGCATCAACTACAAGGACGAGTTATGAATTGGTGGAATGCTATTAAGGCAGCTACTCCTGAGGATCATGTTACTTGGAATCAGTTTATGACTCTCTTTTGTGATAAGTTTATTCCAACTGCTCATAAATCAGAATTGTTTAGGAAGTTCTTGGAGCTTAAGCAGAATGGCAGAGCAGTCTCGGAGTATATCGCTGAATTCGACACTTTATCGAAATATTGATTGTCCCTTATCGATACAGTCGAAAAGAAGAACGAAAAGGTCATAACTGGTTTAAATGGGTACTTGGGGGGAAGACTTATAAACCATATCGATGAGACGTTCGAGTCTATTGTAGGAAAGGCATTAAGGTCAGAGAGCCTTTTCGCTAAGTCAAAGACCGAAGTTGCTATTGCATCTACAGAGGAACCAAAGCCGCAAGAAGGCAGTGAAGGAAAGAAGAATTCTCAGAACAAGAGGAAGCAGAACCCGACAAAGGATGGTCAGAATAAGAAGAATAAGAATGGTGGCGAGTGCTTTAGTTGTGGCAAGAAGGGCCACTATGCTAGAGATTGTCGAGAAAACCCTGGGGAAAGGAAGTGCTTTAACTGCGGCCAGGCGGGACACCACAAGGATTATTGTCCACAACCTTCTAGGGAGAAGCAGATTGTGAAAGCGTATGCTATCAACACTGTTCCTTCTTCGTCGAATGCTCCAACTACGGTGCAGAAGGGAAAAGGCGTCGTTATCAAAGGTATGCTTTCTATTTAAGATGTTTCTATTCGAGTATTGTTTGACGAACCCGGTTGGTGGTTCGACTAGACTTAATATGATTTGCCGTAACATGGTCTTATCGAGTCATGGATGTATGTTTGTTTGTAATTGCTTTGTTTTGGGCTTTACTGGGTTTAGCATTATTTTGGGGAGTCGATCTACTCTAAAGGAATAGGGTGGTATTAGGTACCTACCTAGTGATGGAGATAGTAACTGGAGTTAAGGAAGCTGAGAGGTTATCGTTGTAATAAGTTCTAGTTGTCTCTGGGAGGCAAATGAGTGCTCCAGTGCTCAGTTGTTTTGCTAGTATCACCTCACGTTGATTGTCCGAATTCGTAGGAGATGTTCCTTGGGTGCTTGTCTGATATTGGTTTAGGCCTTTGGGGCTTGTGCTTGGGGAATGTCGAGTTCAACTAGGGTGGTTTGCGTGAGAGATAAATAGTTGTTGCGATTCTTCATTGGATGATATCTTGGGTTACTCGAGGAGTGATCGGCAGCCATGACATGATAAGACTGTTCAATGGTATAGACTGCCCCGAGTTAGACTCGATAGGGTTATGAGATGGCTCGACTGGGACTCGAGAAAGATGCAAAGTAATGGATTGTTTAGGACCCTATGCTGATGTTCTCTTTGGATAGTAGAACTTTGAAGAAATAGGATGTGTTCGTTGATCATGGAAGATGCAACGAAGATTAGGACGATTCAAGTTGGACTTGAACTCGTAAAAGAAACTGGGTGTTCGTTGATCTTGGAGATGCAACTAATAGGGAGACGACTCACATTGGACTAGAGTTTGTCGGTAATGGATACTCAACACTGGGTCTGAGTTATAGATTGACTCGTGTTTGACTCGAGAAGGCTGCAAGGAATTGGATTTGGCTCTCGAGTTGGACTCGAGAGGGCAGTAAGATAATGGATAGACTTGGGTTGGACTCAAGTATTTTAGGCGGACTTAAAGCAGGGGTATCTGGGGACGCCCGTTACCTTGGATCTATTGGATGTGATCTAGTTATCCTTGGAGGATAAAACGTACGTTGGACATACGGTAGTCCGTTTGGAGGTTGGGTTTCCATTAGTTCTTGATGTTGGTTGGACCAGACATACAAGAATCGACATATTGGGATTGGTTAGACCAGTCACGTAGGTGTCGACGTGTTCATGGCTTTAGCAGGTGATAGGTAGAACTTGTTTGATGGATGTTATGGTTGCTATGTTTGTCCCTATCTTTCTTCTCTTGAGTAGACTATCACCTGTAGGGTTCTAGCGATGGGGAACAAAGAGATGGTAGTATAGACGGACATTAGGCTACGTATCAGTGCAGTGGGGTAGTCATTACTCCATGGGGCAGAGTGATCGTAGTAAGGCTATGAGCCAGTATAGTGAAGTTGTCATGACTTCATGGGGTAGAGTGGACATAGCAAAGGATTTAGGTGCGGTAACAGTTGCACTGAGTAGGAGGCATGCCAGTCTAGAGGTTATGTTTCTGGGTTGGAAGCAACTAGAGTATATCACAGGATCTGATTTCAGACCCAAGAGTGAATTGGATTCAGAAACGCTAGTAAGCTTGACGATTAGATCGATTTTGATTGATTGGATTGGTTCCAGTTAGAAGGACGATCCTAACCTATTGGAAATCATCTCTAGGGTAGAGATGGGTATCAATGGAAAGAGAATGATCAAGCAAGGATTTGATCGAGAAGGATGGCTTCAAAAGAATGGGGGACTAGTTGTACCCAACGTAGACGGACTGAGAGATGAAGTGCTTAGAGCGTATCATCACTCGAAACTGACTATACATCCCGGTGGTAACAAAATGTTTTGAGACATGGATCAGACCTACCATAGGGAAAGGATAAATAAGGACGTTTGGAAGTTTATGTCCAAATGCATGAATTGCCAGTTAGTTAAAGCTAAGCAAAAGAAGCCTAGTGGGTTGTTACAACCATTAAAAATTCCTAAATGGAAATGGGAACAAGTCTTAATGGATTATATTGATGGTTTACCAAGGACTAGGTCAGGTCATGATGGTATTTGAGTGAATCGTATACTAGAGGATCTTTTGAGAACTTATATATTGGATTTTAGAGGGTCATGGGATGGCCATTTGTATCTGGTTGAGTTATAGTTATTAGCCCAGTATTGGTATGGTTCCAATTGAAACTTTGTACGGAAGACCGTGCAAGGCTTCATCATATTGGTTGGAGAATGGTGAGAAATTTGAGCTTAGACCAGAAATAATAAGAGGGACTTCAGGCAAGATCAAGGTTATCCAACAGAGAATGAAGACTACCTAAGATAGGCAGAAGACTTATGTCGATAAGAGACGAAGAGATTTGGAATTCTTCGTTAATGACTTGGTGTTCGTCAAGGTCTCTCCATTGATGAATGTGATTCGTTTTGGTGGGAAAGGTAAGTTAGCACCAAGGTTTGTTGGTCCATTTTCAGTTCTCGAGCAAGATGGGAATTTGGCATATAAAGTTGAATTACTAGAGAAGATGGCAGGAGTTCATAACGTATTTCATGTTTCCCAGTTAATGAAATTCGTGCTTGACCCCGATATGACTATTTCACCTGATCAGTTGGTTGAAATCGAAGTAGAACCCGAGGCGGTTGGGAAACGCAAGCCGATTCGTATTGTCGAGCACGATACGAAGAAACTTCGAAGGAAGCGGTGAATCTAGTCAAGGTTCAGTGGGGTGAGGATGAGAATGACTGTACTTGGGAGACGGAGGAGAGCATTAGGAAGACGAATCCAGAACACATTGCCTGGTAAGATTGTAATTGTGACTTTGTTTTCCGCATGCTAGGATAGACTTGTTTGTTGTTTTGTATGTTTGATTGTTGTGAATGGTTCGTAGGCATTCAGAATCCTTTGCTTGTTTCTTAGTTAAAGAATTTCAGGGGCGAAATTTCTTAAGGGGGGCGGGGGGTGGGGAGAATGTAACGACCCGCATTCTACGTATCGAAGAATCATAGAATATTTATTTCTCTCACATACAAAGTCGTATGGTCATGTAACTTTGGGAGACGACTATTGGGGTCATTTCCCATGTTCACGATTTTTGCCGATTTTTAAATGACCATTTTGTCCCTAACTGATCTTGTTTTGGCCATATCTTTTGATTAGTACTAAAACCACTTTCATTAGATCCGGATGATGGTTTACCTTTCCGTAGAGTGGTCACATTAGCCAAACGGACTCACCGTTTGGGAGATATGGCTTAAACAAGGTTTAGAAGGTGAAAAACAACTTAACCGGGCCAAATTAGAGTGATTAACAGCTAAGCCCATAAACCATTTCGGGATTAGGGTTATGGGAGGACTGAAATGAGTTAGAGAATGGTTCCTATTCATTTTTCCAGCCGCCACAAACCTCCCTTGAGCTCTAGCAATGGCCTCCATCTTCTAAATCGCTCCCAAAACACCATTTTTATCATTCCTAATCACTAATTAAGCAAATCAACACCAAATCAAGGCAGATTTGCGTAAAATCAGAGATAGGGCTGCTTGAATACATTGGGATCCGTGTCATAATAGTAGAGTTTTAGATCTAAGATTTTAATTGTGGCTAAGTTGAGTGATTTGCATTGTTTTTCACTAATTATGGCTGATTAGGGTAATTAGCGAAGATTAGCGAAATTATAACTCTGAAAAATTTGTAAAATTCCATAAAATTATTTTATGCCTCTGATATGAATTTGGGTTAATTTGGACTAATTTTGCTAATCTCGGAATTTAGGGGATTAAGGGGTGATTAGTGATAATTAGCGAAATTTTGCATCATAAAAATTTGTAAAATTCTAAAATATTATTTTAGGGCTCTTATAGAAATTTGGGTTGATTTGGATAAGTTTTACTAATCTTATCATTAGTTGTTGTTAAACACACTTAAGGGAAAATATGAGATTCTGGCTAGGTTTGATCCGTTTAAACTTATCAAGTTGTTGTTTTGCTGTTTGTGGATGTTTATACATGTTGCTATGGCTGTATGGTATGCTTTGTGATTGTTTAAAACAGTTAGATTGGTCGAAAACGCCGTCGAATGGCGTAAAACAGTCGCTGGAAAGAAGTGCAGGAAATTACCCGAGCCGGATCGGATCGGAGGGGGAAGCACGATCCGAACCGCTCGCACTTGAAGCTCCACGATCCGACCTGAGCATTGTGGTACGATCTGAAGAGAGCAACCGATCTGAACTGCGTCACTCGACCCGAACCGATGCACCAGGGATGGACTTGAGAGGCTCAACCCGATCCGGAGTGCTTGGGAAGGAGAACCGAACCGCTTGCCTGAAGTCACGATCTGATGCTCTAGAGATGATCTGAACCGATCCGAAGCAGGGGCCACGATCTGACCCGTAGGGGGTATTCCGATCTGAAATGAGATACTTGGGTTTGAGGCGTGAACCACGATCCAAACTAGAAGTATGAGTCGAAGTGAAGAACAGGAACCGAATTGATCCGGAGAAGACCAAAACCCAAGATGAAAAGGTAGTCCAAATTGGAAGTTTGTACTCAAGATCCAGTTGGGAACCAACGAGTTAACTTCACGATTAGACTTTGCTGTGGGACGTGTGCAAAGGGGTTGGCGGTATTCATAACTTTGGTTCACCACTGAGAGACGGATAGTGGGCTTGTAGTGATAGTCGTACGGGGTTGGACTCCGTTAAGGCCCAAAGGATTAGGTGACCAAATAGTGGATATCGTATGCTTTACGCACTGAGTAAGAGATGTGAGGATGGTTTCTATGCTTGATCGTTTTCCATCACTATGACATGCACCCCCTCACCCCCGTATTCTTTACACCATATGTTAGTGGCACCTTAGAGTATTGAGTGGTATGTTGTGCTAACTCTTTGGTTGCAGGTCCAGGTTCAGGTATGATTAGATTATACCTGTTATTGTTCTGTTTTGTTGCTTATCGCTCATACCATACTTTTGTCTGACCCAGAGTTTTATGTATCTTCTTATTACTCTAGGTGCTCCTAAACGAGCAGACTAGAGACAGGTTAGGTGGTATGTGCGAGTAGATGTACTGAAGACGAGCAGGAGGCTCCCACGTATGATATATAGATATTCTCCCTGTGTTGTTGAAGGTCACTGCTTGGGCATTAGTAGTGTACCTCCTTCTTTTACATTCTTTTGCTTTAGAGACAGTTTTAAAGTTGTAATAATGATGTTGGATCATAAGATGTATTTTGGATTTCCGCTACTATGATGATGATGGTTTTAGTTTTCAGCTTATGCACTGTCTCGCCTGTTTTATGTCAAGTATGTTACTATTATATTTTATTCCATACACTATGAGACATTCTTTAGGTTTTTTTGTTAGTTCTTTCATCTTCTGTAATGACCCGGGTTTTTGAGGAATTTGGTTATCGACATAAGCACGATGTCGATAACCAAAACATCGAAAAATCCTGGTAATTAGTGAAAGAAATTAGAGGGTGAGGAAAGATAAGATAGAAAATTAGAATAGAAGAAGAAGAAGAACACAACATCAGAGTAACACGAATCTCACAGCGGAACGAATAACATATAATATGTGTAACATAACTTTGAAATATACATCTGTATTTGAATATACATCATTATCAAAGTACAACACTTACAACACAGCGGAAATAACTATAGCTATATGATCTTGAAGCCTCCTGCTCCAGCTCTTCAACTATATCTGTAAAATCCCGACTACTTGACTACCCATACAAATTTAGGCACCCAAGAGTTTAGGGAAAACAACAAAATAAACTCCGGGTCAGTCATGGGACTGGTGTGAGTAAAACAGTTTAAAACAGTTATACAGGTATATAATATCTCATAAGACCACGCCGCATAACGGAACGGGTTTTTCCCTTATGAGAATCCAAAATATCTTTATATCAAAAACCTTTTGATATTATAATAATGTGTATCAACCACAGTATATATATAATCATCTAGCATAAACGCTTTCATCTCACGTTCTACATATATAGTATACAATCAAAACCGCAAGCACGTATTGGGTAATGGATTTCTAACTATGACAAGGTATGGAACCACTTTTCGCTAGTGTACCTCTAGAGAGGAATACACTGGGTTCAACAAGAACATCTTGCAACCCGACCACACATGACCGACCACTCATTTCGCTTGAGCGTATCGAATGTATATCACCAACGGTTGGGATCAGCAACCGTTTCCCGAATGGGACAGCATCAACAATAGTTTATTAGAAGTAAATGAAACTCTAGATCAGGTGATTATACACCCTACTTCGGTGCGACCGACTTAGCCATGCTGCCTGCCCGATTTCTGTCATTTACCGGATGATGAGGCTAGAAGTTATGCTTTATCATCATACCAGATTCACTTTGAATGTCACATCATCAAATCCATCAAATCACCGATTGACGTCCTCAACCATACATTATGTGTTAGCTAAAAGAATTTTTCCTTCTCTGCTTCCACTCTTGGTACAGTTGGAGAAATCAATATACGTGATCGTCTGGAAATACTCTGTCAGACATCCGTCCATACAAGTCATCCAGGAACAGGATGAACCGAAGGCACTATTCTGTAAACAGGATAGCCCTTGCACTTTACTCCGTCTTCAATTTCCTTTGGCATATATGATTCGCAACGCTTATGCCAATACAGAGTGGTTCTTTGGATAATAATCCAACCGGTCTCTCCATATTAACAACGTTAAAATGGTCAAAACTTCGATAGTCCGTGATTTAACTATCGAATAAAACAAGTGTGCAAACAACGATATTATTTCCAAATGGAAATTTATATCGATCAAACATCATTCAACTTTTATCTCTTTATAAATTTACTTATCTCCTGTTTTCCTATATTCCATATTTCTTATTTTCTAAATTTGGAAAATATACGTTATTAATAATGGAAAACATTTCAATTTCTTGTTTTCTTTATTAGAAAACATTTCTGGTTTCTTATTTGGAAAACATTTCCAAAGCTTCTTCATTGGACTTAGACAGATGTTTTAAACAAACCATCGCGATGCCAACTCAAACACTTTTCCTTTACAGCCGAACCTTAACTATTCCTTAGTTAAAAATGAAGCCAATCAAGTTGGGGTAGAACTACCTCTCAGACCTTAACTGAACAACATTTCTAACTTTGAAATTGGCAAAGTTCACTTTATATTCCTTTACTAACTTCCTTACTTAACTCTTGTTCTAATAAATCTCGATTTGATTTACTCTATTCCCTTAACCCCTTTCGAATGAACTATATTCAATTTACTAACTTTATTCAAATAAACTATATTCTATTAACTCCTTTTACTTTAACTCTAATCGATTAAACTAACATCGATTAACTCCTTTTAACTTTAACACTAATCAATTAACTAACATCGATTAACTCCTTTTAACTTTAAAACTAATCTATTAACTAACATCGATTAACTCCTTTTACTTTAACACTAATCGATTAACTAACATCGATTAACTTCTTTTACTTTAACTCTAATCGATTAAACTAACATCGATTAACTCCTTTTACTTTAACTCTAATCGATTAAACTAACATCGATTAACTCCTTTTACTTTAACACTAATCGATTAAACTAACATCGATTAACTTCTTTTACTTTAACTCTAATCGATTAACTAACATCGATTAACTCCTTTTACTTTAACTCTAATCGATTAAACTAACATCGATTTAATCCTTTTACTTTAACTCCAATCGATTAACTAACATCGATTAACTCCTTTTACTTTAACTCTAATCGATTAAACTAACATCGATTAACTCCTTTTACTTTAACTCTAATCGATTAAACTAACATCGATTAACTCCTTTTACTTTAACACTAATCGATTAAACTAACATCGATTAACTTCTTTTACTTTAACTCTAATCGATTAACTAACATCGATTAACTCCTTTTACTTTAACTCTAATCGATTAACTAACATCGATTAACTCCTTTTTCTTTAACTCTAATCGATTAACTAACATCGATTAACTCCTTTTACTTTAACTCTAATCGATTAAACTAACATCGATTAACTCCTTTTCGAATAAACTATTCATTTCTAAAGATTTACTTTTATTAACAGTTCTTCACTCTACAAATGATTTCCTTTTATTCTAACTTATCCTTTGATTTTATAAATATTTCTTTTATAAAAATCCTTTTCCTTTTCTATATAAAATCCATTGATTTTATATAAATAATTCATTTTCAAAATACACTTTGAAAATATTCCTTTATCAACATTTCGGTATGTTATGGTATTCAACATATCAAAGTACGATGATCAGTATCGTCCAAACACATAAAATCGACAACAGATTATATATCACATTATATATCACAATATATAAATCACAGTAAAATAACTGTTGAGGAATCCAGTTGGATTCCTCCAACCTTTTCCCTGCATCACAGATGTTAAACAATATAGATAACGTCACTTTCAGTTCCATATGATATATTCTGTTAAACAGAATCAATATAGAAATTCAACTAACTGACTAGCAGTTCAATCAAACAGTCAACACACAGTAAATCAGACAATTTCTAACAGTTCTAAAAATACAACATGAAATTATAACTGTTCAGAGTTGGTGAGATTTACTCACATTTGCAATTCATTGTTAAATAACGATAAACTGTTTGTTTGATTTGAATCAAACAATTTAATTTGCCGTAAATTCGTACGAGCCCCAATCAACTTCCAGTCAGCTTCATTGTGAAGCTCTCGTCCATACGGTCCCAACGCAACTTACGGTTCGTGATTCTGATTTCATATGGATAAGTTATAACATTTCGAAGTTAATACACCTTTAAACTGAATTTATACTAAACATATATTAATTTAACGGACCCTCACTCCATTTAGAAATTTCGGCCCATCCACTATCGTTTAAGCCCAAACCGACATCCGCCTTCTTCCTCGATCTGCTGTGATACCTCTTTCATCATTTCTGGCCACTCTTTACTCCTCTTTCCTCCTTAATACCCTATTTTAAATTAACTTGAACTTGTTAAATATTGGTTGGGCTTTATCAAAACATTCTGGCCCATCCAAAATTTCGCAGGTCCAACCCGTTGAGGGTCCTTCTTCCCCAAACCATACTCGATCGCAGGAAACCATTCAACAGTTATTTCGAAATCAATCCATCCACTTATCTCCATTAACACCCCACGAAATTCAAAACTGAGATCACCATGGTTAATCTCTTCGCACCAGCATCCACCTCACCCCCAAAATGTCTAACGCGCACTCATCGTCGGAAATGTAATTTCTGGATCCTCACGCTCTAAAAACAATCGCATCACCCTAGTGAGCCTCGAGCTCCACGGAAACCCCCTTGTCCGGTGCGCCTTGACCCTGTGAGTGACTCGCAACTCTCCCCGTATCCCAACTCCATCCGAAACAGTGGTGAACTCCTAACCTAGCTTCACCAGAAACCTTCGAACATCACGACGAGGTAGCAGCGACCTCCCATACTAACCCAGAATGGAGTCATACTCCCCAAAAACTGAATGATCCAAGCTATATATTGTTTTAGGATTTTATTTTGATTTTTCCTTTGAGGAATTTTTCTGCGTTTGATTTTCTGTAAGTGGCGGCTTGAATTTGATTATATAGAGGATCATATATCTGTGTGTAGTAGAAAACATGAGTGGGTGGCCTTGTTTTTTCCTCAAATGAATTTTAGATATTTTCTTTTTATTATATAATATTCAATTCAGTCTTCTAAAAATCACTGCGAACACATACAACGCCTAAAAATCATGAAAACTGACACGCTGATAGAAATTGACATTACGGTCCCAACGAAACTAGTTTCGTTGAATTCCGACTCCGTATGCTCACACGGCGTATTTTTAACTGTCAAAATACTGACTGTTTTTCACTCTAAAAATCCGTACGGCCACACAGTGACTCTACAAAATCACGAAACTGGAAATCTAACAACTATTTGATATTGCGGATCCAACAAAACTGGTTTCGTCGAATTCTGAGGTCGTTTGCAAAACTGGCTATTTTTAACGCTCTGAATGACCCATTTAAATATATAAAAATATTTAAATATTATTAAATTAAATATAAATAAAAATATATTATCGTATATATTCACATATGATATCGTACAGCTCCAGTATATTTATTTACTCGCTATTCTGAGTCCAGATTGAATCGATATTCAATTTATATTGAAAAATCCTTTTATAACGTATATAAAGCGTTACGAATTATAAAGGAATTTCACAGCGACTTTTCTGAAATTTGATTTGGACGTGAATCAAAATCTACATGACGAAATCCCGATTTTTCTCTTCCACTAGAAAGATATACTCCACCAGCTCCACACGTTTCTTGTTTCACAGAAATCCGGCTTAAAACGAATCCTGTACATTCAGTTGAAGTTCAAATCGTCAAATAGCGAACTGCAGCACCATTTCAAGCTCGATTTTAATTGTATTATAAACTATACGTTCAAACTGTCATTTAAATAATATATTCGTTATTCAAATCAAATTCCAAGTTGAATTAAATATCACAGATGATCCAGTTCACAACATATCGTCATTTCAGCCAATTCTGATTATTTCAGAATTATATATATTATCTAATGTATTATTTTAATTAAATATTCATCATTATTTTATTCCATGACCATTTAATTCACTATATCACTATTGATATAACTAAATAAATTAATCATAATACCTCTGCCAATGCGGGTCATTACAATCTTCCCCACTTAAAATAATTTCGTCCTCGAAATTGCTAAAAGGTAGAGGACGACCCTATCGACTGGTCAGAACATATTCGTCCACTTCTTATCTTCAGTTTCAACTGAACCAATTTAATTTCAATTAAATATTAATTAATTCTTATCAACGAAAATTTTCAAAAATCTTGAAAATTTTCTAACGCCTTAACTTTTCGAAAAATTTGGCCAGCACCTCCTTTGTACCAGTCAATCAGTCAAACTCCAACTCGCCTCTCTGGGCCATCTCCATCCCAAAAGAAAATTAAACAGCCAAACGGCTTGCCAATTTGGCTTATCAAAATCTCATATCGTATGAAATATAAACTTGTACCTTTTTGTCGGGCATATCAACTCTGTCACTTCCATATGCTATCAACTCAGCATATACCAATGTTATCCCAATCGAATTCTGAAATTACTTTTATCTCCAACACGACCATTCGCTTTTTACCAAGACAAATTTTCATTTCAAACTCAAGTTTCGTTCTCGATTCCCAACTCTTAACTTGATTATCAATTTACACTTCAAATTCGAATCTCATAATCCAATTTGTCTTGATATCTTTCTAATTCAATCTCAGTTACCACTTTACTGGCTTTACTTTAATTCAATTTTCTTTCACAAATTTCTGTTAAATTTGTTTTTAATTCAAACAGTCTTTCCCTGGTAGTTTTTAAATAGCTTACTCTTTTCAAAAAATCAAATTTTCCTTTTTGAAATTCAATTGAGCCCTTAATCAATATTCCATTAGTTAAATCACTTCTCAATTTCTTAATCAATATTTGTTAACCAAATAAATCCAATAACCATATTGGTCTTTTTTTTGTTATTTGCAAAACATTTCCGAATATTGCCTCCCTTTATTTTCTAAACTTAGGAAATATATGCTATTTATAATTGGAAAATATTCCAATTACTTATCTCTTTTCCGATCTCTTTTATTTCTATACTTAGGAAATATTTATTTTTCTATTTCCAAGTTTACACTTATTTGGGTTAAAACGGATGTTGTGTAAAATATCGTTACGACAACCCAAATACTATATTCAACTAACTCTTATTCAACATTGATCTTCGAGCATGAAATCTTGCTATTTATTTGTTAATAATGAAACCAATCAAGTTGGGATATTACTACCTCTCAGACCTTGACTGAATAACATTTATAACGTCAAAACATATATGACTACTTACTCGAAAAAAATCAATACCATACAACTACTTATTCACTTTCAAACACGTATACGCTTCCTCCTACTATTCTTACTAGATTTGATTCTTATACTTCCTTTTTGATTTTACTATTCTGTTTCTAAGTTCGTTTCCTTATCGACTTCTATATATATCGATACATTGATTTCTAACTATCAATTTATCCTAAAAATATCCTAACTCCTTAAATTCCTGGAAAAAATCGCCATAACCTCCTTTGTACCGGGAGCATCGGGAAAATCCCCAAACTGCCACACAGGCCTTCTCCAATCAAAAAGAAAAAGAAAAGCCAAGCGGCTAGCCGATACGGCTCATCAACATCTCATATATGAATTGAATACATACCTTTTGTCGAGCATTCTATTTATATACTTTCATACCTTATCCATACATATCTCACATATATCCATACATTTCTAATTCATTCCAACTTAATCCAATCGTTTTAACTTATTTCGTTAAGTGATTTTCAAATTACTGGTTTGCCCATTTCACCTTTTTATTTGTATATACATTTTCAAATATAGGTTTAACTTGTTTATCAACTAATTGGATTCCATTTCAATTTTATTTGAATTTCCTATATTCAAATTCCATTTCAAATCTCTTATTCAAATTCTATATTTGAATTTCATTTCAATTCTCTTATTCAAATTCCATATATGAATTTCATTATTCAAATCTATTTTCAAACTCCATTTGAATTCCTATATTCAAATCTATTTGAATTCTCTTTATTTCATTTCAATTCCCTTTGAATCTTCTATATTCAAATTTCAAATTCAATTCTATTTGAATCCTCTACATTCAAATTTCATTTTCAATTCTATTCAAATTCTATATTTGAATTGCTATATTCAAACTCTATTTCAATTCCATTGAATTTCATATATTCAAACTCCCTTTGAATTTCTATATTCAATTCCTATTTCAAACTTTCTTTATTATAAACCCCATTTTGAAATTCAACACAACTTGTCTTTCCCAAAACAAATTCAAAACAGTATCTCTGGTAGTAATTCGTCACTTACAACTCGAAAATGAATACTGATGATGCAGCTGTCATCATCAGAATCTATTTTCCAGCGATCGAAGTGAGTTCAATACTATAAAACCATTTTTAAATATTTCCACTTTGAAATTAACAAATTAATAAAAATAAATATTTCTTTCTGGAACGGAAAAAATTCAAGGGACCATTTCAAAATATAATTCACACTGCTTGTAAAATAATTTAAAATCTCCCAGGATCTTAAATTTTCCTTATTTTTAATCCAAATCCGTTTACAAACACTTATCCAATTTCTCCAGAGTTTTAACTTCAATTTCTGGTTTAAATTTCAGATTTAACTCATCTGATTTCACGTATTTCACTTATATGAATTCTGATTGGTTATTTACATAACCATTTAATTTATAATCTTACTCGATTATTGTAACAACCAATGTATCCAATATATTAAAATTTTGATATATATGTATATCTTCTCTATATCAAGATTTACCTTGGGTAAACTTATTTTAATTTACCCTCTTTTCAAAACATATCATGTCGACCCATCGTATTCAAGTGTTTAGTAACTCCTACCGATACAGTGGATCAAACTGATCGACCAGAACTCATAAACAACTCAACCAATGAATCTCCACAGTATAAAACAAATTTTTATATCAATAACAAATACGTTCACTCGTATATATATACACTCAACTCAATCTAGGGTGTTACTAACCCTATCTCTACCGAGTCACGCCACAGAGCCAAGTAATTCTTAACTTAAGCTTTGATACCAACTGTAACGACCCGGGTTTTTGAGGACTTTGGTTATCGACATAAGCACGATGTCGATAACCAAAACATCGAAAAATCCTGGTAATTAGTGAAAGAAATTAGAGGGTGAGGAAAGATAAGATAGAAAATTAGAATAGAAGAAGAAGAAGAACACAACATCAGAGTAACACGAATCTCACAGCGGAACGAATAACATATAATATATGTAACATAACTTTGAAATATACATCTGTATTTGAATATACATCATTATCAAAGTACAACACTTACAACACAACAGAAATAACTATAGCTATATGATCCTGAAGCCTCCTGCTCCAGCTCTTCAACTATATCTGTAAAATCCCGACTACTTGACTGCCCATACAAATTTAGGCACCCAAGAGTTTAGGGAAAACAACAAAATAAACTCCGGGTCAGTCATGGGACTGGTGTGAGTAAAACAGTTTAAAACAGTTATACAGGTATATAATATCTCATAAGACCACGCCGCATAACGTAACGGGTTTTTCCCTTATGAGAATCCAAAATATCTTTATATCAAAAACCTTTTGATATTATAATAATGTGTATCAACCACAGTATATATATAATCATCTAGCAGAAACGCTTTCATCTCATGTTCTACATATATAGTATACAATCAAAACCGTAAGCACGTATTGGGTAATGGATTTCCAACTATGACAAGGTATGGAACCACCTTTCGCTAGTGTACCTCTAGAGAGGAATACACTGGGTTCAACAAGAACATCTTGCAACCCGACCACACATGACCGACCACTCATTTCGCTTGAGCGTATCGAATGTATATCACCAACGGTTGGGATCAGCAATCGTTTCTCGAATGGGACAGCATCAACAATAGATTTTTAGAGGTAAATGAAACTCTAGATCAGGTGATTATACACCCTACTTCGGTGCGACCGACTTAGCCATGCCGCCTGCCCGATTTCTGTCATTTACCGGATGATGAGGCTAGAAGCTACGCTTTATCATCATACTAGATTCACTTTGAATGTCACATCATCAAATCCATCAAATCACCGATTGACGTCCTCAACAATACATTATGTGTTAGCTAAAAGAATTTTTCCTTCTCCGCTTCCACTCTTGGTACAGTTGGAGAAATCAATATACGTGATCGTCTGGAAATACTCTGTCAGACATCCGTCCATACAAGTCATCCAGGAACAGGATGAACCGAAGGCACTATTCTATAAACAGGATAGCCCTTGCACTTTACTCCGTCTTCAATTTCCTTTGGCATATATGATTCGCAACGCTTATGCCAATACAGAGTGGTTCTTTTGATAATAATCCAACCGGTCTCTCCATATTAACAATGTTAAAATGGTCAAAACTTCAATAGTCTGTGATTTAACTATCGAATAAAACAAGTGTGCAAACAACGATATAATTTCCAAATGGAAATTTATATCGATCAAACATCATTCAACTTTTATCTCTTTATAAATTTACTTATCTCCTGTTTCCCTATATTCCATATTTCTTATTTTCTAAATTTGGAAAATATACATTATTAACAATGGAAAACATTTTCATTTCTTGTTTTCTTTATTAGAAAACATTTCTGGTTTCTTATTTGGAAAACATTTCCAAAGCTTCTTCATTGGACTTAGACAGATGTTTTAAACAAACCATCGCGATGCCAACTCAAACCCTTTGCCTTTACTGCCGAACCTTAACTATTCCTTAGTTAAAAACGAAGCCAATCAAGTTGGGGTAGAACTACCTCTCAGACCTTCACTGAACAACATTTCTAACTTTGAAATTGGCAAAGTTCACTTTATATTCCTTTACTAACTTCCTTACTTCACTCTTGTTCGAATAAATCTCTATTTGATTTACTCTATTCCCTTAACCCCTTTCGAATGAACTATATTCGATTTACTAACTTTATTCGAATAAACTATATTCTATTAACTCCTTTTACTTTAACTCTAATCGATTAAACTAACATCGATTAACTCCTTTAAACTTTAACACTAATCGATTAACTAACATCGATTAACTCCTTTTAACTTTAACACTAATCGATAAACTAACATCGATTAACTCCTTTTACTTTAACACTAATCGATTAACTAACATCGATTAACTTCTTTTACTTTAACTCTAATCGATTAAACTAACATCGATTAACTCCTTTTACTTTAACACTAATCGATTAAACTAACATCGATTAACTTCTTTTACTTTAACTCTAATCGATTAACTAACATCGATTAACTCCTTTTACTTTAACTCTAATCGATTAAACTAACATTGATTAACTCCTTTTACTTTAACTCTAATCGATTAACTAACATCGATTAACTCCTTTTACTTTAACTCTAATCGATTAAACTAACATCGATTAACTACTTTTACTTTAACTCTAATCGATTAAACTAACATCGATTAACTCCTTTTACTTTAACACTAATCGATTAAACTAACATCGATTAACTTCTTTTACTTTAACTCTAATCGATTAACTAACATCGATTAACTCCTTTTACTTTAACTCTAATCGATTAACTAACATCGATTATCTCCTTTTACTTTAACTCTAATCGATTAACTAACATCGATTAACTCCTTTTACTTTAACTCTAATCGATTAAACTAACATCGATTAACTCCTTTTCGAATAAACTATTCATTTATAAAGATTTACTTTTAGTAACAGTTCTTAACTCTACAAATGATTTCCTTTTATTCTAACTTATCCTTTGATTTTATAAATATTTCTTTTATAAAAATCCTTTTCCTTTTCTATATAAAATCCATCGATTTTATATAAATAATTCATTTTCAAAATACACTTTGAAAATATTCCTTTATCAACATTTCGGTATGTTATGGTATTCAACATATCAAATTACGATGATCAGTATCGTCCAAACACATAAAATCGACAACAGATTATATATCACATTATATATCACAATATATAAATCACAGTAAAATAACCGTTGAGGAATCCAGTTGGATTCCTCGAACCTGTTTCCCTGCATCACAGATGTTAAACAATATAGATAACATCACTTTTAGTTCCATATGCTATATTCTGTTAAACAGAATCAATATAGAAATTCAACTAACTGACTAGCAGTTCAATCAAACAGTCAACACACAGTAAATCAGACAATTTCTAACAGTTCTAAAAATACAACATGAAATTATAACTGTTCAGAGTTGGTGAGATTTACTCACATTTGCAATTCATTGTTAAAGAACGATAAACTGTTTGTTTGATTTGAATCAAACAATTTAATTTGCCGTAAATTCGTACGAGCCCCAATCCACTTCCAGTCAGCTTCATTGTGAAGCTCTCGTCCATATGGTCCCAACGCAAATTACGGTTTTTGATTCTGATTTCATATGGATAAGTTATAACATTTCGAAGTTAATACACCTTTAAACTAAACATATATTAATTTAACGGGCCCTCACCCCATTTAGAAATTTCGGCCCATCCACTATCGTTCAAGCCCAAACCGACATCCCTCTTCTTCCCCGATCTGCTGTGATACCTCTTTCATCATTTCTGGCCACTCTTTACTCCTCTTTCCTCCTTAATACCCTATTTTAAATTAACTTGAACTTGTTAAATATTGGTTGGGCTTTATCAAAACATTCTGGCCCATCCAAAATCTCGCAGGTCCAAACCGTTGAGGGTCCTTCTTCCCCAAACCATACTCGATCATAGGAAACCATTCAACAGTTATTTCGAAATCAATCCATCCACTTATCTCCATTAACACCCCACGAAATTCAAAACCGAGATCACCATGGTTGATCCCTTCGCACCAGCATCCGTCTCACCCCCAAAATGTCTAACTCGCACTCATCATCGGAAATGTAATTTCTGGATCCTCACGCTCTAAAAACAATCGCATCACCCTAGTGAGCCTCGAGCTCCACGGAAACCCCCTGGTCCGGTGCGCCTAGACCCTGTGAGTGACTCGCAACTCTCCCCGTAGCCCAACTCCATCAGAAACAGTGGTGAACTCCAACCCTAGCTTCACCAGAAACCTTCGAGCATCACGACGAGGTAGCAGTGACCTCCCATACTAACCCAGAATGGAGTCATACTCCCCAAAAACTGAATGATCCAAGCTATATATTGTTTTAGGATTTTATTTTGATTTTCCTTTGAGGAATTTTTCTGCGTTTGGTTTTCTGTAAGTGGCGGCTTGAATTTGATTATATAGAGGATCATATATCTGTGTGTGGTAGAAAACATGAGTGGGTGGCCTTGTTTTTACCTCAAATGAATTTTAGATATTTTCTTTTTATTATATAATATTCGATTCAGTCTTCTAAAAATCACTGTGAACACATACGACGCCTAAAAATCATGAAAACTGACACGCTGATAGAATTTGACATTACGGTCCCAACGAAACTAGTTTCGTTGAATTCCGACTCCGTATGCTCACACAACGTATTTTTAACTGTCAAAATACTGACTGTTTTTCACTCTAAAAATCCGTACGGCCACACAGTGACTCTAAAAATCACGAAACTGGAAATCTAACAACTATTTGATATTGCGGATCCAACAAAACGGGTTTCGTCGAATTCTGAGGTCGTTTGCAAAACTGGCTATTTTTAACACTCTGAATGACCCATTGAAATATATAAATATATTTAAATATTATTAAATTAAATATAAATAAAAATATATTATCGTATATATTCACATATGATATCGTACAGCTCCAGTATATTTTTTTACTCGCTATTCTGAGTCCAGATTGAATCGATATTCAATTTATATTGAAAAATCCTTTTATAACGTATATAAAGCGTTACGAATTATAAAGGAATTTCACAGCGGCTTTTCTGAAATTTGATTTGGACGTGAATCAAAATCTACACGACGAAATCCCGATTTTTCTCTTCCACTAGAAAGATATACTACACCAGCTCCACACGTTTCTTGTTTCACAGAAATCCAGCTTAAAACGAATCCTGTACATTCAGTTGAAGTTCAAATCGTCAAATAGCGAACTACAGCGCCATTTCAAGCTCGATTTTAATTATATTATAAACTATACGTTCAAACTGTCGTTTAAATAATATATTTGTTATTCAAATCAAATTCCAAGTTGAATTAAATATCACAGATGATCCAGTTCACAACATATCGTCATTTCAGCCAATTCTGATTATTTCAGAATTATATATATTATTTAATGTATTATTTTAATTAAATATTCATCATTATTTTATTCCATGACCATTTAATTCACTATATCACTATTGATATAATTAAATAAATTAATCATAATACCTCTGCCAATGCGGGGCATTACATCTTCTTTCCTTTCTTTGACTGCCGTCCCATGCTAGCAGACATGTGTACAGTGCACTATCGGGGGAAATGTCGGTTAATGCGGGGCGGGCCATCACAGTTTGTAACTGCACTATTTTATATTTCATTTCACAAAAATAAATATTTATTGAATAATATACTATTACACAAAATCGAATATATTCACATTATATTTATTCAATTAAATATTTTATTTCAACATCTGAAAAAGTACAACATTCTAACTCCACTATTGTATATTCACAGTTATAACATTCTACATGGAATTGTACTACTAAATTAATTTGAATATGATAGACAAATTTGTTTGAACACAATAAGATAATAGTTTATTTCAGTCAAATTATTGCAAATATCAGTACAATCTTCTCATTCAGTACATTTGTTCCTCACTACATCACTCATCACTCAGTACATATTCACTCATTTACATATTCACAGACATTGACACGTATACTTGTCTTAATGTGCTCCAGATCCAGTCCAGCTATCAGTCACCATCTGCATACCTGTCATATACAGAAATACACATACTGTATCTGGAACAAAAATAATTTCATATTCTAGCAGATATAATTTTTAATTTGAAAATTTTTATTTGCCTCAGTTTTCTGGTGTGTTTCTCATCATTTTTCATGACTTGATCTGATTCATCTTTGTTTAGACAGCTTGTGATATTCACAGTGAAACACTGTAAATATCACAAGGCAGACAACACACACACACACAGATATATATATATATATATATATATATATATATATATATATATATATATATTAATGCAGGGACAACAAAATGTTTTTTGGATGGCTGCATATACACACGTGTGTACTGCCTCGCCAATCCAGTGTGCATATGAGGAGTAGCCATGTGGACCATCTCGACTACACATATATGGTCTACATATCAGTCAACACATGCACAAAGTTGATGACCTATGCAAATTCTAGTCAATCCAATCGAACCCAAGTACAAGCCAATTAAAATTTTTCATGTCAACATTAAATTGAATGGCAACATCAAGAATAGCTCATTTTCATGACAACAAAATATAAGCAACTGTCACAACGTGTCAGTGTGACAAAGTTGGTTCAATAAAGCATGTGAAGATTAAAAGTACTCAAAGGTACAACATTCAGGTCAACCAACATATACTGGATGGGTCAAGTGAAACAACACAACATTGTCAAAAGTGAAGCATGGATACACAACATAGTGTTCAAGTGTGCACAATGCATTGGTGCAGCAAACAAGCATGTTTTAGTATTAACAAGGCAGTCTTCAAAATTTTACAAGAGCAGCATGTATATGCAAAATTGTGTACATGTGGACAGCTCAAAGCATGTATACAGGAGGTGAAAATCAATGAAGACAAGTTTAGAATGGCTACACAGCATGTTGATCATGCACAAACAAAGACTGGTGCATACATGACATGGTGCACACAGCTACAATGGTGATAGCAGAATAGGCATGTTACATGATTCATGTACATGCAAGTGAGGACAGGTTGCAAAACAATGTTCAACACAATAATATATACGGAGCAGCTTTTTAAGTGGACAAGAAAATCAGCAGTTCAAGTTCAAATGCATCAAGCAAAACATGGTGCAATCCAACCAGTTTTCTATTTCATGTCTGGAAGAGACATGCATGAATGTACAAGCATATACAATTGGTGGAACTACAACATGATTCAAAAATACAAAGCATGAAACAGTTTTTGTCAAGAAGATTTCAAGCAAAAGCCATAAAGGCTGGTCAATCAAAAATGGCAATTCAAGTATTATTTGTTTCCAGAAATTATCAAATCATATTGGGGAAGATTCTAGTTTCTTGATTTTATAATGGAGAAATCTTTAGGAAAGTTTTTTATCATTTCCAGAAATCACTGAGAAACAAATGAATATGTTAAAGGATTTGCATATGGGACAAATTTGATATTATTTTTTGAAATCGACATAGACAAATTCGGCATGATTAATCAATCAAGCAGTTGTTCAAATGTGTCCGGTTTGCAGTAAGAAATGTTCGGCAAGAAATCAATCAATTCGACTGTCAGCAATTCATTCTTGGCAATTGCTTTAAAAATAGGAAAAAAGATAATATCCAGATTCTTTCAAAAGGACATTTCATCAATAAATCACGCAAGCTATTTCAATACCAAGATTTTTCAGAGATAAAATTATATACGGAAAAATTTAAATCGAAGTATTTTCGGAAATACAAGTTCAAATCACCAACCCAAATTAATGCAATATCAGACCAATTCATTAACAAAATCTGAGCAAATATTTAGGATTTTTTATCCTATAAATAACCCAATCATCATCGGCTTTCAATCCATCTAATTCAAGCAAAATAAAAATAAAAATTCGAATAAAAATTTCATACTAGAAAACCGAGATAACTTAGATCGAAATCAACCTTCTTTAACTCAATTAAAGTAGAAATTGCCACTGGATACTAAAGCAAATCGAAGACGAGAAGAGCGCCAGTCTAATTTGAGGATTAGAAACCCTAGATTACCTATCGCCAATCGCCATTTTTTTTCCACCAGAGAAACTAAAGAGATCGGGCTCGAATGAAGATAGGATGAAGCAAAGTGGTCGGCCTAATTGTTTTAAGAACTAGGGTTTAATGTCTTAAAAGTTTTTTTTAATTAAAACTAGGGTCTAATTTCTTGAAGGGTTTTTTAATCAAAACTAGGGTTTCTGTTTAATTGTTAGTTTTTTAGTTTTTATATTTATAATCGAGTTTTCTAATTTAACTGTAAAACTAGGGAGACGAATTACGGGGTTGTAATTCGGGGAAATCTGGTTTCGGGGATAGAAACCAGTGCAGGGTTTTGAGCGTGGGATTAGTGCAACTAGAGCGAAATAGTGAGGCCTTTCTGTGTAGCTCCTAGTAGAATATAGGGATAAGTTTTGAGCGTAGGGTTAGGACAAAGAGGCTAGGAATTGCCGCGAGTTTACGAGTGTTGGAAGCGTTGTAATTGTTGACTAATACCTAGTAGAAACCTTAGGGAATGCAGTAGTAAGCAGGGTTTTGCCGAAGCTGGGTATACCTGTGTGTGATTTATTTTCCGCATTTACTATGATTATTATCTGTGTTGATATTATTTAATTATTTAGTAAAAATCTGCGATAAACCCTATTCACCCCCTTCTAGGGTTAATTTAGATCATACAGTTTTGAAAAATTATTATAATCTTATTTGATTATATATTGATTGCTTGTGGTTTCTATGATTGCTTCGTGGATGATGGATGTTTGTTATAGTTATTTATTTACTATTTATGCACATTTGAGCGTTAATATTTATAACGCTTATCTAATGACTGTTATTTGATGGATGATGAACTGTTGTGGTTGTTATTATTATTGTTCACCCAATTGACACCACGAATATAAAATAAATTTGGGAATTGATTGAGTCAAGTTCCATTGGAATATTAAATGAATATATTTTCATTTAAGTGAAATAATGTATAAAATGGAAATTGGACTTTTATATTCAAAACAATTTGGAAATGAAGTATAGATGATTTCAAACAACTATTGAAATGGTTGAAATGAATCAGAAAAAGATTTGAACTAGAAAATAGCTTGTTCTAATCTAAAATAGATTTTGAATAGTAAATTCAAAAGTGAATTCGAGTTAGATAAACAACGTTTTTAACTAGAAATGATTGTTCCAATGATCTCATTTATTTTTATAACGGATTTCAGGAAAGTTTGAATTACAAAATGTTATATTTTGAAAAATATTATTATTCTGATATTATAATAATATAGAATATTCAATTTGATTTATAATTTAATTTGATGTTGGAATCAGCTTTAAACAGTTTTATAAACGATTTATAAACTGTATTTGAGCTGAATCGATGAGTTATAAATTAAATTATAATATGGTTTGAATAGGACATGTCACGCAATGACAGTTCGCGAATTTCAACCATGAACTTCAAACGCATAACTAATGCAATTTAAATCGGATTTTCCTGAAACTGGAAACGTTTATTTTCTATTAATAATAGTTTTCAAATGATAGAATTTTTTTGGGATTTCAACTCATAGATTTCAAGTTATGATTAAATCTATTTTTAAAAAGGTCGTTGTAAAAGTAGTTCGATGACCATAATTGGAAATCGTTCGAAATGGCTATAAATTTTTTTATCAAAAATATGATAAAATTAGGATAAATTATAATAAGTGATTTTAAAGATATTTGGAAAAGAAATATGAAGTTTTGAACTATATTTCTGTTTTTGTGTTTTCAGCCTAACTTGTTGAATATGGTAAAACGACGTTTTGGAAATTTAAGTTAAATGAAGTAAGGATTTCCAAATATTAGTTTATTGAATTTGAAATATGAGTTTTGAGAAATATTTTAATTAAGATTCACTATTTTGAGGAATTTGGAACATGTTTACGTCGTTATTCCACTTATAGTATTCATTGATTACGAGAATTAATGTTGAATATCAGTGGATGTAAATTGTGTTTAAATCTTATATTTAATATCAGTTGAGTTTGTGTTTTCCATGAATGGTGTCTTAAATAATATCATTCTTTAACCTATTTGAAAATGAAGTTTAAGGAATAAATCTTTTAATTAGGACTAGCGAAGTTTTCCAAAGTGAAGTTTTCGAATTAATAATTTAAATTGGAACTGAATGGAAATTGATTTAGTGAAAATCGAGATGGGTCTCCGTGGATGAAGACCTTTGCTATTTAAGGAATTTAAAGGGCTTTGATGTCATTCCGCTTATAGTATTAGTCTGATACAAGAATTCATATCGACTATAAACTAATATGATTTCCGTGAAGATTTCATTGTTAATGAAAGAATGATTTTGTGTTCATCGTGAACAATGTTCTAAATATCATTTGTTCTTTAACCCATGAAAGCGAAAATATGATTTCCCATGATTTTTTTGAAGTGAAATTTTATATAACTTGAGTATAAAAATTTAACAAAAGAAGATAATTATGTTCTTCATGTAAACAATAAGATTAAAAAAATCGTAAGTACGATTTTGGGAATGGGATAATGATTTGAGAAATAAACTTTTTCGAGAGGCTTGATAATCCCAATAAGGCTTAGAAACTTTGAGTTAAATCCATGAAATGAGATTTTATAATCTTTTGAAATGATTTCAAGAAAAATATTTAAACAAGAGTTTAAAGAATGTAAATCTTTGATAAGGTTTAAATGGAAGTGATTCCCATTGAAAAGAACGATTTGAGTAAATGAACATTCTGAAATGAAATGCGGCTCATGATATTTTATATATCGATTATGGTTTGTAAATATGCTCTAGTTATTTGAAAAGACTGGGTTTCAACCCATTATGAATAACTACACGACGAGTATTGAAGATACTGAAGATGGTGGTTAAAGACCAGGGATCTTCACATTATTTGGATTCATTACTGATGTCTCAATTGGGGTGTACAACCAAGACAAAGATATAAGTGGCAGTCGTCAAACGTACTTGAAGTTATCCGAATTTGCAAGGGACTCTCTCCTTTATTGGAGGAGGAATAAGGTGCCTTCGGTTTCGTTCACAACCCAGAACGAACTTGTAAATAGATGTGTGTCTGACATTGTATTTTACAATATAACCAGTTGGTTTCTATTAATGTTATATTAGTTTAAGGTGGAGGATTTATCCGCTTCGCTTAACACCCTCCTTTGAGTTTATGTATGCAGAGGGTTATATATTAACATAAACTGATTATTTGTTATGAATTGACAATGTGGCATGCTAAGTGCTGAGGCGATCAAAGTTTTTTGTTGAAAAGCAGAGCTTTGTGGATGATGATCAAAGCATGGCTGATATAGCATAGCTTTGTGTTGAAATGTGACTTTAGAGCCTCACAACCTGTGAATGGCCAAAATATGATGATTGACAACAAAGATAAGGACATATTTTTCCTTCTAGAGTCGTTTGAACTCGACTGTGTAGCATAATTCGTAGGGCTGGGAATGCCTATTGCGACATATGATTCATGGGAGAACCAGATGTAACCATTATGTCTGTTGCAATCTTGGGTCGAGGGCGAAATCCACAGAGCTAAGAAGGCAAACATGCACGGATGTTTCTTGGGGGAACTGTGACGATCCCAAAATCTGAGGTGCGGTATTAAGGATAATCATTGGAATATAACACAACAATCATCATAGTAGAGTACAGATAATAGCAAAAACAATAAATAGAATAATTTTACATGGATATGACAGCGGAATCACAACATGTAACAACATCAGAATAACACAGAGTAGGATATAACCTAGTAAATAAAAGGGAAGTGATCAGCCATCATCGCTAGAGGCGGAATACATACATGCAGTGAGACATAATAAGGGTATCAGTCTACATCGCCGAAGGCGGTACATATACATACGAGAATAAATACTGAAAGTAAAGCAGTCTGCGTCGCCTGTGGTGGAATCATAATATAAGTACAATAATGGCGGAAAATGTCAAAGTCATCTCTGTGAAGTCAGCCTCGCCATGAGCCAAAATGCACTCTACCCAACAGTGCAGAGCCAAAAACAACCTGTCACCTGTGAACTAGGCTGCCCGTGTGGAAATAAGGGCACCCGCGTTTGCAAAGTGAAACAAACAACGAGTCAGTCATGGGGACTGGTATGAGGAATCTATTTAACAGTTTAAACAACAGTAATAAGCAAATCATAGGACCACGCCACTTTCGCGGAATGACTTTACTCTAGTGATTGCTAGTGCATTTAAAACAAAGTAAATTGTTTTAAAACAACGCAATGCTTTTTCAAAAGAATGAAGCCATTATAAGACTCAAGTCCCATCATACAATGCAACGCAAGCCGGAGGATAGAGTTTTACCTTATAATGGCCAAATATGCTTAATACGTATAAAGCAAAATCATTTGATATTATTACTAGTGCATATATGTTTCAAAAATGAATAGCATCATAAATATCAATCATAGGCGGCATAAGTGCCCCATACCACTATGTCGCCATACTAGTTCTACAATCGAGTCCGTTATTTCGTATTTGAAAGTGGATTTCCGTCATGAGTCGAGGCAAGGGGCAAGCTCCTCTCCGCTTCGAGACATTCTAGCAAATGCCTCAGGACTACACACTCTGGGTAACCCTGGATCGGCTGAGTCGGTCCTCTCTTACGTTTGAGGATTATTTATTCCTGAACACACGTTTCCCGGTCCTTACAGACCTATAATCGAGGCAACTCGCATTCCAACAACCACAAAGGTGAAAAGTAGATATAAATGTCAGGGCTGGTAAGTCACTAACACCACCATAGCTAGAAAGAAACGTCGTGCTCTCCCAGCGGTCCGTCTCCCCTTTTTAACTCATACCGAGGTGTGAGGCTCGCGAATCTACGCAATACACAAAGCTAGGCCACGCAGACCTTGCTTTGATCATCATCCACAAGACTTTGCTTTGCAACAGAAGCCATGACCACAGCATCTAGGCATGCCACATAGGTAGTCCACTCCATACGACTGATTTCTATCGATATATAACCTCTGAGCTCGTACGTCTCAAAGAAGGGCGTTAAGCAAAAGAATAAATTCTCCGCCGCCAAACAGATATATATTAAACAGAGATCAATCAGTATAGAACAAAATCAAATGTCAGACACACAGTCCATTTACAAGTCCGTTCTGGGTCTGAACGAAACCGGAGGTGTCAAATTCCTCGTATATCCGTACAATCAACACATACGTTCAGACGGCTACTACTTCCGTTCCTTCACGGTAGCTACTTCGGTCAGGAACCTCAGCAGCGCCCATCCAACCGATACGAAGATCGTCGGTCTTGAATCGTCCTTGTATTTTCAAATTCGAATCGCTCGATAAATTATTTGAAATGAGTGTTAGCTCGGCCTTTTCAAATAATTCATGTAATTAGAATTTAAATCGATTCTTTCTATGGTTATATTATTCGACATCCATATTTCAGTTTTTTTGTGTTATTTTCATGTCAAACACATACAACCATCAAATATCAAACAAATCAAGCCAAATCGGTTTATTTCCAACCTATGTTGCTTATAATATTTTATAACGATTTTTCGCTATTTTTATTTATTTAAAAATGGCCATATTTAATTAAACGACGTTTCAGGTCGTGCCGTGGCACTGGCGCTGTTTTTCCCCTAATTTGTTTTACACATATCGGAAAATATAACCGTTGGATTTCTACAAAGTCTATATCAGTGGGAAGATATTCCCAAATCGAACCCAACGGTTCCAGTTTCGTGAAAATCCGACGGTCGGATCTTCCACACTAGTCGTTTGTAGTTACGGTTTCAAAATTCGAACTGCAGCGTCGTTATTCAATTTAGTTTAATTATATTTATATTTATATATAAATATAAACGATTCTGGCGCTGTTTTTCTTCGGATTTGAATTTAACATTCCGGACAATCCAACCGTTGGATTTTTACAAGGTTGGTGTCGTTGGGAAGATATTTCCAAGGCTAACCCAGCGTTGCGGTTTCGGGAAAATCCGACGGTCGAATTTCTGGTACTAATCGTTTCAAATTACGATTCCGAAACACGTACTGCACGGCTTCGATTCCTTTTATTTATATTTATATTTATATATATAAATATAGTTCATTCTATAATTTAAAACATAGTTTATTCATTAATTTCAACTTCATTTTCACCTCAAATATTTCACTAACGCCTTAATATTTTGAAAAATTTCGCCATAACCTCCTTTGTACGGGGAGGGGTTTGGAAATTTATTGGGCCGTGTTAGGTACCCAATAAATCCTAAAAAGCATCCACATATTTATAGTGATATATTCTGGTGTTTACGGGGGAGCGTGTATAGATAATAACTCCAGAGAATAAATTCTCGTCACCCCGTTTCCGTGTGGAAATAAATAGTCCATGTACCGTATCTAATAACTAGAGAGACGTGATTATTGTCAACTCCAGACCCGTGTGGGGTTTTTATTAATCTGGTAATTTATCGTTATATTTTATATAGTCCATATCAGTCATCAGTTCAACCTGTAGTATATAATCATCGCCATACAAGCCTCTCGCTCGTATGGTGAATCTTCCACCTCATCACACAAGTTCCAATTGCTTATGTGGAATATGATGAAGTATACCTATCGTCAAGAAGTATGCCATGTAGTGTAGTTCAAAATTAATTGTTACTATCCTATGGTGATGTTTATTATTTCACACGGAATAACCAGCACTCCGCATCCAATGGCATTCACAGGAGTTGATATAAAAATAAAATTGCGCAGCCAACTCATCAAGGCTTACCTATTTGTCGGGCACGCAAATAATTTCTTTACTCTACAGCTAATCCATTTTTCCTGTTCAACACATGTATATATATGCAGAACAAAGCTAATAATAATATTTCTAGCAAACTATTATTTATTTCAACACGTGTGTATTTTTATCAAAGCGTATACATGATAAAAGAAATATTTTTATAATCAAAAATATTTATTCAACACGTGGATGTTTTTAACACTTCATATTCACAATAAAGATGTAGTTTTTATTGTCTGTTCATTTTATTTTAAAATACGATAACATTCAACACATGAATTTCAATTCAACGAACGAGTTTCAATTCAACACATGAATATTCTCTATAGTTTGTAAATATATATAAAAATGTGATTTTTATTGCTAAAGCTATTTGTTTAAATTCAAATGGTATTCAACACATGAATTTCAACTCAACGAATGAATTTCAACTCAACACATGAATATTCTATATAGTTTGTATATATATAAAGAAAAATGTGATTTTTATCGCTAAAGCTATTTGTTTAAATTCAAATAATATTCAACACATGAATTTCAACTCAACGAATGAATTTCAACTCAACACATGAATATTGGTTTCAACATATGTAATTTATTTCAATGAATGAAAATTATTCTAACACACGTATATTTCAGAAAATTTCGGCAGCACAACGGCAGGGTAGTTAAAACCAGGACCGTCCCTAGTACGGCTCCTCGCTCTACCTTAGAACCTCGCGGTTTTTGACAATGGGGATCATGCATCTAGTTCGCACGCAGGAGGCATGTTTTAATTTCAATTCCAAAATCCTATTCTAATTTGTTTCAACCACAAGAGGGTATGTCTCAACCACAAAGGTATTTTTCAACCACAATATCAACCACAAACAATTATTTCCAACCATTCGACATACCATATAATATCACGTCAATCACAAGCAATAAATATCGTCCGTGGTCTATGGACGAGGGGATTATATATATATATATATATTATTTCTATAATTCACTTGCATTTCATCACAATTCAAAGCATATATGTTTCATACAACGCTTGTATAATTTATACATCGCTAATATAACTTATACAACACATGTACATGAGGTATACAATGCGTATATAATTTACACTTCGCTTATATAATTTATACAACGTGATTCCATTCACACAATTTAGTTTAGATTCCTCACATTGGTTTTTGCAGTGCTAAAAATCGTAGGAAGATCAGAAAAATCCGCGGCTTCTTCTATGTGGTAGAGAGCCTCCTTGCGGTCGGGGTGTCTCCTGTTTCATCGAAATTCGTTAACGAACGAAAAAGATATTATTTTTCAAAGTTTTGCAACACTTAAATGTGTTATTTTCATTTCAGAATAATAAAGGTCGTACCTTTATATTTTGTTCAGAACTAGGTTTGGGATTTTTGCAAAATCCATGAAGTATGGGGATGATCGGCCGTGCTGACGTGAAAGAGGGGGTGGGGGCTTCCTATCGACGATGGTGCGGTCTCCTCCGGTGGCCTGTGGCGTTGTCGGCGGCGGTGGGAAGTTCCGAGGTTTGGGGGCTCGATTCAGGCGGAGGGGGTGGTGGTAGGGGTCGTTTCGGGGTCGGATGTGAAGAGGGGACGAAGGCGAGTGGAGTGGTGGTGGTGGCGCGGCCTATAGGTGGCGGCTGGAAAACGAAGGGGAAGATCGGAGCAACATGGGTCGTCGAGAGGAAAAAGGCGGCTAGGGTTTCCGTTTTTTTTTTTTTGAAAGGAAAAATCCTATTGGTCGAGGCTTTATAGGAAATTTTAAATAGTGTTTTTACAAACGAACTCGAAATCAAACCCAATGACTATCATCCCTAGATAAATACCCCCATTCCGGACACAATGGGATATGTTTCGTTGGCCAATTCGACTTTACAGTCAGTTATTTTTCAAATTAAAATATAAAACATTCAATATTTAATTTGAACGTACATTTCAATTTTCCAGGGCCACAAACTGAATCGAAAAATTCCAGAAAAATAAATCTAGCTTTGTTTTGACGATACGGTCCTAACTAAACCAGTTTCGTCGAATTCTGAGCTCGTTTGAAAAACGACCATTTTTAGGTCGACCCGTTTTAATAGAAATTGACCAATCACATTTTCTTTTGCCCCGCTCACATACTAGCTTCAAAAATTATGAAATTTGAAACCTAGCAATAGTTTGACATCCCAGACCCAACAAAAGTGGTTTCGTCGAATTCCGAGGTCGAATGCAAAATATCTATTTTCAAGGGCTATATATGCTATATAGCGACCTTTCTGAAAATTCATTCGGCCATAACTTTTGATTCCCGTTATGAAACTTCGATTTTTCAAATTTGTTAGAAAGGTATTCATAAACATATTTAAATATTTTCAGTTTCGCTAAAATCCGTTATATTTTCCACCCGATACAGTCAGACAAAGTTTGTATTCAAATTTTCAAACTACAATACTAGCCCCAATTCTTTATTTTATTGAAATATGCTATTTCAATTATTCAAATTCTTTGGTAATAACCAATTTTAAAAATTTTAAATTGGTTCACATTTTCCGGGTTATTACAATCTCCCCCACTTAAAACTTTTCGTCCTCGAAAAGGAAATAACGGCAAAGTAGGAAATAAAATGTAAATGCAAAGTATTATAAAGGTACCTTGCACCGGAGTTAGTCAGAGATATCCACTCTGCATTTGGGGTAGGCTGTTTTAATGTTTTCCTCAGTCTCCCAAGTATAGTCTCTAGGATCACTACTCCACTGCACTTTGACTAAATGAATCTTTGTGCTCCTTAGCTCTCTAGTTTCTTTGCCAATTATCTTTAATGGCTCTCTTCTGAGCGCTAATTCTGGAGTTATGTCTATATCATGTTGCGCTGCTTCTTCTACAACAAGATCTGGATCATGAACATGTTTTCTGAGTTGAGACACGTGGAACACATCATGTACACCTGGCAACCAATCCGGTAATGAAACCCTATACGCAAGAGTTCCAATCCGTTCAAGTATAGGAAAGGGACCAATAAATCTCGGCGCCAACTTCCTAGTCTTGCCAAATCTGATTACCCCTCGCAACGGAGAAACTCTTAATTAAACATAATCGCCAACGGCAAATGATAAGTCTCTTCTTCTTGCATCAACATAACTTTTCTATCGGCTTTGTGCGGTTTTCAATCTCTTTTTAGTGAAATTGACTTTATCTGATGCTTCTCGAATCATATCGGGCCCTAACACAAGTCTATTGCCGGGTTCTACCCAACATGCGGGAGATCTGCACGGTCTACCGTATAATGCTTCAAATGGAGACATTCCCAAACTTTCTTGATAGCTATTGTTATAAGAGAATTCGGCTAAATGTAAGTGATCTTCCCATGATCCTCCAAAGTCGATAACGCAAGCCCTCAATAAATCTTCTAAAATCCTATTCACCCGCTCAGTTTGGCCGTCTGTCTGAGGGTGATATGCGGTGCTTAGATTCAATTTGGATCCCAATTATGTCTGGAATGCTTCCCAGAATTTGCTAGTAAACAGGGGATCTCTATCACTGACTATATTGAGAGGCACCCCATGTAGTTTAACTATTTCTTTGAAGTAAATCTATGCTAGACTTTGAGCCGTTCTGTTGGATCGGACAGGTATGAAATGGGCAGTCTTCGTGAAGCGATCTACGATTACCCATATACTGTCGTTTCCTTTCTTAGTTCGAGGCAAGCCATCAATGAAGTCCATCGAAATTTGCTCCCACTTCCATCCTGGAATTTCTAAGGGTTGTAATAATCCAGCCAATTTCTGCTGATCGCTATTAACTAGCTGACAAGTGGAGCATCTGCTAAAATATAATGAAATATCTCTTTTCATTGCCTTCCACCAAAAGGTGCGTTTGAGGTCGTTATACATTTTGCTCACACCAGGATGGATACTGAGTTTGGACTTGTGACATTCATCAAGCACTTCTCTATTTAGCTCGGAGATGTCGGGAACACAAATTCTTCCTTTTAATCTCAGAACCCCCTCACTATCCACTTGGAAGCTGGAGTCTATGCCGTCATTGATTCTTTTGATCATCTCCTTTACAAAATTATCCTCTTTTTGAAGGGTCGAGATCCTGTTAATTAAAGAAGACGTGAAGACAAAACTGGCGATGATTTCATTCTTTCTGCTGAGCGCATCTGCTACAACATTGGCTTTCCCTGGAGTGTATATAATTTCAAAATCGTATGCCGCAAGGAATTCTAACCAACGCTGTTGTCTCAAGTTTAGATCTTTCTGAGTGAATAGATATTTCAATGATTGATGATCAGTAAATAGTTCGAACTTCTTGCCCAATAAATAATGCCTCCAGATTCTTAAAGCAAACACGATAGCTAATAACTCAAGATCATGAGTTGCATAGTTTCTTTCATGCGGCTTCAGCTGACGGCTGGCATAAGCGACCACTTGGCCTTTTTGCATTAGTACTGCGCCTAGCCCTCTAATAGAAGCATCTGCCCATACAGTCAAGTCTTGGTTGCCTTCTATAATTGTCAATACTAGAGCGGTTGTCAACTTCAGTTTCAGCACCTGGAAAGCTTCTTCACATTCGGGAGTCCATTTGAATTTCTCATGCTTCTTTGTAAGCTTCGTCAATACACCCGATATTTTTGAAAAATCCTGAACGAATTTCCGATAGTAACTAGCCAATCCGAGGAAACTTCAAACTTCCGTGGGGATAGTGGGTTGTTTCCATTTCTGAATCGCTGTAATTTTGCTTGGATCTACCGCAATCCCATCTTTTGATACGACATGGCCTAGGAACTTAACTTAATCCTGCCAGAAGACACACTTAGAAAATTTAGCTTTCAAGACATTTCTCCTCAGAATTTTCAACACTTGTTCTAAATGTTTTGCATGTTCGTCTTCCGACTTAGAGTAGATTAAAATGTCATCGATGAATACTAGAACAAATTTATTCAATACACCACGGAACACTCTGTTCATAAGATCGACGAAGTATGCTGGAGCGTTACACAAGCCGAACGGCATTACTAACCATTCGTAAAATAAATCGGGACCCCTGAAGGCCGTCAAAGGAACACAGTCTTCTGCTATACGTAATTGGTGGAAACCTATAGCTAGGTCCATTCTGGAGAATACTGTTGCTCCATTTAATTGATCTAACAGATCGTCTATTCGGGGCAAGGGATATTTGTTCTTCAGTGTCTGCTTGTTGAGATCTCGGTAATCAACACAAAGTCTTAGAGTACCTTCTGATTTCGGGACAAATACCACTGCTGCTCCCCAAGCTGAAAAGCTCGGTCTGATCAGACCTTTCCAAAGAAATTCTCGGGTTTTACTACCTAACTCCTCCTTTTCTTTCGGGACCATTCTTCTAATTGGATGTACTACTAGTCGGGCGTTAGGAATTAGATCTATTCTAAATTCAATTTCCCTTTGCGGCGGTAAGTTTTCTACTTCTTCAAACACATCCGCGTAATTTTTAACGACCGATATCTTTTCTAATGAAGGGGGAGTAACTTCTAAAGAAAACCAAAATTCTGTTCTATTAATTTCTGAACCGAGACATGGTATAGTGATATGCCCAAATTTTGTTTTAACTTTCACGATTCTTTCGGCACATCTAACTTCGGCCTTTTATTTTGTCAACCAGTCCAGTCCCAGTATAATATCAAATTCGGAAAGGTCCATGATGATCACTTTAAAAGAAAACTTGTATCGAGAAAAGGAAATAGGTACTTTACAATATGTACTGAGACTAACAGAACCTCCTATCGGGTTTTGAACTTTAATTGGTTCTTTAAGTTTTCCTTGTTTCAATTTTAACTTGTGAAAAATGTTACCAGAAATGAAGCTACGTGTTGCACCAGTATCAAAAAGTACAGAAACAGGAATATTTTTAATGGTAAGGGTACCTCCCAAGACGTCGGGTTTACCTGATCCATCGGTGGTAGCTGGCGGGGTCACCCCGTCATACACATGAGCCACTTCTGCATTCTGCTTCAGAGGACAATTCCTGCTATAATGCCCTTTTTTATGGCAATTGTAGCATTCGGCTGAGTTTGGATTTGCCTTTGGTTTCCTCGGGGCTTTGCACACATTAGAAAAATGTCCTGGCTTCCCGCAGTTGTAGCAATTCCCTTTTGGTATCTTTCCAGGTTTCTGAGTAGCGGCCGCTGTAATGCTAGACTCTGGCTGATCTGCTGAAGCATTGCGCTTATTTCCAGCTTGGCTTTTGGCATGGTCTTGGTTGGCGTGTCTTTCATCCATATCTTCATAATTGCAAGCCATTTCTACCAATTCTGAGAAGGAGAGTTTGATGTTGCTCATGGCTCTGTCATGGTACTTGCGCTTTAGCCCAAATATAAACCTCTTGTTCTTAGCTTTGTTAGTCATAATAAGCTCTGGAGCATAGCGCGACAACTGAGTGAATTTATTGAGGTAATCCTGGATAGAGAGATCTCCCTGTTGGAGATTAGCAAACTGCTCTTGCATCCTCTCTAAGGCCTGTTCAGGTACAAACTTCTCGTTGAACATGGTCTTGAATTGCTCCCAGGTACTGACAGTACCTGCTGCATCCTCTGAGGTGATGGCATCCCACCACAACTCTGCTTCCTCCTGTAGGAGCCAAATACCTAGTCGTGCTTTGTTGTTGGTCCCCAATCCCATGCCTTCAAAGATTTTTTTCACAGGTCTTCAACCAAGCAATAGCCTCTGTCACTGTGCCAAGACCAGAAAAGGGTTTTCCCCCTTAGTTCCTATATCTCTTCGCTACTCTGTCTAGCTCAAAGTCCTGGGGTGCTGGTGGCTGAACAATAGGGCCTTCCTCCACTACGGGGATATTCCCCCGTCCTCCTACTACTCCTGCTCGGCCTCCACGGACTCCTCTAGCTGCTGCTGCTCGTGTAGCCATCAGAGAGAATACTGTATAAGCAAGAAAAGAGTCAAGCTCACAGATTTGATAATTTTCATTTATGATTAAGCAGGGGAACATAAGGAAAGGTAATGATGTACTGATCAAATTATTTTGCTAATCTTCTTAGCTCATTCTAGGACATTGCTAATCCTATCTCTAATGAGCTACTCGCCTTAGAACACTACTGATTCTATTCTGACGAGGTGTTTAATGTGTTAGATCCTGGAACTATGGTTAACCAAAGCTCTGATACCAACTGTGACGATCCCAAAATCCGAGGTGCGGTATTAAGGATAATCATTGGAATATAACAAATCAATCATCATAGCAGAGTACAGATAATAGCAAAAACAATAAATAGAATAATTTTTACATGGATATGACAGCGGAATCACAACATGTAACAACATCAGAATAGCACAACGTAGGATATAACTTGGTAAATAAAAGGGAAGTGATCTGTCATCATCGCCAGAGGCGGAATACATACATGCAGTGAGACATAATAAGGGTATTAGTCTACATCGCCGAAGGCGGTACATATAGATACGAGAATAAATACTGAAAGTAAAGCAGTCTGCATCGCCTGTGGCAGAATCATAATATAAGTACAATAATGGCGGAAAATGTCAAAAGTCATCTCTGTGAAGTCAGCCTCGCCATAAGCCAAAATGCACTCTATCTAATAGTGCAGAGCCAAAAACAACCTGTCACCTGTGAACTAGGCTGCCCGTGTGGAAATAAGGGCACCCGCGTTTGCAAAGAGAAACAAACAATGAGTCAGTCATGGGGACTGGTATGAGGAATCTATTTAACAGTTTAAACAACAGTAATAAGCAAATCATAGGACCACGCCACTTTCGCGGAACGGGTTTACTCCAGTGATTGCTAGTGCATTTAAAACAAAGTAAATTCTTTTAAAACAACGCAATGCTTTTTCAAAAGAATGAAGCCATTATAAGACTCAAGTCCCATCATACAATGCAACGCAAGCCGGAGGATAGATTTTTACCTTATAATGGCCAAATATGCTTAATACGTATAAAGCAAAATCATTTGATATTATTACTAGTGCATATATGTTTCAAAAATGAATAGCATAATAAGTATCAATCATAGGCGGCATAAGTGCCCCATACCACTATCTCGCCATACTAGTTCTACAATTGAGTCCGTTATTTCGTATTGGAAAGTGGATTTCCGTTATGAGTCGAGGCAAGGGGCAAGCTCCTCTCCTCTTCGAGACATTCTAGCAAATGCCTCAGGACTACACACTCTGGGTAACCATGGATCGGCTAGGCCGGTCCTCTCTTACGTTTGAGGATTATTTATTCCTGAACACACGTTTCCCGGTCCTTACAGACCTATAATCGAGGCGCCTCGCATTCCAACAACCACAAAGGTGAAAAGTAGATATAAATGTCAGGGCTGGCAAGTCACTGACACCACCATAGCTAGAAAGAAACGTCGTGCTCTCCCAGCGGTCCGTATCCCGTTTTTAACTCATACCGAGGTGTGAGGCTCGCGAATCTACGCAATACACAAAGCTAGGCCATGCAGACCTAGCTTTGATCATCATCCACAAGACTTTGCTTTGCAACAGAAGCCTTGACCACAGCATCTTGGCATGCCACATAGGCAATCCACTCCATACGACTGATTTCTATCGATATATAACCTCTGAGCTCGTACGTCTCAAAGAAGGGCGTTAAGCAAAAGAATAAATTCTCCGCCGCCAAACAGATATATATTTAACAGAGATCAATCAAAATAGAACAAAATCCAATGTTAGACACACAGTCCATTTACAAGTCCGTTCTGGGTCTGAATGAAACCGGAGGTGTCAAATTCCTCGTATATCCGTACAATCAACACATACGTTCAGACGGCCACTACTTCCGTTCCTTCACGGTAGCTACTCCGGTCAGGAACCTCAGCAGCGCCCATCCAACCGATACGAAGATCGTCGGTCTTGAATCGTCCTTGTATTTTCCAATTCGAACCGCTCGATAAATTATTTGAAATGAGGGTTAGCTCGGCCTTTTCAAATAATTCACGTAATTAGAATTTAAATAGATTCTTTCTATGGTTATATTATTCGACATCCATATTTCAGTTTTTTTGTGTTATTTTCGTGTCAAACACATACAACCATCAAATATCAAACAAATTAAGCCAAATCGGTTTATTTCCAACCTATGTTGCTTATAATATTTTATAACGATTTTTCACTATTTTTATTTATTTAAAAATGGCCATATTTAATTAAACGACGTTTCAGGTCGTGCCGTGGCACTGGCGCTGTTTTTCCCCTAATTTGTTTTACACATATCGGAAAATCTAACCGTTGGATTTCTACAAAGTCTATATCAGTGGGAAGATATTCCCAAAGCGAACCCAACGGTTCCAGTTTCGTGAAAATCCGACGGTCGGATCTTCCACACTAGTCGTTTGTAGTCACGGTTTCAAAATTCGAACTGCAGCGTCGTTATTCGATTTAATTTAATTATATTTATATTTATATATAAATATAAACGATTCTGGTGCTGTTTTTCTTCGGATTTTAATTTAACATTCCGGACAATCCAACCGTTGGATTTTTACAAGGTTGGTGCCGTTGGGAAGATATTTCCAAGGCGAACCCAGCGGTTGCGGTTTCAGGAAAATCTGACGGTCGTATTTCTCGTACTAATCGTTTCAAATTATGATTCCGAAACACGTACTGCACGGCTTCGATTCCTTTTAATTATATTTATATATATAAATATAGTTCATTCTATAATTTCAAACATAGTTTATTCATTAATTTCAACTTCATTTTCACCTCAAATATTTCACTAATGCCTTAATATTTTGAAATTTTTTGCCATAACCTCCTTTGTACGGGGAGAGGTTTGGAAATTTATTGGGCCGTGTTAGGTACCCAATAAATCCTAAAAAGCATCCACATATTTATAGTGATATATTCTGGTGTTTACGGGGGAGCGTGTATAGATAATAACTCCAGAGAATAAATTCTCGTCACCCCGTTTCCGTGTGGAAATAAATAGTCCATGTGCCGTATCTAATAACTAGAGAGACGTGATTATTGTCAACTCTAGACCCATGTGGGGTTTTTATTAATCTGGCAATTTATCGTTATATTTTATATAGTCCATATCAGTCATCAGTTCAACCTGTAGTATATAATCATCGCCATACAAGCCTCTCGCTCGTATGGTAAATCTTCCACCTCATCACACAAGCTCCAATTGCTTATGTGGAATATGATGAAGTATACCTATCGTCAAGAAGTATGCCATGTAGTGTAGTTCAAAATTAATTGTTACTATCCTATGGCGATGTTTATTATTTCACACAGAATAACCAGCACTCCGCATCCAATGGCATTCACAGGAGTTGATATAAAAATAAAATTGCGCAGCCAACTCATCAAGGCTTACCTATTTGTCGGACACGCAAATAATTTCTTTATTCTACAGCTAATCCATTTTTCCTGTTCAACATATGTATATATATGCAGAACAAAGCTAATAATAATATTTCTAGCAAACTATTATTTATTTCAACACGTGTGTATTTTTATCAAAGCGTATACATGATAAAAGAAATATTTTTATCATCAAAAATATTTATTCAACACGTGGATGTTTTTAACACTTCATATTCACAATAAAGATGTAGTTTTAATTATCTGTTCATTTTATTTTAAAATACGATAACATTCAACACATGAATTTCAATTCAACGAACGAGTTTCAATTCAACACATGAATATTCTCTATAGTTTGTAAATATATATAAAAATGTGATTTTTATTGCTAAAGCTATTTGTTTAAATTCAAATGATATTCAACACATGAATTTCAACTCAACGAATGAATTTCAACTCAACACATGAATATTCTATATAGTTTGTATATATATAAAGAAAAATGTGATTTTTATCGCTAAAGCTATTTGTTTAAATTCAAATAACATTCAACACATGAATTTCAACTCAACGAATGAATTTCAACTCAACACATGAATATTGGTTTCAACATATGTAATTTATTTCAACGAATGAAAATTATTCTAACACACGTATATTTCAGAAAATTTCGGCAGCATAACGGCAGGGTAGTTAAAACCGGGACCGTCCCTAGTACGGCTCCTCGCTCTACCTTAAAAACCTCGCGGTTTTTGACAATGGGGATCATGCATCTAGTTCGCACGCAGGTGGCATGTTTTAATTTCAATTCCACAATCCTATTCTAATTTGTTTCAACCACAAGAGGGTATTTCTCAACCACAAAGGTATTTTTCAACCACAATATCAACCACAAAGAATTATTTCCAACCATTCGTCATACCATATAATATCACGTCAATCACAAGCAATAAATATCGTCCATGGTCTGTGGACGAGGGGAGTATATATATATATATATATATATATATATATTATTTCTATAATTCACTTGCATTTCATCACAATTCAAAGCATATATGTTTCATACAACGCTTGTATAATTTATACATCGCTAATATAACTTATACAATACATGTACATGAGGTATACAATGCATATATAATTTACACTTCGCTTATAGAATTTATACAACGCGATTCCATTCACATAATTTAGTTTAGATTCCTCACATTGGTTTTTGCAGTGCTAAAAATCGTAGGAAGATTAGAAAAATCCGCGGCTTCTTCTATGTGGTAGAGAGCCTCCTTGCGGTCGGGGTGTCTCCTGTTTCATCGAATTTCGTTAACGAACGAAAAAGATATTATTTTTCAAAGTTTTGCAACACTTAAAAGTGTTATTTTCATTTTAGAATAATAAAGGTCATACCTTTATATTTTGTTCAGAACTAGGTTTGGGATTTTTGCAAAATCCGTAAAGTACGGGGATGATCGGCCGTGCTGACGTGAAAGAGGGGGGTGGGGGCTTCCTATCGACGGTGGTGCGGTCTCCTCCGGTGGCCTGTGGCGTTGTCAGCGGCGATGGGAAGTTCCGAGGTTTGGGGGCTCAATTCAAGCGGAGGGGGTGGTGGTAGGGGTCGTTTCGGGGTCGGATGTGAAGAAGGGATGAAGGCGAGTGGAGTGGTGGTGGTGGCGCGGCCTATAGGTGGCGGTGGCGGCTGGAAAACGAAGGGGAAGATCAGAGCAATGTGGGTCGTCGAGAGGAAAAAGGCGGCTAGGGTTTCCGTGTTTTTTTATTTTTTTTTATTTTTTTGAAAGGAAAAATCCTATTGGTCGAGGCTTTACAGGAAATTTTAAATAGTGTTTTTACAAATGAATTCGAATTCAAACCCAACGACTGTCGTCCCTAGCTAAATACCCCCATTCCGGACATAATGGGATATGTTTCGTTGGCCAATTCCACTATTACAGTCAGTTATTTTTCAAATTAAAATATAATACATTCAATATTTAATTTGAACGTACATTTCAATTTGCCAGGGCCACAAACTGAATCGAAAAATTCTAGAAAAATAAATCTAGCTTTGTTTTGACGATATGGTCCTAACAAAGCCAGTTTCGTCGAATTCTGAGCTCGTTTGAAAAACGGCCATTTTTAGGTCGACCCATTTTAACAGAAATTGACCAATCACATTTTCTTTTGCCCCGCTCACATACTAGCTTCAAAAATTATGAAATTTGAAACCTAGCAATAGTTTGACATCCCGGACCCAACAAAAGTGGTTTCTTCGAATTCCGAGGTCGAATGCAAAATATCTATTTTCAAGGGCTATATATGGTATATAGCGACCTTTCTGAAAATTCATTCGTCCATAACTTTTGATTCCAGTTATGAAACTTCGATTTTTCAGATTCGTTAGAAAGGTATTCATTAACAGATTTAAATATTTTCAGTTTCGCTAAAATCCGTTATATTTTCCACCCGGTACAATCAGACAAAGTTTGTATTCAAAATTTCAAACTGCAATACTAGCCCCAATTCTTTATTTTATTGAAATATGCTATTTTAATTATTCAAATTCTTTGGTAATAACCAATTTTAAAAATTTTAAATTGGTTCACATTTTCCGGGTTATTACAGGAACTAGGTGCAATAAATGCGTATCTGCAGTCCATAAAAAGAGATGTAAACATTAAATTTACTAAAGTTAGAAGGATCATTTGTCAAGTTGATCCTAGGACATCCCGCTAGAGGTGTTCCGAATGGTTAAGGAAGATCCTTTGCTTTGGTAATTGATGGAACCCAACATCCAGTACGTAACTTACAGTTTTAGTTGTAATCTATGTATGTAGACATAACATATGGTACCTACGTCTACTAAGATCTATACATTTTTGAAAATGATTTCCACGTTATGCATTAGTAATAATAAAAGAAACTTTCATGTATCAAGCATATTTGATTATCATAAGAAGAACCTCCCCCTTTGGTGTGCGTTGCATTGTGTGATAGGTTGCTGCCTTTTGGTAGCTTCATTTTCAAAAAGCATCGCGAGTAGTTATGATTTGGTATTCATGTGGATAAACCCATTCCGTGTTATACGGTGTGTTCCCGTGATTTACTCAATTTTAAAAGTAAACCTAGACCTTTCTCTCTCTTCCTTCCAGAAGGCGCAGTAGCCAAAGATCAAATAAATGCCCCATTGGTTGCTGTATCATGGAAGTAGTGTAGCCCCAGCATTGAAGACATTTCTAAGTGTTAATAACCGTTTTAGTTCTCAGACATGTCCCTGTTTGGCATGCTTGGTAATAGGATGCAACATGATAAGGGGTTCTCGCCATGTTGTTCGGTGGTGAGCAATGAATTCTTACTCATACATGTCCCTTTGGGTTAATTGATCAGTCGATAGGTTGGCTGTTAAAAATATAATGACCTGAAATTTTGGAACAAATTCAAAATTTTAAATTTTCAAGTTTAAATTAATTATATTAGGACTTATAGTCGATTAGGGCTTGATTTAACTGATTAAAAATCGTAAATAAAGTTTTTAAATTTTGTTCACATATTATTGAAGAGCACGAAAAACTAGTGAACATGATTAGAAAATATATTTAATAATGTGTGAGTTGTTGTGTCAATAAGTTGCAAGAAACGTTATATGTATATAAGCTAGCTAACTAATTAAATGGGTGAAAATAAACAAAGTATGTTTAAACCTTTCATGTGATCATTATCTTAACCCCCTTTGCTTACACTCCACATCATCTCCCCTATGCTTGACAACTCACCTACACAATTGTATTTACCCCCTTGCATTTGCAAATAAAAAGAAGGCTCTCTCTCCTTTCATTCATTTTCTTTCTCCTCTCACCCTTAGCTCTCTAGGTTCACCATGAGCCTCCCCCATGGCCAACGCTGACCAGGCCACCTTCCCCCACGCCGATGAACCCTTCAAACCACCCTTCCCTTTGTCATGCGCCCCCTCCTCCCCTAAAATCCCTTCAAAACCTAAAAACCCACACCCCTCCCCTTTAAACCACAAAACCACACCTCCTCCACTTCTTACCGTCACCTTGGGTCCCACCAGACGCGTCACCTTCCACCACCAACAACCCGCGGGTCCTACCCTCCAAAAACTGAACCTCATAACCCCGAAACCCTAACATGTCAGCTCCTCGAACCAAATTTATATCCACTTATTCACATGTCAATTTTTGAAAACCATAGCATCAAACCTCCATCTGTTTGATTTTCAGTAAACTCCGGTGATGCCAAGAGGCTGTCGAAATTTTTCGAGATCGCTAAGACGTCCTACGATTAAAGTAAGAAGTAGTGGAATACTATGTGAGAACTTTGAAAACAATAAAGGGCTAGTTAAATATTGGTTATGTTGGAGAATAAAGTTATGATGACAACAATCTTATTCAATATTAATTTATTATAAATTATAGACTAACACTTTTGTCTAGAATATATATATACACACTAACACATATGCAGGATTTATATACATGAATTATTACTGAGGACTGTCCGGTTTAAAGATATTAGAGATTCAGCATTCAGAGAAGATTCAAGACTCAGAGTATTCAAGATTTCAAGAGTTCAAGGCAAATATAGTAATAGAGTCTAGATTATGTAAGACTCTGAATAACGCTCCAGGTTCAAATTCAAATTCTATTTTTCAATTTATGATTTCAAATTCTCTCTTCAGTCTTTATCTTCTCTATTTTATTTTCTTCTGATTTTAAATTTAATTTTTATAAATATTATATTTATACTTTTATATACTTTATATTTATATAGTTTTAACTCTATAATTTTTTAGATATTTTTATGTAGTTTATGTTTATGATTTCATATTATTTTCTACTGTATAATAATAATTTATAACACTATGTTTTAATTTAAGAATTTCCAGAATTATATATATATCAAAAACCCTAAAAGTGCTCAAAATTCAATTTTAAACATGATATGTCGACATACATTTATATACATGTCGACATATAACTGTCATTTTTTCAAAATTGAAAGGAAGTGTCTTTTCAGTATTTGTGACGGTTCAGAATTGTTGCAACCTTTCAAATGTTATAAATAGGGGTTGATTTCAAATTTTATTATCATTCTTCTTCTCTGTCTTCATCTCCTTTCTTTACACCATTATATCTTCTCATTTTTATGATTTCTACACTTATACTCTACCGAATTCAATTATGTTTTCATTAAACTTCTTCTCCTCTCACTCTCTACTCATTACTCTCTGAATCAAAGTGTTATTAAAGAGTTATAGGGTTGTTGTAATTGTTTGGGGAGTGTTTGTAATCGGTGGTATCCCTTGTAGCTGCGAAATCAAGGAAGGGTAATTGGTGGTTCCCCTTGTAGCTTTGAAATCAAGGAGGATATACTTGATCAATTGTGTGTGTGGAATCAGTGGTACCCTTTGTAGCCGTGAAATCAAGGAGGATTGTAATTAGATATTGATATAGTAATAAAACTCTGTGCAATCCAGCGTTGCGTGGTACTGGAGTAGGAGAAATCCCGAACCAATATAAAATCTGGTGTGTTCTTTCCTTTTCTGCATTTTATTTTTGTTTATTTTTGTGTTTTTGTTTGATACTATGTCTATGATTGTTTCTGTGGTGTTTGATTCATATAATAGATCATATAAATTTTAGATTTCGTTTAAATTCTCAAAAACACTATTCACCCCCTCTAGTGTTAGTTTTGCCTTAACGATCCATTCTGCAATCCCTAACCATTGGTATCAGAGAAAGCTCTTTCAAAAAGTTCATAATCTGATTTTTGAAAATTTTTAAATGACAAATTTTGGAATATTTGTTAACGCTAGTGTCAATTCATGCGTTGTACCAATGTTGAAAGAGTCTGCAAATAATCATGTTGAAAAGTCATACGATCTACTAAAATATTGTTCAATCGAGGAAAAGATGTGTTTTATGGATTTTGAAAATTCAAAAGTTGGAAGGATGGGTGAAATGGCTGTTGAAAATTCAAATTCTAAAAAGGTGGCCATTGAAAATTCAAATTCTGAACTACTGTGTTACATGGTCGTCAAGAATTCAAATTCTAGAAAGCAATTGGTTGAAATGATAAAGGACAAATGGATACTGGATAGTGGCTGTTCGAGACATATGACGGGAAATCCTAAATTACTCAATAATATGAAATATGAAGATGGTGGAATGTTGAACTTCTGAGATAACTCTAAAGGATACATTATTGGAATCATCAATGTTGGTAATTCTGAAACTCCTACTATTTCTGATGTTTTATTAGTTAGGAATTTAAAACAGAACTTGCTAAGTATAAATCAACTTTGCGATAAGGGTTATAAAATATACTTTGAAAAGGATAAATGTTTTATATAAGATAGGAATTCAAAAGCAATATTCGATGGAGATAGAAAGAAAAATATCTATATATTGAGTATGAAAATCTCCAGCGATAACTTATGTCTTATGACCAATACAAGTGACCCCTGGATCTGGCATAAGGGATTTGGTCGTATAAACTTCAAACATATCTCTAGGATTTCTAAATTTGATTCAATAAGAGGGTTACTCAAAATGAAATTTAAAGTTAATAAATTACGCGATGCTTGTCCATTCGGAAAATTAAAGAGAAGTTCATTTAAATCAAAAGAGGAAATTACTACATCGAAACCATTAGAGTTAATTCACATGGATTTATTTAGTCCATCTCAAGTTCAATCGATAAATCATAATAGATATGTTTACGTAATAGTTGACGATTTTTCTGGATTTACTTAGACTTTATTTATTAAAAATAAAAGTTATGCTTTTGTTTAATTTTAACTTTTTCTAAAAAACTTCAAAATTTATTATCACTAAAAATCAAAACAATACGAAGTGATCATGGTGGAGAATTCGAAAATGAAAATTTTGAAAAATATCGTAATAAAAAGGGAATAACCTATAATTTTTCAATTCCGAAAAATCCTTAACAAAATGGAGTAGTTGAACGTAAAACTAGGACAATATAAGAGTGTGCGAGAACTATGTTTTCTGATAGTTATCTACCAAGAAATTTTTGGGTTGAGGCAGTTGCAATAACTTGCTATATTATAAGTAGAATTTCAATTAGACCTTTAACACACAAAACCCCCTATGATCTTTTGTATAATAAGAAGCCAAAGGATCATACTTTAAAATATTTGGAAGTAAATGTTTTATACTTAATACTAAAGACAATTTGGACAAGTTTGACTCAAAATCCAATAAAGGAATATTTATTGGATATTCAGAAAGAAGTAAAGCATATAAAGTTTTCAGTACTCGAACCAATACCATAGAAGAAACCTTAAATGTATCTTTTGACGAAAACTATAAATGCATAACTCAAAGAAATGAAGATGAATGTGAAAATGAAACTAATGAAATAAATCATGAAGATAATCAACCAGATAAACGAATTAGATTACTTAGAGACCATCCTATAGAAAATATCTTAGGAGGTATTGAATCCGATGTTAGAACTCATAATTAATTAAAAAATATGAGTAATACTGTATTTATTTAAACTATTGAGCCTAAGAATCCAAAGGAAGCATCTTCCGATTATTCATGAATATTTGCTATGCAAGAAGAACAGAATCAATTTACTAGGAATGATGTATGGGAACTTGTTCCTAGACCAGAGGATAAGGCTATAATAGGAACCAAATGGGTTTATAAAAATAAAATGAATCAACATGGTGAGGTCATAAGAAATAAGGCACGACTAGTAGCATAAGTTTATACTCAAGAAGAAGGAATAGATTACGATGAAACATTTGCCTCCGTAGCAAAACTAGAAGCTATTAGAATTTTACTAGCCTTTGCAAACCATAATGATTTCAAATTATATCAAATGGATGTCAAAAGTGCTTTTCTAAATGGATTTTTTTTAAGGAAGACATATATGTAGAGCAACCACCTCTATTTGAAGATGAAAAATTACTAGATCACATACATGAGTTAAAGAAAGCGTTATACGGATTAAAACAGGCTCCTAAGGCTTGGTATGTTAGATTAAAAAATTATTTTTTACAATCAAATTTTGAAATAGGAAAAGTAGATAATGTTTATTAAGAAGAATAATAGAGATATACAATTAGTTCAAATATATGTTGATGATATAATTTCCGGATCAACAAATGATAAGATAAATAAAGAATTTTCAGATATTATGACCCAAGAATTTGAAATGAGTCATATGGGAGAACTAACATTCTTTTTAGGATTACAAATTCATTAATTAAAGAATGGAATATTTATTAATCAAGAAAAATACGCAAGAGATCTAATTAATCATTATAATCTAACAACGACTAATGGGAGACCAACACCTACGGAGACTAATATAACATTAAGTAAAGATGATACATCTAAAGACATTAATAAAAAACTATATAGAGGAATGATACGATCATTATTATATATATATCTACTAGTAGACCAAATATAATGCATAGTGTATGTCTCTGTGCAAGATATCAATCACAACCTAAGGAAACACATTTAAAAGCCGTAAAACGTATTCTAAGGTATGTAAAGCATACATTAGTTTTTGGATTATCTTACCTTAAGGATGATTCATTCGACTTAGTTTCTTACTGTGACGCTGACTATGCAGGATGTAAATCTGATCATAAAAGTACTAGTAGAACATGTCACTTCTTAGAGCATTCACTAGTCTCGTGGTTTAGTAAAAAGAAAAATATTGTATCTTTGTCAACAACTGAAGCAGAATATATCTCTACTACTTTAGCTAGTTCACAAGTAATATATATGCAACAAACTCTAAATGATTTTGGATGAAATATAATTAAATCACCGATATATTGTGATAATACAAGTGCTATAAATATTTCTAAAAATCCAGCTCATTATTCAAGAACTAAACGTATCGATATAAGACATCATTTTCTAAGAGATATTGTAAGTAAAGAGAAAATTTCACTTGAATTTATAGAAATAGATAAAAAAAAATAGTAGATATATTAACCAAACCATTAAACAAAGCAACATTTACTAAATTTAGAAGAGAATAGGCATGTGTTCATTAAGTGAGTTAGAATAATTAAATATACGAATATATATATATATATATATATATATATATATATATATATGTAAAAGAGAATTATAGTAAAGAGGTAAAACGAGCTTTTTACTAGGGATAGAGGGACTTGAACCGTAAGGATTTCTAAAGTCGAAGGATTTTCCTCTTACTATAAATTTCATTGTTGTCGGTATTGACATTTAGAATGGGACTCTATCTTTATTCTCATCCGATTAATCATTTTTTGTTATAGAAGAATCTGAGTTACCAACGCAACATAGTCAACTCCATTCGTTAGAACAGCTTCCATTGAGTCTCTGCACCTATCCTATTTTATTCTCTTTTTTAAACCCTTGTTTTTCAAAAAATAAAGATTTGGCTCAGGATTGCCTATATATATATATATATATATATATATATATAAAATCAAAAATCATAAAAATAAAATTTAAAAGACAAGTATGTTGATATACATTTATGTATATGTCGACATGTTACTGCCAGAATTTTAAAATTAATTCCCACCGAAAGTTAGTTATATTTACTATTTAAACTCTCTACTTCAGCTTTTCTTCTTCATTTTCATTTCTCACTTCTGTAAAAATTCTAAACTAAAATAAACAATGGCCTCCACTAATTTAAACACCCAAATCAATCCCGATTCGTCCGTCTGACCATCCGAAGGTCCATTTCAATGATCTACGCCATCATATGTCATCAAAATTGAACAAAAGATACAGTGTGCTCTGCTAATGTTGGCTGAAATACAAGTACTTCAAATTAGGATGAGCCAAGTGCAAAATAGGCAAGGGAAAGTGATAAGGAGTCTTCTTAAGTTCATAACGGATAATCGTGCGAATTCGATTATCATCGAAGATGATAATGAACCTATGGGAGAGGAAGAGGAAGAAGAGATAATGGAGAAAGAGGAACCCGAGGAAGAACAACTAGAAGTTTCAAACGAAGAGGATCAAGTCATTTGTGTAGGTGATGTCTTATATGATCATAACGGAAATATGATTGAAAGGAATGGAGATTTTTGTCTCCATTACCCAAATTGTCCTACTCATAAGTCTCCAATAGTTAAGGACAATTAGATTTTAGGTTTTTGATTCATTCCTTGTCGTAGATTCTCGTTCCTTTTCGTTAATACAATGTTTAATATGTACATGTAATATCATTTGTATAAACAATTGTGAAATATATTGCTTGTTTTGCATAACATAAGTTTTCTACTTTGTTATATAGGCAAGTATTAAGGGGGAGTATCTAAGAATTATTAATGGAAATACTTTACTTAAGGGGAGTATTCTACTTTGATTTAGAAACTACTTAGTTATTTATAGGTTTTATTTAGATAGTTATACGATTTAGGGGGAGTAGTTTTAGAACTTCTTTTTGATAATGCCAAAGGAGGAGAAATTATAAAATATAGGATTCATATAGTTAGGGTAAGTATTTGGAGGATCATCATCAACAGGTATGTACAAGTATGATATTGTATAAACTAAGGTTGTTATCATCAATAAGGGGGAGATTGTTGGAGAATGGAGTTTTGATGACAACAAACTTATTTCAATATTAATTGATTATAAAATATATACTAACACTTTTGTCTAGAATATATATATGCATATATATACATATGCAGGATTTATATACAGGAACTATTACTGAAGACTGTACAGTTTAAAGATAGTAGAGATACAGAATTCAGAGATGATTCAAGACTCATGAGTATTCAAGGTTTCAATAGTTCAGGAGTTCAAGACAAATATATTAGTAGAGTCTAGATTATGTAAGACTCTGAATAGCACTTTATGTTCAAATTCAAATTCAAATTCAAATTTTGTTTTTCAATTTCTGATTTCAAATTCTGTTTTTAAATTCAATCTTTATTCTATATCTTCCCTATTTTATTTCCTTTTGATTTTAAATTCAAGTTCTATAAATTTTAAATTTATACTTATATACTTTATATTTATATAGTTTTAACTCTATAATTTTGTAAATATGTTTATATAGTTTATATTTATGTTTTCATATGATTTTCTACTTTATAATATTCATTTATAACACTATGTTTTAATTCAAGAATTTCCAAAATATATATATACACACACACACACATCAAAACACCTGAAAATGCTCAAAACTCAATTTTAAACCATGATATGTCAATGTACATTTATACATATGTCGACATATAACTGTCATTCTTTCAAAATTGAAAGGACGTTTCTTTTCACTATTTGTGACGGTTCAGAAATGTTGCAACCTTTCAAATGTTATAAATAGGGGCTGATTTCGAATTTTATTATCATTCTTCTTCTCCGTCTTCATTTACATTCTCTAAACCATTATATCTTCTTATTTTTATGATTCTACACTTATACTCTGCCGAATTCAATTCTATTTTCATTAAACTTCTTCTCCTCTAATTCTCTACTCATTACTCTGTGAATCAAAGTGCTATTGAAGAGACATGGCTGTTGTAATTGTTAGGGTAGTGTTTGTAATCGGTGGTATCCCTTGTAGCCATGAAATCAAGGAAGGGTAATCGGTGGTATCCCTTGTAGCCATGAAATCAAGGAAGGGTAATCGGTGGTATCCCTTGTAGCCATGAAATCAAGGAGGATATACTTGATCAAGTGTGTGCGTGGAATCAGTGGTATCCCTTGTAGCCGTGAAATCAACGAGGGTTGTATTTGGATATTGATATAGTAATAAAACTCTGTGCAATCCAGCGTTGCGTGGTACTGGAAGTAGGAGCAATTCTGAACCAGTATAAAATCCGGTGTTTTCTTTCCTTTTCTGCATTTTATTTCTGCTTGTTTTTCTGTTTGTGTTTGATTCTGTGATTGTTTCTGTGGTGTTTGATTCATATAGTTTATCACATAAGTTTTAGATTTGTTTAAATTCTCGAAAACACTATTCACCCCCCTCTAGTGTTAGTTTTGCCTTAACGATCCATTCCGCAATCCCTAACAGGTTATAGTTTGTACCTTGATTGATTTATATAAAGGCCTTTGGTAAATCACATGGGTTCATGATATGGTTTGATAATGTTTGGTATGAAAAAGATATGATTTTTAAGTAAAGATTATGTATTCACTTAAGTATATGGCACTTAAAAATAAATGATATTGATATTAGAGTGGTTTTGAACCTTAAATGGTCATTGAAATGAAAATTAACTTAGCATGTGTTGTTGGATATTGGTATGAACCCTTTTAGGTATTGAATGATAAGTTGGTTAAATATGGATGGTTGAAATAAACCTCATTAATTGATGAAACTATGTTTAAATAGTTATTGGTCAATGTGTTAATACCCTGTTGAAAGTATGACACCCTATATTGTATGATTGGATGTTATATTGATTGTTGATAATGTGGTACCCTAGTTAAATATGGCCAAAAAGTGTTATTATTGGCTCGTTGGTTAAGTCTCCATTCAACACAATGATTTAATGAATATTTTACTAATACAAATATTGGGCGAAAAATAGAAGTTCAAATTTGATATTCTATTTTGATAAACACAATGTTTGAGTCAGTACGATGAACTTTCGTAAAGAAAAGAAATTTATGTGAAACGGTTTTTGAGCAACTAAGGCTAGTTCAAGTTTTGATTTAAAAGTGAACATTAACTAGGAAAAGTGGAGTTTGGTTAGGGTATCTAGGAAATGTTTTAACTAAATTTCCTTTTCAAAACGATCTTATTTATTTCTATAATGGACGTCACGAAAGCTTGGATTTAAAATAATGAAATTTGAAAAATAATATTATTTTATTGACTTAAATAATATAATATTTGAATTTAAAGTTAATATTAAAAGTATAGTTTGCAAAAATTAATAAATATATATGGTTTATATAATTAATGAATTATTTTTGAAGCACTTCGACGTGATTAATAATATAAGTCGAAGTTTGGTCAGAATATAACTAGTCACACAACGACAGTTCGCGAATTTCGACCGCTGACTTCAAACTAACATACTGGGAGAACCGACCGTCAGATATTACTGAAACAAAAAACATTTAGTCTAAAATGAAAAGATCTTCCAAACAAATGGAAATTTTTTATGATCCAATGGTTAGAACTTGAAATAAGTTCAAATCAAATTTGAGTAAAAACAACGCTAGTGTCGTTTAGAACCCGAAATCGGGTCAAGCTAAAATGGACTATTTTTAAATTATTAAAAATAGGGAGAATCATTATAAATTAAAGTAAATGATTTGAAAGAGTTTTGGACCAAATATATATAGTTTTTGATAACAAAAACCTATCAACTAGAAATTGGCTATTTTGCGATGCCTTTTATAACAGTTTTTAAGAAATGTTTTAAGATAAGGGTTTTAAATTCCCAAATCAAATCTAACCCTTGGTAAACCTTTTTATAAGGTTATTAAAGAATTTCATACATGATTTTAGAAGCCCAATAGCTTATCCAAATCTGAGAATAAGATTTAGTCTTATGAAATGATTTTAGATTATAGGAGACTTAATTGGAGAGTTAATATTCCAAAAAGGATTTTGCTTTGATGCTAATTATTTCAAAAAGACCTGGTCCAACCCATTTTGAATAAATATACGACGAGTTAAAAGTCGAAGATATTAAAGATGGAGGAAGACCCGAAATTATCACATTGAATTGACTGTTTGCTGATGCCTTTGGTAGCTCCCATTATAAGGTTAAAATGGTAGTAGTCCGGACATCCTTATTGATTTTATGGATATGCAAGGGCCCCTCTCTATTATTGGACGAGTAATAAGGTGCCTTTGGTTTCGTTCTGACCTAGAACGAACTTGTAAATGGATGTGTGTCTGACGTTGTATTTTGCAACATAACCAATTGGTTTCTATTGGTGTTATATCAGTTGGTGGCGGAGAATTTATTCTCTTAGCTTAACACTCTACTCGGAGACTTATGTACTCAGAAGGTTAGATATTAATAGACACTGATTATATATTGTGAATTGACAATGTGGCATGCTAATTGCTTCTGGCAGATAGATCAAAGCTTTTGTTGAAAAGCATAGCTTTGTGGAACGTTGACTCTAGGGCCTCTCAACCCGGAATGAACCGAAAACATGATAATGTACAGTTGGGATAAGAATATATGTTTCCCTCTAGTTAAAAATTGATGCTATATATGGAGCCTTGGCAAGTTCACTTATGTGGATGATAGATCGATGTGAGCCGGATAAAGATCAAATACGACCCGGAGACGTTATGTACATGTAAGATTCTAACCAGCCTGTTAGCAATGGCCGACCCTGACACTCCATAGGATCATGATTTGTGTAACATCCCATAAATTTCAACCATTTATGTTATTGAATAAATTTAATTATTGAATTTAAAAAGGTTTTAAAATAATTTTTATGATGTTTTTTATGAATGATTTCAAATTTATTTCTAATAGACAACAATTTTAATCAGATAAATGTTCATTTGTAACAAATGAAATTATTATCAAATTGTATGTATACTTGTAATAATTAACTTTAAACTATTGATAATAAATGAAAATAGTAGTTAAATCAATGTTGTAATGACCCAGATTTTTCGGCTATTTTAATTCGAATATTTAAACTTGTTTTAAATATTTTGTTTGGGTTATTTATGGATTTTTAATATCGAATTCATTATTTAAATGGCGATTGAACGTTTATATTTATTTTTATATTGAAATGAACTCATAATGTAATGACCCAGGTTTTTGGCGACCTTGGTTATCCAATATACAACACATATCGAACATCCAAGGGTCGAAAATACCGGATGATTAATGAAAGAAATTAGAGGGTGAGAATATATAAGATAGAAACTTAGAATAGAAGAAGAAGAAGAAGAAGAAGAACACAACATCATAGTAACACGAACCTCACAGCGGAACGAATAACATATAATAGATAACATATCCTTGAAATAAAAGATTGTACTTGAATATACATATCATTATCAAGTACAGCACTTACAACACAACGGAAATAAACTATAGCTATACGATCCTGAAGCCTCCTGCTCCAAGCTCTTCCAGTATATCTGTAAATCCCAACTACTTGACTGCCTGTACAAAATTGGGCACCCAAGAGTTTAGGGAAAACAAAAAAAGATAAACTCCGGGTCAGTCATGGGACTGGTATGAGTAAAACAATTTCAAACGGTTTGAACAAGTAAACGATATCTCATAAGACCACGCCATATAACGGAACGGGTTTTTCCATTATGAGAATCCAAATTATCTTTATATCAAAAAACTTTTGATATTATAGTAATGTCTATCAACCACAATATACTAGTCATCTAACAGAAACGTTTTCATCTCACGTTCTACATATATAGTATACAATCAAAACCACAAGCACATATTGGGTAATGGATTTCCAACTATGACAAGGTGTGGAACCACCTTTCGCTAGTGTATCTCTAGAAAGGAATACACTGGGTTCAACAAGAACAACTTGCAACCCGGCCACACATGACCGACTACTCATTTCGCTTGAGTGTGTCGAATGTATATCACCAACGGTTGGGATCAACAACCGTTTCCCGAATGGGCCGGACATCATCAACAATAGATTTTTAGAGGTAAATGAAACTATAGATCAGGTGATTATACACCCTACTTCGGAGCGACCGACTTAGCCATGCTGCCTGCCCGATTTCTGTCATTTACCGGTTGACGAGGCTTGAGGTTACGCTTTCTCATCACATCAGATTCACTTCGAATGCCACATTGTCAGATCCATCAAAAATCACTAATTGACATCTACAACAGTACATTATGTGTTAGCTAAAGAAGTTTACTTCTCCGCTTCCACTCTTGGTACATTTGAAGAAATCAATGTACGTGACCTCTCTAGAAATACTCTGTCAGACATTCATCTATACAAGTCACCCAGGAACAGGATGAACCGAAGGCACTATTCAGTACATCCATCTTAGGCACTGTTATCTAAGACTTATACAATAGCCCTCGCACTTTACTCCGTCTTCAATTATCTTTGGCATATATGATTCGCAACGCTTATGCCAATATAGAGTGGTTCTTTGGATAATAATCCAACATGTCTCTCCATATTAACAACGTTAAAATGGTCAAAAAAAACTTCGATAGTCGGTGAGTTAACTATCAAAGAAAAACACGTGTGCAAACAACGATATTATTTCCAGGAGGAAATTATATCGATCAATCATCAATCATATATATATATATCTATTTATATATATTTCCTTATTTTCTACATATAGAAAATATACGTTATTAACACTGGAAAACATTTCCATTGTTATTTACATAACACTATCATTTTACAACTATCAGTCCCTTACTGTAAACTAGTAGGAGAACAATTCTCTAAGTATAAACCCCGAAGGCTGAAACCAACATCAGATCGATACTCAGAAAACCATTCAACTTAACTAATCCCTGGTTAGTTTCTAATCTTGTTTAACTCTATTTCTTTTAACTATGTTCGATTAACTTCTTTTGAATAACTATGTTCAATTGACTCCTTTCGAATAACTATATTCAATTGACTCCTATTTGATAACTCTAATCGACTAACTCTTTTCTATCTCGTTATTTTCATTTTATAATCCTATTTATTTTCCCAATAAATATTCCTTTATTCTATTTATTTACTTTCTACGTAAATATCTTTCTTTATACTTCTATTTACTTCTTAAATAAATATCGTTTTACACTTCTATTTACTTGCTAAGTAAATAATCATTTTATAAAATTCTTTGATTTTATAATTATTCCCTTTCTAAATATCTCCTATTTGTAAATATTCCAGTTTATAAATATTTTAATTTCAATATCACTTTGAAAATTCCCTTATCAACATTCCGGTAAGTTATGGTATTCAACATGTCAAATCACGATGATCAATATCGTCCAAACACATATAATTGACTACAGATTATATATCACATCATATATCACAATATATGAAAAACAGTAAAATAAATGTTGAGGAATCCAGTCGGATTCCTCCAACTTGTTTCCCTGCATCTAAAGATGTTACACAATAACATCAACATCACTTTCAGTTCCATATGATATATTTTGTTAAACAGAATCAATATAGAAATTCAACTAACTGACTAGCAGTTCAATCAACAGTCAACACACAGTAAATAAACCAATATTTAACAGTTCTAAAAATACAACATGAAATTATAAACTGTTCAGAGTTAGTGAGATTTACTTACATTACGCGTTAACTGTTAAATAACGATTTACGTTAGTCGATTCTGATCAGACAATTTATTTTGCCATAAATTGTAACAAACCCCAATCCACTCCCAGTCAGTTCCATTGTGTAGTGTCCGTCCATACGATCCCGATGCAACTTACAGTTCGTCAAACTGATAACGTATGATAAAGACATGGTTTATACAAGTTTGATACACATTTAAATTTAAATAAAACTTTAATTTATTTAAAAAATTGGGCCTCACCCCTAAATCCTGGCCCATTACCATCATCCGCACTCAGCCCTATCTCTTCTTCCCCAAATCCTTATTTTAAACCGCACCTCCCAGTATAAAAAGTATCTGAACCCATTACTCCACAATCCCCGTTGACCCTTCCTTTGACCGACTTTCCCCATAGTGTCGGCCCCCGATGATCATCACCGTCCCCCTCAATCATCTTGCCTTCCCATTCTACGCTCGATGGCAGCTATCAGAACAAACTCGGTCACACATAGAAATCTCGATCTGCTGCTTCGAGTTCCTTGACCGGAGTTTGACCGACTCCCTGCTCCACCCCGGCCATCAATGACCGTGGCCGACTCCTCCGTTCGACTCAGGGTCCCAAGCCGCACCCGATAGCCACCTCGACATCAACCTCACACCCAAATATCAGTTTCGTGAATTACTACTTCGATCCCTCCCAATACAAAACCCTACGGCTGCTGCTACAAAAAACCAGCGAACGGAAAGTAATTCGAACCCTCAGAAATCCATATAGATGTATAGATAAACATCTCAACAACCCAAATATACTTATATTACGATTAATATATTTTTCTATGAATTACTTTGAATTTTTCTTTGTTGCGTTATGTGTTGAGGAAAATTTTTAGTGGCGCCTTGTTTCGTTTGCAGAAGGATTAGGTTGTAAGGGTGTAGAGAAGGGTATTTATAGTAAGAATTTGGCTTGGTGTACAAACCTTGTCCATTCAGTTTTTTATTCATTTGTTTTTCATTGATTTATAATTTCCTCTGACCACATACGATACCCAAAAATCAAGAAACTGGACATATTGCTAGAGTTCGACATTACGGTCCCAACGAATCTGGTTTCGTCGAATTCCGACCTCGTATGCTCACACAGCTTATTTTTAACCATCGAAATACTGACTGTTTTTCACTCTAAAAATCCGTAGGACCACATACTGACTCTAAAAATTACGAAACTGGAAATCTAACAACTATTTGACATGGCGGATCCAACAAAATTAGTTTCGTCGAATTCCGACTTCGTTTGCAAAAGTGGCTATTTTTAAAGTCCTAAATAACCCATTTAAATATATAAATATATTTAAATATAATTAAATTAAATATTTATAAATTTATATTATCGTATATATTCACAGTGGAATACCATTGTAATGACCCGGAAAATCTGAACCAATTTAAAAATTTTAAATTGGCTATTTTAGTGGATTTTAAATATTTAAAATAAATATTTTAAATAATAGAAATGAAAAGCAAGTTTGAATCGACATTTGAAAAGTAATATAATTAATTCTAATTATAAGCAAGGCCCGAAATGGCGCGGTAGTTTCAAAAATTTGAATTCAAACTTTGACTGGCTGTACCGGTGCAAAACAAAACGGATTTGAGTGAAACCAAAAATATTTAAATCCATTAGTGAATATCTTTCTAACGAATCTGAAAAATCGAAGTTTCATAGTAGGAATCAAAAGTTATGGCTAAATGAATTTTCAGAAAGGTCGCTATGGAATTTATATAGCCCGTGAAAATGGCCATTTTGCATACGACCTCGGAATTCGACGAAACCACTTTTGTTGGATCCGGGATGTGAAGTTATTGCTAAGTTTCAAATTTCATAATTTTTGAAGCTAATACGTGAGCGTGGAAAAGGAAAACGTGTTTTGGTCAATTACAGTTAAATTGGATCAACCAGAAATGGGCCTTTTTGCAAACGGCCTCAGAATTCGACGAAACTAGTTTTGTTGGGACCGTACCGTCAAAACATAGCTGGATTTATATTTCTAGAATTTTTCGAATCTGTTTGTGGCCCTGGAAAATCGAAATGTACGTTCAAATCAAATATTGAATGTTTTATATTTTAATCTGAAGGAAAACTGACTGAAATAGTCGAATGGGCCTACGAAACATATCCCATTGTGTTCAGAATGGGGGTTAAATGCTAGGGACGACAGTCGTTGGGTTTGGATTGGGGTTCGTGTGTTAAAGAGGGTATTTTTGGGAATTTTAAAAGTTATAAATAAAAAAAATCATTCGCCCACGTTAGCCCCCCCCCCCCCGATATTTTCTCTTTCCCCATAACACGATCGAAGGTAGAAAACCCTCCAAATCTTCCCGTCCATTTTCTGATCGATCCAAGCAACAAAATCAAACACTCCAGTTGGGAAATTTGTAGAGCTCGAGAAGATCTTCAAATCCATATATAGTTTGGATTTTTTCATTGAGTGGTTTGGGAAAATCGAGCTCGGGAAGTTCAGGTGTTTTCGCCGCCGCCCCGCCTACCACAGGCGATCGAACGCCTCCCCCCTTCAGGCGCAGGCGCGCCTCTCCTCCCCCTTCGACGCTGCGAAGGTTGATCGACGAATAGCTACACGGATTCGAAGAAAAATCAAAACCTAGTTTTGAAACATCGTGAAAGGTGAGTCCTTTATTACATCTGAACTTTGAAAAATCATATCTTTTTCGTTTTTCGACGAAATTCGATGAAACAGGAAACATCGTGACCATGTGGACGTCTTCTACATTTTAGAAGATACCGCATATTTTTTTGAGCCTTCTGCTATTTTTGGTGGAGTGGAAGCCAATGTGAGATTTCTAATTTATAAAGGATATGGAAAATGACGATGTATAAATTATATGGTCGATGTGTGACTTGTATAAGCGTTGTACACCTCATGTATAAGCGTTGTATAAGTTTTACGTTCGATGTATAAGTTATATATGCGTTGTAAAAATTATATATGTGTTGAAATAGAAGTGAAATGCTCATATAATATATATATACGCCCCTCGTCCACAAACCATGGACGATATTTGTTGATTGTGATTGGTGTGAAAATTGGTTGATAGCGAATGGTAGAATATAATTGTTTGTGGTTGAAATTGATTGATTGTGGTTGAAAAATACCCGTTTGTGATTGAAATATTTGGTTGAAACCACATAGGATTAGTTTGTGGAAATTAAAAATATACACATGCCGCCTGCGTGCGAACTAGATGCATGATTCCCCATTGTCAAAAGCTGCTAGGATTTAAGGTAGAGCGAGGAGCCGTACAAGGGAAGGCCCTGGTTTTAACTACCCTGCCGTTATGCTGCCGAAATTTTGAATAATATTCATGTGTTAGAATTATTTTCATGTGTTGAAACTATATTCGTGTGTTGAATAGAAATTCATCTATTGGACGACATTCATGTTTTGAAATAAATTGTTTGGCAATAAAAATCACATTTTTATTACTTTATATATATATATTATAGAAAACCTTCATGTGTTGAATTGAAATTCATTCGTTGAATAGAATTCAGGTGTTGAATGGTATTCGTGTTTTTAAATATAAAAATCACCTTTTTATCGATATATATAAATTATAGAAAACCTTCATGTGTTGAATTGAAATTCATTCGTTGAATAGAATTCATGTGTTGAATGGTATTCATGTTTTTAAATATAAAAAATCTCCTTTTTATCGATATACATAAATTATAGAAAACCTTCATGTGTTGAATTGAAATTCATTCGTTGAATAGAATTCATGTGTTGAATGGTATTCGTGTTTTTAAATATAAAAATCACCTTTTTATCGATATATATAAATTATAGAAAACCTTCATGTGTTGAATTGAAATTCATTCGTTGAATAGAATTCATGTGTTGAATGGTATTCGTGCTTTTAAATATAAAAAATCACCTTTTTATCGATATATATAAATTATAGAAAAACTTTATGTGTTGAATGGTATTCGTGTTTTTAAATATAAAAATCACATTTTTATCGATATATATAAACTATAAAAAAACCTTCATGTGTTGAATTGAAATTCATTCGTTGAATAGAAATTCATGTGTTGAATGGTATTCGTGTTTTTAAATATAAAAATCACCTTTTTATCTATAAATATAAATTATAGAAAACCTTCATGTGTTGAATTGAAATTCATTCGTTGAAATGAAATTCATGTGTTGAATGGTATTCGTGTTTTGAAATAAATTGTTTTATAATAAAAATCATATTTTTATCATCTATATGAACTATATAAAATAGTCGTGTTTTGAAATAAATTGTTTTATAATAAAAATCATATTTTTATCATCTATATGAACTATATAAAATTGCCGTGTTTTGAAATAAATTGTTTTATAATAAAAATCCTATTTTTATCACCTATATGAACTATAGAAAATAATCGTGTTTTGAAATGAATTGTTTTATAATAAAAATCACATTTTTACTATATACATGAATTGTTAAAAATAGTGAATGTTGAAATAGAAGACAGTTAGATAAAAATATCATTTTTATCAAATATATGAAAGGAATACCGTTTTGAAATCGAAGAATCGATATATATATATATATATATATATATATATATATATATAAAGAATTAAAATATATCGAATAACGAAACTGCAATTCGTATTTTGAAACTGTGATTTCAAACGATTGTACCGGGAGATCCGACCATCGGATTTTCCCGAAATCGCAACCGTAGGGTTTGCTTTGGAAATATCTTTCCAACGGCACCAACTTTGTAAAGATCCAACGGTTGGATTGTATGGAATGTTTAATTCAAATCTGAAGAAAAACAGCGCCAGAATCGATTATATATATATATATATATATAAATATAATTATATTAAATCGAATAACGACGCTGTAGTTCGTATTTTAAAATCGAAACTTCAAACGATTATACCAGGAGATCCGACCGTCAGATTTTCCCGAAACTAGAACCGTTGGATTCGTTTTGAAAAGATCTTTCTAACGATGTAAATTTTATGAAGATCCAACGGTTAGATTTTCAGATATGTGTAATTCAAATCTGAAGAAAAACAGCGCCATGGCTGCATTATGGCCCGAAGCGTCGTTTAAATAAATTGGCTATTTTAAAATAAATAAAAATGGCGATAAATCGTTATAAAATATTATAAACGATATGGATGTGAAATTTAGAAACTATCTGAAGGTTGGCTAAGTCGAATGGTTTCCTGGGTTTTGATCTGATGTTGGTTTCGGCCTTCGGGGTTAATATTTGGGAAATCGTTCTCTTACTGATTTACGTTTAGTAACTAATGAATTGAAATGATGCGTATGTTGTGTTTGTTTAGCACTTGTTTATTATATTTGCGAGTTGCTCAGAAATACCGGGTTTATCCCATTCTGAATAACTGAATCGATGATAAGAAATCGAAGATGAAGACGGTGGTTGAAGACCGGAAATCTTTCACCTCGTTTGGTTGGTAACTGATGTCCTGATTGGGAGGCATCCCGAAATATGGATAATAAGTGGTGACCGTCCAGACGTACGTGGAGATCGATGGGTTTGCGAGGTATATAGTGCCTCCGGTTTCGTTCAGACCCAGAACGGACTTGTAAATGGAATGTGTGCTTGACATTGGAATTCATTCTGTGTAATTGATAGCCATCAGTTGCACGGTGTGAATTGCCTATGTGGGATGCTAAGATGTTGTGATCAGGGCTTCTGTTGAAAAGCAAAGTCTTGTGGTTGATGATCAAAGCACCGTCTGTGTGGCATAGCTTTGTGTATAACGTGAATTCATGAACCTCACACCCCGGTATGAACCAAAAACGGGAGAGGACATCAGGGAGGGCATGCGTTTCCTTCTAGTTAGAAGTGGCGTCAGTGGTTTTACACGCCCTGACGAGTTTGACTTATGTGGTTGTTGCTGTTGCGAGGTGCCTCGGTTATATCGGTCGATCGGGGACCGATGGAGTCATTTGTTGGCTCATTTACGCCCCAAAGGGTGGGGAAACGTATTGTTCAGGCACTATAATCTACTCCGTGTGGACCAGCCCTGACGATCCAAGGAGCAGTTGCGGCTGTTCTGGAGGCTCGGGCTAGAGAGTCTCGAAGTCGGTAAGGACTATCTTTTGCCTTGGTTCATGACGGAAATCCAATTTCCAAATACGTGACTGTGCGGTTTTGATTGTATACCTATATATGGCGACATAGTGGTATGGCGCATTAATGCCTTCTATGATTGATAGTTATGATTTGAAATTATTTTTAAAACATATAAACTTTAGCAATAATATCAAATGCTTTTGTTTTATTCGTATGAAGCATATTTTGGCCGTTATAGGGTAAAAACTCTATCCTCCGGTTTGCGTTGCATTGTGTGATGGGAACTGAGTCTTATAATGGCTTCATTTTTATAAAAAGCATTGCGATGTTTAAAAAATTATTTGTTTCAAAGCTGGAAATCCGATGGTGTAAACCCGTTCCACGAAAGTGGCGTGGTCCTGTGATTAGCCATATTTTAAATGTGTTAAGTAGATTTCTCATACTAGTCCTTGTTGCTGGCCCTGAGTAGGCCGGGTACGCATGATCGGGGGTTCTCGCTCGTGGTTTAGTGGCGAACGGGAGACTCTTACCCCTACATGTCGTAGTTTAGAGCGTTGGTTTGGCAGTAGCCGCAAGACTCGAGAGGGTCGCCGTAAAACAAGGGGTTGGGGTACCATTGTGAGCCATGGTAGGTTTTACCTGCTGTACTGGAGGATGAAGGGATGGTTGCAAAACCTATCGGATTTCGCGGTAACATCACAACGTGGTATCAGAGCTTTGGTTAAGCTTAGCTCTGGTATATAACACATTAACGAACTCGTCAGAAATAGGACCAGTAGCGTTCTAGGATGAATAACTCATTACAGATAGGATCAGTAATATCTTAGTATGAGTAAAGCAGAATCAGAATAACTCGTTAGAGATGGGGTTAGAAGTGCCCAGAACAAGTCGAGAGTTATATGTTTATAAATAACGTATTTGTGATTATATTTACAGTTTGGCTTTAGAAATATGATTTTTGAATATATAAAGGATGTATATTTGAAAAGTTAAAAACAATATGATTGTTGTTTGTGTTGTGTGATAGTAGATTTGATTAATTGAATTATTAAAACGATAGTTAATTTAATCAATAATGGAATGAATAGTAGAATTTATTCGATTAAATCACACATTGAACTGATTTAAAAATAGATAGAAATATATACTTGTGCATTATATATGTTTGAACAGGTAAATGGATTAGCTGTTGAGTAAAGATTTTATTTGTGTGCCCGACAAATAGGTAAAACTTAATGAGTTGGATGCGCAATTTTATTATTATATCAACTCCTGTGAATGCCATTGGATGCGGAGTGCTGGTTGTTCTGTGTGAAATAATAAAAGTCGCCATAGGATAGTAACAATTAATTTTGAACTACACTACACGGCATACTTCTTGAAGATAGGCATACTTCATCATATACCACATAAGCATTTGGAGCTTGTGTGACGAGGTGGAAGATTTACCATACGAGCGAGAGGCTTGTATGGCGATGACTATATTTTACAGGTTGAACCGATGATTGATATGACCATATAAAATTGTAACGATAAAATTGCCAGATTAATAAAAACCCCACACGGGTCTGGAATTGACAATAATCACGTCTCTCTAGTCATTAGATACGGCACATGGACTATTTATTTCCCACACGGGACGAGGTGACGAGGATTTATCCTCTGGAGCATTAAAAATACACACTCCCTCAAGCTTTGACAGGGTGACGAGAATTTATTCTCTGGAGTTATTATCTATACACGCTCCACTGTAAACACCAGAATATATCACTATAAATATGTGTATGCTTTATAGGATTTATTGGGTACTTAATACGACCCAATAAATTTCCAAACCCCTCCCTGTACAAAGGAGGTTATGGCGAAAATTTTCAAAAATTCCGGGTGATAGCCAAATTTTTGAAGAATCTAGAAATTCTCAGAAACTGAAATGTTGGAGAATGGAAGCCAGATTGAACGTAGAGTTGATTAATCAAACCACTTTCGACTTTGTTCCTTTTTGGGGACGAAAAGTTTTAAGTGGGGGAGATTGTAACGACCCGGAAAATCTGAACCAATTTAAAAAATTTTAATTGGCTATTTTCGTGGATTTTAAATATTTAAAATAAATATTTTAAATAACAGCAATGAAAAGTAAGTTTGAATCGACATTTGAAAACGAATATAATTAATTCTAATTATAAGCAAGGCACGAAATGGCGCGGTAGTTTCAAAAATTTGAATTCAAACTTTGACTGGCTGTACCGGGTGCAAAACAAAACAGATTTGAGTGAAACCAAAAATATTTAAATCTGTTAGTGAATATCTTTCTAACGAATTTGAAAAATCGAAGTTTCATAGTAGGAATCAAAAGTTATGGCTAAATGAATTTTCAGAAAGGTCGCTATGGAATTTATATAGCCCGTGAAAATGGCCATTTTGCATACGACCTTGGAATTCGACGAAACCACTTTTGTTGGATCCGGGATGTGAAGTTATTGCTAAGTTTCAAATTTCATAATTTTTGAAGCTAGTACGTGAGCGTGGAAAAGGAAAACGTGTTTTGGTCAATTACAGTTAAATTGGATCAACCAGAAATGGGCCTTTTTTCAAATGGCCTCATAATTCGATGAAACTAGTTTTGTTGGGACCGTATCGTCAAAACATAGCTGGATTTATATTTCTAGAATTTTTCGAATCAGTTTGTGGCCCTGGAAAATCGAAATGTACGTTCAAATCAAATATTGAATGTTTTATATTTTAATCTGAAGGAAAACTGACTGAAACAATCGAATGGGCCTACGAAACATATCCCATTGTGTTCAGAATGGGGGTAAAACACTGGGGACGACAGTCGTTGGGTTTGGATTGGGGTTCGTCTGTTAAAGAGGGTATTTTTGGGAATTTTAAAAGTTATAAATAAGAAGAAATCATTCGCCCATGTTAGCCCCCCCCCCCCGATATTTTCTCTTTCCCCATAGCACGATCGAAGGCAGAAAACCCTCCAAATCTTCCCGTCCATTTTCTGATCGATCCACGCACCAAAATCAAACACTCCAGTTGGGAAATTTGTAGAGCTCGAGAAGATCTTCAAATCCATATATAGTTTGGATTTTTTCATTGAGTGGTTTGGGAGAATCGAGCTCGGGAAGTTCGGGTGTTTTAGTCGCCGCCCCGCCTTCCACAGGCGATCGAACGCCTCCCCCCTTCGGGCGCAGGCGCGCCTCTCCTCCCCCTTCGACGCTGCGAAGGCTAATCGACGAATAGCTACACGGATTCGAAGAAAAATCCAAACCTAATTTTGAAACATCGTGAAAGATGAGTCCTTTATTGCATCTGAACTTTGAAAAATCATATCTTTTTCGTTTTTCGACGAAATTCGATGAAACAGGAAACATCGTGACCATGTGGACGTCTTCTACATTTTAGAAGAGACCGCATATTTTTTGATCCTTCTGCTATTTTTGGTGGAGTGGAACCCAATGTGAGATTTCTAATTTATAAAGGATATGGGAAATGACGATGTATAAATTAGATGGTCGATGTATGACTTGTATAAGCGTTGTACACCTCATGTATAAGCGTTGTATAGGTTGTACGTTCGATGTATAAGTTATATATGCGTTGTAAAAATTATATATGTGTTGAAATAGAAGTGAAATGCTTATAATATATATATATATATATATATATATATATATATATATATATATATATATACATACCCTCGTCCACAAACCATGGACGATATTTATTGATTGTGATTGGTGTGAAAATTGGTTGATAGCGAATGGTAGATTATAATTGTTTGTGGTTGAAATTGATCGATTGTGGTTGAAAAATACCCGTTTGTGGTTGAAATATTTGGTTGAAACCACATAGGATTAGTTTGTGGAAATGAAAAATATACACATGCCGCCTACGTGTGAACTAGATGCATGATTACCCATTGTCAAAAGCTGCGAGGCTTTAAGGTAGAGCGAGGAGCCGTACTAGGGACGGCCCCGGTTTTAACTACCCTGCCGTTATGCTGCCGAAATTTTGAATAATATTCATGTGTTAGAATTATTTTCATGTGTTGAAACTATATTCGTGTGTTGAATAGAAATTCATCTATTGGACGACATTCATGTTTTGAAATAAATTGTTTAGCAATAAAAATCACATTTTTATTACTTTATATATATAAATTATAGAAAACCTTCATGTGTTGAATTGAAATTCATTCGTTGAATAGAATTCATGTGTTGAATGGTATTCGTGTTTTTAAATATAAAAATCACCTTTTTATCGATATATATAAATTATAGAAAACCTTCATGTGTTGAATTGAAATTCATTCGTTGAATAGAATTCATGTGTTGAATGGTATTCGTGTTTTTAAATATAAAAAATCACCTTTTTATCGATATATATAAATTATAGAAAACCTTCATGTGTTGAATTGAAATTCATTCGTTGAATAGAATTCATGTGTTGAATGGTATTCGTGTTTTTAAATATAAACATCACCTTTTTATCGATATTTATAAATTATAGAAAACCTTCATGTGTTGAATTGAAATTCATTCGTTGAATAGAATTCATGTGTTGAATGGTATTCGTGTTTTTAAATATAAAAAATCACCTTTTATCGATATATATAAATTATAGAAAACCTTCATGTGTTGAATTGATATTCATTCATTGAATAGAATTCATGTGTTGAATGGTATTCATGTTTTTAAATATAAAAATCACCTTTTTATCGATATATATAAACTACAGAAAACCTTCATGTGTTGAATTGAAATTCATTCGTTGAATAGAAATTCATGTGTTGAATGGTATTCGTGTTTTTAAATATAAAAATCACCTTTTTATCTATATATATAAATTATAGAAAACCTTCATGTGTTGAATTGAAATTCATTCGTTGAATGGAAATTCATGTGTTGAATGGTATTCGTGTTTTGAAATAAATTGTTTTATAATAAAAATCATATTTTTATCATCTATATGAACTATATAAAATAGTCGTGTTTTGAAATAAATTGTTTTATAATAAAAATCATATTTTTATCATCTATATGAACTATATAAAATAGTCGTGTTTTGAAATAAATTGTTTTATAATAAAAATCCTGTTTTTATCACCTATATGAACTATAGAAAATAATCGTGTTTTGAAATGAATTGTTTTATAATAAAAATCACATTTTTACTATATACATGAATTGTTAAAAATAGTGAAGTGTTGAAATAGAAGACAGTTAGATAAAAATATCATTTTTATCAAATATATGAAAGGAATATAGTTTTGAAATCGAAGAATCGATATATATATATATATATATATATATATATATATATATATATATTTATAAAGAATTAAAATATATCGAATAACGAAGCTGCAGTTCGTATTTTGAAACCGTGATTTCAAACGATTGTACCGGGAGATCCGACCATCGGATTTTCCCGAAATCGCAACCGTTGGGTTCGCTTTGGAAATATCTTTCCAACGGCACCAACTTTGTAAAGATCCAATGGTTGGATTGTCTGGAATGTTTAATTCAAATCTGAAGAAAAACAGCGCCAGAATCAATTATATATATATATATATAATTATATTAAATCGAATAACGACGCTGCAGTTCGTATTTTGAAATCGAAATTTCAAACGATTATACCGGGAGATCCGACCGTCGGATTTTCCCGAAACTGGAACCGTTGGATTCGTTTTGAAAAGATCTTTCTAACGATGTAAATTTTATGAAGATCCAACGGTTATATTTTCATATATGTGTAAATCAAATCTGAAGAAAAACAGCGCCACGGCCGCGTTATGGCCCGAAGCGTCGTTTAAATAAATTGGCTATTTTAGAATAAATAAAAATGGTGATAAATCGTTATAAAATATTATAAACGATATGGATGTGAAATTTAGAAACTATCTGAAGGTTGGCTAAGTCGAATGGTTTCCTGGGTTTTGTCTGATGTTGGTTTCGGCCTTCGGGGTTAATATTTGGGAAATCGTTCTCTTACTGATTTACGGTTAGTAACTAATGAACTGAAATGATGCGTATGTTGTGTTTGTTTAGCACTTGTTTATTATATACGCGAGTTGCTAAGAAAGACCGGATTTATCCCATTCTGAATAACTGTATCGACGATAAGAAATCGAAGATGAAGACAGTGGTTGAAGACCGGAAATCTTTCACCTCGTCTGGATGGTAACTGATGTCCTGATTGGGAGGCATCCCGAAATATGGATAATAAGTGGTGACCGTCCAGATGTACGTGGAGATCGATGGGTTTGCGAGGTATATAGTGCCTCCGGTTTCGTTCAGACCCAGAACGAACTTGTAAATGGAACGTGTGCTTGACATAGGAATTCATTCTGTGTAATTGATAGCCATCAGTTGCACAGTGTGAATTGCCTGTGTGGCATGCTAAGATGTTGTGATCAGGGCTTCTGTTGAAAAGCAAAGTTTTGTGGTTGATGATCAAAGCACCGTCTGTGTGGCGTAGCTTTGTGTATAACGTGAATTCGTGAACCTCACACCCCTTTATGAACAAGAAACGGGAGAGGACATCAGGGAGGGCATGCGTTTCCTTCTAGTTAGAAGTGGCGTCAGTGGTTTTACACGCCCTGACGAGTTTGACTTATGTGGTTGTTGCTGTTGCGAGGCGCCTCGGTTATATCGGTCGATCCGGGACCGATGGAGTCATTCGTTGGCTCATTTACGCCCCAAAGTGCGGCAAAACGTATTGTTCAGGCACTATAATCCACTCCGTGTGGACCGGCCCTGATGATCCAAGGGGAAGTTGCGGCTGTTCCGGAGGCTCGGGCTAGAGAGTCTTGAAGTCGGTAAGGACTATCTTTTGCCTTGGTTCATGATGGAAATCCAATTTCCAAATACGTGACTGTGCGGTTTTGATTGTATATCTATATATGGCGACATAGTGGTATGGGGCATTAATGCTGTCTATGATTGATAGTTATGATTTGAAATTGTTTTTAAAACATATAAACACTAGCAATAATATCAAGTGCTTTTGTTTTATTCGTATCAAGCATATTTTGAACGTTATAAGGTAAAAACTCTATCCTCCGGTTTGCGTTGCATTGTGTGATGGGAACTGAGTCTTATAATGGCTTCATTTTTATAAAAAGCATTGCGATGTTTAAAAGAATTATCTGTTTCAAAGCACTGGCAATCCGATGGAGTAAATCCGTTCCACGAAAGTGGCGTGGTCCTGTGATTAGCCATATTTTAAATGTGTTAAGTAGATTTCTCATACCAGTCCTATGACTGAATCGTAGTTTGTTTCACTTTCAAACTCGGGTGCCCCTTTTTCTACACGGGAAGTTTTTTGTTCAGGTTTTTAACAGGCTTGTTCTGGATAGCTGGAGCTGAAGATGGATTCTATCATTTATCTCTTTTTATGCTGTTCAGCTCATATTGTACATATTATGTTTGTTTTCCGCTGTAAACATTTATGTATAGCTGAACTGTATTTGTACTAAGTAAGATCCTGTATACTGTGTAACTCTGATGATTATTGTTTATCCAGTGTATTATTGTTCATTATCTGGTGTATTTATTTATTTCCGTTCTGCTATCATCTGTTTATGTGTTATATTCCAAAGAATACCCCTGTCGCCGTCAATACAGCGTTCGGGGTCGTCACAACTGTACAGCTCTAGAATATTCCTATATGAATTTCTAACTTGATATTCACTTCTGGGTCAACCCGATATTCTATTTATATTGAAATTCCTTTTAAAATATAAACAATTCCTTTATAAATTATAAAGGAATTTCACAGCGACTTTTCTAAAATTTGATTTGGACATATCTCAAAATCTACATGACGAAATCCAGATTTTTCTCTTCCACTAGAAAGATATACTCCACCAGCTCCACACGTTTCTTGTTTCACAGAAATCCGGCTTAAAACGAATCCTGTACATTCAGTTGAAGTTCGAATCGCCAATTTACAAACTGCAGCGCCATTTCAAGCTCGATTTTAATTATATTATAATTCTATGTTCAAAATGTCGTTTATATAATATATTCGTTATTCAAATTCAATTCCAAGCTGAATTAAATATCACAGATGATCTGGTTCACACCATATCGTCATTTCAGCTAATTCTGATTATTTCAGAATTAAATATATTATTTAATTTATTATTTTAATTAAATATTCATTATTATTTAATTAAACCATCATTTAATTCACTATATCACTATTTATATAATTAAATTAATTAATTATAATACCTATGCAAATGCGGGTCATTACATTCTTCCCCACTTAAAATAATTTCGTCCTCGAAATTGCTAAGGTAGAGAACGACCCTATCGACTGGTTAGAACATATTTGTTCACTTCTTAACTTCAGTTTCAACTGAACCAATTTAATTTCAAGTAAATTATTAATTAATTCTTATCAAAAAAAATTTTCAAAAATCCTGAAAATTTTCTAACACCTTAACCTTTTGAAAAATTTCGCCAGCACCTCCTTTGTACTGGTCAATCGGTCAAACTCTAACTCGCCTCTCTGGGCCATCTCCAACCCAAAAGAAAATCAAACAGCCAAGCGGCTTGCCAATTTGGCTCCTCAAAATCTCATACCATATGAAATATAAACTTGTACCTTTTTGTCGGGCATATCAACTCTATCACTTCCATATGCTATCAACCCAGCATATACCATTGTTATTCCAATCAAATTCCAATCTGTTTTTATCCACAACATAACCATTCGCTTATATCCAAGCCAAATATCATTTCAACTCGAGTTTCTTCTCGATTCCCAACTCTTAACTTGATTACCACATTACACTTCAAATTTGAATCTCACAATCCGATTTGTCTTGATATCATTCTAGTTCAATCTCAGTTACCACTTTATTGGCTTTACTTTAATTCAAATTTGCTTTCACAAATTTCTGTTAAATTTGTTTTTAATTCAAACAGTCTTTCCCTGGGAGTTTTTAAACAGTTTACTCTTTTCAAAAATCAAATTTTCCTTTTGAAAATGTCACTGAGCCCTTAATTAATATTCCATTAGTTAAATCACTTCTCTATTTCTTTATCAATATTTGTTAACCAAATATTTTCAATAACCATATTGGCCTTTTATGTTATTTGGAAAACATTTCCGAATATCGCCTTCCTTAATTTCTAAACTTTAGAAAATATATGATATTTATAATTGAAAAATATTCCAATTACTTATCTCTTTTCCGATCTCGTTTATTTCTATACTTAGGAAATATTCTTTATTATATTTCCAAGCTTACACTTATTTGCGTTAAAACGGATGTTGTGTAAAACATCGTTACGACAACCCAAATACTATATTCAACTAACTCTAATTCAACATTGATCTTCGAGCCTGAAATCGTACTATTTATTTATTAATAATGAAATCAATCAAGCTGGGGTATAACTACCTCTCAGACCTTGACTGAATAACATTTATAACGTCAAAACAGATATGACTACTTACTCGAATAATCAATACCATACAACTACTTATTCACTTTTAAACACATATATGCTTCCTCTTTCTATTCTTACTAGATTTTATTCTTAGTCTTCCTTTTTGATTTTACTATTCTATTTCTAAGTTCGTTTCCTTATCGACTTCTATATATATATCGATACGTTGATTTCTAACTATCAAATTATCTTAAAAATATTCTAACTCCTTAAATTTCCGGAAAAATTCGCCATAACCTCCTTTGTACCAGGAGCATCGGGATATTTCAAATAGCCTCCCATGGCCCTCACCAATCCAAAAGAAAAGGAAAAAAGCCAAGCGGCTAGCCGATACAGCGCATAAAATCTCTTATATGAATTAAATACATACCTTTTCATCGAGTATTCTATTTATATACCTTCATACCTTATCCATACCTATCTCATGTATATTTATACCTGCCCAATCTATTTTAACTATACCTGATCGTTTTAACTCAATTCGTTAATTAATTTGTTAATTAACTCTTTAGTCTATTTCACTTTCATATTTGAACATGACATGTTCAAATATATTTTAACTTTCTTATTAACTAATTTGAATCCAAATTTCAAATTTAAGTTCTATATTCGATTTCGAATATCCATTTACAAATCCAATTCACCTTTCAAAGTTCAACTTCAAATTCAAAACTCGATTAACTAATTCCTCTTCGACTTAGTTAATTCTTTTCAATTTCTATTCAAATTTTATATCACTTCTATTATTCAAATCTATATATCAAATTCTATTATTCAAATTCTATATATCAAATTCTATTCAAATTCTATATTATAAATCCCATTTGAATTTCTATATTCAAATTCTATATATCAAATTCTATATTATAAATCCCATTTGAATTCAACACAACTTGTCTTTCCCAAAACAAATTCAAAACAGTATCTCTGGTAGTAATTCGTCACTTACAACTCGAAAATGAATACTGATGATGCAGCTGTCATCATCGGAATCTATTTTCCAGCGATCGAAGTGAGTTCAATACTATAAAACCATTTCTAAACATTTCCACTTTGAAATTCATTTCAAAATATAATTCACACTGCTTGTAAAACAACTTAAAATCTCCCATGATCTTAAATTTTCCTTATTTTTAATCCAAATCCATTTACAAATACTTATCCAATTCTCCAGAGATTTAACTCAATTTCTGGTTAAAAATTTAGATTCAACTCATCTGATTTCACGTATTTCACTTATATGAATTCTGATTGGTTATTTACATAACCATTTAATTTATAATCTTACTCGATTATAATAACAACCATTATATCCACTATATTATAATTTCGATATATATATCTTCTCTATATCAAGATATACCTTGGGTAAACTTATTTTAATTTACCCTCTTTTCAAAACATATCGTGTCGACCCATCGTATTCGAGTGTTTAGTGACTCCTCCTGGAAATAATATCGTTGTTTGCACACGTGTTTTTCTTTGATAGTTAACTCACCGACTATCGAAGTTTTTTTTGACCATTTTAACGTTGTTAATATGGAGAGACCGGTTGGATTATTATCCAAAGAACCACTCTGTATTGGCATAAGCGTTGCGAATCATATATGCCAAAGATAATTGAAGACGGAGTAAAGTGCAAGGGCTATTGTATAAGTCTTAGATAACAGTGCCTAAGATGGATGTATTGAATAGTGCCTTCGGTTCATCCTGTTCCTGGGTTACTTGTATGGATGAATGTCTGACAGAGTATTTCCAGAGAGGTCACGTACATTGATTTCTTCAACCGTACCAAGAGTGGAAGAGGAGAAGGAAACTTCTTTAGCTAACACATAATGTACTGTTGTAGACATCAATTAGTGATTTTCGATGGATCTGACAACGTGGCATTCGAAGTGAATCTGATGTGATGAGAAAGCGTAACCTCAAGCCTCATCAACCGGTAAATGACAGAAATCGGGCAGGCAGCATGGCTAAGTCGGTCGCTCCGAATTAGGGTGTATAATCACCTGATCTAGAGTTTCATTTACTTCTAAAAATCTATTGTTGATGCTGTCCCATTCGGGAAATGGTTTCTGATCCCAACCGTTGGTGATATACATTCGATATACTCAAGCGAAATGAGTGGTCGGTCATGTGTGGCCGGGTTGCAAGATGTTCTTGTTGACCCCAGTGTATTCCTTCCTAGAGGTACAGTAGCGAAAGGTGGTTCCATACCTTGTCATAGTTGGAAATCCATTACCCAATACGTGCTTGTGGTTTTGATTGTATACTATATATGTAGAACGTGAGATGAAAACTGCTAGATGATTAGTATATTGTGGTTGATAGACATTACTATAATATCAAAAGGTTTTTCATATAAAGATAATTTGGATTCTCATAAGGGAAAAACCCGTTCCGTTATACGGTGTAGTCTTATGAGACATCGTTTACTTGTTCAAACCGTTTGAAATTGTTTTACTCATACCAGTCCCATGACTGACTCGGAGTTTATCTTGTTTTATTTTCCCTAAACTCTTGGATGCCCAATTTTGTACGGGCAGTCAAGTAGTCGGGATTTACAGATATACTGGAAGAGCTTGGAGCAGGAGGCTTCAGGATCATATAGCTATAGTTTATTTCCGCTGTGTTGTAAGTGCTGTACTTGATAATGATATGTATATTCAAGTACAATCTTTTATTTCAAGGATATGTTATCTATTATATGTTATTCGTTCAGCTGTGAGGTTCGTGTTACTCTGATGTTGTGTTCTTCTTCTTCTTCTTCTTCTATTCAAAGTTTCTTTCTTATCTATTCTCACCCTCTAATTTCTTTCATTAATCATATGGTATTTTCGACCCTTGGATGTTCGATATGTGTTGTATATCGGATAACCAAGGTCGCCAAAAACCCGGGTCATTACACATAACGTCGCTGTAGTTCATGAAATTGTGTTTTAAACTTCAATTGAATATACAAAATCCGTTTTTAGTCGGAATTTTGTAAAATAAGAATTGATGGAATCTAATTGTTTATAATTTTCTGATGGAAAAGAAAAATCGAGATTTTAGCTTGTATATTGTACGTTATAACCAATTCAAATATTAAAATAGTTGTTATGGAAATTGTTTGTAAATTATATTATTTATTAATAGTTTAATAAGGAATTTCTATATATTTTAATATCGTTTAATTCAAAAATATTAAGTTTGAGTTATAATTTCATAGTGGTTGAATTTGAAGAGATATATTATTTTATTTGGATGCATTCGATAATAATAATTTATTATTATTAATTAATTAAATTGTTTGGATTTAATTTATATTATTATATCGATGTTATATAAGCCGCATGAATATCTGTTTTCCAAACGACCTCCGTTTTCGACGAAACGAATTTCATTAGAATATATATTGCTAGTTATTGTTAAATTTTCGGTTTGAAGCCAATCAGAGTTGTTTTGTCAGTATGTGATATTTAAACGTGAAATGTTGAATAATTGGAAATCAAAATAAAGCTATTTTTCCAAATGGAGTCAGAGTTCGACCAAACAAATTTTATTGGGACCGCAATGTCAAGATGTGGCAGCACGTCCATTTTCACCGCATTTGGAGATTGTGTGTGGAGGTGCGATTATTAAATGTTAATGTCACATGATAATAATTCAACTATTATTAATTGAATATAATAAAAAATACACATATTCTATCCTTTCCTAGGGAGCCAAACTATCTTCACTGTGATGCCCAAGTAAACTTTTATCCCACGGTGTCTTCCCCATATAATCACACCATCCATTCTTATTTTCCAGTTTGCAAAAAAAACGAAGTCTTCTCCAAACCAAAATTCTTATCTTCCAATCCAACGATTATAAAGCTGAGGTACGAACTAGAGAAATGTAGGGGAGGAGTATGGAGATCCACGGCCGGGGTTTGCCGAGGTGTGGTGGCATATGTCAGTGGTGGCACCAGTTTCTAGGTCTGGTTTTTGTTTTCCGAAGAGCATGCGGTTTTGATTATTTTGTGGGGGAATCGCGGCTAAACCAGAAGTGGTGTTCTGAAGGTGAAATGAAGAGAAGATGCTGGCGGTCAGGGCAGTGGTGGTCGCTGGTGGTCTGATGGATGGAGGAAGCGATGGCATTCGGTTCAACGTGGCGGTTTGCAGTATTTAAATGGGTTCGAACTTAGATTTTTGGGGAGAGATTGGTGGTAAGTCAAGGGTTGGTGTCTATAGACGAAGTGAAGGCCAAAGTTGGGGGGTCACAACGGTGGAGGTAGCATGGCCAATGGAAGGTAGGCGGAGGCGCAGTTTCCAGTTGAACGAAAATAGGCGGTTTCCATGGTTTTTAGCTTCATAGGGTCCACCGGAGATTTTTGAAGGTAGGGAAGGTCGGGGATTGGAGCTGGGTCGAAGGCGGAGCTGATAAGATTGGTGGCGTGTGGTCTGGTGATCTGGATCAATGGTGTTGGTGGTTTGATGCAGTAAGTTGTCTTCCATGTTGTAACGAACAGGGATTTTCAGCCCCGAAAATCGACATAAATACCTTTACCGTAACTCATGCCGACCTTTCAAACACCGAAAACACCGGAACGTTATTAGAAAGAATTTAGTGGGTGAGATAAGAAAGAAAGAATTACTAGAGTAGAAGAAGAAGAACCAACACAACACAGGATCAGAGTCTCACATCGCAGCGGAACAAAATATAATACATAAATAAATCTTTATTGAGAGCTTTTAAAAATACTTACAATATCAGAGTACATCAACATCTATGGATAGTTATAAAAATCTATCCCATATACAACACAAAGCAGGACAGCAGCTATATAATATCATACGTCTGGACTCTTCCAGCTCGTCTCTTCACAACATTCGATAACCTGAACCTGTACACCCCGGGCTAACCCGAGCATTTACAAAACATCAGATCAGTCTGGTAAACCAGAGTGATAAAAACTCGCACAGTATTAAGGGTATCACACAACTTGATTTTAAAGTCAAAATCTTTTCGAAAGAAAAGAATAATCATAAGACCAAATCCACACATAAATACGGACGGTTTTTACCTTACGGTAACCCAAAACATTTTTTTGAAATCAATATCTTTTCTGGTATTATAATAATGTCTAAATACAAGTAAATACCAATCTAGCGGAACACTTGCATCTCACGGTCCACATATATAGTATACAATCAAAACCGCGAGTGCTTATTGGAGATTGTATTCCGACTATGACAAGGTATGGGACCACCTACCAATAGTGTATCTCTAGCGGCAAATACACTGGGTTCCACAAGAACGTCTTGCAACCCAGCCCATACATGACCGACCACTCGTTTCGCTTGAGTGTATCGAATGTATATCACCAACGGTTGAGCTCAAACCACCGTTTCCCGAAATGGGATAGCATCGAAATAGATTAAAGAAGCAAATGGAATTTCTCTAGATAGGTGATTATACACCCAATGGGAGCGACCCACATAGCCATGCTGCCTGCCCGATTTTTGTCATTTTCCCGGTTGATGAGGCTTGAGGTTTGAATTCCCTTTCTGAAACATCTGGTCACCATTCACTTTGAATGCCACATCGTCAAATCCGCCAGATATCACTAATTGACGTCCACAAAAATACTCTGTGGTTTAGCTAAGAGAAGGTGTACGATCTTCTCTGCCATCAATAGAAATACGTTTGAAGAAATCAACGTACGCGATCCCTTTAGAAATACTCTGTCAAACACTCGTCCATACAAGTCATCCAGGAACTGGATGAATCGAAGGCACCCTCCTACCACATCCAATATAGGAATCACCTCATGGATTAGTACCGAGAGGTCCTTGCTGTTGTATATAACAGTGTTGTATACACAATTATATGATTTTTGTTTGATGATAACAACCAAATACATTTTATTATTGAATGTGTTTGTAAATGCACTGATTTACTACACAACAAACTGTACAGAAATTTGAACAATCACACAGTATTTTATTTAAATAAAAATATTTTATTTCAGTATCAAAAAGTACATCTTTTTACTCCACTATTTGACATACTACGTTTCATTCATACAACTCTGTCACTCACTCTATACAACTACATTTACACTCACATATACAAACACTTTCATACATTGACACTGTTTTTTTTTACTGTCTTCTATCGTCCATCTTCTGTCTTCACAGCCTTTAGTCAAATCCTGTCTTCATACCTGTCACAAGAAGAACACACAGTAGACTACAACAAAAATAAAATAGAATAAAAGCAAATAAAAATTTATTTTTAAATTTTATTTGCCTCAGAATTACGGTGTGTTTCTCATCATTTTTCTAGACTTAGTTTGATATGCAGGGATAAAAAAATCTCGTCTGATGGCTGCATGTACACACGTATACACGTGTGCACTGCCACGTCAATCAGTATGCATCTGAGGAGTAGCCACAAGGACCATCTCAACTCAGTACATATGGTCGAGAGTGCTAAATCAAAACAGCAAAAACAAGTGGTCGAGCACAATGCAAAATGTGAGTACAAAGTAAAAACATGATCAGCAATAAAGAATCAAAAAGAAAATCTTTTTTAGAGCAACTCTAGGCAGGCTTAAATCAAGTATTTCAAAAATCATGCAAAGAGAACAATCATGAACAACATATACATGAACAAGTCACAAGATCAAATGACAGCAGATCTACAGCATGGTGACAAGTAAAGCTCCTGTTCTTATCAGCTCAAATAAACAAAAGATTTCAAAGTGAAGTATTAAGTGTAGTGGTGATGAATGAAACATATTTAAATGGACGTGCTAAATAACCAAGAAAAAAAAGGCAACACAAGTATGAATCTATAGTGCAAGAAAATATGAATGCCACTAAAATGATCAGTTTATGGCCAGATCAGCATTGCATGAATCAAGACAGGTTTAACATGATTTCAGCAGTATTCATATTAAAGCAAAGAGGATGTACAAGTATACACAATAAAATCAGAGTTATGTGTGCAAACGACAAGAAAAGGCATTTTATATCAGTTTTGTTTAAATGAAGGAGAAAGACACAGCAAGTATATGGAGAATGAAAGCAATAACATTACAATGCCAAAGTAATCAAGTTAGAGCATCAGTTCTTAGTTTTTCGGCAAGGAAAGTATCAAGTGCAGTATCAGTTAAAAGTTGAGTAGCAAGACCAGGGAAATTTAAATTAAACTTGTAAATATCATATGTACACTACTTGGCTAGACACAGCATACTTCAAGATGTGATACAACATAATGGTACAACAGTGCACAAATGCATATATGAACAAAGCATGGTCAAGTATACATGCTGTACTCAAGATACATGATCAAAGCAGCAACATGGTGGAGCAAAACTGAGGTGCAGGTCTATACAGCAACAGTTCAATGATCGGTTAGCAAGCATGAGTGGTATATGGTGCATATGCAAGTAAAACTAAGCTAATTAGTACACAGCCACAAAGGCAACTCGACCACAAAACTCAAGTCTGAAGTGCAATATACAGCAAGTCAAGCACAAAAGGGAAATACAGACAACATGCTAACAGGAAAACAGTTTGATCAAGGCAGTACCAAGTTCAAATGTAGCATATGTTCGTATAATTTTTTATAAAGCAACTAATCCAAGGTCGAGGCAAAAGTGTCAAGTGCAACAATACAGTATACAGGATATGGAGTAGCAAGCATAAGTTTACACAAGTTTCAGGTTCGAGCCTGAAGCAAATGCAAGAATTTCAGTCAATACTAAAGTGGCCAAACCAAGACAAGTGACACAAGTTCAAGTAAAGGACTTGTGCAAATCTGTTTTATAGAGTAACTGTTCTTATCACTTCAAAATCATCTGGACCAACTCAAAGCAATAAAGTCACACGCAAATTTCCAAAAATTCAAGACCGAGTCTAAGTTCCAGAAGGAATAAAAATCACAAGAAGTAATCACGGAAATATATTCAGAAAATCAGGAGAATTCAAGACCATTTAATTTGAAGAATTTTATCACGCAAGTATTCCACAAAAATATATTCGGGTTTTTTGTTTATAATAAAATCCAGGTTCATCGAGCAAATCCAATTTAAATGGTGCAATTAAAAAGGGGGAAACAAGCATAATCAAGTTCAAATAATCCGAGGAAATTTCCAGATAAATCACAAGTTCAAGACCAGTTCAAAACCGAAGATTTCAAGCCAAAAATTACTCGAATATCAAACCAAGTCTAAGCTTAAGAAATCAGAGAATATTTAGGATTTTTAATCCTATTTAAACACCAATCCTCATCGGCAGAAGAGCATCTGAGTTCCAACGCAAATAAAAGCAAAAATTCGAAGTGAAAAATCATACCAGAAAACTTGGATCCAAAATCAGAGTTCATAAAATCAATTGAAGAAGATACAAGCCGCCAGAGATTGAAGCCAAGAAGAATCGAGCAGCAAAGAACTGATTGTCATCAACCAAGCATCTCAATTCAATGATTTAAGAGAAACCCTATTTTGATTTCCTTCAAGCCGCCGCCATTTTTAAGGAAAGAGATCGGGCAAAACTCAAGTGGTCAAGTGAAAATAAAAGAGGCCGGCCAAGGGTTAAACAAAAGGAGGATAACCCTAATTTAAACTCCAAGGGTTTCTAAATTTATAAGGGTTTTTTATTTTCTTATTCGTTTTTTTAATTTGCAATCAAATCTGTAAGTTTTCTAGTTTGACTCTGAAAACTAGGGAGACGAATTACAGGGTCTATAATTCGGAGAAATCTGGTTTTGGGGGATAAAAACCAGTGCTGGGTTTTGAGCGTAGGGTTAAGAACAGTTGGGAGCGAGTGTCGCGAGTTTACAGGGGACTGTAAGCGTAGAGATTGTTTTAACTCCTAGTAGAAACCTTGGGGAATGCAGCAGTAGGCAGGGTTTTGCCGAAGCTGGGTATATCTATGTGTTATTTATTTTCCGCATTTATTCTGATTATTATCTGTGCTGTGATTATTTAATTACTCTGCGAAAATCTGCGATAAACCCTATTCACCCCCCCCCCCTCTAGGGTTAATTTAGATCCTACAAGTGGTATCAGAGCTGGTATAAGGTTACAACATGATTAGGAGTTCTCGCTCTATGATCTAGTGGCGAAGTAGTGACTCTTATCCCTACATGTCCGTGGGTGGTTGTCCATGTCGAGAGGCAGGACGTGAAATCAGTCTCTGAGGTACCTTTGTTTGCCACCGGGGTGTCATTAAAATCCTCGAGAAAGCGAGAACATTTGGTATCAGAGCAGGTATTTTTCATTTTATTTTAACTCTAGAGTCATGAATTTGTCTAACAACGCTTTTTCTGAGGGTCAGTCCATAGCTAGGCCACCAATGTTTAATGGAACTGATTATGCCTATTGGAAAGCTAGGATGAAAATTTACTTAAGTTCAGTTGATTATGATGTATGGGATATCGTTGAAACAGGCTACAAACCTCCTGTTACGATTATCAATGATATTGAAATTCCTAAACCAAAAAATAAGTGGGATTCTAATGATAAAAAATTATTCTCAACTGATGCCAAAGCAATGAATGCTTTAATTTGTGCTCTTGATAAAACTGAATTTAACCGTATATCTCACTGTTCAACTGCGCAGGAAATTTGGCATACTTTGGAAGTTACACATGAAGGAACATCTCAAGTCAAGGAATCTCGTCTCGCACTACTCTGCAACGAATATGAAAATTTCATGATGCGGAAAGACGAAGATATAAAAGAGATGTATGGCCGTTTTTCCACACTAATTTATAATGTAAGGGCTCTTGGTAAAGTCTACACTGAAGTAGAATTAATACGCAAGATACTGAGAGTACTGCCAATGAATTTCGAAGCCAAAGTAACTGCCATTCAAGAATCAAAAGATCTAAATAAGTTGAAAATAGAAGAATTGAATGGAAACTTGATTGCTTATGAAATGGAGTTAAAAGCCAAAGAAGGACGCGATGATTCAGAATCAAAGAAAAAGACAATTGCTCTAAGCAACACTGTTGAAAGTAACGATGAAGTTGAGAATCCTATCGAAGAGTTGGCCATGGTTCTTAAAAAGTGGACTAACAAAAAATACAAGTCACGAAAGAAGAGTTCAAAATCCAACAAATCCAAGAATTCCGAAAATTCAGACGATGAAGTCATATGCTACAACTGCAATAAACCAGGCCATATCAAACCAAATTGTCCATTACTTCAGAAAGACAGAAAGAAGAAGAAGAAAAAGAAAGCTTTTGCAGCTACATGGGACGATGAAGAAGGAGAAGAAGAAGACTCTGACAGTGATAAAGAGGAAGCCAATTTGTGTCTTATGGCACAGTCAGATTCAGAAAGTAGCGAAGATGATTCCACTGAGGTACCAAATTACTCTTATAAAGATTTAATTTTAATGTGTCATGATCTTACCAAAACCGTTGATTCACTTGAACTAAAAATCAAGAAATTAAAATCTGATAGGTTAAAATTGGTCCACGAAAACGATAGGTTAGAAACTGAGCTTGAAAAAGTGACAAACCTTGATTGTGAAAACTGCAAGTTATTAAAACAAGAGCAAACAGAATTTAAGGCAAATTTTGAAAAATTAAAACAAGAACACTTGGCTTTAAAAGAAAGTGATGACACAAAAAGAAAGAACTTCATTAACAGATGCACTTCTCTTGTAAATGAAAATGAAGCACTTAAAACCAAAGTAAAAAATCTGGAAATAACATTGAGTAAGTTTTCAAAAGGGGAAAAGTCATTTAGGATGTTGCTTGGAAATCAATTATATGCTAATAATAAGAAAGGATTAGGATTTGGGAAAACACATATTAATATGGATGATAATGCAAAAGGTGGAAGTGTTTTTCCTAAATGTATAAAACGTGGAAAAATTGGACATAGCTATGAAAAATGTCAAAATAGGAACAATAATAAAAAATTCATACAAATTTGGGTTCCAAAAGGGTCGACAAGTAATTGTAATAGATTTGGATTTGATAAGAACAAAAAAATTTGTATTCCAAAAGGATCTGTTGTTCAAAATCATAATTTTTCAGTTACTAATTTTATTAGACCTATGAGTTTCTCTAGGTCATTCTCTTCTTCTTGTGTGTAGGTATGTTGGCGGGCTAAGGAACAACAAGAATGTTACTTGGATTCAGGTTGTTCCAAACATATGACAGGAGATAAATCAAAGTTCCTTAGCCTTGAAAAATATAAAGGAGGAAGTGTGATAATGGGCGATAACAGAAAATGTAAAATTATCAGTAAAGGTAAAGTAGGTAATAGTACTTTCTCCTTAACTGATGTTTTATATGTTGAAAACTTGCATCATAATCTCATTTCCATAAGCCAACTATGTGACAAAGGAATGAGTGTGATATTTGATAATGAATCTTGCAAAATTATTGAAAAATCCACAAACAATATTGTGTTCACGGGAAAAAGAAAAGGAAATGTTTATACGATTTCATTTGATGATTTGACTCTCTTACGATGTTTAGTAGCTACGGATGAAGAAGTTTTCTTATGGCATAGGAGATTGGGTCACGCTAGTATGAGTCTCTTGGAAAAACTTGAATTAAAAGAATTGGTAAGAGGTCTACCACATCAGAAATATAAAAATAATAAAGTGTGTAAATCATGTGCTATGGGAAAATTCAGTCGTTCATCATTTCGTCCCAAAAATGTTGTTAGCACTAATAGGGTACTTGAATTGATTCACATGGATTTATTTGGACCAAATGAAATCGCTAGCTTGAATGGAAAAAGGTATTGTTATGTGCTGGTTGATGATTATTCTAGATTTACATGGGTTTATTTTCTAGCCAAAAAATCCGAAACTTTTGATTACTTTTCAAAGTTTGCAAAACTCGTCCAAAATGAAAAAGGTGTTTCAATAAAAACTTTAAGAAGTGATCATGGTGGTGAATTTGAAAATTTGGATTTTGAAAATTTTTGTGAAGAAAATGGTTTTAAACATGAATTTTCTGCTCCTCGAACACCCCAACAAAATGGGGTAGTCGAAAGGAAAAATCGTACATTACAGGAATTGGCTAGATCTATGTTAAGTGAATATAATTTGCCTTTGACTTTTTGGGCAGAGGCAGTTAATACATCCTGCCATGTAATGAACAGAGTAATGATTAGACCAATACTTAACAAAACATCCTATGAATTGTGGTTTGACAGAAAGCCTAACATTTCATATTTTAGAGTTTTTGGATGTCCTTGTTATCTTCTTAATACAGGTGATCATCTTGGTAAGTTTGAATCAAAGGCCGACGAGGGAATTTTCATGGGTTACTCGTCAAGAAGCAAGGCTTATCGAATCTTCAACAAACGATCAAAAACCATTGTTGAAACCATAAACGTGAAATTTGATGAATCGGATCTGGATACGGTGGACAAAGAGAAAAACAATGAGGGAATTACATATGAGGGTGAAAAAGAAAATAGCAAAGAGAAGACTGGCAGTGATGATCAAACAAAACAAACGTTTGAAGTCGAAAAGTTGAAATTCAAAGCCAACCATCCTCCAGAATTGGTGATAGGAAATCCAACGGCAGGTATACGAACTCGTTCATCATTTAATAAAGATATTTGTACTTTTTGTATTCATAGTTGTTTTATCTCAGAAATCGAACCTAAAAATGTTGAAATTGCACTTAATGATGAAACTTGGATTTTAGCGATGCAAGAAGAACTTAATCAATTTGAGTGGAATAAAGTATGGAAATTAGTTCCTAGACCGAATGACTATCCAGTAGTAGGAACTAAATGGGTGTTCAAAAATAAACTTGATGAATCCGGAAATGTAATTAGAAACAAAGCTAGGTTGGTTGCAAAAGGATATAATCAAATTGAAGGCATTGATTTTGATGAGACATTTGCACCAGTAGCTAGGTTAGAAGCCATTATAATTTTTCTCAGTTTTGCGTGTTATAAAGGTTTCAAACTTAAACAAATGGACGTAAAAAGTGCGTTTTTAAATGGAGAATTAAAAGAAGAAGTTTTTGTGGAACAACCCCCCGGTTTTGAAAATCATGAATTTCCAAATCATGTATTCAAACTTGAAAAAGCATTATATGGTCTTAAACAAGCTTCTAGAGCTTGGTACGATTGTTTAAGTGCATATCTTTTGGAAAACGGGTTTAAAAAGGGCAGTGCTGACACTACATTGTTTCTATTACATGAAGGTGATGACTTTTTAATAGTCCAAATTTATGTTGATGATATTATATATGGTGCTACTAATGATTGTTTGTGTGAGAAATTTGAAAAAGTCATGCAGGATAAATTCGAAATGAGCTTAGTAGGTGAATTAAAATACTTCCTTGGATTTCAAATCAAACAAAGCTCCAAGGGAATTTTCATATCACAAACAAAATACATTGCTGAATTGCTGAAAAGATTTGGACTAGAAAATGCAAAACCACTCAGAACACCGATGAGTCCTTCAACCAAGCTTGACAAAGACGAGAAAGGAGTTGCAGTTGATCAGAAAAAATATCGTGGAATAATTGGTTCACTTCTTTATCTCACTGCATCTAGGCCTGATATTATGTTTGCTGTTTGTTTATGTGCACGCTTTCAATCCAATCCAAAAGAATCTCACTTAAAATCCACAAAAAGAATATTAAGATATCTTTTGCACACACACAAATTTGGTTTATGGTACCCCGCATGCAATAATTTCGAATTAATTGGATATTCTGATGCTGATTATGCTGGATCCCTTGTTGATAGAAAAAGCACTAGTGGGACTTGTTTTATTCTAGGACACTCATTAGTCTCGTGGTCAAGTCGAAAACAAAATTGTGTTGCTTTATCCACAACTGAGGCTGAATACATTGCTTTGGGAAGTTGTTGTGCACAAATACTATGGATGATGCAAACTCTTTCAGACTTTGGTCTAATTTATAAAAAAGTACCACTAAAATGTGATAGTAAAAGTGCTATAGACTTGTCTAATAATCCTGTTCACCATTCACGCACTAAACACATAGATGTGAGACATCATTTTATTAGAGATCACATTTCACGAGAAGATATTTGTATTGAGTTTATTTCAACAGACTGTCAACTTGCTGATATCTTTACAAAACCTCTTCCCGAAGATAGATTTTCACGATTATGCTTAGATTTGGGAATCATAGAAATTGATTGATCATTATCCATTTTTTTTAAAAATTCATAAATCGTTATTCGAGAGTTAAATGATTGATCATTTGAACTATTTTGGAACTCATTGAAATTATATCAGATCTTGGAATTGTGATGAGTATTGACTATAATTGTTTTTATCATGAGGAAATATTTTTAAATCTCATGATGATTGGACAAATTTTATAATACTTTTGAATTAGAGCTTATTTTACGACCATCTTCTATATCTACCATATTTCTGTCACTCATCATGGTTTTATTTAATCTGGGGAGTTCTAATTATTCTTGGAATTTAGAAATAAATAAATAAATAAATAATAATTTATCCTTGGTACTCACTCCCATTTAAAAGTCCTCGCGGTTATGCGTGGGTGAATTACCTTAATCTCTATGTACTTCCATTCTCACTTAAAAGACATTTGGGCTGTGCATGGATGGAACTCATCAGAGAGGATAAAGTTAAGTTACTACTAACCCCATTTAAAAGAGCTTTGGGCTATGCGTGGTTAGGAAGTGCTTAACACATTTTTTAGCATATTTAAAATCTTTAAATTTTATATTCAAATAGTCAATTTTTATTGAACTCTCCTAATTCTATAAAATCCATTCATTCTGAAAGTGAAATTTGTCTCTGATTCCAAGAATATTATGATTTTTGTTTGATTCAATGAGATTTACGATATATTATCCTCTTGATCTGAATTTATATTTCTAGTTTATATTCATTACTGTTTTAATTTCTGCTATTCTTTTAATGATAACAAAAGGGGGAGAATGGTCAAGATTTTGATGGATGAGTAAACATTTATAGAATATTTTGAAATTTGGGATTGATTAATTCATTTCTAAATTTTCAAATCTATGCATCATTAAGGGAAGCTTAGTTGTAGGGGGAGCATACAAATAGGGGGAGTAACATACTTCACGTTTCAAACACATTCATACATTCAAAATCTTTTATTTGTTTGTCATCATCAAAAGGGGGAGATTGTTGTATATAACGGTGTTGTATACACAATTATATGATTTTTGTTTGATGATAACAACCAAATATATTTTATTATTGAATGTGTTTGTAAATGCACTGATTTACTACACAACAAACTGTACAGAAATTTAAACAATCACACCGTATTTTATTTAAATAAAAATATTTTATTTCAATATCAAAAAGTATATCTTTTTACTCCACTATTTGACATACTACATTTCATTCATACAACTCTGTCACTCACTCTATACAACTACATTTACACTCACATATACAAACACTTTCATACATTGACACTGTTTTTTTTACTGTCTTCTATCGTCCATCTTCTGTCTTCACAACCTTCAGTCAAATCCTATCTTCATACCTGTCACAAGAAGAACACACAGTAGACTGCAACAAAAATAAAATAGAATAAAAGCAAATAAAAATTTATTTTTAAATTTTATTTGCCTCAGAATTACGGTGTGTTTCTCATCATTTTTCTAGACTTAGTTTGATATGCAGGGACAGAAAAATCTCGTCTGATGGCTGCATGTACACACGTATACACGTGTGCACTGCCACGCCAATCAGTATGCATCTGAGGAGTAGCCACAAGGACCATCTCAACTCAGTACATATGGTCGAGAGTGCTAAATCAAAACAACAAAAACAAGTGGTCGAGCACAATGCAAAATGCGAGTACAAAGTAAAAACATGATCAGCAATAAAGAATCAAAAAGAAAATCTTTTTTAGAGCAACTCAAGGCAGGCTTAAATAGTGTATTTCAAAAATCATGCAAAGAGAACAATCATGAACAACATATACATGAACAAGTCACAAGATCAAATGACAGCAAATCTACAACATGGTGACAAGTAAAGCTCCTGTTCTTATCAGCTCAAATAAACAAAAGATTTCAAAGTGAAGTATTAAGTGTAGTGGTGATGAATGAAACATATTTAAATGGACGTGCTAAATAACCAAGAAAAAAAAGGCAACACAAGTATGAATCTATAGTGCAAGAAAATATGAATGCCACTAAAATGATCAGTTTATGGCCAGATCAGCAATGCATGAATCAAGACAGGTTTAACATGATTTCAGCAGTATTCATATTAAAGCAAAGAGGATGTACAAGTATACACAATAAAATCAGAGTTAAGTGTGCAAACGACAAGCAAAGGCATTTTATATCAGTTTTGTTTAAATGAAGGAGAAAGACACAGCAAGTATATGGAGAATGCAAGCAATAACATTACAATGCCAAAGTAATCAAGTTAGAGCATCAGTTCTTAGTTTTTCGGCAAGGCAAGTATCAAGTGCAGTATCAGTTAAAAGTTGAGTAGCAAGACCAGGGAAATTTAAATTAAACTTGTAAATATCATATGTACACTACTTGGCTAGACACAGCATACTTCAAGATGTGATACAACATAATGGTACAACAGTGCACAAATGCATATATGAACAAAGCATGGTCAAGCATACATGCTGTACTCAAGATACATGATCAAAGCAGCAACATGGTGGAGCAAAACTGAGGTGCAGGTCTATACAGCAACAGTTCAATGATCGGTTAGCAAGCATGAGTGGTATATGGTGCATATGCAAGTAAAACTAAGCTAATTAGTACACAGCCACAAAGGTAACTCGACCACAAAACTCAAGTCTGAAGTGCAATATACAGCAAGTCAAGCACAAAAGGGAAATACAGACAACATGCTAACAGGAAAACAGTTTGATCAAGGCAGTACCAAGTTCAAATGTAGCATCTGTTCGTATAATTTTTTATAAAGCAACTAATCCAAGGTCGAGGCAAAAGTGTCAAGTGCAACAATACAGTATACAGGATATGGAGTAGCAAGCATAAGTTTACACAAGTTTCAGGTTCGAGCCTGAAGCAAATGCAAGAATTTCAGTCAATACTAAAGTGGCCAAACCAAGACAAGTGACACAAGTTCAAGTAAAGGACTTGTGCAAATCTGTTTTATAGAGTAACTGTTCTTATCACTTCAAAATCATCTGGACCAACTCAAAGCAATAAAGTCACACGCAAATTTCCAAAAATTCAAGACCGAGTCTAAGTTCCAGAAGGAATAAAAATCACAAGAAGTAATCACGGAAATATATTCAGAAAATCAGGAGAATTCAAGACCATTTAATTTGAAGAATTTTATCACGCAAGTATTCCACAAAAATATATTCGGGTTTTTTGTTTATAATAAAATCCAGGTTCATCGAGCAAATCAAATTTAAATGGTGCAATTAAAAAGGGGGAAACAAGCATAATCAAGTTCAAATAATCCGAGGAAATTTCCAGATAAATCACAAGTTCAAGACCAGTTCAAAACCGAAGATTTCAAGCCAAAAATTACTCGAATATCAAACCAAGTCTAAGCTTAAGAAATAAGAGAATATTTAGGATTTTTAATCCTATTTAAACACCAATCCTCATCGGCAGAAGAGCATCTGAGTTCCAACGCAAATAAAAGCAAAAATTCGAAGTGAAAAATCATACCAGAAAACTTGGATCCAAAATCAGAGTTCATAAAATCAATCGAAGAAGATACAAGCCGCCAGAGATTGAAGCCAAGAAGAATCGAGCAGCAAAGAACTGATTGTCATCAACCAAGCATCTCGATTCAGTGATTTAAGATAAACCCTATTTTGATTTCCTTGAAGCCACCGCCATTTTTAAGGAAAGAGATCGGGCAAAACTCAAGTGGTCAAGTGAAAATAAAAGAGGCCGGCCAAGGGTTAAACAAAAGGAGGATAACCCTAATTTAAACTCCAAGGGTTTCTAAATTTATAAGGGTTTTTTATTTTCTTATTCGTTTTTTTAATTTGCAATCAAATCTGTAAGTTTTCTAGTTTGACTCTGAAAACTAGGGAGACGAAATACAGGGTCTGTAATTCGGAGAAATCTGGTTTTGGGGGATAAAAACCCGTGCAGGGTTTTGAGTGTAGGGTTAAGAACAGTTGGGAGCGAGTATCGCGAGTTTACAGGGGACTGTAAGCGTAGAGATTGTTTTAACTCCTAGTAGAAACCTTGGGGAATGCAGCAGTAGGCAGGGTTTTGCCGAAGCTGGGTATATCTGTGTGTTATTTATTTTCCGCATTTATTCTGATTATTATCTGTGCTGCGATTATTTAATTACTCTGCGAAAATCTGCGATAAACCCTATTCACCCCCCCCCCCCCTCTAGGGTTAATTTAGATACTACACTTGCAATCCGTAGATCCCAACCATGACAGAACTACAACTTATCTCTGGCCGCTAAACCAGAGATTTTTAGTTGTTCTTCCATCTATGAAGATCTACGGTCTTCAATGCTCCATCTCGAACATCTTCTGATATCTTCACGTATTTGTTGGTCGGAATGGTTTTCGAATATAATTCGATCCCGATCTTTCCGTACCAACAATCGTATTGGACAGATTTGATAGTCAGTGATTTAACTATCAAAATAAACAGTGATTCCATCATGAAAATCCAATGAGTTCACTGGTTCAGTATTCAGCACCACTTGGCCTTTTAATTTAAAACAAATGTAAATTCTTAACTCTTTAATATTTCGATATTATAAATACTATTTTCTCGCTGCTTTATTTAACATAGGATTTTATTTAAACAAATTTATTTTTACACACAGGAAAATTCTATATCATATCCAGCTTTCTATCTACTTTCAAAATATTATCCACATTATTATCTAATCTTGAAAATCAATTCAATTTGTTATTCATAAAACAACCTTACGAAATATCTTTTATTCCATTACTAAAAACCAATAATCCATGCTTATTTTTATAGAATAGAACTCGACCTTACGTTTCCTTTCTAATTCAAAAATATCGTTATATTTTCGGCAACCTCTTTTTATTTCCCTTTTACTTTGGAAATCTCGTTACATAATCCCAACATTTCCATTAATCGTTGCGCTATTATTTCTCTAATGGAAACAATACATATTTACTAATCTCTTTTACCATTACAACTAATATAATCCGTAGATAATCCTGATGTCGTTCAAGTTGGGGTATTTTAATTACCTCTCAGACCTTGTTCAACAACGTTCATATCCTAAGATAACTATGAGTTATAATCCAAACCCACATTTCGTTCTCATATAAATACAATTTCCATTTAACTATTTTAAACAAAATATGGTTTCATATAACCTTCTTATCCTTTTGAAAATCTCTTCTTATTATTCCTTAATTCAATAATTAAATAATTTCCCGTAAAATTCCAAATTTTAACCTCGACCTCTTTAAACAAATTCATTTTTTAATTCGGATTTAATCACAAAATCCTACCACCCACTTCCTTTATAAAATTCACTTTTTCCAACTACTTTTCAAATCCTTCCGACCATTTCCCGCTTGAAATTCACATTTCGATTCCTCACTTTTACTTAATCTCATTATTACGTAACGTTAATGTAAAATTAACGCTTTAATACTTTAAACTTCATTTATCTAATTCTGGTTTAATATAAACCATTTTATCCCAGTCTCTTTTGACTTAATTCATATAATTAAGTAAGATTTATTTCAAGCGATTGTATTCACTTGAAATCACATCTAAATTTTTTTTATAAAGATTTGGGTTTCAAATATAAAACCCGTCCATACTCTCCTTTCACTATTCAACAATATTTTATTTCAATTTCAATTACCTTTAAATGAATCCCAATTAAAGGATAATTTCCTAAATTATTATTAATTAAAATAATAATTTATTTTGATCATTTACTACTCCTGTAATTAATTTCTTTATTTAACTAAAATAGATAGTAATTCCTTTTTACAGATCTTATTACAATTAAAACATTATTCATTAAACTATCTTATTCAATACTCACTAATTTAATAATCAGTCCCAATTTAAATCGGTCGATTTAGTCACTTAAGTCATGGTTATCCCATTAACCGATTCCAATTTGTTTTCACTTTAAATTAATTAAGAATATAATTAATTTAAATAATTCCATTTAATTATTTCTAAATAAAACAATATCCAAATTTAACCGTAAGGTTAATTTCTAATCACTTGTTTATAAATCTGATTAACATCAGAATTTACTCTATAAAATCAATTAATAACCAATTATATATTTACTTAAAATAAATAAATAATTATTTCCTTTAAACAACCTTTTATTTAAAATAATATATTTAAAAATCTATATCCGGTTATAAATTAAATTTTATAACATCATCTTTGTTGGTCTACCTGACGGTAAGTCAACGTACACAAATCAATTGATTTCATAGGCCATATTGCCAAATACTTGACCAATACCGGCCATTGGTTTAAACTAAACAGATGTTGAATTTTCAGTCAATAATCAACAATCAAATCAATCACCCAATCATGACAGTTCACATATGATAATATGAAAATAAATGATCTATTTGAGGAATCCCGTTGGATCCCTCCAATCTGTTCTTCCCTGTATTCAAATTGGTTATCATAAATCAGATTATTCAATTCCGTTTAACTAGTAATTTCTATAACCGCAAATAACGACCACTTAACATCAATCAATAAACAAAACAATTCAAACAATTAAACAAGTTTATAAATAAACGTGACCAATAAGGTAAGTTACCTTTATTGGAACCAATCGTTAGAATAACGATTTGGTATTTCATTGAAATTAAACGACGGTTTAATTTCATCAGTCAAATCACTAAATAGATATACAACTAGCGAACAGTCAACCATAGCAAAAAGAGCACACAAAATAAAAACCAGTTTACATAAAATATAAATGGGGAGAACTGAGTGAGTTTAACTCACCTTGATTGGGTTCTGTTGTTAAATCAGTTTTTTTTCCAGTTAAATTAAACGGTGTTTAATTTAACTAAAAAATTCTGCTGCTTCCTGCCCTGTCTGGTTCCTTCGCATTACGTAGTACTCGTTGACGCAGTTCCGATGTTTTCTATTTCATCATATTCTGATCATGTATATATTGAGAATAAATTTTCTAATTTTATTCACAAATTTAATTAAATAAATATTATATTTAATTAAACTTTGGGCCTTGCTTATTTATCCAGCCCATCACCATTTGAAACCCGCATCTAAACCCCCCCCCATCCACTTAAAACCATCAGAAACCCTCTTCCCGTTTACAAACTTCCGCCGCCACAATTTTTTTTATAAAATCCACTTCCATGCCGAACTCTTTCCTTCATCCCTCGTTGCTTTAGTGAAATCGAACCCTTCTCTACGCAACCAAGCTTCTGTCATCTCCTGGCTTTCCTGTCTCTGTCGCCCCGCCTAACTTCCTCGAGCAACCCCTCATGAAACCCTAAGTCCTAAATTTCCAGAAATTAACGAGCTCCACACCTACTTCTACTTCAGAAAATTCAGATCGAGGCTCCCATATGAAGATTTGCCGAACCCGTGTTCTTCCAGTTCAAGCAAACACGAATAGATAAGTAATTTTTTGTGGTTATAAATTCCTTTACCTAATTTGGTTTCAATCATTCGAACATGCTTTCTGGTTCGGTCTGTTTTCCATTCTGGACTCTGGAACCTTGTGTATTTATAATGGTGGATGATCCAGATAGGATCCTTGTCAAAATCAAATGGTAATCTCATAGGTTAGGTTTAGCTGTATTTTCTTAGGTATTGTTTTCTATTCGTTTCAGCTATAGGATTTAACTGTTGGTGATGGAAACTAGTTTTCTGCGTGAGGTTTGACATGGAAGGGTGCAGATTTGCGTTGGATTCAATGTACTGCTTCTGATCAGTCATATGCAAACCGAGCTGTTCCAAGTAGATTAGGTACAGTTATGAATTTGTTTTATCAAATCAAAGATCTGAACTGATGTAGGACAGAATGGTTTTGAAATTAGTTATTTATATGAAGATATCCTGTTTCGATTGTTTGTAAATCTGTTGTATACATTCATATTTTTTTCTGTTTGAATTGTCTTGTACATACCCTGTTCATCTGGTAAGCTATTGAATCTTTAATTTCGATTGCAGATTCGAACTGTGATATCATATGAAACGCGGAACAGTTTGTACATGAGATTATATGCGTTTATATATATATATATATATATATATATATATATATATAGTTGCTCCGATTTTGAAGATTTGATGGTATAAATTATATATTTTTTAACCGTTTGTCTTGGTGGATTTAGATGTATCAGTTCCTCTAGCTTATATAGCTATGTAATTCACTGTTGTCTTTGGCTCCTTTTTCTGTTTCAAAAAATTATTTTATCAATTTTCTATTCATGTGGTCTGTGTATTTGAAAGATTTCCTTGCAAAATCAAAGCATAACCGTGTATTGTGTACTGTTTTATAGCTATAGTATTCACTATTTTCTAGAGTTGTCGTTTCACTGTTGTTGTGGAGAAAATTTCGTACTGTTTCTCATTGAAAGAGACAAGATATATTTGTTGTACCTGAATTCGAATAAGTTGTGTTAGCTATTGATTTTCACGTACAGACAATCCTATATGAATATGTTGTTTCCTTAGCATTGAAGATATAAACAGTGTATGTTGTACGTAAGCCTTAGGTTTGGTTATTATTTTAAATCTCACATAATGTCAATGAAAAAAAGTTCAAATATTAATGATAATAAATTAATATTATCCTATCCATCGAAACAAACAACTTCAATTTTAATCAGTATAAAATTTGAAACTTAACATTTAAAAATTCTAGGTTTAAATGGTTTCCCATTTACAAAAAAAAAAATCCTTTTCTATTTAATAATAAATCGTTATAATTTAAAAGCGATTCCATAGCGACTATTTGGAAATTTGAATTGGACATATTTTACATTTATATGATGAAATCTTGATCTTTCTCTTTCATTAGAAAATCATACCCAAATCGATTTCAGCATTTCCTGTTTTACAGAATTCTGACTTAGAAAGGATTCTGTATATTCAATTGAAGTTCAATACTCCATATTACGAACTGCAGCGCCATTTCGAGCTCGTTTTATAATATATACAAATTATAGAGTTCAAACTTCGTTTAAAATACGAATTCAATATAGAAATCCATTAATATCCCAAATAAAATGTTTAAAATAAATAAATTAAATTAAATATTCAACTGCCAAAAATACGGGACGTTACATTCTTCCCCCCTTAAAATAATTTCGTCCTCGAAATTGCTAAGGTAGGAAAGAACGTTACAAACCCATTAATTTCCAAATCCAGTTTATTTTAAACTCAAAAACAATTCAATACTATATATAAATATTTTCAAAAATATCAAAAAAAAAATCTAGCATCTTAAATTCCCGGAAGAATTCGGCATAGTCTCCCCTGCACGGAGTGACATCTACGATATCGCAGGAACAAATAATATATATACATCGACCAACATGGTTGGAAAACAAAAATCAAAACCCAAAATTTTATATTTCACATAGGCGTACCTTTTCGAGCGCTATTTAGCATACTTGCCTAATTTATGTGCAGTATACGCCACTATAATCAATTCTCAAAGCCATCTGGCACCTGTACTCAATTCAATTCACATATCAGTAACAGATATATGAAATTCTTAAGTAATATTCACGAATCAACTGGTATAACTATATCAATTCCAAAATCAAACAGATAGTATCAATTCATTATCAAATACGGGGTTAAATCATTTATTTCAAATCATATGCAGTTCCAGCCCAGTTTTTATATTACACTGGAATTTATTCTTTAGTTTATAATTTATTTAGCTCCATTAAATTCTCGATTATTCCATTTCAAATAAACTATCATCCAATGATAACAATTCACAATCAACCATCAGTACACAATCAATTCAACCAAATCAATTAAATTTTCATTCAGTATTAACATTTTACTTTGGTTTCACATATTTGGATATCAATCGATTTAATATCCGATTGATTTCTATTGGATAATTATTTATAATTCCTTAAATTTCCAAATTCAAATCCACTTTATTTAATTAATTTTTAATTTTTAATTTAATTTCGATATCATTCTGAATTTAATTACACTCAACCCAGTTAAATTTCAATTCAAATTTCCAATCCAATTTGAATTCATTCAAATAAATCAAACACACTAATTTATCCAGAATTGGATAAAATTATTTCTTTTCTATACAAAAATATATTTGGGTAAAATTATTTCATTTACCCTCGTTACAAAACAATACTATGTTTATTGCCAGTAAAATGCTTCTCAACTCTTGAACCGATCAAATAACACAATACAAAACATTTGTATTTAGAATTTACAAATACGCACTCTCATATATATACACTCAATCTCGATCTAGGGTATTATTAACCCCATTTTTATTGAGTTACACCACAGAGCCAAGGTTACTAACAAACCAATAGCTCTGATACCACTGTAACGAAAAGGGATTTTCGGCCCCGAAAATCGACATAAATACCTTTACCGTAACTCATGTCGACCTTCCAAACACCGAAAACACCGGAACGTTATTAGGAAGAATTTAGAGGGTGAGATAAGAAAGAAAGAATTATTAGAATAGAAGAAGAAGAACCAACACAACACATGATCAGAGTCACACATCGCAGCGGAACAAAATATAATACATAAATAAATCTTTATTAAGAGCTTTTAAAAATACTTACAATATCAGAGTACATCAACATCTCTGGACAGTTATAAAAATCTGTCCCATATACAACACACAACGAGATAGTAGCTATATAATATCATACATCTGGACTCTTCCAGCTCGTCTCTTCACAGCATTCGATAACCTGAACCTGTACACCCCGGGCTAACCCGAGCATTTACAAAACCTCGGGTCAGTCTGGTGTACCAGAGTGAGAAAAACTCGCACAGTATTAAGGGTATCACACAACTTGATTTAAAAGTCAAAATCTTTTCGAAAGAAAAGAATAATCGTAAGACCAAATCCACACATTAATACGGACTGTTTTTACCTTACGATAACCCAAAACATTTTTTTGAAATCAATATCTTTTCTGATATTATAATAATGTCTAAATACAAGTAAATATCAATCTAGAAGAACGCTTGCATCTCACACTCCACATATATAGTATACAATCAAAACCGCGGGTGCTTATTGGAGATTGGATTCCGACTATGACAAGGTATGGGACCACCTACCGATAGTGTATCTCTAGAGGCGAATACATTGGGTTCCACAAGAAAGTCTTGCAACCCGGCCCACACATGACCGACCACTCATTTCGCTTGAGTGTATCGAATGTATATCACCAACGGTTGGGCTCAAACCACCGTTTCCCGAAAAGGGACAGCATCGAAAAAAATTAAAGAAGCAAATGGAATTTCTCTAGATAGGTGATTATACACCCTAATGGGAGCGACCCCCATAGCCATGCTGTCTGCCCGATTTTTGTCATTTTCCTGGTTGATGAGGCTTGAGGTTTAAATTCCCTTTCTGAAACATCTGGTCACCATTCACTTTGAATGCTACATCGTCAAATCCGCTAGATATCACTAATTGACGTCCACAAAATACTCTGCAGTTTAGCTAAGAGAAGGTGTACGGTCTTCTCCTCCATCAACAGAAATAAGTTTGAAGAAATCAACGTACGCGATCCCTTTTGAAATACCCTGTCAGACACTCGTCCATACAAGTCATCCAGGAACAAGATGAATCGAAGGCACCCACCTAACACATCCAATATAGGAATCACCCCATGTATTAGTAGCGAGAGGTCCTTGCAATCCGTAGATCCCAACCACGACAGAACCACAACTTATCTCTGGCCGCTAAACCATAGATTTTTAGTAGTTCTTCCATCTATGAAGATCTAAGGTCTTCAATGATCCATCCCGAACATCTTCTGATATCTTCATGTATTTGTTGGTCGGAATGGTTTTCGAATATAATTCTGTAACACCCCACGTCCGTTAGTGTCACTCACAAAGGGAATGCACTAAGTTCTGTGGAGCATTATGGGTAAAAGATGCAGATAAATTACAAGACAGACAAACATTAAACAGCGGAAAATAAAACTTTGCTTTATTGACAAAATAATTTGTACAAGGTTCCTTTACAATATCAGAGTATCAACTGTCTTTACAAAATAAAGAAGCATAAAATACATTTATATTCCCCAATGTAACAAAAGCCAGCCATAGCAATCCAAAGCCGATGCATCCAGGATTCTCCAAGCTTGGAAAGAGAAATCATCCCAAAACAAATCTGAGCTATCCTATTTCCTCCTTAACAACCTGGGGGGGGGGGGGGGAGGGGAGAACGGAAGAAAGAAGACGAAAGAAAAACAGAGTCAGACATAAAGCCTGAGTAAGTTCAGTAACTTCTAGCATGTGAACATGGAAAACAAAACGACATGAATTAACTGAATACAAGATTACACCATGATGATAGGGTCAACAAGATTAGACAAGGTAGTCACAAGATATGCTAAGATAAACTGGATACGCTCTTATACTTTCGCTGCTTCGCTATTTACTTGTTATACTGGTTTCTATATCTCTGCACCGCCTAACTAGTGTTTCAACTAGTAATGATAACGTGATCCAAATCCCTGTATTTTCCATCGCCTTCAGGCATCCATTTATTAGTTGTTACCTAGATCTAATCTAGGGTTTTCTATCCACTGCTTTCTAGATTTAACTATAGTTTTACGCTATCTGCTGAACGCTTTTCGAGTTCAGGGTTTATGCCACCTAGTCCAACTAGGGATTACGCTACCTGTCGAACAATGCCCCCAAGTCTAGGACACACTACCTAGAGTGGTATATGTTCCTAGGCTTCCCCACGCATGTATCGCGAATCGTTATCGCTTGTCTAGATGCACATGTCCTGTAATGTGCGATCCGAGTCCTGTGACAGGGCAAATCAAGGAATACAGAACTCGGTCGGGAGCTTTCAGATATCTGCCGATGCAGATGCTAAGGTCTGTTTTAATTCCAGTGGCTATGGTCCCACTTGACCCCTCCCTCAGCTAATGAAAGGCACACCTTGTAAAATGAGAACTATACGCCGGCCCCCGGTGCCCCACTATCCTATGGCCATCCGCAACCATAACTAGATAGCAAGTATATGGTCTTTTGGAGTTCTCCGCCTTTCCGCTTCACGTATCTCGATTGACTCAAGATGGATGGTAGATGACGAGTTGCTATCACAGGGCTACCGACTTCTCGCCGAATCACGCTGGTCCATCCTAGTCTTTAGGTTGCCACATATATATATTGCAACCATGGCATACCCTCGGTTCTTCTAACGCAGACCTTAACCTCTGTGAGCCCAGGATGATCATCTGCAGCCTCACAGAGGGATACCAAGAGTACCCTCACGTCCCCTCGAAGCCTCGGGCTTCGTAACCCAATTCGCTGGAGCCTTCTTAAAACCAGATGGATGTCCGCTCCTTCGTGTTATACTAAGAATTACTACTTAGTTCTACTAACTAAGGTTTACCACTTAGTTTCCAAATTCCTTGTTTTCTTAACTAAGTTTTACTACTTAGTCCCTTTTTCAACTGAGGTTTACTACTTAGTTTTCTTTCTCGCCAGGTTGGGTTGGTTAAGTGTCTTTAGTCGATTCAAGCTATCTTAACCTTCTTCCCTTATCCTATTACACTGGTTAAGTGTTATCCCTTTATGCTTTTTACTTAACCCTATTCATTTATCATATTCTGATGGTTAAGCGTTCAGGTTTACTTAACCCTATGGTCTAGTCCAGCTAACATATTAAATTGGCTAAGTGTATTACTTAACCCCAACCTCTAGTCTAATTAACATGTTAAATTGGCTAAGTGTATTAACTTTACTTAACCCCACCTTCTAGTCTAGTCAACATGTTAATTTGGCTAAGTATTCCCATGGACTTAACCTTCCCATTCTAGCTTAACTTTGTTAAGTCGGTTAAGTGTTCCTATGGACTTAACCCACCCATTCTTGCTTAACTGTGTTAAATTGGTTAAGTGTTTCTATGGACTTAACTCTCCCATTCTTGTTCTAGCTTTAATTAATAAATTAAAGCCGCAACCTCTCACATTAGACAGATATTGCTGCGGTTACTGGATGTGCCGGTCGGTTCCGGGCAGGTTTACACCGTAACTCAGTCTAACCTCGGGTTAGGCATATTCATGTTTTCTAAGTTCAAAGGGTTTTTGATTAATTTCCAAATCTGGTTTTGAAAACAACCATCCCGTCCTTCGGATCAGTTAGGGATAGCCAGGGAGGGCAGGAAACTTGTATTTTCCAAACCCAAGCCTAGACACTATCCTCTCTGTCACCCTAAAACCTTCTGGTCTATGTGTTATAAAAAGGGATGTTATCAAAATACTTTTCTTTTGTTTATAAATTGTTAACAATTTATTCCAAAAGCCCATTTCCCCTTTTTAGACAAATTTGGCCTATATTTATTTGTCAAGCCTACTAGTATACTTATATTCTAGGCCCAAGTCCTAACCCAACATGCAGTTTAGGCCATTTCCTATTTCATTGTCGAAACTAGATTAAATATCCTAGTTTATAATTTATGGCCAAAACTTAACCAAGTTACATATTTTGTGGTAAATGAACAATTTAACATTTATGACGAATTCTATAAGTAAATTACTCCTAATTTACTTATTTCATTACTACTCTTTTAATGTACATTGTCACATTTATTATTATAGCCCATTCTCTCTTATTTATCATATTTATACTTTTTGGTATGTAAATTATACCAAATTTAGTGTCGCTAACCATAATTTATTATAAACATGACAATTGCTCACAATTATGAATAAATTCAAAATTGTGCAAATATACTTATTCCAAATCAACCTTAGTTAACCCAATCTTGGTTTAACATCCTAATTCACAATTTATGGCAAAACTAGAATTATTTTTCTAGTTTACATTTTATGCCTAAAATTTAGCTTACTTACTAACGCTAAATTTAATATGTCAAAATCACATATTCCCTAATCCATGTCAATTTCCCCTTTTTCATTTTAATATGCATGTCATAATACATACTCCAAATTATGCCAATTTCCAAGTTTATAATTACGTTCATATTCATTTCCATGTTTTTCCCCAAATCGCATTCCCACCGTTCGAATAATCGTGATTCAACCTAGATTATAAATAAATCTAGATTCGTAGATAAAAAGGGAATGAATCAAAATGACAAGAAGGAATAATTGGCATAAAAAGGTTTGGATAACAATGTAGGTTCAAGAATATGGGTAGACCTAACTAAATAGGTAAATTCCCACTGTCTTAAAACCAAAGAATGGGCAAAATAGGTTCAAGAACGTGGGTAGACCTAACTTAATAGGTAAATTCCCCCTGTCTTAAAACCAAAGAAAAACCAAGGAACAGGTAGAATAAATAATTGGGTTTAGACCCAACTTCTCAATCACAAAACTAAAGCAATATTTTCCTAATCATAAATCATGGGTGCAAAATCACAGTTGTCCTCATTATGTCATAAGTAATAGTTTATGTCCAAATCAAAGGTATAGGCCTAGTCAAGGAAATAATCCTTGTAGTCACAGTCACAGTCATAGGAAATGTCCATAGTCATATGCGATGTTCATAGTCCAAAAGGGAAAATAATTCCCATAGTCATAAGTCATTGTCATAGGCAATGTTTATATGTCCCAAAATCAAAGGCTTATGTCATAGTCCAAAGGCATATGCTTTCAAAGGCCACAGTTCTATAGTCATAGTCACGGTTACAGTCTTATTTGTCCTCGAATCGTAACAGTTCTTAATTCAGTCCAAGAGTATAAACACAGATTCGAAGAGAGAGAGAGAGATTTGGCATATTCCTTTATTCCTTTAATTTCATGTCACAAATAAAACAAAATATTCAGATCTAGAAATAACCAACTTACAGAAAATAGATCTAGAAAAGAAGGAAAGCGTGGCTATGATTCGTGCGTCGTTGCTTGAAACTTGTTTGAGCAAGCCTTTGAATTCTTCACTTGAAACTTTGATTTGAATCCCTCCTTAAAAGTCTTTTAGCAGCATCTCCTCGTCTTGAATCATATTTATTTTATTTATTAATTTAATTAAAGAGGAGAGGAAGAGGCCATGAATCTAAGCAGCATAAGGGTAGAAGAGAGAGGTGCAAAGAGGAATGGAGACTAGGGCTGTTTATATAGCTGCTCAAGACCTTATCGTACACGCAGCGCTAAGTCAGCATTGAACCCAGTTAAGAAAATAGTCCAGGTACGTGGATGAATCTAGCCAAACCTTATCATACACGCAGCGCTGAGTCAGCATTGGGTCCCACAAGCTATTTTGGCGTAGAAATTTGAATTTCGAATGAATTGTTTTGGCGTAGAAGTTTGATTTTCGAACTTTTGAATTTCTGGAATTTATTTAACTGTTTTATTGACATGAAATATTCTTATATGTATACAATTCCTCTAACGACCATTTTACGCGTATATATATACGCACAACTTTCATTTTATTTTCAAAATTCAAATGATGTTGCCATATTTCATTGACTGTAGCCTTATCTTGAATTTTATCTTTCATATACATATATTTTTGCATATATATATATATATATATATTTATATTCTCATATGTATATATATATATTCTTTATTTCCTTATATGTACGTTCTTATCCTTTCAAATTTTGAATTTGTATACGTACATATATTTGCATGTTCAGTTGGCCCTCTCTAAAACAAAGATAAAAAAAAATTATGCCGCCGCCGGGGTTCGAACCCCCGACCTCCATGCTACAAATCCAATGCCTTAACCAACTGAGCTACAAAGGCTTTTGTTAATAAGTCTTAGAACAATAATAATTATTGTTCTCTCCTTACTTCTCTTTTTCATGTTAGTTACAATACTTAAATTAAACAACTGCATGGATCTTTTTCTTTTAATTTTTCTTTTAAAAATTAATTATACTTTAATTTGAGAATCTTAATGTCGCAGAACTACGGGGTGTTACATTCTCCCCCACTTAAAAGGATTTCGTCCCCGAAATCTTCAAGTTAGGAAGAATGTGTCCTACCATCCAATCACCCATCTACTCAACCATTCAATCACATGCATTCATTGTCCTTAAAAGATTTCTAATGCTTTCATGTTCATATGCATAGTGTGTGTATATGTCTCTATCTAATGCAAAATCAGGCGGTCTACTGATTCAGTTGACCTCCTTAATGCAAATCATGTTAGTGCCATGCGTCCAATCATGCATGCAAACATCCCTAGTCATGTAAATACTACATGCGTGCACAGCCATTCATCCATATGCAACGTCCATATGATATCATATCAAGTTCAACTTATAAACAAATGCATATATGTAAATGCTATATGAAATCGTTCGAACTTGATCTAGTGTCTAATACGTATGCATATGCATCCACGAGCGACCATTTGCAACCACTTGCAACCATTCAACCATAACATGTTTCAAATACATGTTTACATCCATTGGCTTCTACCTAAAGATCGCAGATACGACCTAGAGGATATACTTTGGAAAGAGAGAAACAACCAGGCGTAAAGCTTTTAAACAAAGAAATCAAGGATACACCCTTAAGAGAAAAGGATATGATGCTAGTATCTAGCCTTCTTGAGCTTTACTCCACTACATCCTAGCTAATTTAACTTCACGATTGTGAAGTTTCTAACTTCCATTTCCAAAATAGACAGATGTCAACCAAGTGTATATACTAGGATGATCAAAGATCTCTCCTCCTATCTTATCCACCATGCTATAACTATAAGGGTTGAAAGGTCCCTACATGCTTTTTAGAGCACCCGCCACAACTATTCATCTCCCACACAGTCCATCCCAGTCGAACTCGACATTCCTCAAGTACAAGCCCCAAAGGCCTAAACCAATATCAGACAAGCATCCAAGGAATATCTCCTCCGAATTTAGACGATCTACATGATATGATATAAACAAACTCGATAACTATTCTCAAACCCCTACTATCCAAAAATAAACGGGTCGAACCACCCACTGGGTTTGAGACTGATTGGGATCTTCTTACTATACAAGTACTAAGGTGCAGAGACTTAACTATGGAAGCAAATATGAACAGATGCGAAGCGCTAAAATCGAAGGAAAGAGTATGAACAGAAAACTAGATTCTTTCCAACAGAAACTTTTACCACCTATCTCCTAGGTATGCTTAGCATGTACTTGTCCTTCTAAAAATCTTGTCCCTCGTCCTTGCCCTTGTCTTTAATTATATGCCCTATCATACTCTAGTAAGGATACTTCCTCTTTTATAATTTCTTCCTCCTTCGTGAGCTAACCTATCTCCATGCATTCCTCATCCTAGGGTTTTGTCCCTTTTGCCAAACTCCTCATCCCTTTCCATGTATTGCTATGTTGGCAAATCTCTCGAAAACTGCTTCCATCATACAGAAAAACCTTATAAACTTGAAAGAAGACTGGCCGTAAGGGGAACGAATACGGCTATAGATGGAGGACGGGCACTACTTTGCCCTTCGATGAGGTTACCTCCCAGAAAGCCAGGAGCCCCAGAAACTCAAGAAAGAAGGAGACAAGAATTCAAACAGAGGAAGAGGAGACAATGCGTATGGCTTTGGGGAATATTCCTTTAAAACAAATCCTTTCTTTTAAAAATGCTTCTTTAAAAACCGATTGAAAATAAATTTTCAAATCTTTTATCTGATCCGGTAACCTTCAGCTCTGATACCACGTGTAACACCCCACGTCCGTTAGTGTCACTCACAAAGGGAATGCACTAAGTTCTGTGGAGCATTATGGGTAAAAGATGCAGATAAATTACAAGACAGACAAACATTAAACAGCGGAAAATAAAACTTTGCTTTATTGACAAAATAATTTGTACAAGGTTCCTTTACAATATCAGAGTATCAACTGTCTTTACAAAATAAAGAAGCATAAAATACATTTATATTCCCCAATGTAACAAAAGCCAGCCATAGCAATCCAAAGTCGATGCATCCAAGATTCTCCAAGCTTGGAAAGAGAAATCATCCCAAAACAAATCTGAGCTATCCTATTTCCTCCTTAACAACCTGGGGGGGGGGGGGGGGGGGGGGAGAACGGAAGAAAGAAGACGAAAGAAAAACAGAGTCAGACATAAAGCCTGAGTAAGTTCAGTAACTTCTAGCATGTGAACATGGAAAACAAAACGACATGAATTAACTGAATACAAGATTACACCATGACGATAGGGTCAACAAGATTAGACAAGGTAGTCACAAGATATGCTAAGATAAACTGGATACGCTCTAATACTTTCGCTGCTTCGCTATTTACTTGTTATACTGGTTTCTATATCTCCGCACCGCCTAACTAGTGTTTCAACTAGTAACGATAACGTGATCCCAATCCCTGTATTTTCCATCGCCTTCAGGCATCCATTTATTAGTTGTTACCTAGATCTAATCTAGGGTTTTCTATCCACTGCTTTCTAGATTTAACTATAGTTTTACGCTATCTGCTGAACGCTTTTCGAGTTCAGGGTTTATGCCACCTAGTCCAACTAGGGATTACGCTACCTGTCGAACAATGCCCCCAAGTCTAGGACACACTACCTAGAGTGGTATATGTTCCTAGGCTTCCCCATGCATGTATCGCGAATCGTTATCGCTTGTCTAGATGCACATGTCCTGTAATGTGCGATCCGAGTCCTGTGACAGGGCAAATCAAGGAATACAGAACTCGGTCGGGAGCTTTCAAATATCTGCCGATGCAGATGCTAAGGTCTGTTTTAATTCCTGTGGCTATGGTCCCACTTGACCCCTCCCTCAGCTAATGAAAGGCACACCTTGTAAAATGAGAACTATACGCCGGCCCCCGGTGCCCCACTATCCTATGGCCATCCGCAACCATAACTAGATAGCAAGTATATGGTCTTTTGGAGTTCTCCGCCTTTCCGCTTCACGTATCTCGATTGACTCAAGATGGATGGTAGACGACGAGTTGCTATCACACGGCTACCGTCTTCTCGCCGAATCACGCTGGTCCATCCTAGTCTTTAGGTTGCCACATATATATATTGCAACCAAGGCATACCCTCGGTTCTTCTAACGCAGACCTTAACCTCTGTGAGCCCAGGATGATCATCTGCAGCCTCACAGAGGGATACCAAGAGTACCCTCACGTCCCCTCGAAGCCTCGGGCTTCGTAACCCAATTCGTTGGAGCCTTCTTAAAACCAGATGGATGTCCGCTCCTTCGTGTTATACTAAGAATTACTACTTAGTTCTACTAACTAAGGTTTACCACTTAGTTTCCAAATTCCTTGTTTTCTTAACTAAGTTTTACTACTTAGTCCCTTTTTCAACTGAGGTTTACTACTTAGTTTTCTTTCTCGCCAGGTTGGGTTGGTTAAGTGTCTTTAGTCAATTCAAGCTATCTTAACCTTCTTCCCTTATCCTATTACACTGGTTAAGTGTTATCCCTTTTTGCTTTTTACTTAACCCTATTCATTTATCATATTCTAATGGTTAAGCGTTCAGGTTTACTTAACCCTATGGTCTAGTCCAGCTAACATATTAAATTGGCTAAGTGTATTACTTAACCCCAACCTCTAGTCTAATTAACATGTTAAATTGGCTAAGTGTATTAACTTTACTTAACCCCACCTTCTAGTCTAGTCAACATGTTAATTTGGCTAAGTATTCCCATGGACTTAACCTTCCCATTCTAGCTTAACTTTGTTAAGTCGGTTAAGTGTTCCTATGGATTTAACCCACCCATTCTTGCTTAACTGTGTTAAATTGGTTAAGTGTTTCTATGGACTTAACTCTCCCATTCTTGTTCTAGCTTTAATTAATAAATTAAAGCCGCAACCTCTCACATTAGACAGATATTGCTGCGGTTACTGGATGTGCCGGTCGGTTCCGGGCAGGTTTACACCGTAACTCAGTCTAACCTCGTGTTAGGCATATTCATGTTTTCTAAGTTCAAAGGGTTTTTGATTAATTTCCAAATCTGGTTTTGAAAACAACCATCCCGTCCTTCGGATCAGTTAGGGATAGCCAGGGAGGGCAGGAAACTTGTATTTTCCAAACCCAAGCCTAGACACTATCCTCTCTGTCACCCTAGAACCTTCTGGTCTATGTGTTATAAAAAGGGATGTTATCAAAATACTTTTCTTTTGTTTATAAATTGTTAACAATTTATTCCAAAAGCCCATTTCCCCTTTTTAGACAAATTTGGCCTATATTTATTTGTCAAGCCTACTAGTATACTTATATTCTAGGCCCAAGTCCTAACCCAACATGCAGTTTAGGCCATTTCCTATTTCATTGCCGAAACTAGATTAAATATCCTAGTTTATAATTTATGGCCAAAACTTAACCAAGTTACATATTTTGTGGTAAATGAACAATTTAACATTTATGACGAATTCTATAAGTAAATTACTCCTAATTTACTTATTTCGTTACTACTCTTTTAATGTACATTGTCACATTTATTATTGTAGCCCATTCTCTCTTATTTATCATATTTATACTTTTTGGTATGTAAATTATACCAAATTTAGTGTCGCTAACCATAATTTATTCTAAACATGACAATTGCTCACAATTATGAATAAATTCAAAATTGTGCTAATATACTTATTCCAAATCAACCTTAATTAACCCAATCTTGGTTTAACATCCTAATTCACAATTTATGGCAAAACTAGAATTATTTTTCTAGTTTACATTTTATGCCTAAAATTTAGCTTACTTACTAACGCTAAATTTAATATGTCAAAATCACATATTCCCTAATCCATGTCAATTTCCCCTTTTGCATTTTAATATGCATGTCATAATACATACTCCAAATTATGCCAATTTCCAAGTTTACAATTACGTTCATATTCATTTCCATGTTTTTCCCCAAATCGCATTCCCACCGTTCGAATAATCGTGATTCAACCTAGATTATAAATAAATCTAGATTCGTAGATAAAAAGGGAATGAATCAAAATGACAAGAAGGAATAATTGGCATAAAAAGGTTTGGATAACAATGTAGGTTCAAGAATATGGGTAGACCTAACTAAATAGGTAAATTCCCACTGTCTTAAAACCAAAGAATGGGCAAAATAGGTTCAAGAACGTGGGTAGACCTAACTTAATAGGTAAATTCCCCCTGTCTTAAAACCAAAGAAAAACCAAGGAACAGGTAGAATAAATAATTGGGTTTAGACCCAACTTCTCAATCACAAAACTAAAGCAATATTTTCCTAATCATAAATCATGGGTGTCAAAATCACAGTTGTCCTCATTATGTCATAAGTAATAGTTTATGTCCAAATCAAAGGTATAGGCCTAGTCAAGGAAATAATCCTTGTAGTCACAGTCACAGTCATAGGAAATGTCCATAGTCATATGCGATGTTCATAGTCCAAAAGGGAAAATAATTCCCATAGTCATAAGTCATTGTCATAGGCAATGTTTATATGTCCCAAAATCAAAGGCTTATGTCATAGTCCAAAGGCATATGCTTTCAAAGGCCACAGTTCTATAGTCATAGTCACGGTTACAGTCTTATTTGTCCTCGAATCGTAACAGTTCTTAATTCAGTCCAAGAGTATAAACACAGATTCGAAGAGAGAGAGAGAGATTTGGCATATTCCTTTATTCCTTTAATTTCATGTCACAAATAAAACAAAATATTCAGATCTAGAAATAACCAACTTACAGAAAATAGATCTAGAAAAGAAGGAAAGCGTGGCTATGATTCGTGCGTCGTTGCTTGAAACTTGTTTGAGCTAGCCTTTGAATTCTTCACTTGAAACTTTGATTTGAATCCCTCCTTAAAAGTCTTTTAGCAGCATCTCCTCGTCTTGAATCATATTTATTTTATTTATTAATTTAATTAAAGAGGAGAGGAAGAGGCCATGAATCTAAGCAGCATAAGGATAGAAGAGAGAGGTGCAAAGAGGAATGGAGACTAGGGCTGTTTATATAGCTGCTCAAGACCTTATCGTACACGCAGCGCTGAGTTAGCATTGAACCCAATTAAGAAAATAGTCCAGGTACGTGGATGAATCTAGCCAAACCTTATCATACACGCAGCGCTGAGTCAGCATTGGGTCCCACAAGCTATTTTGGCGTAGAAATTTGAATTTCGAATGAATTGTTTTGGCGTAGAAGTTTGATTTTCGAACTTTTGAATTTCTGGAATTTATTTAACTGTTTTATTCACATGAAATATTATTATATGTATACAATTCCTCTAACGACCATTTTACGCGTATATATATACGCACAACTTTCATTTTATTTTCAAAATTCAAATGATGTTGCCATATTTCATTGACTGTAGCCTTATCTTGAATTTTATCTTTCGTATACATATATTTTTGCATATATATATATTTATATTCTCATATGTATATATATATATTCTTTATTTCCTTATATGTACGTTCTTATCCTTTCAAAATTTGAATTTGTATACGTACATATATTTGCATGTTCAGTTGGCCCTCTCTACAACAAAGATAAAAAAAATTATGCCGCCGCCGGGGTTCGAACCCCCGACCTCCATGCTACAAATCCAATGCCTTAACCAACTGAGCTACAAAGGCTTTTGTTAATAAGTCTTAGAACAATAATAATTATTGTTCTCTCCTTACTTCTCTTTTTCATGTTAGTTACAATACTTAAATTAAACAACTGCATGGATCTTTTTCTTTTAATTTTTCTTTTAAAAATTAATTATACTTTAATTTGAGAATCTTAATGTCGCAGAACTACGGGGTGTTACAAATTCGATCCCGGTCTTTCCGTACCAATAATCATATTGGACAGATTTGATAGTCGGTGATTTAACTATCAAAATATATAGTGATTCCATCATGAAAATCCAATGAGTTCACTGGTTCAGTATTCAGCACCACTTGGCCTTTTAATTTAAAACAAATGTAAATTCTTAAGTATTTCGATATTATAAATACATTTTTCTCGCTGCTTTATTTAACGTAGGATTTTCTTTAAACAAATTTATTTTTACACATAGGAAAATTCTATATCATATCCAGATTTTTATTTACTTTCAAAATATTATCCACAATATTACCTAATCTTGGAAATCAATTCAATTTACTATTCATAAAACAACCTTACGAAATATCTTTTATTCCATTACTAAAAACCAATAATCCATGCTTATTTTTATAGAATAGAACTCAACCTTACGTTTCTTTTCTAATTCGAAAATATCGTTATATTTTCGGCAACCCCTTTTTATTTCCCTTTTACTTTGGAACACTCATTATATAATCCCCACATTTCCATTAATCGTTGCGCTATTATTTGTCTAATGGAAACAATACATATTTACTAATCTCTTTTACCATTACAACTAATATCATCCGTAGATAATCCTGATGTCATTCAAGTTAGGGTATTTTAATTACCTCTCAGACCTTGATCAACAACGTTCACATCCTAAGATAACTATGAGTTGTAATCCAAACCCACATGTCATTCTCTTATAAATACAATTTCCATTTAACTATTTTAATCAAAATATGGTTTCATACAACCTTCTTGTCCTTTTGAAAATCTCTTCCTATTATTCCTTAATTCAATAATTAAATAATTTCCCATAAAATTCCGTATTTTAACCTCAACCTCTTTAAAAAAAATCATTTTATAATTCGGATTTATTCACAAAATCCTACCACCCACTTCCTTTATCAAATTCACTTTTTCCAACTCCTTTTCAAATCCTTCCGACCATTTACCGCTTGAAATTCACATTTCAATTCCTCACTTTTACTTAGTCTCATTATTATGTAACGTTAATGTAAAATTAATGCTTTAATACTTTAAACTTCATTTATCTAATTCTGGTTTAATATAAACCATTTTATCCCAGTCTCTTTTCACTTAATTCATATAATTAAGTAAGATTTATTTCAAGCTATTGTATTCACTTGAAATCCCTTCTAAAATTTTGTTATAAAGATTAGGGTTTTAAATATAAAACCTGTCCATACTCTCCTTTCACTATACAACTAGATTTTATTTCAATTTCAATTACCTTTAAATGAATCCCAATTAAAGGGCAATTTCCTAAATTATTATTAATTAAAATAATAATTTATTTTGATCGTTTACTACTCCTATAGTTAATTTCTTTATTTAACTAAAATAGATTGTAATTCCCTTTTAAAAGATCTTATTAAAGTTAAAACATTATTCATTAAACTATCTTATTCAATACACACTAATTTAATAATCAGTCCCAATTTAAAACGGTCGATTTAGTCACTTAAAACATGGTTATCCCATTAACCGATTCCAATTTGTTTTCACTTTAGATTAATTAATAATATAATTAATTTAAATAATTCCATTTAATTATTTCTAAATAAAACAATATCCAAATTTAACGGTTAGGTTAATTTCTAATCACTTATTTATAAATCTGATTAACATCAGAATTTACTCTGTAAAATCAATTAATAATTAATTATATATTTAAATAAAATAAATATTTATTTATTTCCTTCAAACAACCTTCTATTTAAAATAATATATTTAAAAATCTATATCCGGTTATAAAGATAGTTTTATAACTTCGTCTTTGTTGGTCTACCTGACGGTAAGTCAACGTAAACAAATCAATTGATTTCATAGGCCATATTGCCAAATTGTAATAACCCGGAAATTCGGAGCCAGTTTAAAATTTTTACTTTGCCAATTTTAACGAATTTTGAACATTTAAAATAGATTATTTTAAATAATATCGACGAGAAATTTAATTTGAATATAATTCGAACGTATATATTATATACGTCGTCGTTAGAATATAAATAATCATATATAATTATAAATAGAATTGAAAATGGCGCGTTAGTTCGATAATTCGATTTCAAACTTCAATTGAACATACCGGCTGCAAAACAATCCGGATTTTTGTGAAACCAAAAACATTAGGATCTATAAGAGAATATCTTTCCAACGAATCCGAAAAATCGAGATTTCATAGCGGGGATCAAAAGACATGTCCAGTTGAAAATTATGAATAGTCGCTATGGAATTCAGGCCCTTAAAAATAGACATTTTGCAAACGACCTCGGATTTCGATGAAACCACTTTTGTTGGATCCGAGATGTAAAATTATTGCCAGATTCCAAATTTTAAAAAATTTCGAATCAATATGTGGGCGTGGCAAAGGAAAACGCATTTTACCAGTTTCAGTTGATTTTAATCGACTGGAAATTGGCCATTTTTCAAATGGTCTCAGAATTCGATGAAACTAGTTTTGTTAGGACTGTATGGTCAATACGAAGCTAGAAAATATTTTTCAGGAGTTTTTAGAGTTAGTATGTGACCCCGGTAAATTGAAATGCGTGTTCAAATTCAATATATAGAGTTATATGTTGATTTTGACGAAAACTGATTGTAACGACCGAATCAGCCTACGAAACATATCCCATTGTGTTCGGAATGGGGGTAATTGCTATGGACGACAGGCGGTGGGCCTCGTTTCGAGGTCGTATGAAAAGTCAGCTTTAATTGAATAAGAAAATAAAATAAATTATATATATTAATTCCCTTTCCCTATCTCATATCTCTCAGAAATAAATAAAAAAAATAAAACCCTAAATCGCCTGTCGTGATTGCCAATGCGCCGCCGCCGAGGCGCGACCTCCCCCTCCGACGTCGATGGCGGCGACCCCCCCAAGCCTTTCCTCTTTCCTCCTCCCTTGCCTCTCACCGCCTCGAAGACCACACCCCACAGCCCAAACCCCTCACCTCCCCTAAACCCTACCGCAGCCCACCGCAGCCCCCCTAACCTCGAGCGCGCCACCGTAGAGACCCACCAGCCCCTCCACGCCCCGGAATCCCCGATGCGCCACCACCCTCGATAATAGCTCGCGTCCAAACCCCCCCCCCTTAGCAGAAAATCCAGGTCGAGGTGAGTTTTATAATCCTTTTTATTTGATTTTAAAACTGGAAAAAAACAGAGATTTTAAAACTGAAAAAAACATAGATTTTAAAACTGATTTTTATTTAGTTTAAAGTTTTGATTTTTATTTTCAGTTTTAAATGATTAAAGAGAAATCGGATCTTTGTATATTATATAAGGTTAAAGTTTATAATTTCTATCATAAGGGAGGCGACATTTTTATGGTATAAAGGTGGGATTTTTATAGAAGAAAAAAGATAAGATTTTTTAAAATAGAACAGATTAGATTTTTAAAATAGAAAAGATTAGATTTTTAAAATAGAAAAGATTAGATTTTTAAAATAGAAAAGATTAGATTTTTGAAATTTGAAAAGGCGAAATCTTTATCTATATTGTAGCGTTGTAAAAATATAATTTTTATCTATATAGCATCGAAGTAAAAAATAGAATTTTTATCTATATAGCATCGAAGTAAAAATAGAATTTTTATCTATATAGCAGCAAAGTAAAAATTCGATTTTTATATATTGAATAGCGAAGTAAAATTACAATTTTTATATATTGAATAGCGAAGTAAAAATTCGATTTTTATATATGTAGTGGCTACGGGCAACGAAGAAGGAAAAAATGCGAGAACGATGGGGATTTCTCTAAATGAAGTGTCGAGATGATTGGAATAGCTTTGGTGAGAATTTCTCACTCTTCAATTTCTTTTCTAGTTATATATATATACTAGGATGCAAACGGTGCTTAGTAGCACCCAACACAATCGTCCACAGACCATGGACTTGTTTGTTTGGTTGTGTAGTTGGATAGATTATTTGATTTGAACTTGATTGTTTGGTGAAATGGAATGGATTGATTGATATGTGTATGGCATGGGCCATCACAAGATCGGGGATAAGGCTAGGCCTTGTCCTGTTTCTGGTATCGTGCCGTTATGCCGCCGAAATTTTCTAAAATATGTTAGAAAAATAAAGATATCATTTTATTTAATAAATGAACTGAATAGAATATTTTCATAGGTTGAATAAAATGTTTTATCGTTAAAAATATAATTTTTAATGTGAATGTGAATAAATAAATATTCATTTACAAACCAGACGGTTTGTTTATGTACACCTATTTGAAGGACATTGATTGGGACGATAAATTTTACACATCGCCCAACTGCACAAATAAAATCTGTGTTTGATTGTTTGAAACCCCACACGGGTATTGGGATAAAATACAGTCTACACTAATCCCAATAATTAGTTATATGTCGATCGATTGATTGACAGGCTGTTGTAAGCGTTAGATATCTATATTTGATGCTTATACAGTGTAGTGCACTTTGGATGATGGTTGATTATTTATCGTTGCTATTATATACATGTGTTGTATGGAATCCATATAGTTAACGCTATATGGTAATTGATTGGGCCTCATTCCAATTTGAATTGAATCGAATAGAAAACCAATTTGAATTGAATCGAATAGAAAACCAATTTGAATTGAATCGAATAGAAAACCAATTTGAATTGAATCGAACAGAAAACCAATTTGAATTGAATCGAATAGAAAACCAATTTGAATTGAATCGAATAGAAAACCAATTTGAATTGAATCGAATAGAAAACCAATTTGAATTGAATCGAATAGAAAACCAATTTGAATTGAATTGAAAAGAAATTGAATTCGAATCGAATTAAAATCGATTTGAATTGAAATCAAATACAAATGAAAGTAAAAAGAATTTATAATAGAAAATTCAATTTTGATTTGAATTGAAATGGAAGTTGAAATGTTTTTGAAACGAATTTAAAACTATTTATAAAATTCATTTTAAATAGAAATCGATGAAATATATATTATATATATTATATATATAATATAATGTCCTGAATAGAACGCGCCGCCCTGCGGCAGTTCGCGAATTTCGACCATTAACTTCGAATTGACGTTGCGGGAGATCCGACCGTCGGATTCTCCTAAAACCGGAACCGTTGGGTTTGTATCGAAAAGATCTTTCTAACGAATATTAGAAATTCAAAATCTAAAGATTGGATTTGGAGATACGTCCAAATCAAATTTGAAAAAGGTCGCTGTAAGTGCAGTTCGATGGCCATTAATGGAAATCGACTGTACGGGCCTTGATAAAATTATTAAAAATAGTAATAATTCGTGTAAAGTCATAAGAAATGATTTGGGAAAAATTGTGATGAAAAACTCCCTATTTAAAAAGATAAAAATAGATTTTTATCGAAATGAACTAGTTTTGAACTAAAATTAAAGCCCAATTATTTTTAAATAAATATTTTGGATTTGAAATGGGTTTTAAATAGAATCGATTAGTGGGTTTATCGTGAAGGGTGTTTTAAATGACACTTGTTCTTTAACCCAAAAATAAATAGAATGTGATTTGGGTTTATCGTGAACTGTGTTTTAAATGACATTAGTTCTTTAACCCAGTGAAAGGAGTATTAATGAATCTGCAATTAGATTGAAATGTGAATTGATAATTTAAATTATCAAATTTATAAAGTGAGCGAGAATGGAGTATCACCAGTTTTGCTCCAAAGCGGTAGTTAAATATTTAATTAGATTTAAACGTGAAATGGTAATTAATTTTACCGATAACACCATAGTATTAGATATGGAGTATTACCAGTTTTGCTTAATGGGATGAATAGGTTGGGATTAGGAAATAAAATTAATAATTACTCCGATGTGATTCGCTAATCTAGACTATTTTGGAAAACCATAATTTGGTTTGAAATGACATCCAAAGGAAGATTAAAGGATAAATTTTAAAGAATTTATCTTGGATAAAATTAATGGGAACCTTTCCCTAAGAATGTGAAATTTAGAAACTAGCTGTAGGTTAGTTAAGAAGAATGGTTTCCTGGGTATTGATCTAATGTTGGTTTCGGCCTTCGGGGTTAATATTCGGGAAATTGTTCTCTTGCTAATTTGCGGTTAGTGACTGCTGAATTGGAATGAGGCGTATGCTGTGTTTGTGTAACGTTTGTTTTTAATATACGCGGGTTGTTCGGAAAGGCCGGGTTTATACCCATTCTGAATAACCGATTCGACCGTATGTCGAAGATGAAGACGGTGGTTGAAGACCAGAAGTCTTCACATCGTTTGGATAATTACCGATGATCCTGATTGGGCTGTACACCCAAGAGGATGGAAATAGTTGGTGGTCGTCCATACGTACTTGGAGATCGATGGATATGCGAGGAAAGTGCCTCCGGTTTCATTCAGATCCAGAACGAACTTGTAAATGGATTGTGTGTCTGATGTTGGATTTTATTCTTTGTTGATTGATTTCTGTTAAATATATATCTGTTTGGCGGCGGAGAATTTATTCTCTTGCTTAACGCCCTTCTCTGAGACGTACGAGCTTAGAGGTTATATATCGATAGATATCAATCGCATGGCATGAATTGCCTGTGTGGCACGCTGAGTTGCAGGGATCAAGGCTTTTGTTGAAAAGCAAAGTCTTGTGGTTGATGATCAAAGCACGGCCTACGTGGCAGCTTTGTGTATAGCATGGATTCGCGAGCCTCACACCTCGGTATGAGTCAAAAAGGGGATACGGACCGCTGGGAGGACACGACGTTTCTTTCTAGCTTTGGTGGTGTCAGTGACTTACCGTCCCTGACATTTATATACTTTTCACCTTTGTGGTTGTTGGAACGAGGCGCCTCGATTATAGGTCTGTAAGGACCGGGAAACGTGTGTTCAGGAATTGCCAATCCTCAAACGTAAGAGAGGACCGACCCAGCCGAATCCAGGGTTACCCAGAGTGTGTAGTCCTGAGGCATTTGCTAGAATGTCTCGAAGCGGAGAGGAGCTTGCCCCTTGCCTCGACTCATGACGGAAATTCAATTTCCAATACGAGATATTTCGGCTTTATTTGTAGAGTCTAGTATGGCGACATAGTAGCGTGGGATGCTATGCCGTCTGTGATTGATATTTATGATTGAAATTGTTTTGACACTATACACTTATTATAGTATCAAATGATTTGTTTTAAACGTACCAAGCATGTTTGGATATTATAAGGGAAAACCCTATCCTCCGGCTTGCATTGCATTGTGTGATAGGACCTGGGTCTTATAATAGCTTCATTTTTCGAAAAAAGCATTGCGTTGTATTTTCTATGCACTGGTATTCTTGAGAGGAAACCAGTTCCGTGTTATACGGCGTGGTCCCTTGAATTACTATCTTTTAAAGTAAAGTTTTAAATAATTGTTTTAGTTCTCACACCAGTCACATGACTGACCTGGAGTTTATTGTTTTAACCTAAACTATAGGTGCCCTTATTTTCGACACGGGCAGCTAGTAGTTTTGGTTTTGCAGATTTATATTCACAGCGTCCTGATTTACAGCTGGAACGATGCTCGGAAAGCTCTGTATCCGTGTGTTACTTTCAGTTGTGTTTTGTATTTTTTTTCCGCTGCAATGTAATTTATTGTAATCTCTGATATTTATCGAATGTAATTTATTCATTTATACTCTGTATATTCTTGTATTTGATGGAATTGTTGTAATAGCAATGAAATGTTCTTCCGTCTGCGTTCTGTTTTGTCTTGTCCTCAAAGTAATTCGTTCTTTCTCATCTCTTCGGAGACCGGGGCAGTTCGGGTCGCTTCATTTGGTATCAGAGCTTTGGTTTACAGAGCTCGAGAACAAGACACATTAGAACCATACGAAAGAATTAATTAGAAATTTGATTAGTAATATCCAAATAGAATGACTCGTTAGAGATAGGATCAGTAGTATCCTAGAACGAGTGTGAAGAGTATATTTTCCAAATGAAAACAATTTTGTTTTGAAAATTTAAATCGTTTTATACGTATTTGAATATTTATTTACTTTGAATTTGGACAACCCGATATATAAAGATTTTGCATATACGCGTCATGAACGTATATTCGAAGTTTTAATATATTAGATAGATATAGAGTCACACTCTAGTCGCCTGGAGATGATTCTACTGATGACTATATAGCATCAGTAGTGTGTGTTCGAGTTTCGAAGGTGTGATTTTCTATATATTTCCATTAGATTGGTGTGAGAACCAAAACCAATATAACTAGATAGGTTTATTGTTGTGAATTGGCATCAAAAACAAGATTTTCAGTATATATATCAAAATTATGAATTTGAAACGTTAAATTCACTAATTGATTGATGTTTGTGTTGTTTGTTTATTTGTTTGATAATTTTGAACCATTATGCCTAATTGAACCTAATATTTAATTGCATTGTAAATTGGTCGCATTTGCTTGCATATACATATACTTACATTGAACAGGTCATAGCAAGGAGGCTAGAGCAGAGAATAAAATTTATTTGCCCGACAAATAGGTACATATTTACTATAATTTACTGTTTTGTTTGGGTGATGATGATTTTATGAGCCTATTGGCTAGCCGCTTGGCTTTTTTTTTTTTTTTTTTTTTTGAGATCAGAAGGCCTATATGGCAATTTCGGGATTTTCCCGTGGCTCCCGGTGCATGGGATGTTATGGAGAAATTTTTTGAAAATTTAGGGTGTTAGCCAAATTTTTGAAGAATTTGAAAATTCTCAGAAACTGAAAAGTTGGAGAATGGAAGCCAGATCAAACGTAGAGCTGATTAATCAAACCACTTTCGGCTTCGTTCCTTTTCGGGGACGAAAAGTTTTAAGTGGGGGAGATTGTAATAACCCGGAAATTCTGAGCCAGTTTAAAATTTTTACTATGGCAATTTTAACGAATTTTGAACATTTAAAATAGATTATTTCAAATAATATCGATGAGAAATTTAATTTGAATATAATTCGAACGTATATATTATATACGTTGTCGTTAGAATATAAATAATCATATATAATTATATATAGAATTGAAAATGGCGCGGTAGTTCGATAATTCAATTTCAAACTTCAATTGAACATACTGGGTGCAAAACAATCCGGATTTTAGTGAAACCAAAAACATTAGGATCTATTAGAGAATATATTTCCAACGAATCCGAAAAATCAAGATTTCATAGCGGGGATCAAAAGATATGTCCAGTTGAAAATTATGAATAGTCGCTATGGAATTCAGGCCCTTAAAAATAGACATTTTGCAAATGACCTCGGATTTTGACGAAACCACTTTTATTGGATCCGGGATGTAAAATTATTGCTAGATTCCAAATTTCATAATTTTTCGAATCAATATGTGGGCGTGGCAAAGGAAAACGCGTTTTACCGGTTTTAGGTTATTTTAATCGACTGGAAATTGGCCATTTTTCAAACGGTCTCAGAATTCGGTGAAACTAGTTTTGTTAGGACCGTATCGTCAATACGAAGCTAGAAAATATTTTTCAAGAGTTTTTAGAGTTAGTATGTGACCCCAGTAAATTGAAATGCGTGTTCAAATTCAATATATAGAGTTATACGTTGATTTTGGTGAAAACTGATTGTAACGACCAAATCAGCCTACGATACATATCCCATTGTGTTCGGAATAGGGGTAATTAGCTATGGACGATAGGCGGTGGGCCTTGTTTCGAGGTCGTATGAAAAGTCAACTTCAATTGAATAAGAAAATAAAATAAATTATATATATATTAATTCCCTTTCCCTCTCTCATATCTCTCAGAAATAAAAAAAAATTAAAACCCTAAATTGCCTGTCGCACCAATGCGCCGCCGCCGAGGCGCGACCTCCCCCTCCGACGTCGATGGCGGCGACCCCCCAAGCCCTTCCTCTTTCCTCCTCCCTTGCCTCTCACCGCCTCGAAGACCACGCCCCACAGCCCAAACCCCTCACCTCCCCTAAACCCTACCGCAGCCCACCGCAGCACCCCTAACCTCGAGCGCACCACCGTAGAGACCCCCCAGCCCCTCCACGCCCCTGAAGCCCCGATGCGCCACCACCCTCGACAACAGCTCGCGTCCAAACCCCCCCCCTTCGCAGAAAATCCAGGTCGAGGTGAGTTTTATAATCCTTTTTATTTGATTTTAAAACTGAAAAAAAAAGAGATTTTAAAACTGAAAAAAAACATAGATTTTAAAACTGATTTTTATTTAGTTTAAAGTTTTGATTTTTATTTTCAGTTTTAATTGATTATAGAGAAATCGGATCTTTGTATATTATATAAGGTTAAAGTTTATAATTTCTATCATAAGGAAGGCGACATTTTTATGGTATAAAGGTGGGATTTTTATAGAACAAAAAAGATTAGATTTTTTAAAATAGAACAGATTATATTTTTAAAATAGAAAGGATTAGATTATTAAAATAGAAAAGATTAGATTTTTAAAATAGTAAAGATTAGATTTTTGAAATTTGAAAAGGCGAAATCTTTATCTATATAGTAGCGTTGTAAAAATATAATTTTTATCTATATAGCATCGAAGTAAAAATAGAATTTTTATCTATATAGCATCGAAGTAAAAATAGAATTTTTATCTATATAGCAGCGAAGTAAAAATTCGATTTTTATATATTGAATAGCGAAGTAAAAATACGATTTTTATATATTGAATAGCAAAGTAAAAATTCGATTTTTATATATGTAGTGGCTACGGGCAACGAAGAAGACAAAAATGCGAGAACGATAGTGATTTCTATAAATGAAGTGTCGAGATGATTGGAATAGCTTTGGTGAGAATTTCTCACTCTTCAATTTCTTTTCTAGTTATATATATATACACTAGGATGTAGACGGTGCTTAGTAGCACCAGACACAATCGTCCACAGCCCATGGACTTGTTTGTTTGGTTGTGTAGTTGGATAGATTATTTGATTTGAACTTGATTGTTTAGTGAAATGGAATGGATTGATTGATATGTGTATGGCGTGGGCCATCACTAGACCGGGGATAAGGCTAGGCCTTGTCCCGTTTCTGGTATCGTGTCGTTATGCCGCCGAAATTTTCTAAAATAAGTTAGAAAAATAAAGATATCATTTTATTTAATAAATGAACTGAATAGAATATTTTCATAGGTTGAATAAAATGTTTTATCGTTAAAAATATAATTTTTAACGTGAATGTGAATAAATAAATATTCATTTACAAACCAAGCGGTTTGTTTATGTACACCTATTTGAAGGACATTGATTGGGACGATAAATTTTACACATCGCCCAACTGCACAAATAAAATCTGTGTTTGATTGTTTGAAACCCCACGTGGGTATTGGGATAAAATACAATATACACTAATCCCAATAATTAGTTATATGTCGATCGATTGATTGACAGGCTGTTGTAAGCGTTAGATATCTATATTTGATGCTTATACAGTGTAGTGCACTTTGGATGATGGTTGATTATTTATCGTTGCTATTATATACATGTGTTGTATGGAATCCATATAGTTAACGCTATATGGTAATTGATTGGGCCTCATTCCAATTTGAATCGAATCGAATCGAATAGAAAACCAATTTGAATTGAATCGAATAGAAAACCAATTTGAATTGAATCGAATAGAAAACCAATTTGAATTGAATCGAATAGAAAACCAATTTGAATTGAATTGAAAAGAAATCGAATTCGAATCGAATTAAAATCGATTTGAATTGAAATCAAAAAGAAATGAAAGTAAAAAGATTTTATAATAGAAAATTTAATTTTGATTTGAATTGAAATGGAAGTTGAAATGTTTTTGAAATGAATTTAAAACTATTTATAAAATTCATTTTAAATAGAAATCGACAAAATATATATTATATATATAATATAATGGCCTGAATAGAAAGCGCCGCGCTGCGGCAGTTCGCGAATTTCGACCATTAACTTCGAATTGACGTTGCGGGAGATCCGACCATCGGATTCTCCTAAAACCGGAACCGTTGGGTTCGCATGGAAAAGAGCTTTCTAACGAATATTAGAAATTCAAAATATAACAGTTGGATTTGGAGATACGTCCAAATCAAATTTGAAAAAGGTCGTTGTAAGTGCAGTTCGATGGCCGTTAATGGAAATCGACTGTACGGGCCTTGATAAAATTATTAAAAATAGTAATAATTCGTGTAAAATCAAAAGAAATGATTTGGGAAAAACTGGGATGAAAAACTCCCTATTTAAAAAGATAAAAATAGATTTTTATCGAAATGAACTAGTTTTGAACTAAAATTAAAGCCCAATTATTTTTAAATAAATAAATTGGATTTGAAATGGGTTTTAAATAGAATCGATTAGTGGGTTTATCATGAAGGGTGTTTTAAATGACACTTGTTCTTTAACCCGATAATAAATAGAATGTGATTTGGGTTTATCGTGAACTGTGTTTTAAATGACATTAGTTCTTTAACCCAGTGAAAGGAGTTTTAATGAATCCGCAATTAGATTGAAATGTGAATTGATAATTTAAATTATCAAATTTAGAAAGTGAGCGAGAATGGAGTATCACCAGTTTTGCTCCAAAGCGATAGTTAAATCTTTAATTAGATTTGAACGTGAAATGGTAATTAATTTTACCGATAACACCATAGTATTAGATATGGAGTATTACCAGTTTTGCTTCATGGGATGAATAGGTTGGGATTGGGAAATAAAATAAATAATTACTCCGATGAGATTCACTAATCTCGACTAGTTTGGAAAACCATAATTTGGTTTGAAATGACATCCAAAGGAAGATTAAAGGATAAATTTTAAAGAATTTATCTTGGATAAAATTAATGGGAACCTTTCCCTAAGAATGTGAAATTTAGAAACTAGCTGTAGGTTAGTTAAGAAGAATGGTTTCCTGGGTATTGATCTGATGTTGGTTTCGGCCTTCGGGGTTAATATTTGGGAAATTGTTCTCTTGCTAATTTGCGGTTAGTGAGTGCTGAATTGGAATGAGGCGTATGCTATGTTTGTGTAACGTTTGTTTTTAATATACGCGGGTTGTTCGGAAAGGCCGGGTTTATACCCATTCTGAATAACCGATTCGACGATATGTCGAAGGTGAAGACGGTGGTTGAAGACCGGAAGTCTTCACATCATTTGGATAATTACTGATGATCCTGATTGGGCTGTACACCTAAGAGGATGGAAATAGTTGGTGGTCGTCCAGACGTACTTGGAGATCGATGGATATGCGAGGAAAGTGCCTCCGGTTTCGTTCAGACCCAGAACTAACATGTAAATGGATTGTGTGTCTGACGTTGGATTTTATTCTGTGTTGATTGATTTCTGTTAAATATATATCTGTTTGGCGGCGGAGAATTTATTCTCTTGCTTAACGCCCTTCTCTGAGACGTACGAGCTTAGAGGTTATAAATCGATAGATATCAATCGCATGGCATGAATTGCCTGTGTGGCACGCTGAGTTGCAGGGATCAAGGCGTTTGTTGAAAAGCAAAGTCTTGTGGTTGATGATCAAAGCACGGCCTACGTAGCAGCTTTGTGTATAGCGTCGATTCACGAGCCTCACACCTCGGTATGAGTCAAAAACGGGATACGGACCGCTGGGAGGACACGACGTTTCTTTCTAGCTTTGGTGGTGTCAGTGACTTACCGTCCCTGACATTTATATACTTTTCACCTTTGTGGTTGTTGGAACGAGGCGCCTCGATTATAGGTCTGTAAGGATCGGAAAACGTGTGTTCAGGAATTGCTAATCCTCAAACGTAAGGGAGGACCGGCCCAGCCGAATCCAGGGTTACCCAGAGTGTGTAGTCCTGAGGCATTTGCTAGAATGTCTCGAAGCGGAGAGGAGCTTGCCCCTTGCCTCGACTCATGACGGAAATTCAATTTCCAATACGAGATATTTCGGCTTTATTTGTAGAGCCTAGTATGGCGACATAGTAGCATGGGATGCTATGCCGTCTATGATTGATATTTATGATTGAAATTGTTTTGACACTATACACTTATTATAGTATCAAATGAATTGTTTTAAACGTACCAAGCATGTTTGGCTATTATAAAGGAAAACCCTATCCTCCGGCTTACGTTGCATTGTGTGATGGGACCTGGGTCTTATAATAGCTTCATTTTTCGAAAAAGCATTGCGTTGTATTTTCTATGCACTGGTATTCTTGGGAGGAAACCCGTTCCGTGTTATTCGACGTGGTCCCTTGAATTACTATCTTTTAAAGTAAAGTTTTAAATAACTGTTTTAGTTCTCACACCAGTCACATGACTGACCTGGAGTTTATTGTTTTAACCTAAACTCTGGGTGCCCTTATTTTCGACACGGACAGCTAGTAGTTTTGGTTTTGCAGATTTATATTCACAGGGTCCTGATTTACAGCTGGAACGATGCTCGGAAAGCTATGATCCGTGTGTTACTTTCAGTTGTGTTTTGTATTATTTTTCCATTGCAATGTAATTTATTGGAATCTCTGATATTTATCGAATGTAATTTATTCATTTATACTCTATATATTCTTGTATCTGATGGAATTGTTGTAAAAGCAATGAAATGTTCTTCCGTTTGCGTTCTGTTTTGTCTTGTCCTCACAGTAATTCGTTCTTTCTCATCTCTTCGGAGACCGGGGAAGTTCGGGTCGCTTCACAAATACTCAACCAATACCGGCCATTGGTTTAAACTAAACAGATGTTGAATTTTCAGTCAATAATCAACAATCAAATCAATCACCCAATCATGACAGTTCACATATGATAATATGAAAATAAATGATCTATTTGTGGAATCCCGTTGGATCCCTCCAACCTGTTCTTCCCTGTATTCAAATTGGTTATCATAAATTAGATTATTCAATTCCATTTAACTGGTAATTTCTATAACCGCAAATAACGACCACTTAACATCAATCAATAAGCAAAACAATTTGAACAATTAAAAACGTTTATAAATAAACGTGACCAATAAGGTAAGTTACCTTTATTGGAACCAATCGTTAGAATAACGATTTGGTATTTTACTAAAATTAAACGATGGTTTAATTTCATCAGTTAAATCACTAAATAGATATATAACTAGCAAACAGTCAACCATAGCAAACAGAGCACACAAAATAAAAACCCAATTTATATAAAATATAAATGGAGAGAACTGAGTGAGTTTAACTCACCTTGATTTGGTTCTATTGTTAAATCAGTTTTTTTTTTTCAGTTAAATTAAACAGTTTTAATTTAACTGAAAAATCCAGCTGCTTCCTACCCTGTCTGGTTCCTTCCCGTTGCGTAGTACTCGTTGACGCGGTTCCGATATTTTCTATTTCATCACATTCTGATCACGTATATATTCAGAATAAATGTTCTAAGTTTATTCACAAATTTAAATTAATTAAATCTTAAATTTAATTAAACTTTGGGCCTTACTTATTTGTCCAGCCCATCGCCATTTGAAACCCGCATCTAAACCTCCCTATCCACTTAAAACCATCAGAAACCCTCTTCCCGTTTACAACCTTCCGCCACCACAAAAAAAAACCGAAAATCCACTTCCATGCCGCTCTCTCTCTTTCATCCCTCGTTGCTTTAGTGAAATCGAACCCTTCTCTATGCAACCACGCTTCCGTCATCTCCTGGCCTTCCTATCTCTGTCGCTCCGCCTAACTTCCTCGAGCAACCCCTCGTGAAACACTAAGTCCTAAATTTCTAGAAATTAACGAGCTCCACACCTACTGCTACTTCAGAAAATTCAGATCAAGGCTCCCATATGAAGATTTGCCGAACTCGTGTTCTTCCAGTTCAAGCAAACACGCACAGATAAGTAATTTTTGTGGTTATAAATTCCTGTATCTAATTTGGTTTCAATCGTTCGAACATGCTTTCTGGTTCGGTCTGTTTTCCATTCTGGACTCTGGAACCATGTGTATTTATAATGGTGGATGATCCAGATAGGATCCTTTTCAAAATCGAATGATAATCTCATAGGTTAGGTTTAGCTGTATTTTCTTAGGTGTTGTTTTCTATTCGTTTCAGCTATAGGATTTAACTGTTGGTGATGGAAACTAGTTTTCTGCGTGATGTTTGACATGGAAGGGTGCAGATTTGTGTTGGATTTAATGTACTGCTTCTGATCAGTCATATCTAAATCGAGCTGTTCCAAGTATTTTAGGTACAGTTATGAATTGTTTTATCAAATCAAAGATTTGAACTGATGTAGGATAGAATGGTTTTGAAATTAGCTGTTTGTATGAAGATATCCTGTTTCGATTGTCTGTAAATCTGTGGTATAGATTCGTATTTTTTTTCTGTTTGAATTGTCTTGTACATACCCTGTTCATCTGGTAAGCTATTGAATTTTTAATTTCGATTGCAGATTCGAACTGTGATACCATATGAAATGCAAAACAGTTTGTACATGAGATTATATGTGTATATATATAGCTTCTCCGATTTTGAAGATTTGATGGTATAAATTATATATTTTTTTAACTATTTGTCTTGGTGGATTTGGATGTATCAGTTCCTCTAGCTTCTATAGCTATGTAATTCACTGTTTTCTTTGGCTCCTTTTTCTGTTTTAGATTATTATTTTATCAATTTTCTGTTCGTATGGTAAGTGTATTTAAAAGATTTCCTTGCAAAATCAAAGCATAACCGTGTATTGTGTACTGTTTTATAGCTGAAGTATTCACTATTTTCTAGAGTTGTCATTTCATTGTTGTTGTGGAGAAAATTTCGTACTATTTCTCATTGAAAGAAAAAGATATATTTGTTGTACCTGAATTCGAATGAGTTGTGTTAGCTATTGATTTGCACGTACAGACAATCCTATATGAATATGTTGTTTCCTTAGCATTAAAGATATATATAGTGTATGTTGTACATAAGCCTTAGATTTGGTTATTATTTTAAATCTCACATAATGTCAATAAAAAAAAACTTCAAATATTAGTGAGAATAAATTAATATTATCCTATCCATTGAAATAAACAACTTCAATTTTAATCAGTATAAAATTTGAAACTTAACATTTAAAAATTCTGGGTTTAAATGGTTTCTCATTTACAAAAGAACAAATCCTTTTCTACTTAATAATAAATCGTTATAATTTAAAAACGATTCCATAGCGACTATTTGGAAATTTGAATTGGACATATCTTACAATCTATATGATGAAATCTTGATCTTTCTCTTTCATTAGAAAATCATAACCAAATAGATTTCAACATTTCTTGTTTTACAGAATTCCGACTTAGAATGGATTCTGTATATTCAATTGAAGTTCAAATCTCCATATTACGAATTGCAGCGCCATTTGGAGCTCGTTTTATAATATATAAAAATTATAGCGTTCAAACTTCGTTTAAAATACGAATTCAATATAGAAATCCATTAATATCCCAAATAAAATATTTAAAATAACTAAATTAAATTAAATATTCAACTGCCAAAAATACGGGACGTTACACGTGTTTTAGCAAAAAGAAGACATCGTTTTTTTCATTTCGAAGATGAGTCAAGTTCGTAAATAAAGAAAGGGAGGGTTTGCCTGGGTTAAAATGAGTATGACGTGGATGGGAATTTGAGAAGATTAAGGAAGTCTTTTGTTTTGATATTCAATGTTGGTAATAACAGTTTAAGCATTAATTTAGGTGATTTATACATATAGTTAATTGAACTTTAATTTATTTAATTAAGAACGTATAGTTGTAATATTAATAACTTTGTATTATATTATCATAATCGAATCAAACTAGATTTGAGCTGGAATCGTATCGTCGAGTACAACGCAATGGAGCTGCTTCGGTCAACAATGGAAGCTATCGAGTTTTTTGATAAAATTAAGCGTGTGTTTAAATTTATTAAAACAACTTGTTTTAATTGACAAATGAAATCAATGTGAGTTATTCTCACTCAGTTTTCCCACTTATAATTATCATAAGCGGGTTTTATTATTTATGTGCTACCTTTGCTAATTTTTGATTGATTGATGATTGTTTATTAAATATTTTTTTATGTTGTTTGAATTAAACGGTTGTTTAATTTAAGTGAAATGAAATCGTTATTTTTAACTATTATTTCCAATTGAGGTAACTTACCTTGTTCATTATGTTTATAATAATATAAACATATTAGATTTAATAATTGGATGTTTAAAATATTGTTGTTGGTTGACCATTAATTACTCATGATATTATATTGTATGTTGAATGCTGAATATATGATGTAGGAAATTCTTCACTGATATTGATAACGTTTATCAATATGATTTGTTATGTTTAATTTGACGTGAAATTTGATTATAATTCACGGGTTGGGTACAAAGTAGACATTGCCTCATCAAGTACCATTGATTTGTAGTAAAAAGATTTTTAGAATCAATTCTAAAATTGATTCTGAATTGTTTTCAAAGTTTCATATGAATCAAAATACAATGTTCGACTTTAAAGTAAACAAATATTTACATAATTTTATAAGTGATTATAAAATGATTTTTATAAAACAAATTCTTACGTTTTATAAGCAGATGTGTAGGAATTTACGTAATGATGGATAACTAGAATGGATTGTTTTAAAAAACAATTTAAAATGGGATTATATTGAATTCATTATTATTTATTTAATAATAATCAGAGTAAATGAGATTATTTAAATTAATTATATTATTAATTAATTTAAATTGAAGAGACTGGTGGGAATTAATCAACAAGCTAATCATGTTTAAAAGTTGAACAAGTCAACCGTGTTAACTAAATTTGATTACTGGGTTGATTTATTAATTTAATGGAGGTGGTTAATGATGAAGTAAACCATTTTCATTGATTGTTGAAAATGAATTACTATTTATTGATAGTAATCAATGTAAAATGGATAATTTAAATTAGTTATATTATTAATTATTTTAAACAGAAGGACTAACTGAATTGATCAGTATTTGTAATAATTAAAGTAAATAGGATTATTTAAAGTAGTTATATTATTAATTAATGATTAATTGAGATTTGAGTAACGAATGAACCATGTTGGTTTGACTAAGTCAACGGGTTTAACTAAATGTGATTATTAAGTTAGTTGTTATAAGTGAATTTAATGGAGACTGCCAATGATAAAGTAAACCATTTTTATTCGAAAAATGTTGAGATTTGCTTATTATTTAATAATAATCAAGGTGGTGAATTAAAAGTTAAATAATGGTGGTTGGTAAAACCATTATCCTGTTTATTTTTAAAAGATATCTTAAGCGAATTGATATTAATATTAAAATAAGATAAGTTCTAAATTGAAATTTAAAGTGAATAATTACTAGAATTCTATTGAATTGGATTTATAAAATCCAAGGTTGGACGAAGTGTTAAAACCCATGTTTATTGGCTACTTGAAGATGATTTCAGTTATTGAAATAAATTAATAAAGTTATAAAACTTTAAACAGTTCATGAAATGAATGGAAGAATAGAAGTATGAAATATGAATTGGAAATTGGAATAGAATTCCAAATTTAAATTAAATGGTTAGACAAGTTAAGAAGTCGATCTAAAATCGCATATCTAAAGAAGATATGAAGTTTTTATTAAGGTGAAACTAAAATAGATTTGAAATAAGTTTAAAGGATTTTAAAATGTTGAAATAGATTAATGGAATAAGAAATGTATGGGAATTAATTCTAAAAGAAATTGAAAAGCGTAATAAAGGAATGTTATTGCAAGGTTGTTTATAAATATATGAAATGTGATAAAATGGTTTACATGAATAAGATCAACGAGTAAATAGAATATAAATACTTTGCGTAAATTCGAGGAATGAGACGAATGTCTAATAAATTGGATTTTTTAAGTCATGATTGCAAAAAAAAGTTACAAATGGAAATTCATATAAACCGAATTATACGGGGACAGTTATGGATATGTTTTATCTAAATAAAGGAATTTGTCGAACTGAGTTAAATATTGATAAATGGTTAAGGATTTTATAAATGTAAGATTAAGGATTTTATAAATGAAATGTTAATGATTTTGTGAATTAAAGGATGAATGGTTTTGTAAATGGAATATGTAATATTTATTTAAAAAGGTTGAGTTGAATTATAATTAATTTTATGAAATGATATTTAAATAAAAGGGGAAATGATTTGTGAGATTATAAAGCAATATAATTGTATAAATGGCAAAAAGCGATTATGATGTGTTTTTCTAAGAAATTGGAACTTGTCATACGTTGGTTGAGTTGAGTAACTTTAGAGGTGTCAATCTGATGTTGGTTTGTACCTTCGAGATTGTATACTTGGAGATTTATTCACTTACAATTTACAATAAGGTGCTAATAGAGTGGAAGTGAAATGATAATCTAATATTCTTATATTAAATAAGAAAAGTGAAATGTTTTCCAAATATTGGGCAATATAGAATTTTAATTAATGATGAGTTAATTAAAGAGCCTAAGTGATATTGGATATTAAATCAGTGAATTCATTTTATTTTTACAGATGAATGTTTGTTTATTTGATAGTTAAATAACTGACTATCAATTCTGGCTTATACGATTATTGGTACTGAAAAATTGGGATCGAATTTATATTCGAAATCCATTCCGACCAATAAATACGAATTCTTGGTAGATGCTAATCAAGATGGAGCAATTGAAGACCATAAATCTTCATGAGTAGGGGAGCTATAATTGAATTTCTCTAACGGATCATTGGAGATATTTCAATCGTGATTTTATAGCGACCTGAACTTCCCGGCTGACCTAAACCGAACAAGAAGGCGGACCACTTTGAGAACAAGACTCATCAGAATGTAAACGTGAGAACATTTCATTGCTATTACAACAACTTACATCAGAGTACAAGATATCAGAGTACAAATAAATAATTACAGTGGAAAAACATCAAAGATTTAAATTACAAAACAACGAAAAATATAATACATGAATAAAATGTGCAGCAGAAAACATCAACTACCACAACTGAAAGAAATACACGGATACCAAGCATTCCAAATATAGCTCCAGTTATAATCTAGGATCTTGTGAAAAGAAATGTTTGCAAAAACCAAAACTACTAGCTGCCCATGTGGAAAATATGGGCACCCAGAGTTTAGGTGAAAACAATAAACTCCAAGTCAGTCATGGCACTGGTGTGAGAACAAAAACATTTATAGCTTTATTTAATGTTAGGTAAATCACGATGTATAACACAGAACGGGTTTATCCCCAAAGAATACCATAAAACAAACAACACAATGCTAATAGGAAAAAATGAATCTATTATAAGACTCAGGTCCCATCACACAATGCAACATAAGCCAGAGGATAGAGTTTTACCTTATAATAGCCAAACATGCTTGATACACACAAATTTTCTTTTATTATTATTATAAGTGTAGAAACCAACTTCAAATATAAATGTATCAATCATAGGCGGCATAGATACCATATATTATGTCGCTATATAGGTTTATAACTGTAAAGTAGCGTATTGTAAATTGGGTTTCCATCTATGAACTAAGGCGAGGGATCTTCCTCACCGATTTTGAGACACACTAGCACATGCCTTAGGATCACACCTCTGGGAAACCCTTGGATCTTCAGGGACGGTCAGCCATTACTGATTAGTTATACCATAAACAATACGTTAGCCGAATCTATCGAACCTGTCACAAGGTCCGTATGTCGACCAAATCAAGGGCCTTTTAGTCTGTCCAGATCAAATCCGAGGTACCTCACTTTCCATCATAATCTGACATCCACATAAGTAAAATGTCTAGGCTCCATACCATGATATCACTCGTAGCTAGAAACTAACGTATGTCCATTTCCCTACAGTCTCTATCTCGTTTTTGGTTTGCACTGGGGTGTGAGGTTCGCGAATTAACGCTATACAAAGCTGTGATATTCAAAGTTGTGTTTTGATCATTAACCAAAAACCCCTGCTTTTCAACAAAAGCTTTGATCCATGCAACTCAGCATGCCACATTGCAAATCCATACCATTGATTTCTACCAATATATAACTTCTAAGCCCGTATGTCTCAGAGAAAGGTGTTAAGAAAGAGAATAAATTCCCTACCACCAAATAGATATATATTCAGTAGAGATCAACAAACACAACGTGATAAACTACGTCAGACATACAATCCATTTACAAGTTTGTTTTGGGTTTGTAAGAAACTAGAGGCACCTTATTCCCCGTCGCATATGTCCGATACAGGAGAGATGCCCTCGCATATCCAGTCGATCTCCAAGTACGTCTGGACGATCACCACTTACTACCTTCTCTTGGGTGTACAGCCCATTCAAGACACCATTAATCATCTAAACAATGTAAAGACCTCCGTCTTCAGACACCGTCTTCAAACCTTCAACTTTTAGTCGTCGTATCAGTGATTCGAAATGGGTAAAACCCAGTCTTTCCAAATAACTCGTGTATTTTGTAATCAATTAATATAAAAACACATCATACACCTCATTCCAATCCATAATATTCTTATATTCAAATATTCTTATTATTGGGAATTATTCCTACAAATTTTATCAAAGATTTATTTCATTTAAACCTCTTCTTTAAATTTACACTTTAGAAACCATTTCAAAAGTTTTGTATTATCTCTATACAACTAAACCAAATTAAGTTTTGTCAACTAGTTGGGATTAATGAGCCTTACTGAAGTAATCATTCATTTTATTATTCCAATCCAAACCTATTCATCCCATGTAGCAAAATTGGTAGTAATCCAAATCTAACACCTATTGGGTTATCGGTAAATTTAATTACCATTTAACGTTCAAATCTAATTAAAGATTTAACTATCGCATGGAGTAAAACTAGTGGCACTCCATTCTCGAACACTGTAAATTAAATTGCCTTATTCACATTTCAATTTAATTGAAGATTCATTAAAACTCCACTTAGTTTTAATCTTCAAAAGTCATAACTTAATGATTATTCAATTTTAGGAAATTAATCCTATCTTTAACTAGGTTAAAGAACAAATGTCGCTTAAAACGCAGTTCACGATAAACCTAAATCATCTTCCTTTAAAATGGAACTTTCACGGAAACTCAATCAAATGCAATGGATGTAAATTTCCATATCAAACTAATACTATAAGTGGAATAACGACAAAGCCTTTTAAATTCCATAAATAGTAACAGTCTTCCTTCACAGAAGTTCATCTCGATTATTAATAAATCGAATTCCACTCATTTCCAATTTAATATTTTAAATTGGAAAGCTTTATTTAGGAAAATCCAATTAAGTATTAATCAAAAGATTTATAAATTCCAAATCATATCTTCACTGTTACTTGGGTTTAAGAACCAATGTCATTTAAAACATCGTTCACAATGGACCCAAAATCAGCTTCCATTTAATTCTAATTATATTTATAAATTGGAAAATTTCATTAATCTTAATTAAAGCTTTATTCCTTTCTCAACCGGGTTTAAGAACAATGTTATTTAAGAAACCATTAACGAAAAACCCAAAATTCAATTTAATATTAAATACAAGGCTCTGAATAAAAATCATATCGGCTTATATTCAATATCAAATTCTGAAACCAATAGATATCATATTGGGAATCACGATATCTATATCTTCCAAATTCCTCAACGATATTCGTATAATCACATAATCCAATATCGAAATATCTGAAGATAATTTTCATTCTAATTTATACATTGGAAAATTATGTTTATATGAAAACCATTTCAATTTTTATCAGTTCTTTATTCGAGTTATTAACTAGTTCATTCAGATAAAATTATCTTTATCTTTTCAAACATGGAGTATTTCACACAAAATATTTCCAAATCATTTATTATGATTTTACATAATTTATTCACATTTTTAATAATTTTATTAAGGCACTTAAAGTTGGTTTCCAATATTGGCCACTGAACTGCTTCCATAACGACCTTTTTCAAAACTGATTTGAACATATCTTAAATTCTAACCGTTAGATTCCAAATCCCTTATCATCATTTGAAAGATTTTTTGATACGAACCGAACGTTTCCAGTTTTAGGAGAATCCGATGATAGGATCTCCCGTTACGTCCATTCAAAGTTAATGGTTGAAATTCGCGAATGGTCGCTGCACGAAACATTCTGTTCAAATCATTTAAATATATATAATATATTTCGTCGATTTGCATTCAAAACGTATTTTATAAAACGTTTATAAATTCATTTTAAAAAGGATTCCAACTTCCGTTTCAATTTTAAATCAAAATTGAATCTTCCATATCATATAATATTAAAATGATAATATTTTCAAAATATCAGATTTTGAAATCAACTCTTTTCGATATTCATTATAAAATGAATAAAATTTACAGAAAATTCCGTTTGAGTTAAAGTGCCGCATATCTACTTAAATCGGCTTCATATTCATTTCAGTTATGAATATTTTAATATTTTTGTGTCCATCCAAAATCGGACATCAAAATCATATTTTGATTCTTCACTGAATAATATTTTAAATTATTCGTTATTTTTGAATTGGAATCAGACTCGATCAATTACCATATAATTTTATTTATTTGGATTCCATATATCTCATGTGTTCAAAAATAGTGATAAACAACTACTAAACATTCAATTCACATTCAGAGTGCAATTTACAATTGTATAAGCATTAAATAATTAAATAACGCTTACAACAGCCTGCCAATCAACCAGTTGGCATACAATTAAATCAAAGGGGGATGTGAATTAATTATCATTGACAAACACATGTGGGGTTTTCAACCCTCAAACAAATATTATGATTTGTATACTGGGGCGATGTGTAAAATTATCATCCCAATACCCGTGTGGGGCTTACATCACACTCCATTTGAACTTATCCATTATTTGGGAGACAGTGGGTAAATTGTCATCCCAGAGTAACTCATAATATAAACATTTTATTTATCAACATTTATAGTCACAGTTTAATAATGATAATATTAAAACTGTAAACATCCATTAATCACCAAACAACATTTCAATCAAAGGGAATCCAGATATATTCAGTTATAAAAATAAATAACTGTACATGAGAGAGTTCTCACTATTGGTTTCCACTCTGTCAGTCTTAAATTAAGGATTATTTTTATTCAAAATTAAACGAACATATAATTTAGCTCAAAATTCAACTTGTTCAATTTATATTCTGGTCAGGTCCATAATGTAGTGTTCGCTGTCATGATTCCAATACATCTGAAGTTGTCGAATTATGTATCCATTTGCACAAGATATGATAGTTCGAATATTAATCACATTATTAAAATTAATTAAAGTAATTAATAAAGTAACTACATTGCTTAACCCTAGATTAGCCTCATCCTTCTTCATCGTAACTGCTGGAACCAGAGAAACCTATTGTTCACAACCAAAAGCCACCTACGCGCGTCGCCGTGGTGCCCTAGACCACGATCCAACATGCGCACATCCACCGCCACGCCGCCATAACCTATCGCCCCGGTCAGCTCGAGGCTCGAATCCCTAGGTGCCACGAAAATCGAGTGCGACGGTAAGCACTTCTAGCACCAAATTCACAAAATATACTTTATTAAATTAGATCTTGACCATTGTTAAAGAGATCTCATTAAGTTTAACCATTCTCTAGTTGAAGGATTTTCAAATGGGTTAATAGATTGAGAGAAAATTGGGTGTGAAAATGGAGTAATATCGGCCATTGGAAAAGCTTGTGGAGGCGGGTTCAGAAAGACAAGGGGGATTAGGGTTTCTAAGATGTGTGTGTGTATATATATATATGTATATATATGTATGTACGTATGTATGTATGTATAATATTCTCTAATTGGTTACTTTTCACCCGAACTCCAAATGAATCCCAACGACTGTCGTTCCTCACTAAATACCCCCATTTCGAACACAATGGAATAAGTTTCATAAGCTAATTCGAATGTTTCGATCATCTTTTATCAAAATTAAAATATAAATTAATATAAAGTTCAATGTTAAATCAAATGTATATTTTAATTTACCAGGGCCACATACTGACTCCAAAAATTATGAAATTTAAGAGCTAGCTATGTTTTGACAATACAGTCCTAACAAAATTAATTTCGTCCAATTTGAAGACCATATGAAAAATGACCTTTTAACAAGATTATTAAATTCAACTGAATTTACAAAATGCGTTAAAGTTTACTACGCTTATGTATTAATTAAAATTGGCTTGAAATTTTAAAACCGATAATAATTTGACGTTCTAGATCCAATGAAATTAATTTAACCAAAAAATGAGGTCATTTGCAAAATGGTTATATTTAAGGGCTTAAATAATATTACAATATACATAAATTCCATAACGACTATTCTAAATTTTAATTTAGATATAACTTACAATTTAAAAAGTAAAATCTCAATTTCTTACAATCGTTAGAAAGATAAAGTTAATCAGATCCTAACGTTTCTTGTTTCATCAAATTCTGGCTTATAATGAATTATGTATATTCATTTAAAGTTTAAAACTTAAATCTTAAACTACCGCACAATTATGAACTTGTTTTAATTAAATTTTAAATTTATACGTTCAAACATCGATTTAAATAAATTTTAAATCATTAATTCTAAAAATAAATCATTAAAAATATTAAATTTCTATGAAAATCATTTAGAAATAAGTTTTAAATTGTTTTGAAAATTCCGGGTTGTTACAGATTCTGTCGCGGTTGAAATCTATTGATTGCAAGGAATACTCGCTACTGATACATGGGGTGATTCCTATATTGGATGCAGTAGGAGAGTACCTTCAGTTCATTCTATTCCTGGATGACTTGTGTGGACGAATGTTTGACAGAGTATTTCCTAAAAACCACGTACGTTGATTTTTACGAATATAACAAGTTGATGGCAAAGATTGGCCCTTCTTTTACATCCGGAGTATATTTGTGGACATCAATTAGCGATTTGACGGATCTGACAATGTGGCATTCAAAGTGAATGATAGCCAGTTGTTCTAAAGGGTAAATTATAGCCTTAATCCTCATCAGCTGGGAAATGGTATAAAATCGGGTAGGTCGCAAGGCTATGTGGGTCGCACCCATTAGGGTATATCATTACCAGATCTGGAGAAATCAAATGCCTTTGGTTGTCCCTTTTGATTTTGTATGATTTCGGCAGTTGGATAGCCCCCAACTGTGGTGATGATATATTTGGTAGTCTCAAGCGAAATGAGGAGCCGGTCATGTTTAGCCTGGGTTGCAATATGTTTTTGTTGAACACCAATGTATTCATCTCCGGAGGTACATTATTGAAAAGGTGGTTGCCCATACCTTGACATGGAAATCCATTCACCAATAAGAGCCCATAGTTTTTGATTGTGTACTATGTATGTAAAGCATGAGATGCAAGCGTTCTGCTAAGTTGGTATTTATTTTTATTTAGACTCTATTATAATATCAAAAGAGATATGATTTAAAAAATATTTTAGGTTATCGTAAGGTAAAAACCGTCCGAATTTGTGTGTGGATTTTGTCTTATGGTTACCTTTTCTTTCAGAAAAGATTTATTAACTTTAAAATCAAGTTGGATGTTGTTTATAAACTTAGCGGGTTTCTCACTCTAGTTCACCAGATTGATCCGGCATTTGTAATGCTCGGGTTAGACCGAGTTTTACAGGTTCAGGTTTGGATGCTATGAATTTCAGAAGACATGCAGAAGGAGTTTAGATGTATTTAATTTTATTCTGTTGTGTGTCGTATATGAGGACAAGTTATTATAACTCTCTAGATGTGTTTATTGTAAGTTGTACTCTGAAAATTTGTAAGTTTTCAAGCTCTCAATAAAGATTATTTCTAGATTATATTTTGTTCCCCTGCAGTGTGAGACTCTGATCTGTGTTGTTTCTTTTTATTATTCTTCTATTCTAATATTTCTTTCTTTTCTCATCCTCTAACCTCTTTCTATTAAAGATTCATAATTTCGTGCAATTTGGGTTAGATGTGGGTTGTAATTCGTCGACTCAAAGGGTACGGATTTGTGGGCCTTTACCCTTGGTATCCGAGCAATGGTTTAGTGATAACCTTGGCTCTGTGGTGCAACTCGATAGAGATGGGGTTAGAAATACCCTAGATTGAGTTGAGCGTATATATGCAAGAGAGCGTATTTATAGATTTTTTATATACAAATGTTTTGTAATGTGTTATTTAATCAGTTCAAGTTGAACTGGTAATTGACATAATATTGTTTTGTAAAGCGGGTAAATGAAATAATTTTACCCAAACTATATTTTTATATAGAAAAAAAATAATTTTTATATTGGTTGTTGATTGATTTGAATGGAATTCAAATGAGATTGTAAGTGGTTTAATAAGACCATAAGAGAATTTTAAATATTGAATTTGTGAATAGAGGTTTAAATAAATGATTAGATAAATCAGAATTTAACTTTAACTAAGTTAAATAAATTTGAAAGGAAAATGGAATAATTTGGTTATATTGATTTTTGATTATTTGTTTATTGGATGATAAATTGGTTGAAAAATAAAATTCGTCATCAGTAGTTTGAATTGAAAGCTGACAAGATAAATTTTAGTATAATAAGCTTGAATTGAATTAAATATGAAGTGATAACTAGATGAGCTAACCATGTAACTGTTATTGGCATTGTAAGTTGAACTAAGTGCAAGATGGAAGAAAAAAGAGCAATTAATTCTTTGCTTGGTGATTAGAGTTTGGTTGCTCGACAAATACGTAAACCTTAAATATATTGATTTAGGTGATTGATTTTATAGAATGGAATTAAATATGAAGTGATAACTAGACGAGCTAACCATGTAACTGTTATTGGCATTGTATGTTGAACTAAGTGTAGGATGGAAGAAAAAAGAGTAATTAATGCTTTGCTTGGTGATTAGAGTTTGGTTTCCCGACAAATACGTAAACCTTAATTATAATTAATTAGGTGATTGATTTTATACCTCTGAGTTGGGTTGTCGCTTGGCTTTGTTTTCTTTTCATCGATGTGAGGCCTGGAGTGGCATTTGTAGTTGTTCAGATCAAGTCGCACAGAGGAGGTGCTGGTGAATTTTTTGTAAAATTTTGAAACCCAGAAATATTTTTGATAATATATTTATATAATTATTTTGAAGTAATTGGGTTGGAGCATTTTTCTTAAATTAGTAATTTCAGGGACGAAATTCTATTAAGGGGGAAAGACCGTAACGACCCGGATTTTTTGGCTATTCGAATTCAAATAATTAAAATTGTTTTAAATATTTTATTTGGATTATTTATGGATTTTTAATATCAAATTCATTATTTAAATGGAGATTGTATGTTTATATTTATATTTATATTAAAACGAAGTCGTAATGTCGCATCAGTTCATAAGATTGAGTTTTGAACTTCAATGGAATATTCAAAATCCATTTTAAGTCGGAATTCTATGAAAAAAGAAACGTTGGAATTTAATTGTTTATAATTTTCTAATGGAAGAGAAAAATTGAGATTTCAACTTTTATATTGTAAGTTGTGACCAATTCAAATGTTAAAATAGTCGTTATGAAAATTGTTTATAAACCATATTGTTTATTTAATAATTTAATAAGGAATTTCTATATATTTTAATATCGTTTAATTCGAAAATATTAATTTTGAGTTATAATTTGTAATAACCCTGAAATCCGAGCCAATTTAAAATTTTTATTTTGGCAATTTTAGTGAATTTTGAATATTTAAAATGAATTTTTTTAAATAATATCGACGAAGAAATTTAATTTGAATATAATTCGAACTTATATATTATATAGATCGTCGTTAGAATATAAATATTTATTTTAAATTATAAAAGGAATTGAAAATGGCGCGGTAGTTCGATAATTCGATTTCAAAATTCAAATGAATGTACAGGATTCAAAAAAATTGGATTTTAGTGAAACCAAAAATCTTTGAATCTAATTGATAATATCTTTCCAACAAATCCAAAAAATTGAAATTTCATAGCGGGGGTAAAAAGTTATATCCAGTTGAAAATTCAGAATAGTCGTTGTGGAATTTCGGCCCTTAAAAATGGCCATTTTGCAAACAACCTCGGTTTTCAATGAAACCACTTTTGTTGGATCCACGATGTCAAATTATTGCTAAGTTTCAAATTTCATAATTTTTCGAATCAATATGTGAGCGTGGCAAAGGAAAACGCGTTTAACCAGTTTTAGTTGATTTTAATCGACTGGAAAATGGCCATTTTTCAAACGGTCTCAGAATTTGACGAAATTAGTTTTGTTAGGACTGTATCGTCAATACGAAGTTAGAAATGATTTTTCGGGAATTTTTAGAGTTAATATGTGGCCCCGGTAAATTGAAATGTGCGTTCAAACTCAATATATAGAGTTATATTTTGATTTTGACGAAAACTGATCGAAACGATCGAATTGGCTCACGATACATATCCCATTATGTTCGGAATGTGGGTAATTAGCTAGGGACGAAAGTTGGTGGGCTCAATTTGGAGTTCGAATTTTAAAGCAACCTTTTAGAGAATAAATAAAATAATATATATAATTAAACTCCATCACCCCCCTCTCGTTTTCTTTTCAAAGTCAACCCAGGGGTTATAGTTCAAACCCGAAATCAGAAAAAGGAAAAAATAAACTAAACTAAATCACGATGCCGCCTGCTCCTCCAGCCACCCCGCCCACCGCCCACGAGCGCCGACCTTCTCCTCCGCCCTCTCCTTCTTCGGCTCGAGGATGCCCCCCCCCCCCAAGCCGCCCTAACCCCTTACACCACCAAAACCCGACGCTCAGGCCAATGCCCCGCCTCGCCGGCCACAGTCGCCACCCCCTCCGTCTCCCCGACCCCTTCTCTCCCCTCTCTACTCTCCCTTTCCCTCTATTTTGAACCCCGTGCCCTAATCCTTTGCTGGTCGCCGCCTGTGGGCCCAACATCGTGCGCCGCAGCCTCCCACCACCCCCGGCAACCACCTGCACTCCTTCTCCCCCTCCCCGACGAACCACGGTGAGTTTTTTTCCCGATTACAATCTATTTTATTTTATAAAAATCTTATTTTTAATAATGTGAAGTCTAAATTTCTATGAACAAAGTAGTTAGATTTCAATAACATGAAGATTAGATTTTAATTAGGCAAAGATACGATTTTTGTTCGTATAAAAATCTGATTTTTATTCGGTTGACAATATGATTTTTATATGATATGGTATATGTATGAAACAATGTAAAGGATGAGATTTTTAAACTATAAAAGGTTAGATTTTTATATAGTTAATCGAATAGAAAAGGTCGGATTTTTGTATATTGAACAGCAAAGTAAAAATTTGATTTTTATATATTGAACAGCAAAGTAAAAATTCGATTTTTATATATTGAATAGCAAAGTAAAAATTCGATTTTTATATATGTAGTGAATACGGATGACGAAAGTGACGAAAGGCGAGCACGGCGAAGATTTCTACATAAGAAGAGTCGTGGCGTTTGGTTTAGCTTTGGTGAGAACTTCTCACTTTTAATTTAATTTTCTAGTTAAAAATATATACTAGGATGCAGACGGTGTTTAGTAGCACCCGACACCCGTCGTCCAAAGACCATGGACGGCTTGTATGCTTGTTTGTTTGATTTTGATGTGTAGTTGATTGTGTGATGTGATGTGAAACGAAATAAAATATTTTATAGTGGAAAATATTCTATAGTTAAAAATATAATTTTTAACATGTATATAAAATAAATATTTATAAACAAATCGTACGATTTGTTTATATACGCACATTTGACTGATATTGATTGGGACGATAAATTTTACACATCGCCCAACTGCACAAATAAAATCTGTGTTTGATTGATTGAAACCCCACACGGGTATTGGGATGATATATGACATACACTAATCCCAATAATTAGTTGTATGTCAATCGATTGATTAACAGGCTGTTATAAGCGTTAAATATTTATATTTGATGCTTATACAGTGTAGAATGCACTTTGGATGATGGTTGATTATTCATAGTTGTTATTTTATACATGTGCTGTAGAAAATCCATATAATTAACATTATATGGTAATTGATTGGGCCTCATTCCAGTTTTGAACAGAAATATTTGAATAGGAATATTTGAAAAAGAAATATTTGAAAACGAATATTTGAAAATAGAAATATATGAAGTCGTGTTGATTAGATTGACGCCATTTTGACGTGAACGATATTTATATCGATTTTATTCGTTTTTCAATGAATATTGAAAGTGATTTCGAAATTCGAATTAAATTGAATAGATTTGAAATTCGAATTAAATTGAAATGAATTGAAATTCGAATTAAATTGAAATGAATTGAAATTCAAATTAAATTGAAATTGAATTGAAATCGATTTGAAATGAAATTAAAACGAATTTATATTGAAAAATTCAATTTTGATTAGAATTTGAAATGAAGTTGAAATCGTATTGAAAATGAATTTTAAACGATTTATAGAATACGTTTTAAAAGGAAATCGACGAAGTATATATTATATATAATATATAATATATATATATATATATATATATATATATATATATATATATATGATGGCTGAATAGAACACGCCGCGCTGCGGTAGTTCGCGAATTTCGACCATTGACTTCGAATGGATATTGCGGGAGATCCGACCGTCGGATTCTCCTAAAACCGGAACCGTTGGGTTCGTATCGAAAAGAGCTTTCTAACGAATATTAGAAATTTGAGATCTAACAGTTGGATTTGGAATTATGTCCAAATCAAATTTGAAAAAGGTCGCTGTAAGTGCAGTTCGATGGCCGTTGGTGGAAATCGACTGTACGGGCCTTGATAAAATTATTAAAAATAGTAATAATTTGTGTAGAATCATAAGAAATGATTTGGGAAGAATTGGGATGAAAAACTCCATATTTGAAAAGATAAAAATAGATTTTTATCGAAATGAACTAGTTTTGAACTAGAATTATAATTTTATTTATTTTTAAATAAATAAATTGAATTTGAAAAAGGTTTTAAAAGTAACCATAATTTCCAATAATTGAATTGGAGTGGATTTGAATCGAAATTGTCTTCGGAATATTTCGATGTTGGATTTCGTGATGATACAGATATTGTTATGGGAATTTGAAAGATATATTAATATAGTTATTTCCAATACGATATTTTTTGGTCGTAGAATTTGATATTAAATATAAGCCGATATATTTTCTATTCAGAGCCTTGTATTTAATATCAAATGTTATTTGGGTTTTTTGTGAATGGTGTCTTCATTAACGCTGTTCTTAAGCCCAATTAAGAAAAAGATTAAATCTTTTTTCTTAGATTTAATGAAGTGTACCAATTAAATAATATTTAATTGGAATTGAATTGGTGTTGATTTTTTGGTTTATCGTGAACAGTGTTTTAAATAACACTTGTTCTTTAACCGGATAATTAATGGAATGTGATTTTGGGTTTATCGTGAACCGTGTTTTAAATGACACTGATTCTTTAACCCAGTTAAGGATTAAAACTATGTGGAGTTTTAATGAATCTTTAATTAGATTGAAAAGATCGAGAATGGAGTATCACCAGTTTTACTCCAGGCGATAGTTAAATCGTTAATTATATTTGAACGTGAAATGGTAATTGAATTTACCGATAACACCGTGGTGTTAGATATGAAGTATTACCAGTTTTACTTCATGGGATGAATAGGTTGGGATTGGGAAATAAAATAAATGATTACTTCGGTGTGGTTCGCTAATCCCGACTAGTTTGAATTGATATTCAAAAGAGATTAAAGAATAAATTTAAAGAATTTATCTTTGATAAAATTAATGGGAACCTTTCACAAAATATAAGAATATTTGAATAAAAGAATATTCTGAATTGGAATGAAGCGTATGTTGTGTTTGTGTAACACTTGTTTATTATATACGCGAGTTATTAGAAAGACCGGGTTTATCCCATTCTGAATAGCTGATTCGACGTGATGTCGAAGATGAAGACGGTGTTTGAAGACCGGAGGTCTTCACGTCATTTGGGTGATTACTGATGATCTTGATTGGGCCGTACACCCAAGAGGAGGGAACCAGTTGGTGGTCGTCCAGACGTACTTGGAGATCGATGGATAAGCGAGGTACTAGGTGCCTCCGGTTTCGTTCAGACCCAGAACGGACTTGTTAATGGACTTTGTGTCTGACATCGAATATCATTCTGTGTGATTGATGGATATCGGTTGCATGGAGTGGTTTGCCTGTGTGGCATGCTAAGATGCAAATGATCAAGGCTTCTGTTGAAAACCAAAGTCTTGTGGTTGATGATCAAAGCACGGCCTTTGTGGCGTAGCTTTGTGTAGCGTAGATTCGCGAGCCTCACACCCCGGTTGTGAACCAGAAACGGGAGAGGACCTCAGGGAGGGCATGCGTTTCCTTCTGCTAGAAGTGGCGTCAGTGGTCTTACACGCCCTAATGAGTTTGACTTAGGTGGTTGTTGGTATGCGAGGTGCCTCGGATATATCGGTCGATCCGGGACTGATGGAGTCATTCATTGGCTCATTTACGCCCCATAGGGCGGGGAAACGCAGTGTTCATAAATTTTAATCCACATTGGTGGACCGGCCCTGTCGCTTCAAAGGCTTGACTGAGTACTTGCCTGAGACATGGGCTAGATTGTCTCGAATTCGGTAGAGGACGATCCCTTTCCTCGGTTCATAGATGGAAATCCAATTTCCAAATACGTGACGTTATATGGTGACATAGTGGGATGGGGCGCTTATGACGTCTATGATTGATACTTATAATTTGAAATTGTTTTTGACATTATACACCTATAGTACTATCAAAATAATCTATTTTAAACGTACCAAGCATTCTTGGCTATTATAAGGTAAAAACCCTATCCTCCGGCTTGCGTTGCATTATGTGATGGGACTTGGGTCTTATAATAGCTTCATTATTTCTTTATTTAGCATTGCGCTGTTGTTTTATGCACTGGTATTCTTGGGAGGAAACCCGTTCCGTGTTATACGGCGTGGTTCCTTGATTTACCTAACTTCAAAATAATGATTTATAACTGTTTTAGTTCTCACACCAGTCACATGACTGACCGGGAGTTTAATGTTTTAACCTAAACTCTGGGTGCCCTTATTTTGACACGGGCTGCTACTAGTTTGATTTTGCAGATTTATATTCACAGGATCCTGGTTTACAGCTGGAACGATATCCGGAAAGCTTTGTATCTGTGTATCTTCTTCAGTTGTATTTTGTATTATTTTCCGCTGCTATGTAATGTATTGTAATCTCTGATATTTTTCTGTTGTGTAATATTTATTTATACTCCGGATATTCTTGTAATATGGTGGAATTGTTGTTATATACAATGAAATTTTCTTCTGTCTGCATTCTATTTTGTCGTGTTCTCAAAACAATCAGGCATTTCTAACGGTCTGGGTCGGTTTAGCGACTGATTCGGATCGAGCGAAATTCAGTTCGTTACATAATTTCTTACTGGTTGAATCTGAAGAGATGTATTATTTTATTTGGATATATTCGACAATAATATTTTATTATTATTATTTTATTAAATTGTTTGGATATAATTTATATAATTATATCGATATTATATAAGCCGTATGAATATCTGTTTTCCAAACGACCTTTGTTTTTGATGAAATAAATTTTATTAGAATGCATATCACTAGTTATTGTTAGATTTCCAATTTGCAGCCAATCGGAGTTATTTTGTCAGTTTGCAATATTTTAACATGAACCGATGAATAATTTGAAATCAAAATAAAGCTATTTTTCCAAACAGAGTAAGAATTTGATCAAACAAATTTAATTAGGACCATAACGTAAAGATGTGGCAGCACACCCATTTTCACAACATTTGGGGATTGTGTGTGGCGGTGCGATTATTGAACGTTAATGTCATAAGATAATAATTCAACTATTATTGAATATAATAAAATAAGAAAATAATAAACAAATCCTACCTTTCCTTGGAAGCCAAACTGTCTTCACCGTGATGCCCAAATAAACTTCAATCCCATGGTGTCTTCCCCTATATAATCACGCTATCTATTATTGTTTCCCAGTTTGCAAAAAAAAAAATGAAGTCTTCCCCCAAACAAAAATTCTTATCTTCCAATCCAGCGATTATTAAGTCGAGCTCCAAACTAGGGAAATGTAGCGAAGGAGAAGGGGGGACCCACGACCGAGGTATGACGAGGTGTAGTGGCATTTGGCGGTGGTGGCAGCAGTTTCTGGATCTGGGTTTTGTTTTCTAAAGAGCAGCCGGTTTTGATTTTTTTGCGGGGAATCGGTGACGAATCAGAAGTGGTGTTCTGAAAGTGAAATGAAGAGGAGAGGCTAGCGGTCAGGGCGGTGGTGGTCCGGTGGTCGGAGGAGGCGGTGGCAGCCGTTTGAACGTGGCGGTTTGCAATTTATAAATGGGTTCGAACTTAGATTTTTGGGGAGAGTTTGGTGGCGAGTCAGGGGATGGTGTCTATAGATGAAGTGAAGGCCATAGTCAGGGGGTCACGACGGAGGAGGTAGCAAGGCCAATGGATGGCGGGCGGAGGTGCACTTTCTAGTTGAATGGAAATGGAAACAGCGGTTTCCTTGGTTTTTGGCTTCACGAGGTCCACCGGAGATTTTTGGAGACAGGGATGGTCGGGGATTGGAGGTGGGTCGGTGGCGGAGTAGACGAGACCGGTGGCATGGGGTTTAGTGATCTGGATCGTTGTGGGCGGTGGTTTAAAGTAGTAGGTTGTCTTACGTGTTTTGGCAAAAAGAAGATATTGACGTCAAAAGTTGGTCACTAGTGACAGTCAACCCCCAATCGTGCGATCAACACACGAATAAAGATTATAAAATGCAGTAAAAGTAAAAAGAACGGGAAGCACACACAGAGTTTTCATAGTGGTTTCAGCAAAGTCAGTGCCTACGTCCACTTTATATATTATTTCTTTTTTTTTTGATTAAAAATACAATGCTTTTTCTGTTTGAAGAAGAAAGAGAAGATGGCTATTTTCCGTTCTTCTTTTTGAGAGAGATTGAGAGAAATATAGAGAGGTCTGAAAGAAGTCTAAAAGAAACTCTCTCTCCCTCCTCTTTTTAAGATTGGATGTATTTATAGGTAGAGAATGCAGCTTGTGCTATTGCGATATGGTCCGGCCATTCCGGGAAAGCCTAGACACGTGGAACCCATCAGTTGATTTTAATGGAAGTTGGAGATTGATTCCACTGTTCATAAATAGTTTCATCGGAAGTTATGGCCGATGTGGCACCCGTGGAGAGGTATATCAAAAGTAGAGCTTTATTCAGATATGGTTTGACCACTTTTATTGCCTTAGAAGTCGGGATATACGGTGGAATGGCTCTGTAGAAGATTTTCTATGCTGGCCCGAGATAATCGGTCAATGCCCCTTTTACGGAAGCGAGATACTCAGTCGACTGGGAGAGCGATTCTTCCAGAGTGAGCTTTCAATTGACTAGGATGGACTTGTGCCGATATGTGACTGCTTTGGACTGTGCGTCTGCTGGGCTTCCTGAAGCACGACTTATATCCATTTGCGCGTTTGGGCTTTGGTCTGGCTCGTTTTGACCCTTGCCATAAAGAGGGTTAACGCTTTGACCCTCAGAATGAATCTTCGTCGGTAGAGGGAGGTGTATTCTAAAATTTGAACTGGAGCACAAATGCTCGAGCAGCTATGGTCACGCCGGACCATATTAAGGCCAGAAAACCAACGGTTCCAATGTTGTATTAAGGCCACAAAACCGACGACCATACCAGGTCGTACTAAGGCCGGAAAACCGACAACAATCAGGAACCGTATTAAGGCCAAGATGACGATCGCTATTTGTATGAGAGTTAGTTCCTGCAAATACAAAATAAACCATTCTCGTTTTGGAAAAGGCTGATGGGTCGAGCCTTTCATTTCACTTGGCTTTGAAGGGTGGCGACCATTAACCATGCTCGGCTTAGTGGCGAACATTAATCATGTCCGGCTTAATGGCGAACATTAACCATGTCCGGCTTAGTGGCGAACGCTAACCAGGTTCGGCTTAGAGAGGTGTTTTTAGACTATGAACGAACATTATAGCAAGTGTATTTTTCTATGCTCGACTCATGTTAAGTTAGTTTGTCCAACGAGCTATGAACGCTCGTGGTGTGAAAAGAAAAGAGGGAGTATAATCTATACTTCATATTTAAAAGACATGACCTTACTCGGTTAAAGGAGTAGGTGTTTTTAGAAAAAGGGTGGTGGGCTTTCGCGCTGAACACATAAAACAGGGGGCGAGTGTTATTCGTGCTTGGCTTAGAGGTGTTCAAACATGATCTATGTTTACAAAATAAAATTCATAACTTTTAAATAATTATTACAAAGAAAAGAAATTCTATGGGGGACTATAGTTGATTCCAGAGCATGCCTAGGAGCTAAATCCTAACCCCAGACATGTGTACATCAAGGTGTCCTTATTATTGAAAGAAATACATCAAAAGAAAAGAAATCTAATTAATGATAATGCCGCGAGTGCTAGTCTCAGGGTCCTTTCCGTTCCTAGGAGCTCGAGGATCAACCTGAGGAGCTTGGGCAGAAGGTCGCGGCGGCATGGCCGGGGCGCGATCGTTGACATATTCGAGGAGCTCTCCTTTTTCGACCCGTCCTTCAATGAGATTGCGCAGATGTCGGCATTCATTTGTATTATGCCCAGCTATGTTATGGAATATACAATACTTGCCGAAATCAAGTTTCGTTTGGGTTGGCTCTCGTTGAGGTGGTCTCGGAGTGGGCAAGGACCCTCGTATGTCGAGATAGATATCGAGCAAAGAGGAATTGAGCTCGGTGTACTGGTAGTAATTAGTTTCATTTCGGGATCGCACATTGCGCTCGCTCTTCTCCAGGGCCTTTTCTCTTCCTTTATTCTGGCTGTTACCATTGAATGGACCTTGTTGTACTACTAAAACCTCGAGGCTCTCCATTTCAAGGTTGGCATCCTCTTGTCGGAGGAATCGCCCGGCCTCGGAGTAAAAGTCATCTATTTCCTTAGGAGGATCTCTGGTTAAAGAGATTGCGAATTCTGATCGATTTTGAACTCCTGCGATGGCGGCCATGAGCACCATCGATGGCTCAGGCCGAGCGACAGATGCTACGGCCGCGTTGAATCTTTCAAGAAATGACCTGAGAATTTCCCCGGATCGCTGCTTGATGGTAGATAAGAACATAACACTTTCTGGTCGGGAGATGTGTACTCGAAACTTTTCGATGAAGCGGGTGACCAGAGTGTTCCAACTGTCGATCGACCCCGTTGTCAACTGTCGAAACCACATGCCAGCTATGTCCGTGAGAAAGAGCGGGAATCACTTGGCCATGACGTTGGTCGATGCGCCAAGTACCTCCATATGTCGCATGTATCGCATGCGGTGAATGGTCGGGTCATTGCGACCGTCGTATGGCTCGATAGCTAGGAACTTGAAGTCCAGAGGGTTTCGAGAATTTATGATCTCCTTGGTGAAGGGGCTGCGATTGAAATTATCTATGTCTTGATGCGAAGAGTTTCCCCGAGTAAAACGTCGGATGATGCTTTCAAGCTGACTCCCATCTCCGAGGAGTCGTTGCCATGAATTTAGCTCTGCATTCTGAGAAGGTTCCGCGCGGGGATCTGGCAAAAGCATGCTCGGAAAGGTGGCTGTTGACTGAGCACGTCGTCCGAAAGTTGAGTGAAAATGTGAGAGAAGGTGAGCCACAGTAGGTGGTTCTGGGCAGAATGGCACCTCTGGAACATAATGAGTTGTGGGTCGAGCCACACCCGTAACAAAGGGTCTAGGCTGATCCAACATAGCATGTGATGTTCGGAGCTCGGGGTTGCCCCCGTTTTGGACGAGGTTAAGAGGCTCTATGGTAGAATTTTCTTCCACCACGGTGAGGACCGGTACAGTAGGGTAGCCTCCCTCGTTCGAAGGGAAGGCTGCACCAGCTCTTCGTTGAAGGTGAAGAGTGGTTAGACTGGTCTGTGATTAGATTCCGGATTGTAATGGGAATGGCGTTGGTTCTGAGGGACCCGAAGGTAACGCAACTGGTTTGATAGGTCGACCTTCTCCCAAGAGTGGGGGAAAAATATTCAACCGACCTAGATCTTGATCGAAAACCTCCTGAGGTTATGCTGCTGCAGCTGCGCTTGTTGTTGGAAGTGATACTCCTGGTTGTGAAGGATTGGTTGGTGGGACCAAACCAGGATGAAATAAATGTGTAGACCAATCAGTGGCCTGATTCTGTGGAGACCGAAGATCAGTTGTTGCCCCAGTCTTGGCCGATGGAGGAATTGATGTTGAAGCGTTCAATCCTGTCTCCAGTCGACCGAGAACGTGATCCATCAACTACTGCTGTCGTTCGAGGAGTTTACCCTGAGATGCCATTTGCTCTCTGAATTCGGCCGTCATCTTATCCATATTATCCCGAGTAATGTGTCGAGATACATCTTCGTGAGAGGAAGCTTTGAGACTTGCTTCTGTGGTGTTGTTATCGCCAGTGTTAACCCATAAATAGGGTAAGCAAGCCATGTCGTTTTAACTAAGTCGTTAGAAGCATGTCACAAGGGAAAAGATTCACCCATATCTCACTAGGTCGCTCACAATCATATCGCACTCATCCATGTCGTGCCTTACTTATAGCATCAAAGCCAATTTGAGTCATCTATGACATGGCATCGTGACATGATATAAACCCAAGGTGCTAAGGAGCATAAAGTCATACGACATGGGTCATGCCGCTCTAACGAAATGACATAAGGTAAGGCTAAGTTTCATGTCGGACAACGACATGATGTTATGCTACTATCATCCATGTCGTTCAATGACGTAATGTACAAGTAATACATGTCGGTCAGCGACATGACGTTATGCTAGTGTTATCCATATCGTTCAGCGACATGGTATACAGGTAATCCATGTCGACCTTAAACCGTATCGAGAGAACCAGATCACATTCAGGAAACACTCCATGTCATTTATCCCCCATGTCGTTCAGTGACATAAGGAGTAAGCCGCTACTTAAGATCTCAATACGAATTGTGTCATGACCTACTTATGCCGTATCCAGTTATTATTGGGTTGTTGACAACTGTAATCCGAACGATATGAACCTAGTCAAGGGAACTCAAGTAGTGTCGCGAGCTCAAGGCGCCAGGGGCTAACCCGCCAGGCGACATGAGTCATATCATCGGTGACATGAGTTATAGCGGAGATCCACGTCATGTCGGTGTCGACATGAGTCATGGCGTTTTCTATGAAATTACAGAACTGCCACCTGGCCTGGAAATCTCCTATAAATACCCCCTCACTTCTTCATTTGAGGGGATCGAATCTTGAGACCACGAAGTGCTGCCAAAAATATTCCACAACAATTCTAACATCCATTCAACATCATAAATTAAAGATTAATCCTTGGATTATGATCTTTATCAAACACATCCAAATGATTCAAGAGTTGAAGATTGATTGAGCAAGCTTACATGAGAGATGGATTCCTTTCAATTCTACCACATCCACATCAAATATTCGCTGAATAACAATCTTCACAATCATCTTTAGTAGATTAAGTGTAATTCATGAGTAAGGGAGTGATAAAATTGTTGTAGGAGAGAAGTTAATCTTGTAATCTTCATATTCATAATGGAATCTCTTATGAAAGTGGATGTAAACCCTTATTAGGTTGAACCACTATAAAACGTCGTGTCTTCTACTCACATTTCAATCGTTGTAAGGCTCCACTTTTCATTTTTGTGAGACATTTATTCACATTTTTGGTGTTTTGCCCAATTTTAGGGAAAACATTTGGCGCCCACCGTGGGGCCCGAATTGCCAATCCATTTCTCGCTCTTTCACAAGGTAGAAAGCCTTGCATTGGAATTTTGAATCCACTCTGATCATCTAAGTTGTCCGAGTTGAAATACTCATCTCAAAAACCATGGGCAAACCAGGAAGACCATCGAAGAAAGTAACAAGTAAAAGCATCGAAGATGTCAATAATGCCACTAACACAGAAGATACCCAGCCTACTAATCAGTTTGAAGTCGGTGAAAGTTCTAAAGCCGGAGCTGCCGTAACTAGGAGGGAGTTAGATGAAGTGGCAACATGATTGACAAGCCGAATGGATATTGCGAATGAAGCCATGATGAAGAAGCTTGACACCATGTTCGCCATGAAAGCCGCAACGACCAAAGTTACCATGAGTGCAAGCCGTCTCAAAACTGCTAAAACCACTGGAACGGAAGATACTGGATCTTCTTCCTCGAGTCCAAATAGAGGAAATTCTGTCCAGGAAATTGCAAATCCTAGTCATAAGGGAATGAGGCCACCAATTCATAACCACTCTGCAAAAGCAACTCCTCAACAAGCATTTGGTTCCACCAAAGGGGAACTTCCCCATGCGGGAGGTCCAGGGCTCTGGAATCTGAACTGCGATTGTTTGCGTAGGAAAACATCCGGTAAAGAGAAAGGCATCCGCCCCATGGACCAACTCAATGAGGAGGAGCGAATATTCGGAATGGTACGGAAGATCATGAATGAGAGCCAGAAAAAGGTGGATGATGAAAAGGAATGGGGATTTGCTCCTACAAAAACCCCACTTACAGAAAGAATAAAAATGGCGCCATATCCAAATAAATTCAAACCCCTAGTTGTACAAGCCTACAATGGAACTGGCGATCCAAACGTGTTCCTATTCAAATACGATCAACACATGGATGGGGCACGTTCTACAGATGAGCTCAAGTGTTTGTACTTCCCTGCCTACTTAGAAGGAGTAGCCTCACTCTGGTTCACAAAACTCGCGCCGAAATCCGTGGATGACTTCGCTACCTCGGCCAAGCTGTTCAGACAGCAATTCAGGCTTCAAGCAACCAAGGTGCGTGACGTAATGGAATTGAATGAACTGGAGCAATGGCCAGGGGACTCCATTAAGGCCTTCCTTTCTCGTTTTAACATAGCTACGGCCGAAGTTGGAAACTATGAGCCACGTTTGGCTTTGATGGCTCAAAAGGGAGGCATAAGTAAAAAGACCAAACTCGGGTGGTGGATCATGAAGAAGAAGCCTGCCACTCTCGAAGAGCTATTTGACAAGGCAGAAGAGTATATAGGCGTTGATGAGGATCCGGCCTATGCAATGGAAGCTACAAAAAATAAGGAGCCATCAGAAAAGAGAGACGTAAACGTGCAAGGAGGACAGAAAAACGCCAGAGGGAATCAGAAAAGGGGGAATGAAGGGAAAGATGGTCGAAACAATAAAAAGCTTCGTTTCTTCAAGAATTCCGAAATGGCTCCTCTTAACGACACCATAGAGAACATTTATATGGCGACCAAAGACACTGAAGAGTACCAAGAGCCCGGGAAGTTAAGAGTCACTGATAACGCAATAAAGTCTGGCAGGTTCTGCTGATTTCACAACCAGCCGGGGCATAGCACGAACGAATGTAGACATTTGAAAAGCTTAATTGAGGAATTGATAAGGAAAATAGGCTTCAACAGCACACAAAGAACTCCCAGAACGCTCAGGGAACTCAAGACCATGGAGCCTCTGTAGGACAGACTAAACAGAATGAGAATGCTTTGATTGCTGCTATACCAAGGATGATCATAAACGCCATTTCAGGAGGCCCCTACCCGGTTGGGAAAAGCTGGGGGGATACGGTGAAGTACGCTCATGAGGTGAAGAACTTTTCGAAAAAAGGTGAACTCATGACCATAGGCGAAGTTTTAGCGGCAAAAGTACCAAGAATCCTACGAGACGACATCACATTTAAAGATGAAGAGCCGACTGGGATCATAACACCTACAGAGGATCCAATGGTGATAACTGTTGGTCTGGGCCTGACCATAGTTAGAAGGGTGTTAGTCGATAGCGGAGCCTCAGTTAATATCCTTTTCTTTAGCGCATTCCATAGGATGAAGCTTTCTATGGGCGATGTAAAAGCCTGTCAGAACAAGGTCCATGGATTCACTGGTCAAGCTGTTCAGCCAATTAGTGTCATCAGTCTGCTGGTGGAGCTTGGGGAAGGGGAGCAGAAATCCGCACGTCTACAGGACTTTGTTATTATCGATGAACCCTCTGCTTACAACGCCTTCCTAGGAAGACCTACTCTCGCAGCATTCAGAATAACTATGGCTCTGTGGCACCTCACTATGAAATTTCCAATGGAGAATGGTGTTGGCACAATTATAGGAGATCAACAAGCAGTAAGGGAGTGTTATTTGGTTGAATTGGTAGAAGCAAGGAAGAAGGAATTGAAGAAGGATGTAGAGCCGTCGCTTTGCATCCAGAAACCCCTCTTATAGCAACTAAAACAAAATCCCCAAACTGGTGAGCACAGTGGCGCTCGAAAGGCAATTGATCCAAGAAAAACCAGTATGGGGGAAAATAGAGCAGCGCCGGCCGAAGATGCTATCCCTGTTCCAGTATCCAAAGATCCTAACCAAGTCCTAAAGATAGGTTCTCAGCTAGGCATGAAGCTGCGGAAGGAATTAATCTTGTTTTTGAAAGCGAACCTAGATGTATTTGCCTGGGAACACTCAGATATGTGTGGGATCCCACCGAATGTAATTATTCAGAAGTTGAATATAAATCAAAAATTGACTCCTGTAAAACAAAAAAGCCGAATGCAGGGACTTGAGAGATCTGAGGCTCTAAAAGAAGAAGTAGATAGATTACTTAAAAATAATTTCATATGGGAAACTACCTATCCAGATTGGGTCTCTAACCCAGTTCTTGTTAAAAAGTCCAATGGAAAGTGGAGATTGTGTATAGACTACTCAGACCTTAATAAAGCATGCCCAAAAGATAGCTTTCCTTTGCCCCGGATTGACCAACTTGTAGATGCAACAGCGGGTCATGGGTTGTTATCTTTAATGGACGCATATTCCGAATATAATCAAATTATGATGTACAAGACGGATGAGGATAACACGAGTTACATAACGGATAGAGGGCTATACTGCTATAGGGTCATGCCATTTGGACTGAAAAATGCGGGAGCAACCTACCAACGTCTTGTAAACTCCATGTTTAAATCGCAAATAGGGAATACAATGGAGGTATATGTGGACGATATGCTAGTCAAATCAAAGAAGGTCGAAAATCATCTCGAGGATTGGGCGGAAATGTTTCACATACTCAGGAAATACGGGATGAAACTAAACCCGTTAAAATGTTCGTTCATAGTCTCTTCAAGGAAATTTCTCGGGTTTATCGTCAATGCTAGGGGCATCGAAGCAAATCCCTCTCAAATTGCGATTTTAAGGTAAATGCGGGCTCTGAAAACCATAAAGGAACTCCAAAGCTTAAATGGAAAGGTAGATGTTTTAAACCGGTTCGTTTCCAAAGCAATAGATCGGTGTATCCCGCTTTTTGATGCCTTGAAAAAAGTAAAGAACGACTTCCAGTGGACCTCAGAGTGCCAGGAGGCTTTCGAGGAATTGATAAGACATATGGAATCACCGCCAATGTTATCGAAACCTAAAGATGGGGAGGATCTATTTTTATACTTGGCGGTCTCATCACATGCTTTGAGTACAGTGCTAATCCGAGAAGAAGCAGGAGTGCAATTGCCGGTGTATTACATCAGTAAAAGACTTTCCGGGGCCGAATTGAATTACCCTAGGCTAGAGAAGCTCGCATATTGCCTCCTCGTTGCCTCAAAAAAGTTGAGACCATATTTCCAATCTCACCCTATCAAGGTTCTTACTGATCAACCTTTAAAGCAAGTTCTCTTTCGCCCAGAAACTTCAGGAAGGTTACTAAAATGGAACATTGAGCTGAGTCAATATGACATCACTTACCATCCTCGAAGAGCAATTAATGGTCAAGCCCTAGCAGATTTTATTGCTGAGTTTACAAATAGAGGAGAAGAAATTGAGGAACTAGCGGAAACAGAGACCATTTGGAAACTATATTTTGATGGATCTAGAAACGAATATTGTTCAGGGGCTGGAATTGTCTTGGAAACCCCAGAGGGTCACTCTTTATGCTACGCATTAAGATTATAATTTCCATTAACTAATAATGAGGCCGAATATGAAGCATTAATAACAGGGCTAAAGTTGGCAAAAGAGCTAAACCTAAAAACTTTGCAAATTCTTAGTGACTCTCAGTTGGTGGTGGGTCAAGTACGCAAAGAGTTCCAAACCAAAACTGGGAATCTACCCTCTTATCTAATCAAAGCTATGGAACTTCTAAACAATCTTGATCACTATGTTATATCTCACATCTCAAGAGAACAGAACTCAAAAGCAGATTCTCTTGCCAAGTATGCTAGTTCGTCGGATGCTCAACTGCTGGGCTTAATCCCCATTGAGGTCCTTTCTACCCCTACTATTGAGGAAGCGAGTATTGACTGGATAATGGAAACCACTGAGGAACCTACATCATGGATGACTCCAATCAAAGAATATATCCTCAATGGGACACTTCCTAAAGAACGAAGAGACAAAAGGAAAATATTGTGCAAGGCCCCTTTGTACCTCATTCAAGATGGAAGCCTGTACCGACAAGGATTCTCCATGCCCTTGCTGCGATGTGTGACTAAGAAGGAATTTAGAGCGATCTTGGCAGAGTTGCACGAAGGAGAATGAGGAGGACACACTGGAGATCAAACGTTAGCCAAGAAGATTCTGTGATATGGCTATTTCTGGCCTGATGTAAATCTAGATGCCATGACCTATGTAAAGAAGTGTGATAGATGCCAGAGATTCGCTAAAATTCCAATAGCATCCCCACGGAGCTAACTCAATGGTTAGCCCGTGGCCATTTGCGGTCTGGGGCATAGATTTAATTGGGGTATTACCGACCTCAAAAGCAAATATGAGATACGCTATAGTAGTTGTTGACTACATTACCAAATGGACTGAAGCAGAACCTTTAGCTACAATCACATCAAAGAAAGTGATCAATTTTGTCTTAAAAAACATCATTTGCAGGTTTGGAGTATCGCAAAAGATCATTACCGATAATGGAACCCAGTTTGAAAGCAACGAGTTCCTAGATTTCTGCGCTAAATATAAGATCGAAAAGAGTTTTGCAGCTGTGGCCCATCTGCAAGAAAATGGGCAAGTGGAAGCCACCAACAAAATACTAAAGTCGACCATCAAGAAGCGTCTTGAAAAAGACAAAGGCAACTGGGTTGATGAACTTCCCTTTGCATTATGGTCATATCATACAACACATAAAACCGCTACGGGGCACACCCCATTCTCACTTGTATTCGGCTCAGAAGCTATGATCCCAGTGGAGCTCGAAGTGCCAACTCACCGCAGAATCCACTTTAACCAGAAGGAAAATGAAAAGCTGCAATTGGAAGTGCTTGATTTACTCGAGGGAAAGCGAAGAGAAGTAGAGCTTAACATAGCGACCCATCAACGGAAAGTACCCAGATATTTCAATATAAAAGTCAAGTCAAGAACTTTTCAAATTGGGGACCTCGTCCTGGAAAGAGTTATGATAGGAACTGGGGTATTCGGACCCAATTGGGAGGGGCCATACATGATTAGCCAGAAGTTTGCAGATGGCACTTTTGAACTAAAAATGACAGATGGAATCGCACTCCCTGGGCATGGAATAACATCCACCTTCGCCGTTATTTTGTTTGAAGTTTCTTTCACATATTACTCATTATACATACATCATGAATTGTAAATATATCATGCATTGTGAATATCCTGCAAAGTATGTACAAATTAGTGAAAGAAACTACTTTACCTGTCTAAAATCGTACATCTGCAAGTTTTAATATCAAGCTGCTAACGTTGATTTTAATTACAAGCTTTTTAAGTAGATAGAAGCACACTCAGAACCAAATAATGCTTAATGAATGTTATAGCACATCTCCAACTGAAAGAGCTCAAACACGCGTTGCCTGATACACGAATACCCTTGCATTTCGTGTCATTAAGGGTATAAACTATGAAGCCATAAATAAGGGGCATCAAGAACTCTAAACCTAAATGATGTGACACCCAGATTACAGACTAACTTTTGAATTTCACCGTAGGGGCACATTCTTAACAGAGTTCGAAGTTCTAGATCTAAAGATTCACAATGAGAGGTCGACAAGTAAACTAGAGTCAGCCCCGAGAAACGATGTGACAATTAACCCAAGACCTCCCTGAGGGGCACCCTGTTCATCGCCGACGCCATTATGATATGGCTGGACAACGATACAAACACCGGGCTCTTTAGCCCAAGACCTCCCTAAGGGGCACCTGGTTCATCGCCGACGCCATTAAGATATGGCTGGACAGCGATACAAACACCGGGCGATAAACCAAAGACCTCCCTGAGGGGTACCCGGTTCATCGCCGACGCCATTAAGATATGACTGGACAACGATACAAACATCGGGCGATAAACCAAAGATCTCCCTGAGGGGCACCCGATTCATCGCTGACGCCATTAAGATATGGCTGGACAGCGTTACAAACACAGGGTTTTCAAAGACCTCTTTGGAGGCATCCGCTCAGATGCTAGATCTTCCAAATTCAGCTATTGATTCTGGGTCCTCCCAACCCAGTTATTGACGGACCCAAAGACCTCTTAGGAGGCATCTGACAAGTTCAACAAGCGTCTGAATTATTCAGACTCAACGAACGATGGATCAAAAATACTTTCAAGGGCACCCGATCATAAGCCGAATCTTCCGAATTTAATAACGGAACCAAAAATTTCCCTCAAAGTTATCTGATAAAAAACCACAAGTAACTGACCCACTCAGTTACCAGGAATAACATATTCCTTTATCTAACTATAAATACCATGCCTAAATTTCCGAAGTATTGAAACCAGTTGTGGTATAGGGGCTGTTAGCCTACTTTGTGGACTAGGCAACACAAAGTCAAGATATCAAGCATTGGAGAGCATTTCAAATTAGAAGACTTCGGTTCGGATCGGAGAGACCCTCACTACTCAGTTCGGAGGAGACGCTACAGCTTCGAGTTGAACAGATGTAATCATCCGGGTCGGGTTAAGGCAACGTATAGGTTCGGATCGGATAAAGTCTCCTGTTCGGAGCGGCGAGCTATTGCTGTTGAAAACAGAGAGCGCGCGTTCGGATCGGAGGACAGTCTTCTTCTAGACGGATCGGAAGGCCACCCAGCTGCTACAGAGATGGTTTGAAGGAAGTGCAGAATAAAGAGAAGAGAGAATTGTCACCAAGTCAATTCGGGTCGGATCGGATATCCCGATCCGAACCCCTGATACATACACCTCCGACCCGAATCCATGTTCCATATTATTCTCCTGCAAAAGCGCCTAGATATCCGGACCGGCTGTGACCAGTTCCTACCCATAACGTTCACTGTTTTGATGCATTGTCAGCACAGTAATACATCCGAACCCGAGGCTAATGGGATGGAGGACACGTGGCTCCGATCCGGATCGGGTTTTGAGCAAATTCACACCTATAAGTACCCCGTCTGGAGACAAAGAAAAGGATCTTTTTTAGGCACTTTGAGAATTCAACTACCTCCATAATCCGAACTCCATTACTCCCGGAGAATCCAAATCTTCTTTCATTATTTGTTTTAATCTATTGAGTGAATATAAGCGAGTTGTGAGTGAAATCAAGTGACAATTACATTGTATTTGCAACTGAATCATTGAATATAGTGAAAGATAAGTGGACATAGGCATTTCTTCGCCGAACCACTATAAATCCTATGTATTCATTTTTATTTTTATCTCATCTTATTTGCTTTTAATCAATTTGGGTGTTAGAACCACTTTTGGGTCTAACATTTTGGTGCTTTCACTGAGAATCCTCATCTAAATTCTCTATTTTCGGGGATCTCTTTCTACTTTTTGGACCGTTGTGTTCAAAGAAGTGAATCCTTAAGTTTCTCCGCTTTTTTATATTTGTTGAAGTGATTGTCAAGAACTCATGGCCAAAGGGAAAGGCAAAGAAGTTCAGTCTGTTCGAGGAAATGGAGCTGGCGAAGATCAGCAAAATGCTGTTGTAACAAGGTCTCGGGGGCAGAGTTCAGCAGCAGGAAGAACCAATGCAGGAAATCCGAGCCGCCAGCAGGGGGAGAGCTCCGATCCGATCCGGGTAGGAGATTCTGAAGCAGTGCACTCCCCCAATCTGAACCGACCCGAGCTGCTTGCCACGTACCGATCCGACCAGGCTCCCCAGCTCCGAACCAATCCGACCTCCTACCTCCGATTCGATGCTTGGTGAAGCTGGAACCTCTACTCGAGTCCCTATGAATGCTCCAATTCCAGCCACCAGGGTTGGTGATCAGGTCAATCCATCTGCGCCCATCACTCAAGGAGATTTCTCGCGCTTGCTTGACATGCTTGAGAGCACGAGGGAGGCCATGAAAGTTCACGAGCGCACTAATCTCATGATGCAGGAAAATATGAGGCTCATGAGTCGGGAAATTAGTGAACTCCGTCGACAGAGAACTCCATCACCGGTTCGTCACACACCAGTGGATCAATCTTCATCTTCCGAGGAAGAGAGACCCCGTGAACGAAGGCCACTCGAACGACCTCAGAACGTGGAGCAGCTGACATTTGGATCTTTGGGATCTCATGAGGATATTGCACGAGCGTTAGGAAACAATGATCCCACTCGGGGACAAAGACTCCAGTCCCCTCCTCCCGAGATCGACCGGGAGCGCAGGGAACGGAATCGAGCAGAGGCAGCACGAAGAAGAAGGGCATCTCCTGAACAAGAGCCTAGAAGGAACTCGGATGCTAGGGCCAGGGAACCCGAGCGGCCCCTAACTAATGCTGATGTACAGGAAATGGTTCGCCAGATCATGTCCGAGAGCCGGAATTATACAAATGAAGATTATGGCATTGAGCGAAGCCATACTCCCTTCACCGACGATATCCTCGACTTCCAGTTTCCCCGACGCTTTAACTTGCCACAGATGGACTAGTACAACGGAAGGACTGATCCGGGACAGCATTTGATGCGGTATTCGTGGCTCATGAATGTTGCTGCTGCCCCTGATGAAGTGAAGTGCAAAGCGTTCCCAATCTACTTAGAAGATGTGGCATTGTTCTGGTTTACCCGACTTCCTCCTCGTTCGATTTCGAATTACAAGGAACTAAGCGAGCGTTTCATGAACCAGTTCCGACTACATGCCCGGAAGTCCAAAAGTGTTATTGAATTATCGAGAATCAAGCAGGCACCAGGAGAATCTTTAAGGGTATATCTTGATCGTTTTAACCAAGCTGTAACTGAGGTCAGTGACCCGCATGAGCCCACTATTCTGATGGCATTAAAGGAAGGAGTCGATCCTGAATCTGAGTTTGGAGACTACCTTTCTGGGAAAACACCCTCCACAAGGGAGATATTCTACGAAAAAGCTGATATTTATCTAAGACGAGAGGAGGCCAGGGCAAACCAAAAGAGAAAATCTGAGACGGCTCCAAATGAGAATGTGCAGAGTAACATCGCCGTAAAACAATCTGGGGAAAGTTCTGGCAAGGTTGAAGTAAATGTAGGAAGCAAGGGTGGAAACAGCAATGCTGGAAGCGGGGGCAACAACAACAATAACCGTAATCCAAACGGTAACAGAAGAAACAAAAATAGGGGAAGTGACCCTAACAAAAGACCCCTATTCCAGAACTACGAGGATTATACACCATTGAACGACACCCTGGAAAATATTTACCTGGATACGTATAATGTGTTACAATACAAAAGACCACCACCTCGTGATTCGACCGAGAAAGAAATGGCGACAGGGAAGTTTTGTTTGTTTCATGGAACTCACGGGCATTCAACTAATGAATGTCGGCATTTGAGGGATGTGATTGAGAAACTGTTGTGTGAAGGGAAGTTGGATGAGTACAAAGTTGCCCCGAGAGACAGGGGGCAAGGAGAGCAGGCTCCAAAACAGATTCTACCTGCTCCCAAGCCTACAGCGCAGCAGAAAGGTAAAGGAATTGTTATCAATTCCATAGTAGGCGGACCTCACCCAATAATCCGAAGTTTCAGATCAATGGATCAATATGTGAATGCTGCCAAGCATCTAGACGTGAATGAAGGTGATGATTTGGAAGATGTCACCCCCATAAAACAACAGAAGACCATGTTCGACGACATGGTATTTCGCAGCCGAGACAATACTAGGATACAATCACCTACCAATGATCCGTTGGTTATTACTACCACCATTGGGCCGGCCTTGGTCCATAAGGTGTTAGTTGACAATGGAAGTTCCGTTAATATTTTGTTCAAGAAGTCATTTGATCAGATGAAGCTTGAGTCCGAAGATCTGAAACCTTGTGAAGGATGGATTAGAGGCTTCAACGGGGCGACGACAGCTCCCATGGGATACATAGAGTTGCCCGTGACCCTGGGGCAAGGAGAACGTAGAAGAGTGCGAATGCTTCAGTTCGTAGTATTGGACGTAGATTCGCCTTATAACGCATTTTTGGGGAGACCTGCCCTCGCTGAATTTAGAGTTTGTATCGGCCCTTGGTGTTTGTTACTTAAGTTCCCAATCGAAGCCGGAACTGGAGTAATGAGAGGGGATCAGGTTTCCGGACGGGCCTGCTATGTGGCCGAATTAAAGATGTTGATGAAAGGACTTAACGTTGAGAGTAAGGATGCCTCGTCTCCCTCAAAGGGGGACTCGGCATAGCAATTAGAGAGATTGACCCCGAGGGAGTTGCCCAAAGGAACGCCTGAGGACCTGGATCCCAGAAAAGACGAGGAACCAGAGGCTAGGAATGCAACTCCTAATGAAGCGACAGTGGAAATTCCCATTGATAAAGCTGATCCGACAAAAGTTTTGAAGATTGGTTCTCAATTGGATCCACGTCGAGCTGAAGAACTAACGGACTTCTTGAAGGCAAACTTAGACGTGTTCGCCTGGACCCATGCTGACATGTGTGGGATATCACCATCCATTATAAGTCACAAATTGAATGTAAATCCGAAGCATCCGCCTGTGAAGCAAAATAGACGCATGCTGGGCCCAGAGAGGTCGGCTGCTCTCAAAGAGGAAGTAGAGAAGTTGAAGCAGAATGGATTTATTCGAGATTCGACTTATCCCGACTGGATATCGAATCCCGTCTTAGTAAAGAAGCCAAACGGAAAGTGGCGGACTTGCATTGACTTTTCAGATTTAAATAAAGCTTGCCCGAAAGATAGTTTCCCATTTCCCAGGATTGACCAGCTTGTAGACTCGACAGCAGGTCATGAACTTCTCTCTTTCATGGACGCATATTCTGGATACAACCAAATTCCTATGCACGTACCAGACCAAGAACATACGAGCTTCATTACGAATTTGGGGTTATATTGTTATGTTGTAATGCCATTCGGATTAAAAAACGCTGGAGCTACTTATCAGCGCTTAGTAAACGGAATGTTTTATGATCAAATAGGAAAAACTATGGAAGTCTATGTGGATGATATGCTTGTTAAATCAAAGCATTCCTCCAGCCATACGCAGGACTTGGCGGAAATGTTCGGTATCCTGAGAAAGTACCGGATGAAATTGAATCCTCTGAAATGCTCATTTGGAGTGGCATCGGGAAAGTTCCTTGGCTTCATTGTGAGTTCCCGAGGAATTGAAATCAACCCTAGCCAGATAGCAGCGATTAGAAACATCGAAGAACCGAGGAGAATTAAGGACGTCTAAAGTCTTGTATGGAAAGTAGCGGCGCTGAGTAGATTCATCTCCAAAGCCACAGATAAATGTGTTCCGTTTTTTGATTTGATTAAGAGAGGAAAGAAGAACTTCCAGTGGACTCCGGATTGTGTTGAGGCCGTTCAAAATCTGTTGGAACTGCTAGAGAAACCGCTGATTTTATCAAAGCCCGTAGATCACGAAGAATTATTTGTTTACTTGGCAGTCTCGGCTCACGCTGTCAGCACAGCCCTGGTTCGAGAAGAAGACAAAGTACAAAGGCCAGTGTATTATGTAAGCAAGAAATTAGCAGCGGCAGAGCGCAACTACCCAAAAATTGAGAAGCTCGCTTACAGCCTCCTGATCGCATCTCGAAAACTTCGTCACTATTTCCAAGCCCATCCAATAACCATATACACCGACCAGCCCTTAAGGCAGGTGTTGCAGAGACCCGAAGCATCGGGAAGGTTGATCAAATGGAACATAGAACTAAGTCAGTTTGATTTGAATTTTCAACCACGAAAGTCAATCAGGGGGCAAGCTCTAGCAGACTTTATTGCGGAGTTCACCATTCCAGAGGAGGAAATAATCAATGACAGAGTGGTTAAATCGGAGGATGAGCTAAAGATGAATCCGTGGAAATTATATACAGATGGAGCCAAGAATGACCGAAGGTCCGGAGCTGGAATTGTCTTAGTCACTCCCGAGGGACGGTCGTTATATTACGCCCTGCGATTAGAATTTTCGGCAACTAACAATGACTCCGAATATGAAACCCTGATCGCCGGGCTGAAGCTTGCTAAAGACCTCGGAGTAAAAATGATAGACATATTTTGTGACTCTAAAATTGTTGTTTGTCAAGTGCGAGAGGAATTCGTGGCTCGAGGACCTCGACTTATCGCCTACCTCAAGAAAGTGAAAGAGCTATTGAATAGTTTAGAGCGGTACAACATAACACATATTCCCAGAGTTGAAAACCAGAAAGCGGATAGACTGGCAAAGCTGGCTAGTTCCGACAATCCAGAAGAAACTGAAGTAATTCCAATTGAAACGTTGGAGTCGCCAAGCTTTGAGTCAATGGAAATTGAATTCGCTTTTGAAGCGGAACCAGAGAAGGAGTCATGGATGACTCCAATTAAGAATTTCCTTAAGAATGGGACACTCCCATCGAAGAAGAGTGAGAAAAGAGCTGTAGTTCGCAAAGCTACCAGATATGTCATACAAGATGATACTCTCTATAGACAAGGATTTTCTATGCCCCTATTACGATGTATAGCACACGACGACATCAAGCGTGTACTAAGAGAAGTACACAAAGGTGAGTGTGGAGATCATACAGGAGGTCAAACTTTAGCAAAGAAAATATTGCGGTACGGATACTTCTGGCCTACGATCAATAAAGATGCAGTTGATTATTCACGACGCTGCGATAAGTGCCAGAGATTCGCCAAAATCCCCAAGGCACCGTCAACCCGGCTTAAATCAATGGTGAGTCCTTGGCCATTTGCCACATGGGGAATTGATATCATTGGAGTTCTACCAATTGCTAATGGAGGAGCTAAGTATGCAATAGTAGCCGTGGACTATTTTACGAAGTGGGTGGAAGCTGAGCCCTTGACCAAGATCACAACAAGAAAGGTGATAAGTTTTGTGGTTAGAAATATTATATGCCGATTCGGGATCCCAAGGACGATTATAACTGACAACGGGACCCAATTTGATAGCACTGAATTCAGAAATATTTTCCAGAAGTATAAGATAGACAAACGATATACTGCAGTTGCCTATCCGCAATCGAATGGGCAAGTAGAGGCAATAAACAAGGTAATAAAATCCATCCTTAAGAAGCGATTAGAGCGTGCAAAGGCAAAGTGGGTTGATGAATTGCCCCTAGCTTTGTGGGCATATCGAACAACATTTAAAACGGCCACCGGTCATACCCCTTTCTCTCTCTCCTTTGGCTCAGAAGCTGTAATTCCAGTTGAACTAGAGGTTCCTTCCTACAAGGTGACATATTATGATCCGATGACAAATCGGGCGCTTTTACTTGAGTCTCTTGATGAAGTCAAAGAGAAAAGGGACGAAGCAGATTTGCGTGCAGCAAGATATCGGCGTCAGATGGCATGCTATTACGACAAAAAAGTTCGCCTCAGGACTTTTGAACCAGGAGATTTGGTGCTAAAGAGAGTCTTTCCATCCCTTCCTCTCCTTGGTCCGAAATGGGAAGGACCCTTTGTCATTCGACGGAAACTTGAAAAAGGAACCTTCAAGTTAACGACCGTGGATGGCAAAGAAGTCCCCAGAGCATGGAATGCCCAACACTTAATGCGATATTTGGATTAAAAACACTGTACTTTGTGTTATTTTTCTTATGAACTCTGTAATAAGGCACGACTTGCCTTGGGAAAATCTGACGATATGAATAAAGGACTATAATGTGGATGTAGGCTACGACTTAGCTGAACCACTATAAAAATATTGTGTGTTATTTACTTTTATGCATTTACATTCATCAGTTATTCTGTTGTGATTATAAAATACAGGATAACTCAGAGCCTAAAAAGGTTGAAAACAGTTTAGACATAAAAAGAAGCACAACGATTATTTGTGCGATAAGACATAAAAGAATGAGAAAACGACATTCTTAACTCTAACTCTCCAGAGAAAGAGAGAGAGTATAAAAGCGTCTCCGACTGAGCGCTGAAAAAGAAATTCTCTTCCTAACTCTAACTCTCCAGAGAAAGAGAGAGAGTATAAAAGCGTCTCCGACTGAGCGCTGAAAAAGAAATTCTCCTCCTAACTCTAACTTTCCAGAGAGAAAGAGAGTATAAAGGCGTCTCCGACTGAGCACCGAGAAAGAAATCTTTCCCCGTTGAAAGACCGGGGAATAAACAGATGACTGAACTCGAACTCTAACTCTCAAGAGAAAGAGGGAGAGTATAAAAGAAATGCCAGAAAAAACGACAGGTACTGACGGCACAGGAAGTGCTATCCCGTCAGAAAATCGGGAGCTTTCAGATTGCTTGGTTAAGCATTGAATAACTTGTGGAAATTGACTGGGGACATTTATGTACACGCATATTTCCCCCCTCCACAACTTCGTTTCACAACTATAGACATGCATAAGTGCAGAACTACTAACAAACAAACATTGCAAAAAGTGAATTATTTTTTATTTACAGATGAACGAGTTTGTACAGGGAAATAGCTAAAAAAAAAGTGCAGGAGCTGCTTTTGTAGCAGCAATTATTGGTTCACAAAAATGCTAAAAAGATACAGGGCAATCCACTATTTAGATTTGGAATGAGCCTTGGATTTCTTGGCGGCTTTCTCCGCATCTTTTGCTTCCTTCTCGGCTTCGGTCAAGATTCGTTTTGATTTCTTTTTCCCTGAAGATGCGGTACTGGAGCCAGTAGACTTCTTCCCTGAGGGCGGGGCACTGGAATCAAGAGAAGATTTTTTAGCAAGTTCTTCGGTAATAGATCTAGTTGAGAGCTTAACAACTAACCTTGAACCCGCATCCACAACTGCGAGGGGCTTGAGGACCTCAGGGTCTAGTTCTTCGGCCTTTAATTGCAAACGCTTGTCTTGATCATCCTTCATTGCAGCCAAGGTAACGTCATCAGCACTTTTTGACTCCCCGGTTATTGCAACTTCTGGTTCCTCTTCATGCCCCCCGTCTCCGCCATCGTCCTTTAAAGCTGCTATCATTTCTTCATCATGGGGAGTGGAGGCCTTAGTTGGCTCACTTCCTTCTCCCAAGTCTATAGAAGCAGCCTTGTCCTCCCCTTTTTTGGCCCCATCTGCGGGCTTTGTCCCAGCGGCAGCTCCTTGAGCTACATCTGTCTTTTCGGATGATTCGACACCTACAGAATGAGAAGCAACAGTTATCAACTCAGGCGAAAACAATGGGTCTCTCATCGAATGTTCAATCACGTAGCGAAAGGTAGTAATAGCTTTGGCAAATTAAGGAGAAAAGATAGGGATACCTTCCGAAGACTTCTCAGCAGGGGTAACTGCTACCTCTGGGGCTATTTCAGGAATAGGGGATAGCAGAGTTGTTCGGGGAATTCCCGGATTTTCGGGATCATACCCTTCTACTTCGGGAGTTGCAGGGGCAGAGGAAGAGGAACCAGCTTCGAGAATGGTTTTTTGTTTAGACTTCCGTCTCTCTTCTTCCATGGCCTCAGCAATAAGGCGGCGCCCTTCAGCTAGGCGCTCCGGTTCATCGTCTCTCAATTATTTCTCCATTAGTTTATCTTCATCGAGGGAATCGACCTTAAGTTCCTCTTTTTCCCACTCAACGATTTGATTCCATACTTGAACTAGAGTGGATGGATAGTCCTCGATCCAAGAAATGTTTCGACGACGAATAATGTGTGCGAAGAATTCAATCATTAGCTCGCCGAAGCCCTGAATATCAGCCTCCGCCTCTGATAGTTGCTTGTGGGCTTCCTCCGCAGATTTAATAGCACACTCCACATTGCCCTCGGCCAGAGCAGCCCTGTTCTCTGCCTCCAACAACTCCGAAGCCAAGTCAGCATTCTTCTTTTCTAATTCAGCACTCCTCTTTGCTAACTCGGCGTTTTTCCGTTCAAGCTCAGCATAAGCAAGGCGTGTCTTAGCAGCTTCTGACTTGGCCTCGTCAGCTTGCTTTTTTAGTTCAGACCGCTCCTGAGTGTGAGACTCAAGCAAGTCATGATAACGCTTTTGCATGTCCTCGAATTGTTGTTTGAAGTTAGAAGCGTCCCTTTGAGCGACAGCTAGCTGAGCTTGAGTGTCTTCTAAATCTTTTCCTAGAGCTTTTAAGGCCTTAGCGTCCTCCTCTGCGGTCTTTTGCATTGAATTGGTATTTGTGATTAGAGTGCGGATGATTCTAGAAAGATTGCGTGAATACTTGAACATCTCGGTATATTGTTTTTGCACCGCATCAATCTTTGCTTTGGCCTCATCTGCCCAATTAGATGAAATAGGTTCAAGGGAAGGTAGAAAAGATAGAGTTTCGAAGTAGTGCTCGGGAAATTGCTCCTCTAAATATGCCAGCTTGACTGCAGTTCCCGCATCTAGTGGGGGAGGAGCGGGAATTGATAATTCGGTGTCCCTATGAGAAGAGAATTCAGTAGTCTCTTTGTCCGTTCTAGGTCGTTTAGTGGCAGGGACCTTGTGCTTGCTTCGAGACCCGGTTTCTTTTGGAGGAGTTCTCTCTCTACTCCGCTTTTCATGGGAGGAAGTGGAGTCTTTAGATGGTGGTCTGTCCTCCTCCCTGCGGCTTTGATAGCTCTTATATTTCTCTTGTTCCGATCGAACTGGTGAGCGGGAACGTGAGGGTCGAGAACGATAGGGATCATAAGGTCTTCTCTCCTCCCTACCACGGTCATCCCGGCGATCATACTCGACATCCTGAGGAGGATTGGACATGCTGCGACGAAGTTTTCTTATATCGTAGTAGGATCGAGACATTGTACCTGCACGATAAAATAAATGAAGTTTAGAATTAATGGATTCATGGAGAAAGAAGTGCAATGAATGCTAATGCTGTGGTGTAAAGTGTATCCTAAGTGGTGTGTTTCCCCCCAACCAACCCGAGTCTGAAGCTAGACTAGTGCGGGCAGGCTCTTTGGCCTTAGCGGGAGTGGTTTCTTCAGAAGAGGTGAAGACTAAAGGATCCTTCCTGAAATCCTCTGAAGTATATATAGTCTCAGGTAAGGGGAGATCTCCCAAACCCTGAAATATGTGCTCATCAGTACTAGGAACATCCCCTTCGGAAGCATGAAGTGGCGACTCTTAGGAGGATTTTGACTTGTCTAGAGAAGTAGTTTCCTCGGGGGCAATATACCCTTCGCGATGCTTTTCGGCCAAATTAGCCAATTCTTCATCTTGTGTGGAAGATGGAGAAGGTGAAGTTTGAAGAGGCACTGTAGGAATTCCCGAGCCTTCTCCTGTCTCTGGAACTATCTCCACTGGAGGAATGTATGCGTAAGGGACCGTCCCATGACCGATGCTACGAAAAACGGATAGCAGCCCATGAAAGTGAAGGTATTCATCTTTAAGGACCTCGTCGATAGTCAAGAATTTTTGATCGCCATTAAGAAGTCGGTGCATCCGATCAAAGAACACCTGATCTGATATCTGTTTGGGATTGTCGACTGCAAACAAAAAGGAAAACAGGTCAGGTTGATGATTCAAGTGTATAGAGTCCGGATTTAGAAAATCAACGCTTTACTTGATTTTGTCCATCTCCTGGCGCATCCAGGCTGTTGCTTCACGTAGAACCATTCTAGTCTGGAATCTCCAGCTTTACTGCTAAATGGTGCAGAGATTATCTTCCTTTTTGGAACTGATTCAAAGTAGCAGAAGGATGGAGTCTCTCGAGTCCGATTCTTGAAATTATAGAAGAAGTGAACGTCATCGAACGTGAGCTCTATGCCTAGGATTTCACGATATGCTATGTACAAGGTGTGCAAATAGGCATATGAATTGGGATGCAACTGCATGGGGGCAATCCGCATTTGTCTTAAGAAATCAACGAAGAAAGGAGAGAATGGAGGAATGGCGCCGACCATGCACATTAATCGAGTAATCGCCATATATCCTTCTGGAGGGTTGTGGGGGCGGTCAGAGCGTGAAGGCACTAGAGTGTCCCTTTTCATTATCCCATATTTTAGGCAAATTCGGACAAGTCGATCGTTGTCAATTGTTGATTCAACGGAGTCCGAAGGTGATTCCAATATGATGGCTGATTCAAATTCATCGGGTGCTCGATTGTCACCAATCCCTCCTTCCTCCTCAAAACCCAGAGAAACTTCATTCTCTGAAGACACCTCGTCGCTTTCTCGATGTCCAACCCCGTAATCTGGACCCTCGCTGTCCCATTCTGGATCCGAAGAAGAAGATATATCCTCGAGAGTGATTTTGTTAGAAGTTCCCGGGGCTTCTTTCCTCTCAGCTAGTCTGGAAGAACGTCTGGGCCTCATTGGCATGGAACTATTGAAGAAGTAATAGCACGGATTAGAGTAAATTAGCCCGTACCCCCCTGTGTATGTGTGTGAACTAAAATGTGTGCGGCAAATGTGAGAAATACAAAGTAAAAGTGCAACAATGTAAGACGAAGCTTTGAAGAGAAAGTGATAGTCAGAGTTGTTCTTAATGTTCGTTTATGTCCGCAAGGCCCTATCCTAACTGTTCATGAGGTTGGAAGTAACATCTTTTAAATAGTTGGACGAAAGCTTGTGTTTTAGATCGAGTGGTGTTCGGTTCAGGTGCGGACACCAGGTTCGGATCGGATCTCTCTTTTGTTTCACAACCGGGTCCGATCCGAGCGCATAAGTCTTGGCCTTCATTGTATTCGTAGATCCGATCCGACCCGGTCAAATAAGTTAAGACTCATTTCTTGGCCTTATTGCTCCGACCCGATCCGACCCTGTGAATTTCTCTCTTTTCCTTTTCCTCCTACTATTCTCCTATCCGAACCAATTTTCTTCATTTTCCTCCCTCTTCCTCCTCTTGAGTAGTGAACCCGATCCGATGTCCCAGGCTTTAATTAAAATCAAGTGGGAAAGCGCTCAAGTATTCGACTACGAGTCTTAATACCCTCCTTTAACGCCTCGAAATGATGCTGATGCCATTAACGATGAAGGCGGAGAATGAAGGAAGTCGCGGCGGTGAAATTAACCAATTATTTTGCTCGGATCGTTCAACTTAGCTACGAATGTAAATTAAAAACAATTATGGCAACGAGATTCAAGATTACAAGGCTACCTATGTATTTGATTCAAAGATTGAAGCGAGAATTTTGGAGTTTCTTGGAAAGACTAAAGTTTCGCTGTGAAATCGGTTCGGATAAGCAGAAACGATGAATGAGAGAAAGGAAGAAAAGAGAAGTGAATTTATATAAAAAACAAGCTGACTATTCGTATTCCCGATCGGACCGGATCGAAAAGCCCAATGATGCAGCTTGGCCCACTAATCCCTTGCAGAGTTAAAGAAGAAAGAGATCCGTTCGGGCCGGAACCCAAAGCAGAAATTTGTTCGGGTCGGAATCCGAACCGAGCAGGAGGAAGTACGACAACTTGGCATGTGAATTTAAAAGGAAGGATGAAGCTTTTGCGTTATGGCAATCAAAGCATGATCCATGTCCAATAGAAGCATCCTTTGAGGGGGCAAAGTGTTAGCCTACTTTGTGGACTAGGCAACACAAAGTCAAGATATCAAGCATTGGAGAGCATTTCAAATTAGAAGACTTCGGTTCGGATCGGAGAGACCCTCACTACTCAGTTCGGAGGAGACGCTACAGCTTCGAGTTGAACAGATGTAATCATCCGGGTCGGGTTAAGGCAACGTATAGGTTCGAATCGGATAAAGTCTCCTGTTCGGAGCGGCGAGCTATTGCTGTTGAAAACAGAGAGCGCGCGTTCGGATCGGAGGACAGTCTTCTTCTAGACGGATCGGAAGGCCACCCAGCTGCTACAGAGATGGTTCGAAGGAAGTGCAGAATAAAGAGAAGAGAGAATTGTCACCAAGTCAATTCGGGTCGGATCGGATATCCCGATCCGAACCCCTGATACATACACCTCCGACCCGAACCCATGTTCCATATTATTCTCCTGCAAAAGCGCCTGGATATCCGGACCGGCTGTGACCAGTTCCTACCCATAACGTTCACTGTTTTGATGCGTTGTCAGCACAGTAACACATCCGAACCCGAGGCTAATGGGATGGAGGACACGTGGCTCCGATCCGGATCGGGTTTTGAGCAAATTCACACCTATAAATACCCCGTCTGGAGACAAAGAAAAGGATCTTTTTTAGGCACTTTGAGAATTCAACTACCTCCATAATCCGAACTCCATTACTCCCGGAGAATCCAAATCTTCTTTCATTATTTGTTTTAATCTATTGAGTGAACATAAGCGAGTTGTGAGTGAAATCAAGTGACAATTACATTGTATTTGCAACTGAATCATTGAATATAGTGAAAGATAAGTGGACGTAGGCATTTCTTCGCCGAACCACTATAAATCCTGTGTGTTCATTTTTATTTTTATCTCATCTTATTTGCTTTTAATCAATTTGGGTGTTAGAACCACTTTTGGGTCTAACAGGGGCATTACCATCGCATTAATTGAATCTAATAATGCTCTCTTAAGAACATACCACAATCTGTTCATAATTCTATGAAAACTCGGCATTGGATCATCCCAACCAACAAAACTAGATTTCCTGAAATGACTAAGGTAAAATCAAAGTTCCTAGTAAAATGGTTATTTATGCGAAAGGATTTTGGACATCATCTCAGTCAAGGTCGGGAAAACCTAATCTTGTTGGTTGGGTTAACTCAGTCTATAATAACAAACAATTTGTGATGCAGAATCTATATTGCAAATGTAAAGCAGGCATGGAATGCAGAATAGGGAAGTAGCAAGACTGATAGAGAAATTTAAAGCATGAAAACCAGGACACATTTCCTGACAACAAAGCAGAATTATACCATAAAGTCACAAGCTAAAATGCAAAATGTCAGATGATAGAGTGCATAAAGACGCCAAGTATAAAAGTAATGAGCGGGGACCGGTGCCCGCATATACAACCGGCCTGAGTACAACATGCAGAAGGAAATAGTTAACAACTAAAATTAAGCTATTACTAAGCGCAGTCATTTCTTCCTATCACTTGATCTCAAAGCAGGTTTGCTAACCAAAGGTGGAGGGGTCTCTTCTACGTTACTCCGGTTCTCTTGGGAAGAAAAAGCGGTAGCCTCCATCTCCTTCTTCCTCTTCCTCTTCCTCTTCTTCTTAGACGATGAAGACTTAGCAAACTTCTTTCCTTTCTTCTTGATAGTAACCCGGGGACTCTCATCTGCATTAATAACTTCAAGATCATCACTAAGGCTATAGTCGACGACATCCAAATCTGAGAAGGCACCGATTTTTGCATCTTGTGACCCATGAGCTGCAACAAGCAAGGGTATGTTACTAGGAGGAGGGGGAGTAATGATAAAAGTAAGAGGAAAAGTTATCAATGGCGAGTCAGCCTTAATAGCTCCTGTTGTCAATGCATTGCCTACGGCAGGAGAAGAGAGGGGTGAAATTAAATTCAAAGTATGCAAACATTGAGCATAATAAGCAAGAGACCCAGGTGAATCGAAAATGGAATCTAAGCACGATAGGGTAAAGTTAGTTTCAATTTTACCAGTATCTAGAAGATTCTCTGAGGGATCCCTATGCTCGACTCTCCAGTGGTCGGGATTGTCCTCATCAGCCTCATCGTTTTCACCATGCTCATTAGCAGTATCCTCTGTATTGATATCCCCCTCAATGGTGACATTTTTGCCTTTAGGAGCATCATCCGGGTTAGCCAATGTTTGTGAGCCAGAAGCTTCAAAGGCCGAGGGATCAATAGGAAGGTTGACATCTGGTTGAGTGTGAACTTTCTCACCAGAAGTACCATTCCTCTCGTCCATTAGTTGTGCTTTTCCTTCTGCCGAAGCCTCTTTAGACCTGTCGTCTAAAAGTTTTTCAATGAGTTCGTCCTCGCTACAGTCATCACCATTAATCTCAAGCACTTGCTCCCAAACAAGCGCCAATGTACGTGCAAAACTATCCCCTAGGTAATGCAAGCTCCCACGACTCATGACATTGTAAACATATAAGCGGAACATGTCATCATCAGCTTCATCCATGGCTTGCTTGTGAGTTTCTTCTGCAGTTGTCTTGTCCTTCTCAAGGGATTCGACCTTGGCCATGAGTGTCTGGTTGGAAGCCTTCGGAGATTTTACCTCCTTATGGAGATTTGCGGCATCTTCCCGATATTGTTTGGAGAAATCCTTCTCCACAACCCATTCAGCATCAACATCGCGCTTGGCAGCTATGGCATCTTTTTCTCTTCGTTTGGAAGCCTCGAGTTCTTCCCGGAGTTTTTTAATCTCGTTGTCGATGCCTCCAACTCTACGACTCTTTTATTAAGAATTGCGATGGTAGCGTCACGATCCTTCAAAACCTTCTCCCATTTGGCTTTATCATCCTCAAGCTCGGCAATTTTCGTAAGATGAGAATTATGGCGCTTTTGGAGGTCATCACCAAGTTTTTCCCATCCACGCAACTTTTGGTAAAAGATATCTCTTATGATATTCCATTTTGTCTCAAGTTGACTCTTAGCAGTATTGAGCTGGGTGTGTGTTTGACTTATAACCGCATCCACCTCTTTAAGAAAATCATCAACGTCGGTTATACTTACTCCACGATCAAAGTAAAGTCCTTTTAAGTTCCAAACTGGGAGCTTTTTGGTAAAGGAGATGTTCGTCGAGCTGGGAGTATGGCGAGGTTTATTGATAATCGAATGGATCTCAGCTGAAGGACCAGGTGGGATAGAGGATGAAGGAAGTCGGGGTTTAATAGGCAGCTTCTCTACTCAGGAATGCTTATAAGAACCATTCCTTTCTCGTTTCCTTCCTCGCTCCCTTTCATCGGGAGAGTCTTCCCTTAGCCAACTGCGCCTTCTAGCCTCTTCCTCTTCTTCCTCGCGTATCTTCTTTCTTTGTTCCTCAGTCAAAACGGATTTTGATACATGAAAAGACTAAGAAGAGGGCTTTGAAGGCGGAGGAGGATGGGGCTGCTCATGGTGACGGGATGATTGCCGAGGTTCGGATTGTAGTAAGTGCTTCGGATCGATAGCTTTGCTCCTCTTACTGAAATCTGATCTGACTCCTGACGAGCGTTTCCCGTACATGTCTAAACCTAAAATGCGACATGCATGAGTTTTCGATACTTGAAACTATACAGTGTCTAAGAATGCTAAATCAAGATACCAACACAGGAAAATTATTGAAATACACAAAATGAATTTCTTTAAAAGGTACTATTGTTAATAGACCAGTCATATCCTCTGAGTTTAAGGGAATTCCTAAAAATTTAAGAGGCCTTTCTGACTCAGTTGAGGCTGCATCCCTAAGTCCAGTTTTTATGGTTTGAGGGTCGAGAGGTTGAGTAACCGAACCATCCCGACTAAGATATCTAGCAGAGCCGAGATCACTCAAATTGTCAGATGTACCTGCAAAATCTTCCTTAGCTACATTTTCTATAGGAAAATCTCCAGTTATAGTCACAGTATTCAGATCGATTTCTAATACAACTACGTCTTCACCATCATGTTCAATCCCGTATTCAAGTTTAGAAGGGTTCACTTCCCTATAATCTCTTCTAACCTATTCGGAATCTGATTCTGGCTCAGGATGCGGGGAGATATTCTCTTTCTCAATCAACTAAAATGATGTTGTGGGATCTTCGCCTCTACGATGGTTAGGTCTCCATCCTTATCCAAAGTCTTTGATGAGGGCGACATTTTTTCACTAACAGACCCTGAATATCTTTTCAAGGAAGGATCAACGGAAGGGTTTCGATCAGCTTGAGTTACACTCCTGTCGTCTGGATTTACTAAATCTGATTTTGTAAGTTTAGGTTTAGGAGTGGGAGGTCCATCCTTACACAAAAACTTCCTTAAGGGATGAAGAAGTTCGTATTGGTGAAGATTGTTATCTGTAATTAAAAGCTTTCTACTTCTCTTAGCCTCGTCAATTGCTTTTAGTGCTTTGTATGTGGCTTTAATAGAAGGGGGTGCTTTGCTATCCTTAATCAGGGTGGGGAGTACTACATTTCAAAAGGAAATGATGTAAGAACGTATAACTCAAAGAAAAATAAAGTCAAGACCTCTGAATAAGATATGCATACCTCCATCTGTCCATTGCCCTCGGAATGGCTCGGGGCATCTGACGAAGAAGAATTGGCTTAAAAACCCTGAAACACTGTCCGGTAATTCGAGAACCAACTTCTGGTTTCTGGCACCTTCAACATGCATAATAGAGGGGGTGTCCTTCCTACTCTTGAAAGAACATAAGTATTGAAGATCCTGGAATGTAGGCTCTTGCTTTGTCGTATCCATGAAAAGGACACAAAGGCCCAGTAGAACTGTGTAGCCATTAGGATGGAGATGGAAAGGAGCGATGCCTAGATGGTTTAAGATCCGCCCTAAAAAATGGTTAAACGGGGGAATAGCACCAGCTGCTAGCATTTGTTTGCTTACATCAACATATCCAACGGGGGGGGGGGGTCATCAGCAAAAACACCGTCCTTTGGTAATATTACATCCGTAAGAGGAATTCCGTATTGACCACACAACAGTTCGTATTGCTCCTGAGTTAGGGTGGTAGACTGTCTCTCTTGATCCCTTGCTTTAATCGGGAGAAGGTTTGAAGGAAGGGGGTGAAAACTTGGCTAGAGGTAGAAGTTGTTTCAGTCTCGGAAACCTTGTTTAGAGGCGGATCGATTTGTGCCGTGGAGGTCTCTTTACTTTGAGGAAGAGTTTGCTTTTCAGTAGTCATTCTACACAAATACACTCGAATATATTTCAATTTTCTAGTAGCAAAAAATTGAAGGATAATATATGAAAACACATCAAAACTTCAAAATAAAGGAGACAAACATCGTGGCAAGGCGCTTGTTGGCAATAAAGTTAAGTCGTTATGGCATGAAACCCATGTTGGTTCACGGCATGGTAGTCATGTCGATTCACGGCATGATACTCATGATGGTGCACGGCTTGAGGTCCATGTCGGTCCACTACATGAAAGGCATATCGTTTCACGACATGAAACCTTAAGCTAAAGCCACTAGAGGATCAACTCGTCTAACCAGTTTCCAAACTCAAGTCGTTCATGCGACATGTTACCTCGACTGACTTGAATTACAACTACAGCCTGACAACTCAAATGGGCATAACGACATGGATTTTTCATCACGACTTAATGGTGGAATTGTCGAATAAATACAATTTAAAAGCATGTCGTAAACTTACCATTGGAGCGACACAAAAAGAAAATGTGTCAAAACTATGGTAAAATAATGAAAGGTTCATGGTTCAAGTATTTTAACAAGCAACTAGCATGTAGTATAATGAAGTGCTCGAAAAAAAACAGTCCAAGTCGTTAGAAATATTTAAGTCAACTGAGCACGGTACGAAACTCATGTCGTTGAAATGACATACAACTCAAGTCGCATAAATTACACAAAAAATCAGAGCTCAAAGAAAAGCAAAGAATTTCTAAGCTCTTATAGACATTATATCCATTTTGATTTGACTCGTTTTCGGTTCACAAACATCCCAAAGATACAAGACAGTCAAAGTCGATTCACAAGTCTATCACTTTACCAAAAATAAGCCAAAATCCTTAAATCCTATACAAATGCTAGCATTTAGAAAAACAAAGAAGAATTCAGATCCGAAAATTACTTGTGATAAGCTCGGAAACAAGTAGGAGGAAGAATTCTCTGAAATCGAGAGTATGGGTGTCGAGTTGTGTTGATGGAGCTAATCGAAGTCGGTCAGAATCTGGTCATGATGGCTCTAGCGAAGGCGTCAGCTCGGTTGGATAAGCCATTTAGAAGGAAGGCGAAGTTATCTCTCTGGTCCAATCCGCCATTAACGAGGAAGAAGCTTTAGATGTGATTGGGAATGAGAAAGAGAACGACTTGGGAGTTAATATATAGACATAAAGGCAAATGGGCCGGCCCAGATCGGCTTAAAGTCCAGAACGATACGAATTCCGGAGCGAGATGAAAAAGGGATAGAACAACTTGCGGCATGGTTATATGAACGTGTTGATCAATAAATTAACATAAATGCGTGACAGAAGAGATCGGTAATATTATAATACGAAGCCCGTGTCATTTTTCAATAACACGAACTCCGAGGGGCAAATGTTAACCCATAAAAAGGGTAAGAAAGCCATGTCGTTTTAACTAAGTCGTTAGAGGCATGTCGCAAGGGAAAAGATTCACCTATATCGCACTAGTTCGCTCACAATCATATCGCACTCATCCTTGTCTTGCCTTACTTATAGCATCAAAGCTAATTTGAGTCATCTACGACATGGCGTCGTGACATGCTATAAACCCAAGGCGCTAAGGAGCATAAAGTCGTATGACATGGGTCATGCCGCTCTAACGAAATGACATAAGGTAAGGCTAAGTTTCATGTCGGACAACAACATGATGTTATGCTACTATCATCCATGTCGTTCAACGACATAATGTACAAGTAATACATGTCGGTCAGCGACATAACGTTATGCTAGTGTTATCCATATCGTTCAGGGACATGGTATACAGGTAATCCATGTCAGCCTTAAACCGTATCGAGAGAACCAGATTGTAACAACCCGGAAAATGCGAGCCAATTTAAAATTTTTATTTTGGCAATTTTAGCGAATTTCGATTATTTAAAATAGATTATTTTAAATAATATCGACAAGAAATTTATTTTGAATAGAATTCGAACGTATATATTTATATAGATCGTCGTTAGAATATAAATATTTTATTTTAAATTATAAAAGGAATTAAAAATGGCGCGGTAGTTCGATAATTTGATTTCAAATTTCAATTGAACATACCGGGTCTAAAATAAACCGGATTTTAGCGAAACCAAAAATATTAGAATCTAATTGAGAATATCTTTCCAACGAATCCAAAAAATTGAGAATAGTCGTTATGGAATTCTGGCCCTTAAAAATGGAAATTTTGCAAATGACCTCGGATTTCGATGAAACCACTTTTGTTGGATCCATGGTGTCAAGTTATTGTTAGGTTTCTAATTTCGTAATTTTTCGAATCAATATGTGAGCTTGGTAAATGAAAACGCGTTTGACCCGTTTTCAGTTGATTTTAATCGACTGGAAATTGGCCATTTTTCAAACGGTCTTAGAATTTGATGAAACTAGTTTTGTTAGGACCGTATCGTCAATACAAAGATAGAAAATATTTTTCTAGAATTTTTCGAGTTAGTATGTGACCCAGTAAATTGAAATGTACGTTTAAATAGAATATATAGATTTAAATTTTGATTTAAACGAAAACTGATCGTAACGATCGAATTGGCCTACGATACATATCCCGTTGTGTTCGGAATGGGGGTAATTAGCTAGGGACGACAGTCGGTGGGTTCGATTTCGAGTTGAAAATAAAAAGTTGCTTTTTGAAATTAAAAATAATTAAATATAAAATTGGGCCCAAGCCTTTTCTTCCCCAAACCCGGTCAATGCCCTCCTCTCTCCTTCACTTTCTTGTTCACCGCAGAAATAAAGAAAAGAAAAAAAAAACTATCTGAATCGCGCCGCCCTCCATCGCGCTGACCTCCGCCTGCCACCTCCACCTCCCCATCCGCGCTCGCCTCCGATGATTCCCCCCCCCCCCCCTCGCGCTTCTCTTCTCTCCTCCCGTGCCTCCTTTGGCCAAGCCCACGCCCCAAAAACCCGACAGCCCCAAAACCCACCCACGGAAGCTCCACCTAGCCACCAGCGCCGCAATTTTCCCCTTCCCCTCTCTTAGTTCGTCAACCACAGTAAGGCTTTTATCTTGTTTTTATTTTTGTTTTTATTTCTCTCTTATTTAAAATATAAAACATTGAGATTATATTCAATTTTAATGTAATAAAATCAAGATTTCTATACATTTAACTTAGTAATAAAATTAGGATTTTTATTCATATGGCTTTGCATTAAAAATCTGATTTTTATTTGACTTTGTTTGGGAAATATAATTTTTATAGCTTATAAAGAAGTGATCTTTAAACTATAAAAGATTTGAATTTTAATTTCAGTTTTAATTATATATAGATTTGTTAAAGTATCATTTTTGTGGTAAGGAAAAGCTTTGATTTTGAAATTGAAAATGCTTTGATTTTGAAATATAGAAGAGATTAGATTTTTATTTATAAAAAGTTTGATTTTTAAATCGTGATAAGAAATGACTTTTGATTTTGAAAGAAATATGATTTTTGATGAAAGATTGAATTTTTATATGAGGTAACGAATATAAAAATATAATTTTTATTATATGTAGAGGTTAAAAATATAATTTTTATTATATGTAGAAGTTAAAAATATAATTTTTATAATATAGAAAGGTTAAAAATATAATTTTTATACTAGTGGCATATTAAAAATATGATTTTGATATAGGTATGATAGTAAAAATATGATTTTTATGCACTAGAGAATATAAAAATGTGATTTTTATATACGTAGTGAGTGCGGGCAACGAAAGTGACAAAGGGCGAGAACAGCGATGACTTCTACATAAGAAGAGTCGAGGCGTCAAGATTAGCTAGTCGTTGAGAACTTCTCACTTTAAATTCTCTTTTCTAGTTAAAATATATACTAGGATGCAGACAGTGCTTAGTAGCACCCGACACCCGCCATCCACAGACCATGGATGGCTTGTATGTTTGATTGTTTGTTGTGATGAAAATTGATTGTGTGACGTGAAATAAAATATTTATATAGTTAAAAATATTTTATCGTTAAAAATATTATTTTTAACGTGTGTGTGTGAATAAAAATATGTGTTTGTTGATTTGGAAACCCCACAATTTGAAGTCCACTCATCCCGATTGATTAGTTGTATGTCGATCGATTGATTGACAGGCTGTTATAAGCGTTAGATATCTATATTTGATGCTTATACAGTGTGCTGCACTTTGGATGATGATTGATTATTTATTGTTGTGATTATATACATGTGTTGTATGGAATCCATATAATTAACATTATATGGTAATTGATTGGGCCTTATTCCAATTGGGAAAATAAAGAACAGAATTAAGTATACATTCATGTGTTGAATAGAATAAATAATCATGAGTTGAAAATTATCATTTGTTGAAAGAAATATTTTAACAATAAAATTTACATCTTTATCATATTTAAAGTTAGAAACTAACTGGAAAATAGATAAGATGAGTGGTTTCCAGGGTATTGATCTGATATTGGTTCCGGCCTTCGGCATTAATACCTAGAGAATCATTCTCTTACTACTTTACAGTTGGAGTCTGATTTAAAAATCAAACGATAGATACCATAATTTTATAAAGTATATTAAATAATACAAATAGTCATGTGTTGACAGTGCTCATGTATTGAGAATATTCATGTGTTGAAAGAAATATATATTCATGTGTTGAATAGAATAAATATTCATTTGTTGAATAGAATAACGAATTTATTGAAATATATAAAGCCGTGTTGGTTGGAGATGCGCCATGTTGACGTGAGCGATATTTATATCGATTATATCTGTTTTTCTAATAAATATAGAAAAGGAAGTGATTTCAAAATATAACGTTTTGAAAATATTATCATTTGTATATCGATGATGTGGAATATTCAATTTTGATTCAAATTTAAATATGAAGTTGAAATCGTTTCGAAAATGAATTTAAAACGATTTATAAAATACGTTTTAAAAGGAAATCGACGAAATATATATAATAGATATATATTATATATATAATGTCCTGAATAGAACGCGCGGTAGTTCGTGAATTTCGACCATTGACTTCGAATGGACATTACGGGAGATCCGACCGTCGGATTCTCCTGAAACCGAAACCATTGGGTTCGTATCGAAAAGAGCTTTCTAACAAATATTTGAAATTAGAAATCTAACGGTTGGATTTGGAATTATGTCCAAATCAAATTTGGAAAAGGTCGCTGTAAGTGCAGTTCGATGGCCATTGGTGGAAATCGACTGTACGGGCTTTGATAAAATTATTAAAAATATCTATAATTTGTGTAAAAACATAAGAAATGGTTTGTGAAGAACAGGGATGAAAAATTCCACATTTGAAAAGATAAAAATAGTTTTTTATCGAAATGAACTAGTTTTGAACTAGAATTAAAATCAATTTATTTTTGAAATAAATAAATTGAATTTGAAGTGGTTTCAAAAATAATCAGAATTTCCAATAATTGAAGTGGAAATGGATTTGAATCGAAATTATCTTAGGAATATTTCGATGTTGGATTTCGTGACTATACAGATATTGTTATGGGAATTTGAAAGATATATTTTATATCGTTATTTCCAATACGATATTTGTTGGTTTCAGAATTTGATATTGAATATAAGCCGGTATATTTTCTATTCAGAGCCTTGTATTTAATATCAAATGTGATTTGGGTTTGTCGTGAATCAATGGTGTCTTCATTAACACCGATTCTTAAGCCCAGTAGAGAAAATTTTTAAATATTTCTATTTAAATTTAATGAAGTGTATCAATTAAATAATATTTAATTGGAATTGAATTTGAATTGGTTTTTGGGTTTATCGTGAGCGGTGTTTTGAACAACACCTGTTCTTTAACCCGATTAACAATAGAGTGTGATTTTGGGTTTATCGTGAATCGTGTTTTAAATGACATTGGTTCTTTAACCCAGTTAAAGACAGGATATTGATTTTTGAAAAGATTAAAACTAAGTGGAATTTTAATGAATCTTTAATTAGATTGAAATGTGAATTGATAATTTAAAATATCAAATCTGAAAAGTGATCGAGAATGGAGTACCACCAGTTTTTCTCCAAAGCGATAATTAAATCTTTAATTAGATTTGAACATGAAATGGTAATTAATTTTACCGATAGCACCGTGGTGTTAAATATGGAGTATGACCAGTTTTACTTCATGGGATGAATAGGTTGGGATTGGGAAATAAAACAAATAATTACTTCGGTGTGGTTCGCTTATCCTGACTAGTTTGGAAAACCATAATATGGTTTGAAATGATATCCAAAGGAAGATTAAAGAATAAATTTAGAAGAATTTATCTTGGATAAAATTAATGGTAACCTTTCCCTAAGAATGTGATTTTGTGAATAAAAGAACATTCTGAATTGGAATGAGGCGTTTGTTGTGTTTGTGTAACATTTGTTTATTATATACGTGGGTTATTCAGAAAGACCGGGTTTATACCCATTCTGAATAACCGATTCGACGACAAGTCGAAGATGAAGATGGTGGTTGAAGACCGGAATTCTTCACATTGTTTGGGTGATTACTGATGATCTTGATTAGGCTGTACACCCAAGAGGAGGGATTCAGTCGGTGATCGTCCAGACGTACTTGGAGATCGATGGATATGCGAGGAAAGTGTCTCCGGTTTCGTTCAGACCCAGAACGAACTTGTAAATGGATTGTGTGTCTGACATTGGATTTTATTCTGTGTTGATTGATCTCTATTAAATATACATCTATTTGGCGGCGGAGAATTTATTCTCTTGCTTAATGCCCTTCTCTGAGACGTACGAGCTCAGAGGTTGTGTATCGATGGACATCGGTCGCATGGAGTGAATCGCCAGTGTGGCACGCGTAAGTGGAAATTGATCAAGGCTTCTGTTGAAAAATAAAGTCTTATGGTTGATGATCAAAGCACGGCCTGTGTGGCGCAGCTTTGTGTATAACGTGAATTCGCGAGCCTCACACCTCGGTATGAGTCAAAAACGGGATACGGACCGTTGAGAGAACACGACGTTTCTTTCTATCTAGTGGCGCTGTCAGTGCTTAAACTGGCTGACATTTATATACTTTTCACCTGTGTGGTTGTTGGATGAGGCGCCTCGATATTAGGTCTGTTAGGATCGGGAAACGTGTGTGCAGGAATAAATAATCCTCAAAAGTAAGAGAGGACCGGCCCAACCGATTCCAAGGATCATAGTGGGGTCCTGAGACATTTGTTAGAGTGTCTCGAACAGAGAGGAGCTTGCCCCTTGCCTCCACTCATGACGGAAATCCAATTTCCATTACGTGACTTGCAGTTTTATTTGTAGAGCCTAGTATGACGACATGATAGATGGTACCCATGCCGCCTATGATTGATATTTATGATTGAAATTGTTTTGACACTATGCACTTATAATAGTATCAAATGATTTGTTTTAAACGTACCAAGCATGTTTGGCTATTATAAGGGAAAACCCTATCCTTCGGCTTGCGTTGCATTGTGTGATGGGACCTGGGTCTTATAATAGCTTCATTTTTCCAAAAAGCATTGCGCTGTTTTGTTATATGCACTAGTGTTCTTGGGAGGAAACCCATTCCGTGTTATACGGCGTGGTCCCTTGAATTACTCTCTTTTAAAATAAAGATTAAATACTGTTTTAGTTCTCACACCAGTCACATGACTAACTTGGAGTTTATTGTTTTAACCTAAACTCTGGGTGCCCCTATTTTCCACACGGGCAGCTAATAGTTTTGGTTTTGTAGATTTATATTCACAGGATCCTGGTTTACAGCTGGAATGATATTCGGAAAGCTCTGTATCCGTATATCTCTTCTAGTTGTGTTTTGTATTATTTTTCCGCTGCGATGTATTTAAATGTAATTTAAATCTCTGATATTTATCGAATGTATATTTATTCATACTCTGTATATACTTGTATTCTGATGGAATTGTTGTAATAAACAATGAAATTTTCTTCTGTTTGCGTTCTGATTGGTCTTGTACTCAACGCCATCCGGGCTTTCCTTACCGGGGAAGTTCGGGTCGTGTCACATATCACATTCAGGAAACACTCCATGTCGTTTATCCCCCATGTCGATTAGCGACATAAGGAGTAAGCCGCTACTTAAGATCTCAATACGAATTGTGTCGTGACCTACTTATGCCGTATCCAGTTATTATTGGGTTGTTGACAGCTGTCATCCGAACGATATGAACCTAGTCAAGGGAACTCATGTAGTGTCGCGTGCTCAAGGCGCCAGGGGCTAACCCTCCAGGCAACATGAGTCATATCGTCGGTGACATGAGTTATAGCGGAGATCCAAGTCATGTCGATGACGACATGAGCCATGGCGTTTTCTATGAAATTATAGAACTGCCACCTGGCCTGGAAATCTCTTATAAATACCCCCACTCTTCTTCATTTGAGGGGATCGAATCTTGAGACCACGAAGTGCTGCCGAAAATATTCCACAACAATTCTTACATCCATTCAACATCATAAATTGAAGATTAATCCTTGGATTATGATTTTATCAAACACATCCAAATGATTCAAGAGTTGAAGATTGATTGAGCAAGCTTACATGAGAGAGGGATTCCTTTCAATTCTACCACATCCACATCAAATATCCGCTGAATAACACTCTTCTCGATCATCTTTGGTAGATTAAGTGTAATTCATGAGTAAGGGAGTGATAAAATTGTTGTAAGAGAGAAGTTAATCTTGTAATCTTCATATTGATAATGGAATCTCTTATAAAAGTGGATGTAAACCCTTATTGGGCTGAACCACTATAAAACCTCGTGTCTTCTACTTACATTTCAATCGTTGTAAGGCTCCACTTTTCATTTTTGTAAGACATTTATTCACATTTTTGGTGTTTTGCCCAATTTTGGGGAAAACAACCAGCATCAGTAGTTGTAGGGCGAGAAGATGTTGCATCTTTATTTTGTTTGTTCACCATAAATAGAAGTGAGCAGAGGCTCTAACAGAATATCGGTACTCAGTCCCTTCCTGGCGCGCCAAAGTGTTGATGTCAAAAGTTGGTCACTAGTGACAGTCAACCCCCAATCGTGCGATCAAAACACAAATAAAGATTATAAAATGTAGTAAAAGTAAAAAGAACGAGAAGCACACACAGATTTTTTATAGTGTTTCGGCAAAGTCGGTGCCCACGTCAACTTTATTTATATTTTTTTTTTAATACAAATACAATGCTTTTTCTGTTTGAAGAAGAAAGAGAAGATGGCTATTTTCCCTTCTTATTTTTGAGAGAGATTGAGAGAAATATAGAGATGTCTGAAAGAAGCCTAAAAGAAACTCTCCCTCCTCTTTTTAAGCTTGGAAGTATTTATAGGTAGAGAATGCAGCTTGTGCTGTTGCGATATGGTCCGACCATTCCGGGAAAGCCTAGACACATGGAACCCATCAGCTAGTTTTAATAGCGGCTGGAGACTGATTCCACTGTTCATAAATAGTATCATCGGAACTTGTCGCTGACGTGGCATCCAGGGAGAGGTATATCAAAAGTAGAGCTTTATCCGGATATGGTTTGACCACTTTTATTGCCTTGGAAGTCAGGATATATGGTGGAATTGCTCTGTACAATATTTTCCATGCCGGCCCGAGATAATCGGTCGATGTGCCTTTTACAGAAGAGAGATACTCGATCGACTAGGAGAGCGATTCTTCTGGAGTGAGCTGTCAATTGACTAGGTTGGGCTTGGGCCGATATGTGACTGCTTTGGACCGTGCGTCTGCTGGGGTTCCTAAAGCGCGATTTATTTCCATTTGCGCATTTGGGCTTTGGTCTGGCTCGTTGAGACTCTTGCCAGAAAGAGGGTTAACAGAAGACATCATTTATTTTTTTCATTTCGAAGACGGGTCGGGTTCGTACATAAAGAAGGGGAGGGTTTGACTAGGTTAAAATGAGTATGGCGGGGATGGGAAATTGAGAAGATTAAGGCAGCCGTTTATTTTGATATTTAAGGCAGGTAATAACAGTTTAAGCATTAATTTAGGTAATTAATATATATAATTAAATAAATGTTAATTTATTTAATTAAGAACGTATAGTTGTAATGTTAATAACTTTGTATTATATTGTCAGAATCAAACCAAACGGAATGTTGTATCGTCAAGTACAATGCAATGGAGCAGCTTTGGTCTGCATTGGAAGCTACCGAGATTTTGATAAAATTAAACGCTTGTTTAATTTTATTAAAACAACTTGTTTTAATTGACAAATGAAATCAAGGTGAGTTAATCTCACTTAGTATTCCCAGTTATAATTATTATAAGTCAGGTTTTATTATTTATGTGCTACGTTTGCTAGTTTTTGATCGATTGATGATTGTTCGGTTGTCTACTGAGTATTTTTATTTATTTTTTAAATTAAACGGTTGTTTAATCTAAATGAAATGAAATCGTTATTTTTAACGATTATTTCCAATTGAAGTAACTTACCTTGTTGGTTACGTTTATAATAATATAAACATATTTAATTCAATAATTGGGTGTTGAGAATATTGTTGTTAGTTGACCATTAATTATTCACGATATTATATTGTATGTTGAATACAGAATCTACGATGTAGGAAATTCCTAACTGATATTGATAACGTATACCAATATGATTTGTTATGTTTGATTTGACATGAAATTGGACTATATTTCACGAGTTGGGTACTAAATAGACGTTGCCTCTTTAAGTACCGTTGATTTGTAACAAAAAGATTAATGGAACCGTCTTTATAATCGATTCTGAATTATTTTCAAAACTTCGTATGATAGTAATCAAAGTAAAAGGGATTATTTAAATTAATTATATTATTAATTAATTTAAATAGAAGGACTAACTGGAATTGATTAGCATTTGTAATAATCAAAGTAAATGGGATTATTTAAATTAATTATATTATCAATTAATGACTAATTGAGATTTGAGTAACGAATGAACCATGTTTGGTTTGACTAAGTCAATGGGTTTAATTAAATGTGATTACTAAGTTAGTTGTTATAAGTGAATTTAATGGAGATTGCTAATGATAAAGTGAACCATTTTTATTCTAAAAATATTGAGATTTAATTATTATTTAATAATAATCGAGGTGATGAATTAAAAGTTAAATTAATGGTGGTTGGTAAAACCATAAGGTCCTTTTTATTTTTAAAAGAAATCTTAAGCGAATTGATATTAATATTAAAATAATTTAAGTTTTAAATTGAAATTTAAAGTGAATACTTACTGGAATTCTATTGAATTGGATTTATAAAATCCAAGTTTGGACGATGTGTTAAAACCCAAGTTTATTGGCTACTTGAAGATGATTTCAGTTATTGAAATAAATAAATAAAGTTATAAAACTTTAAATAGTTCATGAAATGAATAGAAGAATATAAGTATGAAATATGAAATGGAAGTCGTAATAGAATTCCAAATTTAAATGAAATGGTTAGACAAGTTAAGAAGTCGATCTAAAATCACATATTTGAAGAAGAGATGAAGTTTTTATTAAGATGAAACTAAAATAGATTTGAAATAAGTTTAAAGGATTTTAAAATGTTGAAATGGATTAATGGAAAATGTAACAACCCGCATTCCAACAGACCGATTTTTTTTTCAAAAATCCAATCCATCGAAACCCGAGTTGGTTTGCTCCAGTATCCTGCAGAAAAGACTGAGACATAAAACGTGTCAGAGTTCGGAAAACATCTCACAGCAGAAGGAATAAAATATAATGTAATTAAAACATAGATTTACCTTAAAAATAATACTGCTAAACCAGTATCCAAAGCTATACAGTCTCTGTCAAGAACCTACCTGCGAATGTTATAAGGAAAGGGTCAGAACATAAGTTCTATGTGAATGAATTTAAACTACACTTCTTGAATAATTCCACATATAACGTTCAATTACATTTTCTCATCTATTAGGTTATTCGTGTTACTAGCACTGAAGGCTTTCACACACACGTCGCACTCATCTACTCCCTAGTAGATTAACCTAATGTATATGTAACTACCCCCAAACTAAGGTACACTCCATGGTACACAACTCGCGCGGTCCCCTCCGTATTTCCACAGTAACAAGATAACATAAGACAAGGTATGGCAAGATAAACTGAATATGCTATCGCACTCATTTATATTTCTCTGCATCTACTAACAATTGTTTCAACTAGCCTCATGTGTTCATAATAAAATGATCCCTTTATCGATCATCTTCTACTCGCATGTATTTATTACTTGTGTCATTCGGTCCCGCTTGTTTTTAGATACCTGTGCTGGTCCCACCATGGGGTGTACCAATCCCTATGATGGCAACCCGACACAATTCAAGATGCACATTGTATAACTACTAATGCCTAGTGCCTGATTTTTCCACTCCGGAGTACGTGCACGCCCGTACTCCGTCGGAACCTGCACTGATGCACCACCTGCCGCTATTTTGACAACTTATAATCAGTCCAGTAATCGTGCCCCACCCTGCCTAGTTCAGGGTACTATGATACATCTATGTGGGTTACTGCTGAAATGGGTCCCCATTACTAGGGTTTCCTAACCAACATGTTATAATGGTTTAGTGTTCTCAATTTAACCTGATCCCGCCCATTTGTTTAATTAACATGTGGTATTGGTTAAGTGTCGCTTATTCATATGTTACTTAACCTTACCATTCTTAGCATGTCTGTTCATTGGCATTAATTGATTTATTAATGCACCAACCTCTCACATTAGAACTGTTGTTTGCGGTTGCTGGATATGTCGGGCGGCTCCGGGGAGACTTCTACCGCGAACTCATTCTAACCTCGGGTTTTGGGCTTGATGCGCTAACCTCTCACATTAGACCTGTTGTTGCAGTTGCTGGATGTGCCGGGTGAATCCGGGCAATCTTACACCGCAACTCAATCTAACCTTGGGTTAGGCATGTTCATCTTTTAACCAATTTACATATCTACCATGTATGTCCAAGTCTATATGTCAATTATCCACTAGTGTAGTCAATTCAAGTTATGTCACATTTACTTGTTATGCCCAAAATTACTCAATTAAGTTATACCCAATTCCCCGTGTTTCAATCGTACGTACAGCAAGATTCAAACTAGGTTTCCAAATGAACCTTGTATTCATAAAATAAAACGAAAAGGGGAATAGAGAAGAAACGCTAGAATTGTCATAAGAGAACAAGCAGGTAAAGGTGTACCAAACACAAGAATCATGGTTCCAATAGATTTGTTGTACATTAACAATAAATATGAGAAAACTGAGCAAGTTGCATCATAGACATAAAGATTCGATAGAACTGAACATAAAAGAATCACCAATTTGATGTACAATAATATATATTCAATTGTATCACTAGTTATAGTCTCAATGGCATAGGTAATCTCAGATTTGACAAAAGAATAAGAATTGCTTATCATTACAATCAGGCATAGTTCTAGATTCGATTCATTATAGTCATGTTTTCTATTATGTGTTCAAATCTGAATAATAACTGACCTTACTTTCTTAATTCATGTCTCCAATTTCAAACATTGGATTATAATATATACCCATAATTTCCAACCTAAATTATATTTATAATTTTTATCCAGAAAAGACCTATAAACATATGTATACATGTATACAAATTATTTCCAATTATGCTCAATCCAACTTATGCCAATAATCTAATTTATACACAATTATGTCCAAATTGATTTATGCCCGTATCAACCTTTTTCCCCCTTTTCCATAATCTTTATTCCAAACATACCAAATTGTTCCTACTTAATTTGCACATATTTTCATTAATGTCCCAAATTAATATCTACCGTTATGCGCCAAATTATCAACATTCCCAATTTCCGGTATTTTATAAGTTATACAACAATTCCCCAATCACAGGTTTTGCCTAAAATCCATCATGCAAGTTGTTTCAATTTCCCAAATATCCTTCCACTATTACAATATTGTTCGTACGTATTCCTTTCAACGAGATCTGGATTAGGCTCGAATTTAGCGTGGTCTATACAAATAAAAAGGAATGGAAAGAAGAACAGAATAGGAAAAAAGTAAAAGCTATAAGATTTTAATTCAATTAAACATTTTAATTTGGGGAAATGCTAAACGATATGCATACAATTATTCATAAGGGTAATTTAAACCCACTCACAGTGTATGCTCTCCCAATTCTGATTTTTGCACTCATGGTCTTTCTCTCCTTTTTCGTGCAGCGTAATTCTAGGCATGTGAACTCTGTTCTTTTATTTTGAGAGGGATCCTAGTTTTATCTTTTTATTTTAAGAAGAAATTTTAAGAAGAGAGAGAGAGAAGAAGAAGAGGAAGAAGAAGCCATGGCAAACCTTCAGCGTAGCCGCCAAGTTGTGAGTTTTAGGGTTGGGTATAAGGGTTTATTTATAGGGAGGTTAGAGCAACTAAGGCCTTAGGATGTAATTAAAAGCTCATATGAATAGCCATGTCATTCAACTAATAAAATGGCTACGTTGCAACGTCCACCAATCAAAACATGCCACCTCACCCTAAAAGAACTCTCTTTTTCCATATTTAATGTAACCGTTATATTATCCCTAAATATAACATTAATGTCTTCAATTTACCAATTTCATTTCTTACCATTAAAACAACTAGTGTTTCCTCTTATATATATATATATATATATATATATATATATATAATACCAAATACTTAACATTTAGTCAACCTCAACCCAATTTGTTAATGTCATAATTATGCATATATATATATATATTATTTACATATTTGCTATAAATAATCACGTGTGCATGCATCTCTGATTTGGATGTTATTTAATAACATTAACCTTCCTCCAATTGTGGCTTGCTGATTTATACCTTACCTTTTGAACTGCATGTATATATATACATACATGCCTTATATTGGCTATTAATTCATTGATGCATGTCTATTAATGCAATTTCTTCTTCTTCTTCTTTTTCGCTGATGGCCTTTAGTTTTCTTTTTAAAGGTTTAAATTTCAAACGTTTATCCCCTTTACATTTAATTACTTTCTCTTCTTAATGTTTATTAATTTGAGCGTTCATTCATTGTTCCATTTTAATGTTTATAACATTTTCTTTTGAATATACACGTCATTCCATACAATTGAATGCATCTCCATTTATTTAATGCAATAAATTCACATTTTCTCTTTCCCTTATTGCATTAATTCATATCGTTAATTTAACCATTCCTTATTTTTAGTGCATGTATTATCTTCCTACAAAATTTTGAATTTCAAATAACATGTATACACATATCTCCCTTCTCATTTATTGTTGCATGCAATTTTATTAATTCACCTTTTTGCCATTTACATTAATTACATTAACATTTCTCTTTATTAATTGTTTTCTCTATCATAATTACATGCATGTACTTTGGTTTCCTTTTTTACATTATTACATGCGAAATCATATTGCATACTTTTTTCCTTGCATTAACTTCTTTATATATATATATATTGCATGCAATTCATTTTCCTTCATTTCAATGCACTAATATATTATTTAATTTTTCTTTTTAAGTATATCTACGCATATAATATATATACATATATATATGCATATTTTTAATTACACTAAAAATGCGGGGTGTTACAATCTCCCACCCTGTAACATCCCATATTTTTACGATATAATAATTTATTTATTTAATTATTTAAATAGTGATTTAGAGATTTAAATGGTTGTTTAATTAAATAATATTGAATATTTAATTAATATAGATAATAGAATAATATATTTAATTCTAAAATAGTCGGAAATAGTGAATTGACAATATTGTGTATATTGGACAATTTAGAATATATAATTCAATTTAGAATTGAATTATATTATCGAATTTATTTATAAATGTCAGTGAACGTATAATTTATATTATAATTATAATCGAGCTCGAATTGGCACTGCAGTTCGTAATTTGGCGATTCAAACTTTAATTTAATATATAGAACCCGTTTTAAATCAGATTTCTGTGAAACAAGAAACGTCCGGAGCTGGTGAAGTATATTTTTCTAATGGAGGAGAAAAATCGGGATTTCGTCGTGTAGATTTTGAGTTATGTCCAAATAAATTTTATATTAGTCGCTATGGAATTCGTTTATGATTTATAACGATTTATTTATATTATAAATGGATTTTCAATGTAAATTGAATATAGATTTAACCCGGATTTGAAATATTGAGTTATAAACCCAGACAGGTATATTTTGGAGCTGAGTAATATTCTATGTGGATATATACAATAATATTTATTTTTAAATATTTAATTTAATTATTTTTAAATATATTAATATTTAAATGGATTTATTTAGAGCATTAAAAGTAGTCAGTTTTGCAAATGACCTCCATTTTCAATTAAACCAATTTTGTTGGATCCGGAATATTAAATTATTGCTAGATTTCAATTCCTGTAGTTTTTGGAGTCAGTATGTGACTGTACGGATTTTTAATGTGAAATACATTCGATAATTTGACTTTAAAAATAGGCTGTGTGAGCAAATGGACTTGGAATTCGATGAAACAAGTTTCGTTGGGTCCATAATGTCGAACTGTAGCTGCGTGTCCATTTTCGTGATTTTTGGATATAATGTGTGATAGTGGGGATTTTTAAATGACAAATACTGGCAGTAGTTGAATAGAATAAATATAAAAGTCAAATGAAATATTAATTTCTCTACCTTATAAATACCCTAACACCCTCACACTAACACTAACATTTTTCCTTGTGGTCAACAGCAAAAGAAAATCACCATTTTCTTTCTCCACAACAAATCGTGTTCTTTATAAAATCATAGCAATCAAAATAAAAATCAACAAATCCAAACACTTATGTTTTTGAATTCCCTAAGGCAAGAGCTTCATTTCTATACCAAAAGATCTGTGTGCGATGATTGTTTGGGTTCGTGCGAAAATACTGTGTGTTCTTCAGCGAGATTAGGGTTCCAGGAATCGGGGTGTTGAAGCTTGGATTGTTAAAAACTAAGGTTCTATTTGGATTCGTTGGTCGTTGTAGAGTTGTCGCCAACCTTTTTGTGAAGTGAGGTCGTAATTTGAGTTGCAACTTGGTCTGGTAACAGCGAGAACGCGTCACGACAGGGGAGCTCGAGTTGTGTAAAATCGAGATGAAGATGGAGCTCTTGCGAAGAGAAGAAGAGTGGTTGTTTCGGTTTTTAAAACAATGGTGGGTCGAGGTTGGTGTGGAGTGAGTTTGTCGGGACAAATTGGTTTTTCCGCAGGTGGTTTACAAGCAGGAAGATAATGAGCCGTAGGTTTGAGCTGTCATTAGTGTTTAAAACAAGGTTAATTTATATAATATTTCAATAGTGTTAATACTTTTACATATATCTCTGAAAGGAATTAGGAGGAGGTTACAGGATAATGTCGGGGAAGAAGGGTCAAGTGTGACGCGTGAAAATTGGTGAGGTGGTAAGGATGTGGAAATGAAGAATTCATGTTACTTTTGTTTAGTTTGAACGAAGGGATGATGGAGTTTGTATAAAATCATGGTTTTGGGTATGGAGATTGTACAGGAAGACGCTAATTGTATTTGAGGGAGGAAGTGCTGTTCACACGGGTAGGATAGTGGAAGTTGGGCCAAGTCTTTGAATCGGTAAAGCCTAAATAAGGATATATTTAAGTTTTATTAAATCCAAATAATGTGTGGTACATATAATTATTGTATCTTGATCATATTGTATCAGAATTTCAAATGGTCAGTTCCATTGGAATCGTATGGACGACAGCTACACCATGAGACTGACTAGGAGTGGATTGGAGCTCGTTACAATTTATAGCGAAATAAATTGTCTTTCTATATCAACAGATAGTTAATCGTTATTTAACGATGACCATCCAAAGTGAGTAAACCTCACTAACACTGCTCAATTTATATTTTCATAACACATTTTTAGAACTGATAAATATTGGTTGATTGTTGTGTGTTGATTGGTTGGTTGAACTACTAATTGATTGGTTAAAAATATCGATATAGTTATATAAATATCATTAATTAAATATTGATTCTGTTTAGCATAATATTTCAAATTGAAATGAAATTGATGTTAATTATACTGTTTAACATCTGTGGATGCAGGGAACCAAGTCAGAGGATCCAACTGGATTCCTCAACATTTATTTTACTATTTTTCATATATTCTGATATATGATGTGGTATATAATCTGTTATTGATTATGGGTGTTTGGATGATGATTGATCCTTTTGATTTGGTATTTTAATACCATAAGTGATACTAGAAAGTAAAAAGAGATTTTTCAAAGTATATTTTGGAAATAAAATATTTATATAAAATCAATGGATTTTGTATAAAAGGAAATATTTATATGAAATAAATATAATTATAAAAGGAAATATTTGGGAAATAAATATAATTAGAAAAGGGATTATTTATATAAACAAATAGAATTATATAAAGGAAATATTTATATAAACAAATAGAATTATATAAAGGAAATATTTGTATAACAAATAGAATTACATAAAGGAAATATTTGTATAACAAATAGAATTATATAAAGGAAATAATTGTATAAAATTATATAAAGGAAATATTTGTATAATAAATAGAATTATAAAAGGGATATTTATTTAGAAGATAAATATAATTATAAAAGGAATATTTAGAAAATAAACAGGATATTATAAAAGGAAGTATTTTATAAAATGAAAAGAATTTTATAAAAGGAATTATTTGGAAAATAAATATTAAATGGAAATTTGTTTTAACAGATAAATGGAAAAGATTAATTTAAAGTAGAATTAAATAGAAATCAGTTTAAACAGATAAAATGGAGAAGATCAATTTATAAATAACGATTATAAATTAAGTAAATTAGTTATCATTGGATCAATTGGATATATAAGTCTGAAAGTATACAGAGAAGTAGAAATCGGTTTTGACACCGATATTTTAAACAGAATGTGAACTCAACATTTATAAAGTGAATTATAAATCATATTTAAGTGTTAGAAATAAAAAGGAGATTTCAAATGAATAATTCTATAAATAGAAGTGTAAATAGAATTTGGAAATGAGATATTATTTTAAAATATGAAATCAAACTGAATTGATATATAAGAGAAATATTATTCACATTCGAAGTGAATAATGGATTAAAATAGTTGTTTTATAAATTAAAACATTTACAAAGAAAAATTGGGATTTTGAAATAGAAATTCAAATGGGAATTTGAAAGAGATAGGAAATAGATTTGATCGAATTAGAGTTAATAGATTAGAGTTAATCGGATTAGAGTTAATCAATTAGAGTTAATCGAATGAGAGTTAATCGAATTAAAGTTAATCGAACTAGAGTAAATCGAATTATAGTTAATCGAACTAGAGTTAATCGAATTAGAGTTAATCGAATAGAGTTAATCAAATAGAGTTAATCGAATTAGAGTTCATCGAATTAGAGTTAATCGAATATTAATTATTGGAATAGAGTTAACCGAATATTAGTTATTCGAATAGAGTGAATCGAATATAAGTATTCGAGGAGTGATTATCGAATATAGTTTATTCGAAGGAAGGAGTTATCGAATATAGTTTATTTGAAGGAGTGATTATCAAATATAGTTATTCGAAAGAGAAATAATCGAGTATAGTTTATCTGAAAGAGAATTATCGAATAGAGTTTATTCGAGAAAGAATTATACATTGGGATTCGACTGTATCGAATGTAGGAAAGTATTATTTACTTTCCGGGTTTTAAATCAAGATATATTTATTTAATAAAACCTTTTGTTTATTTATTTAAAATAAATAAGGAATAAAAGTTATATTTAAGTTATCATATTTCAGCAGCATGGGATTATAACACTATTGTTATAATCAAATGATTTCTGTAAAAGAAGTGGATTCCTATATAGAATCCGAGAGTTACGTAAGGAAGTTTGTTGAAGATTTAAAATGTGAACTTTGTCTATTTCGAGGTTAGAAATGTTGTTCAGTTAAGGTCTGAGAGGTAATTATACCCCAACTTGATTGACCTCATTTTTAACTAAGGAATGGTTAAGGTTCGATAGGGAAGGTTAGTTAATTAAATATAGTTAATAAGTGTTAATGGCTTGAGTGGGCATAGCGATGTTTTATATAAACATCTTTTTAAATCCAATGAAGGAGTTTTGGAAATGTTATCCAAATAAGAATCAGAAATGTTTTCTAATATAAAAAATAAGAAATGAGAGTAAATATGGAAATATTTTCCAATGATTAATAACGTACATTTTCTAAATTTAGAAAATAAGAATTTATGAATATATGGAAACAGAGATAGGGAAATGAATAATTAAATGGAAAATTAAATTTAAGGGGTCAGTGTTGATTGATGATTGATCAGTAAGTTTTCCATTTGGAAATACAACTGTTGTTTGCACACATGTTTTCCTTTGATAGTTGAATCACCGACTATCAAAGTTTTTTACCATTTCCGTTGTCAATACGGAGAGACCAGGATCAGATTCATTATTTGAAAACCACTCCATATGGGCATTCGCGTTGAGAATCAAATATGATGAAGCTAATTGAAGACAGAGTTGTGCAAGGACTGTTCTGGCAATCATAGGTAGAAATTGCCTAAGTTTGATTTACAGAATAGTGCCTTCGGTTTTTCCAGACCCAGGACAACGTGTATGGACGAATGTCTGACAGAGTATATCTAATGGATCACGTAAGTTGATCGCTTCAAACGTTTCCATGTTTGGTGGCGAAGGAATTCGTTTCACTTAGCTTTATACCCGTGGTATTTTTATGGAAATCAATTTGTGATTTGGCGGGTATGATGATGTGGCATTCAAAGTAAAGAAAGGTGTGATCTGTTAAAAGATACGTTATGACCTCAAGCCTTATCAACTGGGACATGACAAAAACCGGGCAGGCAGCATGGCTATGTGGGTCGCCCCCATTAGGGTGTATTGTCACCATCTAGAGAATATTCATATTTATTACTTCTTTTCGCTTCTGTATCTCCCGGGAACGGTTATGTTGCTAGCAACCGTATGTGACAATATATTCGATACACACAAGAGAAATGAGTGGTCGGTCATATGTGGCTGGGTTGCAAGACGTTCTTGTTGAGCCCAGTGTATTACTCTCTAGAGATACACTATCGGCAAGTGGTTCCATACCTTGTCATAGTAAGAATCCAATCTCCAATAAGCGCCTGCGGTTTTGATTGTATACTATATAGGTAAAGCGTGAGATGCAAGCATTCTACTAGATTGATATTTATTTGTATTTAGACATTATGGTAATATCAGACAATATATGATTTCCAAAAATGTTTTGTGTTATCGTAAGGTAAAAACCATCCGTATTTATGTGTGGATCGGTCTTACTATTATCATTTCTTTTGAAAAAGATTTTAAAAAGTTAAACTGAATGGTTGGAGTTTACTAACACCAGTCCCATGACTAACCTAGAATTTATTTTGTTTTGTTTTCACTAAACTCTTGGGTGCCCAAATTTGTACGGGCAGTCAAGTAGTAGGGATTTACAGATACACTAGATGGAGCTTGGAGTAGGAGGCTTCAGTAGCATTTTATAGCTATTGTTATTTCCGCTGTGATGTAAGTGTTGTACTCTAATATGAAAATACAGATTTGTGTTTCAATGTTATTTTGTATACTATATTTTATTTGTTCCGATGTGAGATCCGTGTTACTATGATGTTGTTATGTTCTACTTCTTCTTCTATTCTAATAGTTCTACGTTATCTATTCTCACACTCTAACTTCTTTCTATTAACTATCCGGTATTTCCGATGTCTGAATAGTCGACATTGGTATTTATGTCGATTTTCGGAGTCGAAAAATCCCTGGGTCGTTACAGTAGTATCGGAGCTGAAGGTTAAGTAATTACCTTGGCTCTATGGCGTGACTCAGTAGAGATGGGGTTAGCAATACCCTAGATTGAGTTTGAGTGTATATATACAAGAGAACGTATTTGTAGATTTTATAAAAAAATGTTTTATATTGTGGAGATTTATTGGTTGAGTTGTTTATGGATTCTGATCGATCATTTTGATCCACTGTATCGATAGGGTTCCTAAACACTCAAATACGATAAACCGACACAGTATGTTTTGAAAAGTGGGTAAATGAAATAATTTTACCCAAACTATATTTTGATATAAAAGAATGTACAGAAATATTGTAGGATATTGGATGTGTTGGTTGTTATTATAATCAGGTAAGGTTATAATTGAAATGGTTATGTAAATAACCATTCAGAATTCATATAAAGGAAATATATGAAATTAAATGAATTAAATCTGAAATTAAAAGCAGAATTGGAATTAAAAACTTTGAAAGTTGGAGAAGTGTTCGTAATTGGATTCAGATTAAATATATGAGAATTTTAAAATCCTGGGAGATTTTAAATTGTTTTGTATGCATTATGAATGATATTTTGAAGTAATTTCAAAATAGAATTGTTTAATAATGATTTTGAAAAGTGATATAGTATTGAACTCACTTCGATCGCTGGGAAATAATTCTGACGATGCTGGCCACACCATCAATATTCATTTTTGAGTCTGTAAGTGACGGATTACTACCAAAGATATTGTTTTTGAATTGTTTTGAGGAAACAAGATTGTTTGAAATCCGAAAAGGAGTATTTGGTTTTAGAAAAGCAAAGCTGTTTAAAAATCCCAGGAATAAACTGTTTGAATTAAAAACAAATTGAATTGATATTTGGGAAAACAAATTGAAATTGAGTTAAAGCCAGTTAAGTGGAAGCTGTATTGAAATGGAGTAATATCGAGTCGAATTGGAATTTGGTATATAATTGGACTCGGTTGAGTAAAGGGTTTGATTTTTGAAATAAAAATCAGAATTGTGATTGTGGGATGAAGATAACTAATTAGAGGAATAAATTAGACAATGAAATATGTGAATGGAACTTAACAAGGTTAAGAAAGTTGAATTGATGAGTTAGGAGTTTGGAATCGAGAGTGAAATTTGAGTTTGGAATGATATTTGGCTTGTTTAAGCGAATAGCTGTGTTGAGGATAAATTGATCGGAGTTGATTGGAATGATATTGGTATACGCAGAATTGATGACAGATGAAAGGGATACAATGATATGCCCGACAAAAAGGTACATGTTTAGTTTTATATGAGATTGGTGATTTATGAGCCTGTTTGGCAAGCCGCTTGACTATTTGATTTTCTTTTGGGTTGGAGAAGGTCTAGAGAGGCGAGTTGTAGTTGTACCGATGGAGCAGTACAAAGGAGGTGCTGGCAAAAATTTTCGAAAATTTCGGGTGTTAGAAAATCTTCAGAATTTTTGAAAATTTCCATTTTTAAAAATGAATTAATAATTTAATTAAAATAAATGGGTTTAGCGAAACTAGAGTTAAGAAGTAAACAAATAATTTTTAATCCAGTTAATAGGGTTTGTTTTCTACCTAAGCAATTTCGAGGACAAAATTATTTTAAGGGGGGAAGAATGTAACATCCCGTGATTTTACGGTATAATAATTAATTAATTTAATTATTTAAATAGTGATTTAGAGATTTAAATGGTTGTTTAATTAAATAATATTGAATATTTAATTAAAATAAATAATAGAATAATATATTTAATTCTGAAATTGTCGGAAATAGTGAATTGACAATATTGTGTATATTGGACAATTTAGAATATATAATTCAGTTTAGAATTGAATTATATTAGCGAATTTATTTATAAATGTCAGTGAACGTATAATTTATATTATAATTATAATCGAGCTCGAATTGGCGCTGCAGTTCGTAATTTGGTGATTCAAATTTAATTGAATAAATAGAACCCGTTTTAAATTGGATTTCTATAAAACAAGAAAAGTCCGGAGCTGGTGAAGTATATTTTTCTAATAGAGGAGAAAAATGGGGATTTCATCGTGTAGATTTTGAGTTATGTCCAAATCAAATTTTATAATAGTTGCTATGGAATTTGTTTATAATTTATAACGATTTATTTATATTATAAATGGATTTTCAATGTAAATTGAATATAGATTTAACCCGGATTTGAAATATTGAGTTATAAACCGAGACAGGTATATTTTGGAGATGAATAATATTTTGTGTGAATTTATACGATAATATTTATTTTTAAATATTTAACTTAATTATTTTTAAATATATTAATATTTAAATGGATTTATTTAGAGCATTAAAAGTAGCTAGTTTTGCAAACGACCTCCGTTTTCGACGAAACCAATTTTGTTGGATCCGGAATATTAAATTATTGCTAGATTTCAATTTTCGTAATTTTTGGAGTCAGTATGCGACTGTATGGATTTTTAATGTGAAATACTGTCGATAATTTGACTTTAAAAATACGCTGTGTGAGGAACCAGACTTGGAATTCGACGAAACAAGTTTCGTTGGGTCCGTAATGTCGAAATGTAGCTGCGTGTCCATTTTCGTGATTTTTGGATATCATGTGTGAACATGGGGATTTTTAAATGACAAATACTGGCAGTAGTTGAATAGAATAAATATAAAAGTCAAATTAAATATTAATTTCTCTACCTTATAAATACCCTTACACCTTCATACTAACCCGAACATTTTTCCTTCTGGTCAACAGCAAAAGAAAATCACCATTTTCTTTCTCCACAGCAAATCGTGTGCTTTATAAAATCATAACAATCAAAATAAAAATCAATAAAACCAAACACTTATATTTTTGAATTCCCTAAGGCAAGAGCTTCATTTCTATACCAAAAGATCTGAGTGTGATGATTGTTTGGGTTTGTGCGAAAATTCAGTGTGTTCTTCAGCGAGATTAGTGTTCCAGGAATCGGGGTGTTGAAGCTTGGATTGTTAAAATTAAGGTTCTATTTGGATTCATTGGTCGTCGTAAAGTTGCCGCCAACCTTTTTATGAAGTATGGTCGTAATTTGAGTTGCGACTTGGTCTGGTAACAGCGAGAACGCGTCACGACAGGGGATCTTGTGTTGTGTAAAATCGAGATGAAGATTCCGGAAATCCGAGCCAATTTAAATTTTTTATTTTGGCAATTTTAGTGAATTTTGAATATTTAAAATGAATTATTTTAAATAATAACGACGAGAAATTTATTTTGAATAGAATTAGAATGTTTATATTTATATACGTCGTCGTTAGAATATAAATATTTATTTTAAATTATAAAAGGAATTGAAAATGGCGCGGTAGTTCGAAAATTCGATTTCAAAGTTCAAATGAATGTACAGGATTCAAAATAAACCGGATTTTAGTGAAACCAAAAATAAAAAATCTAACTGAGAATATCTTTCCAACAAATCCGAAAAATTGAAATTTCATAGCGGGAATCAAAAGTTATGCCTAGTTGAAAATTCAGAATAGTCGCTATGGAATTCTGGCCCTTAAAAATGGAAATTTTGCAAATGACCTCAGAATTCGACGAAACAACTTTTGTTGGATCCGGGATGTCAAATTATTGCCAGATTCCAAAATTCGTAATTATTTGAATCAATTTGTGAGCGTGGCGAAGGAAAACGCGGTTTGACCCGTTTTAGTTGATTTTAATCGACTGGAAAATGACCACTTTTCAAACGATCTCAGAATTTGACGAAATTTGTTTTGTTAGGACCGTATCGTCAATACGAAGCTAGAAAATATTTTTCTAGAATTTTCTGAGTAAGTATGTGACCCCAGTAAATTGAAATGTACGTTTAAAATAGAATATATAGATTTAAATTTTGATTTAAACGAAAACTGATCGAAACGATCGAATCAGCCTACGATACATATCCCATTGTATTCGGAATGGAGGTAATTAGCTATGGATGACAGGCGATGTGTCTCGTTTAGAGGACGAAAATAAAAGTTGCTTTTTAGAATTAATTTAATGAGAAACTATATATATAACCCCCCCCATTGTCTTCTCTCTCCCCTCAAAAAGTCAAACACAAAAAAAAACCCGCTCCCTCTCTAAATCGCACAGGCGATTCCGCCGCTACCCCCCCACCCCTTTCACCTTCGTCGCGCGCGCCACCTCAGGGGATCCGCCGCCACCTTCCCTTCCTCTCCTCCTAGTCGACGCGAACCCCCAAAGCCCTGAATCGAAGAGAAGCCTCCAGACCCGACGCGATACCACCGAGCCACCACCTCCAACGGCCACCACCGCCCTGCCATCCGCCCCTCCTCGATCAGCGAGCCCGCCCCCCTTCCATACCCGCGCAGCACCCTCCCCCTCGAAACCAACGCCAACCCTAGCCACCCAAATCAGCTCCATCGCTACCCATTGGCGCAACCACCCCCTCCGCTTGAAGACCTCCGACGAGCCCGCCTTAACCAACGTTCTCCTCCTCCAACCGAAAGATGTGAGCTTTTTTTATTTACATTGATTTTAATTTCAGTTTTAGTTTAGATTTTTATTTGAATAAAAACAAAGTAAGGAGCGATTTTTATTTGAATGAAAACAAAGTAAAGGAGCGATTTTTATATGAATGAAAATAAGATAAAGGAGTGATTTTTATACGAACGAAATCATGTTAAAGTTACGATTTTTATATAAATGAAATTTGTTTAAAAAGAAATGATTTTTGGTTATGTGAAAATATAATTTATATATAAATTGGAGAAATAAAAATATGATTTTTATATTATAGAGATGATAAAAATATGATTTTTATATTATAGAGATAATAAAAATTCGATCTTTATATAAGAAGTAGAAATATAAAAATATAATTTTTATATAGAAAGAAGCGTTGAAAATATATATAAATTAGAAATAAAAATATGATTTTTATTTTTTGAAATGAAGTGATAAAAATGTAATTTTTAATATGAACGATGTGAAACAGATCTCGTCGGAGACACGATGAAGACTTTCTACATACGAAGAGTCGTGGAGTTTGGTTTAGCTAGTTGGTGATAACTCCTCACTTTTATTTTTATTTCTAGTTTGAAATATAAGCTAGGATGCAGATGGTGTTTAGTAGTACCGACACCCGTCGTCCACAGACCATGGATAGCTTGTTTGTTTGATTGCTGTGTAGTGAAATTTGATTGTGTGATGGTGATTGAAATAAAATATTTTATAGTGGAAAATATTTTATAGTTAAAATATAATTTTTAACATGTATATAAAATAAATATTTATAAACAAATCGGACGATTTGTTTATATACACTGATTTGACTGATATTGATTGGGACGATAAATTTTACACATCGCCCAACAACACAAATAAAATCTGTGTTTTGTTGATTTGAAACCCCACACGGGTATTGGGATGAGATTTGACATACACTAATCCCGATTGTTTAGTTGTATGTCAATCGATGGATTGACAGACTGTGTAAGTGCTAATTATTTATATTTAATGCTCATGCAGTTGAGTGGTGCACACTGGTTGATGGTTAAGGATTTATCGTTGTTGTTATATACATGTGCTGTAGGGAATCCATATAATAAATGTTATATGGTAATTTATTGGGTCTCATTCCAATTTGGAAAAAGAGAAAAAGGAAAAATAAATTCATGTGTTGAATAGAATAAAAATTCATGTGTTGAATAAAATATATATTCATGTGTTGAATAGGAAAAATAAATTCATGTGTTGAATAGAATAAAAATTCATGTGTTGAATAAAATATATATTCATGTGTTGAATAGGAAAAATAAAATCATGTGTTGAATAGAATAAAAATTCATGTGTTGAATAAAATATATATTCATGTATTGAATAAAATATATATTCGTGTGTTGAATAAAAATAGATATTCGTGTATTGAAGAAAATATCCATTTGTTGTATAGAATAACGAAGTTAATGAAATATATAAAGCCATGCTAATTAGAGATGCGCCATTTTGGACGCGAACGATATTTATATCGATTATATTCGTTTTTAAAATGAATATAGAAACGAAGTGATTTCAAAATTTAACGTTTTGAAAATATAATCATTTGTATATCGATGATGTGGAATATTCAATTTTGATTCGAAATTGAATACGAACTTGAAATCGTTTTGAAAACGAATCTAAAACGATTTATAAAATACGTTTTAAAAGGAAATCAACGAAGTATATATTATATATATTATATATATAATATAATGGCCTGAATAGAACGCGCCGCGCCGTGGCAGTTTGCGAATTTCGACCATTGACTTAGAATGGATATTACGGGAGATCCGACCGTCGGATTCTCCTAAAACTAGAACCGTTGGGTTCGTATCGAAAAGAGCTTTCTAAAGAATATTAGAGATTTGAAATCTAACGGTTGTATTTGGAATTGTGTCCAAATCAAATTTGGAAAAGGTTGGTGTAAGTGCAGTTCGATGGCCGTTGATGGAAATCGACTGTACGGGCCTTGATTAAATTATTAAAAATAGTATTAATTTATGTAAAATCATAAGAAATGATTTGGGAAGAATTGGGATGAAAAACTCCATATTTTAAAAGATAAAAATAGATTTTTATCGAAATGAACTAGTTTTGAACTAGAATTATAATTCTATTTATTTTTAAAATAAATAAAGTGGAATTGAAATGGTTTTAAAAGTAACCAGAATTTCCAATAATTGAGTTGGGATGGATTTGAATCGAAATTGTCTTTAGGATATTTCGATGTTGGATTTCGTGATGATATAGATATTGTTATGGGAATTTGAAAGATATATTAATATCGTTATTTCCAATACGATGTTTGTTGGTCGTAGAATTTGATATTGAATATAAGCCGATATATTTTCTATTCAGAGCCTTGTATTTAATATCAAATGTGATTTGGGTTTGTCATGAATGGTGTCTTCATTAACACTGTCCTTAAGCCCAGTTGAGAAAAAGATTAAATCTTTTATTTAGATTTAATGAAGTGTACCAATTAAATGGTATTTAATTGGAATTGAATTTGAATTGATTTTTGGGTTTATCGTGAAAGGTGTTTTGAATAACACTTGTTCTTTAACCCGATAATTAATGGAATGTGATTTTGGGTTGTCGTGAGTGGTATCTTCAATAATACTATTCTTAGACCTAACTGAGTTAAGAAGATCAGAAACTAACTAGAGATTAGTTAAGTTGAATTGTTTCTTGGGTATTGATCTGATATTGGTTTCGGCCTTCGGGGTTAATACTTAGGGAATTGCTCACTTGCTATTTTACGGTTAAAGGATGATAGAATGGAATGTAATTTTGGGTTAATCGTGAACCGTGTTTTAAATGACATTGATTTTTTAACCCAGTTAAAGATTAAAACTAAGTGGAGTTTTAATGATTCTTTAATTAGATTGAAAAGATCGAGAATGGAGTATCACCAGTTTTGCTCCAGGCGATAGTTAAATCTTTAATTAGATTTGAACGTGAAATGGTAATTGAATTTACCGATAACACCGTGGTGTTAGATATAAAGTACGACCAGTTTTACTTCATGGGATGAATAGGTTGGGATTGGGAAATTAAAACAAATGATTACTTCTGTAAGGTTCGTTAATCCCGGCTAGTTTGGATAAACCATAATTTGGTTTGAATTGATATTCAAAAGAAGATTAAAGAATAAATTTAAAAGAATTTATCTTTGATAAAATTAATGGGAACCTTTCCCTAAAAAATTGAAATTTAGAAACTAACTGTAGATTAGCTAAGAAGAATGGTTTCCTGGGTATTGATCTGATGTTGTTTCGGCCTTCGGGGTTAATGTTTGGGGAATTATTCTCTTGCTAATTTACGGTTAGTGACTGATGAATTGGAATGAGGCGTATGTTGTGTTTGTGTAACACTTGTTTATTATATACGTGAGTTATTCAGAAAGACCGGGTTTATCCCATTCTGAATAATTGATTCGACGTGGTGTCGAAGTGGAAGATTGTGGTTGAAGACCGGAGGTCTTCATGTCGATTGGGTGATTACTGATGATCTTAATTGGGCTGTACACCCAAGAGGAGGGAATCAGTCGGTGATCGTCCAGACGTACTTGGAGATCGATGGATATGCGAGGTACAAGGTGCCTCCGGTTTCGTTCAGACCCAGAACGAACTTGTAAATGGACTATGTGTCTGACATTGGATATCATTCTGTGTGACTGATGGATATCGGTTGCATGGAGTGGTTTTCCTGTGTGGCATGCTAAGATGCAAATGATCAAGGCTTCTGTTGAAAAGCAGAGTCTTGTGTTTGATGATCAAAGCACGGCCTATGTGGCATAGCTTTGTGTAGCGTTGATTTGCGAGCCTCACACCCTGGTGGTGAACCAAAAATGGGGGAGGATCTCAGGGAGGACATGCGTTTCTTTCTAGTTAGAAGTGGCGTCAGTGGTTTGACACGCCCTGACGAGTTTGACTTATGTGGTTGTTGGTTTGCGAGGCGCCTCGGATATATCGGTGACTATGTGAAGCCGATGGAGTCATTCGTTGGCTCATTTATGCCCCAAAGGGCGGGGAAACGCAGTGTTCAGGCATTTTAATCCACATCGGTGGACCGACCCTGTCGCTCCAAGGGTTGATGCGCTCTGACCCTGAGTCTCAGGCTAGAGAGTCTCGAAGCCGGTGAGGACGATCCCTTGCCTCGGTTCATAGATGGAAATCCAATTTCCAATACGACACTTTGCGGTTTTAGTTGTAAACCTATATATGGCGACATAGTGGTATGGGGCGCTTATGCCGTCTATGATTGATACTTATGATTTGAAGTTGTTTTATACACTATACACTTATACTGCTATCAAAATAATCTGTTTTAAACGTATCAAGCATTCTTTGGCTATTATAAGGTAAAAACCCTATCCTCCGGCTTGCGCTGCATTGTGTTATGGGACCTGGGTCTTATAATAGCTTCATTGTTCTTTATTTAGCATTGCGCTATTGTTTTATGCTCTGGTATTCATGGGAGGAAACCCGTTCCGTGTTATACGGCGTGGAACCTTGATTTACCTAACTTTAAAATAAAGATTAATAACTGTTTTATTTCTCACACCAGTCACATGAGTGACTTGGAGTTTACTGTTTTAACCTAAACTCTGGGTGCCCTTATTTTGACACGGGCAGCTAGTAGTTTTGGTTTTGCAGATTTATATTCACAGGATCCTGATTTACAACTGGAACAATACTCGGAAAGCTTTGTATCCGCGTATTACTTCTAGTTGTGTATTGTATTATTTTCCGCTGCTATGTAATGTATTGTAGTCTCTGATATTTTTCTGATGTACATTATTTGTTTATACTCTATATATTCTTGTATTCTGATGAATTGTTGTAATTAACAATGAAATGTTCTTCTGTCTGCATTCTACTGTGGCTCGTTCTCAACTCAATCCACGATTTCCCGTAAGGGGGATTTCGGGTCGTTTCATCGTGGTATCAGAGCTTTGGTTTACAAAGCTCGAGAACACGACACGTTAGAACCAAATAAAGAATTCAACAGAGATTGGATTAGTAATATCCAATGTGAATGACTCGTTAGAGATGGGATCAGTAGTATCCTAGAACGATCGTGAAGAGTATATTTTTTAAAATGAAAACAGATTTTGTTTTGAAATTTAAATCGTTTTATACCTATTTGAATATTTATTTTAAATTAATTTGGACAATCCAATATATAAATATTTATACCTATTTGGATAGTTATAGAATCACACTGTAGTCGCCCGGAGATGATTCTGATGATTGATCGATCATCATCAGAATTTATGTTCGAGTGACGAAAGTGGGATTTCTATATATTTCCTATTGACTGGTGTGAGAACCAAAATTTGATAGGGTCTACTGTTGTGATTTGGCACCAAAAATGTGATTTTTGACTATATATCAAAATTATGAATTTGAAAAGCTAATTCACTAATTGATTGATGGTTGTGTTGTATGATAATTCCTTTAAACCATTATGTGAATGAACGGTAAATTTAGGCCAAATTGAACCGAATATTGAACTTTATTGAAAATTGTTTGAAAATGCATGCATATACATGTGCTTACATTGAACAGGTCATAGCAAGGAGGCTAGAACAGAAGAATAAAATTGTTTGCCCGACAAATAGGTACATGTTTATTGTATTTCTTTGGGGTTGGATGATTTTATGAGTTGATTGGCTAGCCGCTTGGCTTTTTCTTTTTGTTTTGGATTGAAGAAGGCCATGGGAGGCTATATGAAATATCCCGAAGTCCCCGGTGCAGGGGAGGTTATGGCGAAATTTTTCAAAAATTTAGGGTGTTAGCCAAATTTTTGAAAAATTTGAAAAGTTCTTAGAAACTGAAAAGTTGAAGAACTTAAGTCGTAATGAAAGTTGAGTTGATTAGTTAACCAACTTTCGGCTTCGTTCCTTTTCGGGGACGAAAAGTTTTAAGTGGGGGAGATTGTAATAACCCGGAAATCCGAGCCAATTTAAAATTTTTATTTTGGCAATTTTAGCGAATTTTGAATATTTAAAATGAATTATTTTAAATAATAACGACGAGAAATTTATTTTGAATAGAATTAGAACGTATATATTTATATACGTCGTCGTTAGAATATAAATATTTATTTTAAATTATAAAAGGAATTGAAAATGGCGCGGTAGTTCGAAAATTCGATTTCAAAGTTCAAATGAATGTACAAGATTCAAAATAAACAGGATTTTAGTGAAACCAAAAATAATAGAATCTAATTGAGAATATCATTCCAACGAATCTGAAAAATTGAAATTTCATAGCGGGAATCAAAAGTTATGCCCAGTTGAAAATTCAGAATAGTCGCTATGGAATTCTGGCCCTTAAAAATGGAAACTTTGCAAATAACCTCAGAATTCGATGAAACCACTTTTGTTGGATCCTGGATGTCAAATTATTCCTAGATTCCAAAATTCGTAATTTTTCGAATCAATATGTGAGCGTGGCAAGGGAAAACGCGGTTTGACCAGTTTCAGTTGATTTTAATCGACTGGAAAATGGCCATTTTCAAACGATCTCAGAATTTGACAAAATTTGTTCGTTACGACCGTATCGTCAATACGAAGCTAGAAAATATTTTTCTGGAATTTTCTAAGTCAGTATGTGACCCCAGTAAATTGAAATGAACGTTTAAAGTAGATTATATAGATTTAAATTTTGATTTAAATGAAAACTGATCGAAACGATCAAATCAGCCTACGATACATATCCCATTGTATTCGGAATGGGGGTAATTAGCTATGGACGATAGGCGGTGGGTCTCGTTTAGAGGTCGAAAATAAAAGTTGCTTTTCAGAATTAATTTAATAATAAAATATATATATAACCCCCCATTGTCTTCTCTCTCCCCTCAAAAAGTCAAATGCAAAAAAAAACCTGCTCCCTCTCTAAATCGCACAGGCGATTCCGCCGCTACCACCCCACTCCTTTCACCTTCGTCGCATGCGCCACCGTAGGGGATCCGCCGCCACCTTCCCTTCCTCTCCTCCTAGTCGACGCGAACCCCCAAAGCCCTACCATCCGCCCTCCTCGATCAGTGAGCCCGCCCCTCTTCCATACCCGCGCAGCACCCTCCCACTCGAAACCAACGCCAACCCTAGCCACCCAAATCAGCTCCGCCGCTACCCATTAGCGCAACCACCCCCTCTGCCTGAAGACCTCCGACGAGCCCGCCTTAACCAACGTTCTCCTCCTCCAACCGAAAGATGTGAGCTTTTTTTTACATTGATTTTAATTTCAGTTTTAGTTTAGATTTTTATTTGAATAAAAACAAAGTAAGGAGCGATTTTAATTTGAATGAAAACAAAGTAAAGGAGCGATTTTTATACGAATGAAAACAAGATAAAGGAGTGATTTTTATACGAACGAAATCATGTTAAAGTTATGATTTTTATATAAATGAAATTGGTTTAAAAAGAAATGATTTTTGGTTATGTGAAAATATAATTTATATATAAATTGGCGGAATAAAAATATGATTTTTATATTATAGAGATAATAAAAATATGATTTTTATATTATAGAGATAATAAAAATTCGATCTTTGTATAAGAAGTAGAAATATAAAAATATAATTTTTATATAGAAAGAAGCGTTGAAAATATATATAAAGTAGAAATAAAAATATGATTTTTATTTTTTGAAATGAAGTGATAAAAATATAATTTTTAATATGAACGATGTGAAACAGATCTCGTCGGAGACACGATGAAGTCTTTCTACATACGAAGAGTCGTGGCGTTTGGTTTAGCTAGTCGGTGAGAACTCCTCACTTTTATTTTTATTTCTAATTTGAAATATATGCTAAGATGCAGACGGTGTTTAGTAGCACCCGACACCCGTCGTCCACAGACCATGGATGGCTTGTTTGTTTTATTGCTGTGTAGTGAAATTTGATTGTGTGATGGTGAATGAAATAAAATATTTTATAGTGGAAAATATTTTATAGTTAAAATATAATTTTTAACGTGTATATAAAATAAATATTTATAAACAAATCGGAAGATTTGTTTATATACACTGATTTGACTAATATTGATTGGGACGATAAATTTTACACAGCGCCCAACTACACAAATAAAATATGTGTTTGTTGATTTGAAACCCCACACGGGTATTGGGATGAGATTTGACGTACACTAATCCCGATTGTTTAGTTGTATGTCCATCGATGGATTGACAGACTGTGTAAGCGCTAATTATTTATATTTAATGCTTATGCAGTTGAGTGGTGCACTCTGGATGATGGTTGAGGATTTACCGTTGTTGTTATATACATGTGTTGTAGGAAATCCATATAATAAACGTTATATGGTAATTGATTGGGCCTCATTCCAATTTGGAAAAAGTGAAAAAGAAAAAATAAATTCATGTGTTGAATAGAATAAAAATTCATGTGTTGAATAAAATATATATTCATGTGTTGAATAGGAAAAATAAATTCATGTGTTGAATAGAATAAAAATTCATGTGTTGAATAAAATATATATTCATGTGTTGAATAGGAAAAATAAATTCATGTGTTGAATAAAATAAAAATTCATATGTTGAATAAAATATATATTCATGTGTTGAATAAAATATATATTCGTGTGTTGAATAAAAATAGATATTCATCTGTTGAAGAAAATATCCATTTGTTGAATAGAATAACGAAGTTATTGAAATATATAAAGCTGTGTTGATTAGAGATGCGCCATTTTGGACGCGAACGATATTTATATCGATTATATTCGTTTTTAAAATGAATATAGAAACAGAAGTGATTTCAAAATATAATGTTTTGAAAATATAATCATTTGTATATCGATGATGTGGAATATTCAATTTTGATTCGATATTGAATATGAAATAGAAATCGTTTTGAAAATGAATCTAAAATGATTTATAAAATACGTTTTAAAAGGAAATCGATGAAGTATGTATTATATATATTATATATATAATATAATGGCCTGAATAGAACGCGCCGCGTCGCGGCAGTTCGCGAATTTCGACTATTGACTTCAAATGGATATTACGGGAGATCCGACCGCCAGATTCTCCTAAAACCGGAACCGTTGGGCTCGTATCAAAAAGAGATTTCTAACGAATATTATATATTTGAAATCTAATGGTTGGATTTGGAATTATGTCCAAATCAAATTTGGAAAAGGTCGTTGCAAGTGCAGTTCGATGGCCATTGATGGAAATCAACTGTACGGGCCTTGATAAAATTATTAAAAATAGTAATAATTTGTGTAAAATCATAAGAAATGATTTGGGAAGAATTGGGATGAAAAACTCCATATTTGAAAAGATAAAAATAGATTTTTATTGAAATGAACTAGTTTTGAACTAGAATTATAATTCTATTTTTTTTAAATAAATAAAGTGGATTTGAAATGGTTTTAAAAGTAACCAGAATTTCCAATAGTTGAGTTGAGATGGATTTGAATCGAAATTGTCTTTGGGATATTTTGATGTTGGATTTCGTGATGATACAGATATTGTTATGGGAATTTGAAAGATATATTAATATCGTTATTTCCAATACGATGTTTGTTGGTCGTAGAATTTGATATTGAATATAAGACGATATATTTTCTATTCAGAGCCTTGTATTTAATATCAAATGTGATTTGGGTTTGTTGTGAATGGTGTCTTCATTAACACTGTCCTTGAGCCCAGTTGAGAAAAAGATTAAATCTTTTATTTAGATTTAATGAAGTGTACCAATTAAATGGTATTTAATTGAAAATGAATTTGAATTGATTTTTAGGTTTATCGTAAACGGTGTTTTGAATAACACTTGTTCTTTAACCCGATAATTAATGGAATGTGATTTTGGGTTGTCGTGAACGGTATCTTCAATAATACAGTTCTTAGACTCAACTGAGTTAAGAAGATCAGAAACTAACTGGAGATTAGTTAAGTTGAATTGTTTCTTGGGTATTGATCTGATGTTGGTTTCGGCCTTCGGGGTTAATACTTAGGGAATTGCTCACTTGCTATTTTACGGTTAAAGGCTGATAGAATGGAATGTAATTTTGGGTTTATCGTGAACCGTGTTTTAAATGACATTGATTTTTTAACCCAGTTAAAGATTAAAACTAAGTGGAGTTTTAATGATTCTTTAATTAGATTGAAAAGATCGAGAATGGAGTATCACCAGTTTTGCTCCAGGCGATAGTTAAATTTTTAATTAGATTTGAACGTGAAATGGTAATTGAATTTACCGATAACACCGTGGTGTTAGATATGAAGTATGACCAGTTTTACTTCATGGGATGAATAGGTTGGGATTGAGAAATTAAAACAAATGATTACTTCGGTAAGGTTCGTTAATCCCGGCTAGTTTGGATAAACCATAATTTGGTTAGAATTGATATTCAAAAGAAGATTAAAGAATAAATTTAAAAGAATTTATCTTTGATAAAATTAATGGGAACCTTTTCCTAAAAATGTGAAATTTAGAAACTAACTGTAGATTAGCTAAGAAGAATGGTTTCCTGGGTATTGATCTGATGTTGTTTCGGCCTTCGGGGTTAATGTTTGGGGAATTATTCTCTTGCTAATTTACGGTTAGTGACTGATGAATTGGAATGAGGCGTATGTTGTGTTTGTGTAACACTTGTTTATTATATACGTGAGTTATTCAGAAAGACCGGGTTTATCCCATTATGAATAATTGATTCGACGTGGTGTCGAAGTGGAAGATGGTGGTTGAAGACCGGAGGTCTTCATGTCTATTGGGTGATTACTGATGATCTTAATTGGGCTGTACACCCAAGAGGAGGGAATCAGTTGGTGATCGTCCAGACGTACTTGGAGATCGATGGATATGCGAGGTACAAGGTGCCTCCGGTTTCGTTCAGACCCAGAACGAACTTGTAAATGGACTGTGTGTCAGACATTGGATATCATTTTGTGTGATTAATGGATATCGGTTGCATGGATTGGTTTGCCTGTGTGGCATGCTAAGATGCAAATGATCAAGGCTTCTGTTGAAAAGCAGAGTCTTGTGGTTGATGATCAAAGCACGGCCTATGTGGCGTAGCTTTGTGTAGCGTTGATTCGCGAGCCTCACACCCCGGTGGTGAACCAAAAACGGGAGAGGACCTCAGGGAGGACATGCGTTCCTTTCTAGTTAGAAGTGGCGTCAGTGATTTGACACGCCCTGACGAGTTTGACTTATGTGGTTGTTGGTTTGCGAGGCGCCTCGGATATATTGGTGACTATGTGAAGCCGATGGAGTCATTCGTTGGCTCATTTACGCCCCAAAGGGCAGGGAAACGCAGTGTTCAGGCATTTTAATCCACATCGGTGGACCGGCCTTGTCGCTCCAAGGGTCAATGCGCTCTGACCCTGAAGCTCAGGCTAGAGAGTCTCGAAGCCGATGAGGACGATCCCTTGCCTCGGTTCATAGATGGAAATCCAATTTCCAATACGACAATTTGCGGTTTTAGTTGTAAACCTATATATGGCGACATAGTGGTATGGGGCGCTTATGCCGTCTATGATTGATACTTATGATTTGAAGTTGTTTTATACATTATACACTTATAGTACTGTCAAAATAATCTGTTTTAAACGTATCAAGCATTCTTTTGCTATTATAAGGTAAAAACCCTATCCTCCGGCTTGCGTTGCATTGTGTGATGGGAACTGGGTATTATAATAGCTTCATTGTTCTTTATTTAGCATTGCGCTGTTGTGTTATGCACTGGTATTCTTGGGAGGAAACCCATTCCGTGTTATACGGCGTGGTCCCTTGATTTACCTAACTTTAAAATAAAGATTAATAACTATTTTAGTTCTCACACCAGTCACATGACTGACCTGGAGTTTATTGTTTTAACCTGAACTCTGGGTGCCCTTATTTTGACACGGGCAGCTAGTAGTTTTGGTTTTGCAGATTTATATTCATAGGATCCTGATTTACAACTGGAACAATACTCGGAAAGCTCGGCATCTGCGTATTACTTCTAGTTGTGTATTGTATTATTTTCCGCTGCTATGTAATGTATTGTAATCTCTGATATTTTTCTGATGTACATTATTTGTTTATACTCTTTATATTCTTGTATTCTGATGAATTGTTGTAATTAACAATGTAATGTTCTTCTGTCTGCGTTCTGATGTGGCTCATTCTCAACTCAATCCGCGATTTCCCGTAAGGGGGATTTCAGGTCGTTTCAATGGAGCTCTTGCGAAGAGAAGAAGAGTGCTTGCTTCGGGTTTTAAAACAATGGTGAGTCGAGGTTGGTGTGTAGTGAGTTTGTTGCGACAAAAGGGTTTTTCTGCAGGTGGTTTACAAGTAGGAAGATAATGAGCGGTAGGTTTGAGCTGTCATTAGTGTTTTAAACAAGGTTAATTTATATAATATTTCATTAGTGTTAATACTTTTACATATTTCTCTGAAAGGAATTAGGAGGGGGTTACAAGATAATGTCGGGGAAGAAGGGTCAAGGGTGACGCGTGAAAATTGGGGAGGTCATAGGGATGTTGAAATGAAGAATTCATGTTACTTTTGTTTAGTTTGAACGAAGGGATGATGGAGTTTGTATCAGAATAAATCACTGCTATGGGTATGGAGATTGTAGAGGAAGACGATAATTGTATTTAAGGGAGGAAGGGATATTCACGCGGGTAGGATGGTGGAAGTTGGGCCAGGTCTTTGAATTGGTAAAGCCCAAATAAGGATATATTTAAGTTTTATTAAATCCAAATAATGTGTGGTACTTATAATTATTGTATATCGATCATATTGTATCAGAATTTCGAATGGTCAGTTCCATTGGAATCGTATGGACAACGGCTACACCATTAGACTGACTAGGAGTGGATTGGAGCTCTTTACAATTTATAGAGAAATAAATTGTCTTTCTGAATCAATAGATAGTTAATCGTTATTTAACGATGACCGCCCAATGTCAGTAAACCTCACTAACTGCGCTCAGTTTATATTTTTAGAACTGATAAATATTGGTAGATTGTTGTGTGTTGATTGGTTGGTTGAACTACTAATTGATTGGTTAAAAATAAAGATATAGTTATATAAATATCGTTAATTAAATATTGATTCTATTTAGAAGAATATTTCATATTGAAATGAAATTGATGTTAATTATATTGTTTAACATCTTTGGATGCAGGGAAATTGGTCGGAGGGATCCAACTGGATTCCTCAACATTTATTTTACTGTTTTTCATATATTCTGATATATGATGTGGTATATAATCTGTTATTGATTATGGTTGTTTGGATGATGATTGATCCTTTTGATTTGGTATTTTAATACCATAAGTGATACTGGAAAGTAAAAAGAGTTTTTTCAAAGTATATTTGTAACACCCCACCTCCATTAAGGTCCCTCACAAAGGGAATGCCTTAAATTCATTGGAGCGTTTTTTGTAAACAGACACAGAATATCACAAGACAGATATAAAAATTTTGCAGCGGAAAATAAACAACTTTATTAAATTACCAAAATATCTTGTTACATAATACCATGAGTCATAAAACCCTTACAACAAAACACTTCTGTCTTATATTATCAGAGTACATATGTATTTAAAAGAAAACATCATTCCCCATATTAAAGAGCAAGCCATATAAGAGACAAAGACTCGAGCCATACTTCAGAAGCAGCTCCTAGAAGATGATAACCAAATCCTGACTAAACCTCTGTGTTTCATCCCTGAGAACCTGGGGAGAAACGGAAGAAAAGAGGCAAAACAAACTAGGTCAGACATACGTCTGGCGAGTCCAGTAACTTTTAGCCAGTAAATAAATAAAGGTAAACAAGACAGGCATACAAAGTGGATAAGAGGATTCACGGTACAGATGACAGGTATGACAGGACAAACAAGGTAAGATGTATGCTTCACTACAAACTACTCTACACTATTACTAGTAAAATCAAGATGGGGTGATCCCTTCCGCTAATGATAATAACAATAACGATGGTGGTAGTTTCGTGTATTCCTAGCTACTGTCATAGGTGCCGCCTGCTCCTATCTCAACTAGTCGTACCCACTACTCTCATACTATAAATTGGTAGACTTAGGGCATATGTCCGGATATACCCTAACCACTACCCTAATCGATCGACTCCCTACTCTGTAGATACCCTGTGCTGGTCCCATAACTAGGGGGTATCACTTCCCTAAAGTGGCAACCTAAGGTGTGCACAGTTATACCTACTGGTGTCACGGTCGTATTGTCCCCCTCTGCCTGGCCCATGCACGCACATGTCCCCGGTCGGTTTGTGCCACCCACACCATCCGTCTCATTTTGGATCTCTTACAATCAATCAGTAAGTGTGCCTCTTCCCCGCCTAGTACGGAGATCTTTACTTTGATACCCCTCCGGGTTACTGACTGAAATGGGTCCCACACAACATGATACAAGCTCTCCACTATGTCTTGTATCCCCACTGGGTTTTCTACTGACTATGTATACCCTAAGGTGTATTTAATTACATAGCCCTCAATCAGTTATGCGTACCTATAGGTGTCTTTAATACATAACCCCTATTCTACCTATCGGTTATGCGTACCTATAGGTGTCTTTAATACATAACTCTATCTATTCCCATTAGTTATGTGTACCCCTGAGGGTGTCTTTAATACACAACTCTACCTATTCCCATTAGTTATGCGTACCCCAAAGGGTGTCTTTAATACATAACTTTACCTATTCCCATTAGTTATGCGTACCCCTAAGGGTGTCTTTAATACATAACTTTACATATTCCCATTAGTTATGCGTACCCCTAAGGGTGTCTTTAATACATAACTTTACTATTCTGCCCCAGTTATGTATACCATTAGGTGTCTTTAATTACATAACCCTTTTTAATGGTTAAGTTTGTAGGCCTATAAATATTAATATTACCCACCTACCCTTCAGTTGTACTTAACCCTCCCACTGATTTAATCCTATTTATTTAATGGTTAAGTTTGTGGGCCTATATATACTAATATTACCCACCTACCCATCAGTTGTACTTAACCCACCCACAATTCAACTCGTTTTACTTAACCTTAACTTATATCTATCACTATACAGTCCATATGTATTAAGTTAGGTTAAGTAGTCTTTAATCAGCATTTATTAATTATTGAGACACCTAGTCGTATTTCACATGCCACCCAAGGCACCCACTTAATTCCACATGCCACCCAAGGCACCCACTTAACCCCCTCATGTCCCACTGCATGTTTATCTGGTTAAGTGTTTCTTAATTCATTAAGACCATAACCTTATAAAGACCCCCCACATTAGACTGGCATTTGTGGCAGCTGGATTTGTCGGGCGGGTCTGGGCAATCTTACACCACAAATGAGTCTAACCTCGTGTCTTTACAATTGTTATGTATTTAATTTATGCCTAAGACCTCCCACATTAGACTAGCATTTGTGGCAGCTGGATTTGTCGGGCGGGTCCGGGCAGTCTTACACCACAAAAGAGCCTAACCTCGTGTCTTAGACGATTAATTACTCCTAATTAATCATCCCCCAATTTGAATTACTTTCCCTATTCAAATTATCAATTAATTCCAAATTTCACTATGGCCATAACTGACTCAGTTATGTCCATCTATTTATGGTATGTAAAATCATACCAATTTTCATCACAAATTTATTTTATGCCAATTCTAAATATTAAATCTTCAGACTTTAATTACTTAAACATTCCTCTTTTGATTAATTATGTTAATTAATTAATCCTTTCCTTTTTCATAGGTGTCAATACCTATCTTATTAACAATTTGGATTTCTTATCCATAAATGGTCATATTCAAATTATACCATTTTTACCCAATTTTACCCATGTCATAATAGGTAATTATTTATATGTTTCCCTACTTGAATCATATGTCCAATTTACATAGTCACTATGTAAATTATGCCTATTACAAATTCCCTTTTTCCCCGTTTCTTAACTAGCGTAACCGTTTGTGTTTTTGGCGTCATTGAGGCTACAAAGTAGTCTCGCCATAACAATAAAATAAAGGGAATGTCAAGGTGATCGTTTTCAGTACAATATTTGGCATAAGCATGACAACTAGGGAAAATGACATGATAACTTCGCATATAATTGTGATTCACCACATAATTTACAACTTGCATAGATTCATAACAACTTGCATAGTTCATGAATTAACAACATAATTAAAAACTAACATAGGTTCATGATTCCCAACATAATCAGCAACTTATATGGGTTCATGATTCACAATATAACAACTTGCTTGATTCATAACATAACTTCTGCATAGGTGACTTACATAGGTTCATGATCCACAACATAACAACTAGCATAGGTTCATGAATTAACAACTTATCAACTTGCATAGATTCATGGTTCATAACATAACAACTAGCATAGATTCATGAATTAACAACGCAACAACTTGCATAGGTAACTTGCATAGGTTCATAGTTTCTCAACATAATAACTTGCATAACTTCATGATTCACAACAATAATGAACTTGTATCATCTCATGATTCACAATAATAATGAACATGCATAATTTCATGATTCACAATAATAATAACTTGCATAACTTCATGATTCACAACAATAATGAACTTGCATAACTACAAACAACATATACCCAAATCATAGTCTACCACGATTCACTTTTATTTATTTAAACCTAAAAGTGACTAGAACTCACCGAAAAAGGGGTCTTGGGTTCTGGTTTCTGAATTCTGTAATTGATTAGCGTTCCCTTGTTGTAGACAATTTCGTTGTTGTAGTTTTAGGGTTGATTTGAATTGAATTGTTGTCTTTAACTTTCTTCTAGTTGGTGGCGGCTACTCTAGGGTTTGGAGTGACAACATGACGACCACTGATCTAATTTTGATTTGATTCTAGGGTTTGAGTCCACACATGTTTATATAGAATTTCAATTTAATTATAGCCGTCGGATGATCTTAGGGTTAATCAAAACTACTCAGTCGGGATAGGGTGACACCTCAGCCCTAATGACTCAGCAAGGAGTCAGAAAGGACTCAGCAATGAGTCAGAACATGGGTCAGACTGAACCAGAAGGCTGTGCAGGTTTTCTCTCGGCCTGGGCGCACTTGGGAAGTGCGCCAATGCAAATTTGTACTGGCGCACTTCCCAAGTGCGCCAGTGCAATCCTCCCTTTTTTTCAACCAAACTTCGTTCATCCATATCTTCTTCATACGGCATCCGTTTTACGCAAACTCGGACTCTATCTCAAGCAGAATTCCGAGGCGAACGCAATGCAATGACCCGTTTCCATTAATTCCCACATTTGAAATTAAGTATCCTTAAATTTAGTTAATCTGATTATTCAAAAATCTGTGATGTTACATTCTCCCCTACTTAAAGGATTTCGTCCCTGAAATCTTCAAGTTAAGAAGAATGTGTCCTACCATCCAATCAACTATTTACTCAACCATCATCCACAAGCATCCATTGTCCTTAGAAAACTTCTAATGTTATATGAACATATGCAAAAAGTGTGTGTATATGTTCCTTATCTAATGCAAAATCAGGCGGTCTACTGATTCAGTTGACCTCCTTATTGCAAACCATGATAGTGTCGTGCGTCCATTATGTATGCGAAAGAATCCTATTGATGCATATTATTTCTACATGTGTGCTCAACCATTCATCAAAATGCAGCATCTATATGATAACACAACCATTGTTCATCCATTAACCTAAATATGCACACACATTTATATGCAATATGAAAGTGATTTGAGCCGATCTAGTGCCTAATGTGTGTGTAAATGCATCCACGAGCAACCACTAGAAAACACTTGCATCCACTTGCAACCATCAAACAAAACATGTCTCAAATACAAGTTTACATCCATGGATTTCCTATCTAAAGGGCGAAGATTCGGTTAATGGGATACAAATGAATGATACAACTAGAACAAAAGCTCTGTTCACTTTTGACATCAGTTAAGAGAATAATTCCCTAAGTCTCATCCTCGAAGACCGAAATCAACATCAAACTGACACCCAAAGAATTACCCTCATTAAACAATGTCAAAACTGGAGATCTACTTCATGCTTCGAGTAGAAACCCCTGTCCTTCAGAAATATCCAGATACTTACAGACTACTAGTACAGATCAGATTACGGAATGATTCTCAGAAAGCTAAGCATAACAGACCCTTGTGGGTCACAAGAAACTTTGGGGGTCTTCCCATGACAAGTTAGAAACTTAACGATCCTCCTCTCAAAATCTAGAACGACCCTCTACATAGAAAGCTGGTCCATTTAGACCCAACCCATAGCCCATAAACTTGAGCACACAAATGTCACATTCAAAAAAAAAATTTGACGCCTAACATAGATAATTTCAACCCCTTACAAATCACCAATAAATGAGCCGAACCACAAAAGGGGTTTGAAACAACTACGGGATAGGAAACAAGACTAGTACTAAAGTGCAGAGTCTCAATTATAGAATCAAAATGAGTCTTAACTTCATAACCAGATAAGGAAATTAATCCTTCTACATAAATTTTCCTATCCCTGTCCTATCCATCAGCCGCGAGAGCATTCGCCTATCCTATCAAAGGGAGAGATTTTAGAAAAAGGACCGAAGGATACTATATATGGCTTTTCGAGGAATGTTTTTCAAAACAAGCTTTCCTTTTTTTGAAAATACTTTCTTTTAAAGCCTTTTTGAAAATAGTTTTCAAAAACTTTTATCTAATCTGGTAACCTTCAGCTCTGATACCAAGTGTAACACCCCACCTCCATTAAGGTCACTCACAAAGGGAATGCCTTAACTTCATTGGAGCGTTTTTGGTAAACAGACACAGAATATCACAAGACAGATATAAATATTTTGCAGTGGAAAATAAACAACTTTATTAAATTACCAAAATATCTTGTTACATAATACCATGAGTCATAAAACCCTTACAACAGAACACTTCTGTCTTATATTATCTGAGTACATAGGTATTTAAAAGAAAACATCATTCCCCATATTAAAGAGCAAGCCATATAAGAGACAGAGACTCGAGCCATACTTCAAAAGTAGCTCCAGAAGATGATATCCAAATCCTGACTAAACCTGTGTGTTTCCTCCCTGAGAACATGGGGGGGAGCAGAAGAAAAGAGGCGAAACAAACTAGGTCAGACATATGTTTGGTGAGTCTAGTAACTTTTAGCTAGTAAATAAATAAAGGTAAACATGACAGGCATACAAAGTGGATAAGAGGATTCACGGTACAGATGAAAGGTATGACAGGACAAATAAGGTAAGATGTATGCTTCACTACAAACTACTCTGCACTATTACTAGTAAAATCAAGATGGGGTGATCCCTTCCGCTAATGAAAATAACAATAACGATGGTGGTAGTTTCGTGTATTCCTAGCTGCTGTCATAGGTGCCGCCTGCTCCTATCTCAACTAGTCGTACCCACTACCCTCCTACTATAAATTGGTAGACTTAGGGCATATGTCTGGATATACCCTAACCACTACCCTAATCGATCGACTCCCTACTCTGTAGATACCCTGTGCTGGTCCCACAACTAGGGGGTATCACTTCCCTAAAGTGGCAACCTAAGGTGTGCACGGTTATACCTATTGGTGTCACAGTCGTCTTGTCCCCCTCTGCCCGGCCCATGCACGCACATGTCCCCGGTCGGTTTGCGCCGCCCACACCATCCGTCTCATTTTGGATCTCTTACAATCAATCAGTAAGCGTGCCCCTTCCCCGCCTAGTACGGAGATCTTTACTTTGATACCCCTCCGGGTTACTGACTAAAATGGGTCCCACACAACATGATACAAGCTATCCCCTATGTCTTGTATCCCCACTAGGTTTTCTACTGACTATGTATACCCTAAGGTGTCTTTAATTACATACCCCTCAATCAGTTATGCGTACCTATAGGTGTCTTTAATACATAACCCCTATTCTACCTATCGGTTATGCGTACCTATAGGTGTCTTTAATACATAACTCTATCTATTCCCATTAGTTATGCGTACCCCTGAGGGTGTCTTTAATACATAACTCTACCTATTCCCGTTAGTTATGCGTACCCCTAAGGGTGTCTTTAATACATAACTTTACCTATTCCCATTAGTTATGCGTACCCCTAAGGGTGTCTTTAATACATAACTTTAGCTATTCCCATTAGTTATGCGTACCCCTAAGGGTGTCTTTAATACATAACTTTACTATTCTGCCCCGGTTATGTATACGATTAGGTGTCTTTAATTACATAACTCCTTTTTAATGGTTAAGTTTGTGGGCCTATAAATATTAATATTACCTACCTACCCTTCAGTTGTACTTAACCCTCCCACTGATTTAATCCTATTTATTTGATAGTTAAGTTTGTGGGCCTATATATACTAATATTACCCACCTACCCATCAGTTGTACTTAACCCACCCACAATCCAACACGTTTTACTTAACCCTAACTTATGTCTATCATCATACAGTCCATATGTATTAAGTTAGGTTAAGTAGTCTTTAATCAACATTAATTAATTATTGAGACACCTAGTCGTATTACACATGCCATCCAAGGCACCCACTTAATTCCACATGCCACCCAAGGCACCCACTTAACCCCCTCATGTCCCACTGCATGTTTATCTGGTTAAGTGTTTCTTAATTCATTAAGACCGTAACCTTATAAAGACCTCCCACATTAGACTGGCATTTGTGGCAGCTAGTTTTGCCGGGCGGGTCTGGGCAGTCTTACACCACAAACGAGTCTAACCTCGTGTCTTTACAATTGTTACGTATTTAATTTATTCCTAAGACCTCCCACATTAGACTGGCATTTGTGGCAGCTAGATTTGCCGGGCGGGTCTGGGCAGTCTTACACCACAAAAGAGCCTAACCTCGTGTCTTAGACGATTAATTACTCCTAATTAATCATCTCCCAATTTGAATTACTTTCCCTATTCAAATTATCAATTAATTCAAAATTTCCCTATGGCCATAATTGACTCAATTATGTCCATCTATTTATGGTATGTAAAATCATACCAATTTTCATCACAAATTTATTTTATGCCAATTCTCAATATTAAATCTTTAGACTTTAATTGCTTAAACATTCCTCTTTTGATTAATTAAGTTAATTAATTAATCCTTTCCTTTTTCATAGGTGTCAATACCTATCTTATTAACAATTTGGATTTCATATCCATAAATGGTCATATTCAAATTATACCATTTTTACCCAATTTTACCCATGTCATAATAGGTAATTATTTATATGTTTCCCTACTTGAATCATGTGTTCAATTTACATAGTCACTGTCTAAATTATGCCTATTACAAATTCCCCTTTTCCCCGTTTCTTATCTAGCGTAACCGTTTGTGTTTTTGGCGTCATTGAGGCTACAAAGTAGTCTCGCCATAACAATAAAATAAAGGGAATGTCAAGGTGATCGTTTTCAGTATAATATTTGGCATAAGCATGACAACTAGAGAAAATGACATGATAACTTCGCATATAATTATGATTCACCGCAAAATTAACAACTTGCATCGATTCATAACAACTTGCATAGGTTCATGAATTAACAACATAATTAACAACTAACATAGGTTCATGATTCCCGACATAATCAACAACTTATATGGGTTCATGGTTCACAATATAACAACTAGCATGATTCATAACATAACTTCTTGCATAGGTGACTTACATAGGTTCATGATCCACAACATAACAACTAGCATAGGTTCATGAATTAACAACTTATCAACTTGCATAGGTTCATGGTTCATAACATAACAACTAGCATAGATTCATGAATTAACAACGCAACAACTTGCATAGGTAACTTGCATAGGTTCATAGTTTCTCAACATAATAACTTGCATAACTTCATGATTCACAACAATAATGAACTTGCATCATCTTATGATTCACAACAATAATGAACTTGCATAATTTCATGTTTCACAATAATAATAACTTGCATAACTTCATGATTCACAACAATAATGAACTTGCATAACTACAAACAACATATACCCAAATCATAGTCTACCACGATTCACTTTTATTTATTTAAACCTAAAAGTGACTAGAACTCACTGAAAAAGGGGTCTTGAGTGCTGGGTTCTGAATTCTGTAATTGATTAGCGTTCTCTTGTTGTAGACAATTTCGTTGTTGTAGTTTTAGGCTTGATTTGAATTGAATTGTTGTCTTTAACTTTCTTCAAGTTGGTGGCGGCTACTCTAGGGTTTGGAGTGACAACATGACGACCACTGATCTAATTTTGATTTGATTCTAGGATTTGAGTCCACACATGTTTAAATAGAATTTCAATTTAATTATAGCCGTCGGATGATCTTAGGGTTAATCAAAACCACTCAGTCGGGATAGGGTGACACCTCAGCCCTAATGACTCAGCAAGGATTTAGAAAGGACTCAGCAATGAGTCAGAACATGGGTCAGACTGAACCAGAAGGCTGTGCAGGTTTTCTCTTGGCCTGAGCGCACTTGGGAAGTGCGCCAATGCAAATTTGTACTGGCGCACTTCCCAAGTGCGCCAGTGCAATCCTCCCTCTTTTTTTTTTCAACCAAACTTCGTTCGTCCATATCTTCTTCATACGACATCCGTTTTACGCAAACTCGGACTCTATCTCAAGCAGAATTCCGAGACGAACGCAATGGCATGACCCGTCTCCCTTAATTCCAACATTTGAAATTAAGTATCCTTAAATTTAGTTTATCTGATTATTCAAAAATCCGAGGTGTTACAATATTTCGGAAATAAATTATTTATATAAAATCAAAGGGTTTTATATAAAAGGAATTATTTATATGAAATAAATATATTTATAAAAGGAAATATTTGGGAAATAAATATAATTAGAAAAGTGATTATTTATATAAACAAATAGAATTATATAACGGAAATATTTGTATAACAAATAGAATTATATAAAGGAAATATTTGTATTCCAAATAGAATTATATAAAGGAAATATTTGTATAATAAATAGAATTATAAAAGGGATATTTATTTAGAAAATAAATAGAATTATAAAAGGAATATTTATTTAGAAAATAAATAGGATAAAATAAAAGGAAGTATTTTATAAAATGAAAAGAATTTTATAAAAGGGATTATTTGGAAAATAAATAGTAAATGGAAATATGTTTTAACAGATAAATGGAAAAGATTAATTTAAAGTAGAATTAAATAGAAATCAGTTTTAACAGATAAAATGGAGAAGATTAATTTATAAATAATGATTTATAAATTAAGTAAATTAGTTATCATTGGATAAATTGGATATATAAGTCTAAAATTATATAGAGAAGTAGAAATCGGTTTTAACACCGATATTTTAAATAGAATGTGAACTCAGCATTTATGAAGCGAATTATAAATGAGATTTAAGTGTTAGAAATAAAAATAAGATTTCGTATGAATAATTCTATAAATAGAAGTGTAAATAGAATTTGGAGATAAGATATTATTTTAAAATACGAAATCAAACTGAACTGATATATAAGAGAAATATTATTCACATTCGATGTGAATAATGGATTAAAATAGTTATTTTATAAATTAAAAAATTTATAAAGAAAAATTGGGATTTTGAAATAGAAATTCAAATGGGTATTTGAAAGAGATAAGAATTAGATTTAATCGAATTAGAGTTAATCAATTTGAGTTAATCGAATTAGAGTTAATCAATTAGAGTTAATCGAATTAGAGTTAATCAATTAGAGTTAACCCATTAGAGTTAAGCGAATTAGAGATAATCGAATTAGACTTAATCGAATTAGAGTTAATCGAACTAGAGTTAATCGAATTAGAGTTAATCGAACTAGAGTTAACCGAATAGAGTTAATTGAATTAGAGTTAATCGAATAGAGTTAATCGAATTAGAGTTAATCGAATTATAGTTAATCGAATATTAATTATTGGAATAGAGTTAACCAAATATTAGTTATTCGAATAGAGTGAATCGAATATAAGTATTCGAGGAGAGATTATCAAATATAGTTTATTCGAAGGAGTGATTATCGAATATAGTTATTCAAAAGAGAAACAATCGAATATAGTTTATTCGAAAGACAATTATCGGATAGAGTTTATTCAAGAAAGAATTATACATTGGGATTCGAATGTATGAATGTAGGAAAGTATTATTTACTTTCCGGGTTTTAAATCAAGATTTATTTATTTAATAAAACCTTTTGTTTATTTATTTGAAATAAATAAGGAATAAAAGTTATATTTAAGTTATTATATTTCAGAAGCATGGGATTATAACACTATTGTTATAATCAAATGATTTCTGTAAAAGAAGTGGATTCGTAAATAGAATCCGAGAGTTACGTAAGGAAGTTTGTTGAAGATTTAAAATGTGAAATTTGTCTATTTCGAGGTTAGAAATGTTGTTCGGTTAAGGTCTGAGAGGTAATTATACCCCAACTTGATTGACCTCATTTTTTACTAAGGAATGGTTAAGGTTCGATAGGGAAGGTTAGTTAATTGAATTTATTTAATAGTTGTTAACGGCTCGAGTGGCCATAGCGATGTTTTATATAAACATCTTTTTAAATCCAATGAAGCGGTTTTGGAAATGTGAGACGACCCCAAACCCCGTACTGACGGCGGCAAGGGTAATCCATGGAATATAACACAGAAACCGATAATAGCAGAACAAAATTAAATAAATACACCAGATAACGAACAATAGAATATACTGGATAAAAGTAATCATCAGAGTTACACAGTATACAGGATCTTACTTAGTACAATGACAGTTCAGCCATACATAAATGTCTACAGCGGAAAACAAACAAAATATGTACAATAGGAGCTGAACAGCATAAAAAGAGATAAATGATAGAGTCCATCTTCAGCTCCAGCTATCCAGAGAAAGCCAGCTAAACCTGAATACAAGGCTGTCCGTGTAGAAAAAGGGGCACCCGAGTTTGAAAGTGAAACAAACTACGAGTCAGTCATGGGACTGGTATGAGAAATCTACTCAACACATATATAATATGGCCAATCACAGGACCACGCCACTTTCGTGGAACGGGTTTACTCCATTGGATTGCCAGTGCTTTAAAACAAATCTTTCTTTTAAACATCGCTATGCTTTTTATAAAAATGAAGCCATTTTAAGACTCAGTTCCCATCACACAATGCAACGCAAACCGAAGGATAGAGTTTTACCTTATAATTGCCAAAATATGATTGATACGAATAAAGCAAATGCATTTGATATTATTACTAGTGTTTATATGTTTCAAAAACAATTTGAATCATAACTATCAATCATAGACGACATGAGCGTCCCATGCCACTATGTCGCCATAAATAGGTATACAATCAAAACCGCACGATGTCGTATTTGGAAATTGGATTTCCGTCCTGAACCAAGGCAAAAGATAGTCCTTACCGAATTCGAGACGCTCTAGCCCGTGTCTCAGGCAAGTACTCAGTCAAGCCTTTGGATCGTCAGGGCCGGTCCACCGATGTGGATTAAAATGCCTGAACAATACGTTTCCCCGCCCTTTGGGCGTAAACGAGCCAACGAATGACTCCATCGGACCCGGATCGTCCGATCTAACTGAGGCCCCTCGCAACAGCAACAACCACACAGGTGAAAAGTATATAAATGTCAGGGCTGGTAGGTCACTGACACCACCCTAGCTAGAAAGAAACGCATGCCCTCCCTGAGGTCCTTCTCCCGTTTCTGGTTCATACCGGGGTGTGAGGCTCGCGATTTTTCGTTATAAACAAAGCTACGCCACACCGGCGGTGCTTTGATCATCACTATAAGACTTTGCTTTTCAACAGAAGCCCTGTTCATTTGCCACTTGGGCATGCCACACTAGCAATTCATGTCATGCGACTGATGTCCATCGATATACAACCTCTGAGCTCGTGCATTTCAGAGAAGGGCGTTAAGCAAAAGAATAAATTCTCTGCCGCCAAACAGATGTATATTTAACAGAGATCAATCAACACAGAATAAAATCCAATGTCAGACACACGGTCCATTTACAAGTCCGTTCTGGGTCTGATCGAAATCGGAGGCACTAAATACCTCGCAAACCCATCGATCACCACGTACGTCTGGACGATCACCACTCATTATCCATATTTCGGGATGCCTCCCAATCAGGACCTCGGTTACCATCCAACCGAGGTGAAGATCTCCGGTCTTCGACCACCGTCTTCATCTTCGACTTTCAATCGTCGGTCAATTATTTGAAATGAGAATTAACTCGGCCTTTTCAAATAACTCACGTATATTTAGAATTTCAAATCAATTTATTGCAATGGTTAAATCATTCGACAACACCAATTTTGTTCTTTAATGTAATTTTCACGCCAAACACATTCAACCATCAAATACAACATAAATCGAGCAAACTCAGTTTATTTCCATTCCATATCATTTATGATATTTATAATGATTCATCGCTATTATTATTTATTTTAAAATAGCCAATTTATTCAAAACGACGCTTCGGGCCATAACGCGGCCGTGGCGCTGTTTTTCTTCAGATTTGATTTACACATATCTGAAAATCTAATCGTTGGATCTTCACAAAATTTACATCATTGGAAAGGTCTTTTCAAAACGAATCCAACAGTTCCGGTTTCAGGAAAATCCGACGGTCGGATCTCCCTGTACAATCGTTTGAAGTTTCGATTTCAAACTACGAACTGCAGCGTCGTTATTCGATTTAATATAATTATATATATATATATATAAATATAATCGTTTCTGGCGCTGTTTTTCGTCAGATTTGAATTAAACATTCCAGACAATCCAACCGTTGGATTTTTACAAGGTTGGTGCTGTTGGAAAGATATTTCCAAGGCGAACCCGACGGTTGCAGTTTCGGGAAAATCCAATGGTCGGATTTCCCGCACTAGTTGTTCGAAATCACGGTTTCAAAACACGAACTGCGCGGCCACGTTTCGTTTTAGTTTTATTTATATTTATATATTTATATAAATATAGTTCATTCAACAATTTCAATATCGTTTTCACTTCAAATATTTCACTAACGCCTTTAAATTTTGGAAAATTTCGCCATAACCTCCTTTGTACGGGAGGGGCTGGGAAAATTCCCAAATAGCCACATGGGCGTCTCATGTTGAAAAGAAAAAGAAAAAGCCAAGCGGCTAGCCAACAGGCTCATAAAATCATCACCCAAACAAAACAGTAAATGTGTACCTATTTGTCGGGCACAAAATTTTATTCCTCTTCTCTAGCCCCTTTGCTATAACTTGTTCAATAAATGTGCATGTACATATATACAGTTCTTATCACTTATCATTTTCCATTCAACTTCATATTTGATTCCATTTGGTTTAAAAGCACCATTCATTCTAATGTTACATGCATAGGTAAAAATCACGTCATTAGCTAATTAATGAATATTTCAACTCATGCATATTTATTTGAACGAGTTGCTATTTTTAACACTTCACATTTCAACAATTAATGTGTATAATAAAAATGTGATTTTTATTTTAAAAAAATTCATTTCAAAACACTATTATTTTATATAGTTTATATAGGTGATAAAAATGGGATTTTTATTATAAAACAATTTCTTTTAAAATGTGATTATTTTACATAGTCTATATAGTTGATAAAAGGTGATTTTTATTATGAAACAATTTATTTCAAAATATGAATACCATTCAACACATGAATTTCAATTCAATGAATGAATATCGATTCAACACATGAAGGTTTTCTATAGTTTCTATATATAGATAAAAATGTGATTTTTATATTTATAAACATGAAGACCATTCAACACATGAATTTCTAATCAACGAATGAATATCGATTCAACACATGAAGGTTTTCTATTCAACGAATAAATATAGTTTCGGCAAATGAAAATAATTCAAACACATGAATATTATTCAAAATTTCGGCAGCATAACGGCAGGGTAGTTAAAACTGGGACCGTCCCTAGTACGGCTCCTCGCTCTGCCTTAAAACCTCGCGGTTTTTGACAATGGGGATCATGCATCTAGTTCGCACGCAGGCGGCATGTATATATTTATTTCATTTCCACAAACTAATCCTATGTGGTTTCAACCAAATATTTCTCAAACATAAATGGGTATTTTTCAACCACAATCAATCAATATCAACCACAAACAATCCCAAACAACCATTCGCTATCAATCAATTTTCACACCAATCACAATCAATAAATATCGTCCATGGTTTGTGGACGAGGGGCGTATATATATATATATATATATTTATTTATTTATTTATTTATTTATATATAGCAATTCACTTCTATTTCAGCACATATATAATTTTTACAACGCATATATAACTTATACATCGAACGTACAACTTATACAACGCTTATACATGAGGTGTACAACGCTTATATAACTCATACATCGACTATATAATTTATACATCGTCGTTTTCCATATTGTTTAAAATTAGAAATCTCACATTGGGTTCCACTCCACCAAAAATAGCAGAAGGCTCAGAAAAATATGCGGTCTCTTCTAAAATGTAGAAGACGTCCACACGGTCACGATGTTTCCTGTTTCACTGAATTTCGTTAACACAGCAAAAAGATATGATTTTTCAAAGTTTGAAACGGTTTAAAGGTGTTAAAACTGTTGAAAATAGATCTGGCCGATACCTCTCTGAATTCTTTAAAACTAGGTTTTGAATTTTCTTCAAATCCGTGCAACTATATGACGATCGGCCTGTGCCATCTCGAAGAGCTAGGAGAGGCGCGCCTAAGCCTTGAACGGCGGCGAACTCGGTGGTCGGAATCAGGCGCGGCGGCGAAGTGAAGGCGGCGACTTCTCGGCGTCCGTTCTCCCAAAATACACAATGAAAAAATCGAAACTAGGTATGGATTTGAAGATCTCGAGGAGCTCTACAAAATCTTCAACTGGAGGAGGGGCTAATTTTGCCTGGTTTGGGCGAAAATTGGATGGGAACGGCGAGAAGGGTTTTCGCCGTCGATCGGCTATTACGGGGATAGAGAAAAGGATTTTTCTATTTTTTTTTATTTGAACTCTGATTGGTCGGTAGATTTTATAACGGGTTTTCTAACGCGACCACCAATCCAAACCCAACGACTGTCGTCTCCAGTGTTTTACCCCCATTCCGAACATAATGGGATATGTTTCGAAGGCCCATTCGAATGTTTCAGTCAGTTTCCCTTCAAATTAAAATATAAAACATTCAATATTTAATTTGAAGGTACATTTCAATTTGGCAGGGACACAAACTAATTCGAAAAATTCCAGAAAAATAAATCTAGCTATGTTTTGACGAACGGTCCCAACAAAACAAGTTTCGTCGAATTCTGAGACCGTTTGCAAAAAGGCCCATTTCTGGTCGATCCAATTTAACTATAATTGATCAAAACACGTTTTCCTTTGCCACGCTTACATACTAGTTTCAAAAATTATGAAATTTGAAACCTAGCAATAACATCACATCCCGGATTCAACAAAAGTGGTTTCGTCGAATTCCGAGGTCGTATGCAAAATGGCCAATTTCACGGGCTATATAAATTCCACAGCGACCTTTCTGAAAATTCATTCGGCCATAACTTTTGCTTTCCGCTATGAAAATTCGATTTTTCAGATTCGTTAGAAAGGTATTCACTAACAGATTTAAATATTTTTTGTTTCACTAAAATCCGTTTTGTTTTGCACCCGGTACAGTCCGACAAAGTTTGAATTCAATTTTTGAAACTGCAACGCCATTTCCGGCCTTGTTTATAATTATAATTAATTATATTCGTTTTCAATTGTCGATTCAACCTCACTTTTCATTGCAATTATCTAAAATATTTATTTTAAATATTTAAAATCCATTATTTTAGCCAATTTAAATTTTTTAAATTGGTTCAGATTTTCTGGGTCGTTATAATCTCCCCCACTTAAAACTTTTCGTCCCCGAAAGGGAAAAAAGTCGAAAGTGGTTTGATTAATTAATTCTACGTTCGATCTGGCTTCAATTCTCCAACTTTTCAGTTTCTGAGAATTTTCAAATTCTTCAAAAAATTTGGCTAACACCCGGAATTTTCGAAAAATTTCGCCATAACCTCCTTTGTACGGAGATAGGTTTGGAAATTTATTGGGCCGTATTAGGTACCCAATAAATCCTAATAAGCATACACATATTTATAGTGATATATTCTGGTGTTTACAGGGGAGCGTGTACTGATAATAACTCCAGAGAATAAATTCTCGTCACCCTGTCCCGTGTGGAGAATAAATAGTCCATGTGTCGTATCTAATAACTAGAGAGACGTGATTATTGTCAACTCCAGACCCGTGTGGGGTTTTTATTAATCTGGCAATTTAATCGTTACAATTTAAATAGTCCATATCAGTCGTCAGTTCAACCTGTAAAATATAATCATCACCATACAAGCCTCTCGCTCGTATGGTAAACCTTCCACCTCGTTACACAAGCCCCCAAATGCTTATGTGGTATATGATGAAGTATGCCTATCTTCTGAAGTATGTCATGCAATGTAGTTCAAAATTAATTGTTACTATCCTATGGCGACGTTTATTATTTCACACAGAATAACCAGCACTCTGCATCCAATGGCATTCACAGGAGTTGATATAATAATATTTCGCATCCAACTCATTAAGGTTTACCTATTTGTCGAGCACGCAAATAAAATCTTTACTCAACAGCTAATTCATTTACCTGTTCAAATATATAAAATGCACATATATATACATTTCTATCTATTTTCTAACCAATTCAATGTGTGATTTAAATGAATAAATTCTACCATTATCCTATTATTGATCAAATTAACTATCGTTTTAATAACTTTAATTAATCAATCTACAATCACACAACACAACCAACAATCAAATTGTTTTTAACTTTTCAAAATCATACAAATTAATTCCTATATTCTCTTAAAATCATTCCGACTATAGAATTAAAAGTGTACATCCATGGAAAGGAAATAACAACAGAATAGAGAATCAAATGGTGATGTAAAGTATGGTGAATATACCTTGCACCGGAGTCAATCAGAGATGTCCACTCGGCATCTAAGATAAGCTTTCTGAATGCTCTCCTCAGTTTCCCAAGTACAATCTCGTTGATCTCCACTCCACTGCACTTTGACTAAGTGAACCTTCTTGTTCCTCAGCACTTTGGCTTCTTTGCCGATGATCTTTAGCGGCTCTCTTCTCACAGCTAATTCTGGAGTAATTTCAATATCCTGCTGAGCTGCTTCTTCCACGATCAAGTCTGGATCATGAACATGCTTTCGAAGTAGAGATATATGAAATACATCATGAACTCCAGGCAACCAGTCAGGCAATTTGACCCTATAAGCAAGAATCCCGATCCGTTCCAGAATAGGAAACAGACCAATGAATTTGGGCGCCAACTTTCCAGTTTTACCGAACCGGATAACTCCTCTCATCGGCGATACTTTCAAATATACATAGTCGCCAACAGCAAAGGATACATCTCTTCTTCTCCTATTGGCATAGCTCTTTTGTCGGCTTTTAGCGGCCAGTAATCGCTTCTTAATAAAATCGACTTTGTCGGCAGCTTCTCAGATCATATCAGGACCCAACACAAGTCTATTACCTGGTTCGACCCAACAAGCAGGGGATCAGCACGGTCTACCATACAATGCTTCGAATGGAGACATTGTCAGACTCGCCTGGTAGCTGTTGTTATAAGAGAATTCAGCCAAATGCAGATGGTCCTCCCATGATCCATCGAAATCTATAACACAAGCCCGCAATAGATCTTCTAAAATACGATTCACCCTCTCAGTCTGACCGTCTGTCTGAGGATGATAAGCGGTGCTCAAGTTCAACTTCGTTCCCAGCTCGACTTGAAATGCCTCCCAGAATTTGCTAGTGAATATTATATCTCTATCACTGACTATACTGAGCGGCACTCCATGTAGTCTAACTATTTCCTTGAAGTAAATCTGCGCCAGACTCTGAGCAGTTCTGTTTGATCTGACAGGTATGAAATGGGCGGTCTTCGTGAAGCGATCTACGATCACCCAAATACTGTCATTTCCTTTTCTGGTTCTGGGCAAACCATCAATGAAATCCATGGAAATATGTTCCCACTTCCAACCAGGAACTTCTAGCAGATGTAGCAATCTAGCCAGTTTCTGTTGGTCGCTTTTGACTAGCTGGCAAGTAGGGCATCGACTAACATATATCGAGATATCTCTTTTTAACGACTTCCACCAGAATGTCCGCTTGATATCGTTGTACATCTTACTCACACCCGGATGGATACTGAGCTTAGATTTGTGGCATTCATCAAGCGCATCTCTTCTGAGTTCAGAAATTTCTGGAACACAAATTCGTCCTTCTAACCTCAGAATCCCTTCGCTGTCGAGCTGGAAATCCGAAGCATTGCCTTCACGAATTCGCTGACTCGTTCCTTTAATAAATAGGTCATCTTTTTGGAGAGCCGATATCTTGTCAATCAACTAAGTCGCAATGATAAAACTGGCGATCATTTCATTCTTTCGGCTCAACGCATCGGCCACAACATTGGCTTTCCCTGTAGTGTACTGAATCTCAAAATCATACGCTGCAAGGAACTCTAGCCAACGTTGCTGCCTTAAATTCAGGTCTTTCTGAGTGAACAGATACTTTAACGACTGATGATCTGTAAACAGTTCAAATCTCTCACCCAACAGATAGTGTCTCCAGATTTTCAAAGTGAATACTATAGCCAATAACTCAAGATCATGAGTTACGTAGTTCTTCTCGTGCGGCTTCAGATGACGGCTAGCATAACCAATCACTTGACCCCTTTGCATTAACACTGCGCCAAGCCTTCTCTAGAAGCATCAGTCCAGACTTTTAAATCTTGTTTGCCATCGATGATGGTTAACACTGGAGCTGTCGTTAATCTTAACTTTAGCTCTTCAAAAGCCTCCTCACTCTCTGGAGTCCATTTGAATTTAGAGTGCTTCTTTGTAAGCTTTGTTAAATGACCAGATATCTTCGAAAAGTTTTTAACGAACTTCTGGTAATAGCTAGCCAATCCGAGAAAACTGCGGACTTCAGTGGGAGTACTGGGCTGTTTCCAATTCTGAATAGCTGTGATTTTGCTTGGATCCACAGCAATTCTTTCTTTCGATACGACGTGGCCTAGAAATTTCACTTCATCTTGCCAGAATATACATTTGGAAAACTTTGCTTTCAATACATTCCTTCTGAGGATTTCTAACACTTGTTCCAAATGTTTTTCATGTTCGGCCTTTGACTTAGAGAAGATTAGAATATCGTCAATAAAAATCAGAACAAATTTATTCAAAACCCCTCTGAACACTCTATTCATCAGATCGACGAAGTAAGCAGGAGTGTTACATAAGCCGAACGACATTACTAACCACTCATAGAATAAGTCGGGACCCCTGAATGCTGTCATTGGAACACACTCTTTGGCGATTCGAAGTTGATCGAAGCCTGTAGCTAGGTCCATCCTTGAGAATACTTGTGCTCCATTTAATTGATCTAACAAATCATCAATCCGCAGCAATGGATATTTATTCTTTATTGTCTGCTTGTTCAGATCACGATAATCCACACATAGACGTAGAGTACCGTCAGATTTTGGGACAAACACCACTGCTGCTCCCCAATCAGAGAAACTAGGCCTAATCAGACCCTTCCATACTAGCTGTCGTGTTTGATTGTCAAATTCTTCTTTCTCTTTCAAGGACATTCTTCGAATAGCGTGAACTACCGGCCTTGCATTCGGAACTAAAGCAATTTTGAAATCTATTTCTCTTTGCGGAGGTAAGCGAACAACTTCTTCGAACACATCCGCATAATTCTTGACGACAGGGATGTCCTTCACTAGATCGGTAATATTCTCGGTGACTTCAGGGACATTTTCTATTTGGGCTGGAGAAACATTCAAAGCTGCCCAAAAGTCTTTTCTATTAGCATTCTGACCTTCACAGGGAATGGTTATATAATCACCTGATTTAATCTTCGCCTTTACGACTCTGTCGGCGCATTTGACTTCAGCTTCATATTTGGTCAACCAATCTAACCCCAAGATAAGATCAAACTCTCTAAAATTCATGACGACCGCGATGGTAGGAAACCGATAACGAGAGAAATAAACGGGCACTCCACAAACCCAACTGAGATCAATGGAACCCCCAACCGGATTCTAGACAGTCATTGGTTCCTTGAGCTTTTTCAAATTTAAATCCAGTTTCTTAGCTGCATCCTTTGCAATGAAGCTTCGTGACGCGCCAGTGTCAAACATCACTTTAACTGGAATGCCTTTGATAGTAAGCGTGCCTTCTAAAACATCGGGCCTTTCCTGAGCAGACGAAGATGCAGGCACTTCTGCTACTTCATTTACATGTACTGCTTCAGATTTATTTGAGAGTGGACACTCTCGTGCAATATGGCCTGCCTGGTGGCACTTATGGCATTTCCTTTCCCCATGGGGGTTCTTTTGTTTCTTACTGGGCTTAGATCCACTCTTGATCTGTTTCTTTAAGGGCCCGCAATTTATCGACAAATGTCCTTTCTTATTGCAGTTAGAGCAAACAGCAGTTGTTACTGGTTCTTTCCCAGATTCAGCCCTTTTTCTCTTGGCACTAGGCTTCTCATTGACCTCAGACCTCGTACTGGCTTCAGGAATATTAGTTTCCGACTCTTCTTTGTCGCTCAACATTCCTTTCTTATGGAGATCTTCATACTGATAAGCCATGTATATCATTTCAGAAAAAGGAAGCTTCACATTCCTCAGTACACTATTCTGATATCTCCTTTGCAGGCCATGAATAAATCCCAGATTTTTCCTCTTTGGATCTTGAATCAGATGAGGAGCAAAGTGAGCAAGTTCATTGAATTTCTTATGATATTCTGGGATGGTCATATCACCTTGTATCAAATAAGAAAATTCATCACATAATCGCTCGGTTGATTCGGGAGGAGTAAATCTTCCTAGGAAAATCTCTTTGAATCTATCCCAGGTGATATCACCTTCTGGATTATCTTTTATGATTGTTTCCCAACATATTAAAGCTTCTCCATTGAGCGCCCAAGATGCTACTAATCTTTTCTGGTCGTCTCTCAGCTGGAAACGCTCAAATATTCTTTCTGCAGAGCTCACCCAAGCTTGAGTTTGAATAATAGATTCATTGCCCGAGAATTGTGCTCCACCCAGATTCCGATATCTCTTAAATAGAGCCTCTAGATCGGGTTCTGCATTCCTTCTATTTCTGACACTCATTTTCTAGTACTTCTGCAAATAGCAGATCAAGTGTCAGGTCACAGAAAAGATAATTTAAAATATAGAAACATATACTTCAATGTAAATGTGTCTATCGAGGTGTTATATCATTCTGCTACTCATACTAGGATATTATTGATCCTATCTGTATAGAGTTACCCGTCCTAGAACACTACTGGTTCTATTTCTGACGAGTTCTTTCAAATGTTATATTCCAGAACTAAGCTTAACCAAAGCTCTGATACCAAATGAGACGACCCCAAACCCTGTACTGACGGCGGCAAGGGTAATCCATGGAATATAACACAGAAACCGATAATAGCAGAACAAAATGAAATAAATACACCAGATAACGAACAATAGAATATACTGGATAAAAGTAATCATTAGAGTTACATAGTATACAGGATCTTACTTAGTACAATGACAGTTTAGCTATACATAAATGTCTACAGCGGAAAACAAACAAAATATGTACAATAGGAGATGAACAGCATAAAAAGAGATAAATGATAGAATCCATCTTCAGCTCCAGCTATCCAGAGAAAGCCAGCTAAACCTGAATACAAGGCTTCCCATGTAGAAAAAGGGGCACCCGAGTTTGAAAGTGAAACAAACTACGAGTCGGTCATGGGACTGGTATGAGAAATCTACTCAACACATATATAATATAGCCAATCACAGGACCACGCCACTTTCGTGGAACGGGTTTACTCCATTGGATTGCCTGTGCTTTAAAACAAATCTTTCTTTTAAACATCGCTATGCTTTTTATAAAAATGAAGCCATTTTAAGACTTAGTTCCCATCACACAATGCAACGCAAACCGGAGGATAGAGTTTTACCTTATAATGGCCAAAATATGATTGATACGAATAAAGCAAAAGCATTTGATATTATTACTAGTGTTTATATGTTTCAAAAACAATTTGAATCATAACTATCAATCATAGACAACATGAGCGTCCCATGCCACTATGTCGCCATAAATAGGTATACAATCAAAACCGCATGATGTCGTATTTGGAAATTGGATTTCCGTCCTAAACCAAGGCAAAAGATAGTCCTTACCGAATTCGAGACGCTCTAGCCCGTGTCTCAGGCAAGTACTCAGTCAAGCCTTTGGATCGTCAGGGCTGGTCCACCGATGTGGATTAAAATGGCTGAACAATAAGTTTCCCCGCCCTTTGGGGTGTAAACGAGCCAACGAATGACTCCATCGGACCCGGATCGTCCGATCTAACCGAGGCGCCTCGCAACAGCAACAACCACACAGGTGAAAAGTATATAAATGTCAGGGCTGGTAGGTCACTGAGACCACCCTAGCTAGAAAGAAACGCATGCCCTCCCTGAGGTCCTTCTCCCGTTTCTGGTTCATACCGGGGTGTGAGGCTCGCGATTTTTCGTTATACACAAAGCTACGCCACACCGGCGGTGCTTTGATCATCACTGCAAGACTTTGCTTTTCAACAGAAGCCCTGTTCATTTGCCACTTGGGCATGCCACACTAGCAATTCATGCCATGCGACTGATGTCCATCAATATACAACCTCTGAGCTCGTGCGTTTCAGAGAAGGGCGTTAAGCAAAAGAATAAATTCTCTGTCGCCAAACAGATGTATATTTAACAGAGATCAATCAACACAGAATAAAATCCAATGTCAGACACACGGTCCATTTACAAGTCCGTTCTGGATCTAAACGAAACTGGAGGCACTAAATACCTCGCAAACCCATCGATCACCACGTACGTCTGGACGATCACCACTCATTATCCATATTTCGGGATGCCTCCCAATCAGGACCTCGGTTACCATCCAAACGAGGTGAAGATCTCCGGTCTTCGACCACCGTCTTCATCTTCGACTTTCAATCGTCGGTCAATTATTTGAAATGAGAATTAACTCGGCCTTTTCAAATAACTCACGTATATTTAGAATTTCAAATCAATTTATTTCAATGGTTAAATCATTCGACAACACCAATTTTGTTCTTTAATGTAATTTTCACACCAAACACATTCTACCATCAAATACAACATAAATCGAGCAAACTCAGTTTATTTCCATTCCATATCGTTTATGATATTTTATAACGATTTATCGCTATTTTTATTTATTTTAAAATAGCCAATTTATTCAAAATGACGCTTCGGTCCATAACGCGGCCGTGGCACTGTTTTTCTTCAGATTTGATTTACTCATATCTGAAAATCTAACCGTTGGATCTTCACAAAATTTACATCATTAGAAAGGTCTTTTCAAAATGAATCCAACGGTTCTAGTTTCGGGAAAATCCGACGGTCGGATCTCCCGGTACAATCGTTTGATGTTTCGATTTCAAAATACGAACTGCAGCGTCGTTATTCGATTTAATATAATTATATTTATATATATATATAATCGTTTCTGGTGCTGTTTTTCTTCAGATTTGAATTAAACATTCCAGACAATCCAGCCATTGGATTTTTACAAGGTTGGTGCCATTGGAAAGATATTTCCAAGGCGAACCCGACGGTTGCGGTTTCGGGAAAATCCAATGGTCGGATTTGCCACACTAGTTGTTTGAAATCACGGTTTCAAAACACGAACTACGCGGCCATGTTTCGTTTTAATTTTATTTATATTAATATATTTATATAAATATAGTTCATTCAACAATTTCAATATCGTTTTCACTTCAAATATTTCACTAACGCCTTTAAATTTTGGAAAATTTTGCCATAACCTCCTTTGTACGGGAGGGGCTGGGAAAATTCCCAAATAGCCACACGGGCGTCTCATGTCGAAAAGAAAAAGAAAAAGCCAAGCGGCTAGCCAATAGGCTCATAAAATCATCACCCAAACAAAACAGTAAATGTGTACCTATTTGTCGGGCACAAAATTTTATTCCTCTTCTCTAGCCCCTTTGCTATAACCTGTTCAATAAATATGCATGTACATATATACAGTTTTTATCACTTATCATTTTCCATTCAACTTCATATTTGATTCCATTTGGTTTAAAAGCACCATTCATTCTAATGTAACATGCATAGGTAAAAATCACGTCATTAGCTAATTAATGAATATTTCAACTCATGCATATTTATTTGAACGAGTTGCTATTTTTAACACTTCACATTTCAACAATTCATGTGTATAATAAAAATGTGATTTTTATTTTAAAACAATTCATTTCAAAACACTATTATTTTATATAGTTTATATAGGTGATAAAAATGGGATTTTTATTGTAAAACAATTTCTTTTAAGACGAGATTATTTTACATAGTCCATATAGTTGATAAAAGGTGATTTTGATTATGAAACAATTTATTTCAAAATATGAATACCATTCAACACATGAATTTCAATTCAACGAATGAATATCGATTCAACACATGAAGGTTTTCTATAGTTTCTATATATAGATAAAAATGTGATTTTTATATTTAAAAACACGAAGATCATTCAACACATGAATTTCTAATCAACGAATGAATATCGATTCAACACATGAAGGTTTTCTATTCAACGAATAAATATAGTTTCGGCAAATGAAAATAATTCAATCACATGAATATTATTCAAAATTTTGGCAGCATAACGGCAGGGTAGTTAAAACCGGGACCGTCCCTAGTACGGCTCCTCGCTCTACCTTAAAACCTCGCGGTTTTTGACAATGGGGATCATGCATCTAGTTCGCACGCAGGCGGCATGTATATATTTATTTCATTTCCACAAACTAATCCTATGTGGTTTCAACCAAATATTTCTCAACCACAAATGGGTATTTTTCAACCACAATCAATCAATATCAACCACAAACAATCCCAAACAACCATTCGCTATCAATCAATTTTCACACCAATCACAATCAATAAATATCGTCCATGGTTTGTGGACGAGGGGCGTATATATATATATATATATATATATATATATATATATATATATATATATATATATATATATATATATATCAATTCACTTCTATTTTAGCACATATATAATTTTTACAACGCATATATAACTTATACATCGAACGTACAACTTATACAACGCTTATACATGAGGTGTACAACGCTTATATAACTCATACATCGACTATATAATTTATACATCGTCGTTTTCCATATTGTTTAAAATTAGAAATCTCACATTGGGTTCCACTCCACCAAAAATAGCAGAAGGCTCAGAAAAATATGCGGTCTCTTCTAAAATGTAGAAGACGTCCACACGGTCACGATGTTTCCTGTTTCACTGAATTTCGTTAACACAGCAAAAAGATATGATTTTTCAAAGTTTGAAACGGTTTAAAGGTGTTAAAACTGTTGAAAATAGATCTGGCCGATACCTCTCTGAATTCTTTAAAACTAGGTTTTGAATTTTCTTCAAATCCGTGCAACTATATGACGATCGGCCTGTGCCATCTCGAAGAGCTAGGAGAGGCGCGCCTAAGCCTTGAACGGCGGCGAACTCGGTGGTCGGAATCAGGCGCGGCGGCGAAGTGAAGGCGGCGACTTCTCGGTGTCCGTTCTCCCAAAATACACAATGAAAAAATCGAAACTAGGTATGGATTTGAAGATCTAGAGGAGCTCTACAAAATCTTCAACTGAAGGAGGGGCTAATTTTGCCTGGTTTGGGCGAAAATTGGATGGGAACGGCGAGAAGGGTTTTCGCCGTCGATCGGCTATTACGGGGATAGAGAAAAGGATTTTTCTATTTTATTTTATTTGAACTCTGATTGGTCGGTAGATTTTATAACGGGTTTTCTAACGCGACCACCAATCCAAACCCAACGACTGTCGTCTCCAGTGTTTTACCCCCATTCCGAACATAATGGGATATGTTTCGAAGGCCCATTCGAATGTTTCAGTCAGTTTCCCTTCAAATTAAAATATAAAACATTCAATATTTAATTTGAACGTACATTTAAATTTGCCAGGGCCACAAACTGATTCGAAAAATTCCAGAAAAATAAATCTAGCTATGTTTTGACGATACGGTCCCAACAAAACTAGTTTCGTTGAATTTTGAGACTGTTTGCAAAAAGACCTATTTCTGGTCGATCCAATTTAACTATAATTGATCAAAACACGGTTTCCTTTGCCACGCTCACATACTAGCTTCAAAAATTATGAAAATTGAAACTTAGCAATAAATTCACATCCCGGATCCAACAAAAGTGGTTTCGTCGAATTCCGAGGTCGTATGCAAAATGGCCAATTTCACGGGCTATATAAATTCCACAGCGACCTTTCTGAAAATTCTTTCAGCCATACTTTTGCTTTCCGCTATGAAAATTCGATTTTTCAGATTCGTTAGAAAGGTATTCACTAACAGATTTAAATATTTTTGGTTTCACTAAAATCCGTTTTGTTTTGCACCCGGTACAGTCCGACAAAGTTTGAATTCAATTTTTGAAACTGCACCGCCATTTCAGGCCTTGTTTATAATTATAATTAATTATATTCGTTTTCAATTGTCGATTCAACCTCACTTTTCATTGCCATTATTTAAAATATTTATTTTAAATATTTAAAATCCATTATTTTAGCCAATTTAAAATTTTTAAATTGGTTCAGATTTTCTGGGTCGTTACAAAATGTTATCCAAATAAGAATCAGAAATGTTTTCTAATATAGAAAATAAGAAATGAGAGTAAATATGGAAATATTTTCCAATGATTAATAACGTACATTTTATAAATTTAGAAAATAAGAATTTACGAATATATGGAAACAGAGATAGGGAAATGAATAATTGAATGGCAAGTTAAATTAAAGGGGTCAGTGTTGATTGATGATTGATCAGTAAGTTTTCCATTTGGAAATACAACCGTTGTTTGCACACAAGTTTTCCTTTGATAGTTGAATCACAGGCTATCAAAGTTTTTTTACCATTTCCATTGTCAATACAGAGAGACAAGGATTAGATTCATTATTTGAAAACCACTCCATATGGGCATTCGTGTTGAGAATCAAATATGATGAAGATAATTGAAGATGGAGTTGTGCAAGGACTGTTCTGGCAATCATAGGTAGAAATTGCCTAAGAAGGATTTACAGAATAGTTCCTTCGGTTTGTCCAGACCCAGAAAACGTGTATGGACGATTGTCTGACAGAGTATATCTAATGGATCACGTAAGTTGATCACTTCAAACGTATCCACGTTTGGTGGCGGAGGAAATCGTTCCTCTTAGCTTTATACCCATGGTATTTTTGTGGAAATCAATTTGTGATTTGGCGGGTATGATGATGTGGGATTCAAAGTAAATAAAGGTGTGATCTGTTAAAAGATACGTTATGACCTCAAGCCTCATCAATCGGGATATGACAAAAATCGGGCAGGCGGTATGGCTATGTGGGTCACCCCCATTAGGGTGTATTGTCACCATCTAGAGAGTATTCATATTTGCTACTTTTCGATTCTGTATCTCCCGGGAACGGTTATGTTGCTAGCAACCATAGATGACAATATATTCGATACACTTAAGCGAATTGAGTGGTCGGTCATATGTGGCCGGGTTGCAAGACGTTCTTGTTGAACCCAGTGTATTCTTCTCTAGAGATACACTATCGGCAGGTGGTTCCAAACCTTGTCATAGTTGGAATCCAATCTCCAATAAGCGCATGCGGTTTTGATTGTATACTATATAGGTAGAGCGTGAGATGCAAGCGTTCTACTAGATTGATATTTTATGTATTTAGACATTATGGTAATATCAGACAATGTATGATTTCCAAAAATGTTTTGGGTTATCGTATGATAGAAACCATCCGTGTTTATGTGTGGATCGGTCTTACGATTATCATTTCTTTTCAAAAATATTTTGAAAAGTTAAACCGAATGGTTGGAGTTTACTCACACCAGTCCCATGACTGACCCATAGTTTATTTTGTTTTGTTTTCCCTAAACTCTTGGGTGCCCAAATTTGTACGGGCAGTCAAGTAGTCAGGATTTATAGATACACTAGATGGAGCTTGGAGCAGGAGACTTTAGTAGCATTTTATAGCTATTGTTATTTCCGCTGTGATGTAAGTGCTGTACTCTACAATGCAAATGCAGATTTGTGTTTCAATGTTATTTTGTATACTATATTTCCACTGTGAGATCTGTGTTACTCTGATGTTGTTGTGTTCTTCTTCTTCTTTTATTCTAATAGTTCTACCTTATATATTCTCGCCCTCTAACTTCTTTCTATTAACTATCCGGTATTTCCGATGTTTGAATAGTCGACATTGGTATTTGGATCGATTTCGGAGTCGAAAAATCCCCGAGTCGTTACACACCCATAAGAAATTTCATCCCCGAAATTTGGTAAGGGTAAAATCAAATAATTCCTCGCATATTCTACATCCATCATGTGTGCATCCAATTTTTTGCAAACATTGTGCACATGTGCAAAGTGAAATACATCATAGTAATGCATGTATGCCTAATTTGGTACCACCTATATGCATGCAACCTTTCAAAAACTCTTTCAAAAAATGATGCTCACATCCTAAATATACTTGCAGTTCTTTATGAATGCAATATTTTAAAAAAAAAACCAAAACATTTTTCACCCAAATTTTCCCACACTCTTACAAAGTAAGAGCATAGTTCATCCAATTGTTGCATCCAAAACCATACCAACCATTATTAAATTCGAAATTTAGAAAAATCTAATTTTCCAAATTCGATTTCTTATGCTATAAAAAGGTATTAAATGGAGAAATTTACATTTTCCGTTTTTCTTTTATGTACCTTTTCCAATTGCACTTGGATTTTTACATAACTATTCTAAAAAAAGTTTCCTATTTTCCTACCCAAGCACAACTACATAAGAAAACTTCGTTTTCTTTTTCAACTTATCTTGGAAAGATTTATTAATTTTCATCTTTCTTTAAAATTTTCATTTTATTTTCCTTTCATATTTGTTGCTTTTCTTACTTTATTGTTTTCTTTTTAGTTAGGTATTTTTGTTTCTTAGCTTATTTTACTTAATCCAACGATTTAAGTTTGTTTTTAAATAATCCCTTCCATCATCCTACACAGCTACTACTAAGTGCCAAGAATCATAAGAGTATTTCACTAAAGAAAAGTCAAACCACAAAGCCTTAATGCTCACTTGCCCTTCTCTATCTAGTAGTTACTACTAGTCCTTGCTGTCTATTACTAGCCTACATTTTTTTCAAGCAACAACTCTAGGCCTCACAATGCTTATGCATTCTACGGGAATTTTCCACTATTCCAAGATGGTCCTTTCTATTTACTTCATAGCCTCAAACTTCTTCTCATTCTTTCTAAACACTAATCCTTACCTACTCCATTTTTTTCAAAACATGGTTTGACCTTTTTTTTTCATATCATTTTCCTTCCAAAAATAGAAGTGGTTAAAACTTTGTTTTCTTTTCCAAAATTTGCATTTTCCAAACCATAAAACATGTCACAACGAAAATGCAAAACACACTTTTTTCAAATCACAAAATTGTAGTAGATAAGGACAACTGTCGGGTTATATTGTTTCTACCTACAATGTTAATTTTGGCTGAATTTTATAAGGTGCAAACGTCTACTCTATTCTAGCTTTCTACAACTTATTTTGTCCACCCAACAAAATTTCTTTTTAAAACAATAATCGAAACTTATTGTTAACCGAATAGAGATTTCAAAACTTCCTTTTACAAAGTGCAACATTTTGTATGCTTTACTTTTTAATACTTTCATATATTAAAATATGAAAACTAGTGAGTTATACATGCTTTATAACGTACATTTTTTTTCATGAGAGAATTCTTTTAAAATAAGAAATCATTATTTTACAAAGAATACCCCACTTTACTTCAAAACCCAATACACATTTTCGAATATGTTTCTCTACATATTTTCTTCAAACATCAAAAATACATTTAATATTAAAACTTGAAAACACCACAAACCCTTTTTGCCAAAACTTTTATAATTTCAAGTTCTTAAAAGTTAATCATTGGGTTAGACTCAAAGTGGTTCTCCAACTCAACTATAAATATTCCTAATCCATTATCCACTTTTTAACCTTTTTCTAATTTATAAGGTTTCACTTCTGAACCCACTAATCTGAAATACTAACATTTAAGCTTCCATCGTACGGGATTCGTCTTTCTCTAAAACATGTTGTGCACTATCCACCCAAACCACCTAAGGGTCTCAAAATTTCTATGTTCATTTCTTTAGTGTACAAAACAGATATTGTAACGACCCATTAGTAGATACTTCATAATATTACAAAAAACATCAGAATAGATAGAAGATAAAATCACAGAAAACATCAGAATCTCACAGCGGAATTTTTGCAAAAGATGATACTTCATAATATTACACAGCAGAATATATTACATTAGAACATACTGAATCTAGTGATTCAACCTATTAGTAGATCAGTAACTATACATATCATCGATGACTAACTTGCAGACTTATAATTATACAGTAGATAAGGTAGGTAGACCAGCACACAGTAATCTTCATCCAGCTCCACATGTTTCATCCAATCCAGATTCACTTGTCTATTCATAACAAGTGTTATGAATACCCAAGAGTTTAAGGGAAACACAGAAAAATAAACTCCGGGTCAGTCAGGGGACTGGTATGAGTAAACAGTTTTAAAATAAATAAAAATATCTCATAAGACCTTGCCGTAAATACGGAATGGGTTTTTACCTTATGAGATCAAAACTCTTTGTATACTTGAAATCAGATATTATTATAGTATCTATGGTTTTTCCACAAATAATTTAGAATCTAGAAGAATGCTTGCATCTCACATTCTCCGATATAGAATACAAATAAAAACCGCTTGGCGCTTGTGGAAATAGGATTTCCAACTATGACAAGGTATGGGACCACCTTCCGATGATGTATCTCTAAAGGCGAATACACCTGGGTTCAACAAGAACGTCTTGCAACCCAGCCCACACATGACCGACCACTCATTTCTCTTGAGTGTATCGAGTGTATATCACCAATGGTTGTGTATGGCAACCATTCCCGAATGGGCAGAATCAATAGATTAAGAAACAAAAGGAATTTCTCTAGATAGGTGATGCTACACCATAATGGGAGCGACCCACATAGCCATGCTGCCTGCCCGATTTTTGTCATTTCCTAGGTGTGAGGCTTGAGGCTAGACTTACCTTTTCATCATCACTGTTTATTTTCATTGAATGCCACATCGTCAAATCCATCGGAAATCACTAATTGATTTCCACAAAAATACTCTGGTTGTCAGGCTAAAGAAGTTTCCCTTCTGTGCCAGCAACTGGTACGTTTGAAGAAAACAACGTACGTGATTCCTTTGGAAATACTTTGTCAGACATTCGTCCATACAAGTTGTCATGGGACTGGACAAACCGAAGGCACTATTCAAAAATAGTCCTTGTATATCATCGTCTTCAATTTAACAATCTCTGACGTACGGCGTGTAATCAATTCAAAGTGAAATATTTATTTCGGCCTCTTTGAAATGATTAACGAACATTTTTCTTTTTAAATTATTAATCTAACACAATTATAATCAAATTCTAGTCAAACTGCACAGTATATGATTATCTGGCCTATATCTGGTAAATTTGATCATGTCCTGAAAATGGACAGTTTCAGTGTGTGCTCCGCACACGGTCTTTCTTCCCATTTTGGTCGTCACTAAATACTTACATTATTCTTCAGTAATTTATTTCTCATAATCATTTTTTATTCCAGTTATTCATAAATAAATGAAATCTATAATTTATATTTCAACTTTTACTCTTTACGTTGATTTTGTCAATTTTCCCTTTTATATCTTATATCGATCTACTTCTTCTTTCTATACCAAATAAGGTTCCTCTTTTTATCAATCTAAACACGCTTAAAAATATGATTTATAATTCTCATTTTATAACATACAGAACTGTCCATGATTAGTTACTTGTATCAAAGAATACGGTTTAAAACTGACAAATCTTGCGTATGCATTACATACGGTTTACCTTGTTAAATTTAAATCTTTCATTAGATGATAAATTCTAATTTAAATTAGAACTAAATTTATAATTTAGTCAAATTACAGTTTCTGTGCTAACTACTCGACGTCTGTCAAAACCATATCCAATCTGCTATTCTTGAACGACTTCTTTGTTAACTTTATAGTTTAAATATTTCATTAGAAAATCATTTCTAATTATCATTTTAAATTAAATTAAAATTTAATTTAAATTACAATTTATGTATTTAAATTTCAGTCTTTGAAGAAACTGTATTTTATTTATCTTGATTCACTTATTTCTTTCTTGTTTAAATAAAAATTCTATTTTTATTTAAATATTTATTTTTCCCTTTTTATTTCAACCATTTTCTAATTTAAAAACTAGTATAAATTAAAAATATATTCAAAAAAATTCTTGTTTGAAAATAAAAATTGCGATGTACCACTTCTGGTTAAACTAACAGGTTGAAAACCACGGTGGCCGCATAGGAAAAACAGCCTGGTTATCAATGTTTTACAAAGTACCAAGTCCCCTGGTACTTACCAAATGGCAAAGTACCAGCCTTGAAAAATACCATGCTTTCACACCAAAAACCAGTGCCGCGCCCATGGTCTTCGCCTACCCAAGTACCACTTCCTTTTCCTTCCCCTCTCTCTTTCTTTTTCCTGGAATAATGGTGCACAGTACTGTGCAGGTGTGCACATGCACCGGCGATCCCCTTGATACTATGATGTTCCGATCTTCTCCACAAACCACACATCGTCCCCTCGTTTCATCAGCAACCTCGGATTTGGCCACCATCCCTCTACAGTAATTTCACCATTTAGCCGAGCTTCCCAAAGACACACGGATCCAAGAATCTCCCTCGTACCACCCTCACATTCCATCGTTCAATGTGCGACTTCGCCAGTAGGAAGTGCACTCAGATGTCGACCTCCACCCCAAAAATCAGAACACTCGATTCACCCATTGATGCGTAGTTCAATGCCAAAGTAACCCCTTCGAACCCATAGTAAAAACCCTAAATCGAAACCATTCCTCAAATTAAAGCTACGGAAAAATCATTTGCTATTTTTCCCACAACCCACGATGATTCCCGACCCTCCAGTTCCAACGTCGTGAAATTTCATCAACTAGTTCGCCGGATTTTGACAATAGTTCCATTTATCGATCATCTCGAAATTCTATTGATATATAGACTTAAAAATCTTGAAACTACTTTTAAAAATCATCATTTTTTTAATGATTCCATTCATGTATTCAAATTGATTTAATACTAGGTTTGAAAATTCGATGAAACAGAGAGTAACTGGACTGTCTGTATTAGTTCCTGTTAAAAATAGCAGTGGTTGTTTAAGTGGGTTTTCCTTCCTTTCTTACTTTAAATGGATTTAGTCATGATCTAACAACATAAACTAACCTGAACTTATATTTGAATTATCTAACCTAAGTTATTTGCCAAGGGTTTCCACTTTGTTCTATTTAATTGACAGGTTGTGTTAAACTGTTGGTATAACTTTCCTACCAAATGTAAATCAATACAACTTAGTAACATATCCCTAGTCCTTTGATCAAGACAGAAAAGTAATTCAACCAAGGATGTATTCAATCCAAACAAGGCAAATCATAGCATATACAAGATCAGTTTAAAACAAGAAAACAAAATGCGGGAAACCAAATCAGAAAAATTTAAAATAGTTTACTCACTTGGAAAAAATGCTAAAACCCTTAGTTTTTCTTCTATACTTGATCTACTTCAGGAATGTGTGTTGTGTGTGGAGAAGAGTTTGTGCTTAGGGTCCTTATATAGTGATAGAAATCATAAAATGTTGGTGCAAATAAAATAACACAAAAATCAGTTTTTAGATTTTGATGTCGACAAATGATTTGACAATTCAGAAAATCCTTCTCCTCTCACCAAATCAAAACAGCCCCTCCTCCTTGCACATGGCTTACCTCAGCCCTCATCAACCTTGAAAACCCCTAGGCAACCACCACTTTATTCCTTATTGGTTTCTATAAAAATATCACTCATAAATGCTTATGTACCATCCTATGATCTTTCACAATCTTCTTCTTGGATTTAACAAATTTTAGTATGCTTTTTAGCATCCAATAGGTTCAGTTTTTCTTTGGATTTCCAACCCAAAATCTCACATGAAAGCTTGATTTAACCAAAATATTTAAAACACTTACTTGCCTTGCAAGGGTTTGCAAAAATCTGAAAGTTTTGTACACTATGATCTCGGCCATGTGATGATATTAATATGGAAAAATCTTATAAAATCTATGTGCTTTAGTGTTTAACTAGTGTAGGTGAAATCTATGTGATAAATGCAAGATTTTGTAAATCTATGATGCACATGTTCTTTGACAAAGTAGTCATGATTTTGGACAATGAAAAGGAATTTTATTTTCAGAAAATCTTATGGAAGAAAAGAGATAGATTTCAAACTGAAAATGCTTTTATCAAGAATGGTTTTGTCATGTGCCAATATCTCCTTAAAGATCCTACTTGCTATCAAATCCGTGGTGTAGATGTTTCATGGATGAGGTAATGATTTTGCAAGAGGATTCGACCATACATGTTTATGATTTAAATGCACATAAAAATACAAATATTTTCCTTGCATTTGTTTTGAGAAAAAAGAGTTGTTTAATCATGTTCTTAGGCAAGAGGTTTTTAGGTTTAAAAGCAAAGAGTTTGCCAAACTAAGGTTTTAAAACCTTTTGAAAAAATGAACAAAGTTTTTCAAAAGAATGGCATTATCAAATTTGCTATGTGCAAGTGTTATTTCACATACATATAAAAATGAATTTTTAACAAGTGCTATCAAATACATGCTATCACATATACACAAAAGTTAAAGAAATGCAAATTCAAACCTTTGACATGTGTTGAAATATTTAAAAGTCTGGAAATTTTAAATTGTATTTGTAAATACATACTTAAGATCAATTTATATGTGTGTTTACGATTGATGTAAAACCCGGGTCATTACAGATATCCCATTTCTTTCATATTTTACCTGTTTCTATTTAGTGGGCTCCTTATGGATCTAGGTTTATATATATTTATATTTATATTTTTGACAATACAAATACGCTCACTCATTATTTCCCTAGAAACCCTAAACCGAAGCTCTGATACCAGATGTAACAACCCGCGTTCCAACAAACCGATTTTTTTTCAAAAATCCAATCCATCGAAACCCGAGTTGGTTTGCTCTGGTATCCTGCAGAAAAGACAGAGACATAAAACATGTCAGAGTTCAGAAAACATCTCGTAACGGAAGGAATAATATATAATGTAGTTAAAACATAGTTTTACCTTAACAATAATACTGCTAAACCAGTATCCAAAGTTGTACAGTGTTTGTCAAGAACCTAACCTGCGAATGTTATAAGGAGGGGGTCTGTAACACCCCACGTCCATTAATGTCACTCACAAAGGGAATGCATTAACTTCAATGGAGCATTTTATGTAACTATAGAACAGAAAATCACAACAAGACAGATATAAAACAGTACTTGAAAATTAAAAACTTTATTTATTGCAGTAGAAGGTAAATATGTTTGGTTACATCATCAAAACCATAAACCAAAGTCAAGTACATCATATCCATCTTGATAAAACAAAGTACATAATCTGAAAGACATAATCCCCAACATTAAAATAGCCATAATTGAAGAGAAGCTGAACTTTACTTCAGCGGTCCAAGAAATCTTCTAAAAGCAGTCCAAAATCAAGCTCCACTGGTGCTAGTTCCAACCTGAGCACCTTGGGGGGGGGGGGAGGAAAGAGATGGAAAAAGGGGGGTCAGACATAAAGTCTGGCGAGTGCGATAATTCTAACAATATAATTAACAAAGTAACTAGGTTAAGGCATAAGTTGGAAAATAAGGAAATGATCATGAACCATTGAGTATGGCAAAGCAAATAAGGAAACAGGATGATAAACGATATCGTTAAGCGCACCTAAACCACTATAGGATGATTACTAAACTACACCAACACTATGGGATAATTGCTATACTGCAACGCCACTAGTATACTGCACCACCACTAGTCACCCTAAGGTTGATCCCACCTACAGACTTAATAATTATACCGGTAGTTTCGTGCACCCCTAGCTGCCTTCATAGGTGTCGTCTGCCCCTATCTCCACTAGGTGTACCCACTACCCCCAAACGATCGGCTCCCTAACTCGTGGATACCCGTGCTGGCCCAACAGTGGGGTGTATCACTCCCTAAAGGGGCAACCCGATACAACCAAGAATGCACGGCTTATACCTACACGATGCAACAACATCTTACCTACCAGTCTGGGTCCACACACGCATATGAACCCGTTGGACTTGCGTTGCCACCGTTAACCCGGTTTGGCCTCTTACAGTCAAGCCCAGTATGCGTGTCCCGTCCTTGACTTGGGTCGAGCCCACAAAGAAACGTATGGGTTACTGGTTGAAACGGGCCTCCATTACTTGACACAAGCTATCCACCTAAGCTTGGTCCCCTCTAGTACATCCCACTTAACCCACTTCTTATTCATGTTTCAATTACATGTTTCAATTTTGGTTAAGTGTTTCTAATCGTATTTCCAATTGCCGTCCAAGGCACCCACTAGATTCCACATGCCAACCAAGGCACCCACTTAACCCCCTCATGTCCCACTACATGTTTATCTGGTTAAGTGTTTCTTAATTCATTAAGACCGTAACCTCATAAAGACCTCTCACATTAGACTGGCGTTTGTGGCAGCTGGATTTGCCGGGCGGGTCCGGGCAGTCTTACACCACAAAAGAGCCTAACCTCGGGTCTTTACAATTGTTACGTATTTAGTTTATGCCAAAGACCTCTCACATTAGACAGGCATTTGTGGCAGCTGGATTTGCAGGGCGGGTCCGGGCAGTCTTACACCTCAAAAGAGCCTTACCTCATGTCTTAGACGATTAATTACTCCTAATTAATCATTCCCCAAATTTGAATTACTTTCCCTATTCAAATTATCAATCAATTCCAAATTCAACGATGTCTATAATTGACTCAATTATGTCCATCCATTTATGGTATGCAAAATCATACCAATTTTCACCATAATTATATTTTATGCCTTTTTAAGGCATTTAAGCCAATTAAATCTTTTTAATTTTATCCCCTTTTCCCCACGTAGTACGTTTGTTCGTTTAACCTTAAAATATATGTTAGAATCGAGTAGTCTAACTCATGAAATAAAAGAAAACATCACAATATATACACATAATTAAAACATAGATCTAACATAGGGGTGAACTTGCATATATGAATGATGTTCTACATCTAAAACTTGCATATGCCAAAGTTACAACTTACATAAACAACATATGTCATGGATCCAAATCTAAAGGTGTGAACTTGATGAGATAATGGCCACAAACTTGCATAAACATCATATGTCATGGATCCAAATCTAAAGGTGTGAACTTGATGAAATAATGGCCACAAACTTGCATAAACAACATATGTCATAGATCTATATCTAAAAGGGGGGTAAACTTGCATAGGTAATAACATAACATGATTCATATCCAACTCATAAACTCATATATGTGATGTATACATCGCAGTAATGGTGTAAACTAGTATCTAACATGTAAAGTATCATGTAGAATTTAGCATATGTCATAGACTATCTTTCAATTAAATTTTCACATAAACTAGGTGTCATAACCATGTAAGTTCACACAAAATTCTACCCAACTTGTTTGTGATTCATGTTTAAAACAAAATCCAAACTTGCATACATATGATTTATCATATGAATCAATATAACTACTAGCATATGAAACATGATGATTCAACTAGACCTAAGCCAATCATAGGATTATAACATGGGTGATAACATCATAACTTTACATCGTAAATGATAGCATCATAACATAATATCATAGAAATTACAACATAATTACAACATGCAATCAACAATTCATATCATATCCAAATTATCCGCATTATAACTCAATCCAATTCATTTATTAATTATTTCGTTAAAACTATCGAACTCACAACTCAAAAGCAGTCTTGAGTTCTGAATTCTGATTTCTGGAGTTGAATTAGCTCTCCCTTGATGAAGATTCGCTGTTAGGGTTGAATAGTTCTGATTTGGTTGCTGTATTTCCTCATAATTTTGGTGGCGGCTGCTCTAGGTTCAAGACAACAACATGAAGGCCATAGTTTCAATTTTAATTCTGATTTAGGGTTTGAGTCTATGGGTCTTGTTATAGAGTTATGAATTAATTTAAGCCATTCGGATGATCTTAGGGTTAATCAAAACCATTCAATCATGATAGGGTGATGAGTCAGCCCTAATGACTCAACAAGGAGTCAGCCCTAATGACTCAGCAAGACTCAACAACACAGGTCAGCCTGAACCAGAAAGCTGTGCAGGCTTTTGCCTCGGCCTGGGCGCACTTGGCAGGTGCGCCAGTGCAAATATGTACTGGCGCACTTCCCAAGTGCACCAGTGCATTTTTTTTCTACTTTGCCACCAAACTTCATTCGTCCATAACTCCTTCATCCGGTACTCGTTTCCCGCAAACTCAGACTCTATTTCAACCAGAATTCCGAGATGAACACAATGGCGCAACCTAATCCCCATAATTCTCACGTCTGAGATTAATTATTCTTTAATTTAGTTAATTTGATTATTCAAAAATCTGGGTTGTTACATTCTCCCCTCCTTAAAGGATTTCGCCCCCGAAATCTCCAAGTTAAGGAGAATGCATATCCTACCATCCAAACAACCATCTACTCAACCATCAAACACGGGCACCCATTGTCCTTATAAAATTTCTAATGTTGTATGAACATATGCAAGAAGTGTGTGTATATGTTCCTTATCTAATGCAAAATCAGGCGGTCTACTGATTCAGTTGACCTCCTTAATGCAAACCATAATAGTGCCATGCATACATTATGTATGCGAAAGAACCCTATCGATACATATTATTTCTATATGTGTGCACAACCATTCACCAAAATGCAACATCCATATGATGGTACAACCATTATACATCCATTACTTAAATATGTACACACATTTATATGCAATATGCAACATGAAGTGACTGAGTAGATCTAGTGCCTAAAGTGCGTGTATATGCATCCACGAGCAACCATGGGCAAACACTTGCATCCATCATACATAACATGTCTCAAACACATGTTTCAACCATAGGACTATCCTATCTAAAGGTCAAAGATACTAGCGAGAGGACATACTAAAGATAAGATGAGTACAAGGTAAGCAATAAACGAGAAATTTAAAAGACATACCCTCGAAAAGAAAAGGGGTATAATGAACGCATCTTCGCTTCTGTCTCCAAAGTAGCGTCGCTCTCATCATCTCCCCATTGCACTTTGACTAGCTTGACCTCTCGATTCCTTAATTTCCTAATCTCCGACCCAAGAATGCGCGTAGGAGCTCGTCGAATCGTCGCAACACGCTCGATTTCCACCTCTCTAAGCAAGCTCGGCTCTACCACCTCCGCGGTCTCGAGCAAGCACTTCCTCAAATGTGATACATGGAATACGTCGTGTACACCACTAAGTCTCTAGGGAAAATCCACTCTATATGCCATCTGCCCAATCCTTTCCTTAATAGGAAACGGCCCTATGAACCTTGGTGCTAACTTCCCAATGGACCCAAAGAGAACGACGTTCCGTAATGGAGACACCTTGACAAAGACCATGTCCCCAACATCAAACTCAAGATCTGACCTCCTCTTGTCCGCATAAGATTTCTGTCTATCTTGCGCCGTTTTCATCCTCCTTCGAATCAAATCGATCTTTTCCGAAGTCTCTCTAATCATATCGGGTCCAAGCAAGATCTTGTCTGTAGACTCCCACCAACATGTAGGCGAATGACACGGCCGTCCATAAAGAGGTTCGAACGATGCCATGCCAATGCTGGACTGAAAGCTGTTATTATATGCGAACCCCACCAATAGAAGATGTTCCTCCCATGTACCTCCGAAGCCTAAGACACATAACCTCAATAGGTCCTCTAGAATACGATTCACCCTCTCGGTCTGGCCATCCGTCTGAGGATAATATGCGGTGCTCAAACATAACTGAGTGCCTACCGCCTCTTGTAAGATTTTTCAAAATTCGCTACTGAAAAAAGGATCGCGGTCGCTCACTATGCTAGAAGGAACACCATGAAAACGAACTATCTCTCGAATGTATATGGAGGCTAACCATAGAGCAGTCCTCTTACTCTTTACGGGAATGAAATGGGCGCTCTTAGTAAGTCTGTCTACCACGACCCAAATCCCCGTATTACCCTTCCTCGATCTTGGTTATCCGTCGACAAAGTCCATCGAAACACTTTCCCACTTCCATTGTGGGACCTCCAATGGGTGTAGCAATCCACCGGGCTTCTTTTGCTTTGCTTTTACTTGTTGGCACAACAAGCATCTAGCGACATACTCGGCCACATCCTTCTTCATGCCGGCCCAAAAGTAAACTCGTCTCATGTCCATGTACATCTTGTCCCCGCCAGGATGGATGGTCATCTTCGAACGATGTGCATCATCAAGAATGGTATTCCTTAGGTAATCGTCTTTTGGTACACAAAGTCTACCGTCCCTACGTAACCAACCCTTATCATCTAGGGTATACCTACAGAGATGGATCGATGACTCCCCTCCTTTGAGCTTCTCTACTAACTCAACCAACTGTGGGTCGTCTCGCTGTGCCTCGCCAATCCGTCCCAAAAGCGTAGGTCTGACCTCTAAGGATGCTAGCAAACCGGGTACAAAGTCAATGGAAGGTTTAAAGTCAAACATAGAGATGAACTCTAAACTTCGCCGCTCAACAAACAACGGACTCAAGGATAAACTTTTTCTACTTAAGGCGTCTGCCACCACGTTACCCTTGCCAGGGGTATATGCTATCTTGAAGTCGTAGGATGCTAAGAATTCCATCCACCTTTGCTGCCTTAAGTTCAAGTCCTTCTGAGAGAATAAGTATTTTACCGATTTGTGGTCAGTGAATAATTCGAATTTTCCGCCAAGAAGATAATGACGCCAAGACTTAAGCACGAAGACAATAGCGGCTAACTCAAGGTCATGTGTAGGATAATTTCTCTCATGTACTCTCAATTGCCTTCCACCATAGGCTATTACCCTTCCCTCTTGCATTAAGACTGCGCCTAGTCCTGTCCCACAAGCATCGGTATAAACGGTAAATGGCTTACTCCCATCTGGCAACACTAAGACTGGGGCTGTGGTCAAAGCTCTCTTTAAACGTTGGAATGCATCATCACAATCTACGTCCCACGTGAAAAATAAGTTCTTCTTCATCAAGCGTGTTAATGGAGCTGATATTTTTGCGAAGTCTTTAATGAACTTCCTATAGTAGCCAGCCAACCCTAAAAAACTCCTCACCTCGGTCGCATTTTTAGGAACCTTCCAATCTTGGATGGCCATTATCTTCGCGGGATCCACGGCTATCCCTTCTTTGGAAACCACATGCCCTAAGAATCGCACTTCTTTCCTCCAAAAGTGACATTTAGAAAATTTTGCTTTAAGGCTATGCGCTCGAAGAGTCTCCAACACTTCCCTAAGATGTAGGGCATGCTCTTCTTCGCTTTTAGAAAAGATCAAGATATCGTCCACAAAGACTACCACAAATTTATTAAGGTACTCCCTAAACACTCTACTTATCAAGTCAACAAAGTATGCCGGGGCGTTTGTCAAACCGAAGGGCATCACCAACCACTCGATGAAACCGTCTAGAGTCCTAAAGTCAGTCTTGTCTATGCTATCCTCAGCCACTCTCAACTGATGGAAACCCGTGGCTAAGTCCAACTGGGAAAACACCGAGGCGCCAACTAACTGATCGAAGAGATCGTCAATCCTCGGCAGTGGGTGTCTATTCTTCTTAGTAAGCTTATTAAGTTCTCTATAGTCCACACAAAGTCTAAGGGACCCATCTGCCTTCATGGCAAACACTACTGGAGCACCCCACTCCGATATACTACGTCTAATGAACCCCTTCTCAAGCAATTCTTTCACTTGCTTACTGAGTTCTCTTCTCTCTCTTGGAGCCATGTGGCGCATTGGCAATGCAACCGGCTTTGCATTATCTACTAGATATATTCGAAAGTCGATTTCACGTTTTGGGGGTAAACCCCTCACCTCATCAAAGACATCAGCATATTCACGGACTATGGGAACAGAATGTAAATCATCATCGGATGCGTCAAGGGATTCTAGGTAACTAAGCATTACTGGACCTCTAGGGTCACAAGAAATATCAAGGGTCTTTCCGGAACGAGTCAACAATCTAACAACCCTTCTTTCACAATCTAGGAGTGCCCCATATCTAGTTAGCCAATCCATACCTAGAATTAAACCGTAGCCCATGAAGCCAAGAACAAAAGCGTTGCACTCAAACTCAACGCCCAAGATAAACACTCTCAAATCCCGACAAATCATAGAAAGATGATCCGAACCACCGATAGGATTTGAGACTACTAAGGAATCAGTAACTAGACTAGTATCAAGGTGCAGTGTTTCAACTAATGATGTAGAAATAAACAAATGCGATGCGCCAGAATCGAATAAAGTACGGACAGGATGATCAAACAGAAAAACTAAACTTTCAACGGAAATTTCTCTACCTCGTTCTTACAGCGGTGGGACAATGAGAGCCTGAACTTGTCCCCTTGCCTGCCCTGGTGCCATAAGAGCTTGCACCTGCCCTCCCAAGGTAGACCCTGCCCTATGCCCTTTCTTTGGGCAGTCCTTAATAAGATGTCCCGCCTCGCCACAGTGGAAACAACCGGTCTTCTTCTTCTTCCTACAATCTTTGCTTAGATGGCCGGGTGTCCCACAGTTATAGCATTTCTTCTTCCCCTTAGCATTGTTGCCTTTGCCACCTTTCCTGTTCTGTTGTTGTTGCGGCTTCTTTTGATCCCCGTTCTTCTCGGGTGCCTTATTAGCATTGCCGCCCTTCTCCTCTTCATGCATGAGCGCCATGTCAACTAACCTCTCAAAGGTAGCCCCCATGGGAATGTGGGTCATAGCTGACCCATGAAGCGGCTCGTTTAAACCCTTAACAAATCTTAGAGCCTTCTTTTCTGGAGTATTCACCAAGTCTAAGCCAAACCTTGCCAATTGGTTGAATTTGTTAAAATACTCTTTCACCGATAGATTCCCTTGCTTTAGTGACAAAAACCTTTCCATGTATAGATTCTCTTCAGCCCGTGAGAGAAACTTCGCCTCAAACCTCTGCCTAAAATCTAGCCATGTATCGACTGGACGTCCCCCATTAGTGACCTCCCACCAAAACGAGGCCTCATCCTTCATTAGCCAAGCAGCTAGCTGGACTTTTCTTCCATCATCCACTTCAAAAATTCCAAACAATTCTTCCACCTCCTTTAGCCAGTTACGAGCTTCAACAAATGTCTCCGTCCCGTGAAAAGGTTTTCCACCCATTTCTCTAAAGTCCTTACATATCTTTGCAAAATTATCAACACGAGGAGGAGGGGGAGGAGGAGGATCATTTGCTGGACCTGCGGCGGCGACCCTAGCCTCAAGATATTGACGAAACCAACCGGGCACATGAATGCCCTCTAGTATCTCAGATGCTTCAGACATGCTGAAACGAAAAAGGAAAGATTCAATACAAAAAGGACTGAAGGAAAGATATATGGCTCTTGGGGTTATGCTTTCTAAAATATACTTTTCTCTTGAAAATACTTTCCTTAAAACATACTTATTGAAAGTACTTCTTTATAAAAATTGTTTTGAAAAATAGCTTTTCAAAAGTTCATATCTGTTCTGGTAACCTTCAGCTCTGATACCACGTGTAACACCCCCCGTCCATTAATGTCACTCACAAAGGGAATGCATTAACTTCAATGGAGCGTTTTAGGTAAGTATAGAATAGAAAATCACAACAAGACAGATATTAAACAGTACTTGAAAATTCAAAACTTTATTTATTGCAGTAGAAGGTAAATATGTTTGGTTACATCATCAAAACCATAAACCAAAGTCAAGTACATCATATCCATCTTGATAAAACAGAGTACATAATCTGAAAGACATAATCCCCAACATTAAAATAGCCATAATTAAAGAGAAGCTGAACTTTACTTCAGCGGTCCAAGAAATCTTCTAAAAGCAGTCCAAAATCAAGCTCCACTGGTGCTAGTTCCAACCTGAGCACCTGGGGGGGGGGGGGGGGGAAGGAAAGAGATGGAAAAAGGGGTGTCAGACATAAAGTCTGGCGAGTGCGATAATTCTAACAATATAATTAACAAAGTAACTAGGCTAAGGCATAAGTTGGAAAATAAGGAAATGATCATGAACCATTGAGTATGGTAGAGTAAATAAGGAAACAGGATGATCAAGAATATCGTTAAGCGCACCTAAACCACTATAGGATGATTACTAAACTACACCAACACTATGGGATAATTGCTATACTGCACCGCCACTAGTATACTGCACCACCACTAGTCACCCTAAGGTTGATCCCGCCTACAGACTTAATAATGATATTGGTAGTTTCGTGCACCACTAGCTGCCTTCATAGCTGTCGTCTGCCCCTATCTCCACTAGGTGTACCCACTACCCCCAAACGATCGGCTCTCTAACTTGTAGATACCTATGCTGGCCCCACAGTGGGGTGTATCACTCCCCAAAGTGGCAACCCGATACAATCAAGAATGCACGGCTTATACCTACACGATGCAACAACGTCTTACCTACCAGCCCGGGTCCACACACGCATATGAACCCGTTGGACTTGCGTTGACACCGCTAACCCGGTTTGGCCTCTTACAGTCAAGCCCAGTATGCGTGTCCCGTCCTCGACTTGGGTCAAGCCCATAAAGATACGTATGGGTTACTGGTTGAAACGGACCCCCATTACTTGACACAAGCTATCCACCTAAGCTTAGTCCCCTCTAGTACATCCCACTTAACCCACTTCTTATTCATGTTTCAATTACTTGTTTCAATTTTGGTTAAGTGTTTCTAATCATATTTCCAAATGCCACCCAAGGCACCCACTTAACCCCCTCATGTCCCACTACATGTTTATCTGGTTAAGTGTTTCTTAATTCATTAAGAATGTAACCTCATAAAGACCTCTCACATTAGACTGGCGTTTGTGGCAGCTGGATTTGCCGGGCGGGTCCAGGCAGTCTTACACCACAAAAGAGCCTAACCTCGTGTCTTTACAATTGTTACGTATTTAGTTTATGCCTAAGACCTCTCACATTAGATTGCCATTTGTGGCAGCTGGATTTGCCGGGCGGGTCCGGGCAGTCTTACACCACAAAAGAGCCTAACCTCGTGTCTTAGACGATTAATTACTCCTAATTAATCATTCCCCAAATTTGAATTACTTTCCCTATTCAAATTATCAATCAATTCCAAATTTAACGATGTCCATAATTGACTCAATTATGTCCATCCATTTATGGTATGTAAAATCATACCAATTTTCACAACAATTATATTTTATGCCTTTTTAAGGCATTTATGCCAATTAAATCTTTTTAATTTTATCCCCTTTTCCCCACGTAGTACGTTTGTTCGTTTAACGTAAAAATATATGTTAGACTCGAATAGTCTAACTCATGAAATAAAAGAAAACATCACAATATATACACATAATTAAAACATAGATCTAACATAGGGGTGAACTTGCATATATCAATGATGTTCTACATCTAAAACTTGCATAGGTCAAAGTTACAACTTGCATAAACAACATATGTCATGGATCCAAATCTAAAGGTGTGAACTTGATGAGATAATGACCACAAACTTGCAGAAACACCATATGTCATGGATCCAAATCTAAAGGTGTGAACTTGATGAAATAATGGCCACAAACTTGCATAAGCAACATATGTCATAGATCTATATCTAAAAGGGGGATAAACTTGCATAAGTTATAACATAACATGATTCATATCCAACTCATAAACTCACATATGTGATGTATACATCGCAACAATGGTGTAAACTAGTATCTAACATGTAAAGTATCATGTAGAATTTAGCATATGTCATAGCCTAACTTTCAATTAAATTTTCACATAAACTAGGGGTCATAACCATGTAAGTTCACATAAAATTCTACCCAACTTGTATGTGATTCATGTTTAAAACAAAATCCAAACTTGCATACATATGATTTATCATATGAATCAATATAACTACTAGCATATGAAACATGATGATTCAACTAGACCTAAGCCAATCATAGGATTATAACATGGGTGATAACATCATAACTTTACATCATAAATGATAGCATCATAACATAATATCATAGAAATTACAACACAATTCTACAACATAATTACAACATGCAATCAACAATTCATATCATATCCAATTTATCCGCATTATAACTCAATCCAATTCATTTATTAATTATTTCGTTAAAACTATCGAACTCACATCTCAAAAGCAGTCTTGAGTTCTTAATTCTGGTTTCTGGAGTTGAATTAGCTCTCCCTTGATGAAGATTCGCTGTTAGGGTTAAATAGTTCTGATTTGGTTGTTGTATTTCCTCTTAATTTTGGTGGCCACTGCTCTAGGGTTCAAGAAAACAACATGACGGCCATAGTTTCAATTTTAATTCTGATTTAGGGTTTGAGTCTATGGGTCTTTTTATAGAGTTATGAATTAATTTAAGCCTTCAGATGATCTTAGGGTTAATCAAAACCATTCAATCATGATAGGGTGATGAGTCAGCCCTAATGACTCAACAAGGAGTCAGAAAGGACTCAACAACATGGGTCAGCCTGAACCTGAAAGCTGTGCAGGCTTTTGCCTCGGCCTGGGCGCACTTGGCAGGTGCGCCAGTGCAAATATGTACTGGCACACTTCCCAAGTGCGCCAGTGCATTTTTTTTCTACTTTGCCACCAAACTTCGTTCGTCCATAACTCCTTCATCTGGTACTCGTTTCCCGCAAACTCGGACTCTATTTCAACCAGAATTCCGAGACGAACACAATGGCGCAACCCAATCCCCATAATTCTCACATCTGAGATTAATTATTCTTTAATTTAGTTAATTTGATTATTCAAAAATCCGGTGTGTTACAGGTTCAGAGCATAAGTTCTGTGTGAATGAATTTTAACTACACTTTTTGAATAATCCTAGATATACCGATCAATTACATTTTCTCATCTATTAGGTTATTTGTGTTATTAGCACTGAAGGCTTTCACACACACGTCGCACCGATCTACTCCCTAGTAGATTGACCTAATGTATATGTAGCTGTCCCGAAACTTAGGTACACCCCGTGGTACCCCACTTATGCGGTCCCCTCCGTAATACCACCATAACAAGATAACATAAGACAAGGTAAGGCAAGATAAACTAAATTTGTTATCACGCTCATTTCTATTTCTTTGCATCTACTAACAATTGTTTCAACTAGCCTCATGTGTTCATAATAAAATGCCCCCTTTATCGATCGGCTTCTACTCGCATGTATTTATTACTTAAGTCATTCGGCCCCGCTTGTTTGTAGATACCTGTGCTGGTCCCACTATGGGTGTATCAGTCCCTATGATGGAAATTGGACACAATTCAAGATGCACGGTGTATAACAACTGATGCCCAGTGCCTGATCTTTCCACTACAGAGCACGTGCACGCCCGTACTCCGTTGGAACCTACACTGATGCAACACCTACCGCTATTTTGACCACTTATAATCAGTCCAGTAAACATGTCCTACCCTGCCTAGTTCAGGGTACCATGATACATCTATGTGGGTTACTGCTGAAATGGGTCCCCGTTACTAGTGTTTCCTAACCAACATGTTATAACGGTTAAGTGTTCTTAATTTAACCTAACCCTACCCATTTGTTTAATTAACATGTTGTATTGGTTAAGTGTCGCCTATTCATATGTTACTTAACCTTACCATTCTTAGCAGGTCTGTTCATTGGCATTTATTGATTTATTAATGCACCAACCTCTCACATTAGAACTGTTGTTTGCGGTTTCTGGATGTGCCGGGCGGTTCCGGGTAGACTTCTACCGCAAACTCATTCTAACCTCGGGTTTTGGGCTTGATGCGCTAACCTCTCACATTAGACCTGTTGTTGCGGTTACTGGATGTGCTGGGTGGTTCCAGCCAGTCTTACACCACAACTCAATCTAACCTCGGGTTAGGCATGTTCATCTTTTAATCAATTTACATATTTACCATACATGTCTAAGTCTATATGTCAATTATCCACAAGCGTAGTCAATTCAAATATGTCACATTTACTTGTTATGCCAAAAATTACTCAATTAAGTTATACCCAATTCCCCGCGTTTCAATCTTACGTACAACAAGGTTCAAACTAGGTTTCCAAATGAATCTAGTATTCATAAAATAAAATGAAAAGGGGAATAGAGAAGAAACGCAAGAATTGTCATAAGAGAATAAGCATGTAAAGGTGTACCAAACACAAGAATCATGGTTCCAATAGATTTGTTGTACATTAACAATAAATATGAGTAAACAGAGCAAGTTGCATCATAGGCATAAAGATTCGATAGAACTGAACATAAAAGAATCACCAATTTGATGTACAACAAGATGGATTCAATTGTATCACTAGTAATAGTCTCAGTGGCATATGTAATATCAAATTTGACAAAAGAATAAGAATGAATCAGCATTGGTTATCATTACAATTGGCATAGTTCTAGATTCGATTCATTATAGTAATGTTTTCTATTATTTGTTCAAATCTGAATAATAACTGACCTTACTTTCTTAATTCATGTCTCCAATTTCAAACACTGGATTATAATACATACCCTAATTTCCAACCTAAATTATGTTTATAATTTTTATCCAGATTAGACCTATAATCATATGTATACATGTTATGCCAGATTACACCAAATTTAATTTACGTTCATTGTCATTAACAATTTATGCTAAACTTCATGTAAACAAATTATTTCCAATTATGCTCAAACCAACTTATGCCAATAATCTAATTTATACACATTTATGTCCAAATTGATTTATGCCTATATCAACCTTTTCCCCTTTTTCCATAATCTTTATTCCAAACATACCTAATTGTTCCAAATTAATTTGCACATATTTTCATTAATGTCCCAAATTAATATCTACCGTTATGTGCCAAATTGTCAACATTCCCAATTTGCGGTATTTTATAAGTTATACAACAATTCCCCAATCATAGGTTTTTCCCAAAATCCATCATGCAAGTTGTTTCAATTTCCTAAATATCCTTCCACTATTACAATATTGTTCATACGTATGCCTTTCAACGAGATCTAGACTAGGCTCGAAGTTTGCCTAGTCTATAAAAATAAAAAGGAACGGGAAGAAGAACAGAATAGGCAAAAAGTAAAAGCTATAAGATTTTAATTGAATTAAACATTTTAATTTGGGGAATTGCTAAACGATATGCATACAATTATTCATAAGGGTAATTTAAACCCACTCACAGTGTATGCTCTCCCAATTCTGATTTTTGCACTCATGGTCTTTCTCCCCTTTTTCGTGCAGCGTAATTCTAGGCATCTGAACTCTTTTATTTTATTTTGAAAGGGATCCTACTTTTATCTTTTTATTTTAAGAAGATATTTTGAGAAGAGAGAGAGAGAGAGAGAGAGAGAGAGAAGAAGAGGAATAAGAAGCCATGGCAAACCTTCAGCATAGCCGCCAAGTTGTGAGTTTTAGGGTTGGGTATAAGGGTTTATTTACAGGGAGGTTATAGCAACTAGGGCCTTAGGATGTAATTAAAAGCCCATCTGAATAGCCATGTCATTCAACCAATAGAAAATGGCTACGTTGTAGCGTCCACTAATCAAAACATGCCACCTCACCCTAAAAGAACTCTCTTTTTCCATATTTAATGTAACCGTTATATTATCCCTAAAGATAACATTAATGTCTTTAATTTACCAATTTTATTTCTTACCATTAAAACAGATTCCCCTAATCTGAAACTAGTGTTGCCTCTTATATATATATATATAATACCAAATACTTAACATTTAGTCAACCTCAACCCAATTTGTTAATGTCATAAATATGCACATATATATATATATATATTAATTTACATATTTGCTATAAATAATCACATGTGCATGCATCTCTTATTTGAATGTTATTTAATAACATTAACCTTCCTCCAATTGTGGCTTACTGGTTTATACTCTTAATTTTTGAATTGCATGTATATATATACATACATGCCTTATATTGGCTATTAATTCATTGCTGCATGCCTATTAATGCAATTACTTCTACTTCTTTTTTTGTTGATGGCCTTTAGTTTGCTTTTTAAAGGTTTAAATTTCAAACGTTTATTCCCTTCACATTTAGTTGCTTTCTCTTCTTAATGTTTATTAATTTGACCATTCATTCATTGCTCCATTTTAATGTTTATAACATTTTCTTTTGAATATACACATCATTCCTCACAATTGAATGAATCATCCATTTATTTAATGCAATAAATTCACATTTTCTCTTTCCCTTATTGCATTAATTGATATCGTTAATTTACCCATTCCTTATTTTTAGTGCATGTATTATTTTCCTACAAAATTTTGAATTTCAAATAACATGTATACATATATCCCCTTCTCATTTACTATTGCATGCAATTTTATTAATTCACCTTTTTACCATTTGCATAAATTACATTAACGTTTCTCTTTATTAATTGTTTTTTCTATCATAATTACATGCATGTACTTCCTTTTCCTCTTTAACATTATTACATGCGCAATTGTATTGCATACTTTTTTCCTTGCATTAACTTCTTAATATACATATATATATATTGCATGCAATTCATTTTCCTTCATTTCAATGCACTTATATATTATTAGTTTTTCCTTTTAAATATATCTATGCATATAATATATACATATATGCATATTTTTAATTACATTAAAAATGCGGGGTGCTACAGAATAAGAAATGTATAGGAATTGATTTTAAAAGAAATTGAAAAGCGTAATAAAGGAACATTTTTGCAACATTGTTTATAAATATACGAAATATGATAAAACAGGTTTACATAAATAAGATTAGTGAATAGATAGAATATGAATATTTTTGCACAAATTGGGGAAATGAGACGAATGTTTAATAAATGGGATTTCAAGGCAAGGTTGCCAAAAAAAAGTTATAAATGGAAATTCATATAAACTGAATTATATGGGGAGAGTTATGGAACTATTTTATCTAAATAATGGAATTTGTTGAACAGAGTTATGTATTGATAAATGGTTAAGGATTTTATAAATGGAAGATTAAGGATTTTATAAATGAAATGTTAATGATTTTGTAGATAAAAGGATGAATGGTTTTGTAAATGGAATCTATAATATTTATTCACAAAGGTTGAGTTAAATTATAATTTATTTTATGAAATGATATTTAAATAAAAGTGGAAATGATTTGTGAGATTATAAAGCAATATAATCATTTTAAATGGTAAAAAGGGATTATGATGTGTTTTTCTAAGAAAATGGAACTTGTCATATGTTGGTTGAGTAATCTCGAGGTCTCAATCTGATGTTGCTTTATACCTTCGGGGTTGTATACTTGAAGATTTATTCACTTACCAATTTATAATAAGGTACTAATGGAGTGGAAGTGAAATGATAATCTAGTATTCTTATATTAAATAAGAAAAGTGAAATGTTTTCCAAATATGGGCAATATTGAAGTTTAATTAACGACTAGTTAATTGAAGAGGTTAAATGATACTGGGTATTAAATCAATGAATTCATTTCATTTTTATGGATGAATGTTTGTTTATTTGATAGTTAAATAACCGACTATTAAATCTGGCCTATACGATTACTTATGCAGAAAGACTGTGATCAAATTTATATTCGATAACCATTCCAACCAATAAATATAAATTCGTGGAAGATGCTAATCAAGATGGAGCAATTGAAGACCGTTAATCTTCATGAGCGGGGGAACTATTGTTGAATTTCTCTAGCTGATCATACAGATATTTCAATAGTGATTCTATCGTAGTTGAAATCTATGAATTGCAAGGGCTACTTGCTACTAATCCATGGGGTGATTCTTATATTAGATGTAGTGGAAGAGTACTTTTGGTTCATCATATTCCTGGATGACTTGTATGGACGAATGTCTAACATAGTATTTCCTAAATAAAAAACCACGTACATTGATTTTTACAAATATACCAAGTTGATGGCAAAGGTTGGCGCTTCTTTTACATCCGGAGTATATTTGTGGATGTCAATTAGTGATTGACGGATCTGACAATGTGGCATTCAAATTGAATGATAGCCAAATATTCAAAAAGGTAAATTCTAGCCTCAAGCCTCATCAACTGGGAGATGATATAAAATCGGGTAGGTCGCATAGCTATATGGGTCGCACCCATTAGGGTATATCATTACGTGATCTGGAGAAATCAAATGCCTTCGGTTATCCCTCTTATTTTTGTATGCTTTTGGCGGCTGGTTGGCCCCTAACTATGGTGATGATATATTCGGTACACTAAAGCGATGTGAGGGGTTAGTCACGTTTAGCCTGGGTTGCAAGATGTTCTTATTGAACCCCAATGTATTCGTCTCCAGAGGTACATTGTCAGAAAGGTGGTTTCCAATACCTTGCCATGGAAATACATTCTCCAATAAAAGCCCGTAATTTTGATTGTATGCTATGTATGTAAAGCATGAGATGCAAGCGTTCTGCTAAATTGGTATTTATTTTTATTTAGACACTATTATAATATCAAAAGAGATATGATTTTTTTTTAAAATGTTTTGGGTTACCGTAAGGTAAAAACAGTCCATATTTATGCGTGGATTTGGTCTTACGATTACCTTTTCTTTCAGAAAAGAATTGTTAACTTTAAAATCAAGTTGGATGTTGTTTATAAACTTAGTGAGTTTCTAAGTCTGGTTCCCCAAACTGATCTAGCATTTTTAATGCTCGGGTTAGACCGGGTTTCACGGGTTCTTGTTTGGATGCTACGGATTTCATAAGACGTGATGGAGGAGTTCAGACGTATTTAATATTATTTTGTTGTATGTCGTATATGATAACAAATTATTATAACTGTCCAGATGTGTTGACTATAAGTTGTAGTCTGAAAATTTGTAAGTTTTCAAGCTCTCAATAAAGATTATTTCTAGATTATATTTTGTTCCGCTGCGATGTGAGACTCTGATCTGCGTTGTTTCTTCTTCTTATTATTCTATTCTAATATTTCTTTCTTTTCTCATCCTCTAACCTCTTGCTATTAAAAATTCATAATTTCATGCTATTTGGGTTGGACGTAGGTTGTAATTCGTTGACTCCAAGGGTACGGGTTTGCGAGCCTTTACAATTATTTTCTTTAAAAACTTTAATATAGGATTTATATTATAATGTTTCCAGTTTAGATTGTATAAGAGAAATAGTAATGAAATGGAGTGTCAATGGTATACAACGCACGTTTTAACTAGCATAGTTAATGAAAATTATTGTTGACATCAATAATCAAATAAATCAACACATAATTTCTTTGCTTATTCACATTTCATGCAATTTTATTTTTCTTTCCTCTTCTTTTTCTACTTTTCTCAAATTCACTACCTCCTTTCTCTCCACTCTATTTCTCCATTAATTACACATTCATTTCTTCCCTTTATCTATTAATTTATTTCCCTTCATTCTATTAATTTCTTTGCCTTCATTATATTTTCACACATCCAATTTTATTTACATATTTTTATTCCTTAAATTTACATCTTATTTCTACTTTCCTGTTTTTTCTTTCCCATCATTATTATTTTCCAAAACAAAACTATCTCCATGTATATATGTTTCCTTTCTCTTCAATATCATGTTGTCTATATTTAGAAAAAAGAAAAAGAAAAAAAAAACTTGCAGAGCGGTTAACATTATCTATGCATTTTTCCAACCATTTTCTCTGCATTATTATTATTAGTCCAACTGAATATGTTCTCTAAATTATAATATTTAATATTATATGTTTTGAAAATTAAAAAGTTACACAACATAACAATTAGAAAAAAAAATCAAGCATTCATTTTATTCCATTACGTTGTGCATCTATGTGATTTATTTTTGGATTTTTGAATAAGAAATAAATATTAATTAGACCAACAGCTCATTCCTAGAGCTAATTTATTTCCTTCTTAACTTACCGTATGTGAAGAGACCCCGGTGAGAAATCAATAACGTATCTTTCTCAATTTTGTTCCCCATTCTTTTCTCCAATCTGTGATTATCTTATACAAATTTTTGGACCTTCTTCCTCCTTAAGACAAAAAATACTAAACCTAAATTCCTTTCTACCATCGTCAACCTCCCCTTGGAAAAAAATCATGTTATCCTCTTCTTCTTAAAGATTTGTCTATCTCCCTTCTAAAAAAAGGATTTTTCATGTCCAAATTCGCTACTTAGGATTGGTCGCTGTCTATGTTTGTTTATGGTCTTCGCCATATCCACACAAGGTGAGTTACTCACGATCTACTTTATGCCAGTTCTTCAACATCAACAAAAATTGAAATATAATGGTTGGTACTTTGTTTGTTGTTAATGCCATGCTTTATGGTTGCCTTTTGTTATTGCCTCTTCGTTGTCCAATTTCATGTTATCATTGTGCCTTTGTTACCATGTCAATGCTGATGTCAATAATGTTGTCTTGATGTATCTCTCATACACTATTATGTAAATTGAAGTACATAAGTTGATAAACTCTTCTTGCCTTTATTTATAGACTTAAAATATGTTAGTATGCACGTTTGCTTTGTTGCAACAACACGGATTTTCAGAACCAATTTAAAAATTTTATTTCAGTAATTTTAATGGATTTTGAATATTTAAAATGATTTATTTTAAATAATAACAACTAAAAAATTATTTTAAATGAAGTTAGAAAGAATCAATTTATTTTAATTATAAAACAAACTTGAATTGGTGCGGTTGTTTAAAAATTCGATTTTAAATTTCAATTGAATGTACAGGATTCAAAATAAATCGGATTTCAGCGAAACAACAAATATTTGAATCTATTTAATTATATCTTACTAACATATGTAAGAAACTGAGATTTCATAATGAAAATTAAAAGTTATGTCCAGTTTAAAATTCAAAATAGTCGCTATGGAATTTATACATATTTTAATATAATATATAGCCTTTAAAAATTGCCATTTTGTAAAATACCTCCGTTTTCGACGAAACTACTTTTGTTGGATTTGGAATGTTAAATTATTGCTAGATTCGAAATTTCATAATTTTTGGAATTAATATGTTCGCGTGGTAAATTAAAATGTGTTTGGTAATTTTAGTTTGAATTTAATCGACTGGAAAACGGTCATTTTTAAAATGGCCTCCAAATTCGACGAAATTAGTTTAATTAGGACCATATCGTCAAAACATAGCTAGATTTATTTTTCGGGAATTTTTGAAGTCAGTATGTGGCCTCGGTAGATTAAAACGTACGTTTGAATTCAATATAAGTTGATTTATATTTTAATTTAAATAAAAACTGATTAGAACAGTTGAATTGGCTTAGGAAAAATATCCCATTGTGTATGGAATGGGGGTATTTGGCTAAGGGCGATAGTCGTTGAGTTTTATTTGGAGTTCGGTGCGTTAAAATTAAACATTAAGTAAAAATAGAATAAAATATTAATAAAAATATATTTATATATATCCTTTCTCCTAAAACCCTGGTGTTCATATCAGCAGTTGCCTCTTGACCAAAGCGGACGATTTATATGCTCTGAAACATTTTCCTAAATCGCACTCAAAATAAACCGAATTAAAAGGTGATTTCAACATAAAAATTAGAGAGGGAATCGAGAGCTATAGAATGATATGGGTTTGACGGGGTGATGTTCATCGTTTTGATTGATTTTGTGCTCCAAAAGCATGGCGTTCGAATTAGATTTGGGTGCCCTAGGGCGTGCGAGTTTGTCAGGTCTGAGGGGGGTAGATGGCGGCGCCCACGGCTTCGATGTGGGGTCTCGGATCTCGATCCGGTCAACGGTTTTGGCGGCGGCAAGTGGGTTTCTGATTGACATGGGTTTCAGTGGGTTTGTTTTTGCCTGGGTTATTAATGCAAAGAAGAAGAGGATTAAATGTGAGGGTTAAGTTAATTTATTATTAATTATTATATTTAAACACTAATTTAATTTAAATAACATTGTTAAAAATCCGAGTTTTTAAAAATATAAATACATAGTTTAAAATCAATTTTTAAAAATATAGAGCATTGAATTTTATTTTCATATTTTAATATTAATAGCATTGTAAAAATATGATTTTTAAAATGAAATTGCTTCGAATATAAAAATGTGATTTTTATATTTAAATAGCTTATATTAAAATATGATTTTTATAAAATAGCATTGTAAATAAAAATATGATTTGTATATAAATAGCTTAAATAATAATATGATTTTTATTAATGATTTTTTCTTAAATAAAAATGTGTTTTTATTATATATACAACATAGTAAAAATATGATTTTTATAAATATAAACATCGAATAAAAATGCGATTTTGATAATGTAATAGAATTTATAAAAATAGGATTTTTATTATAAATGACTTTGTTTAAAAATATAAAAGCATTGTTTTAAAAATTAAAATTTTATTATGTACAACATTGAGATAAAAATGTGATTTTTAATATATATATATATATATATATATCGTTATAAAAATATGATTTTTAATATATATATATATAGTGTTATAAAAAAATATAATTTTTAATATATATACCACATGAAACAGATTGCGGTGGAATTGACTGGAAGCATAACGGAATCCAATTCGTCTGCTAAAAAATGACGAAGTGGAAACTAGAGGTGAGAACTCCTTCTCACTCTATATATTTTACAGTTAAATATATACTAGGATGCAGACAGGGCTAAGAAGCCCCCCGACACTACTTATTGTACAAATCATGGTTGATTGTTTCTTTGGATTGTATTGTGGAAATTGATTGTTGAATAAAATATTTGAACAATAAAAATATCGTTTTTATTGTATAAATGAACTGTATTTGATATTCATTTGTTGAATAAAATATTTGAACAATAAAAATATAATTTTTAATGTGTATATGAACTATTAAAAATATTCATGTGTTGAATACAATGTTTGAACAATAAAAATATATTTTTTATTGAATATATGAACCATATAAAATAGTCATGTGTTGAAAAAAAATAGTCATTCACAAATCGGGTGATTTGTTTATGTACACCCATTTAGCCCATATTGATTGGGATGATAAATTTTACACATCGCCTAACTACTTAAATAATAATCAGTATTTGTTGTTTGAAACTCCACACGGGTATTGGAATGATATTGGACATACACTAATCCCAATATTTAGTTGTATGTCAATCGATTGGTTGACAGACTGTTGTAAGCGTTAATTATTTATACTTAATGCTTATGCAGTTGTGTGATGCACTCTGGACGATGGTTGATTGGTTTTGACTGTTGTTATATGCATGTGTTGAATGAAATCCATATAAATGAAATTATATGGTGATTGATCGTATTTGATTCCAATTCAGAAAATATCGAATATTTAAAAAATAACGAATATTTAAAAAATAACGAATATTTTAAAATAACAAATATTTTAAAATAACGAATATTTTAAAATAATATTCTGTAAAGGGTAAAAATATGATTTTGATGTCCGATTTGGGATGGACACGAACATATTGAAATATATGAAGCCGTGTTTTTTAATTATGCACCATTTTTATACGAACGATATTTATATCGATTTTATTCATTTTTATAATGAACATCGAAAAGGAAATGATTTCAAATTAGATATTTAGAAAATATTATCATTTAAATATTATAATGATATGGAACATTCAATTTTGATTTAAAATTGAAAATTAAGTTAGAATCGTTTTAAATGGAAATCTATGAAATATATACAATATATATTATATATATTTAATGGCTAAATAGAACGATACGCGCCGCGACCGTTCGCGAATTTCGACCATTGACTTCAATTTGACATTACGGGAGATTCGACCGTCGGATTCTCCTAAAACTAGAAATGTTGGGTTTGTATCGAAAAGAGCTTTCCAATGAATATAAGGGATTTGAAATCTAACGGCTAGATTTGGAATTATGTCCAAATCAAATTTGGAAAAGTTCGTTGTAAGTGCAGTTCGATGACCGTCTATGGAAATCAACTGAAAGGGCCTTAATAAAATTATTAAAAATATTAATAATTTGTGTAAAATTATAATAAATGATTTGGAAAGAATTTGGATGAAAAATTCCACATTTATAAAGATAAAAATATATTTTTATCAAAATGAACTAGTTACTAACTAGATTTGAAATCCAATAATTTTTAAATAAAATAAATTGGATCTATGAATGGTTTTGATATAACCAGAAAATTCCAATGAACAAATTGGAATGGATTTAGAATGGATTTGGAATGGAAATAGTCTTCTGAATATTTCGATATTGGACTTCGTGATTATATGGATATTGTTATGGAAATTTGGAATATATATTGATATCGTTATTTCCAATACGTTATTTGTTGGTTTCTGAATTTGATATTGAATATAAGCCGATATAATTTTATTCAGAGTCTTGTATTTAATATTAAGTTGGATTTTGGGTTTGTTGTGGATGGTGTCTTCATTAACACTGTTCTTAAACCCAGTTAAGAAAAGAATAAATCTTTTAATTAAGACTTAGTGAAGTTTACCAATTAATTAATATTTAATTGGAATTGAATAAAAGAATTGGATTTTTGGGTTTATCGTGAACGGTGTTTTAAATAACACTTGTTCTTTAACCCAATTAACAGTGAGGATATGATTTGGAATTTATAAATCTTTTTATTAAGATTTAATGGGAATTTTCCAAAGTAAAGTTTTCCAATTTAATAAAATAAATTGGGATTGAATGGAATTCGATTTGGTAATAATCGAAGTGAGCTTCTATGGAAGAAGACTATTAATATTATGGAATTTAAAAGGCTTTGTCATTTTTTCATTAATATTATTAGTCGGATACGAAAATTGATATCGATTATATATTGACCTGTTTTCCGTGAAGATTCCATAATTAATGGAATGTGATTTTGGGTTTATCGTGAATTGTGTTTTAAATGACATTGGTTCTTTAACCTAGTTAAAGATAGGATTACATTTCTAACATTGTATTTCGAACTGTAATGTTGATCTCTGCTAAATATATATCTGTTTAGTGGCGGAGAATTTATTCTCTTGCTTAACACCATTCTCTAAGACGTACGAGCTTAGAGGTTATATATAGGTAGAAATCAATGGTACGGTGTAGATTGTCGACGCGACATGTTTGACTTTCCAAAGTTAAATAATCATTAATAATAACAATGAATTGTTCTTCTGTTTGTGTTCTGATTTGTCCTATTCTCAACTCAATCCGGGCTTTCCCGTTAGGGCGAGTTTAGGTCGTGTCAGCTTGGTATCAGAGCTTTGGTTTACAGAGCTCGAGAACAAGACACATTAGAAATGAATGAAAGAATTCACCAGAGATTGGATTAGTAATATCCAATAGGAATGGCTCATTGGAGATGGGATCAGTAGTATCCGAGAATGAGTTTCGGAGAGTGTTATTTTTAAAAATCATATTTAGTTTTAATTTTTTTTATCAGTTATTCGTATTTGAATATTTTATTTTAAATTGAATTTGGACAATCTAGTTGTAACGAACCGGAATTTTCGACTCCGAAAATCAACATCAAACTACCATGTTGACCATTCAGACATCGAACATTCCAGATCATTAATAGAAAGAAGTTAGAGGGTGAGATAAGAAAGAAAGAAATATTAGAATAGAAGAAGAAGAAGAAACACCACACAACACAGAGTCTCACATCGCAGCGGAACAAAATATAATATAGAAATAACCTTTATTGAAAGCTTTTGAAATACTTACAATATCAGAGTACACATCTGGACAGTGATACTAATCTGTCCTCATATAACACACAGCGGAATAATAATATCATACGTCTGGACTCTTCCAGCTCGTCTCTTCACAGCAGTCGATAACCTGAACCTGTACATCCCGGGCTAACCCGAGCATTTACAAAACACCAGGTCAGTCTGGTGAACCAGAGTGAGATAAACTCGCACAGTATTAAGGGTAAATCATCCAATCATGATTTTAAAGTTCAAAATCTTTCAAAAGAAAAGGATAATCGTAAGACCAAATCCACACATAAACACGGACGGTTTTTACCTTACGATAACCCAAAACAGCTTTGAAATCAATATCTTGTCTGATATTATAATAATGTCTAAATACAAGTAAATATCAATCTAGTGGAACGCTTGCATCTCACGCTCCACATATATAGTATACAATCAAAACCCGCAGGCGCTTATTGGGAATTGGATTCCGACTTGACAAGGTATGGGTCCACCTTCCGATAGTGTATCTCTAGAGACGAATACACTGGGTTCAACAAGAACGTCTTGCAACCCGGCCCACACATGACCGACCACTCATTTCGCTTGAGTGTATCGAATGTATATCACCGACGGTTGGGATCAGCAACCGTCTCCCGACAAGGGACAGCATCGAACATAGATTTAATAAAACAAATAGGACTTCCTTTAGATAGGTGATCATACACCATAATGGGAGCGACCCACATAGCCATGCTGCCTGCCCGATTTTTGTCATTTCCGGCTGATGAGGCTTGAGGCTAGAATTAACTCTTGACATCTGGTCGTCCTTCACTTTGAATGCCACATCGTCAGATCCGTCAGATATCACTAATTGACGTCCACAAAAATACTCTAGCTGGAAGCTAAGAGAACGGCGATTCTCCACCAACACTATAGCACGTTTGAAGAAATCAACGTACGTGACCCTTTGGAAATACTCTGTCAGACATCCGTCCATATACGTCCTCCAGGAATAGGATGAACCGAAGGCACTCTCCCACCGCATCCATATAGGAATCACCCCATGGATCAGCAGCGAGAAGTCCTTGCAACCCATAGATTCCAATTACGACAGAATCACAGCTTATCTCTGCTTGCCAGGCAGAGAATATTAGTGGTTCTTCCGTTTATGAAAATCAACGGTCTTCACAGCACCATCTCGACCATCTTCTGATATCTTCACGTATTTGTTGGTCGGAATGGTTTTCGAATATAAATTCGATCCCGGTCTTTCCATACCAACAATCGTATTGGACATGATTTGATAGTCGGTGTTTTAACTATCAAAATATACAGTGTTTCAATCATGACACTCCAATGAGTTCACTGGTTAAGCATTCAGCATTTCCTGGCCCTTTAACACTTGATTTACTTTGTTAAATCAAAAAACTTCTAACTCTGTTAATACGATATTTGAATAACTCTAATTCGATTTAACTTTAATCGATTAACTCTAATTGATTAACTAATACTCGACTTAAATCCATTCGCTTGACCCTAGATCGCAGCGATCACAATGGTTACGCCTGATTCCCCCAGGAAACATCCGACCGCCGTAGGCTATCTGCAGCCCTGCGAATAACGCTAGCAGTCGTATGCAATGGCAACTTACCTTGAATACTATGTTTGACTAACTCTAGCTCGAATAACTATATTCGATTACCCACTTAAATCTTCTTTCAAATCATCTTTTAAATTCGGAAATCCATTAGTTTTAACAAAGAAATTTATAACACATATGTTATAACAATAGTGTTATAATTACTATTTAGATTTACAAAACAACAGCGCTATAATCGCTGTTTAGGTTTACAATCCATTTACTATAGCAAAAGCGCTACAATCGCTATATTAGATTTACAAAACATATATTATAACAACAGCGCTAAATTCGCTGTTTTAGATTTTCAAAACATATCCACTAACGTCTCTTACGATTACCAACTAATACTATCTTCAGATAATCCCGATGTTGTTCAAGTTGGGGTATTTTAATTACCTCTCAGACCTTGACCAACAACATTCTTATCCTCAGATAAATATCAGTTGTAATCCAGCACCAAAATTCCACTCCAGTCTCAAAACAAATCCCGTTTATAAATTGGGTTTATTTATACAATCTTATGACCCATTTCTTTATCCCCAAATTTTACTTTCTACCGATCTCCTTTCAATTATTTCAACCCTTATCCACTTTGGAGATCTTATTTCCCTTGTCCCATTTTTACTTGATTTCACTCTCACGTAACGTTAATGTAAAGTTAACGCTTTACACTTTAAATCTCACTTAAAACCTCTGGTTTATAATAAACCCTTTTATCGTTATCTCCTTTCACTTAATTCATATAATTGAGTACGTTTATTTCCTTTCACCATTCAATTGGCTTGCATCTCACATTCAGTAACTTTTTAAATGAATTCCCATTTAAAAATATATTCCTAAATTCATCATTAATTAAAATAAAAACTTATTTCACACATTAACTACTTTAGTAGTTAATCCCTTTATTAACTAAATTAAATATTGAATCCCTTTTAAATCCTTATTTAAATTCAAACAATATTCATTTAACTATTTTAGTCAAAACACATTAACTTGATAAACAAATTCTAATTCCAGACGGTCGATTTAATTAACTCAAAACTTGATTATCTCGTTAACCGATTTCAACAATCCTCGCTTTAAATTAATTAAAAATATAATTAATTTAAATAAATTCTAATTATTTGTTTTCTTTACAAAACAAATTTTCAAGGTTTAACCATTTAATTCATTTCTTATTCTTCAACTGGTAAATCTGATTAACATCAGCATTTGCTTTGCAAAATAAATTCATAACAAATCAAAGTCTTAAACAAATAAAATATTTATTTATTTCTCTTAAATAACTTTTATTCAAATCTAACTCTGGTTATAAAATAAATTTTATAACCTCAACTCTATCGATTCACCTGACGGTGAATCACTGTCTATAACCCGATTGATTTTAAAGGCCATACTCTGCCAAACACTTAACCAATATCACCTATTGATTCAAACCAAACAGATGTTGAATATTCAATTAATAATCAACCATCAAATCAATCACACAGACAGATCAGTTCATATATGATAATATGAAAATAAATAATACATTTGAGGGATCCGGTTGGGTCCCTCCAACCTGTTCTTCTCTGTATTCAAATGGTTTTTCTCAAATCAGACGGTTCAGTTTTGTTTAACTGATAAATTAAATAACGACCATTTAACATCAACCATAAGCAATTCAAACAATGCAACCATTTTAAACATGTTTATAAATAAACATGACCAACCAAGGTGAGTCACCTTTTTTGGAACCAATCGTTAAAAATAACGGTTTGGTATTCACTGAAATTAAACACAGTTTAATTTCATCGTTAAATCAACAAACAAATGTATAACTAGCAAACAGTCAATTATTGGCAAGCAGAGCACACAAAATAAAAATACCCAATTTATATAAAATATAAAAAGGGTAACTGAGTGAGTTTAACTCACCTTGAATTCCGATTTGTTGTTAAAACGGTTCGTCTTACATGCTTTCAGCTGTGTTCCACTATGCCTGTTCCGATATGTTACGCTCGTCGGTACGGACACGGCGTCACTTGTTTTTATCCGATCCGTTACTGTATGACACGGTTATGAATTAAATACGGTATTCGCCTATTAAATGATATTATTAAAACTCTAAAATAATTATTAACTTAAATCCTTATTTGATTATAATCCTTTATTAGGATAGACTAAGCATGTTTTAATGTTGGTCAGGCGCGTTCATCATATACTGGCCATGTCACACTATCTAACCAGGTGTAACTAAAATATAAATGGGCACTGTATACACTTAGGTGTGTTAACCTTTAGGCCACTATTTAAAACCGATTAGGCTGTTCAAATATTTCATCAGGTCCACGTTATAAACAGTTCGTGGCATTACAAACAGTTTGACTTAGAATTATAAATAACTAGATATAAAGTTTAAACAAAATTGGGAATTTATATGATGGATTTTGCATGTGTCTTGCTTTTGGTTAGGCACATACGAATTGTTTGCACAGTATAATTCTGTTATATATAAAGTCGGCCACGCTATCCTATGATGGTATATATTAACATTTATATATATGTAGTGTTACGGTTAGGCACAAAGATGATTAGGCATTCTACAAGCATACAGACAGTCCATACTATACACGTTATAATTAAAGTGGCTAGGCACCTTTATAAATCCTTTTTCCTAAGTATTATTAGACAAGTTAAAACTAGTTTAGGCACTTTCTAATTAAACGTGATTAGGCCTATTTAATTATGGTTAGGAAAATGTAATACTTTGTCACGTTCTTCTTATATTAGATATACATTAGGAACTACTATTTATCCTCTTATTTTCGTTACCTGCTAAGTATCTCCACCTCACGTCCATACCATCGCACTTTCTCTAGTAGCCCACCCATCTTCCATTTTAATACCCATGTTATACTGTTAAACTCCGCCATACTTCTTTAATCTCTACAGGTTTCACCACAACAAAGAAAAAGAACTCACGGCTTCACTTGCCCAACATCCCACCGCTCCTCCTCAAGTACATCGGAGGACCATCGGACCACCAAGTCTCACACGCCTGTCCCTGTTCCCCTTCTCCATGCGTTCTTCCTTTTTTTTGTTGCAAAACCGCGGAAAACAAAGTTGTCACTTTTATTTTAGGATGGAGGAAGCCTATGTTTTGTTCGTTACTGGAAGTGGAGGAGAAATGAATAGAGCAGGTCATTTTATAGAAGAACAACGTGGAACGCAAGAAATTTTAAGGTAGGTTTCAGAAAATTATAGGTAGCTGGTACGTTGGTTGGCACGGTTCAGACGTGGTCGGCAAGGTTCCTGAGTTGTCATTTCAATGAATCTCCTTGGTCGGCACGGCTTTAAGTATTTCCAGCCAAGAAATCAGAAAATGTGGCAATCAAGGAACCAGTGTGAGGAGGATTCAATATATTTATTCCCAACGAAACTTTATACTGAAGTAACACATAAAACTAACCATAATTGACTTCTGTTTTCTGATAAAAAGGCTAATCCTAGTGTAAAAAGATATTCCGGATCCAATGGGATGAGTTTCGTCGAAATCCGAGGTCGTATGAAAAAATTTCCTTTATAAAACCAAAAATAAACACGCTTTTAATTTTTTCATGATCACCAGATAAATCGAATCAATTTGAAACTGCGAACACCAACAATAACTTTTCGATACGAACCCAACGGCACCGGTTTCGTCGCATTCTGAGACTGTTGCCCCGGTAGGCTGTTTTTAACGCGCACCGCACTACCCTTCTGAACACCAAATTTGCCGATCTCTAAAAATAACAAACTATATACCTATCCTGACTATAATCGATGCTACGAACTCAACGGAACTGGTTGCGCGGCCTAATTCGATCGTCTGCTCTAGTTACACTCGAATGTCCCTTTATTTATTTAATTACGCGTTATAGAAATTGAACGAGCATTTATGGCTACCGTGACAACATCCGACATCGGTTTTCCACGCCACTCACCACTGTACAATAATTTAACGATACAGTTCTAATGAAACTGGTTTTGTCGAAATCTGAGTCTGTTTGCAAAATGGCTATTTTAAAGGCCTACAATTAAATAACGATTTTCCATAGCGACTATTTCAAAATTTGATTTGGCCTTAACTATCAAACTATAACACAAAATCTGGATTTTTATCTTTCATATGAAAATTATCGTCAATACGGTTCCAACGTTTCTTGTTTCACAGAAATCCGACTTATATCGAGTCCTGTATTCTCAGTTGAAGTTCAAAACTCTATATTGCGAACTGCAGCGCCATTTCAGGCTCGATTTATATTATATATAAATATATAATGTTCAACTTCGTTTTAAAATAACGAATTAAATATTAAATTTCATTATATTCCCAATATGATATTTAAAATAAATAAATTAAATTAAATATTTGACGGCCAAAACTGCGGGTCGTTACACTAGTATAGGGAAATTTTGAGTATATGCCTGACGAGATGTATATTCGAATCCTCAGATACTAGATAGATATAGAGTCACACTCTAGTCGCCCAGAGATGATTCTAATGATTGATGTATCATCATCAGAGTCTATATTCGAGTTTCGAAAGTGGGATATCTATATATTTCCAATTGACTGGTGTGAGAACCAACTTAGGTAGGATATATTATTGTGATTTGGCACTCAAAATTGGATTTTTGAGTATATATATTAAAGATATATGATTGAAAAGGTAATCAACTAACTGATTACTGATTGTGTTGTGTGATTATTCATAAAAACCCATATGATAATGGAAAGGTAAAATTTAGCCAAATGGAATAAATATTGAACTGAATTGAAAATTGATTGCAATTGCATACATGTACATAGATATGTGTGAACATGTCATAGCATGGATGCTAGGAAGAGGAATAAAATTGTATGCCTGACAAATAGGTACATGTTTACTGTATTTCTTGGGTTTTGATGATTTTATGAGCGAATTAACTAGCCGCTTGGCTTTTTCGTTTTCTTTTGGATTAATGAGGGCCTTGTGAGGCAAGTTGTGGTTTTAAAGGTCTCCCTGTACAAAGGAGGTTATAGCGATTTTTTTCAAAATTTTAGGGTATTAGCCAAATTTTTGAGAAATTTGAAAATTCTTAGAAATTGAAAAGTTGAAGAATAAAAGCTAGAATGAAAGTTGAGTTGTTTGGTTAAACAACTTTCATCTCCGTTCATTTTCGAGGATGAAAAGATTTTAAGTGGTGGAGATTGTAACAATCCGGATTTTCAGAACCAATTTAAAATTTTTATTTTAGTAATTATAATGGATTTTGAATATTTAAAATGATTTATTTTAAATAATAACAACTAAAAATTTATTTTAAACGAAATTAGAACGAATAAATTTATTTTAATTATAAAACGAACTTGAAATGGCGTGGTAGTTTGAAAATTCAATTTTAAATTTCAATTGAACGTACAGGATTCAAAATAAATCGGATTTCAGCGAAACAAGAAATATTTGAATCTGTTTAATTATATCTTTCTAACGAATATAAGAAACTGAGATTTCATAATGAAAATTGAAAGTTATGTCTAGTTCAAAATTCAAAATAGTCATTATGGAATTTATGTATATTTTAATCTAATAAATAGCCCTTAAAAATAGCCATTTTGCAAATGACCTCCATTTTCGACGAAACCACTTTTGTTGGATCTGAAATGTCAAATTATTGCTAGATTCCAATTTTCATAATTTTTGGATTTAATATGTGAGAGTGGTAAATTAAAACGTGTTTGGTAATTTCAATTTGAATTTAATCGACTGGAAAATGGTCATTTTTCAGACAGCCTCCAAATTCGACGAAATTAGTTTTGTTAGGACCGTATCATCAAAATATAGCTAGATTTATTTTTCGGGAATTTTTGAAGTCATAATGTGGCCCCGGTAAATTAAAATGTACGTTTGAATTCAATATAATTTGACTTATATTTTAATTTAATTAAAAACTGATTAGAACAGTCAAATTGGCTTGCAAAACATATCCTATTGTGTTCGGAATGGGGGTATTTGGCTAAGGGCGATAGTCGTTTAGTTTCGTTTGGAGTTCGATGCGTTAAAATTAAATGTTCAGTAAAAATTGAATAAAATATTAATAAAAATATATTTATAAATATCCTTTCCCCTAAAACCCCAGGGGTCATATCAGTAGCTGCGTCTAGACCAAAGCAGACGATTTAAATGCTACAAAACATTTTCCCAAATCGCACTCAAATTAAACTGAATTAAAAGGTGATTTCAATACATAAATTAGAGAGGGAATCGAGAGCTATAGAATGATGCGGGTTTGATGGGATGTTGTTCATCATTTTTATCGATTTTGTTCTCAAAAAGCATGGCGTTCGAACGAGATTTTGGGTGCCCTAAGGCGTGCGAGTTCATAGGGTCTCAGGGGGGTAGATGGCGGCGCCCGCGGCTCTGATGTGGGGGTCTCGGATCTCGATCCGGTCAATGGTTTTGGCTGCGGCAAGTGGGTTTTCTGGTCGACATGGATTTCAGTGGGTTTGTTTTTGCCTGGGTATTAACGCAAAGAAGAAGAGGATTAAATGTGAGGGTTATGTTAATTTATTATTAATTATTATATTTAAACACTAATTTAATTTAAATAACATTGTTAAAAATCTGAGTTTTTAAAAATATAAATACATAGTTTAAAATCAGTTTTTACCAATATAGAGCATTGAATTTTATTTTCAGATTTTAATATTAATAACATTGTAAAAATATGATTTTTAATATGAAATTGCTTTGAATATAAAAATGTATTTTTTTTATAAAGTAGCACTAAATTAAAAATGTGATTTTTATATATAAATAGCTTATTTTAAAATATGATTTTTATAAAATAGCATTGTAAATAAAAATATGATTTGTATATAAATAGCTTAAATAAAACTGTGATTTTTAGTAATGATTTTTTCTTAAATAAAAATGTGTTTTATTATACATACAACATAGTAAAAATAAGATTTTTATAAATAAAAACATCGAATAAAAATGTGATTTTTATAATGTAATAGAATTTATAAAAATTGGATCTTTAGTATAAATGACTTTGTTTAAAAATATAAAAGCACAGTTTTAAAAATGAAAATTTTATTATATATAACATTGAGATAAAAATGTGATTTTTAATATATATATATAAAGTTGTAAAAATATGATTTTTAATATATATATAGTGTTATTAAAAATATGATTTTAAATACATTTACTCTGTGAAACAGATTGCGATGGAACTAACTGGAAGTAGAACGGAATCCAAATCGTCCGCTAAAGAATGACGGAGTGGAAACCAAAGGTGAGAACTCCTTCTCACTCCATATTCTTTACAGTTAAATATATACTAGGATGCAGACGGGGCTTAGAAGCCCCCGACACTATTTATTGTACAAACCATGGTTGATTGTTTGTTTGGATTGTATTGTGGAAATTGATTGTTGAATAAAATATTTGAACAATAAAAATATCGTTTTTATTGTATAAATGAACTGTATAAGATATTCATGTGTTGAATAAAATATTTGAACAATAAAAATATAATTTTTAATGTGTATATGAACTATTAAAAATATTCATGTGTTGAATGCTATGTTTGAATAATAAAAATATAATTATTTTATTGAATATATGAACTATATAAAACAGTCATGTGTTGAAAATAAATATTCATTTTCAAATCGGATGATTTGTTTATGTACACCATTTAACTGATATTGATTGGGATGATAAATTTTACACATCGCCCAACTGCACAAATAATAATCAGTATTTGTTGTTTCAAAGCCCCACACGGTTATTGGGATGATATTGGACATACACTAATCCCAATATTTAGTTGTATGTCAATCGATTGGTTGACAGATTGTTGTATGTGTTAATTATTTATATTTAATGCTTATGCAGTTGTGTGATGCACTCTGGATGATGGTTGATTGATTTTGATTGTTGTTACATACATGCGTTCTATGAAATCCATATAAATAAAATTATATGGTGATTGATCGTGTTTAATTCCAATTCTAAAAACAACGAATATTTTAAAAGTAACGAATATTTTAAAATAATATCCTGTAAAGGATAAAAATATGATTTCGATGTCCGATTTGGGATGGACACGCGCATATTGAAATATATGAAGTCGTGTTGTTTAGTTATGCTCCATTTTGACGCAAACAATATTTATATCAATTTTATTCATTTTTATAATGAATATCAAAATGGAAATGATTTCAAATTAGATATTTTGAAAAAATTATCATTTAAATATTATAATGATATGGAATATTCAATTTTGATTTAAAATTGAAAATGAAGCCAGAATCATTTTAAAACGAATTTATAAATGATTTGTAAAAAAGGTTTTAAATGGAAATCGACAAAATATATAATATATATAATTTATATTTAATGGCTTGAATAGAACGCGCCACGATCGTTTGCGAATTTCGACCATTGACTTCGAACTGACATTACAGGAGATCCGACCGTCAGATTCTCCTAAAGTGGAACCGTTGGGTTCGTATCGAAAAGAGCTTTCCAACGAATTAAGAGATTTGAAATCTAACGGTTGGATTTGGAATTATGTCCAAATCAAATTTGGAAAAGGTCGTTATAAGTGCAGTTCGATGACCGTTTGTGGAAATCGACCGAATGGGCCTTAATAAAATTATAAAAATATTAATATTTTGTGTAAAATTATAATAAATGATTTGGCAAGAATTTGGATGAAAAATTCCACATTTGTAAAGATAAAAATATATCTATCAAAATGAACTAGTTATTAACTAGATTTGAAATCCAATAATTTTTAAATAAAATAAATTGGATTTATGAATGTTTTTATATAACCAGAAATTTCCAAATAACAAATTGGAATTGATTTGGAATGGATTTAGAATGGAAATAATCTTCGAAATAATTTGATATTGGATTCCGTGATTATACAGATATTGTTATGGAAATTTGGAAGATATATTTATATCGTTATTTCCAATACGATATTTGTTGGCTTCAGAATTTGATATTGAATATAAGTCGATATAATTTCTATTTAGAGTCTTGTATTTAATATTAAATTGGATTTTGGGTTTGTCATGAATGGTGTCTTCATTAACACTGTTATTAAACCCAGTTGAGAAATGAATAAATATTTTAATTAAGATTTAGTGAAGTTTACCAATTAATTAATATTTAATTGGAATTGAATAAAAGAATTGGATTTTTGGGTTTATCGTGAATGGTGTTTTAAATAACACTTGTTCTTTAACCTAATTAACAGTGAGGATATGATTTGGAATTTATAAATCTTTTTATTAAGATTTAATGGGAATTTTCCAAAGTAAAGTTTTCCAATTTAATAAAATAAATTGGGATTGAATCTAATTCGATTTGGTAATAATCGAAGGGAGCTTCTATGGAGGAAGATTGTTAAAATATATGGAATTTAAAAGGCTTTGTCGTTATTCCATTTATACAATTAGTCGGATACGGAAATTGATATCGATTATATATCGATCTATTTTCCATGAAGATTCCAAAATTAATGGAATGTGATTTTGGGTCTATCGTGGACTGTGTTTTAAATGATATTGGTTATTTAACCCAGTTAAAGACAGAGTTGCATGTCTAACATTGTATTTCGAACTGTATTGTTGATCTCTGCTGGATATATATCTATTTGGTGGTGGAGAATTTATTCTCTTGCTTAACACACTTCTCTAAGATGTACGAGTTTAGAGGTTATATCGGCAGAAATCAATGGTATGGTGTAGATTGTCGATGCGGCATGTTTGATTTTCCAAAGTTAAATAATCATTAATAATGATTTTTGGGAAGATTAAAACTAAGTGGAGTTTTAATGAATCTTTAATTAGATCGAAATGTGATTGTGATAATTTAAATTATCAAATTTTGGAAATGATCGAGAATGGAGTACCACCAGTTTTACTCTAGGCGATAGTTAAATATTTAATTAGAAAAGAACGTGAATAGTAAATAAATTTACTGATAACACCGTGGTGTAAGATATGAAGTATTTCCAGTTTAGCTCCATGGGATGAATAGGTTGGGATTGGGAAATAAAACAAAGGTTTACCTCGGTAAGGCTCGCTAATCCCGATTAGTTTGGATAAACCTTAATTTGGTTTAGAATTGATATCCAAAGGAAGATTAAAGAATAAATTTAAAGAATTTATCTTTGATAAAATTAATGGGAACCTTTCCGAATGAGGTGAATATTTGAATAAAAGAATATTCTAAATTGGAATGAGGCGTATGTTTTGTTTTAATAGCACTTGTTTATAAGATACATGAGTTATTCGGAAAGAGCGGGTTTATCCCATTCTGAATAACTGATTCGACAATAAGTCGACGAGTGGTTGAAGACCGGAGATCTTCACATCGTTTGGATGATTACTGATGTCTTGATTGGGATGTACACCCAAGACAAGGTAATAAGTGGTGATCGTCCAGATGTACTTGGAGATCGACCGGATATGCGAGGACCTCTCTCTTGTATTGGACATATGGGACAAGGAATAAGGTTCCTCCGGTTTCTTTTAGACCCAGAACGGACTTGTAAATGGATGTGTGTATGACGTTGGATTTTATTATATGTTGAATGATTTCTAATAAATATATATTTATTTGGTGGCGGAGAATTTATTCTCTTGATTAACACCCTTCTCTAAGACATACGAGCTTATAGGTTATATATCGATAGATATCAGTCGGATGGCGTGAATTGTCAATGTGGCATGCTGAGATGCAAATGATTAAGAATTTTTTTGAAAAGCAGAGCCTTGTGGTTGATGATCAAAGATGGCTTTAAATAGCATGGCTTTGTGTAGTGTTAATTCACGAGCTTCACATCCTGGTATGGACATAAACGGATGAGGAACGTATGGAAATGGACATATGTTAGTTTCTAGCTAGGTATAATGTCATGGTATGGAGCCTAGACTGTTTACTCACGTGGATGTTGCTTATTATTACTTGATGGGAAGAGATGTACCTCAGATATATCGGTCACTACGAGATCGATGGATATGTTGGTACTACGGGATCGATGGATGTTAAGGTCGATATATTGACCAAATTTTATTCCCCATAGGGCAGGCTAACATATAGTTTATGGTATTACTAATAATGGATGGGTGACCGGCCATACGGCTAACAATAGGCATAGTTGCGACTGTATCGAGTGTCTCGAGTCGTTAAGCATGATCGCTTGCCTTGGTTCATAGATGGAAACCCAATTTCCAATACGTGATTTTTCGGTTTTAGTTGTAAATATATATTTGGCGACGTAATATATGGGTGCCTACGTCGCCTATGATTGATACATTTATATTTGAAGTTGATTTCTTCACTTATAGTAGTAATAAAATATGAAATTTCACGTATAAAGCATTTTTGGCTATTATAAGGTAAAAACTCTATCCTCCGGCTTGCGTTGCATTGTGTGATGGGATCTAAGTCTTATAATAGCTTCATTTTTCTATTTAGCATTGCTATATGTTTTATGCACTGGTATTCTTGGGGTTAAACCCATTCTGTGTTATATGGCGTGGTCCATTGATTTATCTAACTTTAAAATCAAGCTAATAACTGTTTTAGTTCTCACACCAGTCACATGACTGACTTAGAGTTTATTGTTTTAACCTAAACTCTAGGTGCCCCTATTTTCCACATGGGCAGCTAGTAGTTTTGGTTTTTGCAGATATTTCTTTTCATGATCCTGGATTTACAACAAGGTTATATTCGGAAAGCTCTGTATCCGTGTATTTCTTTTAGTTGTGTTATGTATTATTTTCCGCTGCATTGTAATCTTATATCTCTGATATTTTTCAATGTGTAATATTTATTCATACTCTGTTATATTCTTGTACTATGTGCAAATTGTTGTAATAACAATGAATTGTTCTTCTGTTTGTGCTCTGATTTGTCATGTTCTTAACTCAATCCAGGCTTTCCCGTAAGGGCGAGTTTGGGTCGTGTCATTTTTTTATTAACACGTGCCATGCCTTGCCACGTTGCTTTGATTTCTGGTCAAAAAATTTGGATGACCATGATTTCTTGATAGTTTGGATACATATTCAAATGTTTAGAAACTTCTTATACAAGTTTGGATCAACTATTATATTTTATTGAAGTTGATTTACTTGAATAAAGTTAATCCTAACTTGAGTGTTTTTGTGTTTTTCATAAACGTTCGGGTCAGACTGGGTTTTGCAGCACAAAGATTTCAGCTAACAAAGTTAGAGAGTGATGAAGACTTTTTCTTTTGGTTGAGTTTAAAAACCTCAAAATTTGGTAAATAAATTTATGTGAATTCTTTTGCTATGTAAAACTTTTATAACTATGATATTTTGTATAAAATGCTTCCTATGTGAGATATTTGCTCTATGATTTCTATATCTGATTCTGTTTATCCCCATAAGCTAAATAAAAATCTGTCGTTTCGAGCGGTTTAAGTTGGTTTAATTACCAACCTGAAACGGTTGAAAATACGGTCGTTACAGTTGGTATTAGATCTTTGGCTTATGGTGTTTAATAAGAATTAGTTAATAGAAATTGTGACGACCCCAAACCCCTGTTCCGCGATCGCAAGGGTAATCTTTGGAATATAACAAATAAATAAATAACAACAGAGCAGAAATATATTATTACACCAGATAATGTACAATAAATACACTGGGTAAACATAATCATCAGAGTTACACAGTATACAGGATCATACTTAGTACAAAAATACAGTTCAGCTTTATATAAAATGTCTACAGTGGAATCAAACATAATATACATAACAGGAGCTGAACAGCATAAAAAGAAAGAAGTGATAGAATCCATCTTCAGCTCCATAGCTATCCAGATAGAGCCTGCTAAAACCTGAATACAAGGCTGTCCGTGTAGAAAATAGGGCACCTGAAACACCCCACCTCCGTTAGGGTCACTCTCAAAGGGAATGCCCTAATTTTGGTGGAGGTTTATAAGTATAAGTCACAGATATACAAGACAGATATAAGAACACATATTTGTAAACAGCGGAAAAACAACAACATTTATTTCATAAAAGCAAATACGTGCTACAACAATATCACCATAATTGTCTTACATCTTTTCCAAAAACATAACATAACACTTTCATAATCTGTCTTGATTACATTACTTAAAGAAGCATAAATAAAACATAGATAAACTGCAAAAGCCCCCATAGTGGTTGTCCAAAGCCATAGTTCAAAATGAAAAGCTCCAAGCAATACATTTCTCTTCTTCAAGCTGGATGTTAAGGTTGGTCAAGCTGCTGTGTTCCCTCCCTGTGGACCTGGGGGGGAAACGGAAGAAAAGAAGACGAAAGAAAAGTAGAGTCAGACATAAAGCCTGAGTAAGTCTAGTACTATTCTGTCTATGAATAAAGAACTGGGTGTGATAAGTATAAACAAGAAGTGGGCAAGCACTATAAACTTGGTTAAGTTGTCTAGGGTCGAATATACTATCGTACCCCATGTTAATCTCTGAACCAATATAAACTAGTTTCCAACTGGCACCCCCATAATCAGGGTGATGTGATCCATTCTATGATGAACGGCTCCTACTCGCATAGTTACATGTGTCTTACGGCCCCCGATGTTGTAGTTACCTATGCTGGTCCCACCATGGGGTGTATCAAGTCCTATGGTGGCGGCCCGACACAATCCTAGAATGCACAGGTATGCTACTGGTGTCCAGTGCCTTATTTTTCTACGCCGGAGTGTGTGCACGCCCGCACCCCGTTAGAACCTACACTGCTACACCACCGCCGTCGATTTGACCTCTTACAATCAGCCCAGTAATCGTGCCCCACCCTGCCTAGTTTCAGGGTATCCTGATACACCTTCTAGGGTTACTGCTGAAAAGGGTCCCCCGTTACTAGGTTTTCTATCTCTAGCCAACATGCTAAGTTGATTAAGTGTTTTCTAACCTAACCCCCACCAGTCCGTTTAGTTTAGCATGTTCTATTTTGATTAAGTCTTTAGTTTACTTAATCCTAACAATCCTGACTCAGCCTTAATTGTCTTATTAAAGCCTTGACCTCTCACATTAGACAGGTATTGTTGTGGCTGCCTGTTGCCGGTTGGTTCCGGGCAGTCTTACGCCACAACTCAGTCTAACCTCGGGTCCTTATTGGGCTCCATGTTTAACCTCCCACATTGGATAGGTATTGTTGTGACTACTGGACAGCCGGGCAGTTCCGGGCAAGTTTACATCACAACTCAATCCAACCTCGGGTTAAACACATCGTATGTTCTACATTTACATATTTTGTCTTTCTTCTTTATTTTCTTATATGTAAATATTTGCGGCCCATTATTAAGTTAATGGTGTAAAGGTTACACCAATCATGGGCCCAACCCATACCTGAATTTGGGCCCTTCTACTTTATATTTTCATTTATTAATAAATTTAACCCAACGTTATTTTCTCCCGTTTAATACGTTCGTTTATCATAATATATGTTGGACTTAGGCTTTTAAGCCCAACTTAGCCATGAGAAGAAGGGGAGGCTTAAAGCGTGATTACATACACAAGAAGGGGAATGTGAGCGCATGAACTTGCAACATACCGTTGGAACTACAAAATAGAAACTGATGTACTTGCATAGTAGTAATGTATACTTTGGTCATAAAGCATAAGTGACATGAATCAAAGCATGTAAACTTGTAGTTGAGATAAGAATATCACTATTGACACATAGGCTTAACTACAACATAAACCTATATTTTTATTCAGGCATAATGTCAAACATAAGCAAATCATGTTCATAAGATTACTACATGCTTACAAAGGTGTTTACTTTTGTTACTAACACAAAAGTATAATTCAAACTAATCATGATTTTAAATCTATTCACATGGCATAAATATTTCTAACATGAAATCATGATTTTTACTTTAGTCTTGCAAAAGGGGTTTTTGAATCTAACCTAGCTATGTACCACATATGTCATCATATAATTCTTGTTAACAATATGGATTTCAATTATGCAAAATATCAATCATAGCCTAATCATATTCATAAGTTTGCAAATAGGTTTTCTAGTACAAAAGCATGGCTTAATACATGATGCCCAATTTTCAACATAATTTCATATGGATTATGATAACCCAAACTTATTCCAATTACTTCACAAAAATGATGTTTGTATAAAAATACACATTATGATGGCATAGTAGCAAAACCCCAAACTTGCATGAATTTCAATTAATCAACTACATACATGTAGCTTCAACATGGATTACATAATTTGCGAACATTCCAAACGTATACTTGCATAAAACTACCGCATGTAGTTTTTCATAATTGAATAACATAATTCGAGAATATCCAAACGTATACAATATTCCAAATCGATAGTAACGCACAAATATGAATTACTTTATTGCCACAAATCAAGTATACAAACCAACACAATTATTTGTTCATACCAAAATAATACTCTACTTACAATTGTATGGCGAACTCTCCAATTTAGGGTTTTGGAGATGCGATTCCTTGTTGATTTGATTTGTTTAGGTTGCTTTATGCTTTAGAATTTGCCTCCTAATCCTCTCTCCAATTGGTGGCTACTCCAAGTCGTTCCTCAGCAACATGGCGGCTTTGTTCTTATTTTTGAATGAATAGATTAGGGTTAGTCTAGGGTTGTTTTTATAGGGTTTAGGAACTGATTAGGACCATTGATGTTGCTTGGATTGATCGTAGCCATTCATTCGAAAGAGGGGCCAATTAGAGCCTGCCACCTAGCCCTAATGACAAAGCAGACCACAGAAAATCGACCAACATAGAATAGGCCAGCCAGGTTGGACTGGGTTCGACCTGGCTCTGGACCAGGTCGACATGCCTGTCGACAGCCCTGTCGACAGCCCTGTCGACCTGGCTAGACCAGGTCGACAGCCCAGTCGACCTGGGTGTCTTAAGCGGGAGTTTTCCCACCTTGGCCAATTGGGCCCGGTTTTAATTTTAAACTGTTTTATTCTGTTCGAATTTTAAACTTAATTCAGAAACTTCCGAAGGCCATATCTTCTTCATACGGACTCCGTTTTTCGAAAACTCGGACTCTATTTCACGTATTTTTCCGAGACGAACGCAATGGCGTATCCCGTTTCCCTTAGTTCTTTGATTTCAAATTAATTATACTTTAATTTGTTAATTTCATAGTTATAGAGTTTGCGGGGTGTTACATTCTCCCCCACTTAAAAGGATTTCGTCCCCGAAATCTTCAAGTTAGGAGGAATGTATATCCTAACATCCAATCATCCATCTACTCATCCATCAAACACGAGCATCCATTGTCCTTAAAAGACTTCTAATGCTTCATGATCAAATGCGAAGTGTGTGTGTGTACATGTACTTATCTAATGCAAAATCAGGCGGTCTACTGATTCAGTTGACCTCCTTAATGCGAAATATGTAAGTGCCATGAATCCATTATGTATGCAAATTTTCCTATTCATGATTCTACATGAGTGCACAATCATCCAATACAAATGCAACATCCATATGACAACACATTAAAGTTCAACCATATACGAATGCAAACTTATATGCATATGCAATATGAAGTGACTGAGCCGATCTAAAACCTAGATTGTGTGTGTATATGCAACCACGAGCAACCACTAGCAATCACTTGCAACCACTTGCAACCATCATCCATAACATGTTTCAACTACATGTTTACATCCAAAAAGATTCTATCTAAAAGATAAGGTCGAGGAAATATACCAAAAAAGATAGATAAAAGCGCAACTTAAGGAAAAAGAAAGATCAAGGATGTACCCTCGAACAGAAAAGGGTAGGCAGTACGTATTCTAGCTTCAGTTTCCCAAGTCGCGTCTCCCTCGGCGTCGCTCTACTGAACTTTGACGAGTTTGACTTCGCGGTTGCGTAGCTTCTTCACTTCCGTTCCTAAGATGCAGGTTGGAACTTTTCTTATGGTTGCTTCGCGTTCCACTTCGGCCTCTTCGAGGATATTCGGCGCTACCACTTCAGCAGACTCATGTAGACATTTTCGGAGATGTGAAACGTGAAAAACGTTGTGGACTCCAGCCAACTTCTCGGGTAGCTCTAATCTATAGGCCATTTTCCCAATTTTCTCGATGATAGGGAATGGCCCTACGAACCTTGGTGCCAGTTTTCCTGTGGTTCCAAAACGAACAACGTTCCTTAGCGGTGATACCTTGAGAAAAACTCTGTCTCCAACCTCAAATTCAAGGTCGGTCCTTCTCTTGTCGGCATAGGACTTTTGTCTGTCTTGGGCCGTCTTCATCCTTGTTCGTATTAAGTCTACTTTCTCTGAAGTCTCTCGGATCATATCTGGTCCATGTATGAGCTTATCAGTAGACTCCCACCAATAAGTGGGTGATCGGCACGGTCTTCCATATAAAGCTTCGAAGGGCGCCATTCCGATGGTTGCTTGATAGCTGTTGTTGTAGGCAAATTCCACCAAAGGAAGGTGGTCTTCCCATGTCCCTCCGAAGTCAAGGACGCATAGTCTTAGGAGGTCTTCCAAAACTCTGTTCACTCTCTCTGTTTGGCCGTCGGTTTGGGGATGATAGGCTGTGCTCAAGCATAACTGCGTTCCTACTGCTTCTTGCAGACTCCGCCAAAACTCACTGGTGAAGATGGGGTCTCGGTCACTAACAATGCTAGATGGTATTCCATGGAGTCGAACGATTTCCTTGAGGTAAAGTGATGCTAGGGATGAGGCAGTTCTTTTACTTTTGACAGGTAAAAAGTGGGCGCTTTTAGTAAGCCTATCCACTATTACCCAAATGTTAGTGTTGCCTCTCCTAGACCTAGGCAGCCCATCGATGAAGTCCATTGAGATGCTATCCCACTTCCACTGCGGGACCTCCAGAGGATGTAGCAGTCCGCCAGGCTTTTTCCGTTCCGCCTTAACCTGTTGGCACACCATACACTTAGAAACGAATTCTGCCACGTCCTTTTTCATGCCGTTCCAGAAGAAAGTTCTTTTTATATCTTTGTACATTTTATCTCCGCCTGGGTGTATCGTCATCTTGGAGTGATGTGCTTCCTCGAGAACCTTCTTTACTAAATCTTTTGTTTGTGGGACGCATAGTCTTCCATCTCGCCTTAGTAAACCCTTATCGTCAATGGAGTATCTGTTGAGGTGACTTGAAGTCTCACCCCTAATTAGCCTATCAATCATTTCCACAAGTTGAGGGTCTTCGCGTTGTGCTGTCCCTACTGAATCCACTAAAGTTGGGCACACTTCGAGAGATGCAAGCAAGCCTGGTACGAAATCGGTGGAAGGCCTAAAGTCGAAGCTGGCTATAAACTCTAGGCTTTGTCTTTCAACAAACAACGGGCTTAGGGTCAATTTCTTTCGGCTCAACGCGTCTGCCACTACGTTGCCTTTGCCGGGAGTGTAGGAGATTTCAAAATCGTACGAGGCAAGAAACTCCATCCATCTTTGTTGCCTCAAGTTAAGATCTTTCTGCGAGAAAAGATATTTCAACGATTTATGGTCAGTGTAAAGTTCGAACTTCTCACCTAGGAGATAGTGTCGCCAAGACTTGAGTGCAAAGACGATGGCGGCTAACTCAAGATCGTGGGTTGGGTAGTTCTTTTCGTGCACTTTCAACTGCCTCCCGCCATAAGCTACTACCCTTCCTTCTTGCATTAAGACGACGCCTAGCCCTGTCCCACACGCATCCGTATAAACGGTGAACATCTTGCTCCCATCTGGCAGCGTCAAAACTGGGGCTGTTGTGAGAGCCCTTTTCAGTCGTTGGAAAGCAAACACGCAATCCAAATCCCAATTGAACACTAGATTCTTCTTAGTCAATTTCGTGAGCGGAGCAGAGATTTTCGCAAAATCCCTTATAAACTTTCGATAGAAACCTGCTAGTCCTAGAAAGCTTTGGACCTCAGTCGCATTCCTTGGTGTCTTCCAATCCTGCACCGCCACTACCTTCGCAGGGTCCACTGCTAACCCTTGTTTGGATACTATGTGCCCAAGGAACCTCACCTCTTCTCTCCAAAAGTGGCATTTGGAGAACTTGGCTTTTAGTTGATGGACTCGCAAAGTTTCCATGATTGCCCTTAAGTGCTGAGCATGTTCCTATTCACTCTTTGAGAAGATAAGGATATCCTCTACGAAGACCACTACGAATTTGTTGAGGAAATCTCTAAATACCCTACTCATCAGGTCCACGAAGTAAGCAGGTGCATTTGTCAAGCCGAAAGGCATGACAAGCCATTCAAAGAAGCCGTCTGGGGTTTTGAATGCCGTTTTATCGATGCTATCTTCAGCCACCCTTAGCTGATGAAAACCGGTTGCTAAATCGAGTTGGGAGAAAACAGACGCTCCTACAAGCTGGTCAAACAAATCGTCAATTCTAGGGAGAGGGTGCCTATTCTTTTTCGTTAGCTTGTTGAGCTCCCTATAGTCAACACATAGACGGAGTGAACCATTCGCCTTTGTAGCGAACACCACTGGAGCGCCCCATTCTGAAATGCTCCTCCTAATGAACCCCTTTTCTAGAAGCTCTTTAATCTGTTTACTGAGCTCTTTCCTTTCTCGTGGAGCCATGTGTCTAACGGGCAACGCAACGGGCTTTGCATTATCTACGAGATATATGCGGAAGTCTATTTCCCGCTTCGGAGGCAAGCCCTTCACCTCTTCAAAGACATCCGGATATTCCCGGACCACTCTAACTGATTGCAAATTTTCAACAGAGGCATCTAGTGATTCAAGATAACTAAGCATAACCGCATACGAGGGATTACAAGAAATTTCCAAAGTATTACCGAGCTGGGTTAGGAGCCTAACAACCCTTTTCTCACAATCAAGGATGGCCCCATTACTGGATAGCCAATCCATACCCAAAATCAAACCATAACCCGAAAAGCCCAAAACAAAGGCACTACATTGAAATTCTACACTTAGAATAGAGATTTTCAATCCCAAACAGATCATAGACAAATGAGCTGGGCCCCCAGTTGGGTTTGAAACAATTAAGGGGTCCTCTACCATACTAGTTTTTAGGTGCAGAGATTCTACTAAAGCAGACGAGATAAAGGAGTGTGATGCGCCAGAATCAAATAAAGTGCGAACGGGGTGATCATAAAGATAAACTACACTTTCTACAAAAGTATTTATACCTCGCTGTTGCAGAGGTGGCGCTTCCTGAACATGAACCTGTGCCCCTGGGGTGGATCCAGCCCTCTGCCCCTGTCCTCGTTTCTTTGGGCTGTCCTTAGCCCTGTGGCCTGTCTCACCGCAAGAAAAGCACCCACCATTCTCCTTGGCCTTCTTTTTCCGGCAGTCCTTTACTAAGTGCCCCACTTTGCCATAGAAATTACACTTCCTCTTCTCTTTGTTGCCTTTCTCGCCTTTCTTAAAGTCCGTCTTCTTAGGCTGCAAACCCTCTTTCTTCCCTTGAGAGCTTTCTGCCTTTGTCTCCTTCTTGCCCTTATCCTCTTCATTCAGCAATGCCATTTGCACCAATCTTTCATACGTGGCTCCCATGGGTATATGGGTCATGGCCAAACTGTGTAATGGCTCATTCAACCCTTTGACGAAACGGAGAGCCTTCTTGTGCGGGGTATTGACTAGGTCAAGCCCAAACCTAGCCAGCTCATCGAACTGATTCACATACTCTCTGACTGTCTTGTCCCCTTGCTTAAGAAATAAGAATTTTTCCAACTGCAAACTTCTTTCCGCATCTGAGAGAAATTTAGTCTCAAACCTTGCCCTAAAGTCCTCCCATGTCTCCACTGGTCTTTCAGCATTAGTGACTTCCCACCAGTAGGAAGCCTCGCCCTTCAATAGCCATACTGCCAATTGTACTTTTTGTCTATCTTCTACTTCAAAGATGATGAATAGGTCCTCCGTTTCTTTCAGCCAATTTCTAGCTGCCACGAAGGACTCAGTTCCATGGAAATCCTTTCCTCCCATAGCTTTAAAATCTTTACAAATCTTAGCAAACGTGTTTCCCCGAGGAGGAGGTGGAGGAAAAGGTGCCGCTGCAGCTGGATGATTTCCTACAGCTGGAGGAGGAGGAACGGTAGGACCTGGCTGAGTGGCCCTTGCTTCTAAGAACCGTCTAAACCAACCAGGTATTAGCACCCCTTCTGGCAAGTTAAGATCTTCGGACATGCTGAAACAAAAAGGATAGATTCAGAACGAAGGATAAGAGATAGTACCTATGGCTTTGGGGAGTGGACTTTGCCTTTTTAAAATAAAATAATATTTTTCTTTTAAAAATGCTTCTTTAAATTTCCTTTTTGAAAATAATTTTTCAAAACTTTTTATCTTATCTGGTAAACCTATGCTCTGATACCAAGTGAAACACCCCACCTCCGTTAGGGTCACTCTCAAAGGGAATGCCCTAATTTTGGTGGAGGTTTATAAGTATAAGTCACAGATATACAAGACAGATATAAGAACACATATTTGTAAACAGCGGAAAAACAACAACTTTTATTTCATAAAAGCAAATACGTGCTACAACAATATCACCATAATTGTCTTACATCTTTTCCAAAAACATAACATAACACTTTCATAATCTGTCTTGATTACATTACTTAAAGAAGCATAAATAAAACATAGATAAACTGCAAAAGCCCCCATAGTGGTTTTCCAAAGCCATAGTTCAAAATGAAAAGCTCCAAGCAATACATTTCTCTTCTTCAAGCTGGATGTTAAGGTTGGTCAAGCTGCTGTGTTCCCTCCCTGTGGACCTGGGGGGGAAACGGAAGAAAAGAAGACGAAAGAAAAGTAGAGTCAGACATAAAGCCTGAGTAAGTCTAGTACTATTCTGTCTATGAATAAAGAACTGGGTGTGATAAGTATAAACAAGAAGTGGGCAAGCACTATAAACTTGGTTAAGTTGTCTAGGGTTGAATATACTATCGTACCCCATGTTAATCTCTGAACCAATATAAACTAGTTTCCAACTGGCACCCCATAATCAGGGTGATGTGATCCATTCTATGATGAACGGCTCCTACTCGCATAGTTACATGTGTCTTACGGCCCCCGATGTTGTAGTTACCTATGCTGGTCCCACCATGGGGTGTATCAAGTCCTATGGTGGCGGCCCGACACAATCCTAGAATGCACAGGTATGCTACTGGTGTCCAGTGCCTTATTTTTCTACGCCGGAGTGTGTGCACGCCCGAACCCCGTTAGAACCTACACTGCTACACCACCGCCGTCGATTTGACCTCTTACAATCAGCCCAGTAATCGTGCCCCACCCTGCCTAGTTTCAGGGTATCCTGATACACCTTCTAGGGTTACTGCTGAAAAGGGTCCCCCGTTACTAGGTTTTCTATCTCTAGCCAACATGCTAAGTTGGTTAAGTGTTTTCTAACCTAACCCCCACCAGTCCGTTTAGTTTAGCATGTTCTATTTTGATTAAGTCTTTAGTTTACTTAATCCTAACAATCCTGACTCAGCCTTAATTGTCTTATTAAAGCCTTGACCTCTCACATTAGACAGGTATTGTTGTGGCTGCCTGTTGCCGGTTGGTTCCGGGCAGTCTTACGCCACAACTCAGTCTAACCTCGGGTCCTTATTGGGCTCCATGTTTAACCTCCCACATTGGATAGGTATTGTTGTGACTACTGGACAGCCGGGCAGTTCCGGGCAGGTTTACATCACAACTCAATCCAACCTCGGGTTAAACACATCGTATGTTCTACATTTACATATTTTGTCTTTCTTCTTTATTTTCTTATATGTAAATATTTGCGGCCCATTATTAAGTTAATGGTGTAAAGGTTACACCAATCATGGGCCCAACCCATACCTGAATTTGGGCCCTTCTACTTTATATTTTCATTTATTAATAAATTTAACCCAACGTTATTTTCCCCCGTTTAATACGTTCGTTTATCATAATATATGTTGGGCTTAGGCTTTTAAGCCCAACTTAGCCATGAGAAGGAGGGGAGGCTTAAAGCGTGATTACATACACAAGAAGGGGAATGTGAGCGCATGAACTTGCAACATACCGTTGGAACTACAAAATAGAAACTGATGTACTTGCATAGTAGTAATGTATACTTTGGTCATAAAGCATAAGTGACATGAATCAAAGCATGTAAACTTGTAGTTGAGATAAGAATATCACTATTGACACATAGGCTTAACTACAACATAAACCTATATTTTTATTCAGGCATAATGTCAAACATAAGCAAATCATGTTCATAAGATTACTACATGCTTACAAAGGTGTTTACTTTTGTTACTAACACAAAAGTATAATTCAAACTAATCATGATTTTAAATCTATTCACATGGCATAAATATTTCTAACATGAAATCATGATTTTTACTTTAGTCTTGCAAAAGGGGTTTTTGAATCTAACCTAGCTATGTACCACATATGTCATCATATAATTCTTGTTAACAATATGGATTTCAATTATGCAAAATATCAATCATAGCCTAATCATATTCATAAGTTTGCAAATAGGTTTTCTAGTACAAAAGCATGGCTTAATACATGATGCCCAATTTTCAACATAATTTCATATGGATTATGATAACCCAAACTTATTCCAATTACTTCACAAAAATGATGTTTGTATAAAAATACACATTATGATGGCATAGTAGCAAAACCCCAAACTTGCATGAATTTCAATTAATCAATTACATACATGTAGCTTCAACATGGATTACATAATTTGCGAATATTCCAAACGTATACTTGCATAAAACTACCGCATGTAGTTTTTCATAATTGAATAACATAATTCGAGAATATCCAAACGTATACAATATTCCAAATCGATAGTAACGCACAAATATGAATTACTTTATTGCCACAAATCAAGTATACAAACCAACACAATTATTTGTTCATACCAAAATAATACTCTACTTACAATTGTATGGCGAACTCTCCAATTTAGGGTTTTGGAGATGCGATTCCTTGTTGATTTGATTTGTTTAGGTTGCTTTATGCTTTAGAATTTGCCTCCTAATCCTCTCTCCAATTGGTGGCTACTCCAAGTCGTTCCTCAGCAACATGGCGGCTTTGTTCTTATTTTTGAATGAATAGATTAGGGTTAGTCTAGGGTTGTTTTTATAGGGTTTAGGAACTGATTAGGACCATTGATGTTGCTTGGATTGATCGTAGCCATTCATTCGAAAGAGGGGCCAATTAGAGCCTGCCACCTAGCCCTAATGACAAAGCAGACCACAGAAAATCGACCAACATAGAATAGGCCTGCCAGGTTGGACTGGGTTCGACCTGGCTCTGGACCAGGTCGACATGCCTGTCGACAGCCCTGTCGACCTGGCTAGACCAGGTCGACAGCCCAGTCGACCTGGGTGTCTTAGGCGGGAGTTTTCCCGCCTTGGCCAATTGGGCCCGGTTTTAATTTTAAACTGTTTTATTCTGTTCGAATTTTAAACTTAATTCAGAAACTTCCGAAGGCCATATCATCTTCATACGGACTCCGTTTTTCGAAAACTCGGACTCTATTTCGCGTATTTTTTCGAGACGAACGCAATGGCGTATCCCGTTTCCCTTAGTTCTTTGATTTCAAATTAATTATACTTTAATTTGTTAATTTCACAGTTATAGAGTTTGCGGGGTGTTACAGCACCCGAGTTTGCAAGTGAAACAAACTACGAGTCATTCATGGGACTGGTATGAGAAATCTACTTAACTTATATTATAATAAGGCCAATCACGAGACCATGCCGCTAACGCGGAATGGGTTTACTCCATTGGATTGCCAGTGCTCAAAAAAAGTAAATCATTTAAACATCGCAAAGCTTTTTATAAAAATGAAGCCATTATAAGACTCAGGTCCCATCACACAATGCAATGCAAGCCAGAGGATAGAGTTTAATCTTATAATAGCCAAAATATGCTTGATACGTATAAAATAAAAGCATTTGATATTATTACTAGTGCTCATATGTTTCAAAAACAATTTCAATCATAAGTATCAATCATAGATGGCATTAATGCCCCATACCACCATGTCGCCATATATAGGTCTACAATCAAAACCGCACGAAGTCGAATTTGGAAATTGGATTTCCATCATGAACCAATGCAAGGGATCGTCCTTACCTAATTCGAGATGCTCTAGCCCGCCCCTCAGGCAAGCGTGCAGGCAAGCCTTGGATCGACAGGGCCGGTCCACACGGAGTGGATTAAAATGCCTGAACAGTGCATTTCCCCGCCCTATGGAGCGTCAACTGGTCATATCCCGACCAAACCATCGGCCCCGGAACGAGCGATATAACCAAGGCGCCTCGCTATCCACCATCCACATAAGTAAAATATCAGGGCTTGCAAAAAGCTGACACCATTTCTAGCTAGAAGGAAACGCATGTCCTCCCTGATGTCCTCTCCCGTTTCTGGCTCATACCGGGGTGTGAGACCCGCGAATCAAAGCCATACACAAAGCTATGCTATTTAAGGCTGTGCTTGGATCACCAACCACATGGCTTTGCTTTTCAACAAAAGCGTTGATCACTGCATCTCAACATGCCACACAGGCAATTCATGCCATGCAACTGACGTATATCAATCACACATAATGAAATCCAATGTCAGACACACAGTCCATTTACAAGTCCGTTCTGGGTCTGAACGAAACCGGAGGCACCTTATTCCTCGTCCCATATGTCCAATACAGGGGAGAGGTCCTCGCACATCCGAACGATCAACAAGTACGTCTGGACAACCACCACTATAACCCCTTCAGGGCAGCAACTCCTATCAAAGGCATCAGTAGCCATCCATTCGATATGAAGATCATCGGTCTTGCACCATCTTCATATCTTCGACTTCTAATTGTCGACCAATTATTTGAAATGAGATTTAATTCAGCCTTTTCAAATAATTCATGTATAATCAGAATTCAAATCAATTCATTTCCATAGTTAAATTGTTTGACATCCATAATTCATTTCATTAATGTAATTTTCACGTCAAACACATTCAAACATCAAATATCCAATAAATCGAGTAAATTCGGTTTATTTCCATTCCATATCATTCATAATATTTTATAACGATTTATTGCTATTTTTATTCATTTAAAAATAGCAAATTTATTCAAATGACGCTTCAGGCCATAACGCGGCCATGGCGCTGTTTTTCCCCAGATTTGATTTACGCATATATGAAAATATGTAACAACCCGTAAAATGCGAGCCAGTTTGAAATTTTTATTTAGGCGATTATAGAGAATTTTGAATATTTAAAATAGATTATTTTAAAAAATATCGTCGAGAAATTCATTTTGAATATATATAGAACGTATATATTATACGCGTCGTCGTTAGAATATAAAATAATTATATATAATTATAAAAGGAATTGAAAATGGCGCGGTAGTTCGAAAATTCGATTTCTAATTTCAAATGAATATACAGAATTCAATATAAGTCAGAATTGAACGAAACAAGAAATATTTGAATCTGTATAACTATATCTTTGTAACGAAGTTAGCAAACTGAGATTTCATCTTAGAAACGATAAGATACGTCCAGTTGAAAATTCATAATAGTCGCTATGGAATTTTTATATATTTTATATAATATATAGCCCTTAAAAATAGCCGTTTTGCAAACGACCTCGGATTTCGACGAAACCAGTTTTGTTGGGTCCGTGATGTCAAGTTATTGCTAAGTTTCAAATTTCATAATTTTTCGAATCAATATGTGAGCGTGGCAAAGGAAAACGCGTTTGACCAGTTTCAGTTGATTTTAATCGACTGGAAATTGGCCATTTTTCAAACGGTCTCAGAATTCGATGAAACTAGTTTTGTTAGGACCGTATCGTCAATACGAAGCTAGAAAATATTTTTCTAGAATTTTTCTAGTTAATATTTGACCCCGGTAATTTGAAATGTACGTTTAAAATTCAATATAGTGATTTAAATGTAAATTCAATTGTAACTGATTGTAACGATCAATTCAGCTTACGATACATATCCCATTGTGTTCGGTATGGGGGTAATTAGCTAGGGGCGGCAGTCGTTGGGTCTCGGTTGGAGTTCGTATGCAAACACACTTTTCTTTTAAATTAAATAATATTTAAAATATAATATATATATATATATATATATCCCTTTTGACATAACCCTGGTCAAACTTCAAAACCGCGGTCAACTTCCCAAACGCGCCTCCAACCCTCTCAGAAACCGACGATGATATTCTTCCAGATCTTCCTCCTCCAAATTCGATCAATCCAAGCCCCAAATCCCACAAACTCCTAACATGAAGTCGTTGGCCTCTCCAAGGGCTCCCTCTTCCACGGTCGAGATCTGAAACAGGTGCCTGTTGAAGCCACACCTTCACCTCGAAGTCACCGGCGTCATGTGGAATTGCAGCGTGGCGAGGAGATGCGAGTTAGAAAAAGAGGGGTGGTTTGGGTAGCACTCGCGAAGCTCTGTGGCATGGGGACCTCCGATCTGAGGCGCGGTGATTGAAGCGGCGGCGGGCTGAAGCCCTATGGCCGGAGTAAAAGGGTTCGACGTCGTAATGTACCTGAAGCGTGAAAACCGTGAGCTTTCTCTCTGTTTTAATTTAATTATATTACATTGTTTTAAATTTGAAATTCTAATTTTAAAAGCATTTAAAACTGTTTTTTTTTAAAAAGGGTTTTAAAAACAGATTTTGTTTCAAGATTTTAAATAGAAAAAGATTTGAATTTTAAAACAGAATTTTTAAGAGAAAATAAAAACTGATTGATTTTTAGATTTAAAAACTAACTTCTGATTTGAAAAGAATTTTAAAAACTGTTTCTTTGTTTTAGAATTAAAAACTGATTTTTTTTTAAAAAAGTTATAAAAACTGTTTTTTTTAGGAAAAAAAAAACACTGATTTGTTAAAGTTTTAAAAACTGATTTGTTAAAGTTTTAAAAACTGATTTGATAATGATATAAAAACTGTTTTTTTTAAGGGATGTAAAAGCTGTTTTTTTTAAAACTGCATAAACAGATTTAAAAAGAATTATAAACTGATTCTTTTTAAATGATTAAGGATTTTAAAAACTGGATTTTTTTAAATGATTTAAAAACTTTAAATAGAAAAAGGTTAAAACATTAAATAGAAAAAGGTTAAAACTTTAAATAGAAAATATAAATTTGAAATGATTTTTAAATATAAAAATTAGCATTGTTGAAAATATATCTATATCACAAAGTTTTGAATATGTGTATATCACAAGGTTTTGAAAATGTAGGAAATGATTATTCGATAATTAAAAATATGATTTTTATATATAGAACTTCGAAATAAAAATTCGATTTCTTATATATTGAATAGCGAGGTAAAAATGTGATTTTTACATATGTAGTGAAAGCGGACAACGAAGATGACAAAAAGGCGAAACGACGAAGACTTCTGCAAATGAAGTGCCGTGGAGCTAGGATAGCTATCGGTGAGAACTTCTCACTCAAATTCTACTTTTCTAGTTATATATATATACTAGGATGCAGACGGTGTTTAGTAGCACCCGACACAATCGTCCACAGACCATGGACTTGTTTGTTTGGCTGTTTGGTGATTGATTGCGATACTGGTTTGAATGTGGTTTGTGGTGTGAAAAATCGAATCGATAAATTGGTTAGGATTAGACGTGCGCCGTTATAAGGCGAAGGAGTAAGGCTAGGTTAGACTCTTACTCCAAATTTTGTGGTTTGCATAACGAATTGATTTGATTGATGTGTGAATGGCGTGGGCCTTCACTAGACCGGGGGTAAGGCTAGGCCTTGTCCCGTTTCTAGTATCGTGCCGTTATGCCACCGAAATTTTCTAAAATATGTTAGAAAATAAAAATATCATTTTATTGTGTAAATGAATTGAATAGAAATTCATAGGTTGAAATAAAATGTTTTATCGTTAAAAATATAATTTTTAACGTGAATGTGAATAAATGAATAGTTATAAACAAATCGGCCGATTTGTTTGTATATACACTGATTTGACTGATATTGATTGGGTCGATAAATTTCACACATCGCCCAACTGCACAAATAAAATCTGTGTTTGATTGTTTGAAACCCCACACGGGTGTTGGGATGAAATTTGAAGTTCACTCATCCTGATTGAGTAAATATGTCGATCGATTGATTGACAGGCTGTTATAAGCGTTAGATATCTATATTTGATGCTTATACAGTGTAGTGCACTTTGGTTGATGGTTGATTATTTTTCAATGCTATTATACATGTGTTGTATGAAAATCCATATAATTAACTTTATATGGTAATTGATTGGGCCTCATTCCAGTTTCGAAAAGAAATATTTGAAAAAGAAATATTTGAAAAAGAAATATTTGAAAAAGAATATTTGAAAATAGAAATTTATGAAGCCGTGTTGATTAGTTTGACGCCATTTTGACGTGAACGATATTTATATCGATTTTATTCATCTTAAAAATGAATATTGAAAAGTGATTTCGAAATCGAATATTTTGAATTGAATTGAAAACGATTTCGAAATGAATTGAATTGAAAACGATTTTTAAATGAATTGAATTGAAAACGATTTCGAAATGAAATGAATTGAAAACGAATTCAAATTGAATTGAAAACGAATGAATTGAATTGAAAACGATTTCGAAATGAATTGAATTGAAAACGATTTCGAAATGAATTGAATTGAAAACGATTTCAAAATGAATTGAATTGAAAACGAATTGAAATGAATTCAAATTGAATTGAAATTTGAATTGAATAGAAATGAATTTTGAAACGAATTTATAAAGAAGAATTCAATTTTGATTTGAATTGAAAAGGAAGTTGAAATTGCTTTTGAAACGAATTTAAAACTATTTATATAATTCGTTTTAAATAGAAATCGACGAAGTATATATTATATATATTATATATATAATATAATGGCCTGAATAGAATGCGCCGCGCAGCGGCAGTTCGTGAATTTCGACCATTTATTTCAAACGGACATTGCGGGAGATCCGACCGTCGGATTCTCCTAAAACCGGAACCGTTGGGTACGTATCGAAAAGATCTTTCTAATGAATGTTAGAAATTTGAAATCTAACGGTTGGATTTGGAGATACGTCCAAATCAAATTCGAAAAAGGTCACTGTAAGTGCAGTTCGATGGCCGTTAATGGAAATCGACTGTACGTGCCTTGATAAAATTATTAAAAATAGTAATAATTTGTGTAAAATCATAAGAAATGATTTGTGAAAGTTTGGGATGAAAAACTCCATATTTGAAAAGATAAAAATAGATTTTTATCGAAATGAACTAGTTTTGAACTAGAATTATAATTCTATTTATTTTTAAATAAATAAACTGAATTTGAAATGGTTTTGACAATAACCAAAATTTCCAATGATTGCATTGGAGTGGATTTGAATCGAAATTGTCTTCGGAATATTTCGATGTTGGAATTCGTGATATTACAGGTGTTGTTATGGAAATTTGAAAGATATATATTTGTATCGTTATTTCCAATACGACATTTGTTAGTCGTAGAATTCGATATTGAATATAAGCCGATATATTTTCTATTCAGAGCCTGGTATTGAATATCGAATGTGATTTGGGTTTGTCGTGAATGGTGTCTTCACTAACACTGTTCTTGAACCCAGTTGAGAAAAGATTAAATCTTTTTATTTAGATTTAATGAAGTGTACCAATTAAATGATATTTAATTGGAATTGAATTGGTATTGATTTTTGGGTTTATCGTGAATCGTGTTTTAAATGACACTGATTCTTTAACCCAGATAATGATTAAAACTAAGTGGAGTTTTAATGAATCTTTAATTAGATTGAAAAGATCGAGAATGGAGTATCACCAGTTTTGCTCCAGGCGATAGTTAAATCTTTAATTAGATTTGAACGTGAAATTTAGAAACTAACTGTCGGTTAGCCAAGCAGAATGGTTTTTTGGATATTGATCTGATGTTGGTTTCGGCCTTCGGGGTTAATATTTGGGGAATTATTCTCTTGATTAATTTAAGGTTAGTGACTAATGAATTGGAATGAGGCGTATGTTGTGTTTGTGTAACACTTATTTAAAATATACGCGAGTTATTCGGAAAGACCGGGTTTATCCCATTCTGAATAACTGATACGACGATAAGTCGAAGATGAAGACGATGGTCGAAGACCGGAGGTCTTCACGTCGTTTGGGTAATTACTGATGATCTTGATTGGGCTGTACACCCAAGAAGATGGAAACAGTTAGTGATCGTCCAGACGTACCTGGAGATCGATGGATATGCGGGGTACTAGGTGCCTCCGGTTTCGTTCAGACCTAGAACGGACTTGTAAATGGACTGTCTGTCTGACATTGGATTTTAGTCCGTGTGATTGATCTCTATTAAATATATATCTGTTTGGCGGCGGAGAATTTATTCTCTTGCTTAACGCCCTTCTCTGAGACGTACGAGCTCAGGGGTTATATATTGATGGATATCAAACGCATGGAGTGAATTGCCTGTGTGGCATGCCTAAGTGGCAATTGATCGAGGCTTCTGTTGAAAAGCAAAGTCTTGTGGTGATGATCAAAGCACGGCCTTTGTGGCGTAGCTTTGTGTAACGTTTACTTCGCGAGTTTCACACCCGGTATGAACCAAAAAGGGAGACGGACCTCAGGGAGGGCATGTGTTTCCTTCTAGATAAAAAGTGGCGTTAGTGGTTTTACACGCCCTGACGAGTTTGACTTATGTGGTTGTTGCTGTTGCGAGGCGCCTCGGATTGATCGGTCGTTCTCGAACCGATGGAGTCATTTGGTTGGCTCATTTACGCCCCAAAGGGCGGGGAAACGTAGTGTTCAGGGTTTAAGTTTAAACCACATCGGTGGACCGGCCCTGTCGCTCCAAGGGACGATGCGTTCTGTTCCTGAGACATGGGCTAGATTGTCTCGAATCGGTAGAGGACTATCTTTTGCCTCGGTTCATAGACGGAAATCCAATTTCCAAATACGTGACTTTGCGGTTTTAGTTGTAATCCTATATATGGCGACATAGTGGGATGGGGCGCTTATGCCGCCTATGATTGATACTTATGATTTGAAGTTGTTTATACACTATGCACTTATAATAGTATCAAACGATTTGTTTTAACCGTATCAAGCATTCTTTTGCTGTTATAAGGGAAAACCCTATCCTCGGCTGCGTTGCATTGTGTGATGGGACCTGGGTCTTATAACAGCTTCATTTTTCTTTATTTAGCATTGCGCTGTTTGTTTATGCACTGATATTCTTGGGAGGAAACCCGTTCCGTGTTATACGGCGTGGTCCCTTGATTTACCTAAGTTTAAAAATAAAGGTTAACTGTTTTAGTTCTCACACCAGTCACATGACTGACCTGGAGTTTATTGTTTTAACCTATTTTGACACGGCCAGCTAGTAGTTTTGGTTTTGCAGATTTATATTCACAGGAACCTGGTTTACAGCTGGAACGATATCCGGAAAGCTTTGTATCCGTATATCTCCTTCTAGTTGTATATTGTATTATTTTCCGCTGCGATGTATTTAAATGTAATTTAAATCTCTGATATCTCTGTGTAATATTCATTTTTACTCTGTATATTCTTGCAATCTGATGCATTGTTGTAATATACAATGAAGTGTTCTTTGATATGTGTTCTGTTGTGGCTTGTTCTCGAACTATCCGACGCTTTCCTTTACGGGGAAGTTGCGGGTCTTTACACGTGGTATTAGAGCTTTGGTTTACAGAGCTCGAGAACAAGACACATTAGAACCATACGAAAGAATTCATCAGATATTGGATTACAATATCCAATTAGAATTACTCGTTAGAGATAGGATCAGTAGTATCCTAGAACGAGTGTGAAGAGTATATTTTTCAATTGAAAACAATTTTTGTTTTGAAAATTTAAACCATTTTAAACGTATTTGATTATTTATTTATGTTGAATATGGACAATCGAGTATATATAGATTTCGCGTATACGCGTCATGAACGTATATTCGAAGTTTTAATATACTGGGTAGATATAGAATCACATTCTAGACACCCGGAGATGGTTCTGATGATTGATATATCATCATCAGAATTTATGTTCGTGTTTCGAAGGTGGGATATCTATATATTTCCATTAGGCTGGTGTGAGAACCAAAATTAGATAGGGCTTATTGTTGTGATTTGGCATCAAAAACATGATTTTTTGTGTATGTATCAAAATTATGAATTTGAAACTCTAATTCACTAATTGATTGATGTTTGTGTTGTTTGTTCATTTGTTTGCTAATTTTGAACCATTTAGCCTAATTGAATCAAATATTGAATTGTATCGAAAATTAGTCGCATTTGCTTGCATATACATGTATCATTGAACAGGTCATAGCAAGGAGGCTAGAGCAGAGAATAAAATTTGTTTGCCCGACAAATAGGTACATGTTTACTACATAATTTCCTGTTTTGTTTGGGTGATGATGATTTTGTGAGCCTATTGGCTAGCCGCTTGGCTTTTTCTTTTTCTTTTTGAGATCTGAAGGACCGGGGAAGCTATTTGAAATTCCCCGATGCTCCCATTGCAGGGGAGGTTATGGCGAAATTTTTCGAAAATTTAGGGTGTTAGCCAAATTTTTGAAGTTTTGAAAATTCTCAGAAACTAAAGAGTTGGAGAATGGAAGCCTGATCGAGCGTAGAGTTGATTAATCAAACCACTTTCGACTTTGTTCCTTTTCGGGGATGAAAAGTTTTAAGTGGGGGAGATTGTAACAACCCGTAAAATGCGAGCCAGTTTGAAATTTTTATTTTGGCGATTATAGCGAATTTTGAATATTTAAAATAGATTATTTTAAAAAATATCGTCGAGAAATTCATTTTGAATATATATAGAACGTATATATTATACGCGTCGTCATTAGAATATATAATAATTATATATAATTATAAAAGGAATTGAAAATGGCGCGGTAGTTCGAAAATTCGATTTCTAATTTCAAATGAATATACAGAATTCAATATAAGTCAGAATTGAACGAAACAAGAAATATTTGAATCTGTATAACTATATCTTTGTAACGAAGTTAGCAAACTGAGATTTCATCTTAGAAATGATAAGATACGTCCAGTAGAAAATTCAGAATAGTCGCTATGGAATTTATATATATTTTATATAATATATAGCCCTTAAAAATAGCCGTTTTGCAAACGACCTCGGATTTCGACGAAACCAGTTTTGTTGGGTCCGTGATGTCAAGTTATTGCTAAGTTTCAAATTTCATAATTTTTCGAATCAATATGTGAGCGTGGCAAAGGAAAACGCGTTTGACCAGTTTCAGTTGATTTTAATCGACTGGAAATTGGCCATTTTTCAAACGGTCTCAGAATTCGACGAAACTAGTTTTGTTAGGACCGTATCGTCAATACGAAGCTAGAAAATATTTTTCTAGAATTTTTCTAGTTAATATTTGACCCCGGTAATTTGAAATGTACGTTTAAAATTCAATATAGTGATTTAAATGTAAATTCAAATGTAACTGATTGTAACGATCAATTCAGCTTACGATACATATCCCATTGTGTTCGGTATGGGGGTAATTAGCTAGGGGCGGCAGTCATTGGGTCTCGGTTGGAGTTCGTATGCAAACACACTTTTCTTTTGAATTAAATAATATTTAAAATATAATATATATATATATATCCCTTTTGACCTAACCCTGGTCAAACTTCAAAACCGCGGTCAACTTCCCAAACGCGCCTCCAACCCTCTCAGAAACCGACGATGATATTCTTCCAGATCTTCCTCCTCCAAATTCGATCAATCCAAGCCCCAAATCACACAAACTCCTAACATGAAGTCGTTGGCCTCTCCAAGGGCTCCCTCTTCCACGGTCGAGATCTGAAACAGGTGCCTGGTGAAGCCACACCTTCACCTCGAAGTCACCGGCGTCATGTGGAATTGCAGCGTGGCGAGGAGATGCGAGTTAGAAAAAGAGGGGTGGTTTGGGTAGCACTCGCGAAGCTCTGTGGCGTGGGGACCTCCGATCTGAGGCGCGGTGATTGAAGCGGCGGCGGGCTGAAGCCCTATGGCCGGAGTAAAAGGGTTCGACGTCGTAATGTACCTGAAGCGTGAAAACCGTGAGCTTTCTCTCTGTTTTAATTTAATTATATTACATTGTTTTAAATTTGAAATTCTAATTTTAAAAGCATTTAAAACTGTTTTTTTTAAAAAAGGGTTTTAAAAACAGATTTTGTTTTAAGATTTTAAATAGAAAAAGATTTGAATTTTAAAACAGAATTTTTAAGAGAAAATAAAAACTGATTGATTTTTAGATTTAAAAACTAACTTCTGATTTGAAAAGAATTTTAAAAACTGTTTCTTTGTTTTAGAATTAAAAACTGAATTTTTTTTTAAAAAAAAGTTATAAAAACTGATTTTTTTAGGAAAAAAAAAACACTGATTTGTTAAAGTTTTAAAAACTGATTTGTTAAAGTTTTAAAAACTGATTTGATAATGATATAAAAACTGTTTTTTTTAAGGGATGTAAAAGCTGTTTTTTTTAAAACTGCATAAACAGATTTAAAAAGAATTATAAACTGATTCTTTTTAAATGATTAAGGATTTTAAAAACTGGATTTTTTTAAATGATTTAAAAACTTTATATAGAAAAAGGTTAAAACTTTAAATAGAAAAAGGTTAAAACTTTAAATAGAAAATATAAATTTGAAATGATTTTTAAATATAAAAATTAGCATTGTTGAAAATATACCTATATCACAAAGTTTTGAATATGTGTATATCACAAGGTTTTGAAAATGTAGGTAATGATTATTCGATAATTAAAAATATGATTTTTATATATAGAACTTCGAAATAAAAATTCGATTTCTTATATATTGAATAGCGAGGTAAAAATGTGATTTTTACATATGTAGTGAAAGCGGACAACGAAGATGACAAAAAGGCGAAACGATGAAGACTTCTGCAAATGAAGTGCCGTGGAGCTAGGATAGCTATCGGTGAGAACTTCTCACTCAAATTCTACTTTTCTAGTTATATATATATACTAGGATGCAGACGGTGTTTAGTAGCACCCGACACAATCGTCCACAGACCATGGACTTGTTTGTTTGGCTGTTTGTTGATTGATTGCGATACTGGTTTGAATGTGGTTTGCGGTGTGAAAAATCGAATCGATAAATTGGTTAGGATTAGACGTGCGCCGTTATAAGGTGAAGGAGTAAGGCTAGGTTAGACTCTTACTCCAAATTTTGTGGTTTGCATAACGAATTGATTTGATTGATGTGTGAATGGCGTGGGCCTTCACTAGACCGGGGGTAAGGCTAGGCCTTGTCCCGTTTCTAGTATCGTGCCGTTATGCCACCGAAATTTTCTAAAATATGTTAGAAAATAAAAATATCATTTTATTGTGTAAATGAATTGAATAGAAATTCATAGGTTGAAATAAAATGTTTTATCGTTAAAAATATAATTTTTAACGTGAATGTGAATAAATGAATAGTTATAAACAAATCGGCCGATTTGTTTGTATATACACTGATTTGACTGATATTGATTGGGTCGATAAATTTCACACATCGCCCAACTGCACAAATAAAATCTGTGTTTGATTGTTTGAAACCCCACACGGGTGTTGGGATGAAATTTGAAGTTCACTCATCCTGATTGAGTAAATATGTCGATCGATTGATTGACAGGCTGTTATAAGCGTTAGATATCTATATTTGATGCTTATACAGTGTAGTGCACTTTGGTTGATGGTTGATTATTTTTCAATGCTATTATACATGTGTTGGATGAAAATCCATATAATTAACTTTATATGGTAATAGATTGGGCCTCATTCCAGTTTCGAAAAGAAATATTTGAAAAAGAAATATTTGAAAAAGAAATATTTGAAATAGAATATTTGAAAATAGAAATTTATGAAGCCGTGTTGATTAGTTTGACGCCATTTTGACGTGAACGATATTTATATCGATTTTATTCATCTTAAAAATGAATATTGAAAAGTGATTTCGAAATCGAATATTTTGAATTGAATTGAAAACGATTTCGAAATGAATTGAATTGAAAACGATTTTTAAATGAATTGAATTGAAAACGATTTCGAAATGAAATGAATTGAAAACGAATTCAAATTGAATTGAAAACGAATGAATTGAATTGAAAACGATTTCGAAATGAATTGAATTGAAAACGATTTCGAAATGAATTGAATTGAAAACGATTTCGAAATGAATTGAATTGAAAACGAATTGAAATGAATTCAAATTGAATTGAAATTTGAATTGAATAGAAATGAATTTTGAAACGAATTTATAAAGAAGAATTCAATTTTGATTTGAATTGAAAAGGAAGTTGAAATTGCTTTTGAAACGAATTTAAAACTATTTATATAATTCGTTTTAAATAGGAATCGACGAAGTATATATTATATATATTATATATATAATATAATGGCCTGAATAGAACGCGCCGCGCCGCGGCAGTTCGTGAATTTCGACCATTTATTTCAAACGGACATTGCGGGAGATCCGACCGTCGGATTCTCCTAAAACCGGAACCGTTGGGTTCGTATCGAAAAGAGCTTTCTAATGAATGTTAGAAATTTGAAATCTAACGGTTGGATTTGGAGATACGTCCAAATCAAATTCGAAAAAGGTCGTTGTAAGTGCAGTTCGATGGCCGTTAATGGAAATCGACTGTACGGGCCTTGATAAAATTATTAAAAATAGTAATAATTTGTGTTAAATCATAAGAAATGATTTGTGAAAGTTTGGGATGAAAAACTCCATATTTGAAAAGATAAAAATAGATTTTTATCGAAATGAACTAGTTTTGAACTAGAATTATAATTCTATTTATTTTTAAATAAATAAATTGAATTTGAAATGGTTTTGAAAATAACCAAAATTTCCAATGATTGCATTGGAGTGGATTTGAATCGAAATTGTCTTCGGAATATTTCGATGTTGGAATTCGTGATATTACAGGTGTTGTTATGGAAATTTGAAAGATATATATTTGTATCGTTATTTCCAATACGACATTTGTTAGTCGTAGATTTCGATATTGAATATAAGCCGATATATTTTCTATTCAGAGCCTGGTATTGAATATCGAATGTGATTTGGGTTTGTCGTGAATGGTGTCTTCACTAACACTGTTCTTGAACCCAGTTGAGAAAAGATTAAATCTTTTTATTTAGATTTAATGAAGTGTACCAATTAAATGATATTTAATTGGAATTGAATTGGTATTGATTTTTGGGTTTATCGTGAATCGTGTTTTAAATGACACTGATTCTTTAACCCATATAATGATTAAAACTAAGTGGAGTTTTAATGAATCTTTAATTAGATTGAAAAGATCGAGAATAGAGTATCACCAGTTTTGCTCCAGGCGATAGTTAAATCTTTAATTAGATTTGAACGTGAAATTTAGAAACTAACTATCGGTTAGCCAAGCAGAATGGTTTTCTGGATATTGATCTGATGTTGGTTTCGGCCTTCGGGGTTAATATTTGGGGAATTATTCTCTTGATTAATTTACGGTTAGTGACTAATGAATTGGAATGAGGCATATGTTGTGTTTGTGTAACACTTATTTAAAATATACGCGAGTTGTTCGGAAAGACCGGCTTTATCCCATTCTGAATAACTGATACGACGATAAGTCGAAGATGAAGACGATGGTCGAAGACCGGAGGTCTTCACGTCATTTGGGTAATTACTGATGATCTTGATTGGGCTGTACACCCAAGAAGATGGAAACAGTTAGTGATCGTCCAGACGTACTTGGAGATCGATGGATATGCGGGGTACTAGGTGCCTCCGGTTTCGTTCAGACCCAGAACGGACTTGTAAATGGACTGTGTGTCTGACATTGGATTTTAGTCCGTGTGATTGATCTCTATTAAATATTTATCTGTTTGGCGGCGGAGAATTTATTCTCTTGCTTAACGCCCTTCTCTGAGACGTACGAGCTCAGGGGTTATATATTGATGGATATCAAACGCATGGAGTGAATTGCCTGTGTGGCATGCCTAAGTGGCAATTGATCGAGGCTTCTGTTGAAAAGCAAAGTCTTGTGGTGATGATCAAAGCACGGCCTTTGTGGCGTAGCTTTGTGTAACGTTTACTTCGCGAGTTTCACACCCGGTATGAACCAAAAACGGGAGACGGACCTCAGGGAGGGCATGCGTTTCCTTCTAGATAAAAAGTGGCGTTAGTGGTTTTACACGCCCTGACGAGTTTGACTTATGTGGTTGTTGCTGTTGCGAGGCGCCTCGGATTGATCGGTCGTTCTCGAACCGATGGAGTCATTTGGTTGGCTCATTTACGCCCCAAAGGGCGGGGAAACGTAGTGTTCAGGGTTTAAGTTTAATCCACATCGGTGGACCGGCCCTGTCGCTCCAAGGGACGATGCGTTCTGTTCCTGAGACATGGGCTAGATTGTCTCGAATCGGTAGAGGACTATCTTTTGCCTCGGTTCATAGACGGAAATCCAATTTCCAAATACGTGACTTTGCGGTTTTAGTTGTAATCCTATATATGGCGACATAGTGGGATGGGGCGCTTATGCCGCCTATGATTGATACTTATGATTTGAAGTTGTTTATACACTATGCACTTATAATAGTATCAAACGATTTGTTTTAACCGTATCAAGCATTCTTTGGCTGTTATAAGGGAAAACCCTATCCTCGGCTGCGTTGCATTGTGTGATGGGACCTGGGTCTTATAACATCTTCATTTTTCTTTATTTAGCATTGCGCTGTTTGTTTATGCACTGGTATTCTTGGGAGGAAACCCGTTCCGTGTTATACGGCGTGGTCCCTTGATTTACCTAAGTTGAAAAATAAAGGTTAACTGTTTTAGTTCTCACACCAGTCACATGACTGACCTGGAGTTTATTGTTTTAACCTAAACTCTGGGTGCCCCTATTTTGACACGGGCAGCTAGTAGTTTTGGTTTTGCAGATTTATATTCACAGGAACCTGGTTTACAGCTGGAACGATATCTGGAAAGCTTTGTATCCGTATATCTCCTTCTAGTTGTATATTGTATTATTTTCTGCTACGATGTATTTAAATGTAATTTAAATCTCTGATATTTCTGTGTAATATTCATTTTTACTCTGTATATTCTTGCAATCTGATGCATTGTTGTAATATACAATGAAGTGTTCTTTGATATGTGTTCTGTTGTGGCTTGTTCTCGAACTATCCGACGCTTTCCTTTACGGGGAAGTTGCGGGTCTTTACAAAATCTAACCATTGGATTTTTACAAATTTTATACCATTGGAAAGATCTTTTCAAAATGGATCCAACGGTTCCAATTTTGGGAAAATCCGATGGTCGGATCTCCCGGTACAATCGTTTAAAGTTACGGTTTCAAAATACGAACTGCATTCCAAACCATTTTCATTTCATATATGCGGTAAAAATAATATTTTTACCCAACAAATATTTATTTCAACACATGACTATTTTTAACACTTCATATATATAATAAAAATGTGATTTTTATTATTAAAACAATTTATTTTAAACATGAATATTTTAGCGATTCATATATATAATAAAAATGCGATTTTTATTGTTAAAACAATTTATTTCAAACATGAATATTTTATATATTTCATATACATGATAAAAATGTGATTTTTATCTTTCAAACAAATTATTCGTCATATGAATATTTTTCCAACGCATGAATATATTTCAACACATGAATATTTTAGAAAATTTCGGCAGCATAACGGTAGGGGGTTTAAAACTGGCACCGTCTCGAGTACGGCTCCTCGCACTACCTTACGCCTCGTAGCGTTCCCTATGAGGCATATCCTTATAATCAAAATATTTTGATTCATTTTCATATCACAATGGATTTTTCCATAAACAATTCAAATTTTGTTTCAACCACAAACAATCGTTATCAACCATTCGCATTTATCAACCAAATTTCACATCAACCAAAATCCAAACAATCACAACCAATATATATCGTCCATGGTCTGTGGACGAGGGGAGTATATATATGTATGTATAGAAATATATTTCTATTTCATTTCAGTTTCATTTCAACTCCATTCAACGCACATATGGTTTCTACAACGCATATATAACGTATACATCGCACATATAATTTATACAATGCTTATACATGAGGTGTACAATGCTTATATAACTTATACATTGATTATATAATTTATACATCGCCATTCCATATCGTTTTGAATATAGAAATATCACTTTGGGTTCCATTCCTCCAAAAATTGTAGGAAGCTCCAAAAATTCTTCTGTCTCTTCTAGAATGTAGAAGACGTCCACATGTGTCCAATGTCTCTTGTTTCACTGAATTTCGACCACATAGCAAAAAGATATGATTTTTATTGTACGATCGTAATTCGTAGCGCTCTAAAGTGCTATAAACAGTTTAAATATTATACTGTCGTTACCTTCAGCAATGGTTCGAAACTAGGCCAGCCAAAATCCTCCAATCCGAATCACGAGACGTAGATCGGATATACCACCTCGAAGAGCTCCGAAATACGCACAGATGGGTGGTGGTCACGGTGAACTCGACGGTCGGAGGAAGGCTGGGAGGCACTGCGAAGTCGCGGTTTTTGAGGGCGTGGATCTCGATGATGGCGTGATGATAGAGGGCATGCTAGGTATGGATTTGAAGAGGGGAAGATGATCTTCAAAAAGTTATACTGGGGCGAGGGTTGGTTCGAAGAGGATTCGCCGGAAATCGATCGAAAACGATGGAACCACTTCCGTCGTCGAGAGAAGGTAACAAAGGGAGGGGGTGTTTCTAATTTTTTATTAAATTAAATAATGAAAGAAAAAATCCTATTCGCTGATATTTATATTATTTCAAAAATTATAGGTTTCTTCATACGAACTCCAATTCAAACCCAACGACTGCAGCCCCTAGCTAATTACCCTCATTCCGGACACAATGAATATGTTTTGTAGGCCCATTCGACTGTTTCAGCCAGTTATTCTTCAAATTAAAATATAAAACATTCAAATATGGATTTGAACATATATTTCAATTTGCCGGGGCCACATACTGACCCCAATAATTCTAGAAAAATAAATCTAGCTATGTTTAGATGATACGGTCCCAACAAAACTAGTTTTGTCAAATTTGGAGACCGTTTGAAAAATGGCCATTTTTTGGTCGATCCAAATTGACTGAAATTAACCAAACACATTTTCTTTTGCCACGCTCACATATTAATTCAAAAAATTATGTAATTTGGAACCTAGCAATAATTTGACATTCCGGATCCAACAAAAGTGGTTTTGTTGAAAACGGAGGTCGTTTGCAAAATGTCTATTTTTACGGGTTATATTAACTCCATAACGACCTTTCTGAAATTCATTTGGCAACAACTTTTGCTTCCCGCTATGAAATTTCGATTTTTTAGATTCATTAGAAAGATATTCATAAATAGATTTAAATATTTTTGGTTTCACTAAAATCCGTTTTATTTTGCATCCTGTACAGTCAGTCAAAGTTCGAATTCAGATTTTCAAACTGCCGCGCTATTTCAGGCCTGGTTTCATAATTAAAATAAATTATTTATTTTCCAACATCGATTCAAATGAATATATACGTTTTGATTCTCTTCAAAATAAATTTCTTTTTGTTATTATTTAAAATAATTCATTTTAAATATTCAAAATTCATTAAAATGGCCAAATTAAAAAATTTAAATTGGTTCTGATTTTCCGGGTTGTTACAGAAATCATCTTGAGAGAGCGTATTTTGAAATATAAATTATTTTTAAAGAGTAGCGCAGTGGGTGCATGGATTATTTTGAAATTAATTAATTTTGAAAATATAAATTATTTTGAAATATTCGTTTTGTCTTATATATTTGGAAATCAATAATTTTTTTAAATGATTTGAAATTTATTTTTATAAGAACCTGATATGATTATTTTTTTGATTTGAAAAGATTTTGTGTAACATTTGATTTAGCATTTGAAAATCTTGAATTCGCACAAAACTTGATTGAAAATTTGATAGAAATCATTTTTTGATTTTCCAATTATTGAATCGAAATTTATTTTCCAACTATTTGGAATATGATAAATGGTTTTTAAATTGTCTTAAAAACAAGGAGAGATTTCGACGACTTAAATCCAGATATTTTAATGGATTAAAAACAACAATGATACTTAATTTGAAAGTATTTGTAATTATTGTGCGAAACGATTTATAACTTCGGGAAATGAACTAATTTGATATGTTACCATGATGCAAGTAACCCATGACTAAAGACAGGTGTGATGTGGGTGTAAGCCCTTGATGATGGTCTGCTTGGAGGGGATACATCATTTATTGATATTGATACATATATGCATAAGTCGTGCCTAGTGCCCTTGTCATTGGGGGAAAACCTCTCGATCTGTAACATATATATTGATATGCTTATGAAATATTTGAGAATTTTCAAAAATGATTTTTTTTAATTTGAAATCCTGAAGTGAATTATGATGCGATATAAAAGAAATATATGGAATTTCAATGATTTGAAAATTAACTGGGATTCTAAGTCGAAGAGATCATTTTGTCTTTAGGTAAAAAGAGTTTTGACAAATTTAATTTTTGAAGTTTAAAATCCAATCATTTATTTTGTTTTAAACTAATTTTTTTATTACTACAAGTATTTTGTTGTACACATAAGTATGATTTTGTCAACCTCTCCTTTTCGAGGACGAAAAATTCTTAGTGGGGGAGATTGTAACATTCAATAAATTTCAACCACTTAAGTTATTGAATACATTTGATTATTGAATTTAAAGTGGTTTTAAATAAATTTTATTGTGTTGTTTATGAATGATTTCAAATTTATTTCTAATAGACATAAATTTTAGTTAGATAAATGGTGATTTGTAACAATTGAAATTATTATCAAATTGTATGTATATTTGTAATAATTAACTTCAAACTATTGATAATAAATGAAAATAGCAGTTGAATCAATATTTTCTTTAAAAACATTAATATAGGAGTTTTATGATAATTGATAATAAATTAATTAATGTTTCCAGTATAAATTGTATAAGAGAAATTGTAACGAAATAGAGTGTCAATGGTATACAGCACACTTTTAAACAAGCATAGTTAACAAAAATTAATGTTGACATCAATAATCAAATAAATCAACATATAATTTCATTGCTCATTCATATTTCATTCAAGTTCATTTTTCTTTCCTCTTCTTTTTCTACTTTCCTCAAATTCACTACCTCCTTTCTCTCCACTCTATTTCTCCATTAATTACGCATTCATTTCTTTCCTTCATCTATTAGTTTCTTTCCCTTCATTCTTTTTTCACATAACCTATTTAATTTACATATTTTATTCCTAAAATTTACATCTTATTTCTCCTTTTCCATCTTTCTTTCCCATTATTATTGTTTTACAAAAACAAACCATTTTCATGGATATATGTTTCCCTTCTCTTCGAAATTATGTTGTCTATATTTAGAAAAAAGGAAAAACCTATAGAACTATAAACATTATCTATGCATATTTCTAACCATTTTCTCTGCTTCATTCTTACTAGTCCAATTGAATATGTTCCCTAATTATGATATTTAATATTATATGTTTTGAAATTCAAAAGTTACACAAATTAACAAATAGAGAAAATAAATCAAGCCTTTATTTTATTCTGTTACTCAGTGCATCTAGGTGATTTACTTTGGGATTTTCAAATAAGAAATAAATGTTAATTAGACCGATTCCTCATGCCTAGTCAGCTAATTTATTTCCTTTGTAACTTACCATATGTGAAGAGACCCCGGTGAGAAATAAATAATGTATCTTTCTGAATATTCTTCCTCGTTCTTTTCTCCTCTGTAATTATCTTAATATAAATTTTTGGATCTTCTTCCCCCTCTAGACAAAAAAACTAAACCTAAATTCCTTTTTACCTTCATTAACCTCCTCTTGCAAAATAATAATAATCATGTTATCCTCTTCTTCTTAAAATTTTGTTTGTTCTCCTTCTTAAGAAAATGATTTTTCAAGTTTAAATTCGCTGATAGGATTGGTCGTTGTCTATGTTTGTGTCTTGTCTTCGACATATCCATGCAACGTGAGTTTACTCACAAATTACTTTATGCAAGTTTTTCAACGTCAATGAAAATTGAAATATAATAGTTGATGCTTTGTTTGTTGTTAATGCCATGCTTTTTGGTTGCTTTTTGTTGTTGCCTTTACGCTGTCCAATTTCATGTTATCATTATGGCTTTGTTACCATGTTAATGTTGATGTTAATAATGTTGTCTTGATGTATCTCTCATCCACTATTATGTAAATTGAAGCAAACAAGTTGATATACTCATCTTGCCTTTTGTATAGACCTGAAATATGTTAGTATTCCTGCTTGCTTAATTTAATTAAAACATGTCATGCCTTGCCATGTTGCTTTGATTTCTAGTCAAAAAAATTGGATGACCATGATTTCTTGACAGTTTGGATACATATTAGAATGTTCAGAAACTGCTTATACAAAGTTAGGATCAACCATTACATTTTATTATTTTGTAGAATTTGATTTACTTAAATAAAGTTAATTCTGATTCGAGTGTTTTTGTGTTCTGCATAAACGCTCGAATCAGATCGAATGTTGCAGCAAAAAGGTTTCAGCTAACGAAGTTAGAGAGTGATGAAGACTTTTGCTTTTAGTTGGGTTTAAAAATCTCAAAATTTGGAAAATAAATTTATGTAAATTCTTCCACTGTGTAAAACTTGTATAACACTAATATTTTGTATAAAATGCTTCCGATGTGAGATGTTGTAGTTTATTTACTTTGTGATTTATGTGTCTGATTCCGTTTAACCCCATAATCTATATAACAATATTCGTTTCGAGCGGTTTAAATTGGTACCGACTTGATGAGGCGAAAAGACGGATGTTACAATTTGAGTCGTGGAACATCACGCTAAAGGTGTTCTGAACGGTTAAGGAAGATCCTTTGCCTTGGTTCATTGACGGAATCCAATTTCCAATAAGAGCCTTTGCATTTTCAGATGTAAAGTATATAGCCAACATAATTGGATGGGGCATTATACGAGCTAAGATTTATACATTTATTTTCGAAAGTGATTTCCACACTTACACATTAACAATAATATCAAAATCTTTTCCATATCATGTGTGTTTGTCTATTATAAGGTAAAACTCTCTCCTCTAGTATGTGTTGCATTATGTGATAAGACATGAGTCATATAATAGCTTGATTTTTATAAAATCACTGCGAAGTCTTGTGCACTGGTATTCATGTATAGTGTAACAACCCGAAATTTATGAACCAATTTAAAATTTTTGTTTTAGCTATTTTAATGGATTTTGAATATTTAAGATGAGTTATTTTAAATAATAACGATTTAAAATTTATTTAAATCGAAGCTAGAACGTAAAAATTTATTTTAATAATAAAACGAGCTTGAAATGGCGCAGTAGTTTGAAAATTCGATTTTAAATTTCAACTGAATGTACATAATTCAAAATAAATCGGATTTCAGTAAAACGAGAAACTTAGAATCTATTTAATTATATCTTTCCAACAAAGGTAAGAAATTTAGATTTCATAGTATAAACTAAAAGTTATGTCTAGTTAAAATTTTGAAATAGTCGCTATGGAATTTATATATATTTTAATATAATATATAGCCCTTAAAAATAGCCATTTTGCAAACGACCACCGTTTTCGAAGAAACCACTTTTGCTGGATCCAAAATATCAAATTATTGTCAGGTTTCAAATTTCACAATTTTTTGGGTTAATATGCGAGTGTAGTAAATTTAAATGTGATTTGTCAATTCAGTTTAAATTTCATCGACCATAAATAGGCCATTTTTCAAACAGTCTTCAAATTCAACGAAATTAGTTTCATCAAAACAAAGCTAGATATATTTTTTCTGTAATTTTTGAAGTTAATATGTAGCCCCGGTAAATTAAAATGTACATTTAAAATTCAATATATTGATTTATATTTTAATTTTGATGAAAACTGACCAAAACAGTAGAACTGGCTTACGAAACGTATCCCATTGTGTCCGAAATGGGGTATTTAGCTGGGGCCGAGAGTCGTTGGGTTTGATTTGGAGATTGAAGCGTTAAACTTTGAGAATTGGAAGTAAAATAATTAAAAAAAATATTATAAATTAATATAAATATCCCCTTCTCCCAAAACCTAACCCCTTTAAAAATCATGCCGCCTTAGATTAAAAAAAACGACGATCCGAAATACTGCAACAAAAATCCTAAATCGCTCCTCCTATATTCCGAATTGGATCACAAATATAAAACGAAAAATGGAAAGATTTTTCTAAGTTATTTATTCATACGGTTATGATCATTTATGGGGTAGAAACGGGTTCGATTTTGGAGTTTGAAAATGCCAAGTTCGATCGTGTTTTTGGGGCCGATGGTAGGGCTGAGTTGGCCACCATTCAAGGCGCAGCGGGTTGGTGCGATGGTCGTCGTTGTGGCGGCGACATATGTTGCTCCGGTCATCGGAGTTGAGGGCAGAGGCGTGAAGTTTAAATCGAGCTGATGTGTTTTGTTTGTCCAGGTGTTAACAAAGAAGGAGAACGAATGACAGAGAGATTAAACATGGGTTAAGTATAAAATTAAATAAATAATTAATTATTAATTACCTTATAAATGAAATTAACCTTTAAATCATCATATCTTTGTGATACGAGGTCCAAATACTACGATTTCAGTTGCGTTGGATTTGCAGCGATGAACACTACTTTTCAGAACTGACCTGATCAGAAATGGAGATATTTGGGATTTTTGAATGAATTGAATGCACAGCTTAATCAGTTAAAACAATCTTCAATTAAAGAATGACGGAGTGGAACCTAATGTGAGAATTCTCTCACTAAAATTTTACACAGTTATTTAATTTATTTCATAACCGTAAATATATAAAAATTGCCAATATAGATTTTTATCGATTTTATGGAGTTCAACACTTGAATTCGCACAAATCACATAAATTAGAGGCGATGTACGGATATTACCGACACTCAGATTTCATTGTAACAATTCGGATTTTCAGAACCAATTTAAAATTTTTATTTTAGCTATTTTAATGGATTTTGAATATTTAAAATGATTTATTTTAAATAATAATGATTTAAAATTTATTTAAATCGGAATTAGAACGTATAAATTTATTTTAATTATACATAGGGTTTGAAATGGCGCGGTAGTTTGAAACTCGATTTTTAATTACAATTGAATGTACAGAATTCAATATAAATCGGATTTCGGTATAATTAGAAACATATGAATCTGTTTAATTACATCTTTCTAACAAATGTGAAGAACATAGATTTCATAATATAAATAGAAAGTTATGTCCAGTTTAAAATTTAAAATAGTCGCTATGGAATTTATATATATTTTATATAATATAAAGCCCATAAAAAGAGCCATTTTGCAAATGACCTCCGTTTTCGACGAAACCAATTTTCTTAGATCCGCAATGTCTAATTATTGCTAGATTCCAATTTTCATAATTTTTGGAATTAATATGTGTGCGTGGCAAAAGAAAATATGTTTTGTCAATTTTAGTTGAATTTAATCGACTAGAAATGGCTATTTTTCAAATGGCCTCCAAATTCGATGAAATTAGTTTTGTTAGGACCATATCGTCAAAACATAGCTAGATTTATTTTTCGAGAATTTTTTTTTGAGTTAGTATGTGGCTCCGGTAAATTAGAATGTATGTTCAAATTCAATATTGAATGTTATATATTTTAATTTAAAGAAAAACTGACTGAAACAGTCGAATGGGCTTACGAAACATGTTTAAAATATTAAACTGATAGATGAAAATGGACAAAATAATCATCTATATATTAAAAATGTGAAAATTAGTCAAGTAGAAAAATAATTCAAACTGAATTTGAATTGGTTAAACTTATTAACCAATGATTTAATTAAATCGACTGTTGTTGTTTGAAAACCCTATATGGGTATTGGGATGATATTTGACATATACTAATTCCAATATTTAGTTGTATGTCAACCGATGGGTTGACAAGCTGTGATGAGCGTTATTTATTTATTTTAATGCTTATACAGTTGTAAATTTCACTCTGGATGATGTCGAATGGTTAATGATTATTTATCATTACTATTGAATAAATGTGATGTATGAAATCCATATAAATAAAATTATATGGTAATTGATTGAGTCGCATTATGATTTAGAAATAAAGAATATTTTAAAATAACGAATATTTTAAAATAAAGAATATTTTAAAATAATACTCAACGAAGAATCAAAATGTGATTTTGATGTCCGATTTTGGATGGGCACGAAAATATTGAAATATATGAAGTCGAGTTAAGTAGTTGAATGCATTTTAACTCGAACAGATTTTTATATCGATTGTATTCATTTTATAATGAATATCGAAAAGAATGGATTTCAAAATTTGATATTCTAAAAATATTATCATTTTAATATTATAATGATATGGAATATTCAATTTTGATTTAAAATTGAAAATGAAGTTGAAATCATTTTAAAATCAATTTATAAATGATTTATAAAATATGTTTTAAATAGAAATCGAAGATATATATATATAATATATATTTTATGGCTTGAATAGAATGCGCCGCGCAGCGACCGTTTGCGAATTTCAACCATTAACTTCAAATTGATGTATTGGGAGATTCGACTGTCGGATTCTCCTAAAACCGAAACCATTGGGTTCGTATCGAAATGGTCTATACAATGAATATAAGAGATTTAAATTTGAACAGTTGGATTTAAAATTATGCCTAATAAATTTTAAAAAGTTCGCTATGGATGTAGTTTGGTAGCTGTTATTGGAAACCAACTGTAAGGACCAAGATAAAAATATTAAAAATATGGAAAAATTGTGTAAAATCATACTAAATGATTTGGAAAGATTTTGGATGAAAAATTCCAGTTTGAAAAGATAAAAATATATTTTCATCAAAATGAACTAGTTAATAACTATAATAATGATATAATTATTTAGAAATAATAACTTGGATTTGTAATGGTTTTAATATAACAAAAATTTCCAATGTATGAATTGGAATGGATTTGAGATGAAATAATCTTCGGAATATTTCGATATTGGATTCCATGATTATACGGATATTATTGAGGAATTTGGATGATACAGATATCGTTATTCCCAATACGATATCCGTTAGTTTCAGAATTTGATATTGAATATAAGCCAATATTATTTTCTATTTAGAGCCTTGTATTTAATACCAAATTGGATTTTGGGGTTTGTCGTGAATGGTGTCTTTAATAACACTATTCTTAAACCCAATTGAGAAAAGAATAAATCTTTTAATTAAGATTAATGATGTTTACCAATTAGTTAATATTCAATTAGAATTGAATTGAAATTGGTTTTGGGTTTATCGCGAACGATGTTTTTAATAACATTTGTTCTTTAAACCCAATAATAGTAAAGATATGATTTGGAATTTATAAATCTTTTTATTAAGATTTAATGGAAAATTTCCAAAGTAAAGTTTTCCAATTTAATATATTGAATTGGAATTGAAAGGAATTCGATTTGGTAATAATCGAGATGAGATTCTGTGAAGGAAGACAGTTACTTTATGTGGAATTTAAAAGGCCTTCCATTATTCCATTTATAGTATTAGTCTGATACAGAAATTTATATTGATTATACGCTGTTAGGAATTCTATGAAGATTCCATAGTTGATGGAAGATGATTTTGGGTTTATTGTGAATTATGTTTTAAATGACATTCGTTCTTTGACCCGGTTAAAGGCAGGATTAATTTCCTAAAAGTTGAATAATCATAAAGTATTGATTTTTAATTTTAAAACCAAGTTGGAGTTTTAGTAAATCTTTAATTAGATTGAAAGGGGAATGAGGTAATTAAATTTACTGAATTCAAGGAAATGATCAAAAATGGAAACTGCCAGCTTTACTCCATGCGATAGATAAATCTTTAATTAAATTTGAGCATGAAATGGTAATTGATTTTACCTATAACATAGTGGGTGTTAGATATGGAGTACTACCAGTTTTGCTCCATGGGATGAATAGGTTGGATTGGAAAAATAAAATAATTGGTTACTTCGGTAAGGCTCGATAATCCCGACTAGTTGATAAAATCTTTTGAAAATGATATTCAAAGAAAGATTAAAGAATGATTTTAAAAGAATTATCTTTGATAAAATTAATGGGAACCTTTTCCAAAAAAATATGAATATTTGAATAAATGAATATTCTAAATTGGAATGAGGCGTATGATGTGTTTTTATAGTACTTGAATGTTGATTATAAAGCACGCGAGTTATTTGGAAAGACCGGGTTTATCCCATTCTGAATAACTAATATGGCAACTAAAATCGACGATGAAGACGGTGGTTGAAGAGCAGAGTTCTTCACATCGTTTGGATGATTACTTATGTCTTGATTTGCCTGTACTCCCAAGACAAGGTAATAAGTGCCGATTGTCTAGACATACTTGGAGATCGACTGGATATGTGAGGGCCTCTCTCCTGTATTGGACATATGAGATGAGGAATAAGGTGCCACTAGTTTCGTTCAGACTAAGAACGGACTTGTAAATGGATATGTGTCTGACATTGGATTTCATTCTTTGTTGATTGATTTTTATTATATATATATCTGTTTGGTGGTGGAGAATTTATTCTCTTGCTTAATACGCTTCTTTGAGATGTACGAGCTTAGAGGTTATATATTGATAGACATCAGTTGTATGGTGTGAATTGTCAAGGTGGCATGTTGAGATGCAGATGATCAAGGCTTTTATTGAAAAGCAAAGTATTGTGGTTGATGATCAAAGCACAACTTTCACTAGCACCGCTTTGTGTATAGCATTAACTCGCGAGCCTCACACCTCAGTATGAGTCAAAAACGGGATAAGGGACGCAGTGAGTGCATACGTTTCTTTCTTGCTAGAAGTGGTGTGACAACCGCGGGTAGTCTGTAACACCCCTATCGAAAAGCTAACACAAAGATCTTTTAACACAGTGGTTAGTGTGTGGTGTTGCTTCCCGGGAGGTCGGGGGTTCGATACCAGAGCAACCAACTCGGGTTTTGGTGGATTGGATTTTTGAAAAAAAATCGGTTCGTCGAAATATGGGTTGTTACAAGTGGTGTCATGATATGGAGCCCAGAAATTATTACTTATGTGGATGATGAATTGTAAGGTGCCTTGGATATAGGGCTATATGCTCATAGGTTCGATGTACTGACCTGTTTGGAGGTCTGATAAGACCGGGAAACGTATTTGTTCAGGAATAATTAATGCACTAAAGTAAGAATGGACCGGCTTTGCAGGATCCAAGGGTTGCCCGTAGGTGTGATCCTGGGTTATCTTGCTAGAGGTGATCCGAATCGGTAAGGAGACCATCCCTTGCCTTGACTCATGATGGAAATCCAATTTCCAATTCGAAACTTTACGGTTTTAATTGTAAACCTATTTGGCGGCATAATATATGGTACCTGTGTCATCTATGATTGATGCATTTGTATTTGAAGTTGATTTTGACACTATGCACCTATAGTAATATCAAAATGATTTGTTTTAAACGTACCAAGCATGTTTGGCTATTATAAGTGAAAACTCTATCCTTCGGCTTGCGTTACATTGTGTGATGGGACCTGAGTCTTATAATAGCTTCATTTTTCAAAAAGCATTGCGTTGTTTTATGTTTTAAACTAGTATTCATGTGGAGTAAACCCATTCCATGTTAAATGGTGTGATCCCATGATTTCCCAACTTTTAAATTAAAGATTTAATAGCTGTTTTAGTTCTCACACCAGTCCCATGGTTGACTCGGAGTTTATTATTTGTACCTAAACTCTGGGTGCCCATATTTTCCATACGAGAAGCTAGTAAAATTGGTTTTCGTAGATATTTCTTTTCCCAGGATCCTGGATTACATCTGTAACTATATTCGGAAAGCTTTGTATCCGTGTATTTCTTTCAGTTGTGTTCTTGTTGTATTTTCCACTATACATTGTATTTATACATTTTAAATTTCCGTTGCTATGTATTTTAATCTCTGATATTATTTTTCCGCTGTGTAATACTTATTCTTACTCTGTTATATTCTTGTACTCTGATGTGACTGTGGTAATAACAATGAAATATTCTAATGTTTGTGTTCTGATGCGTCGGGTTCTCAAAACAATCCAAGCTCCTCCGTCTCTTCGGCGGTAGGGGAAGTATGGGTTGTCTCAGTTGGTATCAGAGCTTTTGTTTACAAAGCTCGGAGAACAAGACACCTTAGAACCAAACGAAAGAATTCATAGAAGACAGGATTAGCAATATCCTATAAGAGTAAATCGTTAGAGATAGGGTTAGCAATACCATATAATGAGTTCTAAGAGTTTTATTTATAAAAAAATCGAATTGGTTTTTAAAATTTTACCCTATTGTAAAGATTTAAATATTTTATTTTATATCGATTTTGGAATATCGAGTATAGACAGATTTTGCATATACGCGTCATGAACGTATATTCGAAGTCTCAAATATAATGGATGGACATAGAATCACGCTCTGGTCGCCCGGAGATGATACTGATGATAGCATATGCATCACCAGTATGTAACAACCCGGAAAATCAGAACCAATTTAAAATTTTTATTTTGGCTATTTTAATGAATTTTGAATATTTAAAATAATTTATTTTAAATAAAAACAACTAAAAATTTATTTAAAATGAAGTTAGAACGAATATATTTATTTTAATTCTAAAAGGAGTTAGAAATAGCACGATAGTTTGAAAATTTGAATTTGAACTTTGATTGAATGTACAGGATTCAAAATAAATCGGATTTCAGTAAAACCAGAAATTTTTAAATCTGTTTAAAATTATCTTTCCAACGGATCTAAAAAATTGAAATTTCATAGCGGGAATAAGAAGTTATGGCCAGTTGAATATTTAGAATAGTCGCTTATATAGCCCTTATAAATAGCCATTATGCAAACGACCTCCGTTTTCGATGAAACCACTTTGGTTGGATCCAGAATGTCAAATTATTGCAATATTCCAATTTTCATAATTTTTGGAATTAACATGTGAGTGTGGTAAATCAAAAAGTGTTTTGTCAATTTCAGTCAATTTGGATCGATCAGAAAATGACCATTTTTCAAACAGTCTCCAAATTCGGCGAAATTAATTTTTTTAAGACCGTATCGTCAAACATAGCTAGATTTATTTTTCGGGAATTTTTAGAGTCAGTATGTGGCCCCAGTAAATTAAAATGTACGATCAAATTTAATAATTAAATGGTTTATACTTTAATTTAAAGAAAAATGAGCTGAAACGATCAAATGGGCTGACGAGACCTAGTCCATTGTGTCCGGAATAGGGGTATTTGGCTAGGGGCGACATTCGCTGGGTTGGAATTGGGGTTACTAGGAATTAACGGGCCTTGGTGAGATTAAATAATTTAAAATTATAAAAATGGATTAATTAAAAAAAATACAAAACCCTAATTCGCCTACATCATAAACGCAGCCGCTACTCTCTAGTGAATGGCCAGAGTTCTTCGTTCATTCCCACCTCCGTTCTCACCACATACACAATAAATCCAAAAGCTGTCAATGATAAAATCGAACAACTCGGTTTGCTCTAAGTATCCAACGGTCAAGATAAGAAATTGTGCTACGGATTTCTCAAATTAGGTGCCTAAATCTACTGCGTTGGAGGTGGTTCCACGAGTTATAGGTGAAATCGAATTATGCCATAACCAGGGGATGAAAGAGGGGCTTGGTATCGACGACGAGAGGCACTCCGATCAAGCTCCGATAGTGGTGGCGCACGCGATTCGAGGAGGACAGTGGCGAGGTTTTGGGTTAGTTGAGGGGCGTATTACTGGAGAAAGTAGGAGTATCCTATTTATTTATTTATTTAGCAAATTAAATTTAAATTGTCATAAACACATTAAAAATCGTATCTTTGTCATACGATAACGAAATTTGATGAAATAGGAAGCGTTGGGACCGTAAATTCGAGATCTACATTTCAAAAGAGATCGGAGAATTTTTGGAGCTTTCTACAATTTTAGAAGAAATAAAAACAATGTAAGATTTTTTATTCCAAAATAAATAAATAAAATTGTATTAGGTTGCAGGCGGAGTTTAGAAACTCCCGACATCGTCGTCCACAGACCATAAACGACTTGATTGTGTTGTGGAGTGAAATTGATTGTGATTTTGATTGAAACGAAATCGATTATGTTTGTGGAAAATTAATTGTATAGTGAAAAAAAAAATGTATTAGGAAAATAAATCCCCTTGTAAACACCACGAGGCCTAGGTTAGCAGAGGAGCCGTATTAGGGGCAGTGTCGATTTTAATTACCTTGCCGTTATGTTGCTGAAATTTTCTAAAATATTTATGTGTTATAAAATATTAATGTTACGATATAAAATTGTTTGAACAATAAAAAAATACTTTTTTATTGAATAAGAAAATGATCATAGTTGAATATAAAAAGTGATTAACAATAAAAAAAATACATTTTTTTTGAATATGAAAATGATCATAGTTGAATAGAAAAAGTGATTAACAATAAAAAAAAATGCATTTTGTATTGAATATGAAAATGACCATAGTATGAATAGAAAAATTGTTTAATAATAAAAATACATTTTTATTTTTTATGTATAATGATCATTATAAGTTAACATAAAAATTCACATTTTTATTGTAAGTTAAAAAGAATCATTGTTAAATGAAAATGTCTTTACATTGAAATTTACATTTTAATGAAAATGAACAGTTAAAAAGGATCATTGTAAAATAAAAATGTTTTTACATTGAAATTTACATTTTTTTAATGTAAAAGAAAAGATTAAAAATATTAATTTATTTGAAATGCAAATTTGTTAACAATAAAAATTCACATTTTATTGTATATAAGAAAAGAATACATTTTTATGTAATATAGAAGAGATTACATATTTATGTAATATAGAAAATGATTACATATTTATGTAATATAGAAAAGATTACATATTCATGTAATATAGAAAAGATTACATATTTATGTAATATAGAAAAGAGTACATATTTATGTAATATAAAAAGATTACATTTTTATGTAATATAAAAGATTACATTTTTATGCAATATAGAAAAGATTACATATTTATGTAATATAGAAAAAGATTACATATTTATGTAATATAAAAAAGATTACATATTTATGTAATATAGAAAAGATTACATATTTATGTAATATAAAAAGAGTACATATGTATGTAATATAAAAAGATTACAGTTTTATGTAACATAAAAGATTACATTTTTATGTAATATAAAAGATTACATTTTTATGAAATATAGAAAAGATTACATATTTATGTAATATAGAAAATGATTACATATATATGTAATATAGAAAAGATTACATATTCATGTAATATAGAAAAGATTACATATTTATGTAATATAGAAAAGAGTACATATTTATGTAATATAAAAAGATTACACTTTTATTTAATATAAAAAGACTACATTTTTATGCAATATAAAAAAGATTACATTTTTATGTAATATAGAAAGATTACATTTTTATGTAATATAGAAAGATTACATTTTTATGTGATATAGAAAGATTAAAAAAGATTCCATTTTTAATATAATGGTGGATCATTAAAAAGATTCAAAGGTGGTAAAAGTGATGTAACATAAAAATATACATTTTTATGTAATAACGATTCGTTAAAAATATGCATAGCCTATTAAATATGTTTTTACATTAAATTTACATTTTTAATGTATAGTTGAATCATTAGAGAGATACAAGGTTGACAAAAATGTTGTAACATTAAAGTTTACATTTTTAATGTAAATGAACCATTGAAAAGGATTCACTATTTGAAATATGTCGTAACATTTAAAATTGCATGTAAAGAATGGTTCATTAAAAATATCTGTTTTTGATAAAAATGTTTTTACATTAAAAATCACATTTTTAATGTAAGAAGGAATTATTAAAAATAATCTATTTAACATGTGTATGAAGAAGAATAATTTAAGATCGTCGAACGAATTATATTTATATTTATATTTATATATATAAATATAAATTAAAATTAAAATAAAATGAATCGCGCAGCTACCGTTCGTGATTTGGAATCGTAACTTTAAACAATTATATTGAGAGATCCGACTGTCGGATTTCCCCAAAACTGGAATCATTGGGTTCGTTTTGGGAAGATCTTTCCAATGATATAAAAATTGCTAAAATCCAAAGGTTGGATTTTTAGAAATGTGTAAATCAAATTTTGATGAAAACAGCGCTAAGGCCGTGTAATGACCTGAAGCGTTGTTAAATTAAAAATGGCTATTTTTATATAAATAAAAATAGCGAGAATTCATTATAAATATTATAAACGATACGAAATGAAAGAAATGATTTGAATCATATATATTCCCGAATTATTTGAAAAGTTGGGGTTAACTCTCATTTCAAATAATTAATCAACGATTAGAAGTTGAAGATATTGAAGATGGTGGTTGAAGACCGACGATCTTCACATCGAATGAATGACTACTGATGCCTTTGATTGAAGTTGCTGCCTTGAGAGGGTTACAGTGGTAGTTGTCCAGACGTACTTGTTGATTTTCCGGATATGCTAGAGCTTCTCTTCCATATTGGACATATGGGACGAGGAATAAGATGTCTCCGGTTTCGTTCAAACCCAGAACGGACTTGTAAATGGATGTATGTCTGACATTGGATTTTATTATGTGCCGATGGATTTCTATTAAATATATATATCTGTTTGGTGGCAGAGAATTTATTCTCTTGCTTAACACCCTTTTCTGAGACGTACGAGCTTAGAGGTTATATATTGGCAGACATCAATGGCATGGCGTGAATTGTCAACGTTTCATGCCAAGATGCAAATGATCAAGGCTTATTATTGAAAAGCAGAGTCTTGTGGTTGATGATCAAAGAACAGCTTTAATTAGCATAGCTTTGTGTATAGCACTGATTCGCGAGCCTCACACCTTGGTATGAACCAGAAATGGGAGAGGACTGCTGCGAGGACATACGTTTCTTTCTAGCTAGAAGTGGTGTCATGGTATGGAGCCCAGACATTTTTACTTATATGGATGGTGGAATGAGGCGCCTCGGATTTGAGTCCCTAGTGACTCTTTATTTACGCCCCATAGGGCGGGGAAACATATTGTTCAGGCATTATTAATCCACTAAAGTATTTGTGGACCGGCCTTGAAGATCCAAGGTGCAGTTGCGGCTGATCCTGAGACATGGGCTAAATTGTCTCAAATTCAACAAGGACGATCCTTTGCCTTGGTTCATGATGGAAATCCAACTTCCAGTACGATACCATGCGGTTTTGATTATATAGCTAGCATGGCGACATGGTATATGGTAGCTATGCCATATATGATTGATACATTATGATTGAAATGTTTTTGAAACATATAGACACTAATAATAATATCAAATATGTTTTATCATATCAAGCATTTTTGACCATTATAAAGTAAAACTCTATCCTATGATTTGCGTTGCATTGTGTGATGGGACTTGAGTCTTATAATGGTTTCATTTTTCCAAAAAGCATTGCATTGTTTAACGATTTACTTTATCTATGCACTGGCAATCCAATGGAGTAAACTCGTTCTGCGTTAGCGTTGTGGTTCTGTGATTAGCCTTATTATTAAATAGGTTAAATAAGATTTCTCATACCAGTCCCATGACTGACTCGTAGTTTGTTTCACTTTGCAAACTCGGGTGCCCTCTTTTCTACACGGACAACCTTGTATTCGGGTTTTAGCAGACTCATTCTGAATAGCTATGGAGCTGAAGATGGATTCTACCATTTCTATTATGCTGTTCAGACTTCATTTAGTATATTATGTTTGATTCCGCTGCAGACATTTTATATTAAGTTGAAAACTGTATTATGTACTAAGTATGATCCTATCATGCTGTGTAACTCTGATGATATATTATTTCCAGTGTAATTTTATGAACACTATATGTTGTAATTCTATATTTTTGTTCTGCTGTTATTGTTTATGTGTTATATTCCAATGATCATCCCTACTTTCGTACTATGGGAGTTTGGGGTCATCACAGTTGGTATCGGAGCTAATGGTTAAACTTAGCCCTGGGATATAACATATTAACAAACTCGTCATAAATAGAATCAATAGTATTCTAAGATGAATAACTCATTATAGATAGGATCACTAATGTCCTAGAATGAGTAGAGCAGAATAAAATACACCCCAATAGATTCATTTACACTTAAATATATGTCTTTATACTTTACAATATCTTTTCTGTTGGCCTAACTCTTTGTCTGCTATTTGCAGACATAGTAGAAAATGAGTGGAAGAAACAAAAGAAGTAATTGTGAAAACCTGTAACTTCCCCGGTAAGGAAAGAGCGGATACTTCGAGAACAACACACAAAAGAATGCAGACGGAAGAACATTTCATTGCTTATTACAACAATTCCATCAGAATACAAGAATATACAGAGTATGAACAAATATTACACATTATAAAATATCAGAGATTACAATACATTACATAGCAGCGGAAAATAATACAGTACACAACTAGAAGTAATACGCGGATACAAAGCTTTCCGAGTATCGTTCCAGCTGTAAATCAGGATCCTGTGAATATAAATCTGCAAAACCAAAACTACTAGCTGCCCGTGTCAAAATAAGGGCACCTAGAGTTTAGGTTAAAACAATAAACTCCAGGTCAGTCATGTGACTGGTGTGAGAACTAAAACAGTTCTTAATCTTTATTTTAAAGTTAGGTAAATCAAGGTACCACGCCGTATAACACGGAACGGGTTTCCTCCCAAGAATACCAGTGCATAAAACAAATAGCGCAATGCTAAATAAAGAAAAATGAAGCTATTATAAAACCCAGGTCCCATCACACAATGCAACGGAAGATGGAGGATAGGGTTTTTACCTTATAATAGCCAAGAATGCTTGATACGTTGAAAACAAATCATTTATTATTACTATAAGTGCATAGTGTATGAAACAACTTCAAATCATAAGTATCAATCATAGACGGCATAAGCGCCCCATCCCACAATGTCGCCATACTAGGCTCTACAAATAAAACCGCAAAGTCACGTATTGGAAGTTGGATTTCCATCTGTGAACCGAGGCAAAAGATAGTCCTCTACCGATTCGAGACGCTCTAGCCCGTGTCTCAGGCAAGTACTCAGTCAAGCCTTTGGAGCGACAGGGCCGGTCCACCGATGTGGATTAAAATTCCTGAACACTGCGTTTCCCCGCCCTATGGGGCGTAAATGTGCCAACGAATGACTCCATCGGACCCGGATCGTCCGATCTAACTGAGGCGCCTCGCAACAGCAACAACCACATAAGTCAAACTCGTCAGGGCGTGTAAAACCACTGATGCCACTTCTAACTAGAAAGAAACGCATGTCCTCCCTGAGGTCCTTCTCCCGTTTTTGGTTCACACCGGGGTGTGAGGCTCGCGAATCAACGCTACACAAAGCTATGCCACACAGGCTGTGCTTTGATCATCAACCCTAAGACTTTGCTTTTCAACAGAAGCCCTGATCATTTGCCACTTAGGCATGCCACACAGGCAATTCATTCCAAGCATTTGATATCCATCAATATATAACCCCTGAGCTCGTACGTCTCAGAGAAGGGCGTTAAGCAAGTGAATAAATTCTCCGCCGCCAAACAGATATATATTTAATAGAAATCAATCAAACAGACCAAAATCCAATGTCAGACACACAGTCCATTTACATGTTCGTTCTGGGTCTGAACGAAACTGGAGGCACCTAGTACCCCGTATATCCATCGATCTCCAAGTACGTCTGGACGACCACTAACTGTTTCCATCTTCTTTGGTGTACAGCACAATCAAGATCATCAGTAATCACCCAAAAGACGTGAAGACCTCCGGTCTTCAACCACCGTCTTCATCTTCGACACCACGTCGAATTAGTTATCCAAAATGGGATAAACCTGGTCTTTCTGAATAACTCGCGTATATAATAAACAAGTGTTACACAAACACAACATACGCCTCATTCCAATTCAGAATATTCTTTTATTCAAATATTCTTATACTTTGGGAAAGATTCCCATTAATTTTATCAAAGATAAATTCTTTAAATTTATTCTTTAATCTTCTTTGAATATCAATTCAAACTAGTCGGGATTAGCGAACCACACCGAAGTAATCATTTATTTTATTTCCCAATCCCAACCTATTCACCCCATGAAGTAAAACTGGTAATACTTCATATCTAACACCGCGGTGTTATCGGTAAATTCAATTACCATTTCACGTTCAAATCTAATTAAAGATTTAACTATCGCCTGGAGTAAAACTGGTGATACTCCATTCTCGATCTTTTCAATCTAATTAAAGATTCATTAAAACTCCACATAGTTTTAATCTTTAATTGGGTTAAAGAATCAGTGTCGTTTAAAACACGGTTCACGATAAACCCAAAATCACATTCCATTAATTATCGGGTTAAAGAACAAGTGTTATTTAAAACACTGTTCACGATAAACCGAAAAATCAATACCAATTCAATTCCAATTAAATATTATTTAATTGGTACACTTCATTAAATCTAAATAAAAAGATTCAATCTTTTTCTCTACTGGGCTTAAGAACAGTGTTAATGAAGACACCATTCACGACAAACCCAAATCACATTTGATATTAAATACAAGGCTCTGAATAGAAAATATATCGGCTTATATTCAATATCAAATTCTACGACCAAAAAATATCGTATTGGAAATAACGATATAAATATATCCTTCAAATTCCCATAACAATACCTGTATCGTCACGAAATCCAACATCGAAATATTCCAAAGACAATTTCGATTCAAATCCATTCCAATTCAATTATTGGAAATTCTAGTTATTTTCCAAACCATTTCGAATCCACTTCATTTATTTTAAAAATAAACAAATTATTATTCTAGTTCAAAACTAGTTCATTTCGATAAAAATCAATTTTTATCTTTTCAAATATGGAGTTTTTCATCCCAATTCTTCACAAATCATTTCTTATGATCCTACACAAATTATTACTATTTTTAATAATTTTATTAAGGCCCGTACAGTCGATTTCCACCAACGGCCATCGAACAACACTTACAGCGACCTTTTTCAAATTTGATTTTGACATAATTCCAAATCCAACCGTTAGATTTCTAATTTCTAATATTCGTTAGAAAGCTCTTTTCGATACGAACCCAACGATTCTGGTTTTAGGAGAATCCGACGGTCGGATCTCCAGTAATATCTGTTCGAAGTCCATGGTCGAAATTTGCAAACTACCACAGCGCGGCGCGTTCTATTCAGGCCATTATATTTTATATATAATATATATATATTATATACTTTGTCGATTTCCTTTCGAAACGAATTTTATAAATCGTTTTAAATTCGTTTTCGAAACGATTTCAACATCATATTCAATTTCTAATCAAAATTGAATATTCCAATATAAATTCGTCTTATTTTCATTTCAAAACGATTTCAATTCAATTTCAATTTAATTCGAATTTCAATTCATTTCAATTTAATTCGAATTCATTTCTATTTAATTTCAATTCTAATTCATTTTCTATTCAATTCAATTTCAATTCGATTTGAATTCTATTTAATTCAATTTCAATTCGATTTGAATTCTATTCAATTCAATTTCTAAAATATTCGATTATTCAAATCACTTTTCAATATTCATTTAAAAATGAATAAAATCATTATAAATATCGTTCACGTCAAAATGGCGTCAATATAATCAACACGGCTTCATATATTTCTGTTTTCAAAAATTCTATTTCAAATATTTCTTTTTCAAATATTTCTATTCAAATATTTCTTTTCAAATATTCCTTTTCAAAACTAGAATGAGGCCCAAACAATTACCATATAATGTTAATTATATGGATTTTCTACAACACATGTATAAATCAACAATGACAAATAATCAACCATCATCTAAAGTGCGTTCTACACTGTATAAGCATCAAATATAAATAATTAACGCTCATAACAGTCTGTCAATCAATCGATCGACATACAACTAATTATTGGGATTAGTGTATGTCATGTATCATCCCAATACCCGTGTGGGGTTTCAAACAATCAAACACAGATTTTATTTGGGTAGTTGGGCGATGTGTAAAATTTATCGTCCCAATCAATATCAATCAAATCAGTGTATATAAACAAATCTCCGATTTGTTTATAAATATTTATTTTAAATACACGTTAAAAATTCTATTTTTAACTATAAAATATTTTATTTCATTTCACATCACATCACACAATCAACTACACATCAAAATCAAACAAACAAGCATACAAGCCATCCATGGTCTGTGGACGACGGGTGTCGGGTGCTACTAAACACCGTCTGCATCCTAGTATATATTTCAAACTAGAAATAAAAATTAAAGGTGAGGAGTTCTCACAGAGGGTTCCACTCATCTGTGCTTTACTTTTGAATTGCTGAACCGTCTGGATCTGCTTGAAATTCCTATGCAGTTCTTTTCACGCTGTTCATATATAAAAATTATATTTTTATCACTTCATTTCAATAAATAAAATCATATATATTTTTATTTCTACATCATATATATTTTCGACGCTTCATTCTATATAAAGATTATATTTTTATATTTCTACTTCATATACAAAGATCAGATTTTTATTTCATTGCAATAAAAATCACATTTTTACTTCTAAAATATAAAAGATTATATTTTTATACTTCTACAATATAAAAGATTATATATTTATACTTGTACAATATAAAAGATTATATTTTTATATTTCTACAATATAAAAGATTATATTTTTATACTTCTACAATATAAAAGATTATATTTTTATATTTCTACAATATAAAAGAATATATTTTTATACTTCTACAATATAAAAGATTATCTTTTTATACTTCTACTATATAAAAATCATATTTTTAGCCAATTAAAAATCGAATCTCTATCATATAAATACAAGCAAATCTAAACAAAACTGATATATTTTTTCTATGATATTTTAATAACTGATATATATATATATATATATTTAAAGCTAATCTCCTTAAACAAAATAAAAATAAAGTAAACGCCTACTGTTTTTCAGCGAAGGGAGGTGTCGGCTTCGTGGTTTGGGGGGATTTAGGGCAATGGGGCAGTGATTTCAAGAAGTGGGGGAGGGGGAAATCTTGGCGTCGGGCTGCTTTCAGTTGGAAGAAGAGAGAGGAGCGAGAGGAGGGGGCCCCTCAGTCGGAGGCGCGGCGGCTGCTTCAGGGGGTGGAGGTGGTTAGGCGACGGTTTGGGAAAAAGGGGGCAAGGTCTTCGTCTTGGATCGAACGGGGAGAGGGGGGCGCTGTTGCGTGGAGGAGGAGGAGCAGAAGTGGGGGCGGCGGCGGAACGATGGTGGCGATGCCAGGAGCGGCGTCGCGATTTCCAGATGCGGTTTCCCCCCTTCCCCTTTTTTTTATTTCGTACTATTTCTGAGGAAGAGAGAGAATGGTGAGGGAGAGAGAATATATATTTATTTTATATTATTTTATTTTCTAAATGGTTGACTTTTTCATTCTAACACGAAATCAAACGCAATGACTGGCGCCCGTAGCTAATTACCCTCATTCTGGACACAATGGGATATGTATCGTAAGCTGATTCGATCGATTCGATCAGTTTTCGTCAAAATCAAAATATAACTCTATATATTGAATTTGAACGCGCATTTCAATTTACCAGGGCCACATACTAACTAGAAAAATTCCCGAAAAATGTTTTCTAGCTTCGTATCGATGATACGGTCCAAACAAAACTAATTTCGTCGAATTCTGAGACCTTTGGAAAAATGGCCATTTTCCAGTCGATTAAAATCAACTAAAACTGGTCAAACGCGTTTTCCTTTGTCACGCTCACATACTGATTCGAAAAATTATGAAAATTAGAATCTAGCAATAACTTGCCATCACAGATCCAACAAAAGTGGTTTCGTCGAAATCCGAGGTCGTTTGCAAAATTTCCATTTTTAAGGACTAGAATTCCATAGCGACTATTCGGAAAATTCATTTGGCCATAACTTTTGATTCCCGCTATGAAATTTTGAATTTTCGGATTCGTTGGAAAGATATTCTCAAATAGATTCAAATATTTTTGGTTTCGTTAAAATCTGGTTTATTTTGCACCTGGTACATTCATTTGAAATTTGAAATCGAATTATCGAACTACCGCGCCATTTTCAATTCCTTTAATAATTTAAAATAAATATTTATATTCCAACGACGTTCTAGATAAAATATACGTTCTAATTCTATTCAGAATAAATTTCTTGTCGATATTATTTAAAATAATTCATTTTAAATAATAAAAATTCATTAAATTACCAAAATAAAAATTTTAAATTGGCTCGGATTTCCGGGTTATTACAATCTCCCCCACTTAAAACTTTTTGTCCCCGAAAAGGAACGAAGCCGAAAGTTGTTTAACAATTCAACTCAACTTCCAGGATTTTCATCACGGCTTAAGTTCTTCAACTTTTCAGTTTCTAAGAACTTTTCATTTTTTTCAAAAATTTGGCTAACACCCTAAATTTTCAAAAAATTTCGCCATAATCTCCCCTGCGCCGGGGACTTCGGGATATTTCATATAACCTCCCATGGCCTTCTTCAATCCAAAAGAAAAAGAAAAGGCCAAGCCGCTCACAAAATCACCCAAAACTCAAGAAATAAAATAAACATGTACCTATTTGTCGGGCAAACAATTTTACTCCTCTTCTCTAGCCTCCTTGCTATGACCTGTTCAATTAGATATACATGTACATGCATGCAATTGCAACCAATTTTCAATTCAATTCAATATTTGATTCAATTAGGCTAAATGGTTCAATATTATCAAACAAATAAACAAACAACACAACCATCAATAAATTAGTCGATTTGCTTTTCAAATTCATAATTTTGATATAGATACAGAAAATCATGTTTCTGGTGCCAATTCACAATAATGGGCCTTATCTAGTTTCGGTTCTCACACCAGTCTAATGGAAATATAGAAATCTCACTTTCATTACTCGAAAGTAAATACTGGCGACGGTGCCCCATCACCAGAATTATCCCCATGCAACTAGAGTACGATTCCATAACTATCCAGTATATTAAAACTTCGAATACACGTTTGCAAGACGCATATGCAAAATCTTTATATATCGGATTGTCCAAATTCAATGTAAATAAATATTCAAATACGAATAATTGACTTAAAATTTCAAAACAAAAATTGTTTTCACTTTAAAAATATACTCTTCACACTCATTCTAGGATACTACTGATTCCATCTCTAACGAGTCATTCCATTGGATATTACTAATCCAATATCTGATGAATTCTTTCGTATGGTTCTAATGTGTCTTGTTCTCTGAGCTTTGTAAACCAAAGCTCTGATACCACGATGTAACGACCGGGAATTTCGCTCGATCCGAATCAGTCGCTAAACCGATCAAGACCGTTCGAAACGCCTGATTGTTTCGACAACACGACAAAATAGAACGTAGACAGAAGAACATTTCATTGCTTATTACAACAATTCCATCAGAATACAAGAATATACAGAGTATGAACAAATATTACACATTATAAAATATCAGAGATTACAATACATTACATAGCAGCTGAAAATAATACAATACACAACTAGAAGTAATACGCGGATATAAAGCTTTCCGAGTATCGTTCCAGCTATAAATCAGGATCCTGTGAATATAAATCTGCAAAACAAAAACTACTAGTTGCCCGTGTCAAAATAAGTCACCCAGAGTTTAGGTTAAAACAATAAACTCCAGGTCAGTCATGTGACTGGTGTGAGAACTAAAACAGTTATTAATCTTTATTTTAAAGTTAGATAAATCAAGGGACCACGCCGTATAACACGGAACGGGTTTCCTCCTAAGAATACCAGTGCATAAAACAAACAGCGCAATGCTAAATAAAGAAAACGAAGCTATTATAAGACCCAGGTCCCATCACACAATGCAACGCAAGACGGAGGATATGGTTTTTACCTTATAACAGCCAAGAATGCTTGATACGTTGAAAACAAATCATTTATTATTACTATAAGTGCATAGTGTATAAAACAACTTCAAATCATAAGTATCAATCATAGACGGCATAAGCGCCCCATCCCACTATGTCGCCATACTAGGCTCTACAAATAAAACCGCAAAGTCATGTATTGGAAGTTGGATTTCCATCTGTGAACCGAGGCAAAAGATTGTCCTCTACCGATTCGAGACGCTCTAGCCCGTGTCTCAGGCAAGTACTCAGTCAAGCCTTTGGAGCGACAGGGTCGGTCCACCGATGTGGATTAAAATTCCTGAACACTACGTTTCCCCGCCCTATGGGGCTTAAATGAGCCAAAGAATGACTCCATCGGACCCGGATCGTCCGATCTAACCGAGGCGCCTCGCAACAGCAACAACCACATAAGTCAAACTCGTCAGGGCGTGTAAAACCACTGACGCCACTTCTAACTAGAAAGAAACGCATGTCCTCCCTAAGGTCATTCTCCCATTTTTGTTTCACAACGGGGTGTGAGGCTTGCGAATCAACGCTACACAAAGCTATGCCATACAGGCTGTGCTTTGAACATAAACCACAAGACTTTGCTTTTCAACAGAAGCCCTGATCATTTTCCACTTAGGCATGCCACACAGGCAATTCACTCCATGCGTTTGATATCCATCAATATATAACCCCTGAGCTCGTACGTCTCAGAGAAGGCCGTTAAGCAAGAGAATAAATTCTCCACCGCCAAACAGATATATATTTAATAGAAATCAATCACACACACTACAATCCAATGTCAGACACATAGTCCATTTACAAGTTCGTTCTGGGTTTGAACGAAATCGGAGGCACCTAGTACCCCGCATATCCATCGATCTCCAAGTACGTCTGGACGACCACTAACTGTTTCCATCTTCTTGGGTGTACAGCCCAATCAAGATCACCAGTAATCACCCAAACGACGTGAAGACCTCCGGTCTTCAACCACCGTCTTCATCTTCGACACCACGTCGAATTAGTTATCCAGAAAGGGATAAACCCGGTCTTTCTGAATAACTTGCGTATATAATAAACAAGTGTTACACAAACACAACATACGCCTCATTCCAATTCAGAATATTCTTTTATTCATATATTCTTATTCTATGGGAAAGATTCCCATTAATTTTATCAAAGATAAATTCTTTAAATTTATTCTTTAATCTTCTTTGAATATCAATTCAAACTAGTCGGGATTAGCGAACCACACCGAAGTAATCATTTATTTTATTTCCCAATCCCAACCTATTCACCCCATGAAGTAAAACTGGTAATACTTCATATCTAACACCACGGTGTTATCGGTAAATTCAATTACCATTTCACGTTCAAATCTAATTAAAGATTTAACTATCGCCTGGAGTAAAACTGGTGATACTCCATTCTCGATCTTTTCAATATAATTAAAGATTCATTAAAACTCCACATAGTTTTAATCTTTAACTGGGTTAAAGAATCGGTGTCATTTAAAACACGGTTCACGATAAACCCAAAATCACATTCCATTAATTATCGGGTCAAAGAACAAGTGTTATTTAAAACACGGTTCACGATAAACCCAAAAATCAATACCAATTCAATACCAATTAAATATTATTTAATTGGTACACTTCATTAAATCTAAATAAAAAGATTCAATCTTTTTCTCTACTGGGCTTAAGAACAGTGTTAATAAAGACACCATTCACGACAAACCCAAATCACATTTGATATTAAATACAAAGCTCTGAATAGAAAATATATCGGCTTATATTCAATATCAAATTCTACGACCAACAAATATCGTATTGGAAATAACGATATAAATATATCTTTCAAATTCCCATAACAATACCTGTATCGTCACGAAATCCAACATCGAAATATTCCAAAGACAATTTTGATTCAAATCCATTCCAATTCAATTATTGGAAATTCTGGTTATTTTCAAAACCATTTCGAATCCACTTCATTTATTTTAAAAATAAACAAATTATTATTCTAGTTCAAAACTAGTTCATTTCGATAAAAATCAATTTTTATCTTTTCAAATATGGAGTTTTTCATCCCAATTCTTCACAAATCATTTTTTATGATCTTACACAAATTATTACTATTTTTAATAATTTTATCAAGGCCCGTACAGTCGATTTCCACCAATGGCCATCGAACTACACTTACAGCGACCTTTTTCAAATTTGATTTGGACATAATTCCAAATCCAACCATTATATTTCTAATTTCTAATATTCGTTAGAAATCTCTTTTCGATACGAACCCAACGGTTCCGGTTTTTGGAGAATCCGACGGTCGGATCTCCCGTAATATCCGTTCGAAGTCAATGGTCGAAATTCGCGAACTACCGCGGCGCGGCGCGTTCTATTCAGGCCATTATATTACATATATATAATATATATATAATATATACTTCAACGATTTCCTTTCGAAACGAATTTTATAAATCATTTTAAATTCGTTTTCGAAACGGTTTCAACATCATATTCAATTTCTAATCAAAATTGAATATTCCAATATAAATTCGTTTTATTTTCATTTCAAAACGATTTCAATTCAATTTCAATTTAATTCGAATTTCAATTCATTTCAATTTAATTCGAATTCATTTCTATTTAATTTCAATTCGAATTCATTTTCTATTCAATTCAATTTCAATTCGATTTGAATTCTATTCAATTCAATTTCAATTCGATTTGAATTCTATTCAATTCAATTTCTAAAATATTCGATTATTGAAATCACTTTTCAATATTCATTTAAAAATGAATAAAATCGATATAAATATCGTTCACATCAAAATGGCGTCAGTCTAATCAACACGGCTTCATATATTTCTATTTTCAAATATACTATTTCAAATATTTCTTTTTCAAATATTTCTATTCAAATATTTCTTTTCAAATATTCCTATTCAAAACTGGAATGAGGCTCAAACAATTACCATATAATGTTAATTATATGGATTTTCTACAACACATGTACAAATCAACAATGACAAATAATCAACCATCATCCAGAGTGTGTTCTACACTGTATAAGCATCAAATATAAATAATTAACGCTCAAAACAGTCTGTCAATCAATCGATCGACATACAACTAATTATTGGGATTAGTGTATGTCATGTATCATCCCATTACCCGTGTGGGGTTTCAAACAATCAAACACAAATTTTATTTGTGTAGTTGGGCGATGTGTAAAATTTATCGTCCCAATCAATATCAATCAAATCAGTGTATATAAACAAATCTCCGATTTGTTTATAAATATTTATTTTAAATACACGTTAAAAGTTCTATTTTTAACTAAAAAATATTTTATTTCATTTCACATCACACAATCAACTACACATCAAAATCAAACAAACAAGCATACAAGCTGTCCATGGCCTGTGGACGACGGGTGTCGGGTGCTACTAAACACCGTCTGCATCCTAGTATAAATTTCAAACTAGAAATAAAAATTAAAGGTGAGGTGTTCTCACAGAGAGTTCCACTCCGCTGTGCTTTGCTTTTGAATTGCTGAACCGTCTGGATCTGCTTGAAATTCCTATGCAGTTCTTTTCACGCTGTTCATATATAAAAATTATATTTTTATCAATTCATTTCAATAAATAAAAATCATATATATTTTTATTTCTACATCATATATATTTTCGACGCTTCATTCTATATAAAGATTATATTTTTATGTTTCTACTTCATATACAAAGATCGGATTTTTATTTCATTGCTATAAAAATCACATTTTTACTTCTACAATATAAAAGATTATATTTTTATACTTCTACAATATAAAAGATTATATTTTTATACTTCTATAATATAAAAGATTATATTTTTATATTTCTACAATATAAAAGATTATATTTTTATACTTCTACAATATAAATGATTATATTTTTATATTTCTACAATATAAAAGAATATATTTTTATACTTCTACAATATAAAAGATTATCTTTTTATACTTCTACTATATAAAAATCGTATTTTTAGCCAATTAAAAATTGAATCTCTATCATATAAATACAAACAAATCTAAACAAAACTGATATATTTTTTTCTATGATATTTTAAAAACTGATTTATATATATATATATATATATATTTAAAGCTAATCTCCTTAAACAAAATAAAAATAAAGTAAACGCTTACTGTTTTTCAGTAAAGGGAGGTGTCGGCTTCGTGGTTTGGCGGATTTGGGGCAGCGGTTTCAAGAAGTGGGGCGGGGGGGGGGGGGGGGAATATTGGCATCGGGCTGCTTTCAGTTGGAAGAAGAGAGAGGAGCGGGAGGAGGGGGCCCCTAAGTCGGAGGCGCGGCGGCTGCTTCAGGGGGTGGAGGTGGTTAGGCGATGGTTTGGGAAAAAGGGGGAAAGGTCTTCGTCTTGGATCGAAAGGGGGGGCGCTGTTGCGTGGAGGAGGAGGAGAAGAAGTGGGGGCGGCGGCGGAACGATGGTGGCGATGCCAGGAGCGGCGTCGCGATTTCCAGATGCGGTTTCCCCCTTCCCCTTTTTTTATTTCATTCTATTTCTGAGGAAGAGAGAGAATGGTGAGGGAGAGAGAATATATATATTTATTTTATATTATTTTATTTTCTAAATGGTTGACTTTTTCATTCTAACACGAAATCAAACCGAACGACTGGCGCCCCTAGCTAATTACCCCATTCCGAACACAATGGGATATGTATCGTAAGCTGATTCGATCGATTCGATCAGTTTTCGTCAAAATTAAAATATAACTCTATATATTGAATTTGAACGCGCATTTCAATTTACCGGGGCCACATACTAACTAGAAAATTTTCCGAAAAATGTTTTCTAGCTTCGTGTCGATGATACGGACCTAACAAAACAAATTTTGTCGAATTCTGAGACCGTTGGAAAAATGGTCATTTTCCAGTTGATTAAAATCAACTAAAACTGGTCAAACGCGTTTTCCTTTGTCACACACACATACTGATTTGAAAAATTATGAAAATTGAAATCTAGCAATAACTTGACATCACGGATCCAACAAAAGTGTTTTCGTCGAAATCCGAGGTCGTTTGCAAAATTTCCATTTTTAAGGGCCAGAATTCCATAGCTACTATTCGGAAAATTCATTTGGCCATAACTTTTGATTCTCGCTATGAAATTTTGATTTTTCGGATTCGTTGGAAAGATATTCTCAAATAGATTCAAATATTTTTGGTTTCGTTAAAATCCGGTTTATTTTGCACCCGGTACATTCATTTGAAATTTGAAATCGAATTATCGAACTACTGCGCCATTTTCAATTCCTTTAATAATTTAAAATAAATATTTATATTCCAACAACGTTCTAGATAAATTATACGTTCTAATTCTATTCAAAATAAATTTCTCGTCGATATTATTTAAAATAATTCATTTTAAATAATCAAAATTCACTAAAATTACCAAAATAAAAATTTTAAATTGGCTCGGATTTCTAGGTTATTACAATCTCCCCCACTTAAAACTTTATGTCCCCGAAAAGGAACGAAGCCGAAAGTTGTTTAACAATTCAACTCAACTTCTAGCATTTTCATCACGGCTTAAGTTCTTCAACTTTTCAGTTTGTAAGAACTTTTCAATTTTTTCAAAAATTTGGCTAACACCCTAAATTTTTGAAAAATTTCGCCATAATCTCCCTTGCACCGGGGACTTTGGGATATTTCATATAGCCTTCCATGGCCTTCTTCAATCCAAAAGAAAAACAAAAAGCCAAGCGGCTAGCCAATCGGCTCACAAAATCACCCAAAACTCCATAAATACCATAAACATGTACCTATTTGTCAGGCAAACAATTTTATTCCTCTTCTCTAGCCTCCTTGCTATGACCTGTTCAATTAGATTTACATGTACATGCATGCAATTGCAACCAATTTTCAATACAATTCAATATTTGATTCAATTAGGCTAAATGGTTCAATATTATCAAACAAATAAACAAACAACACAACCATCAATCAATTAGACGATTAGCTTTTCAAATTCATAATTTTGATATAGATACAGAAAATCATGTTTTTGGTAACAATTCACAAAATGGGCCTTATCTAGTTTCGGTTCTCACACCAGTCTAATGGAAATATAGAAATCTCACTTTCGTTACTCGAAAATAAATACTGGCGACGGTGCCCCATCACCAGAATTATCCCCGGGCAACTAGAGTACGATTCCATAACTATCCAGTATATTAAAACTTCGAATACACGTTTGCAAGACGCATATGCAAAATCTTTATATATCGGATTGTCCAAATTCAATGTAAATAAATATTCAAATACGAAAAATTGACTTAAATTTTCAAAACAAAAATTGTTTTCACTTTAAAAATATACTCTTCACAGTCGTTCTAGGATACTACTGATTCCATCTCTAACGAGTTATTCCATTGGATATTACTAATACAATATCTGATGAATTCTTTCGTATGGTTCTAATGTGTCTTGTTCTCTGAGCTTTGTAAACCAAAGCTCTGATACCACGATGTAACGACCGGGAATTTCACTCGATCTGAATCAGTCTCTAAACCAATCAAGTCCGTTCGAAACGCCTGATTGTTTCGAGAACACGACAAAATAGAACGCAGACGGAAGAACATTTCATTGCTTATTACAACAATTCCATCAGAATACAAGAATATACAAAGTATGAACAAATATTACACATTATAAAATATCAGAGATTACAATACATTACATAGCAGCGGAAAATAATACAATACACAATTAGAACTAATACACGGATACAAAGCATTCCGAGTATCGTTCCAGCTATAAATCAGGATCCTATGAATATAAATCTGCAAAACCAAAACTTCTAGCTGCCCGTGTCAAAATAAGGGCACCCAGAGATTAGGTTAAAACAATAAACTCCAGGTCAGTCATGTGACTGGTGTGAGAACTAAAACAGTTATTAATCTTTATTTTAAAGTTAGGTAAATCAAGGGACCACGCCGTATAACACGGAACGGGTTTCCTCCCAAGAATACCAGTGCATAAAACAAACAGCGCAATGCTAAATAAAGAAAATTGAAGCTATTATAAGACCCAGGTCCCATCACACAATGCAACGCAAGACGGAGGATGGGGTTTTTACCTTATAATAGCCAAGAATGCTTGATACATTGAAAACAAATCATTTATTATTATTATAAGTGCATAGTGTATAAAACAACTTCAAATCATAAGTATCAATCATAGACGGCATAAGCGCCCCGTCCCACTATGTCGCCATACTAGGCTCTACAAATAAAACCGCAAAGTCACGTATTGGAAGTTGGATTTCCATCTGTGAACCGAGGCAAAAGATAGTCCTCTACCGATTCGAGACGCTCTAGCCCGTGTCTCAGGCAAGTACTCAGTCAAGCCTTTGGAGCGACAGGGTCGGTCCAGCGATGTGGATTAAAATTCCTGAACACTGCGTTTCCCCACCCTATGGGGCGTAAATGAGCCAACGAATGACTCCATCGGACCCGGATCATCCGATCTAACCGAGGCGCCTCGCAACAGCAACAACCACATAAGTCAAACTCGTCAAGCCGTGTAAAACCACTGACGCCACTTCTAACTAGAAAGAAACGCATGTCCTCCCTGAGGTCCTTCTCCCGTTTTTGGTTCACACCGGGGTGTGAGGCTCGCGAATCAACGCTACACAAAGCTATGCCACACAGGCTGTGCTTTGATCATCAACCACAAGACTTTGCTTTTCAACAGAAGCTCTGATCATTTGCCACTTAGGCATGCCACACAGGCAATTCACTCCATGCGTTTGATATCCATCAATGTATAACCCCTGAGCTCGTACGTCTCAGAGTAGGGCGTTAAGCAAGAGAATAAATTCTTCGCCGCCAAACAGATATATATTTAATAGAAATCAATCACACAGACTAAAATCCAATGTCAGACACGCAGTCCATTTACAAGTTCGTTCTGGGTCTGAACGAAACCGGAGGCACCTAGTACCCCGCATATCCATCGATCTCCAAGTACGTCAGGACGACCACTAACTGTTTCCATCTTCTTGGGTGTACAGCACAATCAAGATCATCAGTAATCACCCAAACGACGTGAAGACCTCCGGTCTTCAACCACCGTCTTCATCTTCGACACCACGTCGAATTAGTTGTCCAGAATGGGATAAACCCGGTCTTTCTGAATAACTCGCGTATATAATAAACAAGTGTTATACAAACACAACATACGCCTCTTTCCAATTCAGGATATTCTTTTATTCAAATATTCTTATACTTTGGGAAAGATTCCCATTAATTTTATCAAAGATAAATTCTTTAAATTTATTCTTTAATCTTCTTTGAATATCAATTCAAACTAGTCGGGATTAGCGAACCACACCAAAGTAATCATTTATTTTATTTCCCAATCCCAACCTATTCACCCCATGAAGTAAAACTGGTAATACTTCATATCTAAAACCACGGTGTTATCGGTAAATTCAATTACCATTTCACGTTCAAATCTAATTAAAGATTTAACTATCGCCTGGAGTAAAACTGGTGATACTCCATTCTCGATATTTTCAATCTAATTAAAGATTCATTAAAACTCCACATAGTTTTAATCTTTAACTGGGTTAAAGAATCTGTGTCGTTTAAAACACGGTTCACGATAAACCCAAAATCACATTCCATTAATTATCGGGTTAAAGAACAAGTGTTATTTAAAACACTATTCACGATAAACCCAAAAATCAATACCAATTCAATTCCAATTAAATATTATTTAATTGGTACACTTCATTAAATCTAAATAAAAAGATTCAATCTTTTTCTCTATTGGGCTTAAGAACAGTGTTAATGAAGACACAATTCACGACAAACCCAAATCACATTTGATATTAAATACAAGGCTCTGAACAGAAAATATATCGGCTTATATTCAATATCAAATTCTACGACCAACAAATATCGTATTGGAAATAACGATATAAATATATCTTTCAAATTCCCATAACAATACCTGTATCGTCACGAAATCCAACATCGAAATATTCCAAAGACAATTTCGATTCAAATCCATTCCAATTCAATTATTGGAAATTCTGGTTATTTTCAAAACCATTTCGAATCCACTTCATTTATTTTAAAAATAAACAAATTATTATTCTAGTTCAAAACTAGTTCATTTCGATAAAAATCAATTTTTATCTTTTCAAATATGGAGTTTTTCATCCCAATTCTTCACATATCATTTCTTATGATCTTACACAAATTATTACTATTTTTAATAATTTTATCAAGGCCCGTACAGTCGATTTCCACCAACGGCCATCGAACTGCACTTACAACGACCTTTTTCAAAATTGATTTTGACATAATTCCAAATCCAACCGTTAGATTTCTAATTTCTAATATTCGTTAGAAAGCTCTTTTCAATACGAACCCAACGGTTCCGGTTTTAGGAGAATCCGACGGTCGGATCTCCCGTAATATCCGTTCGAAGTCAATGGTCGAAATTCGCGAACTACCGCGGCGCGGAGCGTTCTATTCAGGCCATTATATTATATATATAATATATATAATATATACTTCGTCGATTTCCTTTCGAAACGAACTTTATAAATCTTTTTAAATTCGTTTTCGAAACGATTTCAACATCATATTCAATTACTAATCAAAATTGAATATTCCAATATAAATTCGTTTTATTTTCATTTCAAAACGATTTCAATTCAATTTCAATTTAATTCGAATTTCAATTCATTACAATTTAATTCAAATTCATTTCTATTTAATTTCAATTCGAATTCATTTTCTATTCAATTCATTTTCTATTCGATTTGAATTCTATTCAATTCAATTTCAATTCAATTTCAATTCGATTTGAATTCTATTCAATTCAATTTCTAAAATATTCGATTATTGAAATCACTTTTAAAAATTCATTTAAAAATGAATAAAATCCATATAAATATCGTTCACGTCAAAATGGCGTTAATCTAATCAACACGGGTTCGTATATTTCCATTTTCAAATATTCTATTTCAAATATTTCTTTTTCAAATATTTCTATTCAAATATTTCTTTTCAAATATTCCTATTCAAAGCTGAAATGAGGCCCAAACAATTACCATATAATGTTAATTATATGGATTTTCTACAACACATGTATAAATAAACAATGACAAATAATCAACCATCATCCAGAGCGCGTTCTACACTGTATAAGCATCAAATATAAATATTTAACGCTCATAACAGTCTGTCAATCAATCGATCGACATACAACTAATTATTGGGATTAGTGTATGTCATGTATCATCCCAATACCCGTGTGGGGTTTCAAACAATCAAACACAGATTTTCTTTGTGCAGTTGGGCGATGTGTAAAATTTATCGTCCCAATCAATATCAATCAAATCAGTGTATATAAACAAATCTCTAATTTGTTTATAAATATTTATTTTAAATACACGTTAAAAATTCTATTTTTAACTATAAAATATTTTATTTCATTTCACATCACATCACACAATCAACTACACATCAAAATCAAACAAACAAGCATACAAGTCGTCCATGGTCTGTGGACGACAGGTGTCGGGTGCTACTAAACACTGTCTGCATCATAGTATATATTTCAAACTAGAAATAAAAATTAAAGGTGAGGAGTTCTCACAGAGGGTTCCACTCCGCCGTGCTTTGCTTTTGAATTGCTGAACCGTCTGGATCTGCTTGAAATTCCTATGTAGTTCTTTTCACGCTGCTCATATATAAAAATTATATTTTTATCACTTCATTTCAATAAATAAAAATCATATATATTTTTATTTCTACATCATATATATTTTCGACGCTTCATTCTATATAAAGATTATATTTTTATATTTCTACTTCATATACAAAGATCGGATTTTCATTTCATTGCTATAAAAATCACATTTTTACTTCTACAATATAAAAGATTATATTTTTATACTTCTACAATGTAAAATATTATATTTTTATACTTCTACAATATAAAAGATTATATTTTTATATTTCTACAATATAAAAGATTATATTTTTATACTTTTACAATATAAAAGATTATATTTTTATATTTCTACATTATAAAAGATTATATTTTTATACTTCTACAATATAAAAGATTATCTTTTTATACTTCTACTATATAAAAATCATATTTTTAGCCAATTAAAAATCGAATCTCTATCATATAAATAAAGGAAAATCTAAACAAAACTGATATTTAAAAAAAAAACTGATTCATATATATATATGTGTGTATATATATATATATATATATTTAAGTGAATATTAGGCTCACATCCCTATTTTGAAACTTAATTAGGCTCACATACAGCGATAAACTTATTATAAATTAGGTCCCTATTTTTCGAAAGTAGCGAAAAAAATGAAAAAAAAACGAAAATTATTATTTAAATAAATTATGCATTCGACAAAAAATTTGCCGAAAAAAAATAAAAAAAGTCCACCAAAAATAAAAAACAGTAAAAAAACGTCGAAAATATGCAGTTACGTGCATAATATTATGCAACGATTCCTATTTCTGTCATATATATATGCATAATTTCCACTGATGCATCTCCTTTTGATTTTTCTGCACATATATGTGTAACTATTGCACCATTCTTGCATGAAAACATGCATTATTTCGTAACACTGCAACTCAGTTCATTTTTTTCCTTTATGCAATAATGGCATATATGTATGCAAGTATTGGAAATATTTGCATACATATATGCAACTATTTTTTTTCTTGGCGTGGACTTATGGGATTATTTCCAGATTTTATAAATTTTTTTTTTTAGAAGACCCGCACTTTTTTCTGGAGAAAAAACGAAGGAATCAAAGTAAAAAGGAGGAGCAGGCGGAACTACAAAAGAGGAAGCGGATCCACTAAAATAACATGCAGCAATTCAAAAGTAGGGGGCGGAAACGTATGTGAAACTATGACCGAGTTTTTTTTTATTTTGAAACTTAATAGGGACCTCTAAAATACGCACCCTATATTTAAAGCTAATCTCCTTAAACAAAATAAAAATAAAGTAAACGCTTACTGTTTTTCAGGAAGGGAGGTGTCGGCTTCGTGGTTTGGCGGATCTGGGGCCATGGGGCAGTGGTTTCAAGAAGTGGGAGGGAATCTTGGCATCGGGCTGCTTTCAGTTGGAAGAAGAGAGAGGAGCGGGAGGGGCCCCCTCAGTCGGAGGCGCGGCGGCTGCTTTAGGGGTGGAGGTGGTTAGGCGATGGTTTGGGAAAAAGGGGGCTAGGTCTTCGTCTTGGATCGAAAGGGGGGGGGCGCTGTTGCATGGAGGAGGAGGAGCAGAAGTGAGGGCGGCGGTGGAACGATGGTGGCGATGCCAGGAGCGGCGTCACGATTTCCAGATGCGGTTTCCCACCCCTTCCCCCTTTTTTTTTTATTTCGTTCTATTTCTGAAGAAGAGAGAGAATGGTGAGGGAGAGAGAATATATATATTTATTTTATATTATTTTATTTCCTAAATGGTTAACTTTTCATTCTAACACGAAATCAAACCAAACGACTGGCGCCCCTAGCTAATTACCCTCATTCCGAACACAATGGGATATGTATCGTAAGCTGATTCGATCGATTCGATCAGTTTTCGTCAAAATCAAAATATAACTCTATATATTGAATTTGAACGCGCATTTCAATTTATCGGGGCCACATACTAACTAGAAAAATTCCCGAAAAATGTTTTCTAGCTTCATATCGATGATACGGTCCTAACAAAACTAATTTCGTCGAATTCTAAGACCGTTGGAAAAATGGCCATTTTCCAGTCGATTAAAATCAACTGTAACTGGTCAAACGCGTTTTCCTTTTCCACGCTCACATACTAATTCGAAAAATTATGAAAATTGGAATCTAGCAATAACTTGACATCACGGATCCAACAAAAGGGGTTATGTTGAAATCTGAGGTCGTTTGCAAAATTTCCATTTTTAAGGGCCAGAATTCCATAGCGACTATTCTGAAAATTCATTTGGCCATAACTTTTGATTCCCGCTATGAAATTTTGATTTTTCGGATTCGTTGGAAAGATATTCTCAAATAGATTCAAATATTTTTGGTTTCGTTAAAATCTGGTTTATTTTAACCCCGATACATTCATTTGAAATTTGAAATCGAATTATCGAACTACCGCGCCATTTTCAATTCCTTTAATAATTTAAAATAAATATTTATATTCCAACGATGTTCTAGATAAAATATACGTTCTAATTCTATTCAAAATAAATTTCTTGTCGATATTATTTAAAATAATTCATTTTAAATAATCAAAATTCACTAAAATTGCCAAAATAAAAATTTTAAATTGGCTCGGATTTCCGGGTTATTACAGTAATTCTTTGGTTCAGCAATCTAATGAGCCAGTCATGCTCCCACAACAAAAACTAGATCTAGAAGCTCTAGTGAAGAAGTATCAAAATATGGGTAGAGTACCATACTCGGGCAATGTGAAGACCCGTAACTTCCCCGTAAAGGAAAGCGTCGGATAGTTCGAGAACAAGCCACAACAAAACGCATACAGAAGAACCTTTCATTGTATATTACAACAATGCATCAGATTACAAGAATATACAGAGTATAAATGAATATTACACAGAAATATCAGAGATTTAAATTACATTTAAATACATAGCAGCGGAAAATAATACAATACACAACTAGAAGAGATATACGGATACAAAGCTTTCCGGATATCGTTCCAGCTGTAAACCAGGATCCTGTGAATATAAATCTGCAAAACCAAAACTACTAGCTGCCCGTGTCAAAATAGGGGCACCCAGAGTTTAGGTTAAAACAATAAACTCCAGGTCAGTCATGTGACTGGTGTGAGAACTAAAACAGTTAATCTTTATTTCAAAGTTAGGTAAATCAAGGGACCACGCCGTATAACACGGAACGGGTTTCCTCCCAAGAATACCAGTGCATAAAACAAACAGCGCAATGCTAAATAAAGAAAAATGAAGCTGTTATAAGACCCAGGTCCCATCACACAATGCAACGCAGCCGAGGATAGGGTTTTCCCTTATAACAGCCAAAGAATGCTTGATACGGTTAAAACAAATCATTTGATACTATAATAAGTGCATAGTGTATAAAACAACTTCAAATCATAAGTATCAATCATAGGCGGCATGGGTACCATATATCATGTCGCCATATATAGGTTTACAAATAAAACCGCAAAGTCACGTACTTGGAAATTGGATTTCCGTCCATGAATCGAGGCAAAAGATAGTCCTCAACCGATTCGAGACAATCTAGCCCATGTCTCAGGATCAGAACGCATCAACCCTTTAGATCGTCAGGGCCGGTCCACCGATGTGGATTATTATGCCTGAACAATACGTCTCTCCGCCCTTTGGGGCGTAAGTCTGGTCCGTCAGCCGACCAGAATGCATTCGGCCGAAACCGATATAACCGAGGCGCCTCGCAACAGCAACAACCACAAAAGTCAAACTCGTCAGGGCGTGTAAAACCACTGACGCCACTTCTAGCTAGAAAGAAACGCAAGTCCTCCCTGATGTCCTCTCCCGTTTTTGGTTCATACCGGGTGTGAAACACGCGAAGGAAACGTTACACAAAGCTACGCCACAAAGGCCGTGCTTTGATCATCACCACAAGACTTTGTTTTTCAACAGAAGCCTTGATCATTTGCATCTTAGCATGCCACACAGGCAAACCATCCTATGCAACCGATATCAGTCACACAGAATGAAATCCGATGTCAGACACACAGTCCATTTACAAGTCCGTTCTGGGTCTGAACGAAACCGGAGGCACCTAGTACCCCGCATATCCATCGATCTCCAAGTACGTCTGGACGATCACCAACTGTTTCCGTCTTCTTGGGTGTACAGCCCAATCAAGATCATCAGTTATCACCCAAACGACGTGAAGACCTCCGGTCTTCGACCATCGTCTTCATCTTCGACTTATCGTCGTATCAGTTATTCAGAATGGGATAAACCCGGTCTTTCCGAATAACTCGCGTATATTTTAAATAAGTGTTACACAAACACAACATACGCCTCATTCCAATCCATTAGTCACTAACCGTAAATTAATCAAGAGAATAACTTTCCAAATATTAACCCCGAAGGCCGAAACCAACATCAGATCAATATCCAGAAAACCATTCTGCTTGGCTAACCGACAGTTAGTTTCTAAATTTCACATTCAAATCTAATTAAAGATTTAACTATCGCCTGGAGCAAAACTGGTGATACTCCATTCTCGATCTTTTCAATCTAATTAAAGATTCATTAAAACTCCACTTAGTTTTAATCTGTGACTGGGTTAAAGAATCAGTGTCTTTTAAAACACGGTTCACGATAACCCCAAAGTCACATCCCATTAATTATCGGGTTAAAGAACAAGTGTTATTTAAAACACTGTTCACGATAAACCCAAAAATCAATATCCATTCAATTCCAATTAAATATCATTTAATTGGTACACTTCATTAAATCTAAATCAAAAGATTTAATCTTTTCTCAACTGGGTTCAAGAACAGTGTTAGTGAAGACACCATTCACGACAAACCCAAATCACATTCGATATTCAATACAAGGCTCTGAATAGAAAATATATCGGCTTATATTCAATATCAAATTTTACGACTAACAAATGTCGTATTGGAAATAACGATATAAATATATATATCTTTCAAATTTCCATAACAACACCTGTATAATCACGAATTCCAACATCGAAATATTCCGAAGACAATTTCGATTCAAATCCACTCCAATGCAATCATTGGAAATTTTGGTTATTTTTAAAACCCCTTTTAAATTCAATTTATTTATTTAAAAATAAATAGAATTATATTTCTAGTTCAAAACTAGTTCATTTCGATAAAAATCCATTTTTATCTTTTCAAATATGGAGTTTTTCATCCCAATTCTTTCTAAATCATTTCTTATGATTTTACACAAATTATTGCTATTTTTAATTATTTTATCAAGGCCCGTACAGTCGATTTCCATCAATGGCCATCGAACTGCACTTACAGCGACCTTTTTCGAATTTGATTTGGACGTATCTCCAAATCCAACCGTTAGATTTCAAATTTATCACATTTGTTAGAAAGCTCTTTTCGATACGAACCCAACGGTTCCGGTTTTAGGAGAATCCGACGGTCGGATCTCCCGTAATGTCCGTTTGAAATAAATGGTCGAAATTCGCGAACTGCCGCGGCGCGGCGCGTTCTATTCAGGCCATTATATTATATATATAATATATATAATATATATTTCGTCGATTTCTATTTAAAACGAATTATATGAATAGTTTTAAATTCGTTTCAAAAGCAATTTCAATTCCCATTTCAAACCAAAGCAAAAATGGAATTCTTCTTTATAAATTCGTTTTAAAATTCATTTCTATTCAATTCAAATTTCAATTCAACTTGAATTCATTTCAATTCACTTTCAATTCAATTTGAAATCGTTTTCAATTCAATTCATTTCGAAAACGTTTTCAATTCAATTCATTTCGAAATCGTTTTCAATTCAATTCATTTCGAAATCGTTTTCAATTCAATTCATTTCGAAATCGTTTTCAATTCAATTCATTTCGAAATCGTTTTCAATTCATTTTGAATTCGTTTTCAATTCAATTCATTTCGAAATCGTTTTCAATTCATTTTGAATTCGTTTTCAATTCAATTCATTTCGAAATCGTTTTCAATTCAATTCATTTCGAAATCGTTTTCAATTCATTTTGAATTCGTTTTCAATTCAATTCATTTCGAAATCGTTTTCAATTTATTTTGAATTCGTTTTCAATTCAATTCATTTCGAAATCGTTTTCAATTCATTTTGAATTCGTTTTCAATTCAATTCATTTCGAAATCGTTTTCAATTTATTTTGAATTCGTTTTCAATTCAATTCATTTCGAAATCGTTTTCAATTCATTTTGAATTCGTTTTCAATTCAATTCATTTCGAAATCGTTTTCAATTCATTTCATTTCGAAATCGTTTTAAAATCGATATAAATATCGTTCACGTCAAAATGGCGTCAATCTAATCAACACGGCTTCATAAAGTTCTATTTTCAAATATTCTATTTCAAATATTTCTTTTTTTTTTTAAACTGGAATGAGGCCCAATCAATTACCATATAAAGTTAATTATATGGATTTTCATACAACACATGTATATCATAGCATTGAAAAATAATCAACCATCAACCAAAGTGCACTACACTGTATAAGCATCAAATATAGATATTCAACGCTTATAACAGTCTGTCAATCAATCGATCGACATATTTAATCAATCAGGATGAGTGAACTTCAAATTTCATCCTAACACCCGTGTGGGGTTTCAAACAATCAAACACATATTTTATTTGTGCAGTTGGGCGATGTGTAAAATTTATCGACCCAATCAACGTCATTCAAATAGGTGTACATAAACAAACCGTCTGGTTTGTAAATGAATATTTTATCTTTTTCTCGCATTCACGTTAAAAATTATATTTTTAACGATAAAACATTTTTTTTTTTCAACATATGAATTTCTATTCAGTTCATTCTTTAAATAAAATGATATTTTTATTTTTCTAACTTATTTTAGAAAATTTCGGCGGCATAACGGCACGATACTAGAAACGGGACGAGGCCTAGCCTTATCCCCGGTCTAGTGAAGGCCCACGCCATTCACTCATCAATCAAATCAATTTCATTTTGCAAACCACAAAATTTGGAGTAAGGGTCTAACCTAGCCTTACTCCTACGCCTTATAACGGCGCACGTCTAATCCTAACCAATTTATCGATTCGATTTTTCACATCACAAACCACATTCAAACCAATATCGCAATCAATCACCAAACAATCAAACAAACAAGTCCATGGTCTGTGGACGGGTGTCGGGTGCTACTAAGCACCGTCTGCATCCTAGTATATATATATATATATAAATATATTATTTTATTAATATTTAAATTTCGAAATATGTGCTTTCACATACGGACTCAAAACCGGACCCAACGACTGTCGCCCCTAGCTAAATACCCCCATTCCGAACCCAATAGGATATGCTTCGTAACCCAATACGGCTGTTACGATCTGTTATTCTTTAAATTAAAATATAAATCAATATATATTCAATTTAAACGCACATTTCAAATTACTGGGGTCACATACTAACTAGAAAAATTCCATAAAAATATTTTCTAGCTTCGTATTGACGATACGGTCCTAACAAAACTAGTTTCGTCGAATTCTGAGACCGTTGGAAAAATGGCCATTTCCAGTCGATTAAAATTAACTGAAACTGGTCAAACGCGTTTTCCTTCGCCACGCTCACATATTGATTCGAAAAAATATGAAATTTGGAATCTAGCAATAATTCGACATCACGGACCCAACAAAACTGGTTTCGTCGAAATCCGAGGTCATTTGCAAAATGTCCATTTTTAAGGGCCTGAATTCCATAGCGACTATTCAGAATTTTCAACTGGACATATCTCTCAATTTTTAAAATGAAATCTCAGTTTCTTACATCCGTTAGAAAGATGTTATCAATTAGATCCCATTATTTTTGGTTTCACTAAAATCCAGATTGTTTTGCACCCGGTACATTCAATTGAAGTTTGAAATCGAATTATCGAACTACCGCGCCATTTTCAATTCTATTTATAATTATATATAATTATTATATATTCTAACGACGACGCGTATAATATATACGTCGAATTCTATTAAAAATAAATTTCTCGTCGATATTATTTAAAATAATTCATTTTAAATAATTAAAATTCGCCAAAATTGCCAAAATAAAAATTTCAAACTGGCCCAGATTTTCCGGGTTGTTACAATCTCCCCCACTTAAAACTTTTCGTCCCCGAAAAGGAACAAAGTCGAAAGTGGTTTGATTATTCAGCTCTACGTTCGATCTGGCTTCCATTCTCCAACTTTTCAGTTTCTGAGAATTTTCAAAATTTCAAAAATTTGGCTAACACCCTAAATTTTTGAAAAATTTCGCCATAACCTCCCCTGCACCGGGAGCATCGGGGAATTTCAAATAGCTTCCCCGGTCCTTCAGATCTCAAAAAGAAAAAGAAAAAGCCAAGCGGCTAGCCAATAGGCTCACAAAATCATCATCACCCAAACAAAACAGGAAATTATGTATTAAACATGTACCTATTTGTCGGGCAAACAAATTTTATTCTCTGGCTCTAGCCTCCTTGCTATGACCTGTTCAATGATATACATGTATATGCAAGCAGATGCGACCAAATTCCAATACAATTCAATATTTGGTTGAATTAGGCAAAATGGTTAAAATTTAGCAAACAAATAAACAAACAACACAAACATCAATCAATTAGTGAATTAGAGCTTCAAATTCATAATTTTGAGACATATACAAAAATCAGATTTTTGGTGCCAAGTCACAACAATTGATCCTATATAGTTTTTGGTTCTCACACCAGTCAATAGGAAATATATAGATATCACACCTTCGACACTCGAATATAAATGCTGATGATGATGCACCATCATCAATATCATCTTCGGGCGACTAGAGTGTGATGCTATATCTATCCAATATATTAAAACTTTGAGTATACGTTTGCAAGGCGTATATGCAAAATCTTTGTATACTGGACTGTCCTAATCAATATAAATAGATAATCAAATACGAATAATTGATTTAAATTTTCAAAACAAAATTTGTTTTCCTTTTGAAAATATACTCTTCACACTCGTTCTAGGATACTACTGATCCTATCTCTAACGAGTCATTCCCTTGGATATTACTAATCCAATATCTGATGAATTCTTTCGTACGTTTCTAATGTGTCTTGTTCTCTAGCTTTGTAAACCAAAGCTCTGATACCAACTGTGAAGACCCGTAACTTCCCCGTAAAGGAAAGCGTCGGATAGTTCGATAACAAGCCACAACAAAACGCATACAGAAGAACCTTTCATTGTATATTACAACAATGCATCAGATTACAAGAATATACAGAGTATAAATGAATATTACACAGAAATATCAGAGATTTAAATTACATTTAAATACATAGCAGCGGAAAATAATACAATACACAACTAGAAGAGATATACGGATACAAAGCTTTCCGGATATCGTTCCAGCTGTAAACCAGGATCCTGTGAATATAAATCTGCAAAACCAAAACTACTAGCTGCCCGTGTCAAAATAGGGGCACCCAGAGTTTAGGTTAAAACAATAAACTCCAGGTCAGTCATGTGACTGGTGTGAGAACTAAAACAGTTAATCTTTATTTCAAAGTTAGGTAAATCAAGGGACCACGCCGTATAACACGGAACGGGTTTCCTCCCAAGAATACCAGTGCATAAAACAAACAGCGCAATGCTAAATAAAGAAAAATGAAGCTGTTATAAGACCCAGGTCCCATCACACAATGCAACGCAGCCGAGGATAGGGTTTTCCCTTATAACAGCCAAAGAATGCTTGATACGGTTAAAACAAATCATTTGATACTATAATAAGTGCATAGTGTATAAAACAACTTCAAATCATAAGTATCAATCATAGGCGGCATGGGTACCATATATCATGTCGCCATATATAGGTTTACAAATAAAACCGCAAAGTCACGTACTTGGAAATTGGATTTCCGTCCATGAACCGAGGCAAAAGATAGTCCTCAACCGATTCGAGACAATCTAGCCCATGTCTCAGGATCAGAACGCATCAACCCTTTAGATCGTCAGGGCCGGTCCACCGATGTGGATTATTATGCCTGAACAATACGTCTCTCCGCCCTTTGGGGCGTAAGTCTGGTCCGTCAGCCGACCAGAATGCATTCGGCCGAAACCGATATAACCGAGGCGCCTCGCAACAGCAACAACCACAAAAGTCAAACTCGTCAGGGCGTGTAAAACCACTGACGCCACTTCTAGCTAGAAAGAAACGCAAGTCCTCCCTGATGTCCTCTCCCGTTTTTGGTTCATACCGGGTGTGAAACACGCGAAGGAAACGTTACACAAAGCTACGCCACAAAGGCCGTGCTTTGATCATCACCACAAGACTTTGTTTTTCAACAGAAGCCTTGATCATTTGCATCTTAGCATGCCACACAGGCAAACCATCCTATGCAACCGATATCAGTCACACAGAATGAAATCCGATGTCAGACACACAGTCCATTTACAAGTCCGTTCTGGGTCTGAACGAAACCGGAGGCACCTAGTACCCCGCATATCCATCGATCTCCAAGTACGTCTGGACGATCACCAACTGTTTCCGTCTTCTTGGGTGTACAGCCCAATCAAGATCATCAGTTATCACCCAAACGACGTGAAGACCTCCGGTCTTCGACCATCGTCTTCATCTTCGACTTATCGTCGTATCAGTTATTCAGAATGGGATAAACCCGGTCTTTCCGAATAACTCGCGTATATTTTAAATAAGTGTTACACAAACACAACATACGCCTCATTCCAATCCATTAGTCACTAACCGTAAATTAATCAAGAGAATAACTTTCCAAATATTAACCCCGAAGGCCGAAACCAACATCAGATCAATATCCAGAAAACCATTCTGCTTGGCTAACCGACAGTTAGTTTCTAAATTTCACATTCAAATCTAATTAAAGATTTAACTATCGCCTGGAGCAAAACTGGTGATACTCCATTCTCGATCTTTTCAATCTAATTAAAGATTCATTAAAACTCCACTTAGTTTTAATCTGTGACTGGGTTAAAGAATCAGTGTCTTTTAAAACACGGTTCACGATAACCCCAAAGTCACATCCCATTAATTATCGGGTTAAAGAACAAGTGTTATTTAAAACACTGTTCACGATAAACCCAAAAATCAATATCCATTCAATTCCAATTAAATATCATTTAATTGGTACACTTCATTAAATCTAAATCAAAAGATTTAATCTTTTCTCAACTGGGTTCAAGAACAGTGTTAGTGAAGACACCATTCACGACAAACCCAAATCACATTCGATATTCAATACAAGGCTCTGAATAGAAAATATATCGGCTTATATTCAATATCAAATTTTACGACTAACAAATGTCGTATTGGAAATAACGATATAAATATATATATCTTTCAAATTTCCATAACAACACCTGTATAATCACGAATTCCAACATCGAAATATTCCGAAGACAATTTCGATTCAAATCCACTCCAATGCAATCATTGGAAATTTTGGTTATTTTTAAAACCCCTTTTAAATTCAATTTATTTATTTAAAAATAAATAGAATTATATTTCTAGTTCAAAACTAGTTCATTTCGATAAAAATCCATTTTTATCTTTTCAAATATGGAGTTTTTCATCCCAATTCTTTCTAAATCATTTCTTATGATTTTACACAAATTATTGCTATTTTTAATTATTTTATCAAGGCCCGTACAGTCGATTTCCATCAATGGCCATCGAACTGCACTTACAGCGACTTTTTTCGAATTTGATTTGGACGTATCTCCAAATCCAACCGTTAGATTTCAAATTTATCACATTTGTTAGAAAGCTCTTTTCGATACGAACCCAACGGTTCCGGTTTTAGGAGAATCCGACGGTCGGATCTCCCGTAATGTCCGTTTGAAATAAATGGTCGAAATTCGCGAACTGCCGCGGCGCGGCGCGTTCTATTCAGGCCATTATATTATATATATAATATATATAATATATATTTCGTCGATTTCTATTTAAAACGAATTATATGAATAGTTTTAAATTCGTTTCAAAAGCAATTTCAATTCCCATTTCAAACCAAAGCAAAAATGGAATTCTTCTTTATAAATTCGTTTTAAAATTCATTTCTATTCAATTCAAATTTCAATTCAACTTGAATTCATTTCAATTCACTTTCAATTCAATTTGAAATCGTTTTCAATTCAATTCATTTCGAAATCGTTTTCAATTCAATTCATTTCGAAATCGTTTTCAATTCAATTCATTTCGAAATCGTTTTCAATTCAATTCATTTCGAAATCGTTTTCAATTCAATTCATTTCGAAATCGTTTTCAATTCATTTTGAATTCGTTTTCAATTCAATTCATTTCGAAATCGTTTTCAATTCATTTTGAATTCGTTTTCAATTCAATTCATTTCGAAATCGTTTTCAATTCAATTCATTTCGAAATCGTTTTCAATTCATTTTGAATTCGTTTTCAATTCAATTCATTTCGAAATCGTTTTCAATTTATTTTGAATTCGTTTTCAATTCAATTCATTTCGAAATCGTTTTCAATTCATTTTGAATTCGTTTTCAATTCAATTCATTTCGAAATCGTTTTCAATTTATTTTGAATTCGTTTTCAATTCAATTCATTTCGAAATCGTTTTCAATTCATTTTGAATTCGTTTTCAATTCAATTCATTTCGAAATCGTTTTCAATTCATTTCATTTCGAAATCGTTTTAAAATCGATATAAATATCGTTCACGTCAAAATGGCGTCAATCTAATCAACACGGCTTCATAAAGTTCTATTTTCAAATATTCTATTTCAAATATTTTTTTTTTTTTTAAACTGGAATGAGGCCCAATCAATTACCATATAAAGTTAATTATATGGATTTTCATACAACACATGTATATCATAGCATTGAAAAATAATCAACCATCAACCAAAGTGCACTACACTGTATAAGCATCAAATATAGATATTCAACGCTTATAACAGTCTGTCAATCAATCGATCGACATATTTAATCAATCAGGATGAGTGAACTTCAAATTTCATCCTAACACCCGTGTGGGGTTTCAAACAATCAAACACATATTTTATTTGTGCAGTTGGGCGATGTGTAAAATTTATCGACCCAATCAACGTCATTCAAATAGGTGTACATAAACAAACCGTCTGGTTTGTAAATGAATCTTTTATCTTTTTCTCGCATTCACGTTAAAAATTATATTTTTAACGATAAAACATTTTTTTTTTCAACATATGAATTTCTATTCAGTTCATTCTTTAAATAAAATGATATTTTTATTTTTCTAACTTATTTTAGAAAATTTCGGCGGCATAACGGCACGATACTAGAAACGGGACGAGGCCTAGCCTTATCCCCGGTCTAGTGAAGGCCCACGCCATTCACTCATCAATCAAATCAATTTCATTTTGCAAACCACAAAATTTGGAGTAAGGGTCTAACCTAGCCTTACTCCTACGCCTTATAACGGCGCACGTCTAATCCTAACCAATTTATCGATTCGATTTTTCACATCACAAACCACATTCAAACCAATATCGCAATCAATCACCAAACAATCAAACAAACAAGTCCATGGTCTGTGGACGGGTGTCGGGTGCTACTAAGCACCGTCTGCATCCTAGTATATATATATATATATAAATATATTATTTTATTAATATTTAAATTTCGAAATATGTGCTTTCACATACGGACTCAAAACCGGACCCAACGACTGTCGCCCCTAGCTAAATACCCCCATTCCGAACCCAATAGGATATGCTTCGTAACCCAATACGGCTGTTACGTTCTGTTATTCTTTAAATTAAAATATAAATCAATATATATTCAATTTAAACGCACATTTCAAATTACTGGGGTCACATACTAACTAGAAAAATTCCATAAAAATATTTTCTAGCTTCGTATTGACGATACGGTCCTAACAAAACTAGTTTCGTCGAATTCTGAGACCGTTGGAAAAATGGCCATTTCCAGTCGATTAAAATTAACTGAAACTGGTCAAACGCGTTTTCCTTCGCCACGCTCACATATTGATTCGAAAAAATATGAAATTTGGAATCTAGCAATAATTCGACATCACGGACCCAACAAAACTGGTTTCGTCGAAATCCGAGGTCATTTGCAAAATGTCCATTTTTAAGGGCCTGAATTCCATAGCGACTATTCAGAATTTTCAACTGGACATATCTCTCAATTTTTAAAATGAAATCTCAGTTTCTTACATCCGTTAGAAAGATGTTATCAATTAGATCCCATTATTTTTGGTTTCACTAAAATCCAGATTGTTTTGCACCCGGTACATTCAATTGAAGTTTGAAATCGAATTATCGAACTACCGCGCCATTTTCAATTCTATTTATAATTATATATAATTATTATATATTCTAACGACGACGCGTATAATATATACGTCGAATTCTATTAAAAATAAATTTCTCGTCGATATTATTTAAAATAATTCATTTTAAATAATTAAAATTCGCCAAAATTGCCAAAATAAAAATTTCAAACTGGCCCAGATTTTCCGGGTTGTTACAGGCAAAGAATCCGTTATTGGAACACAAGCATGGATGCGTTCTTCTAAGAGAATTTTTAAAGGCTTAAACCTAAGAGATGATCAGAAGAGATTAACAACATCTTGGGCACTCAAAGACGAAGCTTTAATCTGGTAGGAAAATCTTAAAGAGGAAAATCCAGAAGGTAGTATTACCTTGGATAGATTTAAGGAAATTTTCACTGAAAAATTTATTCTTTCAGAAGAAACTGAGCGACTATATGATGAGTTTTATAATCTGAAAAAAGAAGATATGACCATCCAGGAATATCAGAATAAATTCAATGAACTTTGTCACTTTGCCCCGAAGCTAATAGAAGATCTATAAGGAAGAATCTGAGATTTATCCACGAACTTCAAAAGAAATACGAAGGTAGAGTACTTTTGTAACGACATGGATTTCGCCCGGACCTAATCGATCGCTAAATCGACCAAGACCGTTCGAATCCCGCATGCGCTAACACTGGGCATATAACACATCAGAACAAATAACAGAAGACTTTTATTACATTATAATAATGTAACATTAGAGTGCGGAATATATCAGAGTACATCGAAAGAATACAGCGGAAGATTTATTTACAATAAACTTAATACAATGCAGCGGAAGACTATCAATGCTCTGGACACATCTTCAAGCTTCAATCCAGAATCCTGCTCAATAAAAAAATATCTGCAAAACAAGCCACTTGACTATCCGTGTGAAAAATATGGGCACCCAAATTTGCAAGTGAAACAAACTACGAGTCAGTCATGGGACTGGTATGAGAAATCTTACAGTTATAATCAACTTACTCAAGTGTAAGGCATATCACGGGACCACGTCGCTAACGCGGAACAGGTTTACTCCATTGGATTTCCAGTGCGTAAACATCAACCATAAATAAACATATGGATCTACAATGCATAAATCAACATGCAATTCCTTAATCTACCCATGTAGGCTTAATCCCTAAACTTAGATTTCAAAATCCAATTCACTTTACAGAACTTATTCCTTCGGACTTTATTCCCCGATTTTTTTTATTTTCAAATCATTTGAAATACAAATCTAGCTTTTATATCAAAGTAGATTTCACTTCGGAATCCCAAAAATGAAACATTTGGAAATATGAATTCCAAAACGTAACAATGTATACAAACAAGTATGCAACCAAATATCGTGCTCCCCGTCGACAATGCAAAGGGCACGCACCTAAGCAGCTAGATATATATATATATTTATATATATATATGTGTGTGTGTGTGTGTGTGTGTGTGTGTGTGCACCTCCCACTATGGAGCCGGCTACACTGACGATGCACCATCCCACCTATGGGGGGAAAAAATACACCGCCCAAAGCCAGTCAAGGCTATAACACCCATACTTTTAATCGTCTGGGTTACTCGAATCTCTAGCAACATACCAAATCATTTCATATCCCAAAGTAGGGAAAATCATTTCACAACATAATAATTACAAGTACCTTCAAATCTATATAGACTTCCAATTCCAAATCATTTCGAAAACATTGAGTATAGCCCTCGAAATCCTTTCTGTTTTACAAAATATTTTATAAAACATTCCCTGTCCAAAATTGGGAAAACTATTCTTTTTACTTAAGAAATCTCATTTCAAAAATCATTTATTAAATTTTGAAATAAACAACATTGCTAAGCACCTTATAGTCAAATTGTGAAGTGTTTCACAAGGTGTTAGCACATAGACATTTTTACCCAACCCAATGCTAAATATAAAAGCATATTTTGCTCATAAACTGGTCGAGCACAATCCAAAACAGTCAACCCTTAACAATCAATATCAGTAACCAAGTGTATTTGGTTCAATCACATTTCATGTTACAATAAAAGAGTATATTATTGTCTACACATTTTCTGCATTTCCTATGTATACAATAAAAAGATATTTTATTTTCTATACAATTTCTACATTTCGTATGCATACATTAAAAGAATATTTTATTGTTCACATATTTTTACATTAACAAATGTTATTTCTTATGTTAACATACTTTATCAAATGATACATCTTTTTAGGATTCATTTTACATTAACAAATGTAATTTCTTATGTTAACATATTTTATCAAAAGATACATCTTTTTAATGATTCATTTTACATTAACAAATGTAATTTCTTATGTTAACATATTTTATCAAATGATACATCTTTTTACGATTCATTTTACATTAACAAATGTAATTTCTTATGTTAACATTTTCATCAAATGATACATCTTTTTACGATTCATTTTACATTAACAAATGTAATTTCTTATGTTAACATATTTTATCAAATGATACATCTTTTTAATGATTCATTTTACATTAACAAATGTAATTTCTTATGTTAACATATTTTATTAAATGATACATCTTTTTATGATTCATTTTAACAAATGCAATTTCTTATGTTAACATATTTTGTAAAACGATAAATCTTTCTAATGATTCATTTTACATTAACGAATGTAATTTCTTATGTTAACATATTCTGTCAAACGATACATCTTTCTAATGATTCCATTTACATAAACAAATGTAATTTCTTATGTTAACATATTTTGTCAAATGATACATCTTTTTAATGATTCATTTTACATAAAAATGTAAATTATAATGTTAATACATTTTTATTCCAACTCTGAGTACTTTAGATGATCACTCATACATAAAAAAAATGTACTTTTTGATGTTGCATCATTTTTATCAAACTATGAATATTTTTAATGAATCATTCTTTACATTCAATAAAAATGTAAATTTTCAATGTTGAACTTTTCTACTCCAAATAATGATCATTTCTCATTATTTCTTACATACAATAAAAATGTAAATTTTTATTGTTAAACTTTTTTATTTCAAATAATGAACATTTAAAAAAATTCTATATATACAATAAAAATGTGATTTTTAATGTTAAAATATTTTCATTCAAATAATGATCATTTATGTACAAATAAAGAAAGAGTTTTTATTTGTGTACAATTCCTATGTTCATATAACAAATAAAAAGAGAATTTTTATTTTCAATAATTCCTATGTTCATATATGACAAATAAAAAGAATATTTTTATTTGTATACAATTTCCCTATATTTAACATAACAAATAAAAATGAATATTTATTTGTACACAAATTGCTATCTTTAATATGACAAATAAAAATGAATATTTATTTGTTCACAAATTTCTATCTTTAATATGACAAATAAAAATGAATATTTATTATTGGTAAACAAATTTCTAACTTTAACATGACGAATAAAAATGAACATTTATTTGTATGCAATTTCAATATTTAACATGTCAAATAGAAATGAACATTTTTATTTGTATACAATTTCCATATTTAACAATGACAAATGAAAATGAATATTTTTTTATCTGAGAACAATTCAATGTTTAACTATGCCAAATAAAAAATGAATATTTTTATTTAACAACAATTCAATTTTTAACTATGACAAATAAAAAATATTAATATTTTTATTTGACAACAATTCAATGTTTAACTATGACAAATAAAAAAAAGAATATTTTTATTTGACAACAGTTAAATGTTTAACTATGACAAATAAAAAATAAGAATATTTTTATTTGACAACAATTCAATGTTTAACTATAAAAAATAAAAAAATGAATATTTTTATTTGACAACAATTCAATGTTTAACTATGACAAATAAAAGAAATGAATATTTTTATTTGACAACAATTCAATGTTTAACTATGACAAATAAAAACAATGAATATTTTTATTTGACAACAATTCAATGTTTAACTATGACAAATAAAAAAAGAATATTTTTATTTGACAACAATTTTCTACTTATTCCACCAAATTCAATTAAATCAACAAATTACACCAAACAACATCAATCAATATAGATCAAATCACGTACATGTAAGAATTTTTAAACACGATAATAATTAATTTATTTTAATTATTTAAATAAGAAATCTCACATATAAACTAAGAATTATATTTTTAACGAACAAATATTTGGTGATTATTAAATACAGACAAAAATCATGACAGTTTGTATAAATAACCGTACGAGAAAGTTTTAGTGAGAGAGTTCTCACCTTGATCGGTTTAGAAATCGTTTAATAACGATTGTTTTAATTAAACCAAAAATTGTAACTACATCCAATCTTGTCCAAATTGATTTCATTGCGAAGCCTTCGTCGCCATAGTTCCAACGCGTCTGAAATCGTCGAATTCTGTTTTCGTATGCAAAAGTTAAGGGGTTTTATATGTTAATAACACACTTTAATTAACTAATGATAATTAATAAAGTAATTAACCTGTAACGGCCCACAATTTCGAACCATTCAAATTGACAATAAACCACACATGTTAGACCTGAATCGCACAAAACCGTGAATTGTTAGTTTAACTATTGAGGTAAATGCAAATCAGAACACAGAATCACAGGCACAGAAACAGAGTAACTAGCAGCGGAAACATAATGATACATAGGTTCAAACATAATACATGATACATATAAGTACTTAATGATTCATAAGCTCATACAAAATAGAGTACATATAGATAACTAGTAGTAATCTGGATAACATAGATAACTAGAAGCTTATAACTACAGATGGTCCAAAAGATGCGAGTCTCCCAAATGAGTCATGAACAACTGAGGTGCTCAAGCTAACCCAAGCATAAAGTCAAAGAAACAATACACTTGAGTTAAGACTAATAGTCTTATATAAGTGAATCAGCACAAATGACATGTTCATAAAAATGTATAGTAACTTAAAGGCTGCCTGGGATTTCTATCCTCTAAGGATCCGTGAAACTAATACATATAATAATAAGCTATTATGATAGTGTCTATCCTATAAAGTATAAGTAATGAAAATAGCGAAAGCGGGATTACCATATTACCCTTATGCCATTTATAGGCATCACAGTCTATACAGTACCGTAAATTCACCGTACTGGTGTTATCAGAGGGCGCTCCATAGAAAGCAATACTAAATCAAAATCGTATGGGGCTCACATAGGATAAAATAACAAGGCACTCGCGGCAATACTCAGGGTAGGATTCTACCAATTGCACTCCCGGACCAGTGGTTACGCATAGCAGCCACTACGCCCATCTCGGAACACATTCTCAAATCAAAAAGGGTACCCCAAATCATAACATAGTAATAGAAATGATATTGAAGAAACATGTCCGATCAAAGGTGCTACTTCAATTAGTCATGGTATAGCTCCTGTTTTAGTCATTTAATTATGACCCGAAGGTCAAGGCCATTTCGTTATCGTTCGTCTTCTTCAGTCTAGTATCGCCCAAGTCATCACGTTTAATTCTGGATACATCACCGCGTATATAGTTGTTAAAGTGGTATCGGCACTGGCTGAGAGTATGCCACTTATCGACTCCGGTCACTTTAACAACCAACGTTTACCATTTACACACCGTGGCCATTGGTTTAAAATCATATTCAAGTATCGCAAAACACTTTATTCAAGTATCTCCCAAAACCCGTTTACTCAAATCAATTCCCATTTGTTCAATTAAGATTTCAAAAATCCATATTCACAAATTTATCGAATAAAGTTCTCTCTTTCAAAGAATGTCATTATACTTGAAATCCTACATTTGAACCTTCAAAATTCACGAGACTGGATTGGAAAATAGCTTTTGTTTAAAAATGATAATAAATGTATATTTAAATAATTAAGTTGAAATTATATATACATATATATTAAGTGGGAAGAATGTATACCTATATATATATAGACGAAAACTGCTATAAATCCATATAGTTGAAGAAATTAAATTATTTATAAGGAAAGATTTACAAAATCAAGTAAGGCGGAAAAATAGTTTTTATGAAATTCAAGTTTTATTCAATAATATTAGTCCAATTCCAATCTCAATCCATGTCCCGTCACTCTTCCCATATTTAAACCATTTTTTTTTTTGATTCAATTCAATATTCTCATTGACAAAACGATTTCCTGAAAATCATTTAACTTGCATTTAACATATCCTTCTACATTGATAAATTTCCAAACATCTTCATCGTTAGTTGAAAATAAAATGATGAATTGTTAAATCCTAACTGGTATTAAAACTCATTTCATCACGACTTAAGCAAACATGTTTCTTGAAAACTTAATAATCTTTTTCAAATCCTTATATTAAAATCACACTAAATTTAGAGTAAATTTTGTCATAGAAACATCAAATTTATGCAAAACTTACTTAAACAGTTTTATCATTAGTGCTAACTCGTATGATCATTCTCAAAATTATTTACGTGAAAATTGAATCCTATAAAACACAAGTTGAATTTGAAACAATTTTCTTTAAATATTCTTACGCTATATGAAAATTACGTTAAAAATCCATTTACCCAAAAATCGACATAATGTTTTAAATAACTTTATTGACTACGGTGTCCATATATTATTTTCTAACCTATGGTCAAGTGGTACAGGTATTTATCATTTCAATCCATTCTTAAAATATTCTAATCACAGGTGTGTATCATTTCAACCTGTATCCCAAACCGATTCGAATATGCAGGGGTTCGGGTATTTATCATTTCAACCCGTGATTTTTATTTTTTTTCAAAACTAGGGACTTGCTTGGTGAGAATAATAACATAACATATCATACAAACATTCATAGTGTCATGTAAGAACGGTGCGCGTGTAGCATGTGCACAACCATAAAACAAACAAATCTAGAGCACCCTAACATTTCAATCAACATCTCAAGTTTCTAATTCACTTAATAATAAATTAGTCATGCGTCAGAAAACTCACCTTACATGTCAGAGCGAGAACGTACGGCGAGCGAACAAAGATGATGCTAACGATGGTCAAAGAAAGATGTCATACCTAGAACCAAGCGGTGAAATTTTAGTATGCAGGATCTCCAAAATAGAACCGAAATATGAAATTCGTCAAAACTGAGTTATAGCAAAACTTGAACTAGCGATCATAATTTACTTGTGAAGATCCTCCTACCGGGCATAAAATAATGCATGCATACCGCCAAGAAATAGACAAACTTATTTTTTTGTCTCTTGCCTACAACTTGCCTGCGCATGCAACTAAATTCCTTTTTTTTCTTTTTTTTTCTACTGACATATCCGAACATCTACTGGCGAAATACTCAACCAAGGAGTGAGAAGTACCCTACAAAACTCTGCTACAGGAAAACCCATTTACATGTAACTAATTACATGTGCATGTATGAATTCAACCAAGAAATAGGCACTTAGTCACTCACCGACGCATTCGCCTAGTATGCATTCTTAATTTTCGTTTTTTTTCTACTCAGTTCGCAAGTAATTACTTCTTTTTTTTGATGACTTGCGCATGCAAGTCTTGGCAAATCAAAGTGCCCAAACTCAACTAAGCTACTGGCACATTTTTCCTTTTAAAACAAATCATTTGGAACCACACATGCAGTTTAATGTTGCATCCATCCACTTTTTTCTTTTTCTTTTTATCTTATGGCCTGAGCATGATAATACTAACCAAAGTATCCAACTAAACAAATGCTACAAGCACCATTTGCATGTAACAAATTTTAGGCGCATGCATGCATTTCAGTTTCTTCCTATTGTTTTTTTTTATTTATGTATCCTGCGCAAGTCTTTCTACAGGCAAAATTTCGAAGCCCAAATGCTACATGCGAACCCAACAGGCACCAGTAGCAACACAAGTGTACATGCATGTATAAGCAACTACTGTGTATGCATGCATCTCAAAAGCAGAGACAAAATAAGGCTAATTGCACTACTACCTACTGTGCATGCTTTCATCTAGTTTTTTTTTTCCCCTTTTTCTCTTTCTGCTTACGCATGCACTACCTTAGACTTATTTTCCTATATGTTCTGTAGGATCTTGTACAAAACTTTCCATTCTCCTCTAATACATGCAAGTTCATTGGTTAAGAGCTAAACAAGGATTTGCTTTACACAAAATTATACTCAACTAAGCAGACTGACATGCAAGCAAAGGAAGTTATGGAGACATTTACGCAACCAAGCTCAAGTCACTGGAGATGGTGTTGGAGTTCGGGGGAGATGCCGGAGCAGCTGCATCGGTGGTGGAGCGGAGCTAGTCTATTTCTCCGGAAAAATGCTGAAGCTTGCCAACAGCGCGCCGGGCTCGGAAGGGACGCCGGAGTTGACGAGTGGTGACTGACGGTGGCTAAGGGAAAGGTAAGAAGATGTGGTATGGTTTGGAAGAAGGTTTGTCACGTGAACAAGGGCGGACCCAGGATTCAAACCAAGGATGGGCTAATTTAGTGTAGCAATGCGGAAAAAAAAAGAAAAAAAAAGAAAGAAAGAAAGAAATATAGGGGTACTTATATTACAAAACAAAATAAAAAAGAAGGAAAGAGCTGGTACAAAATGACAAACAACAGACTAAACAAATACTATACAAACAGACTCATAACCTGCTCAATCCGAGCAACTAGGCCCACTACAACACACAAACCGACATGAAGAACAGTAAACACAACAATTCCATATAACAGAGAATCCAACAAAGAAGATAGCCGCAGTCCACAACAGAAACCCTAAACTGCAAGCCCACCAGAAAACCTACCTTCAACAACCAGCAACTAAGATACAAGCATTACTACATCACAAGTTCACAACACCCAACACCAGAAGGCATACAAAAGATCAGCAAATGCATCAAATTACATACCCACACAGCCAGCAAAATTCCAACTACAATAAACTCAAGCCTTAAAGTAGAATGACCGAACTGAAGCATCATCTGCTGACCCAACCATCAACCAAGCACCAAAGAAGAGGTCCAGCTTACACCCAAACACCAACGGCACTAACACAAGAAACCATACTTAAAACACATCTAATAAAAACTGAACTCCAAAACCCATCAACATCCAAAAAGCTACGCGTTCCTAAAGACAAACTAATTAGAGTGACAACCTAAAGACATCCAAAAACTATAGCTAATAAAAATCAGTTAGCTGACAACCTAATTCCTAAAGGAATATACGCAATAATGTAAAAGGAAACCCAAAAAAATTAGGGTTTTTCAGTCAAAGAATCAATTTCCAGTTTAGTAGTTTGAGAGCAAAAATCACATGAATTGATTAAAGATACTTAGCTGAATTGGAGATTCATTCATCGGTTAGAATGACTTTGGACGGAAGAGATGCATAGGCGACGGTAGCTGAAATACAGAACGAAAGATGTAAAATGAATAGGAAGAATAACGAACGTGGTTTGGTCTTCAGACTTCCTTCGTTTTTGATGCCGGGCTCAGGTAGGATTTTGATTTTTTTTTAACCTTGGGCTGCAGCCCAACTGAGCCCAGGACTAAATCCGCCATTGCACGTGAAAAGAGTTATGGACCATCCACTTGCTGACATTTGCTTTTTTTTCTCACTTTCGAAATTTCTTGCTGAAGCGAAGGGTGGAAGAGCAAGTTGGGGATGAAGAAAATGAAACAGGAAGCAGAAGAAGGTGAAACGGAATAGGAGAAGGTGGTATAATAAGAAGAGAAAGTGCGGTGGATTTTTGAAGGCAACTAGGAGGACCTTTGCAGAAGGGAAAGGGCACGTGTACAACTTTGGCTCAATTTGCTACCAAGTGTCCATGATGAACTATTTACAAGAGAAACTTTTTATTATATTTTCAAAAATAAAAATTTATTCAGATATTATTATTGGTTTTATTTTTAAATGTGGTAGAGATTTGTTTACAATAACATGAACGGTTAGCGCAACGGACGTACAACCAATGACATGTTTTTACTGCGCGTTTCAGCTTTGTGCACGACCGACAAGCAACGCTGAATCTGCAGATGTTAATGATTTTTCTTTCTTTTTTTGAAATTAAATAAAATATAATTTTTTTCCGAAGTTTTAAATTTATAAATTTATTTTTAATTCTTAAATTTTCGAGATTGTTACATCCTCCCCCACTTAAAAGCTTTTCGTCCTCGAAAAGGAATCGATCAAAGAATGGATAACAACTGAAAATATATAGATAATACATGGAATAAATAATTCTGGATTTGAAGAACGAATGCTCTCCTCTGTCTCCCAAGTACAGTCTCGATCATCGTCACTCCATTGCACTTTGACTAAGCTGACCGATTTGTTTCTAAGTTATACGAAGTGGTCTACTCTCAATGGTCAAATTAGATTTAATATCCAAATTATCAAGTGCTGTTGGCTGAACATAAGAAGAAGGATGATGTAGACATTTCCGAATATGGGATATATGAAATACACATTATGTACTCCTGCAAGCTTCTCGGGTAACTCAATGCAATAAGCCAAAGGACCAATCTTTTCTAAAATACGGAACGGGCCAATGAATCTAGGAGCTAGTTTTCCTTTCCGTCCAAACGATTGACATTCTTTAATGGTGAGATCTTCAAAAAGACTTGATCCCCAACCTCGAACTCCAACTTCTTTCTTCTTCTATCTGCGTACTTCTTCTGACGGTCTTGAGCAATTTTTATCTTATTCCTGATATCAGCGAATTTTTGCGTTGCTTCTATGATCATATCTGGTCCAAGAAGCAAACGATCTCCTTGTTCGATCCAACTAGCAGGTCATCTACATGGTTTTCCATATAAGGCCTCAAAGGGAGAACTTTCAATGCTAGCATGGTAGCTATTATTGTACGTGAATTCCATGAGATGAAGGTGATCTTCCCAAGATCCTCCATAATCAAGGATATAAGTGCGAAGGAGATCTTCTAATACTTGATTTAGTCTTTACGTTTGACCATCTGTCTGTGGATGGTAGGCAGTACTAAGATTTAATCTAGTACCCAACGCTTCCTGAAATGCATTCCAAAACTTACTCGTGAAAACAGGATCTCGATCACAGAAAATGCTAGACGAGACTTCATGTAATCTAACAATTTCTTTCATATATAACTCTGCTAGGCTTGCAGCAGTACGACTTGCTTTAACAGGTAGGATATGTGCTGACTTGGTTAATATATCCACAATTAACCAAATACTTTCGTTTCCTTTTCTTGTCTTAGGGAGACCGTCGATAAAATCCATGGAAATCTGATCCCATTTCCATCTAGGTATCTCGAGAGGTTGTAATAATCCAGCAACCTTTTGATGATCAGCTTTTTTTTGCTTGCAGGTCATGAATCTATTAACATAATGACAAACATCAAGTTTCATACTACTCCACCAAAATAACTTCTTCATATCTTGGTACATCTTGTGTATTCCTGGGTGAATAGAGAGTTTGGATTGACGACTTTCCCTTAACACTTCTTGCCTTAAGTTGTCCACGTTAGGAACACATAAGCGACCATTTATCCTCAAAATTCCTTTGTCATCAATTTGAGCCCCCATTCCATTATGATCATACCTTCCTTTTCTACGAACATTCCCCTTCATAAGTTTAAGCTCTGGATCTTCATCTTGCTTTGCCGCTATACGATCCATCAGGGGTAATGAAACTGAAATTTTACATAACATAATCTTCTTCCGACTTAGTGCATCTGCTACTACATTTGCCTTTCCCCAAGTGTATTTAATATCAAGATCATAGGAAGCGAGAAACTCAAGCCATCTAACTTGTCTCTGATTCAGGTCCTTTTGGGAGAATATATACTTAAGAGATTGATGATCGTTAAATAATTCAAACTTGGTTCCTAAAAGATGGTGTCTCCATAACTTCAATGCAAACATTACCGCAAGCAACTCCAGATCATGTGTCGCATAATTGGCTTCATGATTCTTAAGTTTTCCACTAGCATATGCGATCACCCTTCCATTTTGCATTAAAACGGCTACCAAACCTTCTTTACAAGCATCGATATAGACTGCAAATCCTTCATTTCCATTAGGGACGGTAAGAACAGGTACAGAAGTAAGTTTTTCCTTCAACTTTGCAAATGCATCCTTACACTTGTCACTCCAAACAAACTTAACATTCTTCCTTATCAAAGCAGTCAAACGCACGACAATACGGGAAAATTTTTCTATGAATCTTCGATAGTAACCAGCGAGTCCTAAGAAACTACGAAATTCGGTTGGATTCTTGGGTTCTTTCCAATCATGGAAACAAACTGAGTTTTAAGACTGAATCAAAGAAAAAGAAGATTTAGATACAAAGAAAGGTAAAAGATATGACTTACATTGATTGCAGCGATTTTGGCTAGATCAACCGAAATTCCATTTTGAGAAACTATATGGCCAAGATAACGAACTTCCTTCTGCCAAAAATGACACTTAGCAAATTTGGCTTTCAATTGGAGTTTACAGAGAGTTCCAAGAACATATCTCAAATGCAACTCATGCTCTTTTTCAGATCTACAAAAGACTAGAAGGTCATCAACAAAAACAAGGACGAATCTGTCAAGCACTTCATGGAAAACTCGATTCATGAGATCAACAAAACAGGCCGGTGCGTTAGTCAAGCAAAATGGCATAACCAACCACTCATAGAAACCATTTTCCGTACGAAAGGCGGTCTTAGGAATGCTCTCCTCAGCTACTCTAAGCTGATGGAAACCAGAGGTAAAATCGAGTTGAGAGAAAACCTTAGCTCCATAGAGCTGATCGAACATATCATTAATCTGACGCATTGGGTATCTGTTCTTTAAGGTATGTTTGTTTAGTTCTCGATAATCAACACACATCCTAAGCGATCGATCTGATTTGGTTACGAACACCACAACGGCTCCCTATTCGGTTAAGCTTGGTCGAATGAGTCCTTTCGAATGTAAATCCTCAACTTGCGGCCTCAATTCAGTTTTTTCCTTTGGCGCCATTCTTCGTGGAGGGAGAACTACAGGACGTGCTCTAGGGATGAGGTCTATATGGAATTCAATTTCTCGTTTAGGCAGAAGGCCCATTACTTCACCAAACACATCGGGAAAATCTTGGACAATCGGTGTTGAACTAGGATTATCGGGATAGGAATCTAGTGAAAAGATAAAGCTTCCCACCTACTATATTGGCATGTGACATACGGTCCTTAGTTTATTTGCTTGGTCGTCTATTAAGGAAACAGTTCGGGATCTATATGAAATTTCTGCTTTATATTTCTTCAATCAATCATCGCCAAGTAGAATATCAAAAGCGTCAAAACCAAGAACATAGAAATCACCAGTGAAAAGATGAAGGTCAAAAAGAAGTTTAACCCCTTTACAAATCCTACTAAGATGGGTTGGGCCTCCAATCGGATTGGATACGCACAACGATTCGAAAGCTAATGTGGGCTCTAAAGCCTTTTCAAATTTATTACAAAGATCCATGGAGATAAAACTATGTGAAGCACCAGTGTCGAATAGCACACGAACATGATGAAAGAATAAAGTGAAAGCACTTAAAAGCTTACCTTTAGTGTCATCGCCAGTGGGAGGAGTGGAAGATGTCATAGCAAAAACTCCGGATGTGGTTCCTTTGTTCTGAGTGGGAAAGTTCCTACTAATATGTCCAGGCCGAAGACAAGAATGGCATAGATCATTGCGGGGTGCATGAGTTGGCAGGGCACGAGCTTCAGGAGGGTTAGGACAGTTGTTGGAGTAGTGAACCATTAGCTAGCAGTTGTAACAACGGACATTCGAGAGATCCGGGGGAGGTCTCTGAGCATGGTATCCTACACCTTGAACATTTTGCTGCTTCTTCTGTGCCCAATACCTTGCCTTCCTCTTCTTTGAATTGCTTGATGATCCCTAAGATGGTGGCACCTGAGCAACTTTTTTCCTTTGAGATTTGGAGAATTCTCAAGTCTAGTGGAATAGTTCATAAGCTCTGAGAAAGGCTGTTTAAGATAGTTCATCAAATGTTCGTAGAATTCCGGGCGTGCACCAAGTATAAACTTCTCATTCCTCTGGAATGGTGTCCCAACCAAGTTTGGACCAAATTTGGAAAGCTCATCAAATTTCCTTTCATATTCCGCGAAGGTCATGTTGCCTTGCTTAAGATACATAAATTCTCGATACAATTGGGATTTTCCGGACTTAGGCATCCATTTGGTTACAAAAGCATCCCTAAACTGCTGCCATATAATGTCTGTCTCAGTCGAATAAGTAGTGAAAGATTCCCACCAATTCCTTGCGGTATCCTTAAGCTGCCAAGCGACCATCTGAAGCTTCCGTGCATGGTAATCTCTAAGCCAGAAAATATCCTTTCCAATTCATCTAACCATTTCTGGGCTTGGACGATTGATTCAGAACCCAAAAACTTAACGCCTCCTAAATGAGTGTACTCCTTACAAAGCTTGGTAAACCTAACAGGTTGAGCTGGCTGGGCTGGCACGACTGGTGGCTCAGGCTCAACTGGATGGCCTCCATGGTGGCCTCCACGACCCCTACCTCGGCCTCTAGCAGTATTACGTCTGGTAGCCATCTGGAACATTCAAGAACGAGGCTATGAATTTGACTCAAGTCGAAGTTTTATAATTAAAATACTTTGAAAACTATCATTTTCTTGAAATACTTGTACTTTTAAAATACGCTCTCGCAAAGATTGGGTCCTGATACCGATCTTACTCATTCTAGGATGTTTCCACCCTATCTCTAATGAGTTATTTACCTCAATAGCTAAGGTTAAACCTGAACTCTGATACCAACTGTAATGACCCACAATTTCGAACCATTCAAATCGACGATAAATCACTCATGTCAGACCTGAATCGCTCAAAACTGTGAATTGTTATTTTAACTATTGAGGTAAATGCAAATCAGAAAACGGAATCACAAACACAGAAACAGAGTAACTAGCAGTGGAAACATAATAGTACATAGGTTCATACATAATATATGATACATATAAGTACATAATGAGTCATAAGCTCATACAAAATAAAGTACATACAGATGACTAGTAGTAACCTGGATAACTTAGACAACTAAAAGCTGATAGCTGCAGATGGTCCAAAAGATGCGAATCTCCCAAATGTGTCACGAACAATTGAGGTGCTTAAGCTGACCCAAGCATAAAGTCAAAGAAACAATACACTCGAGTCAGGACTAATAGTCTTATATAAGTGAATCAGCACAAATGACATGTTCATAAAAATGTACAGTAACTTAAAGGGTGTCTGGGATTTCTATCCTCTAAGGATCTGTGAAACTAATACATATAATAGTACGTTATTATGATAGTGTCTATCCAGTGAAGTATAAGTAATGAAAATAGCGTAAGCGGGATTACCATATTACCCTTACGCCATTTATAAGCATCATAGTCTATACAGTACCGTAAATTCACCGTACTGGTGTTATATGAGGGCGCTCCATAGAAAGCAATACTAGATCAAAATCGTATGGGGCTCACATAGGGTAAAATGACAAGGCACTCGAGGCAATACCTAGGGTAGGATTCTACCAATTGCACTCCCAGATCGGTGGTAACGCATAGCAGCCACTACCACCCACCTCGGAACACATTCCAAAATAAAAAGGGGTACCCTAAATCATAACACAGTCATAGAAATGGTATCGAAGAAACGTGTCCAATCAAATGTGCTACTTCAATTAGTCACGGTATAGCTCCTGTTTTAGTCATTTAATTATGACCCGAAGGTCAAGGCCATTTCGTTATCATTCGTCTTCTTCAGTCCAGTATCACCCAAGTCATCACGTTTCATTCTGGATACATCACCGCGTATACAGTTGTTTAATTGGTATCGACATAGGCAGAGAGTATGCCACTTACCGACTCCGGTCTCTTTAACAACCAACATTTACCACTTACACACCATGGCCATCGGTTTAAAATCATATTCAAGTATCGCCAAACACTTTATTCAAGTATCTCCCAAAACCCGTTTACTCAAATTAATTCCCATTTGTTCAATTAAGATTTCAAAAATCCATATTCACAAATTTATCGATCATTTGCGTTCGAAGTTCTCTCTTTCAAAGAATGTCGTTATACTTGAAATCCTACATTTGAACCTTCAAAATTCACGAGACTGGATTGGAAAAAAGCTTTTGTTTAAAAATGATAATAAATATATATTTAAATAATTAAGGTGAAATTATATATATATATATGTATATATATATATATATATATATATATATATATATATATTAAGTGGGAAAAATGTATACCTATATATATATATATATATAGACGAAAACTACTATAAATCCATATAGTTGAAGAAATCAAATTATTTATAAGGAAAGATTTACAAAATCAAGTAAGGAGGAAAAATAGTTTTTATGAAATTCAAGTTTTATTCAATAATATTAGTCCAATTCCAATCTCAATCCATGTCCCGTCACTCTTCCCATATTTAAACCAAATTTTTTTTTGATTCAATTCAATATTCTCATTGACAAAATGATTTCCCCAAAACCAATTCACTTGCATTTAACATATCCTTCTACATTGATAAATTTCCAAACAACTTCATCGTTAGTTGAAAAAAAATGATGAATTGTTAAATCCCAACTGGTTATTAAAACTCATTTCATCACGACTTAAGCAAACATGTTTCTTGAAAACTTAATAATAATCTTTTGCAAATCCTTATATTAAAATCGCACTAAATTTAGAGTAAATTTTGTCATAGAAACATCAAATTTACGCAAAACTTACTTAAACAGTTTTATCATTAATGTTAACTCATATGATCATTCTCAAACTTATTTACGCGCAAATTGAATCCTATAAAACACAAGTTGAATTTGAAACAATTTTCTTTAATTATTTATGAAAATTACATTAAAATTCCATTTACCCAAAAATCGACATAATGTTTTAAATAACTTTATTGACCCCGGTGTCCATATATTATTTTCTAACCTATGGTCAAGTGGTACGGATATTTATCATTTCAATCCGTTCTTAAAATATTTGAATCACGGGTGTGTATCATTTCAACCCATATCTCAAACCTATTCGAATATGCAGGGGTTTGGGTATTTATCATTTCAACCCGTGATTTTTTTTTCTAAACTAGGGACTTGCATGGTGAGCATAATAACATAACATATCATACAAACATTCATAGTGTCATGTAATAACGGTGCGCGTGTAGCATGTGCACAACCATAAAACAAACAAATCTAGAGCACCCTAACATTTCAATCAACATCACAAGTTTCTAATTCACTTAATAATAAATTAGTCGTGCGTAGGAAAACTCACCTTACGTGTCAAAGCGAGAACGTACGGCGAACGAACAAAGATGATGCTAGCGATGCTCAAAGGAAGATGTCACACCTAGAACCAAACGGTGAAATTTTAATACGCAAGATCTCCAAAATAGAACCGAATTATGAAATTCGTCAAAACTGAGTTAAAGCAAAACTTGAACTAGCGATCCTAATTTACTTATGAAGATGCTCCTACCGGGCACAAAATAATGCATGGATACCGCCAAGAAATAGACAAACTTATTTTTTGTTTCTTGCCTACAACTTGCCTGCGCACGCAACTAAATTCCTGTTTTTTTTTTCCTTTTTTTCTTTTTTTTTCTACTGACATATCCGAACATCTACCGGCGAAATACTCAATCAAGGAGTGAGAAGTACCCTACAAAACTCTGCTACAGGAAAACCCATTTGCATGTAAATAATTACATGTCCATGTATGAATTCAACCAAGAAGTAGGCACTTACTCACTCACCGACGCATGTGCCTACTGTGCATTCTTAATTTTCATTTTTTTCTACTCAGTTCGCATGTAATTACTTTTTTTTGGACGATTCTTGGCAAACTAAAGTGCCCAAACTCAACTAAGCTACTGGCACATTTTTCCTTTTAAAACAAAGCATTTGGAACCACGCATGCATTTTAATGTTGCATCCTTCCACTTTTTTCTCATATTCAATGTAAGTACATGTATATGCATGCAATTCCAAACAATTCTCAATACAGTTCAACATTCAGTTCAATTTAGCCTAGAGGTTCAACATTTTAATTAATCAAACCAACAATCAAACAATACAACCATCAATCAATTAGTGAATTATCGTTTCAAATTCATAATTTTGATATATATATACAGAAAATCATGTTTTTGATGCCAAATCACAACAATAAACCTTATCTAGTTTTGGTTCTCACACCAGTCTAATGGAAATATATAGATATCACACCTTCGAAACACGAACATAAATACTGATGATGTGGCCACATCATCAGAATCATCCCCGGGTGTCTAGAATGTGATTCTATATCCATCCAGCATATTAAAACTTCGAATATACGTTCATGACGCGTATACGCGAAATCTTTATATATTGGATTGTCCAAATTCAACATAAATAAAATATTCAAATACGTATAATCTGGTTTAAATTTTCAAAACAATATTGTTTTCATTTGAAAAATATACTCTTCACACTCGTTCTAGGATACTACTGATCCTATCTCTAACGAGTCATTCTAATTGGATATTACTAATCCAATATCTGATGAATTCTTTCGTATGGTTCTAATGTGTCTTGTCCTCGAGCTCTGTAAACCAAAGCTTCGATACCAAATGTAACAGTAAGGAATTTCGCTCGATCCGAATCGATCGTTAAACCGACCAAGACCGTTCGAAACCCCTGATCGTTTTGAGAACACGACCAATCAGAACGCAAACAGAAGAACATTTCATTGTTTATTACAACAATTCCATCAAAATACAAGAATATACAGAGTATGAATAAATATTACACATTCGATAAATATCAGAGATTACAATAAATTACATAGCAGCGGAAAAACAATACAAAACACAACTGAAAGTAATACACGGATACAAAGCTTTCTGAGCATCGTTCCAGTTGTAAATCAGGATCCTGTGAATATAAATCTGCAAAACCAAAACTACTAGCTGCCCATGTGGAAAATAGGGGCACCCATAGTTTAGGTTAAAACAATAAACTCCAGGTCAGTCATGTGACCGGTGTGAGAACTAAAACAGTTATTAGTCTTTATTTTAAAGTTAGGTAAATTGAGAAACCACGCCGTATAACACGGAACGGGTTTTTACCCCAAGAATATCAGTGCATAAAACAACAGCGAAATGCTAAATAAAGAAAAATGAAGCTATTATAAGACCCAGGTCCCATCACACAATGCCACGCAAGCCGGAGGATAGGGTTTCTACCTTATAATAGCCAAAGAACGCTTGGTACGTGAAATTTCATATTTTATTAGTACTATAAGTGAAGAAAACAACTTCAATCATAATGTATAAATCATAGACGGCATAAGTGACCCATACCACTATGTCGCCGTACTAGGCTCTACAAATAAAACCAAAATATCACGTATTGGAAATTGGATTCCATCATGAGTCGAGGCAAGGGGCAAGTTCCTCTCCGTTCGAGACACTCTAGCAAATGTCTCAGGACCACACACAGCGATCCTTGGAATTGGTTGAGCCGGTCCTCTCTTACTTTTTAGGATTGGCAATTCCTAAACACACGTTTCCCGGTCCTATAGGACCTATATAACGGTCTATACGTCGGCTCACATAGTGCCAGTTATCGACCATATATTCGAGGCGCCTCGCATTCCAACAACCACACAGGTAAAAAGTATATAAATGTCAGGGCTGGTAGGTCACTGACATCACCCATAGCTAGAAAGAAACCTCGTGTTCTCCCAATGGTCTGTATCCCGTTTTTGACTCATACCGAGGTGTGAGGCTCGCGAATTCACGCTATACACAAAGCTATGCCACACAGGCCGTGCTTCGATCATCAACCACAAGACTTTGCTTTTAACCAGAAGCCTTGATCATCTGCCACTTAGGCATGCCACATAGGAAATTCACTCCATGCGACTGATGTCCATCGATATACAACCTCTGAGCTCGTACGTCTCATAGAAGGGCGTTAAGCAAGAGAATAAATTCTCCACCGCCAAACAGATGTATATTTAATAGAGATCAATCAACACAGAATAAAATCCAATGTCAGACACAAAGTCCATTTACAAGTTCGTTCTGAGTCTGAACGAAACTGGAGGCACTTTCCTCGCATATCCATCGATCTCCAAGTACATATGTATGATCACCAACTGATTCCCTGCTCTTGGGTGTACAGCCCAATCAAGATCATCAATAATCATCCAAACGATGTGAAGACTTCCGGTCTTCAACCACCATCTTCATCTTCGACTTATCGTCGAATCGGTTATTCAGAATGGGTATAAACCCGGCCTTTCCGAATAACCCGCGTATATAATAAACAAATGTTACACAAACACAACATACGCCTCATTCCAATTCAGAATATTATTTATTCAAATATTCACATTCTTAGGGAAAGGTTCCCATTAATTTTATCAAAGAAAAATTCTTCTAAATTTATTCTTTAATCTTCCTTTGGATATCATTTCAAACCATGTTAAGGTTTTCCAAACTACTCGGGATTAGCGAACCACACCGAAGTAATTATTTATTTTATTTCCCAATCCCAATTCATCCCATGGAGCAAAACTGGTAATACTCCATATCTAACACCACGGTGTTGTCGGCAAATATTAATTACCATTTCACGTTCAAATCTAATTAAAGATCTAACTATCGCTTTCGAGCAAAACTGGTGATACTCGATCACTTTAATCTAATTAAAGATTCATTAAAACCCCAATTAGTTTTAATCTTCCCACTAATCAATATCTTGCCTTTAACTGGGTTAAAGAACCAATGTCATCTAAAACACGATTCACGATAAACCAAAAATCACTTCCCATTGTTAATCGGGTTAAAGAACAGGTGTTATTCAGAACACCGCTCACAATAAACCCAAAACACATTTAAATTCAATTCCAATTAATATTATTTAATTGGTACACTTCACTAAATCTTAATTAAAAATTTATTCTTTTCTAAACTGGGTTCAAGAACAGTGTTATTTAAGACACCATTCACAACAAACCTAAAATCCCATTTGATATTAAATAAAAGGCTTTGAATAGAAAATATACCGGTTTATATTCAATATCAAATTATGAAACCAACAAATATCGTATTGGAAATAACGATATAAATATATCCTTCAAATTTTCACAACCATATATGTATAATCACGAAATCCAACATCAAAATATTCCGAAGATAATTTCGATTCAAATCCATTCCAATTCACGTATTGGAAATTCTGATTATTTTTAAAACCACTTCAAATCTAGTTCAAAACTAGTTCATTTCGATAAAAATATATTTTATCCTTTCCAATGTGGAACTTTTCATCCTGGTTCTTTCCAATTCATACATTATGATTTTACACAAATTATTAATATTTTTAATAATTTTATCAAGGCCCGTACAGTCGGTTTTCAATAACGGCCACCAAACTGCACTTACAGCGACCTTTTCCAAATTTGATTTGGACATAATTCCAAATCCTACTGTTAGACTTCAAATTTCTAATATTCATTGAAAAGCTATTTTCGATACAAACTCAACGGTTTCGGTTTCAGGAGAATCCGACGGTCGGATCTCCCGCAACGTCAATTCGAAGTCAGTGGTCGAAATTCGCGAACTGCTGCCGCGCGGCGCGTTCTATTCAGGCCATTTAATATATATATATATATTATATATTTTGTCGATTTCAATTCAAAACGTATTTTATAAATTATTTTAAATTCGTTTTCAAAACAAATTCAATTTCATATTCAATTTTAAATCAAAATTGAATATTCCACATCATCGATATACAAATGATAATATTTTCAAAACGTTATATTTTGAAATCACTTCCTTTTCTATATTCATTATAAAAACGAATATAATCGATATAAATATCGTTCGTGTCAAAATGATGCATCTCTAATCAACACGGCTTTATACGTTTCAATAACTTCGTTATCCTATTCAACAAATGAGTATTTATTCTATTCAACACATGAATCTATATTTCTCTTTCAACACATGAATATTTTCAACACATGAATATATATTTTTTTTCTTTCAACACATGAATATTTTCAACACATGAATATTCTCAACACATGAGCATCGTGAACACATGACTATTTATTCTATTCAACACATGAATCTTTATTTTACTTTCCCAATTGGAATGAGGCCCAATCAATTACCACATAATGTTAATTATATGGATTCCATACAACACATGTGTATAATAGCAACGATAAATAATCAACCATCATCCAAAGTGCACCACACAACTGCATAAGCATTAAATATAAATAATTAACGCTCATAAAGTCTGTCAATCAAATGATCGACATACCACTAAACAATTAGGATTAGTGTACGCCAAATATCATCCCAACACCCGTGTGGGGTTTCAATCCACAAACACTGAATATTATTCGTGCAGTGGGGCGATGTGTAAAATTTATCGTCCCAATCAATGTCATTCAAATAGGTGTACATAAACAAACTGTCCGGTTTGTAAATGAATATTTATGTATTCACATTCACGTTAAAAATTATATTTTTAACGATAATTAATTTATTTCAACACATGAATATTTTATTATCCATTTCACATCAACGTCACAAACAAACTTCACAACACATCAAATAAGCATACAAGTCGTCCATGGTCTGTGGACGACGGGTATCGGATGCTGCTAAGCATCGTCTGCATCCTAGTATATATTTTAACTAGAAAATAAGATTTAAAGTGAGAAGTTCTCACCGACTAGCTAAACCAAACACCGCGACTCCTCATATGTAGAAATCTTCGTCGTGCTCACCTTTTGTCGCTTTCGTTGCCCGTAATCACTACATATATAAAAATCACTTATTTATATAGTTGCTATGTATATAAAAATCACATTTTTATAACTACGCTATATGGATAAAAATTCTATTTTTATACCGTTGTTCATATAATAAAGATTAAATCTTTACTATCTATATAATATAAAAATCGTATTTTTATTCTTTCTATAATATAAAAATCATATTTTTATTATCTATACTATATAAAAATCATATTTTTACATTCCCTATCATATAAAAATTCTATTTTCAATCCGCTACTCATATAAAAATCGAATTTTTATTTCGCTACAACATATATAAAAATCGCATTTTTATATTCTCTATCTTATAAAAATCATATTTTTATAATCTCTACTATATAAAAATCATATTTTTATAATCTCTACTATATAAAAATCATATTTTTACACACTTCATTCTTCAAAAACCATAAAAGTTTTAAAGCGGAGAAAACTCACATTTTTTCCTAACGCCCGAATCTGCTGTTCTGGTTCCAAAATTTGCAAACAAGCTCCAATCTTCACACAATTTTTTTTCTAGCTTAAACGCGTCATTTCGGACAACTTTTGCCTAGTGGTCTTCCTTCCGAAAATGTGCCATTTCGCCGGAAATCGCAAAAAGACAGCATTTTGACAGTGTTTGAACAGCAGACTTTGGACGCGTTTTCCCGACAACTCCGCAATGCAAAATAGGACTATCATATACCAAATCGAAGAGAAAATTGTGCTCTTTGACTTTGGTCTAGAGGAGTTTTGGCTAGAAATGCACGGTTTGGGAGTTATTCACGAAATAGTGACAGGGTGTTTTATGCAAAACAGGATTTTTGTGAAAAATGGATTTTTGGAGGAGGATGGGCCCACGGTCGGAGTTGGGGTGGTGGGTGGCGGCGCTGGCCTTATTGGACGTGGCTGAGGTGCGGCGGTGGGGTCCACGGAGGCGGGTGGTGGTGGATTTAGGGGCTAGGGTTTGCAAAAACAAAGAGAAGAGATAGGAGAGAGAGAGAGAGAGAGAGAGAGGAGGAGGGGTGGCCGGAGGGGAGGATAAGCGGTGGGTGGTGGCAGCGGGAGGAAGGGCGGCAACAACACAGTGGAGGAGGAGGCCATTTATTTTCTTTTTGGAGGAAGAAGGAGAAAGGAAGAAGTGAGAAAAGAATTAGAAGAAAAGTGAATATATGCTCGCGTCTCGCCTATCGTTCGAATGCAAACGATCTCCGCTTGCCGCGGATTTTGGACACGAGATAGTAGACGTGAAGATGAGTCCAACGAAACAAGTTTCGTCGAATTCCGAGTTCGTTTGACCGTCCGTTAAAATTCTCAAAAATGCTCAGATAAGCTCTAAAAATGCGATTTTGGCGCACCATTTCTTCTTGCACGCTCACATGCTAACTCCAAACGTCATGCCCTTTTGGATTCAACCATTATTAGACGATATGAATCCATAAAAAAAACGGAATCGAATTCTGAGGTCGTACCAATAACGTTCCTTTGTAAAATGACTGTCTGTTTTACCCTGTACTGTTTTAGCTCGCACGACCACATACTAACTCCGTTCGACGCGCCCTTTTGAACTCAACAATGATTTGTCATTATGAATCCAGAAAAATTTGTCTCGCCGAATTCTGAGCTCATATGCAAAATTTCACTTTTTAAGGGCTTGAATTCCATAGCGATTATTCTGAATTTTCAACTGGACGTAACTTTTGATTCCCGCTATGAAATTTCAATTTTTCGGATTCGTTGGAAAGATATTTTCAAATAGATTCTAATATTTTTGGTTTCGCTAAAATCCGGTTTATTTTGAATCCTGTACATTCATTTGAAGTTTGAAATCAAAATTTCGAACTACCGCGCCATTTTCAATTCCTTTTATAATTATAAATAATTATTTATTTTCTAACGACGATCTATATAAATATATACGTTCTATTTCTATTCAAAATAAATTTTTCGTCGTTATTATTTAGAATAATTCATTTTAAATATTCAAAATTCATCAAAATTACCGAAATAAAATTTTTAAATTGGCTTAGAATTTCCGGGTTGTTACAAAAATTCCAGTTCGTTACAAATTTACACCTTTGCATGAGAGAATTCTTTTTAAAACAAGAAATCATTATTTTCAAAAACATACCCCATTTTACTTTAAAACCCAATATGCACTAAATATGTTCTTTTACATATTTTTCTTAGACATCAAAAATACTTTTAAGAATAAAACTTGAAAACACCCCAAACTATTTTGTCAAAACTTATACATTTTCAAGTTCTTAAAAATTAACAAATGGGTTAGACTCAAAGTGGTTTCCAACACAACTAGGTTTTCCTAGACACTCACATAATTAATTCTCTCAACTATATATATATATATATATATATATATATATATATATATATATTCCTAATCCATTTTCCACTTTTTAATCTTTCTCTAATTTATAAGGTTTCACTATCAAACCCACTAATCTGAAATACTTAATATTTCAGTTACTAACATATGGGATACATCCTCCTTTTATACCAACCATTTTGTACACTTTCCACCCAACTCACCTAAGGGTCTCAAATTTCCATATTCATTCTTTTAGTGTACAAATCTAATAACCCAACTCTTTCCATTTACTGGGCTCCTTTATGGATCTAGGTTTATATATAATATATTTATATTTTTGAATATACAAATACGTTCACTCACTATCTATATAGTAATACTAAACCTAAGTTCTGATACCAAGTGTAACAACCCAGGTTCTGACAGATCGATTTTTTTTTTTAAAATTCCAATCTACCAAAACCCGAGCTGGTTTGCCCTGGTATCATGCGGAAAAGACAGAGATATAATAATATATCAGAGCTCAGAAAAACATTTCACAATGGAAGGGATAAAATATAATGTAAACAATTATAGCCTTACCGTATTAATAATACTGCCTAGGCAGTATCCAAAGCTATATCATCTCTATCATGAACCTAACCTGCAAGTGCTGTGAGGAGGGGGTCAGAACATAAGTTCTGTGTGAATGAATTTAAATTACACTTCTGGATTATCCTACATATACCGTTCAAAAACTTCTTCTTATTTATTAGGTTATTTGTGTCAACAGCGCTCACGCTTACGCACACCGTACCCATCTACCCCCTAGTAGATTAACCAAATATAGTGTATATATAGCTACCCCCAAATTAAGGTACACCCCATGGTACCCCACTCGCACGGTCTGTAACACCCCACCTCCGTTAAGGTCACTCACAAAGGGAATGCCTTAACTTTGGTGGAGCATTTTAGTAAACAGAACAGAAACTTACAAGACAGATAAAACAGTACTTGAAAAATTTTAACTTTATTACAGCGGAAACAGAAATTAATATGGTTACATCCTTTCAATTTCAGATTTCAAGTACAAAATATCAGTCTTGTACAAAAGCCTTCAAAATGCATAGTTTAAAATCATAATCCCCATGGAACGGAAGCTATACAGAGCCAAGCCATACTTTAAGCAAAGAGAAATCCGGATCAAGCTAAAGTATTTCCCTCCTTGGGTAACCTGGGGGGGGGGGGAGAAGGAAGAAAGAAGGCGGAACAACAAGGGTCAGACAAAAAGTCTGGCAAGTCCAGTGACTTTCAGCATATGAACAGATAATAATAATATGATATGAACATAAAACTGGATGTGAGATAACTATAACAGGTGTAGCAGATATAACAGAAAAACAGAATGATATAAACTATTGTTTTACACTTCTCTGCACTAATACTAGTATAGCAGAATTAGGTGTCACCCTAATGTCTAAATTGAAGCAGGAACGGGTACAGAATACTTTAACAGAAACAGAATGCTAATAATGGGCCTTTACTACCCGATCAGAAACAGACAGAAGAAGAAACAGATTTATCCCTATGGAGACAGAATGTGGAATTAGGTGTACACTAGTAATGGGCCTTTACCACCCGAACAGACGGTACCACACAGAAACAGACAGGTGTTACCACCCAACAGAAACAGACGGTACCAACAGAAACAGATAGAACTAAGCGTACCCTAAAACCCTACCCCAAGCGATCGGCTCCCTAATACATAAATATCCTGTGTCAGCCCCACAGTAGGGTGTATCACTCCCTAAAGTGACAACCAATTGGCACAGACCTATTTACAGATGTCACGGCGTCTTACATCCTCAGAGGCAGACCGGGGTCCGTGCACGCACATGACCCGGTTGGAACGCACCATCAACACCCCTCGCCATTATCAGAATGAACCACTTATAATTAGTTCAGTAAGCGTGCCCGGACCCTACCTACTGTTGGGTCAAAGTTTTGATACCAGAAAGGGTTACTGACTAATATGGGTCCCAAACAACAGATGACACAAGTAATTCCCCTCCTAACCTTGTGTCCCCAGACTAACAGATCTTAGATTTACTTGTTTACAAGTTCAGACATACCGAATTCGGATTTACTAATTCACAAATTAAGTTAACAAGTTTTCAGACTAACAGGTCAGATGTACAGATTTTTCAGATTTGTCTAACTTTGTATTGGGCCTACAGATTCATGGACGGGTTTTACTACATCTATTAATCCCTTTGGTTTAACCCTATTTTTCCCCAATACGTTTTAGACGTCATTCTTATCTTAGATTTTGCATTAATTAATTATTAATGCACAGACCTCTCACATTAGGTCGGTAGCTTGTGGCCGCTGGATATGCCGGGCGGTTCCGGGCAGACTTCTGCCACAAGCCAGACCTAACCTCGTGTCTTACGCATGTTATGACTAACTTCTCACATTAGAACCTATTGTTTGCGGCCACTGGATGTGCCGGGCGGTTCCGGGCAGATTTACGCCGCAAACTCATTCTAACCTCGAGTTAGCCATGTTTATCTTTGCGGCCAATTAATTAATAATTTACCGTTTATGCGCACGCCCAATATATATATGCCAATTCAGATTATATCAATAACAGGATGATTATATCAACACAGCAGATAACAGACTTTAGCAACTTAGCAGATTTTGGCATATAATAGGTTAGGCATTTCAACCGACAAATTTAACAAATTAGGCATTTCAATCTAATTAGCAGTCTAGGTAATATAATAAAACTAGCAGTTTAGGCAACTTGGCAAATTTGCATATTTAGCAAGTTTAATATTTCTAAAGGTTTTATTTACATGCCTTGCCTAATCATAAATTGGCCTAAATTCATATGCCTAAATAATTGTCGTGATTCACAATAAGATCATATACTTCCATGTTTGCATACCTTTACATAGCGCAGAATATGGACATAATTTACCCTATAACATATGTTCCAATTTTTGTTAAACTAGCATTTTACAGCAGATTCACATATAAATTATACCAAATATAACCATTAATTTCAATACATGCCATATATCCAAAAATCCCTATTTAGGTGTAATCTAAATAATAGATATCCTAATTAATGTAAATCTTTACACCTAACTTTCCATATCCTTCTTCTTTTCATGTCATGAATCATTATGCAAACTATACCCAACAATATAAATCTTTAAATCATATCTTCTAAAAATCATATCTTGACTTTTATATGCATTTTGTCCAAAGTCTCAAATCATATGTAATCTTACAATGGTTCCTCTTTTCTTCTATCATAGAATATGCATAGATCCAAATCTCGTTTACAACATATGCTCATTAATTACAGTTCTAAATTACAACATAACTATGCATACAACATGCATAAATTATATGTTCATAGTCAAATTTATGCATATGTCCAATATATTTTATGCCTCAGACCTAAAGTCATACATTCAATTTAGTCTTGTCAAATTTCGCATCATTCATCCCAAAATTTGCGTTCATACGTTCATCTCTTATGAGATTAGGCACAGGCTCGTGGTAGCCTGGCTATAAAAACAGAAAAGAAGAAAAGGGATACAGAAAAACAGATCTGACAGAAGAGAATATATATACAATCTCAAACTCAGTTTTAAATGCATATCAAAATTATAATTAACGTTTATAGTGGAGAATAACTGTACTTGCCTTGATTGGATTAAAGAAAGAACTTTAACTTGTTGTAGAATCTTTGCAGAAACTTTAACCTCTAGTTTGAATTGAGTTGCTTAGGCTGATGTTGATTATCTTCTAGTTTTAATTCCAGCAGAGCAGAGACGCCATTTTTATTTTTAATTAGAAGAAGAGAGCAATGGAGGCTAGAGAATTGTGTAGGAAACCTAGGTAGAGTCCAGGGTCATTTTTATAGGGGTTATGAACTGATTAGGACCATTGATGTCGCTTGGATTGATCGTAGCCTTTCATCCTAAGGAGAGACCAATTAGAGCCTGCCACCTAGCCCTAATGACAAAGCAGACTGCAGAAAATCGACCAACATAGAATAGGCCAGCCAGGTTGGGCTGGGTTCGACCTGGCTCTGGACCAGGTCGACAGCCCTATCGATAGCCCTGTCGACAGCCCTGTCGACCTGGCTAGACCAGGTCGACAGCCCAGTCGACCTGGGTGCCTTAGGCGGGTGTTCTCCCGCCCTGGCCCATTGGGCCCCATTTTGGAATTTTAAACTTGATTCAGAAACTTCCGGAGGCTATATCTTCTTCATACGGACTCCGTTTTTCGAAAACTCGGACTCTATTTCGCGTATTTTTCCGAGACGAACGCAATGGCGTATTCCGTTTCCCTTAGTTCTTTGATTTCAAATTAATTATACTTTAATTTGTTAATTTCACAACTATAGAATACACGGGGTGTTACATTCTCCCCCACTTAAAAGGATTTCGTCCCCGAAATCTTCAAGTTAAGAAGAATGTGTCCTACCATCCAATCACCCATCTACTCAACCATCATCCACAAGCATCCATTGTCCTTAGAAAACTTCTAATGTTGTATGAACATATGCAAAAGTGTGTGTATATGTTCCTTATCTAATGCAAAGATCAGGCAGTCTACTGATTCAGTTGACCTCCTTAATGCGAATTATGCCAGTGCCATGAGTCCAACATGTATGCAATTTTCCTACTCGATATATATCATTTCTATATGAGTGCACAACCATTCAGTCATATGCAACATCCATGTGCTGAGTCAATCAATTTGCATCCACAAAAATTGAAAATGCTCACACATCCATATGCAGTATGAGAGTGTTTTCGAGCCGATCTAGTGCCTAGTGTGTGTATATGCATCCACGAGCAATCACTTGCATCCACTTGCAACCATCAAACATAACATGTCTCAAACACATGTTTACACCCATTAGGATTCCTATCTATAAGTTGAACACTCGATCGATAGGATAGAGTCTAGTGATAGAAGCGAGTACAGATAGAACGAAGACTTGGTTCCCATTAGACATTGGTTGAGAAAATAATTCCCCTAAGTATCAACCCCAAAGACCGAAATCAATATCAGATTGACACTCAGAGGATTACCTTCTTTGGACAATGTCAAAACTGGAAATCAGAATTATTCAGATATTTACAGACTACTGATACAGATCAGGTTCCCTAATGATCCTTAGGAAGCTAAGCATGATAAAATCATACCCTACGAAAACTCAGAATGTATGCGTCATACTTGACGCCTAACACAGATATCCCTCAAACCCCAATCTCAAACAGATGATCCATAACCCTTATGGGTCCGAGTCTATAGCGGAATTCAGAAACAATACTAGCATTAAAGTGCAGAGTATCGATTACAAAATCGAAATACCAGAATCCGAAAAAGTCTTAACTCCATAATCAGATAAAGAAATTAAACCTACTATAGAAATTTTCCTATTTCTATCCTAGCCACTAGCCTCAAGATTATTCGCCTGCCCTCCTTGTCCTCGTCTCTTCGGGCAGTCCCTAGTGAAGTGTCCCATCTCCCCACAGTTGAAGCAAGCGCCCTTCCTTTTTCTGCAATCCTTGTTCAGATGAGTTGAGCTCCCACAAGTAAAGCACTTTTTCCCCTTCTTATCTTCAGACTTCTCATCCTTCTTTTGTGTTTCCTTTTTGGGCCCCGCTTTCTTATTCTGTGGTTCTTCCTTCTTTGTCTCTTTCGGGCCCTTGTCTTCCTCGTGCAGTAGTGCCATATCCACCAATTTCTCGTAAGTTGCTCCCATGGGTACATGGGTCATGGCTAGGCTGTGCAGTGGCTCATTCAATCCTTTAACAAAGCGGAGAGCCTTTTTATGCTGAGTGTTGACTAAATCCAATCCGAATCTTGCTAGTTGGTTGAACTGGTTGACGTATTCCTTGACCGTCATACTTCCTTGCTTAAGAGACAAGAACTTTTCCAATTGTAAACTTCGTTCAGCTTGCGAGAGAAATTTTGTCTCAAACCTTGTTCTGAAATCCATCCATGTCTCAACCGGCCTCTCGGCGTTAGTGACTTCCCACCAGTATGAAGCTTCGTCTTTGAGAAGCCATACTGCCAACTGTACCTTCTGCCTATCGTCCACCTCGAAGATAACGAATAGATCCTCAGTTTCTTTGAGCCAATTCCTTGCTTCTACGAATGATTCAGTTCCTTTGAAATCCTTCCCACCCATGGCCCTAAAATCTCTACAGATTTTTGAGAAAGCAATAGCACGAGGAGGGGGTGGAGGAGGGGGATCATTTGCTGGACCTGCAGCGGCGGTCCTAGCCTCAAGATATTGACGAAACCAACTGGGTACATGAACACCCTCTGGTCTCTCAGATGCTTCAGACATGCTGGAACGAAAAAGGAAAGGTTCAATACAAAAAGGACTGAAAGAAAGATATATGGCTCTTGGGGATCATGTTTTTCAAAATAAGCCTTATTTTTGAAAATACTTCCTTTCCAAAACCTTTTTGAAAATAGTTTTCAAAAACTTTACCCAATCTGGTAACCTTCAGCTCTGATACCAAGTGTAACACCCCACCTCCGTTAAGGTCACTCACAAAGGGAATGCCTTAACTTTGGTGGAGCATTTTAGTAAACAGAACAGAAACTTACAAGACAGATAAAACAGTACTTGAAAAATTTTAACTTTATTACAGCGGAAACAGAAATTAATATGGTTACATCCTTTCAATTTCAGAATTCAAGTACAAAATATCAGTCTTGTACAAAAGCCTTCAAAATGCATAGTTTAAAATCATAATCCCCATGGAACGGAAGCTATACAGAGCCAAGCCATACTTTAAGCAAAGAGAAATCTGGATCAAGCTAAAGTATTTCCCTCCTTGGATAACCTGGGGGGGGGGGAAACGGAAGAAAGAAGGCGGAACAACAAGGGTCAGACAAAAAGTCTAGCAAGTCCAGTGACTTTCAGCATATGAACAGATAATAATAATATGATATGAACATAAAACTGGATGTGAGATAACTATAACAGGTGTAGCAGATATAACAGAAAAACAGAAAGATATAAACTATTGTTTTACACTTCTCTGCACTAATACTAGTATAGCAGAATTAGGTGTCACCCTAATGTCTAAATTGAAGCAGGAACGGGTACAGAATACTTTAACAGAAACAGAATGCTAATAACGGGCCTTTACTACCCGATCAGAAACAGACAGAAGAAGAAACAGATTTATTCCTATGGAGACAGAATGTGGAATTAGGTGTACACTAGTAATGGGCCTTTACCACCCGAACAGACGGTACCACACAGAAACAGACAGGTGTTACCACCCAACAGAAACAGACGGTACCAACAGAAACAGACAGAACTAAGCGTACCCTAAAACCCTACCCCAAGCGATCAGCTCCCTAATACATAAATATCCTGTGTCGGCCCCACAGTAGGGTGTATCACTCCCTAAAGTGACAACCAATTGGCACATACCTATTTACAGATGTCACGGCGTCTTACATCCTCAGAGGCAGACCGGGGTCCATGCACGCACATGACCCGGTTGGAACGCACCATCAACACCCCTCGCCATTATCAGAATGAACCACTTATAATTAGTTCAGTAAGCGTGCCCGGACCCTACCTACTGTTGGGTCAAAGTTTTGATACCAGAAAGGGTTACTGACTAATATGGGTCCCAAACAACAGATGACACAAGTAATTCCCCTCCTAACCTTGTGTCCCCAGACTAACAGATCTCAGATTTACTTGTTTACAAGTTCAGACATACCGAATTCAGATTTACTAATTCACAAATTAAGTTAACAAGTTTTCAGACTAACAGGTCAGATGTACAGATTTTTCAGATTTGTCTAACTTTGTATTGGGCCTACAGATTCATGGACGGGTTTTACTACATCTATTAATCCCTTTGGTTTAACCCTATTTTTCCCCAATACGTTTTAGACGTCATTCTTATCTTAGATTTTGCATTAATTAATTATTAATGCACAGATCTCTCACATTAGGTCGGTAGCTTGTGGCCGCTGGATATGCCGGGCGGTTCCGGGCAGACTTCTGCCACAAGCCAGACCTAACCTCGTGTCTTACGCATGTTATGACTAACTTCTCACATTAGAACCTATTGTTTGCGGCCACTGGATGTGCCGGGCGGTTCCGGGCAGATTTACGCCGCAAACTCATTCTAACCTCGAGTTAGCCATGTTTATCTTTGCGGCCAATTAATTAATAATTTACCGTTTATGCGCACGCCCAATATATATATGCCAATTCAGATTATATCAATAACAGGATGATTATATCAACACAGCAGATAACAGACTTTAGCAACTTAGCAGATTTTGGCATATAACAGGTTAGGCATTTCAACCGACAAATTTAACAAATTAGGCATTTCAATCTAATTAGCAGTCTAGGTAATATAATAAAACTAGCAGTTTAGGCAACTTGGCAAATTTGCATATTTAGCAAGTTTAATATTTCTAAAGGTTTTATTTACATGCCTTGCCTAATCATAAATTGGCCTAAATTCATATGCCTAAATAATTGTCGTGATTCACAATAAGATCATATACTTCCATGTTTGCATACCTTTACATAGCGCAGAATATGGACATAATTTACCCTATAACATATGTTCCAATTTTTGTTAAACTAGCATTTTACAGCAGATTCACATATAAATTATACCAAATATAACCATTAATTTCAATACATGCCATATATCCAAAAATCCCTATTTAGGTGTAATCTAAATAATAGATATCCTAATTAATGTAAATCTTTACACCTAACTTTCCATATCCTTCTTCTTTTCATGTCATGAATCATTATGCAAACTATACCCAACAATATAAATCTTTAAATCATATCTTCTAAAAATCATATCTTGACTTTTATATGCATTTTGTCCAAAGTCTCAAATCATATGTAATCTTACAATGGTTCCTCTTTTCTTCTATCATAGAATATGCATAGATCCAAATCTCGTTTACAACATATGCTCATTAATTACAGTTCTAAATTACAACATAACTATGCATACAACATGCCTAAATTATATGTTCATAGTCAAATTTATGCATATGTCCAATATATTTTATGCCTCAGACCTAAAGTCATACATTCAATTTAGTCTTGTCAAATTTCGCATCATTCATCCCAAAATTTGCGTTCATACGTTCATCTCTTATGAGATTAGGCACAGGCTCGTGGTAGCCTGGCTAGAAAAACAGAAAAGAAGAAAAGGGATACAGAAAAACAGATCTGACAGAAGAGAATATATATATACAATCTCAAACTCAGTTTTAAATGCATATCAAAATTATAATTAACGTTTATAGCGGAGAATAACTGTACTTGCCTTGATTGGATTAAAGAAAGAACTTTAACTTGTTGTAGAATCTTTGCAGAAACTTTAACCTCTAGTTTGAATTGAGTTGCTTAGGCTGATGTTGATTATCTTCTAGTTTTAATTCCAGCAGAGCAGAGACGCCATTTTTATTTTTAATTAGAAGAAGAGAGCAATGGAGGCTAGAGAATTGTGTAGGAAACCTAGGTAGAGTCCAGGGTCATTTTTATAGGGGTTATGAACTGATTAGGACCATTGATGTCGCTTGGATTGATCGTAGCCTTTCATCCTAAGGAGAGACCAATTAGAGCCTGCCACCTAGCCCTAATGACAAAGCAGACTGCAGAAAATCGACCAACATAGAATAGGCCAGCCAGGTTGGGCTGGGTTCGACCTGGCTCTGGACCAGGTCGACAGCCCTATCGACAGCCCTGTCGACAGCCCTGTCGACCTGGCTAGACCAGGTCGACAGCCCAGTCGACCTGGGTGCCTTAGGCGGGTGTTCTCCCGCCCTGGCCCATTGGGCCCCATTTTGGAATTTTAAACTTGATTCGGAAACTTCCGGAGGCTATATCTTCTTCATACGGACTCCGTTTTTCGAAAACTCGGACTCTATTTCGCGTATTTTTCCGAGATGAACGCAATGGCGTATTCCGTTTCCCTTAGTTCTTTGATTTCAAATTAATTATACTTTAATTTGTTAATTTCATAGCTATAGAATACACGGGGTGTAACATTCTCCCCCACTTAAAAGGATTTCGTCCCCGAAATCTTCAAGTTAAGAAGAATGTGTCCTACCATCCAATCACCCATCTACTCAACCATCATCCACAAGCATCCATTGTCCTTAGAAAACTTCTAATGTTGTATGAACATATGCAAAAGTGTGTGTATATGTTCCTTATCTAATGCAAAGATCAGGCAGTCTACTGATTCAGTTGACCTCCTTAATGCGAATTATGCCAGTGCCATGAGTCCAACATGTATGCAATTTTCCTACTCGATATATATCATTTCTATATGAGTGCACAACCATTCAGTCATATGCAACATCCATGTGCTGAGTCAATCAATTTGCATCCACAAAAATTGAAAATGCTCACACATCCATATGCAGTATGAGAGTGTTTTCGAGCCGATCTAGTGCCTAGTGTGTTTATATGCATCCACGAGCAATCACTTGCATCCACTTGCAACCATCAAACATAACATGTCTCAAACACATGTTTACACCCATTAGGATTCCTATCTATAAGTTGAACACTCGATCGATAGGATAGAGTCTAGTGATAGAAGCGAGTACAGATAGAACGAAGACTTGGTTCCCATTAGACATTGGTTGAGAAAATAATTCCCCTAAGTATCAACCCCAAAGACCGAAATCAATATCAGATTGACACTCAGAGGATTACCTTCTTTGGACAATGTCAAAACTGGAAATCAGAATTATTCAGATATTTACAGACTACTGATACAGATCAGGTTCCCTAATGATCCTTAGGAAGCTAAGCATGATAAAATCATACCCTACGAAAACTCAGAATGTATGCGTCATACTTGACGCCTAACACAGATATCCCTCAAACCCCAATCTCAAACAGATGATCCATAACCCTTATGGGTCCGAGTCTATAGCGGAATTCAGAAACAATACTAGCATTAAAGTGCAGAGTATCGATTACAAAATCGAAATACCAGAATCAGAAAAAGTCTTAACTCCATAATCAGATAAAGAAATTAAACCTACTATAGAAATTTTCCTATTTCTATCCTAGCCACTAGCCTCAAGATTATTCGCCTGCCCTCCTTGTCCTCGTCTCTTCGGGCAGTCCCTAGTGAAGTGTCCTATCTCCCCATAGTTGAAGCAAGCGCCCTTCCTTTTTCTGCAATCCTTGTTCAGATGAGTTGAGCTCCCACAAGTAAAGCACTTTTTCCCCTTCTTATCTTCAGACTTCTCATCCTTCTTTTGTGTTTCCTTTTTGGGCCCCGCTTTCTTATTCTGTGGTTCTTCCTTCTTTGTCTCTTTCGGGCCCTTGTCTTCCTCGTGCAGTAGTGCCATATCCACCAATTTCTCGTAAGTTGCTCCCATGGGTACATGGGTCATGGCTAGGCTGTGCAGTGGCTCATTCAATCCTTTAACAAAGCGGAGAGCCTTTTTATGCTGAGTGTTGACTAAATCCAATCCGAATCTTGCTAGTTGGTTGAACTGGTTGACGTATTCCTTGACCGTCATACTTCCTTGCTTAAGAGACAAGAACTTTTCCAATTGTAAACTTCGTTCAGCTTGCGAGAGAAATTTTGTCTCAAACCTTGTTCTGAAATCCATCCATGTCTCAACCGGCCTCTCGGCGTTAGTGACTTCCCACCAGTATGAAGCTTCGTCTTTGAGCAGCCATACTGCCAACTGTACCTTCTGCCTATCGTCCACCTCGAAGATAACGAATAGATCCTCAGTTTCTTTGAGACAATTCCTTGCTTCTACGAATGATTCAGTTCCTTTGAAATCCTTCCCACCCATGGCCCTAAAATCTCTACAGATTTTTGAGAAAGCAATAGCACGAGGAGGGGGTGGAGGAGGGGGATCATTTGCTGGACCTGCAGCGGCGGTCCTAGCCTCAAGATATTGACGAAACCAACTGGGTACATGAACACCCTCTGGTCTCTCAGATGCTTCAGACATGCTGGAACGAAAAAGGAAAGGTTCAATACAAAAAGGACTGAAAGAAAGATATATGGCTCTTGGGGATCATGTTTTTCAAAATAAGCCTTATTTTTGAAAATACTTCCTTTCCAAAACCTTTTTGAAAATAGTTTTCAAAAACTTTACCCAATCTGGTAACCTTCAGCTCTGATACCAAGTGTAACACCCCACCTCCGTTAAGGTCACTCACAAAGGGAATGCCTTAACTTTGGTGGAGCATTTTAGTAAACAGAACAGAAACTTACAAGACAGATAAAACAGTACTTGAAAAATTTTAACTTTATTACAGCGGAAACAGAAATTAATATGGTTACATCCTTTCAATTTCAGAATTCAAGTACAAAATATCAGTCTTGTACAAAAGCCTTCAAAATGCATAGTTTAAAATCATAATCCCCATGGAACGGAAGCTATACAGAGCCAAGCCATACTTTAAGCAAAGAAAAATCCGGATCAAGCTAAAGTATTTCCCTCCTTGGATAACCTAGGGGGGGGGGGAAACGGAAGAAAGAAGGCGGAACAACAAGGGTCAGACAAAAAGTCTAGCAAGTCCAGTGACTTTCAGCATATGAACAGATAATAATAATATGATATGAACATAAAACTGGATGTGAGATAACTATAACAGGTGTAGCAGATATAACAGAAAAACAGAATGATATAAACTATTGTTTTACACTTCTCTGCACTAATACTAGTATAGCAGAATTAGGTGTCACCCTAATGTCTAAATTGAAGCAGGAACGGGTACAGAATACTTTAACAGAAACAGAATGCTAATAACGGGCCTTTACTACCCGATCAGAAACAGACAGAAGAAGAAACAGATTTATTCCTATGGAGACAGAATGTGGAATTAGGTGTACACTAGTAATGGGCCTTTACCACCCGAACAGACGGTACCACACAGAAACAGACAGGTGTTACCACCCAACAGAAACAGACGGTACCAACAGAAACAGACAGAACTAAGCGTACCCTAAAACCCTACCCCAAGCGATCGGCTCCCTAATACATAAATATCCTGTGTCGGCCCCACAGTAGGGTGTATCACTCCCTAAAGTGACAACCAATTGGCACAGACCTATTTACAGATGTCACGGCGTCTTACATCCTCAGAGGCAGACCGGGGTCCATGCACGCACATGACCCGGTTGGAACGCACCATCAACACCCCTCGCCATTATCAGAATGAACCACTTATAATTAGTTCAGTAAGCGTGCCCGGACCCTACCTACTGTTGGGTCAAAGTTTTGATACCAGAAAGGGTTACTGACTAATATGGGTCCCAAACAACAGATGACACAAGTAATTCCCCTCCTAACCTTGTGTCCCCAGACTAACAGATCTCAGATTTACTTGTTTACAAGTTCAGACATACCGAATTCGGATTTACTAATTCACAAATTAAGTTAACAAGTTTTCAGACTAACAGGTCAGATGTACAGATTTTTCAGATTTGTCTAACTTTGTATTGGGCCTACAGATTCATGGACGGGTTTTACTACATCTATTAATCCCTTTGGTTTAACCCTATTTTTCCCCAATACGTTTTAGACGTCATTCTTATCTTAGATTTTGCATTAATTAATTATTAATGCACAGATCTCTCACATTAGGTCGGTAGCTTGTGGCCGCTGGATATGCCGGGCGGTTCCGGGCAGACTTCTGCCACAAGCCAGACCTAACCTCGTGTCTTACGCATGTTATGACTAACTTCTCACATTAGAACCTATTGTTTGCGGCCACTGGATGTGCCGGGCGGTTCCGGGCAGATTTACGCCGCAAACTCATTCTAACCTCGAGTTAGCCATGTTTATCTTTGCGGCCAATTAATTAATAATTTACCGTTTATGCGCACGCCCAATATATATATGCCAATTCAGATTATATCAATAACAGGATGATTATATCAACACAGCAGATAACAGACTTTAGCAACTTAGCAGATTTTGGCATATAACAGGTTAGGCATTTCAACCGACAAATTTAACAAATTAGGCATTTCAATCTAATTAGCAGTCTAGGTAATATAATAAAACTAGCAGTTTAGGCAACTTGGCAAATTTGCATATTTAGCAAGTTTAATATTTCTAAAGGTTTTATTTACATGCCTTGCCTAATCATAAATTGGCCTAAATTCATATGCCTAAATAATTGTCGTGATTCACAATAAGATCATATACTTCCATGTTTGCATACCTTTACATAGCGCAGAATATGGACATAATTTACCCTATAACATATGTTCCAATTTTTGTTAAACTAGCATTTTACAGCAGATTCACATATAAATTATACCAAATATAACCATTAATTTCAATACATGCCATATATCCAAAAATCCCTATTTAGGTGTAATCTAAATAATAGATATCCTAATTAATGTAAATCTTTACACCTAACTTTCCATATCCTTCTTCTTTTCATGTCATGAATCATTATGCAAACTATACCCAACAATATAAATCTTTAAATCATATCTTCTAAAAATCATATCTTGACTTTTATATGCATTTTGTCCAAAGTCTCAAATCATATGTAATCTTACAATGGTTCCTCTTTTCTTCTATCATAGAATATGCATAGATCCAAATCTCGTTTACAACATATGCTCATTAATTACAGTTCTAAATTACAACATAACTATGCATACAACATGCATAAATTATATGTTCATAGTCAAATTTATGCATATGTCCAATATATTTTATGCCTCAGACCTAAAGTCATACATTCAATTTAGTCTTGTCAAATTTCGCATCATTCATCCCAAAATTTGCGTTCATACGTTCATCTCTTATGAGATTAGGCACAGGCTCGTGGTAGCCTGGCTAGAAAAACAGAAAAGAAGAAAAGGGATACAGAAAAACAGATCTGACAGAAGAGAATATATATACAATCTCAAACTCAGTTTTAAATGCATATCAAAATTATAATTAACGTTTATAGTGGAGAATAACTGTACTTGCCTTGATTGGATTAAAGAAAGAACTTTAACTTGTTGTAGAATCTTTGCAGAAACTTTAATCTCTAGTTTGAATTGAGTTGCTTAGGCTGATGTTGATTATCTTCTAGTTTTAATTCCAGCAGAGCAGAGACGCCATTTTTATTTTTAATTAGAAGAAGAGAGCAATGGAGGCTAGAGAATTGTGTAGGAAACCTAGGTAGAGTCCAGGGTCATTTTTATAGGGGTTATGAACTGATTAGGACCATTGATGTCGCTTGGATTGATCGTAGCCTTTCATCCTAAGGAGAGACCAATTAGAGCCTGCCACCTAGCCCTAATGACAAAGCAGACTGCAGAAAATCGACCAACATAGAATAGGCCAGCCAGGTTGGGCTGGGTTCGACCTGGCTCTGGACCAGGTCGACAGCCCTGTCGACAGCCCTATCGACCTGGCTAGACCAGGTCGACAGCCCAGTCGACCTGGGTGCCTTAGGCGGGTGTTCTCCCGCCCTGGCCCATTGGGCCCCATTTTGGAATTTTAAACTTGATTCAGAAACTTCCGGAGGCTATATCTTCTTCATACGGACTCCGTTTTTCGAAAACTCGGACTCTATTTCGCGTATTTTTCCGAGACGAACGCAATGGCGTATTCTGTTTCCCTTAGTTCTTTGATTTCAAATTAATTATACTTTAATTTGTTAATTTCACAGCTATAGAATACACGGGGTGTTACACGGTCTTTACCATATCATCGTAGGAATATACACAGTTCCTCATCCTATACATAAGCGTAATGACTGACATCCTCGAATAATGCCCTCTAGTTTATGATACACCACCCAGAGCAGACATGTGTGTACCTAGACTTTCTGACGTACGTATCATCAAACGTATTTGATGCCTAATCCTCACATTTATCGTGTGTGCGTGCCAGAGTTTCATGGCAGGGCTACATACGGAACTCGGTCGGGAGCTTTCCTTATATTTGTGTAGGCCCGCCTTTAAGAGCCTCTCACACAAATATCCCTAGTGTTTGTTTTTCTATAGTGGCTATGGCCCCAGAGCTAAGCGAAAAGTCCATAAGAAAACAATCTAAACATCCATGTGGCGTCTACCCTCAACCACCGCCTTGATAGTGAAAGGTCTATGGCCTCTTGGGTTTAGCTCTAGTCTTTCCGCATCTCGCTGGCCGTCGATGACAAGTTCTCGACAACCTTAATGTCACCTGATAGTTCCGCGCAGACCCAACCTTTGCGATGCTAGCCCAGAGTCTAGCCCACCACAAAGGACTATCAAGAGCACCTTTAACATCTTAGGAAGCCTGCGTGCTTCCCCTTCCAGTCCATCGGAGCTTCCAGAATAATCAGATTAACGTGCGCTCCCCTTGTGCCTTATGACAACGTGATGATCTACCTCTTTGGGCTATTCATCCTATCACGTACGGACTGTTGCAAGTGCCTCAGTTTAATATGTCATTAAACCCTACGTCTAATCATTAATTACGCGCTTGATCCACTTCTCTAGTTTTCTTATTAACTTGGTTATTCTCATCCATAATGACTTCCTTTTCAAGTTTACCAAGTTACCCTTGCTTATTAATTCCATTTATAACTTAATCCATTTAAGTTCATTAATAAGCCTATACATGTTATTCTCATAATTTATTCATTGTCACATCTTACTATAACATGTTATACCTAATTTGTAATAAAGTACATCTTAATTCACATATACCTTGGTAAGAGAACAACTCCCTAAGTATCAACCCCGAAGACCGAAATCAACATCAGACTGATACTCAGAGAATCACACAACTAAACCAATCTTATGTTATCTTCATTCGTAGATTTATTCTTGCCCATACAGATTACTTAATTTACAATTAAGTACAACTTACCTTATTACATAAGTTATTTCATTTTTCTCTATCATTCATTATAACTTACCTTATTCCATAAGTTATAATTCCCACTTGTCCCTAGGACAAGATTACCTATTATCTTTCCTTTTCTTGAGTTTATTCATAACAGGTTATTATCATTCCCAATTTGTTCCCTTTTCCTTACAGTTTTAATTATCTTTCATTCAATTTCATTTATTTCCATTAATTACAATTAGTGGTATTCGTCGGTCCTTCCATTTATATATTTTCATATATGTGTATATATATGTACTAGACCTCTCACGTTAAGTCTACACTTGTGGATGCTGGATTTTCCGGGCGGGTCCGGGCAGTCTTCAACCACAAGTTGACTTAACCTCGTGTCTTAGGACAACTACTTGTTTCATTTATGCACTTAGACCCCTCACTATAGGTTCAACATTAGTGGCCGCTGGATATGCCAGTCGGGTTCGAGCAGACTTCCACCACTGATGCAACCTAATCTCGTGTCTTAGTACCGTTTCATATATATGCACTAGGCCTCTCACATCAGATTCACCACTCGTGGTTGCTAGATATGTCGGTCGGGTCCAAGCAGACTTCTACTACAAGTGCAATCTAACCTCGTGCCGTGGCGAGGTTCAGTTTTAGGCATATTTATCTCTATTCCATTATTTATGTTCATATCAAATTGCACCGTCAATTTAAAGACTTAAAACATAATACATGTTTATTCCCCAATTCAAGTTTATGCTTATAATTCTACCAATAAGTTATGCCTATAATTTATATGCATAATTTCCAATTCACATTCATGATTCCAATTCAATTTATATGCATAATTTCTAATTTTCATTCATAATTCCAATTCAATTTATATGCATAATTTCTAATTCACATTCATAATTCCGATTCAATTTATATGCATAATTTCCACCATAGTTATGCCATTAACCCCATCGTAATTTATGTCCCTAAATCTCTTAATATGAGTCGCATATCTTTCTACTTGTAATTAATAATATGTAGATCTCAAATAGTACATCTTTTACCCAATGTCTCAATTATCCTAATTTATAGGTTCATAAAATGGATCTATACAACAGTATTCATCTTAAACATTCAAATAAATGTACATCTCAACTGATTGAACATAATTTTCATTTTAGCGCAATTATCCATCACATCAATTAACTTTTTCAATTCATTCATTATAAACATCCATGGGGAATGATTAAACGATAAACATACTATTATTCACAAGGGATAATTTAAACCCACTCACCTTGATTTGTTTTCCCAATCCTGAATCCGGTCTATCATTCCACGATTTACTCATAATTGGATTTAGAACTTTGCTTTGATTAATCTTTCATTAACGTTGATCCTCTCCTCCAAATATGGATTCATAATTAGATCTGAGAAGAGAGAGAGAGAGAGGAAGCCATGGCAAAGCTCCGATGTAGCCACCAAGTTATGAGGTTTAGGGTTAGTTTTAGGGGTTTATTTATAAGTGTGGTAGAAAGCTATAGGCCTTTAGATTTAATTAAAACTCCATCAGAACTAGCCACGTCATCCGACCAATAGGAAATGGCCACGTTGCAGCGCTCACCAATAAAAACAAGCCACGTGTACAGTATGACGCGCAGGGGTGTCAACACCCCCGCTTGGATGTCGACACCACCGCTTCGGTGTCGACAGCCCCTTGTGGGTGTCGTCCCCCTTACGTGTGTATATATATATATATTATATATATTTATTCATTTAAAATTTGATTTATTTGTTCGCATATGAATCAAATTCCAAATAACCTTTCTTTGTTTGCTTCCTTGTTTGCGCGCAACTTCTATTTTGAACTATGTTCATATGTATTCCACTCTTGCGCGTATGCTAAACTTTTGTATGCGAACAATTTCAAATTTCAAACCATTAATATATAATTTTTTCCTCTTTTGAAACATTCTCTCAGTTAAACCCTTTTTTAACCCTTTTCATACTAAGCCAATTTTTAACTGCTTTCACACTAAGCCACTTTTAAGCTATTCCCTTAAAACAAAAATATGGCGCTGGCGGGGATCAAACTCAGAACCTCTTGTATACAAGTAACATGTTCTAACCAACTGAGCTACTAAGTCTTTTATTAACTAGACTTATGACAATGCTAGATATTATCCTTTTTCTCATTTCTCTTTTTTATGTTTTGTTACATTATTTAAATTAAAGATATCTCTTTCATTTTAAATCGGTTTTCTACAAACCATATATCTAAGTTGACCCGAAAATCGCCACGAACGCAATGATGCTAATCTCGTGACCAAACTCTGGAAGCTCTTCAAATTTTCCTTTTAATTTCTTTTTAAATGTTCGCATGTAATTTCCACTGCATTGTATTGCATTCCTTCTCATTTCATATATTGAATGGAATTTCCTTTATTAATCTTTTTCTTCATTTCACCGCATGAACTTATTACATGCAATTATATTCATTATTTAATTTTTCCTTTAAATATGTCTATGCATACAATATATACATATATGCATATTTTTAATTATCATTAAAAATGAGGTGTGTTACAACCCCCATCCTTCTCCTCAACCCACGAGCCTTACCTCCAAACCCAAGATGTCAAGCTCGAGCTCCCCGATCAAACCATGTCCAACCACCCAGAGCACGATATGCACAGCAAACATCTAACGTATATTTTCGCCACTTCGACAGTCTGCCATTGTTCGATCTCCGGATCCGCTCTCCTTCTGTCACATCTCACTTAGACCCTTCTTCCCTTCATTTATATTGTTCCGGTACCCTGCTTTCTCTTGATTCTCCGAACAGTAGCAACACAGCACCCATCCTTCAAAACTGACCTGCACCACTGGACTGTGCCTTGCCCAAACCTTCGCCCGACCAACATCTGCTCCCCTCCCTCCAGAAATAGTAGCTCTTCACGCCGGAGCTTCGAACCCAGCTGTTTGGTTTTAAGAGTTACGGTTTTGTTGTTCTTTTCACGACATGGGAACTAACATACATAAAATATGATTAAATATACGCACCAACGTATATCTTCTCCAAATGTCTCCAAACAGGAAATCTAGCAATAACTAGTTACACATATTCCAAAAAAATTCGTTTCATCGAAAACGGAGGTCGTTTGGAAAACGTCTATTCATACGACTTATATATATAATATCGATAAATTAAATCCAAAATAATTAAATAATAATAAATTATTATCGATTAGATTCAAATGGTTCTTGTTTCACAAAATTCCGACTTAAAACAGATTCCGTATATTCAATTGAAGTTCAAAACTCAATATTACGAACTGTCGTGCCATTTAGAGATCGATTTATATTATATATAAATTTAACGTTCAAACTCATTTTAAATAAATGAATTAAATACTAAAATCCATTTAAAATTCAAATTAAATATTTAAAATAATATAATGAATTAAATATTTGATCACTAGAAATACGGGACATTACGATCTTCCCTCCTTAAATGAATTTCGTTCCCGAAATTATCAAGGTAAGAAAGATGTTACAAACCCATTAATTTTAGAAATCTAATTTATTATAAATCAAAACCAATTCAATATCATTAATATATATTTTCAAAAATATCGAATATATAATCCAAGACTTTAAATTCCTAGAAAAATTCAGCAGAGTCTCCCCTGTATGGAGTGACATCTGCGATATCACAGGAATAAATAATATATATACATCGACCCATCCGGTCGGAAAACAAAAACCAAAAACCAAAAATTTTATATTTTCGCGTAGGCGTACCTTATGCGAGCGCTATTGAGCATACTTGCTCAATTTATCGTGACCAACTCTACAAAATCAATCCTCAAGCCATCTGGGACCTGTGCTTATCTCAGTTCAACATGTAAGTGACAATGAAATTTCAAATAACATTACATTAATTAACATGTATAAGTATCCCTATTTCAAGAAATAAACTGAAACAACATTCATTTTCACATACAGGGTTAAATCATCCAGTTTTAATTCATATGTGGTTCCTTTCCAAATGTTTATACTGGAATTCATTTCTTTGGTTTACTATTCATTCAATAATTTAACCATCGATGAATTATATTCGACTTATCTAACAATCAATTAATCAACACACAACCAACTCAATCAAATCAATTGAATTCACATTCAATATTAATATTCACTTTAGATTAACACATTTTAATATCAATCGGTTAATATTTGATTAATTTCTATTTAATTATTATTCATTAAATTTTCTAGATTCCAAAACTAATTTATCTAATTTCAAAATCATTTCTTAATTCCACTTATCCAAGTTAGGTTTAAATCCAAATTTAAATTCCATTCAAATCAATCAAACACACAATATCACAATAATTAAATAAAATTGTTTATTTTCTGTACAAAATATAGTTTGGGTGAAATTATTTCACCTACCCTCTTTACAAAACAATATTGTATCCATTACTAGTTTAATGCTTTTCAATACTTGAACCATACAACCAACACAATACAAAACATTTGTATATAAAAATTACAAATACGCTCTCATATGTATACACTCAAACTCAATCTAGGGTATTACTAACCCTATCTCTATCGAGTTATGCCACAGAGCCAAGGTTATTATTAAACCAAAGGCTCTGATACCACTGTAACATACTAACTTTCTCGTACCCTTTGAGTTGACAATCATAGCTCACATTCAACCCCAAATGCATAGAAAAGCAGATAGTTATTAGAAAGAATATAGAAGGTGAGATAAGAAAGAAAGAAATATTAGAATAGAAGAAGAAGAAGAACACAATATAGAGTCTCACATCGCGGCGGAACAAAATATAATATAGAAATAAATCTTTATAGAGAGCTCGAAAATCAAACTTACAGTCATTAGAGTACATCACACATCTAGACAGTTATATTGACCTGTCCTCATATACAATACACAACGGAATAAATATATATCATACGTCTGGACTTCTCCAGCTCGTTTCTTCACTGCATTCGATGACCTGAACCTGTACAACCCGGTCTAACCCGAGCATTAAAAATTCATGGATCAGTCTGGTGAACCAGAGTGACAAAGCACACTAAGTTTATAGGTAATGTCCAACTTGATTTTAAAGTTAAAATTCTTCCGAAAGAAAGGATAATAGTTAGACCAATCCACACATAGATATGGACGGTTTTTACCTTACTATAACCCAAAACATTTTGAAATCATATATCGTCTGATATTATAATAATGTCTAATGTCAAGTAAATAGCAATCTAGCAGAATGCTTGCATCTCACGCTCTACATACATGGTATACAATCAATACCGTGGGCGCTTATTGCAGAATGGATTTCCAACTATGGCAAGGCATGGGACCACCTTCTGACAATGTACCTCTGGAGATGAATACATTGGGGATTCAACAAGAACATCTTGCAACCCCGGCTAAACATGACCGACCCCTCACTTCGCTTGAGAGTACCGAATATATCATTACCACGGTTGGAGGCCAGCCAACCGAACCGATAGCATACATACATAAATAAAAAGGGACAACCAAAGGCATTTCATTTCACCAGATCAGGTAATGATATACCCTTTTGATGGGTGCGACCCATATAGCCATGCGACCTACCCGATTTTTTGACATTCCCGGTTGATGAAGAAAGAGGTTAAGCGTATTCTTCAGCATAGCATGTCTTCTTCCACTGAATGCCACATTGTTAGATCCGCCAGATATCACTAATTGACATCCATAAAAATATTCTAGTTGTTAAGCTAAAATAAGGGTGCTCTTCTCCGCCATCAACTATAGTATGTTTGAAAAATTCAACGTACGTGATCCCTTTGGAAATACTTTGTCAGACACTCGTCCATACAAGTCATTTGGGAACAGGATGAACCGAAGGCACCCTCTATAGATCGATAGCAAGTAGTCCTTGCAATCCATAGATTCCAATCACAACAGAATCAATGCCAAAAATATATCTCTAGGGATTAGCTAGAGAAATTCAACAGTAGTTCCTCCGCTCATAAAGATTTATGGTCTTCAGTTGCTTTATCTCGATTAGCACCTTCCATATATTCGTATTTATTGGTCGGAATGGTTTTCGAATATAAATTTGATCCCGGTCTTTCCGTACCAATACACGTTGGGTCTGATTTTGATAGTCGGTTATTTCACTATCAAAATAAATAACTAAAAATAAAACCAAATGGATCCATTGGTTTAGTACACAACGTCACTTGGCCTTTAAAAATAATATATATTTGTTGTAATACCAAAATAATATATTAGTTTTAATATATTAATATTCTCAAATCCTTTATTTTAATATTCGGAAAATAACTTAAAATCATATTCAATTTCCTTCAGCTATCGTTTCAAAATATGGCTAAAAACATTCTTAATTATTTAACATTTGGAAATTGATCCAAATTAGTCCTTCTTAAACTAGCCATTACGAAAAAATCATATTCAATTTCCTTCAGCTGTCGTATCAAAATATTGCTAAAAACATTCTTAATTATTTAACATTTGGAAATTGATCCAAATTAGCCATTCTTAAAACAGCCATCACGAAATATCCTTTTCGTTTCGTTATTTGAATACCACAATCGTCACTTATCCTTTTAGAATAACGCATTCCAAATTTCATCTCTTTGTTTTGAAAATATCATTATATTTTCATAAAATATCCTTTATTATTTCTTTACTACAGAAATATCGTTTCATATACGCAAGCCCTTATTAAATTCCTTTACTTTGGAATTTTAATATATGTACACTCCCAACTTCTTCAAATAACGTTACATTATTATTTCACAAGATAATTCACATCTAGTATTTCCGTCATTACAACTAATACATCCTCTGATAATCCTGAAGTCGTTCAAGTTGGGGTATTTTAATTACCTCTCAGACCTTGATCAATAACGTTCTTATCTTAAGATAAATACGAGTTGTAATTCAAAAACCCATATTCGTTCTAATACCGACCATACCAATTCACTATTTTATTAAAAATATGGTTTTATACAACCTTCTTACTTTTGAAATCTCCCTTTTTAAATATACTATTATTAACTAAATTCATTGATTTAGTAAATGATAAATAAAACATCAACCTTTAAACTTTAACTTCTTTAGCATATTATTTGTTTTTCTAGAGTATTATTACAAATTGTATTACCAAAACTTTTACCAAATTCAATTGCAAGAATACTTTTCCCTATAACTTTTAATTATTTCCTTTGGAAAAATCCTATTTCAAATCCCATCTATTTCACTTAACGCCATCATTAGGTAACGTTAATTTAAAATTAACGCTTTGATTTCACATCTCTCTTCATAAACTTGTTTATACAACTTTGGTTTAATATACAACCCTTTTTCATCTCGATTCCCTTTACGTAATCCAACTATTAAGTAATATTTAATTTGATAACTTTATTCACCAAATTCAGTTTAAATATAAACTGTTCATAAGCTTCCTTAGAAATTCAATTATATTTCATTACCACTTCGATTACTTATTTTAATGAACTTTATTCAAATAACTAATTCCTTAAATTAAAATTTACTTCATCATTAACTGGAACAAATATCCAAATTCCTTTTTAATTCTTATTAAATTAAACTCCATTCGCTAAATTGTTACATTAGATTAATCGGCATAAACTAATTCAATTTAATAATCAATTTCTGTTGATTTGGCTTGGTAAAATTTAAATCATGATTAACTCGTTGATCAAATCTAATTTGTCTTTTCATTTAAATTAATTAATAATATAATATAATTAATTTAAATTATCCCATTTGCTTCGATTATTGTTAATTAAATAATAATATAATCCCATTTTAATGTTACTTAAAACAATTAATCGTGGTTACTAATCGATACATTAGTCCTTGTTCACGTGCTTATCTATCTAATTAATATAAGAATTTGTTTTATAAATCATCTACAATTTATCTGAGGCACGTGCTTCGCACACGATATATTTTTGGTACAAAAATGGTATTTGTGGTTAAAACGATCAATATATGCGTGTGCTTCGCACATGGTATATTTTTGATACAAAAATGGTATTTGTGGTTAAAATAATCAATATATGTGTGTGCTTTGCACACTGAAACACCCCACCTCTGTTAAGATCACTCACAAAGGGAAAGCCTTAATTTCGATGGAGCATTTTAGGTAAAAGATGCAGATAAATTACAAGACAGACAATAAAGCAGCAGAAAATAAAGTCATTTTATAAACAATGTGGCTCGGTCAAGCTTTTACAACAGTTGTCTTAAAAACAATACATAGTACTTCTGTCTTGATTCATAAACTTCCAAGTATAAAAGAAGCATAAAAATAACAACGATTTATTCCCCAATAGAGTAAAGCAAGCCATAGCAGAAATGAGACTGAATCCAAAGCAATACATGATGATCTTGAAGCAACAAGTAATCCAAGCTAAGCAGAAGTGTTTCCTCCCTGAGAACCTTTGGGGGGGGGGGGGGGGAGGGGACGGAAGAAAAGAGGCAAAACAAAACTAGGTCAGACATAAGTCTGGTAAGTCCAGCTACTTTCAGCATATGAACAAGCAAGAACAACATGACATGAATTAAATTGAATAAAGACATAAGCATGATGATAAGGAACATAGGATACACAAGATAAGCAACAGGCTAGATAAACTAAGTATAACATCGCATGTTAACTATTCTCTGCTTCGCTACTACCCTGTTATTCTGATTTCTATATCTCTGCACCACCTAACGAGTGTCCCAACTAGTAATCTGTATAAAGGATAATATTACAACGTGATCCTTATCCCCGCAATTGTGGTAGCCTTCAGGTGTACATCTATTATGAGGATTCCATCTCAATCAGCCTAATTGCCATGAAGATGTTAGATGTATCCTTACTACCTTATCGATCGGCTCCATACTTGTACAAATGTTCCATGTGTCTGTGTCAATCGGCCCCTCTTGCATGTAGATACTCTGCGTTGGTCCACCATAAGGTGTATCAATCCTTATGATAGAGACCCGACACGAATCAAGATGCATAGTGTATAACTACTGGTACCCAGTGCCTGCTTTTTCCCACTCCGGAGTACGTGCACGCACGTAAACCATCGGAACCTACATTGACGTACCCCCTGCCGTTGTTTTGACCACTTATGATCAACCTAGTAATCGTGCCCCACCCAGTCTAGCTCAGGGTATCGTGATACATCTATGTGGGTTACTACTGAAATGGGTCCCCGTCACTAGGGTTTCCTACTGGTTAAGTTTGTGGGGCTATATTTACTAATATTACCCACCAACCCGATATGTACTTAACCCTCCCACCGATTCAAGCATGTTTATATAATGGTTATGTTTTGTGGGCCTATATTTACTAGTATTACCCACCAACCCGGCGTATACTTAACCTTCCCACGAATTCAAGCATGTTTATATAATGGTTATGTTTTGTGGGCCTATATATTTACTAATATTACCCACCAACCCGACGTGTACTTAACCCTCCTACTCGTCATGCCATGTTGGTTAAGTGGTTCTTATTAACTTACCCTTTCTCACTTATCATGTTGGATTGGTTAAGTGTGATTTATTAACTTAACCATGTTCTTTCATCTGGTTATATTGGTTAAATATCCCATTTAACTTAACCCCATTCGTTCATCAAGTTATATTGGTCAAGTGTCATTAATCAATTCAAGTTAACTTTACCTACCCACTCGTCTTGTCATGTTGGTTAAGTGTTTCCTTCTGGTGTTAACTTGACCCTACCTCAAATCATGTTATATTGGTTAAGTGTTGCCCTCCCGTGTTAACTTAACCCTTTCCATACATCGTGTTATATAATTGGTTAAGTGTTTTCCTCTTGTATTACTTAACCCCACCACATATCATTATATATTGGTTAAGTGTATCCTCTTGTGTTACTTAACCCTACCACAAGTCATTATATATTTTGGTAAAGTGTTACTTTAGTTAAATTAAGCCTATCAACTGTTTAGTTAACAAGTTATAACGGTTAAGTGCTTCCTTAGTTAACTTAATCCTACCATCTGTTTAGTTAACATGTTATAACGGTTAAGTGTTCCCTTAATTAACTTAACCCTACCCTATATCATGTCTTGTTGGTTAGGTGTCTTTTGTCCCTTCATGTTTAATTTAACCCACCCATATGTCGTATTGGTTAAGTATCAATTAACCTAACCCTTCCATACTTAGCATGTGTCAATAGCATTAATTCATTCATTAAAGCACCAACCACTCACATTAGACAGGTATTATTGCGGTCATTGGATGTGCCGGTCGGTTCCGATCAGTTTTACACTGCAACTTAGTCTAACCTCAGGTTCTTATCGGGCTCAATGCCCTAACCTCCCACATTAGATATGTATTGTTGTGGTTACTGGACAGCCGGGCAGTTCCGGGTAGTTTTACACCACAACTCAATCTAACCTCGGGTTAGGCATATTCATATTTCCTACAATTTACATATTTCTTATTTATGACAAATTCCACTTGTAAATTATTCCCAATTTAATTATGCCATAATTATCCTTTTAATTATGCTCATAATTAATGGTATACTAAATATACCATTTCATGAACCAATCTATGCCATGTAATTTTCATGTTTATCCTTTATATTTATATGTAAATTTTAAATCAATTATTGTCATGGCCCACATTCCTTCTAAATCATGTTCATAATCTTTGGTATATAAATTATACCGTTACATGCCATAAACCATTTACATGGTTATGAGCCAAATATGTCAATTACATGAAATTTCGAGTTATTAATCAAAATAGGCTATACCCCGTCTTCTCAAACTTGCAATAATAGTCATTCCCAAAATCACTATGTTATATATTTGGCGTTCCAAATCAATAGTTAAGCCCAATCTAGTTTCAATATTCTAATTTACAGTGTATGGCCAAAACTTGGTTTACAAGCCAACTAACCCAAAATTGCAGTTACAATGATAACAATGCCCCAATGTCAATTACAAGTTTTGCCCAACCATTTCACCAAATATTTTATGTTCAGTTACTTTCCCCAATTATGTTATGCCAATATTGTCAATCTCATGTTTATGCCTCAATAACCAAAACCTTCCCCATATTCCCATCGTATGTATATCGCGATTCAACCTAGATTATAGGTCAATCTAGATTCACAAATAAAAAGGAACAAATAGGAATAATATGACAATGATAGGCATAAGAACTGGCACAAGATGATAGTCCCAAAACACAAGAATTACATATCGAATGGAATTACAACATAACTGAATAAACTGATTTATAATCGTTGCAGGCATATAGATCTGCTTATGAACAATATTATGGACATGAAAGGCCTAAATAATAAACTAGGTTCGACAACTTGTATAGATTCGATTGGATCGATAAAAAGCAACCCAAAGTCATAGATTCACAAAGGCTAAGAATAGATCCGAATAGAAAATCAAGCATAGGTCCAAATTCATATTATTCCATGTCCATAGTATAATTGGTTGTCTAAATCTAAAAATAATCGTGAACTTACAAAACAAAGGCTAGTCTTGTTTTCTAGAATCTGTATTCTGAAACTGAATTGCTCGCCTTTGATGTAGACTAATTGTTCTTTTAATCCTATTCATATTGGAAGAAGAAGAAGTACTAGTTCTAGCTTAGCTTTCAGCAGAGTAGTGACGCCATTGATTAATTTTTAGAGAAGGAGAGAGCAATGGAGGCTAGAGAATAATGTAAGAGATTTAGGTTTTGGTTTAGGGATGTATTTATAGGAGAACAGAAGTGTTTAGGGCCTTAGTTATCAACCTAGAACCAATCCAGACCATCAGAACAGCCAAAACCACGTCACAAGCCAAAGAAAATCGGATTTGGGCCAAAACAGGTCGACCCCCTGGTCGACCTATGACCCAGGTCGACCCCCAGGTCGACCTCCCTGGGTAGGTCGACCCCTAGGTCGATCTGCCTGGGTATTTTTCTATGTAAATTCTGAATTTTTGTTGAATCTTTCGAAGTCCATAACTTCTTCATACGATGTCCGATTTACGCAAAGTTGGACTCTATTCCAAGCAGAATTCTAAGATGGCATAACCAGTTTCATTTAATTCTTCTTTTAATAATTAGTTATTCTTTAATTATCTCTTATGTCCTGTTTTAAAATTACAGGGTGTTACATGCCCCCTACTTAAAGTATTTCGTCCCCGAAATATTCAAGTTAAGAAGAATGTATATCCTATGGTCCAACATCCATCTACTCAACCACTCAATCACAGGCATCCATTATCCTTAAAAGGGTTCTAATTTTTTTCATGAACATATGCATAGTGTGTGTATATATCCTTACCCAAATGCAAAATCAGGCGATCTACTGATTCAGTTGACATCCTTAATGCGAATCATGTTAGTGCCATGAGTCCATCATGTACACAATTATTCCTAATCGTACTTTATAACTTCTACATGAGTGCACAATCATTCATACAAATGCAACATCCGTATGATAACACGCCAAGTTTCAATTCATATATATAAAAATTCACTTATGCATATGCAATATGAAAGTGATTGAGCCGATCTAGTGCCTAATGTGTGTATATGCATCCACGAGCAACCACTAGCAAACACTTACATCCACTTTCATCCTCCAAACATAACATGTTTCAAACACATGTTTACACCCATTGGCTTCTACCTAAGGATCGAGGATAGGATCAAGAGGATATACTTAAAAGATAAAGACTAGCAAATAAACTTTATAGGAAAAGGGAGATCAAGGATATACCCCCAGAAAGGGTATGATGTGCGTATCTAGTCTTCAGTCTTCTAAGTCGCATCTTCTTGAGTTTCACTCCATATTGCTCTGACTGTCTTAACTTCACGATTTGCGTAGCTTCTTGACCTCCATTTCCCAAAACCCACTAGTAAAGATAGGACCTCGATCACGTACTATGCTAGAGGGTATCCAATGTAGTCAAACTATCTTTCCAAGATAAACAGATGTTAACCATGATACCAAGTGTATATACTAAGATGATTAGAGGTCTCTTTCTACTTAGCTTATCCATCATGTCACAAATATGAGGGTCGATATCTCTCACGCAAACCATCCTAGTCGAACTTGACATCCCTCAAGTACAAGCCCCAAAGGCCTAAACCAATATCATTCAAGCACCCAAGGAATACCTTCTCCGAATTTGGACGATTTATGTGAGATGATACTAGCAAAACAACCAAACAATTGAGCACTTAATCGACTCTGGCTATCCTCGCCAATCTTGCTCCAAAACTATCGTTGATCGCATAACTGGCTTTGTATTGTCAACTAGACATATGCGGAAGTCTATCTCGAGTTTTAGGGGGAAACCCCCTCACCTAATCAAAATATCTTCGTACTCATGGGCTATTCTGACGGATCGCAAATCGTCGATAAATGCATCAAGTGATTCTAGGTAGTTAAGCCTAACTGATCTCCTTAGGATCACACGAAATCTCAAGGGTGTTCCCGAGGCAAGTAAAAAGTCTAACTACCCTCCTTACTAGCTAGCCAACCCATGCCTATAATCAACCCATAGCCCATGAAACAAAAAACATAAGCATTACGCTTAAACCCAATACTTACGATAGATATCCTCAAGTTCCTACAAACCAAAGATAAATGAGCCGAACCACTAATTGGATTTGAGACAATAATGGTATCTTCAACTATACAGGTACTAAAGTGCAGAGACTCAACTATGGAAGCAGATATAAACGAATGTGAGGCGCTAAAGTCAAGAAGAGTACTAACAGGAGGATCGGAAAGATAAACTAATCTCTACCTCTCTCTCTGGTACGCTGGCGGTGAGAGCATGCACTTGCCCTCATAAAAATCCTATCCTTTGTTCTTGCCCTTGTCCTTAATTATATGACCCGTTATACCATAATAAAGACACTTCCTCTTGTCTTAGGTTTTTCTATTCTTTCTTTCCTTCTTGTCCTGATTCTTCCACTTACACCTCTTTCTTTTTACCTTCGTTGTGAACCAAGTCTATATCCATGAGCTCCTCATCCTTGGGTTGTGCTCCTTAGCCAAACTCCCTCATTCTCATTTTTTCCCTCCTTGTGTAACTTGTTGACAAGTCTCTTGAAAGTTGCCTCCATCGCATGGAAAATCCTACGAAGCTCGAAAGAAAATTAGCCATAGGTGAAACTACAGCGACTATAGATGGAAGTTGGGCACTTATTTGCCCTTTGACAAGTTTCGTTGTCTCGTCGAGCCTACGGAACCATGCCGCGATGAGGTTACCTCCAAGAAAGCAAGGAGCCCCGGGGACTCAGGAAAGAAGGAAACAAGGATTCAAACAGAGGATCAAAAGATAATGCATATGGCTTCGGGGAATCTTCCTTTAAAACAAGAACTTTTCTTTTGAAAATGCTTCTTTTAAAACCGTTGAAAATAATTTTTCAAATCTTTTATCTGATCCGGTAACCTTCAGCTCTGATACCAAGTGAAACACCCCACCTCTGTTAAGGTCACTCATAAAGGGAATGCCTTAATTTCGATGGAGCATTTTAGGTAAAAGATGCAGATAAATTACAAGACAGACAAATAAAGCAGCGTAAAATAAAGTCATTTTATAAACAATGTGGCTCGGTCAAGCTTTTACAACAGTTGTCTTAAAAACAATACATAATGCTTCTATCTTGATTCAAAAACTTCCAAGTATAAAAGAAGCATAAAAATAACAACGATTTATTCCCAAATAGAGTAAAGCAAGCCATAGCTGAAACGAGACTGAATCCAAAGCAATACATGATGATCTTAAAGCAACTAGTAATCCAAGCTAAGAATAAGTGTTTCCTTCCTTAGAACCTAGGGGGGAGAACGGAAGAAAAGAGGCAAAACAAAACTAGGTCAGACATAAGTCTGGTAAGTCCAGCTACTTTCAGCATATGAACAAGCAAGAACAACATGACATGAATTAAATTGAATAAAGACATAAGCATGATGATAAGGAACATAGGATACACAAGATAAGCAACAGGCAAGATAAACTAAGTATAACATCGCGTGTTAACTATTCTCTTCTTCGCTACTACCCTGTTATTCTGATTTCTATATCTCTACACCACCTAACGAGTGTCCCAACTAGTAATCTATATAAAGGATAATATTACAACGTAATCCCAATCCCCGCAATTGTGGTAGCTTTCAGGTATACATCTATTATGAGGATTCCATCTCAATCAGCCTAATTGCCATGAAGATGTTAGATGTACCCTTACTACCCTATCGATCGGCTCCCTACTTGTACAAATCTTCCATGTGCCTGTGTCAGTCAGCCACTCTTGCGTGTAGATACCCTGTGCTGGTCCCACCATAAGGTGTATCAATCCTTATGATAGCGACCCGACACGAATCAAGATGCACAGTGTATAACTACTGGTACCCAGTGCCTGCTTTTTCCCACTCCGGAGTACGTGCACGCACGTAAACCGTCGGAACCTACACTGACGTAACCCCTGCCGTTGTTTTGACTGCTTATGATCAGCCCAGTAATCATGTCCTACCCTGCCTAGCTCAGGGTACCGTGATACATCTATGTGGGTTACTACTGAAATGGGTCCCCGTTACTAGGGTTTCCTATTGGTTAAGTTTGTGGGCCTATATTTACTAGTATTACCCACCAACCCGACGTATACTTAACCTTCCCACGGATTCAAGCATGTTTATATAATGTTTAAGTTTTGTGGGCCTATATATTTACTAATATTACCTACCAATCCAACGTGTACTTAACCCTCCTACTCGTCATTCCATATTGGTTAAGTGGTTCTTATTAACTTAAACTTTCTCACTTATCATGTTTGATTGGTTAAGTGTGATTTATTAACTTAACCCTGTTCATTCATCAGGTTATATTGGTTAAGTATTTCTCATTTAACTTAACCCCATTCGTTCATCAAGTTATATAGGTCAAGTGTCCTTAATCAATTCAAGTTAACTTTACCCACCCACTCGTCTTGTCATGTTGGTTAAGTGTTTCCTTCTGGTGTTAACTTGACCCTACCTCAAATCATGTTATATTGGTTAAGTGTTGCCCTCTCGTGTTAACTTAACCCTTTCCATACATCGTGTTGTATAATTGGTTAAGTGTTTTCCTCTTGTATTACTTAACCCCACCACATGTCATTATATATTGGTTAAGTGTATCCTCTTGTGTAACTTAACCCTACCAGAAGTCATTATATATTTTGGATAAGTGTTACTTTAGTTAAATTAACCCTATCATCTGTTTAGTTAACATGTTATAACGGTTAAGTGCTGCCTTAGTTACATTAACCCTACCTTCTGTTTAGTTAACATGTTATAACGGTTAATTGTTCCCTTAGTTAACTTAACCCTACCCTATATCATGTCTTGTTGGTTAGGTGTCTTTTGTCCCTTCATGTTTAACTTAACCCACCCATATGTCATATTGGTTAAGTATCAATTAACCAAACCCTCCCATACTTAGCATGTGTCAATAGCATTAATTCATTCATTAAAGCACCAACCACTCACATTAGACAGGTATTGTTGCGGTCACTGGATGTGCCGGTCGGTTCCGGGTAGTTTTACACCGCAACTCAGTCTAACCTCGGGTTCTCATTGGGCTCAATGCCATAACCTCCCCCATTAGATATGTATTGTTGTGGTTACTGGACAGCCGGGCGGTTTCGGGCAGTTTTACACCACAACTCAATCTAACCTCTGGTTAGGCATATTCGTCTTTCCTACAATTTACATATTTCTTATTTATGACAAATTCCACATGTAAATTATTCCCAATTTAATTATCCCATAATTATCCTTTTAATTATGCTCACAATTAATGGTATACTAAATATACCATTTCATGAACCAATCTATGCCATGTAATTTTCATGTTTATCCTTCATATTTATATGTAAATTATAAATCAATTATTGTCATGGCCCACTTTCCTTCTAAATCATGTTCATAATTGCCGGTATATAAATTATAACGTTACATGCCATAAACCATTTACATGGTTATGAGCCAAATATGTTAATTACATGAAATTTCAAGTTATTAATAAAAATAGGCTATACCCCGTCTTCCCAAACTTGCAATAATAGTCATTCCCAAAATCACTATGTCATATATTTGGCGTTCCATGCAGTACATATCCATGCAGTACATATCCGAGCGTTCCATGCACGTGCTACTATTCCTCACTTTCACTTTGAAAAGCTCCTAGTACCCACGTTGGATGCCACTGCACCCGAGTCCACCTTGCATTTGATCCCACTTTCATGTTTCTTCTTTTTCCAAATGCTGAAAGTTCCAAACGCAGTTCCCCATTTTGCAAAAAGTAAAGCCGCCTGCAAAATGCCTCTTCCCCATGCGTAATTTGTTTTTTTTTCTTCCTTAACACACATAGTACATCTCCCTTTAGATCACCAATTGTTTACCCACCTCCTACATTTGCTTCTACGTTCTCCCACACATCCCCTATCCTTTCTGCATGCACAGGCCGTCCCTTGTTTCTCCCATGCATCCAACGCATGCAACAGTGTGCCTACCCAGAACCCATGCAATTTCTCCATCCATTCGGTTTTTTTTTATTAAAAGGGCTTAGCCCAAAACTTTCCGGCCCACGCAAATTGAACCTACACCGTCCCAGAATTTTAGCGATTTAATAATTAATTAATTTAATTATTTTAATATATTGGTTTGATAATTTAAATGGTTTAAATTCATATATTTCGAATATTTAATTTATATGAATAATGATAATAATTTATTATTAATATATTTGTTTACTTTGGAATCAATTTATATTATATCAAGTTAATATGGAACTTAAGAATAGAAAATTTCCAAATGATCTTGGATTTCAACGAAACCAATTTTTTGGATTCATAATAGTTAATTTTTTGCACGGGTTAGATTTTCATTTCGATCGGAGTGCTTGTACGAGCTACAACATCAACCACGTTAAATAATATTATATGGTTCACTTTCAAAAAGTCCTTATGTAACGACCTGGCTTTTTGACCGCCTCAAGTCTGTAATTAACCGTACTCAAACCGTTCAAAAATGACAGATTGTTATTGCTTATGAAGTTTAAATACAAATCATCATAGAATCACAACCACAGAACACAGAGTAAATCCCAGTGGAATTAAAAAATAAATACAATATTGTAATTCTTTTGAATTTACATGATATCAGAGTACCAAAATAAACATAGATGCAGCGGAAAAATAAATATAGAATCATACTAGTATTCGGTAAAACAGCAGAGATGGGCATAACCGAATATGGTAGATGAACGGCTGGATCTCCAACGAATCACAAGCTCTAACAGATATATCTACAAGATGAAATACTCGGTCTGACCCGGGCATTTCGCAAAGAATAGAAAAAAACAAAATACACAAGTCAGGACTAACAGTCTCATATAAGTGAATTAAATCAAATGAAGTGTTAACTGAAATGTACAATAACTTAAAGGATGTTTGGGATTCCCATCCTCTAAGGATCCGCCAAAATAATACATATATATATATATAATAGTACGCTATTACTGTAATGTCTATTCAGTAAAATAAATATACTAAAAATAGCGTAAGCGGGATTACATTTTTACCCTTACACCGTTTATAATACCGTAGTCTATACAGTACCGTAAACCCACCGTAAACCGACGGCATCAGAGGGCACTCCATAGGTACGATACAAATCAAATCGTATGGGGCTCGCTAGGGTAAATGACAAGGCACTCGAGGCAATACCAGGGTAGGATTCTACCAATTGCACTCCCGGACCAGTGGTAATGCATAGCAGCCACTACCGCCCACCTCGGAACGCACTCCCAAAATCAAAAAGGGCGCCCAAATCATCAACATAGTCATAGAAATGGTATCGAAGAAGTGTGTCCGATCAAAGGTGCTACCTCAATTAGTCACGGTATAGCTCCTGTTTTAGTCATTTTAATTATGACCCGAAGGTCAAGGCCATTTCGTTCTTGTTCGCCTTCTTCAACCAAGCTCTCGCCTCCAGTCATTATGCTTCGTTCTGGATACATCATCACGTACACAATTGTTAAAGTGGTATCGACACTGACAGAGAGTATGCCACTTACCAACTCTGGTCTCTTTAACAACCAAACGTTTACATTTTTCACACCGAGGCCATTAGCTTTTAAATTATATTTCGAGTATCGCAAATCAATTTATTTCAAATATTACCCCAAAATCAATTCCTCAAATAGTTGGTTCGATTAAGGTTGCAATTCTACTATTCAAAAATTCCTTTGTCAACCATTGGTTTCAAAGTTTCAACTTCCTCGAAATATCGCTATTGCTTGAATATCTTTATTTCACCCCTCGGATTACTAGACTGGATTGGACATAGCTCTTATTCGGACTATAAAATAATTTTTTTTTTGAAAATTTAAGTTTTGAAAAATAGTATAGGTGTATTAAATTTGAGAATAATGTATGTGCATATGTATATATAGTAGAAACTATTATAAAGTGTATATAGTTAAATTATCAAATTTATTTTATAAAAGAATACTTACAGAAATCAGGTAATGCGGAAAAAATTTGCCTTTTATAAAATTATAGTACTATTAAAAATATTAATCCAATCCAACCTAAATCCATGTTTCACGATTTCTTTTCTCATCAAAATTTCATCTTTAGATCAACTTCCCTTTTATTTAGTTCAAATTCAATGCTTCACGATTAACGATTTTCCAATCATTGTTTGCCTTGGATTCACATGTCCATTTTTCTTTCTTTTTCTCTTTTTTCTTTATTATAAACCCCAAACAACTTTAACAATAGTTGTAAATCAAAATATGATCCATTAAATTCTAACTTGTTACTAAACCCGTATTCACCATGATTTAGATAATCCTATTCTTCATACTTGAACATAAACACTTTCATTCTAACAAAATTCGTCTTACATTCACGTGACAAAATTCATTTGACAATCATATATTAAAATAAGCTTTGAAACATTTATCAAGTCTTTGCAAATCTTTACATTAAACTATTCAATTCAAAATTCATCATATCATAAACATAAAGTTATGAAAAATTCATCTAGATAGATAAAGATTAGGTGTTAACTTGAAACCCTCTTTAAAACTTATTTCCGTGCAAATTGGATCCCTTCATAAAATTCAAGAAAACCTTGCACAAAATTTCTTTAACTTTTCTTTATGATATATAGAAAATTCCCTTAAATTTCAACTTGCCGAAGTCGATAAATTATTTAAAATAATTTTATTGACCACGGTCCGTATAAAATTTTCTATCCTATGGTCAAGTGATACGGATATTTATCATTTCAATACGTTCTTTTAAATATTCGAATCCCGGGTATGTATCATTTCAACCCGCATCCCAACTCGATTCGAATACACAAGGGGTTTGGGTATGTATCATTTCAACCCGTAATGTTTTCTAATCTAAAGGGGGACTTGCATGATGATAAAATAACATAGCATATCAATATACACCCATATTGTGTCAGATGAAATAACAGTGTGTGTCGCACGTGCACAATCACGAAGCAAACAATTCTAGAGTCACTAATATTTCATTTAACATTTCAAATCATTAATTCGCTTAATGAAAATATTAGTCTGTGAGTGAGTAGAAACTCACCTTTCGAGGCTAGAAGATGAACGATGAATGCAAAATTGGCACATAAATGTGTGAATGAAGCTCGATGGCCAAATGACGAATATACCTCCAATAAACCCATATATACATATGTATATATGTACACGGATGTAGTATTAGGAGTGTGTACCCCATCCAAACTCGACCCTTGACATGCATGACAAGCAAACTTGAATCGCTTATTTGATTCCATCGACACTCAACTATAGTCAATCAAAACATCGATTTCAAATTGATATTTGAAATAGAACGGTGACATGCATACAATTAATTTTCGAAAAATCAATGTAAAACTCACCTCCTAGGGTCAAACAGACCACAACTGAACCATACATGCAGACTCGAGACAGAATGCTACTCGCAGCTTAGACAGTTAGCCTCAACCCTTCCAGTAGCCTTCTCACAGGCAATTTATCAAGCACCTGAAGTGCATGCTGAAATGAACTTGACCCTTTAACTATTGGACTTTGCTGGACTCACAGTAAACAAAGGTTTGGGCAAAAAGGAAGTTGCCGGAGCACTAGGGTGGTGTGCAGTCGAGGCCGTTGATTGCTGGTGAACTAACAAAAGGAAGTGAACTTCACTATCGACTTTAACTTTAACTTTGATCCGGCTTTCTTGCTGGAAGCAGATGCTCCGCGAGTTGAAGAGGTGGAGGAGGTCGTCCGGTTGTCGAGGTCGGATGGTCCATCAGATGGCGGTCACAGTGGTTCAGGTAGCGCCTCCGGTTGCTGCATCTATAGCATATCGACGGCGATGGTTGTCGAGCGAGGTGAAACGAGGTCAGACGGTGGAGGAGCAAAGCGAGGCATCGGCAACATCGTGGAGAGGGAGGACTCGATTTGGGTGCTAGGTGGTCTCCGATCTTGGAGCTTCGAAACATCTTCGGTGGCGGATAAGAGCAGAAGGCGGAGAGCTCGCTGGTGGTTGAAGAAGGCGGCGCTCAAACGGACGGTGGCCATCTCGATTTAGGAAGAGGAAGACCGAAATGTAGATTTGGGGGAAAATAAACTTTTTCTCTTCTGTGTATATTTTTGTAAGGAAGGCACCGTTCTTATCTAAAGAGAGTAAGGGAGAAGCTCCGAAGAAACAACGCGTGTAATCCTTCTCTGCCCTTCTTAAACGTGTCGTTTGCATGCTGAAGGATTTTACAAGTGTATTGACTAGTTGAATAAATTTTAATTTAGTATTTTATCATTTCAAAGATGAAGCCATTTCTTAAGTGTTGAACACGGATAAGTGACAAAAGAGCAAACTAACATGACCCCTCTGCTGTGTGCATTTCATAACCCGAAAATATTTATTAGGACAATAAACGTTAAGAATATATTGTTCATCTTAGAATGTCGTCTAATATTTACTTTATTTATTTAGTTTATATGTATTTTCTCTTCATGCACAGAAACCTTAAATTTTAAATATAAATGGAAATATGTCAGTTGCCGTTACCGCTCACAACCATATAAATTTTCTAGACTGAGCGAACAAACCAGGATGTTTTATTATAAAAACTATCTCAATGGATAAATACAAATGTAACTTATCGTTTTGAGTTATATTCCAAACAAAATTCCAAGTTGTGCTTCAATGCAAATCAAAATTCCAAGTAACAAATCCAACTTACAGTTGCAAAAATTCACCTAAACATTAAACCATTAATTAACTTTGCATCTAAAGATGTCAAAATTCACTGGTTCGTTACATTCTCCCCCACTTAGCGCTTTTCCTCCTCGAAAAGGAACGTCGTATAGATTTACATATATAGCTATACATATACTTTTGCTTAGTTTAAAATGTATTTAGAGAGAAAATTAAGTTATAGAATTTAAAACTCAAAATTTTTCTAACACCCGAATTTACGGAAAATTTCGGCAGCATCTCCCCTGCACGTTTCGATCGCGAAAATTTTCTCGTACACAAAAACAACAAAAACACAAAATATACATCTCATCTATACGATGAGGCATCCCAAATAAGGGGAACCAAAACAAACAACTCAAAAGCTATAAATAATGCGAGATACGTACCTTTTTATAGCATTTTAAAGCATATTTTCTTATTTTATTCGCATTTTGGCGCAAAAGCGAGCTCCATTAGGCATAGCGCGCCATTGCAACCTACCAAGATACTCGAAATACAGTGTGAATTAAACATATATATTTGTAGCAAAGCCTATGGTAACATGTAACATATGTCATACTTAATATAGCATTCTTTTGACAAAACGCAAAGGAATAAAGGAATGTACAAAATTAAACATGCAAATTCATGCTGTTGTTTTTCTCTTTTTTTTCATATCATTTGTTTTCATCTTACTTACAAAGAATCATTTCCAAATTATTCATTTTGCTTGGAAGTGGAAGAGAACAACATAAGCAATGTAAAGATAATATATAAGCATATGCAACAAATGTAAATGGCTTCCAACGAATAAGTGATATCGTAACGTTCCATCATAAGTTTTATTTTACTGAATATGATTCATTTACTCACTTTTAATTCCTATTTCATTTATATCAAATATGCAATTTGAATGTTTTACAAAGTTCCATGCTACAAGTTCTATTTTATTGTATTAAATTCGTCACTCAAGCCTCTTGCTAAAATGTACCTATTATATTTTTCCTTCACATTTGTTTGTTCACCAAAATTTTAAACAAAATAAAATATAAGCAACTTTGCATGTTTATATGGAAGCGAATGAATCACACGGTTGATGCTTACATTGAAATACCTTATGTTATTTATCTGTCTAACATCCAATCATTATTAAGTTGGCAAAATTTATTCCTTCTTGCTGCTGCTCGTCATAGCAGCAGCACTCAAATCCTCTTTTTTTTTTTTTTTAGTGTTGTTGCCCCATGGCAGCAGCCCTTCCTTAACAGCAGCCTTTGCTGCATATGATATGCTTACATATGAACAATTCATTTGGAATCCTTCATAACACTAACAAATGAAAATAGAGCACATTGAGTTTCTATTGAATTTCTATGCACAATATGGTATTTTGGCTTTAACTAAGCTAATGTCTAAAATAAATATACAAAAAAACCATGCATAAACAAATACTGTCACCAAATCTACATATATGATACATTATTGGATAAACTTAATTTATATATTTTGCAGACTAAACATGGATGCAAGGAAATAATTCTTGTACAAATCTTGATTTAGGAAATATATATTTTATCCAGAGCCTGAAGAAATCAACTTACAGTATGAATGGATAACTGACCCATCATGAAATTTTAGTAGATGGAACAACATTTGCTACAAGATCTAAGGCTCTATAGTCATCGCACTTTTTTTTTCTTTCTTGACAGCAGCAAGCTGCTGTCGCTGCGGATGGTGGCAGCAGCTTTGCTGCTGCTACGGCCACCAGCACAAGTTTTCCTATCGAGTACCATTAACTCAAACCACCTTAAAGTTTCACTCTCAATTTTTCTTTAAGTTAGTTCTCCCATTTTGTTATCAGTTCTAGGAAGGTACTTTCGAGTTGTGAATACTTGGTAAGTTTACATTCATAAATCCATCTTCAACTTAAGTATATATCCAATTTTTTTTATCCCATTAACTTCGTTTCTATTACATAGTATTTGAAATTTAAACCTCACTCTTTTTACACTATTAAAATTTGAGTTTATTACATCACATCTGAAAATCCATTTTAATCCATAGGTTAAATTATATAACTTCTACACAACATTGCTTTTATTCTATATTCATATAAGGAGAGAAAAAAAATATGGGTTTACCAATTCCCTCCTAGGCATCATATTTGTATTTCACGGATTCAAACCAAATATTAAATTACATTAAATGTTAATATTTTAATTATTTATTCGCACTAAATTTGTTATCATTTAGTTATTATTACACAACCAGTTTAAATTCATTAGAATTATCTTCTAAAACACAGCATTTACATTTTCACCATATGTAAACTAGCTCAATTTCATGCTAGATTTTAATTTTACTCGGTTCATTTCATTATATTTGTATTATTAGCCTACATAAATTTCCATTTATCTCATTGTTAGTGTAGTGAATTTACATTCAATTTGTTTGTCTTAATTCAGTTTACTTCATTTCTATTTCTTATACTTCATTTCGTATGTTTACTCCAATTAATAATTCAAATTCATTTACTTCTTTTAAGTTCACAGTTACTAACAATTTAGTACTTTTATGTATATACATCTTCATTATTCGTTTCAAATATTCACAAAATAGTTTTAAGTATCAATTCATTGTCTCAACTGGAAATATACGTATTAATCTCACTTTGAAAACCTGAAAATAGATACTGATGATGCTGCAGTCATCGCCAGAATCATTTCCAGGTCACTAGAGTGCGATTTTTGCATTTAGTAGTACATCTAGGATTTAGTACATACGCTGGCCAGGCGTATATTCAAAATCTTGAAATACTCGAAAGTCCGATTTTGACATCCAATTAAACATTTGGTATTCTTATTTGTTTCATGTGCTAATATAATTTGAATGGTTCACTATATTCATGTTAACTTGAATGCATTTTCCACTTTGTTTCATTAAATTCGTCGTTTAAGCGCCTTGCTTTTGTTTTATTCTATTTTTCAAATGTTTACCAAATTAACATGGATTGTGTATTATAAGATTTATTGAATGTCTTGTTATAAACAAACATTAATTCAAAATACTTAATTCTAACGACACATCTTATTAAACTAGTTCCTGATTAGTTTGAGGAAGTATTCTCAACATCTTTTCCATCCTCCAAATGACGTGTTTAACAATACATTCAGGTTTCACTTTAAATTTCCATGCCTATTTAGTTCAATTTAAGTTGCGTTGGATTATAAACTAGGAGCTGAATGAATGGACGAAACCCCAAGTGGATTTATCGAGGATATGTCAAATAAGTTGAAGATTCATGATCTAGAGAGCGGTAAACTACAATTTCCTAAGACAGGACCAAGTAAGACCAAGATTCTAGTTCGAGAATTCCTAATTTAGGAAGGGTCCAGCAATGGGGAGCGAGTTCAAAGGAATGAGATTTAATCAAGGATATATCTTTAAAATAAGACTCAAATTACTTTCATATATAGAAAATTCCTTAAAATCATTTAAAATATTTTTATTTTCAAAATACGCTCTCTCGGTTATGATTCTAAGATGATTTCACTCATTCTAGAGTATTTCTACTCTATCTCTAATGAGTGTTTCAACAACATAAGCTAAGATTTGTATAAACCTCGCTCCGATACCAACTGTAACGACCTGGCTTTTTGACCGCCTCAAGTCGGTAATTACCCCAACTCAAACCGTTCAAAAATGACAGATTGTTATTGCTTATGAAGTTTAAATACAAATCATCATAGAATCACAACCATAGAACATAGAGTAAATCCCAGCAGAAGTAAAAAATAAATACAATATTACAATTCTTTTAAATTTACATGATATCAGAGTACCAAAATAAACATAGATGCAGCGGAAGAATAAATATAGAATCATACTAGTATTCGGTAAAATAGCAGAGATGGGCATAACCGAATATGGTAGATGAACGGTTGGATCTCCAACGAATCACAAGCTCTAACAGATATATCTACAAGATGAAATACTCGGTCTGACCCGGGCATTTTGCAAAGAATGGAAAAAAACAAAATACACAAGTCAGGACTAACAGTCTCATATAAGTGAATTAAATCAAATGAAGTGTTAACTGAAATGTACAATAACTTAAAGGATGTTTGGGATTCCCATCCTTTAAGGATCCGCCAAAATAATACATATATATATAATAGTACGCTATTACTGTAATGTCTATTCAGTAAAATAAATATACTGAAAATAGCGTAAGCGGGATTACATTTTTACCCTTACACCGTTTATAATACCGTAGTCTATACAGTACCGTAAACCCACCGTAAACCGACGACATCAGAGGGCACTCCATAGGTACGATACAAATCAAATCGTATGGGGCTCGCTAGGGTAAATGACAAGGCACTCGAGGCAATACCAGGGTAGGATTCTACTAATTGCACTCCCGGACCGGTGGTAACGCATAGCAGCCACTACCGCCCACCTCGGAACACACTCCCAAAATCAAAATGGGCGCCCAAATCATCAACATAGTCATAGAAATGGTATCGAAGAAGTGTGTCCGATCAAAGGTGCTACATCAATTAGTCACAGTATAGCTCCTGTTTTAGTCATTTTAATTATGACCCGAAGGTCAAGGCCATTTCGTTCTTGTTCGCCTTCTTCAACCAAGCTCTCGCCTCCAAGTCATTATGCTTCGTTCTGGATACGTCATCACGTACACAATTGTTAAAGTGGTATCGACACTGACAGAGAGTATGCCACTTACCGACTCCGGTCTCTTTAACAACCAAACGTTTACATTTTTCACACCGAGGCCATTAGCTTTGAAATTATATTTCGAGTATCGCAAATCAATTTATTTCAAATATTACCCCAAAATCAATTCCTCAAATAGTTGGTTCGATTAAGGTTGCAATTCTACTATTCAAATATTCCTTTGTCAACCATTGGTTTCAAAGTTTCAACTTCCTCGAAATATCGCTATTGCTTGAATATCTTTATTTCACCCCTCGGATTACTAGACTGGATTGGACATAGCTCTTATTCGGACTATAAAATAATTTTTTTTTTTTTGAAAATTTAAGTTTTGAAAAATAGTATAGGTGTATTAAATTTGAGAATAATGTATGTGCATATGTATATATAGTAGAAACTATTATAAAGTGTATATAGTTAAATTATCAAATTTATTTTATAAAAGAATACTTACAGAAATCAGGTAATGCGGAAAAAATTTGCCTTTTATAAAATTATAGTACTATTAAAAATATTAATCCAATCCAACTTAAATCCATGTTTCGTGATTTCTTTTCTTATCAAAATTTCATCTTTAGATCAACTTCCCTTTTGTTTAGTTCAAATTCAATGCTTCACGATTAACGATTTTCCAATCATTGTTTGCCTTGGATTCACTTGTCCATTTTTCTTTCTTTTTCTCTTTTTTCTTTATTATAAACCCCAAACAACTTTAACAATAGTTGTAAATCAAAATATGATCCATTAAATTTTAACTTGTTACTAAACCCGTATTCACCATGATTTAGATAATCCTATTCTTCATACTTGAACATAAACACTTTCATTCTAACAAAATTCGTCTTACATTCACGTGACAAAATTCATTTAACAATCATATATTAAAATAAGCTTTGAAACATTTATCAAGTCTTTGCAAATCTTTACATTAAACTATTCAATTCAAAATTCATCATATCATAAACATAAAGTTATGAAAAATTCATCTAGATAGATAAAGTTTAGGTGTTAACTTGAAACCCTCTTTAAAAATTATTTCCATGCAAATTGGATCCCTTCATAAAATTAAAGAAAACCTTGCACAAAATTTCTTTAACTTTTCTTTATGATATATAGAAAATTCCCTTAAATTTCACCTTGCCGAAGTCGATAAATTATTTAAAATAATTTTACTGACCACGGTCCGTATAAAATTTTCTATCCTATGGTCAATTGGTACAGATATTTATCATTTCAATACGTTCTTTTAAATATTCAAATCCCGGGTATGTATCATTTCAACCCGCATCCCAACTCGATTCGAATACACAAGGGATTTGGGTATGTATCATTTCAACCCGTAATGTTTTCTAATCTAAAGGGGGACTTGCATGATGATAAAATAACATAGCATATCAATATACACCCATATTGTGTCAGATGAAATAACAGTGTGTGTCGCACGTGCACAATCACTAAGCAAACAATTCTAGACCACTAACATTTCATTCAACATTTCAAATCATTAATTCGCTTAATGAAAATATTAGTCTGTGAGTGAGTAGAAACTCACCTTTCGAGGCTAGAAGATGAACGATGAACGCAAAATTGGCACATAAATGTGTGAATGAAGCTCGATGGCCAAATGACGAATATACCTCCAATAAACCCATATACACATATGTATATATGTACACGGATGTAGTATTAGGAGTGTGTACCCCATCCAAACTCGACCCTTGACATGCATGACAAGCAAACTCGAATTGCTTATTTGATTCCATCGACACTCAACTATAGTCAATCAAAACATCGATTTCAAATTGATATTTGAAATAGAACGGTGACATGCATACAATTATTTTTCGAAAAATCAATGTAAAACTCACCTCCTAGGGTCAAACAGACAACAACTGAACCATACATGCAGACTTGAGACAGAATGCTACTCGCAGCTTAGACAATTAGCCTCAACCCTTCCAGTATCCTTCTCACAGGCAATTTATCAAGCACCTGAAGTGCATGCTGAAATGAACTTGACCCTTTAACTATTGGACTTTGCTGGACTCACAGTAAACAAAGGTTTGGGCAAAAAGGAAGTTGTTGGAGCACTAGGGTGGTGTGCAGTCGAGGCCGTTGATTGTTGTTGAACTAACAAAAGGAAGTGAACTTCACTATCGACTTTAACTTTAACTTTGATCCGGCTTTCTTGCTGGAAGCAGATGCTCCGCGAGTTGAAGAGGTGGAGGAGGTCGTCCGGTTGTCGAGGTCGGATGGTCCATCGGATGGCGGTCACAGTGGTTCAGGTAGCGCCTCCGGTTGCTGCATCTATAGCATATCGACGGCAATGGTTCTCGAGCGAGGTGAAACGAGGTCAGACGGTGGAGGAGCAAAGCTAGGCATCGACAACATCGTGGAGAGGGAGGACTCGATTTGGGTGCTAGGTGGTCTCCGATCTTGGAGCTTCGAAACATCTTCGGTGGCGGATAAGAGCAGAAGGCGGAGAGCTCGCTGGTGGTTGAAGAAGGCGGCGCTCAAACGGATGGTGGCCATCTCGATTTATGAAGAGGAAGACCGAAATGTAGATTTGGGGGAAAATAAACTTTTTCTCTTCTGTGTATATTTTTGTAAGGAAGGCACCGTTCTTATCTAAAGAGAGTAAGGGAGAAGCTCCGAAGAAACAATGCATGTAATCCTTCTCTGCCCTTCTTAAACGTGTCATTTGCATGCTGAAGGATTTTACAAGTGTATTGACTAGTTGAATAAATTTTAATTTAGTATTTTATCATTTCAAAGATGAAGCCATTTCTTAAGTGTTGAACACGGATAAGTGACAAAAGAGCAAACTAACATGACCCCTCTCCTGTGTGCATTTCATAACCCGAAAATATTTATCAGGACAATAAACGTTAAGAATATATTGTTCATCTTAGAATGTCGTCTAATATTTACTTTATTTATTTAGTTTATATGTATTTTCTCTTCATGCACAGAAACCTTAAATTTTAAATATAAATGGAAATATGTCAGTTGCCGTTACCGCTCGCAACCATATAAATTTTCTAGACTGAGCGAACAAACTAGGATGTTTTATTATAAAAGCTATCTCAATGGATAAATACAAATGTAACTTATCGTTTTGAGTTATATTCCAAACAAAATTCCAAGTTGTGCTTCAACGCAAATCAAAATTCCAAGTAACAAATCCAACTTACAGTTGCAAAAATTCACTTAAACATTAAACCATTAATTAACTTTGCATCTAAAGATGTCAAAATTCACTAGTTCGTTACACCTTACGTAGCAATTTGAAACCTTTAAATAATCTAACCAAGACTTCGACACTGTATAAAAACTCTACAAAAGTAATGTTTATACAATCATTCAAAATTCAGCAAATCTTATGGATCTCGACCAAATTTCGACCATATCAACAGAATCTGTAATTGTGTCTCCCATCCGAAGGTAGCACATTACAAGGGAAACCAACCCAACTTTATATATGTACTTTGAAACAAAACAGCGACTACCTCCTGAATTAAATAATTTTTGCATGTTACTATGTTATGAATGATCCAATCTTATGGCTGAGAGTAAATATCACTGTAAATGGAACATGCTCTCGTTTCTTTTCAATTGGTATCTCTGCAAACAAAATGAAATAAAATCCACCATTTTCGATTTTCGGAAAAGTAATCAAATAAAAATAAAAAAAGTTATCTCCTTCTGCTGTAAGCTTCAGACACTGTGATTAACAAGTTTTATTTCATGTTCTCCAAACCTTGTATCCGTGCGTGCAAGGGAAATCAAATATATAAATGCGAACCAGTCTCCTACTACTCCTTTCGTTTACAAACAAGTGAAAAAAATGAGAAAGAAAACAAATTCAAAATGAAATCAATCCTTCTTCGATTTGTTGCAATCCTTTCCTCTTCAGTTTCACGTCGACCTATCTATTTCTTTTTTCGACATCACAAAAAAAGAAAAAAATATGAAATATAAATTCGAAAACCTCAAAACTCATTTCTTTAAGTTCGATTTGATGGAAAATTCGTTTGCTTCGAGACTAAGGTGATGAGGCTACTGTTTATGGAAGGGTTCGTGAATTTCAGTCGGCCTAAGGCCACGATATTCTTGAAATTGATGCACCTTTGAGCTGTTTAGAATTTGTATCTGCGTCATTAGAGGCAATTGGCATTGGTCTTGAAATTCTTGTGTGGATTCTTTAAAAAAAATATGCTACCTTTGCTGTAGCTTGTTATTGAAGTTGGAGATGCGTTATAATGGGGCAACTCCGGCGTGGCATGAAGGAGTCAAGGTGGATGAGCTCGAGGAGATAAGAATTAGGATGATTTTTATTTGGATTTTTAAGGGATTAGAAAAGGAGAATGGATGGATGATTATCACGGCCATGGGAAGGCCGAAGTTGCGGTTCCAGTATATTATTTCATGAAGGAGAAATCAGTGGTTAGTGGGTGGCTTGGTCTGTCGTTAGGGGATCAACGAAGGAGGCTACTGTTAAATTCGTAACTAACTAAGGGGGAGTCGTTGATGATTTCTGGTTTGTTAGTCAAGGAGATACGTGGAGAAGGGAAGTGGAATAGACAACTGTTTTCCAGTAAAGCATGAAGAAAGTTGTGAAGACAGTTCCTATTTTCTACTGTCTCATGGAGTATAAATGGAGAGGATCGTGAATTCAGTAATTTGAAATAGGAGATAACATAGTTTCGATGGAGATTTGTAATGACCGTTTGTTGGATGATGGCCTTTGATGAGAGAGAGCTACAGATGTGAGAAGATGAAGGTTTGGATGGTATACATGCTTTACTCGTAGTAGGATATTTTGAACGAAAAAGGAAGATACTGTATTGGTGTAGAAAAAGGAGGAGCATCAAGCCTTTTTGCTAGGCATGAATGAGGGTACATCGTGTTTAACCTATTTTAAAATGGTAATTAACCCTTAATAATCACCATTAAGATTGGATAATTAATTGCATTTAATGCACATACATTCAACCGAATGCAGCATCTATATGATGGTACAACCATTATACATCCATTATACTAAATACATTCATTTATGCAATATGCAATATGTAGTGACTGAGCCGATCTAGTGCCTAAATTGTGTGTATATATGCATTCACGAGCAACCACTAGCAACCACTTGCATCCATTTTGCATCCATCATACATAACATGTCTCAAACACATGTTTCAACCATAGGATTATCCTAACTAAAGGTCAAAGATACTAATGAGAGGACATACTAAAGATAAGATAAGATAAGCTAAGCGATAAAGGAGAAATTAAAAGACATACCCTCAAAAAGAAAAGGGTATAGCGAACGCATCTTCCCTTCTGTCTCCCAAGTAGCGTTGCTCTCATCATCTCCCCATTGCACTTTAACTAGTCTGACCTCTCGATTTCTCAACTTTTTGATCTCTGACCCAAGAATGCATGTAGGAGCTCGTCTAATTGTTGCATCACGCTCTATTTCCACTTCTTTAAGCAAGCTTGGCTCTACCACCTCCGCGGTCTTGTGCAAACACTTCCTCAAATGTGATACATGGAATACGTCGTGTACTCCACTAAGTTTCTCAGGCAACTCCACCCTATACGCCATCTTCCCAATCCTGTCTTTTATAGGAAACGGCCCTACAAACCTTGGCGCTAATTTCCTAACGGACCCAAAGCGAACAACATTCCGTAACGGAGACACTTTGATAAAAACCATGCCCCCAATGTCAAACTCAAGATCTGTCCTCCTCTTATCAGCATACGATTTCTGCCTATCTTGTGCTGCTTTCATCCTCCTTCGAATCAAATCAATCTTCTCCGAGGTTTCCCTAACCATATCGGGCCCAAGTAGGATTTTATCGGTAGATTCCCACCAACATGTAGGCGAACGGCAAGGCCTTCCATAAAGAGCTTCGAAAGGTGCCATGCCAGTACTAGACTGAAAGCTATTATTATATGCGAATTCTACCAATGGAAGGTGCTCTTCCCATGTACCCCCAAAGTCTAGGATACAAATCCTTAAAAGATCCTCTAGAATAAGATTCACCCTCTCGGTCTGGCCGTCCGTCTGAGGATGATATGCGGTGCTCAAACATAGCTGAGTCCCTACCGCCTCTTGTAAACTCTTCCAAAATTCGCTAGTGAAGATGGGATCACGGTCGCTTACTATACTAGAAGGAATACCGTGCAAACGAACTATCTCTTTAATGTATACAGAAGCCAACCACGGAGCAATCCTCTTACTTTTCACGGGAATAAAATGGGCGCTCTTAGTAAGTCTATCTACTATAACCCAAATCCCCGTATTACCCTTCCTTGATCTTGGTAATCCATCCACAAAATCCATTGAGACGCTTTCCCATTTCCATAGTGGAACTTCCAATGGGTGAAGCAACCCACCGGGTTTCTTTTGTTCCGCTTTTACTCGTTGGCACACCAAGCATCTAGCGACGTACTCGGCCACATCCTTTTTCATACCGGCCCAAAAGAAAACTCGCTTCATATCTTTGTACATCTTGTCTCCGCCGGGATGAATGGTCATCTTTGAGCGATGAGCATCATCAAGAATGGCCTTCCTTAAGTCTTCGTCTTGTGGTACACAAAGTCTATTATCCCTTCGTAACCAACCCTTATCGTCTAGGGTATACCTACGAAGATGGCTAGACGACTCCCCTCCTTTGAGCTTTTCTACTATCTCAACCAACTGTGGGTCGTCTTGCTGTGCCTCACCAACTCGTCCTAGAAGTGTAAGTCTAACCTCCAAGGTTGCTAACAAACCAGGTACTAGGTCAACGGAGGGTCTAAAGTCAAACATGGAGATGAATTCTAAGCTTCGTCGTTCAACAAACAACGGACTCAAGGACAACCTTTTCCTACTTAAGGCGTCTGCTACCACGTTACCCTTGCCCGGGGTATATGTTATTTCAAAATCGTAGGAGGCTAAGAATTCCATCCATCGTTGCTGCCTTAAATTCAAATCCTTCTGAGAGAATAAGTATTTTAATGATTTGTGGTCAGTGAACAGTTCGAATTTCTCACCAAGAAGATAGTGACGCCAAGACTTAAGCGCGAAAACAATTGAGGCTAACTCAAGGTCATGCGTAGGGTAATTCTTTTCATGCACCCTTAACTGCCTTCCACCATAGGCTATTACTCTTCCCTCTTGCATTAGGACCGCGCCAAGTCCTGTCCCACAAGCATCAGTATAAACGGTAAACGGCTTATTCCCGTCTGGCAGCACTAAGACTGGGGCTGAAGGTAAGGCTCTCTTTAAACGTTGGAACGCATCATCACAATCTTCGTCCCACGTAAAGACCAGGTTCTTCTTCGTTAACCGTGTTAATGGAGCTGATATTTTTGCGAAGTCTTTGATAAACTTCCTATAATAGCCAGCCAACCCAAAGAAACTCCTTACTTTGGTTACATTTTTAGAGACCTTCCAATCTTGGATGGCCACCACCTTTGCGGGATCCACTGCTATCCCTTCCTTGGAAACCACGTGCCCTAAGAACCGTACTTCTTTCCTCCAGAAGTGACACTTAGAAAATTTTTCCTTAAGGTTATGCGCTCGAAGGGTTTCCAACACTTCCCTAAGATGTAGGGCATGCTCTTCTTCATTCTTAGAAAAGACTAAGATGTCATCCACAAAGACTACCACGAATTTGTTAAGGTACTCCCTAAACACCCTACTCATCAAGTCAACAAAATATGCGGGGGCGTTTGTCAAACCAAAGGGCATCACTAGCCATTCATGGAATCCGTCAGGAGTCCTAAAAGCAGTCTTATCTATACTATCCTCAGCCACTCTCAGTTGATGAAAGCCAGTGGCTAAGTCCAACTGCGAAAACACTGAGGCGCCAACTAACTGATCAAAGAGATCGTCAATCCTCGGCAGTGGGTGTCGTTTCTTTTTAGTAAGCTTGTTTAGTTCTCTATAGTCCACACAAAGTCTAAGGGACCCATCCGCCTTTGTAGCAAATACTACTGGAGCACCCCACTCCGATATACTACGTCTTATGAACCCCTTCTCAAGCAACTCCTTCACTTGCTTATTGAGTTCCCTCCTTTCACGAGGAGCCATGTGGCGCACTGGCAAAGATACGGGTTTAGCATTATCCATAAGATAAATTCGAAAGTCTATCTCCCGCTTTGGAGGTAAGCCCTTCACCTCCTCAAACACATCCGGATATTCCCGGACCACCTCTACCGATCGCAGATTCTCTACAGACGCGTCAAGCGATTCAAGATAACTTAGCATAATGGAATTTATGGGATTACAAAAGATGTCGAGAGCATTACCAAGGCGAGTCACAAGCCTAACTACTCTCCTTTCACAATTAAGAATGGCCCCATTTCTAGATAACCAATCCATTCCTAAAATTAGCCCATAGCCCGTGAAGCCCAATACATAAGCATCACATCTAAATTCAACGCTAAGTATAGAGATTTTCAAATCCAAACATATCATGGTCAAATGAGCCGAACCACCAATTGGATTTGAAACAACCAAGGAATCCTCTACTAAACTGGTGTTCAAGTGCAGTAATTTAACTAATGATGCAGAGATAAACGAATGAGATGCGCCAAAATCGAATAAGGTACGGACAGGATGATCAAACAGAAAAACTAAGCTTTCAACAGAAATTGTTCTACCTCTTTCTTGCAGCGGTGGGGCCGCAATAGCCTGAACTTGCCCCCTTGCCTGCCCTGGTGCCATAAGAGCCTGCACCTGTCCTCCCGAGGTAGACCCTGCCCTCTGCCCCTTCTTTGGGCAGTCCTTCACCAAATGTCCTGCATCTCCACAATGAAAACAACCAGTCTTCTTTTTCTTTCTACAATCTTTGCTGAGATGGCCAGGCGTCCCACAATTGAAGCATCTCTTCTTCCCTTTGCCATTATTGTTTTTACCACCCTTCTTATTTTGCTGTTGGGGTTTCTTCTAATCCCCCTTCTTTTCAACTGCCTTATCCTCATGCATAAGTGCCATTTCTACTAGCCTTTCAAAGGTGGCTCCCATAGGGATGTGGGTCATAGCCAACCCTTGCAACGGTTCATTCAAGCCTCTAACGAACCTCAAAGCTTTCTTCTCTGGCGTGTTCACCAACTCTAAGCCAAACCTTGCTAACTGATTAAATTTATTGACATACTCCTTCACTGATAAGCTCCCTTGCTTTAATGTCAGGAATTTTTCCATATTTAAATTCTCTTCTGCCCTTGAAAGAAACTTTGCCTCAAACCTTCGTCTGAAATCCGCCCATGAATCAACTGGACGTTCCCCGTTAGTGACCTCCCACCAAAACGAGGCCTCTCCCTTCATTAACCAAGCAGCTAAACGGACTTTCCTCCCATCTTCCACTTCAAAGATATCCAACAATTCCTCAGTCTCCTTAAGCCAGTCTCTGGCCTCCACAAACGTCTCAGTCCCTTGAAAAGTTTTTCCTCCCATAGCTTTAAACTCCTTGCACGTCTTTGCAAAAGTATCAACACGAGGAGGAGGAGGAGGAATGGGTGCAACTGGGGTGGAGGAACATCTGCTGGGCCTGCAGTGGTGGCCCTAGCTTCCAAATATCTCCTAAACCACCCTGGAACCGTCACACCTTCTGGGAGATTAAGATCTTCAGCCATGCTGAAACGAAAAAGGAAAGATTCAAAATGGAGAATTCGAAAGAAAAGATAAGGATATGGCTATTTGGGATTATGTTTTTCATAAAAACTCTCTTTAAATAACATGTTTTTGAAAGCGCTTCTTCCAAAAATACTTTAGAAAAGTATTTTTCTAAAAAATTTATCTGTTCTGGTAACCTTATGCTCTGATACCACGTGTAACACCCCACGTCCATTAATGTCACTCACAAAGGGAATGCATTAACTTCTATGGAGGTTTTAGGTGAATATAGAACAGTAAAATTTCAACAAGACAGATATAAAATAGTACTTGGAAATTTAAAAACTTTATTTCAATTGCAGCAGAAGTCAAAACATGTTTGATTACATCATAACACCATAATCAAAGTCAAGTACAATATCTATCTTGATAAAACAAGTACATAATCCCATTACATAAATAACCATTAAAAAGAAAGATAACAAGCTGGACTTTACTTCAGTAGTCCAAGCTTTCCAAGAGATAAGCAATCCAATCAGACTCCACTGGAACTTGGCCCAACCTGAGGACCTGAAGGGAGAAAAGGATGAAAAAGAGGGGGGGGCGACATAAAGTCTGGCGAGTATGATAATTCTACAATACTATTATCAAAATAACTGGACTAAGGCATAAGCTGGAAAATAAGGAAATGTCTATGAAAGAGTAGATTAAGGACATAGACAATCGCTAAAGGAAACGTTATAGGTGCTCCTAAATACTAAGGATAAACACTATACTGCACCACACCAGTCACCCTAAAGATTGATCCCACTTAGCTTCACTTAGAAACATTCTTAATGGCTTTACGTACTCCTAGCTGACTACATAGGTGCCGCCTGCCCCTATCTCCACTAGGTGTACCCCACTTTCTATTTTTCGATCGGCTCCCTACTCGTAGATACCCGTGCTGGCCCCACAGTGGGGTGTATCATTCCCCTAAAGTGGCAACCCGATATAACGGAGATGCACGGCTTATACCTACACGATGCAACAACGTCTTACCTACCAGCCCGGGTCCACACATGCATATGAAACCCGTTGGACTTGCGTTGCCACCGCTCCCTGTTTTGGACTCATATAGTCAAACCTAGTATGCGTGTTCTGTCCTCGACTTGGGTCGAGCCCACAAAGATACGTTTTGGGATACTGGTTGAAATGGGCCCCCGTTATCTCCCACAAGCATTCCACCTAAGCTTGTCACCTTAGTCAATCCCAATTAACCCACTATTCATGTTCGTTACATGTGTGTTTGGTTAAGTCTAATCGTATTTCAAATGCCTCTAAAGGCAACCACTAGATTCCTCATGCCACCCAAGGCACCTACTTAACCCCCATGTCCCACCTTACATGATTATCTGGTTAAGTATTTCATAATTTATTAAGGCCATAACCTCATAAAGACCTCTCACATTAGACTGGCATTTATGGTAGCTGGATTTGCCGGGCGGGTCCGGGTAGTCTTACACCATAAAAGAGTCTAACCTCGTGTCTTTACAACTGTTATGCTTTAGTTTGGGCCTAGGACCTCTCACATTGGGCCGACATTTGTGACTACTGGATTTTCCGGGCGGGTCCGGGCAGGTTTACGTCACAAACGGGTCCAACCTCGTGTCCTAAGCATTGATTATTATTAATAATCCACTTTCCCCAATTTTAATAATTCCCTATTTGAATTATTAATTAATTCCAAATTTAGCAATGTCCATAATTGACTCAATTATTGACATCCATTTAAGGCATGCAAAATCATATCAATTGCACCCCAATTTATTAATTTCCTAATATTACCCCTACCCCACGTTTGAACGTTTACTCGCAAAATGTATGCTAGACCCGATTAGTCTAACTCATAGCATAAAAGAAAATATTCACAACAACAACATATATATGTGACTAAATGAATAATAACAAGGGGTGAAGCTTGCATATATCAAAATTACAACTTGCATAAGGTTATACATGTCATGGGTCTAAAGGTGTCAACTTATTCATAATTCACATAATATGATTTTGATCAAGTTCCATAAACTTGTATTGGACATGTGTGAATCAACATCATTAACAATATGGTTTTATATGGGTACACCTAACTCAATAGGCAAATTCCCAAAAATCAAAATTCATTTAATCATAGATTCATGTATATGGGTACACCTAACTTAATAGGCAAATTCCCATATTCAAGATCTATTTTAAAAAAAACATAAACTTTAAACATGATCCAATTCGCATAAATAATAACATCATGATTTTACAACTTGCATGATTCAACACAACTTAACATGACATCATTATCATATAACATATGTATTTCAACATATATGATAATATGAGATCTACAAAATATGTAAGATTTACAACATAGCATATCATAATTTGCAACATAGCTTGATATGATTTACAACATAGCATAGCATGATTTACAACATGGCATAACATGGTTTATAACATAGCATAGCATGATTAATCACATATGACATAGCATAGGATTATTTACAACATAATCACTACAACATAACAATATATATATATGATAACATAATAGCATAAGAGATCCACAACAAAATTTACAAATACATAACAATTCATATCACTTTCTTGTGATCCAATTCATAACTTAATCGAATTGTTTTATAATAACATTGTGAGAATCAGCATACTCACAATTTTAAAGAAGAGAAATAGAGAGAGAGAGCTTTTGATTTGATTTGAGTAGACTTAGTTTGTAGATTAGGCCTTCTTCTTCTTTAGTTTGTGACGGCTATGCTGAACTCCATGGCAACGGCATGTCGGTAGCTCTCCAATTTTTCAAGTGATTTAGGGTTAGAGTCTACCCACTTATTTATAGATGTTAGGATTCATTTAGGCCATTAGATTTAACCTAGAAATAACCGCAGCCATTCAGACCAGATGGGGTTTATCTTATTGACTCAGCAATGAGTCAAAAGTGACTCAGCAGACACTCAGCAAATTAATAAACTTCTATTCATGTTTACATTAACTTCCCATATATATATATATAAATATATGTATATATACACACGCACCTATTCATGAATTCAAACTAATCCATAATTAACTTATGACCATTTCTACACATTAATTTTCCAATTAATGTCTTAATTCCATTTTTCGCCTTTTCAGGCAATTCACATATCTCAAATTTGTTATATGCCTTTTTAAGGCTATTTCGTGCAAATTCTAAATATTAATTCTTTTAATTTGTGAATATTAGTATTAACTGATTTACGGGGTGTTACAGTAAGTTATTCAGAAAGACCGGGTTTATCCCATTCTGAATAACTGATTCGACGTGGTCTCGAAGATGAAGACGGCGGTTGAAGACCGGAGGTCTTCACTTCGTTTGGATAATTACTGATGATCTTGATTGGGCCATACACCCAAGAGGAGGGAATCAGTTGGTGGTCGTCCAGACGTACTTGGAGATCGATGGATATGCGGGGTACTAGGTGCCTCCGGTTTCGTTCAGACCCAGAATGAACTTGTAAATGGACTATGTGTCTAACATTGGATTTTATTCTGTGTGATTGATTTCTATTAAATATATATCCGTTTGGCGACGGAGAATTTATTCTCTTGCTTAACGCCCTTCTCTGAGACGTACGAGCTCAGGGGTTATATATTGGTGGATATCAATCGCATGGAGTGAATTGCCTGTGTGGCATGCCTAAGTGGCAATTGATCAAGGCTTCTGTTGAAAAGCAAAGTCTTGTGGTTAATGATCAAAGCACGGCCTGTGTGGCATAGCTTTGTGTAGCGTTGATTTGTGAGCCTCACACCCCAGTTGTGAACCAGAAACGGGAGAGGACTTCAGGGAGGGCATGCGTTTCCTTCTAGCTAGAAGTGGCATCAGTGGTTTTATACTGTAACACCCCACTCCCGCTATGGTCACTCACTAAGGGAATGCCATAGCATCGGTGGAGTATTTTAGTGAATATAGAACAGAAAAATTACTACATGACAGATATAAATAGTACTTGAAATTTAAAACATCATCTCATAACAGCGGAAGTAAAACATGTCTGGTTACATCATAAAACCACAATAAAAGTCAAGTACAATATCCATCAAAATAAAGAAGTACATAATCCCACTCTCATACAAAAGCCATGACAAAAGAAAAGACAACTGGGTAACTGGAGCTTTACATCTATCCAAGCTCCTAAAGACTGGAACAGCAATCCGATCAAGCTCCACTACTACTAAGATCCACCGTAGGACCTGAGGGTTGGGAAAAAGATAAAAACAACGGGGTCAGACATAAGTCTGAGAGAGTCCTTTAACTTTAACAATACAATCGTTAAAGTAACCAGAGAAGACATAAATTGATATACGGTAACTAATGGGGATGAATGGCTACACTAAGCAGTCAACTAAACTAAGATAAAAGATAAAGACGCATCTACCCTTCCAAAGGTAAATTACTAAACTGCACCACACCAGTCATTCCTAACTTAAAGGTTGATCCCACCCATGGACTTATAAAATTAACTTAATAGTTCTCGCGTACCCCTAGGTGACTAAGTAGACACCACGGGGCCCTACAATCCACTAGGTGTACACACTACTCCCCATTCGATCGGCTCCCTAACGTAGATACCCGTGCTGGCCCCACCGTGGGGTGTACCATTCCCCAACATGGCAACCTGATAAAACTAACGGTGCACGGCTTATATCTACACGATGCAACAACGTCTTATTTACCAGCCCGGGTCCACACACGCATATGAAACCCGTTGGTCATGCGTTGCCACCGCTAACTCATTTTGGCCTCTTATAGTCAACCCAGTATGCGTGTCCCGTCCTCGACATGGGTCGAGCCCACTAAGATACGTATGGGTTACTGGTTGAAATGGGCCCCCAGCACAAGCCATCCCCCTAAGCTTGGCCCACACACTAGTGTTTCCCACTTAACCCTTTAATCATGTTTAATTACATGTTTCATCTTGGTTAAGTATTTTATCATATTTTCTATTGGCAACCACTATCAATTTCCACATACCACCCAAGGTACCCACTTAACCCCCATGCCCCACTACATGCTTATCTGGTTAAGTGTTTCTTAATTGATTAACACCGTAACCGTGTAAAGGACCCCTCACATTGGACCGTCATTTGTAGATGCCTGGTTAAGCCGGTAAACTCCGGGCAGTCTTACACTACAAACATGTCCAACCTCGTGTCATTTACCCTTGTTACGTATTTAATTTATGATTAAGACCCCTCACATTGGACCGTCATTTGTAGATGCCTGGTTAAGCCGGTAAACTCCGGGCAGTCTTACACTACAAACGGGTCCAACCTCGTGTCTTAATCGATTAATTACTCCTAATTAATCACCCCCATAATTTGTGTTAATTATCATGTTTATTTTAGGAATATGGGTACACCTAACTTAATAGGCAAATTCCCAACTCCAAAGTGTGGGTACACCTAACTTAATAGGCAAATTCCCAACACATAGTATGGGTACACCTAACTTAATAGGCAAATTCCCATACTATGTTCATTTATTTTATGTTATGCATAATTATATTAATTTCACACAATCTTATTAACATATGCATTGAATTAACCCCATTGTTCCCACGTAATTTCGTTCTCATGAAATAACACATATAAAAGGTGTCAACTTGCATATGTATGAACATGTTTCAAAGGTGCCATCTTGCATATTAACAAACACATAACTTGCATATGAACTTGCATAACATGTCACATAACTTGCATATAATCTTGTATAACATGTCACATAACTTGCATATTAACTTGTATAACATGTCACATAACTTGCATATTAACTTGCATAACATGTTACATAAACTTACATATTAAAAAATACATGAGTTGCATATGAACTTGCATAATATGTCACATAACTTGCATATGAACTTGCATAACATGTTACATAACTTGCATATGAACTCATAAACTTGCATATGAACTTGCATAACATGTTACATACTTGCATATGAACTCATAAACTTGCATATGAAGAAACATACAACTTGCATAATTATCATACATGTAACTTGCATATTATCATACATGTAACTTGCATATTAACATATGATCACAAAACACAAAACTTGCATAACCAACATACATTAGCAAACTAACATCATGTCATATGACTTAAAACCCATTAATCCACAAACAAAACCATATGATCTCATCATATCTCATCTACTTAGTTTAGCAATTGATCATTAGAGTGATAGAAACTCACAACTAGCCAATTTGCACTCCAAATGAAGAAGATTAAGATGCTTATAATGGATTAGGGTAGGTTTAGGGTGTATTTATAGATTAGGTGAGTGTTTTAGGCCCTTAGATTAACCCTAAATTAGATTAGGACCCTTAGATTTCGGAACCTTCCAGAAACCAGCCCTAAGACCAAGCCCAAACCCCAAACTGGTGCACCCAACCACAGAACTCTCTAGAAACTGTGCAGGTTTCCTGTCCCGACATGGGCGCACTTCCCAAGTGCGCCAGTGTATTTTTGTGTTGGCGCACTTCACAAGTGCGCCAGTGCATTTCTGGCCTGTTTCGGGTTTTTCTGCCTAATTTCGTTCGTCCATATCTCTTTCATACGGTACCCGTTTTACGCAAACTCGGACTCTATTTCGCGTATTTTTCCAAGACGAACGCAATGACGCAGCCCGTTTCCCCTGATTCTCACATCTGAGATTAATTATACTTTAATTACTAACCATTAGTGTTAATTGAAATTCGGGGTGTTACATTCTCCCCTACTTAAAGGATTTCGTCCTCGAAATCTCTAAGTCAAGAAGAACGTATCCTACCAACCAAACAACCATCTACTAAACCATCAACCATAAGCAACCATTATCCTTAGAAACTTCTAATGATGTATGAACATATGCAGAAAGTGTGTGTATATGTCCGTATACTAATGCAAAATCAGGCGGTCTACTGATTCAGTCGACCTCCTTAATGCAAACCATGATAGTGCCATGCATCCAATATGTATGCGAAACCCTATTGACACATACAATTTCTATATGCGTGCACAACCATACACAAAAATGCATCATCCACATGATAACACAGCCATGATACATCCATCAATCTAACTACCACATCCATTTATGCGATATGCAACATGAAGTGACTGAGCCGATCTAGTGCCTAATGTGTGTGTATATGCATCCACGAGCAACCAATAGCAAACAATTGCATCCACATGCATCCATCAACCATAACATGTTTCTAACACATGTTTCAACCATAGGCTTTACCCTATCTAAAGGTCATAGGTACTAGCGAGAGGATATACTAAAGATAAGATAAGTACTAGACAAGCGATAAAGGAGAAGTTATAAGACATACTCTCAAAAAGAAATGGGTACAAAGAATGCATCTTCGCTTCCGTCTCCCAAGTAGCATTGCTTTCGTCATCTCCCCATTGCACTTTAACTAGCTGAACTTCTCTGTTCCTCAACTTCCTAGTTTCTGACCCAAGGATGCGAGTAGGAGCTCGTCGAATCGTCGCATCACGCTCTACCTCTACATCTCTAAGCAAGCTCGGCTCTACCTCCTCTGCGGTCTCATGTAAGCACTTCCTCAAATGTGATACATGGAATACATCATGAACACCACTAAGTCTGTCGGGCAACTCCACCCTATATGCCATCCGTCCAATCCTTTCCTTATTAGGAAACGGCCCAACAAACCTCGGTGCTAACTTCCCAACGGACCCAAAGCGAACAACATTTCTCAACGGAGATACTTTGACAAAAACCATGTCCCCAACCTCAAACTCAAGATCCGTCCTTCTCCGATCCGCATAAGATTTCTGTCTATCTTGCGCTGCCTTCATCCTTCTTCGAATCAAATCAATCTTCTCTGAAGTCTCTCTAACCATATCTGGCCCAAGCAAGATCTTATCCGTAGATTCCCACCAACATGTAGGAGATCGACAAGGCCTTCCATAAAGAGCTTCGAAAGGTGCCATGCCAATACTAGACTGAAAGCTGTTATTGTATGCGAACTCCACCAAAGGAAGATGTTCTTCCCATGTACCTCCAAAATCCAAGATACAAAGCCTCAAGAGATCTTCTAAGATACGGTTCACCCTCTCGGTCTGACCGTCCGTCTGAGGATGATATGCGGTGCTCAAACACAACTGAGTCCCTACCGCCTCTTGCAAACTTCTCCAAAACTCACTAGTGAAGATAGGATCTCGATCACTCACAATGCTGGATGGTACGCCATGCAATCTAACAATCTCTATAACATAGACTGAAGCAAGCCATGGAGCGGTCCTCTTACTCTTCACGGGTATAAAATGGGCACTCTTGGTAAGTCTGTCTACCACAACCCAAATTCCCGTATTGCCCTTCCTCGATCTCGGTAACCCATCGAGACACTATCCCACTTCCATTGCGGAACTTCCAATGGGTGTAGCAACCCACCGGGTTTCCTTTGCTCCGCTTTAACTTGTTGGCACACTAAGCATCTAGCCACATACTCGGCCACATCTTTCTTCATACCGGCCCAGAAGAAAACTCTCTTCATGTCTTGGTACATTTTGTCTCCACCGGGATGAATAGTCATCCTTGAACGATGTGCATCATCCAAAATAGCCTTCTTCAAACCCTCATCTTGCGGTACACAAAGTCTACCGTCTCTATGCAACCATCCCCTATCATCTATGGTGTATCTACCCAAATGGCTGGACGACTCCCCCCTTATAAGCTTCCCTACCAACTCAACCAACTGTGGGTCGTCTCACTGAGCCTCGCCAATCCGTCCCAAAAGAGTAGGTCTAACCTCCAAGGATGCTAACAAACCAGGTACAAAGTCAACAGAAGGTCTGAAGTCGAACAAAGAAAGAAACTCCAAGCTTCGCCGTTCCACGAACAATGGACTCAAAGATAGCCTTTTTCTACTCAAGGCGTCCGCCGCCACGTTACCCTTGCCAGGGGTATACGCTATCTCGAAATCATAGGATGCTAAGAACTCCATCCACTTTTGCTGTCTTAAGTTTAAATCCTTCTGAGAGAATAAGTACTTCAATGATTTATGGTCAGTGAACAACTCGAATCTCTCACCAAGAAGATAATGGCGCCAAGACTTAAGTGCGAAAACAATCGCGGCCAACTCTAGATCATGGGTAGGGTAATTATTCTCATGCACTCTCAATTGCCTCCCTCCATAGGCTATTACCCTTCCCTCCTGCATCAAGACTGCGCCTAATCCTGTCCCACAAGCATCGGTATAAACAACAAACGGCTTACTCCCATCTGGAAGCACTAAAACTGGAGCGGTGGTCAAAGCTCTCTTTAACCATCGGAAAGCATCATCACAATCTACGTCCCATGAGAAAACCAGATTCTTCTTCGTCAAGCGGGTTAATGGGGCTGATATCTTCGCGAAGTCTTTGATGAACTTCCTATAATATCCTGCCAACCCAAAGAAACTTCTTACTTCGGTAGCATTTCTAGGTACTTTCCAATCCTGGATAGATACTATCTTTGTGGGATCCACAGCTATCCCTTCCTTAGAGACCACATGCCCTAAGAATCACACTTCTCTTCTCCAAAAATGACATTTAGAGAATTTAGCTTTAAGACTATGTGCTCGAAGAGTCTCCAACACTTCTCTGAGATGTAAGGCATGCTCTTCTTCACTCTTGGAAAAGACCAAGATGTCATCCACAAAGACCACTACAAACTTATTCAGATACTCTCTGAACACTCTACTCATCAGATCAAGAAAGTATGCAGGGGCGTTTGTCAACCCAAATGGCATCACAAGCCACTCATAAAAACCATCCGGAGTCCGGAAAGCAGTCTTCTCTATACTGTCCTCCGCCACTCTCAACTGATGAAACCCTGTAGCTAAGTCCATCTGCGAAAACACTGAGGCGCCAACCAACTGATCAAAGAGATCATCTATCCTCGGTAATGGGTGTCTATTCTTCTTCGTGAGCTTATTAAGTTCTCTATAATCCACACAAAGTCTGAGGGACCCATCCGCCTTCGTGGCAAACACTACTGGAGCTCCCCACTCCGATATACTTCGCCTTATGAACCCCTTCTCAAGCAACTCCCCTACTTGCTTATGAAGTTCTCTTCTCTCACGAGGAGCCATGTGGTGCACTGGCAAAGACACTGGTTTGGCATTATCCACCAAATAAATTCGGAAATCTATCTCTCGCTTCGGAGGCAAACCCTTCACCTCTTCAAACACATCCGGATATTCCCGGACCACTCTGACAGAACGCAAACTCTCGACCGAAGCATCGAGCGATTCAAGATAACTTAGCAAAACAGATTCCATGGGATTACAAGAGATCTCGAGAGTATTACCCAAGCGGGTCATAAGCCTGACAACTCTCCTTTCACAATCAAGAACGGCACCATTACTGGATAACCAGTCCATGCCCAAAATCAACCCATAGCCCGTGAAGCCCAATACAAAAGCATCACATCCAAACTCAACGCTAAGTATAGAAATCTTCAAACCCAAACATATCATAGACAGATATATGGAGCCCCCAATTGGGTTTGAAACAACCAAGGGATCATCAACTAGACTAGTGTCTAAGTGCAGTGACTCAACTAACGATGATGAGATAAAAGAATGCGATGCGCCAGAGTCAAACAAAGTACGAACTGGATGATCAAACAGAAAAACCAGACTTTCAACGGAAATAGTTCTACCTCTCTGTTGAATCGGTGGAACTGAGAGAGCCTGAACTTGCCCCCCTGCATGAGCTGGTGCCATAAGAGCTTGCACCTGTCCTCCTGAGGTAGACCCCGTCTTCTGCCCCTTCTTTGGGCAGTCCTTCACAAGATGTCCTGCTTCACCACAATGAAAGCAACCGGTCTTCTTCTTTTTGCGACAATCCTTGCTGAGGTGGCCTAGGGTCCCACAATTGAAGCACTTCTTCTTCTTCTTCCCCTTGTCACCATTGCCTTTTCCACCCTTGCCTTGTTGTTGTTGTTGCGGTTTCTTCTGATCCCCCTTCTTCTCTGGTGCCTTAGAACTCTTATCATCCTCATGCATAAGTGCCATGTAGACAAGCTTCTCAAAGGTGGCCCCCATAGGAATGTGAGTCATAGCTTTTCCTTGCAATGGTTCGTTCAAGCCTCTAACGAACCTCAAAGCCTTCTTCTCCGGTGTATTCACCAACTCTATGCCAAACCTTGCTAATTGATTGAATTTGTTGACATATTCTTTCACCGTGAGATTCCCTTGCTTCAAATTCAAGAACTTCTCCATAAACAGATTCTCTTCCGCCCTTGAGAGAAACTTAGCCCCAAACCTTTTCTTGAAATCTGCCCAAGAGTCAACAGGGCGTTCTCCATTAGTGATCTCCCACCAGAATGAGGCCTCTCCCTTCATTAACCAAGCCGCCAACTTGACTTTCTTTCCCTCTTCCACTTCAAAGATATCTAGCAACTCTTCCACTTCCTTAAGCCAATCTCTAGCCTCTACGAAAGTCTCTGAACCTAGAAAAGGTTTTCCTCCTATAGCCTTGAACTCCTTGCAAATCTTAGCAAAATTATCCACTCTAGGCTGAGGAGGAGGAGCGGTTGCCTCTGGTGTAGTAGCATTGGCTGGACCCGCAGCCGCGGCCCTAGCCTCTTGTAACCTCCTATACCATAGTGGTATAAATAAGCCCTCCGGGATGTTAAGATCTTCAGCCATGCTGAAACGAAAGAGGAAAGATTCAAAAAGGAGATTCCGAAAGATAAAGATATGGCTATTGGGGATTATGCTTTTCTTTTTCAAAAACTTTTCTCTTAAAAGACGTGTTTTTGAAAATACTTTTTCCAAAAATAATACCTTTACTATTTTTTAAAAAAAAAAGTATTTTTTTTTCAAAAATTTATCTGTTCCGGTAACCTTCAGCTCTAATACCACGTGTAACACCCCACTCCCGCTATGGTCACTCACTAAGGGAATGCCATAACATCGGTGGAGTAATTTAGTGAATATAGAACAGAAAAATTACTACATGACAGATATAAATAGTACTTGAAATTTAAAACATCATCTCATAACAGCGGAAGTAATACATGTCTGGTTACATCATAAAACCACAATAAAATTCAAGTACAATATCCATCAAAATAAAGAAGTACATAATCCCACTCTCATACAATGGCCATGACAAAAGAAAAGACAACTGGGTAACTGGAGCTTTACATCTATCCAAGCTCCTAAAGACTGGAACAGCAATCCGACCAAGCTCCACTACTGCTAGGATCCACCGTAGGACCTGAGGGTTGGGAAAAAGATAAAAACAATGGGGTCAGACATAAGTCCTAGCGAGTCCTATAACTTTAACAATACAATCGTTAAAGTAACCAGAGAAGACATAAACTGATATACAGTAACTAATGGGGATGAATGGCTACACTAAGAAGTCAACTAAACTAACATAAAAGATAAAGACGCATCTACCCTTCCAAAGGTAAATTACTAAACTGCACCACACCAGTCATTCCTAACTTAAAGGTTGATCCCACCCATGGACTTATAAAATTAACTTAATAGTTCTCGCGTACCCCTAGGTGACTAAGTAGACGCCACGGGGCCCTACAATCCACTAGGTGTACACACTACTCCCCATTCGATCGGCTCCCTAACGTAGATACCCGTGCTGGCCCCACCGTGGGGTGTACTATTCCCTAACGTGGCAACCTGATAAAACTAACGGTGCACGACTTATATCTACACGATGCAACAACGTCTTATTTACCAGCCCGGGTCCACACACGCATATGAAACCCGTTGGTCATGCGTTGCCACCGCTAACCCATTTTGGCCTCTTATAGTCAAGCCCAGTATGTGTGTCCCGTCTTCGACATGGGTCGAGCCCACTAAGATACGTATGGGTTACTGGTTGAAATGGACCTCCAGCACAAGCCATCCCCCTAAGCTTGGCCCACACACTAGTGTTTCCCACTTAACCCTTTAATCATGTTTAATTACATGTTTCATCTTGGTTAAGTATTTTATCATATTTTCTATTGGCAACCACTAGCAATTTCCACATACCACCCAAGGTACCCACTTAACCCCCATGCCCCACTACATGCTTATCTGGTTAAGTGTTTCTTAATTGATTAACACCGTAACCGTGTAAAGGACCCCTCACATTGGACCGTCATTTGTAGATGCCTGGTTAAGCCGGTAAACTCCGGGCAGTCTTACACTACAAACGGGTCCAACCTCGTGTCATTTACCCTTGTTACGTATTTAATTTATGATTAAGACCCCTCACATTGGACCGTCATTTGTAGATGCCTGGTTAAGCCGGTAAACTCCGGGCAGTCTTACACTACAAACGGGTCCAACCTTGTGTCTTAATCAATTAATTACTCCTAATTAATCACCCCCATAATTTGTGTTAATTATCATGTTTATTTTAGGAATACGGGTACACCTAACTTAATAGGCAAATTCCCAACTCCAAAGTGTGGGTACACCTAACTTAATAGGCAAATTGCCAACACATAGTATGGGTACACCTAACTTAATAGGCAAATTCCCATACTATGTTCATTTATTTTATGTTATGCATAATTATATTAATTTCACACAATCTTATTAACATATGCATTGAATTAACCCCATCGTTCCCACGTAATTTCGTTCTCATGACATAACACATATAAAAGGTGTCAACTTGCATATGTATGAACATGTTTCAAAGGTGCCATCTTGCATATTAACAAACACATAACTTGCATATGAACTTGCATAACATGTCACATAACTTGCATATAATCTTGTATAACATGTCACATAACTTGCATATTAACTTGTATAACATGTCACATAACTTGCATATTAACTTGCATAACATGTTACATAAACTTACATATTAACAAATACATGAGTTGCATATGAACTTGCATAATATGTCACATAACTTGCATAACATGTTACATAACTTGCATATGAACTCATAAACTTGCATATGAACTTGCATAACATGTTACATACTTGCATATGAACTCATAAACTTGCATATGAAGAAACATACAACTTGCATAATTATCATACATGTAACTTGCATATTATCATACATGTAACTTGCATATTAACATATGATCACAAAGCACAAAACTTGCATAACCCACATACATTAGCAAACTAACATCATGTCATATGACTTAAAACCCATTAATCCACAAACAAAACCATATGATCTCATCATATCTCGTCTACTTAGTTTAGCAATTGATCATTAGAGTGATAGAAACTCACAACTAGCCAATTTGCACTCCAAATGAAGAAGATTAAGATGCTTAGAATGGATTAGGGTAGGTTTAGGGTGTATTTATAGATTATGTGAGTGTTTTAGGCCCTTAGATTAACCCTAAATTAGATTAGGACCCTTAGATTTCGGAACCTTCAAGAAACCAACCCTAAGACCAAGCCCAAACCCCAAACTGGTGCACCCAGCCGCAGAACTCTCTAGAAACTGTGCAGGTTTCCTGTCCCGACATGGGCGCACTTCCCAAGTGCGCCAATGTATTTTTGTGCTGGCGCACTTCACAAGTGCGCCGGTGCATTTCTGGCCTGTTTCGGGTTTTTCTGCCTAACTTCGTTCGTCCATATCTCTTTCATACGGTACCCGTTTTACGCAAACTCGGACTCTATTTCGCGTATTTTTCCGAGACGAACGCAATGAGGCAGCCTGTTTCGCCTGATTCTCACATCTGAGATTAATTATACTTTAATTACTAACCATTAGTGTTAATTGAAATTCGGGGTGTTACATATACGCCCTGACGAGTTTGACTTATGTGGTTGTTGGTGTTGCGAGGCGCCTCAGATATATCGGTCGATCCGGGACCGATGGAGTCATTGGACTCATTTACGCCCCAAAGGGCGGGGAAACGCAGTGTTCAAGCATTTTAATCCACATCGGTGGACCGGACCTGACGATCCAAGGGCCCACCTGGGTCTGGGTCCTGAGACTCGGGCTAGACAGTCTCGAATCGGTAGAGGACTATCTTTTGCCTCGGTTCACAGATGGAAATCCAACTTCCAAATACGTGACATTTGCGGTTTTGATTGTAGAGCCTAGTATGGCGACATGATATATGGTACCCATGCCGTCTATGATTGATATTTATGATTGAAATTGTTTTAACACTATACACTTATAGTAATAATAAAAGATGAAATTTAGCGTATTAAGCATGCTTTGGCTATTATAAGGTAAAACCCTATCCTCCGACTTGTGTTGCAATTTGTGATGGGACCTGGGTCTTATAATTGCTTCATTTTTTCTTTATTTAGCATTGCGCTGTTGTTTTATGCACTGGTGTTCTTGGGAAGAAACCCGTTCCGTGTTATACGGCGTGGTCCCTTGATTTACCTAACTTTAAAATAAAGATTAATAGTTGTTTTAGTTATCACACCAATCCCATGACTGACCTGGAGTTTATTGTTTTAACCTAAACTCTGTGTGCCCTTATTTTGACACCGGCAGCTAGTAGTTTTGGTTTTGAAGATTTATATTCACAGGATCCTGGTTTACAGCTGGAACGATATCCGGAAAGCTTTGTATCCGTATATCTCCTTCAGCTGTATTTTGTATTATTTTCCGCTGCTTTGTAATTTATTGTAATCTCTGATATTTATCGAATGCATTTTATGTGACGGCAAGGAATTTCGCTCGATCTGAATCAGTCGTTAAACCAATCTAAACCGTTCGAAACCCCTGAACGTTGAGAACAGGACAAATCAGAACACAAACAGAAGAACATTTCATTGTATATTACAACAATGCATCAGATTACAAGAATATACAGAGTATAAATGAATAAATATTACACAGAAATATCAAAGATTTAAATTACATTTAAATACATAGCAGCGGAAAAATAATATAAAGTACAACTGAAGGTGATATACGGATACAGAGCTTTCCGGATATCATTCCAGCTGTAAACCAGGATCCTGTGAATATAAATCTGCAAAACCAAAACTACTAGCTGCCCGTGCGGAAAATAGGGGCACCCAGAGTTTAGGTTAAAACAATAAACTCCAGGTCAGTCATGTGACTGGTGTGAGAACTAAAACAGTTATTTAAACTTTATTTTAAAAGATAGTAATTCAAGGGACCACGCCGTATAACACGGAACGGGTTTCCTCCCAAGAATACCAGTGCATATCAATAGACAACGCAATGCTTTTTCGAAAAATGAAGCTATTATAAGACCCAGGTCCTATCATACAATGCAACGCAAGCCGGGGGATAGGGTTTTCCCTTATAATAGCCAAACATGCTTGGTACGCTTAAAACAAATCATTTGATACTATAATAAGTGTATAGTGTCAAAACAGTTTCAATCATAAATATAAATCATAGACGGCATGGGTACCATATATCATGTCGCCATACTAGTTCTACAATTAAAACCGCGATACACGTATTGGAAATTGGATTTCCGTCATGAGTCGAGGCAAGGGGCAAGCTCCTCTCCGCATTCGAGACACTCTAGCAAATGTCCCCGGGATTACGCACACTGGGTAACCCCTGGATCGGTTGGGCCGGTCCTCACTTACGTTAGAGGATTGGCAATTCCTGAACACACGTTTCCCGGTCCTTACAGACCTATAATCGAGGCGCCTCGCATCCAACAACCACAAAGGTGAAAAGTATATAAATGTCAGGGCTGGTAAGTCACTGACACCACCAAAGCTAGAAAGAAACGTGCGCTCTCCCAACGGCCCGTATCCCGTTTTTAACTCATACCGAGGTGTGAGGCTCGCGAATACACGCTATACACAAAGCTGCCACGTAGGCGTGCTCTGATCATCATCCACAAGACTTTGCTTTTCAACAGAAGCCTTGATCCATGCAACTCAGCATGCCACACAGGCAATTCATGCCATGCGATTGATATCTATCGATATATAACCTCTAAGCTCGTACGTCTCAGAGAAGGGCGTTAAGCAAGAGAATAAATTCTCCGCCGCCAAGCAGATATATATTTAATAGAAATCAATCAACACAGAATAAAATCCAATGTCAGACACACAATCCATTTACAAGTCCGTTCTGGGTCTGAACGAAACCGGAGGCACTTTCCTCGCATATCCATCCATCTCCAAGTACGTCTGGACGACCACCAACTATTTCCATCCTCTTGGGTGTACAGCCCAATCAGGATCGTCAGTAATTATCCCTACGATGTGAAGACTTCCGGTCTTCAACCACCGTCTTCATCTTCGACATATCGTCGAATCGGTTATTCAGAATGGGTGTAAACCCGGACTTTCCGAACAACCCGCGTATATTAAAACAAATGTTACACAAACACAACATACGCCTCATTCCAATTCATTAGTCACTAACCGCAAATCAGCAAGAGAACAATTTCCCAAACATTAACCCCGAAGGCCGAAACCAACATCAGATCAATACCCAGGAAACCATTCTTCTCAGCCAACCTACAACTAGTTTCTAAATTTCACATTCTTAGGGAAATGTTCCCATTAATTTTATCCAAGATAAATTCTTTAAAATTTATCCTGTAATCTTCCTTTGGATGCCATTTAAAACCAAATTATGGTTTCCAACTAGTCGAGATTAGCGAACCACAACGAAGTAATTATTTATTTTATTTCCCAATCCCAACCTATTCATCCCATGAAGCAAAACTGGTAATACTCCATATCTAACACCGTGGTGTTATCGGTAAAATTAATTACCATTTCACGTTCAAATCTAATTAAAGATTTAACTATCGCTTTTGGAGCAAAACTGGTGATACTCCATTCTCGCTCATTTCTAAATTTGATAATTTAGATTATCAGTTCGAATTTCAATCTAATTGCAGATTCAATAAAACTCCTTTTACTGGGTTAAAGAACTAGGTGTTATTTAAAACACAGTTCACGACAAACCCAAATCACATTCTATTTGTTATCGGGTTAAAGAACTAGTGTTATTTAAAACACTGTTCACGATAAACCCATCTCAAACTTAATCAAACATATTAGAAATTCGATTATTTAAAACCCCTTTTTAAATCTAATTCATTTATTTTAAAAATGATTGGGTTTTAAATTTAGTTCAAAACTAGTTCATTTCAATAAAAATCTATTTTTATCTTTTCAAATATGGAGTTTTTCACCCCAATCTTTCCCAAATCATTTCTTATGATTTTACACAAATTATTGATATTTTTAATAATTTTATCAAGGCCCGTACAGTCGATTTCCAACAATGGCCATCGAACTGCACTTACAGCAACCTTTTTCGAATTTGATTTGGACGTATCTCCAAATCCAACCGTTAGATTTTGAATTTCTAATATTCGTTAGAAAGCTCTTTTCGATACGAACCCAACGGTTCCGGTTTTAGGAGAATCCGACGGTCGGATCTCCCGTAATGTCCGTTTGAAATAAATGGTCGAAATTTACGAACTGCCGCGGCGCGGCGCGTTCTATTCAGGCCATTATATTATATATATAATATATATTTCGTCGATTTCTATTTAAAACGAATTATATATTTAGTTTTGAATTCGTTTCAAAAACGAAGTCAACTTCTATTTCAATTCAAATCAAAATTGAATTCTTCTTTATAAATTCGTTTTAAAATTCATTTCTATTCAATTCAAATTTCAATTTAATTTGAATTCATTTCACTTCATTTTAAATTCAATTCGAATTCGTTTTTCAATTCAATTCAATTCAATTCAATTCAAATTGATTTTCTATTCGATTCAAATTCATTTTCTATTCAAATTAAATTCGTTTCGTTTTCTATTTGAATCAAGTTCATTATATATTCAATTTGAAATCAAATTGGTTTTCTATTCCATTCAAATCGAAATCGTTTTATATTCAATTCAAATCGAAATCGTTATATATTCAATTCATTTCGAAATCGTTATATATTCAATTCATTTCGAAATCGTTATATATTCAATTCATTTCGAAATCGTTATATATTCAATTCATTTCGAAATCGTTATATATTCAATTCATTTCGAAATCGTTATATATTCAATTCATTTCGAAATCGTTATATATATCGTTCGCGTCAAAATGGCGCATCACTAATCAACACGGCTTTATATATTCTATTTCAAATATTTCTTTTTGTCAACACACGACTAATCTCAACGAATGAGTACCGTCCCTGTGTGACTATTTTTGGTTAAATTATTTCGTTCAACACATGACTAATCTCAACGAATGAGTACCGTCAACACATGAACCTTTATTTTATATTGATAAAGATGTAAATTTTATTATAAAAATAATTCGTTCAACACATGACTAATCTCAACGAATGAGTACCGTCAACACATGAACTTTTATTTTATATTGATAAAGATGTAAATTTTATTATAAAAATAATTCGTTCAACACATGACTAATCTCAACGAATGAGTACCGTCAACACATGAACTTTTATTTTATATATTCTTTATTTTTCAAATTGGAATGAGGCCCAATCAATCACCATATAAAATTAATTATATGGATTTTCATACATCACATGTATATAATAGTATTGAAAAATAATCAACCATCAACCAAAGTGCACTACACTGTATAAGCATCAAATATAGATATCTAACGCTTATAACAGCCTGTCAATCAATCGATCGACATATTTAATCAATCAGGATGAGTGGACTTCATATTTCATCCCAACACCCGTGTAGGGTTTCAAACAATCAAGCACAGATTTTATTTGTGCAGTTGGGCGATGTGTAAAATTTATCGACCCAATCAATATCAATCAAATAGGTGTACATAAACAAACCGTCCGGTTTGTAAATGAATATTTATTTTATTCACTTTCACTATATTCATATTCACGTTAAAAATTATATTTTTAACGATAAAATATTTTATTTCGACATATGAATATCTATTCAGTTCATTCTTTAAATAAAATGTTATTTTTATTTTTCTAACATGTTTTAGAAAATTTCGGCGGCATAACGGCACGATACTAGAAACGGGACAAGGCCTAGCCTAATCCCCGGTCTAGTGAAGGCCCACGCCATTCACTCATCAATCAAATCAATTTCATTATGCAAACCACAAACTTTGGAGTAAGGGTCTAACCTAGCCTTACTCCTTCGCCTTATAACGGCGCACGTCTAATCCTAACCAATTTATCGATTCGATTTTTCACACCACAAACCACATTCAAACCAATATCGCAATCAATCACCAAACAGTCAAACAAACAAGTCCATGGTCTGTGGACGATTTGTGTCGGGTGCTACTAAGCACCGTCTGCATCCTAGTATATATATAACTAGAAAAATTAAATTGAAAGGTGAGAAGTTCTCACATATAGCTATCCTAGCTCCACGGCTCTTCATTTGCAGAAGTCTTCGTCGTTTCGCCTTTTTGTCACCTTCGTTGCTGCTTTCACTACATATAAAAATCGAATTTTTATTTCAAAGTTCAATATATAAAAATCGAATTTTTCTTCAAAGTTCAATATATAAAAATCGAATTTTTTCTTCAAAGTTCCATATATAAAAATCGAATTTTTATTTCAAAGTTCAATATATAAAAATCGAATTTTTATTTCAAAGTTCAATATATAAAAATCGAATTTTTGTTTCAAAGTTCGATTCATTTTTTTAAAGTTCAAACCTTTTTTCTAAAAAAACAGTTTTTACTTTTAAAATCAGTTTTACTTTTGTAAAAAAAAAAAACAGTTTTTTTTCTTTTTTAAAATCAGTTTTTTTTCCTGTAAACTAAATCAGTTTAAATCCTTTTATAAAATTCAGTTTTAATAAAAAAAACAACAGTTTTTCAAATTAAAATAAACGAGTTTTCAGTTTTTTAGACTTAATTAAAAATCAGATTTTAAACACTGTAAAAATCATTTTTTTTTAAATACTGCAAAAATCAGTTTTATATAATTCAGTTTTAAATGCTTTTTTTAAAAAAACAGAATTAAACCCTTAATTAAAATAAATCAGTCTTTACATTTTTCCCAAATCAGTTTTACTAAAATAAAATCCTGTTTAAACCTAAAATAAAATAATTTAAACAAATAAGAAAACTTACAGGAGGGGGGGGGGGAACTTCGGTGACGCTCGTCGATGGAGGGGGGAGGCTTCGGTGGGCCCGAGGTAGGCGGAGGCCCAGTGCGGCGGCGCGTTGCTGCGATGAGGAGGAGCAGTCGGTCTTCGACGAGGGGAGGGAGTTGCGCGGCGCTTGTCAGCGCTGGAGGAGGGCTTCGACGAAGGGCTGTCGCGAGGGGAGGGAGGAAGTCGGGCGGCGGGGCTTCGGTTAGGTTTTTAGGTTTTTTTTTCTTTTTTTTTTTTTTTTTTGAATCTAACGAATGATAGAGGGGGGGGGGGGGGGGCCAGACGGTTAAAGGGGGAAAGATATAATTTTTTTTTTTTTTTTATTTAATTAATTTATTTATTTTATCCTAAAGAGTTGGCTTTCGCATACGACCTCGAAACGAGGCCCACCGCCTGTCGTCCATAGCGTATTACCCCCATTCCGAACACAATGGGATATGTATCGCAAGCTGATTCGGCTGCTACAATCAGTTTTCGTTAAATTTACATTTAAATCACTATATTGAATTTTAAACGTACATTTCAAAATACCGGAGTCACATACTAACTAGAAAAATTTCAGAAAAATATTTTCTAGCTTCGTATTGACGATACGGTCCTAACAAAACTAGTTTCGTCGAATTCTGAGACCGTTTGAAAAATGGCCAATTTCCAGTCGATTAAAATCAACTGAAATGGTCAAACGCGTTTTCCTATGCCACGCTCACATATTGAATCGAAAAATTATGAAATTTGAAACCTAGCAATAACTTGACATCACGGACCCAACAAAAGTGGTTTCGTCGAAATCCGAGGTCGTTTGCAAAATTGCTATTTTTAAGGGCTTTATATATATAAAAATATATATAAATTCCACAGCGACTATTTCTAATTTTCAACTGGACATATCTCATCATTTCTAAAATGAAATCTCAGTTTGTTAACTTCGTTACAAAGATATAGTTATACAGATTCAAATATTTCTTGTTTCGTTCAATTCTGACTTATATTGAATTCTGTATATTCATTTGAAATTAGAAATCAAATTTTCGAACTACCGCGCCATTTTCAATTCTATTTATAATTATATATAAATATTTATATTCTAACGACGACGCGTATAATATATACGTTCGAATTCTATTCAAAATAAATTTTCTCGTCGATATTATTTAAAATAATCTATTTTAAATATTCAAAATTCGCTAAAATGGCCAAAATAAAAATTTTAAACTGGCCCAGATTTTCCGGGTTATTACAATCTCCCCCACTTAAAACTTTTCGTCCCCGAAAAGGAACAAAGTCGAAAGTGGTTTGATTATCAGCTCTACGCTCAATTTGGCTTCCATTCTCTAACTTTTTAGTTTCTGAGAATTTTCAGAATTTCAAAAATTTGGCTAACACCCTAAATTTTTGAAAAATTTCGCCATAACCTCCCCTGCACCGGGAGCATCGGGGAATTTCAAATAGCTTCCCCGGTCCTTCAGATCTCAAAAAGAAAAAGAAAAAGCCAAGCGGCTAGCCAATAGGCTCACAAAATCATCATCACCCAAACAAAACAGGAAATTATGTAGTAAACATGTACCTATTTGTCGGGCAAACAAATTTTATTCTCTGGCTCTAGCCTCCTTGCTATGACCTGTTCAATATAAGTATACGTATATGCAAGCAAATGCGACCAATTTTCAATACGATTCAATTATTAGTTTACTTAGGCATAAATGGTTAAAATTAGCAAACAACTAAACATGCAACTCAAACATCAATCAATTGGTGGATTAGAATTTCAAATCTATATAATTTGATATATATACAGAAAATCTTGTTTTTGATGCCAATTCACAACAATGTGTTCTAACTATATTAGTTTTGGTTCTCACACCAGTCTAATGGAAATATATAGATATCACACCTTCGTTACTCGAACATGAATACTAATGACAACTAGTCAATCATCAGAATCATCTTCGGGCCACTAGAGTATGATTCTATATCTATCCAGTATATTAACACTTCGAATATACGTTCATGACGCGTATATGCAAAATCTATATATACTCGATTGTCCATATTCAAAATAAATAAATATTCAAATACGTTTAAAGCGACTTAAATTTTCAAAACAAAATTGTTTTCTTTTGAAAAATATACTCTTCACACTCGTTCTAGGATGCTACTGATCCTATCTCTAACGAGTCATTCTAATTGGATATTACTAATCCAATATCTGATGAATTCTTTCGTATGGTTCTAATTTGTCTTGTTCTCGAGCTCTGTAAACCAAAGCTCTGATACCAAATGTGACGGCAAGGAATTTCGCTCGATCTGAATCAGTCGTTAAACCAATCTAAACCGTTCGAAACCCCTGAACGTTGAGAACAGGACAAATCAGAACACAAACAGAAGAACATTTCATTGTATATTACAACAATGCATCAGATTACAAGAATATACAGAGTATAAATGAATAAATATTACACAGAAATATCAAAGATTTAAATTACATTTAAATACATAGCAGCGGAAAAATAATATAAAGTACAACTGAAGGTGATATACGGATACAGAGCTTTCCGGATATCATTCCAGCTGTAAACCAGGATCCTGTGAATATAAATCTGCAAAACCAAAACTACTAGCTGCCCGTGCGGAAAATAGGGGCACCCAGAGTTTAGGTTAAAACAATAAACTCCAGGTCAGTCATGTGACTGGTGTGAGAACTAAAACAGTTATTTAAACTTTATTTTAAAAGATAGTAATTCAAGGGACCACGCCGTATAACACGGAACGGGTTTCCTCCCAAGAATACCAGTGCATATCAATAGACAACGCAATGCTTTTTCGAAAAATGAAGCTATTATAAGACCCAGGTCCTATCATACAATGCAACGCAAGCCGGGGGATAGGGTTTTCCCTTATAATAGCCAAACATGCTTGGTACGCTTAAAACAAATCATTTGATACTATAATAAGTGTATAGTGTCAAAACAGTTTCAATCATAAATATAAATCATAGACGGCATGGGTACCATATATCATGTCGCCATACTAGTTCTACAATTAAAACCGCGATACACGTATTGGAAATTGGATTTCCGTCATGAGTCGAGGCAAGGGGCAAGCTCCTCTCCGCATTCGAGACACTCTAGCAAATGTCCCCGGGATTACGCACACTGGGTAACCCCTGGATCGGTTGGGCCGGTCCTCACTTACGTTAGAGGATTGGCAATTCCTGAACACACGTTTCCCGGTCCTTACAGACCTATAATCGAGGCGCCTCGCATCCAACAACCACAAAGGTGAAAAGTATATAAATGTCAGGGCTGGTAAGTCACTGACACCACCAAAGCTAGAAAGAAACGTGCGCTCTCCCAACGGCCCGTATCCCGTTTTTAACTCATACCGAGGTGTGAGGCTCGCGAATACACGCTATACACAAAGCTGCCACGTAGGCGTGCTCTGATCATCATCCACAAGACTTTGCTTTTCAACAGAAGCCTTGATCCATGCAACTCAGCATGCCACACAGGCAATTCATGCCATGCGATTGATATCTATCGATATATAACCTCTAAGCTCGTACGTCTCAGAGAAGGGCGTTAAGCAAGAGAATAAATTCTCCGCCGCCAAGCAGATATATATTTAATAGAAATCAATCAACACAGAATAAAATCCAATGTCAGACACACAATCCATTTACAAGTCCGTTCTGGGTCTGAACGAAACCGGAGGCACTTTCCTCGCATATCCATCCATCTCCAAGTACGTCTGGACGACCACCAACTATTTCCATCCTCTTGGGTGTACAGCCCAATCAGGATCGTCAGTAATTATCCCTACGATGTGAAGACTTCCGGTCTTCAACCACCGTCTTCATCTTCGACATATCGTCGAATCGGTTATTCAGAATGGGTGTAAACCCGGACTTTCCGAACAACCCGCGTATATTAAAACAAATGTTACACAAACACAACATACGCCTCATTCCAATTCATTAGTCACTAACCGCAAATCAGCAAGAGAACAATTTCCCAAACATTAACCCCGAAGGCCGAAACCAACATCAGATCAATACCCAGGAAACCATTCTTCTCAGCCAACCTACAACTAGTTTCTAAATTTCACATTCTTAGGGAAATGTTCCCATTAATTTTATCCAAGATAAATTCTTTAAAATTTATCCTGTAATCTTCCTTTGGATGCCATTTAAAACCAAATTATGGTTTCCAACTAGTCGAGATTAGCGAACCACAACGAAGTAATTATTTATTTTATTTCCCAATCCCAACCTATTCATCCCATGAAGCAAAACTGGTAATACTCCATATCTAACACCGTGGTGTTATCGGTAAAATTAATTACCATTTCACGTTCAAATCTAATTAAAGATTTAACTATCGCTTTTGGAGCAAAACTGGTGATACTCCATTCTCGCTCATTTCTAAATTTGATAATTTAGATTATCAGTTCGAATTTCAATCTAATTGCAGATTCAATAAAACTCCTTTTACTGGGTTAAAGAACTAGGTGTTATTTAAAACACAGTTCACGACAAACCCAAATCACATTCTATTTGTTATCGGGTTAAAGAACTAGTGTTATTTAAAACACTGTTCACGATAAACCCATCTCAAACTTAATCAAACATATTAGAAATTCGATTATTTAAAACCCCTTTTTAAATCTAATTCATTTATTTTAAAAATGATTGGGTTTTAAATTTAGTTCAAAACCAGTTCATTTCAATAAAAATCTATTTTTATCTTTTCAAATATGGAGTTTTTCACCCCAATCTTTCCCAAATCATTTCTTATGATTTTACACAAATTATTGATATTTTTAATAATTTTATCAAGGCCCGTACAGTCGATTTCCAACAATGGCCATCGAACTGCACTTACAGCGACCTTTTTCGAATTTGATTTGGACGTATCTCCAAATCCAACCGTTAGATTTTGAATTTCTAATATTCGTTAGAAAGCTCTTTTCGATACGAACCCAACGGTTCCGGTTTTAGGAGAATCCGACGGTCGGATCTCCCGTAATGTCCGTTTGAAATAAATGGTCGAAATTTACGAACTGCCGCGGCGCGGCGCGTTCTATTCAGGCCATTATATTATATATATAATATATATAATATATATTTCGTCGATTTCTATTTAAAACGAATTATATATTTAGTTTTGAATTCGTTTCAAAAACGAAGTCAACTTCTATTTCAATTCAAATCAAAATTGAATTCTTCTTTATAAATTCGTTTTAAAATTCATTTCTATTCAATTCAAATTTCAATTTAATTTGAATTCATTTCACTTCATTTTAAATTCAATTCGAATTCGTTTTTCAATTCAATTCAATTCAATTCAATTCAAATTGATTTTCTATTCGATTCAAATTCATTTTCTATTCAAATTAAATTCGTTTCGTTTTCTATTTGAATCAAGTTCATTATATATTCAATTTGAAATCAAATTGGTTTTCTATTCCATTCAAATCGAAATCGTTTTATATTCAATTCAAATCGAAATCGTTATATATTCAATTCATTTCGAAATCGTTATATATTCAATTCATTTCGAAATCGTTATATATTCAATTCATTTCGAAATCGTTATATATTCAATTCATTTCGAAATCGTTATATATTCAATTCATTTCGAAATCGTTATATATTCAATTCATTTCGAAATCGTTATATATATCGTTCGCGTCAAAATGGCGCATCACTAATCAACACGGCTTTATATATTCTATTTCAAATATTTCTTTTTGTCAACACACGACTAATCTCAACGAATGAGTACCGTCCCTGTGTGACTATTTTTGGTTAAATTATTTCGTTCAACACATGACTAATCTCAACGAATGAGTACCGTCAACACATGAACCTTTATTTTATATTGATAAAGATGTAAATTTTATTATAAAAATAATTCGTTCAACACATGACTAATCTCAACGAATGAGTACCGTCAACACATGAACTTTTATTTTATATTGATAAAGATGTAAATTTTATTATAAAAATAATTCGTTCAACACATGACTAATCTCAACGAATGAGTACCGTCAACACATGAACTTTTATTTTATATATTCTTTATTTTTCAAATTGGAATGAGGCCCAATCAATCACCATATAAAATTAATTATATGGATTTTCATACATCACATGTATATAATAGTATTGAAAAATAATCAACCATCAACCAAAGTGCACTACACTGTATAAGCATCAAATATAGATATCTAACGCTTATAACAGCCTGTCAATCAATCGATCGACATATTTAATCAATCAGGATGAGTGGACTTCATATTTCATCCCAACACCCGTGTAGGGTTTCAAACAATCAAGCACAGATTTTATTTGTGCAGTTGGGCGATGTGTAAAATTTATCGACCCAATCAATATCAATCAAATAGGTGTACATAAACAAACCGTCCGGTTTGTAAATGAATATTTATTTTATTCACTTTCACTATATTCATATTCACGTTAAAAATTATATTTTTAACGATAAAATATTTTATTTCGACATATGAATATCTATTCAGTTCATTCTTTAAATAAAATGTTATTTTTATTTTTCTAACATGTTTTAGAAAATTTCGGCGGCATAACGGCACGATACTAGAAACGGGACAAGGCCTAGCCTAATCCCCGGTCTAGTGAAGGCCCACGCCATTCACTCATCAATCAAATCAATTTCATTATGCAAACCACAAACTTTGGAGTAAGGGTCTAACCTAGCCTTACTCCTTCGCCTTATAACGGCGCACGTCTAATCCTAACCAATTTATCGATTCGATTTTTCACACCACAAACCACATTCAAACCAATATCGCAATCAATCACCAAACAGTCAAACAAACAAGTCCATGGTCTGTGGACGATTTGTGTCGGGTGCTACTAAGCACCGTCTGCATCCTAGTATATATATAACTAGAAAAATTAAATTGAAAGGTGAGAAGTTCTCACATATAGCTATCCTAGCTCCACGGCTCTTCATTTGCAGAAGTCTTCGTCGTTTCGCCTTTTTGTCACCTTCGTTGCTGCTTTCACTACATATAAAAATCGAATTTTTATTTCAAAGTTCAATATATAAAAATCGAATTTTTCTTCAAAGTTCAATATATAAAAATCGAATTTTTTCTTCAAAGTTCCATATATAAAAATCGAATTTTTATTTCAAAGTTCAATATATAAAAATCGAATTTTTATTTCAAAGTTCAATATATAAAAATCGAATTTTTGTTTCAAAGTTCGATTCATTTTTTTAAAGTTCAAACCTTTTTTCTAAAAAAACAGTTTTTACTTTTAAAATCAGTTTTACTTTTGTAAAAAAAAAAAACAGTTTTTTTTCTTTTTTAAAATCAGTTTTTTTTCCTGTAAACTAAATCAGTTTAAATCCTTTTATAAAATTCAGTTTTAATAAAAAAAACAACAGTTTTTCAAATTAAAATAAACGAGTTTTCAGTTTTTTAGACTTAATTAAAAATCAGATTTTAAACACTGTAAAAATCATTTTTTTTTAAATACTGCAAAAATCAGTTTTATATAATTCAGTTTTAAATGCTTTTTTTAAAAAAACAGAATTAAACCCTTAATTAAAATAAATCAGTCTTTACATTTTTCCCAAATCAGTTTTACTAAAATAAAATCCTGTTTAAACCTAAAATAAAATAATTTAAACAAATAAGAAAACTTACAGGAGGGGGGGGGGGGGGGAAACTTCGGTGACGCTCGTCGATGGAGGGGGGAGGCTTCGGTGGGCCCGAGGTAGGCGGAGGCCCAGTGCGGCGGCGCGTTGCTGCGATGAGGAGGAGCAGTCGGTCTTCGACGAGGGGAGGGAGTTGCGCGGCGCTTGTCAGCGCTGGAGGAGGGCTTCGACGAAGGGCTGTCGCGAGGGGAGGGAGGAAGTCGGGCGGCGGGGCTTCGGTTAGGTTTTTAGGTTTTTTTTTCTTTTTTTTTTTTTTTTGAATCTAACGAATGATAGAGGGGGGGGGGGGCCAGACGGTTAAAGGGGGAAAGATATAATTTTTTTTTTTTTTTTTATTTAATTAATTTATTTATTTTATCCTAAAGAGTTGGCTTTCGCATACGACCTCGAAACGAGGCCCACCGCCTGTCGTCCATAGCGTATTACCCCCATTCCGAACACAATGGGATATGTATCGCAAGCTGATTCGGCTGCTACAATCAGTTTTCGTTAAATTTACATTTAAATCACTATATTGAATTTTAAACGTACATTTCAAAATACCGGAGTCACATACTAACTAGAAAAATTTCAGAAAAATATTTTCTAGCTTCGTATTGACGATACGGTCCTAACAAAACTAGTTTCGTCGAATTCTGAGACCGTTTGAAAAATGGCCAATTTCCAGTCGATTAAAATCAACTGAAATGGTCAAACGCGTTTTCCTATGCCACGCTCACATATTGAATCGAAAAATTATGAAATTTGAAACCTAGCAATAACTTGACATCACGGACCCAACAAAAGTGGTTTCGTCGAAATCCGAGGTCGTTTGCAAAATTGCTATTTTTAAGGGCTTTATATATATAAAAATATATATAAATTCCACAGCGACTATTTCTAATTTTCAACTGGACATATCTCATCATTTCTAAAATGAAATCTCAGTTTGTTAACTTCGTTACAAAGATATAGTTATACAGATTCAAATATTTCTTGTTTCGTTCAATTCTGACTTATATTGAATTCTGTATATTCATTTGAAATTAGAAATCAAATTTTCGAACTACCGCGCCATTTTCAATTCTATTTATAATTATATATAAATATTTATATTCTAACGACGACGCGTATAATATATACGTTCGAATTCTATTCAAAATAAATTTTCTCGTCGATATTATTTAAAATAATCTATTTTAAATATTCAAAATTCGCTAAAATGGCCAAAATAAAAATTTTAAACTGGCCCAGATTTTCCGGGTTATTACATTTTATTTGTTAGTACTCTGTATATTCTTGTATTATGATGAATTGTTGTAATAAACAATGAAAAGTTCTTCTGTCTGCGTTCTAATTTGTGGTGTTCTCAAAACAATCAGGCGTTTCGAACGGTCTTGGTCGGTTTAGCGACTGATTCGGATCGAGTGAAATTCATTTTCGTTACAACATTTCTAATGTTGATTGCTCTTAGACAATTTTAAAACCAATTATATATTTAATTCAAATTGCCTATGAATTTTAGTTAAATCTAGTCACTGATTTTCCAACCTATCATTCAATCACCAAGACACTTAAACGAATCAAATCAATTTCCTTATCAGAGCAGCACAAGATCATTTTCAAAGCAAGAATCACAAGTGACATTTTCAAAGAATTTTTAAACAAGCATAAGAAACGTTCAATGATCAAATTTGAAGGTAATTATTTGAAATCACTTGAAAAAAAAAATCAAATTTTATAATCTAAGAAATTCAGCAATTAATCAAGATTGATTCCAAAATCAATATAATCAAGCCAAGTAAAAAAATGAAATTTTCACAACTAATCAATCGTGGATTTCAAGTAGTCCATTGTATTGAGTTTAGATTTTTCAATATTTTCCAAAGTAAATAAGAAGAAATTCAAAACAGCAAAAATGTGTGAAATTCCATTTGCTTACAAGAACATCATAAATTTTAAATTCCAATTTACAGCATTCAAGATATGCAAAAAAAAAAAAAAAAAAAAAATTGCGGCCCTATCAACAAAAATCAGCATAAAAATTAAAAAGGGAATAAATTAAGAAATAAAATAAAAAAACACGAGTTTAGAGATCATACCTGACTTACCATAATCGATGTGAACCAATGAATCTCCAACTCAGAAATCTATGGCTAAGGAACACCAAATAATTCGGTAATATGAATCAATTTGAATTTTGTCTCTCTTAAGCACAATTGTTCCTTAGCCTCCCTTGGTACCTAAATGTTTATAGGATTGGGTGGTCTAACAAAAGTTGTTTTACCACACTTATCTTCGTTTACACATTTTGGTACCCAAACCCGTTTATATAACAATCCATTATTATCTATTAAAGTACCCTTTGGAACCCAAATTCATTTAGAATTATTCAAATTTATTTTGTTATTTTTTGGAATCCAAACATGTTTAAATGAATTGTTTTTAAACGAGTTAATATTTCGTTTATGATTTAAAAACCCTTTGAAATTATTAGATTTCAAAATTTCAATTCGATCGTTTTCAAAGCCATATAAAGGATTTTTAAAATTATTAGGATTTTGTTTTTAAACTTGATCAAATCCAAAACCAAGTCCCTTTTTATTTTGAACAAAAAAATGGTTTTTTAACAACATATTCAACGATTTCTCTCCTTTAGAAAATTTAGTCAAAGTTGACTCAAGTCGCTGAATTTCAAATTTAAGATTGCTATTTTCCTTCATTAAATTTGAACAACGATTAATAGTGATTTTCCTCTTTTTGGCATTAGTTAGTTTTAAAACCAAATTTTCATTTTCAAGTGCTTTGATTTTAGCATTGGATTTAGAAATTTCAATTTCAAATTGTTTTTGCTTTTCAAAATGTTTTTCAGATTCTCTAAGCTTTTCATTCTCCTTCTCAAAATCACGATTTCTGTTCTTCAAATTCACGTTTTCACTTTTAAGTAACTCAAAATCATTTTTGAAATTCAAAAGATCATTACTCAAAAACTGACATTTTTTGCATTCTAAAAACGGTGAATTCTTAACTTTTTCAAGTTTTCTTCCTAAACTGCTATTTTCTTGAACTAGTTTTGACCTATCAAATTTCAATTTCTTAACTTTTAGTTCAAGAGAATCAACTGTTTTTGTGAGATCGTGACACATTAAAATTAAATCTTTATAAGTAAAATTCGATACATCACTTGAATCCTCTTCACTACTTTTCGAATCAGATTGAGCCATAAGATACAAGTTAGCTTTCTCTTCATCACTTTCAGAAACTTCTTCTCCTTCCTTGTCATCCCATGTAGCAGCAAAAGCCTTCTTGTTTCTTCTAAATTTCTTCTTCTTTTCATTCTTAAGCTGTGGACAATCTGGTTTGATATGTCCAGGTTTCTTGCAATTGTAGTAGTGCACTTCATCGTCTGAACTATCTAAACTTTTGGACTTGTTGATTTTTGAATTCTTATTTTGTGGCTTGTAATTTCCTTTGGCCCACTTTCTCAAAACCATAGCTAGCTCTTCAGCGGGATCTTCATCATCACTTTCAATAGTATTATTTAGAGCGGTCGTCTTTTTCTTTAATTCAGAATTCTTTCGTTCTTCTCTTGCTTTTAACTCTATCTTATATGTAATCAGATTTCCGATCAACTATTCCGTGCTTATTTTATTCGGATCTTTTTATTCTAGAATTGTCGTCACCTTAGCTTCAAAATTCATCGGTAGCACTCTCAATATTTGTAACACCCCACATCCGTTAAGGTCACTCACAAAGGGAATGCCTTAACTTCAATGGAGCATTATGGGTACTGGAACAGAAACATTACAAGACAGACATATATAAAACAGCGGAAAGTAAAGTGGAAGTATTTCAAATCATTTATTAAATATGAGTGTTTACAAGAAAAGCCCATCAACTTCCAATACCCAATTACATAGTTAAATTATCTGTCTTGCTCGAAACAAAGAAGCATAAAAATAAGTTATAGTATTCCCCAATAAAGCAAAGCAAGCCATAGCCAAAAAAAATCCAAGCCTTGCATGAAAGAGCCTTGGAGCTTGATAAGGTCCGAGCTAAGCTATATTCCCACCCTGCGAACCTAGAGGGGAAACGGAAGAGAAAGAGGCGAAACAAAATGGGTCAGTCATAAAGACTGAGTAAGTCCTAGTGACTTTCAGCATAAAAATAGGTAAACATATTATGGCATGAGTAAACTGAAAGTAAACATAAGCATGATGACAAGATAAGCAACAGGCAAGATAACTAAGGATAACATGATGTGATTTTTTTCAAGTAACATCGCAAGGTTCCCATTCAAGATAAACTAAGTATAATTTCATAAGATTCCTATCAAGCATATCAGGATTCCTCTGCTTCGCCATTAAAATATTTCTATGAGATCTACTTGCTCTGCACCACCTAACTAGCATCTTTACAAGTGTCTTACATGGAATGTTTCGTATTCCTACTAGTGTCCCCTATAACAGGGATCCTTACCCCCTACTAGTGTCCCAACTAGTAGCCTGTGTTATATAATAAGGTGATCCCACCCACTACTTAGAATTCATAATATTAGTCTTATGTAACCCTAGCTGACTACATAGGTGTCGTCTGCCCCTATCTCCACTAGGTGTACCCACCAACCCCATGCGATCGACTCCCTAACTCGTAGATACCCGTGTTGGCCCCACAGTGGGGTGTATCACTACCCAAAGTGGCAACCCGATACAACTTGAGGATGCACGGCTTATACCTACACGATGCAACAACGTCTTACCTACCAGCCCGGGTCCACACACGCATATGAAACCCGTTTGACTTGTGTTGCCACCGCTAACCCGTTTTGACCTCTTACAATCAAACCCAGTATGCGTGTCCCGTCCTCGACATGGGTCGAGCTCACAAAGATACGTAATTGGCTACTGGTCTGAAAAGGGTCCCCCGATGCAAGCTTCCCTCCTATGCTTGGTCCCCTCTAGTAATCCTTACTTAACCCCTTCTTATTCATGTCCACTTACATGCTTAAATTTTGGTTAAGTACACACCAGTTATGTCTTGCATGTTACCCATATCCCCCACTTAACCCCTACATCGTCCTCATGTCTTAATACATGGTTTATCTTGGTTAAGTGCTTATAGGTTATATTTTACATGTTGTTCATATTACCCCCAACGTTTGGGTTTAACCAAGCGCCTTGGCTTTATCTGCCATTAGACCCTATGTCTATCCATTAACTATGCGCTTGTGCTACCTCATCAGTCTTATCATTTAACTTTGTTATTTCCATTTATACCAACCTTCAACTTGCTTATTAATTCAATTCTTAACTTGAACTATACTAAGTCCATTAATAAGCCCACAACATGTTATTCCTATGATTCATACATTAACCCTTGTTATGGTACAATAACATATTCTTATTCAATCTTTACAACCAAGTACCCCTTAACTTACAAACACACTGGAGAGAGAGGATAATTCCCTAAATACCAACCCCGAAGACCGGAATCAACATCAAATTGATACTCAGAGGGTTATCCAACCTAACCAATGTTTTGTTCCTTTTTGTAACATAACTTATGTCGCCTTAACTTGTAAATTCATTCTTGTCTTTACATATTGCTTAATCTACAATGAAGCACATCTTTCCTTATTACATAAGTTATCTCATCTTATCTATTGTTCCGCCTAACTTACTTTATTCCATAAGTTATCATTCCCACTTAGGCATTAATTAAGATTTACTTAACTCAACCATTCATGTCATAACAATTAAGTGTCATTAGTCTGGTCATATTACTTAACCCACCCATTCATACTATATTGGTTAAGTGTCCTTAGTTTACTTAACCCCACCCACTGGTCTAATTACCATGTTATACTGGTTAAGTATTACTATTCGTATTTCCACATGTCACCCACTTAACCCCCATGTCCCACCACATGTTTGTCTGGTTAAGTATTTCTTAATTCATTAAGGTCGTAACCTTATAAAGACCTCTCACATTAGACTGACATTTATGGCAGTTGGATTCGCCGGGCGGGTCCGGGCAGTCTTACACCATAAAAGAGTCTAACCTCGAGTCTTTACAATTGATACGTTTTTAATTTGGGCCTAGGACCTCTCACATTGGGCTACCATTTGTGACTACTGGATTTGCCGGGCGGGTCCGGGCAGTTTTACATCACAAATGAGTCCAACCTCGTGTCCTAAGCATTGATTATCACTTATAATCCTTTACCCCAGTCTTAATAATTTCCCTATTCAAATTATTAATTAATTCCTAATTTAACGATGTCCATAATTGACTCAATTATGTTCATCAACTAATGGTACGCAAAATCATACCAATTTTATCATAATTTATCTTATGCCATTAAAGGCAGCTTATCTCAATTTATATTTATCCCCCCTTTAAGGCTATTACTTGCCAACTACCCAAAACCCACTTAGGCGTGTTCAAATTAGCCGTTTTTCAAGACATAAATTATCATATGTGTTTCAACTACAAATCTCACATAATTAACATATGCCCAAGTTCTAGATTAAATATCAGTTTTACATATGCCCAATTCATACCAAATCTACATATGTTCAATTCATGCCTGTTTACATGTATGCCAAATTTATATATGCCTAATCTTAGACAATTTACATATATACCAAGTTTCATCCCTTTTTATACATATATCAAGATTCATAGTTTACATGTTTACAAAGCTATGCCTAATTCACATAGATAAATTTTTAGCCAAATATATGTATCAATATTCTTGCCATATTTTACATAGGTCAAGTTTCATACCAACTACATGTATTCCATGTTTACCCCAATTTACCCAAGCTAGCAAAACTTTAATTATAATGATATAACCTAAATTCAAATTTCGTGTTAATGACAATAATACCCAAGTATCCAGTTTTCATATTATGCCTTCGATTCTACCGAACACATATATCCAATAAGGCAATATCCCAATATTTCCCCCGTATTCAATCGCACGCAAATCGCAGTTTAGGCCTAGGTCCGAAATTGACCAAGGTTCATCAAAAGAAAACAAATAGAGGAAAGGTAGAATTTTGCACCAAAATAAGATCGGAGAGAAAACATCATCACAGGCATATTAAGATTACAACAAGCTTAATAGATCATGAACTAGATATGAGAGTGAAAATAGAAAAGTTTCCAAGATCCAAGAAGAAACAAGAATAAATCTGGATCGATAAACATACTTAATCCAATTCCACCTTAATTCATGGCCACATTATAATTAAATATTTAAATCGAAAAGCAACTAGAACTTACAGAGCATGGCTAGCAAATTAAGAACTAAAATTCTCGTAGAACGTTGCAGCGTCATTGATCTATTCTCTTGAATTTGTTGTAGAAGCATTGATCTTTGTTTTGAATCAAGTTTGGACGCTTAAGCTTAAATTTGGAGGCGGCGGCCATGGCTCAAGAGGGATTTTAGCAGCATTTTGGTGTCATATGAATTTGTGTGAGTTAGGCTAGGTCTAGGTGTTATTTTATAGGTGTAGCAATTCATTTCAGCCATCGGATTAACCCTAAAACTGATCCGGACCATCAAAACTCGTCCCGGGCCTCAAAAATGCGTTTTGGGCCACCCTATGCCGACCAGGTCGACCTGTACAGAGGGGGAGTCGACACTACAGTCGACACAGGGGGGACAATTCGACTTGGGTGTCGACACTACAGTCGACATGGGTAGTCTGCCAGAAAGTCTGCTGAAATCTTGTTTTGGCCATATCTTGGTCATACGGACTCCGATTTTCGAAAACTCGAACTCTATTTCGCGTATTTTTCCGAGACGAACGCAATGGCGCAACACATTTCTCTTAATTCTGATTTTAAAATTTAATTCAGCCTTGATTTCTTGTTTTAACGGGTTGTTAAAATTCGGGTTGTTACATTCTCCCCTCCTTAAAGGATTTCGTCCTCGAAATCACCAAGTTATGAAGAACGTATTCTACCATCCATCATCCATCTACTCAAAACATCATCCACAAGCAATCATTGTCCTTAAAAAGATTTCTAATGCTATATGAACATATGCAGAAAGTGTTTGTATATGTTCCTTATCTAATGCAAATGATCAGGCCTGATTGAACTTTCTAATGCAAAATATGTTAAGTGCCATGAATCCACATGTATGCAAATAATCCTAGTCACGTAAACACTATATGTGTGCACAAACATCCATCCGTATGCAACATCCACATGATAACACATTCAATTTCATCCATAAACAAGTATAAACACTCATGCATATGCAATATGAAAGGTGACTAAGCCGATCTAGTGCCTAATGTGTGTAAATGCATCCACGAGCAACCACTAGCAACCACTTGCAGCCACTTGCAACCATCAATCATAACATGTCTCAAACACGTGTTTACACCCAATTGTTCCTATCTAAAGATATAGTCGAATGATAGAAGCAAGTAAAAACTTTGTGCCCATTAGGCAATGTCAAAACTGGAAATCTATGCCACATATATATTGATTAGGGGAAGAACTCTCTAAGCATCAGCCCTGAAGACTGAAATCAACATCAGACTGACATCCAAAGAATTACTCAACCCAACCAATATATATGTTTCTAGGGAACTAAGCATGATGGACTTCTTTTAGGTCACAAGAAAATCCCTTCCTAAAACCAACCCGTATCCTATAAAACCCAAAAAGTTTAGTCCACCCGACGGACATCCTCAAGCCCCAACATATATTACTAACAGACGAGTCATACTCCCTATGAGGTTCGCAATATAAATAGGATTGAGAATAGGACCGAGAGGATATACACAAAAGATAGCATGTGTAAGCTCTACAGGAAAAGAGGGATCAAGGATATACTCTTAAAAAGAGATATGATGCGCGAATCTAGTCTTCAATCTTCTAAGTCGCATTTCCTTGAGTTTAACTCCATTGTGCTTTGACCGTCTTTAACTACACAATTTCATAGCTTCTTAATTCTTGTTTCCAAAACATGAGTTGGAACCCATTTCACTGTTTCCTCTCATTCCACTTTCACTTATTCTCCCCCTAGTATACTCAGCTCAAACATAACTACATACTCGTGGTTTCATTCAAGCTCTCCAAAATTCACTAGTGAATCTTGGATCTCGTTCACTTACTATCAAGTATTCCACGCAGAAGAACTATCTCTTGGAAATAAATACCAACCATGTTGCCAAATGTACTTACTAAGGTGATTCTCTACAACTCATGCATAAACGACCCATCCGCCTTAGTGGCGAACACTACCCGATCGGATTACAAATTACCAATAAATGTGTCAAGAGATTCTAGGTAACAAATCATGATAGAACCCTAAATGTTACATGCGATGTAATGACCCGCAAATCCGTGCTATCTGAGTTGACTAGATACACCACACGTCCAACCCAAATAACACAGAAATACGACTCATTATTAGAAAGAAGTTAGAGGGTGAGAATAGATAAGATAGAAAACTTAGAATAGAAGAAAAACGAAGATCACAAACTCACAGCGGAACGAATAAAATATATTCTATAATATAATTTTTGAAATACAGATCTGTTCTGTACATATATACATACCATCATCAGAGCACACATAACATTTGATTCAGCGGAAGTAACTCTAAATAACTAATGTTGAAGCTTCCTTCTTCAAGCTCCTCCAAGTGTATCTGTAAAAGCCTGAAACACTTGACTGCCCGTACAAATTTGGGCACCCAAGAGTTTAGGAAAAACAAAACAAACTCTGGGTCAGTCATGGGACTGGTGTGAGTAAACTCCAACCACTTGTTTAACTTTAACAATCCTTTCAAAAGAAAAGATAATAGTAAGACCAGTCCACACATAAACACGGATGGTTTTTACCTTACTATAACCCAAAACACTTTGATATCAAATCCAGTGATATTATGATAATGTCTACATCAAGTAAATAACCAAATAGCAGAACGCTTGCATCTCACGCTCTACATATATATTATAAAATCAAAGACCGCATGGCGCTTATTGGAGATTGGATTTCCAACAGGACAAGGTATGGGACCACCTTCCGACAGTGCATCTCTAGAGGCGAATACACCTGGGTTCAACAAGAACATCTTGCAACCCGGCCCACACATGACCGACCACTCATTTCGCTTGAGTGTATCGAATGTATATCACCAACGGTTGGACTCAAACCACCGTTTCCCGAATGGGCAGAATCGATAGATTTAGAAACAAAAGGATTTTCTCTAGATAGGTGATTATACACCCTAATGGGTGCGACCCACATAGCTATGCTGCCTGCCCGATTTTTGTCCTTTCCCGGTTGTTGAGGCCTGAGGCTACGCATACTTACCATTCATTGATAACACAATCACTTTGAATGCCACATTGTCAGATCCGTAAATCACTAGTTGAGTTTGCACAAATATTCTGGATATTATGCTAAGGGATAAATCCGTTGCAACCATATATATTCATACAGACCAACCCATTTGATCATTGGAAATACTCTGTCAGACATTCGTCCATATACGTTCGTTCTGGGATTGAACGAAACCGAAGGCACTATTTCTATGAATAGAAAAGCCCTTGCACTTCACTCCGTCTTCGATTATCTTCATATAATCTGGTTCGCAACGCTACTGCCAAAACGGAGTGGTTCTTAGGATAATAATCCAACCGGTCTCTCCATATCGACAACGATGGTCAAAACTTCGATAGTCTGTGATTTAACTATCGAATAAAAACAAGTGTTCAATCAACATATCAAACAAATCACTGGGCTTTTTAATTAATATTTCATTAATTAAATCTCTTCTCCCTTTCCTTATCAATATTTGTTACCCAAATATTCTCAATAACCATATTGGCCCTTTTCGCTATTTTTGATTTCGTTTCCTTATCGAATTCTATATATATATCGATATATAGATTTCTAATTTAAAAATATTCTAACTCCTTAAATTCCCGGAAAATTTCGCCATAACCTCCCCTGTATCGGGAGCATCGGAAAATTTCAAATAGCATCCCGGTATCTTCCTCAATCTCAAAAGAAAAAGAAAAAGCCAAGCGGCTTGCCGATACGGCGCATAAAATCTCATATACGAATTAAACATGTACCTTTTTGTCGAGCACTACATTTATAACTTCATATACTTCATCCCATACCTGTCTAACACCTGTTCACCTGTTTTCAATTCAATTCAACACTATCTAATCGTTTGAATTCAGTTTCGCCCATTTATTCTTTAATTCGCCATTTTGCCTATTTCACTTCTTTGTTTGAACATAGCATTTCAAACAAAATATATAACTCGTTCATAACTAAATTGAACTTCGATTTCAATTCTATTTTCCCTTTTTTATTTCGAATATAAATTTTCAAATCGAACTCACTTATTTAAGGCCCAATATTAATTCGAAATCTCATTAACTAATTTCTATTCGAATTAGTTAACTCTATTCAATAAATCAAAAATCTGATTTCTGTTTCAAAAATCAACTCATTACTCCTCTGGAGTTCACATATATTTTATAACTCAAATCTGGATTTTTCTAAATAGAAATTTCGATTTTTATTTGATTAAAATCCTTTAATACCATTAAATAAACCGTTATGGTTTTATAATGGTTCTAGCGCTGTTTTTCTGAAAATTTGATTTTGACATAACTCAAAATCTATACGACGAAATTCAGATTTTTCTCTTTCATTAGAAAGCTATTATCAAACTGGTCCTGACGTTTCTTGTTTCGAAGAATTCCGACTTCAATTGAGTCCTGTATACTCGATTGAAGTTCGAATCGCTATTTCACGAACTGCAGCGCTGCGGCGAGTTCGTTTTAATTATATTTATAAATATAATAACTTTAAACTTCGTTTAAACTGAATTCAACTTCATTTATATATATATATTCATATATATATCAAATTCCATTCGAATCCTTACATTTCAAATTCCATAGTTTTAAATCCTGTATTCAAATCCCATTTGAAATCCTTTATTCGAATTCCATTTCAAATCCCTTATTCGAATTCCATTTCAAATTCTTTATTCGAATTTCATTTCAAATCCTCTATTCGAATTCCCACTTTAATTCAACTCCCTTTTGAATTTCTATATTTGAAATTCATGCTTGAATTTAAATATCCAAACTCCATTTAAATTTCTATTTGAAATTCTAAATGTTTCAAATTCCATTTTCAAAATCCTTTGGATTTCCTATTTTGAAATCCTATTTGAAATTCCATTTCCCATTCTGCTTTGAAATCCTATTTCAAAGTTTATTTCAACTTCTATTTTGAAATCTCATATTCAATTTTCTACTTGAATTTCTGTATTCAATTCCATGTTTAAATTCAACACTTGAATTTCTATTTCAAATCTCAATTCAAATTTCATATTTGAATTCCAATTCAAATCTCTATTCAAATTTCACATTTGAATTCTTCTTTGAAATTCTATATTTCAAATGCTATTTTGAAATTCTACATTGAAATCTCTATTTGAATTTCTTTATTCGAATTCCTTTGAATTCCAATTTTATTTTAATTCCTTGAATTCAAATTCTATTTTTCCTTCTAATCTCGTCTATTCAAATTCTGTTTGAACTTCTATTTGAATTTCTAATATTCAATCTCCCTTTAAAATTCAAATATTTAAACTCCCTTTAAAATTCAAATGTTATACTCAAATTCCATTTGAGTTATATATTTAAAAAATACATTTCTAATCCTATTTTGAAATTTCATTTCAAATCCCAATTTCACGCTTGTATTTCTATTTTTGAATTATCAAATGATAAATCTTTTCACTTCATTTATAACTTCGTTATAAAAGAATTATTTATAAACTCCGTTTAAAAAGAACTACTTGTTTTATTTTTCAAAACAAGTTTATATTTTTATTTCATTTAAAAATTCAAATTCTATTTAAAAATAGAATTTTCCTTTTTAAATCTCCAATATCCTTTTTTCCGATATTTTTAAATATCATTACTTAAGCCCAGTGATAAAACATACAAAGCAACCAATTATTTATTTTTCTAACACATCATATATAACAATATATATGCAACAAATAAACAAACAGATAATATATTTTTGAGGAATCCAGTTGGATTCCTCCAACCTGTTTTCCTGCATCCACAGATGTTAGCACATAAATAATACCCATTCTGCTTCGTGGCAGAATATCGCGGTATAGAAGGTCATCCACTAATCATAGCGTGGGGCGTATAGGGTAATCATCCGCTATGAACTGCGGGCATCCGCTAATGAGACTGCGGGAATCCAACCAATCAATCAACCCAATATATATATATAGCCTAAATAACTAATATATATAAAACAAGCAGAAACATTCAAACAAGCAACAACAATTATTTTTAACGAAATAAAAATAATTCTAAAGGTAAAAGGTGAGTGAGGTTTACTCACCAGGATTTTCCTTTGCTGAATATCCTGTGAAATTCAAATCTTACTGCCTCGAATCGCCTCAAATGAATTTTATCGTGTACCTATGATAATTTTATTTAAATTTACCGGTTAAACATCTATTCATTTAAATGTACTATTAAATGAATAACTAATTTTCCTATATATTTTAATTAACCAAGTTAAACATTAATTTGCATACTCAACTATTAGTCTATGGATTTTATTTCTATACCAATTTATTTCTTTATATAAACTGATTTTATAAATTGATTTTCTTTACATAAATGACAAACTAATTCTCTATTAAATTAATTCTATATTTATGACACACTAATTAATTCTTTAACTAAACTAGACTAACTAAATAAATAAATTATTAACTAAAAATTTTATTAAATTACCTAAATCCATCCTCTTCACTTCAGTCACATTGGCCTTCACGCATCAGCATCCAGGAACTGCCTTCATCGTTACCAGAAATACAGAGACCGACTCCTCCTCCATTGCCAACCAAACATCGACTTCCACTCGCTCATTATCAAGTCATCGCACCTACTCACATCGCGACTACCCCTTTTGTGCTGCATCGCGACCTCCCGAATACCATGTCGAGTTAAACTCGCAAACCCCAAATCCTTCTTGCTGGAATCGAACTCCAGATTTGACATCGCTCTGGAACCCTAAGTTCTTCGTTGCCCTAAATACTTCGAGAGCCACGACATTCCCATCGCGATGATGGTCAAAACCCCCTCTCGCGAGTCCCTAGCTGCCGTCGCCCCATAGGGAATCGCCCGATTCGAACTCGCGGTTCCTGATTCAATTTATTTTTTTCTTACAGAGGATCGATTTTTAATTGGGAAAAAGAATGGAAGGGAAAGACTAGAAATTGTTTTCGGATTTCAGTCTGAAAATATATGAAGGCTCGGTCGATTTATATAAGTGTTAAGGGGGAAACAGGGAGTACAAGTCCATTAAATCCTTGCTTTACTTTGCCGGGAAGAAGGAAGACAATATGTGCTGCTCGAAGAATTAGGCTGCGATGTTATGTTTCAGGGTAGCGAAAATTAAAATGTAGGTCGGCTGATGTTTATTTTGATTTGATTTAAATTAAATAACAAAAATATCTTGTGGTCTCTCAATTCGAAGTCCTGAACTGCTATTCAACCGTAATGACCGATGTTTCCAACGTTATTCACTATTCTGAATTCAATGAAATGGATTATAAAATCTTAATTCGAACGTATATTTAAAATAGCCATATTAAATCATTTTAAATTCAAAATAAATAAATTCTTCATCAATGAATTTCTATTATCATCGTTCATATTCAAATAGAATTCATACCGGTCATCTGAATTGTACTGATTCAGTTTTTAACCTCGATTTCGATTATATTTTATATTTTGATAATTTAATATTTTCGATATTAAATCGAAATCAATATTTAAACCAATTAATATAAAAATTCATTTATATTATCAATTCAATATTTAAAACCATATTAAATATTTAAAATAAACTGTTCAAAAATCTGGGTCGTTACATTCTTTCCCCCTTAAAATAATTTCGTCCTCGAAATTGCTAAGTTAGGAAAAAGGGTACAAATCTATTACTTTTCAAAACTTCTTTATGTTGAAACTCATCTCTTCATATTTCAACAAATTAGCTCCACCCAAAACTTTTGGTCTTCACCCATTTAACTTGTTTAAGTTAAATTTTAATTCCAGAATTCAAATCCTTGGGTTTCTTTTCCAAATCCTTCCGAAGTCACATAAATATATATACATATATTTATTTCTATTTTAAATTCAAAACATTTGAATTTTTCCAAAACAACTTGTTTTCTTTCAAACAAATTTCCATCAAAAACTTTTTCTAAGGTAGCAATTCATCACTTAGAAACTCGGAAACGAACACTGATGATGTCGCGACTATCATCAGAATTATTTCCCAGCCACCAAAGTGAGTTCAGTGCTTTCTTATTTCAAAATCCATCTAAAATGATTTTTATTCAAAAACCCTTCCAAATCAAAGCTATATTATCTTAATATACTTCGCAAATGATTTCAAACCTCCCAGGATTTTAAATTCCAAATTCTGGTTTGAATTTAACTTTAATTCATCTCATTTGTATATTTAATTCCTATACAAATTCTACTTGGTTATAAATAACCATTCTAATTATATAATCTCGTTTGATTATAATGTCAACATCCAACACATCCATATAATAAAAATTCTAGAAAATTATTCTTTCTATATCAAAATAGAAATTTGGGTAAAATTATTTCATTTACCCACTTTAAAACAATATCGTGTCGATTCTTCTGTCCAAGTGTTTACAAACTCCTATCGACGTCGTGGCGTCCCACGATTCGACCAGAATTCATAAACTACTCAACAGACAAGCCAACACAATATAAAATAACTTTTATATCAACTAACAAATACGCTCTCTCATATATATATACTCAACTCATTCTAGGGTACTACTGACCCTATCTCTAATGAGAACATGCCACACAAGCCTAGGTATTCGCTCAACCTAAGCTCTGATACCACTGTAACGACCCACAAATCCGTGCTATCTGAGTTGACTAGATACACCACACGTCCAACCCAAATAACACAGAAATACGACTCATTATTAGAAAGAAGTTAGAGGGTGAGAATAGATAAGATAGAAAACTTAGAATAGAAGAAAAACGAAGATCACAAACTCACAGCGGAACGAATAAAATATATTCTATAATATAATTTTTGAAATACAGATCTGTTCTGTACATATATACATACCATCATCAGAGCACACATAACATTTGATTCAGCGGAAGTAACTCTAAATAACTAATGTTGAAGCTTCCTTCTTCAAGCTCCTCCAAGTGTATCTGTAAAAGCCTGAAACACTTGACTGCCCGTACAAATTTGGGCACCCAAGAGTTTAGGAAAAACAAAACAAAACAAACTCTGGGTCAGTCATGGGACTGGTGTGAGTAAACTCCAACCACTTGTTTAACTTTAACAATCCTTTCAAAAGAAAAGATAATAGTAAGACCAGTCCACACATAAACACGGACGGTTTTTACCTTACTATAACCCAAAACACTTTGATATCAAATCCAGTGATATTATGATAATGTCTACATCAAGTAAATAACCAAATAGCAGAACGCTTGCATCTCACGCTCTACATATATATTATAAAATCAAAGACCGCATGGCGCTTATTGGAGATTGGATTTCCAACAGGACAAGGTATGGGACCACCTTCCGACAGTGCATCTCTAGAGGCGAATACACCTGGGTTCAACAAGAACATCTTGCAACCCGGCCCACACATGACAGACCACTCATTTCGCTTGAGTGTATCGAATGTATATCACCAACGGTTGGACTCAAACCACCGTTTCCCGAATGGGCAGAATCGATAGATTTAGAAACAAAAGGATTTTCTCTAGATAGGTGATTATACACCCTAATGGGTGCGACCCACATAGCTATGCTGCGTGCCCGATTTTTGTCCTTTCCCGGTTGTTGAGGCCTGAGGCTACGCATACTTACCATTCATTGATAACACAATCACTTTGAATGCCATATTGTCAGATCCGTAAATCACTAGTTGAGTTTGCACAAATATTCTGGATATTATGCTAAGGGATAAATCCGTTGCAACCATATATATTCATACAGACCAACCCATTTGATCATTGGAAATACTCTGTCAGACATTCGTCCATATACGTTCGTTCTGGGATTGAACGAAACCGAAGGCACTATTTCTATGAATAGAAAAGCCCTTGCACTTCACTCCGTCTTCGATTATCTTCATATAATCTGGTTCGCAACGCTACTGCCAAAACGGAGTGGTTCTTAGGATAATAATCCAACCGGTCTCTCCATATCGACAACGATGGTCAAAACTTCGATAGTCTGTGATTTAACTATCGAATAAAAACAAGTGTTCAATCAACATATCAAACAAATCACTGGGCTTTTTAATTAATATTTCATTAATTAAATCTCTTCTCCCTTTCCTTATCAATATTTGTTACCCAAATATTCTCAATAACCATATTGGCCCTTTTCGCTATTTTTGATTTCGTTTCCTTATCGAATTCTATATATATATCGATATATAGATTTCTAATTTAAAAATATTCTAACTCCTTAAATTCTCGGAAAATTTCGCCATAACCTCCCCTGTATCAGGAGCATCGGGAAATTTCAAATAGCATCCCGGTATCTTCCTCAATCTCAAAAGAAAAAGAAAAAGCCAAGCGGCTTGCCGATACGGCGCATAAAATCTCATATACGAATTAAACATGTACCTTTTTGTCGAGCACTACATTTATAACTTCATATACTTCATCCCATACCTGTCTAACACCTGTTCACCTGTTTTCAATTCAATTCAACACTATCTAATCGTTTGAATTCAGTTTCGCCCATTTATTCTTTAATTCGCCATTTTGCCTATTTCACTTCTTTGTTTGAACATAGCATTTCAAACAAAATATTTAACTCGTTCATAACTAAATTGAACTTCGATTTCAATTCTATTTTCCCTTTTTTATTTCGAATATAAATTTTCAAATCGAACTCACTTATTTAGGGCCCAATATTAATTCGAAATCTCATTAACTAATTTCTATTCGAATTAGTTAACTCTATTCAATAAATCAAAAATCTGATTTCTGTTTCAAAAATCAACTCATTACTCCTCTGGAGTTCACATATATTTTATAACTCAAATCTGGATTTTTCTAAATAGAAATTTCGATTTTTATTTGATTAAAATCCTTTAATACCATTAAATAAACCGTTATGGTTTTATAATGGTTCTAGCGCTGTTTTTCTGAAAATTTGATTTTGACATAACTCAAAATCTATACGACGAAATTCAGATTTTTCTCTTTCATTAGAAAGCTATTATCAAACTGGTCCTGACGTTTCTTGTTTCGAAGAATTCCGACTTCAATTGAGTCCTGTATACTCGATTGAAGTTCGAATCGCTATTTTACGAACTGCAGCGCTGCGGCGAGTTCGTTTTAATTATATTTATAAATATAATAACTTTAAACTTCGTTTAAACTGAATTCAACTTCATTTTTATATATATATTCATATATATATATCAAATTCCATTCGAATCCTTACATTTCAAATTCCATAGTTTTAAATCCTGTATTCAAATCCCATTTGAAATCCTTTATTCGAATTCCATTTCAAATCCCTTATTCGAATTCCATTTCAAATTCTTTATTCGAATTTCATTTCAAATCCTCTATTCGAATTCCCACTTTAATTCAACTCCTTTTTGAATTTCTATATTTGAAATTCATGCTTGAATTTAAATATCCAAACTCCATTTAAATTTCTATTTGAAATTCTAAATGTTTCAAATTCCATTTTCAAAATCCTTTGGATTTCCTATTTTGAAATCCTATTTGAAATTCCATTTCCCATTCTGCTTTGAAATCCTATTTCAAAGTTTATTTCAACTTCTATTTTGAAATCTCATATTCAATTTTCTACTTGAATTTCTGTATTCAATTCCATGTTCAAATTCAACACTTGAATTTCTATTTCAAATCTCAATTCAAATTTCATATTTGAATTCCAATTCAAATCTCTATTCAAATTTCACATTTGAATTCTTCTTTGAAATTCTATATTTCAAATGCTATTTTGAAATTCTACATTGAAATCTCTATTTGAATTTCTTTATTCGAATTCTTTTGAATTCCAATTTTATTTTCATTCCTTGAATTCAAATTCTATTTTTCCTTCTAATCTCGTCTATTCAAATTCTGTTTGAACTTCTATTTGAATTTCTAATATTCAATCTCCCTTTAAAATTCAAATATTTAAACTCCCTTTAAAATTCAAATGTTATACTCAAATTCCATTTGAGTTATATATTTAAAAAATACATTTCAAATCCTATTTTGAAATTTCATTTCAAATCCCAATTTCACGCTTGTATTTCTATTTTTGAATTATCAAATGATAAATCTTTTCACTTCATTTATAACTTCGTTATAAAAGAATTATTTATAAACTCCGTTTAAAAAGAACTACTTGTTTTATTTTTCAAAACAAGTTTATATTTTTATTTCAATTAAAAATTCAAATTCTATTTAAAAATAGAATTTTCCTTTTTAAATCTCCAATATCCTTTTTTCCGATATTTTTAAATATCATTACTTAAGCCCAGTGATAAAACATACAAAGCAACCAATTATTTATTTTTCTAACACATCATATATAACAATATATATGCAACAAATAAACAAACAGATAATATATTTTTGAGGAATCCAGTTGGATTCCTCCAACCTGTTTTCCTGCATCCACAGATGTTAGCACATAAATAATACCCATTCTGCTTCGTGGCAGAATATCGCGGTATAGAAGGTCATCCACTAATCATAGCGTGGGGCGTATAGGGTAATCATCCGCTATGAACTGCGGGCATCCGCTAATGAGACTGCGGGAATCCAACCAATCAATCAACCCAATATATATATATATATAGCCTAAATAACTAATATATATAAAACAAGCAGAAACATTCAAACAAGCAACAACAATTATTTTTAATGAAATAAAAATAATTCTAAAGGTAAAAGGTGAGTGAGGTTTACTCACCAGGATTTTCCTTTGCTGAATATCCTGTGAAATTCAAATCTTACTGCCTCGAATCGCCTCAAATGAATTTTATCGTGTACCTATGATAATTTTATTTAAATTTACCGGTTAAACATCTATTCATTTAAATGTACTATTAAATGAATAACTAATTTTCCTATATATTTTAATTAACCAAGTTAAACATTAATTTGCATACTCAACTATTAGTCTATGGATTTTATTTCTATACCAATTTATTTCTTTATATAAACTGATTTTATAAATTGATTTTCTTTACATAAATGACAAACTAATTCTCTATTAAATTAATTCTATATTTATGACACACTAATTAATTCTTTAACTAAACTAGACTAACTAAATAAATAAATTATTAACTAAAATTTTTATTAAATTACCTAAATCCATCCTCTTCACTTCAGTCACATTGGCCTTCACGCATCAGCATCCAGGAACTGCCTTCATCGTTACCAGAAATACAGAGACCGACTCCTCCTCCATTGCCAACCAAACATCGACTTCCACTCGCTCATTATCAAGTCATCGCACCTACTCACATCGCGACTACCCCTTTTGTGCTGCATCGCGACCTCCCGAATACCATGTCGAGTTAAACTCGCAAACCCCAAATCCTTCTTGCTGGAATCGAACTCCAGATTTGACATCGCTCTAGAACCCTAAGTTCTTCGTTGCCCTAAATACTTCGAGAGCCACGACATTCCCATCGCGATGATGGTCAAAACCCCCTCTCGCGAGTCCCTAGCTGCCGTCGCCCCATAGGGAATCGCCCGATTCGAACTCGCGGTTCCTGATTCAATTTATTTTTTTCTTACAGAGGATCGATTTTTAATTGGGAAAAAGAATGGAAGGGAAAGACTAGAAATTGTTTTCGGATTTCAGTCTGAAAATATATGAAGGCTCGGTCGATTTATATAAGTGTTAAGGGGGAAACAGGGAGTACAAGTCCATTAAATCCTTGCTTTACTTTGCCGGGAAGAAGGAAGACAATATGTGCTGCTCGAAGAATTAGGCTGCGATGTTATGTTTCAGGGTAGCGAAAATTAAAATGTAGGTCGGCTGATGTTTATTTTGATTTGATTTAAATTAAATAACAAAAATATCTTGTGGTCTCTCAATTCGAAGTCCTGAACTGCTATTCAACCGTAATGACCGATGTTTCCAACGTTATTCACTATTCTGAATTCAATGAAATGGATTATAAAATCTTAATTCGAACGTATATTTAAAATAGCCATATTAAATCATTTTAAATTCAAAATAAATAAATTCTTCATCAATGAATTTCTATTATCATCGTTCATATTCAAATAGAATTCATACCGGTCATCTGAATTGTACTGATTCAGTTTTTAACCTCGATTTCGATTATATTTTATATTTTGATAATTTAATATTTTCGATATTAAATCGAAATCAATATTTAAACCAATTAATATAAAAATTCATTTATATTATCAATTCAATATTTAAAACCATATTAAATATTTAAAATAAACTGTTCAAAAATCTGGGTCGTTACATGCGACTTCGAGGGTATTACCGAGGCAAGTCAAGAGTCTAACTACCCTCTTTTCAAAACCGAGAATGTCACCTCACTGGATAACCACTCCATCGCTAGAATCAACCCATAGTCCAAAACGTAAACATTACTTCTAGACTCAACACTTAGCATAGACATTCTCAAATCCAAACAAGTCATAAATAAATGAGCCGATTCCCCGACAGGATTTAAGACAAAAATGGGATTCTCTACTAAGCTAGTACTAAGGTGTAGAGACTCAACTATCGAAGCAGAATTAAAAGGATGCGATGTACAAAAACAAAGTTCTAGTGGGATGATAGAAAAGAAAAGCCAAACTTTTCAACCGAAACGTTACCACCTCTCTTAGGTATGCTAGTAGTGAGAGCATACAATTGCCATCTCGACGATCTTGTCCCTTGCCCTTGTCCTATAATACTTAACTATATGTCCCTCCTCACTAAAGACACTCTCTCTTGTCATGGGTTCTACTATTCTTTCACTTTGGCCTCTTTCCTTTCACCTTTTTCCTCCTTCGTGGATTAAGCCATAACAACTAGTTTCTTGTTCTTACTATCCTTGTATAGTTTGTTGACAAGTCCCTCGAAGCTGTCTCCAACGCACGGCAATTCTACACAGCTTGAAATACGATTAGTCGCAAGTAAAACTACTGCGGCTACAGATGGAGGTTGGGCACTTCTTTGCCCTTTGACATATGTCGGATGCCTACGAAACTATGGTGAAAAGAGAGAGAAGAGATTTCAAGAGAGAATCAAAAGATAGTGCATATGGCTTTGGGGAATATGCCTTTTAATCAAAACAAAGTTTTCTTGAAAATTTTCTTCTTTGTAAATGTTTTAAAAACTAGTTTCAGAAGATTTTTGAAAACTTTTGCCCAGTCTGGTAACTTTCTGCTCTGATACCAAATGTAACACCCCACATCCGTTAAGGTCACTCACAAAGGGAATGCCTTAACTTCAATGGAGCATTATGGGTACTGGAACAGAAATATTACAAAACAAACATATATAAAACAGCGGAAAGTAAAGTGGAAGTATTTCAAATCATTTATTAAATATGAGTGTTTACAAGAAAAGCCCATCAACTTCCAATACCCAATTACATAGTTAAAATATCTGTCTTGCTCAAAACAAAGAAGCATAAAAATAAGTTATAGTATTCCCCAATAAAGCAAAGCAAGCCATAGCCAAAAAAAATCCAAGCCTTGCATGAAAGAGACTTGGAGCTTGATAAGGTCCGAGCTAAGCTGTATTCCCACCCTGCGAACCTAAGGGGGAAACGGAAGAGAAAGAGGCGAAACAAAACGGGTCAGTCATAAAGACTGAGTAAGTCCTAGTGACTTTCGGCATAAAAATAGGTAAAGATAATATGTCATGAGTAAACTGAAAGTAAACATAAGCATGATGACAAGATAAGAAACAGGCAAGATAACTAAGGATAACATGATGTGATTTTTGTCAAGTAACATCGCAAGGTTCCCATTCAAGATAAACTAAGTATAATTTCGTAAGATTCCTATCAAGCATATCAGGATTCCTCTGCTTCGCCATTAAAATATTTCTATGAGATCTACTTGCTCTGCACCACCTAACTAGCATCTTTACAAGTGTCTTACATGGAATGTTTCGTATTCCTACTAGTACTCCAACTAGTGTCCCCTGTAACAGGGATCCTTACCCCCTACTAGTGTCCCAACTAGTAGCCTGTGTTATATAATAAGGTGATCCCACCCACTACTTAGAATTCATAATATTAGTCTTATGTACCCCTAGCTGACTACATAGGTGCCGTCTACCCCTATCTCCACTAGGTGTACCCACCAACCCCATGCGATCGGCTCCCTAACTCGTAGATACCCATGCTGGCCCCACATTGGGGTGCATCACTCCCCAAAGTGGCAACCCGATACAACTTGAGGATGCACGGCTTATACCTACACGATGCAACAACGTCTTACCTACCAGCCCGGGTCCACACACGCATATGAAACCCGTTGGACTTGCGTTGCCACCGCTAACCCGTTTTGACCTCTTACAATCAAACCCAGTATGCGTGTCCCGTCCTCGACATGGGTCGAGCTCACAAAGATACGTAATGGGCTACTGGTCTGAAAAGGGTCCCCCGACGCAAGCTTCCCTCCTATGCTTGGTCCCCTCTAGTAATCCTTACTTAACCCCTTCTTATTCATGTCCACTTACATGCTTAAATTTTGGTTAAGTATACACCAGTTATGTCTTACATGCTACCCATATACCCCACTTAACCCCTACATCGTCCTCATGTCTTAATACATGCTTTATCTTGGTTAAGTGCTTATAGGTTATATTTTACATGTCGTTCATATTACCCCCAACGTCTGGGTTTAACCAAGCGCCTTGGCTTTATCTGCCATTAGACCCTATGTCTATCCATTAACTATGCGCTTGTGCTACCTCATCAGTCTTATCATTTAACTTGGTTATTTCCATTTATACCAACCTTCAACTTGCTTATTAATTCAATTCTTAACTTGAACTATACTAAGTCCATTAATAAGCCCACAACATGTTATTCCTATGATTCATACATTAACCCTTGTTATGGTACAATAACATGTTCTTATTCAATCTTTACAACCAAGTACCCCTTAACTTACAAACACACTGGAGAGAGAGAGGATAATTCCCTAAATACCAACCCCGAAGACCGGAATCAACATCAGATTGATACTCAGAGGGTTATCCAGCCTAACCAATGTTTTGTTCCTTTTTATAATATAACTTATGTCGCCTTCACTTGTAAATTCATTCTTGTCTTTACATATTGCTTAATCTACAATGAAGCACATCTTTCCTTATTACATAAGTTATCTCATCTTATCTATTGTTCCGCCTAACTTACTTTATTCCATAAGTTATCATTCCCACTTAGGCATTAATTAAGATTTACTTAACTCAACCATTCATGTCATAACAGTTAAGTGTCATTAGTCTGGTCATATTACTTAACCCACCCATTCATACTATATTGGTTAAGTGTCCTTAGTTTACTTAACCCCACCCACTGGTCTAATTACCATGTTATGTTGGTTAAGTATTACTATCCGTATTTCCACATGTCACCCACTTAACCCCCATGTCCCACCACATGTTTGTCTGGTTAAGTCTTTCTTAATTCATTAAGGTCGTAACCTTATAAAGACCTCTCACATTAGACTGACATTTATGGCAGCTGGATTCGCCGGGCGGGTCCGGGCAGTCTTACACCATAAAAGAGTCTAACCTCGTGTCTTTACAACTGTTACGTTTTTAATTTGGGCCTAGGACCTCTCACATTGGGCTACCATTTGTGACTACTGGATTTGCCGGGCGGGTCCGGGCAGTTTTACATCACAAATGAGTCCAACCTCGTGTCCTAAGCATTGATTATCACTTATAATCCTTTACCCCAGTCTTAATAATTTCCCTATTCAAATTATTAATTAATTCCTAATTTAACGATGTCCATAATTGACTCAATTATGTTCATCAACTAATGGTATGCAAAATCATACCAATTTTATCACAATTTATCTTATGCCATTAAAGACAGCTTATCTCAATTTATATTTATCCCTCCTTTAAGGCTATTACATGCCAACTACCCAAAACCCACTTAGGCGTGTTCATATTAGCCCTTTTTCAAGACATAAATTATCATATGTGTTTCAACTACAAATCTCACATAATTAACATATGCCCAAGTTCTAGATTACATATCAGTTTTACATATGCCCAATTCATACTAAATCTACATATGTTCAATTCATGCCTGTTTACATGTATGCCAAATTTATATATGCCTAATCTTAGACAATTTACATATATACCAAGTTTCATGCCTTTTTATACATATATCAAGATTCATAATTTACATGTTTACAAAGCTATGCCCAATTCACATAGATCAATTTTTAGCCAAATATATGTATCAATATTCTTGCCATATTTTACATAGGTCAAGTTTCATACCAACTACATGTATTCCATGTTTACCCCAATTTACCCAAGCTAGCAAAACTTTAATTATAATGATAATACCCAAATTCAAATTTCGTGTTAATGACAATAATACCCAAGTATCCAGTTTTCATATTATGCCTTCAATTCTACCAAACACATATATCCAACAAGGCAATATCCCAATATTTCCCCTGTATTCAATCGCACGCAAATCGCAGTTTAGGCCTAGGTCCGAAATAGACCAAGGTTCATCAAAAGAAAACAAATAGAGGAAAGGTAGAATTTTGCACCAAAATAAGATCGGAGAGAAAACATCATCACAGGCATATTAAGATTACAACAGGCTTAATAGATCATGAACTAGACATGAGAATGAAAATAGAAAAGTTTCCAAGATCCAAGAAGAAACAAGAATAGATCTGGATCGATAAACATACTTAATCCAATTCCACTTTAATTCACGGCCACATTATAATTAAATATTTAAATCAGAAAGCAACTAGAACTTATAGAGCATGGCTAGCAAATTAAGAACTGAAATTGTCGTAGAACGTTGCAGCGTCATTGATTTATTCTCTTGAATTTGTTGTAGAAGCATTGATCTTTGTTTTGAATCAAGTTTGAACGCTTAAGCTTAAATTTGGAGGCGGCGGCCATGGCTCAAGAGGGATTTTAGCAGCATTTTGGCGTCATATGAATTTGTGTGAGTTAGGCTAGGTCTAGGTGTTATTTTATAGGTGTAGCAATTCATTTCAGCAATCGGATTAACCCTAAAACTGATCCGGACCATCAAAACTCGTCCCGGGCCTCAAAAATGGGTTCTGGGCCACCCCAGGCCGACCAGGTCGACCTGTACAGAGGGGGAGCCGACAATACAGTCGACACGGGGGGGGGGGGGGGGGCAGGTCGACTTGGGTGTCGACACGACAGTCGACACGGGTAGTCTGCCAGAAAGTCTGCTGAAATCTTGTTTTGGCCATATCTTGGTCATACGGACTCCGATTTTCGAAAACTCGGACTCTATTTCGCGTATTTTTCCGAGTGGAACGCAATGGCGCAACCCATTTCCCTTAATTCTGATTTTAAAATTTAATTCTGCCTTGATTTCTTGTTTTAACGGGTTGTTAAAATTCGGGTTGTTACAATATTTTTCTGATCAATTCTACTACAGTATAAGTTTTGCCAAGAGCTTTTGAATTGTAGACTAGTGATGAGAAGTGTCCATACATCTCTTTTATATCTTCGTCTCTTTGCATGAAGAAATTTTCGTATTCATTGCTGAGTAGAGCGAGACGAGATTCCTTCACTTGAGATGTTCCTTCGTGTGTGACCTCCAACGTATGCCATATTTCCTGCGCAGTTTCACAATGAGAAATTCAATTACATTCAGTTTTATCAAGAGCACAAATTAAAGCATTTATTGCTTTGGCATTAGTTGAAAATAATTTTTTTATCATTAGCATCCCACATGTCTTTTGATTTCAACATTATTAACAATAACTGTGGGAGAGTTTCGATAATATCCCACACATCATAATTGACTGAACTCGATAAATTTTCATCCTAGCTTTCCAGTAAGCATAATCAGTTCCATTAAATATTGGTGGCCTAGCTATGGACTGACCCTCAGAAAAGGCATTATTAGACAAATTCATGACTCTAGAGTTAAAATAAAATAAAAAATACCTTCTTCGATACCACTTGGCATCTCTATTTACGAGGAATTTTAACCACACTGGTGGCCACCAAAGATACCTCAGACACTGGTTTCTAGTCCTGCCTCTCGACACGGACAACCACCCACGGGCAAGTAGGGGCAAGAGTTAATACTTCACCACATGATCATAGAGCGAGAACCCCTTATCATGTTGTTACCTTATACCAGCTCTAATACCACTTGTTGGATCTAAATTAACCCTAGAGGGGGGATGAATAGGGTTTATCGCAGATTTTTGCTGAGTAATTAAATAATATCAACACGAATAATAATCAGAGTAAATGCGGAAATTAAATAACACATAGATATATCTAGCTTCTGCAAAACCCTGCCTACCACTGCATTCCCCAAGGATTCCATTAGGTAATAGTTAATAATTACAATGCTTACAACACACATAAACTCGCGATAATTCCTAGCCTCTTTGTCCTAACCTTACGCTCAAAACTTATCCCCAATTTCTACTAGGAGCTACATATAAAGGCCTCACAATCTTGCTCTAGTTGCACTAATCCTACGCTCAAAACCCTGCACTGGTTTCTATCCCCGAAACCAGATTTCCCTGAATTACAACTCCGTAATTCATCTCCTTAGTTTTACAGTTAAACTGGAAAACTCGATTATAAATTGAAAACTAAATAACAAACAATTAAAACAGAAACCCTAGTTTTGATTAAAAAACCCTTTAAGAAATTAGACCCTAGTTTTAATTAAAAAACCATTTAAGAGATTAAACCCTGGCCCTTAAAACAATTAGGCCGACCACTTTGCTTCATACTATCTTCATTTATGCCCGATCTCTTTAGTTTCTCTAGTGGAAAAAAATGGCGATTGGCGATAGGTAATCTAGGATTTCTAATCCTCAAATTAGGTTGCTGCTCTTCTATTCTTTGATTTGTTTCAATATCCAGTGGCAATCTCTACTTTAATTGAGTTGAAGAAGGTTGATTTCGATCCAACTAATTTCGTTTTTCAAGTACGAAATTTTAACTCGAATTTTGCTTTTTATTTTACTTGATCATGGATGGATTGAAAGTCGATGATGATTGGGTTATTTATAATATTAAAAATCCTAAATATTTTCTCTGTTTTCGATAATGACTTGGTATGGTATTGTGTGAATTTTGATTGGTGATTTGAACTTGTATTTCTGAAAATTCTTCGCTTTAAATTTTGCCGTATATAATTTTATCTCTGAAAAATCCTGGTATTGAAATAGCTTGAATGATTTATTGATGAACTGTCCCTTTGAAAGAATCTAGATATTATCTTTTTTTTCCTTTTTAAAGCAATTGCCAAGAATGAATTGCTGACAGTTGAATTGATTGTTTTCTTGCCAAACATTTCTTACTGCAAACTGGACACATTTGAACAATTGCTTGATTGATTAATCATGCCGAGTTTGTCTATGTCGATTTCAAAAAATAATATCAAATTTGTCCCATATGCAAATCCTTTAACATATGCATTTGTTTCTCAGTGATTTCTGGAAATGATAAAAAACTTTCCTAAAGATTTCTCCATTATAAAATCAAGAAACTAGAATCTTCCCCAATATGATTTGATAATTTCTGGAAACAAGCAATACTTGAATTGCCATTTTTGATTGAGCAGTCTTTATGGCTTTTGCTTGAAATCTTCTTGACAAAAACTATTTCATACTTTGTATTGTTGAATCATGTTTTAGATCCACCACTTGTACATGCTTGTACATTCATGCATGTTTCTTCCAGACTTGAAATAGAAAACAAGTTGGATTGCACCATGTTTGGCTTGATGCATTTGAACTTGAACTAGTGAATTTCTTGTCCACTTAAAAAGCTGCTCCATATATATTATTGCGCTGAACTTTGTTTTGCACCCTGTCCTCACTTGAATGTACATGAATCATGTAACATGCATATTCTGCTATCACCATTGTAGCTGTGTACACCATGTCATGTATGCACCAATCTTTGTTTATGCATGATCAGCATGCTGTGCAGCCATTCTCAACTTGTCTTCATTGATTTTCACCTCCTGTATACATGCTTGGAGTTGTCCACATGTACACAATTTTACATATACATGCTGCTCTTGCAAAATTGTGAAGACTGCCTTGTTTATACTAAAACATGCTTGTGTGCTGCACCAATGCCTTGTGCACACTTGAACACCGTGTTGTGTATCCATGCTTCACTTTTGACAATGCTGTGTTATTTCATTTGACCCATCCAGTATATGTTGGTTGACCTGAATGTTGTACCTTTGAGTACTTTTGATCTTCGCATGCTTTACTGAACCAACTTTGTCACATTGACATGATGTGACACTTGATTATATTTTTCTACCATGAAAATGAGCCATTCTTGCTTTTGCCATTCAATTTGGTGCTGACATGAAAAATATGAATTGGCTTGTACTTGGGTTCGACTGGCTAGAATAGAATTTGCATGGCTTGACAACTTTGTGTATGTGTTGACTGATATGTAGACCATATATGTGTACTGAGTCGAGATGGTCCACGTGGCTACTCCTCAGATGCACACTAGATTAGCGAGGAAGTGGACACAAGTATATATATATACACACGTGTGTATATGCAGCCATCCAAAAACATTTTCTTGTCGCTGCATTGATATATATATATATATATGATGTTTGCCTTATGGTATTTATGGTGTTTCACTATGAACATCACAAGCTGTCTTGACAAAGATGAATCAGATCAAGTCATGAAAAATGATGAGAAACACACCAAAAAACCGAGGCAAATAAAACTTTTAAAATTAAAAATAATATCTGCTAGAATATGAAATTATTTATGTTCCAGATACTGTGTGTGTTTCTGTATATGACAGGTATGCAGATGGTGACTGATAGCTGGACTGGATCTGGAGCACATGAAGACAAGTATACATGTCAGTGTCTGTGAGTATGTAAATGACTGAAAAAGTGAATATGTACTGAGTGATGAGTGATATAGTGAGGAACAAATGTACTGAATGAGAAAATTGTATTGATATTTGTAATAAACAAATTGATTGAAATAAAATATTATTTTATTGTGTTCAAACAAATTTGTCTATCATATTCAAATTAATTTAGTAGTAAAATTCCATGTAAAATATTATAACTGGGAATATACAATAGTGGAGTTAGAATGTTGTACTATTTCAGATGTAGAAATAAAATATTTAATTTAATAAATATACTATGAATATATTTGATTGTGTGTAATAGTATGTTATTCAATAAATATTTATTTTTGTGAAATGAAATATAAAATAGTGCAGTTACAAACACATTTAAATAATATTATATATTTGTTATCATAAAACAAAAATCATACAACACATTGTTGTGTCCAACTAAAATAGTTCAGGAGTTCTCACATTGATTTTTGATCGTTATAATAACAAACACTTATGGATTAAATTAATCGTAGGTTTAATTTAACCCAAAATTCCACCGAGCTCCAAATCCATCCCAATCAGTTGTTGTGAAGCTCTCGACTGCGTGATTCCAATAGATACAGTTTCATCCGATTCTGATTTCATACGAGCAAGTTATAATCATGCGAACATTGATACATTTTTTTAGAGTTGTGTGTATATATATATATATATATATATATATATATATGATAAATAATCTAGTCGACAAACCCAACCAGTAGCATAATAGAGTAGTCTAGGACAAAAGAAGTCCTGTAAGTCTTCCAAAAAAACTACATACAACAGAACTGTAATAACCCGGAAATTCTGAACCAGTTTAAAATTTTTATTTTGGCAATTTTAGGGAATTTTGAATATTTAAAATGGATTATTTTAAATAATATCGACGATAAATTTATTTTGAATATAATTCGAACGTATATATTTATACGTGTCGTCGTTAGAATATAAATAATTATATATAATTATAAAAGGAATTGAAAATGGCGCGGTAGTTCGATAATTCGATTTCAAACTTCAATTGAACATACCAGGTGCAAAACAATCCGGATTTTAGTGAAACCAAAAACATTAGGATCTAATTGATAATTTCTTTCCAACGAATCTGAAAAATCAAAATTTCATAGCGGGAATCAAAAGATATGTCCAGTTGAAAATTCTGAATAGTCGCTATGGAATTCAGGCCCTTAAAAATGAGAATTTTGCAAGCGACCTCGGATTTCGACGAAACCACTTTTGTTGGGTTCGTGATGTCAAATTATTGTTAGATTCTAAATTTCATAATTTTTCGAATCAATATGTGAGCGTGTCAAAGGAAAACGCGTTTGACTAGTTTCAGTTGATTTTAATCGACTGGAAAATGGCCATTTTTCCAACGGTCTCAGAATTCGAGGAAACTAGTTTTGTTAGGACCGTATCGTCAATACGAAGCTAGAAAATATTTTTCGGGAATTTTTCGAGTTAGTATGTGACCCCGGTAAATTGAAATGCGCGTTCAAATTCAATATATAGTGTTATATGTTAATTTTAACGGAAACAGATCGAAACAGCCGAATCAGCTTACGATACATATCCCATTGGGTTCGGAATGGGGGTAATTAGCTATGGACGACAGGCGGTGGGCCTCGTTTCAAGGTCGAAATAAAAAGTCAACTTTTTGGTAAATAAAATAATTAAATAAATTAAAAACAAATAACTCCCCTCCCCTTAAATCACGATCCCCCCCCCACGTTCAAAAGCAAATTCAAAAAAAAAGAGCGGAATGCGACGGAGCCCTAATCCGCCAGCCCCGACGAGCGCACCCCTTCTCCGACCGCCCTCCCCCTTCCCACCGCCTCTCTCCTCCTTCCCCTAGCCTCGCGCCAGTCTCTCTCCACCCTCCAGCTCCGATTTGCAGACCCCCCTAAACCCGAAGACAACCCCACAGCCACAACACCGAGCCGCGAGCCCTAGACCCCCCTCCTGCATCGACATCGACCGCCCTCCCCCTACTGCTTCTCCTTCCTTCGCTTCTACAACACCTCGCAGCAGCCCCCTTCGATGGTGAACGTTTCCCCCTTCCTTCCTATTTCTATGTAAGCTTCTTTTATTTATTTACATTTATTTTATATATTTTTAGACAAAAGAAATGGTTTTTGATATAAAAGAAATGGTTTTTGATATAAAATAAATGGTTTTTAATATAAAAGAAATGGTTTTTAATATAAAAAGAAATGATTTTTAATGTTAAAAAGACTTGAATTCTTTTCATATGAAAATTTTGATCTTTATTTTTATGGAGGAGACGATTTTGTTTATGAAAGGTTAAGATTTTCACTTATATAAAAATATGATTTTTATATTTTTAAAGTATTAAAAATATAAACTTTACTATATAGAAGATGTAAAAACATGATTTTTGTTTATGAAGAGAATTAAAAATATAATTTTTACATGATAGGAATATTAGCAATGTCATATTTATTTTTATAAAGGCGAAATCTTTATTTTTATAAAGGCGAAATCTTTATTTTTGAAATGGAATTTTTATCTATATGACATCGTAATAAAAATTTGATTTTTATATATTGAATAGCGAAGTAAAAATTCGATTTTTATATATTGAATAGCGAAGTAAAATTCAATTTTTACATATGTAGTGGCTACAGCAACGAAGGTGACAAAAATGCGATAAAGATGAAGATTTCTGTCAAAGAAGAGTCAAGATGATTGGATAGCTATTGGTGAGAATTTCTCACCTTTCAATTTCATTTTCTAGTTATATATATACTAGGATGCAGACGGTGTTTAGTAGCACCCGACACACGTCATCCACAGACCATGGATGGCTTGTTTGTTAAATTGTTTGATTGCAAAAAAATTAGTTAGATTATTTGATTGAAATTGAATTGTTTGGTGAAATGAATTGATTTGATTGATGTGTGAATGGCGTGGGCCTTCACTAGACCGGGGATAAGGCTAGGCCTCGTCCCGTTTCTAGTATCGTGTCGTTATGCCGCCGAAATTTTCTAAAATATGTTAGAAAAATAAAAATATCATTTTTATTGTGTAAATGAACTGAATAGAAATTCATGTGTTAAAATAAAATATTTATTGTTAAAAATATAATTTTTAACGTGAAAGTGAGTAAATAAATATTTATAAACAAATCGGCTGATTTGTTTATATACACTGATTTCACTGACATTGATTGGGTCGATAAATTTTACACATCGCCCAACTGCACAAATAAAACCTGTGTTTGTTGATTTGAAACCCCACACGGGTGTTGGGATGAAATATGAAGTTCACTCATCCTGATTGATTAAATATGTTGATCGATTGATTGACAGGCTGTTATAAGCGTTAGATATCTATATTTGATGCTTATGCAGTGTAGTGCACTTTGGTTGATGGTTGATTATTTTTCAATGCTATTATATACATGTGTTGTATGAAAATCCATATAATTAATTTTATATGGTGATTGATTGGGCCTCATTCCAATTTAGAAGATAAAGAATATTATAAAGTAAAGGTTCATGTGTTGACTGTACTCATTCGTGAGGTTAGTCATGTGTTGAACGTAATATTTTAACAATAAATTTTATATCTTTATCACTATAATATAAAGGTTCATGTGTTGACTGTACTCATTCGTGAGGTTAGTCATGTGTTGAACGTAATATTTTAACAATAAATTTTATATCTTTATCACTATAATATAAAGGTTCATGTGTTGACTGTACTCATCCGTTGAGATTAGTCATGTGTTGAACGAAATATTTTAATAATAAAATTTACATCTTTATCAATATAATATAAAAGTTCATGTATTGACTGTACTCATTCATTGAGATTAGTCATGTGTTGAACGAAATATTTGAAACGAAATATTTGAAAACGAAATATTGGAAAAGGAAATATTTGAAATAGAATATTTTGATAATAAGAAATATTAGAAATAGAATATTTGAAAATAGAAATATATGAAGCCGTGTTGATTAGATTGACGCCATTTTGACGTGAACGATATTTATATCGATTTTATTCATTTTAAAATGAATATTGAAAAGTGATTTCAAAATCGAATATTTTGAAATGAAATTTGAATTGAATCGAATATTTTGAAATGGAATTTGAATTGAATCGAATATTTTGAAATGAAATTTGAATTGAATCGAATATTTTGAAATGAAATTTGAATCGAAACGAATAGAAAACCAATTTGAAATGAATTAAATAGAAAACGATTTCGAAATGAATTGAATATAAAACGATTTCGAAATGAATTGAATATAAAGCGATTTCGAAATGAATTGAATATAAAACAATTTCGAAATGAATTGAATAGAAAACGATTTCAAAATGAATTAAATAGAAAACGATTTCGAAATGAATTGAATATAAAACAATTTCGAATTGAATAGGAAACGAATTTGATTTCAATTGAATATATAACGAATTTGATTTCAATTGAATATATAACGAATTTGATTTGAGTTGAATTTGAATTGAATAAATAACGAATTCGGATTGAATTGAATAGATAACGAATTTGAATAGAAAATGAATTGAATTCAAATTGAATTGAAAACGAATTGAAATAGAAGTAAAATCAATTTGAAAGGAATTCAAATTGAATCGAAATTTGAATTGAATTCAAATGAATTTTAAAACGAATTTATAGGGAAAAATTCAATTTTGATTTGATTTGGAAATAGAAGTTGAAATGTTTTTGAAACGAATTCAAAACTATTTATATAATTCATTTTAAATAGAAATCGACGAAATATATATTATATATATAATATAAATAATATAATGGCCTGAATAGAACGCGCCGCGCCGCGGCAGTTCGTGAATTTCGACCATTTATTTCAAACAGACATTACGGGAGATCCGACCGTCGGATTCTCCTAAAACCGGAACCGTTGGGTTCGTATCGAAAAGAGCTTTCTAACGAATATTAGAAATTCAAAATCTAACGGTTGGATTTAGAGATACATCCAAATCAAATTCGAAAAAGGTCGCTGTAAGTGTAGTTCGATGGCCGTTGATGGAAATCGACTGTACGGGCCTTGATAAAATTATTAAAAATATCAATAATTTGTGTAAAATCATAAGAAATGATTTGGGAAAATTTGGGATGAAACACTCCATATTTGAAAAGATAAAAATAGATTTTTATCGAAATGAACTAGTTTGAACTCAATTTAAAACCCGATTTTTTTTTAAATAAATAAATTAGATTTAAAAAGGGGTTTTAAATAATCGGAATTCCTAATATATTTGAATTAAATTGAACAAGAATTGATTTGTGGGTTTGTTGTGAACTGTGTTTTAAATAACACTAGTTCTTTAACCCGATAATAAATAGAATGTGATTTGGGTTTGTCGTGAACTATGTTTTAAATAACACCTAGTTCTTTAACCCAGTAAAAGGAGCTTTAATGAATCTGCAATTAAATTGAAATGTGAATTGATAATTTAAATTATCAAATTTAGAAATTGAGCGAGGATGGAGTATCACCAGTTTTGCTCCAAAGCGATAGTTAAATCTTTAATTAGACTTGAACGTGAAATGGTAATTAATTTTACCGATAACACCATGGTATTAGATATGGAGTATTACCAGTTTTGCTTGATGGGATGAATAGGTTGGGATTGGGAAATAAAAAAAATAATTACTTCGGTGTGGTTCGCTAATCTCGACTAGTTTGGGAAAACCATAATTTGGTTTGAAACGACATCCAAAGGAAGATTAAAGGATAAATTTTAAAGAATTTATCTTGGATAAAATTAATGGGAACCTTTCCCTAAGAATATGGATTGGAATGAGGCGTATGTTGTGTTTGTGTAACATTCGTTTTAATATACGCGGGTTGTTCGGAAAGGCCGGGTTTACACCCATTCTGAAAAACCGATTCGACGATATGTCGAAGATTAAGACGGTGGTTGAAGACCGGAAGTCTTCACATCGTTTGGATAATTACTGACGATCCTGATTGGGCTGTACACCCAAGAGGATGGAAATAGTTGGTGGTCGTCCAGACGTACTTGGAGACGGATGGATATGCGAGGAAAGTGCCTCCGGTTTCGTTCAGACCCAGAACGGACTTGTAAATGGATTGTGTGTCTGACATTGGATTTTATTATGTGTTGATTGATTTCTGTTAAATATATATCTGTTTGGCGGCGGAGAATTTATTCTCTTGCTTAATGCCTTTCTCTAAGACGTACGAGCTTAGAGGTTATATATTGATTGATATCAATCTCATGGCATGAATTGCCTGTGTGGCACGCTGAGTTGCATTGATCAAGGCTTCTGTTGAAAAGCAGAGTCTTGTGGTTGATGATCAAAGCACGGCCTTTGTGGCGTAGCTTTGTGTATAACGTGAATTCGCGAGCCTCACACCTCGTTATGAGTTAAAAACGGGATGCGGACTGCAGGGAGAGCACGACGTTTCTTTCTAGCTTTGGTGGTGTCAGTGACTTACCAGCCCTGACATTTATATACTTTTCACCTATGTGGTTGTTGGAATGCGAGGCGCCTCGATTATAGGTCTGTAAGGACCGAGAAACGTGTGTTCAGGAATTGCCAATCCTCTAACGTAAGTGAGGACCGGCCCTGAAGATCCAGGGGTTGCCCAGAGTGCGTAGCCCTGGGACATTTGCTAGAGTGTCTCGAACGCGGAGAGGAGCTTTCCCCTTGCCTCGACTCATGACGGAAATCCAATTTCCAATACGTGTATTTCGGCTTTATTTGTAGAGCCTAGTATGGCGACATAGTGGGATGGGGCACTCATGCCGTCTATGATTTATATTTATGATTGAAATGTTTTGACACTATACACTTATTATAGTATCAAATGATTTGTTTTAAACGTACCAAGCATGTTTGGCTGTTATAAGGTAAAACCCTATCCTCCGGCTTGCGTTACATTGTGTGATGGGACCTGGGTCTTATAATAGCTTCATTTTTCGAAAAAGCATTGCGTTGTTTATTCTATGCACTGGTATTCTTGGGAGGAAACCCGTTCCGTGTTATACGGCGTGGTCCCTTGAATTACTCTCTTTTAAAGTAAAGTTTAAATAACTGTTTTAGTTCTCACACCAGTCACATGACTGACCTGGAGTTTATTGTTTTAACCTAAACTCTGGGTGCCCCTATTTTCCGCACGGGCAGCTAGTAGTTTTGGTTTTGCAGATTTATATTCACAGGATCCTGGTTTACAGCTGGAATGATATCCGGAAAGCTCTGTATCCGTATATCACCTTCAGTTGTGCTTTGTATTATTTTCCGCTGCTATGTAATTTATTGTAATCTCTGATATTTATCGAAAGTAATTATTCATTTATACTCTGTATATTCTTGTATCTGATGGAATTGTTGTAATAGCAATGAAATGTTCTTCCATTTGCGTTCTGATTCGTCCTGTTCTCAAAACGATCAGGGGTTTCGAATGGTCTAGATCGGTTTAACGACTGATTCGGACCGAGCGAAATTGTTGGCCGTCACATTTGGTATCAGAGCTTTGGTTTACAGAGCTCGAGAACAAGACACATTAGAACCATACGAAAGAATTCATCAGATATTGGATTAGTAATATCCAATTAGAATGACTCGTTAGAGATAGGATCAGTAGTATCCTAGAACGAGTGTGAAGAGTATATTTTTCAAATGAAATCAATTTTGTTTTGAAATTTAAATCGTTTTAAACGTATTTGATTATTTATTTATTTGGAATTTGGACAATCTAGTATATAAAGGTTTTGCATATACGCGTCATAAACGTATATTCGAAGTTTTAATATATTAAATAGATATAGAATCGCACTCTAGTAGCCCGGGGATGATTCCACTGATGACGTACGGCATCAGTGGTTTATTTTCGTGTTTCGAAGGTATGATTTCTATATATTTCCATTAGACTGGTGTGAGAACCAAAACTTATATATAGTTAGAACACATTGTTGTGAATTGGCATCAAAAGCATGATTTTTGTATATTTATCAAAATTATGAATTTGAAACGTTAATTCACTAATTGATTGATGTTTGTGTTGTTTGTTTATTTGTTTGATAATTTTGAAACATTTATGCCTAATTGAACCAAATATTGAATTATATTGAAAATTAGTCGCATTTGCTTGCATATACATATACTTACATTGAACAGGTCATAGCAAGGAGGCTAGAGCAGAGAATAAAATTTGTTTGCCCGACAAATAGGTACATGTTTACTACATAATTTTTTATTTTGTTTGGGTGATGATGATTTTATGAGCCTATTGGCTAGCCGCTTGGCCTTTTCTTTTTCTTTTTGAGATCAGAAGGCCTATATGGCAATTTCGGGATTTTCCCGTGGCTCCCGGTGCAAAGGAGGTTGTGACGAAATTTTTCGAAAATTTAGGGTGTTAGCCAAATTTTTGAAAATTTGAAAATTCTCAAAAACTGAAAAGTTGGAGATTGGAAGCCGGATCGAACGTTGAGCTGAAGAATCAAACCACTTTCAACTTTGTTCCTTTTCGGGGACGAAAAGTTTTAAGTGGGGGAGATTGTAATAACTCGGAAATTCTGAACCAGTTTAAAATTTTTATTTTGGCAATTTTAGTGAATTTTGAATATTTAAAATGGATTATTTTAAATAATATCGACGATAAATTTATTTTGAATATAATTCGAACGTATATATTTATATGTGTCGTCGTTAGAATATAAATAATTATATATAATTATAAAAGGAATTGAAAATGGCGCGGTAGTTCGATAATTCGATTTCAAACTTTAATTGAACATACCGGGTGCAAAACAATCCGGATTTTAGTGAAACCAAAAACATTAGGATCTAATTGATAATATCTTTCCAACGAATCCGAAAAATCAAAATTTCATAGCGGGAATCAAAAGATATGTCCAGTTGAAAATTCTGAATAGTCGCTATGGAATTCAGGCCCTTAAAAATGAGAATTTTGCAAGCGACCTCGGATTTCGACGAAACCACTTTTGTTGGGTCCGTGATGTCAAATTATTGTTATTTTCCAAATTTCATAATTTTACGAATCAATATGTGAGCGTGTCAAAGGAAAACGCGTTTGACCAGTTTCAGTTGATTTTAATCGACTGGAAAATGGCCATTTTTCCAACGGTCTCAGAATTCGACGAAACTAGTTTTGTTAGGATCGTATCGTCAATACGAAGCTAGAAAATATTTTTCGGGAATTTTTCGAGTTAGTATGTGACCCCGGTAAATTGAAATGCGCGTTCAAATTCAATATATAGTGTTATATGTTAATTTTAACGGAAATAGATCGAAACAGCCGAATTAGCTTACGATACATATCCCATTGGGTTCGGAATGGGGGTAATTAGCTATGGACGACAGGCAGTGGACCTCGTTTCGAGGTCGAAATTAAAAGTCAACTTTTTGGTAAATAAAATAATTAAATAAATTAAAAACAAATCACTCCCCTTGTAACGGATGAGATTTTCGACCCAGAAAATCAACATAAAAACACACTGTTGACTATTCAAGCATCGAAAACACCAGGACATTAATAGAAGGATTTAGAGGGTGAGAAAGAAAAGATTGAACTAATAGAATAGAAGAAGAAGAAGAAGATCACAATTGAACAGAATCAGAGTAACACGAAACTCGCAGCGGAACAAAATAAGATGTATTATATAACATAACTTTGAATACAAAACTGTATTGTATATACATACCATTATCAGAGTACAATACATCATATCACAGCGGAATTAACTCTACATAACTAATGGTGAAGCTTCCTGCTTTTGAGCTCCTCCAAGTGAATCTGCAAAGCCTGAAACACTTGACTGCCCGTACAAATTTGGGCACCCAAGAGTTAAGGGAAAACAAACAAAATAAACTCTGGGTCAGTCATGGGACTGGTGTGAGTAAATTCCAACCATACTGTTTTACTTTGAAAATCCTTTTCAAAACAAGAAGATAATAGTAAGACCAGCCCACACATAAACATGGACGGTTTTTACCTTACTATAACCCGAAATATTCTTGATATCAAAACAATGATATTATGATAATGTCTAAACAAATAATTATCCAAGTAGCAGAACGCTTGCATCTCACGTTCCACATATATATAGTATAAAATCATAAACCGCAGGGCACTTATTGGAGATTGGATTTCAACAAACAATGTATGGGAGCACCTTCTGAATAGTGTACTCTAGAGGGGATACACTCAGGGTTCAACAAGAACGTCTTGCAACCCGGCCACACATGACCGCTCACTCATTTAGCTTGAGTGTCGCGAATATATTATCACCACGGTTGTAGGCCATCCAACCGTCATCCGAAGATACAGAATCGAAAAGAAGTATAAATATGAATTTTCTCTAGATCGGTGACAATACACCCTGCTTGGGGATGACCCAACTAGCCATGCTGCCTAGCCCAACTTCTGTCATTCCTGGTTGTGAGGCTAGAGGCTACGTCTATCATCAGAACATCTTATCACCATTCACTTTGAATGTCACGTCGTCAAATCCGTAATCACACATTGATTACACAAATGCACACTGGGTGTAGAATAAAGAGAAGTTACCTTCTCCCCACCAACTTGGTATATCCGTACAAATCAACGGCGTGACCGTTGGAAATACTCTGTCAGACACTCGTCCATACAAGTTGTCCTGGGACTGGACAAACAAAAACATCATTCTGGAACTGGACGATCCTTGCATTTAACTCCGTCTTCAATTATCTTCAGCAGATCTAATTCGCAGCGCTTATGCCTATACGGAGTGGTTTCCGGATAATATACCCAACCGGTCTCTCTGTATTGACAACGATGGCCAAAACACTTCGATAGTCGGTTATTTAACTATCGGAGTTGTTACAACATCCATTATAATGTATAACTAACATCACACAATCACGGGCACTTTTTATTTAACGTTCGACTTTATTATTCGAATTCCCATATCTTACCCGATATTTCTCAAATCCCGTTTTAGCCTTTTCATACTTCTTAGAAAACATTTCCAGTTATTATAAACTCTTATTCTTTCATGTTTCAGAAACATACGTTATTAACGTTCGGACTATTTACCCTTAAAATACATTCTTTATTTCTATACTTGGGTAATCTACCTTATTTACATTGGAAAATATTTCCAAATTCATCTTAATCTTTTAATCGGCCGAACGTTCACTTTTTAAAACATCATTCCCTTTGAAATGGGAATACCCTCCCTTCTTATAGAAATCTAAACACCTTGATCATATAACTCTTGATTCACGGAATAATCTTCCTTATCTTGTTTACCGAAATCTTTTTCATACTTTTTCACTTATATTCCACTTTATAAACTCTGTCTCTAAGTCATCTTCTTATCTAATCGATATCGAGTTTATAACTAAATACTGACTCCTATCCTGTTAACATTTATTTGTTTAAAACTAAATGTTAATTATTCTATCAGATTATGATCCCTAAAAATAGTTACTTTTAATACATTCGACATCGTCGAATTCTAGTTCCAAATCCTAACGGTTTAATTCTAATCACATTTCGAACATCGAAATGCTGTCATCAGTTTCTAATACGATTCCCCAATTCTTTTTCTAAACTCTTTCTTATATTTCTTTGAACAAACGTCGTTACTTATTACTCTAGAATAAGTGGGTTTCAAACCAAACTGTTACATTTCCTAGGAAGTGCTGCTATATATAAAAGTCACGCTTAAGTCTAATCAACAGCAGTTAATTTGTCGCTATAGTTCTAAACTTGTTATACGCTATGATATTCTCCTTATAACTAATTACAGTCACACTTACCTTATCAACAGCGTTATTTTATTGCTATAGTTCAACTTGTCATACGCTGTAATATTCTCCTTATAACTAATTACAGTCACACTTACCTTATCAACAGCGTTATTTTATTGCTATAGTTCAACTTGTCATGCGCTGTAATATTCTTTGTTATAACTAATCTTGACATAACAGTCACACTTATCTTATCAACAGCGTTATTTTATTGCTATAGTTCTAAGACTTGCATACGCTGCCATATTCCTTTTATACAAAAATCTTGACATCTCTTTCTGTTACAAAAATCTTGACATCTCTTTCTGTTACAAAAATCTTGACATCTCTTTTCGTTACAAACTGATATCGTTCCTCGGTAATAGCGAAGCTGTTCAAGTTGGGGTATTCTATTTACCTCTCAGACCTTGATCGACAACGTTCTTACCTTAGAACCGATACAAGTCTGCACTCTAATCCCTTATTACTTATAATATCTATCCGATCGTACTTTCATGTTTATTTTTAACTATGGTTTTATAACACCATATCGTTACTTTGAAATCTCTGGTGTTTGATTATTTATATTAAACATTTACTCTTCGCTTTCTCCATTCCACAGTTCTATTTATAACTTCTTAACCAAAAGGTAATTAAATCTTATTACTTTGGATTAATTTATTTCTAAACTGTTTCATTAGATTAATTGAAGACTAATTAATCTAATAATCATTTTCCTGAATAACAGTTGATCAAAAATCAACTTCATTTCATCAGTAAACTCGTTAACTGATTTTGATTACTCCTCAACATTAGATTAATATAATTAACCTAATAATATTTCTAAATTGTTTATCTTAAATATAATTATCCAAATATTAAATCGTCGGATAATTCCTGCTTTAAAACTTATTTAAATATCAACAATCAATTTTATTTATTTTATAAAAACGAACTCTAAAATACTGGTTTATAATAGAACTTCTATTATAAAATTAAAACTTTACTTTAATCATAAAAATATAATTTTTATAATTAACTTCATTGATTTGCCTGACGGCCAATCAACTCTTTAACAAAGCGATGGTTTTACGGTTGACTGTCACCACTTTCTAAATCGATATCATTTATTTATTTATCGAAACAGATGTTGAATATCCGTTCAACATCAATATTCACATGGTGTTTTAAATATAATTCGGATTCAAACAGTGCATACAAAACAAACAATACATATAAATATCGAGGAATCCGGTCGGATTCCTCCAACCGGTTTCCGCATCCACAGATGTCAGTCAACACAATTTGCACTAACTTTATACTAAGGGATATTCTAATTGATGGAATCAGTGTCCAACCGATGATGTGTGCATATGTAACAGTATATATTGTAATCTACCTAATCGACCATCACACAACATTCAAACAACATTAAAATATAATTAAATATTTTAAAATAAATCAGAGTTAGTGATTTTACTCACCTTGGCGCGTTAACCGTTAAATAACGATTTGCGATGGCTGATTTTGTTGAGCGGTTTATTTTGCCTGAATTCAGACGAGCGCCAAAGTGCTTTAGACCGGTTCCAGTATTCGATCGCCAAAACAGAAGGCCATTCAGATCTTCGAACCCCTCCTATGTACTTATTTTCTATGTTGGATAAACCCATCGGATCTGTCATGGCTTCAACATTTTTTTTTATTTAGATGAAGAGCTTGAATCTCGGCATACTTCTCATCCTTCTTGTTTCCCCCTTTCCAATTATTCCCTTTTCTTTTATTACTACTGGGCCTTGCCATTTATTTTCACGGCCCATTACTGTATTTAACACTCCCGCTACTCTGTAGCGTCCCCTCCATTTCCACTGTGTCGCGATAGCGTATATCACTATCTACAGACAGTGTTCAACATTCATAATCACCCAAACGGTGTCATCTCAAATATTTAAAACAGCGCAACAGCTTCTTCATTGATTAACAGTATGCTCTCCTTTCCTATTAAAGGCCATGTTGCTCTTCTTGAACACATCAAATTTGCAAATCCCTATAGTTATTCCTGTTCAAACATTCACTTCTCCTTCACTGTTCTCCTCTTCACCCTCCTGCTTTACTTTGCATGGCCTGTTGCTCCTCCATACACATCTCCTACTACTTTACACACCCAAATTCCCCTATGTATATTCACCAAATTACTACCCAACAACACATATGAACGCTGCGCCACATACGGATGTCCCCGCGCCACACTACTGTACTGTTCCTTCCACTATTGAAACACGCACCGCTCTTTCTTGCACATAACACTAACGTGCAAACCTCTTTGCTCATCCTACCTCCCCATATTTTCCAATCCGCATGCCACTCCTGCTATTCATCGATCACCCACTTCTCTCCAATGAACAACACACATCCTTCCCATGTATGCACAATACGTATTCACACAGAGCACCCTTTCCAATACTTTACTCCACGTGTTAACAATAATTCACCAATCTTCTTGATTGGTACACCCTCTTCAAATCCATCCATGCACTCTACTTTATGCCCCAATCTTCTAGTTCAAATATTCATGGCAACACCCCTTATCTCTCTTGTTCTTTATACTCACGAACTCATTTAAACTCAGCACCTCTATTTCATGCAACGTCACCGCATGCAACAGTAAAGAACCCAACAGCTTCTAGATTTTGTCACCACATTTTCCAAGACCGGAGCACGCTTCCCGTACATGAATCCGCAACTCCACTCTTCACTTTAAAGAACTCAAAACTACCAACGCCATTAGTTCCTGTTCCATGCTCCAGAAAATAGACAACATCCTCCTTCCATTTTCCCCGTAGATCCAAGCTTCCCTCCGCCCACCAACCCCCTTCGCACTGGATGTCCACCTTCTCTTGCTCAAACTTAGAGTGCGACTTTCTTGTTGAATACTGGAGTGAGTTTTAAATGTGGGAGGACTTGTTTTTCGTTTGCCGCAAGAAAGGAAGAGGAAGTTCTTATATAGGGAAAGATACATGTAAATCACGTTTTAGGTAAGTAGGTGCTTGTATAGGGTAGGAGCATGGTTTATATTTTGAAAGCGTGAGCTGTGGAGAAGATATCCGCTACAATTGCTTTAGTATGATATCAGCTACAGTTCCTATAGAATAGTTTTGTACCCTTTTTATTTAATGACTCCAGTACTGGTTCCATGTTTGTTTGTTGTATACCTCTTAGAGTGGTCTGCTTTGCTTTATCTCATTAATTTCGGTATGGTTTGTATAGCTTAGCACGTCTTGTTTAGATTAGGTATTCTGTTCATGTTAGGATCCGATGGTAAACATAGGATAGGACAGTATGAAGCTATGGGATACAGTGCTTAGAGGCTAAGGGATGGACGAAAATTAAATACACAGTACAAGTTGTTCCTGAAAAACTGGTTGATATTTCTATTATCAAAACGTGTTGGATACATTAAAGAAGGTTTTTGTTTCAACATGAATACCTATTTGCACCCGACCATATTCATCCCATGATTGGAGCGAAGACCGTAGCTTCCCTTTTAAGGACTAGATGATACTTGTATATAGAAAGTGAGTTTATTTGGTATCATCAAATCCAAGGGTATATGCGGTTTCTTATGTGTAGAACTATATTTATTTTCGGACCACTACGAACAGAAGTAAGATTACGGTCATGTCCGGCGAGGTGCCACGATCCCAAAAATATAATAATACCAGTAGATTGACTCATATTGTGAAACTCTGAAATATCGATACAGGGTGCGAAATACTCCAAATAAAAAGTTGCATATTTAATTAATTAAAAATTACAGTAAAATTCTAAAAATTAAATTATCGCTGTGCCTCAAAAGAATCTTGTCCCGATTTGCACCCGATATCAAGTTATATTCAAATAACCGTTACGGTCGATATATGATTTCATAGCGACTTTCTGAATATTTGATTTGGACATATCTTGCAATCTACACAACGAAATCTTGGTTTTTCACTTCTGTTAGAAGGATACAGTTCAACAGATTCCGACGCTTCTTGTTTCGAAGAAATCCGATTTAAACTGAGTCTGGTACACTCAGTTGAAGTTCAGAACGTTAATTTACGAACTGCAGCGTCGTTATGGGCTCGATTATAATTAATATATATCTTTATACGTTCAACTTCGTTTTAGTTAATATATAAATACACTTATATTACAAATTCAATATTTAAACTGATTTAAATATTCAAATACCCACCGACAAAAATGCGAGACGTTACAGACCTTCCCCCTTAAAATAATTTCGTCCTCGAAATTGCTAAGATAGGGAAAATGCTACAATCTCTATTATAACATGGTTAAAAATCTTTTTGGTTTACTTCATAATTTCAGTTTCAACTGAACTGATTAATTCCAATTAAAATATTAATTTCTTTTTATTTCGAAGAATTTCAAAATTCTGAAAATTTTCTAACAGCTTAAATTTTCAGAGAATCTCGCCAGCATCTCCTCTGCATGGCTTATTCGGGACTACAACAACTTGCCACTCCAGGCCTTCTTCAATCCAAAAGAAAATCAAACAGCCAAACGGCTTGCCCAAACTGACTCATAAAAATCTCATACTCGTATATAAACGTGTACCTTCTCTATTGGGTATTCAACTCTATCTCTGCCATCTGCTATCAAACCAGCATATCCAAGCATCCTTGGTTGATCTCCCATCCATCCGTTCTCAAACCAGTCTTTCGCTTTTACTAAGCCAAATTTCTATTTCAACTCCGATTCCACTCTCAGTTCTTAACCTTGTTAAGTTTTATTACGACATTCCATTTACTGATTTATTTCTCAAATCAGTTATCTCCATCTCTAATTCAAAATTCGATTCTTATTCTCTAAGAATCAATTCATTTTTAATAACTCGAATCTCCAATATTTTTCTTTTATAATTTTTATTCTGGATCTTTCCAAATTCAGTCCAGTTTTGTTATCTTTGTTTAAATTCCATTTTTACCATTTTAACTCCATAAGTTAAATTTTTATTTCAGAGTTCAAATTCCTGGGATTTATTTCAAATCAATTTGAAATCATTTATAATTCAAAACATTTGAATTTCTGACAACTTGTTTCTCAAACAATACAAAACCAAATCTTTGGTAGTAATCCATCACTTACCAGCTCGAAAATGAACACCGATAATGTCGCGATCATCATCGGAATTTATTTTCCAACCATCGAAGTGAGTTCAATACTATATTGCTTTAAAAACTCATTAATAATCACTCTATTTTTGAAATTACTTCAAAATATCTTTCATAGCACTTGGAAAACAAATTTTCAAATCTCCTAGGATTTTAAAATTCCCTTATATTTAATTCAAATTCAATTTCAATTCTTTTCCAAGTTTCTAGAGTTTTATTTCAATTCAGGTTTTTAATTCAGATCCAGCTCATCTGATTTTGCATATCATACTTATACAATATTTCGATTGGTAGTTTATATTACCAACTCAATTATAATCATGTTCGATCATAATAATGATCACATATCCAATATATTATATTAATATCAAGATATACACTTCTTTTTATATCAAAATATACTTTGGGTAAAATTATTTTATTTACCCTCTTTTCAAAACATACTGTGTCGAATTACTCTGTTCAAGAGTTTAGAAACACCTATCGACTCAGTTTGCATTACTGTTTCGACCAGAATTCATAACTACTCGACTGACCAGTCAACACAATATAAAACGGTTTTTATATTGATTACAAATACGTGCTCATATATATACACTCAACTCAATCTAGAGTATTACTAACTCCATCTCTATTGAGTTACGCCACAGAGCCAAGGTAATCACTTAACCTTCAGCTCTGATACCAACTGTAACGGATGAGATTTTCGACCCAGAAAATCAACATAAAAACACACTGTTGACTATTCAAGCATCGAAAACACCAGGACATTAATAGAAGAATTTAGAGGGTGAGAAAGAAAAGATATAACTAATAGAATAGAAGAAGAAGAAGATCACAACTGAACAGAATCAGAGTAACACGAAACTCGCAGCGGAACAAAATAAGATGTATTATATAACATAACTTTGAATACAAAACTGTATTGTATATACATACCATTATCAGAGTACAATACATCATATCACAGCGGAATTAACTCTACATAACTAATGGTGAAGCTTCCTGCTTTTGAGCTCCTCCAAGTGAATCTGCAAAGCCTGAAACACTTGACTGCCCGTACAAATTTGGGCACCCAAGAGTTTAGGGAAAACAAACAAAATAAATTCTGGGTCAGTCATGGGACTGGTGTGAGTAAATTCCAACCATACTGTTTTACTTTGAAAATCCTTTTCAAAACAAGAAGATAATAGTAAGACCGGCCCACACATAAACATGGACGGTTTTTACCTTACTATAACCCGAAATATTCTTGATATCAAAACAGTGATATTATGATAATGTCTAAACAAATAATTATCCAAGTAGCAGAACGCTTGCATCTCACGTTCCACATATATATAGTATAAAATCATAAACCGCAGGGCACTTATTGGAGATTGGATTTCAACAAACAAGGTATGGGAGCACCTTCTGAATAGTGTACTCTAGAGGGGATACACTCAGGGTTCAACAAGAACGTCTTGCAACCCGACCACACATGACCGCTCACTCATTTATCTTGAGTGTCGCGAATATATTATCACCACGGTTGTAGGCCATCCAACCGTCATCCGAAGATACAGAATCGAAAAGAATTATAAATATGAATTTTCTCTAGATCGGTGACAATACACCCTGCTTGGGGATGACCCAACTAGCCATGCTGCCTAGCCCAACTTCTGTCATTCCTGGTTGTGAGGCTAGAGGCTACGTCTATCATCAGAACATCTGATCACCATTCACTTTGAATGTCACGTCGTCAAATCCGTAATCACACATTGATTACACAAATGCACACTGGGTGTAGAATAAAGAGAAGTTACCTTCTCCCCACCAACTTGGTATATCCGTACAAATCAACGACGTGACCGTTGGAAATACTCTGTCAGACACTCGTCCATACAAGTTGTCCTGGGACTGGACAAACAAAAACATCATTCTGGAACTGGACGATCCTTGCATTTAACTCCGTCTTCAATTATCTTCAGCAGATCTAATTCGCAGCGCTTATGCCTATACGGAGTGGTTTCCGGATAATATACCCAACCGGTCTCTCTGTATTGACAACGATGGCCAAAACACTTCGATAGTCGGTTATTTAACTATCGGAGTTGTTACAACATCCATTATAATGTATAACTAACATCACACAATCACGGGCACTTTTTATTTAACGTTCAACTTTATTATTCGAATTCCCATATCTTACCAGATATTTCTCAAATCCCGTTTTAGCCTTTTCATACTTCTTAGAAAACATTTCCAGTTATTATAAACTCTTATTCTTTCATGTTTCAGAAACATACGTTATTAACGTTCGGACTATTTACCCTTAAAATACATTCTTTATTTCTATACTTGGGTAATCTACCTTATTTACATTGGAAAATATTTCCAAATTCATCTTAACCTTTTAATCGGCCGAACGTTCACTTTTTAAAACATCATTCCCTTTGAAATGGGAATACCCTCCCTTCTTATAGAAATCTAAACACCTTGATCATATAACTCTTGATTCACGGAATAATCTTCCTTATCTTGTTTACCGAAATCTTTTTCATACTTTTTCACTTCTATTCCACTTTATAAACTCTGTCTCTAAGTCATCTTCTTATCTAATCGATATCGAGTTTATAACTAAATACTGACTCCTATCCTGTTAACATTTATTTGTTTAAAACTAAATGTTAATTATTCTATCAGATTATGATCCCTAAAAATAGTTACTTTTAATACATTCGACATCGTCGAATTCTAGTTCCAAATCCTAACGGTTTAATTCTAATCACATTTCGAACATCGAAATGCTGTCATCAGTTTCTAATACGATTCCCCAATTCTTTTTCTAAACTCTTTCTTATATTTCTTTGAACAAATGTCGTTACTTATTACTCTAGAATAAGTGGGTTTCAAACCAAACTGTTACATTTCCTAGGAAGTGCTGCTATATATAAAAGTCACGCTTAAGTCTAATCAACAGCAGTTAATTTGTCGCTATAGTTCTAAACTTGTTATACGCTATGATATTCTCCTTATAACTAATTACAGTCACACTTACCTTATCAACAGCGTTATTTTATTGCTATAGTTCAACTTGTCATACGCTGTAATATTCTCCTTATAACTAATTACAGTCACACTTACCTTATCAACAGCGTTATTTTATTGCTATAGTTCAACTTGTCATACGCTGTAATATTCTTTGTTATAACTAATCTTGACATAACAGTCACACTTATCTTATCAACAGCGTTATTTTATTGCTATAGTTCTAAGACTTGCATACGCTGCCATATTCCTTTTATACAAAAATCTTGACATCTCTTTCTGTTACAAAAATCTTGACATCTCTTTCTGTTACAAAAATCTTGACATCTCTTTTCGTTACAAACTGATATCGTTCCTCGGTAATAGCGAAGCTGTTCAAGTTGGGGTATTCTATTTACCTCTCAGACCTTGATCGACAACGTTCTTACCTTAGAACCGATACAAGTCTGCACTCTAATCCCTTATTACTTATAATATCTATCCGATCGTACTTTCATGTTTATTTTTAACTATTGTTTTATAACACCATATCGTTACTTTGAAATCTCTGGTGTTTGATTATTTATATTAAACATTTACTCTTCGCTTTCTCCATTCCACAGTTCTATTTATAACTTCTTAACCAAAAGGTAATTAAATCTTATTACTTTGGATTAATTTATTTCTAAACTGTTTCATTAGATTAATTGAAGACTAATTAATCTAATAATCATTTTCCTGAATAACAGTTGATCAAAAATCAACTTCATTTCATCGGTAAACTCGTTAACTGATTTTGATTACTCCTCAACATTAGATTAATATAATTAACCTAATAATATTTCTAAATTGTTTATCTTAAATATAATTATCCAAATATTAAATCGTCAGATAATTCCTGCTTTAAAACTTATTTAAATATCAACAATCAATTTTATTTATTTTATAAAAACGAACTCTAAAATACTGGTTTATAATAGAACTTCTATTATAAAATTAAAACTTTACTTTAATCATAAAAATATAATTTTTATAGTTAACTTCGTTGATTTGCCTGACGGCCAATCAACTCTTTAACAAAGCGATGGTTTTACGGTTGACTGTCACCACTTTCTAAATCGATATCATTTATTTATTTATCGAAACAGATGTTGAATATCCGTTCAACATCAATATTCACATGGTGTTTTAAATATAATTCGGGTTCAAACAGTGCATACAAAACAAACAATACATATAAATATCGAGGAATCCGGTCGGATTCCTCCAACCGGTTTCCGCATCCACAGATGTCAGTCAACACAATTTGCACTAACTCTATACTAAGGGATATTCTAATTGATGGAATCAGTGTCCAACCGATGATGTGTGCATATGTAACGGTATATATTGTAATCTACCTAATCGACCATCACACAGCATTCAAACAACATTAAAATATAATTAAATATTTTAAAATAAATCAGAGTTAGTGATTTTACTCACCTTTGCGCGTTAACCGTTAAATAACGATTTGCGATGGCTGATTTTGTTGAGCGGTTTATTTTGCCTGAATTCAGACGAGCGCCAAAGTGCTTTAGACCGGTTCCAGTATTCGATCGCCAAAACAGAAGGCCATTCAGATCTTCGAACCCCTCCTATCTCCTTATTTTCTATGTTGGATAAACCCATCGGATCTGTCATGGCTTCAACAATTTTTTTTATTTAGATGAAGAGCTTGAATCTCGGCATACTTCTCATCCTTCATTTTTCCCCCTTTCCAATTATTCCCTTTTCTTTTATTACTACTGGGCCTTGCCATTTATTTTCACGGCCCATTACTGTATTTAACACTCCCGCTACTCTGTAGCGTCCCCTCCATTTCCACTGTGTCGCGATAGCGTATATCACTATCTACAGACAGTGTTCAACATTCATAATCACCCAAACGGTGTCATCTCAAATATTTAAAACAGCGCAACAGCTTCTTCATTGATTAACAGTATGCTCTCCTTTCCTGTTAAAGGCCATGTTGCTCTTCTTGAACACATCAAATTTGCAAATCCCTATAGTTATTCCTGTTCAAACATTCACTTCTCCTTCACTGTTCTCCTCTTCACCCTCCTGCTTTACTTTGCATGGCCTGGTGCTCCTCCATACACATCTCCTACTACTTTACACACCCAAATTCCCCTATGTATATTCACCAAATTACTACCCAACAACACATATGAACGCTGCGCCACATACGGATGTCCCCGCGCCACACTACTGTACTGTTCCTTCCACTATTGAAACACGCACCGCTCTTTCTTGCACATAACACTAACGTGCAAACCTCTTTGATCATCCTACCTCCCCATATTTTCCAATCCGCATGCCACTCCTGCTATTCATCGATCACCCACTTCTCTCCAATGAACAACACACATCCTTCCCATGTATGCACAGTACGTATTCACACAGAGCACCCTTTCCAATACTTTACTCCACGTGTTAACAATAATTCACCAAGCTTCTTGAATGGTACACCCTCTTCAAACCTATCCATGCACTATACTTTATACCCCAATCTTCTAGTTCAAATATTCATGGAAACACCCCTTATCTCTCTTGTTCTTTATACTCACGAACTCATTTAAACTCAGCACCTCTATTTCATGCAACGCCACCGCATGCAATAGTAAAGAACCCAACAGCTTCTAGATTTTGTCACCACATTTTCCAAGACCGGAGCACGCTTCCCGTACATGAATCCGCAACTCCACTCTTCACTTTAAAGAACTCAAAACTACCAACGCCATTAGTTCCTCTTCCATGCTCCAGAAAATAGACAACATCCTCCTTCCATTTTCCCCGTAGATCCAAGCTTCCCTCCACCCACCAACCCCCTTCGCACTGGATGTCCACCTTCTCTTGCTCAAACTTAGAGTGCGACTTTCTTGTTGAATACTGGAGTGAGTTTTAAATGTGGGAGGACTTGTTTTTCGTTTGCCGCAAGAAAGGAAGAGGAAGTTCTTATATAGGGAAAGATACGTGTAAATCACGTTTTAGGTAAGTAGGTGCTTGTATAGGGTAGGAGCATGGTTTATATTTTGAAAGCGTGAGCTATGGAGAAGATATCCGCTACAATTGCTTTAGTATGATATTAGCTACAGTTCCTATAGAATAGTTTTGTACCCTTTTTATTTAATGACTCTAGTACTGGTTCCATGTTTGTTTGTTGTATACCTCTTAGAGTGGTCTGCTTTGCTTTATCTCATTAATTTCGGTATGGTTTGTATAGCTTAGCACGTCTTGTTTAGATTAGGTATTCTGTTCATGTTAGGATCCGATGGTAAACATAGGATAGGACAGTATGAAGCTATGGGATACAGTGCTTAGAGGCTAAGGGATGGACGAAAATTAAATACGCAGTACAAGTTGTTCCTGAAAAACTGGTTGATATTTCTATTATCAAAACGTGTTGGATACGTTAAAGAAGGTTTTTGTTTCAACATGAATACCTATTTGCACCCGACCATATTCATCCCATGATTGGAGCGAAGACCATAGCTTCCCTTTTAAGGACTAGATGATACTTGTATATAGAAAGTGAGTTTATTTGGTATCATCAAATCCAAGGGTATATGCAGTTTCTTATGTGTAGAACTATATTTTTTTTCGGACCACTATGAACAGAAGTAAGATTACGTTCATGTCCGGCGAGGTGCCACGATCCCAAAAATATAATAATACCAGTAGATTGACTCATATTGTGAAACTCTGAAATATCGATACAGGGTGCGAAATACTCCAAATAAAAAGTTGCATATTTAATTAATTAAAAATTACAGTAAAATTCTAAAAATTAAATTATCGCTGTGCCTCAAAAGAATCTTGTCCCGATTTGCACCCGATATCAAGTTATATTCAAATAACCGTTACGGTCGATATATGATTTCATAGCGACTTTCTGAATATTTGATTTGGACATATCTTGCAATCTACACAACGAAATCTTGGTTTTTCACTTCTGTTAGAAGGATACAGTTCAACAGATTCCGACGCTTCTTGTTTCGAAGAAATCCGATTTAAACTGAGTCCGGTACACTCAGTTGAAGTTCAGAACGTTAATTTACGAACTGCAGTGTCGTTATGGGCTCGATTATAATTAATATATATCTTTATACGTTCAACTTCGTTTTAGTTAATATATAAATACACTTATATTACAAATTCAATATTTAAACTGATTTAAATATTCAAATACCCACCGACAAAAATGCGAGACGTTACACCCCTCCCCTTAAATCACGTTGCCCCCCCCCCTCCGCGTTCAAAAGCAAATTCAAAATAAAAAAAAGAGCGGAAGGCGACGGAGCCCTAATCCGCCAGCCCCCGACGAGCGCACCCCATCTCCGACCGCCCTCCCCCTTCTGACCGCCTCTCTCCTCCTTCCCCTAGCCTCGCGCCAGTCTCTCTCCACCCTCCAGCTCCGATTTGCAGACCCCCCTAAACCCGAAGACAACCCCACAGCACCGAGCCGCGAGCCCTAGACCCCCCTCCAGCATCGACTTCGACCGCCCTCCCCCTTCTGCTTCTCCTTCCTTCGCTTCTACAACACCTCACAGCAGCTCCCTTCAATGGTGAACGTTTCCCCCTTCCTTCCTATTTCTATGTAAGCTTCTTTTATTTATTTACATTTATTTCATATATTTTCAGATAAAAGAAATGGTTTTTGATATAAAAGAAATGGTTTTTGATATAAAAGAAAGGGTTTTTAATATAAAAGAAATGGTTTTTAATATAAAAAGAAATGATTTTTAACGTTAAAAAGACTTGAATTCTTTTCATATGAAAATTTTGATCTTTATTTTTATGGAGGAGACGATCTTGTTTATGAAAGGTTAAGATTTTCACTTATATAAAAATATGATTTTTATATTTTTAAAGTATTAAAAATATAAACTTTACTATATAGAAGATGTAAAAACATGATTTTTGTTTATGAAGAGAATTAAAAATACAATTTTTACATGATAGGAATATTAGCAATGTCATATTTATTTTTATAAAGGCGAAATCTTTATTTTTATAAAGGCGAAATCTTTATTTTTATAAAGGCGAAATCTATATTTTTGAAATGGAATTTTTATCTATATGACATTGTAATAAAAATTCGATTTTTATATATTGAATAGCGAAGTAAAAATTCGATTTTTATATATTGAATAGCGAAGTAAAAATTCGATTTTTACATATGTAGTGGCTACAGCAACGAAGGTGACAAAAATGCGATAAAGATGAAGATTTCTGTCAAAGAAGAGTCAAGATGATTGGATAGCTATTGGTGAGAATTTCTCAACTTTCAATTTCATTTTCTAGTTATATATATATACTAGGATGCAGACGGTGTTTAGTAGCACCCGACACACGTCATCCACAGATCATGGATGGCTTGTTTGTTAAATTGTTTGATTGCAAAAAAATTAGTTAGATTATTTGATTGAAATTGAATTGTTTGGTGAAATGAATTGATTTGATTGACGTGTGAATGGCGTGGGCCTTCACTAGACCGGGGATAAGGCTAGGCCTCGTCCCGTTTCTAGTATCATGCCGTTATGCCGCTGAAATTTTCTAAAATATGTTAGAAAAATAAAAATATCATTTTTATTGTGTAAATGAACTGAATAGAAATTCATGTGTTAAAATAAAATATTTATCGTTAAAAATATAATTTTTAACGTGAAAGTGAATAAATAAATATTTATAAACTAATCAGCCGATTTGTTTATATACACTGATTTGACTGACATTGATTGGGTCGATAAATTTTACACATCGCCCAACAGCACAAATAAAACCTGTGTTTGTTGATTTGAAACCCCACACGGGTGTTGGGATGAAATATGAAGTTCACTCATCCTGATTGATTAAATATGTCGATCGATTGATTGACAGGCTGTTATAAGCGTTAGATATCTATGTTTGATGCTTATGCAGTGTAGTGCACTTTGGTTGATGGTTGATTATTTTTCAATGCTATTATATACATGTGTTGTATGAAAATCCATATAATTAATTTTATATGGTGATTGATTGGGCCTCATTCCAATTTAGAAGATAAAGAATATTATAAAGTAAAGGTTCATGTGTTGACTGTACTCATTCGCGAGGTTAGTCATGTGTTGAACGTAATATTTTAACAATAAATTTTATATCTTTATCACTATAATATAAAGGTTCATGTGTTGACTGTACTCATTTGTGAGTTTAGTCATGTGTTGAACGTAATATTTTAACAATAAATTTTATATCTTTATCACTATAACATAAAGGTTCATGTGTTGACTGTACTCATCCGTTGAGATTAGTCATGTGTTGAACGAAATATTTTAATAATAAAATTTAAATCTTTATAATATAAAAGTTCATGTGTTGACTGTACTCATTCGTTGAGATTAGTCATGTGTTGAACGAAATATTTGAAACGAAATATTTGAAAACGAAATATTGGAAAAGGAAATATTTGAAATAGAATATTTTGATAATAAGAAATATTTGAAATAGAATATTTGAAAATAGAAATATATGAAGCCGTGTTGATTAGATTGACGCCATTTTGACGTGAACGATATTTATATCGATTCTATTCATTTTAAAATGAATATTGAAAAGTGATTTCGAAATCGAATATTTTGAAATGAAATTTGAATTGAATCGAATATTTTGAAATGAAATTTGAATCGAAACGAATAGAAAACCAATTTGAAATGAATTAAATAGAAAACGATTTCGAAATGAATTGAATATAAAACGATTTCGAAATGAATTGAATAGAAAGCAATTTCGAAATGAATTGAATATAAAACGATTTCGAAATGAATTGAATAGAAAACGATTTCAAAATGAATTAAATAGAAAACGATTTCGAAATGAATTGAATATAAAACGATTTCGAAATGAATAGGAAACGAATTTGATTTCAATTGAATATATAACGAATTTGATTTCAATTGAATATATAACGAATTTGATTTGAGTTGAATTTGAATTGAATAAATAACGAATTCGAATTGAATTGAATAGATAACGAATTTGAATAGAAAATGAATTGAATTCAAAATGAATTGAATTCAAATTGAATTGAAAACGAATTGAAATAGAAGTAAAATCAATTTGAAAGGAATTCAAATTGAATTGAATTCAAATGAATTTTAAAACGAATTTATAAGGAAAAATTCAATTTTGATTTGATTTGGAAATAGAAGTTGAAATGTTTTTGAAACGAATTCAAAACTATTTATATAACTCGTTTTAAATAGAAATCGACGAAATATATATTATATATATTAAATAAATAATATAATGGCCTGAATAGAATGCGACGCGCCGCGGCAGTTCGTGAATTTCGACCATTTATTTCAAACGGACATTACGGGAGATCCGACCGTCGGATTCTCCTAAAACCGGAACCGTTGGGTTCGTATCGAAAAGAGCTTTCTAACGAATATTAGAAATTCAAAATCTAACAGTTGGATTTGGAGATACGTCCAAATCAGATTCGAAAAAGGTCGGTGTAAGTGCAGTTCGATGGCCGTTGATGGAAATCGACTGTACGGGCCTTGATAAAATTATTAAAAATATCAATAATTTGTGTAAAATCATAAGAAATGATTTGGGAAAATTTGGGATGAAAAACTCCATATTTCAAAGGATAAAAATAGATTTTTATCGAAATGAACTAGTTTGAACTCAATTTAAAACCCGATTTTTTTTAAATAAATAAATTAGATTTAAAAAGGGGTTTTAAATAATCGGAATTCCTAATATATTTGAATTAAATTGAACTAGAATTGATTTGTGGGTTTATCGTGAACTGTGTTTTAAATAACACTACTTCTTTAACCCGATAATAAATAGAATGTGATTTGGGTTTGTCGTAAACTGTGTTTTAAATAACACCTAGTTCTTTAACACAGTAAAAGGAGCTTTAATGAATCTGCAATTAAATTGAAATGTGAATTGATAATTTAAATTATCAAATTTAGAAAGTGAGCAAGGATGGAGTATCACCAGTTTTGCTCCAAAGCGATAGTTAAATCTTTAATTAGACTTGAACGTGAAATGGTAATTAATTTTACCGATAACACCATGGTATTAGATATGGAGTATTACCAGTTTTGCTTCATGGGATGAATAGGTTGGGATTGGGAAATAAAATAAATAATTACTTCGGTGTGGTTCGCTAATCTCGACTAGTTTGGGAAAACCATAATTTGGTTTGAAACGACATCCAAAGGAAGATTAAAGGATAAATTTTAAAGAATTTATCTTGGATAAAATTAATGGGAACCTTTCCCTAAGAATATGGATTGGAATGAGGCGTATGTTGTGTTTGTGTAACATTCGTTTTAATATACGCGGGTTGTTCGGAAAGGCCGGGTTTACACCCATTCTGAATAACCGATTCGACGATATGTCGAAGATGAAGACGGTGGTTGAAGACCGGAAGTCTTCACATCGTTTGGATAATTACTGACGATCCTGATTGGGCTGTACACCCAAGAGGATGGAAATAGTTGGTGGTCGTCCAGACGTACTTGGAGATGGATGGATATGCGAGGAAAGTGCCTCCGGTTTCGTTCAGACCCAAAACGGACTTGTAAATGGATTGTGTGTCTGACATTGGATTTTATTCTGTGTTGATTGATTTCTGTTAAATATATATCTGTTTGGCGGCGGAGAATTTATTCTCTTGCTTAACGCCCTTCTCTGAGACGTACGAGCTTAGAGGTTATATATTGATAAATATCAATCGCATGGCATGAATTGCCTGTGTGGCACGTTGAGTTGCATTGATCAAGGCTTCTGTTGAAAAGCAGAGTCTTGTGGTTGATGATCAAAGCACGGACTTTGTGGCATAGCTTTGTGTATAACGTGAATTCGCGAGCCTCAGACCTCGGTATGAGTTAAAAACGGGATGCGGACTACAGGGAGAGCACGGCGTTTCTTTCTAGCTTTGGTGGTGTCAGTGACTTACCAGCCCTGACATTTATATACTTTTCACCTATGTGGTTGTTGGAATGCGAGGCGCCTCGATTATAGGTCTGTAAGGACCGGGAAACGTGTGTTTAGGAATTGCCAATACTCTAACGTATGTGAGGACCGGCCCTGAAGATCCAGGGGTTGCCCAGAGTGCGTAGCCCTGGGACATTTGCTAGAGTGTCTCGAACGCGGAGAGGAGCTTTCCCCTTTCCTCGACTCATGACGGAAATCCAATTTCCAATACGTGTATTTTGGCTTTATTTGTAGAGCCTAGTATGGCGGCATAGTGGGATGGGGCACTCATGCCGTCTATGATTTATATTTATGATTGAAATGTTTTGACACTATACACTTATTATAGTATCAAATGATTTGTTTTAAACGTACCAAGCATGTTTGGCTGTTATAAGGTAAAACCCTATCCTCCGGCTTGCGTTGCATTGTCTGATGGGACCTGGGTCTTATAATAGCTTCATTTTTCGAAAAAGCATTGCGTTGTTTATTCTATGCACTGGTATTCTTGGGAGGAAACCCGTTCCGTGTTATACGGCATGGTCCCTTGAATTACTCTCTTTTAAAGTAAAGTTTAAATAACTGTTTTAGTTCTCACACCAGTCACATGACTGACCTGGAGTTTATTGTTTTAACCTAAACTCTGGGTGCCCCTATTTTCCGCACGGGCAGCTAGTAGTTTTGGTTTTGCAGATTTATATTCACAGGATCCTGGTTTACAGTTGGAATGATATCCGGAAAGCTCTGTATCCGTATATCACCTTCAGTTGTGCTTTGTATTATTTTCCGCTGCTATGTAATTTATTGTAATCTCTGATATTTATCGAAAGTAATTATTCATTTATACTCTGTATATTCTTGTATCTGATGGAATTGTTGTAATAGCAATGAAATGTTCTTCCGTTTGCGTTCTGATTTGTCCTGTTCTCAAAACGATCAGGGGTTTCGAACGGTCTAGATCGGTTTAACGACTGATTCGGACCGAGTGAAATTGCTGACCGTCACAAGAACATAGCATGAATATATATATATATATACAATACACAACGCAGCAACACTTATGAGAAGAAATCTCAAAAAGCATAGAATTGATGAGATCGGTTAATGTGGAACGCCTGAGCTGCTTCCTTGAGAATTCGGTGAAGGTGGAGTTGGAAGGGCGTGCTAGAAATGCGCGAGGCGAGAAGAACCTGTCCGGATATCGAATAAGTACAGTAAATATCTGTAAACACCATTGAAATGATTTTTTGGTTTGCTAAAAACATGTGCATTGTGTTCTTTCCTAAAACACCAGCTGTAAATAGCAATGAAAGCATCCAGTATGCGATCTAGAGTGTTGTGCTGCTGGTATTCATAGAAGGAGGGAAAAGAGGGATTTAGCCAAGAAGAACGGAGCTAGTTGCTGCCAAATTAGAGCAAGAGAAATCGCATTCAAGAAATAGATGATTGATTTTTTTCTTCCTGTAGAGAGTAAAGGGTACACGTCGGATCTACAGAGATATTCTTATAATGAAGCTTGTCTTTGGTATTGATGTGTGCATGAATAAGGCACCATTGAAACAAGATTAAACAGGGTGGGAGATAGCATTTCCATATGCGAGCAAAGAAGAAACAGCGACCAGGGTGAGATAGGAATTTGTAGCAGGCTAATACCGAAAAGCCCTAAGATGGGCCCAAACCCTAAAAGTAACAATCAGGTCAATCAGATAAACGAGGGGATTGTAATGTATTACCGACCGAAGAGACTTCAGCCAGAACATTAAGCCCAAACAAAGTAGGTGGACAAAGGCCCATAGGACCAAGGCCCATAGTGTTAGCAACCGAAAAATCCGGTGAATTACAGAAAGAAAATAGGTTCGGGTGAGAGCGAGTGAAAGAAAATTGTCCATGCCAAATATCAAACCAAAAGATATAGTTGACGCCATTGCCAATTTTGACAGGGAAGAGGGATTTGACACGTGGAACAGTGGAGAGAACACTGGCCCAGAAATGGGAAGGTCTGAAATTAAGGGGAAAATGGAGCATGAAATTAGGGTTAGAGTTATATAGCCATAGAAGAATCCAATATCTCCAGATGAATGCACTAGGCTTAAGAAGTCGCTAGAGCGAGTTTGCAAGCAAGGCAAGATTAAACGAAGCTTGATTGATGATTCCAAGACGATGTAAGCAAATTGTTTGCCAAATTACTAGATGCTTAGCTTTGCGACCATGCCAAAGAAATGAACTTCTAGTAGCATCAATTTGGTTTATGACCCAAGATGGAAGTTTATGAAAAGACATCCAATATAAGGGCATGGACGAGAGGACATATTTGACGAGGTTGAGATGGCCAGCGGTGGAAAAGGAATTCTCTGTCCATAATGCCATCCTAAATTCTATTTTACAGACGTGGGAAGCCAATCAAATCTGAAGAGTTTGGTGGACGGAGGGGGATATCCAAGTATGTTATTAGAAATGAGCCAAGTTTGCATTTTAAGAAGGAGTAAATGGAGGGTCCCAGATCAGAGGAGTTGCCCAGCATAATGATAGAGCTTTTGCAAAAGTTAATTGAGTGGCCATAAATAAATTAAAAAGTGTAAAGAAGAACTATGAGGCAATGGATGTATGTCGGATTGGGTGAAATAAATAATATGGTGTCATCAAAAAATTGGAGATTGAAGAGAAAGATTGGAGTTGGTGAGATTGATGCCAGCAAAAAGGTTATTTGCTGTTGCAATCCTTACCACTTTGTTAAAAACATCAGCAATAAGAACAAAATTAGTGGCAAAAGTTGGTCACCCTGTCTCAAACCACGTTTAGGTTCAATATGCCCACCCGATTCACCATTTATTGAAATAGAAGAAAAGCTTGTGTTTAGTAAATATTTGATCCAATTACACCATTTTGGAGGGAAACCATGATGCAACATCAAACCAAGAATAAAGTTCCAGTTAACCGAATCAAAAACTTTAGAGAAATCAAGTTTAAGAAAAAGTCCCAGTGTCCATGTGAAGTGACAAAAAGATTTGACTTCATGTGTGGCAGCCACTGAATCAAGAATGTTATGACCAAGTATAAAAGTAGATTGTTCAACGCCAATCAAGGAGGCAATGACAGTTTGGAGTCTATTGGCTAGGACTTTGGTAATGATCTTGAAAGTTGTGTTTATGAGACTAATGGGGTGGAAAAATGCGAGAGTATTGGCTCCGGGTGTTTTTGGAAGGAGAATGATGTTACCATAGTTTATTTTGGCAACGGCTGAAGGTTTAGATTGAAATTCAACACACATAACTTCTTCTAAAACATTGATACATTAATTAAATATTAAACCTTTTAAACATAATCTTCTTCACGTTTAAAAATCAAGGATCCCCTTTCATTGTTCAACATCGTGCCACCATAGAGCCACCAAACCTCGAGCCAACCACCGCTCTGCCTCGCCTGTTCCAAATAGCGCCACCGTCGTGAGTCAAACGCCACATCACCGCGCCGTTGACCGGTAATTGGCCCACGAAAGGAAAATGAACTGGCCCAAAAATTTGCCACCACACGCGACCTATGTCGTCGCCACCGACCGACGTGCCTCCCCTTCCTCTTCTAACCTCCAATTGATCACTTGCCCTAAAACTCGTTGTAGCTGTCGCTATCACCAAAATACGATCATTACAATCAAAAACAGTTCGTTCACATTGAACTTGAAACCACCACCACCAAAGTCCATTTCAAGCCAAACCTCCAACTACAAAGGCGTATCCCTGTCTCCCTCTCTAACTTCCTAGTTAGCACCACTGGCCAACTCTCCATCGTCTGCACACAAACCCCCCAAATCGAAACCTCACCACATCATGGTCGTGATGATTTTTCGACCACTTCCGTTCACCAATAGCCACCAGATTTTTACAATAGGTAGCCATCACCAAGTACTCCAACTTTCATGTTGGAGATTTCCATCAATTCTCAACAGTTGGTTAGATAAAAATTAAAACAAGGAGAGGACTTATTTGCAAAATGGAAGGCTAAAAATATAGGGTTAGGAATTGGAAAATGTAGGGTGTATTTATGGAGTAGGGTTTAGCTTATATGTGAAGCTTCGTATATATTTTCACTAATTTCTTTAGCTATCGCTACCTGTATTCATCGTTAATAAATTCGCATCGAAACATACAAACTCCGTTCGTGGTGAAAATTAATATGTAGCTACGGTTTATCATTACGGTCCGAATGAAACTTGTTTTGTCAAAATCCGAGATATTTACATTGAACATTCATATCTCATGACCACATACTAACTACAGTTGACCCAAAATTTGGAATCTTACAGTATTTATCATTACAAATCCGATAAAACTGGTATCCTCGAAATACGAGGTCATTTGCAAAATGGCTATTTTCTAAGGCTTATATAATTTCGATAAAATATTAATTAATTCCATAGCTTTCTGAAAATTTGACTTGGACATAACTTATAATCTACAAAATGAAATCTCGATCTTTTACTTTCCTTAGAAAACTATAGTCCAATAGATTTGAACGCTTCTTGTTTCAACTAATTCTAACTTATGTTGGATCCTGTACATTCATTTAAAGTTCAAAACGTAATATTACAAACTATCGCACTGCTGCGATCTCGTTTTTAATTATATTATAAATTATACGTTTGTTGACCAACCTTTTGGCAAGGCCATCATCCTATGAGCTACCACTGATAGATCCAACCAGAGCTCGATCATGGGTCTAGACAAGCTTGGACACCACTAGCCCAACCCCGGTTCGATCACCTTTGGGCTCGTCCAAGTCCAGCAACATCAATAGCCTACCGGGGTCGAAGAAGAGGGTACACTAAGTCACGATTCAAAGGAGATCATTCCTACTTACCTTAGTTTGAATAAGGTTCCAGCTCGGATCGAAAGAAGCTCCAGATCGGGTCGAGGATAACACATTAGTAAAAACAGGGCTCGGGGTCGATCAGACCCCCGGGTCAAATGGAGCTCGGGTCGACTAGAACCCGCGTCGGGTTGAGTGAAACCTGGGTCGGGTCGAATGTGACCTAGACCTGCAATTACTTCCACTTATTCCACTCTCGCCACCATCTCATGAAAGCGCGAGATTTATGCCACGTGTCCACGAACCGACCTATTATCTTGTTACAACAGCTCCATAATCGCCTCTCCACTACGTCCTACTTCCCCGGGTCGAATGCCACATGTCTTATTCGACCCGGACACCCATCAGCATTATATATATATCCAAATTCGGAGCTGTTTGAGGGGAATTTTGGCCTTGTGAAGCTTGGAGAAACTCAGCCATGGTTGCCATCCACTATAATCTCTAAGTATGTGTTAAATTCATGTTTGTAATTTGAGGTAAACGCTAGAAACGACGTTGTATGAGAGATTATGATAATCTCATTTATTGTAACTCCACGTTTCTAATGTTATGAAGTGAATTATGAAGTGGATGTAGGCTTTTTAACACAGAACCACTATAAAATGTTGTTGTCTTGCTTTTTCATTCTTTTTTTGTCATTTCTTCATATTTCATGCTATAAACATTACTTTTTAGGTGTTAGTGTCATTTTCGGTCTATCATTTTGGTGCCTTCAATAAGAAATGAAGATTCTCGACGTTTAAGGATTTTCAGTCTACTTATTGGATCACCAAGTCCAATAAGGAAATCCTATGTATTCTATAATTTCTATTGACTTTGCAATTGTGGTTATCACTGGACGTGAAGCCATCTACACGCGTTATAGCAGCAACAATAGACAGAGACTAGAAATGATAACTCTGGCATGCTCTAGTCTTCGATTCGTATGAAAATCAAATCGATATTCTCAACCGACAAGTAAGAGTCCCTACTCGTGGCTTCTAGATCGAATCTCCCAGATAAAGCGTCTTCCGATTCAAAATTCTTCTATGTCAAACTCCTCTAAGGTTAAATTTTCTCCAGTTCGAATACACTCACAAAGTGCTTCGGATCGAGTAGAATCCCAGATTGAATGGACCTCGGCTCGATTAGTACAGGTGATCAGACTCTGGCTCGAATCGAGTTCTCTCGGGTCGAACAGTTTCGGGTCGAAAATATTTGACCTGACCCCTCGACGCACTGCATATCGACCCAAGACCGGGTCATTTTTGGAAAAAGCACTACATTTCGAACCTATGCCATAGTGCAATAGCCAACAATGATCGTCAAGGCTTAACAACCAAGACACGACGGTTAGTCCGAGAATATCAATAGCAAAATGGCAACGATTAGGACTCTTCCTAAATCCATGACCCCTACATAATAATGTTATTCAAAATGGAGAGTTTCTATGAAAATTCAACATGACAACCGTGACAACATATATGGGAAAGACTACTTCTAACAATCTCCTTTACAAAGGTTCCAATTATAGACTTCACCAATGCATGAACAAGTAGTGACCACCTGGTTTACATGACTTAAACTTGCCCAACTCACTGGACCAAATGTCATTGATATGGAGAATTTCAGACACTATTCCAAAGATGTCTCGGATAATCGTAGTGACGATAAGTCTCAATGACATTATATTGGAAGGTGACCTAGGATCCTAACATTCCACAACTACACTTCATTCATATGACATGATGATGGACATATGTATTGCAAATCACTACCTAGGAACTTAGCTAACCTTTTCAATGACCATTTGCTATCAATCGCACTGACGACGATTAAATTCCACCTGATAAGTGCTAAAGCAAAATACTTAGGTGCCTAGATTATGGTACCAATTAAACCTCCATTATCCATTATTGGGCTTATGGATCCTCATAAAGATGACATCAACTTGACTTCTCATCGGCTACCATGCAACCTTATCCTAGAGATGCGAGCTTTAGATTAAAGACGATAAGAATTAACCAGCTGCTATCAAAGTCCATACAATGAATTGAGGCATCTGAAAGACTAACTGAATGGAACATTGAATTGGTATAATTCGATATTACCCTTTCACCTTTGAAGGTCATTGGGATAAACATCGAAAAATCTCATTGCTAATGCACTGAATAATGCTTCAGAAGCGGTAGTCATCCAACTATCTAAAGGAAGATGTATATGAATGAGACTTATAATGGTCAGCGTTCTGGTAGTAGAATGTGAAAATTCACAATTTGACTTCCTCCATGGGTCATTTGACAATTGACTCATGCCCCAGAAGCAGGGGGCAGCTGGGAAATCCGAGCATGAATATCTCATGATTCCATCATCCAATACGAAGCTGATACACCAAAGCCTCGTGATACCGTACTTGTATCCGGAGTATGACCAACTACTTTTTGTCTTGACCAAAGCTTGGAAAGCTAAAAGTTTGAAACACTTAAGCCTGGATGTTGATTCATTGTCTACGCATCAGCCCATATTTGTGGGATTGAAGGCATAACTACAAATGGATGAAGCATGACTATCTTCCTAGACTCCGTATCCTACTTACTAGCATGGAAAGTGCAAAATTTCTATAAGCATGAAATCCTTACTTTGTTGCTGATTTTCGTTATAGCACAACAAGATGAGATGCTACTATTAATGGTCTTGATCTGACTATTTGTCCCTTGTTCCTTACCCTTGACATAGGGGAATGAAGGCAATTTAAAGGAGATGCAATCTCATCATTCGCTCGTAGAGTCCGCCTAACTGCCTTTATCCTTCCAAGACACCGATCAAGGTCTATTCATTCTTGGGACTGCCGCCCCATAATATTTTGAAAAGATATCTATCATCTGCTCAAGAATTTTGTAGGCATCTCTAGGAAGAGATAAGACAAAGCAAAATGGACCTATAAAGAACATGTGATGCCATTTTCGCTCAGAATGATATTCATTCCTTTAACAGGATTATTTCTTAACCATGTCCCTTATTTTTGCATGCTTAATGGGTTATTGATACGGCTAATTCGTATGAATTTATGTGTGAATGGTGTAGGTACCCAAATTCTGGTACCGATCAGACTTCTAACACTCGAATGTAGAATTACAGAGCACTACCATTACGAGCCCACTGAACCACTTGTTTACAAAACCCATGCCCTCTATCTGAGGGAAGACTTATAACTCAAGGAGGATCTGATATGGCCATCCACTCCTTGGCTCATGCATGGTAGACCTCAAGACAATTGTGCATCAATTATTGCACTTCGAAGTCAGAATCCGAATCCAGATAGACAAGGTTCGACTGTCCATGCGGCTAGATCATGTGCTTGAAGTCGTTGGATTACATCAATCCAAATAGAGGAGGCAGCACAATCCATAAACGTATTTACTTTCTAATCATGCATTTTACCTTTACATGCTTTGTGAGTTATTGACATGACTAACTCTTGTAAATTTGTATATGACAGGTACCAAGAATTTAGAACCAATCAGAACTCCTATAGTTTGATTTAGGGAACACGAATCTTTGGCGAATGTGATTCGACTATTCACATACTTACTCTTGGCCTGACGCCAACAGTCTGACTTAAATGGAGTTCGACGATTCATCTACTGGCTTTTTGCCCTTGACGTAGGGGCAAGAGAATAAACGCACATGAGTTCAACGTGTGTTATCTATGCATGGGCATACTAGTGAGTCTTCGTTGGCCTCTATGCTTCAATTCTCCTGGAAAGACATAGAGATGCGTTTGGGTGTCACATGACCACCTAGTAGATCGCAAACCCCATTTCTTGATCTGATGGGAAAAGCGCAGTGGTGACTGGGGCACAATCCTATGAACTGCACAATGACCTTTTTTTCCTTGACGTAGGGGAAAAATAATGAAATGAGGATGAATGTGAGCCGGCCACTCGTCAGAACAATTCCTGTGCTCTTGAGATGACAGGCCAAATTCAGCTTAGACATGACATGACCGTCTACCTGAAATTTTTTTCCTTTGACGTGGGGGAAGAAATGTTAAGGCGAGGATGAGTATGAATTGAACGCATCACAACGACATCTTTAAATCTTTCTCGTGCTTCTGACGGGAGGATATAAACTCAACATGGTGTGACCTGACCATCCTCAAGGTGATCTTTTCCTTTGACGCTGAGGCAAAGGGAACGCCGGCAAGGCAAATGTGACCCAACTGTTCGCCCGACTAACTCTAATCCGCAGAGCTAGGATATGAGTATAAACCCACGATGAGTGTGATGGGTGAGACAAGATTTAAGACCACTCGATCCCTAACTCTAACCCTGACTGACGAAGGGAGAGTATAAAGAACGAATCACGACGTCCACAATTCTAACTCTCATGACTTTGGAGAGAGTATAAAAAACGAATCACGAAGGCCTAAACTCTAACCCTACATGATGAAGGGAGAGTATACAGGACAACAACACGATGTCCACACAAACTCCATCATACTCTGGCAAGGATATGAGTATAAAAGACTTACGGACCAGACGTCCGAATGACTTAACCTAGCTCCCACTGATGTTGGGGCAGGGACATAAATTTCTAAATTAACCTCGAACACATTTCAGACGCGACTCATGATTTAAAGTTGAATTGGGATTATAGACATTATAATGACACATAATACTTGGACATTTAATCATTTTATGCCAGAGAGCTTAGCACTTAACATGTTTCCATTTAAAGCTAGGATTGATTGTGACTAGAAGATCAAATTAGTAGTTTGCAAGGCTAAACGAATTATTCTATTTGAATTAAAGTTTCATGTGCAGGTATAAAGCATAGAAACAAAGGCCGCACTCACATACACCAATAAAAGGTTGCATTTGAAGGGTTGATGACGATGCTTAATGTTGAAGTTCCCACACGACTCAACGAAATGACTGAAATGACCAAAAGGGGACCTTGAGAGTGATATCTCAAATCGACACACATACCCATGTGTGACTGACTATAAATCAAATGCAACGACGAGTATCACCTTGCAAGTACACTGATTGGAAAATGCAATGGCTCGAGCATTTGGATAACTCTATCTTAAACTTTGAAAGTAACATCTCTTTTTTATGCATACTTGTCTAAATTCGAAAGGGGTGTGATCAAACCATCAGTCTTTTGTCGTTACCCCCGAGCTAGGGTCATAAGATATTGAAAGTATTTTCCAACGACATAACTTATTTGTTTGTATCTAACTTATGCTTTGATCTTGGCTGACCGCTTAAGGACCGCGAAACGGATGTAGAGTGAACGTTCATTAGCTTGTCCCAACTGGAAGGCTCACATAAAACCGGACATGGATTAACTGTCTTATCTCATATGCTTATTGGATGTGATGCAACCATTTTGTCTTTTGCTTTTCCCTTGATGCAAGGGGCAAGCAGGAGCACTCAAGACGAATATGGTCTGAACTTTCGTCACCTGGCTCCGATCCTTAAAGCCTGGATAGGAGGCTAAAGATTAGCATGGGTTGAGTAACAACAAATCGTTTTGCATCCAACCTTAACTCATGAATTGATGAGGGAGTATGAGTTCAGAGAGGATATGGATTTGACATTCAACATTCATGAAACCCTCCATGGCTGGAGGCACGGGATACGAGCTTCGAGTGGTGTAATTCGACTACCCGATTACTCTATGCACATTTACTATCCTCAGAGTTCCGCAAGATCCCAGACTACAGTCAAAAGAATGACTCCTCAAGATTAACTCGCATACATATGAGCAGCGGATCATTATCCAGAATTAAATGACGTAAGACTGATTGATGGCTATTGCATATGCGAAACCAAGAAGCCTGAGACTGGCTTCCATCCACTTTAGGACTACATGCTGGGGGCAACAGCGCTGAATTGGAAAACTGTCAACAACTTATCAGAGACGGAAGTCGGATTGCCAACATTATTCGATGCTTCACTAGAGGCGGAACATCTCAAGACGATGTGGATAACATCACTCATTGCCCTTTCATATGAGACATCAAGGATTTCCACAATCCCCCGGACTTCAAACTACCATCTCCGGAGGCTTAGAACATCAAGAATGATCCTACTGTGCATCTGACGTGCCATATGCATAGTATGGAAGTGCTATCGGTGTTGGGTAACATCATGGCTAAGTGCTCCCCTCTATTCTTGGCTGACATCATTGTTATACGTCTTGGGCAGCTTGCATCTGAATCGATCAACCACTGGAACATGGTTGGTCACCCGATTTATTAAGCCGTCGAAGGTTCATAGCACTCGGCCCAAAAGCGTGATGTATCTCATTTCTATCAATTAGAGGTCCAGCGAGACCCTGCGCTCATATATGGAAAGTTTAATGCAGCGGTGGCATCAGTGGATTGACCAGAACCATCCATCATGCTTATGGCTAATAGTCTCTAGCACCTTGGATTGAATAGACTCCAAAATCTCTCTATAATGAGATTCACCCAGTCTTGTTGAATTCTACTCTAAGGCAGATAGATTCCTACGACAAGAGGATACTAACGTCGAGATGGACGTTCCTGATGTTTTCATGACAAAGGATAGAGGACTACCCAAGTCTGAAATGGTAATGGCAAGGGAAAAACCCAAAAAAAGAATGACAGGAATGTGCGATTTCGAAGAGAACCAATTTTACGGGCCTAGTCTACAATCTTGTCTGTTAAGCTCAATGGAACCGAGCATAAGGAATATACTTAACAACACTGTAATGACTATTTCGAACTATGTTGAAGCATGAATGAAGGGGCTCGACTTACTCCCTAACGACGTTCATTCACCTGAATCCTTACGAGCTTTCTCAACTCTGCGACTAATCAGATAGGAGTAACTAAGTTCACTAACGCTCGATGAGGAAATCCTCACTTTCTGACTAAAGTGAAGAGGCAATGCCAAAGTGAATATGATTCGACCATTCGCGCATTCAACTCTAGCCCTCGTTGATTCGAGAGAGGATACAAAACGACTTGGGACAACTAAAATCGCAAAACTCATTGCTCTAACTTGATGCAAAGACATAAAGTATAGAGGCTCAAGGACTGGATGTCCGATTGACTTAGCTGAAACCCTACAAATGCTGGGGGAATAAGCACTGACTTCTCTTGTCTTCTACTGGCATTGGAAGCATGAGCATTGACTCATAGACCGACTTTAAACATGACCCAGACTTAGCACGTGATTCAAAATATATACACTATATCTACGGAATATGACATGATTCATCTTGCCCGTTCAAGCGAGCCAGCTTATGCTTCAAGTGTGACTTCTTGCCACCAATTACAACTACAATGAATGGAAAGAGAAATAAACTTCTCTACTGTCTTACGATTGTGACGATCATATCAGACACCGGCTCATATGATTTTAGCAACATCTCGTACTGGTCTGTATGTGATTATTGGATAATAATACGATCCGGGATTACCATGGTTCTCTGACTTCTCATTGTTATGGTCCAATCCAATCACAGAGTCTTGATAAATATTACGATATCGAGATAGTCTAAAGCCAAGCGCAAATGTCAACTCATATGCCAATTCAGGTATGCTCTCACCCAACAATCCAGATGCTAGCTCAGAGCCTGAAGATTCTTATACTACCCCATGACTTCGATAACTACTTCATACATTGACTTGTATGTAAAAGAAGGTCTAACTCGACCATGCTCCTGGCTTGCAAAGGAAAATGACGTTGTTTAGCAATAACATGTGCGTGTACAATCATATACGGAAGCCAATGGACCTACACAACTTATTGTTGTATATAACGGTGTTGTATACACAATTATATGATTTTTGTTTGATGATAACAACCAAATATATTTTATAAATGTGTTTGTTATTATACTGTTCTATATTTACATCACAGACAGGAATGTAATATTTATATTTAAATAAAATACATCTGTATAGAAATTCAAATATTTACTGTATTTTATTTAGAGTATAAATACTATATTTCTAACATTCAAACAGTACATCTATTTTAACTCCACTATTTAATCACTTCACATATTTGTACTTATAAATAAACAGAATAGAATAGACAAGTCTGTTTGACAACTATGAAATAATAGTTTATTCCAAACAGATTTTGTGTATTACAAACTTCAGTACAATTCATATATATATACACAGCTCATCACTACAACACTCACTTTGTTTACACAACTCATATATACATTCTTTCACATTGACACATATACAAACACATTGAAACAATTCACTGACTCAACATTGTCTTCAGTCTTCATTGTTAGTCCAATCTTCACAGTCTTCTAGTTAGCCTTCAGTCAGTCCAGTCTTCTTACCTGTCACATGAAACACACACACACACAGTACACTGCAATAGAAATAAAAACTGTATTCATGCAAATATAAATTAAAAAAAAGGATAAAATTTATTTGCCTCAGTTTTCTGGTGTGTTTCTCATCATTTTTCATGACTTGATCTGATTCATCTGTGTCTAGACAGACAGTTTGTATATGTACAGGGACAGGAAATTTCCAGATGGCTGCAAATACACACGTGTATAAATACACGTGTGCACTGCCTCACCAATCAGTGTATACAGCTGTGAAGCAGTCACATGGACCAAGCTCGACACAGTGGAAATGTCAAAGTCAACAAAGCAAAATTCAAGCCATGGGGTCGAGTAACAAAGATCAAGCACTACTCACAAATACAAGTATACAGCAAAGATTTCTGGTGAAGTCAGAAGTACGAGTTCAACACAAATGGTCGAAGTTGTAATACATGCTACAGCAAAGCATGTGCACAACTACAATGTACACAATATTCATGGAGGCTCAAATATACATGCAAAAATTCCAATGTGTGGCACAATACAAAGTGCATGTGATATACATTCAGGATTGTCATGGTTTACAAAGTGATATAATAGTACTTTCAGGTTATCATGCTCATGTCATTATAAACAATGGGGAATGCATGGCTTATGTAGACAGCATGGCAGCAAATAAACTAGACTGTGCACATATGTGCATGTGAATGGGTCAAACATGAATGAACAAGACTGGTGCAACTATATCAGGCATGTACAGATGGTAGAAGAAGTACACAACAGTCAAGCAGTTCATACATGAACTGTATATACAAGTGTCATGGTGTATACAGCTGTATAGCCAATGTGAATCAGACTCAAGATAGGTGTACTTCAAAATCAAACAGAAAGGTGCAGCTCTCAATGGAGCTACAGCTTAGGTGGTGTACATGTTGCAAGAACAGTTAAGTTGCAAGCATGCTTAAAGGTGCAACAAGTTTTCAAGTCAAGTCAGAGTGGCCAAGTACAAGGCGGTGTTAAAATAGCTCAGTACATGTACATGGTTCAGCTCAAATCATGCATTGGTGAACACAAGAAGTCATTGAGATAAGATAGAGATGGTACACAAGACAATGCAGACGAGAATGCTTTCAAATTCAATCAACTTTTCAGGTGCAACAGTATGTAAATAGATGGAGATAGTTCAAAGACACAAGTGCTCAAGAATGCACATGTCAAGAATGGTGCAACAATGTGTCGAGACAAGTTTCTCATTCATACATGCAAGAGATGATAATATGCAAGTGCTACAAATCAATTCAAGTTTCAATATTTTTCCAGAATTTTCCAGGTTTGAAAAAGTTTTTAAAAGGAGCAAGAATGTTTTTTGCATCTACTAAATGAAAACAGAATTCACTGTTTTTTTTTTTTTGGCAAACACAAAAATTTAATTTGTTGGTCCAGAAATATAAGCAACAAATCAGGGATTAAAGACAAATGGGAAATCAGTTTTGGCAAGTTTTATTTTGTTTTTTCGGAGTTACAGAAATCAGTGAATATCAATTCGACACTGTTTCCAGAAATGCTTTTTAGGCAAGATGATAATGATTTCCAGATATTAAATCACACAGTAGACTAAAGAAAACCAATCAGTGAATGATTTGGCAAAAGCATAAAAGGAAATCCTAATTTTTGTGCAAGAATTAATTCAGCAAACATACTTGTGGCAAGTAATCAATCAGAGAATCCATTCAAGGCATTTTTTCATTTTATTCAAGTGACGGAATCATCTAAGAATTCAGTGTCAGGAATCAATCACGCAAGTAAATCAAAGCAGCAAAAGGGGCAAGTTTTTATTCTTCCAGAATCATCAATTCAAAAGAGGAAACCATGGCAACGAGCAATAATTCAATTTCATTTTCAATGCCGAAGTAATTTTATCAAGAGGTTCAAAAGGGGAAAGCACATCATCAGATCAAATCACATATTTGAAATCAGAGCAAGTTACGGATTGATAATCCAATTTTATCACACTACATCATCACTGGCATTAAGCATCGAATACACACAAACAACTCGCAAAAAAATTAAAAAGAATACTCACAGTTTTCGATCTAGCCAGAGAACAATTTCAAAATCAGTGACGAGCCAAAGAGAAGCCCAAAATCACTGACCAGAGAGAAACAACGTGAAGAAGAACATCAGAGAACCAGATTACATCAATTTAAAGCTATCGCGATTGGATTTGGGGCAAATATTAAAACCCTAGCCACCATTTATTTTTCCAGAGATAAAAGGGATTGGGCAAAAACAAAATGGTGAAACCAATTTACAAAGGTGCCGACCAACTTTAAACTAGAAAAGGGGATGACCCTTTATTACTAAACTCCTCCATTTTCTTCTAGGGTTTTTATTTGTTTAATTCATGTTGTATTTTATTTTTGTTCTGTAAACGATCAACCAGTTTCTAGTATCTGTAAAATACTAGGGTGAATCAGTCAGGGTTTTGACTGACAGTTGACAGAGTCTGTAAAATCTGGGTTACTGGTTACAGGGTCGTAATCAGGGGAAATCTGATCGAGGGGATATCAATCAGTCTAGGGTTTTGAGCGTAGGGTTAGAATAGGAGCAGGGTTTGCGAGTGTACATGGTCTTGTATGCGGGATCTGTTCTATCACCTAGTAGAAACCTTAGAAATGCAGCAGTAGGCAGGGTTTTGCCGAAGCTGGGTATATCTGTGTGTGATTTACTTTCTGCATTTCTGTTTCTGTTATATTCTGTGATCTGTTTATTATTATATACATCGTTAGATTTTTAATTCAGTTAAAAACTGTGAAAAAACCTATTCACCCCCCCCCCCCTCTAGGGTTATTCTAGATCCAACAAGTGGTATCAGAGCCAGGTTTTTTTGTTTAACTCTAGAGTAATGGGTCATCCTAGCTGTCAGTCGATTGAGAGTCAGTCCAGTTCATCTCCAACTATTTTCAGTGGAACAGATTTTTTAAACTGGAAATCCGAAATGGAATTTTATTTAAAATCTGTTAATATTACATATTGGGATGTTGTTATCAATGGATTTGATAGTGTAGATATTACTTTCAATACCCGTGCTATGAAAATTATATTTGATTATCTTAGTATTGAACAGTTTAATCTTATCTGCCATTGTTTATCTGCACAGGAAATCTGGGATACTCTCAATACGAAGTATCGAAGATCTGACAACGGTAGCTCAAAACCCGAGAAAGTCAACTTAGATTCAGAGTTCTATTTAACCGGATTTACAAATGAAAATTCATAAGGATCAGATGATGAAGAATCAACAGATGCTGAAACAAAAAATTTCTCATATGAAGATCTGGCTTACATGTGTCTTGATTTAATGAAATCTGTTGATAAACTCCAACTGAAAAATAAGTCTCTGAAATATAAGAATTTTGAGTTGACCAGCAAAATTGATGATTTGGAATCACAACTTGAATATATTAAAGATTCTTCAAATTCAGTTTGCAAAAATTGTTTGAAATTGCAAACCAATCTTGTTCATCTCAATAAAAATATTCGAAAGTTTGAAAATGAAATTCTGATCTTAAATGAGAACAAGATTGAGTTATCAAGTTTGAATAATTCTTTACAAAAGGAATTTGAAAATTTTAAGACTGATATAAATTCCAAATTTGAAATTGCTGAAAAAGAAAATTTGTTGAAATCCGATTTGATTCTGAGAGAGCTTGAAAACGAGATTGAAAATTTCAAGAAATTTGAATCTGAAAAACAAAAACAATTTGATCTTGAGATTTCTGAGTCCAAAGCTAAAGTTAAATCTCTTGAAAATGAAAATTTGGTTTTGAAACAATCTGATGCTGAAAAGGAAATCACTATTAATCATTGTTCAAATTTGATAGAAGAAAACAATGATCTTAAATCCAAGATTCAACGACTTGAATCAACTTTGAATAAATTTTCGAATGGAGAAAAATCGTTGGATATATGTTGAAAAATCAATTTTCATCTAGAAATAAAAATGGACTTGGCTTTGGAAAAAATAATGTTTTTGAAAAACGAAATTCAAATGATTTGAAAAGTCCCTCAAACTGCTTTGGAAATAATTGTTTTGATAATTTGAACTTAGACAATTCCAAAGGATTTTTGAATCAAAAGCAAAATGTGAATTTGTTCTATAATAAACCATTTAAACACTCTTGGAACCTAAAAGGAAATAAAACAGGCTTCGTCAAGTTTAAACAGATTTGGGTTCCTAGGGGTACAAAGGTTAATTCTAATGGTTTGTTATACAAACAGGTTTGGGTACCAAAAGTGGTAAACATATTTCAGAGTGGTTTTACAAATTTTGTTAGACCACTTGATTCACTCAACTACTAGGTTCCGGCGAAGGTTGAGGAACTGCTATGCTGAAAATAGGTAGATTTCAAGCTGTTCTACTTTTCTGTATTCTTTACAGTTCCTTGGCCAAGATCTGTTGAGTTAGAGATTCTGATTTACACTGGATTCTGGTATGATCTCTAAACTCACCTCTGTAAATATTTTCTGTTTTTTTTTTTGTTCTGTTGTTTATTTCTTCTTCTTCTCCCTTCTATCTCTTTCTTCTATTTATTCTGATTTGATTTATCACTGCTATATTTTTTTGATTCTTGAACTGCAGTATTCATGATATTCTGGAAATTTCTTTTGTGTGTATAGAACTCTGATACTTTTAATCATGTCCAGATACTAAATTTTTTTTTCTACAATTGTTTTGAAGTTCATTTTCTGTTTTCTGAATTCCTAACGGTGTTGACGTATTCTTGTTATATCTTGAACACTGTTAATCTGAATTCTAAATTGTTTTGAAGATCTGAAAATTATATGGAAATTCACACACATTTTCTGTTCTAAGTTTATTCTAATTCATTTTAGAAAAGCTCAAAATATTATACTCATTACAGCACACTGTTATTTATCAGTTGTGACAATTCCAGTAATTTTCAGATTGGCTTGAATATCTTTTTTTTGAAATGTCTTGTCTCAGTGATATATCTTAAAATTCATTTTTATTCATGATCAAGTTAAAATTAGTTTGTTAGAAATCATCTGAAATTCCTGATATTTTGAATCTCATAAACCTCCTAAATTTGAAACTATCAACCTTGTGTGACTGATTCATTATATCCCAGAACTTGACATTGATTCAAGTGATTTCAAATAAATTACTTTAATTTTCTAGTTCATGAATACCTCTTAAATTTGATGTAAATGATCTAAATTTAATCTCACACTTTTCAGAGATACTTGTGAAAATTTCTTTTGTAAAACTGGTTTTAAAATTCTCTATTATTTCATGATTATTTGATTTAAATATTAGTTTGCTTTAAAAATCATTTGAAATTATTGATTTATTGAATCACACACATATCTTGAATCTAAAACTTATAATTTGGTGTGATTGATTCATTGAATCTAGAGTTTTTCATATTCCTCAAATGATTTTAAATAAACATATTTTTTTAATCATTGGATCATGAATCATCTTGTGTGAGCAACATCGTAACAAGTCTGATTTGAAACTATTTCTGTTGTGCTGCTCTGATACTGTTTTCAAATAACTGCCTGCTTTAATCTGACTGCTGCTCTGATAATTGTGCCAAATGTGTAATCTTGTCTATTTGGGCTTTGTGTTTGAAGTTTCTGTAATCTGAGATATCTAGGGTGTGAATAAATTCCTCGATAAGGGAGACTACAATTGGTATCAGTTTTTTTTCAACCATCTATTTTGAATTTTCACCTTGTATAGACACCATACACATTTTTTTTCCTGGTATAAATCTGTATAAATTCCTCTTGTAATTGATTTTCAATTTTATATTTATTTATTGATTATTCATTCAGAAATTGAAATCAATATCCAAATTGAACTGTATTTATAATCCATCAAAATTATTATCAGTTTTTTGAAATTGTGATGAATTTTGACTGCAGTATATTTCACAACAAGAGGAGATTTTATTCAGATTTTCATGATGGTTGAATGTTTATTATAATATCTTTGAACTAGCAATTATTTCACGACCATCTTCATTATCTATCATCCTTCTACCATCCATGATACTTTTACATTAATGTGGAGAGTTAATTTTTTTTTAAAAGATCATCTTGAATAAACAGTGAAAATATTTGTGATGGAATTGTGACTATGTTATTATTATTCAGAATTAGTGATAATTGAAAATTTTCAATAATCCCAGTACAGTCGAGCATATTTCATAATATAATTAATTTAGAAATTTATTTCACAGTCCATCTCTGTACCTACCACTTTTCTATCATCCATATTGGTTTTGTATACCGAGGAGTTCTTGTTAAAGCTGAAAATAATAAATATAATTAATGCATAAGTGTGTCTCTAATCTCATTTAAAAATCCAAGCTCTGGTCATGCATGGTTATGAGACAACTTATAATTTAAGCTGCGAATGACACCATTTAAAAATCCAAGCTCTGGTTATGTGTGGTTAGTGTGCTCTTAAATAAAAAATAAATGAAAAGGAAAATGTGCTATAAATTAAAATTAATATAAAATTCTCCTTGGTGTTTGAAAACCAGCCTATCAATCCATCTTTCTAATCTGTGAAATGTGTTGAAATCTTATGACGTATTATGATTTGTTGATTGATAGGTATTGGGCTTTGAGAGTATTCGTTTTTGTCACTTAAATTGAATTATTAATTATAGTCCAAATTCCATCTCTGTTTTTGAACCTCATCTTTATAAAAAATTCTTTGGAAAATATTTGGACTACATTTCTTTTACTCTCCCCATTTTATATAAAATTCATCATAAATCTATCATTCTCTACAATATGAGATATGCCACCAGTTCTTAGAATATTATAATTTTTGTTTGACTGATTGAGATTTATGATGACTGTTCTTCCTCTTAAGCTGATATTGTATTTATTAGTCATTTTTCATCCATATTTTAAATTCTGTATCCTTTTGATGATAACAAAAGGGGGAGAATGGATTAGATTTTGATTTATGAGTGAATATTTTATAAATATTTTTTATTTTTGAAAATTCATTATCATTCAGTTCAATTCACTCATGCACAGTTATAGGGGGAGTTTTCTGTCGTAGAGGGAGCTAATAAATAGGGGGAGTTCATTTTTCACTGTAAAACACATTTGTTGGATTCAAAATCTTTTATTTGTTTGTCGTCATCAAAAGGGGGAGATTGTTGTATATAACGGTGTTGTATACACAATTATATGAATTTTGTTTGATGATAACAACCAAATATATTTTATAAATGTGTTTGTTACTGTACTGTTCTATAATTACATCACAGACAGGAATGTAATATTTATATTTAAATAAAATACATCTGTACAGAAATTCAAATATTTACTGTATTTTATTTAAAGTATAAATATTATATTTCTAACATTCAAACAGTACATCTATTTTAACACCACTATTTAATCACTTCACATATTTGTACTTATAAATAAACAGAATAGAATAGATAAGTCTGTTTGACAACTATGAAATAATATTTTATTCCAAACAGATTTTGTGTATTACAAACTTTAGTACAATATATATATATATATACACTGCTCATCACTACAACACTCACTTTGTTTACACAACTCATATATATATTCTTTCACATTGACACATATACAGACACATTGAAACAATTCACTGACTCAACACTGTCTTCAGTCTTCATTGTTATTCCAATCTTCACAGTCTTCTAGTTAGCCTTCAGTCAGTCCAGTCTTCTTACCTGTCACATGAAACACACACACGCGCAGTACACTGCAATAGAAACAAAAACTGTATTCATGCAAATATAAATTAAAAAAATGATAAAATTTATTTGCCTCAGTTTTCTGGTGTGTTTCTCATCATTTTTCATGAATTGATCTGATTCATCTGTGTCTAGACAGACAGTTTGTATATGTACAGGGACAGGAAATTTTCTGATGGCTGCAAATACACACGTGTATAAATACACGTGTGCACTGCCTCGCCAATCAGTGTATACAACTGTGGAGCAGTCAAATGGACCAAGCTCGACACAGTGGAAATGTCAAAGTCAACAAAGCAAAATTCAAGCCATGGGGTCGAGTAACAAAGATTAAGCACTACTCACAAATACAAGTATACAGCAAAGATTTCCTGTGAAGTCAGAAGTACGAGTTCAACACAAATGGTCGAAGTGGTAATACATGCTACAGCAAAGCATGTGGACAACTACAATGTACACAATATTCATGGAGGCTCAAATATACATGCAGAAATTCCAATGTGTGGCACAATACAAAGTGCATGTGATATACATTCAGGATTGTCATGGTTTACAAAGTGATATAATAATACTTTCAGGTTATCATGCTCATGTCATTATAAACAATGGGGAATGCATGGCTTATGTAGACAGCATGGCAGCAAATAAACTAGACTGTGCACATATGTGCATGTGAATGGGTCAAACATGAATGAACATGACTGGTGCAACTATATCAGGCATGTACAGATGGTAGAACAAGTACACAACAGTCAAGCAGTTCATACATGAACTGTATATACAATTGTCATGGTGTATATAGCTGTATAGCCAATGTGAATCAGACTCAAGACAGGTGTACTTCAAAATCAAACAGAAAAGTGCAGCTCTCAATGGAGCTACAGCATAGGTGTTGTACATGTTGCAAGAACAGTTAAGTTGCAAGCATGCTTAAAGGTGCAACAAGTTTTCAAGTCAAGTCAGAGTTGCCAAGTACAAGGTAGTGTTAAAATAGCTCAGTACATGTACATGGTTCAGCTCAAATCATGCATTGGTGAACACAAGAGTCATTGAGATAAGATAGAGATGGTACACAAGACAATGCAGACGAGAATGCTTTCAAATTCAATCAACTTTTTAGGTGCAACAGTATGTAAATAGATGGAGACAGTTCAAAGACACAATTGCTCAAGAATGCACATGTCAAGAATGGTGCAACAATGTGTCGAGACAAGTTTCTCATTCATACATGCAAGAGATGATAATATGCAAGTGCTACAAATCAATTCAAGTTTCAATATGTTTCCAGAATTTTCCAGGTTTGAAAAAGTTTTTAAAAGGAGCAAGAATGTTTTTTGCATCTATTAAATGAAAACAGAATTCACTATTTTTTTTTATTATTTTTGGCAAACACAAAAATTTAATTTGTTGGTCCAGAAATATAAGCAACAAATCAGGGATTAAAGACAAATGGGAAACCAGTTTTGGCAAGTTTTTTTTTTCAGAGTTGCAGAAATCAGAGAATATCAATTCGACACTGTTTCCAGAAATGCTTTTTAGGCAAGATGATAATGATTTCCATATATTAAATCACACAGTAGACCAAAGAAAACAAATCAGTGAATGATTTGGCAAAAGCATAAAAGGAAATCCCAATTTTTGTGCAAGAATTAATTCAGCAAACATACTTGTGGCAAGTAATCAATCAGAGAATTCATTCAAGGCATTTTTTCATTTTATTCAAGTGATGGAATCATCCAAGAATTCAGTGTCAGGAATCAATCATGCAAGTAAATCAAACAGTAAAAGGGGCAAGTTTTTATTCTTCCAGAATCATCAATTCAAAAGAGGAAACCATGGCAACAAGCAATAATTCAATTTCATTTTCAATGCCGAAGTAATTTTATCAAGAGGTTCAAAAGGGGAAAGCACATCATCAGATCAAATCACATATTTGAAATCAGAGCAAGTTAAGGATTGATAATCCTATTTTATCACACCACATCATCACTGGCATTAAGCATCGAATACACAAAAACAACTCGCAAAAAAATTAAAAAGAATACTCACAGTTTTCGATCGAGCCAGAGAACAATTTCAAAATCAGTGACGAGCCAAAGAGAAGCCCCAAAATCACTGACCAGAGAGAAACAACGTGAAGAAGAACATCAGAGAACCATATTACATCAATCTAAAGCTATCGCGATTGTATTTTGGGAAAATATTAAAACCCTAGCCGCCATTTATTTTTCTCGGGATAAAAGGGATCGGGCAAAAACAAAATGGTGAAACCAATTTACAAAGGGGCCGACCAACTTTAAACTAGAAAAGGGGATGACCCTTTATTACTAAACTCCTCCATTTTCTTTTAGGGTATTTATTTGTTTAATTCATGTTGTATTTTATTTTTGTTCTGTAAACGATCAACCAGTTTCTAGTATCTGTAAAATACTAGGGTGAATCAGTCAGGGTGTTGACTGACAGTTGACAGAGTCTGTAAAATCTGGGTTACTGGTTACAGGGTCGTAATCAGGGGAAATCTGATCGAGGGGATATCAATCAGTATAGGGTTTTGAGCGTAGGGTTAGAATAGGAGCAGGGTTTGCGAGTGTACATGGTATTGTATGCAGGATCTGTTCTATCACCTAGTAGAAACCTTAGAAATGCAGCAGTAGGCAGGGTTTTGCCGAAGCTGGGTATATCTGTGTGATTTACTTTCTGCATTTCTGTTTCTGTTATATTCTGTGATCTGTTTATTATTATATACCTCGTTAGATTTTTAATTCAGTTAAAAACTGTGAAAAACCCTATCCACCCTGTAGTAACCCGAAAATCCGGGGGAATTTGAGCTGACTAAATAACACAAGTCCAACCCAAATCGCACTGGAAATTCAAGAAACTAATAGAAAGAAGACAGAGGGTGAGGATAGATAAGATAGAACTTATGGAATAGAAGAAGAAGAAGAAGAACATCATCATCAGAGTAAACACGAATCTCACAGCGGAACGAATAAAATATAACATAACATATCTTTGAAATAACATCAGTATATGTATACAATAACACTTATCAGAGTACAACACTTACAACAACAGTGGAAAATAATAATAGCTATAGAATCCTGAAGCCTCCTGCTCCCAGCTCTCCAAGTGTATCTGTAAAATCCCGACTACTTGACTGCCCGTACAAATTTAGGCACCCAAGAGTTTAGGGAAAACAACAAAATAAATTCCGGGTCAGTCATGGGACTGGTGTGAATAAACTCAAGTCATTTAAACAGGTACATGATATCTCATAAGACCACGCCGTGAATACGGAACGGGTTTTACCCTTATGAGAATCCAAATAACTTTTCAAAGCAATATCATTCTGATATTATAATAATGTCTAAGTACAAATAAATATCAATCTAGCAGAAACGCTTGCATCTCACGTTACTGCATATATAGTATACAATCAAAATCGCAAGCACGTATTGGATTATTGGATTTCCAACTATGACAAGGTATGGAACCACCTTCCGATCAGTGTACTCTAGGAACGATACACTGGAGTTCAACAATAACATATTGCAACTCAGCCACACATGACCGACCACTCATTTCGCTTGAGTGTATCGAATGTACATCACCAACGGTTGGGATCAGCAACCGTTCCCGTATATATATGGGACAACATTGATAGATTTAAGAAACAAATGAATATTCACTAGATAGGTGATTATACACCCTAATTCGGTGCGACCGACTTAGCCATGCTGCCCGCCCGATTTCTGTCATTTACCGGATGTGAGGCTAGAAGCTACGCTTTATCATCACAATAGATTCACTTCGAATGCCACATTGTCAGATCCATCGAAAATCACTAATTGACTTCTACAACAATACATTACGTGTCAGCTAAAAGAAGTTTCCTTCTCCGCTTCCACTCTTGGTACAGTTGAAGAAATCAATGTACGTGACCTTTCTGGAAATACTCTGTCAGACATCCATCTTCATTTACTTAAAATGTCACATCGTCATACCCGCCAAAACACAAATTGACTTATCCAAAAATAACACGGGTATACAGCTAAGAGAAACGAATTCCTCTGCCACCAAACGTGAATACGTTTAAACAGATCAACTTACGCGATCCATTGGATATACTCTGTCAGACCTTCGTCCATACAAGTTGTCCTGGGACTAGACAAACCGAAAGCACAATTCTGTAAATAGGATAGCCCTTGCATTTTACTCCGTCTTCAATTATCTTTGGCATATATGATTCGCGACGCTTATGCCAATACAGAGTGGTTCTTTGGATAATAATCCAACCGGTCTCTCCATATTAACAACGTTAAAATGGTCAAAACTTCGATAGTCTGTGATTTAACCATCAAAGAAAAACAAGCGTGCAAACAACGATATTATTTCCAAATGGAAATTATATCGAACAAACATCATTTAGCGTAAATCTCTTTAGTTCATTTATTTACTTATCTCCTGTTTCCCTATATTCTAAATTCTTGTTTTCTTTTATCAGAAAACATTTCTGATTCTCGTTTGGAAAACATTTCCAAAACTTCTTTACGATCAAACCTTACCATTTCTTAGTTAAGAAGGACGCCACTCAAGTTGGGGTATAATTACCTCTCAGACCTTAACTGAACAACGTTATAACTTCGAAATGGTCAAAGTTTATCTTTTAATCTTTAACAACTTCTTTACGCCTTTCTCGGATTCAATTTTACTAATCCACTTCTATATTTAAAACATTGGTTATAACGATAACGTTATAATCCCTTCTTTCGAATTATCTAACTTTAATTATAACTTCTATTCTTATTAGTGAATAATTAACCTAACACTTATTTATTTATAAATAAATAAATCTCTATTTAAACACTGGAAAGTATAAGTACTTTCCCGAATTCGATATAATCGAATTTGCCGATTTAACTCTCTTCGAGAAATCTCTATTTGATTAACTCTTCTTCGAATAACCTATATTCGACTAATTCCTTCTCGAATAAACGATATTCGAAAACCTTTCTTCGAATAACTAATATTCGATAACTCTTCCTTTTCAAATATCTCATATTTGAAAATCTCACTTCGATTAAACTATAATCGATAACTCCTTTCGATGAAACTAACATCGATTTATTTAACTCGACGAACTTAACTCGACTAACTTAGCTTGACTCGACTAACTCGACTTACTTGGTTCGACCAATTCGATTCGATTAACTAGGCTCGACTAACTCGGTCGAACCACCCGATCAACTCAACTTATTTAACTTAACTAATTTCTCAACTCGGTCAACTCGATTAACTCCTATCGAATAACTAACATTCGATTAAACTCCATTCACTTGACTCTAGATCGCAGCGATCACAATGGTTACGCCTGACTCCCTCAGGAAACATCCGACCGCCGTAGGCTATTTACAGCCCTGCGAATTACGCTAGAAGTCGTACAAGATGGCAACTTACGCTGAATACTAAGTTTGACTAACTCTGTTTCAAATAACTATATTTGATTAACTCTAGTTCGTTTTAACTCTAATTGATTAACTCTAACTAATTAACTCCAACTGGTTAACTCTATTTGACTAACTCGACTTGACTAACCCCTTTCGAATAACATATTCGATTAACTAACTTTCAAATACCATATTCGATTAACTAACTTCGAATACCATATTCGATTTCTCCTTTCGAATACCATATTCGATTAACAAACTTCGAATACCATATTTGATTAACTCCTTTCGAATGTCTATATTCGATTAACTAACTTCGAATACCATATTCGATTAACTAACTTCGAATACCATATTCGATTAACTAACTTCGAATGTCTATATTCAATTTACTACTTCGAATGTCTATATTCGATTAACTAACTTCGAATGTCTATATTCGATTAACTAACTTCGAATACCATATTCGATTAACTGACTTCGAATGTCTATATTCGATTAACTAACTTCGAATGTATATATTCAATTTACTACTTCGAATGACTATATTCGATTAACTAACTTCGAATGTCTATATTCGATAACTAACTTCGAATACCATATTCGATCAACTGACTTCGAATGTCTATATTCGATTAACTAACTTCGAATGTCTATATTCGATTTCTCCTTTTTAACAACGTTTTATTCATTTGAAAAGATTTACTTTTAAACAACGGTTCTACACTTTAAAAATGATTTCCTTTTTATAACTTTTCCTTTTCATTTCTATTTGTAAATGGTTTACAAATATTTCCTTTTCAAATTTATTCTTGAAATATTCTAACTCTTTAAATTCCCGGGAAAATTCGCCATAACCTCCTTTGTATTGGGAGCATCGGGAAAATCCCCAAACTCGCCACACAGGCCTTTCCATTCAAAAAGAAATGTTTTGAATTTATTTCCTTTTTAAAATATCTCATATTTATAAATATCCCAATTTATAAATATTCCTTATTTATAAATATTTAAATTTATAAATATCTCTTATTTATAAATATTCCAATTTATAAATATTCTGTTATCAATATCACTTTGAAAATCCCCTTTATCTACATTCGGTATGTTATGGTATTCAATCATCACGATGTTCAATATCGTCCAAGCACATATAATCGAACAATAAAATAACTGTTGAGGAATCCAGTTGGATTCTTCCAACCTATTTCCCTGCATCACAGATGTTAGACAACATAGATAACATCACTTTCAGTTCCATATGATACATTCTGTTAAACAGAATCAATATAGAAATTTAACTAACTGACTAGCAGTTCAATCAAACAATCAACACACAGTAAATCAGACAATTTCTAACAGTTCTAAAGATACAACATGAAATTTTAAACTATTCAGAGTTGGTGAGATTTACTCACATTAGCCGGTAGTCGTTAAATAACGATGATCGTTCAATGTTCCGTTCTGACATTTTATTTTGTCGTACATTCCGACTAGCTCCAAATCATTTCCATCTCAATCCCATGTCGTAATGTCTGTTCCTGCGATCCGGTCGGATCTGGTTAAGTTCTGACATTGTATGACCAAGTTATCAAGAATAAAATTCAGTACACTTATATGAATTTGAATAAAGGTTTTGAATCTAAATTATCATTGGGCTCACCACTCAAAATAAGGCCCAACCCTTCATTTACTTTAGCCCGTTAGAAAAACACCAGCCCCCCTTAATATCAGTCCACCCCAAACTCCTCTTCTCCTTCCAGAACACAATTCCAATACTTTTCTCGTATTCACAAAAAGGTCCATCTGCCATTTCGGTAACTTCAACTTGTCCCTTTTTCTTTTCCTCATAATAAACTCCATCTCCTTCCCTCAGACAACATACATCTGCACCACATCATTTACCCTTCAAACTCAACGTTTGCCCACCCAATTCAGTGCTTGACTCCTTCCTCCGAAATACTGCTAACACCAGTAAAATCCCCTTTTGAAAACAATACTGCCATCGAAGCAAATCTACACTTGAACCATTCTTAAACAAATGAGACCTTAAATCATTTTTTTTAAAACCACAATTAGCATTAATCACGCACAGTAAAACGAGTCACTGCTTCTCCTCCCTTCACAGCTCGATACCACCATCTTCACCGAGCCTTTCAACATCTCTCCCTCCTTCAATCCACCGCTAATCCACATGGAACCACCACCTTCAACTCCGAGAGCCTCCCCGAGATCGCCAACGCCGCCCAGCAGATCGCGATCCGTGCCCTACATCGACTACCAGAGATTTGAGGTTCAGTAATTCTCGTTCGCACCCCTATAAATGGGTACAGGAATGAAGAGCGGCTTCTCACAAACCGGAAAATATAAGTTTTAGAGTTTATCGGAATTTATTCGATTTTCTATGGATTTTTATATATCGGTTTTCCCTTTTGGAAAAGAGAATATGACGGCGGACGGTTTTGCTGAAGAATGAGAAAAGGGTTTGAGGGTTGGGAAGGTTAAGGATGGTATTTATAGGTTGATAAATATCTAGATATTTTGTTTTATTTTCTTTTTATTTATTTTTGCCTTCTAAAATTCGTGTGCTCACACAAGATATCCAAATATCACGAAACCGGACACATAGCTAGAGTTCGACATTATGGTCCCAACGAAACTGGTTTCGTCGAATTCCGACTCCGTATGCTCACACAGCGTATATTTAAAGGTCAGTATATCGACTGTTTCTCACTCTAAAAATCGCCACGGCCATGTACTGACTTCAAAAATCACGGAAATAGAAATCTAACAATAATTTAATATTGCGGACCCAACAAAACCGGTTCCGTCGAATTCTGAGGTCGTTTGCAAAACCGGCTATTTTTAAAGCTTTGAACCGACCGTTTAAATTTATAAATATATTTAAATAAAATTAAATTAAATATAAATAAATTTATATTATCGTATATATTCACAGTGGAATACCATATAGCTCCAGGTTAATTATATACTCGCTATTCTGAGTCCAGATTGAATCGATATTCAATTTATATTGAAAAATCCTTTTATAACGTATATAAAGCGTTACGAATTATAAAGGAATTCCATAGCGACTTTTTCTGAAATTTGATTTGGACGTAAATCAAAATCTACACGACGAAATCCCGATTTTTCTCTTCCACTAGAAAGATATACTCCACTAGCTCCACACGTTTCTTGTTTCACAGAAATCCGATTTAAAACGAATCCTGTATACTCAGTTGAAGTTCGAATCGCCAAATAGCGAACTGCCGCGTCGTTACGCGCTCGAATTTAATTATATTATAATTCTACGTTCAAACTGTCGTCAATTGAATGTATTCGTCAATATAATCCAACTCTAAGTTGAATTACATCTTTGGGATGACCCCATTCACAGAATATTTGTATTTCCAATATTTTTGATTATTTTGACATTATAATATTATTTTATTATATTATAATTATTAATTAAATATTCAATATTATTTAATTCACGTTCTCGATAAATCGATATTTAATAATTAAATAAATAAATTGTTCAACTGCTAAAATGCGGGTTACTACAATCTTCCCCCCTTAATAAAATTTCGTCCTCGAAATTGCTAAGCTAGGGGATGACCCTATCTTTTGGGTAAAAATTTATCTGTTTACCTCTTGTCTCCGATTTCAACTGAACCAATTAATATCGACTAAAATATTAATTTATTCCGACTAACTAAATTTTCAAAAATTCTGAAAATTTTCTAACACCTTAACTTTTCGAATTTTTTTGCCAGCACCTCCTTTGTACTGGTCAATATCTCAAACTCCAACTCGCCTCTCTGGGCCTTCTTTAACCCAAAAGAAAATCAAACAGCCAAGCGGCTTGCCAATTCGGCTCATAAATCTCATATCCATATATAATATAAACTGGTACCTTTTTGTCGGGAATATCAACTCTATCACTTCCATATGCTATCAACTCAGCATATACCAGTGTTATTTCCATCAAATTCCAATCAGTTCATATCCTCAAAACCAAATCGAATTTCATTCGAACCCGAATATCAAATTTCAAATTCTTAACTCATCAACCCAATTCCATAACAGATTATTCTCTAATCCAATTCAATTCTATTTAACTCAGTTCAAGTTAATATTTCAATTTATTTCTACTATCTTATTCTATTTAACTTCATAAGTTAAAATTAAATTCCGAAACTTAATTTCCTGGGACTATTTCAAATCAATTTGAAATTACAATGCCAATTCAAAACCTTTGAATTTCTAAACAACTTGTTTTCTCAAAACAATTCAAAATCAAAACCTTTGGTAGTAGTCCGTCACTTAGAACTCGAAAATGAACACTGATGATGTCGCGATTCATCATCAGAATCTATTTTCCAGCTATCGAAGTGAGTTCAATACTATATCACCTTCAGTTTGAAAAACGTTTTCAAAATCTCCCAGGAACTTAAAATTTCCTTATTTTAATTCCAATCTGATTTAAATTCAGATTTTTCTTCATTTTATCTCATATACTTTACTTATATGAATTCTGATTAGTCATTTATAATCATTTTACCTTTTTATAATCTTACTCGATTATAATAACAACCAACACAACCAATATACTATATCAAATATATTCGGGTAAAATTATTCCATTTACCCTCTTTCAAAACATACCATGACTGTTCATCGTATTCGAGTGTTTAGTAACCCCTATCGATACAGTGGATCAAACCGATCGACCAGAATTCACAAACAACTCAACCAATAAAACTCCACAATTTAAATCATTTTATATTAACTAATAAATAGGTTCACTCGTATATATACACTCAAACTCAGTCTAGGATATTACTAATCCCATCTCTACTGAATCACGCCACAGAGCCAAGGTAATAACTAAACCAATGCTCTGATACCAACTGTAGTAACCCGAAAATCCGGGGGAATTTGAGCTGACTAAATAACACAAGTCCAACCCAAATCGCACTGGAAATTCAAGAAACTAATAGAAAGAAGACAGAGGGTGAGGATAGATAAGATAGAACTTATGGAAAAGAAGAAGAAGAAGAACATCATCATCAGAGTAAACACGAATCTCACAGCGGAACGAATAAAATATAACATAACATATCTTTGAAATAACATCAGTATATGTATACAATAACACTTATCAGAGTACAACACTTACAACAACAGCGGAAAATAATAATAGCTATAGAATCCTGAAGCCTCCTGCTCCCAGCTCTCCAAGTGTATCTGTAAAATCCCGACTACTTGACTGCCCGTACAAATTTAGGCACCCAAGAGTTTAAGGAAAACAACAAAATAAACTCCGGGTCAGTCATGGGACTGGTGTGAATAAACTCAAATCATTTAAACAGGTACATGATATCTCATAAGACCACGCCGTGAATACGGAACGGGTTTTACCCTTATGAGAATCCAAATAACTTTTCAAAGCAATATCATTCTGATATTATAATAATGTCTAAGTACAAATAAATATCAATCTAGCAGAAACGCTTGCATCTCACGTTACTACATATATAGTATACAATCAAAATCGCAAGCACGTATTGGATTATTGGATTTCCAACTATGACAAGGTATGGAACCACCTTCCGATCAGTGTACTCTAGGAACAATACACTGGAGTTCAACAAGAACATCTTGCAACTCAGCCACACATGACTGACCACTCATTTCGCTTGAGTGTATCGAATGTACATCACCAACGGTTGGGATCAGCAACCGTTCCCGTATATATATGGGACAACATTGATAGATTTAAGAAACAAATGAATATTCACTAGATAGGTGATTATACACCCTACTTCGGTGCGACCGACTTAGCCATGCTGCCTGCCCGATTTCTGTCATTTACCGGATGTGAGGCTAGAAGCTACGCTTTATCATCACAATAGATTCACTTCGAATGCCACATTGTCAGATCCATCGAAAATCACTAATTGACGTCTACAGCAATACATTACGTGTCAGCTAAAAGAAGTTTCCTTCTCCGCTTCCACTCTTGGTACAGTTGAAGAAATCAATGTACGTGACCTTTCTGGAAATACTCTGTCAGACATCCATCTTCATTTACTTAAAATGTCACATCGTCATACCCGCCAAAACACAAATTGACTTATCCAAAAATAACACGGGTATACAGCTAAGAGAAACGAATTCCTCCGCCACCAAACGTGAATACGTTTAAACAGATCAACTTACGCGATCCATTGGATATACTCTGTCAGACCTTCGTCCATACAAGTTGTCCTGGGACTGGACAAACCGAAAGCACTATTCTGTAAACAGGATAGCCCTTTCATTTTACTCCGTCTTCAATTATCTTTGGCATATATGATTCGCGACGCTTATGCCAATACAGAGTGGTTCTTTGGATAATAATCCAACCGTCTCTCCATATTAACAACGTTAAAATGGTCAAAACTTCGATAGTCTGTGATTTAACCATCAAAGAAAAACAAGTGTGCAAACAACGATATTATTTCCAAATGGAAATTATATCGAACAAACATCATTTAGCATAAATCTCTTTAGTTCATTTATTTACTTATCTCCTGTTTCCCTATATTCTAAATTCTTTTTTTCTTTTATCAGAAAACATTTCTGATTCTCGTTTGGAAAACATTTCCAAAACTTCTTTACGATCAAACCTTACCATTTCTTAGTTAAGAAGGAAGCCACTCAAGTTGGGGTATAATTACCTCTCAGACCTTAACTGAACAACGTTATAACTTCGAAATGGTCAAAGTTTATCTTTTAATCTATAACAACTTCTTTGCGCCTTTCTCGGATTCAATTTTACTAATCCACTTCTATATTTAAAACATTGGTTATAACGATAACGTTATAATCCCTTCTTTCGAATTATCTAACTTTAATTATAACTTCTATTCTTATTAGTGAATAATTAACCTAACACTTATTTATTTATAAATAAATAAATCTCTATTTAAACACTGGAAAGTATACGTACTTTCCCGAATTCGATATAATCGAATTTGCCGATTAACTCTCTTCGAGAAATCTCTATTTGATTAACTCTTCTTCGAATAACCTATATTTGACTAATTCCTTCTCGAATAAACGATATTCGAAAACCTCTCTTCGAATAACTAATATTCGATAACTCTTCCTTTTCAAATATCTCATATTTGAAAATCTCACTTCGATTAAACTATAATCGATAACTCCTTTCGATGAAACTAACATCGATTTATTTAACTCGACGAACTTAACTCGACTAACTTAGCTTGACTCGACTAACTCGACTTACTTGGTTCGACCAATTCGATTCGATTAACTAGGCTCGACTAACTCGGTCGAACCACCCGATCAACTCAACTTATTTAACTTAACTTATTTCTCAACTCGGTCAACTCGATTAACTCCTATCGAATAACTAACATTCGATTAAACTCCATTCACTTGACTCTAGATCGTAGCGATCACAATGGTTACGCCTGACTCCCTTAGGAAACATCCGACCGCCGTAGGCTATTTACAGCCCTGCGAATTACGCTAGCAGTCGTACAAGATGGAAACTTACCCTGAATACTGAGTTTGACTAACTCTGTTTCAAATAACTATATTTGATTAACTCTAGTTCGTTTTAACTCTAATTGATTAACTCTAACTAATTAACTCCAACTGGTTAACTCTAACTGGTTAACTCTATTTGACTAACTCGACTTGACTAACCCCTTTCGAATAACATATTCGATTAACTAACTTTCGAATACCATATTCGATTAACTAACTTCGAATACCATATTCGATTTCTCCTTTCGAATACCATATTCGATTAACTGACTTCGAATACCATATTTGATTAACTCCTTTCGAATGTCTATATTCGATTAACTAACTTCGAATACCATATTCGATTAACTAACTTCGAATACCATATTCGATTAACTAACTTCGAATGACTATATTCAATTTACTACTTCGAATGTCTATATTCGATTAACTAACTTCGAATGTCTATATTCGATTAACTAAATTCGAATACCATATTCGATTAACTGACTTCGAATGTCTATATTCGATTAACTAACTTCGAATGTCTATATTCAATTTACTACTTCGAATGTCTATATTCGATTAACTAACTTCGAATGTCTATATTCGATAACTAACTTCGAATACTATATTCGATTAACTGACTTCGAATGTCTATATTCGATTAACTAACTTCGAATGTCTATATTCGATTTCTCCTTTTTAACAATGTTTTATTCATTTGAAAAGATTTACTTTTAAATAACGGTTCTACACTTTAAAAATGATTTCCTTTTTATAACGTTTCCTTTTCAATTCTATTTGTAAATGGTTTACAAATATTTCCTTTTCAAATTTATTCTTGAAATATTCTAACTCCTTAAATTCCCGGGAAAATTCGCCATAACCTCCTTTGTATTGGGAGCATCGGGAAAATCCCCAAACTCGCCACATAGGCCTTTCCATTCAAAAAGAAATGTTTTGAATTTATTTCCTTTTTAAAATATCTCCTATTTATAAATATCCCAATTTATAAATATTCCTTATTTATAAATATTTAAATTTATAAATATCTCTTATTTATAAATATTCCAATTTATAAATATTCTGTTATCAATATCACTTTGAAAATCCCCTTTATCTACATTCAGTATGTTATGGTATTCAATCATCACGATGTTCAATATCGTCCAAGCACATATAATCGAACAATAAAATAACTGTTGAGGAATCCAGTTGGATTCTTCCAACCTGTTTCCCTGCATCACAGATGTTAGACAACATAGATAACATCACTTTCAGTTCCATATGATACATTCTGTTAAACAGAATCAATATAGAAATTTAACTAACTGACTAGCAGTTCAATCAAACAATCAACACACAGTAAATCAGACAATTTCTAACAGTTCTAAAGATACAACATGAAATTTTAAACTGTTCAGAGTTGGTGAGATTTACTCACATTAGCCGGTAGTTGTTAAATAACGATGACCGTTCAATGTTCCGTTCTGACATTTTATTTTGTCGTACATTCCGACTAGCTCCAAATCATTTCCATCTCAATCCCATGTCGTAATGTTTGTTCCTGCGATCCGGTCGGATCTGGTTAAGTTCTGACATTGTATGACCAAGTTATCAAGATTAAAATTTAGTACACTTATTTGAATTTGAATAAAGGTTTTGAATCTGAATTATCATTGGGCTCACCACTCAAAATAAGGCCCAACCCTTCATTTACTTTAGCCCGTTAGAAAAACACTAGCCCCCCTTAATATCAGTCCACCCCAAATTCCTCTTCTCCTTCCAGAACACAATTCCAATACTTTTCTCGTATTCACAAAAAGGTCCATCTGCCATTTCGGAAACTTCAACTTGTCCCTTTTTCTTTTCCTCATAATAAACTCCATCTCCTTCCCTCAGACAACATACATCTGCACCACATCATTTACCCTTCAAACTCAACGTTTGCCCACCCAATTCAGTGCCTGACTCCTTCCTCTGAAATACTGCTAACACCAGTAAAATCCCCTTTTGAAAACAATACTGCCATCGAAGCACATCTACACTGTAACAACCCGCAAATTCTGGGCCAGTTTAAAATTTTTATTTTGGCAATTCTAGCGAATTTTGAATATTTAAAATAGATTATTTTAAATAATAATCGACAAGAAATTTATTTTGAATATAATTCGAACGTATATATTATACGCGTCGTCGTTTGAATATAAATATTTATATATAATTATAAATAGAATTGAAAATGGCGCGGTAGTTCGATAATTCGATTTCAAACTTCAATTGAATGTACCGGGTGCAAAACAATCCGGATTTTAGTGAAACCAAAAATGATAGGATCTAATTGATATTATCTTTCTATCGAATCCGAAAAACCCAAATTTCATAGCGGGAATCAATAGATATGTCCAGATGAAAATTCTGAATAGTCGCTATGGAATTCAGGCCCTTAAAAATGGACATTTTGCAAACGACCTCGGATTTCGACGAAACCTCTTTTGTTGGATCCGCAATGTCAAATTATTGCTAGGTTTCAAATTTCATAATTTTTCGAATCAATATGTGAGCGTGGCAAAGGAAAACGCGTTTGACCAGTTTCAGTTGATTTTAATCGACTGGAAATTGGCCATTTTTCAAACGGTGTCAGAATTCAACGAAACTAGTTTTGTTAGGACCGTATCGTCAATACGAAGTTAGAAAATATTTTTATGGAATTTATAGAGTTGATATGTGACCCTGGTAATTTGAAATATACGTTTAAAATTCAATATAGTGATTTAAATGTAAATTCAACGGAAACTGATTGTAACGATCAAATCAGCTTGCGATACATATCCCATTGTGTTCGGAATGGGGGTTAAACGCTATGGACGACAGGCGGTGGACCTCGTTTAGAGGTCGTATGTGAAAGTCAACTTTTTAGGAATTAAAATAATTAAATAAAATAAAAATAAAAATATCTATATAAGGGGTCAACGCGGTCAAACCTAACCCTAAATCATTTATCACATTCAGCCGCCTTCTTCCCAACCGACGATCTGAATGCTCCAAAAATAATCCCATTCGATCTCCTAGGATATGCAATGAAAATCAAAAATTCAAAAAGGAAAATGGAGAGATTCTCAAGCCCTTTTGAATCAACGGTGGAGATTATGGTTCGTGGAGTATCTCGCGAGATTGTAGCACTCAAAAACCGACGGTTTGAGATGGAGTTCGTGGCCCCTGTGGCCATCGAGATTCACGCGCCTTCAGGCGTTGGAGGAGGCTGTGAAGCCCTTCGAAGTGACGTCGGTGCATCGACTTCAGGTTGGACGGAGGCGGTGCAATGATCAGTAGTTGAAGTCGAGGTTTGAGGCGAGAGTCGCCTGGAGAAGACGATGGATTGGGGGTGATTATCCCCTTATTTTAATAATTAATTATTTATTAATTATAATTATGTAATTAAATTTTAAATCTTTATAACTTGTTCATAACAGAACGGAATTCAACGAAACAAGTCGCAATGCGACCGTCTTAAAGTACACTACATTGCAGAACAGACCAGAATAGAAACTGGAGCAATTGGAAATTTTCACTGAATTGAGCTCCAGTTAATTCAGTCAAAATAATCGCCAATCAAGGTGAGAATTCTCTCACTTTAAAATTTTCTGTACAGTTATTTATTTTGTAACTGCATTCATGAACTGTTCCCCGTCGTCCACAGACCATGGACGACTTGTTTGTTTGGTTGTGTTCTGTGTGAAAATTGATCGTGATGTGAAATGAATATATATATATAGCGAAGTGAAATATATATATATATATATATGAAAAGTGAAATAACATGTATATGAAAGTGAAAATGTCGTATATATTGAAAAGTAAAAATATCGTATATATTGAAAGTGAAAATATCATTTATATTGAAAGTGAAAATATTGTATATATTGAAAGTAAAAATATCGTATATATTGAAAAGTGAATATATATATATATGAAATGAAAACGATGTATATGAAATATTCGAATTGAAAACGATGTATATGAAATATTCGAATTGAAAACGATGTATATGAAATGAATTCGAATTGAACTGAATAGAAAATGAATTCGAATTGAACTGAATAGAAAACGAATTCGAATTGAATTGAAACGAAACGAATTCGAATCGAATTGAATTGAATAGAAAACGAATTCGAATTGAATTGAAACGAAACGAATTCGAACTGAATTGAATAGAAAACGAATTCGAATTGAGTTGAATAGAAAACGAATTCGAATTGAGTTGAATAGAAAACGAATTCGAATTGAATTGAATAGAAAACGAATCGAATTGAATTGAAACGAAACGAATTCGAATTGAAACGAAACGAATTCGAATTGAATTGAATAGAAAACCAATTTGAATTGAATTGAATAGAAAACCAATTTGAATTGAATTGAATAGAAAACCAATTTGAATTGAATTGAATTGAAAATGAATTCGAATTGAATTGAAACCGAATTGAAATGAATTCAAATTGAATTGAAATTTTAATTGAATAGAAATGAATTTTAAAACGAATTTATAAGGAAGAATTCAATTTTGATTTGAATTGAAATGGAAGTTGAAATTGTTTTTGAAACGAATTTAAAACTATTTATAAACTTCGTTTTAAACAGAAATCGACGAAATATATATTATATATATTATATATATAATATAATGGCCTGAATAGAACGCGCCGCGCCGCGGCAGTTCGTGAATTTCGACCATTTACTTCGAACGGACATTGCGGGAGATCCGACCGTCGGATTCTCCTAAAACCGGAACCGTTGGGTTCATATCGAAAAGAGCTTTCTAACGAATATTAGAAATTAGAAATCTAACGGTTGGATTTGGAATTATATCCAAATCAAATTCGAAAAAGGTCGCTGTAAGTGCAGTTCGATGACCGTTGATGGAAATCGACTGTATGGGCCTTGATAAAATTATTAAAAATATCGATAATTTGTGTAAAATCATAAGAACTGATTTGGAAAAAATTAGGATGAAAAACTCCATATTCGAAAAGATAAAAATAGATTCTTATCGAAATGAACTAGTTATTAACTAGAAAAATAATCCAATGGTTATAAATAAATAAATTGGATTAGATTTGAATTGAAATTATCTTTGGATATTTTCGATATTGGATTCCGTGATTATACAGATATCGTGATGGGAATTTGGAAGATATCAATATCGTTATTCCCGATATGATATCTGTTGGTTTCAGGATTTGATGTTGAATATAAGTCAATACTCTCTCTATTTAAAACCTTATATTTAATGTCAAATTTGATTGATTGATGGTTTGGATTGTGCTAGAACAGTTTATGAGCAAAATATGCTTTTACATTTAGCATTGGGTTGGGTTGAAAATATCTGTGTGCTAACGCCTTGTGAAACACTTCACGATTTGACGATAAGGTGTTTAGCGATGTTGTGTTCATTTCAAATTTAATGAATGATTGTGAAATGATATTTTTCTTAAGTGAAAAGAAATGTATTCCCGATTTTGGACAGGGAATGTTTTATAAAAATGTTTTATAAAATAGAAAGGATTTCGAGGCCCAAAAACCCGATGATTTCTAAAATGATTTAGAAATGTATTATATGTTACATTGTGGTTCATCGCGTATTCGATTAGTTGCTATTGATGATGTATCTGTTTGGTGGCGGAGAATTTATTCTTTTGCTTAACACCCTTCTTTGAGACGTATGAGCTCAAAGATTATGTGATTAATAGTGACTGATCATATGCGTGAATTACTGATGTGAAGTACTATATTTTGAAAGTACTTGTGATTATTATGTTGTGAAATGATTTTCCCTACTTCGGGATATGAAATGATTTAGTATGTGGCTAAAGATTCGGGTAACCCTGAGACTAAAAGTATGGGTGAGAGGGCGGTGTATGCTCTCCATGAGTGGGAGGTGCATCGTCGGTGTAGCCTACTCCTATGTGGGGTGGGTGCACATATATATATCGAGTTGCGAGGTGCGTACCCTTTGCCTTGTCGATGGGGAGCACGATATTTGCTTGCATACTTGTTTGTATGCATTGTTATGTTTTGGAATTCACATTTCCAAATGATTTGATTTGAGATCCCAAAGTGAAATCTACTTTGATATAGAAAGTTAGATATGTATTTCAAATGATTTGAAATAAGAAATCGGGAATAAAATCCAAAGGAATAATTTCTGTAAATTGAATTGGATTTAGAAAATCTAAGTGTAGTGATTAATCTATGTGGGTAGATTGGGATATTGCATGTTGATTGATGCATAGTAGATCCATATATCTATATTGATTGTTGTTTATACACTGGTATTCATGGGGGTAAACCCGTTCCGCGTTAGCGGCGTGGTCCCGTGATATACCATTTTATCAAATAAGTTAATTGTAACTATTAGAGTTTCTCACACCAGTCCCATGACTGACTCGTAGTTTGCTTTTCCCTTGCGAACTCGGGTGCCCCTATTTTCCACACGGGCAGTCGAGTATTTTTATTTTGCAGATGTATTGAGCAGGATTCTGGATTGAAGCTTTAAGCTGTGTCCAGGCATTTACAGTCTTCCGCTGTGTAGTTTATATTTCCGCTGTGCACTGTTTTACATTTATGTAAATTTATCTTCCGCTGTGTATTATATTTCGATATACTCTGATATTCTGTACTCTGATGTAACATTATTATGATGTTTATTGAAGTCTTCTGTTATTTGTTCTGATGTGTTGTATACCCAGAGTTAGCGTATGCGGGATTCGTACGGTCTTGGTCGGTTTAGCGATCGATTAGGTCCGGGCGAAATCCGTGTCGTTACACGTGGTATCAGAGCTTTGGTTAAACTCAAATCTTTGGGGTACAACTCGTTAGAACAGAATAAAAGACTCATCAGAGTTAGGATTAGTAGTGTCCTATAAAAGAATCCTCATTAGAGATAGAATCAGTAGCATTCTAGATTGAGTGACTCGTTAGAGATGGGGCTAGAAATGCCCCAGAATGAGTCGAGAGTTATTTGTTTATAAATAACGTATTTGTGATTATATATATAATCTGATTTTAGAAAATATGATTTTAAATATATAAAATTATATATTTGAAAATATAATCAATTAATTGATTGATGTTTGTGTTGTTTGTTTATTTGTTTGCTAATTTTGAACCATTATGCCTAATAGAACCAAATAATGAACGGTATTGAAAATTGGTCGCATTTGCTTGCATATACATATACTTACATTGAACAGGTCATAGCAAGGAGGCTAGAGCAGAGTATAAAATTTGTTTGCCCGACAAATAGGTATATGTTTACTACATAATTTACTGTTTTGTTTGGGTGATGATGATTTTATGAGCCTATTGGCTAGCCGCTTGGCTTTTTCTTTTTCTTTTTGAGATCTGAAGGACCGGGGAAGCTATTTGAAATTCCCCGATGCTCCCGGTGCAGGGGAGGTTATGGCGAAATTTTTCGAAAATTTAGGGTGTTAGCCAAATTTTTGAAAATTTGAAAATTCTCAGAAACTGAAAAGTTGGAGAATGAAAGCCAGATCGAACGTAGAGTTGATTGATCAAACCACTTCCGACTTTGTTCCTTTTCGGGGATGAAAAGTTTTAAGTGGGGGAGATTGTAACAACCCGCAAATTCTGGGCCAGTTTAAAATTTTTATTTTGGCAATTCTAGCGAATTTTGAATATTTAAAATAGATTATTTTAAATAATAATCGATGAGAAATTTATTTTGAATATAATTCGAACGTATATATTATACGCGTCGTCGTTTGAATATAAATATTTATATATAATTATAAATAGAATTGAAAATGGCGCGGTAGTTCGATAATTCGATTTCAAACTTCAATTGAATGTACCGGGTGCAAAACAATCCGGATTTTAGTGAAACCAAAAATGATAGGATCTAATTGATATTATCTTTCTATCGAATCCGAAAAACCCAAATTTCATAGTGGGAATCAATAGATATGTCCAGATGAAAATTCTGAATAGTCGCTATGGAATTCAGGCCCTTAAAAATGGACATTTTGCAAACGACCTCGGATTTCGACGAAACCTCTTTTGTTGGATCCGCAGTGTCAAATTATTGCTAGGTTTCAAATTTCATAATTTTTCGAATCAATATGTGAGCGTGGCAAAGGAAAACGCGTTTGACCAGTTTCAGTTGATTTTAATCGACTGGAAATTGGCCATTTTTCAAACGGTGTCAGAATTCAACGAAACTAGTTTTGTTAGGACCGTATCGTCAATACGAAGTTAGAAAATATTTTTATGGAATTTATAGAGTTGATATGTGACCCCGGTAATTTGAAATGTATGTTTAAAATTCAATATAGTGATTTAAATGTAAATTCAACGGAAACTGATTGTAACGATCAAATCAGCTTGCGATACATATCCCATTGTGTTCAGAATGGGGGTTAAACGCTATGGACGACAGGCGGTGGACCTCGTTTAGAGGTCGTATGTGAAAGTCAACTTTTTAGGAATTAAAATAATTAAATAAAATAAAAATAAAAATATCTATATAAGGGGTCAACGCGGTCAAACCTAACCCTAAATCATTTATCACGTTCAGCCGCCTTCTTCCTAACCGACGATCCGAATGCTCCAAAAATAATCCCATTCGATCTCCTAGGATATGCAATGAAAATCGAAAATTCAAAAAGGAAAATGGAGAGATTCTCAAGCCCTTTTGAATCAACGGTGGAGATTATGGTTCGTGGAGTATCTCGCGAGATTGTAGCACTCAAAAACCGACGGTTTGAGATGGAGTTCGTGGCCCCTGTGGCCACCGAGATTCACGCGCCTTCAGGCGTTGGAGGAGGCTGTGAAGCCCTTCGAAGTGACGTCGGTGGATCGACTTCAGGTTGGACGGAGGCGGTGCAATGATCAGTAGTTGAAGTCCAGGTTTGAGGCGAGAGTCGCCTGGAGAAGACGATGGATTGGGGGTGATTATCCCCTTATTTTAATAACTAATTATTTATTAATTATAATTATGTAATTAAATTTTAAATCTTTATAACTTGTTCATAACAGAACAGAATTCAACGAAACAAGTCGCAACGCGACCGTCTTAAAGTACACTACATTGCAGAACAGACCAGAATAGAAACTGGAGCAATTGGAAATTTTCACTGAATTGAGCTCCAGTTAATTCAGTCAAAATAATCGCCAATCAAGGTGAGAATTCTCTCACTTTAAAATTTTCTGTACAGTTATTTATTTTGTAACTGCATTCATGAACTGTTCCCCGTCGTCCACAGACCATGGACGACTTGTTTGTTTGGTTGTGTTCTGTGTGAAAATTGATCGTGATGTGAAATGAATATATATATATATAGCGAAGTGAAATATATATATGAAAAGTGAAATAACATGTATATGAAAGTGAAAATGTCGTATATATTGAAAAGTAAAAATATCGTATATATTGAAAGTGAAAATATCATTTATATTGAAAGTGAAAATATTGTATATATTGAAAGTAAAAATATCGTATATATATTGAAAAGTGAATATATATATATATATATGAAATGAAAACGATGTATATGAAATATTCGAATTGAAAACGATGTATATGAAATGAATTCGAATAGAAAATGAATTCGAATTGAACTGAATAGAAAACGAATTCGAATTGAATTGAAATGAAACGAATTCGAATTGAATTGAATAGAAAACGAATTCGAATTGAATTGAAACGAAACGAATTCGAATTGAATTGAATAGAAAACGAATTCGAATTGAGTTGAATAGAAAACGAATTTGAATTGGGTTGAATAGAAAACGAATTCGAATTGAATTGAATAGAAAACGAATCGAATTGAATTGAAACGAAACGAATTCGAATTGAATTGAATAGAAAACCAATTTGAATTGAATTGAATAGAAAACCAATTTGAATTGAATTGAATAGAAAACCAATTTGAATTGAATTGAATTGAAAACGAATTCGAATTGAATTGAAACCGAATTGAAATGAATTCAAATTGAATTGAAATTTGAATTGAATAGAAATGAATTTTAAAACGAATTTATAAGGAAGAATTCAATTTTGATTTGAATTGAAATGGAAGTTGAAATTGTTTTTGAAACGAATTTAAAACTATTTATAAACTTCGTTTTAAATAGAAATCGACGAAATATATATTATATATATTATATATATATATAATATAATGGCCTGAATAGAACGCGCCGCGCCGCGGCAGTTCGTGAATTTCGACCATTTACTTCGAACGGACATTGCGGGAGATCCGACCGTCGGATTCTCCTAAAACCGGAACCGTTGGGTTCATATCCAAAAGAGCTTTCTAACGAATATTAGAAATTAGAAATCTAACGGTTGGATTTGGAATTATGTCCAAATCAAATTCGAAAAAGGTCGCTGTAAGTGCAGTTCGATGACCGTTGATGGAAATCGACTGTATGGGCCTTGATAAAATTATTAAAAATATCGATAATAGGTGTAAAATCATAAGAAATGATTTGGGAAAAATTGGGATGAAAAACTCCATATTTGAAAAGATAAAAATAGATTCTTATCGAAATGAACTAGTTATTAACTAGAAAAATAATCCAATGGTTATAAATAAATAAATTGGATTAGATTTGAATTGAAATTATCTTTGGATATTTTCGATATTGGATTCCGTGATTATACAGATATCGTGACGGGAATTTGGAAGATATCGATATCGTTATTCCCGATATGATATCTGTTGGTTTCAGGATTTGATGTTGAATATAAGTCAATACTCTCTTTATTTAAAACCTTATATTTAATGTCAAATTTGATTGATTGATGGTTTGGATTGTGCTCGACCAGTTTATGAGCAATATATGCTTTTACATTAAGCATTGGGTTGGGTTGAAAATATCTATGTGCTAACGCCTTGTGAAACACTTCACGATTTGACGAAAAGGTGTTTAGCGATGTTGTGTTCATTTCAAATTTAATGAATGATTGTGAAATGATATTTTTCTTAAGTGAAAAGAAATGTATTCCCGATTTTGGACAGGGAATGTTTTATAAAAATGTTTTATAAAACAGAAAGGATTTCGAGGCCCAAAAACCCGATGATTTCTAAAATGATTTAGAAATGTATTATATGTTACATTGTGGTTCATCGCGTATTCGATTAGTTGCTATTGATGATGTATCTGTTTGGTGGCGGAGAATTTATTCTTTTGCTTAACACCCTTCTTTGAGACGTACGAGCTCAAAGATTATGTGATTAATAGTGACTGATCATATGCGTGAATTACTGATGTGAAGTACTATATTTTGAAAGTACTTGTGATTATTATGTTGTGAAATGATTTTCCATACTTCGGGATATGAAATGATTTAGTATGCGGCTAAAGATTCGGGTAACCCTGAGACTAAAAGTATGGGTGAGAGGGCGGTGTATGCTCTCCATGAGTGGGAGGTGCATCGTCGGTGTAGCCTACTCCTATGTGGGGTGGGTGCACATATATATATCGAGTTGCGAGGTGCGTACCCTTTGCCTTGTCGATGGGGAGCACGATATTTGGTTGCATACTTGTGTGTATGCATTGTTATGTTTTGGAATTCACATTTCCAAATGATTTGATTTGAGATCCCGAAGCGAAATCTACTTTGATATAGAAAGTTAGATATGTATTTCAAATGATTTGAAATAAGAAATCGGGAATAAAATCCAAAGGAATAATTTCTGTAAATTGAATTGGATTTAGAAAATCTAAGTGTAGTGATTAATCTATGTGGGTAGATTGGGATATTGCATGTTGATTGATGCATAGTAGATCCATATATCTATATTGATTGTTGTTTATACACTGGTATTCATGGGGGTAAACCCGTTCCGCGTTAGCGGCGTGGTCCCGTGATATACCATTTTATCAAATAAGTTAATTGTAACTGTTAGAGTTTCTCACACCAGTCCCATGACTGACTCGTAGTTTGCTTTTCCCTTGCGAACTCGGGTGCCCTTATTTTCCACACGGGCAGTCGAGTATTTTTATTTTGCAGATGTATTGAGCAGGATTCTGGATTGAAGCTTTAAGCTGTGTCCAGGCATTTATAGTCTTCCGCTGTGTAGTTTATATTTCCGCTGTGCACTGTTTTACATTTATGTAAATTTATCTTCCGCTGTGTATTATATTTCGATATACTCTGATATTCTGTACTCTGATGTAACATTATTATGATGTTTATTGAAGTCTTCTGTTATTTGTTCTGATGTGTTGTATACCCAGAGTTAGCGTATGCGGGATTCGTACGGTCTTGGTCGGTTTAGCGATCGATTAGGTCCGGGCGAAATCCGTGTCGTTACATACACTTGAACCATTCTTAAACAAATGAGACCTTAAATCATTTTTTTAAACCACAATTAGCATTAATCACCCACAGTAAAACGAGTCACTGCTTCTCCTCCCTTCACAGCTCGATACCACCATCTTCACCGAGCCTTTCAACATCTCTCCCTCCTTCAATCCACCGCTAATCCACATGGAACCACCACCTTCAACTCCGAGAGCCTCCCCGAGTTCGCCAACGTCGCCCAGCAGATCGCGATCCGTGCCCTACATCGACTACCAGAGATTTGAGGTTCAGTAATTCTCGTTCGCACCCCTATAAATGGGTACAGGAATGAAGAGCGGCTTCTCACAAACCGGAAAATATAAGTTTTAGAGTTTATCGGAATTTATTCGATTTTCTATGGATTTTTATATATCGGTTTTCCCTTTTGGAAAAGAGAATATGACGGCGGACGGTTATGCTGAAGAATGAGAAAAGGGTTTGAGGGTTGGGAAGGTTAAGGATGGTATTTATAGGTTGATAAATATCTAGATATTTTGTTTTATTTTCTTTTTATTTATTTTTGCCTTCTAAAATTCGTGTGCTCACACAAGATATCCAAATATCAGGAAACCGGACACATAGCTAGAGTTCGACATTATGGTCCCAACGAAACTGGTTTCGTCGAATTCCGACTCCGTATGCTCACACAGCGTATATTTAAAGGTCAATATATCGACTGTTTCTCACTCTAAAAATCGCCACGGCCACGTACTGACTTCAAAAATCACGGAAATTGAAATCTAACAATAATTTAATATTGCGGACCCAACAAAACTGGTTTCGTCGAATTCTGAGGTCGTTTGCAAAACCGGCTATTTTTAAAGCTTTGAACCGACCGTTTAAATTTATAAATATATTTAAATAAAATAAAATTAAATATAAATAAATTTATATTATCGTGTATATTCACAGTGGAATACCATACAGCTCCAGGTTAATTATATACTCGCTATTCTGAGTCCAGGTTGAATCGATATTCAATTTATATTGAAAAATCCTTTTATAACGTATATAAAGCGTTACGAATTATAAAGGAATTCCATAGCGACTTTTTCTGAAATTTGATTTGGACGTAAATCAAAATCTACACGACGAAATCCCGATTTTTCTCTTCCACTAGAAAGATATACTCCACTAGCTCCACACGTTTCTTGTTTCACAGAAATCCGATTTAAAACGAATCCTGTATACTCAGTTGAAGTTCAAATCGCCAAATAGCGAACTGCCGCGTCGTTACGTGCTCGAATTTAATTATATTATAATTCTACGTTCAAACTGTCGTCGATTGAATATATTCGTCAATATAATCCAACTCTAAGTTGAATTACATCTTTGGGATAACCCCATTCACAGAATATTTGTATTTCCAATATTTTTGATTATTTTGACATTATAATATTATTTTATTATATTATAATTATTAATTAAATATTCAATATTATTTAATTCACGTTCTCAATAAATCGATATTTAATAATTAAATAAATAAATTGTTCAACAGCTAAAATGCGGGTTACTACACACCCCCCCTCTAGGATTATTCTAGATCCAACACTTATGATGAATTCGACTTCTTGATTCGATGAAGTTTAAACAATTATCGATCATATGGATGACTCCGGTTATAGATTTTGGCCCAATAAGCAATAACGAATGCAGTGCAATACATGATAATCTGTGTACACAAGAGAAAAATCTAAGTATCAGAACTACTCAAGAAGACACAACAATTTGATAATGCCTTCTCAAGGATGAATGACATTCCAAAGAGTTGCAGCTCGACTTATTCAAAGTAAATCCTGTCCGACACGTGATGTACTTTGGGGGGAAAATTAAAATGTTGACCAAACATTTGGTAAGGCCGTCATCCTATGAGCTACCACTGGTAGATCCAACCAGGGCTCGAGCATAGGTTTGGACAAGTTTGGATACCACTAGCCCAACCCCTGGTTAGATCACCCTTGGGCTCGTCTAAGTCTAGCAAAATCAATAACCTATAGAGTCGAAGAAGAGGGTACACGAAGTCCTGAATCGAAGGAGATCTTTCCTACTTACCTTAGCTTGAATAATGTTCCAACTTGGATCGAATGAAGCCCTAGCTCAGGTCGAGGATCAACTATAGTAAAAAGGCTCTGGGTCGATCAGAGAGCCGGGTTGAACAGAGCCCAGGTCAAGTGCAACCTGGGTCGGGTCGAGTGAAATCCGAGTCGGGTCGAATGGGACACGGACCTACATATGCTGCCACTTCTTCCACTCTCCCGACCATCTCTTGAAAGCGCGGGATTTATGCCTCATGTCCACGAACCGACCCATTATCTTGCTACAACTGCTCCATAACCGCCTCTCCACTATGTTCTACTTCCCCGGGTCGAACGCCATGTGTCTCGTTCGACCCGGACACCCACCAACACTATATATACCTAAATTCAAAGCTGTCTGAGGGAAATTTTGTCTATGTGAAGCTTGGAGAGACTTGGCCATTGATGCCAACCACTATAATCTCGAAATATAAGTGAAATTCATGTTTGTAATTTGAGATAAACGCTAGAAACGGCGTTGTATGAGAGATTATGATAATCATGTTTGTTGTAAATTCACTTTTCTGATGTTATGAAGTGAATTAAGAAGTGGATATAGGCTTGTTAAAGCCGAGCAACTGTAAAATGTTCTCGTCTTGCTTTTTCTTTCTTTTTCAGTCATTTCTTCATATTTCATGCTCTAAACATGACTTTTTGGGTGTTAGTGCCATTTTCGGTCTAACAACGTTCTAACCTTAAATTAAATAAATTTCAAGTAGTTAATTCTTAAAATAAATCATTTTTAAATATTTAATATTCATTAAAAAAATTCTAATAAAATCTAGGTCATTACATCTTTGATGATTTTTCCACACATAGCCTAACAAATGCAATCATCCTCTTGATATCAGTATGTAGTTAATTACCTATGTTTCTGACATTCATTAAATTTAGTATCACGAGATCAATGGAGAAAAAGTGGGATATGCCCCCTTTCGCACAATTGAGTTGGAACTGACTTGGTTACTCGCATGACCGTAGAACATGTAATTTTTTAGTATCGGTTTATTTGTTAGAAACAGTAGCTTACATAATATTACATGTTGGTTACTCATAGTTATGATATTATATGTTGAGCTAATGGCGTATAAAAATTACTTTTTATCTTTTGGTATCTCCCACTAACTACATCTAATGTAACACCCCACACCCGCTATAGTCACTCACTAAGGGAATGCCATAGCATCGGTGGAGTATTTTTAGTGAGTATAGAACAGTAAAATTACAACAAGACAGATATAATGTAATACTTGAAAATTTAAAACATCATCTCATAGCAGCGGAAAGTAAAAGATGTTTGGTTACATCATAAAACCATAACAAGAGTCAAGTACAAAATATCCATCCTAAATAAAATAAGTACATAATCCCACTACTCATAACAAATAGCCATAACAGAAAAGATAAGATAAGCTGAGCTCTACATCTACGGTCCAAGCTCCAAGAGATAGATAAAGCTAACTGATCAAAGCCCACTAGCACTAGGCCCAACCTGAGGACCTGAAGGAAAAAGATAAAAACAACGGGGGTCAGACATAAGCCTGAGTGAACCCTATCTCCTTAATAATACAATTATTAAAGTAATTAGGGTATGATATGAACTCGGTATGGTATCTTTGGGGATAATGACTACACTAAGTTGCCCACGAACACAGGACGAACTAAGATAACCGTAAAGACACATCTACCCACCCAAGGATAATTACTAACTGCACCACACCAGTCACTCCTACTCAAAGGTTGATCCCACCCAAGGATATCAAAGATAGATATAACCAGTAGTTTCCTGTACCCTAGTTGACTACATAGGTGCCGTCTGCCCCTATCTCTACTAGGTGTACCCCACTACCCCAAGCGATCGGCTCCCTAACGTAGATACCCGTGCTGGTCCCACAGTGGGGTGTATCACTCCCCTAAAGTGGCTACCCAATACTATCAACGGTGCACAGCTTTATATCTACACGATGCAACAACGGCTTATCTACCAGCCCGGGCCCACACACGCATATGAAACCCGTTGGACTTGCGTTGCCACCGCTACCCCGTTTTGGCCTCTTATAATCAAGCCCAATATGCGTGTCCCGTCACTCGACATGGGTCGAGCCCACAAAGATACGTTTGGGATATTGGTTGAAATGGGCCCCCCACAAGCTACTACTTAAGCTTGTCATTTTATCTAGTGCATCCCACTTAACCCCTTTTTATAATCATGCCCCCTTACATGTTAAGGTTTGGTTAAGTCATCCAATTATATTACAATTGCCCCTTAAGGCACCCACTAGATTTTCGCATGCCACCCAAGGCACTTACTTGATTCCCACATGCCACCCAAGGCACTTACTTGATTCCCACATGCCACCCAAGGCACTTACTTGATTTCCCCATGCCACCCAAGGCACTTACTTAACCCTTTAATCATGTTTAGTTACATGTTCCACTTTGGTTAAGTATTCTTATCGTATTTTCTATTGCCACCCAAGGCAACCCACTAGTTTCCTCATGCCACCCAAGGCACCCCCACTAGTTACTATATGCCACCCAAGGCACCCACTTAACCCCTCATGTCCCACTACATGCTAATATGGTTAAGTGTTTCTTAATTAATTAAGACCGTGATCTCCCATAAAGACCTCCCACATTAGACTAGCTGTTATGACCGCCTGGTTAAGCCGGTAGAGTCCGGGCAGTCTTACGTCATAACAGAGTCTAACCTCGTGTCTTTACCTTAATCACGTATTTAATTTATGGCTAAGACCTCTCACATTGGGCTGACATTTGTAGCAACTGGTTAAGCCGGTCGGGTCCGGGCAGTTTTACACTACAAATGAGTCCAACCTCGTGTCTTAGTCGATTAATTACACCTAATTAATCACCCCCATATTAATTATTCCTAATTAATATCAAGTTTTCCATAACATGGGTAGACCTAACTCAATAGGTAAATTCCCATGGGGTAGACCTAACTCAATAGGTAAATTCCCTCTTATGGTAATTTATTTTTATGGTATGCTTAATCATACCCAACCATGCTTTAATTAACATATTTACCAACCCCATCGTTTCCCCATGTAAATAGTTCTCATTTCATGACATAATAAAGGGGAAGATCCATCACAACTATCATGGGTTTAGCATACAACTTTGTCATGGGTTAAGAGGATGTCAACTTGCATATATGAGCATATATTAACCCAACTATATTCAACCCAAACTTGCATATTATCAAACATGTGTCTTACATAACGTGTTGCATATGAACTTACATATCATCAAACATGTGATTTGCATAACATGTTGCATATGAACTTACATATCATCATACATGTGATTTGCATAACATGTAGAACTTGCATTTTAGCATATACTTAACTTGCATAAGCACTCACATACTTGCATAAGCATTCATATACTTGCATAAGCTTGCATATCATGTTAAACTTGCATTTCAACATATACATAACTTGCGTAAACATTCACATACTTGCATAGGCTTGCATATTATGTTAAACTTGCATTTCAACATATACATAACTTGCATAAACATTCACATACTTGCATAGGCTTGCATATTATGTTAAACTTGCATTTCAACATATATATAACTTGCATAAACATTCACATACTTGCATAGGCTTGCATATTATGTTAAACTTGCATTTCAACATATACATAACTTGCATAAACATTCACATACTTGCATAGGCTTGCATGTTAAACTTGCATTTCAACATATACATAACTTGCATAAACATTCACATACTTGCATAGGCTTGCATATTATGTTAAACTTGCATTTCAACATATACATAACTTGCATAAACATTCACATACTTGCATAAGATGTTAAACATGCATATAAGCATATACATGACTTGCATAAGTACTCACATACTTGCATAACATGTTTGCATAATGGATCCATATTCACTTAGTGTTTTGCATCATAAACATCATGAAACAACTTGCATAAAAATATCATGATTACATATTATGAAACTTGCATGACATAAGGCATATAACTTGCAAAACACATAATATTCACTACATCAAGCTTGCATAAATATATGGATCCACAAACATAGCCATACTTTATCACATCTTATCATAATCAATTCAATAATTGATTATTAAGGGGATAGAAGCTCACCAAAACAAGATTAGCAAGTTAAATGAAGCAAATCCCAATGATTAAGTAGAAGAAGATGTAGATTAGCTTGCAAACCCTCTTAGGATTTTTAGTGGAGGCTCTCCAATTTTCTAAGTGGTGGCATAATGGCCTTAGATCTATTTTTGGTAAGGATAAGGGGGGTATTAGGGTGTATATATAGATTAGTTAGATGTTTTAGGACCATAGGATATACCCTAGAACCAATCCTAGCCTTTAAAGCATGTCTTGGGGAAGAAGTCAAGTGTAGGAACCATTTAGGGCCCAAAAAAAACAGCCCAAAACTCATCCCGGGCCTCAAAACATGAGCAGTTTTCGTTTTTGATTTTTCGTGAAACTTTGACGGGCCATAACTTGGTCATACGGACTCCGATTTACGAAAACTCGGACTCTATTTCGCGTATTTTTCCGAGACGAACGCAATGGCACAGCCCGTTTCCCCTGATTCAGAATATTAAATTTAATTCTGCTCTGATTTATGTTATAACAAGTTATTTAACATACGGGGTGTTACATTCTCCCCTACTTAAAGGATTTCGTCCCCGAAATCTCTAAGTCAAGAAGAACGTATCCTACCAACTAAACAACCATCTACTCAACCATCAAACACTGGCATCCATTGTCCTTAAAGTTTCTAATGTTGTATGAACATATGCAAAAAGTGTGTGTATATGTTCCCTATCTAATGCAAAATCAGGCGGTCTACTGATTCAGTTGACCTCCTTAATGCAAACCATGATAGTGCCATGCATCCAATATGTATGCGAAAGAACCCTATCGACACATACTATTTCTACATGCGTGCACAATCATTCACCGAATAAATGCATCATCCATATGATAGCACAACCATCATACATCCATTAATATAGCTACCTACACACATTTATATGCAATATGCAATATGAAGTGATTGAGCCGATCTAGTGCCTAAAGTGTGTGTATATGCATCCACGAGCAACCACTAGCAAACACTTGCATCCACTTGCATCCATCAATCATAACATGTCTCAAACACATGTTTCAACCATAGGTTTACCCTATCTAAAAGGTCAAAGGTGCTAACGAGAGGACATACTAAGGACAAGATAAGTACAAGATAGGCAATAAAGGAGAAGTTAAAGAACATACTCTCGAAAAGAAAAGGGTACAAAGAACGCATCTTCGCTTCCGTCTCCCAAGTAGCATTGCTCTCGTCATCTCCCCATTGCACTTTGACTAGCTGAACCTCTCTGTTTCTCAACTTCTTAATCTCTGACCCAAGGATGCGAGTAGGAGCTCGTCGAATCGTCGCATCACGCTCTACTTCCACTTCTCTAAGCAAGCTCGGCTCTACCACCTCTGCGGTCTCATGTAGGCACTTCCTCAAATGTGACACATGGAAAACATCATGTATACCACTAAGTCTGTCTGGCAACTCCACCCTATATGCCATCCGTCCAATTCTTTCCTTGACAGGAAACGGTCCTACAAACCTCGGTGCTAACTTCCCAGCGGATCCAAAGCGAACAACATTCCGTAATGGAGACACTTTGACAAAAACCATGTCCCCAACTTCAAACTCAAGATCAGTCCTCCTCTTATCTGCATAAGATTTCTGTCTGTCTTGCGCTGCTTTCATCCTTCTTCGAATCAAATCAACCTTCTCTGAAGTCTCTCTAACCATATCGGGCCCTAGCAAGATCTTATCCGTAGATTCCCACCAACATGTAGGTGATCGACAAGGCCTTCCATAAAGAGCTTCAAAAGGTGCCATGCCAATACTAGACTGGAAGCTGTTGTTATATGCAAACTCCACCAAAGGAAGATGCTCTTCCCATGTACCTCCAAAATCCAAGATACAAAGCCTCAAAAGGTCTTCCAAAACACGGTTCACCCTCTCGGTCTGGCCGTCTGTCTGAGGATGATATGCGGTGCTCAAACACAACTGAGTCCCCACCGCCTCCTGTAAACTCTTCCAAAACTCACTAGTGAAGATAGGATCTCGATCACTCACTATGCTGGAAGGTACCCCATGCAATCGAACAATCTCTCGAACATAGACTGAAGCAAGCCATGGAGCAGTCCTCTTACTCTTTACGGGTATGAAATGGGCGCTCTTAGTAAGTCTATCAACTACGACCCAAATTCCTGTATTGCCCTTCCTCGATCTCGGTAAACCATCAACGAAGTCCATCGAGACACTATCCCACTTCCATATCGGAACTTCCAAAGGATGAAGCAACCCACCTGGCTTCTTTTGCTCTGCTTTTACTTGTTGGCACACCAAGCATCTAGCAACATACTCGGCCACATCTTTCTTCATACCGGCCCAGAAGAAAGTCCTTTTCATGTCTTGGTACATCTCGTCCCCACCGGGATGAATGGTCATCCTAAAACGGTGTGCATTATCAGGAATAACCTTCCTCAAACCCTCATCTTGCGGTACACAAAGTCTACCGTCTCTACACAAGCACCCCCTATCATCTAGGGTGTACCTACTCAAATGGCTGGACGACTCCCCCCCTTATGAGCTTTTCTACTAACTCAACCAACTGTGGGTCGTCCCTCTGTGCTTCTACAATTTGCCCCAAAAGAGTAGGTCTAACTTCCAAGGAAGCTAGCAAACCGGGTACACAATTAACGGAAGGTCTGAAATCCATCGTAGAAATAAACTCTAGGCTCCTTCGTTCAACGAACCACAAACTCGAGGACAATCCCTTTTTCTACTTAAGGTGTCTGCTACCATGTTACCCTTGCCAGGGGTATACGCTATCTCAAACCCATAGGATGCTAAAAATCCCATCCACTTTTACTGTCCTAAGATTATGCGCTTGAAGAGCCTCCAGCACTTCCCTAAGATGTAGGGCATGCTCTTCTCCACCAGGATATCATCCAAAATCATCACAGCTATCCATCCCTCACGCAGACCACCCTAATCGAACTCGGCATTCCCCCAAATGCAAGCCCCAAAGGCCTAAACCAATATCAGACAAACACCCAAGGGATACCTCCTTCGAATTCAGACGACCTTCGTGAGATGATACTAGTAAAAACGGCTAAATAATTAAGCCCCTTGTCCAACCCTGGATGTCCCCGCCAGTCTTACTCCAAAACCACCGTTTTTCCCTAACTGGCTTTGCTCCTAAAAAAGACCAAGATGTCATCCACAAAGACCATCACAACTTATTTAGGTACTCCTTGAACACCCTTCTTATCAAATCATCAAAGTATACGGGGGCGTTCGTCAAACCCAATGGCATCACCAGCCACTCATAAAAAAAATCATCCGGAGTCCTAAAGGCAGTCTTCTCTATACTATCCTCAGCCACTCTCAACTGATGAAATCCCGTGGCTAAGTCCAACTGCGAAAATACTTAGGCGCCCACTAACTGATCAAAGAGATCATCAATCCTCGACAATGGGTGTCTATTCTTCTTTGTGAGTTTATTTAGCTCTCTTTAGCCTACACAAAGTCTGAGGGACCCATCCGCCTTCGTGGCAAAAACTACTAGAGCGCCCCACTCCGATATACTTCGTCTTATGAACCCCTTCTCAAGCAAATCGCCTACTTACTTATGGAGTTCCCTCCTCTCACGAGGAGCCACGTGGCACACTGGCCAAGACACTGGTTTAGCCTTACCCACCAGATATATTTGGGAGTCAATTTCCAGCTCCGGAGGTAAGCCCTTCACCTCCTTATACACATCCGGGTATTCCCGGACCGCTCTAACAGATCACAAATTCTAGACCAACATGTCAAGCGATTCTAGATAACTTAGCATAACAGATTCTATGGGATTATGAGAGATCTCGAGAGTGTTACCCAAGCGGCCCATAAGCCTAACAACTCTCCTTCCAAAATCAAAAACGGCACCCCTACTGGATAACCAGTCCATGCCCAGAACTAACCCATAGCCCGTGAAGCCCAACAAGCATCACATCTAAACTCAATGCTAAGTATAAAAACTTTCAAACCCAACCACACCATGGAGCCCAATTGGGTTTGAAACAACTAAGGGATCATCAACCAAACTGGTGTCTAAGTGCAGTGACTCAACTATCAATGGTGAGATAAACGAACTCGATATATCAGGATCAAATAAAGTTTGAATCGGATAATAAAGAAATCCAAATTCCAACATAGACGGTCTTATCCCCATCTGGTACCTTAGTCGTGAGGGAATACAATTACCCCCCAGAAGATTCCATACCTTGCCCTTGCTTCTTTGGACAATCCTAATAACGTGTCCTATTCCTCTCAAAAGGATAACTACTAGCCTTCCTCTTCCCTATTCTCCACTCACAACCTCCCACCAATGAGGTTTCACCCTTCATTAACCAAACAACTATTTGAGCCTTCCTCTCTTCTTGAACCAACTTCTAACCAGATTTACGTCTGAGTCCCTTGAAGTGGTTTTCCATCCTTATCCATCTTAGAAAGATCATCTATACGCGGAGGGGAAACTCAAAATGAGAGAGAGGAAGAGATTAAAAATGGAGAATTCGAAAGATATAGATATGGCTATTGGGGATTATGCTTTTCTTTCAAAAACTTTTCTCTTAAAAGACATGTTTTCGAAAATACTCCTTTCAAAAATATTCTTAGAAAATAGTTTTTCAAAAAAATTTATCTGTTCTGGTAACCTTAAGCTCTGATACCACGTGTAACACCCCACACCCGCTATAGTCACTCACTAAGGGAATGCCATAGCATCGGTGGAGTATTTTTAGTGAGTATAGAACAGTAAAATTACAACAAGACAGATATAATGTAATACTTGAAAATTTAAAACATCATCTCATAGCAGCGGAAAGTAAAAGATGTTTGGTTACATCATAAAACCATAACAAGAGTCAAGTACAAAATATCCATCCTGAATAAAATAAGTACATAATCCCACTACTCATAACAAATAGCCATAACAGAAAAGATAAGATAAGCTGAGCTCTACATCTACGGTCCAAGCTCCAAGAGATAGATAAAGCAAACTGATCAAAGCCCACTAGCACTAGGCCCAACCTGAGGACCTGAAGGAAAAAGATAAAAACAACGGGGGTCAGACATAAGCCTGAGTGAACCCTATCTCCTTAATAATACAATTATTAAAGTAATTAGGGTATGATATGAACTCGGTATGGTATCTTTGGGGATAATGACTACACTAAGTTGCCCACGAACACAGGACGAACTAAGATAACCGTAAAGACACATCTACCCACCCAAGGATAATTACTAACTGCACCACACCAGTCACTCCTACTCAAAGGTTGATCTCACCCAAGGATATCAAAGATAGATATAACCAGTAGTTTCCTGTACCCTAGTTGACTACATAGGTGAGGTCTGCCCCTATCTCTACTAGGTGTACCCCACTACCCCAAGCGATCGGCTCCCTAACGTAGATACCCATGCTGGTCCCACAGTGGGGTGTATCACTCCCCTAAAGTGGCTACCCAATACTATCAACGGTGCACGGCTTTATATCTACACGATGCAACAACGGCTTATCTACCAGCCCGGGCCCACACACGCATATGAAACCCGTTGGACTTGCGTTGCCACCACTACCCCGTTTTGGCCTCTTATAATCAAGCCCAATATGCGTGTCCCGTCACTCGACATGGGTCGAGCCCACAAAGATACGTTTGGGATATTGGTTGAAATGGGCCCCCCCACAAGCTACTACTTAAGCTTGTCATTTTATCTAGTGCATCCCACTTAACCCCTTTTTATAATCATGCCCCCTTACATGTTAAGGTTTGGTTAAGTCATCCAATTATATTACAATTGCCCCTTAAGGCACCCACTAGATTTTCGCATGCCACCCAAGGCACTTACTTGATTCCCACATGCCACCCAAGGCACTTACTTGATTCCCACATGCCACCCAAGGCACTTACTTGATTTCCCCATGCCACCCAAGGCACTTACTTAACCCTTTAATCATGTTTAGTTACATGTTCCACTTTGGTTAAGTATTCTTATCGTATTTTCTATTGCCACCCAAGGCAACCCACTAGTTTCCTCATGCCACCCAAGGCACCCCCACTAGTTACTATATGCCACCCAAGGCACCCACTTAACCCCTCATGTCCCACTACATGCTAATATGGTTAAGTGTTTCTTAATTAATTAAGACCGTGATCTCCCATAAAGACCTCCCACATTAGACTGGCTGTTATGACCGCCTGGTTAAGCCGGTAGAGTCCGGGCAGTCTTACGTCATAACAGAGTCTAACCTCGTGTCTTTACCTTAATCACGTATTTAATTTATGGCTAAGACCTCTCACATTGGGCTGACATTTGTAGCAACTGGTTAAGCCGGTCGGGTCCGGGCAGTTTTACACTACAAATGAGTCCAACCTCGTGTCTTAGTCGATTAATTACACCTAATTAATCACCCCCATATTAATTATTCCTAATTAATATCAAGTTTTCCATAACATGGGTAGACCTAACTCAATAGGTAAATTCCCATGGGGTAGACCTAACTCAATAGGTAAATTCCCACTTATGGTAATTTATTTTTATGGTATGCTTAATCATACCCAACCATGCTTTAATTAACATATTTACCAACCCCATCGTTTCCCCACGTAAATCGTTCTCATTTCATGACATAATAAAGGGGAAGATCCATCACAACTATCATGGGTTTAGCATACAACTTTGTCATGGGTTAAGAGGATGTCAACTTGCATATATGAGCATATATTAACCCACTATATTCAACCCAAACTTGCATATTATCAAACATGTGTCTTACATAACATGTTGCATATGAACTTACATATCATCAAACATGTGATTTGCATAACATGTTGCATATGAACTTACATATCATCATACATGTGATTTGCATAACATGTAGAACTTGCATTTTAGCATGTACTTAACTTGCATAAGCACTCACATACTTGCATAAGCATTCATATACTTGCATAAGCTTGCATATCATGTTAAACTTGCATTTCAACATATACATAACTTGCGTAAACATTCACATACTTGCATAGGCTTGCATATTATGTTAAACTTGCATTTCAACATATACATAACTTGCATAAACATTCACATACTTGCATAGGCTTGCATATTATGTTAAACTTGCATTTCAACATATACATAACTTGCATAAACATTCACATACTTGCATAGGCTTGCATATTATGTTAAACTTGCATTTCAACATATACATAACTTGCATAAACATTCACATACTTGCATAGGCTTGCATATTATGTTAAACTTGCATTTCAACATATACATAACTTGCATAAACATTCACATACTTGCATAGGCTTGCATATTATGTTAAACTTGCATTTCAACATATACATAACTTGCATAAACATTCACATACTTGCATAAGATGTTAAACATGCATATAAGCATATACATGACTTGCATAAGTACTCACATACTTGCATAACATGTTTGCATAATGGATCCATATTCACTTAGTGTTTTGCATCATAAACATCATGAAACAACTTGCATAAAAATATCATGATTACATATTATGAAACTTGCATGACATAAGGCATATAACTTGCAAAACACATAATATTCACTACATCAAGCTTGCATAAATATATGGATCCACAAACATAGCCATACTTTATCACATCTTATCATAATCAATTCAATAATTGATTATTAAGGGGATAGAAGCTCACCAAAACAAGATTAGCAAGTTAAATGAAGCAAATCCCAATGATTAAGTAGAAGAAGATGTAGATTAGCTTGCAAACCCTCTTAGGATTTTTAGTGGAGGCTCTCCAATTTTCTAAGTGGTGGCATAATGGCCTTAGATCTATTTTTGGTAAGGATAAGGGGGGTATTAGGGTGTATATATAGATTAGTTAGATGTTTTAGGACCATAGGATATACCCTAGAACCAATCCTAGCCTTTAAAGCATGTCTTGGGGAAGAAGTCAAGTGTAGAAACCATTTAGGGCCCAAAAAAAACAGCCCAAAACTCATCCCGGGCCTCAAAACATGAGCAGTTTTCGTTTTTGATTTTTCGTGAAACTTTGACGGGCCATAACTTGGTCATACGGACTCCGATTTACGAAAACTCGGACTCTATTTCGCGTATTTTTCCGAGACGAACGCAATGGCACAGCCCGTTTCCCCTGATTCAGAATATTAAATTTAATTCTGCTCTGATTTATGTTATAACAAGTTATTTAACATACGGGGTGTTACATCTAATGTGTTTTAACTACAATAACAAGAAAAATAATTAATAAAGCAAAAAAATGGTTTAGGATCACCCATTCCATTCCCATACCAAGTATATTTTAGTGAAAACTAACTGAAATACCAAAAAATAAAAGTTAAGACTAAGAAGAAAATTTGCGAAAAATAATAAATAAATATCCTTCCATTTTCGTGAGTTGTTTGTGTTACTCGACATGAGAAACTGAATTAATCCTAACGATGCAGCATTAAGCTTTGTAGACAAAAAGAACAAAATGATATGCAAGTTTTAAAACTGACAGTAAATACAAAATAAAGCAAAGAAATTTGAACAACATGCGCCATTAATTGTAAATTAGAGAACTTTTTTGAATACCTCGACTCTAGTTTTGAAAGATAAATGTCTAATCTTACCTTCGAGTGTAAAATTAAACAATGGACGAAAGGGTTGTCCATTTGCAAATCGAGTATTTGTATCTCTCAAAATGTTGAAGAAGGGATATGGACATGGTTCAAGCCGTATGTTAAAGAAAATGACATAAACTTCATAATTGTGCAAAAGCTGGAATAGCTCAGTTGGTTAGAGCGTGTGGCTGTTAACCACAAGGTCGGAGGTTCAAGCCCTCCTTCTAGCGAATAATTTTTTTTTATTTTTACACCCTTGATACCGCTTATATAGACTTATAACTTACTATTTATACCCTTGTCTCGTTTATTTTGTATATGGACTTTCTTTAAAACAATTTTTAAATTCATATTATTTTCAATCAAAACTGATTTTAAATCCTTAAATATTTATATTCATTTATTTTATATTTAACTAAATTCGATCCAAAAGGTTATTTATTTTGTCCATTATATATATTGTTTTAACTCAAAATCTATTTTCACTTCAAAATGTTTGACCTCAGATCATATTTAAATATAAAGGATTACATTTGAGTAATGTTTTCTTATGACATAAAGATATTTAATTTTAAATTCGAACCTGGTATTGAACAAATTTACGACATGAAAATATGATCCTTTATTAAAACATAAAGTGTACATGGTGCATAAGATGATGATTAGTTGTTAAAAAGACTAGTGCTGGATATTGACATACTCTCGTCTAATACTGGAACCACTCTAACAAGTGTGTATGCAGAGGATATTCCAAAATGAAGTGCTCGGATTAATGAACTTTTTCCAAATTTGAAGGAGGATGAAATGTCCCGTATTTTTACAGTACAATAATTAATTAATTTAATTAGTTAAATAGTGATTTAGAGATTTAAATGGCGGTTTAAATTAAATAACTTTGAATATTTAACTAATATAAATAATAAAATAATATATTTATTTCTGAAATAATCAAAGACAGTAGAATTCACAATATTGTGTGAATTGGATTATTTATAAGATTTAATTCAGTTTAGAATTGAATTATAATAACGAATTTATTATTTAAACGAAGTTTGAACGTATAATTATATTATAATTTAAATCGAGCTCGTAATGGCGCGGTAGTTCATTATATGGAGTTTTGAATTTCAATTGAATATACAGAATCCGTTTTAAGTAAGATTTCTGTGAAACAAGAAACGTTCAAATCTATTGAACGATATTTTTCTAATGAAAGTGAAAAATTGAGATTTCATGTTATAAATTGTGAGTTATGTCCAAATCAAATTTTCAATTAGTTGCTATAGAATTGTTTATAAGCTATAATGATATATTTAACTATAATTAAATATTGGTTTTGAATTTGGACAAGATATTTGAAACATAGTTATAATTTAGATTTTAGAATTTTACTGTAATTTTTAATTTGGAAAATAAACCACTTTTTATTTGGAGTATTTTACATCCTATATCAATATTTTGCAGTTCCACAAAATAAGCTAATTTGTCTATATTATTATATTTTTGGGATTGTGGCACATTTCTCGTCTCAGTGGTATTTTTATTTTTGTCGATAATGGCTCTTAAAATGATAAAACCTGCATTTGTTAATGGTTACCTATGTGAAGTGCAGAGTACCCTTGCTTTTGAACTATTTGAATATATGACACAAGGTGGTTTTCTATTAATCGAAGCTACGTATGTAACAATGATAAGATGTTGTATAAAATCATCACGTTTCAAATCCACATTGCATTACTATGCCTAGTTTGAAAAAGAAACTTACATACCCTATTTTTCATGTACCAGCTTATAGCTATAACTTATATAACAATATATATAACGTCAATACGAAGGACAAGGACAGACAACTCAATGCAGTACGAAACTTCATTGCTAAGTATTGTTCTATTTCCACGTTCCTACTGAAGTTTTCGTGGAGATAGTTGATCGACACAAGTTGATGTTTGGGTTCGAAAGCTAGTCTAGAGTAGAAGAAGGGGAAAGAGTGCGGTGAAGGGGGGTTTCAAAAAAATATGGTACAAAGAAATGGCTGCGTTGGGAGAGAACACGGTTTAGTGAAGAAGGAGAACATGTGGTATTGGCTGTTGAAATGAGGAGCGAGAGCGAGTGGAAATAAAATGCATGGCGCTGGGAGAAGTGCAAAGACATGGGGGTGGTTTCGTGATTCATAAGTAACGCCTGGGTCACAGTAGCTTGTGGTATCTCGTTTTTGGAGAGTTGAAGATTTTAGCATGAGGCTTGCTGATGCCGATTGTGTTTGGTTTCGTTGAGCAAGAGGGGTTGAAGAGAATGTATTTTGTTTGATTCCTTGTAATATAGTAAGGGATGTTTTTGTGTGGAAATAATCAACAAATGGAGGATACAGAAATCCTGGAAGATGGCATTTTTGGTTTCGGGAAGATAAAGATTTTGCAGAAGGGTATCTGGGTATAAAGCGGTGGGACTGGTGGGCTTGGAAATTGTTTTGGGCCAGGTAAACAAATGGTACAACCCAAATCTATATTTATTATATAAAGTTTAGTTTAAAAATATATAGATATGTATGTATAACATGAAGGTTGATGCGAGGGTGTGTAATGGCCTTATTGGAGGAAGTAAAAGAGCAACAAGCTACGGTTTTGAAAATGGGAAGTTAATGCTGTTGATCAGGGTTTTAAATTGTTGATGGGCCGAGAGAAAACAATGACGCAAATTAGGATCCATTGGGATCGTAGAGTCGCATGCTACACCATGGAACTGATTCAGAGTGAACTGGAGCTCGTTGCAGTTTATAGAGAAACAAATTGCCTGATTTGAATCAACGACGATTATCTTATAACGATAAAACACTAAGGTGAGTAAAACTCACTAACTCTATCTGGTTTATTATTTTATAAACTTAATTTAGAATTGATAAATGATGGTTGATTGTTGTGTGTTGATTGTTTGAATGAACTGCTAATTGATTGGTTAAAATTATAGATCTAGTTATATATATATATATATATTAATCAAATATTGATTCTGTTTATTAGAATATTTCATATTGAAATGAAATTGATGTTATATATATTGTTTAACATCTGTGATGCAGGGAAACAGGTTGGAGGGATCCAACAGAATTCTTCAATATTTATAATATTGTTTGTTTTCATATATTGTGATATATGATGTGATATGAAATCTGTAATCTATTATCTTATATGAAAGCACAATCCTTCTTCAAAGCCCTTTCAGTTCCGCTTTTGTCAAAAAATCACGATAGTGCCACCTGTCCTAAACCGAAAATCTCTCGGTCTCGATTTCCCATCGAGTCTTACGTTTCCGCTTGCCATTCACACCAACAATTGCTTCCCTCTATTCACATTGTAACAACGGATCATTTCCATAATTCCATAACTTACCAAATCGACCCCAACATCGTCCTCTACTTCAAGCCGATTCCATGGCCCTAGCCTGCGCCGCCAGTTTCAGTCGTCCCCTTCTGCCCTCTTCACCGGCGTTTGGATTTAAACAACATGCTTCCTCATTAAACCCTAACAATTCACGTTGTCTACCATTCGTTTGGAGAAAATATATGGTATGATCTTTTAAGTCTCCCTTTGCGTTGAACATTCATTTCACATCTACATTTGATAACAATATGCTTTTTTGGATCGGATTGCTTGCTTTACTTACGACTGATTGCAGACTGCTAACCTAACATTGATTACTTAGTTCAGTTAGGTTTTACGGTTTTCGAATTCTTCTCCTTGCTGCTTGGCATATTTAAACTTATTTCCTTACCATTATTGGTGTTGCTTTATGAACAGAAAGCCATATGGTGATTTGCGGTTTGAATTTCTTTTCATGTAGTTCCATTATAGAATTTCTTTTTGGCACTTGTATGTTGTATTGCAAAGGAAAATAATGTGATAAATATCAATTTGAGGATCCTTAACCGTGTTTGTTTGTATTTCAACATCAGCTTCCGTGATTTATATTTAGGTTCACATATTTTTTTGTAGTCCTTTTGTTCACACGTTGTCACAGATGAGGAGGCAAGTTTACTAAGGACATATGGTATGGTTTGACATAACGTCATGTTTTATGTGACTGATTTAGGAACCATTGAAGAGATACGTTTTTATCATGATGGCCTTGGCTGCTAAAATTCATCTCGGACCGGTCCAAGCTCATGTAAATTTTGATGTTGTGGTGATTAGTTTTTCATATTATATTTACTTATTGTCTTCATAGCTCTTTCCTTACTTAATGGAGGTAAATAGTTGTTACAACTTTAGAAAATTTCTAATTCAAATGTGTCTTATACTCCCAAGTTAGTTTTGTTTCATTTATGCAACAATATATGAATAATTTTATTATGTGTGCAGACACACTCGCGTGCACAAACACATAATGCTTTTGATTTTGCTTTAAATTTACATGTAGCAATATATGAGCAATATATTCCTCGCTTCTTCCTGACATATTTCCCTCACTTATTTTCTGACCTACTTGGGCAAACATCCTTTTTAGATTAGATGAACTGATGTCATTTTCCATTTTAGGGTTCACCTTTGTCCCTCTCATTCAGTTGAATTTTTTTCCTTTTAGTCCATAAATTGATTAAATTGTGTCTGTTTGATTACTCATATTATTCTTCAATCGATGATCATTGCACATAGCTTTCCATCTATAGACAATCAGCATTTGTTGCTGCAACTTTCAAGGTTTGGTGCTTTCAGGTATCCATTATTTTGCTGTTTCAATTTTCATTGCCTTTTGCCTGATTGCATTCCCATTTGTCAACTCATGCATCTAATATGTTTTTTGTTGTAATAATTATGGAGAGGACAATCTATCTTGCAAATAAACTATACATTTCACATGATTACGTTAAAGCTTTGAGAATACAAACTTTGACCACAACTAAATTTTCGAACATTCGAATTTCACATGTTATCCTTTTATAAGATGAAGTTAAAATCATTTCTATAAAAACATATTGGGCATTTCAAGTTAGCTTATACATTTCTTTTAGCAAATTTGGAATTATCAACTGCAAATCTTCCATTCTATTTGCTTTCTGTATCTTGATGATGAAATATTTTGGTTCCATCCATCCAATTATATGTCTACATATTTACACTTTCCTCTATTTTGGGTTAGGACAGTAAGGTAATATTTACTCATTTTTTAGAAGTATCTACATATTCGACTGCTCTTTTTAACGAAATAATGAATTTTCAGAAATTGTGAGTTTGGAAAGGTATACTTTCTAAACTTTATCATTGAGTTAAGTTGATAAGATATTATTTATTCAATCTTTCGTATGCTTATTTATTCTGCTCTTTCTCTGAAATCAATGAGACTATAAACTTCCAATTTGGGGATGGTCATTTCTTATCATTGTGTTCCAAAAATGTCCCAAATTTTAGTTTGTATTTCGAATTTCAAAAACCTTTAAATTGAAGGATATCATTTTTATCATTTCTCAGATATAAAGCTTTCACTCATTTTTTTAAAAAGGAATTTTTAGAAAATTTTGCAAAGCTTCCATTCTTTAATTCTAGACATTCACTTTGAAAATAAGATTTTCTCTCTCAAGTAGGAATGCATTATTTCAGTAGGCTTTGTATAGTTTATCTTCCATGATAACCTTTGATTTCAAATTTGAATCCCATGCATTTTACTATGCTTCCAACTATGAATGAAATGAAGCTTTAGTTTTCGAGCAAATCAAAACCACAATGACTTACATTACAACAGCAGTAACCTCTGATTTTAAAATCATTTGATTAATAGTTGTATTAAGTAGGCAATAAAAGCTTTTTGTAGTAGTTGATTCAAATAGTTTTTTGGTTTGCATTTTCTGTTTTGATTTCTAACATTTTAGTTTACGGTTTAAATTGTAAATTTTGATTAAAAGAATATAGTTTTCTAAATTATAAAGCTTGCTCTATAAAATTAAACCCAAATTTTGCTTCACGTAAAAAAGAATGCACTAGACCTTCATTACAAAAATCTCAATCTAAGAGATTTAAAAAGCACAATAATATTTTACGGATGCACTATGGTATATGCCCAAAAAAAATAATGATTGGCGACATAGTTAAATTTTATTTCCATGCCTTTTGGACACCATATAAGAATAAAGCTATAAGGTAAACATAAATGGAGAATAATAAATAGTATCATTTAGATGTTTTTGCAGATTAAGTGAAGATTGCACCGCTGTGAATGCAAAAAGGTCTATTTTCCTTTCTTTTAGATTCATCTTGGTTGTCTGTTAACTAACAGAGATAAGTTTGTTTTTGTTTATATTATATGGTCATGCCCTTATGAGTTATAAAATTACTTAATAAATAGTGAAAAATAGAATGTATAATGTAGTGAATCATTTCTAAAGCAGTTTAACACTTTCACATAATAACACAGTTAGACTATATATACTGGGTTTAACAGATGTTTTTTTTACCTTTGTCAAATTTGGATTGCTCAATCCAATGCACAATGACTAATTCATGTCATCCAGGGAATTGTTGGTTTTAAATGAGACTTTAAAGTGTACAACATTTTCGACATGGATTACATTTAAGGGAAACATTTTTAAATGGTTTGGAATGACCTTTCGATATGTTAATCCATTCATTTTTACATAATAAGATATACATTTTCAGTCAAAATTCTTTTCTATTATCGCTGTTACCAATGGTGAAAAATAAATAAATTTTGGGTTCAAAACAACAAGTATTTATACTTCACATTAATATGATTATTAAGACGTATTTTCTTCCATTAATTTTAGATTTCACATAGTAGATAGATGATATGTCCTTACATCATCCTGAAATATGCTGCAGTTGATTTAAAGTATTCAAATGAATAAAATAGGTTTCCCGAGCTACCTTTGATGTAAGTGAATCATTCTTAATTTGGTTATTAATTTTTTTGTTTGCTCACATAGCGAATGACAATACCACTGTGAATATGACGGATCAGCTTTGTTCACTATAAAAAATCGGTTTAATGTATGCAACTATGGTTTTTAAAAAGTGACATTCTTCTTCTTTTTTAATTTTTTTTATCTTTAATTTTTTTTTCCATTTCTACCATTTGAGTTGCAAAAAGCATACAACTTTTTTAATGCTGATCTTTATTAGACCAAATAGTCTACATCTATTAAGGCATGTAATGTATTTCCTTTTTTTCAAGCTCCTCTTATGCAAATGAGCACAACATTACTCTTAATTGTCTTACTTTTCAAATTATTTTAAATTAAGTTCTAATAAACGTTGCAACGACCCAGAATTTGGGGCCAATTTAAAATTTTTATTTTAGAAATTTTAGTGGATTTTGATGTTTAAAATAATCTATTTTAAATAAGAACGACTAAAAATTTATTTTAAAACGAATAAATTTAATTTAATTATAAAAGGAGTTTAAAACAGCGCTATAGTTTGAAAATTTGAATTTGAACTTTGACTAAATGTATATGATTCATTTCAAATCAGAATTGAGCGAAACAAGAAATATTTAAATCTGTTTAATCATATCTTTCTAACGAATCTAAAAAACTGAAATTTCGTTTTAAAAATCAAAAGTTATGCCCAGTTTAAAATTTAGAAAAGTCGCTGTAGAATTTATATATATTTTAATTAAATATATTGGCCTTAAAAATAGCCAATTTGCAAACGACCTCTGTTTTCGACGAAACCACTTTTGTTGGAACCGGAATGTCAAATTATTGCTAAGTTTCAATTTTCATAATTTTTCGGATTAATACGTGAGCGTGGCAAAGGAAAACGTGTTTTCTCAATTATAGTCAAATTTAATCGACTAGAAAAAAGGCCATTTTTCAAACAGTCTCAGAATTCGACGAAATTAGCCCTGTTATAACCGTATCGTCAAAACATAGCTAGAAATAATTTTTTTGTAATTTTTAGAGTCTGTATGTGGCCCCGGTAATTTAAAATGTACGTTTGAATTTAATAATTAAATGATTTATAATTAAATTTAAAGAAAAATATATCGTAACAGCCGAATTGGGTTACGAAACATATTCCAATGTGTCCGAGATGGGGGTATTTAGCTGGGGGCGTCACTCGTTGGGTTCGATTCAGAGTTAGTATCGTCAAATAAATAATTCTTGAATTAATGAATTAAATAAATAAGAAAATACGCGTATAAATACGCTACACTATACATAACCCTAATTTCAGAAACACAATACGTAGCCGCTGCCTGAGTGAATCCATGGCCACGGTTCTTCCAATCTTCTTCCTCAATCAAGATTAAAACTCTCTGGATTGTTCATACTTTCTAAAGGGAAATTAGAGAGCAAGTTGTGATCTTCGTTTTCATATGGTTTGATCTTGAAACCGTGGAGCATTCGAGGAGCTACAGACCCCCAAACGCCGCCCGTTCACAGCGCCGCCGCCACCCAAGGGTGCGATCGCACCTGACACGTGGACTCCCCTTGCGTGCGCCACCCCTAGCCCATCGAGGTGCAATAGTCCGATCATCATCCTAACGCTTGTGGTGTTCAAAAAATTCAACCCTAAGATTGAGCAAAAGGGGAAAGTTCACGGCCGTATACTGATTGAAGAAGAAGATGGGTATATTTAGTCAATTAAATTATTTATTATCTTTAAAAGGTTAACAAACTTAATAAAATCATATCTCGTTCAAACAGAAACGAAATTTGTCGATTTCAGTTTTGTAGGAATCATAAATTCAAGATCTTCGTGATGACGCTGACTAGATCAAAAACAGAGAAAACCAGAATTTGGGAAAATTTCCAATCAGAACAGAGGAATTAAAAGCTATCGGTGAGATTTCTCGTTTTAACTTTAAATATATATATATATATATATATATATATGTGAACTGTTTCTGATTGAACTTAATTGTGATTGTAATATTTTATGTGCCGTGAAAATTTTGTATGGATTGATTTACTGTGTTGATGCTGCTTTGTTGAATTATATTTGGTTAGAATATAAATATCTATTTGGTTTGAAATATGTTATATGAATAAATATAACATTTTTGTTATAAAATGTAGAATGAGATTGAAAATACCTTTTTGATTAGAACTGTCTAATTAGATTTAAAATATCATTTTTGCTAGAACTGACATATTTCATTGTCATTTTGTTTGAGATTTAAAGGAACAAATTTCGTTGTCATTTAGTTGTAATAAAAATGAGGCAAATCTATCATATTTGTTTGTAGTATAAAAATGAGGCAAATCTATCATATTTGTTTGTAGTATATAAAATTAGGCAAATTTGTCATATTTGTTTACATTATAAGAACGAAGATTAGAAATGAACATTTTTGTGTCATTTAAAAGATTAAAATAGGAATAAACATTTTTTGTGCATAAGAAAAGAGATTAAAACAAAAATATGCATTTTTGTCTAAACTAAAAGGATTTTTCAAGACATGATTATAAAAGGAAAATTAACATTTTTGTTTACTGTAAAAGGATGAAAATAGAATAACCTATTTTTATCAAAATATGATTAGTGAAAAGAATAACATATTTTTGACAAAATATGATTAGTGAAAAGAAAATTACATTTTGTCAAAAGAATGATTAGTGAATTAGAATAGTATTTTTGTGAAAGAATGATTATAAATAGAAAGATCACATTTTTGTGAAAGAATGATCATAGAAATAAAAATCACATTTTTGTGGAAACATGATTATGAAAATAAAAACAACCTTTTTATTTGAAATATGTTTTGCACATCAAATTAACATTTTTGATTAGAAGTTGGTTAGAAAAATAAAAAGAAACATATTTGATAAAGTATGCTTATAGGAATAAAAAGGAGTATTTTTGCCAAGATATGCTTATTGAAATAAAAGACACATTTTCTGTCAAAACATGATTATTGAGATAAGTTAACACTTTTTGTTAATTAGATTAAGTTGGAGAATGAACACTTTTTGCTAATTAGATTAAGTTGGACAAATTTAACACTTTTGTTAATTAGATTATGTTAGATGAAATAAAAGAGACATTTTTGTCAGATTTAAAAGAGTGAATTAATAAGAAAGATTTGAACAAAATCATGTTTTGATTACGTAAGAAAGATTTGACCATAATTATCAGTTTGGTCATTTTAAAAGAATGATATAAAAAGAGCCATTTTTATATTAAAGAAATGATATGAAAAGAGGCATTTTTGTTTATTTAAAAGAATTAGACAAAAAATTTGCATTTTTGTTTATTAAAAGGAATTAAAACAAAATTATCGTATTTTGTTACATTGAAAAGAATAAACAAGAATATCATATTTTGCTAAAACTTGTTTTATGAAAGAAAAATAGCATTTTTGTTATGAATTGTCTGGTAAGAAGAAATTAACATTTTATTATCAAATGTTACATTAGAGGAAATTAACATTTTATTATCAAATGTTACATTAGAGGAAATTAACATTTTATTATCAAATGTTACATTAGAATAAAAAATACATTTTTGTTAGAAGATGTAATTAGAATACATTTTTATTAGAAAATGTAATTAGAATCAAGAATACATTTTTATTAGAAATTGTAAGGAGAATAAAGTATACATTTTTAGTTAAAATGTTTATATAGAATAAAACCAGCATTTTTGGGTTAAAATGTTCACATGAAGTAAAAATACACATTTTTGTCGCATATAAAGGAATGAGTTCAAAAGGATCAATTTTTGTTACATATAAAAGAATGAATTTGAAAGGATCACTTTTGTCACAGATAAAAGAATGAATGAATTAGAAATGATTATTCTTGTCACATTAAAAAGAAAGATTTGAAATGTATATTTTTATACATTAAAAAGAAGGAAATTGAAATGTATATTTTTATACATTAAAGAAGAAAATATTCATTTTTATGTTAAAACATGTTAGCGAGGAAAATATTCATTTTTATGTTAAAACATGTTAGCGAAGCAGAATATACATTTTTGTTAGAAAATGTAAATTAGAATAAAAAGGACATTTTTGTTAGAAAATGTTTATTACAATGAAAACTTATATTTTTATTTGCATTCCTTGTTGAAAATAAAACTAGAAATGAAAAGTCACATTTTTATTTGCATTCCTTGTTGCAAATAAAACTAGAAATGAAAAATCACATTTTTATTTGCATTCCTTGTTGCAAATAAAACATGCATAAAATGTCGCATGGAAATTTTGATACATTTTTGTCATAAAATGTCATATGGGAAATTTTGCTACAAAAATGTTAGAAATAGAATTTACATTTTATTGCAAGAAAAAGAAAAACCCTGTCATTCATATGTGTGAAATATATGTCTGCGATGTTGAAGTGTTAAACGTATTACCGATAATGTTAGAATATTCAAATTGAATATTACACTTCCATTTACAAGTTACCCGACTTGTTTATGTGATTGGGACGATTATTTTCACACATCGCCCAGGTGCACAAATAATTTATTATTTGGTTGATGGATGAAACCCCACACGGGTATTGGGGTGATACTGGATACACACTAATCCCAATATTTAGTTATATGTCAATCGATGGATTGACAGTCTGTGATGAGCGTTAGTTATTTACTTTAATGCTCACACAGTTATAAATTCCACTTTGGTCATCATTTGGATGTTAATAATTATTTGTCATGATTGTTGATTACATACAATATATGGTTGTTGATTGAGTCACATTCCAATAAAGAATATTCTAGAAAAAGAATATTTTAGAAAATATCTTAGAAAAGAAATATATTTTAGAAAAATATATTTTTATTGAAATGAACTAGTTATTAACTAGAATAAATCATTAAATTTAGATTTAATGAAGTTTTCCAATTTGTCAATATTTAATTGAAGTTAAATTAAATAAATTGGATTTGGGTTTGTCGTGAATAGTGTCTTAAATAACACTGTTCTTAAACCCCATATGAAAAGAATAATCTTTTAATCCAGATTAATAAGGTTTTCGATTGTATTTTGTAATTGAAATAAAAAATGCGAGTTGGGTTTTTTGTGAACTGCGTTTTTAAGCGACACTTGTTCTTTAACCCAACTGACAGTGAAAATATGATTTGGAATTTATAAATCTTTTATTAAGATTTAAATGGAAATTTTCCAAAAAGTAAAGTTTTCCAATTTAATATATTAAATTGGAATTGAATAGAATTCGAATTAATTATAACCGAGATAAGCTTCTGTAAAAGAAGACTGATACTACATATGCAATTTAAGAGGCCTTGCCGTTATTCCATTTATATTATTGGTTGGATACAGTAATTTATAACGATTATATATGAATTTGATTTCTGTGAAGATTCCATATTTTATGGAAGACGATTTTGGGTTTACCGTGAAATATATTTTAAATGACATTAGTTCTTTAACCCAGTAAAGAATAAGATTTATCTCTTAAATCTAAAGAATCATTTGATAATGATTTTTGATATTTAAAACCAAATGGTGTTTTGAACAAATCTTTAAAAGAAAGATTTAAGAGTAAATGTAAAGAATGTATCTTTGATAGAATAATTTGAATATTTTATTTAAAAGAATATTCTGAATTGGAAAGAGGCGTTGGATGTGCTTTTATAGTACTAATTTTTATTTATAAAAATACACGAGTTATTTGGAAAGACCGGGTATAACCCATTCCGAATAATTACTACGACGATGAAGAGTCGAAGATGAAGACGGTGTTTGAAGACCGACGATCTTCACATCGAATGGATGTGTTGCTACTGAGACCCATGATGGGAGTAGCTACCTTGAAGGGGCTTCAGTGGTGGCCGTCCGGACTATTGTTGATTGTTCGGATTTGGTTTTCGCTCAGACCCAGAGCATAAGCTAGTAAATGGATGCGTGTCTGACATTGGATTTCGTTCCATGTGAATTACATCGATTTCTGTTAATGTATGATTGTTTGGTGGTGGATGATTTATTCTCTACTTAACACCCTGGTATATATTAATAATCATTGATTGCATGGCGTGAATTGTCAATGTGGCACGCCAAGATGCAATTGATCAAGGCTTTTGTTGAAAAGCAGGGCCTTGTAGGATGATCAAAGTATAGCCTATTACGGAATAACTTTGTGTTTATCGTGACTTCGCGAGCCTCACACCCCGGTATGAGTCAAAAACGGGATATGGACCGTAGGGAGTGCACACGTTTCTTTCTAGCTATTGGTAGTGTCAGTGCTTAAACTGGCTGGCATTTTACTTATGTGGATGATGGATTTTGAGGCGTCTCGGATTTTTATAGGCCATTAGTGGTCATACTATTGGTTCAAACGAACCGGGAAGCGTGTGTTCAGGCATAACTAATCCACTGCCGATAGGCGGGGACCGGCACTACCGCTCCAAGGGTTCACTACGGGGGATCCTGAGGCATTTGCTAGAGTGCCTCGAATCGGAGAGGAGCTTGCCCCTAGCCTCGACTCATGATGGAAAACCAACTTCTAATACGACCTTGCGGTTTTGATTGTAGAACTAGTATGGCGACATGATATATGGTACCCATGCCATCTAGGATTGATACATTATGATTGAAATGTTTTTATTAAACATATACACACTAATATTAAATCCGTTTTATCGTATCAAGCATCTTTTGACCATTATAAGGTAAAACCCTATCCTCCGGTTTGCGTTGCATTGTGTGATGGGACTTGGGTCTTATAATGGTTTCATTTTTTCTAAAAAGCATTGCGTTGTTTAACGATTTACGTTATTTTATGCACTGGCAATCCAATGGAGTAAACCCGTTCCGCGTTAGCGGCGTGGTCCTGTGATTAGCCTTATTATTATATAGTTAAGTTAAGATTTCTCATACCAGTCCCATGACTGACCTGTAGTTTGTTACACTGGCAAACTCGGGTGCCCATATTTTCCACACGGGCAGTCGAGTAGCTTTTTGCAGATTTTTACAGGATCCTGGCTTACAGCTGAAGCAGTATTCGGAAAGCTCTGTATCCGTGTATTCCTTTTAGTTGTATATTTGTAATATTTTTCCGCTGCTATTTAAATGTAATTTGAAACTCTGATATTATTGTATTTCTATTATGGAATAAGTATTCAAACTCTGTTACATTCTTGTACTCTGATGTAATTGTTGTAATCAGCAATAAAATGTTCTTCAGTTTGTGTTCTGATGTGTGTTGTTCTCAAAGCAATCCAGGCTTTCCTTTACCGGGAAGTGCGGGTTGTTACAGTGGTATCAGAGCTTTGGTTTACAGTGCTCGAGAACAAGACACATTAGAACCGAATGAAAGAATTCATCAGAGAATGGATTAGTAATATCCAATGAGAATAACTCGTTAGAGATGGGATCAGTAGTATCCTAGAACGAGTGTGAAGAGTATTATTTTCTTTAAAAATAAAAATGAAAACAAATCCAGTTTTGAAAATTTTATTTAAATATACATATTTGAGTATATTATTATATTTTAATGTGGACAATCGAGTATATAAAGATTTCGAATATACAAGTAATTAACGGATATTTGAAGTTTTAATATACTAGATGGATATAGAAACACACTCTAGTCGCCCGGAGATGATTCTGATGATCGGTGCACCATCACCATTATTTATGTTCGAGTCTCGAAAGTGGGATTTCTATATATTTCCATTGACTGGTATGAGAACCAAAACTTAATTAGTACACAATTGCTGTGATTTGCACTAAAAGTATGATTTTTGGCTATATATAAAAGTTATATATATTTGAAAAGTTAATTACCTAATTGATTGCAGGTTGTGATGTGTGATTATTGTTTAACTAACAAAATTACAGAAATGATAATTAATTTAACTAAACAAAATTGTTGAGACCAATAAAATTTAATTGAGTTAGTTAATTAAACAACTTTTAGCTACGTTCCTTTTCGAGGACGAAAAGATTTTAAGTGGGGGCGATTGTAACAACCCAAAATTTGGAGCCAATTTAAAAAATTTATTTTAGAAATTTTAGTGGATTTTGATGTTTAAAATAATCTATTTTAAATAAGAACGATTAAAAATTTATTTTAAAACGAATAAATTTAATTTAATTATAAAAGGAGTTTAAAACAGCGCTGCAGTTTGAAAATTTGAATTTGAGCTTTAACTAAATGTACAGGATTCATTTCAAATCAGAATTGAGCGAAACAAGAAATATTTAAATCTATTTAATCATATTTTTCTAACGAATCGGAAAAACTGAAATTTCGTTTTAAAAATCAAAAATTATGCCCAGTTTAAAAGATAGAAAAGTCGCTGTAGAATTTATATATATTTTAATTAAATATATTGGCCTTAAAAATAGCCATTTTGCAAACGACCTCTGTTTTCGATGAAACCACTTTTGTTTGAACCGGAATGTTAAATTATTGCTAAGTTTCAATTTTCATAATTTTTCGGATTAATATGGGAGCGTGGCAAAGGAAAACGTGTTTTCTCAATTATAGTCAAATTTAATTGACTAGAAAAAAGGCCATTTTTCAAACAGTCTCAGAATTCGACGAAATTAGTCTTGTTAGAACCGTATCGTCAAAACATAGCTAGAAATAATTTTTCTGTAATTTTTAGAGTCCGTATGTGGCCCCGGTAATTTAAAATTTACGTTTGAATTTAATAATTAATTGATTTATAATTAAATTTAAAGAAAAATATATCGTAACAGACCGAATTGGGTTACGAAACATATTCCAATGTGTCCGGGATGGGGGTATTTAGCTAAGGGCGTCATTCGTTGGGTTCGATTCGGAGTTAGTATCGTCAAATAAATAATTCTTGAATTAATGAATTAAATAAATAAGAAAATACGCGTATAAATATGCTATACTATACATAACCCTAATTTCAGAAATACAATACGTAGCCGCCGCCTGAGTGAATCCATGGCCATGGTTCTTCCAATCTTCTTCCTCAATCACGATTAAAACTCTCAGGATTGTTCAAACTTTCTAAAGGGAAATTAGAGAGCAAGTTGTGATCTTCGTTTTCATACGGTTTGATCTTGAAACCGTGGAGCATTCGAGGAGCTACAGACCCCCTAACGCCGCCCGTTCACAGCGCCGCCGCCACCCAAGGGTGCGATCGCACCTGACACGTGGACCCCCCTTGCGTGCGCCATCCCTAGCCCATCGAGGTGCAACAGTCCGATCATCATCCTAACGCTTGTGGTGTTCAAAAACTTCAACCCTAAGATTGAGCAAAAGGGGAAAGTTCACGGCCGTATACTGATTGAAGAAGAAGATGGGTATATTTAATCAATTAAATTATTTATTTTCTTTAAAAGGTTAACAAATTTCATAAAATCATATCTCGTTCAAACAGAAACGAAATTTGACGATTTCAGTTTTGTTGGAATCATAAATTCAAGATCTTCGTGATGACGCTGACTAGATCGAAAACAGAGAAAACCAGAATTTGGGAAAATTTCCAATCTGAACCGAGGAATTAAAAGCTATCGGTGAGATTTCTCGTTTTAACCTTTAAATAAAAATATATATATATATATATGTGTGTGAAATGTTTCTGATTGATCTTAATTGTGATTGTAATATTTTATGTGTCGTGAAAATTTTGTATGGATTGATTTACTGTGTTGATGCTGCTTTGTCGAATTATATTTGGTTAGAATATAAATATCTATTTGGTTTGAAATATGTTATATGAATAAATATAACATTTTTGTTATAAAATGTAGAATGAGATTGAAAATACCTTTTTGATTAGAACTGTCTAATTAGATTTAAAATATCATTTTTGCTAGAACTGACATATTTCATTGTCATTTTGTTTGAGATTTAAAGGAACAAATTTCGTTGTCATTTAGTTGTAATAAAAATGAGGCAAATCTATCATATTTGTTTGTAGTATAAAAATGAGGCAAATCTATCATATTTGTTTGTAGTATATAAAATTAGGCAAATTTGTCATATTTGTTTACATTATAAGAATGAAGATTAGAAATGAACATTTTTGTGTTATCTAAAAGATTAAAATAGGAATAAACATTTTTTGTGCATAAGAAAAGAGATTAAAACAAAAATATGCATTTTTGTCTACACTAAAAGGATTTGTCAAGACATGATTATAAAAGGAAAATTAACATTTTTGTTTACTGTAAAAGGATGAAAATAGAATAACCTATTTTTATCAAAATATGATTAGTGAAAAGAATAACATATTTTTGACAAAATAAGATTAGTGAAAAGAAAATTACATTTTATCAAAAGAATGATTAGTGAATTAAAATAGTATTTTTGTGAAAGAATGATTATAAATAGAAAGATCACATTTTTTTGAAAGAATGATCATAGAAATAAAAATCACATTTTTGTGGAAACATGATTATGAAAATAAAAACAACCTTTTTATTTGAAATATGTTTTGCACATCAAATTAACATTTTTGATTAGAAGTTGGTTAGAAAAATAAAAAGAAACATATTTGATAAAGTATGCTTATAGGAATAAAAAGGAGTATTTTTGCCAAGATATGCTTATTGAAATAAAAGACACATTTTCTGTCAAAACATGATTATTGAGATAAATTAACACTTTTTCTTAATTAGATTAAGTTGGAGAATGAACACTTTTTGCTAATTAGATTAAGTTGGAAAAATTTAACACTTTTGTTAATTAGATTATGTTAGATGAAATAAAACAGATATTTTTGTTAGATTTAAAAGAGTGAATTAATAAGAAAGATTTGAACAAAATCATGTTTTGATTACGTAAGAAAGATTTGACCATAATTATCAGTTTGGTCATTTTAAATGAATGATATAAAAAGAGCCATTTTTATACTTTTAAAGAAATGATATGAAAAGAGGCATTTTTGTTTATTTAAAATAATTAGACAAAAATTTGCATTTTTATTTATTAAATGGAATTAAAACAAAATTATCAAATTTTGTTACATTGAAAAGAATAAACAAGATTATCATATTTTGCTAAAACTTATATTGTGAAAGAAAAATAGCATTTTTGTTATGAATTGTCCTGTAAGAGGAAATTAACATTTTATTATCAAATGTTACATTAGAGGAAATTAACAGTTTATTATCAAATGTTACATTAGAGGAAATTAACATTTTATTATCAAATGTTACATTAGAATAAAAAAATACATTTTTGTTAGAAGATGTAATCAGAATACATTTTTATTAGAAAATGTAATTAGAATCAAGAATACATTTTTATTAGAAAATGTAAGGAGAATAAAGTATACATTTTTGGTTAAAATGTTTATATATAATAAAACCAACATTTTTGGGTTAAAATGTTCACATGAAGTAAAAATACACATTTTTGTCGCATATAAAGGAATGAGTTCAAAAGTATCAATTTTTGTTACATATAAAAGAATGAATTTGAAAGGATCACTTTAGTCACAGATAAAAGAATGAATGAATTAGAAATGATTATTCTTGTCATATTAAAAAGAAAGATTTGAAATGTATATTTTTATACGTTAAAAAGAAGGAAATTGAAATGTATATTTTTATACATTAAAGAAGAAAATATTCATTTTTATGTTAAAACATGTTAGCGAGGAAAATATTCATTTTTATGTTAAAACATGTTAGCGAAGCAAAATATACATTTTTGTTAGAAAATGTAAATTAGAATAAAAAGGACATTTTTGTTAGAAAATGTTTATTACAATGAAAAGTTATATTTTTATTTGCATTCCTTGTTGCAAATAAAACTAGAAATGAAAAGTCACATTTTTATTTGCATTCCTTGTTGCAAATAAAACTAGAAATGAAAAGTCACATTTTTATTTGCATTCCATGTTGCAAATAAAACATGCATAAAATGTCGCATGGAAATTTTGATACATTTTTGTCATAAAATGTCATATGGGAAATTTTGCTGCAAAAATGTTAGAAATAGAATTTACATTTTATTGTAAGAAAAAGAAAAACCCTGTCATCATATGTGTGAAATATATGTCTGCGATGTTGAAGTGTTAAACGTATTACCGATAATGTTAGAATATTCAAATTGAATATTACACTTCCATTTACCAGTTACCCTACTTGTTTATTTGATTGGGACGATTATTTTCACACATCGCCCAGGTGCACAAATAATTTATTATTTGGTTGATGGATGAAACCCCACACGGGTATTGGGGTGATACTGGATACACACTAATCCCAATATTTAGTTATATGTCAATCGATGGATTGACAGTCTGTGATGAGCGTTAGTTATTTACTTTAATGCTCACACAGTTATAAATTCCACTTTGATCGTCATTTGGATGTTAATAATTATTTGTCATGATTGTTGATTACATACAATATATGGTTGTTGATTGAGTCATATTCCAATAAAGAATAATTGTAACGGCCCAGATTTTTGACCATTTAGTTTAATATTTAAAAATGTTTTTTTATATAGTTTTGGAATTTAAATGGTTTAATTTCAATAATTTTGAATATTTTATTAATATAATAAATTTTATTCCAAAATGGTAGAAATTTAGTGGATCTGCAATATAATGTGAACTGGCAGTATAAAAGGATAAATATTTAATTAAAAATAGTACGTTTACAATGGAATTAGTAGCTAACGAACTCGGATTTCGATGAAATCAGTTTCATTAAATTTGAAATGATGAAATTAGGTAACCAACCAAGTTACGTCAAAAATGGCATCCGTATGTGGAAAAGAAAAAAATAAAAGGCCAAAATTTGAACTAAATTTTGACGGTAATTGGAATTTGCTAATGCCAACGGCAAAACTGGAACCTGAGACCTATCTAGGAAAATTCTAAACATAGGATATTAGCTATATATGAAGTCTGGGAAAATTCTATAATGGATATAGAAAGTTATTAAGGAAACAAAATTTAAATAAATTATTTGAAAATCTAAACGAACTCCGATTTTTGATTTGAATACATAGGATTGAAGTACGTTAAAAACAGGACCAGATGGTGGAAGAATTTCTGAAAACCGTTATCGTTTGATACTCTAACATGAGACCGGAAGGTGTTGAAACTAACACAAAACACTATTTTGAATTTGAATTTAAATTATTTGAAAGTTCAAACGAATTCGAATTTGAAATATTTTTATATACTATTGAAGAGCAAGAAAAATTGAACAACATAGTTGGAAAAGATTTTGGTTAAGGTATTAATAAGTAAGTCAAATTAACGTCCGAATAGGGTTGAGAAAACGCACTTTACTATTCATAAATTATTAAATTTATTAATAATTTAATTAATTTAAGGTTTAATCCTAGCCATCCATTTTCGACCGTTGGATTCGCGCCACCTCAGCAATTCATGTGACTCCTTCGGCTATAAATAGCCCCCCCCCCTTCATTTTAAACTCACTCATCCTCCGCATCTTTCAAGCTTTGGTAATGGCAGAAACAATAATAAAATAATAGAAAATAGGGATAAGGAAGAAAGGGAGAAAGGAGGGCAAGACAAGGAGCTAGGGACTCTTAGGCAGAGGCTGGGGCTTCACGGGGTAAGTTTTTAAATAATATTTATTTATTTATTTATTTTGGTAATATATATATATATTATAATTAAAATAGAATTTGTAAAAATAAATATCGGAACATTCTAAGGGTGACAGAGAGGATAGTGTCTAAGACTTGAGTTTGGAAAATATAGTTTCCTGCTCTCCCTGGCTATCCTTAACTGATCCGACGGATGGGATGGTTAATTTAAATTTAAAATTAAATTTGAATTTAAAAAAGATCAGGGGCGTTTTCGTAATTTTTAACTATAAACTTTAAAAGCTTATAACTTTTCCAAAACAAGTCGGATTTCCACGAAACAAGGACCGTTGGATTTTTATCAAAAAATACTTTAAAATGAGTTACAGCAGATTTTTGATCCAGGTTATAATTTTGAAGTTATAATTAAATAAATATTTTTAAATATTTTATTTGGAAATTAAATTTAATTAATATTAAAATGGTTTTTTAATTTTTAAAATTGGATATGGCTAGAGATGGGAAAGTAGGATTTTTTAGAAGGGCAGGGAAGGTAATTTGGCTAATAACGCAATTAGGAATTAATTAAGATAAAAATAATTTAATTAATTAAATATATATTCATTTAAATTAGGTAAATATTGTAAATAACATAACTTTTGCATACGTTAACGATATTTAACGAAACAAGATCCGTTGGGATCGCAGGGACGAGACCTACCCGATGGCACTGACTAGGAGTCATTCTGACGCTGTTGAAAATTCAGCTAATTTAGGATGGTCGTCCCAAATTAAATGCAAAAAACGCGTCAACCGTCGACCAGAACAAACTCTGGCGAGTTAATTCTCACACCTTCTGTAATAACCCGGAAAATGTGAACCAGTTTAAAAATTTTAAATTTGGTTATTAACAAGAAATTTGAATAGTTGAAATAGTATATTTCAATAAAATATAGAATTGTGTATAATATGGCAGTTTGAAATTTTGAACATAAACTTTGTCTGATTGTACCGGGTGGAAAATATAACGGATTTTAACGAAACTAAAAATATTTAAATCTGTTCATCAATACCTTTCTAACGAATCTGAAAAATTGAAATTTCATAACGGAAGTCAAAAGTTATGGCCAAATGAATTTTCAGAAAGGTCGCTATATAGTATATATAGCCCTTGAAAATTGGGATTTTGCATACGACCTCGGAATTCGACGAAACCACTTTTGTTGGGTCCGGGATGTCAAATTATTGCTAGGTTTCAAATTTCATAATTTTTGAAGCTAGTATGCGAGCGGGGCAAAGGATAACGTGTTTGGTCAAATTCTGTTAGAATGGGTCGACCTAAAAATGACCGTTTTTCAAACGAGCTCAGAATTCGACGAAACTGGTTTTGTTAGGACCGTATCGTCAAAACAAAGCTAGATTTATTTTTCTGGAATTTTTCGATTCAGTTCGTGGCCCTGGCAAATTGAAATGTACGTTTAAATTAAATATCGAATGTTTTATATTTTAATTTGAAAAATAACTGACTGTAACAGTCGAAATGGCCAACGAAACATATCCCATTGGGTCCGGAATGGGGGTATTTAGCTAGGGGTGACAGTCGTTGGGTTTAAAAATGAGTCCGTTTGCAAAAACACTATTTAAAATTTTTCTATAAATACCGGCCAATAGGAAATTTTCTTTAAAAAAAAAATTAGAAAACCCTAAAAAACCCTAGCTGCCAGTCGAAACGAACGAACCCCGTAGCTCGCCGCTTTCCCTCTCTTTTCCGATTGCCACAGGCGACGCTAGGCCGCGCCACCACCGTCAGTCGACAGTGTAACACCCCGCGAATTCTATAACTGTGAAACTCACAAATTAAAGTATAATTAATTTCAAATCAAAGAACTAAGGGAAACAGGATACGCCATTGCGTTCGTCTCGGAAAAATACGCAAGATAGAGTCCGGGTTTTCGAAAAACGGATATCGTATGAAGAAGTTATGGACGAACGAAGTTGGGCGAAAAACCGGAGAAGGGTCAGAATGCACTGGCGCACTTGGGAAGTGCGCCAGAACAAAAATGAACTGGCGCACCTGTGAAGTGCGCCAGTACATTTTTGACCTGGCGCACCTGCCAAGTGCGCCCAGGTCAAAAATGACCTGCTAGCCAGGTCTGGTCTTGCCCTGGCTGGCCAGGTCTGTGTTTGGCCGATTTTCAGAAGCTTGCTTTGTCATTAGGGCTAGGTGGCAGGCTCTAATTGGTCTCTCTTGCGAATGAATGGCTACGATCAATCCAAGCAACATCAATGGTCCTAATCAGTTTATAACCTCTATATAAACAACCCTAGACTAACCCTAATCTATTCATTCAAAAATAAGAACAAAGCCGCCATGTTGCTGAGGAACGACTAAGAGTAGCCGCCAATTGGAGAGAGAGGATTAGGAGGCAAATTCTAAGGCATAAAGCAACTCAATCAAATCAAACCGCATCTTCAAATCCCTAAATTTGAGAATTCGCCTCACCATTGTAAGTAGAGTATTACTTTGGTATGAACAAATAACTGTGTTAGTTTGTATACTTGATTGTGGTGATAAATAATTCATAATTTGTGCGTTACTATGATTCTTATCGATTTGGGAATTATGTTATTCATTATAAAGAACTACATGCGGTAGTTCTATGCAAGTATACGTTTGGAATATTCGCAAATTATGTAATCCATGTTGAAGCTACATGTATGTAGTTGATTAATTGAAATTCATGCAAGTTTGGGGTTTTGCTACTATGCCATCATGATGTATACTTTTGTGCATAAACCATTTTGTAAGTAATTGGAACAAGTTTGGTTGTTATAGTTCATATGAAACTATGTTGAAATTTTGGCACCATGATCTATGTATTAAGTCATGCTTTTGTACTAGAAAACCTATTTGCAAACTTATGAATATGACTAGGCTATGATTGATATTTTGCATAATTAAGTCTATATTGTTTACAAGAATCATATGATGACATATGTGGTACATAGCTAGGTTAGATTCAAAATCCCTTTTTACAAGTTTGCATGACTAAAGTAAAAATCATGATTTCATGTTAGAAATATTTATGCCATGGTTATGTGAACAAATTTAACTATACTTATGCCATGCTTATGTTTGACATTATGCCATGCTTATGTTTGACATTATGCCATGCTTACGTTAGAAATATTTATGCCATGCTTATGTTTGACATTATGCCTAAATAAAAATATAGGTTCATGTTGCAGTTATGACTATGTGTCAATAATGATACCCAATTTAGATTCTTATCCCAACTACAAGTTCACATGCTTTGATTCATGTCACCTATGCTTTATGACCAAAGTATATGTCACTACTATGCAAGTACACCAGTCTCTATTTTGTATTCCCAACGTCATATTGCAAGTTCATGCGCTCACATTCCCCTCTTTGTGTATGTAATCACGCTTTAAGCCTCCCCTTTTCGCATGGCTAAGTTGGGCTTTAAAAAGGCTAAGCCCAACATATATATAATAAACGGACGTGTTAAACGGGGGAAAATAACGTTGGGTTAAAATTACTAATGAATGAAAATATAAAATAGAAGGGCCCAAATTCAAGTATGGGTTGGGCCCATGATTGGTGTGACCTTTACACCATTAACTTAATAATTGGCCGCAAATATTTACATATAAAGAAGAAAGACAAAATATGTAAATGTAGAACATACGATGTGTTTAACCCGAGGTTGGATTGAGTTGTGATGTAAACCTGCCCGGAACCGCCCGGCTGTCCAGTAGTCACAACAATACCTATCCAATGTGGAAGGTTAAACATGGAGCCCAATAAGGACCCGAGGTTAGACTGAGTTGTGGCGTAAGACTGCCCGGAACCAACCGGCAACAGGCAGCCACAACAATACCTGTCTAATGTGAGAGGTCAGGGCCTTAATAAGACAATTAAGGCTGAGTCAGGATTGTTAGGATTAAGTGAACTAAAGACTTAATCAAAATGGAACATGCTAAACTAAACGGACTGGTGGGGGTTAGGTTAGGAAACACTTAACCAACTTAGCATGTTGGCTAGAGATAGAAAACCTAGTAATGGGGGACCCTTTTCAGCAGTAACCCTAGAAGGTGTATCAGGATACCCTGAAACTAGGCAGGGTGGGGCACGATTACTGGGCTGATTGTAAGAGGTCAAATCGACGGCGGTGGTGTAGCAGTGTAGGTTCTAACGGGGTGCGGGCGTGCACACACTCCGGCGCAGAAAAATAAGGCACTGGACACCAGTAGCATACCTGTGCACTCTAAGGTTGTGTCGGGCCGCCACCATGGGACTTGATACACCCCATGGTGGGACCAGCATAGGTAACTACAACATCGGGGGCCGTAAGACACAGTAACTATGCGAGTAGGAGCCGATCATCATAGAATGGATCACATCACCCTGATTATGGGGTGCCAGTTGGAAACTAGTTTATATGGGTTCAGAGATTTACAGGGGGTACGATAGTATATTCGACCCTAGACAACTTAACCAAGTTTATAGTGCTTTCCCACTTCTTGTTTATACTTATCATACCCAGTTCTTTATTCATAGACAGAATAGTACTAGACTTACTCAGGCTTTATGTCTGACTCTACTTTTCTTTCGTCTTCTTTTCTTCCGTTTCCCCCCCCCCCCCCCCCAGGTCCACAGGGAGGGAACACAGCAGCTTGACCAGCCTTAACATCCAGCTTGAAGAAAAGAAATGTATTGCTTGGACTTTTTCGCTTTGAACTATGGCTTTGGACAATCACTATGGGGCTTTTGCAGTTTATCTATGTTTTATTTATGCTTCTTTAAATAATGTAATCAAGACAGATTATGAAGGAGTTATGTTATGTATGTTTTGGAAAGGATGTAAGACAATCATGGTGATGTTTTGTAACACGTATTTGCTTTTGTGAAATAAAAGTTTGTTGTTTTTCCGCTGTTTACAAATATGTGTTCTTATATCTGTCTTGTATATCTGTGACTTATACTTATAAACCTCCACCAAAATTAGGGCATTCCCTTTGAGAGTGACCCTAACGGAGGTGGGGTGTTTCACTTGGTATCAGAGTGATAGGTTTACCAGATAAGATAAAAAGTTTTGAAAAATTTATTTTCAAAAAGGAAATTTAAAGAAGCATTTTTAAAAGAAAAATATTATTTTATTTTAAAAAGGCAAAGTCCACTCCCCAAAGCCATAGGTACTATCTCTTATCCTTCGTTTTGAATCTATCCTTTCGGTTTCAGCATGTCTGGATACCTTACTCCCCAGCTGCTAATGCTTTCACTCCTCTTCCTCCACATGAACCAGCAAGCGGAAGAGTCCCAGAGTAGGGAGACGAATAATAGTCAAACAAGAAAGGATCATAACGGTAATAATAAGAAACGAGAAAAAAGGAAATGCAAATTTTGTATTACGGAGGGGCACATAGCCAAGGATTGTAGAAAGAGGAAAAGAAAGCAAGGAGAATGTTTTCATTGTGGGGAGACTGGACACATCAGCAAAGACTGCCCTGAGAAGACAGACTTTGAGAAGGGCGGGAAAGGCAACAAAGAGAAGAGGAAGTGTAATTTCTGTGGCAAAGTGGGGCATTTAGTAAAGGACTGCCGGAAAAATAAGGCCAAGGAGAATGGTGGGTGCTTTTCTTGCGGTGAGACGGGCCACAGGGCGAAGGACTGTCCAAAGAAACGAGGACAGGGGCAGAGGGCTGGATCCACCCCAGGGGCACAGGTTCATGTGCTGGAAGCGCCACCTCTGCAACAGCGAGGTATAAATACTTCTGTAGAAAGTGTAGTTTATCTTTATGATCACCCCGTTCGCACTTTATTTGATTCTGGCGCATCACACTCCTTTATCTCGTCTGCTTTAGTAGAATCTCTGCACCTAAAAATTAGTATGGTAGAGGACCCCTTAATTGTTTCAAACCCAATTGGGGGCCTATCTCATTTGTCTTTGATCTGTTTGGGATTGAAAATCTCTATTCTAAGTGTAGAATTTCAATGTAGTGCCTTTGTTTTGGGCTTTTCGGGGTATGGTTTGATTTTGGACATGGATTGGCTATCCAGTAATGGGGCCATCCTTGATTGTGAGAAAAGGGTTGTTAGGCTCCTAACCCAGCTCGGTAATACTTTGGAAATTTCTTGTAATCCCTCGTATGCGGTTATGCTTAGTTATCTTGAATCGCTAGATGCCTCTGTTGAAAATTTGCAATCAGTTAAAGTGGTCCGGGAATATCCGGATGTCTTCGAAGAGGTGAAGGGCTTGCCTCCGAAGCGGGAAATAGACTTCCGCATATATCTTGTAGATAATGCAAAGCCCGCTGCGTTACCCGTTAGACACATGGCTCCACGGGAAAGGAAAGAGCTCAGTAAACAGATTAAAGAGCTTCTAGAAAAGGGGTTCATTAGGAGGAGCATTTCAGAATGGGGCGCTCAAGTGGTGTTCGCTACAAAGGCGGATGGTTCACTCCGTCTGTGTGTTGACTATAGGGAGCTCAACAAGCTAATGAAAAAGAATAGGCACCCTCTCCCTAGAATTGACGATTTATTTGACCAGCTTGTAGGAGCGTCTGTTTTCTCCCAGCTCGATTTAGCAACCGGTTTTCATCAGCTAAGGGTGGCTGAAGATAGCATCGATAAAACGGCGTTCAGAACCCCATACGGTTTCTTTGAATGGCTTGTCATGCCTTTCGGCTTGACAAATGCACCTGCTTACTTCGTGGACCTAATGAGTAGGGTATTTAGAGATTACCTCAACAAATTCGTAGTGGTCTTCATAGATGATATCCTTATCTTCTCAAAGAGTGAAGAGGAACATGCTCAGCACTTAAGGGCAATCATGGAAACTTTGCGAGTCCATCAACTAAAAGCCAAGTTCTCCAAATGCCACTTTTGGAGAGAAGAGGTGAGGTTCCTTGGGCACATAGTATCCAAACAAGGGTTAGCGGTGGACCCCGCTAAGGTAGTGGCGGTACAAGATTGGAAGACACCAAGGAATGCGACTGAGGTCCGAAGCTTTCTAGGACTAGCAGGTTTCTATCGAAAGTTCATAAAGGATTTTGCGAAAATCTCAGCTCCGCTCACGAAATTGACTAAGAAGAATCTAGTGTTCAATTGGGACTTGGATTGCGAGTTTGCTTTCCAACGACTGAAAAGGGCTCTTACAACAGCCCCAGTTTTGACGCTGCTAGATGGGAGCAAGATGTTCACTGTTTATATGGATGCATGTGGGACAGGGCTAGGCGCCGTCTTAATGCAAGAAGGAAGGGTAGTAGCTTATGGCGGGAGGCAGTTGAAAGTGCACGAAAAGAACTACCCAACCCACGATCTTGAGTTAGCCACCATCGTCTTTGCACTCAAGTCTTGGCGACACTATCTCCTAGATGAGAAGTTCGAACTTTACACTGACCATAAATCATTGAAATATCTTTTCTCGCAGAAGGATCTTAACTTGAGGCAACAAAGATGGATGGAGTTTCTTGCCTCGTACGATTTCGAAATCTCCTACACTCCGGGCAAAGGCAACGTAGTGGCAGACGCGTTGAGCCGAAAGAAATTGACCCTAAGCCCGTTGTTTGTTGAAAGACAAAGCCTAGAGTTTATAGCCAGCTTCGACTTTAGGCCTTCCTCCGATTTCGTACCAGGCTTGCTAGCATCTCTCGAAGTGCGCCCAACTTTAGTGGATTCGGTAGGGGCAGCACAACGCGAAGACCCTCAGCTTGTGGAAACAATTGATAGGCTAATTAGGGGTGAGACTTCAAGTCACCTCAACAAATACTCCATCGACGATAAGGGTTTGCTAAGGCGAGACGGAAGACTGTGCGTCCCACAGACAAAAGATTTAATAAAAAAAGGTTCTCGAGGAAGCACATCACTCCAAGATGACGATACACCCAGGCGGAGATAAAATGTACAAAGACATAAAAAGGACTTTCTTCTGGAACGGCATGAAAAAGGACGTGGCAGAGTTCGTTTCTAAGTGTATGGTGTGCCAACAAGTTAAGGCGGAACAGAAAAAGCCTGGCGGACTGCTACATCCTCTGGAGGTCCCGCAGTGGAAGTGGGATAGCATCTCAATGGACTTCATCGATGGGCTGCCTAGGTCTAGGAGAGGCAACACTAGCATTTGGGTAATAGTGGATAGGCTTACTAAAAGCGCCCACTTTTTACCTGTCAAAAGTAAAAGAACTGCCTCATCCCTAGCATCACTTTACCTCAAGGAAATCGTCCGACTCCATGGAATACCATCTAGCATTGTTAGTGACCGAGACCCCATCTTCACCAGTGAGTTTTGGCGGAGTCTCCAAGAAGCAGTAGGAACGCAGTTATGCTTGAGCACAGCCTATCATCCCCAAACCGACGGCCAAACAGAGAGAGTGAACAGAGTTTTGGAAGACCTTTTAAGACTATGCGTCCTTGACTTCGGAGGGACATGGGAAGACCACCTTCCTTTGGTGGAATTTGCCTACAACAACAGCTATCAAGCAACCATCGGAATGGCGCCCTTCGAAGCTTTATATGGAAGACCGTGCCGATCACCCACTTGTTGGTGGGAGTCCACGGATAAGCTCATACTTGGACCAGATATGATCCGAGAGACCTCAGAGAAAGTAGACTTAATACGAAGAAGGATGAAGACGGCCCAAGACAGACAAAAGTCCTACGCCGACAAGAGAAGGACCGACCTTGAATTCGAAGTTGGAGACAGAGTTTTTCTCAAGGTATCACCGCTAAGGAACATTGTTCGTTTTGGAACCACAGGAAAACTAGCACCAAGGTTCGTAGGACCATTCCCTATCATCGAGAAAATTGGGAAAATGGCCTATAGATTAGAGCTACCCGAGAAGTTGGCCGGAGTCCACAACGTTTTTCACGTTTCACATCTCCGAAAATGTCTGCATGAGTCTGCTGAAGTGGTAGAGCCAAATATACTCGAAGAGGCCGAAGTGGAACGCGAAGCAACCATAAGAAAAGTTCCAACCCGCATATTAGGAACGGAAGTGAAGAAGCTACGCAACCGCGAAGTCAAGCTCGTCAAAGTTCAGTGGAGCGACGCCGAGGGAGACGCAACTTGGGAAACTGATGCTAGAATACGTGCTGCCTACCCTTTTCTGTTCGAGGGTACATCCTTGATCTTTCTTTTTCCTTAAGTTGCGCTTTTATCTATCTTTTTAGGGTATATTTCCTCGACCGTATCTTTTAGGTAGAATCTTTTTGGATGGAAACATGTAGTTGAAACATGTTATGTATGATGGTTGCAAGTGGTTGCAAGTGATTGCTAGTGGTTGCTCGTGGTTGCATATACACACACAATCTAGGTTTCAGATCGGCTCAGTCACTTCATATTGCATATGCATATATGTTTGCATTCGTATATGGTTGAACATTAATGTGTTGTCATGTGGATGTTGCATTTGTATTGAATGATTGTGCACTCATGTAGAATCATGAATAGGAAAATTTGCATACATAATGGATTCATGGCACTTACATAATTCGCATTAAGGAGGTCAATTGAATCAGTAGACCGCCTGATTTTGCATTAGATAAGTACATGTATACACACACACTTCGCATATGATCATGAAGCATTAGAAGTCTTTTAAGGACAATGGATGCTCGTGTTTGATGGATGAGTAGATGGATGATTGGATGTTAGGATATACATTCCTCCTAACTTGAAGATTTCGGGGACGAAATCCTTTTAAGTGGGGGAGCATGTAACACCCCGCGAATTCTATAACTGTGAAACTCACAAATTAAAGTATAATTAATTTCAAATCAAAGAACTAAGGGAAACAGGATACGCCATTGCGTTCGTCTCGGAAAAATACGCAAGATAGAGTCCGGGTTTTCGAAAAACGGATATCGTATGAAGAAGTTATGGACGAACGAAGTTGGGCGAAAAACCGGAGAAGGGTCAGAATGCACTGGCGCACTTGGGAAGTGCGCCAGAACAAAAATGAACTGGCGCACCTGTGAAGTGCGCCAGTACATTTTTGACCTGGCGCACCTGCCAAGTGCGCCCAGGTCAAAAATGACCTGCTAGCCAGGTCTGGTCTAGCCCTGGCTGGCCAGGTCTGTGTTTGGCCGATTTTCAGAAGCTTGCTTTGTCATTAGGGCTAGGTGGCAGGCTCTAATTGGTCTCTCTTGCGAATGAATGGCTACGATCAATCCAAGCAACATCAATGGTCCTAATCAGTTTATAACCTCTATATAAACAACCCTAGACTAACCCTAATCTATTCATTCAAAAATAAGAACAAAGCCGCCATGTTGCTGAGGAACGACTAAGAGTAGCCGCCAATTGGAGAGAGAGGATTAGGAGGCAAATTCTAAGGCATAAAGCAACTCAATCAAATCAAACCGCATCTTCAAATCCCTAAATTTGAGAATTCGCCTCACCATTGTAAGTAGAGTATTACTTTGGTATGAACAAATAACTGTGTTGGTTTGTATACTTGATTGTGGTGATAAATAATTCATAATTTGTGCATTACTATGATTCTTATCGATTTGGGAATTATGTTATTCATTATAAAGAACTACATGCGGTAGTTCTATGCAAGTATACGTTTGGAATATTCGCAAATTATGTAATCCATGTTGAAGCTACATGTATGTAGTTGATTAATTGAAATTCATGCAAGTTTGGGGTTTTGCTACTATGCCATCATGATGTATACTTTTGTGCATAAACCATTTTGTAAGTAATTGGAACAAGTTTGGTTGTTATAGTTCATATGAAACTATTTTGAAATTTTGGCACCATGATCTATGTATTAAGTCATGCTTTTGTACTAGAAAACCTATTTGCAAACTTATGAATATGACTAGGCTATGATTGATATTTTGCATAATTAAGTCTATATTGTTTACAAGAATCATATGATGACATATGTGGTACATAGCTAGGTTAGATTCAAAATCCCTTTTTACAAGTTTGCATGACTAAAGTAAAAATCATGATTTCATGTTAGAAATATTTATGCCATGGTTATGTGAACAAATTTAACTATACTTATGCCATGCTTATGTTTGACATTATGCCATGCTTATGTTTGACATTATGCCATGCTTACGTTAGAAATATTTATGCCATGCTTATGTTTGACATTATGCCTAAATAAAAATATAGGTTCATGTTGCAGTTATGACTATGTGTCAATAATGATACCCAATTTAGATTCTTATCCCAACTATAAGTTCACATGCTTTGATTCATGTCACCTATGCTTTATGACCAAAGTATATGTCACTACTATGCAAGTACACCAGTCTCTATTTTGTATTCCCAACGTCATATTGCAAGTTCATGCGCTCACATTCCCCTCTTTGTGTATGTAATCACGCTTTAAGCCTCCCCTTTTCGCATGGCTAAGTTGGGCTTTAAAAAGGCTAAGCCCAACATATATATAATAAACGGACGTGTTAAACGGGGGAAAATAACGTTGGGTTAAAATTACTAATGAATGAAAATATAAAATAGAAGGGCCCAAATTCAAGTATGGGTTGGGCCCATGATTGGTGTGACCTTTACACCATTAACTAAATAATTGGCCGCAAATATTTACATATAAAGAAGAAAGACAAAATATGTAAATGTAGAACATACGATGTGTTTAACCCGAGGTTGGATTGAGTTGTGATGTAAACCTGCCCGGAACCGCCCGGCTGTCCAGTAGTCACAACAATACCTATCCAATGTGGGAGGTTAAACATGGAGCCCAATAAGGACCCGAGGTTAGACTGAGTTGTGGCGTAAGACTGCCCGGAACCAACCGGCAACAGGCAGCCACAACAATACCTGTCTAATGTGAGAGGTCAGGGCCTTAATAAGACAATTAAGGCTGAGTCAGGATAGTTAGGATTAAGTGAACTAAAGACTTAATCAAAATGGAACATGCTAAACTAAACGGACTGGTGGGGGTTAGGTTAGGAAACACTTAACCAACTTAGCATGTTGGCTAGAGATAGAAAACCTAGTAATGGGGGACCCTTTTCAGCAGTAACCCTAGAAGGTGTATCAGGATACCCTGAAACTAGGCAGGGTGGGGCACGATTACTGGGCTGATTGTAAGAGGTCAAATCGACGGCGGTGGTGTAGCAGTGTAGGTTTTAACGGGGTGCGGGCGTGCACACACTCCGGCGCAGAAAAATAAGGCACTGGACACCAGTAGCATACCTGTGCACTCTAAGGTTGTGTCGGGTCGCCACCATGGGACTTGATACACCCCATGGTGGGACCAGCATAGGTAACTACAACATCGGGGGCCGTAAGACACATGTAACTATGCGAGTAGGAGCCGATCATCATAGAATGGATCACATCACCCTGATTATGGAGTGCCAGTTGGAAACTAGTTTATATGGGTTCAGAGATTTACAGGGGATATGATAGTATATTCGACCCTAGACAACTTAACCAAGTTTATAGTGCTTTCCCACTTCTTGTTTATACTTATCATACCCAGTTCTTTATTCATAGACAGAATAGTACTAGACATACTCAGGCTTTATGTCTGACTCTACTTTTCTTTCGTCTTCTTTTCTTCCGTTTCCCCCCCCCCCCCCCCCCCCAGGTCCACAGGGAGGGAACACAGCAGCTTGACCAGCCTTAACATCCAGCTTGAAGAAAAGAAATGTATTGCTTGGACTTTTTCGCTTTGAACTATGGCTTTGGACAATCACTATGGGGGCTTTTGCAGTTTATCTATGTTTTATTTATGCTTCTTTAAATAATGTAATCAAGACAGATTATGAAGGAGTTATGTTATGTATGTTTTGGAAAGGATGTAAGACAATCATGGTGATGTTTTGTAACACGTATTTGCTTTTGTGAAATAAAAGTTTGTTGTTTTTCCGCTGTTTACAAATATGTGTTCTTATATCTGTCTTGTATATCTGTGACTTATACTTATAAACCTCCACCAAAATTAGGGCATTCCCTTTGAGAGTGACCCTAACGGAGGTGGGGTGTTTCAGACAGCCCTACGCCTCCTCTCCACATCCGACCCAGCCTCGCCACCAACAGAGCCGCCGCCGTCGAGTTCTGCCGCTTCAAAGTCGCCGCCTTCCTGGAGCCGCCGCCGCTTGGATCCGCCATCGCACCACCTCAGACAACCACCGCCGGAAAGCTCTTCCCTCCCTCGACGACGTCCAACAGCCCGATCATCACACAGAGCTACGAATCAAAAGAAAAATCCAAACCTAGAATTGAACAGGTTTGTAAACTAACGGCTTATTTAATTTTAAACTGTTTTAACACTTTAAAGCGTTGCAAAACTTTGAAAAATAATATCTTTTTCGTTCTTCAACGAAATTCGATGAAACAGGAGACACCGTGACCGCAAGGAGGCTCTCTACATTCTAGAAAAAGCCGCGGATTTTTCTGACCTTCCTACGATTTTTAGCACCGCAATAACCAATGTGAGGAATCTAAATTATCTGTGTGAATGAAATCGCGTTGTATAAATTATATAAGCGAAGTGTAAATTATATACGCATTGTATACCTCATGTACATGTGTTGTATAAGTTATATTAGCGATGTATAAATTATACAAGCGTGGTTTGAAACATATATGCTTTAAATTGTGATGAAATGCAAGTGAATTATTATATTATATATATATATATATACACTCCCCTCGTCCACAGACCATGGACGATATTTATTGCTTGTGATTGACGTGATATCATATGGTTTGACGAATGGTTGGAAATAATTATTTGTGGTTGATATTATGGTTGAAAAATACCTTTATGGTTGAGAAATACCTTTGTGGTTGAAAAATACCTTTGTGGTTGAAAAATACCCTCTTGTGGTTGAAACAAAATAGAATAGGATTGTGGAATTGAAAATAAAACATGTCGCCTGCGTGCGAACTAGATGCATGATCCCCATTGTCAAAAACTGCGAGGTTTTAAGGTAGAGCGAGGAGCCGTACTAGGGACGGTCCCGGTTTTGACTACCCTGCCGTTATGCTGCCGAAATTTTCTGAAATATTTATGTGTTAGAATAATTTTCATTCATTGAAACTATTTACATATGCTATATCGAATATTCATGTGTTGAGTTGCAATTCATTCATTGAGTTGAAATTCATGTGTTGAATATTATTTGAATTTAAACAAATGGCTTTAGCAATAAAAATCACATTTTTATATATATACAAACTATATCGAATATTCATGTGTTGAGTTGCAATTCATTCGTTGAATTGAAATTCATGTGTTTAATATTATTTGAATTTAAACAAATGGCTTTAGCGATAAAAATCACATTTTTATATATATACAAACTATATCGAATATTCATGTGTTGAGTTGCAATTCATTAGTTGAGTTGAAATTCATGTGTTGAATATTATTTGAATTTAAACAAATGGCTTTAGCAATAAAAATCACATTTTTATATATATATATATATATATACAAACTATATCGAATATTCATGTGTTGAGTTGCAATTCATTCGTTGAGTTGAAATTCATGTGTTGAATATTATTTGAATTTAAACAAATGGCTTTAGCAATAAAAATCACATTTTTATATATATATATATATACAAACTATATCGAATATTCATGTGTTGAGTTGCAATTCATTCGTTGAATTGAAATTCATGTGTTGAATATTGTTTGAATTTAAACAAATGGCTTTAGCAATAAAAATCACATTTTTATATATACAAATGATATAGAATATTCATGTGTTGAATTGCAATTTGTTCGTCGAGTTGAAATTCATGTGTTGAACGTTATCGTCGTCTAAAAATAAAATGAATCGACAATGAAAACTATATTTTTATAGTGAATAAGAAGTGTTAAAAATACACATGTGTCGAATAAATATTTTTGATGATAAAAATATTCCTTTTATCATGTATACGCTTAGTTAAAAATACACATGTGTCTAATAAATATTTTTGATGATAAAAATATTCCTTTTATCATGTATACGCTTAGTTAAAAATACACATGTGTCGAATAAATATTTTTGATGACAAAAATATTCCTTTTATCATGTATACGCTTAGTAAAAAATACACACGTGTTGAAATAAACAATAGTTTGCTAGAAATATTATTATTAGCTTTGTTCTGCATATATATACATGTGTTGAACAGGAAAAATGGATTAGGTGTAGAGTAAAGAAATTATTTGCGTGCCCGACAAATAGGTAAACCTTGATGAGTTGGCTGCGCAAATTTATTTATATATCAACTCCTGTGAATGCCATTGGATGCGGAGTGCTGGTTTTTCTGTGTGAAATAATAAACAACGCCATAGGATAGTAACAATTAATTTTGAACTACACTACATGGCATACTTCTTGACGATAGGCATACTTCATCATATTCCACATAAGCAATTGGAGCTTGTGTGACGAGGTGGAAGATTTACCATACGAGCAAGAGGCTTGTATGGCGATGACTATATACTACAGGTTGAACAGATGACTGATATGGACTATATAAATTATAACGATAAATTGCCAGATTAATAAAAACCCCACACGGGTCTAGAGTTGACAATAACCACGTCGCTCTAGTTATTAGATACGGCACATGGACTATTTATTTCCACACGGAAACAGGGTGACGGGAATTTATTCTCTGGAGTGATTATCAGTACATGCTCCCCCGTAAACACCAAAATATATCACTAAAAATATGTGAATGCTTTTTAGGATTTATTGGGTACCTAATACGGCCCAATAAATTTCCAAACCCCTCCCCGTACAAAGGAGGTTATGGCGAAATTTTTCGAAATATTAAGGCGTTAGTAAAATATTTGAAGTGAAAACGAAGTTGAAAATATAAAATGAACTATAGTTGAAACTATGGAATGAACTATATTTATATATATAAATATAAATATAATTAAAAGGAATAGAGGCCGTGCAGTTCGCGTTTCGGAATCGTAATTTGAAACGATTAGTACGAGAAATCCGACCATTGGATTTTCCCGAAACCGCAACCGCTGGGTTCGCCTTGGAAATATCTTTCCAACGGCACCAACCTTGTAAAAATCCAACGGTTGGATTGTCCGGAATGTTTAATTCAAATCTGAAGAAAAACAGCGCCAGAATCATTTATATTTATATATAAATATAAATATAATTAAATTTAATCGAATAACGACGCTGCAGTTCGAATTTTGAAACCGCAACTTCAAACGACTAGTGTGGAAGATCCGACCGTCGGATTCTCACGAAACTGGAACCGTTGGGTTCGCTTTGGGAATACCTTCCCACTGATATAGACTTTGTAGAAATCCAACGGTTAGATTTTCCGATATGTGTAAAACAAATTAGGAGAAAAACAGCACCAGTGCCACAGCACGACCTGGAACGTCGTTTAATTAAATATGGCCATTTTTAAATAAATAAAAATGGCGAAAAATCGCTATAAAATATTGTAAGCAACATAGGTTGCAAATAAACGAATTGTGCTTGAATTGTTTGATATTTGATGGTTGTATGTGTATGACATGAAAATAACACTAAATAACTTAAAGATGGATGTCGAATGATATAACCACATAAAGAATCGATTTAAATTCTAATGACGTGAATTATTTGAAAAGGCCGAGCTAACCCTCATTTCAAATAATTCAGCGAGCGATTCGAATTGGAAAATGCAAAGACGATTCAAGACCGACGATCTTCGTATCGGTTGGATGGGCACTACTGAGGTTCCTAACCGGAGTAGCTACCGGAAGGGGACGGAAGTAGTAGCCGTCTGAACGTATGTGTTGATTGGACGGATATACGAGGAATTTGACGCCTCCGGTTTCGTTCAGACCCAGGACGGACTTGTAAATGGACTGTGTGTCTGACATTGGATTTTGTTCTATACTGATTGATCTCTGTTAAATATATATCTGTTTGGCGGCGGAGAATTTATTCTTTTGCTTAACGCCCTTCTCTGAGACGTACGAGCTCAGAGGTTATATATCGATGGAAATCAATCGTATGGAGTGGACTGCCTATGTGGCATGCCAAGATGCTGTGATCAAGGCTTCTGTTGCAAAGCAAAGTCTTGTGGATGATGATCAAAGCAAGGTCTACGCGGCCTAGCTTTGTGTATTTCGTAGATTCGCAAACCTCACACCCCGGTATGAGTTAAAAACGGGATACGGGCCGCTGGGAGAGCACGACGTTTCTTTCTAGCTATGGTGGTGTCAGTGACTTACCAGCCCTGACATATATATCTACTTTTCACCTTTGTGGTTGTTGGAATGCGAGGCGCCTCGATTATAGGTCTGTAAGGACCGGGAAACGTGTGTTCAGGAATTGCCAATCCTCTAACGTAAGTGAGGACCGGCCCAGCCGATCCAAGGGTTACCCAGTGTGCGTAGTCCTAAGGCATTTGCTAGAGTGTCTCGAAGCGGAGAGGAGCTTGCCCCTTGCCTCGACTCATGACGGAAATCCAATTTCCAATACGAGATAACGGATTCGATTGTAGAACTAGTATGGAGACATAGTAGATGGTAGCTATGCCGCCTATGATTGATATTTATGATGCTATTCATTTTTGAAACATATATGCACTAGTAATAATATCAAATGATTTTGCTTTATACGTACCAAGCATTTTTGGCTATTATAAGGTAAAACTCTATCCTCCGGCTTGCGTTGCATTGTGTGATGGGACCTGAGTCTTATAATGGCTTCATTCTTTCTAAAAGCATTGCGTTGTTTTAAAAGAATTTACTTTGTTTTAAATGCACTAGCAATCACTGGAGTAAACCCGTTCCGCGAAAGTGGCGTGGTCCTATGATTTGCTGTTTACTGTTGTTTAACTGTTAAATAGATTCCTCATACCAGTCCCCATGACTGACTCGTTGTTTGTTTCACTTTGCAAACGCGGGTGCCCTTATTTTCACACGGGCAGCCTAGTACACAGGTGACAGGTGGTTTTTGGTTCTGCACTGCTACATAGCGTGCGCTTTTGGCTCATGGCGAGGCTGACTTCATAGAGATGACTTAGATATTTTCCGCCATTACTGTATTTATATTATGATTCCGCCACTGGCGATGCAGACTGATTTACTTTCCGTATTTCTCACTATATGTATATGTATTCCGCCTTCGGCGATGTAGACTGATACTCTTATTATGTCTCACTGCATGTATGTATTCCGCCTCTAGCGATGATGACTGATCACTTTCCTTTTTATTTACTAAGTATATCCCACGTTATGCTATTCTGATATTTCTACATGTTGTGATTCCGCTGTCATATCCATGTAAAATTGTTTTATTTATTGTTTCTGCTATTATCTGTACTCTGCTATGATGATTAATCTGTTATTTCCTAATGATTATCCTTAATACCGCCCCTCGGATTTTGGGATCGTCACAGTTGGTATCAGAGCTTTGGTTAATATTAGTTCCGGGATCTAACACATTAAACACCTCGTCAGAATAGAATCAGTAGTGTTCTAATGCGAGTAGCTCGTTAGAGATAGGATTAGCAATGTCCTAGAATGAGCTAAGCAGATTAGCAAAACAATTTGATCAGTACATCATCATTATCTTTCCTTGTATTCCCTTGCTTTATCATTTATGAAAATTATCAAATCTGTGAGCTTGACTCTTTTCTTGCTTATACAGTACCCTTAGATGGCTACACGTGGAGCAGCAGCTAGAGGAGGCCGTGGAGGCCGAGTAGGTGCAGCAGGAGGATGGGGGAATATCCCCGTAGTAGTGGAAGGTCCTATTATTCCGCCACCAGCACCAGAAGACTTTGAGCTCGACAAAGTAGCAAAGAGGTACAGAAATCTTGGAGGGAAACCTTTTACTGGCACTGGCACAGTGACCGAAGCTATCGCTTGGCTGAAAACCTGTGAGAAAATCTTCGAGGGTATGGGCATGGGAACTAACAGCAAAGCCCGACTTGGCATTTGGCTCCTTCAGGAAGAGGCAGAGCTGTGGTGGGATTCCATTACTTCTGGGGATGCAGCTGGTACTATCCGGACTTGGGAGCAATTTAAAGCTTTGTTCAATGAGAAGTTTGTACCGGAACAAGCTCTAGAGAGGATGAGAGAGCAGTTTGCTAATCTCCAGCAGGGAGACCTCTCTATTCAGGACTATCTAAATAAGTTCACCCAGCTATCGCGCTATGCTCCAGAACTGATCTTAACCAACAAAGCCAAGAACAAGAGGTTCATATTTGGGCTGAAGCGCAAGTATCACGATAGAGCTATGAGCAACGTCAAACTCTCCTTTACAGAACTTGTAGAGATGGCTTGCAACTACGAAGATATGGATGAGAGACATGCTAGCCAAGACCGCGCTAAAAGCCAAGCAGGGAATAAGCGCAAGGCTTCAACAGACCAACCCGAATCTAGCATTACCGCGGCCGCTACTCAAAAACCCGCAAAGATCCCGAAAGGAAACTGCTACAATTGTGGGAAGCCCGGTCATTTCTCTAATGTGTGCAAAGCCCCAAAGAAGCCAAAGGCCAATGACTCAGCCGAATGCTACAACTGCCACAAGAAGGGGCACTATAGCAAGAATTGTCCTTTGAAGAAGAGCGCACAAGTGGCCCATGTCTATGACGGGAAGACCCCGCCAGCTACCACCGATGGATCAGGTAAACCCGATGTCTTGGGAGGTACCCTTACCATTAAAAATATTCCTGTTTCAGTGCTTTTTGATACTGGTGCATCACGTAGCTTCATTTCTGGTAATATTGTTCATAAATTAAAATTGAAACGGAGAAAGCTTAAGGAACCAATTAAAGTTCAAAACCCGATAGGGGGTTCTGTTAGTCTCGGTATATATTGTAAAGTACCTATTTCCTTTTCTCGATACCGATTTCCTTTTGATTCGATCGTCATGGACCTTTCCGAATTTGATATTATTCTGGGACTCGATTGGTTGACAAACTTTAAGGCCGAAGTTAGATGTGCCGAAAGGATCGTGAAAGTGGAAACAAAATCGGGGCATATCACTATACCATGTCATGGCTCAGAAATAAATAGAACGGAATTTTGGTCTTCTTTAGAAGTTACTCCCCCTTCGATAGAAAAGATACCGGTCGTGAAAAACTATGCGGATGTGTTTGAAGAAGTAGAAAACTTACCGCCGCAAAGAGAAATTGAATTTAGGATAGATCTAATTCCTAACGCCCGACCAGTAGTACATCCAATAAGAAGAATGGCCCCGAAAGAAAAGGAAGAGCTAAGTAGTCAAACCCGAGAATTACTTTGGAAAGGTCTGATCAGACCAAGCTTTTCAGCATGGGGTGCCGCAGTAGTATTTGTCCCGAAATCAGACGGTACTCTAAGACTTTGCGTCGATTACAGGGATCTCAATAAGCAGACACTGAAGAACAAATATCCTTTGCCTCGAATAGACGATCTGTTAGATCAATTAAATGGAGCAACAGTATTCTCCAGAATGGACCTAGCTACAGGTTTCCACCAATTGCGTATAGCCGAAGACTGTGTTCCTTTAACAGCCTTCAGGGGTCCCGATTTATTCTACGAATGGTTAGTAATGCCGTTCGGCTTGTGTAACGCTCCGGCATACTTCGTCGATCTTATGAACAGAGTGTTCCGTGGTGTGTTGAATAAATTTGTTCTAGTCTTCATCGATGACATTCTAATATACTCTAAGTCGGAAGAAGAGCATGCAAAACATTTAGAACAAGTGTTGAAAATTCTAAGGAGAAACGTCTTAAAAGCTAAATTTTCTAAGTGTGTCTTCTGGCAGAATGAAGTTAAATTCCTAGGCCATGTCGTATCAAAAGAAGGAATTGCTGTAGATCCAAGCAAAATTACAGTGATTCAGAACTGGAAACAACCTACTACTCCCACAGAAGTTCGAAGTTTCCTTGGATTGGCTAGTTACTATCGGAAATTCGTTAAGGATTTTTCAAAGATATCAGGAGTATTGACAAAGCTTACAAAGAAGCATGAGAAATTCAAATGGACTCCCGAATGTGAAGAAGCTTTCCAAGAGCTAAAACTGAAGTTGACAACTGCTCCGGTATTGACAATAATAGAAGGTAACCAAGACTTGACTGTATGGACAGATGCTTCTATTAGAGGGCTAGGCGCAGTACTAATGCAAAAAGGCCAAGTGATCGCTTATGCCAGCCGTCAACTAATGCCGCATGAAAGAAACTATGCTACTCATGATCTTGAGTTATTAGCTATCGTGTTTGCTTTGAGAATATGGAGGCATTATTTACTGGGCGAGAAATTCGAACTATACACCGATCATCAATCCTTGAAATATCTTTTCACTCAGAAAGATTTAAACCTGAGGCAACAGCGTTGGTTAGAATTCCTTGCAGCATACGATTTTGAAATTATATACACTCCAGGGAAGGCCAATGTTGTAGCAGATGCGCTCAGCAGAAAGAATGAAATCATCGCCAGTTTTGTCATCACGTCTTCATTAATAGACAGGATCTCGACTCTTCAAAAAGACGATGAATTTATTCAAAAAATCAGTCAAAGAATCAAAGGAGGTGAATCCATAAGCTTTCGACTCGATGACAAAGGGGTTCTAAGATTAAAGGGTAGGATTTGCATCCCAAACCTTCCCGAGCTCAGAAGAGAAATACTTGATGAGTGCCACAAGTCCAAATTAAGTATCCATCCCGGTGTGAGCAAAATGTATAACGATATCAAACGCACATTCTGATGGAGAGCTATGAAAAGAGATATCTCATTATATGTTAGCAGATGCCCCACTTGTCAGCTAGTTAAGAGTGATCAGCAGAAATTGGCTGGATTATTACAACCCTTAGAAATACCAGGATGGAAGTGGGAACAAATCTCGATGGATTTCATCGATGGTTTGCCTCGAACTAGGAAAGGAAACGACAGTATATGGGTAATCGTAGATCGTTTCACGAAGACTGCCCATTTCATACCTGTCCGATCCAACAGAACGGCTCAAAGTCTAGCACAGATTTACTTCAAAGAAATTGTTAAACTTCATGGAGTACCGCTCAATATAGTCAGCGATAGAGATCCCCTATTTACTAGCAAATTCTGGGAAGCATTCCAGGAAGAATTGGGGACCAAATTAAATCTAAGCACCGCTTATCACCCTCAGACAGACGGCCAAACTGAGCGGGTGAATAGAATTTTAGAAGATCTATTGCGGGCTTGCGTTATCGATTTTGGAGGCTCATGGGAAGATCACTTACATTTAGCATAATTCTCTTACAACAATAGCTATCAAGCAAGTTTGGGAATGTCTCCATTTGAAGCATTATACGTTAGACCGTGCAGATCTCCCGCATGTTGGGTAGAACCTGGCAACAGACTTGTGTTAGGGCCCGATATGATTCAAGAAGCATCGGATAAAGTCGATTTCATTAAGAAGCGATTAAAAACCGCGCAGAGCCGACAGAAAAGTTATGCAGATGCGAGAAGAAGGGATATATCGTTTGCCGTGGGCGATTATGTTTATTTAAGAGTTTCTCCAATGCGAGGAGTAATCAGATTTGGCAAGACTGGGAAGTTGGCACCGAGATTTATTGGTCCCTTTCCTATACTTGAACGGATTGGAATTCTTGCATATAGGGTTTCATTACCTGATTGGTTGCCTGGTGTACATGATGTGTTCCACGTGTCTCAACTCAGAAAACATGTTCATGATCCAGATCTTGTTGTAGAAGAAGCAGCACAACAGGATATTGACATAACTCCAGAATTAGCACTCAAGAGGGATCCATTAAAGATAGTTGGCAAAGAAACTAGAGAGCTAAGGAGGAAAAAGATTCATTTAGTCAAAGTGCAGTGGAGTAGTGATCCTAGAGAATGTACTTGGGAGACTGAGGAAAGCATTAAACAAGCCTATCCCAAATGCAGAGTGGACATCTCTGACTAACTCCGGTGCAAGGTACATTTACAATACTTTGCATTTACATTTTATTTCCTGCTTAGCTGTTATTTCCTTTTCGAGGACGAAAAGTTTTAAGTGGGGGAGATTGTAATAAACCGGAAAATGTGAACCAGTTTAAAAATTTTAAATTTGGTTATTAACAAGAAATTTGAATAGTTGAAATAGTATATTTCAATAAAATATAGAATTGTGTATAATATGGCAGTTTGAAATTTTGAACATAAACTTTGTCTGACTGTACCGGGTGGAAAATATAACGGATTTTAACGAAACTAAAAATATTTAAATCTGTTAATCAATACCTTTCTAACGAATCTGAAAAATCGAAATTTCATAACAGAAATCAAAAGTTATAGCCAAATGAATTTTCAGAAAGGTCGCTATATAGTATATATAGCCCTTGAAAATTGGGATTTTGCATACGACCTCGGAATTTGACGAAACCACTTTTGTTGGGTCCGGGATGTCAAATTATTGCTAGGTTTCAAATTTTATAATTTTTGAAGCTAGTATGTGAGCGGGGCAAAGGATAACGTGTTTGGTCAAATTCTGTTAGAATGGGTCGACCTAAAAATGGCCGTTTTTCAAACGAGCTCAGAATTCGACGAAACTGGTTTTGTTAGGACCGTATCGTCAAAACAAAGCTAGATTTATTTTTTTGGAATTTTTTGATTCAGTTCGTGGCCCTGGAAAATTGAAATGTACGTTTAAATTAAATATCGAATGTTTTATATTTTAATTTGAAAAATAACTGACTGTAATAGTCGAAATGGCCAACGAAACATATCCCATTGGGTCCGGAATGGGGGTATTTAGCTAGGGGCGACAGTCGTTGGTTTAAAAAGGAGTCCGTTTGCAAAAACACTATTTAAAAATTTTCTATAAATACCGCCTAATAGGAAATTTTCTTTTAAAAAAAATAGAAAACCTTAAAAAACCCTAGCCGCCAGTCGAAACGAACGACCCCCGTAGCTCGCCGCTTTCCCTCTCTTTTCCGATCGCCACAGGCGACGCTAGGCCGCGCCACCACCGTCAGTCGACAGCCCTACGCCTCCTCTCCACATCCGACCCAGCCTCGTCACCAACAGAGCCGCCGCCGTCGAGTTCTGCCGCTTCAAAGTCGCCGCCTTCCTGGAGCCGCCGCCGCTTGGATCCGCCGTCACACCACCTCAGACAACCACCGCCGGAAAGCTCTTCCCTCCCTCGACGACGTCCAACAGCCCGATCATCCCACAGAGCTACGAATCAAAAGAAAAATCCAAACCTAGAATTGAACAGGTTTGTAAACTAACGGCTTATTTAATTTTAAACTGTTTTAACACTTTAAAGCGTTGCAAAACTTTGAAAAATAATATCTTTTTTGTTCTTCAACGAAATTCGATGAAACAGGAGACACCGTGACCGCAAGGAGGCTCTCTACATTCTAGAAAAAGCCGCGGATTTTTCTGACCTTCCTACGATTTTTAGCACCGCAATAACCAATGTGAGGAATCTAAATTATCTGTGTGAATGAAATCGCGTTGTATAAATTATATAAGCGAAGTGTAAATTATATACGCATTGTATACCTCATGTACATGTGTTGTATAAGTTATATTAGCGATGTATAAATTATACAAGCGTGGTTTGAAACATATATGCTTTAAATTGTGATGAAATGCAAGTGAATTATTATATTATATATATATATACTCCCCTCGTCCACAGACCATGGACGATATTTATTGCTTGTGATTGACGTGATATCATATGGTTTGACGAATGGTTGGAAATAATTGTTTGTGGTTGATATTATGGTTGAAAAATACCTTTATGGTTGAGAAATACCTTTGTGGTTGAAAAATACCTTTGTGGTTGAAAAATACCCTCTTGTGGTTGAAACAAAATAGAATAGGATTGTGGAATTGAAAATAAAACATGCCGCCTGCGTGCGAACTAGATGCATGATCCCCATTGTCAAAAACCGCGAGGTTTTAAGGTAGAGCGAGGAGCCGTACTAGGGACGGTCCCGGTTTTAACTACCCTGCCGTTATGCTGCCGAAATTGTCTGAAATATTTATGTGTTAGAATAATTTTCATTCATTGAAACTATTTACATATGCTATATCGAATATTCATGTGTTGAGTTGCAATTCATTCGTTGAGTTGAAATTCATGTGTTGAATATTATTTGAATTTAAACAAATGGCTTTAGCAATAAAAATCACATTTTTATATATATACAAACTATATCGAATATTCATGTGTTGAGTTGCAATTCATTCGTTGAATTGAAATTTATGTGTTGAATATTATTTGAATTTAAACAAATGGCTTTAGCGATAAAAATCACATTTTTATATATATACAAACTATATCGAATATTCATGTGTTGAGTTGCAATTCATTCGTTGAGTTGAAATTCATGTGTTGAATATTATTTGAATTTAAACAAATGGCTTTAGCAATAAAAATCACATATATATATATATATATATATATATATATATATATATATATATATATACAAACTATATCGAATATTCATGTGTTGAGTTGCAATTCATTCGTTGAGTTGAAATTCATGTGTTGAATATTATTTGAATTTAAACAAATGGCTTTAGCAATAAAAATCACATTTTTATATATATATACAAACTATATCGAATATTCATGTGTTGAGTTGCAATTCATTCGTTGAATTTAAATTCGTGTGTTGAATATTATTTGAATTTAAACAAATGGCTTTAGCAATAAAAATCACATTTTATATATACAAATGATATAGAATATTCATGTGTTGAATTGCAATTTGTTCGTCGAGTTGAAATTCATGTGTTGAACGTTATCGTCGTCTAAAAATAAAATGAATCGACAATGAAAACTATATTTTTATAGTGAATAAGAAGTGTTAAAAATACACATGTGTCGAATAAATATTTTTGATGATAAAAATATTCCTTTTATCATGTATACACTTAGTTAAAAATACACATGTGTCTAATAAATATTTTTGATGATAAAAATATTCCTTTTATCATGTATACGCTTAGTTAAAAATACACATGTGTCGAATAAATATTTTTGATGACAAAAATATTCCTTTTATCATGTATACGCTTAGTTAAAAATACACACATGTTGAAATAAACAATAGTTTGCTAGAAATATTATTATTAGCTTTGTTCTTCATATATATACATGTGTTGAACAGGAAAAATGGATTAGCTGTAGAGTAAAGAAATTATTTGCGTGCCCGACAAATAGGTAAACCTTGATGAGTTGGCTGCGCAATTTTATTTATATATCAACTCCTGTGAATGCCATTGGATGCGGAGTGCTGGTTTTTCTGTGTGAAATAATAAACAACGCCATAGGATAGTAACAATTAATTTTGAACTACACTACATGGCATACTTCTTGACGATAGGCATACTTCATCATATTCCACATAAGCAATTGGAGCTTGTGTGACGAGGTGGAAGATTTACCATACGAGCAAGAGGCTTGTATGGCGATGACTATATACTACAGGTTGAACAGATGACTGATATGGACTATATAAATTATAACGATAAATTGCCAGATTAATAAAAACCCCACACGGGTCTAGAGTTGACAATAACCACGTCGCTCTAGTTATTAGATACGGCACATGGACTATTTATTTCCACACGGAAACGGGGTGACGGGAATTTATTCTCTGGAGTGATTATCAGTACATGCTCCCCCGTAAACACCAAAATATATCACTAAAAATATGTGAATGCTTTTTAGGATTTATTGGGTACCTAATACGGCCCAATAAATTTCCAAACCCCTCCCCGTACAAAGGAGGTTATGGCGAAATTTTTCGAAATATTAAGGCGTTAGTAAAATATTTGAAGTGAAAACGAAGTTGAAAATATAAAATGAACTATAGTTGAAACTATGGAATGAACTATATTTATATATATAAATATAAATATAATTAAAAGGAATAGAGGCCGTGCAGTTCGCGTTTCGGAATCGTAATTTGAAACGATTAGTACGAGAAATCCGACCATCGGATTTTCCCGAAACCGCAACCGCTGGGTTCGCCTTGGAAATATCTTTCCAACGGCACCAACCTTGTAAAAATCCAACGGTTGGATTGTCCGGAATGTTTAATTCAAATCTGAAGAAAAACAGCGCCAGAATCGTTTATATTTATATATAAATATAAATATAATTAAATTTAATCGAATAACGACGCTGCAGTTCGAATTTTGAAACTGTAACTTCAAACGACTAGTGTGGAAGATCCGACCGTCGGATTCTCACGAAACTGGAACCGTTGGGTTCGCTTTGGGAATACCTTCCCACTGATATAGACTTTGTAGAAATCCAACGGTTAGATTTTCCGATATGTGTAAAATAAATTAGGAGAAAAACAGTGCCAGTGCCACAGCACGACCTGAAACGTCGTTTAATTAAATATGGCCATTTTTAAATAAATAAAAATGGCGAAAAATTGCTATAAAATATTGTAAGCAACATAGGTTGCAAATAAACGAATTGTGCTTGAATTGTTTGATATTTGATGGTTGTATGTGTATGACATGAAAATAACACTAAATAACTTAAAGATGGATGTCGAATGATATAACCACATAAAGAATCGATTTAAATTCTAATGACGTGAATTATTTGAAAAGGCCGAGCTAACCCTCATTTCAAATAATTCAGCGAGCGATTCGAATTGGAAAATGCAAAGACGATTCAAGACCGACGATCTTCGTATCGGTTGGATGGGCGCTACTGAGGTTCCTAACCGGAGTAGCTACCGGAAGGGGACGGAAGTAGTAGCCGTCTGAACGTATGTGTTGATTGGACGAATATACGAGGAATTTGACGCCTCCGGTTTCGTTCAGACCCAGGACGGACTTGTAAATGGACTATGTGTCTGACATTGGATTTTGTTCTATACTGATTGATCTCTGTTAAATATATATCTGTTTGGCGGCGGAGAATTTATTCTTTTGCTTAACGCCCTTCTCTGAGACGTACGAGCTCAGAGGTTATATATCGATGGAAATCAATCGTATGGAGTGGACTGCCCATGTGGCATGCCAAGATGCTGTGATCAAGGCTTCTGTTGCAAAGCAAAGTCTTGTGGATGATGATCAAAGCAAGGTCTACGTGGCCTAGCTTTGTGTATTTTGTAGATTCGCAAACCTCACACCCCGGTATGAGTTAAAAACGGGATACGGGCCGCTGGGAGAGCACGACGTTTCTTTCTAGCTATGGTGGTGTCAGTGACTTACCAGCCCTGACATATATATCTACTTTTCACCTTTGTGGTTGTTGGAATGCGAGGCGCCTCGATTATAGGTCTGTAAGGACCGGGAAACGTGTGTTCAGGAATTGCCAATCCTCTAACGTAAGTGAGGACCAGCCCAGCCGATCCAAGGGTTACCCAGTGTGCGTAGTCCTGAGGCATTTGCTAGAGTGTCTCGAAGCGGAGAGGAGCTTGCCCCTTGCCTCGACTCATGACGGAAATCCAATTTCCAATACGAGATAACGGATTCGATTGTAGAACTAGTATGGAGACATAGTAGATGGTAGCAATGCCGCCTACGATTGATATTTATGATGCTATTCATTTTTGAAACATATATGCACTAGTAATAATATCAAATGATTTTGCTTTATACGTATCAAGCATTTTTGGCTATTATAAGGTAAAACTCTATCCTCCGGCTTGCGTTGCATTGTGTGATGGGACCTGAGTCTTATAATGGCTTCATTCTTTCTAAAAGCATTGCGTTGTTTTAAAAGAATTTACTTTGTTTTAAATGCACTAGCAATCACTGGAGTAAACCCGTTCCGCGAAAGTGGCGTGGTCCTATGATTTGCTGTTTACTGTTGTTTAACTGTTAAATAGATTCCTCATACCAGTCCCCATGACTGACTCGTTGTTTGTTTCACTTTGCAAACGCGGGTGCCCTTATTTTCACACGGGCCGCCTAGTACACAAGTGACAGGTGGTTTTTGGTTCTGCACATAGCGTGCGCTTTTGGCTCATGGCGAGGCTGACTTCATAGAGATGACTTAGATATTTTCCGCCATTACCGTATTTATATTATGATTCCGCCACTGGCGATGCAGACTGATTTACTTTTTGTATTTCTCACTATATGTATATGTATTCCGCCTTCGGTGATGTAGACTGATACTCTTATTATGTCTCACTGCATGTATGTATTCCGCCTCTGGCGATGATGACTGATCACTTTCCTTTTTATTTACTAAGTATATCCCACGTTATGCTATTCTGATATTTCTACATGTTGTGATTTCGCTGTCATATCCATGTAAAATTGTTTTATTTATCGTTTCTGCTATTATCTGTACTCTGCTATGATGATTAATCTGTTATTTCCTAATGATTATCCTTAATATCGCCCCTCGGATTTTGGGATCGTCACACCTTCTGAAATTATGTGATGTGGTAAATTCATATTAAAATATAATTTACCTTTAAATTGGTTGATTGGTTGATGTTGACCGTTATGATTGATTGGATGCTGTTAATTAGATCATATGAAATTTATTTCATATATTATTATGAAATGTTTAACGAGCTGTGATGCAGGGAAGAACAGGTTGGAGGGATCCGACCAGATTTCTCAAATATTTTATATGTTGTTTGTTTGTTTATATTGTTGATATTGAACTGATTTAACCCTATGTGGTTGTGAAACCTGTTTGAGTATGATGTTCAAACAGATATTCCCCGTGTTGTGTTTAAAATCAACCGACAATGTTGATTTGGAAATTGGCAGTGAATGGCCATAAACATGATGTTTTCACGTCGTTCGACCGTTCGGTGAAACGACGCTGTTTAAAGTTATTAATTATTTTATAATTAAATTGAAGTTTTTCACTCATTTTAGATGAGTAATTAAATGGGAAATTTATAAATATATATATTAAATCAAGTTTATAAAAGAAAACATTTAAGTGGTTTAGACCAGTTTTAAAAGCAGAAAGTTTAGAAACCACCTACGGGTGGAAAAATAGGATAATTGTTTTTAAAACAATTAAATGATGGTTTTAAATTTGTTTAAGTCATTTGATTTATTTAAAAAGGGGGTTTTTACCCAAACGAAGGCGTAAAGGTTAAAAGAGTGTTTTTGAGTGAAACAGGAAAATAGGAATAAGAAATTTCAACGCAAAGAAAATTACATACAATATTTTGTGTTGAATATTGATAAAAGGATCTGTGGAAATGCGATCTAAGTTAAAAGGATTTTAAACCAAGGCGATGGCCAAAATGAAATGCAAGGGAAAACATATACCGTTGGTTTGTGTTAAATGTTGATAAATGAATGTTTGAATAAAATCCAAGTTAAAGGGATCTAATTGTAAAGAAAGGAGTAAGCAGATTTTGATCCAAGATAAAGTATACTATAAGAATGCTCGTAAATGGAAATAGATTATTTGACGAATGACTTTTATTATAAAGCCAAGTAATATAAGTGAAATAAGATTTAAAGTTAAAATTGGGGATTGTGGACTTTACTTAATCAAATGAATTAAGTAAAAAGATTTTATTAGAAGTGGATTTCAAATGATAGGAATGGGTTATTAAGTTTTCGATAAATTCAAACCAAAGTCAAATAAGAGTGTATAAAGGAGTTTGTAACCCAAGTGTGCAAACGGGCTTTGGAAATGGAATTGGTAAGTAGGTATAAATATTTAAAAAGGATTTTCCTTAATTGATGAATTAAGTAAAAGAGCACTTAATTGAAGCGAAATGAATAAAGGAGATGCTAAATAGGTTAGTAGTAATTAAAGTGATAGTTTGTAATCGAAATTCAAGTAGAAGTGATTAGATGACAATAAGTGGTCGAAAGAGCGATAAGAGTTTTATAAAAGAGATTATAAATCAAGTTTTCAAAACAAGATTTGTAAATGGGAATTGATTATGGGGCGTGGGTTTTTCATATAAAACCAAAGTTATAAGTGAAATAATATTCCAAGTTTAAAAGTGGCATTTATTCAAGAATTACTTAATTAAGGGAATTAAGTAAAAAGGGATTATTAAATGATGATTTCAAATATGAGAAATGGTTTATAAAACCAGATTCGAAATCAAGATGGTAGACGAGATTTGAATATCGATGGTTAAGTGACAAACTGGTATTATTCTGAGATAAGGACGTTGTCGATCAAGGTCTGAGAGGTAAATAGAATACCCCAACTTGAACGGCTTCGTTATTATCGAAGAATGGTATTGTTTTGAAACGAGTGAAAGGTGTTGTGATTGACGTGATGTCCCATACATGGAGTATTGAAAATGAAGGCGAGATTTTGGAAATATGAATATAAATAAAAATATTGATTTCAAATTATATTGAATATTTGTTTATTCAATTAGAGTTGATCGAATATAGTATTTGAAATAAAGTTAATCAAATATGGTTATTCAGGCAGAGTTTCCATTGCGTACGACTGCTAGCTTAATTCGCAGGGCTGCAGATAGCCTACGGCGGTCGGATGTTTCCTGAGGGAATCAGGCATAACCATTGTGATCGCTACGACCTAAAGTCAAGCGAATGAAGTTAAGTCGAGTATAAATTAATCGGTAGGAGTAATCAAGTCAAGATAGTCAAGTTAGAGTTAAGTCATATATTAGAGTTGATTAACGATTTTGTTAAATATATTTTTAAGAGGCCAAGTCATGCCACGTACTGAATCAGTGAAATCATTTCATTGACACCTTGTTATTTGATAGTTAAAACACCGACTATCAAACCAGACCAATACAATGGTTGGCACGGAAAGACCGGGATCGAATTTATATTCGAAAACCATTCCGTCCAACAAATACGTGAAGACGTCATTTGAAGACGGAGCAAGTGAAGACCGTGGATCTTCATAAGCGGAAGGACTACTGGTCCAATCTCTCTGGCTTGCAACCAGAGTTATTTGGTTTGTGATTCTGTCGTGCTTGAAATCCACGGGTTGCAAGGACTACTCGCTACTGATCCTTGGGGTGATTCCTATATTGGATGCAGTAGGAGAGTGCCTTCGGTTCATCCTATTCCTAGATGAATTGTATGGACGAGTGTCTGACAGAGTATTTCCAAAAGGGTCACATATATTGATTTTCTACAAACGTATCTCTGTTGGTGGCGGAGAAGGCTGTACACCTTCTTTGGCTTAACGCTCGGAGTAGTTTTGTGGAAACCAACATTTAGTGATATCTGGCGGATCTGACGATGTGGCATTCAAAGTGAATGGTGGCCAGATGTTCGAAGAGATGAATTCTAGCCTCAAGCCTCATCAACCCGGAAATGACAAAAATCGGGCAGACAGCATGGCTATGTGGGTCGCTCCCATTAGGGTGTATAATCACCTATCTAGAGAAATTCCTTTTGCTTCTTTAATCTATATTCGATGCTGTCCCTTTACGGCAGACGGTGGTTTGAGCCCAACCGTCGGTGTTATACATTCGATACACTCAAGCGAAATGAGTGGTCGGTCATGTGAGGGCCGGGTTGCAAGACGTTCTTGTTGAACCCAGTGTATTCGCCTCTAGAGATACACGTGCGGAAGGTGGTCCCATACCTTGTCAAGTTGGAAACCAATATCCAATAAGTGCCCGGGGTTTTTATTGTATACTATATATGGGGAGCGTGAGATGCAAGCGTTCCTCTAGATTGATATTTATTTGTATTAGACATTGGGATAATATCAGATCAAGTTATGATTTTCAAAAATTGTTTGGGTTATCGTAAGGTAAAAACCGTCTGTGTTTATGTGTGTGCTGGTCTTACTATTATCCTTTTGTTTCATAAAGGATTTTCAAAGTTAAATAAGTGTGTGTTATGTGAATTTATCACTGATAGTATTCCAGACTGACCCGGTGTATTTTGTTTTTAATCAAATGTTCTCCGGTCAGACCGAGTATGTTCCAGGTTAGGTTTCGCTTGGAGTTTCAGGTGTTAGAAGCAGGTGGCTTCACCGCTAGTATATAAAGCTATTATTCCGCTGTGATTGATATATGCTGTACTTTGATGATTGGTATGTATATACAGTTTTTTATAAAGGATTTGCGATATTATATTTTATTCGTTCCGCTGTGAGATTCTGACGTTTTCTTCTTCTTTCTTCTATTCTAATACTTCTTTCTTTCTATTCTCACCCTCTAAATTCTTTCTATGACAATCTGGGGGTTCGATACTTGGGTTTTTGGCAAGCGATACGGGTTTATGTATTGTTGTCGAGAATTCGAGCGTCGACTTTTTCCCCGGGTCGTTACAGTGGTATCAGAGCTATTGGTTTAGAGATAACCTTGGCTCTGTGGTGTGACTCAATAGAGATGGGGTCAGTAGTACCCTAGATTGAGTTGAGTGTATATACGAGAGCGCGTATTTGTATTTTGGTATAAAATTATTTTTGAAGCTATTTTTGGCCCAATTTATTTTATATATATCAAAAAAGTAAAGTTTATTATAGTATGGGAAAATTGTTTGGATTTGTTGATTGTGTGATATGCTGAATTGTGTTGATGGATGCTCGAATATAAATCTGAACCTGAATAGGGTTGGTTGAAACAATTCTGGAAATAATTAAGTTGACCAATCAATCCTGATTCAAATAATTTTGAATGGGTAACTAAATAAGCCAATTCAGGGAAATAAATCCGAATGGATAATTATAGTAATAAAGGAAGTAATTATGAATAATAAATCCCGTGTGGATTGAACTGTGTGGATTGAGTTGATAGAAAATTATATGGATGTTTTAAAAATAACTGACCTTGTGTGATAGCTGATGAATTTGTTTGAGTTGAGAACAGGTGCAAGTGCCAGTTCAGCTTTAAAATCCATCCAAGGGAGAAATTTTGGAGTTAATTAAATCCAGTTGGAGTAGACCTGCATAAAAATTAAGCAGGCTCGAATATAAAATTATAGCTTATCGCGTAATAACGCTCGCCGAAAGGTACGCCTACGCCAGTATTAAATTTTTGGTTTTGTTTGGGTTTTGAGTTTGATTTTTGATTTTTCCGACCATGAGAGTCGAGGAATATCTATTCCTTGATCCTACGATATTGCAGATGGTCCTCCGTACAGGGGAGACTCTGCCAAAAATTTTCCAAAATTTAAGGTATTGGAATATTTTTGAAGATTTTTGAAAATGATTAGTTGAAATAAATTGCTTTTAAAACTGATTGGATTAATTTTGAAAATAAAATCGATTTTTAATTAAATATATTTGTAAAGATAGTGGATTTGCAACATTCTTTCTGCCTTAGCAATTTGTAAAGATAGTGGATTTTTAATTAAAATCGATTTTTAAGGGGGAAGGAATGTAACGACCCAGATTTTTGACCATTTAGTTTAATATTTAAAAATGTTTTTTTATATTGTTTTGGAATTTTAATGGTTTAATTTCAATAATTTTGAATATTTTATTATAATAAATTTTATTCCGAAATGGTAGAAATTTAGTGGATCTGCAATATAATGTGAACTGGCAGTATAAAAGGATAAATATTTAATTAAAAATAGTACATTTACAAAGGAAGTAGTAGCTAACGAACTTGGATTTCGATGAAATCAGTTTCATTAAATCTGAAATGATGAAATTAGGTAACCAACCAAGTTACGTCAAAAATGGCATCCGTATGTGGAAAAGAAAAAAATAAAAGGCCAAAATTTGAACTAAATTTTGACGGTAATTGGAATTTGCTAATGCTAACGGCAAAACTGGAACCTTAGACCTATCTAGGAAAATTCTAAACATAGGATATTAGCTATATATGAAGTCTGGGAAAATCCTATAACGAATATAGAAAGTTATTAAGGAAACAAAATTTAAATAAATTATTTGAAAATCTAAACGAACTCCGATTTTTGATTTGAATACATAGGATTGAAGTACGTTAAAAACAGGACCAGATGGTGGAAGAATTTCTGAAAACCGTTATCGTTTGATACTCCAACATGAGACCGGAAGGTGTTGAAACTAACACAAAACACTATTTTGAATTTGAATTTAAATTTAAACTATTTGAAAGTTCAAACAAATTTGAATTTGAAATATTTTTATATACTATTGAAGAGCAAGAAAAATTGAACGACATAATTGGAAAATATTTTGGATAAGGTATCAATAAGTAAGTCAAATTAACGTCCGAATAGGGTTGAGAAAACACACTTTACTATTCATAAATTATTAAATTTATTAATAATTTAATTAATTTAAGGATTAATCCTAGCCATCCATTTTCGACCGTTGGATTCGCGCCACCTCAGCAATCCATGTGACTCCTTCGGCTATAAATAGCCCTCCCCCCCTTCATTTTAAACTCACTCCTCCTCCTCATCTTTCAAGCTTTGGTAATGGCAGAAATAATAATAAAATAATAGAAAATAGGGAAAAGGAAGAAAGGGAGAAAGGAGGGCAAGACGAAGAGCTAGGGACTCTTAGGTAGAGGCTGGGGCTTCACGGGGTAAGTTTTTAAATAATATATATTTATTTATTTATTTTGATAATATATATATATATATATATATTATAATTAAAATAGAATTTGTAAAAATAAATATCGGAACATTCTAAGGGTGACAGAGAGGATAGTGTCTAAGGCTTGAGTTTGGAAAATATAGTTTCTTGCTCTCCCCGGCTATACCTAACTGATCCGACAGATGGGATGGTTAATTTAAATTTAAAATTTAATTTGAATTTAAAAAAGATCAGGGGCATTTTCGTAATTTTTAACTATAAAATTTAAAAGCTTATAACTTTTCCAAAACAAGTCGGATTTCCACGAAACAAGGACTGTTGGATTTTTATCGAAAAATACTTTAAAATGAGTTAAAGCAGATTTTTGATCCGGGTTATAATTTTTAAGTTATAATTAAATAAATATTTTTAAATATTTTATTTGGAAATTAAATTTAATTAATATTAAAATGGTTTTTCAATTTTAAAAATTGGATATGGCTAGAGATGGGAAAGTAGGATTTTTTAGAAGGGCAGGGAAGGTAATTTGGCTAATAACGCAATTAGGAATTAATTAAGATAAAAATAATTTAATTAATTAAATATATATTCATTTAAATTAGGTAAATATTGTAAATAACATAACTTTTGCATACGTTAACGAAATTTAACGAAACAAGATCCGTTGGGATCGCATGGACGAGACCTACCCGATGGCACTGACTAGGAGTCTTTCTGACGCTGTTGAAAATTCAGCTAATTTTGGACGGTCGTCCCAAATTAAATGCAACAAACGCGTCAACCGTCGACCAGAACAAACTCTAGTGAGTTAATTCTCACACCTTCTGAAATTCTGTGATGTGGTAAATTCATATTATAATATAATTTACCTATAAATTGGTTGATGTTGACCGTTATGGTTGATTGGATTCTGTTAATTAGATTTAATCGATCATATGAAATTTATTTCATATATTATTATGAAATGTTTAACAAGCTGTGATGCAGGGCAGAACAGGTTGGAGGGATCCGACCGGATTTCTCAAATATTTTATATGTTGTTTGTTTGTTTATATTGTTGATATTGAACTGATTTAACCCCATGTGGTTGTGAAACCTGCTTGAGTATGATGGTCAAATAGATATTCCCCGTGTTGTGTTTAAAATCAACCGACAATGTTGATTTGGAAATTGGCAGTGAATGGCCATAAACATGTTGTTTTCACGTCGTTCGACCGTTCGGTGAAACGACGCTGTTTAAAGTTAGTAATTATTTTATAATTAAATTGAAGTTTTTCACTCATTTTAGATGAGTAATTAAATGGGAAATTTATAAATATATATATATTAAATCAAGTTTATAAAAGAAAACATTTAAGTGGTTTAGACCAGTTTTAAAAGCAGAAAGTTTGGAAACCACCTACGGGTGGAAAAATAGGATAATTGTTTTTAAAACAATTAAATGATTGTTTTAAATTTGTTTAAGTCATTTGATTTATTTAAAAAGGTTTTTTTTTACCCAAACGAAGGCGTAAAGGTTAAAAGAGTGTTTTTGAGTGAAACAGGAAAATTGGAATAAGAAATATCAACGCAAAGAAAATTACATACAATATTTTGTGTTGAATATTGATAAAAGGATCTGTGGAAATGCGATCTAAGTTAATAGGATTTTAAACCAAGGCAATGGCTAAAATGAAATGCAAGGGAAAACACATACCGTTGGTTTGTGTTAAATGTTGATAAATGAATGTTTGAATAAAATCCAAGTCAAAGGGATCTAATTGTAAAGAAAGGAGTAAGCAGATTTTGATCCAAGATAAAGTATACTATAAGAATGCTCGTAAATGGAAATAGATTATTTGATGAATGACTTTTGTTATAAAGCCAAGTAATATAAGTGAAATAAGATTTAAAGTTAAAATTGGGGTTTGTGGACTTTACTTAATCAAATGAATTAAGTAAAAAGATTTTATTAGAAGTGGATTTCAAATGAAAGGAATGGGTTATTAAGTTTTCGATAAATTCAAACCAAAGTCAAATAAGAGTGTATAAAGGAGTTTGTAACCCAAGTGTGCAAATGGGCTTTGGAAATGGAATTGGTAAGTAGGTATAAAGATTTAAAAAGGATTTTCCTCAATTGATTAATTAAGTAAAAGAGCAATCAATTGAAGCGAAATGAATAAAGGAGACGCTAAATAGGTTAGTAGTAATTAAAGTGATGGTTTATAATCGAAATTCAAGTAGAAGTGATTAGATGACAAAAAGTGGTCGAAAGAGCGATAAGAGTTTCATAAAAGGGATTATAACTCAAGTTTTCAAAACAAGATTTGTAAATGGGAATTGATTATGGGGCGTGGGTTTTTCATATAAAACCAAAGGTATAAGTGAAATAATATTCCAAGTTTAAAAGTGGCATTTATTCAAGAATTACTTAATTAAGGGAATTAAGTAAAAAGGGATTATTAAATGATGATTTCATATATGAGAAATGGTTTATAAAACCATATTCGAAATCAAGATGGTAGACGAGATTTGAATATCGATGGTTAAGTGGCGAACTGGTATTATTCTGAGATAAGGACGTTGTCGATCAAGGTCTGAGAGGTAAATAGAATACCCCAACTTGAACGGCTTCGTTATTATCGAAGAATGGTATTGGTTTGAAACGAGTGAAAGGTGTTGTGATTGACGTGATGTCCCATACGTGGAGTATTGAAAATGAAGGCGAGATTTCGGAAATATGAATATAAATAAAAATATTGATTTCAAATTATATTGAATATTTGTTTATTCAATTAGAGTTGATCGAATATAGTATTTGAAATAGAGTTAATCAAACATGGTTATTCAGGCAGAGTTGCCATTGCGTACGACTGTTAGCGTAATTCGCAGGGCTGCAGATAGCCTACGGCGGTCGAATGTTTCCTGAGGGAATCAGGCGTAACCATTGTGATCGCTGCGACCTAGAGTCAAGCGAATGAAGTTAAGTCGAGTATTAATTAATCGGTAGGAGTAATCAAGTCAAGATAGTCAAGTTAGAGTTAAGTCGTATATTAGAGTTGATTAACGATTTTGTTAAATATATTTTTAAGAGGCCAAGTCATGCCACGTACTGAATTAGTGAAATCATTTCATTGACACCTTGTTATTTGATAGTTAAAACACCGACTCTCAAACCAGACCAATACAATGGTTGGCACGGAAAGACCGGGATCAAATTTATATTCGAAAACCATTCCGTCCAACAAAAACGTGAAGATGTCATTTGAAGACGGAGCAAGTGAAGACCGTGGATCTTCATAAGCAGAAGGACTACAGGTCCAGTCTCTCTAGCTTGCAACCAGAGTTATTTGGTTTGTGATTCTGTCGTGGTTGAAATCCACGGGTTGCAAGGACTACTCGCTACTGATCCTTGGGGTTATTCCTATATTGGATGCAGTAGGAGAGTGCCTTCGGTTCATCCTGTTCCTAGATGAATTGTATGGACGAGTGTCTGACAGAGTATTTCCAAAGGGGTCACGTATATTGATTTTCTACAAACGTATCTCTGTTGGTGGTGGGGAAGGCTGTACACCTTCTTTGGCTTAACGCTCGGAGTAGTTTTGTGGAAACCAACATTCAGTGATATCTGGCGGATCTGACGATGTGGCATTCAAAGTGAATGGTGGCCAGATGTTCGAAGAGATGAATTCTAGCCTCAAGCCTCATCAACCCGGAAATGACAAAAATCGGGCAGGCAGCATGGCTATGTGGGTCGCTCCCATTAGGGTGTATAATCACCTATCTAGAGAAATTCCTTTTGCTTCATTAATCTATATTTGATTCTGTCCCTTTACGGGAGACGGTGGTTTGAGCCCAACCGTCGGTGGTATACATTCGATACACTCAAGCGAAATGAGTGGTCGGTCATGTGAGGGCCGGGTTGCAAGACGTTCTTGTTGAACCCAGTGTATTCGCCTCTAGAGATACACGTGCGGAAGGTGGTCCCATACCTTGTCAATTTGGAAACCAATATCCAATAAGCGCCCGCGGTTTTGATTGTATACTATATATGGGGAGCATGAGATGCAAGCGTTCCTCTAGATTGATATTTATTTGTATTAGACATTATGATAATATTAGATCAAGTTATGATTTTCAAAAATGGTTTGGGTTATAGTAAGGTAAAAACCGTCCGTGTTTATGTGTGGGCTGGTCTTACTTTTATCATTTTGATTCATAAAGGATTTTCAAAGTTAAACAAGTGTGTGTTATGTGAATTTATCACTGATAGTATTCCATACTGACCCGGTGTATTTTGTTTTAAATCAAATGTGCTCGGGTCAGACCGATTATGTTCCAGGTTAGGTTTCGCTTGGAGTTTCAGGTGCTAGAAGTAGGTGGCTTCACCGCTAGTATATAAAGCTATTATTCCGCTGTGATTGATATATGCTGTACTTTGATGATTGGTATGTATATACAGTTTTTGTATAAAGGATTTGTGATATTATATTTTATTCGTTCCACTGTGAGATTCTGTAACACCCCGTGTATTCTATAACAGTGAGATTCACAAATTAAAGTATAATTAATTTCTAATCAAAGAATTAAGGGAAACGGGTTACGCCATTGCATTCGCCTCGAAATTCTGCTTGAAATAGAGTCCGAGTTTACGCAAAACGGATAACGTGTGAAAAAGATATCTTTAATTTAAATATCGCAGCAAAACATGAAAAAAAAGAAGAATGGGAAACGAATAATGTTTAGCATTGTTCTAGGGTTTGTAAGCAAAAGACTTAGTAGCTCATTTGGTTGGAACACATGACTTTCATACAAGAGGTACAGAGTTCGATCCCAGCCAGCGCCCTATTTTTTGTTTTAGGGGAATGGCTTAAAATAGCCTAGTGTGAACGCAGTTCAAAAAGTGGTTTAGTGTGAAAATGGGTAATTGGGAAGGTAGAGAAAAAAATGAATATATATATAATATATATACATATACGCATATATATATATATATATATGACGTGTACGCATCATGTAGCGTACGTTGCGCATTTTTGGTTGTCAAGGATGGTTTTTTTTTGGCCTTCTCCAATTTTTAATTACGACAAATTAAAGGTAAGAAAATATTTATTCATATAAATAAATATTTATATATGGGTAATTAATACGGTAAAGGGGAAAATGTATCTATTAAATACGTATTTACGTTTGAATTGGTGAACATTTATTACGCTGAGTCATTTCTGACTCATCGCTGAGTCAATGCTGAGTCATTTCTGACTCATGGCTGAGTCAATAGGATAACTCTATCCTGACTGAACGGTTGTGGTCATTTCTAGGATTAATCAAACGGCCTAAATTAATCCTAAAATTCTATATATACAACTCAAACCTAACCTAAACTCACACAAATAATAGAATACAATGGCCATCATGCTGCTGAGGAACGACTAGGAGTAGCCACCAATTTGAGAGACAATTAGGAGACAAACTCTAAAGCATAAAGCAACTTAAACAAATCAAATCAACGCCTACGTCAAAAAGGAGTCGCATCTCCAATTGGAGAATTCGCCACACGATTGTAAGTAGAGTATTATTTTGGTATGAATAAATAACTGTGTTGGTTTGTACACTTGATTTGTGGTGATAAGTAATTCATATTTGTGCGTTACTATGATTCTTATCGATTTGGAATATTGTATAACGATTGGATATTCGCAAAGTATGTTATTCATTATAAAAACTACATGTTTGCGGTAGTTTTATGCAAGTATACGTTTGGATATTCGCAAAGTATGTTATTCATTATAAAAACTACATGTTTGCGGTAGTTTTATGCAAATATACTTTTGGATATTCGCAAAGTTTGTAATTCATGTTGAAGCTACATGTATGTAGTTCTTTAATTGAAATTCATGCAAGTTTGTGGTTTTGCTACTATGCCATCATAATGTGTATTTCTGTACAAAAATCATTTTGTGTGTAATTGGAACAAATTTGGGTTATTATAATTCATATGAAATTATGTTGAAAATTTGGCATCATGATCTATATATTAAGCCATACTTTTGTACTAGAAAACCTCTTTGCGAACTTATGAATATGACTAGGCTATGATTGATATTTTGCATAATTGAAAAACATGTTAGGTCTATATTGTTAACAAGAATTATATGATGACACATGTGGTACATAGCTAGGTTAGATTTAAAATCACATTTGCAAGTTTGCATGACTAAAGTAAAAATCATGATTTCATGTTTAGAAATATTTATGCCATAGGTATATGTGTGCCATGGTTATGTGAATAGATTTAAAATCATGATTAAGTTGGAATAATTCTAGTTGAACTATACTTTTGTATTAGTAACAAAAGTAAGCACCTTTGTAAACATGTAGTAATCTTATGAACATGATTTGTTTATGTTTGACATTATGCCTAAATAAAAATATAGGTTTATGTTGTAGTTAAGACTATGTGTCAATGATGATATCCAATTTAGATTCTTAACTTAACTACAAGTTTACATGCTTTGATTCATGTCACTTATGCTTTATGACCAAAGTATACGTTACTACTATTAAAGTACACCAGTTTCTATTTTGTAGTTCCAACGTTATGTTGCAAGTTCATGCGTTCACATTCCCTTTTTTGTGTATGTAATCACGCTTTAAGCCTCCCCTTTTTTCACATGGCTAAGTTGGGCTTGAAAAGGCTAAGCCCAACATATATATATAATAAACGAACGTATTAAACGGGGGAAAATAACGTTGGGCCAAATTAATTAATAAATGAAAATATAAAGTAAAGGGGCCCAAATTCAAGTATGGGTTGGGCCCATGATTGGTGTAACCTTCACACCATTGATTTTTAATAATGGGCCGCAAATATTTACATATAAGAAAATAAAGAAGAAAGACAAAATATGTAAACGTAGAAAATACGATGTGTTTAACCCGAGGTTGGATTGAGTTGTGATGTAAACCTGCCCGGAACCGCCCGGCTGTCCAGTAGTCACAACAATACCTATCCAATGTGGGTGGTTAAACATGGATCCCAATAAGGACCCGAGGTTAGACTGAGTTGTGGCGTAAGACTGCCCGGAACCAACCGGCAACAGGCAGCCACAACAATACCTGTCTAATGTGAGAGGTCAAGGCTTTAATAAGACAATTAAGGCTGAGTCAGGACTGATAGGATTAAGTAAACTAAAGACTTAATCAAAAATGGGACATGCTAAACTAAACAGACTGATTGGGGGTTAGGTTCATAAAACACTTAACCAACTTAGCATGTTGGCTAGAAGTAGAAATCCTAGTAGCGGGGGACCCTTTTCAGCAGTAACCCTATAAGGTGTATCATGATACCGTGAAACTAGGCAGGGTGGGGCACGATTACTGGGCTGAATGTAAGAGGTCAAATCGACGGCGGTGGTGCAGCAGTGTAGGTTCTAACAGGGTGTGGGCGTGCACTCACTCCGGCGCAGAAAAATAAGGCATTGGGCACCAGTAGCATACCTGTGCATTCTAGGGTTGTGTCGGGTCGCCGCCATAGGACTTGATACACCCCATGGTGGGACCAGCATAGGTAACTACAACATCGGGGGCCGTAAGACACATGTAACTATGCGAGTAGGAGCCGATCATCATGGATCACTTCACCCTGATTATGGGGTGCCTGTTGGGAACTAGTTTATATGGGTACAGAGATTAATATGGGGTACGATAGTATATTCGACCCTAGACAACTTAACTAAGTTTACAGTGCTTTCCCACTTCTTGTTTTTACTTATCATACCCAGTTCTTTATTCATAGGCTAAATAGTCCTAGACTTACTCAGGCTTTATGTCTGACTCTACTTTTCTTTCGTCTTCTTTTCTTCCGTTCCCCCCCCCCCAGGTCCACAGGGAGGGAATACTGCAGCTTGACCAGCCTTCATATCCAGCTTGAAGAGAAAGAATGTATTGCTTGGACCTTTTCGTTTGAACTATGGCTTTGGACAACAACTATGGGACTTTTGCAGTTTATTTATGTTTTCTTTATGCTTCTTTAAAATAATGTAATCAAGATAGTTATGAAGGTGTTATGTTTTTTTTGAAAGGATGTAAGACAATCATGGTGATGTTGTTGTACCACGTATTTACTTTTATGAAATAAAAGTTGCTGCTTTTCTGCTGTTCACAAATATGTGTTCTTATATCTGTCTTGTATATCTGTGACTTATACTTATAAACCTCCACCAAAATTAGGGCATTCCCTTTGAGAGTGACTCTAACGGAGGTGTGGTGTTTCACTTGGTATCAGAGCATAGGTTTACCAGATAAGGTAAAAAGTTTTGAAAATTTATTTTAAAAAAAAAAAAAATTAAAGAAGCATTTTTAAAAGAAAAATATTATTTTGTTTTTATTTTTTTAAAAAAGAGGCAAAGTCCCCCCAAAGCCATAGGTACTATCTCTTATCCTTCGTTTTGAATCTATCCTATTTCTCTCCTCGATCCTATCTTGAGAACCATAGGTAGAATCTTTTTGGATGTAAACATGTAGTTGAAACATGTTATGGATGATGGTTGCAAGTGGTTGCAAGTGATTGCTAGTGGTTGCTCGTGGTTGCATATACACACACAATCTAGGTTTTAGATCGGCTCAGTCACTTCATATTGCATATGCATATATGTTTGCATTCGTATATGGTTGAACTTTAATGTGTTGCCATATGGATGTTGCATTTGTATGAATGATTGTGCACTCATGTAGAATCATGAATAGGAAAATTTGCATACATAATGGATTCATGGCACTCACATAATTCGCATTAAGGAGGTCAACTGAATCAGTAGACCGCCTGATTTTGCATTAGATAAGTACATGTACACACACACTTCGCGTATGATCATGAAGCATTAGAAGTCTTTTAAGGACAATGGATACTCGTGTTTGATGGATGAGTAGATGGATGTTTGGATGTTAGGATATACATTCCTCCTAACTTGAAGATTTCGGGGACGAAATCCTTTTAAGTGGGGGAGAATGTAACACCCCGTGTATTCTATAACAGTGAGATTCACAAATTAAAGTATAATTAATTTAAAATCAAAGAATTAAGGGAAACGGGTTACGCCATTGCATTCGTCTCGAAATTCTGCTTGAAATAGAGTCCGAGTTTACGCAAAACGGATAACGTGTGAAAAAGATATCTTTAATTTAAATATCGCAGCAAAACATGAAAAAAAAGAAGAATGGGAAACGAATAATGTTTAGCATTGTTCTAGGGTTTGTAAGAAAAAGACTTAGTATCTCATTTGGTTGGAACACATGACTTGCATACAAGAGGTACAGAGTTTGATCCCCGCCAGCGCCCTATTTTTTGTTTTAGGGGAATGGCTTAAAATAGCCTAGTGTGAACGCAGTTCAAAAAGTGGTTTAGTGTGAAAATGGGTAATTGGGAAGGTAGAGAAAAAAATGAATATATATAATATATATACATATACGCATATATATATATATATATATATATATATATATATGACGTGTACGCATCATGAAGCGTACGTTGCGCATTTTTGGTTGTCAAGGATGGTTTTTTTTTGGCCTTCTCCAATTTTTAATTACGACAAATTAAAGGTAAGAAAATATTTATTCATATATATAAATATTTATATATGGGTAATTAATACGGTAAAGGGGAAAATGTATCTATTAAATACGTATTTACGTTTGAATTGGTGAACATTTAATACGCTGAGTCATTTCTGACTCATCGCTGAGTCAATGCTGAGTCATTTCTGACTCATGGCTTAGTCAATAGGATAACTCTATCCTGACTGAACGGTTGTGGTCATTTCTAGGATTAATCAAACGGCCTAAATTAATCCTAAAATTCTATATATACAACTCAAACCTAACCTAAACTCACACAAATAATAGAATACAATGGCCATCATGCTGCTGAGGAACGACTAGGAGTAGCCACCAATTTGAGAGACAATTAGGAGACAAACTCTAAAGCATAAAGCAACTTAAACAAATAAAATCAACGCCTACGTCAAAAAGGAGTCGCATCTCCAATTGGAGAATTCGCCACACGATTGTAAGTAGAGTATTATTTTGGTATGAATAAATAACTGTGTTGGTTTGTACACTTGATTTGTGGTGATAAGTAATTCATATTTGTGCGTTACTATGATTCTTATCGATTTGGAATATTGTATAACGATTGGATATTCGCAAAGTATGTTATTCATTATAAAAACTACATGTTTGCGGTAGTTTTATGCAAGTATACGTTCGGATATTCGCAAAGTATGTTATTCATTATAAAAACTACATGTTTGCGGTAGTTTTATGCAAATATACGTTTGGATATTCGCAATGTTTGTAATTCATGTTGAAGCTACATGTATGTAGTTCTTTAATTGAAATTCATGCAAGTTTGTGGTTTTGCTACTATGCCATCATAATGTGTATTTTTGTACAAAAATCATTTTGTGTGTAATTGGAACAAATTTGGGTTATTATAATTCATGTGAAATTATGTTGAAAATTTGGCATCATGATCTATATATTAAGCCATACTTTTGTACTAGAAAACCTCTTTGCGAACTTATGAATATGACTAGGCTATGATTGATATTTTGCATAATTGAAAAACATGTTAGGTCTATATTGTTAACAAGAATTATATGATGACACATGTGGTACATAGCTAGGTTAGATTTAAAATCCCATTTGCAAGTTTGCATGACTAAAGTAAAAATCATGATTTCATGTTTAGAAATATTTATGCCATAGGTATATGTGTGCCATGGTTATGTGAATAGATTTAAAATCATGATTAAGTTGGAATAATTCTAGTTGAACTATACTTTTGTATTAGTAACAAAAGTAAGCACCTTTGTAAACATGTAGTAATCTTATGAACATGATTTGCTTATGTTTGACATTATGCCTAAATAAAAATATAGGTTTATGTTGTAGTTAAGACTATGTGTCAATGATGATATCCAATTTAGATTCTTAACTTAACTACAAGTTTACATGCTTTGATTCATGTCACTTATGCTTTATGACCAAAGTATACGTTACTACTATGAAAGTACACCAGTTTCTATTTTGTAGTTCCAACGTTATGTTGCAAGTTCATGCGTTCACATTCCCTTTTTTGTGTATGTAATCACGCTTTAAGCCTCCCCTTTTTCACATGGCTAAGTTGGGCTTGAAAAGGCTAAGCCCAACATATATATATAATAAACGAACGTATTAAACGGGGGAAAATAGCGTTGGGCCAAATTAATTAATAAATGAAAATATAAAGTAAAGGGGCCCAAATTCAAGTATGGGTTGGGCCCATGATTGGTGTAACCTTCACACCATTGATTTTTAATAATGGGCCGCAAATATTTACATATAAGAAAATAAAGAAGAAAGACAAAATACGTAAACGTAGAAAATACGATGTGTTTAACCCGAGGTTGGATTGAGTTGTGATGTAAACCTGCCCGGAACCGCCCGGCTGTCCAGTAGTCACAACAATACCTATCCAATGTGGGTGGTTAAACATGGAGCCCAATAAGGACCCGAGGTTAGACTGAGTTGTGGCGTAAGACTGCCCGGAACCAACCGGCAACAGGCAGCCACAACAATACCTGTCTAATGTGAGAGGTCAAGGCTTTAATAAGACAATTAAGGCTGAGTCAGGACTGATAGGATTAAGTAAACTAAAGACTTAATCAAAAATGGGACATGCTAAACTAAACAGACTGATTGGGGGATAGGTTCATAAAACACTTAACCAACTTAGCATGTTGGCTAGAAGTAGAAAACCTAGTAGCGAGGGACCCTTTTCAGCAGTAACCCTATAAGGTGTATCATGATACCCTGAAACTAGGCAGGGTGGGGCACGATTACTGGGCTGAATGTAAGAGGTCAAATCGACGGCGGTGGTGCAGCAGTGTAGGTTCTAACGGGGTGTGGGCGTGCACTCACTCCGGCGCAAAAAAATAAGGCACTGGGCACCAGTAGCATACCTGTGCATTCTAGGGTTGTGTCGGGTCGCCGCCATGGGACTTGATACACCCCATGGTGGGACCAGCATAGGTAACTACAACATCGGGGGCCGTAAGACACTTGTTACTATGCGAGTAGGAGCCGATCATCATGGATCACTTCACCCTGATTATGGGGTGCCTGTTGGGAACTAGTTTATATGGGTACAGAGATTAATATGGGGTACGATAGTATATTCGACCCTAGACAACTTAACTAAGTTTACAGTGCTTTCCCACTTCTTGTTTTTACTTATCATACCCAGTTCTTTATTCATAGGCTGAATAGTCCTAGACTTACTCAGGCTTTAAGTCTGACTCTACTTTTCTTTCGTCTTCTTTTCTTCCGTTCCCCCCCCCCCCAGGTCCACAGGGAGGGAATACTGCAGCTTGACCAGCCTTCATATCCAGCTTGAAGAGAGAATGTATTGCTTGGACCTTTTCGTTTGAACTATGGCTTTGGACAACAACTATGGGACTTTTGCAGTTTATTTATGTTTTCTTTATGCTTCTTTAAAATAATGTAATCAAGACAGTTATGAAGGTGTTATGTTTTTTTTGAAAGGATGTAAGACAATCATGGTGATGTTGTTGTACCACGTATTTACTTTTATGAAATAAAAGTTGCTGCTTTTCTGTTGTTCACAAATATGTGTTCTTATATCTGTCTTGTATATCTGTGACTTATACTTATAAACCTCCACCAAAATTAGGGCATTCCCTTTGAGAGTGACTCTAACGGAGGTGGGGTGTTTCAGATTCTGACGTGTTCTTCTTCTTTCTTCTATTCTAATACTTCTTTCTTTCTATTCTCACCCTCTAAATTCTTTCTCATGACAATTTGGGGGTTCGATACTTGGGTTTTTGGCAAGCGATACGGGTTTATGTATTGTTGTCGAGAATTCGAGCGTCGACTTTTTCCCCGGGTCGTTACAATATTCTAGAAAAAGAATATTTTAGAAAATATCTTAGAAAAGAAATATATTTTAGAAAAATATATTTTTATTGAAATGAACTAGTTATTAACTAGAATAAATCATTAAATTTAGATTTAATGAAGTTTTCCAATTTGTCAATATTTAATTGAAATTAAATTAAATTAATTGTATTTGGGTTTGTCGTGAATAGTTTCTTAAATAACACTGTTCTTAAACCCCGTATGAAAAGAATAATCTTTTAATTTAGATTATTAAGGTTTTCGATTATATTTTGTAATTGAAATAAAAAAGGTGAGTTAGGTTTTTTGTGAACTGTGTTTTTAAGCGACACTTGTTCTTTAACCCAACTGACAGTGAAAATATGATTTGGAATTTATAAATCTTCCATTAAGATTTAAATGGAAATTTTCCAAAAAGTAAAGTTTTCCAATTTAATATATTAAATTGGAATTGGATAGAATTCGAATTAATTATAACCGAGATAAGCTTCTGTAAAAGAAGACCGATACCACATATGGAATTTAAGAGGCCTTGCCGTTATTCCATTTATATTATTGGTTGGATATAGAAATTTATAACGATTATATATGAATTTGATTTCTGTGAAAATTCCATATTTTATGGAAGACAATTTTGGGTTTAACGTGAACTATGTTTTAAATGACATTAGTTCTTTAACCCAGTTAAAAATAAGATTTATCTCTTAAATATAAAGAATCATTTAATAATGATTTTTGATATTTAAAACCAAATGGTGTTTTGAATAAATCTTTAAAAGAAAGATTTAAGAGTAAATGTAAAGAATGTATCTTTGATAGAATAATTTGAATATTTTATTTAAAAGAATATTCTGAATTGGAAAGAGGCGTTGGATGTGCTTTTATAGTACTTATTTTTATTTATAAAGATACGCGAGTTATTTGGAAAGACCGGGTCTAACCCATTCCGAATAATTACTACGACGATGAAGACGGTGTTTGAAGACCGACGATCTTCACATCGAATGGATGTGTTGCTACTGAGACCCATGATGGGAGTAGCTACCTTAAAGGGGCTTTAATGGTGGCCGTCCGGACTATTGTTGATTGTTCGAATTTGGTTTTCGCTCAGACCAAGAGCATAAGCTAGTAAATGGATGCGTGTCTGACATTGGATTTCGTTCCATGTGAATTACATCGATTTCTGTTAATGTATGTCTGTTTGGTGGTGGAGGATTTGTTCTCTACTTAACACCCTGGTATATATTAATACTCATTGATTGCATGGCGTGAATTGTCAATGTGGCATGCCAAGATGCAATTGATCAAGGCTTTTGTTGAAAAGAAGGGCCTTGTGGGATGATCAAAGTATGGCCTATTACGGCATAACTTTGTGTTTATCGTAACTTCTCGAGCCTCACACCCCGGTATGAGTCAAAAACGGGATATGGACCGTAGGGAGTGCACACGTTTCTTTCTAGCTATTGGTAGTGTCAGCGCTTAAACTGGCTGGCATTTTACTTATGTTGATGATGAATTTTGAGGCGCCTTGAATTTTTATAGGCCGTTGGTGGTCATACTATAGGTTAAAAGGAACTGGGAAGCATGTGTTCAGGCATAACTAATCCACTGCCGATAGGCGGGGACCGGCCCTACCGCTCCAAGGGTTCACTGCGGGGGATCCTAAGGCATTTGCTAGAGTGTCTCGAATCGGAGAGGAGCTTGCCCCTAGCCTCGACTCATGATGGAAAACCAACTTCCAATACGACCTTGCGGTTTTGATTGTAGAACTAGTATGGCGACATGATATATGGTACCCATGCCGTCTAGGATTGATACATTATGATTGAAATGTTTTTATTAAACATATACACACTAATATTAAATCCGTTTTACCGTATCAAGTATCTTTTGACCATTATAAGGTAAAACCCTATCCTCCGGTTTGCGTTGCATTGTGTGATGGGACTTGGGTCTTATAATGGTTTCATTTTTTCTAAAAAGCATTGCGTTGTTTAACGATTTACATTACTTTATGCACTGGAAATCCAATGGAGTAAACCCGTTCCACGTTAGCGGCGTGGTCCTGTGATTAGCCTTATTATTAGATAGTTAAGTTAAGATTTCTCATACCAGTCCCATGACTGACCTGTAGTTTGTTTTACCGGCAAACTCGGGTGCCCATATTTTCCACACGGGCAATCGAGTAGCTTTTTGCAGATTTTTACAGGATCCTGACTTACAGCTGAAGCGGTATTCGGAAAGCTCTGTATCCGTGTATTCCTTTCAGTTTTATATTTGTAATATTTTTCCGCTGCTATTTAAATGTAATTTGAAACTCTGATATGATTGTATTTCTATTGTGGAATAAGTATTCATACTCTGCTACATTCTTGTACTCTGATGTAATTGTTGTAATCAGAAATAAAATGTTTTTCAGTTTATGTTCTGATGTGTGTTGTTCTCAAAGCAATCCAGACTTTCCTTTACAGGGAAGTGCGGGTTGTTACAAACGTGATCTTTTAAATTCTGTGTATTTTCGAATCCCTATTTAATGAACTCTAGCACTCAAGCTATTCGAAAAATGAATTGATTTTCATCTACCGACTTTAACAATTTATTGAAAAAATATTTTAAATCATGCAAGTTTGTTTACCATTATTTTCTACTCTCCTGTATATGCCAAAAACAAAGTGGTCATTGAGTAGCTGTATTTCTTTCTTTCTGCGGCAATACCACAATTAACATTTAGTCTTCTATGTTTAGGTAAAAGGTAGCTAAAAATAACATATTTCATGCTTTACTACTAACTCTGTGTTCCTAACTTGCCAATTCATTTCTAATTCCAGACAAGCTATAGTCATACCAATAAATTTGTTCTGCTAAAAATAACATGATATATGGAAAACACAATTATGTTCATAGAAGTTCTTTGCTTTGCCCTTGATTATGAGGCCACAAAACGTAGAAACAAGTACGTGACGTCAGTTACACAATTGTTTGGTTAGTATCAGTAGAACCAAAAAATCAACATGAAAAGACACATCAACCCAATTACTTCATTGTGCTAACATAGTGTTGCATAAATAAATTTCGAAGACTAGTGCAGAATTTAGTGTTTTAATCCATATTCGTTGTAACCACCTGATGATTGCTCATATTTCATTTGTATTAGGAATTATGTATATAGCCAAATGACTCTACACCCATGGTTATATTCTGATAAACAACTTTTTACCTTACTTCCTTATATTTGGTTCTGATTTATGGGCTACCTGAAGCCTACAAAAAATGTTTACTTAATAATTTATCTGCCATTGTGGACTTGTGATCGGTAGCTTCTACCTAATAGTAAATCTAGAATTGGTCCAATTGGTGGTTAAACCCCCATGTACTACAGTTTCTTTTCTGGACTGTTTTGAGTAAAAAAACATGTTAAATAAGGTTGGTCCATTAATAGAAACTGTCAACAGATTAATTCAAAAAGGAAATGAGTTTTTTGGGTCCGTCACATATCAGTCATAATGCTAATATTCATACATGAAACAAAGTATAAGATGATAAAATTTATTTTTGATAGAAATATCTATTTATATAGTCATAATATTAAATATTACATTGGTAAAAGATAAAAATCATTGATTTTGTGTACTATCTTCATAAATGTCGAGTTATCATCTTAAACGAATTTGTACCCATTGTTTAGATTTTCATTTTTTTAGTCTATGGTTTTAGATTCGAGTATTCGCAAACAGCTCTACTTCAAAGGTGTTATTGCAAGACTTGGAATTAAAGTTTATTACTTAATTGCCAAGCTAGAATATTAATAAATCGGTTTGTGAATACTAGAATATGCCCTTCAAATTATTCAAATTTGTACTACTTAGTTTAGATTCTTCAGCCCGTATTGATTCCACGTAGGTTTCCATACTACCGTTGCTCCACCAGATTCGCTATAGTGAATAACATATATTCTAATATTTTATATATACACAAAAAACCGATTTTTTCAAATTAAATACACATGGGTCATAATTAATAATTAATGATTTTCTTTTATAAAGACATTGTGAGATATTATACAATAGTTAATACACTTCAAGGCATTATTCCTCCAAATTCAATAATTTAGACTAGGAAATTGATGTTTGCCTACACTCTATTTTTGTTACATTCACCATTTCAAGGCGTTAGTAGTCTCTTTCTAAAATGGACTTATTTATTATGAAAACTAGTAAACTTTGTATCATAATATGGTTATGTTTGAATTAGATCATTGTCGTTAGATTTATGCATATTAGTACCGATCAACGACTATGTTCCCATTTTGGATCATACATGAGTACAATTTTAAAAATATTAATTTTACGATGGAATACCAATATAGTTTAAAAAAACACTAATATTTTGAATTTTTATACAAACGGAATACTTACCATTGCAGCGGATACCTTGATATCGCCAATCTTTGGTATATCACTATTTTAGTGAAGATAATGGTCAGTGTTTCCAATTTGCTTATTCAATCGATATAATTATAGTATCTGTAAAATGGTAGTAGTAACCATTGCAGAAAAGGGTGTGAAATGCTTTGGTGCCTTCTCATTAGATAGTACACATGATTATATTATTGGGTCTGAATTAAATGAATTTTTTTCTAGTTGCATGGGATCAGCATGACATATTTTAGAGTTTGTGAAGTTTTTCTTCTGTCAACGAGCCGTCCTTAAGTCATGTGAGCAGTCGAAATTTTCTAAACATAAATGTAATCCTTTAAAAGTTTGATGATGTATGTAGTACAACTATTTACGGTCTTCGCTACGATGATCACCAATTTCAAAACTAATAATTATTGAATGATTTTACAATTTGTTATAATTGACATTACTTGATAAATTAAGTTATATGTATAGGTAAGAAAGTTTTGGATATGCATGAGTTTAAGGCTGCTGCAAATGAACTCAAGAATTACTAATATTGCAAGGCAGCAGATAAGAAGGGGCTGTTGCAAATGGACATGCCACGGGGCATGCTGCTAAATCTTGAAAATCAATATTGTTGTAATGGGAACCAATATGAATCATCTTTTCAATAAGGTAATTATTGGTTAGTTAATAATAGTTATTACTTCTATATTAGAGAAAAAAATTATAATTTTTTCTTTGCAGATTACATTTGTCCAGTCTGAGGTAACAGTGTTTATTCATCTTTATTTGAAGAAAGAAACATATGGAAAACTTACATTGATCTACAAATATTATTCATGAAGTTCAAGTCAGATGTTGACCCTAAACTTATATTTCCGTATCATTATAATGGACAGCATGTTTTCATAAACCAACATTTGTAAGGTAGGGTTCCTGGTTATTCAGCTAATAATTATTATTAATTCTATTTTAGAGAATCAAGTTCGTTTTGTTCTCTTTGCAAATTACATTTTTCTAGCCTAAAAGTGACAATGTGACTCTATGAGTTTGTCTTTATTTGAGAAAAGAGAGCATACAGGAAAAATTGCATCACACTAGAAATATTCTTCGCAAAGTCCAAGCAAAATTCAAACCTTAACCTTTTATTTTTTGTATATTCAATATAATGGATAACCATTTCTACTTGAAGTAACTCAATACGGTCAACGTGACTCTGAGTTGAGTGCAAGCTAGCTGCTTATCGAAAGAGCTGATATGGTGTTGCAACATAGTGAAATGCAGCAGGGCTGGAGGGTCCTACGTGATCCATGCAGTGGTCAATTTGGGAACTGAATGGGGCTAATGTGGAAAGGACTTTGTTGAAACAATGAATGCTCCAACTGACCATTCATGTTCATATACTGGTCCGTGTAAATGTATAGTAAGAGAGAAAATATTCATTTATTTATTGTGAATAATGCATGATAAAGTATCCCTATGTTGTATCATCTATTTTATATGTATTCGCATCACGAAATTTTTTAACTGAATATTGTCTAATATTACATGATACGGTGTTCGATTGAACTGCATGTACCTGCATGCTCTGCAAATTAAATTGAAAATGTTATCTTTGACTTTTGTAAAGTTTTAGCTTCCACCTGCATGCATGGGTTCCAGATCAACGCCTGTATCTGCCTACTCAGTGGCGGATCTAGCATCTGTTTTGAAGTAAAGCCAATTTTTTTTTAAGTTTTGTCCACACCACAGAAATTTTTAGAATCCTACTATATATATATCAACATATTTCCAAGCTTGCAAATCAGCTAAAGCAATAAGACAGACTTGGCTTAGGTTGGATGAACTGCTTTCAGGTAGGCCATTTCCTCTTTCTCAGGTAAGGCAAGCATCCAAAGTCTGTCAGATTTTGCCAGACCGCAAACTTTTCAAGTAGGGCACTGGCCCGCGCCTACTACTACTTGCTTTGTATTGTTTCCACCTTATTATATGCTACAACTGTATTATATGCTACAACTGTTTGAATTTTCACAGTAAAGTATTCAACTTTATTTCAAGGTATGGTCATGCGACACTGTTTAGTTAATATGATTTTCATCTACACTTAGCCCTTACTCCGTAGAAACATTAATTTATGCTATGCGATTTTGAATATACACTTCACTACTACATGTTTGCGGCTAACGTTAATGAAATTGCTTTTTGTATTAAACTGGAATATTCTTAGTTTAACACTGTATATTATTTTCAATATTATGTAGTGAATTTAAGTTAAAACAAAACACTACAAGGTCAAGTAACCAGATACTATACAATATTTTCAGTGCAACCTTATAGCAACAACCCGTGTGCATAGCATGGTTTCGTACTAGTTGATTATGATGACACTGGTCCTGTTACTTGGTATTTTTAAATACCATAAGAAATACTGGAATGTAAAAAGGGAATTTTTAAAGTGTATTGAAAATAAAATATTTATATAAAATTGATGGATTTTATAAAAAGGAATCATTTGGGAAATTTAGTAAGAACTTCTATATAGGAAATTATTAACAGTATATGGAAGTTTTAACATGCCATTTTGGTATAAATACTGAATGAAGGTAATAAGAGGTAAATAAATGACTATATGGAGTAAATATAATATTTTGGGAAATTTATAGAATTATAAAAGGAGAATTTTTCATTAGGGAGGTTTAGACCCGTTCTTCACACAGGTGTAACATGATATTGATTAAGGGGAATGTTTAATAATAAAAATGGATTTTTCGAATGGGCTAGAAATAAATAACTTGTTTAATAATCAAAACAAGTAGTGTGATTTATAAACAATGTTTATAAATGAAATAGAAATAAATTATCAGTGGATAATTTGGATTGTAAATTCAGCAGTGAATTTAAAATGGGAAATTGGGATGTTGTTTTAAAAAGGAAATGATGGAATTTATTTCGATGTTCGAATTGTGAATAGGATAAAAATAAAATCCCCAAAGATTTGTAATTAGAATTTGACCAGGCCAAATGTTATAAATTAATTTATTTTAGGAAATTATATATTGAATAAATCGGGATTTGACAAGATAATTAATATTTGGATTGAAACTGATATTTTATGATCAAATATAAAGGCAATTGAGAATTATAGACCTATTAAATAAAATCAATTATGAAGTTAACATGTAAACGAGATTTGATAAATTAAATGGAATGTGAATAAGAAATTATAAAATGACTCTATAATTGGAGTTTAAACCTGTGTTAGTATTTAAATTTTGAAATCAAGTTTTTATTTGATAAAACGAGTCCAGTTTTTTGTAAAGGAATAATCTTCGTGTTTTAAGGTAAATATCAATTTAAAAGAAAACGTTTTGCAAAATTAAAAACAATTACAAGAGGAAATTGGTAACTGTTGGGAAGTACTAAAATCAAAAATGAATTTAGAAATTGAGTTGAGCTGAAAGGGTATAATATGCTGGAGTTCGTAACGTAAATCAAATATAGTTTATTCGAAAGAGAGATTACCGAATAAAGTTTATTCAAAGAGAGTTAATCGAATATAAGTTATTCGAAGAGAGTTAATCAAGTATAAGTTATTCGAAGAGAGTTAATCAAATATAAGCTATTCGAAAAGAGTTAATCTAATATAGGTTATTCGAAAGAGAGTTAATCGAATAACGATTATTCAAAGGAGAGTTATAGAATAGAGATTTTTCGAGAGAGAATTATGCATTAGATTTCGACTGTATCGAATGTAGGAAAGTGCCACTTACTTTCCGGTTTTTAAACCAAGATTTCATTTATTTAATAAATTATTCAAATTAATGAAAAAGTTATATTTGAAGTTAGATATTTCAAAAGTAGGGATTATAACGTTATCGTTATAACCAATGTTTTTCATAAAAGAATTGGATTCGTAAACTGAATCCGAGAGTTGCATAAGCAAGGATTTGATAAGTAGTTAAGAAACGGAGTTAAGGAAATTTGAAACTGACTAAAGATAAGTTAAGTTGAATGATTTCCTGAGTATCGATCTGATGTTGGTTTCGGCCTTCGGGGTTGATATTCAAGGAATTGTTTTTTTACTAGTTCACAGTTAGAGATTAATAGATGTGAGAGAGTAAAGATACATGAATAAGAAATGAAAACATTTTCCAATGTTAATAATGTATATTTTCTAAATTTAGAAAATAAGGATTTATGAATATATGGAAATGAGAAATAGGTAAATGATTTAAATTAATGATAAATTAATTTAAAAGGGAAAAATGTTGATTGATGACTGATCGATAGAATTTCCATTTGGAAATAAGATCGTTGTGTATGGATGTTTTCCTTTGATAGTTGAATAACTGACCATCAAAGTTTTGACCCTTTTTTGTCGTCAATACGGAAAGACCGGGATCAGATTTATTATCTAAAAACCACTTCGTATGGGCGTTAGTGTTGCAAATCAAATATGATGAAGATAATTGAAGACGGAGTTTATGCAAGGGTCGTTCTAGCAAATCCTAGGTAGAAATTGCCTAAGACGGGTTTACAGAATAGTGCCTTCGGTTTGTCCAGTCCCAAGACAACCTGTATGGAAGTATGTCTGACAGAGTATATTTAATAGATCGCGTAAGTTGATCTCTTCAAACGTATTTACGTTTGGTTGCGGAGGAATTCATTTCTCTTAGCTGTATACCCATGATATTTTTGGAGAAATCAATTTGTGATTTGGAGGGTATAACGATGTGACATTCAAAGTGAATAAATGTGTGCTCTGTCAGAGATAAGCATGGCCTCAAGCCTCACAGTCAGGAAATGGTATAAAATCAGGTATGTCGCATGGCTAAGTGGTTAGCTGCCAATTAGGGTATATTTTCACGTGATCTAGAGAAATTTCATTTACTTTTTAACCTATTTCGATGTTGTCCCTTTTGGGAAATGGTTGCTGATTCCAACGTTGGTGATAATATGAAACAACCCGAAATCCCCCTTACGGGAAAGCCCGGATTTAGTCGAGAACAAGCCACATCAGAATGCAAATAAAAGAACATTTCATTGTATATTACAACAATCCCATCAGAATACAAGAATATACAAAGCATAAATCAATATTACACTCAAGAAAAATATCAGAGATTAAAATACATTACATAGCAGCGGAAAATAATACAAAATACAACTGAAGAAGATACACAGATACAAAGCTTTCCGGATATCGTTCCAGCTGTAAACCTGGATCCTGTGAATATAAATCTGCAAAACCAAAACTACTAGCTGCCCGTGTCAAAATAAGGGCACCTAAAGTTTAGGTTAAAACAATAAACTCCAGGTCGGTCATGGGACTGGTGTGAGAACTAAAACAGTTATTATTCTTTATTTTAAAGTTCGGTAAATCAAGGGACCACGCCGTATAACACGGAACGAGTTTCCTCCCAAGAATACCAGTGCATAAAATAAACAGCGCATTGCTAAATAAAGAAAAATGAAGCTATTATAAGACCCAGGTCCTATCACATAATGCAACGCAAGCCAGGGGATAGGGTTTTCCCTTATAATAGCCAAAGCATGCTTGATACGTTTAAAACAAATCATTTGATACTATTATAAGTGCATAGTGTATAAAACAACTTCAAATCATAAGTATCAATCATAGACGGCATGGGTACCATATATCATGTTGCCATACTAGTTCTACAATTAAATCAACAAAATCACGTATTTGGGAATTAGATTTCCATCTGTGAACCGAGGCAAAAGATAGTCCTCTACCGATTCGAGACTGTCTAGCCCGAGTCTCAGGAACAGAACGCATCGTCCCTTGGATCGTCAGGGGCGGTACACCGATGTGGATTAAAATGCCTGAACACTACGTTTCCCCGCCCTATGGGGCGTAAGTGAGCCAACAAATGACTCCATCGGACCCGGATCGTCCGATCTAACCGAGGCGCCTCACAACAGAAAAAACCACATAAGTCAAACTCGTCAGGGCGTGTAAAACCACTGACGCCACTTCTAGCTAGAAGGAAACGCATCCCTCCCTGAGGTCCTTCTCCCGTTTCTGGTTCACAACCGGGGTGTGAGGCTCGCGAATTCACGTTACACAAAGCTATGCCACACAGGCTGTGCTTTGATCATCCACCACAAAACTCTGCGTTTCAACAGAAGCCTTGATCATTTGCATCTTAGCATGCCACACAGGCAAACCACTTTATGCAACCGAAATCAGTCACACAGAATGAAATCCAATGTTAGACACACAATCCATTTACAAGTCCGTTCTAGGTCTGAACGAAACCGGAGGCACCTTGTACCCCGCATCTCCATCGATCTCCAAGTATGTCTGGACGATCACCAACTGATTCTCTCCTCTTGGGTGTACGTCCCAATCAAGATCATCAATAATTATCCAAACGACGTGAAGAACTCTGGTCTTCAACCACCGTCTTCATCTTCGACACCACGTCGAATTAGTTATTCATAATGGGATAAACCCGGTCTTTCTGAATAACTCGCGTATATAATAACAAGTGTTTCACAAACACAACATACGCCTCATTCCATTTAAGTATATTATTTTATTCAAATATTCTTATACCTTGGGAAAGGTTCCCATTAATTTTATCAAAGATAAATTCCTTAAATTTATTCTTTAATCTCCTTTGAATATCAAATCAAACTTGTCGGGATTAGCGAACCACACCGAAGTAATCATTTATTTTAATTTCCCAATCCCAACCTCTTCATCCCATGAAGTAAAACTGGTCATACTTCATAACTAATACCATAGTGTTTTCGGTAAATTCAATTACCATTTCACGTTCAAATCTAATTAAAGATTTAACTATCACTTGGAGCAAAACTGGTGATACTCCATTCTCGATCTTTTCAATCTAATTAAAGATTCATTAAAACTCCACTTAGTTTTAATCTTTGACTGGGTTAAAGAATCAATGTCATTTAAAACACGGTTCACGATAAACCCAAAATCACATTCCATTTCAATCAGTCCCTAACGTAAATTAGCAAGTGAGCAATTCCCTAAGTATTAACCCCGAAGGCCGAAACCAACATCAGATCAATACCCCAGGAATCATTCAACTTAACAAATCTCCAGTTAGTTTCTGATTTTCTTAACTCCTTTGTGTCTAAGAACAGTATTATTGAAGATACCGTTCATGACAACCCAAAATCACATTTTATTAATTATCGGGTTAAAGAACAAGTGTTATTTAAAACACTGTTCACGATAAACCCAAAAATCAATACCAATTCAATTCCAATTAAATATCATTTAATTGGTACACTTCATTAAATCTAAATAAAAAGATTTAATCTTTTTTCTCAACTAGGCTTAAGAACAGTATTACTGAAGACACCATTCACGATAAAACCAAATCACATTTGATATTAAATACAAGGCTCTGAATAGAAAATATATCGGCTCATATTCAATATCAAATTCCACAACCAACAAATATCGTATTGGAAATAACGATATTAATATATCTTTCAAATTCCCATAACAATATCTGTATCATCACGAAATCCAACATCGAAATATTCCGAAGACAATTTCGATTCAAATCCCTTCCAATTCAATTATTGGAAATCCTGGTTATTTTCAAAACCATTTCAAATCCAATTTATTTATTTTAAAAATAAATAGAATTATAATTCTAGTTCAAAACTAGTTCATTTCGATAAAAATCTATTTTTATCCTTTCAAATATGGAGTTTTTCATCCCGATTCTTCCCAAATCATTTCTTATGATTTTACACAAATTATTGATATTTTTAATAATTTTATTAAGGCCCGTACAGTCGATTTCCACCAACGGCCATCGAACTGCACTTACACCGACCTTTTCCAAATTTGATTTGGACATAATTCCAAATCCAAACGTTAGATTTCAAATTTCTAATATTCGTTAGAAAGCTTTTTTTGATACGAACCCAACGGTTCCGGTTTTAGGAGAATCCGACGGTCGGATCTCTCGTAATATCCGTTCGAAGTCAATGGTCGAAATTCGCGAACTGCCACGGCGCGGCGCGTTCTATTCAGGCCATTATATTATATATATAATATATATAATATGTACTTCGTCGATTTCCTTTTAAAACGTATTTTATAAATCGTTTTAAATTCGTTTTCAAAACGATTTCAACTTCTTTTTCAAATTCAAATCAAAATTGATTTTTCCCTTACAAATTCGTTTTAAATTCATTTCAAATTGATTTCAATTCAAATCGATTTTTAATTCAATTTCAGTTCATTTTCAAATCAATTCAATTTCTATTCGATTTTGAATATATTTCAAATCGATTTCTATTCAATTTCAATTCAATTCGAAATAATTTTAATTTGATTTCAATTCGAATTCAATTCTATTTAATTTTAATTCGAATTCTATTCTATTGAATTTTAATTCGAATTCAATTCTATCCAATTTTAATTCGAATTCAATTCTATTCAATTTTAATTCGAATTCAATTCTATTCAGTTTAATTCGAATTTCAAATCTATTTCAATATTCATTGAAAAATGAATAAAATCGATATAAACATCGTTCACGTCAAAATGGCGTCAATCTAATCAACACGGATTTATATATTTCTATTTTCAAATATGCTATTTCAAATATTTCTTTTCCAATATTTCCATTCAAATATTTCTATTTCAAATATTTCTATTCAAATATTTCTATTCAGAACTGCAATGAGGCCCAATAAATTACCATATAATGTTAATTATATGGATTTTCTACAACACATGTATAAAATAACAACGATAAATAATCAACCATCATCCAGAGTGCATTCTACACTGTATAAGCATCAAATATAAATATTTAATGCTTATGACAGTCTGTCAATCAATCGATCGATATACAACTAATTATTGGGATTAGTGTATGTCATATATCATCCTAATACCCGTGTGGGGTTTCAAATAATCAAACACAGATTTTATTTGTGTAGTTGGGCGATGTGTAAAATTTATCGTCCCAATCAATATCAATCAAATCAGTGTATACAAACAAATCTCCGATTTGTTTATAAATATTTATTTTAAATACACGTTAAAAATTCTATTTTTAACTATAAAATATTTTATTTCGTTCTACATCACACAATCAAAGTTCACAACATAGCAACCAAACAAACAAGTCATCCATGGTCTGTGGACGACGGGTGTCGGGTGCTACTAAACACCGTCTGCATCCTATTATATATATTAACTAGAAAACTAAATTAAAAGTGAGAAATTCTCACCGACTAGCTAAACCAACGCCATGACTCTTCTTATGTAGAAATCTTCGTCGTGCTCGCCTATTGTCAATTTCATTGTCCGCAGCCACTACATATATAAAAATCACATTTTTATATTGTTCTTTATATGGATAAAATTTCTATTTTTACACTGTTCTACATATAGATAAAAATTCTATTTTTTATCTTGCTAGTGATATAATAAAAATTATATTTTTATTACTCTACACGAATAAAAATCATATTTTTAATACTTTTACTTTATAAAAATCACATTTTTTTATATTATAAAAATTATATTTTTATTCTCTTCATCCTCGCTTTCATATGATTAAAAATCGTCTTTTTTACTTAGTTAAAATCTAACCTTTTTGTTTTCAAAAATCTAATCCTTTTGTTTTCAAAAATCTCAACCTTTTGTTTTCAAAATCTAGTCTTTCCTATATATAAAAATCTAAACTTCTAAATAAATAAAAATATAATCTATTAATGTTATTCATATAACAAAACTGAAAATAAAGTTTAATTTAAATCAAAAACTGAAGACAATTCTAACATCAATTTAAATGAAAAACTCAAAAGAATTAACAGTTTTGACCTTTCTTCCTTGCTGAAACGGAGGAACCCAAGGCCCACTTCACCAATCCACCTGGGCGCGGGAGTCTGGCGGTTCTGGGGTAGGCAGCGGCGGTCCACAAGCAGGGGCGATGGCCAACTGGAGGGCGGTGGAGGGGTGGAGTTGACTGGCGGAATCGATGATGTGGTGGTGGGGGGGGGTTGAACGAGGGGGCTAGCGGGCAGAGGGGGAGTACGAGGAGGGGAAGGAGGGAACGGAAGAGAAGGGGCTTGGGTGGGTCCCGCCGGCAGCGGTTCCAGGGCCTGGTGTGGGCGGCGGTCATCGATTGGCTAAGGTTTTTTCTTTCTTTCTTTTCAATTGTTCTCTGCGGGTTTGACCAAGTGAGGGAAGAGAGAGATAAAGGGAAATGAGGGGAGGCTTTTATATAAATATATATTTTTATTTTATTTTAATCCAAAAAGTAACTTTTTATTTCGACCTCGAAACGAGACCCACCGCCTGTCATCCATAGCTAATTACCCCTATTCCGAACACAATGGGATATATATTGTAAGCTGATTCGACTGCTTCGATCAGTTTTCGTCAAAATAAACATATAACTCTATATTGAATTTGAACGCACATTTCAATTTACCGGGGCCACATACTAACTCGAAAAATTCCAGAAAAATATTTTTTAGCTTCGTATTGACGATACATTCCTAACAAAACTAATTTCATCGTATTTTGAGACCGCTTGAAAAATGGTCATTTTCCAATCGATTAAAATCAACTGAAATTGGTCAAACGCGTTTTCCTTTGCCACACTCACATATTGATTCGAAAAATTACGAATTTTGGAATCTAGCAATAGCTTGACATCATGGATCCAACAAAAGTGGTTTCGTCGAAATCCGAGGTCGTTTGCAAAATGGCTATTTTTAAGGGCCAGAATTCCACAACGACTATTCTGAATTTTCAACTGGACATAACTTTTTACCCCTGCTATGAAATTTCAATTTTTCGGATTCGTTGGAAAGATATCCTCAATTAGATTCAAATATTTTTGGTTTCGTTAAAATCCGGTTTATTTTGAATCCTGAACATTCATTCGAACTTTGAAATCGAATTATCGAACTACCGCGCCATTTTCAATTCCTTTTATAATTATAAATAATTATTTATATTCCAACGACGACGTATATAAATATATACGTTCGAATTCTATTCAAAATAAATTTCTCGTCGATATTATTTAAAATAATTCACTTTCAATAATCAAAATTCATCAAAATTTCCAAAATAAAAATTTTAAATTGGCCTAGATTTCCGGGTTATTATATTCTCCCCCACTTAAAACTTTTCGTCCCCGAAAAGGAACGAAGTCGAAAGTTGTTTAACTAATCAACTCAACTTTCGTTATTTTCTTTACGGCTTAAGTTCTTCAACTTTTCAGTTTCTAAGAACTTTTCAAATTTTTCAAAAATTTGGCTAACACCCTAAATTTTCGAAAAATTTCGCCATAACCTCCCCTGCACCGGGGACTTCGCGATCTTTCATATAGTCTCCGATGGCCTTCTTCAATCCAAAAGAAAAAGAAAAAGCCAATCGGCTCACAAAATCATCATCACCCAAACAAAACAGTAAATTATGGTAAACATGTACCTATTTGTCGGGCAAACAATTTTATTCTTCTGCTCTAGCCTCCTTGCTATGACCTGTTCAGTGTAAGTATATGTATATGCAAGCAAATGCGACCAATTTTCAATACAACTCACTATTTGATACCATTTGGCAAAAGGTTCAACATTTTAATTAATCAAACTATAATAAAACAATACAATCATCAATCAATTAGTTTATTAGCTTTTCAAATTCATAATTTTGATATATAGTCAAAAATCACATTTTTGATGCCAAATCACAACAGTAAGCCCTATCTAATTTTGGTTCTCACACCAGTCAATAGGAAATATATAGAAAGTCCACCTTCGCTACTTGAATATAAACACTGATGATGGCGCGCCATCATCAGAATCAGACCCGGGCGACTAGAGTGTGATCCTATATCTACCCAATATATTAAAACTTTGAATACACGCGAATCAGACATATACGCAAAATCATTGTATACTGGATAGTCCAAATCAATATAAATAAATATTCAAATATGAATAATTGATTTAAATTTTCAAAACAAAAATTTGTTTTCATTTTCAAAAATATACTCTTCACACTCGTTTTAGGATACTAATGATCCTATCTCTAACGAGTCATTCTCATTGGATATTACTAATCCAATTTCCGATGAATTCATTCGTATGGTTCTATTGTGTCTTGTTCTCTGAGCTTTGTAAACCAAAGCTCTAATACCAAAATGAAACAACCCGAAATCCCCCTTGCTGGAAAGCCCAGATTGAGTCGAGAACAAGCCACATTAGAACGCAGACAGAAGAACATTTCATTGTATATTACAACAATCCCATCAGAATACAAGAATATACAGAGTATAAATCAATATTACACACCAGAAAAATATCAGAGATTACAATACATTACATAGCAGCGGAAAATAATACAAAATACAACTGAAGAAGATACACGGATACAAAGCTTTCCGAATATCGTTCCAGCTGTAAACCAGGATCCTGTGAATATAAATCTGCAAAACCAAAACTACTAGCTGCCCGTGTCAAAATAAGGGCACCCAAAGTTTAGGTTAAAACAATAAACTCCAGGTCGTCATGGGACTGGTGTGAGAACTAAAACAGTTATTATTCTTTATTTTAAAGTTCGGTAAATCAAGGGACCACGCCGTATAACACGGAACAGGTTTCCTCCCAAGAATACCAGTGCATAAAACAAACAGCGCAATGCTAAATAAAGAAAAATGAAGCTATTATAAGACCCAGGTCCTATCACACAATGCAACGCAAGCCGGGGGATAGGGTTTTCCCTTATAATAGCCAAAGCATGCTTGATACGTTTAAAACAAATCATTTGATACTATTATAAGTGCATAGTGTATAAAACAACTTCAAATCATAAGTATCAATAATAGACGGCATGGGTACCATATATCATGTCGCCATACTAGTTCTACAATTAAAACCACAAAATCACGTATTTGAGAATTGGATTTCCATCTGTGAACCGAGGCAAAAGATAGTCCTCTACCGATTCGAGACTATCTAGCCCGAGTCTCAGGAACAGTACGCATCGTCCCTTGGATCGTCAGGGGCAGTCCACCGATGTGGATTAAAATGCCTTAACACTACGTTTCCCCGCCCTATGGGGTGTAAGTGAGCCAACGAATGACTCCATCGGACCCGGATCGTCTGATCTAACCGAGGCGCCTCGCAACAGCAACAACCACATAAGTCAAACTCGTCAGGGCATGTAAAACCACTGACACCACTTCTAGCTAGAAGGAAACGCATGCCCTCCCTGAGGTCCTTCTCCCGTTTCTGGTTCACAACCGGGGTGTGAGGCTCGCGAATTCACGTTACACAAAGCTATGCCACACAGGCTGTGCTTTGATCATCCACCACCAGACTCTGCTTTTAAACAGAAGCCTTGATCATTTGCATCTTAGCATACCATACAGGTAAACCACTCTATGCAACCGATATCAGTAACATAGAATGAAATCCAATGTCAGACACACAGTCCGTTCTGGGTCTGAACGAAACCGGAGGCACCTTGTACCCCACATATCCATCGATCTCTAAGTACGTCTGGACGATCACCAACTGATTCTCCCCTCTTGGGTGTACGGCCCAATCAGGATCATCAATAATTATCCAAACGACGTGAAGAACTACGGTCTTCAACCACCGTCTTCATCTTCGACACCACGTCGAATTTGTTATTCAGAATGGGATAAACCCGGTCTTTCTGAATAACTCGCATATATAATAACAAGTGTTTCACAAACACAACATACGCCTCATTCCATTTCAGAATATTCTTTTATTCAAATATTCTTATACCTTGGGAAAGGTTCCCATTAATTTTATCAAAGATAAATTCTTTAAATTTATTCTTTAATCTCCTTTGAATATCAATTCAAACTAGTCGGGATTAGCGAACCACACCGGAGTAATCATTTATTTTAATTTCCCAATCCCAACCTATTCATCCCATGAAGTAAAATTGGTCATACTTCATAACTAACACCACGGTGTTATCGATAAATTCAATTACCATTTCACGTTCAAATCTAATTAAAGATTTAACTATCGCTTGGAGCAAAACTGGTGATACTCCATTCTCGATCTTTTCAATCTAATTAAAGATTCATTAAAACTCCAATTAGTTTAATCTTTGACTGGGTTAAAGAATCAATGTCATTTTAAACACGGTTCACGATAAACCCAAAATCACATTCCATTTCAATCAGTCCATAACCGTAAATTAGCAAGTGAGCAATTCCCTAAGTATTAACTCCGAAGGCCGAAACCAACATCAGATCAATACCCCAGAAATCATTCAACTTAACTAATCTCCAGTTAGTGTAACACCCCACCTCCGCCAGGGTGTCTCTTGCAAGCACCCTGACTTTGGAGGGGCGTTTGATTCAGGTAAACATGCATAATGATATATCAAGGCAGAACAAGAACATATGTATATATGTAAACAGAGTAAATAAGATAAATAAAACAGCGGAAGATTTCAAACCATTTCAAAACAAGTCTGGTACAACATAATGTCAATTTTCCAAATAAACAAGTCTAGATAAAAACAACATCACTGAAAAACTGAAATACATAAGTACTATCCCCAAAATAAGTGATAACCATAGCTAGCTTCATGTCAAGACCGTACATGAGCTAAAATCCCACAAGCAAGCGATCAGAAATCCAAGCTAAGCTCCAATATTCCCACCCTGAGAACCTGGGGGGGGGGGGGGAACGGAAGAAAAGAGGCGAAAGAAAAACAGGTCAGTCAAAAAGATTGAGTAAGCCCTACTACAATCAATGTAAACTGATAAAGTTAACTGGCATGAGAAGCAGGGATGAACATAAGGATAACAACATACTAGCATGATGATTAACTAACAAGGTAGATAAAGGTGTCATCGCATAATCAGGTTTAAGGTTTTTGCACCACAGGTGTACTAGCAAACTAACATGACTTGAATAAACAAGTATTGATCCCTTGGCCCAAGCTTTGGCCCAATAACATGAAGTGACCCTATTACGCGGTCCAACCAAACGGTCTAGTCGATCGGCTCCCTATAAGCCTAACTCGTCACGTGTTGGTGTCAATGCGGCCCAAACATAATTGTAGTCAGACTGTGCAGCGTCTCCCGTCGGGTGTATCAAGCCCTAGGGTGTCAACCCCTGGACACCATAAACATAAGTGCATAGTCTCGATCTACTGGTACCCGTGCATGTTTTCCCCGGCTTCGGACTATGTGCACGACCATAGTCCGCCCGGAACTACACCGGCGTACCACTCTGCCGTCGTTTTTGGTCACTTACCTCAAGTCCAATAATCGTGCCCCCACCCTAGCCTAGTCCCTAGGGTCATAATGATACAAACTTGGGATTACTGCTGGAGTGGACCCCCATTGCTAGGATTTTCTAGTGGGTTAAGTACGGTTTAACCCTCTTGCTGATCATGGATTAACTTGGTTAAGTGTAACGATGAGTTCACGACTTAACCCTGATTAATCTACCAAGCCCAAATTGGTTAAGTATTAAGTGGACCATGACTTAACCCTAATCATGAGGCATTAATTAATTTAATGTGCCTTAACCTCTCACATTAGACTTCGTTGCGGTTACTAGTTAAGCCGGTCGGTTCCGGGTAGATTTATACCACAACTTGGTCTAACCTCGGGTTCAAGGTACAACATGACCAACTTCTCACATTGGGTCCTATTGTTTGTAGCAACTAGTTAAGCCGGTCGGTTCCGGGTAGGTTTACGCTACAAACTCAACCCAACCTCGAGTTGGTCACACTTATATTTTCTAAGTGTCATGTCCACCATGTTTCCAAAACATGTTACAAGTTTTCAAGAATTTGGGTAGACCTAACTTAATAGGTAAATTCCCAATGGGTAGACCTAACTTAATAGGTAAATTCCCAATCTTATGTTTTTATGTCTTTTAAGTTTACCCAACGCCAAACGCAATCCCATCGCTTACATATCGCAATAGCGCATAAAGGATAGAAAGAGGGAACTTGGCATAATCATGACATAAAGGTGTTGAAGCCACAAGTTTAACATGGTGGCATATGAAATGTACATATGTTCATATACTTGCATATTACATTTTTAGGCCTCAAAAGCATGCATAAAACCAAACTTAGCATATTGGTGATACATGGTGATAAATGACATGTAGAAATGGCCATAAGTTCGCATTTAGCCTCACATGCAAGTTATCATAAGGGACATGATAACTTACATGTTGCCAAAATGCAACTTTTAGCATAAAGCTTGAAGCTTTAAGCTCATAAACCCAAGATAAGCTTGCATAACATGATAACATGAGCAAAATGATCAACCCAAACTTGCATAACATAACTTGCATATCATATGGCAAACTTTCATATCATAACATGGCAAACTTGCATAACATAACATGATAAACTTGCATATCATAACATGGCAAACTTGCATAGCATAACATGGTAACTTGCATATCATAACATGGCATACTTGCATAACATAACATAATAAACTTGCATATCATAACATGGCAAACTTGCATAGCATAACATGGTAACTTGCATATCATAACATGGCATACTTGCATAACATAACATGATAAACTTGCATATCATAACATGGCAAACTTGCATAGCATAACTTGGTAAACTTGCATATCATAACATGGCATACTTGCATAACATAACATGATAAACTTGCATATCATAACATGGCATACTTGCATAACATAACTTGCATATCATATGATCAACCAAACTTGCATCATTCATTTAACTTTAGAGTTTAAGTATGAAAGTAGAAAAGGGCTTACAATGCTTATGAAGACACAAAAATATGACAAAGCCCTTATGCAATCAAATAGACTCAAAATGCAAGCTCTAATAGAAAATCCCTTGAGCCAAAATGATCAAAACCCTTGCTTTATGATGTAAATATGGAAACTTGACTTGAATGCAAGCTAATGATGCTCATACAAGCTTGAAAACACTTGTATGCATGGAAAATCTCTCATAGAAATAACTTAGAATTTTATGAAGAGAGTGGAGGCCATGAGAGGAATGATTTTGCCATAGTTTAGTTACTTGAATGAATAATGATGATTTAGGGTTAGGTTAGGGGCTTATTTATAGAGATTAGGGTTAGTTTCAACCTTAGGATTAAACCCTAATTCCAATCTCAGCCCTTAAAACCGAATCTGGCCCCAAAACCCAACCAAAACCCCAAAATGGTGCACCAGGCAAAACTGCCCGGCTGAGCCAAGTCGACAGGGCCGTCGACTTGGGTCCAACCAAGTCGACTCCCAAGTCGACAGGGCTGTCGACTTGGGTGCTCTAGCGGGAATTTTCCCACCTGGCCCAATCTGACCTAATTTCCAAATTCAAACTTGAATTTGAAATCTGTTTTTACTTTGAATTTTTCTGAAAACTTCGTTGGGCCTTAATCGGGTCATACGGACTCCGATTTTCGAAAACTCGGACTCTATTTCGCGTATTTTTCCGAGATGAACGCAATGGCATAGCCCGTTTCCCTTGATTCAGATTTATAAATTAAAATCTTCCTCGATTTATATTATAACAGGTTATTGAAAATACGGGTTGTTACATTCTCCCCTCCTTAAAGGATTTCGTCCTCGAAATCTATAAGTTATGAAGAACACATCCTACCATCCAACATCCATCTACTCAAAACATCATCCACGAGCAATCATTGTCCTTACAAGATTCTAAATGTTGTATGAACATATGCAAAGGTGTGTGTATATGTACTTATCTAATGCAAATATCATCAATGCAAATTATGTTAGTGAAATGAATCCATATGTATGCAATTCCTAACATAATGTATAACTTCTACATGTGTGCACATAACATACATCCATATGCAACATCCATGTGATAACACAATAATTTTCATCCATGAATAAGCATAAACACTCATGCATATGCAATATGAGGAGTGTGTGAGCCGATCTAGTGCCTAATGTGTATAATGCATCCACGAGTAACCACTTGCAAACACTTGCAACCATTTGCAACCATCAAGCATAACATGTTTCAAACACATGTTTCATCCAAAGGGTTTCTACCTAAGGTTCTCATGACAAGATTAACACGATATAGATAGCAAAAGAAAGATATGCTACAAAGAGATCGGGAGGATAAGCAGGATATACTCCTTTCGGATTACAAGAAATCCCTTCCTAACCCAACCCCAATCCTATAAAAGCCCTAAAGGTTTAGTCAACCTAACGGACCCCTTCAAACCTTGACATGTATTACTAACCGATGAGTCATACCCCCTTATGGAGTTTACAACAGAAATGGGATCGAGAATGGGACTGAGGGGATATATGTAAAAGATAACACGCAAGTAAATTCCACAGGAAAACAAGGATCAAGAATATACTCTTAAAAAGAGATATGATGCGCGTATCTAGCCTTCAGTCTTCTAAGTCACGTTTCCTTGAGCTTAATTCCACTGTGCTTTGACCATCTTTTACCTCATAATTTCTTAGCTTCTTAACTCTTATTTCCAAATACGAGTTGGAACCCATTTCATTGTCGCCTCTCGTCTTCCTCTTTCACTTACTCTTCTTCTATCATACTTGGCTTAAACATAACTGTGACCTCATGGTTTCATGAAAGCTCTCCAAAATTCACCAGTGAATCCTGGATCTCGTTTACTTACTATAAAGTATTCCACGCAGCAGAACTTTTCTTGGAAATACCAATCCACGTTGCCAATTGCTCTTACCAACGTGATTTTCTATAACTCATGCTTGAACGAAATGAACCATCCGCCTACGAATGATAGGCCGTACTTAGATTCAGTTGCTTGCCCATGACTTCCCGTAGACTATCCCAAAACTGGCTAGTGAAGATTGAGTCATAACTATACTTTAGGGAACCTCGTGCAACCGCTTTATTTCTTGAAAGTAAACTGTCGCTAGCTATGATGCAGTCCTTTCGCTCTTTACCGGAGTAAAATGAGCACTCTTCGTGAGTCTACCTACTATGACCCACATGCTCTTATTCCCTTTTCTTGATCTAGGCAGTCCATCCACGAAATCCTTCGTGACGCTTTTCCCTCTTCCATTGCGGGGACCTCCAATGGATATAATAGCCCACCGGGCTTCTATGACTCGGCCTTTAACCTGTTGGCACAACATGCACCTTGAGACAAACTCGGCCACCTCCTCGGGTGAGGTGCATCTTCAAGAACCTTCTTTCTCTCATCGCGTCTTAGCCATCCCTTGTCATCTATAGCGAGGTGACTTACCATCTCACCTCGAATCAACTTGTCCATGATCTCGACTTACTGTGGGTCTTCTTTCTGTGAAGTCCCTACTTGATCCAGAAGGGTAGGTCTAAGCTCAAGGGACGCTAACTAACTAATTAAACTGAGATAACTTCTTACTTCAATTGTCCTCGTCGGAGCTTTTCGGTTTTGAACCGCGACCACTTTAGCAGGATCCACCACTAAGCCTTGCTTAGAAACTGTGTGCCCAAGAAATCTAACTCCTTTTCTCCAAAATGACATTTGGAGGACTTGGCTTTCAACTGATGCGCTCTAAGCGTATCCATCACCTCCTTGAGATGTCTAGCATGTTCTTCCTCGTTCTTTAAGAAAGTCAGGATATCTTCTACGAAGATTACCACAAACTTGTTCAGGAACTCCCTAGGCACCCTACTCATCAAGTCCACGAAGTAGGCGGGTGCATTAGTCAAACCGAATGGCATGACCAGCCATTCTAAGAATCCATCTGGAGTTCTGAACGCAGTTTTGCCTATACTATCCTCAGCTACTCTGAGCTGATGGAATCCAGTAGCAAGATCAGGAGAAGACAGATGTTCCTACAAGCTGATCAAACAAATCATCGATCCTTGGCAATGGTTGTCTATTCTTCTTGTTCAACTTACGATAATCAACACAAAGTCGAAGAGAACCATCTGCCTTGGTAGTAAATACTACAGGCGCTCCCCATTCAGATATACTTCATCTAATGAAGTTCTTCTCAAGCAACTCCTTGACTTGCTTTCTTAACTCTCATCTTCCGGGGCCATGTGCCTAACCGGCCACGAAACTATCTTGGCATTATCAACCAGATAAATGCGAAAATCTATCTCTCGTTTAGAGGTAACCCCCTTCACTTCACCCAAGATATCAGGATATTCTCGGACCACCCTCACCGATTACAAACTATCGATAGACGAGTTGAGGGATTCAAGATAACACAAAATGACGGGACTCGTAGGGTTACTAGAAATTTTTAGGGTATTACCGAGGCGAGTCATGAGCCTCTCAACCCTATGCTCAAAAATCAAGAATGGCTCCAAAACTGGACAATCGATCCATGCCCAAAATCAACCCATACCCCATGAAACCAAGAATATAAGCATCACACGAGAACTCTACACTCAAGATAGAGATTTTCAAATCCACGTAGATAATAGACAAATGGGCGGAAACCCCAATTGGATTTGAAACACACACGGGATCACTAACTTGACTAGTACTTAGGTGCAAACTTTCAACTAAACCAGATGAAATAAAGCTATGCGATGCACCAGAATCAAACAAAGTACAAACAGGAAAATCAGAAATGTAAACAAGACTTCCAACAGAAACACTACCTCGATCATGAGCTGAAAGAACGATGTTGAGGGGATGAACTCGCCCTCCAGATGGTCTTGCACACTGAGTCTGACCTTGCCCTTGCTTCTTCGGGCAATCTTTGCTGAAATGTCCAAACTCACCACAATGATAGCATTCACCACTCTTCCTTTTCCTCTTCTTACAATCCTTAATAAGATGCCCAACTGAACCGCAATAATGGCACTTCCTCTTGTCGTTATTGCCCTTGTTGTTTTTCCCCTTGCTGCCTTGACTCTTGTTCTTGTTCTTATTGCCTTGACTGCTCTGACCGCTTGGATCACCCTAATTTCCTTTCCACTGGGAATCAGTCTTCTTGGCTTGAGTATCATTCATCTTGATCTCCTTCTTGTCACTCCTATTCTCTTCATTGAGTAGGGCCATATTCACCAAGCTCTCGAAAGTTGCCCCCAAGGGTATATGAGTCATGGCTAAACCATGTAATGGCTCGTTTAATCCTAGAGCAAAGTATAGGGCCTTCTTCTGAGCTGTGTTAACCAAGTCTAAACCGACCCGAGCCAGTTGATTAAACTTATCTATGTATTCCCAAATAGTCATGTCCCCTTGCTTCAGTGATAGGAACCTTAGTCCAAACTTTCCCCGAAAGTCATCCCAAGTCTCAATTGGCCTAGTAGCGGTGGTGACCACCCACCAACGTGCAGCTTCTTCCTTTAGCAACCACACTGCTAATAAAACCTTCCTACGGTCATCTATATCAAAGAAGGCAAAAAGATCTTCGGTTTCTTTCAACCAATTCCTTGCCTCTACATATGTCTCGGTTCCAAAGAAATTCTTGCCACCCATTGCTTTGAAATCTTTACAAGTCTTTGCGAAGTCAGCTTGAGGATGCTGAGGGGGAGGAGGAAGAGGAACCTCAGCGACAGGAGGAGGAACATTAGCGATAGGAGGAGGAGGAACATTAACTACTGGAGGAGGAGGAGGAACATCGGCGGGGCCGGCTTCGGTCGCCCTAGCCTCCAAAAGTCTCCTATACCAAACAGGTACGTGTACTCCCTCCGGAATGGCAAAGTTATTGGCCATACTGAAAACGAAGAAAAAGATAGATTCAGAATGGAGAAAAACGAAGGAATTTTTGCTAATGGCTTTTTGGGGAATAGCCTTTAAAATAAACTAGACTTTTCTTTGGAAAATACTTTATACTTGGTTTTGAAAATAGTTTTCCAAAAGTTTTAAAAACCTTTTTGTTCCTTCTCGTAAACCATATGCTCTGATACCAAATGTAACACCCCATCTCCGCCAGGGTGTCTCTTGCAAGCACCCTGACTTTGGAGGGGCGTTTGATTCAGGTAAACATGCATAATGATATATCAAGGCAGAACAAGAACATATGTATATATGTAAACAGAGTAAATAAGATAAATAAAATAGCGGAAGATTTCAAACCATTTCAAAACAAGTCTGGTACAACATAATGTCAATTTTCCAAATAAACAAGTCTATATAAAAACAACATCACCGGAAAACTGAAATACATAAGTACTATCCCCAAAATAAGTGATAACCATAGCTAGCTTCATGTCAAGACCGTACATGAGCTAAAATCCCACAAGCAAGCGATCAGAGATCCAAGCTAAGCTCCAATATTCCCACCCTGAGAACCTGTGGGGGGGGAGGGAGGGGGGGCGGAAACGGAAGAAAAGAGGCGAAAGAAAAACAGGTCAGTCAAAAAGACTGAGTAAGCCCTACTACAATCAATGTAAACTGATAAAGTTAACTGGTATGAGAAGCAGGGATGAACATAAGGATAACAACATACTAGCATGATGATTAACTAACAAGGTAGATAAAGGTGTCATCGCATAATCAGGTTTAAGGTTTTTGCACCACAGGTGTACTAGCAAACTAACATGACTTGAATAAACAAGTATTGATCCCTTGGCCCAAGCTTTGGCCCAATAACATGAAGTGACCCTATTACGCGGTCCAACCAAACGGTCTTGTCGATCGGCTCCCTATAAGCCTAACTCGTCACGTGTTGGTGTCAATGCGGCCCAAACATAATTGTAGTCAGACTGTGCAGGGTCTCCTGTCGGGTGTATCAAGCCCTAGGGTGTCAACCCCTGGACACCATAAACATAAGTGCACAGTCTCGATCTACTGGTACCCGTGCATGTTTTCCCCGGCTTCGGACTATGTGCACGACCATAGTCCGCCCGGAACTACACCGGCGTACCACTCTGCCGTCGTTTTTGGTCACTTACCTCAAGTCCAGTAATCGTGCCCCCAGCCTAGCCTAGTCCCTAGGGTCATAATGATACAAACGTGGGATTACTGCTGGAGTGGACCCCCATTGCTAGGATTTTCTAGTGGGTTAAGTACGGTTTAACCCTCTTGCTGATCATGGATTAACTTGGTTAAGTGTAACGATGAGTTCACGACTTAACCCTGATTAATCTACCAAGCCCAAATTGGTTAAGTATTAAGTGGACCATGACTTAACCCTAATCATGAGGCATTAATTAATTTAATGTGCCTTAACCTCTCACATTAGACTTCGTTGCGGTTACTAGTTAAGCCGGTCGGTTCCGGGTAGCTTTATACCACAACTTGGTCTAACCTCGGGTTCAAAGTACAACATGACCAACTTCTCACATTGGGTCCTATTGTTTGTAGCAACTAGTTAAGCCGGTCGGTTCCGGGTAGGTTTACGCTACAAACTCAACCCAACCTCGAGTTGGTCACACTTATATTTTCTAAGTGTCATGTCCATCATGTTTCCAAAACATGTTACAAGTTTTCAAGAATTTGGGTAGACCTAACTTAATAGGTAAATTCCCAATGGGTAGACCTAACTTAATAGGTAAATTCCCAATCTTATGTTTTTATGTCTTTTAAGTTTACCCAACGCCAAACGCAATCCCATCGCTTACATATCGCAATAGCGCATAAAGGATAGAAAGAGGGAACTTGGCATAATCATGACATAAAGGTGTTGAAGCCACAAGTTTAACATGGTGGCATATGAAATGTACATATGTTCATATACTTGCATATTACATTTTTAGGCCTCAAAAGCATGCATAAAACCAAACTTAGCATATTGGTGATACATGGTGATAAATGACATGTAGAAATGGCCATAAGTTCGCATTTAGCCTCACATGCAAGTTATCATAAGGGACATGATAACTTACATGTTGCCAAAATGCAACTTTTAGCATAAAGCTTGAAGCTTTAAGCTCATAAACCCAAGATAAGCTTGCATAACATGATAACATGAGCAAAATGATCAACCCAAACTTGCATAACATAACTTGCATATCATATGGCAAACTTGCATATCATAACATGGCAAACTTGCATAACATAACATGATAAACTTGCATATCATAACATGGCAAACTTGCATAGCATAACATGGTAACTTGCATATCAAAACACGGCATACTTGCATAACATAACATGATAAACTTGCATATCATAACATGGCAAACTTGCATAGCATAACATGGTAACTTGCATATCATAACATGGCATACTTGCATAACATAACATGATAAACTTGCATATCATAACATGGCATACTTGCATAACATAACATGATAAACTTGCATATCATAACATGGCATACTTGCATAACATAACTTGCATATCATATGATCAACCAAACTTGCATCATTCATTTAACTTTAGAGTTTAAGTATGAAAGTAGAAAAGGGCTTACAATGCTTATGAAGACACAAAAATATGACAAAGCCCTTATGCAATCAAATAGACTCAAAATGCAAGCTCTAATAGAAAATCCCTTGAGCCAAAATGATCAAAACCCTTGCTTTATGATGTAAATATGGAAACTTGACTTGAATGCAAGCTAATGATGCTCATACAAGCTTGAAAACACTTGTATGCATGGAAAATTTCTCATAGAAATAACTTAGAATTTTATGAAGAGAGTGGAGGCCATGAGAGGAATGATTTTGCCATAGTTTAGTTACTTGAATGAATAATGATGATTTAGGGTCAGGTTAGGGGATTATTTATAGAGATTAGGATTAGTTTCAACCTTAGGATTAAACCCTAATTCCAATCTCAGCCCTTAAAACCGAATCTGGCCCCAAAACCCAACCAAAACCCCAAAATGGTGCACCAGGCAAAACTGCCCGGCTGAGCCAAGTCGACAGCCAAGTCGACAGGGATGTCGACTTGGGTCCAACCAAGTCGACTCCCAAGTCGGCAGGGCTGTCGACTTGGGTGCTCTGGCGGGAATTTTCCCGCCTGGCCCAATCTGACCTAATTTCCAAATTCAAACTTGAATTTGAAATCTGTTTTTACTTTGAATTTTTCTGAAAACTTAGTTGGGCCTTAATCGGGTCATACGGACTCCGATTTTCGAAAACTCGGACTCTATTTCGCGTATTTTTCCGAGACGAACGCAATGGCATAGCCCGTTTCCCTTGATTCAGATTTATAAATTAAATTCTGCCTCGATTTATGTTATAACAGGTTATTGAAAATACGGGTTGTTACAGTTAGTTTCTGATTTTCTTTACTCCTTTGTGTCTAAGAACAGTATTATTGAAGATACCGTTCACGACAACCCAAAATCACATTTTATTAATTATCGGGTTAAAGAACAAGTGTTATTTAAAACACTGTTCATGGTAAACCCAAAAATATATACCAATTCAATTCCAATTAAATATCATTGAATTGGTACACTTCATTAAATCTAAATAAAAAGATTTAATCTTTTTTCTCAACTGGGCTTAAGAACAGTGTTACTGAAGACACCATTCACGACAAACCCAAATCACATTTGATATTAAATACAAGGCTCTGAATAGAAAATATATCGGCTCATATTCAATATGAAATTCCACAACCAACAAATATCGTATTGGAAATAACGATATTAATATATCTTTCATATTCCCATAACAATATCTGTATCATCACGAAATCCAACATCGAAATATTCCGAAGACAATTTCGATTCAAATCCCTTCCAATTCAATTATTGGAAATCCTGGTTATTTTCAAAACCATTTCAAATCCAATTTATTTATTTTAAAAATAAATAGAATTATAATTCTAGTTCAAAACTAGTTCATTTCGATAAAATTCTATTTTTATCCTTTCAAATATGGATTTTTTCATCGTGATTCTTCCCAAATCATTTCTTATAATTTTACACAAATTATTAATATTTTTAATAATTTTATCAAGGCCCGTACAGTCGATTTCCAACAATGGCCATCGAACTGCACTTACACCGACCTTTTCCAAATTTGATTTGGACATAATTCCAAATCCAACCGTTAGATTTCAAATTTCTAATATTCGTTAGAAAGCTCTTTTTGATACGAATCCAACGGTTCCAGTTTTAGGAGAATCCGACGGTCGGATCTCCCGTAATATCCGTTCGAAGTCAATGGTCGAAATTCGCGAACTGCCACGGCGCAGCGTGTTCTATTCAGGCCATTATATATATATATATATATATATATATATATATATATATATATATAAATAAATATATATATATAATATATATAATATATACTTTGTCGATTTCCTTTCAAAACGTATTTTATAAATCGTTTTAATTTCGTTTTCAAAACGATTTCAACTTCTTTTTCAAATTCAAATCAAAATTGAATTTTCCCTTACAAATTCGTTTTAAATTCATTTCAAATTGATTTCAATTCAAATCAATTTTTAATTCAATTTCAGTTCGTTTTCAGTTCAATTCAATTTCTATTCGATTTCTATTCAATTTTGAATTTATTTCAAATCGATTTCTATTCAATTTCAATTCAATTCGAATTCATTTTATTTGATTTCAATTCGAATTCTATTCTATTCAATTTTAATTCGAATTCTATTCTATTGAATTTTAATTCGAATTCAATTCTATTCAATTTTAATTCGAATTCAATTCTGTTCAATTTTAATTCGAATTCAATTCTATTCAATTTAATTCGAATTTCAAATCTATTTCAATATTCATTGAAAAATGAATAAAATCGATATAAACATCATTCACGTCAAAATTGCGTCAATCTAATCAACACGGCTTTATATATTTCTATTTTCAAATATTCTATTTCAAATATTTCTTTTCCAATATTTCCATTCAAATATTTCTATTTCAAATATTTCTATTTAAATATTTTTATTCAAAACTGGAATGAGGCCCAATCAATTACCATATAATGTTAATTATATGGATTTTCTACAACACATGTATAAAATAACAACGATAAATGATCAACCATCATCCAGTGTGCATTCTAAACTGTATAAGCATCAAATATAAATATTTAACGCTTATGACAGTCTGTCAATCAATCGATCGACATACAAGTAATTATTGGGATTCGTGTATGTCATATATCATCCCAATACCCGTGTGGGATTTCAAACAATCAAATAAAGATTTTATTTGTGCAGTTGGGCGATGTGTAAAATTTATCATCCCAATCAATATCAATCAAATCAGTGTATATAAACAAATCTCCGATTAGTTTATAAATCTTTATTTTAAATACACGTTAAAAATTCTATTTTTAACTATAAAATATTTTCCACTATAAAATATTTTATTTCATTCTACATCACACAATCAAATTTCACAACATAGCAACCAAACAAACAAGTCATCCATGGTCTGTGGACGACGGGTGTCGGGTGCTACTAAACACCGTCTGCATCCTAGTATATATTTTAACTAGAAAACTAAATTAAAAGTGAGAAATTCTCACCGACTAGCTAAACCAACGCCACGACTCTTCTTATGTAGAAATCTTCGTCGTGCTCGCCTATTGTCAATTTCATTATCCGCAGCCACTACATATATAAAAGTCACATTTTTATATTGTTCTTTATATGGATTAAAATTCTATTTTTATACCGTTCTACATATAGATAAAAATTCTATTTTTTATCTTACTAGTGATATAATAAAAGTTATATTTTTATTACTCTACACGAATAAAAATCATATTTTTAATACTTTTACTTTATAAAAATCACATTTTTTTATATTATAAAAATTATATTTTTATTCTCTTCATCCTCGCTTTCATATGATTAAAAATCGTCTTTTTACTTAGTTAAAAATCTAACCTTTTTGTTTTCAAAAATCTAATCCTTTTGTTTTCAAAAATCTAAATTTTTTTTTCAAAAATCTAGTCTTTCCTATATATAAAAATCTAAACTTCTAAATAAATAAAAATATAATCTATTAATGTTATTCATATAACAAAACTGAAAATAAAGTTCAATTTAAATTTAAATCAAAAACTGAAGACAATTCTAACATCGATTTAAATGGAAAACTGAAAAGAATTAACAGTTTTGACCTTTCTTCCTTGCTGAATCGGAGGAACCCAAGGCCCACTTCACCAATCCACCTGGGCGCCGGAGTCTGGCAGTTCTGGGGTGGGCAGCGGCGGTCCACAAGCAGGGGCGGTGACCAACTGGAGGGCGGTGGAGGGGTGGAGTTGACTGGTGGAATCGACGATGTGGTGGTGGTGGTGGGGGGGGGGGTTGAACGAGGGGGCTAGCGGGCAGAGGAGGAGTACGAGGAGGGGAAGGAGGGAACGAAAGAGAATGGACTTGGGTGGGTCCCGCTGGTGGCGGCGCCAAGGCCTGGAGTGGGCGGCGGTCATCGATTAGCTAAGGTTTTTCTTTCTTTCTTTTTAATTGTTCTCTGCCGGTTTGACCAAGTGAGGGAAGAGAGAGATAAAGGGAAATGAGGGGGGGCTTTTATATAAATATATATATTTTTATTTCATTTTAATCCAAATAGTAACTTTTTATTTCGACCTCGAAACGAGACCCACCGCCTGTCTTCCATAGCTAATTACCCCCATTCCGAACACAATGGGATATATATCGTAAGCTGATTCGACTGCTTCGATCAGTTTTCATCAAAATCAACATATAACTCTATATATTGAATTTGAACGCACATTTCAGTTTACCGGGGCCACATACTAACTCGAAAAATTCCAGAAAAATATTTTCTAGCTTCGTATTGATGATACAGTCCTAACAAAACTAATTTCATCGTATTTTGAGACCGCTTGAAAAATGGTCATTTTCCAGTTGATTAAAATCAACTAAAACTGGTCAAACGCGTTTTCCTTTGCCACGCTCACATATTGATTCGAAAAATTACGAATTTTGGAATCTAGCAATAACTTGACATCACGGATCCAACAAAAGTGGTTTCATCAAAATCCGAGGTCATTTGCAAAATGGCTATTTTTAAGGGCCAGAATTCCATAGCGACTATTCTGAATTTTCAACTGGACATAACTTTTTACCCCCGCTATGAAATTTCAATTTTTCGGATTCGTTGAAAGATATCCTCAATTAGATTCAAATATTTTTGGTTTCGTTAAAATCGGTTTATTTTGAATCTTGTACATTCATTCGAACTTTGAAATCAAATTATCGAACTACCGCGCCATTTTCAATTCCTTTTATAATTATAAATAATTATTTATATTCCAATGACGACGTATATAAATATATACGTTCGAATTCTATTCAAAATAAATTTCTCGTCGATATTATTTAAAATAATTCATTTTAAATAATCAAAATTCATCAAAATTGCCAAAATAAAAAATTTAAATTGGCCCAGATTTCCGGGTTATTACATAATACATTCGGTTCACTCAAGCAAAATGAGTGACCAGTCATGTTTAGCCTGGGTTACAAGATGTTCTTGTTGAACCCGGTGTATTCCTCTCTATAGATACACTATTAGAAGGTGGTCCCATACCTTTCCTGTTGGAATCCATTACCCAATAAATGCGTGTGGTTTTTGACTATATATTATATATGTGGAACATGAGATGAAATCGTTCCACTAGATTGTTGTTTATTTGATTTAGACATTATTATAATATCAGATGAATATGGATTTTAAAAGGATTTTAAAAGTCATGGGTTATCGTAAGGTAAAAACCATCCATTGTTTATGTGTGGATCGGTCTTACGATTATTCTTTCTTTAAAAAGGATTTTAAAAGTTAAACAAATGGTTGGAGTTTTACTCACACCAGTTACATGACTGACCTAGAGTTTATTTTGTTTTGTTTTCCCAAAACTCTTGGGTGCCCAATTTTGTACGAGCAGTCAAATCGGGATTTTATAGATATACCTGGAGAGCTGGAGTAGGAGACTTTAGGATTGTTTAGCTATTGTTATTTCCGTTGTGTTGTAAGTATTGTACTTTGATAATAGTATTGTATACAGATACTGATTTTATTTCAAAGTTATGTTATATAATATATTTTATTCGTTCCGTTGTGAGATTCGTGTTACTCTGATTCTGTTATGATGTGATCTTCTTCTTCTTTTATTATAATTTTCTATCTTATCTATTTCTCACCCTCTAACTTCTTTCTATTAATGATCTGGAATGTTCGATGCCTGTATAATTGACATGGTGTTGTATGTTGATTTTCTAGGTCAAAAATTTGCGGTCGTTATAGAAGAGAATGATGATGGATGTCCTTGACACTTATGAAATAACTAAAACAGGATCATTTGTCTGCCAATGAGGCAAGCAACCTCTCTAGACACACCTCTTCATATTACTCTCTTGATTTGTGAATCGATTGCTGCACCTTGGTTGATTTGGGGGTGTTGTTCGCAGTCGGATTTAGGTGTTACGACTAGCTAGAAATTGTAAATCAACATATTCTATCTTTAACATTCCCTTATGTGTTATGTCATACTTTATCCTTATACGAGCCTAATACGATTTTCTTTTATGTTGTACCGGTAGGGTGGCCTCTGACAGCTACCAGCTAAAGGTAGAATTATGACACCGGCATAGACTATGTGTATATAAAATGTGTTACTAGAGATATGGGTAATGCTTTAATGCAATTTTCAGCATTATACTTTACTAATGGATATTATATATAAATATAACATATCTACTATATATAAATACTTTAACAGATCCATAAGAGATAAAAATCGTATTTACGCTAGAGCTCGCCTCTTCCTTCGAAGCTTAAGGTTACCATAAATGACCATGAAACTTGCGTAGATGTGTCGTATATGTGGAAACCAGATATTTGTACTTCTTGTAAGTCCTTTGGACATACCAAAAAAATTTCTAGTGCCTTCAGATGCTATTCCTTCCATGAAGATCTTGCTTCCTTGGCTGCCTGCCAGAAGTTGGATTCCCAAAGCCAAGCCAGTTGTTGTTTCCCCGACCAAGCAAGTTGTCGTTTTCTGTATACCGATGATGAGCCCTTCTGTTCGTGAGATTGTGGCTTCCTTCTTTTTTCGGGTTTCAGAACAATCCTCAGTGATTCATTCCTTTTTTGACATGTAGTTCCATATAGAGCATCGTGTTTTGTTCCGCTTTGTTTATAAGGATGGTGATGAACATCGTATGTTATACTATCTGGATTTGGATGATGAGGTCTATGTCGTTATTGATGGGCCTTTGAAAGAATGCAATCGGGGAGTTCTAGATGATGATACATGGGATAGATCCTTCATATACTCTAGTTAGTCAATGTTCTATGTGTTAGGTCTTGCCTCCTTGTTTTCGGCTTTTGTTGCTTAGGCAGATCCTTTGTTTAATGCAGCTTGCTCCTCTACCGAGGAATGAGCTTGCTATTTGCGAGCATGTTACCCCCCCTCTAGGAAGTTATTTACCTTGTTTTGTTGTATTATGTTGCACATATGTATTTTGCGAGCATGTTTCTCATCATTTTTAAATAGCTATGGGATCAAATGTTGAGCCAAGGGCATATACAAATTACAAAGTCAATGATTTTGACAATTCAGAAAAAATAGCAATAACATTTTATATTTTGAAATCTCCTACTAACTGCACCAAATTTTTTATAACTATAATAACAAGAAAATTAAAAAATGTTGCAAAGAACAGTTACGGATCACCCATTCCTTTACCATACCAATTATATTTTAGTGAAAACTAAGTGAAATAAAAAAAATTAACGGAAAATGATAAGTATGTATCCTTCAATTTTCATGAGTTCTTCATGTTACTAGACATATGGAATTGAATTAATTCTAGAGATTCTCCATTAAGATTTGTAGATTAAATGGAAATAATCACATGTAGATTTATATACCGACAGTAAATACGAAAGAAAGAGACGAAATATGAGTAATATGCACCATGAATTATAAATTCGAGAAATATTTTTGAGCAGCTAGACTCAATTTTCAAAAGATAAATGCCAGATATCACCTTCTAGTGTAAAATTTAATAGAGGAGGCAAGGGTAATCCATTTGTAAATCGAGTATTATGATCTCTTAACACGTCAAAGAAGGTATACACACACGATTTAAGCTGTATATTAAAGAAAAAGAGATAAACTTCATGAGTATGCAAATGCTGGAATAGCTCAGTTGGTTAGAGCGTGTGGCTGTTAACCACAAGGTCGGAGGTTCAAGCCCTCCTTCTAGCGAATTAAACATCTATTTTTTGACCTTTGATTCAACTCATACAGACTTATAATTTATTATTTATACCCATGGGTCATTTAATTTGTATATGGACTTTCTTTTAAAGCATTTTATAAATTCATATTATTTCCATATAAAATTATTTTCAAATTCTTAACAATTTAAATTCAACTATTTTATACTAAAATAATTTTGATCCAAAAGGTTACATATCTAAAACTATTTTCAACTATTATATAGATTGTAGTGCAAACCCGTGCTACACACACGGGATTCACCCTATAATTTTCTTAATTGTACAATTTTAGATTTTTTGGTTATATTAAGGTGAAATAATAAGTTCATCGAATGTAATATTTTGATTAAATTTTTCTTGAATAATATTGATAGAAATTTTATGCTAAATCTAACTACATAATCATGAAGCACATAAAATACATTTATGTTCAAGCCCTCCTTCTAGTGAATTAAACATTTATTTTTTGACCCTTGATGAAACTCATACAAACTTATAATTTATTATTTATACCCGTGGGTAGCCCTCCTTCTAGCGAATTAAACATCTATTTTTTGACCTTTGATTCAACTCATACAGACTTATAATTTATTATTTATACCCATGGGTCATTTAATTTGTATATGGACTTTCTTTTAAAGCATTTTATAAATTCATATTATTTCCATATAAAATTATTTTCAAATTCTTAACAATTTAAATTCAACTATTTTATACTAAAATAATTTTGATCCAAAAGGTTACATATCTAAAACTATTTTCAACTATTATATAGATTGTAGTGCAAACCCGTGCTACACACACGGGATTCACCCTATAATTTTCTTAATTGTACAATTTTAGATTTTTTGGTTATATTAAGGTGAAATAATAAGTTCATCGAATGTAATATTTTGATTAAATTTTTCTTGAATAATATTGATAGAAATTTTATGCTAAATCTAACTACATAATCATGAAGCACATAAAATACATTTATGTTCAAGCCCTCCTTCTAGTGAATTAAACATTTATTTTTTGACCCTTGATGAAACTCATACAAACTTATAATTTATTATTTATACCCGTGGGTCATTTAATTTGTATATGGACTTTCTTTTAAAGCATTTTATAAATTCATATTATTTCCAGAAAAAATTATTTTCAAATTCTTAACTATTTAAATTCAACTATTTTGTACTAAAATAATTTTAATCCAAAAGTATACATATCTAAAACTATTTTCAACTATTATACAGGTTGTAGTGCAAACCCGTGCTACACACACGGGATTCACCATATAATTTTCTTAATTGTACAATTTTAGATTTTTTGGTTATATGAAGGTGAAATAATAAGTTCATAGAATGTAATATTTTGATTAAATTTTTCTTAAATAATATTGATAGAAATTTGATGTTAATTCTAATTGCATAATCATGAAGAACATAAAATACAATTGATACTTAAAGAACATGATGGTTTTATACAACAAATAACATAAACAGTCAGTTATTCATATTTGTTAGTCGTTAAACTACTAAATATGCCTATTTTTTTATTTTCTAGTGTAAGCTTCAAAGCATTAGGTAAATCTGTCCTATATTTATCTTATAAATGTAAATATGTACCCAATATAGTTTGATCACAGTGTTCCAAAATCTAGAATAGAGACTTTTTGCTCGTAGCGAGATAAGTTGCAAGTTTAGTTCAGTTAAATAACAATCGAACTTTGACGTAACCTTTTCAATTTTTAAATACTAACTAAATTTAGGAAAAATACTATAAAAATTTGAAACATAATATTTTCAATACCTATAGCGTAATATACATGAAATATTACATATATGCATTATGTAGACAATATTTTGGAATAACAAAATAATGTTACTATTTACTTCAATTGTTCAAGCGAAGCTAACAACTGAGTCAATATGACAAAAACATAAGCTAAAGATACATAACAAAAATACTAAAACTATATTTCCAGATAACACAACATTTTTTTACATGATGATATATTGAGAATAAATTAAAATTAAATGAGCAAAAAAAACACAATAAAAACAAACTTATGAAAACAGCTTATTTTTTGCAGAGTAAATTAATCGTGGATGACTATATTTTGTAGTAAATAAAGTATTTTGTAACATATACAATTTTTTATGCAAGTAGATACAAACAATAAAATAAAAGTATTAGTGATATGTAGCATAAAAATGATTTAGAAAAAAATTGGAGTGGCCAAAGTTATTTCATTTTATTATAAATCAAAACCTATAAAAAAAGGTATCCTTTACTATAAAATATTCCATTTCTTATAAGAAAAGGAAGTTAAAACTTAAATTCTAATTATATCCATTAAAAATCTTAATTATGTTCTTGCAAAATCTTCATAATAATTTATTTAGAAAATATATGTCCAATGTCTTCCCTTAACAAATAGACTTTACATAGTATCTAACTCTACATTTGAAAGGTATTATGTGTAACAACCCGAAAATCTGGGCCAGTTTAAAATTTTTATTTTGGCAATTTTAGCGAATTTTGATTATTTAAAATGAATTATTTTAAATAATATCGACGAGAAAAATGTTTTGAATATATTTAGGACGTTTATATTATATACGTCATCGTTAGAATATAAATATTTATATATAATTATAAATAGAATTGAAAATGGCGTGGTAGTTCGATAATTCGATTTCAAACTTCAATTGAATGTACCGGGTGCAAAACAATCCGGATTTTAGTGAAACCAAAAACATTAGAATCTAATTGATAATATCTTTCCAACGAATCCGAAAAATCGAAATTTCATAACGGGAATCAAAAGATATGTCCAGTTGAAAATTCTGAATAGTCGCTATGGAATTCAGGCCCTTAAAAAAGGAAATTTTGCAAATGACCTCGGAATTCGACGAAACCAGTTTTGTTGGATCTGTAGTGTCAAATTATTTCTAGGTTTCAAATTTCATAATTTTCCGAATCAATATGTGAGCGTGGCAAAGGAAAACGCATTTGACCAGTTTAAGTTGATTTTAATCGACTGGAAATTGGCCATTTTTCATACGGTCTCAGAATTCGACGAAACTAGTTTTGTTAGGACCGTATCGTCAATACGAAGCTAGAAAATATTTTTTCGAGAATTTTTAGAGTTAGTATGTAACCCCAGTAATTTAAAATGTACGTTTAAAATTCAATATAATGATTTAAATGCAAATTTAACGGAAACTGATTGTAACAGCCGAATCAGCTTGCGTGGCATATCCTATTGTGTTCGGAATGGGGGTATTTAGCTAGGGGCGATAGTCGTTGGGTTTGAATTGGAGTTAGAAATCATATAAGGGTAATTTTTGAATTAAATAATAATAAAAATTAGTTTAAAGGGCCCTTAGCCACTCAAAACCCTAGTCAAACGTTAATGCATGGTCAACTCTCGTTCTACCCGCCTCCAGAGAAAAACCGACGATCCTAACCACTCAAAACTTCGCCCTCATCTTTCTTTGAATCTACTCAATAATTTCAGAAATTACAAAAACAAAAATCACGAGCATCACGTGCTCTTTAGGTTGATACGACTCTGATCATCTCTAGAGTCGGATTGTGTTCGAATTTTGGGCTGTAACTCTTGTCGTTCGCCAGCGTTTTTAAGGGCGAGGGGGGATTCGAGTTCGCCAGTATTCTGGCCATCGGGAGGCGGAGCATCGACAGTTAGCGTGGCGTGCTTTGATTGGATTCGGCGAAGTCTGGTGGCCGCAGTTTGAAGCCCTAGCTGATGGTGTTGGGTTCGAATATACTGGAGCGGGTTTCCAGTTGAAACGAAGATGGGGTGCAGGGTAATTTACAATGAGTTTCTCTTTAGTATATACATTATTTTTAACATCTAAGTAAATAGGAAAATTCCAGTTTTAAAAATATATATATTGGTTTGAAAAATAAAAATAGTTTTCGTTCTTGAAAAATAGAAATAGTGATTTTAAAATATAAAATAGAATATGATTCTTATATATTGAATATAAAATAGAATGTGATTTTTATATATTGAACATCGAAGTAAAAATGTGATTTTTATATATTGAACATAGAAGTAAAAATGTGATTTTTATATATTGAACATAGAAGTAAAAATGTGATTTTTATATATTGAACATCGAAGTAAAAATGTGATTTTTACATATGTAGTGGCTACGGGCAAAGAAAGTGATATCGACGAGAACAATGAAGATTTCTATCAATGAAGTGCCGTGGAGTGGATAGCTATCTGTGAGAATTTCTCAACTTTCAATTTCTTTTTCTAGTTATATATATATATACTAGGATGCAGACGGTGCTTAGTAGCACCTGACACCCGTCATCCACAGACCATGGATGGCTTGTTTGTTAAATTGTTTGGTTGTGTAGTTGGTTAAATTATTTGGTTTGAATTGAATGGTTTGGTGAATTTGATTGATGTGTGAATGGCGTGGGCCTTCACTGGACCGGGGATAAGGCTAGGCTGTAACACCCTGAATTTTCTATTAACACTAAAGTTGCTAAAATATTAATAAGTGTGTAAGAGGGGGGATGTATCTAATATGAATATAAAAGTGTGTAAGAGAGGGGATGTATCTAATATGAATATAATAATATTAATAAGTGTGTAAGAGAGGGGATGTATCTAATATGAATATAAAAATATTAATAAGTGTGTAAGAGAGGGGATGTATCTAATATGTATATAAAAACAATAATAAGTGTGTAAAAGGGGGGGATGTATCTAATGTGTACATTGTAGAATATATATATATATATATATATATATATATATATATATATATTGCTGAGTGTTTGCTGAGTCACTTCTGACTCATTGCTGAGTCAACAAGATAAACCCCATCTTGTCTGGACGGCTGCGGTTATTTCTAGGTTAAATCTAATGGCCTAAACGCATTCTAAAATCTATAAATAAGTGGGTAGACCCTAGACCTAAATCACTTGTAAAATTAGAGAAGCTACCGTCATGCTGCTACCATGGAGTTCAGCATAGCCGTCACAAACTAAGAAGAGGAAGCCTAATCATCTACAACTAAATCTACACAAATCAAATCAAAAGATCTCTCTTTCTCTAATTCTTTTCTTTTGTTGGTGAGTATGATGATTCTCACAAGACTATTACAAACTAATTTGACTCAGTTATGAATGGATCACAAGAAAGTGACGTGATTTGTAATTGTAAATTCTATATATTGTGGATCTCTTATTATGTTATTATGTTGTCGTATGATGTAAATTATATATGCTATGTCATGCTATGTTGTAAATTCTCTTATGCTATGTCGTGCTATGTTGAGAATCATGTCAAGCTATGTTATACTATCATACTATGCCATGTTATAAATCATGCTATATTATGTTGTAAAATCATGATGTTGTTGGAACATGCTTAAAGTTATGTTTTTTTTTAATTTAAATGGATATTGTTTATGGGAATTTGCCTATTAGGTTAGGTGCACCCATAAACTTGAAACTATAATTAAATAAAACTTGAATATGGGAATTTGCCTATTGAGTTAGGTGTACCCATATAAAACCATGTTGTTAAAAAAATTAGATGATGTTGATTCACACATGTTCATATGTAAGTTTATGAAAATTGATTGAGATTATATTAGGTGAATTTTGAACAAGTTGACACCTTTAGGTCCATGACATGTATAATCTATGCAAGTTGGACATATGCAAGTTTCACCCCTTATTATGATTCATTTGGTCACATATACATGTTGTTATTATGATAATCTCTTTTATGCTATGAGTTAGGCTATTCGAGTCTAACATATATTTTGCGAATAAACGTTCAAACGTGGGGTAGGGGTAATATTAGGAATTAATAAATTGGGTGCAATTTTGTAAGATTTTGCATGCCATGAATGGATGTCCATAATTGAGTCAATTATGGACATTGTCAAAAATTGGAGGTAATTAATAATTCAAGTAGGGAATTATTAAAATTGGGGGAAAGTGGATTATTATTAATAATCAATGCTTAGGACACGAAGTTGGACCCGTTTGTGATGTAAACCTGCCCGGACCCGCACGGCAAATCTAGTAGTCACAAATGTCGGCCCAATGTGAGAGGTCCTAGGCCCAAACTAAAGCATAACAGTTGTAAAGACACGAGGTTAGACTCTTTTATGGTGTAAGACTGCCCGGACCCGCCCGGCAAATCCAGCTGCCATAAATGCCAGTCTAATGTGAGAGGTCTTTATGAGGTTATGGCCTTAATGAACTAAGAAATACTTAACCAGATAATCATGTAAGGTGGGACATGGGGGTTAAGTAGGTGCCTTGGGGTGGCATGAGGAATCTGGTGGTTGCCTTTAGAGGCATTTGAAATATGATTAGACTTAACCAAACACACATGTAAATGAACATGACTAAGTGGGTTAAGTGGGATGGACTAATGGGGACAAGCTTAGGTGGAATGCTTGTGGTAAATAGTGGGGGCCCATTTCAACCAGTATCCCAAAACGTATCTTTGTGGGCTCGACCCAAGTCGAGGACGGGACACGCATACTGGGTTTGACTATAAGAGGCCAAAACAGGGAGCGGTGGCAACGCAAGTCCAACGGGTTTCATATGCGTGTGTGGACCCGGGCAGGTAGGTAAGACGTTGTTGCATCGTGTAGGTATAAGCCGTGCATGTCCGTTGTATCAGGTTGCCACTTTAGGTGAGTGATACACCCCACTGTGGGGCCAGCACGGGTATCTACGAGTTAGGGAGCCGATCGAATAATGGGAAGTAGGGTACACCTAGTGGAGATAGGGGCAGGCGACACCTATGTAGTCAGCTAGGGGTACGTAAAGCCATTGGGAAAGTTTCTAAGTGAAGCTAAGTGGGATGAATCTTTAGGGTGACTGGTATGGTGCAGTATAGTGTTTATCCTTTAGTATTTAGGAGCGCCTATAACGTTGCCTTTAGCGATTGTCTATGTCCTTAATCTGCTCTTCATAGACATTTTCTTGTTTTCCAGCTTATGCCTTAGTCCAGTTATTTTGGTAATAGTATTGTAGAATTATCATATTCACCAGACTTTATGTCTGACCCCCTCTTTTCCATCCTTTTTCTCCCTTCAGGTCCGTAGGTTGGGCCAAGTTCTAGTGGAGTCTAGTTGGATCGCTTATCTACTGGAAAGCTTGGACTGTTGAAGTAAAGTCCAGCTTGTTATCTTTCTTTTTAATGGCTATTCATGTAATGGGATTATGTACTTGTTTTATCAAGATAGATATTGTACTTGACATTGAATATGGTGTTATGATGTAATCAAACATGTTTTGACTTCTGCTACAATGAAATAAAGTTTTTGAATTTCCAAGTACTATTTTATATCTGTCTTGTTGTAATTTTACTGTTCTATATTCACTTAAAACCTCCATGGAAGTTAATGCATTCCCTTTGTGAGTGACATTAATGGACGTGGGGTGTTACACGTGGTATCAGAGCATAAGGTTACCAGAACAGATAATTTTTTTTTTTTTAGAAAAATATTTTTTTTTCTAAAGTATTTTTGGAAGAAGTGCTTTCAAAAAAAAAAAAAACATGTTATTTAAAGAGAGTTTTTATGAAAAACATAATCCCAAATAGCCACATCCTTATCTTTATCTTTCGAATTCTCCATTTTGAATCTTTCCTTTTTCGTTTCAGCATGGCTGAAGATCTTAATCTCCCGGAAGGTGTGACGATTCCAGGGTGGTTTAGGAGATACTTGGAGGCTAGGGCCACCACTGCAGGCCCAGCGGATACTCCTCCACCCCTAGTTGCACCCATTCCTCCTCCTCCTCCTCCTCGTGTTGACACTTTTGCAAAGACGTGCAAGGAATTCAAGGCTATGGGAGGAAAAACTTTTCAAGGGACTGAGACGTTTGTGGAGGCCAGAGATTGGCTTAAGGAGACTGAGGAATTGTTGGATATCTTTGAAGTGGAAGATGGGAGGAAAGTCCGTTTAGCTGCTTGGTTAATGAAGGGAGAGGCCTCATTTTGGTGGGAGGTCACTAACGGGGAACGTCCAGTTGATTCATGGGCGGATTTCAGACGAAGGTTTGAGGCAAAGTTTCTTTCAAGGGCCGAGGAGGACTTAAATATGGAAAAATTCCTGGCACTAAAGCAAGGGAGCTCATCAGTAAAGGAATATGTCAATAAATTTAATCAGTTAGCAAGGTTTGGCTTGGAGTTGTGAACACGCCAGAGAAGAAAGCTTTGAGGTTCGTTAGAGGCTTGAATGAACCGTTGCAAGGGTTGGCTATGACCCACATCCCTATGGGAGCCACCTTTGAAAAGCTAGTAGAAATGGCACTTATGCATGAGGATAAGGCAGTTGAAAAGAAAGGGGATCAGAAGAAACCCCAACAGCAAAATAAGAAGGGTGGTAAAAACAATAATGGCAAAGGGAAGAAGAAATGCTTCAATTGTGGGACGCCTGGCCATCTCAGCAAAGATTGTAGAAAGAAAAAGAAGACTGGTTGTTTTCATTGTGGAGATGCGGGACATTTAGTAAAGGACTGTCCAAAGAAGGGGCAGAGGGCAGGGTCTACCTCGGGAGGACAGGTGCAGGCTCTTATGGCACCAGGGCAGGCAAGGGGGCAAGTTCAGGCTATTGCGGCCCCACCGCTGCAAGAAAGAGGTAGAACAATTTCTGTTGAAAGCTTAGTTTTTCTGTTTGATCATCCTGTCCGTACCTTATTCGATTCTGGCGCATCTCATTCGTTTATCTCTGCATCATTAGTTGAATCACTGCACTTGAACACCAGTTTAGTAGAAGATCCCTTGGTCGTTTCAAATCCAATTGGGGGTTCGGCTCATTTGACCATGATATGTTTGGATTTGAAAACCTCTATACTTAGCGTTGAATTTAGATGTGATGCTTATGTATTGGGCTTCACGGGCTATGGGCTAATTTTAGGAATGGATTGGTTGTCTAGAAATAGGGCCATTCTTGATTGTGAAAGGAGAGTAGTTAGGCTTGTGACTCGCCTTGGTAATGCTCTCGACATCTTTTGTAATCCCATAAATTCCGTTATGCTAAGTTATCTTGAATCGCTTGACGCGTCTGTAGAGAACCTGCGATCGGTAGAAGTGGTCCGGGAATATCCGGATGTGTTTGAGGAGGTGAAGGGCTTACCTCCAAAGCGGGAGATAGACTTTCGAATTTATCTTGTGGATAATGCTAAACCCGTATCTTTGCCAGTGCGCCACATGGCTCCTCGTGAAAGGAGGGAACTCAATAAGCAAGTAAAGGAGTTGCTTGAGAAGGGGTTCATAAGACGTAGTATATCGGAGTGGGGTGCTCCAATAGTTTTTGCCACAAAGGCGGATGGGTCTCTTAGACTTTGTATGGACTATAGAGAACTAAACAAGCTTACTAAAAAGAACCGACACCCACTGCCGAGGATTGACGATCTCTTTGATCAGTTAGTTGGCGCCTCAGTGTTTTCGCAGTTGGACTTAGCCACTGGCTTTCATCAACTGAGAGTGGATGAGGATAGTATAGATAAGACTGCTTTTAGGACTCCTGACGGATTCTATGAATGGCTAGTGATGCCCTTTGGTTTGACAAACGCCCCTGCATATTTTGTTGATTTGATGAGTAGGGTGTTTAGGGAATACCTTAACAAATTCGTGGTAGTCTTTGTGGATGACATCTTAGTCTTTTCTAAGAATAAGGAAGAGCACTCCCTACATCTTAGGGAAGTGTTGGAAACCCTTCGAGCGCATAACCTTAAGGCAAAATTTTCTAAGTGTCACTTCTGGAGGAAGGAAGTACGGTTCTTAGGGCACGTGGTTTCCAAAGAAGGGATAGCAGTGGATCCCGCAAAGGTGGTGGCCATCCAAGATTGGAAGGTCCCTAAAAATGCAACCGAAGTAAGAAGTTTCTTGGGGTTGGCTGGCTATTGTAGGAAGTTTATCAAAGACTTCGCAAAAATATCAGCTCCATTAACACGGTTAACGAAGAAGAACCTGGTTTTTACGTGGGACAAAGATTGCGATGATGCGTTCCAACGTTTAAAGAGAGCCTTAACTTCAGCCCCAGTCTTAGTGCTGCCAGACGGGAATAAACCGTTTACCATCTATACTGATGCTTGTGGGACGGGACTTGGCGCGGTCCTCATGCAAGAGGGAAGAGTAATAGCCTATGGTGGAAGGCAGTTGAGGGTTCATGAAAAGAATTACCCCACACATGACTTAGAGCTAGCCGCAATTGTTTTCGCGCTTAAGTCTTGGCGTCACTATCTTCTTGGTGAGAAATTCGAACTGTTCACTGACCACAAATCATTAAAATACTTATTCTCTCAGAAGGATTTGAATTTAAGGCAGCAACGGTGGATGGAATTCTTAGCCTCCTACGATTTTGAAATAGCATATACCCCGGGCAAGGGTAACGTGGTGGCAGACGCCTTAAGTAGGAAAAGGTTGTCCTTGAGTCCGTTGTTTGTTGAACGACAAAGCTTAGAATTCATCTCTATGTTTGACTTTAGACCCTCCGTTGACTTAGTACCCGGTCTGTTAGCATCCTTGGAGGTTAGACCTACACTTCTAGGACGGGTTGGTGAGGCACAGCGAGACGACCCACAGTTGGTTGAGATAGTAGAAAAGCTCAAAGGGGGGGAGTCATCAAGCCATCTTCGTAGGTATACCCTAGACGATAAGGGTTGGTTACGAAGGGATAATAGGCTTTGTGTACCACAAGACGAAGACTTAAGGAAGGCCATTCTTGATGATGCTCATCGCTCAAAAATGACCATTCATCCCGGCGGGGATAAGATGTACAAAGATATGAAGCGGGTTTTCTTTTGGGACGGTGTGAAAAAGGATGTGGCCGAGTACGTCGCTAGATGCTTGGTGTGCCAACGAGTTAAAGCAGAACAAAAGAAACCCGGTGGGTTGCTTCACCCATTAGAAGTTCCACCATGGAAATGGGAAAGCATCTCAATGGATTTTGTGGATGGATTACCAAGATCAAGGAAGGGTAACACGGGGATTTGGGTTATAGTAGATAGACTTACTAAAAGCGCCCATTTTATTCCCGTGAAAAGTAAGAGGACTGCTCCGTGGTTGGCTTCTGTATACATTAAGTAGATAGTTCGTTTGCACGGTATTCCTTTTAGTATAGTAAGCGACCGTGACCCCATCTTTACTAGCGAATTTTGGAAGAGTTTACAAGAGGCGGTAGGGACTCAGCTATGTTTGAGCACCGCATATCATCCTCGGACAGACGGCCAGACCGAGAGGGTGAATCGCATTCTAGAGGATCTTTTAAGGCTTTGTATCCTAGACTTTGGGGGTACATGGGAAGAACACCTTCCGTTAGTAGAATTCGCATATAACAATAGCTTTCAGTCTAGTATTGGCATGGCACCTTTCGAAGCTCTTTATGGAAGGCCTTGCCGTTCGCCTACATGTTGGTGGGAATCTACCGATAAAATCCTACTTGGGCCCGATATGGTTAGGGAAACCTCGGAGAAGATTGAGTTGATTCGAAGGAGGATGAAAGCAGCACAAGATAGGCAAAAATCGTATGCTGATAAGAGGAGGACAGATCTTGAGTTTGACATTGGGGACATGGTTTTTATCAAAGTATCTCCGTTACAGAATGTTGTTCGCTTTGGGTCCGTGGGGAAATTAGCACCAAGGTTTGTAGGGCCGTTTCCTGTAAAAGACAGGATTGGGAAGATGGCATATAGGGTGGAGTTGCATGAGAAACTTAGTGGAGTACACGACGTATTCCATGTATCACATTTAAGGAAGTGTTTGCACAAGACCGCGGAGGTGGTAGAGCCGAGCTTGCTTAAAGAGGTGGAAATAGAGCGTGATGCAACAATTAAACGAGCTCCTACATGCATTCTTGGGTCGGAGATCAAAAAGTTGAGGAATCGAGAGGTCAGACTGGTTAAAGTGCAATGGGGAGATGATGAGAGCAACGCAACTTGGGAGACAGAAGAGAAGATGCGTTCGTTGTACCCTTTTCTTTTTGAGGGTCTGTCTTTTAATTTCTCCTTTATTGCTTAGCTTATCTTATCTTATCTTTAGTATGTCCTCTCATTAGTATCTTTGACCTTTAGTTAGGATAATCCTATGGTTGAAACATGTGTTTGAGACATGTTATATATGATGGATGCAAAATGGATGCAAGTGTTTGCTAGTGGTTGCTCGTGGATGCATATATACACACACTTTAGGCACTAGATCGGCTCAGTCACTATATATTGCATATTGCATATATATATGGATGTATTTAGTAAAATGAATGAACGATGGTTGTATTATCATGTGGATGCTGCATTCAGATGATGGTTGTGCACGCATATAGAAGTATTATGTAGCATTAAGAATCTTTTGCATACATAATGGATGCATGGCACGATCATAGTTGCATTAAGGAGGTCAACTGAATCAGTGGACCGCCTGATTTTGCATTAGATACGGACATATACACACACTGTGCATTTAAACATGAAAGCATTAGAAGTCTGTAAGGACAATGGATGCCTGTGTATGATGGATGAGTAGATGGACGTTTGGATGGTAGGATATACATTCTTCCAGACTTAAAGATTTCGGGGACGAAATCCTAAAAGGAGGGGAGAATGTAACACCCCGAATTTTCTATTAACACTAAAGTTGCTAAAATATTAATAAGTGTGTAAGAGGGGGGATGTATCTAATATGAATATAAAAGTGTGTAAGAGAGGGGATGTATCTAATATGAATATAAAAATATTAATAAGTGTGTAAGAGTGGGGATGTATCTAATATGTATATAAAAACAATAATAAGTGTGTAAAAGGGGGGATGTATCTAATGTGTACATTGTAGAATATATATATATATATATATATATATATATATATATATATATTGCTGAGTGTTTGCTGAGTCACTTCTGACTCATTGCTGAGTCAACAAGATAAACCCCATCTTGTCTGGACGGCTGCGGTTATTTCTAGGTTAAATCTAATGGCCTAAACGCATTCTAAAATCTATAAATAAGTGGGTAGACCCTAGACCTAAATCACTTGTAAAATTAGAGAAGCTACCGTCATGCTGCTGCCATGGAGTTCAGCATAGCCGTCACAAACTAAGAAGAGGAAGCCTAATCATCTACAACTAAATCTACACAAATCAAATCAAAAGATCTCTCTTTCTCTAATTCTTTTCTTTTGTTGGTGAGTATGATGATTCTCACAAGACTATTACAAACTAATTTGACTCAGTTATGAATGGATCACAAGAAAGTGACGTGATTTGTAATTGTAAATTCTATATATTGTGGATCTCTTATTATGTTATTATGTTGTCGTATGATGTAAATTATATATGCTATGTCATGCTATGTTGTAAATTCTCTTATGCTATGTCGTGCTATGTTGAGAATCATGTCAAGCTATGTTATACTATCATACTATGCCATGTTATAAATCATGCTATATTATGTTGTAAAATCATGATGTTGTTGGAACATGCTTAAAGTTATGTTTTTTTTTAATTTAAATGGATCTTGTTTATGGGAATTTGCCTATTAGGTTAGGTGCACCCATAAACTTGAAACTATAATTAAATAAAACTTGAATACGGGAATTTGCCTATTGAGTTAGGTGTACCCATATAAAACCATGTTGTTAAAAAAATTAGATGATGTTGATTCACACATGTTCATATGTAAGTTTATGAAAATTGATTGAGATTATATTAGGTGAATTTTGAACAAGTTGACACCTTTACCATGACATGTATAATCTATGCAAGTTGGACATATGCAAGTTTCACCCCTTATTATGATTCATTTGGTCACATATACATGTTGTTATTATGATAATCTCTTTTATGCTATGAGTTAGGCTATTCGAGTCTAACATATATTTTGCGAATAAACGTTCAAACGTGGGGTAGGGGTAATATTAGGAATTAATAAATTGGGTGCAATTTTGTAAGATTTTGCATACCATGAATAGATGTCCATAATTGAGTCAATTATGGACATTGTTAAAAATTGGAGGTAATTAATAATTCAAGTAGGGAATTATTAAAATTGGGGGAAAGTGGATTATTATTAATAATCAATGCTTAGGACACGAGGTTGGACCCGTTTGTGATGTAAACCTGCCCGGACCCGCCCGGCAAATCCAGTAGTCACAAATGTCGGCCCAATGTGAGAGGTCCTAGGCCCAAACTAAAGCATAACAGTTGTAAAGACATGAGGTTAGACTCTTTTATGGTGTAAGACTGCCCGGACCCGCCCGGCAAATCCAGCTGCCATAAATGCCAGTCTAATGTGAGAGGTCTTTATGAGGTTATGGCCTTAATGAACTAAGAAATACTTAACCAGATAATCATGTAAGGTGGGACATGGGGGTTAAGTAGGTGCCTTGGGTGGCATGAGGAATCTGGTGGTTGCCTTTAGAGGCATTTGAAATACGATTAGACTTAACCAAACACACATGTAAATGAACATGACTAAGTGGGTTAAGTGGGATGGACTAATGGGGACAAGCTTAGGTGGAATGCTTGTGGTAAATAGTGGGGGCCCATTTCAACCAGTATCCCAAAACGTATCTTTGTGGGCTCGACCCAAGTCGAGGACGGGACACGCATACTGGGTTTGACTATAAGAGGCCAAAACAGGGAGCGGTGGCAACGCAAGTCCAACGGGTTTCATATGCGTGTGTGGACCCGGGCTGGTAGGTAAGACGTTGTTGCATCGTGTAGGTATAAGCCGTGCATGTCCGTTGTATCAGGTTGCCACTTTAGGGGAGTGATACAACCCACTGTGGGGCCAGCACGGGTATCTACGAGTTAGGGAGCCGATCGAATAATGGGAAGTAGGGTACACCTAGTGGAGATAGGGGCAGGCGGCACCTATGTAGTCAGCTAGGGGTACGTAAAGCCATTGGGAAGGTTTCTAAGTGAAGCTAAGTGGGATGAATCTTTAGGGTGACTGGTGTGGTGCAGTATAGTGTTTATCCTTTAGTATTTAGGAGCGCCTATAACGTTGCCTTTAGCGATTGTCTATGTCCTTAATCTGCTCTTCATAGACATTTTCTTGTTTTCCAGCTTATGCCTTAGTCCAGTTATTTTGGTAATAGTATTGTGGAATTATCATATTCACCAGACTTTATGTCTGACCCCCTCTTTTCCATCCTTTTTCTCCCTTCAGGTCCGCCGGTTGGGCCAAGTTCTAGTGGAGTCTAGTTGGATCGCTTATCTACTGGAAAGCTTGGACTGTTGAAGTAAAGTCCAGCTTGTTATCTTTCTTTTTAATAGCTATTCATGTAATGGGATTATGTACTTGTTTTATCAAGATAGATATTGTACTTGACATTGAATATGGTGTTATGATGTAATCAAACATGTTTTGACTTCTGCTACAATGAAATAAAGTTTTTGAATTTCCAAGTACTATTTTATATCTGTCTTGTTGTAATTTTACTGTTCTATATTCACTTAAAACCTCCATGGAAGTTAATGCATTCCCTTTGTGAGTGACATTAATGGACGTGGGGTGTTACATAGGCCTTGTCCCGTTTCTAGTATCGTGCCGTTATGTCGCCGAAATTTTCTAAAATATGTTAGAAAAATAAAAATATCATTTTATTGAATAAATGAACTGAATAGAAATTCATATGTTGAAATAAAAATGTTTTTATCGTTAAAAATATAATTTTTAACGTGAAGTGAATAAAATAAAATATTCATTTACAAACCGAACGGTTTGTTTATGTACACCTATTTGAAGGACATTGATTGGGTCGATAAATTTTACACATTGCCCAACTGCACAACTAAAATCTGTGTTTGATTGTTTGAAACCCCACTCGGGTGTTGGGATGAAATTTGAAGTTCACTCATCCTGATTGGTTAAATATGTCGATCGATCGATTGACAGGCTGTTATAAGCGTTAGATATCTATATTTGATTCTTATACAGTGTAGTGCACTTTGGTTGATGGTTGATTATTTTTCAATGCTATTATATGTGTGTAATGTATGAAAATCCATATAATTAACTTTATATGGTGATTGATTGGGCCTCATTCCAATTTGAAAAATAAAGAATATTATAAAATAAAGGTTCATGTGTTGACAGTACTCATCCATTGAGATTGGTCATGTGTTGAACGAAATATTTTAGTAATAAAATTTACATCTTTATCATTATAAAATAAAGGTTCATGTGTTGACAGTACTCATCCATTGAGATTGGTCATGTGTTGAACGAAATATTTTAGTAATAAAATTTACATCTTTATCAATATAAAATAAAGGTTCATGTGTTAACAGTACTCATCCATTGAGATTGGTCATGTGTTGAACGAAATATTTTAGTAATAGAAATATTTGAAATAGAATATTTGAAAATAGAAATATGTGAAGCCGTGTTGATTAGATTGACGCCATTTTGACGTGAACGATATTTATATCGATTTTATTCATTTTGAAATGAATTGAATTAAAAACGATTTCGAAATGAATTGAATTAAAAACGATTTCGAAATGAATTGAATTGAAAACGATTTCGAAATGAATTGAATTGAAAACGATTTCGAAATGAATTGAATTAAAAACGATTTCGAAATGAATTGAATTAAAAACGATTTCGAAATGAATTGAATTGAAAACGATTTCGAAATGAATTGAATTAAAAACGATTTCGAAATGAATTGAATATATAACGATTTCGAAATGAATTGAATTGAAAACGATTTCGAAATGAATTGAATTGAAAACGATTTCGAAATGAATTGAATTGAAAACGATTTCGAAATGAATTGAATTGAAAACGATTTCGAAATGAATTGAATAGAAAACAAATGTGATTTCAATTGAATATATAACGAATTTGATTCGAATAGAAAACCAATTTGAATTGAATCGAATAGAAAACCAATTTGAATTGAATCGAATAGAAAACCAATTTGAATTGAATCGAATAGAAAACCAATTTGAATTGAATCGAATAGAAAACCAATTTGAATTGAATCGAATAGAAAACGACTTTGGAATTGAATTAAATTGAAAACGAATTCAAATTGAATTGAAAGCGAATTGAAATGAATTCAAATTGAATTGAAATTTGAATTGAATAGAAATGAATTTTAAAACGAATTTATAAAGAAGAATTCAATTTTGCTTTGGATTGAAATGGAAGTTGAAATTGTTTTTGAAACGAATTTAAAAACTATTTATATAATTCGTTTTAAATAGAAATCGACGAAGTATATATTATATATATTATATATAATATAATGGCCTGAATAGATCGCGCCGCGCCGCGGCAGTTCGTGAATTTCGACCATTTATTTCAAACGAACATTACGGGAGATCCGACCGTCGGATTCTCCTAAAACCGGAACCATTGGGTTCGTATCGAAAAGAGCTTTCTAACAAATATTAGAAATTAGAAATCTAACGGTTGGATTTGGAATTATGTCCAAATCAAATTTGAAAAAGGTCGCTATAAGTGCAGTTCGATGGCCATTGATGGAAATCGACTGTACGGGCCTTGATAAAAATTATTAGAAATAGTAATAATTTGTGTAAAATCATAAGAAATGATTTGTGAAGATTTGGGATGAAAAACTCCATATTTGAAAAGATAAAAATAGACTTTTATCGAAATGAACTAGTTTTGAACTAGGATTATAATTCTATTTATTTTTAAATAAATAAATTGAATTTGAAAAGGGTTTTAAAAATAACCAAAATTTCCAATGATCGCATTGGAGTGGATTTGAATCGAAATTGTCTTCGGAATATTTCGATGTTGGAATTCGTGATTATACAGATGATGTTATGGAAATTTGAAAGATATATATTTATATCGTTATTTCCAATACGGCATTTGTTAGTCGTAGAATTTGATATTGAATATAAGCCGATATATTTTCTATTCAGAGCCTTATATTGAATATCAAATGTGATTTGGGTTTGTCGTGAATGGTGTCTTCACTAACACTGTTCTTGAACCCAGTTGAGAAAAGATTAAATCTTTTTATTTAGATTTAATGAAGTGTACCAATTAAATAATATTTAATTGGAATTGAATTGATATTGATTTTTGGGTTTATCGTGAACAGTGTTTTAAATAACACTTGTTCTTTAACACGATGATTAATGGAATGTGATTTTGGGTTTATCGTGAACCGTGTTTTAAATGACACTGATTCTTTAACCCAGTCGAAGATTAAAACTAAGTGGAGTTTTAATGAATCTTTAATTAGATTGAAATGATCGAAAATGGAGTATCACCAGTTTTGCTCCAGGCGATAGTTAAATCTTTAATTAGATTTGAACGTGAAATGGTAATTGAATTTACCGATAACACTGTGGTGTTAGATATGAAGTATTACCAGTTTTACTTCATGGGATGAATAGGTTGGGATTGGGGAATTAAAATAAATGATTACTTCGGTAAGGTTCGCTAATCCCGACTAGTTTGAATTGAGATTCAAAAATAGAATAAAGAATAAATTCAAGGAATTTATCTTGGATAAAATTAATGGGAACCTTTCCCTATAGATGTGAAATTTAGAAACTAACTGTCGGTTAGCCAAGCAGAATGGTTTTCTGGATATTGATCTGATGTTGGTTTCGGCCTTCGGGGTTAATATTTGGGAAATTATTCTCTTGATTAATTTACGGTTAGTGACTGATGAATTGGAATGAGGCGTATGTTGTGTTTGTGTAACACTTATTTAAAATATACGCGAGTTATTCGGAAAGACCGGGTTTATCCCATTCTGAATAACTGATACGACGATAAGTCGAAGATGAAGACGGTGGTCGAAGACCGGAAGTCTTCACGTTGTTTGGGCGATTACTGATGATCTTGATTGGGCTGTACACCCAAGAAGATGGAAACAGTTGGTGGTCGTCCAGACGTACCTGGAGATGGATGGATATGCGAGGAAAGTGCCTCCGGTTTCGTTCAGACCCAGAACGGACTTGTAAACGGACTGTGTGTCTGACATTGGATTTTAGTCCGTGTGTTTGATCTCTATTAAATATATATATGTTTGGCGGCGGAGAATTTATTCTCTTGCTTAACGCCCTTCTCTGAGACGTACGAGCTCAGGGGTTATATATTGATGGATATCAATCGCATGGAGTGAATTGCCTGTGTGGCATGCTAAGATGCAAATGATCAAGGCTTCTGTTGAAAAGCAAAGTCTTGTGGTTGATGATCGAAGCACGGCCTTTGTGGCGTAGCTTTGTGTAACGTTGATTCGCGAGTTTCACACCTGGTATGAACCAAAAACGGGAGACTGACCTCAGGGAGGGCCTACGTTTCCTCCTAGCTAAAAGTGGCGTCAGTGGTTTTACACGCCCTGACGAGTTTGACTTATGTGGTTGTTGTTGTTGCGAGGCGCCTCGGATTGATCGGTCGTTCTCGAACCGATGGAGTCATTTAGTTGGCTCGCTTACGCCCCAAAGGGCGGCGAAACGTAGTGCTCAGGTATAATAATCCACATCGGTGGACCGGCCCTGTCGCTCCAAGGCTTGCCTGCGCGCTTGCCTGAGACTCGGGCTAGGCAGTCTCGAATCAGTGAGGATCTTGCCCCTAGCCTCGGTTCATACCATAAATGATAACCCAACTTCCAATACGACATTGCGGTTTTGATTGTAAACCTATATATGGCGACATAGTGGGATGGGGCGCTCATGCCGCCTATGATTGATACTTATGATTTGAAGTTGTTCTATACACTATGCACTTATAATAGTATCAAACGATTTGTTTTAACCGTATCAAGCATTCTTTGGCTGTTATAAGGGAAAACCCTATCCTCAGCTGCGTTGCATTGTGTGATGGGACCTGGGTCTTATAACAGCTTCATTTTTCTTTATTTAGCATTGCGCTGTTTGTTTTATGCACTGGTATTCTTGGGAGGAAACCCGTTCTGTGTTATACGGCGTGGTCCCTTGATTTACCTAACTTTAAAAATAAAGAATAATAACTGTTTTTAGTTCTCACACCAGTCACATGACTGACATGGAGTTTATTGTTTTAACCTAAACTCTGGGTGCCCCTATTTTTGACATGGGCAGCTAGTAGTTTTGGTTTTGCAGATTTATATTCACAGGATCCTGGTTTACAGCTGGAACGATATCCGGAAAGCTTTGTATCCGTATATCTCTTCTAGTTGTGTATTGTATTATTTTCCGCTGCGATGTATTTAAATGTAATTTAAATCTCTGATATTTCAGTGTAATATTCTTTTATACTCTGTATATTCTTGTAATCTGATGCATTGTTGTAATATACAATGAAATGTTCTTCTGTATGTGTTCTGTTGTGGCTTGTTCTCGAACTATCCGACGCTTTTCTTTACGGGGAAGTTACGGGTTTTCACAGTTGGTATCAGAGCTTTGGTTTACAAAGCTTAGAGAACAAGACACATTAGAACCATACGAAAGAATTCATCAGATATTGGATTAGTAATATCCAACGGGAATGGCTCGTTAGAGATGGGATCAGTAGCATCCTAGAACGAGTGTGAAGGGTATATTTTTCAAATGAAAACAATTTTGGTTTTGAAAATTTAAATCAACTATTCGTATTTGATTATTTATTTATATTGATTTTGGACAATTCAGTATATAAAGAATTTGCATATACGCCTTGCAAACGTATATTCAAAGTTTTAATATACTGGATAGATATAGATTCACACTCTAGTCGCCCGAAGGTGATTCTGATGATTGTAGCTACATCATCAGAATTAGTGTTCGAGAGTCGAAGGTGTGATATTTATATATTTCCAATTGACTGGTGTGAGAACCAAAATTAGATAGGGCCTATTGTTGTGATTTGGCATCAAAAATCTGATTTTTGACTATATATCAAAAGTATGAATTTGAAACTCTAATTCACTAATTGATTGATGTTTGTGTTGAATGTTGATTTGTTTGATAATTTTGAACCATTAGCCTAATTGAAACAAATATTGAATTGTATCGAAATTTGGTCGCATTTGCTTGCATATACATAAACTTATATTGAACAGGTCATAGCAAGGAGGCTAGAGCCGAAGAATAAAATTTGTTTGCCTGACAAATAGGTACATGTTTACTACATAATTTACTGTTTTGTTTGGGTGATGATGATTTTATGAGCCTATTGGTTAGCCGCTTGGCTTTTTCTTTTTCTTTTTGAGATCTGAAGGACCGGGGAAGCTACTTGAGATTTCCCGATGCTCCCATTGCAGGGGAGGTTATGGCGAAATTTTTCGAAAATTTAGGGTGTTAGCCAAATTTTTGAAATTTTTGGAAATTCTCAGAAACTGAAAAGTTGGAGAATGAAAGCTAGATCGAGTGTAGAGCTTATTAATCAAACCACTTTCGACTTTGTTCCTTTTCGGGGACGAAAAGTTTTAAGTGGGGGAGATTGTAACAACCCGAAAATCTGGGCCAGTTTAAAATTTTTATTTTGGCAATTTTAGCGAATTTTGATTATTTAAAATGAATTATTTTAAATAATATCGACGAGAAAAATGTTTTGAATATATTTAGGACGTTTATATTATATACGTCATCGTTAGAATATAAATATTTATATATAATTATAAATAGAATTGAAAATGGCGCGGTAGTTCGATAATTCGATTTCAAACTTCAATTGAATGTACCGGGTGCAAAACAATCCGGATTTTAGTGAAACCAAAAACATTAGAATCTAATTGATAATATCTTTCCAACGAATCTGAAAAATCGAAATTTCATAACGGGAATCAAAAGATATATCCAGTTGAAAATTCTGAATAGTCGCTATGGAATTCAGGCCCTTAAAAAAGGAAATTTTGCAAATGACCTCGGATTTCGACGAAACTAGTTTTGTTGGATCCGCAGTGTCAAATTATTGCTAGGTTTCAAATTTCATAATTTTCCGAATCAATATGTGAGCGTGGAAAAGGAAAACGCGTTTGACCAGTTTCAGTAGATTTTAACCGACTGGAAATTGGCCATTTTTCATACGGTCTCAGAATTCGACGAAACTAGTTTTGTTAGGACCGTATCTTCAATACGAAGCTAGAAAATATTTTTTCGAGAATTTTTAGAGTTAGTATGTAACCCCAGTAATTTAAAATGTACGTTTAAAATTCAATATAATGACTTAAATGCAAATTTAACGGAAACTAATTGTTACAGCCGAATCAGCTTGCGTGGCATATCCCATTGTGTTCGGAATGGGGGTATTTAGCTAGGGGCGATAGTCGTTGGGTTTGAATTGGAGTTAGAAATCATATAAGGGTAATTTTTGAATTAAATAATAATAAAAATTAGTTTAAAGGCCCCGACACTCCTAGCTCAGTTGGTTAGAGGTGGGCGAATTGGGATGAGACATAGGTCTCAGGTTCGAGGGCCACCTCTGCCAATTTCTAGGGGTGACTACCTAGGTAGTGTGAAGGCGTTGAAAAATCGGGGTATATCACTACCCGTGGGGTTTACTAAGACCGACAAGCAATGGCTTGAGTGAAGTCTTAGGTTCCACACGTAAATCAAAAAAAAAATAGTTTAAAGGGCCCTTAGCCACTCAAAACCCTAGTCAAACGTTAATGCATGGTCAACTCTCGTTCTACCCGCCTCCAGAGAAAAACCGACGATCCTAACCACTCCAAACTTCGCCCTCATCTTTCTTTGAATCTACTCAATAATTTCAGAAATTACAAAAACAAAAATCACGAGCATCACGAGCTCTTTAGGTTGATACGACTCTGATCATCTCTAGAGTCGGATTGTGTTCGAATTTTGGGCTGTAACTCTTGTCGTTCGCCAGCGTTTTTAAGGGCGAGGGGGGATTCGAGTTTGCCAGTATTCTGGCCATCGGGAGGCGGAGCATCGACGGTTAGCGTGGCGTGCTTTGATTGGATTCTGGCGAAGTCTGGTGGCCGCAGTTTGAAGCCCTAGCTGATGGTGTTGGGTTCGAATATACTGGAGCGGGTTTCCAGTTGAAACGAAGATGGGGTGCAGGGTAATTTACAATGAGTTTCTCTTTAGTATATACATTATTTTTAACATCTAAGTAAATAGGAAAATTCCAGTTTTAAAAATATATATATTGGTTTGAAAAATAAAAATAGTTTTCGTTCTTGAAAAATAGAAATAGTGATTTTAAAATATAAAATAGAATATGATTCTTATATATTGAATATAAAATAGAATGTGATTTTTATATATTGAACATCGAAGTAAAAATGTGATTTTTATATATTGAACATAGAAGTAAAAATGTGATTTTTATATATTGAACATAGAAGTAAAAATGTGATTTTTATATATTGAACATCGAAGTAAAAATGTGATTTTCACATATGTAGTGGCTACGGGCAAAGAAAGTGATATCGACGAGAACAATGAAGATTTCTATCAATGAAGTGCCGTGGAGTGGATAGCTATCTGTGAGAATTTCTCACATTTCAATTTCTTTTTCTAGTTATATATATATATACTAGGATGTAGACGGTGCTTAGTAGCACCTGACACCCGTCATCCACAGACCATGGATGGCTTGTTTGTTAAATTGTTTGGTTGTGTAGTTGGTTAAATTATTTGGTTTGAATTGAATGGTTTGGTGAATTTGATTGATGTGTGAATGGCGTGGGCCTTCACTGGACCGGGGATAAGGCTAGGCCTTGTCCCGTTTCTAGTATCGTGCCGTTATGCCGTCGAAATTTTCTAAAATATGTTAGAAAAATAAAAATATCACTTTATTGAATAAATGAACTGAATAGAAATTCATATGTTGAAATAAAAATGTTTTTATCGTTAAAAATATAATTTTTAACGTGAAGTGAATAAAATAAAATATTCATTTACAAGCCGAACGGTTTGTTTATGTACACCTATTTGAAGGACATTGATTGGGTCGATAAATTTTACACATCGCCCAACTGCACAACTAAAATCTGTGTTTGATTGTTTGAAACCCCACACGGGTGTTGGGATGAAATTTGAAGTTCACTCATCCTGATTGGTTAAATATGTCGATCGATCGATTGACAGGCTGTTATAAGCGTTAGATATCTATATTTGATGCTTATACAGTGTAGTGCACTTTGGTTGACGGTTGATTATTTTTCAATGCTATTATATGTGTGTAATGTATGAAAATCCATATAATTAACTTTATATGGTGATTGATTGGGCCTCATTCCAATTTGAAAAATAAAGAATATTATAAAATAAAGGTTCATGTGTTGACAGTACTCATCCATTGAGATTGGTCATGTGTTGAACGAAATATTTTAGTAATAAAATTTACATCTTTATCATTATAAAATAAAGGTTCATGTGTTGACAGTACTCATCCACTGAGATTGGTCATGTGTTGAACGAAATATTTTAGTAATAAAATTTACATCTTTATCAATATAAAATAAAGGTTCATGTGTTGACAGTACTCATCCATTGAGATTGGTCATGTGTTGAACGAAATATTTTAGTAATAGAAATATTTGAAATAGAATATTTGAAAATAGAAATATGTGAAGCCGTGTTGATTAGATTGACGCCATTTTGACGTGAACGATATTTATATCGATTTTATTCATTTTGAAATGAATTGAATTAAAAACGATTTCGAAATGAATTGAATTAAAAACGATTTCGAAATGAATTGAATTGAAAATGATTTCGAAATGAATTGAATTGAAAACGATTTCGAAATGAATTGAATTAAAAACGATTTCGAAATGAATTGAATTAAAAACGATTTCGAAATGAATTGAATTGAAAACGATTTCGAAATGAATTGAATTAAAAACGATTTCGAAATGAATTAAATATATAACGATTTCGAAATGAATTGAATATATAACAATTTCGAAATGAATTGAATTGAAAACGATTTCGAAATGAATTGAATTGAAAACGATTTCGAAATGAATTGAATAGAAAACAAATGTGATTTCAATTGAATATATAACGAATTTGATTCGAATAGAAAACCAATTTGAATTGAATCGAATAGAAAACCAATTTGAATTGAATCGAATAGAAAACCAATTTGAATTGAATCGAATAGAAAACCAATTTGAATTGAATCGAATAGAAAACCAATTTGAATTGAATCGAATAGAAAACGACTTTGGAATTGAATTAAATTGAAAACGAATTCAAATTGAATTGAAAGCGAATTGAAATGAATTCAAATTGAATTGAAATTTGAATTGAATAGAAATGAATTTTAAAACGAATTTATAAAGAAGAATTCAATTTTGCTTTGGATTGAAATGGAAGTTGAAATTGTTTTAGAAACGAATTTAAAAACTATTTATATAATTCGTTTTAAATAGAAATCGACGAAGTATATATTATATATATTATATATATAATATAATGGCCTGAATAGAATGCGCCGCGCCGCGGCAGTTCGTGAATTTCGACCATTTATTTCAAACGAACATTACGGGAGATCCGACCGTCGGATTTTCCTAAAACCGGAACCGTTGGGTTCGTATCGAAAAGAGATTTCTAACAAATATTAGAAATTAGAAATCTAATGGTTGGATTTGGAATTATGTCCAAATCAAATTTGAAAAAGGTCGCTATAAGTGCAGTTCGATGGCCATTGATGGAAATCGACTGTACGGGCCTTGATAAAATTATTAAAAATAGTAATAATTTGTGTAAAATCATAAGAAATGATTTGTGAAGATTTGGGATGAAAAACTCCATACTTGAAAAGATAAAAATAGACTTTTATCGAAATGAACTAGTTTTGAACTAGGATTATAATTCTATTTATTTTTAAATAAATAAATTGAATTTGAAAAGGGTTTTAAAAATAACCAACATTTCCAATGATCGCATTGGAGTGGATTTGAATCGAAATTGTCTTCGGAATATTTCGATGTTGGAATTCGTGATTATACAGAAGTTGTTATGGAAATTTGAAAGATATATATTTATATCGTTACTTCCAATACGGCATTTGTTAGTCGTAGAATTTGATATTGAATATAAGCCGATATATTTTCTATTCAGAGCCTTATATTGAATATCAAATGTGATTTGGGTTTGTCGTGAATGGTGTCTTCACTAACACTGTTCTTGAACCCAGTTGAGAAAAGATTAAATCTTTTTATTTAGATTTAATGAAGTGTACCAATTAAATAATATTTAATTGGAATTGAATTGATATTGATTTTTGGGTTTATCGTGAACAGTGTTTTAAATAACACTTGTTCTTTAACCCGATAATTAATGGAATGTGATTTTGGGTTTATCGTGAACCGTGTTTTAAATGACACTGATTCTTTAACCCTGTCGAAGATTAAAACTAAGTGGAGTTTTAATGAATCTTTAATTAGATTGAAATGATCGAAAATGGAGTATCACCAGTTTTGCTCCAGGCGATAGTTAAATCTTTAATTAGATTTGAACGTGAAATGGTAATTGAATTTACCGATAACACTGTGGTGTTAGATATGAAGTATTACCAGTTTTACTTCATGGGATGAATAGGTTGGGATTGGGGAATTAAAATAAATGATTACTTCGGTAAGGTTTGCTAATCCCGACTAGTTTGAATTGAGATTCAAAAATAGAATAAAGAATAAATTCAAGGAATTTATCTTGGATAAAATTAATGGGAACCTTTCCCTATAGATGTGAAATTTAGAAACTAACTGTCGGTTAGCCAAGCAGAATGGTTTTCTGGATATTGATCTGATGTTGGTTTCGGCCTTCGGGGTTAATATTTGGGAAATTATTCTCTTGATTAATTTACGGTTAGTGACTGATGAATTGGAATGAGGCGTATGTTGTGTTTGTGTAACACTTATTTAAAATATACCCGAGTTATTCGGAAAGACCGGGTTTATCCCATTCTGAATAACTGATACGACGATAAGTCGAAGATGAAGACGGTGGTCGAAGACCGGAAGTCTTCACGTTGTTTGGGCGATTACTGATGATCTTGATTAGGTTGTACACCCAAGAAGACGGAAACAGTTGGTGGTCGTCCAGACGTACCTGGAGATGGATGGATATGCGAGGAAAGTGCCTCCGGTTTCGTTCAGACCCAGAACGGACTTGTAAATGGACTGTGTGTCTGACATTGGATTTTAGTCCGTGTGTTTCATCTCTATTAAATATATATCTGTTTGGCGGCGTAGAATTTATTCTCAAGCTTAACGCCCTTCTCTGAGACGTACGAGCTCAGGGGTTATATATTGATGGATATCAATCGCATGGAGTGAATTGCCTGTGTGGCATGCTAAGATGTAAATGATCAAGGCTTCTATTGAAAAGCAAAGTCTTGTGGTTGATGATCGAAGCACGGCCTTTGTGGCGTAGCTTTGTGTAACGTTGATTCGCGAGTTTCACACCCGGTATGAACCAAAAACGGGAGACAGACCTCAGGGAGGGCCTACGTTTCCTCCTAGCTAAAAGTGGCGTCAGTGGTTTTACACGCCCTGACGAGTTTGACTTATGTGGTTATTGCTGTTGCGAGGCGCCTCGGATTGATCGGTCGTTCTCGAACCAATGGAGTCATTTAGTTGGCTCGCTTACGCCCCAAAGGGCGGCGAAACGTAGTGCTCAGGTATAATAATCCACATCGGTGGACCGGCCCTGTCGCTCCAAGGCTTGCCTGCGCGCTTGCCTGAGACTCGGGCTAGGCAGTCTCGAATCAATGAGGATCTTGCCCCTAGCCTCGGTTCATACCATAAATGATAACCCAACTTCCAATACGACATTGCGGTTTTGATTGTAAACCTATATATGGCGACATAGTGGGATGGGGCGCTCATGCCGCCTATGATTGATACTTATGATTTGAAGTTGTTCTATATACTATGCACTTATAATAGTATCAAACGATTTGTTTTAACCGTATCAAGCATTCTTTGGCTGTTATAAGGGAAAACCCTATCCTCGGCTGCGTTGCATTGTGTGATGGGACCTGGGTCTTATAACAGCTTCATTTTTGTTTATTTAGCATTGCGCTGTTTGTTTTATGCACTGGTATTCTTGGGAGGAAACCCGTTCCGTGTTATACGGCGTGGTCCCTTGATTTACCTAACTTTAAAAATAAAGAATAATAACTGTTTTTAGTTCTCACACCAGTCACATGACTGACCTGGAGTTTATTGTTTTAACCTAAACTCTGGGTGCCCCTATTTTTGACACGGGCAGCTAGTAGTTTTGGTTTTGCAGATTTATATTCACAGGATCCTGGTTTACAGCTGGAAAGATATCCGGAAAGCTTTGTATCTGTATATCTCTTCTAGTTGTGTATTGTATTATTTTCCGCTGCGATGTATTTAAATGTAATTTAAATCTCTGATATTTCTGTGTAATATTCTTTTATACTCTGTATATTCTTGTAATCTGATGCATTGTTGTAATATACAATGAAATGTTCTTCTGTATGTGTTCTGTTGTGGCTTGTTCTCGAACTATCCGACGCTTTCCTTTACGGGGAAGTTACGGGTTTTCACATTATGATTCTAATTTTATTTTTATTTATTAATTCATCCCTCTTACCTTGTATTTTTTCGTAAGTAGACACCGTTAAAATTTATACTACACTTGATATTGTGGTTCCAAACTTTGATTATAATTTTCCCGTGAAGACCCATTTGGAAAACAGATATGAATTTTGTTTTGAGTACCAACTCAACATCGGTATTTCTAGTTGTAATATTTTATATTCATTCATTTAAACACACACACTGTAACGACCCGGATTTTGAGCGACTTTGGTTATCGACATAAGCTCGATGTCGATAACCAAAACATCGAAAAAATCCTGGTAATTTGTGAAAGAAATTAGAGGGTGAGGAAAGATAAGATAGAAACTTAGAATAGAAGAAGAAGAAGAACACAACATCAGAGTAACGCGAATCTCACAGCGGAACGAATAACATATATTATATATAACATAACTTGAAATATACATCTGTACTTGAATATACATCAATATCAAAGTACATCACTTACAACACAGCGGAAATAACTATAGCTATATGATCCTGAAGCCTCCTGCTCTAAGCTCTTCCAGTATATCTGTAAATTCCCGACTACTTGACTGCCCGTACAAATTTAGGCACCCAAGAGTTTAGGGAAAACAACAAAGTAAGCGAGAACCCCCTATCATGCGACACATGCCCCAAGCACGCAACATGGACTGGTATGAGTAAACAGTTTAAAAACAGTTCGAACAAGTAAACGATATCTCATAAGACCACGCCGCATAACGGAACGGGTTTTTCCCTTATGAGAATCCAAAATATCTTTATATCAAAAACCTTTTGATATTATAATAATGTCTATCAACCACAGTATATATATAATCATTGTGACGGCCGGGAATTTCGCTCGATCTGAATCAGTCGTTAAACCGATCTAGACTGTTCGAAACCCCTGATCGTTGGAGAACAGGACAAATCAGAACACAAACAGAAGAACATTTCATTGTTATTACAACAATTCCATCAGATACAAGAATATGCAGAGTATAAATGAATAAATTACATTCGATAAATATCAGAGATTACAATAAATTACATAGCGGCGGAAAATAATACAAAGCACAACTGAAGGTGATATACGGATACAGAGCTTTCCGGATATCATTCCAGCTGTAAACCAGGATCCTGTGAATATAAATCTGCAAAACCAAAACTACTAGCTGCCCGTGCGAAAAATAGGGGCACCCAGAGTTTAGGTTAAAACAATAAACTCCAGGTCAGTCATGAGACTGGTGTGATAACTAAAACAGTTATAAATCTTTATTTTTAATGTTCGGTAAATCAAGGGACCACGCCGTATAACACGGAACGGGTTTCCTCCCAAGAATACCAGTGCATAAAACAAACAGCGCATGGCTAAATAAAGAAAAATGAAGCTGTTATAAGACCCAGGTCCTATCACACAATGCAAACGCAAGCCGGGGGATAGGGTTTTCTCTTATAACAGCCAAAGAATGCTTGATACGTTTAAAACAAATCATTTGATACTATAATAAGTGTATAGTGTCAAAACATTTCAATCATAAATATCAATCATAGGCGGCATAGCTACCATCTACTATGTCGCCATACTAGTTCTACAATTAAAACCGAATTACACGTATTGGAAATTGGATTTCCGTCATGAGTCGAGGCAAGAGGCAAGCTCCTCTCCGCGTTCGAGACACTCTAGCAAATGCCTCAGGGTTACGCACTCTGGGCAACCCCGGATCTTCAGGGCCGGTCCTCACTTACGTTAGAGGATTAATTATGCCTGAACACACGTTTCCCGGTCCTTACAGACCTATAATCGAGGCGCCTCGCATTCCAACAACCACATAGGTGAAAAGTATATAAATGTCAGGGCTGGTAAGTCACTGACACCACCAAAGCTAGAAAGAAACGTCGTGCTCTCCCTGCAGTCACTATCCCGTTTTTAACTCATACCGAGGTGTGAGGCTCGCGAATTCACGTTATACACAAAGCTGCCACGTAGGCGTGCTTTGATCATCAACCACAAGACTTTGCTTTTCAACAGAAGCCTTGATCCTTGCAACTCAGCATGCCACACAGGCAATCCATGCCGTGCGATTGATATCTATCGATATATAACCTCTAAGCTCGTACATCTCAGAGAAGGGCGTTAAGCAAGAGAATAAATTCTCCGCCGCCAAACAGATATATATTTAACAGAAATCAATCAACACCGAATAAAATCCAATGTCAGATACACAATCCATTTACAAGTCCGTTCTGGGTCTGAACGAAACCGGAGGCACTTTCCTCGCATATCCATCCATCTCCAGGTACATCTGGACGACCACCAACTATTTCCATCCTCTTGGGTGTACAGCCCAATCAGGATCGTCAGTAATTACCCAAACGATGTGAAGACTTCTGGTCTTCGACCACCGTCTTCATCTTTGACTTATCGTCGAATCGGTTGTTCAGAATGGGTATAAACCCGGCCTTTCCGAACAACCCGCGTATATTAAAAACAAATGTAACACAAACACAACATACGCCTCATTCCAATTCATTAGTCACTAACCGCAAATTAGCAAGAGAACAATTTCCCAAACATTAACCCCGAAGGCCGAAACCAACATCAGATCAATACCCAGGAAACCATTCTTCTTAGCCAACCTACAACTAGTTTCTAAATTCCACGTTCTTAGGGAAAGGTTCCAATTAATTTTATCCAAGATAAATTCTTTAAAATTTATCCTGTAATCTTCCTTTGGATGTCATTTAAAACCAAATTATGGTTTTTCCAACTAGTCGAGATTAGCGAACGACACCGAAGTAATTATTTATTTTATTTCCCAATCCCAACCTATTCATCCCATGAAGCAAAACTGGTAATACTCCATATCTAACACCGTGGTGTTATCGGTAAAATTAATTACCATTTCACGTTCAAATCTAATTAATGATTTAACTATCGCTTTGGAGCAAAACTGGCGATACTCCATTCTCGCTCATTTCTAAATTTGATAATTTAGATTATAGATTCACATTTCAATCTAATTGCAGATTCGTTAGAACTCCTTTTACTGGGTTAAAGAAATAGGTGTTATTTAAAACACAGTTCACGACAAACCCAAATCACATTCTATTTGTTATCGGGTTAAAGAACTAGTGTTATTTAAAACACCGTTCACGATAAACCCATTTCAAATTCAATCAAATATATTAGAAATTCCGATTATTTAAAACCCCTTTTTAAATCTAATTTATTTATTTAAAAACAAATCGGGTTTTAAATTTAGTTCAAACTAGTTCATTTTGATAAAAATTCATTTTTATCTTTTCAAATATGGGGTTTTTCATCCCAAATTTTCTCAAATCATTTCTTATGATTTTACACAAATTATTGATATTTTTAATAATTTTATTAAGGCCCGTACACTCGATTTCCATCAACGGCCATCGAACTGCACTTACAACGACCTTTTTCAAATTTGATTTGGACGTATCTCCAAATCCAACCGTTAGATTTTGGATTTCTAATATTCGTTAGAAAGTTCTTTTCGATACGAACCCAACGGTTCCGGTTTTAGGAGAATCCGACGGTCGGATCTCCCGTAATGTCAGTTTGAAACAACTGGTCGAAATTCACGAACTGCCGCGGCGCGGCGCGTTCTATTCAGGCCATTATATTATATATGTAATATATATAATATATATTTCGTTGATTACTAATTAAAACGAATTATATGAATAGTTTTGAATTCGTTTCAAAAACAATTTCAACTTCCATTTCAATTCAAAGCAAAATTGAATTCTTCTTTATAAATTCGTTTTAAAATTCATTTCTATTCAGTTCAAATTTCAATTCAATTTGAATTCATTTTTAATTCAATTCAATTTCAAAGTCATTTTCTATTCGATTCAATTCAAAATGGTTTTCTATTCGATTCAATTCAAATTGGTTTTCTATTCGATTCAATTCAAATTGGTTTTCTATTCGATTCAATTCAAATTGGTTTTCTATTCGATTCAATTCAAATTGGTTTTCTATTCGAATCAAATTCGTTATATATTCAATTGAAATCAAATTCGTTTTCTATTCAATGCATTTCGAAATCGTTATATATTCAATTCATTTCGAAATCATTATATATTCAATTCATTTCGAAATGAATAAAATCGATATAAATATCGTTCACGTCAAAATGGCGTCAATCTAATCAACACGGCTTCGCATATTTCTATTTTCAAATAATCTATTTCAAATATTTCTATTTGTCAACACACGACTAATCTCAATGAATGAGTACCGTCCACGTGTGACTATTTTTGTTAAATTATTTCGTTCAACACTTGACTAATCTCAACGGATGAGTACAGTCAACACATGAACCTTTATTTTATATTGATAAAGATGTAAATTTTATTATAAAAATATTTCGTTCAACACATGACTAATCTCACGGATGAGTACAGTCAACACATGAACCTTTATTTTATATTGATAAAGATGTAAATTTTATTATAAAAATATTTCGTTCAACACATGACTAATCTCACGGATGAGTACTGTCAACTCATGAACCTTTATTTTATATTGATAAAGATGTAAATTTTATTATAAAAATATTTCGTTCAACACATGACTAACCTCACGGATGAGTACAGTCAACACATGAACCTTTATTTTATATTGATAAAGATGTAAATTTTATTATAAAAATATTTCGTTCAACACATGACCAATCTCAATGGATGAGTACTGTCAACACATGAACCTTTATTTTGTAATATTCTTTATTTTTCAAATTGGAATGAGGCCCAATCAATTACCATATAAAGTTAATTATATGGATTTTCATACAACACATGTATAATAGCATTGAAAAATAATCAACCATCAACCAAAGTGCACTACACTGTATAAGCATCAAATATAGACATCTAACGCTTATAACAGCCTGTCAATCAATCGATCGACATATTTAATCAATCAGGATGAGTGAACTTCAAATTTCATCCCAACACCCGTGTGGGGTTTCAAACAATCAAACACAGATTTTATTTGTGCAGTTGGGCGATGTGTAAAATTTATCGACCCAATCAATGTCCTTCAAATAGGTGTACATAAACAAACCGTCTGGTTTGTAAATGAATATTTATTTATTTACATTCACGTTAAAAATTATATTTCTAACGACAAAATATTTTATTCCAACATATGAATCTCTATTCAGTTCATTCTTTAAATAAAATGATATTTTTATTTTTCTAACTTATTTTAGAAAATTTCGGCGGCATAACGGCACGATACTAGAAACGGGACAAGGCCTAGCCTTATCCCCGGTCTAGTGAAGGCCCACGCCATTCACACATCAATCAAATCAATTTAATTTCACCCAACAATTCAATCCAATCAAATAATTAAACTAATTTTTGCAATCAAACAAACAAGTCCATGGTTTGTGGACGATTGTGTCGGGTGCTACTAAGCACCGTCTGCATCCTAGTATATATATATATATATATATATATATATATATATATAGAAATGAAATTGAAAGGTGAGAAATTCTCACATATTTGCTAAACCAGACGCCTCGGCTCTTCTTTGCAGAAATCTTCATTGCTATCGCATCTTTGTTACTTTCGTCGCCCTTATATACTGTATATATAAAAATCAAATTTTTATATTTCCTATTATATAAAGATCATATTTTTATCGCTAACTTCATATTGTGAAAATAGAATTTTCATCGCTATTTCTATAATGTAAAAATAGAAATTTCCTCGCTATTTCATATTTGTAAAGATAGAATTTTCATCGCTATTTCTATAATGTAAAAATAGAAATTTCCTCGCTATTTCATATTTGTAAAGATAGAATTTTCATCGCTATTTCTATAGGGAAAAATTCTATTTCTATACCGTTACTATCTATATAAAGATTATACCTTTTTAATTATAGAAATCATATTTTCCTATTCAACTTCATATAAGGAAAAATCATATTTTTACTTCACCTTTCAATATAGAAAAATCGAATTTTTACTTCGCTATTTTCCATATAAAGATTTCGACTTTTCTAAAATAAAGATTTCGCCTTTTTAAATTTAAAGATTTCATCTTTATAAAAATCTCATTTTTATTTTTCTACACATATAAAGATGATATTTTTAATATTCCTATGATGTAAAAATTATATTTTTAACTCTCTACCTAACCAAAAATCATATTTTTACACCTTCTATATAGTAAAGATTATATTTTTAATACTTTAAAAATATAAAAATCATATTTCTACCTCACTACTCCTCTCAAAATATCGTCTTTCCTATTTTTAAAAATCATGTCTTCCCTATTTTTAAAAATCATGTCTTTTATTTTAAAAACTATGCTAAATTATAAATTAACTAAACTAATTACATTAAATAGACAAATAAAAAAAATTATGGATAATTACCTTTTTCTTTTCACTGTTTATCACGTCGGGGGGGGGGGGGGGGGCTGTCAGATTTGTAGCCGCGGAGGGGAGGATGGGGGTGCTGATGGTGGCGCAAGGGGGGGGGGATGCGAGGCTCGGTGGAGGGGATCGGTAGGGGAAAGGGGGCGTCGGTTCTTCGATTGGGGGGGGGGGCCTTCGCGATCGCTTCTGGCGAGGAGGGGGGTCTGGGTCGCTCGCCGCGGCACTGGGGGGGTGGGGGTTTCGAGCGAGGTGGCAGGAGGAGCGGCGGCTCCCCCCCTTCCTCCTTCGTCGCCTAATTCTTTTTTTTTTTCTGGTGGAAATCGATTTAAAAATGAGAGAAGGGGGGGTGAGGGTTTAAAAGGGAAATATATATATTATTTTATTTATTAAATTAATCCTAAAAAGCAACTTTTATTTTCGACCTCGAAACGAAACCCACCGCCTGTCGTCCATAGCGTTTCACCCCCATTCCGAACACAATGGGATAGGTATCGCAAGCCAATTCGGTCGTTTCGATAGGTTTCTGCTTAAATTGAAATATAAATCTGTATATATTCGATTTAACGCACATTTCAAATTACCGGGGTCACATACTAACTCTAAAAATTCTCAAAAAATATTTTCTAGCTTCATATTGACGATACGGTCCTAACAAAACTAGTTTCGTCGAATTCCGAGACCGTTAGAAAAATGGCCAATTCCCAGTTGATTAAAATCAACTGAAACTGGTCAATCGCGTTTTCCTTTGCCACGCTCACATATTGATTCGAAAAATTATGAAATTTGGAATCTAGCAATAACTTGACACTGCGGATCTAACAAAAGTGGTTTCATCGAAATCCGAGGTCGTTTGCAAAATTCCCATTTTTAAGGGCCTGAATTCCATAGCGACTATCCAGAATTTTCAACTGGACATATCTTTTGATTCCCACTATGAAATTTTGATTTGTCGGATTCGTTGGAAAGATACTATCAATTAGATCCTATTGTTTTTGGTTTCAATAAAATCCGGATTGTTTTGTACCCGGTACATTCAATTGAAGTTTGAAATCGAATTATCGAACTACCGCGCCATTTTCAATTCTATTTATAATTATATATAAATATTTATATTCTAACGACGACGCGTATAATATATACGTTCGAATTATATTCAAAATAAATTTCTCGTCGATATTATTTAAAATAATCAATTTTAAATACTCAAAATTCGCCAAAATTGCCAAAATAAAAAATTTTAAACTGGCTCGGATTTTCCGGGTTATTACAATCATCTAGCAGAAACGCTTTCATCTCACGTTCTACATATATAGTATACAATCAAAACCGCAAGCACGTATTGGGTAATGGATTTCCAACTATGACAAGGTATGGAACCACCTTTCGCTAATGTACCTCTAGAGAGGAATACACTGGGTTCAACAAGAACATCTTGCAACCCGGCCACACATGACCGACCACTCATTTCGCTTGAGTGTATCGAATGTATATCACCAACAGTTGGGATCAGCAACCGTTTCCCGAATGGGACAGCATCAACAATAGATTTTTAGAAGTAAATGAAACTCTAGATCAGGTGATTATACACCCTACTTTGGTGCGACCGACTTAGCCAGGTTGCCTGCCCGATTTCTGTCATTTACCGGATGATGAGGCTAGAAACTACGCTTTATCATCATACCAGATTCACTTTGAATGCCACATCGTCAAGTCCATCAAATCACCGATTGACGTCTACAACAATACATTATGTGTTAGCTAAAAGAAGTTTCCTTCTCCGCTTCCACTCTTGGTACGGTTGGAGAAATCAATATACGTGAACGTATGGAAATACTCTGTCAGACATTCATCCATACAAGTCACCCAGGAACAGGATGAACTGAAGGCACTATTTTTATTCATAGAAAAAAAAGTCCTTGCACTCTACTCCGTCTTCGATTATCTTTATATAATCTGATTCGCACGCTACTGTCGATATGGATTGGTTCTTCGGATAATAATCCAACCGGTCTCTCCATATTGACAACGATGGTCAAAACTTCGATAGTCTGTGATTTAACTATCGAATAAAAACAAGTGTTTCGATAGTCGATGATTTAACTATCGAATAAAACAAGTGTTCATCCAAACATTCAACAATCACTGAGCCTTTAATTAATATTCCATTAACTAAATCTCTTCTCTACTTCTTAATCAATATTTGTTTACCAAATATTTTCAATAACCATATTGGCCTTATACGTTATTTGGAAAACATTTCCATATATCGCCTTCTTTTATTTTCTAAACTTTAGAAAATATTCATTATTCTATTTCCAAGCTTTGCACATATTTGGGTTAAAACAGATGTTGTGTAAAACATCGTTACGACAACCCAAATACAGTATTTAACTAATTCTTATTCCACATTGATCTTCGAGTCTGAATCTTGCTACTTATCGGTATATCATGAAATCAACCAAGTTGGGGTATAATTACCTCTCAGACCTTGACTGAATAACATTTAACGTCAAAACAGACAAGACTACTTACTCGAATAATCAATACCATACAACTACTGATTCACTTTTAAACAAGTATACTCTTCTCTTTCTATTCCTACGAGATTTTATTCTTATACTTCCTTTTTGATTATACTATTCTATTTCTAAGTTCGTTTTCTTATCGACTTCTATATATTTTGATATGTTGATTTCTAACTATCAAATTATCTTAAAAATATTCTATCTCCTTAAATTCCCGAAAAAATTCGCCATAACCTCCTTTGTACCGGGAGCATCGGGAAATTTCAAATAGCTTTCCCGGTCCTTCTCATCTCAAAAAGAAAAAGAAAAAGCCAAGCGGCTAGCCGATACGGCGCATAAAATCTCATATATGAATTAAATATGTACCTTTTTGCCAGGCATTCTATTTATTTCACTTCTATACTTTATTCCAAACCTGTCTCCTGTATATTTATACCTGCCCAATCTATTTAACTATACCAAATCGTTTTAACTCAATTTGTTAATTATCTCTTTAGTCCATTTCTCTTTTAATATTTGAATTCTATATTCAAACTCCAATTCGCTTCTATTATTCAAATTCCATAGTTTAAAGTCCGTTTGAATTTCTATATTCAAATCTATAGTTTAAAGTCCATTTGAATTTCTATATTCAAATCTATAGTTTAAAGTCCATTTGAATTTCTATATTCAAATCTATAGTTTAAAGTCCATTTGAATTTCTATATTCAAATCTATAGTTTAAAGTCCATTTGAATTTCTATATTCAAATCTATTTAAATTCCTTATATTCAAAGTCCATTTGAATTCTCGGCATTTTTTTTATAAACAACGTTTATAACTTCAATTCAAATCCCACCTTTCCATTTATAAACAACGTTTATAAATTCAATTCAAATCCCATATTTTCATTTATAAACAAAGTTTATAAATTTGATTCAAATCCCATCTTTTCATTTATAAACAGAGTTTATAAATTCGATTCAAATCTCATAATTTCATTTATAAACAGGGTTTATAAGTTCGATTACTTGTTTTATATACCTTCAAAACAAGTTAATATTTTCTATAGTTTTATTTATAATTCAAATTCTATTTATAAAAATAGAATTTCCTTTTTAAAATCTCAAATACCCTTTACGATATTTTTATAGATCAATATTCAAACCCTAGTGATATTTTAAACAACCAAATCAACCAATTTTCAATCATTTGATTTTTAACACATCATATATGAATATATATGAAATCAAACAAACAACAACAGATAATATATTTTTGAGGAATCCAGTTAGATTCCTCCAACCTGTTCTCCTGCATCCACAGACGTTAGTCAACATAGTAATACCCATCCTGCTTCGAGGCAGGATATCGCGGTATAGAAGGTCATCCACTAATCATAGCGTGGGGCGTATAGGGTAATCATCCGCTATGGTAGCGCGGGCATCCGCTAATGAAACTGCGGGAATCCAACCAATCATCAACCCAATATATATATAGTAGTCAACCAATCCTAAATAACTATATATATATATATATTTTAAAACAATCAAACAACATTCAAACAAGCACAGACAATTATTTTTAATGATATAAAAATAATTTCTAAATAAGTGGTGAGTGAGGTTTACTCACCTAGATTTTCTTTGCTGAATATCTTTTGGAAATTCAAATCTTACGGCTGCGAATCGCCTCGAATGAGTTTTTATCGTGCTCCTACGAATATTTATTTAATGATCAACATTTCAATTAACGAATAAATAAATGTCTTATATATATCCCTTTTCTCATTTAATTAAATCATCAAATTGTTTTTAATTAAATATCCAACTTCTTTTATCTATTTTGAGTTTGAAACCTGAATCAAACTAATATAGTTTAAATAAAAGAAACACAAACTAACAAATTCATTTTCTATAACTAATTGTACAAATTTATTTGCTCTTTATATAACTAATCACTCATAAAAAATTTCTAACTGCCTTATTTATTTTTCCAAATAAATAAAAACTAAATCTAAAAAGAAAAATACCTTAGTCCTGCTAAATTCTTTCTTCTTCCTCAATACATCACCGTCGAACAGAGACTTCCAACCCCCCTACCCCGTACTGTCCAAACCCCCATCAAAGATCAACGTCGGCCTCCAGTATTCCATCTGCCGAACCCCCAAACACCATCCTCGAGTAGCTACTCCCCTTTCAGTTACTGTCGTGCCTTGTCTCCCCCCCCCCCAAATCATGTCACCGAACAACTCTCAGTCACCTCTTCCAAATACGACTCGCGATGAATAGAAAACCCACGCAAATCACAAACCATCACTGCAAACTCACTAAGCATCATCGTTCACATGCCCCTTTCTGTTCCGTCGAGTTGAATCGAACTCCAAATCAAGGGCCTGCAGCGTCGCACCTCTTCACGTTGCTAACCCCAGAACGACAGCCGCTTCCAAAGTCGAACGCCTGGTGATGACCTCGCCCCTCGTCGCTCTTCAGAAACTCCGTGATTTCAACTTGCGGTTCCACTCCAAATCGAAGAACTCGACCTCACAAATCAATCGATCTCGGTTTTAGGAAATTAGGGATTTTGATTTTTATTTTATACAGAAAAGGAGTGCGGCCATTTCTGATTTTATCTGAAGCTTTTGTTTGAAAATGGGAGGAATCGGTTTTATAATAGAAGAGGTAGGTAGGGGGTGCGGGTATTAGAATGAACAACGAGGCCTCTTTATTTTCTCCTATATGTTTTGTTTCTATCCACAAAATAAAGGAAATTTATTTTAATTTAATTAGTTTTTGATCTGTATCCTTAAATTAAAATACTCCGTGGTCTTGAACTCCTTTCTGAACCCAACAACTGCAAATTCTAGGGTAAATCCATTATTCTGAACACACTGGGATAGGTCATGAAGTCCAGTTCGATCATCTGTAGAAGATATTAATCTAATTCAATATAAATTAATTTCAGCCAATTTATTTCCTCGATAAATGGATAAATATCATTATCGTTATAAATTCAAATAAAATTTCCTATAAATTATTTGAACTGTATTTAATTCAAATAAAAATTTGAAGTCAACTAAATCCATTTTCGTATTCTGATAATTCAATATTAAATTGAAATTGATTTTTAAATCGATAACTCCCTATAGAAATGATTTATTTACTTAACTAAATATTTAAATCCATATTAAATATATTTTTAAAAATTTACGCCTAAGAGTCCGGGTCATTACAATCTTCCCCACTTAAAATAATTTCGTCCTCGAAATTGCTAAGGTAGGAAAAAAAAGTGCTACAAACCCATTTATTTTTCAAAACTTATTTATGTTGATACTCAACATTTCCAACTTCCTTACGTCTCTCTTTCGAATAAATCCTTATTCGATAACGCCTCCCTTCGAATAACTATATTCGATATTCTCTCTTTCGAATAACTAGATTCGAAAACCTCTCTTCGAATAAACTATATTCGATTTACTCTTATTGGATTTAACTCTTTTCGATTAACTCCTTCGAATAACCAATGTTCTATAACTTACTTCGATTAAACTAATCGATAACTTTTTTCGATTAACTAATAATCGATAACTCCTTCGATTTACTAACAATCGATAACTCCTTCCGAATAACCAATTTCGATAATTCCTTTCGAATAACTATATTCGATAACTCCTTCAATTCTATTCGAATAAACTAATATTCGATTTAACTCCACTTGCTTGACTCTAGATCGCAGCGATCACAATGGTTACGCCTGATTCCCCCAGGAAACATCCGACCGCCCTAGGCTATCTGCAGCCCTGCGAATTACGCTAGCAGTCGTACGAAATGGAAACTTATCCTGAGTAACTATGTTTGACTAACTCTATCTCAATAACTATATTCGATCAACTTTTAATTGAATAAATAACATTCAATTAAATCCTAATTCGATTAACTATGTTCAATTAACTTTATCTGGTTAACTTTTAATTTGAATAACAAATATTCGATAAATTCTAATTGAATAACTAATATTCAATTTACTCTACGGATTAACCCTAACCGATCAACTCTAACTGGTTAATTCTTACTCTAATCGATTATTTCTAACTCTAATCGACTTCCCCTATTCGAATAACTCCTATTGGATAACGTTTATTTATTTATAAAGATTTACTTTTAGTAACGGTTGTTTACTTTATAAATGTTCTCTTTAATAACGTTACTTCACTTATACAAGTGTTGTATACCCCTTCTATTTAAAACTATCGGTGCTAAAAACCAATATCTCTTCTCTATATAAGTTCAGACTTATATATTCCATTTATCGAATGATAAATATTTAATTTAACTTATAACTGTTATTTATAAATTAATCTTTTCTATTTATCTGTTAAAAACAGATTTCCATTTTCTATTCATCTTCTAAATATTCCTTTGATTAAATTCTATTTATTTAACAAATAAATATCTCATCTGTAACATTCTATTTATTTTCTATAAATAAATATTTCCATTTAATCTATTTGTAAATGTTTTACAAATATTTCCTTTTCTATTTGTTTGCACGTAACTTCCTTTGTATTTGTGTTACAAATATTTTTCCTTTCTATTTGTCTTACAAATATATTTTCTTTTTAACTCTTTTGGTTTTTCCTTCATTCACACCTAATTCATATTTCATTCACATTGATTTTACTCAATTTATTCATTTTGATCCATTTAACTTACTTAAGTTAAATTTAATTTCAATCATTCGAATTCCCATTAACTAGTTGCTAATTAACCGTTTTGCCGATTTCACCCTTTTTATTTGAATATAACTTGTTCAAATAAATGTCAACTTAAATATAACTAATCTAATTATATTTTCAACTCGAGTTATATATTCGATTTCGAATATAAATCCTCAATCTCTTTCACTTATTCAAAAACCCAATTTCGATTCAAATTTCCTTTAACTAATTATTCTCCAATTTAGTTAATTCTATTTAACCATTTAAAATATGATTTTTGTCTTAAAAATCATTTTACCTACTTCACTGGAGTTCATATTCATTTTATATCTCCAGTATGGATTTTTCTAATGCCAATTCGGATTTTATTTCCTAAAAATCCTTTTGTTTATTTAATTAAACCGTTATGGTTTTATAATGGTTCTGGCGCTGCTTTTCTAAAAATTTGATTTTGACATAACTCAAAATCTATACGACGAAATCCAGATTTTTCTCTTTCATTAGAAAACTATAGTTCAACCGGTCCCGATGATTCTTGTTTCACCGAATTCCGATTTCAATAGAGTTCTGTATACTAAATTGAAGTTCGAATCGCAAATTTACGAACTGCCGCGCTATGGCGAGCTCGTTTTAATTATATTTATAAATATAAACGTTTTAACTTTGTTTATAATAAATCCAACTCCATTCTGATATATTTTTAATATATATCAAATCCATTTTTCCATTTCAACATAATATTCCCGATCTATTTCTCTTCAAATATTCAAATCCTATATCTTAATTTAAAATATTCAAATTCCATTTGAATTTCTTTATTCAAACTCTATATTATTTCCTTCTATTCAGTTTCTATTTGAATTTTTCTTCTATTCAATTTCTATTTGAATTCCCTTCTATTCAATTTCTATTTGAATTTCCTTCTATTCAATTTCTATTTGAATTTCCTTCTATTCAATTTCTATTTGAATTTCCTTCTATTCAATTTCTATTTGAATTTCCTTCTATTCAATTTCTATTTGAATTTCCTTCTATTCAATTTCTATTTGAATTTCCTTCTATTCAAAATCCATTTCAAATCCCTTATTCAAATTCCATTTGAAATCCTTTGAATTCAATTTTTATTTAAATTCCTTTGTTCAATTTCTATTTGAAATCCTTCTATTCAAAATCCATTTCAAACTTTATATTTTCTTTGAATTCTAATATTCAACCTCCACTTTATATTCTCTTTGAAATTCTATTTAACCAAATTCCATTTGAATTCTAATATTCAAATCTCTATTTGATTTTTCTTTATTCAAATCCATTTGAATTCCTTTGAATTCAAATTCCATTTCAATTTTTTTATACAATTTCTATTTGAATTTTCTTTATTCAAATCCTATTTAAATTTCTATGTTCAAATTCTATATTTGAATTCCCTTATATTTGCAATATTCAAATTCCATTTGAATTTCTTTGTTCAAATTCATTTGAATTCCTTTGAATTCAAATTCTATTTCACTTCTATTTGAATTATATATTCCAATTCCCATTTCAAAATTCCTCTAAAGTAATATAAATATATACATATATTTATATCTATCCCAAATTCAAAACATTTGAATTTTCAAATAACTTGTTTCTTTCAAACAAATTTCCATCAAAACTTTTCTAAGGCAGCAATTTACCACTTAGAAACTCGAAAATGAACATTGATGATGTTGCGACCATCATCAGAATTATTTCCCAGCCACTGAATGAGTTCAGTGCTATATTTCTTTCAAAATCCATTCAAATGATTTTTATTCAAAAATCCTTCCAAAATAAAGCTATTCTTTTAATATACTTTTTTCCAACTTCCCAGGATTTTATATTCTGAATTCTGGTTGGAATTCAATTTCAGTTTATCACATTTGTATATTTGATTTCATATACAAATTCCATTGGTTATATATATAACTATTTCTATTTTATAATCTAATTTGATTATAATCCTAACAATCAACTTAACTATTTAAAAACAATATCGTGTCCAATCTTCTGTTCAAGTGTTTATAAACTCCTATCGACATCGTGGCGTCCCACGATTCGACCAAAATTCATAATCCACTCAACAGACTAGTCAACACAATATAAAACAGTTTTTATATCAAATAAAAAATACGCTCTCTCGTATATATATACACTCAAACTCAATCTAGGGTATTACTAACCCTATCTCTACCGAGTCACGCCACAGAGCCAAGTAATTCTTAACTTAAGCTCTGATACCAACTGTAACGACCCGGATTTTGAGCGACTTTGGTTATCGACATAAGCTCGATGTCGATAACCAAAACATCGAAAAAATCCTGGTAATTTGTGAAAGAAATTAGAGGGTGAGGAAAGATAAGATAGAAACTTAGAATAGAAGAAGAAGAAGAACACAACATCAGAGTAACGCGAATCTCACAGCGGAACGAATAACATATATTATATATAACATAACTTGAAATATACATCTGTACTTGAATATACATCCATATCAAAGTACATCACTTACAACACAGCGGAAATAACTATAGCTATATGATCCTGAAGCCTCCTGCTCCAAGCTCTTCCAGTATATCTGTAAATTCCCGACTACTTGACTGCTCGTACAAATTTAGGCACCTAAGAGTTTAGGGAGAAAACAACAAAGTAAGCGAGAACCCCCTATCATGCGACACATGCCCCAAGCACGCAACATGGACTGGTATGAGTAAACAGTTTAAAAACAGTTCGAACAAGTAAACGATATCTCATAAGACCACGCCGCATAACGGAACGGGTTTTTCCCTTATGAGAATCCAAAATATCTTTATATCAAAAACCTTTTGATATTATAATAATGTCTATCAACCACATTATATATATAATCATCTAGCAGAAACGCTTTCATCTCACGTTCTACATATATAGTATACAATCAAAACCGCAAGCACGTATTGGGTAATGGATTTCCAACTATGACAAGGTATGGAACCACCTTTCGCTAATGTACCTCTAGAGAGGAATACACTGGGTTCAACAAGAACATCTTGCAACCCGACCACACATGACCGACCACTCATTTCGCTTGAGTGTATCGAATGTATATCACCAACAGTTGGGATCAGCAACCGTTTCCCGAATGGGACAGCATCAACAATAGATTTTTAGAAGTAAATGAAACTCTAGATCAGGTGATTATACACCCTACTTCGGTGCGACCGACTTAGCCATGTTGCCTGCCCGATTTCTGTCATTTACCAGATGATGAGGCTAGAAGCTACGCTTTATCATCATACCAGATTCACTTTGAATGCCACATCGTCAAATCCATCAAATCACCGATTGACGTCTACAACAATACATTATGTGTTAGCTAAAAGAAGTTTCCTTCTTCGCTTCCACTCTTGGTACGGTTGGAGAAATCAATATACGTGAACGTCTGGAAATACTCTGTCAGACATTCATCCATACAAGTCACCCAGGAACATGTAACAACCCGAAAATCTGGGCCAGTTTAAAATTTTTATTTTGGCAATTCTAGCGAATTTTGATTATTTAAAATGAATTATTTTAAATAATATCGACGAGAAATTTATTTTGAATAGAATTCGAACGTATATATTATACGCGTCGTCGTTAGAATATAAATATTTATATATAATTATAAATAGAATTGAAAATGGCACGGTAGTTCGATAATTCGATTTCAAACTTCAATTGAATGTACCGGGTGCAAAACAATCCGGATTTTAGTGAAACCAAAAACATTAGGATCTATTTGAGAATATCTTTCCAACGAATCCGAAAGATCAAAATTTCATAGCGGGAATCAGAAGATATGTCCAGTTGAAAATTCTGAATAGTCGCTACGGAATTCAGGCCCTTAAAAATGGACATTTTGCAAACGACCTCGGATTTCGACGAAACCACTGTTGTTGGATCCGTGATGGCAAATTATTGCTAGGTTTTAAATTTCATAATTTTTCGAATCAATATGTGAACCCGGTAAATTGAATTGCGCGTTCAAATTCAATATATAGAGTTATATGTTGATTTTGACGAAAACTGATTCAAACAGTCGAATCAGCCTACGATACATATCTCATTGGGTACGGAGTGGGGGTAATTAGCTAAGGGCAACAGTCGTAGGGTGTCATTTGGAGATCATATGAAAAGTCAACCTTTAGTGGAAAATTAAATAATAAAATATATATATATAATTATATAATTCCTTTCTCTCCCTTACCCTCACAGTCAAACCCGATGTCCTTTTTTTTTCTTTCTTCCACCAAACCGATCCCCGTCGCCGTCGCTATCTCGCCTCCCTCCACAACTGACGCGGCCGCCACCACACCCGCCCCTCTCACTCCTCCTTCCTCCTCACTTCTCCTCCCTCCAATCATTCGCAGCCCCAAATCGAGAAACCGCGGCCCACAAAGCCACCCGCCCCACTGCTCTCCTCCGCCGCCTCAGCAGGCGCAGCCCCACCCCACCACGGATCCGCGACCGCACCCTCTTCCACCTACCTGAACCCGCGAGTAAACCACCCCCCCCCCCCAAACTCGTTCGAAACCTAATAGCAGCACCCCCGGCAGCGCGAGCACATCTTCCTCCTTCGCACAGCAGCCGCCTACCACCGGAGCGCGCCTCCAGACCACCTCCGACCAAAAATGTGGTGAGCTTCCTTTCTTGTATTTGATTTTATTTAATTTATAAACAAAATCTGATTTTGTTAAACATAGAAATTTTAGTTTTTTTTCAAAGATTAATTTTCTTTGTTAAATAAAAGCTCGATTTTCATTTTATGTATTAGCGGATAAAAAGGGGATTTTTATTTGTAAAGTAGTGTAGTAAAAATTAGATTTTTATATAGAGGACATAGTGATAAAAATATGATCTTTTATTATATGAATCGCCTTAGAAAGATTTGATTTTTAAGTTAAAGAAAGATTTGATTTTTTTTCATGAAGTAACGATATAAAAAGATCGTGTTTTTGTTTATAAAAAGATTGTATTTTCGATTTGGAAAAGAACGTTGTATAAATATCATCTTTGTTTTGAAAAGAACTGTATGAAAATATAATCTTTGTTATGTGAGTAGCGAATATATAAATATAATTTTTATATAATAAGGAAGTTAAAAATATAATTTTTACACTAGTGGCATATTAAAAATATGAATTTTAGTGAAATAAAAATACGATTTTTATATTATATAGATTATAAAGGCGAAAACTTTATTTTTATAAAGGCGAAAACTTTATTTTTATAAAGGCGAAAACTCTATTTATGAAAGGGCGAAATCTTTATAAAGGGAATAGCGTTATATAAATAGAGTTTTTATCTATATATTAGCGGTATGGAAGTGCGATTTTTATCCATATGGATTTGAAGTAAAAAAATTCGATTTTTATATATTGAATAGCATAGTAAAAATTCGATTTTTTTTAATATATGAAGTGATTATAAAAATATGATTTTTAAATTGAAAGTGAATAAATAAAAATGTGATTTTTATTTTAAAGACATCAAAATATAAAAATGTGTGATTTTTATGTATATATTGACTACGGGCAACGAAAGCGACAAAAGGCGAGAAGGGCAATAATTTCTCTAAAGGAAGTGTCGTGAAGTTGGAATAGCTATCAGTGAGAATTTCTCACCTTTCAATTTCTTTTCTAGTTATATATATATACTAGGATGCAGACGGTGCTTAGTAGCACCCGACACAATCGTCCACAGACCATGGACTTGTTTGTTTGGTTGCACAAATTAGTTAGATGATTTGATTTGAATTTGGTTGTTTCGTGAAATGAAATTGATTTGATTGATGTGTGAATGGCGTGGGCCTTCACTTGATCGGGGACAAGGCTAGGCCTCGTCCCGTTTCTAGTATCGTGCCGTTATGCCGCTGAAATTTTCTAAAATATGTTAGAAAAATAAAAATATCATTTTATTTAAAGAAATGAACTGAATAGAAATTCATATGATAAAATAAAATGTTTTATCGTTAAAAATATAATTTTTAACGTGAAGTGAATAAAATAAAATATTCATTTACAAACCGGATGGTTTGTTTATGTACACCTATTTGAATGACATTGATTGGGACGATAACTTTTACACATCGCCCAACTGCACAAATAAAATCTGTGTTTGATTGTTTGAAACCCCACACGGGTATTGGGATGAAATTTGAAGTTCACTCATCCTGATTGATTAAATATGTCGATCGATTGATTGACAGGCTGTTATAAGCGTTGAATATCTATATTTGATGCTTATACAGTGTAGTGCACTTTGGTTGATGGTTGATTATTTTTCAATGCTATGATATACATGTGTTGTCTGAAAATCCATATAATTAACTTTATATGGTAATTGATTGGGCCTCATTCCAATTTAGAAAATAAAGAATATATAAAATAAAGGTTCATGTGTTGACAGTACTCATCCATTGAGATTGGTCATGTGTTGAACGAAATATTTTAGTAATAAAATTTACATCTTTATCGATATAAAATAAAAGTTCATGTGTTGACAGTACTCATCCATTGAGATTGGTCATGTGTTGAACGAAATATTTTGATAATAACAACTATTTTGAAAAAGAAATATTTGAAATAGGATATTTGAAAATAGAAATTTATGAAGCCGTGTTGATTAGATTGACGCCATTTTGACGTGAACGATATTTATATCAATTTTATTCATTTCGAAATGAATTGAAAACGATTTCGAAATGAATTGAAAACGATTTCAAAATGAAATGAATTGAAAATGATTTCGAAATGAATTGAATTGAAAACGATTTCGAAATGAATTGAATTAAAAACGATTTCAAAATGAATTGAATTAAAAACGATTTCGAAATGAATTGAATTAAAAACGATTTCGAAATGAATTGAATTGAAAACGATTTCGAAATGAATTGAATTAAAAACGATTTCGAAATGAATTGAATTAAAAACGATTTCGAAATGAATTGAATTGAAAACGATTTCGAAATGAATTGAACTGAAATTTGAATTGAATAGAAATGAATTTTAAAACGAATTTATAAAGAAGAATTCAATTTTGATTTGAATTGAAAAGAAAGTTGAAATTGCTTTTGAAAACGATTTTAAAACTATTTATATAATTCGCTTTAAATAGAAATCGACGAAGTATATATTATATATATTATATATATAATATAATGGCCTGAATAGAACGCGCCGCGCCGCGGCAGTTCGCGAATTTCGACCATTTATTTCAAACGGACATTACGGGAGATCCGACCGTCGGATTCTCCTAAAACCGGAACCATTGGGTTCGTATCGAAAAGAGCTTTCTAAGAATATTAGAAATTCAAAATCTAACAGTTGGATTTGGAGATACGTCCAATTCAAATTCGAAAAAGGTCGCTGTAAGTGCAGTTCGATGGCCATTGTTGGAAATCGACTGTACGAACCTTGATAAAATTATTAAAAATAGTAATAATTTGTGTAAAATCATAAGAAATGATTTGGGAAAAATTGGAATGAAAAACTCCATATTTGAAAAGATAAAAATAATTTTTTATCGAAATGAACTAGTTTTGAACTAGAATTATAATTCTATTTATTTTTAAATAAATAAATTGAATTTGAAATGGTTTTGAAAATAACCAAAATTTCCAATGATTGCATTGGAATGGATTTGAATCGAAATTGTCTTCGGAATATTTCGATGTTGGATTTCGTGATTATACAAATGTTGTTATGGAAATTTGAAAGATATATATATATATATATATATATATATATATATATATATATCGTTATTTCCAATGCGATATTTGTTAGTCGTAGAATTTGATATTGAATATAAGCCAGTATATTTTCTATTCAGAGCCTTGTATTGAATATCAAATGTGATTTGGGTTTGTCGTGAATGGTGTCTTCACTAACACTGTTCTTGAACCCAGTTGAGAGAAGATTAAATCTTTTTGTTTAGATTTAACGAAGTGTACCAATTAAATAATATTTAATTGGAATGGAATTGATATTGATTTTTGGGTTTATCGTGGACAGTGTTTTAAATAACACTCGTTCTTTAACCCGATAATTAATGAATGTGACTTTGGGTTTATCGTGAACCGTGTTTTAAATGACACTGATTCTTTAACCCAGTCAAAGATTAAAACTAAGTAGAGTTTTAATGAATCTTTAATTAGATTGAAATAATCGAAATGGAGTATCACCAGTTTTGCTCCAGGCGATAGTTAAATCTTTAATTAGATTTGAACGTGAAATGGTAATTGAATTTACCGATAACACTGTGGTGTTAGATATGAAGTATTACCAGTTTTACTTCATGGGATAAATAGGTTGGGATTGGGAAATTAAATTAAAAAAATTACTTCGGTAAGGTTCGCTAATCCCGACTAGTTTGAATTGAGATTCAAAAATAGAATAAAGAATAAATTCAAGGAATTTATCTTGGATAAAATTAATGGGAACCTTTCCCTATGAATGTGAAATTTAGAAACTAACTGTCAGTTAGCCAAGCAGAATGGTTTTCTGAATATTGATCTGATGTTGGTTTCGGCCTTCGGGGTTAATATTTGGGGAATTATTCTCTTGATTAATTTACGGTTAGTGACTAATGAATTGGAATGAGGCGTATGTTGTGTTTGTGTAAAACTTATTTAAAATATACGCGAGTTATTCGGGAAGACCAGGTTTATCCCATTCTGAATAACTAATACGACGATAAGTCGAAGATGAAGACGGTGGTCGAAGACCGGAAGTCTTCACGTTGTTTGGGTGATTACTGATGATCTTGATTGGGTTGTACACCCAAGAAGATGGAAACAGTTGGTGATCGTCCAGACGTACTTGGAGATGGATGGATATGCGAGGAAAGTGCCTCCGGTTTCGTTCAGACCCAGAACGGACTTGTAAATGGACTGTGTGTCTGACATTGGATTTTAGTCCGTGTGATTGATCTCTATTAAATATATATCTGTTTGGCGGCGGAGAATTTATTCTCTTGCTTAACGCCCTTCTCTGAGACGTACGAGCTCAGGGGTTATATATTGATGGATATCAATCGCATGGAGTGAATTGCCTGTGTGGCATGCTAAGATGCAAATGATCGAGGCTTCTATTGAAAAGCAAAGCGTTGTGGTGATGATCAAAGCACGGCCTTGTGTGGCGTAGCTTTGTGTAACGTTGATTCGCGAGTATCACACCCGTTATGAACCAAAAACGGGAGATGGACCTCAGGGAGGACATGCGTTTATTTCTAGTTAGGAGTGGCGTCAGTGCTTGAACTGGCTGACGAGTTTGACTCATGTGGATATTGCTTATTATTACTTGTTGAAAAGCGAGGCGCCTCGTGATATCGGTTTCGGCCGATGCTTCTGGTCGGCTGACGGGCCAGGCTTACGCCCCAAAGGGCGGGAAAACGCAGTGTTCAGGCATAATAATCCACATCGGTGGACCGGCCCTGACGATCCATGGGGCAGTTGCGGATGTTCCTGAGACACGGGCTAGAGCGTCTCGAATCGGTTGAGGATCTTGCCCCTAGCCTCGGTTCATACCATAAATGATAACCCAACTTCCAATACGACGTCCTGCGGTTTTGATTGTAAACTTATAAATGGCGACATAGTGTTATGGGGCATTCATGCCGCCTATGATTGATACTTATGATTTGAAGTTTTTTTATATACACTATGCACTTATAGTAGTATCAAATGACTTGTTTTAAACGTACTAAGCATGTTTGGCTATTATAAGGGAAAACCCTATCCTCGGCTGCGTTGCATTGTGTGATGGGACCTGGGTCTTATAACAGCTTCATTTTTCTTTATTTAGCATTGCGCTGTTTGTTTTATGCACTGGTATTCTTGGGAGGAAACCCGTTCCGTGTTATACGGCGTGGTCCCTTGATTTACCTAATGATTTAAAATAAAGATTAACAACTGTTTTAGTTCTCACACCAGTCCCATGACTGACCTGGAGTTTATTGTTTTAACCTAAACTCTGGGTGCCCTTATTTTGACACGGGCAGCTAGTAGTTTTGGTTTTGCAGATTTATATTCACAGGATCCTGGTTTACAGCTGGAACGATATCCGGAAAGCTTTGTATCCGTATATCTCCTTCTAGTTGTGTATTGTATTATTTTCCGCTGCTATGTATTTAAATGTAACTTAAATCTCTGATATTTCTGTGTAATATTCTTTTATACTCTGTATATCCTTGTAATCTGATGCATTGTTGTAATATACAATGAAATGTTCTTTTGTATGCGTTCTGTTGTGGCTTGTTCTCGAAATATCCGCCGCTTTCCTTTACGGGGAAGTTACGGGTTTTCACAGAACAGGATGAACTGAAGGCACTATTTCTATTCATAGAAAAAAGTCCTTGTACTCTACTCCGTCTTCGATTATCTTTATATAATCTGATTCGCACGCTACTGCCGATATGGAGTGGTTCTTCGGATAATAATCCAACCGGTCTCTCCATATTGACAACGATGGTCAAAACTTCGATAGTCTGTGATTTAACTATCGAATAAAAACAAGTGTTTCGATAGTCGATGATTTAACTATCGAATAAAACAAGTGTTCATCCAAACATTCAACAATCACTGAGCCTTTAATTAATATTCCATTAATTAAATATCTTCTCTACTTCTTAATCAATATTTGTTAACCAAATATTTTCAATAACCATATTGGCCTTATACGTTATTTGGAAAACATTTCCATATATCGCCTTCTTTTATTTTCTAAACTTTAGAAAATATTCATTATTCTATTTCCAAGCTTTGCACATATTTGGGTTAAAACAGATGTTGTGTAAAACATCGTTACGACAACCCAAATACAGTATTTAACTAATTCTTATTCCACATTGATCTTCGAGTCTGAATCTTGCTACTTATCGGTATATCATGAAATCAACCAAGTTGGGGTATAATTACCTCTCAGACCTTGACTGAATAACATTTAACGTCAAAACAGACAAGACTACTTACTCGAATAATCAATACCATACAACTACTGATTCACTTTTAAACACGTATACTCTTCTCTTTCTATTCCTACGAGATTTTATTCTTATACTTCCTTTTTGATTATACTATTCTATTTCTAAGTTCGTTTTCTTATCGACTTCTATATATTTTGATATGTTGATTTCTAACTATCAAATTATCTTAAAAATATTCTATCTCCTTAAATTCCCAAAAAAATTCGCCATAACCTCCTTTGTACCGGGAGCATCGGGAAATTTCAAATAGCTTTCCCGGTCCTTCTCATCTCAAAAAGAAAAAGAAAAAGCCAAGCGGCTAGCCGATACGGCGCATAAAATATCATATATGAATTAAATACGTACCTTTTTGTCGGGCATTCTATTTATTTCACTTCTATACTTTATTCCAAACCTGTCTCCTGTATATTTATACCTGCCCAATCTATTTAACTATACCAAATCGTTTTAACTCGATTTGTTAATTATCTCTTTAGTCCATTTCTCTTTTAATATTTGAATTCTATATTCAAACTCCAATTCGCTTCTATTATTCAAATTCCATAGTTTAAAGTCCGTTTGAATTTCTATATTCAAATCTATAGTTTAAAGTCCATTTGAATTTCTATATTCAAATCTATAGTTTAAAGTCCATTTGAATTTCTATATTCAAATCTATAGTTTAAAGTCCATTTGAATTTCTATATTCAAATTTATAGTTTAAAGTCCATTTGAATTTCTATATTCAAATCTATTTAAATTCCTTATATTCAAAGTACATTTGAATTCTCGGCATTTTTTTTTTATAAACAACATTTATAACTTCAATTCAAATCCCACCTTTCCATTTATAAACAACGTTTATAAATTCAATTCAAATCCCATATTTTCATTTATAAACAAAGTTTATAAATTCGATTCAAATCCCATCTTTTCATTTATAAACAGAGTTTATAAATTCGATTCAAATCTCATAATTTCATTTATAAACAGAGTTTATAAGTTCGATTACTTGTTTTATATACCTTCAAAACAAGTTAATATTTTCTATAGTTTTATTTAAAATTCAAATTCTATTTATAAAAATAGAATTTCCTTTTTAAAATCTCAAATACCCTTTATGATATTTTTATAGATCAATATTCAAACCCCAGTGATATTTTAAACAACCAAATCAACCAATTTTCAATCATTTGATTTTTAACACATCATATATGAATATATATGAAATCAAACAAACAACAACAGATAATATATTTTTGAGGAATCCAGTTGGATTCCTCCAACCTGTTCTCCTGCATCCACAGACGTTAGTCAACATAGTAATACTCATCCTGCTTCGAGGCAGGATATCGCGATATAGAAGGTCATCCACTAATCATAGCGTGGGGCGTATAGGGTAATCATCCGCTATGGTAGCGCGGGCATCCGCTAATGAAACTGCGGGAATCCAACCAATCATCAACCAATTATATATATAGTAGTCAACCAATCCTAAATAACTATATATATATTTTAAAACAATCAAACAGCATTCAAACAAGCACAGACAATTATTTTTAATGATATAAAAATAATTTCTAAATAAGTGGTGAGTGAGGTTTACTCACCTAGATTTTCTTTGCTGAATATCTTTTGGAAATTCAAATCTTACGGCTGCGAATCGCCTCGAATGAGTTTTTATCGTGCTCCTACGAATATTTATTTAATGATCAACATTTCAATTAACGAATAAATAAATGTCTTATATATATATATATCCCTTTTCTCATTTAATTAAATCATCAAATTGTTTTTAATTAAATATCCAACTTCTTTTATTTATTTTGAGTTTGAAACCTGAATCAAACTAATATAGTTTAAATAAAAGAAACACAAACAAACTAATTCATTTTCTATAACTAATTATATAAAATTATTTTCTCTTTATATAACTAATCACTCATAAAAATTTTCTAACTGCCTTATTTATTTTTCCAAATAAATAAAAACTAAATCTAAAAAGAAAAATACCTTAGTCCTGCTAAATTCTTTCTTCTTCCTTAATACATCACTGCCGAACAGAGACTTCCAACCCCAATACCCCGTACTGTCCAAACCCCCATCAAAGATCAACGTCGGCCTCCAGTATTCCATCTGCCGAACCCCCAAAAACCATCCTCGAGTAGCTGCTCCCCTTTCAGTTACTGTCATGCCTTGTCTCCCCCCCTCCCCAAATCATGTCACTGAACAACTCTCAGTCACCTCTTCCAAATCCGACTCGCGGTGAATAGAAAACCCACGCAAATCACAAACCATCACTGCGAACTCACCAAGCATCATCGTTCACACGCCCCTTTCTGTTCCGTCGAGTTGAATCGAACTCCAAATCAAGGGCCTGCAGCGTCGCACCTCTTCACGTTGCTAACCCCAGAACGACAGCCGCTTCCAAAGTCGAACGCCTGGTGATGACCTCGCCCCTCGTCGCTCTTCAGAAACTCCGTGATTTCAACTTGCGGTTCCACTCCAAATCGAAGAACTCGACCTCACAAATCAATTGATCTTGGTTTTAGGAAATTAGGGATTTCGATTTTTATTTTATACTGAAAAGGAGTGCGGCCATTTCTGATTTTATCTGAAGCTTTTGTTTGGAAATGGGAGGAATCGGTTTTATAATAGAAGAGGTAGGTAGGGGGTGCGGGTATTAGAATGAACAACGAGGCCTCTTTATTTTCTCCTATATGTTTTGTTTCTATCCACAAAATAAAGGAAATTTATTTTAATTTAATTAGTTTTTGATCTGTATCCTTAAATTAAAATACTCCGTGGTCTTGAACTCCTTTCTGAACCCAACAACTGCAAATTCTAGGGTAAATCCATTATTCTGAACACACTGGGATAGGTCATGAAGTCCAGTTCGATCATCTGTAGAAGATATTAATCTAATTCAATATAAATTAATTTCATCCAATTTATTTCCTCGATAAATGGATAAATATCATTATCGTTATAAATTCAAATAAAATTTCCTATAAATTATTTGAACTGTATTTAATTCAAATAAAAATTTGAAGTCAACTAAATCCATTTTCGTATTCTGATAATTCAATATTAAATTGAAATTGATTTTTAAATCGATAACTCCCTATAGAAATGATTTATTTACTTAACTAAATATTTAAATCCATATTAAATATTTTTTTAAAAATTTACCCCTAAGAGTCCGGGTCATTACACACACACACACACACACACACATATATATATATATATATGTGTGTGTGTGTGTGTGTGTGTATGAGGGTGTGGGCGTGTGTGTGTATATATATATACATATATATATATATATATATATATATATATATATATATATATATGTCTATATATATATATATAGTAAGTACAACCTAGTCATTTCATGTCACATGTAAGACAAAAATTATAATCATGTTCATCATTTATGTAAGATATGTTATGTTAACCAAATTATGGTTAAAACCGTAAAAGTTAAATCTGACCGTAGAACTTCCGATTTGTGCTGAGGACGGGTTCAAACTTGAGATCTACAAATATTTCCATGTTACAATCTTAGAATGCTGTAATAGAATTCAATAAGTGAACTTTCTGTTAGGAAAAAAACAAATCGTGAATCTTATTTCTGATTTCTCGAACGATATGTCACTCTACTTATGATATTTGCTTCCCTAATATTACCTTAAGGTATTAAGACCACTCCTCCAATTATTCTATGGTTATGAATCTGAGCTTTGGGAAATCGCTCTATCCAAATCAGGGCTTAAAGGTTAAGTTTATGTAAGTTTTCCTTGGATTCTCATGGATTTAGAAGGATGTCATGAACACTTTCCTATCTCAGTCGCTTAAGCCTAATAAGCCGCTAAGCTAGGACATCTTAATTTAATTCTAAGTACAATCTTGGCATAATCCTAAATCGTTGTTACATTATTTAGCTAATAAAGGTTTTTAACCATAAATCAAGAGTTCTTAGGGTCAGTCATGGGTTAAGGTACGAAGTACACCTCAATTATTCAAATGATCCATATATTGCACTTGTAATGTTAGCAAATAGTAATAATAGCTCATATTACTAAACAAGATTACACATAATTACCCTGATTGTCATATATCTCCATTTCATTGAGTATATTTCATACTACAACACTTTTCCTTGATCGATCTAGAAACTACGGTTTTTTCCTTTATATTAAGATATTACAAAAGCGAAGAAAGAATGAATTTGGAAGAAAGAAAAGAAGTCCCCTTGCTCTGAGTTGTGGGGTCCTATTTATACGTATGAGCTAACACTCCCTTCAAAATAAGTGCTTTTTACCCATCACCCAAAAAGGGGTTAATTACAAAGGCTTTACAAGTTCTTCGATAGCTTTTCATCAAGGCAAAGTCTCGATAGTTGCTTTCAAAGGGATTGACGAAAGGGGCATTTAACTGAACACAAGAGGGATGGTTGCATAGGAACTCTCGACCGTTTTTACGCTTTCGTCTCATAGTTTAGGGTTACAGATCAGGTTTTCTCATCCTCTATATGTTGCTGAATGTGATTTATCTTTCCTGGACTTTGAAGGGGTGTGATGGAAGCCTTGCTTTATTACTTTTAAAGGACCGTAACGACAAGGGATTTTCGACCCAGAAAATCGACACAACATACATGTCGATTATTTAAGCATAAAAAATACTGGACTATTAATAGAAAGAAGTTAGAGGGTGAGAAATAGAAAGAAAGAAAGTTAGAATAGAAGAAGAAGAAGATCACACATAATAGAATCAGATTGAACACGAATCTCACAGTAGAACGAACAAATATATTATATATCAACTTTTGAAAGACAAAAGTATAACTCTATATACATACCAGTATAACACATAACATCGCAGTGTAGATATACTATATATATAACTAATGTTGAAGCCTTATAATCCAAGCTCCTCCAAGTATATCTGTAAAATCCCGACTACTTGACTGCCCGTACAAATTTGGACACCCTAGAGTTTATTTTGTTTTGTTTTCCCTAAACTCTTGGGTGTCCGAATTTGTATGGGCAGTCAAGTAGTCGGGATTTTACAGATATATTTGGAGGAGCTTGGAGCAAGAGGCTTCAACATTAGTCATATATAGATAGTATATTTTCGCTGTGATGTTATGTGCTATACTGGTATGCATATATAGCTATAATTTTGTTTTCCAAAAGTTGATAAATAATACATTTGTTCGTTCTGCTGTGATATTCGTGTTTACTCTGATTCTGTTCTGTGTGATCTTCTTCTCTGTTCTAACTTTCTTTCTTTCTATTTCTCACTCTCTGACTTCATTCTATTAATGGTTCGGTATTTCCGATGCTTGAATAGTCGACATAGTTTGTTGTGTCGATTTTCTAGGTCGAAAATCCCGATTGTTACAAGGACCCTTCCGGCAACTGTATCGGGTTTCACTTCGGAAAGCAAGCTTATGGATGCATGTGTTCTTTATGTTGTCGTTGAAAGTTTTGGGGTGCTTTTCCTTTCCATTCTCCTCTTTAGCTGCTTTCAGAGATCCTCTTCCTTTAATAAGTTTGCTCCCGGTTTTACACATTTCATTTTTATTCTAGTTCGGGATGTGTCCTCCTCTCCTGTTCTCGAGCGATCAATTTATTTCACCAATGCCATCTGTTCATGGAGTTTGAGCCATCCAGAATTTAGTTGAGGGCTTTCGTCTTTTGTAATCCTGTCGGCTTATGGATCTTAACTTCATTATCAGTTTCTTCTGATGCATTTACTTTGTTTTGCTCCCTCCATTCTTTTTTTTGTTAGATCAATTAATTCAGAACCAGTGCCCTCTCGGTTAAGACCGAAAGGGGATTTTTGGCTTGAAGGAGATTCTTCTTTTCTATTCCTATTCCTTTCGCATCCCAAAGACCTGTAACCATTTCTTTTGTGGTGTCACTGTCTTTCATACTCTGTAACCTTGATTTTAGTTTCTGATCTGTCTTGGTTATTTTTTGTGTTAACATGTAATGTTTCATTTCAACCACAAAAGATTACAAAAATTATAATTTTGCCTTTAGCAGCATGTAAAAATATTACTGTAACATTATTTTTCTTGGTAATAAAAGAAAATTATCAAAATATTTTTAATTTGTTTTATAATTTTTAACCAAAAGTATGAATATGAATAAAATTTGTTAAGAAAGAATTACAAGTTCCTGCTATAATATCTCTCTATAGTGAAGAAGAATTTGTTAATGTATCAAAGATCTATATAAAAAAAATTTAGTGTAAAATTTAAACTAATCGATTAGACAAAAAAGGAACAAAAAATAAAAGAAAAAACTAAATTTACTAAGTTTTGCATATCCTTTAACAAATTTGTAACTCTTAAAACTAAGCATATTTTCAAATATTTAAGGATCGCTTACACTATTGCAATTTAAGAAAAAGAATCCCTATCATAAATTCTTTATAAGTCTTATAAGTTGTCCAAAACTACATGATTCAATCTATAAAGATAACCCAGGCTACCAGGACAAAAATTATAATCATGTTTATCATTTGTGTATTCTAATTATGTTCACTTCAACCATAAAAAATTCCAAAATTTATAATGCTTCTTATGGAAGCATAAACAAATATTATTATGAGGATATTTTATTTTCTTGTAGAAGAAACTTATCTAAACGTTCTTTCATTCACTTTATATATTTTTTTACCAAAAGTATGAATGTGAATAAAATAAGTTAAGAATAGATAGCAAGTTCCTATTGTAATAATTTATTGTAGTAAGAAAGAATTTGTTAAAGTATCATATAATTATATAAAAAAATTAGTGTAAATTTTCAAATGTACCACAATGTTATCTATCAGTGTAATGACCTGCCTTTTCGACCGTTTCAAGTCGGTAATTAAACCAACTTAAACCGCTCGAAATGACAGATTGTTATTTAGCTTGTAGGTTTAAATAAAATCAAACACAGAAATCATAGAATAAATAAACTGCAATATCTCACAGCGGAAGCATTTTACACAAAATTTCAGAGTTATACAATATTTTTACACAGCGGAAATACATAGATTTTAAATTTTAAAATTATAGAAATATTGAATCAAAAGCGAGCGCGTCTTCACAAATCTCTATATTCGATAGCTGAAATCTTTTGATCTTCAACACACGGGTCTGACTCGAGCTTTACATGGAAAACGCAAAACACTCGAGTTAGCATTAAGTTTATTCCAGTAAATCAACTTCAACTAACCATTAAAATATAGTAGTTAATCATAATATAGATTTAAATTTACCAAAATAGATTTAAGTCGCATATATTATAGTCCAATATGGTGCTGCATGTACACATTTATTTCAGGTGAAGATAACCAAGTATGGGACATAGCGAAAGCAAAAGTGAACAACCAGCAACAAAAGAAAATGATACATTCAAACAGCATGGTTGAAATACAAGGCACAACAGGGTAATGTTCATGTTCATAGAAAAAGGAAGCAAAATAACAAATATTATAAATCACTATCTTAGAACACACATCAAACTAAATTATAACAAATCTAACATGCAGCAAACAGTGTTTCATATATATATATATCCATATATATTTTATAGTCACATGCAAATGCAATTGCAATTGCAATATATATATATATATATATATATATATATATATATATATATATATATATATATATATATATAGCAAGTCAAACACATGTACTAACAAGTATGATTCAAAGCAAACACATGTACTCATATGTAAATTTCAGGTATGCAAAATGCATTGTAAAACATGATGGGTATCATATTAAAGTATGTGTGACAAGTGCATGACATCGGGGTGCCAAAATAGTAAGTGACATGGTACACAAGATGACAATGGAAGGTATAGGCATGAGGCAGGCACACAAAATGGCAAGGCAACATAAAGATATCATCATTTACATGGCAACAACATTAGATGCAGAAATTATGGTGTAGGGTGATATATATTTATATACACACACACATACACACACACACACACACATATATATATATATATATATATATACATATATATATATATATGTATGTAAATACAATTTATACACCTTAAATTGCTTTAGACACACCAATCTTTTTTTAAACCATATACACCAATTTTTGCTTTGTATACACCATACATATTAGTAAACTATCCTCAAGCCTGGATAGAACAAAATAAGTTTCTCATTTAGTATCTTTCTGATGTTCATTGATCGAACTAAGGAATGTTGATTTCTAAAATCAATGAATTCACTTTTGCAACTCAAATTTAAATCCTTAATTGAATTTATATATATTTAGTTATTCATATATTTGAAATTAACTTTAAATTTGGAATAATAAAATATTAGTCTACTTAAAATTTGATTTTATTTCAAAAAACAATTTGAATATAGTAAAAGTTTGAGAACTTTGTACATAATGAACCATATTAATTTTAGTACTTCATTTGTAAATTTATTTTTGTGGTTAATTTGGAATGCATAATGTTAGAACTGATTATACATGAATATAACAAGAAAGAATATGAATAAAATTTAACATTTCAATAGAAGTTAAATTAAATTCACTTGATAACATATAGAAATTTCAATTATTTTATAAAAGAATTTTATCGATAATTTATGATGTAGACATATGCAATTCTTGTTATTTAATTTAATTTTGAATTTTTTTTTGAGGATTTTAGGGAGAAGGACAAACTTTGCATATTTTTTAGCTAAAAGTATGCAAAGTTTGTTATTTGGCCAAAAGTCCACTTTTTAGTGCAAAGGTGGATTTCAGCGGGGCCCACCGCATTTTCCATTTTGCACTAAAAATTGGCCTTGCGGCCAAATTCCAAACTTTGCATACTTTTGGGCAACTTTTTTGCTAAGTTTGGCCTTCTCCCTATTGTCCACTTTTGAATAAATGTATTTTTGTCTTTAATTTAGTTAAATTTTTTAGTGGTGCAGGTAAAGTAATTTATGGTGTACAAAAAGAATTTTCCATATATGTATTCCACTTTTAAGAACGAGGAAGCAAATCAACTATTACATTCTATAGCATTGAGGTTGAGAACTTGTATAAAATAATTGTGAGAAGACTCACCATAGATAGCGACTATTTGGATGTTGGAGCGATAACAGTAAATGAATTTAAAGATGAAAGGAGGTTATGCTTCTCTAGCAGGGTTGGTATTAGAGTTGGCTATTTTTTTTTCTTCATCAGCTATAGGTTTTCGAAAGGAGGAAAAAAATGGAGGAAGAAGCCAGTAGAGAGAAAGGAGAAGTGAAGATGAATATATAAGGACATGCTGCTTTATGTAAATAAATGAAAAGAAAAGAAAACTAAGAGGAGAGGGAGAGATTTATAACTCACACATGCATTAAAATAGGAAGTTGTAAGAATAAGAGAAAGAGGAAAAAGAGAACGATGGAGTGAATGCATAAAAAAAGTGCATGCATTATGTGAAAATAAAAAAGATGCATGACCTTCCACATTTGTGCCTCATGCATTTCTTTTTATTTGTGGCAAATTAAATCTGTTTCTTATGAATGTTGCATTAAGGAAACAACGAAGATGAGAGGGCATTGAAAACTGCTGCATCTATTAACATTTCAAATTTTATTAATTAATGAATGTTACACTTTGAATAGATAGGGAAAGTATTAAAGTAGATGGCCAAAGATATATACAAGTATGTTGTCAAAAAAAAATCATCTAGAATATTACATTATTTTCAATCAATCTTTCAGCAGAAATAAATAAATTTCATTAATAACATCATAAAATTTGTTCAAAAACCATTTTAAATTTAATAATTAAATTTAATTCAACAACTTAGATGGTCAGAATTTACGGGTTGTTAAAATCAACAATAAAATAAAAGACTAAATTTACTAAGTTATTCCTATTCTTAAAGAGATTTATAATTTGTTGAAACTAAGCATGTATTCTAATATTTGAAGGATTATTTGACATTATTTCATTTTAAAGCCTTTTAGAAAGAGAAATATCAAGCATAAATGCATTTTAAATTAAAAAAAAATCATGATCTAATGATTAAAAATTCTCCAAGAACCTACATGATTTATTGTACAAAGATAATGCCAACTATCAGCACAATTTAGATTACATTAATATGTAAAATAAATAAGGAAATATATTAAATTAAAATAATGGTATTTAATAATTTAAAGCTGAATTCGAACTAAATAGGTAATTATTAACATTGTGAACTTAATGTTATATTATACAATATTTATAGTTAATTAATTTTGATTAATTCTATTTATTCATAGTTAAAATATTATATCAGTTTGAAAATTCAATTATAGTTAATATTTAATATTAAATACAAAACAACAAGAGAATATTCATTTGTTTAGGGTATTACTATTGACACTCCAACTATTATTAAGGGGAGGTCATTTTTAAAAAATACTCTACTCTTCGAAAAATTATTAAGGGGCTACACAAACATATTATTTCACACTACTCAATATTCCTGGACCCTTCAAATAAGATCAAAAAAACTTATTCGACAATAGAAACCAAAATTTAAATAAGCAGTTCGTCACCACAACACCAAATGCAGCACACAATCAATTATATACGTATTCAACAGTGATATGTCAAAAATTAGTAATCATTTCAGTGCATTGCCTCAGTAATTATAAAATTCGTCATATTTATGTTGACAAAAGAAATCGATCATATTCCTCTGAAAACACTTATCCTTTTGGGTTTAAAAAAAGCGATATACGTGAATCAGAAAAAAATGCTACGGCCCTTGTAATATTTGCTAAGGTAAAATTATTTTTATTTGTTAAGGGACTAAATGGGTAACCAGGTAAAATTACCTTATTTTGTTAAGGGGCTGCTTTCTTCATTGGTACTCCTTTAACACAATTTCTGGAAAAAAATTGGTCCCTCTTTAACGATATTTAGAGTGTCAATAACAATGCCCTTTATTTAAGCATAACAAAAAGTAGTTTATTAGACCAGTATTCAGTCAAGAAACAATAGTATAAATTTCTAAACTAAGAGATAATACCTACGGGCCTTGTAGTTATAACTCTAATGGGTAAATTAGTTAATACATGGAATCCCGCAAATGTAACTCAACTTAGTTCGTTCAACTTTTAGAAGAAGAAAAATTAGGAATTTTATTATGAAGGACAAATTTCATAAATTTTTCAAGCTCAAGGACAAACCATCAAAAATTTATTCTCAAGGAAAATACACATTGTAAAACTAATATCGTACATACCGTAAAACTGATACTTAAAACCTAATAGTTAAATTCTAATACCATACACACTGTAAAACTGATACTTTAAAACAGGTATTCAAATTCTGATACTATGCACATTGTAAGATTGATACCTAAAATCCGATGCTTTATCCTCTAGAATAAAGTTTTAGCTGGTCGTTCTTACGGCTGAAAAACCCGTAACATTGTCCTTGACACTATTTTCCTGAGTTGTAAATTGGAAGTTTACATAATTTACTAATATCGAAATTAATATGAAGGGCTTCTCGATACAGGGTAATAAGTGTTATAGATAGTACTTCAACAATTAGTGTTCAAAATAGCCTATAGGAAAATTATAAATTCATTTATTATTATTTCTGTGTGACTGAAATTGATAACTTCACTTATATTTATTATTTAAATTGCCTGATAAACTAATTTCTTAAAAATGCTATGCTTCAAAAACTTATTACCCTATACTAGGAAACCCTTTGAATGAAGATCCCTATTTATAATTTGACATACTAATAAATACTTGTTACAGACACTAATATTTGACATAATAATGAAGATCCTAATTTATAATTTGACATACTAATAAATAGTTGTTATTGATACATAGATTTGACAAAGTAATAAATATAAAAATAGATGCACTTGAGAATGATTTTTTTTAATATATGTAGTTGACGATGAAAGTGAATCAAGATATTTACTGTTTTAAATCTCAATTTAGACATGTTTATTTATGACAATAATTAAGTAAATTAATTTACATTAATACGATAATTAAAGAGAAACATAATTTCAATTAATTACCATCAATATAATAATTAAAGACAAACAAACTAACCATTACTATGGTAATTAAAGGAAAAATTATTATCGTTAATTAATGTAAACATTATAACTAAGAGGAAATGTATGTGCTTGCATATATCAATTTTCATACAAATTATATTTTGATTTAATTACCAAATGTGAAATCACGGAATAACTTACTTCAAGTGTGTTTCTATTGACACCCCAGTTTCCTCTCCTGGCCACCAAAACTAAGAGCACCCCATTTAATAACATTCTACCCTTCTGGCCACCGCAATATTAAAAAACTTAAAATGGAGAGACCACCGCAGTTTTCAAAAAAAAAAGGCTTTCGCCTTCTCTCCTGTGATGTTGTTGATACTAATTTGAATGCAATATATGTGCAATATTTTCTTAATTGTTAACGATGATTTTTTTTGTTGATCGTTGGCCTACAGCACATGGTTTGACATAAAATTTCGGTTGTTTTCAATTGTGAAGACCAATGTAGAATGACATTAAAATAGAAATCCCATGTTCAGTTGCAAGTAGTCAAAATCACCTTTGTCATACGGTTGTTGACCACTGATGAAACATCTTGCATATATACAGATTTTTTTTCCCCAGTGCGTAACCACCGTTTACTAACTTCATTTTCAGTGAATAACCACCGAAGCCTTTTTTTTGGTCTCTTACAAATGAATTGGTGAAAAATAATCATGTATATTAAATTTTTTATGGTGGCCAGGGGAGGAAATTGGAGTGTGAATAGCAGCACCCTACTTCAAATTTGTTACTGTTCTCAAAAGGCATATATAATCACACTTGTAATTTCATATTTCAAGCATAAGGTATTGTGTTTCACAAAATCACCTATCGTCATTGAAATCGTATTTTATTCTATATTGTCGATATTCAAATATTAGCATAACATTTTTCACAATGATAAATATATAGATAATTAGTTTCTATCATGATCAATTCATCTTTAGCACAATACAAATAATGATTACACCTAACGAAAGAAAAATATTCACTTATATTATAATTTAACGAACTTTGTGTACCACTTTGATACTGAACCTTGTTAAAAATTGCAAACAAAAAAACAATTACATATAATGAGAATTAAAAAATTATTCAATTTTGACTTAGAAAATATTTTAGTGAGAACTTATAGGAAAAACATACCTTCACTGATATAAGATGGAACATAATGCTCATAGATTTTACATGATAAAATTTTAGATTTCAATACATAGTACAACAAAATAATTAATAACACCTAACTGAATAAGAAAATTTAAATCATACTTTAATTTAATGAACCTTATATGCCACTTAAATATTGACTCATACCGAGAAATGATTTTTTTATCAAATAGGTATATTGAAAATGAAAATAAATTCAATTTTGTCTGTAGCATTTACCCAACGGTTAAGGACTTCGCGCCAAGGTAACAGTAGTGTGGGCTTGAAATCTGGATTGACATGCTAAGAGCTTACCAAGTGTATAAGCTATGATCAACCACTTATGCGGTGCTCGCGGACCAGGCCAGGTGAACTAGGGAGGGTTTTAGGGCTCCGGTTGGTTTCCCTGCTGAACAAATTAAAAAAAAAAAAAAAAGAATTTTGATGAAGAATGTATTTAGTTGAGAACTCAAGGAAATAACTGTCGTCACCGATGTAAGGTGGAACAGAATCTTATCGATTTTGCACAATGCATAAAACAATTAGTTAGTCACAATGAATTCCCAAAAAATATTTTGATTTTTTGATTTTGTGAATTTTTTTAAAGTGTAAAAATATTCAAGTGATAGGAAACAAAGATATTGTTGGTGTACGAAGAAAATGTAGTTAAATCCATGGAAGTAAGGACATGACAAAATGAAATTAATTTGACTGGAACAGTAGACAAGGAATAAACTAAAATCCAAGTAATTGAAGAAAATGCGCAATCCTCCACATATTTCAAAAAGTTAAAAAAAAATATGCTAATATTTTTTATGACCAGATGAGCTAATGATTTTTCTAAAACAAATGAGGGGTGAATACAAGAGTTGAGATTGACTAAGAAGTAGAAAATACAAATAGCCTCAAAAATATATAATGAATTAGTTTGATTATTTTTCTTAATCAAAATAAGAAAAACAAATTAATAACACCTAAATAAATATGAAAATTTCACCCTTACTACAGTTTAACGAACCTAATATACCACTATAATATTTAACTTCACTAATAAATGAAAAACAAAAGTAGATTATATAAACTAAAAAAATGAAAAAAAAACAATTTTGATAGAGAAAATATTTAGCTGAGAAATTTAGGAAATAATTACCTTCACTTATGCAAGATATAACATAATGCATATATATTTTTCATAATAAAAGTTGTGCTATTGTGTAATGAGTTAGTCATGATGAATTTAGAGAAACTTATTTTAGTTTATGATTTTTTGAATTCTTTTAGAAGTAAAATAATTTAGGAGGTATAAGGCGTAATATATTGTTGGTGTATGGAGAAATGTAGTTGAATCCATGGAAGCAAGGACATAAGAAGTGAAATTAGTTTGACTGAGTGGTAGAGAAAGAACTAAATAAAATTAATCCAAATACCTAAAGCGAAAGTATGACTCTTGATTTTATAAATAGAATAATAGTGCAAATACTTATTTTATAACTAGGGGAGCTAACGATTTTCCTAAAGCTAATAGAACGTGAGTTGAGATTGAATGAGAAATAAAGAATATAAATGAACTCATATTCTACTTTTTATATATAATAGAGTAAAATAAATGTATGATTTGGGTGGTTTGAATATCTAGATGATAAAAATATAAAAACGGAAGCACCTGAATATTAATATGTAAGACGAAAATAATGCATACAAATTTTGCATAATAAAATTTGAAATTTTACTACAATTCTAAAATCGGTTAGTCACGATGGATTTAGAGAAATTTATATTTTTTTACGATTTATTTATTAATTAATTTTAGAAGTAAAAGAATTAAGGAGGCAAAAAGATTAACAGTGCAAAATTTTATTTTACAACCAGAGGGGCCAATTATTTTCCTAAAACTAATCAGACATTTGTATGAGCTGAGATTGAATAAGAAGCGGAGATTATTGTTAACCTCGTTCTCTTTTCACATATAGTAGAATAAAATAAATTTATGACTTACTGAAGTTTGAATATTTAGATTATACAAATACAGAAATGGAAAAGCTTGAGTACTAATTATTGAACTTATATTCATTCTACAAGTGACTTTTCCAAAACTAACATAGAAAATTTCTTAGACTTCGAAGAATTAAAATTAATTTTAGAACTGCATAATAAATGTAATAATAAGAACGATAAAGAACCATTCAGTTAACAATTGAAAAATAATCCCTTAATGCAGTTTATTAAAAGATATGAAAAGAATACTAATAACACTATCTATATTTCACCATCATTCGCTTTACAATGCACTTTCTCTTTGTAGTTCGACTCCTTATTTTTTCCTTCTTAACACTATTTCATTCAAATATAAATTCAACAACTAATATTCAAAAAAATTCGTTTCTATATCCAGGAACATGTATCTTGTAACGACCCGGGGATTTCGCGATCCTGGATATCGGCATACAACACTATGTCGACTATTCAAGCATCGGAAATACCGGATAGTCCATGAAAGACATTAGAGGGTGAGAATAGATAAGATAGAAACTTAGAACAGAAGAAGAAGAAGAGCATACAACATCAGAGTAACATGAATCTCACAGCGGAACAAACAACATATAATAGATAACATATCTTTGAAATAAAATCAGTATATGTATACAGTAACATTATCAGAGTACAATACTTACAACACAGCGGAAATAACTATAGCTATATAATCCTGAAGCCTCCTCCTCCAAGCTCTCCAAGTATATCTGTAAAATCCTGACTACTTGACTGCCCGTACAAAATTGGGCACCCAAGAGTTTAGGGAGAACAAAACAAAACAAACTATGGGTCAGTCATGCGACTAGTGTGAGTAAAACAATTTAAAATAGTTTGGTAAAATAAATGATATCTCATAAGACCACGCCGTATAACGGAACCGGTTTTTCCCTTATGAGAATACAAAACATTTGATTTAACTTTCAAAATCTTTTTGAAAGAAACGATAAACTTTATATCAAAACTCTTTGATATTATAATAATGTCTATCAACCACAACTAAATATTCATCTAGCAGAAACGCTTTCATCTCACATTCTACATATATAGTATACAATCAAATCCGCGAGCACTTATTGGATAATGGATTACCAACTATGACAAGGTATGGAACCACCTTCCGATAGTATACCTCTAGAGAGGAATACACTGGGTACAACAAGAACATCTTGCAACCCGGCCACACATGACCGACCACTCATTTCGCTTGAGTGTATCGAATGTATATCACCAACGGTTGGGAGAGCAACCACTTCCCAAATGGGACATCATCGAATAGATTATAGAATGAAATGAATATCTCTAGATAGGTGATAATACACCCTAATTGGCAGCCAACCACTTAGCCATGCTGCCTGCCCGATTTTTGTCATTTCCGGTTGTGAGGCCACGCTTATCTCTGAAAGATCACACAATTATTCACTTTGAATGTCACATCGTCATACCCGCCAAATCACAAATTGATTTCTCCAAAAATACAATGGGTATATAGCTAAGAGAAACGAATTCCTCCGCCACCAAACGTACATACGTTTGAAGAGATCAACTTACAGGATCCATTACATATACTATGTCAGACATTCTTCCATACATGTTGTCTTGGGACTGGACAAACCGAAGGTGCTATTCTGTAAATCCATCTTAGGCAATTTATACCTTGGATTGCCAGAACAGTCCTTGCATAACTCCGAATTCAATTTATCTTCATCATATTTAATTCGCAACGTTAATGCACATACAGAGTGGTTTTTAGATAATGAATCTGATCCTGGTGTCTCTGTTTTGACAACGAAAGAATGGTCAAAAACTTCGATAGCCGGTGAGTTAACTATCAAAGAAAAACAAGTGTGCAAACAACAATTGTATTTCCAAATGGAAATCTTACCGAGCAAATCATCAATCAACACTGATCCACATTAATTTAATTTGTCATTTAATTCTCCATTTCCCTATTCCTGTTTCCATATATTCAAAATTTCTTATTTTCTAAATTTAGAAAATATACGTTATTAACCTTGGAAAACATTTCGAATTCTTAATTTCAATATTAGAAAACATTTTTGATTCTTATTTGGAAAACATTTCCAAAACTCCTACATTTGATTTGAACAGATGTTAAATAAAACATCGCTATGCCCACTCAAACTATTAACACTTACTAACTAATTTCACTTAACCAATCTTCACAGTCGAACCTTAACCATTCCTTAGTTAAAAACGAAGCGAATCAAGTTAGGGTATATGTGACGACACGGAATTTCGCTCGATCCGAATCAGTCGTTAAACCGATCTAGACCGTTCGAAACCCCTGATCGTTTGAGAACAGGACAAAATAGAACGTAGACGGAAGAACATTTCATTGCTATTACAACAATTCCATCAGATACAAGAATATACAGAGTATAGATGAATAAATTACATTCGATAAATATCAGAGATTACAATAAATTACATAGCAGCGGAAAAAAAATACAAAGCACAACTGAAGGTGATATACAGATACAGAGCTTTCCGGATATCATTCCAGCTGTAAACCAGGATCCTGTGAATATAAATCTGCAAAAACCAAAACTACTAGCTGCCCGTGCGGAAAATAGGGGCACCTAGAGTTTAGGTTAAAACAATAAACTCCAGGTCAGTCATGTGACTGGTGTGAGAACTAAAACAGTTATTTAAAACTTTACTTTAAAAGAGAGTAATTCAAGGGACCACGCCGTATAACACGGAACGGGTTTTCTCCCAAGAATACCAGTGCATAGAATAAACAACGCGATGCTTTTTCGAAAAATGAAGCTATTATAAGACCCAGGTCCCATCACACAATGCAACGCAAGCCGGAGGATAGGGTTTTCCCTTATAATAGCCAAACATGCTTGGTACGTTTAAAACAAATCATTTGATACTATAATAATTGTATAGTGTCAAAACATTTTCAATCATAAATATTAATCATAGGCGGCATAGCTACCATCTACTACGTCGCCATACTAGTTCTACAATTAAAGCCGAAATACACGTATTCGAAATTGGATTTCCGTCATGAGTCGAGGCAAGGGGCAAGCTCCTCTCCGCGTTCGAGACACTCTAGCAAATGCCTCAGGGCTACGCACTCTGGGCAACCCTTGGATGCTTCAGGGCCGGTCCTCACTTACGTTAGAGGATTAGTATTCCTGAACACACGTTTCCCGGTCCTTACAGACCTAAAATCGAGGCGCCTCATCCAACAACCACAAAGGTGAAAAGTATATATATGTCAGGGCTGGTAAGTCACTGACACCACCAAAGCTAGAAAGAAATGTCGTGCTCTCCCTGCAGTCTGTATCCCGTTTTTAACTCATACCGAGGTGTGAGGCTCGCGAATTCACGTTATACACAAAGCTGCCACGTAGGCCGTGCTTTGATCATCAACCACAAGACTTTGATTTTCAACAGAAGCCTTGATCATTGCATCTTAGCGTGCCACACAGGCAATTCGTGCCGTGCGATTGATATCTATCGATATATAACCTCTAAGCTCGTACGTCTCAGAGAAGGGCGTTAAGCAAAAGAATAAATTCTCCGCCGCCAAACAGATATATATTTAACAGAAATCAATCAACACAGAATAAAATCCAATGTCAGACACACAATCCATTTACAAGTCCGTTTTGGGTCTGAACGAAACCGGAGGCACTTTCCTCGCATATCCATCCATCTCCAAGTACGTCTGGACGACCACCAACTATTTCCATCCTCTTGGGTGTACAGCCCAATCAGGATCGTCGGTAATTACCCAAACGATGTGAAGACTTCCGGTCTTCAGCCACCGTCTTCATCTTCGACATATCGTCGAATCGGTTATTCAGAATGGGTATAAACCCGGCCTTTCCGAACAACCCGCGTATATTAAAGCGAATGTTACACAAACACAACATACGCCTCATTCCAATTCATATTCTCAGGGAAAAGTTCCCATTAATTTTATCCAAGATAAATTCTTTAAAATTTATCCTTTAATCTTCCTTTGGATGTCATTTCAAACCAAATTATGGTTTTCCAAACTAGTCGAGATTAGCGAACCACAACGAAGTAATTATTTATTTTATTTCCCAATCCCAACCTATTCATCCCATGAAGCAAAACTGGTAATACTCCATATCTAACACCATGGTGTTATCGGTAAAATTAATTACCATTTCACGTTCAAATCTAATTAAAGATTTAACTATCGTTTTGGAGCAAAACTGGTGATACTCCATTCTCGCTCATTTCTAAATTGGATAATTTAGATTATAGATTCACATTTCAATCTAATTACAGATTCATTAAAACTCCTTTTACTGGGTTAAATGTAACAACCCGTAAAATGCGAGCCAGTTTGAAATTTTTATTTTGGCAATTTTAGCGAATTTTGAATATTTAAAATAGATTATTTTAAATAAAATCGACGAAAAATTTATTTTGAATATAAATAGAACGTATATATTATACGCGTCGCCGTTAGAATATAAATAATTATATATAATTATAAAAGGAATTGAAAATGGCGCGGTAGTTCGATAATTCGATTTCAAACTTCAATTGAATGTACCGGGTGCAAAACAATCCGGATTTTAGTGAAAACAAAAATAATGGAATCTAATAGTGAATATCTTTCCAACGAATCCGAATAATCAAAAGTTCGTAGCGGGAATCAAAAGATATGTCTAGTTGAAAATTCTGAATAGTCGCTATGGAATTCAGGCCCTTAAAAATGGACATTTTGCAAATGACGTCGGATTTCGACAAAACCACTTTTGTTGGGTCCGTGATGTCGAATTATTGCTAGGTTTCAAATTTCATAATTTTTCGAGTCAATATGTGAGCGTGGCAAAGGAAAACGCATTTGACCAGTTTCAGTTGATTTTAATCGACTGGAAATTGGCCATTTTTCAAATGGTCTCAGAATCCGACGAAATTAGTTTTGTTAGGACCGTATCGTCAATACGAAGCTAGAAAATATTTTTCTGGAATTTTTCTAGTTAGTATGTGACCCCGGTAATTTGAAATGTGCGCTTAAAATTCAATATAGTGATTTAAATGTAAATTTAACGGAAACTGATTGTAACGATCGAATCAGCTAATGATACATATCCCATTGTGTTCGGAATGGGGGTAATTAGCTAGGGGCGACAGTCGTTGGGCCTCGATAGGTGTTCGAATTAAAAGTCAACATTTAGGGTTTGGAAAAATGAAATAATTAAATAATATATATATATATATACCCTTTCCTTAACTACCCAGGCCCCCCTTCTTCAAACCCGATTCAGAATAATGAAGAAAAAAAAAAGGGGGGGGAGATCGGAGCCGCGCTCCAGAGCTCGCCGCCGACGAGCGACCGCCACCCCAGACCGGGCCTCCACCCCGAAGACGCTCCACCACCTCCGCTCGTCGGAGCACGCCCAGCCTCCCTCTCCCCTTCGATTTCCGCCGCTGCCGCCCCGTTCAGACCCACCGCCACCTTCAACCTCCTCCGCCGTGATTCCAGCTCGCACCCCCCTCTCTCTTCGATTCCCCCGTTCCTCTTCCTCCCCTTTTCTTTCTTCAGCTCCGAACGCCCAAAACCCCCCTGTAAGTTTTTTTTTTCTTTCTTTTTATTTATTTTACTTTTGTTTTATATAAACTGAAAAAAAAATATAGTAAAAACTGATTTAATAGGATTTTTAAAAACTGATTTTGTAAGATTTAAAAACTGATTTAAAAGGAATTTTAAAACTGATTTTATTTTAAAGGTCTAAAATAGAAAAGGGTTTAAACTTCGAAATAGAAAAAAAAGTTTAAACTTTAAAATAGAAAAGGCGGAATTTTTATTGGGTAGAAGGAGTAAAAATATGACTTTTGTATTTTTAAAGTATTAAAAATATGATTTTTATATTTTTAAAGTATTAAAAATATAATCTTTATAGGATAGAGAATATAAAAATATCATCTTTGTATGTGTAGCGAAATAAAAATCTGATTTTTATTTTATATACGTTGGGATAAAGTGGTTATTTTTATAAAGGCAAAAACCTTATTTTTATAAAGGCGAAAACTTTATTTTTGAAATGGAATTTTTGTCTATATAGTAGCAATGTAGAAATAGAATTTTTTATCCATAGAACGAGATAGTAAAAATATGATTTTTATATATTGAATAACAAAGTAAAAATTCGATTTTTACATATGTAGTGGCTACAGCAACGAAGATGCGATAGCGATGAAGATTTCCTGCAAAAGAAGTGCCGTGGAGCTAGGATAGCTATATGTGAGAATTTCTCGCCTTTCAATTTCTTTTCTAGTTTTATATATATACTAGGATGCAGACGGTGCTTAGAAGCACCCGACACATTCGTCCATAGACCATGGACTTGTTTGTTTGGTTGCATAGATTAGTTGAATTATTTGTTTGAATTGAATTGTTTGGTGAGATGAAATTGATTTGATTGATGTGTGAATGGCGTGGGCCTTCACTAGACCGGGGATAAGGCTAGGCCTCGTCCCGTTTCTAGTATCGTGCCGTTATGCCGCCGAAATTTTCTAAAATATGTTAGAAAAATAAAAATATCATTTTATTGAATAAATGAATTGAATAGAAATTCATAGGTTGAAATAAAAGGTTTTATCGTTAAAAATATAATTTTTAACGTGAATATGAAAATAGTGAAGTGAACAAAATAAAATATTCATTTGCAAACCGGACGGTTTGTTTATGTACACCTATTTGAATGACATTGATTGGGACGATAAATTTTACACATCGCCCAACTGCACGAATAAAATCTGTGTTTGGTTGTTTGAAACCCCACACGGGTGTTGGGATGAAATTTGAAGTTCACTCATCCTGATTGATTAAATATGTCAATCGATTGATTGACAGGCTGTTATAAGCGTTAGATATCTTTATTTGATGCTTATACAGTGTAGTGCACTTTGGTTGATGGTTGATCATTTTTCAATGTTATTATATACATGTGTTGTGTGAAAATCCATATAATTAATTTTATATGGTAATTGATTGGGCCTCATTCCAGTTTAGAAATGGAAATATTTGAAATAGAAATATTTGAAATAGAATATTTGAAAATAGAAATTTATGAAGTCGTGTTGATTAGTTTGATGCCATTTTGACGTGAACGGTATTTATATCGATTTTAAGCGATTTCGAAATGAATTGAATTGAAAACGAATTCAAAGTGAATTGAAAGCGATTTCGAAATGAATTGAATTGAAAACGAATTCAAAGTGAATTGAAAACGATTTCGAAATGAATTGAATTGAAAACGAATTCAAAGTGAATTGAAAACGATTTCGAAATGAATTGAATTTAAAAAGATTTCGAAATGAATTGAATTTAAAACGATTTCGAAATGAATTGAATTGAAAACGATTTCGAAATGAATTGAATTGAAAACGATTTCGAAATGAATTGAATTGAAAACGATTTCGAAATGAATTGAGTTGAAAACGAATTCAAATTGAATTGAAAGCGAATTGAAATGAATTCAAATTGAATTGAAATTTGAATTGAATAGAAATGAATTTTAAAACGAATCTATAAAGAAGAATTCAATTGTGATTTGAATTGAAAAGGAAGTGAAAATGTTTTTGAAACGAATTCAAAACTATTTATATAATTCGTTTTAAATAGAAATCGATGAAGTATATATTATATATATTATATATATAATATAATGGCCTGAATAGAACGCGCCGCGCCGCGGCAGTTCGTGAATTTCGACCATTTATTTCAAACGGACATTACGGGAGATCCGACCGTCGGATTCTCCTAAAACCGGAACCGTTGGGTTCGTATCGAAAAGAGCTTTCTAACGAATATTAGAAATTAGAAATCTAACGGTTGGATTTGGAATTATGTCCAAATCAAATTTGGAAAAGGTCGCTATAAGTGCAGTTCGATGGCCATTGATGGAAATCGACTGTACGGGCCTTGATAAAATTATTAAAAATAGTAATAATTTGTGTAAAATCATAAGAAATGATTTAGAAAGAATTGGGATGAAAAACTCCATATTTGAAAAGATAAAAATAGATTTTTATCGAAATGAACTAGTTTTGAACTAGAATTATAATTCTATTTATTTTTAAATAAATAAATTGAATTTGAAATGGTTTTGAAAATAACCAAAATTTCCAATGATTGCATTGGAGTGGATTTGAATCGAAATTGTCTTCGGAATATTTCGATGTTGGAATTCGTGATTATACAGATGTTGTTATGGAAATTTGAAAGATATATATTTATATCGTTATTTCCAATACGACATTTGTTAGTCGTAGAATTTGATATTGAATATAAGCGGATATATTTTCTATTCAGAGCCTTGTATTGAATATCAAATGTGATTTGGGTTTGTCGTGAATGGTGTCTTCACTAACACTGTTCTTGAACCTAGTTGTGAAAAGATTAAATCTTTTATTTAGATTTAATGAAGTGTACCAATTAAACGATATTTAATTGAAATTGAATTGGTATTGATTTTTGGGTTTATCGTGAACAGTGTTTTAAATAACACTTGTTCTTTAACCCGATAATTAATGGAATGTGATTTTGGGTTTATCGTGAACCGTGTTTTAAATGACACTGATTCTTTAACCTAGTTAAAGATTAAAACTAAGTGGAGTTTTAATGAATCTTTAATTAGATTGAGATGATCGAAAATGGAGTATCACCAGTTTTACTCCAGGCGATAATTAAATCTTTAATTAGATTTGAACGTGAAATGGTAATTGAATTACCGATAACACTGTGGTGTTAGATATGAAGTACTACCAATTTTACTTCATGAGATGAATAGGTTGGGATTGGGAAATAAAATAAATGATTACTTCGGTGTGGTTCGCTAATCCCGACTAGTTTGAATTGATATTCAAAGGAGATTAAAGAATAAATTTAAAGAATTTATCTTGGATAAAATTAATGGGAACTTTTCCCAAAGTACAGGAATATTTGAATAAAAGAATATTCTGAATTGGAATGAGGCGTATGTTGTGTTTGTGTAACACTTTTATAATATATGCGCGAGTTATTCAGAAACACCGGGTTTATCCCATTCTGAATAACTGATTCGACGTGGTGTCGAAGGTGAAGACGGTGGTCGAAGACTGGAAGTCTTCACGTCGTTTGGGTGATAACTGATGATCTTGATTGGGCTGTACACCCAAGAAGATGGAAACAGTTGGTGATCGTCCAGACGTACTTGGAGATCGATGGATATGCGGGGTACTAGGTGCCTCCGGTTTCGTTCAGACCCAGAACGGACTTGTAAATGGACTGTGTGTCTGACATTGGATTTTAGTCCGTGTGATTGATCTCTATTAAATATATATCTGTTTGGCGGCGGGGAATTTATTCTCTTGCTTAACGCCCTTCTCTGAGACGTACGAGCTCAGGGGTTATATATTGATGGATATCAAACGCATGGAGTGAATTGCCTGTGTGGCATGCCTAAGTGGCAATTGATCGAGGCTTCTGTTGAAAAGCAAAGTCTTGTGGTGATGATCAAAGCACAGCCTGTGTGGCACAGCTTTGTGTAACGTGAATTCGCGAGCCTCGCACCCCGGTTGTGAACCAAAAACGGGAGAGGACGTCAGGGAGGGCATGCGTTTCTTTCTAGCTAGAAGTGGCGTTAGTGGTTTTACACGCCCTAACGAGTTTGACTTATGTGGTTGTTGCTGTTGCGAGGCGCCTCGGTTATATCGGTTTCGGCCGATGCATTCTGGTCGGCAGACGGACCAGACTTACACCCCATAGGGTGGGGAAACGCATGTTCAGGGTTTAAGTTTAATCCACATCGGTGGACCGGCCCTGAGGATCCAAGGGTCGATGCGCTCTGACCCCGAGGCTCGGGCTAGACAGTCTCGAATCGGTGGAGGACGATCCCTGGCCTCGGTTCATAGACGGAAATCCAATTTCCAAATACGTGACTTTGCGGTTTTATTTGTAAAACCTATATATGGCGACATAGTGGCATGGGACGCTCATGTCGCCTATGATTGATACTTATGATTTGAAGTTGTTTTATACACTATGCACTTATAGTGGTATCAAATGATTTGTTTTAAAACGTATCAAGCATTCTTTGGCTGTTATAAGGGAAAACCCTATCCTCGGCTGCGTTGCATTGTGTGATGGGACCTGGGTCTTATAACAGCTTCATTTTCCTTTATCTAGCATTGCGCTGTTGTTTTATGCACTGGTATTCTTCGGAGGAAACCCGTTCCGTGTTATACGGCGTGGTCCCTTGATTTACCTAACTTTGAAAATAAAGATAATAACTGTTTTAGTTCTCACACCAGTCATATGACTGACCTGGAGTTTATTGTTTTAACCTAAACTCTGGGTGCCCTTATTTTGACACGGGCAGCTAGTAGTTTTGGGTTTTGCAGATTTATATTCACAGGATCCTGGTTTACAGCTGGAACGATATCCGGAAAGCTTTGTATCCGTATATCTCATTCTAGTTGTGTATTGTATTATTTTTCCGCTGCTATGTATTTAAATGTAATTTAAATCTCTGATATTTCTGTGTAATATTTATTCATACTCTGTATATTCTTGTAATCTGATGCATTGCTGTAATATACAATGAAATGTTCTTCTGTATGTGTTCTGTTGTGGTTTGTTCTCAAACTATCTGACGCTTTCCTTTACGGGGAAGTTGCGGGTCTTTACACGTGGTATCAGAGCTTTGGTTTACAAAGCAGAGAACATGACACATTAGAACCATATGAAAGAATTCATCAGATATTGGATTAGTAATATCCAATTAGAATGACTCGTTAGAGATGGGATCAGTAGTATCCTAGAACGAGTGTGAAGAGTATATTTTTGAAAGTGAAAACAAATTTTTGTTTTGAAAATTTAAATCAATTATTCGTATTTGATTATCTATTTATATTGATGTGGACAATCCGGTATATATAGATTTCGCGTATACGCGTCATGAACGTATAGTCGAAGTTTTAATATACTGGATAGATATAGAGTCACATTCTAGACACCCGGAGATGATTCTGATGATTGTAGCTACATCATCAGTATTTATGTTCGTGTTTCGAAGGTGTGATTTCTATATATTTCCATTAGACTGGTGTGAGAACCAAAACTTATATAGTTAGAACACATTGTTGTGAATTGGCATCAAAAACATGATTTTTTGTATATATATCAAAATTATGAATTTGAAACTCTAATCCACTAATTGATTGATGTTTGGGTTGTTTGTTTAATTGTTTGCTAATTTTAACCATTTAGCCTAATTGAATTGAATAATGAATTGTATTGAAATTGGTAGCATATGCATGCATACATATACTTACATTGAACAGGTCATAGCAAGAAGGCTAGAGCAGAGAATAAAATTTGTTTGCCCGACAAATAGGTAAATGTTTACTACATAATTTCCTGTTTTGTTTGGATGATGATGATTTTGTGAGCCTATTGGCTAGCCGCTTGGCTTTTTCTTTTTCTTTTTGAGATCTGAAGGACCGGGGAAGCTATTTGAAATTCCCCGATGCTCCCGGTGCAGGGGAGGTTATGGCGAAATTTTTCGAAAATTTAGGGTGTTAGCCAAATTTTTGAAAATTCTCAGAAACTAAAAGTTGGAGAATGGAAGTCAGATCGAGCGTAGAGTTGATTAATCAAACCACTTTCGACTTTGTTCCTTTTCGGGGACGAAAAGTTTTAAGTGGGGGAGATTGTAACAACCCGTAAAATGCGAGCCAGTTTGAAATTTTTATTTTGGCAATTTTAGCGAATTTTGAATATTTAAAATAGATTATTTTAAATAAAATCGACGAGAAATTTATTTTGAATATAAATAGAACGTATATATTATACGCGTCGCCGTTAGAATATAAATAATTATATATAATTATAAAAGGAATTGAAAATGGCGCGGTAGTTCGATAATTCGATTTCAAACTTCAATTGAATGTACCGGGTGCAAAACAATCCGGATTTTAGTGAAAACAAAAATAATGGAATCTAATAGTGAATATCTTTCCAACGAATCCGAATAATCAAAAGTTCGTAGCGGGAATCAAAAGATATGTCCAGTTGAAAATTCTGAATAGTCGCTATGGAATTCAGGCCCTTAAAAATGGACATTTTGCAAATGACCTCGGATTTCGACGAAACCACTTTTGTTGGGTCCGTGATGTCGAATTATTGCTAGGTTTCAAATTTCATAATTTTTCGAGTCAATATGTGAGCGTGGCAAAGGAAAACGCATTTGACCAGTTTCAGTTGATTTTAATCGACTGGAAATTGTCCATTTTTCAAATGGTCTCAGAATCCGACGAAATTAGTTTTGTTAGGACCGTATCGTTAATACGAAGCTAGAAAATATTTTTCTGGAATTTTTCTAGTTAGTATGTGACCCCGGTAATTTGAAATGTGCGCTTAAAATTCAATATAGTGATTTAAATGTAAATTTAACGGAAACTGATTGTAACGATCGAATCAGCTAATGATACATATCCCATTGTGTTCGGAATGGGGGTAATTAGCTAGGGGCGACAGTCGTTGGGCCTCGATAGGTGTTCGAATTAAAAGTCAACATTTAGGGTTTGGAAAAATGAAATAATTAAATAAAAAATATATATATATACCCTTTCCTTAACTACCCAGGCCCCCCCTTCTTCAAACCCGATTCAGAATAATGAAGAAAAAAAAAAAAAGGGGGAGATCGGAGCCGCGCTCCAGAGCTCGCCGCCGACGAGCGACCGCCACCCCAGACCGGGCCTCCACCCCGAAGACGCTCCACCACCTCCGCTCGTCGGAGCACGCCCAGCCTCCCTCTCCCCTTCGATTTCCGCCGATGCCGCCCCGTTCAGACCCACCACCACCTTCAACCTCCTCCGCCGTGATTCCAGCTCGCACCCCCCTCTCTCTTCGATTCCCCCGTTCCTCTTCCTCCCCTTTTCTTTCTTCAGCTCCGAACGCCCAAAACCTCCCTGTAAGTTTTTTTTTCTTTCTTTTTATTTATTTTACTTTTGTTTTATATAAACTGAAAAAAAAATATAGTAAAAACTGATTTAATAGGATTTTTAAAAACTGATTTTGTAAGATTTAAAAACTGATTTAAAAGGAATTTTAAAACTGATTTTATTTTAAAGGTCTAAAATAGAAAAGGGTTTAAACTTCGAAATAGAAAAAAAAGTTTAAACTTTAAAATAGAAAAGGCGGAATTTTTATTGGGTAGAAGGAGTAAAAATATGACTTTTGTATTTTTAAAGTATTAAAAATATGATTTTTATATTTTTAAAGTATTAAAAATATAATCTTTATAGGATAGAGAATATAAAAATATCATCTTTGTATGTGTAGCGAAATAAAAATCTGATTTTTATTTTATATACATTGGGATAAAGTGGTTATTTTTATAAAGGCGAAAACTTTATTTTTGAAATGGAATTTTTGTCTATATAGTAGCAATGTAGAAATAGAATTTTTTATCCATAGAACGAGATAGTAAAAATATGATTTTTATATATTGAATAACAAAGTAAAAATTCGATTTTTACATATGTAGTGGCTACAGCAACGAAGATGCGATAGCGATGAAGATTTCCTGCAAAAGAAGTGCCGTGGAGCTAGGATAGCTATATGTGAGAATTTCTCACCTTTCAATTTCTTTTCTAGTTTTATATATATACTAGGATGCAGACGGTGCTTAGAAGCACCCGACACAATCGTCCACAGACCATGGACTTGTTTGTTTGGTTGCATAGATTAGTTGAATTATTTGTTTGAATTGAATTGTTTGGTGAGATGAAATTGATTTGATTGATGTGTGAATGGCGTGGGCCTTCACTAGACCGGGGATAAGGCTAGGCCTCGTCCCGTTTCTAGTATCGTGCCGTTATGCCGCCGAAATTTTCTAAAATATGTTAGAAAAATAAAAATATCATTTTATTGAATAAATGAATTGAATAGAAATTCATAGGTTGAAATAAAATGTTTTATCGTTAAAAATATAATTTTTAACGTGAATATGAAAATAGTGAAGTGAACAAAATAAAATATTCATTTGCAAACCGGACGGTTTGTTTATGTACACCTATTTGAATGACATTGATTGGGACGATAAATTTTACACATCGCCCAACTGCACGAATAAAATCTGTGTTTGGTTGTTTGAAACCCCACACGGGTGTTGGGATGAAATTTGAAGTTCACTCATCCTGATTGATTAAATATGTCGATCGATTGATTGACAGGCTGTTATAAGCGTTAGATATCTTTATTTGATGCTTATACAGTGTAGTGCACTTTGGTTGATGGTTGATCATTTTTCAATGTTATTATATACATGTGTTGTGTGAAAATCCATATAATTAATTTTATATGGTAATTGATTGGGCCTCATTCCAGTTTAGAAATGGAAATATTTGAAATAGAAATATTTGAAATAGAATATTTGAAAAAAGAAATTTATGAAGTCGTGTTGATTAGTTTGATGCCATTTTGACGTGAACGGTATTTATATCGATTTTAAGCGATTTCGAAATGAATTGAATTGAAAACGAATTCAAAGTGAATTGAAAGCGATTTCGAAATGAATTGAATTGAAAACGAATTCAAAGTGAATTGAAAACGATTTCGAAATGAATTGAATTGAAAACGAATTCAAAGTGAATTGAAAACGATTTCGAAATGAATTGAATTTAAAAAGATTTCGAAATGAATTGAATTTAAAACGATTTCGAAATGAATTGAATTGAAAACGATTTCGAAATGAATTGAATTGAAAACGATTTCGAAATGAATTGAATTGAAAACGATTTCGAAATGAATTGAGTTGAAAACGAATTCAAATTGAATTGAAAGCGAATTGAAATGAATTCAAATTGAATTGAAATTTGAATTGAATAGAAATGAATTTTAAAACGAATCTATAAAGAAGAATTCAATTGTGATTTGAATTGAAAAGGAAGTGAAAATGTTTTTGAAACGAATTCAAAACTATTTATACAATTCGTTTTAAATAGAAATCGACGAAGTATATATTATATATATTATATATATAATATAATGGCCTGAATAGAACGCGCCGCGCCGCGGCAGTTCGTGAATTTCGACCATTTATTTCAAACGGACATTACGGGAGATCCGACCGTCGGATTCTCCTAAAACCGGAACCGTTGGGTTCGTATCGAAAAGAGCTTTCTAACGAATATTAGAAATTAGAAATCTAACGGTTGGATTTGGAATTATGTCCAAATCAAATTTGGAAAAGGTCGCTATAAGTGCAGTTCGATGGCCATTGATGGAAATCGACTGTACGGGCCTTGATAAAATTATTAAAAATAGTAATAATTTGTGTAAAATCATAAGAAATGATTTAGAAAGAATTGGGATGAAAAACTCCATATTTGAAAAGATAAAAATAGATTTTTATCGAAATGAACTAGTTTTGAACTAGAATTATAATTCTATTTATTTTTAAATAAATAAATTGAATTTGAAATGGTTTTGAAAATAACCAAAATTTCCAATGATTGCATTGGAGTGGATTTGAATCGAAATTGTCTTCGGAATATTTCGATGTTGGAATTCGTGATTATACAGATGTTGTTATGGAAATTTGAAAGATATATATTTATATCGTTATTTCCAATACGACATTTGTTAGTCGTAGAATTTGATATTGAATATAAGCCGATATATTTTCTATTCAGAGCCTTGTATTGAATATCAAATGTGATTTGGGTTTGTCGCGAATGGTGTCTTCACTAACACTGTTCTTGAACCTAGTTGTGAAAAGATTAAATCTTTTATTTAGATTTAATGAAGTGTACCAATTAAACGATATTTAATTGAAATTGAATTGGTATTGATTTTTGGGTTTATCGTGAACAGTGTTTTAAATAACACTTGTTCTTTAACCCGATAATTAATGGAATGTGATTTTGGGTTTATCGTGAACCGTGTTTTAAATGACACTGATTCTTTAACCTAGTTAAAGATTAAAACTAAGTGGAGTTTTAATGAATCTTTAATTAGATTGAGATGATCGAAAATGGAGTATCACCAGTTTTACTCCAGGCGATAATTAAATCTTTAATTAGATTTGAACGTGAAATGGTAATTGAATTACCGATAACACTGTGGTGTTAGATATGAAGTACTACCAGTTTTACTTCATGGGATGAATAGGTTGGGATTGGGAAATAAAATAAATGATTACTTCGGTGTGGTTCGCTAATCCCGACTAGTTTGAATTGATATTCAAAGGAGATTAAAGAATAAATTTAAAGAATTTATCTTGGATAAAATTAATGGGAACTTTTCCCAAAGTACAGGAATATTTGAATAAAAGAATATTCTGAATTGGAATGAGGCGTATGTTGTGTTTGTGTAACACTTTTATAATATATGCGCGAGTTATTCAGAAAGACCGGGTTTATCCCATTCTGAATAACTGATTCGACGTGGTGTCGAAGGTGAAGACGGTGGTCGAAGACCGGAAGTCTTCACGTCGTTTGGGTGATAACTGATGATCTTGATTGGGCTGTACACCCAAGAAGATGGAAACAGTTGGTGATCGTCCAGACGTACTTGGAGATCGATGGATATGCGGGGTACTAGGTGCCTCCGGTTTCGTTCAGACCCAGAACGGACTTGTAAATGGACTGTGTGTCTGACATTGGATTTTAGTCCGTGTGATTGATCTCTATTAAATATATATCTGTTTGGCGGCGGGGAATTTATTCTCTTGCTTAACGCCCTTCTCTGAGACGTATGAGCTCAGGGGTTATATATTGATGGATATCAAACGCATGGAGTGAATTGCCTGTGTGGCATGCCTAAGTGGCAATTGATCGAGGCTTCTGTTGAAAAGCAAAGTCTTGTGGTGATGATCAAAGCACAGCCTGTGTGGCACAGCTTTGTGTAACGTGAATTTGCGAGCCTCGCACCCCGGTTGTGAACCAAAAACGGGAGAGGACGTCAGGGAGGGCATGCGTTTCTTTCTAGCTAGAAGTGGCGTTAGTGATTTTACACGCCCTGACGAGTTTGACTTATGTGGTTGTTGCTGTTGCGAGGCGCCTCGGTTATATCGGTTTCGGCCGATGCATTCTGGTCGGCAGACGGACCAGACTTACACCCCATAGGGTGGGGAAACGCATGTTCAGGGTTTAAGTTTAATCCACATCGGTGGACCGGCCCTGAGGATCCAAGGGTCGATGCGCTCTGACCCTGAGGCTCGGGCTAGACAGTCTCGAATCGGTGGAGGACGATCCCTGGCCTCGGTTCATAGACGGAAATCCAATTTCCAAATACGTGACTTTGCGGTTTTATTTGTAAAACCTATATATGGCGACATAGTGGCATGGGACGCTCATGTCGCCTATGATTGATACTTATGATTTGAAGTTGTTTTATAAACTATGCACTTATAGTGGTATCAAATGATTTGTTTTAAAACGTATCAAGCATTCTTTGGCTGTTATAAGGGAAAACCCTATCCTCGGCTGCGTTGCATTGTGTGATGGGACCTGGGTCTTATAACAGCTTCATTTTCCTTTATCTAGCATTGCGCTGTTGTTTTATGCACTGGTATTCTTGGGAGGAAACCCGTTCCGTGTTATACGGCGTGGTCCCTTGATTTACCTAACTTTGAAAATAAAGATAATAACTGTTTTAGTTCTCACACCAGTCACATGACTGACCTGGAGTTTATTGTTTTAACCTAAACTCTGGGTGCCCTTATTTTGACACGGGCAGCTAGTAGTTTTGGGTTTTGCAGATTTATATTCACAGGATCCTGGTTTACAGCTGGAACGATATCCGGAAAGCTTTGTATCCGTATATCTCATTCTAGTTGTGTATTGTATTATTTTTCCGCTGCTATGTATTTAAATGTAATTTAAATCTCTGATATTTCTGTGTAATATTTATTCATACTCTGTATATTCTTGTAATCTGATGCATTGCTGTAATATACAATGAAATGTTCTTCTGTATGTGTTCTGTTGTGGTTTGTTCTCAAACTATCCGACGCTTTCCTTTACGGGGAAGTTGCGGGTCTTTACATTGAAGAACTAGGTGTTATTTAAAACACAGTTCACGACAAACCCAAATCATATTCTATTTATTTTCGGGTTAAAGAACTAGTGTTATTTAAAACACCGTTCACGATAAACCCATTTCAAATCCAATCAAATATATTAGAAATTCCGATTATTTAAAACCCCTTTTTAAATCTAATTTATTTATTTAAAAAAAAAATTGGGTTTTAAATTTAGTTCAAAACTAGTTCATTTCGATAAAAATCCATTTTTATCTTTTCAAATATGGAGTTTTTCACCCCAATTTTTCCCAAATCATTTCTTATGATTTTACACAAATTATTACTATTTTTAATAATTTTATTAAGGCCCGTACAGTCGATTTCCAACAACGGCCATCGAACTGCACTTATAGCGACCTTTTTCAAATTTGATTTGGACGTATCTCCAAATCCAACCGTTAGATTTCAAATTTCTAAAATTCGTTAGAAAGCTCTTTTCGATACGAACCCAACGGTTCCGGTTTTAGGAGAATCCGACGGTCGGATCTCCCGTAATGTCCGTTTGAAATAAATGGTCGAAATTCACGAACTGCCGCAGCGCGGCGCGTTCTATTCAGGCCATTATATTATATATATAATATATATAATATATATTTCGTCGATTTCTATTTAAAATGAATTATATAAATAGTTTTGAATTCGTTTCAAAAACAATTTCAACCTCTATTTCAATTCAAAGAAAAATTGAATTCTTCTTTATAATTTCGTTTTAAAATTCTTTTCTATTCTATTCAGATTTCAATTCAATTTGAATTCGTTTTCTATTTGATTCAATTCAAATTGGTTTTCTATTCGATTCAATTCAAATTGGTTTTCTATTCGATTCAATTCAAATTGGTTTTCTATTCGATTCAATTCAAATTGGTTTTCTATTCGATTCAATTCAAATTGGTTTTCTATTCGATTCAATTCAGATTGGTTTTCTATTCGATTCAAATCCAATTGATTTTCTATTCGATTCAATTCAAATTGGTTTTCTATTCGATTCAATTCAAATTGGTTTTCTATTCGATTCAATTCAAATTGGTTTTCTATTTGAATCAAATTCATTATATATTCAATTGAAATCAAATTCGTTTTCTATTTCATTTAATTCAAATTTCATTTCAAAATATGCGATTTCGAAATCACTTTTCAATATTTATTTTAAAATGAATAAAATCGATATAAATATCGTTCACGTCAAAGTGGCCTCAATCTAACCAACACGGCTTCATATATTTCTATTTTCAAATATTCTGTTTCAAATATTTCTTTTTCAAAATATTTCTATTTTGAATATTTCTATTTCAAACATTTCTATTTCTAATTATTTCGTTCAACACATGACTAATCTTAACGGATGAGTACAGTCAACACATGAACCTTTATATTATATTGATAAAGATGTAAATTTTATTATTATAACATTTCGTTCAACACATGACTAATCTCAACGGATGAGTACAATCAACACATGAACCTTTATATTATATTGATAAAGATGTAAATTTTATTATTAAAACATTTCGTTCAACACATGACTAATCTCAACGGATGAGTACAGTCAACACATGAACCTTAATATTATAATATTCTTTATCTTCTAAATTGGAATGAGGCCCAATCAATCACCATATAATGTTAATTATAGGGATTTTCATACATCTCACGTATATCATAGCATTGAAAAATAATCAACCACCAACCAAAGTGCACTACACTGTATAAGCATCAAATATAGATATCTAATGCTTATAACAGCCTGTCAATCAATCGATCGACATATTGAATCAGTTAAGATGAGTGAACTTCAAATTTCATCCCAACACCCGTGTGGGGTTTTAAACAATCAAACACATATTTTATTCGTGCAGTTGGGCGATGTGTAAAATTTATCGACCCAATCAATATCAGTCAAATCAGTGTATATAAACAAATCGGTCGATTTGTTTATAAATATTTATTTATTCACATTCATGCTAAAAATTATATTTTTAACGACAAAACATTCTATTTTAACACATGAATTTCTATTCAGTTAATTTATTCAATAAAATTGATATTTTTATTTTTCTAACATATTTTAGAAAATTTCGGCGGCATAACGGCACGATACTAGAAACGGGACAAGGCCTAGCCTTATCCCCGGACTAGTGAAGGCCCACGCCATTCACACATCAATCATATTCACCAAACAACCAAATTCAAATCAAATCATCTAACTAATTTATGCAACCAAACAAACAAGTCCATGGTCTGTGGACGATTGTATCGGGTGCTACTAAACACCGTCTGCATCCTAGTATATATATAACTAGAAAAAGAAATTGAAAGGTGAGAAATTCTCACTGATAGCTATCCAATCATCTTGACTCTTCTTTGATAGAAAGCTTCATCGTTATCGCATTTTTGTCATCTTCGTTGCTGTAGCCACTACATATATAAAAATCATATTTTTACTTCGCTATTCAATATATAAAAATCGAATTTTTACCTTGTTATTCAATATATAAAAATCGAATTTTTATCTTGTTATTCAATATATAAAAATCAAAATTTTACTTTCACGCTATATGGATAAAAATTCTATTTTTACATTGCTACTATATAGATAAAAATTATAATTTTACCTCGCTATTCTCTATATAAAGATTTCGCCTTTTCAAATTGTTAGCCTACTTTGTGAACTAGGCAACACAAAGTCAAGAAACCAACCGTTGAAGAGTATTTCAAGTTATATGACTCCGGTTCGGATCGGAAGGAAACACCACAATTCAGATTGATAGCAGCATATCGGTTCGGATCGGGTAGAATTCTCTGTTCGGATCGGATGTCTCTTACTGGATAAATTGGCAAAGCATATCTGATCGGATCGGAAGGCCAATAAATCTCAAGTGGATCGGAAAGCCATCTGCTTGCCACGACGCTGGAGCGGAGCGGAGTATGATTAGAGAAGGAGAGACGTCCACGCTACTCCGGTTCGGATCGGGTATTCCGATCCGAACCCCCAGCCTGCATGTCTCCGACCCGCACCCATGACTCAGGAAAATCTCCTATGAAATCGCCTGAAGAACCGGACCGGATATGACTAATTCTTACCCCTAACGTCCGTCTCTTTGATGTGTTGTCAGCTTGATAGTCCATCCGAACCCGAAGAGAGTGCGATGGATGACACGTGTTCCGACCCGGATTGAATCTCAGGCAAACTCACACCTATAAATACCCCGTCTAGAGACAAAGAGGAGGAGCTTTTTCAGCACTTTTGAGAATCCAAGTACCTCCGTCATCCGAATTCCTTTACTCCCGGAAAATCCAAACCATCTTTCATTTCTTGTTTTAATCATTTGAGTGAACAAAAGTGAGTTGTGAGCGAATCTTACATTGCATTTGTAACTGAATTACTGAATATAGTGAAAACTAAGTGGACGTAGGCATTTCCTCGCCGAACCACTATAAATCTTGTGTGTTCTTTTTTATTTCTGCTTTACTTTATCTTGTTTCTAATCAATTTGGGTGTTAGAACCACATTTGGGTCTAACATTTTGGTTCTTTCATTGAGAGTCCTCATCTAAATTCTTTATTTTCCGGGATCTCTTTCTACTTTTTGGACCGTTGAGTTCAAAGAAGTGAATCCTTAAGTTTCTCCACTTTCTTACATTCGTTGAAGTAATTATCAAAGACTCATGGCCAGAGGAAAAGGCAAGGAAGTCCAGTCTGTTCAAGGAAATGGAGCTGGTGAAGATCAGCAACATGCTGTTGTAACAAGGTCTAGGGGGCAGAGTTCAGCAGCAGGGAGAATCAATGCAGGAAATCCGAACCGACAGCAAGGGGAAAGTTCCGATCCGATCCGGGTTGGAGACTCTGAAGCAGTGCACTCCCCCAGTCTGAACCGACCCGACTTGCTCGCTGCACACCGATCCGACCAGGCACCCCAGCTCCGATCCGACCCGACTTCCTACCTCCGATCCGACCCGATGCTTGGTGAAGCTGGAACATCTACTCGAGTCCCCGCGAATGCTCCAATTCCAGCTGCCAGGGTTGGAGACCAGGTCAATCCATCTGCTCCTATCACTCAAGGAGATTTCTCGCGCTTGCTTGATATGCTTGAGAGCACGAGGGAAGCTATGAGAGTTCATGAGCGCACTAATCTCATGATGCAGGAAAATATGAGGCTCATGAGTCGGGAGATCAATGAGCTCCGCCGGCAGAGAACTCCATCACCGGTTCGTCACACCCCCGTAGATCAATCTTCATCCTCCGAGGAAGAGAGGCCCCGTGAGCGAAGGCCACTCGAACGACCTCAGAACGTGGAGCAGCTAACGTTTGGATCTTTGGGATCTCGCGAGGATATCGCACGAGCATTAGGAAATGATAGCCCTACTCGGGGGCAAAGACTCCAATCCCCTCTTCCCGAGATCGACCGGGAACACAGGGAAAGGAATCGAGTAGAGGCAGCTCGAAGAAGAAGGGCATCTCCAGAGCAAGAGCCCCGAAGGAACTCGGACACTAGGGCCAGGGAACATGAGCAGCCCCTAACTAGTGCCGATGTACAGGCAATGGTTCGCCGAATTATGTCCGAGAGCCGGAATTATACAAACGAAGACTATGGCATCGAGCGAAGCCATACCCCGTTCACTGACGATATCCTAGACTTCCAGTTTCCCCGACGCTTTAACTTGCCACAGATGGACAAGTATAACGGAAGGACTGATCCGGGACAGCATTTGATGCGGTATTCATGGCTTATGAACGCCGCTGCTGCCCCTGATGAAGTAAAGTGCAAAGCATTCCCAATCTACCTGGAAGATGTGGCATTGTTCTGGTTTACCCGGCTTCCACCTCGTTCAATTTCTAATTACAAGGAACTAAGCGAGCGTTTCATGAACCAGTTTCGACTACATGCCCGCAAGTCCAAGAGTGTTATTGAATTGTCGAGGATCAAACAGGCACCAGGAGAGTCTTTAAGGGCATATTTAGATCGTTTTAACCAAGCTGTAACTGAGGTCAGTGACCCGCATGAGCCCACTATTCTGATGGCATTGAAGGAAGGAGTCGATCCTGAATCTGAGTTTGGAGACTACCTTTCTGGGAAGACACCCTCCACAAGGGCGATATTCTACGAAAAAGCCGATATTTATCTAAGACGAGAGGAGGCCCGGGCAAACCGGAAAAGAAAGTCTGAGACAGCTTCAAAGGAGAATGTGCAGAGTAATATTGCCATGAAGCAGTCTGGGGAAAGTTCCGGCAAGGTTGAAGTAAATGTAGGAAATAAGGGTGGAAACAGCAATACTGGAAATGGGGGAAACAACAACAACCGTAATTCGAACGGTAACAGGAGAAACAGGAATAGGGGAAGCGACCCTAATAAAAGGCCCCGATTCCAGAATTACGAGGACTATACACCATTGAATGACACCCTGGAAAATATTTACCTGGATACGTACAATGTGTTGCAGTACAAAAGACCGCCACCTCGTGATTCGACCGAGAAAGAAATGGCGACAGGGAAATTTTGCTTGTTTCACGGAACACATGGACATTCGACCAATGAGTGTCGGCATTTGAGGGATGTAATTGAAAAGTTGCTGCGTGAAGGAAAGTTGGATGAGTACAAGGTTGCCCCGAGGGACAGGGGGCAAGGAGAGCAGGCTCCAAAACAGATCTTACCTGCTCCTAAGCCTACAGCGCAGCAGAAAGGTAAAGGGATTGTCATCAACTCCATAGTAGGTGGACCACACCCGGCGATCCGAAGTTTTAGGTCAATGGACCAATATGTGAATGCTGCCAAGCATCTAGATGTGAACGAAGGTGACGATTTGGAAGATGTCACCCCTATAAAACAACAAAAAACCATGTTCGATGACGTGGTGTTTCGCAGCCGAGACAACACGGGGATACAATCTCCCACCAATGATCCGTTGGTTATTACTACCACCATTGGGCCGGCCTTGGTCCATAAGGTACTAGTAGACAACGGAAGTTCCGTTAATATTTTGTTCAAGAAGTCATTTGATCAGATGAAGCTTGAGCCCGAAGATCTGAAACCTTGTGAAGGATGGATTAGAGGTTTCAACGGAGCGACGACAGCTCCCATGGGATATATAGAATTGCCCGTGACCCTAGGGCAAGGAGAACGTAGGAGAGTGCGAATGCTTCAGTTCGTAGTATTGGACGTAGATTCGCCATATAACGCATTTTTAGGGAGACCTGCCCTCGCTGAATTTAGAGTTTGTATCGCCCCTTGGTGCTTGTTACTAAAGTTCCCAACCGAAGCCGGGACCGGAGTAATAAGAGGGGATCAGGTTTCTGGACGGGCCTGCTATGTGGCCGAACTGAAGATGTTGATGAAAGGAGTTAATGCAGAGAGTAAGAATGCCCCGTCTCCCTCAAAGGGGGACTCGGCATAGCAATTAGAAAAATTGACCCCAAAGGAGTTGTCCAAAGGAACACCTGAAGACCTGGATCCTAGAAAAGACGAGGAACCAGAGGCTAGGAATGCAACTCCTAATGAAACGACAGTGGAGATTCCTGTTGATAAAGCTGATCCGACAAAAGTCTTGAAGATCGGTTCCCAATTGGATCCACGTCGTGCTAAAGACCTGACGAACTTCTTGAAGGCGAACTTAGATGTGTTCGCCTGGACCCATGCTGACATGTGTGGGATATCGCCTTCCGTTATCAGTCACAAATTGAATGTAAATCCGAAGCATCCGCCTGTGAAGCAAAAGAGACGCATGCTGGGCCCAGAGAGGTCGGTTGCTCTCAAAGAAGAAGTAGAGAAATTGAAGCAAAATGGATTTGTTCGAGATTCGACTTATCCCGACTGGATATCGAATCCTGTCTTGGTAAAGAAGCCAAACGGAAAGTGGCGAACTTGTATTGACTTTTCAGATTTAAATAAGGCTTGCCCAAAGGATAGTTTCCCACTTCCCAGAATTGACCAGCTTGTAGACTCGACAGCAGGTCATGAACTTCTCTCTTTCATGGATGCGTATTCTGGATACAATCAAATTCCTATGCATGTGCCAGACCAAGAGCATACGAGTTTCATTACGAATTTGGGATTATATTGTTATGTTGTAATGCCGTTCGGATTAAAAAACGCAGGAGCTACTTATCAGCGATTGGTAAATAGAATGTTTTACGATCAGATAGGAAAAACTATGGAAGTTTATGTGGATGATATGCTGGTTAAATCAAAGCAGTCCTCCAGTCATACGCAAGACTTAGCAGAAATGTTTGGTATCTTGCGAAAATACCGTATGAAATTGAATCCTTTAAAATGTTCATTTGGAGTGGCGTCGGGAAAGTTCCTTGGCTTCATTGTGAGTTCCCGAGGAATTGAGATCAACCCTAGCCAGATAGCGGCGATTAGAAATATCAAAGAACCAAGGAAAATTAAAGACGTCCAAAGTCTGGCAGGGAAGGTAGCGGCGCTAAGTAGATTCATCTCCAAAGCCACCGATAAATGTGTTCCATTTTTTGATTTGATAAAAAGGGGAAAGAAGAACTTCCAGTGGACTCCCGATTGTGTCGAGGCTTTTCAAAATCTGTTAGAGCTGTTGGAAAAACCGCCAATCTTATCAAAGCCCGTAGACCACGAAGAACTATTTGCTTATCTAGCAGTCTCGGCTCACGCTGTCAGCACAGTTCTGGTTCGAGAAGAAGACAAAGTACAAAGGCCAGTATACTATGTGAGTAAGAAATTAGCAGCGGCAGAGCGCAACTACCCAAAGATCGAGAAGCTTGCTTACAGCCTCCTGATTGCATCCCGAAAGCTTCGTCACTACTTCCAAGCCCATCCAATAACCATATACACCGATCAGCCGTTAAGACAAGTGTTGCAGAGACCCGAAGCATCGGGAAGGTTGATTAAATGGAACATAGAACTAAGCCAGTTTGATTTGAATTTTCAACCACGAAAGTCAATCAGGGGGCAAGCTCTAGCGGACTTTATTGCGGAGTTCACCATTCCAGAGGAAGAAATAATCAATGACCGAGTGGTTAAATCCGAGGATAAGCTAAAGATGAATCCGTGGGAATTATATACAGATGGAGCTAAAAATGACCGAAGATCCGGAGCTGGAATTGTCTTAGTCACTCCGGAGGGACGGTCGTTATATTACGCCCTGCGATTAGAATTTTCAGCAACAAACAACGACTCTGAGTATGAAGCCCTGATTGCCGGGCTGAAACTCGCTAAAGACCTCGGAGTAAAAGTGATGGATATGTTTTGTGACTCTAAGATTGTTGTTTGTCAAGTGCGAGAGGAGTTCGCGGCTCGAGGACCTCGACTTATCGCATACCTCAAGAAAGTGAAAGAGCTATTGAATAGCTTAGATCAGTACAGCATAACACATATTCCCAGGATTGAAAACCAGAAAGCGGATAGACTGGCAAAACTGGCTAGTTCTGACAGTCCAGAAGGGACCGAGGTAATTCCAATTGAAACATTGGAATCACCAAGCTTTGAGTCAATGGAAATTGAATTCGTTCTTGAAGCGGAACTAGAGAAGGAGTCATGGATGACTCCAATCAAGAGTTTTCTTAAGAATGGGACACTCCCATCGAAGAAAAGTGAGAAAAGAGCTGTAGTCCGCAAAGCTGCCAGATATGTTATGCAAGACGATACTCTCTATAGACAAGGATTTTCTATGCCCCTGTTACGATGTATCGCACACGACGACATCAAACGTGTACTGAGAGAAGTGCACGAAGGTGAGTGTGGAGATCATACAGGAGGTCAAACTTTAGCAAAGAAAATATTGCGGTATGGATACTTCTGGCCTACGATTAACAAAGATGCAGCTGATTATTCACGACGCTGCGATAAGTGCCAGAGATTCGCCAAAATCCCCAGGGCACCGTCAACTCAGCTTAAATCAATGGTGAGTCCTTGGCCATTTGCCACATGGGGAATCGATATCATTGGAGTTTTACCGATTGCTAAAGGGGGAGCTAAGTATGCCATAGTAGCCGTGGATTATTTCACAAAGTGGGTGGAAGCTGAACCCTTGACTAAGATCACCACAAGAAAGGTGATAAGTTTTGTGGTTCGAAATATTATATGCCGATTCGGAATCCCAAGGACAATTATTACCGACAACGGGACCCAATTTGATAGCACTGAATTCAGAGACTTTTGCCAGAAATATAAGATAGACAAACGATATACTGCAGTTGCCTATCCACAATCTAATGGGCAAGTAGAGGCAATAAACAAGGTAATAAAATCCATCCTCAAGAAGCGATTAGAGCGTGCAAAGGCAAAATGGGTTGATGAATTGCCCCTAGCTTTGTGGGCATATCGAACAACATTTAAAACGGCTACCGGTCATACCCCTTTCTCTCTCTCCTTTGGCTCAGAAGCAGTAATTCCAGTTGGACTGGAAGTTCCTTCCCACAGGGTTACGTATTATGACCCGATGACGAATCGGGCACTTTTACTTGAGTCTCTTGATGAAGTCGAAGAGAAGAGGGACGAAGCAGACTTGCGTGCAGCAAGACATCGGCGTCAGATGGCGCGCTATTATGACAAAAAAGTTCGCCTCAGAACTTTTGAACCCGGAGATTTGGTGCTCAAGAGAGTTTTTCCATCCCTTCCTCACCTCGGCCCAAAATGGGAGGGACCCTTTGTCATCCAACGGAAACTTGATAAAGGAACATTCAAGTTAACGACCGTAGATGGCGAAGAAGTCCCTCGAGCATGGAATGCCCAACACTTAATGCGATATTTGGATTAGAAATGCTATACTTTTTGCTGTTCTTCCTGTAAACTCTGTAATAAGGCACGACTTGCCTTTGGAAAATATGACGATATGAATAAAGGACTATAAAGTGGACGTAGGCTATGACTTAGCTGAACCACTATAAAATATTGTGTGTTATTTACTTTTATGCATTTACATTCGTTAGTTATTCTGTTGTGATTATAAAATACAGGATAACTTAGAGCCTAAAAAGGTTGAAACAGTTTGGGCATAAAAAGAAGCACAATGATTATTTGTGCAATAAGACATAAAAGAATGAGAAAACGACATTCTTAACTCTAACTCTCCAGAGAAAGAGAGAGAGTATAAAAGCGTCTCAGACTGAGCGCTGAAAAAGAAATTCTATTCTGAACTCTAACTCTCCAGAGAAAGAGAGAGAGTATAAAAGCGTCTCCGACTGAGCGCTGAGAAAGAGGTTCAACTCCGAACTCTAACTTTCCAGAGAGAAAGAGAGTATAAAGGCGTCTCCGACCGAGCGCCGAGAAAGAAATCTTTTCCCGTTGAACGACCGGGGGATAAACAAATAACTGAACTCGAACTCTAACTCTCAAGAGAGTGAGAAAGAGTATAAAAGAAATGCCAGGAAAAACAACAGATATTGATGATACAGGAAATGCTATCCCGTTAGAGAATCGGGAGCATCCAGATTGCATAGTTAGGCACTGAATAACTTATGGAGATTGACTGGGGACACATACCCATACACATATCTCCCCTCTTCACAACTTTGTTTCATAACTATAGATATGCATTTTTACATAAGTGCAGAGCTGCTAACAGATAAACATTGCAAAAAGTGAATTATTTTTATTTACAAATGAATGAATTTGTACAGGGAAATGACTAAAAAAGAAAGTGCGGGAGCTGCTGTTGTGGCAGCACTTATTGATTTACAAAGATGCTAAAAGGACACAGGAGAACCCACTATTTGGGTTTGGGATGAGCCTTCGATTTCTTGGCAGCTTTTTCCGCATCCTTTGCTTCCCTCTCTGCTTCAGTCAAAATTCGCTTTGATTTCTTTTTCCCTGAAGGTGTAGCACTGGAGCCGGCAGACTTCTTCCCGGAGGGCTGGGCACTGGAATCAAAAGAAGATTTTTTAGCAAGTTCTTCGGTGATAGATCTAGTTGAGAGCTTAACCACTAACCTTGAACCTGCATCCACAACTGCAAGGGGCTTGAGGACCTCAGGGTCTAATTCTTCAGCCTTTAATTGCAAGCGCTTGTCTTGATCAGCCTTCATGGCAGCCAAGGTAATGTCATCAGCGCTTTTCGACTCCCCGGTTATTGTAACTTCTGGTTCCTCATCATGCCCCTCGTCTCCTCCGTCGTCTTTTAAAGCTGCAATCATTTCTTCGTCATGGGGAGTAGTCACCTTAGTTGACTCACTTCTTTCCCCCAAGTCTGTGGAAGCAGCCTTGTCTTCTCCTTCTTTGACCCTATCAGCGGGCTTTGTCCCAGTGGTAGCTCCTTGAACTACATCTGTCTTCGCGGAGGATTCAACGCCTACAAAATGAGAAACATCGGTTATCAACTCAGGCAAGAGCAAAGGATTTCTCATCGAACGTTCAGTCATGTAGCCAAAGGTAGTAGTAGCCTTGACAAATTGAGGAGAAAAGATAGGGATACCTTCTGAAGACTTTTCAGCGGGGGTGACTACTACCTCTGGAGTTATTTCAGGAATGGGAGATAGTAAAGTTGTTCGGGGAATTCCCGGGTTTTCGGGATCATACCCTTCTACTTCAGGAGTTATAGGAGCAGAAGAAGAGGAACCAGCTTCAGGAATGGTTTTCTGTTTAGACTTCCGCCTCTCTTCTTCCATGGCCTCAGCAATTAGACTGCGACCTTCAGCTAGGCGCTCCGGTTCGTCGTCTCTCAAGTACTTCTCCATCAACTTATCTTCATCAAGGGAATCGACCTTAAGCTCTTCTTTTTCCCACTCGACGATTTGATTCCACACATGAACCAAAGTGGATGGATAGTCCTCGATCCAGGAAATGTTTCGACGACGAATAATGTGGGCGAAGAATTCGATCATTAGCTCGCCGAAGCCCTGGATATCGGCCTCCGCCTCTGATAATTGTTTGCGGGTTTCCTCCGTAGATTTAATAGCGCATTCCACATTGCCTTCAGCCAGAGCAGCCCTGTTTTCCGCCTCTAACAATTTTGAAGCCAAATCAGCGTTTTTCTTTTCTAACTCAGCACTCCTTTTCGCTAACTCGGCATTTTTCTGCTCAAGCTCAGCATAAGCGAGACGTGTCTTAGCAGCCTCTGATTTGGCTTCGTCAGCTTGCTTCTTCAACTCGGAACGTTCCTGAGTGTGGGATTCTAGCGAATCATGATAGCGCTTTTGCATGTCCTCAAACTGTTGTTTGAAGTTAGAAGCGTTCTTCTGAGCGATAGCTAGTTGAGCTTGAGTATCTTCTAAATTTTTTCCTAAGGTTTTTAGGGCCTTAGCATCTTCCTCTGCAGTTTTGTGCATTGAGTCAGCATTTGTCATTAGCGTGCGGATGATTCTAGAAAGAGTGCGGGAATACTTGAACATCTCGGTATATTGTTTTTCCACCAAATCAATCTTTGCTCTGGCCACCTCTGCCCAATTAGAAGAAATAGGTTCAAGGGAAGGTAGAAAGGTCAGAGTCTCGAAGTAGTGCTCGGGAAATTGCTCCTTTAAATATGCCAGCCTTACTGCGGTTCCCGCATCTGGTGGAGGAGGGGCGAGGATTGTTAGTTCAGTGTCCCTTCCTAAAGAAGATTCTGTAGAACCCTTGTCTGTCCGAGGTCGCTTAGTAGCAGGGATTTTTTGCTTACTTCTAGACCCAGTTTCCTTTGGAGGTGTCTTCTCTCTACCCCGCTTTTCATAGGAGGAAGTGGAATCCCTAGATTGTGGTCTATCCTCCTCTCTACGACCTTGATAGCTTTTGTATTTTTCTTGTTCCGGTCGAACTGGTGAGCGGGAGCGTGAGGATCGAGATCGATAAGGATCATAGGGTCTTCTTTCCTCCCTGCCGCGGTCATCCCGGCGGTTATATTCGGCGTCCTGGGGAGGATTGGACATGCTGCGGCGAAGCTTTCTTATATCATAAGAGGATCGAGACATTGTACCTGCACGATAAGTTAAACGAAGTTTAGAATCGACGGATCCATGGAAAAAGAAGTGCAATGAATGCTAGTGCTACGGTGCAAAGTGCATCCTATGTGGTGTATGTGTCCCCCCAACCAACCCGAGTCTGAAGCTAGACTGGTGCGGGCAGGCTCTTTGGCCTTAGCAGGAGTAGTCTCTTCAGAAGAAGTGAAGACTAAAGGGTCCTTTCTGAAATCTTCCGAAGTATATATAGTCTCGGGTAAGGGGAGATCCCCCAAGCCCTGAAATATGTGCTCGTCGGTGCTAGGAACATCCCCTTCGGAAGCGCGAAGTGGCGACCCTTGGGGAGATTTTGATTTGTCTACCGAGGTAGTTTCCTCGGGGGCAATATACCCTTCACGATGTTTTTTGGCCAGATTAGCCAGTTCGTCATCTTGAGTGGAAGAGGGAGAGGGTGAAGTTTGAAGAGAAGCTGCAGGAATTCCCGAGCCTTCTCCTATTTCAGGAACTGTTTCCACTGGAGGAATATATGCATAAGGGACCGTCCCATGACCGATGCTACGGAAAACGGATAGCAGCCCGTGAAAATGAAGGTACTCATCTTTAAGAACCTCGTCAATAGTAAGGAATTTTTGGTCGCCATTGAGGAGACGGTGCATTCGATCAAAGAACGCTTGGTCTGATACCTGTTTGGTATTGTCGACTGCAAATAAAAAGGAAAACAGGTCTGGGTGATGATTCAAGTGTATAGAGTCCAGGGTCAGAAAGTCAGTGCTTTACTTGATTTTGTCCATCTTCTGGCGCATCCAGACTGTTGCTTTATATAGAACCACTCTAGTCTGGAATCTCCAGCTTTGCTGCTAAACGGCGTAGAGATTATCTTCCTCTTTGGGACCGACTCAAAGTAACAGAAAGAAGGGGTTTCTCTAGTCCGATGTTTGAAATTATAGAAGAAATGAACATCGTCAAACGTAAGCTCCACGCCTAGAATTTCACGATATGCTATGAATAAGGTATGCAGATAGGCATATGAATTGGGATGCAGCTGCATGGGGGCAATCCGCATTTGTCTTAAGAAGTCGACGATGAAAGGCGAGAAAGGAGGAATGGCGCCAACCATGCACATCAGACGAGTGACCGTCATATATCCTTCTGGAGGGTTATGTGGACGGTCAGAACGTGAGGGCACTAGAGTGTCTCTCTTCATTATTCCATACTTCAAGCAAATTCTCACGAGTCGGTCATTGTCAATTGTTGATTCTACAGAATCTGGAGGTGATTCCAATATAATGGCTGAGTCAAATTCATCGGGTGCTCGATTGTCACCAATCCCTCCTTCCTCCTCAAAGCCTAGGGAAACTTCATTTTCTGAAGATATTTCATCGCTCTCCCGATGACCAACTTCGTAATCCGGACCCTCGCTGTCCCATTCTGGGTCAGATGTAGAAGATATATCTTCGAGAGTGGTTTTGTTGGAAGTTTCTGGAGCTTCTTTCCTCTCAGCCAAACGAGAAGAGCGTCTGAGCCTCATTGTCATGAAACTATTGAAGAAGCAATAGCACGGATTAGAGTGAATTATCCCGTGTCCCTTTTTTTTGTGTATGTGTGTGAACTAAAGTGTGTGCAACAAATGCGGGAAGTGCAAAATAAGAGTACAGCAATGTAAGACGAAGCTTTAAAGAGAAGGTGATAGTCAGAATTGTTCTTAATTCTCGTTTATGTTTACAAGGCACTATCCTAACTGTCCGCGAGGCATATTCGTCTAGAATAAGTGTTAGTTGAATTAGTTGGGTGGTCTTTATGTGTCAAGTTCAATATGTTCGGGTCGGTTCGGATATGCATATGATGACTAGCTCGACGCAGGCACAGATAACAGTCGGTTCGGGTGCCTCACTAAAGCATGGTCAGTTCAAGGCAAGGGAAGCAACGGGTTCGGAAGCAGGACTGATCTGTTCGGATCGGGTAGCCCGATCCGAACCGAACCAGCACCACCTAACCGATCTGTTTACTTCAACCTCTTATCCCATTCACTTTTCCGACCCGAACCGACTTTTTCTTTCCTTTCCATCTTTCCAAAGAACGAAACCCGAGCCGATTCCCTTTCCCTCCTTTTCCTTTTTGCTCCTTCGTCTTCTACCCGAACCGACTCCAGCTTGTCACCCCACTCTTCATCTCTTTCCTCTTTTCCCATCTACTCACAGACGAGTCCGCTTTATCACCGAAGCCGCCGTTAAGAACAAATATTCGCCCTCTTCAGCCTCGCAACGCCTCGAAGCAATGGCGCATCCACCAGCAGCGGCGGAGGGTTCGAGTGATGCTTATGGCCAAACCATCCTAACCCAACGCTAATTGAAATCGAGAACGGTTACAACAAAATTATTTGAGATTAGAAAAGCTACCTATATGTTTGATTCGGGAAATCTACAGGAAATTGTTTTAGAATTTTCGAGTTTCTGACGTTTTCAATATTAAGGTCGGGAGCGGCAGCAAAAAAGAAGAAGGAAGGAATGAAGGCAGTAACGAGTTTATAAAGGGAATGTTGTTGACTCCTCGTCTTCCTATTTTGTCTCACCCGCTCGGACCGGAATGAAGGCCCAGAAGCACAACTCCCTCTGAAGGCCCAACGTCCAAGAACCTAACTCACGAAAACGCTTCGGATCGGAATCCGAACCGAGCGGAAATCTCACGCGATTGATTTAACATCCGACTCGAATTGAAGAGAAGGGAAGTAAAGGAGGAGCATACCTGCAAGAAGCATTACACGGCAAGAAGAGTTCCCAAATTTGCTCAGAAATGAAGAAAAGGCACTCGGATCGGACGCCGAACCGAATAGAAATCAATGCATTACTCTTGACAATTCTGGTTAAACGACATCAAAGGACGCTTTGTACAACGAAAGCATCCTTTGAGGGGGCAAAATGTTAGCCTACTTTGTGAACTAGGCAACACAAAGTCAAGAAACCAACCGTTGAAGAGTATTTCAAGTTATATGACTCCGGTTCGGATCGGAAGGAAACACCACAATTCAGATTGATAGCAGCATATCGGTTCGGATCGGGTAGAATTCTCTGTTCGGATCGGATGTCTCTTACTGGATAAATTGGCAAAGCATATCTGATCGGATCGGAAGGCCAATAAATCTCAAGTGGATCGGAAAGCCATCTGCTTGCCACGACGCTGGAGCGGAGCGGAGTATGATTAGAGAAGGAGAGACGTCCACGCTACTCCGGTTCGGATCGGGTATTCCGATCCGAACCCCCAGCCTGCATGTCTCCGACCCGCACCCATGACTCAGGAAAATCTCCTATGAAATCGCCTGAAGAACCGGACCGGATATGACTAATTCTTACCCCTAACGTCCGTCTCTTTGATGTGTTGTCAGCTTGATAGTCCATCCGAACCCGAAGAGAGTGCGATGGATGACACGTGTTCCGACCCGGATTGAATCTCAGGCAAACTCACACCTATAAATACCCCGTCTAGAGACAAAGAGGAGGAGCTTTTTCAGCACTTTTGAGAATCCAAGTACCTCCGTCATCCGAATTCCTTTACTCCCGGAAAATCCAAACCATCTTTCATTTCTTGTTTTAATCATTTGAGTGAACAAAAGTGAGTTGTGAGCGAATCTTACATTGCATTTGTAACTGAATTACTGAATATAGTGAAAACTAAGTGGACGTAGGCATTTCCTCGCTGAACCACTATAAATCTTGTGTGTTCTTTTTTATTTCTGCTTTACTTTATCTTGTTTCTAATCAATTTGGGTGTTAGAACCACATTTGGGTCTAACACAAATATATTATTTTAAAAATCACATTTTTAGTTTTCTACACATATAAAGATGATATTTTTAATATTCCTATCATGTAAAAATTATATTTTCAATTCTCTTCCTAAACAAAAATCATATTTTTACATCTTCTACTTAATAAAGATTATATTTTTAACACTTTAAAAATAAAAAAATCATATTTTTAATACTTTAAAAATATAAAAATCATAATTTGATTATCTATACTATATAAAGGTCATATTTTTAACCTTTCTATAATATAAAAATATCGCCTTTTCAACTTTAAAAATCTAATCTTTATTATAATCAAACATCTGAACTTTTGTTATATGAAATTCCGAGTTTTCAAATATAAAAATCCGAGGTTTGCACACTAAAAATCCGAGCTTTTCACATTAAAAATCATAGCTTTTCACATTAAAAATCCTTTCATAAATCATAGTGGTTCATACTAAATTTTAATAGCAAAAATAAATAAATACGAACAATTAGAAGACTTACAGTTGTTTTTTTTTATAAGAGGGAGGGGGTTCGGATTCACGGAAGGAGGAGGGGTCCGGCAGTCGGGCGGAGGCCGGGGGAGGGGCGTTTGGGGTCGGCAGTGGTGGCCAAATGGCTGAGGGAGGCGTTCGATTTTGAGGTTGGAGGGTTTGGGCTCGTCGAGAGATGGAGGCCCAGGTTCGTGGAAGGAGGAGCGAAGGGAGGGGAGGTTCGCGGTGGCGCCGGTCAGTAGGGAGGTTGACGGCGCCTGGCGCCGGTGGTGGCTGGGGATCGATGCGGTCTCCGTCGATCTTTTTTTTTCCTTTTCTGTTTTCATTTTGAAATGAACGGGGGGCCTGGGTAGTTAAGGAGAGGGAAGGGTTTTTTTTATTTAATTATTTAATTATTTTATTCGAAAAAAGTTGACTTTCACATACGACCTCGAAACGAGACCCACCGCCTGTCGTCTATAGCGTTTTACCCCCATTTCGAACACAATGGGATATGAATCGTAGGCTGATTCGGCTATTACAATCAGTTTCCGTTAAATTTACATTTAAATCCCTACATTGAATTTTAAACGTACATTTCAAATTACCGGGGTCGCATACTAACTCTAAAAATTCCCGAAAAATATTTTCTAGCTTCGTATTGACGATACGGTCCTAACAAAACTAGTTTCATCGAATTCTGAGACCGTTGGAAAAATGGCCATTTTCCAGTCGATTAAAATCAACTAAAACTGGTCAAACGCGTTTTCCTTTGCCACGCTCACATATTGATTCGAAAAATTATGAAATTTGGAATCTAGCAATAATTTGACATCACGGACCCAACAAAAGTGGTTTCGTCGAAATCCGAGGTCGTTTGCAAAATTGCTATTTTTAAGGGCTTGAATTCCATAGCGACTATTCATAATTTTCAACTGGACATATCTTTTGATTCCCGTTATGAAATTTTGATTTTTCGGATTCGTTGGAAAGATATTCCCAGTTAGATCCAATTGTTTTTGGTTTCACTAAAATCCGGATTGTTTTGCACCCGGTATGTTCAATTGATGTTTGAAATCGAATTATCGAACTACCACGCCATTTTCAATTCTATTTATAATTATATATAAATATTTATATTCTAACGACGACGCGTATAATATATACGTTCTAAATATATTCAAAATAAATTTCTCTTCGATATTATTTAAAATAATCTATTTTAAATATTCAAAATTCGCTAAAATTGCCAAAGTAAAAATTTTAAACTGGCCCAGATATTCCGGGTTATTACAATCTCCCCCACTTAAAACTTTTCGTCCCCGAAAAGGAACAAAGTCGAAAGTGGTTTGATTAATCAGCTCCACGTTCGATCTGGCTTCCATTCTCCAACTTTTCAGTTTCTGAGAATTTTCAAATTTGCAAAAATTTGGCTAACACCCTAAATTTTTGAAAAATTTCTCCATAACCTCCCCTGCACCGGGAGCCACGGGAAAATCCCGAAATTGCCATATAGGCCTTCTGATCTCAAAAAGAAAAAGAAAAAGCCTAGCGGCTAGCCAATCGGCTCATAAAATCATCATCACCCAAACAAAACAGTAAATTATGTAGTAAACATGTACCTATTTGTCGGGCAAACAAATTTTATTCTCTGCTCTAGCCTCCTTGCTATGACCTGTTCAATGTAAGTATATGTATATGCAAGCAAATGCGACCAATTTTCAATACAGTTCAATATTTGACTAAATTAGGCATAATGGTTCAAAAATTATCAAACAAATGAACAAACAACACAAACATCAATAAATTAGTGGATTAGAGTTTTCAAATTCATAATTTTGATACATATACAAAAAATCATGTTTTTGATGCCAATTCACAACAATGTGTTCTAACTATATAAGTTTTGGTTCTCACACCAGTCTAATGGAAATATATAGAAATCACACCTTCGAAACACGAACACAAATTCTGATGATGAGTACTCAACCATCAGAATCATCTTCGGGCCACTAGAGTATGATCCTATACCTATCCAGTATATTAAAACTTCGAATATACGTTCATGACGCGTATATGCAAAACCTTCATATACTAGATTGTCCATATTCAAAATAAATAAATATTCAAATACGTATAAAATGATTTAAATTTTCAAAACAAAATTGTTTTCATTTGAAAAATATATTCTTCACACTCGTTCTAGGATACTACTGATCCTATCTCTAACGAGTCATTCTAATTGGATATTACTAATCCAATATCTGATGAATTCTTTCGTATGGTTCTAATGTGTCTTGTTCTCGAGCTCTGTAAACCAAAGCTCTGATACCAAATGTGACGACACGGAATTTCGCTCGATCCGAATCAGTCGTTAAACCGATCTAGACCGTTCGAAACCCCTGATCGTTTGAGAACAGGACAAAATAGAACGCAGACGGAAGAACATTTCATTGCTATTACAACAATTCCATCAGATACAAGAATATACAGAGTATAGATGAATAAATTACATTCGATAAATATCAGAGATTACAATAAATTACATAGCAGCGGAAAAAAATTACAAAGCACAACTGAAGGTGATATACATATACAGAGCTTTCCGGATATCATTCCAGCTGTAAACCAGGATCCTGTGAATATAAATCTGCAAAAACCAAAACTACTAGCTGCCCGTACGGAAAATAGGGGCACCCAGAGTTTAGGTTAAAACAATAAACTCCAGGTCAGTCATGTGACTGGTGTGAGAACTAAAACAGTTATTTAAAACTTTACTTTAAAAGAGAGTAATTCAAGGGACCACGCCGTATAACACCGAACGGGTTTTCTCCCAAGAATACCAGTGCATAGAATAAACAACGCGATGCTTTTTCGAAAAATGAAGCTATTATAAGACCCAGGTCCCATCACACAATGCAACGCAAGCCGGAGGATAGGGTTTTCCCTTATAATAGCCAAACATGCTTGGTACGTTTAAAAAAAATCATTTGATACTAAAATAAGTGTATAGTGTCAAAACATTTTCAATCATAAATATTAATCATAAGCGGCATAGCTACCATCTACTATGTCGCCATACTAGTTCTACAATTAAAGCCGAAATACACGTATTTGAAATTGGATTTCCGTCATGAGTCGAGGCAAGGGGCAAGCTCCTCTCCGCGTTCGAGACACTCTAGCAAATGCCTCAGGGCTACGCACTCTGGGCAACCCTTGGATGCTTCAGGGCTGGTCCTCACTTACGTTAGAGGATTAGTATTCCTGAACACACGTTTCCCAGTCCTTACAGACCTAAAATCGAGGCGCCTCATCCAACAACCACAAAGGTGAAAAGTATATATATGTCAGGGCTGGTAAGTCACTGACACCACCAAAGCTAGAAAGAAACGTCGTGCTCTCCCTGCAGTCCGTATCCTGTTTTTAACTCATACCGAGGTGTGAGGCTCGCGAATTCACGTTATACACAAAGCTGCCACGTAGGCCGTGCTTTGATCATCAACCACAAGACTCTGCTTTTCAACAGAAGCCTTGATCATTGCATCTTAGCGTGCCACACAGGCAATTCATGTCGTGCGATTGATATCTATCGATATATAACCTCTAAGCTCGTACGTCTCAGAGAAGGGCGTTAAGCAAAAGAATAAATTCTCCGCCGCCAAACAGATATATATTTAACAGAAATCAATCAACACAGAATAAAATCCAATGTCAGACACACAATCCATTTACAAGTCCGTTCTGGGTCTGAACGAAACCGGAGGCACTTTCCTCGCATATCCATCCATCTCCAAGTACGTCTGGACGACCACCAACTATTTCCATCCTCTTGGGTGTACAGCCCAATCAGGATCGTCGGTAATTACCCAAACGATGTGAAGACTTCCGGTCTTCAGCCACCGTCTTCATCTTTGACATATCGTCGAATCGGTTATTCAGAATGGGTATAAACCCGGCCTTTCCGAACAACCCGCGTATATTAAAGCGAATGTTACACAAACACAACATATGCCTCATTCCAATTCATATTCTCAGGGAAAAGTTCCCATTAATTTTATCCAAGATAAATTCTTTAAAATTTATCCTTTAATCTTCCTTTGGATGTCATTTCAAACCAAATTATGGTTTTCCAAACTAGTCGAGATTAGCGAACCACAACGAAGTAATTATTTATTTTATTTCCCAATCCCAACCTATTCATCCCATGAAGCAAAACTGGTAATACTCCATATCTAACACCATGGTGTTATCGGTAAAATTAATTACCATTTCACGTTCAAATCTAATTAAAGATTTAACTATCGTTTTGGAGCAAAACTGGTGATACTCCATTCTCGCTCATTTCTAAATTGGATAATTTAGATTATAGATTCACATTTCAATCTAATTACAGATTCATTAAAACTCCTTTTACTAGGTTAAAGAACTAGGTGTTATTTAAAACACAGTTCACGACAAACCCAAATCACATTCTATTTATTTTCGGGTTAAAGAACTAGTGTTATTTAAAACACCGTTCACGATAAACCCATTTCAAATCCAATCAAATATATTAGAAATTCCGATTATTTAAAACCCCTTTTTAAATCTAATTTATTTATTTAAAAATAATAATTGGGTTTTAAATTTAGTTCAAAACTAGTTCATTTCGATAAAAATCCATTTTTATCTTTTCAAATATGGAGATTTTCACCCCAATTTTTCCCAAATCATTTCTTATGATTTTACACAAATTATTACTATTTTTAATAATTTTATTAAGGCCCGTACAGTCGATTTCCAACAACGGCCATCGAACTGCACTTATAACGACCTTTTTCAAATTTGATTTGGACGTATCTCCAAATCCAACCGTTAGATTTCAAATTTCTAAAATTCTTTAGAAAGCTCTTTTCGATACGAACCCAACGGTTCCGGTTTTAGGAGAATCCGACGGTCGGATCTCCCGTAATGTCCGTTTGAAATAAATGGTCGAAATTCACGAACTGCCGCGGCGTGGCGCGTTCTATTCAGGCCATTATATTATATATATAATATATATTTCGTCGATTTCTATTTAAAATGAATTATATAAATAGTTTTGAATTCGTTTCAAAAACAATTTCAACCTCTATTTCAATTAAAAGCAAAATTGAATTCTTCTTTATAAATTCGTTTTAAAATTCTTTTCTATTCTATTCAGATTTCAATTCAATTTGAATTCGTTTTCTATTTGATTCAATTCAAATTGGTTTTCTATTCGATTCAATTCAAATTGGTTTTCTATTCGATTCAATTCAAATTGGTTTTCTATTCGATTCAATTCAAATTAGCTTTCTATTTGATTCAATTCAAATTGGTTTTCTATTCGATTCAATTCAAATTGGTTTTCTATTCGATTCAAATCCAATTGGTTTTCTATTCGATTCAACTCAAATTGGTTTTCTATTCGATTCAATTCAAATTGGTTTTCTATTCGATTCAATTCAAATTAGTTTTCTATTTGAATCAAATTCATTATATATTCAATTGAAATCAAATTCGTTTTCTATTTCATTTAATTCAAATTTCATTTCAAAATATGCGATTTCGAAATCACTTTTCAATATTTATTTTAAAATGAATAAAATCGATATAAATATCGTTCACGTCAAAGTGGCGTCAATCTAACCAACACGGCTTCATATATTTCTATTTTCAAATATTCTATTTCAAATATTTCTTTTTCAAAATATTTCTATTTTGAATATTTCTATTTCAAACATTTCTATTTCTAAATATTTCGTTCAACACATGACTAATCTCAACGGATGAGTACAGTCAACACATGAACCTTTATATTATATTGATAAAGATGTAAATTTTATTATTAAAACATTTCGTTCAACACATGACTAATCTCAACGGATGAGTACAGTCAACACATGAACCTTTATATTATATTGATAAAGATGTAAATTTTATTATTAAAACATTTCGTTCAACACATGACTAATCTCAACGGATGAGTACAGTCAACACATGAACCTTTATATTATAATATTCTTTATCTTCTAAATTGGAATGAGGCCCAATCAATCACCATATAATGTTAATTATAGGGATTTTCATACATCTCACGTATATCATAGCATTGAAAAATAATCAACCACCAACCAAAGTGCACTACACTGTATAAGCATCAAATATAGATATCTAACGCTTATAACAGCCTGTCAATCAATCGATCGACATATTGAATCAGTTAGGATGAGTGAACTTCAAATTTCATCCCAACACCCGTGTGGGGTTTCAAACAATCAAACACAGATTTTATTCGTGCAATTGAGCGATGTGTAAAATTTATCGACCCAATCAATATCAGTCACATCAGTGTATATAAACAAATCGGTCGATTTGTTTATAAATATTTATTTATTCACATTCACGCTAAAAATTATATTTTTAACGAAAAAACATTCTATTTTAACACATGAATTTCTATTCAGTTAATTTATTCAATAAAATTGATATTTTTATTTTTCTAACATATTTTAGAAAATTTCGGCGGCATAACGACACGATACTAGAAACGGGACAAAGCCTAGCCTTATCCCCGGACTAGTGAAGGCCCACGCCATTCACACATCAATCATATTCACCAAACAACCAAATACAAATCAAATCATCTAACTAATTTATGCAACCAAACAAACAAGTCCATGGTCTGTGGACGATTGTGTCGGGTGCTACTAAACACCGTCTGCATCCTAGTATATATATATATATAACTAGAAAAAGAAATTGAAAGGTGAGAAATTCTCACTGATAGCTATCCAATCATCTTGACTCTTCTTTGATAGAAAGCTTCATCGTTATCGCATTTTTGTCATCTTCGTTGCTTTAGCCACTACATATATAAAAATCATATTTTTACTTCGCTATTCAATATATAAAAATCGAATTTTTACCTTGTTATTCAATATATAAAAATCGAATTTTTATCTTGTTATTCAATATATAAAAATCGAATTTTTACTTTCACGCTATGGATAAAAATTCTATTTTTACATTGCTACTATATAGGTAAAAATTATAATTTTACCTCGCTATTCTCTATATAAAGATTTCGCCTTTTCAAATTTATCATTTTAAAAATTACATTTTTAGTTTTCTACACATATAAAGATGATATTTTTAATATTCCTATCATGTAAAAATTATATTTTCAATTCTCTTCCTAAACAAAAATCATATTTTTACATCTTCTACTTAATAAAGATTATATTTTTAACACTTTAAAAATATAAAAATCATATTTTTAATACTTTAAAAATATAAAAATCATAATTTGATTACCTATAATATATAAAGGTCATATTTTTAACCTTTCTATAATATAAAAATATCGCCTTTTCAACTTTAAAAATCTAATCTTTATTATAATCAAACATCTGAACTTTTGTTATATGAAATTCCGAGCTTTTCAAATATAAAAATCCGAGGTTTGCACACTAAAAATCCGAGCTTTTCACATTAAAAATCCTAGCTTTTCACATTAAAAATCCTTTCATAAATCATAGTGGTTCATACAAAATTTTAATAGCAAAAATAAATAAATACAAACAATTAGAAGACTTACAGTGGTTTTTTTTTATAAGAGGGAGGGGGTTCGGATTCACGGAAGGAGGAGGGGTCCGGCAGTCGGGCGGAGGCCGGGGGAGGGGCGTTTGGGGTCGGCGGTGGTGGCCAAATGGCTGAGGGAGGTGTTCGATTTTGGGGTTGGAGGGTTTGGGCTCATCGAGATATGGAGGCGCAGGTTCGTGGAATGAGGAGCGAAGGGAGGGGAGGTTCGCGGTGGCGCCGGTCAGTAGGGAGGTCGACGGCGCTTGGCGCCGGTGGTGGCTGGGGATCGATGCGGTCTCCATCGATCTTCTTTTTTTTTCCTTTTCTGTTTTCATTTTGAAATGAACGGGTGACCTGGGTAGTTAAGGAGAGGGAAGGGTTTTTTTTATTTAATTATTTTATTATTTTATTCGAAAAAAGTTGACTTTCACATACGACCTCGAAATGAGACCCACCGCCTGTCGTCTATAGCGTTTTACCCCCATTTATAACACAATGGGATATGTATCGTAGGCTGATTCGGTTGTCACAATCAGTTTTCGTTAAATTTACATTTAAATCCCTATATTGAATTTTAAACGTACATTTCAAATTACCGGGGTCGCATACTAACTCTAAAAATTCCCGAAAAATATTTTCTAGCTTCGTATTGACGATACAGTCCTAACAAAACTAGTTTCGTCGAATTCTGAGACCGTTGGAAAAATGGCCATTTTCCAGTCGATTAAAATCAACTGAAACTGGTCAAATGCGTTTTCCTTTGCCACGCTCACATATTGATTCAAAAAATTATGAAATTTGGAATCTAACAATAATTTGACATCACGGACCCAACAAAAGTGGTTTCGTCGAAATCCGAGGTCGTTTGCAAAATTGCTATTTTTAAGGGCTTGAATTCCATAGCGACTATTCAGAATTTTCAACTGGACATATCTTTTGATTCCCGCTATGAAATTTTGATTTTTCGGATTCGTTGGAAAGATATTCCCAATTAGATCCTATTGTTTTTGGTTTCACTAAAATCCGGATTGTTTTGCACCCGGTATGTTCAATTGAAGTTTGAAATCGAATTATCGAACTACCGCGCCATTTTCAATTCTATTTATAATTATATATAAATATTTATATTCTAACGACGACGCGTATAATATATACGTTCTAAATATATTCAAAATAAATTTCTCTTTGATATTATTTAAAATAATCTATTTTAAATATTCAAAATTCGCTAAAATTGCCAAAATAAAATTTTTAAACTGGCCCAGATTTTCCGGGTTATTACAGTATAACTACCTCTCAGAGCTTAACTGAACAACATTTCTAACTTCAAAACAGACAAGGTTCACCTTTTAAACCTTGTTCAAACTACCTTACATAACTCTCTTTCGAATAAATCTCTATTCGATAACTCTTTCCTTCGAATAAACTATTTTCGATAATCACTCTTCGAATAGCCATATTTGATTCACTCTATTCAATTGACACTATTCGATTAACTCTAATCGATTTACTCTTATCAATTAGCTCTATTTGATTAACTCTATTCTATTTACTCTATTTGATTAACTCTATTGGATTAAATCTATTTGATTAACCCTAATTGATTAACTCTATTAGATTAACTCTACTTAATTAACTCTTATCAATTAACTCCCATCGATTAACTCCTTTCGAATAAACTATATTCGATTAACTCCTTTAACTCTATTCGAATAAACTATAGTCGATTAACTCCTTTAATTCTATTCGAATAAACTATATTCGATTAACTCCTTTAACTCTATTCGAATAAACTATATTCGATTAACTCCTTTAACTCTATTCGAATAAACTATATTCGATAACTCCTTTAACTCTATTCGAATAAACTATATTCGATAACTCCTTTCGTATAACTAATATTCGATAACTCCTTTCGAATAAATAATATTCGATAACTCCTTTCGAATAACTAATATTCGATATCTCTTTCTTCGAATAAACTATATTCGAATAACTCTAATCCGACTAACTCTATTTCAATTAACTCTATTCGAATAACTAATATTCGACTAACTCCTTTAACTCTATTCGAATAAACTATATTCGATTAACTCCTTTAACTCTATTCGAATAAACTATATTCGATTAACTCCTTTAACTCTGTTCAAATAAACTATATTCGATAACACCTTTCGAATAACTAATGTTCGATAACTCCTTTCGAATGACTAATATTCGATAACTCCTTTCGAATAACTAATACTTGATAACTCCTTTCGAATAACTAATATTCGATAACTCCTTTCGAATAACCAATATTCGATAACTCCTTTCGAATAACTAATATTCGATAACTCTTTCTTCGAATAAAATATTTTCGAATAACTCTAATCTGACTAACTCTAATTCAATTAACTCTATTCGACTAACTCTTGTTCGATTAACTCTATTTGAATAACTCTAGTTCGATTTAACTCTAATCGATTAACTCTAACTGATTAACTCTAAGTGGTTAACTCTAACTTATTAACTCTAACTGGTTAACTCTAACTGGTTAACTCTAACTGATTAACCTTATCCAATTTACTCTTTGTCCATATTCAGTTTCAAATATCGGTGTTGAAATCGATTCTTACTTTTCTATATAAGTCCTGACTTATATATTTTATTCATCCAATGATAAATATTTTACTTAATTTATAAATTAATCTTCTTACTTTATCTGTTAAAACAGATTTCTCTTAAATGTTCACTTTGAATTCATATTTTGTTATACCCATGTGCGAAGCACGGGTCTAAACCTTCCTAGTGTAAAATTCTCTTTTTATACCATTATATTCATTTTTCAATTGTTTCCTTTTATAATCTGTTTGTTTACTAAATAAATATTTCCTTTATAATTCTGTTTATTTTCTAAATAAATATTTCCATTATAATTCTATTTATTTTCTAAATAAATATTTCCATTATAATTCTATTTATTTTCTAAATAATTATTTCCAATATAATTCTATTTATTTTCTAAATAAATATTTCCATTTATAATCTGTTTGTAAATGTTTTTACTAATATTTCCTTTTCAATTCTATTTGTAAATGGTTTACAAATATTTCCTTTTTTATTCGTTTCACAAATATTTTCCTTTTATATATAAAATCCATTAATTTTATATAAATACTTTATTTCAAAAATACACTTTGAAAATCCCCTTTTCTACATTCCAGTATTTCTTACGGTATTTAAAATACCCAAATAACAATGATCTATATCATTCAAAACACGTAATCAACACAGATTATATATCACATCATATATCACAATATATGAAAAACAGTAAAATAAATGTTGAGAAATCCAGTTGGATTCCTCCAACCTATTCCCTGCATCCACAGATGTTAAACAAAATAATTAAACTAAATTTCATTTCACTATGAAATATTCTGCTAAACTGAATCAATTTACATACATACATATATATATATATATATATATATATATATATATATATATATAACCAGATCTATAATTTCAACCAAGTACTTAGCAGTTCAATCAAACAGTCAACACACAGAATTCAACCAACATCTATCAGTTCTAAAAATACGTTATAAAAATATAAACTGATCAGGATAGTGAGATTTACTCACATTGGCGGTTATCGTTAAAAACAATTAACTATCTTTGATTCAGACTGACAATTTATTTTGCAATAAATTGTAGCGAGCTCCAATTCACTCCCAGTCAGTTCCATTTGGTAGTGTCCGTCCATACGATCCCAACATGACAAACGGATCATCAATCTGATATAGTATGTAGAAGATACATATTTTACAAATTCATGTATAAAAATCAAAATTAATTTAAACTATACTCATTTAATTGTTGGGCTTTAACCTTTTCAAAAGATCGGCCCATTAAGCAAACAGACCCGCCCCGTGATTCCTTCTTCCCCTAGAGTAACAGACGCGACTTCCTCCCTTTAATGGCCGAACTTAACCAACACCAAACCCCTCTTCTACTTCACGAATCCACAATCTATCTTCACCATTGTTTTTCTCAACTCGGGCACGCTCTCTCCATACATGTAACGACCACGGGATTTTCGGCTCCGAAAATCAACACAAAACCCAGTGTCGACTGTTTAGACATCGAAAATACCGAATCATTAATAGAAAGAAATTAGAGGGTGAGATAGAAAAGATAGAACTAATAGAATAGAAGAAGAAGAACACAACTGAGCATAATCAAAGTGAACACGAATCTCACAGCGGAACGAATAAAATATATTATATAACATAACTTTTGAAATACAAATCAATAACTGTATATATACACACCATGATCAGAGCACAACAGTTATTCCTGGAACAGTTATAAACATCTGTTTCCAGATACAAACAAGGTCCATAGCGGAATATATGATAGCCTATAGCTAACTGGTGAAGCCTCCTGCTTCCAGCTCCTCCAAATGAATCTGTGAAATCCCGACTACTTGACTGCCCGTACAAATTTGGGCACCCAAGAGTTTAGGGAAAACAAAACAAAATAAACTCTAGGTCAGTCATGGGACTGGTGTGAGTAAACTCCAACCACTTGTTTAACTTTAAAAAATCCTTTCAAAAGAAAAGATAATAGTAAGACCAGCCCACACATAAACACGGACGGTTTTTACCTTACTATAACCCAAAACACTTTAATACGAAAATCCAGTGATATTATAATAATGTCTACATCAAGTAAATAACCAAATAGCATAACGCTTGCATCTCACGCTCCACATACATAGTATAAAATCAAAAACCGCATGGCGCTTATTGGGGATTGGATTCCGACTATGACAAGGTATGGAACCACCTTCCGCTAGTGTATCTCTAGAGAGGAATACACTGGGTTCAACAAGAACATCTTGCAACCCGGCCCACACATGACCGACCACTCATTTCGCTTGAGTGTATCGAATGTATATCACCAACGGTTGGGATCAGCAACCGCCTCCCGACTGGGACAGCATCGAATAGAATAAGAAATTAAATGAACCTCTAGATAGGTGATTATACATCCTAATGGTTGCGAACCACATAGCCATGCTGCCTGCCCGATTTTTGTCCTTTCCCGGTTGTTGAGGTCTGAGGCTACGAATACTTACCATTCATTGATAGCACAATCACTTTGAATGCCACATTGTCAGATCCGTTAATCACTAGTTGAGTTTGCACAAATATTCTGGATGTTATGCTAAGGGAATAAATCCATTGCAACCATATATATTTATACAGACCAACCCATTTGATCATTGGAAATACTCTGTCAGACATTCGTCCATTTACGTTCGTTCTGGGACTGAACGAAACCGAAGGCACAATTTCTATTTAATAGAAAGAGTCCTTGCACTTTACTCCGTCTTCAATATATTCAACATACTTTATTCGCAACGCTAATGCCGATACAGAGTGGTTCTTCGGATAATAATCCAACCGGTCTCTCCATATTGACAACGATGGTCAAAACTTCGATAGTCTGTGATTTAACTATCGAATAAAAACAAGTGTTCATCCAAACATATCAAACAAATCACTGGGCTCTTTAATTAATATTTCATTAATTAAATCTCTTCTCCATTTCCTTATCAATATTTGTTAACCAAATATTTTCAATAACCATACTGGCTCTTTACGCTATTTGGAAAGCATTTCCCAATATCAACTTCTTTTATTTTCTATATATCAGAAAATATCTCTATTTGCAATTGGAAACAATTCCAATCACTTATCTCTATCCCGACTATTTTATTTATACTCAGAAATTTTTACTGTTATATTTCCAAAATTCCATCACTTGGGTTTAAAACGAATGTTGTGTAAAACATCGTTACAACAACCCAAAATATTTTATTCAACTAACTCTTTTTCAAACACTTCTCTTCGAGACTGGATCTTGCTATTTATCAATTAAAAATGAAATCAATCAAGTTGGGGTAAAATTACCTCTCAGACCTTAACTGAAAACATCCTCAACTTCAAAACGGCAAAACCACTTACCTCGAATAAATACACTATACAATCCAATTATTTATTTTTAAAACATGAATAAAGTTCGCTTTCTATTTCCAATTTATAGATTTCCCTTTCTGTTTCCAATGCTCTATTTTGATTTCATTTCCTTATCGAATTCTACATATATCGATGCATTGATTTATAACTATCAAATTATCCGAAAAATATTCTATCTCCTTAAATTCCCGGAAAAATTCGCCATAACCTCCCCTGCACCGGGAGCATCGGGAAATTTCAAATAGCTTTCCCGGTCCTTCTTATCTCGAAAAGAAAAAGAAAAAAACCAAGTGGCTAGCCGATACGGCGCATAAAAACCCATATGTGAATTAAATACGTACCTTTTTGTCGAGCATTATATATATATATATATATATATATATATATATATATATCTTCTATACTTCATACACTTCATTCCAAACCTGTTAACATATATCCAACCATTTTCGATTCATTTCAACTTGATCTAATCGTTTTAACTCAATTTGTTAATTCATTTGTTAATTAGCACCCTTGCCTATTTCACTTCCATAATTGAATATAGCATGTTCAAATATGTTATCTTGCTTATACATTAATTTCATTTTTGTTTCCAACTCAAATCCCATATTCGATTTCAAATATATATTCACCCGTTCAATTTACTTTACCAAAATCCAAATTCGATTCAAAATCTCTTTTAATCAAATATACCCCAGGCTAGTTACTTCTATTCAGTAGTTAAAAATCTGATTTTTGTTTCAAAATCATTTCACTTACTTCACTGGAGTTCATATTTATTTATAAAAATCCTTTTATTTATTTGAATAAACCGTTACGGTTTGAAAGTGGTATTGGCGCTGTTTTTCTGAAAATTTGATTTTGACATAACTCAAAATCTATACGACGAAATTCAGATTTTTCTCTTCCATTAGAAAACTATTATCTAGTCGGTCCTGACGTTTCTTGTTTCAAAGAATTCTGACTTCAATTGAGTTCTATATACTCGATTGATGTTCGAGTCGCCAATTTACGAACTACCGCGCCGTGGCGAGTTCGTTATATATATATATATATATATATATATATATATATATATATATATATATATATATATATACCTTTAAAACTTTGTTTTTAAAAAAAATTCAACTCTATTTTTGATATATATATTTTAATATATACCAAACCCATTTCCCTTTTCAATCCCAAAATAATATTTTTGATTTTCTATATTCAAATCCCATTTTCATTTCTATTTGAATTTTAAATGTTCAAATTTCCAATTTAAATTTCTATTTGAATTCTATATTTAAAATTCATTTCAACTCTATTTGAATTCTATACTCAAGTATCATTTGAACTTCTATATTCAAAATTTCCTTATTCAAACCTCTTATTCAAATTCTGTTTGAATTTTTTTTTCCAAATTCTATATTCAGATTTCATATGAACTTTCTTTATTCAAATCTATTTGAATTCCCTTGAATTCAAATTCTATTTCAATTCGTTTGACTTCAAATCTATTTCAATTCCTTTGAATTCAAATCCCATATTTAAATTCTTTTTTTGAATTTCTATAGTCAAATTCTCTTTCAATTATATTTGAATTCAAATTTCGTTGCAATTATATTTTTGAAATTCTATTTTCAAAGTCTATTTCAAATTCTCTTTTGAAATTCTATTTTGAAAATCTATTTCAAATTCTTTTTGGAAATTCTATTTCAAATTCTCTATATTCAAACTCCATTTGAAAGTTCTATATTCAAATTTTATATTTAAAATTTCTTCCTTCAAATTCCATTTCAATTTTCTATATTCAAATTCTATGTTTGAATTCCCTTCATATTTTCTCTATTCCATATTTGAATTCCCATTGAATTTCTATATTTCAAATCTATTTGCATTTCAAATATTCGATTCCATTTGAATTTTCATATTCAAATCTCTATTTGATTTTTTTTATTTGAATTCCTATGGATTCAAACTCTATTTTAATTTCTTTGAATTTAAATTCTATATTTCATTCTAATTTCGTCTATTCAAATACTATTTGAACTTCTATTTGAATTTCTAATATTCAATCTCCTTTTTCTTTTATTTAAAATTCAAATATTTAAACTCCTTTTCTAATTCTACTATTCAAATGTTATACTCAAATTTCATTTGAGTCATATATTTAAAAATTTCATTTCAAATCCTATTTTGAAATTTCATTTCAAATTCAAATTTCACGCTTGTATTTCTATTTTTGAATTATCAAATGATAATTCTTTTCACTTCATTTATAACTTCGTTATAAAAGAACTATTTATAAACTTCGTTTATAAAGAAACTACTTGTTTTATTTTTCAAAAACAAGTTTATATTTTTATTTCCATTTAAAATTCAAATTCTATTTAAAAATAGACTTTTTCCTTTTTAAATCTCAAATATCCTTCCACGATATTTTAAATAAATTAACACTTGGCCCAGTGATATTTAAAAAATCAAATCACCCAATTTTCAATCATTTGATTTTTAACACGTCATATATGAAAAATATATATGGAATCAAACAAACAACAAACAAACAGATAATATATTTTTGAGGAATCCAGTTGGATTCCTCCAACCTGTTTTCCTACATCCACAGATGTTAGCACATAAATAATACCCATTCTGCTTCGTGGCAGAATATCGTGGTATAGAAGGTCATCCACTATCATAGCGTGGCGCGTATAGGGTAATCATCCGCTATGAAACTGCGGGCATCCGCTAATGAGACTGCGGGAATCCAACCAATCAATCAACCCAATATATGTATAATAGCCTAAATAACTAATATATATAAAACAAGCAGAAAAATCCAAACAAGCAACAACAATTATTTTTACGAAGTAAAAATAATTATAAATAAAAGGTGAGTGAGATTTACTCACCTGATTTTCCTTTTCTGATTATCCCATTTTATTCCCATGTTGTCGTATTTATGAACCTACTCGAATTGTCTCAACCGAATCCAGTTCGCACCTATGATTTATTTAAATTTTATCCATCGATAAATCATTTATTTATTTAAATTAAATACTATAGTGAATAAATCAATTATACTATGTAAATTAAATTCGTTAAAACGATTACCTTATCGCCTCGACCAACTGAACACCCTAGCAATCGCTGACTGAAATGATCCAATCCAAACACATTGTTGCCCTTAACATCACCAACATTAATCACCACCAGTCACCGCCCACCCGAAGACCAAAGCACCGCTGCAGCTACTGTCCTCATTGTCACGAATTCACTCCATTTCAACAATAATGCACTCGAACTCCTCCCATCTCACTATCGCATAACCTTGATTCACACAGGCCAACTTTTATCAAAAAGAAAAGCATAGAGACCGAGCTCCTACTTTTTACTGTTGAACCAAGGTATTCCCCCTTTTGAAATCATGAACTCAACTGACATCGCAGTAATCAATGTCGTGCCTCCACGAACCCTCAGACCCAATTCGAGACTCACCTTAGGCCACGACTTCGAATACATAACTCGAGCTACTAGGAAGCATCGCACCCTTCCAGACCCAGCGCGGCTCCATCATTCGGAATTCTCAAGCATCTCGAGATCGACGTCCAGCTTCCAGAGACTTGTAGGTTTTTCTCAAATCGCAAACGTTGCCATCGCGATTTCCAGATGCTGTCGAACTCAGGGAACTCACGGTCTTCAATTGTGATTTCCGATTTCCATTTGATTTCCATTTTGATTCGGAGGATTTGGGTTTTTCGATTTACTGGAAAAAAGAAAGAGGGCATAAGGTTCATCCGGGTTTGGGAGCGAATGAACTAACGAAGCGTAGGGTCAATATATAGAAGCGAAAGGGAGCAAGAAGTACATGGCCATTAATTTCCGGTTTCCAAGATTTAGAAGACAGGAGACAATTTTTTGAGCTCGAGGCAAATATAGGTACCGCGATGTCAACCATAGTTCTGTGTGAGTAAATGTATAGGTCGGCCTTCTTTTTATTTTATTTATTTTGATTTTTTTTTTTAAATTTAAACAACTGAAATATCTCGCGGTCCCCGAACCGCTATATTAAACCTAACGACTGACATTACCAGATTATAGCGTTGTTCTGGACTCAATGGAGCCGATCCTAAATTTTAATTTGACTGTATAGAGGAAATAACAATTTAAAATTTACCATTTAAATTTAATTCAATTTAAAATATTATCGATTTCCAATAATTAAATTTATTGATAATAAATCATTATATCGTTCTAATTCAATACAAAATTTTTTGTTAGTCGACTGAATTGTTTCAGTTCAGTTTCAAATCCTGAATTCACTTGTTACCACTCATATTAAATATATTCGATATTAAATCGTATATTGATTATTAAATCGACAACTAAAAAAAATCCATTTATCTTATCAATTCAATATTTAAAAACCATACTAAATATTTAAAATAAATCGATCAAAATCCGGGTCGTTACATTCTTCCCCCCTTAAAATAATTTCGTCCTCGAAATTGCTAAGTTAGGAAAAATAGTACGAACTCATTACATTTCACTAAATTTTATTTCAACCAAAACTTTTGGTTTCCGTTCATATGCACTTAAATTGATTCTGATCAATTTATTCACTTCGATCCATTTAACTTGCTTAAGTTAAATTTTAATCCTAGAATTCAAATTCCTGGGTTTTTATTTCAAATCACTTTTTGAAATCCCATAAATATATTCATATATATTTCCATTTCAAATGCAAAACATTTGAATTTTCAAACCAATTGTTTTCTTTCAAAACAAATTTCCATCAAAACTTTTCTAAGATAGTCATTCGTCACTTAGAACTCGAAAATGAACACTGATGAAGCTGCAGTTCTCATCAGAATTATTTTCCAGCTGCTGAAGTGTATTCAGTGCTTTATTATTTCAAAATCCATCTAAAATGATTTTAATTCAAATCCTTTCAAAATAAAACTATTTTATTTTAATATACTTCAGAAAATATTTTTCAAAACTCCCGAGATTTAAATTTTGAATTCTGTTTTGAATTCAATTTTAATTCATCTCATTTGTATATTTAATTCATATACAAATTCTGTTTTGGTTCTATATAACCATTTCATTTCTTATAATCTCATTTGATTATAATATAACAACCAACACATCCAATAATTTTCAAAAATTATTATTTCTATATAAAAATAGAATTTTGGGTAAAATTATTTCATTTACCCACTTAAAAACAATACTGTGTCAATTTCTCTGTTCAAGTGTTTAGAAATTCCTATCGACTTCGTGGCGTCCCACTATTCGATCAGAATTTATAATCCACTCAACAGACTAGCCAACACGATATAAAACAATTTTTATATCAAATAACAAATACGCTCTCTCGTATTATACACTCAACTCATTCTAAGGCACTGCTGACCCTATCTCTAATGAGCACATTTCCACCAAAGCCTAGGTATTCGCTCAACGTAAGCTCTGATACCACTGTAACGACCACGGGATTTTCGGCTCCGAAAATCAACACAAAACCCAGTGTCGACTGTTTAGACATCGAAAATACCGAATCATTAATAGAAAGAAATTAGAGGGTGAGATAGAAAAGATAGAACTAATAGAATAGAAGAAGAAGAACACAACTGAGCATAATCAAAGTAAACACGAATCTCACAGCGGAACGAATAAAATATATTATATAACATAACTTTTGAAATACAAATCAGTAACTGTATAAATACACACCATGATCAGAGCACAACAGTTATTCCTGGAACAGTTATAAACATCTGTTTCCAGATACAAACAAGGTCCACAGCGGAATATATGATAGCCTATAGCTAACCGGTGAAGCCTCCAGCTTCCAGCTCCTCCAAATGAATCTGTGAAATCCCGACTACTTGACTGCCCGTACAAATTTGGGCACCCAAGAGTTTAGGAAAACAAAAAAAAATAAACTCTGGGTCAGTCATGGGACTGGTGTGAGTAAACTCCAACCACTTGTTTAACTTTAAAAAATCCTTTCAAAAGAAAAAATAATAGTAAGACCAGCCCACACATAAACACGGACGGTTTTTACCTTACTACAACCCAAAACACTTTAATACGAAAATCCAGTGATATTATAATAATGTCTACATCAAGTAAATAACCAAATAGCAGAACGCTTGCATCTCACGCTCCACATACATAGTATGAAATCAAAAACCGCATGGCGCTTATTGGGGATTGGATTCCGACTATGACAAGGTATGGAACCACCTTCCGCTAGTGTATCTCTAGAGAGGAATACACTGGGTTCAACAAGAACATCTTGCAACCCGGCCCACACATGACCGACCGCTCATTTCGCTTGAGTGTATCGAATGTATATCACCAACGGTTGGGATCAGCAACCGCCTCCCGACTGGGACAACATCGAATAGAATAAGAAATTAAATGAACCTCTAGATAGGTGATTATACATCCTAATGGTTGCGACCCACATAGCCATGCTGCCTGCCCGATTTTTGTTCTTTCCCGGTTGTTGAGGTCTGAGGCTACGAATACTTACCATTCATTGATAGCACAATCACTTTGAATGCCACATTGTCAGATCCGTTAATCACTAGTTGAGTTTGCACAAATATTCTGGATGTTATGCTAAGGGAATAAATCCGTTGCAACCATATATATTTATACAGACCAACCCATTTGATCATTGGAAATACTCTATCAGACATTCGTCCATTTACGTACGTTCTGGGACTGAACGAAACCGAAGGCACAATTTCTATTTAATAGAAAGAGTCCTTGCACTTTACTCCATCTTCAATATATTCAGCATACTTGGTTCGCAACGCTAATGCCGATACAGAGTGGTTCTTCGGATAATAATCCAACCGGTCTCTCCATATTGACAACGATGGTCAAAACTTCGATAGTCTGTGATTTAACTATCGAATAAAAACAAGTGTTCATCCAAACATATCAAACAAATCACTGGGCTCTTTAATTGATATTTCATTAATTAAATCTCTTCTCCATTTCCTTATCAATATTTGTTAACCAAATATTTTCAATAACCATATTGGCTCTTTACGCTATTTGGAAAGCATTTCCCAATATAAACTTCTTTTATTTTCTATATATCAGAAAATATCTCTATTTGCAATTGGAAACAATTCCAATCACTTATCTCTATCCCGACTATTTTAATTATACTCAGGAAATATTTACTGTTATATTTCCAAAATTCCATCACTTGGGTTTAAAACGAATGTTGTGTAAAACATCGTTACAACAATCCAAAATATTTTATTCAACTAACTCTTTTTCAAACACTTCTCTTCGAGACTGGATCTTGCTATTTATCAATTAAAAATGAAATCAATCAAGTTGGGGTAAAATTACCTCTCAGACCTTAACTGAAAACATCCTCAACTTCAAAACGGCAAAACGACTTACCTCGAATAAATACACTATACAATCCAATTATTTATTTTTAAAACATGTATAAAGTTCGCTTTCTATTTCCAATTTATAGATTTCCCTTTCTGTTTGCAATGCTCTATTTTGATTTCATTTCCTTATCGAATTCTACATATATCGATGCATTGATTTATAACTATCAAATTATCCGAAAAATATTCTATCTCCTTAAATTCCCGGAAAAATTCGCCATAACCTCCCCTGCACCGGGAGCATCGGGAAATTTCAAATAGCTTTCCCGGTCCTTCTTATCTCGAAAAGAAAAAGAAAAAACCAAGTGGCTAGCCGATACGGCGCATAAAAACCCATATGTGAATTAAATACGTACCTTTTTGTCGAGCATTCTATATATATATCTTCTATACTTCATAAACTTTATTCCAAACCTGTTAACATATATCCAACCATTTTCGATTCATTTCAACTTGATCTAATCGTTTTAACTCAATTTGTTAATTAGCACCCTTGCCTATTTCACTTCAATAATTGAATATAACATGTTCAAATATGTTATCTTGCTTATAAATTAATTTCATTTTTGTTTCCAACTCAAATCCCATATTCGATTTCAAATATATATTCACCCGTTCAATTTACTTTACCAAAATCCAAATTCGATTCAAAATCTCTTTTAATCAAATATACCCCAGGCTAGTTATTTCTATTCAGTAGTTAAAAATCTGATTTTTGTTTCAAAATCATTTCACTTACTTGACTGGAGTTCATATTTATTTTATATCTCCAGTCTGGATTTTTTTAATGGAAATTCGGATTTTTATTTATAAAAATCCTTTTATTTATTTGAATAAACCGTTACGATTTGAAAGTGGTATTGGCGCTGTTTTTCTGAAAATTTGATTTTGACATAACTCAAAATCTATACGACGAAATTCAGATTTTCTCTTCCATTAGAAAACTATTATCTAGTCGGTCCTGACGTTTCTTGTTTCAAAGAATTCTGACTTCAATTGAGTTCTATATACTCGATTGAAGTTCGAGTCGCTAATTTACGAACTATCGCGCCATGGCGAGTTCATTATATATATATATACCTTTAAAACTTTGTTTTTAAAATAAATTCAACTCTATTTTTGATATATATTTTAATATATACCAAATCCATTTCCCTTTTCAATCCCAAAATAATATTTTCGATTTTCTATATTCAAATCCCATTTTCTTTTCTATTTGAATTTTAAATGTTCAAATTTCCAATTTAAATGTCTATTTGAATTCTATATTTAAAATTCATTTCAACTCTATTTGAATTCTATACTCAAGTACCATTTGAACTTCTATATTCAAAATTTCTATATTCAAACCTCTTATTCAAATTCCGTTTGAATTTTTTTTTCCAAATTCTATATTCAGATTTCATATGAACTTTCTTTATTCAAATCTATTTGAATTCCCTTGAATTCAAATTCTATTTCAATTCCTTTGACTTCAAATCTATTTCAATTCCTTTGAATTCAAATCCCATATTTAAATTCTTTTTTTGAATTTCTATAGTCAAATTCTCTTTCAATTATATTTGAATTCAAATTTCGTTGCAATTCTATTTTTGAAATTCTATTTTCAAAGTCTATTTCAATTTCTCTTTTGAAATTCTATTTTGAAAATCTATTTCAAATTCTATTTGGAAATTCTATTTCAAATTCTCTATATTCAAACTCCATTTGAAAGTTCTATATTCAAATTTTATATTTAAAATTTCTTCCTTCAAATTCCATTTCAATTTTCTATATTCAAATTCTATGTTTGAATTCCCTTCATATTTTCTCTATTCCATATTTGAATTCCCATTGAATTTCTATATTTCAAATCTATTTGCATTTCAAATATTCGATTCCATTTGAATTTTCGTATTCAAATCTCTACTTGATTTTTCTTTATTTGAATTCCTATGGATTCAAACTCTATTTTAATTTCTTTGAATTTAAATTCTATATTTCATTCTAATTTCGTCTATTCAAATACTATTTGAACTTCTATTTGAATTTCTAATATTCAATCTCCTTTTTCTTTTATTTAAAATTCAAATATTTAAACTTCTTTTCTAATTCTACTATTCAAATGTTATACTCAAATTTCATTTGAGTCATATATTTAAAAATTTCATTTCAAATCCTATTTTGAAATTTCATTTCAAATTCCAATTTCACACTTGTATTTCTATTTTTGAATTATCAAATGATAATTCTTTTCACTTCATTTATAACTTCGTTATAAAAGAACTATTTATAAACTTCGTTTATAAAGAAACTACTTGTTTTATTTTTCAAAAACAAGTTTATATTTTTATTTCCATTTAAAATTCAAATTCTATTTAAAAATAGAATTTTTCCTTTTTAAATCTCAAATATCCTTCCACGATATTTTAAATAAATTAACACTTGGCCCAGTGATATTTAAAAAATTCAAATCACCCAATTTTCAATCATTTGATTTTTAACACGTCATATATGAAAAATATATATGGAATCAAACAAACAACAAACAAACAGATAATATATTTTTGAGGAATCCAGTTGGATTCCTCCAACCTGTTTTCCTGCATCCACAGATGTTAGCACATAAATAATACCCATTCTGCTTCATGGCAGAATATCGTGGTTTAGAAGGTCATCCACTATCATAGCGTGGGGCGTATAGGGTAATCATCCGCTATGAAACTGCGGGCATCCGCTAATGAGACTGCGGGAATCAAACCAATCAATCAACCCAATATATATATATATAATAGCCTAAATAACTAATATATATAAAACAAGCAGAAAAATCCAAACAAGCAACAACAATTATTTTTACGAAGTAAAAATAATTATAAATAAAAGGTGAGTGAGATTTACTCACCTGATTTTCCTTTTCTGATTATCCCATTTTATTCCCATGTTGTCGTATTTATGAACCTACTCGAATTGTCTCAACCGAATCCAGTTTGCACCTATGATTTATTTAAATTTTATCCATCGATAAATCATTTATTTATTTAAATTAAATACTATAGTGAATAAATCAATTATACTATGTAAATTAAATTCGTTAAAACGATTACCTTATCGCCTCGACCAACTGAACACCCTAGCAATCGCTGACTGAAATGATCCAATCCAAACACACTGTTGCCCTTAACATCACCAACATTAATCACCACGAGTCACCGCCCACCCGAAGACCAAAGCACCACTGCAGCTACTGTCCTCACTGTCACGAATTCACTCCATTTCAACAATAATGCACTCGAACTCCTCCCATCTCACTATCGCATAACCTTGATTCACACAGGCCAACTTTTATCAAAAAGAAAAGCATAGAGACCGAGCTCCTACTTCTTACTGTTGAACCAAGGTATTCCCCCTTTTGAAATCACGAACTCAACTGACATCGCAGTAATCAATGTCGTGCCTCCACGAACCCTCAGACCCAATTCGAGACTCACCTTAGGCCACGACTTCGAATACATAACTCGAGCTACTAGGAAGCATCGCACCCGTCCAGACACAGCGCGGCTCCATCATTCGGAATTCTCGAGCATTTCGGGATCGACGTCCAGCTTCCAGAGACTTGTAGGTTTTTCTCAAATCGCAAACGTTGCCATCGCGATTTCCAGATGCTGTCGAACTCAGGGAACTCACGGTCTTCAATTGTGATTTCCGATTTCCATTAGATTTCCATTTTGATTCGGAGGATTTGGGTTTTTCGATTTACTGGAAAAAAGAAAGAGGGCATAAGGTTCATTCGGGTTTGGGAGCGAATGAACTAACGAAGCGTAGGGTCAATATATAGAAGCGAAAGGGAGCAAGAAATACATGGCCATTAATTTCCGGTTTCCAAGATTTAGAAGACAGGAGACAATTTTTTGAGCTCGAGGCAAATATAGGTATCGCGATGTCAACCATAGTTCTGTATGAGTAAATGCATAGGTCGGCCTTCTTTTTATTTTATTTATTTTGATTTTTATTTTGTTTTAAATTTAAACAACCGAAATATCTCACGGTCCCCGAACCGCAATATTAAACCTAACGACTGACATTACCAGATTATAGCGTTGTTCTGGACTCAATGGAGCCGATCCTAAATTTTAATTCGACCGTATAGAGGAAATAAAAATTTAAAATTTACCATTTAAATTTAATTTAATTTAAAATATTATCGATTTCCAACAATTAAATTTATTGATAATAAATAATTATTATCGTTCTAATTCAATACAAAAATTTTTATTAGTCGACTGAATTGTTTCAGTTCAGTTTCAAATCCTGAATTCACTTGTTACCACTCATATTAAATATATTCGATATTAAATCATATATTGATTATTAAATCGACAACTAAAAAAAAATCCATTTATCTTATCAACTCAATATTTAAAAACCATACTAAATATTTAAAATAAATCGATCAAAATCCGGGTCGTTACAATACACCTAAGATTCTGTCCGCTTCCTTCATCCAGCTCGCGTTTCATGTCTCCGCGTGGTGCATTAGTATGAAGATCGACACATTTTAATCTGGAAAATTCCCAAATTATCACAATCTCTTCGATTTTGCATGACCATCCCCAAGCTAAGATCCATTTCTCGAATTAATGTTTGCCGTCAATGTTTTTCGCGACCCTAGATCTACCGTGCGTTTTCCAGTATCCCCAAACCGGCGTCGCAATTACAAAAGTGATATCAAAATGAAGAGAAACTGTAGATGAATTCAACTATATATATCCTATGATTTAAGGTATTTGATTTTGATTTCCTTGTATTTTCCAAAGGATCGAACTTTGTGATGTTTGCTAAAACAAATGGAAACGTGGCAGCCTATTTTTAGGTTGACCGTGGAAATGCTTTTGATTAGGGTTCGAAAAGTATTAGGATTATTTGTAGGTGGTTTTTTTATTTTTTTATTCAATTTTATTGAACCGTTACTTGTATTTATCTTCTAAAAATCTGTACGCTCATACACGATACCCAAAAATCACGAAACTGGACATGCAACTACAGTTAGACATTACGGACATAACGAAACTGGTTTCGTCGAATTCCGACTCCGTTTGATCACACAACGTATTTTTAACCGTCAAAATACTGACTGTTTTTCACATTAAAAATCCTATGGCCACACAATGACTACAAAAATCATGAAACTTGGAAACTAATAATAATTTAATATTATGGATCCAACAAAATTAGTTTCGTCGAAAATGGAGGTCGTTTGCAAAAATGGCTATTTTTAAAGCTTTAAATAACCCATTTAAATATATAAATATATTTAAAAACAATTAAATTAAATATAAATAAATATATATTATCGTATATATGTTCACACAGAATATCGTATAGCTCCAATTGGATTTATAACTCGATATTTCGAATCCCGATTAAATCGATATTCGATTTATAATGAAATTCCTTTTATATATCATTATAAAATATATATTAATTTTATAGCGACTTTTCAGAAATTTGATTTGGACATAAATCAAAATCTACATGACAAAATCTCGAATTTTCTCTTCCATTAGAAAAATATACTTCACCAGCTCCGATAGTTTCTTGTTTCACGGAAAGCCGATTAAAATGGACCATGTATATTCAGTTGAAGTTCAAATCGCCAAATAGCGAACTGTCGCGCCATTTCGAGCTCGATTATAATTATATTATAATTATACGTTCAAACTTCATTTAAATGATATATTCATTAATATAATTCAACTCTGAACTGAATTATATATTTTAAATTGTCAAATGCATGCAATATTGTCAATTCAGCTAATTCTGATTATTTTAGAATTAAATATATTGTTCTATTATTTATATTAATTAAATATTCAAAGTTATTTAATTAAACGACCATTAAATTACCAAACCATTATTTTAAATAATTGAATAAATTTATTATTACACCGTAAAAATAAGGGACGTTACATTCTTCCCCCTTAAAATAATTTCGTCCTCGAAATTGCTAAGGTAGAAAAAAACCTTGTTGATTGGTTAGAACTAATTTGTTCACTTCTCAACTTTAGTTTCAATTGAACCAATATAATTTCAATTAAAATATTTATTCATTCCTACTAACGAAAATTTTCAAAAATCCTGAAAATTTTCTAACACCTTAACTTGTCACAAAATTTCGCCAGCACCTCCTTTGTACTGGTCAATAGCTCAAACTCCAACTCGCCTCTATAGGCCTTCTTCAACCCAAAAGAAAATCAAACAGCCAAGTGGCTTGCCAAGTGGCTTGCCAATTTGGCTCATCAAAATCTCAAAGCCATATATAATATAAACTGGTACCTTTTTGTCGGGCATATCATTATATCCTTTCCATCTGCTACCAATTCAGCATATACTAATGTTATCCTAATCAAATTCCAATCCGTTTTTATCCACAAATCCAACTGTTAGCTTATACCTAAGTCAATTTCCATTCCGAACTGAAATTCCAACATCAATTCCAAATTCTTACGACATCAATCCAACTTACTCGATATCATTATATTCTAATCCAATTCAATTTCAACTTAAATAGCTTTAATTCAATTCCAGCTTGCTTTCACAAATTTCAATTCAATTTGCTTCAATTTAAACAAATCTTTCCTTGGGAATCTTTAAACCATTTACCATATCAAAAATCGAATATTTCCTTTCAGAATCAAAGCAACTTGTTTTCTCAAAACATTTCCAAAAACAAATTTTTTGGAAGTAACCCGTCACTTTAAACTCGAAAATGAATACTGATGATGCTGCAGTCATTATCAAAATTATTTTCCAGCGAAATGAATACTTATGATGCTACAGTCATTATCAGAATTATTTTCCAGCGACCGAAGTGAGTTCAATACTATAACGCTTTTAAAACAATTTCTAAATACTTCCGTTTTGAAATCTATTTTAAAATATTATTCCTAATGCTTGGAAAACATTTCTAAAATCTCCTAGGATTTTAAAATTCTCTTACACTTAATTCGATTCCATTTACAAACACTTCTTCAAATTTCCAGAGTTATAATTTCAATTCTGATTTAAATTCAGATTTAATTCATCGGATTTCATATGTTTCTCTTATATGATTTCTGATTGGTTATTTATATAACTATTTTAATATATAATCTTACTCGATTATAATAACAACTAATATATCCAATATATTATAATACTTCAAATATCTATACTTTGTTTATATCAAAATATAATATGGGTAAAATTATTTCATTTACCCTCTTTTCAAAACATACCGTGTCGGTTTATCGTATTCAAGTGTTTATAAACCCCTACTGATATAGTGTATCAAACTGATCGACTAAAACACATAAACAACTCAACCAATAGATCTCCATAATATAAAACTATTTTTATATCAAATAACAAATACGCTCACTCGTATACATACACTCAACTCAATCTAGGGTACTACTTACCCCATCTCTACTGAGTCATGCCACAGAGCCAAGGTAAATACTTAACCTTCAACTCTGATACCACTGTAACGACCCGGGTTTACGAGTAGGCTTTTCAACCATCATCTCACCCGCCAAATAGCAGGCTAACATCCCACCGTGGCTTACAGAGGTACCCCAACACCATGTTTTACGGCCAACCTCTCGACTCGACCAGCCCACATTTTCGGTTCATGTAGGAGTAAGAGTCTCTCGTTCGCCACCTAACGCGAAGCAAGAACCCCCTATCATGCGTACCAATTAAGCAACATGGACTGGTGTGAGTAAAACAATTTAAAACAGTTTGATAAAATAAATGATATCTCATAAGAGCACGCCGTATAACGGAATGGGTTTTTCCCTTATGAGAATCCAAAACATTTGATTTAACTTTCAAAATCATTTTGAAAGAAATGATAAACTTTATATCAAAACTCTTTGATATTATAATAATGTCCATCAACCACAACTAAATATTCATCTAGCAGAAACGCTTTCATCTCACGTTCTATATATATATAATATACAATCAAATCCGCGAGCACTTATTGGATAATGGATTACCAACTATGACAAGGTATGGAACCACCTTTCGATAGTGTACCTCTAGAGAGGAATACACTGGATTCAACAAGAACATCTTGCAACCCGGCCACACATGACCGACCACTCAATTCGCTTGAGTGTATCGAACGTATATCACCAACGGTTGGGATCAGCAACCGCTTCCCGAATGGGACAGCATAGAATAGATTATAGAATGAAATGAATATCTCTAGATAGGTGATAATACACCCTAATTGGCAGCCAACCACTTAGCTATGTTGCCTGCACGATTTTTGTCATTTCGCGGTTGTGAGGCTAAAGGCCACACTTATCTTTGATAGATCACACAATTATTCACTTTGAATGTCACATCGTCATACCCACCAAATCACAAATTGATTTCTCCAAAAATACAACGGTTATACAGCTAAGAGAAATGAGTTCCTCCGCCACCAAACGTACATATGTTTGAAGAGATCTACTTACATGATCCATTACACATACTCTGTTAGACATTCTTCCATACAGGTTATCCTGGGACTGGACAAACCGAAGGTACTATTCTGTAAATCCATCTTAGGCAATTTCTACCTAGGATTGCCAGAACAGTCCTTGCATAACTACATCTTCAATTTATCTTTATCATATTTGATTCGCAACGTTAATGCCCATACAGAGTGGTTTTCAGATAATGAATCTGATCCCGGTCTCTCTGTATCGACAATGGAAGAATGGTCAAAAACTTCGATAGTCGGTGAGTTAACTATCAAAAAAAAAATTACGTGTGCAAACAACGGTCATATTTCCAAATGGAAATCTTACCGAGAAAATCATCAGTCAACACTGATCCACTTTAATTTAATTTGTCATTTAATTATCTATTTCTCTATTCCTTTTTCCATTTATTCAACATTTCTTATTTTCTAAAATTAGAAAATATACGTTATTAACATTGGTAAACATTTCCAATTCTTATTTTCTATATTATAAAACATTTCTGATTCTTATTTGGAAAACATTTCCAAAACTCCTACATTTGATTTAAATAGATGTTAAATAAAACATCGCTATGCCCACTCGAACTATTAATACTTATTAACTAATTTCACTTAACCAATCTTCACTATCGAACCTTAACCATTCCTTAGTTAAAAACGAAGCCCACCAAGTTGGGGTATAACTACCTCTCAAACCTTAACTGAACAACATTTCTAACTTCAAAATAGACAAGGTTCACATTTTAAACCTTTAACGAACTTTGTTACGTAACTCTCTTCCAAATAAATCTCTATTCGATAACTCTTTCCTTCGAATAAACTATATTCGATAATAACTCTTCAAATAGCCATATTTGATACACTATATTCAATTAACACTATTCGATTAACTCTAATCGATTTACCCTTTTCAGTTAGCTCTATTTGATTAACCCTATTCTATTTACTTTATTTGATTAACTCTATTGGATTAACTCTATTTGATTAACACTAATTGATTAACTCTATTGGATTAACTCTAATCAATTAACTCTTATCAATTACCTCCCATTGATTAACTCCTTTCGAATAAACTATATTCGATTAACTCCTTTAACTCTATTCGAATAAACTATATTCAATTAACTCCTTTAACTCTATTCGAATAAACTATATTCGATTAACTACTGTAACATCCCGGATTTTTCGTCGATTTATAACGAACATTTAAAATTTGTTTTAAATACCGAATTATAAATGTAAATGAATTTTATATATTTGATATGAGTGGTAACAAGTGAATTCAGAGTTAAAACTGAACTGAAACAATTCAGTTGACTAATATAAAATTCTGTATTGAATTAGAAAGATAATAATAATTTATTTTCGATAAATTGAATTGTTTGAAATCGATTATATGTTGAATCTAATTTAGTTTAAATCATTAATTTAAATTATTATCTTTTCTATATAGTCAAATTTAATTTAAGAATCTGATCCATTAATTTCAGAATATCAGTATAACTTAGAGATGTCGATCGTCGAGTGAAAATAATGGTTCGGGGACCTTGAGATAATTTAAGTTATTAAATTAAAATCAAAATTTATTTTATATTTATAATGTTGTCCTTAAGTAGGCAGGCCGACCTAATTTATCAAATCACGCAACTGCTTTGTTTTCTCGAGCAAACTGTTATGTCTCCTCCTTTAATGCTCATTTCCGTAATGTCTCCCTCCTTAAAGCCTAAGAAACATGATTTTAATGTCCTCGTACGATTTGTTCCCTCATTCGCGTGAATATATTCAAGCTCGCCCTCGTATTCCTTTCTATCTCAAAAACCACTGACAATTGGAGTTCCCTTTCCTCCATTTCTTTTCCTCAGTAATCAAAAGCGGACCTCCAAGATAAAAAAAAAATGATGAATGGAATCAAAACAAAATCGCAAACCACGATTGATTATTTGAGTCCTGAAAAGCTCGAAACCACCCAGGGGGAGCTCGCGATTTCAGAAAGGGGTTCAATCAAAACGAGGAGGTCGCGATGGGTTAGAATATGTCGAGGAGGTGGCTGTGCTCGTGGTGTTTGGAAGCGCCTGTGGATGGAGTACTAGGTAGTGCGACGCTGATTTTTGATGTTTAAATTAGGGCAACCGAGTTCAATTTTTGTGGCGACTGGGGAGTTGATTGATCGAGGCAGAGGATCACCTTGAGTAGGCGACGGTGGGGAGTTCGATTTGGGATTCTCATGGAGTTAGGGTTGTTCGCAACTTTTATGTTATTCGCGAAAGGAGGAAGTCACGTTTCCATTGCAGCATTGTCTGAGTTTTGCTGAGAGGGGATTTGGATGCAAGTGTGCGATGAAGTGGTTCAAACAATGCTGGAGAAGTTGTTGCCGATGCCGAGAAGTTCGGAGTCGGTCTCGTTTTAGGTGACTGAGTGGAGTTGAAGTCACTGATGTTGAACAATGTAATTAAGGTAATTTTTATTTAATTATTTCTAAGTTCAAATTTTAAAAGGAAATTAGTTAGAAAAGGAATAAATTTATAGACTAAACGTGCGAGTAAGATTTATGATCAATTAAATTTAATTAGTCTAATTCCAATAACTGAAATTTTATTTATACTGTTTTATATTGAAAAACAGACGGTTGGCGAAATCACTGTGAAATCTATATAATTAGCTTCATTGGATATTCAGGAAAATATAATCACGGTGAGTAAATCTCACTCGCCTTTTATTTAAAATTATTTTTATTTGTTAAAGATAATTGTTTGCTGCTTGTTTGAATTTTTCTGGTTGCTTTAAATATATTAGTTGTTTGGGCTTGCTATATATATATATATATATATATATATATATATATATATTGGTTTGGTGTTTGGTTGGATTCCCGTAGTTTCATTAGCGGATGCCCGCATTATCATTAGCGGATGACCCTACGCCCACATAAATAAGTGGATCCCCTTTATACTGTGATATCCTGCCTCGATGCAGGATGGGTATTATTTCTGTTGACTAACGTTTGTGGATGTAGGGAAACAGGTTGGAGGAATCCAACTGGATTCCTCAAAAATATATTATCTATCCGTTTATTTGTTTGCATATATATATATTGCCATATATGATGTGTTAGAAAATAAATAATTGGTTGCTTTGGTGTTTGAATTCCACTGGGCCCAAAGGTTGATATTTAAAAATATCGCGGTAAGGGGTATTTGAGATTTAAAAGGGGAAATTTTATTTTTGAAAAAATAGAATTTGAATTTTTAAATAGATTTGAAAAATAAACTTTTTGAAAAATAAAACAAATAGTTCTTTTATAAAAGAAGTTATAAATAGTTCTTTTAGAAACGCAGTTTATAAATGAAGTAAAAAAGAATTATCACCGGATAATTCAGAAATGAAAATACGAGTGTGAAATTGAAAAGGGAAATCTAATTTCCAAAAGTAGAAATATCGATTTCAAGAGGAATTGAAATCAAGACTTGTTTAAAGAATGAATATAGAAAATACAAAGGAATTCAATATAGACTTTGAATATAGAAAATAAATTGGAATTTGAATAAAGAAATTTTAAAAATGGAATTTGAATATAGGTAATTCAATTTGATTGAAATTAGATTTGAATATAGATATTCAAATGAAGTTTTGAAATAGATTTGAATATAGAAATTCAAATGGAGATTTGAAATAGAATTCAAATTCAAATGGAGAATTGAATTCAAAGGAATTCAAATGGATTTGAATAAAGGAAGTTCAAATGAAATTTAAAATTTGAATATAGATATTCAAATGTAGTTTAAATATAGAATTTGAATATAGAGATTCAATGGGATTTTAATATAGAAATTGAATATAGAAATTCAAAGAGAATTCAAATCTAGAATTTGAATATAGAAATTTAAACAGATGTTGAATATAGAAAATTTAAAGGAAATTCAAATATAGAATTTGAATATAGGATTGTGAATAGAATTTGAATAAGGGAATTTGAAATAGAATTCAAATAAGAGGATTTAAGTAGAAATTGAATAATAGAGTTAAAGAGGGGTTTGAATATTTGAAATTTAAAAATAGAATTGAATCGGAATTTGAATATTTGAAATTCAAATAGAATAAATATAGAATTTGAATTTGAAGAGAATTGAATAGGGAATTTGAATGTAGAATTCAAAAAGGAATTCAAATGGAATTTAAATTATAGAATTTGGATATAGCATTCAAATGGAATTTTAAACTATGGGATTTAACTATATAATTCAAATGGAATTTGAAATATGGAATTTGAATAGAGGATTCAAATAGAAGTGAAATTGGAATTTGAATATAGAATTCAAATAAAAGTGAAAATGGAGTTTGAATCAAGAAAAAATCAAATAGAGTTAAAATGGAGTTGAATTTATTCTAAACGAAGTTTGAAAGTTTATATATATAAATATAATTAAAACGAACTCGCCGCAGCGCTGCAGTTCGTAAATTGGCGATTTGAACTTCAATTGAATATACAGAACTCAAATGAAGTCGGAATTCTTTGAAACAAGAAACGTCAGGACCGATTTGATAATAGTTTTCTAATGAAAGAGAAAAATCTGAATTTCGTCGTATAAATTTTGAGTTATATCAAAATCAAATTTTTTGAAAAGCAGCGCCATATCCATTTAAAAACCATAACTATTTATTTAAATTTTACAAAAGGGATTTTAAGCGAATAAAATCTGAATTTCTATTTAGAAAATTTCAGAGTTGAGTTGTAAAATATATGCGAATTCAAGTTGTGTAAATGAATATGATTTTTAAAACAGAAATCAGATTTTTGATTTTTAAATAGAATTAACTAATTCGAATAGTAATTAGTTAATGGGATTTGAATTGATATTGGGTTTTGAATAAGTAAATTCGATTTGAAAATTTATATTCGAAATCAAGAAGGAAACTAGAATTGAAATTGAAATTCAATTTGGTTATGAGCGAGTTAAATATTTTGTTTGAACATGTTATGTTCAAATAAAGAAGTGGAATAGGCAAAATGGCTAATTAAAGAATAAATGAGCGAAACTGAATTCAAACGATTGGATTGAGTTGAATTGAATTGAAAACAGGTGAACATGTGTTAGACAAGTATGGGATGAAGTATATGAAGGTTTAATTTATGTGCCCGACAAAAAGGTACGTGTTTAAATTCATATATGGGATTTTATGCGTCGTATCGGCAAGCCGCTTGGCTTTTCCTTTTTCTTTTGGATTGGTGAGGGCCATGGGAGGCTGTTTGAAATATCCCGAAGCTCCCGGTACAAGGGAGGTTATGGCAAATTTTTCCGGGAATTTAAGGAGTTAGAATATTTTTTAGAAATTTTGATAGTTAGGAATCAATATATCGATATATATGGAATTCGATAAGGAAACAAAATAAAAGAATAGAGTATTGTAGACAAAAAGGGAAATCTATAAATTTGAAATAGAAAGCGAACCACATACATGTTTTAAGAATGAATGATTGGGTTGTATAGTGTGTTTATTCGAGGTTAGTGGTTTTGCCGTTTTGAAGTTGAGGATGTTTTCAGTAAAGGTCTGAGAGTTAATTTTACCCCAACATGATTGATTTCATTTTTAATGGATAAATAGCAAGATCCAGTCTCGAAGAGAAGTGTTTGAATAATAGTTTGGTTGAATAAAATATTTTGGGTTGTTTGTAACGATGTTGTATACAACATTCGTTTTAACTCAAGTGATGAAATTTTCGAAATATAAAAGTAAATATTTCCTGAGTATAATTAAAATAGTCAGGATAGAGATAAGTGATTGAAATTGTTTCAATTGCAAATAGAGATATTTTCTAATATATAGAAAATAAAAGAAGTTGATATTGGGAAACATTTTCCAAATAGCATAAGAAACCAAGATGATTATTGAAAATATTTGGTTAACAAATATTGATAGGGAAATGGAGAAGAGATTTAATTTATGAAATATTAATTAAAGAGCCCAGTGATTTGTTTGATATGTTGGATGAACACTTGTTTTTATTCGATAGTTAAATCACAGACTATCGAAGTTTTTGACCATCGTTGTCAATATGAAGAGACCGGTTGGATTATTATCCGTGAACCACTCTGTATTGGCAGTAGCGTTGCGAATCAGATTATATGAAGATAATCGAAGACGGAGTAAAGTGCAAGGGATTTTTCTATAAATAGAAATTGTGCCTTCGGTTTCGTTCAATCCCAGAATGAACGTATATGGACGAATGTCTGACAAAGTATTTCCAATGATCTAATGGGTTGGTCTGTATAAATATATATGGTTGCAACGGATTTATTCCCTTAGCATAATATCCAGAATATTTGTGCAAATCAACTATTGATTAACGGATCTGATAATGTGGCATTCAAAGTGATTGTGCTATCAATGAATGGAAAGTAATCGTAGCCTCAGGCCTCAACAACCAGGAAATGACAAAAATCGGGCAGGCAGCATGGCTATGTGGGTCGCTCCCATTAGGGTGTATTATCACCTATCTAGAGATTCATTCAATTCCTTATTATATTTGATGTTGTCCCAGTCGGGAGACGGTTGCTGATCCCAACCGTTGGTGATATACATTCGATACACTCAAGCGAAATGAGTGGTCGATCATGTGTGGGCCGGGTTGCAAGATGTTCTTGTTGAACCCAGTGTATTCCTCCACAGAGATACACTAGCGGAAGGTGGTTCCATACCTTGTCATGTTGGAAATTCAATCTCCAATAAGCGCCATGCGGTTTTTGATTTTATACTATATATGTGGAGCGTGAGATGCAAGCGTTCTACTATTTAGTTATTTATTTGATTAGACATTATTATAATATCACTGGATTTTTGTATCAAAGTGTTTTGGGTTATAGTAAGGTAAAAACCGTCCATGTTTATGTGTGGGCTGGTCTTACTATTATCTTTTCTTTCGAAAGGATTTTGAAAGTCAAACAAGTGGTTGGAGTTTACTCACACCAGTCCTATGACTGATCCAGAGTTTATTTTTTTTTGTTTTCCTAACTCTTGGGTGCCCAAATTTGTGCGGGCAGTCAAGTAGTCGGGATTTTTCAGATTCATATAGAGGAGCTGGAAGCAGGAGGCTTCACTAGTTAGCTATAGATTATCATATATTCTGCTGTGAACCATGTTTGTATCTGGAAACAGGTGTTTATAACTGTTCCAGGAATAACTGTTGTGCTCTAATTATGGTATGTATATAAAGTTACTGATTTGTATTTCAAAAGTTATGTTGTATAATATATTTTATTCGTTCCACTGTGAGATTTGTCTTCTTTGTTTTCTTCTATTCTAATATTTCTTTCTTTCTACTTCTCATCCTCTAACTTCTTTCTAACAATGATTCGTATTTCTGTGCAATTTGGGTTGGACATATGGTGTTATTAGTCAACTCAGATAGTACGGATTTGCGGGCCTTTACAGTTGGTATCAGAGCTTAGGTTGAGCGAATACCTAGGCTTGTGTGGCATGTGCTCATTAGAGATAGGGTCAGTTGTACCCTAGAATGAGTTAAGTGCATATATACGAGAGAGCATACTTGTTAATGGTTATAAAAATTTGTTTTATATTGTGTTGGCTAATCTGTTGAGTGGATTATGAATTCTGATCGAATCGTGGGACGCCACGAAGTCGATAGGAACTTCTAAACACTTGAACAGAGAAATTCGACACAATATTGTTTTAAGTGGGTAAATGAAATAATTTTACCCAAAATTCTATTTTGATAGAAAAGAATAATTTTCTGAAATTATTATAATTATTGGATGTGTTGGTTGATAATATTACAATCAGATAAGATTAGAAAAATTGAAATGGTTATTTATAACCAAATAGAATTTTGTATATGAATGAAATATACAACTGAGATGAATTAAAATTAAATTCAAACCAGAATTTGGAATTTTAAATCCTGGGGAGTTGAAAATATTTTTCAAAGTATATTAAAATAATATAGCTTTGTTTTTGAATAAAAATCATTTCAGTTAGAAAGCACTGAACTCACTTTAGTGGCTGAGAAATAATTCTGATGATGATTGCAACATCATCAGTGTGCATTTTCGGGTTTCTAAGTGATGAATTGCTACCTTGAGAAAGTTTTGATGGAAATTTGTTTTGAAAGAAAACATGTGGTTTGAAAATTCAAATGTTTGAATTTGAAATGGAAATAAATATATGTGTATATATTGTGATTTCAAAAGGATTTGAAATGAAAACCCGGGGATTTGAATTCTGGAATTAAAATTTAACTTAAGAAAGTTAAATCAATCAAAGTAAATAAATTGATCATAATCAATTTGAATGGAATATGAATTGATTGTAAATCATTCAGATAAAAATGAGTGTGAGTATATATATGAAAACCAAAAGTTGGTTGGGACTAAAATTATCGAAACATGAGGAATTGAGTTTCCACATAAGTGAGATTTTGAAAAGTAATGGATTTGTACCATTTTCCTAACGTATCAATTTCGAGGACGAAATTATTTTAAGGGGGAAGGAATGTAACATCCCGGATTTTTCGTCGATTTATAACGAACATTTAAAATTTGTCTTAAATACCGAATTATAAATGTAAATGAATTTTATATATTTGATATGAATGGTAACAAGTGAATTCAGTGTTAAAACTGAACTGAAACAATTCAGTTGACTAATATAAAATTCTGTATTGAATTAGAACGATAATAATAATTTATTTTCGATAAATTGAATTGTTTGAAATCGATTATATGTTGAATCTAATTTAGTTTATATCGTTAATTTAAATTGTTATCTTTTCTACATTGTCAAATTTAATTTAAGAATCTGATCCGTTAATTTCAGAATATCAGTATAACTTAGAGATGTCGATCGTCGAGTGAAAATAATGGTTCGGGGACCGTGAGATAATTTAAGTTATTAAATGAAAATCAAAATTTATTTTATATTTATAATGTTGTCCTTAAGTAGGCAGGCCGACCTAATTTATCAAATCACGCAACTGCTTTGTTTTCTCGAGCAAACTGTTATGTCTCCTCCTTTAATGCTCATTTCCGTAATGTCTCCCTCCTTAAAGACCGAAGAAACATGATTTTAATGTCCTCGTACGATTTGTTCCCTCATTCGCGTGAATATATTCAAGCTCGCCCTCGTATTCCTTTCTATTTCAAAAACCACTGACAATTGGAGTTCCCTTTCCTCCATTTCTTTTCCTCAGTAATCAAAAGCGGACCTCCAAGATAAAAAAAAATGATGAATGGAATCAAAACAAAATCGCAAACCGCGATTGATTATTTGAGTCCTCAGAAGCTCGAAACCACCCAGGCGGAGCTCGCGATTTCATAAAGGGGTTCGATCAAAACGAGGAGGTCGCAATGGGTTAGAATATGTCGAGGAGGTGGCTGTGTTCGTGGTGTTTGGAAGCGCCTGTGGATGGAGTACTAGGTGGTGCGACGCTGATTTTTGATGTTTGAATTAGGGCAACCGAGTTCAATTTTTGTGGCGACTGGGGAGTTGATTGATCGAGGCAGAGGATCACCTGGAGTAGGCGACGGTGAGGAGTTTTATTTGGGATTCTCGTAGAGTTAGGGTTGTTCGCAACTTTTATGTTATTCGCGAAAGGAGGAAGTCACGTTTCCATTGCAGCATTGTCTGAGTTTTTCTGAGAGGGGATTTGGATACAAGTGTGCGATGAAGTGGTTCAAACGATGCTGGAGAAGTTGTTGCCGACGCCGGGAAGTTCGAAGTCGGCCTCGTTTTAGGTGACTGAGTGGATTTGAAGTCACTGATGTTGAACAATGTAATTAAGGTAATTTTTATTTATTTATTTCTAAGTTCAAATGTTAAAAGGAAATTAGTTAGAAAAGGAATAAATTTATAGACTAAACGTGTGAGTAAGATTTATGATCGATTAAATTTAATTAGTCTAATTCCAATAACTGAAATTTTATTTATACTGTTTTGTATTGAAAAACAGACGGTTGGCGAAATCACTGTGAAATCTATATAATTAGCTTCATAGGATATTCAGGAAAATATAATCACGGTGAGTAAATCTCACTCACCTTTTATTTTAAATTATTTTTATTCGTTAAAGATAATTGTTTGCTACTTGTTTGAATTTTTCTGGTTGCTTTAAATATATTAGTTGTTTAGGCTTGCTATATATATATACATTGGTTTGGTGATTGGTTGGATTCCCGCAGTTTCATTAGCGGATGCCCGCAGTATCATTAGCGGATGACCCTACGCCCACATAAATAAGCGGATCCCCTTTATACCGCGATATCCTGCCTCAAAGCAGGTGGATATTATTTCTGTTGACTAACGTTTGTGGATGTAGGGAAACAGGTTGGAGGAATCCAACTGAATTCCTCAAAAAAATATTATCTGTCAGTTTATTTGTTTGCATATATATATACTGTCATATATGACGTGTTAGAAAATAAATAATTGGTTGCTTTGGTGTTTGAATTCCACTGGGCCCAAAGGTTGATATTTAAAAATATCGCGGTAAGGGGTATTTGAGATTTAAAAGGGGAAATTCTATTTTTGAAAAAAATAGAATTTGAATTTTTAAATAGATTTGAAAAATAAACTTGTTGAAAAATAAAACAAATAGTTCTTTTATAAAAGAAGTTATAAATAGTTCTTTTAGAAACGCAGTTTATAAATGAAGTAAAAAGAATTATCACTGGATAATTCAGAAATGAAAATACGAGTGTGAAATTGAAAAGGGAAATCTAATTTCCAAAAGTAGAAATATCGATTTCAAGAGGAATTGAAATCAAGACTTGTTTAAAGAATGAATATAGAAAATATAAAGGAATTCAATATAGAATTTGAATATCAAAAATAAATTGGAATTTGAATAAAGAAAATTTAAAAATGGAATTTGAATTTAGGTAATTCAATTTGATTGAAATTAGATTTGAATGTAGATATTCAAATGAAGTTTTGAAAATAGATTTGAATATAGAAATTCAAATGGTGATTTGAAATAGAATTTGAATTCAAATGGAGAATTGAAATAGAATTTGAATTCAAAGGAATTCAAATGGATTTGAATAAGGGAAGTTCAAATGAAATTTAAAATTTGAATATAGATATTCAAATGGAGTTTAAATATAGAATTTGAATATAGAGATTCAATGGGATTTTAATATAGAAATTGAATATAGAAATTCAAAGAGTATTCAAATCTAGAATTTGAATATAGAAATTTAAACAGATGTTGAATATAGAAAATTTAAAGGAAATTCAAATATAGAATTTGAATATAGGATTGTGAATAGAATTTGAATAAGGGAATTTGAAATAGAATTCAAATAAGAGGATTTAAGTAGAAATTGAATAATAGAGTTAAAGAGGGGTTTGAATATTTGAAATTTCAAAATAGAATTGAATCGGAATTTGAATATTTGAAATTCAAATAGAATAAATATAGAATTTGAATTCGAAGAGAATTGAATAGGGAATTTGAATGTAGAATTCAAAAAGGAATTCAAATGGAATTTAAATTATAGAATTTGAATATAGAATTCAAATGGAATTTTAAACTATGGGATTTAACTATATAATTTAAAGGGAATTTGAAATATGGAATTTTAATAGAGGATTCAAATAGAAGTGAAATTGGAATTTGAATATAGAATTCAAATAAAAGCGAAAATGGAGTTTGAATCAAGAAAAATTCAAATAGAGTTAAAATGGAGTTGAATTTATTCTAAACGAAGTTTGAAAATTTATATATATAAATATAATTAAAACAAACTCGCCGTAGCGGTGCAATTCGTAAATTGGCGATTCGAACTTCAATTGAACATACAGAACTCAACTGAAGTCGGAATTCTTTGAAACAAGAAACATCAGGACCGATTTGATAATAGTTTTCTAATAAAAGAGAAAAAACCAAATTTCATCGTATAGATTTTGAGTTATATCAAAATCAATTTTTTTGAAAAGTAGCGCCCTATCCATTTAAAAACCATAACGATTTATTTAAATTTTATAAAAGGGATTTTAAGCGAATAAAATCTGAATTTCTATTTAGAAAATTTCAGAGTTGAGTTGTAAAATATATGCGAATTCAAGTTGTGTAAATGAATATGATTTTTAAAACAAAAATCAGATTTTTGATTTTTGAATAGAATTAACTAATTCGAATAGTAATTAGTTAATGGGATTTGAATTGATATTGGGTTTTGAATAAGTAAATTCGATTTGAAAATTTATATTCGAAATCAAAAAGGAAACTAGAATTGAAATTGAAATTCAATTTTGTTATGAGCGAGTTAAATATTTTGTTTGAACATGTTATGTTCAAACAAAGAAGTGGAATAGGCAAAATGGCTAATTAAAGAATAAATGAGAAAAACTGAATTCAAACGATTGGATTGAGTTGAATTGAATTGAAAACAGGTGAACATGTGTTAGACAGGTATGGGATGAAGTATATGAAGGTTTAATTTATGTGCCCGACAAAAAGGTACATGTTTAAATTCATATATGGGATTTTATGCGCCGTATCGGCAAGCCGCTTGGCTTTTCCTTTTTCTTTTGGATTGGTGAGGGCCATGGGAGGCTGTTTGAAATATCCCAAAGCTCCCGGTACAAGGGAGGTTATGGCGAATTTTTCCGGGAATTTAAGGAGTTAGAATATTTTTTAGAAATTTTGATAGTTAGGAATCAATATATCGATATATATGGAATTCGATAAGGAAACGAAATAAAAGAATAGAATATTGTAGACAAAAAGGGAAATCTATAAATTTGAAATAGAAAGCGAACCATATACATGTTTTAAGAATGAATGATTGGGTTGTATAGTGTGTTTATTCGAGGTTAGTAGTTTTGCCGTTTTGAAGTTGAGGATGTTTTCAGTCAAGGTCTGAGAGGTAATTTTACCCCAACTTGATTGATTTTATTTTTAATGGATAAATAGCAAAATCCAGTCTCGAAGAGAAGTGTTTGAATAATAGTTTGGTTGAATAAAATATTTTGGGTTGTTTGTAACGATGTTGTAAACAACATTCGTTTTAACTCAAGTGATGAAATTTTCGAAATATAAAAGTAAATATTTCCTAAGTATAATTAAAATAGTCGGGATAGAGATAAGTGATTGAAATTGTTTCAATTGCAAATAGAGATATTTTCTAATATATAGAAAATAAAAGAAGTTGATATTGGGAAACATTTTCCAAATAGCATAAGAAACCAAGATGATTATTGAAAATATTTGGTTAACAAATATTAATAGGGAAATGGAGAAGAGATTTAATTAATGAAATATTAATTAAAGAGCCCAGTGATTTGTTTGATATGTTGGATGAACACTTGTTTTTATTCGATAGTTAAATCACAGACTATCGAAGTTTCTGACCATCGTTGTCAATATGGAGAAACCGGTTGGATTATTATCCGTGAACCACTCTGTATTGGCAGTAGCATTGCGAATCAGATTATATGAAGATAATCGAAGACGGAGTAAAGTGCAAGGGCTTTTTCTATAAATAGAAATTGTGCCTTCGGTTTCGTTCAATCCCAGAATGAATGTATAAGGACGAATGTCTGACAAAGTGTTTCCAATGATCTAATGGGTTGGTCTGTATAAATATATATGGTTGCAACGGATTTATTCCCTTAGCATAATATCCAGAATATTTGTGCAAATCAACTAGTGATTAACGGATCTGACAATGTGGCATTCAAAGTGATTGTGCTATCAATGAATGGAAAGTAATCGTAACCTCAGGCCTCAACAACCAGGAAATGACAAAAATCGGGCAGACAACATGGCTATGTGGGTCGCTCCCATTAGGGTGTATTATCACCTATCTAGAGATTCATTCAATTCCTTATTCTATTCAATGTTGTCCCAGTCGGGAGACGGTTGCTGATCCTAACCATTGGTGATATACATTCGATACACTCAAGCGAAATGCGTGGTCGGTCATGTGTGGGCCGGGTTGCAAGATGTTCTTGTTGAACCCAGTGTATTCCTCTCTAGAGATACACTAGCGGAAGGTGGTTCCATACCTTGTCATGTTGGAAATTCAATCTCCAATAAGCGCCATGCGGTTTTTGATTTTATACTATATATGTGGAGCGTGAGATGCAAGCGTTCTACTATTAAGTTATTTATTTGATTAGACATTATTATAATATCACTGGATTTTTGTATCAAAGTGTTTTGGGTTATAGTTAGGTAAAAACCGTCCATGTTTATGTGTGGGCTGGTCTTACTATTATGTTTTCTTTCGAAAGGATTTTGAAAGTCAAACAAGTGGTTGGAGTTTACTCACACCAGTCCTATGACTGATCCAGAGTTTATTTTTTTTGTTTTCCCTAAACACTTGGGTGCCCAAATTTGTAAGGGCTGTCAAGTAGTCGGGATTTTTCAGATTCATATAGAGGAGCTGGAAGCAGTAGGCTTCACTAGTTAGCTATAGATTATCATATATTCTGCTGTGAACCATGTTTGTATCTGGAAACAGGTGTTTATAACTGTTCCAGGAATAACTGTTGTGCTCTGATTATGGTATGTATATAAAGTTACTGATTTGTATTTCAAAAGTTATGTTATATAATATATTTTATTCGTTCCGCTGTGAGATTTGTCTTCTGTGTTTTCTTCTATTCTAATATTTCTTTCTTTCTACTTCTCATCCTCTAACTTCTTTCTAATAATGATTAGTATTTCTGTGCAATTTGGGTTGGACGTGTGGTGTTATTAGTCAACTCAGATAGTACGGATTTGCGGGCCTTTACAACTACTTTAACTCTATTCGAGTAAACTATATTCGATTAACTCCTTTACTCTATTCGAATAAACTATATTCGATTAACTCCTTTAACTCTATTTGAATAAACTATATTCGATTAACTCCTTTAACTCTATTCGGATAAACTATATTCGATAACTCCTTTCGAATAACTAATATTCGATAACTCCTTACGAATAACTAATATTCGATAACTCCTTTCGAATAACTAATATTCGATAACTCCTTTCGAATAACAAATATTCGATAACTCCTTTCAAATAACTAATATTCGATAACTCTTTCTTCGAATAAACTATATTTGAATAACTCTAATCCGACTAACTCTAATTCAATTAACTCTATTCGAATAACTAATATTTGACTAACTGCTTTAACTCTATTCGAATAAACTATATTCGACTAACTCTAATCCGACTAACTCTAATTCAATTAACTCTATTTGAATAACTAATATTCAACTAACTCTTGTTCGATTAACTCTGTTTGAATAACTCTAGTTCGATTTAACTCTAATCGATTAACTCTAACTGGTTAACTCTAACTGGTTAACTCTAACTGGTTAACTCTAACTGATTAACCCTATCCAATTTACTCTTTGTCCATATTCAGTTTCAAATATCGGTGTTGAAATCAATTCTTACTTCTCTATATAAGTCCTGACTTATATATTCTATTTATCCAATGATAAATATTTTACTTAATTTATAAAACCTTATTTATAAATTAATCTTCTTACTTTATCTGTTAAAACAAATTTTTCTTAAATGTTCACTTTGAATTCATATTCTGTTATACCCGTGTGCAAAGCACGGGTCTAAACCTTCCTATTGTAAAATTCTCTTTTTATACCATTCTATTCATTTTTCAAGTATTTCCTTTTATAACCTATTTATTTTCTAAATAAATATTTCATTTACAATTCTATTTATTTTCTAAATAAATATTTCCATTATAATTCTATTTATTTTCTAAATATTTCCATTATAATTCTATTTATTTTCTAAATAAATATTTCCATTATAATTCTATTTATTTTCTAAATAAATATTTCCATTTACAATCTATTTGTAAATGTTTTTACTGATATTTCCTTTTCAATTCTATTTTTAAATGGTTTACAAATATTTCCTTTTTTATTCTATTTGTAAATGGTTTACAAATATTTCCTTTCCTATTCGTTTCACAAATATTTTCCTTTTATATATAAAATCCATTGATTTTGTATAAATACTTTATTTTCAAAATACACTTTGAAAATCCCCTTTTCTACATTCCAGTATTTCTTACGGTATTTAAAATACCCAAATAACAATGATCGATATCATTCAACACACGTAATCAACACAGATTATATATCACATCATATATCACAATATATGAAAAATATTAAAATAAATGTGAAGGAATCCAGTTGGATTCCTCCAACCTTTTTCCCTGCATCCACAGATGTTAAACAATATACAATTAACATCAATTTCATTTCACAATGAAATATTCTGCTAAACAGAATCAATTTGTATATATATATATATACATTTATATATATATATATATAACCAGAACTATAATTTCAACCAATTACTTAGCTGTTCAATCAAACAGTCAACAAACAGAATTCAACCAACATCTTTCAGTTCTAAAAATATGTTATAAAAATATAAACTGATCAGAATAGTGAGATTTACTCACATTGGCGGTTATCGTTAAAAACGATTAACTATCTTTGATTCAGACTGACAATTTATTTTGCAATAAATTGTAGCGAGCTCCAATTCACTCCCAGTCAGTTGCATTTGGTAGTTTCTGTCCATACGATCCCAACATGACAAACGGTTCGCTAATCTGATATCGTATGTAGAAGATACGGATTTTACAAGTTCATGTATAAAATAAAATTAAATTAAAATCATTGTTGGGCTTTAACCTTTTCAAAAGATTGGTCCATTAAGCAAACAGACCCGCCCCGTGATTCCTTCTTCCCCAGAGTAATAGACGCGACTTCCTCCCTTCAATGGCCGAACTTAACCAACACCAAACCCCTCTTCTACTTCATGAATCCACGATCTACCTTCACCATTGTTTTTCTCAACTCGGGCACTCTCTCTCCATACACCTAAGATTCCGTCCGCTTCCTTCATCCAGCTCGTGTTTCATGTCTCCGCGAGGTGCATCCGTATGAAGATCGACAAATTTTAATCTGAAAAATTCCCATTTTATCACAATCTCTTCGATTTCGCATGACCATCCCTAATCTAAGATCCATTTCTCGAATCAATGTTTGCCGTCGAAGTTTTCCGCAACCCTAGATCCACCGTGTGTTTTCCAGTATCCCCAAACTAGCGTCTCAACTCACAAAAGTGATGTCAAATTGAAGAGAAACTGTAGATGAATTCAAATATATATATCCCATGATTTAAGGTATTTGATTTTGATTTCCTTTGATTTTCCAAAGGATGGAACTTTGTGATGTTTGCTGAAACAAATGGAAATGTGGCGACCTATTTTTAGGTTGACCGTGGTAATGCTCTTGATTAGGGTTAGAAAAGTATTAGGGTTATTTATAGGTAGTTTTTATATTTTTTATTCCATTTTATTAAACCGTTACTTGTATTTATCTTCTAAAAATATGTATGATCATATATGATACCCAAAAATCATGAAACTGGACATGTAGTTAGAGTTCGACATTACGGACCTAACGAAACTGGTTTCGTCGAATTCCGACTCCGTTTGCTCACACAGCGTATTTTTAACCGTCAAAATATTGACTGTTTTTCACATTAAAAATCTGTATGGCCACACACTGACTTCAAAAATCACGAAACTTGGAATCTAACAATAATTTAATATTACGGATCCAAAAAAATTAGTTTCATCGAAAATGGAGGTCGTTTGCAAAACTGGCTATTTTTAAAGCTCTAAATAACCCATTTAAACATATAAATATATTTAAAAACAATTAAATTAAATATAAATAAATATATATTATTGTATATATATTCACACAGAATATCGTATAGCTCCAGTTGGATTTATAACTCGATATTTCAAATCCTGATTAAATCGATATTCGATTTATAATGAAATTCCTTTTATGTATCGGTATAAAATATATATTAATTCCATAGCGACTTTTCTGAAAATTGATTTGGACATAAATCAAAATCTACATGACGAAATCTCGATTTTTCTCTTCCATTAGAAAAATATACTTCACCAGCTCCGAACGTTTCTTGTTTCACGGAAATCCGATTTAAAACGGACCTTGTATATTCAGTTGAAGTTCAAATCGCCAAATAGCAAACTACTGCGCCATTTCGAGCTCGATTATAATTATATTATTATTATACATTAAAACTTCATTTAAATAATATATTCGTTAATATAATTCAACTCTAAACTGAATTATATATTTTAAATTGTCAAATGCACACAATATTGTCAATTCAGTTAATTCTGATTATTTCATAGTTAAATATATTATTCTTTTATTTATATTAATTAAATATTCGAAGTTATTTAATTAAAAGGTCATTAAATTACCAAACCATTATTTTAAATAATTAAATAAATTTATTATTACACCATAAAAATATGGGACATTACATATCTATTCATATATATATATATATATATATATATAATGAAGTTATTATTCTCCACTTCCTGGTTAACCTTAGATTATATACTTACCGCTTATTAGTTCTAGAAAAACCATTATCTACTCTACTTCTAACTTAACACTAGTTATTATTATGGAAAATCAAAAGTTTGCACTTTTTTTAGTTATTTGGATTAATTTGTTACTGTAATGTCCAGAATTTTTGGTAGTCAACCATTCACTTTATTATTTTAAATATTATATTTGGGATATTAATGGATTTTTAATATTTAATTCGTTATTAAAAACGAAGTCTGAACATTATATATTTATATAATTATAAATTGAGCTCGAAATGGCGTGGTAGTTCGTAATACGGAGTTGTGAACTTGAATGAATATGCATAATCGTTTTTAGGTCAGATTTCTATGAGATAAGAAATGTTTGAATCTTGTCGATTGTAATTTTCATTTGAAAGAGAAAAATTCAGATTTCGTGTTATAATTTGTTAGTTATGTCCAATTCAAATTTTAAAACAGTCGCTATGGAAATCGTTATTAAAATACAGCATTTATTAATAAATTTAAAAGGATTTTAATATAAATTGGCCACCGTTTTAACCGGAATTGATGATATTAAATTGTATAACTTTTATTTGAATATTTATATATTATTCTATTTGGATATTTATGACAATAATAATTTATTTTTATTAATCGAATTATTTGGGACTTTATTTATATTTATTTGATATTTTATAAGAATTAGAAACGACTATTTTTATAATGACCTCCATTTTCAACAAAATGAATTTTATTAGTATGCGTATTGTTATTGTTAGATTTCCAGTTTGGAGCCAATTGGAATTATTTCGTCGGTAGACGAAATTTAAATGTGAACCATGAATATATGGGAATTTAAAATAATAATGTTGTACAAACGAAGTCGGAATTTAATGAAATTAATTCCATTTGATCTGCAATGTCAAGACATAGCAATATATTTATTTCTGGTATTTTTGAGGTTCGTGCATGGTCATACGAAATTTTAAAATCAATATGTGACGCTGTTTTCTTTCTTGTAGTGTAAAAAATTACATATCATATTTATTTATATATCCCCCCCCCCCCCCCCCCCCGTTTTCTTGCTTGCGTGCCAATTTTTCTGTTTCTTGCGTCCCAATTCCCTTACACTGTTGCTTTCACCTTTCATGTATCCCAAACTGTTGTGTTTCCCTGGCTACTAATGCATCCGAAAATCTTGCCTTCTAAGTAACTTTTGTTTTTTTCGAAATCTCTGCCAAGTAACAACAGCTATTTTATTTTCGCTCTGCAGGCCTATACCCTAAAACCTTGGCTCCCACGTCGTCTTCTCTGTGTAAATACAGTTGCTCTATTCCTTTTGTATTCGTTCCTGTAATGAATATTTCCATCAATAAATAATTCGAATATAACCTCTAAAATCCCATAATGTACATATTTAGATTTCTACTGTGCTCTTTTGAGACGACCCGAACTTCCCCGTATAGGAAAGCACGGATAGAATTGAGGACAAGACAAAATAGAACGCAAACGGAAGAACATTTCATTGTTATTACAACAATTCCATCAGATACAAGAATATACAGAGTACAAATGAATAAATTACATTCGATAAATATCAGAGGTTACAATAAATTACATAGCAACGGAAAATAATACAAAAGCACAACTAGAAGTGATACACGGATACAGAGCTTTCCGAGCATCGTTCCAGCTGTATATTAGGACCCTGTGAATATAAATCTGCAAAACCAAAACTACTAGCTGCCCGTGCGGAAAATAGGGGCACCCAGAGTTTAGGTTAAAACAATAAACTCCAGGTCAGTCATGTGACTGGTGTGAGAACTAAAACAGTTATTAATATTGGTTTTAAAGTTCGGTAAATCAAGGGACCACGCCGTATGACATGGAACGGGTTTCCTCCCAAGAATACCAGTGCATAAATCAAACAGCGCAATGCTAAATAAAGAAAAATGAAGCTGTTATAAGACCCAGGTCCCATCACACAATGCAACGCAAGCCGGCGGATAGGGTTTTTACCTTATAACAGCCAAAGCATGCTTGATACGTTTAAAACACATTATTTGATACTATTATAGGTGTATAGTGTCAAAACAATTTCAATCATAAATATCAATCATAGGCGGCATGAATGACCCATACCACTATGTCGCCATACTAGGTTCTACAAATAAAACCGCACTATCACGTATTGGAAATTGGATTTCCGTCATGAGCCGAGGCAAGGGGCAAGCTCCTCTCCGCGTTCGAGACACTCTAGCAAATGTCTCAGGACCCCACTATGATCCTTGGATCTTCAGGGCCGGTCCTCTCTTACTTTTGAGGATTGGCAATTCCTGAACACACGTTTCCCGGTCCTTACAGACCTATATCCGAGGCGCCTCGCATTCCAACAACCACACAGGTGAAAAGTATATAAATGTCAGGGCTGGTAGGTCACTGACACCACCTTAGCTAGAAAGAAACGTCGTGCTCTCCCTGCAGTCACTATCCCGTTTTTGACTCATACCGAGGTGTGAGGCTCGCGAATTCACGTTATACACAAAGCTACGCCACACAGGCCGTGCTTTGATCATCAACCACAAGACTTTGCTTTTCAACAGAAGCCTTGATCAATTGCCACTTACGCATGCCATACTGGCAGTTCACTCCATGCGACTGATGTCCATCGATATACAACCTCTGAGCTCGTACGTCTCAGAGAAGGGCGTTAAGCAAGAGAATAAATTCTCCACCGCCAAACAGATGTATATTTAATAGAGATCAATCAACACAGAATAAAATCCAGTGTCAGACACACAATCCATTTACAAGTTCGTTCTGAGTCTGAACGAAACCGGAGGCACTTTCCTCGCATATCCATCCATCTCCAGGTACGTCTGGACGATCACCAACTGATTCCCTCATCCTGGGTGTACAGCCCAATCAAGATCATCAGTAATCACCCAAACGATGTGAAGACTTCCGGTCTTCAACCACTGTCTTCATCTTCGACATCTCGTCGAATCGGTTATTCAGAATGGGTATAACCCGGCCTTCCTGAATAACCCACGTATATGATAAACAAATGTTACACAAACACAACGAACGCCTCATTCCAATTCAGAATATTCTTTTATTCACAAAATCACATTCTTAGGGAAATGTTCCCATTAATTTTATCCAAGATAAATTCTTCTAAATTTATCCTATAATCTTCCTTTGGATATCATTTCAAACTAGTCGGGATTAGCGAACCACACCGAAGTAATTATTTGTTTTATTTCCCAATCCCAACCTATATATCCCATGGAGCAAAACTGGTGATACTCCATATCTAACACCACGGTGTTATCGGTAAAATTAATTACCATTTCACGTTCAAATCTAATTAAAGATTTAACTATCGTTTTGGAGCAAAACTGGTGGTACTCCATTCTCGATCACCTTTCAGATTCGATAATTTAAATTATCAATTCACTTTTCAATCTAATTAAAGATTCATTAAAACTCCACTTAGTTTTAATCCTTTCAAAAATCAACATCTTGCCTTTAACTGGGTTAAAGAACCAATGTCATCTAAAACACGATTCACGATAAACCCAAATCACATTCTATTGTTAATTGGGTTAAAGAACAGGTGTTGTTCAAAACACCGCTCACGATAAACCTAAAAACCAATTCAAATTCAATTTCAATTAAATATTATTTAATTGATACACTTCATTAAATCTAAACAGAAAGATTTAATCTTTTTCCCTATTAGGCTTAAGAACAGTGTTAATGAAGACACCATTCACGACAAACCCAAATCACATTTGATATTAAATACAAGGCTCTGAATAGAAAATATACCGGCTTATATTCAATATCAAATTCTGAAACCAACAAATATTGTATTGGAAACAACGATATAAAATATATCTTTCAAATTCCCATAACAATATTTGTACAGTCACGAAATCCAACATCGAAATATTCCGAAGATAATTTCGATTCAACTCCAGTCCAATTCACATATTGGGAATATTGATTACTTTTAATAATTTTATCAAGGCCCGTACAGTCGATTTCCATCAACGGCCATCGAACTGCACTTACAACGACCTTTTTCGAATTTAATTTGGACATAATTCCAAATCCAACCATTAGATTTCAAATTTCTAATATTAATTGGAAAGCTCTTTTCGATACGAACCCAACGGTTCCGGTTTTAGGAGAATCCGACGGTCGGATCTCCCGCAACGTCAACTCAAAGTCAATGGTCGAAATTCGCGAACTGCCGCGGCGCGGCGCATTCTATTCAAGCCATTATATATAATATATATATATATATATATATATATATATATATATATTATATATATTTCATCGATTTCCTTTTAAAACGTATTTTATAAATCGTTTTAACTTCGTTTTCAAAACCACTTCAACACTATTTCAATTTCAAATCAAAATTGGATATTTCACATCATTACTATATAAATGATAATATTTTCAAAATGTTATATTTTGAAATCACTTCTTTTCTATATTCATTATAAAAACGAATATAATCGATAAAAATATCGTTCACGTCAAAATGGCGCAACTCTAATCAACACGGCTTTATATATTTCAATAAATTCGTTATCCTATTCAACAAATGAATATTTATTCCATTCAACACATGAATCTATATTTCTTTTAACACACGACTAATCTCAACACATGAGTACTGTCAACACATCACTATTTTTGTTATGTAAAATATTTTATAAAACTATGGTATCTATCGTTTGATTTTCAATTAGACTTCTACTGGGAAGTAGTTCTAATTTTAAATATGATAAAGATGTAAATTTCATTGTATAAAATATTTCACTCAACACATGAACATCGTCAACACATGACTATTTTTATATTCAACACATGAATTTTCTTTTATAATATTCCTTATTGGAATGAGGCCCAATCAATCACCATATAACGTTGATTATATGGATTCCATACAACACATGTATATAATAGCATTGATAAACAATCAACCATCAACCAAAGTGCACTACACTGTATAAGCATCAAATATAAATATCTAACGCTTATAACAGCCTATCAATCAATCGATCGACATATTTAATCAATCAGGATGAGTGAACTTCAAATTTCATCCCAACACCCGTGTGGGGTTTCAAACAATCAAACATAGATTTTATTTGTGCAGTTGGGCGATGTGTAAAATTTATCGTCCCAATCAATGTCCTTCAAATAGGTGTACATAAACAAACCGTTCGGTTTGTAAATGAATATTTTATTTTATTCACTTCCACGTTAAAAATTATATTTTTAACGATAAAATATTCTATTTCAACACATGAATTTCTATTCAGTTCATTTACACAATAAAAATGATATTTTTATTTTCTAACATATTTTAGAAAATTTCGGCGGCATAACGGCACGATACTAGAAACGGGACGAGGCCTAGCCTTATCCCCGGTCTAGTGGAGGCCCACGCCATTCACACATCAATCAAGTCCATTCAATTCACCAAACAATTCAATTCAAACCAAATAATCTAACCAACTACACAACCAAACAATTAAACAAACAAGCCATCCATGGTCTGTGGATGACGGGTGTCGGGTGCTACTAAACACCGTCTACATCCTAGTATATATATATATATATATATATATATATATATATATATATATATATATATATATATATATATATATATATATATAACTAGAAAAAGAGATTTTGAGTGAGAAGTTCTCACCAACTAGCTAATCCAATCATCTCGACTCTTCTTATATAGAAAATCTTGTCGTTCTCGCCTTTTGTCACTTTCGTTGCCCGTAGCCGCTACATGTATAAAAATCACATTTTTATTATCTACATTATATAAAAATCTCATCTTTATATCTTCTATAAGCTAAAAATCGGATTTTTATCCTCTCTATAATATAAAGATCATATTTTTATTTATTTCATATGTCAAAACTGTAGAAGCTTTAGAACGGAGAAAACTCACTTTTTTTTTAACGCCCGGATTCGCTGTTTGGGTCCTAGAATTTGCAAACGAGCTTCAATCTTCACACCATCTTTTTTTTAGCACAAGCACGCCATTCTGAACAACTTTTGCCTAGTGGTCTTCTTGCCGAAAATGTGCCATTTCGCCGGAAATCGCGAAAAGACAGCATTTTGACAGTGTTTGATCAGCAGACTTCGGACGCGTTTTCCCGACAACTCCGCAATGCAAAACAGGACTTATCATATACCAAATCGAAGAGAATTTCGTGCTCTACAACTTTGGTCTTGAGGAACTTTGGCTAGAAACGCACTGTTTGGGAGTTATTCGCGAAATACGGTCAGGGACTTATTTGCAAAACGGGCAATTAGTGTAAAATGGGTTTTTGGTGACCGGGGGGCCCACGGCCGGAATTGAGAGGGCTGGAGGGGGGCGCGGGCCTGATGGACGTGGGGGAGGGTGTGGGTGGCGGTGATGGGGCCCGTGGTGGCCGCGGTGGTGGTGGTTGGTGATTTGGGGCTTAGGGTTTGCAAATGGAGAGAGGAGGAGGAAGAGGAGGAGGAGGGGAGGAGGAGGAGGGGGTGCGGCGCCCGGAGGGAGGCCGGCGGTGGCCGAGGGGAGGGTGGGCAGCGGCATGGTGGAGGGTGGACGCCATTAAAGAGAAAAGAGGAAGAAAAGAGGAAGAGAGAAAAGTGAGGAAGAAAAGGAAGTAAAAGTGTTTATATGCTAGTTTCTCGCGTATCGTCCGAACACAAACGATCTCCGATGGCCGCGGATTTCGGATATGAGATAGTAGACGTGAAGAAGAGTCCAACGAAACAAGTTTCGTCGAATTCCGAGTTCGTTTGACCGTCCGTTAAAAATCACTAAAATGCTCAGATAAGCTCTAAAAATGCGATTTTGGCGCACATTTTCTTCTCGCACGCTCACATGCTAACTCAAAAAATCAAGCCCTCTTGGATTTAACCATTATTAGACGATACGAATCCATAAAAAAAAGTAGAATTGAATTCCGAGTTCGTATCAGTAATGTTCCTTTGTAAAATGACTGCTCGTTTTGCCTTGAACTGTTTTAGCTCGCACGGCCACATACTGACTCCGTTCGACGAGCCCTTTGGAACATAACAATATTTTGTCATTATGAATCCATAAAAATTTATCTCGTCGAATTCTGAGCTCGTATGCAAAATTTCACTTTTTAAGGGCTATGTATTGTTAACCGAACAACTCCAGCCCATAGCCACTATTCCGGATATCGGAATATATCGAAGCTTATACTTTTCGGAGTTCTAAACGACATTTTGAACTCAATGGAAGTGGTTTCGAGTCCAAATTCATCCGTATGCAAAGTTTGACTTTTTGGCGCCGTATGTAATTTACATAGCGACTATTCTGAATTTTCAACTGGGCATAACTTTTTATTCCCGCTATGAAATTTCGATTTTTCGGATTCGTTGGAAAGATATTCTCAACTAGATTCTAATATTTTTGGTTTCACTAAAATCCGGATTGTTTTGCACCCGATACATTCAATTGAAGTTCGAAATCGAATTATCGAACTACCGTGCCATTTTCAATTCTATTTATAATTATATATAATTATTTATATTCTAACGACGACGCGTATAATATATACGTCGAATTATATTCAAAATAAATTTTCCCGTCGATATTATTTAAAATAATCTATTTTAAATGTTCAAAATTTACTAAAATTGCCAAAATAAAATTTTTAAACTGGCTCAGATTTTGCGGGTTATTACAATCTCCCCCACTTAAAACTTTTCGTCCCCGAAAAGGAACAAAGTCGAAAGTGGTTTGATCAATCAACTCTACGTTCGATCTGGCTTGCATTCTCCAACTTTTCAGTTTCTGAGAATTTCCAAATTCTTCAAAAATTTGGCTAACACCCAAAATTTTCGAAAAATTTCGCCATAACCTCCTTTGTACGGGGAGCACGGGAAAATCCCAAAATTGCCATACAGGCCTTCTGATCTCAAAAGAAAAAGAAAAAGCCAAGCGGCAAGCGAATAGGCTCATAAAATCATCATCACCCAAACAAAACGGTAAATTATAGTAAACATGTACCTATTTGTCGGGCAAACAAATTTTATTCTTCGGCTCTAGCCTCCTTGCTATGACCTGTTCAATGTAAGTATATGTATATGCAAGCAAATGCGACCAATTTTCAATACAATTCAATATGTGATTCAATTAGGCATAATGGTTCAAAATTATCAATCAAATAAACAAACAACACAAACATCAATCAATTAGTGAATTAGAGTTTCAAATTCATAATTTTGATACATATATACAAAAAATCATGTTTTTGATGCCAATTCACAACAATGTATCTATCTATATTAGTTTTGGTTCTCACACCAGTCTAATGGAAATATATAGAAATCACACCTTCGAAATTCGAATATGAATACTGATGATGATGCACCATCATCAGAATCATCCCCGGATATCTAGAATGTGATTCTATATCTACCCAGTATATTAAAACTTTGAATATACGTTCATGACGCGTATACGCGAAATCTTTATATATTGGATTGTCCATATTCAATATAAATAATTATTCAAATACGTATAAAACGATTTAAATTTTAAAACAAAATTGTTTTCATTTGAAAAATATACCCTTCACACTCGTTCTAGGATACTACTGATCCTATCTCTAACGAGTCATTCTAATTGGATATTACTAATCCAATATCCGATGAATTCTTTCGTATAGTTCTAATGTGTCTTGTTCTCGAGCTCTGTAAACCAAAGCTCTGATACCAAACTGAGACGACCCGAACTTCCCCGTATAGGAAAGCACGGATAGAATTGAGGACAAGACAAAATAGAACGCAAACGGAAAACATTTCATTGTTATTACAACAATTCCATCAGATACAAGAATATACAGAGTACAAATGAATAAATTACATTCGATAAATATCAGAGGTTACAATAAATTACATAGCAACGGAAAATAATACAAAAGCACAACTAGAAGTGATACACGGATACAGAGCTTTCCAAGCATCGTTCCAGCTGTATATCAGGACCCTGTGAATATAAATCTGCAAAACCAAAACTACTAGCTGCCCGTGCGGAAAATAGGGGCACCCAGAGTTTAGGTTAAAACAATAAACTCCAGGTCAGTCATGTGACTGGTGTGAGAACTAAAACAGTTATTAATATTGGTTTTAAAGTTCGGTAAATCAAGGGACCACGCCGTATGACACGGAACGGGTTTCCTCCCAAGAATACCAGTGCATAAATCAAACAGCGCAATGCTAAATAAAGAAAAATGAAGCTGTTATAAGACCCAGGTCCCATCACACAATGCAACGCAAGTCGGAGGATAGGTTTTTTACCTTATAACAGCCAAAGCATGCTTGATACGTTTAAAACACATTATTTGATACTATTATAGGTGTATAGTGTCAAAACAATTTCAATCATAAATATCAATCATAGGCGGCATGAATGACCCATACCACTATGTCGCCATACTAGGTTCTACAAATAAAACCGCACTATCACGTATTGGAAATTGGATTTCCGTCATGAGCCGAGGCAAGGGGCAAGCTCCTCTCCGCGTTCGAGACACTCTAGCAAATGTCTCAGGACCCCACTATGATCCTTGGATCTTCAGGGCCGGTCCTCTCTTACTTTTGAGGATTGGCAATTCCTGAACACACGTTTCCCGGTCCTTACAGACCTATATCCGAGGCGCCTCGCATTCCAACAACCACACAGGTGAAAAGTATATAAATGTCAGGGCTGGTAGGTCACTGACACCACCTTAGCTAGAAAGAAACGTCGTGCTCTCCCTGCAGTCACTATCCCGTTTTTGACTCATACCGAGGTGTGAGGCTCGCGAATTCACGTTATACACAAAGCTACACCACACAGGCCGTGCTTTGATCATCAACCACAAGACTTTGCTTTTCAACAGAAGCCTTGATCAATTGCCACTTACGCATGCCACACTGGCAATTCACTCCATGCGACTGATGTCCATCGATATACAACCTCTGAGCTCGTACGTCTCAGAGAAGGGCGTTAAGCAAGAGAATAAATTCTCCGCCGCCAAACAGATGTATATTTAATAGGGATCAATCAACACAGAATAAAATCCAGTGTCAGACACACAATCCATTTACAAGTTCGTTCTGGGTCTGAACGAAACCGGAGGCACTTTCCTCGCATATCCATCCATCTCCAGGTACGTCTAGACGATCACCAACTGATTCCCTCATCCTTGGTGTACAGCCCAATCAAGATCATCAGTAATCACCCAAACGATGTGAAGACTTCCGGTCTTCAACCACCGTCTTCATCTTCGACATCTCGTCGAATCGGTTATTCAGAATGGGTATAACCCGAACTTCCTGAATAACCCACGTATATGATAAACAAATGTTACACAAACACAACGAACGCCTCATTCCAATTCAGAATATTCTTTTATTCACAAAATCACATTCTTAGGGAAATGTTCCCATTAATTTTATCCAAGATAAATTCTTCTAAATTTATCCTATAATCTTCCTTTGGATATCATTTCAAACTAGTCGGGATTAGCGAACCACACCGAAGTAATTATTTGTTTTATTTCCCTATCTCAACCTATATATCCCATGGAGCAAAACTGGTGATACTCCATATCTAACACCACGGTGTTATCGGTAAAATTAATTACCATTTCACGTTCAAATCTAATTAAAGATTTAACTATCGTTTTGGAGCAAAACTGGTGGTACTCCATTCTCGATCACCTTTCAGATTCGATAATTTAAATTATCTATTCACTTTTCAATCTAATTAAAGATTCATTAAAACTCCACTTAGTTTTAATCCTTTAAAAAATCAACATCTTGCCTTTAACTGGGTTAAAGAACCAATGTCATCTAAAACACGATTCACGATAAACCCAAATCACATTCTATTGTTAATTGGGTTAAAGAACAGGTGTTGTTCAAAACACCGCTCACGATAAACCTAAAAACCAATTCAAATTCAATTTTAATTAAATATTATTTAATTGATACACTTCATTAAATCTAAATAGAAAGATTTAATCTTTTTCCCTATTAGGCTTAAGAACAGTGTTAATGAAGACACCATTCACGACAAACCCAAATCACATTTGATATTAAATACAAGGCTCTGAATAGAAAATATACCGGCTTATATTCAATATCAAATTCTGAAACCAACAAATATTGTATTGGAAACAACGATATAAAATATATCTTTCAAATTCCCATAACAATATTTGTACAGTCACGAAATCCAACATCGAAATATTCCGAAGATAATTTCGATTCAACTCCAGTCCAATTCACATATTGGGAATATTGATTACTTTTAATAATTTTATCAAGGCCCGTACAGTCGATTTCCATCAACGGCCATCGAACTGCACTTACAACGACCTTTTTCGAATTTGATTTGGACATAATTCCAAATCCAACCATTAGATTTCAAATTTCTAATATTAATTGGAAAGCTCTTTTCGATACGAACCCAACGGTTCCGGTTTTAGGAGAATCCGACGGTCGGATCTCCCGCAACGTCAACTCGAAGTCAATGGTCGAAATTCACGAACTGCCGCGGCGCGACGCGTTCTATTCAAGCCATTATATATATTATATATATATATATATATATATATATATATTTCATCGATTTCCTTTTAAAACGTATTTTATAAATCGTTTTAACTTCGTTTTCAAAACCACTTCAACACTATTTCAATTTCAAATCAAAATTGGATATTTCACATCATTACTATATAAATGATAATATTTTCAAAATGTTATATTTTGAAATCACTTCTTTTCTATATTCATTATAAAAACGAATATAATCGATAAAAATATCGTTCACGTCAAAATGGCGCAACTCTAATCAACACGGCTTTATATATTTCAATAAATTCGTTATCCTATTCAACAAATGAATATTTATTCCATTCAACACATGAATCTATATTTCTTTTAACACACGACTAATCTCAACACATGAGTACTGTCAACACATCACTATTTTTGTTATGTAAAATATTTTATAAAACTATGGTATCTATCGTTTGATTTTCAATTAGACTTCTACTGGGAAGTAGTTCTAATTTTAAATATGATAAAGATGTAAATTTCATTGTATAAAATATTTCACTCAACACATGAACATCGTCAACACATGACTATTTTTATATTCAACACATGAATTTTCTTTTATAATATTCCTTATTGGAATGAGGCCCAATCAATCACCATATAACGTTGATTATATGGATTCCATACAACACATGTATATAATAGCATTGATAAACAATCAACCATCAACCAAAGTGCACTACACTGTATAAGCATCAAATATAAATATCTAACGCTTATAACAGCCTGTCAATCAATCGATCGACATATTTAATCAATCAGGATGAGTGAACTTCAAATTTCATCCCAACACCCGTGTGGGGTTTCAAACAATCAAACATATATTTTATTTGTGCAGTTGGGCGATGTGTAAAATTTATCGTCCCAATCAATGTCCTTCAAATAGGTGTACATAAACAAACCGTTCGGTTTGTAAATGAATATTTTATTTTATTCACTTCCACGTTAAAAATTATATTTTTAACGATAAAATATTCTATTTCAACACATGAATTTCTATTCAGTTCATTTACACAATAAAAATGATATTTTTATTTTCTAACATATTTTAGAAAATTTCGGCGGCATAACGGCACGATACTAGAAACGGGACGAGGCCTAGCCTTATCCCCGGTCTAGTGAAGGCCCACGCCATTCACACATCAATCAAGTCCATTCAATTCACCAAACAATTCAATTCAAACCAAATAATCTAACCAACTACACAACCAAACAATTAAACAAACAAGCCATCCATGGTCTGTGGATGACGGGTGTCGGGTGCTACTAAACACCGTCTACATCCTAGTATATATATATATATATATATATATATATATATATATATATATATATATATAACTAGAAAAAGAGATTTTGAGTGAGAAGTTCTCACCAACTAGCTAATCCAATCATCTCGACTCTTCTTATATAGAAAATCTTGTCGTTCTCGCCTTTTGTCACTTTCGTTGCCCGTAGCCGCTACATGTATAAAAATCACATTTTTATTATCTACATTATATAAAAATCTCATCTTTATATCTTCTATAAGCTAAAAATCGGATTTTTATCCTCTCTATAATATAAAGATCATATTTTTATTTATTTCATATGTAAAAACTGTAGAAGCTTTAGAACGGAGAAAACTCACTTTTTTTCTAACGCCCGGATTCGCTGTTTGGGTCCTAGAATTTGCAAACGAGCTTCAATCTTCACACCATCTTTTTTTCTAGCACAAGCACGCCATTCTGAACAACTTTTTCCTAGTGGTCTTCTTGCCGAAAATGTGCCATTTCGCCGGAAATCGCGAAAAGACAGCATTTTGACAGTGTTTGATCAGCAGACTTCGGATGCGTTTTCCCGACAACTCCGCAATGCAAAATAGGACTTATCATATACCAAATCGAAGAGAATTTCGTGCTCTACAACTTTGGTCTTGAGGAACTTTGGCTAGAAACGCACGGTTTGGGAGTTATTCGCGAAATACGGTCAGGGACTTATTTGCAAAACGGGCAATTAGTGTAAAATGGGTTTTTGGTGACCGGGGGGCCCACGGCCGGAATTGAGGGGGCTGGAGGGGGGCGCGGGCCTGATGGACGTGGGGGAGGGTGTGGGTGGCGGTGATGGGGCCTGTGGTGGCCGCGGTGGTGGTGGTTGGTGATTTGGGGCTTAGGGTTTGCAAATGGAGAGAGGAGGAGGAAGAGGAGGAGGAGGGGAGGAGGAGGGGGTGCGGCGCCCGGAGGGAGGCCGGCGGTGGCCGAGGGGAGGGTGGGCAGCGGCACGGTGGAGGGTGGACGCCATTAAAGAGAAAAGAGGAAGAAAAGAGGAAGAGAGAAAAGTGAGGAAGAAAAGGAAGTAAAAGTGTTTATATGCTAGTTTCTCGCGTATCGTCCGAACACAAACGATCTCCGATGGCCGCGGATTTCGGATAAAAGATAGTAGACGTAAAGACGAGTCTAACGAAACAAGTTTCGTCGAATTCCGAGTTCGTTTGACCGTCCGTTAAAAATCACAAAAATGCTCAGATAAGCTCTAAAAATGCGATTTTGGCGCACCTTTTCTTCTCGCACGCTCACATGCTAACTCAAAAAATCAAGCCCTCTTGGATTTAACCATTATTAGACGATACGAATCCATAAAAAAAATTAGAATTGAATTCCGAGTTCGTATCAGTAATGTTCCTTTGTAAAATGACTGCTCGTTTTGCCTTGAACTGTTTTAGCTCGCACGGCCACATACTGACTCCGTTCGACGAGCCCTTTGGAACATAACAATATTTTGTCATTATGAATCCATAAAAATTTATCTCGTCGAATTCTGAGCTCGTATGCAAAATTTCACTTTTTAAGGGCTATGTATTGTTAACCGAACAACTCCAGCCCATAGCCACTATTCCGGATATCGGAATATATCGAAGCTTATACTTTTCGGAGTTCTAAACGACATTTTGAACTCAATGGAAGTGGTTTCGAGTCCAAATTCATCCGTATGCAAAGTTTGACTTTTTGGCGCCGTATGTAATTTACATAGCGACTATTCTGAATTTTCAACTGGGCATAACTTTTGATTCCCGCTATGAAATTTCGATTTTTCGGATTCGTTGGAAAGATATTTTCAACTAGATTCTAATATTTTTGGTTTCACTAAAATCCGGATTGTTTTGCACCCGATACATTCAATTGAAGTTCGAAATCGAATTATCGAACTACCGTGCCATTTTCAATTCTATTTATAATTATATATAATTATTTATATTCTAACGACGACGCGTATAATATATACGTCGAATTATATTCAAAATAAATTTTCCCGTCGATATTATTTAAAATAATCTATTTTAAATGTTCAAAATTTACTAAAATTGCGAAAATAAAAATTTTAAACTGGCTCAGATTTTGCGGGTTATTACATCTTTTCCTGCACAGTGAGATTTTTAGTAGGTTCCAACAGTTCTTCTCGAATGCAGCAAAATGTCGTAACCTAGTAGTTGACATTTTAGGGTTGTGATGACCGAAAAGGAGTTCGAAGTCGCTGGCGGTTGAGCGGAAACTACAGGCCAACAGGGCTAGGGGGTGAGGCGTGGTTCAAGGTGCAGGAAGAAGAGGAATTAGCACTCCTGCTGGTTGCGTCAGATCGTTCTCCAATGAAAGGGAATAGGTGCAGCAGTGTTGAGTTTACTGTTGAGGGCCGGAGTACATGTTCATTTCTGAAACGAAGTGGGTTTCGAGCGTCTGGTAGTCCAGGGGAGGTAGCGCAGGAGGTTGGGTGGCGTAAAGGAAGTTGAATTGGTGGAGTAAAGTGAAGTGAGAGGGCACAGTGTTTTCCGGCTATGGTAGTGTTACTAGAGCTCACGTGTAATATGAAGAGGGAGAGAAGTAATCAAACAGGTTTCGAAAGTAAGAAGAAAAAGAGAGTAGCAAAATGAAGAATACGTAGGGAAGGTAAACACAGCAAAGTGGGGAAGGATGCAACGAAATAATGGGAGAGGAATAGCTTGCTGTAGCGTTTGGATATGGTGCAATACATGGGCCATGTGTATTTGGAAACGAGCTGTTTACATATAAAAAAACACAAAACAGAAGTAGGGAAGTGGCAGAATAATAAGGGAACAAAAAATAAGGGGAGAAGATATGTAAGAAGGCAGATGGCTCTTCCTGGATGGGCTTGGGCCGTTGAAAGAACATTGGGATGAGGGGGAGCATTGCTTTCAGAAATGGAAAGAGAATTAGAAAAGGGAGTTGGCTCGACTAATTATCACATAAGAAGTTTAAGTTGTGAAACTTAATGCAAAAGTGATTTAAGGTAAAATTTGGTTAGATTTATCTATTACGTTATTTAATTAGTTAAATAATTTAATAAGGATTAGTGAATTCTAATTAAACGGGCGGTTCTTTAAAGAGGATAAATGACACTGATTGGTGAATCAGTGAATACATTTTAGTATATATGAATGGTTGTTTTATATGATAATTAAATAACCGACTATCAAATTTGGCCCATATGATTGTTGGTACAGAAAAACCGGGATCGAATTTATATTCGAAAACCATTCCGTCCAACAAATACGAATACGTTAAAGATGTTGATTCGTGATGGAGCTATTGAAGACCGTGGTAAGCGAAAGGATTACTTAAAATCCCTGACTTGAAAGTAGAGATATAGTGTGATTCTTTCGTGGTTTGAATCTACGAGTTTGTAAGGACTTCTCGCTACTGATTCTTAGGGTGATTCCTAAGATGTAGTAGGAGGGTACCTTCGGTTCATCCAGTTCCTGCGTGACGTGTATGGATGGATGTCTGACAGAGTATTTCCAGAAAGGTCACGTACATGATTTCTTCAACCATACCAAGAGTGGAAGCCGAGAAGGAAACTTCTTTAGCCAACACATAAAGTATTGTTGAGGGCGTAAATTAGTGATTTCGATGGATCTAACGATGTGGCATTCGAAATGAATGTGATGTGCTGATTATAAAGGTAAAGCGTAGCCTTAAGCCTCATCAACCGGGAAATGACAAAAATCGGGCAAGCAACATGGCTATGTGCGTCACTCCCATTAGGGTGTTGAAACACCCCACGTTCATTAATATCACTAACAAAGGGAATGCATTAACTTCAGTGAAGCATTATAGGTAAGAAATGCAGAAAAATTACAAGACAGACAAATAAAGCAGCGGAAAATAAAGTCATTTTATAAGCAACGTAGTTCAGTCAAGCTTTTACAACAATTGACTCAGTCATAATTAAAAGTATTACATAAAACTTCTGTCTTGATTCAAAAACTTCCAAGCATATAAGAAGCATAAAACATAGCAATGTATCATAAGTCCCCAAATTATAGTGCAATCATAGCCATAGCCAAAGATAAGAGGTTCCAAGCCATACATCACAGAATCTCCGAACTTGGAAAGAGAAACGGTCCAAACTAAGCTGAGCTATTCCTCCCTGACTACCTGGGGGGGAACGAAAGAAAAGAAGATGAAAGAAAACAGGTCAGACATAAGTCTGGTAAGTCAAGTGATTTTTCAGCATGTAAACAAGATAAAGGATCATGGCATGAATAAACTGAAAATAGGACAATACCATAAAACAAGATAACTTAAGACAAGATAAGGCAAGGTAAACTGAATGCGCTTCTACTCTTTCTCTACTTCGCTACTACCTTGTTATTTTGATATCTATATCTCTGCACCGCCTAACTAGTGTCCCAACTAGTAATATGTATAAAATGATAATATTACAACGTGATCCCAATCCCCACAATTGTGGTAGCCTTCAAGTGCACATCTAGAAGGAGGATCTTTCCTCAATCAGCCTAATTGCCCCAAAGATGTTAAATGTACCCTTACTACCCTATCGTTCGGCTCCCTACTTGTATTAATGTTCCATGTGTCTGTGTCAATCGGCCCTCTCTTGCGTGCAGATACCCTGTGCTGGTCCCACCATAAGTTGTATCAATCCTTATGATAGCAAATCGACATGATTCAAGATGCACAGTGTGTAACTACTGGTACCCAGTGCCTGTTTTTCCCACTCCCGAGTACGTGCACGCCCGTAAACCATCGGAACCTACACTGACGTACCCCCTGCCGCTATTTTGACCTCATATAACCAGCCCAATAATTGTGCCCCACCCTGCCTAGTTCAGGGTGCCATGATACATCTATATGGGTTACTGCTGAAATGGGTCCCCGTAACCAGGGTTTCCTACTGGTTAAGTTTGTGGGCCTATATATACAAATATTACCCACCTACATGAGATGTACTTAGCCCTCCCACCGATTCAAGCATGTTTAATTAACGGTTAAATTTGTGGGCCTATATATACTAATATTACCCACCTACAGGAGATGTACTTAACCCTCCCACCAATTCAAGCATGTTTATTTAACGATTAAGTTTGTGGGCCTATATATACTAATATTACCCACCTACACGAGATGTACTTAACCCTCCCACCAATTCAAGCATGTTTATTTAACGATTAAGTTTGTGGGCCTATATATACTAATATTACCCACCTACACGAGATGTACTAAACCCTCCCACTGATCAAGTCAATACGTATTATTGGTTAAGCTTGCCTTAACCCTTTCCGCTTCGTTTATGTAATATTGGTTAAGTGTTGTCCATTCATGTTAACTTAACCCACCCACACATCATGTTGTATTGGTTAAGTGTTTTCTATTAACTTAACCCCACTCGTTCATCAATTTATATTGGTTAAGTGTTGTCATCTTGTGTTACTCAACCCTATCATACATCATGTTATATATTGGTTAAGTGTTGCCTTCCTATGTTACTTAACCCTATCATACATCACGTTATATATTGGTTAAGTGTTGCCTTCTTCTGTTACTTAACCCTACCATACATCATGTTATATCGGTTAAGCGTTGCCTTAGTTAACTTAACCCAACCAATTGTTTAATTAACATGTTGTACTGGTTAGGTGTTACCTTAGTTAATTTAATCCTACCATTTGTTTAATTAACACGTTGTACTAGTTAAGTGTTGCCTTAGTTAACTCAACCCTGCCATTTGTTTAATTAACATGTTGTATTGGTTAAGTGTTGCCTTAGTTAACTTAACCCTACCATTTGTTTAATTAACATGTTGTACTGGTTAAGTGTTGCCTTAGTTAACTTAACCCTACCATTTGTTTAATTAGCATGTTGTACTAGTTAAGTGTTGCCTTAGTTAACTTAACCCTACCATTCTTAACATGTCATGTTTATTAGCATTAATTGATTTATTAATGCACCAACCTCTCAAATAAGATCTGTGTTGTTGCGGTTACTAGATGAGCCGGGCGGTTCCGGGCAGTTTTACATCATAACTCAATCTAACCTACGGTTTTTCTTGGGCATGATGCACTAACATCTCACATTAGATAGGTGTTGTTGTGGTTACTGGATGTTCCGGGCGGTTCCGGGCAGTTTTACACCACAACTCAATCTAACCTCTGGTTAGGCATGTTCATCCTTTATTTAATTTACATATTCGTCATTTATGTCAAGTTTATATGTAAATTATCCACAAGTGTTGTCATGTCACATTTACTATTTAAATTATGTTCATAATTAATGATATACAAATTATACCATTTCATGTTATTAATCATTTACATGATCATGAGCCAATCTATGCCATTAGCATGTAATTTAATGTTTTACCCTAACGTTTCCCCCCGTTATTCATTCGTATAATTTACATAGAACGTTAGGCTCGCAAATTAGCCTAACTCATAAATAAAAGGGAAAAGAAAGGAACATGTAGCATTCCAACAGCACAAAATAATATGAATCTAACTAAGCATGTGTAATACAAATTTTTCATTAACAATATAAACTTAATCAAGCATATCAATGTGAACTTGTACTTGAGTTAGATCCAATTAACATAGATCTTAAGCATATGAACAGGAATTTACATAGATCTTAAACATATGTATTAACTTAGGTAAACATGTAAGCATGTAGATCTAAACATATAAGCATATATGAACATGACTTAGTTTATGAACATGTACATAACATAACATTAAAGCAAGCGTGTAGATCTAAACATATAAGCATATATGAACATGACTTAGCTTATGAACATAACATAACATAACATAAAAACAAGCATATAGATCTAAACATGTAAGCATATATGAACATGACTTAGTTTATGAACATGTACATAACATAACATAAAAGCAAGCGTGTAGATCTAAACATATAAGCATATATGAACATGACTTAGCTTTTGAACATGTACATAACATAACATAAAAGCAAGCATGTAGATCTAAACATTTAAGTATATATGAACATGACTTAGCTTATGAACATGTACATAACATGTAACAACCCAGAATTTTGGGGCCAATTTAAAATTTTTATTTTGGAAATTTTAATGAAAATTGAATATTTAAAATAATTTATTTTAAATAATAACGACTAAAAATTTAATTGAAGTTAAAACGAATAAATTTTATTTAAATTTTAAAAGGAGTTTGTAATGGCGTGGTGAGTGGATTTAATTATTTACATTTAGTAAATATTCCGTTATCGTTTGATTTTCCATTTAATTATTAGATTGGTTAATTTTAATGTAAATTGCAATATTCAGTTATTTTAATTGTTGTAAACATATGTGTAGATATTTTGAGTAATTGCATTAGACAATTTAATTTGGCTTGGGAATGGCATAAGCATGATAGGTTGGAATTTACAGTAATGTGAAAACTAAAATTTGGAATGAAAATGATTACTTGATTAGTAAACATATTAAATATATTCCTTGTCATTAAATTAAGCAAATTGGATTTTTATGGCAGACAGTAACAAATGACAATAATCAAGTTGATTTCTTAAATGGAAACCTAGTAAAATGTAAGTTTGTACATTTCGTATTTATTTACACTAATGGTTAACAATTGGGATTCAAATAGTAATTCACACAAACCGGCTAAGATGAAAATTAGCAATTTACATAAGAATGTAGTTATTAATATAAATCATAATGGGCAGGTTATAAATATAAATTGTAATAGACCCCCGTGTATATTTCTATTCTTTTTATTCATGTCTATCCAATTGAATACCTTCCCATTTTTCCCTTTTCTTATTCTATTTTGAAATTTGAATAGGAGAAATGGGCCTTAAAGGTTCAATTAATAATATTATATTATTATAAATATTAGAATAGCAAAACCGAAACCCTAATCCCCAAGATGATACAGCCGCCACCGAATAAAATGAATGGCCATTATCGTGCGATTTACTTTCCTCAAATTCTTCCAAGTTATTGAATAAATTCAAAAACATATTATATGAAAATGAAAGAGCTTTTTCCACTCTTCCATTTCATACGACCAAGATCGAAGTTCGAAAGGAGTATTTCGCGAATTCTGGGTTCAAACCCAATTCGTTCGCCGCAGATTTGGGTGTCCTAGGGGGCCGCGAGTTGGCTGTGGTGGGTGGCGCCAGGGGAGGAGTCGATGGCGGTTCAAGATTCAATGGCTGATCGGCTGCTGATGGCTTTCAGGTGCGTGCGACAGGAGGAAGGTTTGGCGGAGTATGGGTTTCACGATTTTACCTATAGTGAATCGATGGAAAAAAGAAGAGACAAAGGGGGTGGGTATTTTTTTTAATGTAATTAATTTAATCAATTATCTAATTAATTTTGTTTGTGAAATCAAATGTAAATAATATAGTATCTTTGTCATGCGAGGCCCGTTTCGCAAACCGTCAATTGCGTTGGAATCAGAAAATTGAACTCTACGACGTGGAACAGACCAGATCTAAAACCGATCACTCTGAAAATTCAGCCAAATCAATGTGAGAAATCCTTTCTTTTTATTTGTATTATTATAAATAAAAAAATTACGCATATGTTGTATTATTCTGTGACTGCCATACTTGATTTGATTTGTGATTGTTATGTGATGTGGATCTGTTGAAAATGGATAATTGTGTTGACACCAAAATCATTCGTTCGGGTAAATAGGAAAAATGGTTAAACAAAAACCATTATTTTTAATTATCATATTTTTGACACCAAATTCATATGTTTAGATAAATAGGAAATTGGTTAATAAAAAATAAACCATTATTTTAGCTACCAAATTTGTGACACCCCAAGTTGACATTTGCGTGAAATAGGGAAATGTTTTAAAATAGTAAAAACTTGATTTCAATAAAATATACATATTTCATGTAATGATAAAATATAAAAATTGTTTCATGTTTGTGAAAGGGGATTGTTAAAGGGACTCCATTTTTTGTTAAGGGAAGGACAAATTTTCAATTTTTGATGAATTGTTAAGGGGAGGACAAAATAAGTTAGCCCCCCTTAACCATATAATTAAATATTCCAGTACTATCCCTATAACAAAGAAAAACTAACGCACACCTGCAAATAACTGTATAAATTTAAATACTTAAGCATAAGTCAGACCACACTTGCATGAATTCAAACACTTAAGCTGAGTCAGACCATCACTTATTAACATTTCTTGGTCTAATAAGATACATGAATAATTAACTCTGCAAATTGCAAAATAAATTTAGAAACAATATACACTGACCTTCAAAAATTCAACTTAAAAGGAAAATAAAAGGAAATAACAATCAAACGAAGATCCACCTCCTTCAACTCTCCCCGATTCAAACAATGTTCATATAATCTCAATAAGACAAATTCTATTTGTACACCGAAAATCCCTCAACATACACCATTATTTTTTCTATAAAATTTTATTACTAAATTACCCTTTTCTCATAATTGATTTTTAAAACTTCTGGACATAAAAAGTCAAGTTGTTCTTAAAAATATTGAAACATGGTACAAACTAGATATGTTAATAAATTATTTATTCACGAAGTCTAAAATTTCTATTAAAAAACATTCAGAAATAATGTCTAATTTAGAAGTGTTGATTTGTTTTGTAGAATCATCGTAATTTTGTTGAAACTGATTTTTTTTTCAAATTTTTTATAAAAGTTACAATATTAGTACAAGAAATAAATTTCATTTTGTAAAATTTTACTCAATTTGATGCAAATAATTTCTAATTTTGGGTAATTTTGTTTTAAGTTCTAAAGAGGAAAGAAAAAGAAGATGAGAACATGAATAATTTAGTAAAAGAAACGGTGTACGTAGAGTAATACACGGTGTATAGTAGTTATTATAATTTTTGGTATATATTTAGCAATTTTTGGTGTATAAATAGAATTATCCTCTTAGTAATCCAGATTAAATCATGCTTTTATCACTCATATATATAAATAAACAAATAATAGAGAAAATAAAAAAACGATAATTACATGCCTTGCAAAAAAAAAAAAAAAAAAAAACCGATAATTACAGTTGCATGCACCTTATATTTGGTAATGATATAAATAGCGTAGATGATTTTAAACAAGTATTCAAAGAAAGTCAATACCAAACATATCCAAAACTAAGCCTGGAATTATGAGAAGTAATTAACAAATTAAAATATATTTAATCATTACATGTCTAATTAATTAATGTTACGAGGGGCAGTCTAGTCCATGCTTATTTTAAAATAAAAAAAACCAAACCCTCCCTCAACAATTTTTTTTAAGGTGGAGTCCCCTTAAAAATGTCCCTCCCATAACCAAAAGTGGAGTCCCTTTAACAATCCCCTTATGAAATGTAAAACAGGTTTACATTAAAACTACGTATATTAATGTAATAAATGCATTACCAAAAAAGGGTCATGATTAAAATAGAAAACAACATTACATTAAAAATATTCATTTTTTTTAATGTAATGAATGCATTACCAAAAAAAATTCATATGTATAACATAGGAATTTGACTACAAAGTAATGACCATTTATTCGTCATTTGTATACCCATGAAAATACAATTGTTATGTTTCATGTTAAAAATAAAATCGTCATGCAAATAAAACATTATTTTATTTGTCATGTAAATATAATTTATAGTCACATTAAATAGCATGTTTATGTTACTTGTTAAATAGGATTTGTTAACAAATAAAATCACCATTTTTATTTGCTATGATAAAATAGAAAATTGTTTACGAATAAATATTCATTTATTTGTCATTAGAATAACATAGAAAACTGTTTACAAATAAGTATGCATTTGTTTGACAATAGAATTCATAGGAAAATATCTACACGTAAAATATTATATTATGTGATATTAGATTAGAAATTTCATTTTTATGTAAAATGCTATATTAGAAATAGAAATTACATTTTTATGTAAAATATTACATTAGATTGAAAATAAAATTTTATGTAAAATGTTATATTAGATAAGAAATAACATTTTCATATAAAATGTTGCATTAGAGAAAAATAACATTTTTATTATAAAGTGTAGCATGAGAATTAAAATAACATTTTTGTCAAAGAATGTACAATGGGTTAAAATAACACTTTGTTATCAAATGTGTATTAGATTAAAATAACACCTTGTTATAAAAATTGACATTAGAAAGAAATAACATTTTTAGTTTAAAATGTTACATAGGTAAGAAATAACATTTTTAGTTTAAAATGTTGCATTAAAGAAAAATATAACATTTTCATTCTAAAATGTTGCATTAAAGAATAAAAAAACAATATATTCCTTTTGTAAAATAGAAAAGAATGAAAAACAAAATATTCCTTTTGTTAAATAGAAAAGAATGAAAAACAAAATATTCCTTTTGTTAAATTGAAAGGTGTTAAAACCATATCATTTTATTTGTCATTAGAATTTATAGAAAATTGTTTAAGAATATACAATAAAAAGATTCATTTTTTTTATTGCAGTATGAAACATTAGAAAAGACTATTTTATTTACATTTCCCATGTAAATTAAAACTGTGAAGACCCGCAACTTCCCCGTAAAGGAAAGCGTCGGATAGTTCGAGAACAAACCACAACAGAACGCATACAGAAGAACATTTCACTATATATTACAACAGTGCATCAGATTACAAGAATATACAGAGTATAAATGAATATTACACAGAAATATCAGAGATTTAAATTACATTTAAATACATAGCAGCGGAAAATAATACAATACACAACTAGAAAGAGATATACGGATACAAAGCTTTCCGGATATCGTTCCAGCTGTAAACCAGGATCCTGTGAATATAAATCTGCAAAACCAAAACTACTAGCTGCCCGTGCGGAAAATAGGGGCACCCAGAGTTTAGGTTAAAACAATAAACTCCAGGTCAGTCATGGGACTGGTGTGAGAACTAAAACAGTTATAAATCTTTATTTTAAATCATTAGGTAAATCAAGGGACCACGCCGTATAACACGGAACGGGTTTCCTCCCAAGAATACCAGTGCATAAAACAAACAGCGAAATGCTAAATAAAGAAAAATGAAGCTGTTATAAGACCCAGGTCCCATCACACAATGCAACGCAGTCGAGGATAGGGTTTTCCCTTATAACAGCCAAAGGATGCTTGATACGTTTTAAAACAAATCATTTGATACTATTATAAGTGCATAGTGTATAAAACAACTTCAAATCATAAGTATCAATCATAGGCGGCATAAGCGCCCCATCCCACTATGTCGCCATATATAGGATTACAATTAAAACCGCAAATGTCACGTATTTGGAAATTGGATTTCCGTCTATGAACCGAGGCAAAAGATAGTCCTCAACCGATTCGAGACGCTCTAGTCCGTGTCTCAGGACCCAGACACAGGTGGGCCCTTGGATCGTCAGGGCCGGTCCACCGATGTGGATTAAAATGCCTGAACACTACGTTTCCCCACCCTATGGGGTGTAAGTCTGGTCCGTCAGCCGACCAGAATGCATCGGCCGAAACCGATATAACCGAGGCGCCTCGCAACAGCAACAACCACATAAGTCAAACTCGTCAGGGCGTGTAAAACCACTGACGCCACTTCTAACTAGAAAGAAACGCATGCCCTCCCTGAGGTCCGTCTCCCGTTTTTGATTCATACCGGGTGTGAAACTCGCGAATCAAACGTTACACAAAGCTACGCCACAAAGGCCGTGCTTTGATCATCAACCACAAGACTTTGCTTTTCAACAGAAGCCTTGATCATTTGCATCTTAGCATGCCACACAGGCAAGCCATCCTATGCAACCGATATCAGTCACACAGAATGAAATCCGATGTCAGACACACAGTCCATTTACAAGTCCGTTCTGGGTCTGAACGAAACCGGAGGCACCTAGTACCCCGCATATCCATCGATCTCCAAGTACGTCTGGACGATCACTAACTGTTTCCATCTTCTTGGGTGTACAGCCCAATCAAGATCATCAGTTATCACCCAAACGACGTGAAGACCTCCGGTCTTCGACCATCGTCTTCATCTTCGACTTATCGTCGTATCAGTTATTCAGAATGGGATAAACCCGGTCTTTCCGAATAACTCGCGTATATTTTAAATAAGTGTTACACAAACACAACATACGCCTCATTCCAATCCATTAGTCACTAACCGTAAATTAATCAAGAGAATAATTTCCCAAATATTAACCCCGAAGGCCGAAACCAACATCAGATCAATATCCAGAAAACCATTCTGCTTGGCTAACCGCCAGTTAGTTTCTAAATTTCACATTCAAATCTAATTAAAGATTCATTAAAACTCCACTTAGTTTTAATCTGTGACTGGGTTAAAGAATCAGTGTCATTTAAAACACGGTTCACGATAAACCCAAAGTCACATCCCATTAATTATCGGGTTAAAGAACAAGTGTTATTTAAAACACTGTTCACGATAAACCCAAAAATCAATATCCATTCAATTCCAATTAAATATTATTTAATTGGTACACTTCATTAAATCTAAATAAAAAGATTTAATCTTTTCTCAACTGGGTTCAAGAACGGTGTTAGTGAAGACACCATTCACGACAAACCCAAATCACATTCATTAATTATCGGGTTAAAGAACAAGTGTTATTTAAAACACTGTTCACGATAAACCCAAAAATCAATATCAATTCAATTCCAATTAAATATTATTTAATTGGTACACTTCATTAAATCTAAATAAAAAGATTTAATCCTTTCTCAACTGGGTTCAAGAACAGTGTTAGTGAAGACACCATTCACGACAAACCCAAATCACATTCGATATTCAATACAAGGCTCTGAATAGAAAATATATCGGCTTATATTCAATATCGAATTCTACGACTAACAAATGTCGTATTGGAAATAACGATACAAATATATATCTTTCAAATTTCCATAACAACACCTGTAATATCACGAATTCCAACATCGAAATATTCCGAAGACAATTTCGATTCAAATCCACTCCAATGCAATCATTGGAAATTTTGGTTATTTTCAAAACCATTTCAAATTCAATTTATTTATTTAAAAATAAATAGAATTATAATTCTAGTTCAAACTAGTTCATTCCGATAAAAATCTATTTTTATCTTTTCAAATATGGAGTTTTTCATCCCAAATCTTCACAAATCATTTCTTATGATTTTACACAAATTATTACTATTTTTAATAATTTTATCAAGGCCCGTACAGCCGATTTCCAACAACGGTCATCGAACTGCACTTACAGCGACCTTTTTCGAATTTGATTTGGACATAATTCCAAATCCAACCGTTAGATTTCAAATTTCTAACATTCGCTAGAAAGCTCTTTTCGATACGAACCCAACGGTTCCGGTTTTAGGAGAATCCGACGGTCGGATCTCCCGTAATGCCCGTTTGAAATAAATGGTCGAAATTCGCGAACTGCCGCGGCGCGGCGCGTTCTATTCAGGCCATTATATTATATATAATATATATATAATATATATATCGTCGATTTCTATTTAAAACGAATTATATAAATAGTTTTGAATTCGTTTCAAAAACATTTTCAACTTTCATTTCAATTCAAATCAAAATTGAATTCTTCTTTATAAATTCGTTTTAAAATCCATTTCTATTCAATTCAAATTTCAATTCAATTTGAATTTATTTCACTTCGCTTTCAATTCAATTCGAATTCGTTTTCAATTCAATTCATTTCGAAATCGTTTTCCATTCAATTCATTTCGAAATCGTTTTCAATTCAATTCATTTCGAAATCGTTTTCAATTCATTTTGAATTCGTTTTCAATTCAATTCATTTCGAAATCGTTTTCAATTCATTTTGAATTCGTTTTCAATTCAATTCATTTCGAAATCGTTTTCAATTCATTTTGAATTCGTTTTCAATTCAATTCATTTCGAAATCGTTTTCAATTCATTTTGAATTCGTTTTCAATTCAATTCATTTCGAAATCGTTTTCAATTCATTTTGAATTCGTTTTCAATTCAATTCATTTCGAAATCGTTTTCAATTCATTTTGAATTCGTTTTCAATTCATTTTGAATTCAATTTCAATTCAATTCATTTCGAAATCACTTTCAATTCAATTCATTTCGAAATCGTTTTTAAAATCGATATAAATATCGTTCACGTCAAAATGGCGTCAATCTAATCAACACGGCTTCATATATTCCTTTATTTTCAAATATTCTATTTCAAATATTTCTTTTTCAAATATTTCTTTTTCAAAACTGGAATGAGGCCCAATCAATTACCATATAAAATTAATTATATGGATTTTCATACAACACATGTATATAATAGCATTGAAAATAATCAACCATCAACCAAAGTGCACTACACTGTATAAGCATCAAATATAGATATTCAACGCTTATAACAGCCTGTCAATCAATCGATCGACATATTTAATCAATCAGGATGAGTGAACTTCCAATTTCATCCTAACACCCGTGTGGGGTTTCAAACAATCAAACACATATTTTATTTGTGCAGTTAGGCGATGTGTAAAATTTATCGACCCAATCAACGTCATTCAAATAGGTGTACATAAACAAACCGTTTGGTTTGTAAATGAATATTTATTTATTCACATTCACGTTAAAAATTATATTTTTAACGATAACACATTTTATTTTAACATATGAATTTCTATTCAGTTCATTCTTTAAATAAAATGCTATTTTTATTTTTCTAACTTATTTTAGAAAATTTCGGCGGCATAACGGCACGATACTAGAAACGGGACAAGGCCTAGCCTTATCCCCGGTCTAGTGAAGGCCCACGCCATTCACACATCAATCAAATTCACTTTCGTTATGCAAACCACAAAATTTGGAGTAAGGGTCTAACCTAGCCTTACTCCTTCGCCTTATAACGGCGCACGTCTAATCCTAACCAATTTATCGATTCGATTTTTCACACCACAAACCACATTCAAACCAATATCACAATCAATAACCAAACAGTCAAACAAACAAGTCCATGGTCTGTGGACGATTGTGTCGGGTGCTACTAAGCACCGTCTGCATCCTAGTATATATATAACTAGAAAATAAATTGAAAGGTGAGAAATTCTCACTTTTAGCTATCCTAGCTCCACGGCTCTTCATTTGCAGAAACTTCGTCGTTCTCGCCTCTTCGTCAGCTTCGTTGCCCGTAGTCACTATATATATAAAAATCGAATTTTTACTTCAAAGTTCAATATATAAAAATCGAATTTTTACTTCAAAGTTCAATATATAAAAATCGAATCTTTAGTTCGAAGTTCAATAGATAAAAATCGAATTTTTAGTTCGAAGTTCAATAGATAAAAATCCTATTTTTAATTCGAAGTTCAATAGATAAAAATCGAATTTTCAGTTCGAAGTTCAATATATAAAAATCGAATTTTTAGTTCGAAGTTCAATAGATAAAAATCCTATTTTTAATTCGAAGTTCAATAGATAAAAATCGAATTTTCAGTTCGAAGTTCAATAGATAAAAATCAGTTTTCTTATTTTAAAAACATATATAAAAATTCAGTTTTTATATTTTAAAAACATATGTAAAAATTCAGTTTTTATATTTTAAAAACATATATAAAAATTCAGTTTTTATATTTTAAAAACATATGTAAAAATTCAGTTTTTATATTTTAAAAACATATATAAAAATTCAGTTTTTATATTTTATAAAAACTCAGTTTTTAACTTAAAAAAACCAAATCAGTTTTTACTGATCTAAAATAAATCAGTTTCAGTTTTTTTTTTCCTTTTTATAAATCGAAATTTTTAGATTAAGAAAGAAAGAAAAAAAAATAAAATAAAAGATGAAATAAAGTAAAACACGTACCTGCGAAGAGGGGGGCGCGGCTCGTCTTCGTCGCTGGAGGTGGAGGGAGGGCGCAGGGGGTCCAGACGGGGAAGCGGAGCTGTGGCCATCGGGGGGGGGGGGGGGGGTTTCTCCGTTCATCGCGATAGGAAGGGGGGGGGGGGGTGTGCGGATGTGGTCGTGGGAGGAGGAAGGAGGAGCTCGGGAAGAGGAGAGGCCGACGCGGGGATGGGGGAGGCCGCGGTGGGCGGAGCGGCGAACGGTGGAGGCGGCTCGAATGATTTAGGGGTTTTTTTTTTTTTTTTTTTTTCTTCTGCTTCGAAATGATTTGAAATCGTGGGGGGGGGGGGGGCCAGAGGGAAATAAGGTGAGGAGGGAGGTAATATTTATTTTTTTTTATTATTTTTTTTTTTTTTTTTATTAATTAATTAATTTATTTTAACCAAAAGAGTTGACTTTCACATACGACCTCGAAACGAGGCCCACCGCCTGTCGTCCATAGCGTTCTACCCCCATTCTGAACACAATGGGATATGTATCGTACGCTGATTCGGCTGTTACAATCAGTTTCCGTTGAATTAACATTTAAATCACTATATTGAATTTTAAACGTACATTTCAAATTACCGGGGTCACATACTAACTAGAAAAATTCCAGAAAAATATTTTCTAGCTTCGTATTGACGATACGGTCCTAACAAAACTAATTTCGTCGAATTCTGAGACCGTTTGAAAAATGGCCAATTTCCAGTCGATTGAAATCAACTGAAACTGGTCAAACGCGTTTTCCTTTGCCACGCTCACATATTGATTCGAAAAATTATGAAATTTGGAATCTAGCAATAACTTTACATCACGGACCCAACAAAACTGGTTTCGTCGAAATCCGAGGTCATTTGCAAAATGTCCATTTTTAAGGGCCTGAATTCCATAGCGACTATTCAGAATTTTCAACTGGACATATCTTTTGATTCCCGCTATGAAATCTCGATTGTTCGGATTCGACGGAAAGATATTCACAATTAGATTCCATTATTTTTGGTTTCACTAAAATCCGGATTGTTTTGCACCCGGTACATTCAATTGAAGTTTGAAATCGAATTATCGAACTACCGCGCCATTTTCAATTCTATTTATAATTATATATAAATATTTATATTCTAACGACGACGTATATAAATATATACGTCGAATTCAATTCAAAATAAATTTCTCGTCGATTATATTTAAAATAATCTATTTTAAATATTCAAAATTCGCTATAATCGCCAAAATAAAAATTTTAAACTGGCCCAGATTTTACGGGTTGTTACAATCTCCCCCACTTAAAACTTTTCGTCCCCGAAAAGGAACAAAGTCGAAAGTGGTTTGATTATTCAGCTCAACATTCGATTTGGCTTCCATTCTCCAACTTCTCAGTTTCTGAGAATTTTCAAAATTTCAAAAATTTGGCTAACACCCTAAATTTTCGAAAAATTTCGCCATAACCTCCCCTGCAATGGGAGCATCGGGAAATTGCAAATAGCGTTCCCGGTCCTTCAGATCTCAAAAAGAAAAAGAAAAAGCCAAGCGGCTAGCCAATAGGCTCATAAAATCATCATCACCCAAACAAAACAGTAAATTATGTAGTAAACATGTACCTATTTGTCGGGCAAACAAATTTTATTCTCTGCTCTAGCCTCCTTGCTATGACCTGTTCAAAGATATATATGCATATGCAAGCAAATGCGACCAAATTTCAATACCAGTCAATATTTGATTCAGTTAGGCATAATGGTTCAAAATTATCAAACAATTAAACAAACAACACAAACATCAATCAATTAGTGGATTAACGTTTCAAATTCATAATTTTGATACATATACAAAAAAAACATGTCTTTGATGCCAATTCACAACAATGTGTTCCTAACTATATAAGTTTTGGTTCTCACACCAGTCTAATGGAAATATATAGAAATCTCCCTTTCGTCACTCGAACATAAATTCTGATGACGATGCATCAATCATCAGAGTTCTCTCCGGGCGACTAGAAGGTGATTCTATATCTATCCAGTATATTAAAATTTCGAATACACGCGGATCAGACGTATACGCAAAATCTATATATACTGGATTGTCCACATCAATATAAATAAATAATCAAATACGAATAGTTGATTTAGATTTTCAAAACAAAATTGTTTTCATTTGAAAAATATACTCTTCACACCCGTTCTAGGATACCACTGATCCCATCTCTAACGAGTCATTCTAATTGGATATTACTAATCCAATATCTGATGAATTCTTTCGTAAGGTTCTAATGTGCCTTGTTCTCTGAGCTTTGTAAACCAAAGCTCTGATACCAACTGTGAAGACCCGCAACTTCCCCGTAAAGGAAAGCGTCGGATAGTTCGAGAACAAACCACAACAGAACGCATACAGAAGAACATTTCACTATATATTACAACAGTGCATCAGATTACAAGAATATACAGAGTATAAATGAATATTACACAGAAATATCAGAGATTTAAATTACATTTAAATACATAGCAGCGGAAAATAATACAATACACAACTAGAAAGAGATATACGGATACAAAGCTTTCCGGATATCGTTCCAGCTGTAAACCAGGATCCTGTGAATATAAATCTGCAAAACCAAAACTACTAGCTGCCCGTGCGGAAAATAGGGGCACCCAGAGTTTAGGTTAAAACAATAAACTCCAGGTCAGTCATGGGACTGGTGTGAGAACTAAAACAGTTATAAATCTTTATTTTAAATCATTAGGTAAATCAAGGGACCACGCCGTATAACACGGAACGGGTTTCCTCCCAAGAATACCAGTGCATAAAACAAACAGCGAAATGCTAAATAAAGAAAAATGAAGCTGTTATAAGACCCAGGTCCCATCACACAATGCAACGCAGTCGAGGATAGGGTTTTCCCTTATAACAGCCAAAGGATGCTTGATACGTTTTAAAACAAATCATTTGATACTATTATAAGTGCATAGTGTATAAAACAACTTCAAATCATAAGTATCAATCATAGGCGGCATAAGCGCCCCATCCCACTATGTCGCCATATATAGGATTACAATTAAAACCGCAAATGTCACGTATTTGGAAATTGGATTTCCGTCTATGAACCGAGGCAAAAGATAGTCCTCAACCGATTCGAGACGCTCTAGTCCGTGTCTCAGGACCCAGACACAGGTGGGCCCTTGGATCGTCAGGGCCGGTCCACCGATGTGGATTAAAATGCCTGAACACTACGTTTCCCCACCCTATGGGGTGTAAGTCTGGTCCGTCAGCCGACCAGAATGCATCGGCCGAAACCGATATAACCGAGGCGCCTCGCAACAGCAACAACCACATAAGTCAAACTCGTCAGGGCGTGTAAAACCACTGACGCCACTTCTAACTAGAAAGAAACGCATGCCCTCCCTGAGGTCCGTCTCCCGTTTTTGATTCATACCGGGTGTGAAACTCGCGAATCAAACGTTACACAAAGCTACGCCACAAAGGCCGTGCTTTGATCATCAACCACAAGACTTTGCTTTTCAACAGAAGCCTTGATCATTTGCATCTTAGCATGCCACACAGGCAAGCCATCCTATGCAACCGATATCAGTCACACAGAATGAAATCCGATGTCAGACACACAGTCCATTTACAAGTCCGTTCTGGGTCTGAACGAAACCGGAGGCACCTAGTACCCCGCATATCCATCGATCTCCAAGTACGTCTGGACGATCACTAACTGTTTCCATCTTCTTGGGTGTACAGCCCAATCAAGATCATCAGTTATCACCCAAACGACGTGAAGACCTCCGGTCTTCGACCATCGTCTTCATCTTCGACTTATCGTCGTATCAGTTATTCAGAATGGGATAAACCCGGTCTTTCCGAATAACTCGCGTATATTTTAAATAAGTGTTACACAAACACAACATACGCCTCATTCCAATCCATTAGTCACTAACCGTAAATTAATCAAGAGAATAATTTCCCAAATATTAACCCCGAAGGCCGAAACCAACATCAGATCAATATCCAGAAAACCATTCTGCTTGGCTAACCGCCAGTTAGTTTCTAAATTTCACATTCAAATCTAATTAAAGATTCATTAAAACTCCACTTAGTTTTAATCTGTGACTGGGTTAAAGAATCAGTGTCATTTAAAACACGGTTCACGATAAACCCAAAGTCACATCCCATTAATTATCGGGTTAAAGAACAAGTGTTATTTAAAACACTGTTCACGATAAACCCAAAAATCAATATCCATTCAATTCCAATTAAATATTATTTAATTGGTACACTTCATTAAATCTAAATAAAAAGATTTAATCTTTTCTCAACTGGGTTCAAGAACGGTGTTAGTGAAGACACCATTCACGACAAACCCAAATCACATTCATTAATTATCGGGTTAAAGAACAAGTGTTATTTAAAACACTGTTCACGATAAACCCAAAAATCAATATCAATTCAATTCCAATTAAATATTATTTAATTGGTACACTTCATTAAATCTAAATAAAAAGATTTAATCCTTTCTCAACTGGGTTCAAGAACAGTGTTAGTGAAGACACCATTCACGACAAACCCAAATCACATTCGATATTCAATACAAGGCTCTGAATAGAAAATATATCGGCTTATATTCAATATCGAATTCTACGACTAACAAATGTCGTATTGGAAATAACGATACAAATATATATCTTTCAAATTTCCATAACAACACCTGTAATATCACGAATTCCAACATCGAAATATTCCGAAGACAATTTCGATTCAAATCCACTCCAATGCAATCATTGGAAATTTTGGTTATTTTCAAAACCATTTCAAATTCAATTTATTTATTTAAAAATAAATAGAATTATAATTCTAGTTCAAACTAGTTCATTCCGATAAAAATCTATTTTTATCTTTTCAAATATGGAGTTTTTCATCCCAAATCTTCACAAATCATTTCTTATGATTTTACACAAATTATTACTATTTTTAATAATTTTATCAAGGCCCGTACAGCCGATTTCCAACAACGGTCATCGAACTGCACTTACAGCGACCTTTTTCGAATTTGATTTGGACATAATTCCAAATCCAACCGTTAGATTTCAAATTTCTAACATTCGCTAGAAAGCTCTTTTCGATACGAACCCAACGGTTCCGGTTTTAGGAGAATCCGACGGTCGGATCTCCCGTAATGCCCGTTTGAAATAAATGGTCGAAATTCGCGAACTGCCGCGGCGCGGCGCGTTCTATTCAGGCCATTATATTATATATAATATATATATAATATATATATCGTCGATTTCTATTTAAAACGAATTATATAAATAGTTTTGAATTCGTTTCAAAAACATTTTCAACTTTCATTTCAATTCAAATCAAAATTGAATTCTTCTTTATAAATTCGTTTTAAAATCCATTTCTATTCAATTCAAATTTCAATTCAATTTGAATTTATTTCACTTCGCTTTCAATTCAATTCGAATTCGTTTTCAATTCAATTCATTTCGAAATCGTTTTCCATTCAATTCATTTCGAAATCGTTTTCAATTCAATTCATTTCGAAATCGTTTTCAATTCATTTTGAATTCGTTTTCAATTCAATTCATTTCGAAATCGTTTTCAATTCATTTTGAATTCGTTTTCAATTCAATTCATTTCGAAATCGTTTTCAATTCATTTTGAATTCGTTTTCAATTCAATTCATTTCGAAATCGTTTTCAATTCATTTTGAATTCGTTTTCAATTCAATTCATTTCGAAATCGTTTTCAATTCATTTTGAATTCGTTTTCAATTCAATTCATTTCGAAATCGTTTTCAATTCATTTTGAATTCGTTTTCAATTCATTTTGAATTCAATTTCAATTCAATTCATTTCGAAATCACTTTCAATTCAATTCATTTCGAAATCGTTTTTAAAATCGATATAAATATCGTTCACGTCAAAATGGCGTCAATCTAATCAACACGGCTTCATATATTCCTTTATTTTCAAATATTCTATTTCAAATATTTCTTTTTCAAATATTTCTTTTTCAAAACTGGAATGAGGCCCAATCAATTACCATATAAAATTAATTATATGGATTTTCATACAACACATGTATATAATAGCATTGAAAATAATCAACCATCAACCAAAGTGCACTACACTGTATAAGCATCAAATATAGATATTCAACGCTTATAACAGCCTGTCAATCAATCGATCGACATATTTAATCAATCAGGATGAGTGAACTTCCAATTTCATCCTAACACCCGTGTGGGGTTTCAAACAATCAAACACATATTTTATTTGTGCAGTTAGGCGATGTGTAAAATTTATCGACCCAATCAACGTCATTCAAATAGGTGTACATAAACAAACCGTTTGGTTTGTAAATGAATATTTATTTATTCACATTCACGTTAAAAATTATATTTTTAACGATAACACATTTTATTTTAACATATGAATTTCTATTCAGTTCATTCTTTAAATAAAATGCTATTTTTATTTTTCTAACTTATTTTAGAAAATTTCGGCGGCATAACGGCACGATACTAGAAACGGGACAAGGCCTAGCCTTATCCCCGGTCTAGTGAAGGCCCACGCCATTCACACATCAATCAAATTCACTTTCGTTATGCAAACCACAAAATTTGGAGTAAGGGTCTAACCTAGCCTTACTCCTTCGCCTTATAACGGCGCACGTCTAATCCTAACCAATTTATCGATTCGATTTTTCACACCACAAACCACATTCAAACCAATATCACAATCAATAACCAAACAGTCAAACAAACAAGTCCATGGTCTGTGGACGATTGTGTCGGGTGCTACTAAGCACCGTCTGCATCCTAGTATATATATAACTAGAAAATAAATTGAAAGGTGAGAAATTCTCACTTTTAGCTATCCTAGCTCCACGGCTCTTCATTTGCAGAAACTTCGTCGTTCTCGCCTCTTCGTCAGCTTCGTTGCCCGTAGTCACTATATATATAAAAATCGAATTTTTACTTCAAAGTTCAATATATAAAAATCGAATTTTTACTTCAAAGTTCAATATATAAAAATCGAATCTTTAGTTCGAAGTTCAATAGATAAAAATCGAATTTTTAGTTCGAAGTTCAATAGATAAAAATCCTATTTTTAATTCGAAGTTCAATAGATAAAAATCGAATTTTCAGTTCGAAGTTCAATATATAAAAATCGAATTTTTAGTTCGAAGTTCAATAGATAAAAATCCTATTTTTAATTCGAAGTTCAATAGATAAAAATCGAATTTTCAGTTCGAAGTTCAATAGATAAAAATCAGTTTTCTTATTTTAAAAACATATATAAAAATTCAGTTTTTATATTTTAAAAACATATGTAAAAATTCAGTTTTTATATTTTAAAAACATATATAAAAATTCAGTTTTTATATTTTAAAAACATATGTAAAAATTCAGTTTTTATATTTTAAAAACATATATAAAAATTCAGTTTTTATATTTTATAAAAACTCAGTTTTTAACTTAAAAAAACCAAATCAGTTTTTACTGATCTAAAATAAATCAGTTTCAGTTTTTTTTTTCCTTTTTATAAATCGAAATTTTTAGATTAAGAAAGAAAGAAAAAAAATAAAATAAAAGATGAAATAAAGTAAAACACGTACCTGCGAAGAGGGGGGCGCGGCTCGTCTTCGTCGCTGGAGGTGGAGGGAGGGCGCAGGGGGTCCAGACGGGGAAGCGGAGCTGTGGCCATCGGGGGGGGGGGGGGGTTTCTCCGTTCATCGCGATAGGAAGGGGGGGGGTGTGCGGATGTGGTCGTGGGAGGAGGAAGGAGGAGCTCGGGAAGAGGAGAGGCCGACGCGGGGATGGGGGAGGCCGCGGTGGGCGGAGCGGCGAACGGTGGAGGCGGCTCGAATGATTTAGGGGTTTTTTTTTTTTTTTTTTTTTCTTCTGCTTCGAAATGATTTGAAATCGTGGGGGGGGGGGGCCAGAGGGAAATAAGGTGAGGAGGGAGGTAATATTTATTTATTTTTTTTTTTTTTTTTTTTTTTTTATTAATTAATTAATTTATTTTAACCAAAAGAGTTGACTTTCACATACGACCTCGAAACGAGGCCCACCGCCTGTCGTCCATAGCGTTCTACCCCCATTCTGAACACAATGGGATATGTATCGTACGCTGATTCGGCTGTTACAATCAGTTTCCGTTGAATTAACATTTAAATCACTATATTGAATTTTAAACGTACATTTCAAATTACCGGGGTCACATACTAACTAGAAAAATTCCAGAAAAATATTTTCTAGCTTCGTATTGACGATACGGTCCTAACAAAACTAATTTCGTCGAATTCTGAGACCGTTTGAAAAATGGCCAATTTCCAGTCGATTGAAATCAACTGAAACTGGTCAAACGCGTTTTCCTTTGCCACGCTCACATATTGATTCGAAAAATTATGAAATTTGGAATCTAGCAATAACTTTACATCACGGACCCAACAAAACTGGTTTCGTCGAAATCCGAGGTCATTTGCAAAATGTCCATTTTTAAGGGCCTGAATTCCATAGCGACTATTCAGAATTTTCAACTGGACATATCTTTTGATTCCCGCTATGAAATCTCGATTGTTCGGATTCGACGGAAAGATATTCACAATTAGATTCCATTATTTTTGGTTTCACTAAAATCCGGATTGTTTTGCACCCGGTACATTCAATTGAAGTTTGAAATCGAATTATCGAACTACCGCGCCATTTTCAATTCTATTTATAATTATATATAAATATTTATATTCTAACGACGACGTATATAAATATATACGTCGAATTCAATTCAAAATAAATTTCTCGTCGATTATATTTAAAATAATCTATTTTAAATATTCAAAATTCGCTATAATCGCCAAAATAAAAATTTTAAACTGGCCCAGATTTTACGGGTTGTTACACATGTATTTGAAAAGAAATTTATCTTATTTACATTTACATGTAAATAAAAGGCATGAATAAAGAAGTCTATCTTATTTACATTTTACATGTAAATAAAAGACTTGAACTAAAAGGGAATATTTTATTCACATTTTAGATATGAGTAAAGACATGAATTTATAAAGAATATTTTATTCACATTTTATATGTGAATAAAAGACATGAAATTTAGATTTACATTTTTATTTGCCCTTTTTATATGCAAATTAAAAAACCATAGAAAATGAAGTGCAATTTTATTTGCAACTTAGTTGTAAATAAAAACATGATTATAAAAAGTTGACATTTATATTTATATTTTAGATATAAATAAAAACATGAATTGAAAAAGGATATTTTTATTTATATTTTAGATATAAATAAAAACATGAAAATAAAAAGTACATTTTTATTCACATTTTAGATGTGAATAAAAACTTGAATTAAAAAAAATGCAATTTTATTTACATCTTAGATGTAAATAAAAACATAGAAATAAAAATGACATTTTAATTTACATATTAAATTTAATTAAAAAGATAGAATTTAATGTATATTTTTATTGTCAAAATAAAGACAATAAGAGGATTGGAATTAAATGTGTATTTTTATTTACATTTTAGATGTAAATAAAAACATAGAAATAAAAAGTGTATTTTTATTCACATTTTAGATGTAGATAAAAGAGTAGAAATAAAAGTGACATTTTTATCATCATTTTAGATGCGATAAAAAGAATAGCTTTTAAAATTACACTTTCTATGTAATTAAAGAATAAAAGGGAAAATTACATTTTTCAGTGTAATATAAGATTTAAATAAAAATTTACGTTTTTCGATATAAGTGGAGATTGAATAAACAATAAAAATTTACATTTTTATTGTAATGTAATAAATGAATAAGAATATTGATAGTTTGAAATAAAAATGATAAACAATAAAAATTTACATTTTTATTGTCATATAAGGAATGAAAAAAATGTACATGTTTGAAAAGGACTTCTATTCATTGAAAATAACTTGAATACGAAGTGTAGAAAATTATTTTAAAAAAAAATAATTTGAAAACTTCAAGCGAATGAATTATAATTATATTTATATAAATATAAATTAAATAAAACAAATTGCGCTGCTGCAGTTCGCAATTTGAAATCGTAACTTCAAACGATTATACCGAAAGATCCGACCGTTGGATTTTCCCAAAACTGGAATCGTTAGCACCACTTTGGAAAGATCTTTCCAACGATATAAACTTTGTTAAAATCCAATGATCAGATTTTGAGATAAGTGTAAATCAAATTTGGATAAAAACAGCGCTAGGGCCACCGATCGACCCGAAGCATCGTTGAATGAATATAGCCATTTTTACATTAATAAAAATAGCGATAAATAGTTATTAAATACTATTAACGATATGAAATGGTTTTAAAATATATATATGTATCAGAATCATTTGAAAAGTCCGATTTCAATATCATTTCAAATGACTATACGACGACATAAGTCGAAGAGTTGAAGATGGTGATTGCAGACCGACGATCTTCACATCGAATGGATGTGTTGCTACTGAAGCGCATGATTGGAGTAGCTACCTTGAAGGGGAGTCAGGGGTAGCCGTCCGGAAGTATTGTTGATTGTTCGGATATGCGAGGTATAAGGTGCCTCCGGTTTCGTTCAGACCCAGAACGGACTTGAAAATGGATTGTATGTCTGACGTTGTATTCCTTTATACGATATTCGTTGATCTCTGCTAAATATATATCTGTTTGGTGTTTAACACCCTTCTTTGAGACGTACGAGCTTAGAGGTTATATATTGGTAGGAATCAATGGTATGGATTGACAATGTGGCATGCCAAGATGCATGGATCAAAGCTTTTGTTGAAAAACAGGGCCTTGTGCGATGATCAAAGCAGAGCCTGTTTAGGCATAGCTTTGTGTATAGAGTGACTTCGCGAGCCTCACACCCCTATATGAGCCAAAAATGGGATTAGGACTGCAGGGAGTGCACACGTTTCTTTCTAGCTAGGAGAAGTGTCAGTGCTTAAAATGGCTAGCATTTTACTTATGTAGATGATGGATTGAGGTACCTCAGATTTATAAGTTGTTAATGGCCATATGGAGGTTCAAAGGAACCGGGAAGCATGTGTTCAGGAATTACCAATCCACTTTCGACAGGTGTGGACCGGCCCTAAAGATCCAACGGTTCACTGTGGGGGATCCTGAGGCATTTGCTAGAGTGTCTTGAATCGGAGAGGACGATCCCTAGCCTCGATTTCATGATGGAAAACCAACTTCCAATACGACACCATGCCGTTTTGATTGTAGAACTAGTATGGCGACATAGTATATGATAGTTATGCCATCTATGATTGATACATTATGGTTGAAATGTTTTTAAAACATATATACACTAATAATAATATCAAATTCGTTTTTATCATATCAATCATCTTTTGACCATTATATGGTAAAACTCTATCCTCCGGTTTGCGTTGCATTGTACGATGGGACTTGAGTCTTATAATGGTTTCATTTTTCTAAAAAGCATTGCGTTGTTTAACGATTTACTTTATTTTATGCACTGGCAATCCAATGGAGTAAACCCGTTCCGCGTTAGCGGCGTGGTCCTGTGATTAGTCTTTTATTTAGATTAGTTAAGTTAAGATTTCTCATACCAGTTCCATGACTGACCTGTAGTTTGTTTCACTGGAAAACTCGGGTGTTCATTTTTTTCACATGGGCAGTCAAGTAGCTTTTTGCAGATATTTATCTCTTTAGTAGGATCCTGGATCGAAGCATAAAACTATGTCCAGGGCTTTTGATAATCTTCCGCTGCAATGTATTATTTAATGTAAAATTTATCTTCCGTTGTATTATTTTATTTTTCGATGTACTCTGATATTCTGTACTCTGATGTAACATTATCATGATGTAATAAAAGTCTGCTGTTATTGTTCTAATGTGTTGTATTCCCAAAGTCAAAGTATTCGTGGATTTCCAACTTTTGGGTCAGCCTTGTGTGGTTTACGGTCGATCAATAGGGTGGGAAGGATTAGTAATATCCAAAAATAATACTCATTAGAGATAGGATCAGCAGTATCCTAGAATGAGAAAACTCATTAGAGATGGGGTTAGTAATGCCCTAGAATGAGTTGAGAGTGCCAAGATTATAAATAACGTATTTGTGATTATAAATATAATCCGATCTTAGAAAATATGATTTTTGATTTATAAAAGATATATATATATATTTGAAAAGTTAGTCAATTAATAAAATTATTGAAACTAATAAAAATTAAAATTAAACAACTTTTAGCTTCGTTCCTTTTCGAGGACGAAAAGATTTTAAGTGGGGGAGATTGTAACAACCCGGAATTTTGGGGCCAATTTAAAAAATTTTATTTTGGAAATTTTAGTGAAAATTGAATATTTAAAATAATTTATTTTAAATAACAACGGCTAAAAATTTAATTGATGTTAAAATGAATAAATTTTATTTAAATTTTAAAAGGAGTTTGTAATGGCGTGGGAGTGGATTTAATTATTTACATTTAATAAATATTCCGTTATCGTTTGATTTTCCATTTAATTATTAGATTGGTTAATTTTAATGTAAATTGCAATATTCAGTTAATTTAGTTGCTGTAAACATATATGTAGATATTTTGAGTAATTGCATTAGACAATTTAATTTGGGTTGGGAATGGCATAAGCATGATAGGTTGGAATTTACAGTAATGTGAAAACTAAAATTTTGGAATGAAAATGATTACTTGATTAGTAAACATATTAAATATATTCCTTGTCATTAAATTAAGCAAATTGGATTTTTATGGCAGACAGTAATAAATGACAATAATCAAGTTGATTTCGTAAATGGAAACCTAGTAAAATGTAAGTTTGCACATTTCGTATTTATTTACACTAATGGTTAACAATTGGGATTCAAATAGGAATTCACACAAACCGGCTAAGACGAAAATTAGCAATTTACATAAGAATGAAGTTATTAATATAAATCATAATGGGCAGGTTAAAAATATAAATTGTAATGGACCCCCGTGTATATTTCTATTCTTTTTATTCCTGTCTATCCAATTGAATACCTTCCCATTTTCCCTTTTCTTATTCTATTTTGAAATTTGAATAGGAGAAATGGGCCTTAAAGGTTCAATTAATAATATTATATTATTATAAATATTAGAATAGCAAAACCAAAACCCTAATCCCCAAGATGATACAGCCGCCACTGAATAAAATGAATGGCCATTATCGTGCGATTTACTTTCCTAAAATTCTTCCAAGTTATTGAATAAATTCAAAAACATATTATATGAAAATCAAAGAGCATTTTCCACTCTTCCATTTCATACGGCCAAGATCGAAGTTCGAAAGGAGTATTTCGCAAATTCTGGGTTCAAACCCAAATCATTCGCCGCAGATTTGGGGGTCCTAGGGGACCGCGAGTTGGCAGTGGTGGGTGGCGCCAAGGGAGGAGTCAAAGGCGGTTCAAGAGTCGATGTCCGTTTGGGTGCTGATGGCTTTTAGGTGCGTGCGACAGGAGGAAGGTTTGGCGGAGTATGGGTTTCACGATTTTACCTGTAGTGAACCAATGGAAGAAAGAAGAGACAAAGGTGGTGGGTATTTTTTTAATGTTATTAACTTAATTAATTATCTAATTAATTTTATTTGTGAAATCAAATGTAAGTAATAGAGTATCTTTGTCATGCGAGGTCCGTTTCGCAAACCGTCAATTGCGTTGGAATCAGAAAATTGAACTCTACAACATGGATGAGACCAGATCTGAAACCGATCACTTTGAAAATTCAGCCAAATCAATGTGAGAAATCCTTTCTTTTTATTTGTATTATTATAAATAAAATAATAATAATTCTAAATGTGGTAATTACTCATATGTTGTATTATTCTGTGACTGCCATACTTGATTTGATTTGTGATTGTTATGTGATGTGGATCTGTTGAAATGGATAATTGTGTTGACACCAAAATCATACGTTTGGGTAAATAGGAAAAATGGTTAAACAAAAACCATTATTTTTAATTATCATATTTGTGACACCAAATTCATAAGTTTAGATAAATAGGAAATTGGTTGATAAAAAAAGAACCCATTATTTTAGCTACCAAATTTGTGACGCCCAAGTTGACATTTGCGTGAAATAGGGAAATGTTTTAAAATAGTAAAAACATGATTTCAATAAAATGTACATATTTCATGTAATGATAAAATATAAAAATTGTTTCATGTTTATGAAATGTAAAACAGGTTTACATTAAAACTACTTATACTAATGTAATGAATGCATTACCAAAAACGGGTCATGATTAAAATAGAAAACAACATTACATTAAAAAAATCTATTTTTTTTAATGTAATGAATGCATTACCAAAAATTTGTCATTTGTTTAACATAGGAATTTTATTACAAAGTAACGACCATTTATTCGTCATTTGTATACCCATGAAAATACCATTGTTATGTTTCATGTTAAAATAAAATCGTCATACAAATAAAACATTATTTTATTTGTCATGTAAATATAACTTGTAGTCACATTAAATAGCATGTTTATGTTACTTGTTAAATAGGATTTGTTAACAAATAAAATCACCATTTTTATTTTCTAAGATAACATAGAAAATTGTTTACGAATTAATATTCATTTATTTGTCATTAGAATAACATAGAAAACTGTTTACAAATAAGTATGCATTTATTTGACATTAGAATTCATAGGAAAATATCTACACATAAAATATTATTTTATGTGATATTAGATTAGAAATTTCATTTTTATGTAAAATGCTATATTACAAATAGAAATTACATTTTTATGTAAAATGTTACATTAGATTGAAAATTACATTTTATGTAAAATGTTATATTAAATTAGAAATAATATTTTCATATAAAATGTTGCATTAGAGAAAAATAACATTTTTATTATAAATTGTAGCATGAGAATTAAAATAACATTTTTGTCAAAGAATGTACATTGGGTTAAAATAACACTTTGTTATCAAATGTGATATTAGATTAAAATAACACCTTGTCATAAAAATTGACATTAGAAAGAAATAACATTTTTAGTTTAAAATGTTACATAAGTAAGAAATAACATTTTTAGTTTAAAATGTTGCATTAAAGAAAAATATAACATTTTCAATCTAAAATGTTGCATTAAAGAATGAAAAACAAAATATTCCTTTTGTTAAATAGAAAAGAATGAAAAACAAAATAGTCCTTTTGTTAAATAGAAAAGAATGAAAAACAAAATATTCCTTTTGTTAAATAGAAAAGAACGAAAAACAAAATATTCCTTTTGTTAAATAGAAAAGAATGAAAAACAAAATATTCATTTTGTTAAATAGAAAGGTGTTAAAACCATATCCTTTTATTTATCATTAGAATTTATAGAAAATTGTTTAAGAATATACAATAAAAAGATTCATTTTTTTTTGTACTATGAAACATTAGAAAAGAATATTTTATTTACATTTCTCATGTAAATTAAAACATGTATTAGAAAAGAAAGTTATCTTATTTACATTTACATGTAAATAAAAGGCATGAGTAAAGAAGTCTATCTTATTTACATTTTACATGTAAATAAAAGACTTGAACTAAAAGGGTATATTTTATTCACATTTTAGATATGAGTGAAGACATGAATTTATAAAGAATATTTTATTCACATTTTAGATGTGAATAAATGACATGAAATTTAGAGTTACATTTTTATTTGCCCTTTTTATATGCAAATAAAAAAAACCATAGAAAATGAAGTGCAATTTTATTTGCAACTTAGTTGTAAATAAAAACATGATTATAAAAAGTTGACATTTTTATTTATATTTTAGATATAAATAAAAACATTAATTGAAAAAGGATAATTTTATTTTTATTTTAGATATAAATAAAAACATGAAAATAAAAAGTACATTTTTATTCACATTTTAGATGTGAATAAAAACTTGAATTAAAAAAATGCAATTTTATTTACAACTTAGATGTAAATAAAAACATAGAAATAAAAGTGACATTTTAGTTTACATATTTGATGTAATTGTAAAGATAGAATTTAATGTATATTTTTATTGTCAAAATAAAGACAATAAGAGGATTAGAATTAAAAGTGTATTTTTATTTACATTTTAGATGTAAATAAAAACATAGAAATAAAAAGTGTATTTTTATTCACATTTTAGATGTAGATAAAAGAGTAGAAATAAAAGTGACATTTTTATTGTCATTTTATATGCGATAAAAAGAATAGATTTTAAAATTACACTTTCTATGTAATTGAAGAATAAAAGGGAAAATTACATTTTTCAGTGTAATATAAGATTTAAATAAAAAATTACATTTTTCGATATAAGTGGAGATTGAATAAACAATAAAAATTTACATTTTTATTGTAATGTAATAAATGAATAAGAATATTGATAGTTTGAAATAGAAATGATAAACAATAAAAATTTACATTTTTATTGTCATATAAGGAATGAAGAAAATGTACATGTTTGAAAAGGACTTCTATTAATTAAAAATAACTTGAATACGAAGTGTAGAAAATTATTTAAAGAACAAATAATTTGAAAATGTCGAGCGAATGAATTACAATTAAATAGAACAAATCGCGCTGCTGCAGTTCGCGATTTGAAATCGTAATTTCAAACGATTATACCGAAAGATCCGACCGTCGGATTTTCCCAAAACTGGAACCGTTAGGACCGCTTTGGAAAGATCTTTCCAACGATATAAACTTTGTTAAAATCCAACGAATAGATTTCGAGATAAGTGTAAATCAAATTTGGATAAAAACAGCGCCAGGGCCGCCGATCGACCCAAAGCATCGTTGAATGAATCAATATAGCTATTTTTACATTAATAAAAATAGTGATAAATAGTTATTAAATACTATTAACGATATGAAATGGTTTTAAAAAATATATATGTACGAGAATCATTTGAAAATTCCGAGTTCAATCTCATTTCAAATGATTATACGACGACGTAAGTCGAAGAGTTGAAGACGGTGATTGAAGACCGACGATCTTCACATCGAATGGATGTGTTGCTACCGAGGCCCATGATTGGAGTAGCTACCTTGAAGGGGAGTCAGGGGTATCCATCCGGACGTATTGTTGATTGTTCGGATATATGAGGTATAAGGTGCCTCCGGTTTCGTTCAGACCCAGAACGGACTTGAAAATGGATTGTATGTCTGACGTAATATTCCTTTATACGATATTTGTTGATCTCTGCTAAATATATATCTGTTTGGTGTTTAACACCCTTCTCTGAGACGTATGAGCTTAGAGGTTATATATTGGTAGGAATCAATGGTATGGTATGGATTGACAATGTGGCATGCCAAGATGCATGGATCAAGGCTTTTGTTGAAAAGCAGGGCCTTGTGGGATGATCAAAGCAGAGCCTGTTTAGGCATAGCCTTGTGTATAGCGTGACTTCACGAGTCTTGGGATGATCAAAGCAGAGCCTGTTTAGGCATAGCTTTGTGTATAGCGTGACTTCGCGAGCCTCACACCCCGGTATGAGTCAAAAACGGGATTAGGACTACAGGGAGTGCACACGTTTCTTTCTAGCTAGGAGTAGTGTCAGTGCTTAAAATGGATGACATTTTACTTATGTGGATGATTGATTGAGGTACCTCGGATTTATAGGTTGTTAGTGGCCATATGGAGGTTCAAAGGAACCGGGAAGCATGTGTTCAAGAATTGCCAATCCACTTTCGACAGGTGTGGACCGGCCCTGAAGATCAAAGGGTTCACTGCGGGGGATCCTGAGGCATTTGCTAGAGTGTCTCGAATCGGAGAGGACGATCCCCAGCCTCAATTTCATGATGGAAAACCAACTTCCAATACGACACCATGCGGTTTTGATTGTAGAACTAGTTTGGCGACATAGTATATGGTAGTTATGCCGTCTATGATTGTTACATTATGATTGAAATGTTTTTGGAACATATGTACACTAATAATAATATTAAATCTATTTTTATCGTATCAAGCATCTTTTGACCATTAGAAGGTAAAACTCTATCCTCCGGCTTGCGTTGCATTGTGTGATGGGACTTGAGCCTTATAATGGTTTCATTTTTCTAAAAAGTATTGCATTGTTTAACGATTTACTTTATTTTATGCACCGGCAATCCAATGGAGTAAACCCGTTCCACGTTAGCGGCGTTGTCCTGTGATTAGCCTTTTATTTAGATTAGTTAAGTTAAGATTTCTCATACCAGTCCCATGACTGACCTGTAGTTTGTTTCACTGGCAAACTCGGGTGGCCATATTTTTCACACGGGCAGTCGAGTTGCTTTTTGCAGATATTTATCTCTTTTGAAGGACCCTGGATCGAAGCTTAAAGCTGTGTCCAGAGCTTTTGATAATCTTCCACTGCAATGTATTATTTAATGTAAAATTTATCTTCCGCTGTATTGTTTTATTTTTCGATGTACTCTGATATTCTGTACTCTGATGTAACATTATCATGATGTAATAAAAGTCTGCTGTTATTGTTCTAATGTGTTGTATTCCCAAAGTCAAAGTATTCATGGATTTCCAACTTTTGGGTCAGCCTTGTGTGGTTTATGGTCGATCCATAGGGTGGGAATTTGCGGGTCTTTACATAACATAACATAAAAGCATTACCAAATTAATATACAATACGATAGGTCCAATTGTACAAAGCACAATAGTCTCATAGGCATTGTTAATTTCAGATTTGTTATAAGGATAAACATGAATCAGAATCACAATTAGACACAGTTCTAGATTCGATTTATTTCAAGTCATGACTTTTATATATTTAAATCTGAAATATAACTGAACTAACATAAAAAAACAGTTCTTGTATTCTGGAATCTGATTTCTGAATTTGTTAAGCTATTCCTTTGATGTAGACTATTGACGTTCTTCTAATTGATTTCTAGTTGAAGAAGATATTCTAGCTTTAAGAAGATGGAGGCAACGCTAGTTCAGAGAGAGACAACATGACGGCTTCATAGAATGTGTTTATGTGTTTTAGGTTTAGGGTTTGAGTTGATTATACAGAAGTCTAGGATTAATTCTAGCCTTTGGATCAACCTAGGATCCATCCAAATCATCATGACGCAAAGACACCTCGCCAGACCAATCAAATAAAGCCACATTGGCCCTAATACAAGAAAAATTGTCACCCAACCAACCAGAAAAAGCCACGTTCAAAAAATAACCTTTGACCAACAAAAATGCGCCACGTGTGCCACATGATGCGTATACATCAAATATATATATATATATTCTATTTATTTATTTTTCTTTTTAGCTATCTTCCCAATTAACCATTTTCACATTAAACCACTTTTTGAATTGCATTCACACTAAGCCACTTTTTATCCATTCCCCTAAAACAAAAATATGGCGCTGGCAGGGATCGAACCCTGTACCTCTTATATGCAAGTCACACGTTCTAACCAAATAAGCTACTAAGTCTTTTGCTTACAAACTTTAGAACAATGCTAAACATTATTTTTTTCTCATTCCTCTTTTTCATGTTTTGCTGCAATATTTAATTTAAAGATATCCTCTACATTTTAAATCGGTTTTCTGGAAACCATAGGTCTAAGTTGATTAGAAAATCACCACGAACGCAATGACGCTAATTTCGTGACCAAATTCCTGAAGCTCTTCAAATTTTTCTTTTTTTTATTTTATTGTTTGCGTGCGTTTCTTCGCATTTCATGTATTGCACTTAATTTTTCCTTCATTTCACTACATGAACTTATTACATGAAATATTTATTGTCATTATTTAATTTTTCTCTTAAATATATCTATGTATATAATATATATACATATTTCCACAATTTTAATTTCATTAAAAATGCGGGGTGTTACATTCTCCCCTACTTAAAGGATTTTGTCCCCGAAATCTTTGAGTTAAGAAGAATGTTTCCTACCATCCAATCATCAATCTACTCATCCATCATCCACAAGCATCCATTGTCCTTAAAAGATTTATAATGCTTTTCATGAACATATGCATAGTGTGTGTATATGTTCTTACTCTAATGCAAAATCAGACGGTCTACTGACTCAGTCGACATCCTTAATGCAATTCATGATAGTGTCATGCGTCCATTATGTATTCAAAAGAATCCTAATGATACATATCATTTTTACATGCATGCACAATCATTCATTCAAATGCAACATCCATATGATAACACATTCAATATACATTGAAACGACCCAGATTTTTGAACAGTTTATTTTAAATATTTAGTATGGTTTTAAATATTGAATATATAATATAAATGAATTTTTATTGGATTTATCGATTTAATAATCGATATATGGTTTAATATCAAATATATTGAATAATCGTATACGAAGAAGAAACCAATCGGATTTAGAGTTAAAACTGTATTGAAAACAATTTAGCCTATCTATATAAATTTTATATTGAATTAGAATGATAATGATATTTTATTATCGAAGAATTTAATTGTTTGGAATTGATTTATATTTTAAATCAAATTTAATTTAAATTGTATCTCTTATATACAAGTCGAATTAAAATTCAGAATGGGTTCTATTGGATTCAAAATGACATTATAATCTTGTAACATCGGTCATTGCGACTAGATAGCAGTTCAGAACATCAAGCTAGGGGACTGTGAGATATTTTAGTTATTTAATAAAAATAAAATCAAATAAATTAGCTAATCTAATCATGGTCACCCTATGTTTAAAATCAGCCGACCTAAATGTTTTTACATCGCAGCTAGTATTTCTTCAAGCTGATTAAATTGTCTCCCATCCTCAAAATCAAGGAAGCACAAATTAATGGCTCGTACGTCTGCTCCCTCATTCACACTTATAAATCTACCCCCACGCCTTCATTATTCCCATTTTTTCTCAAGTCACGAGTTCCTTTTCCTTCAATTCCTTTTTCCAAACAAAAAATCGACTTCCACCATTTCAGTAAATAAATAAAAAAGGGGATTGAAATCAAAAATGGTGGAATCAGATTCGCGATGGGAACCGCACGTCCCTGTAGCTCGTCGCCAATTCGAAGTCAACCGAGCAGAAAATGAACTCGATGGGGATCAAAATCGAAGGCTGTCGGTTCCTTGAAACTCGACTTCAACCATGGAGCGCTCGCGATTGGGAAGGGGATGTCGATGTTATTTGAATAGTGCGATGAGGGTTTTTGAGTTGGAGCGCGAGGCACGACTTTGGGTACATCGACGATTTCAGAGAAGGGGTTTCTGACATTGTCAGTGAGTGTGAAGTGAGTAGTTGGGTCTGCGATGAACTGAAAGGGGTCGGAGCTGTGTTATGGGTAGCTGAACCGAGTTAGTTTGGAGAGTTCAGTTTGTGAGTAGGGGATGATGCGCTGTTATGGAGTGAATGGTTCTGGGTGATGTAGGGTGACGGGCTGATGTTGGAAAGCAGTGCAGTTTGTGATCGAAGGCAATTCGATGGTCTGGTAATTGTGTGACGATAGTGACTGAACTGTAGATGGGCAATGATGGAGTCAGTTTAGTGGTGTATCAGTAGCAGTTCGACAGTGTTCGGGTAATAAAAAAAAAGAGGACGCAGATTGTCTATGACATGCTCGATAAAATGCCATATTGGGATGCAACTGTTTTGAGGCTGATTTCCGGTGGAATGGACCAGTGTTTGTGGAGTTCGCTGCATAATTAGTTGAGGGAGAGAGGTATATGTTTTACCAAATTTTTATTCACATATAATAATTTATTTACTTATTTAATATAGTAGTTAGTTTAAATTAAAATCGCTTAATTTGTTAAATAAAATTTAAATGATCATAGGTGAAAAATAAAATTCATTCATGACGGTTCGAGTAAATTCATAGCATGCTGATATGGAAATAAACAGGAAATTCGATAACTGCAATCACGGTGAGTAAATCTCACTCACCTTTTATTTATAATTATTTTTACTTCGTAAAAATAATTGTTGTTGCTTGTTTGGATTTTTCTGCTTGTTTTATATATATTAGTTATTTAGGCTATTATATATATATTGGGTTGATTGATTGGTTGGATTCCCGCAGTCTCATTAGCGGATGCCCGCAGTTTCATAGCGGATGATTACCCTATACGCCCCACGCTATGATTAGTGGATGACCTTCTATACCACGATATTCTGCCACGAAGCAGAATGGGTATTATTTATGTGCTAACATCTGTGGATGTAGGAAAAAAGGTTGGAGGAATCCAACTGGATTCCTCAAAAATATATTATCTATTTGTTTATTTGTTTTCATATATATTGTTATATATGATGTGTTAGAAAAATAAATAATTGGTTGCTTTGTGTGTTTAAATATCACTGGGCTTAAGTAATGATATTTAAAAATATCATGAAAAAGATATTTGAGAATTAGAAAGGAAATTCTATTTTTCTAAAATAGAATTGAATTTGAAATTTGAATATAGAAAATTCAAATAGATCGAAATAAAATTGAAAATGAAATTGAATAATGAAATTTAAATATAGAATTTGAATAAAGAAAATTCAAAGAGGAATTCAAAAGGGATTTGAATAAAAGAATTTGAAATAGAATTTTGAATATAGAAATTCAAATGGAAACTTAATAAAGGAATTTGAATATAGAGAATTCAAATAGAATTGAATATATAATTTGAATCGAGAATTCAAACAGAATTTGAATATAGAAATTCATAAAGGAATGTGAATAAAGGAATGTGAATAGAGGAATAAAGGAATTTGAATAAATGAATTTGAAATATTGCATTTCAAAGAAGAATTGAATTGAATTTGAAATATTGAATTTCAAAGAAGAATTAAATTGAATTTGAAATATTGAATTTCAAAGAAGAATTGAATTTAATTTGAAATATTGAATTTCAAAGAAGAATTGAATTGAATTTGAAATATTGAATTTCAAAGAAGAATTGAATTGAATTTGAAATATAGAATTTCAAAGAAGAATTGAAATAGAAATTGAATAATAGAATTCAAATGGAATTTCAAGTATAGAAATTGAATAATAGAATTCAAATGGAATTTCAAGTATTGAATTTGAATATGAAATTGAAATAGAAATTCAAGTATTGAATTTGAATATGGAATTGAAATAGAAATTCAAGTATTGAATTTGAATATAAAATAGAAAAGGAAATTCAACTATAAAATTTGAATATAGGAATTTAAACGGGAGTTGAATAAAGGAAATTTAAATGTAGAATTTGAGAAATAGAAAAGGAAATAGAATTTGAACATAGAATTCAAATAGAAAAGGAATTGGAATTTGAATATAGAATTCAAATAAGAGCGAGATTGGAATTTGAATCAAGAAATTCAAATAGAGTTAAAATGGAGTTGGATTCATTTTAACGAAGTTTAAAAGTTTATATATATATATATATATAAATATAATTAAAACGAACTCGCCGCAGCGCTGTAGTTCGTAAATTGGTGACTCGAACTTCAATTGAGTATACAGGACTCAATTGAAGTCGGAGTTCTTTGAAACAAGAATCGTCAGGACCGGTTGAATAATAGTTTTCTAATGGAAGAGAAAAATCTCGATTTCGTCGAATAGATTTTGAATGTCAAAATCAAATTTTTAAAAGTGCAGCGCCAGAAACCATTAAAACCATAATGGATTTTATATAATAAATATAGGGATTTTTAAGCAAATAAAAATCCGAATTTCCATTTAAAAATCTGGTCTTGAGTTAGAACATAAATGTGAACTCAAGCGAAGTAAGAAAAGTGATTTTTGAAACAATAATCATATTTTTGATTATTGAATAGAATTAACTAAGTCAAAGAATTAGTTAATCGAGTGGTGAATTGAAGTCGAACTTTGAAAAATTGAATTTTTGAATTGTAAACATATATTTGAAATCAAATATAGAACTTAAATTAAAATTTGAATTCAATTAGTTGATAAGTAAGTTGAAATATATTTGAAACGTGTTATATGCATAAATACAAGCGAAATGGGCAAAGAGTTAGTTAAAGAGTTACTTTAACGAATTGAGTCAAAACGAGTGTATGAAGTTGAAATGAATTGTACAGGTATAGATATACCGGAGACAGTTATGGGATAAAGTGATGAAGGTATATAATTAGTGTGCTCGACAATAAGGTACATGTTTAAATCATATATGAGATTTTATGCGCCGTATCGGCAAGCCGCTTGGCTTTTTCTTTTCTTTTTGAGATGAGAAGTTACCGGGAAGCTATTTGAAACTTCCCGATGCTCCCGATACAGGGGAGGTTTTGGCGAAATTTTCCGGAAATTCAAGGAGTTAGAATATTTTTAAGATATTTTGATAGTTAGAAATCATTGTATCGACGTATAGAATTCGATAGGTAAGTGAATATAAAAATCAAATATTGTAAACAAAAAGGGAAATCTATAAATCAGAAATAGAAAGCGAACTTTATACATGTTTTAAAAATGAATAATTGGATTGTATAGTGTGTTTATTCGAGGTAAGTGGTTTTGCCGTTTGAAGTTGAGGATGTTTTCAGTTAAGGTCCGAGAGGTAATTTTACCCCAACTTGATTGATTTCATTTTTAATGGATAAATAGCAAGATCCAGTCTCGAAGAGAAGTGGTTGAAAAAGAGTTAGTTGAATAAAATATTTTGGGTTGTTGTAACGATGTTTTACACAACATTCGTTTTAAACCCAAGTGATGGAATTTTGGAAATATAACAAGTAAATATTTCCTGAGTATAATTAAAATAGTCGGGATAGAGATAAGTGATTGGAATTGTTTCCAATTGCAAATAGAGATATTTTCTAATATATAGAAAATAAAAGAAGTTGATATTGGAAAATGCTTTCCAAATAGCGTAAAGGGCCAATATGGTTATTGAAAATATTTGGTTAACAAATATTGATAAGGAAATGGAGAAGAGATTTAATTAATGAAATATTAATTAAAGAGCCCAGTGATTTGTTTGATATGTTTGGATGAACACTTGTTTTTATTCGATAGTTAAATCACAGACTATCGAAGTTTTTGACCATCGTTGTCAATATGGAGAGACCGGTTGGATTATTATCCGAAGAACCACTCCGTATCGGCATAAGTGTTGCGAACCAAGTATGCTGAATATACTGAAGACGGAGTAAAGTGCAAGGACTTTTTCTATTAAATAGAAATAGTGCCTTCGGTTTCGTTCAATCCCAGAACGAACGTAAATGGACGAATGTCTGACAGAGTATTTCCAATAATCAAATGGGTTGGTCTGTATAAATATGGTTGCAATGGATTTATTCCCTAAGCATAACATCCAGAATATTTGTGCAAACTCAACTAGTGATTAACGGTTCTGACAATATGGCATTCAAAGTGATTGTGCTATCAATGAATGGTAAGTATTCGTAGCCTTAGGCCTCAACAACCGGGAAAGGACAAAAATCGGGCAGGCAGCATGGCTATGTGGGTCGCACCCATTAGGATGTATAATCACCTATCTAGAGGTTCATTTAATTTCTTATTCTATTCGATGATGTCCCAGTCGGGAGGCGGTTGCTGATCCCAACCGTTGGTGATATACATTCGATACACTCAAGCGAAATGAGTGGTCGGTCATGTGTGGGCCGGGTTACAAGATGTTCTTGTTGAACCCAGTGTATTCCTCTCTAGAGATACACTAGCGGAAGGTGGTTCCATACCTTGTCATGTTGGAAATCCAATCTCCAATAAGCGCCTTGCGGTTTTTGATTTTATAATATATATGTGGAGCGTGAGATGCAAGCGTTCTGCTATTTGGTTATTTACTTGATGTAGACATTATTATAATATCACTGGATTTTCGTATCAAAGTGTTTTGGGTTATAGTAAGGTAAAAACCGTCCATGTTTATGTGTGGGCTGGTCTTACTATTATCTTTTCTTTCAAAAAGGGTTTTGAAAGTTAAACAAGTGGTTGGAGTTTACTCAAACCAGTCCCATGACTGACCCAGAGTTTATATTGTTTGTTTCCCTAAACTCTTGGGTGCCCAAATTTGTACGGGCAGTCAAGTAGTTGGGATTTTTCAGATTCACTTGGAAGAGCTGGAAGCAGGAGGCTTCACCAGTTAGATATAGACTATCATATATTCCGCTGTGTACTATGGTTGTATCTGGAAACAGGTGTTTATAACTGTTCCAGGAATGGCTGTTGTGCTCTGAAGATGGTATGTATGTAAAGTTACTGATTTGTATTTCAAAAGTTATGTTATAAAATATATTTTTATTCGATCTGCTGTGAGTTTGTGGTCTTCGTTTTCTTCTATTCTAATATTTCTTTCTTTCTATTTCTCATCCTCTAACTTCTTTCTAATAATGATTCGTTTTTCTGTGCAATTTGGGTTGGACGTGTGTTGTATTTAGTCAACTCAGATAGCTCGGATTTGCGGGTCGTTACAGTTGGTATCAGAGCTTAGGTTGAGCGAACACTTAGGCTTTGGTGGGATGTGCTAATTAGAGATAGGGTCAGCAGTACCCTAGAATGAGTTGAGTATATATACGAGAGAGCGTATTTGTTATTTGATATAAAAACCATTTTATATTGTGTTGGCTAGTCTGTTGAGTGGTTTATGAATTCTGATCGAATAGTGGGACGCCACAAAGTCGATAGGAATTCCTAAATACTTGAACAGAATATATTGACATAATATTGTTTTAAGTGGGTAAATGAGTTAATTTTACCCAAAATTCTATTTTGATATAGAAAGAATAATTTTTCTGAAATTATTATAATATATGGATGTGTTGAATGTTAATATTATAATCAAAGGAGATTATAAGTTGGAATGGTTATATATATAACCAAAATAGAATTTGTATATGAATTGAATATACAAATGAGATGAATTAAAATTGAATTCTGAACCAGAATTTGGAATCTAAATCCTGGGGGGGTTTGAAAATATTTTCTGAAGTATATGAAAATAATATAGCTCTGTTTTGAAAGGAGTTTTGAATCAAAATCATTTTTAGATGGAATTTGAAAGTGATTAAGCACTGAACTCACTTCAGTGGCTGGAAAATAATTCTGATGGGGACTGCAGCTTGATCAGTGTTCATTTTCGAGTTCCTAAGTGATGGATTGCAACCTTAGAAAAGTTTTATTGGAAATTTGTTCGAAAGAAAACAAGTTGTTTTGGAAAATTCAAATGTTTTGAATTTGAAATGGAAATAAATATATGTATATACTTATGTGACTTCAAAAGGATTTGAAATGAAAACTCGAGAATTTGAATTCTGGAATTTAAATTTAACTTAAATGGGTCGAAGTAAATAAATTGAATAGAATCAATTTGGATAAATTGGTGTTGAACCAATATGAATAGAGTATGAGTTGGATGTGAATAACTTAATTGCAAATCATTCAGAGTTAAATGAATGAAAGCATATATAGTGTGTGATATTCAATATGAATGGAAACCAAAAGTTTTGGTAGAATTGAATTTGTTGAAATAAGAAATGTTTGAGTTTCAACTTCAGTGGGTTTTTGTAAAGTAATGGATTTGTATCATTTTTCCTACCTTAGCAATTTCGAGGACGAAATTATTTTAAGGGGGGAAGAATGTAATGACCCAGATTTTTGAACAGTTTATTTTAAATATTTAGTATGGTTTTAAATATTGAATATATAATATAAATGAATTTTTATTGGATTTATCGATTTAATAATCGATATATGGTTTAATATCAAATATATTGAATAATCGTATACGAAGAAGAAACCAATCGGATTTAGAGTTAAAACTGTATTGAAAACAATTTAGCCGATCTATATAAATTTTATATTGAATTAGAATGATAATGATATTTTGTTATCGACGAATTTAATTGTTTGGAATTGATTTATATTTTAAATCAAATTTAATTTAAATTTTATCTCTTATATACAAGTCGAATTAAAATTCAGAATGGGTTCTATTGGATTCAAAATGACATTATAATCTTGTAACATCGGTCATTGCGACTAGATAGCAGTTCAGGACATCAAGCTAGGGGACTGTGAGATATTTTAGTTATTTAATAAAAATAAAATCAAATAAATTACCTAATCTAATCATGGCCACCCTATGTTTAAAATCAGCCGACCTAAATGTTTTCACATCGCAGCTATTCTTTCTTCGAGCTGATTAAATTGTCTCCCATCCTCAAAATCAAGGAAGCACAAATTAATGGCTCGTACGTCTGCTCCCTCATTCACACTTATAAATCTACCCCCACGCCTTCACTATTCCCATTTTTTCTCAAGTCACGAGTTGCTTTTCCTTCAATTCCTTTTTCCAAACAAAAAATCGACTTCCACCATTTCAGTAAATAAATAAAAAAGGGGATTGAAATCAAAAATGGTGGAATCAGATTCGCAATGGGAACCGCACGTCCCTGAAGCTCGTCGCCAATTCGAAGTCAACCGAGCAGAAAATGAACTCGATGGGGATCAAAATCGAAGGCTGTCGGTTCCTTGAAACTCGACTTCAACCATGGAGCGCTCGCGATTGGGAAGGGGATGTCGATGTTATTTGAACAGTGCGATGAGGGTTTTTGAGTTGGAGCGCGAGGCACGACTTTGGGTACATCGACGTTTTCAGAGAAGGGTTTTCTGACATTGTCAGTGAGTGTGAAGTGAGTAGTTGGGTCTGCGATGAACTGAAAGGGGTCGGTGCTGTGTTATGGGTAACTGAACCGGGTTAGTTTGGAGAGTTCGGTTTGTGAGTAGGGGATGATGCGCTGTTATGGAGTGAATGGTTTTGGGTGATTTAGGGTGACGGGCTGATGTTGGAAAGCAGTGCAGTTTGTGATCGAAGGCAAGTCGATGGTCTGGTAATTGTGTGACGATAGTGACTGAACTGTAGATGGGCAGTGATGGAGTCAGTTTAGTGGTGTATCAGTAGCAGTTCGACAGTGTTCGGGTAATAAAAAAAAGAGGACGCAGATTGTCTATGACATGCTCGATAAAATGCCATATTGGGATGCAACTGTTTTGAGGCTGATTTCCGGTGGAATGGACCAGTGTTTGTGGAGTTCGCTGCATAATTAGTTGAGGGAGAGAGGTATATGTTTTACCAAATTTTTATTCACATATAATAATTTATTTACTTATTTAATATAGTAGTTAGTTTAAATTAAAATCGCTTAATTTGTTAAATAAAATTTAAATGATCATAGGTGAAAAATAAAATTCATTCATGACGGTTCGAGTAAATTCATAGCATGCTGATATGGAAATAAACAGGAAATTCGATAACTGCAATCATGGTGAGTAAATCTCATTCACCTTTTATTTATAATTATTTTTACTTCGTAAAAATAATTGTTGTTGCTTGTTTGGATTTTTCTGCTTGTTTTATATATATTAGTTATTTAGGCTATTATATATATATTGGGTTGATTGATTGGTTGGATTCCCGCAGTCTCATTAGCGGATGCCCGTAGTTTCATAGTGGATGATTACCCTACACGCCCCACGCTATGATTAGTGGATGACCTTCTATACCACGATATTCTGCCACGAAGCAGAATTGGTATTATTTATATGCTAACATCTGTGGATGCAGGAAAACAGGTTGGAGGAATCCAACTGGATTCCTCAAAAATATATTATCTGTTTGTTTATTTGTTTGCATATATATTGTTATATATGATGTGTTAGAAAAATAAATAATTGGTTGCTTTGTGTGTTTAAATATCACTGGGCTTAAGTAATGATATTTAAAAATATCATGGAAAAGATATTTGAGAATTAGAAAGGAAATTCTATTTTTCTAAAATAGAATTGAATTTGAAATTTGAATATAGAAAATTCAAATAGATCCAAATAGAATTGGAAATGAAATTGAATAATGAAATTTAAATATAGAATTTGAATAAAGAAAATTCAAAGAGGAATTCAAAAGGGATTTGAATAAAAGAATTTGAAATAGAATTTTGAATATAGAAATTCAAATGGAAACTTAATAAAGGAATTTGAATATAGAGAATTCAAACAGAATTGAATATATAATTTGAATCGAGAATTCAAACAGAATTTGAATATGGAATTTGAATATAGAAATTCATAAAGGAATGTGAATAAAGGAATGTGAATAGAGGAATAAAGGAATTTGAATAAATGAATTTGAAATATTGCATTTCAAAGAAGAATTGAATTGAATTTGAAATATTGAATTTCAAAGAAGAATTGAATTGAATTTGAAATTCAATATTTCAAGAAGAATTGAATTGAATTTGAAATATTGAATTTCAAAGAAGAATTGAATTGAATTTGAAATATTGAATTTCGAAGAAGAATTGAATTGAATTTGAAATATTGAATTTCAAAGAAGAATTGAATTGAATTTGAAATATTGAATTTCAAAGAAGAATTGAATTGAATTTGAAATATTGAATTTCAAAGAAGAATTGAATTGAATTTGAAATATAGAATTTCAAAGAAGAATTGAAATAGAAATTGAATATTAGAATTCAAATGGAATTTCAAGTATAGAAATTGAATAATAGAATTCAAATGGAATTTCAAGTATTGAATTTGAATATGAAATTGAAATAGAAATTCAAGTATTGAATTTGAATATGGAATTGAAATAGAAATTCAAGTATTGAATTTGAATATAAAATAGAAAAGGAAATTCAACTATAAAATTTGAATATAGGTATTTAAATGGGAGTTGGATAATTGAAATTTAAATATAGAATTTGAGAAATAGAAAAGGAAATAGAATTTGAACATAGAATTCAAATAGAAAAGGAATTGTAATTTGAATATAGAATTCAAATAAGAGTGAGATTGGAATTTGAATCAAGAAATTCAAATAGAGTTAAAATGGAGTTGGATTCATTTTAACGAAGTTTAAAAGTTTATATATATATAAATATAATTAAAACGAACTCTTCACAGCGCTGCAGTTCGTAAATTGGCGACTCAAACTTCAATTGAGTATACAGGACTCAATTGAAGTCGGAGTTCTTTGAAACAAGAATCGTCAGGACCGGTTGAATAATAGTTTTCTAATGGAAGAGAAAAATCTGGATTTCGTCGAATAGATTTTAAGTTATGTCAAAATCAAATTTTTAAAAGTGCAGCGTCAGAAACCATTAAAACCATAATGGATTTTATATAATAAATATAGGGATTTTTAAGCAAATAAAAATCCGAATTTCCATTTAAAAACCTGGTCTTGAGTTAGAACATAAATGTGAACTCAAGCGAAGTAAGAAAAGTGATTTTTGAAACAATAATCATATTTTTGATTATTGAATTTTTGAATTGTAAACATATATTTGAAATCAAATATAGAACTTAAATTAAAATTTGAATTCAATTAGTTGATAAGTAAGTTGAAATATATTTGAAACGTGTTATATGCATATATACAAGCGAAATGGGCAAAGAGTTTGTTAAAGAGTTACTTTAACGAATTGAGTCAAAACGAGTGTATGAAGTTGAAATGAATTGTACAGGTATAGATATACCGGAGACAGTTATGGGATAAAGTGATGAAGGTATATAATTAGTGTGCTCGACAATAAGGTACATGTTTAATTCATATATGAGATTTTATGCGCCGTATCGGCAAGCCGCTTGGCTTTTTCTTTTCTTTTTGAGATGAGAAGTTACGGGGAAGCTATTTGAAACTTCCCGATGCTCCCGATACAGGGGAGGTTATGGCGAAATTTTCCGGAAATTCAAGGAGTTAGAATATTTTTAAGATATTTTGATAGTTAGAAATCATTGTATCGACGTATAGAATTCGATAGGTAAGTGAATATAAAAATCAAATATTGTAAACAAAAAGGGAAATCTATAAATCAGAAATAGAAAGCGAACTTTATACATGTTTTAAAAATGAATAATTGGATTGTATAGTGTGTTTATTCGAGGTAAGTGGTTTTGCCATTTGAAGTTGAGGATGTTTTCAGTTAAGGTCTGAGAGGTAATTTTACCCCAACTTGATTGATTTCATTTTTAATGGATAAATAACAAGATCCAGTCTCGAAGAGAAGTGTTTGAAAAAGAGTTAGTTGAATAAAATATTTTGGGTTGTTGTAACGATGTTTTACACAACATTCGTTTTAAACCCAAGTGATGGAATTTTGGAAATATAACAAGTAAATATTTCCTGAGTATAATTAAAATAGTCGGGATAGAGATAAGTGATTGGAATTGTTTCCAATTGCAAATAGAGATATTTTCTAATATATAGAAAATAAAAGAAGTTGATATTGGAAAATGCTTTCCAAATAGCGTAAAGGGCCAATATGTTTATTGAAAATATTTGGTTAACAAATATTGATAAGGAAATGGAGAAGAGATTTAATTAATGAAATATTAATTAAAGAGCCTAGTGATTTGTTTGATATGTTTGGATGAACACTTGTTTTTATTCGATAGTTAAATCACAGACTATCGAAGTTTTTGACCATCGTTGTCAATATGGAGAGACCGGTTGGATTATTATCCGAAGAACCACTCCGTATCGGCATAAGCTTTGCGAACCAAGTATGCTGAATATATTGAAGATGGAGTAAAGTGCAAGGACTCTTTCTATTAAATAGAAATAGTGCCTTTGGTTTCGTTCAATCCCAGAACGAACGTAAATGGACGAATGTCTGACAGAGTATTTCCAATGATCAAATGGGTTGGTCTATATAAATATGGTTGCAACGGATTTATTCCCTTAGCATAACATCCAGAATATTTGTGCAAACTCAACTAGTGATTAACGGATCTGACAATGTGGCATTCAAAGTGATTGTGCTATCAATGAATGGTAAGTATTCGTAGCCTCAGGCCTCAACAACCGGGAAAGGACAAAAATCGGGTAGGCAGCATGGCTATTTGGGTCGCACCCATTAGGATGTATAATCACCTATCTAGAGGTTCATTTAATTTCTTATTCTATTCGATGCTTTCCCAGTTGGGAGGCGGTTGCTGATCCCAACCGTTGTTGATATACATTCGATACACTCAAGCGAAATGAGTGGTCGGTCATGTGTGGGCCGGGTTACAAGATGTTCTTGTTGAACCCAGTGTATTCCTCTCTAGAGATACACTAGCAGAAGGTGGTTCCATACCTTGTCATGTTGGAAATCCAATCTCCAATAAGCGCCTTGCGGTTTTTGATTTTATAATATATATGTGGAGCGTGAGATGCAAGCGTTCTGCTATTTGGTTATTTACTTGATGTAGACATTATTATAATATCACTGGATTTTCGTATCAAAGTGTTTTGGGTTATAGTAAGGTAAAAAACGTCCATGTTTATGTGTGGGCTAGTCTTACTATTATCTTTTCTTTCGAAAAGGGTTTTGAAAGTTAAACAAGTGGTTGGAGTTTACTCACACTAGTCCCATGACTGACCCAGATTTTATTTTGTTTGTTTCCCTAAACTCTTGGGTGCCCAAATTTGTACGGGCAGTCAAGTAGTTGGGATTTTTCAGATTCACTTGGAAGAGCTGGAAGCAGGAGGCTTCACCAGTTAGATATAGACTATCATATATTCCGCTGTGTACTATGGTTGTATCTGGAAACAGGTGTTTATAACTGTTCCAGGAATGGCTGTTGTGCTCTGATGATGGTATGTATGTAAAGTTGCTGATTTGTATTTCAAAAGTTATGTTATAAAATATATTTTTATTCGATCCGCTGTGAGTTTGTGATCTTCGTTTTCTTCTATTCTAATATTTCTTTCTTTCTATTTCTCATCCTCTAACTTCTTTCTAATAATGATTCGTTTTTCTGTGCAATTTGGGTTGGACGTGTGTTGTATTTAGTCAACTCAGATAGCTCGGATTTGCAGGTCGTTACATACATCCATCAAATTAATTATGCACACTTATTTATATGTAATATGAAAGTGATTGAGCCGATCTAGTGCCTAATGTGTATGTAAATGCATCCACGAACAACCACTAGCAAACACTTGCATCCACTTGCATCCACCAAACATAACATGTCTCAAACACATGTTTACAACCATAGAATTTTCCTACCTAAAGATCGAAGATGTAATCGAGAGGAAATACTGAACGATAGAACAAGTATAAACAAAGCAATAGAAAAAAAAAGAGGTTAAGAACATACCCTCCAAAAGGAAAGGGTACAACGTATGCATCTTGTCTTCCGTCTCCCAAGTCATGTCTCCTTGATCATCTCCCCATTGGACTTTAACCACTTGACCTCTCGGTTGCGTAACTTCTTGAACTCCGATCCAAGGATGCATGTAGGAGCTCGTCTAATCATGGAATCTTGCTCTACTTCCATTTCCCTAAGCATGCTCTGCTCCACTACTTCCGCGGTATCATGTAAATGCTTCTTCAAGGATTGTCTTTCTCAAGCTCTCTTCTTATGAACCCTTCCTCAAGTAGCTCCCCTACTTGCTTATTGAGTTCCCTCCTCTCTTTCGGAGCCATGTGTCGTACAGATAATGCAACTAGCTTTGCATTGTCAACTAGATATATGCGGAAGTCTATCTCACATTTTAGGGGACAAACCCCTAAACATCTACGTACTCATGTCTGACGGAACGCAAATCATCGATAGATGCATCAAGTGATTCTAGGTAGCTAAGCCTAACTGATCCCTTAAGATCACACGAAATCTCGAGGGTATTCCCGAGGCAAATCAAAAGTCTAACTACCCTCCTTTCACAATTACTAGCTAACCAATCCATGCCTAGAATCAACCCATAGCCCATGAAACCAAAAACATAAGCATTACACTTAAACTCAATACTTAATATAGATATTCTCAAATCCTTACAAACCAAAGATAAATGAGTCGAACCACCTATTGGATTTGAGACGATAATGGGATCTTCTACTATACAAGTACTAAGGTGTAGAGACTCAACTATGGAAGCAGATATAAACGAATGTGAAGCGCTAAAATAAAAAAGAGTACTAACAGGATGACCAAAAAGAAAAACTAGACTTTTTCAACAGAACCTCTACTACCTCTCTCTCAGGTACGCTGGCGGTGAGAGCATGCACTTGCCCTCCTGAAAATCCTATACTTTATTCTTGCCCTTATCCTTAATTATATGACCCGTTATACCATAATAATGACACTTCCTCTTGTCTTAGATTTTTCTATTCTTTCCTCCTTTGTGAATCAAGTCCATATCCATGAGTTTCTCATCCTTGGGTTGTGCACCTTAGCCAAACTCCCTCATTCTCATCTTTGCCATCCTTGTGTGGCTTGTTGACAAGTCTCTTGAAAGCTGCCTCCATCGCATGGAAAACCCTAGAAAGCTTGAAAAAAGGCTAGCCGTAGGTGAAACTACTGCAGCTATATATGGAAGTTGGGCATTTCTTCGCCCTTTGATATGTGTCATAGTCTCATCAAGCCTACGGAACCATGTCGCGATGAGGTTACCTCCCAGAAAGCCTGGAGCCCCGGGGACTCAGTAAAGAAGGAAAACAAGGATTCAAACAGAGGATCAAAAGATAATGCATATGGCTTGGGGAATATGCCTTTAAAACAAAAAAATTCTTTAGAAAATTCTTCTTTTAAAACTGTTTTGAAAATAGTTTTTCAAATCTTTTATCTGATTTAGTAACCTTTAGCTCTGATACCAAGTGAAACACCCTACGTTCATTAATGTCGCTCACAAAGGGAATGCATTAACTTCAGGGAAGCGTTATAGGTAAGATATGTAGATAAATTACAAGACAGAAAAATAAAGCAAAGGAAAATAAAGTCATTTTATAAGAAATGTAGTTCAGTCAAGCTTTTACAACAATTGACTTAGTCATACTTAAAAGTATTACATAAAACTTCTGTCTGGATTCAAAAACTTCCAAGTATATAAGAAGCATAAAACATAGCAAAGTAGCATAAGTCCCCGAATTACAGTGCAATCACAGCCATAGCCAAAGATAAGAGGTTCCAAGACATACATCACAGAATCCCCAAGCTTGGAAAGAGAAACTGACCAAACTAAGCTGAGTTATTCCCTCCTTGACTACCTGGGGGGGAAACGGAAGAAAAGAAGATGATAGAAAACAGGTCAGACATAAGTATGGTAAGTCTAGTGATTTTTCAGCATGTAAACAAGATAAAGGATCATGACATGAATAAAATGAAAATAGGACAATACCATAAAACCAGATAACTTAAGACAAGATAAGACAAGGTAAACTGAATGTGCTTCTACTCTTTCTCTACTTCGCTACTACCCTGTTATTCTGATTTCTATATCTTTGCACCGCCTAAGTAGTGTCCCAACTAGTAATCTATATAAAATGATAATATTACTATGTGAACCCAATCCCCGCAATTGTGGTAGCCTTCAGGTGTACATCAAGTAGGAGGATCTTACCTTAATCAGACTAATTTCCACAAAGATGTTAGATGTACCCTTGCTACCCTGTCGATCGGCTCCCTACTTGTATTAATGTTCCATGTGTCTGTGTCAATCGGCTCTCTCTTGTGTGTAGATACCCTGTGCTGGTCCCACCATAAGGTGTATCAATCCTTATGATAGCAACCTGACACGATTCAAGATGCACAGTGTGTAACTACTGGTACCCAGTGCCTGCTTTTTCCCACTCCAGAGTATGTGCACGCCCTTAAACCGTCGGAACCTACACTGACGTACCCCATGCCGGTATTTTGACCGCTTATAATCAACCCAGTAATCGTGCCCCACCCTTCCTATTTCAGCGTATTATGATACATCTATGCGGGTTACTGCTTAAATTAGTCCCCATCACTAGGGTTTCCTACTGGTTAAGTTTGTGGGCCTAGGTATACAAATATTACCTACCTACACGAGATGTACTTAACCCTCCCACCGATTCGAGCATGTTTATTTAGCGGTTAAGTTTGTGGGCCTATATATATACTAATATTACCCACCTACATGAGATGTACTTAACCCTCCCACTGATTCAAGCATGTTTATTTAACGGTTAAGTTTATGGGCCTATATATACTAATATTACCCACTTACACGAGATGTACTTAACCCTCCCACCGATTCAAGAACGTTTATTTAACGGTTAAGTTTGTGGGCCTATATATACTAATATTACCCACCTACACGAGATGTACTTAATCCTCCCACTGATCAAGTCAATACGTATTATTGGTTAAGCTTGCCTTAACCCTATCCGCTTCGTTTATGTAATATTGGTTAAGTGTTGTCCATTCATGTTAACTTAACTCACCCACACATCATGTTGTATTGGTTAAGTGTTTTCTATTAACTTAACCCCACTCGTTCATCATGTTATTTTGGTTGAGTGTTGCCTTCTTGTGTTACTTAACACCATCATACATCATGTTATATATTGGTTAAGTTTTGCCTTCTTGTGTTACTTAACCCTATCATACATCATGTTATATATTGGTTAAGTGTTGCCTTCTTGTGTTACTTAACCCTACCATACATCATGTTATATCGATTAAGTGTTGCCTTAGTTAACTTAACCCTACCATTGGTTTAATTAACATGTTGTACTGGTTAAGTGTTTCCTTAGTTAACGTAAACCTTCCATTTGTTTAATTAACATGTTGTACTAGTTAAGTGTTGCCTTAGTTAACTTAACCCTACCATTTGTTTAATTAACATGTTGTACTGATTAAGTGTTGCCTTAGTTAACTTAACACTACCATTTGTTTAATTAACATATTGTACTGGTTAAGTGTTGCCTTAGTTAACTTAACCCTACCATTTGTTTAATTAACATGTTGTACCGGTTAAGTGTTGCCTTAGTTAACTTAACCTACCATTCTTAACATGTCCTGTTCATTAGCATTAATTGATTTATTAATGCACCAACCTCTCACATTAGATCTGTGTTGTTGCAGTTACTGGATGTGCCGGGCGGTTCCGGGCAGTTTTACACCACAACTCAATCTAACCTCGGGTTTTTCTTGGGCATGATGCACTAACATCTCACATTAGATAGGTGTTGTTGCGGTTACTGGATGTGCTGGGCGGTTCCGGGTAGTTTTACACCACAACTCAATCTAACCTCGGCTTAGGCATGTTCATCCTTTATTTAATTTACATACTCGTCATTTATGTCAAGTTTATATGTAAATTATCCACAAGTGTTGTCATGTCACATTTACTATTTAAATTATGTTCATAATTAATGGAATACAAATTATACCATTTCATGCTATTAATCATTTACATGATTATGAGCCAATCTATGCCATTAGCATGTAATTTAATGTTTTACCCCAACGTTTCCCCCCGTTATTCGTTCGCATAATTTACATAAAACGTTAGGCTCGCAAATTAGCCTAAATCATAAATAAAAGGGAAAAGAAAGGAACATGTAGCATTCCAGCAGCACAAAATAATATGAATCTAACTAAGCATGTGTAATACAAATTTTTCATGAACAATATAAACTCAATCAAGCATATCAATGTGAACTTGTACATGAGCTAGATCCAATTAACATAGATCTTAAGCATATGAACAGAAATTTACATAGATCTTAAACATATGTATTAACTTGGATCTAAACATGTAAACATGTAGATCTAAACATATAAGCATATATGAACATGACTTAGTTTGCGAACATGTACATAACATAACATAAAAGCAAGCGTGTAGATCTAAACATATAAGCATATATGAACATGACTTAGCTTATGAACATATACATAACATAACATAACATAACATAACATAACATAACATAAAAACAAGCATATAGATCTAAACATGTAAGCATATATGAACATGACTTAGTTTATGAACATGTACATAACATAACATAAAAGCAACCGTATAGATTTAAACATATAAGCATATATGAACGTGACTTAGCTTATGAACATGTACATAACATAACATAACATAAAAGCAAGCATGTAGATCTAAACATATAAGCATATATGAACATAACTTAGCTTATGAACATGTACATAACATAACATAAAAGCATCACCAAATTAATATACAATACGATAGATCCAATTGTACAAATCACAATAGTCTCATAGGAATAGTTAATTTCATATTTGTCATAAGGATAAACATGAATCAGAATCACAATTAGGCACAGTTGTAGATATGATTTATTTCAAGTCATGACTTTTATATATTTAAATCTGAAATACAACTGAACTAACATAAAAAAACAGTTCTTGTATTCTAGAATCTGATTTCTGAATTTGTTAAGCTATTCCTCTGATGTAGACTATTGACGTTCTTCTAATTGATTTCTAGTTGAAGAAGATATTCTAGCTTTAAGAAGATGGAGGCAATGCTAGTTCAGAGGGAGACAGCATGACGGCTTCATAGAATGTGTTTATGTGTTTTAGGTTTAGGGTTTGAGTTGATTATAGAGAAGTCTAGGATTAATTCTAGCCTTTGGATCAACCTAGGATCCATCCAAATCATCATGACACAAAGACACCTCACCAGACCAATCAAATAAAGCCACATCAGCCCTAATACAAGAAAAATTGTCACTCAACCAACCAGAAAAAGCCGCGTTCAAAAAAATAATCCTTGACTAACAAAAATGTGCCATGTGTGCCACATGATGCGTACACGTCGTAAATATATATATATATATATATATATTTCTTTTTAGCTATCTTCCCAATTAACCATTTTCACACTAAACCACTTTTTGAATTGCGTTCACACTAAGACACTTTTTAGTCATTCCGCTAAACAAAAATATGGCGCCGGCGGGGATCGAACCCTGTACCTCTTGTATGCAAGTCACATGTTCTAACCAAATAAGCAACTAAGTCTTTTGCTTACAAACCTTAGAACAATGCTATACATTATTCTTTTCTCATTCCTCTTTTTCATGTTTTGCTGCAATATTTAATTTAAAGATATCTTCTTCATTTTAAATCGGTTTTCTCCAAACCATAGGTCTAAATTGATCAGAAAATCGCCACGAACGCAATGACGCTAATTTCATGACCAAATTCCTGAAGCTCTTCAAATTTTTCTTTTTTTATTTAATTGTTCACATGCGTTTCTTCGCATTTCATGTATTGCACTTAATTTTTCCTTCATTTTACTGCATGAACTTATTACATGAAATATTTATTGTCATTATTTATTTATTTCTCTTAAATATATCTATGTATATAATATATATACATATTTCCACATTTTAGTTTCATTAAAAATGCGATGTGTTACAGGTGTATAATCACCTGTCTAGAGAAAATCCATTTCCTTCTTTAATCTATTTCGATGCTGTCCCTTTTTCGGGAAAAGGTGGTTTGAGCCCAACCGTTGGTGATATACATTCGATACACTTAAGCAAAATGTGTGGTCGGTCATGTGTATGCCAGGTTGCAAGACATTCTTGTTGAACCCAGTGTATTCCCCTCTAGAAATACACTACCGGCACGTGGTCCCATACCTTGTCATAGTCAGAATCCAATCTCCAATAAGCGACGGCGGTTTTAATTGTATACTATATATGTGGAGTGTGAGATGCAAGCGTTCCGCTAGATTGTTATTTATTTGTATTTAGACACTATCATAATATCAGAAGAGATATTGATTTCAAAAATGTTTTGGGTTACCGTAAGGTAAAAACCGTTGGATTTGGTCTTATGATTATCCTTTTCATTCAAAAAAAAATTGAATTTAAAAATCAAGTTGGATGATATTATAACTTAGCGAGTTTTTTCTCACTCTGGTTCACTAGACTGACCCAGTGTTTGAAATGCTCGGGATGGACTAGGTTTTATAGGTTCAGATTATCGGATGTAGTGAAGTCCAAAATGTATTACATATATGAGGACAGTCTATTATAATTGTCCAAATGTATTAATGTGCTCTGATGTTGTAAGTATTATTTCAAGCTCTCAATAAAAGTTATTTCAATATTATATTTTGTTCCGCTGCGATGTGAGACTCTGTGTTGTGTTAGTTCTTCTTATCTGTTATGACCTGGAAAGTTGGAACCAATTTAAAATTTTTATTTTGGCTATTTTAAAGAATTTTGAATATTTAAAATGATTTATTTAGATAATAATGACTAAAAATTTATTTAAATCGAAGTTAGAATATAAATATTTATTTTAATTATAAAATGAGCCTGAAATGGCGTGGTAGTTTGAAAATTCGATTTCAAATTTAAATTGAATGTACAGGATTCAAAATAAACTGGATTTCAGTGAAACAAGAAATATTTGAATCTGTTTGAAAATATCTTTCCAATGAATGTGAAAAATCCAGATTTCATAATGGGAATTGAAAGTTATGTCCAGTTAAAAATTCAGAATAGTCGCTATGGAATTTTATATAATATATAGCCCTTAAAAATAGCGATTTTGCAAACAACCTCTATTTTCAACGAAACTACTTTTGTTGGATCCAGAATGTCAAATTATTGCTAGGTTCCAATTTTCATAATTTTTGGAATCAATATGTGAGCGTGGTGAATTTAAACGTGTTTGGTCAATTCAGTTTGAATTTAATCGACTGGAAAATGGCCGTTTTTCAAACGGTCTCCAGATTCAACAAAATTAGTTTTGTTAGGACCGTATCATCAAAATAAAGCTATATATATTTTTTCTGTAATTTTTGAGTTAGTATATGGCCCCAATAAATTAAAATGTACGTTTAAATTTAATATACATTGATTTATATTTTAATTTTGAGAAAAACTGATCGAAACAGTCGAGTTGGCTTACGAAACATATCCCATTGTTTTTGGAATGGGGGTAATTAGCTAGTGATGACAGTCGTTTTGGGTTCGATTTGGAGTTCGTAGCAATAAAGGGGTATTTTTGGAATTAAAAATAATTTATATAAATATATAAAAATTCTGATTGGTCAAAGTAAACCCCAATTCTCTCATTCAAGGATCCGCCGCCACCCTGATAAATCGGTCAGAATCACCCCGAAATCGCTCCTTTAGATCTCCTAATCGGTTCAATAAAATTCAGTCATTCAAAAGGGAAATTCGAAGAGGGGAAGGAGATCTAGGGGGTGAACGGTTGTGATCGAGTTTCATGTTATAGTTTCTGAGAACTTGGAGAGAAAAGTGGTTCAGTTTCTATGGGTTTTCGAGGACGATGGGTCCATCGAGCGGGCTGACATGGCCACCGTGGGGAGAGGGTGAGGCAGTGCACGGGGGTGGGATCTGATTGATGAACGGCGACATCAGGGAGGCGCGGTGGTGGCTTCATTGCAGCGACGATGGATTGTTTTTTTACCTAGAAACGATAAGGAAGGAGAAGGTGATTAGGAGATATTTAGTTAATTAATTATTTAATGGTATAATTGACGCGTTAAAATTCATATCTTTTTCATTCGGAATCAGAATCGAGAAATTCAAATTGAGTTAGAACCGTCTTGAAGAGCACTACAACATGGAGTGGAATAGAACTGAAACATAAGCCATTTGGATTTTTGATAAAATTAAACATCTATTTGATTTTATTAAAAACAATCGTTATTAAACGATTTGTGAAACCGATCAATGTGACAACTCCTTCTCACTCTCATTATTTTACAGTTAAAAATATACTAGGATGCAGACGGTGCTTAGCAGCACCCGACACCATTGATTGTACAAACCATGATTGTTTTTTTGGATGGAATTGACTGCATTGTGTTTGTTGATTGTATTATATGGAATAAAATATTTGAACAATAAAAATATCATTTTTATTGAATGAATAAAATATTCATGTATGGAATAAAATATTTGAACAATAAAAATATCATTTTTATTGTATATATGAATTTTTTAAAATAATCATGTGTTGAAATAAATATTCATAAACAAATCATTTTTATTATATGGAATAAAATATTTGAACGATTTGTTTATGTACACACATTTATCTGATACTAATTGGGATGGTATATTTTACACATTTCCCAACTGCACAAATAAAATCTGTGTTTATTGATTGAAACCCCACACGGATATTGGGATGATATTTGACGTACACTAATCCCAATTGTTTAGTTGTATGTCAATCAATGGGTTGGCAGACTGTTGTAAGCATTAATTATTTATATTCAATGCTTATGCAGTTGTGTAGTGCACTCTGGCTGATGGTTGATTGTTTATCATTGTTGATATATACATGCGTTGTACAAAATCCATATAAATAAAATAATATTGTAATTGATTGGGTCTGATTCCAATTCAAAAATAAGGAATATTTTAAAATAACAAATATTTTAAAATAATGAATATTTCAAAATAATATTCAAAAAAGAATCAAAATGTGATTTTGATGTCCGATTTTGGATGGACACGAAAATATTTAAATATAAGAAGCCGTGTTGATTAGATTTGCGCCATTTTGACGTAGACGATATTTATATCAATATTATTCTTTTTTTTACAATGAGTATCGAAAAGGGAAGTGATTTCAAAATCTAATGTTTTGAAAATATTATCATTTAATATTATACTCATAAGGAATATTCAAATTTGATTTGAAATTTGAAATGGAACTGAATAAAATGAATTTATAAACGATTTATAAAATATGTTTGAAATGGAAATTGATGAAATATATATTATATATATAATATAATGACCTGAATTGAATGCGCCGCACAGCGACCGTTCGCGAATTTCGACCAATGACTTCGAATTGACATTACGGGAGATCCGATTGTCGGATTCTCCTAAAACAGGAACCATTAGGTTCGTATCGAAAAGAGCTTTCCAACAAATATAAGAGATTTGAAATCTAATGGTTGGATTTGGAATTACGTCCAAATCAAATTTGGAAAAGGTCGTTGTAAGTGCAGATCTATGACCATTTATGGAAATCGACTGTACGGGCCTTGATAAAATTATTAAAAATATTAATAATTTGTGTAAAATCATAATAAATGTTTTGGAAAATTAGGATGAAAAATTCCATATTTGAAAAGATAAAAATATATTTTTATCAAAATGAACTAGTTATTAACTATAAATCCAATTATTTTTAAACAAATGAATTAGATTGAGAATGGGTTTTAATATAATCAAAATTTCCAATATATGAATTGGAATGGATTTGAATCGAAATAATCTTCGAAATATTTCGATGTTGGATTTCGTGATTATACAGATATTGTTATGGAAATTTGAAATATATATTTATATTGTTATTACCAATACGATATTTGTTGGTTTCAGAATTTGATATTGAATATAAGCCGATATATTTTCTATTCAGAGCCTTGTATTTAATATCAAATGAGATTTTAGGTTTGTAATGAATGGTTTCTTTAGTAACACTGATCTTAAACCCAGTTGTGAAAAGGATAAATCTTTTAGTTAAGATTATTAGAATTTCCAGTTAATTAACGTTTAATTGGAATAAAATGGAATGCGAATTTGGTTTACTATGAACTGTGTTTTTAACGACATTCGTTCTTTTACCCGATTTACAGTGAAATGTGATTTGGAAATATAAATCTTGTTATTAAGATTTAATGGAAATTTTCCAAAGAAGAGTTTTCAAATTTAATACATTAAATTGGAATGGAATGGAATTCGATTTGATAATAATCGAAGTGAGCTTCAGTGAAGGAAGGCTGTTACTATATATGGAATTTAAAAGCCTTTGCCATTATTCCATTTATATTATTGGTTGGATTCGGAAGTTTATATCGGTTATATATATTGATCTATTTTCCGTGAAGATTCCATAATTAATGGAAGGGGATTTTGGGCTTATGGTGAACTGTGTTTTAAATGACATTATTTCTTTAACCAAGTTATAGATAAGATTAATTTCTTAACTTTGAATAATAATTAAGTAATGATTTTTGAGATTAAAACTAAATTAGAGTTTTAGTGAATCTTTAATTAGATTGGAATGTGAATGAGATAATCAAAGTTATAGAATTCATGAAATGATCGAGAATGGCATATCACTAGATTTACTCCATGGGATGAATAGGTTGGGATTGGGAAATATAATAAATGATTACTTCGGTAAGGTTCGTTAATCCCGACTAGTTTGGATAAATCTTAATTTGGTTTGAATTGATATCCAATGGAAGATTAAAGAATAAATATAAAGGATTTATCTTTGATAAAATTAACGGGGACCTTTCCCAAAGGATATAAATATTTAAATAAAAGAATATTCAGAATTGAAATGAGGCATATGTTGTGTTTTTATATCACTTATTTATAAGATACGCGAGTTATTCAAAAAGACCAGGTTTAACCCATTATGAATAACTGGATCGACGATAAGTTGACGATGAAGATGGTGGTTGAAGACCAAAGGTCTTCACATCGTTTGGATGATTGTTGATGTCTTGATTGGGCTATACACCCAACACGAGTAATAAGTGGTGATCGTCCAGACGTACTTGGAGATCGACCGGATATTCGAGGACCTCTCTCCAGTATTGGACATATGGGACGAGGAATAAGGTGCCCCCGGTTTTGTTCAGACCCGGAATGAACTTGTAAATGGATGTGTGTCTGACATTGGATTTTATTATGTGTTGATTGATCTCTATTATATATCTGTTTGGTGGCGGAGAAATTATTCTCTTGCTTAACACCCTTCTCTGAGATGTACGAGCTAAGAGGTTATATATCGATAGACATTAGTCGCATGGCGTGAATTGCCAGCGTGGCATGCTAAGGTGCAAATGAACAAGGCTTTTGTTGAAAAGCAGAGTCTTGTGGTAGATGATCAAAGCACGGCTTTAATATAGCATAGCTTTGTGTATGGCGTTAATTCGCGAGCTTCTCACCTCGGTGTGAACCAGAAACGAGAGAGGACTTCAGGGAGGACATGCATTTCCTTCTAGTTAGGAGTGGTGTCATGGTATGGAGCCCAGACATTTTTACTAATGTGGATGATGGAAAGCGAGGCGCCTCGGTTATATCGGTCACTATGAGGCCGATAGATGGTTTGGTCGATATACTGACCAGCTTTACGCCCCATAGGGCGGGGAAACGCATTGTTTAGGCATTTTAATCCACTCCATGTGGACTGGCCCTAACGATCTAAGGGTCACTCGAGCTCTGATCCTAAGGCTCGGGCTAGAGAGTCTCGAAGCGGTATACTTAAATATATACTAGGTTGCAGACGGGGCTTTGTAGCTCCTGACACCGTCATCCACAGACCATGGACGACTTGTTTGATTGTATTGTGTTGTGGGAATTGATTGTGATTGTGTTGTGTAATGTAAAATAAAATATTCATGTGTTGAATAAAATATTTGAATAATAAAAATATCATTTTTATTGTGTAAATGAATTGTATAAAATTTTCATGTGTTGAATAAAATATTTGAACAATAAAAATATCATTTTTATTGAGTGAATAAAATATATAAAATATTCATGTGTTGAAATAAATAATTTATCATTAAAAATACAATTTTTAACGGGTATATGAATGAAAATAAATATTCATTTACAAATCGGACGATTTGTTTATGTACACCCGCTTGACTGATATTGATTGGGATGATATATTTTACACATCGCCCAACTGTTCAAATAATAAATAGTATTTGCTGTTTGAAAACCCCACATGGGCATTAGGATAATATTTAAAATACACTGATCCCAATAATTAGTGGTATGTCAATCGATGGGTTGACAAACTATATAAACATAATTTATTTATTTTAGTGCTTATACAGTTGTAGAATGCACTCTAGATGTTGTTCGAATTTTTAACGATTGTTTATCATTATTGTTGTATACACACGATGGATGAAATCCAAATAACTAAAATTATATGGTAATTGATTGATTCTGATTCCAGTTTAGAATTAACGAATATTTTAAAATAATATTCAGAAATATTGAAATGTGAACCCGTGTTAAGTAGTTAAACGCCATTTTAACATGAACGGGATTTTCTGTCGATTTTATTCATTTTAAAATGAATATCAAAAAGTGATTTCAAAATCTGATATTTTGAAAATATTATCATTTTAATACTGAAATGAATGGAAAATTAAATTTTGATTTAAATTTGAAAATCAAATTGAAATCATTTCAAAATGAATTTAAAACGAATTTATATAAAGAATATTCAATTTTGATTTGAATTTGAAAATAGAATTGAAATCGTTTTAAAATGAATTAAAAACGAATTGAAATTGAATTGAAATCGATTTGAATTGGAATCGATTTGAAATGAATTTAAAACGAATTTATATAGGAAAATTCAATTTTTATTTGAATTTGAAAATGGAATTGAAATCGTTTTAAAATGAATTTAAAACGAATTTATAATGGAATATTCAATCTTGATTTGAAATTGAAATGGAAGTGGAAATCATTTTTAAAACGAATTTAAAACGATTTATAAAATTCATTTTAAATGGAAATCGACGAAATATATATAATATATATATTATATATATTATAATGGCCTGAATAGAACGTGCCGTGTAGCGACCGTTCGGGAATTTCGACCATCAACTTTAAATTGATTGTACGGGAGATCGGACCATCGGATTCTCCTAAAGCCGGAACCGTTGGGATCGTATCGAAATTAGCTTTCTAGTGAATACAAGAGATTTGAAATTTAATGGTTGGATTTGGAGATATGTCCAAATCAATTTCAAAAAAGGTCGCTGTGGATGTAGTTCGGTGGCCGTTATTGGAAACCGATTGTACGGGCGATAATAAAATTATTAAAAATACGGAAAAAAATTGTAAAATCATAATAAATGATTTGGAAAGATTTTGGATGAAAAAATAAAATTTTGAAAAGATAAAAATATATTTTTATTGAAATGAACTTGCTATTAACTAGAATAATAATTTATTAATTTTCAGAAATAAACAAATTGGATTAGAAAAATGGTTTTAAAATAACCATAATTTTCCAACGAATAAATTGGAATGGATTTGGAATGGAAATAATCTTCGGAATATTTCGATATTGGATTCCTTGATTATACGGATATTGTTGAGGAATTTGGAAGATATATATAAATATCGTTATTCCAATACGTTATCCGCTGGTTTCAGAATTTGATATTGAATATAAGCCGATATATTTTCTATTCAGAGCCTTGTATTTGATATCAAATTGGATTTTGGATTTGTCGTGAACAATGACTTCATCAACACTGTTCTTAAACCCAGTTGAGGAAAGAATAGATCTTTTAATTAATATTTAGGGAATTTTACCAATTAATTAAAATTTAATTGGAATTGAATAAAAGAATTGGATTTTTGGGTTTATCGTGAACGGTGTTTTACCCAATTAACAGTGAAGAATATGATTTGAAATTTATAATATTTTAATTAAGATTAATAGAATTTTCCAAAGTAAAGATTTCCAACTTAATATATTAAATTGGAATTGGAATGGAATTCGATTTGGTAATGATCGAAGTGAGTTTCTGTGGAGGAAGACTGTTAATACATATGGAATTTAAAAAACTTTTTTGTTATTCCATTTATATTATTAGTTGGATACGGAAATTAATATTAATTATATATTGATCTGTTTTCCGTGAAGATTCCATGATTAATGGAATGTGATTTTGGGTTTATCATGAACCGTGTTTTAAATGACATTGGTTCTTTAACCCAGGTAAAGACAGGATTACATGTTTAACATTGTATTTCGAAACTGTGTTTGTTGATCTCTGCTAAATATATATATTTGTTTGGTGGTGGAGAATTTATTCTCTTGCTTAACACCCTTCTCTAAGACGTACGAGCTCATAGTTTATATATCGGCAGAAATCAATGGTACGGTGTAGATGGTCGATGTGACATGTTTGATTTCCCAAAGTTAAATAATCATTAATATTGATTTTTGGGAAGATTAAAACTAAGTGGAGTTTTAATGAATCTTTAATTATATTGAAAAGTGAATGTGATAGTTAAAATTATCAATTCAAGAAAATGATCGAGAATTGAGTATCACCAGTTTTGCTCCAAGCAATAGTTAAATCTTTAACTAGATTTGAACGTGAAATGGTAATTAATTTTTACCGATAACACCGTGGTGTTAGATATGGAGTATTACTAGTTTTCCTCCATGGGATGAATAGGTTGGGACTGGGAATATAAAATAAATGATTACTTCGGTAAGGTTCGCTAATCCCGACTAGTTTGGAAGACCTTAATTTGGTTTAAATTGTGAAAAGAATATTTGAATAAAATAATATTCTGGATTGGAATGAGGCGTATGATGTGTTGTTATAACACTTGGTTATAAGATACACGAGTTATTCGGAAAGGTCGGGTTTAACCCAATCTGAATAACTGATACGACGAAAAGTCGAAGAGATTGAAGACGGTGTAAGACCGACGATTTTCACATCAAATGGATTGGTTGCTACTGATGCCCATTATTGGAGTAGCTACCTTAAAGGGGCTACAGTGGTAGCCGTCTGGACGTACTTGTTTATTGTATGGATATGCGATGGCCTCTCTCCGGTATTGGACATACGGGACGAGGAATAAGGTGCCCCCGATTTCGTTCAAACCTAGAACGAACATGTAAATGGATGGTGTGTCTGACATTTTATTCCTTTATACTGTATTCGTTGATCTCTGCTAAATATATATCTGTTTGGTGGTGGAGAATTTAGTCTCTTGCTTATCACCCTTCTCGGAGACATACGAGCTCAGAGGTTATATATCGGCAGAAATCAGTGGTACAATATGGAGTGATAGTGTGGCATGCTGAGATGCTGTGATCCAAACTTTTGTTGAAAAAAAATTTTGGTGGATGATGATCAAAGCACAGCTTTAATATAGCATAGCTTTGTGTAGCGTTAATTCGCTAGCCTCACACACCGGTATGGTGGAAAACTGATGGTTAGATCAGTATGCTTTAGAGATGGGGATAGACATCCTATGGGTTGTCATGGATTCGGTCGACTGAGGTTACTGGGTGTGGTTTCTCCACACCAGTAGGGATAGGGCACACCTCCTGATTCCCAGATGGATAGAGTTAGCGGTGTTTTCCAATGCTTGGATGTAAGCCGCGGTAACTTATTTCCTGCATAGTGCGGATGTGCATTACGGTGATTTCGCATGCCTGCGATGTAAACCATTGGGAATTGCAAGCGATAGATCTTTCGGATCAGGAGCCACCAGTATGGAAATCCAAACTTCCAAATATAACATTTTGTTGTTTTCATTGTATACTATATATGGTATCATAGTGGGATGGGGCACTCATGCCGTCTATGATTGATACATTTATACTTGAAGTTGATTTCTTCACTTATGGTAATAATAAAAGATTTGTTTTAAAACGTACCAAGCATATTTGCCTATTATAAGGTAAAACTCTATCCTCCGGCTTGCATTGCATTGTGTTATGGGACCTGACCCTTATAATAGCTTCATTTTTCTTTATTTAGCATTGCGCTGTTTGTTTTAGGCACTGGTATTCTTGGGGGTAAACTCGTTCCGTGTTATACGGCGTGGTCCCTTGATTTACCTTATTTTAAAAGTAAAATTTCAGATAATTGTTTTAGTTCTCACACCAGTCCCATGACTAACCTAGAGTTTATTGTTTTAACCTAAACTCTGGGTGCCCCTATTTTCCACACGAGTAGCTAGTAGTTTTGGTTTTGCAGATTTATTTATACAGGATCCTGGATTTACAGCTGGAGCTATATTCAGAACGCTCTGTATCCGTGTATTTCTTTCGGTTGTATTTGTTATTGTATTTTCTGCTACGCTTTATATTTATACATTTTATTTCCGCTGCTATGTATTTTTAATCTTTGATATTTTTCTGTGTGATGTTTATTCATACTCTGAATATTCTTGTACTATGATGTAATTGTTGTAAATAACAATGAAATGTTCTTCTATTTATGTTCCGGTTTGTCTTGTTCTCAAAGCAGTCCGCCTTCTTGTTCGGTTTAGGCCGGCCGGGAAGCACGGATCGCTACAACGATCCCTTGCCTTGGTTCACAGATGGAAATCCAACTTCCAATATGTGACTTTGCGGTTTTAATTGTAGAGCCTAGTATTGGCGACATGATAGATGGTACCCATGCCGTCTATGATTGATATATTTATATTTGAAATTGTTTTATACACTATGCACTTATAATAATATCAAAATGATTTGCTTTAAACGTACCAAGCATGTTTGGCTATGATAAGGGAATACTCTATCCTCTGGCTTGCGTTGCATTGTGTGATGGGACCTGGGTCTTATAATACCTTCATTTTCCAAAAAGCATTGCGTTGTTTGTTTATGCACTAGTATTCTTGGGAGGAAACCCGTTCCATGTTATGCGGCGTGGTCCCTTGATTTACTTTATTTTTAAAGTAAAGTTTTAAATAACTGTTTTAGTTCTAACACCAGTCCCATGACTGACCCGGATTTTATTGTTTTAACCTAAACTCTGGGTGCCCCTATTTTCCACACGGGCTGCTATTAGTTCGGTTTTGCAGATATTATATTCATAGGATCCTGGTTTACAGCTGAAGCGATATTCGGAAAGCTCTGTATCCGTGTATTTCTTTCAATTGTTTTTTGTATTATTTTTCTGTTGCATTGTAATTTGTAAATCTTTGATGTTTATCAAATGTATATTATTTATTCATAATATGTTATATTCTTGTACTCTGATGTAAATTGTTGTAATAAACAATGAAACGTTCTTTTGTTTGTGTTCTGATTTGTCCTGTTCTCAACTCAATCTGGGCTTTCCCGTAAGTGCGAGTTTGGATCGTTTCATTATCCTTCTATTCTTAACATTCTTTCTTTCTTATCTCACCCTCTAATTTCTTTCAATATACTATCTAGTGGTCTCGATACTTGGGTTCTGCCATGTGATACAAAATTCATGTATTATTGTCAGAATTCGGGCGTCGAATTCCTGCAGGTCGTTATAGTGGTATCAGAGCTATTGGTTTTGTAATAACCTTGGCTCTGTGTTATAACTCGATAGAGATTGGGTTAGTAATACCCTAGATTGAGTTTGAATAGATATATTGATAAAGCGTATTTGAAAATTTTATATACAAATGTTTTGTATTAAGTTGTTTGATCGGTTCAAATGTTGAGAAGCATTGAACTAACAATGGACACAATATTGTTTTATAAATTTTTGCGTTGACATCGAATCAATTGACCCGTATCTCCTATCGAGGTTACCAAATAATGCCAATATCACCTTGTGTGATGAAGTCACTGTTGAAGAAGTCAAGAATGCTATGTTTTCCCTCAACAGTAATTCTTCATGCGGTCCGGATGGGTTTAATGCCTTTTTTTTATCAAAAATGTTGGTCTTACATCCATCTCACAGTTTGCAATGCTATTATGCACTTCTTCAAGACTGCGTGTATGAATTCTTCCTTTAACAACACAAATATCGCTCTCGTCCCGAAGTCTAATAATGCTTCATCCTTCTCTGACTACCATCCGATATCATGCTGTAATACAATCTACAAATGCCTCTCCAAAATTTTTGCTTCAAGACTGAAGGCGGTGATGTCTCCGCTCATATCAGCCAATCAAGCGACGTTTCTACCGGGGAGAAGTATTCTTGATAATGTGCTCTTATCGCATGAGCTTCTGAATGGACACACTAGCAGTAACATCTCTCCCCGCGCTATGTTTAAGTTGGATATCATGAAAGCCTTTGACCCTCTCCATTGGGATTCCATCATTCGGGTCTTGAGCTACATGAATTTTCCGCAATCTTTTGTAACATGGATATACGCCTGCATATCGACGCCTATGTTCTCAATTCTGCTAAACGGGGGGCCAGTTGGTCATTTTGCTAGCAAGAGAGGTATCTGACAGGGAGATCCTCTCTCTGCTTACCTATTCATCCTCACAATGGAAATGATAACTCGCATGATTAACCAACAAATCGATACAGGGTTATTTAAGCTCCATCCCAAATGTGTTGAACCAAGGATTTCATCTCTCATGTTCGCTGATGATCTCGCGATCTTCTGCACTCCGGATATGGGAACTATTGATAGCATATTCGATACCTTACATCGGTTCTATGAAATGACAGGCCTACGGGTAAACCTCTCGAAATCCGCACTGAAGACTGCTGGTCTATGCAACCTACAACTGAACGCAATCTACGCCAAAATTGGACTTGATAGCTCAACTGACACCATATCGTACCTTGGTCTTCCTCTAACAACTGCCAAAATAACCACTAATCAATGCATGCCACTTTTCTCTAGGATAACTGCAAGACTGAAGTACTGGACCACGAGGACGCTGAGCCAAGCTGGCCGGCTAACTATGATCAAATCAGTGGCTTTCTCCATGCAGGTCTATTGGGCGAGAACCTTTATCTTGCCCGCTAACCTCGTAAATATGATAAGATCGGCAATCATGCGGTACTTATGGACTGGCAAAATAGACGGCAAGTATCTCGCTCTAATCGCCTTTAAAAAAACTGAAAATCCAATAAGTAGTGGGGGGCTTGGTATTGTAAACGTGACTAACTGGAACAAGGCTGCTTTTATAAAACACATCGACACTTTTCTGAAACAGGATGCAAGTGTTTGGGTAAAATGGTCGAAAGCACATGTCATTAAGGGACGGAATTTTTGGTCCATGGCATAGCCGCAAAAGATTTCGTGGACATGGAGAAGCCTCTTCAAGCTCCGTACGACAGTTCTTCCTCTGTTCTGGTATAAAGTTAATCAAACCGCCAACGTTAGCCTCTGGAATGACCCATGGATCTCGATTGGAACTATACTGAATAAAGTATTAACCGATCTAGAAATCGATGTCAGCGACATTAGCAGAAATGCGCTGGTAAGCCACTATATAACGGAAGAGACAATTGTTCTTCCTACTACGTCGGTGCCACATTTAAACCAATTAAGGAGTGTAGCGCACAACTTAAAATTGGGTGGAGTAGCTGATTGCGTTACACAGTGGGTGAAGAGGGTAAACAGTTCAGCATTAAGGGGATTTACTCAAAACTAATGTGCCATAACAGCTTGCCAGAGTGTGGATGGCACAAGAAAATTTGGAATGTTGATAACGCCGCTAAGGAGAACCTCCTACTTTGGAAAATAATTAGCAAAGCAACTCTAACCAAAGACAAGCTGATATCACATGGCATGTTGATAGACCCTACGTGCTTGTTATGTTCTGAGAAAGCTGAGAGTACAAGCCACCTTTTTTTCGAATGTAATATGACATACAACATTTGGTTTCAACTGATGAAGGCCATCTCCCGACGAGGAACCAGTCATGATAGCGGCATTGAGTGGAGGAACTTGAAGAAACAGACAAGCAGGAGTAGTAACAAGGGTTGACTCATATGTTATGTGCTAAAGAAGTTCCTTACCACAATCTGGCGTTAAAGAAACTGCCGAGTTTTCCGTCCATCTGAGGCTAAGACCGATGATCAACTGGGTAGAAGTGTAAAGTGCGAGGTCAGGAACGGACTGAAACACTTGAGCTTTACCTTTGATCCAGGGATTTCGCGGCGTCTGCTTTAAGCTTTAATCAAAAAACTAGTAGCTTGTTGTGTTTTCTTTGTTTCCTTTGTTGTAGTGTACCGAGTTCCTACGTTTTCTTGTGTGTGTTGTACTCCCCCCTCTTCCCAGGTACATTAATAAAGTGGTAGGGGTCCACTCAACCCCATTGGCCTTGCCAAAAAAAAATTTATTGTTTTATGAATAGGGTAGATGAAATAATTTTGCCCAAATTATATTTATGTACAGAAAAGAAATAATGTTATTATATTAGTGAGGTATTGAGGTGGGTTATTGATTTGAATGATATTCAAATTTGGATTAAAAATTTCAAAGGAAATCTAACTTGGCTAAGTGAAACTAAATTAAGAATAATACATTAAAGCTAATTAATATTAATTTGGAAATTAATTTGATAATTGATTTCTAATCAATCAAATGTTAATTGATTGATATTTAAACATGTTAGAAATGTAATATTAAATCAAATGTAAAATTCGATTGATTTGATTGAGCTAGTTGTGCATTGGTTGTCGATTGTTATTGATTGGGTGTTAGATTGGCTGAATACAAATTCATCAACAGTTTAATAATAAAGTTGAATGAATTGGAAACTAAATTCTAGAATTATAAATTCGAAGGAAACCATATGAATTGGAACTGGATAATTCGACCCAGTGTTTGGATACGAATGATGTCATGTTTTTATTGTGGGAATTTACTTAGTTATTCTAGTTAATAAATGAAATAGTATTTAAAATTTCATGTGTTGGTTACTTATATGTTGAACTGAGTAAGTACATGTGCCAGAAGGCTAGAGAATTGGGTTTGGTTGAGTAGATTGCATGTAAATTGAACAAGCATGCTCAATACCGTTCGTAAAAGGTACGCCTACGTGAAAATATAAAATTTTGGATTGTGGATTTTTTTCCGACCGTGTGGGTCGATGTATATATATTATTTGTTCTTGCGATATCGTAGAAGTCCCTCCATATAGGGGAGACCCGGCCGAATTTTTCTAGAAAATTATTGAGTTAGAAAATTTTCGATATTTTTGAAAATTTTATTTTACCGTAATGAATTGGTTTTCGATTTAATATAAATTGGATTTTAGAATAGTAAATGGGTTCCTACCTTAGTAATTTCGGGGACGAAATTCTTTTAAGGGGGGAAGAATGTAATGTCCCGAATTTTTGGTAGTCAAATATTTAATTTATTTTATTATTTTAAATATTATATTTGTGATATTAATGGATTTTAAATATTTATTTCGTTATTAAAAAAGAAGTTTGAACGTTATATAATTGTATAATTGAAAATCGAGCTCGAAATGGCGCGGTAGTTCGTAATATGGAGTTCTGAACTTTAATTGAATATACAGAATCCTTTTTATGTCGGATTTCTGTGGAATGAGAAATATTTGGATCTTGTCGATTGTAATTTTCATTTGAAAGAGAAAAAAAATCATATTTCGTGTTATAATTTGTTAGTTATGTCCAATACAAATTTTAAAATAGTCGCTTTGGAAATCGTTATTAAAATATAACGTTTATTAATAAATTTAAAAGGGTTTTAATTTAAATTGGGCACCGTTTTAACTGGAATTGATGATACTAAATTGTATAACTTATATTTGAAGTTGTTTATATTATTCTATTTGGATACTTATGATAATATAATTTATTTTTATTAATCGAATTATTTGGTAATTTATATATTTTTATTTGATATTTTATAAGATTAGAAACAGCTATTTTTCTAACGACCTCCGTTTTCAACGAAACGAATTTTATTGGAATGTGTATCGCTAGTTTTTGTTAGACTTCCAGTTTGGAGCCAATTCCATAAGCGAAATTTAAACGTGAACCTTGAATATATGGGAATTTAAAATAACAATGTTGTACAAACAAAGTCGGAATTTAACGAAATTAATTCCATTTGATCTGCAACGTCAAGACATAGCAATATATTTATTTCCGGTATTTTTGAGGTTCGTGCGTGATCATACAAAATTTTAAACGTCAATATGTGACGCTATTTTCTTTCTTGTAATGTCAAACAAATTACATGTGACGACAAGGAATTTCGCTCGATCTGAATCAGTCGCTAAACCGACCAAGACCGTTCGAAACGCCCGATCGTGTTGAGAACACGACAAATCAGAACCCAAACCGAAGAACATTTCATTGTTAATTACAACAATTCCATCAGAATACAAGAATATACAGAGTATAAATGAATATTATACATTACAAAATATCAGAGATTACAATAAATTATATAGCAGTGGAAAATAATACAAAATACAACTAGAAGGAGATATACAGATACAAAGCTTTCCGGATATCGTTCCAGCTGTACATCAGGATCCTGTGAATATAAATCTGCAAAACCAAAACTACTAGCTGCCCGTGTCAAAATAAGGGCACCAAGAGTTTAGGTTAAAACAGTAAACTCCAGGTCAGCCATGGGACTGGTGTGAGAACTAAAACAGTTATTAATCTTTATTTTAAAGTTAGATAAATCGACGGACCACGCCGTATAACATGGAATGGGTTTCCTCCCAAGAATACCAGTGCATAAAACAAACAGCACAATGCTAAATAAAGAAAAATGAAGCTATTATAAGACCCAGGCCCCATCACACAATGCAACGCAAGCCGGAGGATAGGGTTTTTACCTTATAATAGCCAAGAATGCTTGATACATTGAAAACAAATCGTTTTGATAGTACTATAAGTGTATAGTGTCAAAAACAACTTCAAATCATAAGTATCAATCATAGATGGCATAAGCGCCCCATCCCACTATGTCGCCATACTAGGCTCTACAAATAAAACCGCAAAAACACGTATTGGAAGCTGGATTTCCATCTGTGAACTGAGGCAAAAGATAGTCCTCAACCGATTCGAGACGCTCTAGCCCGTGTCTCAGGAATAGAACGCATCGCCCCTTGGAGCGACAGGGCCGGTCCACCGATGTGGATTAGACGAAATCCTGAACACTGCGTTTCCCCGCCCTTTGGGGCGTACGTGAGCCAACTAAATGACTCCATCGGTTCGAGAACGACCGATATATCCGAGGCGCCTCCAATTCCAACAACCACATGAGTCAAACTCGTCAGCCAGTTCAAGCACTGACGCCACTCCTAGCTAGAAGAAAACGCATGTCCTCCCTGAGGTCCGTCTCCTGTTTTTGGTTCACACCGGGGTTTGAGGCTCGCGAATTCACGCTACACAAAGCTACGCCACAAAGTTCGTGCTTTGATCATCAACCAAAAGACTCGGCTTTTTAACAGAAGCCTTGATCATATTGCCACTTAGGCATGCCACACAGGCAATTCACTCCATGCGTTTGATATCCACCAATATATAACCCCTGAGCTCGTACGTCTCAGAGAAGGGCGTTAAGAAAGAGAATAAATTCTCTGCCGCCAAACAGATATATATTTAATAGAAATCAATCACACAGACTAAAATCCAATGTCAGACACACAGTCCATTTACAAGTTCGTTCTGGGTCTGAACGAAACCGGAGGCACCTAGTACCCCGCATATCCATCGATCTCCAAGTACGTCTGGACGATCACTAACTGTTTCCATCTTCTTGGGTGTACATCCCAATCAAGATCATCAGTAACCACCCAAAACGACGTGAATACCTCCGGTCTTTGACCACCGTCTCCATCTTCGACTTATCGTTGTATCAGTTATTCAGAATGGGATAAACCCGGTCTTTCCGAATAACTCGCGTATATAATAAACAAGTGTTACACAAACACAACATACGCCTCATTCCAATTCATCAGTCACTAACCGTAAATTAATCAAGAGAATAATTCCCCTAATATTAACCCCGAAGGCCGAAACCAACATCAGATCAATATCCAGAAAACCATTCTGCTTAGCTAACTGGCAGTTAGTTTCTAAATTTCACATTCTTGGAGAAAGGTTCCTATTAATTTTATCAAAGATAAATCCTTTAAATTTATTCTTTAATCTTCCTTTGAATATCGATTCAACTAGTCGGGATTAGCGAACCACACCGAAGTAATCATTTATTTTATTTCCCAATCCCAACCTATTCATCCCATGAAGTAAAACTGGTAATACTTCATATCTAACACCATGGTGCTATCGGTAAATTCAATTACCATTTCACGTTCAAATCTAATTAAAGATTTAACTATCGCCTGGAGCAAAACTGGGGATACTCCATTCTCACTCTTTTCAATCTAATTAAAGATTCATTAAAACTCCACTTAGTTTTAATCTTTAACTGGGTTAAAGAATCAGTGTCATTTAAAACACAGTTCACGATAAACCCAAAAATCACATCACATTCCAATCAGTCCCTAACCGTAAATTAGCAAGTGAGCAATTCCCTAAGTATTGACCCCGAAGGCCGAAACCAACATCAGATCAATACCCCAGGAACCATTCAACTTAACTAATTTCCAGTTAGTTTCTGATTTTCTTAACTCCTTTTGGGTCTAAGAATAGTATTATTGAAGATACCTCTCACGACAACCCAAAATCACATTCTGTTAATTATCGGGTCAAAGAGCAAGTGTTATTTAAAACACTGTTCACGATAAATCCAAAAATCTATACCAATTCAATTCCAATTAAATATCATTTAATTGGTACACTTCATGAAATCTAAATAAAAAGATTTTATCTTTTTCTCAACTGGGCTTAAGAATACGTTAGTGAAGACACCATTCACGACAAACCCAAATCACATTTGATATTAATTACAAGGCTCTAAATAGAAAATTTATCGGCTTATATTCAATATCAAATTCCACAACCAACAAATATCATATTGGAAATAACGATATAAATATATCTTTCAAATTTCCCTAACAATATCTGTATAATCACGAAATCCAACATCGAAATATTCCAAAGAAAATTTCGATTCAAATCCATTTCCACTTTATATATTGGAAATTCTGGTTATTTTCAAAACCATTTCAAATCTACTTTATTTATTTTAGAAATAAATAGAATTATAATTCTAGTTCAAAACTAGTTCATTTCGATAAAAATCTATTTTTATCTTTTCTAATATGGAGTTTTTCATCCCAATTCATCACAAATCATTTCTTATGATTTTACACAAATTATCACTATTTTCAATAATTTTATCAAGGCCCGTACAGTCGATTTCCTTCTACGGCCATCGAACTGCACTTACAATGACCTTTTCCAAATTTAATTTGGACATAATTCCAAATCCATCCGTTAGATTTCAAATATCTAATATTCGTTAGAAAGCTCTTTTCGATACGAACCCAACGGTTCCGGTTTTAGGAGAATCCGACGGTCGGATCTCACGCAATGTCCATTCGAAGTCAGTGGTCGAAATTAACGAACGGCCACGGCGCGGCGCGTTCTATTCAGGCCATTCTATATATATATAATATATATATTATATATTTCGTCGATTTCCTTTTTAAAATGTATTTCATAAATTGTTTTAAATTCGTTTCCAAAACGATTTCAACTTCTTTTTCAAATTCAAATCAAAATTGAATTTTTCCTTATAAATTCGTTTTAAATTCATTTCAAATTGATTTCAATTCAAATCGATTTTCAGTTCAATTTCAATACGTTTTAAATTCAATTCAAAATGATTTCAATTCTATTTCAATCTAATTCGAATTTGAATTCACTTTAATATTCATTTCAATTTGAATAAAATCGATATAAATATCGGTCACGTCAAAATGGCGTCAATCTAATCAACACGGCTTCATATATTTCTATTTTCAAATATTCTATTTCAAATATTTCTTTTTCAAATATTTCTATTTTCAAATATTTCTATTCAAATATTCTATTTCAAATATTCTATTTCAAAACTGGAATGAGGCCCAATCAATTACCATATAATATTAATTATACGATTTTCTACAACACATGTATAAAATAACAACGATGAACAATCAACAATCATCCAGAGTGCGTTCTACACTGTATAAGCATCAAATATAAATATTTAACGCTCATAACAGTCTGTCAATCAATCGATCGACATATAACTAATTATTGGGATTAGTGTATGTCATATATCATCCCAATACCCGTGTGGGGTTTCAAACAATCGAACACAAATTTTATTTGTGCAGTTGGGCGATGTGTAAAATTTATCGTCCCAATCAATATCAGTCAAATGTGTGTATATAAACAAATCGTCCGATTTGTTTATATTTATTTCATTTTAAATACACGTTAAAAATTCTATTTTCAACTATAAAATATTTTTAACTATATAAATATTTCATTTCATTTCACATCACATCACACAATCTACTACACATCAAAATCAAACAAACAAGCATACAAGCCGTCCATGTCTGTGGACGACGGGTGTCGGGTGCTGCTAAGCACCGTTTGCATCCTAGTATATAATTTAACTAGAAAAACAAGATTTAAAGTGAGAAGTTCTCACTGAGGGATCCACTCCGCCGTGTTTTGCTGGTTAACCGCTGAACCGTCTGGATTGGTTTGGACTTCCAATGCAGTTCTTTTCACGCTGAACAAATAAAAATTATATTTTTATTGCTTCATTCAATAAATAAAAATCATATTTTTACTTCTACTTCATATATTTTTACAATGCTTATTTTTATATAAAAAATATATTTTGCTTACAATAAAAATCAATTCTTTTCTACTCTACTTATATAAAGATAATATTTTTAGATTCTCTGTTATATAGAAATTCTATTTTCAATACACTACTTATATAAAAATAGTATTTTTATGTCTTTTATTATATAAAGATCATATTTTTGTTTCACTACATATATAAAAATTATATGTTTATGTCTCTATATATATAAGGATTATATTTTTAACCTTTCTATATAATAAAAATTATATTTTTAACCTTTCTATATAATAAAAATTATATTTTTCACCTTTCTATATACGAATAATCAGATTTTAAAATGCTACTTTATTTTAAAACTGAAAATTAAAATTGAATAATAACCACTCACTGTCTTCTCTAGAGGGGTGGCTCACGTCCGCGGTGGAGGCGAGGTCCTCCAGCAGGCAGCGAGTGTCGTTGCTTCTCCGACGTCGATCCTTGGGGTGCTTCGGTTTGGGGTTTTCGTGCGTCGCAGAAGGAAGAAGAAGGAAGAGAGGGGCGGAGTCGGATTGGCTCAGAGGAGGAGAGGGGGTAGGCGGCAGACCGGAGGAGGGGAAGAAGGTGAGTGACAGGGGCGACAGGTATCAGATGATCTGCCCTTCGATTGGATTGTGCAGGAGAGGAGAGCAAGGGGCACGGTCTCCGACATCGAAGACGAAGGGCTCCGGCTACAGCGTCGCTGTAATGACCCGCGTTCTACGCATCGGAGGATCGTAGAATATTTATTTCTTTCCCATGTGAAGTCGTATGGTCATGTAACTTTGGGAAACATCTATTGGAGTCATTTTCCATGTTCGTGATTTTTGTCGATTTTTAAATGACCATTTTGCCCCTAGTTGGTACTGTTTTGGCCATAACTTTTGATTGGAAAGGAATTTTGACCTGAAACTACTTCCATTAGATTCGTTTGATGGTTTATCTTTCCGTAGAGTGGTCATAATAGCCAAACGGACTTACCATTTGGGAGATATGGCTAAAACAAGGTTTGGAGGTTGAAAAACTGCTTAACCGGGCCAAATCGGGTGATTAGCGAGTAGGCCCATAACCAATTTCGAGATTAGGGTTATGGGAGGGCTGAAATGAGATGGAGAATCATTCCATTTCAGTTTTCTAGCCTCCACTTATCACCAAGGATCCCTAAAAATGGCGTCCAACCTCTAAATCACCTCCAAATCACCTTTAGGTTAAGGATTTGGCTTAGCAACCCCTAATCGAGGAAGATCTTCACCAAAGCAACAAAGGAGATGCTGTTTGGCATTGAGATTCAAATCAAATCAGAGAATTATTTCAGATCTTAGTTTATTTTGTGGCTAAGGTGAGTGATTTGCATAGTTTTGCACTAATTATGGCTAATTAGGGTTGATTAGTGTTAATTAGCGAATTTAAACATGATAAAATTTTGGAAAAATGTTTATAAAATTCGGAATGATGTTTTAGACCTCTGATATGAATTTGGGTTAATTTGGTTAAGATTTGCTAATCCTATCATTAGTTTCACCTAAACATGCTTAAGGGGAAATATGGGATTTTGGGTATGTTTGATCCATTTTTACCTATCATATTGATGTTTTGATGTTTGTGGTTGATTATGCATGTTGCTATGACTGTATGAAATGCTTTGTGACTGTTTAGAATAGTTGGAATGGTCGAAAACGCCGTCGAGGGGCGTAAATAGCTCGCTGGACAAGGTGTAGAGATTCAGATCGGATAGGGGATTGAGGGACGATCGGATCGCCCAATGGGACCGTGGGACATCACCACGAGTCGAGTCATCTCCTCCGAACCAAACCACCTGCGCAAGGCCCACGAGACGAATCGATGCAGCGCCATGCCCAAACTGAAGTACTCCGATCCGGATCGCGAATAAGCATTACGACCCGATCCGCCCCTATCTTCCACGATCCGTTCCAGCCTGGGTGTCACGATCCGCCTGAAGGAACACGTCAAGATCTCAACAAGGTGGCACGACCCGAACCAATGGGTATTCACGATCCGACCCGATCTGAAGAGCACGACCCGATCCAGTGGGAGGAGCACGAGTTGTAACACCCCACGCCCGCCATGGTCACTCTCTAAGGCAATGCCATAGCATCGGTGGAGTATTTTAGTGAATATAGAACAGAAAAATTACAACAAGAAAGATATAAATAGTACTTGAAATTTAAAACATCATCTCGTAACAGCGGAAATAAACATGTCTGGTTACATCATAAAACCACAATAAAAGTCAAGTACAATATCCATCAAAATAAAGAAGTACATAATCCCACTCTCTCATACAATAGCCAGGACAAAAGAAAAGATAACTGGGTAACTGGAGCTTTACATCTACCCAAGCTCCTAAAGACTGGAACAACAATCCGATCAAGCTCCACTACTGCTAGGATCCACCGTAGGACCTGAGGGTTGGGAAAAAGATAAAAACAACGGGGTCAGACATAAGTCTGAGCGAGTCCTATAACTTTAACAATACAAATATTAAAGTAACCAGAGAAGACATAAACTTGACCCACGATAATGTCTGGGGATGAATGGCTACACTAAGCAGCTTGGTTTACTTAGGATAAACTAAGATAACTGTAAAGACACGAGGTTAGACCCTTTTGATGACAGAAGTCTGCCCGGAACCGACCGGCATATCCAGCAGTCATAAAAGATGGTCTAATGTGAGAGGTCTTTATGAGGTCATGATCTTAATTAATTAATTAAGAAACACTTAACCATATTAGCATGTAGAGGGACATGAGGGGTTAAGTGGGTGCCTTGGGTGGCATGTGGAAATCTAGTGGGTTGCCTTGGGTGGCAATAGAAAATACGATTAGAATACTTAACCAAGTGGAAACATGTAATTAAACATGATTAAAGGGTTAAGTGGGATACACTAGATAAGTGACAAGCTTAGGTGGGTAGCTTGTGGGGGCCCATTTCAACCAATATCCCAAACGTATCTTTGTGGGCTCGACTCTAGTCGGGTGACGGGACACGCATATTGGGTTTGACTATAAGAGGCCAAAACGGGTTAGTGGTGGCAACGCAAGTCCAACGGGTTTCATATGCGTGTGTGGGCCCGGGCTGGTAGATAAGCCGTTGTTGCATCGTGTAGATATAAAGCCGTGCACCGTTGATATTATCAGGTGGCCACTTTGGAGGAATGATACACCCCATTGTGGGACCAGCACGGGTATCTACGGTAGGGAGCCGATCGCTTGGGAGTAGTGGGTACACCTAGTGGAGATAGGGGAAGACGGCACCTATGTAGTGGGCTAGGGGTACACGAAACTACTGGGGAAATTTTCTAAGTCCTTGGGAGGGATCAACCTTTAAGTAGGAATGACTGGTGTGGTGCAGTTAGTAATTATCCTTGGGTGGGTAGATGCGTCTTTACAGTTATCTTAGTTTATCCTAAGTATACCAAGCTGCTTAGTGTAGCCATTCATCCCCAGACATTACCGTGGGTCAAGTTTATGTCTTCTCTGGTTACTTTAATAATTGTATTGTTAAAGTTATAGGACTCGCTCAGACTTATGTCTGACCCCGTTGTTTTTATCTTTTTCCCAACCCTTAGGTCCTACGGTGGATCCTAGCAGTAGTGGAGCTTGATCGGATTGCTGTTCCAGTCTTTAGGAGCTTGGGTAGATGTAAAGCTCCAGTTACCCAGTTATCTTTTCTTTTGTCCTGGCTATTGTATGAGAGAGTGGGATTATGTACTTCTTTATTTTGCTGGATATTGTACTTGACTTTTATTGTGGTTTTATGATGTAACCAGACATGTTTATTTCCGCTGTTACGAGATGATGTTTTAAATTTCAAGTACTATTTATATCTGTCTTGTTGTAATTTTTCTGTTCTATATTCACTAAAATACTCCACCGATGCTATGGCGTTCCCTTAGAGAGTGACCATGGCGGGCGTGGGGTGTTACACGTGGTATCAGAGCAAAGGTTACCGGAACAGATAATTTTTTTAGAAAAACTATTTTTCTAAAAACATTTTTGGAAGAGATATTTTCAAAAACATGTCCTTAAAAAGAAAAGTTTTTGAAAGAAAAGCATAATCCCCAATAGCCATATCTATATCCTTCGAATTCTCCGTTTTGAATCTTTCCTTTTTCGTTTCAGCATGGCTGAGGATCTTAACTTTCCGGAGGGTGTGACGGTACCAGTATGGTATAGGAGATTGATGGAGGCTAGGGCCACCACTGCGGGTCCAGCAAATATCCCTCCACCAACCGTAGCACCCGATCTTCCTCCTCCCCCTCCTCCTCGCACGGATACTTTTGCTAAGACTTGCAAGGAATTTAAAGCTATGGGAGGGAAACCTTTTCAAGGATCTGAAACTTTTGTGGAGGCTAGAGATTGGCTTAAGGAGGTGGAAGAGTTGATAGATATCTTTGAGATGGAAGAAGGAAAGAAAGTCAAGTTGGCTGCTTGGTTAATGAAGGGAGAGGCCTCATTCTGGTGGGAGGTCACTAATGGAGAACGCCCCGTTGACTCTTGGGCGGATTTTAGGCAAAGATTTGTGGTAAAGTTTCTCTCAAGGGCGGAGGAAAACTTGTATATGGAAAGATTCTTGACTCTAAAGCAAGGAAATCTCTCAGTGAAGGAATATGTCAACAAGTTTAATCAATTGGCAAGGTTTGGCCTAGATATGGTGAATACACCGGAGAAGAAGGCTTTGAGGTTCGTCAAAGGCTTGAATGAACCGATGCATGGGTTGGCTATGACTCATATCCCTATGGGGGCCACCTTTGAGAAGTTAGTTGACATGGCACTCATGCATGAAGAAGAGAAGGGTGCCAATGCTAATAAGGCACCCGAGAAGAAGGGAGATCAAAAGAGACCTCAGCAACAACAACAAAACAAAGGTGGGAAAGGCAACGGTGGCAAGGGCAAGAAGAAGAAGTGTTTCAATTGTGGGACACCTGGCCACCTAAGCAAGGATTGTCGCAAGAAGAAGAAGACCGGCTGCTTCCACTGTGGCGAAGCAGGGCATCTAGTGAAAGACTGTCCTAAGAAAGGGCAAAGGACAGGGTCTACCTCAGGAGGATAGGTGCAAGCTCTTATGGCACCAGGTCAGGCTAGGGGGCAAGTACAGGCTCTCGCGGTTCCACCAATTCAGGAGAGAGGTAGAACTATTTCCGTTGAAAGTCTGGTTTTACTATTTGATCATCCTGTCCGTACATTGTTTGATTCAGGCGCATCACATTCGTTTATCTCATCATCATTAGTTGAGTCACTGCACTTAGACACCAGTCTGGTAGATGATCCCTTGGTTGTTTCAAACCCAATTGGGGGCTCCACTTATTTGTCCATGATATGTTTGGGTTTGAAGATTTCTATACTTAGCATTGAGTTTAGATATGATGCTTTTGTGTTGGGCTTCACGGGCTATGGGTTGATTTTGGGCATGGACTGGTTATCCAGTAATGGTGCCGTTCTTGATTGCGAAAGGAGAGTTGTTAGGCTCATGACCCGCTTGGGTAACACTCTCGAGATTTCTTGTAATCCCATGGACTCTGTTATGCTAAGTTATCTTGAATCGCTTGACGCTTCGGTCAAGAGTTTGCAATCTGTTAGAGTGGTCCGGGAATATCCGGATGTGTTTGAGGAGGTGAAGGGCTTACCTCCGAAGCGGGAGATTGACTTCCGAATATATCTGGTGGATAATGCTAAACCTGTTTCCTTACCAGTGCGCCACATGGCTCCTCGTGAGAGGAGGGAACTCCATAAGCAAGTAGGGGAGTTGCTTGAGAAGGGGTTCATAAGACGAAGTATATCGGAGTGGGGTGCTCCAGTAGTATTTGCTACGAAGGCGGATGGGTCCCTCATACTTTGTGTAGATTATAGAGAACTCAACAAGCTCACAAAGAAGAATAGACACCCATTGCCGAGGATTGATGATCTTTTCGATCAGTTGGTTGGCGCCTCAGTATTTTCTCAGTTGGACTTAGCCACGGGGTTTCATCAATTGAGGGTGGCTGAGGATAGCATAGACAAGACTGCCTTTAGAACTCCGGATGGTTTCTATGAGTGGCTGGTGATGCCATTTGGGTTGACGAACGCCCCTGCATACTTTGTTGATTTGATGAGTAGGGTGTTCAGGGAGTTCCTTAATAAATTCGTAGTGGTCTTTGTGGATGATATCTTAGTATTTTCTAAGAGTGAAGAAGAGCATGCCCTACATCTTGGGGAGGTATTGAAGACTCTTCGAGCATATAGCCTTAAGGCTAAATTCTCTAAATGTCACTTCTGGAGGAAGGAGGTGCGGTTCTTGGGGCACGTGGTCTCCAAGGACAGGATAGCTGTGGATCCCGCGAAGGTAGTATCAATTCAGGATTGGAAGGTTCCAAAGAATGCTACCGAAGTAAGAAGTTTCTTGGGGTTGGCGGGTTACTATAGGAAGTTTATCAAAGACTTCGTGAAGATATCAGCCCCATTAACCCGCTTAACGAAGAAGAATCTTGTTTTCGCATGGGACGTAGATTGTGATGATGCGTTCCGACGGTTAAAGAGAGCTTTAACCACTGCTCCAGTTTTAGTGTTGCCAGATGGGAGTAAGCCATTTATTGTTTATACCGATGCTTGTGGGATAGGACTAGGCGCAGTCTTAATGCAAGAGGGAAGGGTGATAGCCTATGGTGGAAGGCAGTTGAGGGCACATGAGAAAAATTACCCTACCCATGATTTAGAGTTGGCCGCTATTGTTTTTGCGCTTAAGATTTGGCGCCATTATCTTCTTGGCGAGAGATTCGAATTGTTCACTGACCACAAATCATTGAAGTACTTGTTTTCTCAGAAGGATTTGAATTTGAGACAGCAAAGGTGGATGGAGTTCTTAGCATCCTATGATTTCGAGATAGCGTATACCCCTGGCAAGGGTAACGTGGTGGCGGACGCCTTGAGCAGAAAGAGGTTGTCCTTGAGTCCATTGTTCGTGGAACAACGAAGCTTGGAATTTATCTCGATGTTTGATTTCAGACCTTCCGTTGATTATGTACCCGGTTTGCTAGCTTCCTTGGAAGTTAGACCTACTCTTTTGGGGCGGATTGGAGAAGCACAGAGGGACGACCCACAGTTGGTTGAGTTGGTGGAGAAGCTCATAAGGGGGGAGTCGTCCAGCCATTTGAGTAGGTACACCCTAGACGATAGGGGGTGCTTGCGTAGAGACGGTAGACTTTGTGTACCGCAAGGCGAGGGTTTGAGGAAGGTTATTCTTGATGATGCACACCGTTCTAGGATGACCATTCATCCCGGTGGGGACAAGATGTACCAAGACATGAAGAGGGTTTTCTTCTGGGCCAGTATGAAGAAAGATGTGGCCGAGTATGTCGCTCGATGCTTGGTGTGTCAACAAGTGAAGGCGGAGCAAAAGAAACCAGGTGGGATGCTTCACCCATTGGAAGTTCCGCAATGGAAGTGGGATAGTGTCTCGATGGATTTTATTGACGGGTTACCCAGATCGAGAAAGGGTAATACGGGAATTTGGGTGGTGGTAGAAAGACTTACTAAGAGCGCCCATTTCATACCTGTGAAGAGCAAGAGGACTGCTCCATGGCTAGCTTCTGTATATCTTCGAGAGATAGTTCGATTGCATGGGGTACCCTCTAGCATAGTGAGTGATCGAGATCCTATCTTCACTAGCGAGTTCTGGAGAAGTTTGCAAGAAGTAGTGGGGACTCAATTGTGTCTGAGCACCGCATATCATCCTCAGACGGACGGCCAGACTGAGAGGGTGAATCGTGTTCTAGAAGACCTTTTGAGGCTTTGTATCTTAGATTTTGGAAGTACATGGGAAGAGCATCTTCCATTGGTGGAGTTCGCATATAATAACAGCTTTCAGTCCAGTATTGGTATGGCTCCTTTCGAAGCTCTTTATGGAAGGCCTTGTCGATCACCTGCATGTTGGTGGGAATCTACGGATAAGATCTTGCTTGGGCCTGATATGATTAGGGAGACTTCGGAGAAGATTGACTTGATTCGAAGAAGGATGAAAGCAGCGCAGGATAGGCAAAAATCTTATGCGGACAAGAGAAGGACGGATCTTGAGTTTGAAGTTGGGGACATGGTTTTCGTCAAAGTATCTCCGTTGAGAAATGTTGTTCACTTTGGGTCCGTTGGGAAGTTAGCACCGAGGTTTGTTGGGCCGTTTCCTATTAAGGAAAGGATTGGACGGATGGCATATAGGGTGGAGTTGCCCGACAGACTTAGTGGTGTTCATGATGTATTCCATGTATCACACCTGAGGAAGTGCTTACATGAGACCGCAGAGGTGGTAGAGCCGAGCTTGCTTAGAGATGTGGAAGTAGAGCGTGATGCGACTATTCGACGAGCTCCTACTCGCATCCTTGGGTCAGAGACTAGGAAATTGAGGAATCGAGAGGTTCAACTAGTCAAAGTGCAATGGGGAGAAGATGAGAGCAACGCAACTTGGGAGACGGAAGCGAAGATGCGTTCATTGTACCCATTTCTTTTTTAGGGTATGTCTTTACTTTCTCCTCTATCGTCGTCTAGTACTTATCTTATCTTTAGTATAGCCTCTCGTTAGTACTAATTGACCTTTAGATAGGGTAAACCTATGGTTGAAACATGTGTTTGAGACATGTTATGGTTGATGGATGCAAGTGGATGCAAGTGTTTGCTAGTGCTTGCTCGTGGATGCATATACACACACTCTAGGCACTAGATCGGCTTTGTCACTTCATATTGCATATTGCATAAAATTGTGTGTAGGAAGCTATATTTATGGATGTATAATGATTGTGTTATCATATGGATGATGCATTTTGGTGAATGATTGTGCACTCATGTAGATATTGTATGTGTCGATAGGGTTCTCTCGCATACATAATGGATGCATGGCACTATCATGGTTTGCATATGTTCATACATTAGATAGGGAACATATACACACACTTTTTGCATATGCTCATACATCATTAGAAATTGTTTTAAGGACAATGGATGCCAGTGTTTGATGGATTGAGTAGATGGTTGTTTGGATGGTAGGATATGCATTCTCCTTAGATTAGAGATTTCGGGGACGAAATCCTTTAAGGAGGGGAGAATGTAACACCCCGAATTTTAGTTAATACTAAAATTCACTAATTACAGGATAAATAATCTCAGATATGGGAATTGGGGGTAACGGGCTGCGTCATTGCGTTCGTCTCGGAAAAATACGCGAAATAGAGTCCGAGTTTTCGAGAATCGGAGTCCGTATGGCCCGGTTATGGCCCAAAGAAGTTTTCTGAAAATTCAAAGTTAAAAACAGATTTAGAAATGAAAAATCAGATTTCGAAATTGGAGCCAGCAGGGGGCCAGGCGGGAAGTTTCCCGCCCTACCCATGTCGACAGGGCTGTCGACAGGCCTGTCGACTGGGGAGTCGACTTGCCTGTCGACCTGGGCGCGGCGTCCAGAGAACCTGGGTGCACCAGGTTGGGTTTTAGGCTGGCTTGGAGGGCTGGGTTCTAGAGATTTCCTAAATCTAACGGACCTAATCTAACCTAGGGTTAATCTAAGGGCCTAAAACACTCACCTAATCTATAAATACACCCTAAACCTACCCTAATCCATACTAAAAATAGGAATAATGGCCTCATGCCGCCAAAATCAAACTTGAGAGAGCCTCCACTAGTTTATGAAGGAAGTTGCAAGCTAATCACTCTCTAATCAACCTCTAATCATCATCTTCTTCATATTTAGCAACTAATTCCACTTCATAAGTTTGCTAATCTTGGGTTTGGTGAGTTTCTATCACTTTAACATCAATTGCTAAAGTAAGTAGATTGGGTGTAATAAGACTTATGGTCTTGAATGCGGATTAGTGAGTTTGAATCATTTGTAATGATATGCATGTTCAATAAGTTGGTTTATGCATGTTTAACAAGTGGGTTTATGCATGTTTAATAAGTGGGTTTATGCATATTTAATAAGTGGGTTTATGCATGCTTATGCAAGTATATGAATGCTTATGCAAGTTATGTATATGCTTAAATGCAAGTTTAATGTGATATGCAAGTTATGCATGCTTATGCAAGTATGTGAATGCTTATGCAAGTTATGTATATGCTTAAATGCAAGTTTAATGTGATATGCAAGTTATGCATGCTTATGCAAGTATGTGAATGCTTATGCAAGTTATGTATATGCTTAAATGCAAGTTTAATGTGATATGCAAGTTATGCATGCTTATGCAAGTATGTGAATGCTTATGCAAGTTATGTATATGCTTAAATGCAAGTTTAATGTGATATGCAAGTTATGCATGCTTATGCAAGTATGTGAATGCTTATGCAAGTTATGTGTATGCTTAAATGCATGTTTAACATGTTATGCAAGTTATGAGAATGCTTATATGCAAGTTCAACATGTTATGCAAGATATGTATATGATAATATGCAAGTTTGGGTTAAATGTAGTTGGGTTAATATATGCTCATATATGCAAGTTGACATCCTCTTAACCCATGACAAAGTTATATGCCAAGATTTGGTTAAACCCATGATATTTGTGATGGATCTTCCCTTGATTATGTCATGAAATGAGAAAGATTTACGTGGGGAATGATGGGGTTAATAAATATGTTAATAAAAGTATGGTTGGGTATGATTAAGCATACCATCAAAAAATAAATTAACATAAGTGGGAATTTACCTATTGAGTTAGGTCTACCCCATGGGAATTTACCTATTGAGTTAGGTCTACCCATGTTATGAAAAACTTGATATTAATTAGGGATAATTAATATGGGGGTGATTAATTAGGTGTAATTAATCAACTAAGACACGAGGTTGGACCCTTTTGTAGCGGAAGTCTGCCCGGAACCGACCGGCCATCCAGCGGCTACAAATGATTGGCCCAATGTGAGAGGTCTTAGTCATAAATTAAATACATGATTAAAGTAAAGACACGAGGTTAGACCCTTTTGATGACAGAAGTCTGCCCGGAACCGACCGGCATATCCAGCAGTCATAAAAGACGGTCTAATGTGAGAGTTCATTATGAGGTCATGATCTTAATTAATTAATTAAGAAACACTTAACCATATTAGCATGTAGAGGGACATGAGGGGTTAAGTGGGTGCCTTGGGTGGCATGTGGAAATCTAGTGGGTTGCCTTGGGTGGCAATAGAAAATACGATTGGAATACTTAACCAAGTGGAAACATGTAATTAAACATGATTAAAGGGTTAAGTGGGATACACTAGATAAGTGACAAGCTTAGGTGGGTAGCTTGTGGGGGCCCATTTCAACCAATATCCCAAACGTATCTTTGTGGGCTCGACTCTAGTCGGGTGACGGGACACGCATATTGGGTTTGACTATAAGAGGCCAAAACGGGTTAGCGGTGGCAACGCAAGTCCAACGGGTTTCATATGCGTGTGTGGGCCCGGGCTGGTAGATAAGCCGTTGTTGCATCGTGTAGATATAAAGCCGTGCACCATTGATATTATCAGGTGGCCACTTTGGAGGAATGATACACCCCATTGTGGGACCAGCACGGGTATCTACGGTAGGGAGCCGATCGCTTGGGAGTAGTGGGTACACCTAGTGGAGATAGGGGCAGACGACACCTATGTAGTGGGCTAGGGGTACACGAAACTACTGGGGAAATTTTCTAAGTCCTTGGGAGGGATCAACCTTTAAGTAGGAATGACTGGTGTGGTGCAGTTAGTAATTATCCTTGGGTGGGTAGATGCGTCTTTACAGTTATCTTAGTTTATCCTAAGTATACCAAGCTGCTTAGTGTAGCCATTCATCCCCAGACATTACCGTGGGTCAAGTTTATGTCTTCTCTGGTTACTTTAATAATTGTATTGTTAAAGTTATAGGACTCGCTCAGACTTATGTCTGACCCCGTTGTTTTTATCTTTTTCCCAACCCTCAGGTCCTACGGTGGATCCTAGCAGTAGTGGAGCTTGATCGGATTGCTGTTCCAGTCTTTAGGAGCTTGGGTAGATGTAAAGCTCCAGTTACCCAGTTATCTTTTCTTTTGTCCTGGCTATTGTATGAGAGAGTGGGATTATGTACTTCTTTATTTTGATGGATATTGTACTTGACTTTTATTGTGGTTTTATGATGTAACCAGACATGTTTATTTCCGCTGTTACGAGATGATGTTTTAAATTTCAAGTACTATTTATATTTGTCTTGTTGTAATTTTTCTGTTCTATATTCACTAAAATACTCCACCGATGCTATGGCATTCCCATAGAGAGTGACCATGGCGGGCGTGGGGTGTTACACGAGTTGACACCATGAGCGATCCGCGAGTCGCGATCCGACCCGAGCGGGGGTGATGATCACGATCCGAACCAAGAAGTTGACGATGGCGACCTGAAGCAAAACGAAGAGGAGAAATGAAGGCCAACCCAATGCGATCCGATCTGGTGATGACCAATAACCCGAGATGCAAAGGTAGTCCAAATGGAAGTTAGAGCTCAGGATCCCGGAACCGGTTGGGGACCAATGAGTTCACTTCATGAGTTGGGCTTTGCTGCGGGACGTGTGCTAATGGGTTGTCGACGTTCATAACTTCGATTCACTACTGGAAATGGATGATGGGCTACTTATCTGTGCAGTAGGGTCATTATGAACTGAGGGGCAAAGTGATGGTAGCAAGACTACGTTATCAGTGCAGTAGGGTCATTATGACCTGAGGGGCAAGGTGATGCGTAGTAAGACTATGAGCCAGTGCAGTGCGGTCATTGCGACTCCATGGGGCAGAGTGGACATAGTAAGGATTAGTAAGGCTATGAGCCAGTGCAGTGGGGTTCTTGTGACTCCATGGGGCAAAGTGGACATAGCGAAGGATTTGTGGCTACGTTATCAGTGCAGTGAAGCCATTTATGACTTCATGGGGCAATGCGATCGTAGCAAGGTATGTTGGGTGATCGAAGTGGTGAATATCGTATGCTTTACGCACGGAGTGAGAGATGTGAGGATGGATGCTATGCTTGATTGTTTGCCATCATTATGACATGCACACCTCCCCCACCTCCGTATCTTTACACTGTTTGATATGATACCTTAGAGTGTTGTACAGTATGTAGTGCTAACTCTTTGGTTGCAGGTCCAGGTTCAGGTATGTTTTAGTCTACCTGTTATTGTTCACTTTAGATGCTTATCGCTCATACCAGGCTTTATGTCTGACCCAGAGTTTTATGTCTCCTCTTATTACTCTGGGTGCTCACACGAGCAGACTAGAGACAGGTTAGCTGGTGATGCGCGAGTAGCTGATTCGGAGGCGGGCAGGAGGCTTCCACGTATGATATATATATATATATATACACATTCTCCCTGTGTCGTTGGTGGTCGCTACTTGGGCATTAGTAGTGTACCTCATTTATCTTACTTTTGCTTTGAGATAGTTTGAAAGTTGTAATAAGCTGTATTTTGGATTTCCGCTGCTATGATGTTTAGTTCTGATTTTCAGCTTATGCACTGTCTCTCCTGTTATATGTCAAGTATGTTATTATTATATTTTGTTCTACGCGCTGTGAGACATTCTACAGGTTCTTTGTATGTTCATTTCCTTCTTCCCTTTCCTTCTGACGACCCGTTCCGTGCTAACTGAACATGTGTACAGCGCACTTTTGGAGTAAATGTCGATTGGCGCGGGGCGGGCCCTCACACTTGGTATCAGAGCTCTAGGTTGCATAGTTAACCTAGGGAAAGACACTAGGGAGAGTTAGTACGTATATGAGAGCGCGTATTTGTGATTACTTTGGTTTTCAATAGCTATGTATATATATACTATTAGTAGTATAAAGATGAAGTCGCACTGCACTAGCACCATTATGGGGTCGTTAATCGTTTCCCTTTTTCAGATTGACGATGAGCCAAGATACGAGAGGTGCTGGTAGAGGGACCAACCAAGGGAATGCCGCTGACATGAGGGCGATGTTTACTAACCTCATGAGTGACATGCTCAGAGAAGTGCAAGGGGCAATTCCAATCCCGGAGTTGGTGTTGGCCCAGTAGTGCAGGCGCCTAGGGTCGATTTTGCCAAGTTGTGCAAAGATTACACTAATCTTGGTGGGAAGCCGTTCCACGGAACGGAGTCGGCCACAGATGTTCAGGACTGGATGGATAGCTGTGACCGTATCTTCGATGACTTGGGTCTTGAGGATGCGATGAAGAGAAGGCTAGCGTCTCGTCAGTTGCAAGGGCGAGCGATGAATTGGTGGAATGCCATTAGAACAGCTATTACAGAGGATCAGGTTACTTGGGATCAGTTCAAGGCTCGCTTTAGCGAGAAATTCATTCCAGCTGCCCAGAAGTCAGTATTGTTCAAGAGGTTCTTGGAACTCAAGCAGAACGGTAGGGCAGTTTCTGATTATATTGCTGAGTTCGACACTTTGCCAAAGTATGGACTGTCTCTCATTGATACTCCTGAGAAGAAGAATGAGAAGTTCATTACTGTTTTGGATGGATACTTGGGGGAAAGGCTTATCAATCACATCGATGAGACTTTTGAATCGATCGTGGGGAAAGCTTTGAGGTCAGAGAGTCTTTACCCCAAGTCGAAGACATAGGCTGCATCTGCAGAAGGGCCAAAGCCACAAGCAGGCGGTGGAGGCAAGAATAACTCTCAGAATAAGAGGAAGCAGGATAAAGGTGGCTAGAAAAAGAGCAAGAAGGATGTTGAGTGCTTCAGCTGTGGAAAGAAGGGCCATTATGCTAAGGAATGTCGAGCTAAGCCAGCGGAAAGGAAGTGCTACAACTGTGGCCAAGTGGGACATCAGAGGGATAAGTGTCCGCAACCTCTTAAGGAGAAGCAGATTGTGAAAGCATATGTTATTGATGCTGTTCCTTCTTCGTCGAATGCCCCAACTGCGGCGGAGAAAGGAAAGAATGTTGTTATTCAAGGTATGCTTTCTATTTATGATATACCAGTTCGAGTTTTGTTTGATACTGGGGCTTCCCGTTCCTTCATATCTAGTGACCTGGTAGATAGGTTGGGACTGGAACTCGAGATAGTCGATAGACCATTGATTGTGACGAACCCGATTGGTGGTTCGACTAGCCTTAGTATGATTGCAGGAATTTGGTCTTATCGAGTCATGGATGTATGTTTGTATGTGATTGCTTTGTTTTGGGCTTTACTGGGTATGGCATTATATTGGGAGTCGATTGGCTCCAAAGATACGGGGTGGTGGTAGACTGTGAGGGGTTTTTGGTGACAGTGAGGGCGGATGATGGGCGGAGGGTAGTGTTTGGTAGCCTACCTAGTGATGGGGTTATGGCTAGTTTTGTAAATTCCCTCGACATCCCGCAGGATGAGTTATCAGATGTGCCCGTGGTTGGCCAGTATCCGGACGTCTTCGAGGAGGTGATCGGGCTTCCACCACACCGAGAGATTGAGTTCCGTATTGATTTAGTGAAAGATGCCAGACCTATAGTGATGCAACTTCGTCGTATGGCACCAAGGTAGCAGCGAGAGCTCGGGGTGCAAGTCGGCAATCTTTTGAAGAAGGGATTTATTAGAAGGAGTGTCTCCGAGTGGGGAGCACCAGTTGTGTTTTCCACTAAGGCAGATGGTTCCCTTCGTTTGTGTGTGGACTATCGCGAGTTGAATAAGGTGACGAGGAAGAATAAGTATCCTCTACCGCGTATAGATGATTTGTTTGATCAACTGGAAGGAGCAAGAGTGTTCTCCCAGTTGGACCTCGCGACAGGATTTCATCAGCTTCGAGTAGCGGATGAGAGTGGTCTGAAAACGGCATTTAGGACGCCGTCTGGATTTTATGAGTGGTTGGTTATGCCATTTGGGTTGACCAATGCACCAGCCTATTTTGTGGATCTTATGAATCGAGTATTCAGAGATCAGTTGAATAAGTTTGTTCTTGTGTTCGTGGATGATATCCTTGTTTACTCAAGGACAGAGGAGGAACACAAGGGACACTTGAGGACAGTGATGAAGGTGTTGAGGAAACACCAATTGAAAGCGAAATTCTCTAAGTGTCATTTTTGGAGAAGGGAAGTAAGATTCTTGGGCCATGTTGTTTCAGAGAGTGGTATTGCCATAGACCCTGCGAAGGTGGCTACGGTACAGGATTGGCCTACACCCAAGAATGCAACAGATGTAAGAAGTTTCTTGGGATTAGCGGGATATTATCTTAAGTTTATCCAGGACTTCTCCAAGATTGCAGCACCGTTGACTCAGTTGACTAAGAAGAATCAGTCCTTCGTCTGGGACGGAGTGTGTGAGGATGCCTTCAAGAGTCTAAAGGAGAGGTTGACGCATGCACCAGTGTTAGTCATTCCTAAAGGGAATGAAGAGATGACGGTATACACGGATGCTTGTGGTACCGGACTGGGTGCAGTATTGATGCAAGGAGGTAGGGTTGTAGCTTATGCTAGTCGACAGCTAAGCCGCATGAGAAGAAGTATCCTACCCATGATTTGGAATTAGCAGCGATTGTATTTGCGCTGAAGATGTGGAGACACTATCTCTTGGGAGAAAGATTTGAGTTGTTTACCGATCATAAATCGTTAAAGTATCTCTTCTCCCAGAAAGATCTGAATCTCCGTCAGCAGAGATGGTTAGAGTTCTTGGCTTCGTATGATTTTGATATCGCGTATACACCTGGGAAGGGTAATGCGGTAGCCGATGCCTTGAGTAGGAGACATGCCAGCTTAGGGGCAATGTTTCTTGAATGGAAGCAACTGGAGTTTATCGCGGGGTTTGATTTCAGACCAAGGTGCGGATTGGATCCAGTTATGCTAGCTAGTTTGACGATCAGACCCACTTTGATAGAGCGGATTGGTTCTAGTCAGAGGGACGATCCTAATCTATTGGAAATCATCTCTAAGTTAGAGATGGGTATCGATGAGGAGATGAATGTGTATGGGCTTGATCGAGATGGATGGCTTCGGAAGAATGGAAGACTAGTTGTGCCCAACGTGAATGGTTTGAGAGATGAAGTGCTTAGAGAATGTCATCACTCAAAACTAACTATACATCCCGGTGGTAATAAGATGTATCGAGACATGAAGCAGACTTACTACTGGGAAGGGATGAAAAGAGACGTTGGGAAGTTTATATCCAAATGCATGAATTGCCAGCTAGTTAAAGCCGAGCAAAAGAAGCCTAGTGGGTTGTTGCAACCATTAGAAATTCCCGAATGGAAATGGGAGCAAGTCTCGATGGATTTCATCAATGGTTTACCAAGGACTAGATCGGGACATGATAGCATTTGGGTAATTGTGGATCGATTGACTAAAAGTGCAAGATTCATACCAGTCAAATCGACCAGAACGACAGCCAAGTTGGCAGAATTGTATATGAAATGGGTAGTGAGATTTCATGGAGTACCCAAAAGCATTGTGAGTGACCGAGACCCGTTGTTCACTAGTGGGTTTTGGAAGAGCTTACAAGAGGCTCTAGGGTCAAGATTACATCTCAGTACCGCATATCATCCTCAGACCGACGGTCAGACGGAGAGGGTGAATCGTATATTGGAAGATCTCTTGAGAGCTTGTATATTGGATTTTGGTGGATCATGGGATGACCATTTGCATCTAGTAGAGTTTGCATATAATAATAGCTACCAATCCAGTATCGGTATGGCTCCATATGAAGCTTTGTACGGAAGACCGTGCAACTCACCATCATGTTGGATAGAGACTGGCGAGAAGTTTGTGCTTGGACCAGATGTGGTGAGGGAAACTTCAAATAAGATTAAGGTCATTCAGCAACGAATGAAAGCTGCTCAAGATAGGCAGAAGAGTTATGCCGATAAGAGGAGAAGAGACTTGAAATTCTCTGTTGGTGACTTGGTGTTCGTCAAGATCTCCCCATTGAAGAGCGTGATACGATTTGGCAGGAGAGGCAAGTTAGCACCAAGATTTGTTGGCCCATTCCCTGTTCTTGAATTAGTCGGGAGTTTGGCATATAGAGTTGGCTTACCAGAGAAGATGGCGGGAGATCATAATGTATTTCATGTTTCCCAACTAAGGAAGTTCGTTCACGACTCAAATGTGACTATTTCACCTGATCAGTTAGAGGACTTCGAAGTAGATACCGAGGCGGTTGAGAACCGCAAGCCGATTCGTATTGTGGGGCACGATACGAAGCAACTTCGAAGGAAGGCGGTGAAGTTAGTCAAGGTTCAGTGGGGCGAGGACGAGAATGATTGTACTTGGGAGACAGAGGAGAGCATTAGAAAGGCATATCCAGAACTCTTTGCCTGGTAAGATTTACTTTGCGATTTATTTATTCCGCATGCTAGGATAGACTTATTTTACTTGTTTTGCATGTTTAATGGTTGTTTTATGGTTGATAGGCATGCGGGACCTTTGTGTATGTTTTGATTAGGGAATTTCGGGGGCGAAATTTCTTAAGGGGGGGAGAGTGTAATGACCCGCGTTCTACGCATCGGAGGATCGCAGAATATTTATTTCTTTCCCATGTGAAGTCGTATGGTCATGTAACTTTGGAAAACATCTATTGGAGTCATTTTCCATGTTCATGATTTTTGTCGATTTTTAAATGACCATTTTGCCCCTAGTTGGTACTGTTTTGGCCATAACTTTTGATTGGAAAGGAATTTTGACCTGAAACCACTTCCATTAGATTCGTTTGATGGTTTATCTTTCCGTAGAGTGGTCATAATAGCCAAACGGACTTACCATTTGGGAGATATGGCTAAAACAAGGTTTGGAGGTTGAAAAACTGCTTAACCGGGCCAAATCGGGTGATTAGCGAGTAGGCCCATAACCCATTTCGGGATTAGGGTTATGGGAGGGCTGAAATGAGATGGAGAATCATTCCATTTCAGTTTTCTAGCCTCCACTTATCACCAAGGATCCCTAAAAATAGCCTCCAACCTCTAAATCAACTCCAAATCACCTTTAGGTTAAGGATTTGGCTTAGCAACCCCTAATCGAGGAAGATCTTCACCAAAGCAACAAAGGAGCTGCTGTTTGGCATTGAGATTCACATCAAATCAGAGAATTATTTCAGATCTTAGTTTATTTTGTGGCTAAGGTGAGTGATTTGCATAGTTTTGCACTAATTATGGCTAATTAGGGTTGATTAGTATTAATTAGCGAATTTAAACATGATAAAATTTTGGAAAAATATTTATAAAATTCGGAATGATGTTTTAGACCTCTGATATGAATTTGGGTTAATTTGGTTAAGATTTGCTAATCCTATCATTAGTTTCACCTAAACATGCTTAAGGGGAAATATGGGATTTTGGGTATGTTTGATCCATTTTTACCTATCATATTGATGTTTTGATGTTTGTGGTTGATTATGCATGTTGCTATGACTGTATGAAATGCTTTGTGACTGTTTAGAATAGTTGGAATGGTCGAAAACGCCGTCGAGGGGCGTAAACAGCTCGCTGGACAAGGTGCAGAGATTCGGATCGGATAGGGGATTGAGGGACGATCGGATCGCCCTATGGGACTGTGGGACATCACCACGAGTCGAGTCATCTCCTCCAAACCGAACCACCTGCGTAAGGCCCACGAGACGAATCGATGCAGCGTCATGCCCAAACTGAAGTACTTTGATCCGGATCGCGAATAAGCATTACGACCCGATCCGCCCCTATCTTCCACGATCCGTTCCAGCCTGGGTGTCACGATCCGCCTGAAGGAACACGTCACGATCTCAGCAAGGTGGCACGACCCGAACCAATGGGTATTCACGATCCGACTCGATCTGAAGAGCACGACCTGATCCAGTGGGAGGAGCACGAGTTGACACCATGAGCGATCCGCGAGTCGCGATCCGACCCGAGCGGGGGTGATGATCACGATCCGAACCAAGAAGTTGACGATGGCGACCTGAAGCAAAACAAAGAGGAGAAATGAAGGCCAACCCGATGCGATCCGATCTGGTGATGACCAATAACCCGAGATGCAAAGGTAGTCCAAATGGAAGTTAGAGCTCAGGATCCCGGAACCGGTTGGGGACCAATGAGTTCACTTCATGAGTTGGGCTTTGCTGCGGGACGTGTGCTAAGGGGTTGTCGACGTTCATAACTTCGATTCACCACTGGAAATGGATGATGGGCTACTTATCAATGCAGTAGGGTCATTATGAACTGAGGGGCAAAGTGATGGTAGCAAGACTACGTTATCAGTGCAGTAGGGTCATTATGACCTGAGGGGCAAGGTGATGCGTAGTAAGACTATGAGCCAGTGCAGTGCGGTCATTGCGACTCCATGGGGTAGAGTGGACATAGTAAGGATTAGTAAGGCTATGAGCCAGTGCGGTGGGGTTCTTGTGACTCCATGGGGCAAAGTGGACATAGCGAAGGATTTGTGGCTACGTTATCAGTGCAGTGAAGCCATTTATGACTTCATGGGGCAAAGTGATCGTAGCAAGGTATGTTGGGTGATCGAAGTGGTGAATATCGTATGCTTTACGCACGGAGTGAGAGATGTGAGGATGGATGCTATGCTTGATTGTTTGCCATCATTATGACATGCACACCTCCCCCACCTCCGTATCTTTACACTGTTTGATATGATACCTTAGAGTGTTGTACAGTATGTAGTGCTAACTCTTTGGTTGCAGGTCCAGGTTCAGGTATGTTTTAGTCTACCTGTTATTGTTCACTTTAGATGCTTATCGCTCATACCAGGCTTTATGTCTGACCCAGAGTTTTATGTCTCCTCTTATTACTCTGGGTGCTCACACGAGCAGACTAGAGACAGGTTAGCTGGTGATGCGCGAGTAGCTGATTCGGAGGCGGGCAGGAGGCTTCCGCGTATGATATATATATATACACATTCTCCCTGTGTCGTTGGTGGTCGCTGCTTGGGCATTAGTAGTGTACCTCATTTATCTTACTTTTGCTTTGAGACAGTTTGAAAGTTGTAATAAGCTGTATTTTGGATTTCCGCTGATATGATGTTTAGTTCTGATTTTCAGCTTATGCACTGTCTCTCCTGTTTTATGTCAAGTATGTTATTATTATATTTTTTTCTATGTGCTGTGAGACATTCTACAGGTTCTTTGTATGTTCATTTCCTTCTTCCCTTTCCTTCTGACGACCCGTTCCGTGCTAACTGAACATGTGTACAACGCACTTTTGGAGTAAATGTCGGTTGGCGCGTGGCGGGCCCTCACAGTCGCGGTGGTGGCCCCACCCGCAATGGCGGCGCTCCTGGATGAGCAACGGAGCTCCGTCGTTCACGTGATTCCCTTTTTTTTCTACATCGTTTTTGAAATGAATTTTAATTGGGGGGGGGGGGGGGGGGCTGAGGAGATAAGGGGAGAGAGGGATTTATTTTAATTTTAATTTATTTATTTTATTTAATTTCAAAAAGCAACTTTTGTTTTCGAACTCGAAATCGAACCCACCGCCTGTCGTCCATAGCTAACTACCCCCATTCCGAACACAATGGGATATGTATCGTAAGCTTATTCGATCGTTTCGATCAGTTTCCATCAAAATCGACATATAACTCTATATATTGAATTTGCATGCACATTTCAATTTACTAGGGCCATATACTAACAAGAAAAATTCCCGAAAAATATTTTCTAGGTTCGTATTGACGATACGGTCCTAACAAAACTAGTTTCATCAAATTCTGAGACCGTTTGAAAAATGGCCAATTTCCAGTCGATTAAAATCAACTAAAACTGGTCAAACGCGTTTTCCTTTGCCACGCTCACATATTGAATTCAAAAATTATGAAAATTGGAATCTAGCAATAACTTGACATCGCAGATCCAACAAAAGTGGTTTCGTCGAAATCCGAGGTTGTTTGCAAAATGGCTATTTTTAAGGGCCGAAATTCCATAGCGACTATTATGAAATTTCAACTGGCCATATCTTTTGATTCCCGCTATGAAACTTTGATTTTTCGGATTCGTTGGAAAGATATTCTCAATTAGATTTTACTATTTTTTGTTTCACTAAAATCCGGTTTATTTTGCACCCGGTACATTCATTTGAACTTTGAAATCGAATTATCGAACTACCGCGCCATTTTCAATTCCTTTTATAAATATAAATAATTATTTATATTCTAACGACGATCTAAATATATATACGTTCGATTCTATTCAAAATAAATTTCTCGTCATTATTATTTAAAATAATCATTTTAAATATTCAAAATTCACTAAAATTGCCAAAATAAAATTTTTAAATTGGCCAGATTTTCCGGGTTGTTACATTACATATCATATTTATTTATATATTCCTTCCACCTGTTTTCTTACTTGCCTACCAATTTTTCTATTTCTTACGTCCCAATTCCCCTACGTTGTTGCTTTCACCTTTCGTGCATCCCAAACTATTGCGTTTCCTTGGCTAACAATCCATCCGAAAACCGTGCCTTCCATGTAACTTTTGTTTTTTTGGAAATCTCTGCCAAGTAACAACAGCTATTCTATTTTCGCTCTACAGGCCTATACCTTGAATCCTTGGCTCCCACGTCGTCTTTTCTGTATAAATACAGTTGCTCCATTCCTTTTGTCTTCTTTCCTGTAATGAAATTTTCCATCAATAAATAATTCGAATATAACCACTAAAATCCAATAATGTACATATTTAGATTTCTATTGTGCTCTTTCCTCCACAACAAGATTTTAGTAGGTTCCAACAGTTCTTCTCGAATACAGTAAACTGTCGTAGCCGAGTAGTTGACATTTGAGGGTGGTGATGATCGAAAAGGAGTTCGAAGTCGTTGGAGGTTGAGCGGAAACTACAGGCCAATGGGGCAAGGGGTGAGGCGTGGTTCAAGGCGGAGGAAGAGGAGGCATTGGCGCTCCTACTGGTTGCATCAAATCGTTCTACAGTGAATGGGAATGGATGCAGCAGTGTTGAGTTTACTGTTGAGGGCCGGAGTACATGTTCATTTCTAAAACGAAGCGGGTTTCGAGCATTTGGTGGTCTAGGGAGGTAGAGCAGGAGGGTGGGTGGCGTAAAGGAAGTTGAATCGATGGAGTAAAGTGAGGTGAGAGGGTACAATATTTTTCGACTATGGTAGTGTTACTGGAGCTCGCGTGTAATATGAAGAGGGAGAAGAAGTAATCAAACAGGCTTTGAAAGTAAAAAGAAAAAAAAGAGCAACAAAATGAAGAATACGTGGGCAAGGTAAACACAGCAAAGTGGGGAAGGAAGCAACGAAATAATGGGAGAGGAATAGCTTACTGTAGTGTTTGGGTTTGGTGCAGTACATGGGCCACGTGTATTTGGGAATGGGCCGTTTACATAAATTAAAAAAACACGAAACAGAAGTGGGGAAGTGGCGAAATAATAAGGAAACAGAAAATTGGTTAGAAGATATGTAAGAAGGCGGATGGAGCTTCTTGGATGGGCTTGGGCTGTGGAAAGAACATTGGGCTGAGGGGAAGCGTTGCATTCAGAAATCGAAAGAGAATTAGAAAATTGAGTTGGCTCGACTACTTTTCACATAAGAAGTTTAAGCCGTGAAACTTAATGAAAAAGTGAGTTAAGGTAAATTTGGTTAGATTTATATGTTACGTTATTGAATTAGGTAAATAATTTAATTAAGGATTAGTGAATATTAATAGAACCATAACCTTATTAAAATTATAATCTGTTCATACAAATGCCAGAATGAAACAAAACGGATGACATCAAGACTGTAACGATGAGCGCTGCACTCTGGAGTTGGGATGGACGAAGATAAAAGTTGTGGGAAGTTTTTAACTAAATTAAACGTAGGTTTAATTTATTTAAAACGAACTGTTCAAATGTCCAATGAAATCAAGGTGAGTTAAACTCACTCAGTTCTCCCCACTTATATTTTATGTAAGCCGGGTTTTATAATTGTGTGCTATGGTTGTTAATGGTAGTTTGTTTGTTTGTTAATTTTATATTCATATATTGATTAAAATAGTTTAATTAAATGTTTGTTTAATTTAATGGAAAACTAATCATTATTTCTAACGATTGAATCCAATTGAGGTAACCTACCTCAATGGTTACGTTTATAATTGTAACGACCCGGAAAATCTGAACCAATTTAAAATTTTTAAATTGGCTATTTTAGTGTATATTAAATATTTAAAATAAATATTTTAAATAATAATGATGAAAAGTAAGTTTGAATCGACATTTAAAATAAATATAATTAATTCTAATTATAAACAAGGCCTGAAATGGCGCGGTAGTTTCAAAATTTGAATTCAAACTTTGACTGACTGTACCGGGTGCAAAACAAAACGGATTCGAGTGAAACCAAAAATATTTAAATCTATTAGTGAATATCTTTCGAAAGAATCTGAAAAATTGAAGTTTCATAGCGGGAAGCAAAAGTTATGGCCAAATGAATTTTCTGAAAGGTAGCTATGGAGTTTATATAGCCCGTGAAAATGGCCATTTTGCAAACGACCTCGGAATTCGACGAAACCACTTTTGTTGGATCCGGGATGTTAAACTATTGCTAAGTTTTAGATTTTATAATTTTTGAAGCTAGTATGTGAGCGTGGAAAAGGAAAATGTGTTTGGTTGATTTCTATTAAATTGGATCGACCAGAAAAGGGCCATTTTGCAAACGGTCTCAGAATTCGACGAAACTAGTTTTGTTGGGACCGTATCGTCAAAACATAGCTAGATTAATTTTTCTAGAATTTTTCGAATCAGTTTGTGGCCCTGGCAAATTGAAATGTACGTTCAAATCGAATATTGAATGTTATATATTTTAAATTGAATGAAAACTGACTGAAACAGTTGAATGGACCTATAAAACATATCCCATTGTGTTCGGAATGGGGGTAAAACACTAGGGACGATAGTCGTTGGGTTTGGATTGGAGTTCGTAGGAGGCAAGGGGCAAGTGATTCATCCACATCAGACCCCCCCCCCCCCCCGACATTCTCTCTCCCTGTAACTCGATCGAAAGCGGAAAACCGCTCCCCTTTTCCCGTTCATTTTCTGATCAATCCACGCAAAATTAGCCCCTCCTCCAGTTAAAGATTTTGAAGATATCCTCAAGATCTTCAAATCCATATAGGGTTTGAATTTTTTCATTGAGGGTAGTGAGAGAATCGACGACGGGAAGTTGGCACCTTCCCAATGCCGCCGCGCCACCTACAGGCCACCAAAGTGGGCCCCACTTCAGGCGCCAGCGCGCGACTCTTTCTTCTTCGCCGCTGCGAAGGCCGATCATCGAATCACTTCACCGTTTGCACGAAAAACTCAAACCTAGTTTTGAACAGGTACAACCTATTTAATTTTAAACTATATTATAGCTGTTTAAAGCGCTACCGTTTTTGATTTCATTGTAAAAATCATATCTTTTTCGTTTGTTGACGAAATTCAGTGAAACAAGAGACAGTAGACTCATGTGGACGTCTTATACATTCTAGAAGAGACCGCATATTTTTCTGAGCCTTCTGTTATTTTTGGTGGAGTGGAACCCAACGTGAGATTTCTAATTTATAAACGATATGGAAAACGACGATGTATAAATTATATAGTCGATGTATGGGTTATATAAGCGTTGTACACCTCTTGTATAAGCGTTGTATAAGTTGTACGTTCGATATATAAGTTATATATGCATTGTAAAAATTATATATGTGTTGAAATAGAAGTGGAATGCTTATTTAAAATATATATATATATATATATATATACACACACGCCCCTCGTCCACAAACTATGGACGATATTTATTGGTTGTGATTGGTGTGAAATTTGGTTGATTACGAATGGTTGATTAAAATTGTTTGTGCTAGAAATTGATTGATTGTGGTTGAAAAATACCCGTTTGTGGTTGAGAATTATTTGGTTGAAACCCACATAGGATTAGTTTGTGGAAATGGAAAATATACATGCCGACTACGTGCGAACTAGATGCATGAAATCCCCTTTGTCAAAAGATGCGAGGCTTTAAGGTAGAGCGAGGAGCCGTACTAGGGAATGCCTCGGTTTTAACTACCCTGCCGTTATGCTGCCGAAATTTTGAATAATATTCATGTGTTAGAATTATTTTCATGTGTTGAAACTATATTCATGTGTTGAATAGAAATTCATTCGTTGAATAGAAATTCATGTGTTGAATGGTATTCTGTTTTGAAGTAAATTGTTTTATAATAAAAATCATATTTTTATCATCTATATGAACTATATAAAATAATCATGTTTTGAAATAAATTGTTTTATAATAAAAATCATACTTTTCTCACCTATATGAACTATATAAAATAATCATGTTCTGAAATAAATTGTTTTACAATAAAAATCACATTTTTACTATATACATGAATAGTTAAAAATAGCGAAGTGTTGAAATAATTGTCGATTGGATAAAAATATCATTTTTATCAAATGTGTGAAAAGAATATAGTTTTGAAATCGAAGAATCTATATATATATATATATATATATAGAATTGAAATATATCGAATAACGAAGCTGCAGTTCGTATTTTGAAAACGTGATTTCAAACGATTAGAGCGGGAGATCCGACCATCGGATTTTCCCGAAACCGAAACCGTTGGGTTCGCCTTGGAAATATCTTTCCAACAGCACCAACTTTGTAAAGATCCAATGGTTGGATTGTCTGGAATGTTTAATTCAAATCTGAAGAAAAACAGTGCCAGAATCGATTATATATATATATATATATATATATAATTAAATTAAACCGAATAACGACGCTGCAGTTCGTATTTTGAAATCGAAACTTCAAACGACTGTACCGGGAGATCCGACCATCGAATATTCCCAAAACTGGAACCGTTGCATTCGTTTTGAAAAGATCTTTCTATTGATATAAATTTTGTGATGATCCAACAGTTAGATTTTCAGATATGTGTAAATCAAATCTGAAGAAAAATAGCGCCACGACCGCATTATGGCCCGAAACGTCGTTTAAATAAATTGGCTATTATAAAAAAAAAAAAAAATAGCGACAAATCGTTATAAGACATTATAAACGATATGGAATGTGAAATTTAGAAATTAACTAAAGGTTGGCTAAGTCGAATGGTTTCCTGGGTTTTGATCTGATGTTGGTTTCGGCCTTCGGGGTTAATATTTGGGAAATCGTTCTCTTACTGATTTACGGTTAGTGACTAATGAATTGAAATGATGCATATGTTGTGTTTGTTTAGCACTTGTTTATTATATACGCGAGTTGCTCAGAATAACCGGGTTTATCCCATTCTGAATAACTGAATCGACGATAAGAAATCGAAGAAGAAGACGGTGGTTAAAGACCGGAAATCTTCACCTCGTTTGGATGGCAACTGATGTCCTGACTGGGAGGCATCCCAAAATATGGATAATGAGTGGTGATCGTCCAGGCGTACGTGGAGGTCAATGGGTTTGCAAGGTATATAGTGCCTCTGGTTTCGTTCAGACCCAGAACGGACTTGTAAATGGACTGTGTGTCTGACATTGGATTTTATTCTGTGTTGATTGATCTCTATTAAATATACATCTGTTTGGCGGCAGAGAATTTATTCTTTGGCTTAACGCCCTTCTCTGAGACACACAAATTCAGAGGTTGTATATCGATGGACATCAGTCGCATGGCATGAATTGCTAGTGTGGCATGCCTAAGTGGCAAATGATCAAGGCTTCTGTTGAAAAGCAAAGTCTTGTGGTGATGAACAAAGCACTGCCTAAGGCGTAGCTTTGTGTATAACGTGAATTCGGAACCTCACACCCCGGTATGAACCAGAAACGAGAGAGGACCTCAAGGAGAGCATGCGTTTCTTCCTAGCTAGAGGTGGTGTCAGTGCTTAAACTGGCTGACATTTATATTATTTTCACCTATGTGGTTGTTGCTGTTGCGAGGTGCCTCAGTTATATTGGTCGATCCGGGACCGATGGAGTCATTCGTTGGCTCCTTTACGCCCCAAAGGGTGGGGAAACGCAGTGTTCAGGCATTTTAATCCACATCGGTGGACCGGCCCTGACGATCCAAGGGCCCACCTGTGTCTGGGTCCTAAGGCTCGGGCTAGGCAGTCTCGAAGTTGGTAAGGACTATCTTTTGCCTTGGTTCATGAAGGAAATCCAATTTCCAAATACGTGATTATGCGGTCTTGATTGTATATATATATGGCGGCATGATATATGGTACCCATGCCGTCTATGATTGATAGTTATGATTCGAAATTGTTTTTGAAACATATAAACACTAGTTATAATATCAAATTCTTTTGTTTTATTCGTATCAAGCATATTTTGGCCATTATAAGGTAAAACTCTATCCTCCGGTTTGCGTTGCATTGTGTGATGGGAACTGAGTCTTATAATGGCTTCATTTTTATAAAAAGCATTGCGATGTTTAAAAGATTTAATTGTTTTAAAGCACTGGTAATCCAATGGAGTAAACCCGTTCCGTGAAAGTGGCGTGGTCCTGTGATTAGCCATATTTTAAATGTGTTGAGTAGATTTCTCAAACCAGCCCCATGACTGACTCGTAGTTTGTTTCACTTTCAAACTCGGGTGCCCCTTTTTCTACACGGGCAGCCTTGTGTTCAGGTTTAGCAGGCTTTTTCTGGATAGCTGGAGCTGAAGATGGATTCTATCATTTATCTCTTTTTATGTTGTTCAGCTCCTATTGTACATTACGTTTAGTTTTCCGCTGTAGACATTTATGTATAGCTGCACTGTATTTGTACTAAGTATGATCCTGTATACTGTGTAACTCTGATGATAACTTTTATCCAGTGTATTATTTGTTCATTATCTGGTGTATTTATTTATTTCTGTTCTGCTATTATCTGTTTTTGTGTTATATTCCAAATATTACCCTTAACACCGTCAGTACGGGTTTTGGGGTCGTCACAATAATAATATAAACATTATAAATAATTGAATGCTTGAATTTCTGTTGTTAGTCCAGTATTGACTATTATTATTAAACTGTTTATTTCCTCAGTCTAGATGAAAATGAACATTGATTAACCATATTGAACTGAATGATTTGAATTGTGGTAACTCATTGTTTTGCAGGGAATAATAGCTGGGTTCCTCACTAATATTGGTAACATTATCAATATGATTATATTGTTTGTTGGAAATCGGTTATTATTTCATGGTTTGGTATAGTAGTAGCCATTTGCCTCTTTAGTACCGTCGATTAAAAGAAATGATTTTTCGAAATCGATATTAAATGGATTTCGAGTGGTTTCAAAGATAGAAATATTTTTATATGGATTTGAAATACGATTTTGATTGTAAGGATAATAGTCGAATTTAATTTTACTATTTTTATAAATTTATAAAATATAACTAGTAGGGTTGTAATATACTAGTAAATAAATGTTTAAACGATACAAATTTATCATGTTGGTTATTTAAATTGAAATGGTTTAATAAAGGCCTTAACGGTCGTAAATGAAATTTATATCGATTTAAATATCAAAATGGAATAATTGAATCATGGATATACGAGAATTTATAAAAAAAATGGTTTACAGAGTGATGTTTTCGAAATAAATGATTGTTTTTAAAAAACGGTATTTTAAAATGATATGAAATGTGATTAAATAACATTTTGTGAATAAGATTTACAAATCGACGAATTTGGAAACGAGTAGTGATTTGGAATGGGATTTCAGATTTTTAAATGAAGTCGGATTTAAAAATATGAACATGAATTTATAATTGAGATTTATAAGTAGGACTGAGATTTGTAAATGGGATTGGGTTAAGCAAACGGAAGTGAGTTTTATTTCGAGGTTCGGAATGTGGTATTCCAAGGTTTGGAATGATTAATCGAAGTGAGGATATTCCGAGGTTTGAAATGTGATAGTCCGAAGTTCGGAATGTTAATTGAAGTTAGGAGTTTAAATGAGGTTAAAGATTTGAATAATGACAATGAATATTACTTGTCATTATTGAATTGAAAATGGCAGTTTTTAAATGCAGTTTAAAATGTGAAAATGAAAACAAACGGTAAGTTATTGTAATTAATTTACAAAAGATTTTGTAAATGAAAATTTTAAAGTTTCGGAAATGAAATCAAATTAGTAAATAAAATTAAGGGTTTGTAAATGTGTTTTGTAACATTTGTTACAAATGAGATGAACTATTTTAGACATAAGATTCTATAAAGGATTATTATATGTTTTTTAAACAACGAATAAGTTGTCGAGTATGATTTAAAGGGAATGTAATAAATATAAGTTGAATTGTTAAATATCAATATAAGAAATTTGAAAAGTTATGAATATAATAATTATATAAGATATTAGTATAACAATTATAAAAGCGTTGTTTATATGGTTCAATACTACAAAAGTGGGTAAATTCGACACTAATTTTGTGTGGACTTATATTGAAAAAAGCGTTGCAGTAGCCCCTTTTTTCAAATAGGCAACACCAGAGACCCATGGTATTTGCGGCCATTACCTTAGCCTTATAAGGAAACGCTTTTGCCCATCTACTGCCACAGAAAGAAAGTGTTGCATTATAGCCATAATGCAACACTATTTGCACGTAATGCAACACTATTCAGCGTTGCCTTAAGCATTAGTTAGGGCCTGGCTTCCAGTGGGGACACGTTAGCTGTCTACGTGTCACACGACACATCATCTCTCCATGTCAGCTGCCCAGGTGTCACATGCCACACCAGCTATCCACGTTAGCTGTGGGGTCCATGTGCGACGGGTAATTAATTATATTTAATTTAATGCAACACCACTGCAATATGTAATGCAACACCACTTTTAATGACCCGCCTTTTTGACTATGCCAAATCGACAAAACATGTCAACTCGAAACGTCCAAGACAACAGATGGTAATTAGCTTCTGAGGTAATAGTATAAATCACAGAGTCACAGATCACAGACACAAGTATAGAGTTATATGATATCTCGCAACGGAAATAAATAATACAATAGTAGTTCATGAAGTTACTAAATAAAAATTTTACAATAGAGTTTACATAAATAATACAGCGGAAGTCTAATATGTAGAATTTCAAATACATAATAACATTATGAAACAGAAATGTAATAGTAGCTGAAACCGGATCGACAGGCAGATATAGATGAGTAAAACCAAATATAAGCTTCAACTCCAAGGGTGAATCTCAAAGGCTGTGATAATCGATCTGGCCCAAGCCATAATGCAAAACAAAACAACTTGGATCAGGACTAACATTCTCATGGAAGTAAATCAACTCAAATGAAATGTTCAGTGAAATGCAATCAGTAACTTAAAGGATGTTTGGGATAAGCATCCTCTAAGGATCCGTCAAACTAATACTAAATAGTATAATACGCTATATATAATAGTGTCTATCAGTAAAGTAGATAATACCAAAATAGCTTAAGCGGGATTATCATTATTACCCTTACACCGTTTATATATTTCCATAGTATATACAGTACCGTAATTCCTCCATAAACTGGAGGGCTATCAGAGGGCACTCCATATAAAACAGTACAGAACAAAGTCGTAGTTCGTATATGGCATGTGACAAGGCACACGAGGCAATGCCAGGGTGGATACACCGTTTGCAGAGCCGGACTGGTGGTAACGCATAGAAGCTACTACCGCCCCCCTCAAAACACACTTCCATAATCAAAAAGGCCAAAATCGAATCTCGCCGTAATAGAATAGTATCGAAGAAGTTGCTCGATAGGAGGTATGACCTCACTTGGTCCGTGCGTAGCTCCTGTTTTAGTCACATCAAGCTGATTCAAGGTAGTCACGGTCTCGTAATAAATATAAAATAAATAAATAGAGTCGTTCACCAAATCATCCCCTTCATTCTGGAACTCCACCGCGTACACAGTTGTTAAAGTGGTTTTCGGTATTGGCAAAGAGTATGACAATAGACGATCCCGGACTCTTTAACAACTAATCATTTTCATTTTTCACACTGTGGTCGTTATTTTATAAATCACTTTATAAAATAGTTTATACAAAATCTTATATTCAAATTTTAATCAAATATAAAGATCTAACTTCAATTATATTTAAATTTGAAACCAACTCAAATCGCTTACATTAAATCAATTTAGAAACCATATCGTAACAATCCCAAATATAGTATAAATTTAACATTAAAAATAAATAAATAAATATAAGTTTATAAAATTCTAAAGTAATTAGAAAATATAGTATAAACATATATAATTAAAATAATATAAACAAAGGTTTAAAAGAAAGATTTAATATAATATAAAAACTTAAAATACATAAATGATTAAAATATATGGTCTAAAATAAATAAAATTATAAGTAAAACCTTAAATAAATATTTAAATCCATATTTACTCATAAAAATCATTTTAAAACATATAATTTAACTTTTAAAAATCTTTAAAATATAAATGTAAAATATAAAATCTTAAATTATTAATTTAAAATCAAAATTTCCAAATTAGTTTACTTCAACAACACGACGAACGGTGTCCGTATATAGTTTTCTACCCTATGGTCAAGTGATATGGATATTTATCATTTCAACCCGCAATTTAGAAAATTTCTATGGGTCTATCATTTCAACCCACGGTCCCAAATTCAGTAAAAATCATTCAGGTCTATCATTTTCACCCATAACAATTTTTCCCTAATCTAATGTCCATTCGGGTATGTATCATTTCAAACCATTGTGATTTTTCCTAAATTAGGGGTATCGACAACATAACAAATCATCACTTAACATCATCAAACACATCAGAAATCATATATTATGAGTGCACTTACGTGTCATATAAATATCGTGTCATATAGGAAATGTGCGTACGTATCAAATAAAATAATTTCTACCAGCAGTCTTATACGTTCATAACAGTTCATCTATGATGATCTAACATCCATGAATGATGTAAGTTAGGTGTGAGATAAACTCACCTTTCGTGGCACAAAGAAGGAGATGGAAATTGACGGTTGCAGAAAAATCAGATGATATATAAGCACGAATCAGAATGGTTCAACTCGATGATCACTCAATATTTTTGTTTTTATTTTATAAGAGGAGGACGGGAATGTTCTAAATGGATCGGAACGACTATTGGATATTGGAACAGGTTTCGAAACTCAACGCCACCCAAAACACAATACTTATTTTATAAAATATTATAAAAATATTTTCTTACGTGTACACAGAAAAATAGTAACATATATAAATTTTACGCATGCCAAAACCATATACATATGTATATACATTAAAACACACACGGACTCACTCTCACACAGACGGACACCCAAAATACACGCACACATGCACTCATATGCACGCACACAAACATAAATGCCCACGCACACACATAAAGACACAACACCACACTCACACTGAACAAAAACACAAGAAAATGCACACTCAAACTATCTACACAACACAGACTCATGCACCAATATAAAAAAAATAAACTTCACCTTGCAAAAGATAAAGGAGGTGAAATGGAGCAGGAGTCGGATGTCATGGCTTCAAGGTAGAGTAAGGTAGGATACACGGGGAAAAATAAGGAGGCCACGAGTGGTATTGGTTTCCGGGTGCAAGGCCAGTCCGATTTTAGGTCTCGGATGGGCACATGTCGGAGCTTAAGGAAGAAGCGGATGTACAGGAAAGGTGGGTTCACGTCGGATGATGAAGGCGGCGGGCTTCAGGCGGAAAGGTGTGGAGGGGAGACGGATGGTCGGAGCGGACATGGGTGAGGCTGGGCAGAAGGAACATGGACGATGGAAGAAGACATACGACTGTTAGAGATAATTTGTGTAAGAAAAGAAAAAACAACGAAATGAATGCGGTCACGTTTTTATTCATAAAGTGCCCGGACCATTTGGTTTCCTTTCTCTTATCTACAAATCTGTTGGTTAGCTTGAACTAGTGGTCGGTTTTCGGAACAAAGGCTTTGGAAAAAGAAATGTGAGAAGCTTTGGAAACAGTTCGGGAATTTATAACGCACAAATTTTTTGGGAACAATTCGCATGAACATATATAAAACTAAAAAGAAAAAAACATACAATGTTAAGTAACATGCAGACATAGTTTTCAAATGGAACAAGTACGTTTATGATTATGACAAATTCTCGGATCCAAATGGCAAAGATGACCATTCGTTGATGCGGAACACGTTAATGCATTTTAGTGAAAGGCAAATGAATGCATGGAAGAACTAACTAACGCATGCATGCATTTGGAGAATATAGAAATGACGCATGGAACTAAAATGGAAAATGCATGGCTTGAAAAAGACTAAATATGCCCACATTAGGAATAAAATAAAATAAAAGGTGATTTAGTAAAATAAAAGGATGGGTTTTGCAGACCCAAAATGATTAGAAAAATATGCAGGACCAGAAAATGGACACATCGAACTCAAATGGATTTGTTTCAAAAATGAACTACACAAGGTTTTTCACAATTTCAGCACGAACCGAGCATCGAAACTGACAAATGAATATATTGCGCTAATCAGCGCGACTAGATGGATGCAACGGTATAAAATTTGCAGTGTCAGGATGCTCCGTTCAAAAATGCGTTATGGACCCCTTTAGTCGGAAAATACGGGTAGGAGAACGGTGATCAAAACGTCTGATTTTCGCGAAAAGAGTTTCGCTGTCGGATTCGTGACATCGAATAGAGTATTTTTCATGTTCGTCCGAACTGGTTTCGGACAGATTTTTCGGTCATTAAAATTTGAACTGATATGCGCAGCTTTGCACTGAAAATTGTACAACCAATAAACATTCAAATTTTCCGATGAAATTTTCACTGCTGCAACATCTTACAAGACGTATTCCAAATTTCAAAGTCCCATTATGAAAAACAATACAATATTTAAAAAAAAATCGATTTAAATTGGAATTTAAATCATTAAAAATAGCGGGATGTTACACCACTACAATATGTAATGCAACACCATTATCATGAAATGCAATATCAATAAAAGCTAACACAACAGTAGAAGAAGGCAAACGCTACACTAGAAGATAGCAAATACAATGCTTTAATTAAAAAATTTGCAATACAGGTTTTGTACAAGAAACTCATCCAAAGCAATTGTTTTGATTATCCTAATATCAAAACTCAAAAATCAGCTACACCGTTTTCTTCATTGTATACTGTAAGCTCGAACTACTTCAAGAATAGGTGCACGACATAAGGGACATTATCCTCCATTCCTGGCCAATTCATTAGCGTATTTTGAACATGTACACATGTGTCCACATCTGCAAAATGTATTACTCATTTATGTATGTGAATCATATCTATGTAGCAATTCGATTGCAATAGGAAATATATATGTATGTACCTATACAAGTGGGTGGCATCGAATATATATATGTGTGTGTGTCACATCTGCAAAATTTATCCCTCTACCTTTCAGAATTAAATATGCACCTGAAATGATAACAAGTTATTTGATAAGTGGTGGCATCGAATGACTACTGGCCTTCTTAACAAAATGATATGAACACAATTATTACAATTGACTTACTGACCATTGGCGATTGGTCACTCATGCAAACCAAGCCCAACAAATAAGCAATTTCAGTATGCTTCGTCTTCTGAGTAAAAGGTTTTCAGTTCGCATATTACTGCCACGTACAGTGTGTCACTTCATATCCTTTCAAGCTTCAGAACCATATTGTCACCTACATCTTCAACCCCTAAACAAACCTCCATCGTCAAAATTTCAAAAAAAAAAAACAATGGAGGACTCTTCACTATGCATCACTACCACTATTCTTATAGGACATTGGACTTACGAATTTGTGCATCTCACGCTTAGGAGTACTCTGGAGCATAATGAATGGACTATACGGGTTATACCCAATAACTCTTTTCTAATAAATGCCCATCTTACAGCAATCGTGATCATGCACTAATGTTGAATTTTTTTACAAAATGTGGAGGTAATTTTTATGTGCAACAATGGTCTAGTGAAGAATTTGAGCCTGAACCAACGTGGCAGAATCATGGGCTAGAGTTGTTGGCTTTCCCGAGTTCCTGAAGAAAAATGTTCCTGCAATTAAAGAATTAATGACGCCAATGGGAAATGTGCGTGAAATTGATGACTGTCATTGGTCTCGAATTGGCCATAGATCATTACACCTGAAAATGGAATTTTATGAAGGCATTGGCTTGGAGAATACTTTTTCTGCTCGATTCGACAACAAGGTTTACCTCATTAGGGTTCGGCGTTGTACCCATGCTCATCTTGGTACAAGGCCTGAACTTCTGTTTGTGGGCAATAGGGAGGAACCGGTGGTACCATTTTTTTATGACCATAGGTAAATTTTACTTCCATCCACAGTTTCTTTTAGTTAATCCACAATGTGTTCAGCCAATCGAGGTAAATTTTCCAAATAACACAACTACAAAGTGTTCATTCAACCATGCTCTATCCTTAACAACCTTATAATGAGACACAACCACACATGCACACACTCACATACATACATACAAGGTTATAATAGCCTACATTATGAATTTACCCATTAGTTTCTCAACAAAGTAAATGGAGTCAGCATAGCATGCTCCTTATCATAGTCAGCCCAAAATATAATAGAAGTTTGGCACAAAATGTTCATTCAACTATGCTCTATCCTTAACAGCCTTATAATTAGACACAACCACACATGCACACACTCACATACATACATACATACAAGGTTATAATAGCCTTATAATGAGACATAACCAGATGACCGACATTCAACTAGAAAGTAGCTATACCAACATTAGCATAAAACAACACATTATCACAAGTGGATTATCTTATCTAGAAGTAATCATTTCTTCTTAAAACTATGTTCATTTATATGAGGTGCTAATTGGAATATATCAATGATCATGTAATCCCCTTTCAATCACTCTGACATAGACAATGACTATGACATGGACACTGACTCTGAAGAAGAAGAATATTAACATGCCTCTTGGTCGAAAACTATTTATGTATTATGTATGTATATATTCAGCTATGTTTTATGTCTGACTGCTTTACGATATTTTATGCTGCCTTTTGACGCTCGCTGGAGGGGTTTGTGAATGGTAGTGAATGCTGGTGATGATTGGTGTGAATGCTGGTGATGACTGGTGATATTTGTGAATGGCTTGAAAGTTTGTGAAAGTTGGTGATGAATGCTGGTAATGATTGTTGGCTTGAAAGTTTGTGAATATTTGTGAAACTTTGTTAATGTTTGTGAATGCTGTGATGAATGTTGTTGATGATTGTTAGCTTGAATGTTTGTGGAAGTTTGTGATTGTTGGTGATGAATGTTGGCTTGAATGTTTTTGAATGGCTTAAATGTTTGTGAATGCTGGTGATGATTGGTAACCGAAAGCATTTTAATAGTATCTTTGTTTGATTTTGGGTAGATTTAACTTTGGGTTTATCATTTATGTATGCTCGCTACCAACTGACTTACATTGAAAAGTCATTTGCAAACCCAAATATAACTATCCAAGTACATAATTACTTATGGATAGATTAAGGTGGACCGTCTGTTGCTCCTAACCTGCATAATTACTTATGGTACATAATTACTTATGGATAGATTAAAGATGTTGGTCCATAATTACTTATGGTACATAATAACTTATGGATAGATTAAGGATAAATTAAGGTACATAATTACTTGTGGATAGGTTAAGGTGGAAGAACTCCCCCTAACCTGCATTTTCTTCCTTTAAATGGACCGTCTGTTGCTCCTTCAAATATAAGGTGGAGGAAGTCCCCTTAATCAGTGCGGTAACAATAACAAATGGATCGTCTGTCTCTTATATTTTCGATGTTGTTCCTTCCTCCGATCTGTAATTCGTGAGTGTTAATCGACATGGCGATGTGAGAATGGAAGCTGACGTGAATTTAGGTTTACAATTTGGTCTATGGAAAAAAGGGGAAAGTTAGGAGAGAGAAGATGAACGATGAGATTATTTTTAGATGTTTTTTGTGAGGGGGAAATGTCATGCCAAAATTTCAGCAGAAGAATGCAACGAGATGGCTGTCCTTGATTGGATGATAGGGTAATGCTTAGATAGGAAACGTGGATTGATTTTAACTGTTGGATTAAATATTCATCTACGGTTGTGGCTCTATATATGCTGGTAACGCGGATCACTGACCTGAATTGTATTTATGTAAAGCTACACTTTGATCTGGTGTTTCACGTCACAACACAAGAATTCCAACCGCAACAGTGCATTCACGTCTAACGCAACAACATATGAATACTGTTGCAGAAGATCAAAGAAAGCATAGCTTTAGCCACACTTTTCATGCAACGCACACACAAAAATAGTGTCGAATATGCCCACTTTTGTAGTTGTGGTTTTAAAGCAAATGAATTTGAATTGTTGAAATAATTTTAATATTATAAAAAAGAGATATTAAGGAATTTCTATAAGGATTCAATTTCCAATAGAATCGAAGCTCGTATATAATATCGTAAAGAATATAATTAATGGATGGTTCGTTAAAGAGGCTAAATGATATTGAGTAGTGAATCAGTGAATACATTTTAGTATAGATGAATGGTTGTTTTATTTAATAGTTAAATAACCGACTATCAAATTTGGCCCATACGATTGTTGGTACGGAAAGACTGGGATCGAATTTATATTCGAAAACCATTCCGTCCAGTAAATACGAATATGTTAAAGATGCTGATTCGAGATGGAGATATTGAAGACCGTGGATCTTCATAAGCGGAAGGATTACTTAAAATCTCTGACTTGCAAGCATAGATATACTGTGATTCTGTCGTGGTTGGAATCTATAGGTTTGCAAGGACTTCTCACTATGATTCTCAGGGTGATTCCTAGGATGCAGTAGGAGGGTACCTTCGGTGCATCCTATTCCTGGGTGACGTGTATGGTTGGATGTATGATAGAGTATTTCCAGAAAGGTCACGTACATTGATTTCTTCAAACATACCAAGAGTGGAAGTAGAGAAGGAAACTTGTTGAGACGACCCGAAATCCCGTTCAGACGGAGGCAAGGGTTATCTTTGGAATATAACACAGAAACAGATAATAGCAGAACAAAATTAAATAAATACACCAGATAATGAACAATAGAATATACTGGATAAAAGTTATCATCAGAGTTACAAAGTATACAGGATCTTACTTAGTACAAATACAGTTCAGCTATACATAAAAGTATACAGCGGAAATAAACAAAATATGTACAATAGGAGCTGAACATCGTAAAAAGAGATAAATGATAGAAACCATCTTCAGCTCCAGCTATCCAGAAAGAACCAGCTAAACCTGAATACAAGGCTGCCCGTGTAGAAAAAGGGTCACCCGAGTTTGAGAGTGAAACAAACTACGAGTCAGTCATGGGACTGGTATGAGAAATCTATTCAACACATATATAATATGGCTAATAACAGGACCATGCCACTTTCGTGGAACGGGTTTACTCCATTGGATTGCCAGTGCTTTAAAACAAATCTTTCTTTTAAACATCGCTATGCCTTTTATAAAAAAATGAAGCCGTTATAAGACTCAGTTCCCATCACCCAATGCAACGCAAACCGGAGGATAGAGTTTTACCTTATAACGGCCAAAATATGCTTGATACGAATAAAACAAAGGCATTTGATATTATTGCTAGTGTTTATATGTTCTGAAAACAATTTCAAATCATAACTATCAATCATAGACGGCATGGGTACCATATATATATATATATATATATATATATATATATATATATATATATATATACAATCAAAACCGCACGATGTCGTATTTGGAAATTGGATTTCCGTCATGAACCAAGGCAAAAGATAGTCCTTACCGAATTCGAGACGCTCTAGCCCGTGTCTCAGGATCAGAGCTCGAGTGACCCTAGAATCGTCAGGGCCGGTCCACCGATGTGGATTAAAATTCCTGAACACTGCGTTTCCCCGCCCTTTGGGGCGTCAACGAGCCAACGAATGACTCCATCGGACCCGGATCGTCCGATCAAACCGAGGCGCCTCGCAACAGCAACAACCACATAGGTGAAAAGTATATAAATGTCAGGGCTGGTAGGTCACTGACACCACCCTAGCTAGAAAGAAACGCATGCCCTCCCTGAGGTCCTTCTCCCGTTTTAGGTTCATACCGGGGTGGGAGGCTCGCGAATTCACGTTATACAAAAAGCTACGCCACACAGGCGGCGCTTTGATCATCACCACAAGACTTTGCTTTTCAACAGAAGCCCTGATCACTGCATCTTAGCATGACACACAGACAATTCATGCCATGCGACTGATGTCCATCGATATACAACCTCTGAGCTCATGCGTCTCAGAGAAGGGCGTTAAGCAAAAGAATAAATTCTCCGCCGCCAAACAGATGTATATTAACAGAAATCAATCAACACAGAATAAACTCCAATGTCAGACACACAGTCCATTTACAAGTCCGTTCTGGGTCTGAACGAAACCGGAGGCACTAAATACCTCGCAAACCCATCGATCACCACGTACGTCTGGACGATCACCACTCATTATCCATATTTCGGGATGCCTCCCAATCAGGACCTCGGTTACCATCCAAACGAGGTGAAGATCTCCGGTGTTTGACCATCGTCTTCATCTTCGAATTTCAATCATCGGTCAATTATTCGAAATGAGAATTAACTCGGACTTTTCAAATAGTTCACGTATATTTAGAATTTCAAATCAATTTATTTCAATGGTTAAATTATTTGACAACACCAATCTTGTTCTTTAATGTAATTTCCACACCAAACACATTCAACCATCAAAAGCCACATAAATCGAGCGAATGCAGTTTATTTCCATTCCATATCGCTTATGATATTTTATAACTATTTATCGCTATTTTTATTTATTTTAAAATAGCTAATTTATTCAAAACGATGCTTTGGGCCATAAAGCGGCCGTGGCGCTGTTTTTCTTCAGATTTGATTTACACATATCTGAAAATCTAACCGTTGGATCTTCACAAAATTTACATCATTAGAAAGGTCTTTTCAAAACGAATCCAACGGTTCCAGTTTCGGGAAAATCCGACAGTCGGATCTCCCGGTACAATCGTTTGAATTTTCGATTTCAAAATACGAACTGCAGCGTCGTTATTCGATTAAATATATAATTATATATATATATATATAAATATAATCGCTTCTGGCGCTGTTTTTCATCAGATTTGAATTAAACATTCTAGACAATCCAACCGTTGGATTTTTACAAGGTTGGTGCCGATGGGAAGATATTTCCAAGGCGAACCCGATGGTTGAGGTTTCGGGAAAATCCAATGGTCGGATTCCCCGTACTAGTTGTTTGAAATCACGGTTTCAAAATACGAACTGCACGACTTCGTTTCGTTTTAATTTTTTTATATTTATATAATTATATAAATATAGTTCATTCAACAATTTCAATATCGTTTTCACTTCAAATATTTCACTAACGCCTTAAAATTTTGGAAAATTTCGCCATAACCTCCCTGCACCGGGAGCATCGGGAAATCGCAAATAGCTTTCCCGGTCCTTCTAATCTCAAAAAGAAAAAGCCAAGCGGCTAGCCAACAGGCTCATAAAATCATCACCCAAACAAAACAGTAAATGTGTACCTATTTGTCGGGCACAAAATTTTATTCCTCTTCTCTAGCCCCTTTGCTATAACCTGTTCAATGAATATGCATGTACATATATATACAGTTCTTATCATTTATCATTTTCTATTCAACTTCATATTTGATTTCTATTTGGTTTAAAAACACCATTCATTCTAATGTTACATACATAGGTGCAAATCACTTCATTAGCTAATTAATGAATATTTCGACTCATATATGTTTATTTTGAACAAGTGGCTATTTTTAACACTTCACATTTCAACGATTCATGCATACAATAAAAATGTGATTTTTATTGTAAAACAATTCATTTCAAAACACTATTTTTTTCTATATAGTTCAGGTAGGTGACAAAAATAGGATTTTTATCATAAAACAATTTCTTTTAAAACGAGATTATTTTTCACAGTTCATATAGTCGATAAAAGGTGATTTTTTTTATTATCAAACAATTTATTTCAAAATATGAATACCATTCAACACATGAATTTCAAACCAACGAATGAATATCGATTCAACACATGAAGGTTTTCTATAGTTTCTATATATAGATAAAGATGTGATTTTTATATTTAAAACGCGAATACCATTCAACACATGAATTTCTAATCAACGAATGAATATTAATTCGACACATGAAGGTTTTCTATTCAATGAATAAATATAGTTTAAGCAGATGAAAATAATTCAAACACACGAATATTATTCAAAATTTCGGCAGCATAACGGCAGGGTAGTTAAAACCGGGACCGTCCCTAGTACGGCTCCTCGCTCTACCTTAAAACCTCACGGTTTTTGACAATGGGGATCATGCATCTAATTCGCACGCAGGCGGCATGTATATATTTATTTCATTTCCACAAACTAATCCTATGTGGTTTCAACCAAATATTTCTCAATCAAAAACGGGTATTTTTCAACCACAATCAATCAATATCAACCACAAACAATCCCAAACCATCATTCGCTATCAATCAATTTTCACACCAATTTCAATCAATAAATATCATCCATGGTTTGTGGACGAGGGGCGTATATATATATATATATTTATATATAGCAATTCACTTTTATTTCAACACATATATATATTTGAAAAAGAAATTGAAGAGTGAGAAATTCTCACCGATAGCTATCCAACTTCACGACACTTCACTTAGAGAAATCTTCGCCTTTACGCCTTTTTGTCGCTTTCGCCCGTAGCCACTACATATATAAAAAAAATCGAATTTTTACTTCGCTATTCAATATATAAAAATCGAATTTTGACTTCGACTTTCAATATAGAAAAATCTAATTTTTACTTCGACTTTCAATATAGAAAAATCTAATTTTTACTTCGACTTCCAATATAGAAAAATCTGATTTTTACTTCGACGTTCAATATAGAAAGATCTGATTTTTACTTCGACTTTCAATATAGAAAAATCTGATTTTTACTTCGACGTTCAATATAGAAAAATCTAATTTTTACTTCGACTTTCAATATATAAAAACCATATTTTTACTTCGATGTTCAATATATAAAAACCATATTTTTTTCCTTCGATGTTCAATATATAAAAACCGGATTTTTACTCTCGCCTCATATAAAATAGAGTTCATATTAAAAAAAAATCTTGTCTATTCCCTTTCAAAAACTTGCCTTTATGTTTTTCATTTCTAAACAAAGTTTATTATTCTTTTGTAATCTTTGCTAATTTTATTTTCTAAACATGTATAACTGTTTAATATACTAAATTAATAACATAACTAAATACATAAATTTAATATAATTAACCTGTAATTAACATTCCTTAATCAAAGAAATTAGGACGTTACCTCCCCTACATTTACTCACGTTTTCAGTTCATCTTCATCCAGAGCAGTTCGAGGCTTTGGACGGCAATCAGGCGCTGCTACGAGGTCCGCCTTTGCTCGAGCTCCTTCCGGCCACCAAGCACCTCTAGCTCGATCATCCTTCAACCTCGGAATTCGCCTGGGAACGGCGACTTCTTGGAGCGATGGTTCGAGCTGGACACTCGCGTCATAGAGCACGGAGGACGCCTGAGGCGTCGGAGTAGAGGGGAGGATGGAGATGCGTGGCGGCGGGTCGAATGGTGGAGCGACATGGGGCGGGAGTTGGCTGTGGGGGCGTTATTTTAGATTTAGGTTTTTTTAATTTACTTGTAAATCGATGTTTGACCAAGTCTGAGGAGAGAGGGTGTGAGGGAGTGCATATATAAAAATATGTATTTTAATTTATTAATTTCTAAAAAGCAACTTTAAAATTCGAACTCGAAATCAAACCTACCGACTGTCGTTCCTAGCTAATTACCCCCATTCCGAACACAATGGGATATGTATCGTAGGCTGATTTGGCTGTTTCGACCAGTTTTCATCAAAATCAACATATATCTCTATATATTGAATTTGAACGTGCATTTCGATTTACCGGGGTCACATACTAACTAGAAAAATTCCAGAAAAATATTTTCTAGCTTTGTATTGACGATACGGTCCTAACAAAACTAGTTTCGTTGAATTCTGAGACCGTTTGAAAAATGGCCAATTTCCAGTCGATTAAATTCAACTGAAATGGTCAAAACACGTTTTCCTTTGCCACGCTCACATATTGATTCGAAAAATTATGAAATTTGGACCCTAGCAATAACTTTACATCACGGATCCACCAAAAGTGGTTTCATCGAAATCCGAGGTCGTTTGCAAAATCTCCATTTTTAAGGGCCTGAATTCCATAGCGACTATTCAGAATTTTCAACTGGACATATCTTTTGATTCCCGCTTTCAAATTTTGATTTTTCAGATTCGTTGGAAAGGTATTCACTAACAGATTTAAATATTTTTGGTTTCACTAAAATCCGGATTGTTTTGCACCTGGTACAGTCCGACAAAGTTTGAATTCAATTTTTGAAACCTTGGCGCCATTTCAGGCCTTGTTTATAATTATAATTAATTATATTCGTTTTCAATTGTCGATTCAAACTCAGTTTTCATCGCCATTATTTAAAATATTTATTTTAAATATTTAAAATCCATTATTTTAGCCAATTTAAAAAAAATTAAATTGGTTCAGATTTTCTGGGTCGTCACAATCTCCCCCACTTAAAACTTTTCGTCCCCGAAAAGGAACAAAGTCGAAAGTGGTTTGATAAATCTACAATCCCACAATACAACAACCAATTTGTTTTTAACATTCAGAGTATAGAATAAATAGTGCACATCCATGGGAAGAAAATAGCAACAGAATAGAGAATTACACGGTAATGCAAAGTATGGTAAATGCACCTTGCACCGGAGTCAATCAGAGATATCTACTCGGCATCTAGGATAAGCTTTCTGAATGCTCTCCTCAGTTTCCCAAGTACAATCTCGTGGATCTCCACTCCATTGCACTTTGACTAAGCGAACCTTCTTGTTCCTCAGCTCTTTGGTTTCTTTGCCTATTATCTTTAGCGGCTCTCTTCTCACAGCTAATTCTGGGGTTATTTCAATGTCATGCTGAGCTGCTTCTTCCACGATCAAGTCTGGATCATGAACGTGCTTTCGAAGTTGAGATATGTGAAATACATCATGAATTTCAGGCAACCAATTAGGCAGTTTGACCCTATAAGCGAGAGTTCTGATCCGTTCTAGAATAGGAAACGGACAAATAAATTTGGGCGCTAACTTTCCAGTTTTACCGAACCGGATAACTCCTCTCATCGGCGATACTTTAAAATATACGTAGTCGCCAACTTCAAAGGATATATCTCTTCTTCTTCTATCGGCATAGCTCTTTTGTCGGCTTTGAGCGGCCAGTAATCGCTTCTTAATAAAATCGACTTTGTCGGCAGCTTCTCGAATCATATCAGGACCCAACACAAGTCTATTTCCGGGCTCGACCCAACAAGCAGGAGATTGACACGGTCTACCATACAATGCTTCGAATGGCGACATTGTCAGACTCGCCTGGTAGCTATTGTTATAAGAGAATTCAGCCAAATGCAAATTGTCTTCCCATGATCCACCGAAATCTAGAACACAAGCCCGCAATAGATCTTCTAAAATGCGATTCACCCTCTCAGTCTGACCGTCTGTCTGAGGATGATAAGCGGTGCTTAAGTTCAACTTCGTTCCGAGTTCTACTTGAAATGCTTCCCAAAATTTGCTAGTGAATATTGTATATCTATCACTGACTATACTGAGCGGCACTCCATGTAGTCTAACTATTTCCCTGAAGTATATCTGCGCCAGACTCTTAGCAGTTCTATTTGATCTGACAGGTATGAAATGGGCGGTCTTCGTGAAGCGATCTACGATCACCCAAATACTGTCATTTCCTTTTCTGGTTCTGGGCAGACCATCGATGAAGTCCATAGAAATATGTTCCCACTTCTAGCCAGGAACTTCCAGCGGTTGTAATAATCCAGCCAATTTCTGTTGGTCACTTTTGACTAGCTGGCAAGTAGGGCATCGGCTAACATATAAGGAAATGTCCCTTTTCATCGACTTCCACCAGAAAGTGCGTTTGATGTCATTATACATTTTGCTTACTCCCGGATGGATACCGAGTTTCGACTTGTGGCACTCGTCCAGTACTTCCTTTCGAAGTTCAGGAATGTTAGGGACACAGATTCGACCTTTGAGCCTTAAAATCCCATCATTGTCTACTTGAAAACTCGAGGGTTCGCCTTGTTGAATTATCCCTCTGATCTTCTGAATGAAGTGATCATCATCCTGAAGAGCAGATATCTTATCTAGCAATGAAGTCGTGATAATAAAACTGGCGATCATTTCATTCTTCCTGCTTAACGCATCAGCCACGACATTGGCTTTTCTTGGAGTATATATAATTTCAAAGTCATATGCTGCAAGAAACTCCAGCCAACGTTGCTGCCTCAAGTTCAAGTCCTTCTGAGTGAACAGATACTTTAACGACTGGTGATCTGTAAACAGTTCAAATCTCTCGCCCAGAAGATAGTGTCTCCAGATTTTCAAAGAGAATATGATAGCCAATAACTCAAGATCATGAGTTACATTGTTTTTCTCGTGCGGCTTCAGTTGACGGCTAGCATAAGCAATCACTTGATCCCTTTGCATTAACATTGCGCCAAGGCCTTCTCTATAAGCATCAGTCCATACTTTTAAATCCTGGTTGCCATCGATGATGGTTAACACTGGAGCAGTTGTTAATCTCAACTTTAGCTCTTCGAAAGTCTCCTCACTTTCTGGAGTCCATTTAAATTTAGAGTGCTTCTTTGTAAGCTTCGTTAAGTGACCAGATATCTTCGAAAAGTTTTTAACGAACTTCCGATAATAGCTAGCCAATCCGAGAAAACTACGGACTTCAGTGGGGGTACTAGGCTGTTTCCAATTCTGAATAGCTGTGATTTTTCTTGGGTCCACAGCGATTCCTTCTTTCGATACAACATGGCCCAGAAATTTCACTTCATCTTGCCAGAATATACATTTGGAAAACTTGGCTTTCAATACATTTCGTCTCAGAATTTCTAGAACCTGTTCCAGATGCTTTTCATGTTCGGCCTTTGATTTAGAGAAGATTAGAATATCGTCAATGAAAACCAGAACAAATTTATTCAAAACTCCTCTGAACACTCTATTCATCAGATCGACGAAGTAAGCTGGAGCGTTACATAAGCCGAACGACATTACTAACCACTCGTAGAATAAGTCGGGACCTCTGAACGCGGTCATTGGAACACACTCTTCGACAATTCGAAGTTGATGGAAACCTGTAGCTAGGTCCATTCTTGAAAATACTTGTGCTCCATTTAATCGATCCAACAAATCATCTATTCGCGGCAATGGATATTTTTTCTTTATTGTCTGTTTGTTCAAATCACGATAATCCACACATAGACGTAGAGTACCGTCAGATTTTGGGACAAAAACCACTGCTGCTCCCCAATCAGATAAACTAGGCCTGATCAGACCTTTCCATACTAGCTGTCTTGTTTGATTGTCTAATTCCTCCTTCTCTTTCAAGGACATTCTTCGAATAGCGTGAACTACCGGCCTTGCATTGGGAATTAAAGCAATCTTGAAATCTATTTCTCTCTGCGGAGGTAAGCGAACAACTTCTTCAAACACATCCGCATAATTTTTGACGACAGGAATATCTTTGATGAGGTCGGGAATATTCTCTATGACTTTAGGGACATTTTCTATTTGGTATGGAGAAACATTCAAAGCTGCCCAGAAGTCTTTTCTATTAGCATTCTGACCTTCACAGGGAATGTTATATAATCACCTGATTTAATCTTCGCCTTTACGACTCTGTCGGCGCATTTACCTTCAGCTTCATATTTAGTCAACCAATCTAACCCCAAGATAAGATCAAACTCTGTAAAATTCATGACGGCCGCGATGGTAGGGAACCGATAATGAGAAAAGGAAACCGGCACTCCACAAACCCAACTGAGGTCAATGGAACCCCCAACCGGGTTCTGGACAGTCATTGGTTCCTTGAGTTTCTTCAAATTTAAATCCAGTTTCCTAGCAGCATTCTTTGCAACAAAACTTCGTGATGCGCCAGTGTCAAACAGTACTTTGACTGGAATATCTTTGACAGTTAGCGTGCCTTCTAAAACATCTGGCCTTTCCTGAATAGACGAAGATGCAGGCACTTCTGCCACTTCGTTCACATGTACTACTTCAGATTTTCTAATTAACGGGCAGGCCTTGGAAAGATGACCGACCTCATGGCATTGACTACACTTTCTATTCTCTCGAAATCCCTTCTTGGATTGAAACCCGCCTCTTAATCGCTTCTTTAAGGGTCCGCAGTTAATCGACAAATGCCCTGGCTTCTTACAGTTACTGCATATGGTAGTCGTTCCTTGCCCTTTCTCAGATTCAGCCCTTTTCCGATTTGCTTTGGGCTTCTTGCTGACCTCTAACGTTGTTATGGCCTCTGGACGATCAGTTTCTGACTCTGTTTTATCACTAGAACAGACTTCTTCTTCGTCGCGCAACATTCCTTTCTTATGGAGATCTTCATACTGATAAGCCATGTATATCATTTCAGAAAAAGGAAGCTTCACATTCCTCATTACACTATTCTGATATCTCCTTTGCAGGCCATGAATAAATCTCATATTTTTCCTCTTTGGATCTTGAATCAGTTGAGGAGCAAAGTGAGCAAGTTCGTCGAATTTCTTATGATATTCTGGGATGGTCATATCACCTTGTATCAAATAAGAAAATTCATCACATAATCTCTCAGTTGCTTCGGGAGGAGTAAATCTTCCTAGGAAAACCTCTTTGAATCTATCCCAGGTGATATCACCTTCTGGATTATCTTTTATGATCGTTTCCCACCATATTAAAGCTTCTCCATTGAGCGCCCAAGATGCTACTAATCTTTTCTGGTCGTCTCTCAGCTGGAAACGCTCAAATATTCTTTCTGCAGAGCTCACCCAAGCTTGAGTTTGAATAATAGATTCATTGCCCGAGAACTGTGCTCCACCCAGATTTCGATATCTCTTAAATAGAGTCTCTAGATCGGGTTCTGCATTTCTTCTGTTTCTGGCACTCATTTTTCTAGTACTTCTGGAATTAGCAGAACAAGTGTTAGGTCACAGAAAAGATATTTTAAAACATAGAAACATATACTTCAAGTGTAAATGTGTCTATCGAGGTGTAATTTCATTCTGCTTTACTCATACTAGGATATTGCTGATCCTATATGTATAGAGTTACCCGTCCTAGAACACTACTGGTTCTATTTCTGACGAGTTCGTTCAAATGTTATATTCCAGAACTAAGCTTAACCAAAGCTTTGATACCACGTTGAGACGACCCGAAATCCCGTTCAGACGGAAACAAGGCTTATCTTTGGAATATAACACAGAAACAGATAATAGCAGAACAAAATTAAATAAATACACCAGATAATGAACAATAGAATATACTGGATAAAAGTAATCATCAGAGTTACAAAGTATACAGGATCTTACTTAGTACAAATACAGTTCAGCTATACATAAAAGTCTACAGCGGAAATAAACAAAATATGTACAATAGGAGCTGAACAGCGTAAAAAGAGATAAATGATAGAATCCATCTTCAGCTCCAGCTATCCAGAAAGAACCAGCTAAACCTGAATACAAGGCTTCCCGTGTAGAAAAAGGGGCACCAGAGTTTGAGAGTGAAACAAACTACGAGTCAGTCATGGGACTGGTATGAGAAATCTATTCAACACATATATAATATGGCTAATCACAGGACCACGCCACTTTCATGGAACGGGTTTACTCCATTGGATTGCCAGTGCTTTAAAACAAATCTTTCTTTTAAACATCGCTATGCCTTTTATAAAAAAATGAAGCCGTTATAAGACTCAGTTCCCATCACACAATGCAACGCAAACCGGAGGATAGAGTTTTACCTTATAACGGCTAAAATATGATTGATACGAATAAAACAAAGGCATTTGATATTATTGCTAGTGTTTATATGTTCTGAAAACAATTTCAAATCATAACTATCAATCATAGACGGCATGGGTACCATATATCATGTCGCCATATATATATATATATATATATATATATATATATATATATATATATATACATATACAATCAAAACCTCACGATGTCGTATTTGGAAATTGGATTTCCGTCATGAACCAAGGCAAAAGATAGTCCTTACCGAATTCGAGACGCTCTAGCCCGTGTCTCAGGATCAGAGCTCGAGTGACCCTAGAATCGTCAGGGCCGGTCCACCGATGTGGATTAAAATTCCTGAACACTGCGTTTCCCCGCCCTTTGGGGCGTCAACGAGCCAACGAATGACTCCATCGGACCCGGATCGTCCGATCAAACCGAGACGCCTCGCAACAGCAACAACCACATAGGTGAAAAGTATATAAATGTCAGGGCTGGTAGGTCACTGACACCACCCTAGCTAGAAAGAAACGCATGCCCTCCCTGAGGTCCTTCTCCCGTTTTAGGTTCATACCGGGGTGGGAGGCTCGCGAATTCACGTTATACACAAAGCTACGCCACACAGGCGGCGCTTTGATCATCACCACAAGACTTTGCTTTTCAACAGAAGCCCTGATCACTGCATCTTAGCATGCCACACAGGCAATTCATGCCATGCGACTGATGTCCATCGATATACAACCTCTGAGCTCATGCGTCTCAGAGAAGGGCGTTAAGCAAAAGAATAAATTCTCCGCCGCCAAACAGATGTATATTAACAGAAATCAATCAACACAGAATAAACTCCAATGTCAGACACACAGTCCATTTACAAGTCCGTTCTGGGTCTGAACGAAACCGGAGGCACTAAATACCTCGCAAACCCATCGATCACCACGTACGTCTGGACGATCACCACTCATTATCCATATTTCGGGATGCCTCCCAATCAGGACCTCGGTTACCATCCAAACGAGGTGAAGATCTCCGGTCTTCGACCATCGTCTTCATCTTCGAATTTCAATCGTCGGCCAATTATTCGAAACGAGAATTAACTCGGCCTTTTCAAATAGTTCACGTATATTTAGAATTTCAAATCAATTTATTTCAATGGGTAAATTATTTGACAACACCAATCTTGTTCTTTAATGTAATTTCCACACCAAACACATTCAACCATCAAAAGCCACATAAATCGAGCAAATTCAGTTTATTTCCATTCCATATCGCTTATGATATTTTATAACTATTTATCGCTATTTTTATTTATTTTAAAATAGCTAATTTATTCAAAACGACGCTTCGGGCCATAAAGCGGCCGTGGCGCTGTTTTTCTTAAGATTTGATTTACACATATCTGAAAATCTAACCGTTGGATCTTTACAAAATTTACATCATTAGAAAGGTCTTTTCAAAACGAATCCAACGGTTCTAGTTTCGGGAAAATCCGACGGTCGGATCTCCCGGTACAATCGTTTGAATTTTCGATTTCAAAATACGAACTGCAGCGTCGTTATTCGATTAAATATATAATTATATATATATATATATATATATATATATATATATAAATATAATCGCTTCTGGCGCTGTTTTTCATCAGATTTGAATTAAACATTCCAGACAATCCAACCGTTGGATTTTTACAAGGTTGGTGCCGATGGGAAGATATTTCCAAGGCGAACCCGACGGTTGAGGTTTCGGGAAAATCCAATGGTCGGATTCCCCGTACTAGTTGTTTGAAATCACGGTTTCAAAATACGAACTGCACGGCTTTGTTTCATTTTAATTTTATTCATATTTATATAATTATATAATTATAGTTCATTCAACAATTTCAATATCGTTTTCACTTCAAATATTTCACTAACGCCTTAAAATTTTGGAAAATTTCGCCATAACCTCCCTTGCACCGGGAGCATCGGGAAATCGCAATTAGCTTTCCCGGTCCTTCTAATCTCAAAAAGAAAAAGAAAAAGCCAAGCGGCTAGCCAACAGGCTCATAAAATCATCACCCAAACAAAACAGTAAATGTGTACCTATTTGTCGGGCACAAAATTTTATTCCTCTTCTCTTGCCCCTTTGCTATAACCTGTTCAATGAATATGCATGTACATATATATACAGTTCTTATCATTTATCATTTTCTATTCAACTTCATATTTGATTTCTATTTGGTTTAAAAACACCATTCATTCTAATGTTACATACATTGGTGCAAATCACTTCATTAGCTAATTAATGAATATTTCGACTCATATATGTTTATTTTGAACAAGTGGCTATTTTTAACACTTCACATTTCAACGATTCATGAATACAATAAAAATGTGATTTTTATTGTAAAACAATTCATTTCAAAACACTATTTTTTTCTATATAGTTCAGGTAGGTGACAAAAATAGGATTTTTATCATAAAACAATTTCTTTTAAAACGAGATTATTTTTCACAGTTCATATAGTCGATAAAAGGTGATTTTTTTTATTATCAAACAATTTATTTCAAAATATGAATACCATTCAACACATGAATTTCAAACCAACGAATGAATATCGATTCAACACATGAAGGTTTTCTATAGTTTCTATATATAGATAAAGATGTGATTTTTATATTTAAAACGCGAATACCATTCAACACATGAATTTCTAATCAACGAATGAATATTAATTCAACACATGAAGGTTTTCTATTCAATGAATAAATATAGTTTAAGCAGATGAAAATAATTCAAACACACGAATATTATTCAAAATTTCGGCAGCATAACGGCAGGGTAGTTAAAACTGGGACCGTCCCTAGTACGGCTCCTCGCTCTACCTTAAAACCTCACGGTTTTTGACAATGGGGATCATGCATCTAATTCGCACGCAGGCGGCATGTATATATTTATTTCATTTCCACAAACTAATCCTATGTGATTTCAACCAAATATTTCTCAATCACAAACGGTATTTTTCAACCACAATCAATCAATATCAACCACAAACAATCCCAAACCATCATTCGCTATCAATCAATTTTCACACCAATTTCAATCAATAAATATCATCCATGGTTTGTGGACGAGGGGCGTATATATATATATATATATATATATATATATATATATTTATATATAGCAATTCACTTTTATTTCAACACATATATATATTTGAAAAAGAAATTGAAGAGTGAGAAATTCTCACCGATAGCTATCCAACTTCACGACACTTCACTTAGAGAAATCTTCGCCTTTACGCCTTTTTGTCGCTTTCGCCCGTAGCCACTACATATATAAAAAAAATCGAATTTTTACTTCGCTATTCAATATATAAAAATCGAATTTTGACTTCGACTTTCAATATAGAAAAATCTAATTTTTACTTCGATTTTCAATATAGAAAAATCTAATTTTTACTTCGACTTTCAATATAGAAAAATCTGATTTTTACTTCGACGTTCAATATAGAAAAATCTGATTTTTACTTCGACTTTCAATATAGAAAAATCTGATTTTTACTTCGAAGTTCAATATAGAAAAATCTAATTTTTACTTCGACTTTCAATATATAAAAACCATATTTTTACTTCGATGTTCAATATATAAAAACCATATTTTTTTCCTTCGATGTTCAATATATAAAAACCGGATTTTTACTCTCGCCTCATATAAAATAGAGATCATATTAAAAAAAATCTTATCTATTCCCTTTCAAAAACTTGCCTTTATGTTTTTCATTTCTAAACAAAGTTTATTATTCTTTTGTAATCTTTGCTAATTTTATTTTCTAAACATGTATAACTGTTTAATATACTAAATTAATAACATAACTAAATAAATAAATTTAATATAATTAACCTGTAATTAACATTCCTTAATCAAAGAAATTAGGATGTTACCTCCCCTACATTTACTCACGTTTTCAGTTCATCTTCATCTAGAGCAGTTCGAGGCTTTGGACGACAATCAGGCGCTGCTACGAGGTCCGCCTTTGCTCGAGCTCCTTCCGGCCACCAAGCACCTCTAGCTCAATCACCCTTCAACCTCGGAATTCGCCTGGGAACGGCGACTTCTTGGAGCGATGGTTCGAGCTGGACACTCGCGTCATAGAGCACGGAGGACGCCTGAGGCGTCGGAGTAGAGGGGAGGATGGAGATGCGTGGCGGCGGGTCGAACGGTGGAGCGACGTGGGGCGGGAGTTGGCTATGGGGGCGTGATTTTAGATTTAGGTTTTTTTTTTATTTGTAAATCGATGTTTGACCAAGTCTGAGGAGAGAGGGTGTGAGGGAGTGCTTATATAAAAATATATATTTTAATTTATTAATTTCTAAAAAGCAACTTTAAAATTCGAACTCGAAATCAAACCCACCGACTGTCGTTCCTAGCTAATTACCCCCATTCCGAACACAATGGGATATGTATCGTAGGCTGATTTGGCTGTTTCGACCAGTTTTCGTCAAAATCAACATATATCTCTATATATTGAATTTGAACGTGCATTTCGATTTACCGGGGTCACATACTAACTAGAAAAATTCCAGAAAAATATTTTCTAGCTTCGTATTGACGATACGCTCCTAACAAAACTAGTTTCGTTGAATTCTGAGACCGTTTGAAAAATGGCCAATTTCCAGTCGATTAAATTCAACTGAAATGGTCAAAACACGTTTTCCTTTGCCACGCTCACATATTGATTCGAAAAATTATGAAATTTGGACCCTAGCAATAACTTTACATCACGGATCCAACAAAAGTGGTTTCATCGAAATCCGAGGTCGTTTGCAAAATCTCCATTTTTAAGGGCCTGAATTCCATAGCGACTATTCAGAATTTTCAACTGGACATATCTTTTGATTCCCGCTATCAAATTTCGATTTTTCAGATTCATTGGAAAGGTATTCACTAATAGATTTAAATATTTTTGGTTTCACTAAAATCCGGATTGTTTTGCACCTGGTACAGTCCGACAAAGTTTGAATTCAATTTTTGAAACCTTGGCGCCATTTCAGGCCTTGTTTATAATTATAATTAATTATATTCGTTTTCAATTGTCGATTCAAACTCAGTTTTCATCGCCATTATTTAAAATATTTATTTTAAATATTTAAAATCCATTATTTTAGCCAATTTAAAAAATTTAAATTGGTTCAGATTTTCTGGGTCGTTACACTTGTTTAGCCAACACATAAAGTAAGTTTGAGGGCATCAATTAGTGATTTCGATGGATCTGACGATGAGGCATTCGAAGTGAACGGGATGTGCTAATTATAAAGGTAAAGTGTAGCCTCAAGCCTCATCAACTAGGAAATGACAAAAATCAGGCAGGCAGCATGGCTATGTGGGTCCCTCACATTAGGGTGTATAGTCACATATCTATAGAAAATCCATTTCCTTCTTTAATCTATTTCGATGTTGTCCCTTTTTCGGGAAATGGTGGTTTGAGTCCAACCATTGGTGATGTACATTTGATACACTCAAGCTAAATGAGTGGTCGGTTATGTGTGGGCCTGGTTGCAAGACATTCTTGTTGAACGTAGTGTATTCCCCTCTAGAGATACACTATCGGCAGGTGGTCCCATACCTTGTCATAGTCAGAATCCAATCTCCAATAAGCGACCGCGGTTTTAATTGTATACTATAAATGTGGAGCGTGAGATGCAAGCGTTCCACTAGATTATTACTTATTTGTATTTAGACACTATCATAATATCAGAAAAGACATTAATTTCAAAAATGTTTTGGGTTATCGTAAGGTAAAAACCATCCGTATTTATGTGAGGATTTGGTCATACTATTATCCTTTTCTTTCGAAAAGATTTTGGCTTTAAAAATCAAGGTGGATGATATTATAAACTTAGTGAGTTTTTTCTCACTCAGGTTCACTAGACTAATCTGATGTTTGAAATGCTCGGGTTAGACCGGGTTGTACAGGTTCAGGTTATCGGATGCAGTGAAGTCTAAAAAATGAGCTGAAGGAGCTCAGACGTATGATGTATACCTTTATTATTCCGCTATGTTTTATATATATGAGGACAATCTGCTATAACTATCCAAATGTACTGATGTGCTCTGATGTTGTAAGTATTATTTCAAGCTCTCAATAAAAGTTATTTCTATATTATATTTTGTTCCGCTGCGATGTGAGACTCTGTGTTGTGTTCTTCTTATCCATCTATTCTTAATATTCTTTCTTTCTTATCTCACCCTCTAATTTCTTTCAATATACTATCTGGTGGTCTCCATACTTTGGTTCTGGAAAATGATGCAAGATTCGTGTATTACTGTCAGAATTCAGGCGTCGAATTCCCACAGGTCGTTATAGTAACTGTATTTTCTTTCAAATTTACTACTTCGAACAAATGTTTCATTTTCTCTTTTCCTTACTCCCATGGTTTAATTACATCTTATCTGTACACAAATAATAGTTTATACTTTATACCTCCCTATTTCTTTTTCTTCTAAAGAAGTAACAAAATAAAAAATCAGATGAATTTGATATAATTAACTCTTTGTTCTATACATTGCAATCTCAACTTTTCTCATGCAAAATTTATGTGCCTTCTATTCCATCTTACATCGGTGAAGTTAATATTTTTCCTTAAGTTCTAAGATAAACTATCTGCATCAATTTTTTTCAATATTAGGTTATGATTTTCAATTTTTTAATATGATGGTTTTTCCATTATCATTGTTTAAATATCTCAATTAACGCCTTAACTGATTTTTTTCTGGTATATGTAATTGATTTTTTATTTGCACTTCTTAGTAGGGTTCAGTATTAAAGTGGGATATAAGGTAGGATAAATTATCATATAAGTAAATTTTTCTTATTCAGTTAGGCGTGGTGAATTTTTCTTAACACTACTCCATTCAAATATAAATTCAACAATTAATTTCAAAAGTTCTCATCTCTATATCTAGACACATGTATCTATTATATATGTATGTATGTATGTATGTATGTATATAATGCAATTAGTATTTTCTACTTCTTAGTTAATCATATATTACGTACTTATGTCTTATTAGTTCAAGAAAATCATTATCTTCACTACTTCTAAAATAAACATTAACACTATTTATTTATTTCTTTTGGAAAATTTAAAGGTCTTACTCTCTTTTAGTTATTTGGATTAATTTGTCACTATATTTTCTCTCAAATTTACTACTTTGAACAAACGTTTCATTTTCAAATTTGGATTAATCTGTTTATTTTTGATGAATTCATTATGACTAATTCTTTATTTCATAGGTTGAAATTTCAGCTTTTCTCATGCAAAATCTATGTGACTTCTATTCCATCTTACATCGGTGAAGGAAAAAAATTCCTTAAGTTCTAAGCTAAATATTATCTCCATCAAAATTGTTTTTTAAAATATTAGGTTATGACTTTCAATTTTTTAGTCTAATGGGTTATCTAATAGTATTGTATAAATATCTCAATTAATGCCTTACTTGACTTTTGTTTTTCAGCATATGTAATTGTTTTTTTTTTTTTTTTTAGCACTTCTTCATGGGGTTCTATATTAAACCAGTATATAAAATTTGATAAGTTATCATATGAGTGAATTTTTCTTATTCAGTTAGGTTTGATGAATTTGTTTTCCTTAATTAATTTAAAGTTAAATCGATTATGTATAAACTAATTCACTATGTATTTACCATGATGATAAATATCATTATATGATTTTACTGGAGGAAAGTGATTTAATTGTTATATGATATATTACATGCTTCAAATAAGAAATTACAAGAGGGATTATATATGTCTTTCAAGTGCAATAAAAAACTATAATGAGATTTTTAACATAAATATGAATTAAGCATTAATTTTAGATTTGGTAACTGAGTCAAAATATAATATTCAAATATATATATATATATATAGATAGACACATACATTTCTTTTTTATTAGCATATCAATGGTAATTATGATTATCTTTAATTATCCTATTAATGGTAATGGTAATTATGCTTGCATTCAATAATCATATTAATGTTAACTAATTTACATAATTATTTTCATAGATTAATTAGTTTTGGATTCAAAAACTAAAATTATAAGTATCTTAATTTATTTTTGTTAATAGCATGTGCACAGAAAAAATTGTAATGGCCTGCCTTTTCGACTGCTTCAAATCAATAATTAAACCAACTTAAACCGCTTGAAACGATAGATTGTTATTTACCTTATGGAGTTTAATCAGAATCAAACAAAGAAATCACATAAATAAAAACCATAATATTGCACAACGGAAGCATTTTACACAAAATATCAAAGTTGTAGAATAAATTTCATATAGCAGAATAAAATAGATTTTGATTAAATAAAACTTCACAGAATTTTCAATCTAGAGCACATGCGTCTTCACATATTTTTACCTACGATAGCTGAAATATCTAAATCTGCAGCACTTGGTCTGACCCGAGCATTTCATGCAAAATAAATAACACTCAAGTCTGGATTAACTTTATTCAAGTAAATCAACTTCTATAAAACACTAAAATATAATAGTTAATCCTAACATAAATTTAAAAGTTATAAGCCACATATTCACAGTCAATATGTAAAGGTGCAACATGCGTACAATGTAGGCACAGTCAGGTAAATACACAACTTGGCATATGTGTCTCAGGTCCATGAACAGAGAAAGAATACAAAACTAATGCACTTCAAGTTTAATAACACAAAGCTGAAGCATGTTCATATTTTATAAATAGGGTAAATATAAGGGTTTCACGTTTAACAAATTAAGACAGAGTGTGCATACAACATGCACACTTCAATTTTTTTTGCACAAGGCATGTAAAAATAGCAAAGCAGCATGTGATTTCTAGGCATCTTTTTTTCCACATTATTAAAGTTGCAACATCATAATCCATGGCAAACATATGTGTAGGCAGGGCACACTAACAAATTTTTACAGCACAAAATATATTTTCAAGGAAGGAGCATGGCTATATGTTATCATGCAGCATTTTAATACTTTAGATTTCGTTTATTAAATAAAGTAGAACAGACCATCAAATAATGTGATATTCATTTACGGATAGTACAACATACATTTAGGGATACAAACAAAGCATGGGAGCATGAACCTACTTATGCATTTCAATTTCACCAAAACAAGGCAGATTGTGCATACTACATGTATTCTTTAGTTTACATAAGTGGGGATGAGAATGATGAACAACAACAGTACTAATGTTGTGACCAAGGGCGTATTACAATTGGGCTGATGCACAAAATTATAACTATTGTGTGGAAATTCATGGTCAGTATGATTAATTTTCATGCTCAAAGCAACATACACGTTCAAGTTTTTTGAAAATTGGTTCGCTTTTATTATCTAATAAAAAAATATTACAGAGGTCAGGTTAGCATACTAACTGTTACAACTAAAACAAACAAAAGAAAAAAAACAATATAGTAAACACAAGAAAAATAAAGTTAAAGAACATAAAACAGGCCCATGACGAGGCCTCTATCCCCACATCGTGCATCCCGCTGCACCACACCCGAGCCATGAGCTCCACTTGTGCATGATCATTAAACAAGATCATCACCCATAAAACCGATCAAACACCAATTCTACCATCTAAAACCTGTTCTTATATAGTATAGCAGTTTGGGGAACATCCCATTTGATAATTGATTGAAGAAGTGTTCCTTTGAAGAAAAGCTGAAATCTAAATGTAATCTAGCAAGCTAAAGAAACTGCAAAATTTTGTGTTGTTAACTATAACCCAACCCACCTTCCACAACATATTCCATATACTACCAGTCGATCCACAAACGGGTACACATGAACCAATAAGCATATGTAAGAGTAATATCTAGAAAATATAGGTTAAATTGGTTTGAAGACTCCAGCAATTGGCAAGCAACCCAAGTAACTACACTTCGTCAAGTATTCCAAATTCCAAATACACAGTGATCTAGATACCCAAACGATATCAGCTATTAACTATTTTCCACACTCATACTTGATGTAGAAAACATTAAAACAAAAGGACATTAGACATCAGTACTGGAGTCCATGAACAAAGCAAGTCACAAAGAGTACACTGCTTCACCAACTTTCAACAGTTCTCTATTTCATGTCTTAAATGCTCCTCATTGAACACCAGTTCATGATCATTTCATTCGCAAAGTGGCTCATTATCATCGTCGACTCCAGACACAACGAAATTGATCAATGGTAACCAATCATCCAATACAAAATTCGGGATGAACATGCGTATGATCATTAATCTATATAAAAATACAACCAACACCATTATATAACTTATAACTAGATCCCCAAAACCTTATATCAGCACACAAACTCGTCAAATATGGATCTGATACTCCAATCCATTCGAGAAAAACAACAAAATTTATTGGGGAAAAAACTGATCATCAGGTGTTGAGGTATATTTGATAAATAGAATATCTAGCAACTCTCGATTTCCCAAAATGGGCAGAAAATCCACAGAGCAGTTCTTAACCGAATAGATATACTGATGCAAGACATAAACAGATCAAAATCTATAAACCCCAAATTGCACGCAATATTTCATACATAACTAAACCACAGAAACTCATATTTCCAAAGCACAAAGATGACGAAGAAACCGAAATATCAGTTATGAAAAGTTGGAAGTAAAACCACTTACGCTGGCGATGCCAGAACCCGACTCCCCCAATGGCATGACCTCCTGTTTTCAAACAAATTCGCATCTGAAAATAGGATGGATCTGCAATTAAGAATATTCGATGATGCATGATGTGTAGATCTAGGATATGGCTTGATCTAGGAGTAAGAAGATCTGGGAGAGTTGCGCAGATCTGAGAATTCTATTGAATTTTTGGAGCTTATCAACGAAATAGCTTATCAAATCAGATATGCCTTTAAATTGTGAAAATAAATGAAATAAAGGTTGGCATATCAACGAAAAGGAATTCGTTGAAGGTTGGGGACAAATCGCAAGCAATTTGTTGTTGTTGTTGTAGAAAATCTATTTAAAGCGGAAGATGAAATTAGAGAAAAGGGAAGCTCAAGCATAGCGAAAACAGGCGAGGAAAAAATTGCTTGTCGACAAATCCATGGTTGTTGTTGTAGAAAATTGATTTATAACAGGTTAATGTTATAAATAAGCCAATACAGGTTCAAGATTTAAGCAAAGCAAATACATAGGTTCAGACTTCTATAAGATAATAAGGCAACATAGGTTCAAGATTTGAACAAAGAAAATACATAGATTCATACTTCTACAAGGCAAGAATATATAAATCAAATATATGTTTTTAGTTTGAAAATAAGATGACAAGTGCAACTTATTTCAGAATTTGATAAATGGACAGTAAGCAAACAAACCCAGTAAGGCAAAAGGACAACAGATAGACAGAACACAAGGCATCCCACAAACAAGCATCAACCATTATATTGTAGTTAGTATTGATGTTGAAAACTCATATAAATATAATCATGAAATAACTCACCTTATGCACATTCTTAGATTTAGTCGTGAAATCTAGAAATTGGCTCTTTTATTTTTGTTCTACTCTCTTTTTTTGTGGAGAGGAGGAAGATCTAAAATTTACAGAAGACAATAACAGAGAAAAAATAATGAGGGAAAAAGTTTGTTTAGGGTGGATATTAGGTTTATGTTTAGATTTAGAGAGGAAGAGAGATGGGAATTTACAAAGGGAAAAAATAGACAAAGAAAGAAGAAGATGTGAAATGAAAGGGATGGAATTGACAAGTGGAAGAAGTTTGTGAATTTGGGGAAAATATAAAAGCAAAGGAAAATGTGAATAAGAAAAGTCAGGTTGCGTGAAAAAATGAAAAACTTAACTAGAGCAAGGAATGCGTAATAACTTCCTAGGATGTCTCTTAATTGGATAACGTTATATAGAAAGTTAAATGTGGCTAACTCAGCGAGAAATGAGATAATAAGAATATAAACTAAAGATAACTGTTGGTAATAAATGGAAAGGGGAAACAATAAAATGAGATGGAAGGTTGTAAATGAGAAAGTAATGGTAGGTGGAAGTTTAACGGGAACAATAGATGAAATGAGAAACAAAAGATAATTAGAATATAAATCAAATAAATAAGGGACCAATAATTAATATCCTTAACCAGTATATACAAATTTATTCTCAGTTGTTTTTTTATATTCTTTTCATACAAACATAAACATATGTTTCTCTTCTTAAAACCATTGATTACATTTATTTTCAATTTTTCTACTAAAGAATTCCAATTAATTCCAACATTAAATTCTAAAATAGATAACAATTACTAGGATGATAATAAAAGGTTGTATTCTAATTATACTAATTCAAACATATTTCAAAATTGTGATGTACAAACAATAGGTACGAATTTCTAATTTAATAAACGTTTCATTATTACTGCAACCAACATATCTAAAATGCATATCTGAATTGTTAAAATTTACCGTGATAAATGTTGCACTTATTATCCTAATTCAACCAATGTCATTAATAGGATTCCAGGTATGTATTTATTTTGGAAAAGTTTTTCTTTAGTTGATTACTCAAAAATAAGGTAATAATTAGAAAATTTGTGCGTTGAATAAATAAATAATTTTTTTTTTCAAAATTGAAGGAAACAATTGACTATTAAAGAGGGAAACACATAAAGAAAAACACATGCAAATAAATTAAGAGTCCACTGAGTAATTAAAAAGGTAATTTAGTATTTATTTATAATTCAAAAATAAAAAGGGAATAATTAATTCCTTCGAAGAAAAATTCTTTTGTTATATGAACATTAGGATTGTACATTTACTTATTTAAACGTTGTTAAATACCATATCTACTAAGTGTTTTATTCAATGATAGCACTATGGAAATTTTATTATGGAATCTGTAGTTTAACAATCGATCCAATTTATTCAAATTAGACTAAATACAAGCAATTCAAATTCAAAATTAAAGTTTTTATGTTTAACGTCAAAACCGTTCCTATATCATTTATAGCCATTTTTATTTTTTTTGTTGAATTTGTTCAGGAGGGAAACTGGAGTCGTAAAACCCTCCCTAATGCACCTTACTTGCTCCGCGAGCACCACATAAGTGGTTGATCTTAGCATATGCACATGGTAATCTCTAAGCATGTCATTACGGGTTTCAAACACACGCAACTGTTACCATGGCGCAAGTCCTTAACCGCTGGGCTACTGCTACAGACACAGCTATTATTCAATGACCATAAAATATTATTTTCATGACTTAGATTTATTCTCTTTAAAAATTGTCTTCAGCTTTAAAAGTGAACATATATAATTTATATTTCCCAAATTATTATTTTAATTTCATTAAAGCGCTAAACCGACTTAATGCGGAACATAAGCTACTATTAACTTGCTTTCTTTTAATTGACCGTTAAAATCAGTTTAATTTCAACTCATTAAAATTGTTGTTTATCAATTACATGTAGAAATTAATCTTTTTTAGAATTTAATATAGATTAATATTTAAATGGTAGAAATTTACGGGATGTTACAAAAATATTCATAAGCATTTTAATATAATATTTGTAAATTAAAATTGTATGCATTTGTATCATAAGAAAGATTGATAAGTCAATGAACTTATAAAAATAAACTTCCAGTTTCAAAGTACATGAGAGTCCAGTGTTCCGTTGAAAACCTTTACATTCCGTTTCTACTATATAAACAATATGTTGGAATGTGTCTAGAGAAAAATATTTCAATGATAGAAAAGTAATTTTAAACATGTTCCTCGCTCCATTTTCCACAGTAAAGTGTCTTCTTTCCATTTTTAGACTGTCATAATTTAAAATTTCCCCCATTAATGTTAATAATTTGCAGTCCTAAAATCATTTTCAACTGCATGCTTCTTTATCATTCTTATTATTAATTTTATTATATACACAAACTTTGGTATAATTAATTTAAATTGTTTTAAGTCTAAGCACTTTTCTTTATTGTTTGGTTCCTTAGTTTCCTTTCTTAAAACTGTTCATTTGGATATAAGTTCAACAATTAACATCTAAATGTTTTCACTTCTATATTTTTATCATCTACAAATTAAAATTATTTTCAGTCACATGTACTTATTGTAATATATATAAATAAAAAATATGAGGTCGTTATTATTCTTTGCTTCTAGAAAATGGAAAATATTCTCATAAATTCATTCTGACTAACTCACTGTTTTATGCATCGAAATCTCAAATTTTCTCCTACATAATTCATGTTCCTTATAATCCAGCTTACATCAGTGAAGGAATTTTTTTCCTAAAGTACAAGTAAAAATATTATCACCGTCAAAATGAAAATTTTCCAACATTAGGTCATGATTTTCGACTTTTAATATGTTGAGTTTTCTAATATTATGGTTTAAATATCTCAACAAGCACTGTAACACCCCACAATCCTTAATGTCACCGTATGAGGATTTCATTAAGAAAGTATGTGTAACAACCAGCTCATTCGATGACAATAGATTTAAATATTTTATTTAAATATATCGTCGTGTCCGATGTGTCATTCAAAATGTCGTTTTTCACAATCAATAAAATTAGGATTCGGGACTACTTCCATTGAGTCCGGATCGTTGTTTACGACCTTTTAGACTATAAGCGTCAATACATTCGATGTTAGGTAAAATTTGGTTGTTTTCTAATTTGAGTGTATGACCAAAATATCACTTTTCGCATACGGATGAATTTGGACTCGAAACCACTTCCATTGAGTTCAAAACATCGTTTAGGAGTTCAAAAAGTATAAACATCGATATATTCCGAGCTTCAAAAATTTGGCACTTTGGGTTGGGTCTTGGTTGAGCTAGCCTAGCTCACCATATAACCCCAATTCCTCCTCCTCCTCTTCATTCGTTCTCACTTCAACAAAGAAATAGAAAAATGGAGAGTGGAAAGGGAAATAGAAATTCTTAAGCTAGGTTTTGCAATTAGAAGCTCAAATCAAAGGGGAAATCAAGGAGATAACTTGAGTAAGCTTCTCCATCGTCTCCTACTTGTTTTCTCTTCGATTTCTATGATTTCCTATGACCAAACTCTTAGGAATTCTATTTATGTCATCTTAGATTGGAGATTCTAGTGTATTGATTGAAGAGAGGTTGATCTAACCTAGGTTTGGAGCTTGATCTTGATTCCTACAATCAAAGGTGAGTTCTTTATGAACTCACATTTGTGCCACAAGCCAATGGCTTTTACAAGTGTAATTTATTGTTCATATGAGTTTGCATGTACTAGTGAATTGGTTACGTTAGTGTAACTTAGCCGATTTCATGTATTTATGTTCCATTGAGTTGAAATTATAAGTAGGATTGTTTACACAATCTTATGCATATGTTTTGAGTCGATTTGGAGATGTTGTGAAGCTCCGTTGTCCCCCGACAAAGTTCTAAGTCATCACAAGTCGCTTGAATCACTTTCTTAGGTTTTGGTTTGGAATTTCATTCATTTTCTAATGTATAATCGAAATCATAGCAATATCATGTTCGTGTGTTTGTGCGGGTTTGTTGGTGTTATGAGATGTTTCGCCAAGCCTTAGATGCTTCATTTTCACTTAGAAACCATTATATATCATCACCATTTGTCTGGGCCTCATTCGCGGCCGATTGCACATTCATTCCTAGGCAAAATCTTGTATTTGGTTCAGCTCAGATGTCTGTTGCACCGCTTCAGACGTCTGACCGACGCAACAAACGTCTGTAGAACTCTCTAGAATGAACATAATTATTGGCTTTAGCTTAGACGTCTGTTGCACCGCTTCAGACGTCTAACCGACATAACAGACATCTGTAGAACTCTCTGGAATGAGCATAATTATTGGCTTCAGCTCAGACTTCTGTTGCACTGGTTCAGACGTCTGACCGACGCAACAAACGTCTGTCAGGAGGCAAAATAGTTGAATTCGTAAAATGATCATAACTTTTTCATACATTGTCGGAATTCAACGAAATCAGGTGCGCTGGAACCGTCTCGACGAGTGCTTTCTAATGAAACTAATTTTAGAGTAATTTACACTATTTGGGATCAATTGTGGAACTTTTATGATTTCATAAACCTTTTTCACGACTCTAAAACGTGAATTATCGACTCGATATCCTTCGAGTCTATTCCAATATAGTTTGAAACCTTCGGGTGCTAGTTTGTGTAACACCCCGAGAATTCTATAACTGTGAAATTCATGAATTAAAGTATAATCAAATTCAAATCAAAGAACTAAGGGAAACGGGATACGCCATTGCGTTCGTCTCGGAAAAATACGCGAAATAGAGTCCGAGTTTTCGAAAAACGGAGTCCGTATGAAGAAGATATGGCCTTTGGAAGTTTTGAATTAAATTTAAAATTCAAACAGAATAAAATAATTCGAAAATGGGGCCCAATGGGCCAGGGCAGATAATCACCCGCCTAGGCCACCCAGGTCGACTGGGATGTCGACCTAGGCTACCCATGTCGACAGGGCTATCGACAGCCCTATCGACAGGGATGTCGACCTGGTCGAGCCCAGTCAACCTGGCTGGCCAGGTCGGTGTGTGGTCGAATTTCTGTGGTCTGCTTTGTCATTAGGGCTAGGTGGCGGGTTTTTATTGTTCTCTCTTCCTAACGAATGGCTACGATCTAACCTAGCAACATCAAGGGTCCTAATCAATTCCTAACCTCTATATAAACAACCCTAGACTAAACCCTAATCTATTCATTCAAAATAAGATTATAGCCGCCATGTTGCTGAGGAACGACAAAGAATAGCCGCCGACTAGAGAGAAAGTTAGGAAGAAAGTTCTAAGCCTAAAGCAATTCAAGCAACCTAAAGCCAATCAATTCAACAAAGGAATCGTATCTCTTAATTAGAGAATTCGCCGCAACCATTGTAAGTAGAGTATTACTTTGGTATAAATAAACAACTGTGTTGATGTGTATGCTTGAATTGTGGCAATGGAAGTAATTCATATTTGTGCGTTCTTATCAATTTATATACGTTTGGATTATGTTATTCATTATAAAGAACTACATGCGGTAGTTCTATGCAAGTATACGTTTGGAATATTGCGCAAATTATAGAATCTATGTTGAAGCTACATGTATGTAGTTGATTGAAATTCATGCGAGTTTGGGGCTTTGTTATTATGCCATCATGATGTATATTTTTGTGCATAAGTCATTTTGCAAGTAATTGAAACAAGTTTGGTTGTTATAGTTCATATGAAACTATGTTGGAATTTTGACACCATAATCCATGTATTAAGTCATGCTTTTGCAAAACTTATGAATATGGCTAGGCTATGAATGATATTTGGCATAATTGAAATCTATGATTAAGTCTATCTTGTTTAAAAGAATTATATGATGACATATGTGAGACATGGCTAGGTTAGACTCAAAAATCCCTAATTGCAAGTTTAAAGCAAACACCATGATTAGGAATATTTATGCCATGCTTATGTTTGACATTATGCCATGTTTATGCTAGAAGTATTTATGTCATGCTTATGTTTGACATTATGCCATGTTTATGCTAGAAGTATTTATGCCATGCTTATGTTTGACATTATGCTATGCTTATGCTAGGAATATTTATGACATGCTTATGTTTGACATTATGCCTAAATAAGAATATAGGTTCATGTTGTAGTTAAACCTATGCAAGTTCACATGCTTTGATTCATGTCACCTATGTTACCACTATGCAAGTACACCAATTTCTATTTTGTATTTCCAACGTCGTATTGCAAGTTCATGCGCTCACCTTCCCCTCTTTTGTGTATACGCCATAAGCCTCCCCTTTTCGCATGGCTAAATTGGGCTTTAAAAGGCTAAGCCCAATATATATATAAACGGATGTGTAAAACGGGGGAAAATAACGTTGGGTTAAAATTAATTAATGAATGAAAATATAAAATGGAAGGGCCCAAATTCAAGTATGGGTTGGGCCCATGATTGGTGTAACCTTTACACCATTAACTTAATAATGGGCCGCAAATATTTACATATAAATAAAGAAGAAAGACAAAATATGTAAATGTAGAACATACGATGTGTTTAACCCGAGGTTGGATTGAGTTGTGATGTAAACCTGCCCGGAACCGCCCGGCTGTCCAGTAGTCACAACAATACCTATCCAATGTGAGAGGTTAAACATGGAGCCCAATAAGGACCCGAGGTTAGACTGAGTTGTGGCGTAAGACTGCCCGGAACCAACCGGCAACAGGCAGCCACAACAATACCTGTCTAATGTGAGAGGTCAGGGCCTTAATAAGACAATTAAGGCTGAGTCAGGATTGTTAGGATTAAGTGAACTAAAGACTTAATCAAAATGGAACATGCTAAACTAAACTGACTGGTGGGGGTTAGGTTAGGAAACACTCAACCAACTTAGCATGTTGGCTAGAGATAGAAAACCTAGTAACGGGGGACCCTTTTCAGCAGTAACCCTAAAAGGTGTATCAGGAAACCCTGAAACTAGGCAGGGTGGGGCACGATTACTGGGCTGATTGTAAGAGGTCAAAGCGACGGCGGTGGTGTAGCAATGTAGGTTCTAACGGATTGCGGGCGTGCACACACTTCGGCGCAGAAAAATAAGGCACTGGGCACCAGTAGCATACCTGTACACTCTAAGGTTGTGTCGGGTTGCCACTATGGGACTTGATACACCCCATGGTGGGACCAGCATAGGTAACTACAGACATCGGGGGGCCGTAAGACACATGTAACTATGCGAGTAGGAGCCGATCATCATTGAATGGATCACATCACCCTGATTATGGGGTGCAAATTGGAAACTAGTTTATATGGGTTCAGAGATTAACATGGGGTACGATAGTATATTCGACCCTAGATAACTTAACCAAGTTCATAGTGCTTGCCCACTTCCTGTTTTACTTATCATACCCAGTTCTTTATTCATAGACAAAATAGTACTAGACTTACTCAGGCTTTATGTCTGACTCTATTTTTCTTTCGTCTTCTTTCTTCCGTTTCCCCCCCCAGGTCCTCAGGGAGGGAACACAGCAGCTTAACCAGCCTCAACATCCAGCTTGAAGAAGAGAAATGTATTGCTTGGACTTTCCTGTTTTGAACTATGGCTTTGGACAATCCACTAAGGGGCTTTTGCAGTTTATCTATGTTTTATTTATGCTTCTTTAAATAATGTACTCAAGACAGATTATGAAAGTGTTATGTTATGTTTTTGGAAAGGATGTTGTTGTAACACGTATTTGACTTTATGAAATAAAGTTTGTTGTTGTTCTTCCGCTGTTTTACAAATACGTGTTCTTATATCTGTCTTGTATATCTGTGACTTGTACTTATAAACCTCCACCAAAATTAGGGCATTCCCTTTGAGAGTGACCCTAACGGAGGTGGGGTGTTTCACTTGGTATCAGAGCATAGGTTTACCAGATAAGATAAAAAGTTTTGAAAAATTATTTTCAAAAAGGGAATTTAAAGAAGCATTTTTAAAAAGAAAAATATTATTTTTTAAAAAGGCAAAGTCCACTCCCCAAAGCCATAGGAACTATCTCTTATCCTTCGTTTTGAATCTATCCTTTTTGTTTCAGCATGTCCCAAGAACTTAACTTGCCGGAAGGGGTGCCAATACCTGGTTGGTTTAGACGGTTCTTAGAAGCAAGGGCCACTCAGCCAGGTCCTACCATTCCTCCTCCCCCAGCGGAAGGAAATCATCCAGCTGCAGCAGCACCTTTTCCTCCACCTCCTCCTCGGGGAAACACATTTGCTAAGATATGTAAAGATTTTAAAGCTATGGGAGGAAGGGATTTCCATGGAACTGAGTCCTTCGTAGCAGCTAGAAATTGGCTGAAATAAACTAAGGACCTATTCATCATCTTTGAGGTAGAAGATAGACAAAAAGTACAGTTGGCAGTGTGGCTGTTGAAGGGCGAGGCTTCCTACTGGTGGGAAGTCACTAATGCTGAAAGACCAGTGGAGACATGGGAGGACTTTAGGGCAAGGTTTGAGACCAAATTTCTCTCAGATGCGGAAAGAAGTTTGCAGTTGGAAAAATTCTTATTTCTTAAGCAAGGGGACAAGACGGTCAGAGAATATGTGAATCAGTTCGATGAGCTGGCTAGGTTTGGGCTTGACCTAGTCAACACCCCGCACAAGAAGGCTCTCCGTTTCGTCAAAGGGTTAAATGAGCCATTACACAGTTTGGCCATGACCCATATACCCATGGGAGCCACGTATGAAAGATTGGTGCAAATGGCATTGCTGAATGAAGAGGATAAGGGCAAGAAGAAAGAGGGTTTGCAGCCCAAGAAGACAGACTTTAAGAAAGGCGAGAAAGGCAACAAAGAGAAGAGGAAGTGTAATTTCTGTGGCAAAGTGGGGCACTTGGTAAAGGACTGCCGGAAAAAGAAGGCCAAGGAAAATGGTGGGTGCTTTTCTTGCGGTGAGACGGGCCATAGGGCGAAGGACTGCCCAAAGAAACGAGGACAGGGGCAGAGGGCTGGATCCACCCCAGGGGCACAGGTCCATGTGCTAGAAGCGCCACCTCTGCAACAACGAGGTATAAATACTTCTGTAGAAAGTGTAGTTTATCTTTATGATCACCCCGTTCGCACTTTATTTGATTTTGGCGCATCACACTCCTTTATCTCGTCTGCTTTAGTAGAATCTCTGCACCTAGAAACTAGTATGGTAGAGGACCCCTTAATTGTTTCAAAACCAATTGGGGGGCCCAGCTCATTTGTCTATGATCTGTGTGGGATTGAAAATTTCTATTCTAAGTGTAGAATTTCAATGTAGTGCCTTTGTTTTTGGCTTTTCGGGGTATGGTTTGATTTTGGGTATGGATTGGCTATCCAGTAATGGGGCCATCCTTGATTGTGAGAAAAGGGTTGTTAGGCTCCTAACCCAGCTCGGTAATACTTTGGAAATTTCTTGTAATCCCTCGTATGCGGTTATGCTTAGTTATCTTGAATCGCTAGATGCCTCCGTTGAAAATTTGCAATCAGTTAGAGTGGTCCGGGAATATCCGGATGTCTTTGAAGAGGTGAAGGGCTTGCCTCCAAAGCGGGAAATAGACTTCCGCATATATCTTGTAGATAATGCAAAGCCCGTCGCGTTGCCCGTTAGACATATGGCTCCACGAGAAAGGAAAGAGCTCAGTAAACAGATTAAAGAGCTTCTAGAAAAGGGGTTCATTAGGAGGAGCATTTCAGAATGGGGCGCTCCAGTGGTGTTCGCTACAAAGGCGGATGGTTCACTCCGTCTATGTGTTGACTATAGGGAGCTCAACAAGCTAACGAAAAAGAATAGGCACCCTCTCCCTAGAATTGACGATATGTTTGACCAGCTTGTAGGAGCGTCCGTTTTCTCCCAACTCGATTTAGCAACCGGTTTTCATCAGCTAAGGGTGGCTGAAGATAGCATCGATAAAACGGCGTTCAGAACCCCAGACGGCTTCTTTGAATGGCTTGTCATGCCTTTCGGCTTGACAAATGCACCTGCGTACTTCGTGGACCTGATGAGTAGGGTATTTAGAGATTTCCTCAACAAATTTGTAGTCGTCTTCGTAGACGATATCCTTATCTTCTCAAAAAGTGAAGAGGAACATGCTCAACACTTAAGGGCAATCATGGAAACTTTGCGAGTCCATCAACTAAAAGCCAAATTCTCCAAATGCCACTTTTGGAGAGAAGAGGTGAGGTTCCTTGGGCACATAGTATCCAAACAAGGGTTAGCAGTGGACCCTGCGAAGGTAGTGGCGGTACAGGATTGGAAGACACCAAGGAATGCAACTGAGGTCCGAAGCTTTCTAGGACTAGCGGGTTTCTATCGAAAGTTTATAAGGGATTTTGCAAAAATCTCAGCTCCGCTCACGAAATTGACCAAGAAGAACCTAGTGTTCAATTGGGATTTGGATTGCGAGTTTGCTTTCCAACGACTGAAAAGGGCTCTTACAACAGCCCCAGTTTTGACGCTGCCGGATGGGAGCAAGATGTTCACTGTTTATACGGATGCATGTGGGACAGGGCTAGGCGCCGTCTTAATGCAAGAAGGAAGGGTAGTAGCTTATGGCGGGAGGCAGTTGAAGGTGCACGAAAAGAACTACCCAACCCACGATCTTGAGTTAGCCGCCATCATCTTTGCACTCAAGTCTTGGCGACACTATCTCCTAGGTGAGAAGTTCGAACTTTACACTGACCATAAATCGTTGAAATATCATTTCTCGCAGAAGGATCTTAACTTGAGGCAGCAAAGATGGATGGAGTTTCTTGCCTCGTACGATTTCAAAATCTCCTACACTCCGGGCAAAGGCAACGTAGTGGCAGACGCGTTGAGCCGAAAGAAATTAACCCTAAGCCCGTTGTTTGTTGAAAGACAAAGCCTAGAGTTTATAGCCAACTTCGACTTTAGGCCTTCCTCCGATTTCGTACCAGGCTTGCTAGCATCACTCGAAGTGCGCCCGACTTTAGTGGAATCAGTAGGGGCAGCACAACGCGAAGACCCTCAACTTGTGGAAATAATTGATAGGCTAATTAGGGGTGAGACTTCGAGTCACCTCAACAGATACTCCATCGACGATAGGGGTTTGCTAAGGCGAGACGGAAGACTATGCGTCCCACAGACAAACGATTTAATAAAGAAGGTTCTCGAGGAAGCACATCACTCCAAGATGACGATACACCCAGGCGGGGATAAAATGTACAAAGACATAAAAAGGACTTTCTTTTGGAATGGCATGAAAAAGGACGTGGCAGAATTCGTTTCTAAATGTATGGTGTGCCAACAGGTTAAGGCGGAACAGAAAAAGCCTGGCGGACTACTACATCCTCTGGAGGTCCCGCAGTGGAAGTGGGATAGCATCTCAATGGACTTCATCGATGGGCTGCCTAGGTCTAGGAGAGGCAACACTAGCATTTGGGTAATAGTGGATAGGCTTACTAAAAGCGCCCACTTTTTACCTGTCAAAAGTAAAAGAACTGCCTCATCCCTAGCATCACTTTACCTCAAGGAAATCGTTCGACTCCATGGAATACCATCTAGCATTGTTAGTGACCGAGACCCCATCTTCACCAGCGAATTTTGGCGGAGTCTGCAAGAAGCAGTAGGAACGCAGTTATGCTTGAGCACAACCTATCATCCCCAAACCGACGGCCAAACAGAGAGAGTGAACAGAGTTTTGGAATACCTTTTAAGGCTATGCGTCCTCGACTTCGGAGGGACATGGGAAGACCACCTTCCTTTGGTGGAATTTGCCTACAACAACAGCTATCAAGCAACCATAGGAATGGCGCCCTTCGAAGCTTTATATGGAAGACCGTGCCGATCGCCCACTTGTTGGTGGGAGTCTACTGATAAGCTTATACTTGGACCAGATATGATCCGAGAGACCTCAGAGAAAGTAGACTTAATACGAAGAAGGATGAAGACGGCCCAAGACAGACAAAAGTCCTATGCCGACAAAAGGAGAACCGACCTTGAATTCAAAGTTGGAGACAGAGTTTTTCTCAAGGCATCACCGCTAAGGAACGTTGTTCGTTTTGGAACCACAGGAAAACTTGCACCAAGGTTCGTAGGGCCATTCCCTATTATCGAGAAAATTGGGAAAATGGCATATAGATTAGAGCTACCCGAGAAGTTGGCTGGAGTCCACAATGTTTTTCACGTTTCACACCTCCGAAAATGTCTACATGAGTCTGCTGAAGTGGTAGAGCCAAATATACTCGAAGAGGCCGAAGTGGAACGCGAAGCAACCATAAGAAGAGTTCCAACCCGCATATTAGGAACGGAAGTGAAGAAGCTACGCAACCGCGAAGTCAAGCTCGTCAAAGTTCAGTGGAGCGACGCCGAGGAAGACGCGACTTGGGAAACTGAAGCTAGAATCCGTACAGCCTACCCTTTTCTGTTCGAGGGTACATCTTTGATCTTTCATTTTCCTTAAGTTGCTCTTTTATCTATCTTCTTAGGTATATTTCCTCGACCTTATCTTTTAGGTAGAATCTTTTTGGATGGAAACATGTAGTTGAAACATGTTATGTATGATGGTTGCAAGTGGTTGCAAGTGATTGCTAGTGGTTGCTCGTGTTTGCATATACACACACAATCTAGGTTTTAGATCGGCTCAGTCACTTCATAGTGCATATGCATATATGTTTGTATTCGTATGTGATTAAACTTTAATGTGTTTTCATGTGGATGCTGCATTTGTATTGAATGATTGTGCACTCATGTAGAATCAAGAATAGGAAAATTTGCATACATAATGGATTCATGGCACTTACATAATTCGCATTAAGGAGGTCAACTGAATCAGTAGACCGCCTGATTTTGCATTAGATAAGTACATGTACACACACACTTCGCATATGATCATGAAGCATTAGAAATCTTTTAAGGACAATGGATGCTCGTGTTTGATGGATGAGTAGATGGATGATTGGATGTTAGGATATACATTCCTCCTAACTTGAAGATTTCGGGGACGAAATCCTTTTAAGTGGGGGAGAATGTAACACCCCGAGAATTCTATAACTGTGAAATTCATGAATTAAAGTATAATCAAATTCAAATCAAAGAACTAAGGGAAACGGGATATGCCATTGCGTTCGTCTCGGAAAAATACGCGAAATAGAGTCCGAGTTTTCGAAAAACGGAGTCCGTATGAAGAAGATATGGCCTTCGGAAGTTTTGAATTAAATTTAAAATTCAAACAGAATAAAATAATTCGAAAATGGGGCCCAATGGGCCAGGGCAGATAATCACCCGCCTAGGCCACCCAGGTCGACTGGGCTGTCGACCTGGGCTACCCATGTCGACAGGGCTGTCGACAGCCCTGTCGACAGGGATGTCGACCTGGTCGAGCCCAGTCAACCTGGCTGGCCAGGTCGGTGTGTGGTCGAATTTCTGTGGTCTGCTTTGTCATTAGGGCTAGGTGGCGGGTTTTTATTGGTCTCTCTTCCTAACGAATGGCTACGATCTAACCTAGCAACATCAAGGGTCCTAATCAATTCCTAACCTCTATATAAACAACCCTAGACTAAACCCTAATCTATTCATTCAAAATAAGATTATAGCCGCCATGTTGCTGAGGAACGACAAAGAATAGCCGCCGACTAGAGAGAAAGTTAGGAAGAAAGTTCTAAGCCTAAAGCAATTCAAGCAACCTAAAGCCAATCAATTCAACAAAGGAATCGTATCTCTTAATTAGAGAATTCGCCGCAACCATTGTAAGTAGAGTATTACTTTGGTATAAATAAACAACTGTGTTGATGTGTATGCTTGAATTGTGGCAATGGAAGTAATTCATATTTGTGCGTTCTTATCAATTTATATACGTTTGGATTATGTTATTCATTATAAAGAACTACATGCGGTAGTTCTATGCAAGTATACGTTTGGAATATTGCGCAAATTATAGAATCTATGTTGAAGCTACATGTATGTAGTTGATTGAAATTCATGCGAGTTTGGGGCTTTGTTATTATGCCATCATGATGTATATTTTTGTGCATAAGTCATTTTGCAAGTAATTGAAACAAGTTTGGTTGTTATAGTTCATATGAAACTATGTTGGAATTTTGACACCATAATCCATGTATTAAGTCATGCTTTTGCAAAACTTATGAATATGGCTAGGCTATGAATGATATTTGGCATAATTGAAATCTATGATTAAGTCTATCTTGTTTAAAAGAATTATATGATGACATATGTGAGACATGGCTAGGTTAGACTCAAAAATCCCTTTTTGCAAGTTTAAAGCAAACACCATGATTAGGAATATTTATGCCATGCTTATGTTTGACATTATGCCATGTTTATGCTAGAAGTATTTATGCCATGCTTATGTTTGACATTATGCCATGTTTATGCTAGAAGTATTTATGCCATGCTTATGTTTGACATTATGCTATGCTTATGCTAGGAATATTTATGACATGCTTATGTTTGACATTATGCCTAAATAAGAATATAGGTTCATGTTGTAGTTAAACCTATGCAAGTTCACATGCTTTGATTCATGTCACCTATGTTACCACTATGCAAGTACACCAATTTCTATTTTGTATTTCCAACGTTGTATTGCAAGTTCATGCGCTCACCTTCCCCTCTTTTGTGTATATGCCATAAGCCTCCCCTTTTCGCATGGCTAAATTGGGCTTTAAAAGGCTAAGCCCAATATATATATAAACGGACGTGTAAAACGGGGGAAAATAACGTTGGGTTAAAATTAATTAATGAATGAAAATATAAAATGGAAGGGCCCAAATTCAAGTATGGGTTGGGCCCATGATTGGTGTAACCTTTACACCATTAACTTAATAATGGGCCGCAAATATTTACATATAAATAAAGAAGAAAGACAAAATATGTAAATGTAGAACGTACGATGTGTTTAACCCGAGGTTGGATTGAGTTGTGATGTAAACCTGCCCGGAACCGCCCGGCTGTCCAGTAGTCACAACAATACCTATCCAATGTGAGAGGTTAAACATGGAGCCCAATAAGGACCCGAGGTTAGACTGAGTTGCGGCGTAAGACTGCCCGGAACCAACCGGCAACAGGCAGCCACAACAATACCTGTCTAATGTGAGAGGTCAGGGCCTTAATAAGACAATTAAGGCTGAGTCAAGATTGTTAGGATTAAGTGAACTAAAGACTTAATCAAAATGGAACATGCTAAACTAAACTGACTGGTGGGGGTTAGGTTAGGAAACACTCAACCAACTTAGCATGTTGGCTAGAGATAGAAAACCTAGTAACGGGGGACCCTTTTCAGCAGTAACCCTAAAAGGTGTATCAGGAAACCCTGAAACTAGGCAGGGTGGGGCACGATTACTGGGCTGATTGTAAGAGGTCAAAGCGACGGCGGTGGTGTAGCAGTGTAGGTTCTAACGGAGTGCGGGCGTGCACACACTCCGGCGCAGAAAAATAAGGCACTGGGCACCAGTAGCATACCTGTGCACTCTAAGGTTGTGTCGGGTTGCCACTATGGGACTTGATACACCCCATGGTGGGACCAGCATAGGTAACTACAGACATCGGGGGGCCGTAAGACACATGTAACTATGCGAGTAGGAGCCGATCATCATTGAATGGATCACATCACCCTGATTATGGGGTGCAAATTGGAAACTAGTTTATATGGGTTCAGAGATTAACATGGGGTACGATAGTATATTCGACCCTAGATAACTTAACCAAGTTCATAGTGCTTGCCCACTTCCTGTTTTACTTATCATACCCAGTTCTTTATTCATAGACAAAATAGTACTAGACTTACTCAGGCTTTATGTCTGACTCTATTTTTCTTTCGTCTTCTTTCTTCCGTTCCCCCCCCCCCCCCCCCCAGGTCCTCAGGGAGGGAACACAGCATCTTAACCAGCCTCAACATCCAGCTTGAAGAAGAGAAATGTATTGCTTGGACTTTCCTGTTTTGAACTATGGCTTTGGACAATCCACTAAGGGGCTTTTGCAGTTTATCTATGTTTTATTTATGCTTCTTTAAATAATGTACTCAAGACAGATTATGAAAGTGTTATGTTATGTTTTTGGAAAGGATGTTGTTGTAACACGTATTTGACTTTATGAAATAAAGTTTGTTGTTGTTCTTCCGCTGTTTTACAAATACGTGTTATTATATCTGTCTTGTATATCTGTGACTTGTACTTATAAACCTCCACCAAAATTAGGGCATTCCCTTTGAGAGTGACCCTAACGGAGGTGGGGTGTTTCAGTTTGGGATCTCAATTCGTTTGTTGATCGAAATTACAACCATTATCCCTTTGATTTCCTGTATGTTGTTGTAATGTGAATTACGCATTAGCGATTACCTTGGTGATCGCTATTTGATCCGCGACACCTGATTGTGTGTCTTCGTATCCTGTCGCTCCCGGGTGATTTCTAACTGTTTCTTAACGTCATTGGATTCACTAACGATCTATAACTATATTCGATTTATTTAATATACATTTGATGATTTATGATTTGAATTTATGTCATTATGATGTGAATCCCCTTGATTGATTTGCCTCGGCAATCGTACCATTGTTTATTGCCACTTTGAAATTATATAAAGAGGTTTTATGTTATTAGTAGATATTAAATTCTTGTACTAAGATGGTTTGCAATCTTACTTCATTATACGAAGCTAATTTACGAAATCGTTTTATGAACCTTCTTCAAATCTACTAGTATATATTTTATAAACCTTTTTCTTGTTCGTTTGAGAAGACATTGAACCCTTGCTTTTGCTTCGATGGTTAATTCTTGGACTCATCCGATTGAAAACCGTGGCAATGCTCATTCTATGATTTTCTCTGTTTTGAATAGGAACCAACTACGAGTGTGTAAATATTCGAGAATAGTATGTGGTTATGGGACATGTCACTATTTTCTTATATTAACTAGCTCGGAGTATTTTTTATTCACCCAGATCCATTGTATCCACCTCTATGACAAAATTGTTTTGCTTGCGATTTCCCGAGTGAGAATATACGATTTGTGACCTTCATTTATGGGACTTCGGTCCAACCTTCTATGATTTTCTATGATTTATGTTTTCCTCTACAGGGTCAGCGACCTGGCTTCGTTGGGAGCTTCGGCTCAAACCAATGGGTTCTCTACTTAGAGATCATATCTCATCTATGAACAGGCATGCCCCCTCTTTATGATGTTTTCTAGAGATTTCACGATTTGTGTTTTTTTCCTTCGGGGTCACGAGCCGGCACCGTGGGGAGTTTCGTCTCCAACAAAAGAGTTCGCTACCTAGAGATCGTATCTCGTTTATGAACAGGTTTTCCCCTTTCTGAATCTTTACTTTGATGATTTATGATTAATCTGATGCAATACGCATCTATTTGATTTATGTTTACTTTGATGATTCATGATTACTTTAATGCGATGCGCATCAATTTGATTTATGTTTGACATTTATTTGTCATTTCCTATTGGGTGTTATTATTTGAGTGTTGCATTCTACATTAGCTATGAGATTAGTTAGAGATATTTGTGTGCTGACATTCCATTATCATTTCCTGATTGTGTTGACATGCCATGTTTCATAATTATTTATGATTAGATATTATTAATAGAATCATGTCTTCCTGTGTTATATCTCTTATTATCTCGGTTTATTTGATAAGTACAGCTAGACTGACTCGTTTATTATTTATTCCTATAAATAATACTTGGGTCAGACCGAGTCATTTTAGGTACTCCTCTGGGACACTTCGCAGGATTGATCTTCCGCTATCAGCTTGCTACTCTGCCTCCGCAGCTTTATGTGCTTTTGTACTTATGACATTATCTATCGTTGTGTACACATTCTTTTATTTAGATCATGGTGCATGTATCTATTCTTTTGGGATTCATGGATCTTTGTTGACGACTATCTTGTTGTACACATTCTTGGTTTATTCATATCTATTCTGCCTTTGTGATATGATTATTCTGTGTCTGGCTGTGATATATATTATTATTGTTGTCTGTGCTTTCCGGATTTTATATAACCGTTGGATAGTTGCCCTATGTGCCGAATGGTCATGTCGAAATTTGAATCGGTATCAGAATTCGATGTGCATTCCTCACATGGAGTAATCATACAATTGGTCGCTCTTAACAAACCTCATTCTCCGTTATGGTCTACGACATTTCTCTGAAATGAACTGGACGATAGTGGGTATAGAGGCGGTGCGTTACACTTGGTATCAGAGCCACTTTTCGGAACTGTGTAAGATAGTATGACAATGGTATTATCTTAAACCTCTCTTGGGAATCGTGCTTTAGGGTTTTTGTTAGAGTCTTAAGACCCGTCATAGCTTATCTTCCTATACAATTCCATTTTGATTGAATTCGTGTCGTTTGAATTCAACTTGAGACTAACTTTTTCCTCCTTCTTTTTCCTTAAAGAAGCGAAATAGTTGTTCGTAGCCGTGCAAGTGCCGGTTCACCCAGTATACCTCCTACGGAGGGGTGTTTGAGTATCTAGTGACCTATTTTTAGTCTTTTAGAATATTTATTGACTCGTCTCCTTCGGGTTGATTTCTATAGCCCATCTAGGGCCCGTGTGCTCTAGTGGTGCTTCTGTTTCATTCTTTTGACATGAGTTGCTAATCTACGTCTGTTTTTGTATCACACTTATCTTGTTGATCAATTATGATCCTTGTAGTTGGTTGATCATTGGATATCTTGCCCGTGCGTAGTTATGCACGTTGTAAGCACCTTTGATCTTGATATTTCTTGATTTCTAGTTAAGATTGTTTCGTACGTCGTTACGTACCTAGCATGCTATATTGATCACTTGTCGGTCGGTATGGAGATACCATGCCTTTGTAACTAAACCTATTCCCTTGTTGCTAGCTATATAGTTATAGTTCGGTGTTAGTCACCAAGCCTTCAGGCTAAAACAACTCATTTGTTACCTCGTTGTGCCGGTGTGAGTCACCAAGCATTTGTGCTATATTAACTCAACAAATGTATCATTGCGTTCCAAACTCAAGATCAAGAACGTGGGAAAGCATCCTGCTTCTTGTGATCCTTCTTCTTGAGTCAAGGTACATGTCATTAATTTCTTAATGCCATTTACCTTGTTCAGAGATTATTTTATTTATGTTCTTTTGATATACGTCGACCGTGTTCTTCGTTATCAAAAGATATCAATTGTGTTTTATTCGTAAGTTGATAAAGGAATTTTATTTCCTTTATGCCATCCCGAATGATTTATTGAATTTTTATATTTTCGCGAGATCTGCATGAATGTTTGAAATTGTGAGGACTTTCTTGTGTTAACTTGTCCATCAGGTGCGTTAAAGATCTCGAACGAGATATGGGACGCCATGTTGTAGTTCGGAATTCCTAAAAACCAGTATGTGACAATCCGACATTTGAAATGATCCCTAAAATTAAATTAACCATTAATAAGTTAATCAAAATAATAATATTTTGGATTTTTGTGATTTTTCGTAATCGTTTGTTATCTTTCTAGATAATTTATTTCTAGATTTCCTTGAAGCAATTCCAAGAATTTGAGTGATTCAATATTTTTAATTAGAAATTATCTTGAATCTTTTCTTTGAGTAAATTAAATAACTCCAGGAACAACCCAAAAAGTCATTTATTTATGACTCTTGTTTCTGGATTTTAGATCTTTGATTTTCGAGAATTCTTAGTGATTGAGAATCTCGCCTAATTCTTAATCCTTGTTTAGATTTGCTAAAGAGAATTTAGTATTCTTGTGATTCCATGGGTCTCCTTATTTTCACTAGTGAGCGATCACTCAAGAGAATGGGAGTTCACGTTAGGGAGGGAAGATTTGGTTTTTGCGATCCATGGCAAACTCAATAATTCCTTTCTTCAAATCTATGATCCAGTCATTCGGAAGTGCTATAGTCAATTCACTTATGGACTTAGCCTTGTGTTGTTCTTAGAAATGAATATCGAAAGGATGAGCTCTTTTGATATTCCTCCTTTGTTTGCTTGAATCATTTGGATTGACAATTGTCTATGCACGTTAGTTAACACTTGTCAATCAAATCTTTGGGGATTATGACCTCTTTGGTTTAATCTCATCTTGTTAGAAAAATTGTCTATTGCTTCTTTTATTAATTGCTGATGTTTTTGCGATTTGAGATTTTTGGCGGAAAATTATCTTAAATCATGTTGTTCCGAAGTGGTAAGTTGTGCACTACTTATCCATCATATTCTCGATGTTTCTAATTTTCTAGAACTAATACTCAAGTTTATGAATATTGGGAATTTCGTACAATTCCTAATTATTCGTCCTTATGGTTACTAAATGAGATTTAGTACCTGGTTAGAAATCGATTTCCCCAAGTAGTTCATTGGTATTTTGTTACCAACCTTGAATCATTGATATTAGAATTAATTATTCCTTCGAGAATTGCTCACTTTTTAGCTAAATTCGTTGGAACCTCTATGTTGTGCTTTTGTTGGTGTCGGCCACCTTATCGCAAGACTAAAGTGTTGAAGATCGGTGTTCGCTACGTCGTCGTGATCGAGTTTTAGGAATGGATTAGTCAACCATCGTAAATTCCCAATTCATATCCTAAAAGAAATATCTACTATTGATATCTCACGTCTGTAGGACGCAGCCCCGTTGCTCCTTGAAATTCCAAATTAGATTCGCTTGGTTTTTGTGTATCATATTGATTCTCATTCCCTTGAGAATCATACGAAGAAAGGCGAGTCTATTTGAATTCATAGCACTTACGAATTTTTCTGGAATTAATTTACCTGTTTGGGATGACTACCTTCATGGGTAATGAAGTTCGAGATTGAACTCTAGCTTTTATGATCTTGCGAGATGAGATTGGGATCTCACCTAGCCGTTGGTGTGATCTTCTCATTTCGTGTCGGTTCTTATGGTACCACTCCATGGTATTGTTTTTGGTTGTTACTTATTACTTCATTCTTAAGGAATTGCGGGGACGCAATTCTTTTAAGGGGGAAGTCTGTAACAACCCGCTCATTCGATGATAATAGATTTAAATATTTTATTTAAATATATCGTCGTGTTCAATGTATCACTCAAAATGTCGTTTTTCACAAACGATAAAATTAGGATTTGGGACCACTTCCATTGAATTTGGATCGTCGTTTACGAACTTTTTGACTATAAGCGTCGATACATTCGGAGTTAGGTAATATTTGGTTGTTTTCTCATTTGTGTGTATGACCAAAATATCACTTTTCGCGTACGGATGAATTTGGACTCGAAACCACATCCATTGAGTTCAAAACGTCATTTAGGAGTTAAAAAAGTATAAACTTTGATATATTCCGAGCTTCGGAAATTTGGCACTTTGGGTTGGGTCTTGGTTTAGCTAGCCTAGCTCACTATATAACCCCAAATCCTCCTCCTCCTCTTCATTCATTCTCACTTCAACAAAGAAATAGAAAAATGGAGAGTGGAAAGGGAAATAGAATTTCCTAAGCTAGGTTTTGAAATTAGAAGCTCAAATCAAAGGGGAAATCAAGGAGACAATTTGAGTAAGCTTCTCCATCTTCTCCTACTTGTTTCCTCTTCGATTTCTATGATTTCCTATGACCTAACTCTTAGGAATTATATTTATGTAATCTTAGATTGAAGATTCTAGTGTAATGATTGAAGAGAGGTTGATCTAACCTAGGTTTGGAGCTTGTTCTTCATTCCTACTATCAAAGGTGACTTCTTTATGAACTCACATCTATGCCACAAGCCATTGGCTTGTACAAGTGTAATTTAGTGTTCATATGAGTTTGCATGTGCTTGTGAATTGGTTATGTTAGTGTAACTTAGCATATTTCACATATTTATGTTCCATTGAGTTGAAATTATAAGTAGGATTGTTTACACGATCTTATGCATAGTTTTGAGTTGAATTGGTGATGTTGTGAAGCTCCGTTGTCCCACGACAAAGTTCTAACTCTTCACAAGTCGCATGAATTGCTTTCGTAGGATTTGGTTTGGAATTTTGTTCATTTTCGAATGTATAATCGAAATCATAGCAATTTCGTGTTCGTGTGTGAGTGTGCAGGTTTGTTGGTGTTATGAGATGTTTCGCCAAGCCTTAGATGCTTCATTTTCACTTAGAAACCATCATATATCATCACCATTTGTCCGGGCCTCATACGCAACCGATTGCACATTCATTCCTAGGCAAAATTTAGTATTTGGTTCAGCTCAGACGTCTGTGGCACCGCTTCAGACGTCTGACCGACGCAACAGACGTCTGTAGAACTCTCTGGAATGAACATAATTATTGGCTTCAACTTAGACGTCTGTTGCACCGCTTCAGACGTCTGACCGACGTAACAGATGTTTGTAGAACTCTCTGAAATGAACATAATTATTGGCTTCAGCTCAGACATCGGTTGCACCGCTTCAGACGTCTGACCGACGCAACAAACGTCTGTCGGGGGCAAAATAGTTGAATTATTAAAACGATCATAACTTTTTCATACTTTGTCGGAATTCAACGAAATTAGGTGCGTTGGAACCGTCTCGATGAGAGCTTTCAATGAAACTAATTTTGGAGTAATTTACACTATTTGGGATCAATTTTGGCCTTTTAATGATTTTATAAACCTTTTTCATGATTCTAAAACGTGAATTATCGACTCGATATCCTTCGAGTCTATTCCGATATAGTTTAAAACCTTTGGGTGCTCGTTTGGGATCTCAATTCGTTCGTTGATCGAAATTACAGCCGTTATCCCTTTGATTTCCTGTATGTTGTTGTAATGTGAATTACGCATTAGTGATCACCTTGGTTATCGCTCTTTGATCTGCGACACTTGATTGTGTGTCTTTGTTTCCTGTCCCTCCCGGGTGATTTCTAACCGTTTTTTAATGTCATTGATTCACTAACGAGCAATATGTATATTCGATTTATTGAATTTACATTTGATGATTTATGATTTGGATTTATGTCATTATGACGTGAATCCCCTAGATCGATTTGCCTCGGCAATCGTACTATTGTTTATTACCACTTTGAAATTATATAAAGAGGTTTTATGTAATTAGTAGATATCAAAATCTTGTACTAAAATGGTTTCCAATCTTACTTCATTATACGAAGCTAATTTACGAAATCGTTTTATGGACCTTCTTCAAATCTACTAGTATATATTTTATAAACCTTTATCTCATTCGTATGAGAAATCTAATTAAACGTCTTAGTAAAATCAAGGACATTGAACCCTTGCTTTTGCTTCGATGGTTTATTCTTGGACTCATCCGATTGAAAACCGTGGCAATGCTCATTCTATGATTTTCTCCGTGTTGAATAGGAACCAACTACGAGTGTGTAAATATTCGAGAATAGCTTGTGGTTATGGGACATGTCGCTATTTTCTTATATTAACTAGCTCGGAGTAATTTCTATTCACCCGGATCCATGGTATCCGCCTCTATGACATAGTTGTTTGGCTCGCGATCGCCCGAGTGAGAATATACAATTTGTGACCTTCATTTGTGGGACTTCGTCCAACCTTCTGTGATTTTCTATGATTTATGTTTTCCTCTACCGGGGTCACGACTCGGCTTCGTGGGGAGCTTCGGCTCAAAACAATGGGTTCGCTACCTAGAGATCGTATCTCATCTATGAACAGGCCTGCCCCCTCTTTATAATGTTTTCTAGAGATTTCACGATTTGTGTTTTTTCTCTTCGGGGGTCACGACCCGGCACCGTGGGGAGCTTCGGCTCCAACAAAAGGGTTCGCTACCTAGAGATCGTCTCGTCTATGAATAGGTTTGCCCCTTTATGAATGTTTACTTTGATGATTTATGATTACTTTGATGCAATACGCGTCAATTTGATTTATGTTTACTTTCATGATTCATGGTTACTTTAATGCAATGCGCATCAATTTGATTTATGTTTGACATTTATTTCTCATTTCCTGTTGGGTGTTATTATTTGAGTGTTGCATTCTACATTAGCTATGAGATTAATTAGTGATATTTGTGTGCTGACATTCCATTGTCATTTCCTGATTATGTTGACATGCCATGTTTCATAATTATTTATGATTAGATATTATTAATAGAATCATATCATCCTGTGTTATATCTTTTATTATCTCGGTTTATTTGATAAGCACAGCTAGGCTGACTCGTTTATTATTTATTACTATAAATAATACTCGGGTCAAACCGAGTCATTTCAGGTACTCCTCTGGGATACTTTGTAGGATTGATATTCCGCTTTCAGCTTGCTACTCGGTCTCTGCAGCTTTATGTGCTTTTGTACCTATGACATTATCTATCGTTTTGTACACATTCTTTTATTTAGATCATGGTGCATGTATCTATTCTTTTGGGATTTATGGATCTTTGTTGGCGACTATCTTGTTGTACACATTCTTGGTGGATTCATATCTATTCCGCCTTTGTGATATGATTATTCTGTGTCTGACTGTGATATATATTGTTGTTGTTGTCTATTTTATACTGCTTTCCGGATTGCATATAGCCGTTGTGTAGTTGCCCTATGTGCCGAATGGTCATGTCGAAATTTTAATCGGTATCAGAATTTGATGTACATTCCTTACATGGGGTAATCATACAATTGGTCGCACTTCACAAACCTCATTCTCCGTTATGGTCTACGACATTTCTCTAAAATAAACTGGGCGACAGTGGGTTTAGAGGCGGGGCGTTACAGTATGGAGCATTGTGGGTATAAAGACAGAAAATCATCATAGAGACTAAGATTTCCCAAGACATGAAAATGAATTTACAGCGGAAGAAAACTTTCTTTTAAGAAAACAGTTACAAAATGTCATGTCTCAAAACCTCAGTCAAAAAATATCAGAGTAAAATAATATTATCCCAAATATAGTCAAAAGATACAACCTTACCCTGAAAAGAGAGCCAGTACAAATCCATCTTTTAGGAAGCCATCATGATAAAGCTAATAAAGGACTATACACCTTTCCCTATAAGCCGGGGATGCAAAGAAAGAGAAAGAAAGAAAGGAAACGAGTCAGACATAAAGCCTGGTGAGCTGCTAGGATTAACAACCGGACTTGCTAAGTAAAACAGGTAAACAGTTGTTCTAGCAAAATATAAGGGTACATGCCTAAAATTGATCAATAGCTCATATAAACTAATATCAAGGATTGTCAATTCCTATACAAACAAACAAGGATGATACTAGAAGTCAAATTAAGCACATAGACTGTTTTGCACTTCTACTAGAATATCAGGATTAAGTGTTACTCTAATTACATAACAGATGCATATGATACACCACCCAGAGCAGACATGCATGTATCATATCAAGAATATAACAGCAAGTTTAGGTGTAGCCTAATTACAGAACATACATCTATGATACACCTCCCAAAGTAGACATGCATGTATCATATCAAGAATATAACAGCAAGATTAGGCATACCCTAATTACTACCCAAGAGATCGGCTCCATATTACCTAACTATTCTGTGTTCACTCTGGCAGTAGGGTGTATCACTTCCTAACCCGACAACTTCCATCCACAGCAAATATCCGTGGGTGTTTTGACATCTTAGGACCTGTGGTCGGACCCATGCACGCTCATGACTCCGTCGGAAACACATCCTTAACACACCTAAAACCTTGAACCTCTTATAATCGAATTTAGTAAAGTTTGCCTTAACCCCTACCTAGTGTGGGGTACATACCATGATATCAACAAGGATACTAACTGATATGGGTTCCACACCTATTGGCACAAGCCAACCCCTAGGCATGTGTCCCCGTATACCTAGGATTTAAGAGTACCAATAACCTGATACACAACAACTATACTTGGGACCTCTTTAGCTTATTATTAATTAACAAGTGTAACTTTAGCAGGTTTAAGTTCAATAATAAGCCTGGTTGTCAAATTACATTTATCTAAATGTTATTAGTGTACAACCCTTTCCCTAAACAAGCACCTGCCCAGATGTACATATAGATTACAGTAGTTCAGTTTACTTAACTTACATTTGGTGCTTCCATTTTTATAAGATGTTAATTACTTAATATCTGTATTAAGTCTAATCTAACATGTCCAGTACATATGCATACTTTCATCAATTACGTTCCTAGTTTACAATGCATACATGCTTATGCATATAATCCATTTACCGTGAGTATATACACATTACCCCTTTTTATCGGTTTAAAGCAAGTCTAAACATGTGTATATTATTATTTTTATTTTTTATTTACTCAAATACATAGGTTGTAACTTTCTGTCCTTTCCATTAATTACAATCAATGCCATTTATTTATATCATGTTATATACATATATTCATATATATGTTTATGCACCATACATCTCACATTAAGCCGACCACTTGTGGATGCTGGATTTGTTGGGAGGTTCCGGGCAGACTTCTACCATAAGTTGGACTTAACCTCGTGTCTTAGTACCGTTATATGTGTGTTTACGCACTAGACCTCTCACATTAAATTAACCATTTGTGGATGCTGGATTTGTCGGGTGGTTCCGGGCAGACTTCTACCATAAGTAGAATTTAAGATCGTGTCTTGATGCGGTTACAATTTTCTATTTATTGTAAATTTAGGCATGTGTATATTTGTCTTTTCCCAAAAATTACAAATGTACCAGTTTTATGCATATTATTCTCAAGCTACCGCATGTTTTAATTTTATGCATATTATCCTCAAACTATAGCATGTATTAATTTTATGCATATTATCCTCAAACTACAACATGCATTAATTTCGTTTCTTGCATGACAACATATATCCATATTTTACATTTCTCAAATGCATAATTTTATTTCTTAAATGACAATATATATGCATATTTTACATTTATTGAATGCATAATTTCATTTCTCGAATGACAGCCGGTATGCATAATAATATCAAATTAATGTTCTTTCCAAATTGACACCAAATGAACATGTTTTCAAACATCAATGCCAAATAAACAAGTTTACAAATTTAATAGGTGACTACAATATTCCTAACATCAACACACTCTTTTTAAATGCTAATTAATATGAAATTATCCTTCAAATTACATATTTCCTTTTATGCCAACATGTTCCTCAAATTAACATATGCAAACTAATATTGATTACATGTTCTCAAGTCTATGCACTATTGACATATCTCGAAATTAATGTCAACTATTCATTCTATGTCATATTAATATGTTCATAACTAATGTCAAATTTTTGTTCACACATCAGTGCCAAAATTCCATCATATTCAATGCCTACATGTTCTTCCTTTTGATAAACCCAATTTATAGCATAAATTCTAATATGTCCAACTTTCCTTTTTTTTTCTTTAACGTTATTCCAATCTTTTCAGTTCTATGCAAGGCATATAACAATATAGCTAAACAAACAGGAGAAAGGGGATAAGGAAGAGATGTACATATAAGCAGGAAAAAGAATAACATATGATCTTATAGGCGTTGATTACTTTTCAAAAATACGTGTGCTGTCAATTAAGCTACTACAACAACTATCATATCTATTTTACTTTAACTTAGAAGAAATCTGAATAATCACAGTAGACTCGCCATATTTACAAATCTTGGAAATATTCCAAATAGTTGTTGTAGAAGTAAGTCCATTCTTAATCTTTTTAGTTGTATGCAAGTCTTGACTTTGAATTATCTCTGTAGATTTAGGCTTCAGCAGCATCCCTACCCCCATTGTATATATTTTCATTTCAGAATAGATTGGAGGCAGAGAGTATGAAGAAGTATTGTGTGTTATGGAATGGGAGAGAGCCACCTATTTATAGGTGTATAGATATAATTCTAACCTTTAGATATTAGGTTTTTAATCCAAATCGTGCACATAGCGCTGAGTCAGCAAGCATATTATGTATATGAAATAGTCCAGGTTCAAAATGTTAAATTAATGGAACATTATATCTTTTGATTTATCCTTTACATTTGATTTTCAAATGTTATGTGTATATAAATATACACATCCTTTATTTTTGCATGCCTTATCTTTTAATTTAACATTTCACCTTGTTTTCTTTTTTTCCTTATTTCAATCAATTCATTACATTAATTCACCTATTACTTAATTCTTTTAGCGCATGCATTTTCTTTCCATCAGTTTTGAATTTCAAGCATAATGTATACATATATCCCTTTTTACACATTTGCATGTTTCACTTTTATCAATGCATTCTATTTTCTTTTTAACTTACGCATTTATTTAATTCATTAATTACCTCTTCTTTTTAAACCATATCTATGCATGCCTCTCTTTAATTGCATTAATTACATCAATGTTTCTCTCTTTTTACCGTATGCATTAATTACATGCATTTGTTTAAACCATTGCATGTATCCTAATCTTATTTTTTTTCTTTTCAGAGTATGTGTTTATTTCATGCAATCGTTCACTTCAAATGTTTCCATTTCTTCTTTTACCGCATGCATTATGATTGCGTTAATTTTCCTTCTTTACATGCATGCACTCTTCTCTCTCTCTCTCTTTCTCTTTTTAACATTATTACATGCATTCAATTGCAATGCACTTTATTACATTAAATTTCTCTTTATTTTCTTGCACATATAGTTGAACATATATAAATACATATATATATATACATATATATATACATATATATATGCATCTATTCATTTTTAAAATTTTCTTCCTTAATCAACTAATTAACCCATTAATTATTAAAAATTTGGGTTGTTACATTCTCCCCTCCTTAAAGAATTTCGTCCTCAAAATCTCCAAGTTAAGAAAAATATTATAATTCCTACAACCATCTACTCATCCATCAACCACAGGCATCCATAGTCCTTAAAAGTTTCTAATGCTTTTATAAACATATGTAATTGTGTGTGTATATGTCCTTACACTATGTACCGCGGAAATCAAGTGGTTTACTTATTCAATCAACCTCCTTAATGCAATATATGTATGTGCCATGTATCCAATATGTATGCAAAAGAATCCTAATGATACATATAAATTCTATATGTGTGCACAACCACCACCAATATGCAACATCCATATGATGAGTCAACTATTTTGCATCTATAAGAAAAAACTTAAAATGCACACACATCCATATGCAATATGTAAGACAAATCCATATGCAACATGTAAGTTTTTGAGCCAATCTAGTGCCTAATGTGTGTGTATATCCGTCCACTGGCAATTACAAGCAAACACTTGCAACCAACGAACATAACATGTTTCAACCATATCCTACCTTCTATGAGCTCAACTCCTAAGAACTACATTTCCTAAGGATATACTAAAGGAAAACCAATAATCAAAGGAAGAGGCGATAAATAGAATATCAAAGAAGAAAAATACTTGTCAAAAGAATGCGGGTAAGAAACTTGAATCCCTTAGTGAAGCTCGTTCATCCTACTTATCTTAGTAACTTCGGGGAAAAACTCTTGAGTGAACTAATCCAAAAACTTACCCTAATCATACAAGTAAAGTCTTTTTTTTCATAACTAGGAAAGATTCTACTTAAAACCATGGAACTCAATTCTCACTTACACCATGTGCTTTATTCAAAAATGCTACAAATTTAGCATTCCCCCAAAACAGATCCGAAAAGCATTCTCTCCTTCTCTCTCCAAGAGATAGCCTTTCAATCACTTTATTATTCAGAACATGTATAATACAAAGAGAACGAACCGATACTAAGAAAACCAACACGACTAACCATTCAGTCCGCAAGAAGTCTCAAAAATTAGTCCTAACCCGACTATTTTCTTCTTATAGTCAAAATAGCTCCGGAAATGCTTAATAGATATTAGGCCCATAACTTCATCCTATAAGTCTCTATGTCATATAAGGCCTAATCATGGCAACCTCATAAATGCCCCAAACAATAAGATTTTATTTTTAACCCCGACTTACCACAGAAAGACAGATAACCAAGCCGATCCTTACGGGGTTCAGAAACTACCACTCGGCCTAATTTCAAAATAGTTGCTAATGCTACCAAAGGATAAAGGGAAAAATATTCCTAAACCAAATAGGAAAACTAGATAGAACTAAAGACAGATAAAAATCTTACATTCACTAACCCTTACCCTTCCCCTAACCATCCTTCATCAACACCCTCCCTCATAATCTTTCAGGCATTAATATACTCATGTTGATCTTTTACTTTCCATCCTTAAATTCACCTTTTTGGAAGTCCCTATTTAATTGGTCACTGAAAACATATAAAAATCTATTTCCATATCTTCAGAAAATATATTTTATAGAAACCCTTGATTGATAGATATTTCTTTTTAGTTTCTTTTAAGTTAGCAGTTAGAGCACAACATGATAAAATTCCTATTCCACACCAACCCTTTTCATTCTTGCAATAACATTTTCTACGTTAAACTAGACTATGGAAATACACCCTCTTTCTTTAACCAGTTAATCTTGGTTTTTTTTCCACTAAACTAATAAGGTATTTCCATCCACGATTAACCCTTTTTATTATCCATCTAGCCATAAGTTCATTTTTAACATCGACTCTTTCCAACTACTAAACTAATCAGGTTTGTCCATTATTCCAATTTTAAATTATAAAGTAAAGCATAGATAGAATGCCTTATAACCCTATAACTAATCTAAAACTTAAATATTTAGAAAGAGTCAAATGAAAGTTGTAACCGACTATAGGTGATATTTTATTTTCAAAAGAACTTTTGATTTTTGAGAAATGCATTTTCTTTTGAAAATTCTTTCTTTTAAAACAAAACTTTAGTGATCTTGGTAACCTTCGGCTCTGCTACCAAATGTGACACCCCACATTCCTTAATATCACCTGTATGAGGATACAATTAAGAAAGTATAGAGCACTGTAGGTATAAAGACAGAAAATCATCACAGGGACTAAGGTTTCACAAGACATGAAAATGAATTTACAGCGGAAGAAAACATTCATTTAAGCAAACAGTTACGAAATGTCATGTCTCAAAAACGCAATCAAAAAATATCACAGTAAAATAATATTATCCCCAAATATAGTCAAAAGACACAACCTTACCTTGAAAAGAGAGCAAGTGGAAATCCACCTTGTAGTAACCCATCATGATAAAGCTAACAAAGGACTATACACTTTCTCCCTGTAAGCCTGGGGGAAAGAAAGAAAAAGGAAAGGAAACGGATTAGACAAAAAGGCTGGTGAGTCTACTGTGATTATTCAGATTTCTTCTAAGTTAAAGTAAAATAGATATGATAGTTTTTGTAGTAGCTTAATTGACAGCACATATATTTTTGAAAAGTAATCAATGCCTATAAGATCATATGTTATTCTTTTTCATGCTTGTATGTACACCACTTCCTTATCCCCTTTCTTCTGTTTGTTTAGCTATAGTATTATATGCCTTGCATAGAACTGAAAAGAGTGGAATAACGTTAAAGAAAAAAAGTGAAAGTTGGGCATATTAGAATTTATGTTATAAATTGGGGCTTATCAAAAGGAACAACGTGTAGGCATTGAATAGGACGAAATTTTGGCATTGATGTGTGAACACAAATTTGACTCTAGTTATGAACATGTTAATATAACATAGATTGAAATTTTGGCATTGATCTATAGATATGTCAATAGTGCATAGACTTAAGAACATGTAATCAACATTAATTTGCATATGTTAATTTAAGGGACATGTTAGCATAAAAGAAAATATGTAATTTGAAGAATAATGTCATATTAATTAGCATTTAAAAATATTATGTTGATTTTAGGAATATTATAGTCACCTATTAAATTTTTAAACATGTTTATTTGGAATTGATGTCTAAAATCATGTTCATTTGACGCCAATTTGGAAAGAACATTAATTCAATATTATTATGCATACCTGCTGTCATTCGAGAAATGAAATTATGCATTCAAGAAATGTAAAATATGCATATATGTTGTCATTTAAGAAACGAAATTATGCATTTGAGAAACGTAAAGTATGGATATATGTTGTCATTTAAGAAATGAAATTAATGCATGTTGTAATTTGAGGATAATATGCATAAAATTAGCAAAATTTCTTTCTACACAACAGAAAAATTATACCATGAAGACCTATATATTTATTGGATTTATAATAATGAACAAAAAAATACAACTTAAGGAACGAATTTGTAAGTAGAATACAAAATTTAAAAAAAGAGAAAGGATCTTTTTCTTTAAATATACTAGAAAAAAGAACTAGATTATGTGGTGATGAGAATGGACAAGACTCGCCATCTATTTTCATTGTTCAACTATTTGACAACATGAAAAAAATCAAAAGTTGTGCCCTTCCCTCCCTTAGATAGATAGGGAAGGGCGAAGGCCTTCAATGTTCCTTCCAATCAAGAATTTGGGCCTCACAATCACTAGCAAATATTTCTCTCATTCTCATGCATTTTGTGATGACCCAAACTTCCCAGTAAAGGAAAGCCCGGATTGATTTGAGAACAACATACATAAGAACACAAACAGAAGAACATTTTATTGCTGTTACAACAATTACATCAGAGTGCAAGTGTAACACCCCGTATTTTCTGTTAACGATATGGTAACGAATTAAAGAATATTTAATTTCAAATGTGAGAATTAAGGGATACGGGTTACACCATTGCGTTTGTCTCGGAATTCTGCTTAAGATAGAGTCTGAGTTTGCGTAAAACGGACACCGTATGAAGGAGATATGGACGAGTGAAGTTAAAGTAGAAAACCAGAAGAAAAATAAACAAAATGCACTGGCGCACTTGGGAAGCGCGCCAGTACAAAAGATGCACTTGCGCACTTGGGAAGTGCGCCAGTACATAAATCGCACTGGCGCACCTGCCAAGTGCGCCCGGGCCGAGCAGAGAGCCTGCACAGCTTTCTGGTGTGATCTGATCCATACTGTGAGTCATTGCTGAGTCATTTCTGACTCCTTGCTGAGTCTTAAGGCTGAGGTGTCACCCTATCCTGACTGAATGGTTATGGTTAACTCTTGGATCATCCGACGGCTCAAATTAAATTGAGATTCTATATAAAAAACCCAATGCTCAAACCTAAAAATCACATAAAAATAATCCTGGAACTATCATGCCGTCATTAGAGAACTTGGAGTAGCCATCACCAATTCAAAGAAAAGATTAAAAACTGAATCAAAATCAAATTAAAGTAAGCAAATTCAATGATCTACATCAAAGGAGAGCTTACCAATTTCAGAATTCAGATTTCAGAAATCAGAAATTCCTTTTAGTTTGTAAGTTGGTTATTATGTAGATTTAAACGTTCAAATGAATCATGAGATGTTGTAATTCGAATATAGAATGATGCTTATGTATAAGATAACTAAAGCTTGATTCTCATTTATCTTGAACTACCATTGCGATTGATCATGCCTATATGTTTTGTGATGATGAACATACCATTGTATGTTATTGGAATCTATATTGATTTGGTATTGGATTTATTATGCCAACTGAATGGTGAAACATGTCATGTTATAATTTGGTGGTTACTTGCAAGATTATAATCTAAAGCATATGCTTACATGTTAGATTAACATTCATGTATATTTAGAACCATGTTAAGATGAATCTATTTATGTTGCAAGATTGGATTTGTAGCTCTCTTATGTTTAACACACATAAGTTATCATGTTAAGTTGTGATTTAAGAATGTTTATAATAGCCCTCTTATGTTTAACACACGTAAGTTATCATGCTAAGTTGTGATTTAATGATGTTTATAATAGCCTTCTTATGATTAACACACATAAGTTATCATGCTAAATTGTGATTCGAATATGTTTATAATAGCTCTCTTATGTTCAACACACATAAGTCATCGTGCTAAGTTGTGATTTAAATTTGTTTTTATATGTTAAACCTCCATGCTAGACCTTTATCAAGTTCACATGGCAATTAGATCTAACTTAGTCACAAATTCACTTTTACCCGTTTAATTAAGTTAATGATACTTCTATGCCAAGTCACACGTGATAAGTTAAATGTATGCTATTTTATGTTTATTTCATGTCCCTTGTTTATTACCCCTCTTTGTTTATGGGTTTGGACTAATTTACTAGCCCAACATTTTATGTGATTCATGTGTACGTTCCACAGGGGTAACGATGGGAAAATATGAAAATTCATGGCATAGATTTGTTCATAAAATGGTATATTTGATATACCATTTATTGTGTGCATAATCAAAGGATAATTTTGGCATGATTAAATTAAAATTAATTTACATAAAGAAATTAGACATATATATAGAAAATACGTGAATTTAGAAAAGACGAATATGCCTAACTCCAGGTTATACTAAGTTGTGGTGTAAATCTGCCCGGAACCGACCGGCATATCCAGTGACCACAACAAGACCTGTCTAATGTGGGTGGTTAGTGCATCAAGCCCAAAAAGAACCTGAGGTTAGACTGAGTTGTGATGTAAATCTGCCCGGAACCGACCGGCATATCCAATTACCACAACAAGACCTGTCTAATGTGAGTGGTTGGTGCTTTAATAAATAAATTAAAGCTAAGTTAGGATTGGTAGGGTTAAGTAAATTAGGGAAACACTTAACCGATTCAAAATGTTAACTAAACGGATGGGTGGGGTTAGGTAGACTTGGACACTTAACCAAATAACCATGTTAATTAGAAAACCCTTGTAACTGGGACCCATTTCAGCAGTAACCCACATAGATGTATCATGGTACCCTGAACTAGGCAGGGTGGGGCACGATTACTGGGCTGATTATAAGCGGTCTAAACGTCGGCGGTTGGTGCGCCAGTGTAGGTTCCGAAAGAGTATGGGCGTGCACGTACTCCGAAGTGGAAAAAGCAGGCACTGGGCATCAGTAGTATACACTGTGCATCTTGAATCATGTCGGGTTGCCACCAAAGGGACTGGTACACCCCATGGTGGGACCATCAAAGGTATCTACAGTCAAGCGGGGTCGAATGAAACAGGATATGAATGCATGCGAGTAGGAGCCGATCATTAAGGGGATCGTTTGTTATGAACACGTGAGGCTGGTTGAACCAATGGTTAAGTAGGTGTAGAGACTATAGTAATGGGTGCGATCACATGTTCCTCTTATCTTATATTAGGGTATTGTTCTATGTTCTGTTATTACTGTCGTGATCCCTTTGCCTGTTTAAATACTAGTAATCACTGAACTTGCCAGACTTATTGTCTGACCCGTTTTCTTTCATCCTCTTTTATTCTGTCTCTTCCCCCCCCCCCCCCCCCCAGGTCCACAGGGAGGGAATACTCCAGCTTAGTCAGACTCTTTGTAAGCTTCAAGAAAGTAGATGTATGATTGGGACTCTCTCACCTTCGCTATGGATTTTGGACACTACCCTTGGGGATTTATGCAGTTTTAGTTATGGTTTATGCTTCTTTATTAAATAATCAAGACAGAAATTATGGTGTAATGTTTTGGAAGTTATTTTGAAAACAATTTGATGTAATGTTTTGTATTGAACCACGTATGCAATAAATATTTGAATTTCGCTGCTTGTATTTATCTGTCTTGTAAAATTTTCTGTGTCTTGTACCTATAACCCTCCACCAAAGTTAAGGCATTCCCTTTGTGAGTGACCTTAACGGAGGTGGGGTGTTTCACTTCGTATCAGAGCAAAGGTTTACCAGATCAGATAAGAGTTTTTGAAAACTGTTTTCAAAAAGAAATATAAAGAAGCGTTTTACAAGAAAAAGTATTGTTTTAAATTTAAAAAGGCATAATCCCCAAAGCTATATGCACTATCTTTATATCCTTCATTTTGGATCTTTTCTTTTTTGTTTCAGCATGTCTGGGAATCTTAACCTTCCAGAGGGTGTACCGATACCTGGCTGGTTCAGGAGGTACTTAGAGGCTAGGGCCAACGACGCAGGCCCAGCAGATATTCCTCCTCCCCCAGCTGCAGCGGTTCCTCCTCCTCCTCGTGCAAATGCTTTCTCAAATATTTGTAGAGACTTTAGGGCCATGGGTGGAAAGGATTTCAAGGGAACTGAATCATTCGTAGAAGCAAGGAACTAGCTTAAAGAAACTGAGGATCTGTTCGTTATCTTCGAGGTGGACGATAAGCAGAAGATACAGTTGGTTGTATGGTTGCTCAAAGACGAAGCTTCCTATTGGTGGGAAGTCACTAACGCTAAAAGACCAGTTGAAACATGGATGGATTTCGAAATAAGGTTTGAGATGAAATTCCTCTCACAAGCTGAACGAAGTTTACAACTAGAAAAGTTCTTATCTCTTAAGCAAGGAAGTATGACGGTCAAGGAGTATGTCAACCAATTCAATCAGCTGGCCCGATTTGGACTGGACTTAGTGAATACTCCTCACAAGAAGGCTCTCCGTTTTGTCAAGGGATTGAATGAGCCACTTCACAGCTTGGGTATGACCCATGTACCTATGAGGGCTACTTATGAGAGGTTAGTGGACATGTCACTCTTACATGAGGAAGACAATGGCAAGAAAGAGGCAAAAGCGGAAGTGCCTCAAGATAAGAAGGGGGAGGGGTCGCAGAACAAGAAGACTAATTCAAAGAAAGGCGGGAAGAACAACAAACCCGTGACAAGAGAAAGTGTAATTTCTATTCTATGGCATTCCTGGACATCTGATCAAAGACTGCAAGAAGAAGAAAAGGAGATGGGTGGCTGTTTCCACTGTGGTGAGACAGGACACATGGCTAGGGCCTTCCCAAGGAAGCAAGGGAAGGGAGCTGGACCTTCTTATGGAGGACAAGTTCATGCTCTCACGGCACCTCCGCAAGAACAAGGTAGAAATATTTCTATCGAAAGTTTAGTCAATCTTTTTGATCATCCTGTTCATACACTATTTGATTCTGGCACATCGCACTCTTTTATATCTACTGCTTTAGTGGAATCTCTGCACCTAGACACCAGTATAGTAGAGGATCCCTTGGTTGTTTGAAGTCCAATTGGGGGCTCAGCTTATTTGTCAATGGTTTGTTTGGATTTGATAATATCTATAATAAGCGTTGGGTTTAGATGTATTGCCTTTGTTTTGGGCTTCACGGGCTATGGGTTGATTCTAGGCATGGACTGGCTATCTAGTAATGGTGCCGTCCTCAATGAAAAGAGAGTGGTTAGACTCGTGACTCACCTCGGTAACACTCTCGAAATTTCATGTAATCCCATGAACTACATTATGCTTAGTTATCTAGAATCTCTTGATGCATCTGTTGAGAACTTGCAGTCTGTAAGGGAAGTCCATGAATACTCGGATGTGTTTGAAGAGGTAAAGGGCTTACCTCCGAAGCGGGAGATAGACCTCCGCATATACCTCGTTGACAACGCAAAACCCGTTTCTTTACCCGTTAGACACATGGCTCCAAGGGAAAGGAAAGAACTCAGCAAGCAAGTTAAAGAATTGCTTGAGAAGGGGTTTATAAGGCGGAGTATTTCTGAATGGGGTGCTCCAGTAGTGTTCGCAACTAAAGCGGACGGTTCGCTTCACCTGTACGTTGATTATAGGGAGCTAAACAAGCTGACCAAGAAGAATAGGCACCCACTCCCGAGAATAGATGATTTGTTCGACAGCTTGTAGGTGCATCGGTTTTCTCCCATTTAGATTTAGCTACCGGATTTCATCGGCTAAGAGTGGCTGAAGACAGCATTGATAAGACCGCGTTCAGAACTCCAAATGGCTTCTTCGAGTGGCTTGTCATGCCTTTCGGGTTGACAAATGCACCCGCTTACTTCGTTGATTTAATGAGCAGGGTGTTCCGAGAGTTCCTCAATAAGTTTGTAGTGGTCTTCGTAGATGATATTTTAATCTTCTCAAAGAATGTGGAAGAGCATGCTTAGCATCTAAAGGAAGTCATGGATACTCTCCGTGCACATCAGTTGAAAGCAAAATTCTCCAAATGCCATTTCTAGAGAGAAGAAGTTAGGTTCCTTGGACACGTGGTGTCCAAAGAGGGGATAACTGTGGACCCCGCGAAAGTGGTTGCTGTGCAAGATTGGAAGGTTCCTCGAAACAAAACTGAAGTCCGAAATTTTCTCGGGCTAGCAGGCTTTTATCGAAAGTTCATCAAAGATTTTTCAAAAATCTCAGCTCTACTTACAAGGTTGACAAAGAAGAACCTGGCTTTCAATTAGGATTTGGATTGCGATATTGCTTTCCAACGTTTGAATAGGACTCTAACAACAGCCCTAGTTCGGACATTGCATGATGGAAGGAAGATGTTTAAAGTGTACACAGATGCATGCGGAACGAGACTAGGCGATGTTCTGATGCAAGAAGGGAAGGTAGTGGCTTATGGTGGAAGGCAGTTGTAAGTACATGAGAAAAACTACCCAACCCACGACCTAGAGTTGGCAGCCATCGTTTTTGCGCTTAAGTCTTGGCGCCATTATCTCCTAGGTGAGAAATTTGAACTGTATACTGACCATAAATCGTTGAAATACCTTTTCTTGTATGAAGATCTCAACTTGAGGCAGCAAAGAAGGATGGAGTTTCTTGCCTCGTACGATTTTGAGATCTCCTACACTCCTGGCAAGGGCAATGCAGTAGCAGACGCCTTGAGAAGAAAGAAACTGACCTTAAGCCCTCTCTTTGTGGAAAGACAAAGCTTGAAGTTCATAGCAAGCTTTAACTTCAGACCCTACTCCGACTTTGTACCTGGCTTGCTAGCAACGTTAGAAGTGCGGCCAACTATATTAGACTCAGTCGGAGCCGTGCAAAGAGAAGACCCTCAACTAGCCGACGTGATGGACAAGTTAATTAGGGGTGATACTTCTAGTCACCTCAATAGGTACTCCATTGATGCCAAGGGCTGGTTGAGACGAGATGGAAGACTATGTGTCCCACAAGCAAGGGGTTTGGTAAAGGCGGTTCTAGAAGAGGCACACCATTCCAAGCTGACCATACACCCAGGCGGAGACAAAATGTATAAAGACATCAAAAGAGTTTTCTTATGGAATGGCATGAAGCAAGACATAGCTAAATTTGTTTCTAAGTGTTTAATATGCCAACAAGTCAAGGCAGAGCAGAAGAAGCCTGGTGGTCTTCTCCATCCTCTAGAGGTCCCATAGTGGAAATGGGATAGCATCTCGATGGACTTTATAGATGGGTTTCCTAGGTCAAGAAGGGGCAATACCAGCATTTGGGTAATAGTGGATAGCCTTACTAAAAGCGCTCACTTTATACCCGTCAAGAGTAGAAGGACCGCCTCATCTCTAGCATCCATATATCTTAAAGAGATAGTTTGAATCCATGGGGTACCCTCCAGCATAGTGAGTGATCGAGACCCTATCTTCACGAGCGAGTTTTGGAAGAGTTTACAAGAGGCTGTAGGCACACAGTTATGCTTAAGCACGACCTATCACCCTCAAACCGATGGCCGGACAGAAAGAGTCAACAGAGTATTAGAAGACCTCTTGAGATTATGCATTATTGACTTTGAAGTTACATGGGAGCATCATCTGCCTTTGGTGGAATTCGCTTACAACAATAGCTACCAAGCCACCATAGGTATGGCGCATTTCGAAGCTTTATATGGAAGACCGTGCAGGTCACCAACTTGCTGGTGGGAGTCCACAGACAAGCTCATACTTGGATCATACATGATTAGGGAAACTTCAGAGAAAGTAGACTTGATACGAAGAAGTATGAAGACTGCCCAAGATAGACAGAAGTCCTACGCAGACAAAAGAAGAACTGACCTTGAGTTCGAAGTTGGAGACAAGGTGTTCCTTAAAGTATCTCCTTTGAGGAACGTCGTTCGCTTTGGATCTGCAGGAAAGTTAGCACCAAGATTTGTAGGGCCGTTCTCTCTCATCGAGAAGATTGGGAAGATGGATTATAGGGTACAACTGCCCGAAAGATTGGTTGGGGTTCATAACGTCTTTCATGTCTCTCACCTGCGGAAATGCTTACACGAGTCTGCGGAAGTAGAACCAAGCATGCTAGAGGAAGTAGAAGTTGAACGAAAAGCAACTACGAGGAGAGTTCCAACCCGTATCTTGGGAACAAAAGTAAAAAAGTTACGCAACCGTGAAGTTAAGCTCGTCAAAGTTCAATGGAGCGACACCGAGGAAGACGCAATTTGGGAAACTGAGGACAGAATACGTGCAGCCTACCCTTTTCTTTTTTAGGGTACATCCTTAATCTTGTTTTCCTTAAGTTTATGCTCGTATCTATCTTTTTAGGTATATCACCTCGATCCTATCTTTTATCCTTAGGTAGAAACCAATTTGGATGTAAACATGTAATTGAAACATGTTGTGGTTGATAGTTGCAAGTGGTTGCTAGTGGTTGCTCGTGGATGCATATACACACACATTAGGTATTAGATCGGCTCAGTCACTTTCATATTGCATATGCATATATGTATTTGTATATGGATTGAAACTTGATGTGTTATCGTATGGACGTTGCATTTGTATGAATGACTGTGTACTCATGTAGGAAATTTTGAGTAGGAAAAAAATTGCATTCATAATGGACTCATGGCACTGACATAATTTTCATTAAGGAGGTCAACTGAATCAGTAGACCGCCTGATTTTTCATTAGATAGAGACATGTACACACACAATGCATATGATCATAAAGCATTAGAAGTCTTTTAGGACAATGGACGCCTGTGTTTGATGGTTGAGTAGATGGGTGATTGGATGGTAGGATATAAGTTCTTCTCGACTTGAAGATTTCGGGGACGAAATCCTAAAAGGAAGGGAGAATGTAACACCCCGTATTTTGTGTTAATGTTATGGTAACCAATTAAAGAATATTTAATTTCAAATGTGAGAATTAAGGGATACGGGTTACGCCATTGCGTTCGTCTCAGAATTCTGCTTGAGATAGAGTCCGATTTTGCGTAAAACGGACACCGTATGAAGGAGATATGGACGAGCGAAGTTAAAGCACAAAACCAGAAGAAGAAAAAATGCACTGGCGCACTTGGGAAGTGTGCAAAAATAAAAGGATGTAACGCAGACTCTCCCCACACTAGAACTAAACAGTGTCCACACTGTACTTTTTCCTAAATTTAAAAGATAGTACCTAAAGATGGATCAACTGCAAAATTATTTGTAAAATGAAATGCAATTTAACAACTATATATGAATGGAAGTCATATGCAGAATGATATCTACGATGATGATGAATGTTTTGTGAAAAAGGGGATTTCCTTTTTCCCCCACACTTACCTCTATCGAAAATGGTATATGATGATTTCGTGTCTGACTTTTGAGGTACCATAGGCATATCAATGAATTCTGAAATCAGAATCCTTCCAATGAAATTTTTATCGTGCCAATTATTTAAATCATTCAACAGAAGATTATCATAATCCCATAAACTTAAGTTTTTAGCAACAATTTCATTTGATGGTATGGAACTAAAATTATCTTCAAAACATACTCCCAATTCATCATTTAAAAAATTAAGCTCTTCTTCGAAGAGTTCTTCGAAAGAAATAGTGAATACGCCTGTTGAGGGAAGTGAAGTTTTCTGAGGAGATGAACAAGACGTATCATCTAAAACTGTTTTTGTTATGTCGACTTCTCCTATTTCGATCTCATTGGGTTGATGAAAAATATTTAATTCAATGATTAAGTGCCCAAATGATAGTCGAAGTAGGCCGCTCCTACAATTAATGGTAGCATTTGAGGTAACTAAGAAGGGACGACCCTATATCAATGGAATCTGACTATTAGGATTCGAAACAGGCTTGGTTTCAAGAACTATGAAATCAACAGGGAAATCAAATTGTTCAATTTGAATTAAAACGTCTTCAACAATGCCTAAGGGTTTTCTAAAAGATCGATCATCCAGTTGAAGTGTGATACTCGTGGGTTTTAATACTCTGAGTCCAAGTTGATGATAAAAAATGTAGGGAAGAAGGTTGACACTTGCACCAAGATCAAGTAAGGCGTGACTGATGTGAGTATTTCCTATTTTACAACCGATTGTAGGGCATCCAGGGTCTTTGTACTTGACTGGGGTAAGATTCGAAAGAACAGAGCTTGTATTCGCAGTTAGAAAGGCGGTTTTCGGGACATTAGTCGCACGTTTTTGTGTGCACAATTCCTTAAGACATTTAGCATATTGAGGAATTTGTTCAATGGTGTCAAAAAGAGGAATGTTCACACGAACTTATTTGAAAATTTCAAGATTTTTTTCAAAATTCGCATCCTTCTTCTTATTATTAAGTCTATGAGGATATGGAGCTACTGGTTTATAAACTCTTTCAGAATTTTGATCGTTCGAAGAAGAAGGTTTCAATATAGGAAGTGAAGGAGGTGTAGGAATAGAACGTGAGATGCTGGGATCACCAACATTAGAGGTGGAGGTATTGTCGGGGTTGCCGACATTATTGTCAATTGTTTTTCTAGACCTAAGTGTGGTGACAGATTTAACCGAATTATTTCCGCCCTCACAAGAATTCACAGTACGAGAATTATATTTTGGATTCACCTCGGGTTAACTAGGCAATTTCTCTTTCCCATTAGTTTTCATTGGTTCCTTTATCATATTCATCTTTTGATCGAATTTAACACCTTGACTGTTTATTTGTTTCTGTAATCGATCAATTTCTTGAGAAGATTGAGAAGATGAACGAGGTTGAAAGTTAGAATGCCTATATGTTTCACTCGAAGGCTCAGGTTGAGGTGAAACATGAGAAGTTTGAGGACTAGAAGAAAATGGAGTCTGGTATAATGAATTCGGTATCATGTGAGATGGATTTGCGACATTATTTGAATTAGACCATGAGAAATTTGGGTGATTTTTCCAACTAAGATCAGATGTGGATGAGTAAAGACCATTTTGAGCTATGACATTGACTTGGTCTTGAAGGTAATACTGGGGTCGTTCATTGAATTGAGGAGTTTGAATCTCTAAGGGAATATGAGTTGTATCCACGACATGCACTCGTCTAGTGGACGCACGGATGGGAACACGAATGGACTCCCATTGCATGTCCTTTTCGGAATAATCCTCTAAGAATTTCCAAGCTTCATCGGCCGTTTTAGACATAAAATCTCCTCCACACATTGATTCTAGTTGAGTTTTAGCCTGATAGTTTAGCCCCTCATATACAATTTGACATAAGTGATCTTTTATGATTCCATGATGAGGACAACTATACAGTAATTGGTTGAACCTATCAAAGTATTTTGAAAAAATTTCCCCCTCATTTTGAGAAAATTGATTTATTTCAGTTCGAATTTTCAGAGTTTTTTGAAAAGGAAAAAACTTTTTCAGGAATACGTTGACGAATTCATCCCAACTTCTTATTGACTGTTTGGGAAGAGAATTTAGCCATCTTTTAGCGCTTTCAAGTAGTGCAAATGGAATTAGCCTTAGCTTGATTGATTCATTAGATAATTGTTGCATTTGAGTTGTGGATGAATATAATTCAAATTCACTTAAAAATTCATAAGCATTTTCAGAACCAGTGAATTTGGGCACCCCTTGAATAAAAGAATGTTTAAGCTCAAAATTTCCTTCAACAGGTGGATACGCGATGACAAATGGTTGAACAATCCTTGTTGGATAACATCGTTCTCGAAGAGATAAGGGTCTATTCATTTCAACACTGAAATTTTGAAAATTTTGATTTAATCGATCATGATTTATCTCATTTGAACAGTTTTGATTTACTTGAGAACCCCTAGGCGAATCATGGTGGCTATTTTCACTCATCGTTATCGAATATGAACAAAGAAAATCTTAGATTTGAGATTGACAAAATATGATCTTCAATTCAAAATAAATAACGTACACTAGTATATCTTATTAATTGATAGTCTCGATTAGAAGGGGGAAGAGGGTCTTATGGTCGTTCACGTATAGTATAAATACTAAGGGATACGACCAATGTTTTACGGGTAGTATGCAACCTCCTTTGCTAGAAGTTCAATAAATTGAACCAATATATATCCGCGATCAAACCGTTGAGAAAATCAATTTCATGAAATACACTCTTGTAGTTAAATAATTTGAAATATATAATTAGATTTTACTGTTGAAAAACAATGAAAGTGATGATTTAGTTATGTAAATTTGTTTCTCACAAACAGATTCAGAAATATCAGACACAGAACAGTCATAGAATAATAGCAAAATTGAAAAAAAAATTATGCAAGCAAGCCGCTGCCCCTGCAGAAGAATTTTACAAGCAATTTCTATATTTTTACTTTGCAGTAGAGCACCTGTAGAGTTTAGAAAATATTACAGTGGTGTATGGCAGTCCGTCCAGAATAATTGACTAGTGCTAGCGACTCAAATCCACTATTTGGAATTTGTTTGACCTCTGAAATTTTGGTTATTGCTCGATTCCTTTTCCTTCGCTGCTGGTCTTTGATTTGAAACCTTTTTCTTTTTTGTTGTCGGAAGAAAATAAAATAAAATAAGATAAAAAAACTAAATTGGAAGTAAAACAAAAAACTAGACTAAAAAGAAAAAAGGAAAAAAATCGAGGAAAAATAACTAAACTAATGACAATAAAGTTCCTACTTAAAAAAAATAGAAAAGAAAACGAAAAGCAAAATAAAAATAAAATAAAATCTCAACCAACAGCTCGTGTATTATAGAAGACTTGGCCAAATCAAAACCAATCTATCACGTTCGCGGATACTAAATATCAACAAGTACCCGTCCAATTGTTTCTAAATGGAAGAAAACACAGTCAAAAACCAAAAGAAAGGCAAGAATCAAAAATCAAGTTCCCAGAAGAGAAATAAGATCTCACGCCCCTTTGTTTCTTCTTCTTCTCTTTTTTTTTTAACAAATGCACCCTCTTTATTTTCAGTACTTTTTCCTTGTTCCCAAAGCAAAGGAAGAATAAAAGCAGACCCTCACAAATAAAGGAACCGCAAGTCCCAAGTTATCACACCCAAACAAAGAATAATCGCCCCCCCTTTATTCTTCAAAACAGACAGTGCTAACAACAAATAGAAACCAGTCATCCATTGAGCCCTATTTCTCAGAATATTATAAAATGCCAAAATTAAATTGAAGTCATTTTTTTCTTTCAAGGTCTGTATGTCTGAGTTCGAACTAGATGTGTATCGTGTTTCGGATCGGCGTGAGGTGGGTTTGGTTATTCGATCGATTGGAGTTTCAGATCAGTTTGGGTTTTTCCGTTGACAGTCGGAACTGGATGTTGGTTGCAATGAGGTGATTTGGACAGTGGCCTATGTGATGTAGTTGATGAAGAGGATGAATCTGTGTAGTGGTTTGTAGTCCGGGGTTTGAGAAAATTTAGGTACGGTGTTTGGATGGTGAAGCACGGGTTGATGAGGGAGGATCTGATCTGAGTTTTAGTGAACGGAGGATGTTCTGGGTGCGGCAAATTGAGGTTTGATTTATATGGTGGAGCACGGTTCTATGAAGTTTGTTGTAGTCTGATGGTGTAATTTATTTTGATGCTTCGAGTGCGGAATTTGTTGGGCGATAGGAGGAGGTTTCTGGATCGGACTTTGGGGGGGAGTATGTGCGTTTCTGATATGGGGCAGATGGATGCAATTGAGATGACGTTTAGGACAAAGAACTGATTGACGAAGCTTGTTTTTGAAGGATGATGGCGGTTGTAAACGGTGGGATTGGTAGTTTCTGGAGTGAAGTTTGTGATGGAATACAAGGCTGGAAAATGGCTTTGCGAAGGTGTTTGCTGTACAGCGAGGACGGTCTGATGTAGATGAGGGAGGTGTTGAAGATGGGATTTAATATGATGGTTGCGGCACAGAGAGTAAGGGTGGTTAATGGGGATGGAATAAGATTGGGCGGTGGAGGGTGATGGAAGATGACGGCGAGAAGAAGAATACAGAAGAAAAACTGATTTTTTTTTTTAAAGTTGTATAAAGAAGAAAAAGGAAACAAAAAAATGAAAGAAAAAAAATGAAATTTGGAAAGAGGATTGAAAACGGGAAAGAAATTGGGTGGTATTGAAATGGAAACAGAAGGAAAGAAATAAGGCAAAACCAAGGAAAAAATAAATTCCAAAAGAAGAATCCCTTTTTTTAATTTATAAATATACACGAAAACAAAACCAAGGAAAAAAATAAAAACTAACACGAATCAGAAATGAAATAAATAATAAAATTTAATTATTGCCTCCCCGGCAACGGCGCCAAAAACTTGATCGACGCTAGAAAAGCGTGATATTTAAATTAAATTCTGCAAGCGCACAGGTGTATAGCATACAGGTCGAACACAGAGAGGTAAATTAAAATCAAATTATTTATTTAATCTCTAGGGCGAGTTAGACGATTTTTGAGGTTGGTTTTTGAAGACAATAAAAATTGAAATTGCGATCCGATTCAGAACAAATCTAATTAAACCGATGATCAAATCACAACTATCAATTGGAAATTAAAATGCAAAATAGAAATAAAATGCAGAAAGTAAAATTGCAGGAAAAGAAGAACAACAAAAAGTAAATTAGGATTGTCGTTGAAACTAATCAAACGACTAATCACTAACAAAAAATGTAAAATACAATTGGTGCTCTTCCAAAACTAATTGTGAAGACAACACCGATTGCTAAGAAAGAAAAATGCAGAAATAGTAAAAAAAAAAAAAACTTTTATTAATGGAGAAGAGAATACAGAAAAAAATGGAGATCGTGGCTACAATGACATTACAAGGGTATTTATAGGATAGATAGCCAAACCCTAACCCTAACCCAAATACAATTATAGATGGGCCTTAGGGAATTCACAAAAGAGTTTACAATGAGAGTTTCAAATGGGCCTTAGTTAAATCTATTAAATTTTTGGCCTTTCTTCTTTTCCTCTTGGTTCTTTGACAAGATTCCCTTGATTTGAGATGTGCAAGGCCTTTAAATCAGTCATTTTCTTGTCCAACAACAGCTAGATGTGAGATTTTCATTTACAATTCTTCAAAATGCAAATACACAATAATTTGATCTATATTTCTCTACTTTTCTGCTTGCATGCGGGCTGGGTTGGAATATCTGTAAAAGTGACAAAACAATACCCAAGCAATATTTATTTATATACAAAAGATAAGATATAAGAGAATAAAAATAACACATTTCTATGCTAATCAAAGTGCGTCAGTACAAAAGATGCACTAGCGCACTTGGGAAGTGCGCCAGTACAAAAATTGCACTGGCGCACCTGCCAAGTGCGCCCAGGCCGAGCAGAGAGCCTGCACAGCTTTCTGGTGTGATCTGATCCATACTGTGAGTCATTGGTGAGTCCTTTCTGACTCCTTGTTGAGTCATTAGGGCTGAGGTGTCACCCTATCCTGACTGAATGGTTATGGTTAACTCTTGGATCATCCAACGGCTAAAATTGAATTGAGATTTTATATAAACAACCCAATGCTCAAACCTAAAAATCACACAAAAATAATCCTGGAACTATCATGCCTTCAATAGAGAACTTGGAGTAGCCGTCACCAATTCAAAGACGAGATTAAAAACTGAATCAAAATCAAATTAAAGTAAGCAAATTCAACGATCTACATCAAAGGCGAGCTTACCAATTTCAGAATTCAGATTTCAGAAATCAAGAATTCCTTTTAGTTTGTAAGTTGGTTATTACGTAGATTTAAACGTTCAAATGAATCATGACATGTTGTAATTCGAATATAGAATGATGCTTATGTATAAGATAACTAAAGTTTGATTCTCATTTATCTTGAACTACCATTGCGATTGATCATGCCTATATGTTTTGTGATGATGAACATACCATATTGTATGTTATTGGAATCTATATTGATTTGGTATTGGATTTATTATGCCAACTGAATGGTGAAACATGTCATGTTATAATTTGGTGGTTACTTGCAATATTATGATCTAAAGCACATGCTTACATGTTAGATTAACATTCATGTATATTTAGAACCATGTTAAGATGAATCTATTTATGTTTCAAAATTGGATTTGTAGCTCTCTTATGTTTAACACACATAAGTTGTCATGTTAAGTTGTGATTTAAGAATGTTTATAAAAGCCCTCCTATATTTAACACACATAAGTTATCATGCTAAGTTGTGATTTAAGGATGTTTATAATAGCCCTCTTATGTTTAACACACATAAGTTATCATGCTAAGTTGTGATTCGAATATGTTTATAATAGCTCTCTTATGTTCAACACACATAAGTCATCATGCTAAGTTGTGATTTAAATTTGTGTTTATAAGTTAAACCTCCATGCTAGACCTTTATCAGGTTCGCATGGCAATTAGATCCAACTTAGTCACAAATTCACCTTTACCCATTTAATTAAGTTAATGATACTTCCATGCCAAGTCACACGTAATAAGTTAAATGTATGCTATTTTATGTTTATTTCATGTCCCTTGTTTATTACCCCTTTTTGTTTATAGGTTTGGGCTAATTTACTAGCCCAACATTTTATGTGATTCATGCGTATGTTCCATGGGGGTAGCGATGGGAAAATATGAAAATTCATGGCATAGATTTGTTCATAAAATGGTATATTTGATATACCATTTATTGTGAGCATAATCAAAGGAAAATTATGGCATGGTTAAATTAAAATTAATTTACATAAAGAAATTAGACATATATATAGAAAATATGTGAATTTAGAAAAGACGAATATGCCAAACCCGAGGTTAGATTGAGTTGTGGTGTAAATCTGCCCGGAACCGACCGGCATATCCAGCGACGACAACAAGACCTGTCTAATGTGGGTGGTTAGTGCATCAAGCCCAAAAAGAACCTGAGGTTAGACTGAGTTGTGGTGTAAATCTGCCCGGAACCGACCGGCATTTCCAGTTGCCACAACAAGACCTGTCTAATGTGAGTGGTTGGTGCTTTAATAAATAAATTAAAGCTAAGTCAGGATTGGTAGGGTTAAGTAAATTAGGGAAACACTTAACTGATTCAACATGTTAACTAAACGGATGGGTGGGGTTAGGTAGACTTGGACACTTAACGAAATAAACATGTTGATTAGAAAACCCTAGTAACGGGGACCCATTTCAACAGTTACCCACATAAATTTATCATGGTACCCTGAACTAGGCAGGGTGGGGCACGATTACTGGGCTGATTATAAGCGGTCAAAACGTCGGCGGTTGGTGCGCCAGTGTAGGTTTCGACGGAGTATGGGCGTGCACATACTCCAGAGTGGAAAAAGCAGGCATTGGGCATCAGTAGTATACACTGTGCATCTTGAATCGTGTCGGGTTTCCACCAGAGGGACTGATACACCCCATGGCGGGACCAACACAGGTATCTACAATCAAGCGGGGCAGAATGACACATGATATGAATGCATGCGAGTAGGAGCCGATCATTAAGGGGATCGTTTGTTATGAACACGTGGCGCTGGTTGAACCAATGGTTAAGTAGGTGCATAGACTATATTAATGGGTGCGATCACATGTTCCTCTTATCTTATATTAGGGTATTTCCCTATGTTCTGTTATTACTGTCATGATCCCTTTCCTTGTTTAAATACTAGTAATCACTGAACTTACCAGACTTATTGTCTGACCCATTTTCTTTAATCCTCTTTTCTTCCGTTTCCCCCTCCCACCCCCCCAGGTCCACAGGGAGGGAATACTCCAGCTTAGTCAGACTCTTTGCATGCTTCAAGAAAGTAGATGTTTGATTGGGACTCTCTCACCTTGGCTATGGCTTTTGGACACTACCCTTGGGGATTTATGCAGTTTTAGTTATGGTTTTTGCTTCTTTATTAAATAATCAAGACAGAAATTATGGTGTAATGTTTTGGAAGTTATTTTGAAAACAATTTGATGTAATGCTTTTGTATTGAACCACGTATGCAATAAATATTTGAATTTCGTTGCTTATATTTATCTGTCTTGTAAAATTTTATGTGTTTTGTACCTATAACCCTCCACCAAAGTTAAGGCATTCCCTTTGTGAGTGACCTTAACGGAGGTGGGGTGTTTCAACAAGAATATTCCAGAGTATGAATGAATAATATATATTAGAAATACAATATCAGATTTTAAATTACATTTAAATACCAGTGGAACAATAATACAAAACACAGCTGAAAGAAATGCATGGATACAGAGCCTTCTGAATATTGCTTCATCTGTAGACCAAGATCCTGTGCGTATAATATCTGCATAACTAAAACTACTAGCTGCCCATGTTGAAAATATGGGCACCCAGAGTTTAGGTCAAAACAATAAACTCCAGGTAAGTCATGGACTGGTGTGAGAACTCAAAAACAGTTATTTTAAATTGATTTTAAAGTTAGGTAATTCAAGGGACCACGCCGTTTAGACGGAACTGGTTTACCCCCAAGAATACCAGTGCATAGATAAACAGCGCAATACTTTTTGGAAAAATGAAGCTATTATAAGACTTAGGTCCCATCACACAATGCAACGCGAGCCGGAGAATAGAGTTTTACCTTATAATAGCCAAATATGCTTGATACGTGAAATTTCATCTTTTATTATTACTATAAGTGTATAGTGTATAAAACAACTTCGAATATAAATCTATCAATCATAGACGGCATGAGTACCATATATCATGTCGCTATACTAGTTCTACAATCAAAACCGAAATGTCTCGTATTGGAAATTGGGTTTCCATCATGAGTCAAGGCAAGGGAGGAGCTCCTTACCGATTCGAGACACTCTAGCAAATGCCTTAGGATCACACCTAGGGGCAACCCTTGGATATCTGCAGGGTCGGTCCATACCTACGTTAGTGGATTAGTTATGCCTGAACACACGCTTCCCGGTCCTTTTGAACCTCCAATATGACCACTTCCGGCCTATAAATACGAGGTACCTCATAATCCATCATCCACATAAGTAAAAATGTTAGGGCTGGTAAGTCGCTGACATCGCTTCTAGCTAGAAAGAAACTTGTGCACTCCCTGCGTTCCCTTCTCCCGTTTTAGACTCCAATCAGGGTGTGAGGCTCGCGAAGTAACGCTATACACAAAGCTACGCTAATTAAAGCAGTTCTTTGATCATCAACCACAAGGCTCTGCTTTTCAACAAAAAGCCTTGATCATTTGCATCTTAGCATGCCACATTGTCAGTCCATACCATACCATTGATTTTTGCCAATATATAACCTCTAAGCTCGTATGTCTCAGAGAAGGGTGTTAAGCAAGAGAATAAATTCTCCGACACCAAGCAGATACATATTTAGTAGAGATCAACGAATACAATATAAAGGAATACAATGTCAGACACGCAATCCATTTACCAGTCCGTTCTGGGTCTGAACGAAACCATATCCGGTAGATCACCAAATACGTCTGAATGATCGCCAATTTTTCCCTTATCTTGGGTGTACGGTCCAATCAAGATGTCAATAATCATCCATTTGATATGGAAATTTCCCGGTCTTCAATAACCGTCTTCATCATCGATCATCAATTGTCGTATGAATTTTTCAGAATGGGTTATACCTGGTCTTTCTGAATAATTTGCGCAATTTAAAATCATGTGCTTTAAAACACAACCAATGTAACAACCCGAAAATCTGGGCCAGTTTGAAATTTTTATTTTGGCAATTTTAGCAAATTTTGATTATTTAAAATGAATTATTTTAAATAATAATCGACGAAAATTTATTTTGAATATAATTCGAACGTTTATATTATACGCGTCGTCATTAGAATATAAATATTTATATATATTTAAATAGAATTGAAAATGGCGCGGTAGTTCGATAATTCGATTTCAAACTTCAATTGAATGTACCGGGTGCAAAACAATCCGGATTTTAGTGAAACCAAAAACATTAGGATCTAATTGATAATATCTTTCCAACGAATCCGGGAAATCGAAATTTCATAGCGGGAATCAAAAGATATGTCCAGTTGAAAATTCTGAATAGTCGCTATGGAATTCAGGCCCTTAAAAATGGACATTTTGCAAACGACCTCGGATTTCGACGAAACCACTTTTGTTGGGTCCGCAATTTTAAGTTATTGCTAGATTCCAAAATTCGTAATTTTTCGAATCAATATGTGAGCATGGCAAAGGAAAACGCGTTTGACCAGTTTCAGTTGATTTTAATCGACTGGAAAATGGCCATTTTTCCAACGGTCTCAGAATTTGATGAAACTAGTTTTGTTAGGACCGTATCGTCAATACGAAGCTAGAAAATATTTTTCTGGAAATTTTCTAGTTAGTATGTGTCCCCAGTAAATTGAAATGTACGTTTAAAATTCAATATAGTGATTTAAATGTAAATTTAACGGAAACTGATTCAAACAGTCGAATCAGCCGGCGAAACATATCCCATTGTGTTCGGAATAGGGGTAATTAGCTAGGGACGACAGTCGGTGGGTTCGATTTCGAGTCCAAAATTTAAAGTTGCTTTTAGAAATTATAAAATAAATTAAATTATAAAATAAACCCTTTTCCCACTTAAACCCTAGCTCATTTACTAAACCAGCCGACAATCTCCAGACCGACGCTCTAAATAGCTCACGACTTCCTCCCCATCAATCTCCCAATCCACGCCACCGTTCCCCGTAATTCTAGTACCAAATCGAAGAGCTCCCTGAGCCCCCTCTGGCCAACGGCGGTGATCCGGAACAAGGGAGGAGGGAGCTCGAATTTCACTCTCGAAGTCGCCAAGTTCACTGCCGTTTCCAGGCGCGATGCGGTGGCCGAGTTCACCAGAACTCCTGGCGTTGGGTGGAGGTGTGGCGCCGCTTCACGTGGAGGTTCCTGATCGAAGCCCGGCGAGGTCTGAACGGAGCGACGGAGCGGAATTGCATACGAGGATGGGTTCGATTCTCTGGAGTGTGTTAACAGAGCGGAGAGGAAATAGTGAGCAATTTTTTTTATTTATTCTTTCGTTTATGCTAATCATTTTATTCAAGTAAAGCCAGTTTTTATTATATAGATTAACATTCTATAAAATCAGTTTTAAAAATAAAAAATTAGCATGTTTGAAAATATACTTTGCTTTGAAAAAAAATATAAAGATCAAATTTTTGAAAATATAAAAGGTGTGATTTTTCAAATAGAAAAGACTTGATTTTTATAAAAAAAAAGATTAGATTTTTAGAATAGCATATATAAAGAAAGACGAGATTTTTATATAAAGAAAAATATGATTTTTATATGTAGAACTTCGAAAGAAAAATATGATTTTTATATATTGATCATCGAAGTAAAAATTCGATTTTTATATATTGAATAGCGAAGTAAAAATGTGATTTTTACGTATGTAGTGAAAGCAGCAACGAAGGTGACAAAAAGGCGAAACGGCGAAGACTTCTGCAAAGGAAGAGCCGTGGAGCTAGGATAGCTATAAGTGAGAATTTCTCACCTTTCAATTTCATTTCTATTTATATATATATACTAGGATGCAGACGGTGCTTAGTAGCACCCGACACAATCGTCCACAGACCATGGACTTGTTTGTTTGGTTGCATAGATTAGTTATATGATTTGATTTGAATTTGAATTGTTTGGTGAAATTGAATGGTTTGATTGATGTGTGAATGGCGTGGGCCTTCACTAGACCGGGGATAAGGCTAGGCCTCGTCCCGTTTCTAGTATCGTGCCGTTATGCCGCCGAAATTTTCTAAAATATGTTAGAAAAATAAAAATATCATTTTATCGAATAAATGAATTGAATAGAAATTCATATGTTGAAATAAAATGTTTTATCGTTAAAAATATAATTTTTAACGTGAAAGTGAATAAATAAATATTTTTAAACGAATCGGCCGATTTGTTTATATACACTGATTTGACTGATATTGATTGGGACGATAAATTTTACACATCGCCCAACAGCACAAATAAAATCTGTGTTTGATTGTTTGAAACCCCACACGGGTGTTGGGATGAAATTTGAAGTTCACTCATCCTGATTGATTAAATATGTCGATCGATTGATTGACAGGCTGTTATAAGCGTTAGATATCTACATTTGATGCTTATACAGTGTAGTGCACTTTGGTTGATGGTTGATTATTTTTCAATGCTATTATATGTGTGTAATGTATGAAAATCCATATAATTAACTTTATATGGTAATTGATTGGTCCTCATTCCAATTTCAAAAATAAAGAGTATTATAAAATAAAAGTTCATGTGTTGACAGTTTCATCCATTGAGATTGGTCATGTGTTGAACGAAATATTTTAATAATAAAGTTTACATCTTTATCAATATAAAATAAAAGTTCATGTGTTGACAGTTTCATCCATTGAGATTGGTCATGTGTTGAACGAAAATTTTTTATAATAAAGTTTACATCTTTATCAATATAAAATAAAAGTTCATGTGTTGACAGTTTCATCCATTGAGATTGGCCATGTGTTGAACGAAATATTTTAATAATAAAGTTTACATCTTTATCAATATAAAATAAAGGTTCATGTGTTGACAGTTTCATCCATTGAGATTGGTTATGTGTTGAACAAAATATTTTAATAATAAAGTTTACATCTTTATCAATATAAAATAAAGGTTCATGTGTTGACAGTACTCATCCATTGAGATTGGTCATGTGTTGAACGAAATATTTTGATAATAACAACTATTTTGAAAAAGAAATATTTGAAATAGAATATTTGAAAATAGAAATTTATGAAGCCGTGTTGATTAGATTGACGCCATTTTGACGTGAACGATATTTATATCGATTTTAATGATTTCGAAATGAATTGAATTGAAAACGATTTCGAAATGAATTGAATTGAAAACGATTTCGAAATGAATTGAATTGAAAACGATTTCGAAATGAATTTAATTGAAAACGATTTCGAAATGAATTGAATTGAAAACGATTTCGAAATGAATTGAATTGAAAACGATTTCGAAATGAATTGAATTGAAAACGATTTCGAAATGAATTGAATTGGAAACGATTTCGAAATGAATTGAATTGAAAACGATTTCGAAATGAATTGAATTGAAAACGATTTCGAAATGAATTGAATTGAAAACGAATTCGAATTGAATTGAAAGCGAATTGAAATGAATTCAAATTGAATTGAAATTTGAATTGAATAGAAATGAATTTTGAAACGAATTTATAAAGAAGAATTCAATTTTGCTTTGAATTGAAATGGAAGTTGAAATTGCTTTTGGAAACGAATTTTAAAACTATTTATATAATTCGTTTTAAATAGAAATCGACGAAGTATATATTACATATATTATATATATAATATAATGGCCTGAATAGAACACGCCGCGCCGCGGCAGTTCATGAATTTCGACCATTTATTTCAAACGGACATTACGGGAGATCCGACCGTCGGATTCTCCTAAAACCGGAACCGTTAGGTTCGTATCGAAAAGAGCTTTCTAATGAATATTAGAAATTTGAAATCTAACGGTTGGATTTGGAATTATGTCCAAATCAAATTTGAAAAAGGTCACTGTAAGTGCAGTTCGATGGCCGTTGATGGAAATCGACTGTACGGGCCTTGATAAAATTATTAAAAATAGTAATAATTTGTGTAAAATCATAAGAAATGATTTAGAAAGAATTGGGATGAAAAACTCCATATTTGAAAAGATAAAAATAGATTTTTATCGAAATGAACTAGTTTTGAACTAGAAACATAATTCTATTTATTTTTAAATAAATAAATTGAATTTGAAAAGAGTTCTAAAAATAACCAGAATTTCCAATGATTGCATTGGAGTGGATTTGAATCGAAATTGTCTTCGGAATATTTCGATGTTGGAATTCGTGGTTATACGGATGTTGTTATGGAAATTTGAAAGATATATATTTATATCGTTATTTCCAATACGACATTTGTTAATCGTAGAATTTGATATTGAATATAAGCCGATATATTTTCTATTCAGAACCTTATATTGAATATCAAATGTGATTTGGGTTTGTCGTGAATGGTGTCTTCACTAACACTGTTCTTGAACCCAGTTGAGAAAAGATTAAATCTTTTTATTTAGATTTAATGAAGTGTACCAATTAAACAATATTTAATTGGAATAGGATGGATATTGATTTTTGGGTTTATCGTGGACAGTGTTTTAAATAACACTTGTTCTTTAACCCGATAATTAATGGAATGATATTTTGGGTTTACCGTGAACCGTGTTTTAAATGACACTGATTCTTTAACCCAGCTAACGATTAAAACTAAGTGGAGTTTTAATGAATCTTTAATTAGATTGAAATGATCGAAAATGGAGTATCACCAGTTTTGCTCCAGGCGATAGTTAAATCTTTAATTAGATTTGAACGTGAAATGGTAATTGAATTTACCGATAACACTGTGGTGTTAGATATGAAGTATTACCAGTTTTACTTCATGGGATAAATAGGTTGGGATTGGGAAATTAAAACAAATGATTACTTCGGTAAGTTTCGTTAATCCCGACTAGTCGAATCGAAATTCAAAAGAAGATTAGAGAATAAATTCAAGAAATATATCTTGGATAAAATTAATGGGAACCTTTCCCTATGAATGTGAAATTTAGAAACTAACTGTCGGTTGGCCAAGCAGAATGGTTTTCTGGGTATTGATCTGATGTTGGTTTCGGCCTTCGGGGTTAATATTTGGGGAATTATTCTCTTGATTAATTTACGGTTAGTGACTAATGAATTGGAATGAGGCGTATGTTGTGTTTGTGTAACACTTACTTAAGATATACGCGAGTTATTCGGAAAGACCGGGTTTATCCCATTCTGAATAACTGATACGATGATAAGCCGAAGATGAAGACGATGGTCGAAGACCGGAGGTCTTCACGTCGTTTGGGTGGTTACTGATGATCTTGATTGGGCTGTACACCCAAGAAGATGGAAACAGTTAGTGATCGTCCAGACGTACTTGGAGATCGATGGATATGCGGGGTACTAGGTGCCTCCGGTTTCGTTCAGACCCAGAACGGACTTGTAAATGGACTGTGTGTCTGACATTGGATTTCAGTCCGTGTGATTGATCTCTATTAAATATATATCTGTTTGGCGGCGGAGAATTTATTCTCTTGCTTAACGCCCTTCTCTGAGACGTACGAGCTCAGGGGTTATATATTGATGGATATCAAACGCATGGAGTGAATTGCCTGTGTGGCATGCCTAAGTGGCAATTGATCGAGGCTTCTGTTGAAAAGCAAAGTCTTGTGGTGATGATCAAAGCAAGGCCTTTGTGGCATAGCTTTGTGTAACGTTTACTTCGCGTGTTTCACACCCGGTATGAACCAAAAACGGGAGACGAACCTCAGGGAGGGCATGCGTTTCTTTCTAGTTAGAAGTGGCGTCAGTGGTTTTACACGCCCTGACGAGTTTGACTTATGTGGTTGTTGCTGTTGCGAGGCGCCTCGGATTGATCGGTCGTTCTCGAACCGATGGAGTCATTTAGTTGGCTCACCTATGCCCCATAGGGCGGGGAGACGCATGTTCAGGGTTTAAGTTTAATCCACATCGGTGGACCGGCCCTGTCGCTCCAAGGGCCCACCTGAGTCTGGGTCCTGAGGCTCGGGCTAGACAGTCTCGAATCGGTTGAGGACTATCTTTTGCCTCGGTTCATAGATGGAAATCCAATTTCCAAATACGTGACATTTGCGGTTTTGATTGTAAACTTATATATGGCGACATAGTGTTATGGGGCATTCATGCCGCCTATGATTGATACTTATGATTTGAAGTTGTTTTATACACTATGCACTTATTATAGTATCAAATGATTTGCTTTAAACGTATCAAGCATTCTTTGGCTGTTATAAGGGAAAACCCTATCCTCGGCTGCGTTGCATTGTGTGATGGGACCTGGGTCTTATAACAGCTTCATTTTTCTTTATTTAGCATTGCGCTGTTTGTTTTATGCACTGGTATTCTTGGGAGGAAACCCGTTCCGTGTTATACAGCGTGGTCCCTTGATTTACCTAACTTTTAAAATAAAGAATAATAACTGTTTTAGTTCTCACACCAGTCACATGACTGACCTGGAGTTTATTGTTTTAACCTAAACTCTGGGTGCCCCTATTTTGACACGGGCAGCTAGTAGTTTTCGTTTTGCAGATTTATATTCACAGGATCCTGGTTTACAGCTGGAACGATATCCGGAAAGCTTTGTATCCGTATATCTCATTCTAGTTGTGTATTGTATTATTTTCCGATGCTATGTATTTAAATGTAATTTAAATCTCTGATATTTCTGTGTAATATTCATTTATACTCTGTATATTCTTGTAATCTGATGCATTGTTGTGATAACAATAAAATGTTCTTCCGTATGCGTTCTGTTGTGGCTTGTTCTCGAACTATCCGACGCTTTCCTTTACGGGGAAGTTACGGGTTTTCACAGTTGGTATCAGAGCTTTGGTTTACAAAGCAGAGAACAAGGCACATTAGAACCATACGAAAGAATTCATCAGATATTGGATTAGTAATATCCAATGAGAGTGACTCATTAGAGATGGGATCAGTAGTATCCTAGAACGAGTGTGAAGAGTATATTTTTAAAATGAAAACAAATTTAGTTTTGAAAATCTAAATCAACTATTCGTATTTGATTATTTGTTTATATTGATTCTGGACAATTCAGTATATAAAGAATTTGCATATACGCCTTGCAAACGTATATTCAAAATTTTAATATATTGGATAGATATAGAATCACACTCTAGTCGCACGGACCTGATTCTGATGATTGACGCGTCATCATTAGTAATTATTTTCGTGTTTCGAAGGTGTGATATCTATATATTTCCATTAGACTGGTGTGAGAACCAAAATTAGATAGGGCTTATTGTTGTGATTTGGCATCAAAAATGTGATTTTTGTATATGTATCAAAACTATCAATTTGAAACTCTAATCCACTAACAGATTGATGTTTGTGTTGTTTGTTTATTTGTTTGCTAATTTTTAGCCAATTGGCCTAATCGAATCACATATTGAATTGTATTGAAAATCGGTTGCATTTGCTTGCATCTATATGTACTTACATTGAACAGGTCATAGCAAGGAGGCTAGAGCCAGAGAATAAAATTTGTTTGCCCGACAAATAGGTACATGTTTACTACATAATTTACTGTTTTGTTTGGGTGATGATGATTTTGTGAGCCTATTGGCTAGCCGCTTGGCTTTTTCTTTTTCTTTTTGAGATCTGAAGGACGGGGGAAGCTATTTGAAATTCCCCGATGCTCCCGGTGCAGGGGAGGTTATGGCGAAATTTTTTGAAAATTTAGGGTGTTAGCCAAATTTTTGAAATTTTGAAAATTCTCAGAAACTAAAGAGTTGGAGAATGGAAGCCAGACCGAACGTAGAGTTGATTAATCAAACCACTTTCGACTTTGTTCCTTTTCGGGGACGAAAAGTTTTAAGTGGGGGAGATTGTAACAACCCGAAAATCTGGGCCAGTTTGAAATTTTTATTTTGGCAATTTTAGCAAATTTTGATTATTTAAAATGAATTATTTTAAATAATAATTGACGAAAATTTATTTTGAATATAATTCGAACGTTTATATTATACGCGTCGTCATTAGAATATAAATATTTATATATATTTAAATAGAATTGAAAATGGCGCGGTAGTTCGATAATTCGATTTCAAACTTCAATTGAATGTACCGGGTGCAAAACAATCCGGATTTTAGTGAAACCAAAAACATTAGGATCTAATTGATAATATCTTTCCAACGAATCCGGGAAATCGAAATTTCATAGCGGGAATCAAAAGATATGTCCAGTTGAAAATTCTGAATAGTCGCTATGGAATTCAGGCCCTTAAAAATGGACATTTTGCAAATGACCTCGGATTTCGACGAAACCAATTTTGTTGGGTCCGCAATGTTAAGTTATTGCTAGATTCCAAAATTCGTAATTTTTCGAATCAATATGTGAGCGTGGCAAAGGAAAACGCGTTTGACCAGTTTCAGTTGATTTTAATCGACTGGAAAATGGCCATTTTTCCAACGGTCTCAGAATTTGATGAAACTAGTTTTGTTAGGACCGTATCGTCAATACGAAGCTAGAAAATATTTTTCTGGAAATTTTCTAGTTAGTATGTGTCCCCAGTAAATTGAAATGTACGTTTAAAATTCAATATAGTGATTTAAATGTAAATTTAACGGAAACTGATTCAAACAGTCGAATCAGCCTGCGAAACATATCCCATTGTGTTCGGAATAGGGGTAATTAGCTAGGGACGACAGTCGGTGGGTTCGATTTCGAGTCCGAAATTTAAAGTTGCTTTTAGAAATTATAAAATAAACCCTTTTCCCACTTAAACCCTAGCTCATTTCCTAAACCAGCCGACAATCTCCAGACCGACGCTCTAAATAGCTCAAGACTTCCTCCCCATCAATCTCCCAATCCACGCCACCGTTCCCCGTAATTCCAGAACCAAATCGAAGAGCTCCCTGAGCCCCCTCTGGCCAACAGCGGTGATCCGGAACAAGGGAGGAGGGAGCTCGAATTTCACTCTTGAAGTCGCCAAGTTCACTGCCGTTTCCAGGCGCGATGCGGTGGCCGAGTTCACCAGAACTCCTGGCGTTGGGTGGAGGTGTGGCGCCGCTTCACGTGGAGGTTCCTGATCGAAGCCCGGCGAGGTCTGAACGGAGCGACGGAGCGGAATTGCATACGAGGATGGGTTCGATTCTCTGGAGTGTGTTAACAGAGCGGAGAGGAAACAGTGAGCAATTTTTTTTATTTATTCTTTCGTTTATGCTAATCATTTTATTCAAGTAAAGCCAGTTTTTATTATATAGATTAACATTCTATAAAATCAGTTTTAAAAATATAAAATTAGCATGTTTGAAAATATATTTTGCTTTGAAAAAAAATATGAAGATCAAATTTTTGAAAATATAAAAGGTGTGATTTTTCAAATAGAAAAGACGTGATTTATATAAAAAAAAAAGATTAGATTTTTAGAATAGCATATATAAAGAAAGACGAGATTTTTATATAAAGAAAAATATGATTTTTATATGTAGAACTTCGAAAGAAAAATATGATTTTTATATATTGATCATCGAAGTAAAAATTCGATTTTTATATATTGAATAGCGAAGTAAAAATGTGATTTTTACGTATGTAGTGAAAGCAGCAACGAAGGTGACAAAAAGGCGAAACGGCGAAGACTTCTGCAAAGGAAGAGCCGTGGAGCTAGGATAGCTATAAGTGAGAATTTCTCACCTTTCAATTTCATTTCTATTTATATATATATATATATATATACTAGGATGCAGACGGTGCTTAGTAGCACCCGACACAATCGTCCACAGACCATGGACTTGTTTGTTTGGTTGCATAGATTAGTTATATGATTTGATTTGAATTTGAATTGTTTGGTGAAATTGAATGGTTTGATTGATGTGTGAATGGCGTGGGCCTTCACTAGACCGGGGATAAGGCTAGGCCTCGTCCCGTTTCTAGTATCGTGCCGTTATGCCGCCGAAATTTTCTAAAATATGTTAGAAAAATAAAAATATCATTTTATCGAATAAATGAATTGAATAGAAATTCATATGTTGAAATAAAATGTTTTATCGTTAAAAATATAATTTTTAACGTGAAAGTGAATAAATAAATATTTATAAACGAATCGGCCGATTTGTTTATATACACTGATTTGACTGATATTGATTGGGACGATAAATTTTACACATCGCCCAACAGCACAAATAAAATCTGTGTTTGATTGTTTGAAACCCCACACGGGTGTTGGGATGAAATTTGAAGTTCACTCATCCTGATTGATTAAATATGTCGATCGATTGATTGACAGGCTGTTATAAGCGTTAGATATCTATATTTGATGCTTATACAGTGTAGTGCACTTTGGTTGATGGTTGATTATTTTTCAATGCTATTATATGTGTGTAATGTATGAAAATCCATATAATTAACTTTATATGGTAATTGATTGGGCCTCATTCCAATTTTAAAAATAAAGAGTATTATAAAATAAAAGTTCATGTGTTGACAGTTTCATCCAGTGAGATTGGTCATGTGTTGAACGAAATATTTTAATAATAAAGTTTACATCTTTATCAATATAAAATAAAAGTTCATGTGTTGACAGTTTCATCCATTGAGATTGGTCATGTGTTGAACGAAAAATTTTAATAATAAAGTTTACATCTTTATCAATATAAAATAAAAGTTCAAGTGTTGACAGTTTCATCCATTGAGATTGGTCATGTATTGAACGAAATATTTTAATAATAAAGTTTGCATCTTTATCAATATAAAATAAAGGTTCATGTGTTGACAGTTTCATCCATTGAGATTGGTCATGTGTTGAACGAAATATTTTAATAATAAAGTTTACATCTTTATCAATATAAAATAAAGGTTCATGTGTTGACAGTACTCATCCATTGAGATTGGTCATGTGTTGAACGAAATATTTTGATAATAACAACTATTTTGAAAAAGAAATATTTGAAATAGAATATTTGAAAATAGAAATTTATGAAGCCGTGTTGATTAGATTGACGCCATTTTGACGTGAACGATATTTATATCGATTTTAACGATTTCGAAATGAATTGAATTGAAAACGATTTCGAAATGAATTGAATTGAAAACGATTTCGAAATGAATTGAATTGAAAACGATTTCGAAATGAATTGAATTGAAAACGATTTCGAAATGAATTGAATTGCAAACGATTTCGAAATGAATTGAATTGAAAACGATTTCGAAATGAATTGAATTGAAAACGATTTCGAAATGAATTGAATTGGAAACGATTTCGAAATAAATTGAATTGAAAACGATTTCGAAATGAATTGAATTGAAAATGATTTCGAAATGAATTGAATTGAAAACGAATTCGAATTGAATTGAAATGAATTCAAATTGAATTGAAATGAATTCAAATTGAATTGAAATTTGAATTGAATAGAAATGAATTTTAAAACGAATTTATAAAGAAGAATTCAATTTTGCTTTGAATTGAAATGGAAGTTGAAATTGCTTTTGGAAACGAATTTTAAAACTATTTATATAATTCGTTTTAAATAGAAATCGACGAAGTATATATTATATATATTATATATATAATATAATGGCCTGAATAGAACACGCCGCGCCGCGGCAGTTCGTGAATTTCGACCATTTATTTCAAACGGACATTACGGGAGATCCGACCGTCGGATTCTCCTAAAACCGGAACCATTGGGTTCATATCGAAAAGAGCTTTCTAATGAATATTAGAAATTTGAAATCTAACGGTTGGATTTGGAATTATGTCCAAATCAAATTTGAAAAAGGTCGCTGTAAGTGCAGTTCGATGGCCGTTGATGGAAATCGACTGTACGGGCCTTGATAAAATTATTAAAAATAGTAATAATTTGTGTAAAATCATAAGAAATGATTTAGAAAGAATTGGGATGAAAAACTCCATATTTGAAAAGATAAAAATAGATTTTTATCGAAATGAACTAGTTTTGAACTAGAAACATAATTCTATTTATTTTTAAATAAATAAATTGAATTTGAAAAGAGTTCTAAAAATAACCAGAATTTCCAATGATTGCATTGGAGTGGATTTGAATCGAAATTGTCTTCGGAATATTTCGATGTTGGAATTCGTGGTTATACGGATGTTGTTATGGAAATTTGAAAGATATATATTTATATCGTTATTTCCAATACGACATTTGTTAATCGTAGAATTTGATATTGAATATAAGCCGATATATTTTCTATTCAGAACCTTATATTGAATATCAAATGTGATTTGGGTTTGTCGTGAATGGTGTCTTCACTAACACTGTTCTTGAACCCAGTTGAGAAAAGATTAAATCTTTTTATTTAGATTTAATGAAGTGTACCAATTAAACAATATTTAATTGGAATAGGATGGATATTGATTTTTGGGTTTATCGTGGATAGTGTTTTAAATAACACTTGTTCTTTAACCCGATAATTAATGGAATGATATTTTGGGTTTACCGTGAACCGTGTTTTAAATGACACTGATTCTTTAACCCAGCTAACGATTAAAACTAAGTGGAGTTTTAATGAATCTTTAATTAGATTGAAATGATCGAAAATGGAGTATCACCAGTTTTGCTCCAGGCGATAGTTAAATCTTTAATTAGATTTGAACGTGAAATGGTAATTGAATTTACCGATAACACTGTGGTGTTAGATATGAAGTATTACCAGTTTTACTTCATGGGATAAATAGGTTGGGATTGGGAAATTAAAACAAATGATTACTTCGGTAAGTTTCGTTAATCCCGACTAGTTGAATCGAAATTTAAAAGAAGATTAGAGAATAAATTCAAGAAATTTATCTTGGATAAAATTAATGGGAACCTTTCCCTATGAATGTGAAATTTAGAAACTAACTGTCGGTTGGCCAAGCAGAATGGTTTTCTGGGTATTGATCTAATGTTGGTTTCGGCCTTCGGGGTTAATATTTGGGGAATTATTCTCTTGATTAATTTACGGTTAGTGACTAATGAATTGGAATGAGGCGTATGTTGTGTTTGTGTAACACTTACTTAAGATATACGCGAGTTATTCGGAAAGACCGGGTATATCCCATTCTGAATAACTGATACGACGATAAGCCGAAGATGAAGACGATGGTCGAAGACCGGAGGTCTTCACGTCGTTTGGGTGGTTACTGATGATCTTGATTGGGCTGTACACCCAAGAAGATGGAAACAGTTAGTGATCGTCCAGACGTACTTGGAGATCGATGGATATGCGGGGTACTAGGTGCCTCCGGTTTCGTTCAGACCCAGAACGGACTTGTAAATGGACTGTGTGTCTGACATTGGATTTCAGTCCGTGTGATTGATCTCTATTAAATATATATCTGTTTGGCGGCGGAGAATTTATTCTCTTGCTTAACGCCCTTCTCTGAGACGTACGAGCTCAGGGGTTATATATTGATGGATATCAAACGCATGGAGTGAATTGCCTGTGTGGCATGCCTAAGTGGCAATTGATCGAGGCTTCTGTTGAAAAGCAAAGTCTTGTGGTGATGATCAAAGCAAGGCCTTTGTGGCGTAGCTTTGTGTAACGTTTACTTCGCGTGTTTCACACCCGGTATGAACCAAAAACGGGAGACGGACCTCAGGGAGGGCATGCGTTTCTTTCTAGTTAGAAGTGGCGTCAGTGGTTTTACATGCCCTAACGAGTTTGACTTATGTGGTTGTTGCTGTTGCGAGGCGCCTCGGATTGATCGGTCGTTCTCGAACCGATGGAGTCATTTAGTTGGCTCACCTACGCCCCATAGGGCGGGGAGACGCATGTTCAGGGTTTAAGTTTAATCCACATCGGTGGACCGGCCCTGTCGCTCCAAGGGCCCACCTGAGTCTGGGTCCTGAGGCTCGGGCTAGACAGTCTCGAATCGGTTGAGGACTATCTTTTGCCTCGGTTCATAGATGGAAATCCAATTTCCAAATACGTGACATTTGCGGTTTTGATTGTAAACTTATATATGGCGACATAGTGTTATGGGGCATTCATGCCGCCTATGATTGATACTTATGATTTGAAGTTGTTTTATACACTATGCACTTATTATAGTATCAAATGATTTGCTTTAAACATATCAAGCATTCTTTGGCTGTTATAAGGGAAAACCCTATCCTCGGCTGCGTTGCATTGTGTGATGGGACCTGGGTCTTATAACAGCTTCATTTTTCTTTATTTAGCATTGCGCTGTTTGTTTTATGCACTGGTATTCTTGGGAGGAAACCCGTTCCGTGTTATACGGCGTGGTCCCTTGGTTTACCTAACTTTTAAAATAAAGAATAATAACTGTTTTAGTTCTCACACCAGTCACATGACTGACCTGGAGTTTATTGTTTTAACCTAAACTCTGGGTGCCCCTATTTTGAAACGGGCAGCTAGTAGTTTTGGTTTTGCAGATTTATATTCACAGGATCCTGGTTTACAGCTGGAACGATATCCGGAAAGCTTTGTATCCGTATATCTCATTCTAGTTGTGTATTGTATTATTTCCCGCTGCTATGTATTTAAATGTAATTTAAATCTCTGATATTTCTGTGTAATATTCATTTATACTCTGTATATTCTTGTAATCTGATGCATTGTTGTGATAACAATAAAATGTTCTTCCGTATGCGTTCTGTTGTGGCTTGTTCTCGAACTATCCGACGCTTTCCTTTACGGGGAAGTTACGGGTTTTCACAACCAAGGCCTCATTCCACCCAAGAATATTCTTTGATTTTAATTTAAACCAAATCAAGGTTTATTCAACTAGTCGGGATTAACACCATACCGAAGTAATCATTTATTAATACCCCATTCCCAACCTATACAACCCATCGAGTAAAACTAGTGGTACCCCATATTTAACACCCAATGTGTTACGGTAAACTTAATTACCGTTTTATCCTTCAAATCTAATTAAAGATTTAACTATCGCTTGGAGTAAAACTGGTGGTACTCCATTATCGTTCGTTTCTTGAATTAAGTAAATTTAATTACTTTTATCCTTGTTCAATCCAATTAAAGATTTATTAAAACTATATTTTGTTTTAATCTTCAAGAATCATTATTTAATGATTATTTAACTTTCAAGAAATAATCTTGCCTTTAACTGGGTTAAAGAACAAATGTTGCTTAAAACATCGTTCACAATAAACCCAAAATCATATTCCAATTTAATATACTAAATTGAAAACTTCTCTTTAGAATATTTCGTCAAATCTTAATTAAAAGATTTATGAATTACCAATCTAAATTTCACTTTCAATCGGGTTTTAAGAACTAATGTCGTTTAAAAACTTTGTTCACAATCAACCCAAAATCAGTTTCACTTAATTTTCAATTATGTTTAATATTTGGAAATCTTATTTAAATCTTAATTAAAAGATTTATTATTTCTCAAATAGGTTTAAGAACATTGTTATTTAAGACACTATTCACGACAAACCCAAATTCTAATTAGATATTAAATACCGTGCTTTGAATAGAAATTATATCGATTTATGTTCAATATCAAATTTTGAAAACTAATGTATACCAAATTGGGAATAACGATATTAATATCTTCCAAATTTCCGCAATAATATCCATATAATCACAGAATCCAATACTGAAATAATCCGAAGATTATTTCCATTCAAATCCATTCCAATATATGTATTGGAAAATCATGGTTTTATTAAAACCATTTAAATCCTTTTATTTATTTTAATTAATTTATTAAAATAAATAAATCACTAATTCTGATAAAGATATCTTTTATCTTTATAAACTTGAAATTTTTTTCATCAAAAACCTTTTTAAATCATTTATTATGATTTTACATAATTTTTCCATGTTTTTAATAATTTTATTATTGCGCGTACAGTCGGTTTTCGATAGGGGTGGGCATAAACCGCTCCGTTAAACGGAAACCGCCCGATCTGAACCAATGAAACGGTGCGGAAAACCGCCCCGTATTATCTCTGTAAACCGAATGTACTAAACCGATCTGAACCATTTCATTACGGTCTGGTTGCGTTTTGGAGGGTGAAACCGACCGTATTAAACCGGACCGGATTACTTTGTATAAAAAATGTTTATAGATTATTCTATATTTGGATACATCTATGTTCACATCATAATGCGCAGCGTGCCTTGGCAATTGGCATGCAGTGAATGGATTAAACATACGAGAAGCCTTTTTCCCATCTTCAGTAATGAACTAAAGCATTTCAAAGAGTAAATGCACAACCAATAACATCATATAATACATAATTTTAGTAAATAGAATTTTGTTTCATTAGTAACTGTATTGACATCATATAATCTTGTTCCATCAAAGCATGTTTCATTTTAAAGCGTGAATGCCTACAAAGGCAATCTGTCATATTTGCAAGAAATCTTCTGTCAATCTTGCTACTAGCGGAGCAAGAAAACTAATCATATAACTTCCCTACCGTGACATTTATAGACCACAGTTTTCAAGCAATTATCTATGATGTTATTCTCCTATCTAAGCTAAATTTAACTTTGTTTTAATGGACTTATATCTAATCATATGCTTTTACCATATCTTCTGTCAAATTTGCAAACTGTTTTTGATGATCGCTCATTCTGACTTAGTTATATTTCCTGGTTATAGGCATTTGTTCGTGATTTCGTACCAAGTGCACTGACACCATTTGCAATAATCTTAGTTTAAGTATGCTTAGTATGTGCAGTTTTATGCTTATTTTTATTTTATGCTTTTAGTTTCAATAGGTGCAGTTTTATGCTTATTTTTATTTTATGCTTTCAGTTTCAATATGTTTGTCCAGAAATGTATTTCAAATTAAACCACACCGAACCATAACCACACCGTATGCGACTATAACCGGACTGTAATAAAATATATCATTACAGTTTTCATTTTTGATTAACCATTTGGTATGGTCCGGAAACGGTTTGGGCTTCAAACCGGACCGAACCGACCCGTTCCCACCCCTAGTTTTCGATAATGGCTACCGAACTGCATCCATAGCGACCTTTTCTGAAATTGATTTGGACATATCTCCAAATGTAACCATTAGATTTCAAATATCTTATATTCGTTTGAAAGCTCTTTCCGATACGAACCCAACAATTCCGGTTTTAGGAGAATCCGATGGTCTGATCTCCCGTCACATCGATTTGAAGTTATTGGTCGAAATTCGCGAATATTCGCTGCGCAAATCGTTCTATTCAAACCATTATATATATGTATATTAATATATATTATCGTTGATTTCCTATCTAAACGTATTTTAAAACGTTTATAAATTCATTTTGAAAAAGATTCCAACTAATTTAAATTTAAAAAAAATGAGTTGAATATTCTATATATTATCCTTTTTGAATAATATTATTTTCCAAAATATTAATTTTGAAATTTCTCTTTTAATATTAATAATTAAATGGATAACGTAAATCGATAAATACGTCCGAGTTAAAATGGCGTTACCAGACTAAAAAAGCTTAATTCATTATCTTATCCATTTATATTTTATTATAGGCCAGACCGCTCATATTAAGCCTACAACTTGCGAATGCTGGATATGCCGGTTGGTTTCGGGTAGACTTATCCCACAAGTTAGGCTTAACCTCGTGTCATGGCTCAATTCGTATTTGCGCACTTGGACCTCTCACATTATGTAAAACCCCGTACTTCTGTAACATTAAGTTTCATAAATTAAAGTATAAATAATTTTTAGAGGAAGAATTAAGGAAAATGGGTTACGCCATTGGGTTCATCTCGAAATTCTACTTGAGATACAGTCCGAGTTTGCGTAAATCGGACTCCATATGAAGAAGTTATGGCCTTCAGAAGTTTCAAGAATTTAAATAAATAAAAACAGATTCAAAATTCGAATTCAAAACAAACAACCGGGCTGGGCGGGAAATTTCCCGCCCAGGACCCAGGTCGACCAGGGGGTCGACCTGGGGGTCGACCAGTGTACATAGGTCGACCAGGGGGTCGACCTCCCCCCTATAGGTTGACCTTGGGGTCGACCTGCCCTGATTTTTCAGATCTGGACTGCAACGATTTTGACCTATTCTGGACGGACCAGATGGCTTCTAGGGTGATCTAAGGGCTCTAAAACACTCTCTACACTTATAAAAGAATGCCTAGACCTAAGATTTCTCCACACAAATTCTTTTAGGCGTCTACATGTTGTTTCTCTCTAGCCTCCACCATTAAAATAAATCTTACTCTCCATTAAAAACAAGTTATAGAACTTCTTCAAATTGGAGATTCAAATCAAGTTAAAGATTCAATTTGGACCATAGGCATTCCGCTTCAAGCAACGTCACTCGAATCATAGCAAATCGCCTTTTCTAAACCGATCACTGTAAGTTCGGTTATTCCTTAGATTTGAACGTGTAATTGGATTTGTGAGTGTAATGAATCAAAATATAGAACTATACCAATTAGCAAGTTAACTATCTTTGATTCATGCTTATGTCAAATCTAATGTTATCTATGCCTTTGGACCTAATTCTCAATTGTGGCCTAGAACTTATTATGGCTAATTACCAATGACTATGATTATGGGACTTTTGCCTAAGACTATGACTATGAAACTGTTGCCCATGAAACTATCGCCTATGACTATGATTCATGACAAAGAGACTATTACATATCACTATGACTATAAGACTGTTTCCTATGACTATGATTCATAATTTTGAGACTATTGCATATGATTCATGACTATGAGACTATTACCAAGATTCATGACTATGAGACTATTGCCTATGACATTGATTAAGAAACTATTGTGATTAGTCGCCCATGACTATTGTGGTTAATTGCCTATAACTACTGTAGTCAGTGACTTATGCCTATTCCCATTAACCTATTAGGTTGTACTTCGAACTGGTATTATGTTGGACTAAATCACCTATGCCTATTCCCTTAATTATGTTGGATCTCATTTCTTGGGGTGTAACTTGTCTAGTTTATTCCTATTCACTGTTATGTACATCAAATCCATTGGAACCATTATTTTTCTATTTGGTTCATTCTTGCATGGCTATTCTTTTATGTCAATTCTCGTGCTTATCCCCTATTCCTTGCTTTGATACTATTAGTACTTAGAAACGTGTGAAATTATGTTATACGTACGATTACAGTGCGAGAATTTGGGCGTAGCTTAATTAAGTTAATTTGGCATAAAAAATATGTTGGCATAATCTAAATTTGCTATAATAGTGAATGATTTACATGCATATTAGACATGGGCATAAATTGATAAATTTAATTGGCCGCAAAGTGTGTAATTGGCGTGTAAACCAAGTTTTGGATATAAACGGTAAACTAGAATATTAAATCTATTTTTGACATGAACCGTAAATTGGAATATTAATCTAGATTGGGTATGAATTGTAAAAGGGGAATATTAAATCTAAATTGGTATAAACTGCAAGTTGGGTTAATTGATTGGTAAATCAAGTTTTGGGCATATAATATAAGTATGTTAATTTGCATGACAGTTGAATATGATCTAGGCTAAATTGATTTATGGAAAGTTTACATAAATAGTAAATATGTAAATTTAGTAAAAGACGAATATGCCTAACCCGAGGTTGGACTGAGTTGTGGTGTAAAACTGCCCGGAACCGACCGGCACATCCAGTGATCTCAACAATACATGTCTAATGTGGGTGGTTAGTGCATCAAGCCCAGAAGACCCGAGGTTAGACTGAGTTGTGGTGTAAACCTGCTCGGAACCGACCGGCACATCCAGTAACCACAACAATATCTGTCTAATGTGAGTGGTTGGTGCTTTAATTAATTAATTAATTAAGGCTCATGAATAAATCAAGCTAGAAATGGTGAGGTTAAGTAATTAGGGAAACACTTAACCGTAATAACATGTTAAAAAAGACAAGAAGGGTGGGGTTAAGTAATCGAGAAAACACTTAGCCAATTCAACATATTAACTAGACAAGATTGATAGGGGTCAAGTAAGTGTTTAACATGCTAACTAGACTAGATGGCGAGGTTAAGTAAATTTAGAACACTTAACCGTCATAACGTGTTAACTAGGAAAGTGGGAGAGGTTAAGTAAAATTTGAACACTTAACCAATATATATATATATATATATATATATATATATATATATATATATATATATATATAACATGATGGGTGATAGGGTTAAGTAACACAAGAGGAACACTTAACCAAAATATATATATATATATAACATGATATGTGATAGTTGTTAAGTAACACAAGGGGAACATTTAACCAATATATATATATATATATATATATATATATATATATAACATGATGAGTGGACAGGTTAAGTTAACTTGAATGAATGGATAACACTTAACCAAGAATATATATCAACTTGAATCATTGGGAGGGTTAAGTACATATCGGGTTGGTGGGTAATATTAGTAATATAGGCCCACAAACTTAACCATTAAATAAATATGCTTGAACCGGTGGAAGGGTTAAGTACATATCGGGATCGGTGGGTAATATTAGTACATATAGGCCCACAAACTTAACCATTAAATAGTCTAGCTTGAATCGGTGGGAGGGTTAAGTACATCACGTGTAGATGGGTAATATTGTATATATATAGGCCCACAAACTTAACCAGTAGGAAACCCTAGTAACGGGAACCCATTTCAGCAGTAACCCACATAGATGTATCACGGTACCCTGAGCTAGGCAGGGTGGGGCACGATTACTGGGCTGATTATAAGCGGTCAAAATAGCGGCATGGGGTACGTCAGTGTAGGTTCCGACGGTTTACGGGCGTGCACGTACTCCGAAGTGGAAAAAGCAAGCATTGGGTACCAGTAGTTATACACTGTGCATCTAGAATCATGTCAGGTCGCTATTATAAGGCTTGATACACCTTATGGTGGGGCCAGCACAAAGTATCTACACACAAGAGAGGGCCGACTGACACAAACACATGGAAAATTAATACAAAGTAGGTAGCATAATCCCTAGTTGGACCTAGGTCTCGTAAACCCGAAATCCGAGAAGCATTCAATGGGTAGCATAAACCCCAGTGGCCCTGGGTAGCGTAAACCCTGGTTGAATCTAGGAAGCACTCGATAGTAAACCCTAGATTAGATCTAGGTAATAAATGGAACCCCCATAATAGATGCACACCTGAAGGCAACCGCAAATACGGGGATTGGGATCACGTTATCATATGATCATAGATTACTAGTCTGGACACTAGCAGGTAGTGCAGAGATATAGAAATCAGTATAACAGGGTAGTTGCGAAGTAGAGAAGGAGTAGAAGTGCATTCAGTTTATCAGTACATTCAGTTTATCGGTACATTCAGTTTATCTTGCCATATCCCATGCTTACCTCATGTTATCTTGTTACTATGGTTTAGTCTTATATTTAGTTTATTCATGTCATGACCCTTTTCCTCGCTTAAATACTAAGAATCACTGGACTTACCAGACTTTATGTCTGACCTTGTTTTCTTTCGCCTCTTTTCTTCCATCCCCCTCCCCCTCCCCCAAGGTAGTCAGGGAGGGAAAAGCTCAGCTCATTTTGGGGCCGTTACTCTTTCCGAGCTTGTAGATTTTTTGGCGCATTGCTTTGAACTCCATTTTCTACTGCTATGGCTGGCTCATGCTTTATTGGGGAATATCATTGTCAGTTTGTGCTTCTTATATTTTAAACAAGACAGATGCTTTCTTTTAATAAGTATTGGTGTTGTAAAACAATCTTTGTACAAGCTGTTTATCAATGAAATAAATTTTTATTTCTTTTTCTCTTCTTTATTTGTCTGTCCTGTAATTTTTCTGCATCTTGTACTAAAAATGCTCCACCGAAGTTAAGGCATTCCCTTTGTGAGTGACCTTAACGGAGGTTGGGTGTTTCGCTTGGTATCAAAGCTGAAGGTTACCAGATCAGATAAATGATTTGAAAAATTATTTCCAAAACGGTTTTAAAAGAAGCATTTTCAAAAGAAAAGTTTTGTTTTAAAGGCATATTCCCCAAAAGCCATATGCACTATCTTTTGATCCTCTATTTGAATCCTTGTTTCCTTCTTTTTTTGAGTCTTCGGGGCTCCAGGCTTTCGGGGAGGTAACCTCATCGCGGCATGGTTCCGTAGGCTTGATGAGACTACGACACTTGTCAAAGGGCAAATAAGTGCCTAACTTCCATCTGTAGCCGTAATTTCCTTTCGAGCTTTGTAGGGTTCCCCGTGCGATGGAGGCAGCTTTCGAGAGACATGTCAACAAGTTACACAAGGATGACAAAGTTGATAATGAGGGGGTCTGGCTATGGAGCACAACACAAGGATGAAGAACTCATGGATATGGACTTTGTTCACAAAGGAGGGGAGGAAAAAAACAGTAAAACCTAAAACAAGAGGAAGTATCTTTATTTTGGTATAACGGGTCGTATAATTAAGGGCAAGGGCAAGAACAACTCTCACCGCTAGCATACCTGAGAGAGAGGCAGTAAGATTTCTGTTGAAAGAGTTTTTCCGTTTTGATTATCATGTTAGTACTCCTTCCGATTTTAGCGCTTCACATCCATATATATCTTCTTCCATAGTTGAGTCTCTGCACCCTAGATATTGTGCAGTAGAGGATCCCATTATAGTCTCAAATCCAATTATTGGTTTGACCCATTTATCTTTGACTTATGAGGATTTGAGAATAGCTACATTTATGCTTATGTTTTTTGGCTATGGGTTGATTCTAGGCATTGATTGGTTAGCTAGTAATTATGAAACAAGGGTAGTTAGACTTTCGACTTGCCTCGGGAATACCCTTGAGATTTCGTACGATCCTAAGGGATTAGTTTGTCTTAGCCACCTAGAATCACTTTACTTATCTATCGACGATTTTCGATCCATTGGGGTAGTCCATGAGTACGCAAGATGTTTTGATTAGGGTAGGGGTTTTCCCCCTAAAATTCGAGAAAGACTTCCACATGTATCTAGATGACACTGCAAAGCCACTTATGCGATCAACGATAATTCTGGAGTAAGATTGGCGAGGATAGCTAGAGTCGGTAAAATGCTCAATTGTTTGGTTGTTTTGTTAGTATCATCTCACATAGATCGTCCAAATTTGGAGGAGGTATCCCTTGGGTACTTGTCTGATATTGGTTTAGGCCTTTGGGGTTTGTATTAGAGGGATGTCGAGTTCGACTAGGATGGTTTGCGTGAGAAATAAATGGTTGGATTGGCACCCTAAGTTAGACTGACATTAAGAGAGTTAATAAGCAAATAGTAACCATTAGCTTTAGAACCTCAGACTTGCATCATGATGGATAAGCTAAGTAGAGGAGAGACCTCTAATCGTCTTAGGATATACACTTGATATCATAGTTAATATCTGTTTATCTTGGAAAGATAGTTCGACTACATTGGATACCCTCTAGCATGGTAAGTGATCGAGGGCCTATCTTTACTACTGGGTTTTGGAAATGGAGGTCAAGAAGCTTCGCAACTATGAAGTTAAATTAGATAAGGTACAGTGGAGTGAAGCTCAAGAAGATGCGACTTAGAAGACTGAAGACTAGATACGCGCATCTTACCCTTTTTGAGGGTATATCCTTGATTCCTCTTTTTCTGTAAAATCTATTTGCATGCTAGTCTTTAGCTTTTAAGTATATCCTCTTGGTCCTATCCTCAATCCTTAGGTAGAAGCCAAAGGATGTAAACATGTGTTTGAGACATGTTATGTTTGGTGGATGCAAGTGGTTGCAAGTGTTTGCTAGTGGTTGCTCGTGGATGCATATACACACATAGGGCACTAGATCAGCTCAGTCACTTCCATATTGCATTTGCATATATGTATTAGTTTATGGATTGAACTTGATGTGTTATCCTTTGGACGTTGCATTTGAGTGAATGGTTGTGCACTCATATAGAAATGATATGTATCGTTAGGATAGCATACACATTGGACGCATGACACTGACATAATTCGCATTAAGGAGGTCAACTGAATCAGTAGACCGCCTGATTTTGCATTAGATAAGGACATATACACGCACTATGCATATGAACATGAAAGCATTAGAAATCTTTTTAAGGACAATGAATTCCTGTGATTAAATGGTTAAGTAGATGGATGACTAAATGGTAGGACACATTCTTCCTAACTTGAAGATTTCGCGGACGAAATCCTTTAAGGGGGGGAGAATGTAACACCCCGTAATTCTATAACATTAAGTTTCAGAAATTAAAGTATAAATAATTTTTAGAAGAAGAATTAAGGGAAATGGGTTACGCCATTGCGTTCGTCTCAAAATTCTTCTTGAGATAGAGTCCGAGTTTGCGTAAATCAGACTCCGTATGAAGAAGTTATGGCCTTCAGAAGTTTCAAGAATTTAAATAAATAAAAACAGATTCAAAATTCGAATTCAAAACACACAACCGGGCTGGGAGGGAAATTTCCCGCCTAGGACCCAGGTCGACCAGGGGGTCGACCTGTGTACATAGGTCGACCAGGGGGTCGACCTCCCTCCTTATAGGTCGACCTTAGGGTCGATCTGCCCTGTTTTTCCAGATCTGGACTGCAACGATTTTGACCTATTCTGGATGGACCGGATAGCTTCTAGGGCGATCTAAGGCCTCTAAAAAACTCTCTACACCTATAAAAGAATTCCAAGACCTAAGGTTTCTCCACAAAAATTCTTTAAGGCATCTACGTGCTGTTTCTCTCTAGCCTCCACCATTAAAATAAATCTTATTCTCCATTAAAAACACGTTATAGTTCTTCTTCAAATTGGAGATTCAAATCAAGTTAAAGCTTCAAGTTGGACCATAGGCATTCCGCTTCAAGCAACGTCACTCGAAACATAGCAAATCGCCTTTTCTAAACTGATCACTGTAAGTTCGGTTATTCCATAGATTTGAACGTGTAATTGGAATTGTGAATGTAATGAATCAAAATATAGAACTATACCAATTTGCAAGTTAATTATCTTTGATTCATTCTTATGTCAAATCTAACGTTATCTATGCCTTTGGATCTGATTCTCGATTGTGGCCCAGAACTTATTGTGGCTAATTGCCAGTGACTATGATTATGGGACTTTTGCCTAAGACTATGACAATTAAACAGTTGCCCATGAAACTATCGCCTATGACTATGATTCATGACAAAGAGACTATTACATATGACTATGACTATAATACTATTGCCTATGACTATGACTATAATTCATAATTTTGAGACCATTGCATATGATTCATGACTATGAGACTATTGCCTATGACATTGATTAAGAAACTATTGTGATTAGTTGCCCATGACTATTGTGGTTAATTGCCTATAACTATTGTAGTCAGTGACTTATTCCTATTCCCATTAACCTATTAGGTTGTACTTCGAACTGGCATTATGTTGGACCAAATCACCTATGCGTATTCCCTTAATTATGTTGGATCTCATTTCTTGGGGTGTAACTTGTCTAGTTTATTCCTATTCACTGTTATGTACATCAAACCCATTGGAACCATTATTTTTGTATTTTGTTCATTCTTGTATGGCTATTCTTTTATGTCAATTCTCGTGCTTATCCCATATTCCTTGCTTTGATACTATTAGTATCATTTCATGAGTACTTAGAAACGTGTGAAATCATGTTATGCGTACGATTACGGCACGGGAATTTGGGCACAGCTTAAATAAGTTAATTTGGCATAAAAAAAATGTTGACATAATCTAAATTTGCTATAATAGTGAATGATTTACATGCATATTAGACATGGGCATAAATTGATAAATTTAATTGGCCTCAAAGTGTGTAATTGGCGTGTAAACCAAGTTTTGGACATAAACGGTAAACTAGAATATTAAATATAGTTTTGACATGAACCGTAAATTGGAATATTAATCTAGATTGGGCATGAATTGTAAAAGGGGAATATTAAATCTAAATTGGTATAAACTGCAAGTTGGGATAATTGATTGGTAAATCAAGTTTTGGGCATAGAATATAAGTATGTTAATTTGCATGACAGTTGAATATGATCTAGGCTAACCTGATTTATGGAAAATTTACATAAATAGTAAATATGTAAATTTAGTAAAAGACGAATATGCCTAACCTGAGGTTAGACTGAGTTATGGTGTAAAACTGCCTGGAACCGACCGACACATCCAGTGACCACAACAATACCTTTCTAATGTGGGTGGTTAGTGCATCAAGCCCAGAAAGACCCGAGGTTAGACTGAGTTGTGGTGTAAACCTGCCCAGAACCGACCGGCACATCCAGTAACCAAAACAATATCTGTCTAATGTGAGTGGTTGGTGCTTTAATTAATTAATTAATTAAGGCTCATGAATAAATCAAGCTAGAAATGGTGAGGTTAAGTAATTAGGGAAACACTTAACTGTAATAACATGTTAACAAAGACAAGAAGGGTGGGGTTAATTAATCGAGAAAACACTTAGCCAATTCAACATGTTAACTAGACAAGATTGATAGGGGTCATGTAAGTGTTTAACATGCTAACTAGACTAGATGGTGAGGTTAAGTAAATTTAGAACACTTAACTGTCATAACGTGTTAACTAGGCAAGTGGGTGAGGTTAAGTAAAATTATAACACTTAAGCAATATATATATATATATATATATATAACATGATGGGTGATAGGGTTAAGTAACACAAGAGGAACACTTAACCAAAAAATATATATAACATGATATGTGATAGGAGTTAAGTAACACAAGGGGAACATTTAACCAATATATATATATATATATATATATATATATATATATATAACATGATGAGTGGGCAGGTTAAGTTAACTTAAATGAATGGATAACACTTAACTAAGAATATATATCAACTTGAATCAGTGGGAGGGTTAAGTACATATCGGGTTGGTGGGTAATATTAGTAATATAGGCCCACAAACTTAACCATTAAATAAACATGCTTGAACCAGTGAAAGGGTTAAGTACATATCGGGATCGGTGGGTAATATTAGTACATATAGGCCCACAAACTTAACCATTAAATAGACATGCTTGAATCGGTGGGAGGGTTAAGTGCATCACGTGTAGATGGGTAATATTGTATATATATAGGCCCACAAACTTAGCCAATAGGAAACCTAGTAACGGGGACCCATTTCAGCAGTAACCCACATAGATGTATCATGGTACCCTGAGCTAGCAGGGTGGGGCACGATTACTGGGCTGATTATAAGAAGTCGAAATAGCGGCAGGGGGGTACGTCGGTGTAGGTTCCGACGGTTTAATGCCATGCACTTACTCGGGAGTGGAAAAAGCAGGCACTGGGTACCAGTAGTTATACACTGTGCATCTAGAATTGTGTCGGGTCGCTATCATAAGTCTTGATACACCTTATGGTGGGGCCAACACAGAGTATCTACACAAAAGAGAGGGCCGACTGACACAGACACATGGAAAATTAATACAAAGTAGGTAGCATAATCCCTAGTTGGACCTAGGTCGCGTAAACCCGGAATCCGAGAAGCGTTCAATAGGTAGCATAAACCCCAGTGGCCCTGGGTAGCGTGAACCCTGGTTGAATCTAGGAAGCGCTCGATAGTAAACCCTAGATTAGATCTAGGTAATAAATGGAACCCCCATAATAGATGTACACCTGAAGGCAACCGCAAATACGGGGATTAGGATCACGTTATCATATGATCATAGATTACTAGTTTGGACACTAGTAGGTAGTGCAGAGATATAGAAATCAGTATTACAGGGTAGTTGCAAAGCAGAGAAGGAGTAGAAGCGCATTCAGTTTATCAGTACATTCAGTTTATCGGTACATTCAGTTTATCTTGCCATATCCCATGCTTACCCCATGTTATCTTGTTACTATGGTTTAGCCTTATATTTAGTTTATTCATGTCATGACCCTTTTCCTCATTTAAATAATAAGAATCACTGGACTTACCAGACTTTATGTCTGACCTAGTTCGCTTTCACCTCTTTTCTTCCGTTCCCCAACCCCAGGCAGTCAGGGAGGGAAAAGCTCAGCTCATTTTGGGGCCGTTACTCGATCCGAGCTTGTAGATTCTTTGGCGCATTGCTTTGAACTCCATTTTCTACTGCTATGGCTGGCTCATGCTTTATTGGGGAATATCATTGTCAGTTTGTGCTTCTTATATATTAAACAAGACATATGCGTTCTTTTAATAAGTATTGGTGTTGTAAAACAACCTTTGTACAATCTTTTTATCCATGAAATAAAGTTTTATTTATTTTTCGCTTCTTTATTTGTCTGTCCAGCAATTTTTCTGCATCTTGTACTAAAAATGCTCTATCAAAGTTAAGGCGTTCCCTTTGTGAGTGACCTTAACGTAGGTGGGGTGTTTCACATTAGGTTCAACATTTGTGGCTGCTGGATATACCGGGCGGGTCCGGGCAGACTTATACCAAAAATGTAACCTAACCTCGTGTCCAAGTACAATTATAATTAATAATTATAATTAATTTACTAAAAATATTATTTTAAAACATCCTTTTAAAGTAAAGATATGATCATTACATTAAATTGTTACTAATTTTATAAAACCCTTTGTTTTCGAATATCCTAACTGACATTTCAATTTTTAATGAAAAATTGAACTTTCTATATTATCATATTATAATAATAATCTTTTCAAAATGTTCAAATTTTGAAATCAAACCTTCTTATCTTAACATACTGACCGTAAATATGTAATCTTTTTAATTGAATCCTTTTTATTATAACTTTTAAACAATAAAGATATAATCTTTCTAATTCATACGTCAATTAATTCCATTAAATGAATATTAAATTAAAATATTCCTTTAATTCAAAATTGGAATGAGACCCAATCCATTACCATATAATTTTAATTATATGGATTTCAAACATCGCATTAATTCCACAATAATGATAAAACATTCAATAACAGCCAAAGTGCATTTTAAACTAATCACAAAGGCGATGTGTAGTCAGAATATCAACCCAAGACCCATGTGGGGTTTCAACCAACACAAATTCAAATAATATATTATTAATTATGCTTTTGGATGATGTGTGAAAATTTATCGTCCAATCAACATAAACAAGTCAGGCAACTTGTAAATGGCAGTGTAAACATGTTTTAAATATCATAAATGTCATAACAACATGTTACATATTTCAAATTTCAAACAATTCACAACAGTCATCCAAATCAACATATCTCCAACAAACAATAATTCCAACACAGATAATTAATTAATATTTAATAATAAAAATAATTATTTAGAAATTTGAGTGAGATAAAAGTTCTAACCTTTGCCAGGATTTAATTGACAGTTCAGGCCCAATTTTGAACCAAAATCCAATATGCTCTAAAATTGACGAATTTGGTGTCTACGCGAAGCTTATGTCTCAACGATCATGGAAAATCCCGTTTCGCGCAGTTTCGAGTTCGTTACAAAAAGATATGAATTTTTTGAAGTTTGTAACAATTTAATAATTAATTTAAAATATGGAAATTACCAAAATTTTCAACTTGCTCAGAATTGGACAAAATTACTGCTCGCTCATAGCCCTCGACATAACGAACTCAACGGATTCAATTCCATGCAATTTCGATGACGTGACAAAGAGTTATGCACTTGCGAAGTTAATAAATCGATTTAAATAATATTTGAATTTGTAAAAATTACCCAAAATTTCAACTTCCTCCAAATTGGACAAAATTGGTGTCCACTCGAAGGTCTCGTCGCCACGATTGCGGCGGATCTAGTTTTGCGTGATTCTGAGTTCGTGGCAAAAAGATATTAATATACGAACATGGAATATTATTTATATAATAAAATCATTATTCACCTTCTTCTCCAAATGACACCCTCAACTTAAAATGCTCACAACGGCCAAACCGTAAGTCGGAATTGCACGAAACCAGCGCCATTCTCTCTAGCTTCTCCCCCTCTTTCCAGGCAGGGTGGTCCTCCCCTCCAGATCACCACGTGGGGCCCACGATCAGTAGATGAACGGAAAAGTGCAGTTTCCGTTCATCTTAGTGCTGCGGCCGCCTCATTGCTCCAAATGCCACCAATTTTTGTCAGTAGCTAGATCTTGACCTTCCAAACAACTTTCATTCAGGTCACTTCGCCTGAGAATGCATGGATCGACGGGAGGAAAATCGTTTTTGTTTTCAGTTTCGAAATTGTTGTTTTCGTCGTTTTCTCACCAAACCGTACACTTTCAAACCAAACTTCCTTCTACAAAGTTGTGCATCTGTCTCTCCTCTACAACTTCCCCAACTGGGCCATCGCCTAATTCTTCACGGATTGGCCAGAAACCCCAAATTTTCAACAATAGTTTTCTGCCATTGAACTTAGATCCCGGCGAATTCGTGAGACGTTAGGCCATGGATTTTTCATGGGAGGTAGAGACGATAGAGATGCACAAAATGCAGAAAGGGTTTGGTCTGATTTTGTTTCGTTTAAGAGATATAAATTTTTGAAGAATCAGGATCTTATTTGCAAAGAAATTTTTAGTGGAGAAGTGAGCCGCCATGGGAGAAATGAAGAAGGAGATTAGAATTAGGTTTAGAGAAATAGTTAGGGTGGGATTATGAGATATTATATAGAGGTTGTTAATTTTTAAATTAATTCCATGTGTAATACAACCCATTTAATTAATAACCCATATGTTTTATTATTTTAAGTCCTTTCCAGTGTTTTAAAATCCGTACGAACACATACGTTATTAAATTTTGCTGAAAACTGGAACAAAACTATTTCTTGACGATACGAATCCAAAGAAACTGGTTTCGTTGAATTCTGAGTCCGTATGTATTATCAATGAATTTTTAAAGTTTAAAAAAATTGACCGTTTTCAATGAAAAATTAATAACGCCCACATACTGACTCCAAAAATTACAGAAAAATTATTTCTAGCTTTGTTTTGATGATACGGTCCCAACAAAACTGATTTCGTCGAATTTGAAGACCGATTGAAAAATGGCTATTTTTAAGGCGTATATATATATTATATTAAAAATATAAATAAATAAATTCCGAATATCGAAATATACCAGTGTTTATACTTTTTCAATGCAGAAACATCATTTTGAACTAAATGGATGTGGTTTCGAGTCCCAATTCATTCGTATGTAAAAAGTAGCGTTTGGGCCATATATATTATATATATATAAACTTTCCCGTATTTTTCTGATATCTTGATTTGGACATAACTTTTTATTTCCGCTATGAAATTTCAATTTTTTGGAACCTTTGGAAAGATATTTTTGAATAAATTCTAATATTTTTGGTTTCGCTAAAATCTGATTTATTTCGCATCCTGTACAGTCAGTCAAAGTTAAAATTTAAATTTTCAAACTACCGCGCTATTTCTAACTCCTTTTATAATTTAAATAAAATTTATTCGTTTTAACTTCGATTAAAATAAATTTGTAGTTGTTATTATGTAAAATAAATTATTTTAAATATTAAAAACCCATTAAAATAATTAAAATAAAAATTTTTAATTCGGCCCAAAATTCCGGATCGTTTCAATCTCCCCCACTTAAAATCTTTTCGTCCTCGAAAAGGAACAGAGTTGAAAGTCGTTTAATTAACCAACACAACTTTCAATTCTAATTGATTTCCAATTTAGTTCAATATTACATCTGATTTAGCTAAATTTATCATTCTATTATATATTGGTTTTGTTAATTATCATTCCAATATTTTAATTAGTTAAACTAATTATCGAACATCACAACCAGTAATCAATTAGGTGATTAACTTTTCAAACATATATAATTTCTATATATAATCAAAAATCATGTTTTTAGTGCAAATCACAACAATAGACCCTATCTAGTTTTGGTTCTCATACCAGTCAATGGAAATATATAGATATACCACTTTCAAAACTCGAACATAAATACTGATGATGATCGATCAATCACCAGAATTATCCTCGGGCGACTAGAGTGTGATTCTACATCTATCCAGTATATTAAAACTTCGAATATCCGTTAATTACGCGTATATTCGAAATCTTTATATCCTCGATTGTCCAAATCTATAAAACATAATATCCAAATACGAATAATAAGGTTTAAATTTTCAAAACAAAAAATTTGTTTTTTTATAAATGGTATTCTTCGGACTCATTCTAGGATACTATTGATCCTATCTCTAACGAGTCATTCTTATTGGATATTATAAATCCAATCTCTGATGAATTTTTCCGTTCGGTTCTAATGTGTCTTGTTCTCGAGCTCTGTAAACCAAAGCTTTGATACTAAATGTGATGACCCAAACTTCCCAGTAAAGGAAAGCCCGGATTGTTTTGAGAACAACACACATCAGAACACAAACAGAAGAACATTTTATTGCTGTTACAACAATTACATCAGAGTACAAGAATATTCCAGAGTATGAATGAATAATATATATTAGAAATACAATATCAGAGTTTAAATTAAATTTAAATAGCAGTGGAAAAATAATACAAAACACAACTGAAAGAAATACACGGATACAGAGCCTTACGAATATCGCTTCAGCTGTAGACTAGGATCCTGTGAATATAATATCTGCAAAACCAAAACTACTAGCTGCCCGTGTGGAAAATATGGGCACCCAGAGTTTAGGTTAAAACAATAAACTCCAGGTCAGTCATGGGACTGGTGTGAGAACTCAAAAACAATTTGTAACACCCCACGTCCATTAATGTCACTCACAAAGGGAATGCATTAACTTCCATGGAGGTTTTAAGTGAATATAGAATAGTAAAATTATAACAAGACAGATATAAAATAGTACTTGGAAATTCAAAAAACTTTATTTCATTGTAGCAGAAGTCAAAACATGTTTGATTACATCATAACACCATATTCAATGTCAAGTACAATATCTATCTTGATAAAACAAGTACATAATCCCATTACATGAATAGCCATTAAAAAGAAAGATAACAAGCTGGACTTTACTTCAGCAGTCCAAGCTTTCCAGAAGATAAGCGATCCAACTAGACTCCACTAGAACTTGGCCCAACCTGCGGACCTGAAGGGAGAAAAAGGATGGAAAAGAGGGGGTCAGACATAAGGTCTGGTGAATATGATAATTCTACAATACTATTACAAAAATAACTGGACTAAGGCATAAGCTGGAAAACAAGAAAATGTCTATGAAGAGCAGATTAAGGACATAGACAATCGCTAAAGGAAACGTTATAGGCGCTCCTAAATACTAAAGGATAAACACTATACTGCACCACACCAGTCACCCTAAAGATTCATCCCACTTAGCTTCACTTAGAAACTTTCCCAATGGCTTTACGTACCCCTAGCTGACTACATAAGTGCCGTCTGCCCCTATCTCAACTAGGTGTACCCTACTTCCCATTATTCGATCGGCTCCCTAACTCGTAGATACCCGTGCTGGCCCCACAGTGGGGTGTATCACTCCCCTAAAGTGGCAACCTGATACAACGGACATGCACGGCTTATACCTACACGATGCAACAACGTCTTACCTACCAGCCCGGGTCCATACACGCATATGAAACCCGTTGGACTTGCGTTGCCACCGCTCCCTGTTTTGGCCTCTTATAGTCAAACCCAGTATGCGTGTCCCGTCCTCGACTTGGATCGAGCCCACAAAGATACGTTTTGGGATACTGGTTGAAATGGGCCCCCACTATTTACCACAAGCATTCCACCTAAGCTTGTCCCCATTAGTCCATCCCACTTAACCCACTTAGTCATGTTCATTTACATGTGTGTTTGGTTAAGTCTAATCGTATTTCAAATGCCTCTAAAGGCAACCACCAGATTCCTCATGCCACCCAAGGCACCTACTTAACCCCCATGTCCCACCTTACATGATTATCTGGTTAAGTATTTCTTAGTTCATTAAGGCCATAACCTCATAAAGACCTCTCACATTAGACTGGCATTTATGGCAGCCGGATTTGCCGGGCGGGTCCGGGCAATCTTACACCATAAAAGAGTCTAACCTCGTGTCTTTACAACTGTTATGCTTTAGTTTGGGCCTAGGACCTCTCACATTGGGCCGACATTTGTGACTACTGGATTTGCCGGGCGGGTCCGGGCAGGTTTACATCACAAACGGGTCCAACCTCGTGTCCTAAGCATTGATTATTAATAATAATCCACTTTCCCCCAATTTTAATAATTCCCTACTTGAATTATTAATTACTTCCAATTTTTAACAATGTCCATAATTGACTCAATTATGGACATCCATTCATGGTATGCAAAATCTTACAAAATTGCACCCAATTTATTAATTCCTAATATTACCCCTACCCCACGTTTGAACGTTTATTCGCAAAATATATGTTAGACTCGAATAGCCTAACTCATAGCATAAAAGAGATTATCATAATAACAACATGTATATGTGACCAAATGAATCATAATAAGGGGTGAAACTTGCATATGTCCAACTTGCATAGATTATACATGTCATGGACCTAAAGGTGTCAATTTGTTCAAAATTCACCTAATATAATCTCAATCAATTTTCATAAACTTACATATGAACATGTGTGAATCAACATCATCTAATTTTTTAACAACATGGTTTTATATGGGTACACCTAACTCAATAGGCGAATTCCCATAATCAAGTTTTATTTAATTATAGTTTCAAGTTTATGGGTACACCTAACCTAATAGGCAAATTCCCATAAACAAGATCCATTTAAATTAAAAAAAACATAACTTTAAGCATGTTCCAACAACATCATGATTTTACAACATAATATAGCATGATTTATAACATGGCATAGTATGATAGTATAACATAGCTTGACATGATTCTCAACATAGCACGACATAGCATAAGAGAATTTACAACATAGCATGACATAGCATATATAATTTACATCATACGACAACATAATAACATAATAAGAGATCCACAATATATAGAATTTACAATTACAAATCACATCACTTTCTTGTGATCCATTCATAACTGAGTCAAATTAGTTTGTAATAGTCTTGTGAGAATCATCATACTCACCAACAAAAGAAAAGAATTAGAGAAAGAGAGATCTTTTGATTTGATTTGTGTAGATTTAGTTGTAGATGATTAGGCTTCCTCTTCTTAGTTTGTGACGGCTACGCTGAACTCCATGGCAGCAGCATGACGGTAGCTTCTCTAATTTTACAAGTGATTTAGGTTTAGGGTCTACCCACTTATTTATAGATTTTAGAATGCATTTAGGCCATTCGATTTAACCTAGAAATAACCGCAGCCGTTCAGACAAGATGGGGTTTATCTTGTTGACTCAGCAATGAGTCAGAAGTGACTTAGCAAACACTCAGCAATATATATATATATATATATATTCTACAATGTACACATTTGATACATCCCCCCCTTTTACACACTTATTATTGTTTTTATATACATATTAGATACATCCCCTCTCTTACACACTTATTAATATTTTTATATTCATATTAGATACATCCCCTCTCTTACACACTTATTAATATTATTATATTCATATTAGATATATCCCCTCTCTTACACACTTTTATATTCATATTAGATACATCCCCCCTCTTACACACTTATTAATATTTTAACAACTTTAGTGTTAATAGAAAATTCGGGGTGTTACATTCTCCCCTCCTTTTAGGATTTCGTCCCCGAAATCTTCAAGTCTGGAAGAATGTATATCCTACCATCCAAATGTCCATCTACTCATCCATCATACATAGGCATCCATTGTCCTTACAGACTTCTAATGCTTTCATGTTTAAATGCACAGTGTGTGTATATGTCCGTATCTAATGCAAAATTAGGCGGTCCACTGATTCAGTTGACCTCCTTAATGCAACTATGATCGTGCCATGCATCCATTATGTATGCAAAAGATTCTTAATGCTACATAATACTTCTATATGCGTGCACAACCATCATCTGAATGCATCATCCACATAATAATACAACCATCGTTCATCCATTTTACTAAATACATCCATATATATATGCAATATGCAATATGTAGTGACTGAGCCGATCTAGTGCCTAAAGTGTGTGTATATATGCATCCACGAGCAACCACTAGCAAACACTTGCATCCATTTTGCATCCATCATACATAACATGTCTCAAACACATGTTTCAACCATAGGATTATCCTAACTAAAGGTCAAAGATACTAATGAGAGGACATACTAAAGATAAGATAAGATAAGCTAAGCGATAAAGGAGAAATTAAAAGACATACCCTCAAAAAGAAAAGGGTACAACGAACGCATCTTCTCTTCTGTCTCCCAAGTTGCGTTGCTCTCATCATCTCCCCATTGCACTTTAACCAGTCTGACCTCTCGATTCCTCAACTTTTTGATCTCCGACCCAAGAATGCATGTAGGAGCTCGTCTAATTGTTGCATCACGCTCTATTTCCACCTCTTTAAGCAAGCTCGGCTCCACCACCTCCGCGGTCTTGTGCAAACACTTCCTCAAATGTGATACATGGAATACGTCGTGTACTCCCCTAAGTTTCTCAGGCAACTCCACCCTATATGCCATCTTCCCAATCCTGTCTTTTACAGGAAACGGCCCTACAAACCTTGGTGCTAATTTCCCCACGGACCCAAAGCGAACAACATTCTGTAACGGAGATACTTTGATAAAAACCATGTCCCTAATGTCAAACTCAAGATCTGTCCTCCTCTTATCAGCATACGATTTTTGCCTATCTTGTGCTGCTTTCATCCTCCTTCGAATCAACTCAATCTTCTCCGAGGTTTCCCTAACCATATCGGGCCCAAGTAGGATTTTATCGGTAGATTCCCACCAACATGTAGGCGAACGGCAAGGCCTTCCATAAAGAGCTTCGAAAGGTGCCATGCCAATACTAGACTGAAAGCTATTGTTATATGAGAATTCTACTAACGGAAGGTGCTCTTCCCATGTACCCCCAAAGTCTAGGATACAAAGCCTTAAAAGATCCTCTAGAATGCGATTCACCCTCTCGGTCTGGCCGTCTGTCTGAGGATGATATGCGGTGCTCAAACATAGCTGAGTCCCTACCGCCTCTTGTAAACTCTTCCAAAATTCGCTAGTAAAGATGGGGTCACGGTCGCTTACTATACTAGAAGGAATACCGTGCAAACGAACTATCTCCTTAATGTATACAGAAGCCAACCACGGAGCAGTCCTCTTACTTTTCACGGGAATAAAATGGGCGCTTTTAGTAAGTCTATCTACTATAACCCAAATCCCCGTGTTACCCTTCCTTGATCTTGGTAATCCATCCACAAAATCCATTGAGATGCTTTCCCATTTCCATAGTGGAACTTCTAATGGGTGAAGCAACCCACCGGGTTTCTTTTGTTCTGCTTTAACTCGTTGGCACACCAAGCATCTAGCGACGTACTCGGCCACATCCTTTTTCATACCGGCCCAAAAGAAAACCCGCTTCATATCTTTGTACATCTTATCCCCGCCGGGATGAATGGTCATTTTTGAGCGATGAGCATCATCAAGAATGGCCTTCCTTAAGTCTTCGTCTTGTGGTACACAAAGTCTATTATCCCTTCGTAACCAACCCTTATCGTCTAGGGTATACCTACGAAGATGGCTTGATGACTCCCCCCCTTTGAGCTTTTCTACTATCTCAACCAACTGTGGGTCGTCTCGCTGTGCCTCACCAACCCGTCCTAGACGTGTAGGTCTAACCTCCAAGGATGCTAACAGACCGGGTACTAAGTCAACGGAGGGTCTAAAGTCAAACATAGAGATGAATTCTAAGCTTTGTCGTTCAACAAACAACGGACTCAAGGACAACCTTTTCCTACTTAAGGCGTCTGCCACCACGATACCCTTGCCCGGGGTATATGCTATTTCAAAATCGTAGGAGGCTAAGAATTCCATCCACCGTTGCTGCCTTAAATTCAAATCCTTCTGAGAGAATAAGTATTTTAATGATTTGTGGTCAGTGAACAGTTCGAATTTCTCAACAAGAAGATAGTGACGCCAAGACTTAAGCGCGAAAACAATTGCGGCTAGCTCTAAGTCATGCGTGGGGTAATTCTTTTCATGAACCCTCAACTGCCTTCCACCATAGGCTATTACTCTTCCCTCTTGCATGAGGACCGCGCCAAGTCCCGTCCCACAAGCATCAGTATAGATGGTAAACGGTTTATTCCCGTCTGGCAGCACTAAGACTGGGGCTGAAGTTAAGGCTCTCTTTAAACGTTGGAACGCATCATCGCAATCTTTGTCCCACGTAAAAACCAGGTTCTTCTTCGTTAACCGTGTTAATGGAGCTGATATTTTTGCGAAGTCTTTGATAAACTTCCTATAATAGCCAGCCAACCCCAAGAAACTTCTTACTTCGGTCGCATTTTTAGGGACCTTCCAATCTTGGATGGCCACCACCTTTGCGGGATCCACTGCTATCCCTTCTTTGGAAACCACGTGCCCTAAGAACCGTACTTCCTTCCTCCAGAAGTGACACTTAGAAAATTTTGCCTTAAGGTTATGCGCTCGAAGGGTTTCCAACACTTCCCTAAGATGTAGGGAGTGCTCTTCTTTATTCTTAGAAAAGACTAAGATGTCATCCACAAAGACTACCACGAATTTGTTAAGGTATTCCCTAAACACCCTACTCATCAAATCAACAAAATATGCAGGGGCGTTTGTCAAACCAAAGGGCATCACTAGCCATTCATAGAATCCGTCAGGAGTCCTAAAAGCAGTCTTATCTATACTATCCTCAGCCACTCTCAGTTGATGAAAGCCAGTGGCTAAGTCCAACTGCGAAAACACTGAGGCGCCAACTAACTGATCAAAGAGATCGTCAATCCTCGGCAGTGGGTGTCGGTTCTTTTTAGTAAGCTTGTTTAGTTCTCTATAGTCCATACAAAGTCTAAGAGACCCATCCGCCTTTGTGGCAAAAACTACTGGAGCACCCCACTCCGATATACTACGTCTTATGAACCCCTTCTCAAGCAACTCCTTTACTTGCTTATTGAGTTCCCTCCTTTCACGAGGAGCCATGTGGCGCACTGGCAAAGATACGGGTTTAGCATTATCCACAAGATAAATTCGAAAGTCTATCTCCCGCTTTGGAGGTAAGCCCTTCACCTCCTCAAACACATCCGGATATTCCCGGACCACTTCTACCGATCGCAGGTTCTCTACAGACGCGTCAAGCGATTCAAGATAACTTAGCATAACGGAATTTGTGGGATTACAAAAGATGTCGAGAGCATTACCAAGGCGAGTCACAAGCCTAACTATTCTCCTTTCACAATCAAGAATGGCCCTATTTCTAGACAACCAATCCATTCCTAAAATTAGCCCATAGCCCGTGAAGCCCAATACATAAGCATCACATCTAAATTCAACGCTAAGTATAGAGATTTTCAAATCCAAACATATCATGGTCAAATGAGCCGAACCCCCAATTGGATTTGAAACGACCAAGGGATCCTCTACTAAACTGGTGTTCAAGTGCAGTGATTCAACTAATGATGCAGAGATAAACGAATGAGTTGCGCCAGAATCGAATAAGGTACGGACAGGATGATCAAACAGAAAAACTAAGCTTTCAACAGAAATTGTTCTACCTCTTTCTTGTAGCGGTGGGGCCGCAATAGCCTGAACTTGCCCCCTTGCATGCCCTGGTGCCATAAGAGCCTGCACCTGTCCTCCCGAGGTAGACCCTGCCCTCTGCCCCTTCTTTGGACAGTCCTTTACTAAATGTCCCGCATCTCCACAATGAAAACAACCAGTCTTCTTTTTCTTTCTACAATCTTTGCTGAGATGGCCAGGCGTCCCACAATTGAAGCATTTCTTCTTCCCTTTGCCATTATTGTTTTTACCACCCTTCTTATTTTGCTGTTGGGGTTTCTTCTGATCCCCTTTCTTTTCAACTGCCTTATCCTCATGCATAAGTGCCATTTCTACTAGCTTTTCAAAGGTGGCTCCCATAGGGATGTGGGTCATAGCCAACCCTTGCAACGGTTCATTCAAGCCTCTAACGAACCTCAAAGCTTTCTTCTCTGGCGTGTTCACCAACTCCAAGCCAAACCTTGCTAACTGATTAAATTTATTGACATATTCCTTTACTGATGAGCTTCCTTGCTTTAGTGCCAGGAATTTTTCCATATTTAAGTTCTCCTCTGCCCTTGAAAGAAACTTTGCCTCAAACCTTCGTCTGAAATCCGCCCATGAATCAACTGGACGTTCCCCGTTAGTGACCTCCCACCAAAATGAGGCCTCTCCCTTCATTAACCAAGCAGCTAAACGGACTTTCCTCCCATCTTCCACTTCAAAGATATCCAACAATTCCTCAGTCTCCTTAAGCCAATCTCTGGCCTCCACAAACGTCTCAGTCCCTTGAAAAGTTTTTCCTCCCATAGCCTTGAATTCCTTGCACGTCTTTGCAAAAGTGTCAACACGAGGAGGAGGAGGAGGAGGAATGGGTGCAACTAGGGGTGGAGGAGTATCCGCTGGGCCTGCAGTGGTGGCCCTAGCCTCCAAGTATCTCCTAAACCACCCTGGAATCGTCACACCTTCTGGGAGATTAAGATCTTCAGCCATGCTGAAACGAAAAAGGAAAGATTCAAAATGGAGAATTCGAAAGATAAGGACGTGACTATTTGGGATTATGTTTTTCATAAAAACTCTCTTTAAATAACATGTTTTTTTTTTTTTTGAAAGCACTTCTTCCAAAAATACTTTAGAAAAAAAAAATATTTTTCTAAATTTTTTTTTTATCTGTTCTGGTAACCTTATGCTCTGATACCACGTGTAACACCCCACGTCCATTAATGTCACTCACAAAGGGAATGCATTAACTTCCATGGAGGTTTTAAGTGAATATAGAACAGTAAAATTACAACAAGACAGATATAAAATAGTACTTGGAAATTCAAAAAACTTTATTTCATTGTAGCAGAAGTCAAAACATGTTTGATTACATCATAACACCATATTCAATGTCAAGTACAATATCTATCTTGATAAAACAAGTACATAATCCCATTACATGAATAGCCATTAAAAAGAAAGATAACAAGCTGGACTTTACTTCAGCAGTCCAAGCTTTCCAGAAGATAAGCGATCCAACTAGACTCCACTAGAACTTGGCCCAACCTGCGGACCTGAAAGGAGAAAAAGGATGGAAAAGAGGGGGTCAGACATAAAGTCTGGTGAATATGATAATTCTACAATACTATTACCAAAATAACTGGACTAAGGCATAAGCTGGAAAACAAGAAAATGTCTATGAAGAGCAGATTAAGGACATAGACAATCGCTAAAGGCAACGTTATAGGCGCTCCTAAATACTAAAGGATAAACACTATACTGCACCACACCAGTCACCCTAAAGATTCATCCCACTTAGCTTCACTTAGAAACTTTCCCAATGGCTTTACGTACCCCTAGCTGACTACATAGGTGCCGCCTGCCCCTATCTCCACTAGGTGTACCCTACTTCCCATTATTCGATCGGCTCCCTAACTCGTAGATACCCGTGCTGGCCCCACAGTGGGGTGTATCACTCCCCTAAAGTGGCAACTTGATACAACGGACATGCACGGCTTATACCTACACGATGCAACAATGTCTTACCTACCAGCCCGGGTCCACACACGCATATGAAACCCGTTGGACTTGCGTTGCCACCGCTCCCTGTTTTGGCCTCTTATAGTCAAACCCAGTATGCGTGTCCCGTCCTCGACTTGGGTCGAGCCCACAAAGATACGTTTTGGGATACTGGTTGAAATGGGCCCCCACTATTTACCACAAGCATTCCACCTAATCTTGTCCCCATTAGTCCATCCCACTTAACCCACTTAGTCATGTTCATTTACATGTGTGTTTGGTTAAGTCTAATCGTATTTCAAATGCCTCTAAAGGCAACCACCAGATTCCTCATGCCACCCAAGGCACCTACTTAACCCCCATGTCCCACCTTACATGATTATCTGGTTAAGTATTTCTTAGTTCATTAAGGCCATAACCTCATAAAGACCTCTCACATTAGACTGGCATTTATGGCAGCTGGATTTGCCGGGCGGGTCCGGGCAGTCTTACACCATAAAAGAGTCTAACCTCGTGTCTTTACAACTGTTATGCTTTAGTTTGGGCCTAGGACCTCTCACATTGGGCCGACATTTGTGACTACTGGATTTGCCGGGCGGGTCCGGGCAGGTTTACATCACAAACGGGTCCAACCTCGTGTCCTAAGCATTGATTATTAATAATAATCCACTTTCCCCCAATTTTAATAATTCCCTACTTGAATTATTAATTACTTCCAATTTTTAACAATGTCCATAATTGACTCAATTATGGACATCCATTCATGGTATGCAAAATCTTACAAAATTGCACCCAATTTATTAATTCGTAATATTACCCCTACCCCACGTTTGAACGTTTATTCGCAAAATATATGTTAGACTCGAATAGCCTAACTCATAGCATAAAAGAGATTATCATAATAACAACATGTATATGTGACCAAATGAATCATAATAAGGGGTGAAACTTGCATATGTCCAACTTGCACAGATTATACATGTCATGGACCTAAAGGTGTCAACTTGTTCAAAATTCACCTAATATAATCTCAATCAATTTTCATAAACTTACATATGAACATGTGTGAATCAACATCATCTAATTTTCTAACAACATGGTTTTATATGGGTACACCTAACTCAATAGGCAAATTCCCATAATCAAGTTTTATTTAATTATAGTTTCAAGTTTATGGGTACACCTAACCTAATAGGCAAATTCCCATAAACAAGATCCATTTAAATTAAAAAAAACATAACTTTAAGCATGTTCCAACAACATCATGATTTTACAACATAATATAGCATGATTTATAACATGGCATAGTATGATAGTATAACATAGCTTGACATGATTCTCAACATAGCACGACATAGCATAAGAGAATTTACAACATAGCATGACATAGCATATATAATTTACATCATACGACAACATAATAACATAATAAGAGATCCACAATATATAGAATTTACAATTACAAATCACATCACTTTCTTGTGATCCATTCATAACTGAGTCAAATTAGTTTGTAATAGTCTTGTGAGAATCATCATACTCACCAACAAAAGAAAAGAATTAGAGAAAGAGAGATCTTTTGATTTGATTTGTGTAGATTTAGTTGTAGATGATTAGGCTTCCTCTTCTTAGTTTGTGACGGCTACGCTGAACTCCATGGCAGCAGCATGACGGTAGCTTCTCTAATTTTACAAGTGATTTAGGTTTAGGGTCTACCCACTTATTTATAGATTTTAGAATGCATTTAGGCCATTCGATTTAACCTAGAAATAACCGCAGCCGTTTAGACAAGATGGGGTTTATCTTGTTGACTCAGCAATGAGTCAGAAGTGACTCAGTAAACACTCAGCAATATATATATATATATATATATATATTCTACAATGTACACATTAGATACATCCCCCCCTTTTACACACTTATTATTGTTTTTATATACATATTAGATACATCCCCTCTCTTACACACTTATTAATATTTTTATATTCATATTAGATACATCCCCTCTCTTACACACTTATTAATATTATTATATTCATATTAGATACATCCCCTCTCTTACACACTTTTATATTCATATTAGATACATCCCCCCTCTTACACACTTATTAATATTTTAGCAACTTTAGTGTTAATAGAAAATTCGGGGTGTTACACAATTATTTTAAATTGATTCTAAATTTAGGTAATTCAAGGGACCACGCCGTTAAGACGGAATGGGTTTACCCCAAGAATACCAGTGCATAGATAACCAGCGCAATGCTTTTTGGAAAAATGAAGCTATTATAAGACTCAGGTCCCATCACACAATGCAACACAAGCTGGAGGATAGAGTATTCCCTTATAATAGCCAAATATGCTTGATACGTGAAATTTCATCTTTTATTATTACTATAAGTGTATAGTGTATAAAACAACTTCGAATATAAATCTATCAATCATAGACGGCATGACTACCATATATCATGTCGCCATACTAGTTCTACAATCAAAACCGAAATGTCTCGTATTGGAAATTGGGTTTCTGTCATGAGTCAAAGCAAGGGAGGAGCTCCTTACCGATTCGAGACACTCTAGCAAATGCCTCAGGATCACACCTAGGGGCAACCCTTGGATATCTGCAGGGCCGGTCCACACCTATGTTAGTGGATTAGTTATGCCTGAACACACGCTTCCCGGTCTTTTTGAACCTCCAATATGACCACTTCCGGCCTATAAATCTGAGGTACCTCATAATCCATCATCCACATAAGTAAAAATGTCAGGGCTGGTAAGTTGCGGACATCGCTTCTAGCTAGAAAGAAACGTGTGCACTCCCTGCGTTCCCTTCTCCCGTTTTAGACTCCAATCGGGGTGTGAGGCTCGCGAAGTAACGCTATACACAAAGCTATGCTAATTAAAGAAGTGCTTTGATCATCAACCACAAGGCTCTGCTTTTCAACAAAAGCCTTGATCATTTGCATCTTAACATGCCACATTGTCAGTCCATGCCATACCATTGATTTCTGCCAATATATAACCTCTAAGATCGTACGTCTCAGAGAAGGGTGTTAAGCAAGAGAATAAATTCTCCGACACCAAACAAATACATATTTAGCAGAGATCAACGAATACAATATAAAGGAATACAATGTCAGACACACAATCCATTTACCAGTCCGTTCTGGGTCTGAACGAAACCATATCCGGTAGATCTCCAAATACGTCTGAATGATCACCAATTTTTCCCTCATCTTGGGTGTATGGTCTAATCAAGATATCAATAATCATCCATTCGATATAGAAATTTCCCGGTCTTCAATAACCGTCTTCATTATCGATCTTCAATCGTCGTATGAATTATTCAGAATGGGTTGAACCCAGTCCTTCTGAAAAATTTGCGCAATTTAAAATCATGTGCTTTAAAACACAACCAACGCCTCATTCCAATCAAGAATATTCTTTGATTTTAATTTAAACCAAATCAAGGTTTATTTAACTAGTCGGGTTTAACACCTTACCGAAGTAATCATTCATTAATACCCCATTCCCAACCTATACAACCCATGGAGTAAAACTAGTGGTACCCCATATTTAACACCCAATGTGTTATGGTAAACTTAATTAACATTTTATCATTCAAATCTAATTAAAGATTTAAGTACCGCTTGGAGTAAAACTGGTGGTACTCCATTATCGTTCGTTTCTTGAATTAAGTAAATTTAATTACTTTTATCCTCATTCAATCCAATTAAAGATTTATTAAAACTATATTTAGTTTTAATCTTCAAGAATCATTATTTAATGATTATTTAACTTTCAAGAAATAATCTTGCCTTTAACTGGGTTAAAGAACAAATGTCGCTTAAAACATCGTTCACAATAAACCCAAAATCATATTCCAATTTAATATACTAAACTGAAAACTTCTCTTTAAAATATTTCATCAAATCTTAGTTAAAAGATTTATGAATTACCAATCTAAATTTCACTGTCAATCGGGTTTTAAGAACTAATGTCATTTAAAAACATTGTTCACAATCAACCCAAAAGTCAGTCTTAATTTTCAATTATGTTTAATAATTGGAAATCTGATTTAAATCTTAATTAAAAGATTTATTATTTCTCAAATGGGTTTAAGAACAGTGTTATTTAAGACAATACTCACGACAAACCCAAATTCTAGTCAGATATTAAATACCGTGCTTTGAATAGAAATTATATCGATTTATGTTCAATATCAAATTTTGAAAACTAACGTATACCAAATCGGGAATAACGATATTAATATCTTCCAAATTCCCACAATAATATCCGTATAATCATAGAATCCAATACTGAAATAATCCGAAGATTATTTCCATTCAAATCCATTCCAATATATGTATTGGAAAATCTTGGTTTTATTAAAACTATTTAAATCCTTTTATTTATTTAATTAATTTATTAAAATAATTAAATCACTAATTCTGATAAAGATATCTTTTATCTTTATAAACTTGGAATTTTTTCATCAAAAACCTTTTTAAATCATTTATTATGATTTTACATAATTTTTCCATATTTTTAATAATTTTATTATTGCTCGTACAGTCGGTTTTCGATAACGGCCACCGAACTGCATCCATAGCGACCTTTTCTAAAATTGATTTGGACATATCTCCAAATCTAACCGTTAGATTTCAAATATCTTATATTCTTTGGAAAGATCTTTCCGATATGAACCCAATGGTTCCGGTTTTAGGAGAATCCGACGGTCTGATCTTCCGTTACATCGATTTGAAGTTAATGGTCGAAATTCGCGAATAGTCGCTGTGCGAAACGTTCTATTCAAGCCATTATATATATTAATATATATTATCGTCGATTCCCTTTCTAAACGTATTTTAAAACGTTTATAAATTCATTTTGAAAATGATTCCAACTTATTTAAATTTAAAAAAAAATGAGTTGAATATTCTATATATTATCCTTTTTGAATAATATTATTTTCCAAAATATTAATTTTGAAATTTCTCTTTTAATATTCATAATTAAATGGATAATGTAAATCGATAAATACGTTCGAGTTAAAATGGCGTTACTAGACAAAAAAAGCTCAATTCATTATCTTGTCCATTTATATTTTATTATGGGCCAGACCTCTCACATTAAGCCTACAACTTGCGAATGCTGGATATGCCGGTTGGTTCTGGGCAGACTTATCCCACAAGTTTGTCTTAACCTCGTGTCATGGCTCAATTCGTATTTGCGCACTTGGACCTCTCACATTTGGTTCAACATTTGTGGCTGCAAGATATGCCGGGCGGGTCCGGGCAGACTTATACCACAAATGTAACCTAACCTCGTGTCCAAGTACAATTATAATTAATAATTATAATTAATTTACTGAAAATATTATTTTAAAACATCCTTTTAAAGTAAAGATATTATCTTTCCATTAAATTGTTACTAATTTTATAAAACCCTTTGTTTTCGAATATCCTAACTGACATTTCAATTTTTAATGAAAAATTGAACTTTCTATATTATCATATTATAATAATAATCTTTTCAAAATGTTCAAATTTTGAAATCAAACCTTCTTATCTTAACATACTGACCGTAAAGATGTAATCTTTTTAACTGAATCCTTTTTATTATAATTTTTAAACAATAAAGATATAATCTTTCTAATTCATATGTCAATTAATTCCATTAACTGAATATTAAATTAAAATATTCCTTTAATTCAAAATTGGAATGAGACCCAATCCATTACCATATAATTTTAATTATATGGATTTCAAACATCGCATTAATTCCACAATAATGATAAAACATTCAATAACAGCCAAAGTGTATTTTAAACTAATCGCAAAGGCGATGTGTAGTTAGAATATCAACCCAAGACCCGTGTGGGGTTTCAACCAACACAAATTCAAATAATATATTTTTAATTGTGCTTTTGAACGATGTATGAAAATTTATCGTCCAATTAACATAAACAAGTCAGGAAACTTGTAAATGGCAGTGTAAACATGTTTTAAATATCATAAATGTCATAACAACATGTTACATATTTCAAATTTGAAACAATTCACAACAGTCATCCAAATCAACATTTATCCAATAAACAATAATTCCAACACAGATAATTAATTAATACTTAATAATAAAAATAATTATTCTGAAATTTGAGTGAGATAAAAGTTCTCACCTTTATCGGGCTTTAATTGACGGTTCGGGCCCAATTTTGGCCCAAAATCCAGTATGCTATAAAATTGATGAATTTGGTGTCTACGCGAAGCTTATGACTCAACGATCATGGAAAATCCCGTTTCGCACGGTTTCGAGTTTGTTACAAAAAGATATGAATTTTTTGAAGTTTGTAACAATTAAACAATTAATTTAAAATATGGAAATTACCGAAATTTTCAACATGCTCAGAACTGGACAAAATATTGCTCGCTCGAAGCCCTCGAGATAACAAACTCAGCGGATTCAGTTCCATGCAATTTCGATGACGTGACAAAGATTGATGCACTTGCAAAGTTAAAAATCGATTTAAATAATATTTGAATTTCTAAAAATTACCCAAAATTTCAACTTCCTCCAAATTGGATGTGATTGGTGTCAACTCGAAGGTCTCGTCGCCACGATTGTGGCGCATCCAGTTTTGCGTGATTCTGAATTCATGGCAAAAAGATATTAATATACGAACATGGAATATTATTTATATAATAAAATCACTATTCACCTTCTTCTCCAAACGACACCCTCAACTTAAAATGCTCGCCATGGCCAAACCGTAAGTCGGAATTGCACGAAACTAGCGTCATTCTCTCCGGCTTCTCCCCCTATTTCCACGCTGGGTGGTCCCCCCTCCAGCTCTCCACGTGGGGCCCACAATCTATAGATGAACGGAAAAGTGCAGTTTTCGTTCATCTTAGTGTTGCGGCCGCCTCGGTGCTCCAAATGGTACCAATTTTTGTCAGTAGCTAGATCTCGACCTCCCGAACAACTTTCATTCAGGTCACTTTGCCTGAAAATGCATGGATCGATGGGAAGAAAATCGTTTTTGTTTTCAGTTTCAAAATTGTTGTTTTGCTGTTTTCGTCATTTTCTCGCCAAACCGTACACTTTCAGACCAAACTTCCTTCGACAAAGTTGTGCATCTATCTCTCCTCTACAACTTCCCCAACTGGGCCATCGACAAATTCTTCACGGATTGGCAAGAAAACCCAAATTTCCAACAGTAGTTTTCTGCCGTTGAACTTAGATCCCGGCGAATCCAGGCAACGTTAGGCCATGGATTTTTCATGGGAGGTAGAGACGACAGAGATGCACAAAACCCAGAAAGGGTTTGGTCTGATTTTATTTCATTTGAGAGATATAAATTTTTGAAGAATCATGGTCTTATTTGCAAAGAAATTTTTAGTGGAGAAGTGAGCCGCCATGAGAGAAATGAAGAAGGAGACTAGAATTAGGTTTAGAGAAATGGTTAGTGTAACAACGCGGAAAATCTGAACCAATTTAAAATTTTTAAATTGACTATTTTAGTGGATTTTAAATATTTAAAATAAATATTTTAAATAATAACGACGAAAAGTAAGTTTGAATCGACGTTTGAAAATAAATATAATTATTTCTAATTATAAAAAAGGCCTGAAATGGCGCGGTAGTTTCAAAATTTGAATTCAAACTTTGAATGACCGTACCGGGTGCAAAACAAAACGTATTTTAGTGAAACCAAAAATATTTAAATTTGTTAGTGAACATCTGTCTAACGAATCTGAAAAATCGAAGTTTCATAGTTGGAAGCAAAAGTTATGGCTTAATGAATTTTCAAAAAGGTCGCTATAGAGTTTACATGGCCCGTGAAAATGTCCATTTTGCAACCGACCTCGGAATTCGACGAAACCACTTTTGTTGGATCCGGGATGTTAAATTATTACTAGGTTTCAAATTTCATAATTTTTGAAGCTAGTATGTGAGCGTGGCAAAGGGAAATGTGTTTGGTCGATTTCTATTAAATTGGATCTACCAGAAAAGGGCCATTTTTCAAATGGTCTTAGAATTCGATGAAACTAGTTTTGTTGGGACCGTATCGTGAAAACATAGCTAGATTTATTTTTCTGGAATTTTTAGAATTAGTATGTGGCCCCAGCAAATTGAAATGTACGTTCAAATTAAATATTGAATGTTTTATATTTTAATTTGAAGGAAAACTTACTGAAACAGTCGAATTGGCCTTCGAAACATATCCCATTGTGTTCGGAATGGGGGTGTTTAGCTAGGGGCGACAGTCGTTGGGTTTGAATTGGTGCTCGTATGGAGAAAGGGGTATTTTTGAATTTAAAGAATTAAATAAACATAAAAAAATCATGGACCAATCACATTTCTCCTTCCTCTTCGTTGAAACCCGATCCGCTCCAGGCGTGAACGACAGAAACAGCTCAAGCCCTTTTCTCCTCTTTCTCTCAAAAACCACACAATAAAACTTGCTGCTCCTGTGGAGGATTTTGAAGAGGACGTCAAGAGCTTCAAATCCATATAGGGTTTGGATTTTTTTCGTTGAGAATCCAAGGGGAACCGACGCCAGGAAGTTCGCCACTTCATCTCGCTGCCCAGGCCAATCCGGCCACCGAACTGGGGCCCACTTCGGGCGAGCAGGCGCCCCACCTCCCCCTTCGACCTCGCGCAACCCGATCCCCATATCGATCAACGGATTTGCTGAAAATTTGAAACCTAGTTTCGAACCCAAAACTGAGAGGTATGGGTTTGTTTAGTTTAAACTGTTTTAACACTTTAAAGTGTTGCAAAATATGATTAACTTCTAAAAATCATATCTTTTTGCTATGTGGTCGAAATTCAGTGAAATAACAGACAGTGGACTCGTGTGGACGTCTTCTACATTTTAGAAGAGACCGCATATTTTTTTGAGCCTTCTGCTATTTTTGGTGGAGTGGAACCCAATGTGAGATTTCTAAATTATAAACGATATGGAAAACGACGATGTATAAATTATATAGTCGATGTATGAGTTATATAAGCGTTGTACACCTCATGTATAAGCATTGTATAAGTTGTACGTTCGATGTATAAGTTATATATGTGTTGTAAAAATTATATATGTGTTGAAATAGAAGTGAAATATACTTATATATATATATATATATATATATATATATATATATACACGCCCCTCGTCCATAAACCATGGACGATATTTATTGGTTGTGATTGGTGTGAAAAATGGTTGATAGCGAATGGTTGATTTGAATTGTTTGTGGTTGAAATTGATTGATTATGGTTGAAAAATACCCGTTTGTGGTTGAGAATAATTAGGTTGAAACCACATAGGATTAGTTTGTGGAAAAGAAAATATAAACATGCCGCCTGCGTGCGAACTAGATGCATGAAATCCCCATTGTCAAAAGCTGCGAGGCTTTAAGGTAGAGCGAGGAGCCGTACTAGGGACGGCACCTGTTTTAACTACCCTGCCGTTATGCTGCCGAAATTTTGAATAATATTCATGTGTTAGAATTATTTTCGTGTGTTGAAACTATATTCGTGTGTTGAAAAGAAAACATTCATGTGTTGAATAGAAATTCATTCGTTGAATAGAAATTCATGTGTTGAATGGTATTCGTGTTTTAAATAAATTGTTTTAACAATAAAAATCACATTTTTATTTTATATATATGAACCATAGAAAACATTCTTGTGTTGACTAGAAATTCATTCGTTGAATAGAAATTCATGTGTTGAATGGTATTCGTGTTTGAAATAAATTGTTTTATAATAAAAATCATTTTTTTATCATCTATATGAACTATATAAAATAGTCGTGTTTTGAACTAAATTGTTTTATAATAAAAATAATATTTTTATCATCTATATGAACTATATAAAATAGTCGTGTTTTGAAATAAATTGTTTTACATTAAAAATCGCATTTTTATTATATACATGAATTGTTAAAAATAGGGAAGTGTCGAAATAAATGTCTGTTGGATAAAAATATCATTTTTATCAAATGTATGAAAAGAAAATAGTTTTGAAATCGAAGAATCGATTATATTTATTTATAAATATATATATATAATTGAAATATATCGAATAACGAAGCTGCAGTTCGTGTTTTGAAACCGTGATTTCAAATGATTAGTGCGGGAGATCCGACCATCGGATTTTCCCAAAACCGTTGGGTTCACTTTGGAAATATCTTTCCAACGACACCAACTTTGTAAAGATCCAACAGTTGGATTGTCTGGAATGTTTAATTCAAATCTGAAGAAAAACAGCGCCAGAATCGATTATATTTATATATATATATAGATATAATTAAATTAAATCGAATAACGACGCTGTAGTTCGTATTTTGAAATCGAAACTTCAAACGAGTGTACTGAGAGATCCGACCGTTGGATTTTCCCAAAACTGGAACTGTTGGATTCATTTTGAAAAGATCTTTCTAATGATATAAAATTTGTGAAGATCCAATGGTTAGATTTTCATATATGTGTAAATCAAATCTGAAGAAAAACAGCGCCACGGCCGCGTTATGGCCTGAAGCGTCGTTTGAATAACTTGGCAATTTTTAAATAAATATAAATAGCGATAAATCATTATAAAATATTATAAACGATATGGAATGTGAAATTTAGAAACTAACTGAAGGTTAGCTAAGTCGAGTGGTTTCCTGGGTTTTGATCTGATGTTGGTTTCGGCCTTCGGGGTTAATATTTGGGAAATCGCTCTCTTGCTAATTTATGGTTAGTGACTAATGAATTGGAATAAGGCGTATGTCGTGTTTGTGTAGCACTTGTTTATTATATATGCGAGTTGCTCAGAAAGACCGGTTTATCCCATTCTGAATAACTGAATCGATGATAAGAAGTCAATGATGAAGACGGTGGTTGAAGACCGGAGATCTTCACCTCGTTTGGATGGTAACTGATGTCTTGATTGGGAGACATCCCGAAATATAGATAATAAGTGGTGATCGTCCAGACGTATGTGGATATCGATGGGTATGCAAGGTATATAGTGCCTCTAGTTTCGTTTAGACCCAGAACGGACTTGTAAATGGACTGTGAGTCTGACATTGGAATTCATTCTGTGAATTGCCTGTGTGGCATGCTAAGATGCATTTATCAAGGCTTCTATTGAAAAGCAAAGTCTTGTGGTTGATGATCAAAGCATCGCCTGTGTGGCGTAGCTTTGTGTATAACGTGAATTCGCGAGCCTCACACCCTAGTACGAACCAGAAATGGGAGAGGACATCAGGGAGGACATGCGTTTTCTTCTAGCTAGAGGTGGTGTCAGTGCTTAAACTGGCTGACATTTATATTATTTTCACCTATGTGGTTGTTGCTGTTACGAGGCACCTCGGATATATCGGTCGATCCAGGACTGATTGAGTCATTCGTTGGCTCATTTACGCCCTAAAGGGTGGGGCAACGCAGTGTTCAGGCATTTTAATCCACATCGGTGCACCGGCCCTGACGATCCAAGGGCTCACCTGTGTCTGGGTCCTGAGACTCGGGCTGGACAGTCTCGAATTCGGTAAGGACTATCTTTTGCCTTGGTTCATGACGAAAATCCAATTTCCAAATACGACACCGTGCGGTTTTGATTGTGTATATATATGGCGACATGATATATGGTACCCATGCCGTCTATGATTGATAGTTATGATTAAAATTGTTTTTGAAACATATAAACACTAGTGATAATATCAAATTCTTTTGTTTTATTCGTATCAAGCATATTTTGGCCATTGTAAGGTAAAACTCTATCCTTCGGTTTGCGTTGCATTGTGTGATGGGAACTCAATCTTATAATGGCTTCATTTTTATAAAAAGCATTGCGATGTTTAAAGATTTACTTGTTTTAAAGCACTGGCAATCAATGGAGTAAACTTGTTTTGCGAAAGTGGCGTGGTCCTATGATTAGCCATATTATAAAATGTGTTAAGTAGATTTCTCATACCAGTCCCATGACCGACTCGTAGTTTGTTTCACTTGCAAACTCGGGTGCCCCTTTTTCTACATGGGCAGCCTTGTGTTCAGGTTTTAGCAGGCTCTTTCTGGATGGCTGGAGCTGAAGATGGATTCTATCATTTATGTAAGAACCCGTAACTTCCCCGTGAAGGAAAGCATGAATACTTTGAGAACGACACACAAATGAACGCAAACGGAAGAACATTTCATTGTTAATACAATAATTCCATTAGAATACAAGAATATACATAGTATGAATAAACAAAATACATTCGATAAATATCAGAGATTACAATAAATTACATAGCAGCGGAAAATAATACAAAACACAACTAGAAGTAATACACGGATACAGAGCTTTCCGAGTATCGTTCCAGCTGTAAACCAGGATCCTGTGAATATAAATCTGCAAAACCAAAACTACTAGCTACCCGTGTCAAAATAAAGGCACCCGGAGTTTAGGTTAAAAACAATAAACTCCAGGTCAGTCATGGGACTGGTGTGAGAACAAAAACAGTTATTTAAAACTTTACTTTAAATCAGATATATCAAGGGACCACGCCGTATAACACGGAACGGGTTTCCTCCCAAGAATACCAGTGCATATAACAAAACAGCGCAATGCTTTTTGGAAAAATGAAGCTATTATAAGACCTAGATCCTATCACACAATGCAACGCAAGCCGGGGGATAGGGTTTTCCCTTATAATAGCCAAACATGCTTAGTACGTTTAAAACAAATCATTTGATATTATTATAAGTGCATAGTGTATAAAACAACTTCAAATCATAAGTATCAATCATAGATGGCATGGGTACCATATATCATATCGCCATACTAGGCTCTACAATTAAAAATGCAAAGTCATGTATTGGAAGTTGGATTTCCATCTGTGAACCAAGGCAAAATATAGTCCTCACCGATTCGAGACTGTCTAGCCCGAGCCTCAGTAACAGCAGCAACTGCCCCTTGGATCCTCAGGGCCAGTCCATCGATGTGGATTAAACTTAAACCCTAAACATGCGTTTCCCCTCCCTTTGGGGCGTAAATCAGCCAACGAATGACTCCATCGGACCCGGATCGTCCAACCAAACCGAGGCGTCTCGCAACAGCAACAACCACATAAGTCAAACTCGTCAGGGCATGTAAAACCACTGATGCCACTTCTAGCTAGAAAGAAATGCATGCCCTCTCTGACGTCCTCTCCCGTTTTTGGTTCACACCGGGGTGTGAGGCTCGCGAATCAACGCTACACAAAGATATGCCACACAGGCGGTGCTTTGATCATCAACCACAAGACTTTGCTTTTCAATAGAAGCCTTGATCAATTGCCACTTAGGCATGCCACGCAGGCAATTCACTCCATGCGATTGATATCCATCAATATATAACCCCTGAGCTCGTACGTCTCAGAGAAGGGCGTTAAGCAAGAGAATAAATTCTCCGCCGCCAAACAGATATATATTTAATAGAAATTAATCACGCAGAATAAAATCCTATGTCAGACACACAGTCCATTTACAAGTTCGTTCTGGGTCTGAACGAAACCGGAGGCACCTAGTACCCCGTATATCCATCGATCTCCAAGTACGTCTGGACGATCACTAACTGATTCCCTCCTCTTGGGTGTACGACCCAATCAAGATCATAAGTAATCACCCAAACGATGTGATGACCTCCGGTCTTCAACCACCGTCTTCACCTTCGACTTATCGTCGTATCAGTTATTCAGAATGGGATAAACCCGGTCTTTCTGAATAACTCGCGTATATAATAAACAAGTGTTACACAAACACAACATATGCCTCATTCCAATTCAGAATATTCTTTTATTTGAATATTCTTACACTTTGGGAAAGGTTCCCATTAATTTTATCAAAGATAAATTCTTTAAATTTATTCTTTAATCTTCTTTGAATATTAATTCAAACTAGTCGGGATTAGCAAACCACAACGAAGTAATCATTTATTTAATTTCCCAGTCCTAACCTATTCATCCCATGAAGTAAAACTGGTAATACTTCATATCTAACACCGCAGTGTTATCGGTAAATTCAATTACCATTTCATGTTCAAATCTAATCAAAGATTTAACTATCTCCTGGAGAAAAACTAGTGATACTCCATTCTCGATTATTTCAATCTAATTAAAGATTCATTAAAACTTCACTTAGTTTTAATCTGTAACTGGGTTAAAGAATCAGTGTCATTTAAAAACACGGTTCACAATAAACCCAAAATCACATTCCATTAATTATCGGGTTAAAGAACAAGTGTTATTTAAAACACTGTTCACGATAAACCCAAAAATCAATACCAATTCAATTCCAATTAAATATTATTTAATTGGTACACTTCATTAAATCTAAATAAAAAGATTTAATCTTTTTCTCCACTGAGCTTAAGAACAGTGTTAATGAAGACACCATTCACGATAAACTCAAATCACATTTGATATTAAATACAAAGCTCTGAGTAGAAAATATATCAGCTTATATTCAATATCAAATTCTACGACCAACAAATATCGTATTGGAAATAACGATATATATATATATATATATATATATATATATATATATATATATCTTTCAAATTTCCCTATCAACATCTGTATAATCACGAAATCCAACATCGAAATATTCTGAAGACAATTTCGATTCAAATCCATTCCAATGCAATTATTGGAAATTATGGTTATTTTCAAAACCATTTAAAATCCAATTTATTTATTTTAAAAATAAATAAATTCTTATTCTAGTTCAAAACTAGTTCATTTCGATAAAAATCTTTTTTTATCTTTTCAAATATGGAGTTCTTCATCCCAATTCTTCAAAAATCATTTCTTATGATTTTACACAAATTATCACTATTTTTAATAATTTTATCAAGGCCCGTACAGTCGATTTCCATCAACGGCCATCGAACTACACTTACAGCGACCCTTTTCAAATTTGATTTGGACATAATTCCAAATACAACCATTAGATTTCAAATTTCTAATATTCGTTAGAAAGCTCTTTTCGATACGAACCCAATGGTTCCGGTTTTAGGAGAATCCGACGGTCGGATCTCCCGCAATGTCCATTCGAAGTCAATGGTCGAAATTCGCGAACTGCCACGGCGCGACGCGTTCTATTCGGGCCATTATATATAATATATATTATATATATATATATATCGTCTATTTCCTTTTAAAACATATTATATAAATCATTTTAAATTCGTTTTCAAAACGATTTCAACTTCTTTTCAAATTCAAATCAAAATTGAATTTTTCCAAAATAAATTTGTTTTAAATTCATTTCAAATTGATTTCAATTCAAATCGATTTTAATTCAATTTCAGTTCGTTTTCAATTCAATTCAATTTCAATACAAATTCATTTCAAATTGATTTCAATTCAAATCGATTTGTAATTCAGTTTCGATTCATTTTCAATTCTATTCGATTTCTATTCAATTTTAATTCGAATTCAATTCTATTCAATTTTAATTCGAATTCTATTCTATTCAATTTCAATTCGAATTCAATTCTATTCAATTTCAATTCGAATTCAATTCTATTCAATTTCAATTCGAATTCAATTCGTTTCAAAATATCAGAATTTGAAATCACTTCCTTTTCTATATTCATTATAAAAATGAATAAAATCGATATAAATATCGTTCACGTCAAAATGGCGTCAATCTAATCAACACGGCTTCATATATTTCTATTTTCAAATTATTCTATTTCAAATATTTCTTTTTCAAATATTTCTATTTCAAATATTTCTCTTTCAAATATTTCTATTCAAAACTGGAATGAGGCCCAATCAATTACCATATAATGTCAATTACATGGATTTTCTACAATACGCGTATATAACAGCAACGATAAATCATCAATCATCATCCAAAGTGCGTTCTACACTATATAAGCATCAAATATAAATATTTAACGCTTATAACAGTCTGTCAATCAATCGATCGACATACAACTAATTATTGGGATTAGTGTATGTCATATATCATCCCAATACCCGTGTGGGGTTTCAAACAATCAAACACAGATTTTATTTGTGCAGTTGGGCGATATGTAAAATTTATCGTCCCAATCAATATCAGTCAAATGTTTGTTTATAAACAAATCGTTCGATTTGTTTATATTAATTTATTTCATTTCATATATAAGTTAAAATTTCTATTTTTAACTATAAAATATTTTTTTCTATATAAATATTTTATTTCGTTTCACATCACATCACACAATAAACTACACATCAAAATCAAATAAACAAGCATACAAGCCGTCCATGGACGACGGGTGCTACTAAACACCGTCTGCATCCTAGTATATAATTTAAACTAGAAAATAAAATCAAAGGTGAGGAGTTCTCACCGAGGGTTCCACTCCGCCGTGTTTTGCTTTTGAACTGCTGAACTGATTGAATCTATTTGACATTCCAATGCAGTCCTTTTCACGCTGTTAATAATAAAAATTATATTTTTATCACTTCATTCAATAAATAAAAATCATATTTTTATTTTGCTACATATATAAAGATAATATTTTTATATTGCTCTTCTCCTAATAAAGATTATATTTTTATAACTCTACATGAATAAAAATCATATTTTTACTATCATACCTATATAAAAATCATATTTTTAATATGCCATTAGTATAAAAATTATATTTTTAACTTTTCTATATTATAAAAATTATATTTTTAACTTTTCTATATTATAAAAATTAAATGTTTACTTCGCTAAGTAAATAAAAATCATATTTTTAAAACCAACACCATTTAGATTTTTAAATCAAGCTACTTATTTAAAAACAATCCTTATATATTTAAATTTACAACAATGCTTTATTATTTAAAAAAAAACTGAATTTAACCTATGTTTTACTATCTTAAAAACTGATTTTAATCTATGTTTTACTATTTTTATAGTTAAACTAAAATAAAAATCATTAAAACTCACTTTTTTCGAGTTGGAGGGGGGGGGAACCCACGGCAGTGCTCAGGAGGGGGAGGGAGGGTCTGAAGCGGCGCTGGTGGTCGATGCCCTCAGGTGGTGGCCGGGGCGGACTGGAGGTCGATGAAGGGAGGCTAGACTTCGCAGTGTTCGATTTGAGGGGTTCGCGGCAGGGAAGAAGACGGTGGAGGAGTTTCGAGATCGGAGAGGAGAGGGGTGGAGGAGGAGAGAGGAGAGAGGAGGGTTGCGGCTAGGTGTGGTGGCCATTGGGGGAGCGGCGGCGTTGATTTCGAGGGGCGACCGGGGGGGTTCTGAAAAAGAGAGGGAGGGTTACGGGTTTGGGCAAATGGAAAAGGGATAAGGGGGTTTTATAAAAATTTATATTATTATTTATTTCTCTGTTTAATTCTATAAAGTAACCTTTTATTTTGAACTCCAAACGAGGCCCACCGACTGTCGCCCCTAGCTAATTACCCCCATTCCGAACACCATGGGATATGTTTCGTAGGCTGATTTGATCGTTTCGATCAATTTTCGTCCAAATCAACATATAACTCTATATATTGAATTTGAACGCACATTTCAATTTACCGGGGTCACATACTTACTCGAAAAATTCCAGAAAAATATTTTCTAGCTTCGTATTGACGATACGGTCCTAACAAAACTAGTTTCATCAAATTCTGAGATCGTTTGAAAAGTGGCCATTTTCCAGTCGATTAAAATCAACTTAAACTAGAAAACGCATTTTACTTTGCCACACTCACATATTGATTCGAAAAATTACGAATTTTGGAATCTAGCAATAACTTGACATCACAGATCCAACAAAAGTGGTTTCGTCGAAATCCGAGGTCGTTTGCAAAATTTCGATTTTTAAGGGCCAGAATTCCATAGCGACTATTCTGAAAATTCATTTAGGCATAAACTTTGATTCCCGCTATGAAATTTCGATTTTTCTGATTCCTTGGAAAGATATTCTCAATTAGATACTAATATTTTTGGTTTCACTAAAATCCGGTTTATTTTGCACCTAGTACATTCATTTGAAATTTGAAATCGAATTATCGAACTACAGCGCCATTTTCAAATCCTTTTATAATTATAAATAAATATTTATATTCTAACGAAAATCTATATAAATATATACGTTCGAATTATATTCAAAAAAAATTATCGTCGTTAAAATGAGACGACCCGAAATCCCCCTTACGGGAAATCCCGGATTGAGTCGAGAACAAGCCACAACAGAACGCAGACGGAAGAACATTTCATTGTTTATTACAACAATTCCATCAAAATACAAGAATATACAGAGTACGAATAAATATTACACACCATAAATTAACAGAGATTACAATAGATTACATAGTAGTGGAAAATAATACAAAACATAACTGAAGGATATATACGGATACAAAGCTTTCCGGATATCATTCCAGCTGTAAACCAAGATCCTGTGAATATAAATCTGCAAAACCAAAACTACTAGCTGCCCATGTCAAAGTAAGGGCACCCAGAGTTTAGGTTAAAACAATAAACTCTAGGTCAGTCATGGGATTGGTGTGAGAACTAAAACAGTTATTAATCTTTATTTTAAAGTCAGGTAAATCAAGGGACCACGCCGTATAACACGGAACGGGTTTCCTCCAAAGAATACCGGTGCATAAAACAAACAGCGCAATGCTAAATAAAGAAAATTGAAGCTATTATAAGACCCAGGTCCCATCACATAATGCAACACAAGCCGGAGGATAGGGTTTTCCCTTATAATAGCCAAAGCATGCTTGATACAATAAAAACAAATCATTTGATACTATTATAAGTGTATAGTGTCAAAACAATTTTAATCATAAATATCAATCATAGACGGCATGGGTACCATATATCATGTCGCCATACTAGGCTCTATAATCAAAACCGCACAGTCACGTATTGGAAGTTGGATTTTCATCTATGAATCGAGGCAGAAGATAGTCCTCTACCGAATTCGAGACTCTCTAGCCCGAGCCTCAGGCAAGTACTCTATCAAGCCTTAGGAGCCACAGGGCCGGTCCACTGATGTGGATTAAAATGCCTGAACACTGCGTTTCCCTGCCCTTTGAGGTGTAAATGAGCCAACGAATGACTCCATCGGTCCCGGATCGACCGATATATCCAAGGCGCCTCGCAACAGCAACAACCACATAAGTCAAACTCGTCAGGGCATGTAAAACCACTAATGCCACTTCTAGCTAGAAAGAAACGCATGCCCTCCCTGGATCCTTCTCCCGTTTCTGGTTCACAACCTGGGTGTGAGGCTCGCGAATCAACGCTAAACAAAGTTATGCCACACAGGCCGTGCATTGATCATCAACCACAAGACTCTGCTTTTCAACAGAAGCCTTGATCATATTGCCACTTAGGCATGCCACACAGGCAATTCACTCCATGCGTTTGATATCCATCAATATATAACCTCTAAGCTCGTACGTCTCAGAGAAGGGCGTTAAGCAAGAGAATAAATTCTCCGCTGCCAAACAGATATATATTTAATAGAAATCAACCACACAGAATAAAATCCAATGTCAGACACACAGTCCATTTACAAGTTCGTTCTAGGTTTGAACGAAACCGGAGGCACCTAGTACCCCGCATATCCATCGATCTCCATGTACGTCTGGACGATCACTAACTGATTCCCTCCTCTTGGGTGTACGGCCCAATCAAGATCATCAGTAATTATCCAAACGATGTTGAAGACCTCCGGTCTTCAACCACCGTCTTCATCTTCGACACCACGTCGAATTAGTTATTCAGAATGGGATAAACCCGGTCTTTCTGAATAACTCGCGTACATAATAACAAGTGTTACACAAACACAACATTCGCCTCATTCCATTTCAGAATATTCTTTTATTCAAAGATTCTTATGCTTTTTGCAAGGTTCCCATTAATTTTATAAAAGATAAATTCTTTAAATTTATTCTTTAATCTTCTTTGAATATCAATTCAAACTAGTCGGGATTAGCGAACCACACCGGAGTAATCATTTATTTTATTTCCCAATCCCCACCTATTCATCCCATGAAGTAAAACTGGTAATACTTCATATCTAACACCACAGTGTTATCGGTAAATTCAATTACCATTTCACGTTCAAATCTAATTAAAGATTTAACTATCGCCTGGAGTAAAACTGGTGATACTCCATTCTCGATCTTTTCAATCTAATTAAAGATTGATTAAAACTCCACTTAGTTTTAATCTTTAACTGGGTTAAAGAATCAGTGTCATTTAAAACACGGTTCACGATAAACCCAAAATCACATTCCATTAATTATCGGGTTAAAGAACAAGTGTTATTTAAAAACACTGTTCACGATAAACCCAAAAATCATTACCAATTCAATTCCAATTAAATATTATTTAATTGATACACTTCATTAAATATAAATAAAAAGATTTAATCTTTTTCTCAACTGGGTTTAAGAACAGTGTTAAGAAGACACCATTCACTACAAACCCAAATCACATTTGATATTAAATACAAGGCTCTGAATAGAAAATATATTGGCTTATATTCAATATCAAATTCTACGATCAACAAATATCGTATGGGAAATAACGATATAAATATATCTTTCAAATTTTCATAACAACATCTGTATAATCACGAAATCCAACATCGAAATATTCCAAAGACAATTTTGATTCAAATCCATTCCAATTCAATTATTGGAAATTATGGTTACTTTTAAAACCTTTTTCAAATTCAATTATTGGAAATTATGGTTACTTTTAAAACCTTTTTCAAATTCAATTTATTTATTTAAAAATAAATAGAATTATAATTCTAGTTCAAAACTAGTTCATTTCGATAAAAATCTATTTTTATCTTTTCAAATATGGAGTTTTTCATCCCAATTCTTCCCAAATTATTTCTTATGATTTTACACAAATTATTTCTATTTTTAATAATTTTATCAATGCCCGTACAGTCAATTTCCATCAACGGCCATCGAACTACACTTACTACGACCTTTTCCAAATTTGATTTGGACATAATTCCAAATCCAATCGTTAGATTTAAAATTTCCAATATTCGTTAGAAAGCTCTTTTCGATACGAACCCAATGGTTCCAGTTTTAGGAGAATTCGACGGTCGGATCTCCTGCAATATCCATTTGAAGTCAATGGTCGAAATTTACGAACTGCCACGGCGCGGCGCGTTCTAATCAGGACATTATATATATATATAATATATATATTATATATATTTCGTCGATTCCCTTTTTAAAACGTATTTTATAAATCATTTTAAATTCGTTTTCAAAACGATTTCAACTTCATTTTCAAATTCAAATCAAAATTTAATCTTTCCAATATAAATTCGTTTTAAGTTCATTTCGACTCGATTCAATTCAAATCTATTTCAATTCAAATCGGTTTTAATTTAAATCGATTTCATTTCAATTTCAATACGTTTTACATTCAATTCAAAACGATTTCAATTCTATTTCATTCTAATTCGAATTTCGATTCTTTTCAATTTAATGCGAATTTCAATTCTTTTCAATTTAATTCGAATTTCAATTCTATTCTATTTCAATTCAATTCGAATTCATTTCAATTTGATTTCAATTCGAATTCAATTCTATTCAATTTTAATTCGAATTCAATTCTATTCAATTTTAATTCAAATTCAATTCTATTCAATTTTAATTCGAATTTCAAATCGTTTCAAAATATCAGATTTTGAAATCACATTCGATGTTCATTATAAAATGAATAAAATCGATATAAATATCGTTCACGTCAAAATGGCGTAGATCTAATCAACACGGCTTCAAATATTTCTATTTTCAAATATTCGATTTCAAATATTTCTTTTCAAATATTTCTTTTTCAAAACTGGAATGAGGCCCAATCAATTACCATATAATGTTAATTATATGGATTTTCTATAACACATGAATAAAATAACAACGATAAATAATCAACCATCATCCAGAGTGCACCACACAACTGCATAAGCATTAAATATAAATATTAACGCTTACACAGTCTGTTGACCAATCGATCGACATACAACTAAACAATCGGGATTAGTGTACGTCAAACATCATCCCAATACTCGTGTGGGGTTTCAAACAATCAAACACAGATTTTATTTGTGCAGTTGGGCGATGTGTAAAATTTATCATCCCAATCAATATCAGTCAAATGTGTGTATATAAACAAATCCTTCGATTTGTTTATATTTATTTCATTTTAAATACACGTTAAAAATTCTATTTTCAAGTATAAAATATTTTTAACTATATAAATATTTTATTTCATTTCACATCACATCACACAATCAACTACACATCAAAATCAAACAAACAAGCATACAAGCCGTCCATGGTTTGTGGACGACGGGTGTCGGGTGCTACTAAACACCATCTACATCCTAGTATATATTTTAACTAGAAAATTAAATTAAAAAGTGAGAAGTTCTCACAGAGGGTTCCACTCCGCCGTGCTTTATTTCTAAACTGCTGAACCGTCTGGATTGGATTGAAATTCCAATTCCGTTCTCGTCCCGCTGTTCACAATAAAAATTATATTTTTATTATTTCACTTCAATAAATAAAAATCATATTTTTATTTTGAATTCATATATATTTCACAACGCTTATTTCTATATAAAAATTATATTTCTATACTTCTACTTCATATATAAAAATCGATTTTTTTATACCATCGCTATAAAAATATATACTTTATCACTATAAAAAATATAATTTTTTATTATCTACATTATATAAAAATCCTATTTTTATCGCTATTCTATATATATATAAGTCAAATTTTTATCTCACAAATCTATATTTGGAAAAATCTAATTTTTACTTCTAAATCATTTTTTCTTCTAACATTTCATATAAAGATTCAAACTTTTCTAAACTAACAATCGTAACTTTCTTTATAAAAGATCATAACTTTGCTATATTAAAAATCCAACCTTTTTTTAGCATTAAAAATCAAACTTTTATCATTTTAAAAATCAAATCCTTCATTTAAAAATAATATAAAAACCCTACTTTTTCTAATGAACCAATTACTTACTTTTCATATAAACAAAAAGAGATAAACAACTAAGGAAATGGAAAAGCAAAAATTAAAAATAACTAAAACCAAAAGAGGGCGTACAGCCAATCGGTGGAGGAAAGGAGAGGGGGTGGTCGGGTCTTCGTCGGAGGGGAGAGTCGAGGGCGGAGGAGGTGAGAGGATGGGGCCACGGCAAGCGGAGAGGGGGAGTGTAACGACCCAGCGGTTTCGGCCTCAAAAATCAAAATAAATACCTTTACCGTAACTCATGCCGATTCTCTAACCACCGAAAACACTGGATAGTTATTAGAAAGAATTTAGAGGGTGAGATAAGAAAGAAAGAAATATTAGAATAGAAGAAGAAGAAGAACCAACTCAGAGTCTCACATCGCAGCGGAACAAAATATAATACAGAAATAATCTTTATTGAGAGCTTTTGAAAATACTTACAATATCAGAGTACAACACACAGCTGGACAGTTTTAATAATCTGTCCTCATATATATAATCACACAGCGGAATATCATTCATCTGAACATCTTCAGCTCGTCTCTGGACTTCTCGGTACCTGATAACCTGAACCCGTACACCTCGGTCTAACCCGAGCTTTTACAAAACACCGGGTCAGTATGGTGGACTAGAGTGAGAAAAACTCACACAGCATTAGGGTATCACACAACTTGATTTTAAAGTTAAAATCCTTTCGAAAGAAAAGGATAATCGTAATAACGAATCCACACATAAACACGGACGGTTTTTACCTTACGATAACCCAAACCAGTTTTCAAAATCAATATCTTGATCTGACATTATGATAATGTTTAGATACAAATAATTAACAAATCTAGAGGAACGCTTGCATCTCACGCTCCCCGTATATAGTATTCAATCGAAAACCGCAAGCGCTTATTGGATGTTGGATTTCCAACTTGACAAGGTATGGGACCACCTTCCGCACGTGTATCTCTAGAGGCGAATACACAGGGTTCAACAAGAACGTCTTGCAACCCGGCCCTCACATGACCGACCACTCATTTCGCTTGAGTGTATTGAATGTATATCACCAACGGTTGAACTCAAACACCGTTCCCGAATGGGCAGAATCAATAGATTAAAAAACAAAAGGAATTTCTCTAGATAGGTGACTATACACCCTAATGGGCGCGACCTACATAGCCATGCTGCCTGCCCGATTTTTGTCATTTCCCGGTTGATGAGGCTTGAGGTCAGAACACAACTGGTCATCATACACTTTGAATGCCACATCGTCAGATCCGACAGATCACACTGATTGACGTCCACAAACATACTCTAGTTTATTTGGCTAGAGAATAACCATTTCTCCGCCATCAACTATGGTACGTTTGGAGAAATCAACGCATGTAATTCCTTTGGAAATACTCTGTCAGACATCCGTCCATACAAGTCATCCAAGAATAGGATGAACCGAAGGTACCCTCCTACTGCATCCAATATAGGAATCACCCCATGGATCAGTAGCGATCGTCCTTGACATTCCACAGTTTCAACCACGACAGAACCCCAGTATATCTCCGGGTCGAATCAGAGATTGTAAGTGGTTCTTCCACTTCATGAAGATCTATGGTCTTCACATGCTCCATCTCGATCGTCGCTCGATCTCTTTTGTATATTCGTATTTGTTGGTTGGAATGGTTCTCGAATATACATTCGATCCCGGTCTTTCCATACTGACAATCGTAAGGGTCAGACTTGATAGTCGGTTATTTAACTATCAAGTAAACATCCATGAAATCACAAAAATAGACTCATTGGATTTGTACTCAGCATCACTTGATTTTTAAAATTAACACCCAATCTTAAATTAGGGAAATATCATCTCATATCATTTCCGTTACTTTGGAAATCTTATCATACACTCTCGCCATTACCAACTAGTATCATCCTTGAATAGTCACGAAGTCGTTCACGTTGGGGTATTTTAATTACCTCTCAGACCTTGATCTACCACGTTCTTATCCTTAGATAAATACGAGTTGTAATTCAAAACCCAATATTATTACATAAATTTCTATTTCCAACTTCGTTACTAAGTTCTAATCAAAACCCTTTTTACCAATTTCCTTTTCTCTCGGGAAACCCCCTTTTTAAATCCATTGATTTAACTTAATACTATTATTAAGAAATTTCAATTTTAAAACAACGTTTAAACTCATATCCATTTATAAACCTTGTTTATAAATTTAATATAAACCCTTGCACTCCTTAACTCAAATGTTAAGTAAAACTTTCCATTTGAGTTATATATTCGTTTAAACCTCTTACTTGCTTCATTTCAAAACTCAAGCTCAAATGCCAAAACTCATCACTATCCTCCTTCCAACGCTCGACCATTCCATTCCAAACTTGGTTATTTAAAAGTATTTCATTAGTGATTACTCTAGAAACTCATTCATTTCATCGTTAATTATTTCAAATCAATTAACTAATAATAAATTCCCTTTTTAAAACCTTACTGGGATTAACCACTTATTCATTTACTTATTTTACTAATTTAAATTCTAACTAGGTTTAAATGGTCGACATAAAACATGGTTACTCTTTTAACCAACTCTATTTAATTCCTACTTTTTAAATTAATTAAAACGTTATTAATTTAAATAACTTTATTCAATCGCTCACAATTAATCAAACACTCAACTGCTAGGTTAATCCCTGCTTTTTGTTTATAACTCTTATGGACATAAGAATCCATTTTTATAAACAAATCTCATAATTTATTATAAACCTTAAATAAATAAATAATTACTATTTATTTCTCTTTTAAATAACTTTTACTCAAAGTAATATTTTTGAAATCCTATTTTTAGCTATAAAAATATGTTTATAACTTTAATATCGTCGATTCACCATTGAAAAATCCATATCTTAAAAATCGATTGATTTCTAGACCATGTGATGCCAATTACCAATCCATACCATCCATCAGCATAAATGTTGAAATATATTTCAACAGTCAAAAATAACCAATCATCTCGTTTTTATTTGACTGATAATTCTATATCGATCATCAATCAATCAACAACCAATTCAACAATTCAAACAATTTCAAACACGTTTATAAACGTGACTAATCAGGGGAATTTACTTTATTTGGGTCAAATCATAACGATTGGTGTTTTACTGAAATTAAACGACCGTTTAATTTCAGAAAATAAATCAACAATAAATATATATATCACTAGTAAAACAGTAAATCACTAGCAACCAGAACACGCAAATTAAAAACCCAATTTATATAAAATATAAATGGGAAGAGCTGAGTGAGTTTAACTCACCTTGTTTTGAATCCGTCGATAAATTGTCTGTTTTAGTCAAATTAAACTGACGTTTAATTCGACTAGAAATTCCAGTTACTTCAGACCCCGACCAGAACTGCTCCATCTCGAAGTAATCGTCTCCACGGTCCCAATGCAACTGACCGTGCGTAAATCCGATACTGTGTGAGTGAGAAATCGTATAACGAAGGTTATAAATTAATTAAATTATTCAAACATAAATTTTCTTTGAATTTAAAATTGGGCTTCACCTTAAAATCACATGGCCCAAACATCTCAAACCCGACTCGCCACAACGTAAAACCCTCACCATCGTTCTTTATCTTCATTTCACACAGCTGCCACAAATTAATCCCCAAAACTGAAATAGAAAAACCCTAATCCCCTTTGTCTTCCTCCCACCGTAAATTGTGGTATCGCAACCTCTCTCCGTCCTGCGATCCACCTTCAAGCCTCTTCCAATGATCGGCCAGCACCCACAACACCCCTCAGTGCTTCAGGGATCGAACCGCAAGCCAACTCGAAACCCTTTGTTTCGCTGGACCGAGCCCTAAGCCACCAGAATTCAAGCGGCCTCCATAGCCATTTAAGCTAAGTTTTCTTACTTGATTTTCCTATAGCGTATTTATTTTTGTATTTGATTTTCTGTCTTATTTTATGTTGTTCGAATGGTCCTGGGATGAATGAAATACTGTTGTATTTATAGTTGCGGTTCACTCTTAGATCAGATTACTGTCTATCAATCGGCCATGAATTGTTATTTCTATCACTATTCAAATCTTATAGATTTTGGTTCGGATTCATTGGAATTTCATATCAGTTGAAATGGATTTTTATTGAACTGATCAATGACAGTGAACGGTGCATTGAAAATTTCAAAGATTTGTGCTATTTTGTGGTAGATATTGTGTACGGCCTGATATGAATTCGATTTTGAAAATATACATATTACTGTGTTAAATTAGGCTAGGCTCATGGCTATGAATTTTCTATTCGAACTCAGAAATTTTGAACTGAAACATTGATTTTATTTTCATTTTATGTACATGTAAACAGTAAATCTTACATCAGAGAATTACTGTACATACATGTGACTTACTGTTTGATAAAGATTTGGTATACATCTGTTCTTCTTAGTTGTACATGTACTATTTTCAGTTCGGCTATGGTATTGACTTATCTTGTTGGCTGTTCATCCCCTTTTCTTTGCTGTTTCTGTACTGTTTCTAGTTGTTTTAGATCATAGCTAACCGCTTAGCTATGTATTGTCTATTACATAGTTGTGTATTTCCTGTTTTTCTTAGCTGCTTTCATTGTCCATGATCTTTCTTTATTAGTCGTATAGATATGATGATTTATGTTACGGCCCGCTCCGCACCAGCCTACATTTCCTCCGGAAGTGCGCTGTACACATGTCCCGACTAGCACGGAACGGTCGCCAAAAAAAGGGAAGAAGGGAATGAACTAATCAAGGAACCTGTAGAATATCTCACAGCGCATGGAATAAAATATAATAATAACATACTTGACATAAAACAGGTGAGACAGTGCATAAGCTGATAACTAAAATCAACATCCATCATCAGAGCAGCGGAAATTCAAATACAGCTTATTACAATTTTCCAAATTTACTGTCTCTAAACAAAAGAAAGCTAAAGTAGAAGATACACCACCAATGCCCAAGTAGTGATCTTCAACAATACAGGGAGAATACTATGTATATTACGTGGAAGCCTCCTGCTCGTCTTCCGGATCGTCTACCCGTGCATCACCAGCTAACCTGTCTCTAGTCTGCTCGTGTGAGCACCCAGAGTAATAAGAGGAGACATAAAACTCTGGGTCAGACATAAAGCCTGGTATGAGCGATAAGCATCTAAACAGAATGATAACAGGTATACTAAACCATACCTGAACCTGGATCTGCAACCAAAGAGTCAGTACCACATACCGTACAATACTCTAGGATGCCAACAACATATGGTGTAGAAATACGGGGGTGGGGTGTGCATGTCATAATGATAGCAAACAAATCATCCATGGCAACCATCCTTACATCTCTCACTCAGTGCGTAAAGCATACGATATCTACCACTTTGGAACACTAGACAAATTGAGGTAACGACGAATCCCGACTTGTAGAACCCTGCTATGACCAAGCTAAACATATGGAGTCATGACCAAACATTTCAATGACCCACTTCATTGGTTGTAGCCCTTGGTTCTACCGATGCCATAATGGCCCCGAATCCGTCTTCGTACCTCTTACCATAGTAGTCCAAAGCTATAGACATCGATAACCCCTTAACACGCGTCCCGCAGCAAAGCCCAATCATGAAGCGAACTCATCCTCACTAATTCGATCATGTCTATCTGTCATCGTATCATTCATATTTATTCATCCTCATCAGGTTCTGGAGACAATCATGCTGCTATATTCAGGTTTGCACTGCCGGCGGCCTCTTCTCCAGCTACTTCGGTTGATAGCAATGATACAGAGTCTAGCATGGAACTCATGTGATGTCTGATGATGCCTCTTTATTTCTCAGCATAGTACTTGTATAATTATGATGGTTAACAGTTTGATCTGAACGCTTTTGTAGTTGTACCCGCAATATTCTCTACGTGTGTTGTATGATGTATCTTAAACTTTGTGATGGTTGTATTTTGGACCACCAACTGGGTTTGTCAGTTGGATATAAACTATTATCTATTAATTAACCGGTTGTGTAGCCCCGCGCTACACATCCGTTTGCTCTAAAAAATGAAGTGAACTCATCGGTTCCCAACTAGATCCTGAGCTCTAACTTCCCACATTGGACTACCTTTTCATCTCGGTTTTCTGTCATCACCGGATCGGTTCGGATCCCCTTTTAGCCATCGGTTCGGTTCGGCCTTTAGCTCCCCATCATCAACGCAGTGCGGTTCATGGAGTTCGTCTGGTAGCGGTTCGGATCGCCCTCCTCCCAAACACACCGGTTCGGGTCGCACTTTCTACTCACGAATGGTTCGGATCATGGCCTTCATCTCGTGGCGGTTCGGATCGGTCGTGGTCACTCCTGGCGGATCGGGTCAGCCTTCGAATCCAATCGTTACCCATCGGTTCGGGTCGGAGTAGCTCATGCTCACGAGAGGCGGACCGGGTCGGGTGGTGTGAGCGGGTCGGTTCGGATAATGTGCTCCAACTTGTGATCCTTCATGGCCATCAATTCGCAAGCTTCCAGGTGGTCCGGATCGGTCTCCATCACCACAAGCGGTTCGGAGGGACGGTTTCACAATGGTTCGGTTCGGACCTCCCATCCGATCCGATCCGTTTCAGGTACTTTCCTGCACTGACTTTCCAGCGACTGTTTTGCGCCATACGACGGCGTCTTCGACCAATCTAACTATTTTAATCAATCACAATTCATGTCAAACTGTCATAGCAACATATAACATCAATTGCAAACACCATAACAACAATTTGATAGATTTAAAATGGATCAAACATAGCTAGAACCCCTCATTTTCCCTTAATCACTCTTAATCATGTTTAAGCATACAATTAGCAAAACACATCGAAATTATCTCAAATTTCTAACAGAGCCTTAAAACATTATTTTAGAATTTTAAGAATTTTTCCAGAATTTATTTACGTATAAATTCGCTAATCTTCACTAATTACCCTTAGTTACCGTAATTAGTGCAAAAACTATGCAAATCACTCACCTTGGACACAAACAAAATTCTCAGAACTGAAACTCCTCTGATTTGGGGCGAATACTGATGTCCAACAGCAGCTTTAACCTTGCTTTGGTGCTTTTTCTCCTTAATTTGATGTTGCTAAGCCTAATCTTCAATTAGAAAGTGATTTGGGGTGTTTTAGATGTAGGAAGCCATTGTTAGAGTGTCTAAGGATGAAAGTGGCGGCTGGAAAATGTCTAAAGAAATGTTTTCTAACCCTAATCAGCCCCTATATACCCCTAAACCCGAAATTCCCCTTGAGCCTAGCTGCTAATCACCCGGTTAAGCCCAATTAAGCTGTTTTTCACCATCTGAAACTTGTTTCAGCCATATCTCCCAAACGGTAAGTCCGTTTGGCTAATGTGACCACTCTACGGAAAGAGAAACCATCATCCGGAGCCAATGGAAGTGGTTTCAGGTCAAAATTCCTTTCCAGTCAAAAGTTATGGCCAAAACAGTGCCAACTAGGGGTAAAATGGTCATTTAAAAATCGGGAAAAATCATGAACATGGGAAATGACCCCAATAGTCGTCCCCCAAAGTTACATGACCATACGACTTCGTATGTGAAAGAAATAAATATTCTACGATCCTATGATGCGTAGAATGCGGGTCGTTACATTCTCCCCCCCCCCCCCCCCCTTAAGAAATTTCGTCCCCGAAATTCCTTAACCCAAAACATACAAAGGATCCCGCATGCAACAAACACATACAACAATCAATTCATGCAAAACAAGCAAACAATTCTATCCTAGCATGCGGAAAACTAAATCGAAGTCAAAATCTTACCAGACAAAGAATTCTGGATACTTCTTCCTTATGTCCTCCTCTGTTTCCCAAGTACAATCATTCTCGTCCTCGCTCCACTGTACCTTAACTAGCTTCACCGCCTTCCTTCGAAGTTGCTTCAAGTCGTGCGCGACAATACGGGCCGGCTTACGGTTCTCAACCACCTCGGGTTCTACTTCGAAGTCCTCTAACTGATCAGGTGAAATAGTCATATCTGAGTCGTGAACGAACTTCCTTAGTTGGGAAACATGAAATACGTCGTGAACTCCCGCCATCTTCTCCGTTAAGTCAATTCTGTATGCCAAATTCCCGACTAGTTCAAGAACAGGGAATGGGCCAACAAATCTTGGTGCTAACTTGCCCCTCCTGCCAAATCGTATTACGCTCTTCAACGGAGAAATCTTGATAAACACCAAGTCGCCAACGGAGAATTTTACGTCTCTTCTCCTCTTATCAGCATAACTCTTCTGCCTATCTTGGGCAGCCTTCATTTGTTGTTGAATGATCTTGATCTTATCTGAAGTTTCCCTCACCACATCTGGTCCAAGCATAAACTTCTCGCCAGTCTCTATCCAACATGATGGTGAGTTACACGGTCTTCCGTACAAAGCTTCAAACGGAGCCATACTGATACTGGATTGGTAGCTATTATTATATGCAAACTCTACTAGATGCAAATGGTCATCCCATGATCCACCAAAATCCAATATACATGCTCTCAAGAGATCCTCCAAAATACGATTCACCCTCTCCGTCTGACCGTCGGTCTGAGGATGATATGCGGTACTGAGATGTAACTCTGACCCTAAATCCTCTTGTAAGCTCTTCCAAAACCCACTAGTGAACAACGGGTCTCGGTCGCTCACAATTCTTTTAGGTACTCCATGAAATCTCACTACCCACTTCATATACAATTCTGCTAACTTAGCTGCCGTTCTGGTCGATTTGACTGGTATAAACCTTGCACTTTTAGTCAGTCGATCTACAATTACCCAAATGCTGTCATATCCCGATCTAGTCCTTGGTAAACCATCGATGAAATCCATCGAGACTTGCTCCCATTTCCATTCGGGAATTTCTAATGGTTGCAACAACCCACTAGGCTTCTTTTGTTCGGCTTTAACTAGCTGGCAATTCATGCATTTGGATATAAACTTCCCAACGTCCCTTTTCATCCCTTCCCAGTAGTAAGTCTGTCTCATGTCTCGATACATCTTATTACCACCGGGATGTATAGTCAGTTTTGAGTGATGGCATTCTCTAAGCACTTCATCCCTCAATCCATTGACATTGGGTACAACAAGCTTTCCATTCTTTCTAAGCCATCCATCTCGATCAAGCCCACACTTGTTCATCTCCTCATCGACACACATCTCTAACTTGGAGATGATTTCCAATAGGTTAGGATCGTCCCTCTGACTAGAGCCGATCCGCTCAATCAAAGTGGGTCTGATCGTCAAACTTGCTAACATTTCTGGATCCAATTCGCACTTTGGTCTGAAATCAAACCCCGCGATAAACTCCAGTTGCTTCCATTCAAGGAACATAGCCCCTAAGCTGGCATGTCTCCTACTCAATGCATCAGCCACCGCATTGCCCTTTCCCGGTGTGTATGCGATGTCAAAATCATAGGAAGCTAAGAACTCTAGCCATCTCTGCTGACGAAGATTCTGATCTTTCTGAGAGAAGAGATATTTTAACGACTTATGATCTGTAAACAACTCAAATCTTTCTCCCAAGAGATAGTGTCTCCACATCTTTAACGCGAACACGATCGCTGCCAATTCTAAATCATGGGTAGGGTATCTTCTCTCGTGCGGCTTCAATTGCCGACTTGCGTAAGCTACAACCCTACCGCCTTGCATCAATACAGCACCCAGTCCGGTACCACAGGCATCCGTGTATACTGTCATCTCTTCATCCCCCTTAGGAATGACTAACACTGGTGCGCTTGTCAACTTGTCCTTAAGACTCTTGAATGCATTCTCGCGCCTTTCATCCCAAACAAAAGCTTGATTCTTCTTGGTCAACTGGGTCAATTGTGCAGCTAACTTGGAGAAACCTCGGATAAACTTACGATAATATCCAGCTAACCCCAAGAAACTTCTTACATCTGTTGCATTCTTGGGCGTAGGCCAATCCTGTACCGTAGCCACCTTTGCCGGGTCCACGGCAATACCATTCTCTGATACAACATGGCCCAAGAACCTCACTTCCCTCTTCCAGAAGTGACATTTAGAAAACTTTGCTTTCAATTGGTGTTTTCTCAACACCTCCATCGCTACTCTTAAATGTTCCTTGTGTTCTTCCTCTGTCCTCGAATAGACCAAAATATCATCAACGAATACAAGGATAGACTTATTCAACTGATCTCTGAATACCCTATTCATAAGATCCACAAAATATGCTGGGGCATTGGTCAGCCCGAATGGCATGACCAACCACTCATAAAATCCAGACGGCGTCCGAAATGCCGTTTTAGCTATACTCTCAGCTTCTACTCTAAGATGATGAAAACCTGTCGCGAGATCCAACTGAGAAAATATTCTCGCGCCACTCAACTAATCGAACAAATCATCTATCCGCGGTAGAGGATACTTATTCTTCCTCGTCACTTTATTCAACTCGCGGTAGTCTACACACAAACGAAGGGAACCATCCGCCTTGGTAGCAAACACAACTGGTGCTCCCCATTCAGAAACACTCCTTCTGATAAATCCCTTCTTCAAAAGATCGCTGACTTGCACCTCGAGCTCTCGCTACTCTCTTGGTGCCATACGACGAAGTGGCATCACTATAGGCCTAGCATCCTTTACCAAATCAATACGAAACTCAATCTCTCGGTGTGGTGGAAGTCCGGTCACTTCTTCGAAAACATCCGGATACTGGCCAACCACGGGCAAACCTGACAACTCACTATGCGGAATGTCGAGGGAGTTTAGAAAACTAGCCAATACCCCCTTACTGGGTAGACCACCAAACACTATCCTCCGCCCATCATCCGCTCTAGCTGTCACCAACAAGCCCTCACAGTCTACCACCACCCCGTATCTTTGGAGCCAATCTACTCCCAAAATAATGCCAAACCCAGTAAAGCCCAAAACAAAGCAATCGCAAACAAACATGCATCCATGACTCGATAAGACCACATTACGACAAATCATGCTAAGGCTAGTTGAACCACCAATCGGGTTCGTCACTACTAAAGGTCTATCGACAATCTCGGGCTCCAATCCCAACCTATCTACCAGGTCACTAGATATGAAAGAACTGGAAGCTCCGGTATCAAACAAAACTCTAACAGGAACATCGTAAACAGAAAGCATACCTTGAATGACGACATTCTTTCCCTTCTCCGCCGCTGTTGGGGCATTTGACGAAGAAGGAATAGCATTAAGAGCGTAGGCTTTCACCATTTGCTTTTCCTTAGGGGGCTGTGGACACTTGTCCTTGTGATGTCCCATTTGGCCACAGTTGAAGCACTTCCTATCCGCTGGCTTGGCCCGACAATTACTAGCATAATGGCCCTTCTTACCACAGCTGAAGCACTCAACATCTTGCTTATTCTTTTTCTTCTGGCCATCCTTAGCTTGGTTCTGCTTTCTCTTATTCTGGGAACCACCCTTGCCTCCACCACTTGCTTGTGGCTTTGGCTCATCTGCAGGTGCAACCTCAGTCTTCGGCTAGAGACTCTCTGATCTTAATGCTTTTCCCACAATCGACTCAAACGTCTCATCGATGTGGTTAATAAGCCTTTCCCCTAAGTACTGATCTAACCCAGTTATGAATTTCTCATTCTTTTTCTCGGCAGTATCAATAAGAGATAACCCGTACTTTGACAAAGTGTCGAATTCAGCAATGTACTCCGAGATAGCTCTGCCATTCTGCTTGAGCTCCAAAAATTTCTTAAATAGCATTGACTTCTGAGCAGCTGGAATGAACTTCTCACTAAAGCGAGCCTTAAACTGCTCCCACGTGATTTGATCTTCGGGAGTAGCTGCCTTTATAGCATTCCACCAATTCATTGCCCGCCCTTGCAGCTGACGGGACGCTAGCTTTCTCTTCATCGCATCCTCGATACCCAAATCCTCGAAGATGCGTTCGCAACTATCCAACCAATCTTGAACATCCGTAGTTGACTCCGTTCCGTGGAACGGCTTCCCACCAAGGCTAGTATAGTCCTTATTCGGCTTGGCGAAGTCGACTCTTGGTGCCTGCACTATTGGACCACCACCATTTCCACCATTGGGAACTGCCCTCTGTACATCTCTAAGCATCTCTCTCATGAGGTCAGTAAACATCGTCCTCATGTCAGCAGCATTCCCATTATTGGCTCCCCTACCAGCACCTCTGGTATATCGGCTCATCGTCAATCTGAAAAAGGAAACGATTAACGACTCCATAGTGGTGCTAGTGCAGTACGACTTCATCCTTATACTAGTAATAGTATATATATATAGCTTTTAAAAACCAAAGTAATCAAAAATACGCTCTCTCGTATACGTATATTATCTCTCCCTGATAACCTCCCTAGGTTAACTACGCAACCTAGAGCTCTGATACCAAGTGTGACGGCCCGCTCCGCACCAGCCTATATTTCCTTCGGAAGTGTGCTGTACACATGTCCCGACTAGCACGGAACGGTCGCCAAAGAAAGGGAAGAAGGGAATGAACTAATCAAGGAACCTGTAGAATGTCTCACAGCGCATGGAATAAAATATAATAATAACATACTTGACATAAAACAGGTGAGAAAGTGCATAAGCTGATAACTAAAATCAACATCCATCATCAGAGCAGCGGAAATTCAAATACAGCTTATTACAATTTTCCAAATTTACTGTCTCTAAACAAAAGAAAGCTAAAGTAGAAGATACACCACCAATGCCCAAGTAGTGATCTTCAACAATACAGGGAGAATACTATGTATATTACGTGGAAGCCTCCTGCTCGTCTTCCGGATCGTCTACCCGTGCATCACCAGCTAACCTGTCTCTAGTCTGCTCGTGTGAGCACCCAGAGTAATAAGAGGAGACATAAAACTCTGGGTCAGACATAAAGCCTGGTATGAGCGATAAGCATCTAAACAGAATGATAACAGGTATACTAAACCATACCTGAACCTGGACCTGCAACCAAAGAGTCAGTACCACATACCGTACAATACTCTAGGATGCCAACAACATATGGTGTAGAAATACAGGGGTGGGATGTGCATGTCATAATGATAGCAAACAAATCATCCATGGCAACCATCCTCACATCTCTCACTCAGTGCGTAAAGCATACGATATCTACCACTTTGGAACACTAGACAAATTGAGGTAACGACGAATCCCGACTTGTAGAACCCTGCTATGACCAAGCTAAACATATGGAGTCATGACCAAACATTTCAATGACCCACTTCATTGGTTGTAGCCCTTGGTTCTACCGATGCCATAATGGCCCTGAATCCGTCTTCGTACCTCCTACCATAGTAGTCCAAAGCTATAGACATCGATAACCCCTTAACACGCGTCCCGCAGCAAAGCCCAATCATGAAGCGAACTCATCGGTTCCCAACTAGATCCTGAGCTCTAACTTCCCACAATGGACTACCTTTGCATCTCAGTTTTCTGTCATCACCGGATCGGTTCGGATCCCCTCTTAGCCATCGGTTCGGTTCGGCCTTTAGCTCCCCACCATCAACGCAGTGCGGTTCGTGGAGTTCATCTGGTAGCGGTTCGGATCGCCCTCCTCCCAAACACACCGGTTCGGGTCGCACTTTCTACTCACGAATGGTTCGGATCGTGGCCTTCATCTCGTGGCGGTTCGGATCGGTCGTGGTCACTCCTGGCGGATCGGGTCAGCCTTCGAATCCAATCGTTACCCATCGGTTCGGGTCGGAGTAGCTCATGCTCACGAGAGGCGGACCGGGTCGGGTGGTGTGAGCGGGTCGGTTCGGATAATGTGCTCCAACTTGTGATCCTTCATGGCCATCAATTCGCAAGCTTCCAGGTGGTCCGGATCGGTCTCCATCACCACAAGCGGTTCGGAGGGACGGTTTCACAATGGTTCGGTTCGGACCTCCCATCCGATCCGATCCGTTTCAGGTACTTTCCTGCACTGACTTTCCAGCGACTGTTTTGCGCCATACGACGGCGTCTTCGACCAATCTAACTATTTTAATCAATCACAATTCATGTCAAACTGTCATAGCAACATATAACATCAATTGCAAACACCATAACAACAATTTGATAGATTTAAAATGGATCAAACATAGCTAGAACCCCTCATTTTCCCTTAATCACTCTTAATCATGTTTAAGCATACAATTAGCAAAACACATCGAAATTATCTCAAATTTCTAACAGAGCCTTAAAACATTATTTTAGAATTTTAAGAATTTTTCCAGAATTTATTTACGTATAAATTAGCTAATCTTCACTAGTTACCCTTAGTTACCGTAATTAGTGCAAAAACTATGCAAATCACTCACCTTGGCCACAAACAAAATTCTCAGAACTGAAACTCCTCTGATTTGGGGCGAATACTGATGTCCAACAGCAGCTTTAACCTTGCTTTGGTGCTTTTTCTCCTTAATTTGATGTTGCTAAGCCTAGTCTTCAATTAGAAAGTGATTTGGGGTGTTTTAGATGTAGGAAGCCATTGTTAGAGTGTCTAAGGATGAAAGTGGCGGCTGGAAAATGTCTAAAGAAATGTTTTCTAACCCTAGTCAGCCCCTATATACCCCTAAACCCGAAATTCACCTTGAGCCTAGCTGCTAATCACCCGGTTAAGCCCAATTAAGCTGTTTTTCACCATCTGAAACTTGTTTCAGCCATATCTCCCAAACGGTAAGTCCGTTTGGCTAATGTGACCACTCTACAGAAAGAGAAAACATCATCCGGAGCCAATGGAAGTGGTTTCAGGACAAAATTCCTTTCCAGTCAAAAGTTATGGCCAAAACAGTGCCAACTAGGGGTAAAATGGTCATTTAAAAATCGGGAAAAATCATGAACATGGGAAATGACCCCAATAGTCGTCCTCCAAAGTTACATGACCATACAACTTCGTATGTGAAAGAAATAAATATTCTACGATCCTATGATGCGTAGAATGCGGGTCGTTACAATTTAAATATATACATATCTGTTTTATTTCATTTACAGGCTAGACTAGATGTATCAATACATCTATATGTCTTAGCTATTTACTTTAGCTGTACATTGCATGTGCAGATTTTCATGCTTTAACCATTTTTTTCTTTTCCTTTTTATACTATTCATTTCTGTCATGAAATACCCTTTTTAATGGGTTTCCTTCTTGTTCTTGCAGATCAAAATGATGGGGCAATACATTTTTACTTGTTCTCGAGCTGTGCAGAAATGGATCTCCAAATGTTGATTTTCTTACTTTATGTTTTGAATGTATGCAAAAATAATAATAATGTGAATATACATTTTGTTTTCCTTTGTATTTGTGTGTATATAATACATGTTAAAGAGTGCACAATATGTCCAGTTATTGTTATTATTATTCATATATAATCTCATGTACTGTTTTCTGGTTCAGATTGAACTTGTACTGTGCAAGAATTTGAACCTGTTTTAGTTGTTGATGTACATGTTTACGTTGCGGATTTAGTTTGTAATTTTAATTGGCAAAGTGTTTTAAACAACTAAATGTACTCAAAGCAACTCATATAATATATGTCACGATCTACTACTAAAACTTTGATCGGACAAATCTAACGAGTGTCTAATTAGTTATAGGCTCCTATCCTAAATTACAGGCCACGCAAAACGTTACTAACAAATTTTCAAGATGTATATAATTAAAAATTTAAACTAAACCTTTATATTATCTAATTACTAATTACCGTTGTATTATGATTCCAAACAAAGTATAAATATCAGCGCTGTTTTGGATCTTTGATATAACACAAACATAAATTATTTAACCTGTTAATAAATGGACCGCCAAAAATCAAATACCAGGTTATGGTAAAACCTCATCCATCATATAAACTAATATTAACTAATAAATCGTTATAATCTAAAAACGATTTCACAGCGACTATTTGAAAATTTGAACTGGATGTAACTTGAAATCTATAAGCTGAAATCTCGATTTTTCTCTTTCATTAGAAAAATATAATCGAGACGGTCTAAACGTGTCTCTTTTCATAGAAATCCGACTTATATCAGATCCTGTATAATCAATCAAAGTTCAAATTGAAAATTACGAATTACCGCGACGATTTGAGCTCGTTTTAATTAATATATAAATATATATATATTCAAACTCTATTTAAATAAATAAATTCGATTAAAAATCCATTATATTTCAAATATAATATATAAGCAAATTTGAATATTCTAATTTAAATGGCCGAAAAATCCGGGATGTTACATTCTTCCCTCCTTAGAATAATTTCGTCCTCGAAATTGCAAGGTAAGAAGAATATTCCAAGTCAGATTATTTTTAAAATTATTACTGTTGAATTAAAAAAAAAATCTAAAATTCTGCCAGCACTCCCTCTTCATGGCTCGATTGGTACGACTACCACTGCCACTCTAGGCCTCAACTCCTTTGAAAAGAAAATTCAAAATTCGAATGGCAATCCACTTTATTTGAATCTCAACCTATTTATCCATTAAATTTTTAAATCCCAATTTATTTAATTCATTTTCAAATTGATTTTACTTAACCAGGTTCAGTTTCACTTTCATATCTGATCCAGCTGACGAATTGATTTTCTAATCAGTTCAACTTTATTTCACATTCCAAATTTGATTTCAAATCAAATCGATCAGAAAAAACAAACATCCCACATTATAATATAGAAAATTATTTCCCTTTTTCTATATAAAAATATACATTGGGCAAAATTATTTCGTTTACCCCCTTTATAAAACAATATTGTATCCATTCACTAGTTCAATGATTCTCAACACTTGAACCAGTCAAATAACACAATACAAAACATCTTTATATAAAATTTTAGAAATACGCTCTCATATATATACATTCAAACTCAATCTAGGGTGTTACTAACCCCATCTCTATTGAGTTACGCCACAGAGCCAAGGTTACTACTCAACCAATAGCTCTGATACCACTGTAACGACCCAGCGGTTTCGGCCTCAAAAATCGACATAAATACCTTTACCGTAACTCATGTTGATCCTCTAACCACCGAAAACACCGGATAGTTATTAGAAAGAATATTGAGGGTGAGATAAGAAAAAAGAAATATTAGAATAGAAGAAGAAGAAGAAGAAGAACCAACTCAGAGTCTCACATCGCAGCGGAACAAAATATAATACAGAAATAATCTTTATTGAGAGCTTTTGAAAATACTTACAATATCAGAGTACAACACACAGCTGGACAGTTTTGATAATCTGTCCTCATATATATAATCACACAGTGGAATATCATTCGTATGAACATCTTCAGCTCGTCTCTGGACTTCTCAGTACCAGATAACCTGAACCTGTACACCTCGGTCTAACCCGAGCATTTACAAAACACCAGGTAAGTCTAGTGGACCAGAGTGAGAAAAACTCACACAGCATTAGGGTATCACACAACTTGATTTTAAAGTTAAAATCCATTCGAAAGAAAAGGATAATCGTAAGACCGAATCCACACATAAACACGGATGGTTTTTACCTTACGATAACCCAAACCAGTTTTCGAAATCAATATCTTGATCTGATATTATGATAATGTCTAGATACAAATAATTAACAAATCTAGAGGAACGCTTGCATCTCACGCTCCCCGTATAAAGTATTCAATCGAAAACCGTGGGCGCTTGTTGGATGTTGGATTTCCAACTTGACAAGGTATGGGACCACCTTCCGCACGTGTATCTCTAGAGGCGAATACACAGGGTTCAACAAGAACGTCTTGCAACCCGGCCCTCACATGACCGACCACTCATTTCGCTTGAGCGTATCAAATGTATATCACCAACGGTTGGACTCAAACCACCGTTCCCGAATGGGCAGAATCGATGGATTAAGAAACAAAAGGAATTTCTCTAGATAGGTGACTATACACCCTAATGAGAGCGACCCACATAGCCATGCTGCCTGCCCGATTTTTGTCATTTCCCGGTTGATGAGGCTTGAGGTCAGAACACAACTGGTCATCATACACTTTGAATGCCACATCGTCAGATCCGTCAGATCACACTGATTAACGTCCACAAAAATACTCTAGTTTATTTGGCTAGAGAGTAACCATTTCTCCGCCATCAACTATGGTACGTTTGGAGAAATCAACGCATGTAATTCCTTTGGAAATACTCTGTCAGACATCCGTCCATACAAGTCATCCAGGAACAGGATGAACCGAAGGTACCCTCCTACTGTATCCAATATAGGAATCACCCCATGGATCAGTAGCGATCGTCCTTGCCATTCCACAGTTTCAACCACGACAGAACCCCAATATATCTCCGGGTCGAATCAGAGATTGTAAGTGGTTCTTCCGCTTCATGAAGATCTATGGTCTTCACATGCTCCACCTCGATCGTCGCTCGATCTCTTTTATATATTCGTATTTGTTGATTGGAATGGTTTTCGAATATACATTCGATCCCTGTCTTTCCATACCGACAATCGTAAGGGTCAGACTTGATAGTCGGTTATTTAACTATCAAGTAAACATCCATAAAATCACAAAAATAGACTCACTGGATTTGTACTCAGCATCACTTGATTTTTAAAATTATCACCCAATCTTAAATTAGGGAAATATCATCTCATATCATTTCCGTTACTTTGGAAATCTTATCATACACTCTCGCCATTACCAGCTAGTATCATCCTTGAATAGTCCCGAAGTCGTTCAAGTTGGGGTATTTTAATTACCTCTCAGACCTTGATCAACCACGTTCTTATCCTTAGATAAATACGAGTTGTAATTCAAAACCCAATATTATTACATAAATTTCTATTTCCAACTTCGTTGCTAAGTTCTAATCAAAACCGTTTTTACCAATTTCCTTTTCTCTCGGGAAACCCCCTTTTCAAATCCATTGATTTAACTTAATACTATTATTAAGAAATTTCAATTTAAAAAAAACATTTAAACTAATATCCATTTATAAACCTTGTTTATTAATTTAATATAAACCCTTGCACTCCTTAACTCAAATGTTAAGTAAAACTTTCCATTTGAGTTATATATTCGTTTAGACCTCTTACTTGCTTCATTTCAAAACTCAAGCTCAAATGCTAAAACTCATCACTAGCCTCCTTCCAACGCTCGACCATTCCATTCCAAACTTGGTTATTTAAAGGTATTTCATTAGTGATTACTCTAGCAACACGTTCATTTCATCATTAATTATTTCAAATCAATTAACTAATAATAAATTCCCTTTTTAAAACCTTACTGGGATTAACCACTTATTCATTTACTTATTTTACTAATTTAAAATCTAACCAGGTTTAAATGGTCGACACAATATGTGGTTACTCTTTTAACCAACTCTATTTAATTCCTTCATTTTAAATTAATTAAAATATAATTAATTTAAATAACTTTATTCAATCGCTCACGATTAATCAAACACTCAACTGCTAGGTTAATCCCTGCTTTTTGTTTATAACTCTTATGGACATGAGAATCCATTTTTATAAACAAATCTCATAATTTATTATAAACCTTAAATAAATAAATAATTACTATTTATTTCTCTTTTAAATAACTTTTACTCAAAGTAATATTTTTGAAATCCTATTTTTAGCTATAAAAATATAATTGTAACTTTAATATCGTCGATTCACCATCGAAAAATCCATATCTTAAAAATCGATTGATTTCTAGACCATGTGATGCCAATTACCAATCCATACCATCCATCAGCATTAATGTTGAAATATATTTCAACAGTCAAAAATAACCAATCATCTCCTTTTTATTTGACTGATAATTCTATATCGATCATCAATCAATCAACAACCAATTCAACAATTCAAACAATTTCAAACACGTTTATAAACGTGACCAATCAAGGGAATTTACTTTATTTGGGTCAAATCATAACGATTGGTGTTTTACTAAAATTAAACGACCGTTTAATTTCAGAAAATAAATCAACGAAAAATATATATATCACTAGCAAACAGTAAATCACTAGCAACCAGAACACGCAAATTAAAAACCCAATTTATATAAAATATAAATGGGAAGAGATGAGTGAGTTTAACTCACCTTGTTTAGAATCCGTCGATAAATTTTCTGTTTTAGTCAAATTAAACTGGCTTTTAATTCGACTAGAAATTCCAGTTACTTCAGACCCCGACCAGAACTGCTCCATCTCGAAGTACTCGTCTCCACGGTCCCAACACAACTAACGGTGCATAAATCCGATACTGTATGTGTGAGAAATCGTATAACGAAGGTTATAAATTAATTAAATTATTCAAACATAAATTTTCTTTGAATTTAAAATTGGGCTTCACCTTAAAATCACCTGGCCCAAACATCTCAAACCTGACCCGCCTCAGCATAAAACCCTCACCATCGTTCTTTATCTTCATTTCACACAGCCGCCACAAATTAATCCCCAAAACCGAAATAGAAAAACCCTAATCCCCTTTGTCTTCCTCCCACCGTAAATCATGGCGTCGCAACCTCTCTCCGTCCTGAGATCCACCTTCAAGCCTCTTCCAATGATTGGCCAGCACCCACAACACCCCTCAGTGCTTCATGGATCGAACTGCAATCCAACTCGAAACCCTTTGTTTCGTTGGACCAAGCCCTAAGCCACCAGAATTCAAGCGGCCTCCATCGCTATTTATGTTAAGTTTTCTTACTTGATTTTCCTTTACCGTATTTATTTTTTTATTTGATTTTCTGGTTTATTTGTGTTGTTCGAATGGTCCTGGGATGAATGAAATACTGTTGTATTTATAGTTGCGGTTCACTCTTAGATAAGATTACTGTCTATCAATCGGCCATGAATTGTTATTTCTATCACTACTCAAATCGTATAGATTTTGGTTCAGATTCATTGGAATTTCATATCAGTTGAAATGGATTTTGATTGAACTGATCAATGACAGTGAACGGTGCATTGAAAATTTCAAAGATTTGTGCTGTTTTGTGGTAGATATTGTGTACGGCCTGATATGAATTCGATTTTGAAAATATACATATTACTGTGTTAAATTAGGCTAGGCTCATGGCTATGAATTTTCTATTCGAACTCAGAGATTTTGAACTGAAACATTGATTTTATTTTCATTTTATATACATGTAAACAGTAAATCTTACATCAGAGAATTACTGTACATACATGTGACTTACTGTTTGATAAAGATTTGGTATACATCTGTTCTTCTTAGTTGTACATGTACTGTTTTCAGTTCGGCTATGGTATTGACCTATCTTGTTGGCTGTTCATCCCCTTTTCTTTGCTGTTTCTGTATTGTTTCTAGCTGTTTTAGATCATAGCTAACCGCTTAGCTATGTATTGTCTATTACATAGCTGTGTATTTCCTGTTTTTCTTAGTTGTTTTCATTGTCCATGATCTTTCTTTATTAGCCGTATAGATATGATGATTTAAATATATACATATCTGTTTTATTTCATTTACAGGCCAGATTAGATGTATCAATACATCTATATGTCTTAGCTATTTACTTTAGCTGTACATTGCATGTGCAGATTTTCATGCTTTAACCATTTTTTCTTTTCCTTTTTATACTATTCATTTCTGTCATGAAATACCCTTTTTAATGGATTTCCTTCTTGTTCTTGCAGATCAAACTGATGGGGCAATACGGGTTTACTTGTTCTCGAGCCGTGCAGAAATGGATCTCCAAATGTTGATTTTCTTACTTTATGTTTTGAATGTATGCAAAAATAATAAAAATGTGAATATACATTTTTTTTTCTTTGTATTTGTGTGTATATAATACATGTTAAAGAGTGCACAATATGTCCAGTTATTGTTATTATTATTCATATATAATCTCATGTACTGTTTTCTGGTTCAGATTGAACTTGTACTGTGCAAGAATTTGAACCTGTTTTAGCTGTTGATGTACATGTTTACGTTACGGATTTAGTTTGTAATTTTAATTGGCAAAGTGTTTTAAACAACTAAATGTACTCAAAGCAACTCATATAATATATGTCACGGTCTACTACTAAAACTTTGATCGGACAAATCTAACGAGTGTCTAATTAGTTATAGGCTCCTATCCTAAACTACAGGCCATGCCAAACATTACTAACAAATTTTCAAGATGTATATAATTAAAAATTTAAACTAAACCTTTATATTATCTAATAACTAATTACCGTTGTATTATGATTCCAAACAAAGTATAAATATCAACGCTGTTTTGGATCTTCGATATAACACAAACATAAATTATTTAACCTGTTAATAAATGGACCGCCAAAAATTAAATACCAGGTTATGGTAAAACCTCATCCATCATATAAACTAATATTAACTAATAAATTGTTATAATCTAAAAACGATTTCACAGCACTATTTGAAAATTTGAATTGGACGTAACTTGAAATCTATAAGCTGAAATCTCGATTTTTCTCTTTCATTAGAAAAATATAATCGAGACGGTCTAAACGTGTCTCGTTTCATAGAAATCTGACTTATATCGGATCCCTTATATTCAATCAAAGTTCAAATCGAAAATTTCGAATTACTGCGACGATTTGAGCTCATTTTAATTAATATAAATATATATATATATATATTCGAACTCTATTTAAATAAATAAATTCGATTAAAAATCCATTATATTTCAAATATAATATATAAGCAAATATAAATATTCTAATTTAAATGGCCGAAAAATCCGGGATGTTACAGGGAGGGGCGGTGCGCGTTCGATCAGAGCGAGGGAGAGAGAAAAGCGCTGAAGCAGGAGCGGTGGTCGGAGATGAAGGGGTGGCGGTGGCTTGCCGCCGGAGGCGCGTCAGACGGCGCGGTGGCGGCTCGATCGGAGGAGCGACGGCTCCTCCCTCTTCTTGCTTTTTTTTTCTGAAAATGAAATGATCGGGGAAAGAGAAGGAAGAAAGGGGGGTTAAGTGAAAATTATATTATTTAATTTATTTTAATTTTAAAAAGTATCTTTTTCATACGAACTTGAAACGAGGCCCACCGCCTGTCGTCAATAGCTAATTACCCCCATTCCGAACACAATGGGATATGTATCGTAAGCTGATTCGATCGTTTCGATCATTTTTCGTCAAAATCAACATATAACTCTATATATTGAATTTGAACGCGCATTTCAATTTACTGGGGTCGCATAGTAACTCAAAAAATTCCAGAAAAATATTTTCTAGCTTCGTATTGACGATACGGTCCTAACAAAACTAATTTCATCGAATTCTGAGACCATTTGAAAAATGGCCATTTTCCAGTCGATTAAAATCAACTAAAACTGATCTAACGCGTTTTCCTTTGCCATGCTCACATATTAATTCGAAAAATTATGAAATTTGAAACCTAACAATAATTTGACACCACGGATCCGATAAAAGTGGTTTCGTCGAAATCCGAGGTCGTTTGCAAAATGGCCATTTTTAAGGGCTGAAATTCCATAGCGACTATTTTGAAATTTCAACTGGACATATCTTTTGATTCCCGCTATGAAATTTTGATTTTTCGGATTCTTTGTAAAGATATTCTAAGTAATATTTTAATATTTTTGGTTTCGCTAAAATCTGGTTTATTTTGCACCCGGTACATTCATCTGAATTTTGAAATCGAATTATCGAACTACCGCGCCATTTTCAATTCCTTTTATAATTTAAAATAAATATTTCTATTCAAAATAAATTTCTCGTCGTTTTTATTTAAAATAATCTATTTTAAATATTCAAATTCACTAAAATTGCCAAAATAAAAATTTTAAATTGGCTCGGATTTCCGGGTTATTACAATCTCCCCCACTTAAAACTTTTCGTCCCCGAAAAGGAACGAAGCCGAAAGTTGTTTAAATAATCAACTCAACTTCCATTATTTTCACTACGGCTTAAGTTCTTCAACTTTTCAGTTTCTAAGATCTTTTCAAATTTTTCAAAAATTTGGCTAACACCCTAAATTTTCGAAAAATTTCGCCATAACCTCCCTTGCACCGGGGACTTCTGGATATTTCATATAGCCTCCCATGGCCTTCTTCAATCCAAAAGAAAAAGAAAAAGCCAAGCGGCTAGCCAATCGGCTCATAAAATCATCCAAAACCCAAGAAATACAATAAACATGTACCTATTTGTCGGGCAAACAATTTTATTCCTGTTCTCTAGCCTCCTTGCTATGACCTGTTCAATGGATACACATGTATATGTATGCAAATGCGACTAATTTTCAATACAACTCACTATTTGATTCAATTTGGTTAAAGGTTCAACATTTTAATTAATCAACCAATAATCAAACAACAAAAGCAGCAATCAATTAGTGAATTATCATTTCAAATTCATAACTTTGATATATAGTCTAAAAATCAGATTTTTGATGTAAAATCACAACAATAAGCCCTATCTAATTTTGGTTCTCACACCAGTCTGATGGAAATATATAGATACCTCACTTTCATCACTCGAACATAAATTCTAATGATGGAGCTCCATCATCAAAATCATCTCAAGGTGATTAGAGTGTAATTCTATATCTACCCAGTATATTAAAATTTAAAATACACATGGATCAGACGTATACGCAAAATCTTTATATACTGGACTGTCCAGATCCAATACAAAATAAATAATCAAATACGAATAATTGATTTAAATTTCAAAATAAGATTTGTTTTCATTTTCAAAAATATACTCTTCACACTCGTTCTAGAATACTACTGATCCTATCTCTAACGAGTCATTCCCATTGGATATTACTAATCCAATATCTGATGAATTCTTTCGTATGGTTCTAATGTGTCTTGTTCTCTGAGCTTTGTAAACCAAAGCTCGGATACCAAAATTAAATAAATATAAACAAATCGAAAGATTTGTTTATATACACACATTTGACTGATATTGATTGGGATGATAAATTTTACACATCGCCTAACTACACAAATAAAATCTGCGTTTGATTGTTTGAAACCCCACACGGGTATTGGGATGATATTTGACGTACACTAATCCCAATTGTTTAGCTGTATATCGATCGATTGGTCAACAGACTGTGTAAGCGTTAATTATTTATATTTAATGCTTATGCAGTTGTGTGGTGCACTCTGGATGATGGTTGATTATTTATCGTTGTTATTTTATACATGTGTTGTAGAAAATCCATATAATTAACACTATATGGTAATTGATTGGGCCTCATTCCAGTTTTGAAAAAGAAATATTTGAAAAGAAATATTTGAAAAGAAATATTTGAAATCGAATATTTGAAAATAGAAATATTTGAAGCCGTGTTGATTAGATTTACATCATTTTGACGTGAACGATATTTATATCGATTTTATTCATTTTATAATGAACATCGAAAATGAATTCAAAATATGATATTTTGAAATGATTTGAAATTCGAATTAAAATTGAATAGAATTGAGTTCGAATTAAAATTGAATAGAATTGAATTCGAATTAAAATTGAATAGAATTGAATTCGAATTGAAATCAATTTGAAATGAATTCGAATTGAATTGAAATTGAATAGAATTGAAATTCGAATTAAATTGAAAAGAATTGAAATTCGAATTAAATTGAAGAGAATCGGAATTCAAATTAGATTGAAATAGAATTGAAATCGTTTTGAATTGAATGTAAAACATATTGAAATTGAACTGAAATTGATTTAAATTAAAACCGATTTGAATTGAAATGGATTTGAATTGAAATCGAGTTGAAATGAATTTAAAACGAATTTATATTGGAAAGATTAAATTTTGTTTTGAATTTGAAAATGAGGTTGAAATCGTTTTGAAAATGAATTTAAAATGATTTATAAAATACATTTTAAAAAGGGAATCGACGAAATATATAATATTTATATATTATATATATATATTATATAATGGCCTGAATAGAACGCACCGCGCCGCGGCAGTTCATGAATTTCGACTATTGACTTCGAATGGATATTGCGGAAGATCCGACTGTCGGATTCTCCTAAAACCGGAACCGTTGGGTTCGTATCGAAAAGAGTTTTCTAACGTATATTGGAAATTTGAAATCTAACGGTTGGATTTGGAATTATGTCCAAATCAAATTTGGAAAAGGTCGCTGTAATTGCAGTTCGATGGCCGTTGACGGAAATCGACTGTACGGGCCTTGATAAAATTATTAAAAATAGAAATAATTTGTGTAAATTCATTAGAAATGATTTGGGACGAATTGGGATGAAAAACTCCATATTTGAAAAGATAAAAATAGATTTTTATCGAAATGAACTAGTTTTGAACTAGAATTATAATTCTATTTATTTTTAAATAAATAAATTGAATTTGAAAAAGGTTTTAAAAGTAACCATAATTTCCAATAATTGAATTGGAATGGATTTGAATCGAAATTGTCTTTGGAATATTTCGATGTTGGATTTCGTGATTATACAGATGTTGTTATGGAAATTTGAAAGATATATTTATATCGTTATTTCCCATACGATATTTGTTGATCGTAGAATTTGATATTGAATATAAGCCGATATATTTTCTATTCAGAGCCTTGTATTTAATATCAAATGTGATTTGGGTTTGTAGTGAATGGTTTCTTCATTAACACTGTTCTTAAACCCAGTTGAGAAAAAGTTAAATCTTTTTATTTAGATTTAATGAAGTGTACCAATTAAATAATATTTAATTGGAATTGAATTGGTATTGATTTTTGGGTTTATCGTGAACAGTGTTTTTAAATAACACTTGTTCTTTAACCCGATAATTAATGGAATGTGATTTTGGGTTTATCGTGAACCGTGTTTTAAATGACAATGATTCTTTAACCCAGTTAAAGATTAAAACTAAGTGGAGTTTTAATGAATCTTTAATTAGATTGAAAAGATCGAGAATGGAGTATAACCAATTTTACTCCAGGCGATAGTTAAATCTTTAATTAGATTTGAACGTGAAATGGTAATTGAATTTACCGATAACACCGTGGTGTTAGATATGAAGTATTACCAGTTTTACTTCATGCGATAAATAGGTGGGGATTGGGAAATAAAATAAATGATTACTCCGGTGTGGTTCGCTAATCCCGACTAGTTTGAATTGATATTCAAAGAAGATTAAAGAATAAATTTAAAGAATTTATCTTTGATAAAATTAATGGGAACCTTACCCAAAGCATAAGAATCTTTGAATAAAAGAATATTCTGAAATGGAATGAGGCGTATGTTGTGTTTGTGTAACACTTGTTATTATATACGCGAGTTATTCAGAAAGACCGGGTTTATCCCATTCTGAATAACTAATTCGACGTGTTGTCGAAGATGAAGACGGTGGTTGAAGACCGGAGGTCTTCAAACTACTGATGATCTTGATTGGGTTGTACACCCCAGAGGAGGGAATCAGTTAGTGATCGTCCAGACGTACTTGGAGATCGATGGATATGCGGGGTACTAGGTGCCTCCGGTTTCGTTCAGACCCAGAATGGACTGTGTGTATGACATTGGATTTTATTCTATGTGGTTGATTTCTATTAAATATATATCTGTTTGGTGGCGGAGAATTTATTCTCTTGCTTAATGCCCTTCTCTGAGACGTACGAGCTCAGAGGTTATATATTGATGGATATCAAACGCATGGAGTGAATTGCCTGTGTGACATTCCTAAGTGGCAATATGATCAAGGCTTCTGTTGAAAAGCAGAGTCTTGTGGTTGATGATCAAAGCATGACCTGTGTGGCATAGCTTTGTGTAGCGTTGATTCGCGAGCCTCACACCCCAGTTGTGAATCAGAAACGGGAGAAGGATCCAGGGAGGGCATGCGTTTCTTTCTAGCTAGAAGTGGCATCAGTGATTTTACACGCCCTGATGAGTTTGACTTATGTGGTTGTTGTTGTTGCGAGGCGCCTCGGATATATCGGTCGATCCGGGACCGACAGAGTCATTCGTTGGCTCATTCACGCCCCAAAGGGCGGGGAAACGCAGTGTTCAGGAATTTTAAACCACATCGGTGGACCGGCCCTATGGCTCCTAAGGCTTGACAGAGTACTTGCCTGAGGCTCGGGCTAGAGAGTCTCGAATTCGGTAGAGCACTATCTTTTGCCTCGGTTCACAGATGGAAATCCAACTTCCAATACGTGACTGTGCGGTTTTGATTGTAGAGCCTAGTATGACGACATGATATATGGTACCCATGCCGTCTATGATTGATATTTATGATTGAAATTGTTTTGACACTATACACTTATAATAGTATCAAATGATTTGTTTTTAACGTATCAAGCATGCTTTGGCTATTATAAGGGAAAACCCTATCCTCCAGCTTGTGTTGCATTGTGTGATGGGACCTGGGTCTTATAATAGCTTCATTTTTCTTTATTTAGCATTGCGCTGTTTGTTTTATGCACTGGTATTCTTGGGAGGAAACCCGTTCCGTGTTATATGGCGTGGTCCCTTGATTTACCTAACTTTAAAATAAAGATTAATAACTGTTTTAGTTCTCACACCAGTCCCATGACTGACCTGGAGTTTATTATTTTAACCTAAACTCTGGGTGCCCTTACTTTGACACGGGCAGCTAGTTGTTTAGGTTTTGCAGATTTATATTCACAGGATCTTGGTTTACAGCTGGAATGATATCCGGAAAGCTTTGTATCCGTATATCTCCTTCAGTTGTGTTTTGTATTATTTTCCGCTGCTATGTAATCTATTGCAATCTCTGTTAATTTATGGTGTGTAATATTTATTCATACTCTGTATATTCTTGTATTCTGATGGAATTGTTGTAATAAACAATGAAATGTTCTTCCGTCTGCGTTCTGTTGTGTCTTGTTCTCGACTCAATCCAGGATTCCCGTAAGGGGATTTCCGGGTTGTTACATTCTCCACTACTTAAAACTTTTCGTCCCCGAAAAGGAACGAAGCCGAAAGTTGTTTAACAAATCAACTCAACTTTCATATTTTCACTATGGCTTAAGTTCTTCAACTTTTCAGTTTCTAAGAACTTTTCAAAATTTTCAAAAATTTGACTAAGACCCTAAATTTTCGAAAAATTTCGCCATAACCTCCCCTGCACCGGGGACTTCGGGATATTTCATATAGACTCCTATGGCCTTCTTCAACTCAAAAGAAAAAGAAAAAGCCAAGCGGCTAGCCAATCGGCTCATAAAATCATCATCACCCAAACAAAACAATAAATTATGTTAAACATGTACCTATTTTTCGGGCGAACAATTTTATTCTCTGCTCTAGTCTCCTTGCTATGACATGTTCAATGTAAGTACACGTATATGCATGCAAATTCGAACAATTTTCAATACAACTCACTATTTGATTCAATTTGGTTAAAGGTTCAACATTTTAATTAATCAACCAATAATCAAACAACACAACCAGCAATCAATTAGTGAATTATCATTTCAAATTCATAACTTTGATATATAGTCAAAAATCACATTTTTGATGCCAAATCACAACAATAAGCCCTATCTAATTTTGGTTCTCACACCAGTCTAATGGAAATATATAGAAATCCCACTTTCGAAACTCAAACAAAAACACTGATGATGAGATCTCAATCATAAGTATCTTCTCCGGGCGACTAGAGTGTGATTCTATATCTATCCAGTATATTAAAACTTCAAATACCCGTGGATCAGACGTATATGCAAAATCTATATATACTGGATTGTCCAAATTCAATATAAATAAATATTAAAATACGTATAAAACAATTTAAATTTTCAAAACAAAATTTGTTTTCACTTTAAAGATATACTCTTCACACCCGTTCTAGGATACTGCTGATCCCATCTCTAACGAGTCATTCTCATTGGATATTACTAATCCAATCTCTAATGAATTCTTTCGTTTGGTTCTAATGTGTCTTGTTCTCTGAGCTTTGTAAACCAAAGCTCTGATACCAACTGTAAGAACCCGTAACTTCCCCATGAAGGAAAGCACGAATACTTTGAGAACGACACACAAAAGAACGCAGACGGAAGAACATTTCATTGTTAATACAACAATTCCATCAAAATACAAGAATATATAGAGTATGAATAAACAAAATACATTCGATAAATATCATAGATTATAATAAATTACATAGCAGCGGAAAATAATACAAAACACAACTAGAAGTAATACATGGATACGGAGCTTTCCGAATATCGTTCCAGCTGTAAACTAGGATCCTGTGAATATAAATTTGCAAAACCAAAACTACTAGCTGCCCGTATCAAAATAAGGGCACCCAGAGTCTAGGTTAAAAACAATAAACTCCAGGTCAGTCATGGGACTGGTGTGAGAACTAAAACAGTTATTTAAAACTTTACTTTAAATCAGATATATTAAGGGACCACGCCGTATAACACGGAACGGGTTTCCTCCCAAGAATACCAGTGCATATAACAAAACAGCGCAATGCTTTTTGGAAAAATGAAGCTATTATAAGACTCAGGTCCTATCACACAATGCAACGCAAGCCGGGGGATAGGGTTTTCCCTTATAATATGTAACAACATACATTCTACGTATCTAGGATCGTAGAATATTTATTTCTTTTTCGTATGAAGTCGTATGGTCGTGTAACTTTGGGAGACAACTATTGGGGTCATTTCCCATGTTCATGATTTTTGCCAATTTTGAAATGACCATTTTGCCCCTAGCCGATATTGTTTTGGCCATAACTTTTGATTGGAAAGGAATTTTGACCTAAAACCACTTCCATTAGTTTCGTTTGATGGTTTACCTTTCCGTAGAGTGGTCACATTAGCCAAACGGACTCATCATTTGGGAGATATGGCTGAAACAAGTTTCAGATAGTGAAAAACAGCTTAATTGGGCTTAACCGGGTGATTAACAGCTAGGCCCAAAGGGGAATTTCGGGATTAGGGTTATGAGAGGGCTGGAAGGTATAGGAAAATCATTTCATTTCAGTTTTCTCAGCCGCCACAAACCTTCCTTAAGCTCTAGCAATGGCCTTCATCTTCTAAAACACTCCAAAACACCTTTTTGTCATCTCTAATCACATATTAGCCTAATCTACATCAAATCTAGGCGGATTAGCATAAGGATTGGGATAGATCTGATGGAACACATAGGGAGATCCAAATCAGAGATTATTTCAGATATATAGTTTACTTTGTGGCAAAGGTGAGTGATTTGCATTGTTTTTCACTAATTACGGCTAATTATGGTAATTAGCGAAGATTAGCGAAATTATAACTCAGAAAAATCTAGAAAAATTTCTAAAATTCTAAAACATCATTTTGTGACTCTTATATGAATTTGGGTTAATTTCGACTAATTTTGCTAATCCCGGAATTTAGGAGATTAAGGGTTGATTAGTGATAATTAGCGATTTTATGCATGATTAAAATCTGGAAAAATATTCTAAAATTCTGAAATATTGTTTTAGACCTCTATAAGAAAATTTGGTTAATTTGGTTAATTTTTGCTAATCCTATCATTAATTATGCTTGAACAAGCTTAAGGGAAAATATGGGGTTGTGGCTATGTTTGATCCATTTTAACCTATCATATTGATGTTATGGTGTTTGAGGTCACTTTTACTTGTTGCTATGACTGTATGGTATGCTTTGTGATTGATTAGAATAGATAGAATGGTCGAAAAACGTCGTTGAATGGCGTAAAATGCTCACTGGAAAAGTTGCAGATAAACAGTGCAGGTTTTCGGATCGGATCGGAGGAATGGGCTCGGATCGGATAGAGGACTTGGCAAGGGATCACCGAACGAACCGAGGCTTAGCACACGAGGAAAGTGTGGCAAAGAAAAAGCCAAAATGGTTGAACTGGGATCGGATCGAGCTAGAGAAGGGGGGATCGGATCAGAGCGGATGGGAATAGGAATGGGGATCGGATTGGACCAGAAGATCAAGCAAGGGACGGAAGGAAGACAGTTGGCAAACCGACCCGATGCGACATAGAGGACCCGAACCGACCCGATGTGACATGGAGGACCCGAACCGAACCGACGTACTACTAAGGGACTTGGACACTCCCAACCCGAACCGAAGCACTTGGAGGATACCGATACGAACCGACAGAGAAAAAGGATAGAGAACCAAACCGATCCAGTGATGACCAATAACCCGAGATGCAAAGGTAGTCCAAATGGAAGTTAGAGCTCAGGATCTAGACGGGAACTAATGAGTTCACTTCATGATCGGGCTTTGCTGCGGGACGTGTGCAAAGGGGTTATCGGTATCTGTAACCTTGGTTCACTATTGACAGATAGATTAGGGGCTTATAGTGATAGTTGTACGAGATTGGATTCCGTTATGGCCCAAAGGATTAGGTGACCAAAGTAAAGGATATCGTATGCTTTACGCACTGAGTGAGGGATGTGAGGATGATTGCTATGCTTGATTGTTTGACATCACTATGACATGCACTTCCCCACCCCCGTTATCTTTACACCATCTGTTCAGTGGCACCTTAGAGTATTGTACAGTATGTAGTGCTAACTCTTTGGTTGCAGGTCCAGGTCCAGGTATGATTGGATTATACCTGTTATTGTTTTGTTTATTGCTCATCGCTCATACCAGACTTTTTGTCTGACCCAGAGTTTTACGTCTCTTCTTATTACTCTGGGTGCTCACACGAGCAGACTAGAGACAGGTTAGCTGGGTATGCACGGGTAGCTGATCTGGAGACGAGCAGGAGGCTTCCACGTATGATATATATATAGTATTCTCCCTGTGTTGTTGAAGATCACTGCTTGGGCATTATGTGCATCTTCTACTTTAGCTTTCTTTTGTTTTAGAGACGGTAAATTTGGAAAGTTGTAATAAGCTGTATTTGGATTTCCGCTGCTATGTTGGTTTAGTTTTCAGCTTATGCACTGTCTCTCCTGTTTTATGTCAGGTTTATGTTATTACTATATTTTGTTCCATGCGCTGTGAGAAATTCTACAGGTTCCTTGATTAGTTCATTCTCTTCTTTCTTTTCTTCTGACGACCGTTCCGTGCTAACTGGACATGTGTACAACGCACTTTTGGAGTAAATGTCGGTTGGTGCGGGGCGGGCCGTCACATTTGGTATCAGAGCTCTAGGTTGCTTAGTTAACCTAGGGAAAGACACTAGGGAGAGGTAGTATGTATATGAGAGCGCGTATTTGTGATTACTTTAGTTTTCAAAAGCTATCAATATGTATATACTATTAGTAGTATAAAGATGAAGTCGCACTGCACCAGCACCAGTATGAGATCGTTTATCGTTTTCTCTTTACAGATTGAACGATGAGTCGAGATACAAGGGGTGCTGGTAGAGGGACCAATAATGGAAATGCTCCTGACATGAGGACGATGTTCACTAACTTCATGAGGGAGATGCTTAGGGATATTCAAGGGGCAGTTCCCAATCCCGGAAATGGTGGTGGTCCAGTAGTGCAGGCACCTAGGGTCGATTTCGCCAAGTTGTGTAAGGATTACACTAATCTTGGTGGGAAGCCGTTCCATGGAACGGAGTCAGCCACGGATTTTCAGGATTGGTTGGATAGCTGTGATCGTATCTTCGACGACTTGGGTATCGAGGATGCGATGAAGAGAAGACTAGCGTCTCGTCAGCTGCAAGGGCGAGCGATGAATTGGTGGAATGCTATTAAGGCAGCCACTCCAGAGGATCAGGTTACTTGGGATCACTTTAAGGCTCGCTTTAGCGACAAGTTTATCCCAGCTGCTCAGAAGTCGGAATTGTTTAGGAAGTTCTTGGAGCTTAAGCAGAGTGGTAGGGCAGTCTCAGAGTATATTGCTGAGTTCGACACATTGTCGAAGTATGGATTATCCCTTATCGATACTCCCGAGAAGAAGAACGAGAAGTTTATAACAGGCTTGGATCAGTACTTGGGGGAAAAGCTTATTAACCACATCGATGAGACGTTTGAATCGATTGTGGGGAAAGCATTGAGGTCAGAGAGTCTTTACCCTAAGCCAAAGACTGAGGTTGCTATTGCATCTGCAGGGGAGCCAAAGCCGCAAGCAGGCGGTGGAGGCAAGAATAATTCCCAGGACAAGAGGAAACAAGACCAAACCATGGATGGTCAGAATAAGAAAAATAAGAAAGATGGCGAGTGCTTTAGTTGTGGCAAGAAGGGTCACTATGCTAGAGATTTTCGAGAAAAGCCTGGGGAAAGGAAGTGATTTAATTGCGGCCAAGAGGGACATCACAAGGATGATTGTCCACAACCTCCTAGGGAGAAGCAGATTGTGAAAGCGTATGCTATCAACGCTGTTCCTTCTTCGTCGAATGCCCCAACTGCGGCTCAGAAGGAAAAAGGTGTCGTTATTCGAGGTATGCTTTCTATTTAAGATGTTTTGATCGGGTTTTGTTTGACAAAACCTGAGTTAGTCGATAGACCTTTAGTAGTGACGAACCTGATTGGTGGTTCGATTAGCCTCAGTATGATTTGTCGTAACGTGGTCTTATCGAGTTGTGGATGTATGTTTGTTTGTAATTACTTTGTTTTGGGCTTTACTGGGTTTAGCATTATTTTGGGGAATCGTTATACTCTAAAGGAATAGGGTGGTATTAGGTACCTACCTAGTGATGGCGATAGTAACAGGAGTCAGGGAAGCCGAGAGGTTATCGTTGTAATAAGTTCTAGTTGTCTCTGGGAGGCAAATGAATGCTCTAGTGCTTAGTTGTTTTGCTAGTATCACTTTACGTGGATTGTCCGAATTCGGAGGAGATGTTCCTTAGGTGCTTGTCTGATATTGGTTTAGGCCTTTGGGGCTTGTGCTTGGGGAATGTCGAGTTCGATTAGGATGGTTCGCGTAAGAGATAAATAGTTGTTGTGATTTTTCATTGGATGATATCTTGGTTTACTGGAGGAGTAATGGGCAGCTGTGAGAGGATAAGACTATTCAGTGGTATGGACTGCCCGAGTTAGACTCGATAGGATTATGAGATGACTTGAGTGGGACTCGAGAAAGATGCAAAGTAATGGATTGTTTAGGACCTTATGTTGATGTTCTTTTTGTAGAAATAAGATGTATTCGTCGATCATGGAAGACGCAATGAAGATTAGGACAATTCAAGTTGGACTTGAACACGTAAAAGAAAATGGGTGTTCGTTGATCTTGGAGATTCAATGAATAGGGAGACGACTCACGTTGGACTAGGGTCTGTAGGTAATGGATACTCAAGACCGGGTCTGAGTATATGGGTAATACATTGACTCGAGTTGGACTCGAGGAGGCTGCAAGGAATTGGATTGGCTTGAGTTGGACTCGAGAGGGCAGCAAGATAATGGATAGACTTGGGTGGGACTCGAGTGTTTCAGGCGGACTAAAAGCAGGGGTATCTGGGGACGCCCATTAGCTTGGATCCGTTGGACGTGATCTAGTTATCCTTGGAGGATAAAGTACGTTGGACGTACGGTAGTCCATTTGGAGGTAGAGTTTCCATTAGTTATTGATGTTGGTTGGACCAAACATATAGGTATTGACGTATTCATGGCTTTAGCAGGTGATAGATAGGATTTGTTTGATGGATGCTATGGTTGTTGTGTTTGTTCATATCTTTCCTCTCTTGATAGAATATCACCTGTAGGATCCTATTAAATGGAAATAGATAAGTTCATTGATCATGGTGATATGACGGGTGTAAGATACTTTACGTTAGACTTGAAGTATGTTGGGCATTGTGGAGCGTCCGTTGTCTTGGAGATCCAACGGATATAGAAGTTTCAGTTGGACTTGGACTTGTAGGTCGAGTACCTAGATTCATTGGATGAGTCTAGTTCACCTTTGGAAGGTGAATGTACGTTGGACGTACAGTACGGATATAGGTAGAGTACCTCGATTCATTGGATGAGTCTAGTTCACCTTTGGAAGGTGAATGTACGTTGGACGTGCAGTATGAATATGGGTAGGGTACCTGGGTTCATTGGATGAATCTAGTTCACCTTTAGAAGGTTAATGTACGTTAGACGTATAGTACAGATGTTGGTGTAGTTCCTAGGGTCATTGAATGGGTCTAGTCTACCTCTAGGAAGTGAATGTACGTTGGACGTGCAATACGAATGTAAGAAGGACTCAAGTTGGACTTGAAAGGACATTTGGAATGTAGTTGAAAATTTGGCATATAGGTTTGGATTACCTAAGAAAATGCACTATAAACGAATGCCATAGTATCGGACTGGGTGCGATAGCTGATGCACTGAGTAAGAGACGTGCCAGTTTATAGGCTATTTTTCTGGAATGGAAGCAACTAGAGTATATCACGGGATATGACTTCAGACCTAAGTGTGAATTGGATTCAGAAACGCTAGTAAGCTTGACGATTAGATCGATCTTGATTAAGTGGATCGGTTCCAGTTAGAGGGACGATCCCAACCTACTAGAAGTTACCTCTAGGGTAGAGATGGGAATCGATGGCGAGAGAACGACTGTAATTGGGAAGTAGAGAATGATATAAGAAAGTAGTATCCAAAGCTCTTTGCCTGGTAAGATTTTAGCGGCGATGATTCTTCCCTTGTTAGTAAACCGCATGTTAGGGCAGAATGGTTCTTTTTATTTTGCATGTTTGATTGTTGAATATGGTTGGTAGGCATGCGGGATCCTTGTATGTTTTGGGTTGAGGAATTTCGGGGACGAAATTTCTTAAGGGGGGGGGGGGGGGGAGAATGTAACAACCCGCATTCTACGTATCTAGGATCGTAGAATATTTATTTCTTTTTCGTATGGTCGTGTATCTTTGGGAGACAACTATTGGGGTCATTTCTCATGTTCATGATTTTTGCCAATTTTTAAATGACCATTTTACCCCTAGCCGATATTGTTTTGGCCATAACTTTTGATTGGAAAGGAATTTTGACCTGAAACCACTTCCATTAGATTCGTTTGATGGTTTACCTAGCGGTCACATTAGCCAAACGGACTCACCATTTGGGAGATATGGCTGAAACAAGTTTCAGATAGTGAAAAACAGCTTAATTGGGCTTAATCGGGTGATTAACAGCTAGGCCCAAAGGGGAATTTCGGGATTAGGGTTATGAGAGGGCTGGAAGGGTTAGGAAAATCATTTCATTTCATTTTTCTCAGCCGCCACAAACCTTCCTTAAGCTCTAGCAATGGCCTCTATCTTCTAAAACACTCCAAAACACCTTTTTGTCATCCCTAATCACATATTAGCCTAATTTACATCAAATCAAGGCGGATTAGCATAAGGATTAGGATAGAGCTGATGGAACACATAGGGATTGGATCCAAATCAGAGATTATTTCAGATTTATAGTTTACTTTGTGGCAAAGGTGAGTGATTTGCATTGTTTTTCACTAATTATGGCTAATTATGGTAATTAGCGAAGATTAGCGAAATTATAACTCAGAAAAATCTAGAAAGTTTTATAAAATTCTAAAACATCATTTTGTGACTCTGATATGAATTTGGGTTAATTTCTACTAATTTTGCTAATCCTGGAATTTAGGGGATTAAGGGTTGATTAGTGATAATTAGCGATTTTATGCATGATTAAAATCTGGAAAAATATTCTAAAACACTGAAATATTGTTTTATACCTCTGTAAGAAAATTTGGTTAATTTGGTTAAGTTTCGCTAATCCTATCATTAATTATGCTTGAACATGCTTAAGGGAAAATATGGGGTTTTGGCTATGTTTGATCCATTTTAACCTATCATATTGATGTTTTGGTGTTTGAGGTCACTTTTACTCGTTGCTATGACTGTATGGTATGCTTTGTGATTGATTAGAATAGATAGAATGGTCGAAAAATGTCGTCGAATGGCGTAAAATGCTCGCTGGAAAAGTTGTAGAAAAACAGTGCAGGTTTTCGGATCGGATCGGAGGAATGGGCTCGGATCGGATAGAGGACTTGGCAAGGGATCACCGAACCGAACCGAGGCTTGGCACAAGAGGAAAGTGTGGCAAAAAGGAAAGCCAAAATGGTTGTACTGGGATCGGATCGAGCTAGAGAAGGGGGAATCGGATCGGAGCGGATGGGAATAGGAATGGGGATCGGATCGGACCAGAAGATCAAGCATGGGACGGAAGGAAGACAGTTGGCAAACCGACCCGATGCCACATGGAGGACCCGAACCGACCCGATGTGACATGGAGGACCCGAACCGAACCAACGTACTACTAAGAGACTTGGAGACTCCCGACCCGAATCGAAGCAGTTGGAGGATACCGATCCGAACTGACAAAGAAAAAGGACAGAGAACCGAACCGATCCAGTTATGACCAATAACCCGAGATGCAAAGGTAGACCAAATGGAAGTTAGAGCTCAGGATCCAGATGGGAACCAATGAGTTCACTTCATGATCGGGCTTTGCTGCGGGACGTGTGCAAAGGGGTTATCGGTATCCGTAACCTTGGTTCACTATTGACAGATAGATTAGGGGCTTATAGTGATAGTTGTACGAGATTGGATTCCGTCATGGCCCAAAGGATTAGGTGACCAAAGTAAAGGATATCGTATGCTTTACGCACCGAGTGAGGGATGTGAGGATGATTGCTATGCTTGATTGTTTGACATCACTATGACATGCACTTCCCCACCCCCGTTATCTTTACACCATCTGTTCAGTGGCACCTTAGAGTATTGTATAGTATGTAGTGCTAACTCTTTGGTTGCAGGTCCAGGTCCAGGTTCAGGTATGATTGGATTATACCTGTTATTGTTTTGTTTGTTGCTCATTGCTCATACCAGACTTTTTGTCTGACCCAGAGTTTTATGTCTCTTCTTATTACTTTGGGTTCTCACACGAGCAGACTAGAGACAGGTTAGCTGGGTATGCACGGGTAGCTGATCAGGAGACGAGCAGGAGGCTTCCACGTATGATATGTGTAGTATTCTCCCTGTGTTGTTGAAGATCACTGCTTGGGCATTAGTCGTGCATCTTCTACTTTAGCTTTCTTTTGTTTTAGAGACAGTAAATTTGGAAAGTTGTAATAAGCTGTATTTGGATTTCCGCTGCTATGTTGGTTTAGTTTTCATCTTACGCACTGTCTCGCCTGTTTTATGTTAGGATTATGTTATTACTATATTTTGTTCCATGCGCTGTGACACATTCTACAGGTTCCTTGATTAGTTCATTCTCTTCTTTCTTTTCTTCTGACGACCGTTCCTTGCTAACTGGACATGTGTACAACGCACTTTTGGAGTAAATGTCGGTTGGTGCGGGGCGGGCCGTCACATAATAGCCAAACATTCTTAGTACGTTTAAAACAAATCATTCTATATTATTATAAGTGCATAGTGTATAAAACAACTTCAAATCATAAGTATCAATCATAGACGGCATGGGTACCATATATCATGTCGCCATACTAGGCTCTACAATTAAAACCGCAAAGTCGCGTATTGGAAGTTGGATTTCCATTTGTGAACCGAGGCAAAAGATAGTCCTCACCGATTCAAGACTGTCTAGTCCGAGCCTCAGGAACAACCGCAACTGCCCCTTGGATCCTCAGGGCCAGTCCACCGATGTGGATTAAACTTAAACCCTCAACATGCATTTCCCCGCCCTATGGGGCGTAAATGAGCCAACGAATGACTCCATCGGACCCGGATCGTTCCATCAAACCGAGGCGCCTCGCAACAGCAACAACCACATAAGTCAAACTCGTCAGGGCGTGTAAAACCACTGACGCCACTTCTAGTTAGAAAGAAACGCATGCCCTCCCTAACGTCCTCTCCCGTTTTTGGTTCACATCGGGGTGTGTGGCTCGGGAATCAACGCTACACAAAGCTATGCCACACAGGCGGTGCTTTGATCATCAACCACAAGACTTTGCTTTTCAACATAAGCCTTGATCAATTGCCACTTTGGCATGCCACACAGGCAATTCACTCCATGCGATTGATATCCATCAATATATAACCCCTGAGCTCGTACGTCTCAGAGAAAGGCGTTAAGCAAGAGAATAAATTCTCCGCCGCCAAATAGATATATATTTAATAGAAATCAATCACACAGAATAAAATCCTATGTCAGACACACAGTCCATTTACAAGTTCTTTCTGGGTCTGAACGAAACCGAAGGCACCTAGTACCCCGCATATCCATCGATCTCCAAGTACGACTGGACGATCACTAACTGATTCCATCCTCTTGGGTGTACGGCCCAATCAAGATCATCAAAAATCACCCAAACGACGTGAAGACCTCCGGTCTTCAACCACCGTCTTCACCTTCGACTTATCGTCGTATCTGTTATTCCGAATGGGATAAACCCGGTCTTTCCGAATAACTCGCGTATATAATAAACAAGTGTTACACAAACACAACATACGCCTCATTCCAATTCAGAATATTCTTTTATTCAAATATTCTTACACTTTGGGAAAGGTTCCCATTAATTTTATCGAAGATAAATTCTTTAAATTTATTCTTTAATCTTCTTTGAATATTAATTCAAACTTTTCGGGATTAGCGAACCACACCGAAGTAATCATTTATTTTATTTCCCAATCCCAACCTATTCATCCCATGAAGTAAAACTGGTAATACTTCATATCTAACACCATAGTGTTATCGGTAAATTCAATTACCATTTCATGTTGAAATCTAATCAAAGATTTAACTATCGCCTGGAGCAAAATTGGTGATACTCCATTCTCGATTATTTCAATCTAATTAAAGATTCATTAAAACTTCACTTAGTTTTAATCTTTAACTGGGTTAAAGAATCAATGTCATTTAAAAACACGGTTCACGATAAACCCAAAATCACATTCCATTAATTATCGGGTTAAAGAACAAGTGTTATTTAAAACACTGTTCACGATAAACCCAAAAATCAATACCAATTCAATTCCAATTAAATATAATTTAATTGGTACACTTCATTAAATCTAAATAAAAATATTTAATCTTTTTCTCCACTGGGCTTAAGAACAGTGTTAATGAAGACACCATTCACGACAAACCCAAATCACATTTGATATTAAATACAAGGCTCTGAATAGAAAATATATCGGCTTATATTCAATATCAAATTCTACGACCAACAAATATCGTATTGGAAATAACGTTATATATATATATCTTTCAAATTTCCCTATCAACATCTGTATAATCACGAAATCCAACATCGAAATATTCCGAAGACAATTTCGATTCAAATCCATTCCAATGCAATTATTGGAAATTCTGGTTGTTTTCAAAACCATTTCAAATCCAATTTATTTATTTTAAAAATAAATAAATTCTTATTCTAGTTCAAAACTAGTTCATTTCGATAAAAATCTATTTTTATCTTTTCAAATATGGAGTTATTCATCCCAGTTCTTCACAAATCATTTCTTATGATTTTACATAAATTATCACTATTTTTAATAATTTTATCAAGGCCCGTACAGTCGATTTCCATCAACGGCCATCTAACTGCACTTACAGCGACCTTTTTCAAATTTGATTTGGACATAATTCCAAATCCAACCGTTAGATTTCAAATTTCTAATATTCGTTAGAAAGATCTTTTTGATATAAACCCAACGGTTCCGGTTTCAGGAGAATCCGACGGTCGGATCTCCCGCAATGTCCATTCGAAGTCAATGGTCGAAATTCGCGAACTGCCGCGGCGCGACGCGTTCTATTCAGGCCATTATATATATAACATATATATATATTATATATTTCGTCTATTTCCTTTTAAAACGTATTATATAAATCGTTTTAAATTCGTTTTCAAAACGATTTCAAATTCTTTTCAAATTCAAATCAAAATTGAATTTTTCCTATATAAATTTGTTTTAAATTCATTTCAAATTGATTTCAATTCAAATCGATTTTAATTCAATTTCAGTTTGTTTTACATTCAATTCAATTTCAATTCAAATTCATTTCAAATTGATTACAATTCAAATCGATTTTTAATTCAATTTCGATTCATTTTCAATTCTATTCGATTTCTATTCAATTTTAATTCGAATTCAATTCTATTCAATTTTAATTCGAATTCTATTCTATTCAATTTCAATTCGAATTCAATTCTATTCAATTTCAATTCGAATTCAATTCTATTCAATTTCAATTCGAATTCAATTCGTTTCAAAATATCAGAATTAGAAATCACTTCCTTTTCTATATTCATTATAAAAATGAATAAAATCGATATAAATATCGTTCACGTCAAAATGGCGTCAATCTAATCAACACGGCTTCATATATTTCTATTTTCAAATTATTCTATTTCAAATATTTCTTTTTCAAATATTTCTATTTCAAATATTTCTCTTTCAAATATTTCTATTCAAAACTGGAATGAGGCCCAATCAATTACCATATAATGTCAATTATATGGATTTTCTACAACACACGTATACAATAGCAATGATAAATCATCAACCATCATCCAAAGTGCATTCTACACTGTATAAGCATCAAATATAAATATTTAATGCTTATAACAGTTTGTCAATCAATCGATCGACATACAACTAATTATTGGGATTAGTGTATGTCGTATATCATCCCAATACCCGTGTGGGGTTTCAAACAATCAAACACAGATTTTATTTGTGCAGTTGGGCGATGTATAAAATTTATCGTCCAAATCAATATCAGTCAAATGTGTGTATATAAACAAATCATTCGATTTGTTTATATTAATTTATTTCAATTCATATATACGTTAAAAATTCTATTTTTAACTATAAAATATTTTTTTCTATATAAATATTTTATTTCATTTCACATCACACACTCAACTACACATCAAAATCAAACACACAAGCATACAAGCCGTCCATGGTCTGTGGACGACGGGTGTCGGGTGCTACTAAACACCGTCTGCATCCTAGTATATAATTTAAACTAGAAAATAAAATCAAAGGTGAGGAGTTCTCACCGAGGGTTCCACTCCGCTGTGCTTTGCTTTTGAACTGCTGAACTGACTGAATCTGTTTGACATTCCAATACAGTCCTTTTCACGCTGTTAATAATAAAAATTATATTTTTATCACTTCATTCAATAAATAAAAATCATATTTTTATTTTGCTACATATATAAAGATAATATTTTTATATTGCTCTTCTCCTAATAAAGATTATATTTTTATAACTCTACATGAATAAAAATCATATTTTTACTATCATACCTATATAAAAATCATATTTTTAATATGCCATTAGTATAAAAATTATATTTTTAACTTTTCTATATTATAAAAATTATATTTTTAACTTTTCTATAATATAAAAATTATATTTTTACTTCGCTAAGCAAATAAAAATCATATTTTTAAAGCCAACACCATTTAGATTTTTAAATCAAGCTACTTATTTAAAAACAATCCTTGTATATTTAAATTTTCAACAATGCTTTATTATTTAAAAAAAACTGAGTTTAACCTATGTTTTACTATCTTAAAAACTGATTTTAATCCATGTTTTACTATTTTAACAGTTAAACTAAAATAAAAATCATTAAAAACTCACTTTTTTGAGTTGGAAGGGGAGGAGGAACCCGCGGCAGTGCTCAGGAGGGGGAGGGAGGGTTTGAAGCGGCACTAGTGGTCGATGCCCTCAGGTGGTGGCAGGGGCGGACTGGAGCTCGATGAAGGGAGGCTGGACTTCGCGGTGTTTGATTTGAGGGGCTCGCGGCAGGGAAGAAGATGGTGGAGGAGTTTCGAGATCGGAGAGGAGAGGGGTAGAGGAGGAGAGAGGAGGGTTGGGCTAGGCGTGGTGTCCATTGGGGGAGGGGCGACGGGGGGGAGGGGGGGAGTCTGAAAAAGAGAGGGAGGGTTACGGGTTTGGGCAAATGGAAAGGGGATATGGGGGTTTTATAAAAATTTATATTATTATTTATTTCTCTATTTAATTCTATAAAGTAACTTTTTATTTTGAACTCCAAACGAGGCCCACCGACTGTCGCCCCAAGCTAATTACCCCCATTCTGAACACCATGGGATATGTTTCGTAGGCCGATTCGATCGTTTCGATCAGTTTTCATCAAAATCAACATATAACTCTATATATTGAATTTGAACGCACATTTCAATTTACCGGGGTCACATACTAACTCAAAAAATTCCAAAAAAATATTTTCTAGCTTCGTATTGACGATACGGTCCTAACAAAACTAGTTTCTTCAAATTCTGAGATCATTAGAAAAATGGTCATTTTCCAGTCGATTAAAATCAACTGAAACTGGACAAACGCATTTTACTTTGCCACGCTCACATATTGATTCGAAAAATTACGAATTTTGGAATCTAGCAATAACTTGACATCACGGATCCAACAAAATTGGTTTCGTCAAAATCCGAGGTCGTTTGCAAAATTTCCATTTTTAAGGGCCAGAATTCCATATCGACTATTCTGAAAATTCATTTGGGCATATCTTTTGATTCCCGCTATGAAATTTTGATTTTTCTGATTCGTTGGAAAGATATTCTCAATTAGATTCCAATATTTTTTGTTTCACTAAAATCTGGTTTATTTTGCACCCGGTACATTCATTTGAAATTTAAAATCGAATTATCGAACTAACGCGCCATTTTCAATTCCTTTTATAATTATAAATAAATATTTATATTCAAACGATGATCTATATAAATATATACGTTCGAATTATATTCAAAAAAATTCTTGTTGTTATTATTTAAATAATTCGTTTTAAATAATCAAAATTCGCTAAAATTGCTAAAATAAAAATTTTAAATTGGCCCAGAATTTCCGGGTTGTTACAATTTATCCCTTTTTTTGCTGTTCAACTCCTATTGTACATATTCTATTTGTTTTCCACTGTAGACATTTATGTATAGCTGAACTGTATTTGTACTAAGTATGATCCTGTATACTGTGTAACTCTGATGATTACGTTTATCCAGTGTATTATATTGTTCATTATTTGGTGTAATTATTTATTTCTGTTCTGCTATTATCTGTTTATGTGTTATATTCCAAAGATTACCCTTGCCACCGTCAATACGTGGTTTGGGGTCGTCACAACGTGGTATCAGAGCTTTGGTTAAGCTTAGTGCTGGAATATAACATATTAACGAACTCGTCAGAAATAGAACCAGTAGTGTTCTAGGACGAATAACTCATTACAAATAGGACCAGTAATATCCTAGTATGAGTATAGAAGAATGAAATGCACCACGATAGACACATTTACATTCAAGTATATGTCTCTATGCTTTAAAATATCTTTTCTGTTGACCTGACCCTTGATCTGCTATTTGCAGAAGTACTAGAAAATGAGTGTCAGAAACAGAAGGAATACAGAACCAGATATTGAGGCTCTATTAATTAAGTATCGAAATATGGGTGGAATACCGTTCTCGGGTGAAGAATCTATTATGAAAACACAAGCTTGGATTTGTTCTACTAAGAAAATCTTTGACGGTTTAAAGCTGAGAGATGACCAGAAAAGATTACTGGCATCTTGGGCACTCAAAGACGAAGCTTTGTTCTGGTGGAATTCTATTATTGAGGATAATCCAGAAGGTGATATCACCTGGGATAGATTTAAAGTGATTTTGCTAGAAAGATTTACTCCTCCTGAAGCAACTGAGCGGTTATGTGATGAATTCTCTTATCTGATACAAGGAGATATGACCATTCCAGAATATCATAAGAAATTCAATGAACTTTCTCATTTTGCCCCGCATCTGATTAAAGATCCAAAGAGGAAGAATCTGAGGTTTATTCATGGCCTGCAAAGAAAATATCAGAATAGTGTAATGAGGAATGTGAAGCTTCCTTTTTCTGAAATGATATACATGGCTTACTAGTATGAGGATCTCGACAAGAAAGGTATGTTGTGTTACGAAGAGGAAGTCAGTTCTAGTAATAAAGGTGAGTATGAAACTGATCGTCCTGAGGCCAGTACGATGTCTGAGGTGAGTAAGAAGCCCAAAGTCAATCGAAAAACGGCCAGATCTGAGAAAGAACCAGTAACGACGACCACATGCTCTAACTGCAATAAGGAAGGACATTTTACCATAAATTGTAGATCTTTGAAGAAAGATGGATTTAAACCCGGTAGGAAGGCTCGAGAAATTAGAAAATGCCGGAAGTGCCATCACGCTGGCCATATTGAGAAGAATTGCCAGCTATTAAAGAAAGAATCTGAAGCAGTACATATAAATGAAGTAGCAGAAACTTCTGAGCCCTCAGCTAGTTAGGGAAGGCCTGATGTTTTAGAAGGCACACTTAATGTCAAAAACTTCCAGTTAAAGTACTGTTTGATACAGGCGCGTCACGAAGCTTTATTGCAAAGAATGCGGTTAAGAAACTGGATTTGAATTTGAAGAAGCTCAAAGAACCAATGACTGTCCATAATCCGGTTGGGGGTTCCCTCTATCTCAGTTGGGTTTGTGGGGTGCCGGTTTCTTTTTCCTGTTATAAGTTCCCTACCATCTCTATCATCATGAATTTTACTGAATTCGATCTTATATTGGGATTGGATTGGTTAACCAACTATGAGGCAGAGGTTAGATGCGCCGAGAGAGTTGTTAGGGCAAAGATTAAATCAGGGAATTATATAACCATACCATGTGAAGGCCCGAATTCAAATAGAAAAGACTTTTGGTCAGCTCTAGATGTTTCTCCTGCTCAAATAGAAAATATCCCTGTAGTCACAGAGAATATTCTCGACCTCATCAAAGATATTCTTGTCGTAAAGAATTATGCAGATGTGCTCGAAGAAGTGGTCAGCTTACCTCAGCAGAGAGAAATTGATTTCAAGATCGCTTTAATTCCGAACGCAAGGCCATTAGTGCACGCTATTCGGAGAATGAATCTAAAGGAGAAAGAAGAACTAGACAATCAAACTCGACAGCTTGTATGGAAGGGTCTGATCAGGCCTAGTTTCTCTGATTGGGGAGCAGCAGTGGTGTTTGTCCCAAAGTCTGACGGTACTCTGCAACTATGTGTGGATTATCGTGACTTGAATAAGCAGACAATAAAGAATAAATATCCATTGCCGTGAATCGATGATTTATTGGATCGTCTGAATGGAGCACAAGTATTTTCAAGGATGGACCTAGCTACAGGTTTCCATCAGCTTCGTATTGCCGAAGAGTGTGTTCCTATGACAGCATTCAGAGGTCCAGACTTATTCTATGAGTGGTTAGTAATGCCGTTCGGCTTATGTAACGCTCCAGCTTACTTCGTCGATTTAATGAATCGAGTGTTCAGAAGAGTCTTGAATAAGTTTGTTCTGGTTTTTATTGATGATATTCTAATCTTCTCTAAGTCAAAGGCCGAACATGAGGAATATTTGAAGCAAGTTCTAGAAATTCTGAGAAGGAATGTATTGAAAGCCAAACTGTCCAAATGTATATTTTGGCAAGATGAAGTAATGTTTCTTGGCCACGTCGTATCAAAAGAGGAAATTGCTGTGGATCCAAGTAAAATCACCGCTATTCAAAATTGGTAACAGCCTAGTACTCCCACAGAAGTCCGAAGTTTTCTTGGATTGGCTAGTTATTACCGGAAGTTCGTTAAATACTTTTCGAAGATATCTAGTCACTTAACGAAGCTTACAAAGAAGCACTCAAAATTCAAGTGGACTCCAGAATGTGAGGATGCTTTTGAGAAGCTAAAGTTAAGATTAACAACGGCTCCAGTGTTAACGATAATCGATGGAAATCACGACTTGAAAGTCTGGACAGATGCCTCTAGAGAAGGCCCATGTGGAGTATTAATGCAAAGAGGTCAAGTGGTAGCTTATGCTAGCCATCAGCTGAAGCCACATGAAAAGAACTACGTTACTCATGATCTTGAGTTGTTGGCTATCATATTCGCTTTGAAAATCTGGAGACACTATCTTCTGGGTGAGAAATTCGAACTGTTTACAGATCACCAGTCGCTAAAGTATCTTCTCACCCAGAAAGACTTGAATCTGAGGCAGCAACGTTGGCTAGAATTTCTGGCAGCATACGATTTTGAGATTTTGTACACTCCAGGGAAAGCCAATGTCATGGCCGATGCGCTGAGTAGAAAGAATATAATGATCTCCAGTTTTATTATTACGAATTCATTGATTGATAAAATATCTGCTATTTAGAAGGATGATCACTTCATTCAAAAGATCAGAGAAAGAATACAAAAAGGCGAACACTTGAGTTTCCAAATCGATGACCAAGGGATTCTAAGGCTAAAGGGTCGAATTTGTGTTCCTACATTTCTGAGCTCCGAAAGGAAGTACTGGATGAATGCCACAAGTCAAAACTTAGTATCCATCCAGGGGTAAGCAAAATGTATAATGACATCAAACGCACTTTCTGGTGGAGGTTGATGAAGAGAGACATTTCTTTATATGTTAGCCGATGCCCTACTTGCTAACTAGTCAAAAGCGACCAACAGAAACTGGCTGGATTGTTGCAACCGCTGGACATTCCAGGTTGGAAGTGGGAACATATTTCCATGGACTTCATAGATGGTTTTCCCAGAACCAGGAAAGGAAATGATAGTATTTGGGTGATCGTAGATCGCTTCACCAAGACCGCCCATTTCATACCTGTCAGATCGAATATAACCGCTCAGAGTCTGGCGCAGATATATTTCAAGGAAATTGTTAGGCTACATGGAGTGCCGATCAGTATAGTTAGTGATAGAGATCCAATATTTACTAGCAAATTATGGGAGGCATTTCAAGTAGAACTAGGAACGAAGCTGAATTTGAGCACCGCTTATCATCCTCAGACAGATGGTCAGACTGAGAGGGTGAATCGTATTTTAGAAGATCTATTGCGGGCTTGTGTTCTAGATTTAGGTGGATCATGGGAAGACCATTTACATTTAGCTGAGTTCTCACACAACAACAGGTACCAAGCGAGCCTGACAATGTCACCATTCGAAGCATTGTATGGTAGACCGTGCCAATCTCCTGCTTGTTGGGTCGAACCTGGTAATAGGCTTGTATTGGGACCTGATATGATCCGTGATGCTGCGAACAAAGTCGACTTCGTTAAGAAACGATTACTCGCCGCTCAAAGCCGATAGAAGAGCTATGCCGATAAGAGAAGAAGAGATATATCGTTTGCTGTTGGCGACTATGTATATTTGAAAGTATCGCCGATGAGAGGAGTTATCCGGTTCGGTAAAACAGGGAAATTGGCGCCCAAATTCATTGGTCCGTTTCCTATCCTTGAACGGGTTGGAACCCTCGCTTATAGACTTCAATTACCTGATTGGTTGCTGGAGTGCATGATGCATTTCACATATCTCAACTTCGAAAGCACGTTCATGATCCAGACTTGATCGTGGAAGAAGCCGCACAGCAGGATATTGAAATTACTCTAGAATTAGCTGTGAGAAGAGAGCCGCTAAAGATTATTGGCAAAGAAACCAAAGAGCTGATGAACAAGAAGGTTCACTTAGTCAAAGTGCAATGGAGTGGAGATCCGCGAGATTGTACTTGGGAAACAGAGGAAAGCATTAAGAAAGCCTATCCTAAGTGCAGGGTGGGTATCTCTGATTGACTCTGGTGCAAGGTACATTTACCATATTTTGAAATTTCCATTATGTTCTCTACTTCATTGTTATTCTCTTTTCATGGATGTAAACTTTTAATTCTATAGTCTGAAGGATTTTAAAAGAGTATATGAATCGGTTAGTATATTTTTGAAAAGTTAAAAACAAATTGATTGTTGTTTGTGTTGTGTTGTGTGATAGTAGATTTGATTAATTAAAGTATTGGAATGATAGTTAATTAAATCAATTATTGAACTGATTTAAAAATAGATAGAAATATATACATGTGCATTATATATGTTTGAAAAGGTAATTGGATTAGCTGTTGAGTAAAGAATTTATTTGCATGCCCGACAAATAGATAAACCTTAATGAGTGGGATGCGCAGTTTTATTATTATATCAACTCCTGTGAATGCCATTGGATGCGGAGTGCTGGTTATTCTGTGTGTAATAATAAACGTTGCGATAGAATAGTAACAATTAATTTTGAACTACACTACATGGCATACTTCTTGAAGATAGGCATACTTCATCTTATACCACATAAGCATTTGGAGCTTGTGTGACGAGGTTGAAGACCTACCATACGAGCGAGAGGCTTGTATGGCGATTACTATATATTACAGGTTGAACTGATGACTGATATGGACCATATAAAATGTAACGGTAAATTGCCGGATTAATAAAAAAAACCCACATGGGTCTGGAGATGACAATAAACACGTCTCTCTGGTCATTAAGGCACAAAAACCATTTATAGGGTGACGAGAATTTATTCTTTGGAGTTATGATCTATACACACTCCCCTGTGGACACCGGAATATATCACTATAAATAAGGGAATGCTTATTAGGATTTATTGGGTGCCTAATACGGCCCAATATATTTCCAAACCCCTCCCCGTACAAAGGAGGTTATGGCGAATTTTTTTGAAATTTTAGGGTGTTAGCCAAATTTTTGAAGAATTTGAAAATTCTTAGAAACTGAAAAGTTGTAGAATGGAAGCCAGATTGAAAGTATAGTTAGATAATCAAACCACTTTCGCTTTGTTCCTTTTCAGGGACGAAAAATTTTAAGTGGGGGAGATTGTAACAACCCGGAAAATCTGAACCAATTAAATTTTTTTAAATTGACTATTTTAGTGGATTTTAAATATTTAAAATAAATATTTTAAATAATAATGACGAAAAGTAAGTTTGAATCGACGTTCGAAAATAAATATAATTATTTCTAATTATAAACAAGGCCTGAAATGGCGTGGTAGTTTCAAAATTTGAATTCAAACTTTGACTGACCGTACCGGGTGCAAAACAAAACGAATTTTAGTGAAACCAAAAATATTTAAATCTGTTAGTGATCATCTTTCTAACAAATCTGAAAAATCAAAGTTTCATAGTTGAAAGCAAAAGTTATGGCTTAATGAATTTTCAGAAAGGTCGCTGTAGAGTTTATATAGCCCGTGAAAATGGCCATTTTGCAAACGACCTCGAAATTCGATGAAACCACTTTTGTTGGATCCGGGATGTTAAATTATTACTATGTTTCAAATTTCATAATTTTTGAAGCTAGTATGTGAGCGTGGCAAAGGGAAATGTGTTTGGTCGATTTCTATTAAATTGGATCGACCAGAAAAGGGCCATTTTTCAAACGGTCTCAGAATTCGACGAAACTAGTTTTTTTGGGACCGTATCGTCAAAACATAGCTAGATTTATTTTTCTGGAATTTTTAGAATCAGTATTTGGCCCCGGCAAATTGAAATGTACGTTCAAAGTAAATATTGAATGTTTTATATTTTAATTTGAAGGAAAACTGACTGAAACAGTCGAATGGGCCTTCGAAACATATCCCATTATGTTCAGAATGGGGGTGTTTAGCTAGGGGCGACAGTCGTTGGGTTTGAATTGGTGCTCGTATGCAGAAAGGGGTATTTTTGAATTTAAAGAATTAAATAAATATAAAAAAATCATGGACCAATCACATTTCTCCTTCCTCTTCGTTGAAACCCGATCCGCTCCAGGCGTGAATGACGGAAACAGCTCAAGGCCTTCTCACCTCTTTTTCTCACAAACCACGCAATAAAACTTGCTGCTCCTGTGGAGGATTTGGAAGAGGACGTCAAGAGCTTCAAATCCATATAGGGTTTGGATTTTTTCGTTGAGAATCCAAGGGGAATCGACGCCAGGAAGTTCGCCACTTCATCTCGCCGCCCAGGCCAATTCCGGCCACCGAACTGGGGCCCACTTCCGGCGAGCAGGCGCCCCACCTCCACCTTCGACCTCGCGCAACCCAATCCCCATATCGATCAACAGATTTGCTGAAAATTTGAAACCTAGTTTCGAACCCAAAATTGAGAGGTACGGGTTTGTTTAGTTTAAACTGTTTTAACACTTTAAAGTGTTGCAAAATATGATAAACTTCTAAAAATCGTATCTTTTTGCTATGTGGTCGAAATTCAGTGAAACAAGAGACAGTGGACTCGTGTGGACGTCTTCTACATTCTAGAAGAGACCGCATATTTTTCTGAGCCTTCTGCTATTTTTGGTGGAGTGGAACCCAATGTGAGATTTCTAAATTATAAACGATATGGAAAATGACGATGTATAAATTATATAGTCGATGTATGCGTTATATAAGCGTTGTACACCTCATGTATAAGCATTGTATAAGTTGTAGGTTCGATGTATAAGTTATATATGCGTTGTAAAAATTATATATGTATTGAAATAGAAGTGAAATATACTTATATAAATATATATATATATATGCCCCTCGTACACAAACCATGGACGATATTTATTGGTTGTGATTGGTGTGAAAATTGGTTGATAGCGAATGGTTGATTTGAATTGTTTGTGGTTGAAATTGGTTGATTGTGGTTGAAAAATATCCGTTTGTGGTTGAGAATTATTTGGTTGAAACCACATAGGATTAGTTTGTGGTAAAGAAAATATAAACATGCCGCCTGCGTGCGAACTAGATGCATGAAATCCCCATTGTCAAAAGCTGCGAGGATTTAAGGTAGAGTGAGGACCCGTATTAGGGACGGCCCCGGTTTTAACTTCCCTGCCGTTATGCTGCCGAAATTTTGAATAATATTCATATGTTAGAATTATTTTCATGTCTTGAAACTATATTCGTGTGTTGAAAAGAAAACATTCATGTGTTGAATAGAAATTCATTTGTTGAATAGAATTCATGTGTTGAATGGTATTCGTGTTTTAAATAAATTGTTTTTAACATTAAATATCACATTTTTATTTTATATATACGAACTATAGAAAACATTCATGTGTTGAATAGAAATTCATTCGTTGAATAGAAATTCATGTGTTGAATGGTATTCGTGTTTGAAATAAATTATTTTATAATAAAAATCATATTTTTATCATCTATATGAACTATATAAAATAGTCGTGTTTTGAAATAAATTGTTTTATAATAAAAATCATATTTTTATCGTCTAAATGAACTATATAAAATAGTCGTGTTTTGAAATAAATTGTTTTATAATAAAAATCATATTTTTATCATCTATACGAACTATATAAAATAGTCGTGTTTTGAAATAAATTGTTTTATAATAAAAATCATATTTTTATCATCTATATGAACTATATAAAATAGTCGTGTTTTGAAATAAATTGTTTTACATTAAAAATCGCTTTTTTATTATATACATGAATTGTCAAAAATAGGGAAGTGTCGAAATAAATGTCTGTTGGATAAAAATATCATTTTTATCAAATGTATGAAAAGAAAATAGTTTAGAAATCGAAGAATCGATTATATTTATATGTATATATAATTAAAATATATCGAATAACGAAGCTGCAGTTCGTGTTTTGAAACCGTGATTTCAAACGATTAGTGCGGGAGATCCGACCATCGGATTTTCCCGAAACTGTTGGGTTCACTTTAGAAATATCTTTCCAACGACACCAACTTTGTAAAGATCCAACGGTTGGATTGTCTGGAATGTTTAATTCAAATCTGAAGAAAAACAGCGCCAGAATCGATTATATATATATATATAATTAAATTAAATCGAATAACGACGCTGCAGTTTGTATTTTGAAATTGAAACTTTAAACGAGTGTACCGGGAGATCCGACCGTCCGTTGGATTCGTTTTGAAAAGATCTTTCTAATGATATAAAATTTGTGAAGATCCAACGGTCAGATTTTCAGATATGTGTAAATCAAATCTGAAGAAAACAGCGCCACGGCCGCGTTATGGCCTGAAGCGTCGTTTTAATAAATTGGCTATTTTTAAATAAATAAAAATAGCGATAAATTGTTATAAAATATTATAAATGATATGGAATGTGAAATTTAGAAACTAACTGAAGGTTAGCTAAGTCGAGTGGTTTCCTGGGTTTTGATATGATGTTGGTTTCGGCCTTCGGGGTTAATATTTGGGAAATCGTTTTCTTACTAATTTACGGTTAACGACTAATGAATTGGAATAAGGTGTATGTTGTGTTTGTGTAGCACTTGTTTATTATATACGTGAGTTGCTCAGAAAGACTGGGTTTATCCCATTCTGAATAACTGAATCGACGATAAGAAGTCAATGATGAAGACGGTGGTTGAAGACCAGAGATCTTCACCTCGTTTGGATGGTAACTGATGTCTTGATTGGGAGGCATCCCGAAATATAGATAATAAGTGGTGATCGTCCAGACGTACGTCGAGATCGATGGGTATGCGTGGTATATAGTGCCTCCGGTTTCATTCAGACCCAGAATGGACTTGTAAATGGACTGTGTGTCTGACATTGGAATTCATTCTGTGTGATTGATAGCCATCAGTTGCATGGTGTGAATTTCCTGTGTGGCATGCTAAGATGCAGTGATCACGGCTTCTGTTGAAAAGCAAAGTCTTGTGGTTGATGATCAAAGAATCGCCTGTGTGGCGTAACTTTGTGTATAACGTGAATTCGCGAGCCTCACACCCTGGTACGAACCAGAAACGGGAGAGGACATCAGGGAGGACATGCGTTTCCTTCTAGCTAGAGGTGGTGTTAGTGCTTAAAATGGCTGACATTTATATTATTTTCACCTATGTGGTTGTTGCTGTTGCGAGGCGCCTCGGATATATCGGTCGATCCGGGACCGATGGAGTCATTCGTTGGCTCATTTACGCCCCAAAGGGTGGGGAAACGCAGTGTTCAAGCATTTTAATCCACATCGGTGGACCGGCCCTGACGATCCAAGGGCTCACCTGTGTCTGGGTCCTGAGACTCAGGCTAGACAGTCTCGAATTCGGTAAGGACTATCTTTTGCCTTGGTTCATGATAGAAATGCAATTTCCAAATACGACACCGTGTGGTTTTGATTGTATATATATGGCGACATGATATATGGTACCCACGCCGTCTATGATTAATAGTTATGATTGAAATTGTTTTTGAAACATATAAACACTAGTGATAATATCAAATTCTTTTGTTTTATTCGTATCAAGCATATTTTGGCCATTATAATGTAAAATTCTATCCTCCGGTTTGCATTGCATTGTGTGATGGGTACTGAGTCTTATAATGGCTTCATTTTTATAAAAAGCATTGCGATGTTTAAAGATTTACTTGTTTTAAAGCACTGGCAATCCAATGGAGTAAACCTGTTCCGCGAAAGTGGCGTGGTCCTGTGATTAGCCATATTATAAAATGTGTTAAGTAGATTTCTCATACCAGTCCCATGACTGACTCGTAGTTCGTTTCACTTGCAGACTCGGGTGCCCCTTTTTCTACTCGGGCAGCCTTGTGTTCAGGTTTTAGCAGGCTCTTTCTGGATGGCTGGAGCTGAAGATGGATTCTATCATTTATCTCTTTTTATGCTGTTCTGCTCCTATTGTACATATTCCGTTTGTTTTCCGCTGTAGACATTTATGTATAACTGAACAGTATTTGTACTAAGTATGATCCTGTATACTGTGTAACTCTGATGATTACGTTTATCCAGTGTATTCTATTGTTCATTATTTGGTGTAATTATTTATTTCTGTTTTTCTATTATCTGTTTATGTGTTATATTCCAAAGATTACCCTTCCCACCGTCAGTACGGGGTTTGGGGTCGTCACATTTAGGGTGGGATTATGAGATATTATATAGAGGTTGTTAATTTTTAAATTAAGTCCATGTGTATTACAACCCATTTAATTAATAACCCATACGTTCTATTATTTTAAGTCTTTTCCAGTGTTTTAAAATCCGTACGAATACATACGTTATTAAATTTTGCTAAAAACTGGAACATAACTATTTCTCGATGATATGAATCCAAAGAAACTGGCTTCATTGAATTCTGAGTCCGTATGAATTATCAGAGAATTTTTAAAGTCTAAAAATTGACCGTTTTCAATGAAAAATTAATAACGCCCATATACTGACTCCAAAAATTTCAGAAAATTATTTCTAGCTTTGCTTTGACGATACGGTCCCAACAAAACTAATTTCGTCGAATTTGAAGACCGTTTGAAAAATGGCTATTTTTAAGGCGTATATATATTATATTAAAAATATAAATATAAATAAATAAATTCCGAATATCGAAATATATCAGTGTTTATACTTTTTCAATGCAGAAACATTATTTTTGAACTCAATGGAAGTGGTTTTGAGTCCCAATTCATTCGTATGTAAAAAGTAGCGTTTGGGCCATATATATTATATATATAAACTTTCCCGTATTTTTTTGATATCTTGATTTGGACATAACATTTGATTTCCGCTATGAAATTTCAATTTTTCTGATTCGTTGGAAAGATATTTTTAAATAGATTCTAATATTTTTGGTTTCGCTAAAATCCGATTTATTTTGCATCCTGTACAGTCAGTCAAAGTTAAAATTCAAATTTTCAAACTGTTGCGCTATTTCTAACTCCTTTTATAATTTAAATAAAATTTATTCGTTTTCACTTCGATTAAAATAAATTTGTAGTTGTTATTATATAAAATAAATTATTTTAAATATTAAAAATCCATTAAAATAATAAAAATAAAAATTTTAAATTCGGCCCAAAATTCTGGGTCGTTACACATTTCTTGTAGGTTGAGGATAATGTGCATTAAATTAATACATGCAGTAGTTTAAGAATAATATGCATAAAACTAGTACATGTTGTAATTTTTGGAAAAAAGGACAAATATACACATGCCTAAGTTTACAATAAATAGAAAATTGTAACCACGCGTAGACACGAGGTTAAATTCTACTTGCAGTAGAAGTCTGCCCGTAATCGCCCGGTAAATCCAGCATCCACAAGTGGTTAATTTAATGTGAGAGGTCTTGTGCGTAAACATACATATAACGGTGCTAAGACATGAGGTTAAGTCCAACTTGTGGTTGAAATCTGCCGGGAACCGTCCGACAAATCCAACATCCACAAGTGGTCGGCTTAACGTGGGATGTCTGGTGCATAAACATAAATATGAATATACGTATATAACAGGATATAAGTAAATGGCATTGATTGTAATTAATGGAAAGGATGGAAAGTTACAACCTTTGTATATAAGTAAATAAATAAATAAAAAATATAACATACACATGTTTAGTGTAACGACCTGAAAACCCGAACCAATTTGAAAATGTCATTAGGCTAATTTAAAGAATTTTGAATATTTAAAGTGATTTACTTTAAATAATAACGACGGAAAAATTATTTTAATCAAAGAAAAAACGAATAAATTTATTTTAATTATATAACGAGCCTGAAATGGCGCGGCAGTTTGAAAATTTGATTTTTAATTTCAATTGAATGTATAGAATTCGTTTTAAATCAGAATGGGGACGACCCAGGAAAATATAACTCTGTTTGACGATATCTTCCCAACGAATGTGAAAAACTGGAATTTCATAATATAATTTGAAAGTTACGGCCAGTTGAAATTGGAAAATAGTCGCTATGGAATTTATATAATTATTTATATAGCCCTGCAGTTTGGAAATTTGATTTCAAAGTTCAATCGACTGCACAGGATTCAAAATAAATCGAATTTTAGCGAAACAAGAAATATTTGAACCTGCTTGATAATATCTTTCCAACGAATCCGAAAAATCGAAATTCCGTAATGGAAATCAAAAGTTATGGTCAAATGAAAATTCAGAATAGTCGCTATAGAATATATAAAGGCCTGTAAAATAGCCATTTTTCAAACGACCTCTGTTTTCGACGAAACTGACGCCATTGGATCCGGAATGTCGAATTATTGCTAGGTTTCAATTTTCGGAATTTTTCGAATTAATCTGTGAGCGTGGCAAGTGAAAACGCGTTTTGTCAGTTGACAGTTAAATTGGATCAACCCGAAAAAGGCCATTTTTCCAACGGTCTCGAAATTCAGCGAAATTAGTTTCGTTGGAATCGTATCGTCGAAACATAACCAAAAATAATTTTTCTGGATTTTTCGGGGTCAGTATGTGGGCCCAGTAATGTAAAAATGTACGTTCGAATTTGGATATGCGATAACTGTGTGTGTTAATGTGTCTGGACCTTATATTTATATCTATACAAGCCCAATCTCCACCACATCAGCCCATTCTCTATCTCCACATTTCTATTTTTCCATCCATGGCTGAAAATTATTTAATTTTAATTTAAAATCAAAAATATAGCTCAAAAATAAAATCTTCCCAAAACCCATCGAATTATATATCAAACTGAAGATCTCGACGAGTAGATCACAGATCTGCAGTTCGTTTCAACATGCATTGAGCGGATCGACCGGAATTCGCGGTCAAAGCTGAGAAAATTCGTAACCCTAGGGTTTGAATAGGGGTTTTTCGATCTAGGCTTCAATCGACGAATCCGGCTTCTGGGTATTGTTGAGGATGGTGTGTAGAGTTGATCTATGGTGGTCGGAGGTCAGATGGTGTTGTGGTTGGCCGGATTTTCGCCGTCGAAGGCCAGAACTGGCATGCGTTCAAGCCGCCGGCGACGGAGGAGGAAGCCACCGGAGGTGGCCACTCCGGTGTCGATGGGTGCGCCAGGAGACAAGCTCGACGATGGTGGCGGTCCCGGAGTCTACGGTGGTCGGACGAGGGAGCAAAAGTCGGTCAAAGTTGTGAATGGATGGGTTGTTTTCAACGTGAGTTACTGTAGCGTGGAGTAGAGAGAACGAGCGGGAAGAGCATGCTGACGTGGCAGAACACCAATGGGTGGGTTATTATTTAAATAATTTTTATATATTTAGTTTTCAAAATGCGAAAAACACTCATAACTTTCTCGTATGAGGTCGGATTGACGCACGGTTTGTTGCGTTGGGATCGTGGCGGAGTTGCGGACATTTTGGCACTAACCTGGCTGCGTTTTGAGACTGTCAGTTTTTGGGACTTTCTGGACGTTCGATGCAAATTGTAGCGAAAAGGTGAGTGTTTCTTCACTCACGTAAGACTGAATTTATCCCATATTTATCGAATTTATATATGAAATAATTTTGGTTGCATGGTTGTGATTGGTTGTGAACTTGTTTGCTTGAAATTGATTGCCAGTGTATTTACATGGAAAGTTGATCGACAATTAGTTATTTATTTAAATTTAAATTTCTAATTAGAAATTCGAATCCTCGAGAATGTCGGAAACTGGTTAATGTTGACCAGTTGAAAGGTTGTGTAATGGATGTTTGGTTGTATTTTATTACTGAATTGATATACCACTGTTGATGCTTCATATTCAGTATGTTGTGTTGTATGTGATTTTGACGATAATCCCATTGAACCTTGATGTTACGGGCATCGAATAAACCAGGATTTGTCGATAAAATGAATTAAGAACACAGAGTGAAATGATAAACCTCTGTGACCCTGATTTGGATTGAAATGATAGATCCATCCCTGAATATCGAGAAATTAAATTTAAATCACTTGGCCATAAGATAGCAAATTATATACGGACACCGATCGGTTAAATAAAATTTGGTTTAACCATGAATTTTGAAAATTTATTGTTTAACGACAATAAGCGATGTTTTATAATTTATTTTCCTTTGTATTTGAAGTTGAAATATAAATAAAAAGGGAAATGAATTTGTGTTGTAATTATAAGTTAAATACCAAGTGAAATTGATTTTACTCGAATTTATTTGAAATTGAATGGTCTTGCATGTCTTGAGATTTACTTAAAATCAGCCATGAATTGAAATAAAGATGAATTTGAACTCGATATTTGTTATACATTAAAAATCTTTGAAACGACGAAATGAATTTGTAAATTTCAAAGTATGTATAAATCGAAGCTTGGAAATGGGAATATGGCTCAAAGTTTAACCTTTGTCGTTGGGTTTAAGCTGATTTAGTTAAATAAGTCTGGAAGTGGAAATTTAATAAATTTAAATGATCGAAATCGAACTCGGCTTATTTGTTATGAATTGAGATCGTTGAATGGGCACTCGGGTTAAAAATAACCATCTGAATTGGAATTGGCCAAATTTGAAATGAATGTATATTTGAAATGAAGTCGATCGGGATTGTGAATTCGAATTGATTTACTTGAAGTTGAAATACAACTGCAAGTGTAAACGAAATCTGGGCGAAACGATGCTAATTCCAATTATAGTATGTCAAAACTATTTTTCAAAACTATTTTGTTAATAAATTAAATTTCCTTATAACTATTTATTGTATAAATTATTTAAATAAAATACTTTATAATTATTAATTATTTATTTTATGAATTATTTTAATGTTTTAATTATTTTGTCAAACTCTACTTTTATTACTAACTATTATTTCAAATTATTTTAATTATACCTTTAAACTATTTAAATGTATTGTTAATTAATTTGATATTCAAATTTTATATAAGTTGGAATTAGTTCAAGATGTTGAGCGTAAATGGGAAAATCCCATTTGAACAATATTCTATTTAGAATATGAAAATGAATTTCGAAACATGATATTTTGATATGAAACCCGAACTCCTTTGAAAGGTAAAAGCACTGACCGGTGTGAAAAATGTAAACGGTGGGTTGTCAAGGAGACCGGAGTCGACATAAGGCATACTCTCTGTCAGTGTCGATACCACTTTGACAACTGTGTACGCGGTGGAAGTTCCAGAACCGAAGTAGGTTGGTATGGAGGCGATTACTGGATTTGAAGAAAGAGAACGATGATGGATTAACCTTGACCTTCGGGTCATAATTGAAATGACTAAAACAGGAGCCATAACCAGGTTAATGAGATTGCATCTCTGATCGAACGCGCTCCTTCGAAACCATCTCTATTACTATTGTGATCGATTTGGGTGCACCCTTTGAATATGGGAATGTCGTTCGAGGTGGGCGGTAGTTGCGGCTATGCGTTACCACCGGCCTGGGTCCGCGAATTCGGTAGAATCATACCGGGGTATTTCCTCAGTGCCTTGTCATATTATCCTGATCGAGCCCCTACGATTTTGATTTAACGTTGTCGTATCACGGCGCATCCCTATCCACCGACGTACTGGTGTGTTATATGCAAACTGTACGGCAATGCTATAAACAGTGTAAGGGTAACATGGTAATCCCGCTTACACTATTTTCGATATTATACTTTACTGAATAAACACTATTGTAATAGCGTATTATACTATGTATGTATTAGTTTAACGGATCCTTGAGAGATGGAAAAATCCTGTAACATCTCTTGAGTTACTGCACCATGATACCGATATTATTCTGTATTTTAATTTGACTAATATGAGATGATTTAGTGCTGATCCGAGTGTTTGTTGTGTTTTTCTTTTTATGCAATACGCTCGGGTCAGCAGATGTTGCAGATAATGAAGATTATTTGGCCTTGGAGATCGAAGACGGAGTTGGTATATGTATCCACTACATTTTTATTTCCGCTGCATTACTGTATGTAAGTGTATAACTCTGATGATTTAAATGCTGTAACTCGAATGTATATGTTTAAATGCTTTTGAATATTTATTTGCTTATTATATGTGATCCTTCCGCTGTGAGATTCTGTGATTGTTTCTTTCTTTCCTTTCTTCTTTTTCTGCTTTTTCCCAAATAACTATCTGGGTTGGCGATTGGTTTGGGTCGACATGTGTGGTTTATTGTCGATTTAAACGGTCAAAAATCTGGGTCGTTACAGCTGGTATCAGAGCGATGGTTATCGATAACCTTGGCTCTGTTGGGAATTAACTCATTAGAGATGGGGTTAGAAACGCCCTAGAATGAGTTTGAGTGATATATGAGAGAGCGTACTTGTATTTTTGATATAAAAATGGTTTTTATTGTGTTGGCTTGTTCTGTTGAATATTTATGGATTCTGGTCGATATATGGGACGCCATACGATCGATAGGAATTTCTAAATAATCGAACAGAATGATTTGACATAATATGGTTTGCAATTATATTTTTAAATATATCGAATATATATTATGGTTCAAATATGTATGTACTTGATTTAGTGGGTGATAATGTAAAGTTATTACCTATTGTGGTTGATTTAAATCGCAAAAAAAACTAATACGGAAAATTAAGTGGATTTAGAAGTATTTGGAAATGAAATCTGTTGAATATAATTGGGTGAGAAAGGCTTGAGATTGAAATAGAAATTAACTTGAAATTTGACCCTGAGTTACTCTTGAAATTGTTTTGTCGAACTTTGAAACAATATTGTATTATAAGTATCTCCAAAAGAAATGGTTTAAAGGATCTTTAAGAAATAAGTGTGTAATTCCCCCTCGGACGTCGGAAATGACTTCGGTAATGAGTGCACACATTATCGATGTTTATTCTGAAGAGTCTAAGTGGGGGAGAGACCACTCTGTATTGTATAACTGGTTTGAAAAGGATTTGGACTTAAATTCCTATAGTATAAATATATACGTATGTTATTTAAACTTGAACTATAAAAACCCAAAATCAAGCACTTTGAGTCGTCTTAACTAATAATAATGATCGAGATTTAGTACTCGATTCATCGGAATTTTACTTTGGAACCATGAAATAGACTTAAGTATTAAGTGCAAGAAAGTCGTCATCTAACTCTTAATCTTGGACGATAATTTAATTCAGGAAAACTCTAGGTTCGATCGGAAAGAGTGTTAGAGAAAACCTAAATTTACAATGAAATATAAGTTCAAGTAAAGTCAACCAAAATGGAAATTTAATTTGAGTCGTACTAAGTGAATTAGATTGAAAACAAACCATAAATCACTTGGAAACACTAAGCTTGGATAATAAGAGAACAAGGTTTGCCAAGGGTTTATATAAGTAAATGGTTTAAATAGATGGCGCAGCGCGACGACCATTCGTGAATTTCGACCATTGACTTTGAATGGACGTAGCGGGAGATTCGACCGTCGGATTCTCCTAAAACCGGAACCGTTAGGTTCGTATCGAGAAGAGCTTTCCAACGAATATGAGAAATTTGAAATCTAACGGTTGGATTTGGAGATATGTCCAAAGCAAATTTGTAAAAGGTCGCTATGGCCGCAGTTCAGTGACCGTTATTGGAAACCGACTGAAATATCGATAATAATTTTTTTTTAAAAAAATATTAATAATTTGTGTAAAATCATAATAAGTGATTTGGGAAGAATTGGGATGACAGTATAAAACTCTGGATGGGTTAAAACTCATTTGGACGCTACATCGAATATGAACCTAAATTTGAACAATGAAATGGAATGTAAATCATCTTGTCGAATGGTGTATAACCTAAATTTAGTAGAGGAATCGAGTCAAATGGAGTTTAACTCAGGAAATTTAATAAAATGATTTGAGAACTAATTTTGAAAAAATTTCGAGGGTGAACATTTCCTTAATTCCAATCATGAGAGGGTGGGTCGAGTAAATAAGCATGTTAATGGAATAACATTTCATGTAACTTGAATGGGAAAAATATAGAAATGTATCGGAATTGAGTAAACAAATTTAATTCAAATCCATTTTTCCGAGTAAAGAGATAATAACAACTGAAATGAATAAGTTGAAATGAACTTGAGTAAGATAGACGATGGCATAATATGAATAGGTAAAATAAAATTTGCTTAATACAAGTGATATGAACGGGAGTATACTTAAGCGACAAAGGATAAACTTCATTTGGTTTGCTGGCCTGGCATAGATATATTGGTTTTGGGGTTAAATGATTAATGTATGTTGGGTAAGTTGCCATATATTGTATATATGCTTGAATCTCATGTGTATGCAAGTTGTAACAGGTGTAAGGAGTGTGCGCTACGCTTTGGAGCTCGCTTGCGCAAATACTAAATGCAAAGGTAAATAAAAATGCAAAATAACGCTAAACGAGGTACGTACTTGTGGTATATGGTTTTGTGGTTTTATATTTTGTTTTCCCCACTTTTGGGATGCCTCATAGTTGGATGAGATGTATATTGAGTATATATATGTTTTGGGATTCTTCCCGGACCTCTCCGTACAGAGGAGATGCTGCCGAAATTTTCCGTGATTTCGGGAGTTAGAAAAATTTACGAGTTTTATAACTATACTTGTTTTGGAAATATTAATTTTAAATATGAATTTGAAATAAATATGCACTTAATATCGGTTCGTTCTCTTTTCGAGGACGAAAAGACTTTAAGTGGTGGAGAATGTAACGACCTGAAAACCCGAACCAATTTGAAAATGTCATTTTGGCTAATTTAAAGAATTTTGAATATTTAAAGTGATTTACTTTAAATAATAACGATGGAAAAATTATTTTAATCGAAGAAAAAACGAATAAATTTATTTTAATTATATAACGAGCCTGAAATGGCGCTGCAGTTTGAAAATTCGATTTTTAATTTCAATTGAATGTATAGAATTCGTTTTAAATCAGAATGGGGACGACCCAGGAAAATATAACTCTGTTTGACGATATCTTCCCAACGAATGTGAAAAACTGGAATTTCATAATATAATTTGAAAGTTACGGCCAGTTGAAATTGGAAAATAGTCGCTATGGAATTTATATAATTATTTATATAGCCCTGCAGTTTGGAAATTTGATTTCAAAGTTCAATCGACTGCACAGGATTCAAAATAAATCGGATTTTAGCGAAACAAGAAATATTTGAACCTGCTTGATAATATCTTTCCAACGAATCCGAAAAATCGAAATTCCGTAATGGAAATCAAAAGTTATGGTCAAATGAAAATTCAGAATAGTCGCTATAGAATATATAAAGGCCTGTAAAATAGCCATTTTTCAAACGACCTCTGTTTTCGACGAAACTAACGCCATTGGATCCGGAATGTCGAATTATTGCTAGGTTTCAATTTTCGGAATTTTTCGAATTAATCTGTGAGCTTGGCAAGTGAAAACGCGTTTTGTCAGTTGATAGTTAAATTGGATCGACCCGAAAAAGGCCATTTTTCCAACGGTCTCGAAATTCAGCGAAATTAGTTTCGTTGGAATCGTATCGTCGAAACATAACCAAAAATAATTTTTCTGGATTTTTCGGGGTCAGTATGTGGGCCCGGTAATGTAAAAATGTACGTTCGAATTTGGATATGCGATAACTGTGTGTGTTAATGTGTCTGGACCTTATATTTATATGTATACAAGCCCAATCTCCACCACATCAGCCCATTCTCTATCTCCACATTTCTATTTTTCCATCCATGGCTGAAAATTATTTAATTTTAATTTAAAATCAAAAATATAGCTCAAAAATAAAATCTTCCCAAAACCCATCGAATTATATATCAAACTGAAGATCTCGACGAGTAGATCACAGATCTGCAGTTCGTTTCAACATGCATTGAGCGGATCGACCGGAATTCTCGGTCAAAGCTGAGAAAATTCGTAACCCTAGGGTTTGAATTGGGGTTTTTCGATCTAGGCTTCAATCGACGAATCCGGCTTCTGGGTATTGTTGAGGATGGTGTGTAGAGTTGATCTATGGTGGTCGGAGGTCAGATGGTGTTGTGGTTGGCCATATTTTCGCCGTCGAAGGCCAGAACTGGCGTGCGTTCAAGCCGCCGGCGACGGAGGAGGAAGCCACCAGAGGTGGCCACTCCGGTGTCGATGGGTGCGCCAGGAGACAAGCTCGACGATGGTGGCGGTCCCGGAGTCTACGGTGGTCGGACGAGGGAGCAAAAGTCGGTCAAAGTTGTGAATGGATGGGTTGTTTTCAACGTGAGTTACTGTAGCGTGGAGTAGAGAGAACGAGCGGGAAGAGCATGCTGACGTGGCAGAACACCAATGGGTGGGTTATTATTTAAATAATTTTTATATATTTAGTTTTCAAAATGCGAAAAACACTCATAACTTTCTCGTATGAGGTCGGATTGACGCACGGTTTGTTGCGTTGGGATCGTGGCGGAGTTGCGGACATTTTGGCATTAACCTGGCTGCGTTTCGAGACTGTCGATTTTTGGGCCTTTCTGGACGTTCGATGCAAATTGTAGCGAAAAGGTGAGTGTTTCTTCACTCACGTAAGACTGAATTTATCCCATATTTATCGAATTTATATATGAAATAATTTTGGTTGCATGGTTGTGATTGGTTGTGAACTTGTTTGCTTGAAATTGATTGCCAGTGTATTTATATGGAAAGTTGATCGACAATTAGTTATTTATTTAAATTTAAATTTCTAATTGGAAATTCGAATCCTCGAGAATGTCGGAAACTGGTTAATGTTGACCAGTTGAAAGGTTGTGTAATGGATGTTTGGTTGTATTTTATTACTGAATTGATATACCACTGTTGATGCTTCATATTCAGTATGTTGTGTTGTATGTGATTTTGACGATAATCCCATTGAACCTTGATGTTACGGGCATCGAATAAACCAGGATTTGTCGATAAAATGAATTAAGAACACAGAGTGAAATGATAAACCTCTGTGACCCTGATTTGGATTGAAATGATAGATCCATCCCTGAATATCGAGAAATTAAATTTAAATCACTTGGCCATAAGATAGCAAATTATATACGGACACCGGTCGGTTAAATAAAATTTGGTTTAACCATGAATTTTGAAAATTTATTGTTTAACGACAATAAGCGATGTTTTATAATTTATTTTCCTTTGTATTTGAAGTTGAAATATAAATAAAAAGGGAAATGAATTTGTGTTGTAATTATAAGTTAAATACCAAGTGAAATTGATTTTACTCGAATTTATTTGAAATTGAATGGTCTTGCATGTCTTGAGATTTACTTAAAATCAGCCATGAATTGAAATAAAGATGAATTTGAACTCGATATTTGTTATACATTAAAAATCTTTGAAACGACGAAATGAATTTGTAAATTTCAAAGTATGTATAAATCGAAGCTTGGAAATGGGAATATGGCTCAAAGTTTAACCTTTGTCGTTGGGTTTAAGCTGATTTAGTTAAATAAGTCTGGAAGTGGAAATTTAATAAATTTAAATGATCGAAATCGAACTCGGCTTATTTGTTATGAATTGAGATCGTTGAATGGGCACTCGGGTTAAAAATAACCATCTGAATTGGAATTGGCCAAATTTGAAATGAATGTATATTTGAAATGAAGTCGATCGGGATTGTGAATTCGAATTGATTTACTTGAAGTTGAAATACAACTGCAAGTGTAAACGAAATCTGGGTGAAACGATGCTAATTCCAACTATAGTATGTCAAAACTATTTTTCAAAACTATTTTGTTAATAAATTAAATTTCCTTATAACTATTTATTGTATAAATTATTTAAATAAAATACTTTATAATTATTAATTATTTATTTTATGAATTATTTTAATGTTTTAATTATTTTGTCAAACTCTACTTTTATTACTAACTATTATTTCAAATTATTTTAATTATACCTTTAAACTATTTAAATGTATTGTTAATTAATTTGATATTCAAATTTTATATAAGTTGGAATTAGTTCAAGATGTTGAGCGTAAATGGGAAAATCCCATTTGAACAATATTCTATTTAGAATATGAAAATGAATTTCGAAACATGATATTTTGATATGAAACCCGAACTCCTTTGAAAGGTAAAAGCACTGACCGGTGTGAAAAATGTAAACGGTGGGTTGTCAAGGAGACCGGAGTCGACATAAGGCATACTCTCTGTCAGTGTCGATACCACTTTGACAACTGTGTACGCGGTGGAAGTTCCAGAACCGAAGTAGGCTGGTATGGAGGCGATTACTGGATTTGAAGAAAGAGAACGATGATGGATTAACCTTGACCTTCGGGTCATAATTGAAATGACTAAAACAGGAGCCATACCCAGGTTAATGAGATCGCATCTCTGATCGAACGCGCTCCTTCGAAACCATCTCTATTACTATTGTGATCGATTTGGGTGCACCCTTTGAATATGGGAATGTCGTTCGAGGTGGGCGGTAGTTGCGGCTATGCGTTACCACCGGCCTGGGTCCGCGAATTCGGTAGAATCCTACCGGGGTATTTCCTCAGTGCCTTGTCATATTATCCTGATCGAGCCCCTACGATTTTGATTTAACGTTGTCGTATCACGGCGCATCCCTATCCACCGACGTACTGGTGTGTTATATGCAAACTGTACGGCAATGCTATAAACAGTGTAAGGGTAACATGGTAATCCCGCTTACACTATTTTCGATATTATACTTTACTGAATAAACACTATTGTAATAGCGTATTATACTATGTATGTATTAGTTTAACGGATCCTTGAGAGATGGAAAAATCCTGTAACATCTCTTGAGTTACTGCACCATGATACCGATATTATTCTGTATTTTAATTTGACTAATATGAGATGATTTAGTGCTGATCCGAGTGTTTGTTGTGTTTTTCTTTTTATGCAATACGCTCGGGTCAGCAGATGTTGCAGATAATGAAGATTATTTGGCCTTGGAGATCGAAGACGGAGTTGGTATATGTATCCACTACATTTTTATTTCCGCTGCATTACTGTATGTAAGTGTACAACTCTGATGATTTAAATGCTGTAACTCGAATGTATATGTTTAAATGCTTTTGAATATTTATTTGCTTATTATATGTGATCCTTCCGCTGTGAGATTCTGTGATTGTTTCTTTCTTTCCTTTCTTCTTTTTCTGCTTTTTCCCAAATAACTATCTGGGTTGGCGATTGGTTTGGGTGGACATGTGTGGTTTATTGTCGATTTAAACGGTCAAAAATCTGGGTCGTTACATTTAGACTTGTTGTAAACCGATAAAAGGGGTGATTTGTATATACTCACGGTAAATGGGTAATATGCATAAGCATGTATACGTTGTAAACTAGGAACGTAATTGATGAAAATATGCATATGTATTGGACATGTTAGATTAGACTTAATACAGAAATTAAGTAATGAACATGTTATAAAAATGGAAGTACCAGATGTATGTTAAGTGAACTGATTACTGTAGTCTATATGTACATCTGGGCAGGTGCATGTTTGGGGAAAGGGTTGTACACTAATAACATTTAGATAAATGTAATTTGACAACCAAGCTTATTATTAGACTTAAACCTGCTAAGTTATACTTGTTAAATAATAATAAGCTAAAGAGGTCCCAAGTCTAGTTGTTGTGTATCAGGTTATCGGGACTCTAAAATCCTAGGTACACGGGGACACATGCCTAGGGGTTGGCTTGTGTCAAGAGGTGTGGAACCCATATCAGTCAGTATCCTTGTTGGTATCATGGTATGTACCCCACACTAGGTTGGGGTAAAGGCACGCTTTACTAAATTTGATTATAAGAGGTTCAAGGTTCTGGGGGTGTTAGGGGAGCGTTTCCGACGGAGTCATGAGCGTGCATGGGTCCGGCTACGGGACCTAAGACGTCAAAACACCTACGGATATTTGTTGTGGATGAAAGTTTTCAGGTTAGGGAGTGATACATCCTACTGTCGGGGTGGACATAGGATATTCGGGTAATAGGGAGTCGATCGCTTGGGTAGTAATTAGGGTATGCCTAATCTTGTTGTTATATACTTGATATGATACATGTATGTCTGCTTTAGGTGGTGTATCATAGGTGTTTGTTATGTAATTAGGATACACCTAATCTTGTTGTTATATTCTTGATATGATACATGTATGTCTGCTTCGGGTGGTGTATCATATGCATCTGTTATGTAATTAGGGTAACACCTGATCCTGTTATTCTAGTAGAAGTGCAAAACAGTCAATCTGCTTAATCTGATTTCTAGTATCATCCTTGTTTGTTTGTATAAGAATTGACAGTCCTTGATATTAGTTTATATGAGCTATTGTTCACCTTTGGACATGTATAGACATCTACCCATATATGTTGCTAGAACAACTGTTTACATGTTTTACTTAACTTAGCAAGTCAGGTTGTTAGTGCCGACAGCTCACCAGGCTTTATGTCTGACCTGTTTCCTTTCTTCCTCTTTCTTTGCCCCCCAGGCTTACAGGTAGAAAGTGTATAGTCCTTTGCCAGCTTTATCATGATGGGTTTCTACAAGATGTATTTCTATTGGCTCTCTTTTCAAGGTAAAGTTGTATCTTTTGACTATATTTGGGGATAATATTATTTTACTCTAATATTTTTTGACTGAGGTTTTGAGACACGACATTTTGTAACTGTTTGCTTAAATGAAAGTTTTCTTCCACTGTAAATTTATTTTCACTTCTTGTGAAATCTTAGTCTCTATGATGATTTTATGTCTTTATACCTACAATGATCCATACTTTCTTAATTAAAGCCTCATATGGGTGGCATTAAGGAATATGGGGTGTTACAAACACCTTACCTGATTTTCATTTTTTAGTATATGTAAACAATTTTCCTATTTGCATTTCTTAGCAAGCTTCGATATTAAAATGATATACATGGTTTGTTAAATTGTAGTATGAGTGGATTTTTCATTTTTAGTTGGGTCTTATATCTTTGTTTTTTTAAGTTCATTTGAACATAATCAATAACGGTAATAAACCAATTCATTATATATTTACCATTATGAAAATTGATATGCTAATATTTGTATGTTGACAACAAATGATAAATAATTTCTAATGAAGGTAAGTGATTTTGTGAAACACAGTATCACGTGCCTGAATCATGAAATTACAAGAGTGATCATATATGTCTTTTACGTACAATAACTGAAAATGAGAGGTTTGACACAAATTTGAGTTAAGTTATTCCATAATTTTAAGTTTGTTAATTGAATCAAAATATAATTTTTAGGAATATGTACACACACACACACACATTTCCATTAAATTAATATGCTTATGGTAATTAACGATATTTATGCTTTATTTCAGTTATCATATTAATGGTAATTGTGTTTCCCTTCTACTATCATAACTTTATCAATTTGAACTCAAATTTAAAATAATAAATACCTTAATTTGATTTCATTGATAGCTGTGTATACTAAAGAATCATATTCTTTCTCACATTGACCATATGTTTGCATTTATCTATAAGCAGACTTTTAATGCCATTAACGATCTAGAAATTTAACTAAAGTTTATATCATTTATTTATTTTGTTCAACTATCTTGATACATAATTTGAATATAATGATATCCATGATAAAAATTTGATTTGAATGTAAAAATTATATATCGAAATTGCGAACATTTTCTTCATCAGCAAAGTTGAAAAATTATTGAAAGTATAAATTATATGGACTCTCAGCTTTAAAGTACATTAATGTTTTATTTTTTAAAATTCTTATTTTTCACATTATCCAATTTTGAAACAATAGAAAAAATATGCTAGTTTTTTGTATACAAATTATACATAAATTTAATAATATGTGTAATTTAGTTCATTTAATTTTTTTTCTACCAAAAAGTGAACAAAGTTGACTTGTTTCCTTCGGATTCCATGTATTTAACAAATTTAACGATTAGAGTTATAGCTATAAGGCTTATGATATTGATGTTAGTTTGAGACCTTACATTCTTATTTTTTAGCTGAGTATTAGTTTGATAAATGGCTTTTAGCTTTGCTTTAGAGAGAAATGAATATTCTCTTACTATAATGTATTTAATATTCTCTTCTGAAATGGAACATTAACGTTGATTTAATTTGTTCTTTATGCAACACTCAACAGGAATCACACGAACATTTAATTTTTGACTATAAATTCAGTACTGAAGTCATGACTGCCACAAGACAAAAAAATGGAATATCTTTCTCTGGAAATCTGGAAGAAGAGCTAGTTTGATAAAGAGTTGAAGATAGGAATGATTCTTTTCCATTCATCAATCACAAATTTATAATTAAAAAATACATGCATTCATATAATTATGGAATTAATATCATTAATGATATTTATTCCTCATATTATAGCATACAATTTATAAGTATTGCTGCAAGTATGGAATTAATATCATTAATGATATTTATCTTATTCTCTCTTATTATGGCATATCATTAATGATATTTATTCCTCAAATTATGGTGTATCATATGCAAGGATTGACATAAAACATGTCAATCCTTATCACGCCCCCTCAAAACGGACGGCCAAGAGGAGAGACCGATTTTTCTAACCAATGTTGTGAAGGAGGTACGTGGTAGTGGCTTGGTGAGGGCATCCGCAAGCTGGTGATTAGTGGATATGTAAGAGACCTTCAAGTTTCCATTTTGCACGTTCTCTCTGATAAAATGGTAATCCAATCCCAGATGCTTCATTCTATAATGAAAAATCGGAATAGCACTCACATATTGTGACGTCCCGCCCCGCACCAGCCTGCATTTCCTCCGAAGGTGCGCTGTACACATGCCCTACTAGCACGGAAAGGTTGCCAAAGAAAGGAATGAACTAATGAACCTGTAGAATGTATCACATCGCATGGAACAAAATATAATAATAACATAATCTTGACATAAAACAGGGAGATAGTGCATAAGTTGAAAACTAAACCAACATAGCAGCGGAAATCCAAATACAGCTTATTACAACTTTCCAAATTACTGTCTCTAAAACAAAAGAAAGCTAAAGTAGAGGATGCACTACTAATGCCCAAGCAGTGATCTTCAACAACACAGGGAGAATACTATATATATATATATATATCATACGTGGAAGCCTCCTGTTCGTCTTCGAATCAGCTACTCGTGCATACCAAGCTAACTTGTCTCTAGTCTGCTCGTGAGAGCACCCAGAGTAATAAGAAGAGACATAAAACTCTGGGTCAGACAAAAAGTCTGGTATGAGAGATAAGCAGCTAAATAGAACAATAACAGGTATACTAAACCATACCTGAACCTGGACCTGCAAGCAAAGAGTTAGCACTACATACCGTACTATACTCTAAGGTGTCACTGAACAGATGGTGTAAAGATAATGGGGGTGGGGGCGTGTATGTCATAATGAAGGCAAACAAATCAACAATAACAACCATCCTCACATCTCTCACTCAGTACGTAAAGCATACGATGTCCACCACTGTCAATCACTAGACCCATCGAAGTAGTGACGGAGTTCGACTTGTACAACTACTGCAACTACCAAGCTTACCACATGGAGTCATGACCAAATCTTTACAAATGACCCAATTTCATTGGTTTATTAGCTCTTTAGTCATACCTAGGCCACTGTGGCCCTTAATCCGTTCACGTACTCCCTACACATAGTGATTCAAAGTTACAGACATCGACAACCCCTTAGCACACGTCCCGCAGCAAAGCCCAATCATGAAGCTCACTCATTGGTTCCCCACCGGATCCTGAGTCAAGGCTCCTCATTTGGACTTCCTTTGCATCTCGGGTTTTGGTCGAATTGGAGTTGGTCTTCAAAAAAAAACGTCACGTGATAGTAGAAACATTTGGTCATCCGGTTTGGTTTGGTGTATGGGGTCCTTCATGCCACATCGGTTTGGTTCTTGCTCCATCGGTTCGGTTCGGTGCTCCCCTTCTAGCTCGGTTCGGTTCGGTGTACCCTTGCTCCATAGGTTCGGTTCGGGTTCCTGGTCATGGTCTGATCCACTTCCTCATTCTCTTCCGCTCCGATCCCCTTTGGTCTCTCCGATCTGAACCCCCCTTTTGTCTCTCCGATCCGATCCACCTTTGGTCTCTCCGATCCGATCCCCCTTTGGTCTCTCCGATCCGATCCCTTCCCAACTCCAACTCTAAGCAAATGGCCTTCCTTCTCGCCAAGCCCCTTATGCTAAGTTCCAATCCGAATCGGGTCCCCTTGCCCAGTTCTCCTATCCTATCCGAGCCCAATGATCCGATCCGATCCGGTTTGAAACCCTGCATATTTCCTGCAACTTTCTAGCGACTGTTTTACACCATACGACGGCGTTTTCGACCAATCTAAAAGTTCTAATCAATCATAAAACATATCATATAGTCATAGCAACATAGAGAAGTGACCTCAAACATCAAAACAACAACCATAGCATGTAAAATGGATCAAACATAGCATAAAACCCCAAATTTCCCCTTACACATGTTTAGGAAAAACTAATGATATGATTAGCAAAACTCAACCAAATCAAACCAAATTTCTAACAGAGGTCTAAAACATTATTTTCGAATTTATAAATATTTTTCTAGGATTTTATCATGTATAGATTCGCTAATTATCACTAGTTACCCTTAACTAACCATAATTAGTGAGGAACTATGCAAATCACTCACCTTGGCCACAAATAAAACCTTTAGAAATGAAACTCTACTGTTTGGGCGCGAATACCAATGCAACACCGCAGCTCTACCTCGATCCTTGTGCTAATCCGCCTTGATTTGATGTTGATTAAGCCAAAACTTGATTAGAAAGTGATTAGAAGTTGATTTGGGTGTTGGAGGCCATTGCTAAGGTTCCAAGAATGAAAGTGGCGGCTGAAAGAAATGTTTTCTAACCCTAATCAGCTCCTATACATCTCTAATCCCGAAATGGGTCATGAGCCCTCTTGCTAATCACCTTAATTAGGCATGGTTAAGCTGTTTTTCACCTTCTAAACCTTGTTTCAGCCATATCTCCCAAACGGTGAGTCTGTTTGGCTAATTTGACCACTCTACGGAAAGGTAAACCATCATCTAGAGCCAATGGAAGTGGTTTTAGGTCAAAATTCCTTTCCAATCAAAAGTTATGGCCAAAACAGTACCAGCTAAGGGCAAAATGGTCATTTAAAAATTGGCAAAAATCATGAACATGGGAAATGACCCCAATGGTCGTTTCCCAAAGCCATATGACCATACGACTTCATATAAGAAAGAAATAAATATTCTATGATCCTCCGATGCGTAGAATGCGGGTTGTTACATCCCCCCCCCCCCCCCCCTTAAGAAATTTCGTCACCGAAATTCCTTAACCCAAAACATACTAAGGATCCTGCATTCCTACTAATCATATACAACAATCAAGCATGCAAAACAAACAAACAAGCTTATCCTAACATGCGGAAAGACCAAATTAAAGGTAAAATGTTACCAGACGAAGAGTTCTGGATACGTCTTCCCAATTCTCTCCTATGTCTCCTAAGTACAGTCATTCTCATTCTCGCCCCGCTAAACTTTGACTAGATTCACCGCTTTCCTCCAAAGTTGCTTCGTATCTTTCCCAATAATACACATTGGCTTGTGATTCCTAACCGCCTCGAGTTCAACTTCATTATCATCCAACTGATCAGGTGAAATAGTCACATCTGGGTCGTGCACGAACTTCCTTCACTGGGAGACATGAAATACATTGTGAACTCCTGCCATCTTCTCTGGTATTTCAACTTTGTACGCCAAATTCCCAATTTGCTCTAGAACTGGGAATGGACCAACAAATCTTGGTGCTAACTTGCCTCTCCTGCCAAATCGTATCACGCTCTTCAAAGGAGAAATCTTGATAAACACCAAGTCGCCAATGGAGAACTTTAACTCTCTTCTTCTCTTATCAGCATAACTCTTCTGCCTATCTTGGGCAGCCTTCATTCGCTATTGGATGACTTTAATCTTAGCTGAAGTTCCTCTTATCACATCTGGTCCAAGCACAAACTTCTCACCTGTTTCTACCTAACATGACGGTGAGTTGCACGACCTTCCGTACAAAGCTTCAAACAGAGCCGTACCAATAGTGGATTGAAAACTATTATTATATGCAAACTCTACTAGATGCAAATGGTCGTCCCATGATCCACCAAAATCCAATACACAGGCTCTCAAGAGGTCTTCCAATATACGATTCACCCTCTCTGTTTGTCCGTTGGTTTGAGGATGATACGCGGTACTGAGATGTAATTCTGATCCTAACGCCTCTTGTAAGCTTTTCCAAAATCCACTAGTGAACAACGAATCTCGGTCACTCACAATGCCTTTGGGTATTCCATGAAATCTCACTACCCACTTTATATACAGTTCCGCTAGTTTAGTTGCCATCCTGTTTGACTTGACGGGTGTAAATCTTGCACTTTTAGTCAATCGGTCCACAATCGCCCAAATGCTATCATGGCCCGATCTAGTCCTTGGTAACCCATCAATGAAATCCATTGACACTTGTTCCCATTTCCATTCTGGAACTTCTAGTGGTTGTAACAAACCACTAGGCTTATTTTGCTCAGCTTTAACTAGCTGGCAATTCATGCATTTGGATATAAACTTCCCAATGTCTCTTTTCATCCCTTCCCAATAGTAGGTCTGCTTCATGTCTCGGTACATCTTGTTACCACCGGGGTGTATAGTCAGTTTTGAGTGATGACATTCTCTAAGCACTTCATCTCTCAATCCATTGACATTGGGTACAAAAATTCTTCCATTCTTTCTAAGCCATCCATCTCGACCAAGCCCATACTTGTTCATCTCTTCTTCGATTCTCATCTCTAACTTTGAGATGATTTCCAATAGGTTAGGATCGTCCCTCTGACTGGAACCAATCCGCTCAATCAAAGTGGGTCTGATCGTCAAGCTTGCTAACATTTCTGGATCCAACTCACACTTTGGTCTGAAATCATACCCAGCGATGTTCTCCAGTTGCTTCCATTCAAGAAACATTGCCCCTAAACTGGCATGTCTTCTACTCAATGCATCGGCTACCGCATTCCCCTTTCCGGGTGTATATGCGATATCGAAATCATAGGAAGCCAAGAAATCTAACCATCTTTGCTGCCGGAGATTTAGATCCTTTTGAGAGAAAAGAAACTTTAACGATTTATGATCGGTAAACAACTCGAATCTTTCTCCCAAGAGATAATGTCTCCACATCTTCAATGCAAACAAGATCGCTGCCAATTCCAAATCATGGGTAGGGTATCTTCTTTCATACGGTTTCAGTTGCCGACTTGCATAAGCTACAACCCTACCTCCTTGCATCAATACAGCACCCAGCCCTGTGCCACATGTAATCGTATATACTGTCATCTCTTCATTCCCCTTAGGAATGACTAACACTGTTGCACATGTCAACTTTTCCTTTAGACTCTTGAATGCATTTTCGCACCTTTCATCCCAGACGAAGGCTTGATTCTTCTTGGTCAATTGAGTCAACAGTGCTGCTATCTTGGAGAAATCTTGGATAAACTTACGATAATATCCAGCTAATCCCAAGAAACTTCTTATGTCCGTTGCATTCTTGGGCGTAGACCAATCTTGTACCGTAGCCACCTTCGCAGGGTCCACGGCAATACCATTCTCTGAAACAACATGGCCCAAGAATCTCACTTAATTCCCTCCTCCAGAAGTGACACTTAGAGAATTTTGCTTTCAACTGGTGTTTTCTCAACACCTTCATCACTATCCTCAAATGTTCCTTGTGTTCTTCCTATGTTCTCGAGTAGACCAAAATATCATCTACGAACACAAGGACAAACTTATTCAACTGATCTCTGAATACCCTATTCATAAGATCCACAAAATATGCTGGGGCATTGGTCAGCCCGAATGGCATGACCAACCACTCATAAAATCCAGACGACGTCCGAAATGCCGTTTTAGCTATACTCTCAGCTTCCACTCTAAGCTGATGAAAACCTGTCGCGAGTTCTAACTGAAAAAGTACTCTCGCGCCACTCAACTGATCAAACAAATCATCTATCCACGGTAGAGGATACTTGTTCTTCCTCGTCACTTTATTCGACTCGCGCTAGTCTACACACAAACGAAGGGAACCATCGGCCTTGGTAGCAAACACAACTGGTGCTACCCATTCAAAAACACTCCTTCTGATAAATCCCTTCTTCAAAAGATCGCTGACTTGCACCCCGAGCTCTCACTGCTCCCTTGGTGCTATACGACGAAGTGGCGTCACCATAGGTCCGACATCTTTCACCAAATCAATACGGAACTCAATCTCTCGGTGTGGTGGAAGCCCGGTCACTTCCTCGAAGACATTCGGATACTGGCCAACCACGGGCAACCCTGACAACTCACTATGCGGGATGTCGAGGGAATTTAGAAAACTAGCCATTGCCCCATCACCGGGTAGACCACCAAACACTACCCTCTGCCCATCATCTGCTCTAGCTGTCACTAAAAAGCCCTTACATTCTACCACCACCCCGTTTCTTTGGAGCCAATCGACTCCCAAAATAATGCCAAACCCAGTAAAGCCCAAAACAAAGCAAGCACAAACAAACATGCATCCATGACTCGATAAGACCACATTACGACAAATCATGCTAAGGTTAGTCGAACTACCAATCGGGTTCGTCACTACTAAAGGCCTATCGACAATCTCGGGCTCCAATCCTAACCTATCTACCAGGTCACTAGATATGAAAGAACTGGAAGCTCCTGTGTCAAACAAAACTCTAACAAGAACATCATAAACAGAAAGCATACCTTGAATATATAACGACATTCTTTCCTTCTCCGCCGCAGTTGGGGCATTCGAAGAAGAAAGAATATAGCATTAAGGGCATATGCTTTCACCATCTGCTTTTCTTTAGGGGGTTGCAGACACTTGTCCTTGTGATGTCCCACTTGGCCACAGTTGAAGCACTTCCTATCTGCTGGCTTGGCCTGACAATTACTAGCATAATGGCCCTTCTTACCACAACTGAAGCACTCAACATCTTTCTTATTTTTTTTCTTGCCATCATTATTCTGGTTCTGCGTCCTCTTATTCTGAGAACTATTCTTGCCTCCACCACTTGCTTGCGGTTTTGGCTCCTCTGTAGATGCAACATCAGTCTTCGGCTTAGGGTAAAGACTCTCTGACCTCAATGCTTTCCCCACAATCGATTCAAACGTCTCATCGATGTGGTTAATAAGCCTTTCCCCCAAGTACTGATCCAAACCAGTTCTGAACTTCTCGTTCTTCTTCTCGGCAGTATCAATAAGAGATAACCCATACCTCGACAAAGTGTCGAATTCGGCAATATACTCCGAGACAGCTCTGCCATTCTGCTTGAGCTCCAAGAATCTCTTAAACAACACTGACTTCTAGGCAGCTGGAATGAACTTCTCGCTAAAGCGAACCTTAAACTGATCCCAAGTAATCTGATCTTCGGGAGTAGCTGCCTTTATAGCATTCCACCAATTCATTGCCCGTCCTTGTAGCTGACGGGATGCTAGCCTTCTCTTCATCGCATCCTCGATACCCAAGTCTTCGAAGATACGCTCGCAGCTATCCAACCAGTCCTGAACATCCATAGTCGACTCCGTTCCGTGGAACGGTTTCCCACCAAGACTAGTATAATCCTTGTTTAGCTTGGCGAAATCGGCCCTAGGCGCCTGCACCATTGGACCACCACCATTACCACCATTGGGAGCTGCCCTCTGCACATCCCTAAGCATCTCCCTCATGAGGTCAGTAAACATAGTCCTCATGTCAGCACCATTCCCATTATTGGCTCCCCTACCGGCACCTCTTGCGTATCGGCTCATCGTTCAATCTGTAAAGAGAAAACGATTAACCATCTCCAAAGTGGTGCTAGTGCAGTGCGACTTCATCCTTAGCTATACTAATAGTATATATATTGCTTTTGAAAACCAAAAATAATCACAAATACGCGCTCTCATATACGTATACTATCTCTCCCTGATAACTTCCCTAGGTTAACTATGCAACCTAGAGCTCTAATACCAAATGTGACGTCCCGCCCCGCACCAGCCTGCATTTCCTCCGAAGGTGCGCTGTACACATGCCCGACTAGCACGGAACGGTTGCCAAAGAAAGGAACGAACTAATGAACCTGTAGAATATCTCACAGCGCATGGAACAAAATATAATAATAACACAATATTGAAATAAAACAGGCGAGACAGTGCATAAGCTGAAAACTAAACCAACATAGCAGCAGAAATCCAAATACAGCTTATTACAACTTTCCAAATTACTGTCTCTAAAACAAAAGAAAGCTAGAGTAGAGGATGCACTACTAATGCCCAAGCAGTGATCTTCAACAACACAGGGAGAATACTATATATATCATACGTGGAAGCCTCCTGCTCGTCTCCGGATCAGCTACTCGTGCATACCAAGCTAACATGTCTCTAGTCTGCTCGTGAGAGCACCCAGAGTAATAAGAAGAGACATAAAACTCTGGGTCAAACAAAAAGTCTGGTATGAGCGATAAGCAGCTAAATAAAACAATAACAGGTATACTAAACCATACCTGAACTTGGACCTGCAACCAAAGAGTTAGCACTACATTCCGTACAATACTCTATGGTGTCACTGAACAGATGGTGTAAAGATAACGGGGGTGGGGGTGTGTATGTCATAATGAAGGCAAACAAATCAACCATAACAACCATCCTCACATCTCTCACTCAGTGCGTAAAGCATACGATGTCTACCACTGTCAATCACTAGACCCATCGAAGTAGTGACGGAGTTCGACTTGTACAACTACTGCTACTACCAAGCTTACTACATGGAGTCATGACCAAATCTTTACAAATGACCCCACTTCATTGGTTTATCGTACCTAGGCCACTGTGGTCCTGAATCCGTTCACATACTCCCTACAAATAGTGATTCAAAGTTACATACATCGAAAACCCCTTAGCACACGTCCCGCAGCAAAGCCCAATCATGAAGCTCACTCATTGGTTCACAACTGGATCCTGAGTCAAGGCTCCTCATTTGGACTTTCTTTGCATATCGGGTTTTGGTCGAATTGGAGTTGGTCTTCAAAAAAAAAATCGTCGCGTGATAGTAGAAACATTTGGTCATGTATAGATTCGCTTACAACAATCGTCGCGTGATATTTTTCTAGGATTTTATCATGTATAGATTCGCTAATTATCACTAGTTACCCTTAACTAACCATAATTAGTGAGGAACTATGCAAATCACTCACCTTGGCCACAAATAAAACCTTTCGAACTGAAACTCTACTGTTTGGGCACGAATACCAAAGCAACACAGCAGTTCTACCTCGATCCTTGTGCTAATCCGCCTTGATTTGATGTTGATTAAACCAAAACTTGATTAGAAAGTGATTAGAAGTTGATTTGGGTGTTGGAGGCCATTGCTAGGGTTCCAAGAATGAAAGTGGCGGCTGAAAGAAATGTTTTCTAACCCTAATCAGCTCCTATACATCTCTAATCCCGAAATGGGTCATGGCCCTCCTGCTAAACACCCTAATTAGGCCCGGTTAAGCTGTTTTTCACCTTCTAAACCTTGTTTCAGCCATATCTCCCAAACGGCGAGTCTGTTTGGCTAATGTGACCACTCTACGGAAAGGTAAACCATCATCCGGAGTCAACGGAAGTGGTTTCAGGTCAAAATTCCTTTCCAATCAAAAGTTATGGCCAAAACAGTACCAGCTAGGGGCAAAATGGTCATTTAAAAATCGGCAAAAACCGTGAACATGGGAAATGACCCCAGTGGTAGTTTCCCAAAGCCACATGACCATATGACTTCATATAAGAAAGAAATAAATATTCTACGATCCTCCGATGCGTAGAATGCGGGTTGTTACACATATGTAGCTCCAGCATTATCACAATAGATGACTGGCGCGAGAGTGAGGTTATGACCAAGCTCCTTGAATAAATTTCTTACCCAAAGAATTTCAGTAGTAGCATTTGCCACTGCCTGTACTCGGCCTCGGTAGATGATCTAGCTCTTGTACGCTATTTCTTTGACGTCCAAGAGATAGGATTCTTGCCCAAATAGACTATATATGTTGTTGTAGAAATGTAGTCATCTTTGTCACGAGCCCAATCTGCATCATAGTAAGCATGGAGAGTGAGAGGTGAATCCTTGTGTATAATTAAACCCATATTATATGTTCCACTTAGATATCGAAGAAGATGATGTAGAGATTGCATGTGTTCCTCAGTTGGACGCTGCATGTATTGAGCTAACTTGTTCACTGCGAATGCCACATTAGGCCTTGTGAGACTTAAATATTGTAAACTACCTATTAGAGTACGATACTCAGTAGGATCCTTGAGAAGATTTCCATGTATAGTTAACGGAGGATGAGTTGTTAATGGTGTTGCAACTGGTTTTGCATCATCCATACTAGCTTTGCACAAAATATCAGCAATATACCTCTTTTGACTCAAAAAATACCTTTTGGATGAGGCACTACTTCCACTCCTAGAAAGTAAGATAATTCTACAAGGTCTTTGAGTGAGAAACTTGTTGCCAATTTTTTTTATAAAAGCTTCCAAAGCATGAGTTGCATTACTTGTAACAATAATATCATCCACATAAACCAGCAGATAAATGATGTCACCATTTTTGTGCAATGTGAACAAAGATGAATCAGCGACCGTATTCTTGAAGCCCAACTCAATCAAATATTGACGTTATTCCTTATACCAAGCTCTTGGAGCTTGCTTTAACTCATATAGTGCCTTGTTTAATTTAAATACATGTGTTGGATGTATAGGATCTGTGTTGCCAGGGGGTTGTATGGTATATACATCATCAGTGAGTGTGCCCTGTAGAAAAGCATTGTTTATGTCAAGTTGGAGCAATGACCAACCTTGACTAACCGCAAGTGAGAGCACAAGTCGAACCATGGCGGTTTTAACTACGGGGCTAAAAGTTTCACCGTAGTCAATGCCAGCTCTCTGATTAAAACCTCTTGCTACATAGTGAACCTTGTACTGAATAATGTTACCATCCTTATTTCTTTTAATTCGGAAAATCCATTTGCATCCCACTACATTTTGTGACATAGACGAAGGTACAAGATCCCAAGTTCTATTTTTCACCAATGCATTGATTTCTTCATCCATAGCTTTACGCTAAACAGGGCTTTTTAATGCTTGGGTGATATTTTTTAGGATCTCCATTTCATGGACCTTCGCATTTAAATTCAGTTTCCTGATTGATTTCCTAATGCCATGTTGTATTCTTGTGGTCATTTGAGGAGAATGTACAGGATTGTTGGGTGTTGAATTTGTAGATGTAGATATATCAAGGTTTGATTGAGATGGAGTAAAGGAAAGTTCAATAGTGGTATTAGGAGGTTGAGAACGCAGAAAATCACGCCATTGCTCTGCAGCTACTTCAAATAACATTAACAACTTCAGTCCATCAGATTTGGAAAGAGAGGAATCGACAAGTGTTTAAAAAGAAGAAACGAGATAGTAATTTGGTTAGTAAACTCATTCACACTAATGTTAACATTCTTTTATGAAGAATTAAGAAGTCTTTACTCACCAAAAAGGCTCAAGAAGTATATCGCACTATGGGGAGTTGGAGCTTTCAGTCGCCATGATGCCCTAGAATTTTCTATTTGGGGAAACTATGTCTCGGTTTTTGTGTTTTGCAAAACACAATGATGGTATTAAAGTCTAGATGGTATTTGCAATCATTGACCTACCTACTATATTTGATTTTGTAATTACATGTAGTTGAATCATCTTTTTCATATGGGCTTGGGCTGACTTTGGGCCCAATGCGTCAATAATATTCAACCGGCCTTTAAAAAAATGTATTTAATATTGTAGTGTTAACTATGATTGAATTCTCAAACCGATGCTAATCGATTTTTAACTATGTCCAAATAGAACATTCAGGTCACCGTGTCATCGATTAATTTAAATATATTTTATATGAATATAACGTTAAATTCACATTGTTAATGATTTCCTAATTAGTTTTAATTTAATCACAAATTAGTTAATATCTTTAAATTTAATTTAGTTTATGTTCTCAGTTTTTTATAATAAATTTAACTTAAATTTTCATAGTGGTTGGAAATATCTTTATGTAGGTTCTGGAAAAACAATTAAACCACCTAAGCATCAAAATTTTTAACGATTGTAAAATAATATGCGCTAAAGGTTCTTCTTTATTAAATTACTAAAAAATGCAACAATTTCAAATGATCCTTAAAGTATTAGAAAACATGCTTAGGTGTACCAAAAGTTATATATTTGTTAATGAATATGCAGAAACTGATATATTTAGTCTTTATTTTGGTTTTTATTCTTTTTATTGTTGGTGAATAACATAGTTACAAGCTTCAAATTTTATAGTACTAAATTTTTACATCCACTATCAATAACTAGTATTTTTTTCCCACTTTGCTGGGCATTAAAATTTATTTTATTAAAAAAATACTGTAATGATTAAATATCAAAAATAAAAGAAAACTAAAGTAACGTAATTAATATTAAATAGTTACATGTATATTTTTAAATATTATAATTTATGCAGCAACAATAATAAATTATTCTGTTGTTCATCCAAAATAATTTTATTGTGGATGATTATTTTGATTAATTGTTCTGTTATCCATCTAATTAATTTATGTATTAACAATAATTAATTATCATGTTGTTCATTCAACAATAATTTTGTTGTGGATGATTATTTGGTTAGTTATTCTGTTATTCATCTAATTTGTTTTGTTATGAATGGTTATTTTTTGGCATAGATATAAAAAAATTGATTATTTGTGATTTTATTCTGAAAACATGTTCTTAATTCATTACAATCTAAATTTATTTTGTGATCTTTAAATGTGAAAAATTGAACAAATAATCATTAAAATTATATAAGTGATACAATTCAAGTAATATTATATAAATTATATACAAACTACAATATGATAACTTTTTTCGATAAAGTAAAAAAAGTGTGATGATGTCATTATATATATATATATATGATGCAATGTATGCTTTGATATTAAGTTTTAAGTATATTTTTATATGTATAATAGGCATTCTAACTAAAATATCAAATTACAACATAAAAGTAAACATCCATAACAGAAAAATACATTAATCAATAACAGTTTTCAGAGCAAAATAAATATTAGATCATGAGTAGTTTTCTTTCCAAACAAAATAAATATAAAAATAAGAGAAAAATAAATATAAGATCATGAGTAGTTTCCATTCCAAACAAAATAAACATGAAAATTATGTTCAAGTCCAATCTTGTTCCCAACATAACTTCATGATCTCCACTTTTTTGAATAGTTTTCATTCTTGTAGTGCAACAAACATTTGAATAGATGAACAATTAATTAGTCATTCCTTACCAAAATAATAATAATAATAATATATACACCGTATATTAAATAACCATCAAATATATATAACTTACTTTTTCTTTTTTAATTGCTTTCAGATTTGAAATAAATTCATTTTCATCATCTTTTTTATCCTTAAAGTCATCAAAAATACATGACACCTTGACATCATTATCAATCTCTTTGCTTTTCCTCTTCAAACTATTTGTGTTTGTAGATTTTTCAGTACTGGGCCTTTGCATATTGATGTTAGTTTTTGATTCAGTGCTGAAACTTGGTATAGTCATCTGCACATAAATGAAATAAAATAACTTGTTGCAATGAACATGACTAACTATATATATATATACACACACACATATATATATATATATATGTATATGTATATGTGTGACAACAAAATACCTGTGAACTTTGTAACACAACTGCACGGTCTTCACTTTCAATCATAGAATTCCTAATCAACTCAAAATCTTCATATATGTCCGTGGTCGTGTACATGCTTGAACCTCTGTGTACAATATTCTCACCAACACATACAGTAATTGTATACTGCCTTTCCTCCAAACACTTCAAACTTATTGGAAACTCATTTTTCTTTCCTTACTAGAAAGAATATTATAATTTATTTAATTTTGCCAAAAAATAAAGTACTAAAATTTTCTTTTAGTATATTTGGAGCTATACATACCTTTTCTTAATCTCCCATTATGTCATAAACATTTTTCTTAACTATTCTGTAAACCTCACGGTCTTGCAAAATTATTGCAGCACTGCCACTATTATCTTCAACAATAACACATAATCAAAATCTGCACACAAACACACACACACACATACATATAAAAACTATTAGTAGGAAAGTAAGTAAATTTTTCTCTAGCATTACAGAAAATTACCTCATGTCTGGACAGGGTATGCTTCTTTTACAATTAGGACATTTATGCTTCCCATTTTTCTCCTCAACTTCTTGATCACTACATGTTAAGCAAGCATCATAATACCAAGTTTGTTCCTCTTTTACATTCCTAACAGTTACTTGACATATAACTTCTTTCTAAAATTTATAAAATATAGTAACTTCAGGTACTTGAATAGGAAACACAAATTAAAAATAAAAAATATTAAAGTCTAGGGAGCATACCTCGATATATTCAGATTTCAAGTTCCTTATCTCACCAATACTCAATATTTGATAATCTTCGGTAATCATATCGTTAACATCAACTTTTCCTTCATTAAAATCAATAATATCCAACCTACATATTTTATAAGTTTAATTTTTGATGTTTATTATATTTAAAAAATATACTATATTACATTTCAATAAAACTCAAATTTACCTCTTTCTCATTTTAAAAACACTGTGATGATTGTAGTTGATGAAAAACTGTGTTGCACCAACATTGGTCATATTAGGTTGTTCTACAATATAAGAAACGTCATGTTATTAAATTTTCACATATTAAAGTAATTGATAGTCGATAGCATAATTGAACCGATGGATGAGAGAATTGAGCTAGAATGATGGAAAAAACGGGTAAATCCTAACATAACATATTTTAATAAAATTTCTCAATTATGAATAACATAAAAGTCATACTTAAATTGTACCTTTAAATGAATTCAAGCTACAACTTGCCACAATGACGATAACTGTTTTCTTAGTAGCTTCTTTTAAAGCGGTGGCAAAAAATTTGATAAAATCATCCCAAAAACAAAATTTCATAGTAGAACTGTCAAAACATAAAAATGGGAAGCAAAATATTTTTTATGCATATAACAAAATAAAGATTTAAATTTCATAATATTTAAAGTGTTATATATACATACCTCCCATTTGTAAGTTCAAATGTAAAATTGCATTGCTCTTTGCCATTTGCATTCACAAACTCATTTAAACCATCGTTTGAAATATCGCAATCCTTATACTTGAGCACCAATAAAATCTGATAAATAATAATAATAAATAAATGAAACTTTCTACTTAATGTAAAACATATGTGTATGTATGTCTAAAGTATCTTAGATCATACCTAATAATTGAGCTTGGTCTTTCTCTAGTGATAACTCTTTCACATCAGCAATATCAAAGAAATCAAATTCATTTTCCCGTTTCATCATCATCTCATAATTCAATAATTTGGTTACCTTGGTGCGTCTTGTTAACCAAATCTGTAGATCATTGTGGATAGGTTTTATAGATCCTGGTTTGTAGGATTTTACACACAAATTGCTGAGAATGTATATTTGTCCTTCTTCCAACTTGTCCTTCAAGTATTCATCATGATTTGCCCATATAAAAGCATTAATTCATGTATGCTATGTTATGCAATAAAAAACATTTAAAAAAATGAATAATTATGAGATTGCAATATATATATATATATATATATATATATATATAAAGAATAAAGTGTTTAAATATAATTATTTACTTTGTCATCTAAAAATAGGAGATTTCTTCCTAGAAGTTCCTTGTCACCTTTACTACTGTAACTTTCCCAGATTCTAATAACTAAAACTCTGATTTTCCAGTCATATTTATTATCAATATGTTTTCGAGAGCTTAAGCTATCAAATCGTTCCATATATGCCGATGATATGAGTTCTTATGAAAAAAAATAGCTAAGTTTTGATAATCAATGATATATGAATGAAAAAAAATAAAATAGATGTTACATGTCTATATGCGATATTGACAGTTTTTAGAAAAACTAACCTAAGAATACAGAGAGGCTTAGAGATGAGGAGGGTGTGACAATATGTAGAAGTAGGGACAAAAGTGATCTATATTGTGCTATGTACAATCTCTTTAGCTAGTCAAACATGATGGTCCATACTGTTAGATTAATGTTATATGTTAAGAAATTACTTATATATGTTAAGATATCAGTGTAAAGTTATATACAAATAATTGGTATTTATTTTAGTCAAATGAGTAAAGGTATTAATGTTATATCACTGTGATACATAATATAAAAAGAAATAAAGCAATGAAACATATGAGAATATATGGAAAAATGTTATATGTTAAGATATTACTTACATATGTTAAGATATCATTGTAAAATTATATAGAAATAATTGGTATCTATTTTAGTCAAATGAGTAAAGGTATTAATGTTATATCAGTGTGGTACATAATATAAAAAGAAATAAAGAAACGAAACATTTGAGAATATATAGAAAAAGTATATATAAATAACAACTGAAATTAATTGCAAGTGTATAAGTTAAGAATTCAAGTAAATCAAGTATAATGTGGGAACAATTGTCAAAGAAGGGAAAATGTCATAACATACCATTAAAAGCCTGAGCATTACATGAGCCAATAAATATGACTCATAATCAATTCATGTCAATAATGGAATTAACAATTCCTTGATGCGTTTTTGGTTGTTTACCAAACAGGTGTATTTGGAAGCAATATAAATTTATTTCATGTAAAAATTATTGTAAATTAAATTAAATTCAATAAATATAATTAGAATGTTTGCACTAAATTAAGAAAATGTAACAGGTGTATTTGGAAGTAATATAAATTTATTTCAAGTAAAAATTTTCATAAATTATATTAAATTCAATAAACATAAATAGAATGTTTGCACTAAATTTAGAAAATGTTGTGGCAACATTTTATAGTGTTTATGTTTCTAATAAAGTGTTCAGACACACAACATAAGATGTATGTTAACCATATAATGCAATCTGCATATAATAAAGAATTAAGATAAATCTAAATGTTCAAACAGCACTACCTTCCTTGTGGAAGCAATAAATACTGGCAGTAAACAGTAATAAAGCATGATTAAAATATAGATTTCTATTAATTATAGATGGAAAAATATAGATTTCAAATAGTTATTACCTTTTAATTTCTTCTTAGTTTTTTTCATGATCGATTATTTGGCATCAACTGTAAGCAATTTTTTTAATGTAAAAGTAGTAGTTTAAGAACTGATGACCGAAGAGAAATAGAAATGAAGGTAATAAGAATTGTAGTAATGAAAAATAATAGAAATAAGTATACATATGCAACTGAGAATGATATATAGTATATATGGAAAAACGCCAGTCTAGCAATATAATTACGCAACATTAAATAGGAAATATATTTTACATTGGATGATTGGTAGACATACTAAAAAATTGAACCAATAAAGATTGAAATAGGTAGTATATTCAAACAAACGTAAACATGTTACATGCTGCTGACAACAACATGTTCAACAAAAAAAGTATTCTTGAGTTTTCCTAATCATTCCCAAGTTAATAGTATACAAAAAAAGTCAATCAAAAGCGCAAAACTATATTTATGTTTTAATTCATTAACTGCTTGCATCCATCACAGTTTACAAATAACCAACAGTGGGTCATCACGTTGATTGAAAATGGGTACACTAAAAATTACATTTGTTGTCAATATTATCTGAAGGACTAAAATAGATCCAGAGTATTAATTCTAAAATACAGACATGCAATCTAAAAAAATAAAACTAATCCATGTACTATATTGAGGAATAATTAAATTTATCAATATTTGGACGAGCAGTTCTTCTTAACTGAAAAACAAAAACTGCATTTTGTATGTTGTAAATGTTTAGAGAAACCCAAAATAACAAAAAAAATTGAACTTACCAGCAAAATCAAAGTTCTTAAACTCTTTTAGTGTTTGTATGACTATGCCAGATCTACCACCATCATTTTTTTTTTTGAAATCGTAGCAGTGCGAAGTTTAGTTTAACTTGTTAACAACCAATCTTTGTTGCAAATGATCCCGTTTGGATAACTGTACCAGATCCACCGCCCTTATTGTTGAAATAAATAAAGAAAATCCAGGAAGAACCAAGTTTAGTTATGCATAATAAATCTAATCAACAAACCCAGCAGAAAAAGGATTTTTACTTTTGAGTATCATCATTAGCTAAGAAAAAAACACGAAGGAATAAACTATGCAATATGACACCTCATATAGATCTGAGAAAGGGAAATAGAGCCGCCACTACAAATTGGTGGAAGACATTAGAGAAGGCGATGATCAATTTTCTAGTTTAATTTGACTTTGGAATGCTAGATGAAATTAGGGTTAGAACAGGGGTGAGGAGCGCGAAGGAATTAAAAGAAAAACCGAGGATTCAATTCTTATATGACATGGAATATCTCAGATCTATTTATTTTGAATTGGGTAACCATAGTATAGTATAAATTGTGTAATATTTTGATTTAATACAAATATCTTGAGGGAATTATGGAGAATAGAGATAATTGAGGGAATTAAGGAGAAAGAATAAAGGAAGTAGCAGGAAATTTTTCTGCTTTACTATTATTTAATAGATTTCGTACTAAACATATCATATGTTTTTTCTTTTTATTTCTTTAAAACCGTTGATTGCATTTATGTCTAGTTCTATTTAAACTATAGAATTCCAATTAATTTAAAGGTATTAATTTCAACATTAAATTCTAAAATAAATTTTAATTTCTAAAAGGTAAAAAATAGTTGTATTCTAATTATACTAATTGAAACATATTAATATCTTTACAAAATTCAAGAGGTTATTTGGTACTAATCATTGAATAGAAAGGAAAGAAATCAGGGAAGATAATTGTAGGTATACGCATATATGTGTATGTTGATAGATTTTACACGTTTAAACAATTAAAATTAAATACACAGAGGTAGCTACATCTGAATTTTATGAAAATAATTATAACATTTGCATTAGAAATGTTCTAGTATTTAAAAAGGGAGATATTAAATTTCAAAAATATTTTTTTTCAAAAAATTTATGGATTCTAATTAAAATCTCGCAAATGAATAAAACTTATGTATTTTACTATGATAAGCATATATATGCAAATGGTTAAGAAATGATGAAATAATTGATAAGAATGTGAAAGCTAAACTAGTATAAAGAACAAATGGTTAAGAAATTAGCACTTCCAGAAATATTATGTATTAAATAACATCATCATGTTAAGTAAGAAATATTAAATTTACATATATTATGTAAAGCATTTCCAGAAATATTATGTATGTGATAAGAAAGTTTTTCGTCATATCAGCGTTTCCAGAAATATTGATAAGTAAGTGGGCGGGAATTAGCGACGAGTGATAATTGGGATTTATTGTTTTTAAGAACAATTAAAGTAAAATTATTTAGAAATAGATTATTTTTTTAATAATAATCGAAGTAAACGAGATCATTTGAATTAATCATGTTATTTATTGATTTAAAAAAAAGGATGAGTTAAGAGTTGATTAATGGGTTAATCATGTTTTAAGATTTACCAAGCCAACTGTTTTAACGAAAATTGATTATTTAATTAAAATAGATTATGCCGATAAAATGAAATAAATTAGCAAATAGTTGTTTGACTTAATGAGATTTTTCAAATGGAAATTTAATCCCAGTTAAGGATAAAATAGATTATAAGTTTTATTTAATTTAAGAAATTATTTCTTAAATGATGTTCATTTAAGTAAATAATTGAAGTGAGAAATAAATATAATTTAATTTCAAAGGAAGTTATGAACGGGTTATATTCAAAACAAATTTGGTAAAGGAGGTTACAAGGTGATTTTAAGCAAATATGGTCCGCTTAAATTAAATGATACTTAAATATTTTGGTAAAGGGAATCAAGGAGGAGAGGGCTTTGGATTAAACCAAAGATGTGTAAACGAGTTGTAAATAAGGAGATGAAGAGTTAAACGTTAAATTGTAAATTAACGTCACCTAGGAATGGTATTAAGTGTAAGAAATGAGATTGAAGTACGTTGCCCAAAGGAAATGATTTAAAGAATTAGAAAAGGGATTCCTAGAATTGGATTTGGAATAATGTTTGGTAATATGATTTGAAATAGAAATCCAGATAATGGGACAAAAAGTTTCAAAGGAGTTGAAGTTAAAAGGTTAATGTGTATTAATCATTTACTTAATCAATGGATTTAGTAATAACCATATCTATAGAAAGGGAGATTTCAAAAGCGATATGGTTTTATAAATCCATATTTTAGTGCAATAGTGAAGTGATATCAATATGAATATGGGTTTTGAATTACAATTCATATTTATCTTATGATAAGAATGTGGTTGATCAAGGTCTGAGAGGTAATTAAAATACCCCAACTTGAACAACTTCAGAATTATCACTGGGCGGTATGAGTTGTAAGGGTGGAGATGTTAGAAGTAATTTATATTGATAAATAATAATTTGAAGAGTTTGGAATCTATATCATGGGATTCCTAAATAAAAGGAAATAAAAATAGCTTGAGAATATGGAATGATAATGGAGTGGAAGGGAAATTTGTAATGATGGTTTTACAATGTTAAGTAAATAAATCTCGTCATTTTAAATAAGTAATGTGGTGGCAAATATTTTGAAGGATAGTAACGGAGAATGCGATAGGACTTTAAGGTATTTCTTTAAGTATTTTAATCAAATAATTTAAGGATATTTATATTTTAAAACTAATATATTATCTTTGACATTATAACTGATATATTATTTGAATGGCCAAGTGACGCTGTGTAATAAAACTAATGGACTTATTTTATTTCTATGATTTTTATTTTGATAGTTAAAGAACCGACTATCAAAACCATACCCAATGCGCTGTTGGTACGAAAAGTTCGGGATCGAATTTATATTCGAAAACCATTCCGGATCAGCAAATACGTGAAGATGCCAATTGAAGACGGAGCAGTTGAAGACCGTGGATCATTGTAATGACCCGCAATTGCAGCGATATAATAATTAATTAATTTAATTATTTAAAAGGTGATTAAGAGGATTTAATGGTCGTTTAATTAAATAACTTGGAATATTTAATTAATATAAATAATTAAATAGTATATTTAATTCTGAAATAATCAAAACGAGATGAAATGGCCATATGTTGTGAATTGGGAAATACAAAATATATAATTCAGTTTAGAATTGAATTACGATAACGAATATATTTAATTAATGATGGTTGAATGTAATTATATTATAATTATAATCGAGCTTGAAATGGCGCGGCAGTTCGCGATTTGGCGATTCAAACATTAAACGAATATACAGAAGCCGTTTTAAATCGGATTTCTGTGAAACAAGAAATGTTAGGAGCTGGTGAAGTATATTTTTCTAGTGGAAGAGAAAATTCGAGATTTCGTCGTGTAGATTTTGATTTATGTCCAAATCAAATTTTAAAATAGTCGCTATAGAATCGTTTATCGACCATAACGGTTTATTCGATATAACTAGATACCGGTTTCGAATTTAGTCAGGATTCTTTTGATATGTAGTGATAATTTAATTTTTAGAATTTTACTGTAATTTTTAATTAATTGAATACGCAACTTTTTATTTGGAGTATTTTACACCCTATATCAACATTTTTGGGTTTCACAGAATAAGTTAGCGGACCTATATTATTATATTTTCGGGATCGTGGCACATTGCCCAATACAATGATATTTTTATTTCTGTCAGCAGCAGACTCTGTAAACGTAAGAATGAAAAGTGCCACAAATGCCTCTCAATGACAATAAGTATACGCCATAAACTAATGGTACACGTACACATGGAATAGTTACAACACATTTTATAAAGACCGGCTGTGCTTTTGATGTGAAAACGAACCGTAAGGGTGCCTCAACAATCGATTAAAGGATGTAATGCAAAAAGTGGGTACATGCGATATTTTGATCCATTTTAAAATAATAAAACCCATTTCTTCAACGTTAAGTCTTCTACCTAATACGTACACCAAAGTAAAGCCTCTCCCTACATACGGACCCTATTACGTCCACGTGAAGACTTAAAACTCCATTAATACATGCAAGGATAGTGGTTTTTTACTTTCTTCTTCCTGAAACTAAACTGTGTAGAAAGCTTCAGGCCTAACTAAAAATATATATAATGTCGGAAATTTCTTTGGTGCGTGAATTGCTGCTTGGGGACGGCGACAGATTTATAATCATGGGAAGTCGAGCTTGATGCCATGCAATCTGGTGTGGTGTTGGAGAGACAAGGGAGCCAGTATGGTCTTCGATAATGGAACGGTGGAATGTGGTGAGGGGTTCCATGCTATTTGGCGCCGCTATTCATCACTGGATAGTGAAGGTTACGGGTGCAAAGGGTTCATGTTAATGGAAAGCATGATGTTTAACGCTGGGGTGTTGGCAGGTTTATTAGTGGTACGGATGCTGCAGTTAGCTAGGGCTATTTTGGCGCAAATTCAGGAAGAGAAGATGATGTTGTTTAGGCGCGGGTTTTTATACATTTGTGGCTCGAAGTGGAGTTAAAATGGGTACTATAAAGCGAAGTGGTGGTGTGTATATATATAATACAATATACGTTGTTTATTTGGTGATGAAATGAAGGTACAGTAGGGAGTTGGTATGGGTGGTTATGGTAGTGGGAAAGTGGAGCATGTCTTCGCCTGGAAGAAGAATGCACTGTTTAGTGCATACGTGGGTTCATTTGGGAATTGGGCCGACTTAATAATGTGAAGCCCAATTACAAAAGGGCGTGAGAAATCAACGGGAAGCACAGCAGCACTTGGGAACATGAAACGAAGGCTGTATGTACTGCGTGTGGGCTTTGGGAGGTGTAATGACCCAGATTTCCGTAACATCAGAGTTGACTGTATACATCATACGTCCAACCCAAATATCACGAAAATACGAGACATTTTTTTAGAAGAAAGAGATAGAAGAAGAACAGAAATAACAACACAGAATCTCACATCGCAGCGGAACAAAATATAATATATCATATCTTTGAAATACAAAAGCTCAACTGTATAACATATACTTATCAGAGTACAACACTTACAACACAGCGGAACAACACTATAACTAGATAACGCTGAAGCCTCCTGCTCCAAGCTCCTTTAGATATATCTGAAAAATCCTGAACTACTTGACTGCCCGTACAAATTTAGGCACCCAAGAGTTAAGGTAGAACAAAACAAAATAAACTCCGGGTCAGTCATGGGACTGGTATGAGTAAACAGTTTAAAAACAGTTTCAGAAAACTAAATGATATCTCATAAGACCACGCCGTATAACACGGAACGGGTTTTTCCCTTATGAAAATCCAAACGCTTGATTTTACTTTCAAAAATCCCTTTGAAAGGAACTATAATCTTTATATCAAAACTCTTTTGATATTATAATAATGTCTAAATCAAGTAGATAACAATCTAGTGGAACGTTTGCATCTCACATTCCACATATATAATTACAATCATAAACCGCAAGCACGTATTGGGTAATTGATTTCCAACTATGACAAGGTATGGAACCACCTTCCGCTGGTATATCTCTAGAAGAGAATACACCGAGTTCAACAAGAACATCTTGCAACTCAGCCACACATGACCGACCACTCATTTCGCTTGAGTGTATCGAATGTATATCACCAACGATTGGGATCAGCAACCGTTTCTCGAATGGGACAGCATCGACAATAGATTTTTAGAAGTAAATGAAACTCTAGATCAGGTGATTATACACCCTAATAGGTGCGACCTACATAGCCATGCTGCTTGCCCGATTTCTGTCATTTACCGGTTGATGAGGCTAGAAGCTACGCTTTTCATCACACTAGATTCACTTCGAATGCCACATCGTCTGAGACGACCCGAACTTCCCCGTGAAGGAAAGCAAGGATAGAATTGAGGACAAGACAAAATAGAACGCATACGGAAGAACATTTCATTGTTATTACAACAATTCCATCAGATACAAGAATATACAGAGTATAAATGAATAAATTACATTCAACAAATATCAGAGATTTAAATTACATTTAAATACATCGCAGCGGAAAATATACAAAACACAACTGAAAGTGATACATGGATACAGAGCTTTCCGAGCATCGTTCCAGCTGTAAACCAGGACCCTGTGAATATAAATCGGCAAAACCAAAACTACTAGCTGCCCGTGCGGAAAATAGGGGCACCCAGAGTTTAGGTTAAAACAATAAACTCCAGGTCAGTCATGTGACTGGTGTGAGAACTAAAACAGTTATTAATCTTTATTTTTAAAGTTAGGTAAATCAAGGGACCACGCCGTATAACACGGAACGGGTTTCCTCCCAAGAATACCAGTGCATAAAACAAACAGCGCAATGCTAAATAAAGAAAAATGAAGCTGTTATAAGACCCAGGTCCCATCACACAATGCAACGCAAGCCGGAGGATAGGGTTTTTACCTTATAACAGCCAAAGCATGCTTGATACGTTTAAAACACATTATTTGATACTATTATAGGTGTATAGTGTCAAAACAATTTCAATCATAAATATCAATCATAGGCGGCATGAATGACCCATACCACTATGTCGCCATACTAGGTTCTACAAATAAAACCGAAATACACGTATTGGAAATTGGATTTCCGTCATGAGTCGAGGCAAGGGGCAAGCTCCTCTCCGCGTTCGAGACACTCTAGCAATGCCTCAGGACCCCACTCTGATCCTTTGGAACCTCCAAGGTCGGTCCTCTCTTACTATTGAGGATTAATTATTCCTGAACACACGTTTCCCGGTCCTTACAGACCTATATCCGAGGCGCCTCATATCCAACAACCACACAGGTGAAAAGTATATAAATGTCAGGGCTGGTAGGTCACTGACACCACCCTAGCTAGAAAGAAACGTCGTGCACTCCTTGGGTCCGTATCCCGTTTTTGACTCATACCGAGGTGTGAGGCTCGCGAATTCACGTTATACACAAAGCTACGCCACACAGGCCGTGCTTTGATCATCAACCACAAGACTTTGCTTTTCAACAGAAGCCTTGATCAATTGCCACTTACGTGTGCCACATTGGCAATTCACTCCATACGACTGATGTCCATCGATATACAACCTCTGAGCTCGTACGTCTCAGAGAAGGGCGTTAAGCAAGAGAATAAATTCTCCGTTGCCAAATAGATGTATATTTAATAGAGATCAATCAACACAGAATAAAATCCAATGTCAGACACACAATCCATTTACAAGTTCGTTCTGGGTCTGAACGAAACCGGAGGCACTTTCCTCGCATATCCGTCCATCTCCAAGTACGTCTGGACGATCACCAACTGATTCCCTCATCCTGGGTGTACAACCCAATCAAGATCATCAGTAATCACCCAAACGATGTGAAGACTTCCGGTCTTCAACCACCGTCTTCATCTTCGACATCTCGTCGAATCGGTTATTCAGAATGGGTATAAACCCGGCCTTTCTGAATAACCCACGTATATGATAAACAAATGTTACACAACACAACAAACGCCTCATTCCAATTCAGAATATTCTTTTATTCACAAAATCGCATTCTTAGGGGAAGGTTCCCATTAATTTTATCAAAGATAAATTCTTCTAAATTTATTCTTTAATCTTCCTTAGGATGTCATTTCAAACTAGTCGGGATTAACGAACCACACCGAAGTAATTATTTAGTTTATTTCCCAATCCCAACCTATATATCCCATGGAGAAAACTGGTAATACTTCACATCTAACACCACGGTGTTATCGGTAAAATTAATTACCATTTCACGTTCAAATCTAATTAAAGATTTAACTATCGCTTTGGAGCAAAACTAGTGATATTCCACTCTCGATCACTTTTCAGGTTTTATAATTTAAATTACCAATTCACATTTTAATCTAATTAAAGATTCATTAAAACTCCACTTAGTTTTAATCTTTTCAAAAAAAATCAACATCTTGCCTTTAACTGGGGTAAAGAACCAATGTCATCTAAAACACGATTCACGATAAACCCAAATCACATTTGATATTAAATACAAGGCTCTGAATAGAAAATATATCGGCTTATATTCAATATCAAATTCTGAAACCAACAAATATCGTATTGGAAATAACGATATAAATATATCTTTCAAATCCCTATAACAATATTGTATAGTCACGAAACCCAACATCGAAATATTCCGAAGATTATTTCGATTCAACTCCAGTCCAATTCACGTATTGGAAATATCGATTATTTTTAAAATCACTTTCAAATTCAATTTATTTATTTCAAAAATAAATTGATTTTAATTCTAGCTCAAAACTAGTTCATTTCGATAAAAATCTATTTCTATCTATTCAAATGTGGAATTTTCCAGCCCAATTCTTTCCAATTCACATATTATAATTTTACAAAAATTATAGATGTTTTTAATAATTTTATCAAGGCCCGTACAGTCGATTTCCATCAACGGCTATCGAACTGCACTTACAACGACCTTTTTCTGAAATTGATTTGGACATAATTCCAAATCCAACCGTTAGATTTCAAATTTCTAATATTTATTGGAAAGCTCTTTTCGATACGAACCCAACGGTTCCGGTTTTAGGAGAATCCGACGGTCGGATCTCCCGCAATGTCCGTTTGAAATAAATGGTCGAAATCCTCGAACTGCCGCGGCGCGGCGCGTTCTATTCAGGCCATTATACATATAATATATATATATAATATATTTTTCGTCGATTTCCTTTTAAAACGTATTTTATAAATCGTTTTAAATTCGTTTCTAAAACAATTCAACTCCTATATTCAATTCAACTTCTATATTCAATTTCAAATCGATTTGATTTCAATTCAACTCGAATTTATTTCGATTTTATTTAATTCAGATTCAAATCCGTTTCAATTCAATTCAAATTAAAATTCGCTTCAATTCAAATTCAATTTGTTTTATATTCAATTCCATTCGAAGTCCTTTTATACTCAATTCAAATTCGTTTTCTTTTCAATTCGAATTTGCTATAATATTCATTTCAATTTGAATAAAATCGATATAAATATCGTTCACGTCAAAATGGCGCAAAACTAATCAACACGGCTTTATATTTTTCATAACTTCTTTATTCTATTCAACAAATGAATATTCATCCCATTCAACACATGAATCTATATTTCTTTCAACACACGACTAATCTCAACACATGAGTACTGTCAACACATCACTATTTTTGTTATGTAAAATATTTTATAAAACTATGGTATCTATCGTTTGATTTTCAATTAGACTCCTACTGAGAAGTAGGTTCTAATCTTAAATATGATAAAGATGTGAATTTTATTATTAAAATATTTCACTCAACACATGAATAGATTCAACACATGAATTTTCTTTTATAACATTCATTATTTTCCCGATTGGAATGAGGCCCAATCAATTACCATATAATGATAATTATATGGATTCCATACAACACATGTATATAATAGCATTGAAAAATAATCAACCATCAACCAAAGTGCACTACACTGTATAAGCATCAAAAATAGATGTCCAACGCTTATAACAGCCTGTCAATCAATCGATCGACATATTTAATCAATCAGGATGAGTGAACATCAAATTTCATCCCAACACCCGTGTGGGGTTTCAACCAATCAAACACAGATTTTAGTTGTGCAGTTGGGCGATGTGTAAAATTTATCGACCCAATCGATATCAGTCAAATCAGTGTATATAAACAAATCGGCCGATTTGTTTATAAATATTTATTTATCCACTTTGACGTCAAAAATTATATTCTTAACGATAAACAATTTATTTTAACACCTGAATTTCTATTCAGTTCATTTATTCAATAAAATGATATTTTTATTTTTCTAACATATTTTGGGAAATTTCGGCGGCATAACGGCACGATACTAGAAACGGAACAAGGCCTAGCCTTATCCCCGGTCTAGTGAAGGCCCACGCCATTCACACATCAATCAAATCTATTCCATTTCACCAAACAATTCAAACCAAATAGACTAACCAACTACACAACCAAACAATTTAACAAACAAGCCATCCATGGTCTGTGGATGACGGGTGTCGGGTGCTACTAAGCACCGTCTGCATCCTAGTATATATATGTAACTAGAAAATGAAATTTGAGTGAGAAGTTCTCACCAATAGTTATCCTAGCTCCACGGCACTTCATTGATAGAAATCTTCATCGCTATCGCATCATCGTCATCTTCGTTGCCCGTAGCCACTACATATATAAAAATCACACATTTTTATATTTGATGTCTTTAAAATAAAAATCACATTTTTATTTGTTCACTTTCAATTTAGAAATCATATTTTTATAATCACTTCATATATTTAGAAATCGAATTTTTACTATGCTATTCAATATATAAAAATCGAATTTTTACTACGATGTTCAATATATAAAAATCATATTTTACTTCTTTATTTTCTATATAAAGATCTCGCCTTCATAAAAATAAAGATTTCATCATTATAAAAATAAAGTTTTCGCCTTTATAAAAATAAAGTTTTCGCCTTTATAAAAATAAAGTTTTCGCCTTTATAAAAATAAAGTTTTCGCCTTTATAAAAATAAAGTTTTCGCCTTTATTGTCTCTATTACATAGAAATTTTATTTTCAATACTTCTACCTTATAAAAATCCTGTCTTTATATTTCCCACATAATAAAGATCGAATTTTTATTGTCTATATTATATAAAAATTATATTTTTATTATCCCTACCACATAAAGATAATATTTTTAATGTGTTATTCCTATGACAAATTATATTTAACATCGCTAAGAAATATATTTTTATCCGGCTAAAATCATAACTTTATATTGCTAAAAATCTCAACTTTGCGATGTTAAAAAGCTCGATTTCATGTTGTTAAAAACCCTCACTTTTCTTTGCTATAATATATGTTAAAAATCAGCCTTTTATATGATACATAAAATAAAATTAAAAGGACAGGAAACTCACAATGTTTCGAGGAGGGGGGAGGGTTCACCGTTGACTTCAGAAGAAGAGGGAGAGGAGCGGGATGGTCGGGGTGGCGCGCTGAGGAGGCGCAGGCGGAGGGCGAGGTGGGAGGAGGGGAAACGCGTGCGGGTTTGGGGGGTTTCGCGCTGGCTTCGAGGTGGAGGCGGTTGTCGCACCGCTGGGGGGGGGGGTCTGTCGCGCCACCGCGACTGCGGCGAGTCATCGGGGAGGGCGGCGGCTCCTCCCCGCTTCGACTCCTTCGTCTTCTTTTTTTTTCCCTGATAAAACTCGATTTGGAAAAATAAAAGGGGGGGGCAGAACGAAATAAAGGGGGAGAAGAGAGATAATGTAATTTTTTTTAATTTATTTTAATTTTTTAATTGCAAAAAGTTGACTTTTACATACGACCTCGAAACGAGGCCCACCGCCTGTCGTCAATAGCGTTTTACCCCCATTACGAACACAATAGGATATGTATCGTTGGCTGATTCGATCGTTTGAATCAGTTTCCGTTGAATTTACATTTAAATCACTATATTGAATTTTAAACGTACATTTCAAATTACCGGGGTCACATACGGACTTTAAAAATTCTGGAAAAATATTTTCTAGCTTTGTATTGACGATACGGTCCTAACAAAACTGGTTTCGTTGAATTCTGAGACGGTTAGAAAAATGGCCAATTTCCAGTCGATTAAATTCAACTGAAATGGTCAAAACGCGTTTTCCTTTGCCACGCTCACATATTGATTCGAAAAATTACGAAATTTGAAACCTAGCAATAATTTGACACTGCGGATCCAACAAAAGTGGTTTCATCGAAATCCGAGGTCATTTGCAAAATGTCCATTTTTAAGGGCCTGAATTCCATAACGACTATTCAGAATTTTCAACTGGACATATCTTTTGATTCCCGCTATGAAATTTCGATTTTTCGGATTCGTTGGAAAGATCTCATCAATTAGATCCTAATGTTTTTGGTTTCACTAAAATCCGGATTGTTTTGCACCCGGTACATTCAATTGAAGTTTGAAATCGAATTATCGAACTACCGCGCCATTTTCAATTCTATTTATAATTATATATAAATATTTATATTCTAACGACAACGTATATAATATATACGTTCGAATTATATTCAAAATAAATTTCACGTCGATTTTATTTAAAATAATCTAATTTAAATATTCAAAATTCGCTAAAATTGCCAAAATAAAAATTTTAAACTGGCCCAGATTTTCGGGTTATTACAATCTCCCCCACTTAAAACTTTTCGTCCCCGAAAAGGAACAAAGTCGAAAGTGGTTTGATTAATAAGCTCTACATTCGATCTGGCTTCCATTCTCCAACTCTTCAGTTTCTGAAAATTTTCAAAATTTTCAAAAATTTGGCTAACACCCTAAATTTTCGAAAAATTTCGCCATAACCTCCCCTGCACCGGGAGCATCGGGGAATTTTAAATAGCTTCCCCGGTTCTTCAGATCTCAAAAAGAAAAAGAAAAATCCAAGCGGCTAGCCAATAGGCTCACAAAATCATCATCACCCAAACAAAACAGGAAATTATGTAGTAAACATGTACCTATTTGTCGGGCAAACAAATTTTATTCTCTGCTCTAGCCTCCTTGCTATGACCTGTTCAATGTAAGTATATATATATACAAGCAAATGCGACCAATTTTCGATACAATTCAATATTTGATTATATTAGGCTAAATGGTTCAAAATTATCAAACAAATAAGCAAACAACACAAACATCAATCAATTAGTAAATTAGAGTTTCAAGTTCATAATTTTGATACATATATACAAAAAATCATGTTTTGATGCCAATTCACAACAATGTATTCTAGCTATATTAGTTTTGGTTCTCACACCAGCCTAATGGAAATATATAGAAGTCACACCTTCGAAACACGAACATAAATACTGATGATGTGGCCACATCACCAGAATTACCCCCGGGTGTCTAGAATGTGATTCTATATCTATCTAGTATATTGAAACTTCGAATATACGTTCATGACGCGTATACACGAAATCTTTATATATTGGATTGTCCATATTCAAAATAAATAAATATTCAAATACGTATAAAACGATTTAAATTTCAAAACAAAATTGTTTTCATTTGAAAAATATACTCTTCACACTCGTTCTAGGATACTACTGATCCTATCTCTAACGAGCCATTCTAATTGGATATTACTAATCCAATATCTGATGAATTCTTTCGTATGGTTCTAATGTGTCTTGTTCTCGAGCTCTGTAAACCAAAGCTCTGATACCAAACTGAGACGACCCGAACTTCCCCGTGAAGGAAAGCACGGATAGAATTGAGGACAAGACAAAATAGAACGCATACGGAAGAACATTTCATTGTTATTACAACAATTCCATCAGATACAAGAATATACAGAGTATAAATGAATAAATTACATTCAACAAATATTAGAGATTTAAATTACATTTAAATACATCGCAGCGGAAAATATACAAAACACAACTGAAAGTGATACACGGATACAGAGCTTTCCGAGCATCGTTCCAGCTGTAAACCAGGACCCTGTGAATATAAATCTGCAAAACCAAAACTACTAGCTGCCCGTGCGGAAAATAGGGGCACCCAGAGTTTAGGTTAAAACAATAAACTCCAGGTCAGTCATGTGACTGGTGTGAGAACTAAAACAGTTATTAATCTTTATTTTTAAAGTTAGGTAAATCAAGGGACCACGCTGTATAACACGGAACGGGTTTCCTCCCAAGAATACCAGTGCATAAAACAAACAGCGCAATGCTAAATAAAGAAAAATGAAGCTGTTATAAGACCCAGGTCCCATCACATAATGCAACGCAAGCCGGAGGATAGGGTTTTTAACTTATAACAGCCAAATCATGCTTGATACGTTTAAAACACATTATTTGATACTATTATAGGTGTATAGTGTCAAAACAATTTCAATCATAAATATCAATCATAGGCGGCATGAATGACCCATACCACTATGTCGCCATACTAGGTTCTACAAATAAAACCGAAATACACGTATTGGAAATTGGATTTCCGTCATGAGTCGAGGCAAGGGGCAAGCTCCTCTCCGCGTTCGAGACACTCTAGCAATGCCTCAGGACCCCACTCTGATCCTTTGGAACCTCCAAGGCCGGTCCTCTCTTACTTTTGAGGATTAATTATTCCTGAACACACGTTTCCCGGTCCTTACAGACCTATATCCGAGGCGCCTCATATCCAACAACCACACAGGTGAAAAGTATATAAATGTCAGGGCTGGTAGGTCACTGACACCACCCTAGCTAGAAAGAAACGTCGTGCACTCCTTGGGTCCGTATCCCGTTTTTGACTCATACCGAGGTGTGAGGCTCGCGAATTCACGTTATACAAAAAGCTACGCCACACAGGCCGTTCTTTGATCATCAACCACAAGACTTTGCTTTTCAACAGAAGCCTTGATCAATTGCCACTTACGCGTGCCACATTGGCAATTCACTCCATGCGACTGATGTCCATCGATATACAACCTCTGAGCTCGTACGTCTCAGAGAAGGGCGTTAAGCAAGAGAATAAATTCTCCGCCGCCAAACAGATGTATATTTAATAGAGATCAATCAACGCAGAATAAAATCCAATGTCAGACACACAATCCATTTACAAGTTCGTTCTGGGTCTGAACGAAACCGGAGGCACTTTCCTCGCATATCCGTCCATCTCCAAGTACGTCTGGACGATCACCAACTGATTCCCTCATCCTGGGTGTACAGCCCAATCAAGATCATCAGTAATCACCCAAACGATGTGAAGACTTCCGGTCTTCAACCACCGTCTTCATCTTCGACATCTCGTCGAATCGGTTATTCAGAATGGGTATAAACCCGGCCTTTCTGAATAACCCACGTATATGATAAACAAATGTTACACAACACAACAAATGCCTCATTCCAATTCAGAATGTTCTTTTATTCACAAAATCGCATTCTTAGGGAAAGGTTCCCATTAATTTTATCAAAGATAAATTCTTCTAAATTTATTCTTTAATCTTCCTTTGGATATCATTTCAAACTAGTCGGGATTAACGAACCACACCGAAGTAATTATTTAGTTTATTTCCCAATCCCAACCTATATATCCCATGGAGAAAACTGGTAATACTTCACATCTAACACCACGGTGTTATCGGTAAAATTAATTACCATTTCACGTTCAAATCTAATTAAAGATTTAACTATCGCTTTGGAGCAAAACTAGTGATACTCCACTCTCGATCACTTTTCAGGTTTTATAATTTAAATTACCAATTCACATTTTAATCTAATTAAAGATTCATTAAAACTCCACTTAGTTTTAATCTTTTCAAAAAAAATCAACATCTTGCCTTTAACTGGGGTAAAGAACCAATGTCATCTAAAACACGATTCACGATAAACCCAAATCACATTTGATATTAAATACAAGGCTCTGAATAGAAAATATATCGGCTTATATTCAATATCAAATTCTGAAACCAACAAATATCGTATTGGAAATAACGATATAAATATATCTTTCAAATCCCCATAACAATATTGTATAGTCACGAAACCCAACATCGAAATATTCCGAAGATAATTTCGATTCAACTCCAGTCCAATTCACGTATTGGAAATATCGATTATTTTTAAAATCACTTTCAAATTCAATTTATTTATTTCAAAAATAAATTGATTTTAATTCTAGCTCAAAACTAGTTCATTTCGATAAAAATCTATTTCTATCTATTCGAATGTGAAATTTTCCAGCCCAATTCTTTCCAATTCACATATTATAATTTTACACAAATTATAGATGTTTTTAATAATTTTATCAAGGCCCGTACAGTCGATATCTATCCACGGCTATCGAACTGCACTTACAACGTCCTTTTTCTGAAATTGATTTGGACATAATTCCAAATCCAACCGTTAGATTTCAAATTTCTAATATTCATTGGAAAGCTCTTTTCGATACGAACCCAACGGTTCCAGTTTTAGGAGAATCCGACGGTCGGATCTCCCGCAATGTCCGTTTGAAATAAATGGTCGAAATCCTCGAACTGCCGCGGCGCGGCGCGTTCTATTCAGGCCATTATACATATAATATATATATATATATATATATATATATATATATATTATATATTTCGTCAATTTCCTTTTAAAACGTATTTTATAAATCGTTTTAAATTCGTTTCTAAAACAATTCAACTCCTATATTCAATTCAACTTCTATATTCAATTTCAAATCGATTTGATTTCAATTCAACTCGAATTCATTTCGATTTTATTTAATTCAGATTCAAATTCGTTTCAATTCAATTCAAATTCAAATTTGCTTCATTTCAAATTGAATTTGTTTTATATTCAATTCCATTCGAAGTCCTTTTATACTCAATTCAAATTCGTTTTCTTTTCAATTAGAATTTGCTATAATATTCATTTCAATTTGAATAAAATCGATATAAATATCGTTCACGTCAAAATGGCGCAAAACTAATCAACACGGCTTTATATTTTTCATAACTTCTTTATTCTATTCAACAAATGAATATTCATCCCATTCAACACATGAATCTATATTTCTTTCAACACACGACTAATCTCAACACATGAGTACTGTCAACACATCACTATTTTTGTTATGTAAAATATTTTATAAAACTATGGTATCTATCGTTTGATTTTCAATTAGACTCCTACTGAGAAGTAGGTTCTAATCTTAAATATGATAAAGATGTGAATTTTATTATTAAAATATTTCACTCAACACATGAATAGATTCAACACATGAATTTTCTTTTATAACATTCATTATTTTCCCGATTGGAATGAGGCCCAATCAATCACCGTATAATGTTAATTATATGGATTTCATACAACACATGTATATAATAGCATTGAAAAATAATCAACCATCAACCAAAGTGCACTACACTGTATAAGCATCAAATATAGATGTCCAACGCTTATAACAGCCTGTCAATCAATCGATCGACATATTTAATCAATCAGGATGAGTGAACATCAAATTTCATCCCAACACCCGTGTGGGGTTTCAACCAATCAAACACAGATTTTAGTTGTGCAGTTGGGCGATGTGTAAAATTTATCGACCCAATCGATATCAGTCAAATCAGTGTATATAAACAAATCGGCCGATTTGTTTATAAATATTTATTTATCCACTTTCACGTCAAAAATTATATTCTTAACGATAAACAATTTATTTTAACACCTGAATTTCTATTCAATTCATTTATTCAATAAAATGATATTTTTATTTTTCTAACATATTTTGGGAAATTTCGGCGGCATAACGGCACGATACTAGAAACGGAACAAGGCCTAGCCTTATTCCCGGTCTAGTGAAGGCCCACGCCATTCACACATCAATCAAATCCATTCCATTTCACCAAACAATTCAATTCAAACCAAATAGACTAACCAACTACACAACCAAACAATTTAACAAACAAGCCATCCATGGTCTGTGGATGACGGGTGTCGGGTGCTACTAAGCACCGTCTGCATCCTAGTATATATATGTAACTAGAAAATGAAATTTGAGTGAGAAGTTCTCACCAATAGTTATCCTAGCTCCACGGCACTTCATTGATAGAAATCTTCATCGCTATCGCATCATCGTCATCTTCGTTGCCCGTAGCCACTACATATATAAAAATCACACATTTTTATATTTGATGTCTTTAAAATAAAAATCACATTTTTATTTGTTCACTTTCAATTTAGAAATCATATTTTTATAATCACTTCATATATTTAGAAATCGAATTTTTACTATGCTATTCAATATATAAAAATCGAATTTTTACTATGATGTTCAATATATAAAAATCATATTTTACTTCTTTATTTTCTATATAAAGATCTCGCCTTCATAAAAATAAAGATTTCATCATTATAAAAATAAAGTTTTCGCCTTTATAAAAATAAAGTTTTCGCCTTTATAAAAATAAAGTTTTCGCCTTTATTGTCTCTATTACATAGAAATTTTATTTTCAATACTTCTACCTTATAAAAATCCTGTCTTTATATTTCCCACATAATAAAGATCGAATTTTTATTGTCTATATTATATAAAAATTATATTTTTATTATCCCTACCACATAAAGATAATATTTTTAATGTGTTATTCCTATGACAAATTATATTTAACATCGCTAAGAAATATATTTTTATCCGGCTAAAATCATAACTTTATATTGCTAAAAATCTCAACTTTGCGATGTTAAAAAGCTCGATTTCATGTTGTTAAAAACCCTCACTTTTCTTTGCTATAATATATGTTAAAAATCAGCCTTTTATATGATAAATAAAATAAAATTAAAAGGACAGGAAACTCACAATGTTTCGAGGAGGGGGGGGGTTCACCGTTGACTTCAGAAGAAGAGGGAGAGGAGCGGGATGGTCGGGGTGGCGCGCTGCGGTGGCGCAGGCGGAGGGCGAGGTCGGAGGAGGGGAAACGCGTGCGGGTTTGGGGGGTTTCGCGCTGGCTTCGAGGTGGAGGCGGTTGTCGCACCGCTGGGGGGGGGGGGGGTGGTCTGTCGCGCCACCGCGACTGCGGCGAGGTCATCGGGGAGGGCGGCGGCTCCTCCCCGCTTCGACTCCTTCGTCTTTTTTTTTCCCCTGATAAAACTCGATTTGGAAAAATAAAAAGGGGGGGGGCAGAACGAAATAAAGGGGGAGAAGAGAGATAATGTAATTTTTTTTTAATTTATTTTAATTTTTTAATTGCAAAAAGTTGACTTTTACATACGACCTCGAAACGAGGCCGACCGCCTGTCGTCCATAGCGTTTTACCCCCATTACGAACACAATAGGATATGTATCGTTGGCTGATTCGATCGTTTGAATCAGTTTCCGTTGAATTTACATTTAAATCACTATATTGAATTTTAAACGTACATTTCAAATTACCGGTGTCACATACGGACTTTAAAAATTCCGGAAAAATATTTTCTAGCTTCGTATTGACGATACGGTCCTAACAAAACTGGTTTCATCAAATTCTGAGACCGTTAGAAAAATGGCCAATTTCCAGTCGATTAAATTCAACTGAAATGGTCAAAACGCGTTTTCCTTTGCCACGCTCACATATTGATTCGAAAAATTACGAAATTTGAAACCTAGCAATAATTTGACACTGCGGATCCAAATAAAGTGGTTTCGTCGAAATCCGAGGTCCTTTGCAAAATGTCCATTTTTAAGGGCCTGAATTCCATAGCGACTATTCAGAATTTTCAACTGGACATATCTTTTGATTCCCGATATGAAATTTCGATTTTTCGGATTCGTTGGAAAGATCTCATCAATTAGATCCTAATGTTTTTGGTTTCACTAAAATCCGGATTGTTTTGCACCCGGTACATTAATTTGAAGTTTGAAATCGAATTATCGAACTACCGCGCCATTTTCAATTCTATTTATAATTATATATAAATATTTATATTCTAACGACGACGTATATAATGTATACGTTCGAATTATATTCAAAATAAATTTCACGTCGATTTTATTTAAAATAATCTAATTTAAATATTCAAAATTCGCTAAAATTGCCAAAATAAAAAATTTAAACTGGCCCAGATTTTCGGGTTATTACATCGTCAAATCCATCAAATCACCGATTGACGTCCTCAACAGTACATTACGTGTTAGCTAAAAGAAGTTTCCTTCTCCGCTTCCACTCTTGGTACGGTTGGAGAAATCAATATACGTGATCGTCTGAAAATACTCTGTCAGACATTCATCCATATTAGTCACCCAGGAACAGGATGAACTGAAGGCACTATTTCTATTAATAGAAAAAGTCCTTCCACTCTACTCCGTCTTCGATTATCTTTATATAATCTGATTCGCAACGCTACTGCCGATAGGAGTGGTTCTTCGGATAATAATCCAACCGGTCTCTCCATATTGACAACGATGGTCAAAACTCCGATAGTCTGTGATTTAACTATCGAATAAAAACAAGTGTTTCGATAGTCGATGATTTAACTATCGAATAAAACAAGTGTTCATCCAAACTTCCAACAATCAGTGAGCCTTTAATTAATATTTCATTAATTAAATCATTTCTCTATTTCTTTATCAATATTTGTTAACCAAATATTTTCAATAACCATATTGGCCTTATTCGTTATTTGGAAACCATTTCCATATATCGCCTACTTTTATTTTCTAAACTTTTAGAAAATATCCTTTAGTTATAATTGGAAAATATTCCAATTACTTATATCTTTTCCAATCTCGTTTATTTCTATACTTAGGAAACGTTCATTATTCTATTTCCAAGCTTTGCACATATTTGGGTTAAAACAGATGCTGTGTAAAACATCATTACGACAACCCAAATACAGTATTTAACTAATTCTTATTCCACATTGATCTTCGAGCCTGAATCTTGCTACTCATCGGTATATCATGAAATCAATCAAGTTAGGGTATAATTACCTCTCAGACCTTGACTGAATAACATTTAACGTCAAAACAGACAAGACTACTTACTCGAATAATCAATACCATACAACTGATTATTCACCTTTAAACACATATACACTTTCTCTTTCTATTCCTACGAGATTTTATTCTTATACTTCCCTTTTTAATTATACTATTCTATTTCTAAGTTCGTTTCCTTATCGACTTCTATATATTTTGATATGTTAATTTCTAACTATCAAATTATCTTAAAAATGTTCTATCTCCTTAAATTCCCGGAAAAATTCGCCATAACCTCCTTTGTACCGGGAGCATCGGGAAATTTCAAATAGCTTTCCCGGTCCTTCTCATCTCAAAAAGAAAAAGAAAAAGCCAAGCGGCTTGCCGATACGGCGCATAAAATCTCATATATGAATTAAATACGTACCTTTTTGTCGGGCGTTCTATTTATTTCACTTCTATACTTTATTCCATACCTGTCTCCTGTATATTTATGCCTGTCCAATCTATTTTAACTATACCAATCGTTTTAACTCAATTTGTTAATTTAATCTGTTACTTAACTTTTCAGTCTATTTCACCTTCATATTTGAACATGACATGTTCAAATATATTTTAACTGCATATTAACAAATTCTAATTATACTCATACTCTCGTTCCCTTATTGACTTCTTATTCAAATTCCAATTCAATTCTATTTGAATTCTCTTTATTTAAACTTCCTTTGAATTCTATATTCAAATTCTATAGTTAAAGTCCATTTGAATTCTCTATTCAAATTCTATAGTTCTAAAGTCCATTTGAATTCTCTGCATTATTTATAAACAACGTTTATAACTTCAATTCAAATCCCATCTTTCCATTTATAAACAACGTTTATAAATTCATTTCAAATCCCATCTAAACAAAGTTTATAAATTCATTTCAAATCCCATCTTCCATTTATAAACAAAGTTTATAAATTCAATTCAAATCCCATCTTCCATTTATAAACAAAGTTTATAAATTCAATTACTTGTTTTATATACCTTCAAAACAAGTTAATATTTTCTATAGTTTTATTTAAAATTCAAATTCTATTTATAAAAATAGAATTTCCTTTTTTTAAATATCAAATACCCTTTCCGATATTTTTATGAATCAATATTCAAGCTCTAGTGGTATTTTCAACAATCAAATCAACCAATTTTCAATCATTTGATTTTTAACACATCATATAGGAATATATATGAAATCAAACAAACAACAAACAGATAATATATTTTTGAGGAATCCAGTTGGATTCCTCTAACCTGTTTTCCTGCATCCACAGATGTTAGTCAACATAGTAATACCCATCCTGCTTCGAGGCAGGATATCGCGGTAAGAAGGTCATCCACTAATCATAGCGTGGGGTGTATAGGGTAATCATCCGCTATGGTACCGCGGGCATCCGCTAATGAGACTGTTGGAATCCAACCAATCACCAAACCAATATATATATATATCCTAAATAATTAATATATATTTTAAAACAACCAGACAACATTCAAACAAGCACAGACAATTATTTTTAACTATATAAAAATAAATTCTAAATAAAAGGTGAGATTTACTCACCGGTATTGATCTATTCCGATTTCAATTCCCACTTATGTAGTCCGCGACTATGGATTTCTTGATTGACTCCGTTTGATTAAATCTTGTATAATTTTAACATGACATTATTTCAGCTATCGAATAATCTATATGAAATAAGAAATTTAATTACTAATTAAAAATAATTACCTTAATTATTTCCTTCCTGTTAAACCATTACGACCTCTCTAAACCTATTCTGTTAACAGTAAAAACCCAGCTTCATCATCTCTAATCATCCTTATCACCAGATCATCGACTCCCATCAATTTCACCGCTACCGTAGATCCACCAGCATCTATTATAACCAGACACCTCCCAAACACCTGCTGCCAAACTCTGGAAATCTGAAAAACAGATTCAACTCTCCCCTTGGTACAGTTTAGTTCATTTATCAGCACACTCCACTCAGTCCCCTTTATCCCACTGCTTTCATCACCAGGCAAAAATGAACTCCAGTTTACCATCAACTACAGTTCACACCCTACCAAACGAACCCAATTACCATGTCCATCAGAAATAATCGAACCCCAAATCTCCCCTTCAGTTCATCAACATCGGCATCTACTGACCTTGCCAAATTCCTCCAGCTCGACCTCGTCTAGTTCAAACTCCTCATCGCAGTGACCAAAACGCACTTCAGTTGCAACGTCGGCTTCATCTTTCCACCCGTTCGAACACCCCCTTCGAACTGCTGACGTTGATACCTCCTTCAACCCTATCGCGATTTACTTTCTCATCTCAAGCCCCCAAAAATCGAATGCCTTTATCATTACCGATTCGAAATCGAACGTCAGAGAAAGACCTCGCACCAATTTCCGATGGTGCAAACTGGTGGCTTTCATTCAATTGCAAAAGAAATGAAAAAAAAGGGGGAGATGCGGTATTGATTTCCTCTGAGATGAACTTCGTTCGTTCTGAACGAATGAAAAGAGAGGCCCGTGTATTTCTTTTATAAAGGAAAAGGCAAACTTTGATTTCAAATTTGTGGATACAAGGGAAGCACGGTATGATTTGGTTTTGTGGATGAAGAGGAAGCACCGTGGTTTTGTTCTGGTCCACATACCAAGGGTTTATTTTATAATTATTATTTTAAATTGTTTTTGGTTTAAAAAGAACGATATCCTAAATTTAAAACACTTCATGATACCGAACCCCTTTCTGAATCCAACAACTGTCGATCTTAGGCTAATACCCCTGTTCCGGACACACTGGGATAGGTCACGAAGTCCAATTCAATCATCTGTAGTTGATATTAATTTAAATTGATATAATTTAAATTTCAAACCATTTAAATTCTGCGATAATAAATTAATATTATTATCGTTATAAATTCAAATGAAATTTCCCATTAATTATTTGAACTATATTTAATTCAAATTAAAATTTGAATTCAACTAAATCCATTTTCGTATTCTGATAATTTAATATTTTCAATATTAAATTGAAATTGATTTTTAAATCGATAACTCAAATATTAAAATTCACTTATTTTACCAACCCAATATTTAAATTAATATTAAATATTCAAAAATTAACCCCTAAGGATCCGGGTCATTACAATCTTCCCCACTTAAAATAATTTCGTCCTCGAAATTGCTAAGGTAGAAAAAGTGCTACAAACCCATTAACTTTTCAGAACTTATTTATGTTGATATTCAACATTTCAAACTTCCTTACGTAACTCTCTTTCGAATCAATCCCTATTCGATAACTCCTCCCTTCGAATAACTATATTCGATAATCTCTATTTCGAATAACTAGATTCGAAAACCTTTCTTCTAATAACTATATTCGATTTACTCTATTCAATTTACTCTTATCAATTAACTCTATTGGATTTAACTCTTTTCGATTAACTCCATCGAATAACTAAATTCGATAACTCCTTCGAATAACCAATATTCTATAACTCACTTCGATTAAACTAATCGATAACTCTTTTCGATTAAACTATAATCGATAACTCAATTCGATTAACAAATAATCGGTAACTCCTTCGATTAACTAATAATCGATAACTCCTTCGATTAACTAATAATCGATAACTCCTTCGATTAACTAATAATCGATAACTCCTTCGCTTAACTAATAATCGATAACTCCTTTCGAATAAACAATATTTGATAATTCCTTTAATTCTATCTGAATAAACTAATATTCGATTTAACTCCACTCGCTTGACCCTAGATCGCAGCGATCACAATGGTTACGCCTGATTCCCCCAGGAAACATCCGACCGCCCTAGGCTATCAGCAGCCCTGCGAATCACGCTTAGCAGTCGTACGAAATGGTACTTATCCTGATTAACTATGTTTGACTAACTCTATCTCAATACTATATTCGATCAACTTTAATTGAATAACTATCATTCAATTAAATCCTAATTCGATTTACTATGTTCAATTAACTTTATCTGGTTAACTCTTTATTTGAATAACAAATATTCGATAAATTCTAATTGAATAACTAATATTTAATTAACTCTACAGATTAACCCTAACTGATTAACTCTAACTGGTTAATTCTTACTCTAATCGATTTATTCTAACTCTAATCGACTTCTCCTATTCGAATAACTCCTATTGGATAACGTTTATTCATTTATAAAGATTTACTTTTAGTAACGGTTCTTCAGTTTATAAATGTTCTCTTTAATAACATTTCTTCACTTATACAAGTGTTGTGCACCCCTTCTATTTAGAACTATCTGTGTTAAAAACCAATATCTCTTCTCTATATAAGTTCAGACTTATATATTCCATTTATCAAATGATAAATATTTAATTTAATTTATATACTGTCATTTATAAATTAATCTTTTCTATTTATCTGTTAAAACAGATTTCCATTTTCTATTCATCTTCTGAATATTCCTTTGATTAAATTCTATTTATTTAACAAATAAATATCTCATTTATAACATTCTATTTATTTTCTATAAATAGATGTTTCCATCTAATCTATTTGTAAATGTTTTTCAAATATTTCCTTCTATTTGTAAATGTTTTTACAAATATTTCTCCTTCTATTTGTTTGCACATAACTTCCTTTGTATTTGTGTTACAAATATAATTTCTTTATATTTGTGTTACAGATATATTTCCTTTTTAACTCTTTTGGGTTTTTCCTTTATTCACACCAAATTCATATTTCATTCACATTGATTTTACTCAATTTGTTCATTTCGATCCATTTAACTTACTTAAGTTAAATTTAATTTCAATCATTCAAATTCCCATTAACTAGTTGATAATTAACCGTTTTGCCGATTTCACCCTTTTTATTTGAATATAACTTGTTCAAATATATGTCAACTTAATTACAAACTAATCTAATTATATTTTCAACTCGAGTTATATATTCGATTTCAAATATAAATTCTCAATCTCTTTCACTTATCCAAAAACCCAATTCGATTCAAATTTCCTTTAACTAATTATTCTCCAATTTAGTTAATTCTATTTAACCATTTAAAATATGATTTTTGTCTTAAAAATCATTTCACTTATTTAACTGAGGTTCATATTTATTTTATATCTCCAGTCTGGATTTTTCTAATACCAATTCGGATTTTATTTACTTTAAAAATCCTTTTACTTATATATATAAACCATTGTGGTTTTTAATGGTTTCTGGCGCTGCTTTTCTAAAAATTTGATTTTGATATAACTCAAAATCTATACGACGAAATCCATATTTTTCTCTTTCATTAGAAAACCATTGTTCAACCGGTCCTGACGATTCTTGTTTCAAAGAATTCCGACTTCAATTGAGTTCTATATACTAAATTGAAGTTCGAATTGCCAAATTACGAACTGCCGCGCTATGGCGAGCTCGTTTTAATTATATTTATAAATATAAACGTTCTAACTTTGTTTATAATAAATTCAACTCCATTCTGATATATATTTAATATATATCAAATCAATTTTTCCATTTTAACATAATATTCCCGATCTATTTCACTTCTAATATTCAAATCCTATATATTTACAATATTCAAATTCCATTTGAATTTCTTTATTCAAACTCTATATTATTTCCTTCTATTCAATTTCTATTTGAATTTTCTTCTATTCAAATCCTATTTAAATTTCTATGTTCAAATTCTATATTTGAATTCCCTTATATTTGAAATATTCAAATTCCATTTGAATTTCTTTATTCAAACTCATTTGAATTCCTTTGAATTCAAATTCTATTTCACTTCTATTTGAATTATATATTCCAATTCCCATTTCACTTCTATTTGAAATCTATATTCCCATTTCACATTTCAAATTCCTTTGAAGTTATATAAATATATACATATATTTATATCTATCTCAAATTCGAAAACATTTGAATTTTCAAACAACTTGTTTCTTTTCAAACAAATTTCCATCAAAACTTTTCTAAGGCAGCAATTAATCACTTAGAAACTCGAAAATGAACACTGATGATGTTGCGACCATCATCAGAATTATTTCCCAGCTACTGAATGAGTTCAGTGCTTTATTTTTTTCTCAAAATCCATTTAGAAAAATATTTTCCTAACTCCCAGGATTTTAAATTCTGAATTCTGGTTGGAATTCAATTTCAGTTTATCACATTTGTATATTTGATTTTATATACCCATTCCATTGGTTATATATATAATTATTTCTGTTTTATAATCTAATTTTATTATAATCCTAACAATCAACTCAACTATTTAAAAACAATATCGTGTCCAATCTTCTGTTCAAGTGTTTATAAACTCCTATCGACATCGTGGCATCCCACGATTCGACCAAAATTTATAATCCACTCAACAGACTGGTCAACACAATATAAAACAGTTTTTATATCAAATAACAAATACGCTCTCTCGTATATATATACACTCAACTCATTCTAGGATACTACTGATCCTATCTCTAATGAGCACATTCTAACAAGCCTAGGTATTCGCTCAACCTAAGCTCTGATACCAACTGTAATGACCCAGCTTTCCGTAACATCAGAGTTGACTGTATACATCATACGTCCAACCCAAATATCACGAAAATACGAGACATTTTTTTAGAAGAAAGAGATAGAAGAAGAACAGAAATAACAACACAAAATCTCACATCGCAGCGGAACAAAATATAATATATCATATCTTTGAAATACAAAAGCTCAACTGTATAACATATACTTATCAGAGTACAGCACTTACAACACAGCGGAACAACACTATAACTAGATAACGCTGAAGCCTCCTACTCCAAGCTCCTTTAGATATATCTGAAAAAACCTGAACTACTTGACTGCCCGTACAAATTTAGGCACCCAAGAGTTTAGGTAGAACAAAACAAAATAAACTCCGGGTCAGTCATGGGACTGGTATGAGTAAACAGTTTAAAAACAGTTTCAGAAAACTAAATGATATCTCATAAGACCACGCCGTATAACACGGAACGGGTTTTTCCCTTATGAAAATCCAAACGCTTGATTTTACTTTCAAAAATCCCTTTGAAAGGAACTATAATCTTTATATCAAAACTCTTTTGATATTATAATAATGTCTAAATCAAGTAGATAACAATCTAGTGGAACGTTTGCATCTCACGTTCCACATATATAATTACAATCATAAACCGCAAGCACGTATTGGGTAGTTGATTTCCAACTATGACAAGGTATGGAACCACCTTCCGCTGGTATATCTCTAGAGGAGAGTACACCGAGTTCAACAAGAACATCTTGCAACTCAGCCACACATGACCGACCACTCATTTCGCTTGAGTGTATCGAATGTATATCACCAACGATTGGGATCAGCAACCGTTTCCCGAATGGGACAGCATCGACAATAGATTTTTAGAAGTAAATGAAACTCTAGATCAGGTGATTATACACCCTAATAGGTGCGACCTACATAGCCATGCTGCTTGCTCGATTTCTGTCATTTACCGGTTGATGAGGCTAGAAGCTACGCTTTTCATCACACCAGATTCACTTCGAATGCCACATCGTCAAATCCATCAAATCACCGATTAACGTCCTCAACAGTACATTACGTGTTAGCTAAAAGAAGTTTCCTTCTCCGCTTCCACTCTTGGTACGGTTGGAGAAATCAATATACGTGATCGTCTGAAAATACTCTGTCAGACATTCATCCATATCAGTCACCTAGGAACAGGATGAACTGAAGGCACTATTTCTATTAATAGAAAAAGTCCTTGCACTCTACTCCGTCTTCGATTATCTTTATATAATCTGATTTGCAACGCTACTGCCGATACGGAGTGGTTCTTCGGATAATAATCCAACCGGTCTCTCCATATTGACAACGATGGTCAAAACTCCGATAGTCTGTGATTTAACTATCGAACAAAAACAAGTGTTTCGATAGTCGATGATTTAACTATCGAATAAAACAAGTGTTCATCCAAACATCCAACAATCAGTGAGCCTTTAATTAATATTTCATTAATTAAATCATTTCTCTATTTCTTTATCAATATTTGTTAACCAAATATTTTCAATAACCATATTGGCCTTATCCGTTATTTGGAAACCATTTCCATATATCACCTACTTTTATTTTCTAAACTTTTAGAAAATATCCTTTAGTTATAATTGGAAAATATTCCAATTACTTATATCTTTTCCAATCTCGTTTATTTCTATACTTAGGAAACGTTCATTATTCTATTTCCAAGCTTTGCACATATTTGGGTTAAAACAGATGTTGTGTAAAACATCATTACGACAACCCAAATACAGTATTTAACTAATTCTTATTCCACATTGATCTTCGAGCCTGAATCTTGCTACTCATCGGTATATCATGAAATCAATCAAGTTGGGGTATAATTACCTCTCAGACCTTGACTGAATAACATTTAACGTCAAAACAGACAAGACTACTTACTCGAATAATCAATACCATACAACTGATTATTCACCTTTAAACACATATACACTTTCTCTTTCTATTCCTATGAGATTTTATTCTTATACTTCCCTTTTTAATTATACTATTCTATTTCTATGTTCGTTTCCTTATCGACTTCTATATATTTTGATATGTTAATTTCTAACTATCAAATTGTCTTAAAAATATTCTATCTCCTTAAATTCCCGGAAAAATTTGCCATAACCTCCTTTGTACCGGGAGCATCGGGAAATTTCAAATAGCTTTCCCGGTCCTTCTCATCTCAAAAAGAAAAAGAAAATTCCAAGCGGCTTGCCGATACGGCGCATAAAATCTCATATATGAATTAAATACGTACCTTTTTGTTGGGCATTCTATTTATTTCACTTCTATACTTTATTCCATACCCGTCTCCTGTATATTTATGCCTGTCCAATCTATTTTAACTATACCAATCGTTTTAACTCAATTTGTTAATTTAATCTGTTACTTAACTTTTCAGTCTATTTAACCTTCATATTTGAACATGACATGTTCAAATATATTTTAACTGCATATTAACAAATTCTAATTATACTCATACTCTCGTTCCCTTATCGACTTCTTATTCAAATTCCAATTCAATTCTATTTGAATTCTCTTTATTTAAACTTCCTTTGAATTCTATATTCAAATTCTATAGTTAAAGTCCATTTGAATTCTCTATTCAAATTCTATAGTTCTAAAGTCCATTTGAATTCTCTGCATTATTTATAAACAACGTTTATAACTTCAATTCAAATCCCATCTTTCCATTTATAAACAACGTTTATAAATTCATTTCAAATCCCATCTTCCATTTATAAACAAAGTTTATAAATTCATTTCAAATCCCATCTTCCATTTATAAACAAAGTTTATAAATTCAATTCAAATCCCATCTTCCATTTATAAACAAAGTTTATAAATTCAATTACTTGTTTTATATACCTTCAAAACAAGTTAATATTTTCTATAGTTTTATTTAAAATTCAAATTCTATTTATAAAAATAGAATTTCCTTTTTTTAAAATATCAAATACCCTTTCCGATATTTTTATGAATCAATATTCAAGCTCTAGTGGTATTTTCAACAATCAAATCAACCAATTTTCAATCATTTGATTTTTAACACATCATATAGGAATATATATGAAATCAAACAAACAAGAAATAGATAATATATTTTTGAGGAATCCAGTTGGATTCCTCCAACCTGTTTTCCTGCATCCACTGATGTTAGTCAACATAGTAATACCCATCCTGCTTCGAGGCAGGATATCGCGGTATGAAGGTCATCCACTAATCATAGCGTGGGGCGTATAGGGTAATCATCCGCTATGGTACCGCGGGCATCCGCTAATGAGACTGCGGGAATCCAACAAATCACCAAACCAATATATATATATATATCCTAAATAACTAATATATATTTTAAAACAACCAGACAACATTCAAAAAAGCACAGACAATTATTTTTAACTATATAAAAATAAATTCTAAATAAAAGGTGAGATTTACTCACCGGTATTGATCCATTCCGATTTCAATTCCCACTTATGTAGTCCGCGACTATGGATTTCTTGATTGACTCCGTTTGATTAAATCTTGTATAATTTTAACATGACATTATTTCAGCTATCGAATAATCTATATGAAATAAGAAATTTAATTACTAATTAAAAATAATTACCTTAATTATTTCCTTCCTGTTAAACCATTACGACCTCTTAAACCCATTCTGTGAACAGTAAAAACCCAGCTTCATCATCTCTAATCATCCTTATCACTAGATCATCGACTCCCATCAATTTCACCGCTACCGTAGATCCACCAACTCCTATTATAACCAGACACCTCCCAAACACCTGCTGCCAGACTCTGGAAATCTGAAAAACAGATTCAACTCTCCCCTTGGTACAGTTTAGTTCATTTATCAGCACACTCCACTCAGTCCCCTTTATCCCACTGCGTTCATCACCAGGCAAAAATGAACTCCAGTTTACCATCAACTACAGTTCGCACCCTACCAAACGAACCCAATTACCATGTCCATCAGAAATAATCGAACCCCAAATCTCCCCTTCAGTTCATCAACATCGGCATCTACTGACCTTGCCAAATTCCTCCAGCTCGACCTCGTCTAGTTCGAACTCCTCATCGCAGTGACCAAAACGCACTTCAGTTGCAACGTCGGCTTCACCTTTCCACCCGTTTGAACACCCCCTTCGAACTGCTAACGTTGATACCGCCTTCAACCCTATCGTGATTTGCTTTCTCATCTCGAGCCCCCAAAAATCGAACGCCTTTATCATAATTGATTCGAAATCGAACGTCAGAGAAAGACCTCGCACCAATTTCCGATGGTGCAAACTGGTGGCTTTCATTCGATTGCAAAAGAAATGAAAAAAAGGGGGAGATGCGGTATTGATTTCCTCTGAGATGAACTTCGTTCGTTCTGAACGAATGAAAAGAGAGGCCCGTGTATTTCTTTTATAAAGGAAAAGGCAAACTTTGATTTCAAATTTGTGGATACAAGGGAAGCACGATATGATTTGGTTTTGTGGATGAAGAGGAAGCACCTTGGTTTTGTTCTGGTCCACATACCAAGGGTTTATTTTATAATTATTATTTTAAATTGTTTTTGGTTTAAAAAGAACGATATCCTAAATTTAAAACACTTCATGATACCGAACCCCTTTCTGAATCCAACAACTGTCGATCTTAGGCTAATACCCCTGTTCCGGACACACTGGGATAGGTCACGAAGTCCAATTCAATCATCTGTAGTTGATATTAATTTAAATTGATATAATTTAAATTTCAAACCATTTAAATTCTGTGATAATAAATTAATATTATTATCGTTATAAATTCAAATGAAATTTCCCATTAATTATTTGAACTATATTTAATTCAAATTAAAATTTGAATTCAACTAAATCCATTTTCGTATTCTGATAATTTAATATTTTCAATATTAAATTGAAATTGATTTTTAAATCGATAACTCAAATATAAAAATTCACTTATTTTACCAACCCAATATTTAAATTAAATATTAAATATTCAAAAATTAACCCCTAAGGATCCGGGTCATTACAGGAGGGATCCGATGGGATCGTATGGACGCGGGCTACACCATGGGACTGACTGGGAGTGTATTGGAGCTCGTTACAATTTATAGCGAAATAAATTGTCCGTCTGAATCAACAGACACAAATCGTTATTTAACGGTTAACGCGAAATGTGAGTAAAACTCACCAACTCTGAACAGTTATATTTTTATAATGTATTTTTAGAACCGTTATCATCTGTTGATTGTTGTTTGTTAACTATTTGGTTGAATTGCTTATGTATTGGTTGAAATTATAGATAACGATATATATATAAATCGCTAATCAAATATCGATTCTGTTTAACAGAATATTTCATTTTGAAATGAAATCGATGTTAATTATGTTGTTTAACATCTGTGATGCAGGAAAACAGGTTGGGGGAATCCAACTGGATTCCTCAACCTTTATTTTACTGTTTTTCATATATTGTAATATATGATGTGATATATAATCTGTTATTGATTATGTATGTTAGAATGATATTGATCATTATTATTTGTTATTTTAAATACCATAAGAAATACATGAATTTAAAAAGGAAAATTTCAAAGTATATTGGAAATAAAATATTTATAAAATTGAAGGATTTTATAAAAGGAATATTTATTTAGGAAGTAAATAGAATTAATAAAGGAATACTTATTTAGAAAATAAATAGAATAAAGGGATATTTATTTCGAAAATAAATAGAATAAATGAATTTTTATTAGGAAAATAAACAGGATTTATGAAAAGGGAAGTTGACGAGATATAAAAAAATTAATCGAATTTAGTTATTCGAAGTCGAGTTAATCGAATATGGTTAGTCAAATAGAGTTAGTCAAACATAGTTATTCAGGGTAAGCCGCCATTTTGCACGACTGCTAGCATAATTCGCAGGGCTGTAGATAGCCTACGGCGGTCGGATGTTTCCTGAGGGAATCAGGCGTAACCATTGTGATCGCTGCGATCTAGAGTTAAGCGAATGGAGTTAAATCGGATATTAGTTATTCGAATAAGAGTTAAGTAACTAGAGTAAATTGAATATTAGTTAATCGAATAAGAGTTAAGCGAATAGAGTTGTTCAATTAGTGTTAATCGAAATAGTGTTAAACAAGATTAGAACTGACTAGAGATTAATAAGTTGAATGGTTTCCTTAGTATCGATCTGATGTTGGTTTCGGCCTTCGGGTTTTATACTTAGGAAGTTGTTCTCTTGTTAGTTTATAGTTAGAGTCTGATAGTTGTGGAAGAATAGTGATACATAATTAAGCCGTGGAAATGTTTTCCAGTGTTAATAACGTGTATTTTCTAAACATAGAAAATGATGATATATATATATGGTTGATGAATTGATTGATATAATTTCCTTCTGGAAATAATATCGTTGTTTGCACACTTGTTTTTCTTTAATAGTTAAATCACAGACTATCAAAGTTTTGACCATTTTAACGTTGTTAATATGGAGAGACCGGTTGGATTATTATCCAAAGAACCACTCTGTATTGGCATAAGCGTTGCGAATCATATATGCCAAAGAAATTAAAGGCAGAGTTAAGTGCAAGGGTTGTTGTATAAATCTTAGATAACAGTGCCTAAGATGGATATACTGAATAGTGCCTTCGGTTTGTCCAGTCCCAGGACAACTTATATTGACGAAGGTCTGACAGAGTATATCTGATAGATTGCGTAAGTTGATCTCTTCAAACGTATTCACGTTTGGTGGCGGAGGAATCCGTTTCTCTTAGCTTTATACCCGTGGTATTTTTGGATAAGTCAATTTGTGATTTGGCAGTTATGACGATGTGACATTCTAAGTGAATGAAGATGTGGCATGTAAAAGATAAGCGTAGCTTCTAGCCTCACATCCGGTAAATGACAGAAATCGGGCAGGCAGCATGGCTATGTAGGTCGCACCTATTAGGGTGTATAATCACATGATCTAGAGTTTCATTTACTTCTAAAAATCTATTGTTGATGCTGTCCCATTCGGGAAACGGTTGTTGATCCCAACCGTTGGTGATATACATTCGATACACTCAAGCGAAATGAGTGGTCGGTCATGTGTGGCCGAGTTGCAAGATGTTCTTGTTGAACCCAGTGTATTCCTCTCTAGAGGTACACTAGCGAAAGGTGGTTCCATACCTTGTCATAGTTGGAAATACATTATCCAATACGTGCTTGCTGTTTTGATTGTATACTACATATGTAGAACGTGAGATGAAAGTGCTTCTGCTAGATGATTATTATATTGTGGTTGATAGACATTATTATAATATCAAAAGGTTTTTGATATAAAGATAATTTGGATTCTCATAAGGGAAAAATCCGTTCCATTATACGGCATGGTCTTATGAGATATCGTTTACATGTTCAAACTGTTTTAAACTATTTTACTCATACCATTCCCATGACTGACCCAAAGTTTATTTTGTTTTGTTCCCTAAACTCTTGGGTGCCCAATTTTATATGGACAGTCAAGTAGTCGGGATTTACAGATACTTGGAGAGCTTGGAGCAGGAGGCTTCAGGATTATATAGCTATTGTTTATTTCCGCTGTTGTTGTAAGTGTTGTACTCTACAATGTTATTGTATACATATATTGTTTGTATTTCAAAAGTTATGTTATATTTTATTCGTTCCGCTGTGAGATTCGTGTTTACTCTAATGATGATGTTCTTCTTCTTCTTCTTCTATTCTATAAGTTCTATCTTATCTATTCTCACCCTCTAACTTCTTTCATTAACTATTCGGTTATTTTCAATCCTTGGATGTTCGATATGTGTTGTATATCGGATAACCAAGATCGTCGAAAACTGGGTCGTTATAATCTTCATAAGCGGAAGGGCTACTTGATAAATTTCTCTGATGTTGCAACCAGAGATATTTTGATAGAAATTTGGTCGTGGTTGAAATCTATGGATTTGCAAGGACTACTCGCTATTGATCTACAGGGTGATTCCTAGGATGTGGTAGAAGGATGCCTTCGGTTCATCCTGTTCCTGGATGACTTGTATGGACGAGTGTCTGACAAAGTATTTCCAAAGGACCACGTACGTTGATTTCTTCAAACGTATCATCATTGGTTAGCTCCCAACTAGGGTATTTTTGTGGACGTCAATTTGTGATATCTGTTGGATTTGACAATGCGGCATTCAAGGTGAAAAGTGGCCAGATGTTCTCAAATGAATTCAAACCTCAAGCCTCATCAACCGGGAGACAAAAATCGGGCAGGCAACATGGCTATGTGGGTCGCTCCCATTAGGATGTATAATCACCTATCTAGAGAAATTCCATATGCTTTTTTAATCTATTTTCGATGCCGTCCCTTTTCGTGAAACAGTGGGTACCTCCCAACCGTTGGTGATATACATTCGATACACTCAAGCGAAATGGGTGGTCGGTCATGTGTGGGCCGGGTTGCAAGACGTTCTTGTTGAACCCAGTGTATTCATTTCTAGAGATATACTATCGGCAGGTGGTTCCATACCTTGTCATAGTCGGAATTCAATCTTCAATAAGCGCCCGCGGATTTTGTTTGTATACTATATATGTGGAGCGTGAGATGCAAGCGTTCTGCTAGATTCTATTTATTTGTATTTAGACACTATTATAATATCAAATAAGTATTGATTTTCAAAAACTGTTTTGGGTTATCGTAAGGTAAAAACCGTTTGTGTTTATGTGTGGACTGGTTTTACGATTATCCTTTTCTGTCAGAAAGGAATTTGAACTTTAAAAATCAAGTTGGATGATATTTAAACTTAAGGGGTTTTCTCACTCTGGTTCACCAGAATGACACGGTGTTTGAAATGCTCCGGTTAGCCCGGGTCTGTAGGTTCAGGTTATAGAATGTCGTGAAGTCCAAAGACGTGTTGGAGAAGTTCATACATATGAGATTATCCAGTATTTTCAGCTATGTGTTGTATATGAGGACAGTTTATTATAGCTGTCCAAATATGTGATGTACTCTTATGATTGTAAGTATATTTTCAAGCTCTCAATAAAGATTTATTTCTATATTATATTTTGTTCCGCTGCGATGTGAGACTCGGTGTTGTGTTGGATATTCTTCTATTCTAAAATTTCTTTCTTTTCTTATCTCACCCTCTAAATTCTATCTAATAACTATCTGGCGGTTTTCAATACTTGAGTTTTGGCAGGTAATGCAGGGTTTATGTATTATTGTCAGAATTCGTGTGTCGAATTCCTACCAGGTCGTTACATATTGAAAAAGAAATATTTATAAAATAAAAAGATTTTACAAAAAGAAAAATATTTATTTATAAAATAAATTGATTAAAAAGAATATTTATTTGTTAATCAAATAAATAAAATTGAAGGGAAATATTTGTAAAACATTTACAGATAGAATTGAAAAGGAAATATTTGTAAACTATTTACAAATAGAATTGAAAAGGGATATTTATTTGAAAATAAATAGAATAGAAAGGGAAATATGTGTAAAACAAATAGAAAGGGAATAGTTAGATTATCAAAGGAATTACTTATAAAATCAATAGGTTTTATAAATAGAAAATATTTTATAAAATAAATATAATTATCAAAAAGGGATTTATTTTGTAAATAAATAGATTATAAAAGGAAATACTTGAAAAGTGACTAGAATTGTATAAAAGGAGAATTTTACATTGGAAAGGTTTAGACCCGTGCTTCGCACACGGGTACAACATGATATGGATTTAAAGCAAATATTTTAAATAGAATCTATTTTGATCGATAGATTGAGAAGTTAAATTTATAAATAATATTTTATAAATTGATTGAATGTTTTCCATTGGATAAATAAAATATATAAGTCAGGACTTATATAGAGAAGTAAGAATCAATTTCAACATCGATATTTGAAACTGAATAAACGTAGAGTTAATCAAAGGAGTTAATCAGTTAGAGTTAATCAGTTAGAGTTAACCAGTTAGAGTAAACCGATTAGAGTTAGAATTAATCGAATTAGAGTTAATTGAACATAGTTAATCGAATTAGGATAAATTGAATATTAGTTATTCAATTAGAGTTGATCGAATATAGTTATTTGAGATAGAGTTAGTCAAAACATAGTTATTCAGGATGAGTCGCCATTTTGTATGATTGCTAACGTAATTCGCAGGGCTGCAGATAGCCTACGACGGTCGGATGTTTTCTGAGGGAATCAGGCGTAACCATTGTGATTGCTGCGATTTAGAGTCAAGCGAATGGAATTAAATCGAATATTATCCATTCGAAATAAAGTTAAAACAGACATAGTTATTCGAATATAAGTTAATCGAATATTAATTATTCGATAGGAGTTAAATAAGTCGAGTCAAATAAGTTGAGTTAATCAAGTAAGTTAATCAAGTTGAGTTAATCGAGTTGAGTTAGTCAAGATAAGATAATCAAACTGAGTTAATCCAAATGAGTTAATCCGAAGGAGTAATTCGAAATAGTTTATTCGAATAGAATTAAAGGAGTTATTCGAAATAATTTATTCGAATAAAAATTAAAGGAGTTAATCGAATATAGTTTATTCGAAAGGAGATTAAATGTAAATCATTCATAGAAAGTTAATCGAATATATATCATTCGAAGAGAGATTATCGAATATAGTTATTCGAAGAAAGAGTTATCGAATATAGTTTATTCGAAAAGGAGCTATCAAATAGAGATTATTCGAAAAGGAGAATTTTACATTGAATTCGTTTATATCAAATTCGGGAAAGTAATATTTACTTTCCGTTTTTAATCAAGATTTACTTATTTATTTATTTATAAATTAGTGGTTTAGTTATTTAGTTAAATTAAGGAATAAAAGTTATATTTTGAAATTTGATATTTAGGAAGAAGGGATTATAAAGCTATAGTTATAACTAATGTTTCAAAATAAAGAAGTAGATTCATAAATAGAATCCGAGTTACGTAAGGAAGTTGTTAAAGGTTTAAAAGGTGAACTTTGTCTATTTCGAGGTTAGAAATGTTGTTCAGTTAAGTTCTGAGAGGTAATTATACCCCAACTTGATTGGCTTCATCTTTAACTAAGAAATGGTTAAGGATCGATAGTGAAGATTGCTTAAGTGAATTTAGTTAATGAGTGTAATGGTTTAAATTGGTTTAGTGATGTTTTATTTAAACATCTATTTAAATCAAATGAATAAATTTTGGAAACATTTTCCAAATATAATCAGAGTTATTTTCTAATCATAGAAAATGAAATGTTGATGAGAAAGAATACTGGAATGATACGTGAAACAGAGATGGAAATGTTTTCCAATGATTGATGGCGTATATTTCCTAAATTTAGAAAAGAAGAAATGTCGAGTATATAGAAATGGGAAATGAATAAATAAATAAATGATTAATTTAATTAAAAGAGATAAGTGTTGGTTGATGATTGATCGAAATTCTATCTGGAAATAAGATCGTTGGTTGTACACCTATTTTTCTTTGATAGTTAAATCACCGACTATCGAAGTTTTTGACCATTTTTCCGTCCTTATTATAGAGAGACTAGGATCAAATTCATTATCTGAAAACCACTCTGTATAGACGTTAGCATTGCGATCAAATATGATGAAGATAATTGAAGATGGAGTTATGCGAGGGCTATCCTGTTTACAGAATAATGCCTTCGGTTTGTCCAGTCCCAGGACAAACGTGAATGAATGAATGTCTGACGAAGCATATCTAACGGTTCGCGTAAGTTGATCTCTTCAAACGTACTTACGTTTGCTGGCAGAGGAATTCGTTTCTCTTAGCTTTATACCCGTGGTATTTTTGGGGAAATCAATTTGTGATTTGGCGGGTATGACGATGTGGCATTCAAAGTGAATGATCGTCAGATGTTCTAAAAGAGATGTTATGACCTCAAGCCTCATCAACCGGGAAATGATAGAAATCGGGCAGGCAACATGGCTAAGTGGGTCGCGCCCATTATGGTGTATATCACCTATCTAGAGAAAATCCATTTCATTCTTTTAAATATTATCGATACTGTCCCTTTTCGGGAAACAGTGGGTAGCTCCCAATCGTTGGTGATATACATTCGATACACTCAAGCAAAATGAGTGGTCGGTCATGTGTGGGCCGGGTTGCAAGACGTTCTTGTTAAACCCAGTATATTCGCCTCTAGAGATACACTATCGGCAGGTGGTCCCACACCTTGTCATAATCGGAATCCAATCTCCAATAAGTGCCCTCTGTTTTGTTTGTATACTATATATGTGGAACGTGAGATGCAAGTGTTCTGCTAGATTGTTATTTACTTGTGATTAGACATTATTATAATATCAGAATAGTTTTGATTTCCAAATGTTTTGGGTTATCGTAAGGTAAAAGCCATCCGTGTTTATGTGTGGATCAGCCGTACGATTATCTTTTCTTTTGAAAAAGATTTAGGAAAGTTAAATCAAATGATTTGAGTTTACTCACACCAGTCCTATGATTGACCTAGAGTTTATTTTGTTTTGTTTTCCCTAAATTCTTGGGTGCCAAATTTGTATGGGCAGTCAAGTAGTTCAGGTCTTTACAGATATACTTGGAGGAGCTTGAAGCAGGAGGCTTTAGGATTATATAGCTATTGTTATTTCCGTTGTGTGTAAGTGTTGTACTCTGATAATGTTATTTTATACTGTTTTATTTCAAAGCTATGTTATATATTATATATTATTCGTTCCACTGTGAGATTCGTATTACTCTGTTTGTGTTCTGTGGTGATCTTCTTCTTCTTCTATTCTAATTTTCTATCTTATCTATTCTCACCCTCTAACTTCTTTCTATAAATGATAGGTATTTTCGATGTTTGAATAGTCAACATCGTAGTTTTGGGTTGATTTTCGGAGTCGAAAATCCCAGTTCGTTACAGTGGTATTAGAGCTTAAGGTTAAGTAATTACCTTGGTTCTGTGGCATGACTCTGTAGAGATGGGGTTAGTAATGCCCTAGATTGAGTTGAGTGTATATATACGAGTGAATGTATTTGTGGATTTTATAAAAAAAAATGTTTTATATTGTGGAGATTTATTGGTTGAGTAGTTTGTGAATTCTGGTCGATCAGTTTGATCCACTGTATCGGTAGGAGTTTCTAAACACTCAAGTACGATGAACTGACACAGTACATTTTGAAAAAGGGTAAATGAAATAATTTTACTTAAAATATATTTTGATATTAAAGAAAGGTATATCTTGGGATTATTATCATATATTGGATGTGTTGGTTGATTATAATTGAAATGGTTATATAAATAACCAATATGAGTTCGTATAATATTAAAGTAGATTAATTAAATCTGAATTAAATCAGAATTGGAATTAAAATTCTGAAAACTGGGGAAAAAGTGATGGTAAGTGGATTTGAGTAAAGTTTAAGAAAATTTTGAAATCCTGGGAGATTTTAAATTGTTTACAAGTATCGTGAATGATATTTTGAAAAAGATTTCAAAATGAAAGTGTCGAAATATGGTTTTGATAAGTGATATAGTATTGAACTCACTTCGATAGCTGGGAAATAATTCTGATGATACTGGCCACATCATCAGTGTTCGTTTTCGAGTTGTAAGTGACAGATTACTACCAAAGATTTCGTTTTCGAATTATCTTGGGAAAAGGAAGTTGTTTTGAATCCCGAAAGGGAATAATTTATTTTATAAAAACTAAACTGTTTAAAATCCCCAGGAAGATAATATGAATTAAAAACAAATTAAAGAAATTTGTGAAAGCAAATATGAATAGAATTGAAATCAATTAACTAGAAATTGAATTGGAAAATGACATATCAAGTGGAATCATATTTTGAATTGTGAGATAGGAATCTGAAATGGTATTGGATTGATGAGTTAGGAGTTGGAATCAAGAATGGAAATTTGGTTTGAAATGAAATTTGGCTTGGATATGTGAATGATTTTGTTTTGAGAATAAAATTGGAATTTTGTTTGGGAATGCATTTGTATATGCTAATAGGGTAGCAGATGGAAAGGATAAAATAATATGCCCGACAAAAAGGTACATGTTTAAATTTCCATATGAGGTTTTATGCGCCGAATCAGCAAGCCGCTTGGCTTTTTGGTTTTCCTTTTGAAAGGAAGGGGCCTAGAGAGGCGAGTTATGGTTTGAACTATTGACCGGTACAAAGGAGGTGCTTGCGAAATTTTTCGAAAATTTAGAGTGTTAGAAAATTTTCATGATTTTAGAAAATTTTCGTTGATAAGAATTAATTAAATATTTTACTTGAAATTAAATTGGTTCAGTTGAAAATAAGGTTAGTAAGTAAACAAATAATTTTGTACTAGTCAATAGGGTTTGTTCTCCACCTTAGCAATTTCGAGGACGAAATTATTTTAAGGGGGAAAGAATGTAACGACCCGTATTTTTACTGTATAATAATTAATTTATTTAATTATATAAATAGGGATTGAGAGATTTAAATGGTCGTTGAATAAATTATAGTGAATATTTAATTAAAATAAATAATATATTAATATATTTAATTTTGAAATAATCATAAATAGTGAATTGATAATATAATGTGAACCAGACAATTCAAAATATATATAATTCAGTTGGAATTGAATTAGTATAACGAATATATTATTTGAACGGCAGTTTGAACGTATAATTATAATATAATTAAAATCGAGCTCGAAATGGCACGGCAGTTCGCTGTTTGGCGATTTGAACTTCAACTAAATATACAGGGTCCATTTTAAATCGGATTTCTGTGAAACAAGAAATGTTAGGTGCTGGTGAAGTATATCTTTCTAATGGAAGAGAAAAATCGGGATTTCATTGTGTAGATTTTTATTTATGTCCAAATCAAATTTTCGAAAAGTCGCTATGGAATTCCTTTATAATTTATAATGATTTATATATATTATAAATGGATTTTTTAATATAAATTGAATGTCGATATAACTGGGAACTTTGGGATATCGAGTTATGCATCCCGATATGGAACTGTATGATTTTCTAGTGTGAATATATACGATAATATTTATTTATAAATATTTAATATACTTGTTTTTAAATATATTTTATATTTAAATGGGTTATTTAGAGCTTTAAAAATAACCAGTTTTGCAAACGACCTCAGAATTCGACGAAACTAATTTTGTTGGATCCGCAATGTTAAATTATTGCTAGACTTCAGTTTCCGTGATTTTTGAAGTCAGTAATCGGTCGTACGAGATTTTTATGTGAAAAACAGTCAGTATTTCGACGGTTAAAAGTACGCTGTGTGAGAAAACAGAGTCGGAATTTAACGAAACCAGTTTTGTTGGGACTGTAATGTCGAACTGTAGGTGCATGTCCAGTTTCGTGATTTTTGGGTATTGTATGTGACCATAGGGATTTTTAAAGACTGATATACATAACGATGACTTAATTTTTAATATAATAAGCGAATAAAATAATAATTTACCTATCCTATATAATACCCTGAACTGTCTAAACCTATTCCTCATTTTTTCTGGTCAAGTGTTTTCACGCTGCCACAGTTCTTTCCCAAAACTGAAATATCGCATCTTCAAAAAAATCATAACAATGGAAATAAATTTCTATAAATCGAAATATATATATGTATGGTCTTCCTTCGAGCTCCTCTTCATTTCCATATAATTATCTGCAAGTTCGAACAACTTTGGTTCGCATCAGAAAAAGGAGCGTGAGGCTAGGGTTGGAGCATGGTGGATTTTGGTGCGTTATTGATTCAATTGGAGTTTGTTTTTGGGTTTGTCTTTGGCTTTGCATATTGATGTTAGTTTAAGATTCAGTGCTGAAACTTGGTATAGACATCTGCATATAAATGAAATAAAATAACTTGTTGCGATGAACATGACTAACTATATATATGTATGTATGTATGTATGTATGTATGTATGTATGTATGTATGTATGTATGTATGTATTTATATGTGTGTTTGTGTGACAACAAAATACCTGTGAACTTTGTAACACAACTGCACCGTCTTCACTTTCTATCATATAATTCCCAATCAACTCAAAACCTTCATATATGTCTGTGGCCGTGTACATGCTTGAACATCTGTGTACAATATTCTCACCAACACACATAGTAATTGTATACTGCCTTTCCTCCAAACACTTCAAAATTGTTGGAAATTCATTTTTCTTTCCTTGCTAGAAAGAATATTATAATTTATTTAATTTTGTCAAAAAATAAAGTATTAATTTTTTTTTTAGTATATTTGGAGCTATACATACCTTTTCTTGATCTCCCATTATGTCATAAACATTTTTCTTAACTATTCTGTAAACCTCACGATCTTGCAAAATTATTGCAGCACTGCCACTATTATCTTCAACAATAACACATAATCTAAATCTGCACACAAACAAACACACACACACACATATACACACACACACACACATATATATATATATATATACAAACTATTAGTAGGAAAGTAAGTAAATTTTTCTCTAGAATTACAGAAAATTACCTCATGTCTGGGCAGGGTATGCTTCTTTTACAATTAGGACATTTATACTTCCCATTTTCTCCTCAACTTCTTGATCACTACATGTTAAGCAAGCATCATAATACCAAGTTTGTTCATCTTCTACATTCCTAACAGTTACTTGACAAATAACTTCTTTCTAAAATTTATAAAATATAGTAACTTCAGGTACTTGAATAGGAAAGACAAATTAAAAATTAAAAATATTAAAGTCTAGGGAGCATACCTCAATATATTCAGATTTCAAGTTCCTTATCTCACCAATACTCAGTATTTGATAATCTTCGGTAATCATATAGTTAACATCAACTTTTCCTTCATTAAAATCAATAATATCCAACCTACATATTTTATAAGTTTAATTTTGGATGTATATTATATTTAAAAAATATATTATACTACATTTCAATAAAACTCAGATTTACCTCTTTCTCATTTTAACAACACTGTAATGATTGTAGTTTATGAAAAACCATGTTGCACCAACATTGGTCATATTAGGTTGCTCTACGATATAAGAAACGCCATCTTATTAAATTTTCACATATTAAAGTAATTGATAGTCGATAGCATAATTGAACCGATGGATGAGAGAATTGAGCTATAATGATGGAAAAAAGGGGTAAATCCTACCAAAACATATTTTAATAAATTTTCTCAATTATGATTAACACAAAAGTCATACTTAAATTGTACCTTTAAATGAATTCAAGTTACAACTTGCCACAATGATGATAATTGTTTTCTCAGTAGCTTCTTTTAAAGCGGTGGCAAATAATTTAGCAAAATCATCCCAAAAACAAAATTTCACAGTTGAACTGTCAAAACATAAAAATGGGAAGCAAAATATTGTTTATGCATATAACAAAATAAAGATTTAAATTTCATAATATTTAAAGTGATATATATTCATACCTCCCATCTGTAAGTTCAAATATAAAATTGCATTGCTCTTTGCCATTTGCATTCACAAACTCATTTAAACCATCTTTTGAAATATCATAATCCTTATACTTGAGCACTTCAATAAAATCTGATAAATAATAATAAATAAATAAATGAAACTTGCTACTTATTGTAAAACAGATGTGTATATACGTCTAAAGTATCTTAGATCAGACCTAGTAATTGAGCTTGGTCTTTCTCTAGTGATAACTCTTTCACATTAGCAATATCAAAGAAATCAAATTCATTTTCCGTATCATCATCTCATAATTCAATAATTTGGTTACCTTGGTGTGTCTTGTTAACCAAATCTGTAGATCATTGCAGATAGGTTTTATAGATCTTGGTTTGTAGGATTTGACACACAAATTGCTGAGAATGTATATTTGTCCTTCTTCCAACTTGTCCTTCAAGTATTCAACCTGATTTGCCCATATAAAAGCATGAATTCAGGTATGCTATGTTATGCAATAAAAAACATTCGAAAAAAACGAATAATTATGAGATTGCAATATATATATATATATATATATATATATAGAATAAATGTTTAAATATAATTATTTACCTTGTCATCTAACAATAGGAGATTGCTTTCTAGATGTTCCTTGTCACCTTTACTGCTGTAACTTTCCCAGATTCTAATAACTCGAACTCTGATTTTCCAGTCATATTTATTATGCTATCAAATCTTTCCATATATGCCGCTGATATGAGTTCTTATGAAAAAAAATTAGCTAAGTTTTGATAATCAATGATATATGGATGAAAAAAAATAAAAGAGATGTTACATGTCTATGTGCGATATTGACAGTTTTTATATGTACTAACCTAAGAATACAGAGAGGCTTAGAGATGAGGAGGGTGTGACAATATGTAGAAGTAGGGACAAAAGTGATTTATATTGTGCTATGTACAATCTCTTTAGCTGGTCAAACATGATGGTCCATATTGTTAGATTAATGTTATATGTTAAGATATTACTTATATGGACAAATTTTCAAAATAAGCTTGTTTTTAAAACTAAGAGCAGATTTAGGCTAGTTTTGAAACTATTTAATGAAATAGGCTTGTTTTTGGCAATAGTTGTTCAAAAACAAGCCTATTTTTTCAAATAGTTTCAAAACTAGCCTAAATCTGCTATTAGTTTTAAAAACAAGCCTATTTTCAAAATTTGCCCCTTATATTTTTATAAGGGGCGCACTTCACAAGTCCGCTCACGTGTATTTTTTAAAAACAACTGGTTACCTTAGCGCTGAGGTGGACAAAACAAGCCTATTTCTGCAAATAATTTTAAAACTAGCCTAAATTCGCTATTAGTTTTAAAAACAAGGCTATTTTGAAAATTTGTCCTACTTATGTATGCTAAGATATCAGTGTAAAATTATATACAAATAATTGGTATCTATTTTAGTCAAATGAGTAAAGGTATTAATGTTATATCACTGTGATACATAATATAAAAAGAAATAAAGCAATAAAACATATGACAATATATGGAAAATGTTACTTGTTAAGATATTACTTACATATGTTACGATATCATTGTAAAATTATATACAAATAATTGGTATCTATTTTAGTCAAATGAGTAAAGGTATTAATGTTATATCAGTGTGATACATAATATAAAAAGAAATAAAGAAACGAAACATATGAGAATATATAGAAAAAGTATAAATAAATAACAACTGAAATTAATTGCAAGTGTATAAGTTAAGAATTCAAGTAAATCAAGTATAATGTGGGAACAATTGTCAAAGAAGGGAAAATGTCATAACATACCATTAAAAGCCTGAGCATTACATGAGCCAATAAATATGACTCATAATTAATTCATGTCAATAATGGAATTAACAATTCCTTGATGCGTTTTTGGTTGTTTATCAAACAGGTGTATTTGGAAGCAATATAAATTTATTTCATGTAAAAATTATCGTAAATTATATAAAATTCAATAAATATAATTAGAATGTTTGCACTAAATTAAGAAAATGTAATAGGTGTATTTGGAAGCAATATAAATTTATTTCAAGTAAAAATTATCATAAATTATATTAAATTCAATAAACATAAATAGAATGTTTGCACTAAATTCAAAAAATGTTGTGGCAACATTTTATAGTGTTTATGTTTCTAATAAAGTGTTCAGACACACAACATAAGATGTATGTTAACCATATAATGCAATCTACATATAAGAAAGAATTAAGATAAATTTAAATGTTCAAAGAGCATGTAACGACCCAGATTTTGAGCGACTTTGGTTATCGACATAAACACGATGTCGATAACCAAAACATCGAAAAATCCCGGTAATTAATGAAAGAAATTAGAAGGTGAGAATAGATAAGATAGAAACTTAGAATAGAAGAAGAAGAAGAAGAACACAACATCAGAGTAACACGAACCTCACAGCGGAACGAATAACATATAATAGATAACATAACTTTGAAATATAACAGTTATGTATACAATAGCACTTATCAGAGTACAGCACTTACAACACAGCGGAAAAACAATAGCTATAAAATCTTGAAAACCTCCTGCTCCAAGCTCTCCAAGTATATCTGTAAAATCCTGACTACTTGATTGCCCGTAAAAAATTGGACACCCAAGAGTTTAGGGAAAACAACAAAGTAAACTCCGGGTCAGTCATGGGACTGGTGTGAGTAAAACAGTTTAAACAGGTATATGAACAAGTAAACGATATCTCATAAGACCACGCCGCAGAACGGAACGGGTTTTTCCCTTATGAGAATCCAAAATATCTTAATATCAAAAACCTTTTGATATTATAATAATGTCTATGTACAAATAGATATCAACTAGCAGAAACGCTTTCATCTCACGTTCTACATATATGGTATACAATCAAAATCGCAAGCACGTATTGGATAATGGATTTCCAACTATGACAAGGTATGGAACCACCTTCCGATCAGTGTACTCTAGGAACGATACACTGGAGTTCAACAAGAACATCTTGTAACTCAGCCACACATGACTGACCACTCATTTTGCTTGAGTGTATCGAATGTATATCACCAACGGTTGGGATCAGCAACCGTTCCCGTATATATATGGGACAGCATTGATAGATTTAAGAAACAAATGAATATTCTCTAGATAGGTGATTATACACCCTACTTCGGTGCGACCGACTTAGCCATGCTGCCTGCCCGATTTCTGTCATTTACTGGTAGATGAGGCAAGAAGCTACGCTTTTTCATTACATCAGATTCACTTCGAATGCCACGTTGTCAGATCCATCGAAAAACACTAATTGGCGTCTACAACATTACGTTACGTGTTAGCTAAAGAAGTTTCCTTCTCCACTTCCACTCTTGGTATAGTTGAAGAAATCAATGTACGTGACCTTTCTGGAAATACTCTGTCAGACATTCATCAACACAAGTCATCCTCATTCACTTAGAATGTCACATCGTCATACCCACCAAATCACAAATTTGACTTATCCAAAAATAACACGGGTATACAGCTAATAGAAACGAATTCCTCCACCACCAAACGTGAATACGTTTGAACAGATCAACTTACGCGATCTATTGGATATAATCTGTCAGACCTTCGTCCATACAAGTTGTCCTGGGACTGGACAAACCGAAGGCACTATTCAGTATACCCATCTTAGTCACTGTTATCTAATACTTATACAACAGCCCTTGCACTTTACTCCGTCTTCAATTATCTTTGGCATAAATGATTCGCAATGCTTATGCCAATACAGAGTGGTTCTTTGGATAATAATCCAACCGGTCTCTCCATATTAAAAACGTTAAAATGGTCAAAACTTCGATAGTCTGTGAGTTAACTATCAAAGAAAACAAGTGTGCAAACAACGATATTATTTCCAGTTGGAAATAATATCAATCAAACATCATTTAACTCTTATCTCATTAGTTCATTAATTTACTTATCTTCTATTTCCATATATTCTAAATTCTTATTTTCTTTTATCAGAAATCATTTCTGATTCTCGTTTGGAAAACATTTCCAAAACTCCTTTACGATCAAACCCTACCATTTCTTAGTCAAGAAGGAAGTCACTCAAGTTGGGGTATAATTACCTCTCAAACCTTAACTGAACAACGTTATAACTTCGAAATGGTCAAAGTTTATCTTTTAATCTTTAACAACTTCTTTACGCCTTTCTCGGATTCAATTTTATGAATCCACTTCTATATTTAAAACATTGGTTATAACGATAACGTTATAATCCCTACTTTTGAATTATCTAACTTTAATTATAACTTCTATTCTTATTAGTGAATAATTAACCTAACACTTATTTATTTATAAATAAATAAATCTCTATTTGATTAACTCTTCTTCGAATAACCCATATTCGATTAACTCCTTCCTTTCGAATATACTATATTTGATTACTCCTTCTCGAATAAACGATATTCGATAATCTCTCTTCGAATAACTAATATTTGATAACTCTTTCTTTTCAAATATCTCATATCTGAAAATCTCACTTTCGAATAAACTATATTCGATAATCTCTTTTCGAATAACTCTTATTCGATAAATCTCACTTCGATCAAACTATAATCGATAACTCCTTTCGATGAAACTAACATCGATAACTCCTTTCGATGAAACTAATATCGATAATTCCTTTTGATGAAACTAACATCGATAACTCCTTTCGATGAAACTAACATCGATAACTCCTTTCGATGAAACTAACATCGATTAATTTAACTCGATGAAATTAACTCGACTAACTCGACTAACTTAACTTGACTAGACTAACTCGACTTACTTGGTTCGACCAATTCGATTCGATTTACCTAGGCTCGACTAACTTGGTTTTATTTAACTCAACTTGATTAACTCCTATCAAATAACTAATATTCGATTTAACTCCATTCGTTTGAATCTAGATCGCAGCGATCACAAATGATTACACCTGATTCCCTCAGGAAACATCCGACCGCCTTAGGCTATCTGTAGCCCTGCGAATTTCACTAGCAGTCGTAAGAGATGACAACTTACCCTGAATACTATGTTTGACTAACTCTGTCTCAAATAACTATATTTGATCAACTCTATTTCATTTTAACTCTAATCGATTTACTCTAACTGATTTACCTACCTGATTAACTCTAACTGGTTAACTCTAGCTGGTTAACTCTAACTGGTTAACTCTTACTGATTAACTTGACTGACTTAACCCAACTGGTTAACTCGACTTACTTAACCCAACTGGTTAACTCTACTGAACTGGTTAACTCTACTGAACTGGTTAACTCTATTGAACTGGTTAACTCTACTGAACTGGTTAACTCTACTGGACTGGTTAACTCTACTGAACTGGTTAACTCTACTGAACTGGTTAACTCTACTGAACTGGTTAACTCTACTGGACTGGTTAACTCTACTGGACTGGTTAACTCTACTGAACTGGTTAACTCTACTAAACTGGTTAACTCTACTGAACTGGTTAACTCTACTGGACTGGTTAACTCTAACTGGTTATTCATTACGTTCCTTTTAACAACGTTTATTCATTTTTAAAGATTTACTTTTGGTAACGGTTCTTCACTTTAAAAATGATTTTCCCTTTTTAATTTGCCTATATTTATTTCATATAAAAATTTCCTTTACAACTTTGTTTATTTCCTACATAAATATTTCCTTTTAACTCTTTATTTATTTTCACAAATATTTCCTTTATATTTGGTTTCCACAAATATTTCCCTTATATTTGGTTTTCACAAATATTCCTCTTATATACTCTAACTCCTTAAATTTTCGGGAAAATTCACCATAATCTCCTTTGTATCGAGAACATCATAAAAATCCCCAAACCCGCCACACAGGCCTTTCCACTCAAAAGAAAATGTTTTGAAATTATTTTCTTTTTCTATGTATTTCCTATTTATAAATATTACAATTTATAAATATTTCTTATTTATAAATATTCGAATTTATAAATATCTCTTATTTATAAATATTCCAGTTTATAAATATTTTGTTTCCAATATCACTTTGAAAATCCCCTTATCAACATCCCGTGTGTTATGGTATTCAATCAGATCAAATCACGATGTCAAATATCGTCCAAGCACATATAATCGCCCACAGATTTTATATTACATCATATAACAATATATGAAAAACAATAAAATAACTGTTAAGGAATCCAGTCGGATTCCTCCAACCTGTCTCCCTGCATCCACAGATGTTACACAATATGATTATCATCACTTTCAGTTCAATATAAATTATTCTGATAGCAGAATCAATACATAAATATTTAACGGTTTATATATATATATAATTACATATATATCTATATATATATATATATATCTATAATTTTCACTAACAGACTAACAGTTCAATTAATCAACCAACACACAACAAATCAACAGATGATTAACAGTTCTAAAAATACATTATAAAAATATAACTGTTCAGAGTTGGTGAGTTTTACTCACATTGGACGATCATCGTCAATGACGATAACCATCACTTGATTCAGACAATTTATTTTGCTATAAATTGTAATGGACTCCAATGGACTTCCAGTCAATTCCAACGCGTAGTGTCCGTCCATACGATCCCAAACGAAATTTACGGTTCGTTATTCTGATTTCATATGAATAAGTTATTGACATTCTAAATTAATACACCATTTAATTTAAAATAAACTTAAACATTTATTTAATTTAAATAGGCACAACCTCTTTGAACCCGGCCCAACCTCCCACTTAGAGCCCACTACCGCATCCTTCTTCCCAAATGAAAAAAACACCGTGACCTGCTCTTGCTTCACATGCCATTTCCCTTTCTTTACCCATCACCGCACCCTTCTATACTTCGTGAATCCCAAACCAAACACCACCATTGATCACCTCTTCCAAACCTTAACATCACCACACCATTACCACGGACGTCGAAGTCCCCTTGTCAAATCCGACTCCCAGGTACTCGCGAAAACCCCTGTGCCAACATCGAACATTTTTAAAACCGTAAATCCCCAAACTCAGCCAACGTGTAGCATTTTACACCACAAGATCACAACCAACACTCGATTTGTGAATCAATACCCAAATTATCGGCAAATTCAAACCCTAGTGAATAGGAACTTACGCTGGGTAAATTCCCACCGAACAAAATGGTTTTCGTACCCATCCATATGTATATCAGGATGTCAAGAATCGTTAGAGGATCATGAATATATATAGTATACACTCTATCTATTTTTGGTTGAATTCTTTTGGATTTCTTTTCCAAATTGTTCTTCACGTTTTCAAGAGAAAATGCGGCGGTGCTTTCTCTATTGACCGTGGGGTGAATTAGATTAGGGTTAGAGGAAATCAGAGTATTTATAGAATAGGTTTTATATTTTTTTATTCGATTAAATTATTTGTTTTTAAGCATACGCTGTTTTTCTATGTCCTCTAAAATTCCTATGATCATATATGATAACCAAAAATCACCAAATTGGACATGCAGCTACAGCTCGACATTATGGTCCGAACGAAACTAGTTTCGTTGAATTCCGACTCCGTATGCTCACACATCGTATTTTTAACCATCGAAATACTGACTATTATTCACTCTAAAAATCCGTTCGGCCACACAGTGCCTCAAAAAATCACGAAACTTGGAATCTAGCAATATTTTGACATTGCAGATCCAACAAAACTAGTTTCGTCGAATTCCGACTTCGTTTGCAAAAGTGGCTATTTTTAACGCTCTAAATAACCTATTTAAATATATAAATATATTTAAATATAATTAAATTAAATATTTAAAATTAAATATTATCGTCTATATTCACAGTGGCATACCATACAGCTCCAGAATATTCCTGTATGAATTTACAACTCGATATTACATCGTCAGAGTTATATCGATGTTCGATTTCTATTTATATCCTATATAAAATATAATTAAATCGTTATGGCCAGGGCGCTGCATTTCTGATAATTTGATTTGGACGTAACCCAAAATCTACACGACGAAATCCCGATATTTCTCTCCCACTAGAAAGATATACTCCACCAGCTCCACACATTTCTTGTTTCACAGAAATCCGATTTAAAACGAACCCTGTATATCCAGTTGAAGTTTAAATCGCCAAATAGCGAACTACCGCGCTATTTCGAGCTCTATTTTAATTATATTAAAATCCTACGTTCAAACTGTCGTTATTTAAATATATTCGCTAATATATTTCAACTCTAAGTTGAACTAAATCCTAGGGACGACTTCGTTCACAGAATGTTGTGATATCCAATATTTTTGATTATTTCTGAATTAAATATATTATTCTATTATTTAATTAAATTAAATAACCACTATAATTTAATTAACAACGATTTAATTCCCTAAATCACTATTTATATAATTAAATAAATTAATTATAATACCCCTGACAATGCGGGTCATTACAATCTTCCCCACTTAAAATAATTTCGTCCTCGAAATTGCTAAGTTTGAGGACGACCCTATCTATTGGAATTCCTAAGATTTGTTTACCCCATATTTTTTATTTCAACTGAACCAATTAATATCGACTAAAATATTTATTCATTCCGACTAACTAAAATTTTCAAAAGTTCTGAAAATTTTCTAACACTTTAAATTTTCGGAAAATTTCGCCATAACCTCCTTTGTACAGCCCTATCGGTAAAACCACAGCTCGCCTCTCTAAGCCTTCTTCAACCCAAAAGAAAATCAAACAGCCAAGCGGCTTGCCAATTCGGCTCATAAATCTCATGCTTATCGAATAAAAACTTGTACCTTTTCGTCGGGCATATCAACTCTATCGCTTTCACCTGTTATCAATCCAACATATACCTATGTCATCTCAACCAATTTTAAATCAATATCTGTTCAACACCGCTATTCGCTTATATCCAAGTCTAATTCTATTTCAAACTCGGGTTCCATTCTCGATTTCAAATCCATAACTCCCCAACCAAATATCGTTTCAAATCCTTATCTTATAAATCCAATTTTATCTTGATATTTTCTATTACAATTCAAATTCCACTTAACTGGGTTCCGTTCCAGTTTGTCTCCACAATTGTTATTCAATTGCTTTTAGATTCTGTCTTTTTCCTGGGAGTTTCAAATCACTTTACCATATCAAAAATCAAAGTATTTATTTCAAAGTACCAAAACAACTTGTTTTTCTCAAACAATTCAAAAACAAAAACTTTGGTAGTAATCCGTCACTTATACACTCGAAAATGTACACCGATGATGTCATGATCAACATCGGAATCTATTTTCTAGCTATCGAAGTGATTTCAATACTATATCACTTTTCAAAACCATTTCTGAATATTTCCACTTTGAAATTTATTTTAAAATATCCTTCCACAATGTTGTAAACCAATTTAAAATCTCCCAGGATCTTAAAATTCACATATATTAAATCCAGATTCATTTAAAAACTTCTTTCTAATTTCTGGGATTTTATTTCCAATTCTGATTTAAATTTCAAATTTAACTCATCTGATTTCACATATTTCACTTAAATGAATTCTGGTTGGTTATATTTATAACCATTTAATTTATAATCTTATTCGATTATAATAATCAACCAATATATCCAATATACATAATTCCTCTATATCAGGATATAATTTTGGGTAAATTTATTCTGTTTACCCTCTTTTCAAAACATATCGTGTCGACCCATCGTATTCGAGTGTTTATAACCTCCTACCGATACAGTGGATCAAACTGATCGACCAGAATTAATAAACTACACAACCAATGAATCTACACAATATAAAACTACTTTATATCAAATTACAAATACGCACTCGTATATATATACTCAAACTCAATCTAGGGTATTACTAACCCTATCTCTACCGAGTCACGCCACAGAGCCAAGTAATTCTTAACTTAAGCTCTGATACCAACTGTAACGACCCGGATTTTGAGCGACTTTGGTTATCGACATAAACACGATGTCGATAACCAAAACATCGAAAAATCCCGCTAATTAATGAAAGAAATTAGAAGGTGAGAATAGATAAGATAGAAACTTAGAATAGAAGAAGAAGAAGAACACAACATCAGAGTAACACCAACCTCACAGCGGAACGAATAACATATAATAGATAACATAACTTTGAAATATAACAGTTATGTATACAATAGCACTTATCAGAGTACAGCACTTACAACACAGCGTAAAAACAATAGTTATAAAATCTTGAAAACCTCCTGCTCCAAGCTCTCCAAGTATATCTGTAAAATCCTGACTACTTGACTGCCCGTACCAAATTGGACACCCAAGATTTTAGGGAAAACAACAAAGTAAACTCCGGGTCAGTCATGGGACTGGTGTGAGTAAAACAGATTAAGAAGGTATATTAACAAGTAAACGTTATCTCATAAGACCACGCCGCAGAACGGAACGGGTTTTTCCCTAATGAGAATCCAAAATATCTTTATATCAAAAACCTTTTGATATTATAATAACGTCTTTGTACAAATAGATATCAACTAGCAGAAACGCTTTCATCTCACGTTCTACATATATAGTATACAATCAAAATCGCAAGCACATATTGGATAATGGATTTCCTACTATGACAAGGTATGGAACCACCTTCCGATCAGTGTACTCTAGGAACGATACACTAGAGTTCAACAAGAACATCTTGTAACTCAGCCACACATGACTGACCACTCATTTTGCTTGAGTGTATCGAATATACATCACCAACGGTTGGGATCAGCAACCGTTCCCGTATATGTATGGGACAACATAGACAGATTTAAGAAACAAATGAATATTCTCTAGATAGGTGATTATACACCCTACTTCGGTGCGACCGACTTAGCCATGCTGCCTGCCCGATTTCTGTCATTTACCGGTTGATAAGGCTAGAAGCTACGCTTTATCATTACATCAGATTCACTTCGAATGCCACATTGTCAGATCCATCGAAAATCACTAATTGGCGTCTACAACAGTACGTTACGTGTTAGCTAAAGAAGTTTCCTTCTCCGCTTCCACTCTTGGTATAGTTGAAGAAATCAATGTACATGACCTTTCTGGAAATACTCTGTCAGACATTCATCAACACAAGTCATCCTCATTCACTTAGAATGTCACATCGTCATACCCGCCAAATCACAAGTTTGACTTATCCAAAAATAACACGGGTATACAGCTATGAGAAACGAATTCCTCCGCCACCAAACGTGAATATGTTTGAACAGATCAACTTACGCGATCTATTGGATATACTCTATCAGACCTTCGTCCATACAAGTTGTCATGGGACTGGACAAACCGAAGGCACTATTCAGTATACCCATCTTAGTCACTGTTATCTAAGACTTATACAACAGCCCTTGTACTTTACTCCGTCTTCAATTATCTTTGGCATAAATGATTAGCAATGCTTATGCCAATACAGAGTGGTTCTTTGGATAATAATCCAACCGGTCTCTCCATATTAACAACGTTAAAATGGTTAAAACTTCGATAGTCTGTGAGTTAACTATCAAAGAAAACAAGTGTGCAAACAACGATATTATTTCCAGGTGAAATAATATCAATCAAACATCATTTAACTCTTATCTCATTAGTTCATTAATTTACTTATCTTCTGTTTCCATATATTCTAAATTCTTATTTTCTTTTATCAGGAAACATTTCTGATTCTCGTTTGGAAAACATTTCCAAAACTCCTTTACGATCAAACCCTACCATTTCTTAGTCAAGAAGGAAGTCACTCAAGTTGGGGTATAATTACCTCTCAAACCTTAACTGAACAACGTTATAACTTAGAAATGGTCAAAGTTTATCTTTTAATCTTTAACAAATTCTTTACGCCTTTCTCGGATTCAATTTTACGAATCCACTTCTATATTTAAAACATTGGTTATAACGATAACGTTATAATCCCTACTTTCGAATTATCTAATTTCAATTATAACTTCTATTCTTATTAGTGAATAATTAACCTAACACTTATTTATTTATAAATAAATAAATCTCTATTTGATTAACTCTTCTTCGAATAACCCATATTCGATTAACTCCTTCCTTTCGAATATACTATATTTGATTACTCCTTCTCGAATAAACGATATTCGATAATCTCTCTTCGAATAACTAATATTTGATAACTCTTTCTTTTCAAATATCTCATATCTGAAAATCTCACTTTCGAATAAACTATATTCGATAATCACTTTTCGAATAACTCTTATTCGATAAATCTCACTTCGATCAAACAATAATCGATAACTCCTTCGATGAAACTAACATCGATAACTCCTTTCGATGAAACTAACATCGATAACTCCTTTCGATGAAACTAACATCGATTACTCCTTTCGATGAAACTAACATCGATTAATTTAACTCGATGAACTTAACTCGACTAAATCGACTAACTTAACTTGACTCGACTAACTCGACTTACTTGGTTCGACCAATTCGATTCGATTTACCTAGGCTCGACTAACTTGGTTTTATTTAACTCAACTTGATTAACTCCTATCGAATAACTAATATTCGATTTAACTCCATTCGTTTGACTCTAGATCGCAGCGATCACAAATGGTTACACCTGATTCCCTCAGGAAACATCCGACCGCCTTAGGCTATCTGTAGCTCTGCGAATTTCGCTAGCAGTCGTACGAGATGACAACTTACCCTGAATACTATGTTTGACTAACTCTGTATCAAATAACTATATTTGATCAACTCTATTTCATTTTAACTCTAATCGATTTACTCTAACTGGTTTACCTACCTGATTAACTCTAACTGATTAACTCTAACTGGTTAACTCTAACTGGTTAACTCTTACTGATTAACTTGACTGACTTAACCCAACTGGTTAACTCGACTTACTTAACCCAACTGGTTAACTCTACTGAACTGGTTAACTCTACTGGACTGGTTAACTCTACTGGACTGGTTAACTCTACTGGACTGGTTAACTCTACTGCACTGGTTAACTCTACTGAACTGGTTAACTCTACTAAACTGGTTAACTCTACTGGACTGGTTAACTCTACTGAACTGGTTAACTCTACTGAACTGGTTAACTCTGCTGGATTGGTTAACTCTAACTGGTTATTCATTACGTTCCTTTTAACAACGTTTATTCATTTTTAAAGATTTACTTTTGGTAACGGTTCTTCACTTTAAAAATGATTTTCCCTTTTTAATTTGCCTATATTTATTTCATATAAATATTTCCTTTACAACTTTGTTTATTTCCTACATAAATATTTCCTTTCAACTCTTTATTTATTTTCACAAATATTTCCTTTATATTTGGTTTCCACAAATATTTCCCTTATATTTGGTTTTCACAAATATTCCTCTTATATATTCTAACTCCTTAAATTTCCGGTAAAATTCGCCATAACCTCCTTTGTATCGGGAGCATCGGGAAAATCCCTAAACCCGCCACACAGGCCTTTCCACTCAAAAGAAAATGTTTTGAAATTATTTTCTTTTTCTATGCATCTCCTATTTATAAATATTCCAATTTATAAATATTTCTTATTTATAAATATTCGAATTTATAAATATCTCTTATTTATAAATATTCCAGTTTATAAATATTCTGTTTCCAATATCACTTTGAAAATTCCCTTATCAACATCCCGTATGTTATGGTATTCAATCAGATCAAATCACGATGTTCAATATCGTCCAAGCACATATAATTGCCCACAGATTTTATATCACATCATATAACAATATATGAAAAACAATAAAATAACTGTTGAGGAATCCTGTCGGATTCCTCCAACCTGTCTCCCTGCATCCACAGATGTTACACAATATGATTATCATCACTTTCAGTTCAATATAAATTATTCTGATAGCAGAATCAATATATAAATATTTAACGGTTTATATATATATATAATTACATATATATATATATATATATCGATAATTTTCACTAACTGACTAGCAGTTCAATCAATCAACCAACACACAGCAAATCAACAGATGACTAACAGTTCTAAAAATACATTATAAAAATATAACTGTTCAGAGTTGGTGAGTTTTACTCACATTGGACGATCATCGTCAATGACGATAACCATCACTTGATTCAGACAATTTATTTTGCTATAAATTGTAATGGACTCCAATGGACTTCCAGTCAATTCCAACGCGTAGTGTCCGTCCATACGATCTCAACGAAATTTACGGTTCGTTATTCTGATTTCATATGAATAAGTTATTGACATTCTAAATTAATACACCATTTAATTTAAAATAAACTTAAACATTTATTTAATTTAAATAGGCCCAACCTCTTTGAACCCGGCCCAACCTCTTTGAACCCGGCCTAACTTCCCACTTAGAGCCCACTACCGCATCCTTCTTCCCAAATGAAAAAAACACCATGACCTGCTCTTGCTTCACACGCCATTTCCCTTTCTTTACCCATCACCGCAACCTTCTATACTTCGTGAATCCCAAACCAAACACCACCATTGATCACCTCTTCCAAACCTTAACATCACCACACCATTACCACGGACGTCGAAGTCCCCTTGTCAAATCCGACTCCCAGGTCCTCGCGAAAACCCCTGTGCCAACATCGAACATTTTTAAAACCGTAAATCCCCAAACTCAGCCAACGTGTAGCATTTTACACCACAAGATCACAACCAACACTCGATTTGTGAATCAATACCCAAATTATTGGCAACTTCAAACCCAAGTGAATAGGAACTTACGCTGGTTAAATTCCCACGGAACAAAATGGTTTTCGTACCCCTCCATATGTATATCAGGATGTCGAGAATCATTAGAGGTTCATGAATATATATAGTATACACTCTATCTATTTTTGATTGAATTCTTTTGGATTTCTTTTCCAAATCGTTCTTCACGTTTTCAAGAGAAAATGCGGCGGTGCTTTCTCTATTGACAGTGGGGTGAATTAGATTAGGGTTAGAGGAAATCAGGGTATTTATAGAATAGGTTTTATATTTTTTTAATCGATTAATTTATTTATTTTTAAGCATACGCTGTTTTTCTATGTCCTCTAAAATTCCTATGATCATATATGATACCCAAAAATCACCAAATTGGACATGTAGCTACCGCTCGACATTATGGTCCCAACGAAACTGGTTTCGTTGAATTCCGACTCCGTATGCTCACACAGCGTATTTTTAACCATCGAAATACTGACTATTTTTCACTCTAAAAATCCGTACGGCCACATGGTGCCTCTAAAAATCACGAAACTTGGAATCTAGCAATAATTTGACATTGCGGATCCAACAAAACTGGTTTCTTCGAATTCCGACTTCGTTCGCAAAAGTGGCTATTTTTAACGCTCTAAATAACCTATTTAAATATATAAATATATTTAAATATAATTAAATTAAATATTTAAAATTAAATATTATCGTCTATATTCACAGTGGTAAACCATATAGCTCCAGGATATTCCTGTATGAATTTACAACTCGATATTACATCGTCAGAGTTATATCGATGTTCGATTTCTATTTGAATCCTATATAAAATATAATTAAATCGTTATGGCCAAGGCGCTGCATTTCTGATAATTTGATTTGGACGTAACCCAAAATCTACATGACGAAATCCCGATATTTCTCTCCCACTAGAAAGATATACTCCACCAGCTCCACACGTTTCTTGTTTCACAGAAATCCGATTTAAAACGAACCCTGTATATCCAATTGAAGTTCAAATCGCCAAATAGCGAATTGTCGCGCTATTTCGAGCTCTATTTTAATTATATTAAAATCCTACGTTCAAACTGTCGTTATTTAAATATATTCGCTAATATATTTCAACTCTAAGCTGAACTAAATCCTAGGGACGACTCCGTTCACAGAATATTGTGATATCTAATATTTTTGATTATTTCTGAATTAAATATATTATTATATTATTTAATTAAATTAAATAATCACTATAATTTAATTAACGACGATTTAATTCCCTAAATCACTATTTATATAATTAAATAAATTAATTATAATACCCCTGACAATGCGGGTCATTACATAGCACTACCTTCCTTGTAGAAGCAATAAATACTGGCAGTGAACATTAATAACCATGATTAAAATATAGATTTCTATTAATTATAGATGGAAAAATATAGATTTCAAATAGTTATTACCTTTTAATTTCTTCTTAGTTTTTGTCATGACCGATTGTTTGGCATCAACTGTAAGCAATTTTTTTAACGTAAAAGTAGTGGTTTAAGAACTGATGACCGAAGAGAAATAGAAATGAAGGTAATAAGAATTGTAGTAATGAAAAATAATAGAAATAAGTATACATATGCAACTGAGAATGATGTATAATATATGTGGAAAAAAGTCGGTCTAGCAATATAATTATGCAACACATTAAACAGGAAATATATTTTACATTGGATGATTGGTGGATATATTAAAAAATTGAACCAATAAAGATTGAAACAGGTAGTATATTCAAACAAACGTAAACATGTTACACACTGTTGACAACAACATGTTCAACAAAAAAAAGTATTCTTGAGTTTTCCTAATCATTTCCATGTTAATATAATACAACAAAAAAGTCAATAAAAAGCGCAAAACAATATTTATGATTTGATTCTTTAACTGCTTGCATCCATCACAGTTTACAAATAACCAATAGTGGGTCATCACGTTGATTGAAAATGGGTACACTAAAAATGACATTTGCTGTCAATATTATCTGAAAGACTAAAATAGATCCAGAGTATTAATTCTAAAATACAGACATGCAATTTAAAAAAATAATACTAATCCATGTGCTATATTGAGGAATAATTAAATTTATCAATATTTGGATGAGCGGTTCTTCTTAACTAAAAAACAAAAACCACATTTTGTATGCTGTAAATGTTTAGAAAAACCCAAAATAACAAAAAAAATTGGACTTACCAGCAAAATCAAAGAAGGTCTTAAACTGTTTCGGTGTTTGTATGACTGTGCCAGATCCACCACTATCAATTTTTTTTTTGAAATCGCAGCAGTGCGAAGTTGAGTTTAACTTGTTAACAACCAATCTTTGTTGCAAATGACCCCCATTGGATAACTGTACCAAATCCACCGCCCTTTTTGTTGAAATAAACAAAGAAAATCCAGAAAGAACCAAGTTTAGTTATCCATAACAAATCTAATCAACAAAACCAGCAGAAAAAGGATTTTTACTTTGAGTATGATCGTTAGCTTAAAAAAAATACGAAGGAACAAACTATGCAATATGACACCTCAAATAGATCGGAGAAAGGGAAATAGAGCCGCCACTACAAATTGGTGGAATACATTAGAGAAGGCGATGATCGATTTACCAGTTTAATTTGACTTTGGAATGCTGGATGAAATTAAGGTTAGAATAAAGGTGAGGAGCGCGAAGGAATTAAAAGAAAAACTAAGAATTCAATTCTTGTATGACATGGAATATCTTAGTTCTATTTATTTTGAATTGGGTAACTATAGTATAGTATAAATTGTGTAATATTTTGATTTAATACAAATATCTTGAGGGAATTAAGGAGAATAGAGATAATTGAGTGAATTAAGGAGAAAAAATTAAGGAGGTAGTAGGAAAGTTTTCTGCTTTACTATTATTTAATAGATTTCGTACTAAACATATCATATGTTTTTTATTTTTATTTCTTTAAAACTGTTGATTGCATTTATGTCTAGTTCTATTTAAACTATAGAATTCCAATTAATTTAAAGGCATTAATTTCAACATTAAATTCTAAAATAAATTTTAATTTCTGAAAGGAAAAAAATAGTTATATTCTAATTATACTAATTGAAACATATTAATAACTTTACAAAATTCAAGAGGTTATTTGGTACTAATCATTGAATAGAAAGGAAAGAAATCAGAGAAGATAATTGTAGATATACGCATATATATATATATATATATATATATATATGTTGATAGATTTTACACATTTAAGCAATTAAAATTAAATACACAGAGGTAGCAATATCCGAATTTAATGAAAATAATTATAATGTCTGCATTAGAAATGTTCTAGTATTTAAAAAGGGAGATATTAAATTTCAAAAATATTTTTTTTCAAAGAATTTATGGATTCTAATTAAAATCTCGCAAATGAACAAAAGTTGCATATTTTACTATGATAAGCATATATATATGCAAATGGTTAAGAAATGTTGAAATAATTGGTAAGAATGTGAAAGCTAAACGAGTATAAAGAACAAATGGTTAAGAAATTAGCATTTCCAGAAATATTATGTATTAAATAACATCATCATATTTAGTAAGAAATAATAAATTTACATATATTATGTAAAGCATTTCCAGAAATATTATGTATGTGACAAGAAAGTTTTTCGTCATATCAGCATTTCCAAAAATATTATGTATTAAATAACATCATCATATTTAGTAAGAAATCTTAAATTTACGTATATTATGTAAAGCATTTCCATATACTAATAAAGTTTTTCATCATATTATGTAAAGCATTTCCAGAAATATTACTGAAAACGTTATTATGTATTTTATTTTTACAAATAATATTGTAAAAAAGAATAGTGAATTTAAGGTTTGTAAATTTACGTGTATTATGTATGTTATTATGTTTGTTATTTCCAGAATTAAAAAAGATAAGTAAATTTATGTATATTATGTATGTTATTTCCAGAACTTAAAAAGATTAGTAAATTTACGTATATTACGTATAATATACATTTGTAAAAAGAACTAGAAAGCATTTAGTCATATCACGTGTATTATTGAAAACGTTATTATGTATGTTGTTTTTACATAATATTTCCAGAAATATTTATTGTAATTTATGCCATTTTGGAAATAATAGTTTACGTATATTATGTAAATAAAGCATTTCCAGAAATATTTGAATAGACAAAATTATTAATTATACATGTGATAAGAAATCAAGTAAAGAGCAATACAAAAAAATATTATCGTCATTTTATGTAAAGCATTTCCAGAAATATTACTGAAAATGTTATTATGTATGTTATTTTTACAAATTATGTACATTTGTAAAAAAGATTAGTGAATTTAAGATTAGTAAATTTACGTATATTATGTATGTTATTTCCAGAACTAAAAAAGATTAGTAAATTTGCGTATATTATGTATGTTATTTCCAGAACATAAAAGGATTAGTAAATTTACGTATATTACGTATAATATACATTTGTAAAAAGAACTAGAAAGCATTTAGTCATATCACGTATATTATTGAAAACGTTATTATGTTTGTTTTTTTTTACATAATATTTCCATAAATATTTATTATAATTTATGCCATTTTGGAAATAATAGTTTACGTATATTATGTAAATAAAGCATTTCCAGAAATATTTGAATAGACAACGTTATTAATTATACATGTGATAAGAAATCAAGTAAAGAGAAATAAAAAAAATTATTAATTACATTTGTTGGTCAGACTAAATACATGTAATTTTTCCTAATTTGTATAAGTACATGTAATTTTTTTACTAATTATTCCTATTTTGTAACAATACATGTAATTTTTTTAATATATTGTCATTCGTATGTAGTTTCAAATAATTTAAAAAACTATAATAAAATAATATTTTTATCAATTATATCAAACCTTTTAGACTTTTTTGTTGAATATTTATTTATGTATTTAATATTTGCATGTGCTTGATTAGTTAAAATAATTATTCCTAAATTGTAACAATACATATAATTTTTTAATATATTGTCATTCGTATGTAGTTTCAAATAATTTAAAAAATTACAATAAAATAATTTTTTTAATCAATTTTATAGCATTACAAAGTTGGAATAATTAAAGATTAGTGGGAATAATTCAAGGTCAGACTGAAGGTTAGAATAATTAAATGACCATGATAAATATGGGCAATTTGGGTATTTTACGGTCGGACCAATTAGAAATCAATAAAGATTAGTGGGAATTATAATATAAATAGATTTAAATTATTTCTAACTATAGAGAAATATTATAGTTGAAACTTTCTATCTGTTCTTAAAAAAATTTATTCACATTATACTTTTTGTTCAAAAAATGGATGTATAGGCAAATTTCTTCAATATCAGAATAAAATATTGTTAAAGCAATATTTTTTATGTTTTTAATTGCGGCACTATAATTTCAATAATTATTTATGTTCGGAATGAAACATTATATTTCTTATACAAATGATGAACACAATTATGATTTTCTCCTTTTAGGTGGAATGAAAAAAATTAGACTATGAGAATGTTTGATGTAGAAATATAAATATTATAGGCCAATATACTGATGTCGAGTTGATTCTCTAGACAAAGTTCATGTCTATTGTCCAAACGGATCTCTAAGAAAAACTTATCGTTACTATTTAAAATAATGATATTTTGTGATGTATAAATTTTATTAGGGGTAATTACATGAAAAATACAATTTAAGTGTAACGAACTAATAAACAAGAGCTAAATTTAAATAATAACAACTTTGGATGTAGAGTTAGGTGTAAAGTGATGTCAATTTGTTAAGGGAAGATGTATGACAAATATTTCTATGAAACTAATTATGGTTTTTGATTCTTATAATTAGAATTTAAGTTTTAACGTTTCATTTTAGAATTAAAGGCATATTTTGTTGGTAAGTCATATTTTTCATATATTTTGATAATCAAACCGTCTAACTCTAACTATTTAATAAATTTTCCATATCATTATTTCATTGCATATAACTAAGTGAATATTTGGCTCTGGTCCTTTAAAAAACTTAATATATAAAATCTCCTTCCCAAAAAAAATGTATATTAGGTCCCTAGAATGTTGTCAATGAAAATGATACAAGATTATGCAATTATTCAGTGAATAATTGCAAACATTCATGCAATAACGTCAAAAAATTGCATAATTATTCACAATTTTTTTGATTAATAATTGCTGAAATTTTCGCAAATTTTTTGATGTATAATTGTGGAAATTTCAACTACTTTTTTTTATTACAAATTGCGTAAATTTCAACAAATTTTTCGTTGAATAGTTGCGGAAATCTCCGCAATTATTTGATTTACTTGTGTAAGTGTCTGCAACTATTCACTGAATAATTGCATAAATTTATACAGTTATCAGTTAATTTAATTATAGAAATCTAATAACATAACTTTTTTGACAATGATATTTTGACTATTTTGAAACTTAATAGAGACTTTAGTCAAGCTGTCACTATAATTAATTCTTTCATTTATTGTTTGTATCATCTTAGCATACACAAATGTGTCTGTTGTAGAATACATTTTTCTACAATATAATATAGCCATCTATGATTTATTTATTCTAAAAATTATAAGAAAATTTTATAAGTAGTTTTTTTACTATGATTCTTTACTTGTTTGATCTAATTTTTTAAATATATTTTCATGTATAGTGTTTTCAAGTTTATCCAAAAATATTTTTTAGCAGCGACATTAGTTATCTTCTAACTTATCTTACATCATATTTTCTCATATATTTGATATGTATGAGTATTTGAATTGAAGAGTAGAATGCATTGGTTATTCCAAAAAAATTTACATAATGCATCTATATTTAGTAATTCCCATGTAATATTATGCTACATGTATTCAAATATATACTACCTTAATGATATTATAATATTTTCCAAATTTAACTATTAGCGTGCAATGTCAAGTGGTAATACAAATGTTGAATTGTTGTTTAATTGAATTGAACTTGAAACTAACTTGCGTAAATCCCGGTCTTTGTTTTTCATGCATTGGAACATCATCATCAAACTAAATCATGTACATATCTAAATTTATATGTTGAAAATTGGAATGATATATGTAGTACTTTAACGTTTATATTAGAAAATTAATAAATACGCGTGTTTAGTAGTTAAACGATTAACAAGTTATGAATAATTAATAATTGATTTTTTTTTGTTGTATAAAACCATCATTTTGTATATGTATCAATTATACTTTATGTGATTCACAATTATTCAATTAGATTGACAGATCACAATAGTTAATAATATTTTAGGAAAATTTAATCAACACATTACATTTTATAAACATGTTATATAACCTTCGTATAAATTAAAGAAAAAAATCTAAAAAATACACTACTAAGAAAATATAAGGTGAACCCCGTGTGCGTAGCACGAGTTCGCACTAAACCAAAAGAAGTTTGAGAAATTAATTCTTTATGAACTGCATGTCTGCTGGTATATTGTTTAGGAAAAATCTTAGTAAGAAATAGCAAATAAAAGTCTAGGACAATTAAATAGTTGACACACAGGCAACATATGAGATTTTCGAGAAAATAGAAAATTAATAGTCATGAACTGTATATTGAGAACAAAAATAAAAGAAAGATGAAACTATCATCGGATAATGAGAATAAATAAAATTATGATTGTGTAATTAGAAAAATTGAAGAATATCCATGATGTTGATTGATAGGAAGAAGAAGTATAATGAAAGATAAACAATAAAACAACTACATGTTTATTGATATTTCATTTAAGAAAAATTGTAATAGGAAAAGTAAATAAAAGTCTAAGACAATTAAATAACTGACACATGACAGCATCGAAGTGTAACAACCTGAAATTTTTGAAGGTTTAAACAATGTGTTTAACTGAAATTTTACTTAAGAATATAAAATTTTATTTTTAATAATAAAATGAATGTATTTAATTATTGAATATAAATTAAAAACACATACATTTAACTTAAATAACAGAACCAGAACGATCGTTTAGTATCTGGACACATTTGCGTAAAAACTGACGTGAAACCAATTTCAAATTTAACATTGTAATATGGATTTATAAAATATAATATTTTTATACAAAATTGATCCTGTAAATTTTATAATGAAAACATCAACTTTCGTTCGCTTCTTTTAAATTGGTTTATGGGATTGATTTACGGTAGCGACAACAGATATAGCGGAATAAATGTTAAAAACTGAAAATTTAAAATTAAACTCAAAATTTTATATTTGAGATGTATGTAATTAAACATAACGTAGGAATAAATTTAGTAGAAAAATATGAAAATTTGTTCTGTTCGCGTTAATTTAACTAAACATTTAAAAACTCGCTACGAATAAAACACAGCCGGAATTTGAGTGAATTTGAACTAAAAATACTAGAATGTTTTGAAAGCAAGGCGGTATTTTTCGTTTTGCGAGATTCAAACGTTTAATGCTCGAAATCTATAATTTCGACTGAGAAATATGCAAAATCGGTTAAAAGGATTGCAAATGTATTCTCTCTACATTCAACATAAACATATTTTTTCATATTTTAAAATTTACAATGTCAATTTTGGAATGTGAAAATTTCTCTTGTTTTATTTCTCACGAGACTCCATTTCCTCTTCATATCTTTTCATGGTCATGCAAATCTTTCTTATATCTCCTTCCTCATCCACAAAAAAAGGATTGCAAATGTATTCTCTCTACATTCAACATAAACATATTTTTTTTCTTCTCATGCTTACGTGCACTTCCACTTTCTTTTCCTTCCTTTGGCATCTTTCACAACCTCAAACTTGTAACCACCATTAAAATAAAAATGAGCAGCTGAAACTTGAAACCTGAATGTTTCTAACCCGCCCCATTAGCGTTTCACCCAATGTCAGCAAGCTAATGTAACGACCTGTATTTTTAGCAGTCGAATATTTAATTTAATTTATTTATTTTAAATATTTTATTTGGGATATTAATGGATTTCTGTATTGAATTCGTGTTTAAAATGAAGTTTGAACTATATATATTTATATATAATTTAAATCGAGCTTGGAAATGGCGTGCAGTTCGTAAAATGGAGTTTTGAACTTCAACTGGATATACAGAGTCCGATATAAGTCGGATTTCTGTGAAACAATAAACGTTGGAACCGTATTGATGATAGTTTTCATATGAAAGAGAAAAATTCAGATTTCGTATTATAGATTGTTAATTATGGTAAAATCAAATTTTAAAATAATCGCTGTGGAAATCGTTATTAAAATATAGGCCTTTAAAATAGCCATTTTGCAAATGGTCCCCGATTTCGACGAAATTAGTTTCATTGGAACCATAACATTAAATTATTGCACAGTGTTAAATGGCGCGGAAAACCGGTGTCGTATGTGGCCACGGTAGCCGTAAACGCCCAGTTATTTTCTATAGCGCATAATTAAATTTATTTAATTTAATAGAGAGATATTTGAGTGTAACTTGAGCGGATGAACAAATAAGCCACGAAACCTGAGACGACCCGAACTTCCCCGATAAGGAAAGCATGGATAGAATTGAGTACAAGACAAAATAGAAAGCAAACATAAGAACATTTCATTGTTATTACAACAATTCCATCAGATACAAGAATATACAGAGTATAAATGAATAAATTACATTCAACAAATATCAGAGATTTAAATTACATTTAATTACATCGTAGCGGAAAATAATACAAAAGCACAACTAGAAGTAATGCACGGATACAGAGCTTTCTGAGCATCGTTCCAGCTGTAAATTAGGACCCTGTGAATATAAATCTGCAAAACCAAAACTACTAGCTGCCCGTGTCGAAAATAAGGGCACCCAGAGTTTAGGTTAAAAAAATAAACTCCAGGTCAGTCATGGGACTGTTGTGAGAACTAAAACAGTTATTTAAAACTTTACTTCAAAAGATAGTAATTCAAGGGACCACGCCGTATAACACGGAACAGGTTTCCTCCCAAGAATACTAGCGCATATAACAAAACAGCGCAATGCTCTTTGGAAAAATGAAGCTATTATAAGACCCAGGTCCCATCACACAATGCAACGCAAGCCGGAGGATAGGGTTTTCCCTTATAATAGCCAAACATGCTTGGTACGTCAAAACAAATCATTTGATACTATTATAAGTGTATAGTGTCAAAACAATTTTCAATCATAAATATCAATCATAGGCGGCATGAGTACCATCTATCATGTCGCTATACTAGTTCTACAATTAAAACCGCAATATCACGTATTGGAAATTGGATTCCGTCATAAGCCGAGGCAAGGGGCAAGCTCCTCTCCGATTCGAGACACTCTAGCAAATGTCTCAGGACCCCACTATGATCCTTGGATCTTCAGGGCCGGTCCTCTCCTACTTTTGAGGATTGGCAATTCTTGAACACACGTTTCCCGGTCCTTACAGACCTATATCCGAGGCGCCTCTTATCCAACAACCACACAGGCGAAAAGTATATAAATGTCAAGGCTGGTAGGTCACTGATACCACCCTAGCTAGAAAGTAACGTCGTGCTCTCCCTGCAGTCACTATCCCGTTTTTGACTCATACCGATGTGTGAGGCTCGCGAATTCATGCTATACACAAAGCTACACCACACAGGCCGTGCTTTGATCATCAACCACAAGACTTTGCTTTTCAACAGAAGCCTTGATCAATTTGCCAATTACGTGTGCCACACTGGCAATTCACTCCATGCGACAGATGTCCATCGATATACAACCTCTGAGCTCGTACGTCTCAGAGAAGGGTGTTAAGAAAGAGAATAAATTCTTCGCCGCCAAACAGATGTATATTTAATAGAGATCAATCAACACAGAATAAAATCCAATGTCAGACCCACAATCCATTTACAAGTTCATTCTGGGTCTGACCGAAACCGGAGGCACTTTCCTCGCATATCCATCCCTCTCCAAGTACGTCTGGACGATCACCAACTGTTTCCCTCATCTTGGGTGTACAGCCCAATCGAGATCATCAGTAATCACCCAAACGATGTGGAGACTTCCGGTCTTCACCTTCGACATCTCGTCGAATCGGTTATTCAGAATGGGTATAAACCCAGCCTTTCTGAATAACCCACGTATATGCTAAACAAATGTTAACCAAACACAACAAACGCCTCATTCCAATTCAGAATATTCTTTTATTCACAAAATCACATTCTTTGGGAAAGGTTCTCATTAATTTTATCCAAGATAAATTATTCTAAATTTATTCTTTAATCTTCCTTTTGATATCATTTCAAATTAGTCGGGATTAGCGAACCACACCGAAGTAATTATTTATCTTATTTCCCAATCCCAACCTATTCATCCCCTGGAGCAAAACTGGTAATACTCCATACCTAACACCACAGTGTTATCGGTAAAATTAATTACCATTTCACGTTTAAATCTAATTAAAGATTTAACTATCGCTTTGGAGCAAAACTGGTGGTACTCCATTCTCGATCACCTTTCAGATTTGATAATTTAAATTATCAATTCACATTTCAATCTAATTAAAGATTCATTAAAACTTCCACTTAGTTTTAATTTTTCAAAAATCAATATCCTGTCTTTAACTGGGTTAAAGAACCAATGTCATTGAAAACACGATTCACGATAAACCCAAAATCACACTCTATTGTTAATCGGGTTAAAGAACAGGTGTTGTTCAAAACACCGCCCACGATAAACCCAAGATCAATTCAAATTCAATTTCAATTGAATATTATTTAATTGATGCACTTCATTAAATCTAAATAGAAAGATTTAATCTTTTTCCCTATTGGGCTTAAGAATAGTGTTAATGAAGACACCATTCACGACAAACCCAAATCACATTTGATATTAAATACAAGGCTCTGAATAGAAAATATACCGGCTTATATTCAATATCAAATCTTGAAACCAACAAATATCGTATTGGAAATAACGATATAAAATATATCTTTCAAATTCCCATAACAATATCTGTATAGTCACGAAATCCAACATCGAAATATTCCAAAGGCAATTTCGATTCAGATCCACTTCCACTTCACGTATAGGGAATATTGATTATTTTTAAAATCACTTTCAAATTCAATTTATTTATTTCAAAAATAAATTGATTTTAATTCTAGTTCAAAAATAGTTCATTTTGACAAAAATATATTTTTATCCTTTCAAATGTGGAATTTTTCATCCTGGTTCTTTCCAATTCACATATTATGATTTTACACAAATTATTAATATTTTTAATAATTTTATTAAGGCCCGTACAGTCGATTTCCAACAACGGCCATCGAACTGCACTTACAGCGACCTTTTCTGAAATTTATTTGGACATAATTCCATATCCAGCCGTTAAATTTTAAATTTCTAATATTCATTGGAAAGCTCTTTTCGATACGAACCCAACAATTCCGGTTTTAGGAGAATCCGACGGTCGGATCTCCCGCAACGTCAATTCGAATTCAATGGTCGAAATTCGCGAACTGCCGCGGCGCGGCGCGTTCTATTCAGGCCATTATATATATATTATATATATTTCGTCGATTTCCATTTTAAAACGTATTTTATAAATCGTTTTAAATTCGTTTTCAAAACCATTTCAACACTATTTCAATTTCAAATCAAAATTGAATATTTCATATCAATACTATATAAATGATATTATTTTCAAAACGTTATATTTTGAAATCACTTCCTTTTCAATATTCATTATAAAAACGAATATAATCGATATAAATATCGTTCACGTCAAAATGGCGCAACTCTAATCAACACGGCTTTATATATTTCAATAAATTCGTTATTCTATTCAACAAATGAATATTTATTCTATTCAACACATGAATCTATATTTCTTTCAACACACGACTAATCTCAACACATGAGTACTGTCAACACATCACTATTTTTGTTACGCAAAATATTTTATAAAATTGTGGTATCAATCGTTTGATTTTTAATTAGACTCCACCGTGAAGTAGTGTCTAATCTAAAAATGATGAAGATGTAAATTTTATTATTTAAAATATTTTACTCAACACATGAACATCGTCAACACATGACTATTTTTATATTCAACACATGAATTTCCTTTTTATAGTATTCATTATTTTCACGATTGGAATGATGCCCAATCAATCACCATATAATGTTAATTATATGAATTCCATACAACACATGTATATAATAGCAACGATAAACAATCAACCATCATCCAAAGTGCACCACACAACTGCATAAGCATCAAATATAAATAATCAACGCTTACACAGTCTGTCGACCAATCGATCGACATACAATTAAATAATTGGGATTAGTGTATGCCAAATATCATCCCAACACCCGTGTGGGGTTTCAAATCAACAAACACATATTTTTATTCGTGCAGTTGGGTGATGTGTAAAATTTATCATCCCAATCAATATCAGTCAAATCAGTGTATATAAACAAATCGGTCGATTTGTTTATAAATATTTATTTACTCACATTCACGTTAAAAATTATATTTTTAACGATAATTAATTTATTTCAACACATTAATTTATATTATCGATTTCGCATCCACATCACAAACAAATTTTCACAACACATCAATCAAACAAACAAGCCATCCATGGTCTGTGGATGATGGGTGTCGGGTGCTGCTAAGCACCGTCTGCATCCTAGTATATATATATATATATATATATAACTAGAAAAAGAAATTTAGAGTGAGAAGTTCTCACCGACTAGCTAATCCAAACGTCTCGACTCTTCATATGTAGAAAATCTCCGCCGTTTCTTCTTTCGTCACTTTTGTCATCCGTAATCACTACATATATAAAAATCGAGTTTTTACTTTGTTATTCAATATATAAAAATCGAATTTTTACTTCGCTATTCAATATATAAAAATCGAATTTTTATATTGTTGCTATGTAGACAAAAATTCTATTTTTACATCGCTATTCTCTATATAAAGATTTCACGTTTTCAAATATAAAGATTATATTTTTATATTCTCTATTATATAGAAATTTTATTTTCAATATACTACTTATATAAAAATAGTATTTTTATATCTTCTACTATATAAAGGTCATATTTTTAATACTCTACACAAGTAAATATCATATTTTTTGATATATCTATAATAATAAAATCATATTTTTATTCTCTACATCCCGTAAAAATTATATTTTTAACCTTTACATATAACAAAAATTATATTTTTACTTTATATAAAAATCAATCCTTTATAAAAATATAATCTTTGATCATAAAAATCATACATTTCTATCGTGGAACCTCCCTCATTGCTAAACTGAGAACAAAATTAATTATAAATAAATATAAACACTTATAGTGTTTTTTTTTCAGCGAAGAAGGGGGGGTTTGCTTTCGTAGAAGGGAGGAGGAAGAGAACGGAGGACTGGCGGTGGGCAGGGTTGGTGGAGCGATGGCAGTCGGAGGGTGGGCGGCGCGGTGAAGTCGACAGGGGGGGTGCTCGAGTTGGGCGTCGGTCTTCAGAAGATTCGGAGGGAGAGAGAGACTGGAGAAGAGAAGGAGGAGGAGGGGAAGATCGGAGGGAGGGGGTGGCGGCTCCCTAGACGCGGCGGTAGTCGGCCAAGGGGGGCGGCGCGATATCGAGTTTTCCTTTTTTTTTCTTCTGATTTCTGATTTAATGAAGAACGGGGGGCCAGAGGAGTTTAAGGAGGAGAGAGAGAAAATATTTTTTTATTTATTTTAAATTTCAAAAAGTAACTTTTATTTTCGACCTCTAAACGAGGCCCACCGCCTGTTGTCCATAGCTAATTACCCTCATTCCGAACACAATGGAATATGTACCACAAGTTGATTCCACTGTTTCGATCAGTTTCCATTAAAATCAACATATAACTCTATATATGGAATTTAAACGCGCATTTCAATTCACTGGGGTCACATACTAACTCGAAAAATTCCCGAAAAATATTTTCTAGCTTCGTATTGACGATATGGTCCTAACAAAACTAATTTCGTCGAATTCTGAGACCGTTTGAAAAATGGTCATTTTCCAGTCGATTAAAATCAAATGAAACTGGTCAAACGCGTTTTCTTTTGCCACGCTCACATATTGATTCGAAAAATTATGAAATTTGGAATCTAACAATAATTTGACATCACAGATCCAACAAAATTGGTTTCGTCGAAATCCGAGGTCGTTTGCAAAATTCCCATTTTTAAGGGCCTGAATTTCGGAGCGAATGTTCAGAATTTTCAACTGGACATATCTTTTGATTCCCACTATGAAATTTCAATTTTTCGAATTTGTTGGAAAGATATTCTCAAATAGATCCTATTATTTTTGGTTTCACTAAAATCCGGATTGTTTTGCACCCGGTACATTCAATTGAAGTTTGAAATCAAATTATCGAACTACCGCGCCATTTCAATTCCTTTTATAATTAAAATAAAATATTTATATTCTAACGACGACCTATATTAATATATACATTCAAATTCTATTCAAAATAAATTTCTCGTCGATATTATTTAAAATAATTCATTTTAAATATTCAAATTTCGCTAAAATTGCCAAAATAAAAATTTTAAACTGGCCCAGATTTTCGGGTTGTTACAAAACCAGTTCCGTTGAATTCGTATCTCGATTAGGGTCAGGATAGGTATATAGTTTATTAATTTTGAAGACCGGGTAATTTGGTGTCCAAAATGGCATTGCGGTGCGCGTGAAAATAGCCTACCGAGAAAACAGTCTCAGAATGCGACAAAACTGGTGCCGTTGGGTTCGTATTGATTAATTATTTTAGGATTTCAAAGTTTCGAGTTGATTGGATTTATCTAGTGATCGTGGAAAATTGAAACGCGTGTTTATTTCTGGTTTTATAAAGGAATTTTTTTCAAATGACCTCGAATTTCGACGAAACTTGTCCCATTAGGTCCGGAATATTTTTCTATGGTAAGATTAGCCTTTTTATCAGAAGACAGAAATCGTTTGTAGTGGTTTTATCAACTACTTCACGCTGAAGTTTCGTAAAATAATATTACATAAATGGGATGCTTTATATATACAGCTCTTTCATTCTCTAACCCTCATCAAAACATTTTCGTTGGTCAACCCATGTTCATCCGCCGCCATGAACTAAAGAGCGGTTAGAAATGTTCCAAACTTGCATCTCTTCGATCTCTTAATCCACCTAACTAAATCGAATCCTCCTACTACCAAACGCTGGATCTAGTCGAGCTTTACAAATCGATCAGTGATGATCTTTTGCTGATTGATGTGGTGACCAGGCCGGTTCCATAAAGCTGCATCGGTTCAAGTTGGCTTACGGGCGATATGAGGAGTTTGGCGAAGGGGTACTGCTGTCGTCGGTTAGGGTGGCTCCGGCGCGAAGTTCGGCGGCCATTGATGAGGTTCCGGTGGGAGAAGGGAGCAGTAACAGTGAGGTTTTTCATTTGTATGGGTGCGTGAAATCCTGGAAGACAAGGATGAAGGAGTAGTAATACAACAACATACGTGAATAACTGATGTAGCAGGAACAAAGAAACACGAGAAGAAAGAGGGTGCAGGAATGAAGAACTGGGTTTGTTACTGATCGATACTAATTGACTTATAATTAAAAGATATACTAGTTTAATAAACCGGTATTGATGAAACTGTGTGTTTTCTACAGGCATAAGGGGTAGGAGTATGGACAGACTGGAAAGATGAATGAGATAAGGGAATGTTCGAAAGAAAGAGCAGTAAACCATCGATCTGAAAATCATAACAAATGTTGGGGTACGAAGCATCACCAAATAGTTCAATCGGCCAGTATTTGCAATTCGAAGTATTGTCCTTGTTATGTTCCCTAACCCTTTGTGATTAACAACATAAATTAGTGATTTAAGAATTTATTACAAAGTATAACCTATGGATTTAATGCAGGGTATTGCTGCATAAAAATGAAAACAATGGAGAAAGGATCAGCCACATATATCTTTAACCCAATGTAATTAACATAAATAAAAATTGGTTAAGAATTAATTAGATTAATTAAATTATGTTATCTTAAGACGTTAATATCTTTTGACCGTGTTATCAGAATTTGGCGATTCAGGATACGTTGGAACTGTATCTTCGAACACTACGTTACGGAATAGATCTGGATAGGAACGGAGACGACTGGAATTACAGTGTAATTAAGCGACTGGTTAATTTAACTGTAACGAAACAATTTCAACAACGGAATGAAATTCAGGTGAGTTAAACTCACTCAGTTTTACCCATTTATATTTTATATAAATTGGGTTTTTATTTTGTGTGCTCTGCTTGCCAATGGTTGATTATTTGCTAATTATATATTTATTTGCTGATTTAACTGATGAAATTAAACCGTCCTTTAATTTCAGTGAAATACCAAATCGCTATTCTAACGATTGGTTCCAATAAAGGTAACTTACCTTGTTAGTCACGTTTAATGGTCGCTAATAGGTTGAATTATTTGAATTGCTTGTGATTGAGGTAAAATGGTCGTTAGTTATTATCAGTTAAGTGAGACCGAATGATCTGATTTAAGATAACCATTATGAGTACAGGGAAGAACAGGTTGGAGGGATCCAACGGGATTCCTCAAATATATTATTTATTTTCATATTATCATATGTGAGCTGTCATGATTGGGTAATTGATTTGATTAGTGATCATTTACTAAAAATTCAACCTGTGTTTTGTTTTAACCAATACGCTATATTGGTTGGATAATCGACAGTAAAAGGCCTAAAAGTAAGTTGTTTTGTATATATTATTTACCGTCAGGTGGATCGATAGAACTGAAGTTATAAAATTTATTTTATAACTGGAGATAGATTTTTAAATATATTATTTTGAATAAAAGTTTATAAAAGGAAAATAAATAAATATTTTTTTATTTAAGACTTTCATTAATTATTAATTGATTTTATAAAGTCAGATTCTGATGTTAATCAGATTTATAAACAAGTGATTAGAAATTTACCTAACGATTAAAGTTGGATAATTGTTTTGTTAAGAAAATATTTAAATGGAATTATTTTAATTAATTCTATTAATTAATTAATTTAAAGTGAGATCTAATTGGAATCGATTAATGGAATATCTGCGTTTTAAGTTAATTAAATCGACTGTTTATTCGAAATTGATTATTAAATTAGTGTGTTTGAATAAAATAGTTTTAACAAATATTGTTTTAATTTTAATAAGATTTTAAAAGGGATTTACTATTATTTTAGATAATAAAGAAATTAACTACTGAAGTGGTTAATGATTGAAATAAATTATTATTTTTAATTAATAATAATTTAGAAATTTACTTTTTAATGGGAATTCATTTAGAAAGTAATTTAGGTTGAAATGAAATCCAATTGAATTGTGGAAGAAGTTTATGAACAGGTTTTGTTTGAACCTGTGTTTTATAACAAAGTTATAAAAGGAATTTTTAAGCGAATATTATAGCTTAAAATAAATGTTACCTAATTATTTGAATTAAGTAAAAGGAGATTTTGGAAAAGGGTTTTATAATAACCAGAGTTATATAAAATAAGTTTGAGGAGTTATATCGTTAATTCTAAATTAACGTTACTTAAAAATGGGATTAAGAAAAAGTGGGAAATTGAAATATGAGTGTCAAAACGGGAAATGATTGCATAGATTTGAAAGGAGATTGGTGGAAGTGAATTTGGTAAAGATATGGGTCGTAGGATTTTGTAAACAAATCCAGATTTATAAAATGGAATTTATGAAGTGATGTTTTATTAGATATTACTTAATTATTAAATTAAGAAATAAATAGTTATACCCGAGAAAGGGATTTTCAAAAAGGGAAGAAGGTTTATGAAACCGTATTTTTAAATAAAATAGTTAAATGGGATTTGTGTTGAGATTAGAGTGAGATATTGGGTTTTGGATTATAACTTGTATTTATCCTTAGATATGGACGTTGTTGATCAAGGTATGAGAGGTAACTAAAATACCCCAACTTGATCGACTTCAGAATTTTCTGAGGATGATATGAGTTGTAATGGTAAAAGAGGTTAGTAAAGTTTATTATTTCATTAGAGAAATAATAACGCAATATTTGTAATAAAGATTTGTAAAATATATATATAATAAGGATTTGAAATAAAGGGAAGTAAAAAGGGGTTGTGCGGGAATATAACAATATTTTCGAATTTGAAAGGAAATGTAAAAGTTGAGTTTTATTCAACAAGAATAAGTATTGGGTGTTGTTAAGTAATGAATTAAAGATATTTTGTAACGTTGATGTATGAGTAATAAGTTGAACTGATTTTCCAATATTATTAGACAATAGGGTTAAATGTTTAAGAGTAAAGATAGAAACTGAATATGATAAAAGATGTCCTAAGTATATAAATTGAATTTGTTTAAGGAAAATCTTATGTTAAATAAGAAGCAAAACTATATTTTTAATATCGAAATATTTAAGAGTTTTGAATTTACATTTGTTTAATTAAAAGGCCAAGTAGTGCTGAATACTGAACCAGTGAACCCATTGGTTGTCATGATTGAGACACTGTTTATTTTGATAGTTAAATCACCGACTATCAAATCCGTCCAATACGATTATTGGTACGGAAAGACCGGGATCGAATTTTTATTCGAAAACCATTCCGACCAACAAATACGTGAAAATATTAGAAGTAATCGAGATGGAGCATTGAAGACCGTAGGTCATCATAAACGGAAGAACTACTAAAAATCTCTGGTTTAGCGGCCAGAGATAAACTGTGGTTCTGTCGTGGTTGGAATCTACGGATTGCAAGGACTACTCGCTACTGATCCATGGGGTGATTTCTATATTGGATGTAGTAGGGGAGTACCTTTGGTTCATTCTGTTCCTGGATGACATGTATGGACGGATGTCTAACAGAGTATTTCCAAAGGAATTACGTACGTTGATTTCGTCAAACGTATTTCTATTGATGGCGGAGAAGGCCGTACACCTTCTCTTAGCTAAACCGCAGAGTATTTTTGTGGACGTCAATTAGTGATATCTGGCAGATTTGACGATGAGGCATTCAAAGTAAACGATGACCAAATATTCCAAAAGGAAATTCAAACCTCAAGCCTCACAGCCGGGAAATGATAAAAATCGGGCAGGCAGCATGGCTATGTGGGTTGCTCCCATTAGGGTGTATAATCACCTATCTAGAGAAATTCCTTTTGCTTCTTTTATCTATTTTGATGCTGTCCCTTTTTGGGAAATGGTGGTTTGAGCCCAACCGTTGATGATATACATTCGATACACTAGAGCAAAATGAGTGGTCGGTCATGTAAGGGCTGGGTTGCAAGACGTTCTTGTTGAACCCAGTGTATTCGCCTCTAGAGATATACTATTGGCAGGTGGTCCCATAACTTGTCATAGTCGGAATTCAATCTCCAATAAGCGCTCGCGGGTTTGATTGTATACTATACATGTGGAGCGTGAGATGCAAGCATTCTACTAGATTATATTTAATTGTATTTAGATACTATTATAATAGAAAAACAAGATATTGATTTCAAAACTGTTTTGGGTTATCGTAAGGTAAAAACCATCCGTATTTATGTGTTGGTCTGGTCTTACAATTATCCTTTTCTTTTGAAAGAATTTTTAACTTTAAAAATCAAGTTGTGTGATACCCTTAATACTGTGCGAGTATTTCTCACTCTGGTTCACCAGACTGACCTGGTGTTTTAGAAATGCTCGGGTTAGCCCAGGGTACAGGTTCAGGTTATCGAATGCTGTGAAGAGACGAGCTAGAAGAGTCCAGACGTATGATATTATATAGCTACTATTCCATTGTGTGATGTATATGAGGACAGGTTATTATAACTGTCTTGTTGTGTGTTGTACTCTAATATTGGAAGTATTTTTAAAAGCTCCCAATAAAGTTTTATTTCTATATTATATTTTGTTCCGCTGCGATGTGAGACTCTGATTCTGTGTGGTGATGGTTCTTCTTCTATTCTAATATTTCTTTCTTATCTCACCCTCTAAATTCTTTCTAATAACGTTCCAGTGTTTTCGGTGTTTGGAAGGTCGACATGAGTTACGGTAAAGGTATTTATGTCGATTTCCGGGGCCGAAAATCCTCAGGTCGTTATAGCTAACACCCATCGGTCAACCGTGTTCGTTCACCTACTCTGCCGAGACGTGTAGCATATGTGATTGGGGGTTTTGCTTTTGATGTGTTTACTTGTTTTTTAGTTCGCCTATTATATATATATATATATATATATATATATATATATATATATATATATATATAATATGAATCCTGTTGCATGTGCCTAGTTTGTTGTTTGAAAAGAAAAAAATATGTTAGCTTGTTGGTTTTGCTTATGTAGCCAAGTTCCTTCATGGTTATCACTACAACAAGAATTCTATGTTGTATTGTGTTTCGCATGTTTCTTGAAGCAAGTCTTGTATGCTAGCTGACTGTATTGATCTTGGTTTGACGTGCTTGATCCGATTTTGAGTCATGCCTATTGTCATAATATGTTAGGATTTCGTCGTTTCATTTTGTGTCCATTCATTTTTTATGTGAGATCATGAACACTAGAAATCAGAAACCATGTAAGATACCTGGAAAGGTTGTGAACCTTCGGGTTTGCGCCCAGGAGAGAAAGATGTAGGAATTAGGGCTAAGAGAAGCTATTCCTATTTGCTGCTGATAGACACAGTTAGTGCATCCTGATTGATTCAAGGGTTTGTCGTCATTCTTCATTACTATTCTTCTCCAACAACATTTGTAGTCCCTTTCTCAATAAGGTTATTGATTCAATTGTAATTTTGTTTATTTTTTGTTTTGATTCATTAAGTGTAAACAAAATTTTGGTAAATCAATAAAGAGGGTGGGTGGGTGGAATATTTGTGTATTGCCATTATTTCTGATCTATTAAGTTGTTATTTTCAATCAAATTCATCTTCAAGTGATTGGGAGAAAAAGATTCTTTTTTGTGTTGTCTTTTCCGCTGCGCACAAAACCGTAATACCAAGTCCTTTCCTGTTTTAAACAAAAATTCAATTTTTCAACAATATATTCAAGGATATTTCTCCATTTGAAAATTATTAAAAGGCGTTATTCTCATTTGATAGCTTAGAACAATGACTCACGACATTTTCTCTCTTTTCAAAATAATTTTTTATGGCTAAATTTTCCTATTCAAGCCTTTTTTATTTCTGTTTTAATTTCAAACATTTTGGTTTCAAAATGTTTTTCTAGCTTTTCGAAATCCTTGATTTCGTTTGTTAGTTTTTCGAATTTGTGATTTTTTTGAATACTTTCAATTTTGCTACTTTTTGGAATCACACTTTTATTTTTCAAGAGTTTTGAAATTTTGTTAAATCTAATTTAGTTCTCTTTCAAAAATTGCATTTTTAGATTTTTTTTCTTAAACTACTTGAAACTTTCCAGCTTCTTTTGTAAAATGTCATTTTCAGAAATCTTCATAGTTTCGTTTCTCTTAAATATTAGAATTTATTTTCTAATTTCTGAAAATTTTCTTGAAAATGAGCAACTTCCTTTTTTTATTTCAAGCTGTTTTTGAAATTTGAATTTTTAGCCATCCTATTGTTTTTAAGCACCTCTTCAGAATCATTATTCTCATATAGCAATTAATTTGTTCACTTTTTAATTATTTGTTTTTCATTCAAGATCGTCATTATTTGTAATTAATTTTTGTCACAGGTGAAGTAGATCATCAAATGAAAATTTTATTTATCTCCATCGGTTGCATCGTCATTAAAGCCTCCTTTGCTGCTACTGTGTTAATTTTCCTTTAGCAATCCCGTCAGGCGCAATTCTTTAGCTAAGTCGCTTTTCATGGGTTACTTGATGTTATTGACTTTTTCGTATATTGCATCAAGTATATTCCAACTTTCCTATGATGTTGAATAATGGGAGTTATGGTTAATTCATTCTACTAATTTAAGAATATAGAATTGCATAGCAAGGGCACTAATTTAAGTATCTTTTCTTATCTACGCTATCATTTTGAGTTATATTCCAACATTTTAAAATTAATAGAATCTAAATTAAATTCCTTTTTTAATTTCCAACTTAAAGAACCTATTCCATAAAAAATAGTTGGAGTAATACTGGAATGACACTTGCTAAATCTACAACTATGTTTAGGCATCTATGCTATTAGCCTCGCTTTAATACCACTTGTTGGATCGAATTAACCCTAGAGGGGGGGGGGGGTAAGTATGGTTTTATACAGCTCATAGAATAATAAACAGTAATCGCCAACATGGGTATCAACATAGTAATTGTACCCAACAAGGTCAAAAACCTGTTTAGTGCTTCCCCCATTGTCTCTACTAGGAATTGAACAATAAAATGTTTACAAACACTATAAACTCAAGAACCTCAATGACACCCCACGTTCGTTAATGTTACTCTTTAATAGAATGTATTAAGTTCCTGAAGTGTCATAGGTAAACAAAAACAGAATCTCACAAGGCGGATATGTAAAAAAAAGCAGCGGAAATTTAAAATTTTATTTTCCAACAGAAAAAATCATGGTCTAAAATCCAGTTACAACATTAGCCTGAAATACTGGAGACCAACTACATCAAATAAAAGTATATGCCTTGTACTAAAGCCATTAGAGTACAATAGTATAAAATCATAGTCCCCAATAAGAGCTATAACAGAGTAGACAAATAGTCAAAGCGGTACATCTAAGCAGCTCCAAACAAAAACTGAAGAGAGAGATTCATAATCAAGCCTGAGAGTTCACACCCTGAGAACCTGGGGGTTGGGAAAGGAAGAGAGAGAAAACAAAACAAAAGGGTTAGACATAAAGTCTGGTGAGTCCAGTTACTTTTAGCATATAAATAAGTAAAAGCATCATGACAAGCATATAAACTAGATAAGAGATGACAGTATCATGCAATAGATATAACTGGCAAAATAGGATAAGCAGAATGAACAGAATAGGTTGTGTTTCCTAAGTACTTTTCTCTACACCAATACTAGTATAACAGATATGAATGATCCCAACAGAAACATAATGGTAGACTTAGGTGTACTTCTAGTAATTGGTTTTACCCCCAAACAGTAATAACAGGTACCCCAACATAAATAACGGGTGTTCGCCCAACCATAAATAACGGGTACCTAAATAGGAAGGACTAGATGTACCCTAATTAGTACCCATAATCGATCGGCTCCCTATCCTGTAAATACCCTGTGCTGGCCCCATAGTAGGATGTATCACTTCCTAAAGTGGCAACTCCCAGATAGACACAGCCGTATCTACTGGTGTTATAGCGTCTTATTATCCCTAATCAATCCGGAGCCATGCACGCACATGACACCGTCGGAACGCGCTATCAGAACACCTCCTCCCATATGAACCTCTTATAATCAGCTCAGTAAGCGTGCCCAGACCCCTACCTAGTGCAGGGTCTCCCTTTGATACCAATATGGGTTACTGACTGATAGGTCCCACACCACAGATGACACAAGCCACCCCCTAGGCTTATAACCCCAACTATTAGGATTTTGACAGGTTATGCCTAATAGATTATAATCCTAACAGAAAAAACAGGTTTAGTTTATCGAGTTCGTATAACCCCCGACAGATTTAATAGACTTACTTAGCCCCCAAAGATTCAAATAGGTAATTAACCCCACAAATTCAACAAGTTACAGTTTAATGGTTTACATAACCCCTACGGATTAAAAAGTTAAGTATTACAGGTTAACATGTTATTATCATTCCCTGTTCATGTATGCTAATCCACTAGACCTCTAACATTAAGTTGACCACTTATGGATGCTGGATATGCTGGGCGGTTCCGGGAAGGCTTCTACCACAAGTTGAACTTAACCTCCCCTGTGACGTTATTTCCAATTTTTTAATAACTATAATTGTGTTAACAATATTTTGGCCTAATAATCCTATTTAGGAATTACTCATGCTCATCATGGTTTTTTAATTACAGTATTAAATTTCAACAGATTTCAGCAGATTAGTCATTCTAACAGATTAAACATCTCCGCACATTACAGCAAGTTACTTATAGTTTCATTAACATGTTCTGCTTAACCTTAAATTAAGCCTACAGATTTATATTCCCAAAATTCCTTTCATATTTCACAGTATAACATATGCCCTAAGTTTTACTCAAATTGTATAGTATAGGTTACGCCCCTAAATCCCAATTATGATTCATAATACAAGATATGCCTCAATTTATCTTTCCCAACCATTCCCAATTTCGTTCGTTCGCATATTTCAACGATAGGGCTAGACTCGAAGGTAGCCTAGGCTAAAAATAAAAAGGAAAAGAGGGAGATAAGAGAATAGAAACAGTCATAATAACAGAATAGGCATAAGATAATAAAAATGGGAAAATCATAAATAGGCATATAAGAACTGAACAATAAATCAGGTGTACATAGGAATACATGTAACGACAGATCTTCTTAGGTATGAATCAGATTCTTACTAGGCATAGGTTTAGATCCTGATTTATAAACATGCTAAGACTACCTATTAAATGTTTTTATCAAAAAATAACATGAACTCATAGAGACTGGATTTAAAGAACAGAGAATAAGAAGAACATGTTGCAGAAGAATTTCTTATACACGAATAGGCTGTTGTTGAAGAAAATAGGCTAGTTCGATCCAATCTAGGGTAGCTTGTCGTTGTCTCCATTGTTTTTATGTGTAAAAACAATAGAAATGGGTCGTGTTTACAGCCTAAAGCCAACGAACCAAGTCAAAAAATCAGTTCACGTTCAGAAAAGAGAATCTGTCCATATCTGCATTGGGTCGACCCACCCCGACCTGGGTCGACCTAAATATCCTGGGTCGACCCACGGGTCGACCCAGCCGAGTCTCGAGTTAAACCCAAATGGGTCGATTCAACCCCAGATTATTTTTCTACTTCGTTGTTTGAATTTTTTTAATTCTTCGATTAGTTCATATATATATATAATTCTCGTATGCATATACAAACATCTAGGCTTAATAACTTCTTCCTACGATGTCTGTTTTTCGCAAACTCGGAGTCTATATTAAGCATAATTCTGAGACGAACGCAATGGTGTAGTCCATTTTACTTAATTCCTAATATTTAATTAAGTATTCTTTAGTTTATCATTATAGTGTTTTTTTAAATTATGGGATGTTACATTCTCCTCTACTTAAAGGATTTCTTCCCCAAAATATCCAAGTTAAGAAAAACGTGTATCCTAACATCCATCAACCATCTACTCATCCACCAATCACAGGCATCCATTGTCCTTAAAATATTTCTAATGCTTATATGAACATATGCAAAGGTGTGTGTATATGTCCCTATACTAATGCGAAAGATCAGGCGGTCTACTGATTCAGTCGACCACCTTAATGCAATGTGTGTCAGTGCCATGAATCCAACATGTATGCAATTAGTCCTAGTATATCATGTAAATGTTATACGTGTGCATAATCATCCATCCAAAGGCAACATTCGTGTGATGATACACCCATTTCCATCCATAAAAAGAAAAATGCACGCACATCCATATGCAGTATGAGAGTGATTGAGTCGAGGTGTCGTGTGTGTCTGTGTGTGCATGTGTGTGTGCATCCACAAGCAACCACTAGTAAACACTTGCATCCACTTGCATCCAACAAACATAACATGTCTCAAACACATGTTTACATCCATTGGTTCCTTACCTAATGGTCGAAGATTCGATCGGTAGGACATACTTAAATGACAGAAGCAAGTACTAATAAAAGCTTAGGAAAAAGAAGTTAACAACATACCCTTGAAAAGAAAAGGGTACAAATAGTGAATCTTGTTTTCAGTCTCCCAAGTTACATCTTCGATGTCTTCTCCCCACTGAACTTTCATCAACTTTACCTCTCGATTGCATAACTTCTTTACCTTTGATCCAAGAATACGGGCAGGAGCTCGTCTAACTATCGCCTCCCTTTCTACCTCTACTTCCTCAAGCATACTCGACTCAACTACTTCTGTGGTATCATGTAGACAGTTCTGTAAATGAGAAACATGGAAAACATTATAAACACCCACCAATCTCTCTGGTAGCTTCACCCTATAGGCCATTTGACCTATCCTTTCCACTATGGGAAATGGCCTTTCAAACCTTGGCGCTAATTACCCTATAGATCCAAAGTGAACTAAATTCCTCAGAGGTGATACTTTGATGAAAACCATATCTCCCACTTCAACCTTAACATCGGTCCTTCTCTTATCCGCGTATGACTTTTTCCTGTCCTGAGCTGTCTTCATGCATCAGCAGATAAAATTAATCTTTTCCGAAGTTTCCCTAATCATCTCAGGTCCAAGTAGAAGCCTATCTTTGCTGTCTTAATTTGAGATCCTTCTGCAAGAACAGATACTTCTGCAAGTTATGGTCCGTGTAAAACTCGAACCTCTCTCCAAGTACATACTACCGCCAAGTCTTAAGCCGAATACCATAGCAGCCAATTCCAAAACATAGGTAGGGTAATTCTTCTCGTGAACTTTCAACTGTCTACCACCGTAACATAATACCTTTCCCTCCTGCATTAAGACGGCACCAAGCCCAGTACCACATGCATTGTTGTACACTATAAACACCTTGTTCCCATCAGGCAAAGTCAAGACTGGGGTTGTTTTCAGAGCCATCTTCAATTGTTGAATAGCATCCTCACAGTCAATATCCCAAGAAAAAAAATCAGATTCTTCTTCGTTAGTCTGGTGAGTGAGGCTGATATTTTTGCGAAGTTATTAATAAACATCCTATGATAGCCTGCTAAACCAAGAAAACTCCTCACCACCATTGCATTCTTTGGAATCGTCCAATCTTGAACTGCAACTACTTTCGCGGGATCCACAGCTATCTCATCCTTGGAGACCATAGGCCCTAAAAATCTCAGTTCCTTTCTCCAAAAATGACATTTGGAGAATTTCGCCTTAGTCTGGTGTGCTCAGGGAGTCTTCAAAACCTCCCCTAAATGTAGGGCATGCTCTTCCATTCCCTTCGAGAATATAAAAATGTCATCCACAAAGACGACAACGAACTTATTCAGAAACACCCTGAACACCCTACTCATTAGATTCACAAAATTCGTGGGTGCATTCATCTACCCAAAAGGAATGACTAACCACTCGAATAAACCATCTGGAGTTCTTAACGCAGTCTTGTTTATATTGTCCTTGACTACTCTCAACTGATGAAACCCCGTGGCCAAGTCTAACTAGAGAAAACATATGCACCAACAAGCTGATCAAACAGATCATCTATCCTCGAAAGTAGATGTCTATTCTTCTTATTGAGTTTATTCAACTATTTGTAATCTAGCATAAGCGAAGCAAGCAGTACGCCTTAGTTGCAAAGACGACTGGAGCACCCCCATTCAGATATACTTTGCCTAATAAATCCCTTCTCAAGTAATTCCCCTACTTGCTTGCTGAGCTCCCTCCTTTCCTTAGGATCCATGTGGCGCACAAACAATGCAACTGGCTTCGCATTATCCACCAAGCATATCCGGAAATTAATCCCGCACCTCGGAGGTAAGCCCTTAATCTCCTCAAAAACATCTGAATCTCACAAATTACCAGTACAGATCGCATACCATTGACAGATGCATCAAGTGATTATAGGAAACTAAGCATGACAGGCCCTTTTTGGTCACAAGAAATCTCGAGAGTCCTCCCATGGAAAGAAAAAAGTCTAACGACCCTCCCCTCACAGTCTATAATGGCATCATACTTTGCTAGCCAATCCATCCCTAGAATCAAACCATAGCCCATAAAACCAAGCACATATGCGTCGCACTCAAACTCGATGCCCAACACAAATATCCTCAAACCTCGACAAATCATAGAAAGATGAGTCGTGCCGTTAATGAGGTTTGAGACAACAATGGGATCCGAAACCATACTAGTACTAAGGTGCAAAGACTCAACCACAGAATTAGATATTGAAGAATGCGAAGCACCAGAATCAAAAAGAGTCCTAACAAGATGATCGAAAAGAGAAATCAAACCTTCAACAGAAACTTTCCTACCTCTATCCAGTACACTGGCCTTGAGAGCATGCACCTGCCCACCAGAAGATCCTTCCCTTTGGTCTTGTCCTTGCTTCTTCGGGCACTCCCTAGAATAGTGTTCGACATTACCACGGTGAAAACAAACACTCTTCCTTTTTCTGCTACCCTTAACCAGACGACCTAAGCTCCCACAACCATAACATTTCTTTTTGCTTTTTTTTAACTTTATTCTTTCCTTCTTCCATCTATATTCCCTTCTTGGGCCACCAATTTTCTCATCCTTAGGCTGTGCTCCTCAACCTTGACTCCCTTATTCTCCTCTTTACCATCCTTATGTAGCATGTTAACAAGTCTCTCGGAAGCTACTTCCATCGCACAGAAATCCTTATGAAGTTTGAGAGAAAATTAGCCGCAGGTTGAATACTACAGCTACAGATGGAGGTTGAGCACTTATTTTCCCTTCGACATGTGTGGTAGTTTTAACATGCCTACAAAACCATCCCGCAATGGGGACACCCTTGGGAAGTTGGGAGCGCTGAATATTCATAAAAGAGAAGAGATAAAGTTTCAACAAGATATCGAGATAATGTTGAATATGGCTTTGGGGAATATGTTTTTCAAAAATAGACATTTTTTGAAAATACTTTCTTTTTGAAACCTTTTTGAAATCAATTTTATAAACCTTCTATCTGATCTTGTAACCTTCAGCTCTGATACCAAATGTGACACCCCACGTCCGTTAATGTCACTCTTTAACAGAATGCATTAAGTTCCGTGAAGCATTACAGGTAAACAGAAATAGAATCTCACAAGACAGATATATAAAAGAATGGAAATGGAAATTTAAAACTTTATTTTTCAACAGAAAACATCATGATCCAAAATCTAGTTACAACATTAGTCTGAAATACCGAAAACCAACTACATCAAATAAAAGTATCTACCTTGTACTAAAGCCATCAAAGTACAACAGTATAAAATCATAGTTCCTCATAAGAGCCATAACATAGTAGACAAATAGTCAAAGCAGTATATCTAAGCAGCTCCAAGCAGAAACTGAAGAGAGATTCATAATCAAGCCTAAGCGTTCCCAACCTGAGAAACCGGGGGGAAGGAAGAGAGAGAAAAGGAAACAAAACGGATCAGACATAAAGTATGGCGAGTTCAGTTACTTTTAGCATATAAATAAGTGAAAGCATCATGATAGGCATACAAACTAGATAACAGATGATAGTATCATGCAACAGATATAACACGCAGAATAGGATAAGAAGAATGAACAGAATAGGTTGCGCTTCCTAAATACTTTTATCTCCACCAATACTAGTATAACATATATGAATGGTCCCAACAGAAACATAACGGTAGACTTAGGTGTACTTCTAGTAATGGGTTTTACCCCCAAACAGTAATAACAGGTACCCTAACGCAAATAACGGGTGTTACCCCAACCACAAATATTGGGTGTTACCCCAACCATAAATAACGGGCACCTAAACAGGCAGGACAAGATGTACCCTAATTACTACCCTCAATCGATTGGCTCCCTATCCCATAAAACCCCTGTGTCGACCCTACAGTAGGATGTATCACTTTCTAAAGTGGCAACCCCCAGATAGACACAGTCGTATCTACTGGTGTTATAGTGTCTTATTATCCCTGATCAATCCGGAGCCATCCATGCACATGACTCTATCGGAACGCGCTATCAGAATACCTCCTCCTATATGAACCTCTTATAATCAGCTCAGTAAGTATGCTCTAACCCCTAACCTAGTGCAGGGTCTCCCTTTTAATACCAATATGGGCTACTGACTGATACGGGTCCCACACCACAGATGACAAAAGCCACCCCTAGGCTTGTACCCCTAAATACTAGGATTTTGACATGTTATGCATGACGTGTTAACAAGTCCGCATAACCCCAACAGATAAAATAGGTTAAGTTTATCGGGTTCGTATAACCCCTACAAATGTAATAGATTTACTTAACCCCTAAAGATTCAAATAGATTTACTTGAACCCACAGATTTACTTAACCCCACAGATTCAACAAGTTATAGTTTGACGGTTGTTATAACCCCCACGGATTAAATAGGTTAATTATTATAGGTTAACAGGTTATTATCATTCCCTGTTCATGTATGCTAATGCAGCAGACCTCTCACACTAAGTTGATCATTTGTGGATGCTGGATATTTTAGGCGGTTCCGGGCAGGCTTCTACCACAAGTTAAACTTAACCTCATGTCCTTATGCTATCATTTCCAATTTCTTAATCACTATAATTGTGTTAATAATCTTTTTGGCCTAATAATCCTATTTAGGAATTACTCATGCTCATCTTGGGTTTTTCAATTTCAACAGATTTCAGCAGATTAGTCATTCTAACAGATTAGTCGTTCTAAAAGCTGTTATGATATAAATTCAAATAGAAAATATAAAAATGATAACTAAAAAAAATATAAAAATGATACCTAAAAACTGTTACAATGTAAATTCAACTAGAAAATATAAAACTGATAGCTTTGAAAATATAAAAATGATAACTAAAAACTGCTTTAATATTTTAACGACAAAAGTAATATAGAAAATGTTTGAATCACAATTTGGTTGTTTAAAATGAAATAAATTCTTTTGAGTAGAAAAACTGATGCAGCAGTACAAGAACAAAATAAATACAACAACAAGAAGTAACTACAAAAAACATAGCACAGTGAATACAGTAAAAATGATACCCAAAAATTTTTATAAAAACGATACCTAGAAATTGATGTATTGTTTTAAATAAAAAAGTAAAACAAAAATTACTTACATCACAGTTTGGTTTATTATAACGAAATAATTTCGACTGTAAAACATAGATAGTGCAACAATACAACTACAAAATAAATACAACATTAAAAACATAACAAACGAATATAAAACAGTGTTAAATAAACAAGAATGATACCTAAAAAAATATAAAAATGATACCCACGCGCTGAAAAGTTGAACATTAAAATTGCAAAACAAAAAAAATCATGAATCACCTTGCGAAATAACCCTAAAACTAATCAGTAGAAATTATCATTAAATTATAATGATTATAGCAACAAATAAAAATCCAATCGAGGTTGATTTTTGAGATCGATTTCGTGCCCTAAATTTTGCTGTTTCGATTGAAGATTGAGGTTCGACTGTAAGATATAGGCGGATTTGATTTGATTCGATTTCCGGTTGAGATGATTTCATTAATTTTGATTTGCTGATTTCGTGGAAGAAGAAATCGGAGAAGAGAAAAAGGGTGACGGGGATTTTTAGGGTTATGTCCTTTTGGATAAAATTTTAATAAACCAGAGAGGAGAGAAAGGGCGATGGAGATTTTTAGGGTTATGTCCTTTTGGATAAAATTTTAAACGCGTGTCCTTATGGATAAAATATTAATACCGTTTGTTCTTCTAAATTAATTACCCTTTCTAAACCCAATCAGAAGCCCTTAATTTTCTCTTTTAACAATCAAACCCTTAAAAAAAATCAAGGGTTTAGTTGCAAAAGGAGAAAATGGGGTGGGGTGAAGGGGGGAGGGGGTGGGGGGGCTGATTGGCTGGGTTCAAGGGAAGACCTGATTTCAGTAGAGGTGATTTACTCCCAAATTTTCTAATCATAGCAAAGATCTTTTCAAGTTGATCAATTTGATCCATTTTCTCAAATCACCTGCAAATGGGAGGTACTTATGTCTAATCTAATATCAATTCAAAAACCAAATTATCTAAATCCTATCGAATTACTCATCGCTGCATGGATCTCAATGAATGGAATTGACCGTATCTGTTTATTTTGGAAAATGGTAGTTGTAATGCTTAGATTTCACAGTCAAAATTGAATCGAGTAAATTCTTTGAGTTTGATTTGGGAACTTTTGATCCAAAAGAAAATAACGAAATTAGTAGAGGAATTTGGTAGCGCTCAACAAGATGAACATACAATAAGTTCAACTTCTTAAATGATTTGCCAAAGCCTTTCCTAACTGATGGTGAAATTGTTATGCCCCAGCAAAGAAAACAACGTCACAGTCATACTACGTTTAAAATCACCAGATTCTAGTCATAAGTTCATTAGAGAGGATCATTGACCATGACAGACACAAAGCTAGATCTAACATGCCCTAAGGAGGAGCTGCAGTGAAGTAAAAATGAGTGCAACATTGCATATTAGCATCCATGTGCACAGTAGGCATGTGTCAGTTATGTTAAAACTGGGATTGTTTCCATGCAATTTGAGTTACATATTTTGTTAGTGTTTAAACAAAAGACTCGTTACAGGCATGTGTATATATAGAGTAGGGGGAAAATGTACTGGCATGCATTATTTAATAAAAGAAATTCTTCCTACTACTTAGATTCTGCCTCTATTCTTCTTATCTTCTTCTGCCTTCTCTTCTCTTGTTTCCTGACCATCTTCTCTGTTCATCTACTTCTTTCTTCCCTCCCAACCCTCCTGCATTCGTTTTCTACTCTTCATTTATCATTTCTGTATCTTCTTCTCCCTTGTGTAAACTGCTGCTTCTTTCCCCTTTAATTCTCTGTTCATCTTCTAACTACCAATTTCCTCTTCTCCCTGAACTTATGCACTATCTTCTCCCTTTTCTGATTCAAACCAACATTTCCTTCTTCCCAGTATCACTACTCTTTCACTCTTCTCCACCAAACACTTCAAGAAAAGAATTGGTCATGGAGGCATCTTAATTTGGAGCCTTAGAAATGGTATCAAAACCTAAATATGAGAAAATTTCTGATCCTTATCTATCGAAAAATCCTAGTTCGATTCAAGAATCAATGTCATGGCTTATAGGAGAATTGGATCATTCGATAAAGACCTTGGAATCCATGAAGTTAAGCGACATAATGATATCTATCCAATCTATCAACAAAAAGATCGGTGATACTATTTCTTCTCTTTAAAGAAGCCTTTCATTATGACGTTTCTTAAATTTTGAAAAGAAGAGAATCGGTAGTTTTCCTTACAGAAATTGGAATATTTGCATCGAATTGACAAACAAATACCCAGAAGGTTACGACTTAGATCTTAATGAATTTGGAATCCTTGATGTGATCTTAGATGAAATATTAAAGAATTCAAATACAGTTGATTTTCCGAATAATTATACCATGATTGCTGCTACTTATGATGTTAGTGTAGGGCCTATTTCATTTTATGTCCAAGAATCCCCGTAAATTGAGAATCAGACTTCTCCTACACCCCAACCACCCCTTTTATGCTCTCAAAAACCTTCCCTACCAAACACATATACCACCATCGTTTCAGTTTCTATGCCAACATTGCTGCTTTTGGAGCCCGGAATTCACATTTCTTCGGTCATTGAATTTGATGTTGAGAGCAATGGGATAGAGATAGCCACTACTGGATAGACAGGAGATGACTAGAGGCATAGATAAACTTTTACTAACGATGACGAAGTTGTACCAAACAATCCACATGAACGGGAAGATTTGTTGAATATTAAAATGCATCTTCTACCAAAAATCAAAAATGATGATGAGGATGAAGCTAGAATTTGGAATTTGTCAAAAATTCAACAAAACTGCAGATGGTTTCAACCTAGAAACCAACCTAAGAAATATCAAGAATCCTTTCAACCCGAAACCCAACATTCAAATTGGTAATGGAAAGAAAATCAAGAAATCAAGATAAATGAAAAGTTTCATTTATTACTCCCTGACGATGTCATTATTCCTATAGATTTTGAAATAGTTGGAGGCTTTGCACATATGAATCTGGATTCTAGGCATGCACCTTAAAGAATATTCACAGCACCGAGTAAAAAAAAAGATAAAAATAGTTGTGAGTGGATGTATGACGGTATAATGGAGCTTAAGATATTGGCGGGAAATCATTCACTTTCAGCTATGTTGATAGGAAATGAAACTTGGTTTATGATTGACGTGGAGGTAATGCACGGGAAATTCAAACTGACCTGTGAAATACAAAAGCAGATAGGGTGCTTTTATGAAACCAATATTGTGCATGATATATTATATGATGTTGGTCTGATAACTATATCAGCTATGAAACAAGTGAAGTATGTTTATGCAAATGCCCTGAATCTAATGCCTGTTGAGTATCTTGAGAAAAACGTTGTTCGTAACAAGTTGAAAGATCCTTCGCATGCAGTTGTTGCTAACCAAAACATGAAATATGGGCATGACAAATTAATATTAGTTGTTGAATTTGACGTTCAGAGTGTAACGGATGCAGTAAATCAATGGTATCAACACCGGAAGCAAGTCAGTTTGGATGATGCTCAATTGGTGGGAACACATTACAGCATGTATGACATACATATAAGCATTAAATGTGATGCTTGGACATGCACTAGTAGTGGGAACAAGAAGTTGAACAATTTATATGAGGAGACTCAGAAGTTATCTATTCTAAAACCATGGAAATGTCAAAGTTTTCCTTTTCTTTTCTGTTATCACCGGTGACCGTTTCTGCAGTATAGCAGAGAGAACAGATCCTATTGAATTTAACAAAGTCATGGACTACTGGTTCCAAAATAAAAGGTATGGATTTTTCCTTGTTAAGTGGAACATAATTAAAGATGTTACGAACTCAATCATTAAACATATCCTTCTGATTAATAACGAACACATACCTATTACTAGTAGCAGAGATACTCAAGAAAGAATTGTAGTTTTGTTAGATCCTGGTGGGGGAGAAATTGTTCTATGAATAAGCAGATTTTAACTTCAACCTTGGGACAAGGTTGTTTTGAAGGAGAATAGAATTGGTACGCCCTAGCAAAGAAAACAACGTCACAGTTATACTCGTTTTCAGATCATCAGATTCTAGTCAAAAGTTCATTAGAGAGGATCATTGGCCATGACAAACACAAAGCTAGAGCTAACATGCCCCAAGGAGCAGTTGCAATGAAGTAAAAATGAGTGCAACGCTACAAATTAGCATGCATACGCACAATAGGCATGTGTCAGTTTTATTAAAATTCGGATTGTTTTCATGCAGTTTGAGTTCAAAAATGCTATGAAGCTTGAAAACTAGTCTGACAAAGTATCAAAAAAATAGATTTGATAATTAGTCTGACAAAGTATCAAAAAATAGATTTGATGGATGTTGTTTCCCCTACTCCTTGAATCCAATGATTCCCATGAATTACGATCATTTCTTGACTTTCCTAACCTCTTACTTTTTGGGTTTTGTAGCATCTTCATGTTACATGTTTAGTTTGTGTTTGTGTTTAAACAAAGGAGCCATTGTTGGCATGTATATATAGAGAGTAGAGGGGCTAATGTACTAGCATGTATCATTGAATAAAAGAAATTCTTTCTGCTACTTAAATTAATTTTTGCCTCTATTCTTCTGCCTTCTCTTCTCTTATTTCCTGACCATCTTCTATGTTCATCTGCTTCTTTCATCCCTCCCAACCCTCATGCTTAATTCAAGAGACCTGCCTAACTCCTTCTGCATTCCTTCTCTACTCTTCATTTATCATTACCGTATCTTCTTCTTTTTTTTGAAAGAAAAATGTGTGATCTTCTAAAAAGAAGAGAGCACACATATATATAAAAGAAAAAATAGTTTACAAAAACAGACTACCAGCCTAGAAAAAAACAAAAAAACAACTACACGATCTATGACAAGTCTCGCCAAACAAAAAACAAACAAAAACAAGAGAAAAGACTAACTCAATACAAACACTAAAAAACAGAACACAAAAAAGCTCCAGATCAAAAACCAACTTCAATCCAAATCAACTCGCTAAAAAGCTTCCCAGCAAAAACTACTAGCAGTGTCCAGAGTCCAAATTTTAATTGCAAACACTAGCATTTGGACTTGAGAACCTACCATGATAAGAATCAGAAAAAGATCTAATACGCGCGCTACGCCAGACCAAACCCGAGCTGGGAGTATCTCTCCTACGCCTACCCCTCCTAGTCAAAGAAATAGTCATATCACAAACAGAAGATATCTCTCCACTAACCTCTTTCAATCCGACCGATTCCAGATCTCCAATCTGACTAAGAGCATCAAATACCGACCCAAACCGATCACAATTCATAAAATCATAGTGAGAGAAAGAGCTCAGACTGTTTCTCATCCCTGAAAGCACCGAACCCATGCAAAACCCCTTATTCATAACCAACCAGAGATCATGCTTCATATCAGAAAAGATTCTTCTCCCCTTATCCATATGAACAACAAGTAAATGCTTAGAAAACGAAAAAACCTCTTTAGTCACCAGCATCTTCCCCTAACCTACATGTTCTGATGATACCAAATCCTTACCATCTTTGAAACAACCAAACTTATCAGGCAACCTCGGCATAAACTTCAAACAAAAATCTTCCGAAGTGCTAAGCTTATACAAGGCAGAGGTCTTATTATCACCCTCCACCTGATCAGTTACATGGCAATTCATATTCATCCTTGGTTTCAACACAGAAACCCAGGAGAAACAACAGCATCACCCCTGTCACAATGAACTGCCTCGAACAAGTCAGCTGCCGACGGGCAGACCATCTCCTCAACCAAAGGAACACCACATATATCCTCATAAACATCATTACCCTTATCGCAATGTACTATTTCGAACAAATCAGCTGCCAACGGGCAGACCATCTCCTCAACCAAAGGAACACCACATATATCCCCATTAACAGGAATATCTAATTCATCAGGTTCCCCCAACTCCCCAAAGTTATTAAACAACTCAATATCTTCCGCAACCTTCCATGTAGCCCCATCCTCAACAGCAACAAAAAAGGTAGATAGGTTAGGAGCCAACTTGCATTGAATACCAGAACCACAGCATTGCATATCCACTCTGTCATCTCCGGACATCACTTCTTTAACCCCATTAAAATTCGCAAACTTGAAATCCTTAACAACATCATATCCCAACTCCTCAATGTTATCCAAACACTTCCTAACGCAAGGATCCAGCATAAAAGAATCAGCCCGATTGCCAACCAAGTGACACCCAGCAATGCCCATCATCACATCTTCAATAAACACCACACCATCACACTCTTCAAAGACCGAACCATCATCAAACCCACAGTTCACCGCCGGCTTTTGAAGACCCCCTTCCCTCCAACTTAAGACACCTTCCCCTTTGGAACAGTTCTGATATTCGCCAATACCCATGCCACAGTTCACAACAGAATTGATAACATTGAAATGTAATAAAACCTCATCCAACAACAAAACCCCCTTCCTTTTGTGATTCGATACAGTATCAGAAAAAAACCTTCGAAGTTTCGAGAAGTTCAACCAAAACGAAAGCGCATGTTCTTTTCTATCGAGGGGTCTCGGTAAGGGCGGAAATACACCAGAACTTGAATCTTCAGCAAACATCTCACGCCACAACAACCCATCTACAAGACCATCAATGTGCCAAACCAAAAGCAGCAACAGATAGGAACCTTCATTATCTTGCTCAGGAAAAATCAAAACGTAAAGATCCATGAGAGAAATAAGTTTCAGACATATCTTCGAACAATTAAAGTGCAACAATTCGAACACTGAACCGCCTCGAAAAAGAACTGGACAATTGAATTTCCTGTGCCCCATACCACCACACTTGAAACAACGATAAGAATTCTTGCAATGCTTCGCGAAATGTCCAGCATCACCACAACGAAAACAATTACGAACACTGGATCTTCTTCCACTAAAAGAATTCATGCGAGAAGATCCTTTAGAGACAAAACCAGAATTTGGGATAGACTTCCGAACCATATCCGCATAAGAGCACAGGGATTCTCTACCCGAATTGAACAGAGAAGAAGAAAGATCGCCATATTGAGAGTGGGAAAATGAATCTTGATATGAGAACTCAGAGAAAGCCGTCGCCATTAATTTTCCTGTTTATTGAATGGTCTCCTCCATTACCGTATCTTCTTCTTGCTTGTGTAAACAGTTATTTCTTTCCCCTTTAATTCTCTGTTAATCTTCTAACTACCAATTTCCTCTTCTCCCTGAACTTCTGCACTGTCCTCTCTATTAACACTGAAGATTACACTGGTTACAAACCGAACTAATACACTGCCACAATCGGCTTATGTAATACAATATGGACGTTGTTTATGATTAGCCCATTCTTATTTTATTTCTGCTATATATACTTGCCATAGATTTTGCACATTTACTTATCAATTACAATTCTGTACACGTTTTCAGTTCAGAAATAGTAGAAGAGAAATTACAATTCTTTATCCACTTTTCTTACATGGTATCGGAGCCACAATCACCAAACGACATTTGCATTTACCTTTCTATGATCAAAGAGGGGGGTATGATTTTTAAGTCTCCTTTGTTTTTTACTTCATCATCGGAGATCATACCTCTCTGGTCTGTGTTGCACCTGTTCTCATCATAATTGGGCTGTGCCAAGTCGGAATCAAGATTCACAGTGGCTGCAGCAGTTTTCTGACCATCTGAGATTGCGCATCTCGTCATTTGGATTATCCGAGGTGTAGTTTTGGCGATTCTTGGATCTTAAAAAGAAAAAAGAACCACCACTACTTTCTTTTTCTCGCGTTTCTGAACAGACTGCCACCTTTTGAGTAGTGGCCTCGCCATATACACCCATTAATCAAAATTTGATCCATTTGTATTGAATCATGACTGGAGGAAGTGTCGACTAGTCAGTCTCCACCTCAAGAATTGCCAATGTCGAACCCACAACTTCCATTCAAACCCTCGTCAAACCCTAAAGTCAAGTCACAACCATTCCCCTTAACGAAGATAGCTTTCTATTATGGAAAATTCCAAGTTGAAACAACCTTGAAGGGATATGACCTTCAAGATTATATCAAAGGAACAAGAACCACACCTCCTGCAATGATTATCAATAAGGATGCCAAAATGGTTAGTAATGCAGCATACAACCATCATCAAAAACAAGATAACTTACTATGATCTTGGCTTTTATCTACGATTAGTGCAAATCTCTTGTCACAAGTTATATGATGCAACTCATCTCACGAAATTTGGTCTACTATTTAACAAATTTTCAATTCCCAATCATATGCTAGAGTTATGCACTATAAAAGGGAATTTCAGAATGAAAGAAAAGGGGAGTTATCTATGAGAAAGTACATCTCTAAAGTAAAAATCCTTGTTGACAAACTAAATGCAGTAGGGCGTCATATTTCAGATAGTGAGCAAGTTTTGACACTAACTAATGGCCTTGATGAATAATACGAATCTCTTGTCACTTTTATTGCTACTCAACCAACTCTACCATACATACAATCAATATATTCAGCGTTATTAGACCATGAAGGGAGGGTGGAACAAAGAAAGGCAATTCAGAACGAGTACAGCATAAATCTTATTCCAAATTCAAGAAACACAAATCAAACAAGAAACGTACCTAGCTATGGCAGAGGAAATACACAAGGAAAGAGAGGGATTCCAAATCCAGGAGGCAGAGGACATGACAGATTCAACAAGACAAACAGAGTAAAATGTCAAATAAATGAAAAACCTAGGCATACAGCAAATAAATGCTATTTCAGATTTAATTCTGATGTGAATAATGCTCAACAAAATCAATCTGGTCAAAGAGGACCAAAAATCAACATGGATCAAGCAAACAATCAAAGCAGATCAAATGCATATGGCTCTACAGCACAAACCTCAAGTAATGATGATTCAATTAAAGCTGATGACGTCAATACTAAAGATTGGTTCCCAGATTCAAGGGCAACCAACCACACCACAAACAATCTCCAAAACCTCAATCTTGGTAATAAAAATTACTCAAGCACGCAAGTTATTCACACTTGTAATGGTGAAACCATGAATACATCTCACACTAGGGTAGGTTTTGTTAAGGGAAAAGAAAGCTTTACCTCAACAATTTACTTAGAGTCCCTACTGTCAAGAAAAACCTAGTCAGTGTGTCCTAATTTGCTAATGATAATAAGGTGTATTTTGAGTTTAACCCAAAATATTTCCTAATTAGAGATATATTTAATAAGAACATATTATTATAGGGTAGTTTGGATAATGGACTTTACAAATTCAGCAACATGCAATCAAGATTGGAAAGTGATAAAGATACTAGGTGTTGTAATGCTAATATTCATTTCGGTTGTGAAAGTATTGAAATTGATTCTGATAACAATGAAAACAGTAATTGTATCAAAAGTGATCTTGACATTTCGCATTGTAAACTAGGGCATCCTATTTATGACATTGTATTGAAAATACTGAAAGATAATAATATTTCTTATAAACACTCACCTATGTCTAGCATTTGTCTACATTGCCAACTTGGCAAGAGCCATAAGCTGCCGTTTAGCATATCTGAAACTGTTTATTCTAAACCACTCGAGTTAGTTACAGTAGACCTATGGGGTCCTGCGCCATTAAGCTCCAGACAGGGTCACAGGTATTATCTGTCTATAGTCGATGCATATACAAGATATACATGGATTTTCTTTCTCAAAGCCAAATCAAAGACACATGATGTTATGTTATAGTTTATGAATTTCATAGAAAGACAAATAAACTGCAACATCAAAATTGTACAAACAGATGGGGGAAGTGAGTTCTTACCTCTCAAAAATTTATTCAACAAGAAAGGTATTATACATTGAACCACTTGCCCTTACACATCTGAGCAGAATGACATTGTAGAAATAAAACATAGGCATATTGTGGAAACATGATTAACCTTGTTATCTATGTCATCCTTACCTATGAAGTACTGGAATGAGGCATTTAACACAGCTGTATATCTGATAAATAAAATGCCTACAAAAACTTTGCAACACAAATGTCCCCATGAAGTTTTGTTTGGAAACAAACCAGACTATACTATTCTGAGAACATTTGGGTGCTTGTGTTTTCCATGCCTCAGACCATACAACAATCAAAAACTTTCCTTAAGATATAGCCCATGTACATTTTTAGGTTATGCTAACAACCAAAAAGGATATAAGTGCATGGATAATAAATTTAAGGTAAGCATTTCTATACGTGTTGTCTTTAATGAGTGTGTTTTCCCTTATGCAGATAAGGAAAACAAACACAACAAAAGACATGATCAGACCAAAACAATAATGCAGACCTTACCACCTTTGTCAGAATGGACTGTGCAGACTAATGGAGATGAATCATTACATTAGACACCTGCAACTCCAACTGTATCCAGCACTAGATCTGGATACAGCTCAAGTGAGCACATGAGTGATGATGATCAACCTCAGAATAATGACAAGAATGACAGCGATAACAATGATCATGGCAATGATAACATCACATCTGATACAAAAAATGAAGAAACTAAAATGCCAGAGCCCCAAATTGGACATTACATGACTACAAGAGCCAAGAGTGGTACTTTCAAGCCTAAAATCTATAATGCAGCTGCTATCTACACAGATCCCACAATTGAGCCAGTAACATACGTACAAGCAGTCAAACATAAGCAATGGTGCAAAGCAATGATTGAAGAGTATGAGGCATTGATTAAAAACAAGACATGGAGTTTACTTACTACAACAAAGAACAAAAACATTATGGGATGCAAGTGGACCTACAAACTGAAAAAGGATGCAAATGGAAACATATCTAAATACAAAGCCAAATTAGTTGCAAGGGGTTTCACATAGCAGTACGACTTTGACATCAATGAGACATTCTCCCTAGTGGTTAAGACGACAACAATTAGAATTATTTCAACCATAACTTTGCATAAGGGTTGGAATATAAGATAGATGGACGTGTGCAATGCATTTTTAAATGGAGATTTACATGAGGATGTATACATGCAACAGCCTAATGGCTATGTGAGCAAAGGCAAAGAAGACTATGTGTGCAAGTTACACAAGGCTATATACATTCTAAAACAAGCTTCTAGAGCTTGGAATGTCAAACTGAAAGAAACACTGGCATTTCTTGGATATAAAGAAACAAAATCAGATAATTCTTTGTATACCAAAATTACCAATCAGTGTACTGTGTATATACTTGTGTATGTAGATGATATCCTAATAACAGGAAATGAACAGCTGAAATTAATAAAGTGATGACTCATTTTGATCAAACTTTTGCTATCAAAGACATGGGTGAAGTCAACTATTTTTTGGGCATACAAGTTCAAAGAAAATTAAACTCAGAAACATTCCTTTCACAGAAGAAATACATATCAGACATAATTGTTAGAGCAAACATGGACAAAGCTAAGCCTCTTACTACATCAATGGCCAGTAATTTATGATTACCCAGACACAAAGGTGATGCTATAGAAAATTGCAAACAGTATCATAGTATTGTTGGAGCTTTACAATACAAAACCATCACTAAACTAGACATTTGTTTTAGTGTAAATAAGGTTTGTCAATTCATGGAAAATCCTTTAAGTGATCACTGGAGTGCAGTTATAAGGATTCTACGCTACTTACAAGGCACATAAGAGTATGGACTAACTATTAAAGCAAGTAAAGACATCAATCTAAATGCTTACAGTGATGCTGATTGGGCAAATGACCCAGAAGATCAAAGATCAACTTCTGGCTACCGGATATTCATGGGATTGAATCCCATCTCTTGGTGCACAAAGAAACAACCTACCATATCCAGGTCGAGCACGAAAGCTGAGTACAGAGCCATAGCTTTGGCTACGGCAGAATTAATTTGGGTAGAAGCCCTAATTAAGGAATTAGGGTTTCCCTTCTCGAGGAAGCCTACTCTCTGGTGTGATAATAGAAGCACGGTTTCTCTCTCCATGAACCTAGTACAACATTCGAAGACAAAGCATATTGAAATCGACCTTCACTTCGTCAGAGAACGAACTGATTCAGGGAAACTAATGATTAATCACATACCAGCCTTCTATCAGAAGGTCGACATACTAATGACGGCTTTATCCAGAAGTAATTTCAAGAGATTTATAGAAGAGCTTGGTGTTTTTTGTGGCGGCACAAAACAAAGGAGAAATGAAAACCCTAGTTCAATTTGAGGCGGGGTATTAACACTGAAGATTACGTTGGTTACAAACCGAACTAATACACTGCCACAATGGGCTTATGTAATACAATATGTGCCTTGTTTATTATTATTCCATTCTTATTTTATTTCTGCTATATATACTTGCGATAGAGTTTGTACATTTACTTATCAAGTACAATTCTATACACATTTTCAGCTTAGAAATAATAGAAGAGAAATTACAATTCTTTATCCAATTTTCTTACACTCTCCCTTCTCTGATTTAAACCAACCTTTCCTCCTTTTCAATTTCACTACTCTTTCACTCTTTTCCCTAAACACATCAAGAAAAGAATTGGCCATGGTGACATATGAATTTGGAGCCTTACAAAAATTTATGACCACTAGGATGACGACGATACCAAAATCCAATGTAGAGATGGGGATATTGCTTGATTGAAGAGATCGTCATCTTAAATTGATAAGAGGTGGTCTAGAATAAAGAAGTATTCTACAGGAGAAGTCGTCGGTTGTCAAAGGTTGAGTAATTAGCGATAATAGGGCTAGAAGCACAATGTTGTTGTAATTTAGGAAACAATAAATAATTTATATTTTACTAAAATATCTGTCACCTTGTGTTGCACCTACCAAGCAGGCCAAAAATACCCAATCTACGCTTAACCTATCCTCCTGAGATCGAAATATGTTCATAATTTCTTGTTTGATATAGTCATATGACGTGGGGATGTCATAACTACAACACGTGAGGTCAGAGAAGAACCATAATATTTTCCTAGTGTATAAATAGCATTGCATGACATACTGAACAAAACTAACCAGGGACCATAATTTGACAATGCTTACTAAAGCAGCTTTACATGGCACATACTGAGGACAACCTTGGAAATACCACAAAAGTCAAAAGCACTTCAAAAGGCTACGTACAAAAGAAAAACCAACGGGTATATGCTTCAATGAAGAAACAAACTTACGAATAAAACGTTAAAGATATTAATCTCCTCTTTCCTCTCACCAGTAACCCAAGCTTGCTTGCAATGAAAACTACTCAAGCTGCCATCAAATAAGATCATAATTGCCCCATATGTTTCTCAAGCATGCTCCAGACCAACCCTTAGAAAGCGGCAGGGTACTACAACACCATTCAACACCATGGTATAATCAAATGTCAAACAACCATCCATATTCCTCTTCAAAGCATCCTAAAGGCCTCTGCAGAGTGGACCTATAGTTCACTTTTTGGAACTCCTAACTTCACAAGCCAAATGGGGCGCACAAGCATGAACTTCTCACCAGTGTTTTTATGTTTCCCGCCCCAATTTCCTTAATGAACTTCCACAAATAAACATATCGTCAATCAAAGCACAATAGATACGAATTGAAGATGAATGAAAGGTGAAAAAATAAGAATGCGGAGATCAAGGCAGAAGATTGAAGGCAAAAAGGAGATTTCAGAAGGATTTTCATCTATTTGTAAGTAATATTGAAAATGGTAAACGTGGGGGAATTTTTTTAAAAGAAAGATATATAGTGAACTACCATGTGGACTTATAAGTAGCAACGATCTGAACCATAGCAACATTCTCTATATCTTTGGTTTTTAATATGCTCTTCATTTCTTATGCAATCACCACTATAGTTGGCACCCAACCACTTAGTCACTTCTTTACTTGAGTTAGAAACCATTCGGGCTTGTTGATTCCAAATCATTTCTAGTTGAGTCTTTGTGAAATCAAAATTTTCACCAATATTTTAGGTACTAGAAAGAGGGCATGAATCTCAGACTTTGTGTCCTAGTCTCGCACAATCCTCAAAGTTCTCCTTCTCTACAATGACCTTCCAAGCCTCTACCCTTCGAGTAGAAGAAGCAACTGTAGACAAAACCCCTGTAGGCCTCTTTCAAATCTTATTACTATCCCTCTATAAATTATGGAGGAACCAATAGAATGAAGGACTATAGGATTCAACAATCCAGGGTGTTGTGCCCTAGGTAATCCACTACCCATCCTCTGCATCTCACTGTCACCTCTTACTCATTGTGTCTCTTATACAGCAAATAAGCGAATATGGCACTCTCCATAGTTCAAACGGTGAGGTTGGACAACAACAATAACACCACCACCACCCTGCCCAAGAATTGGTTAATAGAATGACTCAATTGTAATTGGTGTTGCACAAGATCAAAATCATGGAGTACCATTAATTAAGCATCATTCTCCTTTAACAAAAGGCCGCAATAGAGATGAACCCACACCATTTTTGGTTATTCAAGTAGTGATTTAGATTGTGAAAAAAATCCATTAAGCTTGACTTGGGAGTCACTAATGCCACACCTAAAGGGGTATAAAACCATCTTCTACTGTGATTATGTTGTCAAAGACATGCGTGATTTTGACTAAAACATTAGATGATCCAATGGCGGTATTGCATAATGGTTATTCCGTTCTGAGCCCAACAACAAGCAAAAGTGATCGAAATGCACATGGATTTGAGAATCGAATCACCATCTCCTTGTTGAAAAGTAAACTTGGTTTTAAATGGAAACAAATAAATTGGGTTCTATAAGTAAATGCCAATTATGTAATAAATTCTATCCTGTTTTAGGAAAGGCCAAAATCAAATAAATGATAATAAATTTTGGTCTATCAAAATAAGCAATAGATCTAATTATCTAGAGAGAGAAGAGTGTAGAATGCTGTCATGTTATATATAGATACTCTCTTATATGTTGTACCAATCAATCAATGATCAATCAAGAAAAAAGAATCAAGCAATAAAAATATTTTTTCTCCTCCCTTAAAATATTCTACTTTCTTCTAATTTGTTTCTCTTCCTCCACATAAATTTTCTTAACAAAGTGGTATCAGAGAAACACAAATTTTCAACAAAGTGATATCAGAGCCTGGTTGAAATTATGGCATTTCTATTTTTTTCGATGTTTGTTCTCACAAAAGAGAATTTTGAAGAATGGAGCAGTAGGAAAAAAGAGGAGCTAATCTCCAAAGGTTTATGGGAGATTGTTGAAAATGGCTATGAATGGCGTAAAGACATGGAGAGTATGTCGCAAATGGACAAGAAAGCCTTTGCGAAATTAAAACGGAATGATTATCGTGCTCTTTCTGTGATTGCTGAGAACGTCGATGAGAAAGCTTCGGATCTCATTTTTAGAGGAAGGTGCACAAAAGATTCATGGAATCTCTTGAAAAAGGTGTACGGAAAAGATGATGCAAAGATAATGAATGAAGATAAGTTGATTGATGGGAAAGATGAAAAGAAGGATAGCAAAAGTGTGAACGAGAAGGAGCAAGAGAAGAAGAAAGAAGAGACTATGCCAGAGCCTATGGAAGAAGAGATGATGGATGAGACAGAGAAGAAGAGGAAAAAGGAGGTGCAGAAGCAAAAGGAAGCTAGGAATGCTGCTTATAAAAGGAAGGATACTGAAGTTGAGCTTGATGCACATAATGGCATGAATGTTTATAGGGCGGTTGAATCAAATGAAGTAGGGAAAGAAAATATAGCTAAAGTTGAAGAAAGTTTAGTGCCCATAGTCGAACAAGAGAAGAATGAGTCTGATTTATTGAAGTGAGTTCGGTCATCGAGGCGGAAGAGGAGAATAAAAGTGCTAGTAACATTAATGCTACTGAAAAAGAGAGAGATTTGAAATCTATTGAAGTTGAGTTTTGCGCTAATGATGTTGAAGAAGGAGTTAAATGAGGTAGACGATGAACAAAAAACTCAAGTTGAAGATGTAAGTGAAGCGGTGCCTAATACAAAGAATGCTGATAATGAGAAGCTTGATGATGTTACTGAATCTAAAATTATTGATGAGAGAGAGGATGCTATCCTGGAAAAAGAGTCTAAAGTCGCGCTTGAAGCTGTTGGTGAGAAAAAGGCTAGCGTTGTTGTTTGTTCGGTGTTAGTTAACACAAACAAAGAAATTGAATTGATCAAATACTGTAAAATTAGTGAATTTTTTAAAGAATTTAAAGATGCCATATATGACTCATTCAAAGTTTATGACACCGGAACAAGAAGTAAGCTAGAACACGTACTTTTTGGAACGTCTTGTGCAAATGAAGGAGGACAAAACGAAAGGAGCACCGTTGAAGAAATTGCATCGAAGATCTTCATATTGGGGAAAAGGAAGAAACGAAAAAAGAAAATTTGGATAATTTCTTCATTTCTGCCAAAACACGTGAGATACAAAGAAATCTGCTTGGAGTAATAAAACCAAGTTTAAGGGGGGATGTTGAAAAGTAAACTTGGTTTTAAATGGAAACAAATAAATTGGGTTCTATAAGTAAATGCCAATCATGTAATAAATTCTATCCTGTTTTAGGAAAGGCCAAAATCAAATAAATGATAATAAATTTTGGTCTATCAAAATAAGCAATAGATCTAATTATCTAGAGAGAGAAGAGTGTAGAACACTGTCATGTTATATATAGATACTCTCTCATATGTTGTACCAATCAATCAATGATCAATCAAGAAAAAAGAATCAAGCAATAAAAATATTTTTTCTACTCCCTTAAAATATTCTACTTTCTTCTAATTTGTTTCTCTTCCTCCACATAAATTTTCTTAACAAAGTGGTATCAGAGCAATACAAATTTTTAACACTCCTGCTACACACATGCTTAGCTAGCAGTTGAGACTTCAGTGATGATTTCCTTTCCTGGACCGAAGAAGAGGCCGATATCAAATGGAGGAACAAAGTTGGAAACATCAACCAAGACTGCCAAAAATACAGGCATCAAATTGCAATGGCGACCCAATTTGAGCTTAGGATAGCTTCATTACTAATTTAATATGTTGTAAAAATAAATAAAAACATATTTGAATGTATAAATCCTTATGCAACTCTCTTTTATAAGCTCAATGGACATGTGCATATCATACAGCCTGGCCCTAACATAAGTGTTTGAGTTTGATAAGCAAAATGAATCAGAAAGCAGTAGGAAATGTCATTTGAGGCACATGTAGAACGCTCTCCTTAAGGGATTATTAGCCCCCACAAATTTGCAAAGAACACGGCAGTGAACTTCCTCTAGTATATAACAAACAGTAAATTTACAAAAATAAAGAACGAAGCGAAGAAGAGGAATTTAGAGAAGATTATATTGTCAGCAGAAAGGAGGAGTATATATAAAGAGTGAACAGACATGACCGTTGGAGGCAAATGCATGCGAGCAGACGCGACCGTTTATTTAAAAAATATGACTGTTTGGAACAGTCGAACCCGCGCCATACGATCACGCATGCATCCAAAGTGCCCAAGTGCCCATCTTTGACCTATAATAATATTCTATAGACCCAAACCCTTTTAGGCCAAGCCATTGTGTCCATCTCCAAGTTTAAGTTATTTTGATTCACAATATCCTATTCAAAATATTCCTATATATGAACAGATAGTTCATAATATTTGTCGATGTGGAATAATTACTGTTGCAATCTCCCAATAATCCCCCACAAGATTGTAATATTATTTATTTATGCATATGAGAAAGTGTCTTTTGGTTTAAACTTTTCTCCTTAATCCATTTATGTAAATTTCAATAGAATATTTGGTAGTGAATACTTAAACCAAAATCTTATATGATATAGTGAAATATATGAACACATAAATATGATTATGCTTCTATAAATTGTCATAACCATAGATTGGTTATTAATTTCCTCCTGGTTTTCATGAACATGCATAAATTTATATCCAAACTTAATTGAAACATTGTTTGTTATGTTCATATAGCTAGGTGTCCATTCTTTTCATCCTTGTTACTATGGACAAATGATCACCACAAACGTAACAATACAAACTTGAGTCTCTCATGTTTTTTAATCACTTAACTGCAACTTATTATTGCCCATTAAAATTTAGGCTAAGGAGCATAAGGTCGGGTTTCTATTGCAGGTGATCAAAAAGGTTTTAGACCTATTTTACAACTAGTTGTTTTAACAATTTCTCTTGGTAATCCCTTGGTAAATGGGTCTGCCAAATTTTTCTTCGATCTTACATATGTAATTGTGATGATATCATCCACAATTAGTTCCCTTGACATATGAATGTCTCAAGCTTGTATGTCTAGACTTTGTGGTATAAATCTTATCATAGGCTCAAGACATTGTAGCTTCACTACCACAGTAAATAGAAATGGCCGATGATGATTGTAGCCACAACTCTATCTCTATTAACAAATTTCTCAACCATTCTTCTTCCTTTGCGAATGCATCCACAGAACTAAATTTCGCTTCCATTGTAGAACGTGTGATAATTGTTTATTTCTTTGAGGCCCATGGTATGGCAGCCCCTCCAAAAGTAAAAATCCACCCCAGTAGTTCCTCTATTTTCGTTTTTAGGAGCCGAACCACTTGAATCTAAGTATCCTTCTAGAACTGCTGGGAAATTTCCATAATGTAGTCCTAATTTACTTATTCTTTTAAGATAACCTAAGACTCAACCAATTGCCCTCAAGTGTGTAAATTTAGGAATATTTGTTTACCTAGACAGTTTGCACACTACATAAGAAATATCAAGACAAGTGCAATTCATGGCATACATAAGATTGCAAATATTTACACTTACTGTTGACGCCTAAATTTGGCGTCAACACCAGAGAGTTCGAAAATTTTGAAACTTTTTATTCCAGAGCGGAGAAATATAAGAAATATGGTAATAATGTGCGGGGAAGTAAAGGACACAGTTATTTATAGTGGTTCGGGCCGTCGGGGCCTACGTCCACTTCGAAGGCAGTACTTATTTTATTCCATTGCAACAAAGTACAACAAGACTATTACAAAAAGCTACAATGATTAACAAGATTCTCTTAGTCCTTATTATCAATCTTCCTTGCTAAGCGAGAGTAGTCGAGGTGTTGTCGATGTTGTAGCATAGCCGAGTCGACGCTGAGTGAGGCGGAGCTTAGGCCGAGTGAGGCGAGGCCGAGTGAGGAGGAGTCGAGGCCGTGGTCCGCGGGATCGAGGCCGAGTGAGTCGAGACCAAGTGAGGCGGATTCGAGGCCGAGTGAGTCGAGGCTGAGGCGGAGTCGAGGCCAAGGAAGAGTCTAGGCCGAGGCGGAGTCAAGGCCAAGGCGGTGTCGAGGCCGAGGTCCGTGGGAGGCGAAGTTGAGGAGTCGAGGCCTTCTTCTTCATTGAGTGGGAGAGGTGTTGACTTGGTCAACTATGTCCGAGAGGTCCGGAAATATCCAAAGGTGGTGAAATGGTTAAAAGCATGGTTAAACACTAATGAGTATGCTCATGGGTCTAAGCACGTTCATCTCAAAGCCATATGATGTCATCCCTAAGACATATGATGTCATCTTGAAGGCCATATGATGTCACCTCTAAGACATGATGTCATCATTCTCATATATGATGTCATAATTATCATATATTTAATATACTAGGAAAAAGACACTTTTGCCCTTCTTCCTCAAAGTGGAGATGCTATTAGAAGAGCTCTCAAGAGGTCTCAAGCTCACCCAATCCCCCCTTGGAATGAATGAGGTAGGGGTATTTATAGGAAGAGGTTAGGTGAGTGTGGGTGGAAGTAGGTAGAAAGTAAAAAAGGATAAAAAGGAGTGGGAAAAGGGATAAAAAGGTGTAGGGTTTGTGCCATGGAGTGATCAACCAAAAATAGGTGATCAGCGTGTGCTGATCAGCTGTTTTTAGGTGATCAACATAGCCGGGAGCTTGCCGCCACAGGATTTGTTTATGTCGCACCCCAAGGTATATCCCTCCAGAAAATCACGAACACCGACAGCATTGAAGCCTAGGAACTCACACCCCTCCCTCGGGTTCACACTTCGAACCCTTGGGATTCGAACCTCGAACCCCGCATGGGTTTGAACTTCGAACTTAAGGGGTTCGAACTTCGAACCCCGTGTGGGTTCCAACCTCAAACCCCACGTGGGTTCGAACCTCGAACCTGTGGGGTTCGAACTTCAAACCCCGCATGGGTTCGAACATCGAACCCCATGGGGTTCGAACTTCGAACCCCGCGTGGGTTCAAACTTCGAACCCCGTGGGGTTCGAATTTCGTACCCCGAGGAAGTTCGAACTTCGAACCCCAAGTGGTATGAGGAGTGTACAATAATGACGATGATGAGCATTGAGGCTAATGCCTTTGCCCTTACGGGGTTCGAGGTGATGGATTGGCGATGTTTTGGAGGAGTGTTGAGGTCCTTGTTGGTGCGATCCCTTCTCGATCTGTTTCCTTTGCTTTGTTGTGACATTCTCGTATTCAACCATAAGTGATACGTTGGGTCGAGCTCGTCTTGCATACTTTTGGGAACCGGACCAAAAAGCTGGTTAACATTTCCCCCCTTAAAGTATGTCTTGTGTGAACGAGACATGCTTTGAAGTAAGATAAGTATGGCAATGGACGAGATCTTTATTGCATGCTTAGTGACTGGTCGTGACCTTTTCCTTGAATCGTGAGTCGGGAGTGCGCTGCTTCAAAGCGTTTGAGGCGCATCATTGAAATCTATCGGTATGCATTTAGGACTCCGGCGTTGCTAAGAGCTTTAACTCGCTTGAGTCCTGCCGCTTAGGCGTCAACCTGCCCAAAGTGCCTAATTGTTGCAGGTTGGAGAGTCTGATTGCAAGTTGCCGACTCCCGACCGCATCAGAGTGCAAATGGTTCTTTGTCGGGTTTGAATTGTGCATGCATTCACACATTTGCACGTGGTCTCGGACAATGCGACCTGAGTTGGAATAGGCCATCATGAAAGTGGATTGCATGCCATGGGTTTGTAATCGCGCAATTTAGCTTCTCAAAATGTTTTCGGGTCAGGAGCCGACCGTTTGGTGTGTACACTTGAACCCTTACGGCTCGTGAGCATGCATTTGGTTAACAAATCAAGTCGGTCTGTTCGGTTGGGATTTCAAAAGGGTATATGCGTGTTCACTGCCATGGCTTAGATACGCGATCGCCCTAAGTGGTTATTGGAATGTTGTTAGGATGGAGCTTGATTGTTGCTGTGCATTTAAAGCGCTTAAGGTTCTGTAGCGGTAAAGTTGTGAAAAGTTGTAGCAGGGATGAAGCGAGGAAATAGCGGGGATATAGCAGAGGTGGAAAAATGTTAATTAGAAGTAAAAATATATAACTAAGATTATTTAATTATCATCCTCGCATCATTTGTCTAGATGAATTGAATATTAATTAATATTATATAACAAAATTAAAGAATATCATGGTTATGCAAACAAGATTCGAGGATTACTACAGATTTCTATCATATATAATGCACTTATGATTTAAAATTAGCTCTTTGCATTAAATTTTTTGATTTATTTTAGAAAAGAACTGGTAAAATAATTCTTTGTATATTAATATTGCTAAAGCGAGTGCTAAGTAGCGTTGATTTAGCGAGTGCAGCGGAAAATAGCGGGGTTTTAAGCGGAGCTACTGTTCATCAGCGCTAAATTGAAATAACTAGCGGCCGGAGAGCGCTATGGGCTATAGCGAGGATATTGCGGGGCTTTAGAAGAGCTTTAACTGCATAGGATTGTTGACGTATTCGTTGAATCATTCGGATTTGTGAGCCCAAAGTCCTTCAACGAACCAAGCCGGTTCCAATGATCAACATTTCGGCCACTCGTGTATGCGAATGTTGTTGTTAGGACAATGCTTGGCATATGTCGTGGTGTGTATTTGTGTATATTTTTCCTTTGAGGCTAGGTCAGACCCAAATGCTAAGTGCGTGCACTTTAAAGATTGGGCACTTAGTGAGTACACGAGTGGTCATTGAGTCGCGATTGATTTGGTAGTTGTGGCTTTGAAGATAACTGGATGTAACCTTCGTTTGGAGCATGTTGATCTCTTAATTATAGTTGCTTCCTTTCTTCTCATCCCCGGATGGAAACTTATCTTGAGGCGGGGAGGATACAAAATACTGCTTTTGCACTTTAGGTATTTGAGTTGTCCTTAGGTTTCCATAGAAGGGACGAGATATATGGACAACCGGAGGATTCCCGATATTGTCACTCAAGGGCATGGAGTGGTAGATTCTGGGAAGCGAAAGTAGGGATTTGAAAACAAGTTTTTGGGGATACAGGATTGGACTTCGTATCCCGAACACTTATTAACCCTCTCAGGCTCTTCAGGAGTTTGATGCTTCGCACTCCAATGGCTTTGTTGAGCCATGGCTTCGATCTTGAGTTAGTGAACTTGAACCCTCGCATGACGCCAGATGAGTGGGCAATGATTAGTGAGTGGTCTTGCGACGTGTTTCTCAAGGAATGGACTTACTTAGATTGACGGCTCGAATGCACACGCAGGACATGGACCTATAGTTAAGATGTTAGTCTTGGGATCCAATCAATAACCCAACCATAACGCAGTTTCATCTCGACTCAGGCAACGCGCTGGCGGTCGTTGATGGCTACGGTGTTAGCTGTTGAGGCTGAAGGTTGTCGTCATATTCTGGAGTGTCCGCTTTTGTGGAGGCCGGGCACCGATGGAAAGCCGATAAACCTCGAGGGCCTGGGTTCTGTCTTTGTAATGCCTTCGTTGCAAGGTGAAGGTGCTCTTAAAACGGTTGCTCCAAGGGATGCTATGAAGACAACGCCAGTGCCTACACTGAAGGGGATCTGATCGGGTCCTATTATCGCCAAGCTGATGCGATAATTGATAGAGGGCTGCCCCCAAGCCCGGGTATCTGCTAGATTCTGCTCGATGCCAGGGGTGAGCTAGCAAGTTCAGATCGTTGCTCAATGTTTCATGTCTGGTTTGTAATTGAAGTTGAACTTAACACAACTGGTTGGCGAATGATTCTGGAGATGTTCTTATTCGGACTGGCTACTCGGATATGCACATAAGATGTAAACATGTGGTTGAGTCGTTAGTTCCAACCCAATTATGTTGTAACCATTTTCTGACCCGAGAATGGTGTTGATGGTTACCGGTAATCACCGCCGTAGTTATTAAAGCGGGGTGCTGTCACCACGTTCCGAGGCGCTTGCATGTAGGAAGTTGTTGCATTGAGGGGTGTGAGTCAGCTTCACGTTCCGTTTAAATATGAGCTTGCTCGAAAGGTGTTGAGACTTTGGGAACCCAATGAACCGGCCATGGAAACTCAAGAACTTGCATCGAGATAAGAATTTTTTATTTAGCATACTGAGAACTTGTCTAAATTCCCCAGTTCCTCGGGGGACTAGTAGTCGTGTTTCTCCCTTTGTCCTTTGGTTCGGGCTTCTACGCCCGACCTGCCTAGTATTGGCGTGAGGTTAGAAGTTTCCGAGACGCGAGCTTTTGGGTCTCGATCATCCTTGTGACGAGGTGTACGTTGCTCTTTAGAATGGTTTCTCTGAAGGTTGTGACGACGGAAATGCCAGCACGGAAGCTGGTGGGGATCCACCTTTGGTCCTACGATGAGTAAGCTGGTGCTAGGATAGGTGAGGGACTTCCCCCGAGCTCGAGTACTTGCTAACTGAAGAGAATGCTAGCAATGAACTTTCATAAGTCAAATAGTTGCCTTCTTCATAGGGCGGCCCCTTGGAGCGGAGGAGACCCCAGGCTTTGCCCACATGCTTCCTCAAGCGTCCGAGTTTCGGTTGGAGTTATAGTGAAAACAATCTGGAGAAGTAGGAGAACCCATGGCTTCGGGATCCCACATTTATATGAGTCTCTTCGGAGAAGGAGAAGTTATGGTTGGCTGAAGTGCTCAAGCGACGGGTGCAGCTGATGTAAGCGTGCAAACAATGCAAGCTATGGTGGAAGATCTAGAAGCCGGATGGCGTCAAAGTCTGAGGAGCCCGAGGGGAAGAGGGACAAGATGAGGCCTCCATACAAGATGTATGGGCAAAGGCTAGACAGGATGCCAAAGAGAAATCTGCCACTATGCTGTCGGAGAAGTGGGACGATATTGAGGCGGAGAAGGAGAGGGCTTCTTAGTAGGCTAGGGAAAAGGAAAGTTGTTGATGATGCCGAGAAGAGAACGGAGCAGGGCGCAAAGAAGGCTTGGAAAAACCTCAGACTGCCTTGGTCCTTGCTACTTACACCGTCTCTAAGGCGTTTCCGTGCATTTCCCTCGAGGGTTTAATCACAAGCGGTGAGGATGATGGCGGGAGGCACGCATCATTGTCTTGGGAATATGTTACCCCTTCGAGGAGTAGAGGACAAGGATCGGTTCTGGAAGGTGGGGACCCATCACTGGTGGTGACCTACTGAGTGTCGAACCTGTATAGAAAAAAGAAAAGAAAAGAGAAGGGCGAGTATCATCAGTAATTGTTAAAGGAATTATAAATACTTTGGGTTAGGTAGACCTATCATATATGCGAGTGTGTCCTCACTTTCGGTTCTTAAAGACATTATGTGGTATTCATGTACACCCTGCCATCAGAGAGAAAGATGTTCGACCTGTAGTCTGTTAAATGTGTGTGTGTAAAAAGGAAATATGAATTAGTACAGATCGCAGTTTATGTCTAGTGTTCAGATGTTCTTTTTATGTTTTCCAGCGTCTTGTACCTACAAAAGCACATTTATCGTTACACTTGTCATAAAAGCGATTGGGTACCACACTATGGGTCAATTATTCCAGAAGGGTGTAATAGAGCGTTGGTTTCAGTAAGTTTCTCTCAGCTCAGAAAATCCATAGTTTGCAAAATCAGGCTGTGCGCCTGCTGTTTTGGGTTGCCGGGGGTTAATCCCAAGTATAGAGAAGGTGTAGGGCGTCGCGTTATGCGGTCCTCCAGGTGAGTGGCTTTCCCGTCGTTCATCAAGTTGCGGCGAGCCGTCGGTGTCATTTATTCGCCGATGAGGCAAGCCCGGATCATCAGCTCGTAAGGTCCGATCGTGGCCATGGGCTACCCTAAGCCTTGAGAGCATAGGAGGAAGAAACGATTTAAGGTCCGTCTTGGTGCTGCGCCAAGAATCGATCGTTACCCGAAATCGTCGAAGAGAGACTTGCATCACTTGTAATCGACCTCTGGGTGGCGGTGCCAAGGCGCCTGGACTTGGACGCGGAATGATTTATCCTTGGTCTCGGCACGGGGCCGAGGTTCGAGTTAGTGGTTGTTTACACTCGGTCACGCCGCGGGCCGGCGATTCGAGTAGCGTTGTCGGATCCCGTGCTCGGGGTGTCGGACATAGCCAAGTGTTTTAGCCTCGATGTTGGCTCAAGGTTCGGATGGCGGCGTCGGCTTCTGTGCTCGGGTTGCCGATACGGCGTTCGCATGTTTATACGCAAGCTGGTTGTCAGGATTAATCAAACACGTCATGCACGGAGTAAACATGGAAGGGTGATAGGGAACTGAACATCATTGATGCGGATAATTCTGGTAGTAGTGGCATTTGCAATGCCTCGAATTGCAAGAAAACAAAACATCGTAGGAAGGCATGAACAGTTGTACACTAAGTTATGTATAGTAGAGGCGAAGATGTTCATTATTCCATGCCCCTGGGAGTTAGGCTCTTCCCATGGTGGAGAGTTTGAAAGTTTCATCGCTAAGCTTCTGTTGTATGAGTATGGGCCTTCCAAACGAGGAGTGAGGCCAGCAGGTGGAGGAAATACCCGTTTGAAGATGAGGCCACCGATGTCCACTTGAGCAGGCCTTTGGTTTAGCTTCCAGTCGTGCCCCGAAGTTGTCGGATACCGAGGGAGGCACAGGTAGGGAGGAGTTGCTAATTGGCATGTCTGATGACCACCTAGAGTCAACTGCGTTCTTGAATTTGTAGTCCTGACGAGCGGGGGGGATGTTCTTGAGGGATTAGTCGTCGGAGTTGAGGTCATGTTTAGTGGGAATCATTGATGAGCATTGAGTAGCTCGGAGATCCCATGTAGTGTGAATCCCCGGTGAGCATCGAGTGGCCCGCGGACCCCACATAATTGGAATCCTCGATGAGCATCGAATGGCTCGGAGATTCCGTGCAGTGGGAATCTTTGATGAGCGTTGAGTGGCTCGGAGTTCCCCTATGGATAAGTTCCTCGATGTCGTTCTGCAAGTGGTGAAATATGTTCGTGTTGCGTCCGTGGATGTTGTAGAACCGACAATATCCTGTAGAGTCCCTTGGTGTACTTGTCGGACGTTCCGTCCTTGGCCTTTTGCATAGTTGAGAATTGCAGGTCGCGAGGTAGATTCTCTCAGGAATGCTGCCGAGAGCGGAATAGCTGCAGAAAGATGGGAGTCGAAGATGATTCCATCCATTGGTGTGACTACCTTTGACGTTGCCGGCGTGAGCAAGATTGCGCAGAGCGAAAAAATTAGAGTTGTTGGAGCTCTGAGTGTCATCACGAGGCAGGATGCTGAGGGTAGGAGCATGATTCCTTTTGGCTAGATTTCGGCATAGGAAGTAGCCGGCATTCATGTAGAAGATCTCCTGAATCTTTAATTGCTTCTGATCGGTCCATGCTCTAAGTTCGGAATCAGGTAGTATGCCATTTGTGAGCTGGATGAGTGTGATTCGAGGACTAGGTTTCTCGACTTCAGCCAAGGCGGTGTGGGATCTTGCGAGATAGCATTTGAGAGTTTTCATCGGTTCCTTGGTGAATGTTCGAGACTAAGAGGTTGTTTTTGGGCGTCGTGATGTGCAGCCTGGATTGCACGACCAATCTTTAGGCGAGTTAGTCGAGAGTTGGGATAGTTCAAGGTGGAAGTCAAGAAAACCTGGATAGAGCCGTCTTGGATAAGGGCGGGGAAGCACTCACACTTTATGGTGTGGGCGATGTGTAATGAACCCATGTGCCATTTGTGGCGGCTAATGAAGATACCGGAATCATGGCTTCTTTAAGTATGGGACAAGTGTCGATATGTCGAAGCGCTTGCACCATTCGGTATTAAGGGTGGCCGACGTAAAAGGGTTATGCCCTGTACTAGTTTTGCAGACGTTGCGGGCATGCCCCCACGATTCCCTTATGATTCCGCAGATCATGTCAGCGATAATTGGAGGTTGGGCACCTGCGGCATATAGAGGTCATGATCCAATTGAGGAGTTTGGAGCTTAGCGTGCCCTCTTGACGAAAGGTCTTTGGTAATCTGTGAGTCTCCAACTTCGATTGCATGATTCTGTGGAAGTCGGTTGAAGTGAACTTGGGCCCAGTCAAATGCTAGAATCGTGGGCGACAAGTTCGGACTCATAGCAGTTTGAGTCTGCCTAGCGGAGACTCGAGCGTCAAAGTCGGGGATGGTCGGGATGATCTGTTCCATTTCTGATGGTGATTCTGACATTGTCGAGGTTAGAGGTTAGTCGCGCTGTCATAGGATGCCACATGTGGCATGTTGAAGTGTCAGAGCCATTCAGCTTCATGAACGATCCCAGCGAATGGACAATGCCTTGAATGTACCAATGGATGACATCCACGATCTCTAACCCATTTCTGAAAGCAAGTAGTTGATTTTGATTGTCCAAAGTGGCACCGGTGCCCCCTAGTGCTTAAGTCCGAATCGGTTGATTGGGAAGAAAGTCCGGTTGGATTCCAACTTGAGGGGCCACATAGGGCGTAATTCTGACTTGCGAAACCATAAGAGCAGTACCATCCAAAGCTACGCACGTTGGTGCTTGAGCAACATTTCCAACTGCGAATCCCGCAACCTGTCCAACCAAAGTGTCACGGGCTGGAGTGACATCGGGATTAGGGGTGCTCCCGAGTTTAGCGAGACCTACACCGTTTCAAGGAGCGGCGTTGGCCAGCCGGTTAGTTTTTGGGGTTGCCCCCAAGTCCTGAGTTGCGGGTGGACGAACATTGGTACTCGTCCCAACAGTGTATGCCAGGCCAGTCGGCGTTGAGGTAATTCTTATTAATTCTATCGATGCCTTCCCAGGTGACGTAGTTAGATGGAGGTCCGGTTACGGAGAGTTCTTGACTTCCTCCCTCCTTTACACTTTGAGCTTTGATTATAGCGTCGAGCTTCCTACGCTTAGACATCATGATGAGAAGCGAGTAATTGGGTCGTAGTCGAGAACCGAAGACGAAATCCGCAGAAGGACCGAAAGAACTTTTTGCCAACACTCGGTCATTTGATTCTTTGTTTATTAGCCATTGTGAGCGCACTCGACCGCGGGTTATAGAATGAACCTAAGACGTGTCCAAGTAAAGATGGGAATTTGTGATAAAGAAACAAATCTGAGTTCTCTACTAGAAGAGCGTCTACTCGTCGTGAGACGGGAGATGCCTTATTGAGAGTGTCGCTGGACTGACACCCTATTTTGCTTGACTGGGGCTTTAAGCCATTCTCGGTTTCTTTCGATCTTTGGGTAAACTTGAGCTACCTAGGCCTCGAGGGCCGGAGGTAATGCCACATCAGCAGTGGCTAAGATGTTAGAAAGAAATCGTCGATGGACCGAAGTGACTTGATTATAATTAGATGGTTCGCCAATGATAGATTCCCTTTTCTCGCCACTGTCAAGAAATCTGCTTGGTAAACAAGATGGAATCCAAGTAGCATAAAAAAACCTATGGTTGAGAATTGGTGGGAAAAATCAGCTTCGCCTACTTTGAGCGAAGGTGTTGTTTGATGGAGGCTGAGGAAGAAATTCTGAATGAGGATCAACAGTGGAAAGTCTGACTATGGGGTTCTTTCCTTAGTTCACCATTGCTGATGGGCTTGGTTCGTAAGTCTGAGACAACTTAAGCAGCATCCAAATTCTTGGAAAGGTGAGGTTTCGATTCCTTGAAGGAAGTGACAGAAAGTCGACCGTAGGTGCGCGCTTTACTCCCCCCTTCCTGGTGTGCCAAATGTTGACGCCTAAAATTGTCGTCAACACCAGAGAGTTCCAAAATTTGAAACTTTTTAGTCCAGAGCGGAGAAACATAAGAAATGCAGTAATAATGTGCGAGGAAGTAAAGGACACAATTATTTATAGTGGTTTGGCCGATCGGGGCCTACGTCCACTTTGAAGGCAATACTGATTTTATTTCATTGCAACAAAGTACAAAGAGACTATTACAAGAAGCTACAATGATAATTAATATCCTCTTAGTCCTTATTATCGATCTTCCTAGCTAAACGAGACTAGTCGAGGAGTTGTTGATGTTGTAGCATAACCGAGTCGAGGTCAAGTGAGGCAGAATCGAGGCTGAGTGAGGCGGAGTCGAGGCCGAGTGAGTCGGAGTCGAGGCCGAGTGAGGCGGAGTCGAGGCCGAGTGAGACGGAGTCGAGGCCGAGTGAGGCGGAGTCGAGGCCGACATCCGCGAGAGGCAGAGTCGAGGCCGTGGTCCGCGGGATCGAGGCCGAGTGAGGCGGATTCGAGGCCGAGTGAGTCGAGGCTGAGGCGGAGTCGAGGCCAAGGCAGAGTCAAGGCCGAGGCGGAGTCAAGGCCAAGGCGGTGTCGAGGCTGAGGTCCGCAGGAGGCGAAGTCGTGGCCTTCTTCTTCTTCGTTGAGTGGGAGAGGTGTTGACTTGGTCAACTATGTCCGAGAGGTCCGGAAATATCCGAAAGTGGTGAAATATCTGAAAGCATGGTTAAACACTCATGAGTATGCTCAAGGGTCTAAGCATGTTCTTCTCAAATCCATATGATGTCATCTCTAAGTTATATGATGTCATCTTGAAGGCCATATGATGTCACCTCTAAGACATGATGTCATCATTCTCATATATGATGTCATAATTATCATATATTTAATATACTAGGAAAAAAGACACTTTTGCCCTTCCTCTTCCTCAGAGTGGAGATGCCATTAGAGGAGATCTCAAGAGGTCTCAATCTCACCCAATCCCCCCTTGGAATGAATGAGGTATGGGGGTATTTATAGGAAGAGGTTAGGTGAGGGTAGGTGGGAGTAGATAGAAAGTACAAAAGGATAAAAAGGAGTGGGGTTTGTGCCATGGAGTGATCAATCAAAAATAGGTGATCGGCGTGTGCCGATCAGCTATTTTTAGGTGATCAACATGACCGGGAGCTTGCCGAGACAAGATTTGGTTATGTCGCACCCCTAGGTATATCCCTCCAAAAAGTCTCGAACACCGACCTCATTGAAGCCCAGAAACTCACATCCCTCCCTGGTGTTCACACTTCGAACCCATGGGATTCGAACCTCGAACCCCACATGGGTTCGAACTTCGAACCCGATTGGTTCGAAATTTGAACCCCGCATGGGTTCGAACCTAGGTTCGAAGTTTGAACCCCTCGGGTTCGAAGTTTGAACCCACGTGGGGTTCGAGGTTCGAACCCTACATGGGTTCAAACTTCGAACCCCATGGGGTTCGAATTTTGTACCCTGAGGGGGTTCGTACTTCGAACCCCGAAGGGTGCGAGGAGTGTATGAAAATGAGGACAATGAGTGTTGAGGCTAATGCCTTTGCCCTTACGGGATTCGAGGTGATGGATTGGCGATGTTTTGGAGGAGTGGTGAGGTCCTTGGTTGCGCGATCCCTTCTCGATCTATTTCCTTTGCTATGTGGCGACATTCTCGTCTTCAACCATACGCGATACGTTAAGTCGAGCGCGCCTTGCGTACTTTTGGGAACCGGACCAAAACCGGTTAACATTTTCCCCCTCAAAATAAGTCTTGTGTGAACGAAACGTGATTTGAAGTACGATAAGTATGGCGATGTATGAAAAGATCTCTGTTGCATGCTTAGTGACTGGTCATGACCTTTTCCTTGAGTCGTGAGTCGGGAGTCCGCTGTTTCGGGGCGTTTGAGGCGCGTCGTTGAAATCTACGGGTATGCATTTAGGACTTCGGCATTGCTAAGAGCTTTAACTCGCTTGAGTCTTACCGCTTAGGCGTCAACCTGCCCAAAGCGCCTAATTGTTGTAGGTTGGAGAGTCTGATTGCTAGTTGTCGACTCCCGATTGCATCAAAGTGCAAATGGTTCATTGTCTGGTCGTAATCGCGCATGCATTCACACATTTGCACATGGTCTCACGCAATGCGACCTGAGTTGGAAAAGTCCATCATGAAAGTGGATTGTATGCCTTGGGCTTGTAGTCACACAGTTTAGCTTCTCGAAGAGTTTTTAGGTCGGGAGCCGACCGCTTGGTATGTACACTTGAACCCTTAAGGCTCATGAACACGCCTTTGGTTAACGAATCAAGTAGGTCTGTTCGGTTGGGATTTCAAAAGCGTGTATGCATGGTCACTACCATGGATTAGGTGCGCGATCGCCCTAAGTGGTTATTGGAATGTCATTAGGACGGAGGTTAATTGTTGTTGTGCATTTAAAGCGCTTAGCGGTTCTGTAGCGGTAAAGGTGTGAAAAGTTATAGCGGGGATAAAGCGAGGAAATAGCGGAGATATAGCGGAGGTGGAAAAATGTTAATTAGAAGTAAAAATATATAACTAAAATTATTTAGTTATCATTCTTGCATCATTTGTCTAGATGAAATGAATATTAATTAATATTATATAAAAAAATTAAAGAATATCATGGTGATGCACACAAGATTCGAGGATTACTACAAATTTCTATCATATATAATGCAGTTATGACTTAAAATTAGCTCTTTGCGTTAAATTTTTTGATTTATTTTAAAAAAGAACTAGTAAAATTATTATTTATATATTAATATTGTTAAAGCGGGTGCTAAATAGCGTTGATTTAGCGGGTGCAGCAGAAAATAGAGGGGCTTTAAGCGGAGCTACTGTTCAGCAGCGCTAAATTGAAATAGCGTAGCGGTCGGAGAGTGCTACGGGCTATAGCGAGGATATTGTGGGCTTTAGTGGGGCTTTAACTGCATAGGATTGTTGAGGTATTCACTGAATCCTTTGGATTTGTGAGTCCAAAGTCATTCAACGATGCAAGCCGATTCCAACAATCAACATTTCGGCCACTCGTGTATGCGAATGTTGTTGTTAGGACAATTCTTTGCATATATCGTGTTATGTATTTGTGTAGATTTTTCATTTGAGGCTAGGTTGGACCCAAATGCTAAGTGTGTGCACTTTGAAGATTGGGCACTTTGTGAGTACCACGAGTGGTCGTTGAGCCGCGATTGATTTGGTAGTTTGGGCTTTGAAGATAAATGGATGTAACCTTCGTTTGGAGTATACCAATCTCTTAATTGTAATTGCTTCCTTTCTTCTCATCCCCGGACGGAAACTTAGCTTGAGGCAGGGAGGATACAAAATACTGCTTTTGCACATCAGGTATTTGAGTTGTCCTTAGGTTTCCATAGAAGGGAAGAGATAAATGGACAGCCGGAGGATTCTCGAGATTGTCATTCAAGAGCGTGGAGTGGTATATTTTGGGAAGCGAAAGTAGGGATTTGAAAACAAGTTTTCGTGGATGTAGGATTGGACTTCGTATCCCGAACACTTACTAACCCTTTCAGACTCTTCAGGAGTTTGAAGATCCGCACTCCAATGGCTTTGTTTAGCGCTGGCTTCGATCTTGAGTTAGTGAACTTGAATCCTCGCATGACGTCAGATGAGTGGGCAATGATTAGTGAGTGGTCTTGCGACGCGTTTCTCAGGGAATGGACTTGCTTAGATTAGCGGCTCGAATGCGTACATAGGACATGGACCTAAGTTGAGTTGTTAGTCTTGGGATTCGATCAATAACCCAACCATGATGTAGTTGCATCTCGACTCAGGCAACGCGCTGGCGGTCGATGATGGCTACGGTGTTAGCTGTTGAGGCTGAAGGTTGTCGTCATGTTCTGGAGTGTTCGCTTTTGTGGAGTTCGGGCACCGATGGAAAGCTGATAAACTCCAAGGCCTGGATTCTGTCTCTGTAATGCCTTTGTTGCAAGGTGAAGGTGCTCTTAAGATAGTTGCTCCAAGGGATGCTGTGAAGACAATGCCAGTGGCGACATTGAAGTGGATCTGATCGGGTCCTGTTATGGCCAAGCTGATGCGATAATTGATAGAGGGTTGCCCCCTTGCCCGGGTATCTGCTAGATTATGCTCGATGCTAGGGGCGAGCTAGCAAGTTCGGATCATTGCTCAATGTTTCATGTCTGGTTTGTAATTGAAGTAGAACATAACACAACTGGTTGGCGAATGATTCTGGAGATGGACTTATTCGGACTGACTACTCGGATATGTACATAAGACGTAAACATACTGTTGAGTCATTAGTTCCAACCCAATTATGTTGTAACCATTTTCCGACTCGAGAATGGTGTTGATGGTTACCGGTAATCACCGCCATAGTTATTAAAGCTGGGTGTTGTCACCACGTTCCGAGGCGCTTGTAGGTAGGAAGTTGTTGCATATAGGGGTGTGAGTCAGCTTCACGTTGCGTTTAAGTATGAGCTTGCTGGAAAGGCGTTGAGACTTTGGGAACCCAATGAACCGGCCATGGAAACTCGAGAACTTGCATCGATATATGACACTACTACAAAAGTGGGCATATTCGACACAAGTTTTATGTGGCCTTAGATCGAAAAAGTGTTGCATTTTCACCATTTTTCAAATAGGCAACACCGGGTGGGCGTGGCATCCACGGCCGTTGCCTTAGCCCTCTAAGGCAACGCTTTAGCACATCTACTGCCATGAAAAGAAAGTGTTGCATTATAGACGTAATGCAACACTTTTTGTATATAATGCAACAATATTCAGTGTTGCTTGAAAATTAGTTAGATTCTGGGTACCAGGTCACGATAGCGGCAGCCACGTCAGCTTTCCATGTCAGCTGCCTACGTGTCATACGACATGTCAGATCTCCACATCAGCTACACACATGTCACATGCCATGTCAGCTATGGCGTTTACGTGCCACGTCGACTTACTACTATTTTATGTAATGCAACACCACTGTATTATTGAATGCGACACTATTATCTTGAAATACAACATCAGGAAAAAAGCAAATGCAACAGTAAAAGAAGGCAAATACAACGCTTTAATTATCAGTTTTGTACATAGAAGAAACACATCCGTTACATTCATCATCACATTCAAACCTTCAATACATACGATCAAATACGTAATTCAACGCTTTAAATATATAACACATATAATAAAATACATAATTTAAAAGTAGCAAAAGTGTCAACACATACCACCTTCAATACAAGTGCTAACAAATATGATTAGTGTGCATTATACAAAGTAGCAATGCCATGAACCAGAAACTGTATCTCTCTATGTCATTTCAGGTCCTCCACCTGCCGGCTGTAGCTCTCCTCGTCATTTCAGATCCTGCAATTTTAATTTACAAGTTATTTTATAAGTGCATATGTGTTGTGTGCATGCATCTGTGCATTTGGCCATCTAATTAACTTATAAATCTTAGAGAGTTATGCATACAATTATAACAGTTGACCAATCAACATTGGTCACTACGTGCCAACTCAGAAATAGAATTGAGTATGCTTCATCTTCTGTGCAAGCATTTCCAGTTCACATATCTGCCTGACACCTTCCATTGGGTCCCTTGCACATCCATTCAAGCGTCAGAACATCATCTCCTCCATATCCCCTAAACCCCAATCTTCGAAATTTTAAAAAGAAAAAAAACAACGGACTCGTCTCTATACATCACAGCCACTGTTCTTAAGGGACATTGGAATTTCGAAGTTGTGCAATACGTTCTTAAGGTGGCTCTCAATCATAATTCGTGGCTTATACGGGTAATACCCAACAACTCTTTTCTAGTATCATGCCCATCGTACAGTATGCATGATCATGTCCTAATGTTCAAAGTTTTTACAAAACCTGGTGGTGCTATTTACCTGCAATCATGGTCTGATGAAGAATTTGAGCCCTCACTAGCGTTAGAAGTGGAATCATGGGCTAAAGTTGATGGCTTTACCGAGTTCCTAAAGAGTAATGTTCCTGCCGTTGAAGAAGTAATGAAGCCAATGGGACGTGTGCTTGCAATTGACGACTGCTGATGGTCTCAGTATGACCATACATCTTTCTACCTGAAAATGCAATTTTATGAAGGCATTGGCAATATCAATACTTTTGCTGCTCAAATCAATAACAAGGTTTACTTCACTAAGGTTCAGCGCTGTACCCTTGCTCATCCGGGGACAAGGCCTGAACTTCTTTTTGTGAGCAATAGGGAGGAAGAGGTGGTTCCATGTTTGCATCATTACTGATTGGAATGGGAAATGGATTCAGATGAAAGATTTAATGTAATGATACAAGAAGCTGCTGAGCTGCCCCCCTTGCCAAGCTTATTTCCGGAAGCCGCCCATGACATACATGTTGATAACCAAGCCCCAATGAACCAGAGGAATGATCAGTGGGTAGATATAGAAGTTGATCAGGAATTTGACTGGCCAAACTACCTCACCCCTTGTCCTGATGCTGCGGGTCCATCACATGCGGCTGCTCACTTCGGACCGGCTCTCCCATAGCCACAAAGCTTTAACGAATCAGTTGGAAGTTCCACAGCCCCACAACCCTGATCTGGTATGAATTGATGCTACTATAATGTCGTTTTTTGGATGTGTATGTATTAAGTCAACTTTATGATACTTTTGGATGTGGATGCGTATGTTATTTTTTGGATGTGTATGGTATGAACTGATCGATGCTGCCTTATGATACTTATGTGTGTGTGTATACTTGTGCATGTATGGTATGAACTGGTCGATGCTGCCTTATGATACTTGTGCGTGTGTGTATACTTGTGTTGTATGGTATGAACTGATGTATATTGTATGGACTGATGTTGCCTTATGATACTTGTGCGTGCGTGTTAGATACGGGTATTTGTATCACAAAACCGCAGTGCATACACACCGCAGTGCATACACACTGTAGTGCATACACACCGCAGTGCGACACATGTATTTGTATCACAAAACCTCAAACTTATGGTTGTATGTCATTTTTTGGATGTGTATTGTATGAACTGATGCAAAACTGAGCATATGTTTCCAAAATCGAAACATTGAAATTGGTAGTTTCCAAAATCAAATGGAAAACACCTATGTGTGTTAGATACGGATGAACGACTCGTTTGGATCAGGAAATTGGTAGCCTCAAGAACACAGCAGTGCAAACACATCGCATTGCTACGCATGTATCTGTATCACAAAACCTCAAGCATACAATTATATGTCAGTGTAAATGAACGCAAAGTGCAAATCAATTTCGATGGTAAATTCCCCATTCCTTAACTAGCTCGACCTCTATAATAAACCAATGTCTTTTCATGCCAATAGCCCGGTTCTCATGGCCCAAAAAGGTACCACTCAGTTAGGTAAAACCTAAATTCTGGTGGCAAACTCAAATCAATGGTCAAAGCGCCTTATGATACTTGTGCATGTGTACTTGTGCATGCGTGTATACTTGTGCGTGCCTTCAGATGTTGCCTTATGATACTTGTGTGTGTATACTTGTGCTTGTGTGTATACTTGTGCATGTATACTTGAACGTGTATACTTGTGCGTGTATACTTATGATACTTGAGCATGTATGCTTATGATACTTGTGCGTGTATACTTATGATACTTGAGCGTGTATACTTATGATACTTGTGCGTGTATACTTGTGCATGTATGCTTATGATACTTATGCGTGTATACTTGTGCGTGCGTGTATACTTGTGCATGTATGCTTATTATACTTGTGCATTTATATTTGTGCGTGTATACTTGTGCGTGCATGTATGCTTGTGTGTGTATGCACTGTGTGTATACTTGTGCGTGTATACATGTGCGTGTATCACAAAACCTCAGTGCAAACACACCGCAGTGCATACACACCGCAGTGCAAACACACCGCAGTGCAAACCTCAAGCATACAATTGTATGTCATTTTTTGGATGTGTATGGTATGAACTGATGCACTGCGGTGCCTTATGATACGGGTGAACGACTCGTCCGGATCGGGAAATTGGTAGCCTCAAGCACACCGCAAAGCAAACACACCACAGTGCGACACATGTATCTATATCACAAAACCTCAAGCATACAATTATATGATAATGTAAATGAACGCAAAGTGTAAATCAATTTCGACTGTAAAGTCCCCATTCCTTAACTAGCTCGACCTCTATAATAAACTAAGGTCTTTTTCATTTCAATAGCTCGATCCTCATGGTTTATTTCTGGGTATAATTTTCGAACAAACCTCAGCATAATCCCAAATCCCAAATCAATGGTCAAAAGCGCAACTAATTACTCATAATCTAATCTTTCACTGACTAATCACTCATAAGCGAACAGGTCTTCCTAAGTTTGGGATGTCCAAGCAACAAATTACTCATAACCGAATGGGTTTTCCAAAATGTAACAAATGAACTACTTACTAATTACTCATAATCCAATCTATAATAAGCGCAACTAATTCACAGTGCTGTACAAACTGAACCTAAGGGAAAAAATTAGCGATGTCAATGCCCTGAGCAATCAAAGCTATAAAGTGTTTCCAAGCTTCAACCTTTTCGGAATAGAATTTGCTGCCGAGGAGAGGAACGATACTGACGTGAATTTAGGTTTAAATTATTGTCAATAGTAAAAAGGGGGAAAACGATTAGATGATAGAGAAGAAAACAATTTCGTGAAGGGAGAAGATCGCGCCAAAATTTCATCAAAAGAATGCAATGATGTGGCTGTCAATGATTGGATGATGGCTAACGTTAAGATCATCATACCCAAAGATGGTTTGAACTATTGGATTAATCTTGCATCTACAGTTGGGGTTTTAATATATTGATAACGCGGATCACTGAGATGGATTATATATACGTAATGCTACACTTTTAACTGGTGTAGCACGTCAGAACACTAGAATTCCTATCGCAACAGTGCATTCATGTATAATGCAACAACATATGAATATTGTTGCAGAAGATCAAAGAAAGCATAGCTTTTGCCACACTTTTCATGCAACGCACACAAATTAGTGTCGAATATTCCCACTTTTGTAGTAGTGTGAAATTTTTATTTTGCGTACTGAGAACTTTTCTAAATTCTCCAGTTCCTCCGGGGACTGGTGGTTGTGTTGCTCCCTTTGTCCTTTAGTTCAGGCTTCTATGCCCGACTTGCCTAGTATTGGCGTGAGATTAAAAGTTTCCGAGACCCGAGCTTTTGGGTCTGGATCATCCTTGTGATGAGGTGCACGTTCCTCTTTAGAATGGTTTCTCTGAAGGATGTCGCAACGGAAATGCCAGCACGGAAGTTGGTGGGGATCCTCCTCAGATCCTACGATGGGTAAGCTGGTGCGAAGATAGGTGGGGGACTGCCCCCGAGATTGAGTACTTGCTAATTAAAGAGGATGCCAGCAATAAACTCTCAAAAGTCAAATAGTTGCCTTTTTCGCAGGGCGGCCCCTTGGAGCGGAGGCGACCCCTGGCTTTGCCCTCATGCGTCCTCAAGCATCCGAGTTTCGGTTGGAGTTACAACGGGAACAATCTGGAGAAGTAGGAGAACCCGTGGCTTCGAGATCCCACATTTATACGAGTCTCTTTGGAGAAGGAGAAGTTGTGGTTGGCTGAAGTGCCCAAGCGACGGGTGCAGCGGATGTAAGCGTGCAAACAACGAAAGCTATGGTGGAAGATCAGGGAGTCTGATGGCCGCAAAGTCTAAGGAGCCGGAGGGGAAGAGGGACAGGATGAGGTTGCCGTACAAGATGTATGGGCAAAGGCTAGATATGATGCCGAAGAGAAATCTGCCAATGTGGTGTTGGAGAAGTGGGACGATATTGAGGCGGAGAAGGAGAGGGCTTCTGAGTAGGCTAGGAAAAAGGAAAGTTGTCGATGTTGCCGAGAAGAGAACGGAGCGGGGTGCCAAGGAAGCTTGGAAAAAACCCAGACTGCCTTAGTCCTTGCTACTTACACCGTCCCTAAGGCGTTTCCATGCATTTCCCTCAGGGGTTTAATCATAAGCGGCGAGGATGATGGCAGGAGGCACGCATCAATGTCTCGGGAATATGTTACACCTTCGAGGAGTAGAGAATGAGGAGCGATTCTGGAAGGAGGGGACCCATCACTGGTGGTGACCTACTGAGTGTCGAACCTGTATAGAAAAAAGAAAAGAAAAGAGAAGGGTGAGTAGCATCTGTAATTGTTAAAGGAATTATTGATACTTGGGATTTGGCAGTCCGACCGTATATGCGAGTGTGGTCCTCGCTTTAGGTTCTTAAAGACATGGTATGGTATTCGTGTACACCCTGTCATCAGAGAGAACAATGTTAGACATGTAGTCTGTTAAATGTGTGTGTGTAAAATGGAAATATGAATTAGTACAGATCGCAGTTTATGTCAAGTGTTCAGATGTTCTTTTTATGTTTTCCAGCATCTTGTACCTACATAAGCACACTTATCATTACACTTGTCATAAAAGCGATTAGGTACCACGCTCTGGGTCAATTATTCCAGAGGGGTGTAATAGAGCGCTGGTTTCAGTAATTTTCTCTCAGCTCAGGAAACCCGCAGTTTGCGAAACCAGGCTGTGCGCCTGCTGTTTTGGGTTGCCGGGGTTAATCCCAAGTATAGCGAAGGCGTAGGGCGTCGCGTTATGCGGTCCGCCAGGTGGGTGGCTATCCCGTCGTTCATCTGGTTGAAGCGAGCTGTCGGTGTCGTTTATTCGCCGACGAGGTAATCCCAGATCATTTGCTCGTAAGGTACGATCGTGGCCATGAGCTGCCCCTAAGCCTTGAGAGCATAGGGGGAAGAAACGACTTAAGGTCGGTCTTGGTGTCGTGCCAAAATTCGACCGACACCCGTAGTGGGAATCCTCGATGAGCATCGATTTGCTCAGAGATTCCGTACAGTGGGAATCTTTGATGAGCATTGAATGGCTTGGAGTTCTCCTCTGGATAAGTTCCTCATTGTCATTCTGCAAGTGGTGAAATATGTTCCTGTTGCATCTGTGGATGCTGTAGAACCGACAATATCCTGTAGGGTCCCTTGTTGCGCTTGTCAAACTTTCCATCCTCAGCCTTTTGCATGGTGGAGAATTGCAGGTCGCGAGATAGATTCTCTTAGAAATGCTGCCGAGAGCGGAATAACTGCCAAAAGTTGGGTGTCGAAGACGATTCCATCCATTAGTGCAACTGCCTTTGACGTTGCCGGCGCAAGCAAGATTGCGCAGAGCGATAAAATTAGAGTTGTTGCAGCTCTGAATGTCATCACAAGGCAGGATACTGAGGGTAGGAGCATGATTCCTTCCTGGTAGATTTCGGCATAGGAAGTAGCCGACATTCATGCAGAAGATCTCTTGAACCTTTGAATGCTTCTGATCGGTCCATGCTTTGAGTTCGGAATCAGGTAGAACGCCATTTATGAGCTGGATGAATGTGATTCGAGGACTAGGTTTCTCGACTTTAGACAAGGCGGTGTGGGATCTTGCGAGATAGCCTTTGAGAGTTTTCACGGGCACCTTGGTGAATGTTCAAGACTAAGAGGTTGTCTCTGGGCGTTGTGATGTGCAGCCTGGATTGCGCGACCAATCTTTTGGCGTGTTAGTCGAGAGTTGGGATAGTTCAAGGTGGAAGTCGAGAAAACCCGGATAGAGCCGTCTTGGACAAGGACGGGGAAGCACTTGCACTTTATGGCGTGGGCGATGTGTGATGAACCCATGTGCCATTTGTGGCGGCTAATGAATATACGGGAATCATGGCTTCTTTAAGTATGGGGCGAGTGTCGATATGTCGAAGCGCTTGCACCATTCAGTATTAAGGGTGGCCGACGTAAATGGGTTATGCTTTGTACTTTTTTGTAAACGTCGCGGGAATACCCTATATCCCTCACGATTCCACGGATCGTGTCGGCGATAATCGGAGGTTGATCTCCTGCTGCATATAGAGGTCGTGATCCAATTGAGGAGTTTGGAGCTTAGCGCGCCCTCTTGACGAAAGGTCTTTGGCAATTTGTGAGTCTCCAACTTCGAATGCATGATTCTGTGGAAGTCGGTTGAAGTGAACTTGGGCCCAGTCGAATGCTAGAAGCGTGGGCGACATGTTCGGACTCATAGCAATTTGAGTCCGCCTAGAGCATCAAAGTCGGGGACGGCCGGGATAACCTGTTCCATTTCTGATGGTGATTTTTACATTGCCGAGGTTAGAGGTCAGTCGCGCTGTCATAGGACGCCACATGTGGCATGCTGAAGCGTCAGGGCCATTCAGCTTCATGTACGATCCCAACAAATGGACAATGCCTTAAATGTACCGATGGATGACATCCGCGATCTATGACCCATTTCTGAAAGCAGGTAGTTGATTTCGTTCGTCCAAAGTGGCACCGGTGCCCCCAGTGCTTAAGTCCATGTTGGGAATCGGTTGATTGGGAAGAAAGTCCAGTTGGATTACAACTTGAGGGGCCATATAGGGAATAATTCTAACTCGCGAAACAATAAGAGCAGTACCATCCAAAGCTGCGCACGTTGGTGCTTGAGCGGCATTTCCAACTGCGAAGCTCGCAACCTATCCAACCAAAGTGTCACGGGCTGGAGTGACATCGGGATTAGGAGTGCTCCCGAGTGTAGCGGGACCGTCACCGTTTCAAGGAGCGGCGTCGCCAACCGGTTAGTTTCTGGTGTTGCCCCCAAGTCCTGAGTCGCGGGTGGACGAACATTGGTACTCGTCTCAACGGTGTACGCCAGGCCAGTCGCCATTGAAGTACTTCTTATTCATTCTATCGATGGCTTCCCCAGTGACATAGTTAGATGGAGGTCTGGTCGAGGAGAGTTCTTGACTTCCTCCCTCCTTTACACTTTGAGCTTTGATTATAGCGTCGAGCTTCCTACGCTTAGACACCATGATAAGAAGAGAATAATTGGGTCGTAATCGAGAACCGAAGACGAATTCCGTAGACGGATCGGAAGAACTTATCTCCAACACTCTGTCATTTGATTCATTGTTGATTAGCCATCGTGAGCGGACTAGACCGCAGGTTATAGAATGAACCTAAGGCGTGTCGAAGTAGATATGGGAATTTGTGACAAAGAAATAAATCTGAGTTCTCTCCATGAAGAGCTTCTACTCGTCGTGAGACGGGCAATGCCTTATTGAGAGTGTCGCTGGACTGACTCCTTATTTTGCCTGACTGGGGCTTTAATCCATCATTGGTTTCTTTCAATCTTTGGGTATACTTGAGCTACCCAGGCCTCGAGGTTCGGAGGTAATGCTATATCAGCAGTGGCTAAGATGTCAGAAAGAAATCTCCGATGGACTGAAGTGACTTGATTATCATTAGATGGTTTGGAAATGATAGATTCCCTTTTCTCGCCACTGTTGAGAAATCTGCTCAGTGAACAAGATGGAATCTGAGTAGCATAAACAAACTAATGGTTGAGAATTGGAGGGAAAAATCAGCTTCGCCTAGTTTGAGCGAAGGTGTTGTTTGATGGAGGATGAGGAGGAAATTCTGAATGAGGATCGGTAGTGGAATGTCCGACTACGGGATTCTTTCCTTAGTTCACTATTGCCGACGGGCTTGGTTCGTAGGTCTGAGAAAACTTAAGTAGCATCCAAAGTCTTGGAAAGGCAAGGTTTCGATTCCGCGAAGGAAGTGACAGAAAGTCGACCGTAGGTGCGCGCTTTACTCCCCCCTCCCCTTCCTGGCGCACCAAATGTTGACGCCTAAAATTGTCGTCAACACTAGAGAGTTCCAAAATTTTGAAACTTTTTAGTAGAGAGCGGAGAAACATTAGAAATGCGGTAATAATGTGCGAGGAAGTAAAGGACACAGTTATTTATAGTGGTTCAGCCCATCGAGGCCTACGTCCACTTTGAAGGCAGTACTGATTTTATTCCATTGCAACAAAGTACAACGAGACTATTACAAGAAGCTACAATGATTAACAATATCCTCTTAGTCCTTGTTATCGATCTTCCTTCCTAAGCGAGAGTAGTCGAGGTGTTGTTGATGTTGTAGCGTAGCTGAGTCGAGGCCGAGTGAGGCGGAGTCGAGGCCGAGCGGGGCGGAGTCGAGGCTGAGTGAGTCGAGGCTGGGTGAGGCGGAGTCGAGGTTAAGTGAGGCGAAGTCGAGGCTGAGTGAGTGGAGGCGGAGTCGAGGCCGAGAGAGTCGAGGCCGAGTGAGTCGAGGCCGAGTGAGGAGGAATCGAGGCCGAGTGAGGAGGAGTCGAGGTCGAGTGAGGCGAGGCCGAGTGAGACGGAGTCGAGGCCGAGTGAGGCGGGGTCGAGGCCGACGTCCGCGGGAGGCAGAGTCGAAGCCATGGTCCACGGGATCGAGGCTGAATGAGTCGAGGCCGAGTGAGGCGGAGTCAAGGCCGAGTGAGTCGAGGTCGAGGTGGAGTCGAGGCCGAGTGAGGAAGAGTCAAGGCCGAGTGAGTCGAGGAGGAGTCGAGGCCGAGGCAGAGTCAAGGCTGAGGCGGTGTCGAGGCCGAGATCAGTGGGAGGCAAAGTCGAGGCCTTCTTCTTCTTCGTTGTGTGGGAGAGGTGTTGACTTGGTCAACTATGTCCGAGAGGTTCGAAAATATCTGAAGGTGGTGAAATGTTTGAAAACATGGTTAAACACTTATTAGTATGCTCATGGGTCTAAGCACTTTCATCTCAAAGCCATATGATGTCATCTCTAAGTTATATGATGTCATTTAGAAGGCCATATGATGTCACCTCTAATACATGATGTCATCATTCTCATGTATGATGTCGTAATAATCATATAGTTAATATACTAGGAAAAAACACTTTTGCCCTTCTTCTTCCTCAAAGTGGAGATGCCATTAGAGTAGCTCTCAAGAGGTCTCAAGCTTACCCAATCCCCCCTTTGGAATGAATGAGATAGGGGGTATATATAGGAAGAGGTTAGGTGAGGGTAGGCGGGAGTAGGTAGAAAGTACAAAAGGAGAAAAAGGACCGGGAAAAGGGATAAAAAGGAGTGGGGTTGTGCCATGGAGTGATCAACCAAAAATAGGTGATCGGCGTGTGCCGATCAACTATTTTTAGGTGATCAACATGGCCGGGAGCTTGCCGGGGGAAGATTTGGTTATGCCGCACCCCAAGGTATATCCCTTCAGAAAATCTCGAACCCCGACCGCATTGAAGCCAAGGAACTCGCACCCCTCCCTGGGGTTCGCACTTCGAACCCCGGGTGGCTTCGAACTTCGAACTTCGAACCCCGCATGGGTTCGAACTTCGAACCCCGTGGATTTCGAATTTCGTACCCCATGGGGTACGAGGAGTGTACGAATATGAGGATGATGAGCATCGAGGCTAAGGCCTTTCCCTTTTCGGGGTTTGGGGTGATGGATTGGCGATGTTTTGGAGGAGCAGTGAGGTCCTTGTTGGTGTGATCCCTTCTCGCTCTATTTCCTTTGCTTTGTGGCGACATTCTCGTCTTCAACCATACGCGATACGTTGATTCGAGCGCGCCTTGCGTACTTTTGGGAGCCGGACCAAAAAGCTGGTTAACACTTGCATATTCTAGTTAAGCAACTGCTCTTTCAAAATCTGCAAATATTTTAATAGAAGAACCATAAGGTAGCTTGCTTCTTCAAAATTTAAATGCTTATACTAAAGAAGTATCTTTTCGATGTAATGAGACTGACATAAAGCATATCCCTTACGATGTTTCCTCACTTTAATCTCTGGATTAGTATCAACTTCGTTTAGGTCTTCATTTTGAAACCTGAAGTTAAATATTTCTTTTTCTCATTTGTGCCTTCCATATTAGTATAAAATGTGAGCATATCGTCCACATATAGGCATATTACAATACCATAAGTTTTTGTGAATTTTGAATAGATGCACTTGTCAACATTATTATGCTTGAAGCCATTAGACAAAATTACAGAGTAAAATTCATCATGTTATTGTTTTGTGCTTGTTTTAATCGATATAAGGATTTAACCAGTTTGCAAAACTTATTTTCATTAATATTCATGATGAATCCTTCTTGTTGTTCCATATACACCTCTTCGTCTAATTCTCCACAAAGAAAAAGCAGTCTTGACATCCATTTGATGTACATTGTGACGGCCCACCCTGAACTAATCAGACATTTCACCGAAATGCGATGAGCCAATGCCTGACAAGCATGAGATGACCGTCAAAAGGGTTGAAATGATGAATCACCAAGAAACTGTAGCGTATCTCACAGTGCATGGAATAAAAAATAATAATAACAAAACTTGATATCAAACAGGCGAGATAGTACCTAAGCTGAAAATTAAACCATATCCATCAGAATAGTGGGATCCAAAATACAACTTGATATCCAATTATTATAACTCCAAAATACTGTATCTAAAAGGAAATAAAGAGGTACACTACTAATGTGCCCAAAGCAGTGGCCAACAACAACACAGGGAGAATATATATATATAGTATGTGGAAGCCTCCTGCTCGTCTCCGGACGGCTACTCGTGCATAACAACCCAACCTGCCTCTAGTCTGCTCGTTTAGGAGCATCCGGAGTAATAAGAAGAGACATAAAACTCTTGGTCAGACGAAAGTCTAATATGAGCGATAGCAAATCTATACCACTAAATAGAGCCATAACAGGTATAAGTATTTATACCTGACCTGGACCTGCAACCAAAGAGTTAGCACAATAAGATGCACAATACTCTAAGGTAAACACTAACACAGAGTATAAAGTGCAAGTGTGAATGTCATGGAGATAGCAAACATCAAACGTAGAAATCTTCCTCACATCTCTCACTCAGTGCATAAAGCATACGATATCCACCGCTTTGATCACCGAATCCATTTAGGTCCATAACGAAGTCTAACTCCGTACAACTATTGCTATGACCACACTTCCCTGGCCTATAGTCAATAACCCTACCCAGTCTGCACAGTCCTGGCTCTAGGTTATGGGCCAACCAGTCCACACAGCCCTTGCTCTAGTTGGTCTACATGCCCCCCCCCCCCTCTCTCAATGGTAAACCAAAGTTATAGATATCGATAACTCCTTTGCACACATCCCACAGCAAAGCCCAACTCTAGAAGTCAACTCGTTGGTACCCATCTAGATCCTGAGTAATAACTTCCCATTTGGACTTCCTTTGCATCTCCAGTTTTAGTCGGATTAGAGTTAGTCTTTAGAAGAGTTCATGATCGTCGTCACGTGGTAGAAGCTCAAATCCAGTTCGGTTCGGGGTCACCATCACTGCTCGGTTCGTGATCATCATTGGCTCGTGATCACCATCGTTTGTGGTCACCATAAGGGTCGTGGTCACCATGGGGTCATGGTCACCATGGGGTCGTGGTCACCATAGGGTCATGGTCACCATGGGGTCGTGGTCACTCTGGGGTCGTGGACACCATGGGATCATGGTCACCCTGAGGTCGTGGCAGTTCGTGATCCTTCTGGTTGAGGCGGTTCGTGACCCTCCTGGTCAAGGCGTTTCGTGACCCTCCTGGTCAGGGCGGTTTGTGACCCCTCTGGTCAAGGCGATTCGTGATCATGGTCACCATTTGGAATCGAAACCCTGTAGTTTTTCCAGCAAGCTAACTTCGCTTAACAAACGCGTTTTCAACCATTCTAACTTTCCTATGCAATCACAAAACATACCAAACTGCAGTAGTAACATGTAGAATCAATTAAAAACATCAAAACAATGATTTCATATGTTAATTTAGATCAAACATACCCAAAACCATGATTTTTCCCTTGACCATGTGATTTTCCCCTTAATCATGTCTAACAATTGGATTAGCAAACTTAATCCAAATTAACCCAAATTCATACCAGCAACATAAAATATGATTTTAGAATTTTTACATATTTTTCCATATTTTTATGATGTATAATTTCGCAATTATCACTAGTTACCCATAATTAGCCATAATTAGTGTATAAACCCATAAATCACTCACCTTAGCCAAAATAAATGTTAGATCTGAAAATTTTACTAATTTGTCTTGGATCCTAATGTGGTGCAGCAGCTTTAACTCTATTTTGGTGCAGTAGATTTGATCAATTAGAGATTAGAAAGTGATTAGAGAGAGATTTGGAAGATGGAAGCCAAGATTAGGATTAGAGAAAGGCTTGCAGTGGCTAGAAAAATGAAAGGAGATGAATCTCCAACTCCTTTCAGCCCTCCCATAACACTAATCCAAAATGGGTTAAGGGCATAGCTGCTAATCACCGTACTAAGCCCAGTTCGGCTATTTTTCCATCTTCAAATCTTATTTCAACCATATCTCCCAAACGATAAGTCCGTTTGGGTAATGTGACCACTCAACGGAATGGGAAACCACCATTTGAATCCAATAGAAGTGGTTTCAGGTCAAGACCCCTTACCAATCAAAAGTTATAGACGAAATAAGATTCACTAGGGGTAAAACTGTCATTTAAAATTTGACATACATCGTGAATGTGGGAAATGACCCCAATAGTCATTTTCCAAAGTTACACGACCATACAACTTTGTATGAAAATAAAAAAATATTCTGTGATCCTCCGATGCGTAGAATGCGGGTCATTACACTCCCCTCCCCCCCCCCCCCCCTCCGGGCCTCCAAGAAATTTCACCCCTGAAATTCCTTAACCAAGAAAACATACAGTGGTGCCCTGCATGTCTATCAACCTTTTGCAAACAATCAAACATACACAATAACAAACAAACCTATCCTAGCATGCGGTTTATTAACAAGGAAATAACTATATCGCGATTAAAATCTTACCATGTAAAGAGCTATGGATATGACTTCCTTATGCTCTGTAACACCCCGGATTTTTGAATAATCGAATTAACTAAAATAAAGAATAATTAATCTTAGACGTGAGAATTAAGGGAATGGGGTTGCGCCATTGTGTTCCTCTCGGAATTCGGGTTGAAATAGAGTCCGAGTTTGCGGGAAACGGGTAATGGATGAAGGAGTTATAGACGAACGAAGTTTGGTGGCAAAACAAGAGGAAAAAAATTTGCACTAGCGCACTTGGGAAGTGCGCCAGTACAAATTTTCACTGGCGCACCTGCCAAGTGCGCCCAGGCCGAGGCAGCAAGCCTGCACAGTTTTCTGGTTCAGTCTGACCCATGTTGCTGAGTCCTTGCTGAGTCATTAGAGCTGAGGCGTCACCCTATCCCGACTGAATGGTTTTGATTAACCCTAAGATCATCCGACGGCTTAAATTAATTCAAAATTCTATAAAAAGACCCATAGACTCAAACCCTAAATCAGAATTAAAACTGAAACTATGGCCGTCATGCTGTCATCTTGAACCCTAGAGTAGCCGCCACCAATTAGAGAGGAAGAACAGCAAATCAAATCAGTTCTATTCAACCCTAACAACGAATTTTCTTCAAAGGAAAGCTAATTCAACTTAAGAAATCAGAATTCAGAACTCAAGACCGCTTTTGAGTTGTGAGTTCGATAATTTTAATAAAATAATTAGTAAATTAATTGGACTGAGTTATGATGCGGATAATTTGGATATGATGTGAATTATTGACTGCATGTTGTAATTATGTTGTAGAATTATGTTGTAATTTCTATGATGTTATGTTATGATGCTATCATTTACGGTATAAAGTTATGATGCTATCACCCATGTTGTAATTCTATTATTGGCTTATGTCTAGTTGAATCATCATGTCGTTCATATGCTAGTTTAGGTATTGATTTAGACATGAATCATATGCAAGTTAGTATAACCTTACATGTTTCGTGACATCAATTTTAGGTCTAAAGTTAGGCTATGACATGTGTGAGTTATATGATAAATTATACATGATAATTTTCATGTTAGATGCAAGTTTACACCATTGTTATGATGCATAAATCACATATGCAAGTTAATATAAATATATGAGTTTGGAATATGAATCATGTTATGCAAGTTTAGGGTTATTGCCTATGCAAGTTAACACGTTTAGATGTAGATCTATGACATACATGATTAATGCAAGTTTGTGGTTATTACCTATGCAAGTCTACACCTTTATATTTGGATTTATGAAATATGTTGTTTTATGCAAGTTGTAACTTCGGCCTATGCAAGTTTTAGATGTAGAACATCATTCACACATGCAAGTTCACCCCTATGTTTAGATCTATGTTTTAATTATGTGTATATTGTGATGTTTTCTCTTTATTCCATGAGTTAGACTATTCGAGTCTAACGTATATTTTACGTTAAACGAACAAACGTACAACGTGGGGGTAAAGGGGATAATATTAAAAGATTTAATTGGAATAAATGCCTTAAAAGGCATAAAATAAATTTGAGATGAACATTGGTATGATTTTACATACCATAAATGGATGGACATAATTGAGTCAATTATGGACATCGTTAAATTTGGAATTGATTGATAATTTGAATAGGGAAAGTAATTCAAATTGGGGGATGATTAATTACGAGTAATTAATCGTCTAAGACATGAGGTTAGACTCTTTTGTGGTGTAAGACTGCCCGGACCCGCCCGGCAAATCCAGCTGGCGCAAATGCCAGTCTAATGTGAGAGGTCTTAGGCACAAACTAAATACGTAACAATTGTAAAGACACGAGGTTAGGCACTTTTGTGGTGTAAGACTGCCCGGACCTGCCCGGCAAATCCAGTTGCCACAAATGCCAGTCTAATGTGAGAGGTCTTTATGAGGTTACGATCTTAATGAATTAAGAAACACTTAACCAAATAAGCATGTAGTGGGACATGAGGGAGTTAAGTGGGTGCCTTGGGTGGCATGTGGAATCTAGTGGGTGCCTTGGGTGGCATTGGAAATACGATTAGAAACACTTTACCAAAATTGAAACATGTAAGTGAACATGAATAAGAAGTGGGTTAAGTGGGATGTGCTAGAGGGGACCAAGCTTAGGTGGATAGCTTGTGTCAAGTCATGGGGGTCCATTTTAACCAGTAACCCATACGTATCTTTGTGGGCTCGACCCAAGTCGAGGACGGGACACGCATACTGGGCTTGACTGTAAGAGGCCAAACCGGGTTAGCGGTTGCAACGCAAGTCCAACGGGTTCATATGCGTGTGTGGACCCGGGCTGGTAGGTAAGACGTTGTTGCATCGTGTAGGTATAAGTCGTGCATCATTGGTGGTATCGGGTTGCCACTTTGGGGAGTGATACACCCCACTATGGGGCCAGCACGGGTATCTACGAGTTAGGGAGCCGATCTCTTGGGGTAGTGGGTACACCTAGAGGAGATAGGGGCAGGCGGCAACTAGGGGTGCACGAAACTACCAGTTTCATTATTAAGTTCTGTAGGCGGGATCAACCTTAGGGTGACTACTGGTGGTGCAGTATAGCAATTATCCTATAGTGTTTGTATAGTTTAGTAATTATCTTATAGTGGTTTAGGGCTACTTTAACGATATCGTTGTTCATCTTGTTTCCTTATTTACTCTGCCATACTCAATGGTTCATGGTCATTTCCTTATTTTCCAACTTATGCCTTAGCCTAGTTACTTTGTTAATTATATTGTTAAAGTTATCGCACTTGCCAGACTTTATGTCTGACCCCCTTTGTTTCCTCCTCTTTTCTTCCTCCCCTCCCCAAGGTGCTCAGGTTGGAACTAGCACCAGTGGAACTTGATTTTGGACTGTTGTTTCTCTGCTTTTAGAAGATTGCTTGGATCGTTGAAGTAAAGTTCAGCTTCTCTTTTTTTTATGGCTATTTTGTATTGGGGATTATGCCTTTCAATTTATGTACTTTTGGTAGTCAAGATGGATATTATGTACTTTGACTCTGGTTTTTGATGATGTAATCAAACATATGTGTTTTCCGCTGCAATGAAATAAAGTTTTAAAATCTTTGAGTACTGTTTATATCTGTCTTGTTGTTAAGTTTATGTTCAATACTTACTTAAAACACTCCACAGAAGTTAATGCGTTCCCTTTGTGAGTGACATTAATGGACGTGGGTTGTTACATGTGGTATCAGAGCTGAAGGTATCCAGAACAGATACGAATTTTGAAAAACTAATTTTCAAAACAAATTTTATAAAGAAGTACCTTCAAAAGTACGTTTTAAGGAAAGTATTTTCAAGAGAAAAGCTTATTTTAGAAAGCATAACCCCAAGAGCCATATATCTTTCCCTCGGTTCTTTTATATTGAATCTTTCCTTTTTCGTTTCAGTATGTTTGAAGCATCTGAGATACCAGAGGGTGTTCATGTACCCGGTTGGTTTCGTCGATATCTCGAGGCTAGGGCCGCCACCATAGGTCCAGCAAATGCTCCTCCTCCCCCTCCCCCTCCTCCTCGCGTCGATACTTTTGCTAAGATATGTAAGGACTTTAGAGCAATGGGTGGAAAACCTTTTCACGGGACGGAGACATTTGTTGAAGCTCGAAACTGGCTAAAGGAAGTGGAAGAATTATTTGGAATCTTTGAAGTGGATAATGGAAGAAAGGTCCAGCTAGCTGCCTGGCTAATGAAGGATGAGGCCTCGTTTTGGTGGGTAGTCACTAATGGGGGACGTCCAGTCGGTACATGGCTAGATTTTAGGTAGAGGTTTGAGGCAAAGTTTCTCTCACGGGCTGAAGAGAATCTATACATGGAAAGGTTTTTGGCGTTGAAGCAAGGGAATTTGTCGGTGAAAGAATACGTCAACAAGTTCAACCAGTTGGCGAGATTTGGCTTGGACTTGGTGAATACACCAGAAAAGAAGGCACTGAGGTTTGTTAAGGGTTTGAACGAGTCGCTTCATGGGTTAGCTATGACCCACATCCCTATGGGGGCTACCTTTGAGAGATTAGTTGACACGGCGCTTATGCATGAAGAGGAGAAGGGCGCCAATGCTAATAAGGCACCCGAGAAGAAAGGGGATCAAAAGAAGCCGCAATAGCAACAACAGAACAAGAAAGGTGGCAAAGGCAACAATGCTAAAGGAAAGAAAATATGCTTTAACTATGGGACACCCGGCCATCTAAGAAAAGATTGTAGGAAGAAAAAGAAGACTGGTTGTTTCCACTGTGGCGAGGCGGGACATCTTATTAAGGACTTCCCAAAGAAAGGGCAGAGGGCAGGGTCTACCTCGGGAGGACAGGTGCAGGCTCTTATGGCACCAGGGCAGGCAAGGGGACAAGTTCAGGCTCTCGTAGACCCATCACTGCAAGAATGAGGTAGAGTAATTTCCATTGAAAGTTTAGTTTTTCTGTTTGATCATCTTGTCCGTACTTTATTCGATTCTGGCGCATCACATTCGTTTATCTCTACATCATTAGTTGGAAAAATGCACCTTGATACTAGTCTAGTTACTGATCCCTTAGTAGTCTCAAATCCTATCGGTGGTTTGGCTCATTTTCTATGATTTGTCGGGATTTGAGAGTGTTTATCTTGGGCGTTGAGTTTGAGTGCAACGCTTTTGTTCTTGGCTTCATGGGCTACAGTTTAATTCTAGGTATGGATTGGCTAACTAGATATGGGGCCATCCTAGATTGTGAAAGAACAGTAGTTAGATTGTTGACTCGTTTTGGAAAGACCCTTGATATTTCTTGTGACCCTAGAGGTCCAGTAATGCTTAGCTACCTAGAATCCCTTGACGCATCCGATGATGATTTACATTCTGTTCCCATAGTCCGTGAATATGTTGATGTCTTCGATGAGGTGAGGGGTTTACCCCCAAAACGTGAAATAGAGTTTCGAATATATCTAGTAGATAATGCAAAGCCAGTTGCATTACCAGTACGCCACATGGCTCCAAGAGAGAGAAGAGAACTCAGTAAGCAAGTGAAAGAATTGCTTGAGAAGGGGTTCATCAGACGTAGTATATCGTAGTGGGGTGCTCCAGTAGTGTTTGCCACGAAGGCGGATGGGTCCCTTAGACTTTGTGTGGACTATAGAGAACTTAATAAGCTTACTAAGAAGAATAGACACCCACTACCGAGGATTGACGATCTCTTTGATCAGTTAGTTGGCACCTCAGTGTTTTTGCAGTTGGACTTATCCACGGGTTTCAATCAGTTGAGAGTGGCTGAGGATAGCATAGACAAGACTGCCTTTAGGAATCCAGACGATTTCTTCGAGTGGCTTGTGATGCCCTTCGGTTTGACAAATGCCCCCGCATACGTTATTGACTTGATGAGTAGGGTGTTTAGGGAGTACCTTAATAGATTCGTGGTATTCTTTGTGGACGACATCTTGATCTTTTCTAAAAGCGAGGAAGAGCATGCCCTACATCTTAGGGAAGTGTTGGAGATTCTTCGAGCTCATAGCCTTAAAGCTAAATTTTCTAAATGTCGCTTTTGGAGGAAGGAAGTGCGATTCTTAGGGCACGTGGTTTCCAAAAAAGGGATAGCTGTGAATCCCGCGAAGATAGTGGCCATCCAAGATTGGAAGGTTCCTAAAAATGCTACCGAGGTGAGGAGTTTCTTAGGGTTGGCTGGCTACTGTAGGAAGTTCATCAAAGACTTCACAAAAATATTAGCCCCATTAACACGCTTGACGAAGAAGAACTTAGTTTTCATGTGGGACGTAGATTATGATGATGCATTCCAACGTTTAAAGAGAGCTTTGACCACAGCCCCAGTCTTAGTGTTGCCAGATGGGAGTAAGCCATTTACCGTTTATACCGATGCTTGTGGGACAGGACTAGGCGTAGTCTTAATGCAAGAGGGAAGAATAATAGCCTATGGTGGAAGGCAGTTGAGAGTGCATGAGAGAAAATACCCTACACATGACCTAGAGTTGGCCGCTATTGTCTTCGCGCTTAAGTCTTGGCGTCATTATCTTCTTGGTGAAAAATTCGAATTATTCACTGACCACAAATCGCTAAAATACTTATTCTCTCAGAAGGACTTGAACTTAAGGCAGAAAAGGTGGATGGAATTCTTAGCATCCTACGACTTCGAGATAGCATAAACCCCTGGCAAGGGTAACGTGGTGGCAGACGCCTTAAGTAGAAAAAGGTTATCCTTGAGTCCGTTGTTTGTTGAGCGGCGAAGCTTAGAGTTCATCTCTACGTTTGACTTTAAACCTTCCGTTGACTTTGTACCCGGTTTGCTAGCATCCTTAGAGGTCAGACCTACACTTTTGGTATGGATTGGCGAGGCACACCGAGACGACCCACAGTTGGTTAAGTTAGTAGAAAAGCTCAAAGAAGGGGAGTCATCGAGCCATCTCCGTAGGTATACCCTAGATGATAAGGGTTGGTTACGTAGGGACGGTAGACTTTGTGTACCAAAAGACGAGGACCTAAGGAAGACCATTCTTGATGATGCACATCGTTCGAAGATGACCATCCATCCCGGCGGGGACAAGATGTAAATGGACATGAGACGGGTTTACTTTTGGGCCGGCATGAAGAAGGACGTGGCAGAGTTTGTTGCTAGATGCTTGGTGTGCCAACAAGTAAAAGCAGAGCAAAAGAAGCCCGGTGGATTGCTTCACCCATTGGAGGTCCCACAATGGAAGTGGGAAAGTGTTTCGATGGACTTTGTTGACGGATTACCAAGATCGAGGAAGGGTAATACGGGGATTTAGGTCGTGGTAGACAGACTTACTAAGAGCGCCCATTTCATTCCCGTGAAGAGTAAGAGGAATGCTCCATGGTTAGCCTCCGTATACATTCGAGAGATAGTTCGTTTGCACGGTGTTCCTTCTAGCATAGTGAGCGACCGCGATCCTATTTTTACTAGCGAATTTTGGAAGAGCTTGCAAGAGGCGGTAGGGACTCAGTTATATTTGAGCACCACATATCATCCTCAGACGGACAGCCAGACCGAGAGGGTGAATCGTATTCTAGAGGACTTATTGAGGTTGTGTGTCTTAGATTTTGGAGGTACATGGGAGGAACATCTTCCGTTGGTGGAGTTCGCATATAATAACAGCTTTCAGTCTAGCATTGGCATGGCACCGTTCGAGGCTCTTTATGGACGGCCGTGTCGTTCGCCTACATGTTGGTGGGAGTCTACGGATAAGATCTTACTTGGGCCCGATATGATTAGAGAGACTTAGGAAAAGATCAACTTGATTCGAAGGAGGATGAAGACAGCGCAAGATAGGCAGAAATCTTATGCGGATAAGAGGAGGACAGATCTTGAGTTCGATATTGGGGACATGGTCTTTATCAAAGTGTCTCCATTATGGAACGTTGTTCGCTTTGGGTCTGTTGGGAAATTAGCACCAAGGTTCGTAGGGCCGTTTCCTATTAAGGAGAAGATTGGACAGATGGCGTATAGAGTGGAGTTGCCTGAGAGACTTAGTGGTGTAAATGACGTATCCCATGTATCACATTTGAGGAAGTGTCTACACGAGACCGCGGAGGTGGTAGAGCCGAGCTTGCTTAGAGAGGTGGAGATAGAGCGTGAGGCGACGATTCGACGAGCTCCTACATGCATTCTTGGGTCAGAGATCAAGAAGTAGAGGAATCGAGAGGTCAGACTAGTCAAAGTGCAATGGGGAGATGATGAGAGCAACGCTACTTGGGAGACAGAAGAGAAGATGCGTTCATTTTACCCTTTTCTTTTTGAGGGTATGTCTTTTAATTTCTCCTTTATCGCTTACCTTGTACGTATCTTAACTTTGGTATGTCCTCTCGCTAGTACCTTTGACCTTTAGATAGGGAAGTCCTATGGTTGAAACATGTGTTTGAGACATGTTATGTATGATGGATGCATGTGGCTGCAAGTGTTTGCTAGTGGTTGCTCGTGGTTGCATATACACACACTTTAGGCACTAGATCGGCTCAGTCACTTCATATTGCATATTGCATATAAATGTGTGTACATATTTAAGTAATGGATGTATAATGGTTGTACCATCATATGGATGTTGCATTTTGGTGAATGGTTGTGCACACGTGTAGAAATGATATGTATCGATAGGGTTCTTTCGCATACATAATGGACGCATGGCACTATCATAGTTAGCATTAAGGAGGTCAACTGAATCAGTAGACCGCCTGATTTTGCATTAGATAAGGAACATATACACACACTTCTTGCATATGTTCATACAGCATTAGAAACTTTATAAGGACAATGGATGCCCGTGTTTGATGGTTGAATAGATGGTTGTTTGGATTGTAGGATATGCATTCTCCTTAACATGGAGATTTCGGGGGCGAAATCCTTTAAGGAAGGGAGAATGTAACACCCCGGATTTTTGAATAATCGAATTAACTAAAATAAAGAATAATTAATCTCATACGTGATAATTAAGGGAATGGGGTTGTGCCATTGTGTTCGTCTTGGAATTCTGGTTGAAATAGAGTCCGAGTTTGCGGGAAACAGGTACCGGATGAAGGAGTTATGGACGAACATAGTTTGGTGGAAAAACAAGAGAAATTTTTTTTTGCACTGGCGCACTTGGGAAGTGCGCCAGTACAAATATGCACTGGCGCACCTGCCAAGTGTGCTCAGGCCGAGGTAGCAGGCCTGCACAGTTTTCTGGTTTAGTCTGACCCATGTCGTTGAGTCCTTGCTAAGTCATTAGGGCTGAGGTGTCACCCTATCCCGACTGAATGGTTTTGATTAACCCTAAGATCATCCGTCGACTTAAATTAATTCAAAACTCTATAAAAAGACCCATAGACTAAAACCCTAAATCATAATTAAAACTGAAACTATGGCCGCATGCTGTCATCTTGAACCCTAGAGTAGCCGCCACCAATTAGAGAGGAAGAACAGCAAATCAAATCAGTTCTATTCAACCCTAACAACGAATCTTCTTAAAAGGAAAGCTAATTCAACTTCAGAAATCAGAATTCAGAACTCAAGACCGCTTTTGAGTTATGAGTTCGATAATTTTAATAAAATAATTAGTAAATTAATTGGACTGAGTTATGATGCGGATAATTTTGATATGATGTGAATTATTGACTGCATGTTGTAATTATGTTGTAGAATTGTGTTGTAATCTCTATGATGTTATGTTATGATGTTATCATTTACGATGTAAAGTTATGATTCTATCACCCATGTTGTAATTCTATGATTGGCTTATGTCTAGTTGAATCATCATGTTGTTCATATGCTAGTTTAGGTATTGATTTAGACATGAATCATATGCAAGTCAGTATAACCTTACATGTTTCATGACATCAATTTTAGGTCTAAAGTTAGGCTACGACATGTGTGAGTTATATGATAAATTCTATATGATAAATTTCATGTTAGATGCAAGTTTACACCATTGTTATGATGCATAAATCACATATGCAAGTTTATATAAATATATGAGTTTGGAATATGAATCATGTTATGCAAGTTTAGGGTTATTGCCTATGCAAGTTAACACCTTTAGATCTAGATCTATGACATACATGATTTATACAAGTTTGTGGTTATTACCTATGCAAGTCTACACCTTTAGATTTGGATTTATGACATATGTTGTTTTATTCAAGTTGTAACTTTGGCCTATGCAAGTTTTAGATGTAGAACATCATTCACACATGCAAGTTCACCCCTATGTTTAGATCTATGTTTTAATTATGTGTATATTGTGATGGTTTCACTTTATTCCATGAGTTAGACTATTCGAGTATAACGCATATTTTACGTTAAACGAACAAACGTACAACGTGGGGTAAGGGGGATAATACTAAAAGATTTAATTGGCATAAATGCCTTAAAAGGCATAAAATAAATTTGAGATGAAAATTGGTATGATTTTACATACCATAAATGGATGGACATAATTGAGTCAATTATGGACATCGTTAGATTTGGAATTGATTGATAATTTGAATAGGGAAAGTAATTCAAATTGGGGGATGATTAATTAGGAGTAATTAATCGTCTAAGACACGAGGTTAGACTCTTTTGTGGTGTAAGACTGCCCGGACCTTCCCGGCAAATCCAGCTTCCACAAACTCCAGTCTAATGTGAGAGGTCTTAGGCCCAAACTAAATACGTAATAATTGTAAAGACACGAGGTTAAGCTCTTTTGTGGTGTAAGACTGCCCGGACCCGCCCGGCAAATCCAGCTGCCAGAAATGCCAATCTAATGTGAGAGGTCTTTATGAGGTTACGGTCTTAATGAATTAAGAAACACTTAACCAGATAAGCATGTAGTGGGACATAAGGGGGTTAAGTGGGTGCCTTGGGTGGCATGTGGAATCTAGTGGGTGCCTTGGGTGGCATTGGAAATACGATTAGAAACACTTAACCAAAATTGAAACATGTAAGTGAACATGAATAAGAAGTGGGTTAAGTGGGATGTGTTAGAGGGGACCAAGCTTAGGTGGATAGCTTGTGTCAAGTCATGGGAGGCCATTTCAACCAGTAACCCATACGTATCTTTGTGGGCTCGACCCAAGTCGAGGACGGGACACGCATACTGGGCTTGACTGTAAGAGGCCAAACCGGGTTAGCGGTGGCATCGCAAGTCCAACGGGTTCATATGCGTGTGCGGACCCGGGCTGGTATGTAAGACGTTGTTGCATCGTGTAGGTATAAGCCGTGCATCATTGGTGGTATCGGGTTGCCACTTTAGGGAGTGATACACCCCACTGTGGGGCCAGCATGGGTATCTACGAGTTAAGGAGCCGATCGCTTGGGAGTAGTGGGTACACCTAGTGGAGATAGGGGCAGGCGACACCTATGAAGGCAGCTAGGGGTGCACGAAACTACCAATATCATTATTAAGTTCTATAGGCAGGATCAACCTTAAGGTGACTAGTGGTGGTGCAGTATAGCAATTATCCTATAGTGTTGGTATAGTTTAGTAATTATCTTATAGTGGTTTAGGGCCACTTTAACTGTGACGACCCCATTTCCCATACAGACGGAGACAAGAGTAATCTTTGGAATATAACACAGAAATAGATAATAGCAGAACAGAAATAAATAAATACACCAGATAATGTACAATAGAATACGCTAGATAAACGTAATCAACAGAGTTACACAGTATACAGGATCATACTTAGTACAAATACAGTTCAGCTATACATAAATGTCTGTAGCGGAAAATAAACATAATGTACAATAGGAGCTGAACAACATAAAAAGAGATAAATGATAGAATCCATCTTCAGCTCCAGCTATCCAGAGAAAGCCAGCTAAAACCTGAATACAAGGCTGCCTGTGTAGAAAAAGGTGCACTCGAGTTTGAAAGTGAAACAAACTACGAGTCAGTCATGGGACTGGTATGAGAAATCTACTCAACACATTTATAATATGGCTAATCACAGGACCACGCCACTTTCGTGGAACAGGTTTACTCCATTGGATTTCCAGTGCTTTAAAAACAAATATTTCTTTTAAACATCGCAATGCTTTTTATAAAAATGAAGCCATTATAAGACTCAGCTCCCATCACACAATGCAACGCAAACCGAAGGATAGAGTGTTTACCTTATAACAGCCAAAATATGCTTGATACGAATAAAACAAAGGCATTTGATATTATTGCTAGTGTTTATATGTTTGAAAACAATTTCAAATCATAACTATCAATCATAGACGGCATTAATGCCCCATACCACTATGTCGCCATATATAGGTATACAATCAAAATCGCACAGTCACGTATTTGGAAACTGGATTTCCGTCATGAACCAAGGCAAAAGATAGTCCTTACCGAATTCGAGACTGCCTAGCCCGAGTCTCAGGATCAGAACGCATCGACCCTTGGATCATCAGGGCCGGTCCACACGGAGTCGATTAAAATGCCTGAACACTACGTTTCCCCACCCTTTGGGGCGTAAGCGAGCCAATAAATGACTCCATCGGACCCGGATCGTCCGATCTAACTGAGGCGCCTCGCATCAGCAACAACCACATAAGTCAAACTCGTCAGGGCGTGTAAAACCACTGACGCCACTTCTAGCAAGGAGGAAACGCAGGCCCTCCCTGAGGTCCTTTCTCCCGTTTCTAGTTCATACCGGGGTGTGAGGCTCGCGAATTTACGTTATACACAAAGCTACGCCACATGGGCAGGGCTTTGATCATCACCACAAGACTTTGCTTTTCAACAGAAGCCCTGATCACTGCATCTTAGCATGCCACATAGGCAATTCACACCGTGCAGCTGATGGCTGTCAATCACACAGAATAAATTCCAATGTCAGACACACTGTCCATTTGCAAGTCCGTTCTGGGTCTGAACGAAACCGGAGGCAATAAATACCTCGCAAACCCATCGATCACCACGTACGTCTGGACGAGCACCATTCATTATCCATATTTCGGGATGCCTCCCAATCAGGACCTCGGTTACCATCCAAACGAGGTGGAGATCTCTAGTCTTCGACCACCGTCTTTATCTTCGATTTCTTATCGTCGATTCAGTTATTCAAAATGGGTTAAACCCGGTCTTTCTGAGCAACTCGCGTATAATATAAACAAGTGCAACACTAACATACACACGCATCATTTCAATTCATTAGTCACTAACCGTCAATCAGTAAGAGAACGATTTTCCCAAATATTAACCCCGAAGGCCGAAACCAACATCAGATCAATACCCAAGAAACCATTCGACTTAGCCAACCTTCAGTTAATTTCTAAATTTCGCATCCATATCGTTTATAATATTTTATAATGATTTATCGCTATTTTTATTTATTTTAAAATAGCCAATTTATTCAAAACGACGCTTCGGCCCGTAACGCGGTTGTGGCGCTGTTTTTCTCCAGATTTGATTTGCACATATCTGAAAATCTAACCGTTGGATCTTCACAAAATTTACATCATTAGAAAGATCTTTCCAAAACGAATCCAACGGTTCCAGTTTCGGGAAAGTCCGACGGTCGGATCTCCCGGTATAATCGTTTGAAGTTTCGATTTCAATTTACGAACTATAGCGCGTTATTCGATATATTTTAATTCTATTTAAATATATATATCGATTCTTCGATTTCAAAGCTATATCCCTTTCACACATTTGATAAAAATGATATTTTTATCTAACTGTCTTCTATTTCAACACTTCACTATATTTGTCAATTCATGTATATAATAAAAATGTGATTTTTATTGTAAAACAATTCATTTCAAAACTCTATTATTTTATATAGTTCATATAGGTAATAAAAATAGGATTTTTATTATAAAACAATTTATTTCGAAACAAGATTATTTTCTATAGTTCAGATAGGTGATAAAATAGGATTTTTATTATAAAACAATTTATTTCAAAATATGAATACCATTCAACACATGAATTTCAATTCAACGAATGAACTTCGATTCAACACATGAAGGTTTTCTATAGTTTATATATATAGACAAAAATGTGATTTTTATATTTTAAAACACGAATACGATTCAACACATGAATTTCAATTTAACGAATGAATTTCGATTCAACACATGAAGGTTTTCTATAGTTTGTATATGTCGATAAAAAGGTGATTTTTATATTTAAAACACGAATACCATTCAACAAATGAATTTCAATTCAACGAATGAATTTCAATTCAACACATGAAGGTTTTCTATAGTTTGTATATGTCGATAAAAAGGTGATTTTTATATTTAAAACACGAATACCATTCAACACATGAATTTCTATTCAACGAATGAATATCGACTCAACACATGAAGGTTTTCTATTCAACGAATAAATATAGTTTCAACAAATGAAAATAATTCAAACACATGAATATTATTCAAAATTTCGGCAGCATAACGGCAGGGTAGTTAAAACCGGGACCGTCCCTAGTACGGCTCCTCGCTCTAACTTAAAACCTCGCGGTTTTTGACAATGGGGATCATGCATCTAGTTCGCACGCAGGCGGCATGTATATATTTATTTCATTTCCACAAACTAATCCTATGTGGTTTCAACCAAATATTTCTCAACCATAAACGGGTATTTTTCAACCACAATCAATCAATATCAACCACAAACAATTCCAATCAACCATTCGCTATCAATCAATTTTCACACCAATCACAACCAATAAATATCATCCATGGTTTGTGGACGAGGGGCGTGTGTGTGTCTATATATATATATATATATATATATATATATATATATATATATATATATATATATATATATAGCAATTCACTTCTATTTCAACATGTATATAATTTTTACAACGCATATATAACTTATACATCGAACGTACAACTTAAACAACGCTTATACAGGAGGTGTACAACGCTTATATAACCCATACATCGACTATATAATTTATACATCATCGTTTTTCATATCGTTTATAAATTAGAAATCTCACCTTGGGTTCCACTCCACCAAAAATAGCAGAAGGCTCAGAAAAATATGTGGTCTCTTCTAGAAGGTAGAAGACGATATGATTTTTACAGTGAAATAAAAAACCGTAGCGCTTTAAACTGTTATAATATAGTTAAAATAAAAACAGCCGTATACCTTTCTGAAATGTTCAAAACTAGGTCACGCGATTTCGTGAAATCCGTGAATCGATAGCTCGATTGGGCTACGCAGTGTCGAAGAGGGAGGAGAGGCGCTGGTTCGCCGGAGGTGGGGTCCAGCTCGGTGGTCTGACGTGGCGGCGGCGGCTCCTCAAACACCCGAACTTCACGTGGTCGAACTGGCTCCAACACGCGACGAAAAAAATCAAACCTTATATGGATTTGAAGATCTCGAGGAGCTCTACAAAATCTTCAACTGGAGAAGGGGCTAATTTTGCGTGGATTGATCGGAAAATGAATGGGAAGATCTTGAGCGGTTTCCGCCTTCGATCGCGGAGAGAGAAAAAAGGATATTTCTTTTTTTTTATTTTAAAAAAAATATGATTGGCCGGTGGGTTTTAAAGGGGATTTCTGACGCGACCACCAATCTAAACCCAACAACTGTCATCCCTAGAATTTTGCCCCCATTCCGAGCACAATGGGATATGTTTCGAAGGCCCATTCGACTGTTTCAGACAGTCTCCATTCAAATTAAAATATAAAACATTCAATATTCAATTTGAACGTACATTTCAATTTGCCAGCGCCACAAACTGATTCGAAAAATTCCAGAAAAATAAATCTGGCTATGTTTTGACGATACGGTCCCAACAAAACAAGTTTCGTCGAATTCTGAGACCGTTTGCAAAAAGGCCCATTTCTGGTCGATCCAATTTAACTGTAATTGACCAAAACACGTTTTCCTTTGCCACGCTCACATACTAGCTTCAAAAATTATGAAATATGAAACCTAGCAATAACTTCACATCCTGGATCCAACAAAAGTGGTTTCGTCGAATTCCGAGGTCGTATGCAAAATGGCCAATTTCACGGGCTATATAAATTCCATAGCGACCTTTCTAAAAATTCATTCGGCCATAACTTTTTCTTTCCGCTATGAAAATTCGAGTTTTCAGATTCGTTAGAAAGGTATTCACTAACAGATTTAAATATTTTTGGTTTTACTCAAATCCGTTTTGCTTTGCACCCGATACAGTCTGACAAAGTTTGAATTCAATTTTTGAAACTACAGCGCCATTTCAGGCCTTGTTTATAATTAGAATTAATTATATTCATTTTCAAACGTCGATTCAAACTCACTTTTCATTGCTATTATTTAAAATATTTATTTTAAATATTTAAAATCCTTTATTTTAGCCAATTTAAAATTTTTAAATTGGTTCAGATTTTCTAGGTCGTTACAATCTCCCCGACTTAAAACTTTTCGTCCTCGAAAAGGAACAAAAGTCGAAAGTGGTTTGATTAATCAACTCTACGTTTGATCTGGCTTCCATTCTCCAACTTTTCAGTTTCTGAGAATTTTCAAATTCTTCAAAAATTTGGCTAACACCCGGAATTTTCGAAAAATTTCGCCATAACCTCCTTTGTACGGGGAGAGGTTTGGAAATTTATTGGGCCGTATTAGGTACCCAATAAATCCTAATAAGCATACGCATATTTATAGTGATATATTCCGGTGTTTACAGGGGAGTGTGTATTGATAACAACTCCAGAGAATAAATTCTCGTCACCCTGTCAAAGCCTGAGGGAGTGTGTATTTTAAATGCTCCAGAGGATAAATCCTCGTCACCTCGTCCCGTGTGGGAAACAAATAGTCCATGTGCCGTAACTAATAACTAGAGAGACGTGATTATTATCAATTCTAGACCCGTGTGCGGTTTTTATTAATCTGGCAATTTAACCGTTACAATTTAAGTAATCCATATCAGTCATCAGTTCAACCTGTAAAATATAGTCATCGCCATACAAGCTTCTCGCTCGTATGGTAAATCTTCCACCTCGTCACACAAGTTCCAAATGCTTATGTGGTATACAATGAAGTATTCCTATCATCAGAAGTATGCCATGCGGTGTAGTTCAAAATTAATTGTTACTATCCTATGGCGATATTTATTATTTCACACAGAATAACCAGCACTCCGCATCCAATGGCATTCACAGGAGTTGATATAATAATATTTCGCATCCAACTCATTAAGGTTTACCTATTTGTCGGGCGCCCAAATAAAATCTTTACTCAACAGCTAATCCATTTACCTGTTCAAATATATAAAATGCACATGTATATATTTCTATCTATTTTCTAATCAATTCAATGTGTGAGTTAATCGAATAAATCCTACCATTCATTCCCTTATTAATTAAATTAACTATTGTTTCAATAATTTAATTAATCTAATTTACTATCACACAACACAAACAACAATCAAATTGTTTTTAACTTTTCAAAATCATACAAATTAATTCATACACTCTTTTTAAATTAAGCCGATTATAGAATTAAAAGTGCACATCCATGGAAAGAAAATAACAACAAAGTAGAGAACTGATTGGTAATGCAAAGTATGGTAAATGTACCTTGCACCGGAGTCAATCAGAGATATCCACTCGGCATCTAGGATAGGCTTTCTGAATGCTCTCTTCAGTTTCCCAAGTACAATCTCGTGGATCTCCACTCCATTGCACTTTGACTAAGTGAACCTTCTTGTTCATCCGCTCTTTGGTTTCTTTGCCGATAATCTTTAGCGGCTCTCTTCTCACAGCTAATTCTGGAGTAATTTCAATATCCTGCTAAGCTGCTTCTTCCACGATCAAGTCTGGATCATGAACGTGCTTTCGAAGTTGAGATATGTGAAACACATCATGAACTCAAGGCAACCAATTAGGCAATTCAACCTTATAAGCGAGAGTTCCAATCCGTTCCAGAATAGGAAACGGACCAATGGATTTAGGCGCCAACTTTCCAGTTTTACCGAACCGGATAACTCCTCTCATCGGCGATACTTTCAAATATACATATTCGCCAACAGCAAAGGATATATCTCTTCTTCTCCTATCGGCATAGCTCTTTTGTCGGCTTTGAGCGGCCAGTAATCGTTTCTTAATAAAGTCGACTTTGTCAGCAGCTTCTCGGATCATATCAGGCCCTAACACAAGTCTATTTCCAGGTTCGACCCAACAAGCAGGAGATCGGCACGGTCTGCCATATAATGCTTCGAATGACGACATCGTCAGGCTCGCCTGGTAGCTGTTATTATATGAGAATTCAGCCAAATGCAAATGGTCTTCCCATGATCCACCGAAATCTAGAACACAAGCCCGCAATAGATCTTTTAAAATACGATTCACCCTCTCAGTCTGACCATCTGTCTGAGGATGATAAGCGGTGCTCAAGTTCAACTTCGTTCCCAGCTCGACTTGAAATGCCTCCCAGAATTTGCTAGTGAATACTGTATCTCTATCACTGACTATACTGAGCAACACTCCATGTAGTCTAACTATTTCCTTGAAATAAATCTGTGCCAGACTCTGAGCAGTTCTGTTTGATCTGACAGGTATGAAATGGGCGGTCTTCGTGAAGCAATCTACGATCACCCAAATACTATCATTTCCTTTTCTGGTTGTGGGCAGACCATCAATGAAGTCCATGGAAATATGTTCCCACTTCCAGCCTGGAACGTCTAGAGGTTGCAATAATCCAGCCAGTTTCTGTTGGTCGCTTTTGACTAGCTGGCAAGTAGGGCATCGGCTAACATATATTGAAACGTCTCTTTTTGTAGCCTTCCACCAAAATGTTCGCTTGAGGTCGTTATACATTTTGGCCACACCAGGATGGATACTCAGCTTGGACTTGTGAAACTTGTCTAACACTTCCCTTTTTAACTCTAGGATGTCAGGAACACAAATCCTTCCTTTCAATTTCAGGATTCCATCGTTATCTATTTGAAAACACGAGGGTTCGCCTTTCTGAATCCTTTTGATCATATCCTTAATAAAGTTATCATCCTTCTGAAGAATAGATATTTTGTCAATCAAGGAAGTCGTAATAACAAAGCTGGCGATCATTATATTCTTTCGGCTTAACGCATCGGCTACGACATTGGCTTTCCCTGGCGTGTATATAATCTCAAAGTCATATGCTGCAAGGAACTCTAGCCAATGTTGCTGCCTCAGATTCAAGTCCTTCTGGATGAACAGATACTTTAGGGACTGGTGATCTGTAAACAGTTCAAATCTCTCACCCAGAAGATAATCTCTCCAGATTTTCAAGGCGAATACGATAGCCAATAACTCAGGATCATGAGTTACGTAGTTTTTCTCATGCGGCTTCAGCTGACGGCTAGCATAATCAATCACTTGGCCCCTTTGCATTAACACTGCGCCAAGGCCTACACTAGAAGCATCAGTCCAGACTTTTAAATCCTGATTGCCGTCGATAATGGTTAACACTGGAGCAGTAGTTAATCTTAACTTTAGCTCTTCAAAAGACTCTTCACTTTCTGGAGTCCATTTGAATTTAGAGTGCTTCTTTGTAAGCTTCGTTAATTGACCAGATATCTTCGAAAAGTTTTTAACGAACTTCCGGTAATAACTAGCCAATCCGAGGAAACTGCGAACCTCTGTGGTGGTACTGGGTTGTTTCCAATCCTGAATAGCTGTGATTTTACTTGGATCCACAGCAATTCCTTCTTTCGATACGACGTGGCCCAGAAATTTCACTTCAACTTTCCAGAATATACATTTGGAAAACTTTGCTTTTAATGCATTCCTTCTGAGGATTTCAAGAACCTGTTCCAAATGCTTTTCATGTTCGGCCTTTGATTTAGAGAAGATTAGGATATCATCAATGAAAACCAGAACAAATTTATTCAAAACCCCTCTGAACACTCTATTTATCAGATCGACGAAGTAAGTTGGAGCGTTACATAAGCCGAACGGCATTACTAACCACTCGTAGAATAAATCTAGACCTCTGAATGTTGTCAAAGGAACACACTCCTCGGCGATACGAAGCTGATGGAAACCTGTAGCTAGGTCCATTCGTGAAAATACTTGTGCGCCATTTAATCGATCTAACAAATCATCAATCCGCGACAATGGATATTTGTTCTTTATTGTCTGTTTGTTTAAATCATGATAATCCACACATAGCCGTAGAGTACCGTCAGATTTTGGGACAAACACCACTGCTGCACCCCAATCAAAGAAACTAGGCCTGATCAGACCTTCCATATGAGCTATCGTGTTTGATTGTCAAGTTCTTCTTTCTCTTTCAAGGACATTCTTCGAATAGCGTGAACTACCGGCCTTGCATTCGGAATCAAAGCAATCTTGAAATCTATTTCTCTCTGCGGAGGTAAGCGAAAAACTTCTTCAAACACATCGGCATAATTATGGACGACAGGAATATCTTTTATAAGGTCGGGGATATTCTCTTTAACTTCAGGGATATTTTCTATTTGGGCTGGAGAAACATCGAGAGCTGCCCAGAAGTCTTTTCTATTAGCATTCTGACCTTCACAGGGAATGGTAATATAATCACCTGATTTTATCTTCGCCCTTACGACCCTGTCGGCGCATTTAACTTCAGATTCATATTTGGTCAACCAGTCTAACCCCAAGATAAGATCAAACTCTTTAAAATTCATGACGACTGCGATGGTAGGAAACCGATAACGAGAAAAAGAAACCGGCACTCCACAAACTCAACTGAGATTAATGGAACCCCCAACCGGATTCTGGACAATCATTGGTTCCTTGAGCTTCTTCAAATTCAAATCCAGCTTCTTAGCTGCATTCTTGGCAATGAAGCTTCGTGACGTGCCTGTGTCAAACAGTACTTTAACTGGGATGTCTTTGACAGTCAGCGTGCCTTCTAAAACATCTGGCCTTTCCCGAATAGCTGAGGGCTCAGACGTTTCTGCTATTTAATTTATATGTACCACTTTGGATTTCTTAAATTGCCTGCAATCCTTTTCAAAATGGCCAATCCGATGGCATTGACAGCATTTTCTATTCTCTCAAAACTAGTTATCGGATTTAAACCCCTTCTTTCATTTCTTCGAGGTTTTACAATTCCTAGTCAAATGCCCTGGTTTTTTAAAGTTAGAGCAGGTGGCCGTCGTTGTTGGTTCCTTTTCAGATCTGGCCCTTTTCCGATTGACTTTGGGCTTGTTACCGACCTCAGACATCGTACTGGCCTCCGGATGATCAGTTTCGGACTCAACTTTCTTACTAGAGCTGACCTCTTCTTCGTAAGGCAACATACCTTTCTTCTCGAGATCTTCATACTGGTAAGCCATGTATATCCTTTCAGAAAAGGGGAGCTTCACGTTCCTCATTACACTATTCTGATATTTTCTTTGCAGGCCATAAATAAATCTCAGATTCTTCCTCTTTGGATCTTGAATCAGATGAGGAGCAAAGTGAGAAAGTTCGTTGAATTTCTTATGATATTCTGGGATGGTCATATCACCTTGTATCAAATAAGAAAATTCATCACATAATCGCTCGGTTGCTTCGGGAGGAGTAAATCTTTCTAAGAAAATCACTCTGAATCTGTCCCAGGTGATATCACCTTCTGGATTATCTTTAATAACTGAATCCCACCAAAACAAAGCTTCTTCTTTGAGTGCCCAAGATGCCAGTAATCTTTTCTGGTCGTCTCTCAGCTTTAAACTCTCAAAGATTTTCTCTGCAGAACGAATCCAAGCTTGTGTTTCCATAATGGACTCTTTGCCTAAGAATGGCGATCCACCCAGATTTCGAAATCTCTTGAATAGAACTTCTATATTTGATTCTGGCTGTGGGAGCACAACTGGCTCATTAGCTGGTCGAGCCATACGATTATTTCTTCTGTTCCTGTCACTCATTTTCTAGTGCGTCTGCAATTAGCAGACAAAGTGTCAGGTCAATAGAAAAGATATTTCAAAATATAGAGACAAATACTTCAATGTAAATGTGTCTATTGGGGTGTATTCCATTCTGCTTTACTTATACTAGGATATTGCTGATCCTATCTGTATAGAGTTACCTGTCCTAGAACACTACTGGTTCTATTTCTGACGAGTTCGTTCATATGTTATATTCCAGAACTAAGCTTAACCAAAGCTCTGATACCACGATGTGACGACCCCATTTCCCGTACAGACGGAGACAAGGGTAATTTTTGGAATATAACACAGAAACAGATAATAGTAGAACAGAAATAAATAAATACACCAGATAATGTACAATAGAATACGCTGGATAAACGTAATCAACAGAGTTACACAGTTTACAGGATCATACTTAGTACAAATACAGTTCAGCTATACATAAATGTCTACAACGGAAAATAAACATAATGTACAATAGGAGCTGAACAGCATTAAAAGAGATAAATGATTGAATCCATCTTCAGCTCCAGCTATCCAGAGAAAGCCAGCTAAAACCTGAATACAAGGTTGCCCATGTAGAAAAAGGGGCACCCGAGTTTGAAAGTGAAACAAACTACGAGTCAGTCATGGGACTGGTATGAGAAATCTACTCAACACATTTATAATATGGCTAATCACAGGACCACGCCACTTTCGTGGAACGGGTGTACTCCATTGGATTGCCAGTGCTTTAAAAACAAATCTTTCTTTTAAACATCGCAATGCTTTTTATAAAAATGAAGCCATTATAAGACTCAGTTCCCATCACACAATGCAACGCAAACCGGAGGATAGAGTTTTTACCTTATAACAGCCAAAATATGCTTGATACGAATAAAACAAAGGCATTTGATATTATTGCCAGTGTTTATATGTTTGAAAACAATTTCAAATCATAACTATCAATCATAGACGGCATTAATGCCCCATACCACTATGTCGCCATATAAAGGAATACAATCAAAATCACACAGTCACGTATTTGGAAATTGGATTTCCATCATGAACCAAGGCAAAAGATAGTCCTTACCGAATTCGAGACTGCCTAGCCCGAGTCTCAGGATCAGAACGCATCGACCCTTGGATCGTCAGGGCTAGTCCACATGGAGTGGTTTAAAATGCCTGAACACTACGTTTCCCCGCCCTTTGGGGCGTAAGCGAGCCAACAAATGACTCCATCGGACCCGGATCGTCCGATCTAACCGAGGCGCCTCGCAACAGCAACAACCACATAAGTCAAACTCGTCAGGGCGTGTAAAACCACTGACGCCACTTCTAGCTAGGAGGAAACGAAGGCCCTCCCTGAGGTCCTTTCTCCCGTTTCTGGTTCATACCGGGGTGTGAGGCTCGCGAATTTACGTTATACACAAAGCTACGCCACACGGGCGGGGCTTTGATCATCACCACAAGACTTTGCTTTTCAACAGAAGCCCTGATCACTGCATCTTAGCATGCCACACAGTCAATTCACACCGTGCAACTGATGGCTATCAATCACACAGAATAAATTCCAATGTCAGACACACTGTCCATTTGCAAGTCCGTTCTGGGTCTGAACGAAACCGGAGGCACTAAATACCTCGCAAATCCATCGATCAGCACGTACGTCTGGACGAGCACCACTCATTATCCATATTTTGGGATGCCTCACAATCAGGACCTCGGTTACCATCCAAACGAGGTGAAGATCTCCGGTCTTCGACCACCGTCTTTATCTTCGATTTCTTATCGTCGATTCAGTTATTCAGAATGGGTTAAACCCGGTCTTTCTGAGCAACTCACGTATAATATAAACAAGTTCAACACTAACATACACACACATCATTTCAATTCATTAGTCACTAACCGTCAATCAGTAAGAGAACGATTTTCCCAAATATTAACCGCGAAGGCCGAAACCAAAATCAGATCAATACCCAAGAAACCATTCGACTTATCCAACCTTCAGTTAATTTATAAATTTCTCATCCATATCGTTTATAATATTTTATAATGATTTATCGCTATTTTTATTGATTTTAAAATAGCCAATTTATTCAAAACGACGCTTCGGCCCGTAACGCGGTCGTGGCGTTGTTCTTCTCCAGATTTGATTTGCATATATCTGAAAATCTAACCGTTGGATCTTCACAAAATTTACGTCATTAGAATGAACTTTCCAAAACGAATCCAACGGTTCCAGTTTCGGGAAAGTCCGACGGTCGGATCTCCCGGTATAATCGTTTGAAGTTTCGATTTCAAATTACGAACTGCAGCGTCGTTATTCGATATATTTTAATTCTATTTAAATATATATATCGATTCTTCGATTTCAAAGCTATATCCCTTTCACACATTTGATAAAAATGATATTTTTATCTAACTGTCTTCTATTTCAACACTTCACTATATTTGACAATTCATGTATATAATGAAAATGTGATTTTTATTGTAAAACAATTCATTTCAAAACTCTATTATTTTATATAGTTCATATAGGTAATAAAAATAGGATTTTTATTATAAAACAATTTATTTCGAAACAAGATTATTTTCTATAGTTCAGATAGGTGATAAAATAGGAGTTTTATTATAAAACAATTTATTTCAAAATATGAATACCATTCAACACATGAATTTCAATTCAATGAATGAACTTCGATTCAACACATGAAGGTTTTCTATAGTTTATATATATAGACAAAAATGTGATTTTTATATTTTAAAACACGAATACCATTCAACACATGAATTTCAATTCAACGAATGAATTTCGATTCAACACATGAAGGTTTTCTATAGTTTGTATATGTCGATAAAAAGGTGATTTTTATATTTAAAACACGAATACCATTCAACACATGAATTTCAATTCAACGAATGAATTTCGATTCAACACATGAAGGTTTTCTATAGTTTGTATATGTCGATGAAAAGGTGATTTTTATATTTAAAACACGAATACCATTCAACACATGAATTTCTATTCACCGAATGAATATCGACTCAACACATGAAGGTTTTCTATTCAACGAATAAATATAGTTTCAACAAATGAAAATAATTCAAACACATGAATATTATTCAAAATTTCGGCAGCATAACGGCAGGGTAGTTAAAACCGGGACCGTCCCTAGTACGGCTCCTCGCTCTACCTTAAAACCTCGCGGTTTTTGACAATGGGGACCATGCATCTAGTTCGCACGCAGGCAGCATGTATATATTTATTTCATTTCCACAAACTAATCCTATGTGGTTTCAACCAAATATTTCTCAACCACAAACAGGTATTTTTCAACCACAATCAATCAACATCAACCACAAACAATTCCAATCAACCATTCGCTATCAATCAATTTTCACACCAATCACAACCAATAAATATCGTCCATGGTTTGTGGACGAGGGGCGTGTGTGTGTGTATATATATATATATATATATAGCAATTCACTTCTATTTCAACACGTATATAATTTTTACAACGCATATATAACTTATACATCAAACGTTCAACTTATGCAACGCTTATACAGGAGGTGTACAACGCTTATATAACCCATACATCGACTATATAATTTATACATCATTGTTTTTCATATTGTTTGTAAATTAGAAATCTCACCTTGGGTTCCACTCCACCAAAAATTGTAGAAGGCTCAGAAAAATATGCGGTCTCTTCTAGAAGGTAGAAGACGTCCACACGAGTTCACTGTCTCTTGTTTCACTGAATTTATTCAAGAAACGAAAAAGATATGATTTTTACAGTGAAATCTAAAACCGTAGCGCTTTAAACTGCTATAATATAGTTATATAAAAAAAACCGTATACCTTTCTGAAATGTTCAAAACTAGGTCATGCGATTTCGTGAAATCCGTGAATCGATAGCTCGATCGGGCTACGCAGTGTCGAAGAGGGAGGAGAGGCGCTGGTTCGCCGGAGGTGGGGTCCAACTCGGCGGTCTGACGTGGCGGCGGCGGCTCCTCAAACACCTGAACTTCACGAGGTCGAACTGGCTCTAACACGCGACGAAAAAAATCAATCCTTATATGGATTTGAAGATCTCGAGGAGCTCGACAAAATCTTCAACTGGAGGAGGGGCTAATTTTGCGTGGATTGATCAAAAAATGAATGGGAAGATCTCGAGCGGTTTCCGCCTTCGATCAGAGAGAGAGAAAAAAGAATTTTTTTTTTATTTTAAAAAAAATATGATTGGCCGGTGGGTTTTAAAGGGGTTTTCTGACGCGACCACCAATCTAAACCCAACGACTGTTGTCCCTAGCGTTTTGCCCCCATTCCGAACACAGTGGGATATGTTTCGTAGGCCCATTCGACTGTTTCATTCAGTTTCCATTAAAATAAAACATAAAACATTCAATATTCAATTTGAACGTACATTTCAATTTGCCAAGGCCACAAACTGATTTGAAAAATTCTAGAAAAATAAATCTGACTATGTTTTGACGATACGGTCCCAACAAAACAAGTTTCGTCGAATTCTGAGACCGTTAGCAAAAAGGCCCATTTCTGGTCGATCCAATTTAACTGTAATTGACCAAAACACGTTTTCGTTTGCCACGCTCACATACTAGCTTCAAAAATTTTGAAATTTGAAACCTAGCAATAACTTCACATCTTGTATCCAACAAAAGTGGTTTCGTCGAATTCCGAGGTCGTATGCAAAATAGCCAATTTCACGGGCTATATAAATTCCATAGCGACCATTCTGAAAATTCATTTGGCCATAACTTTTGCTTTCTGCTATGAAAATTCAATTTTTCAGATTCGTTAGAAAGGTATTCACTAACAGATTTAAATATTTTTGGTTTCACTCAAATCCGTTTTGCTTTGCATCCGGTACAGTCCAACAAAGTTCGAATTCAATTTTTGAAACTGCAGCGCCATTTCAGGCCTTGTTTATAATTAGAATTAATTATATTCGTTTTCAAACGTCGATTCAAACTCACTTTTCATTGCTATTATTTAAAATATTTATTTTAAATTTTTAAAATCCATTATTTTAGCCAATTTAAAAAAATTAAATTGGTTCAGATTTTCTGGGTCGTTACATTAACGATATCGTTGTTCATCTTGTTTCCTTATTTACTCTGCCATACTCAATGGTTCATGGTCATTTCCTTATTTTGCAACTTATGCCTTAGCCTAGTTACTTTGTTAATTATATTGTTAAAGTTATCGCACTCGCCAGACTTTATGTCTGACCCGCTTTGTTTCCTCCTCTTTTCTTCCTCCCCCCCCCCCCCCAAGGTGCTCAGGTTGGAACTAGCAACAGTGGAGCTTGATTTTGGACTGCTGTTTCTCTGCTTTTAGAAGATTGCTTGGATCGCTGAAGTAAAGTTCAACTTCTCTTTTATTTATGGCTATTTTGTATTGGGGATCATGCCTTTCAATTTATGTACTTTTTGTAGTCAAGATGGATATTATGTACTTTGACTCTGGTTTTTGATGATGTAAACATATGTGTTTTCCGCTGCAATGAAATAAAGTTTTAAATCTTTTAGTACTGTTTATATCTGTCCTGTTGTTAAGTTTTTGTTCTATACTTACTTAAAATGCTCCATAGAAGTTTATGCATTCCCTTTGTGAGTGATATTAATGGATGTGGGGTGTTACATGCTCTCCTCTTTTTCCCAAGTACAGTCATTCTCATTATCACCCCATTGGACCTTAACCAGTTTCACCGTCTTCCTCCGAAGTTGCTTCGTATCATATCTGACAATACGAAACGGTCTGCGATTTTCAACTGCCTTGGGTTCTATCTTGATATAATCCAACTGATCTACTGAAATTGTCATATCAGAATCATGCACGAACTTCCTTAACTGAGAAACATGAAATATGTTGTGCACTCCCGCCGTCTTGTCAGATAATCCAACTTTATACGCTAAATTCCTAAATTGTTCGAGAATTGGAAATGGACGCCCAAACCTTGGTGATAATTGACCCCTCCTACAATAGCGAATCACACTCTTCAACGGAGAAATCTTGACGAGAGTCTCCAACGGAGAATTTCAAATCTCTTCATCTTTTATCAGCATAACTTTTCTGCCTATCTTCGGCAGCCTTCATTCGTTGTTGAATAACCTTGATCTTATCTGAAGTTTCTCTTATTACATCTGGCCCAAGCACAAATTTGTCACTGGTTTCCAACCAACATGATGATGAGTTGCACGGTCTTCCATACAAAGCTTCAAATGAGCCATACCAAAATTGGACAGATAAGTATTATTATATGTGAACTCAACTAGATGTAAATGGTCATCTCATGACCCCCCAAAATCCAATATACAAGCTCTCAAGATATCCTCTAATACACGATTCATTCTTTCTGTTTGAACATTTTGAGGATGGTATGCGGTACTGAGATGTAATTCTGACCCTAAAGCCTCTTGAAAGCTCTTCCAAAACCCACTAGTATATAAGGATCTCGGTCACTCACAATACCTTTAGGTATTCCATGAAATCTCACTACCCACTTCATATATAGTTCCGCTAACTTAGCTGCCATTCTATTCGACTTGACCGGTATAAACCTTGCACTTTTGGTAAATTGATCCACAATCACCCAGATACCATCATAACCCGATCTAGTCCTTGGCAAACCAACAATGAAATCCATTGAGACTTTTTCCCATTTCCATTTGGGAATTTCCAAAGTTGTAACAAACCACTAGGCTTCTTTTGCTCGGCTTTAACTAATTGGCAATTCATGCACTTGGATATAAACTTCCCAACATCTCTCTTCATCTCTTCCCAGTAGTAGGTCTGCTTCATGTCTCGATACACTTTGTTACCACTGGGATGTATAGTCAGTTTCGAGTGCTGACACTCTCTAAGCACTTCATCTCTCAATCCATTAACATTGGGTACGACTAGCCTCCCATTCTTTTGAAGCCATCCTTCTCGATCAGATCCATACTTGTTCATTTCATCACCGTCGATACCCATCTCTACCTTGGAGATGATTTCTAATACGTTAGGATCGTCCCTTTGACTGGAACCGATCCTCTCAATCAAAGTCGGTCTAATTGTCAAATTTTCTAACATCTTTGGATCCAATTCGCACTTAGGTCTGAATCATATCCCGCGATATACTCTAGTTGCCTCCATTAAAGAAACATATCCCCCAAACTGGCATATCTCCTACTCAATGCATCAGCTACTGCATTGCTCTTCCCGGGAGTGTATGCGATGTTGAAATCATACGAAGCCAAGAACTCTAACCATCTCTACTGACGAAGATTAAAATCCTTTTGAGAGAAAAGATACTTTAATGACTTATGATCGTAAACAAATCAAATCTTTTGTCCAAGGGATAATGTCTCCACATCTTCATTGCGAACACGATCACTGCCAATTCCAAATAATGTGTAGGATATCTTTTCTCATGTGGTTTTAGTTGTCGACTAGCCTAAGCCACAACCCTGCCCCCTTGCATCAGTACAACACCTAGTCCAGTACCGCAAGAATCCGTGTATACTGTCATATCTTCATTTCCTTTAGAATAACTAACGCTAGTGCACACGTTAACTTCTCCTTTAGACTCGTAAATGCATTCTCACACCTTTCGTCCTAAGAAAAAGCTTGATTCTTCTTGGTCAACTGAGTTAACGGTGCCGCTACCTTGGAGAAGTCTTGAATAAACTTACGATAATATCCAGCTAATCCCAAGAAACTTCTCACGTCTTTTGCATTCTTGGGCGTAGACCAATCTTGCACCTTAGCCATCTTCGTCAGATCCATGGCAATACCATTCTCTGAAACAACGTGGCCCAAGAACCTCACTACCCTCCTCTAGAAGTGACACTTAGAAAATTTTGCTTTCAATTGGCATTTCCTTAACACCTCCATCATTGTCCTCAAACGTTCCTTGTGTTCTTCCTCCGTCCTCAAATAAACTAAGATATCATCCACGAATACAAGAACAAACTTATTTAATTGATCCTTGAAAACCCTATTTATAAGATCCACAAAATATGTGGGTGCATTGGTCAACCCGAATGGCATGACCAATCACTCATAGAATCTAGACGGCATCCGAAATGCCGTTTTAGGTAGACTCTCAGCTGCTACTCGGAGCTGATGAAATCCTGTCGCGAGATCCAAATGAGAGAACACTCTTGCTCCATATAGTTGATCAAACAAATCATCTATCCGTGGAAGGGGATACTTATTCTTCCTAGTCGCCTAATTCAACTCGCGATAGTCAACACATAAGCGAAGGGAACCATTGGCCTTAGTAGCAAATACAACTAGTGCTCCCCACTCAAAACACTTCTTCAAATCAATCCCTTCTTCAAGAGATCTCCTACTCGCACTTTGAGCTATCGCTGCTACCTTGGCGCCATACGACGAAGAGGCATCACTATAGGTCTGGCATCTTTCACTAAATCAATCTGAAACGCTATCTCTTGGTGTAGTGGAAGTCCGTTCACTCCCTCAAAGATGTCCAGATACGCGCTAACAATAGGCACATCTAATAATTCATCATGTAGGATGTCGAGGGAATTTAGAAAACTAGCCACCACCTCATCACTATGTAGGCAATCTGATTCCACCCTCCGCCCATCATCCACTCTAATGATCACCGAAGATCCCTTACAGTCTACCACCACCCCATACCTTTGGAGACAATCGACTCCCAAAATAATGCCAAACCCAGTAAAGCCTAAAAAAAAGCAATCACAAGCAAACATACATCCATGACTCGATAAGATCAAATTATGACAAATCATACAAAGGCTAGTCAAACCACCGATCGGGTTCATCACAACTAAAGGTCTTTTGACAATCTCAGGTTCCAATCCTAACCTATTTACCAGGTCACTAGACACGAAGGAATGGAAAGCCCCGGTATCAAACAATACTCGAACAGGAACATCATAAATGAAAAAGCATACCTTGAATAACGAAACCCTTTCCCTTCTGCACCGCAGTTGAGGCATTCGACGAAGAAGAAACAGCGTTGATAGCATATGCTTTCACAATCTACTTTTCCTTAGGGGGTTATGGATATTTATCCTTGAGATGTCCCACTTGACTACAATTGAAGCACTTCCTGTCCCCCGGCTTCCCTCGATAGTGTCTAGCATAGTGGACCTTCTTGAAACAGATAAAGCATTTGATATCTTTCTTATTCTTCTTTTTCTGACCATCCTTGGTTTGGTTCTGTTTTCTCTTATTCTGGGAATTAAATTTTCCTTCACCGCTTACCCGTGGTTTCGGCTCCTCTACAGATGTAATAGCGACCTCAGTCTTCGTCTTAGGGTAAAGGCTCTCTGTTCTCAATGTCTTTCCCACAATAGATTCAAATGTCTCATCGATATGGTTTATAAGCCTTTCCCCCAAGTACCCATCTAGGCCAGTTATGAACTTCTCGTTCTTCTTCTCGGAAGTATCGATGAGAGATAATCAATATTTCGATAAGGTATCGAATTCAGCAATATATTCTTAGACTGCCCTACCATTCTGCTTAAGTTCCAAAATTTTCCTAAATAATTCTGATTTTTGAGCAGCTGGAATAAACTTGTCACTGAAGTGAGTCTTAAACCGATTCCAAGTAATTTAATCCTTGAGAGTAGGCGCTTTAATGGCATTCCACCAATTCATAGCCCATCCTTGAAGTTGACGCGATGCTAACTTTCTCTTCATTGCATCATCGATACCCAAATCCTCGAAGATGCGCTCACAACTATCAAGCCAATCTTGAACTTCCGTAGCCGATTCCGTTCCATGGAATGGATTTTCACCAAGACTAGTATAATCCTTGCTGAGCTTGGCGAAATCGGCTCTAGGTGTCTGCACTACTGCAACACCGCCGTTAGCAGCATTAGGAATCGCTCACTAAGCATCCCTAAGAATCTCTAGTATGAAGGCATTAAACATCGTCCTTATATCAGGGACATTCCCATTATTGGCCCCTTAACCCGCTTCCTCTTCAACTCCTGATGCGGGGTTCCTCACTGAGCTCCTCGTATTTTGGCTCAACGTTCAATCTGTAAAGAGAAAATGATTAACCATCTTCTTAGTAGTGTCAGTGTGGTGCGACTTCATCCTTAGATATGCTAATAGTATATATATATAGTTTTTGTAAATCAAAATTTCACAAATATGCGCTCTTATATACGTATACTATCTCTCCCTTATATCTTCCCCTAGGTTAAACTAAGCAACCTAGGCTCTGATACCAAATGTGACGTCTCACCCTGAACTAATCAGACATTTTCCCGAAATGCAATGTGCCAATGCCCGACTAACGCGAGATGGTCGTTAAACGGTTGAAATGATGAACCACCAAGAACCTGTAGTATATCTAACAGCACATGGAATAAATTATAACGATAACATAACTTAATGTAAAAGAGGCAAGACAGTACATAAGATGAAAACTAAACCATATCCACCAGAATAGCGGAATCCAAAATACAGTTTCATATCCAATTATTACAACTCCAAAATATTGTCTCTAAAAGGAAATAAAGAGGTACACTACTAATGCCCAAAGCAGTGGCCAGCAACAACTCAGGGAGAATATACATATACATATACATATATATATAAGATGTGAAAGCCTCATGCTCGTCTCCGGACAGCTACTCGTGCATAACAACCTAACCTGCCTCTAGTCTGCTCGTTTAGGAGGACCCAGAGTATAAGAAGAGACATAAAACTCTGGGTCAGACGAAAGTCTGGTATGAGAGATAACAAATGTATATCGCTAAATAGAGCAATAACAGGTATAAGTAATCATAACGGACCTGGACTTGTAACCAAAGAGTTAGCACAACAAGATGCAAAATACTCTAAGGTAAACACCAACATAGAGTGTAAAGTGGAAGTGTGGGTGTCATGGTGGCAGTAAACATCAAACATAGAAATCATCCTCACATCTCTCACTCAGTGCGTGAAGCATACGATATCCATCGCTTTGATCACCGAATCCATTTGGGGCCATGAAGAAGTCCAACTCCATACAACTATTGCTATGACCACACTTCCCTGGCCTATAATCAATAACCGTACCCAGTCCACACAGCCATGGCTCTAGGTTATGGGCCAACCAGTCCACACAGCCCTGGCTCTGGTTCGTCTGCATGTTCCCCCCTCTGTCAATGGTAAACCAAAGTTATAGATATCAGTAACTCCTTTGCACACGTAATGCAGCAAAACCAAACTCCAACAGTCAACTCGTTGGTTCCCATCTGAATCCTGAGTAATAACTTCCCACTTGGACTTCCTTTGCATCTCCGGTTTTGGTCGGATTGGAGTTGGTCTTCTGAAGAGTTCAAGATCGTCGTCACGTGGTAGAAGCTCAAATCCAATTCGGTTTGGGGTCACCGTCACGGCTCGGTTCGTGGTCATCATCGGCTCGTGATCACCATCACTCGTGGTCACCATTGGGGTCTTGGTCACCAATTGGTCGTGGTCACCCTAGGGTCGTGGTCACCATGGGGTCGTGGTCACCCTGGGGTCGTGGTCACCGTGGGATCGTGGTCACCCTGAGGTCGTGGCGGTTCGTGGCCCTCCTTATCGAGGCGGTTCGTGACACTCCTGGTCAAGGTAGTTCATGACCCTCCTGGTCAAGGCGCTTCGTGACCCTCTTGGTCAACGCGGTTTGAGACCCTCCTGGTCAAGGCGGTTCGCGACCATCCTAGTTAAGGCGGTTCGTGACCCTCCTGGTCAAGGCTGTTCGTGACCATCCAAGTCAAGGAGGTTCGTGACCCCTCTTGTCAAGGCGGTTCGTGACCCTTCTGGTCAAGGCGGTTCGTGACCGTGGTCACCATCAGGAATCGAAACCCTGTAGTTTTTCGAGCAAGCTAACCTCGCCAAACGAAGGCGTTTTCAACCATTCTAACTTTCCTACACAATCACAAAACATACCAAACATTAGTAGTAACATGTAGAATCAATCAAAAACATCAAAACAACGATTTCATATGTTAATTTAGAGCAAACATACCCAAAACCTTGATTTTCCCGTTGACCATGTGATTTTCCCCTTAACCATGTTTGACTACAGGATTAGCGAACTTAATCCAAATTAACCCAAATTCATACTAGCGACATAAAATATGATTTTAGAATTTTTACATATTTTTCCTTATTTTTATAATGTATAATTTTGCTAATTATCACTAATCACCCCTAATTAGCCATAATTAGTGTATAAACATGTAAATCACTCACCTTAGCCAAAAATAAATGTTAGATCTGAAACTTTACTGATTTGGCTCGGATCCCAATGTGGTGCAGCAGCTCCAACTCTAATTTAGTGTTAAGCCGACTTGATTTGATATAGATTTGATCAGTTAGTGATTATAAAGTGATTAGAGAGAGATTTGGAAGATGGAAGCCATGATTAGGGTAAGAGAAAGGTTTTTGGCAGCTAGAAAAATGAAAGGAGATGATTCTCCAACTCCTTTCAGCCCTCCCATAACCCTAACCCCGAAATGGGTTATTAGCCTAGCTGCTAATCACCCTACTAAGCCTAGTTAAGCTGTTTTTCCATCTTCAAATCTTATTTTAGCCATATCTCCCAAACGGTAAGTCCGTTTTTGTTGTATACAACATTGTTGTATACACAATTATATGATTTTTTTTATGATAACAACCAAATATATATTATTATAAATGTGTTTGTTATTTTACTGTTTCACATATATATCACAGACATGAATATAATATTTATATTTAAATAAAATATGACTGTATAGAAATTTAAATATTCACACATTATTTTATTTAAATAGAATATTTTATTTCAATATTTAAACAGTACAGGTTTACAAATCCATTATTTGTATATACATCTCTGATATTCATTTCAATACATTCAATTTCAGTACACAGTTCCTTACTACAACACTCTATCACACGGTTATACAATTTTGTATATACATTCATTCACAACTCTTTTACATACAGACACATTCATTTTTTTTCACTGACTCTACACTCAGTCTTCAGTCTTCTGTCTTCACTGCACTATCGGTCCAGTCATCCATACCTGTCATACACAGAAACACACACATAGTATATGGAACAGAAATAATATTCTACATTCTAGCGAATATAAATTTTAATTTTAAAATTTTATTTGCCTCAGTTTTCTGGTGTGTTTTCTCATCATTTTTCATAACTCAATCTGAATTATTAATCCATTAATCTGTGTCTGAACAACTTGTGATATTCACAGTGATACACTGTAAATACTGCAAGGCAGTCGGCGTATATATAAAATAATTCAGTGCAGGGACAAGAAAATCAGTCGGATGGCTGTATATACACACGTGTATATATATACACGTGTGCACTGCCTCGCCAATCCAGTGTGCAACAGAAGAGTAGCCACGTGGACCATCTCGACTCAGTGCAACAATAATCAATATGGTCGAGGCAACCCAAAAACATTAATGATTACAAATCAAACTCAATGGCCATGCAAATCTACAAAGCAAGAGCAATTTTATGTACACATGTATGTGCTCATGTACACATACAAAAGCAATGCAACTATTCAGGTCTACCCAGATAAGGGTTCCCAAAAGCAATGCATGATGCCAGAGGATAGTTTAAAGGGTTATCACAGAAAGCCAGTTATAACAAGTGGGCCGGTTCATATTCAAGGAAGCTCAACAGTATTGGTGCAGCCAACATGAAGTGCACAGTTTTTTTCTACATGATCAAGCCAACATGTTTTATGGGACAAGCCAAATCCAACATATACAAGGCAACTTTGCACAAAGTGATAGTGGCATAGCAAGATAAGCATGGTTCAAGTTTCAAAACACAAGAACATGTGCATGTGCAAGTGTACAAATATATGGCTCGGCAACAATACAATGGAGCAACAACAAAATCAGTTCATCCAGTTCAGTGGTATACAAATAGTCAAGCATTCAATCAACACTATGCATGGGTGGTAAGTCAGGTTCAGGGTCAAAGGAAACATCAGGTCTCATAGCAAATGCAAAGCCAAGTACAAGCATAGGCTTCCTTATGCAACAGTTATGGAGAATTACATATATATATATATATATATATATATATATACATACAGTGTATATATATACACTGTGTGTACTAAAAAGTGCATCAAGCAACTGTATCAGATCAACCAATCAAAGAATTCAACCAGCATGAATTAAGATTTCAAGACTTCTATCAAATAAGTGGGAAGAAAGTTTTTTTTCTAGAGTTTCCAGAAAATTATCAACCGTAATCACATTTTCTATGTGCTAGCCTTAGCAAGTATGAAATCAAGGAGGACCACAAGATCAAGTCATTTATTTTCAGAAACCAAAGATCAATTTTTGGCAAAAATCAATTCAGATTAGTTTTCTGAAATCCGGCCAAGTTCATCACATAAATCACCAGATTCACCCAAGGCTAAAAATTAGACTGTGTTCATCAAGCAATATTCACGCAAATGTTTAAATCCACAAACTCAAAGGAAGAAATTCAATTCTATTTTCAGGGTGAAGCAAATAAAGGAACAAATCAACATGTTTTTTTTTGGCAAGAATCAATTCAAGAAAATTCATGAAATCAAATGTGGACTCACAGTAATATTCATTTCAAGATTCAACCATGAATTATACTGGGTAAGTATGATTCCAGGGTTGACAATATCAAATTAAATTGCCTTAAATTATTTCCAGAAAACCTCCATTAGTTTTATTTGGCAAGCAATATTTTTATGGAAAGGCACAAGTCATTTTGAGAATTCACAGAATGGCAAAAGGGACATGTTTCAAATTAAGCATTTCAAATGGTCCAACAATCAAGGTTTTTAATCTCGCAAAGGTGCAATTAAATGTCCAGATTCATCGAAGACCAAAACCACATCCAGACTCATCAACAAATCACGCAGGCAGAATTAAATCGAGGAAATCAAAAAGGGAAATCATGCACAAAATTAGCCAGGTCATACTATGAAATCAGAGAGCAAGATTAGGATTTTGAAATCCTATTTAACACCATATCATCACAGGCATATCATAGAGACCGAATCCAAAAACATAAATTTCATGTATAAAGAAATTCCAGAAAATTCACTTTTTATAGAGATTCGATCTGCCTACAAATCGATCGAGAGAGCAACTCATACCATTGGAGAAATTAGAAAAACCATGACAACAATTCATCGATCTGATTTGAGGATTTGGGAGTCAAAGAGAAACCCTAGAAATTTCTCAATAGCCGCCGCCATTTTTCAAAGCAAAGAGATAGGAGTAATAAAAGAAAGGAGGATGCACCAATTCTACAAAGGGTCGGCCTACTACAAAGAGAAGGGAGTTTAAATTGTTTTAAACTGCGGTTTCCATTGTGTTTTAGTTTGTATTGTTTTTAATTTGTTTTGTAAATCATCCGAATCAATTTCTAGTGTCTGTAAAATACTTGGGTATCCGGTTAGGGTATTAACTAGCAGCTTACTAAAGTCTATAAAATCTAGGGCTACTGGTTATGAGGTTGTAATTAGGTGAAATTTGATCTAGGGGATTAGATCGGTCTAGGGTTTTGAGCATAGTGTTAGAATAGGAGCGAGGGGTCGCGAGTGTACATGGTCTTGTATGCGGGATCTGTACTATCACCTAGTAGAAACCTTAGGAATACAGCAGTTGGCAGGATTTTGCCGAAGCTCGGTATATCTTGTGTCATTTACTTTCTGCATTTCTATTTCTGCTATATTCTGTGATTTGCGTATTTTTAATATCTCCCGATAATTTTTAATAAACCCTATTCACCCGCTCTAGGGTTAATTTAGATCCAACACGTTTGATTAATGTGACCACTCTACGGAATGGGAAACCATCATCTAAATCCAATGGAAGTAGTTTCAGATCAAAGCTCCTTACCAATCAGAAGTTATAGGCAAAACAAGATTTGCTATTGGCAAAATGGTCATTTAAATTTCGGCATAAATCGTGAATGTGGGAGATGACCCCAATAGTCGTTTCCCAAAGTTACATGACCATATGACTTCGTACAAAAATAAAACAAATATTCTACAATCCTCCGTTATGTAGAATGCGGGTCGTTGCATACATAAAATCCATGAATAGAAGAAAGAGCAAAAAGAACCCTTATTGGTGTTAGTCCCGCGACTGGAGCTTATGTACCAAGTTAATCGATGTCTTCCTTTTGCCTAAATCCTTTGCCAACTAGCCCTGCTTTGAAAGTTTGAACAGACCCATTTATATTGTATTTCTTTCAAAACACCCATTTACATCCAATTGGCTTCGATCCGACTGGTAAATCTGTTCGAACCCAAGTGTTGTTAGATAGAGTTGAATCTATCTCATCATGTATTGCTTCTTTCCAGAAAGCAGCATCTCTTGAAGTAATAGCTTCTTTAAAAGTTTTAGGATCTTCTTCGTTATTCAAAATATAAAATGTCTCATCGAGTAATTTATTTCTATCTCCAACAACAAGGTGAACTATGTCATCTGATGGGACAAAATCAGGATCTAAGCTTTTGGCTTTCCTTAGTATTCGGCTTATACCGGGTTCATCAGGTACATTTTGAAGCCTTTTTTGATTTAGAAAGCTATATTCAACGTTTTCATCATTCCTTTTGTGAATGATTTATGTTGGATCTGAAACTGTCATGGAATCACATAAAATTTTATTTCCGATGGTCCACAATTACATTAGATTCTACATTCAATAATCTGTAGGCTTAAGTTTCAGCATATCATAGAGTATACTTTTCAATGCTCCTGCTACAAGTTTTATTCTTTTCGGATCTGTGACCCTATAATAGGCTAAACATCCCCAAACCTTTAGATATTTCAAGTTTTTTTTTTTTTCATAATTCATAAGGAGAAGTCTTAGTTTTCTTTGACGGGATTCTTTTATGCAAATGACATGCCGTTAAGATTACTTCTCCCTACAAATTGACATGTTGTTTAGCATTTAAAATCAGAGCATTGATCATTTCAACCAGTGTTCTATTTTTTTCGTTCAGCCAGTCCATTTTGTTGTGGCATATAAGGTGCGCTTGATTGATGAATAATTTCATTTTCTTCGTAGAAGGATGAAAATTCCAAGGAAAAATATTCCCCACCTCTATCACTTCGCAGCACCTTAGTACTCTTTTCCTTTTGATTCTCAACTGTGGTTTTGAAATGCTTAAACATTTCAAAATCTTGATCTTTTAATCTCATTAGATATACGTGTGTGTATCTAGAATAATCATTTATAAATGTGATAAAGTATCTATTACCACCTCTAGTTAATATACCATTTAACTCACAAATGTCTGAATGTATTAATTCAAGTAGTTTAGTATTCCTTTCAGATTTTGGAAACGGCGTTTTGCACATCTTTGGTTTAATACATATTTCACATTTAGATAGGTTTACATTATCATATGAAATCGTTCCTTCTTTAAGCATAAATTGTACATTTTTGTAATCTAGATGTGCTAATCTATTGTGCCATAAATGAAAAGAATCAGCGACACACAAATTCTTTCATTTTATTAATACTTAATTTAAACACAACATTACAAGCATATACTTTCCCAATGAACATATCACCCTTAGACAGAATAAGACTATCACCATCTAGAACACCCTTAATACACAGGAGACTTGCAGAAACTAGATTTTTTTCTAATTTCTGAAACATGTAAAACATTAACAAGAACAATCCTTTTGCTAGAAGGAAACTCCAATTCCATGGTTCCTTTTCCAATGACAGTCAGAGCATTATGATTTCCCATAAGCACCTTGCTATCATCAGAAACTTTCTCGTAGGATTTGAACAGTGCCTATTTGTTACATACATGAATAGCAACACTTGAATCACACCAACAAACATTATGTTTGGTAGTATCTGCCTTGTTTAGTTATGTGATCATATCAATGTTTAATTTTGAAACCATAGCAAAGATTTCTCATTCCTCATGTTCAACCATGTTTTCTTTGTTGGAAGTACCTTGATTGTTCTTTTTGCCTTGGTTGGTATTTTTCCTTGCTCCTTTTCTGCCTTTTGAAAAAACTGTAGTCGCGCTTGTAATATCCATGTTTGCCACAGAAGTAACAGTCACCCTTGCATATTCCATTGTTATCTCTTTTGAATTTTCCAGAGGGTATGTTATCATTTCCGACATTGTTAATATTGGAAGCAGAATTAGATTCAAAAACTTTCTTCTCACAATTTCTGGTTTCTTCTTCAATGCAAAGATGTTTTTGAATTTGTCCCGTTGTGAAATCCTCTGTAGAATGCATAAGCTTCTTTCGATAGTCACTCCAATTCTTAGGGAGTATGACCATCACAGCCCCAACTTGCAAAGCCTTAGGGATGGTGATCTTAACATCCTTTAATTTGTTAAATATTACTTGCAGTTTATGCACTTAGTCCAAAACAGAGACGTTATCAAGCATCTTAAATTCAAAGAATTTAAAATTTAAAAACTTATATGTGCCTTGCTTCTCATTACAGTATTTTGTCTCTAATGCTTTCCAGATTTCCCAAGGCGATTTGATAGAAGTATAAAGATCATACAATTGATCAGAAAGTGTATTAAAAATGTGTCCCCTGCAGACGACTTTGTCTTCCTCTCTTTTCTTTCACTATGCAATCAGTTCTGTGCTATCCTTATAAGTAGGCGGTGGAATAGGTTGTAGATAAGGGTCTAGCACATATATTATCTTCAGAGTTGTGAGAAGGAATAGGATCTCATCCTGCCAGCTAGTGTAATTAGTGTCGTCAAAGCTATCAAATTTGGGGAACTCTTAATTCAATTTATAAGTCGATTCTGATCCATTCCATTGAATAATTCCTTAAGACTGTTAGAGTTTGATAAGCGAAATGAATCAAAAAGTAGGAGCAAATGTCATTTGAGGCACGTGCAGAATGCTCTCCTTAAGGAATTATTCACTCCCACAAATTTGCAGTGAACAGGGAAGCGAACTTCCTCCAGAATACAACAAACAGTAGATTTGCAAAAGCTAAGAACGAAAGGAAGAAGAGAAATTTGGAGAAGATTATATTTCCAGGCAGAAAGGAGGAGTATATATGAAGGGTGAACGGACATGACTATTAGAGGAAGTTGCGCGTGAGAAGATGCGACCGTTTATTTAAAAAATATGATTGTTCGGATCAGTCAAACGCACGCCGTAAGGTCACACATGCGCCCCCAAGTGCCCATATTTGACCGATAATAAAATTTCATAGGCCCAAACCCCTTTAGCACAATCCATTGTGCCCATCTCCAAAACCCTAGTTATTTTGATTCATAATATCCTATTCAATATATTGCTATATATGAATAGATAGTTCATAATATTTGTTGATGTGGGACAAATACTATTGCAATCTTTCCAATAATAAATATTTCTGTAATAGCAATCATATCATATCCAAAGTAGTCTTATAGATATTGGATGGCGTAAACCAATATAAAAAAATCCTATGATAAAGTTTTGATATCACACAATGGATGTACAGAAATGAGATAGCCAGAAGTAGTTACAAAAATACATGTTAATGACATGGATTGTATTATTCGACCTAATTTCTTGGTCAGATCGTACATTCCTAACCCAAATTAGTGAATAAGGGTATGACATGTGCACGAAATTTTACATTTTTTGTAGCAATATCGTCTTAGCCCAAAGACAAATGCATTACTACAGAATATGAGTGACAACAGCACTTCCTAAAACGATAACGGTGAGGCTAAAACTAAACTTTTGTCTACCTCCAATCAGCTAGGAAGGCCATGTTAGGTGCATGAAATCTAAACAGTCTCTTGGCACATCGTCGTCGATCGAAAGACTATCACAGTACTACGACACTGTATAGTTAATGTGCTTAGCAGCTCTATAGCGGTGGAGGTGTCAAAAGTTGTAGTAGCGATAGAGCAAGAAAATAGTGGAACTATAAAAATGGCCATTGGTATAAAACTAGGTATTTAAAATTAATTAATTATCATTCTCACATCATTTCTGTTGAAGAAACAAATGTTAATTAATTAATCAGAGAATATCATGATTTTCCATAAGTTAATGGTTATAATAGATTTCTATCTTTTATTGGGTACTTATGCCTTTAATCTGCTCTTTATTCTAAATTTTTAGATTTTTATTTTAAAAGAGAACTAGTTAAATCATCCTCTATTTATTAATATTGCTAAAAAAAATTCTAGTTAGCCTTGATTTAGTTAGTGCAGTAGAAAACAACAGGGCTTAAAGCGGATTTACTATTCACCAGTTCTAGATCGAAATAGCATAGCGGTCGGAAAGTGCTGGCGATTTAGCGGGGTTTTAGCTGCACGGCTATTACATATGATTGGAAAAAACGCTCACTTGGAATGATGATGCTTGAAATATTCGTTGCCCCAAAAGCAGGGAATTCAACGCAAAGCAATAAAATCAAAATTGCACCTCCAATAAAGGTGGGTTGAATCAACTGTGCAGGATAGAAATAATTAGGAGGCATCAAATACTCCAGGATCTTATTATAAAAATTGATAACTCATTGAACATGAATGATAAAGAGATCAGTTATCAAACCGATCGTTAGAGAGGTTTGGTTATTGTGATCTCTAAAGCAAAAAAAAACGTGGTGGATTTTTCTTTCTTCCTGTTTTTCTCCGACTCCAGTTCTTTAAATTCTTTATCGGATTCCCTTTCTTTTCGATAATTTAACAGCTTCTAACTAATACTCGATCTGAATCTCACTTCAAATTCTTCATCCGATTCTCTTTGTTCAATAATTCGACATTTTCTAACTAATAGTCGATCTGAATCTTCCTCTATATCAACCTCATACCTAACGCTGCTGCATTTCCACCTCAACCTCGGATCCGATGGTGCACCTCAGACCGGACCGCACATCATCTACTCCACCACTGCCTCGAATCTGGCATCGCATCTTAGATCCACTAATGTCGCATATCAGGTACTTTAATTAGTAAATCGATTTCAGACTATTTAATTATTTGAAAGTTATTTTATTATCCCAAGTCCACTGATGCCAGTCTCAGCTGCTTTAATTCTTTTAATATGTTTCGGATATGTTATGTTGCTTTTCTAACAGTATATGCTTACCAGTTTAGTATGTTGTTCATGTACTTGAATTAGGTGTGTGTGTAAAATGAAGCTAATTTCTTTGTTACTTAATATGAAACTTGTCTCTCTTGCATCATCAATTTGTGATTATGATAATGTATTTTTTTCTAAGATAAAAACCAACAGATTCTTCATACAATTTCTTTGTTACTTAATGTATTTGTGATTATGAAACTTGTTTATTTTTTGTTACTGTTTGGTGTTAAACTTCTTATAAGAGTTTTAGAAGTCCATTAGCATTCAGTTGTTAGTTTTACTATGAGCTAAATAAATACAAAAAAAATCAATAGATTTCCAGTAAGTTTCCCATAGAAGTAGCATAAGAATGAAAATCAATCAGTTGCAAAGTGACTATTCATTTATTTGCGGCAAATCTGATAAGTATTTTTTGGCCTAATTAATAGATTACTGTTAGAAATTTGCTCGAATTTGATAGCTACCTAAATTGTTTCTCAGTGTGCTCTTATTTTTTGGAGATAAGTAACTTGTCTTCCAACTCAAAGTCATACTAACGATTTATTCCAATGACTGGCTGTATTTCTAATTAACAGTCATATTAACCCAAAGTCATATTAACTGAAAGTCATATAACTCAAAGTCATATTAACTCAAAGTCATATAATTCAAAGTCATAATTAATACATTATCTGGCAGTTTAATATTTTTAATAAAATTCGTCAGTTTGTGTGTCTTAACCATAGTAAAAATGATTATCTTGTTTGAATGCCATTATAAGATAAAGTAGACCTTGATGAAGTTTCTGCTTTATTTTCACAACATTGTTGTTTCTTAAATAAATTTATGAGGAAAATGAGTCTAGTCATCATTTTTACTGTGTTGGAAGCAACCTTTGATGCAATGTCCATCCAGCGTCATTGCTAGAAGTAAATTTGTAGCCATTAATGAATAGTTAATTCAATAACAATAAAAAATGGTGAATTTTATTTACATACACATTTCTAGTAATTTATTGATTGTTATGAGCTGAAAATTGTAGATTGTTGGAGCTAATAACTCCTTTTCTCAAATCTTTATGATGAAATGACATTGCTTTTCTTCTTCTTTCTTTTTTCCATGTTTATATGGTACGAAGCTATTGTTGTTAGGCCAGTTCACACATAAAATTCTTTAGAATAATCTATGGTTGCTTGAAATTCATTTGAGTGACCTTTAGCTGACCCACTTTTGTAAGTTTTGGATTCATCGTTCTTTTCCATAAAACTTGTCCTGCTATGTTTGTTGCAAGTTCATAATGATTTCATTCACTTTCTTTCAAGCTATGTCAATTTGATCAACCATTCACAGCAAAAGGTTCCTGGCTATGTTATCTTGAACATTGCAAAAGGTTCAATCACTGTCGAGCTGTACAAAGATGCTTCTCCTGAAGTTGTGGATAAATTCCTTGAGTCTTGTAAAAAAAAAAGGTCATTTCAAAGGAATGCTTTTTCATAGGGGGATCAAACATTACGTGATTCAAGGAGGTTATTCCCAAGAATTGGGTGGTGCAGAGGATTGGATACATAAAGGAAAAGCCAATAGTAAACTTGATACAAGCCCAAAGCACGAGGCATTTATGCTTGGAACTACAAAGGGTAAATTGGGTAATCAAGGTTTTGAGCTCTTTATCACGACCGCTCCAATTCCTAATCTAAGCGAGAAACTTGTTGTGTATGGAAGGGTCATCAAGGGAGAGGATGTTGTTCAGGAAATTAAAGAAGTAGACACTGATGAACACTACAGAACAAAGTCTCCAATCGGTATCATTGACATTGAACTGAGGCATAAGCCTTAAATTAAAGCACTTTTATGTCTTCAGTTTCAAGTCAGCTCATTATCAAGCTTAAATTTTCTCAAAATTCATCGATCCATACATACAAAGCAACAATTTTGATTTCATGTGTAGAGATCTCCTGGGATCCAAACATCGAATCATATGATCGAATGTAACAGATAAAAGATCTTTTTTATTTAGGTATTCTACACATGAGTTGAATGTTAAAGAGTTTGATTTTGTGCTTGATGCCTGTTCAGTAAATGAAATGAATGTATTTGTTGTTAATTTGCACACTTTCCAAAAGAGCATGTTGTAGCTGATTGTATATTGCATCCTACTTTAATTTGGATGATTTTGATTTATTACATTGTAATGTAAATTACTCCAAATTGCATTGTAGGCTGATATTAGCAACGTTTAACTATGTTTGTTATGGAGTAAGTTCTATTTGTACCTGTACCAAGGCACTAAAAAAACCATTCACAACAAAATAATAAGCTGAGTAAGTCACAAATCTTCTTCGTTGGTTGATATTTATTCAATAGACGTGGTTCTTCCCTTCATTTTCTGATGTTTTATAAAGCTCCACTTTAACCAAATAAATCTTCATTAGTGGTGTTTGGATTCCTCAATTCTTACCTTTTTTGTCACCTAATACGTAATCACGGTCATATATTACTCCTAACCATCAATTCTTACCTTTTGTTCTCTGGCTTACTAACATCTGGCATGCTGAAATAATGCCTCAACTTGAATGCTTCCTTTGTATCTATAGTTATTCTTTTTTAGCCTATTGATATTGCATTTTTTAGCTTATTGATACGTGAAGCTATTCTTTTGCATTTTTTTTGATTGAATATTCATAAATATAATGATATTTTTTAGTAAATATCAGTTTCGTTTCTCTTTTAACCTAGCGTAACAATTATTATGTAAGTTAAGTTGATATTTCTCTAAATCAGAAAACGCAAATCAACTTGCAGTTTCCCAATAGAAAGTGCAAGTTAACAATATAGTTAATTTTTCATTAAATTCATAATTAAAAGAAAAAAATTAGAAACTACTTTTTTATATACTATAGATCTAACAATCGGTTTTTTTCACCGTTGTACGGTAATACTAGTTAGGTATAACTCCACAATCTATTAAAAGCTTATAAGGTATATACCAAAACTTAAGTTACTAATACTTACTCAGCTACTTACATGCCTAGTAAAATATAATTATCTACCAAAATATATGTATATGATTCATTACAACATGAGGCAGGTCATGATAAGGTTACATTAAAAATATTATTTTGAATAAGCCGATAATGATCGTTCTATGCTAGTATGAACTGTAGGAAATTACATGAAGGCTGAACAGATCTGCCTTTCAATAAAAGAGCAGAAGGGTTACTCATCAAGCTTAGTAACAGCTACTAACGATCTTGCATAGTCATCACAATTGCTGATAGAAGTAGTCAAACAACATGAGAGCCATAACTGCCTCCAACCTAAACATTTCAGCAATCCTAGGATGTTTAAGTTGGCGCTATCGCATAAGAAGGTCAACTCAAGTTCGGGACTGAATATCTAAAGACATCATTGGAGAATTTCCGACAATTTCTTCTATCATCTGCTCCACCTTTTCTTTTTTAACTTCCTCTAACAAAGGTGCCTTATCCACCTAACTCGAGAAACTGAAGTGGAATTCAAATGTGCGTCACATTCGAATTTGAATATCCTATTAGCAAGTGCATTCACACGCTATTAGGCATTATACTTCATCGACTCAGTCCCGCAAAGGCAAATGTTTTCTTTTCCATCATTTGATGTAGAGGGGCTATTTAGCCTCTCTAAATCATATAAAAAGTGAGATATTACTCTAGGATGTTCCAAATTCCTGCTTATAATTTTCCTCCAGCTTATTTAATTTCTTCTCGTTGTAAGTCCTTACTCGATTATTACACCTGAGAACCTCATTTGGGTCGGTCCCAAAATGAAGAGAAGGATAGCGTCTGATATGGAAGAAGCTCCTACAGCCAAGGTCATTGGTGATTTTCCCTAGGCTTATCCATCTCCCAATCTTCCTCGTCTCGGGCATTTTTTTCCTCGACTTTTCGATTTCATCTATTGTACCAATAATTGCACAAATTGTTCCAATTGTTTCAATACCAATCTGTTATGCAAAATGTTGATTTGATTTGCACAAACTCCAAAACTGCACAGTCGAATGCAAAAGATAAAGAAGCAACACAAAAAAAAAAGATCTAACTTGTCGGTTAATTATCACAATGCAATGAAGAATAATGAACAGACAAAAAAAAAATAGGAAAAGGGAAGAAGACACAACGATTTGACATGGTTCGGCTATGCCTACGTCCATGAACCCAACAACTATTCTTTATTTCACTGAAGAGGGTATAAAGAGAACACAAGAAAGAAAATGTAAAATATAGGTAGTAGATGGAGAGACTAACCTATAATTACAAATTGAATAATCAATTTCAATAAAGATTTGTATGCACTCAAAACCCCTAATTGATTGACCACAAAAATTAAGATTTACTGAAAAAGAGGATAATGATGGATGCACTCTTACATTCATGCTCTACTGATATGAAGATGAACCTCCTTCATTTAAATAGGTTTCAGGATGAAAGGTTTCTCAGAGGGCTGTCAATTAGAACCGAGACCAAAAAATTGAACTGAACCAATCCGAATAGACCCGGACACGCACCAAACCCGATGGGTCTTGGGTTGGGTCTAAGTGATCAAAAATACAACAAAGACCCGATCAAACCCAACCTGTATGGACTCGACCCAAAATACCTAACCTAAAAGAATTGAAATATATGTATTTTAGTGTTATTATTTAATCGAACACAAATCAACCCGAACCGAAGCTCGGGTCGGGTCCATATTTGTGAAATGTATAGTTTTAACCCAACAAAACCGTACCCGCCTAGAACCAAGACCTGTAGGGCTAGGTCTGGGACCAACGGGTCGGGTCTAATTGCAACCTCTACTTGGAGATGAAGAGAATCAATTTGCCGCTTATCTTCAAACTTTTCCAAATGTCCATGATTCGATTGCAGTGTAAATTGAAAGTGAAGATCTTCATTTCCATATGTTTCCTCCCTTGCTTATTTCTTGAAGCCTAACCATTTATTTCTTCATATTATGAAATCAATGAAATTATAAATATTCTTCTTTCCTCATTTATAATTTTGTTGATTAATTAACTGATTATGTAATCAATTTGTTTCCTTTCAAAATATCCTCTTAAATATTTTCACATATAGCATAATTGATTGATTAAATCAATTAATTAATTTCTTTCTCTATTAAAAAATATTTTGAATCACATAAATTCAATACTCCACCTTAATTCTAATATAACCAAATCTCAGCACATTGTCGGGTCTACACCATCAAAGTCAATGTGAACTACATTAGGTAACATTGCCCGAATAGAGCTTTTAAATCTTTCCCAAGCATAAGAAAGGTAGCATGCACATCAACAAACAAAGTACGTACACGAAAATACAAAAAATCTTCAAAAAATCTGATGTATGAGAAAAACTTGTTGATATAGAAATCTGAGAGACTAATGGAGACTTCATAGTGCGCTTCACTTTCTCAATCCTATATTGAGTGAGGACACACAAAATATTATCTACTTCAACCTCCTTCCCAGGAATTTTACTCAACTTCACCAAGTCTACCTTATCAAACTCAACACTAAGCTCCGCACAACGAATAACATAATAAGTTAAATTATCACCTCCATTATGCTCACAAACATTATCCCCAAAAGCAAAAGGCCTTTACTGTGATTGAACTCTACCTAGAGTCAGAATATATGAAATCTTCTCATCAACCATGTCACCATTGGAAATACTACTTTCTCTTCGAATATGGAATCAATCTAATGAATCCAAACATATATGGAAATTTTGTGTGCTCCAATGGTCATCACTTGATAGAGGCTCCACCTTCAATAAAGACCTCTCATCAAATATTGCATGCCTGCTAGTCACAATTCTCTTAATTGTTTTGCACCACAACCTATACTTTTTCATTCCTTCTCCTTAGCCTAATAAAATGTGCTTGCTGACTCTAGGCTTCAACTTGTCATGTCCCTCGTCTTCTAAGTAAGCCGAACAACCAAATACTTAAACGGATGAATAGTCAATAGGCTCTCTTTTCCATACTTCTTCTCTGGTCTTCATATATATGGCATTCGAAGGCGTATGGTTGATGAGAAATATTGTTATAGATATCGGTTCTGTCCAAAATCCCTTTTCTAGATCATCGGTTGGTCTCAAGATCATAGATCTTTCCCACAATATTCGACACATGCGCTTTGCCACTCCAAAAGGATGCAACTTAATAGAAAGATATCTAAATACATGCTCGGACACAAAATGCTTAGTGACTTCTTATGACACGAATTCAGTACTATTGCCAAATCTAAGACCTCTCAACTGCTTCCCCGATTTCTTCCAAATAAGGTCTTCCACTTCCGAAATTAGACAAATATTTCAAATCCTGTCTCCATGAAATAGACCCAGACCTTTCGTGAAAAATCATCAACAGAAAAGACGAAGAAACCCGCTCCACCGAAAGATGCAATTGGGTTGGGTCCCCACACATGTAAACATACTGTGGAAACTCTGTGGCTCTAGGTCTTCCGACATCAAATGTGACGTTCTTCTTCTTTCCAAAAGAACAATCTCCACAAGAGCCACGCTTTGATTGAGAATCACTAGTAATTAACCTACACTTCTTTAATACATCAAGACTTTCCTCATCAACATGATCTAAACGAAGGTGTCATAACTGAGTAGAATCAGAAATGCTAGATGATGTGCACGAAAAAATGCACATTTATAGTCACATATTTATTCTTGTTAATTAAATAAATGACATTTTTTTGGTGTTTTATACGATCAAACCATATTTTAAAATCATCACTCATTTTGGAAAAAATTGATCACTTATGCATGTTTTGTTTTGTGATTGCATTTACTTGTTCTTTGTTATTGTCTCTAATAGGAATTTTGGAGCACACATAATGCATACACTTGAAGATTTGGAGCACAAATGCATGCATACAAAGGAATGAAGAGGAAATAATTCTCATACATGATCATGGAGGACCCCACCTCTCAAATTAACCTCTTTCTCTTAAAGCTTCTTATTAAAGACTAATGGAATGAGACAAAAGGCCTCATGCATCCTACATGACTCATTAGTGGCTAAGAGAGGATTAGAAGCTTCATGAAGGGCCATTTTGGGGATTTCCCATTTTGAGTGATTAGGGTTTGTGATCTTGTATATATACCCCTTTATGTTCATTTATCTATCCTCTTTTTTATCCTTTAGTAGTTTAGTTTAGATCATAGCTCTCTTTTATTTTAATGGCTACTTAGCCATTTTCTTTATGTAACTTCTTTGCTTTAATGTAATTTAATTTCTATGCTCTTTACTTTCATGTTCATAGCTTAGATTTACATTCATGTTCATAGCTTAGATTTACTTTATGTTCATAGTTTAGATTTATTTCTATGCACTTAGTTTAATTCTCTTCATGTTTTACTTAGTTTTTATTTCATTTTGCTTTATTTTCTAATGTTGAAACTTACGTGTGTTGATATGATAACACATATGAGTGGCTAATCCCTTGATCTAGGGGTAATGATGCTCTCTAACTTTGTGTAAGTTTAACAAGTGTATGATTTGTGATCTTTAATATGTGCTTAATGTTAGTGAATATGGATGTAAGTTTATACATATGGGTTTGATAGGTTATGTTGCATTTGCAAATAATCTATTCTTATTCAATATAAACACAAGTTGCATCAATATTTGCTAAGCGATTATTGATTTTGAAATGAAAGTTTGAACAAAATTTGATGGTCTATAGTTCTAGCCAATAGTTCATAGACCATACTTAGAATAGTTTTGTTTTAGTTTCATTTTCATGAGAATCATAAGTGGTTTAAATATTGCATTTATATCACTTATTGAGATCATAAATTGTATTTTTGTTGACTTACATAAATGTGAGAGTGGATTTACCTCTAAATTACTCTCTAATTTCATATTTAGCTCTCAACTTTGTTTCTAGTTTTCATTAGTTTTTATTAGTTAGAACAATTCAAAGATTGGTTTAATTCGATTGAATATAATTAAAATTACATCTTTCCCTGTGGATCGACTCGCACTCACTACGCATTACAATAGTACGCCGTGCACTTGCGGTTATTTCAATATTTGTGACGATTTTCTAATTCAATAGAAATATCGTTTAGCGAACAAGTTTTTGGCGCCGTTGCCGGGGAGAGATTTTGATTTTAGTTCTATTCTTCGGATTAATTTTGTGTGTGTTGCATTTTGTGTTTTATTTGTTCATTTGTTGTTAGTATTTGTTTTGTGTGTTTAGATTGATTGTGTGTGTGTGTGTTTCTTTTGTGTGTTATTTTCTATTTTGTTGTTCTTCTTTTATATATATAAAAAAAAAACTTGTGTTTGTTTTTGTTTTGTTTGATCTTGTGTCAATTACATTTGTGTGTGTTGTGTGCATTTTTGTTTTTGTTTTAAGTTCTTAAAAAAAAAAAAAAGAATTGTGTGTTTGTTTTGCTCACTTGTGTTTTTGTGTGTGTGTGAGTTTGTCTCATTGTTTTCATATAGTGTCTTCTTTCCTTGACAAAAAAAATTGTTGTTTCATGTTGTAATGTGATCCTTTGCTGTTTCATTTTGTGTTTGTGTTTGTTTTGTTTCATCCTTCATTAAAAAAAAATTACAAACAGTTTTCAATTTGCATTCTGTTTACTGTTCATGTTACCATTAATCTTGCTCCTGTTCATGTTGTTTTCACTTCTGTATTTCCTGTTTTGAGCAAAATTTTACTGCATTGGCATTTTAAAAAAAAGTCACAATTTATTTTGTTAAAACTGTTCTTCTATCTGTCTTTCTATTTTAATTTGTTCTTCTTGCATGTGTGTTAGTGTCTTTCTATTTTAAAACCATTCACACACTTAACAAATCTCAATCAACAGCATCCTCCTTCAACCATACATACTCGACCCTTCACAAGCCAATCAAACTTCAATACAAACCTCCCTTCACCGAACAATCTTCTGGTACTTCGCTGTCAACATACATTGCCCGTTACTGTCTCATTCTTCAGCTCGACAAAACTCAAGACCGGAACTACCACAGTTCTGCTGTTTTCCGATCACCGGTAAGATCTCTCCACTCAAAAACCCACTTTACAGTTCCAAATTTCAACACTTCTCCACTGCATTTTCCACTACATTCTGTCGAGCCACAAACTACTCACTGAGAACACCTTCAACCAAGCCATTCAACAATCAAGCCACTCACCTCCAATACAACCTCATCGTCTTCATTAATCCGCAACAAACCATTCTCATTCACAAACAAAACAGCCCCCCAACATCGAACTACATTAGCCACTGCACACAAACTCTTCTTCACAGCAAAACTCCAAAGTACACCAGACTCCGTCACTGCTGTTATTCATACATAACCACAAAACAACTGCTCAAATACCCCCTGTTGATCAAAGCCTCATTTACACCACCCTACATGCAACAGTAACCACCACTAATTCACCACATTCTGTCAAAAAACCAACCTGAAGCAACACATTGCAAAACCAGCTTCATTCACTGTCCACAGTCATCCTCCTAAACACTTCTGTCCACAGTCATCTGTCATCCTCCATTCACAAAAAAAACCACTTCTACTTCCATTCGTACTCACTTCAGCAACCAGTAGCCATTAAACCACTCCTGTTCATTCACACCACACTGCCTTCCGCAACCCCAGAAGCAAAACGGCCATCAACTCCTACCTGCCGGTTCACTTCAAAACTGCTACAAAACTGCAGTCTCCCCTCTGTTTCAAACCTTCTTTACCAACATACCACTCCTTTTCCAACCACATCTCGACAAAACCTTACTGCCATACACCAGTTCAAACTCCCCCCACACTTCTTCCAACCTCACGACAATCCTAAATACCAAAAAACTACACTGCGACTTGTCACAGCCTCACAAACCATTCATTAATACTTCATTCACAAACTCCACAATCTCAAACAATCCCCACTCAGTTCCACTCAACTTTCATCTTCACAAAAACTCCTCATTCACACCACACTACATCCGAACCAAACTGCTCGCTTCCATCAGAACAACTCAAGTCCTGCAATCTTCCACCATTCAACACACTCCTGTCGGAACAGCTACCACAACCAAAGTCGTCCCACTTCAGCCTGAAAGCGGCAACCGTCCTCAACACTTCATCAAACCCCATACAAGTCCAGCTGCAACCAAAGCCGTCCCCTTCTGCATATTTCCACCTTCACGGCTACATAAGCCACCACAAATACCACACTCGCAAGTCAACACAAAACCGTGACTGCCTCCCCTCCTTGCTGTCCCCAAACACCTGAACGAGCTACTTAAAACCCCAACCCAACAACTTCCAAATCGTGAATCCCCAATTCAAGAACCCCCAAATCAACTCGAGAACCCCATACTTCCAAAGCCGAATCTCGCAACCACCCAAATTCGCAACTGGAATTCCTCACACACGAACCCGATCCCTCTCTTAGAAATCCGGAATTTGATTTTGAATTGATATTTGATTTAGTTTTTCTTTTTTTGCGGTTTCTAAATTTTGATGTAATCATAGAGGGGAAGTCGGTTTATTTTTACCTTTATTTTTTTCTCATTGTTGGGTATGGCGCAATGGGCCTTCTATTGGTTTGTGGGCTTTGAGTGTTATTAATAAATTTGAGTTCATTTAAAATTGTTTTTGACCTATTTTCTAAACTAGGTTCTTTTGTTAAAAAAAAAAGAGAAGGGTCTTCGATCTCTATATTCTTTTGTTTGGTCATAGGAAACAAAACTCTTGCCTTCAAAACATTTTCAGGTTGTAGAAGAGACTGGGGTTGCTTGCTAAAAACTGCTTTACACCGCTTGCTTGGAAAATTCGCGCTTGCTTAAAAAATTGCCGCTAAATAAAAAAAAAATTGCTAATAAATTCAGACGCTCTGGTATTGTTATTTCTCCCTTGTTTTTATTTTGTTGCATTGTTGTGTGCTTGCATTTGCATAAAAAATTCCAAAAAACAAAACAAAACATTCATTTGTAGTTGCATCGTTATTCACGTTTAATTTCTGTTTTGCATTCATTTAGCTTTGTTTTAATCTTTTTAAGGACATCATTATATTTTGACAAATTGGTTAATTTTTAACGATTTATTTCTCGGTGTCTAGACTACGGCAGAGTAATAACTGTTTATAAGTATTACGGTAATCCGTAAATGTTATATCGGTTGTTCCTCTGAAGGTACTTAAACCTTCGGATGCATTGCTAGGGTGATTCCTGGTGCACCGATAACTCCTGTCCGTTAACTGGTTGAGAAATCTTTTGTTGAAATTAATCTAACCGTCATTATATAATTTTAGAAAAACTGTAAATACGTAATTTGCATTCATATAGTTGCATTAGGTTCATGCATATATAAAAAAAACACAAAAAAATTGAAAATCAAATATCCAAAAAAAAAAAACTTTCTCTTTTGTGAATATTTTCTTTTCTCTTTTGAAATTTCAAAAATCCAAAAAAAAACCCAAAAAAAATTAAAAATAAAAATGTCAGAATTTCCTTATTTCCATGAATTTAATGATAGTTGTGAATATCAATATAATCCATATAATTTTATACCAAATTCATATGGATATTTTAATAACAACTATCGTACAAATAACTCTGATTTTCCACCACATAATTTTCAAACTAACGATCAACCTTCAACTCTTGAAACACAAATTGAATCTTTACTTGAAATGAGCACACAACAAAATCAAAGAATAAATGAATGGTGTAATTCATATTTGTGCAAAAATTCAAGTCAAAGTTTTCAAAATTTTCAAAATTCAATTCAGAATTCAAATTTAAATGATTTTAATCATAACCCCTGCCAATACAATTTCGAACTTCAAAATGAATTTCAAATTCAAAATGGAAATGTGAATCACTTTACAAATGATTTTGGCAATAAGAATAATTTCAATGATGGTGCGATTAACGATTTTTGTTCTCAACAATTTCAAACTACTCAAGTTAATAATTATAATTTTGATTTTGTCGAGCAAATGAACGAAATTTTTGATAATCACACGGATTTGGTATTTGAAACATACTTGAAACGACATGACCAACAAAATCAAGTTTCAACGTGTGGCGAGTTGAATGATAATCCACCTTTGCCCACAATTGATGATTTTGAAATAACAACTTTCAAAATAGAAAATGACGATCTTAACGAGGTTGTTAATAATACGGTAATTGAGTTAGATTTCAATTCTTATGAGAAGGTGGAACAAAATTTAAAATTCGATCTTTCTTTATCTGAAAATTTGAAAACATCAACTTTGGCTTTTGAAAATGATACATGCATTGAAGTTGTTGACAATTCACCAAAGGAGGACGAATTTGACGGACACGAATTTTTTGGACATTTTGAAGATGAGTTGAATTTTGAACCAGTAGATTTGAGTCACCATTTTGATTTTGAAATCAATAATTCTAAAGAATTTTTCAATGATAATTTTGAAATTCAAATTGGTGAAACTTAGCATGAAATTCAATCAATTATTCAATCTACCCCAAGAATCATCGAAAATAAACCAAGTCATTCGATTTTTAATAAAACGACATTCGTTTTTCCGAATCTATATTCAACTTCAAAGTTTTTTACGATTTGGTTTTTCGACCTTAAGCTGTGTCTCTCACAATTGAAGAGACAAATGAATCGGTCTTTAGAAGACCGTTTAATTTACTTCTTGTCAATATATTTTCTAATATACTGTAAATATTTTTCTTTTCTTTTCTCTTGTAAATATAGCACATATTTTCAAATTTTTCTTTTCTGTTCTCTTCTCCTTCCACTTGGGTTAACTGTGGGGACACAGTCAAAATCAAGTGTGAGGGGAGTCTTTAAAAAAAAATCATTTTAATTTACTTTTAAATGGGCACGATGATGTAGATATAAGGTTTTGGTCGTATGATTAGAATATTTGGAATTTTACTTCTCTTAACGGATAACGAAAGAAAAGTTTGAATTATAAGCAAATTTAGTGTAACCGGTATATAGGGAAATTCATGGGTGATGAGTATGAAGTGTTTTCTAAATTGTAATCTGATTGAATGAATGGTTGATTTAGATTACTTACGTTAACACTTTAGATCGTTTAAGTGAAGTTGTGCTAAGATATTCTCGCTAAACTCTCTCTTAAAAAAGAAAAAAAAAGAAAGAATATATATATAATAATAATCCAAGGGTATCCCACATTGCTGGTACATCCGGCGTTGGTGTGCAAACCCGCCAAGCTCTATCCGACACCTTGTTGACAAAGTCAGCGTCGGTATATCTTGGTCTCATTTCATGAGATTGGACACCTTAGGATTACTGACCCTCACGTAAGTCGTAGTGCAGTGTAGGGGTGGTATACCTAGGTATTTGTAAATAATAATAATGTAAATATTTTGTAATAAGGAGAGATTTAGCACTTGAAATCCAAGAACACTCTTCACTTATTTGACCTAACTTGCTAATCAAAAGTAAATAAAGATGCCAATGTACGATTGTTGATATCGATTACAGAATTCATTTCATATTTTCACTATGTATCTACCAAAACAACTGGCCAAGCTTTAGGAGTTTATAGCGATAACTGACTTTTGTTTGAAGTTTTGATTAGTAACGGACTTAAATTTCATGGTGACGACCCTAACTTGTGTTAACTCCTTCGTGTAAAATTTAAAAGTAAATTACCCATTTGTAAATAATCTTGCATTCATCTTGTAAATATTTTCGAATCTAGCATTTTTGTAAATATTTTTTGCATTTAACTTTTGGATTTTTGGGTAGTATCCGCTGAAAACCCTCACGAGACAACACTCGTCCTACTGGGGACACCCAGAGGTTTAACGGCTTGTGGCATACGCTCAATGCAATCGTGCTCCCTACGAAAATAGATTTATCTTAGTTTTTTTACTTTATTCGAGGACGAATAAAAAGATAAGTGTGGGGGTATTTGATGTGCATGAAAAAATGCACATTTATATTCACATATTTATTCTTGTTAATTAAATAAATGAACATTTTTTTGGGTGTTTTATACGATCAAACCATATTTTAAAATCATCACTCATTTTGGGAAAAATTGATCACTTATGCATGTTTTGTTTTGTGATTGCATTTACTTGTTCTTTGTTATTGTCTCTAATAGGAATTTTGGAGCACACATAATGCATACACTTGAAGATTTGGAGCACAAATGCATGCATACAAAGGAATGAAGAAGAAATAATTCTCATACATGATCATGGAGGACCCCACCTCTCAAATTAACCTCTTTCTCTTAAAGCTTCTTATTAAAGACTAATGGAATGAGACAAAAGGCCTCATGCATCCTACATGACTCATTAGTGGCTAAGAGAGGATTAGAAGCTTCATGAAGGGCCATTTTGGGGATTTCCCATTTTGAGTGATTAGGGTTTTAGGGTTTGTGATCTTATATATATACCCCTTTATGTTCATTTATCTATCCTCTTTTTTATCCTTTAGTAGTTTAGTTTAGATCATAGCTCTCTTTTATTTTAATGGCTACTTGGCCATTTTCTTTATGTAACTTCTTTGCTTTAATGTAATTTAATTTCTATGCTCTTTACTTTCATGTTCATAGCTTAGATTTAGATTCATGTTCATAGCTTAGATTTACTTTCATGTTCATAGCTTAGATTTACTTTATGTTCATAGTTTAGATTTATTTCTATGCACTTAGTTTAATTCTCTTCTTGTTTTACTTAGTTTTTCTTTCATTTTGCTTTATTTTCTAATGTTGAAACTTACATGTGTTGATATGATAACACATATGAGTGGCTAATCCCATGATTTAGGGGTAATGATGCTCTCTAACTTTGTGTAAGTTTAACAAGTGTATGATTTGTGATCTTTAATATGTGCTTAATGTTAGTGAATATGGATGTAAGTTTATACATATGGGTTTGATAGGTTATGTTTCATTTGCAAATAATCTATTCTTATTCAATAAAAACACAAGTTACATCAATATTTACTAAGCGATTATTGATTTTGAAATGAAAGTGTGAACAAAATTTGATGGTCTATAGTTCTAGCCAATAGTTCATAGACCATACTTAGAATAGTTTTGCTTTAGTTTCATTTTCATGAGAATCATAAGTGGTTTAAATATTGCATTTATATCACTTATTGAGATCATAAATTTTATGTTTGTTGACTTACATAAACGTGAGAGTGGATTTACCTCTAAATTACTCTCTAATTTCATATTTAGCTCTCAACTTAGTTTCTAGTTTTCATTAGTTTTTATTAGTTAGAACAATTCAAAGTTTGGTTTAATTCGATTGAATATAATTAAAATTACTTCTTTCCCTGTGGATCGACTCGCACTCACTACGTATTACAATAGTACGCCATGCACTTGCGGTTATTTCAATATTCGTGACGATTTTCTAATTCAATAGAAATATCGTTTAGCGAACACTAGAATCAGTAGAAATTACCGAATCTCCTAAGATTGTCTCTCCACGAAGCATATAAATATCATCGATTCACACTCCTTTCATCACTGCCAAGGAACCCTTCGCCACTCTTAAATTCTCTCCATATATTATTATCCTCGTACCAAGTCTACTGAAAGCTCCAACTGACAACAAACTCTTATGCAGCATCGGAACATGTCTAACATGTTGGAGAATGGAGTTTTGATGACAACAACCTTATTTCAATATTAATTGATTATAAAATATATATACTAGCACTTTTATCTAGAATATATATATATATACACACACACACATATGCAGGATTTATGTACAGGAATTAATACTGAAGACTGTACAGTTTAAGAGCTTCTAGAGATGATTCAAGACTCATGAGTAATCAAGATTTCAAGGGTTCAAGATAAATAGAGTAATAGATTCTAGTTTATGTCAGACTCATAATAACACTCCAGGCTCAAATTCAATTTCAATTTCACATTCTTTTTTTTTCTGATTTCAAATTATGTTTTCAAATTCTATCTTCAATCTTTATCTTCTCTACTGTACTTTCTCTATTTTACTTTTGATTTTAAACTCAAGTTTTATAGTTTATAAGTTTTTTATATCTTATATACTTATATACTTTACATTTATACAGTTTTAAACTTTATAATTTTATAAATATGTTTATATAGTTTATATGTATGATTTCAAATGATTTTCTACTTTATAATATTCATTTATAACACTATGTTTTAATTCAAGAATTTCCAGAATTATATATATATATATATATATATATATCAAAACACTTCAAATATGCTCAAAATTCAATTTTACACATGCTTATGTTGACATATATTTATGCCTATGTCGACATATAACTGTCATATTTTTGATTTTGAAAGGAAGTGTCTTTTCACTATTTGTAACGTTCCAGAGCGTTGCAACCTTTCAAATCTTATAAATAGGGGCTGATTTCAAAGTTTTTAATCATTCTCCTTTCTTTACACCATTATATTTTCCATTTTTATGATTTCTACACTTATACTCTGCCAAATTTAATTCTATTTACATAAAACTTCTTCTCTACTCATTGCTCTCTAAATCAAAGTGCTATTGAAGAGTTATAGGGCTATTGTAATCATTTGGGAAGTGTTTAGGTAATCAGTGTTTTCCTTGTAGCCGTGAAATCAAGGAACAGGAGCGGTGTTAACCTTGTAGCCGTGAAATCAAGGGGAATATACTTGATCCGTGTGGAATCGGTGTTAACCTTGTAGCCGTGAAATCAAGGGGTTGTACTTGGATATTGATATAGTAATAAAATTATGTGCAATCCAGCATTGCGTGGTACTAGACGTAGGAGTAATCCGAACTAGTATAAAATCTGGTGTGTTCTTTCCTTTTCTGCATTTTATTTTTGTTTATCTTTGTGTTTGTGTTTAATTCTGTGGTGTATGATGCATATAGTATATCATATAAGTTTTAGATTTGGTTAAATTTCTCAAAAACACTATTCATCCCCCCTCTAGTGTTAGTTTTGCCTTAACGATCCATTCCGCAATCCCTAACAATTGGTATCAAAGAAAGATTTTTAAAAAGTTCATAATCTGATTTTTGAAAACAGTTATAATGGAAACCAACACTGGTAGCAATAATAGTTCTTTTGTAGAGGGTCAGTCCACTGTTAAACCACCACTGTTTAATGGTAGTAATTATCCATATTGGGCTTGTAGAATGAAAACATATTTACAATCAGTAGGATTAGGCACATGGAATAGTACACAAAATCAGTTTGTTGAACCCACAACTGCTTTTGCACAATGGACAACTGAATAGAAGGCTAGTTCACAAAGCAATCTAAAGCCATGAATATGTTATTTTGTTCACTAGATAGGAATGAGTTTGATAGAGTGTCAGTATGTAAAATTGCTTATGAAATTTGGAGAACTTTACAAGTTAATCATAAAGGAACTAGTAAAGTTAAATAAAATAAGATATCAGTGTTAGGAGTTATTCAAAATGAACGACAATGAGTCTATCTTCGATATGTATTGCAGATTTCAAGAGATAGTGAATTCATTAACAATACTTGGAAAAACTTATTCTAAGAAGATCAAGTTAGAAAAATATTGAGTTCATTGACTCCAGAATGGGATCATAAAACTTTGGTAATTGAAGAAGCCAATAATGTCAGTGAAATGAAGATTGAGGAGTTAATTGGAAATATGATGTCTTTTGGAGTCCAATTACTGAAGAGAAAGGAAAACAGGTCAACTGAGAAGAAATCTATTGCATTTAAAGCAACAGTAAATGATTCTGACTCGAGTAGTGAAGATGATGAAGAAACAGCTCTACTGACAAGATATTTTAGAAGATTTCTGAAATATGGAAAGAAAAATTATTTTCAAAATAATAACCAAGGAAATTCAAGAAGAAATGATGATCGATGTTATAACTGCAACAAACCAGGTCATATAAGGAGAATGTGTCCATATCCAAATAAATCGACTCAACAAACGGACAACAACAATTTGTCAAGGAAGAAAAAGAAAGCATGTGCAGCAACGTTAGATGATTCAGATTCATCATCAAGTGATGAAGAGCCAAAAATCGGAAATTCCAATATGTGCCTTACGGCAATTCAGAATTCAGAAAATTTCGAAGAAAAAGATCTAAAAGCTGGGAACGTCTTAATTAATTTTTAAATTTTCTTTGGTTGAATGATTGTTTTGTTTGTTTGATTTGTTTTGAATTTAAAAAATTAAATTCAAACTTTAAAATTCAAACATGAAATTTGTAATTCAAATTTGAATTTTGAATTTTGAATTTTGAAATTCAAAATTATAATAAAATATTTTTTTTGGATGTTTGTTAGGATTATAATTATTTCAGGAAATCGTTAAACCTAAAATATAAATTGATAATTTAAATCACATTTCACAAAAATATATTCCATTTGAAAATAGGTACATATGTCGACATACATACGTCTATATGTCGACATATTTGACCAGTAATTTGAAATTTAAATTTTGTATTTCAAAGGTTTAAATTTTCAAACTTCCCTCCAACTTTTCACCAACTCCCAAGGTTTGAAAAGGTGTCATTTACTTCTGAAAAGTTGTGCCTATATAATTCATATTCATTCAATTTCTATGTATACACCTATTCTCTCTACCTTTCATTCACAATTCAAAACATTATTCTTCATAACTATTCTCTTCAAAACTATCAATTCAATGGGGAAGTTAATCTCATAAATTGAAGTTAACTAAAACCATCAAAGGTTATCTTCATAATGACAAAGAAGCTATCAAAACCAAGGTTAACTATGTAGCAAATGCTAAAGTTAATACGGGTGCTTTCACCATCTTTGCAGACTTTCCTTCTTATGATCTAATCTCTCTCTTTCAACACAATGAAGTCTTGAGCCTAATTGACTCACAAGATAATTACGAAGTGTGTTATCCTAAGCTTTTCAAGATGTTCTATGCGAATCTTAATCGCGGATTTTACGAAGGCAACGAAGATCAAATTTGGAGTAGCATCAAAGGCACGCAAATTGTTCTCGATGCCGAAGTCTTGGGAAATATCTTAAATTGTAGAAGCATAGGCTCGGATTTTTCGGATTTCATTATCGATGAAACCGATTTAGAGACTTACCACGACATATTAGAAAGCAATGCTCAAATAGATTTCAAAAATCGCTTTTTCCGTCCAAAAATAAGAATTGTCAACCTTCTCCTCCAACATACCATCACTCCTCGTTCCGGAAACTTTAATAATCCAACTCTCAAGGTCCAAAAAGTCCTCTTTGCTATTATGGGTGGCTATAACATCAATTGGGCCGACATTATCTAAAAGGAAACCAAGCCCATAGAAATGTCATCAAGAGAAAACACTCTCTACTATGGTGTTTATCTCACTTGTATTTTCAAGTACTTTGGAGTTGATCTTCACAGAGAAGAATTTGTGCCAAGGAAAGGGTTTGACTTCTCAAAGATACGTCTCATGCTAATTCCTCTCACTTTCCAACCAAATGAGACATTCGAAGCCAAACAAGCTCGAATGAAACAAGAACAAGCACCTACGGAAGTTGAAGAAGAAACTTCTTTAGAAAGTGTTGAGTGTCCAACCAACACTAGACTCATTTCCAAAGAGATGATTTTTCAAAATCAAGTGAAGATTATCAACAACCAAAAGAACTTAAAAAGAACTTTTCCAAAATGACCAAGTTCATGGTCAAGGTAGGAAGAAAGCTTGGAATTTCATCTTCATCATCCGTTGAAAACAAGTTTATCTAGTTTAATTTATCTTTATGTATTCTCTTGTATTTTCTTATATTTGCATTTGAATCTCGCATTTAGTTTGTCTTAATTAGTTGGGTGTATTTGCTTTCTATGAAGTAATGAATGGAGTTTTATTTATGTCAAAATCATCTTTAAGTTACTGTAAAAACTTTAGAATTAATTATAATATAATATAAGAAAAAAAGATTCAAAATTTGAAAATTTTCAAAAAATTTAATAGGATATGTCGACATACATATGTCGACATATAACTGCATATTTTCAAAAAAATTCAAATTTTAAAATTAAATAACTAGCTCATGTCCATTCGAATCCAACGAATTCTAGACCCTATTTAAGCCTATTTCTTCCGAAAAAATTCATTATTCCATTTCTCCTTCTTCTCTATTCATTTCTTATCAAAACCATGGAAAATCCAATTAACAACATAAGTGAAAATCTTGAAGATTCTTTGAATTCCTTCAAGAAAATCCTCTCCATAGTACTACGTAATCAACGCCATCTAGAGTTAATTCAGATGCGAATAGTTGAATATCAAGAAAAACATTTAGACGTAATTCGATGGTCAATCTCTTTTCATTTCAGAGATGAAAACAACAAAGCATCACTCAACAATGAAGAATAATGAAAGAACATCAAGAAGAACCCAATCGTTGGACAAGATAAGTGGGTAGAAGTCCCGAGAAACGTTTAATTGCTTAGTATGATTAATATGTTTGATTTGGATTCTATGACTTAAAACTTGTATATATTAAATATATGTTGTGGTGTGCTTGGTTTGTTTTGTAAATATAACTCATAACATATGTAATTATGTTATTTGGATTGGTTTGTAATTATGTGAGTATTGATTATTGTAGATTTAGGGGAAGTATATTTATTTACTATAAGGATTATTAAGGGGGGTACTTTACTTTAGATAGATTTAGGACTTAGGGAGAGTATTTGACTTTGGTATAGGAATGATTTAGATAGTTACAGGATTTAGGGGGAATAGTTTTAGAATGTCTTTTTGACAATGCCAAAGGGGGAGAAACTATAAAATATAGAATTAGTTTATAGGATTCATATAAACAAGGGGAGTATTAGAAGAATCAATCAACAGGTATGTATATGATATTTTATAAACTAAGGTTGTCATCATCAAAAAGGGGGAGATTGTTGGAGAATGGAGTTTTGATAACAACAACCTTATTTCAATATTAATTGATTATAAAATATATACTAACCCTTTTATCTAGAATATATATATATATACATATGCAGGATTTATATACAGGAAATAATATGAAGACTGTACAGTTTGAGAACTTCTAGAGATTCAGAATTCAGAGATGATTCAAGACTCATGAGTAATCAGGATTTCAAGAGTTCAAGATAAATAGAGTAATAGAGTCTAGTTTATGTAAGACTCTGAATAACACTCCAAGTTCAATTTTAGTTTCAAATTCAAATTCTGTTTTTTTTTTTTTAATTTCTGACTTCAAATTCTATTTTCAAATTCTATCTTCAATCTCTATCTTCTCTACCTTACTTTCTCTATTTTACTTTTGATTTTAAACTCAAGTTTTATAGTTTATAAGTTTTGTATATATTATATACTTTATATTTATATAGTTTTAAACTTTATAATTTTATAAATATGTTTACATAGTTTATATGTATGATTTCAAATGAGTTGCTACTTTATAATATTCATTTATAACACTATGTTTTAATTCAAGAATATCCAGAATTATATATATATATCAAAACACTTCAAAATGCTCAAAATTCAGTTTTACACATGCTTATGTCGACATACATTTATGCTTATGTCAACATATAACTGTCATATTTTTGACTTTGAAAGGAAATGTCTTTTCACTATTTGTAACGTTCTATAAATGTTGCAACCTTTCAAATCTTATAAATAGGGGCTGATTTCGATTTTTTTTCATCATTTTTCTTCTCCGTCTTCATCTCCTTTCTTTACACCATTATATTTTCTCATTTTTATGATTTCTACACTTATACTCTCCCAAATTCTATTCTATTTACATAAAACTTCTTCTCTACTCATTGCTCTCTGAATCGAAGTGCTATTGAAGAGTTATAGGGCTATTGTAATCATTTGGGAAGTATTTTGGTAATCGGTGTTTTCCTTGTAGCCGTGAAATCAAAGAACGAGAGCGATGTTAACCTTGTAGCCATGAAATCAAGGGGAATATACTTGGTCAAGTGTGTGGAATCGGTGTTAACCTTGTAGCCGTGAAATCAGGGGGGTTGTACTTGGATACTGATATAGTAATAAAACTCTGTGCAATCCAGTGTTACATGAGACTGGACGTATGAGTAATCTGAGCCAATATAAAATCCAGTGTGTTCTTTCCTTTTCTGCATTTTTTTTTGTGTTTGTGTTTAATTCTATGTTATAATAATTTCTGTGGTGTATGATGCATATAGTATATCATATAAGTTTTAGATTTGGTTAAATTTCTCAAAAACTCTATTCACCTCCTCCCTCTAGTGTTTGTTTTGCCTTAATGATCCATTCTATAATCTCTAACATAACAACCGTGATAGTTTTAATAAAACCATCAGGCATCTTAAACCTCACACTTCCAATGCCTACAATATTACAAATTGTGCCATTCTCCAAACGAATTGCTCCGCCATCAATCTTCTAAAACTGACAAAACAGCTCCAATCCGGCGTTATATAACAAGAGGCTGAATCAATTACCTTACTTGTAAATTGTATAGGTGAAATACTAGCTGAAAATACTGATGTGTCACAATCACTTCTATCTACATCTGATCTAACTGCTGCCAAAATTAAAGCTTTCTCCTTTTTCTCTCTCTTCTTTCTAAGAGATGAACAATTTCGTATGGAATGACCCTTCTTCTTACAATAATAGTAAGCACCTCTTCTAGAACCCATGAAGGGACCTGTGCATATTTCCTCCAAGGAGCTTCCGCATCTTATTTCTTCCTCTAAGTGAATGAAGTTGTTGTTGAAGAACACCGTCATTTATCTTCACTTTGACCTTCCATGTCCCTAAAACATGTCTTCTAACAAATTTGGTGATGCCATAATTTTTACCACTATTAAAAGGATTACCCATTGGTAACTAGTCCAAAACAAGACAGCTAGCTCTGATACCAATCTGTTGTGCGAATAATTTCACAAATTGCTCTAATGCCAATCTGTTGTGCAAAACGTTGATTTGATTTGCACAGACTCCAAAACTGCATAGAGAAATACAAAAGGCGCAAGAACAATAAAAAAGGATATTGCTTGTCGATTAATTATCAAATGCCAACTCAATGAAAAATAATCACCAAACAAAAAAATAGAAGAAGAGAAGAAGACACAACGATTTAACATTGTTCGGCTATGCCTACATCCACATACCCAACAACTATTCTTTATTTCACTGAAGAGAGTACAAAAATGAGCACAACAGAGAAAATACAAAATTATAGGTAGTAGATGGAGAGACAAACTTACAATTACAAATTGAATAATCAATTTCAATGAAGACTTGTATGCACTCAAAACCCCTAATTGATTGACTACATAAATTAGGGTTACCAAAGAAGAGGATTGTGGTGGATATGCTCTCACATTTAGCTCTACTTATATGGAGATGAACTTCCTTCATTTAAACGCGATTCTGGATGAAAAGTTGATTAGAGATGAAGAGAACTAATTTCCTGATTGTCTTGAAACCTTTCCAAATGTCCATGATTTGATTGCAACGTAAATAGAAAGTGAAGACCTTGGTTTCCATATGTTTCCTCTCTTGCTTGATTCTCCAAGTCTAATCATTTATTTCTTCATATTACAAAACCAGTGAATTTATAAATATGCTTTCTCCTCATTTGTAAATCCATTGATTGACTAATTGATTATGTAATCAATTTGTTTCCTTCCAAAATATCTTCTCAAATATTTTCACATGTAGTATAGTTGGTTGATTGAATCAATCAATTAATTTCTTTCTCTATTAAACAAATATTTTGAATCACATAAATTCAACATATACATATCACAAATCAATAACATTATATTTTACCGTAATATTTTGTTATTGCTTGTGGAGTCATGAATTTACGACACTTATTAAATATTATTGAATACAATTAATTTACAACGTTCAAAAGAAAATATTTTGATTCATAAATTTCATAACATCAGATAAATATTATAAATTCACTACACCATATATGCTGATTAGGCTGTGTTTATAGCCGTATCTAAAGCTGTTGGGCACGGTAAATAGCCGTATCAAAAAGTGGTGTGTCAAATTATTAGATACGACTTTAATCCGTATCTCAATGGATTAACATACGGCTATTAGTCGTATCTAAAGTGTATGTAGATATGGCTAAAGACCGTATCTTATACACACACACACACACACACACACACACACACACACACATATATATATATATATATATAAAAGCAGAAACTGCAGCACATATTATTTGTAACAGAAAGCATATATAACACAGGATACACTAGTTCACAATTGTAACAGTAAACAAAACATTTGTATGAAATATTTCATTACATTACAATATATAATGATACATGTTATTTGATTACATTACAATAAATAAGTACACGCTGTTTCATTACACTAAAGAAGATACATAATGTTACATTACAATAAGCTGTGATAAATACCCGAACCGGCGTCGTGAGCTTGTTGAATCAATGTTTCCTTCAACATGAACATCCACCAAAACATTGCATTCTATCCAAGACATGAAGGAACCCTTCAGGAAGATCAACACACTATTCTATCCAAGGCCTGGTAATAAGTTAGCTTGGATAGCATATAACATGTACACTACAAAGACCTGTAAAAAAGTGCAAACCGCATAGTTTAGGATAGGATATATGTCCACATTATTATTTTCATTAGTAGCTGAATATTGCAAGTCTACAACATTTTTACTTGTTCAATCGAGACTGAGTCTCGATTAAAGACAGTTGTTATAGCCTAATTAAAGAGCAATATAGAGGATATGTCCACATTATTATAATTCTCATTATTGTCACTTGGCTGCAATGTAGATATAACATTGCATTAGCAAGTTCTACGAGTAGTCGTCCTTAACCAACCCTATTCGCCCTTAACCAGCCCTATTCAGAGCTTCAAACATGGACTCATACTCTAGTTTTGACCTGATCTAAAATCGATTCTGGTTACGACTTTGAGGCTAAAAGAATTAATGAATTCCGACTTAATATGAAAGAGTTATGGACACTCAAAAATGGACTCAGGCCATGTTTGCAGCAACAAAACGTGCACTTGCAAAATCTTGTGGTCGAACTGATCTCGCGACAAAGGTTATAGATATCAAACGAAGTATTTTTGCACATAAATTTTCATGTATCTATACCATAACACATAAATTTTCATAGAAAAAGCGAGATATTACCTGAAGTTTAGATCCATGCTTATTAGCTTCATCCAAATGACGGAGACTGCATGCTGCACACACATGTTATATTAATAGTCAGCTTCTATTTTTGCACGTAAGTTGACTAACAAAAATGATTTGTTACATGAGCACAAAACAACTTGGTTCAATGCAGCAAGTCATAAATGGAAAGGCAGTTTTACGCCTTTACTCACACGCAGTGTGACACACATGACACACCAAACAAATTGACTAAATCTCAACCTATAAATGCCATTCTATTTTCATTCATGCATCCATCACTGGCTTTTCTACTCAATCACACAAATTTCCCAATATCAATTACCAGATACATGCAGCTCAGTCAACATAACTAGTATGCTTTAGTTCTCAAATCAAATCATACACATGCACTTCAGATCAGTTATAAGGATCAGTGTACATGGTGCAATAATACACACAAATGAGCAGGGCAGCACAATCAAAAGTGTCTGAATTCAAGGTAGACAAATACAACACAAGTAAATGATAGCAAATACACTACCGCACAATAATACTGGGGATGATACCCAATTTAAACACAATAGCAGCATATTAAACCTAATTTAAACCCAATTCGAATTCAAATTAAACCCAATTCATATTTACATTTAACGGTGATCTAGTACTCACCTCCAGAGGCGACGAGAAGGATGGACTGAGGCTTCGCCGGTCAGCTGAAGGCATCGCGAGATGATGATAACTCATGGACTGCGGTGGATCGATTATTGACAAAAGAAGTCGGTCGAGTACCAAAACCCTAATTTGGTTATTCGGTGGTTGCCATTGCAAAATAAAAAGAGGGATTATTCAGCCGAAAGTTTTGATAAGGCAAAACTCGATCGTGCCTATGTACAGGTACCGGGGGGGATTTGATACGAATTTCATACGGTCCAAAGCCGCATCAAATGAACTAATCCGGGACTTCGTTGATGGACGGTCAGATTAAGGGTGTTTGGGGTGGTGCGGATCGCAAAACTTAGTTTGATACGGATTTGAGCACTGTCAAATTTGATATGGCTTATAGCCCAATTTTACGCCTGCATCCTGGTGTGCCAAATTGGCTGATATGGTGTAGTGATTATACACAAGGTAATAATAACATTGTTATTTACAATTATTTGCATAATCATTGTAAATATTATATCTACGACAACATTTGTGAAAGAATGTGGTCTCACAAATCCTTTAACGACATTTGTTTACGCATAAATTGTTAAAGGATTATATTTTCGACAATGGTTCAAAAGACCATTACAAATTTTACGTTGTAAAATGGTATTTTTATCATAGTGTATTTATAGTAATTGAATTTTGAAATTAAAGTTTATAAACGTTAATTTGGGAAATTAAAGAATCTTAGTTTGAATAATGCTTGAGATGAGATAAATGCTTTTCAGGTAAATTTCATTTGCATAAAAAATAGGATTCAGTTCACTCACCATACTTTTAAGCATAGCTTTTCATTAGCACTAAATATAATTTTATTCAGTTTATCCACCTTATTTTTCCTATTTTTTTCTATTGATAGTTCACTTCTTATCAACTCTAGAAGCAATTTGTATATACTTCAAGTAAAAAAGAGAATCAACAAACATGCTTAAAATAAGCATTTTATCTTAATGAATTTTAAAATGTCCATTCACTCATTACATCTCTCTCTATATATATATAAAAAAATCAACAACACCATTTTATCCTTAAAGTTATCCCCGGTATGATTGAAAATCACATTGCTTGATAACTTCATAAATAATTCATTATTATTTTGATATTTGATATGAAGAGCTAGTTTTAACTTTTAAGAACCATCTTAATTGTTTTCTTATATGCAAAGCCCCACTATAGAAATATGCATCACCTTCTTTTATTTTTCTGACAAGCATACCTCACCTATCATACATAAAATTGATAAACATTTAACAACTTAATATGAGTGGTTGTGAAAGTATGGAAGTGGCTTCGATGCACAAAGAAGAAAGCATCAATCCATATAAAAAGCAACATCAAACAATTTGGATTCAGATTTTTTACATGAAATGGATTTGCTAAATACATAATTTTGCAAATAGCTAATGTTCTGTGTTACTTCCCACTTGTGTCTGAATAATCACTATAAGTAACTATTAATAGCGAAAATGATCATTTAGTTTTCTATTTCATTCCTCACGCCTTTGTTTTATATTGTAATAACATTCATTTTGGGCCATAAAATTTTTGTTAATAAAACAAAAATTAAGTTAAGTTTGGATCGACTTAAATAAGTCATTTTTTTAGTTTTTTGAAGTTAATATCGATTCATTTTCGACTTTAATAAATCAAAAAAGGGATTATATAAGTCAGCCCAAACGAGCCCTTCCCAAATTAATCAATGTATGGATTATTCGTAGATTAAATTGGATTTTGATTAATTTACCAAAATCATGGACAGATAAAGAAGTTACCTTTTTTATTGTGAATTAGTAGTAGCTTTGTAACATATATGATGTATATTAAAAAAAATGTCATGTATAAGATTTAACTAAGCAATAAGTAGTTTAGATTTTTTGGCATAGTGTGCAATATCACATGTTCAAATCTCGCTTTATAGAGTTTGAACATATTTGTCAAGTAGTATGATATACTACATATGATGAACTATTTATGTGCTATCAGCAAAGCACTCAATTTCAAAGAAAGAAAAAGATTCTAACAAATGGTCATAAAACTATTTTTCCAATGAAAAAAAAGATTAATTCTATTCATGGACCAAAAATTACTTTGCACATATCATTATTTTATTACGAAAATGTATTACTATACTCTTTTTCCTTATTGCATTTTTTTTGTTGCTTTTCATTTTATCTCTCAAACTAATTAAACAATTAAATTTGATCAAATCCATATATATTCTGAGGAAGAAGATAATGCTTTTTATAATGAAATGTAATGCACCAATTAAGACAACTTCCACCATTGATTGCTTAAATTTAAATGTATCAAACAATTTTTTTTAAAACTATGGTTGATTTTATAGATAGTAAGAACATTTGCAAAAATAAAATAAAGAACTTACAATTTTAGTGCCAAAATATGAAGTTCATTTCATTGAACTTTAACCAAACTGATCAATTTTAATGACTTTAATTTGTGTAAATGAGTTTCTTTTTAAATGGATAGTTAATGAAGATGTAACCAAATATGATTTTGTAAAAGAAATGTTATTTTGAATTGATAAGTTTTGAATGTTCTTCAACTACTTGGGCTGTACGTGTTAGCTAGCCAGCGTAAAATACAACTTAGATTATTCTTTATATACGGGCGACGATACGAACTACAGACTACAGTATGCATGAGGTAGGTTGTTACGTTAACAATAATATATTTCAATGTATTTACATGAACTGCAAAAATCAAATATTTGATTTACTTACATCCCTAACATATAAAAGTAGTTATTAAAAAACATTGAGTATTTTTTATTTTAGACTTCCTATAGACGGAAATAAAGACTAAACTAATGACTAAACTAAAGACTGAATTTTTGTCTCAAACCAGTCTTAATTCTTAAATATCGATTCCAGACTGAATTTCAGTCTTAAACTCGAGATTTTAAAGACCAATTTTTTCAATCAGTTTGTATTTAAAGGCCAAATAATTTCATTTTTTTTTTATTCAGTCTCTATATGGACGCTTTTTAGTAGTGTAATGATGAATGGATATTAGTTTCCAACTTGATTTCCACAATTTAGTTGTCATCATCCAATGATTCAAATCTGTTATGCCACCATCTTTTTTTTGTACTGGCCAACCTCATATTTATAAAAGAATAAACTAAAAGTAAACATTTAATTAACCTTTATTAATTACTTGATAATAACAATTAATTATTAAAGAACTACCTAAGTCTTATAAACCTTCATTAGATGCAAAAACTGACTAAATTAAGAGTATGATGCGCGATGAACAATTAGTTTACTTACTGTTAATTAAAATACCAATTTTTTATATAGTATACCTGGCTGAGTCAATTAATCTCAATTCTATATTAAATTAATTATATCTTAATAATGTGTATGTGTGTACGAAGAAAAACCGTGCACGTAGCATACTACTGGCAAGTGCAACTCATATATACCAGTAGTATTTATTATTACAACAACAACAATAATAATAAGTATGATAACGCTAATTCACAGCAAGGTATACTATATAAAAAATGAGAGGAGATGGTATAAAAATTTTAGGATTGTGAAAATCCACGGGTAACTGAATAGTTAGACTGTTCTGCTTGCCTTTATGATATCCCAAAATGTGAGAGATACAATAACTTCATTTTAGGATTGATTATTTCTTTAGTGATATGTAAGTCAGATGCACTTACGTTGAGACCGAAACACAAGCCAAGAATGACAAATCAAACTTTTTTCCCAAACGAATGCCTAGTTCAGCTTCCTTTAGTGCAAAATAGACTGACCTATCCTCCTCCCTATATCACACTGGCCTAAAGCTAAGTCCTCCCATTCAAAATTTTCCTGATTCATTCAAGTTGGTTTTAGGTAATTTTCTCTATTATTCTTTTTTTTTTTTATGCATTCAAAATGACTGTTTCATCAACATCATATAGCGTTGACGTTCAATGTCGCTTCTTATTCAGTATCGCTTGCTACTGTACAAGTGAAGCAGTGGGAGATTATAATAGTTTTTTTTGTGATGATCCCACGTACTTGAATTTACGTCGTATTAGTTGGTCAGTTCCATAGTCGCCGTTAGTTTTATTTGGTTAAATTTCCTAGCTTGTTTGAGCAAATTTTCTACAGTTTGTTTTATTTACTTGTATTTGAATTTAAGATTAATTAATTTGGTTTAGTAAGAAGATCGAGTAATTAAATTTTATCATCTTCAATTAATAAACTCATATTTTACAACAAAAAATAATAATTAATCAATATTAAATCAATTAGATTAAAAAAAAACACCTTCAGATACCCCTTTGTGAATGCAAACGCATTCCACATTTACCAATCTTTCCTACTTAAATACCCCACTCAACTATGTGTTGTTTTCGAAAGCCACTAACATATCGAAATTAATATGTTAATGTGTACGTCGTATCCTTCTAGAATAGTATAACACAACACTAACATTCATAGCAGCACACTAATATTTAGTGACAGAAGGCAATACGATTAGGAAAACTAGTCTGCTCCAACCTGGAAGGTCTTGTACTGATTTCAGAGTCATTGGGGAGTTGTCACGATCCAGGAATGGATTTTATTTTGACCCTCAAAAAGTTAACCATCTGAGAGTTGGTTTGATGTGCTGGGACAACCGTATTTGCACGACTCCGTCCGGACTTGATTTCTGAGTGTTTGACTGCCACTTCCGAGTCATTTAGCCATACAATGGTCAAGTCGTGTCGATCTGAATTGCTTCTGATAGCCGGGCTAAAAGGCCGTGTAACTCTTGCTCCCCAAAGTATATATATCTTGTGTTAACATGACAGTCTTAAAGTGATGATGAATGCCCTACTCATAAGTTCCGGTCTACTGGATAACTTCTATGGAGAAGCTATACTTTCTGTTAATCACAGTTTGAATAAAGTGTCTCGAAAGGAAACTTCAAAGTCTCCACACGAGCTATGAGAAAATAGACCATAATCCTACAAATACTTAAAAGTGTGAGTGGTGTTGGGAAAGTGGATGTATCTAAACCAAAGAAGGTCAAAATTGAACCAAAATCGATAGATTATGTTTTCATAGAATGTGCACAAAATAATGTTGCATACCAGTTCCTTGTATACAAACCTTAAATTGATGATATTCATAAGAATACTATCATTGAGTCGGGTTGGATCCAGATTTTTGAAATGTACAGTTCAGATCCGACGAATTTCAGCTTTATTTGCAAGATTATATATATAGTACTTGTTGAAGCATGACAAGTAATCTTTCATTATGTGTTTCCATTCGGTTACTTCAACACATTACTGTAGCTTATTTTCCACTTTCGTTGTGAAGCTATAGTTAGCAACCTCATTGAAATGATGTTTCAAGAATGCAATACCAAGAGGCCACAAAATTCCTTGCCCTGATTTTTATTTAGAACATCGTGTGTTATAAAATAAAACAAGAAGAGATAATAAAAAAATACAGTTATAAAAAAGGGCAGCCATTAGACAGAATGGAAGATATTATAAGGAGAGAGATACTGAATTTCTTTTCAACTCTAACGAGCTTTTTATTTATAGATTTCACATGTCCTGCTAATTACAATAGTATCATTAGCATTAAACGTTTTCATCCTTAATACTCTAATATACCGCGATAGTAGTCAATTAGTTGTATACGGAAGAAACACGTTATGTCACATCCGTACATCGCTTCTTTTGACTTCTTTCTTTTTCATTCCTACGATCAATCCGCCATACGCCGAAAATATTGAATTATATGCTGGTAAATGGCAAGTGTAACCGACAAACAATATGGTTTGGGAATTTTATATTTTAAAAACAAGATGTGAAAGACGCTTCGCAAATCGAGTGTCATATGATATATAAACAATAATAATAAAAAATTAAAAAAAAATAAGAAGCCGATCTGCATATCAGCGTTTCAATAATTAGGGTGCGTTCTTAACAAACGGGAACGGGGCATTTGAACGGGGCATTTGAGCGTGACATTTGAGCAGGGAATTTGAGCGTGGTACTGTAGCGAACGAGAAATGTGTTTTTAGCTACGAACGGGGTATTTGAGCGTGATATTTGAACGGGGTAATTAGTTGTTAATTTGTTTGTTTTGAATTAATTTATGTACTGATTTTTAATTGGACCGTTAAATCTACTTAGCGAATGTGTTTTTACCAATTTAAAAAAAATGAAAAATGACATTAAGCATTAACAAATAGTCTACATTGGGCATTAAGCATTAATAATGCAGTGTACAACAAAACACTAAAAATTTGGTTGAAGGTGAGACTTGATCTTGGGTCTATCTCCAACAAGCCATGTACGCTTACCAACTAAGCTAAGTATTCTTTCATGACTAAGTAGGATCTGAGTAATTAATTATCCCTGCGTCGGACGCGTCCGACGCCAACGGGATGATTTCCAGCTTTCAGAGATCGTTCCATTTGAACGGGGAGAAATCTGTTGGCGTCCGACGCGTCGGACGCCACAAAAACTGATTCTGGCACGCTCAAAGACTGCGAACGCACCCTTAATCTACGTTATTGTCCGTTTGTGCGTCCAGTCCTAGTGGGCCATCTGACTTACCGTTATCTTATCGTGCAAATCATCCCAAAATAAAAGTCCTTTTGCACTTTTTTAAGGGTGCGTTCTTAACCAACGCGAGCGGGGTATTTGAGCATGACTTTTGAGCGTGGCATTTGAGCGTGGTACTGTAGCGAACGAGGAATGTGTTTTTAGCTGCGAACGGGGTATTTGAGCGTGGTATTTAATTGTTAAATTAATGGTTTTGATTTAATTAAATTCTAATTGCATCAAACAAAACGACAACATATTTCATAAAATAAACGACAACGTTTTTCATAAAACATAAAGAACACAACGGTACTGAAATTAAAACAAGAACATGAAAATTTAAAATAAACGACGATGAGGTAATTGACTCAACTCAGCTGAAATAAACCCACATATGCTCTCATCGGTAAGCTCCCGAACAATATCCACATTCCGCTCGTCAATGCGGAAAATCGTCAGAATCTTCCAAAGGTCCACATGCGTACCTGATCTCTGAAGAAGCTTCAAGCAACGAGCAGCACGCTGTCTCGTATCGTCGGTCATAAACGAGCTGATACACGCTGCCTGTCTGCGCCTAGAGGGTAGACCAGAAGGGGGATCGCCCGAAGCCATCCAACCAGTATAGAAACCCGCGTCGGTAGGGGAGAAAGAAGCAGCTGGCACAGGCGCTGGTGGAGGTGCTGGTGCAGTAGGAGGTGCAACCGCAGGTATCGGATACGCACAAATATCTTTCCGCAAACAACCCTCGAACATAATGTCCTACTCTCGGAACTTCAAAGGCGAGTTCCTCCTGAACCGTCTGTAAGGTCTGTCACCGCCGGTACTCCAAAAATCATCTGGACCGTCCAGATAATCAAACTCTGCATTCCATACACCGCCGGGTGTTCGTAGCAGTCTGTCCCAATCGCGAAAAGAGTGCTTCATGTTGTCCCATTTATTTTTGATCTGGGTTTCTGCGAACTCCAGATTATAACGGTCATTCATTGTTGCCGCGACTGTTGAGTAGAACCCACTGACGCCTGTATCGCGAGCGGCTATAAACTCAATGCAAATATCTATGAAAGCGGACTCCCGGTCGTCCGTCCAGTTCGCAAATGGCTGCGAGGTAGCAGAGGTGGAAGACGAAGCCATCTGCATAACCAAAAAAAAAATTCGAAAAAAACATATGTTATAGGAAATTGAAAAATATACACAACCATATAAAAAATTATCATTTTTGAAGCTTGAAATTGCTCGAAAAAAATGAAATTCGGAGGTTAGGAGGAGAGGAATCGGACTGAGGTGGGGAGAAAAGGGGAGGCGGTGCGGTTTTATAGAGCAGGAAAGGATACGTTGGAAATTCAACCATTGGCGTCCGACGCGTCGGACGCCAACGGTTGAATTTCCAACATTCGAGAATCGCGCTATCTGGAAGGGGGAAAAAGTACTTGCGTCCGACGCGTCGGACGCAAAAATAATAATGAGCGTGCCTAAATTTGACTGTGAACGCACCCTAAAAGTAAAACTTCTAGCGGGTGTTTGTACGTAAATCCTTATTTTGTTATTAGCCAGCCTCACCGTTCCGTTGTTTTCTCTTTTTTTTCCTTTCCCTTTCATGTTGAAGTTAGTCGCGCATGTCAATATAGAAAACGAGCAATGCCTACTTATCGTTGAGTCAAAGCGTGAACATCCAATTACGTGTTGGGTCTTCTAAGTATATTATAGTGACTGGTAATATATTGAAAATAATAATAAGCCGAGCAGGTTGAATCATGACACTTTAAGACCCTTCAATTCAACATTGCCAAAATGAGGAAACTACGGGTTCTATGCGGCTGAAACAAGGACAGGTACGTTGTATTATAGGAGATTAAAAGTAAAAGAACAATAAATTTAATCATGTAATTCAGTTTCTAGATCTAGAATATTATTTATAGACCGTATACATAATATTATTATTTCGTTAGTTTTGCATTTATAACTTGAAACTAAAGCACATGTCATTCCGCTTAGATTATGAGAACCATGCCTCTCTGCCTGATTTAAGTTCAAAAGCCGTACTAAAGAGCCTAGTTAGATGCATGCATCTCGCGGGCGGTTTAATTTTACTAACATGCATGTAATAAGCTAGTTTAAAAGTGGCACTTTATAATAGCAAAAATGGTGGCGCTTGTAGCCAATAGCCATATCGTTATGTAAACGTGTAAAATCGAAGTGCAATGGGTAATGTTACCGTAAAAGGACAACATAGAGCAAAAAAGAAATGGCACAAAAGATCTTTGAATTTTTGATGAAATTTACACAGCAAAAAAGAAGAAACTTTGCATTTTGAATTTGAATTTTGAAAAGGACCGACAAGGGATGGGTTGCAATGGATATTTTGTAATTGCGATCCATCCTGCATACAGTGCCAACCACCACTACAACTACAACCGTTCCACCACCACTGTAATTGCTAATTGCATTATGTAAGATCTTTAATCATAAAAACTAAAACCAACCACCACCTCCGCCTGTTGCCTCTCACCGGATCCATTGCCCTATGCGACCGTGTGGGTCGCCTTGCCTTGGGGTCGGGTCTGCCTGTATATCCGATGCGAATCTGAAATGTTGCCTCATGCATGAATCTCGTATTAATACATCATACTCACCACAAAACCACGTGAAATTAATTACTAATACACAGATTTTTTATTTTTTTTTACTGGGCAATGTCAATGACATGTGCCACTTTTGAATAAAGAATAGTCACCTTTTAAGCGTACATCATCCACTTTTAAATTATTAAATAAGAGTCTTTGACCAGAAAATTATCAGACAAAATTGCTTTCAAGAAAACGGAAGTGTTTAACGGAATTTAATGGGTTAAAACAGGGAAAGTTGATGATTTCACATATTTACTTTATTCAGTGTTATATGACCAAAAAATACTTGTGCATACAGTCTCTCTTTTATCGAAAATTAAAAGATTAATTTACTTATTATCTTAATCTATTATTAAGGAAGGATGGTTTGTAATAGCACATCACATAGTAATAATAAAGTATCCAATAATAAAATGAACATCTATTATCCAAAAATATAATAATGCTGTTGACAGACACTCAAAGGTTCTCCATTACTTAAAGAATTACATTTCGCATGAGAAAATAAGTGTAGAAAGCAGTAAATAAAACAGTAGATTTATAGTGGTTCAGTCACGTGAGGGGCCTATGTTCACTTTGAAAGAGTTAGCTGATATTTTATTAACAATAATAAGTTACAAGCTTAGAACTATGTCATGACATCCATTTACAAACATTTCCAAGTATTTTGAAGTCACAGTTGTCATATATAAATATTGGAAAAAAATAACTTTTATGCTTCTTCTTCCTCAAAGCAAGACTACCATTATTGAGTTCTTGGATCTGTCAAGAGGTGTCAAATCAACCAATTTTCAACCTTTTGAAGTGTGAGCTTGGGTGTATTTATAGTGGAGAGGTTAGTTGGGAATAGGCAGGATTTGGGGACCAAAACAGTACATTTTTAGATCCCTCCAGGTGCGTATCTAGAAATTTCAAGTCCCCTTTCAAGAAGCATGCAAAAATCGTATCCCTTTTAGTGATACGAATTTCGTATTTCCAGGGATACGGAATTTGTATCCCTTGGGATGCGGTTGCCCCGTATCTCCAAGAGACACGAGTCCTCCGTACCCCCTAAGGGATACGGGATCGTATCCCTTTGGGATACGGTGACAAATGGGGTCGTAACCTGTAATCGGAGGGGACCGAAATACTTTGATACAAAGTCATGGGGTACAAAACTAATATGCAGTAGAGGGAGTCGAAGCTTAGGTGCGAGCCGAGGGACTCGAGGTTGGATGCGAGAGGGGTTCGAGGTATAGGCACCTGAGGGGTTCGAAGTTCACGGAAGCGAGGGACCGGAAGCACTCAAGTACGATATGGAGGGAGTTGAAACTCCTGAGACGTGAGGAATACAGAGTTAGGGGGTTCAGAATACAGTGGTTCGAAATCCCTTATATGAGGGATACGAAATTATAATTAGATGATGTTTTTGAGGAGTTGAGAGGCTCTTTGAAAAATGAAACTAACATAAGGTCTCGCGGCACACACATAATGTAAACGCACACATGGGCGAGGTTTCTCCTTATGATAGTCAAAAATGCTTTAATACGCGAAAATGATTTTGATATTATGCATAGTGTGAAAACAATTTAGAAAGTAAATGTATTAATCTTAGCCAGCATAGGTACCATGTACTTTACTAACATAATAGTATACAACTAAAATTGTATGGGTTCATAGTGGAGATTGGGTTTCCAACAATGACCAGGCAAAGGAACTTCCTTACCGAACCGAATTTTGAACACCTCTAGAGGGATGTCCGAGGATCAACTCATGCTCCTCATGCCAACACAAGGCCGGGTTACCTCTGTAACTAGGTAACTTAGAGTACGCCTGAGTATGTCATCTCCCGGTCATTACCGACCTTTCTGAGCGCTCGCCAACAACAACCACAAAAGTAGAAGTTTTCCACATAGGTTAATACCTGGGCTCCGTACCATAGTACACCTTTTATCTAGAAGGAGACAACACACCCATAACCTTGCCGGATTTCTTCTTGTTTTGGCCATTTACCGGGGTGTGAGGCTTGCCGAGGTCACGATATACACAAAGCTACGCTTAAATAAGCCATGCTTTGATCATCCATAGCTCACTACATAACTTAAGTATGCCACATTGTCCATTTACAACACATCACTGATTTCTATCAATATATAATCTCTAAGCTCATACGTCTTAGAGAAGGGTGTTAAGCGCGAGAATAAATTCTCTGCCACCAAACAGATATATATTTAACAAAGATCAGTGCTACGTAGTCAATTACAATGTCAGACACACAATCCATACAAGTCCGTTCTGGGTCTGAACGAAACCACAATCCGGAATTCCTTCACATACGTTCGGGCTTCTTGCCACTTAGCTGATATAAAATCCATCTGCAAATGGGAGCTACCCATTTGAGACATTCAACAAGTCGTCCTTACGATATGAAGGGTCCCGGTCTTCAATATCGTCTTCAATGCCTTCAAATGCTCCACAACATCGTATTATTACTTGGAATGGTTTTCAGGCATATATCCAATCCCGGTATTTCCAAATAATAAGCGCAACTTTAAAACCATGTGGATATATAGGACCAAATCAAGTCTCAACCTATATTTTATTTTTGGAAACTCAAATTATCATTTAAATCCTTTCATTACATGTTAGCAATTAATTACTAAGGTTAGGGAAAGATTTATAAAGTTAAATACCTTTAACATTAAATAAACAATGTTACAAAAGTGTTACAAAAAGTGTTTCAAAATACCGATGTTTGCTAGTTTATGGGAAAAAACCTTTATATTACCAAAACTTCATGATTTCAACATAAATCACTTTTAAATAATTAATTATGATTTTACACAAATTTTCATATTTTTAAATAACCATTTATCATTATAGTCAATGGATAAAACTTGCAAAAACATTTTTAAATATTAATTTAAATATAACTTGAAAATTATAAGTCGAAATTAAAATCTGCTTTCACTCATTTGAAAGCTCTTGTTGATGAGAATTAAATGTTTTTCATTTCGTGGGAATCTGATTTAAGTTGCAAAAGCTATCAGCATTTAAATTTTTTAACAAAAATACGCTAAATTCTACTATAGCTTGAAATTAAATTTCAAATTAAATTTTGAATTAACAATCTCGTCCATTGGATCAGTTAGGGATAGCCAGGGAGAGCAGGAAACTATATTTTCCAAACTCAAGCGTAGACACTATCCTCTCTATCATCCTAGAACGTTCCGGTATTTATTTTGACAAACTCTACTTTAATTACAATATACATTCACATAAAAACTTTACTAAATTTCTTTAAAATGATTTAGAAAATCATTTGTACTTATACTAACTACTTAAAACCAATTCCAACTTTCAAATCTAAATGAATAAAATATTCATTTATCACACAAACTTGGTCCAAGACTTGTCTGATATCCGTATAATCCACATATGTGTGTGTAACAAGCAAAATGCATACATCATCACTAAGAACAATAATGAAGCATCCATTCATCCATCACACGATCATATATGGGAATATATACATATAACAGTGTATACATGTGTCCATATAAGCGTTTGTCACTAAACACTTACATTGCAATAATTACTAATCATCCATATCATTAACAATCATTCACACAACATAAAAAGTGAACAAATATAAATGTCGAGTCTCACCTTGGGGTCCCACTATGCTATCCTCTATTGCTAGGCTGCTAGGCCAACTACAGTTATCCCAGACTGACTTTTTGACGCTACCGACTTTGCAGCAATTTATTATTTTATAAATGGAGGAAGAGGAGGATTTTCACCATGGAAAGCCATGGATTTTAAGGTGGAGAAGAAGAAGAAATGGAAGAGAAGATGAGAATGAATGCTTAAGGGAAAGAAAGGAGTGTATTTATACTTGAAATGAGTTAATAAGGTGATGACACCTCGTAGGACATGTGTAATTCATGCATGTAATGTTGCATGCAAAATTACAAGTGTCTTAACACTTGTAATAAAGAGAAAGGAGGTGTTTTTGGTAGCATTTACCCTTTAAATGCTATTAAAAACTATATAAAACACTTAACACTACAACAAAATGACCCTATTACAACAGTGGAAAACAGTTGTAAAAGACTTTTTACAACGGTGGAGCCACCGTCGTGTATTAAGAAGTTGTAATAGACTGAAATCTTTTACAACTTTTATACACCGTTGCGACACCGTTGTTAAATGTTTATTTTACAACTGTTTTCCACCGTTGTAGTAATACATATTACAACATTTTTGCACTGTTGTAGTAATACATATTACAACTTTTTTCACCGTTGTAGTAAGTCCTACTACAATTAATTATAATAATCTGATTTTTGTTTCGTTATACATTACATTTCATATAAAAATAAACATTTATATTGAATAAAATGATACTACACAGAACTGAAATAATCAATTAAATATTTTATTTCAATATTTGAATTAGTACAACTTTGTGATCCACTACCGTACAACTCACTTTTACATAATACAGTCATAACAATACATACATTCCTCACTACAAACTGATCCTCAATACACTCAGTTACATACACACTTTCGTATAAATATACATACACATTGACATACACCGAGTCTTTATGCTCTAGCATCCAATCGATCATCCATTTCAACATCATGCTCAGCATCAGTGAGCAACACACCGCATATTTCAAGCGACTTGAGATTCTTGAACCTGATAATATCAGGTAAGAACTTAGTCTGTAAGTAAAGAAGAAGACAAAGTAGAAGAGAAAGAGTACTTAAAACATCAAATGAATAGTAATTTGCAAAAAGTTATCACCTTTACTGGTTTCCTAGGAAATGACCAAGGCATGTTTGCTGGTTTCCCAGGAAATCAAATGAATGCTTAAAACATCAAAAAAAAGAAAGGCAAAAACTTGTGATATGTGCTTTGCCCTCTAATGTAACAGTGGACTTTTTGTAATGTAAGATATATAATATGGTTTCTGTTATAACTAACTTTTTTGGCTTATTACCTTCTTGCAGAATCCTTGTTTTCTCACAAGCTTACATTGTTAACTAGGCTTTTACGGATTTTAGTTGTAATATCATCTCTATTTCGAAACTACTAGTACTTATTTGAAGATTTTGAATGGTAGTAAATTGCTTTCAGTGTGTCGGTTAATTGGTCGCATTCGACTTGCTGAACCATATGTGCATCTATTGGTGTTTGAATGCTTAAACCATGATCATAACATAGCAGATAGAAAGCAAACATATGGTTCTAAGTTCTAACCGCACTAGAATGCATTTATGTTTATTGTATGCGTTGCTCCATCTTGTCATTCCAATGCCAAGTTGTGATATAGGTCACATATTTGGGAACTGTATGCATACAATGGTATAAATGGTTTCTGAATCAAACAACAATCAGTTATCTTGTCTATTTTGAGTGACACAAATTTGACAAAATATGCTGTTTAAGTTACATTTCAAGCAAATAATGATATTTGTTTTCTACCATGGTACTTGTACATAGTAATGAATGTAAAACTGCATTAACTTTTGGAATTACAAGCCAGAAACACTTATTAAGTAACCGTTATAACAATAATACGACAGATCAGGAACTTTAAAATGAATCTGCTTTAAAATTTTGATGGTAACGCTGCAAACTATAACTTGACAGCCTCTGGCATAATAATTACTTACCAGCTTGGCTACAAAAAGCTTATTTTTTACTGTCAAGTTTATCCTTCAAACTATATCTATATTTAGCCCAACCAAATTTTTATCCTTCAAACTCGTATAACAGAGACTTAATTGAACCAAAAAAAGGGAATTAAGCCAATTGCTAATACGGTTCATGACAAAACCAAAGGAGAACGAACCAGGCAAATACAAGTGCTTTTGTGACATCTAAGTAGTGCAATATTTTGTGCAGTATTTCAATATAAAAAACTGAACAAGGAAAGATCAAAGAATACGTACCTTTGAAGCGATTTGTCCCTGCAACTGTAATCCGTGCTCCAAAAAAATCGACATGAGTCAAAGCAGCAAGGGCTGCAACATCGGAAGGGCGCAACATCGGATTCGCTGCAGATCGTCGTCGAAGAAGGAGGCGGTGCTGTTAGAAGTGATGTTGGGTATCGTGAGTTTAATTGGGGCGGTGATGTTGGGTATCGTAAGTTTAATTAGGGCGGTGGAGTTAGAGGCTGGTAGAGATCGCATGAGCCAGGGTTTTCATTGTTTGAGGCGGCCATTAAAGAATCGTGAGTTAGGGTTTATTGTTTGAGATGGATCTCGAAATTTAATTGGGTTATCTGGACCGTTCAGTTAGAAAAGCGGGCATGTGGAGGGAAGATAAAAATTTAGGGACATACAAGGTGGGCTGGTGGAGGGAAAAAAAATTCGGTGTACAGGAAACGAAAATTGCAGTGTACATACAAGATATTACTTTATAATTATTGAATGTTATTAATTATTTTAATTATTGAACGGTAATTATTAATGTTAATTATTTCATGCTAGGGTGATCTAATTGGAAAAGAAGAGCGGAAGTGTTATGATTTTCGTTTGAAGCCAAAAAGCATTTTGTTTCGGAGCCTAAATGTTTTGATTTTCGAAGAAAAAAAGTATATTAAAAAAAAAACGGGTACGGTCTATATTTGAAGAAAACGGCCTTTTTTTTTCGGGGGCGATGCCCCTGAACCGGTGCCGCAACGCAGTGGCCAAAAATGATTATTAAGACTTTCAAAGAAAAAAAAAAATCGGCGACGAGCAGTGCAGCTGGAGAAATAGTGATCTGGATCAATCGAGCTGCGGCGATGTGAGGTGGAGGAGATCGCTATGGCGACCGGATTATCGAAAGGGGAGTTAGGGTTTGCGGTGGAATAAGAGAAAAAGGAGAAAGGGAAATCGAACCGATGGAAAAGGAATAAATATTGGATTGAACTGATGTCAAAAGGCTTATGTTACTATTAATACTTATAAAAAGCTTATGTTACTATTAATTAATAAGTAGTTAACATACATTAACTATTAAAAATAAATTACTACTTATTAACTATTAATTATTTAATAATAATTGATTCCCAAGATTATTATTAGTTATTATTATTAAGTATCAATATAATTAGTTATTAAATATAGATATTATAAACATGAAGTTTGCACTAGGCATCTCAATTACAACGAATAAAATGAAAAGTTGTGATATATATGTTTATTACAACAGTGTGTTTTGCAAGGTTGTAAAAAAGGATCTATTACAACGGTGCTTTTGCACCGTTGTAAAATTAAAGTTGTAATATGGTAATATATATGTTCTTTACAACAGTGATTATTGCACCGTTGTAAAAAAGAATCTATTACAACGGTGCTTAATGCACCGTTGTAAAATTAAAGTTGTGATATGGTAATATATATGTTCTTTACAACAGTGATTATTTTACCGTTGTAAAAAACATTTATTACAACAGTGCGTTTTGCACCGTTGTAAAAAAGGATCTATTACAACGGTGCTTTATGCACCGTTGTAAAATTAAAGTTGTAATATGGCGTTTTTGTTGTAGTGTAACCAAATGCTACCAAAGGTATATATAAGATTATATACTTCTTAACTATATTTTATAATCTAAACAATTTATTACAACTTTAATTAACTTATAACTAATCATTTAACTTGTCCAAAATTCCAGATCATTACATTCACCCCCCTTAAAATAATTTCGTTCCTGAAATTGCATAAGATGGTAATAAAATAAGACGTAACAACTAAAAGGAAATGGATAAGGAAATGAGTTTACCGAAGGTTGGGCTAGATTGGAATGTCCACTCGACAGTCAGGATAGAATTTTCGTATAGTTTCTTCTGTTTCCTAGGTACAATCCTTGGGGTCATCACTCCATTGTACTTTAACCAACTTAACAATCTTATTTCTTAACCTCTTTTCATCTCGAGCAATGATCTTTTTGGGTTCTTTTTTGACTGCTAAACTTGGGGTAATTTCCAGATCATGTTGAGCTGCTTCTTCTATAATCTGGTCTGGATCATGCACATATTTCCTAAGATTAGATATATCGAACACATTATGCACACCAGACAACCATTTTGGTAACCGCACTCGATAAGCTAATGGTCCAATTCTCTCCAGAATAGGAAACGGTCCAATATACCGTGGAGATAATTTTGTTGTTTTATGAAATCTGATAACTCCTTTCATCGAGGATACTTTTAAAAATATGGAATCTCCAGTGCAAATTCCAAAGCTTTTCTCCTTCAATCAGCATAGCACTTTTGTCGATCCTGGGCCGCTTTTAGCTTCTTCTTAATGAGATCCACTTTCTCTGTCGCTTTTCTAATCATATCAGGTCCAAGAATAAGTCTATTTCCAGACTCAACCCAAGATATTAGCGATTTGCATGGACGGCCATAGAGTGATTCAAACGATGCCATCTTAATACTAGCTTGATAACTATTGTTATAAGAAAATTCAACCAATGGCAGACGATTTTCCCATGAACCTCTAAAATCGAGAAAACATGCTCGCAACAAGTCTTCCAAAATCCTATTAACTCTTTCTATTTGTCCATCTGATTGTGGATGATAGGCAGTGCTAAAGTCCAGCTTCGTTCCCAAAGCATCATGAAAAGCTTCCCAAAAACGACTGGTGAAGATAGGGTCTCAATCACTCACAATGCTACTTGCAATTCCATGTAACCTAATGATTTCCTTAATATATAACTCTGCTAAACCAGCAGCAGTCCTGGTGGCTTTTACTGGAATGAAATGGGCACTTTTAGTTAGACGATCTACAATAATCCATATTCCTTCATTTCCTTTGCGAGTGCGAGATAAACCATTGATGAAATCCATCGAAACTTGATCCCATTTCCATTGTGGAATTGGCAAGGGTTGAAGTACTCCCGCTGTCCTCTGCTGATCGCTTTTTATTTGTTGGCATGTGGCGCAATGGCTGACATAAATAGATATGTCCCTCTTCATTGTTCTCCACCAAAATGTACGTTTAACATCTCGATACATATTATTAACTCCAGGGTGGATACCGAATATAGATTTATGACATTCGTCCAATACTTCTTTCTGAAGCTTTTTATGTTTGGGACACAAATTCTTCCTTTCAATCTCAAAATACCTTTTTCATCAATTTCAAAACTTGAATCCTTACCTTGTTTTATATTCTCAGCTATTCTTTGTAAAAACCTATCTTCTCCCTGCTTACTAATAATCTTTTCCATAAGTGTTGGGGCAATAACTAAGTAAGCGATGACGGCCTATTTCCTACTTAAAGCATCAGCTACCACGTTGTTTTTCCTAGGGGTATATTGAATATCCAAATCATATGATGCAAAATATTCCAACCAACACTGCTGTCTTAAGTTCAAATCTTTCTGAGTGAATAAATACTTTAGAGGCTTATGGTCAGTGTACAATTCAAACCTTTCTCCCAAAAGAAAGTGCCTCCAAATTTTCAAAGCAAATATTACAGCTAGCAATTCTAAGTCATGGGTTGGGTAATTCCTTTCATGGGTTTCAATTGTCTACTTGCATAGGTAATTACTCTGCCTTCCTGCATCAAAACTGTGCCAACTCCTTCTTTGCACGCATCTGTATAAACCGACAGCCCTTTATTTCCATTTATAATTGCTAGAACTGGAGCAGATGTCAGTCTTTTCTTTAGCTTCTAAAAGGCTTCTTCACATTTTGGGGACCACACAATTTTGGCATTATTCATAGTTAGCTTTGCAAGAGGAGAAGCTAGTCTTGAAAAATCTTGAACAAATCTTCTGCAATAGCCGACCAATCCGAGGAAACTCCAAACTTCTTTTGGTTTCTTTGGTTGCTTCCAATCCAAAATGGCAGAGATTTTTCCTGGGTCTACCAAAATTCTTTCTCCGATACGATATGACCAAGGAATTTTACTTCTTTTTCCCAAAAGTGACATTTCAAGAGTTTCGCTTTGAGACATTCTTTCTTAATATTTCCAAGACAATTCTTAGATGTTCCGCGTGCTCTTCCTTAGTTTTAGAGTAGATGAGAATATCGTCGATGAAAACCAATACGAACTTATTCAATACTTCTCGAAATAATCTAGTCATGAAATCAACGAAGTAGGTAGGGACATTAGTCAAACCGAACGACATTACTAACCATTCGTAAAAGGTATTGGGTCCTCTAAAGGCAGTTAGATGGATACAATCCTCTGCGATTCTAAGCTGATGAAAACCAGTGGCTAGGTCCATTTTTGAGAAAAATAGGGCACTATTTAATTGTTCAAATAGGTCGTCTATACGGGGCAAAGGGTATTTATTCTTAAGAGTTTGCTTATTAAGATCTCGATAGTCGATGCACAATCTTAAGGTACCATCAGACTTAGTGACGAATAGCACGGCTAACCCCCAACTTGAACGGCTAGGTCGGATAAATCCTTTTGCCAAAAGTTCTTGGACTTATTTATTTAGCTCTTCTCTTTCTCTTAGGGCCATTCTTTGGCTAGGATGGACAACAGGATGGGCATTAGGTATTAGTTCAATCCTAAATTCGATCTCACGATGTGGAGGAAGACTTAACTTCTTCAAATACGTCTGGAAATTCCCTAACAACGGGGATAGTATTTATGTTAGTATCAGGGTAACCCATGGTATACATTAGATTATCTCTTTTTGGGTTAGGATCTTCACAAGATATTTCTATAAAATTTCCAAAATTTGTTTTTACCCATATTTTCCTATTTGCACAATCTATATGGGCTTTATATTTGTTTAACTAGTCCATTCCAAGTAGAATTCCAAATTTATTGAAATCTAGGACAATAAGATTAATAAGGAATTGATGAAGAGAATAGGAAACATGGACCTTTCTGCAATAAAGACAGAGATTTGTGTAACCACCTACTGGATTAGTTACGCAAATGGGGTGGTCAATAAATTCATGTTCAAGTTTTAACTCTTCTACAGTTTCCTTTGAAATAACACCGTGCGAAGCACCAGTATCGAATAATACTCTAACCAGTTTATCACAATCAAATATATTCCCTTCTAATACTCCTTTCCTTTCTACGTTTGTTGAGGTTAAAGGTTCACCTTCTATTGCAAAGATTTGTACTTTATCCATTTCTTTTACTAGAGGACAATCTTTACTTAGATGCCCGAACGCATGACAGTTGCAACATTTCCACCTTTCTTGATCTTGAACCTTCAGCTCCCTTGATTTCTTGTAGTTAGTTCCTAGATGACCTTTTTCCCTACAATTGTAACAGGTAACTTTCATCAAGTGATTCTGCTGAGTTCCTTTCTTTGGTTTCTTCGGCTCCGGCTTCTTTCCTTTAGACTTCCTCTTCTTATCATTATCCTTATTATTGTTGTTGTTGCTTTCCTTCTCTTCAAGTACCTTTTGCTTGTCAATGGTGGCATACCTATATCCCATATCTACTAAGTCTACGAATGATTGCTTGACATGCGCGGTCATCCTCTCGTGATATTTTGGATTCATCTCCTTAATAAATTTTTCATTCTTCTTCAGCGGAGTGTTTATTAGTTCAAGTCCAAAGAGAGAAAGCTCATTGAACTTATTCAGGTATTCCTCAAATGACATATTACCTTGCTTAAGGTTCATAAACTCTTCGTATATTCAAGAAATTCCTTCTGAGGGCATGTAACGTTCTTTGAAAACTTCTTTGAAATCCTTCCATGAAAAGTCGTCTTCAGATTTCCCTTGGATGATAGTCTCCTACCATGTAGCGGCTCCTTCCTGTAAGTGCCATGTGGCCAACAGTCTCTTCTGGTTATCTTCAAGATTAAGTCCTTTGAAAATCTTCTTGCATGATTTAATCCAGAGTTGAGCTTCCATAACATCATCGGACCCTTAAATGGTTTCCCACCCAGATTCACGTAACTCTTATTTAGATATGGAAGACTAGTTTGACTCAGGGATCGAATCATGGTTTCATTAATTATCATAGCATCACGACCAGCGATGGTGTTACTGCTTCCTCCCCTACGTCTGCATCCACTGCTCATTTCCTACTATCTGAAAATAGTATGAAAATGCTTATTAGATATGCAGACGAATTGCCTAAGGAGTATGAAACAAATTAAAATCATTACATTTCATTGGATTTTACTCATTCTAGGGTATTCATAACCTCATCTTTAATGAGATATCTTATGAGTTATACCCCAAAGCTTTGTATACACCAAAGCTCTGATACCAACTATGACGACCCGAAATTTCAACCCTCGAAAATCGACACTTTAACACCTTCTCGTATTCAAAATGTCGAAGATTCAAGTGTCGGATTCCTGGTTGTCTGGGATATAACACATAAGATAAATCACAATGAAATAAGAAAACAACTTCTCATTTATATAACATGAGATTACATCAGAGTTTACAACATTTCATAACCATAACCAAAAGAATAGCAGAAACTGACTAACAATCTAAATCCCATAACAGACTTCATCTTCACCTGAATTTCTCTGGATCACAAATGTCTACAAAATAATGTCCCAAAGAAAATAGCTAATACTTCACAGCAACAACAACTCCACAAAAGCAAAAGATCCACCGAGGAAAAGCTCCGAGACACAAGTTCCAAGTACTGCTACTAAACCTGACACTAGGCTGCCCGTGTAAAAATTATGGGCACCCAGAGTTTTGTGTGAAACCAAAACAACACCGGGTCATTCATGGGATTGGTGTGAGAACTCATCATATTTGTTTGTGCATGGAAAATTCGCAATGAATTTTTGAAAAATGTAACTAACATAAGGTCTCGCGGCACACACACAATGTAAACGCACACATGGGCGTGGTTTCTCCTTATGATAGTCAAAAATGCTTAAATACGCAGAAATGATTTTGATATTATGCATAGTGTGAAAACAATTTCGTAAGTAAATGTATTAATCTTAGCCAGCATAGGTACCATATACTATACTGACATAATAGTATACAACTAAAATCGTACGGGTTCGTAGTGGAGATTTGGTTTCCAACAATGACCAGGCAAAGGATCTTCCGTACCGAACCGAATTTTGAACACCTCTAGAGGGATGTCCGAGGATCAACTCATGCTCCTCATGACAACACAAGGCCGGGTTACCTCTGTAACTAGGTAACTTAGAGTACGCCTGAGTATGTCATCTCCCGGTCGTTACCGAACTTTCCGAGCACTCGCCAACAACAACCACAAAAGTAGAAGTTTTCCACATAGGTTAATACCTGAGCTCCATACCATAGTACACCTTTTATCTAGAAGGAGACAACATACCCATAACCTTGCCGCATTTCTTCCTGTTTTGGCCATTTACCCGGGTGTGAGGCTTGCCGAGGTCACAATATACACAAAGCTACACTTAAATAAGTCATGCTTTGATCATCCATAGCTCATTACATAACATAAGTATGCCACATTGTCCATTCACAATGCATCACTGATTTCTATCAATATATAACCTCTAAGCTCATACGTCTTAGAGAAGGGTGTTAAGCACGAGAATAAATTCTCCGCCACCAAACAGATATATATTTAACAAAGATCAGTGCTACGTAGTCAATTACAATGTCAGACACACAATCCATACAAGTCCGTTCTGGGTCTGAACGAAACCACAATCCGGAAATCCTTCACATACGTTCGGGCTTCTTGCCGCTTAGCTGATATAAAATCCATCTACAAATGGGAGCTACCCATTTGAGACATTCAGCAAGTCGTCTTTACGATATGAAGGGCCCCGGTCTTCAATATCGTCTTCAATTACTTCAAATGCTCCACAACATCGTATTATTACTTGGAATGGTTTTCAGGCATATATCCAATCCCGGTATTTCCAAATAATAAGCGCAACTTTAAAACCACGTGGATATATAGGACCAAATCAAAGTCTCAACCCATATTCTATTTTTGGAAACTCAAATTATCATTTAAATCCTTTCATTACATGTTAGCAATTAATTACTAAGGTTAGGGAAAGATTTATAAAGTTAAATACCTTTAGCATTAAATAAACAATGTTAAAAAGTGTTACAAAAAGTGTTTCAAAATACTGATGTTCGCTAGTTTATGGGAAATAACCTTTATATTACCAAAACTTCATGATTTCAACATAAATCACTTTTAAAAAATTAATTATGATTTTACACAATTTTCCATATTTTTAAATAACCATTTATCATTACAGTCAATGGATAACACTTGCAAGAACATTTTTAAATATTAATTTAAGTATAACTTATAAGTCGAAAATAAAATCTGCTTTCACTCATTTGAAAGCTCTTGTTGATGAGAATCAAATGTTTTTTATTTCGTGGGAATCTGATTTAAGTTGCAAAAGTTGTAAGCATTTAAAGTTTTTAACAAAAATACGCTAAATTCTACTATAAATTCAGATAGCTTCAAATTAAATTTCAAATTAAATTTTGAATTAACCATCCCGTCCGTCGGATCAGTTAGGGATAGCCAGGGAGAGCAGGAAACTGTATTTTCCAAACTCAAGCCTAGACACTATCCTTTTGGTCATCCTAGAACGTTCCGGTATTTATTTTGACAAACTCTACTTTAATTACAATAAACATTCACATAAAAACTTTACTAAATTTCTTTAAAATGATTTAGAAAACCATTTGTACTTATACTAACTATTTAAAACCAATTCCAACTCTCAAATCTAAATGAATAAAATATTCATTTACCACACAAACTTGGTCCGAGACTTGTTTGATATCGTATAATCCACATATGTGTGTGTAACATTTAAAATGCACACATCATCACTAAGAACAACCACGAAGCATCCATTCATCCATCACACGATCATATATGGGAATATATACATATAACAGTGTATACATGTGTCCATATAAGCGTTTGTCACTTAACGCTTACATTGCAATAATTACTAATCATCCATATCATTAACAATCATTCACACAACATAAAAAGTGAACAAATATAAACGTCGAGCTCTCACCTTGGGGTTCCACTATGTTATCCTCTATTGCTAGGCGGCTAGACCCACTACAGTTATCCCAGACTGACTGTTTGACGCTACCGACTTTGCAGCAATTTATATATTTTATAAATGGAGGAAGAGGAGGATTTTCACCATGGAAGCCATGGATTTTAAGGTGGAGAAGAAGAAGAAATGGAAGAGAAGATGAGAATGAATGCTTAAGGGAAAGAAAGGAGTGTATTTATACTTGAAATGAGTTAATAAGGTGATGACACCTCGTAGGACATGTGTAATTCATGCATGTAATGTTGCATGCAAAATTACAAGTGTCTTAACACTTGTAATAAAGAGAAAGGAGGTGTTTTTGGTAGCATTTACCCTTTAAATGCTATTAAAAACTATATACAACACTTAACCAAATGCTACCAAACGTATATATAAGATTATATACTTCTTAACTATATTTTATAATCTAAACAATTTATAACAACTTTAATTAACTTATAAAATAATCATTTAACTAGTCCAAAATTCCAGATCATTACATTCACCTTGGAATCTCTGAAAATCTCTGGCATCTGTCACATTTATGAATATAGTCTGTGGCATCTTCATCGAGTGTGAGCCAGAATAACCATATCTGGTAATCTTCCATGCTTGAGTTTGCCCTCCAGTGTGGTTACCACACTCGCCTTTGTACATGTCCAGCAACAGTTGGTCGGCGTCGTTATGGGCCACACACTGAAGTAATGATACAGAGAACCCTCTCCGGTAGAGCACTCCATTTAAGATGATGTAGCAAGATGATTTACGAGTGACTGCCTGTCTTTCTTTCTAGTGTACAGGGAGAATTCCATGTTGCAAGTAGTTCTTGATTGGTGCCATCCAAGACTTGGGATCGGTTTCGGTCTTCGTTGCCGCTACTGAATCAGTTTGCATCTGGTCGATGCTCGGAGTGTCGAGTACTTCGATTGGGGCAAGTCCCATAAGCAGCGCATCCTCGGAGCTTGCTACTTTGGCTAATGAGTCTGCTTTCTTGTTTTGTTATTGAGGGATATGCGTGATGATGTAGTGGTCGAAGTTGGTGAGAACTTCACGAACCTGAGCGAGGTAGGGAGCGAGACATGCCCCACTGGCTTGGTACTCTCCCTGTACCTAACGCACGATGAGCTGTGAATCACAGTAAATATGAATGGCCTTAACGTTAAGTTCAATTGCAATTCTGAGTCCAGTGATCAAGGCTTCATATTATGCATCGTTGTTGGTAGACGAAAAGTTGAGCATTAAAGCATAGCATATTGAGCGTTCCTCAAGAGTGATGAGCTCGACTCCGGTGCTGGAACACTGATTGTTAGAGGATCCATCCGCGAATAGTTTCCATTGAATGTTTGGAGTGTTGATGTCTTCCGAAGGAGGCTCTTCCGGCATGGTTAACTCCACTATGAAATCGGCAAGGGCTTGTTCGAGGATGGCTCGGTGCAGAGTGAATGTGATCTCGAATTGGCTCAGCTCTATATTCCACTTCAGGAGTCGTCCAGATGCCTCAAGTCGCTGTAGGACCTGTCGTAGCGGCTGGTCAGTGTAGACTTTGATGGGGTGAAACTGACAATATAGTCGCAACATCCGAGAGGTAATCAACCGACAAAAGGAAATATTTTCAAGCTTCGAATAGTTCTTTTCTACTCCTGTTAACCTCTTGCTGATGTAGTAAACGGGTCATTGGACACAGTCCTCAATGCGCACGATCACTGAGTTGATTGCTTGCATGGAAACAACCAAATAAACATATAAGTCCTCATGATCCATGGGTTTAAACAATATAAGTGGTCACTCTAAGTGATTTAGGAGGCCTTGGAATGTGGCTATGCACTCCGTTTTCCATGAGAAGTTGTGCTACCCCTTTCTGAGCAATGCATTTGTCAGTAGCCTTGGAGATGAATCGACTTAGGGCGGCGATCTTCCTTTTTAAACTCTGAACATTTTTGATGCTCCGAAGAGCTTGGATGTCCCGGATAGCTTTAATCATATCTGGATTGGCTTACCCAGGAATTTTCCTGATGCGAAGCCAAAAGAGCACTTCAAAGGATTTAGTTCCAGCCATATCGGCGGAAGACATTGAACATTGCGGAGAGGTCTCGAACGTGGTCGTTCGATACCTTCGTTTTCACGAGCATATCGTTCACGTATACCTCCATGGATATCCTAATATGGTCCTTGAACATGAGGTTGACTAGTCGTTGGTAGGTGGCTCCAGCGTTCTTAAGGTCGAAGGGCATGACGAGATAGCAGTGAAGCCCAAGGTCGGTTATGAAAAAAGTGCGATCCTAGTTCGGGAGGTACATCGGAATCTAATTGTAGCTTGAGTAGGAATGTTTAAAGGACACGAACTGGTAGCCGGCGGTTGAATCTACGAGCTGGTCGATCTTCGGGAGTGTGAAGCTAACTTTAGGGCATTCCTTGTTCAAGTCAGAGAAGTCAACACACATTCGCCACTTGCCATTTGCTTTCTTGACCAGGACTGGGTTAGAGACCCATTCAGGGTAGTAGGCCTCTTGTACAAAACCGTTATTGAGTAGCTTATCCACATCCTCTTTGAATGCAGTCGATTTTTCGATTCCCTAGATTTGACATTTCTGTTTAACCGGAATTTGCAAGAGATTGTTAGCTAGCCTGTGACAAGCGACTACAGGATCAATGCCACACATATTGAGTGGGTCCAAGTGAATATGTCAAGGTTGGCCCTTAATAATTCTACGAGATTCTCCTTTATTGCATGGTGGAGTTGCGATCCAACTTTCAAGATCGATGTCGGGTCATCGGGGATAATCGGAACATCCACCAGAGGTTTTACTGGGGTAGCCCTTTCAAAATCAGGGTCTTGCCCTCCCTTGGATCAAGATCATTTTAAAGATGGCAGTGGCACCTGAGCCAAGACTCATATGCCTTTGATTGCTATGCTTACACGGTCTTGGCGTAAGAAGGCAGAGGCACGGTCTTTCCTTTGTCCTTATTGCGCGCATTCTTCTATTCTATGAGGTAGCAATCTCTAGCTGTTGCTTGGCCGTCTTTAATGGTGCCAATCCCATTTTATCTTGGGAACTTCATTAGAAGGGACCAGGGTAACATACAGACTCGGAACTCCGCAAGGAAGGGACGTCCAAAGAAGAGGTTATATGGAGAGATGACATCGATGACTACGAAGGTATGGATTTAGACCCGGCTCCGATCCCCTTCTACGAATTCTACAGAGAGATCGACCATGCCCACTGGGTGATTGGAAGATCCGTTGAAGCTGTGGATCGTGGCATGGCAGGGCTTCAAGTGTTAGGCCTCAGGTTTCATCTGGTCATAGACCGCCTTGAAGATGATGTTGACCGAGCTTCCTGAGTCGATAAGGATTCTTCGGAAGAAAGATGATCTGATCTGGGCGGAGATGACGAGAGGGACAATGGTTGGGATTTTGATTCCCATAGAATCTCTCTTGAGGAAGATGATATCATCCCGCATTGTCTTCTGGAGCTTGGCGGGGATGGACTCGTCTAGAGTAAAGCAAGCTTCGTATGTGGTATGCTTTATAGAGTTGGCATACTCCTTCATCTTGCGGAAGCTGCCATATGTGAGGTGAGGTCCGCCATAGATAGTATTGATCACGATCCTACGTGACCTTTGGTTGGACGACCCTGGGGCTACATTTGTAAGTGCCCAAAGCGTGCGTTGGAGGGCCCGTAGCTGCCTCGAGAGAAGCGAGGTCCTGAATGTACTGTTTCAGCCATTTCTCGCGGATGAGTTTTTCAATCGCATCCTTGAGGTGGCGACGGTCGTTAGTATTGTTACCATACATGTCGTGAAATCTGCAATATTTGTTGGAGTTTTTCTCATGGTCGGTGGACTCCCTTGTGCTGGGTTTCTTGTACTGAAGAGTATTACAAGTTTCTAAGTAGATTGTCTCCATATCTCGATTCAGCGGGGTGTAGTTCCTGTAATTTAGATAGCGGTAATACTTCTTAGGAGCTATGGGGACTTAGTTGTTGTTACGACCGCCGGTTTTGCCGCCGTCCGGCTTTGGCTTGTAAGGGGTTATTCCTTTACCCTTGTCATAGGATTCTCCGACTTGCTTTACGTTGACACTGTCATTGACGGTGCAAGCGTGTGGGTTGTTGGAGTGGCTGCGCCGAGAAGCTCGATTGTGCCTTGCTTCTTGCATGAATTGCACATCCTTTTCATAGAAAGCCTCTAGGGTCTTGGGCCATCCTCTGTCGACCCAGGCTCCAAATTCGGAGGTAGGAAGGATACCATTTGCGAGCTGGTAGAGTACGGTGCGAGGGCGTTCTTCAGAGTTGGAACGTGCATTCTAAACTGTCTAAGCAACTCTATGGCCAGTTGGCAAAAGGTGTTGATAGATTAGAGTGGGAAGAGAGAAAACCAAAGTAGAGTTGTGTCTGATAAGAAGACTTGGAAGCACTTGCATTTGACCGCGTCAGTGGCCAGGCTGGAGTCCATCCGCCACTCATAGCTTTCAGAAAGGCGGAGGAATTGGTTGTGCCATCATAGAATGTCATCTTTGGCATGTTGAAGCGTCGAGGACACTCGACTTCGTGCATGAACCTAGTTAAGGGGTTACGCCTCAAGTGGGTTTCCCACGAGTCGTTAGCATTCCCCCGCATATCTCTCATGATCCTACGGACCATGTCCGGAAGATACGTTGGATGGGCATCTTCCGGTAGAATCCATTGATATTGGTGGACTTCAGGAGTTTTGTTCCATGGACACCTTCTGTGATGCATATTGGGTTCATCCTCTTCCATGTCGTCGACATCGATTGCCTGGTTTTGGCATGGTTGATGTGCTTTAGCTAGCTGATGTGCATTCTAATTCGAAGGTACTTGGGCCTGCTGGCTTTCCGGGAGAGTGGGCCCTATGTTCTGGGCTTTGGTAGTTGGGTTCTATCGAGGAGGGGGTCGGTTACTGGGTCCCAGTTCATCGTTGATAACTAACCAAGAGTGATCACGGTAACGTGTCCCCCCGTTGTAAGTGACAGTAGTTCTATCACCTTTTCCGTTGTCGTTGCCGTTAGTATGAGCATTAGAGCGGATAACGACGTTATTATTGCGCCTAAACCTCCTTCTATGACGTGGTCTCCGGGACTCGAGGAAGAGGTTTCCGAGACATTACTTCTCACTCGGGCGTTGTTTTGATCAAGTTGAAGTTGGGCGACGAGGCGTTGACTATCTTGAAGCTGACGCATAAGGTCGATGTTGTTTTTCAATGCTGCTTTAAGTTCATGAGCCGTATTTTCGTACTTCTTATTAAGTGCGTAAATCTGCGCTTGAGTTGCAGGAGTTTCGGGGTCCATAAGAGGAAGAATTTTCGTTTCAGTCGGATCTTCTATCGATTGAGGTTGTTGAGAAGTAACAGCGTTAGTTGCAGTAGTGGAACCGAGCATCTGATTCTTTGTTCGCTTAACCATCGTAAGCAGACTTGACGGTAGATTATAGAAGAACCTAAGGTGCGTCGAAGTCGAGATGGGAATGTGCGACAAAGATGCGAGTCTAAGGTTCTCAGTGAAAGCACCAGAATGTTAACGGCAAAAAATGTCGTAACTACCAAAAATCCTTCGTTACTTAAAGAATCACTTTCGCATGGGAAAATAAGTGTAGAAAGCAACAAATAACACTGTAGATTTGTAGCGGTTCGGTCCCGTAAGGGGCCTATGTTCACTTTGAAAGAGTTCAGTGATATTTTATTGACAATAATAAGTTACAAGCTTAGACTTCCATTTACAAACATTTCCAAGTATTTTGGAGTCATAGTTGTCATATATGAATATATGGAAAAAGTCACTTTTATGCTTTCTCTTCGTCAAAGCATGGCTGCCATTAATGAGTTCTTGGATCTCTCAAGAGGTGTCAAATTAGCCAATTTCCAACCCTTTTGAAGTGTGAGCTTGGGGGTATGTATAGTGGATAGGTTAGGTGGGAGTAGGTAGGATTTGAGGACTACAACAGTACATTTTCGGATCCCTCCAGGCCCGTATCCAGAAATTTCGAGTCCCCCTTCAATAAGCATGCAAAACTCATATCCCTCATAGAGATACAAATTTTGTATCACCGGGGATATGGAATTCATATCCCTTGGGATACGGTTGCCCCATATCTCTAGGAGATACAAATCCTTTGTACCCCCTGAGGGATATGGCATCATATCCCTTTGGGATATGATGAGAAACGGGGGCGGTAACCTGTAGTTGGAGGGGACCAAAATATTTTGATACGAAGTCATTGTGTACTAAATTATTGCGCGGTAGAGAGAGTCGAAGCATAGATGTGAGCTGAGGGACTCGAGGTTGGATGTGAGCGGGGTTCGAGGTATAGGCACTTGACGGGTTTAAAGTTCATGGAAGCGAGAGACCCGAAGCACCCGGGTATGAAATGGAGGGAGTCGAAACACCTGGGACGTGAGGGATACAAATTTAGGGGTTCGAAATATAGAGGTTCGAAATCCCTTATATGCGGGATAAGAAATTATGGTTAGAGCTTGGTTTTGAGGAGATGTGAGGCTCTTTCTCTTATGACCTCCTTTAAGCTTGTACCCTTGACCTTATGGCGACATTTTGGATGTTACCATCATGCGATGCAATGTGCTGAGTCGAGCGTGCCTAGCGTACTTTTGGGAACCAGACCAAAAGGTCGGTTAACAAATGCCTTGTTTATTATATTTTTTGTCATTAAATGATAAAGTAAATGCATACCTAGAAGGTTTTTCCATATATTTAAAGTTTCGCCACATAATCCTTAGTTGCTATTTCACTTAAGATGACATTCAAGAGGGTAGGCGGTTCGAAATATCAAATTCAATAGGGGTGAGTGTTCGGTCGGTTTTGGAGTAAAAAAATTCAAACTGAATTGAAACCGAATTTTTTTGAAACCAAATCAAACCTAAAAAATTTCGGTTAATTCCTTCGGTAACCGATTTAACCGAACTTGAGATATATGTAATTGTTCAAATGATCAGTTCACTCAAAGTAAAACATAAATTTATGTTTGGATAAATTATGTTCATTAACATTTCTATTTACAATAAAATTTGACTATCTTCAACAAACACTTTAGCATTTTATCACTAAACCAATTATTTATATTTCATCAATACCATAAAACTAGATAATACGATAAAAGTTCGGCTTATTCGGTTTGTTTTCACCAAAAACTGGCTCAAACACCAATGGTGCGAGAATCGTACTTCACCAATGTGGTTAGAAAATAGATGGAGCCGCAATCACAAGCAAAAAATGAGGAAAATAGAATGAAGACAAAGCTTTTATAGTACTTCACCAATGTGGCTAGGCCTACGTCCACTATGAAGGTAGTTTGCATCATCATGGCAATGATTACAAAGCGTATAAATTCTCTTTGTTCATACATTTTCTCTTTCTCTTAAAATACTCTCTTTCTCATATACAAATCCCACTTTAATTCGCGGAATTCGATGGAGGAATGGTGGAATCCATGGAGGAGAAGCGAAGGATGGGTGAGTGATGGAGAAGAAAGGCATCTTTGATCTTTTCTCACTTATGGAATTCTAATGGATGGCATAACCAAATGGATGAATAACCTTTGAGCGAAGATCATGATGCTGGTTGAAATGCTTGAGGAATGATGGAGGAAAGAATTCAGCAGCACTTCGTGGTGGCCAGGATTTGATCCCCTCTATAGTGGAAGCCATGAATTATTTATAGGTGAGCTCTCCTGAAGAAATGAGCTGAAGTTCATATATGCAGGCTATGGGTTGCTTGTTCCATCAATTACAAAAATGCCACCTCCTAGCTGTAGCCAACTGTCGATAGTTGTATTCAACGGTCCCGCACGAGAGAGCGACTTCCTGGAAGCGAGCGATTGCATAGATCTGAGCACATTGAATGGGCGAACAGGTGAGGAGTGTACATGCAACCTGTCAAAGCTTCATGGTTGGTATAAGAGCGACCGACTGGGTTATTGTGTTAAGTTTTTTATTGATCGACAGATAGTATCTGGTTGAAGCTTCAGCATATGATTGTTGATGATCAGGCGACCGACCAAGGCTTGTAGAGCAGATATAAGTGCGATCACTTTGGAGTTGACATCTGTCAGAGCGGTAGGTAGCATATGATTGGAGCATTATTGACTGATTGAGGAATGAGCGAGCGACTGAGGTTGCAATTTATAAGAGGTCATGGGATGCATGTGCGACCTCTGGTATCTCTGTGCTAAGCGAACGACTGCAGAGGGGAACGTGTGACCGGGACCAACTCTTCTCCTTGTCTTGTACGACCGATTTCTTTGGTATAAGAATGAGTGGCTTCCTTAATATGGGCGATCTTTACAGGATGTACAAGCCTATCCGTCCCTGGGTAGTGCTATTCCTTGAGCTAGCTTCGTGCGCACGACCCCTCTGTATGATCGTACTATGTTGTATGACCGATCCTGACTGTGTTGAGCAGACGACCCAACTTATTCCGGTGTATGCGACCTTTCTTGCCATGCTTAACCTTAGACTGGCGTTTGAACTTTGTTCTGTGTGACCGTCCCTTACCCTTTACGAACAGTCTGGGTGTACTGGATTGGACTGGATTATGCACGATCAACCCTAATGACGCTTGACCCGTAGTTTTTACACATATTTAATAGACCAATATATGTATAGTTTTTAAGGGATAATCATTTGCCCCTTGAAGTTTGTAATTTTTATTTTGCAAAAAATTACAGGCTTCGAAATAACTAATCATAACATAGTTTGGTGGATTAAATCCAGTTTACCAAGGGATGATTATGCAGAACTAAGTATTGTTTAGGTGTAGATGGTTGATATCATTCCTTCTTGTGTGAGAAAAGCCTGAGTCACTTACACTGTTTTTTTAGTCAAAGTATCATTACAACCAATCAAGTCTTGGTGATGTGGGCAAGCCAGCTGGATTTGGTGGGCCACGAGTATTCAAACTTAACTGAGCTGACATGTCACTTTGATGTGGATGGACCTTCTAGTCTTCTTTAAATATTTTCTCTTCATTTTCCCGCTCTTTATTTATTTCGTCTTCCTGAAGAATCCACTTTAATGGCGGATCTGCTTTAGAAGACGTCTTGCTACTCCTGATTCCTCCCATATTGTATTTCCTTCCTTAATTTGTCATCGTGCCTGATTCTTCTACCTACGGTTCACCAATTTCGAGATCTGCTAAAGCATTCCTCCTTCAAAATCAAAATGCCTGTTCGTCCGTAAGTGAACTTTCTTTTTTTGTTTTTTTGAATTTTGCTTTTGGGTTAATCCGATTAGCTTTATGAAAGTTCCAGGTTGAAGTAAAAGATGAACGATTTGAGCATGTATTAATTTTTTTGATGATTTTTTGTGATTGTGATGACTGAAAAAGTTTTTATTTCGATCTAGGATGCTCTTGGGTTATGTGTGTAATATTTTGATAGATCTGATAAAAACCCTTCGATTTTCTGATTTTAATAATATGTCTGCAAGTTCTTTGTTGGAATGCCTTAACTTTGACAAAACATTTTGATTCACTATACCTCCGCCAATATAGGTATTATTATCGCAAGCATATATGAGTAGTTAGAACTGATCCCCTTTTGGTATATATGATGCTTGATGAAATGCCCGCACCACGGAGCCTTAATATTGCTACCATTGTTTCATACTCTGTTTGATGTTGATGGCATCCGTTTTCGCATCCAGTTCTGCAAATCCTTGATATCTCTGCCTGTGCACTCTTGTTGCTCATGTTTGATTTGCCAGGGGTCGTTCTTACTTAACTTGTATGTGGAGTTAGTTATGAACGAGCCTGACCCGATTGATCAGAAGCGACAGAATTGAATGCATATGACCATATTCTTATAATCAAGTTTCGAGCGAAATGTGCACAACCCGTTTTAGGCCGGTCATGCGTGACTAGGAGTCAATTGAGTATGCCCGACCGAGCCAGGATTTTTCATATATGACTAGGTGAGGGTTATGTGTGGTCGTTTGATCCTATTTTGTATCGTTAGCTGAATTTTCCTTGTAGTGTTTGATCTATAAGGACAAATACTGGAACACACTTTTGAGCTTACAAATTTACCATTGATCGCTCTTATTGACTGTAAATTAGTTTGAGGCCTAGGTACCATGTCAGGAGAAACCAAAGGTTCTGGTCAGGTAACTGAAGCTGCCCCAACTGTTGGTCCTGGAGTGAACATTAGCCAAATTTATCCCCATCCTCGGATCCGTGAGAGAGTACCTTCCGACAGCCATAAATTGACACTCCCATTTGGCTTATACCAACAAATGTGTGCTCGTTTTGGTTTTTCACTGGCTTAACGGACAGTGTCAAGGGGTTTCCAGATCAATATTTCTATGTTTGATATCCTGGTAACTTCTGTGGGTGGTGGATGGAAGGAGGTAACTGCCCTTGCCTTAGGATTTTCTACTTCTTTCTCCTTTTTATTGGTTCTCTTTCCATTTTGCAGTAATTCCCTCCGATGAAGGCCTTGTCCTTGAACAAGCTCTTCTTGATTCTTTGGTTTCTATTAACAAGACTGAGAGAAGTAGACATGTGTTGCTTTCATAATAAACCTTTGTCAATATCAGCTACTCCATCCTTCACGATCCATTAAGAAAACTTTGGCTTACACACAAAGTACCATTGGCAAATCCCTTACCAAAAAGAAATGCCTAGACCTAGGTGATAGTAGCCAAACTTCACCGGGATCTTCCTTGCCCTTGATTACTGAAGGGACTGCCTTTTATTACGAGGATAAAGGGGTAGATGAAAGCATAGATGGTACAAGAGATAATACAATTTCTGAAAATATTATTGAAAATCCCACTGCCCCCGTTATCTAGGAAGTGGGTTCCACAGGAACTTTCGGAGGCTTGGGAGACTTGGACACCATTAATTATCTCAGTCAGGGTTGTACTGTGACTTCTGATCCTGTAGCGTCTGTATGGAGAGAACCCGGGAATCCGCCCAACGGCCTGGGAAGGCATTTGATTTAGCAATTCCCCTCAAAACTGGTTTGTTATCACATATGCATTAAAATATAGTTATTATAAGCACTTTACGCTTTCTCGCAAATCTTATAATTTCTTTGCATGCTTACTGAAGATTTGCTTTGTTCCCTTTTTCAGCAAGAATGAAACACTCATTATCAGATAGCTTCTCCCGACAAGCTGGTTCTACTAACCCACAAAGTCTTTTACAATCTCGCCTTTCTCGTCACTTGAAGCGCTCACATTTGTCCTCGAGTTCTCAACCTCAATCCATCCTCGAACTTCCACTAACTGATTCTCTAAGACGAGAAGAATCCAATCGTGCAGAGATATTGGATAAGGGTGATAACGGTGAGCACCACACAGAAGGAGAGAAGAAAAAGAGGAGTAGAAACAATCGAGGCAAGATTGAGATTCAGAAATGTTCCATATCTGATCTCCTAGACCCCAATGTTCCCGCTTCCCCTGAACAATCCATTGTCCCAACCACAACACCAGAAAAGCTCATCTATAACGCTTATAACCGTGAGGAATCAAATTCGTCAGGGTTATAACTGTTTGCCCAACAGGCGTTGGTGATTTTTATAACGCATATGATCACGGATATAACCGTGATAAATACTCATGAATATTGTCACGGTTATAAACGTGATATTCCTCTTTGTAGTAACGGTTATAACTGTTATCTTAATTTATTTACTAACAGTTATATACGTGATTATAATTTATTTTATAATGGTAATAAATGTGATATTTGTTGGTTTGCTAATGGTTATAACCGTTATATTATATTACTATCTAACAGTTTTAAATGTTGCTGCTACCAAAATTATAACGGTTATAACTTTTAGATACTATACATACTATGAAACTACGAAAAAGACTTTGTAACAACCCGAAAATCTGGGCCAGTTTAAAATTTTTATTTTGGCAATTTTAGCAAATTTTATTATTTTAAATGAATTATTTTAAATAATATCGACGAGAAATTTATTTTGAATGGAATTCGAACGTATATATTATATACGTCGTCGTTAGAATATAAATATTTATTATATAATTATAAAAGGAATTGAAAATGGCGCGGTAGTCCGATAATTCGATTTTAAACTTCAATTGAATGTACCGGGTGCAAAACAATCCGAATTTCAGTGAAACCAAAAATAATGGAATCTAATTGTGAATATCTTTCCAACGAATCCGAAAAATTGAAATTTCATAGCGGGGATCAAAAGATATGTCCAGCTGAAAATTCTGAATAGTCGCTATGGAATTCAGGCCCTTAAAAATGGAAATTTCGCAAACGGCCTCGGATTTCGACGAAACCACTTTTATTGGATTCGCGATGTCAAATTATTGCTAGGTTTCAAATTTCGTAAATTTTCGAATCAATATGTGAGCATGGCAAAGGAAAACGCGTTTGACCGGTTTTAGTTGATTTTAATCGACTGGAAAATGGCCATTTTTCCAACGGTCTCAGAATTCGACGAAATTAGTTTTGTTAGGACCGTATCGTCAATACGAAGCTAGGAAATATTTTTCGGGAATTTTTAGAGACTGTGTGTGGCCCCGGTAATTTGAAATGTACGTTCAAATTGAATATATAAAGATTTATATTTTAAATTAAACGGAAACTGATCGAAACGGTCGAATCAGCTTATGATACATATCCCATTGTGTTCGGAATGGGGTTTTTTAGCTAGGGGCCATAGTCGTTGGACTCGATTTGGGGGCACGAATGAAAAGTCAACTTGTATGGAATAAAATAATAATAAATTATATATATATTATAAAATGTTGGGACCTAAATTCATTAAATCAGTTTTCCCCTTTTCTTAAATCATTTTCCCCGATGGAGGAAAAAGGGCGATGACGCCATCGCCATCGCCTCGCTCCCTCCGCCCCACCACCGTCGTTAGCCGCTCTCACCACCGCCTCCTCCTCCACTCCGATCAACCCCAGCGCCCTCCTCTGCTTCTTCCTCCCTCTTCCTTTCCTGTATCGAGCCCAAGCCCCCGTTCACGTGAAGGTGAGCTGCCCCACCACCGTCGTCAGCCTCACCCCACAGCCACCTCCGACCACCTCGTCTGCCCCTCCTCCTTCTAAATCGAAGATCGTGAGCCATTTACCCCCTTTTCCCCCGTCGCGAAATCCAGCACCGTGAAGACCGAGACCACCGCGCCGCCCAGGTCAACGGCCACCACCCTCCTGTCGCCCCTCCTCCAGTCAGAGACCAACGGTGACCCCCCTCCTCATTCAAACCATTTGTAAGTTTTTATTTTATTTTATTTTATTATTCTTAATTCATTTCTCTCCATTTATTCAATGAATTTCAGTTTAGACTAAAAATGATTTTTTCCATAAAAAATTGATTTTTAAATGTAGATCTAGATGTAGAAAAGATTAGATTTTTAAAATAGAAAATATTAGATTTTTAAAATAGAAAAGATACGATTTTTAGCGGTGTAAAAATAGAATTTTTATCTATATAGTAGTAGCATAAAAATGTGATTTTTATACACATGATAGCGAAGTAAAAATTTGATTTTTACATATTGAATAGCATAGTAAAAATTTGATTTTTATATATTGAATAGCATAGTAAAAATTCGATTTTTATATATTGAATAGCATAGTAAAAATTTGATTTTTATATATTGAATAGCATAGTAAGAATTTGATTTTTATATATTGAATAGCATAGTAAAAATTCGATTTTTCTATATTGAATAGCATAGTAAAAATTTGATTTTTCTATATTGAATAGCATAGTAAAAATTAGATTTTTCTATATTGAATAGCATAGTAAAAATTAGATTTTTCTATATTGAATAGCATAGTAAAAATTTGATTTTTATATATTGAATAGCATAGTAAAAATTCGATTTTTATATATTGAATAGCATAGTAAAAATTCGATTTTTATATATTGAATAGCGAAGTAAAAATGTGATTTTTATATAAGTATGATAATAAAAATTCGATCTTTATATAAGAAGTAGAAATATAAAAATATAATTTTTATATAGAATGAAGCGTCGAAAATATATAAAGAAGAAATAAAAATATGATTTTTATTTATTGAAATGAAGGAATAAAAATATAATTTTTATTATAAACAGCGGGAAAAGAACTGCGTTGGAATTTAAAGCAGAGCGAGATGTTCAGCAGTTCAAAAGAAAAGCACGGCGGAGTGGAACCCTCGATGAGAACTTCTCACCTTTCAATTTAATTATTCTAGTTATAAATATATACTAGGATGCAGACGGTGTTTAGTAGCACCCGACACCCGTCATCCACAGACCATGGATGGCTTGTTTGTTTAATTGTTTGGTTGTGTAGTTGGTTAGATTATTTGGTTTGAATTGAATTGTTTGGTGAAATGAAATTGATTGGATTGATGTGTGAATGGCGTGGGCCTTCACTAGACCGGGGATAAGGCTAGTCCTTGTCCCGTTTCTAGTATCGTGCCGTTATGCCGCCGAAATTTTCTAAAATAAGTTAGAAAAATAAAAATATCATTTTTATTTGGTAAATGAACTGAATAAAAATTCATGTGTTAAAATAAAATATTTGATCGTTAAAAATATAATTTTTAACGTGAATGTGAATAAATAAATATTCATTTACAAACCGGACGGTTTGTTTATGTACACCTATTTGAAGGACATTGATTGGGACGATAAATTTTACACATCGCCCAACTGCACAAATAAAAATCTGTGTTTGATTGCTTGAAACCCCACACGGGTATTGGGATGATATTTGACGTACACTAATCCCGATTGTTTAGTTGTATGTCGATCGATTGATTGACAGGCTGTTATAAGCATTGAATATTTATATTTGATGCTTATACAGTGTAGAATGCACTTTGGATGATGGTTGATTATTCATCGTTGTTGATATATACATGTGTTGTAGAAAATCCATATAATTAACATTATATGGTAATTGATTGGGCCTCATTCCAGTTTTGAAAAAGAAATATTTGAAAAGGAAATATTTAGAAATATTTGAAAAAGAAATATTTGAAAAAGAAATATTTGAAATAGAATATTTGAAAATAGGAATATATGAAGCCGTGTTGATTAGATTGACGCCATTTTGACGTGAACGATATTTATATCGATTTTATTCATTTTTCAACGAATATTGAAATAGATTTGAAATTCGAATTAAATTGAATAGATTTGAAATTGAAATCACATTGAAATGAATTCGAATTGAAATTGAATATAAATGAATTCGAATTGAAATTGAATATAAATGAATTCGAATTGAAAGGGTATAAATGAATTCGAATTGAAATTGAATATAAATGAATTCGAATTGAAATTGAATATAAATGAATTCGAATTGAATTGAATTAGAACTAAAATTGAATTAGAAATCAATTTGAATTAAAATCGATTTGAAATGAATTTAAAACGAATTTATATTGGAATATTCAATTTTGATTTGAAATTGAATATGAAGTTGAAACCGCTTTGAAAATGAATTGTAAACGATTTATAAAGCACGTTTTAAATTGAAATCGACGAAGTATATATTATATATATAATATAATGGCCTGAATAGAACGCGCCGCGCCACGGCAGTTCGCGAATTTCGACCATTGACTTCGAACGGATATTGCGGGAGATCCGACCGTCGGATTCTCCTAAAACTGGAACCGTTGGGTTCGCATTGAAAAGATCTTTCTAACGAATGTGAGAAATTATAAATCTAACGGTTGGATTTGGAATTATGTCCAAATCAAATTTGAAAAAGGTCGTTGTAAGTGCAGTTCGATGGCCATTGATGGAAATCGACTGTACGGGCCTTGATAAAATTATTAAAAATGGTAATAATTTGTGTAAAATCATAAGAAATGATTTAGAAAGGATTGGGATGAAAAACTCCATATTTGAAAAGATAAAAATAGATTTTTATCGAAATGAACTAGTTTTGAACTAGAATTATAATTCTATTTATTTTTAAATAAACAAATTGAATTAGAAAAGGGTTTCAAAAATAACCAGAATTTCCAATGATTGCATTGGAGTGGATTTGAATCGAAATTGTCTTCGGAATATTTCGATATTGGAATTCGTGATTATACAGATGTTGTTATGGAAATTTGAAAGATATAAATTTATATCGTTATTTCCAACACGACATTTGTTAATCGTAGAATTTGATATTGAATATAAGCCGATATATTTTCTATTCAAGGCCTTGTATTGAATATCAAATGTGATTTGGGTTTGTCGTGAATGGTGTCTTCACTAACACTGTTCTTGAACCCAGTTGAGAAAAGATTAAATCTTTTTATTTAGATTTAATGAAGTGTACCAATTAAATGATATTTAATTGGAATTGAATCGATATTGATTTTTGGGTTTATCGTGGACGGTGTTTTAAATAACACTCGTTCTTTAATCCGATAATTAATGAATGTGATTTTGGGTCTATCGTGAACCGTATTTTAAATGACACTGATTCTTTAACCCAGTTAACGATTAAAACTAAGTGGAGTTTTAATGAATCTTTAATTAGATTGAAATGATTGAGAATGGAGTATCACCAGTTTTGCTCCAGGCGATAGTTAAATCTTTAATTAGATTTTGAACGTGAAATGGTAATTGAATTTACCGATAACACCGTGGTGTTAGATATGAAGTATTACCAGTTTTACTTCATGGGATGAATGGGTTGGGATTGGGGAATTAAAACAAATGACTACTTCGGTAAGTTTCGTTAATCCCGACTAGTTGAATCGAAATTCAAAAGGATAGATTAAAGAATAAATATAAAGAATTTATCTTTGATAAAATTAATGGGAACCTTTCCCTATGAATGTGAAATTTAGAAACTAACTGTCGGTTAGCCAAGCAGAATGGTTTTCTGGATATTGATCTGATGTTGGTTTCGGCCTTCGGGGTTAATATTTGGGGAATTATTCTCTTGATTAATTTACGGTTAGTGACTGATGAATTGGAATGAGGCGTATGTTGTGTTTGTGTAACACTTATTTAAAATATACGCGAGTTATTCGGAAAGACCGGGTTTATCCCATTCTGAATAACTGATACGACGATAAGTCGAAGATGAAGACGATGGTCGAATACCGGAGATCTTCACGTCGTTTGGGTGATTACTGATGATCTTGATTGGTATGTACACCCAAGAAGATGGAAACAGTTGGTGATCGTCCAGACGTACACGGAGACCGATGGACAGGCGGGGTACTAGGTGCCTCCGGTTTCGTTCAGACCCAGAACGAACTTGTAAATGGACTGTGTGTCTGACATTGGATTTTAGTCCGTGTGATTGATCTCTATTAAATATATATCTATTTGGCGGCGGAGAATTTATTCTCTTACTTAACGCCCTTCTCTGAGACGTACGAGCTCAGGGGTTATATACTGATGGATATCAAACGCATGGAGTAAATTGCCTGTGTGGCATGCCTAAGTGGCAATTGATCGAGGCTTCTGTTGAAAAGCAAAGTCTTGTGGTTGATGATCGAAGCACGGCCCTTGTGGCGTAGCTTTGTGTAACGTTTGCTTCGTGAGTTTCGCACCCCGGTTGTGAACCAAAAACGGGAGAGGACCTCAGGGAGGGCATGCGTTTCTTTCTAGCTAGGGTGGTGTCAGTGACCTACCAGCCCTGACATTTATATACTTTTCACCTGTGTGGTTGTTGCTGTTACGAGGCGCCTCGGTTTGATCGGACGATCCGGGTCCGATGGAGTCATTCGTTGGCTCATTTACGCCCCAAAGGGCGGGGAAACGTAGTGTTCAGACATAATAATCCACATCGGTGGACCGGCCCTGTCGCTCCAAGGCTTGCCTGCGCGCTTGCCTGTGGCTCGGGCTAGAGAGTCACAAATTGGTAGAGGACGATCCCTGGCCTCGATTCATAGATGGAAATCCAATTTCCAAATACATGACATTTGCGGTTTTAGTTGTAATCCTATATATGGCGACATAGTGGGATGGGGCGCTTATGCCGCCTATGATTGATACTTATGATTTGAAGTTGTTTTATACACTATGCACTTATAATAGTATCAAATGATTTGTTTTTCAACCTATCAAGCATTCTTGGCTGTTATAAGGTAAAAACCCTATCCTCCGGCTTGCGTTGCATTGTGTGATGGGAACTGGGTCTTATAATAGCTTCATTTTTCTTTATTTAGCATTGCGCTGTTTGTTGTTATGCACTGATATTCTTGGGAGGAAACCCGTTCCGTGTCATACGGCGTGGTCCCTTGATTCACCTAACTTTAAAATAAAGATTAACAACTGTTTTAGTTCTCACACCAGTCACATGACTGACCTGGAGTTTATTGTTTTAACCTAAACTCTGGGTGCCCTTATTTTGACACGGGCAGCTAGTAGTTTTGGTTTTGCAGATTTATATTCACAGGATCCTGGTTTACAGCTGGAACGATATCCGGAAAGCTTTGTATCCGTATATCTCCTTCTAGTTGTGTATTGTATTATTTTCCGCTGCGATGTATTTAAATGTAATTTAAATCTCTGATATTTCTGTGTGATATTTATTTGTTTATACTCTGTATATTCTTGTAATCTGATGCATTGTTGTGATATACAGTGAAATGTTCTTTTGTATGCGTTCTATTTTGTCATGTTCTCAAACGATAGGGCATTTCGAACGGTCTGGGTCGGTTTAGCGACTGGTTCGGACCGAGCGAAATTCCTTTTCGTCACAGACCTGTATTTCATATTAAATATACACAAATAAATATTCAGTACTAGTGTTGGCTACATATATAATAACACCATTAAAACAACAAATGGCATGTAGAACATACCAAATTTAAAATAGCATACATAACAAATTTAAAATACCAAGTAGTATACACCGTCATTAACACACATAATAAGTTTTAAAACAATATTCAACATATTTCTTCTAAATTCAGTCTTAACACAAACACTGCTAATATGAGTAGCAAAATAACTTCAATTATCAACCAAATTAACTTCAATCCTACCACTATCCGCACAGCTTTAATTGCACCTATAGAAAACCACAATAAAACATCACGTGAGTAGCAAAATTCAAAACGGAAAGAAACTCCAGCATTTTAACCAAACTGATGATGTATCGGACATATAGTCTTAGAAGGAACAAGACTCGTTATAGAAATAATGAACCGGAAGACTACGAAATAAGGAACAAGACTCGTTATTGTTAATGCATACAACAACGTAAATAAAACCGAACAACAAAAAAAGTCTGGTTACTTGACAAAGCTTACTGTCTAGGCAACATCATAGGGTTTATACATGAACTTGCATATCTAGGGATTTAAAACAATATAAAACTGCAGTTTTGGCTTAAATACATCTTGTCGTCTTTTGCAGAAATATGAACAGCAATAATAAGCAGCTCAACCATACACGCATTTCTTGGTAAGCAGGGAATACAAATTCAAACCAATAAAGCAAATGCAGTGGCATTTTCATGCATAATTAGTCAGCCTGAAATTAACACATAAAGATTTCACCCCAAAAATATATGTATACACATAGGTATATATGCATGTACACATACATTTGGTGCAAGGACACACATCAAACAGCATAAACACTTTAACTTGTTAAATGCAGATGTACATCTTTACCTAACATACCTGTCCCATTTTACCCATATATGTGAATATAGTAAACCCATTATCCCATCAAACAGCAAGTGCGTATTTCAGTTTTAAACGAGTCACCAAGATTTTCAAAAATATGTGTGACCAACCATGATTATTTACGAAAATATAGGGTGATGCTAATATATACATTTCTGGTTCAAAAACGAAACCATAGGCCGGAGTTCTAATTTTTCAAACAGGTTTAATAAATTGGGGATATCTATATCAGTACGTGTATATATATACACATTCAGGCTTTCTAAGAATTTAAGTGAACAAACACAGGTTATACTCTTAACCATCATATATATGTAAAGCCTGGATCCATGGCCATGACGAAATGTGTCAACCTACTTAACTAGTCGTTAATAAAAAAACAACTGATATTGGCAAATATCCCTGTCGAACAAGCTATAAATATAGTAAATTTACTGTTAAATGCAATTCATTATTATTTACTATCGTTTAATTAACACATGTTACTTGATAAAAAGAAATAGTCGACTTATTATAAATCAATTTTATTAAAACCTATATTTTAAAAATTCCTGCGCCATCGAACATGTTTTCATGCTTTGCCAGCTTCGCCCTTCAAATAATTCGTAGAAACGCTTAAAGAACTAAGAGTTTAGGCTAATGGCTACAAGTTAACCAGTCTTCCATGTTTCAGTTTCAAATTTGATTAGCAACTCAATGTGAAAGATCAAATGTTTTAAAAACAGTATTGACATTTTATCAAGATTATTATTTGAATTATAAATGAACCACTCTCATTGTAAATAATGCCACTCCACTCGCATAATCCAACTATGGGATATTATAGTCTTAGATTATTAAAACGGAAAACTATAAAACATCATACATAAGCTTTATTCGTCTAAATGCATTTATTTCTTAGTTTCGATAACCTTAGTGCGAATTGAACCTATGTTTTACAATATCAAAGGTTGCAATGATTCGACCAGTTCATACCGTGGGAACTACAATTTTAAATCTAAACATAGAATTTTTTCTGTTGATGTAAATTTAACGAACTGCATTTAATATATTGACTTCAAAAAGCAATTATTTTTAAACATTTGACAATAAACAAAAAATTATATGACAGGTTCTATTAAAATTGTTTTATGTTGTTTGAAATTAACAATGTAATCCAATAACTTGATGATTAATGTTATGAAATTATTTTGACTATATTAAAAAATAGTGAATAAAAAAATAGAGCTTTTTCTTTCAAAGTTTGAAAAGCAACTCAATTTAAAGAGGTTGATTGGAAGATCTTTTTTTCAAAAAAATTAAGGTTAGACAATTGGCTCATAAATACACTATGTTGTCTAGTAATTTTTTTCCTATCCTCTTTAATCATCGCAAAATAATATTTTGCTTCTTCCATATGCTCATTTCAATTCCATGTATATAAATATTGTAATTGCTAAAAGCTTTGTGTTTCCTCAAGTATATCCAAACAGTACATTATTTGCTAATGAATTTCAAGAAGTTGAAAAGGCAAATAATTCTAGTTCAGCGGTAAGTCTTGAAAAGGAAACTAATTCTAGTTCAGCGGAAAAAGCTAGTTCATTTAGGTAGAATAAACTATTTTCTACAAAAAAATAATAATCAAAGAAACAAAAAAATTGTCTGAGGGGCATAATAGAGACACTTACCAAGCAAATCACTCATATCAAGTCCAATTTCCATTTTTCCAGCTAATTCAATCGAATCTGCTCAGATAAGACATAAAAAGTTATATAAAGTACCAACAAAATACTGAACAGTACCAACAAAATACTACAAATAGCAACAAAATATTAAAATGAACTTACAGAATTTTACTGGTAACGTAGACGATACTCGCGCCAAATCACAAAACCTCCATCAACTAGCTTGTAATGACCATTTTGTGGTGCATCAAAAAGTGAAGCATCTGGATCGAGAACATCCTCCACCCAAACAACTTGTTCTCCTTCAACCACCTTTCTACCATGACACATCTTCTGCGTCCCTATATGTCCTCTCGCTACCTCCACTGAACCTGGTCCTAATATCGTTACCGATTGTTTTCCTCACGTAGGCGATACTGTCACTTTATCTAATGGAGCACTTTTGCTAGATATCAAATTATTGAGATTTTCCTCGGTATTGGAAGTATCAACTTGTCTTGGTGTCGTTGCATTTCCTCCAATTGATTTACAAGAAACGCCATGCATTGTTTCAAATCAACGATAGTCGAACTCATTGTTTTCATCTCTGTCTGCATTTCCTCTCGCCATTTCTGATTCACATTCTCTCGATAATTGACTATTGCCGTTGAAGCTTACATGAGTTTTACTTGTTTTGGATTAGACGTAGAGCGAATATCATGGCAATAACTTCTCCTACCATCATCTCCAAAAACTTCAGCGATGGGATCTCTTTCAAAATCTTCTAAGCCTCTTATACCATTACCTCCATTAACACTAGATTCTGACTTTTGTCTTTCTTCAGCTGCTTCTATCAATGCCTACATATTTTATAAGCATACATATATTATGTAATCATGTTTACCAAAATTAAAAAACAACAACTTTTCTTTGTGAGGAAAATAAATAGATAAAAAAGTGTATATTTTATAAGCATATAAATGATTTGTGAGGAAAATAAATAAAAAAGTGTACAAGGTCGGTTTTTAGAGTTTACTTCTTATGTGCTTTTGTGCAAACTGGTTTTGTATTCTCTAGGAAAGCACATGAAAGAAAGAGGAAGGTTTAGAGAAGTCAGGTAACACATCAACAAAGGATATAGTAAAAGAGATAAAGAGCATCAAGAAACAGAACCAAATAACTAATTGCTTGCTTTTAACGCTAATCGTCATAACTGCAATTTGGATAAAATCAGAGGCCTCGTTACTGTCCAATTTTAAAAACTCATATACTGAATCAATTTGCACATTCTACCTCCGATTTTATCAAAAATATGATCAGTATATACTGAACCAATTTGAAAAACTCATATTCAGTATATTATCAATAAAATCTGTCAGTGACTTTTCTTCAAAACATATTTGAATGTAATATATTTTTTTAGATGAGAAATAATTGATATATTGGTGTGTGATTTTTCTTCAAAACAAAATGGCTAACAAGTTAAAAATGAACAAAACCATAATAGCCACAGATTTTGCAATAGTAGGGACAACTACTAATCAAAGCAAAATGTTTGCGTATGTGACTATTCTTAAGGTAAAGGGCAGCATGTGTGTATCAGGTATTCTACTTAATAAATGTACATTGAGTGTGTCCCTAGGTGATATCAATCTCCATCCAACTTCAGTTTCAAATTTTTCATGTTCAAAGTTCAAATAGAACCTACAAAGTACACTAAGCCACTAAAGATCTAAAACCTACACAAGTTGAAGCTTAACATTGTCTAATTTTGTTAAAAAAATATTTTTCATACTGACAATCTATCTCGTTGAAATTAAAATAAATCAGGTGAGTTTAACACTGCTACAAACACCTAAAGGATTGTGTCATAAAATACTTTAATCTTCCTCTGATCAGCTCAATGCAAAATAACAAGAATCTTCCTCTGACTGTACACATAAAAATAACAAGAATCTACCTCTGACCAGCTCAATGCAAAATCAACTAAAATCGAGCTATAATTGTAAACAATTTAAAAAGTGGCTATTTGCGTCACTATTTGAAACGAGGATTTTGTATTCTCCGAGACTTGATCTTCCTGACGTTTTTTGGCAGCCGATTGTAAGCTTAGGTCTAGTCGAGCACGTCTTTTAGCTGAAATCAAAATTTACATTTTCTACTTAGCTTTCAGCCAAAAATGCATGAGGAAAAAGAATTAAAGTTTATTTCTTCAGTTAATTCGTGCTTATATTTTTCTTTTGGTTAGATCTGTTAATGCAGGGTTTTTCCTAGTTATATTTTCGTATGCATCATATCTTCTCTTTGTGTAATTGCTTAATTTGGTGTGTCATAGCATTCGTACTCTTTTTACACTTGTTTTTATGTATTTATTTTAAATATTATCAACTTACAAAGTGTAAGTGTGGTTGATGAGTTATTCAAAAATAATTCATGGTTTGCATCAATTTGGAATCTGAACTCAATTATCTTTAGAAGTAAAAGGCAAACACAGATAATTGACATAATGAATGAAAAGTATCACTCATATATTTACCCAAATTCACTTACTCTTTTTACGTTTAAAAGTCTCGTTTAGCCATGTATATATATTTAAAATTCAAGATCCGAATGATACACCAAATATTTACCCAAATTCACTTACTCTTTTTACATTTAAAAGTCTCGTTTAGCCATGTGTGTATATATATATATTTAAAATTCAAAATCCGAATGACATAATGAATGAAAGGCAAACATAGATAATTTGAACTCAATTTTGGCCTAATGTTTACTGTAAATTATATTTTGGATTAGTTGTCCATATTTAGTTCTACTGTCAAATTTACTTGGTTTCTGTTTATCATTTTAGTACTTAATGCGTAGAAAGGGAAGAATTGAATACACAGAGAAAAATGGCCACTTATGAGTATTCCTGACACAATAATAGAAAGTAGAATCAAGTGATATCATACATTAACTATTTGTTTCGTTTTTCCTCGTCATCAAGTAAAAAAGTGTGTACTATGTAAGTATATACATGTGTATCTGTGATATATCACTTTGATGAATCTGTGTTTCCATGATGTTGTAACGAAAAGGAATTTCGCTCGATCCGAATCGATCGCTAAACCGACCAAGACCGTTCGAAACCCCTGATTGTTTTGAGAACACGACAAATCAGAACACAAACAGAAGAATATTACATTAATTCCATCAGAATACAAGAATATACAGAGTATGAATAAATATTATACAACAGAAAATATCAAAGATTTAAATACATTACTGCAGCGGAAAAATAATACAATACACAACTAGAAGTAATACACGGATACAGAGCTTTCCGAATATCGCTTCAGCTGTAAACCAGGATCCTGTGAATATAAATCTGCAAAACCAAAACTACTAGATGCCCGTGTCAAAATAAGGGCACCCAGAGTTTAGGTTAAAACAATAAACTCCAGATCAGTCATGTGACTGGTGTGAGAACTAAAACAGATATTAATCTTTATTTTGAAGTTAGGTAAATCAAGGAACCACGCCGTATAACACAGAAAGGGTTTCCTCCCAAGAATACCAGTGCATAAAACAACAACGCAATGCTAAATAAAGAAAAATGAAGCTATTATAAGACCTAAGTCCCATCACACAATGCAACACAAGCCGAAGGATAGGGTTTTACCTTATAATAGACAAAGAATGTTTGATACGTTTAAAACAAATCATTTGATACTATTATAAGTGCATAGTGTATAAAACAACTTCAAATCATAAGTATTAATCATAGACGGCATAAGTGCCCCATACCACTATGTCGCCATACTAGGCTCTACAAATAAAACCACAAAGTCACGTATTGGAAGTTGGATTTCCATTTGTGAACTGAGGCAAAAAATAGACCTCTACCTATTCGAGACTGTCTAGCCCGAGCCTCAGGAACAGAACGCATCGCCCCTTAGGAGCGACAGGGCCGGTCCACTCGATGTGGATTAAACAAAACCCTAAACACTACGTCTCTCCACCCTATGGGGCGTAAATGAGTCCAATGACTCCATCGGCTCCACATAGTCACCAATATATCTGAGGCGCCTCGCATTCCCACAACCATATAAGTCAAACTCGTCAGGGCGTGTAAAACCACTGACGCCACTTCTAGCTAGAAAGAGACGCACGTTCTCCCTAGATCCTTCTCCCGTTTCCGGTTCACACCGGTGTGTGAGGCTTGCGAATGAACGCTACACAAAGCTATGCCACACAGGTCGTGCTTTGATCATCAACCACAAGACTCTGCTTTTCAACAAAAGTCTTGATCATTTGCCACTTAGGCATGCCACATAGGCAATTCACTCCATGTGATTGATATCCATCAATATATAACCTCTGAGCTCGTACGTCTCAGAGAAGGGCGTTAAGCAAGAGAATAAATTCTCCGCCGCTAAATAGATATATATTTAATAGAAATCAATCACACAGAATAAAATCCAATGTCAGACATACAGTCCATTTACAAGTTCATTCTGGGTCTGAACGAAACCGGAGGCACCTTGTATCTCACATATCCATTGATCTCCAAGTACGTCTGGACGATCACCAACTGATTCCCTCCTCTTGGGTGTACAGCCCAATCAAGTTCATCAGTAATCACCCAAAAGATGTAAAGACCTCCGATCTTCAACCACCGTCTTCATCCTCGACACCACGTCGAATCAGTTACTCAGAATGGGATAAACCCGGTCTTTCTGAATAACTCGCGTATATAATAAACAAGTGTTACACAAACACAACATACGCCTCATTCCAATTCAGAATATTATTTTATTCAAATATTCTTATTCTTTGGGAAAGGTTCCCATTAATTTTATTAAAGATAAATTCTTTAAATTTATTCTTTAATCTTCCTTTGAATATCGATTCAAACCAAATTATGGTTTATCCAAACTAGTCGGGATTGGCAAACCACACGAAGTAATCATTTATTTTATTTCCCAATCCCAACTTATTCATCCCATGAAGTAAAACTGGTATACTTCATATCTAAAACTACGGTGTTATCGGTAAATTCAATTACCATTTCACGTTCAAATCTAATTAAAGATTTAACTATCACCTGGAGAAAAACTGGTGATACTCCATTCTCGATCATTTCAATCTAATTAAAGATTAATTAAAACTCCACTTGGTTTTAATCTTCCTAAAAATCAATATAAATGATTGTTTAACTTGGGAAATCATATTCTGTCTTTAACTGGGTTAAAGAACCAATGTCATTTAAAACACGGTTCACTATAAACAAAAAATCACATTCCATTCCAATTCAATTATTGAAACTTCTGGTTACTTTTAAAACCCTTTCAAATCCAATTTATTTATTTAAAAATAAATAAATTATTATTCTAGTTCAAAACTAGTTAATTTCGATAAAAATATATTTTTATCTTTTCAAATATGGAGTTTTTTATCCCAATTCTTTCCAAATCATTTCTTATGATTTTACACAAATTATTACTATTTTTAATAATTTTATCAAGGCCCGTACAGTCGATTTCCATCAACGGCCATCGAACTGCACTTACAACAACCTTTTCCAAATTTGATTTGGACTTGATTCCAAATCCAACCGTTAGATTTCAAATCTCTAATATTCGTTAGAAAGCTCTTTTCGATACGAACCCAACGGTTCTGGTTTTAGGAGAATCCGATGGTCGGATCTCGAGTAATATCCATTTGAAGATAATGGTCGAAATTCAAGAACTATCGCAGCGCGGCGCGTTCTATTCAGGCCATTATATATATAATATATATATTATATATATATTGTCGATTTCCTTTCAAAACGTATTTTATAAATCGTTTAAATTCGTTTTCAAAACGATTTCAACTTCATATTCAATTTCAAAGCAAAATTGAATATTCCATATCATTAATCTATAAATGACAATATTTTCAAAATGTTATATTTTGAAATCAATTCTTATTCGATATTCATTATAAAAATGAATAAAATCGATATAAATATCGTTCACGTCAAAATGGCGTCAATCTAATCAACACTGCTTTTATTCAGCACATGAACGTTTTCTTCTATTCAACACATGAATATTTATTTTATTCAACACATGAATATTTATTCTATTCAACACATGAATTTATATTATACAACACATGAATTTTCATTCTATTCAACACATGAATTTACATTATTCAACACATGAATTTTCATTCTATTCAACACATGAATTTATATTATTCAACACATGAATTTTCATTCTATTCAACACATGAATTTATATTAATCAACACATGAATTTTCATTCTATTCAACACATGTAACACCCCACCTCCGCTAATGCCACTCTTGCAAGTACACTAGCTTTGGAGGGGCGTTAAACAAGGTAAACATGAATGCAGATATCACAAGACGGAACATATAAGTAAAAACAGAGTAAATAAAGCAGCGGATAAAACTAACATTTCAAAACCATAGTCAAGTTACATCAAAGTACTTGGTCATTATTTTCCACAAAACATAGTCTAGAAACATAAACTGAAAACTGGAAATAACATAAAGTAACTATCCCCAAGGTAGAATAAAGTCATAGCGAGCTCAAGTCCAAACCGTACATGAGCTATCCATAAAAGCAGCTAAAGATCCAAGCTAGGTACCAGTGTTCCCACCCTGTAAACCTGGGGGGGGGGGGGGAACGGAAGAAAAGAGGCGAAAGAAAACGGGTCAGTCAAAAAGACTGGTAAGTCCTATCTACTATTAGTATAAAAACTAATAAAGTTAACTGAATATGTAAAACAGGGATGAGATGTAGGGTGATAACTGGCATGGTGAAAAGTTAACAAGATAGGTCAAGTGTGGCATCGCATATACAAGGTTAAGTTTATGCACCAAGTGTACTAGTATTCCAACCCATGTCAAGTATAAACAAGAAATGATCCATTGGCCCAAAGCTGGCCCACATCATGAGATGACCTAAATCGAGGTCCAACTACTCGGTCTAGTCGATCGGCTCCCTATAAGCCTAACTCGTCGTGTATCGGTGTCATACGGCTTAATCGTGGAATGTAGTTAACTGTGCAAGGTCCACCCCAAGGTGTATCCAGCCCTAAGGTGTAAACCACAGATACAATTCAAGCACGCATAGTCTAAACTTACTGGTGCCCATGTTCAACTCCGGACTTAATGTGCACGACCATGGTCCGCCTGAACAACCGGTGCACCCTTCAGCCGTCTCTTTTGGTCTCTTACAATCAGTTCAGTAATCGTGCCCCACCCTAGCCTAGTCCAGGGTACCCATGATACTTCCAAGTAGGTTACTGCTGAAAAGGACCACGTAACTAGGGTTTCAAGCAGGTTAAGTGTGGTTAACCCTATCCTAACCTTGTATTGAGTTGGTCAAGTGTATTCAAGCAGTTCATGACTTAACCCTATCAATACATCGGGTTTAATTGGTTAAGTATTCAAGTAGTCTAGGTCTTAACCCTACCAATCCATCGTGTTTAATTGGTTAAGTATATTCAAGTAGTCCATGACTTAACCCTACCAATCCATCGTGTTTAATTGTTTAAGCATTCAAGTAGTCCATGACTTAACCCTATCATGTGGCATTAATTAATTTAATGCACCCAACCTCTCACATTAGACCTTGTTGTGGTTACTAGTTAAGCCGGGCGGGTCCGGGTAGCTTTACACCACAACCTAGTCTAACCTCGGGTTTAAGCACAACATGACCAACTACTCACATTGGGTCCTATTGTTTGTAGCCACTAGTTAAGCCGGTCGGTTCCGGGTAGATTTATGCTACAAACTCAACCCAACCTCGAGTTGGCCACACTCATATTTTCTAAGTGTCATGTCCATCATTATGTTTACAAACATAATCACAAGTCAATGTTCATGTCATATTTTAAAACCATGTTTTCATGTCATTAATATTACCCAAACCCAACGCATTCCCATCGCATGTACGTTTCGCATAACATAACATAGATCAAAAGAGGGAACTTGGCAAAAGCATGACAAAAGGGCATAAGGTAATAAGGTTGGCCACAAGTTAAACATGGTGGCATGTGAGGCATAAATATGTTCATTTAAACTTGCATGTTACATGCATAACATTCAAACTTAGCGAATAGGTGATACATGGTCCTAGATGACATAGGATGATGACTAGAAGTTCGCATATAACATTATATGCAAGTTATCATAAAGGTTATGAGAGTTATCATGTTGCATAATGCAACATTTCAACATAAAGCTTATAGCTTTTAGCCCACAAGGTCAAGGTGATAGTTTTACAAACATGCATAGAATAAACCTATGCATAACATGATAGAATCAAAGCACATATCATACTTAGGCCCAAACTCAAACTTGCAACATGTCACATTTAACTTCATAGTTAGAATCTAAGAGTAGTATAGGGCTTACAATGCTATGAAGACTTATAAAATAAAATAAGATTGAGACGAAGCCACTAGCAACTCTAAACACTCCCAAATGATAAGCTCCAATGAAAACCCTTGAGAAACAAGCAAAATATCCTTGCTTTGATGAAGAAAGAATGAACTTTGGCCTTAAATCAAGCTTAGAAACTCTCAAACAAGCTTAGGAACTCTCATATGAATGAAGATGAAGGCTATGACAAGAGGGTGGAGGCCATGACTAAACATTTTGGCATAGTTTAGTTATAGGATTGATTTATGATGATTTAGGCTAGGTATTAGGGTCTTTTTATAGATGATTAGGTTAATTTAGACCATATGATTAACCCTAATTCAGATCTGGGCCATCAATTCACGTCACTAGCCTCCAAAACAGGTCCAAACAGTCAAAATAGGTGCACCAGGCCGACCTGGCCGACCAGGGAGGTCGACCCCCAGGTCGACTCTAGTGTCAACCTGGTTGGGGGGAGGTCGACCCTAGTGTCGACCCCCCTGTCGACCTGTCTGGGCGGGAATTTTCCCGCCCAGTCTGTTTTGGCTGAATTTGAATTCTAAATTCAAATTTGAACTGTTTTTGAACTTGAAATTTTCTGAAAACTTTGACGGTCCATAACTTGGTCATACGTACTCCGATTTTCGAAAACTCGGACTCTATTTCGCGTATTTTTCCAAGACGAAGGCAATGGCACAGCCCGTTTCCCTTGATTCATATTTTAACATTAAATTCTGCCTTGATTTATGTTATAACATGTTATTCAAAAATACGGGTTGTTACATCCTCTCCACCTTAAAGGATTTCGTCCCCGAAATCTTCATGTTAGGAAGAACGTATCCTACCATCCATCATCCATCTACTCAAAACATCATCCACAAGTAATCATTGTCCTTAAAAGATTCTAAATGCGGTATGAACATATGCAAGGGTGTGTGTATATGTACTTATCTAATGCGAAAACCAGGCGATTACTGATTCAGTAAACCTCCTTAATGCAAAATATGTTAGTGTAATGAGTCCATATGTATGTGAATTCCTACTATAATCCATAGTCTCTATATGAGTGCACATAACATCCATCCATATGCAACATCCATGTGATAGCATACAAGTTTCATCCATGAATAAGCATAAACACTCATGCATATGCGGTATGAAAGTGTGTGAGCCGATCTTAGTGCCTAACGTGTATCATGCATCCACGAGTATCCACTTGCAAACACTTGCAACCACTGGCAAACATCAAGCATAACATGTTTCAAATACATGTTTCAACCAAGGGTTTCTACCTAAGGTTCTCATGACAAGATTTACGAAACAAGATAAACATGGATAGCAAAAGAAAGATATACCAACTAGGAAAAGAGATTGAAATTGTACCCTCAAAAAGAAATGGATAAAGCCCATGCATCTTCTCCTCGGTTTCCCAAGTTGCGTCTTCCTCTGCTTCACTCCATTGCACCTTAACAAGCTTAACTTCTTTGCTTCTTAGCTTCTTTGTCTCTGTTTCCATGATACGAATCGGAGCTCGTCTCAGGGTTGCCTCTTTCTCCACCTCCATGTCTTCAAGAATGCTAGGTTCAACCACCTCAGCGGACTCATGTAGGCACTTTCGGAGATGAGAGACATGAAAGACATTATGTACCCCGGCCAGCTTCTCGGGCAATTCCACCTTATAAGCCATCTTCCCAATTCTTTCCATGATAGGGAAGGGTCCTACGAACCTTGGTGCCAGCTTCCCAACTGCTCCAAAACGTACCACATTACGCAAAGGAGAAACCTTCACGAAAACCATATCCCCAACCTCGAATTCCAAATCTGTCCTTCGCTTGTCAGCATAGGATTTTTTGTCTGTCTTGGGCCGCTTTCATCCGTCTTCTCACCAATTCAACTTTCTCGGATGTGTCCCGTATCATATCGGGCCCAAGTATAAGCCTATCCGTTGTCTCCCACCAACAAGATGGTGACCTACACGGCCTCCCATACAAAGCTTCAAATGGTGCCATCCCTATGCTAGCTTGATAGCTATTATTATAAGCAAACTCCACAAGAGGGAGGTGGTCTTCCCAAGTACCACCAAAGTCAAGAACACAAAGCCTCAAGAGATCTTCTAGCACTCTATTCACCCTTTCGGTTTGGCCATCTGTCTGGGGGTAATAGGCTGTACTTAGATTCAATCGCGTACCCATTGCTTCTTGCAAACTATTCCAGAACTGGCTAGTGAAAATTGGGTCACGATCGCTAACTATGCTAGAAGGAACCCCATGCAATCTCACTATCTCTCGAAGATAAACAGATGCTAGCCATGATGCGGTCCTCTTGCTCTTCACTGGAATGAAATGAGCACTCTTCGTAAGTCTATCAACTATGACCCATATACTCGTATTCCCTTTCCTTGACCTAGGCAATCTGTCCACAAAATCCATAGAAATACTTTCCCACTTCCATTGCGGGACCTCCAATGGATGTAATAGCCCTCCGGGTTTCTTCGACTCGGCTTTCACTTGTTGGCACACCATGCACTTTGAAACATACTCTGCCACATCCTTCTTCATTCCAGCCCAAAAGAAAATGCGCTTCATATCCCTATACATCTTATCTCCTCCAGGATGTATAGTCATCTTCGAGTGATGCGCTTCTTCGAGAACTTTATGCACCAAGTCTCCTACTTGTGGAACGCATAGCCTCCCATCATGCCTTAGCCAACCCTTGTCATCAATAGTATATTTAGCAAGGTGACTAGACGTCTCACCACGAATCAACTTGTCCATGACCTCGACTATCTGCGGGTCTCCTTTCTGCGAAGCCCCAACTTGATCAAGAAGTATAGGTCTAAGCTCATGGGATGCTAACGAACCCGTCATCGACTCAATAGCTGTTGTGAAATCAAAGGTTGCCAAGAACTCTAGGCTCCTCATCTCAACAAACAAGGGACTCAAAGTCAACCTACTTCTGCTTAGTGCATCTGCCACAACATTACCCTTGCCAGGGGTATAAGCTATCTCGAAGTCATAAGATGCCAAGAATTCCATCCACCTTTGCTGCCTTAGATTCAGATCTTTTTATGAGAAGAGGTACTTGAGTGACTTGTGATAAGTATACAACTCAAACCTTTCGCCTAGAAGATAGTGGCGCCAGGATTTGAGAGCAAAGATGATCGCCGCCAACTCCAAATCATGAGTGGGATAGTTCTTCTCATGAACTTTAAGTTGCTTACCCCCATAACATATCACTCTTCCTTCCTGCATCAGAACAGCACCTAACCCCGTGCCACATGCATCGGTGTATACGGTAAACATCTTACCGCCATCAGGTAATGCCAAAACTGGAGCTGTAGTAAGGGCCCTCTTGAGCCTTTGAAAAGCAAGCCCACATTCTAAGTCCCATGCAAAGACTAGGTTCTTCTTCGTCAATCTAGTAAGAGGGGCTGAAATCTTAGCGACGTCCCTGATGAACCTCCTATAATAGTCCGCTCTAAGCGTATCCATCACTTCCTTGAGATGTCTAGCATGTTCTTCCTCATCCTTTGAGAAAATCAGAATATCATCCACGAAGACAACTACAAACTTGTTAAGGAACTCCCTGAACACCCTACTCATCAAATCTACGAAGTAGGCGGGTGCATTAGTCAAACCGAATGTCATGACAAGCCATTCAAAGAATCCATCTGGAGTCCTAAACGCAGTTTTATCAATACTATCCTCAGCCACTCTAAGTTGATGAAATCCGGTGGCTAGATCGAGCTGAGAGAAAACAGAAGCACCAACAAGCTGGTCAAAGAGGTCGTCTATCCTCGGTAACGGGTGCCTATTCTTCTTTGTCAGCTTGTTCAACTCTCGATAATCAACATATAGACGAAGCGAACCATCCGCCTTAGTAGCGAATACCATAGGAGCACCCCATTCAGAAATGCTTCACCTAATAAAATTCTTCTCAAGCAACTCCTTGATTTGCTTACTGAGCTCCCTTCTTTCACGTGGGGCCATGTGCCTAACGGGCAATGATACTGGCTTGGCATTATCGACTAGATAAATGCGGAAATCTATCTCTCGTTTAGGGGGTAACCCCTTAACTTCTTCAAAGACATCAGGATAGTCTCGGACCACCCTTACAGATTGCAGATCATCGATGGACGAGTCAAGAGATTCAAGATAACATAACATGACGGGACCTCTAGGGTTACAAGAAATTTCTAGGGTATTACCGAGGCGAGTCATGAGCCTCACCACCCTATGCTCACAATCGAGGATGGCTCCATAACTGGACAACCAATCCATGCTTAAAATCAACTCGTATCCCGTGAACCCAAGAACATAAGCATTACACGTGAATTCCACGGTCAAGATAGAAATCTTCAAATCCACACAAATCATAGATAGATGGGCGGAACCCCCAATTGGATTTGAAACACTAACGGGATCCTCAACTAGACTAGTACTTAGGTGCAAACTTTCAACAATGTCAGAAGAAATAAAACTATGCGATGCGCCAGAATCAAATAAGGTGCGAACAGGATAATCAGAAATATAAACAAGGCTTTCTACAGAAATACTACCTCGGTCCTGAACTGGAGCAGTGTTGAGAGCATGCACTTGCCCTCCAGAAGGTCCTGCACGCTGAGTCTGCCCTTGCCCTTGTCCTTGCTTCTTGGGGCAATCCTTGCTAAGGTGTCCAGGCTCTCCACAGTGAAAGCATTCGCCCAACTTCCTCTTCTTCTTTCTGCAATCTTTGGCTGTGTGCCCAGCAATCCCACAGAAGTTGCATTTTCTTGGGTCCTTTGCCTTGGCCTTGTTGTTCTTATTGTTCTGATTGCCCTGATTTCCTCCCCACTTGGAGTCCGTCTTCTTGGTTTGAGTCTCATTAGTCTTGACTTCTTTCTTGCCATTCTTATCGTCTCCTTGAAGCAATGCCATGTCCACTAGGCCTTCAAAAGTGGCCCCCATGGGTATATGAGACAGGGCTAAACCTTGTAATGGCTCATTCAACCCTCGTGCAAAGCGTAAAGCCTTCTTCTGGGGAGTATTAACCATGTCCAAACCGAATCGAGCGAGCTGGTTAAACTTATTCACATACTCCCTCACTGTCATGTCCCCTTGCTTCAAAGATATAAACTTCTCCAATTGCAGATTCGCCTCAGCAGATGATAGAAACATAAGCCCAAACCTTGTCCTAAAGTCGGCCCAAGTCTCTATAGGCCTAGTAGCATTGGTGACCTCCCACCAATAAGCAGCTTCTTCTTTTAATAACCATGCTGCCAATAAAACTTTCTATGGTCCTCCATATCAAAGATAGCGAAAAGATCTTCAGTTTCTTTCAACCAATTTCGTGCCTCCACAAAAGTCTCCGTCCCAATGAAATTCTTGCCACCCATTGCCTTAAAGTCTTTGCAAACCTTAGCGAAATCTGCTTGTGGATTCTGAGGAGGAGGAGGAGGAACCTCAGTAACGGTGGGGGTGTTTGCTGGGCCCACATCGTTGGCCCTAGCTTCCAAGTACCTCCGGAACCATCCGGGAATTGTTACTCCCTCGGGAAGGTTAAGATCGGCCATACTGAAAAAGGAAAAAGATAGATTCAGAACGATGAAACGAAGGATACTGCTAATGGCTTTTGGGGAAAAGCCTTTTAAAATAACTAGACTTTTCTTGGAAAATACTTAATTGGTTTTGAAAATAGTTTTTCAAAAGGTAAGTTTTAAAAACCTTTTGCTCAAATCTTGTAAACCTTATGCTATGATACCAAATGTAACACCCCACATCCGCTAATGCCACTCTTGCAAGCACACTAGCTTTGGAGGGGCGTTAAACAAGGTAAATATGCATGCAGATATCACAAGACAGAACATATAAGTAAAAACAGAGTAAATAAAGCAGCGGATAAAACTAACATTTCAAAACCATAGTCAAGTTACATCAAAGTACTTGGTCATTATTTTCCACAAAACATAGTCTAGAAACATAAACTGAAAACTGGAAATAACATAAAGTAACTATCCCCAAGGTAGAATAAAGTCATAGCAAGCTCAAGTCCAAACCGTACATGAGCTATCCAGAAAAGCAGCTAAAGATCCAAGCTAGGTACCAGTGTTCCCACCCTGTAAACTTGGAGGGGGGGGGGGGGGGGAGGGACGGAAGAAAAGAGGCGAAAGAAAATGGGTCAGTCAAAAAGACTGGTAAGTCCTATCTACTATTAGTATAAAAACTAATAAAGTTAACTGAACATGTAAAACAGAGATGAGATGTATGGTGATAACTGGCATGGTGAAAAGTTAACAAGATAGATCAAGTGTGGCATCGCATATACAAGGTTAAGTTTTTGCACCAAGTGTACTAGTATTCCAACCCATGTCAAGTATAAACAAGAAATGATCCCTTAGCCCAAAGCTGGCCCACATCATGAGATGACCTAAATCGAGGTCCAACTACTCGGTCTAGTCGATCGGCTCCCTATAAGCCTAACTCGTCGTGTATCGGTGTCATACGGCTTAATCGTGGAATGTAGTTAACTGTGCAAGGTCCACCCCAGGGTGTATCCAGCCCTAAAGTGTAAACCACAGACACAATTCAAGCACGCACAGTCTAAACCTACTGGTGCCCATGTTCAACTCCGGACTTAATGTGCACAACCATGGTCCGCCTGAACAACCGGTGCACCCTTCAGCCGTCTCTTTTGGTCTCTTACAATCAGTTCAGTAATCGTGCCCCACCCTAGCCTAGTCCAGGGTACCCATGATACTTCCAAGTAGGTTACTGCTGAAAAGGACCACGTAACTAGGGTTTGAAGCGGGTTAAGTGTGGTTAACCCTATCCTAACCATGTATTGAGTTGGTCAAGTGTATTCAAGCAGTTCATGACTTAGCCCTATCAATACATCGGGTTTAATTGGTTAAGTATTCAAGTAGTCTAGGTCTTAACCCTACCAATCCATCGTGTTTAATTGGTTAAGTATATTCAAGTAGTCCATGACTTAACCCTACCAATCCATCGTGTTTAATTGGTTAAGCATTCAAGTAGTCCATGACTTAACCCTATCATGTGGCATTAAATAATTTAATGCACCCAACCTCTCACATTAGACCTTGTTGTGGTTACTAGTTAAGCCGGGCGGGTCCGGGTAGCTTTACACCACAACCTAGTCTAACCTCGGGTTTAAGCACAACATGACCAACTACTCACATTGGGTCCTATTGTTTGTAGCCACTAGTTAAGCCGGTCGGTTCCGGGTAGATTTATGCTACAAACTCAACCCAACCTCGAGTTGGCCACACTCATATTTTCTAAGTGTCATGTCCATCATTATGTTTACAAACATAATCACAAGTCAATGTTCATGTCATATTTTAAAACCATGTTTTCATGTCATTAATATTACCCAAACCCAACGCATTCCCATCGCATGTACGTTTCGCATAACATAACATAGATCAAAAGAGGGAACTTGGCAAAAGCATGACAAAAGGGCATAAGGTAATAAGGTTGGCCACAAGTTAAACATGGTGGAATATGAGGCATAAATATGTTCATTTAAACTTGCATGTTACATGCATAACATTCAAACTTAGCGAATAGGTGATACATGGTCCTAGATGACATAGGATGATGACTAGAAGTTCGCATATAACATTATATGCAAGTTATCATAAAGGTTATGAGAGTTCTCATGTTGCATAATGCAACATTTCAACATAAAGCTTATAGCTTTTAGCCCACAAGGTCAAGGTGGTAGCTTTACAAACATGCATAGAATAAACCTATGCATAACATGATAGAATCAAAGCACATATCATACTTAGGCCCAAACTCAAACTTGCAACATGTCACATTTAACTTCATAGTTAGAATCTAAGAGTAGTATAGGGCTTACAATGCTATGAAGACTTATAAAATAAAATAAGATTGAGACGAAGCCACTAGCAACTCTAAACACTCCGAAATGATAAGCTCCAATGAAAACCCTTGAGAAAAAAGCAAAAGATCCTTGCTTTGATGAAGAAAGATTGAACTTTGGCCTTAAATCAAGCTTAGAAACTCTCAAACAAGCTTAGGAACTCTCATATGAATGAAGATGAAGGCTATGACAAGAGGGTGGAGGCCATGACTAAACATTTTGGCATAATTTAGTTATAGGATTGATTTATGATGATTTAGGCAAGGTATTTGGGTCTTTTTATAGATGATTAGGTTAATTTAGACCATAGGATTAACCCTAATTCAGATCTGGGCCATCAATTCACGTCACTAGCCTCCAAAACAGGTCCAAACAGCCAAAATAGGTGCACCAGGCCGACCTGGCCGACCAGGGAGGTCGACCCCCAGGTCGACTCTAGTGTCGACCTGGTTGGGGGGAGGTCGACCCTAGTGTCGACCCCCCTGTCGACCTGTCTGGGCGGGAATTTTCTCGCCCAGTCTATTTTGGCTGAATTTGAATTCTAAATTCAAATTTGAACTATTTTTGAACTTGAAATTTTCTGAAAACTTTGACGGGCCATAACTTGGTCATACGGACTCCGATTTTCGAAAACTCAGGCTCTATTTCGCGTATTTTTCCGAGACGAACGCAATGGCATAGCCTGTTTCCCTTGATTCAGATTTTAACATTAAATTCTGCCTTGATTTATGTTATAACATGTTATTAAAAAATACGGGTTGTTACAACACATGAATTTATATTATTCAACACATGAATTTTCATTCTATTCTTTATTTTACAAATTAGAATGAGGCCCAATCAATTACCATATAATGTTAATTATATGGATTCCCTACAACACATGTATATAATAGCAACGATAAATCATCAACCATCATCCAGAGTGCACCACACCACTGCATAAGCATTAAATATAGATAAGTAACGCTTACACAGTCTGTCAACCCATCGGTCGACATACTACTAAACAATTGGGATTAGTGTACGTCAATATCATCCCAACACCCGTGTGGGGTTTCAATCAATCAAAGACATATTTCATTTGTGAAGTTGGGCGATGTGTAAAATTTATCGTCCCAATCAATATCTGTCAAATTGGTGTACATAAACAAATCGTTCGATATGTAAATGAATATTTATTTTATTTCAACACATGAATATATATATTTTATTTCAACACATGAATATATATTTTATTTCAACACATGAATATATATTTTATTTCAACACATGAATATTTATTTTATTTCAACACATGAATATATATTTTATTTCAACACATGAATATAAATTTTATTTCAACACATGAATATATATTTTATTTCGACATATGAATATATATTTTATTTCAGCACATGAATATATATTTTATTTCAGCACATGAATATATATTTTATTTCAACACATGAATATATATTATATTTCAACACAAGAATATATATTTTATTTCAACACATGAATATATATTTTTCACATCACAATCAACAGTCAAATTTCACAACACAACCAATCACACAAGTCATCCATGGTCTGTGGACAACGGGTGTCGGGTGCTGCTAAGCACTCTCTACATCCTAGTTTATATTTTAAACTAGAAATAGAAATAAAAGTGAGGAGTTCTCACCAAGAGCTAAACAAAACACCGCGACTCTTCATATGTAGAAAATCTTCGCCACTAGCCGTTTGTCGCTTTCGTCGTCAGTATCCACTACATATATAAAAATCGCATCTTTATATTGTTGCTATGTATATAAAAAATCACATTTTTATAACCACTCTACATGGATAAAAATCACTTTTTTATACTGCTACTATATAGATAAAAACTATATTTTTATACCGCTACTATATAGATAAAAAATCTATTTTTACACCGCTACTATATAGATAAAAATTCTATTTTTACAATGGTGTTCATATAATAAAGATCATATTTTTATCACACTAACTTCATAATAAAAATTATATTTTTATATTACCATTCAAACAATAAAATTCCTATCTTTATCATGCTATTCACATAATAAAAATCCTATCTTTATAGTGTTATTCACATAATAAAAATCCTGTCTATATAGTGTTATTCACATAATAAAAATCCTGTCTTTTCCCGTATAAAAATATGAGCTTTTCATTATCAAAAATATGATCTTTACATTATTAAAAATATAATCTTTATCTCTCTTTTTTAAAATATAATCTTTGCGTTGCTAATTCATAAAAAGATCACATTTTGATTAGCACACGAATATATATTTTATTTCAACACATGAATATATATTTTATTTCAACACATGAATATATATTTTATTTCAACACATGAATATATATTTTATTTCAACACACGAATATATATTTTATTTCAACACATGAATATATATTATATTACAACACATGAATATATATTTTATTTCAACACATGAATATATATTTTATTTCAACACATGAATATATATTTTATTTCAACACATGAATATATATTATATTTTAACACACGAATATATATTTTATTTCAACACATGAATATATATTATATTTCAACACATGAATATATATTATATTTCAATACATGTATATATATTTTATTTCAACACATGAATATATATTATATTTCAACACATAAATATATATTATATTTCAACACATGAATATATATTTTATTTCAACTCATGAATATATATTTTTCACATCACAATCAACAGTCAAATTTCACAACACAACAAATCACACAAATCGTCCATAGTCTGTGGACAACGGGTGTTGGGTGCTGCTAAGCACCGTCTGCATCCTAGTATATATTTTAAACTAGAAATAGAAATAAAAGTGAGGAGTTCTCACCAAGAGCTAAACCAAACACCGCGACTCTTCATATGTAGAAAATCTTCGCCACTAGTCGTTTTTCACTTTCGTCGTCAATATCCACTACATATATAAAAATCGCATCTTTATATTGTTGCTATATATATAAAAAATCACATTTTTATAACCACTCTACATGGATAAAAATCACTTTTTTATACTGCTACTATATAGATAAAAACTCTATTTTTATACCGCTACTATATAGATAAAAGTTCTATTTTTACACCGCTACTATATAGATAAAAATTCTATTTTTATAATGGTGTTCATATAATAAAGATCATATTTTTATCACACTAACTTCATAATAAAAATTATAATTTTATATTGCCATTCAAATGATAAAAATCCTATCTTTATCATGCTATTCACATAATAAAAATCCTGTCTTTATATTGTTGTTCACATAATAAAAATCCTGTCTTTATAGTTTTATTCACATAATAAAAATCCTGTCTTTTCCCGTATAAAAATATGAGCTTTTCATTATCAAAAATATGATCTTTACATTATTAAAAATATAATCTTTATCTCTTTTTTTTAAAATATAATCTTTGCGTTGCTAATTCATAAAAAGATCACATTTTGATTAGCATAAAAATTACATCTTTTTAGAGTTAAAAATCTTATCTTTTTAAATTAAAAATTATAACTTTATGTATAAAGAAAATCTCAACTTTCTATAATCAAGATCCTAGCTTTCTATGATAAGGAAAATCAGGGTTTTTTTACTAATATTTTAAAACTTACTTACATTAATTATAATCAAGTAAATAAATAAAGAAACTTACATTGAAATAGGGAAAGGGGGGTTTTGCAGCGCTGCTGGTGGCGTCGCAGGAGCTAGTGGTGGCGGTGGGCGTTGGAGGTCGGGGCGTGGCTGAGCGCGGCAGATTGAGGTAGAGGGGGTTTTAGGGTTCGGTTTTTCTTTTAGAAGGGGTAGCAGGGATAGAGGCAGACCGGAGAGGGGGGGGGGAGGGGAAATCGCGGCGGCAGGCGAAGGTCCGGAGGGGGGGAGTGGTAGCGTCGGCACGGTGGCGTGTGGAGGAATGGCTGCATGGTTTTGTTGTTGTTTTTTTTCTTTCGATCCATCTAAAATTAAAGAGAGGGGAGAGAGAGAAAGTAGGAGGGTGGTTTAAATAATTATATTTATATTATTTTAATGTTTAATTCTCTTTAATACACAACATCGTAACGAACTCCAAACGAATCCCAACGACTGTCGCCCCTAGCTAATTACCCCCATTCCGAACACAATGGGATATGTTTCGCAGGCCAATTCTATCGTTTCGATTGCCTGTTAAATTTAAAATATAAATCATTATATTTTAAATTCAAACGCACATTTCAATTTACCAGGGCCACATATGGACTCCAAAAATTCCCAAAAAATTATTTCTAGCTTCATATTGATGATACGGTCCTAACAAAACTAATTTCGTCAAATTCTGAGACCGTTTGAAAAATGGCCATTTTCTGGTCGATCGAAATTGACTGAAACTGTTAAAACACGTTTAACTTCGCCACGCTCACATATTGATTCAGAAAATTATGAATTTTGAAACCTAACAATAATTTGACATCCCGGATCCAACAAAAGTGGTTTCATCGAAAACCGAGGTCGTTTGCAAAATTTTCACTTTTAAGGGCTAGAATTCCATAGCGACTATTCTGAATTTTCAACTGGGCATAACTTTTTATTCCCGCTATAAAATTTTGATTTTTCGGATTCTTGGAAAGATATTCTCAATTAGATTCTAATATTTTTAGTTTCGCTAAAATCCGGTTTATTTTGAATCCTGTACATTCATTTGAAATTTGAAATCGAATTTTCGAACTACCGCGCCATTTTCAATTCCTTTTATAATTTAAAATAATTATTTATATTCTAACGTTGATTCAAATAAATATACGTTCTAATTCTATACAAAATAAATTTCTCGTCATTATTATTTAAAATAATTCATTTTAACTATTCAAAATTCATCAAAATTGCCAAAATAAATTTTTAAAATTGGCTCGGATTTCTGGGTTATTACAGGTGTCATGCTAATCAGTTTACATGTGCATCAGTTCATTATAAAGTTTTTGAATGCTTCATACTTGGATTAAAATTCTACTAAGGTTGTTCAATAGGTTATATCAATTTTAAACAATGACATGAAAGTTTCTTGAAACTATTCTTAGCCTTTTGCTACATTCAATGCATTATCCATTTTACTCGGGATAATACCAACTATAGTGATGGAAGGATATCTGTACATAATAATGAATAAACATTATATTAAGCTTTATCCTTATAGGTTAGCAAACTATTGTGATGAAAGTTTCTTGAAACTATTTTGTTCTTGTTATTTTTGTGTCATAAAATAGCCACTTTTTAAATTGTTTACAAATTTAACACTTCTAACAAATTGAGATTAAATGGTTCAAACCAAAATATAGCAAAACTGGTTTCTTGTTATTTTTATGTAGAAAGAATTGGACTCTCGGCCAAAACTATTAATTCTTATATAATTGGTAAACTGGATTATACTCTTTTGAAGACCCTAAACATTTTTAAGACCCTAAAAGAAGCACGCATGAGTGCCATTTCATATAGTGTGATGCTAAAAACACTTTTGATTCAAAGACAAAAAATAATATTAACTTACGTATTTTTCGACGGTGCAAGGACGCACTTCTCCATTTTTTTACTTGTGTGTGCCACTTTCCATCCTTTGTTCGTGTAGGCTTACATTTCGGATTTTCCTTTTCCTACATGAATAAATATAAATATATTCAATTGCCATAAAGTATTATCTAAAATAGCCATAAAGTATTCAAAAGGATTGACTAGTATGAACCAATGTTTCATACAGCTTAGCATAAGATTTTCTTCCCAATGTATGATTTATAGTATTTTTTCCCTTGTTGTCGCTATTCGTCTTGCATTGTTTTCTTTTCTTGTCTGTATACTCATTGTCGATGAATTTCTCCCATTGAACTTTATCGATTTCGTCGGGTCGGTTTTCAATTGCAAGATGCTTAGGCAAAAGCTCCTTTTCTTTTTTTAATATATATCTTCCTCAAATGTGATTTTGATTATCTTAAATATTGTGAATTTTTTTTCTCCAAAATAGGTCGAGCAACATTGGGATTTATGTTTAGTCAAACTCTTTTTATATGGAAAAGGTAAATGGTTTTGATTATAATTCTATGCTTTTTATATGCCTAAAAAAATTAGAAATAATAAAGAAATATACCATTAGTGTTGTCCATAAGTTGTCCTTGTAAAAAGAATCAACTTTCCTCCAATCGTCGTAGCTAATTGGAATATTCCTTCGGATCAGAGTGCCACAATGAGAAGCCCACTTTGATGACTCATCGCCTTTTGCACCATCCGTTTCAACAATTATGTAGTACTTTTTATTTGCTGGAGGAGGAGGAACGATATCTTCCACACTTTCTCTATGCTACGATGCATTATCGTTACTAGTCGACATTCTGCATAAGTAATTCATATATTTTAGCCTACATTCAATACATGAAAGCAAATAAAACTAATATACGAACTAGGTACAAGCTGCTAATGTAAGACCAAAAAAATGGAAAAGAAAAGGAAAACATACAGTGTAGCCATATGAAAAGAAAGCGCGCAACCATAATAAAAAAAGGCAACAATCATTCAAGCATTCAACCTGTCGAAAATCAGCAATAGTGCAATGCATACACATGTTGAACATAAGAAAGTGCACAACTATAAGAAAAGAGGCAACAAGCATTCAACAACTCGAATATTATAACTAAAACCATCAATGTTAAAATCATAAAATATCTCAAATATTCAACACATAAAGAATGACTTGGACTCAAAATCAAGCTCATCTATTTGGTTTCGATACATTTTAACAATGCTCCTAAGTTTGGTTGTTCCTTTAAAAAAGACTGAAAATTTGCTGATGCCTCGTAATCATCCACGTTATCAGTTAGACGTTTAGGTGAATGTCTTACAATGGACCAATCAGGATTTTGTATGTCTTTTACATAGAAAACTTGACTTGCTTTTGATGCTAGAATGACAAGCTCGTCGTACTCTCCATAACTGCTTTCAAGTTTGTTAAGACTCACCATCGACAAATTAGAGTCTGTACAAATCTTACAACCATGTATTTTGTCAGCAACATTCACCCAATCGCAATAGAACAAAACATGTTGAAATTGATAATAAACAACTTCAATTATCTCCTTGATAATACCATACCAAGTAGTGTCATCATCTGTAGGATTTAAATCTTTTGCGCTTGCTATAAATGTTGTAATTGCATCTATACAAACACCACTATCTTGTGTAGAAAGAGTGTCATCACAGTGTTGTGGAGAGAATACATAACCATTAATTCTATATTTAAGGTGAGTTTTGGCTTCCCATGCTGGTCCACTAACATAATACCATAATGGTGAATTCATGCACTTTTCGTCCATTAACTGTCAAACCAATTTCAACAAGTTAAATAATTTCAATTTCTTTATTGAAGTATGAGTTTTGTGCAATCTAACAAACCTTCTTGTGCAACCAATTAATAAATTCATTTTGTACTACTACTTCTGCCTGTGTATGGTGCCTTTTTTTGCTCCTTTGAACATCCTCTAACGATGATCGATAGCCGCTAAAAATCAAAACGTTGCGGCTTAAGTAAATATTGAAATTACATCACATAATGTCATAACATGTCAAAATAAGACAAACCTATAATAATCGTCTACGCCGGCGATGTCCATGGTAAAAAGTATCCACCATCGAATTTGAATACGCTGTAAGCCAGATAATTTGATAATTTTACCCTCAAGGATGGAACATTCATAAGTATCATCTTCGTTCTCATCTAAAAATGGTGCTTGTTTGCAGCTATGATTGCCAGTACGTGGAACTGGCATATATTCCATGGCGTATCTAACAGATTCTGAAACAAGATATGCTTCAGAAATTGATCTCTCCACATAACGCTTATTGCTCGGTATGTCCTTGCACTCCTTGTAACACCCCACCTCCGCTAGGGTCACTCACAAAGGGAATGCACTAGTTTTGGAGGAACGTTATCGAGGTAAACAATCACAGAAATATTACAAGATAGAACATAAATAAAAGAGCGGAAGAATCAAAAGCTATTTCATTACTTTCAAAAAGAGTCAAAACCTTTTACATCCAAAGTACCAAATATTATTTTCCATTACGACAAGTTCTTCCTTGAATAGATAAAGAAGCATAAAACTTAAAACAACAAAAGTAGCTTAATTCCCCAAAGGTAGCAGAAATGCAGCCATAGCATAGCTCAAGATCAAACCGTACATGAGCTGAACCGAAAGCAAGCGAAATCCAAGCTAAGTGCTAGAGTTTCCTCCCTGAGAACCTGGGTGGGGGACGAAAGAAAAGGAGGCGAAAGAAAACGGGTCAGTTATAAAGACTGGTAAGTCCTAGTGACTTTCAGCATAAAAACAGGTAAAGGTAACATGACATGTATAAACTGAAAGTAAACATAAGGATGATGGCAAGATGGGCAAGATAGACTAAGATAACATGATAAATCAAGTATAGCATCGCATGTTCAAGATTCGCTGCACCAACTGTACTAGTATTCCAAACCCATGTCATATATTAACCATGAAATGATCCCTTGGCCCAATATCATGAATTGACCCATTTCGGGGTCCTACGGAACGATACACTAATCGATCGGCTCCCTACAATTTCTAGCTCGTCGTGTGTCTATGTCATACGGCCCCATCATGAATGTAGTTACATGTGCTAGGTCCACCATAGGGTGTATCAAGCCCTAGGGTGCCAACCACTGACACGAATAAAGCATGCACAGTGTAAACCTACTGATGTCCAATGCCTGTTTTTTCAACTCCGGACTACGTGCATGACCATAGTCCGGCTGAACCTACACTGGCGCACCAACTCAGCCGTCGTTCTGGTCGCTTACAATCAGCCCAGTAATCGTGCCCTACCCTACCTAGTTCTAGGGTACCATGATACATCTAGTGGGTTACTGCTGAAATGGACCGCGTAACTAGGGTTTCCGTCCAATAGGTTAAGTGTTGTCATTTAAATTCGTGACTTAACCCTTATCAGTCTAGCATGTCAAGTTGGTTAAGTGTTGTCATTCAAGTTCGTGACTTAACCCACCTACGTGTCATGTCAAATTGGCTAAGTGTTGTCGTTCAAGTTCATGACTTAGCCCTACGAATCATGTGTCAAGTTGGTTAAGTATATTCAAGAGGTTCATGACTTAACCTTACCAAATCATCGTGTCAAATTGGTTAAGTGTTGTCTTTCATGTTCATGACTTAACCCTATCATGTGGCATCAATTCATTAATGCACCCCAACCTCTCACATCAGACCTGTTGTTGTGGTCACTGGATATGTCGGGCGGTTCCGGGCAGATTTACACCACAACTCAATATGACCTCGGGTTTTAAGCGCGATATGACCAACTACCCACATTGAATCCTATTGTTTGCAGTCACTGGATTTGCCGGGTGGTTACGGGTAGAATTACACTGCAAACTCAACCCAACCTCGAGTTGGCCATTTTCAAGTTCATTCTAGTGTCATGTCCATGTTCAAATTTCATGTCAAGTTCGTGTCAAGTTTCATGGTAAGTTTCATGTTTCAACTTATGCCTATTATCAAGTTCATGATTCATGTTCATAACCAATTCGTGTTTTTCCTAGTCTACCCAAATCGTATTCCCATCGCATGTAAACGTGAATCGATCTAGATTACAAGTAAATCCAAATCCAGAAATAAGGGGAATAACATCAAAACTATGATAGGAAAAAAGGACGAGCATAAAGTGATAAAAGGGTTTACAAGACTAGCATGATATAACTTGAGATAATTGGTTACAACATCACTGGCATATAGAGAATAATAGGATCTCAAATCTAGCATAATAAGGTGATAGTCATGGCATAGGGTGATAGTCCCAAACTTGTAAATAATAGACTGATTCAACATCACAGGCATGATAATGTTATGGACCTGAAAGAGTTTTGATTTATAACATGAATAGGTCCAAACTGATTTCATAACAATATTCCCAAATGTCAAGATCCAAGATGGAAACTAGAATAGATGTGAATCGATTATCATACTTAAGTCCAATTTCACTTTATCTCATGTCCAAATTACAATTAACAAGTTTAAATCTCAAAGTAACTAGAACTTACAGATCGTGGACTAAGAAATTGATATACAGAAGTTGAATCTAGAAACTAGTCGTCGAATTGTTGAATCGTTGAATCTCGATTTGATTGTAGAAGAAAATCCCCAATATGCAATTCCTAGCCGTTGTCTTCAAGAAATATTCTTCGTGTTTTATTTTAATTTAATTTAATTAAGAAGAAGAATCCATGTCCATCAAGAATTTGTGCAGCATAAGGTTAGTGAAGAATGGTGTAAAGAGAATGGGGCTAGGGGCTGTTTATATAGGATTAGGCGGACGAATCTAGACTGAAAACGAGGCCAGAAACATCCGAATGAACCTAGGCTCAAAACTGGGTTTCAGCACCGGGTCGACCATAGGGTCGACCTGGTCCTTGGGAGGTCGACCATAGTGTCGACCCTCAGGTCGACCTAGTCCTGGGCGGGAAAATTCCCGCCCAGCCTGCACTGGGGTTTGAATTTGAATTTCGAATTCAAATTCGAGCGGTTTTTCTGTTCTGAAAATCCTTGAAACTTCGGAGGGTCATATCTCCCTCATACGGACTCCGTTTCTCAAAAACTCGGACTTGTTTCCAAGCAGAAATTCGAGACGAACGCAATGGCGTAACCTGTTTCCCTTGATTCTTGTTTTAAAAATTAATTCTGCCTTGATTTATGGTTTTAACATGTTATTAAAATACGGGTTGTTACATTCTCCCCTCCTTAAAGGATTTCGTCCCCGAAATCTTCAAGTTAAGAAGAATGAATCCTATCATCCAATCAACCATCTACTCAATCATCATCCACAAGAAACCATTGTCCTTAAAGGATTTCTAATGTTGTATGAACTTATGCATGAGTGTGTGTATATGTACTTATCCAATGCAAAAGATCAGGCGGTTACTGATTCAGTAAACCTCCTTAATGCAAAATATGTTAGTGTAATGAGTCCAATATGTATGCAAATTCCTAACATACTTTATAATCTCTACATGAGTGCATAAACATTCATTCATATGCAACATCCAAATGATAGCATATCAAGTTTCCATCCATATACAAGTATAAGTACCCATGCATATGCAACATGAAAAATGTGACTGAGCCGATCTAGTGCCTAATGTGTGTTATGTAACCACGAGCAACCACTTGCAACCATTTGTGTAACACCCCACCTCCGCTAGGGTCACTCTTTCGGGGGCACTAGCTTCTGGGGGGCGTTAGAATTGGGTAGGCATGCATAATGATATATCAAGGCAGAACAGGAACATAAATATATATGTAAAACAGAGTAAGTGAGAATAAAACAGCGGAATATCTCAAACCATCTCAAAACAAGTCTAGTACATCATAAAGTCATCTGCCAAAATAAATATGTCTAGTACAACATAACCAGAAATACTGAAATACATAGTGCTATCCCCAAAAATAAAAGTGATAAACCATAGCGAGCTCAATGTCCAGACATACATGAGCTATCCAGCGAACAAGCAAGCGATCCAAGCTAAGCACCACTGTTCCCTCCCTGAGAACCTGGGGGGGGGAGGACGGAAGAAAAGAAGCGAAAGAAAATAGGTCAGTCAAAAAGACTGGTAAGCCCTACTACGATCAGTCTATAAACTAATAAAGCTAACATCATGATGGAAACTGAGATGAATATACTGGCAATAGATAAAGGTGTCATCACATAAAGAAGATTAAGCTTTGCACCACAGTGTACTAGCAAACTAACATAACAAGTATTGATCCCTCAGCCCAAACTTTGGCCCAATAGCATGAGGTGACCTTAATGCAAGGTCCAGCCCAACGGTCTAGTCGATCGACTCCCTATAAACCTAACACGTCAAGTGTTGGTGTCCATACGGCCCACATATGGTTGTAGTCAGACTGTGCGGGGTCCACCTTTGGGTGTATCAAGCCCTCGGGTGTCAACCCCAGACACCTAAGCAATAATGCACAGTCTAAACCTACTGGTACCCGTGCCTCGAGTTTGTCCAACACCGGACTACGTGCACGTCCGTAGCCCGCCTGGACCCGCACCGCTGTACCACTCAGCCGTCGCTTTGGTCGCTTACATCAGTCCAGTAATCGTGCCCCGCCCTAGCCTAGCCTCTAGGGTTGTGAATGATACCAAACTGGGATTACTGCTGGAACAGACCACGTTGCTAGGGTTTTCTAAGAGGGTTAAGTGTGGTTTAACCCCTCACTAATCATGGATTAAATTAGTTAAGTGTAACCAACATTTCACCACTTAACCCCATTTAATCCCTCGCATCCCCAAAATTGGTTAAGTATTAGTGGGCCATGACTTAACCCTAATCATGAGGCATTAATTTAATTGTACCTTAACCTCTCACATTAGACTTTGTTGCGGTTACTAGTTAAGCCGGGCGGGTCCGGGTAGCTTTACACCACAACTTAGTCTAACCTCGGGTCCAAGGTACACATGACCAACTTCTCACATTGGGTCCTATTGTTTGTAGCAACTACTTAAGCCGGTCGGTTTCGGGTAGGTTCACGCTACAAACTCAACCCAACCTCGAGTTAGCCACACTTATGTTTTCTAAGTGTCATGTCCACTTTATTTTCAAACCATAATTACAAGTTTAACAAATACTTGGGTAGACCTAACTTAATAGGTAAATTCCCAAGGGGTAGACCTAACTTAATAGGTAAATTCCCAATCTTATATTTTCATGTATCTTAAGTTTTACCCAAACCCCCCCCCCCCCCAACGTCATTCTATCGCGTACATATTCGTCATAACGCATAAAGGATAGAAAGAGGGAACTTGGCACAACATACATGATAAATCTTACATATCATAATAAGCATGCATTACATGTTGGACTTGCATAACTTAGCATAGTGAACTTGCATAAACATGCATATCTTGTTAAACTTGCAAATCATGACTTAGTGAACTTGCATAAACATGCATAACTTGTTAAACTTGCAAATCATGGCATAGTGAACTTGCATAAACATGCATAACTTGTTAAACTTGCAAATCATGGCATAGTGAACTTGCATAAGCATGCATAACTTATCAAACATGTGTAACATAGCATAGTGAACTCGCATAAGCATGCATAACTTATTAAACATGCATAACATAGCATAGTGAACTCGCATAAGCATGCATAACTTATTAAACATGCATAACATAGCATAGTGAACTCGCATAAGCATGCATAACTTATTAAACATGCATAAATCCCAACTTTCATCACATATTAACTTTAGAGTTTCTAAAATGAAGGTAAGAGGGCTTACAAATATTATGAAGACACAAATCTACTAATAAAGATTGAGAAGCCCTTTTATGCAAGCATATAAAAACCCAAAACAAAGCTCCAATTAACAAAAATCCCAAAACTCTAGCTTTAGCAATTAAAGCTTGCAACTTGATGATGTATGCAAGCTAATGATCATTCATACAACTTAGAAATGCTTGTATGAACATCAAAACCTTCATAGAAATGATTTTTGAAGAGGGTGGAGGCTAGGGTTTTTAGGTGGAGGCCATTTGAGAATTCAATTTGACATAGTTTGGTTGCTAGATTGAATAATGAGGTTTTAGGGTAGGATTAGGGGCTTATTTATAGAAGATTAGAGTGTTTTTAGCCCTAGGATTAACCCTAGGTTAGTTTAGGTCCGTCAGATTTAGGAATTCTCTAGAACCAAGCCACAAGACCAAGCCCCAAATCAAAATGGTGCGCCAGGCAAAACTGCCCGGCCACCCCGTGTCGACAGGGCTGTCGACAGGGCAGTCGACACCCTAAGACCCCTGTCGACATGCCTGTCGACATGGGGGTCCTGGCGGGAGTTTTCCCACCTGACGCCAATTAGCCCTAATCCTTGTTTTTTAATTTGAATTTTAAATCTGTTTTTAACATAGAAATTTCTGAAAACTTCAATGGGCCTTAACTGGGTCATACGGACTCCGATTTTCGAAAACTCGGACTCTATTTCGCGTATTTTTCCGAGACGAACGCAATGGCATAGCCCGATTCCCTTGATTCAGATTTTAGAATTAAATTCTGCCTCGATTTATGTTATAACAGGTTATTGAAAATACGGGTTGTTACATTCTCCCCTCCTTAAAGGATTTCGTCCCCGAAATCTTCAAGTTAGGAAGAACGTATCCTACCATCCAATCATTCATCTACTCAAAGCATCATCCACGAGCAATCATTGTCCTTAAAAGATTCTAAATGCTGTATGAACATATGCAAAAGTGTGTGTATATGTACTTATCTAATGCAAAGATCAATGCAAAATATGTTAGTGAAATGTATCCATATGTATGCAAATCCCTAACATAATGTATAATATCTACATGCGTGCTCAATCATACATCCATATGCAACATCCATGTGATGGCATACAAATTTCATCCAAGAATAAGCATAAACACACATGCACATGCAATATGAGGAGTGTGTGAGCCGATCTAGTGCCTAATGTGTATCATGCATCCACGAGTAACCACTTGCAAACACTTGCAACCATTTGCAACCATCAAACATAACATGTCTCAAGCACATGTTTCATCCAAAGGGTTTTTACCTAAGGTTCTCACGACAAGATTAGCACGATAACTAGATAAACATGGATAGCAAAGAGAAAGATATACTAAAAAAGGGAGGAGATTGAGAGTGTACCCTCAAAAAGGAATGGATAAAGCCCACGCATCTTCTCCTCGGTTTCCCAAGTTGCGTCTTCTTCGGCTTCACCCCATTGGACCTTCACCAGCCTAACCTCTCGATTCCTTAGCTTCTTGGTCTCCGTCCCCAAGATACGAATCGGAGCTCTTCTCAAAGTTGCCTCTTTCTCTACTTCCACGTCTTCAAGAATGCTAGGTTCAACCACCTCAGCGGACTCATGTAGGCACTTTCGGAGATGCGAGACATGAAAGACATTATGCACTCCGGACAACTTCTCGGGCAATTGCACTTTATAAGCCATCTTCCCGATTCTCTCTATGATAGGGAAGGGTCCAACAAATCTTGGTGCTAACTTCCCAACAGCTCCAAATCGGACCACATTCCGTAAAGGAGAAACCTTTACGAAAACCATGTCCCCAACATCAAACTCCAAATCGGATCTTCGCTTATTAGCATAGGATTTATGTCGGTCTTGGGCCGCCTTCATCCGTCTTCTAATCAACTTGACCTTCTCGGATGTATCTCTAATCATGTCGGGTCCAAGTATAAGCTTATCTGTAGTCTCCCACCAACATGTAGGTGACTTGCACGGCCTCCCATATAAAGCTTCAAATGGTGCCATCCCTATGCTCGCCTGATAACTGTTATTATATGCAAACTCAACAAGAGGAAGATGGTCTTTCCAAGCACCACCAAAATCCAGAATGCAAAGCCTCAACAAGTCCTCAAGTACCCTATTCACCCTTTCGGTTTGGCCGTCTGTTTGTGGGTGATAAGCCGTACTTAGGTTCAACCTTGTGCCCATAGCTTCCTGCAAACTGTTCCAGAACTGACTAGTAAAGATGGGGTCTCGGTCACTGACTATGCTGGAAGGGACTCCATGTAGTCGTACTATCTCACGAAGATATACTGATGCTAGTCCAGATGCGGTCCTTTTGCTCTTTACTGGGATAAAATGAGCACTCTTCGTAAGTCTATCTACAATAACCCAAATGCTTGTATTCCCTTTCCTTGACCTTGGAAGCCCATCAATAAAGTCCATAGAAATACTCTCCCACTTCCATAGCGGGACCTCTAGAGGATGCAATAGCCCACCGGGCTTCTTCGACTCGGCTTTTACTCTCTGACAAACAACACATCTGGAGACAAACTCTGCCACATATTTCTTCATTCCAGGCCAGAAGAAAATGCGCTTCATATCCTTATACATCTTATCTCCACCCGGATGTATAGTCAACTTGGAGCGATGTGCTTCATCAAGAACTTTCCTCACCAAGTCTTCTACCATCGAAACACAAAGCCTTCCGTCTCTCCTCAGCCAACCCTTATCGTCTATAGAATATCGAGCAAGGTGACTAGATGTCTCCCCTCGAATCAGCTTCTCCATAATCTCAATTATCTGAGGGTCTTCCTTCTGCGAAGCCCCAACTTGATCCAGAAGGGTAGGCCTGAGCTCAAGAGATGCTAAAGAACCAGTCATTGACTCAACCGTCAAAGAGAAATCAAAGGTTGCCAAGAACTCTAAATTCTTCATCTCAACAAATAGAGGACTTAGTGTCAACCTTTTTCTACTCAATGCATCCGCTACAACATTCCCCTTGCCAGGGGTATAGGCTATATCAAAATCATAGGACGCCAAGAATTCCATCCATCTCTGCTGCCTCAAGTTCAGATCCTTCTGCGAAAAGAGATACTTCAAAGACTTATGATCAGTATACAGCTCAAATCTCTCTCCCAGAAGATAATGACGCCAAGCCTTGAGTGCATACACTATCGCTGCCAGCTCTAGATCATGGGTGGGATAATTCTTCTCATGCACCTTAAGTTGCCTCCCACCAAAACATATAACTCTGCCCTCTTGCATCAAAACGGCGCCCAATCCCGTGCCACAAGCATCAGTGTACACGGTAAATATCTTACCACCATCGGGTAAAGCTAGAACTGGTGCTGAGGTAAGGGCTCTCTTGAGTCTCTGAAAAGCAAGCTCACAGTCCATATCCCAAGCAAAATCTAAGTTCTTCTTCGTCAACTTAGTAAGAGGAGCGGATATCTTCGCGAAGTCCTTGATGAACTTCCGGTAAAAACCCGCAAGACCTAGAAAGCTTCTCACCTCGGTTGCATTCCTTGGAGTCTTCCAATCCTGAACTGCAACCACCTTAGCGGGATCCACCGCTAAGCCTTGCTTGGATACGATATGCCCAAGGAATCTGACTTCCCTTCTCCAAAAGTGGCACTTGGAGAACTTGGCCTTTAACTGATGTGCTCTGAGCATATCCATCACCTCTACAAGATGCCCCGCGTGCTCTTCTTCATCCTTGGAGAAGACCAGAATATCATCCACAAAGACCACGACAAACTTGTTCAAGAACTCCCGAAACACCCTACTCATCAAGTCCACGAAATACGCGGGTGCATTCGTCAAACCGAACGGCATAACAAGCCATTCAAAGAACCCATCTGGAGTTCTGAATGCAGTCTTGTCTATACTATCTTCAGCCACTCTGAGCTGATGAAATCCGGTAGCAAGATCAAGCTGAGAGAAAACAGAAGCACCAACAAGCTGGTCAAAGAGATCATCGATCCTCGGTAACGGGTGTCTGTTCTTCTTAGTCAGCTTATTCAATTCTCTATAATCCACACAGAGTCGAAGAGAACCATCTGCCTTAGCAGCAAACACCACAGGCGCTCCCCATTCGGATATACTTCTTCTGATGAAGTTCTTCTCAAGCAATTCTTTCACTTGCTTGCTCAGCTCCCGTCTCTCACGCGGAGCCATGTGCCGAACGGGCAAAGAAACCGGCTTAGCATTATCCACCAGATAAATGCGAAAATCAATCTCTCGTTTAGGGGGCAACCCCTTAACATCTTCAAAAACATCTGGATAATCTCGGACCACCCTTACAGACTGAAGGGCTTCCTCTGACGAGTCGAGAGATTCAAGATAGCACAACATGACGGGGTCCTTTGGATTGCATGAAATCTCTAAGGTGTTGCCAAGGCGAGTCACAAGCCTCACAACCCTATGCTCACAATCAAGAATGGCTCCATATCGGGACAGCCAATCCATGCCCAGTATCAATCCGTATCCCCTGAAACCAAGAACATATGCACTACACAAGAACTCTACACTGAGTATAGAGATCCTTAGATCCTCACATATCATAGATAGATGAGCAGAACCCCCAATGGGATTCGAAACACAAACGGGATCATCCACTAAGCTAGTACTAAGGTGCAAGCTATCAACAAGATCAGATGAAATAAAGCTATGTGATGCACCAGAATCAAACAAGGTACGAACTGGAAGATCAGAAACATAAACAAGGTTCTCAACAGAAACACTACCTCGATCGGGAACTGGAGCGGTATTGAGAGCATGAACTTGCCCTCCTGAAGGTCCAGCCTGTCCTTTCTTCTTCGGGCACTCCTTGTTGAAGTGTCCAGCCTCACCACAGGAAAAACATCCACCACTAAGCTTCCTTTTCTTCTTCCTACAATCCTTAGGAAAGTGTCCAGGCACACCACAGTAATTGCACTTCCCCTTGCCTTTGTTGTTGTTCCCCTTCTTGTTCTTGCTTTGATTCCCCTGACTGCTTTGACCACCTTGATTGCCTTTGCCTTGAGAATCAGTCTTCTTTGCTTGAGTATCACTCGTCTTGACCTCTTTCTTTCCATCTCCCTGAAGTAAAGCCATATTGACCAAACTCTCAAAAGTAGCCCCATGCGGAATATGTGACATCGCCAAGCCCTGCAGCGGCTCATTCAACCCTCTAGCAAATCGAAGAGCCTTCTTCTCAGGAGTGTTCACCATATCCAAACCAAAACGGGCCAGCTGATTAAACTTGTTCACATACTCCTTAACAGACATATCACCTTGCTTTAATGCAATGAACTTCTCCATCTGTAAATTCGCCTCAGCAGAAGATAGAAATTTGGCCACAAATCTAGCCCTCAAATCGGCCCAAGTCTCAACGGGCCTCGTCCCATTGGTGACTTCCCACCAATAGGCTGCTTCATCCTTCAAAAGCCACACTGTCAATAAGATCTTCCTCTCGTCATCAATCCCAAAGATAGCAAACAAGTCATCAGTGTCTTTCAACCAATTCCTAGCTTCAACAAAAGATTCCGTGCCTAGGAAATTCTTGCCTCCCATCGCCTTGAAGTCTTTACAAACCTTCGTGAACTCAACCTGAGGATGCTGAGGGGGAGGAGGAGGAAGAGGAGCCTCAGCAACAGGAGGAGGAGGAACATTAGCAACGGGAGGAGGAATATTAACTGCTGGAGGAGGGGGAACAGGAACCACCGGAGGAGGGACATTAGGGGGAGGATTCTCAACTACAGGAGGAGGAGTGGGAGTAGGGTTTGCGGGGCCGGCTGCCGCCCTAGCTTCTAGAAGCCTCCTATACCAGAGTGGTACGTTTACTCCATCCGGGATGGCAAGATCCTCAGCCATACTGAAACGAAGGATAAGATAAGATTAGGTCAAGGGAACGAAGGATAACGCTAATGGCTTTTTAGGGAATAGCCCTTTTAAAATACTAGACTTTTCTTTGGAAAATACTTTATACTTGTTTTGAAAATAGTTTTTCAAAAGTTTTTTTTTAGTAACTTTTTGTTCTTTCTCGTAAACCATATGCTCTGATACCAAATTTGTAACACCCCACCTCCGCTAGGGTCACTCTTTCGGGGGCACTAGCTTCTGGGGGGTGTTAGAATTGGGTAGGCATGCATATTGATATATCAAGGCAGAACAGGAACATAAATATATATGTAAAACAGAGTAAGTGAGAATAAAACAGCGGAATATCTCAAACCATCTCAAAACAAGTCTAGTACATCATAAAGTCATCTGCCAAAATAAATATGTCTAGTACAACATAACCAGAAATACTGAAATACATAGTGCTATCCCCAAAAATAAAAGTGATAAACCATAGCGAGCTCAATGTCCAGACATACATGAGCTATCCAGCGAACAAGCAAGCGATCCAAGCTAAGCACGACTGTTCCCTCCCTGAGAACCTGGGGGGGGGGGGGGGAACGGAAGAAAAGAAGCGAAAGAAAACAGGTCAGTCAAAAAGACTGGTAAGCCCTACTACGATCAGTATATAAACTAATAAAGCTAACATCATGATGGAAACTGAGATGAATATACTGGCAATAGATAAAGGTGTCATCACATAAAGAAGATTAAGCTTTGCACCACAGTGTACTAGCAAACTAACATAACAGGTATTGATCCCTCGGCCCAAACTTTGGCCCAATAGCATGAGGTGACCTTAATGCAAGGTCCAGCCCAACAGTCTAGTCGATCGGCTCCCTATAAACCTAACACGTCAAGTGTTGGTGTCCATACGGCCCACATATGGTTGTAGTCAGACTGTGCGGGGTCCACCTTTGGGTGTATCAAGCCCTCGGGTGTCAACCCCAGACACCTAAGCAATAATGCACAGTCTAAACCTACTGGTACCCGTGCCTCGAGTTTGTCCAACACCGGACTATGTGCACGTCCGTAGCCCGCCTGGACCCGCACCGCTGTACCACTCAGCCGTCGCTTTGGTCGCTTACATCAGTCCAGTAATCGTGCCCCGCCCTAGCCTGGCCTCTAGGGTTGTGAATGATACCAAACTGGGATTACTGCTGGAACAGACCACGTTGCTAGGGTTTTCTAAGAGGGTTAAGTGTGGTTTAACCCCTCACTAATCATGGATTAAATTAGTTAAGTGTAACCAACAGTTCACCACTTAACCCCATTTAATCCCTCGCATCCCCAAAATTGGTTAAGTATTAGTGGGCCATGACTTAACCCTAATCATGAGGCATTAATTTAATTGTACCTTAACCTCTCACATTAGACTTTGTTGCGGTTACTAGTTAAGCCGGGCGGGTCCGGGTAGCTTTACACCACAACTTAGTCTAACCTCGGGTCCAAGGTACACATGACCAACTTCTCACATTGGGTCCTATTGTTTGTAGCAACTACTTAAGCCGGTCGGTTCCGGGTAGGTTCACGCTACAAACTCAACCCAACCTCGAGTTGGCCACACTTATGTTTTCTAAGTGTCATGTCCACTTTATTTTCAAACCATAATTACAAGTTTAACAAATACTTGGGTAGACCTAACTTAATAGGTAAATTCCCAAGGGGTAGACCTAACTTAATAGGTAAATTCCCAATCTTATATTTTCATGTATCTTAAGTTTTACCCAAACCCCCCCCCCCCCCCCCCCCAACGTCATTCTATCGTGTACATATTCGTCATAACGCATAAAGGATAGAAAGAGGGAACTTGGCACAACATACATGATAAATCTTACATATCATAATAAGCATGCATTACATGTTGGACTTGCATAACTTAGCATAGTGAACTTGCATAAACATGCATATCTTGTTAAACTTGCAAATCATGACTTAGTGAACTTGCATAAACATGCATAACTTGTTAAACTTGCAAATCATGGCATAGTGAACTTGCATAAACATGCATAACTTGTTAAACTTGCAAATCATGGCATAGTGAACTTGCATAAGCATGCATAACTTATCAAACATGTGTAACATAGCATAGTGAACTCGCATAAGCATGCATAACTTATTAAACATGCATAACATAGCATAGTGAACTCGCATAAGCATGCATAACTTATTAAACATGCATAACATAGCATAGTGAACTCGCATAAGCATGCATAACTTATTAAACATGCATAAATCCCAACTTTCATCACATATTAACTTTAGAGTTTCTAAAATGAAGGTAAGAGGGCTTACAAATATTATGAAGACACAAATCTACTAATAAAGATTGAGAAGCCCTTTTATGCAAGCATATAAAAACCCAAAACAAAGCTCCAATTAACAAAAATCCCAAAACTCTAGCTTTAGCAATTAAAGCTTGCAACTTGATGATGTATGCAAGCTAATGATCATTCATACAACTTAGAAATGCTTGTATGAACATCAAAACCTTCATAGAAATGATTTTTGAAGAGGGTGGAGGCTAGGGTTTTTAGGTGGAGGCCATTTGAGAATTCAATTTGACATAGTTTGGTTGCTAGATTGAATAATGAGGTTTTAGGGTAGGATTAGGGGCTTATTTATAGAAGATTAGAGTGTTTTTAGCCCTAGGATTAACCCTAGGTTAGTTTAGGTCCGTCAGATTTAGGAATTCTCTAGAACCAAGCCACAAGACCAAGCCCCAAATCAAAATGGTGCGCCAGGCAAAACTGCCCGGCCACCCCGTGTCGACAGGGCTGTCGACAGGGCAGTCGACACCCTATGACCCCTGTCGGCATGCCTGTCGACATGGGGGTCCTGGCGGGAGTTTTCCCGCCTGACGCCAATTAGCCCTAATCCTTGTTTTTTAATTTGAAATTTAAATCTGTTTTTAACATAGAAATTTCTGAAAACTTCAATGGGCCTTAACTGGGTCATACGGACTCCGATTTTTGAAAATTCGGACTCTATTTCGCGTATTTTTCCGAGACGAACGCAATGGCATAGCCCGTTTCCCTTGATTCAGATTTTAGAATTAAATTCTGCCTCGATTTATGTTATAACAGGTTATTGAAAATACGGGTTGTTACAATTTGCAAACATCAACCATAACATGTTTCAAATACATGTTTACATCCATAGGGTTCTACCTAAGGTTCTCAAGATAGGATCAAGAAGATAAGCAAGATAAAACAAAGCATCTAGGAGAAGAAGTTAAAGATGTACCCCCAGAAGGTCCTGCTTGCGGGCCTTGCCCTTGCTTCTTAGGGCAGTTCTTGTTGATATGTCCAGTATCACCACACTGAAAGCATGCTCCCATCTTCATCTTCATCTTTCTACAATCCTAGACCATATGCCCATCAATACCACAGAAGTTGCATTTTCTTTTCTCACGTGACTTGTTATCATTATTGTTGTTGTTGTTCTTGCCTCCTTTCTTGGAGTCTACCTTCTTGTTTTGAGACTCATTCGCCTTGACCGCCTTCTTGCCATTCTTGTCTTCTTCATTTAAGAGTGCCATGTCCACTAACTTTTCGTAAGTATCCCCATAGGTATGTGGATCATAGCCAAGCTGTGAAGTGGCTCATTCAATCCCTTGACAAAACGGAGAGCCTTCTTATGAGGTGTATTCACTAAGTCCAGTCCAAATCGGGCCAGCTGATTGAATTGATTGACGTACTCCCTGACCGTCATACTTCCTTGCTTAAGAGATAAAAACTTTTCCAACTGTAGACTTCGTTCAGATTATGAGAGGAATTTCATCTCAAACCTTATCCTGAAATCCATCCATGTGTCAATAGGTCTTTCAGCGTTAGTGACTTCCCACCAATATGAAGCTTCGTCTTTGAGCAACCATACTGCCAACTGTACCTTTTGCCTATCGTCCACCTCGAAGATAACGAATAGATCCTCCGTTTCTTTGAGCCAGTTCCTTGCTTCTACGAATGATTCATTTCCCTTGAAATCCTTTCCACCCATGGCCCTAAAATCTCTATAGATCTTTGAGAAAGCATTTGCACGAGGAGGGGGGGAGGAGGAGGAACCGCTGCAGTTGGAGGAGGAATATCTGCTGGGACCGCATCGTTGGCCTAGCCTCTAAGTACCTCCTGAACCAGCCAGGTATTGACACGCCCTCTGGAAGTTTAAGATTCCCAGACATGCTGAAATGAAAAAGAAGAGATTCAAAATGAGGAAACAGAGGATAGTGCTAATGGCTTTTGGGGAATAGCATTTAAATATAACAAAACTTTACTTGAAAAATGCTTCTTTGTAAACGGTTTTGAAAATAGTTCTAGAAGGTTTTAAAAACTTTTGCCCAGTCTGGTAACCTTCTGCTCTGATACCAAGTGTAACACCCCACCTCCGCTAGGGTCACTCACAAAGGGAATGCACTAGTTTTGGAGGAGCATTGTCGAGGGAAACAATCAAAGAAATATTACAAGATAGAACATAAATAAAACAACGGAAGAATCAAAAGCTATTTCATTACTTTCAAAAAAGAGTCAAAACCTTTTACATCCAAAGTACCAACTATTATTTTCCATTACAACAAGTTCTGCCTCGAATAGATAAAGAAGCATAAAACTTAAAACAACAAAAGTAGCTTAATTCCCCAAAGGTAGAAGAAATGCAGCTATAGCTCAAGATCAAACCGTACATGAGCTGAACCGAAAGCAAGCGAAATCCAAGCTAAGTGCTAGAGTTTCCTCCCTGAGAACCTGGGGGAGAACGAAAGAAAAAGAGGCGAAATAAAACGGGTCAGTCATAAAGACTGGTAAGTCCTAGTGACTTTCAGCATAAAAACAGGTAAAGGTAACATGACATGTATAAACTAAAAGTAAGCCTAAGGATGATGGAAAGATGGGCAAGATAGACTAAGATAACATGATAAATCAAGTATAGCATCGCATGTTCAAGATTCGCTGCACCAACTGTACTAGTATCCCAAACCCATGTCATGTATTAACCATGAAATGATCCCTTGGCCCAATATCATGAATTGACCCATTTCGGGGTCCTACGGAACAATCCACTAATCGATCGACTCCCTACAAGTTCTAGCTCGTCATGTGTCTGTGTTATACGGTCCTATCACGGATGTAGTTACCTGTGCTAGGTCCACCATATGGTGTATCAAGCTCTAGGGTGCCAACCACCGACATGAATCAAGCATGCACAGTGTTAACCTACTGATGCCCAATGCCTGCTTTTTCAACTCCAGACTACGTGCACGACCATAGTATGCCTGAACCTACACTGGCGCACCAACTCATTCGTCGTTCTGTTCGCTTACAATCATCCCAGTAATCGTGCCCCAACCTGCCTAGTTCCAGGGTTACTGCTGAAATGGACCGCGTAACTAGGGTTTCCATCCAATAGGTTAAGTGTTGTCATTTAAATTCGTGACTTAACCCTTACCAGTCTAGCATGTCAAGTTGGTTAAGTGTTGTCATTCAAGTTCGTGACTTAACCCGCCTATGTGTCATGTCAAATTGGCTAAGTGTTGTCGTTCAAGTTCATGACTTATCCCTACGAACCATGTGTCAAGTTGGTTAAGTATATTCAAGCAGTTCATGACTTAACCTTACCAAATCATCATGTCAAATTGGTTAAGTGTTGTCTTTCATGTTCATGACTTAAACCTATCATGTGGCATTAATTCATTAATGCACCCCAACCTCTCACATCAGACTGTTGTTGTGGTCACTGGATATGCCGGGCGGTTCCGGGCAGATTTACACCACAACTCAGTCTGACCTCGGGTTTTAAGCGCGATATGACCAACTACCCACATTAGATCCTATTGTTTGCAGTCACTGGATTTGCCGGGCGGTTCCGGGGCAGAATTACACTGCAAACTCAACCCAACCTCGAGTTGGCCATTTTCAGGTTCATTCTAGTGTCATGTCCATGTTCAAATTTCATATCAAGTTCGTGTCAAGTTTCATGGCAAGTTTCATGTTTCAACTTATGCCTATTATCAAGTTCATGATTCATGTTCATAACCAATTCATGTTTTGCCTAATCTACCCAAATCGTATTCCCATCGCATGTAAACGTGAATCGATCTAGATTACAAGTAAATCCAAATCCAGAAATAAGAGGAATAACATCAAAACTATGATAGGCAAAAAGGACGAGCATAAATTGATAAAAGGGATTACAAGACTAGCATGATATAACTTGAGATAATTGGTTACAACATCACTGGCATATAGAGAATAATAGGATCTCAAATCTAGCATAATAAGGTGATAGTCATGGCATAGGGTGATAGTCCCAAACTTGTAAATAATAGACTGATTCAACATCATAGGCATGATAATTTTATGGACATGAAAGAGTTTTGATTTACAACATGAATAGGTCCAAACTGATTTCATAGCAATATTCCCAAATGTCAAGATCCACGATGGAAACTAGAATAGATGTGAATCGATTATCATACTTAAGTCCAATTTCACTTTATCTCATGTCCAAATTACAATTAATAAGTTTAAATCTCAAAGTTACTAGAACTTACAGATCGTGGACTAAGAAATTGAGATATAGAAGTTGAATCTAGAAACTAGTCGTCAAATTGTTGAATCGTTGAATCTCGATTTGATTGTAGAAGAAAATCCCCAATATGCAATTCCTTGCCGTAGTCTTCAAGAAATATTCTTCGTGTTTTATTTTAATTTAATTAAGAAGAAGAAGCCATGTCCATCAAGAATTTGTGCAGCATAAGGTTAGAGAAGAATGGTGTAAATAGAATGGGGCTAGGGGACTGTTTATATAGGATTAGGCGGACGAATCTAGACTGAAAACGAGGCCAGAAACATCAGAATGAACCCAGGCTCAAAACTGTGTTTCAGCACCAGGTCGACCCCCAGGTCGACCATAGGGTCGACCTGGTCCCTGGGAGGTCGACCATAGTGTCGACCCCCAGGTCGACTTGGTCCTGGGCGGGAAAATTCCCGCCCAGCCTGCACTGGGGTTTGAATTTGAATTTCGAATTCAAATTCTAGCTATTTTTCTGTTCTGAAAATCCTTGAAACTTCGGAGGGTCATATCTCCCTCACACGGACTCCGTTTCTTGAAAACTCAGACTTGTTTCCAAGAAGAATTTCGAGACGAACGCAATGGCGCAACCCGTTTCCCTTGATTCTTGTTTTAAAAATTAATTCTGCCTTGATTTATGGTTTTAACATGTTATTAAAATACGTGTTGTGACACTCCTTCATAGCTCTAACAAAAAATTAAAATTTTACGTTATCGATGAAATAAACCATGTAATAATTACATGAAAAAAACATTATACCTTTCAAATGGATACATCAATATATAAGTAACCGGTCAACATAGCAATGCTTGATCAACTAAATGCACCATTAAATGTATACTTATGTCAAAGAATTGAGAAGGAAAATAATGCACCAACACACATAATGCCTCAGCAATCATTTCTTTAGCAGCTTGAACATGCTCTCGAATTAAAACCTTCGAACAAATAATACTAAAATACAAGCATACTTGCAATATTGCACGTCTTAAGTTATGATGCATTGGGTAAGCATGTTGAACCATGATAGGTAGAATATATTGAATGATAACATGGTACTCATATGACTTTCTAATATTCCAACTGGGTGGATGACTATTTACTAAGTTGCTTAACTTTGCCCCAAAGCAAGATGGAAGTTTGACATCCTTTAGGATTTCATAGCAACGAGTCTTGTAAGATTTATCAAACACAAATTTGGAAGAATATTGCTTGTTCCTATCAAATAACAAATTAATAAAATGCGCTGATACATTCCTTTCAGTGTGCATCACATCAGTAGTATGTCGCACTTTATGATTACTCCAGTACTCTAATGCAAAAAGAATCGAATTCTTGTACCATGCCGGTGTCTCATCATCACCCTTTTCATTTATAGAATATTCCTCGATGGGATCAAGACCATCTACAATGTTCTTTTTTTAGGGGGTAATTTACCTAGTATATATTTGATATGAGCAAGCTTTGCTAGATGTATTGATCCTGTCAATCGTGTTGGAGGTTCATTATTCTCTATGGACTTATACCACCCATGCTTCAATACCCTATATGGATGACCGTTCTTCAAAAATCTTCTATACTTCGTATAAACAATCTTATTACCGATGCGCTTTGATTCTATCTCCATAGCACAAACAGGATATGCTTTATAACCATGTGTTACACAACCAAATAAATTTCAAGGGCGGGTAGATCGTGAATTCCCCATAACAACATTGCTCTAAGAGTGAAATCCTCCTTTGTATTCGTGTCAAATGCAAGCACTCCTTCTGTCCATAACTTCTTCAACTCATCCACAAGAGGTTCCAAATACACATCAATATCTTGACTTGGTGCTTTTGGTCCGGGAATTAACAAGCACAACATTTGAAACTCCGGCTTCATGCATAATGATGGTGGTAAGTTATAAGGAACTGTATAAACCAGCCAACAACTATAACTGCTTGATTGCGTTGTACTAGGATAGAACCCATCGGTAGCAATACCAAGCCAAACATTTCGTCCATTTCTACTAAACTCCGACCACTTATTCTTAAATGATCTCCATTCAACCGAGTCAATAGGATGATGCATGCGATTCCAACAAGGCTTTGCTTCGCTATGCCATAACATTTTTTGAGCTATCCACGGTATAGTATACAAACTTGTTAATCAAGGAGCTAATGGAAAATATTTCAAAACTTTTTGAGGTTGTTTTGTATTTTTTACCACTTCTCCTTGCTTTTTAGTTTTAAATCTTAAAGTGTGACAATGAGGACATTCTGCTACATTACTGTGCTCTTTTCGAAACAGTATGCTATCATTTTTACATACATGTATGCACTCTGCTTTCATTCCCAAATCTTTTAATATTTGCTTCATTGTTGGGTACTTCTTTGGTGTTGTATTTTTCTTTGGAAGCCATTGTTTCAATCATTTCAATAACTCGATCATACAATTTCCTGACCAATTAAATTCTTTTTTTAAATTGTGAAGCTCTATCATGACACTTAATGTTGTTAGACCGTCTTCACAAGAAGGTTATTATTTTTCATTTTCTCTTCTTTTGTACTCCCGATACTTTTTCCAATGGTTACCATCACTAATCCCTTCTATGCCATATGCATCATCAACGAGATCTACGAGAGCGTCTCCTATATGGTTTTCCTCTCAAAATTGGTTAGAATTACAAGCGTCGTGATTGACATGCCATGTAGGATCGAGCACCATGTCATTGCCGCTTCTCTCACCATGAAAAACCCATTTATCGTATGTTTGATCCATACCATAAATGATCGAGTGTTTCTCTACTAATTTAAAAAGCAACTTTTTTGAATTTCTACACTTTATGCAAGGACAACTGCATAGTTCGAAGTCGGGTGGTGAATTAGACTTTGCGAATTCAATGAAATTTCGAACTCCTTTATGTAATCAATATTATTTCGATGTCGAATTCTAATCCACTCTTTCGAAGTTGGATTCATCTTTAGCAAGAAACTTTATTTTCCCTGACAAGACATGAAAATACAACTCAAAAGAGTTAGATAAAAAAATAAACTACTAACACTAAATGCTACAGAAATCCGAGCGAATTCAGCATTGCTACAAAGAATTTTCAACACATCCACAAATTCATACTTAATTACTTACAATAATAACTATACTATATTATTTACAAAAATTTAGGAACCAACAATCAACCATCACCACCCCACCTCGCACCCGTACACAAATGCGCTTAGTGAAGGAAATTTCATAACTACTTACCAAAACATATTACATCACTTTTCAACATTGACATGGATTTTTACTTCCTATGTATATGCATTAAATAATTTAATTTATTTCATGTCAACAAAAAAAGAACTAAGGTAGAAAGGAACATTAGATTGATGTGTACGAACAACACAATGGCTACGTTTCAGTAAGAAGCAATTATTTTTCTGAAATAAAGCCAATATACAACCAAGAAAAGTGCACAAGAAAAGTACATAATAAAATGAAAGGAACAAATATTCAAGTACAAATAAAGATGAATAGTACTGAATGCACCCTTATACAATCAACCAAACAAGGCCGAAGCAAAAGCCCTGTGCATGTGTCGTTAAATAATGCAGAGCGACACTTTTTTATAAGCCTTATCATAAATGTGCATCAAGATATGACAATAATTCAAACTGAGTAGACAAAGCCCAACAACAAAAAGGGGATGAATATTCATATCAATACAACACAGGTCCAGGTACTAGTTTCATGATACATACGACATGTACAAGGGAATAGCAGGGATCAAGGAAAAGTATCATAAGAAGGTCAAAGTTAAAATTCAAACTAGCCTAAAATTGTTTATCTCAAAAGTATCATAAGAAGGTCAAAGTTAAACATGCTTTGATGCAATTTTGTCATGGATCAGAATGGCCCTGATGTTCAGGCTCATTAAGACCCAACATATACGCCCACAAAACCCATTCTGTTGATTCGTCCATGGATTCAGATATTACAACTCATACCTGTGTTTCCTTTTTTTTTCCCCTTTTTAAATAAAAAATAAAATTGGATTTTGTTATCAATCTTGGTCTGCATAGGTTTGCCTCCTGACATAAAAACAGGGTATTAAGGCATAATATCCTATGAATAAATTAAATTTTCTTATGCCTTATATGTTGTATGCATATCTTAGTGTCTATTCAAGTACCACAGGTGTTATATTAGAGTAATTGATCAAAATGAATACGTCAACTATGTGACAATTCATCTGTGTGCAAAAGAGAATATTATAGTTAATTATTCATCTTTTGATATATCAAAAGCAACCTCTTCTATTATTTATCAAACATGGAATCTTTTGTCTACAAATAGCGTATCCTTCCTAGTTTCCTCTGATATAAAATACTACATAAAGAATGACAAAACATTGTGTCAACAGATAGAACATTTAGTTTATCAGTTTTTAGTTCATTTTCATTGGTAAGCTGTAAAACTAATCATATAGATAATGTACTGAATCAATTTGCACATGCTGCACCAATTCTTTTTAGAAGAAGACATGATATCCTTGCATGTTCTGGCTCACTGAGCTACTGGAAAATAATCATTCAGAGTCCCAACATGTGTATTAACATTTATGTAATATCAAAAATTTTCTCAAGAATTGGATAAGCATAGTTTCTTGATGTGATCAAAGACTTGCCAAGTTAAGAAATATAAAGCTAGGTTAGATATATCAAAAATATAGGTAAAACTAAAAGCAAGCAAGTCATTCATTCATTGCACCAAGTCCACACAATGTGTCTCATCTGCCACTCATTTCACACATTCACATATCAGTCAGAGCAAAATAAACTTATGGGGTGCAATAACTAAAAGAACAACATATAAGATTTTTTATTTGATTTTCGAATATATTGCAGCAAAATATTCAATTACTGTAAATTCATGTGCATGCGTATTCAATTGATTGTTTTCCGCTTTGGTCAAGTTTGTTTTGTTTGTCATTAGAATTTAAACCACTGCAATCACATAATATTGTCGTAAATATAAAGGAAATCGTTCAGGTTAATTATAAAGGAAATCGTTCAGGTTAGCATGTCAATAATAAAAGTAAACAAACTTGACGTGCTAAGACACGCGGTTAGCATGTCAACCATAAAGATAATACATCTTTATCGTATTTTGTCACATAAAGTGATGTTATGTTACATATTACTTTAAATAATGGCCTATCGGTGCTTATTCACAAACATACGATGCTAACTAAACTGGTAGATTTATTCAGCATACTTGCAAGTGCATGGGAGATGCACAGGAGGGCTTTCAGAGCAAAAGTCAGGTTGAAAAACAATTTCTTTCTAAAAAATTGATTTCTTGGACACAAGAGTAGTGTAAATTTGAAAAAGTAAAACAAATAGTTTATGCAACTCATGTGTAACTGTATTCAAAGGACTCGGCTAAGCAACAAAAATTATTGAATGATAGAGGAGAAAATGAACAGGAAGGGAATAAGTTTCAACATTGGTGAACAATTTTTTTATAATATTACTATGCCATGAAATGCAATTTTATATATTGCCAAAAACAATGGAACAAAGAAATTTAGAGTAAGTTAAAAATTATTCTAACATTTGAAGCTTGATTTCAAATGGCATAGGCCGTTAGTGAAATAAACACAAATTCAATTCTAGATTTTTTTTTTCTAAAAAAAAAAACAGAATTCAATAGTTTATTTTTCTAGAAATTTTTTATAAGTTTTACATCAACAATGGTAGAATTAATGTACGTGACCTAAAGCAAAGATTTTTAAGTGCAAATGAAATACTATCAGTGAAAAACTTCAATATGAGGTATTATCTTAAAAGATAATTAGATTGAATGTGTACGTAGGGTCTGTTCGAAATAATGGACAGTTGCAAAATTAAAGCACTATAATGAAGTTAAATTTTCATGTATACAAAATTAGTCTTTAAGATCACTAAATACAAAGCAATACCCAATAGAACAGTGAACACCACACTTTAACCATAAGAAAGATATAAGTATACATAAACGGAGTTCTAAAAATAGTTAGACAAAGAAAACTATGTTTTTTAATATGAAAATAATTGAAAATTGATGTTCATACATTTGAATATAAATGATTTATGAGATCATTAATCAAAAACAGAAATTTGCATTCAAAAGAAAAATAGTTAAAACAGAAGAAAACAATGAATAAACCATAAAAGGATTAGTTCCAGTCTTAAACGTAATCAAAACTGCAGTTGAGGTGGTAATAAATAAATGAAGAAACCCTAGGTAAAACTGACTAAATTATTGTAGATATAATAAATAAAAAGAAATGCAAGAATTCGTAGGAATTTAATAAGACTAATTTGTAAGAATCAAACCTATTAATTCAACCAAATATGTCTAAAAATGAAAAAGCTTGTTCAACCTGGAACCGGGGAGTCAAAAACTACGGCATATGCAACGACCGCTGGACGAGTGTATTTTTTTATTGGTACAAATGAACTGGGGAGTCAAAAACTGCGGTATATTCAATCGTGAACGTTGAATATGTGGTTTTAAAGCAAACCAAAAAATAAAAATCAAACTAAGTAAAGCATGCAAAAGACACTATATTTTATTGGTACAAATGAACAAAAAACCATGTCTAAATTTTCTTTTGGTTAAAAGTACAACTGAACCAAAAGAAAAAGAAAAAAACTGCACCCTGCTGCTACAATGGTGCAACAACAACTCAAAAAGGAAGAAAGAAACCCACTGAGTAAGAAGAAACAATGAGTATCTTTTTTTTTTCACTACAAACTCCTTGTGCGAACAGGAATGAATGTGTTTTGGCAGACATTTACTCCTTTGAGGAGCGAATGTTAAGAATATACTAGCGTGTGAGATCTAAGGAAACAAGAAGATACCGTCTGCCAAATAAAACACAAGAGCAACTGCTAGAGTGAAAAAAATATTACTACATTGAAAATAACATGTTGTTTGCACTGGAAATAATATGTTGTTGAAATAAACTAGTGTTTGACTTAATGATTGTAGCTTAATAAACAATAATAATTAAAAACTCCATACTTAATGAGAACCATAGTCAGTAATGCCAATGTCATAGTCATTGGTTTTAAGAAGAAAAAAGTTAAAAATATTTTCAGTGAAAGTAAACAACTACCAAATTATTAGTTATAGACTTATAGTACTGTATCATGAAATTCATCGATATCATATATATCAACCTTACATGCAGTCCCCAACTCACTTTACAAGGTTGAAAAAAATCTGTACACGTGCATTAAACGATGACTTTGTGCATTAAACAATGATTTTGAACTAGAGACTGATTGTATGGGAAGATTAACCAAAAAGTAAAAAAAATTAATTGCCTTTATAAACTCATTTATATATATATATATATGTTTTGCAAACATTTATTATATTAAGCAAATCTTGTACCCAGATTTGACTCGAGTATTAATAATTATAGCATCAAGTAGCATATACATCAGCTTTGACTATATTAAGCAAATCTGGGATATTAATAATTGTACCCTTGTATTTTGAATTTTTGCTCTAAAGACTCAAGGTTACTTCATCTAAACGTGGTTTTAATATTAAGCAAATCTGCGATATCAAGCAAATCTAAAACCTAGGATATCAAGCAAATCTAAACCTGGGATATCAAGAAAATCTAAAACTTGTTTTAATATTAAATCACTGATATATTTAAAATTGATTTTGACCCACGATATTCTACATCTAAACCTAAGATTTAAACAATGAAAACCTAATCGTTTCCAACATTGAAAACCACGAGATTCTACGTCTAAACCTAAAATTATTATATTTAAACAATGAAAACCAAATAGTTTCCAATGCCATACCTTGACCACAACAGAACCGCGATTCCAACAACAGACGAGAAGATCCAAATTTGCCCACAACCAATTTTGAGACAATCAAAACCTAATCGGTGAAAAGTGGTTTCTGATTTGTGTGGTTTGTTTCGATCATGTAATCTGAAAAGTGTAATGAACTAGATAATACGGAAATGACCATTTTGCCTAGCTAGCTGAATGATGTCACGGTATTAATCGTAAGTAGATGCAATTACGGATATTAGATGCAATTACGATTAGCAGCTGAATAAAGTAATGGAATTAACCGTTAGTACATCCAATAATGGTTATAACCGTTAGCCTTTAATCACATTAATAACCGTGACAACCATCCATGAAATAAATGTGACAAACGAACCTGTTAGGTGTAGTGAACCTCTGCTCAAATCCAAATGATTCTCGACCGACCTCCTTATAAGGTTCCATCTGGAAACTTGATGCTTAGGGATCGTTTTGGAGGTTGGGATCTAAGGGGGATGTATTTTGATTTAGATCTGCATCCAAATGATAGGAAAGATGCTATTGAGGGGTTAAGTACTATAAAGAGTTGTATGATTACTCAATTTTACACTGCTAGGAGTCAGCTTGAAATATGATTAAACCTGGCCATGAGCAATGTTGATAAGCAACTAGAACAGTGGGCTAAATTTGGTTACGAGTTTCAAAGGTTAAATACTCGTCATCTTGATCATATTGACATCTTGGAAAATGATAAAGCTGGATTGGTTCACTTGATCAGCTTTCAAGAATCTGAAATTGCCTCTTTAAAGAGTGTGAATATTAGAGTGAACAACTTGGAGGCTGAAAATGGGGAACTCAAAAGAGAGCTTGAGCCTGTACGAAGACAATTTCGAAAAGCTCAATCTGCCCAAGAACTTGCTCAATGTCAATTAGCTTTAGAGAGACGAGCTTCGGCTTCTCATCAATGAGAAAAGGAAGTTCTTGAGGACAAGATTAATTCTTGGAACAAAACTCTAAGGATTCTGAAAGAAGAAAAAATCAGGCTGCGCAAATCTCTTGATGAGGCCAAAGTCAGGACTGACAATACTCTGTTCCAATTTTATGTTTATAGCGTTATGAGTCGTGGAAGCTTAAGCTATCTAAATAAAGACTTTCCACGGACTCTAGCTCTTGTTTGGGAACATGTGCTTTCATACTCTGGTGGTGCTAATGATGAATATGTAACAACCCGGATTCCGACAGACCGAATTTTTTTCAAAAACCCAATCTATCGAAACCCGAGTTGGGCGCTCTGGTATCCTGCAGAAAAAAGATAAAGAAAACATGTCAGAATTCGTAAGCATCTTATAGTGGAAGGAATTCAAAGTATAATATAATTTAAATATAGATTTACCTTATAAAACATACTGCCAAAGTTTATACCATCTCTATCATGAACCTAACCTGGAAGTATGTAATGAGGAGGGGGTCAGAACATAAGTTCTGTTTGAGTGGACATAGAATAAACTTCTGTATAATCCTACATATACCGTTCAGTTATATTTTCTTGCTTATTAGGTTATTCGCGATATTAGCTCTCTAGGCTATACTCATGTCCCACTAGTAGATTAACCTAATACAACTTATATATAAATACCCCCAACTCGTATAATCCTTTCCATGTATATATACAGTCCCTTGCCGTATGTCGTACGGGCTTCATCATGTAAATCTATACTACTTTAGTGTAGTGCCACCATTCTCGAAATCGTTTGGACTACCACTCTTGATCTTGCTAGATTCCGTTTATTACCTAGATCTAATCTAGGGTTTTCTATCCAGCGCTTCCTAGATTCAACCAGGGTTTACGCTACCCAGGGCCAGTGGGGTTTATGCTACCTATTGAATGCTTTCTAGATCCGACCAGGGTTTATGCTACCTAGGGCCACTAGGGTTTATGCTACCTATCGAACAATGCCCCCTAGTCTAGGACACACTACCCAGAGTGATATATGTTCCTAGACTATACGTCCCAATCGTGTCGTTAAACGTGCTAGATATCTAGTTGCACATGTCCTCTATATGTGTGGCCCGAGTCCCGTGGCAGGGCTAATCAAGAAACACGGAACTCGGTCGGGAGCTTTAAGTTATCTGCCGAAGCAGATGCTAAGTTCTGTTTTATCTGTATGTGGCTATGGTCCCACTTGACCCCTCCCTCAACTAATGAAAGGCACCCAAGAAAATCAAGAATGAGAACTGTACGCAGGCCCTATATGCCCCAAAAACCTATTGGCCACCCTCACCCATAACTAGATAGCAAAGTATATGGTCTTTTGGAGTTCTTCACCTTTCCGCTTGCGTATCACGATTGACTCAAGATGGTAGGTAGACGACGACATGCTATCACAGGGCTAAACAAGATATCGCCGCCTCATGCTGGCCCATCCTAGTCTTTAGGTTGCTTATATTGCAACCAAGGCATACCCTTGGCTCTTCTAACGTAGACCTTAACCTCTGTGAGCCCAGGAGGATCATCTGCAACCTCACAGAGGTATACCAAGAGTACCCTCACGTCCCCTCAAAGCTGCGTGCTTCGTAACCCAGTTTGTTGGAGCCTTCTTCATGATCAGATGGACGTTCGCTCCTCCTCGTGTTCTACTTGGATTTCTTGACTAAGGTTTACTACTTAGTTCTCTTAACTAAGGTTTACTACTTAGTTTCCTGAATCGTTAGCTTTCTTAACTAAGGTTCACTACTTAGTCCTCTTAACTAAGGTTTACTACTTAGTTCTCTTAATCGTTCATTTTCTTAACTAAGGTTTACAACTTAGTCCTCTTAACTAAGGTTTATTACTTGGTTCTCTTAACCACGGTTTGATACTTAGTTTCTGTTACTTAGTTCTCTTTAACCAAGGTTTGTTACTTAGTTCCTTTTAACTAAGGTTTACCAATGAATTCAAGAATGACTTAAGTTCTCTTTATCAAATGATAGCGTACGGGTGTTTTCCCACATTTTTAGCTTAGATTAACTTATTTCATGGTATAAGTCATCCCACCCTTCGAGTCTTGTATTACATCTTAAGTCATATTCATTTCTTATCCCTAGGATAAGTTTATCTATTATTTAATCTTATCATTCCCCACTTTTCCTTGCTTTGATACTGTTATATTGGTTAAGTTTGCCCATGTGCCCAAGTTGACTTAACCCCCAATCACGTATTCAATTCAACCCACGTACCATGCTAAATTGGTTAAGTGTCTCTATCAGTTCATGTTGACTTAACCTGTCCATATATCATGTCAAGTTGGTTAAGTGTTATCTAGCGGTTCACGTTGACTTAACCCACCTATATATCATGTCAAATTGGTTAAGTGTTGTCTAGTGTTTCATGTTGACTTAACCTTACCATACTAGCATGTGTCATTAGCATTAATTAATTATTAATGCCCAACCTCTCACATTAGATCTATAGTTGCGGTCACTGGATGTGCCGGTTTGTTCCGGGAAGGATTACACCACAACTCAATATAACCTCGGGTTTCAAGCACATTATGACTAACTTCTCACATTAGAACCTATTGTTTGCGGTCACTGGATGTGCCGGGCGGTTCCGGGCAGGATTACACCGCAAACTCATTCTAACCTCGAGTTAGCCATGTTTCATATTTAGCCAATTAACAATTCATGTCTATTCTAGGTGTCATAGGCCAATTATAAATTTACAAGCATGTTCATGTTCATTCTTGATATCAAATATCAATTACCAATTCACAAGCATGTTCATATTCAAGTTATGCCACTATTATCAATTTCATGTTATGTGTCGAGTTCCATAATTACATAAAAACATGGTTTGTCCAACATATTCCATTTTTAATTATGTTTCTAGGATCTTAACGGCATATCCAATTTTCAAGTCTCAAATTCAAGCTTTACCCAAAAACCCCAATTTATGTTCATGCTTATAATCACGTTAATAGGCTATACCTATTATTCTAGTTTCCCATACATGTGTTCCTAACAGGTTGCTATCATTCCTCATATGTTGGTTAAGCTTATTCATATGTCAAGTGCTACTTAACTCATTTCTACTTTGCTTACACAACCATTCGTGTAATAATCTTTTTACCCAAATTGCCTAATTCATCGATTAAATCTCAAGCTCTTCCCAAATAACTATAATTTACGCGCTGTTGACCTTGGCTCGAAGTTAGCCAATGTTTCAAAAATAAAAAGGAAGAACATGGAAGAGGAATAGATTAAGCATACAAAGATTATTTTAAATTGCAACATGAATTTTAACTGAGTAATGACGAACGATAATAATACTATTACGCATGAAGTGTATTGTAATCCCACTCACTGATTTAAGAACGGATCTTGAATTCTGGGATCTGATTTCTGAAATTGAAAAGCTATCTCTTGACGTAGATTATCAATACTCTAATTTAGATTTGATTCTTAGAAAATAGTTGTTGAAGTTGTTGAATTAGCCTTTGATTCTCTACTTGAATTCTAACGAAGAACTTGAGTAGCATAACCCCGCCTTTGATTTATTTTGATATGAATTAGGGAAGAGTATAGGCATAATGAAGATGTGTAGAGAAAACTGTAGCCTTAGGGGTGTTTATATAGGTGCTCAAGACCTTATCGTACATGCAGCGCTGAGTCAGCATTGAACCCAGTTAAGAAAATAGTCCAGGTTCGCAGATGAATCTAGCCAAATCTTATCATGCACGCAGCGCTGAGTCAGCATTGGGTCCCGCAAGCTGTTTTGGCGCAAAAATTCGAATTTTTGAATTGTTTTGGCATAGAAATTTGATTTTTGAACTTTTGAATTTCTGGAATTTGTTCAACTGTTTTATTTACATGAAATATTCTTATATGTATACAATTACTCTACCGACCATTTTACGCGTATATATATACGCACAATTTTCTTTTTATTTTCAAAATTCAATTGATGTTGCTCCGTTATTTGATTCTTGCCATATTTCATTGACTGTAGCCTTATCTTTATCTTTTGTATACATATATTTATGCATATATATATATATTCTCATATATATACATATATTTTCTTTATTTCCTTATATGTACGTTTTTATCCTTTCAAATTTTGAATTTGTATACGTACATATATTTGCATGTTCAGTTGGTCCTCTCTAAAACAAAGATAAAAATAATGCCGCCGCCGGGGTTCGAACCCCCGACCTCCTTGTTACAAATCCAATGTCTTAACCAACTGAGCTATGAAGTCTTTTGTTAATAATTCTTAGAACAATGATAATTATTGTTCTCTCCTTACTTCTCTTTTTCATGTTAGTTACAATACTTAAATTAAACCATTGCATGAATCTTTTTCTTTTAATGTTAATGCATTATGTTTGCAAATCAGTGCATGCAACATATTTACATTCCATGCAACCAATCCTTTCTTTCTTTTAATGCATGCATTACATTTTTTTCCAGTGCATGTATTTATTACATGCAATCCTTATTTTATTCTTTATTTTATACTTTAATTTGTTTGTATTTATATATACATATATATATATATATATATTTCTCTTGTGCGTATACAAACTTCTAGGCTTAAAAACTTCTTCATATGATGTCCATTTTACGCAAACCAGGTGTCTATCTTGACCAGAATTCCGAGACGGACGCAATGGTGATGTCCGTTTTACTTAATTCCTGATATTTAAATTAAGTAATTTTATTTTCTCATCTCTTCGATTACACACATTGTTATCGCATTAATTTCCTTACTTTTCAATGTATGAATTAATTTTTCATTATACATCACCATTATTTACCTATCTATGCATATATACATATTTGAACATTTTTTATTATATTAAAAATGTGGGGTGTTACAGAATATCTCCAGGAGAACCTCCTGGAAGAAGAAGACCGTAAGGCTTTGGTTAAAGGAAGGAATATACTGCCGGATGAGCAAGCCCAATCTTCTAGGGGGAAACCCTGGATGTTACTATTATTCATAGCCCATCCAGACTTATCGACGTTGAAGCTTTAAGCTTTCAAACTCCTCCATGCGGATCACACTATCAAGGATACTACTGGAGTTCAACCCATTAAAGAACACATGGTTCAGGGGAATGTTCTCAAACAATGTGCATGACATGGCATAGAGAATGATGACACTTCTTTAAATATGAATGATTATGAAACCGACCTTATATACCCAGTAACCCCAAGCAAACTTGAAATCTATCAGTCCGCATCGGATTTGGATTATCTTATTTCTTCACCTGGATTTGCTGAATTTAGTGCTTACTATTCATTTGCACCAGGTCCGCCTTCGCCACCTCTTTTGTCTACTGGTGCTACCGTTGTTCAAGATGCTACTACTGATCCCATTTTAGTATCAACCAGTATTCGCCCGTGCAACAAACCTTTACCTGGCGATCCAACAATACTTAACATGTATGATCTGGAAGTTGTTGATTATGACTAACTGAATAGCAAGGACGAAATTTGGAGTACTAAGGTTGTGTCTACTCTGATACGCAGAAAGATGCCCATTGTGAATAGCCCGGGAATCATTAACCTGTCCTCTCTTGAGAGTCCTTGTGTAAACAAAGAAACAAAGGGTGGAAATCAAGCAGTTGGTTCACCTCCTCCTTCTGTTAAGAAGTGGCATTTATGACCTCCATACTTTGATTTTAGATTATTTTCTTATTTGTCACATACTTAGACCGGCTGTACTTTATGCGAGTGTCGGTCCAGCTCGCCTAATACTTTCATGCTTATATATCCATGTTGCAACATCTGGTATTATGATGATTTCATCATTCGTTTTTGTGAATGATAGTATTTCATGTGGATTCAATCTTGTTACTCGAACGATCTCATCAGACGCTTAGCCTTTTTTGTAAAGTTGTGATGAACTTGTGGTATGCTTAAGTGAGCATTATTGATTTTTACGCAATGGTGATGTCCTTATACCAAAGTTCTTTGCAACTCTATTGGGGTAGAAATGATCGATTTTCCCTAAATTCTTTTAATTATAGCTACGATTTTAGTTTTAATCGATCAGTTCATGACTTTTGGATAGGTATTCAACCGTATTTCCCGCTAACCTAGCAGTCCAAGCTCTTCGCGGATTAGGTTTAAATATATCGGCTTTTTGATGCATTAGACCCTTTTTCTCAATGACTTGGTGGCCCAAGCCCTTCAGAGATTGGGGTTTGAATGCGCGAGGTTGTTATTATTTTTTAATTTATCTATTCAACCCCCATTTCTCGCTGACCTGGTGGCCCAACCCTTCGGAGATTGGGGTTTGAATGCATGCCCCCAGGGGAGGTCTTGGATTTCAAGTTTCGATCCAACTTTGGTCTTGTTTGTTCTGGTAATTCTAGAGCCAAATAAACCTTATTGGACACCCCCTTTCGGCTAGAATTTCTATTATCCCATTTCGGCTAGGATTTCTTCTTGCGATGGTCCTTCTAGCATGTTTGCCGGTCCTTCCGGCACTAGGACTGGTGCTTCCAGCCTAGGTTTTATTGGTCCTTCCAACTTCATGCATCATCCCGGGAGATGGACACTAGTCCTCTTATCGAGTTTTATTTCGATTTAAAGAATTCGTGTCCTGCACCTAACACGATGCCTCTTTTGGGATTGGCAGCTTTTATCTGTGGGACAAATTTGATACCACCTTTGTATTTTTCTCAAAGTTCGATGCCAATTCCTTAAAAGGATGCTAGCTAAAGACTTGGCATTTTTCGTAGTGAAAAGTGCAGCTTTCTGACTTGGTGTTTGTTTACTACGCTTTTCACTGTTTGACCCAGAACAGCTTATTCCCTTGAAGTGATGCGCTTTTTCGTCTTGCTTAATTTGCATGATGTTTCTAGCTCTGGAGTTGCTTCGACTGAAATATGCTTAGGAAGTTTTCTGCTATGGTTGGGTTGAGCGATTGCTTCTACTTTGCCTACATTTAAGAAATTGACTTTTAGTATAAGCTCACAAGTATGACATTTAGGTAAGCACATTACTTCTGATTCATAAAGCCTTTATTTGATACAACATAAGTAAATCATCGCCAATTTTTTTACAAGAATATAGCAAGTAATAAAGCAAAGTAAAGTAAAAGTGATGGAGGTCGCTTATTCAGAGCCAATGTAACCAGAACACTGACTACTGGTCCTTAAGTAAATGGTGGCCTTGGATTGGTTTGGGCGATCTACCATTATTTGTTGCCCCTTGCTCGTAGAGAATTGGAGCGATATTCATGGACTTGTATTTATTGTTGCAAACAATTCTTCCTAATCAGTTCCTCAGTTAGTGACTTTAGATGCCTAAAATCATTAGTATTGTGCCCTAGCTGGTTATGAAATTGGCAAAACCTTCCTGATCTTATAGCAACATCGTTGACCTGCACTTGTTTTAGGATAAGATATTTCTCGGTATCCTTTGTTGTCATAAAGATATTCCCTATGGTGTCATTAAGGGGAGTGAGCTCAGAATTCTTAAAGAAAGCGGAGCTTCTTCTTAGCCCGGTCATATTTTCCTTCATTGCTCCTCTTCTGACTATCAAGGATATTTTGCACACTACCTCTCCTTTTTAGTTGTTCATTGCCTTTCAAAACACACACTGAATTCTCTTCAATACTCATATATTTTTCAGCTTTATCGAGTAGTTGTTCGAGGGTTCTTGGTTTCTTATTCTTAATCCAACGTCCTAACTTGGTCTTTTTTCATATGGCCCCTTTCAAAGCCATCAGAACTAGGCGAGGTTCATAATTTTCAACCTCGGCCACTGCTATATTAAAGCAAGTGAGAAAAGCTTTGATGGACTCTCCTGGTCTTTGTTCTAGTTCACCTAGCTCCATGACATTATGTACCTTGGTCACATGGAACCTGAATTGCTCACTGAATAGTTTAGCCAAGGTAGAGAAGTTGTCCATAGACTTCGGTAGTAGGTTTGTAAGCCATAGATAGGTCACCCCTTCTAGATAAGTTGGGAAATATAGGCATTTGATCTCGTCGGTGGCGTGCGCCCCGTTCATATGCTGATCATATTTGCACATGAACACATTGGGATCACTTGTCCCATTATAGGATTGCAGCATCATAGGTCTAGATTTTTGTGGATATATAGCCATCTTAATTCTTTCGGTGACTGGTGTCTTAGTAGGGGGAAATTCCCACTCCTTTCCATTGTCATCCTTCTACAAGCTTTCCTCCATGATTCCACGTGCCATTCCTAAAACATATTCCTGCTCTTTGCATCGATCCATGGAACGGGAGCCTTCTTCTTTGCCGGACTCTCGTCTAAGCGGGTAATCATCATTTGGAGATAGGGAATCTAGACTTCTTTTTGAGAGAAATGCCCCTTTGTGGAACCAATCACCCGTTGAGAGGTTGTGTCATCGGAATAGTTGCACATAGGTACTTTAGCTTTTTTATGGTCAAGATTAGCATGATATGCAACTTCTTGAATAGGATTTCCCTGTCTTGTGCTTGAAGTGGAGGATCTTATATCGTGCGCATGACTCGTTCGAGCGGGTGGAAAATAGGTGGCATTTAGTGTGGCTTTTGCAGTAGCGGCTTGAATAGCGAACATTGATTCAACCTTCTTTATCATTGCATTATTTTAAATAGTTATTTGACATGTTAGTCCCACCATTGCTTCTTCCAACTCTCTCTTGGTTATAAAACTACCTCGATTTCAGACGATTCTCCTGCCTCGAAATGGGTGATGGGCGACGTGACAATATTAACATTGTTGGTGAGTTCGTTGGTTTCACCAATAACTTCTTTTGACCTATCCATGATTTCAGGCAAGGTTTTTTTAAAAGAAAATTCTTGTTGGACTTCGACAGGGGAAGATGCAAACGTGGGTCCCACGGTGGGCGCCAAATGTTTTCACCAAAAAATGACTCAAACACCAATGGTACGAGAATCGTACTTCACTAATGTGGTTAGAAAATAGATGGAGCCGCAATCACAAGCAAAAAACAAGGAAAATAGAATGAAGACAAAGGTTTTAGAGTGGTTCGGCCCTAAGCTAGGCCTACGTCCACTATGAAGGTAGTTTGCATTATCATGACAATGATTACAAAGCATATAAACTCTCTTTATTCATACATTTTCTCTTTCTCTCAAAATACTCTCACTCTCATATACAAATCCCAATTAAATCCGTGGAATTCGATGAAGGAATGGTGGAATCCGTGGAGGAGAAGAGAAGGATGGGTGAGTGATGGAGAAGAAAGGCATCTTTGATATTTTCTCATTTACGGAATTCTAATGGATGCCATGGCCAAATGGATGAATAACCTTTAAGCGGAGATCATGATGATGGTTGAAATGCTTGAGAAATGACGGAGGAAAGAATTCAGCAGCACTTCGTGGTAGCCAGGATCCGATCCCCTCCATGGTTGAAGCCATGGCTTATTTGTAGGTGAGCTCTCCTAAAGAAATGAGATGAAGTTCATATATGCGGGTTATGGGTCGCTTGTTCCATTAATTATGAAAGTGCCACCGCCTAGTTGTAGCCAACTGTAGATAGTTTTATTCAACGGTCCTGCACGAGCGGCTTCATGGAAGCGAGCGATTGCATAGATTTGAGCGATTGAATGGGTGAACAGGTGAGGAGTGTACAGGCGACCTGTCAAAGCTTCATGGTTGGTATAAGAGTGACCAACCGGGTTATTACGTTAAGCCTTTTATCAATCGACAGATAGTATCTGGTTAAAGCTTCAGCATCTGATTGTAGATGATCAGGCGATCAACCAAGGCTTGTAGAGCAGATATAAGTGCGATCACTTTGGAGCTGACATCTGTCAGACCGGTAGGTTGCATATTATTGGAGCATTATTGATTGATTGAGGAATGAGCGAGCATCTGAGGTTGCAATTTATAAACGGTCATGGGATGCATGTGCGACCTCTGGTATCTCTGTGCTGAGCGAACGACTGCAGAAGGGAACGTGTGACCGGGACCAACTCTTCTCCTTGTCTTGTACGACCGATTTCTTTGGTATAAGAATGAGCGACTTCCTTAATATGTGCGATCTTCACAGGATGTACAAGCCCGACCATCCCTGGGTAGTGTCATTCCTTGAGCTAGCTTCATGCGCACAACCCCTCTGTATGATCGTACTATGCTTTATGACCGATCCTGACTGTATTGAGCGGACGACCCAACTTATTCCGACGTATGCAACCTTCCTTGCTGTGCTTAACCTTAGACTGGCGTTTGAACTTTTTTCTATGTGATCGTCCCTTACCCTTTACGAACTGTCTGGGTGTACTGGATTCGATTGGACTATGCGTGATCGACCCTAATGGCGCTTAACCCGATGTTTCTACACATATTTAATGGACATATATATGTATGGTTTTTAAGGGATAAACACGGTTAAAATGATATCAAAAATAATTATTTTGTGCACCGAAATCTAACTTATTTAGTTTCAAAACTGAACCGATCGAAAAAAATTCGATTTGGTCGGTTAATTTGGTTCCAACCGATTATGGCTTACCCCACAAACTCAAGGCAACCCTTGTTTCGAAGGGATGAAATCAACTGACTCGAAATGCCCTAGTCTCCCGGATCAAATCAATCAGGGCATCCTGATTTCCTCTATTTTACAATTAAACCCCTAAAAGAACATGGGTTTAATTGCAAAATGATAAAATCAGGCCCCCTTGATTGGTTGGGTCCAGGGGACCAGGACATTTCGGGTCCAGACGGTCTACTCCCTGTATCGAAATGGACGACCGACAATAGTCATCATGTTTTCTTCCAAGCATGCTACTCTAAGCACTTTACTAACAGAGAAGGCAGGTTTACATCTTAACATGTTTGCATATGCTGAGAAATATTTGTTGGCATGTCCCACTCAACTGTAATGGACCGCATTAAATCTTCATCTTATCCCAATCGCACTGCCTTCTTTCATAATATGTACCATCCAATCCACCTATTACGTGTGTGCCAACCATTAATGCGTGAAACAAACCAAAACATCAGGAAATGTTGTTTTATAATCATGCTAAAAATTTATTACTGTTGTTCCACTTTGTAACATCCTGTATTTTTAAGGGTATAATAAATAATTTATTTAATTATTTAAACAGTGATTTAGATATTTAAATGGTTTGAATTTAATAATATTTAATTAATAAATAGTAAAATTATATATTTATTTCCGAAATAGTCGGAAATAGTGGAATTCGCAATATTGTGTGAATTGGATTATTTATAAGATCTAATTTAGTTTAGAAGTTGAATTATAATAACGAATTTATTATTTAAACGAAGCTTGAACATATAATTATAATTTAATTTAATTGAGCTCGAAATGGCGCGGTAGTTCGTAATTTGGCGATTCGAACTTCAACTGAATATACGGAATCTGTTTTAAGTCGGATTTCTATGAAACAAGAAACGTTCGGATCTGGTGAACTATATTTTTCTAATGGAAGAGAAAATTCGAGATTTCTTTGTGTAGATTGGGAGTTATGTCCAAATCAAATTTTAAAATTGTCGCTATGGAATTCGTTTATAATTTATAACGATTTATTTATATTATAAAAGGATTTATATATATAAATTGAATATTGATTTACTTGGATTTTGAAATATCAAGTCATAAGTCCAGATGTATTTATTTTGGAGCTAAATGATATTCTATTTAAATATATATGATAATATTTATTTATATTTAATTAAATTGTTTTTAAATACATTAATATTTAAATGGTTTATTTCAGACCTTAGAAGATAGCTATTTTTGCAAATGACCTTCGTTTTCGATGAAATTAATTTTGTTAGATCCGGAATATTAAATTATTGTTAGATTTCAATTTTTGAAGTCATTATGCAGCCGTACGGTATTTTAATATGAAAAAAGTCAATATTTTGACTTTGAAAATATGTTATGTGAGCAAATGGACCCAGAATTCGACGAAACAAGTTTCGTTGGGTCCGTAATGTTGAACTATAGCTGTAAGTCCTTTTTTGTCGAATTTGGATATGTTATGTGATCATAAGAATTTTTAAATGATAAAAGGAGATCACGATTGATTTTAAATTAATATAATAATCGATTAAAAAAATATTATAATTATCCTATATATACCCTTACCTCACTTTAACCCTAAACTACTTTCTCTCTGATCAAAACAAATTTCCGCTGCTAGTACATTCCTCTCAAAACCCAGAACGTGATCAAATTAATTCATATAAAATCGAATCAATTCCTATAAATCAAATTATATATATAGTTGTGATCAGTATGAGTTGCTCTTCAAATTTATATACGTATTACTGGAGTCGGTGGACGTTTTGGTCGTTGTGTTTATCACAGTGTGTGTCATTGGTGGTGAAGCTTGAGGAAAATTGGAGATTTGTTAATCGATTTATGTGTTAGTTGTTATATTCTTGTTTGTAAGGGTAGGAAGCAGCGTTCGACAAATTTTGACGGAGAACCGTGAATATTTTGATCGAACATTTTACTGTACGTGCGTGATAGAGCAAGAAGTCGCATTCTCCATTTGGTGTGCGGTATGATCAAAATTGATATTGAAGTGTAGAGATTCTGGAGAGAAGATTTATGGGAATTATTTTGTGATTTTTAGTTGAGTAAAATTGGAGGAAAATGGGAGTTAAAATGCAGTTATGGAAAAAGAATGAGGAGCGGACGTATTGAAGGAAATCGGGGAAGAAGAATGTGCGGTTCTGTGCTTCAACGTGGAGAGGATGGGCCATTGAACGTTGGTGAGGCCCAAGTATTGAAATGAAGCTTTATTTTAAACAAATGCATATATACACAACTTGTAATATTCATATCTTATGCGTACACTATCAGAAATTAATGAAACAAGATCCGTTGGGATCGTATGGATGAGAGCTACACAATGGAACAGATTTGGAGTGAATTGGACCTCGTTACAATTCATAGTGAAATAAATTGCCTGATCTGAATCGACAATCGCTTATCGTTATTTAACGATAACCGACCAATGTGAGTAAAACTCACTAACTCTGCACAATTTATATTTTTTAACGTATTTTTAGAATTGATAAATGATAGTTGATTGTTTGGATGAACTGTTAACTGATTGGTTAAAATTATAGATCTAGTAATATATATATATATATATATATATATATATATATATATCGTTAATCAAATATTGATTCTGTTTATCAGAATATTTCATATTGAAATGACATGGATGTTATTTATACTGTTTAACGTCTGTGGATGCAGGGAAACAGGTTGGAGGATCCAACTGGATTCCTTAATACTTATAATAATGTTTTTTCCATATATTGTGATATATGATGTGATATATAATATGTGATTGATTATGATGACACTAGTCTTGTTATTTGGTATTTTAAATACCATAAGAAATACTGGAATGTAAAAAGGGAATTTTCAAAGTGTATACTGAAAATAAAATATTTATATAAATAAATAGAATTATAAAAGGAATTATTTGGGAAATAAATAGAATTATAAAAGGAATTATTTGGGAAATAAATAGAATTATAAAAGGAAATTGGCGAGATATAAAAGGACTACGAGAAGATGGATTAAAGTAGATTTTAAATAGAATTTGTTGTAACAAATATATTGAGATGATTAATTTATAAATGAATGTTTTATAAATTAAATAAAATATTTATCATTTGATAAATGGAATATATAAGTCTAAAATTTTATAGAGTAGTAAAATAGGTTGCAACACCGATATTTGAAATCGAATGTGAACGTAGCAGTTATAAAGGGAGTTATAAATAAGATTTTTATGAATAGTCTATAAATAGAAGTATAAATAGAATTGGGAATTGGGATATTGTTCTAAATGCAAAATCAAACTGTTTGATTTGATAAAAGAAATATTTTTCACATTTGATGTGAATAAGGGATTTAAGTAAATATTTTGCGAAATGAAAATATTATAAAGGAAAATGGGTTTTGAAATAGGAATTTTAATTTGGAGTTAATGAAATCAGAAACTGACTGGAGTTTTGTTATGTTGAACAGTTGTCTGGGTATTGATCTAATGTTGGTTTCGTCCTTCGGGGTTAATACATGGGGAGTTGTTCTCTTACTCATTTACAGTTAGAGACTGATAGATGTGGGAGAGTAATGATGCGTGAACAAGAAATGGAAACGTTTTCCAATGGTAATAACGTATCTTTTCTAAAATTTTAAAATAAGAAATGTAGATTGATGATTGATTGATGAAATGAATAAAGTAATAACGTTTTCCAATGGAAACGGGAAAAGATGAAATGAATAAAGTAATAATAAATTAATTTAAAGGGAAAAATGTTGATTGATTGATAAAATTTCCATTTGGAAATAAGATCGTTGTGTGTATGGATGTTTTCCTTTGATAGTTAAATAATTGATTATCAAAGTTTTGACCATTTTTCTGTCGTCAATACGGGGAAACCGGGATCTGATTTATTATTTGAAAACCACTCCGTATGGGCATTAACATTGTGAATCAAATATGATGGATATAATTGAAGATGGAGTTTATGCAAGGGATGTCCTGGCAAAATCCTAGGTAGAAATTGACTAAGATGAGTTTACAAAATAGTGCCTTCGGTTTGTCCAGTCCCAGGACAACTTGTATAGAAGAATGTATGACAGAGTATATTTAATAGATCGCGTAAGTTGATCTCTTCAAACGTATTTACGTTTGGTGGCCGAGGAATTCGTTTCTCTTAGCTGTATACCCGTGGTATTTTTGGGGAAATTAATTTGTGATTTGGTGGGTATGACGATGTGACATTCAAAGTAAATAAAGGACTGATCTTTACGCTATGGCCTCTAGCATCACAACCAGGAAATGGTATAAAATTGGGTAGGTCGCATGGCTAAGTGGGTAGCTCCCAATTAGGGTGTATTACCACCTAATCTAGAGAAATTTCATTTGCTTCTTTAACCTATTTCGATGCTGTCCCTTTCGGGAATTAGTTGCTGATCCCAACCGTTGGTGATAATACATTCGGTACACTCAATTGAAATGAGTGACCGGTCATGTTTAGCCTGGGTTGCAAGATGTTCTTGTTGAACCCGGTGTATTTCTCTCTAGAGATACACTGTCGGAATGTGGTCCCATACCTTACAAGTTAGAATCCATTTCCCAATAAGCACTCGTGGGTTTTAATTATATATTATGTATATGGAACGTGAGATGAAAGCGTTCTGCTAGATGATTATTTAGTTGTGACTATTATAATATAAAAGAGTTTTGATATAAAGATTATCATTTCTTTCAATAGGATTTTGAGCGTTAAATCAAGTGTTTTGGATTCTCATAAGGGAAAAACCTATTCCGTGTTATATGGCGTGGTCTTATGAGATATCGTTTATTTTCTCAAACTATTTTAAATTGTTTACTCACACCAGGCCCATGACTGATCTAGAGTTTATTTTGTTTTGTTTTACCCTAAACTCTTGGGTGCCCAAATTCGTAGTGCAGTCAAGTAGTGGGGATTTTACAGATATACTTGGAAGTGCTTGGAGCAGAAGACTTCAACATTATATAACTATTGTTTATTTCGCTGTGTTGTAAGTGTTGTACTCTGATAATGGTATGTATACACAAATGACAAATTTGTATTTCAAAAGATATGTCGTGTACTATATTTTACTTGTTCCGCTATGAGGTTCATATTACTCTGATTCTATTGTTGTTCCTCTCCATCTTCTTTTTTAATTTTCTATCTTATATATTCTCTCCCTCTAACTTCTTTCTATTAATGATCTGGAATGTTCGATGCTCGAATAGTCGACATCAGTATTTGTGTCGATTTTCAGAGTTGGAAATTCTCGTTCGTTACCGTCAAATCAGAGCTGAAGGTTAAGTGATTACCTTGGCTCTGTGGCGTAACTCGATAGAGATAGGCTTAATAATACCCTAGATTGAGTTTGAGCATATATATACATGAGCGCGTATTTGTTATTTGATATGAAAATGGTTTTATATTGTGGAGATTTATTGGTTGAGTGACTTATGAGTTCTGGTCGATCTGTTTGATCCACTGCATCGGTAGGAGTTTCTAAACACTTGAATACGATGAACCAATACAGTATGTTTTGAAAAGAGGGTTAACGAAATAATTTTACCCAAATTATATTTTTGATATAAAGGATTTATAATGGAATTATTATAATATATTGGTTGTTGTTATAGTCGAGTGAGATTATAAAAAGTGAAAAGGTTAGATATGACCAATTGGAATTCATATTAATGTAAGATATATATCGTAAGATGAGTTAAACTTGAATTTAAATCAGAATTGAAAATTTAAAACCCTTCAAACCTGGAAAGGGTATTAGCAAATGGATTTGGATTAAAAATATGAGAATTTTAAAATCCTAGGAGATTTTTAAATTGTTTTACAAGCGTTATGAATGATATTTTGAAATAAATTTCAAAATGGAAATGTTTAAATATGAGTTTTGAAAAGTGATATAGTATTGAACTCACTTCGACCGCAAGGAAATAACTCTGATGATGTTAGCCACATCATCAGTGCTCATTTTCAAGTTCTAAGTGACGAATTGCTACCAAAGATATTGTTTTGGAATTGTTTTGAGGAAACAAGTTGTTTTGAATCCTAAAAAGGAAAGTTTGATTTTTGATATGGTAAACTGTTTAAAACTCCCAGGAAGAGATTGTTTGAATTAAAACCCAACTGAACAGAAATTCATGAATTAAGCAAATTGAAGTTGAATTAAAGCCAATTAAGTGGCAATTGAATTGAAAGAGAATGATATCGAGTAAAATTTGACTTTGGAATATGATTGGACCCTTGTGAACTGAAATGGGTTGATTTTTGAAATAAAAATCAGAATTTGTGATTTTGTGATAAAGATAAATGATTAGAGAAATTAATTAGTTAATGAAATTGGTGGATAAAGCTTAACTTGGTTAAGTATATTGAATTGACAAGTTAATAGTTGAGGATCGAATTCGACTTTGATATAAGCGAATGATTGGGTTTGAGGATAAAAATTGATTGGAGTTTGATTGAGATGACATTGATATATGCTGAATTGATAGTAGATGGAAAGGATATAATGATATTCCCGACAAAAAGGTACAAGTTTATTTTTTTATGAGTATGAGATTTATGAGCCTATTTGGTAAGCCGCTTGGCTATTTGATTTTCTTTTGGATTGGATAAGGTCTAGAGAGACGAGTTGGAGTTTGAGCTATCGAGCCGTACAAAGGAGGTACTGGCGAATTTTTTCAGAAATTTAGGGTGTTAGAGAATTTTCATGATTTTTGAAAATTTTCGTTAATAAAAATGAATTAATATTTTAATTGAAATTAAATGGTTCGGTTGAAACTGAAGTTAAAGAAGTAAACAAATAATTTTTAACCCAGTCAATAGGGTTTGTTTTCTACCTTAGCAATTTTGAGGACGAAATTATTCTAAGGAGAGAAGAATGTAACATCCGTATTTTTAATGGTAAAATAATTAATTTATTAAATTATTTAAATAGTGATTTAGATATTTAAATGGTTTGAATTCAATAATATTGAATATTTAATTAATAAATAATAAAATAATATATTTATTTCTGAAATAGTCGAAAATAGTGGAATTTGCAATATTGTGTGAATTGGATTATTTATAAGATTTAATTCAATTTAGAATTTGAATTATAATAACAAATTTATTTTTTAAACGAAGTTTGAACATATAATCTTTATTAATAATTCTCTTAGAAGCACAAAGTTTTGGCCTGACCATGAACTTCCCAAAATGCCCTTTTGTATGAGTTTTTAAATATACAAAATAATTATTTAACCTAAAATCCCCAATAAATTAGACATTAAATGTCACTTAAATAGGGATATAATAAACCTTTTCAACAATTCAAATTGCCTCTTTAATATCGCTAAAAAACAGGACCCTAAATAGGCTTTCATTGCAAATTTTAATCGCTTCTCATTTTGGTTGCTATTAATTTTAGTTTATGCATTTCATTGGTTCTAATGATACGAATTTCCATGCATAATTTACTGCATCAATTCAGGTTTTTATTAGGTAATTAAAATTTTACATTCCAAAAAAGTTTGCTTAAAATCTTTATTATATGTATGCACGATACTATTATATGTATAGACATATTTGTGTTAGAAATTTGAACTAAGATCATTTATATTTGTCATATAGACCTACTAATTCAATTTATTTTCCATATATATAGAAATTAATATTGACGTGGATATATGGCAATTTCTTATATGGTTAGAATACTTACGGCATAGCGATAGACTAGGCATCACAACCCAATTTATTTAAAACATTGTAAGATTACGTATACACGTCAGCGTAGAATCATTCATTCCGTATTATCCATGAACATTGGGTTCTAGAGAATACTGTTGGGCCATTTAAATATCCACCCATTCACATTTATATATCCCATTCTCATCGTTCTTCTATTCACCTCAATTTTGTTCTTGATATCTCCATTGCTGCCCCTTTCAAAGCTTTAACTTAGCTCTCTCCTGTAGGTATGTAAAATTTTATCTGTAGCTCTCCATTACCAGGTTTTGTGGTATCTTTTATCTTTTATTTACCTTTTCTATATAGTACCTGTATGATATGGTTTTATTATTTGTAAGTACCTGCAGAATAAGGACGGACCCGCCATCGCCATGAATACTGGTTCCACTACAAAATCAGATGTCGGTCTTAATACAAAGCGTCAGTGAATCTATTCAATTGACTAATGGAAATATAATTCGTTTTGCTGAAATTGTCTAAGATGTTCGATAATCTTCAGTTGGGTAATGATTTTGTTTGTTTCTACCGTGTTTTAGATAGAAATATAACAGCAAGAATGATTATGTTGAGTTAGAAGAATAGAAATTCAGAATTGAAATCCAGACGAGGTTTGAGCGATAAATAGATAGCGGTTGTGCTTTCAGTTACTTGCAGTTTTCAAATCATGCTTTTTTTATTTTATTATTCAAATTTCTATAATTTACAACTTTTGAGTTTCTATGCACAATATGCTTTTTGTTTATATGTTTGAACGCACAAATAGTAGAAGCAAGGCTTGATACTCTTTTGTGAAATAGAAACATGAATGATAACAAAGAAGGTGTCTATAGGCAAGATGCATACGGTGTGTGCAGGCAGGTTGCATTCGCTTAATTAAATTATTTTTAAAACAACCCAAAACGGAACTATTATTCTCCGTAGATCTACGCTGGCTAATTAAGTTATTTTTAAAACAATCCAGATGCAATTATTATCTCTCCGCAAATCTATGCTGAAATGAACAATTCAGCCTAATTATATATTAGGCTTGCGTTTGTAATTTAGAACAGGTCAAATGCCTCAAATATCTTTCCAGGTAATATCTACCATTTTGATGCATGATCCTTGCATGCTGACGTGTTATTATGCAGATAGTTTGGATTTTGATTTGTTAAAGGTTAATTTTCCATTGAACATTTTGTCGTATTTATACATGTGAGTGATGAGACCTCCTTTATTTCATATATGTACAGCAGTTGGCATTAAAACCATCATAGCAAATACAAATCGTTTCATATAGCCTATTATTAAAACAAAAGTTTCAACGTGGTTTTGTAGCTTTAGTGCTATTTGTAATCTATAGACTTAATATGCGTATTATGACATGTATGTAGGCACTTGGCATTAACTCATAACTTGATATCCTTAGAATAAAATATGCACTAAGAGTTGTTTTATCCTCCTATTTTTGCATGTGGACAATATGGGACACTGCAGCTTTGACTTCATGAACAATATGAGATACTACAACTTTGGACTGCATGCCTTCATGTTACAAATAACGCATTTTATTATTATATAATAATATATTTTTTATTTTAATTCGTGTTTTTTAGGCGATTTTTTTTGCAGCTGTGGTGTTCATATCAGTTCAAAATTTCATGTAAATTTATACCGATTTCTCTATATTTTCATACTTACATGTACATTACATTTTGCTGCTACTTTTTGGTTCGACCGTGAAGTATCCAAATTTCCCTTCAAATAATTAATTTACATATTCAAATAATTAATTGTCCAAAATTTTAGGTATTGTCCAAAGAATATGCATGTGAGGAAAAACGGATAAGCATATCTAAATATAATTAGAAATAAATAATATATATATAGAGAGAGAGAGAGAGAAAATGGGGAGAGAAAGACAAGGGGAAATAGCATGAAAAAAGCGAAAATAAATCAATGTAGACAAAAATGGTAAATCTGGACTATAAATTCACACGTTTAAATATCGCCTTTTTTAGCGCATAATCCCAAAATCAAATAATTAATTTATTAAAACTTTCCTTTTACTTTAACATAAACTTATATGTAGTATATTAATAAATCATTGATTATAATTAACGTACAATTCTTTTTAAACTGAAAGATTCCAATCAAGTTATCAAAATTAATATCAAATTTAAAATAGACCTAAATAATGCATCTTTTTTATCATAAAAGAATTTAATGGGTTCAACATTAAATCAAATGAGGCAACAAATGCAAAATTTTAGGCAACTGACCAAAGGATATGCATGTAAGGAAAAAGGAATAAGCATATGTAAATATAAATAGAAATAAATAACATATAAAGAGAGAGAATTTGGGGGGGGGGGGGAGGGGAGGAGAGGGAAATAGTATGAAAAATGCATAAATAAATCAATGCTGAAAAAATAAGGGGGAAACAACAAAATGAGGTGATCCACAATAAATTAAAATAAACATAATATGACCATTATTATATAACATAAAGATAAATCTGGACTATACATTCACATGTTTAAAAATCACTTTTTTGAGCACATAATCCCAAAATCAATCAATTAATTTGTGAATATAAATTTGTAGCTTAATATTTGTACTAATAAGGATACAAATAGTTCTGTAGCTTAAGTTTTGTAGCCCTAACATTTAACCGGTTATGAAAGGTTTGTTAGATACCCATTCTATATATCTGAAGAACAACAGTTCACGCGCGAAGCGAATGTCAACACCACACGCGAAGCGCGTGCCATGATCACGCGCGTAGCGCGTGCCGTGACGCTCGTTATAATATAATTTAATCGAGCTCGAAATGGCGTGGTAGTTCATAATTTGGCGATTCGAACTTTAGTTGAATATACAGAATCTGTTTTAAGTTGGATTTCTGTGAAACAAAAAACGTTCAGATCTCGTGAACTATATTACTCTAATGGAAAAGAAAATTCGAGATTTCATCATGTAGATCGGGAGTTATGTCCAAATCAAATTTTAAAATAGTCGCTATGGAATTCGTTTGTAATTTATAATGATTTATTTATATTATAGAAGGATTTTTATATATAAATTGAATATTGATTTACTTGGATTTTGAAATATCGAGTCATAAATCCAGATGTATTTATTTTGGAGCTAAATGATATATTTTGTAAATATATACGATAATATTTTTTTATTTATATTTAATTAAATTGTTTTTAAATACATTAATATTTATATGGTTTATTTTAGACCGTAGAAAATAGCTATTTTTGCAAATGACCACCGTTTTCGACGAAATTAATTTTGTTAGATCCAGAATATTAAATTATCGTTAGATTTCAATTTTTGTAATTTTTGGAGTCAGTATGTGGCCGTATGGGATTTTAAAATGAAAAACAGTCAATAATTTGACTTTAAAAATACGTTGTGTAAGCAAATGGACCCGGAATTCAACGAAACAAGTTTCGTTGGGCCGTAATGTTGAACTGTAGATGTATGTCCATTTTCGTCGAATTTGGATATGTTATGTGATCATAGGAATTTGTAAAAGATAAAAGGGGATAATGATTGATTTTAAATTAATAAAATATTCGAGTATAAAAATATTATAACTATCCTATATATACCCTTACCTCACTCTAACCCTAAACTACTTTCTCTCTGGTCAAAACAAATTTCCGCCGCTAGTTCGTTCCTCTAAAAACCCATAACGTGATCAAATTAGTTCCTATAAAATCAAATCAATTCCTATAAATGAAATTATATATATAGTTTGTTGTATATAACGGTGCTGTATACACAATTATATGATTTTTGTTTGATGATAACAACCAAATAAATGTTATTTTAAATGTGTTTGTTATTGTACTGATATTCTACATCACTGATAGAAATATAATATTTATATTTATATAAAATACTACTGGACAAGAATTAAATATTCAAACAGTATGTTATTGAACAGGATATTTTATTTCAATATTTAAACAATACAGACTTACAACTCCACTATTTGTATACACATCACTGATATACATTTCAATACATTTAGTTTCAGTACACAGTTCCCCTCTACAACACTCACACTCAGTTATACGGACATTCACTCATGTACACATTTTCATATTGTTCTTGTCTTTAATCTACTGTCTTCACAGCATCTTCACTATCAGTCCAGTCATCTTCTGCTTACCTATCACATGAAACACACACAGTACACTGCAATAGAAATGAAACTGAATACATGCGAATATAAATTTTATTTTTTAAATTTTATTTTCCTCAGATTTTTGGTGTATTTCTCGTCATTTTTCCTGACTTAATCTGATTTATTTTTTCCATCCATCTGGTCTGGACTGTCTGTAGTAGCAAATCAGCCTCAACACACTACACTAGTCTGCTGATCAGAACCAATGTCATAACTAGCTGATTCTGAACAGCCTCAACATAGTGCAGCGGTCTGTTGATATATAATATAAATTTCACGTACATGGCACATGTATACACATACATATGTATGTATATACACATATATATGTACATGCGCAAAAGTGAGAACATATGCAAAGAAGAATGGACGAGCAGCATAATCATGGTCATGCATAAGGATGGACATCACAATAAACATGGAAGCAACAGTATAGGCAATTCAGATTCATTGGAAGCTAGTCACAAGTGAAGCAGTGTGGTAAAACAGCATGGACCATTGGTCAATCCAAGCATAGAACTGAGCAAAAAGATGTTGACACATGTAACATCAAGATACATGAAGCAAGTGGCAACATGTAGAGACACAAATACTTGGTGCAGCAGAACAGTGTTGTATAATAGGTGCAACCCAATATTCAAAATGATCAAACAGACAGTTCAACATGGTGTATGGTCAACATATAGTATAACAAAGCAAGTGGACCTAGTAAGTTACAACTCATGTGGAACCAAGTGTGCATATGTGCACATTTTAACCACAAACAGTGCACAACATATCAGAAACAAGGTTATGACAGTGGAAATGCAAAGATACATGTTGAAGCTCAAGTCAGAATGGACTTATAAACAAAGGCGGGAGCAATGATAAATGTTTCAGCAAAACTCACATGAATGGCCAAGGCAAATAAATGCACAAGTACATGTGTATGCAACAGGATGTTTCAGCTCAAGTTCACAACAGTGGTGGTAAGCACATGATCAAGGTTGCATACACAATGGTGGTTTAACTCAAGTTCAAATGATCTGTGAAACTGGATGAATAAACATGGTGTAGATGTTCTAAAAGGAAAATAATAAAATTGTCATTCAAGAAATCATGCAAAATTTCAGGGTGTCAAGAAAACCAAAGCTATCATTTATGGCATGAATCTTCAATCATGTTTTCAGAATATTAACAGCACGAAGGTTTAAAGCTTTTCACATTTGCCACATAGACATTTTTAGACATAAATCATCTTTAAAAATCACTGTATATATTTGGCAAGAAAACCCACATATACAATCAGTTTCTGATTCCAGAAATCACAGTGTATTTTGGGAAAGTGTTAAATTCATTTTTGTAAATCTATTTTCTGCAAATCAATCTATGGTGAAGCACAAACTTGGTAAGTGTTTCAAGGTGTATTTCGACTAATTCAAGGCAACAGAAGGAAATAAATGTTTTGATGAATTACAGCAAAAATTCAAAACCATTTCAATCCAGAAAATCATATTAATTATTTCCTGTTTTTTGAATCAACCAGGAAATTAATTCAAGCTAATAAACCTTTTAAAAAGGGGCAATTTCTTTCATAAATTTCAGCCAAGAACAAGTCGATGTTCATTCATTCAAAGTCAAGATTTTTAAAGCCAATCAAAAAGGGAAACCAAGCAAATCAGTATCGAATCATTCTTTTGAAATCAGAGGAATTTGGGGTTTGTATTACCCTATATATACACCCATACATCATTGGTGTTGGCTAGCTTTTTGACCAAGCCACCAAGGTTCACACACAAGAAGAAAGTATGGAACTACATTCCTCAAAGATCGGATCGCACAAGCGGATCGCGCCTTTCGGATCGCCAGAGCAGAGCACGACCTGATCCGTCCAAGTGAGTACGACTCGATCCGCCCAGGGAAGCACGACCCGATCCGCACCTATGTCACCACCTCACTCCGATCCGATCCCTTGCTACGTGGCGAAACTTCTGACTTCTTCAAACCACGAGCGGGTCTTCAGCGATCCGAAATGCACGGATCTCGCGACACCTGTCCACAACTGTCATATTGACCAATTCCTCCTCAACGCTCGATCCGATCCGATTTTCTCGGGATCTGCACCACGTGTGACCGCGAACCGCCTGACAGAATCAGCTATAAATAGCCCAGAGACTGGCATTTTTCGGGATCTTTTGGTAGTATTGAGCACTGATTCCACCATTGCTGTCATACCACTATTTCTCATCAGTTTTACTTCGATATTACTGAGAGAAATCATAATTGTAAGAGTGAGTTTGAGAGAAATCATTGATTGTACTAGTATTCAAAGTATAATCAATAACATATAAAGTGGACGTAGGCTCGTTAACGCCGAACCACTATAAATTCTGTGTGTTCTCTTCTTTTTCTTCATTCTCCATTTATAATTCTTTACGAATCAGAACAATTTGGGTGTTAGGTCCAAATTTTGATCTAACATTTTGGTGCTTTCGCTGAGAACTGAATTCTCAGCCTACCGGATTGCTATTCTACTATTTCGATTTGAAAGTCCGAAGAAAACAGTCCCAAAACTTCACTGTTCAGATTTCTGAAGATTCCAGCGACATCTGATATCATGGCTGGAAAGAAGTCTAAGGAAGTGCGAGCTTCGCAAGCGAATGAAGTCGCGAATGAAGTGGTTGGCGAAAGTGCACACGAGCAGGTCGTCGAGGGGACCGCGAGGACAGGGGGCGACCCGAACCAATCAGGGTGCCACGATCCGACTTGAGGGAGGCGCTGCGAAGCGAGAAGTTGGAGGGGTTGTTACTCGATCCCGTGATAACGCCCCGAATCCTCCGCATACCGTGACCACGAACCAACCCCAGGGGGGCGTACCGAATCACAGGCACCGATCCACCACGATCCGAAGTGATGACCAGATTGCGACTCGGCCTGGAAAGGAGCCTATGGCTCGCTCCTACCGTCCTGGCCCCTCCGCTCGACCTGGCTCAAGCTCTTTGCGCATAAGAGAAAATGATGATGATCAATATGACCCTTCTGCTCCCGTTATTGAGGGAGATCTTTCTTGCTTTTCTGAAATGTAGGAGAGGCTGTTTGATGAATTGGTTGCTCAAAGGCAGGAGAGCTCCGTTCTGCGACAGAACTTGACTGCTATGGATAGAAGGCTCAATGATCTCGTAAGGCAAAGGACGCCCCCAGTTTGTCCGCTCACCCCAGATTACTCTTCTTCGTCAGAGGAATCGCCAAGACCTCTGCGGAGACCATATGAAAGGCCTGAAAACATAGAGCAGCTTCGATTTGGAACCCTTCCATCACGGGAAGAAGAGGCACAGGGTGCAGGGCCCTCAAACCGTAATGTGAATGATCGTGCCGCAACTCCCAGAGCTCGAGGTGTGGACAGCCCTGTCCAGAATAGACTACCTCAGCCCCTTCACCGTACAAATGCTCATGGTAACAGGGGGCAGCGAAGCCCAATCCGAGCCCCGGATTTCGTGGCCGCTCCTGGAAGGGAGATTAGAGAATCCCACCGAGCAAGAAGCGCTGACCCCGAGCCTCCGCTGACTAGTGAAAATGTTGCAGCTATGATCCATCAAATTCTGGCAGATAGCCATGGACAACGGCCCCCTTTCACTAATGACATTTTAGATGCGACGTTCCCGAGGCGCTTCAACATGCCGCAGATGAACCGTTACGCGGGTAGATCTGATCCCGTCCAATATCTGATGGGATATTCTTGGTCAATGACCGTTGTCGCAGCTTCTGACGCTGTCAAGTGCAAAGCATTTCCCATATTCCTGGAGGATGTAGCATTATTATGGTTTACTCGCTTACCAGCAAGATCAATTTCCAGCTTCAGGGAGTTGAGTGAAAGGTTCGTGGAACAGTTCCGCATCTATGCACAAAAGACGAAGAGTGTGATTGACTTGTTCCTTGTCAAGCAACGACCAGGCGAGAGTCTGAGGGTGTATCTAGACCGTTTCAACCTAGCCGCTACTGAAGTCAAAGATCTTCATGAGCCAACTGTTGTGGCAGCCCTAATTGATGGGGTAGATAAAGACACCGAATTTGGGAGATACCTGGCCGGCAAGCCACCTCATACTAGAGAATTATTCTACGAAAAAGCTAACGTGCACTTACGCCGGGAGGAAGTATATGCAAACCGAAAGGCAAAAACGGCCGATAAAGAGGAAATCCAGAGCAATGTCGCCATTAAGCAGACAGGAGACAGCTCGGGGAAGGTCGAGGTTAATGTCGGAAACCGGAACCAGGGTGGTCGTCAGTCAGGAAACAATGGTAATAATAGTAATGGCAACAACCGGAAGAGGAATCGAGGGAACGACTCCCAGAGAAGGACTCGTCCCAGGTCTTTTGAGAGTTATACGCCAATAAACGATACTTTGGAGAATATCTTCATGGATTCGTACAACGTCCTCCAAAATAAAAGGCCTCCTCCCAAAGAGTCGACGGAGAAAGAACGTGAAACGGGGAAGTTTTGTCTCTTCCATCAGATTCATGGCCATTCGACAAATGAATGCCATCACCTAAGAGATGTGGTCGAGAGGCTTCTCCGAGAAGGAAAATTGGATGAATACAGAGTGACACCCAAAGACAGGGGGCAAGCCGTACAGGCCCCAAATCAGAACCAGAATCAACATGCTGTCATGCCAACTGCCCAGCAAAAGGGAAAGGACCTTGTTATCAATATCATAATCGGAGGGCTTTATCTCGCCGGGCACGGTTCCAAGGCATTGGATCAGTATGTTAATGCAGCCAAGCAGCACCTCGGGGTAGGGGAGTGTAGCAACCCTGAGGACAATGTCCCGGTAAAGCAACAAAAGATGATGTCCGACGACGTCATTTTCCGCGAACGAGAAAGCATTGGAGTCCATGCTCCGACCGAAGATCCATTTGTAATCACATTACCTATTGGCCCGGCCACTGTTCATAAAGTCTTGGTGGATAACGGGAGGTCCGTCAACATTCTTTTCAAAAAGACATTCGACCAGATGAATCTCGAGATAAAAGACTTGAAACCCTGTGAGGGATGGATCCGTGGATTTAACGGAGCATCCACCTCTCCAATGGGTTATGTAGAGCTACCAGTTACACTTGGGGAAGGAGAACGCCAGAGAGTGAGAATTTTTCCCTTCGTGGTTTTGGGTATTGAATCACCCTATAATGCCTTCTTGGGCCGACCGGCCCTCGCAAAGTTTAGAGCCTGTATAGCCCCCTGGTGCTTGTTATTGAAGTTTCCTACAGAAGCTGGTGTTGGTATTGTCAGAGGAGATCAGGTTGCCGCACGAGCATGTTATATTGCAGAGCTAAAGCTACTCCGCAACGGAGGAGACATAGAAACCAAGGGCACTTCTCCCCCCACAAGGGCGGAGACCTCATAGCAATTAAAGAGGATAACCGTAGGAGAGTCGCCCAGAGAGTTGCCCGAGGATATAGATCCCAGAGAGGACAAAGAACCTGGGGGCAGAATGGCGACTCCCAACGAGACAACTGTGGATGTACCGATCGATGATAGTGACCCAGAGAAGGTCCTTAAGATTGGATCCCAGTTAAATCCAAATTTAGCTAAAGAACTGACGGATTTCTTGAAAGATAATTTGGATGTATTTGTTTGGACCCACGCAGACATGTGCGGGATATCTTCATCAATCATGAGCCATTCATTAAGCATTAACCCTAAGCATCCTCCGATAAAACAAAAAAGGCGAATGCTGGGCCCAGAGAGGTTCGTTGTCTTGAAAGAAGAAGTTGGAAAGCTAAAGAGTAATGGATTTATCAGAGACTCAATCTACCCAGACTGGATTTCAAATCCAGTTCTGGTAAAGAAGGCCAACGGGAAGTGGCGAACATGTATCGATTTCTCGGATTTGAATAAAGCCTGCCCGAAAGACAGTTTTCCGTTACCCAGGATCGATCAGTTGGTGGACTCAACGGCGGGTCATGAACTTCTCTCCTTTATGGATGCTTATTCAGGATATAAACAGATTCCAATGCATGTTCCATATCAAGAACACACTACCTTCATTATGGATCTGGGATTATACTGCTACGTGGTAATGCCCTTTGGCTTGAAGAACGCAGGCGCTACATATCAACGGTTAGTGAACAGAATGTTCTATAACCAGATTGGGAAAACAATGGAAGGATACGTCGACGACATGTTGGTTAAGTCCAGGCAATCCTCCAATCACACTACGGACTTGGCAGAGATGTTTGGCATTCTTCGAAAGTACGGGATGAAACTCAACCCAACAAAATGTTCATTCGGGGTCGCCTCAGGAAAATTCATGGGATTCATCGTCAGTTCTCGTGGGATTGAGATTAATCCAGACCAGATCGCAGCAATCAGAGACATTCAGGAGCCTAGGCAGATTAAAGATGTGCACAGCCTTGCAGGGAAAGTAGCCGCACTAAGCAGATTCATCTCCAGGGCTACGGACAAATGCATCCCATTCTTCGAATTGATAAAGCGAGGAAAACGCCACTTCAAATGGACGCCTAACTGCATAGAAGCGTTTCAGAACTTGCTGAGTCACCTGGAGAAACCTCCGATATTATCTAAGCCGGTGGATCACGAGGACTTATTCGTGTACTTGGCAGTGTCATCCCACGCGATCAGCTCAGCATTGGTGAGAGAAGAAGATAAAGTTCAAAGACCAGTGTATTACGTGAGCAAAAAATTGGCGGCAGCAGAGCGTAATTATCCAAGGATAGAAAAGTTGGCATACAGTTTGCTGATTGCCTCTAGAAAGCTTCGACATTATTTTCAGGCTCATCCCATTACTGTGTACACTGATCATCCACTCAAGCAAGTTCTACAGAGACCAGAAGCGTCTGGAAGACTAATCAAATGGAACATTGAGTTGAGTCAATTTGATATGAACTTTCAGCCCCGGCGGTCAATACGGGGGCAAGTGATAGCCGATTTCATAGCAGAGTTTACCGTCCCAGAGGTAGATATAGCGAACGAAGAAGCTGACCCCTCAAAGTTACTTCTCGATCCCAGTGCCTGGAGATTGTATACTGACAGCGCTAGGAATGACAAGAGATCCGGCACTGGAGTAGTGCTTGAAACTCCTGAAAAACGGCTGATATCCTATGCTATCCGGATGGAGTTTCACGTCACTAACAACGACTCCGAATATGAAGCCCTGATAGCTGGGCTAAGGATCGCAAAGGAGTTGGAAATCACAAAGCTGGACATATTTTGCGACTCCAAGTTAGATGTGAAACAGGTCACTGGAAAATTCCAAGCCAAAAGCCCAAGATTGATTTTATACTTGGAGAAAGTGAAGGAGCTGCTGAATGGCTTCGATCACTACAGCATATCTCATATTCCGCGGTCAGAAAATCAACAGGCGGATAAGTTGGAAAAGATGGCTAGTTCCGACGATCCTGAAGAGACTGGGCTAGCCCCGGTTGAAGTACTTCGGTCTCCTAGTATAGATCAGATGGAAATTGATCCGGTACTAGAGACGGAACCAGAAAGGGAGTCATGGATGACCCCTCTAAAGAATTTCTTGATAAATGGAACGCTTCCGACCAAGAAAAGTGAGAGGTGTAAAGTAATTCGTAAAGCTTCCCGATACGTTCTGCAAGGCGGAGTTCTTTACAGACAGGGATTTTCGATGCCCCTTCTCCGGTGTATAGCTCATGACGACATCAAGCGTGTGCTGCAGGAGGTACATGAAGGTGAATGCGGCGATCCCACTGGAGGGCAAACATTGGCGAAAAAGGTGTTGCGGCATGGTTATTTCTGGCCTACCATAAACAAAGATGCGGCGAAGTACGCACAGCAGTGTGATGCATGCCAAAGATTTTCAAAAATAACTAGGGCACCTGCTTGTCAGTTAAAAACGATGACAATCCCATGGCCTTTCGCTATGTGGGGAATTGATATCATCGGAAGTCTCCCCATAGCTAAGGGCGGAGCGAAGTTCGCTATTGTAGCTGTAGACTATTTCACTAAGTGGGTCGAGGCTGAGCCATTGACTACAATCACAACCAAACGAGTGATCAACTTCGTCGTTAGGAACATCATCTGTCGATTTGGGATTCCAAAGATTGTTTTAACTGACAACGGAACTCAGTTCGATAACACTGAATTCAGAGACTTCTGCCAGAAATACCACATTGAGAAACGGTACACCTCTATGGCGCATCCGCAGTCGAACGGACAGGTCGAAGCGGCGAATAAAGTGATTAAGTCCAATCTGGAAAGAAGACTGAAACGGGCCAGATCCATGTGGGTTGATGAATTACCCTTAGCACTATGGGCCTACAGGACAACGTATAAATCGGCAACAGGACATACCCCCTTCTCCCTTGCTTTTGGAGCAGAGGCAGTCATCCCGGTTGAAATAAAAGTACCTTCTCACCGAGTGACTTATTACGATCCGATGACTAATAATGAATTGCTTCTTGAATCCCTGGATATGATCGAAGAAAAGAGGGACGAAGCAGACCTGCGTGCCTTGAGATGCAAGCAACAGGTCGCCCGATACTACAACAAAATGGTTCGAGCCCGAACCTTTGAACCCGGAGACTTGGTTCTGAAGCGTGTCTTTCCAGCCCCAACTCATATGGGTGCGAAGTGGGAAGGACCGTACTCCATTCTGTGCAAGCTTGATAATGGAACCTTCAAGCTAGCAACCGTAGATGGAAAGGAAATCCCCAGAGTGTGGAATGCCCAACATTTACGGCCGTATCTAACGTAAAGATGTCAGATCTGTTCTTTTGCTTTATTAAGAACCATGTACAAGGCACGGCTTGCCTAGAATAGTCCGATTTCTTAAGCAAAAAATTATAAAGTGGACGTAGGTCATGATTCGACCGAACCACTATAAAAATATTGTGTGTCGTTTACCTTTATTGCACTATTATTTATCTGCCTTTCTATTTTTATGGAAATTGCTGTGAACCATGCAACGATCACAGAAGCGTATAATTATAGGTGCCTTCCATCAGAATGGAATGCAATCACCATTCAAAACTCTGAGGGTGCGATAAAGTAAATCATATCATTGATAGCGCTCTAACTCTCCAGAGCCGAGAGAGAGCATAACGGACATGAAGGCGATGTCCGTAAGTCATGGCGGTGTACCATGATCGGAACAGCCTTGACGGAACTCTAACCTCGGCGACTGCTAGGAGAGTATAAAAGCGTCTCCGACTGAGCACTGAGAAAGAGCTCTTACCCCACTGAAGGATCGAGGAGCGACAGAACTGCTGAGCTCGAACTCTAACCTCGGCGACTGCCATGAGAGTATAAAAGCGTCTCCGATTGAGCGCTGAGAAAGAGCTCTGACCCGCAGATGGATCGGGAGAGTACCGAAGTGCCAAAAGCCGGGCACCGCAAGAACTCTAACCCTACAAAAATTTCCAAGTCCCCCATGTTCAGAAACAGGGGGCAACGTGCATGCAACTCAAATCAATCTTTAACGATTGATGGGGATAGATATATGCATACGTGTATCTTGATGCGATACATTGTTGTTAAAGTCTTTTTGTTGCTTGAATGATTTGTAGTTATAAGTAAATAATTTATGACTGAACATGAAAAGTTTATTAAATGCAGGTACACGATGATGCAAAAGAAACAAACTTTCATTCATGAAATGCAAGCCTAAACGTAAGAGGCAACCTAAAACAAAAGTGAGGGCCAGTCTCACAACTACATTTCACGGCCAGTGGGAATCTTAAAAACAAAACATAGACAAGCGGCAGTATCCTATTTACGTTTGGACTTTTTCTCCTTCTTCTGCTTTTCCAGCTCCGCCTTGTTAGTATCAGATTGATCATCCTTCTTTCTCTTCCTTTTGTCTATAAGAGGAGCTGAAGGTTCATCCGAAGACTCCTCCTCATCCTTCTTTCTCTTTCTTTTATCAGTAAGGGAAGCTGGGAAATCATCGGGATTCTCAAAATGAAGCTGTTTAGTGATCGATTTGGGCTGGAGTTTTAGAACCATCCCAGTTTTGGGGTCAAACTCCGAGATAGGAGCTACGTTCAAAGGCTCTTGTCCCACCTTCTTTAAAGCCAGCTGCTTTTCCTGCCTAGCCTTTCATTTAGCCAAAGTCTCGTCGTCATCGCCTTCGACTTCTTTGGTACTAATGGTATCCTCCTCATCATCTACATGGCGCCCGTCCATATCTTTCAAGGCATCGATGGTTTCGTCATCCTTGGGAGCATCAGCTCTGGGTGCCAGGACGCCCTTCTCCGCTGTTGCACCTTCAGGCTGCTTCGGTATATCAGCACCGGCGCTAGGCGAGACGTCAATCTTCTCTGCCTCTGTCCTCCTCTCGACATCCTTGTCGACGGGCCCGCCACCTGTATTATGAGGAACACATGTTATTAATTCTATTGGTTGCTCTACCAGATGACGACAACTCACAATTGCTTTGACAAATTGTGGGGAAAAAATGGAGATACCTTCCGCTGATCCTCCATCCAGGCTAGCTGCAGAAGCTCTGACAACCATAGGAGTCAGGCCCAAAGGAATTAATGGATCATCAGGATTGTATTCCTCAACTCCGGAGGCCTTGGGCTCTACAGTTGAGCTCGAACCTTCGTCAATCTTGTTTTTGCCCTTAGCCAGGGCCCTCTCCTTTTCCATTTCTTCTTGAATTAGGCGCCGGCCTTCTGCCAAATCCTCGGGCTCGTTATCCCTCAGAATGGTCCTCATCAGCTCATCTTCGTCAATCTCTTCAACTCCTAATCTCCGCTTCTCACCCTCAACGATGGCGTCCCATATGTTGGCTAAAGTGACGTGGTAGTCCGGGATCCACGAGATGTTACGGGTTTTGAGGACGTGGTCGAGGAAGTCAAATATCATCTCTTCAAACCTTCGATATCCTTTTCTCTCTCGAGGAGCTTGTTGTTAGAAGCAGTAGCCATTTCAATGGCACTTTCTACATTCTTTTCGGCGAGAGTCGCGTGCCTCTCTGCATCCGCGACTTGCTCATTCAGAATTACTTTCTCTCCTTCGGCCAAAGCTAAACTCTCCTTCAGACTTGCCCTTTCTTTCTCCCAAGCAGCTCTTTCGGCCTCAAAGTGATCCTGTGCTGTTTTCAATTCAGAGTTGGCCATCCTGAGATCTTCCACCTCTTGCTTCAATAACACTCGCTCTTTTCTATTAGAATCAAGATCATTATGGAAACGTTGCCTGGCCTCCTCCAGCTCTGTTTGGTAATCTCTAGCGTCTCGTTGGGCCAAGGCAAGCAGAGATTGTGCATCCTCTAAGTCCTTCTCCATTTTTGCCCTGGCTCTTTCATTGTTATCTATCTTCACTTTGGATCTATGTGCTTCCATCTCAAGCGTTCGGATGACCTCTGAAAGATTAACAGCATGTTTCTTCATCGCTTCATACTGCCTGGCTACATGGCGAATGTGCCCGATGACCTCAGTATCCCAGTTCCTAGGGACTGGTTCCAAGGCTGGAACAAACATCATCCTTTCGAAGAAGATGTTAGGGAATTGTTCTCGCAACTTTTCCAGCTTAGCCCGAGTCTCAGGACCATGGATGTAATCTCGTGACCCGGGGGCAACCAAATCTTGTTGGCTGGAAGGGACAATGTCAATTTTCTCCTTCTCAGAATCCTTGATTGGATCCTTGCTTTTATCCTTGGGCTCGTAGTGTCTTTTTGATAACCTGCTGTGAGAGGGTTCACTCTTCGGAGGGGTTAATTCTTTGGGAAGTTGTTTTCCCCCTGTAGGCGGCACCGAATAACTGGGAAGCTTGCCAGAGGTTGGTTTTGATGGAGACCGGGATTGTGAAGAAGTAGGCTTGTGAGAAAGGCCGCGAGAACGCTCAGGATTTGGATGAAGACTGGGTGTACCTTCACAGAGAGAGCAATAGGAATAAGATCGCCTGCGAGACATCTTCCCTGCAAAAGAAAAAAAGCATATTAAAACCCTGAATACTGTTGATATAAAAGTGTGGGGTCAGGCAGTGCGTGTGATTTGTGCATCCCATATAATTCCCCCTAACAAACCAGGGCCCGAAGTCAGGCTCATCTGAGTAGTTTCTCGTTCTCCAACTGGAACAGTTGTTTCCTCAGAAACAGGGAAAAATGGCTCCCCTTCAAAGTCTCCCTGTGTGTATACATCATCAGGCAAAGGAATTTTGCTCAGCTCTTTAAATAGTTGTTCTTCTGTTAAATCATCGGGAGCAGCAGGTTCAATCGAAAGAGAGGCACTTGAGGGGAAATCCCCCGGAGAAACTGGAATTTCCTTAGACTTATCACCACGGGCCTCATCTCCTCTATATATGTTTAGGTCCTCGTTGTCCTGGATGATTATCGGGGAAGGACTCTTACGAAATTTAATTGTTTCTGCTACCCGTGACGTTCCTTCTCCCTCCGTTGGGGGCACGTACTTGTAGGGTTTGCCGCCTGCACCAAGTCCAAACCTTATATCCAGAAGGCGATGCTTGTGAAGGTTCTTGTCAGTAATGCACTTCTTGATGTTTAGAAAATCGGATTTGCTTTGTAGAAGAAGAGACAGTCGATTATTGTATACCGAGCCTTCCGTCTTGGGAAAGGCGTGATCTGCTTAGAGACCAAAAAAAAAAAAGAAGGGGCATGTTAATGCTTCGATTTCTTAAATAAGTTATTCAGTCAAAAGTTTAAAGTTTACTTGGTTTAAGCCATCTTCTTGAACACCCAGCCTGTCTCTTTATATAGAACCAATCGGCCTTGGGATCCCCTATGTTGCTATATACGTCAGACAGAACCTTCCTATTCGCTATCGATTCGAAGAAAGAGAAATTTGGGGTTGCCGAGGAGCGATGCTTGAAAAGATAAAAGAATTTTAAATCTTTAAATGTGAGCTCGGTATGCAGGATTTCCGCGTATGCGGTATATAGAGTGTATAGAGCCGCGTAGGCATTGGGATGAAGCTGCATCGGAGCAATACCCAATCGTTTTAAGGTCTCAATGATGATTGGAGGAAACGGAGGAATAGCTCCTACCCAGCACATGAGTCGGCTGACTGTCATATACCCTTCCGGAGCTAAGTGAGGTCTATCTTCGCTGCCGGGTGTCCTCACATCATCCCAGGGGATCCCATGTCTCAAGCAAATTCTCTTAAGCTTTATGTCATCGAGTTTGGAAGCTAGAGAGTCTGTGAATTTCTCTATTTCTATTGCACCAGGGACTTCGTCGGGAGCTCGGCCATCTACCTCCGACTCTTCGTCAAGCGAGGTACTCTCAAACGGATTAGATTCTGTTTTTTCCTCATATTCAGATCCAGAATCCGCACCCTCTGGATTAGATGGAAGAACCTCAGGGTTGAGATGCTCATATACCTCGGGATCCGTTTCTGTGTCAGATCTTGAAGGGGAATGATTATCCGACATTACTGTTTAGGCGAGTAAACATGAGAAATAAGATTATAATTACCCATCCCCCCTGTGTGTGCAAGCGCTGGTGTGTGCCTGTGCATGCATTAAAGAAAAACATAAAAGTCAACGAGATCATCAAGATATCAGTCGTTGTTCGCTGTTAAATTATGCATTTGGTCAGTCCAGAAAGTTCGTCTCAAAGGCTCTAACCTAACTGTCCATTGATGTACTGGAATTAAGTTGCACTGCTTACTATACAAGTTCGTTGGATTGTTCGTTATCTGGTTCGTGGTACCCCTTCGGATCGCATGTTGGGTTCGGATCGTGGCATATTCGAGGGTTGTGAGGCAAATATGGATCCGCAGCTGAAACGCTAACTCATGAGAATGTATCGGTTCGGATCGCCGTAAGTTCATAGCGAACCGTACTTCTGCCATCACCGCGATCCGCTCCCTAACCTCGGACACGATCCGGTCCAATATCGGATACCACACCATGACTTCCCCCCTGAACCTCGCATCACCACGAACCGATGCTCCTATCCGATCTGATTTGTCCTTCTTCTTCTCCCTCGCCTCTTCTTCATCACCCCTCCTTGCTCCGTCACGCGAGCACCTGAACCCATCATCCATCGCGGATGCGGTCTCAAACATCACCAATTTTCCCATTTTCTCTTCTTAAATTCCAGAAAAACGAGTGAGAAATTGCATGAGAATGATTTCGACGAGATTACCTTTCTTAAATTGGGAAGAACAATCGGGTTTTTTGGAAGAAAAAATTAGGGTTTTTCTCGAGACTTGGCGGCGCGTTGCTGAAGGAAGAAGAAGAAGGAGAAAAGTGAAGTTCGGTTCGATTTATATAGAGAAAACGGTGACCGTTGGCCTCCCCTTTTTTGTCCCACACGAACCGTGGGCTTCGGTGGATCATAGGGGCAAGCCCATTGGGCCCAGCAGAGAAGAAAGAGGCCAATCCCTAGATCGACTCGCTACCAAGGATGGGCCACCATACCTCAGACCCACACAAAGGCTGGAACGAGACGAGCATCTCGTCTCACTGGACCATGACAAAGAATGCTCCCGCGAACCATGGCGCGTTGCTGCGAACCGAACTGACCAAGGATGAAAAGAAGCGAACCTCCAGAAATACTTGTAAAAAAAATTTCCAAGTAAAAATTATTCAGTGAACAAGAAAATGGTTGAAGATTATACTGATATTTATATCGGTCAAAGAACGCGACTTTCCGAAGCAACATGACTTTTCAAATAGACATGACTACTAATTCACACCGTTCCGTGAAAAGATAAGTTCGCAATTACGAAGCATGTTCCATCCTCGATAAAACATACTTCAAGGGGGCAAAATGTTGGCTAGCATTTTGACCAAGCCACCAAGGTTCACACACAAGAAGAAAGTATGGAACTACATTCCTCAAAGATCGGATCGCACAAGCGGATCGCGCCTTTCGGATCGCCAGCGTAGAGCACGACCCGATCCGTCCAAGGGAGCACGACTCGATCCGCCCAGGGAAGCATGACCCGATCCGCACCTATGTCACCACCTCACTCTGATCTGATCCCTTGCTATGTGGAGAAACTTCTGACTTGTTCAAACCACGAGCGGGTCTTCAGCGATCCGAAATGCACGGATCTCGCGACACCTGTCCACAACTGTCATATTGACCAATTCCTCCTCAACGCTCGATCCGATCCGATTTTCTCGGGATCTGCACCATATGTGACCGCGAATCGCCTGACATAATCAGCTATAAATAGCCCAGAGACTGGCATTATTCGGGATCTTTTGGCAGTATTGAGCATTGATTCCACCATTGTTGTCATACCACTATTTCTCATCAGTTTTACTTCGAGATTACTGAGAGAAATCATAATTGTAAGAGTGAGTTTGAGAGAAATCATTGATTGTACTAGTATTCAAAGTATAATCCATAACATATAAAGTGGACGTAGGCTCGTTAACGCCGAACCACTATAAATTCTGTGTGTTCTCTGCTTTTTCTTCATTCTCCAGTTATAATTCTTTATGAATCAGAACAATTTGGGTGTTAGGTCCAAATTTTGATCTAACAATTGGCTAAAATCATCGAAACCACAAAATCAACATAAGAGAAAATTGTTTCAAATCAGAAGTTACATACTAGAGTTTCGATCACCACAATTCTCAAATCAGAGAACAATCGATTAAAGAAGAAAGGCGCTAGAGATTGAAGCAACTCAAGGATCTATTTTCATCAATCAAGCACATCGATTGGGGAATTCACATGAAACCCCTAGGGAGCCGCAATGTTTGATTTCCACAAAGCAAAGTGAACGGGCTAAATTAAGCAAGGGTGCAACTCAATACAAAATGGCCGGCCTATTTTTGGGGGGAGTTTAAATGTGTTTTAAACTAGGGTTTCTATTGTTTCAATTTTGTATTTTGTTTTGTATTTGAAAATCAGTCGAACAGTTTCTAGAGTCTTTAAAATTCCAGGGGATCCAGTTAGGGGGATTAACTGGCAGTTTCTAGAGTCTGTAAAATCTAGGAGGTTTCCTAGTTTCGTCTATAAAACCAGGCAGTTTACTAGGGTCTGTAAAACTAGGGGAAATCTGATCTAGGGGATTAGATTAGTCTAGGGTTTTGAGCATAGGATTAGAATAGGAGCGAGGGCTTCGCGAGTTCACATGGTCCTGTAAGCGGGATCTGTTCTATTACCTAGTAGAAACCTTTGGAATGCAGCAGTAGTCAGGATTTTGCCGAAGCTGGGTATATCTTGTGTCATTTACCTTTTTGCATTTATTTTCTGCTATGTTCTATGATCTGATATTTTTAATATCTCGCTTAATTTTCAATAAACACTATTCACGCCCCCTTTATGGTTAATCTAGATCCAACAAGTGGTATCAGAGCTGGTATAAGGTAACAGCATGATAGGGGGTTCTCGCTCTATGATCATGTGGCGAAGTATTGACTCTTGCCCCTACATGCCCATGGGTGGTTCTCCGTGTCGAGAGGCAGGACATGAAACCAGTGTCTGAGGTATCTTTGGTGGCCACCGGGGTGGTAAAAATTCCTCGTAAATAGAGACGCCAATTGGTATCGGAGCAGGTTTTCTGTTAACTCTAGAGTAAATGGTGATCCCTAGTTGTCAATCCATAGAGATTCTGTCCAGTCGTATTCCAACTATTTTTAATGATATAGATTTTTTGAATTGGAAATCAGAAATGGAATCCTGTTTAAAATCTATTGATATTAAATGTTGGGATAACATTATAAATGGGTATGATATAGTCAATAGGAATGATATTGGATTTAATTCTCATGCTATTCATATTTTATATTCTTACATTGGTGATTTACAATATAGCCTTATCTCCCATTGTCTAACTGCACAGGAAATCTGGAGCACTCTCAATACATTATATGGACGAAAGGAAGACAATTGCTCAAAAACCAGAATTACCAACTCGGATTTAGATGTGCGCTTAACTGAAGCAATAAATGATGATTCGAATGATGAATTTTTCATACGAAGAATTGGTTTCTCTTTGTAATAATTTAACCAAAACTGTCAATCGTCTCCAACGGAAAAATAAAATTTTGAAATTTGAAAATTTTGAGTTGTAATGCAAAAATAATGATTTGAAATTAAAACTTGAAAATTCTGACTATAAAGATTATATGAATTTGAAAATTGATTTAGCTCATCTTAATGAAAATTGTACAAAACTTGAAAACGAGATTTTGATTTTGAAAAGTCATGAAGATGAGCAAATCCATAAAAATAATGCTTCGCAAAAGGAGTTGGATAAAGTTTATTTCAAACATGAATCTTTTGAAAAGGAGAGTTTGATGAAAGCTGAAACAATTTTCAAAGAGCTTGAAGCTGAAATTGAAAATCTCAAGAAATTTGAATCTGAAAGTCGAAAACATTTGAATCTGAGATTGTTGAGTCCCAAACCAAAATTAAATCTCTTAATGATGAAAATTTGGTTTTGAAAACTAATTTTGAAAAGAGTATGATCATTAGAAACCATTGTTCAGATTTAATGAAAGAAAACAGTGATCTTAAATCTAAAATTCAACAACTTGAAACAACATTGGCTAAATTTTTAAACAGTGAAAAATCTTTAAATATGTTGTTGAAAAATCAGTTTTCATCGAGAAACAAAAGTGGACTTGGCTTTTGGAATATCAATCGTTTTGATAGGCTGAATTCAAATGATTTTGAAAACTCTTCAAATTGTTTTGGAAAAGATTATTTTGAAATTTTAAATTCTGGCAATTCAAAAGATTTTTTTTGAATGATAAACGAAATAAGGATTTGTTTTATAACAAACCATTTAATCTTTCTTGGACCCTAAAAAGAAATAAAATGAATTCGTCTAAATTCAAACAGATTTGGGTCCCTAAAGGCGCTTTTGTAAATTTTGATGGTTTGTTATACAAACAGGTTTGGGTACCAAAACGTACAAATATAATTGAGAATGGTTTTATAAATTTTGTCAGGCCACTCGATCATTCAAACTGTTAGGTACCAGAGGAGGCTGAGGAATTACTAAGTAAAAAGAGAATTGAAATCAAACTGGTCTATATTTCTGTATCGTCCACGATTCCTTAGCCAAGTTTGTTTGAGTCAGCGATTCTGGTTTACATCAATTTCAGATATGACCTCTGAACTCATCTTTGTAAATATTCCTTGTTTTTATTTTCTTTGTTTATTCCTTCTTCTACCCCTTCTTTTTCTGTTTTTTGATTTGACACTGCCATGTTATTTTCCTTTATTCTGGGCTTCATTAACTTCAAATTGCAGAATTCATATTTTTCTGGAAATTCGCTTCATTTAAATAGAACTCTGATGTTTTAATCTTTTTCCAGATCTTGAATTTAAATTTGTAAATATTTGCAATTGTTTTGAGGTTTATTTTCTGTTTTCTGAATTGAAAATAGTGTTGATGTATTCTTGTCATATCTTGAACATTGTTGATTTGAATTTTAAATTTTTGAAGATCTGAAAGTTTAATGGAATTTCACACACCTCTGCTATTTTGAGTTTCTTCTAATTCATTATAGAAAAGCTTAAAATGTTACACTCATTACAGCATACTGCTACTTCTCAGTTGTGATAATTTCATTGATTTTCAAATTGGCTTGGATATCTGTTTTTTCTTGAATCACAATGATACATCTTAAATTTAATCTTTATTCATAATCATTATGTTGAAATTGTTTGTTTGAAGTTATTTGAAATTTTTGATATTTTGAATATCACACACCTCTTAAAATTGAAATTATCAATCTTGTGTGACTGATTCATTATATCTCAAAACTTGGCATTAATTCAAGTGATTTCAAATAAATTATTTCTTAATTTTGGATCATGAATTATCTCTCAAGTTTGATGTAAATGATTTGAAATTTCTCGTATATTTGTCAGAAATGCTTGTGATTTTTTTTTTAATATCTGGTCTTGAAACTCACTGTTATTCATGATTATTTTATTTATTTGTTTGTTTGTTTAAAATCATTTGAAATTATTGATTTATATAATCTCACACATATCTTGGATCTGAAATTAATAATCTGGTGTGACTGATTCATTGAATCCTAAGCTTTTCATATTCCTTCAAATGATTTCAAATAAACCATATATTTAATCTTGAATCATGAACCATTCTTTGACTGTCTGAAATACCTTTGAAACATCTCCTTGACAAGTCTGCTTTGAAACTGTTTTTGTGCTACTCTGATATTGATTTGAAAATTTTGGGTGACTACTTGCTTTGATTAATTTTTAGTCTACTACTCTGATAAAAAGGAATCCCTTTGAAAATGTTGTTGTTGACTGCTTGTTTTGAGTAAAATTGCTTGCTGCTCTGACAAATGTGCCTAATATGTGATTTATTCTGCTTGGGCTTAATGTATGGTTATTGCGGTTGAGATACCCTCGTTCGTATCCAGTGTCATGTTAAAATCCTCGTTAACAGAGACAACAAGTGACATCAGTTTAGAAGTGCTGATTTTTTTACTGTATATACATATACATATATATATATATATATATTGGTTAAGCCCTTATGTCTTGTATAGATCTTCACTTCCCTCTTGTAATTTTGTAATTGATTTTCAATTTTAAAACTATTTATTGATTATTCATTTAAAAGTTGAAACAAATAACCAAACTGAACTGTATTTATAATTCATTAAAATTATTATCAGATTTTGAAATTGTGATGAATTGTGACTACAGTATATTTCACAATAAGAGGAGATTTTACTTAGATTTTCATGATGGTTGAACAATTATTATAATATCTTTGAATTGGCAATTATTTCATGAACACCTTCTTAATCTATTATCATTCATACATCCATCATGATTTTATATTAATATAGAGAGTTTAATATTTTATTTAAAAAATCATCTTAAATAAACAATGGAAATATTTTGTGGTGGAAATGTGATTGTGTTATTATTCAGAATTAGTGATAATTGAAAATTTTCAATGATCCCGGTACAGTTGAGCATATTTCATAATGTGATTAATTTTGAAATTCATTTCACAAACCATTTCTATACCTATCACATTTCTATCGTCCATATTGGTTTTATATACTGAGGAGTTTTTCATTTTGAAATTGAAACAATAAATATATATATAATATACATAAGTGTTACTCTAACCTCATTTAAAAATCCAAGACCTGGTCATGCATGGTTAAGAGATTACTAATATTTAAGCTGCAACTGATCTCATTTAAAAATCCAAGATCTGGTTATGCGTTGTCAGTGTGCTCTTAAATCAAAAGAAAATAATTTGAATAAATTATTTTTTGTGAAATTCTCCTTGGTGTGTAAAAACCAACCTATCAATCCAAATTCTAATTTGTGAAATGTGTTAATATTTTATGAAATATCATGATTTGTTGAATGATAGCAATTGGGATTTGAGATTATTTGATTTTTTCACTTAAGTTGAATTTATAATTATAGTCCAAATCCATCACTGTTTTTTGTGCTCATTTTATAAAAAAATTTTGGAAAATAATTGTAAATCATCATTTTAAAACTCTCTCCATTTTTATAAATTCAACGTAAATCCATCATTCTATACAATGTGAAATATGCCACTAGTTCTCAGAATATTATGATTCTTGTTTGGCTGATTGAGATTTATGATGACCGCTCTTCCTCTTAAGCTGATACTATATTTATTATTCACTTTTCATATATATTTTGAATTATGTATCCTTTTGATGATAACAAAAGTGGGAGAATGGGTTGAGATTTTGATTTATGAGTGAATATTTTATAAATATTTTAATTTTGAAAATTCCAGTTCATTTTCACATTCTTTTCACTCATGCACAGTCATAGGGGCAGTTTCTGTTGTAGGGGGAGCAAATAAATAGGGGGAGTTCAATATTCATTGTCAAACACATTTATTGTGCTCAAAATCTTTTATTTGTTTGTCATCATCAAAAGGGAGAGATTGTTGTATATAACGGTGTTGTATACACAATTATATGATTTTTGTTTGATGATAGCAACCAAATAAATATTATTTTAAATGTGTTTGTTATTGTACTGATATTTTACAACACTGACAGAAATATAATATTTATATTTATATAAAATACTACAGGACAAGAAATAAATATTCAAACAGTATTTTATTGAATAGAATATTTTATTTCAATATTTAAACAATACAGACTTATAACTCCACTATTTGTATATACATCACTAATATACATCACTAATATACATTTCAATACATTCAATTTCAGTACACAGTTCCTCTCTACAACACTCACACCCAGCATACAGACATTTACTCATATACACATTTTCATACTGTTCTTGTCTTCAATCTTCTGTCTTCACAGCATCTTCACTGTCAGTCCAGTCATCATCTGCTTACCTGTCACATGAAACACACACACAGTACACTGCAATAGAAATGAAACTGAATGCATCCGGATATAAATTTTATTTGCCTCAAATTTCTGGTGTGTTTCTCATCATTTTTCATGACTTGATCTGTTAACACATAAAAATACGTGTTCAATATGTCGTCAAAGTCATGCCATTATTTGTCAAGTCGTAGGGTTTAATACGTAAATGCCAAGTCGTTCTAAGGCCATGTCGTGAGAGAAGGAAGGGACCATGCCGTCTTCAGTTATGTCGCATCAGCCAGGTCATCATAGTCCGTATCAAATCATAAAGCGAAGTCATGTATCACCATGCCGCAACCATGACTCCTTTGAATCATGTCATAGTTCGTCAAGGCGATCCCAGAAGGTTAAGTCATTTTCAAGTTATGTTGTGCTTGCTCTATGGCGTTGAGAGGAAGCTAAAGCATTCAACAGTCATGCCACTCTGATGTAGTGACATAAAATAAGGCTAAGATTCATGTCAGTCAGCGACATGACGTTATACTACTGTCATCCATGTTGTTCAGCGACATGGTGTACAAGTAATTCATATCGGCCTTAAACTATGTCGAGAGAGCCAGGTCAGATTCAGGAAACACGCCATGTCGTCCATCCCCAATGTCGATCAACGACATAAGGAGCAAGCTGCTGCTTAAGAATTCAATACGAACCATGTCGTGACCTACTCATGCCACATCCAGTTAATACTAGGTTGTTGACAGCTATCATCTGAACGATATGAACCATGTCGAGGAGGGTCGTATCGTGTCGCAAGCTCAAGGCACCAAGGGATAACCTGCCAGATGACATGAGTCATGTCGTTGGTGACATGAGTCATGTCGTTAGTGACATGAGTTATAGCGAAGATCCAAGTCATGTCGGTGGCGAGAAGAGTCATGGCGTTTTTGCATAATTACGAAACTGCCATCTGGTCTGAAATCACCTATAAATACCCCTCATAATTCAGTTGAGAGGGGGGACCAGAAATTCATTCCTACAAGGAGACTCCGTCAAATTCAAAGCTTATCTACAACTTCTCTAATGTCTTCTATGGATTCATCAACATTTTACTAACTCCATGAAGATCAAATCCAAGTTAATGATCATTAGATCTTTCTACAATTGAATCTAAACACCCTCAATCTCATTCAAGCTACACAATAAATCTCTCAAGCATCATTCAAATGATCTCTAATCCTCTCCAAAGCCCAAATCAAATGCTAGTTCACTATGAAATCTATGAAGATCGTGGGAAAAGATCAAAGCACATAAGTAGTTGAAGATTCATCACAAAGCTAATCCTCTTTCCTTTTCTTCGCCAAACTCAAGTGAAAGTAAATCATCAAGAGAGTTAAAAGAGAGAAATGATTGTAATGAGAGAAAATTCATATGTTGTAAGCTTGAATATCATAATGAGAATTGATTAAAAGTGGATGTAGATTCGTATTGAATCGAACCACTATAAAAATTCCTTTGTGTTCTTCTTGTTTTTATTCGTTTATTTTGTGATTACACGGTTCCATATTCTTACCGAATCGGTGAAGTGTAACTTTACACCTTTAGTGTTTGGTCCCAAATTTGGAGCAAACATTTGGCGCCCACCATGGGGCCCAGACTGCCAATCCATTTCTCGCTCTTCCACAAGGTAGAAGGCCCTGCATTGGAATTTTGAGTACATTCCGATTATCTAAGTTGTCCGAATTGAGATACTTACCTCTAAAGCCATGGGTAAGCCAGGCAGACCATCGAAGAAAGATACAAGTAAAAGTGTCGAAAATGTCAATAATGCCACTAACATGGAAAACACACCGCCTACTAATCAGTTTGAAGTTGGTGAAGGTTCTAAAGCCGGAACTGCCGTAACAAGGAGTGAGTTGGATGAAGTGGCAGCAGGACTAACTAGTCGAATTGATATTGCGAATGAGGCCATGATGAAGAAGCTTGAAACCATGTTCGCCATGCAAGCCGCAACGGCCAAAGTCACCATGAGTGCAAACCATCTTAAACTTCTAAAACCACTGGAACGGAAGATACTGGATCTTCTTCCTCAAGCCCGAATAAAGGAAATTCTATCCAAGAGATTGCAAATCCTTATCATAGGGGAATGAAGCCACCTGCTCATAACCACTCTGGAAAAGTGACCCCTCAACAAGTGTTTGGTTCCACCAAAGGGGCACTTCCTCATGCGGGAGGTCCAGGGCCCTGGAATCTGAACCGTGATCGTTTGCGCGGGCAAACATCCGGTAAAGAGGAAGGCGTCCGCCCCGTGGACCAACTCAATGAGGAGGAGCGTATATTCGGAATGGTACGAAAGATTATGAATGAGAGCCAGAAAAAGGTGGATGATGAGAAGGAATGGGGATTTGCTCCTACAAAAATCCCACTTACAGAAAGAATAAAAATGGCGCCATATCCAAATAAATTCAAACCCCCAGTTGTACAAGCTTATAATGGAACTGGCGATCCCAACGTGTTCCTATTGAGGTATGACCAGCACATGGATGGGGCACGTGCTACTAACGAGCTCAAATGTTTATAATTCCCCACTTACTTGGAGGGAGTAGCTTCACTCTGGTTCACAAAACTCCCACCAAAATCCGTAGATGACTTTGCCACCTTGGCCAAGCTGTTTAGACAGCAATTCAGGCTTCAAGCTACTAAGGTGCGTGATGTGATGGAACTGAATGAGCTGGAACAAGCACCAGGGGATTCCATTAAAACTTTCCTTTCTTGTTTTAACATAGTTGCGGTCGAAGTCAGAAACTATGAGCCACGTTTGGCCTTGATGGCTCTAAAAGGAAGTATAAATAAAAGGACCAAACTTGGGCGGTGGATCAAGAAGAAGAAGCCCGCGACTCTCGAAGAGCTATTTGACAAGGCAGAGGAATATATAGGCGTGGATGAGGATCCGACCTATACATTAGAAGCTACAAGAAAATAAAGAGCCGTCAGAGAAAAAAGACGTAAACGTGCAAGGAGGACAGAAAAACGCCGGAGGAAATCAAAAAAGGGGGAATGAAGGGAAAGATGGTCGAAACAACAAAAAGCTTCATTTCTTCAAGAATTTTGAAATGACTCCCCTTAACGATACCATTGAAAACATTTATATGGCGACCAAAGACACTGAAGAATACCCAGAGCCAGGGAAGTTGAAAGTCACTGATAACACAATAAAGTCCGGCAGGTTCTGCCGATTTCATAACCAGCCAGGGCATAGCACGAACGAATGTAGACATTTGAAAATCTTAATTGAAGAACTGATAAGGAAAATAGGCTTCAATAATATACAAAGAACTCCCAGAATGCTCAAGGGTCTCAAGACCAGGGAGCCTCTATAGGACAGTCTAAACAAAATGAGAATGCTTCAGTTGCCGCTATACCAAGGATGATCATAAACACCATTTCAGGAGGCCCCTACGCGGTTGGGAAAAGCTGGGGGGACATGGTGAAGTATGCTCATGAGGTGAAGGACTCTTCGAAAAAAGGTGAACCCATGATTATGATTGAAGTTTTATCAGAAAAGGTTCCAAGAATCCTGCGAGACGACATCACATTTAAAGATGAAGATCCGACTGGGGTCATAAAACCTACAGAGGATCCAAGGGTGATAACCATTGGTTTGGGCCTAGCCATAGTTAGAAGGGTGTTAGTCGATAGCGGAGCATCAGTTAATATCCTCTTCTTTAGCGCATTCCATAGAATGAAGCTTTCCATGGGCGATGTAAAAGCCTGTCAGAACAAGGTCCACGGATTCACTGGTCAACCTGTTCAACCGATTGGTGTTATCAGTCTACTAGTAGAGCTCGGAGAAGGAAAGCAGAAAGCCGCACTGGTACATGACTTTGTTATAATTGATGAACCCTCTTCTTACAATGCCTTCCTAAGAAGACCTACTCTTGCAGCATTCAGAATAACTATGGCTCCGTGGCGCCTCACTATGAAATTCCCAACAGAGAATGGTGTTGGCACAATTGTAGGTGATCAACAAGCGGCAAGAGAGTGTTATTTGGTTGAATTGGCAGAGGCAAGGAAGAAGGATGTAGAGCCGTCGCTCCGCATCCAAAAACCCCTCTTATAGCAACTAAAGAAAAACCCCCATACTGGTGAGCACAGTGGCGCTCGGAAAACAATTGATCCAAGGAAAAACAGTATGGGGGAAAATAGAGCAGCGTCGGCCGAAGATACTATCCCCATTCCAGTATCCGAAAAGAACCCTAACCGGATCTTGAAGATAGGATCTCAGTTAGGTATGAAGCTGCAAAAGGAATTAATCTTGTTTTTAAAAAGCAAACTAAGATGTATTTGCCTGGGAACACTCAGATATGTGTGGGATCCCACCGAATGTAATTGTTCACAAGTTGAATATAAATCAAAAGTTGACTCTTGTGAAACAAAAAAGATGAATGTAGGGATTTAAAAGATCCGAGGCTCTAAAAGAAGAAGTAGATGGGCTACTCAAAATTAATTTCATACGAGAATCTACGTATCCAGATTGGGTTTCTAACCCAGTGCTTGTCAAAAAGTCCAATGGAAAGTGGAGAGTGTGTATAGATTACTCAGATCTTAATAAAGCATGCCCAAAAGACAGTTTTCCTTTGCCCCGAATTGACCAACTCGTAGGTGCAACAGTGGGGCACGGGTTACTATCTTTTATAGACGCATATTCTGGATATAATCAAATCATGATGCACAAGCCAAACGAAGAAAACACGAGTTTCATAACAGATAAGGGACTATACTGCTATAAAGTCATGCCATTTGGACTGAAAAACGCAGGAGCAACTTACCAACGTCTTGTAAACTCCATGTTCAAATCTCAGATAGGGAATACAATGGAAGTATATGTAGATGATATGCTAGTCAAATCAAAGAAGGTCGAAGATCATCTCGAGGACCTGGCAGAAATGTTTCACATACTTAGGGAATACGGGATGAAACTAATCCCGTTAAAATGTTCATTCGGAGTCTCTTCAGGGAAATTTCTTGGGTTCATTGTCAATGCTAGGGGCATCGAAGCGAATCCCTCTCAAATTGCGGCTTTAAGGGAAATGCGGGCCCCAAGGACAAAAAAGGAACTCCAGAGCTTAAATTGAAAGGTAGCAGCGTTGAACCGGTTCGTTTCCAAAGCAACGGATCGATGTATTCCGCTTTTCAATGCTTTGAAAAAAGGAAAGAAGGACTTCCAGTGGACCTCAGAGTGCCAGGAGGCTTTCGAGGAATTGATAAGGAATATGGAATCACCACCGATGTTATCGAAACCTAAAGATGGGGAGGATCTATTTTTATATCTAGCGGTTTCAACGCATGCTTTGAGTGCAACACTAATCCGAGAAGAAGCGGGAGTGCAATTGCCGGTATGTTACATTAGTAAGAGGCTCGCCGGGGCAGAGCTAAATTACCCTAAGCTAGAGAAGCTCGCATATTGCCTCCTTGTTGCCTCAAAAAAGCTAAGACCGTATTTCCAATCTCATCCTATTAAGGTTCTCACTGACCAACCATTAAGGCAAATTCTCTTCCGTCCAGAAACTTCAGGAAGGCTGTTAAAATGGAACATTGAGCTAAGTCAATATGACATCACTTACCACCCTCGAAGGGCCATTAATGTCCAAGCCCTAGCGGATTTTATTGCTGAGTTTACAAATAGAGGAGAAGAGGTTAAATAACCAGTGGAAGCGGAGATTGCTTGGAAACTATACTTTGATGGATCCAGAAATGACTATTGTTCAGGAGCTGGAATTGTCTTAGAAACCCCAGAAGGTTACTCTTTATACTATGCTTTGAGATTGGAATTTCCATCAACCAATAATGAGGCCGAATATGAAGCATTGGTAACAGGGTTAAAGTTGGCAAAAGAGCTAAACCTAAAAGCTTTGCAGATTCTCAGCGACTCTCAGTTAGTAGTGGGTCAAGTACGCAAAGAGTTCCAAACCAAAACTAGGAACCTCCCTTCTTATCTAATCAAAGTTATGGAACTTCTAAACGACCTCGACCACTATGTTATATCTCACATTCCAATAGAACAAAACTCAAAAGCAGATTCTCTTGCAAAGTATGCTAGTTCATCAGATGCTCAGCTGCTGGGTTTAATCCTCATCGAAGTCCTTTCTACTCCAACCATTGAGGAAGTGAGTGTGGACTAGATAATGGAAACCGTTGAAGAACCTACATCATGGATGACTCCAATCAAAGAATATATCCTCAATGGGACACTACCTGAAGAACGGAAAAACAAAAGGTAGATATTGCGTAAGGCCCCTTTATACCTCATTCAAGGCGGAAGGCTGTACCGGCGAGGATTCTCCATGCCGTTGCTGTGATGTGTGACTAAGAAGGAATCTAGAGCAATTTTGGCAGAGTTGCATGAGGGAGAATGCGGAGGACACACCGGCGGTCAAACGTTAGCCAAGAAGGTCCTACGATATGGCTATTTCTGGCCTGATGTAAACCTAGATGCCATGACCAATGTAAAGAAATGTGACAGGTGCCATAGATTCGCTAAGATCCCAAGAGCATCTCCCATAGAGCTAACTCAAATGGTTATCCCATGGCCATTTGCGGTCTGGGGCATAGATTTGATTGGGATATTACCCACCGCAAAAGCTAATATGAGATACGCTATAGTAGCTATCGACTACTTTACCAAATGGGCCGAAGCATAACCTTTGACTACTATCACGTCAAAGAAAGTGATCAATTTTGTTTTGAAAAATATCATTTGTAGGTTTGGAGTGCCGCAAAAGATAATCACCAATAATGGAACCCAGTTTGAAAGTAATGAATTCCTAGACTTCTGCGCTAAATATAAGATCAAAAAGAGTTTTGCAGCTGTGGCTCACCCACAAGCAAATGGGCAAGTGGAAGCCATCAACAAGATACTAAAGTCAACCATCAAGAAGCGTCTCAAAAAAGCCAAAGGCAACTGGGTTGATGAACTGCCTTTCGCGTTATGGGCATACCGGACAACACATAAAACTGCTACAGGGCACACCTCATTCTCACTTGCATTCGGGTCAGAAGCTATGATCCCAGTGGAATTGGAAGTACCAACTCACCGTAGAATCCACTTCAACCAGAAGGAGAATGAAGAGCTGCAGTTGGAGGCACTTGATTTACTTGAGGAAAAGCGAAAAGAAGCAGAGCTTAAGATAGCGGCCCATCAACGGAAAGTAGCCAGATATTTCAATGCAAAAATCAAGCAAAGGACTTTTCAAGTCGAGGACCTCGTCCTGAAAAGAATTATGACAGAAACCGAGGTATTCGGACCCAATTGGGAGGGGCCATACATGATAAGTCAGAAATTTTGCAGATGACACTTTTGAGTTAAAAACGATAGACGGAATCGCACTCCTTCGAGCATGGAATAGCATCCATCTTCGTCGTTACTTTGTTTGAAGTTCCTTTCACATATTACGCATTATACATACATCATGAATTGTAAATATATCATGCATTATGAATATCATGCAAAGTTTGTACAAATTAGTGAAAGAAATCACTTTACCTGTCTACAATCGTACATTTGCAAGTTTTTGATTTCAAGCTGCTGACATCGATTTTAATTATAGACTTTTTGGGCAAACGAAAGTGCATTTAAAATCAAATAGAGTTTGATGAGAGCTATAACGCATCCCCAATAGGAAAGCTCAAGTGCCTGCTGCTCAATATTCAAACATCCACACACTATTGCTACGGAGGGTGTAAAGTGCAAAGCCATAAATAAGCAACGTCAAGAACTCTAAACCTAAAGCAATGTAAGACCCAAACTACGGACCAAGCTTTGAATTTCACCATAGGGGCACATTCTTAATGATAGAGTTCAAAGTTCAAGTATTGACAAGTCACAACCAGAATCGGACAAATAAACTAGTGTCAGCCACCTGGAACAATGTGACTTTTAACCCAAGACCTCCCCGAGGGGCACCCGGTTCATCGCCGACGCCATTAAGATATGGATGGATAGCGATACAAACACCCGGCTTTTAACCCAAGACCTCCCCGAGGGGCACCCGGTTCATCGCCGACGCCATTAAGATATGGTTGGATAGCAATACAAACACCGGGCTTTTAACCCAAGACCTCCCCGAGGGGCACCCGGTTCATCGCCGACGCCATTAAGATATGGCTGGATAGCGATACAAACACCGGGCTTTTAACCCAAGACCTCCCCGAGGGGCACCCGTTTCATCGCCGACGCCATTAAGATATGGCTAGATAGCGATACAAACACTGGGCTTTTAACCCATGACCTCCCCGCGGGGCACCCGGTTCATCGCCGACGCCATAAAGATATGGCTAGATAGCGATACAAACACCGGGCTTTTAACACAAGACCTCCCCGAGGGGCACCCGGTTCATCGCCGACGCCATTAAGATATGGCTGGATAGCGATACAAACACCGGGCTTTTAACCAAAGACCTCCTCGAGGGGCACCCGGTTCATCGCCGACGCCATTAATACATGGCCGGATAGCGATATAAACACAGGGTTTTCAAAGACCTGATTGGAGGCATCCACTCAGATGCTGGATCTTTCAAATCCAGCTATCGATTCTGGGTCCTTCAAACCCAGTTACTGACGGACCCAAAGACCTCTTCAGGGGCATCCGACAAGTTCAACAAGCATCTGAATTATTCAGATTCAGCGAATAACGGATCAATAATCCTTTCAAGGGCATCCGATCATAAGCTGAATCTTCCAAGCTCAGTTAATGACCAAAAAACCTGATAAAAACCACAAGTAATTGGCCCACTCAGTTACTAGGAATAACATATTTCTTTATCTAACAGTAGAAACCATGCCTAATTTTCAAAATATTAAAACCAATTGTGGTATGGGGGCATTACCATCGCATTAATGAAATCTAATGACGCTCTCTTAAACATACTACAATCCGGTCATAATCTCATGAAAACACGACATTGGGTCATTCCAACCAACAAAACTGGATTTTACAAAACAATAAAGTTGGTTGAATTAACTCAGCCTATAATAACATACAGTTTGAATTGCAGATGTAGAACAGGCATGGAATATAAAATAAAGAAGTACAGCGAGGCTAAAAGCAAAATTTAAAGCATGGAGAGCAGGACACAATTTCCTGACAACAAAGCAGAACTATACCACAAAGTCACATGTCAAAGTGTAAAACATCAAATGACAGAGTGCATAAAGACGACAAGTACAAGAGTAATAAGCGGGGACTGGCACCCGCATATACAACCGGCCTGAATACAACATGTAAAAGAAAATATTCGACAACCAGATTAAGCTATTAATAAGCATAATCATTTCTTCCTGTCACTTGATCTCAAAGTAGGCTTCTTAACCAATGGCGGAGGGGTTTCTTCCACGTTACTCTGATTCTCCTGGGAAGATAAAGTGATAGCCTCCATGTCTTTCTTCTTCCTTTTCTTCTATGACGATGAAGACTTGACAGTTTTCTTCTTACACTTGACAATGTCTTGGGAACCTTCGTCTGCTTCGATGGCCTCAACATCATCACTAAGGTTATAGTCAACATCATCCAAACCCAGGAGGGCACCGATCATTGCATCTTGTGACCCGGGAGCTGTAACAAGTAAGGATGTGTTATTAGGAGGAGGGGGAGTAATGACAGAAGTAAGAGGGAAAGTTGTCAATGGCGAGTCAGCCCTAATAGCTCCTGTTGTCGTTGCATTGCCTATGGCAGGAGAAGACATGGGTGAAATTAAATTCAAAGTATGGAAACATTGAGCATAATAAGCAAGGGACCCAGGTGAATCGAAAATGGACTCTAAGCACGACAGGGTAAAGTTAGTTTCAATTTTACCTATATCTAGAAGACCCTCCGAGGGATCCCTATGCTCGATTCTCCAGTGATCGGGATTGTCATCATAAGCCTCATCGTTTCCATGTTCATCAGCAATATCCTCTGTATTAATATTCCCATCAATAGTGATGTCTTTACCTTTAGGAGCATCAACTGGGTTAGCTAATGTTTGTGAGCCAGAAGCTTCAAAGGCCGAGGGATCAACAGGAAGGTTGACATCAGGTTGAGTTTGAACTTTTTCACCGGAAGTACCGGTCCTCTCGTCCATTAGGTGTGCCTTTCCTTCTGCGAAAGCCTTTCTGGACCTGTCGTCTAAGAGTTTGTCAATGAGTTCGTCCTCGCTACAATCATCACCGTTAATCTCAAGCACTCGCTCCCAAACAAGTGCCAAAGTACGCGCAAATCTATCCCCTAAGTAATGCAAACTCCCACGACTCATGACACTGTATATGTAGAAGCGGAACATGTCATCGTCAGCTTCGTCCATAGCTTGTTTGTGGGTTTCTTCTACAGTCATCTTGTCTTTCTCAAGAGATTCAACCTTGACCATCAATGTCTGGTTGGAATCCCTCAAAGACTTTACCTCCTTACGTAGATTGGCGGCATCTTCCCGATATTGTTTGGAGAAATCCTTCTCTACAGCCAACATGGCATCAACATTACGCTTCGTAGTTAAGGCATCTTTTTCTCTTTGTTTGGAAGCCTCGAGTTCGTCCCGGAGCTTCTTAATCTCGTTATCTGACTCTTCCAACTCTGCAACTCTTTTATTGAGAATCGCGATAGTAGCGTCACGATCATCCAAAACCTTTTCCCATTTTACTTTGTCACTTTCCAACTCGACAATTTTTGTAAGGTGGGAATCACGACGCTTTTGCAAGTCATCGCCAAGTTTCTCCCATCCACGCAACTTTTGGTAAAAGATATCTCTTACGACGTTCCATTTTGTTTCAAGATGACTTTTAGCAGTATTGAACTGAGTATGTGTTTGACTTATAACCGCATCCAGCTCTTCAAGAAAATCATCGACGTCGGTTATACTTACTCCACGATCAAAGTAAAGCCCTTTCAAATTCCAACCCGGAAGCTTTTAAGAAAAGGAAATGTTCGTCAAACCAGGATTATGGCGAGGTTTATTAATAATCGAATGAATCTCAGTTGGAGGACCAGGAGGGCCAGAGGATGAGGGAAGTCGGGGCTTAATAGGCAGCTTTTCTACTCGGGAATGCTTATAGGAACCATCCCTTCCTCGTTTCCTCCCTAGCTCCCCCTCATCGGGAGTGTCTTCCCCCAGCCAACTACGTCTTCTAGCTTCTTCTTCTTCCTCACGTATCTTTTTCCTATGTTCCTCAGTCAGGACGGATTCTGATGCATGTAAAGACTGGGAAGACGATTTCGAGGACGGATTAGGATGGGGTTGCTCACGGTGATGTGATGATTGTTGAGGTTCTGATCGTAGTAAGTGCTTTGGATCGATAGCTTTGCTCCTCTTACTAAATTCTGATCTGATTCCTGACGAGCATCTCTTGTGCATGTTTAGACCTGAAATGAGTCATGAATGAGTTTCTGATACTTAAAACTACAAAGTATCTAAAGATATTAAAGCAAGATAAAAATACAGAAAAAGAATTGGAATGCAAAGATGAATTTCTTTAGAAGGGTACTGTTATTAATAGACCGGTCATACCCCCTGGGTCTAAGGGGATGCCTAAAGATTTAAGATGCTTTTCTGACTCAGTGGAGGCTGCATCCCTAAGTTCGGTTTCTATGGTTTGAGGATCGAGAGGCTGAGTAACTGCACCATCCTGACTAAGATATCTAGCAGAGTTGAGATCACTCAAATTGTCAAATGTACCTGCAAAATCTTCCTTAGCTACATTTTCAATAGGGGAATCTCCAGTTATAGTCTCAAAATTTGGATTAGTTTCTAATGCGAGTACGTCTTCCCCATCGTATTCAGTCCCGCGCTCGAATTCAGAAGGATTCACTTCCCTATTATCTCCCATAACCTGTTCGGAATCTGATTCTGGCTCAGAATGCGGGGAAGTGTTCTCTTTCTCAGTCAACTCACCCGATGTTATAGGATCCTTGCCCCTATGACGGTTAGAATCCTCATCCTTATTCGAATTCATTGACAAGGGCAACGTTCTTCCACTGGTAGGCTCTGAACATCTTTTCAAAGAAGGGTCAATAATAGGATTTTCATCGGCCTGAGTTACCTTTCTGTCATCAGAACAACTGACATTCGACTCTACAGGGTTAGGTTTAGGAGTGGAAGGTCGAACCTTGCATAAAAACTTCCTCAAAGGGTGAAGTAGCTCATATTGGCGAAGAGTATTTTCAGTAATTAAAAGTTTTCTACTTCTCTTAGCCTCGTCAATAGCTTTCAGTGTTTCGTATGTGGCTTTAAGAGAAGATGATGCTTTGTTGTCCTTAATCAGGGTAGGGAGTACTGCATTTTGAAATAAACAATGTAAGAACGTGTAACTCAAAGGAAAATAAAGTCAAAGCCCCTTAGTAAACTACGCATACCTCCATCTGTCCACTGCCCTCGAAATGGTTCGGGGCATCTAACAAAGAAAAAATGGTTTAAAAATACTGAAATAATGTCCGGTAATTCGAGAACTAGCTTCCGATTTCTGGCACCTTCAACATGCATAATAGAGGGGGTGTCCTTCCTTCTCTTGAAAAAGCACAAGTAACGAAGTTCCTGGAAAGAAGGCTCCTGCTTTGTCGTATCCATGAAAAGAACATAAAGACCCAGTAGAACCGTGTAGCCATTAGGATGGAGTTGGAAAGGAGCAATGCCTAGAAGGTTTAGGACTCGCCCTAAAAAAGGATTAAACGGGGGAATAACACCAGCTGCTAGCATTTGTTTGCTGACAGCAACGAATCCAGCAGAAGGGTCATCAGCAAAAACACCATCCTTTGGTAATATTGCATCCATAAGAGGTATTCCGTATTGACCGCACAGTAGTTCGTATTGCTCCTGAGTTAGAGTGCTAGACTGTCTCTCTTGATCCCTAGCTTTAATCAGGCGAAGGTCCAAAGGAAGGGGGCAAAAACTTGGCTAGAGGTTATGGATATTTCAATTTCGGAAGCCTTGTTTGAAGAGGGGTCGGTTTGGGCCAAGGAGGTCTCTTTACATTGAGGGGGAACTTGCTTTTCAGAAGTTATTCTACATAAACAATACTTGAGTACATTTTAGTCTTTTAGCAACAAGATTCGAAGAATAGAGATGTGAAAACACTTCAAAAGCATTGAAACAAGGGTGACAAACACCGAGGCGAGGCGTTTGTTGGCATTAGAGTTAAGTCGTTGTGACATGGTTGCCCATGCAGTAGGAGCAACATGACGGTTTGCTCATGTCGCTGCAACGATTTAGGACTCATGTCAGAGCACGGCATGGGATTCATGTCGGTTCACGATATGATACTCATGTCGGTTCACGGCTTGATACTCATGTCGATCCACGACTTGAAACTCATGGCGACTCACGACTTGGAACTCATGTAGGTCCACGACATTAGACCCATGTCAATCCGCAACTTGGAATCTTAAAAGCAACTCAACTCCAACACAGAGGTTCTGACATTAAAAGGGGGTGTTCAAACACTATCACAAGTTGAGATTCACACTGTTATTACATCTTACGGATATTGTATCATCCTCAACGACTTGGGATAAAGAAAACTTATGCTGTAGGAAACATATCAATAAAGGCGTAAGTTGCTAAGAGTCTATATCCTTTTATGGTTTGGATGGAGTAAGGACGTGAGCACCAATCTACAACCTTAAACTAAAAGTCATCAAGAGGTCAACTCGTTTGGACCGATTCCAAGACTCAAGTTGTTCATGCGACATGTCACCTCGAACGATTGAATTACAATTACGAATTGGTAGCTCACATAGGCATAACGGCATGAATTTTTTATCATGACTTAATGGTGGGATTGTCAAATAAACGCAATTTAGAGCATGCCATAAACCTACTTTGGAGCAACACAGAAAGAAAATCATACAACAACTATGATAAGGCAATAAAAGTTCATAGTTAAAGAATTTCAGCGAGTAACCGGTGTGCAGTATAATAAAATATTCAAATACAATTCATACGGTCATTGTCGTATCAAAGACCACAACAAGGCGTTTTGTGGTGTTAAATTTAAGTCAGCCAAGCACGGTTTGAAACTCATGCCGCTGGTACGACATAAGACTCAAGTCGTGCGTATTGCATAAAAATCGGGGTTCAAAGAAGATCAAAGAATTTCAAAGCTTTCATACATAATTATCCATTCCAATCCAGTTCATTTTTGACTTACAAATATCTCAATAACACGAGAAAGTCAAAATCGATTCACAAGATCACTGCTTTATCAAAAGTAAGTGAAAGTCCTCGGATTCTATACAAGTCCTAGCATTCAGGAAAAACAAAATGGAATTCAGATTTAAAAGTTACTTGTATTAAGTTATGAGATGATCGTTGAAGGAAGAATTCTCCAAAATCAAGAGGATAAGTGACGGATTGAATGTAATTGATGATGATTGCTGGAGTTTAATGAAGCCGGCTGGAGTCTGGTTGAGGTGACTTTGGAAAAGGGGTCAGACTGATTAGATATGCCACTCACGAGGAAGACAACGTTGTCTCTCTAATTCTATCCTCCATTGACAAGAAAAGCTTCAGGATACAATGAAGAATGGTAATGGACACACGGGTTGGAGATAATATAAGGGGTGCCGACATGGTTGGGCCGAGTTCGGTTCAGATTAAAGCCCAACACGACTTAGTCCCACGCGACATGGAGAAACCAAAGCAGGTTGCGACAATATAACTTGCGACATACATCCGAGAGCGACTTGACTCCTTTATAAAAAGTACCTAACGACTTAACTAAAATACATGGAAAAAATGTCATAAGGTATAAGGATTCGAAGCCCATGTTATTTCTAATAACATGAACTTCGAGGGGTAAATGATAACACATAAAAATACGTGTTCAATATGTCGTCAAAGTCATGCCATTATTTGTCAAGTCGTAGGGTTTAATACGTAAATGTCAAGTCGTTCTAAGGCCATGTCGTGAGAGAAGGAAGGGACCATGCCGTCTTCAGTTATGTCGCATCAACCAGGTCATCATAGTCCGTATCAAATCATAAAGCGAAGTCATGTATCACCATGCCGCAACCATGACTCCTTTGAATCATGTCATAGTTCGTCAAGGCGATCCCAGAAGGTTAAGTCATTTTCAAGTTATGTTGTGCTTGATCTATGGCGTTGAGAGGAAGCTAAAGAATTCAACAGTCATGCCACTCTGATGTAGTGACATAAAATAAGGCTAAGATTCATGTCAGTCAGCGACATGACGTTATACTACTGTTATCCATGTTGTTCAGCGACATGGTGTACAAGTAATTCATATCGACCTTAAATTATGTCGAGAGAGCCAGGTCAGATTCAGGAAACACGCCATGTCGTTCATCCCCCACGTCGATCAGCGACATAAGGAGCAAGCTGCTGCTTAAGATTTCAATACGAACCATGTCGTGACTTACTCATGCCACATCCAGTTATTACTAGGTTGTTGACAACTATCATCTGAACGATATGAACCATGTCGAGGAGGGTCATATCGTGTCGCAAGCTCAAGGCGCCAAGGGCTAACCTGCCAGATGACATGAGTCATGTCGTTGGCGACATGAGTTATAGCGAAGATCCAAGTCATGTCGGTGGCGACATGAGTCATGGCGTTTTTCTACATAATTACAAAACTGCCACCTGATCTGAAATCACCTATAAATACCCCTCATAATTCACTTGAGAGGGGGGGGGGCCCAGAAATTCATTCCTACAAGGAGACTCTGTCAAATTCAAAGCTTATCTACAACTTCTCTAATGGCTTCTATGGATTCATCAACATTTTACTAACTCCATGAAGATCAAATCCAAGTTAATGATCATTAGATCTTTCTACAATTGAATCTAAACACCCTCAATCTCATTTAAGCTACACCATAAATCTCTCAAGCATCATTCAAATGATCTCTAATCCTCTCCAAAGCACAAATCGAATTGATCTAGTTCACTATGAAATCTATGAAGATCATGGGAAAAGATTAAAGCACATAAGTGGTTGAAGATTCATCACAAAGCTAATCCTCTTTCCTTTTCTTCGCCAAACTCAAGTGAAAGTAAATCGTCAAGAGAGTTAAAAGAGAGAAATGATTGTAATGAGAGAAAATCCATATGTTGTAAGCTTGAATATCATAATGAGAATTGATTAAAAGTGGATGTAGATTCGTATTGAATCGAACCACTATAAAAATTCCTTTGTGTTCTTACTTGTTTTTATTCGTTTATTTTGTGATTACACGGTTCCATATTCTTACCGAATCGGTGAAGTGTAACTTTACACCTTTGGTGTTTGGTCCTAAATTTGGAGCAAACATGATCTGATTTAATTTTTTTCCATCCATCTGGGTCTAGACTGCTGTAGCCGCAAATCAGCCTCAGCACATTACACTGATCTGCTGATCAGAACCAGTGTCATAACTAGCTGATTCTGAACAGCCTCAACACAGTGTAGCAGTCTGCTGATATATAATGTAAATTGCACGTACACGACACATGTATACACATACATATGTATGTATATACAATATATATGTACAGGCGCAAAAGTGAGAACATATGCAAAGAAGAATGGCCGAGAGGCATAATAATGGTTATGCACAAGGATGGACATCTCAACAAACATGGCAGCAACAATATAGGCAATTTAGATTCATTGGAAGCTAGTCACAAGTGCAGCAGTGTGGTTAAACAGCATGGACCATCGGTCAATCCAAGCATAGAACTGAGCAAAATGATGTAGACACATGCAATAGCAAGACACATGAAGCAAGTGGCAACATGTAGAGACAAAAAGACCTGGTGCAGAAGAACAGTGTTGTATAGTAGGTGCAGCCCAATATTCAAAATGATCAAACAGACAGTTCAACATGGTGTATGGTCAACTATAGTACAACAAAGCAAGTGGACCTAGTAAGTTACAACTCAAGTGGAGCCAAGTGTGCATATGTGCACATTTTCAACGCAAGCAGTGCACAACACATCAGAAACAAAATTATGACAGTGGAAATGCAAAGATACATGTTGAAGCTCAAGTCAGGATGGACTTATAAACAAAGGCAGGAGCAATGATAAATGTTTCAGCAAAACTCACATGAATGGCCAAGGCAAATAACATGCACAAGTACATGTGTATGCAACAGGATGTTTCAGCTCAAGTTCACAACAGTAGTGGTAAGCACATGATCAAGGGTGCATACACAATGGTGGTTTAACTCAAGTTCAAATGATCCGTGAAACTGGATGAATATACATGGTGCAGAAGTTCTAAAAGGAAAGCAATAAAATTGCCATTCAAGAAAGCATGCAAAATTTCAGGAGGTGTCAAGAAAACCAAAGCTATCATTTACGGCAAGAGTCTTCAATCATGTTTTCAGAATAGTAACTGTACAAATGTTTAAAGCTTTTTAGTTTTTCCAAATAGACATTTTTGGACATAAACCATCTTTAAAAATCATTGTACATATTTGGCAAGAATACCCACATATACAATCAGTTTCTAATTCCAGAAATCACAGTGTATTTTGGTCAAGTGTTAAATTCATTTTTGGAAATCTGTTTTTTGCAAATTAATCTATGGTGAAGCACAAACTTGGCAAGTGTTTCAAGGTGCATTTCGACTAATTCAAGGCAATAGAAGGAAATAAATGTTTTGATGAATTACAGCAAAAATTCAAAATTATTTTCAACCCGGAAAATCATATTAATTATTTCCTGTTTTTTGAATCAATCAGGAAACTAATTCAAGGTAATAAACCTTTGAAAAAGGGGCAATTTATTTCATATATTTCAGCCAAGAACAAGTCGAGGTTCATTCACTCAAAGTCGAGATTTTTAAAGTCAATCAAAAAGGGAAACCAAGCAAATCAGTATCGAATCATTCTTTTGAAATCATAGGAATCTAGGGTTTGTTTTACCCTATATATACACCCATACATCATTGGCTAAAATCATCGAAACCACAAAATCAACTCAAGAGAAAATTGTTTCAAATCAGAAGTTACATACCAGAGTTTCGATCGCCACAATTCTCAAATCAGAGAACAATCGATTGAAGAAGAAAGGCACTAGAGATTGAAGCAACTCAAGAATCAATTTTCATCTATTAAGCACGTCGATTGGGGAATTCATATGAAAACCCTAGGGAGCCGCCATGTTTTATTTCCACAAAGCAATGTGAACAGGCTAAATTAAGCAAGGGTGCAACTCAATACAAAATGGTCGGCCTATTTTTGAGTGGAGTTTAAATATGTTTTAAACTAGGGTTTCTATTGTTTTAATTTTGTATTTTGTATTTGAAAATCAGTCAAACAGTTTCTAGAGTCTATAAAATTCTAGGGGATATAGTTAAGGGATTAACTGGCAGTTTCTAGAGTTGGTAAAATCTAGGTGCTTTCCTAGTTTTGTCTATAAAACTAGGCAGTTTACTAGGGTCTGTAAAACTAGAGGAAATCTGGTCTAGTGGATTAGATCAGTCTAGGGTTTTGAGCGTAGGATTAGAATAGGAGCAAGGGGTTCGCGAGTTTACATGGTCTCGTAAGCGGGATCTGTTCAATTAACTAGTAGAAACCTTAGGAATGCAGCAGTAGACAGGATTTATCCTAAGCTGGGTATATCTTGTGCCATTTACCTTTTTGCATTTATTTTCTAATGCCATTCTGTGATATGATATTTTTAATATCTCGCTTAATTTTCAATAAACCCTATTCACCCCCCTCTAGGGTTAATCTAGATCCAACATAGTTTTGATCAGTATGAGTTGCTCTTCAAATCTATATATGTATTATTGGAGTCAGTGGAGGTTTTTGTCGCTATGTTTATCACAGCGTGTGTCGTTGTTGGTTAGGGTTGAGGAAAATTGGAGATTATGATCGATTTATACGTTAGTTGTTATATTCTTATTTGTGAGGGTATGAAGCAGCGTTTGGCAAATTTTGAGGTAGAACCATGAATATTTTGATTGCACATTTTACTGTACGTGCGTGATTGAGCAGGAATTTGCATTATCCATTTGGGGTGCGGTATGATCAAAATTGATATGGAAGTATAGAGATTCTGGAAAGAAGATTTATGGGAACTATTTTGTGATTTTTAGTTGAGTAAAATTGGAGGAAAATGGGAGTTAAGAAGCGGCTATGGCAAAAGAATGAGGAGCGGACGTATTGAAGGAAATCAAGGAAGAAGGGTGTGAGGTTCTGGGCTTCAACGTGGAGAGGATGGGCCATTGAACGTAGGCGAGGCCCAAGTATTGAAATGCAGCTTTATTTTAAATAAAAATATATATATATATACACAACTTGTAATATTCATATCTTGTGCATATGCTATCATAAATTAATGAAACAAGATTCGTTGGGATCGCATGGACGAGAGCTACACAATGGAACTGATTTGGAGTGAATTGGAGATCGTTACAATTTATAGCAAAATAAATTGCCTGATCTGAATCGATAATCGCTTATCGTTATTTAACGATAACCAACCAATGTGAGTAAAACTCACTAACTCTTTATATTTTTATAACGTATTTTTAGAATTGATAAATGATAGTTGATTGTTGTGTGTTGATTGTTTGGATGAACTTCTAATTGATTGGTTAAAATTATAGATCTAGTAATATATATAAATATATATCAATAATCTAATATTGATTCTGTTTATCAGAATATTTCATATTGAAATGGATGTTATTTATGTTGTTTAACATCTATGAGTGCAGGGAAACAGGTTGGAGGGATCCAACCGGATTCCTCAATACTTATAATACTATTTTTTTTTTCATATATTGTGTTATATGATGTGATATATAATCTATGATTGATTATGATGACATTGGTCTTGTTATTTGGTATTTTAAATACCATAAGAAATACTGGAATGTAAAAAGGGAATTTTCAAAGTGTATATTGAAAATAAAATATATAGAATTATAAAAGGAATTATTCGGGAAATAAATAGAATTAAAAAAAGGAATTATTTGAGAAATAAATAGAATTATAAAAGGAAATTTGCGAGATATAAAAGAGCTACGAGAAGATGGATTAAAGTAGATTTTAAATCAAATTTATTTTAAAAGATAAATTGAGAAGATTAATTTATAAATAATGTTTTATAAATTAAATAAAATATTTATCATTTGATAAAAGGAATATATAAGTCTAAAATTATATATAGAAGTAAAATCAGTTTCAACATCGATATTTGAAATCGAATGTGAATGTAGTAGTTGTAAAGGGAGTTATAAATAAGATTTTTATGAATAGTCTATAAATAAAAGTATAAATAGAACTGGGAATTGGGATATTGTTTTAAATGCGAAATCAAACTGCTTGATTTGATAAAAGAAATATTTTCCACATTTGATGTGAATAAGGGATTTAAGTAAATATTTTGCGAAATGAAAATATTATAAAGGAAACTGGGTTTTGAAATAGGAATTTAAATTGGAGTTAATGAAATCAGAAACTGACTGGAGATTTGTTATGTTGAACAGTTGTCTGGGTATTGATCTGATGTTGGTTTCGGCCTTCGGGGTTAATACATGGAGAATTGTTCTCTTACTAGTTTATAGTTAAGAGACTGATAGATGTTGGAGAGTAATGATGCGTGAACAAGAAATGGAAACGTTTTCTTATGGTAATAATGTATCTTTTCTAAATTTAGAAAGTAAGAATTTATGTATATATGGAAACGGGAAATGATGAAATGAATAAATTAATAATAAATTAATTTAAAGGGAAAATTGTTGATTGATGATTGATTGATAAAATTTCCATTTGGAAATAAGATCATTGTGCGTATGGATTTTTTCCTTTGATAGTTAAATAATCGACTATCAAAGTTTTGACCCTTTTTTCGTCGTCAATATGGGGAAACCGGGATCAGAATTATTATCTGAAAACCACTTCGTATGGGCATTAGCATTGCGAATCAAAGACGATGGAAATAATTGAAGATGGAGTTTATGCATGGGATGTTCTGGCAAAATCCTAGGAAGAAATTGCTTAAGTTGGGTTTACAGAATAGTGCCTTCGGTTTGTCCAGTCCTAGGACAACCTGTGTGGAAGAATGTCTGACAAAGTATATTTAATAGATCGTGCAAGTTGATATCATCAAACGTATTTACGTTTGGTGGCAGAGGAATTCGTTTCTCTTAGTTGTGTACCCATGGTATTTTTGGGGAAATCAATTTGTGATTTGGCGGGTATGACGATGTGACATTCAAAGTAAATAAAGGTGTGATCTGTACGTTATGGCCTCTAGCCTCACAATCAGGAAATGGTATAAAATCGGGTAGGTCGCATGGCTAAGTGGGTAGCTCCCAATTAGGGTGTATTTTCACCTGATCTAGAGAAATTCCATTTACTTCTTTAACCTATTTCGATGCAGTCCCTTTCGGGAAACGGTTGCTGATCCCAACCATTGGTGATAATACATTCGGTACACTCAAGCGAAATGAGTGACCGGTCATGTTTAGCCTGGGTTGCAAAATGTTCTTGTTGAATCCGGTGTATTCCTATCTAGAGATACACCGTCGGAAGGTGGTCCCATGCCTTGCCAGTTGGAATCCATTTCCCAATAAGCGCCCGCGGGTTTTAATTATATATTATGTATGTGGAATGTGAGATGAAAGTGTTCTGGTAGATGATTATTTAGTTGTGGTTGATAGACACTATTATAATATTAAAGAGTTTTGATATAAAGATTATCCTTTCTTTCAAAAGGATTCTGAAAGTTAAATCAATTATTTTGGATTCTCAAAAGGGAAAAATCCGTTTTGTGTTATACGACGTGGTCTTATGAGATATCGTTTATTTTCTCAAACTGTTTTAAATTGATTACTCACACCAGTCCCTGGACTGATCCAGAGTTTATTTTATTTTGTTTTGTTTTACCCTAAACTCTTGGGTGCCCAAATTTGTACAGCCAGTCAAGTAGTCGGGATTTTCAGATATACTTGGAAGTGCTTGGAGCAGGAGGCTTCAACATTATATAGCTATTGTTTATTTCCGCTGTGTTGTAAGTGCTGTACTCTGATAATGGTATGTATATACAAATGACAAATTTGTATTTGAAAAGTTATATTGTGTACTATATTTTATTCGTTCCGCTGTGAGGTTCGTGTTACTCTGATTCTGTTGTTGTTCCTCTCCTTCTTCTATTCTAATTTTCTATCTTGTCTATTTTCGCCCTCTAACTTCTTTCTATTAATGATCTGGAATGTTCGATGCTCGAATAATCGACATTGGTATTTGTGTCAATTTTCGAAGTCGAAAATTCTCGTTTGTTACACACTTTGTTTATCATCTATGATTTTGTACAAAAATATAATGTAATAAATAATATGATTATATTATATGATGTCTTATTCTTTGATGTAGCTATTGCGTGTGTGCAGTTAATCATACTTATGGAAGCAGCAGTAGCACCTGAGTTTAAGTAGTTTATTTGTCTGCTTACAAATAAATTATAATGGTAAAGGTATTTTAACTGTTAAGGCATATGGAGAGTACTTCAGTAAGGCGACTTATTATATGGAGTAGGGTTGTTGCGGTTGAATGGTTCAACCGTCGAACCGTACCAACCGTTTACACGGTTACCGTCTACTACGGTAATGATGACGGTAATGATTGTGGATTTTGACAATCGCGATAAACCATACCAACCGCATATGATCTTTTTGCAGTATTTCATAAAAATATATATGTTTGTTAATAACTTAAGCTAGAAAAATAACATAAGTATAAATTATTTGCGTTTTTATATACAAACAACATGCACATTGATGGTTTGTTTATAGATAAACAAACTAACTCTCAAGAAAAAAGTTAGAAATTGAATTATTTATGGATAACAATGTAAATTTATGGTAGTGGTTGCAGTAACAGTTAGACAGTTATGGTAACAGTTGAAAATTTTGCTAACCATCAACAACGGTTGTGGTTAAGGTTGGCGGTAAAATTGACTGTTGTTGTAACCGTAACACCCCTAATATGGAGTATATTTTTCCCTATTTAATATGCTGATTGTACTGAAACCATGAAATAATTGGTTTACACTGTTGGTTATGTTATGTGCATGATTTCTGTTTACGCATTCGATCACAGAATAATCTGCACCAAAACTTAAAACTTGTGTGTAGTTAACAACATAGCTGTTAATTTCTATTTATGATCTTTGTTGTTAGTCTATATAATTTTATGCTTTGTGATAAATTAGGGTTAATATTCCTCGATTAAACCTACCTTGTATTACAATATATTTATGAGTCGGACAAATGTGTATTCCATAGTACATAGAACAAGGAAAAGGAATGGAAGGATCAACAATCGATAAAAACAACTAGACCCGCTAGATGAAAACGATTTATTTTTCTCTTTCGATTCAAATGTGATTGGATGAATACACAAATAGAAACGTGATATATATTTTTTAACCAAAGTTGTTATCATGCCCCAAGGAAAAATGGCTCGGAGGAAACGGAAATTATGTGCATCGTTGTTGTATGGAAGGATAAACAAACAGAAACGTGATATTTCATGTTCACAGTCTGTTGAATTTCTTGTATTATTGAATTTGATTGAACATAATAGAATTAAAATGTAAATGGAAGAGAAAGTGGTTTTGATTTGTATTATTGAATGATGAAACGAAATGTACAGTTGCACTTGTATACATACAGCTGCCTTCTGACTGATGGAAGAATTATTCGATAATGGGCTGAGAAGCTCATTAATACAAGGCCATAAATAATAAAGTATATAACATCTTTATTTGAGATAACACGGCATCGATTCATTTCATTTTCTTATTTGCCCCCTTTAAATCTAGGGTTAGCCGAACCTTAAATTTGATTCTGAGAAATGAGTTGCTGCCTCCATCATCGACTTCTTCTCTTTAAGTTTATGAGGTTGAGGAAGACTTTCATCTTCTTCTCTCTTGCTATTGCAGGTTTGAGAATAAGATTGCTGAAGTTGAGACTTTGACTTGAGCTTGAGGGCAGATTGTTGCATATTGCTTTCGATTGAGGCACTTGTAGTGGATCTTATTGCTGGACTGTGCTGAATCTTCAGTTCTTCATGCAATCTAGTAAGTTCTCCGATGATAAAGCCTTGGTAAGGACATATGCCCTTTGATGATACAAATGTATATAATTAATTTGCAATATTCCTTCTCTTACTTGATCTCGAACAAAACAAATGTTAATCTCTATGTGTTTGGTTCGAGCATGCAAAATAGGGTTTGCATACATGTAGATAGAACTCTGATTGTCGCACCAAATAGTTTCTTTTGATGAATTATTGATCTGTAGCTCTTTAAAAATGTTGTATCCACATTATTTCTCTGTTGCACTTGCAATGCTTCTATATTCAGCTTCAGCACTTGACTTTGATATAGTATATTGCTTTTTAGAACTCCATAATACTAACTTGTCACCAATGTAGATGCAGTAGCCTGTGATAGATCTTTTGTCATCTGGATATGCAGCCCAATCCGAGTATGTGAATCCAGTATTGTTTAAGTGATTTCCACCGTTAAAAGCCAAGGCATAGTTAAGCACCCCTTTGAGATATCTTAGAATTCTTTTTTACTGCACTCCAATGTTTATCCTTAGGGTCCTGTAAAAATTGAGATACTTTGTTAACACTGAAGGATATGTCCAGCCTTGTTATGGTTGCATACTATAATTCCCCAACAACACTCCAGTATTGTTTAATATTAGGATTAATTGACAGGAATAATCCAAAGTTTAAGTACATTCCCATAATAATCCTAAGTTTGGATAATTTTTAAATATTCCCAAGTTTAGGGGGTCTCTTTTCCATATTGATCTCGATTACCCACTGACCTATTTAGTAGGTTTCCCTCCTACCATCTAGCCCAAACCCGCATTGCCTTTCTTCTTCTCCCCCGCTTCTCTTCTTCTTCATCGTAACCGAAACAGTCCTTTTCAAAATCAGTAGCATTCACCAAAATTTCTTAGAAAACCCGGATACATCCCAAAAGATATCTTCGTTAATGCGGTTCTCATTTTAATTGTCGTTGAAGATGACATAGACTGTTGTCCTACCTTTGATTAAATGCGGTAGTCTGAAGAAGTCAATATTGTATGTCTTAATCGAAGGCCCTAGAATGTAGATCTATTCTTGTATCCCTTTTCCTCATATCTACATTCTAACCTGATTCATCACAAAACAGCGGTACAACAAATCCCTGTAATCTTTTTAGACAACCCACAATTATCGTCTACATCTCCACTCATCATACGCACGAAGCATGGATTGATACCTCTAAAAATCACTAGGTTTCATGTGATTTGAGAGTACCGAACGTGCAGGGGAAAAAATTCCTCAGCACAGGACCCGATCCCCTTGAGAAAAGTTTGATGCTTTTTGCGTTCGCTGCCATCAACCTTGGTAGATCTAAATTTCATGTTGTTGAATATCCCTAATCTTTTGAGAATGAGTGTAGAAGGAAGCCGCGGAACAGTGTTGGGTTACTCTACTTTTTTTGCATTTGCCGCCTTCTACCCCTCGTTGAGTAGTTCCTCTCTAGAGACTTCTTTAGAATTTGACGGTTTTGAAGAGAAGAGAAGTGAGGGAAAATAACAAGGTAATGCGATTTGGGTTTGATGGTAAAGTGGGAACCGACTAGGTAGGTCAGTGGGTCATCAAGATCAATATGGGAAGGGACCCTCTAAACTTGGGATTATTTAAAAATAATCCAAATTTGGGTCATCATGGGAAGACACGTTAAACTTCGGATTACTCATTTCAATTAATCCTTAATATTATTTATGCTTTCTCCACTGTTTTTGGAGTAATGTCGGCTAGATATCATAGGATTTGGTTGAGATTTGGCTTCAATCATCTCATTTTTAATAGAAGTTCTATTATATACTTCTTTTGGCACAAGAACATTTTTGACTTTGAATTTCTTTGTGCTACAATTCCCAAAAAGTAAGAGATATTCCCCCATGTCTTTAATGGAGAACTCTTTATTTAAGTAGTGTCTGCTATATCAACATCACTGTTTCCTGTAATTATCAAATCATCAACATAAACAAGTATATAAACAGTGGATGTTTGAGTAGTTTTAACAAATAAAGAGTTGTCAGATTTTGTGGGCCTGTATCCCAATGCACTCAGAGTTGATTTGAGTCTATCAAACCATACTCTGGGTGCCTGCTTTAAACTATAGATGGCTCTGTTAAGCTTGCAAACTTGATTGGGATCTTGTATATATCCTTTACGGTGTTGCATATAGATTTCTTCTTAAAGCATCCCATTAAGAAATGCATTATTCACATAAAAATGTGGAATATTCCACTGATTTTTTTAGAGCAATGGTAAATATTAATCTTATTGTAGAAGGTTTGACTAGTGGTGAGAATGTCTCGTTGTAGTTACAACCATACACTTGAGTAAATCCCATAGCTACTAATCTTGCTTTGTATCAATTGATAGTGCCATTTGGATTCTTTTAAACTCTAAATGTCCACTTGCATCCAATTAAATTTTTGTTGTTTTGTTGAGGTACAAGACTCTAGGTTCAGTTTCTGATGAGAGCATCAAATTCCTCATCCATGGCAGTTTTTCACTCTCTGTATTTGATAGCTTGATTAAATGTGAGAGGCTCTTCTTTACTTTCAGCAACTATGAAGGCTTTTTATTTAAATATCTTTTCCCTAGTCATCATATGGTGACCAGTGGCAGCTTGTGGTCTTTCAGCATGAGAATCAATTTGTCTTGAATTGTCTTCAATGGCTGGTGAGTTTTCATATGGTTCATTCGAGTCTTCATTTGTTGCCTGATGTCTGCTTGAACTTGAACTTGCTGAACTTTCATTATTTTCATTTTTAAGTGACAGATTTGCATTGCTGAATGATCAAGTGTAGTCATTACTGAGCTGATTATGCTCAGTAATGTTAACTCCTTGTGCATTAATAGCCATTTGATCATGTGCTGTTTGAAGAAACTCAGTGCACTGTGGAATACTAGGTATATCTGATTTTTCTTTTATCACCTTTTTGGTGGTATTAATATCAGTATGTGCATAAGGGAAAATATTTTCATTGAATGTGACATGTCTACTTATAAGTATCACTACAACAAAACTAAATTTCCACAGCTATTACTTTCAGCGTTTTTAGGTTGAAAGCTATAAAAATTACATTTGTCGATACTTGTTTTTTGTTTTGACGCTGAGAATAGAATATTAGGTTTGCCTCTTAAATGTTTTTTCAGTTCCCCCTATAGTTCCAGATTTTCATCTATTTGTGCGGCATTCATTTCCTCTCCCGTGGTTTCCATTTTCCCCAAAGTTAATTTCGATTTTCATCCCTTCATTCTCCACGTAGATTTATCCATTCGTGGTTCCTTTTTCCTTGGCAATTTCCTTTTCCTCTTCAATTTCCGTATCTGTGGTTGCCCTAAACCCGATAGATTCCCTTTCCCCTTCACCCTATCTGTGGTTGAGCTTCTTTCGGTGGAGAGTAGGAGCTTTGGTGAGCATCTTTAGGCTTGTTTTCATTTCAATTTTGAGTCATTGCTTATTATTAAATCGAGTTCAAAGATACCCTATTTTTGACAAAACTTATTTTTGTTAGTGCAAAAATAAAAAATCTAATAATATACAGTGGGTACCATATGTGTAATGAGTTTCACAGTACTTGTTGTACCTTTTCTGATCAGAGAATTGATGATCGATGTGTAGGATTAGGAATGCCAGAAGAAGAAATGATTGGCCTTAGCTGTGTCGTATAGGTTTGAAAAGTGATAACTTGGTTTTAGGTATTCATGTATGTGGGAGTAACAGTATTGAGTAATGACATTGACGTATTCATGTTTTAGATATTCATGTTGTATTCAATGTTCAGAAATAATTGTAGGATTTAGTTTCTTCCTTATGGCTACATCGTTGTTTCCTTATAACTTCATTTATGTTTGAAAATTTCCAACCGCTATAGTTACTTGTTTTCGAGCCTGTAGTCTAGCAATTGTGGTTATACTTATTCATGAAATTAGTAATTTTCATGTCTATTGGGATTTTCTATTTGAATTTCCAACAGTTAAGGGTGCGTTCTTAACGAACGTGAGCGTGGCATTTGAGCGTGCCTTTTGAGCGTGGTACTGTAGCGAAGGGGAAATGTGTTTTTAGCTACGAACGGGGTATTTGAGCGTGGTATTTTAATTGTTAATTTGTTTGTTTTGAGTTAATTAAATACTAATTTCGGTTGAACAAAATGACTGCATTTCATTACACAAAAGAAAATACAAACATAAATACGACAGAAATACAATAACACGATGACATGAACTTCCTACTTGTTGCTACTTATCAGATAAGTTTGGTATTCTTGGTCGTGGCGTTTGTCTGCAAGCCCTCTAATCAACCAGCTTTTCGCTATCTCATCTGGAAGAGCAGTGAACATATCATTTATTTTGGGGTCCAACACAAATAATAATGCGTCTGCAACATCAAACTCACTCGTTGCTCCAAGACGTTGCATACGAGCTACCGTATTTGCATAAGTTGTAGAACTTCCCGTTGATTCCACGCTAGTACCCGTATTAGGACTATCAGAGTGCGTCCGAGATTTTTTCATCTGTCTCTCGTGCATTAGGTCAATGAGCATAGCCATCTTATCGTCACTTTCACCACGTTTTCTTCTTGAATTTTGACGTGCAGTTGGTTGAATGGGCGGATTCATTGGAATTTGGGTTGACGGAGGGATTCTTGGAGCTTCACAATTTGGTGTATTCATTGAAGTTTGTTGCAGTGGAGGATTTGATGGCGAATTCAAGTTTGGAATATGATTATTTTGCGTGTCTTCCAATAGTTCCAAAAACCCGTCGAAATTCCATGTCCTGTCAAACGTGCTTTGTGTTGATGGCGGCGTGCCAGTCTGCGACGGTTGTACACTAGCAGCAGGAGTGTACGACGATTGACCAGTTGCATTCGTCCCACGAAATAATTGTTGCATCAGCTCTAAGTTTTATATTGGTCGTTTCTTGTATTTCAAGACACTCGTTCCAAATTCCTAAATGTAAGAAATAAATTGTAAGAAACTGTCTACAAAGGAATGGTAACAAAATAAATTTACAGATCTTAACACGATCTTCCCACCATTCATCGCTTTCAGAGACCGTTCCTTTGTATGCATCCCAACCCGCGTCAGTCTTGTTCATAAGTGCATCCCATTTCATCCAATCCCGTCGAAGACTGTCATATTTGTTTCGGATTTTGGTTTCGTCAATCGGTACGATGTCTGGAATGGTTTCTATTGCACCGTTGAACTTTTCTGCAGTTGCTTTATGTACACATTTTTTGTTGATGCCACAAGCACCATATGCATCAACCGAACATTGCAGCGTAATCTGAGTTGCAGTAAACGACCAGTGATGTGCAACCTTTCGATTGGTCATACTAAAAAATGGAAAATTTAATAATGTGGAAGAAAATTTTAGAAGAGGAATGGAGGAGTGTAGTGTGGATGAAGAGGAAGGTGTAGGTGAGAGGGTTTTATAGGTGTGTGGGAGAAACGTTGAAAATCAAGCCGTTGGCGTCCGACGCGTCGGACGCCAACGGCTTGATTTTCAACGTTCAGCAATCGTTTCATTTGAACATGAAAAATGGTATTCGCGTCGGACGCGAACAAAAATTCCAGCGTGCAATTTATTTGCTGCGAACGCACCCAAAATCTTCCCAAACACCGATAGCAGCACAACTTCCCATATAATCAAAAGCATGCCTTAATTGCGAACACGTGGCGTTTAAATCCCTCGGACTTATATAGCAAAATCTTCAGTTTTATCGCACAAGTTCCATCAATGTTTCCCGCCTTGAACCTGAATGAAAAAGTAACCTTTATGTCAAGTACTTTACTTCTTTACATTCAACAAATTGATGGTACTTGAATAGTAAAACTGAACCATGAACGTCTTTGCAATTTTGAGGCCTAATATCCATTCCCGGCCCAATCGTGTTGTTAAGTTTACTACGTTTCATTCATCATCTTACCCTGGCTTTTGAATGAAGGTTGTTGTATATATTTAATTTCATTCTTGGTTAGGACAAAATATAAATATTAATCTTTCTCAATAGAATTGTAAACCGATCCGAGACCGAATGGAAATGTGTTCAATTTCATTCTTAAATAAAATCGGATGTGTCTTAAATGAAATCAATCGGACAACCACATATCTTGCATTAGTATGTTTTATATTACACATAAAAAAATTTATAACATTATGTGGGCTTGATCAAGTGATGGATTACGTAAGTATCATGGCTGCAGCAGTTTTTCAGGCCCTTTTGGCACGTTCTATCTTGTGATGGGTAATAATAATGCTTTTTTTGCTTCTCTTTTCTTGAGCTCTCTTACCACAGGAATACAATCAGTTTTAAGTGGTTGCACAACAAGAATCTTTATTTCAATATTCCAACCACTATCTTCAAATGTATGACCTTTTTTCTATCTATACTAGTGCGAGACCCGTGCTATGCATACGGACATTGTATATAGCTCTATTCTGATTCTTGTAGATACCCTATCTAAAGTGTATTATTTTCTCTTTCATTCTTCAGTTTCTATTTTTGTTACCGGATTTTCTTTTTCATAATTTTATATTTTGGTTGTTTTCCAAGTTAATAAATCCTGCATCATGTTCGATTGTTGAATATTTGCAGCTATTTATCTTTCATGTTCAGCGTGCAAGTATATATCTAAAGAACATAGCCTTTATATTAATATTTTTCCCTTTGCTTATGTATTTGGCTTGAAATTATGAGATTAATACTGTGTCACTACACAAAAATAGTAATAGATAAAATATTGATGTAACAAAAATACTGCTTGCACTCTTCCCTCTTTTGCATGCTTTAGCACAGTACAGTAAGAAAATCTAGATTCTTTAACAAAATTCCTTTATAAACCGTAAATACATATATAGCACTATAGCAGCATATATTATAAGACACCGGTCAGTTGAGAAATAATGTAACTCAACTATGACCCACATGGCAAAAACTATATTATGACTGCAATTTACAGTGAAAACGGACACGGCTTCCATGTAATTTGTGTCACGTGAGTAAATAAAGATAAGTAATTATTCCAAGGAGCTTTCATTTTAACACCGCAAAGGCGGAAACTCCAAAAGAATGAATTGAATCAGTCTGCACCAACTTCACTTTTAACTTTCTTTGGTTCTACCCATCAACAACCTACAAAATAAATAAGAATATATTATAATTATGTCATCCCAATAAATATGAACTTTAAACATGTGTTTTAAAGTCTATAATGAGTGCAGTCTCATTCATAGGATGAATAATAAACGAAAATATTTGAAGCCAATTTCTGTCGCATAAAACCTAACTAATTCGAATAGCCTCTCATATTTTTCTCAACCAAATCAAAAGTAAATAAATCTGGGATATACTTAAGTCAAAGAATTAGTTTTTTATACCAATACCTTAATCGTGGAGTTCTTTGAAATGTTTAGGAAGCGAATAGGTACTGTTAAAAAAAAACCTGGAAACACCAATTGTGGAGCCTGTAGCCTTTCTTCCTTCATCTACATGATTGCAATGTTATAAAATGCCGATTTCATTTTAGTTTGGCTAATTTGTTTGATAAGATTTCAGTAAGCTGAATAATCAATAGTAATAGCTTTAAATAACCAGTATCAACTTGCAGCATGAAGGTATGAAACCAAACTATGAAATGAAAACACACAAATTGGAAAAACTCTATAACTGGATTGGACATGTTAGCATTGAGTTGAATTTATTATCGAGTATCCCATATAGTTTACAGTCCATCAGGAGTTGGTTCATGAACAATTAAATTGAGAATAAAAGCATGAATTTACATAATGCATATATTTGCAAGCATGTTCCATTAACTCCACAGAAATATGAACATGTGACAGAGGTGCACATAGTTTTTGTTAAGTCAAATGTTTATGTCCTGACCAAAAATTTCATACCCTCACTATACTTTAATTGGAATAGGTTCTGGTAAGAACTCGGGACATATCTAGAGAGTATAAACATCAATAGACCGATAGGAAAACTTTCCCACACAAACTTAATTGTACAACTACCTGCAAACTGGCCATCAAGCAAAGAAAGAAACTCATAGAGTTCATCTTAAATTTTTTGCAAAATTAGCACCCATTAAATGTGGTAATACATTGAAAATAATGTTTATTAGTACTGGGATAACAAATGGTGATCTAAATAAAGAGAATGGCATAGTTGTTGAGAAAAACATCTTCAATTTAGGTCAGATAATACAATTTATAGCCTGGAAGGAAGTGGTAATGTAGCATACACAACGGAAATTAAACTTAGCATACCTGGTTAAAAAAATTTCAGGTTAAACCTACCAAATTCTCAACACTGACCAATGTTGACTCAATAGTCACGTATGCCAGCCCAAACTGCACTTTCACACATACCATGCATTTTTTCACATAAATGGTTCCATTCAAATACTTAGCTCCCTTACACATGTCTACAGCCATATTGAATTCAGGGAAGCCTACGATTGGCACTGTATCCTTCTCAGTACTGTTAAATTCAGTAGATGTAGTGTGCTCTTCCTGATCGGTCTTCCTAAGCTTGTAAATCTTCTTGTTCATTTCAGTTCGGTGACGGTACCCATTCTCTCCAGATCCTCCAACAGTGTATGAAATCCTAGCAGGATGCAACCTGTTCTGTCAGATGCCATAATCCATGATCTGTAATTGCAACATTGATATTTAAAATGTCAAAATTTGTCAATCAACCATGGTAATAGGTTTCTTTAGGAAAGGCAGAAAATTGCCTTTATTATTTGTAACACTACCACAAAGAAACTTTTACAAAAAGGTACAAATATTGATTACATTTTCGCATATATAAGTACAGCAGCAGTTAAGCTTGACAACATATACAATTGGATGGATTCATATATGGATAGCCGTACTTGTCCCTGAAATCAAATTGAATACAGGACATTCACATCCAAGAATATAGATAGATGTTAAATATTTATTATAAATATTTGTGGCACATTAGTCCGAATTGTGAGAAAAGTTTGAATTTTATTCAGAGCAAAACAGTATATAGAATTTTGGGGTATGAGATCATAATCTTCATATTAGACAGTGCCATGTCCCAATAGTGAATGTCCTCATGTTTGGTAAGAAATCATGACGACCAAATAGAAAATGTTCAAATATAATTGCACATTTTGAACCAAAAAATTTATGTTGCCACAGCCAATACCTAACTACATCAACTGAAATCTAAAAAAAAAAAAAATATAGAGTATTGTTATTGACACTCCCTTTTTGGTTAAGGGGTTTCACGGCAAAAAATGAAAATTTTGTACAGTCCCACCGTTTTTCGACTTTTATCATTTTCGATGGTCCTTTTCCGACTTTCAGACCTAAACTCTGGCCGAATTCTGCTAAAAAGTTCGGTATCACCTTGCTGATTTCAAGCGTGACACCCCTTAACCAAAAGTGGAGTGTCATTAACAATACCCTGAAAATAAGACATCTAAATAAATGAAAATAAATATTGTAGTCATTTCTGAATTTAAAGAATTCAAAGTGACAGCCAACGTATATTATCAGGAAACAGTGCATGTACCATCTTAATACCGAGAACAGTTGTAATCAAATTGATGTAAATATGAGATTAAATCATAAAGCTTTATGGATTTTAGAAACTACAGTCAGACACATGTCTAAGATTTTAATGTTATAAAGATACATATATAACAATGATCATCTTAGAGAACAACTATTAACTGTAAGATAAGAAATATCAAAATGGAAGATCACAAAACTTACAACATGTTGAGTAACGATTTATTGACGTGGAGAAACAAAATATTTGATCTTGCAACTTCACTCAAATAGTTTTTGTTCTTGGTTCTCTACAAATTGGGCCCATGTTGCCGCGAAAGATCTCCGTCTGCCCAAAACCTTCAACCATCAAATAATACTAACATAAGAGGTACAATTTTCAAATCAAAAATGCTATTCAACCCGAAAGAAATTTCGTCAAAATCTGCGATAGAGACAAAATTTTCAGATGGACCCACATTAAATTATGCAAAATGACATATTTACCCCTATGAATTCAAGCATCTGCACAAGCCAACATTATTTAATAGAATTTGATTCGGTCATTATAGCAGCTGCCTTTTCAAATAAAGCTCACAAAAAAGTGAAGAGTTTGTGATTAGCATATTTACATTAAATACGGTAGTCGGTTATTGATCTAATATTGAGTATTGATTTGACACAATATCCAGGCAAGAGCAGACTATAATGGCAAAAATATTAAAGTATTATTCTTTATTGACAACCAGTATTGACCTAGTTTAAAGCATGATGTTGCTCAATAGTGATGGAGTTTTTTAACTTAATTCATTGTAGTAGAACATTCATCAATTACACAACAGTAATCACATAAGAAATACTTGAATAAACACATGAATGACCAGTAATTATTCAGTTAAAAATTACCCTTAGTGGAATTGCAGAGATGAAAGATAAGTAAGGATTAAAAGAATCGAATCATCAACTGAAGAAAGAGTAAGTTTATGATATTAGGTGGATACCAAAGTTGTGAAATTATCAGGTGAGAAACTAAAATATAGGATATAAGAATGATTATCTGTGTCATCCTACTCAAAAATGGAAGGGTAATCTAGACGATTTCTTAATGGGGCAGTCCCATTGTATTTAGATTGTTCTAGTTTTTATATATATGTTAGTACGATATTTTATTGTTATAAAAAAACCCGAGATAGGATTTTTGAAATTAAATGGCATACACATAAAATATCATTGTTTAGTGATTTGTATATCCTAAATAGTGACAAGTTGCCATATATATTATATATATATATTATATATATATATATATATATATGGAGCGTCTATTTTGACATAAATGGTGACACAAAAGATCTGCACCATTGGATCTTTTTGTCTTTACATGGGAAGGTGGAATTCAGGGGGCAATCCAATGGTGAGAGTTCATTGTGTCACCAATTGTGTCACCAAATTGTGTCAAAATAGACTTTCACACACACACACACACATATATATATATATCATTATTTTAGAATTATAATAATTTAAAACGACTTCATTTCACAGAAAGAACGAATGCTTCTCTCCTTTGTCTTAAACGCCTCTGGTTTTCGTTTCCCTGAAATGGTTCAAAATGGCGACTTCATAGGTTAGGAGTACCTCTTCTTAAAAGAAGTGAAAGAATAAGCACAAAAAGGTGAATCAATATTTACAGTACAAATAACATCAGCAATAAATCTAATTAAAGACCAAAATGAGGAGTAGTATTTAATCATATGTAATTGTTGTTTAGAATGTTCAATTAACAATATCTAGCATTAATTTCTATCTATATGCAAGTTTAACAGTAATCAAGAAAGTGAACATATACTATTAATTCATATATTCATTGATTTTTCTAATCGATACAGCTTTTAGAAAAATTGGACACACCTCTCTTTTGATAAATTTAGTTGGAATGCAAATTCTGCTTGAATCCTCAATCAGCTCAGTGCTGCATATTACAGCAACTGAACCTTAGCTCAGCCAGATTACAACCTATATACTGCTACCATTTCAAACTATTCGTGAAAATTATTATTAGCAGAATTATAGGTAATACAATAAGCATCGGTAATGAATGAATCAAAGACCAAAATGAGAAATAAATAAAGTTTTAATTATTAAACATTTGTTTAGAATGCTTATTTAAATATATGCAGCACTAATTTCCATCTCTATGCAAGTCCCACAGTAATTAAAAAATTGAATATACACTATTAATTTATGTCTTTCAGTTTTTTTTCCTATTAATATAACTTTAAAAAACATTGGGTAGACAATTCTCTTTTCATACAGTTGGATGGAACACGTAACAACCCGAATTTTTAACAACGTGTTAAGACAAGAATCGAGGCAGAATTAAATTATAAAATCTGAATCAGGATAAACGGGTTGCGCCATTGCGTTCATCTCGGAAAAATACGCGAAATAGAGTCCGAAATTTCGTAAATCGGAGTCCGTATGACAAAGATATGGCCTCGCGAAGTTTCACGAAAAATTCGAAAACGAAAACAGATTCAAATTTCAGAATTCAGAAGAGGCGGGAAAATTTCCCGCCAAACCAGGGGAGGTCGACTAGGGAGTCGACCCCCTGCCAACCAGGTCGACTGGGGAGTCGAGCCCAGGGTCGACCTGGGGGTCGACCTGCCTGGTCGACCAGGTCGGCCAGGTGCACTTGTTTTGGCTCCTGGGTCTTGTTTTGGAGGCTTGTGACGATTTTTGAGGGCTTGAATCTATCCTAGGGTTAATCTAACGGCCTAAACTACTCCTAATCTCTATAAAAAGACCCTAAGCCTACCCTAAACCCCTCATAATTCACTCATGCCACGAAGTGCTGCACAAATGCCAAGTGATCATGGCCTCCATCTCCAACTCCAAGAGACTATGCATGCAAATCGGATCCGAATTGAAAGGTGCAAGCTTGCTACACCAAATAGAGGCCAAATCAATGTTGCTACGACGATTTCATGACGGTTCTTCATCAAATGAGCCACCTTTCTTCGTCACGACGATGCATAAACCTTCCCTAAGCCTCACTATGTAAGTTCTAGCTACTTGTAGATTCTAACGGTGGTTCTAATGTGACATGGGATAAAATGAGATGTAACATGAGTATGTTAACCCATGTAAACCTAGTTTGCCCCTTTATCATGAACATATGACTTTGGGTTATGTTTTAGCGACTTAATCATGCCACTCATGTTATGTATAACCTAGTATATCTTGCAAGTTTGAATCTTTATCTATGGAATGCCAGCATGAACCTTTGGGAACCATTTGACTTGTGAAACATTGGCAAAGATTTGACTTTGGGTCTTATGCATGTAAATGAACCCAAACCCCTTATGTATCATGCATGTTTGTGGCCAAATTCCCTTATGACATTATGCATGCTTGTGGCCAATCCCCTTTTATGTTATGCATGCTTGTGGCCAAACCTTATATGATAGTATGCATGTACAAGGCCAATCCCTTCATGATACCATGCATGTTTGAAGCCAACCCCGTCGTGGCATCGTGCATGTTTTGGGGTCAATGTGTATCATAGTATTTATACTATGTTGACTCACTTTCACTCAAGTGAAAACACGATTTTGGGGTAGTTAGATAAACATGAACATGACACGAAATCTTGACTCGAATATGACATGAAAACTTGACTTGAGGTTACATGTGAACACGACATGTAAGTTGAACCAAAATGGGGGCATGACACGTGGGGTAAACATGGGACTTGAAATTAGACACGTATGGGTTGTAGGTGTAATATGACACTAGACCAAACATGAAAGTGGCCAACTCGAGGTTGGGTTGAGTTTGTAGCATATATCTACCCGGACCCGCCCGGCTTAACTAGTGGCTACAAACAATAGGATCCAATGTGAGAAGTTGGTCATGTCGCGCTTAAGACCCGAGGTTAGACTAGGTTGTGGTGTAAAACTACCCGGACCCGCCCGGCTTAACTAGTAACCACAACAAGGTCTAATGTGAGAGGTTGAGAGTGCATTAATTAAATTAATGCCACCTGATAAGGTTAAGTAAATTTGACTAATGACACTTAACCGATATGACACGAATGGGTAGGTTAAGTGGGACCGGGCTTGATTTATTAATGACACTTAACCATACAAGACAATTAGGGGATGGGGTTAAGTAATTTACGCTTAACTAATCCGACTTGGTAATTAGATGGGGTTAAGTAATTAAGACTTAACTAATCTAAACACGGTAATTAGATGGGGTTAAGTAATTAAGACTTAACTAATCTAAACACAGTAATTTGACGGGGTTAAGTAATTAAGACCTAACTAATCTAAACGCGGTAATTAGATGGGGTTAAGTAACCTATACTCAACTAATCTAAACACGGGAATTCGATGGGGTTAAGTTAAACACTTAACCAATCTAAACTTGGTAATTCAATGGGGTTAAGTAACCAATACTTAACCAATTTAACATGATAATTTAATGGGGTTAAGTAACTTATACTTAACCAATTATACGTGATGATTTGATGAGGTTAAGTAACCTATACTTAACCAGTCTAATAGGTGGACCTGATAGGGTTAAGTCACAAGACCTTTTAAAAGTAGGCTTAACCATTGTAATACGATTAGTGGATGGGGTTAAGCTAACCCATACTTAACCAATCCGACCCGATAATCTAATGGGATTAGGATAATCTATGCTTAATCAATCTAACATGATAATCTGATAGGGTTAAGACAAATAAATACTTAACCAGTTTGACTTGATAAGGTTAAGTCATGAGCTTCTTGGTACACTTAACCAACCTGTAGGGCTAAGCCTTGAACTGGAGTACTTAGCCAATCTTGACATGATTCGTAGACGGGTTAAGTCATGAACTTGGATAACAACACTTAACCCATTTGACAAAACCCTAGCTCAGGGGACTAGGTTGGAAATCGTAGTTAACAAGGATAGCGGAAAGAGGGGCTAAGTGGTAAACCTTAGTTAAGGGTAACTAAGTAATAATTCTTAGCTAAGGACATGGGACTAGTTCATAAAGAGATGAGTAACCCGGTACGGTAGGTCATCGCTTAGTATACGAGAAGGAGCAAGTTATCTGACTTGGATAAAAGCTCCAGCGAACTGGGTGACGAAGCGGAAGCTTCGGGGAACGTGAGGGTACTCTTGGTATCCCTCTGTGAGGTGGCAAGTGGTCCATGAAACTCGGCCTCACAGGGGTTAAGGTCTGCGGTAGAAGAGCCAAGAGTATGCCTTGGTTGCTATGCGAGCGACCTAAAGACTGGGATGGATTAGCGTGGTCGACGATACTTGATTTTTTCCTGGGATAGCATGTCGCCAACTACCTACCATCTTTAGTCAATCGTGTACGTACGGAAAGGCAGGGAACTCCCAACAGACCTTATACTAGCTATCGAGTTATGGGTGAGGTTGGCTATCTGGAAGTGGGCATCGATGGGCCTTAGTGTAGTTCTCATACATGATTTTTCTTGGATTGCCTTTCAGTAGTTGAGGGAGGGGTCACGTGGGACCATAGCCACGGGTACAAAAACAGACCTTGATATCTGCATCAGCAGACGACTTAAAGCTCCCGACCGAGTTCCGTATTTCTTGATTTGCCCTGGCACGAAACTCGGATGGAACATTGAGGAACATGTGCGTTTAGACATGGAAAACGGTTCACGATACATACGTGGGATAAAAGGGCGCGGTTGACGGGTGGCATAATCCCTAGTGGTCCTAGGTGGCCAAAACCCAAACCGAGACACGGAAATGTTCATTAGGTAGCATAATCCCTAGTGGTCCTAGGTGGCATATATCCTAAGTGAACGCGCAATAGTTCATGGTAAGGAAACATAACTAGATCAAGGGTAGCAGTCCAAAATAACCTCAAGGATAAAACGTTTACATGGGAAAGCCCGTACGGCCTACGGCAAAGGACTGAACTTATACATGGAAAGAAACATACGAGTTGGGAAAACCTACATATGCTATATATTAGGTCGACATGGACCATTACATGACATTGGGCAAGGGACATTCATAGTTAACACATGACGCGGGTTGGGATACTAGTACGAGAGGTGCAGAGCAAATATACATGTTAGAACCAGGAGCAAATATACATGATAGATACCATGGGATGTTATACATGATAGATACCTTGTGATAGTATACTTGATAGAAACCTAACGATGTGATACATTGATCCTTGACACCGTAGTTTATCATGATGCCTTAGTATACCTTGCTACAGTAGTTCATCCAGTTATCTTGGTTTAGCTTATCTATCTTGTCACCATCCTTATGTTTACTTTCAGTTTATGCATGTCATGTTACCTTTACCTGTTTTTATACTGGAAGTAGATAGGACTTACCAGTCTTTATGACTGACCCCGTTTTCTTTCACTTCTTGTCTTCCGTTTCCCCCCCCTAAGGTTTTCAGGGAGGAAACACTGTTATCTAGTTCGGACTTCTTCTACTTGAAGGTCATCACGCATGGCTTGGACTTTTCTTGGCTATGGCTACTTTACTGTTTTACTTGGGGAATAATTTATGAAATGGTTTATGCTTCTTTACTATTGCAAGACAGGTTTTGATGTATTCTGATGTAAAAGGCTTTAGACCTTATTTTATAAGGTAATGAAATTTGTTTTACTTCCGCTGTTTTATATATATATATGTTCTGTCTTGTAATATTTCTGTGCATGTTTACCTCGATAATGCTTCACCAAACCTAGTGCATTCCCTTGTGAGTGACCCTAGCGGAGGTGGGGTGTTACATTGGTATCAGAGCAGAAGGTTACCAGACTGGGCAAAAGTTTTTAAAACCTTCTGAAAACTATTTGAAAAACCGTTTATAAAGAAGCATTTTTCAAGAAAAGTTTTTAAAGGCTATTCCCCAAAAGCCATTAGCACTATCCTTTGATTCCTTGATTGAATCTCTTTTCCTTTCTTTCCTCCATCTGTAGTCACAGTAGCTCTAACTGTGACTAATCTTTGTCTAGCCACGTAGTTGTTTTCCGTACGATGGAGGCGGTTCTCGAGAGTTATGTTACCGAAGATATAAGAAGGGATAATAAGAGCAAGGATAAAGGACATGGGCTTGATCCACAAAGGAAGATAAGGACAAGATCAGCGAGAGGGCAATTGTATGCTCTCAGTTCTAGTGTACCTAAGAGAAATGGTACCGTTTCTGGTAAAGGTTTAGTTGTTCTTTTCTATCATCCCGTCCAGACTTTGTCTTGATCATCGTATCATTTAAGTCTGCTTGGATAGTTGAGTCTCTGCACCTTAGTACTAGCATGGTAAAGGATCCCAGTTTTGTCCCAAAATCTGGTTGGAGAGTCGGTCCATTTATTCATGACTCGTTGGATTTGAGAACGTCTATGCCAAGTGTTGAGATTAGAAGCAATACTTATATTGTTGAGCTATGGATGGATTCTAGAGGTAAAGTGGTTATCCAGCAAGGGATACCATTCTCGGTTTTGAAAAGAGGGTAGTCAGACTCTTGGTTTGCTTTGGTAATACCTTCGAAGTCCCGTGTAACCTTTTGGGTTCTGTCAAGGTTAGTTACCTAGAATCTCTTGATGCATTTATCGGAAATCTCTGATCCAATCGAGTAACGTTCGCCAATAAGATGGATGGTTCATTCCGCTTGAGCATGGGTTATAGGAATCACCCTAGTAAGTGCACGTGGTAACATGGATTGGCATCGGAAACGAGATCCATAATTCACTAGTGAATTTTGGAGAGCTTGCATGAGTACGCAGATATGGTTGAATCGAGCATACTAGGGAAAGAATAAGTGAAAGTGAAACGAGAGGCGACAATGAAATGAGTTCTAACTCATATCTTGGAAATAGGAATCAAGGAGCTACGAAATCATGGAGTTAAAAAGATGGTCAAGGCACCGAGGAATTAAGCTCAAGGAAACGCGACTTAGAAGACGTAAGGCTAGACACGCGCATCGTACCTCTTTTTAAAGAGTGTATCCTTGATCCCTGGTTTTTCCTGTAGAGCTTGCTCGCATGTTATCTTTTGGTGAATATCCTCTCGGTCCTGTTTCTGTCGCAAACCCGTAAGGAGTTTGTCTTGTTTATCTCCTCGATCTTATCTTGGGAACCTTAGGTAGAATCCTATGGATGTAAACATGTATTTGAAACATGTTATGATTGATATGGTTGCAAATGGTTGCAAGTGGTTGCTCGTGGATGCGCAAATACACATTAGATACTAGATTGACGCGGTCACGTTTCATGTTGCATATGCACGAGTATTTATACTTGTTTATGGATGAAATTGAATGTGTTATCATGCGGATGTTGCATATGAATGAATGTTTATGCACACATATAGTACTTATATGACTAGGACTATTTGCATACATGTTGGACTCATGGCACTAAACATATTTTGCATTAGAAAGATCATTCAGGCCTGATCATTAGCATTAGCTAAGGAACATATACACACACTTTCTTGCATATGTTCATATCGCATTAGAAATCATCTAAGGACCACGGTTGCCTGTGGATGATGTTTTGAGTAGATGGATGATGGATGGTAGGATACGTTCTTCCTAACTTAGAGATTTCGGGGACGAAATCCTTTAAGTTGGGGAGGATGTAACAACCCGAATTTTTAACAACGTGTTAAGACAAGAATCAAGGCAGAATTAAATTATAAAATCTGAATCAGGATAAACGGGTTGCTCCATTGCGTTCGTCTCGGAAAAATACGCGAAATAGAGTCCGAAATTTCGTAAATCGGAGTCCGTATGACCAAGATATGGCCTCGCGAAGTTTCACGAAAAATTCGAAAACGAAAACAGATTCAAATTTCAGAATTCAGAAGAGGCGGGAAAATTTCCCGCCAGACCAGGGGAGGTCGACTGGGGAGTCGACCCCCGCCAACCAGGTCGACTGGGGAGTCGACCCGAGGGTCGACCTGGGGGTCGGCCTGCCTGGTCGGCCAGGTCGGCCAGGTGCACCTGTTTTGGCTCCTGTGTCTTGTTTTGGAGGCTTGTGACGATTTTTGAGGGCTTGGATCTATCCTAGGGTTAATCTAACGGCCTAAACTACTCCTAATCTCTATAAAAAGACCCTAAGCCTACCCTAAACCCCTCATAATTCACTCATGCCACGAAGTGCTGCCCAAATGCCAAGTGATCATGGCCTCCATCTCCAACTCCAAGAGACTATGCATGCAAATCGGATCCGAATTGAAAGGTGCAAGCTTGCTACACCAAATAGAGGCCAAATCAACGTTGCTACAGCGATTTCATGACGGTTCTTCATCAAAGGAGCCACCTTTCTTCGTCACGACGATGCATAAACCTTCCCTAAGCCTCGCTACGTAAGTTCTAGCTACTTGTAGATTCTAACGGTGGTTCTAATGTGACATGGGATAAAATGAGATGTAACATGAGTATATTAACCCATGTAAACCTAGTTTGCCCCTTTATCATGAACATATGACTTTGGGTTATGTTTTAGCGACTTAATCATGCCACTCATGTTATGTATAACCTAGTATATCTTGCAAGTTTGAATCTTTATCTATGGAATGCTAGCATGAACCTTTGGGAACCATTTGACTTGTGAAACATTGGCAAAGATTTGACTTTGGGGCTTATGCATGTAAATGAACCCAAACCCCTTATGTATCATGCATGTTTGTGGCCAAATTCCCTTATGACATTATGCATGCTTGTGGCCAATCCCCTTTTATGTTATGCATGCTTATGGCCAACCCTTATATGATAGTATGCATGTACAAGGCCAATCCCTTCATGATACCATGCATGTTTGAAGCCAACCCCGTCGTGGCATCGTACATGTTTTGGGGTCAATGTGTATCATAGTATTTATACTATGTTGACTCGCTTTCACTCAAGTGAAAACACGATTTTGGGGTAGTTAGATAAACATGAACATGACACGAAATCTTGACTCGAATATGACATGAAAACTTGACTTGAGGTTACATGTGAACACGACATGTAAGTTGAACCAAAATGGGGGCATGACACGTGGGGTAAACATGGGACTTGAAATTAGACACGTATGGGTTGTAGGTGTAATATGACACTAGACCAAACATGAAAGTGGCCAACTCGAGGTTGGGTTGAGTTTGTAGCATAAATCTACCCGGACCCGCCCGGCTTAACTAGTGGCTACAAACAATAGGATCCAATGTGAGAAGTTGGTCATGTCGCGCTTAAGACCCGAGGTTAGACTAGGTTGTGGTGTAAAACTACCCGGACCCGCCCGGCTTAACTAGTAACCACAACAAGGTCTAATGTGAGAGGTTGAGAGTGCATTAATTAAATTAATGCCACCTGATAAGGTTAAGTAAATTTGACTAATGACACTTAACCGATATGACACGAATGGGTAGGTTAAGTGGGACCGGGCTTGATTTCTTAATGACACTTAACCATACAAGATAATTAGGGGATGGGGTTAAGTAATTTACGCTTAACTAATCCGACTTGGTAATTAGATGGGGTTAAGTAATTAAGACTTAACTAATCTAAACACGGTAATTAGATGGGGTTAAGTAATTAAGACTTAACTAATCTAAACACGGTAATTAGATGGGGTTAAGTAATTAAGACCTAACTAATCTAAACGCGGTAATTAGATGGGGTTAAGTAACCTATACTTAACTAATCTAAACACAGGAATTTGATGGGGTTAAGTTAAACACTTAACCAATCTAAACTTGGTAATTCAATGGGGTTAAGTAACCAATACTTAACCAATTTAACATGATAATTTAATGGGGTTAAGTAACTTATACTTAACCAATTATACGTGATGATTTGATGAGGTTAAGTAATCTATACTTAACCAATCTAATAGGTGGACCTGATAGGGTTAAGTCACAAGACCTTTTAAAAGTAGGCTTAACCATTGTAATACGATTAGTGGATGGGGTTAAGCTAACCCATACTTAACCAATCCGACCCGATAATCTGATAGGATTAAGATAATCTATGCTTAATCAATCTAACATGATAATCTGATAGGGTTAAGACAAATAAATACTTAACCAGTTTGACTTGATAAGGTTAAGTCATAAGCTTCTTGGTACACTTAACCAACCTGTAGGGCTAAGCCTTGAACTGGAGTACTTAGCCAATCTTGACATGATTCGTAGACGGGTTAAGTCATGAACTTGGATAACAACACTTAACCCATTTGACAAAACCCTAGCTCAGGGGACTAGGTTGGAAATCGTAGTTAACAAGGATAGCGGAAAGAGGGGCTAAGTGGTAAACCTTAGTTAAGGGTGACTAAGTAATAATTCTTAGCTAAGGACATGGGACTAGTTCATAAAGAGATGAGTAACCTGGTACGGTAGGTCATCGCTTAGTATACGAGAAGGAGCAAGTTATCTGACTTGGATAAAAGCTCCAGCGAACTGGGTGACGAAGCGGAAGCTTCGGGGAATGTGAGGGTACTCTTGGTATCCCTCTGTGAGGTGGCAAGTGGTCCATGAAACCCGGCCTCACAGGGGTTAAGGTCTGCGGTAGAAGAGCCAAGAGTATGCCTTGGTTGCTATGCGAGCGACCTAAAGACTGGGATGGATTAGCGTGGAGTCGACAATACTTGATTTTGCCCCGGGATAGCATGTCGCCGACTACCTACCATCTTTAGTCAATCGTGTACGTACGGAAAGGCAGGGAACTCCCAACAGACCATATACCAGCTATCGAGTTATGGGTGAGGTTGGCTATCTGGAAGTGAGCATCGATGGGCCTTAGTGTAGTTCTCATACATGATTTTTCTTGGATTGCCTTTCAGTAGTTGAGGGAGGGGTCACGTGGGACCATAGCCACGGGTACAAAAACAGACCTTGATATCTGCATCAGCAGACGACTTAAAGCTCCGACCGAGTTCCGTATTTCTTGATTTGCCCTGGCACGGAACTCGGATGGCACATTGAGGAACATGTGCGTCTAGACATGGAAAACGGTTCACGATACATACATGGGATAAAAGGGCGCGGTTGACGGGTGGCATAATCCCTAGTGGTCCTAGGTGGCCAAAACCCAAACCGAGACACGGAAACGTTCATTAGGTAGCATAATCCCTAGTGGTTCTAAGTGGCATAAATCCTAAGTGAACGCACGATAGTTCATGGTAAGGAAACATAACTAGATCAAAGGTAGCAGTCCAAAATAACCTCAAGGATAAAACGTTTACATGGGAAAGCCCGTACGGCCTATGGCAAAGGACTGAACTTATACATGGAAAGAAACATACGAGTTGGGAAAACCTACATATGCTATATATTAGGTCGACATGGACCATTACATGACATTGGGCAAGGGACATTCATAGTTAACACATGACGCGAGTTGGGATACTAGTACGAGAGGTGCAGAGCAAATATACATGTTAGAATAAGGAGCAAATATACATGATAGATACCATGGGATGTTATACATGATAGATACCTTGTGATAATATACTTGATAGAAACCTGACGATGTGATACATTGATCCTTGACACCGTAGTTTATCATGATACCTTAGTATACCTTGCTACAGTAGTTCATCCAGTTATCTTGATTTAGCTTATCTATCTTGTCACCATCCTTATGTTTACTTTCAGTTTATGCATGTCATGTTACCTTTACCTGTTTTTATACTGGAAGTAGATAGGACTTACTAGTCTTTATGACTGACCCCGTTTTCTTTCGCCTCTTGTCTTCCGTACCCCCCCCCCCGGGTTTTCAGGGAGGAAACACTGTTATCTAGTTCGGACTTCTTCTACTTGAAGGTCATCACGCATGGCTTGGACTTTTCTTGGCTATGGCTACTTTACTGTTTTACTTGGGGAATAATTTATGAAATGGTTTATGCTTCTTTACTATTGCAAGACAGGTTTTGATGTATTCTGATGTAAAAGGCTTTAGACCTTATTTTATAAGGTAATGAAATTTGTTTTACTTCCGCTGTTTTATATATATGTTATGTCTTGTAATATTTCTGTGCATGTTTACCTCGATAATGCTTCACCAAACCTAGTGCATTCCCTTGTGAGTGACCCTAGCGGAGGTGGGGTGTTACAGAACATAAACTGTCATAGAATTCTTAATCAACCCAGTTATATTTTACAGTGACTAAATACTGAGTGAGCAAGGTTACAAACTTTTTGCACTGCTAGTATTTCAAAATCAATCTAAAAATTATTATTAGGGAATATAACAAAATTAAGTGAGAAAATATAATATGACTAATTCATTATTTCCAACCACACAATCAATAGTAATAAACTTGCAATACAATAGGCATCAGCAATAAATGAATTAAAGATCAAAATGAGCAGTATTTGATTATTATATAGAAAGGTTGTTTAGAATGTTTATTTAGATATATCTAGCATTAATTTCGATCTCTTGCAACTCATATAGTAATTTAAAAACTGAATATGCAAAATTAATTCACATATTTCAATAATATTTCTAACTGATGCAACCTTTCAAAAAATTGCGAAGAAACTTCTCGTTCTGATACAATCAGTTAGAATATGAAATTCCATAGAATTCTTAATCAATTCAATACTATGTATCTCCGTAACTAAATATTGGATCAGCCTGGTTACAGCCTTTCGTACTGCTATTATTTCAAAATCTTTGTAATAATTATTATTAAGAAATTCAACAGAATTAAATAAGAAAATACTTGTATAACAGATTCATTCCAATCACACAATCAATAGTAATAATACGAAGTCTGATAATGCCTTAACACGCAAATAATTTGATGGCCATCAATAATTTTTACCTCATACTTTCGTACGTTTCTATAAATATCCAAATATATATCATACTCCAGTTGACAGATTAGACTTGCACTGTAGATCAAAAACAAATAAACTCTTTATTAAGTGAATTTTTCATTGTCCAAAATTATTTACAGTAACTGTAACTAAAGTAAAACGATCTATTACAATTATTAACAAATCACGATTAAGACATCAACCTAAATCCAAAATTAAATCAAACAAATGTAAGAATAACATCTTTATCCCCGCTCTTTTGTCAATCCAAATCATAACAAAAAAATTGTAAATGGCAAACCTTTTATCAACCAGCGTACCAACTTGTGAATGGGACATAATATATACTTCATTAAGCCATTTTAATACTTTGCATAATCAACATCAAATGAGTTGAGTATATAAAAGTAATACGAATAGTTTTTTGTTTACTTAATGTGATTAATCTGCAACTACTAAAGTTATTTGAACTCACGGATAATAAGTTTGTCCTTGTTCCCATTTCCCCCATTGGGAAGAACATTTTGGTTAATAAAATAATGGGTCGAAGATCAATTATAATAAGTGAAGTAATAATGTGCAAGTAAAAACACATATAGTTGGACATGTCCACAAATACAATACAAAGGAAAGCCACAGAGTAAAATTTTAAGTTTACAGGTTTTTGGCTCAATTTATTAAGGTCATTCATAGACGGGAAAATAGTGAAATGTTATGATTGCTTGCAAAATTACACTTAGCAAATAGCAATTTTGAAAGGAAAAAATTAAAGCATGTATACCTAACCGAACAATATATAAATTAAATTGTAACAGTGTTATTATATATAATTTTTGCAGTACAAACATACCAAGATATATAATTAAAAGAAGCAGTATATCATGTTAAGGTAGGCCTTGATAAAAGGTTCATACTCTCCACCCACCATAAAAATATGTCAATAATATTGCATCTCAGATGAAGATAATCAGCGTTTGAATCATAAATCATATAAGTGGTTATAGAATTTCATTTCTATTCAATACCACATTGTGCAGAACGATCTATTTTAAGAAATTCTTTAACAATTACTACCTTAGTTTTGTCAGTGCTTATACTTTTATGTGTTACAGGTGATTAGCAGAAAGAGATTTAAACAAACATAGTTTTTTTTGGAGTAATGTAAAAAAGCAAAGAAAAAAATTTCCATCAATTTGGGTAACTTTGGATGTCCAAATTGGCAGTGCGGACTTCAGAAAACACAACTTGCTTTTAGGTAACAAAACACAGTTCAATACCTTAAAACATCTAAACTTCTTTTGAAATGAAGTATAGTCATTACCAAGGCACAAATCAGCGTGTATACCAATTCAGAAAGAACATGTAATCAAATATTAGGACAATACACGATTCTTGCTTTGTCAACCAGTATTAGAGTAACATATTTGAGATAATAAGGGGTAACTATGGAGACGTAATCATTACATTCAGTATATTAGGGTAAAAATCATACAATCAAATTCAAATTGAACAAAATATCACTAATTGATTGGTTGCAAAGTTACCATGGGTGGAAGATTTTGGTTAGAAGTATTTCCTATCGTTGAAGAGCGGGTCGAAGAACATGGACGAAAAATTACTGCTTTCCCATCACCGTCTATAAATTTTATGGAGATTTAACCATTAGATTCAGTATATTAGTTTAAAAATCGTACTATCAAAATCAAATTAAACAAAATATCACTTACGAACAATAAATACGTCTCTGGGAGGAGTAGTAGAATCGCACCGTGGACACAAATATAAGTAGGGTTGGGGGATTGCGATGTAGCAGAAACGTCGAGAGGAAAATAAGATAGATGTTCGACGACGAATATTCTATGAATTAGAAAATCGTCGCGAATATTGAAATAAACCGCAAGCGCACGGCGTACAATTGTTAGTACGTGGTGAATACGGGTCGATCCACAGGGAAAGAATTATTTTAAATTCTATTCAATCAAATTAAACCAAACTGTGAATTGAGTTAACTAAAATTTAACAAAATTAATGACTAAGTTGAGAATGAAACTATTGGTTAAGAGCAACTTAGAGGTGTTTTCACTCTCTAAATCACACAAATCAACATCATGAAATTATGTTCTCTATTTGTTTGGTCATTAGTGAGATTAGATTTTGTGCTTATTATAAGTATGACATATTTATGCTATTAATTAGCATAATATAAGTCATCAAACTATAACATAAATCAAATTCACTATTCAGTTCTCACGAAAAAGAAAACAAGTTGAAAGCAACATCAATTTTAAGAATACTCTATTTACTAATAATTAGTAATATAGAATATCAAATGTAGATTAACACTTCCTCTTGTTGCCAAAATAATATATAGGTGAAAAGGTAAATTATTTGTGTCATTTGATCAAGCATGATCTATCCTCTATTAATTAGAGGCATAGATCATCAAAACCAAATATGATTAACAAAATACGCTAAACATCCATTCTTTAATAAACACAAATAGAGACCATGAAGAATAAACTATGTTGAATCTATGTGATTAGAGAGCTTCATCACCCCTAAATTGTAGGGGTTTAGCTCCTCATTTGTGTTATTATTTCAACACAAATATATTTCAACATTGAAGAAAAACTAGTAAGGACTTAAGGAAAGATATTAACTAAATAGCTACACTAATTGCAGAAAAGAAAATACATGTAAATAAAACTAAACAGAAAAGAGAAAGAAGAGTTTTATTCCAAGAAGAGAATTACAGTATAAAACTAAGTGTGTCTTTACATGAATAAGATACAAGGTATTTATAGTTATATGATAAAGGCTACTTGGCAAATTCCATAATGTGGGACAAATCCCCTTTTCCAAACTATAACACATAAACGAACTAGCTTAATGTGAACGCGTGCAGCACATGAATGAGAAGCCTTGCAAATAACTTAGCCCAATTAGCAACTAGACCAATGTGAATGCATGCAGATGTCATGGAATATAGGTTGTGGGCTTCAACTCTAATTGCCTTGAGAATGAATAACAACTCCAAGTGATTATTATGGAAAAGCATTGATTCTTGTCTTTAAAATACGCAGCAAAACGTGATTGAATAACAACATTTCTTCAGATCTTCAAGCTTTAATCCAACTCTAAAATTCATCACTCTTCTTGCACAAATTCTTCAAGCTTTTCAACAATTAAATGCATTAATCCACTCATCTCAAATAATCTGTAAACACAGCTATAAATGCACAGTATCAATTATTTAAAAGATAAAATAAGATAAATAAGCGGATAAAATATACACATTTACGTGTATATCAAATGCCCCCACACTTATCTTTTTATTCGTCCTCGAATAAACTAAACTAAGATATATCACACTTTCGTAGGAAACACGATTGCATTTAGCGTATGCAACAAGCCGTTAAACCCCTAGGTGTCCCTAGTAGGACGAGTGTTGTCTCGTGAGGGTTTTCAGCGGATACTACCCACAAAATCCAAAAGTTAAATGCAAAAAATATTTACAAAATGCAAGATTAGAAAATATTTACAAGATGAATGCAAGCTTTTAAAGGAATATTTACAAATGGATAATTTACTTTTAAATATTACACGAATGAGTTAACACAAATTTGGGTCGTCACTATGAAATTTGAGTCCGTTACTAATCAAAACTTCAAACAAAAATCATGTTATCGTTACAAACTCCTCCAGCTTGGCCAGTTGTTTTGGTTGAAACATAGTGCAAATATGAAATGAGTTCTATAATCGATGTCAACAATCGCAAAACGACGTCTCAACTTCCTTTTTGTTAACAAGTTAGGTCGAATAAGTGAAGAGTGTGCTTGGATTTCAAGTGCTTACTCTCTCTTTATTACAAAATATTTACATTATTACTACTTACAAACACCTAACCGAAAAGACCAAGGTATACCACCCATGCACTGCCTCGCGGACTGACGTGAGAGTTTGGGACAGAGCTTGGCGGATTGTGCAGACCAACGCTGACTTTGTCAACAAGATGTTGGTAATCCTTAGGTGTCCAACTCATAAAATGAGACCAAGATTTACCGACGCTGACTTTGTCAACAAGGTGTCGGAAAGAGCTTGGCGGGTTTGCACACCAACGCCAGTTGTACCAGCAATGTTGGATACCCTTGGATAATTATATATATATATATACTTTTTTTTTCTCTTTTTTTTTTTACATAAGAGAGAGAGAGAGTTAAGCGAGAATATCTTAGCACAACTTCACTTAAACGATCTAAAATATTATCGCAAGTAGTCTAAATCAACCATTTATTATATCGGATTACAATTCAGAAAACATCTCATACTCATCACCTACGAATTTCCCAATATACTAGTTACACCAAATTTGCTCATAATTCAAACTTTCCTTTCGTTATCCGCTAAGAGAAGTAAATTTCCAAACATTTAAATCTAACGACCAAAATTATATGCTAATAACTCCCTCATGTCTTATTTAAAAGTAAATAGAAATGCGATTTTTTTTTTGACAAATGAAAAGAAAATTCTATGCAAAACCAAAATAAATTTGAAACTCCCCCCACACTTGATTCCGACTGTGTCCCCACAGTCAATGCATGACACAATGAGTTGAACGAAAGAGAAATATTTACATAATTACAAAGAAGGGTTAAACTTAACTTTCTTACTTCTCGTAGCATGGCTCATGAAGAATCATGAGCTCCTCCTCTTGATCAGTGTGCAATTCCAAGAACGGTTTTAGACGTTGACCATTGACTTTGAATATGGATCCATCCCTCGGGTTTTCTATTTCAATAGCACCATGAGGAAAAATAGTCCGAACAACATATGGTCCTGTCCATCTCAATTTTAATTTCCCAGTGAATAAATGAAGTCGTGAGTCATACAGTAAAACTTTTTGGTCTGGCGAAAACGTTTTTCTTAGGATTGACTTATCATGAAAAACTTTGGTTTTTTCCTTGTAAATTTTTGCGTTTTCATATGCATCATTCCTAATTTCTTCCAATTCGTTGAGTTGCAATTTTCAGTTTCCGCCAGCTTGTTCAAGATCAAAGTTTAAGTTCTTTATTGCCCAAAGCGCTTTATGTTTAAGTTCAACGGGTAAATGACAGGCTTTACCGAAAACCAATCGGAAAGGGGACATTCCAATATTAGTTTTAAAAGCAGTACGGTAAGCCCAAAGCGCATCAGTCAACTTTTGTGACCAATCTTTTCGATTTTTATTAACAGTTTTTTCCAAAATTTGTTTGATTTGACGATTCGACACTTCGACTTGGCCACAAGTTTGCGGATGATAAGGAGTGGATAACTTGTGGGTTATTGAGTATTTCTTCATTAAGGATTCAAAAGATCAATTACAGAAATGCGTTCCATTGTCACTTATTATTGTGCGAGGTATACCGAACCTCGAAAAGATGTTCTCTTTTAGAAATTTCACAACAATTTTATGATCATTTGTTTTACATGGAACGGCTTCGAACCATTTCGAAACGTAATCGACAGCGAGAAGAATATACAAGTTTCCAAAGGAGTTTGGGAAAGGTCCCATAAAGTCAATACCCCATACATCAAAGAGCTCGATCGTAAGGATGGGGTTCAGAGGCATCATATTTCGTCGAGAAATCTTTCCTAGCATTTGGCAACGATTGCAAGCTTTACAGAATTCGAACGAGTCTTTAAAGAGAGTGGGCCAATAAAAACCACACTGAAGCACCTTTTCAGCGGTTTTCCTAGGACCAAAATGTCCACCGCATGCATGATCATGGCAAAATGAGAGAACATTCCTAATTTCGCTATCAGGAATGCAACGGCGAATGATTTAGTCCGAACAATACTTAAACAAGTATGGGTCATCCCAATAGAAGTATTTCACTTGGGAAAGGAATTTGTATTTATCTTGTTTGGACCAAAAAGAGGGTGTTTCCTTAGTGACTAGATAGTTCACTATGTCGGCGAACCAAGGGTCGATTGAAACAGAAAGAAGTTGTTCATCATGAAAGTTTTCATTGATTGGAAAATAAGATGGTGTGTTCGTAAGACGAGATAAGTGATCGGCTATGACGTTATCGGATCCTTTTTTGTCTTTGATTGTAAGATCAACTTCTTGAAGTAAAAGGATCGATCGAATTAAGCGTGATTTAGCATCCTTTTTAGCAAAGAGGTGTCGAAGAGCAGAATGGTCAGTGTAGACCGTGACATGGGAACAAATCAATTAAGGTCGAAACATCTCAAGCGCAAAAACGACAGCTAAAAGTTCTTTTTCGGTGGTCGTATAATTCAGTTGAGCGTCGTTTAAGGTCATACTAGCGTAGTAAATGACGTGAAGGATTTTGTTGATGCGCTGTCCTAAGACAGCACCAACAACGAAGTTAGAAGCATCACACATGATTTCAAAAGGAAGGTCCTAGTTGGGTCAACGGATTATCGGAGCTAAAATGATTTCTTTTTTAAGACGTTCAAAAGAAGAGACACATTCAGAGTTAAATTCGAATGGGATGTCCTTTCCTAGAAGAGTAGTCAAAGGATGAGCAATTTTGCTAAAATCTTTCACAAAGCATCGGTAGAAACCAGCATGCCCAAGAAATGAACGAATGTCCTTAACGCATTTTGGAATGGGTAGTTTTGAAATAACGTCAACTTTCGCTTTATCCACCTCAATGCCATTATTTGAAATTACATGTCCAAGGACAATGCCTTGTTTGACCATAAAGTGGCATTTTTCCCAATTCAACGTTAAGTGTTTTTCTTTACATCGATTTAAAACAAGTTCAAGATGATGTAAGCAAGATGAAAAAGAATCTCCAAAGATCGAAAAATCATCCATAAAGACTTCAAGAAAGCGTTCGATCATATCAGAAAAAATTCCAACCATACATCGTTGAAAAGTTGCAGGAGCATTGCAAAGACCAAAAGGCATACGTCGGTAAGCAAAGGTACCGAATGGACATGTGAAAGTCGTTTTTTCTTGATCCTCGGGAGCGATTGGAATTTGGTTATAACCAGAATAACCATCAAGAAAGCAGTAGAATTCATGACCAGCTAAACGTTCGAGCATTTGATCGATGAAGGGAAGAGGAAAGTGGTCTTTACGCGTTGCAGCATTCAATTTTCGATAATCGATGCAAACACGCCAACCAGTTTGAGTACGAGTTGGAAGAAGTTCGTTTTGGTCATTTGCGACAACGGTGAGTCCGGATTTTTTAGGAACAACGTGAATGGGGCTAACCCATAAGCTATCAGAAATGGGGTAAATGATACCGTTGTCAAGAAGTTTAAGAATTTCTTCGCGAACTACCTCTCATCTTAGGGTTAAGCCTACGTCGTGCTTCACGAGTGGGTTTGGCTTCATCGGTTAAGTGAATACGATGTTGAACGATTGCAGGGCTAATTCCCTTGATATCAGAAATGGACCAACCGATAGCATCTTTATTTTTAGAAAGAGTTGAGAGAAGAGAAATTTCTTGATCAAGAGTTTAATTTGAAGAAATTATGACACGATAAGTTTCGTTATCACCTAAGTAAACATACTTAAGGTGATCGGGAAGAGGTTTAAGATCCAACTTTGGCGGTTTCTCGATCAAAGAACTTGGTTGAGATTTGGACTCAACTGAAAGCGATTCAAATGGAAATGTGTATCCGACTTCTTTAGGAGCGTCTTGGAACATTTTTTTGTACTCGACCTCACGCTCTTCATTAAAGTCAATGGATTCATTTTCAGAGTTCTCGTGGATGGCATTAACTTCCAAGGTTTGGTTACATAATTCATTCGAATTACTTTCAAGATTGAAAATGTTAAGATCAACAGTCATGTTTCCAAAAGAGATTTTCATTGAACCATTGCGACAATTTATTAAAGTATTTGAAGTAGCCAAAAAGGGTCGACCTAAAATCAAAGGAATTTGACTCATTGGATTATTGACAGGCTGAGTTTCCAAAACAATGAAATCTACAGGGTAAATGAATTGACCAACTTTGATGAGAACGTCCTCGATTTCTCCAACGGGTTTCTTAATTGAACGATCAGCAAATTGAAGAGTTATTTTCGTTGGTTTAAGTTCACCCAAACCAAGTTGTTGGTAAACAGAATATGGAATCAAATTGACACTTGCACCCAAATCAACTAGGCACTTATTAATTGTTTTATCGCCTATCGTGCATGAGATCGTAGGGCATCCAGGATCTTTGTATTTGATCGGGATTGATTGGGTCAAGACATCGCTAAGTCCAGCAGCTAAGAAGACTTTCTTGGGTACATGAGTGTGTCGTTTTTTGGGTACACAAGTCTTTGAGAAATTTCGCGTAAGTGGGGACTTGTTGAATGATGTCAAGAAGAGGGATGTTAACTTTCACTTGTTTAAAAATTTCCAACATCTTTTCCATTTGGTCGGAATGTTTCTTTGGTCGAAGACGATTGTAACAACCCGAAAATCCGGGCCAGTTTAAAATTTTTATTTTGGCAATTATAGCGAGTTTTGATTATTTAAAATGAATTATTTTAAATAATATCGACGAGAAAATTTATTTTCGGCGAAGTTAAAACGAATAAATTTATTTTAATTATATAACGAGCCTGAAATGGCGCGGTAGTTCGAAAATTCGATTTCTAATTTCAATTGAATATACAGAATTCGTTATAAGTCAGAATTGGACGAAACAAGAAATATTTGAATCTGATGAACAAGATCTTTCTAACGAAGTTAACAAACTAGGATTTCACTTTAGAAATGATAAGATACGTCCAGTTGAAAATTCAGAATAGTCGCTATGGAATTTATATATATATTTAATAATATATAGCCCTTAAAAATGGACATTTTGCAAACGACCTCGGATTTCGACGAAACCAGTTTTGTTGGGTCCGTGATGTCGAATTATTGCTAGGTTTCAAATTTCATAATTTTTCGAATCAAAATGTGAGCGTGGTAAAGGAAAACGCGTTTGACCAGTTTCAGTTGATTTTAATCGACTGGAAAATGGCCATTTTGCAAACGGTCTCAGAATTCGACGAAACTAGTTTTGTTAGGACCGTATCGTCAATACGAAGCTAGAAAATATTTTTCGAGAATTTTTAGAGTTAGTATGTGACCCCGGTAATTTGAAATGTGCATTTAAAATTCAATATAGTGATTTAAATGAAAATTCAAAAGGAAACTGATTGTAACGATCAAATCAGCTTGCGATTCATATCCCATTGTGTTCGAAATGAGAGTATTTAGCTAGGGGCGATAGTTGCTGGACTTTGATTGGAGTTCGTATCATTAAACAAGCAATTTTTGAACTAAATAAAATATTTATATTAAAAAAATGGTCAAACCCTAGGGTCAAAGTCCTTACATTTTTTTTCTTCTTTCCCACAGTCAAACTGGATTAGCCACCACTTCAAAAAGAAAAAAAAACCCGATTAGTTTTCTCCATTCGATCTGGCGATCGACGGCGTTCACGGCCATCGCCCCACCTCGTCACCGCCTATCGACGTTCGACCAAACCCTCCTCCTTATCGTTATGCCGCCGTGAACCTCCACTGTGCCTCAAATCGTAAACCCACCTTCGCTCCGTTCAATTCAGGCGCCTCCACCACCGATAGGACCACCGAATGGCACGCCCTTCTAGGCGTTCGAGGAGGAGGGTCCGGTGCTTCGTTCGCCGCCGCTCGATGGACCTCCGGTCATTTCAGGGTGGTGCAATACCGAACCCTAGGAAGCGAGCAACCTGTAGAGCGTTGCGGTGAAGAAGGAAACGAAGGTAATGAAGGTGATTACTTTAATCTAATTACCACATTTCCTTTTTATTTATTTATTTTTATTTATTAGTTTTATTTAAATTTACATTGTTTTAACCTAGTTTTCTTATTTGTTAAGCATAGAAAAATATATAGATTAGTTTGAAAATATACAGATTGGTTTAAAAATAAAACAGAAAATGAAATACATACATTGTTTTAGAAAATGAAATACATACATTGTTTTAGAAAATGAAATACATACATTGTTTTAGAAAATGAAATACATACATTGTTTTAGAAAATGAAATACATACATTGTTTTAGAAAATGAAATACATACATTGTTTTAGAAAATGAAATACATACATTGTTTTAGAAAATGAAATACATACATTGTTTTAGAAAATGAAATACATACATTGTTTTAGAAAATGAAATACATACATTGTTTTAGAAAATGAAATACATACATTGTTTTTGAAAATGAAATACATACATTGTTTTTGAAAATGAAATACATACATTGTTTTTGAAAATGAAATACATACATTGTTTTTGAAAATGAAATACATACATTGTTTTTGAAAATAAAATTAGCTTTGTTTTTAAAATAGAATTTTTATATATTGAACTTCGGCATAAAAATAGAATTTTTATATATTGAACTTCGGCATAAAAATAGAATTTTTATATATTGAACTTCGGCATAAAAATAGAATTTTTATATATTGAACTTCGGCATAAAAATAGAATTTTTATATATAGAACTTCGAGATAAAAATATGATTTTTATATATAGAACTTCGAGATAAAAATATGATTTTTATATATAGAACTTCGAGATAAAAATATGATTTTTATATATAGAACTTCGAGATTAAAAATATGATTTTTATTTATTGAATAGCGAAGTCAAAATTCGATTTTTATTTATTGAATAGCGAAGTCAAAATTCGATTTTTATTTATTGAATAGCGAAGTAAAAATTCGATTTTTACATAGGTAGAGAAAGCGGATAACAAAGATGACTAAGAGGCGAGAACGAGGAAGATTGCTATCAAAGAAGAGTCAGGAGGCTTGGATAGCTATAAGTGAGAATTTCTCACCTTTCAAATTTATTTTCTAGTTATATATATATACTAGGATGCAGACGGTGCTTATTAGAAGCACCCGACACCCGTCCACAGACCATGGACTTGTTTGATTGGTTGTGTAGTTGGTTAGATTATTTGATTTGGATTTGATTGTTTTGGTGAAATTGAAATTGATATGATTGATGTGTGAATGGCGTGGGCCTTCACTAGACCGGGGATAAGGCTAGGCCTTGTCCCGCTTCTAGTATCGTGCCGTTATGCCGCCGAAATTTTCTAAAATAAGTTAGAAAAATAAAAATATCATTTTATTTAAAGAATGAACTGAATAGAAATTCATATGTTGGAATAAAATGTTTTGTCGTTGAAAATATAATTTTTAACGTGAATGTGAATAAATAAATATTCATTTACAAACCGGACGGTTTGTTTGTGTACACCTATTTGAAAGACATTGATTGGGACGATAAATTTCGCACATCGCCCAACTGCACAAATAAAATCTGTGTTTGATTGTTTGAAACCCCACACGGGTGTTGGGATGAAATTTGAAGTTCACTCATCCTGATTGATTAAATATGTCGATCGATTGATTGACAGGCTATTATAAGCGTTAGATATCTATATTTGATGCTTTTACAGTGTAGTGCACTTTGGTTGATGGTTGATTATTTTTCAATGCTATTATACATGTATTGTATGAAAATCCATATAATTAATTTTATATGGTAATTGATTGGGCCTCATTCCAGTTTAGAAATAGAAATATTTGAAAAAAAAAATATTTGAAATAGAATATTTGAAAATAGAAATTTATGAAGCCGTGTTGATTAGATTGACGCCATTTTGACGTAAACGATATTTATATCGATTTATTCGATTTCGAATAGAAATGAATTGAAAACGATTTCGAATAGAAATGAATTGAAAACGATTTCGAATAGAAATGAATTGAAAACGATTTCGAATAGAAATGAATTGAAAACGATTTCGAATAGAAATGAATTGAAAACGATTTCGAATAGAAATGAATTGAAAACGATTTCGAATAGAAATGAATTGAAAACGATTTTGAATAGAAATGAATTGAAAACGATTTCGAATAGAAATGAATTGAAAACGATTTCGAATAGAAATGAATTGAAAACGATTTCGAAATGAATTGAATTGAAAACGATTTCGAAATGGATTGAATTGAAAACGATTTCGAAAGGAATTGAAAACGATTTCAAATTGAATTGAAAGCGAATTGAAATGAATTCAAATTGAATTCAAATTTGAATTGAATAGAAATGAATTTTAAAACGAATTTATAAAGAAGAATTCAATTTTGATTTGAATTGAAATGGAAGTTGAAATTGTTTTTGAAACGAATTTAAAACTATTTATATAATTCGTTTTAAATAGTAATCGACGAAATATATATTATATATATTATATATATAATATAATGGCCTGAATAGAACGCGCCGCGCCGCGGCAGTTCGTGAATTTCGACCATTTATTTCAAACGGACATTACGGGAGATCCGACCGTCGGATTCTCCTAAAACCGGAACCGTTGGGTTCGTATCGAAAAGAGCTTTCTAACGAATATTAGAAATTTGAAATCTAACGGTTGGATTTGGAGATACGTCCAAATCAAATTTGAAAAAGGTCGCTGTAAGTGCAGTTCGATGGCCATTGTTGGAAATCGACTGTACGGGCCTTGATAAAATTATTAAAAATAGTAATAATTTGTGTAAAATCATAAGAAATGATTTGGGAAGAATTGGGATGAAAAACTCCATATTTGAAAAGATAAAAATAGATTTTTATCGAATTGAACTAGTTTTGAACTAGAATTATAATTCTATTTATTTTTAAATAAATAAATTGAATTCGAAAAGGGTTTTAAAAATAACCAAAATTTCCAATGATTGCATTGGAATGGATTTGAATCGAAATTGTCTTCGGAATATTTCGATGTTGAAGTTCGTGATTATACAGGTGTTGTTATGGAAATTTGAAAGATATAGATATTTATATCGTTATTTCCAATACGACATTTGTTAGTCGTAGAATTTGATATTGAATATAAGCCGATGTATTTTCTATTCAGAGCCTTGTATTGAATATCAAATGTGATTTGGGTTTGTCGTGAATGGTGTCTTCACTAACACTGTTTCTTGAACCCAGTTGAGAAAAGATTAAATCTTTTTATATAGATTTAATGAAGTGTACCAATTAAACGATATTTAATTGGAATTGAATTGGTATTGATTTTTGGGTTTATCGTGAACAGTGTTTTAAATAACACTTGTTCTTTAACCCGATAATTAATGAATGTGATTTTGGGTTTACCGTGAACCGTGTTTTTAAATGACACTGATTCTTTAACCCAGTTAAGGATTAAAACTAAGTGGAGTTTTAATGAATCTTTAATTAGATTGAAATAATCGAAATGGAGTATCACCAGTTTTGCTCCAGGCGATAGTTAAATCTTTAATTAGATTTGAACGTGAAATGGTAATTGAATTTACCGATACACCGTGGTGTTAGATATGAAGTATAACCAGTTTTACTTCATGGGATGAATAGGTTGGGATTGGGAAATTAAAACAAATGATTACTTCGGTAAGGTTCGTTAATTCCGACTAGTTTGAATTGATATTCAAAAATAGATTAAAGAATAAATTAAAGAATTTATCTTTGATAAAATTAATGGGAACCTTCCCTATGAATATGAAATTTAGAAATTGACTGTCGGTTAGCCAAACAGAATGGTTTTCTGAATATTGATCTGATGTTGGTTTCGGCCTTCGGGGTTAATATTTGGGGAATTATTCTCTTGATTAATTTACGGTTAGTGACTAATGAATTGGAATGAGGCGTATGTTGTGTTTGTGTAACACTTATTTAAAATATACGCGAGTTATTCGGAAAGTCCGGGTTTATCCCATTCTGAATAACTGATACGACGGTAAGTCGAAGATGAAGACGATGGTCGAAGACCGGAGGTCTTCACGTCGTTTGGGTGATAACTGATGATCTTGATTGGGCTGTACACCCAAGAAGATGGAAACAGTTGGTGATCGTCCAGACGTACTTGGAGATCGATGGATATGCGAGGTACTAGGTGCCTCCGGTTTCGTTCAGACCCAGAACGGACTTGTAAATGGACTGTGTGTCTGACATTGGATTTTAGTCCGTGTGATTGATCTCTATTAAATATATATCTGTTTGGCGGCGGAGAATTTATTCTCTTGCTTAACGCCCTTCTCTGAGACGTACGAGCTCAGGGGTTATATATTGATGGATATCAATCGCATGGAGTGAATTGCCTGTGTGGCATGCCTAAGTGGCAATTGATCAAGGCTTCTGTTGAAAAGCAAAGTCTTGTGGTTGATGATCGAAGCACGGCCTTGTGTGGCGTAGCTTTGTGTAACGTTGATTCGCGAGTATCACACCCGGTATGAATCAAAAACGGGAGACGGACCTCAGGGAGGACTTGCGTTTCTTTCTAGTTAGAAGTGGCGTCAGTGGTTTTACACGCCCTGACGAGTTTGACTTATGTGGTTGTTGCTGTTGCGAGGCGCCTCGGTTATATCGGTTTCGGCCGATGCTTCTGGTCGGCTGACGGACCAGACTTACACCCCATAGGGTGGGGAAACGTAGTGTTCAGGCATAATAATCCACATCGGTGGACCGGCCCTGTCGCTCCAAGGCTTGCCTGCGCGCTTGCCTGTGGCTCGGGCTAGAGAGTCACGAATCGGTGGAGGACGATCCCTAGCCTCGGTTCATACCATAAATGATAACCCAACTTCCAATACGACATTTGCGGTTTTGATTGTAAACTTATATATGGTGACATAGTGTTATGGGCCGTTCATGCCGCCTATGATTGATACTTATGATTTGAAGTGTTTTATACACTATGCACTTATAATAGTATCAAATGATTTGTTTTAAACGTATCAAGCATTCTTTGGCTGTTATAAGGGAAAACCCTATCCTCGGCTGCGTTGCATTGTGTGATGGGACCTGGGTCTTATAACAGCTTCATTTTTCTTTATTTAGCATTGCGCTGTTTGTTTTATGCACTGGTATTCTTGGGAGGAAACCCGTTCCGTGTTATACGGCGTGGTCCCTTGATTTTACCTAATGATTTAAAATAAAGATTAATAACTGTTTTAGTTCTCACACCAGTCACATGACTGACCTGGAGTTTATTGTTTTAACCTAAACTCTGGGTGCCCTTATTTTGACACGGGCAGCTAGTAGTTTTGGTTTTTGCAGATTTATATTCACAGGATCCTGGTTTACAGCTGGAACGATATCCGGAAAGCTTTGCATCCGTATATCTTCTTCTAGTTGTGTATTGTATTATTTTCCGCTGCTATGTATTTAAATGTAATTTAAATCTCTGTTATTTCTGTGTAATATTCATTTATACTCTGTATATTCTTGTAATCTGATGCATTGTTGTAATATACAATGGAATGTTCTTCTGTATGTGTTCTGTTGTGGTTTGTTCTCGAACTATCCGACGCTTTCCTTTACGGGGAAGTTACGGGTCTTCACAGTTGGTATCAGAGCTTTGGTTTACAAAGCTCAGAGAACAAGACACATTAGAACTGTACGAAAGAATTCATCAGATATTGGATTAGTAAAATCCAATGGGAATGACTCGTTAGAGATAGGATCAGTAATATCCTAGAACGAGTGTGAGGAGTATATTTTTAAAGTGAAAACAAATTTTTGTTTTGAAAATTTAAATCAATTATTCGTATTTGATTATCTATTTATATTGAGTTGGACAGTCCAGTATATAAAGATTTTGCATATACGCCTTGCAAACGTGTATTTGAAATTTTAATATACTGGATAGATATAGAATCACATTCTAGACACCCGGAGATGGTTCTGATGATTGATCGATCATCATCAGAATCTATGTTCGTGTTTTGAAGATGTGATATTTATATATTTCCTATTGATTGGTGTGAGAACCAAAATTAGATAGGGCTTATTGTTGTGATTTGGCATCAAAAATCTGATTTTTGTATATGTATCAAAATTATGAATTTGAAGCTCTAATTCACTAATTGATTGATGTTTGTGTTGTTTGTTTATTTGTTTGCTAATTTTTAGCCATTTAGCCTAATTGAACCAAATATTGAATTGTATTGAAATTGGTCGCATTTGCTTGCATATACTTGTACTTACATTGAACAGGTCATAGCAAGGAGGCTAAAGCAGAGAATAAAATTTGTTTGCCCGACAAATAGGTACATGTTTACTACATAATTTCCTGTTTTGTTTGGGTGATGATGATTTTGTGAGCCTATTGGCTAGCCGCTTGGCTTTTTCTTTTTCTTTTTGAGATCTGAAGGACCGGGGAAGCTATTTGAAATTTCCCGATGCTCCCGGTGCAGGGGAGGTTATGGCGAAATTTTTCAAAAATTTAGGGTGTTAGCCAAATTTTTGAGATTTTGAAAATTCTCAGAAACTGAAAGGTTGGAGAATAGAATACAGATCGAGCGTAGAGTTGAATTGATCAAACCACTTTCGACTTTGTTCCTTTTCGGGGACGAAAAGTTTTAAGTGGGGGAGATTGTAACAACCCGAAAATCCGGGCTAGTTTAAAATTTTTATTTTGGCAATTATAGCGAGTTTTGATTATTTAAAATGAATTATTTTAAATAATATCGACGAGAAAATTTATTTTCGGCGAAGTTAAAACGAATAAATTTATTTTAATTATATAACGAGCCTGAAATGGCGCGGTAGTTCGAAAATTCGATTTCTAATTTCAATTGAATATACAGAATTCGTTATAAGTCAGAATTGGACGAAACAAGAAATATTTGAATCTGATGAACAAGATCTTTCTAACGAAGTTAACAAACTAGGATTTCACTTTAGAAATGATAAGATACGTCCAGTTGAAAATTCAGAATAGTCGCTATGGAATTTATATATATATTTAATAATATATAGCCCTTAAAAATGGACATTTTGCAAACGACCTCGGATTTCGACGAAACCAGTTTTGTTGGGTCCGTGATGTCGAATTATTGCTAGGTTTCAAATTTCATAATTTTTCGAATCAAAATGTGAGCGTGGTAAAGGAAAACGCGTTTGACCAGTTTCAGTTGATTTTAATCGACTGGAAAATGGCCATTTTGCAAACGGTCTCAGAATTCGACGAAACTAGTTTTGTTAGGACCGTATCGTCAATACGAAGCTAGAAAATATTTTTCGAGAATTTTTAGAGTTAGTATGTGACCCCGGTAATTTGAAATGTGCATTTAAAATTCAATATAGTGATTTAAATGAAAATTCAAAAGGAAACTGATTGTAACGATCAAATCAGCTTGCGATTCATATCCCATTGTGTTCGAAATGGGAGTATTTAGCTAGGGGCGATAGTTGCTGGACTTTGATTGGAGTTCATACCATTAAACAAGCAATTTTTGAACTAAATAAAATATTTATATTAAAAAAATGGTCAAACCCTAGGGTCAAAGTCCTTACATTTTTTTTCTTCTTTCCCACAGTCAAACTGGATTAGCCGCCACTTCAAAAAGAAAAAAAAACCCGATTAGTTTTCTCCATTCGATCTGGCGATCGACGGCGTTCACGGCCATCGCCCCACCTCGTCACCGCCTATCGACGTTCGACCAAACCCTCCTCCTTATCGTTATGCCGCCGTGAACCTCCACTGTGCCTCAAATCGTAAACCCACCTTCGCTCCGTTCAATTCAGGCGCCTCCACCACCGATAGGACCACCGAATGGCACGCCCTTCTAGGCGTTCGAGGAGGAGGGTCCGGTGCTTCGTTCGCCGCCGCTCGATGGACCTCCGGTCATTTCAGGGTGGTGCAATACCGAACCCTAGGAAGCGAGCAACCTGTAGAGCGTTGCGGTGAAGAAGGAAACGAAGGTAATGAAGGTGATTACTTTAATCTAATTACCACATTTCCTTTTTTTTATTTATTTTTATTTATTAGTTTTATTTAAATTTACATTGTTTTAACCTAGTTTTCTTATTTGTTAAGCATAGAAAAATATATAGATTAGTTTGAAAATATACAGATTGGTTTAAAAATAAAACAGAAAATGAAATACATACATTGTTTTAGAAAATGAAATACATACATTGTTTTAGAAAATGAAATACATACATTGTTTTAGAAAATGAAATACATACATTGTTTTAGAAAATGAAATACATACATTGTTTTAGAAAATGAAATACATACATTGTTTTAGAAAATGAAATACATACATTGTTTTAGAAAATGAAATACATACATTGTTTTAGAAAATGAAATACATACATTGTTTTAGAAAATGAAATACATACATTGTTTTTGAAAATGAAATACATACATTGTTTTTGAAAATGAAATACATACATTGTTTTTGAAAATGAAATACATACATTGTTTTTGAAAATGAAATACATACATTGTTTTTGAAAATAAAATTAGCTTTGTTTTTAAAATAGAATTTTTATATATTGAACTTCGGCATAAAAATAGAATTTTTATATATTGAACTTCGGCATAAAAATAGAATTTTTATATATTGAACTTCGGCATAAAAATAGAATTTTTATATATTGAACTTCGGCATAAAAATAGAATTTTTATATATAGAACTTCGAGATAAAAATATGATTTTTATATATAGAACTTCGAGATAAAAATATGATTTTTATATATAGAACTTCGAGATAAAAATATGATTTTTATATATAGAACTTCGAGATTAAAAATATGATTTTTATTTATTGAATAGCGAAGTCAAAATTCGATTTTTATTTATTGAATAGCGAAGTCAAAATTCGATTTTTATTTATTGAATAGCGAAGTAAAAATTCGATTTTTACATAGGTAGAGAAAGCGGATAACAAAGATGACTAAGAGGCGAGAACGAGGAAGATTGCTATCAAAGAAGAGTCAGGAGGCTTGGATAGCTATAAGTGAGAATTTCTCACCTTTCAAATTTATTTTCTAGTTATATATATATACTAGGATGCAGACGGTGCTTATTAGAAGCACCCGACACCCGTCCACAGACCATGGACTTGTTTGATTGGTTGTGTAGTTGGTTAGATTATTTGATTTGGATTTGATTGTTTTGGTGAAATTGAAATTGATATGATTGATGTGTGAATGGCGTGGGCCTTCACTAGACCGGGGATAAGGCTAGGCCTTGTCCCGCTTCTAGTATCGTGCCGTTATGCCGCCGAAATTTTCTAAAATAAGTTAGAAAAATAAAAATATCATTTTATTTAAAGAATGAACTGAATAGAAATTCATATGTTGGAATAAAATGTTTTGTCGTTGAAAATATAATTTTTAACGTGAATGTGAATAAATAAATATTCATTTACAAACCGGACGGTTTGTTTGTGTACACCTATTTGAAAGACATTGATTGGGACGATAAATTTCGCACATCGCCCAACTGCACAAATAAAATCTGTGTTTGATTGTTTGAAACCCCACACGGGTGTTGGGATGAAATTTGAAGTTCACTCATCCTGATTGATTAAATATGTCGATCGATTGATTGACAGGCTGTTATAAGCGTTAGATATCTATATTTGATGCTTTTACAGTGTAGTGCACTTTGGTTGATGGTTGATTATTTTTCAATGCTATTATACATGTATTGTATGAAAATCCATATAATTAATTTTATATGGTAATTGATTGGGCCTCATTCCAGTTTAGAAATAGAAATATTTGAAAAAAAAAATATTTGAAATAGAATATTTGAAAATAGAAATTTATGAAGCCGTGTTGATTAGATTGACGCCATTTTGACGTAAACGATATTTATATCGATTTATTCGATTTCGAATAGAAATGAATTGAAAACGATTTCGAATAGAAATGAATTGAAAACGATTTCGAATAGAAATGAATTGAAAACGATTTCGAATAGAAATGAATTGAAAACGATTTCGAATAGAAATGAATTGAAAATGATTTCGAATAGAAATGAATTGAAAACGATTTCGAATAGAAATGAATTGAAAACGATTTCGAATAGAGATGAATTGAAAACGATTTCGAATAGAAATGAATTGAAAACGATTTCGAATAGAAATGAATTGAAAACGATTTCGAATAGAAATTAATTGAAAACGATTTCGAATAGAAATGAATTGAAAACGATTTCGAAATGAATTGAATTGAAAACGATTTCGAAATGGATTGAATTGAAAACGATTTCGAAAGGAATTGAAAACGATTTCAAATTGAATTGAAAGCGAATTGAAATGAATTCAAATTGAATTCAAATTTGAATTGAATAGAAATGAATTTTAAAACGAATTTATAAAGAAGAATTCAATTTTGATTTGAATTGAAATGGAAGTTGAAATTGTTTTTGAAACGAATTTAAAACTATTTATATAATTCGTTTTAAATAGTAATCGACGAAATATATATTATATATATTATATATATAATATAATGGCCTGAATAGAACGCGCCGCGCCGCGGCAGTTCGTGAATTTCGACCATTTATTTCAAACGGACATTACGGGAGATCCGACCGTCGGATTCTCCTAAAACCGGAACCGTTGGGTTCGTATCGAAAAGAGCTTTCTAACGAATATTAGAAATTTGAAATCTAACGGTTGGATTTGGAGATACGTCCAAATCAAATTTGAAAAAGGTCGCTGTAAGTGCAGTTCGATGGCCATTGTTGGAAATCGACTGTACGGGCCTTGATAAAATTATTAAAAATAGTAATAATTTGTGTAAAATCATAAGAAATGATTTGGGAAGAATTGGGATGAAAAACTCCATATTTGAAAAGATAAAAATAGATTTTTATCGAATTGAACTAGTTTTGAACTAGAATTATAATTCTATTTATTTTTAAATAAATAAATTGAATTCGAAAAGGGTTTTAAAAATAACCAAAATTTCCAATGATTGCATTGGAATGGATTTGAATCGAAATTGTCTTCGGAATATTTCGATGTTGAAGTTCGTGATTATACAGGTGTTGTTATGGAAATTTGAAAGATATAGATATTTATATCGTTATTTCCAATACGACATTTGTTAGTCGTAGAATTTGATATTGAATATAAGCCGATGTATTTTCTATTCAGAGCCTTGTATTGAATATCAAATGTGATTTGGGTTTGTCGTGAATGGTGTCTTCACTAACACTGTTTCTTGAACCCAGTTGAGAAAAGATTAAATCTTTTTATATAGATTTAATGAAGTGTACCAATTAAACGATATTTAATTGGAATTGAATTGGTATTGATTTTTGGGTTTATCGTGAACAGTGTTTTAAATAACACTTGTTCTTTAACCCGATAATTAATGAATGTGATTTTGGGTTTACCGTGAACCGTGTTTTTAAATGACACTGATTCTTTAACCCAGTTAAGGATTAAAACTAAGTGGAGTTTTAATGAATCTTTAATTAGATTGAAATAATCGAAATGGAGTATCACCAGTTTTGCTCCAGGCGATAGTTAAATCTTTAATTAGATTTGAACGTGAAATGGTAATTGAATTTACCGATACACCGTGGTGTTAGATATGAAGTATAACCAGTTTTACTTCATGGGATGAATAGGTTGGGATTGGGAAATTAAAACAAATGATTACTTCGGTAAGGTTCGTTAATTCCGACTAGTTTGAATTGATATTCAAAAATAGATTAAAGAATAAATTAAAGAATTTATCTTTGATAAAATTAATGGGAACCTTCCCTATGAATATGAAATTTAGAAATTGACTGTCGGTTAGCCAAACAGAATGGTTTTCTGAATATTGATCTGATGTTGGTTTCGGCCTTCGGGGTTAATATTTGGGGAATTATTCTCTTGATTAATTTACGGTTAGTGACTAATGAATTGGAATGAGGCGTATGTTGTGTTTGTGTAACACTTATTTAAAATATACGCGAGTTATTCGGAAAGTCCGGGTTTATCCCATTCTGAATAACTGATACGACGGTAAGTCGAAGATGAAGACGATGGTCGAAGACCGGAGGTCTTCACGTCGTTTGGGTGATAACTGATGATCTTGATTGGGCTGTACACCCAAGAAGATGGAAACAGTTGGTGATCGTCCAGACGTACTTGGAGATCGATGGATATGCAAGGTACTAGGTGCCTCCGGTTTCGTTCAGACCCAGAACGGACTTGTAAATGGACTGTGTGTCTGACATTGGATTTTAGTCCGTGTGATTGATCTCTATTAAATATATATCTGTTTGGCGGCGGAGAATTTATTCTCTTGCTTAACGCCCTTCTCTGAGACGTACGAGCTCAGGGGTTATATATTGATGGATATCAATCGCATGGAGTGAATTGCCTGTGTGGCATGCCTAAGTGGCAATTGATCAAGGCTTCTGTTGAAAAGCAAAGTCTTGTGGTTGATGATCGAAGCACGGCCTTGTGTGGCGTAGCTTTGTGTAACGTTGATTCGCGAGTATCACACCCGGTATGAATCAAAAACGGGAGACGGACCTCAGGGAGGACTTGCGTTTCTTTCTAGTTAGAAGTGGCGTCAGTGGTTTTACACGCCCTGACGAGTTTGACTTATGTGGTTGTTGCTGTTGCGAGGCGCCTCGGTTATATCGGTTTCGGCCGATGCTTCTGGTCGGCTGACGGACCAGACTTACACCCCATAGGGTGGGGAAACGTAGTGTTCAGGCATAATAATCCACATCGGTGGACCGGCCCTGTCGCTCCAAGGCTTGCCTGCGCGCTTGCCTGTGGCTCGGGCTAGAGAGTCACGAATCGGTGGAGGACGATCCCTAGCCTCGGTTCATACCATAAATGATAACCCAACTTCCAATACGACATTTGCGGTTTTGATTGTAAACTTATATATGGTGACATAGTGTTATGGGCCGTTCATGCCGCCTATGATTGATACTTATGATTTGAAGTGTTTTATACACTATGCACTTATAATAGTATCAAATGATTTGTTTTAAACGTATCAAGCATTCTTTGGCTGTTATAAGGGAAAACCCTATCCTCGGCTGCGTTGCATTGTGTGATGGGACCTGGGTCTTATAACAGCTTCATTTTTCTTTATTTAGCATTGCGCTGTTTGTTTTATGCACTGGTATTCTTGGGAGGAAACCCGTTCCGTGTTATACGGCGTGGTCCCTTGATTTTACCTAATGATTTAAAATAAAGATTAATAACTGTTTTAGTTCTCACACCAGTCACATGACTGACCTGGAGTTTATTGTTTTAACCTAAACTCTGGGTGCCCTTATTTTGACACGGGCAGCTAGTAGTTTTGGTTTTTGCAGATTTATATTCACAGGATCCTGGTTTACAGCTGGAACGATATCCGGAAAGCTTTGCATCCGTATATCTTCTTCTAGTTGTGTATTGTATTATTTTCCGCTGCTATGTATTTAAATGTAATTTAAATCTCTGTTATTTCTGTGTAATATTCATTTATACTATGTATATTCTTGTAATCTGATGCATTGTTGTAATATACAATGGAATGTTCTTCTGTATGTGTTCTGTTGTGGTTTGTTCTCGAACTATCCGACGCTTTCCTTTACGGGGAAGTTACGGGTCTTCACAACGATGAGGAAATGGAACGCGAAACTCAGTAGGTCGGTCTACCTGAGTTGGAGCAGAACTGGACTTAGAATTGGGGTCGAGATCGTTCGTGGTTTTAGAAGAGTCGAGTGGGACACTCGGTAAGTTATTTGGATTTTCAACTTGATGATCGATTTTCTTACTGGGTCGTAAAGTTATGATAGCATTCAGCTGAGTTTGATTGCTATCCTGGATGACATGAGCTTGGTTTGGATTAGAATTTTGACTCCTAGGATTTGGAATGGGTTGACTCAGGAAAGTGCCTCTTCCCCGTTCACTTACAGAAGTAGCCAACTGACTCATTTGCATTTCAAGTTTAGCAATAGATTGACTCGTGTTTTGCATGTGTGAAGTCAATAAATTTTGAAGATTGGTATTTGATTGGAGATTTTGAGTCGTTGCTTTACTCAATTCTTCGAGAGTTTTTTCAAGTGATGTCAATCGGTTATTGTCTTGAGGAACAGAAGATGGTTGCGCATGATTTTGAGAAGGTGGTGCAAGATTATGGAATTGATTTTGTTGAAAGGGAGGATTCGAAGGATTATTTGAAAATGATTGAAAAGGAGGTCGAACTGAATTCGAATTTCCATTGTTTTGGGACCAAGAGAAGTTAGGATGATTTCTCCAACCTGGATTGTACGTTGGGGAGAATGGGTCATTCCTAGCTTTATTAAATGCGCTGAGTTGTTCTAACGAATGTGGGCATTGATCGGCGATGTGGCTAGGATCGTTACATTTGTAACATGAGGGTTGAGACGCTTGAGCTTGATTTATTTGAGTTGATGAAAGGACATTATCGAATTTGGTTATCATCGCGTCTATTTTTGCTTCTAAGGCTACTGATGATCCTACTGAATGAGCGTTAGATCGGGAATAAATCGATTTCTCGTTAGATCTTTCCCATTGAGCTGATTTTTCGGCCAAATTTTCGAGAAATTGCCAAGCGACATTGTGATCTTGGGCTAGAAAATTTCCTTGGCACATCGATTCAAGCATGGTTCGAGAACTATTTTCAAGTCCATCATACAAAATTTGACAAAGAGTCCATTTTTCGAAATTGTGATGTGGACATTTGACTAGAAGCTCTTTAAATCTTTCAAAATATTTTGCAAAGGATTCACCTCCAAATTGATGAAAATTGACGATTTCGTTTCGAATTTTGAATGTTTTTTCCAGAGGGTAAAAATTTCTTTAGAAAAATGTTCACAAATTCACTCCAAGTTCCAATTGTATTTGAAGGCAAGCTATACAACCATTTCTCAGCATAATCGGTAAGTGCAAATGTAATTAACCTAAGTTTGATTCCATCGTCACTTAATTGTTGAAATTTCATGGTTGCACAAACTTGTTCAAATTTGGTTAAAAAAATGTAAGGATCATTATGTTCAAGATTGCCGAATTTTGGAAGAGTATTTATGTGGTTCGAATGAATTTCAAAGTGGTTACCCGTTGGAGCGGGCAATATGATGCAAGATGGAATAGACACCTGCTCGGGGAAGTATCTATCCATAAGAGTTCGAGGGGGGTTTTCTCCGGCCATGGTTAAAGGAATGTTTTTTCGGACTAAACGATTAGTAGAAGGGTCACGGATCCAACTACGCATGCACTAGCGCAAGGAAGATGAGAAAAGGAAAAAGAACAAATTTGAGAATTATATACTAGTTCCCTTTTTTTTTAAAGATGGATGAACCTAATGCAATTTACAAATTTTCTAGAATTATATAATAACGGTTAGATTTATTTCAACAAAAGGTTTCTCAGCCAGTTAACGGGCAGGGGTTATCGGTGCACCAGGAATCACCATAGCAATGCAACCGAAGTTTTAAGTACCTTCAGAGGAACAACCGATATGATATTTACAAATCACCGTAATATTTATAAACGGTTATTACTCTGCCGTAGTCTAGACACCGAGAAAAAATACATTAGAAATAAACCAATTTGTCAAAATATAATGAAGTCCTTAGAAATAAAAAACTAAGATGAATGCAATTTTTTTTAATATTTTAATTAGTCACAGAATGAACAGTCAAATAACAGTCACAGCACAAGAAATTGCAGAATTTTTTTTACAAGCAAGCCGATGCCCTGTAGAAGATTTTTACAAACAATGTCTATATTTTTTTATTTGCAGCAGCAGTCCCTGTAGAGTTCAGAATATTTTCTCGCCTAGATCGGCAGTCCGTCCAGTGCAATTGAGTCGCGCTAGCGCGTTCACACCCCACTTGGTGTGCAACCGCTCCAACAATTCAGATTATGCTAATTGCAAATTGCTTGACCGCTGAATATTTTGATTGATGCTTGAACTCTCCTTCACTTTGGTTCTGATTTCTCCTCTTTTTTTTTTAGTTGGAGAAAAGAAATTGAAAACAAAGGAAGTTCGAATAAAGCAAAAGGTCAAAAACAAAATAAAAAGGAGCAATCAAATTAGTCAGTACCACGTCCCAATTCAAACAAAAGAAAAACAGAGCACCCTAACACAAAAGGTTTTTGGTCCAACGCACCCAGTTCTAGCCACACACACACTGAACAAGGAAAGTACGCACCCCGAAAGAGAATGACACTTGTTGGTGCTTTTTAAAAAAAATCACACAAGAAGTTCCCCAATTCAAAATACACGCAAGCCAAAAATGCTGTTAATTCAAAAGAAGGCCACGCGTTAACTAATATACAGACACTCTGTCAATTTGTTCGTTTCTGATGGACGCAACCCAAAAGAATACAGTCAAAATGGAAAATAACGCTACTTTTTCCTTTTCCAAAATAAGCACACTTCTTTTTATAAATTGCAGTCAACCCAAGAACACGATCTCCTCTAAAAGAAATCAAACCGTCCTCTTCTCTCTTTAATTTTTTTGGATATCGAGATAAGGTTCGAAATCGGTTTTGAGGTGTGAAGAAATTGCAGTACCACTTTTCGAATTGGGTTTCGGGTTTGAAGTTCCAGATCGGGTAGGGCTTGAAACTTGCGAGTTAGGGGTGATTTTGCAGGTGAGGTACGAATTGGCAAAGAAGAGTTTGAAGTGGTCTCGGTTCGAGTGATTGTGGTTCTATTTGTGAGGTAAGTGTATTCGAACTGGAATTCAACACTTGGATGTGATTGAGAATGGGGTTTGTAATTGCGTGGAGTGGTAGGCGTTTTATTTTCGGTTTTGAAGCTCGATTTTTGGGAGGTTGAAGATGAAATGGTTGGATTTGCTGATGGTGGATGGGTGTTAGAAGTGGAAGAGTATGGCTAGCTTTGGTTGATGGTGATGTTTAGAGGTAGTAGGAGGTCTGTGGTATGTTAAAATTGGGGTAATTGGCGTGATGATCTTGCTGGGTTGGTACTTGCTGAAGTGAAGATGGACGTTGGGCGGAAAGGTTTGTTGTAGACGGTGAAATTGTGACTGTGTTTGTGGTGTAGTGGTCTGTTTGTATATGAAGTGGAATGGTACGTGAATGGTCGTTAATGATCTGTGAAGTTGTTTGTGGTTGAATATGGTGTTGTTTGAAGGGGTGCATTGGGTTGAGAATTCAGTGATTTGAAAGAGGAGGGATGGTGATGGAAGAACAGTAGTGAACTTTGATGAAGGAGATCAGAGAGGGATTGGTCTGTATGTGAAGGTGAATGTTGATTTATAAAGGATAGCAGTGAACTGAGGAAAGAAGGCAATCAGGGAATATAAAGCAGAGAAGGGAAGAAATTATGGAGAGAGGTCAAGAAGAAAAAAAAAGGAAAGCAATAATTTTTTTTTATTGTTCTTTTTTTTTATTTCGCAAGAATTGGTAAAGAAGAGAGAAGTAAATGAGAGGAAGAGAAGGAAAGAAATAAAGTAAATTAAAACAAAAGAGAAAAATGGAAAGAGATTTTTTATTTATTTATAAGTAAGAATAGTAAATGGAAGAAGGATGGAAAGAAATTAATGAAATGAAACAGGAAAGAATTTGAAAACACAAGGAATGTGTTTTTTTTTAATTCAATGCAAACGAGATCAATGCAAATGCAAATGCATGAACACACAAAAATTAAAAGGCAAGTAAGCAAACACATTATTTTTTAATAACTAAAAACACAAAATAAAAACACACACAGAACAAATGCTAACAACAAATGCAATTCACACAACTAACAACAAAGTAGAATAATTTTTTTTTTCTTTTCAGTAGAACACAAGTAAAAAAAATAATAATTCGAAGAATAAAATTAAAACTAATTTCTTTCCCTGGCAACGGCACCAAAAACTTGTTCGACGACGAATATTCTATGAATTAGAATATCGTCGCCAATATTGAAATAAACCGCAAGCGCACGGCGTACAATTGTTAGTACGTGGCGAATACGGGTCGATCCACAGGGAAAGAATTATTTTAAATTCTATTCAATCAAATTAAACCAAACTGTGGATTGAGTTAACTAAAATTTAACAAAATTAATGACTAAGTTGAGAATGAAACTATTGGTTAAGAGCAACTTAGAGGTGTTTTCACTCTCTAAATCACACAAATCAACATCATGAAATTATGTTCTCTATTTGTTTGGTCATCAGTGAGATTAGATTTTGCGTTTATTATAAGTATGACATATTTATGCTATTAATTAGCATAATATAAGTCATCAAACTATAACATAAATCTAATTCACTGTTCAGTTCTCACGAAAAAGAAAACAAGTTGAAAGCAACATCAATTTTAAGAATACTCTATTTACTAATAATTAGTAATATAGAATATCAAATGTAGATTAACACTTCCTCTTGTTTCCAAAATAATATATAGATGAAAAGGTAAATTATTTGTGTCATTTGATCAAGCATGATCTATCCTCTATTAATTAGAGGCATAGATCATCAAAACCAAATATGATTAACAAAATACGCTAAACATCCATTCTTTAATAAACACAAATAGAGACCATGAAGAATAAACTATGTTGAATCTATGTGATTAGAGAGCTTCATCACCCCTAAATTGTAGGGGTTTAGCTCCTCATTTGTGTTATTATTTCAACACAAATATATTTCAACATTGAAGAAAAACTAGTAAGGACTTAAGGAAAGATATTAACTAAATAGCTACACTAATTGCAGAAAAGAAAATACATGTAAATAAAACTAAACAGAAAAGAGAAAGAAGAGTTTTATTCCAAGAAGAGAATTACAGAATAAAACTAAGTGTGTCTTTACATGAATAAGATACAAGGTATTTATAGTTGTATGATAAAGGCTACTTGGCAAATTCCATAATGTGGGACAAATCCCCTTTTCCAAACTATAACACATAAACGAACTAGCTTAATGTGAACGCGTGCAGCACATGAATGAGAAGCCTTGCAAATAACTTAGCCCAATTAGCAACTAGACCAATGTGAATGCATGCAGATGTCATGGAATATAGGTTGTGGGCTTCAACTCTAATTGCCTTGAGAATGAATAACAACTCCAAGTGATTATTATTGTTAGACCCAAATGTGGTTCTAACACCCAAATTGATTAGAAACAAGATAAAATAAAACAGAAATAAGAATGAACACACAAGATTTATAGTGGTTCGGCGAAGAAATGCTTACGTCCACTTAGTTTTCACTATATTCAGTAATTCAGTTACAAATGCAATGTAAGATTCACTCACAACTCACTTTTGTTCACTCAAATGATTAAAACAAGAAATGAAAGATGATTTGGATTCTCCGGGAGTAAAGGAGTTCGGATGATGGAGGTACTTGGATTCTCAAAAGTGCTGAAAAAAAAAGATCCTTCTCTTTGTCTTTAGATGGGGTATTTATAGGTGTGAATTTGCCTGAGATTCAATCCGGGTCGGAACACGTGTCATCCATCGCACTCTCTTCGGGTTCGGATGAACTATCAAGCTGACAACACATCAAAGAGATGGACGTTAGGGGTAGGAATCAGTCATAGCCGGTCCGGTTCTCCAGGCTATTTTATAGGAGATTAATCTGGATCATGGGCGCGGGTCGGAGGCGTGCATGTTGGGGGTCGGATCGGAATACCCGATCCGAACCGGAGTGGCTTGGACGTCTCTCCTTCTCTAATCATACTCCGCTCCGCTGCAGCGTCGTGGCAAGCAAATGGCTTTCCGATCCATTTGAGATCTATTGGCCTTCCGATCCGATCAGCTATGCTTTGCCAATTTATCCAGTATGAGACAACCGATCCGAACAGGGAACTCTATCCGATCCGAACCAATGTGCTGCTATCAATCTGAATTGTGGTGTTTTCTTCCGATCCGAACCGAAGTCTTATAACTTAAAATACTCTTCAATGGTTGGTTTCTTGGCTTTGTGTTGCCTAGTTCACAAAGTAGGCTAACATTTTGCCCCCTCAAAGGATGCTTCTGTTGTACAAAGCGTGCTTTGACGTTGTTCAAATGCTAGTTCTTGAATCAGAACAGTCAGGAGTAATGCACAAATTTCCATTCGGTTCAGCGTCCGACCCAAGCACATTTTCTTCATTTCTGAGCAAATTTGGGAACTCTTCTTGCCATGTAATGCTTCTTGTAGGTATACTCCTCCTTTACTCTCCTTCTCTTCATTTCGAGTCGGATGCTAAATTAACGTGTGAAATTTCCACTCGGTTCGGATTCCGATCCGGAGCGTTTTCGTGGATTTAGCCCTTAGACATTGGGCCTTCAGAGAGAGTTGTGCTTCTGGGCCTTCATTCCGGTCCGAGCGGGTGAGACAAAATAGGAAGACGAGGAGTCAACACCATTCCTTTTATAAACTCACCACCGTCTTCATTCCTTCCTTCTTCTTTTTTACTGCTGCTCCCAACCATAGCATTGAAAACTTTAAAAACTCCAAAACTCCGAAATCATTCCTTGTAGATTTCTCAAATCAAGCACATAGGTAGCGTTTTAATCTCGAATAACATCGTAGTAAACGTATTTGATTTCAATTTGCGGTCGATTGGAATGGTTTAGCCGCAGAGCTTCGCTTGAACTCCGCGTCGTTACTGGTGGATGCGCCGCCACTTCGAGGCGTTGCGAGGCTGGAGAGGGCAAATATCTGCCCTTAACGATAGCTTTGGTGATAAAACGGACTCGTTTGTGAGTAGGGGGGAAAGAGGAAGGAGATGAAGAGTGGGAAAACACACTGGAGTCGGTTCGGGTAGAAGACGAAGGAGCAAAAAGGAAGGAGAAGGAAGGGGAATCGGTTCGGGTTTCAGACTTCAGAAAAACAGGAAGGAAAGAAAACGTCGGTTCGGGTCGGAGAAGTGAATGGGATAAGAGGTTGAAGTTAATGGTCCGGTTAGGCGATACTGGTTCGGTTCGGATCGGGTCACCCGATCCGATCAGATCAGTCCTGCTTCCGAACCCGTTGCTTCCCTTGTCTCGAACTGACCTTGCTTTAATGAGGCATCCGAACCGACTGTTATCCGCATTTGTATCGAGCCAATCATCACATGCATATCCGAACCGAACCGAACGCATCAAACTTGGCACATAAAGACTACCCAACTAATTCAACTAACACTTACTCTAGACGAACATGCTTCGCGGACAGTTAGGATAGTGCCTTGTGAACATAAACGAGAATTAAGAACAACTCTGACTATCACCTTCTCTTTAAAGCTTCGTCTTACATTGCTGTACTTTTATTTCGTATTTCCCACATTTGCTGCACACACTTTAGTTCACACACGTACACAAAGAAGGGGGACACGGGATAATTTACTCTAATTCGTGCTATTGCTTCTTCAATAGTTCCATGACAATGAGGCCCAGACGCTCTTCTCGTCTAGCTGAGAGGAAAGAAGCTTCGGAAACTTCTAGCAAAATCACTCTTGAGGATATATCTTCTTCGTCCGATCCAGAATGGGATAGTGAAGGTCCGGATTACGGAGTTGGTCATCGGGAAAGCGACGAAGCGTCTTCAGAGACTGAAGTTTCCCTGGGCTTTGAGGAGGAAGGAGGGATCGGTGACAATCGAGCACCCGATGAATTTGACTCAGCCATTATATTGGAGTCACCTCCAGATTCCGTAGAATCGACAATTGACAACGACCGACTTATTAGAATTTGCTTGAAGTATGGAATAATGAAAAGGGATACCCTAGTGCCCTCACGCTCTGACCGTCCCCACAACCCTCCAGAAGGATATATGACGGTTACTCGACTAATGTGCATGGTTGGCGCCATTCCTCCATTCTCGCCTTTCATCGTTGACTTCTTAAGACAGATGCGGATTGCCCCCATGCAGTTGCATCCCAATTCATATGCCTATCTGCATACCTTATTCATAGCATATCGCGAAATCCTAGGCCTAGAGCTCACATTTGACGATGTTCATTTCTTCTATAATTTCAAACATCGGACTAGAGAAACTCCATCTTTCTGTTACTTTGAATCAGTCCCAAAAAGGAAGATAATCTCTACGCCATTCAGCAGCAAAGCTGGGGATTCCAGACTAGAGTGGTTCTATATAAAGCAACAATCTGGATGCGCCAGGAGATGGACAAAATCAAGTAAAGCACTGATTTTCTGAACCCGGACTCTATACACTTGAATCATCACTCTGACCTGTTTTCCTTTTTTGTTTGCAGTCGACAATCCCAAACAGGTATCAGACCAAGCGTTCTTTGATCGAATGCACCGTCTTCTCAATGGCGACCAAAAATTCCTTACTATTGACGAGGTCCTTAAAGATGAATACCTTCACTTTCATGGGCTGCTATCTGTTTTTCGCAGCACTGGACATGGGACAGTTCCATACGCGTACATTCCTCCAGTGGAGGTGGTCCCAAAGATAGGAGAGGGCTCAGGAATTCCTACCGCTTCTCTTCACACTTCACCTTCTCCATCTTCTACGCAAGATGATGAATTGGCTAATCGGTCCAAAGAGCATCGTGAAGGGTATATTGCCCCCGAGGGAACTACTTCTCTAGATAAGTCAAAATCTTCCCAAGAGTCGCCACTTCACGCTTCCGAAGGGGATGTTCCTAGCACTGACGAGCACATATTTCAGGGTTTGGGGGATCTCCCCTTACCTGAGACTATCTATACTTCAGAGGATTTCAGGAAGTATCCTTTAGTCTTCACTTCTTCCGAAGAAACTACTCCCGCTAAGGCCAAAGAGCCTGCCCGCACTAGTCTAGCTTTAGACTCGGGTTGGTTGGGGGGACACACACCACTTAGGATGCACTTTACACCACAGCATTAGCATTCATTGCACTTCTTTTCTCCATGAATTCATTGATTCTGAACTTCGTTTATTTTATCGTGCAGGTACAATGTCTCGATCTTATTATGACATAAGAAAGCTTCGTCGCAGCATGTCCAATCCTCCTCAGGATGCCGAGTATGATCGCCGAGATGACCGTGGTAGGGAGGAAAGAAGACCTTATGATTCCTATCGATCTCGGCCCTCACGCTCTCGCTCACCAGTTCGACCGGAACAAGAAAAATACAAGAGCTATCAAGGTCGTAGGGAGGAGGATAGACCACCATCCAAGGATTCCACTTCCTCCCATGAAAAGCGGAGTAGAGAGAGAACTCCTCCAAAGGAAACTGGGTCTCGAAGTAAGCAAAAAGTCCCTGCTACTAAACGACCTAGGACAGACAAGGGTTCTACTGAATCTTCTTCAGGCAGGGACGCTGAATTAACAATCCTCGCTCCTCCTCCACCAGATGCGGGAACTGCAGTAAGACGGGCATATTTGGAAGAGCAGTTTCCTGAACACTACTTTCAGACTCTGACTTTTTTACCTGCCCTGGAACCTATTTCGTCTAATTGGGCAGAGGAGGCCAAAGCAAAGATTGATTTGGTGGAGAAACAATATTCCGAGATGTTCAAGTATTCCCGCAATCTCTCTAGAATCATTCGCACCCTAATGACAAACACTGATTCAATGCAAAAGACCGCGGAGGAGGATGCCAAAGCTTTAAAAGCCTTAGGAAAGGACTTGGAAGACACTCAAGCTCAACTGGCTGTCGCTCAAAAGAACGCTTCTAATTTCAAACAACAGTTTGAGGACATGCAAAAGCGATATCATGACTTGCTTGAGTCTCATACTCAGGAGCGCTCTGAATTAAAAAAGCAAGCCGATGAGGCCAAATCAGAGGCTGCTAAAGCACGCCTTGCTTATACTGAGCTTGAACAGAAAAACGCCGAGTTAGCAAAAAGAAGTGCTGAATTAGAAAAGAAGAATGCTGACTTGGCTTCGAAGTTGTTGGAGGCAGAAAACAGGGCTGCTCTGGCCGAGGGCAATGTGGAATGCGCTATTAAATCTGCGGAGGAGACCCGCAAGCAATTATCTGATGCGGAGGCTGAGATTCAAGGTTTCGGCGAGCTAATGATTGAATTCTTCGCGCATATTTTTCGTCGTCGAAACATTTCCTGGATCGAAGACTATCCGTCTACTCTGGTTCAAGTATGGAATCAAATCGTCGAGTGGGAAAAAGAAGAACTTAAGGTCGATTCCCTTGACGAAGATAAGCTGATGGAGAAATACCTAAGAGACGACGAACCGGAGCGCCTAGCTGAAGGGCGCCGTCTAATTGCTGAGGCCATGGAAGAAGAGAGGCGGAAGTCTAAACAGAAAACCATTCCTGAAGCTGGCTCCTCTTCTTCTGCTCCTGTAACCCCCGAAGTAGAAGGGTATGATCCCGAAAACCCGGGAATTTCCCGGACAACTTTGCTATCTCCCATTCCTGAAATAACTCCAGAGGTAGTAGTCACCCCCGCTGAAAAGTCTTCAGAAGGTATCCCTATCTTTTCTCCTCAATTTGTCAAGGCTACTACTACCTTTGGCTACATGACTGAACGTTCGATGAGAAATCCTTTGCTCTCGCCTGAGTTGATAACCAATATTTCTCATTTTGTAGGCGTTGAATCATCTGCAAAGACAGATGTAGCTCAAGGAGCTGCCGCTGGGACAAAGCCCGCAGATGGTGCCAATGAAGGGGAAGACAAGGCTGCTCCTATAGACTTGGAAGAAGGAAAGGAACCAACTAAGGGCACCACTTCCCATGATGAAGAAATGATCGCAGCTTTAAAAGACGACGGAGGGGACGAGGGGCATGATGAGGACCCGGAGGTTGCAATAACCGGGGAGTCGAAAAGCGCCGATGACGTTACCTTGGCGGCCATGAAGGCTGATCAAGACAAGCGCTTGCAATTAAAGGCCGAAGAACTAGACCCTGAGGTCCTTAAGCCCCTCGCAGTTGTGGATGCGGGTTCAAGGTTAGTTGTTAAGCTCTCAACTAGATCTATTACCGAAGAACTTGCTAAAAAATCTTCTCTTGATTCCAGTGTCCCGCCCTCCGGGAAGAAGTCTGCTGGCTCCAGTACTACATCTTCAGGGAAAAAGAAATCAAAGCGGATCTTGACTGAAGCCGAGAAGGAAGCAAAAGATGCGGAAAAAGCTGCCAAAAAATCGAAGGCTCATCCCAAACCCAAATAGTGGGTTCCCCTGTATCTTTTTAGCATCTTTATAAACCAATAAGTGCTGCTACACCAGCAGCTTCCGCACTTTCTTTTTCAGTTATTTCCCTGTACAAATTCATTCATTTGTAAATAAAAATAATTCACTTTTTGCAACGTTTATTTGTTAGCAGTTCTGCACTTATGTAAAAATGCATATCTATAGTTATAAAACAAAGTTGTGGAGAGGGGAGATATGTGTATATATATGTGTCCCCAGTCAATCTCCATAGGTTATTCAGTGCTTAACCATGCAATCTGAACGCTCCCGATTCTCTAACGGGATAGCATTTCCTGTGTCATCAGTACCTGTTGTTTTTTCTGGCATTTCTTTTATACTCTCTCTCATTCTCTTGAGAGTTAGAGTTCGAGTTCAGTTATTTGTTTATTCCCCGGTCGTTCAACGGGAAAAGATTTCTTTCACGGCGCTCGGTCGGAGACGCATTTATACTCTCTTTCTCTCTGGAAAGTTAGAGTTCGGAGTTGAACCTCTTTCTCAGCACTCAGTCGGAGGCGCTTTTATACTCTCTCTCTTTCTCTGGAGAGTTAGAGTTCAGAATAGAATTTCTTTTTCAGCGCTCAGTCTGAGACGCTTTTATACTCTCTCTCTTTCTCTGGAGAGTTAGAGTTAAGAATGTCGTTTTCTCATTCTTTTATGTCTTATTGCACAAATAATCATTGTGCTTCTTTTTATGTCCAAACTGTTTCAACCTTTTTAGGCTCTAAGTTATCCACTTTATAGACCTTTATTCATATCATCAGATTTTCCCAAGGCAAGTCGTGCCTTATTACAGAGTTTATAGGAAGAACAGCAAAAAGTATAGCATTTCTAATCCAAATATCGCATTAAGTGTTGGGCATTCCATGCTCGAGGGACTTCTTCGCCATCTACGGTCGTTAACTTGAATGTTCCTTTATCAAGTTTCCGTTGGATGACAAAGGGTCCTTCCCATTTTGGGCCGAGGTGAGGAAGAGATGGAAAAACTCTCTTTAGCACCAAATCTCCTGGTTCAAAAGTTCTAAGGCGAACTTTTTTGTCATAATAGCGTGCCATCTGACGCCGATGTCTTGTTGCACGCAAGTCTGCTTCGTCTCTTTTCTCTTCGACTTCATCAAGAGACTCAAGTAAAAGTGCCCGATTTGTCATCGGGTCATAATACGTCACCCTGTGGGAAGGAACTTCCAGTTCAACTGGAATTACTGCTTCTGAACCAAAGGAGAGAGAGAAAGGGGTATGACCGGTAGCCGTTTTAAACGTTGTTCGATATGCCCACAAGGCTAGGGGCAATTCGTCAACCCATCTTGCCTTTGCACGCTCCAACCGTTTCTTGAGGATGGATTTTATAACTTTGTTTACCGCTTCTACTTGCCCATTCGATTGTGGATAGGCGACTGCAGTATATCGCTTGTCTATCTTATATTTCTGGCAAAAATTTCTGAATTCAGAGCTATCAAACTGGGTTCCGTTGTCAGTTATAATCGTCCTTGGAATCCCGAACCGGCATATAATATTTCTGACCACAAAACTTATCACTTTTCTTGCTGTGATCTTGGTCAAGTGCTCAGCTTCCACCCATTTCGTGAAATAATCCACGGCTACTATGGCATACTTAGCCCCTCCTTTAGCAATTGGTAAAACTCCAATGATATCGATTCCCCATGTGGCAAATGGCCAAGGACTCACCATCGATTTAAGCTGAGTTGACGGTGCCCTGGGGATTTTGGCGAATCTCTGGCACTTATCGCAGCGTCGTGAATAATCAGCTGCATCTTTGTTGATCGTAGGCCAGAAGTATCCGTACCGCAATATTTTCTTTGCTAAAGTTTGACCTCCTGTATGATCTCCACACTCACCTTCGTGCACTTCTCTCAGTACACGCTTGATGTCGTCGTGTGCGATACATCGTAACAGGGGCATAGAAAATCCTTGTCTATAGAGAGTATCGTCTTGCATAACATATCTGGCAGCTTTGCGGACTACAGCTCTTTTCTCACTTTTCTTCGATGGGAGTGTCCCATTCTTAAGAAAATTCTTAATTGGAGTCATCCATGATTCTTTCTCTGGTTCCGCTTCAAGAACGAATTCAATTTCCATTGACTCAAAGCTTGGCGATTCCAATGTTTCAATTGGAATTACCTCGGTCCCTTCAGGATTGTCAGAACTAGCCACTTTTGCCAGTCTATCCGCTTTCTGGTTTTCAATTCTGGGAATATGTGTTATGCTGTACCGCTCTAAGCTATTCAATAGCTCTTTTACTTTCTTGAGGTAAGCGACAAGTCGAGGTCCTCGAGCCGCGAATTCCTCTCGCACTTGACAAACAACAATCTTAGAGTCACAAAATATGTCCATCATTTTTACTCCGAGGTCTTTAGCGAGTTTCAGCCCGGCAATCAGGGCTTTATACTCAGAGTCATTGTTTGTTGCCGAAAATTCTAATCGCAGGGCGTAATATAACGACCGTCCCTCGGGTGTGACTAAGACAATTCCAGCTCCGGATCTTCGGTCATTTTTAGCTCCATCTGTATATAATTTCCACGGATTCATCTCTAGCTTATCCTCGGATTTGACCACTCAGTCATTGATTATTTCTTCATCTGGAATGGTGAACTCCGCAATAAAGTCTGCTAGAGCTTGCCCCCTGATTGACTTTCGTGGTTGAAAATTCAAATCAAACTGGCTTAGTTCTATGTTCCATTTAATCAACCTTCCCGACGCTTCGGGTCTCTGTAACACCTGTCTTAACGGCTGATCGGTGTATATGGTTATTGGATGGGCTTGGAAGTAGTGACGAAGTTTTCGGGATGCAATCAGGAGGCTGTAAGCAAGCTTCTCGATCTTTGGGTAGTTGCGCTCTGCCGCTGCTAATTTCTTACTCACATAGTATACTGGCCTTTGTACTTTGTCTTCCTCTCGAACCAGGGCTGTGCTGACAGCGTGAGCCGAGACTGCTAGATAAACAAATAGTTCTTCGTGATCTACGGGCTTTGATAAGATGGGCGGTTTCTCTAACAGCTCTAACATATTTTGAAAGGCCTCGACACAATCGGGAGTCCACTGGAAGTTCTTCTTTCCCCTTTTTATCAAATCAAAAAATGGAACACATTTATCGGTGGCTTTGGAGATGAATCTACTCAGCGCCGCTACTTTCCCTGCCAGACTTTGGACGTCTTTAATTCTCCTTGGTTCTTCGATATTTCTAATTGCCGCTATCTGGCTAGGGTTGATCTCAATTCCTCGGGAACTCACAATGAAGCCAAGGAACTTTCCTGACGCCACTCCAAACGAACATTTTAAAGGATTCAATTTCATACGGTATTTTCGCAAGATACCAAACATTTCCGCTAAGTCTTGCGTATGACTGGAAGACTGCTTTGATTTAACAAGCATATCATCCACGTAAACTTCCATAGTTTTTCCTATTTGATCATAAAACATTCTATTTACCAACCGCTGATAAGTAGTTCAGCGTTTTTTAATCCGAATGGCATTACAACATAACAATATAACCCCAAATTCGTAATAAAACTTGTATGCTCTTGGTCTGGTACATGCATAGGAATTTGATTGTATCCAGAGTATGCATCCATGAAAGAGAGAAGTTCATGACCTGCTGTCGAGTCTACAAGCTGGTCAATCCTGGGAAGTGGGAAACTATCTTTTGGGCAAGCCTTATTTAAGTCTGAAAAGTCAATACAAGTTCGCCACTTTCCGTTTGGCTTTTTTACCAAGACAGGATTCGATATCCAGTCGGGATAGGTCGAATCTCGAATAAATCCATTTTGCTTCAATTTCTCTACTTCCTCTTTGAGAGCAGCCGACCTCTCTGGGCCCAGCATGCGTCTCTTTTGCTTCACAGGCGGATGCTTCGGATTTACATTCAATTTGTGACTGATAATGGAAGGTGATATCCCACACATGTCAGCATGGGTCCAGGCGAACACATCTAAGTTTGCCTTCAAGAAGTCCGTCAGTTCTTCAGCACGACGTGGATCCAATTGAGAACCAATCTTCAAAACTTTCGTCGGATCAGCTTTATCAATGGGAATTTCCACTGTCGCTTCGTTAGGAGTTGCATTCCTAGCCTCTGGTTCCTCGTCTTTTCTAGGATCCAGGTCTTCAGGTGTTCCTTTGGGCAACTCCTTTGGGGTCAATTTCTCTAATTGCTATGCTGAGTCCCCCTTTGAGGGAGACGAGGCATCCTTACTCTCAACATTAACTCCTTTCATCAACATCTTCAGTTCGGCTACATAGCAGGCCCGTCCAGAGACCTGATCCCCTCTTATTACTCCAGTCCCGGCTTCGGTTGGGAACTTTAGTAACAAGCACCAAGGGGCGATACAAACTCTAAATTCAGCGAGGGCAGGTCTCCCTAAAAATGCGTTATATGGCGAATCTACGTCCAATACTACGAACTGAAGCATTCGCACTCTTCTGCGTTCTCCTTGCCCTAGGGTCACGGGCAATTCTATATATCCCATGGGAGCTGTCGTCGCTCCGTTGAAGCCTCTAATCCATCCTTCACAAGGTTTTAGATCTTCGGGCTCAAGTTTCATCTGATCAAATGACTTCTTGAACAAAATATTAACGGAACTTCCGTTGTCTACTAATACCTTATGGACCAAGGCCGGCCCAATGGTGGTAGTAATAACCAACGGATCATTGGTGGGAGATTGTATCCCCGTATTGTCTCGGCTGCGAAATACCACGTCATCGAACATGGTTTTTTGTTGTTTTATAGGGATGACATCTTCCAAATCGTCACCTTCATTCACATCTAGATGCTTGGCAGCATTCACATATTGGTCCATCGACCTAAAACTTCGGATTGCCGGGTGAGGTCCGCCTACTATGGAGTTGATGACGATCCCTTTACCTTTCTGCTGCGTGGTAGGCTTAGGAGCAGGTAGGATCTGTTTTGGAGCCTGCTCTCCTTGCCCCCTGTCCCTCGGGGCAACCTTGTACTCATCCAACTTTCCTTCACGCAGCAGCTTTTCAATTACATCCCTCAAATGCCGACACTCATTGGTCGAATGTCCATGTGTTCCGTGAAACAAGCAAAATTTCCCTGTCGCCATTTCTTTCTCGGTCGAATCACGAGGTGGCGGTCTTTTGTACTGCAACACATTGTACGTATCCAGGTAAATATTTTCCAGGGTGTCATTCAATGGTGTATAGTTCTCGTAGTTCTGGAATCGGGGCCTTTTGTTAGGGTCGCTTCCCCTATTTCTGTTTCTCCTGTTACCGTTCGAATTACGGTTGTTGCTGTTTCCCCCATTTCCAGTATTGCTGTTTCCACCCTTATTTCCTACATTCACTTCAACCTTACCAGAACTTTCCCCTGACTGCTTCACGGCAATATTACTCTGCACATTCTCCTTTGAAGCTGTCTCAGACTTTCTCTTCCGATTTGCCCTGGCCTCCTCTCGTCTTAAATAAATATCGGCTTTTTCATAGAATATCGCCCTTGTGGGGGGTGTCTTCCCAGAAAGGTAGTCTCCAAACTCAGATTCAGGATCGACTCCTTCCTTCAATGCCATCAGAATAGTGGGCTCATGCGGGTCACTGACCTCAGTTACAGCTTGGTTAAAACGATCCAAATATGCCCTTAAAGACTCTCCTGGTGCCTGTTTGATCCTCGACAATTCAATAACACTCTTGGACTTTCGGGCATGTAGTCGGAACTGGTTCATGAAACGCTCGCTTAGTTCTTTGTAATTAGAAATTGAACGAGGAGGAAGTCGGGTAAACCAGAATAATGCCACATCTTCTAGATAGATTGGGAATGCTTTGCACTTCACTTCATCAGGGGCAGCAGCGGCATTCATGAGCCACGAATACCGCATCAAATGCTGTCCTGGATCAGTCCTTCCGTTATATTTGTCCATCTGTGGCAAGTTAAAGCGTCGGGGAAACTGGAAGTCTAGGATATCGTCAGTGAACGGAGTATGGCTTCGCTCAATGCCATAGTCTTCATTTGTATAATTCCGGCTCTCGGACATAATTCGGCGAACCATCGCCTGCACATCGGCACTAGTTAGGGGCTGCTCAGGTTCCCTGGCCCTAGTGTCCGAGTTCCTTCGGGGCTCTTGCTCAGGAGATGCCCTTCTTCTTCGAGCTGCCTCTACTCGATTCCTTTCCCTATGTTCCCGGTCGATCTCGGGAAGAGGGGACTGGAGTCTTTGCCCCCGAACGGGGCTATCGTTTCCTAATGCTCGTGCGATATCCTCGCGAGATCCCAAAGATCCAAACGTTAGCTGCTCCACGTTCTGAGGTCGTTCGAGTGGCCTTCGTTCACGGGGCCTCTCTTCCTCGGAAGATGAAGACTGATCTACGGGTGTGTGACGAACCGGTGATGGAGTTCTTTGCCGGCGGAGCTCATTGATCTCCCGACTCATGAGCCTCATATTTTCCTGCATCATGAGATTAGTGCGCTCATGAACTCTCATAGCTTCCCTCGTGCTCTCAAGCATATCAAGCAAGCGCGAAAAATCTCCTTGAGTGATGGGAGCAGATGGATTGACCTGGTCTCCAACCCTGGCAGCTGGAATTGGAGCATTCGTGGGGACTCGAGTAGATGTTCCAGCTTCACCAAGCATCGGGTCGGATCGGAAGTAGGAAGCCGGGTCGGATCGGAGCTGGGGTGCCTGGTCGGATCGGTGTGCAGCGAGCAACTCGGGTCGGTTCAGATTGGGGGAGTGCACTGCTTCAGAGTCTCCTACCCGGATCGGATCGGAGCTCTCCCCTTGCTGTCGGTTCGGATTTCCTGCATTGATTCTCCCTGCTGCTGAACTCTGCCCCCGAGACCTTGTTACAACAGCATGTTGCTGATCTTCGCCAGCTCCATTTCCTTGAACAGACTGAACTTCTTTGCCTTTTCCTTTGGCCATGAGTCTTTGACAATTACTTCAACGAATGTAAGAAAGCGGAGAAACTTAAGGATTCACTTCTTTGAACTCAACGGTCCAAAAAGTAGAAAGAGATCCCGGAAAATAAAGAATTTAGATGAGAATTCTCAGTGAAAGCACCAAAATGTTAGACCCAAATGTGGTTCTAACACCCAAATTGATTAGAAACAAGATAAAATAAAACAGAAATAAGAATGAACACACAAGATTTATAGTGGTTCGGCGAAGAAATGCCTACGTCCACTTAGTTTTCACTATATTCAGTAATTCAGTTACAAATGCAATGTAAGATTCACTCACAACTCACTTTTGTTCACTCAAATGATTAAAACAAGAAATGAAAGATGATTTGGATTCTCCGGGAGTAAAGGAGTTCGGATGATGGAGGTACTTGGATTCTCAAAAGTGCTGAAAAAAAAGATCCTTCTCTTTGTCTTTAGATGGGGTATTTATAGGTGTGAATTTGCCTGAGATTCAATCCGGGTCGGAACACGTGTCATCCATCGCACTCTCTTCGGGTTCGGATGAACTATCAAGCTGACAACACATCAAAGAGATGGACGTTAGGGGTAGGAATCAGTCATAGCCGGTCCGGTTCTCCAGGCTATTTTATAGGAGATTAATCTGGATCATGGGCGCGGGTCGGAGGCGTGCATGTTGGGGGTCGGATCGGAATACCCGATCCGAACCGGAGTGGCTTGGACGTCTCTCCTTCTCTAATCATACTCCGCTCCGCTGCAGCATCGTGGCAAGCAAATGGCTTTCCGATCCATTTGAGATCTATTGGCCTTCCGATCCGATCAGCTATGCTTTGCCAATTTATCCAGTATGAGACAACCGATCCGAACAGGGAACTCTATCCGATCCGAACCAATGTGCTGCTATCAATCTGAATTGTGGTGTTTTCTTCCGATCCGAACCGAAGTCTTATAACTTAAAATACTCTTCAATGGTTGGTTTCTTGGCTTTGTGTTGCCTAGTTCACAAAGTAGGCTAACAATTATGGAAAAGCATTGATTCTTGTCTTTAAAATACGCAGCAAAAGGTGATTGAATAACAACATTTCTTCAGATCTTCAAGCTTTAATCCAACTCTAAAATTCATCACTCTTCTTGCACAAATTCTTCAAGCTTTTCAACAATTAAATGCATTAATCCACTCATCTCAAATAATCTGTAAACACAGCTATAAATGCATAGTATCAATTATTTAAAAGATAAAATAAGATAAATAAGCGGATAAAATATACACATTTACGTGTATATCAATAGACAATCAGTTGTACGGCTGAAGGGTGATTGGGGCCAAGGAATAGGCTTCGTACACGTAGTCCGTACAGGTAGTCAGAAGGAAGGGTGGTCAGAAATTGCATTAATTAGGGATGATAAGGGAACGACGGCATTGGATTATTGTAGGGAGACATAGCGGGTATGGAGCAAAGAAAAGGGAACATAGGAAATGGGAAATGGAAGTTGGTTGAACGACGGATGGAAGAAATCGGTTATTGAAGACAAGGCTGAGACGCATAACCAAAAATAAGACAGATGTCGCAACCTAAATGAGTTGGATTCTGCTTTCCAGTATTAGTAATAGATAGATTTGTGTTCATGATATGCATGAGTTTTTATTTGTCTTCAAATGTCTACTGAATCAAATATCATTAATAGTAACTTCAACCAAGTAACCTTAAGAATAATAAAATAGATATGCATAAGTTTTTTTTTTTAACAATGAGCAACAAGATTTAGAAAATAAAGAAAATAATATAAAACTTATCTAAAATGATTTTTACTTTTGTTTTTCTCTTCTACGATGGCATGGCACAATTACAGCCATGTGTTTATGCCATACTTCAAGTCCATCCTTTTTTATATCTTAATAATGCTATGGTCCTATCATCTTCAAATCTTTTTTTCTTTAATGTAATGGTATTCTTTTCCAATTAATCTATGTTTTTCTCCTCCTTTACCAGTACTAGTGTGTGGAGGTGATAACCGGGAATCTCATACAGAGTCTTAACAGATATGAAAGTTTGATTAAAAGACAATATCATCGTTTATTTAGGATACCGAGAAGAATCACATTTTCGATGATATAGTAACCATTTTCAAATAAGAATATATGATCTACAAATATTATTTTTTTCGAAGTGTTTTTCTTATTGTTTTGACTGATGGGATTATTTATTCTATAGATGTTTAGTTTATGTACATAAATAAATCATTTGTAATCTATTAATGAAAACTGAAAAGAGTTTGAATCATTTGTAGTGCAAAATTGACTATTGATATAAGCTTAAAATTAAATTTGAAACTTTAATGTGCTTGCCAAATTAGTCAATTAGCTATGGCTTAAAAACATGATATTTCTCGATAAAAGTTCAAAATTTGTTTCATGTGTATTTTAGTAGTTCATACACACACATAGATACATACACAGTGGCAGAGCCACCTTGCAGCTGGGGTGGGAAAGTGACCTCCCCAGAAAATTTGTAATCTAACTTAAAAAATACATTGTAAAACACACGTGCCTAAGCATGCATCACAATGAATAGCATTAACTTATCAACCTTAAATTCCTTGAAAAAAGAAGAAGTAGAGTTTCATTAATATTTGGATATTAAGTTAACATCTTAAAAATTCTTACTAATATGCCAATGAGTTGACGGTGTCGGGTACTATCTTCTCTTTTCATCACTCTTACAAGTATTTATTTAATAATTAAACATATGACGACCTTATAATTCACTGCAAAACTTTGTGCATTATATATTTTTTATGCTTATTCATGTAATTTCAAAAATAATCTCAAACAGTTTATTTGCATTTAGTGCCTTAAACTTAAAAATATGTTAACCATGTGTGTTGGGCTAATCATATGTGCTATGTGCACTATGTACTGCACATGCTTATAGATGGCCTTTTTGAAAATAAACCAACTTCAATTAATTGTATACAAAAGTTGTTGCATGTTATATGTCAAGCCATAACCAATTTCAATATAATTCTTCAATTGATTATTTGATTGTTTATCGAAAAGTACACTCTTTATAGAATCAATTTGATTAAACAAGGGACATTGAATTATTTGGAAGATTAACTAGAGATGGATCTTCCATGGATTATTTATTGGAATAAACAAAGGACACATTGTCGATAAAAGGAAGTTGCTTGTCATACCTTCAAGCAGAAAGGGGGCACTTCCTTTTTTCCCCTCTGATTGATATTATTTTTGTTGATTAGTGGTCAGCTATAAGTAGAAATTTGTATGGATTGTTGGCGTTTTCATTTTAATTCTTATTTATGTTGTTTCTTTTTCTAAGGATATGATATAATCTTAGATGGATGTTGCTATTCTGATTTTTTTTCTGTCTGAATTGACGGTGGAATACTAAACTGTAGTACGAAAACAGTGTCATATTGTATCTTTCCCCGCAATTGACTCTTCTAAATACCCTTTTGTTTGATTCAGTTAAAAAAATAATGCTGTGTTGAACTAGCATGTGCATTGTGATTTTTGTCTTAATGAACATGTAATGACCAGGATTTCGCCCGACCCCAATCGATCAAGACCGTTCAAAACCCACATACGTTAACTTTGGGCATACAACACATCAGAACAACAACACAGACTTTTATAACATCAATAATAAATGTTACATCAGAGTACAGAATATATCAGAGTACACTTTGTAAAGTACAGCGGAAGATAAATTACAGTGGAAGATAAATTACAGAGGATTAATACATTGCAGCGGAATTAATCTCAGCGGAAGGCCATCAATATTCTGGACCCAGCTTCAGGCTTCAATCCAGGATCCTGCTTAACTATATCTGCAAAAAGCTACTCGACTGCCCGTGTGGAAAGAGGGCACCCGAGTTTGCAAAGTGAAACAAACTACAGGTCAGTCGTGGGACTGGTGTGAGAATTCTATACTGAACTTATCTAATAAGTAGGCTAATCACAGGACCACGCCGCTAACGCGGAACGGGTTTACTCCATTGGATTGCCAGTGCATAAATAAAGTAAATCGTCAAATAACGCAATGCTTTTTAGAAAAATGAAACCATTATAAGACCCAGGTCCCATCACACAATGCAACGCACACCAGAGGATAGGGTTTTACCTTATAATGGTCAAAAGATGCTTGATACGTAAAAATGATATTATTATTAGTGTGTATATATATATTTAAAACATTTCAAATATAATATCAATCCTAGACAGCATAGATACCATCTACTATGTCGCCATACTAGTTATACAATCAAAACCGCAAGGGGCGTATTGGAAATTGGGTTTCCATCATGAGTCAAGGCTAGGAGGAGCGCCTGACCGATTAGAGACACTCTAGCAATGCCTCAGGATTCGGACGCTGGCGAACCCTTGGATACAGCAGGGCCGGTCCACAAATACTTTAGTGGATTAGTTATGCCTGAACACACGCTCCCCGATCCTATTGGATCTACAAATCAGCCGAGGGCGACCGATAAGAATAAACCGAGGCCTCGCAAAAATTCCATCAACCACATAAGCAAATGTCGGGCCATGTTAAAGCCCAACACCACTTCTAGCTAGAAAGAAACGTGTGCACTCCATGCGTTCCCTTCTCCCGTTTTAGACTCAACCGGTGTGTGAGGCTCGTGAAGTAACGATATACACAAAGCTATGCCTAAATAGACTGTGCTTTGATCATCAACCACAAGGCCTTCTTTTCAACAAAGCCTTGATCATTTGCATCTTAGCATGTCACATTGTCAGACCCTACCATATTATTGATCATCTACCAATATATATAACCTCTAAGCTCATACGTCTTAGAGAAGGGTGATAAGTAAAGAATAAATTATTCACCACCAAACAGAAATATATAATCAGTAGCGTTCAACAAATACAGTAGAAATGAATACAATGTCAGACACGCAATCCATTTACAAGTCCGCTCTGGGTCTGAGCGAAACAATGTGTCCGTCGATCTCCAAATGCGTTTGGATGATCATTATTAAATACCTTGCCTTGGAAGGCCAATCCCAATTCAAGATACCAGTCATCATCATCCCAACGATGTGAAGACCTTCGGTCTTCAATCACCATCTTCATCTTTGACTCTTGATCATCGTGATGATTATTCAGAATGGGTTAAACCCGGTCTTTCTGAATAACTCGCGTATTTTGCGATTAAAAAGTAAATATGGAAAATCACACATTACGCCGCATTCCAACTCCGAGTATTCTTTTAATAAGATATTCATATTAGAAGATTCTCATTAATTTTATCAAAGATAAGCTCTGAAAATAAAAACTTAAATCTTCCTTAAAAGATTTATTAAAACTCCAGTTTTGATTTGATGTCAAAAATCATTATTACAAGACCATTTATTTTAAGGAATAAATCTTGTCTTAAACAGGTTAAAGAACTAGTGTCCTTTAAAATACAGTTCACAATAAACCCACAAATCAATTTCCAAAATATGGAATTCCACAGAAATCAAATCAGTACATAATCGATATAAATTTCTGTATCGGACTAATAATATAAATGGAATAACGGCAAAGCCTCTTAAATTCCATATATAATATCGGTCTTCTTTTACAGAAGCCCATTTCGATTATTACCAATCGAATTTCCACTTAATTCCAATTTAATATATTAAATTGGAAAACTTGATTTTTAGAAAATGCCCTTTTTAAATCTATAAAATAGATTTATAAATTCCAAATGATAATTTCAATGTAAATTGGATTAAAGGACAAATGTCGTTTAAAACACCGTCCACGATAAATCCACTTCACATCTCAATTTATTTCATATCACAAAATATAATTGCAAATCCTAATAATCTTTTAGAAACATATTTTAAAATAATCATTAAAAATATTCTTTATATAAAAGATTCTAAATGGGAAGTTTTCTTTATACTACAATTTCTTATCTTTTACAAATATTCTTTGTTTTAACATATACTTGATTAACAATATTTTTTCTTTTATGAAAATATATACTTTATATAAAAAGGATTTCTATTGCAAAAATACTCTCATTTAAAAGAACACCTGAATCGAAATGCGACTCAATCATTTACCATATAATTTAGATTATATGGATTTCACACACATCATATATATGATAATAACAGTATAATCATCAAATCATCCATCTATATCCAAAGTGTAATTTCCACTGTGTAAGCGTTAAAATGAAGCAATAACGCTCATCGCAGCCTGTCGATCTAACGATCAACATACAACTGAATATTGGGATTTGTGTATGTAAATTTTCATCCCAACACCCGTGTGGGGTTTTCAGCCAATAACAGTTCATAAAAATAAATGATTGGTTAAAAATTCAACCAATTTAATTCTACTAACATGTTGATGATAATGAGCTAACATGTTATAATATTTCTAATACCGAATAAAAAATGTATTTTTATTCATATAATTTCCCTATACATTTCTAATGTCAAATAAACTATAATTTATTTATGTGGAATTGCTGTGGGTGACAAATAAAAGATAATTTTCTATTTTCTTTTATTTATATGTACATATTCTTAACATTTACACATAAGTGAAATAGTCTTATTGGAAAATGTTTTCAAGGTATATCCTAGCACATAAAATGTTTAATTTAAATTGCACACGAATTCTAGTGTATGCAAAGGATGTTACTTTAACTCACCTACACATCCTAATGTGTGTGTTGACCAATAATATGATTTTTATATTTAGATATAGTTGCTAATGTAAATTTGTAAATAAAAGAAATGATTTTTATATTTGCTTAAATTTCTTCTACATGTTATGCAAATAAAGACAATTATTAAATTTGCATATAAATTATAAAAATGCTATTTGTGCTTAATTCTTTTATTTAACAAAAATGTAACTTCTGAAAAAAAATTCTTATTTACATATAAAATGTAAACAAAATTGTGATTTCCAAAATATGTATTTTTATTTACATAAAAATGTGAACAAAAAGGTGGTTTCCAAATATAACCTTTAATTTACAAATATAATGTAAATAAAGTTTTATTTTACTAATATGTTTTTAATATCAACAATAAAATTTAATATTTTATTGTTATTCTTATTCTATAACCTCTTATGTTAAGGTAACTGTAAAAAGGAAATTTTTACTGTAATTCATAAACCATGTTCTAAATGTAAACAAATAAAAATGGGATTTTGCTTGTTAGCCAAATTCTGTTGTAATGAAACAAATAAAAATATATTCTATTGTAAATAAACAAATAAAAATAATATTTTATTTGTCGTTCAAATCTTATTGCAAAGTAAACAAATAAAAATAAGGTTTTATTTGTTGTTCATTTTCTGTTGCATAGTAAACAAATAAACAAAAATAAAGTTTTTATTTGTCTTTCAACTTCTATTGTAACATCAACAAGTAAAAATAAATTTCTTTATTTGTCGTTCAAATTTTATTGTAACATCAACAAATAAAAATAAATTTCTTTATTTGTCGTTCAAATTTTATTGTTCATTTCAAAATAATAAAAATAATACTTTAATAATTTTAAAATAAATTAGAGCAACTAGACTACGATTTAAATCCGAATAAAATATGATTTAGATCTAATTCTAGATCTAATTCTCTAACCACAAATAAATTCAACCACATATAAAATTCAATGCAGATCTAGCACATCATGAACAACAAAACATAACACAAGCAACAGTGAACAATATATACAACACAAAACATTTCAGATTTGATTTAACATCACAATACAATTATTTTTAACGCGAGAAAAATAATTAAAAATAATTTAAATAATAAAAATTAGAGTTCTCACAATGATATGGCTGAAAATTCAGCTGTCTCAGTTTCAGCTCTGGTCTGCGCCTTTGCGAAGATCTCGGAAAGACGAGTCCAACGCAACTTACGGTTCGTCAAACGACCCTCGTATGAAAGAGTTATCGCATTTCAAAGATTGGATAAATTAAATATTAAATAAATAAAATAATATTAAAATAATACCCTTCTTCCTCCTTTTTACACGTTCGGCCGAACCTAATCTTCCTCCTCCAATCCTCACGTCGCACGCACCATAGGGCCCCCACTGCCGATCGGACATCACCACCTCGAACGCCTTCGACCACCGCACCTGCGCCCCCCACCATGGACAGCTCGCGGGTCCCTAGGCGCCCAAAAAACCACCGCGAACGGCGCCCCTTCCTGCTCAAAATTCGCGAAATCCGTGCACCAAAACCCGATCTTAATCGTATAGATTCGAAGCTCTCTGAATTCTCTTCGATTTGATATATAATTTGTTGATTTTCACTGAACGGATTGAGTGAAATTAACGTTTGAAAATCGGAGCTTTCTGGCCATCGAAAGGAATAGGTGGCGGCTGGCCATTAGGGTTAGGGTTTAATTTTTATTTTTTTATTATTAAATTCATTGAAAAACGTGTTATAAAGGCGGATTTCTGGACTGTCTCAGAATTGGGCTTGATTACTGTCGATCTTAACGTTTTGAGGCCTTTTGAACGCAATGGGACAGGTCTCGGGGTCCAATTCCGAAATCTGTAGAATTTTTATTTAAAAACCCATTAAAAATTAATTAATTAAATATTGACCGTACATTTAAATATGCCGGGGCCACATATGACCTCCGAAAATTCCAGAAAAATTATTTTTAGCTTTCTTATGACGATACGGTTCTAACAAGACTAATTTCGTTGCATTCTGAGACTGTTTGAAAAATGGCTATTTTCAAGTCGTTTAAATTTACCTGAAATAGTCAAAACACATTTTTGTTTGCCACGCTCACATATTAACTCGAAAAATTCTGAAAATTGAAACCTAGCTATAATTTGACATTTCGGTTCCAACAAAAGTGGTTTCGTCGAAAACGGAGGTCGTTTGAAAAATGACTATTTTCAAGGGCTAGATATTTAATATTAAAAATACATTTTTACACAAATAAATTCCGAAACTCAAAATATATAAGTGTTTATATTTTTAAATGCAGAAACATCATTCCAGACTCAAAGGAAGTGGTTTCGAGTCCAAATTCCTTCATATGTGAAAAGTAGCCCTTCGGGCCATATATATTATATATGTAAATTCTACAGCGATCTTTCTAAATATTGAATTGGCCATAACTTTTGATTTTCGCTATGAAATTTCAATTTTTCAGATTCGTTTGAAAGATATGGTTAAACAGATTTAAATATTTCTTGTTTCACTCAATTCTGATTTATTTTGAATCCTGTACATTTAGCTAAAGTTCAAAATTAAAATTTTAAACTACTGCGCTATTTCTAACTCCATTTATATTTAAAATTAAATTTATCCATTTTAACTTCGTTTGAAATAAATTCTAGCCATTATTATTTATATAAATTTTATTATATCCTCAAAATTCATTAAAATTTTCTAAAGTAAAATTTTTAAATTGGTTCAGAATTTGCGGGTTGTTACAATCTCCCCCACTTAAAATCTTTTTGTCCTCGAAAAGGAAATGAAGCTAAAGTTGTTTATTTAACTAATTTAATTTTCATTCTTTAATTGTTTAATAATTTTATTAGTTGAACTAATAATCACACAACACAATCATCAATCAATTAGTTGATTAAATTTTCAAAAATATATAACTTTTATATATATATTCAAAAATCATATTTTCTAAAATCGAATTATATATACAATAACAAGTACGTTAATTATAAATTTTCCACTCTGACTCATTCTAGGGCATTATTAACCCCATCTCTAATGAGTATTCTCATTCTAGGATACTGCTGATCCTATCTCTAATGAGTATTCTTATTGGATATTACTAATCCAACTTCTGATGAGTCTTTTGTTTAGTTCTAATGAATTGTACCCCAAAGATTTGAGCTAACCAGAGCTCTGATACCAGCTGTAACGACCAGGATTTCGCCCGACCCCAATCGATCGCAAGATCGATCAAGACCGTTCAAAACCCGCGTACGTTAACTTTGGGCATACAACACATCAGAACAACAACACAGACTTTTATAACATCAATAATAAATGTTACATCAGAGTAATGAATATATCAGAGTACACTTTGTAAAGTACAGCGGAAGATAAATTACAACGGAAGAAAAATTACAGCGGATTAATACATTGCAGCGGAACTAATCTCAGCGGAAGGCCATCAATATTCTGGACCCAGCTTCAGGCTTCAATTCAGGATCCTGCTTAACTATATCTGCAAAAAGCTACTCGACTGCCCGTGTGGAAAGAGGGAACCCGAGTTTGCAAAGTGAAACAAACTACTGGTCAGTCGTGGGACTGGTGTGAAAATTCTATACTTAACTTATCTAATAAGTTGGCTAATCATAGGACCACGCCGCTAACGCGGAACGGGTTTACTCCATTGGATTGCCAGTGCATAAATAAAGTAAATCGTCAAATAACGCAACGCTTTTTAGAAAAATGAAACCATTATAAGACCCAGGTCCCATCACACAATGCAACGCACACCAGACGATAGGGTTTTACCTTATAATCGTCAAAAGATGCTTGATACATAAAAATGATATTATTATTAGTGTGTATATATATTTAAAACATTTCAAATATAATATCAATCCTAGACGGCATAGATACCATCTACTATGTCGCCATACTAGTTATACAATCAAAACCGCAAGGGGCGTATTGGAAATTGGGTTTCCATCATGAGTCAAGGCTAGGGAGGAGCTCCTGATCGATTAGAGACACTCTTGCAATGCCTCAGGATTCAGACGCTGGCTAACCCTTGGATACAGCAGGGCCGGTCCACAAATACTTTAGTGGATTAGTTATGCCTGAACACACGATCCCCGATCCTATGGGATCTACAAATCAGCCGAGGGCGACCGATAAGAATAAACCGAGGCCTCGCAAAAATTCCATCAACCACATAAGCAAATGTCGGGCCGTGTTAAAGCCCAACACCACTTCTAGCTAGAAAGAATTGTGTGCACTCCTTGCGTTCCCTTCTCCCGTTTTAGACTCAACCGGTGTGTGAGGCTCGCGAAGTCACGATATACACAAAGCTATGCCTAAATAGAATGTGCTTTGATCATCAACCACAAGGCCTGCTTTTCAACAAAGCCTTGATCATTTGCATCTTAGCATGTCACATTGTCAGACCCTACCATATTATTGATCAACTACCAATATATATATAACCTCTAAGCTCATACGTCTTAGAGAAGGGTGATAAGTAAAGAATAAATTCTTCACCACCAAATAGAAATATATAATCAATAGCGTTCAACAAATACAGTAGAAATGAATACAATGTCAGACAAACAATCCATTTACAAGTCCGCTCTGGGTCTGAGCGAAACAACGTGTCCGTCGATCTCCAAATGCGTTTGGACAATCATTACTAAATACCTTGCCTTTGAAGGCCAATCCCAATTCCAGATACCAGTCGTCATCATCCCAACGATGTGAAAACCTTCGGTCTTCAATTACCGTCTTCATCTTCGACTCTTGGTCGTCGTGATGATTATTCAGAATGGGTTAAACCCGGTGTTTCTGAATAACTCGCGTATTTTGTGATTAAAAAGTAAATATTGGAAAATCACACATTACGCCACATTCCAACTCCGAGTATTCTTTTAATAAGATATTCATATTAGAAGATTCTCATTAATTTTATCAAAGATAAGCTCTGAAAATAAAAACTTAAATCTTCCTTAAAAGATTTATTAAAACTCCAGTTTTGATTTGATGTCAAAAATCATTATTACAAGACCATTTATTTTAAGGAATAAATCTTGTCTTGAACAGGTTAAAGAACTAGTGTCTTTTAAAACACAGTTCACAATAAACCCACAAATCAATTTCCAAAATATGGAATTCCACAGAAATCAAATCAATACATAATCGATATAAATTTCTGTATCGGACTAATAATATAAATGGAATAACGGAAAAGCCTCTTAAATTCCATATATAATATCGGTCTTCTTTTACAGAAGCCCATTTCGATTATTACCAATCGAATTTCCACTTAATTCCAATTTAATATATTAAACTGGAAAACTTGATTTTTAGAAAATGCCCTTTTTAAATCTATAAAATAGATTTATAAATTCCAAATGATAATTTCAGTGTAAATTGGATTAAAGGACAAATGTCGTTTAAAACACCGTCCACGATAAATCCACTTCACATCTCAATTTATTTCATATCACAAAATATAATTGCAAATCCTAATAATCTTTTAGAAACATATTTTAAAATAATCATTAAAAATATTCTTTATATAAAAGATTCTAAATGGGAAGTTTTCTTTATACTACAATTTCTTATCTTTTACAAATATTCTTTGTTTTAACATATACTTGATTAACAATATTTTTTCTTATATGAAAATATATACTTTATATAAAAAGGATTTCTAATGCAAAAATATTCTCATTTAAAAGAACACCTGAATAGGAATGCGACTCAATCATTTACCATATAATTTGGATTATATGGATTTCAAACACATCATATATATGATAATAACAGTATAATCATTAAATCATCCATCTACATCCAAAGTGTAATTTCCACTGTGTAAGCGTTAAAATGAAGCAATAACGCTCATCGCAGCCTGTCGATCTAACGATCAACATACAACTGAATATTGGGATAAGTGTAGGTAAATTTTCGTCCCAACACCCGTGTGGGGTTTTCAACCAATAACAGTTCATAAAAATAAATGATTGGTTAAAGAATTCAACCAATTTAATTCTACTAACATGTTGATGATAATGAACTAACATGTTATAATATTTCTAATACCGAATAAAAATGTATTTTTATTCGTATAATTTCCCTGTGCATTTCTAAGGTCAAATAAACAATAATTTATTTATGTGGCATTGCTGTGGATGACAAATAAAAGATAATTTTCTATTTTCTTTTATTTATATGTACATATTCTTAACATTTACACATAAGTGAAATAGCCTTATTGGCAAATGTTTTCAAGGTATATCCTAGCATATAAAATGTTTAATTTAGATTGCACACAAATTCTAATGTATGCAAAGGATGTTACTTTAACTCACCTACACATCCTAATGTGTGTGTTGACCAATAATATGATTTTTATATTTATATATAGTTGCTAATGTAAATTTGTAAATAAAAGAAATGATTTTTATATTTGCTTAAATTTCTTCTACATGTTATGCAAATAAAGACAATTATTAAATTTGCATATAAATTATAAAAATGCTATTTGAGCTTAATTCTTTTATTTAACAAAAATGTAACTTCTGAAAATAATTTCTTATTTACATATAAAATGAAAATTGTGATTTCCAAAATATGTATTTTTATTTACATAAAAATGTGAACAAAAAGGTGGTTTCCAAATATAACCTTTAATTTACAAATATAATGTAAATAAAGTTTTATTTTACTAATATGTTTTTAATATCAACAATAAAATTTAATATTTTATTGTTATTCTTATTCTGTAACCTCTTATGTTAAGGTAACAGTAAAAAGGAAATTTTTACTGTAATTCATAAACCATGTTCTAAATGTAAACAAATAAAAATAGGATTTTACTTGTTAGCCAAATTCTGTTGTAATGAAACAAATAAAAATATATTCTATTGTAAATAAACGAATAAAAATAATATTTTATTTGTCGTTCAAATCTTATTGCAAAGTAAACAAATAAAAATAAGGTTTTATTTATTGTTCATTTTCTGTTGCAAAGTAAACAAATAAACAAAAATAAAGTTTTTATTTGTCTTTCAACTTCTATTGTAACATCAACAAGTAAAAATAAATTTCTTTATTTGTCGTTCAAATTTTATTGTAACATCAACAAATAAAAATAAATTTCTTTATTTGTCGTTCAAATTTTATTGTTCATTTCAGAATAATAAAAATAATACTTTAATAATTTTAAAATAAATTAGAGCAACTAGACTACGATTTAAATCCGAATAAAATATGATTTAGATCTAATTCTAGATCTAATTCTCTAACCACAAATAAATTCAACCATATATAAAATTCAATGCAGATCTAGCACATCATGAACAACAAAACATAACACAAGCAACAATCAACAATATATACAACACAGAACATTTCAGATTTGATTTAACATCACAATACAATTATTTTTAACGCGAGAAAAATAATTAAAAATAATTTAAATAATAAAAATTAGAGTTCTCACATTGATATGGCTGAAAATTCAAATGTCTCGGTTTCAGCTCTGGTCTGCGCCATTGCGAAGATCTCGGAAAGACGAGTCCAACGCAACTTACGGTTCGTCAAACGGCCCTCGTATGAAAGAGCTATCGCATTTCAAAGATTGGATAAATTAAATATTAAATAAATAAAATAATATTAAAATAATACCCTTCTTCCTCCTTTTTACACGTTCGGCCGAACCCAATCTTCCTCCTCCAATCCTCACGTCGCACGCACCGTAGGGCCCCCCACTGCCGATCGGACATCACCACCTCGAACGCCTTCGACCACCGCACCTGCGCCCCCCACCATGGACAACTCGCGGGTCCCTAGGCGCCCGAAAACCACCGCGAACGGCGCCCCTTCCTGCTCAAAATTCGTGAAATCCGTGCACCAAAACCCGATCATAACCGTATAGATTTGAAGCTCTCTGAATTCTCTTCGATTTGATATATAATTTGTTGATTTTCACTATACGGATTGAGAGAAATTAACGTTTGAAAATCGGAGCTTTCTGGCCATCGAAAGGAATAGGCGGCGGCTGGCCATTAGGGTTAGGGTTTAATTTTTATTTTTTCATTATTAAATTCACTGAAAAACGTGTTATAAAGGCAGATTTCTGGACTGTCTCAGAATTGGGCTTGATTACTGTCGATCTTAACGTTTTGAGGCCTTCTGAACGCAATGGGACAGGTCTCGGGGTCCAATTCCGAAATCTGTAGAATTTTTATTTTAAAACCCATTAAAAATTAATTAATTAAATATTGACCGTACATTTAAATATGCCGGGGCCACATATGACCTCAGAAAATTCCAGAAAAATTATTTTTAGCTTTCTTATGATGATACGGTTCTAACAAGACTAATTTCGTTGCATTCTGAGACTGTTTGAAAAATGGCTATTTTCAAGTCATTTAAATTTACCTGAAATAGTCAAAACACATTTTCGTTTGCCACGCTCACATATTAACTTGAAAAATTCTGAAAATTGAAACCTAGCTATAATTTGACATTCCGGTTCCAACTAAAGTGGGTTCGTCGAAAACGGAGGTCGTTTGAAAAATGACTATTTTCAAGGGTTAGATATTTAATATTAAAAATACATTTTTACACAAATAAATTCCGAAACTCAAAATATATAAGTGTTTATACTTTTTAAATGCATAAACATCATTCCAGACTCAATGGAAGTGGTTTCGAGTCCAAATTCCTTTATATGTGAAAAGTAGCCCTTCGGGCCATATATATTATATATATAAATTCTACAGCGATCTTTCTAAATATTGAATTGGCCATAACTTTTGATTTTCGCTATGAAATTTCAATTTTTCAGATTCGTTAGAAAGATATTGTTAAACAGATTTAAATATTTCTTGTTTTACTCAATTCTGATTTATTTTGAATCCTGTACATTCAGCTAAAGTTAAAAATTAAAATTTTAAACTACCGCGCTATTTCTAACTCCATTTATATATAAAATTAAATTTATCCATTTTAACTTCGTTTAAAATAAATTCTAGCCATTATTATTTATATAAATTTTATTATATCCTCAAAATTCATTAAAATTTTCTAAAATAAAAATTTTAAATTGGTTCAGAATTTGCGGGTTGTTACAATCTCCCCCACTTAAAATCTTTTAGTCCTCGAAAAGGAAATGAAGCTAAAGTTGTTTATTTAACTAATTTAATTTTCATTCTTTAATTGTTTAATAATTTTATTAGTTGAACTAATAATCACACAACACAATCATCAATCAATTAGTTGATTAAATTTTCAAAAATATATAACTTATATATATATATATACATATATATATACATATATATATTCAAAAATCATATTTTCTAAAATCGAATTATATATACAATAACAAGTACGTTAATTATAAATTTTCCACTTTGACTCATTCTAGGGCATTGCTAACCCCATCTCTAATGAGTATTCTCATTCTAGGATACTGCTGATCCTATCTCTAATGAGTATTCTTATTGGATATTACTAATCCAACCTCTGATGAGTCTTTTGTTTAGTTCTAATGAATTGTACCCCAAAGATTTGAGCTAACCAGAGCTCTGATACCAGTTGTAACGACCAGGATTTCGCCCGACCCCAATCGATCGCAAGATCGATCAAGACCGTTCAAAACCCGCGTACGTTAACTTTGGGCATACAACACATCAGAACAACAACACAGACTTTTATAACATCAATAATAAATGTTACATCAGAGTAATGAATATATCAGAGTACACTTTGTAAAGTACAACGGAAGATAAATTACAACGGAAGAAAAATTACAGCGGATTAATACATTGCAGCGGAACTAATCTCAGCGGAAGGCCATCAATATTCTGGACCCAGCTTCAGGTTTCAATCCAGGATCCTGCTTAACTATATCTGCAAAAAGCTACTCGACTGCCCGTGTGGAAAGAGGGCACCCGAGTTTGCAAAGTGAAACAAACTACAGGTGAAACGACCCAAACTTCCCAGTAAAGGAAAGTCTAGATTGCTTTGAGAACTATACACATTAGAGCACAAACTGAAGAACATTTTATTGCTGATCACAACAATTACACCAGAGTACAAGAATATAACTGAGTATGAACATATAATATACATTGGAAATACAATAATATCATAGTTTTAAATTATATTTAAATAGCAGCGGAAAAATAATACAAATATACAACTGGAAGGAATACACGGATACAGAGCTTTTCGAATACCGCTTCAGCTGTAAGCCAGGATCCTGTAAACATATCTGCAAAAAGCTACTCGACTGCCCGTGTGGAAAATAAGGGCACCCGAGTTTGCCAGTGAAACAAACTACAGGTTAGTCATGGGACTGGTATGAGAAATCTTAACTAAACTAATCTAATGATAAGGCTAATCACAGGACCACGCCGCTAACGCGGAACGGGTTTACTCCATTGGATTGTCAGTGCATAAGTAAAGTAAATCGTTCAAATAACGCTATGCTTTTTAGAAAAATGAAACCATTATAAGACCCAAGTCCCATCACACAATGCAACGCAAACCGGAGGAGAGGGTTTTACCTTATAATGGTCAAAAGATGCTTGATACGATAAAACGGATTTAATATTAGTGTGCATATCTATGGGTATGTATATATTTCAAAAAACAATTTCAATCATAATGTATCAATCATAGACGGCATAGTACCCCATCCTACTATGTCGCCATACTAGTTCTACAATCAAAACCGCAAGGTCGTATTGGTAATTGGATTTCCATCTTGAGTCGAGGCTAGGGGCAAGCTCCTCTCTGATTCGAGACACTCTAGCAAATGCCTCAGGATCCCCCGTAGTGAACCCTTGGATCTTCAGGGCCGGTCCCTACCTAAGGGTAGTGGATTAATTATGCCTGAACACATGCTTCTCGGTTCCTTTGAACCTATAATATGACCACTATCAGCCTATAAAAATCCGAGGCGCCTCAAAATCCATCATCCACATAAGTAAAATGCCAGGCCGTGTTAAAGCACTGACACTACCACTAGCTAGAAAGAAACGTGTGCACTCCCTGCAGTCCATATCCCGTTTTTGACTCATACTGGGGTGTGAGGCTCGCGAAGTCACGATATACACAAAGCTATGCCGTAATAGGCTATGCTTTGATCATCCCACAATGCCCTGCTTTTCAACAAAAGCCTTGATCATTTGCATCTTGGCGTGCCACATTGACAATTCACGCCATGCGATCAATCACTATTAATATATACCAGGGTGTTAAGTAGAGAATAAATCCTCCACCACCAAACAGACATATATTAACAGAAATCGATTTAATTCACATGGAACGAAATCCAATGTCAGACACGCATCCCTTTATTAGCTTATGCTCCTGGTCTGAGCGAAAACCAAATCCGAACAATCAACAATAGTCCGGACGGCCACCACTGAAGCCCCTTCAGGTAGCTACTCCCATCAGGGTCTCTGTAGCAACACATCCATTCGATGTGAAGATCGTCGGTTTTCAACACCGTCTTCATCTTCGACTCTTCATGTCGTAGTAATTATTCGGAATGGGTTAAACCCGGTCTTTCGGAATAACTCTCGTATTTTATAATTAAAAATCAAGCACTATAAAACACATCCAACGCCTCATTCCAATTCAGAATATTCTTTTAAATAAAATATTCAAATTATTCTATCAAAGATAAATTCCTTAACTTTGCACTTAAATCTTTCTTTTAAAAGGTTTATTAAAATCTCAATTTGAATTTAGATATTAAAAATCATTATTCAATGATTATTTAAATCCAAGAAATTTATCTTATCTTTAACTGGGTTAAAGAACTAATGTCATTTAAAAACATAGTTCATGGTAAACCCAAAATCGTCTTCCATAAAATATGGAATCTTCACAGAAAACAAATCAACGTATAATCGTTATAAATTTCTGTATCCAACCAATAATATAAATGGAATAACGGCAAGGCCTCTTAAATTCCATATGTAGTATCGGTCTTCTTTTACGGAAGCTTATCTCGGTTATAACTAATTCGAATCCTATTCAATTCCCATTTAATGTATTAAATTGGGAAACTTTACCTTTGGGAAATTTCCATTTAAATCTTAATAAAAGAATTATAAATTCCAAATCATACTTTCACTGTCAGTTGGGTTAAAGAACACATGTCACTTAAAAACACAGTTCACAATAAACCCGACTCACATTTTATTTTAATTACTAAATGAAAACTTTAATAATCTAAATTAAAAGATTATTCTTTTCATATGGGGTCTAAGAACAGTGTTATTTAAGACGTATTCACGATAACCCAAAAGCTAATTTATTTAATTAAATTTCAATTAAATCTTAACAAATTGGAAACTCATTAAATTTGAATTTAATAACTAGTTTGTTTCAATAAAAATATATTTTCTCAAAATATATTCTTTTTCCAAAATATTCTTTCCATATTTATATTTTCTACAATATTCTTTTCCTAAAATATTCTTTTAATGGAATGTGACTCAACCAACGACCATATATTTTGTATGGAATCAAAAATCATAATTATCAAACATCCAAATGACGACCAAAGTGGAATCTATAACCGTGTGAGCATAAAAGTAAAGAACTGACGCTCATCACAGACTGTCAATCCATCGATTGACAGATAATTTAACATTGGGATTAGTGTGTATCCAATATCATCCCAATACCCGTGTGGGGTTTCATCCAACAAACAAATAACAAGTTATTTGTGCATTTGGACAATGTGTAAAATTATCGACCCAATCACATAAACAAGTCAGGTAACTTGTAAATGGAGGTGTAATATTCAAACTTGAATATACTCAACATCATATTTAACAGATCACGCATTTCAATCATCACAGACATATATTTCTGATTCTTTTTATTGTGAATAGATAACGATAAAAATCTAGTCCTTTTAATTCAATTCTTTTTATTGTAAACAATGTTACAATAAAATCTAATCTAAATAAACATTTCTAACATAAATGGTCTTTTTAATCTAAATAAACATTTCTAACATAAATGGTCTTTTCTATGTTAACATAACATTTCTAAATAAGTGCCATTTCTAAATAGATGATATTAACATGACATTTTTTATAATCTAACTAAAAAATGACATTTTTATATGACACAACATTTCTCTCAATCCTGTATCTTTTTAATGATACAACTATACGTTACAAATGTAAATTTTAATGTAAGCATAACTTATTGACTTGAATCTTTTAGTATGATTCATACATACATTAAAATGTAAATTTTAATGTAACACCGTTTTATTTACTTTTCTATTTAAAACAAACATTCATTTTCATATTTTCTCATTTACACTTAAAGTGTAACAGATGAAGCATTTTTCATGTAAATTCTCATGTTAACATATTTTGACAAAAATACATTCTAACATATTTTAACAAAAATATATATTCTAAATAAACACTTTTAACAAAATTGACCTTTTATTCTATTTAAACATGTTTTTATCATGAAATTCTTTTATTTCTAATCTAACATTAAAATAACTTTTTAATGTTAAACATGTTCTTAACTTGAAATTCTTTTATTAAGACAAAAGTGTAAATTTGTCTAAATCCTATTCTTTTAACAAAAATATATATTTTTGTTCCATGTTGATTTGCTTCTAGATTACAAAAAAAAAATGCAACTTTTTTTTTTTCAAGTTTTATTTGCTTCAAGAAATGTAAATAAAAAAAATAACCTTTAATTATAATGTTTTGTTTGCATCTAAAATTGCAAACAAAAATGCAACTTTTTATTTCCATTCTTTTATTTCATAAAAATGAAAATAAAAGTGTTACTTTTTAATCTCAACTCTATTTCACTGTAACTAATTGAAGATAAAAAATGAAATCTTTTATTTTAATTCTAATATTTGTAATTAATTGAAAAAAATGAGATCTTTTATTTCAATTCTAATCTTTGTAATTAATTGAAAATAAAATAAAAATGAGATCTTTTATTTCAATTCTAATCTTTTATTTTAATCTTTCATTAAAATAAAAATAAATTCTTTGTTCCTACCAACATGTTTTAACACCAATGTTAATCTTATTACAACTAACATCTTCTAATACAAAGGTGATTTTCATTTCACTAAACATGTTTTAACAAAAATGTGATTTTTATTACATAAATCAAGTTTTAACAAAAATGGTGTTTCTATTTCACAAATCAAGTTTTAACCTAATTGTTATCTTTATTACAATAATCATGTTTTGACAAAAATGTTATTTTTATTTCAATAATCCTATTTTATTTACACAACATGGTAAATGACAATTTTATTTATATAATATGATTTTAACTAAATGTCATATTTAACAAAGATAACTATTTTTATTTTAACCAACAGGTTTGACAAAAATGACTATTTTTGTTTTATATAAAATGGCAACAGAAATGATACTTTCAACTCATCTATTTTTATTGCATATCAAACGACAACAAAAATGATACTTTTAAACCCTTCTTTTAATCACAACTAATATGACAAAATAAATGTTCTTTTTGTATCAATTCATTTTCCGCAATTGTCTTGGCAATAAAAATGTTATTCTCTAAATCTATCCTTTTTATTGTGACTAAATTTACAATAAAAATATATCTTCTTATTTCCCTCTTTTTCAAATAATCTAGAGTGGCAATAAAAATGCAACTTTTCCATATAAAATTACAATAAAATGCAAATCTGAAATCTATCCTTTCTATTGCCTCTAATTTGAGAAAAAAAATGTTCCTTTGACATCTATACTTCATATTGCCTGAATTTTGACAATAAAAATATTTCCTTTGAATTTAATTTCCCCATTAACATAAATGTTTATTACCACCATCTAATGAACAAATGATAATATTATTTGAATCTAACTTTATAATTAATATAAGTGTTAATTTCACCAACCTAATAATAATGATAATTCAGTTTGAATAACAAACATGATACACACAAATTCATCGCAATACAACAAATCAATATTTCAACAAAAAGATATACAAGACACCACATGCATTTTATATAGAATGAATATAAATTTCATAATAAAATAAATAATTAATTTTAATTTAAAAACAGAAATCTCACTTTGCTTTTAATTTAGATCTGAAATTTCTTGAATTTCCAAAGTGCTTCGTTTCAGATCTGGTCAGTTCCATAGCGTAGATCTCGGATATACGATTCCAACGCTTCGAAAATCGTTTAATTCTGATAATATATGAAGGAGATATCATAATTTATACATCGATTACATTAATAAATAATTAATTATATAATTTGTTTTTAATTACATCACTTGATCTCTTCCTTTAACCCTCGTTCCGGACTTGTAGAAGACCCGTCACTTGCTCGAGATGAACATCCCCTGGCGCACGCACTTCCACCCATCTGACCTTCGATCTGGCGCTGCTCCGCCGTCGACCATCCCAACCGCCACCCCAAGCCGTAGCCCCGACGAACTCGGTTGCCTGCACCGCCCCAAAATCTGACCCAAGCCGATCATCTTTGCACCCAGAAAATGCGAACACCAAGCCACTAAACCCAATCACCACCGTTGAATCCAAAGAACCCATTGAGTGCTTCGATTTGGTTATTGAGTCATCTGTTAATTTGAATCCGATTGAAAGATTTTGGGATTTTGTTTTCGAAGGATTATGGCCATTCATTTCTGAATACGGCGGCTATACAGTGAATGGATTAGGGTTAGCGTATTGGTATGGTATTTATAAGCGTATTTCCCTATTTAATTTATTTAATTAATTCAAAAATTCATGTTTATCAATACGAACACCAAATCAAACCCAACGAGTGTCACTCCTAGCTAATAACCCCCGTTCCGGACATAATGGAACATGTTTCGTAACCCAGTTTGGCTGTTACGATATGTTTTTCTTTAAATTTAATTATAAATCATTAAATTATTAAATTCAAACGTACATTTTAAATTACCGGGGCCACATACGACCTCTAAAAATTCCAGAAAAATTATTTCTAGTTATGTTTTGACGATACGGTTCTAACGAGACTAATTTCGTCGAATTCTGAGACCGTTTGAAAAATGGCTATTTTTAAGCTGATTAAATTTGACCGAAACTGACAAAACACGTTCTCCTTTGCCACACTCACATATTGATTCGAAAAATTATGAAAATTGAAACTTGTCAATAATTTGACATTCCGGTTCCAACAAAAGTGGTTTCGTCGAAAACCGAGGTCGTTTGAAAAATGACTATTTTTAAGGCCAATATATTTAATATTAAAAATACATTTTTAAACAAATAAACTCCGAAACTCAAAATATATAAGTGTTTACTATTTTTCAATGCAGAAACGTCATTCCGAACTCAATGGAAGTGGTTTCGAGTCAAAATTCTATCATATGTGAAAAGTAGCCTTTCGGGCCCTATATAATATATATATATAAATTCTACAACGACTTTTCTAAAAATTGAATTGGCCATAACTTTTGATTTCCGCTTTGAAATTTCAATTTTTTAGATTCGTTAGAAAGATATTATTAAACAAATTTAAATATTTCTTGTTTTGCTCAATTCTGATTTTAAATGAATCCTATACATTCGGTCAAAGTTCAAATTCAAAATTTCAAACAGCAGCGCTGTTTTAAACTCCTTTTATACAGAGTATAAATGAATACAAGAATATACAGAGTATAAATGAATACTATACATTCGATAAATATCAGAGATTACAATAAATTACATAGCAGCGGAAAATAATACAAAACACAACTGAAAATGATACACGGATACAGAGCTTTCTGAGCATCGTTCCAGCTGTAAACCAGGATCCTGTGAATATAAATCTGCAAAACCAAAACTACTAGCTGCCCGTGTAGAAAATAGGGGCACCCAGAGTTTAGGTTAAAAAAATAAACTCCAGGTCAGTCATGTGACTGGTGTGAGAACTAAAACAGTTATTTAAAGCTTTACTTTAAAAGAGGGTAATTCAAGGGACCACGCCGTATAACACGGAACGGGTTTCCTCCCAAGAATACCAGTGCATAGAGAAGACAACGCAACGCTTTTTCGAAAAATGAAGCTATTATAAGACCCAGGTCCCATCACACAATGCAACGAAAGCCGGAGGATAGGGTTTTCCCTTATAATCGCCAAACATGCTTGATACGTTTAAAACAAATCATTTGATACTATAATAGGTGTATAGTGTCAAAACAATTTCAATCATAAGTATAAATCATAGACGGCATAAGCGCCCCATCCCACTATGTCGTCATACTAGGCTCTACAAATAAAGCCGAAATATCTCGTATTGGAAATTGGATTTCCGTCATGAGTCGAGGCAAGGGGCAAGCTCCTCTCCGCTTTCGAGACACTCTAGCAAATGTCCCAGGACTACACACTCTAGGCAATCCTTGGATCTTCAGGGCTGGTCCTCTCTTACGTTTGAGGATTAGTTATTCCTGAACACACGTTTCCCGGTCCTTACAGACCTAAAATCGAGGCGCCTCATCCAACAACCACATAGGTGAAAAGTATATAAATGTCAGGGATGGTAAGTCACCGACACCACCAAAGCTAGAAAGAAACGTCGTGCTCTCCCTGTAGTCTTTATCCCGTTTTTAACTCATATCGAGGTGTGAGGCTCGCGAATTCACGTTATACACAAAGCTGCCACGTAGGTCGTGCTTTGATCATCAACCACAAGACTTTGCTTTTCAACAGAAGCCTTGATCCATGCAACTCAGCATGCCACACAGGCAATTCATGCCATGCGACTGATGTCCATCGATATACAACCTCTGAGCTCGTATGTCTCAGAGAAGGGCGTTAAGCAAGAGAATAAATTCTCTGCCGCCAAACAGATGTATATTTAATAGAGATCAATCAACACAGAATAAAGTCCAATGTCAGACACACAATCCATTTACAAGTTCGTTCTGGGTCTGAACGAAACCGGAGGCACTTTCCTCGCATATCCATCGATCTCCAAGTACGTCTGGACGACCACCAACTATTTCCATCCTCTTGGGTGTACAGCCCAATCAGGATCATCAGTAATTATCCAAACGATGTGAAGACTTCCGGTCTTCGACCACCGTCATCTTCTTCGACATATCGTCGAATCGGTTATTCAGAATGGGTATAAACTCGGCCTTTCCGAACAACTCGCGTATATTAAAAATAAATGTTACACAAACACAACATACGCCTCATTCCAATTCATTAGTCATTAACCGTAAATCAGCAAGAGAACAATTTCCCAAATATTAACCTCGAAGGCCGAAACCAACATCAGATTAATACCCAGGAAACCATTCTTCTTAGCTAACCCACAGCTAGTTTCTAAATTTCATATTCTTAGGGAAAGGTTCCCATTAATTTTATCCAAGATAAATTCTTTAAAATTTATCCTTTAATCTTCCTTTGGATATCATTTCAAACCGAATTATGGTTTTCCAAACTAGTCGAGATTAGCGAACCACACCGAAGTAATTATTTATTTTATTTCTCAATCCCAACCTACTCATCCCATGAAGCAAAACTGGTAATACTCCATATCTAACACCACGGTGTTATCGGTAAAATTAATTACCATTTCACGTTCAAATCTAATTAAAGATTTAACTATCTCTTGGAGAAAAACTGGTGATACTCCATTCTCGCTCATTTTCCAAATTTGATAATTTAGATTATCAATTCACATTTCAATCTAATTGCAGATTCATTAAAACTCCTTTTACTGGGTTAAAGAACTAATGTCATTTAAAACACAGTTCACGATAAACCCAAATTACATTCTATTTATTATCGGGTTAAAGAACTAGTGTTATTTAAAACACCATTCACGATAAACCCACAAATCAATTCTATTTAAAACTCGTTTCAAACCCAATTTATTTATTTAAAAATAAACGGGTTTAATTTTAGTTCAAAACTAGTTCATTTCGATAAAAATCTATTTTTATCTTTTTAAATATGGAGTTTTTCATCCCAATTTTTTCCAAATCATTTCTTATGATTTTACACAAATTATTATTATTTTTAATAATTTTATCAAGGCCCGTACAGTCGATTTCCATCAACGGCCATCGAACTGCACTTACAACGACCTTTTCCAAATTTGATTTAGACGTATCTCCAAATCCAACCGTTAGATTTCAAATTTCTAATATTCGTTAGAAACCTCTTTCCGATACGAACCAACGGTTCCGGTTTTAGGAGAATCCGACGGTCGGATCTCCCGTAATGTCCGTTCGAAGCCAATGGTCGAAATTCGCGAACTACCGCGGCGCGGCGCGTTCTATTCAGGCCATTATATAATATATATATAATATATATAATATATATTTCGTCGATTTCTATTTAAAACGAATTTTATGAATAGTTTTAAATTCATTTCAAAAACATTTCAACTTCCATTTCCAATTCAATTCAAATCTCGATTCATTCTATATTCAATTCAATTCGAATTTGGTTTATATTCAATTCAATTCGAAATTGGTTTATATTCAATTCAATTCAAATTCGTTTACTATTCAATTCAGTTTAAAAACGAATATAATCGATATAAATATCGTTCGCATCAAAATAGCGCATCTCTAATCAACACGGCTTTATATATTTCAATAATACCGTTATTCTATTCAACAAATGAATATTTATTCTATTCAATACGTGAATCTATATTTTTGTCAACACATGACTAATCGCAACGAATGAGTACTGTCCACGTGTGACTATTTTTGGTTATTTAATATATTTTATAAAAATTACGGTATCTATCGTTTGATTTAAAATCAGACTCCAATCGTAAATTAGTAAGAGAACGATTCCCTGAATATTAACCCCGAAGGCCGAAACCAACATCAGATCAATATCCAGGAGACCACTCATCTTATCTATTTTCCAATTAGTTTCTAATCTTATATATGATAAAGATGTAAATTTGATTGTTAAAATATTTCGTTCAACACATGACTAATCTCAACGGATGAGTACTGTCAACACATGAACCTTTATTTTATAAAGATAAAGATATAAATTTTATTGTTAAAATATTTCGTTCAACACATAACTAATCTCAACAGATGAGTTCTGTCAACACATGAACCTTTATTTTATAATGATAAAGATGTAAAGTTTATTGTTAAAATATTTCGTTCAACACATGACTAATCTCAACACATGAATAGTTTCAACATGTGATCATCGTCAACACATGACTATTTTTATATTCAACACATGAATTTTCTTTTATAATATTCTTTATTTTCCCGATTGGAATGAGGCCCAATCAATTACCATATAACGTTAATTATTTGGATTCCACACAACACAGGTATATAATAGCAACGATAAACCATCAACCATCATCCAAAGTGCACAACACAACTGCATAAGCATCAACTATGAATAATTAACGCTTACACAGCCTGTCGACCAATCGATCGACATACAATTAAATAATTGGGATTAGTGTGCGCCAAATATCATCCCAACACCCGTGCGGGGTTTCAAATCAACAAACACAGATTTTTATTTGTGCAGTTGGGCGATGTGTAAAATTTATCGACCCAATCAATATCAGTCAAATTAGTGTATATAAACAAATCGGCCGATTTGTTTATAAATATTCATTTATTCACATTCACGTTAAAAATTACATTTTTAACGATAATTAATTTATTTCAACACATTAATTTATATTATCGATTTCACATCAACAACACAAACAAATTTTCACAACACATCAACTAAACAAACAAGCCATCCATGGTCTGTGGATGACGGGTGTCGGGTGCTGCTAAGCACAGTCTGCATCCTAGTATGTATATATAACTAGAAAAGAAAATTTATAGTGAGAAGTTCTCACCAATAGCTATCCCAACTCCATGACACTTCTAATGTAGGAAATCTTCACTGTTCTCGCCTTTTGTCACTTTCGTCTCCCGTAGTCACTACATATATAAAAATCACATTTTTACTTCGCTATTCAATATGTAAAAATCGAATTTTTACTTCGCTATTCAATATATAAAAATCGAATTTTTACTTCGCTATTCAATATATTAAAATCGAATTTTTACTTCGCTATTCAATATATAAAAATTGAATTTTTATAATCACGCTATATGGATAAAAATCCTATTTTCACACCGCTACTATATAGATAAAAATTATATTTTTATATCGCTACTATATAGATAAAAATTATATTTTCACATCGCTACTATATAGATAAAAATTATATTTTCACATCGCTACTATATAGATAAGAATTATATTTTCACATCGCTACTATATAGATAAGAATTATATTTTCACATCGCTACTATATAGATAAAAATTATATTTTTATATCGCTACTATATAGATAAAAATTATATTTTTATATCGCTATTATATAGATAAAAATTATATTTTCACATCGCTACTATATAGATAAAAATTATATTTTCGCATCGCTATTATATAGATAAAAATTATATTTTCACATCGCTACTATATAGATAAGAATTATATTTTCACATCGCTACTATATAGATAAAAATTATATTTTTATATCGCTACTATATAGATAAAAATTATATTTTTATTCAACAGTGTTCATATAATAAAGATTATATTTTTATCAAGCTATTCTCTATATAAAGATTTCGCCTTTTCAAATTTAAAGATTTCACCTTTTCAAATTTCAAAAAATCTAATCTTTTCTATTTTAAAAATCTAATCTTTCTATTTTAAAAATATAATCTTTTCTATTTTCAAAATCAAAATCTATCACACCTTTAAATAATAAACATCATATTTAAATCTCTGTACTAATCACCTAGGAAGAAGAAAATATAGACAAGAAAATAAATAAGAAAGCTCACATTTTGAATTGGGAGAACGAACAGAGGGGTGGCGTTGGAAGGGGCTTGGTCGGAGGTATGGGGGGGGGGGGGAAGGGGGGGGAGGGGGGGGCTGTTGCGTGCAGGTCAGGGGGAGGTGGGTTGATCGGCGGTGGTCCCCTAGGTGGTTGCGGCGGGTTCAAACGGGCCAAGGGGGTTTCGGGGACACGGTTTAAATCGAAGGGAGGAGGGAGAGCTAGGGCGGCGCGCTGGGGAGGAGAGGGGAGACTGCGAGGTGGAGGCTGGAGATCGGAGGGAGGGGCGGCGACTCCCTGGACGCGGCGGCGGTCTCGCTGGTGGAGCGATTTGTTTTTTATTTTATTTCCTTTGAATTGAAACGTGAACAGGGGGGGCGAATGAAAGAATAGGGGGTAGGAGAGAGAGGGAAGGTTTTTATTTAATTATTTTATTTTTCCACCCAAAAAGCAACTTTTATTTTCGACCTCAAAACGAGGCCCACCGCCTGTCGTCCATAGCTAATTATCCCCATTCCGAACACAATGGGATATGTATCGTAAGCTGATTCGGCTGTTACAATCAATTTTCGTCAAAATCAACATATACTTCTATATATTGAATTTGAACGCGCATTTCAATTTACCAGGGCCACATACTAACTGTAAAAATTCCCAAAAAATATTTTCTAGCTTCGTATTGACGATACGTGTAACGACCAGAGGATTTTCGGCCCAGAAAATCGACATAATTACCCTTACCGTAACTCATGCCGACCTTACAAACACCGAAAAACACTGGACGTTATTAGAAAGAATTTAGACGGTGAGATAAGAAAGAAAGAAATATTAGAATAGAAGAAGAAGAAACAACACAACCCAGAATCAGAGTCTCACATCGCAGCGGAACAAAATATAATATAGAATTAAATCTTTATTGAGAGCTTGAAATAAAACTTACAATATTAGAGTACATCACAGAATGGGACAGTTATAATAACCTGTTCCCATATACAACTCACAGCGGAATAGTAGCGATATAATATCATACGTCTGAACATCTCCAGCTCGTCTCTGGACTTCGCAGAACCTGATAACCTGAACCTGTACATCCGGGCTAACCCGAGCATTTACAAAATACCGGGTCAGTCTGGTGAACCAGAGTGAGTAAAACTCGCACAGTATTAAGGGTAAATCATCCAACATGATTTTAAAGTTCAAAATCTTTTCAAAAGAAAAGGATAATCGTAAGACCAGATCCACACATAAACACGGACGGTTTTTACCTTACGATAACCCAAAACAGTTTTGAAATCAATATCTTGTCTGATATTATCATAATGTCTAAATACAAGTAAATAGAATCTAGTAGAACGCTTGCATCTCACGCTCCACATATATAGTATACAAACAAAACCGCGGGTGCTTATTGGAGATTGGATTCCGACCTTGACAAGGTATGGGACCACCTGCCGCTAGTGTATCTCTAGAGGCGAATACACTGGGTTCAACAAGAACATCTTGCAACCCGGCCCTCACATGACCGACCACTCATTTCGCTTGAGTGTATCGAATGTATATCACCAACGGTTGGGCTCAAACCACCGTTTCCCGGAAAGGGACAGCATTGAAATAGATTCAAGAAGCAAAAGGAATTTCTCTAGATAGGTGATTATACACCCTAATGGGAGCGACCCACATAGCCATGCTGCCTGCCCGATTTTTGTCATTCCCCGGTTGATGAGGCTTGAGTCTACGCTTTATCAGCACATCATATTCACTTTGAATGCCACATTGTCAGATCCATCGAAATCACTTATTGACGTCCACAACAGTACTTTACGTGTTAGCTAAAAGAAGTTTCCTTCTCCGCTTCCACTCTTGGTACGGTTGGAGAAATCAATGTACGTGACCTTTCTGGAAATACTCTGTCAGACATTCATCCATACAAGTCACCCAGGAACAGGGTGAACCGAAGGTACCCTCCTACTGCATTCTAGGAATCACCCTGAGAATCAGTAGCGAGAAGTCCTTGTACTCCGTAGATTCCAACCACGACCGAATCACAGTTTATCTCTGGTTGCAAGTCAGAGATTTTAAGTAATCCTTCCGCTTATGAAGATCAACGGTCTTCAATAGCTCCATCTCAAATCATCATCTTCAACGTATTCGTATTTGCTGGACGGAATGGTTTTCGAATATAGATTCGATCCCGGTCTTTCCATACCAACAATCGTATGGGCAAATTTTGATAGTCGGTTATTTAACTATCAAATAAAACAACCATTCATATATAAAAGAAAAATGGATTCACTGATTGAATACTCAGTACCATTTAGCCTCTTAACGAACCGTCTGTACATTATATTCTTCAAATTTCCAATAGTTGAAACACCACTTTTACTTCTTATTATAAATAAGAACATTCTCCAAATTATTTACTTTAACTTATAAACTTTCAAAACCAGTTTATAATATCAGTTACGGAAATCATAACTTATGTTTCCCTCAACTACCCTCGTTTATAAACTAATATCATTCTTGGGTAATCATGAAGTCGTTCAAGTTGGGGTATTTTATTTACCTCTCAGATCTTGACCAACAACATTCATATCTTTAGAATAAATAGAAGTTTATTAACCACACGTTTCTTCTTGAAAAATCCGATTTAAATCTCCAAAGCTTCGATTCTATTAGAAATGGAATCCTTATGAAAATTCCTTAATATCTCTTTATTATGATATTACAAATTATTTCAACAATTCAAATTCATTTGTTTAAAACAAACCCTTTATAAATCTTATATTAATGTCTCATACCGTTATCATATCGTTATCTTTCCAAATTCGCATGTTGATATTTATCAAACAATCCAACTTATTATCTGTAACCATTAATGCTACAGATTTCATTTCAAAAACCATTTTTACTTATCTAGTTCTCTTTACTCATACTCGACCATTTATTCGTTGCCTAAAACATACAATAATCCTTTAAAAACTTTTATCTAAAAATAGTTCATCTTATTTGCAATAAATGTTACATTTACAGACCACTAACTTCATTTACTAACTCGATTTCATTTCCAACTTTAAATATCCATTTACAAAATCTTTTGTAAATTAATTACGACAACTTATCAATCGTTTTCATTTGCACCTCTTTAACTTCATTTTGAAAATCTCATTTTCAATTCTTTATCGACAATTAATTTTCGTTGTCGTTTTTCAGATCTTTAACTTAGCTTATGTTCCCAGCCTCGATTCTATTTAAAAACTCATATCCCCCTTTATATATTCAAATCTCATTTATAAACCCAAATCTCATTTATAAATCCAGATCTCGTTTAAATCACTACTTATTCCCAAATCCGCCGATTTGTAAATCTTATTCACGAAATGTTATTTAATCACATTTCGTATAATTTAAAAACACCGTTTGTTAAAACGATCATTTATTACAAAAATATTACTCTTTAACTCTTTTATAAATTCTCGTATATCCATAATTTAATTATTCCATTCCGATGTTTTGAAATCCATTCAAACTACTTTTATGACCGTAAGGCCCTTATAAAACCGTTTCAATATTTAAATAACCAACACGATAAATTATATCGTTTAACCATTTATTCAATAATATCTTGCATCTCCCTTTGTTCTATATTATACAATTATAAAATTGGCAAATTTACCATAAAAATTGTAGTTTGAATTCATATAAAAATGTATTCATATCTTGGAAACCATTCGAAACCCATTTAACATTGATTTCGACAAATCATTTCTTTTGATTGACGGTACTAAAGAGGCTAACGGTTACTATAGTACCAAACCGTGAAATATAAACCAATTTCACATTCCATACAAGCAACATGATCATATTGATAATGTTACCAATATCAACTGTTATTTCCTGTAAAACCATGGGTTACCGCAAATTCAAATTATTCAGTCCAATATTCGTTTTCATCTAGACAGATGAAATAAAACAGTTTAATAACAACAGTCAATAATAACTGTAACAGTCAATACTAGGATAATAACAGCAGTTCAAGCATTCAACTATTTGATCATAACGTTTATAGTGTTATAAACGTAACCACTGAGGTAAGTTACCTCACTTGGATTCAATCGTTAGAAATAACGATTAGTTTTCAATTAAATTAAACCGTCGTTTAATTTAACCATTTCAGCCCATACAACGAACGAACAAACAACAACCATAAACAAGCATAGCACACAATTAGAAAACCCGACTTATATAAAATATAAGAAGGGAGAACTGAGTGAGTTTAACTCACCTCTTTTTCATCTATCGTCAAGACGGTTTAATTAAATTAAACAAATGTTTAATTTAACTACATTTCCGGCTGTGCTCCACTCTGTCCCAATCATCCCCAGCCGTCGTGTCCGTCGATGCGGTCCTGCTATCACTTGTTTCATCTGATCCCATTACTATCTGACATTATTGTAACTTTATACGTTACTACTCATTATTTTAAAATATTATTGAAATCCTAAATAAGAAATATTTTTCTAAAATTTAATTAGCCTTTAATAATCCTCTAATTGGCACATGAAACCATGGTCGGTCATATTGAATAAGCTAGGCTAAGTTATTATATTATTCGGTATGTTATAAGCGTGTGTGAACACGAAGAACTCATGCACTCGGTCATACATGCACCGGTTCCAAATAAATGTATCAGATTTACGGTCATGGGAACTCGATTTCATCCGTACTACATTTTGTCATCGGCAATTGGGTACTAGTGATGTTAATATTTAAAAAGGTTCTTATCATAAGCTTAGTGGACTAGAAATACAAACGCCTTACTGACGTTCAATTATATAGTGGTTAGGCAGGACAACACAAATTGGTCCGTACATCCCATTATAATAAAATAACTGGATTATGTAATAACCTATAATTGGCTTAAGGGAGTGTAATTAGGCACAAAGCTTGGTTAGGCACCGTTAACATTTATTATAACGGAGCGCGTTCAAAGAAAAAGCACACGTTGAATCTAATCTTCAGACTTATATGTATTAGTTAATTTTTTTTTTTAAAAAAACGTGAGTTGGCAAATGGAAGGAAAAAAAAGAAAAAAGAAAAAAAAATTAAAAAAAACTTCCTCACCTGCTTGCGTTCGAAATGAGGTACCCGCCTTCCTCCCATTTTCTTGCACCTTCGCCCACTTTTGTTCCCAGATTTTTTTTCTCTTCTGTTCACTTTGCCGCTTCAGATCCTTCACGCGTGGAAACCTGGAACCCATGCTCAAAGTCGCTGCACCCCTTTTCGCTCCTTATCTCCAATTTAAACTCCGCGAGCTTGTCAGTACTTTTAACGCCACTATATCACTCGCCAATGCAAACGCGATCATTTCGAACAGTGGGAAAATGTTTGTTTATTTACTTATTTACTATAGGGAAGTTTAGTGAAGAAAGAGGTTACAGGGAAATGGGTTTGGGTTTAAATTGATTAAGAGGAAGCTTTCTTTTGGTTTTGATTTGCCGGAGGAGAAAATGATAACTGACTGTATTTATAAGAGAAGAATACGTGGTGTCCACGTTTATTATAATAGTTTATAGGGTAGCTGTTTGCTAGGGTGTGAATTTCTAAAACGTGGAGTCCACGGTTTATCAGTGGATTCATGCGCAAGGATGTGAATGGTTTGGCGGACAAGAAATGTACAGTGGAAGGAAGTTTGGGACGCAAGGCACATAAAAGAGACGGGATGCGCTACAGGCAAACAAAATAAAGAGCTACAGTAAAGTAAAAAGTTGGGATGGTTTTAATAGTGTTAAAATGTGCTAAACTTCGTCGTGGAGAAATCACATTAAAAATCACTACATACGATCTCAAATCAAGATAAAGACACCTATTCCTAACATAAAAAAATATTCCGGATCCAATGGGACAGGTTTCGTTGAATTCCGACACCGTTTGCGAAAATCCTTTAGAAAATATCGATGAAAAACACCGAGCATTAATTCCAAAAAAATTCAGAAAAAATCCTAAAAATATGAGGCCTTGACATTTCACTAGACCTCTTCCTAAGGTTTCGTATGAAACTTGTTTCGTTGAATTTTGAGTTCGTTTGACCAGTTAACCATTCAGATAAAGTTACCTACACCACTATGTACGGTTATATGAGCGTTGCAGACTGAAATAAAAATACAGTCGTGTTCAGTGAGGTGTCGTGATCCCAAAAATATAATAATACCGGTAGTTTAACTTATATTGTGAAATCCCAAAATGTTGTCATAGGGTGTAAAATACTCCAAATAAAAAGTTGCTTATTTAATTAATTAAAAATTACCATAAAATTCTAAAAATTAAATTAGCACTATGTCCCAAAAGAACCTTAGCTAAATTCGAAACCGGTATCTAGTTATATCCAATAAACCGTTACGGTCGATAAACGATTACGCCGCTGTTTTTCTGCCAAATTGATTTGGGCATAACTTCCAATCTACATGACGAAATCCCGATTTTTCTCTTCCACTAGAAAAATATACTTCACATGCTCTGTATGTTTCTTGTTTCACAGAAATCCGATTTAAAACGGCTCTGTATATCCAGTTGAAGTTCAAAACTCTATTTTACGAACTACAGTGCTGTTCTGGGCTCGTTTTATTTTATATATGAATATATATCGTTCAACTTCGTTTAAATAGCGATTTAAATATTAAAACCCTTTAATATTCCAAATAAAATAAATGAAATAAATAAAGTGTTTGGTTGCCAAAAATACGGGACGTTACATTCTTCCCCCCTTAAAATAATTTCGTCCTCGAAATTGCTAAGGTAAGAAAAGTGCTACAAATCCCGTTAATTTCTAAATCCAATTTATCTTAAATCAACCAATTCGTTATTTGTAAATAAATAAAATTTTTTTTTTGAAAAAAATATCGAAAATTTTCTAACACTCTAAATTCCTGGAGAAATTCGGCAGAGTCTCCCCTGCACGGAGTGACATCTGCGATATCGCAGGAACATATAATATATACATCGACCAACGGTCGGGAAACAAAAATCAAAACCCCAAAATTTTATATTTTCGCGTAGGCGTACCTTTTCGAGCGCTATTGAGCATATTTGCTCAATGTATATGCGATTTATTCAACCGATATCAATCTGCCAAGTCCTTTGGCACCTATACTTAACTCAATTCACATATCAGTAATAGTTATATGAAATTCTGAGATAATATTTCACAGGTCAACGAGTATAACTGCACTAAATTCCAAAATCAAACAAATAGCATTGATTCATTATCAATTACGGGGTTAAACCATAAGTTCCAATCCATATGCAGTTTCATCCCAATTAAATTATACTGGAATTTATTTCCCATATCTTCGTTAACTCATTGAATGAATTCTATTCAACTACTTGTCATCCAATAACAACCAATTCACAACCATCAACCAATACACAACCAAATAAACAAAATTTATTGAATTCACCTTCAATATTAATATTTATTTTGGTTTCACACATTTGATTATTATTCATTCATTTAATTTCCAATTAAATTTAATTACAATATCATTCTGAAATTAATTACACTTAACCAAGTTAAGTATCAATTCAACTTTTTAATTCGATTCGAATCCCATTCAAATCGATCAAACACACAAATATCTCAATAATTTAATAAAAAATTCTTTTCTATACAAAAATATATTTTGGGTAAAATTATTCCATTTACCCTCTTTTCAAAACATAAAACTTTTGTATATAAAATTTTCAAATACGCTCTCATATATATACACTGAATCTCGATCTAGGGTATTACTAACCCCATCTCTATCGAGTTACGCCACAGAGCCAAGGTTATTACTAAACCAATAGCTCTGATACCACTGTAACGACCAGAGGATTTTCGGCCCAGAAAATCGACATAATTACCCTTACCGTAACTCATGCCGACCTTACAAACACCGAAAAACACTGAACGTTATTAGAAAGAATTTAGACGGTGAGATAAGAAAGAAAGAAATATTAGAATAGAAGAAGAAGAAACAACACAACCCAGAATCAGAGTCTCACATCGCAGCGGAACAAAATATAATATAGAATTAAATCTTTATTGAGAGCTTGAAATAAAACTTACAATATTAGAGTACATCACAGAATGGGACAGTTATAATAACCTGTTCCCATATACAACTCACAGCGGAATAGTAGCGATATAATATCATACGTCTGAACATCTCCAGCTCGTCTCTGGACTTCGCAGAACCTGATAACCTGAACCTGTACATCCGGGCTAACCCGAGCATTTACAAAATACCGGGTCAGTCTGGTGAACCAGAGTGAGTAAAACTCGCACAGTATTAAGGGTAAATCATCCAACATGATTTTAAAGTTCAAAATCTTTTCAAAAGAAAAGGATAATCGTAAGACCAGATCCAAACATAAACACGGACGGTTTTTACCTTACGATAACCCAAAACAGTTTTGAAATCAATATCTTGTCTGATATTATCATAATGTCTAAATACAAGTAAATAGAATCTAGTAGAACGCTTGCATCTCACGCTCCACATATATAGTATACAAACAAAACCGCGGGTGCTTATTGGAGATTGGATTCCGACCTTGACAAGGTATGGGACCACCTGCCGCTAGTGTATCTCTAGAGGCGAATACACTGGGTTCAACAAGAACATCTTGCAACCCGGCCCTCACATGACCGACCACTCATTTCGCTTGAGTGTATCGAATGTATATCACCAACGGTTGGGCTCAAACCACCGTTTCCCGGAAAGGGACAGCATTGAAATAGATTCAAGAAGCAAAAGGAATTTCTCTAGATAGGTGATTATACACCCTAATGGGAGCGACCCACATAGCCATGCTGCCTGCCCGATTTTTGTCATTCCCCGGTTGATGAGGCTTGAGTCTACGCTTTATCAGCACATCATATTCACTTTGAATGCCACATTGTCAGATCCATCGAAATCACTTATTGACGTCCACAACAGTACTTTACGTGTTAGCTAAAAGAAGTTTCCTTCTCCGCTTCCACTCTTGGTACGGTTGGAGAAATCAATGTACGTGACCTTTCTGGAAATACTCTGTCAGACATTCATCCATACAAGTCACCCAGGAACAGGGTGAACCGAAGGTACCCTCCTACTGCATTCTAGGAATCACCCTGAGAATCAGTAGCGAGAAGTCCTTGTACTCCGTAGATTCCAACCACGACCGAATCACAGTTTATCTCTGGTTGCAAGTCAGAGATTTTAAGTAATCCTTCCGCTTATGAAGATCAACGGTCTTCAATAGCTCCATCTCAAATCATCATCTTCAACGTATTCGTATTTGCTGGACGGAATGGTTTTCGAATATAGATTCGATCCCGGTCTTTCCATACCAACAATCGTATGGGCAAATTTTGATAGTCGGTTATTTAACTATCAAATAAAACAACCATTCATATATAAAAGAAAAATGGATTCACTGATTGAATACTCAGTACCATTTAGCCTCTTAACGAACCGTCTGTACATTATATTCTTCAAATTTCCAATAGTTGAAACACCACTTTTACTTCTTATTATAAATAAGAACATTCTCCAAATTATTTACTTTAACTTATAAACTTTCAAAACCAGTTTATAATATCAGTTACGGAAATCATAACTTATGTTTCCCTCAACTACCCTCGTTTATAAACTAATATCATTCTTGGGTAATCATGAAGTCGTTCAAGTTGGGGTATTTTATTTACCTCTCAGACCTTGACCAACAACATTCATATCTTTAGAATAAATAGAAGTTTATTAACCACACGTTTCTTCTTGAAAAATCCGATTTAAATCTCCAAAGCTTCGATTCTATTAGAAATGGAATCCTTATGAAAATTCCTTAATATCTCTTTATTATGATATTACAAATTATTTCAACAATTCAAATTCATTTGTTTAAAACAAACCCTTTATAAATCTTATATTAATGTCTCATACCGTTATCATATCGTTATCTTTCCAAATTCGCATGTTGATATTTATCAAACAATCCAACTTATTATCTGTAACCATTAATGCTACAGATTTCATTTCAAAAACCATTTTTACTTATCTAGTTCTCTTTACTCATACTCGACCATTTATTCGTTGCCTAAAACATACAATAATCCTTTAAAAACTTTTATCTAAAAATAGTTCATCTTATTTGCAATAAATGTTACATTTACAGACCACTAACTTCATTTACTAACTCGATTTCATTTCCAACTTTAAATATCCATTTACAAAATCTTTTGTAAATTAATTACGACAACTTATCAATCGTTTTCATTTGCACCTCTTTAACTTCATTTTGAAAATCTCATTTTCAATTCTTTATCGACAATTAATTTTCGTTGTCGTTTTTCAGATCTTTAACTTAGCTTATGTTCCCAGCCTCGATTCTATTTAAAAACTCATATCCCCCTTTATATATTCAAATCTCATTTATAAACCCAAATCTCATTTATAAATCCAGATCTCGTTTAAATCACTACTTATTCCCAAATCCGCCGATTTGTAAATCTTATTCACGAAATGTTATTTAATCACATTTCGTATAGTTTAAAAACACCGTTTGTTAAAACGATCATTTATTACAAAAATATGAGTCTTTAACTCTTTTATAAATTCTCGTATATCCATAATTTAATTATTCCATTCCGATGTTTTGAAATCCATTCAAACTACTTTTATGACCGTAAGGCCCTTATAAAACCGTTTCAATATTTAAATAACCAACACGATAAATTATATCGTTTAACCATTTATTCAATAATATCTTGCATCTCCCTTTGTTCTATATTATACAATTATAAAATTGGCAAATTTACCATAAAAATTGTAGTTTGAATTCATATAAAAATGTATTCATATCTTGGAAACCATTCGAAACCCATTTAACATTGATTTCGACAAATCATTTCTTTTGATTGACGATACTAAAGAGGCTAACGGTTACTATAGTACCAAACCGTGAAATATAAACCAATTTCACATTCCATACAAGCAACATGATCATATTGATAATGTTACCAATATCAACTGTTATTTCCTGTAAAACCATGGGTTACCGCAAATTCAAATTATTCAGTCCAATATTCGTTTTCATCTAGACAGATGAAATAAAACAGTTTAATAACAACAGTCAATAATAACTGTAACAGTCAATACTAGGATAATAACAGCAGTTCAAGCATTCAACTATTTGATCATAACGTTTATAGTGTTATAAACGTAACCACTGAGGTAAGTTACCTCACTTGGATTCAATCGTTAGAAATAACGATTAGTTTTCAATTAAATTAAACCGTCGTTTAATTTAACCATTTCAGCCCATACAACGAACGAACAAACAACAACCATAAACAAGCATAGCACACAATTAGAAAACCCGACTTATATAAAATATAAGAAGGGAGAACTGAGTGAGTTTAACTCACCTCTTTTTCATCTATCGTCAAGACGGTTTAATTAAATTAAACAAATGTTTAATTTAACTACATTTCCGGCTGTGCTCCACTCTGTCCCAATCATCCCCAGCCGTCGTGTCCGTCGATGCGGTCCTGCTATCACTTGTTTCATCTGATCCCATTACTATCTGACATTATTGTAACTTTATACGTTACTACTCATTATTTTAAAATATTATTGAAATCCTAAATAAGAAAAATTTTTCTAAAATTTAATTAGCCTTTAATAATCCTCTAATTGGCACATGAAACCATGGTCGGTCATATTGAATAAGCTAGGCTAAGTTATTATATTATTCGGTATGTTATAAGCGTGTGTGAACACGAAGAACTCATGCACTCGGTCATACATGCACCGGTTCCAAATAAATGTATCAGATTTACGGTCATGGGAACTCGATTTCATCCGTACTACATTTTGTCATCGGCAATTGGGTACTAGTGATGTTAATATTTAAAAAGGTTCTTATCATAAGCTTAGTGGACTAGAAATACAAACGCCTTACTGACGTTCAATTATATAGTGGTTAGGCAGGACAACACAAATTGGTCCGTACATCCCATTATAATAAAATAACTGGATTATGTAATAACCTATAATTGGCTTAAGGGAGTGTAATTAGGCACAAAGCTTGGTTAGGCACCGTTAACATTTATTATAACGGAGCGCGTTCAAAGAAAAAGCACACGTTGAATCTAATCTTCAGACTTATATGTATTAGTTAATTTTTTTTTTTAAAAAACGTGAGTTGGCAAATGGAAGGAAAAAAAAGAAAAAAGAAAAAAAATTTAAAAAAAACTTCCTCACCTGCTTGCGTTCGAAATGAGGTACCCGCCTTCCTCCCATTTTCTTGCACCTTCGCCCACTTTTGTTCCCAGATTTTTTTTCTCTTCTGTTCACTTTGCCGCTTCAGATCCTTCACGCGTGGAAACCTGGAACCCATGCTCAAAGTCGCTGCACCCCTTTTCGCTCCTTATCTCCAATTTAAACTCCGCGAGCTTGTCAGTACTTTTAACGCCACTATATCACTCGCCAATGCAAACGCGATCATTTCGAACAGTGGGAAAATGTTTGTTTATTTACTTATTTACTATAGGGAAGTTTAGTGAAGAAAGAGGTTACAGGGAAATGGGTTTGGGTTTAAATTGATTAAGAGGAAGCTTTCTTTTGGTTTTGATTTGCCGGAGGAGAAAATGATAACTGACTGTATTTATAAGAGAAGAATACGTGGTGTCCACGTTTATTATAATAGTTTATAGGGTAGCTGTTTGCTAGGGTGTGAATTTCTAAAACGTGGAGTCCACGGTTTATCAGTGGATTCATGCGCAAGGATGTGAATGGTTTGGCGGACAAGAAATGTACAGTGGAAGGAAGTTTGGGACGCAAGGCACATAAAAGAGACGGGATGCGCTACAGGCAAACAAAATAAAGAGCTACAGTAAAGTAAAAAGTTGGGATGGTTTTAATAGTGTTAAAATGTGCTAAACTTCGTCGTGGAGAAATCACATTAAAAATCACTACATACGATCTCAAATCAAGATAAAGACACCTATTCCTAACATAAAAAAATATTCCGGATCCAATGGGACAGGTTTCGTTGAATTCCGACACCGTTTGCGAAAATCCTTTAGAAAATATCGATGAAAAACACCGAGCATTAATTCCAAAAAAATTCAGAAAAAATCCTAAAAATATGAGGCCTTGACATTTCACTAGACCTCTTCCTAAGGTTTCGTATGAAACTTGTTTCGTTGAATTTTGAGTTCGTTTGACCAGTTAACCATTCAGATAAAGTTACCTACACCACTATGTACGGTTATATGAGCGTTGCAGACTGAAATAAAAATACAGTCGTGTTCAGTGAGGTGTCGTGATCCCAAAAATATAATAATACCGGTAGTTTAACTTATATTGTGAAATCCCAAAATGTTGTCATAGGGTGTAAAATACTCCAAATAAAAAGTTGCTTATTTAATTAATTAAAAATTACCATAAAATTCTAAAAATTAAATTAGCACTATGTCCCAAAAGAACCTTAGCTAAATTCGAAACCGGTATCTAGTTATATCCAATAAACCGTTACGGTCGATAAACGATTACGCCGCTGTTTTTCTGCCAAATTGATTTGGGCATAACTTCCAATCTACATGACGAAATCCCGATTTTTCTCTTCCACTAGAAAAATATACTTCACATGCTCCGTATGTTTCTTGTTTCACAGAAATCCGATTTAAAACGGCTCTGTATATCCAGTTGAAGTTCAAAACTCTATTTTACGAACTACAGTGCTGTTCTGGGCTCGTTTTATTTTATATATGAATATATATCGTTCAACTTCGTTTAAATAGCGATTTAAATATTAAAACCCTTTAATATTCCAAATAAAATAAATGAAATAAATAAAGTGTTTGGTTGCCAAAAATACGGGACGTTACATTCTTCCCCCCTTAAAATAATTTCGTCCTCGAAATTGCTAAGGTAAGAAAAGTGCTACAAATCCCGTTAATTTCTAAATCCAATTTATCTTAAATCAACCAATTCGTTATTTGTAAATAAATAAATTTTTTTTTTTTGAAAAAAATATCGAAAATTTTCTAACACTCTAAATTCCTGGAGAAATTCGGCAGAGTCTCCCCTGCACGGAGTGACATCTGCGATATCGCAGGAACATATAATATATACATCGACCAACGGTCGGGAAACAAAAATCAAAACCCCAAAATTTTATATTTTCGCGTAGGCGTACCTTTTCGAGCGCTATTGAGCATATTTGCTCAATGTATATGCGATTTATTCAACCGATATCAATCTGCCAAGTCCTTTGGCACCTATACTTAACTCAATTCACATATCAGTAATAGTTATATGAAATTCTGAGATAATATTTCACAGGTCAACGAGTATAACTGCACTAAATTCCAAAATCAAACAAATAGCATTGATTCATTATCAATTACGGGGTTAAACCATAAGTTCCAATCCATATGCAGTTTCATCCCAATTAAATTATACTGGAATTTATTTCCCATATCTTCGTTAACTCATTGAATGAATTCTATTCAACTACTTGTCATCCAATAACAACCAATTCACAACCATCAACCAATACACAACCAAATAAACAAAATTTATTGAATTCACCTTCAATATTAATATTTATTTTGGTTTCACACATTTGATTATTATTCATTCATTTAATTTCCAATTAAATTTAATTACAATATCATTCTGAAATTAATTACACTTAACCAAGTTAAGTATCAATTCAACTTTTTAATTCGATTCGAATCCCATTCAAATCGATCAAACACACAAATATCTCAATAATTTAATAAAAATTTCTTTTCTATACAAAAATATATTTTGGGTAAAATTATTCCATTTACCCTCTTTTCAAAACATAAAACTTTTGTATATAAAATTTTCAAATACGCTCTCATATATATACACTGAATCTCGATCTAGGGTATTACTAACCCCATCTCTATCGAGTTACGCCACAGAGCCAAGGTTATTACTAAACCAATAGCTCTGATACCACTGTAACGACCAGAGGATTTTCGGCCCAGAAAATCGACATAATTACCCTTACCGTAACTCATGCCGACCTTACAAACACCGAAAAACACTGGACGTTATTAGAAAGAATTTAGACGGTGAGATAAGAAAGAAAGAAATATTAGAATAGAAGAAGAAGAAACAACACAACCCAGAATCAGAGTCTCACATCGCAGCGGAACAAAATATAATATAGAATTAAATCTTTATTGAGAGCTTGAAATAAAACTTACAATATTAGAGTACATCACAGAATGGGACAGTTATAATAACCTGTTCCCATATACAACTCACAGCGGAATAGTAGCGATATAATATCATACGTCTGAACATCTCCAGCTCGTCTCTGGACTTCGCAGAACCTGATAACCTGAACCTGTACATCCGGGCTAACCCGAGCATTTACAAAATACCGGGTCAGTCTGGTGAACCAGAGTGAGTAAAACTCGCACAGTATTAAGGGTAAATCATCCAACATGATTTTAAAGTTCAAAATCTTTTCAAAAGAAAAGGATAATCGTAAGACCAGATCCACACATAAACACGGACGGTTTTTACCTTACGATAACCCAAAACAGTTTTGAAATCAATATCTTGTCTGATATTATCATAATGTCTAAATACAAGTAAATAGAATCTAGTAGAACGCTTGCATCTCACGCTCCACATATATAGTATACAAACAAAACCGCGGGTGCTTATTGGAGATTGGATTCCGACCTTGACAAGGTATGGGACCACCTACCGCTAGTGTATCTCTAGAGGCGAATACACTGGGTTCAACAAGAACGTCTTGCAACCCGGCCCTCACATGACCGACCACTCATTTCGCTTGAGTGTATCGAATGTATATCACCAACGGTTGGGCTCAAACCACCGTTTCCCGGAAAGGGACAACATTGAAATAGATTCAAGAAGCAAAAGGAATTTCTCTAGATAGGTGATTATACACCCTAATGGGAGCGACCCACACAGCCATGCTGCCTGCCCGATTTTTGTCATTCCCCGGTTGATGAGGCTTGAGTCTACGCTTTATCAGCACATCATATTCACTTTGAATGCCACATTGTCAGATCCATCGAAATCACTTATTGACGTCCACAACAGTACTTTACGTGTTAGCTAAAAGAAGTTTCCTTCTCCGCTTCCACTCTTGGTACGGTTGGAGAAATCAATGTACGTGACCTTTCTGGAAATACTCTGTCAGACATTCATCCATACAAGTCACCCAGGAACAGGGTGAACCGAAGGTACCCTCCTACTACATTCTAGGAATCACCCTGAGAATCAGTAGCGAGAAGTCCTTGTACTCCGTAGATTCCAACCACGACCGAATCACAGTTTATCTCTGGTTGCAAGTCAGAGATTTTAAGTAATCCTTCCGCTTATGAAGATCAACGGTCTTCAATAGCTCCATCTCAAATCATCATCTTCAATGTATTCGTATTTGCTGGACGGAATGGTTTTCGAATATAGATTCGATCCCGGTCTTTCCATACCAACAATCGTATGGGCAAATTTTGATAGTCGGTTATTTAACTATCAAATAAAACAACCATTCATATATAAAAGAAAAATGGATTCACTGATTGAATACTCAGTACCATTTAGCCTCTTAACGAACCGTCTGTACATTATATTCTTCAAATTTCCAATAGTTGAAACACCACTTTTACTTCTTATTATAAATAAGAACATTCTCCAAATTATTTACTTTAACTTATAAACTTTCAAAACCAGTTTATAATATCAGTTACGGAAATCATAACTTATGTTTCCCTCAACTACCCTCGTTTATAAACTAATATCATTCTTGGGTAATCATGAAGTCGTTCAAGTTGGGGTATTTTATTTACCTCTCAGACCTTGACCAACAACATTCATATCTTCAGAATAAATAGAAGTTTATTAACCACACGTTTCTTCTTGAAAAATCCGATTTAAATCTCCAAAGCTTCGATTCTATTAGAAATGGAATCCTTATGAAAATTCCTTAATATCTCTTTATTATGATATTACAAATTATTTCAACAATTCAAATTCATTTGTTTAAAACAAACCCTTTATAAATCTTATATTAATGTCTCATACCGTTATCATATCGTTATCTTTCCAAATTCGCATGTTGATATTTATCAAACAATCCAACTTATTATCTGTAACCATTAATGCTACAGATTTCATTTCAAAAACCATTTTTACTTATCTAGTTCTCTTTACTCATACTCGACCATTTATTCGTTGCCTAAAACATACAATAATCCTTTAAAAACTTTTGTCTAAAAATAGTTCATCTTATTTGCAATAAATGTTACATTTACAGACCACTAACTTCATTTACTAACTCGATTTCATTTCCAACTTTAAATATCCATTTACAAAATCTTTTGTAAATTAATTACGACAACTTATCAATCGTTTTCATTTGCACCTCTTTAACTTCATTTTGAAAATCTCATTTTCAATTCTTTATCGACAATTAATTTTCGTTGTCATTTTTCAGATCTTTAACTTAGCTTATGTTCCCAGCCTCGATTCTATTTAAAAACTCATATCCCCCTTTATATATTCAAATCTCATTTATAAACCCAAATCTCATTTATAAATCCAGATCTCGTTTAAATCACTACTTATTCCCAAATCCGCCAATTTGTAAATCTTATTCACGAAATGTTATTTAATCACATTTCTTATAGTTTAAAAACACCGTTTGTTAAAACGATCATTTATTACAAAAATATTACTCTTTAACTCTTTTATAAATTCTCGTATATCCATAATTTAATTATTCCATTCCGATGTTTTGAAATCCATTTAAACTACTTTTACGACCGTAAGGCCCTTATAAAACCGTTTCAATATTTAAATAACCAACACGATAAATTATATCGTTTAACCATTTATTCAATAATATCTTGCATCTCCCTTTGTTCTATATTATACAATTATAAAATTGGCAAATTTACCATAAAAATTGTAGTTTGAATTCATATAAAAATGTATTCATATCTTGGAAACCATTCGAAACCCATTTAACATTGATTTCAACAAATCATTTCTTTTGATTGACGGTACTAAAGAGGCTAACGGTTACTATAGTACCAAACCGTGAAATATAAACCAATTTCACATTCCATACAAGCAACATGATCATATTGATAACGTTACCAATATCAACTGTTATTTCCTGTAAAACCATGGGTTACCGCAAATTCAAATTATTCAGTCCAATATTCGTTTTCATCTAGACAGATGAAATAAAACAGTTTAATAACAACAGTCAATAATAACTGTAACAGTCAATACTAGGATAATAACAGCAGTTCAAGCATTCAACTATTTGATCATAACGTTTATAGTGTTATAAACGTAACCACTGAGGTAAGTTACCTCACTTGGATTCAATCGTTAGAAATAACGATTAGTTTTCAATTAAATTAAACCGTCGTTTAATTTAACTATTTCAGCCCATACAACGAAGGAACAAACAACAACCATAAACAAGCATAGCACACAATTAGAATACCCGACTTATATAAAATATAAGAAGGGAGAACTGAGTGAGTTTAACTCACCTCTTTTTCATCTATCGTCAAGACGGTTTAATTAAATTAAACAAATGTTTAATTTAACTACATTTCCGGCTGTGCTCCACTCTGTCCCAATCATCCCCAGCCGTCGTGTCCGTCGATGCGGTCCTGCTATCACTTGTTTCATCTGATCCCATTACTATCTGACATTATTGTAACTTTATACGTTACTACTCATTATTTTAAAATATTATTGAAATCCTAAATAAGAAATATTTTTCTAAAATTTAATTAGCCTTTAATAATCCTCTAATTGGCACATGAAACCATGGTCGGTCATATTGAATAAGCTAGGCTAAGTTATTATATTATTCGGTATGTTATAAGCGTGTGTGAACACGAAGAACTCATGCACTCGGTCATACATGCACCGGTTCCAAATAGATGTATCAGATTTACGGTCATGGGAACTCGATTTCATCCGTACTACATTTTGTCATCGGCAACTGGGTACTAGTGATGTTAATATTTAAAAAGGTTCTTATCATAAGCTTAGTGGACTAGAAATACAAACGGCTTACTGACGTTCAATTATATAGTGGTTAGGCAGGACAACACAAATTGGTCCGTACATCCCATTATAATAAAATAACTGGATTATGTAATAACCTATAATTGGCTTAAGGTAGTGTAATTAGGCACAAAGCTTGGTTAGGCACCGTTAAAATTTATTATAACGGAGCGCGTTCAAAGAAAAAGCACACGTTGAATCTAATCTTCAGACTTATATGTATTAGTTAAATTTTTTTTTTTAAAAACGTGAGTTGGCAAATGGAAGGAAAAAAAAGAAAAAAGAAAAAAAATTTAAAAAAAAACTTCCTCACCTGCTTGCGTTCGAAATGAGGTACCCACCTTCCTCCCATTTGCTTGCACCTTCGCCCACTTTTGTTCCCAGATTTTTTTTTTCTCTTCTGTTCACTTTGCCGCTTCAGATCCTTCACGCGTGGAAACCTGGAACCCATGCTCAAAGTCGCTGCACCCCTTTTCGCTCCTTATCTCCAATTTAAACTCCGCGAGCTTGTCAGTACTTTTAACGCCACTATATCACTCGCCAATGCAAACGCGATCATTTCGAACAGTGGGAAAATGTTTGTTTATTTACTTATTTACTATAGGGAAGTTTAGTGAAGAAAGAGGTTACAGGGAAATGGGTTTGGGTTTAAATTGATTAAGAGGAAGCTTTCTTTTGGTTTTGATTTGCCAGAGGAGAAAATGATAACTGACTGTATTTATAAGAGAAGAATACGTGGTGTCCACGTTTATTATAATAGTTTATAGGGTAGCTGTTTGCTAGGGTGTGAATTTCTAAAACGTGGAGTCCACGGTTTATCAGTGGATTCATGCGCAAGGATGTGAATGGTTTGGCGGACAAGAAATGTACAGTGGAAGGAAGTTTGGGACGCAAGGCACATAAAAGAGACGGGATGCGCTACAGGCAAACAAAATAAAGAGCTACAGTAAAGTAAAAAGTTGGGATGGTTTTAATAGTGTTAAAATGTGCTAAACTTCGTCGTGGAGAAATCGCATTAAAAATCACTACATACGATCTCAAATCAAGATATAGACACCTATTCCTAACATAAAAAAATATTCCGGATCCAATGGGACAGGTTTCGTTGAATTCCGACACCGTTTGCGAAAATCCTTTAGAAAATATCGATGAAAAACACCGAGCATTAATTCCTAAAAATTTCAGAAAAAATCCTAAAAATATGAGGCCTTGACATTTCACTAGACCTCTTCCTAAGGTTTCGTATGAAACTTGTTTCGTTGAATTTTGAGTTCGTTTGACCAGTTAACCATTCAGATAAAGTTACCTACACCACTATGTACGGTTATATGAGCGTTGCAGACTGAAATAAAAATACAGTCGTGTTCAGTGAGGTGTCGTGATCCCAAAAATATAATAATACCGGTAGTTTAACTTATATTGTGAAATCCCAAAATGTTGTCATAGGGTGTAAAATACTCCAAATAAAAAGTTGCTTATTTAATTAATTAAAAATTACCATAAAATTCTAAAAATTAAATTAGCACTATGTCCCAAAAGAACCTTGGCTAAATTCGAAACCGGTATTTAGTTATATCCAATAAACCGTTACGGTCGATAAACGATTACGTCGCTGTTTTTCTGCCAAATTGATTTGGGCATAACTTCCAATCTACATGACGAAATCCCGATTTTTCTCTTCCACTAGAAAAATATACTTCACATGCTCCGTATGTTTCTTGTTTCACAGAAATCCGATTTAAAACGGCTCTGTATATCCAGTTGAAGTTCAAAACTCTATTTTACGAACTACAGTGCTGTTCTGGGCTCGTTTTATTTTATATATGAATATATATCGTTCAACTTCGTTTAAATAGCGATTTAGATATTAAAACCCTTTAATATTCCAAATAAAATAAATGAAATAAATAAAGTATTTGGTTGCCAAAAATACGGGACGTTACAATACGGTCCTAACAAAACTAGTTTCGTCGAATTCTGAGGCCGTTTGAAAAATGGCCAATTTCCAGTCGATTAAAATCAACTTAAACTGGTCAAACACGTTTTCCTTTGCCATGCTCACATATTGAATCGAAAAAATATGAAATTTGGAATCTAGCAATAACTTTACATCACGGGCCCAACAAAAGTGGTTTCGTCGAAATCCAAGGTCGTTTGCAAAATGTCTATTTTTAAGGGCCTGAATTCCATAGCGACTATTCAGAATTTTCAACTGGACATATCTTTTGATCCCCGCTATGAAATTTCGATTTTTCGGATTCGTTGGATAGATATTATCAATTAGATCCTATTATTTTTGGTTTAACTAAAATCCAGTTTATTTTGCACCTGGTACATTCAATTGAAGTTTAAAATCAAATTATCGAACTACCGCGCCATTTTCAATTCCATTTATATTTATAAATAATTATTTATATTCTAACGATGACGTATATAATATATACGTTCGAATATATTCAAATTAAATTTCTCGTCGATATTATTTACAATAATTTATTTTAAATGTTCAAAATTCGCTAAAATTGCCAAAATAAAAATTTTAAACTGGCCCAGATTTTCGGGTTATTACAAAATTTTTAGTCGTTCTTATTTAAAATAAATTATTTTAAATATTAAAATTCCCTTAAAATTACTAAAATAAAAATTTTTAATTGGCCCCAAAAATTCCGGGTCGTTAAAATCGCCCCCACTTAAAATCTTTTTGTCCTCGAAAAGGAACGTAGCTAAAAGTTGTTAAATTAACCAACTCAACTTTATTGGTTTCCATAATTTTGTCAGTTAAATTAGTTATCATTCCTATACTTTTATTAGTTAAACTGATAATCAAACATCCCAACCAGCAATCCATTGGGTGATTAACTTTTCAAATATATATAACTTTTATATATAGCCAAAAATCATATTTTAGTGCAACTCACAGCAATGTGTACTAACTAAGTGTTGGTCCTTATACCAGTCAATGGAAATATATAGAAATCCCACCTTCGAGACTCGAACATAAATACTAGTGATGGTCGACCTATCACCAGAATTACCTCCGGGCGACTAGAGTGTGATTCTATATCTATCCAGTATATTAAAACTTCGAATATCCGTTAATTACGCGTTTATTCGAAATCTTTATATACTCGATTGTCCACATTAAAATAATAATATAATCAAATACGTATTTTAAGATAAAATTTTCAAAACTAAATTTGTTCTCATTTTTATTTTAAAGAAAATAATACTCTTCACACTCGTTCTAGGATACTACTGATCCCATCTCTAACGAGTTATTCTTATTGGATATTACTAATCCAATCTGTGATGAATTCTTTCGTTCGGTTCTAATGTGTTTTGTTCTCGAGCTCTGTAAACCAAAGCTCTGATACCAACTGAAACGACCCAAACTTCCCAGTAAAGGAAAGTCTAGATTGCTTTGAGAACAATACACATTAGAGCACAAACTGAAGAACATTTTATTGCTGATCACAACAATTACACCAGAGTACAAGAATATAACTGAGTATGAACTTATAATATACATTGGAAATACAATAATATCAAAGTTTTAAATTACATTTAAATAGCAGCGGAAAAATAATACAAATATACAACTGGAAGGAATACACGGATACAGAGCTTTCCGATTACCGCTTCAGTTGTAAGCCAGGATCCTGTAAACATATCTGCAAAAAGCTACTCGACTGCCCGTGTGGAAAATAAGGGCACCCGAGTTTGCCAGTGAAACAAACTACCGGTCAATCATGGGACTGGTATGAGAAATCTTAACTAAACTAATCTAATGATAAGGCTAATCACAGGACCACGCCGCTAACGCGGAACGGGTTTACTCCATTGGATTGCCAGTGCATAAGTAAAGTAAATCGTTCAAATAACGCTATGCTTTTTAGAAAAATGAAACCATTATAAGACCCAAGTCCCATCACACAATGCAACGCAAACCGGAGGAGAGGGTTTTACCTTATAATGGTCAAAAGATGCTTGATACGATAAAACGGATTTAATATTAGTGTGTATATCTATGGGTATGTATATATTTCAAAAAACAATTTCAATCATAATGTATCAATCATAGACGGCATAGTACCCCATCCTACTATGTCGCCATACTAGTTCTACAATCAAAACCGCATGGTCGTATTGGTAATTGGATTTCCATCATGAGTCGAGGCTAGGGGCAAGCTCCTCTCCGATTCGAGACACTCTAGCAAATGCCTCAGGATCCCCCGCAGTGAACCCTTGGATCTTCAGGGCCGGTCCCTACCTAAGGGTAGTGGATTAATTATGCCTGAACTCACGCTTCCCGGTTCCTTTGAACCTATAATACGACCACTATCGGCCTATAAAAATCCGAGGCACCTCAAAATCCATCATCCACATAAGTAAAATGCCAGGCCGTGTTAAAGCACTGACACTACCACTAGCTAGAAAGAAACGTGTGCACTCCCTGCAGTCCATATCCCGTTTTTGACTCATACCGGGGTGTGAGGCTCGTGAAGTCACGATATACACAAAGCTATGCCGTAATAGGATATGCTTTGATCATCCCACAAGGCCCTGCTTTTCAACAAAAGCCTTGATCATTTGCATCTTGGCGTGCCACATTGACAATTCACACCATGCGATCAATCACTATTAATATATACCAGGGTGTTAAGTAGAGAATAAATCCTCCACCACCAAACAGACATATATTAACAGAAATCGATTTAATTCACACGGAACGAAATCCAATGTTAGACACGCATCCCTTTATTAGCTTATGCTCCGGGTCTGAGCGAAAACCAAATCCGAACAATCAACAATAGTCCGGACGGCCACCACTGAAGCCCCTTCAGGGTAGCTACTTTCATCAGGGTCTCTGTAGCAACACATCCATTCGATGTGAAGAACGTCGGTCTTCAACACCGTCTTCATCTTCGAGTCTTCATCGTCGTAGTAATTATTCGGAATGGGTTAAACCCGGTCTTTCTGAATAACTCTTGTATTTTATAATTAAAAATCAAGTACTATAAAACACATCCAACGCCTCATTCTAATTCAGAATATTCTTTTAAATAAAATATTCAAATTATTCTATCAAAGATAAATTCCTTAACTTTGCACTTAAAATTTTCTTTTAAAAGGTTTATTAAAATCTCAATTTGAATTTAGATATTAAAAATCATTATTCAATGATTATTTAAATCCAAGAAATTTATCTTATCTTTAACTGGGTTAAAGAACTAATGTCATTTAAAAACATAGTTCACGGTAAACCCAAAATCGTCTTCCATAAAATATGGAATCTTCACAGAAAACAAATCGACATATAATCGTTATAAATTTCTGTATCCAACCAATAATATAAATGGAATAATGGCAAGTCCTCTTAAATTCCATATGTGGTATCGGTCTTCTTTTACGGAAGCTTATCTCGGTTATAACTAATTCGAATCCTATTCAATTTCCATTTAATGTATTAAATTGGGAAACTTTACCTTTGGAAATTTTCCATTTAAATCTTAATAAAAGAATTATAAATTCCAAATCATACTTTCACTGTCAGTTGGGTTAAAGAACACATGTCACTTAAAAACACAGTTCACAATAAACCCGACTCACATTTTATTTTAATTACTAAATGAAAACTTTAATAATCTAAATTAAAAGATTATTCTTTTCATATGGGGTCTAAGAACAGTGTTATTTAAGATGCTATTCACGATAACCCAAAATCTAATTTATTTAATTAAATTTCAATTAAATCTTAACAAATCGGAAAACTCATTAAATCTGAATTTAATAACTAGTTTATTTCAATAAAAATATATTTTCTCAAAATATATTCTTTTTCCAAAATATTCTTTCTATATTTATATTTTCTACAATATTCTTTTCCTAGAATATTCTTTTATTGGAATGTGACTCAACCAACAACCATATATTTTGTATGGAATCATAAATCATAATTATCGAACATCCAAATGACGACCAAAGTGGAATCTATAACTGTGTGAGCATAAAAGTAAAGAACTGACGCTCATCACAGACTGTCAATCCATCGATTGACAGATAATTTAACATTGGGATTAGTGTGTATCCAATATCATCCCAATACCCGTGTGGGGTTTCATCCAACAAACAAATAACAAGTTATTTGTGCACTTGGGCGATGTGTAAAATTATCGACCCAATCACATAAACAAGTCGGGTAACTTGTAAATGGAGGTGTAATATTCAAACTTGAATATACTCAACATCATATTTAGCAGATCACACATTTCAATCATCACAGACATATATTTCTGATTCTTTTTATTGTGAACAGATAACGATAAAAATCTAGTCCTTATAATTCAATTCTTTTTATTGTAAACAATGTTACAATAAAATCTAATCTAAATAAACATTTCTAACATAAATGGTCTTTTTAATCTAAATAAACATTTCTAACATAAATGGTCTTTTCTGTGTTAACATAACATTTCTAAATAAGTGCCATTTCTAAATAGATGATATTAACATGACATTTTTTATAATCTAACTAAAAAATGACATTTTTATATGACACAACATTTCTCTCAATCCTGTATCTTTTTAATGATACAACTATACGTTACAAATGTAAATTTTAATGTAAGCATAACTTATTGACTTGAATCTTTTAGTATGATTCATACATACATTAAAATGTAAATTTTAATGTAACACCGTTTTATTTACTTTTCTATTTAATACAAACGTTCATTTTCATATTTTCTCATTTACACTTAAAGTGTAACAGATGAAGCATTTTACATGTAAATTCTCATGTTAACATATTTTGACAAAAATACATTCTAACATATTTTAACAAAAATATATATTCTAAATAAACACTTTTAACAAAATTGACCTTTTATTCTATTTAAACATGTTCTTATCATGAAATTCTTTTATTTCTAATCTAACATTAAAATAACTTTTTAATGTTAAACATGTTCTTAACCTGAAATTCTTTTATTAAGAAAAAAGTGTAAATTTGTCTAAATCCTATTCTTTTAACAAAAATATATATTTTTGTTCCATGTTGATTTGCTTCTAGATTACAAAAAAAATATATAACTTTTTTTTTCAAGTTTTATTTGCATCAAGAAATGTAAAAAAAAAATAACCTTTAATTATAATGTTTTGTTTGCATCTAAAATTGCAAACAAAAATGCAACTTTTTATTTCCATTCTTTTATTTCATAAAAATGAAAATAAAAGTGTTAATTTTTAATCTCAACTCTATTTCACTGTAACGAATTGAAGATAAAAAAAATGAAATCTTTTATTTCAATTCTAATCTTTGTAATTAAATGAAAAAAAATTAAAAAAAAAATGAGATCTTTTATTTCAATTCTAATCTCTTTAATTAATTGAAAATAAAATAAAAATGAGATCTTTTATTTCAATTCTAATCTTTTATTTTAATCTTTCATTAAAATTAAAATAAATCCTTTGTTCCTACCAACATGTTTTAACACCAATGTTAATCTTATTACAACTAACATCTTCTAATACAAAGGTGATTTTCATTTCACTAAACATGTTTTAACAAAAATGTGATTTTTATTACATAAATCAAGTTTTAACAAAAATGGTGTTTCTATTTCACAAATCAAGTTTTAACCTAATTGTTATCTTTATTACAATAATCATGTTTTGACAAAAATGTTATTTTTATTTCAATAATCCTATTTTATTTACATAACATGATAAATGACAATTTTATTTATATAATATGATTTTAACTGAATGTCATATTTAACAAAGATAACTATTTTTATTTTAACCAACAGGTTTGACAAAAATGACTATTTTTGTTTTATATAAAATGGCAACAGAAATGATATTTTCAACTCTTCTATTTTTATTGCATATCAAACGACAACAAAAATGATACTTTTAAAACCCTTCTTTTAATCACAACTAATAAGACAAAATAAATGTTCTTTTTGTATCAATTCATTTTCCGCAACTGTCTTGGTAATAAAAATGTTATTCTCTAAATCTATCCTTTTTATTGTGACTAAATTTACAATAAAAATATATCTTCCTATTTCCCTCTTTTTCAAATAATCTAGAGTGGCAATAAAAATGCAACTTTTCCATATAAAATTACAATAAAATGCAATTCTGAAATCTATCCTTTCTATTGCCTCTAATTTGAGAAAAAAAAATGTTTCTTTGACATCTATACTTCTTATTGTTTGAATTTTGACAATAAAAATATTTCCTTTGAATTTAATTTCCCCATTAACATAAATGTTAATTACCACCATCTAATGAACAAATGATAATATTATTTGAATCTAACTTTATAATTAATATAAGTGTTAATTTCACCAACCTAATAATAATGATAATTCGGTTTGAATAACAAACATGATACACACAAATTCATCGCAATACAACAAATCAATATTTCAACAAAAAGATATACAAGACACCACATGCATTTTATATAGAATGAATATAAATTTCATAATAAAATAAATAAATAATTTTAATTTAAAAACAGGAATCTCACTTTGCTTTTAATTTAGATCTGAAATTTCCTGAATTTCCAAAGTGCTTCGTTTCAGATCTGGTCAGTTCCATAGCGTAGATCTCGGATATACGATTCCAACGCTTCGAAAATCGTTTAATTCTGATAATATATGAAGGAGATATCATAATTTATACATCGATTACATTAATAAATAATTAATTATAAAATTTGTTTTTAATTACATCACCTGATCTCTTCCTTTAACCATCGTTCCAGACTTGTAGAAGACCCGTCACTTGCTCGAGGTGAACATCCCCTGGCGCACGCACTTCCACCCATCTGACCTTCGATCTGGCACTGCTTCGCCGTCGACCATCCCAACCGCCACCCCCAGCCGTAGCCCCGACGAACTCGGTTGTCTGTGCCGCCCCAAAATCCGACCCAAGCCGAACATCTTTGCACCCAGAAAACGCGAACACCAAGCCACTAAACCCAATCACCACCGTTGAATCCAAAGAACCCGTTGAGTGCTTCGATTTGGTTATTGAGTCATCTGTTAATTCGAATCCGATTGAAAGATTTTGGGATTTTGTTTTCGAAGGATTCTGGCCATTCCTTTCTGAATACGACGGCTATACAGTGAGTGGATTAGGGTTAGCGTATTGGTATGGTATTTATGAGCGTATTTTCCTATTTAATTTATTTAATTAATTCAAAAATTCATGTTTATCAATACGAACACCAAATCAAACCCAACGAGTGTCGCTCCTAGCCAATAACCCCCGTTCCGGACACAATGGAACATGTTTCGTAACCCAGTTTGGCTGTTACGATATGTTTTTCTTTAAATTTAATTATAAATCATTAAATTCAAATGTACATTTTAAATTACCGGGGCCACATACGACCTCTAAAAATTACAGAAAAATTATTTCTAGTTATGTTTTGATGATACGGATCTAACGAGACTAATTTCATCGAATTCTGAGACCGTTTGAAAAATGGCTATTTTTAAGCTGATTAAATTTGACCGAAACTGACAAAACACGTTTTCCTTTGCCACGCTCACATATTGATTCGAAAAATTATGAAAATTGAAACTTAGCAATAATTTGACATTCCGGTTCCAACAAAAGTGGTTTCGTCGAAAATCGAGGTCGTTTGAAAAATTACTATTTTTAAGGCCAATATATTTAATATTAAAAATACATTTTTAAACAAATAAACTCCGAAACTCAAAATATATAAGTGTTTACTGTTTTTCAATGCAGAAACGTCACTTCGAACTCAATGGAAGTGGTTTCGAGTCGAAATTCCTTCATATGTGAAAAGTAGCCTTTCGGGCCCTATATAATATATATATATATATAAATTCTACAGTGACTTTTCTAAAAATTGAATTGGCCATAACTTTTGATTTCCGCTATGAAATTTCAATTTTTCAGATTCGTTAGAAAGATATTATTAAACAGATTTAAATATTTCTTGTTTCGCTCAATTCTGATTTAAAATGAATCCTGTACATTCAGTCAAAGTTCAATTCAAAATTTCAAACTACAGCGCTATTTTAAACTCCTTTTATAATTAAATTGAATTTATTCATTCTAAAATAAATTTTTAGTCGTTCTTATTTAAAATAAATTATTTTAAATATTAAAATTCCCTTAAAATTTCTAAAATAAAAATTTTAATTTGGCCCCGAAATTCCGGGTCGTTACAACAGGTCAGTCGTGGGACTAGTGTGAGAATTCTATACTTAACTTATCTAATAAGTAGGCTAATCACAGGACCACGCCACTAATGCAGAACGGGTTTACTCCATTGGATTGCCAGTGCATAAATAAAGTAAATCGTCAAATAACGCAATGCTTTTTAGAAAAATGAAACCATTATAAGACCCAGGTCCCATCACATAATGCAACGCACACCAGAGGATAGGGTTTTACCTTATAATGGTCAAAAGATGCTTGATACGTAAAAACGATATTATTATTAGTGTGTGTATATATATTTAAAACATTTCAAATATAATATCAATCCTAGACGGCATAGATACCATCTACTATGTCGCCATACTAGTTATACAATCAGAACCGCAAGGGGCGTATTGGAAATTGGGTTTCCATCATGAGTCAAGGCTAGGGAGGAGCTCCTGACCGATTCGAGACACTCTAGCAATGCCTCAGGAATCGGACGCTGGCGAACCGTTGGATACAGCAGGGCCGGTCCACAAATACTTAAGTGGATTAGTTATGCCTGAACACATGCTCCCCGATCCTATTGGATCTACAAATCAGCCGAGGGTGACCGATAAGAATAAACCGAGGCCTCGCAAAAATTCCATCAACCACATAAGCAAATGTCGGGCCATGTTAAAGCCCAACACCACTTCTAGCTAGAAAGAAACGTGTGCACTCCATGCGTTCCCTTCTCCCGTTTTAGACTCAACCGGTGTGTGAGGCTCGCGAAGTCACGATATACACAAAGCTATGCCTAAATAGACTGTGCTTTGATCATCAACCACAAGGCCTGCTTTTCAACAAAGCCTTGATCATTTGCATCTTAGCATGTCACATTGTCAGACCCTACCATATTATTGATCATCTACCAACATATATATAACCTCTAAGCTCATACGTCTTAGAGAAGGGTGATAAGTAAAGAATAAATTCTTCACCACCAAACAGAAATATATAATCAGTAGCGTTCAACAAATACAGTAGAAATGAATACAATGTCAGACACGCAATCCATTTACAAGTCTGCTCTGGGTCTGAGAGAAACAACGTGTCCGTCGATCTCCAAATGCGTTTGGACGATCATTACTAAATACCTTGCCTTGGAAGGCCAATCCCAATTCAAGATACCAGTCATCATCATCCCAACAATGTGAAAACCTTCGGTCTTAAATCACCGTCTTCATCTTCGACTCTTGATCGTCGTGATGATTATTCAGAATGGGTTAAACCCGGTCTTTCTGAATAACTCGCGTATTTTGTGATTAAAATGTAAATATTGGAAAATCACACATTACGCCACATTCCAACTCCGAGTATTCTTTTAATAAGATATTCATATTAGAAGATTCTCATTAATTTTATCAAAGATAAGCTCTGAAAATAAAAACTTAAATCTTCCTTAAAAGATTTATTAAAACTCCAGTTTTGATTTGATGTCAAAAATCATTATTACAAGACCATTTATTTTAAAGGAATAAATCTTGTCTTAAACAGGTTAAAGAACTAGTGTCCTTTAAAACACAGTTCACAATAAACCCACAAATCAATTTCCAAAATATGGAATTCCACAGAAATCAAATCAATACATAACCGATATAAATTTCTGTATCGGACTAATAATATAAATGGAATAACGGCAAAGCCTCTTAAATTCCATATATAATATCGGTCTTCTTTTACAGAAGCCCATTTCGATTATTACCAATCGAATTTCCACTTAATTCCAATTTAATATATTAAATTGGAAAACTTGATTTTTAGAAAATGCCCTTTTTAAATCTATAAAATAGATTTATAAATTCCAAATGATAATTTCAATGTAAATTGGATTAAAGGACAAATGTCGTTTAAAACACCGTCCACGATAAATCCACTTCACCACCTCAATTTATTTCATATCACAAAATATAATTGCAAATCCTAATAATCTTTTAGAAACATATTTTAAAATAATCATTAAAAATATTCTTTATGTAAAAGATTCTAAATGGGAAGTTTTCTTTATACTACAATTTCTTATCTTTTACAAATATTCTTTGTTTTAACATATACTTGATTAACAATATTTTTTCTTTTATGAAAATATATACTTTATATAAAAAGGATTTCTAATGCAAAAATATTCTCATTTAAAAGAACACCTGAATTGAAATGCGACTCAATCATTTACCATATAATTTGGATTATATGGATTTCAAACACATCATATATATGATAATAACAGTATAATCATCAAATCATCCATCTATATCCAAAGTGTAATTTCCACTGTGTAAGCATTAAAATGAAGCAATAACGCTCATCGCAGCCTGTCGATCTAACGATCAACATACAACTGAATATTGGGATTAGTGTATGTAAATTTTCATCCCAACACCCATGTGGGGTTTTCAACCAATAACAGTTCATAAAAATAAATGATTGGTTAAAGAATTCAACCAATTTAATTCTACTAACATGTTGATGATAATGAACTAACATGTTATAATATTTCTAATACCAAATAAAAATGTATTTTTATTCGTATAATTTCCCTATGCATTTCTAAGTTCAAATAAACTATAATTTATTTATGTGGCATTGCTATGGATGACAAATAAAAGATAATTTTCTATTTTCTTTTATTTATATGTACATATTCTTAACATTTACACATAAATGAAATAGCCTTATTGGCAAATGTTTTCAAGGTATATCCTAGCACATAAAATGTTTAATTTAGATTGCACACAAATTCTAATGTATGCAAAGGATGTTACTTTAACTCACCTACACATCCTAATGTGTGTGTTGACCAATAATATGATTTTTATATTTAGATATAGTTGCTAATGTAAATTTGTAAATAAAAGAAATGATTTTTATATTTGGTTAAATTTCTTCTACATGTTATGCAAATAAAGACAATTATTAAATTTGCATATAAATTATAAAAATGCTATTTGTGCTTAATTATTTTATTTAACAAAAATGTAACTTCTGAAAATAATTTCTTATTTACATATAAAATGTAAGCAAAATTGTGATTTCCAAAACATGTATTTTTATTTACATAAAAACGTGAACAAAAAGGTGGTTTCCAAATATAACCTTTAATTTACAAATATAATGTAAATAAAGTTTTATTTTACTAATATGTTTTTAATATCAACAATAAAATTTAATATTTTATTGTTATTTTATAACCTCTTATGTTAAGGTAACAGTAAAAAGGAAATTTTTACTGTAATTCATAAACCATGTTCTAAATGTAAACAAATAAAAATGGGATTTTACTTGTTAGCCAAATTATGTTGTAATGAAACAAATAAAAATATATTCTATTGTAAATAAACAAATAAAAATAATATTTTATTTGTCGTTCAAATCTTATTGCAAAGTAAACAAATAAAAATAAGGTTTTATTTGTTGTTCATTTTCTGTTGCAAAGTAAACAAATAAACGAAAATAAAGTTTTATTTGTCTTTTAACTTCTATTGTAACATCAACAAGTAAAAATAAATTTCTTTATTTGTTGTTCAAATTTTATTGTAACATCAACAAATAAAAATAAATTTCTTTATTTATCGTTCAAATTTTATTGTTCATTTCAGAATAATAAAAATAATACTTTAATAATTTTAAAATAAACTAGAGCAACTAGACTACGATTTAAATCCGAATAAAATATGATTTAGATCTAATTCTAGATCTAATTCTCTAACCACAAATAAATTCAACCATATATAAAATTCAATGCAGATCTAGCACATCATGAACAACAAAACATAACACAAGCAACAATCAACAATATATACAACACAGAACATTTCAGATTTGATTTAATATCACAATACAATTATTTTTAACGCGAGAAAAATAATTAAAAATAATTTAAATACTAAAAATTAGAGTTCTCACATGGATATGGCTGAAAATTCAACTGTCTCGGTTTCAGCTCTGGTCTGCGCCATTGCGAAGATCTCGGAAAGACGAGTCCAACGCAACATACGGTTCGTCAAACGACCCTCGTATGAAAGAGTTATCGCATTTCAAAGATTGGATAAATTAATTATTAAATAAATAAAATAATATTAAAATAATACCCTTCTTCCTCCTTTTTACACGTTCGGCCGAACCCAATCTTCCTCCTCCAATCCTCACGTCGCACGTACCATAGGCCCCCCACTGCCGATCGGACATCACCACCTCGAACGCCTTCGACCACCGCACCTGCACCCCCCACCATGGACAGCTCGCGGGTCCCTAGGCGCCCGAAAACCACCGCGAACGGGGCCCCTTCCTACTCAAAATTCGCGAAATCCATGCATCAAAACTGATCTTAACCATATAGATTCGAAGCTCTCTGAATTCTCTTCGATTTGATATATAATTTGTTGATTTTCACTGAATGGATTGAGAGAAATTAACGTTTGAAAATCGGAGCTTTCTGGCCATCGAAAGGAATAGGCGGCGGCTGGCCATTAGGGTTGGGGTTTTATTTTTATTTTTATTTTATTAAATTCATTGAAAAACGTGTTATAAAGGCAGATTTCTGGACTGTCTCGGAACTGGGCTTGATTACTGTCGATCTTAACGTTTTGAGGCCTTCTGAACGCAATGGGACAGGTCTCGGGGTCCAATTCCGAAATCTGTAGAATTTTTATTTAAAAATTAATTAATTAAATATTGATCGTACATTTAAATATGCCGGGGCCACATATGACCTCAGAAAATTTCTGAATTTTTAGCTTTCTTATGACGATACGGTTCTAACAAGACTAATTTCGTTGTATTCTGAGACTGTTTGAAAAATGGCTGTTTTTAAGTCGTTTAAATTTACCTGAAATAGTCAAAACACATTTTCGTTTGCCACGCTCACATATTAACTCGAAAAATTCTGAAAATTGAAACCTAGCTATATTTTGACATTCCGGTTCCAACAAAAGTGGTTTCGTCAAAAACGGAGGTCGTTTGAAAAATGACTATTTTCAAGGGCTAGATATTTAATATTAAAAATACATTTTTACACAAATAAATTCCGAAACTCAAAATATATAAGTGTTTATATTTTTAAATGCAGAAACATCATTCCAGACTCAATGGAAGTGGTTTCGAGTCCAAATTCCTTCATATGTGAAAAGTAGCCCTTCGGGCCATATATATTATATATATTGTAACACCCCACTCCCGCTATGATCACTCACTAAGGGAATGCCATAGCATCGGTGGAGTATTTTAGTGAATATAGAACAGAAAAATTACAACAAGACAGATATAAATAGTACTTGAAATTTTAAAACATCATCTCATAACAGCGGAAGTAAAACATGTCTGGTTACATCATAAAACCACAATAAAGGTCAAGTACAATATCCATCAAAATAAAGAAGTACATAATCCCACTCTCATACAATAGCCAAACAAAAGAAAAGATAGCTGGATAACTGGAGCTTTACATCTATCCAAGCTCCTAAAGACTGGAACAGCAATCCGATCAAGCTCCACTACTGCTAGGATCCACCGTAGGACCTGAGGGTTGGGAAAAAGATAAAAACAACAGGGTCAGACATAAGTCTGAGCGAGTCCTATAACTTTAACAATACAATCGTTAAAGTAACCAGAGAAGACATAAACTGATATACGGTAACATATAGGGATGAATGGCTACCCTAAGCAGTCAACTAAACGAAGATAAAGGATAAAGACGCATCTACCCTCCCTAAGGTAAATTACTAAACTGCACCACACCAGTCGTTCCTAACTTAAAGGTTGATCCCACCCAAGGACTTATAAAATTTACTAATTAGTACCTGCGTACCCCTAGGTGACCAAGTAGGCGCCACGGGGCCCTACAATCCACTAGGTGTACACACTACTTCCCATTCGATCGGCTCCCTAACGTAGATACCCGTGCTGGCCCCACCGTGGGATGTATCATTCCCCAATGTGGCAACCTGATGAAACTAAAGGTGCACGGCTTATATCTACTCGATGCAACAACGGCTTACCTACCAGCCCGGGCCCACTCACGCATATGAAGCCCGTTGGACTTGCGTTGCCACCGCTAACCCGTTTGCCTCTTACAGTCAAGCCCAGTATGCGTGTCCCGTCCTCGACATGGGTCGAGCCCACAAAGATACGTATGGGTTACTGGTTGAAATGGGCCTCCACAAGCTACCCACCTAAGCTTGTCCCTTTTTCTAGTATATCCCACTTAACCCTTTAATCATGTTTTAATTACATGTTCTATTTTGGTTAAGTATTCTAATCGTATTTTCTATTGCCACCCAAGGCAACCACTAGATTTTCTCATGCCACCCGAGGCACCCACTTAACCCCTCATGTCCCTCTACATGCTAATGTGGTTAAGTGTTTCTTAATTAATTAATTAAGAACGTAACCTTTGTAAAGACCTCTCACATTAGACTGTCTTTTATGACCGCTGGTTAAGCCGGTTGGGTCCGGGCAGCCTTATGTCATAACAGAGTCTAACCTCGTGTCTTTACATTAATTACGTATTTAGTTTGTGCCTAAGACCTCTCACATTGGGCTAACATTTGTAGCAACTGGTTAAGCCGGTTGGGTCCGGGCAGTTTTACGCTACAACTGAGTCCAACCTCGTGTCTTAGTCAATTAATTACACCTAATTAATCACCCTCATAATTTTATATTAATTATCCCTAATTAATCAAGTTTTCTTAACATGGGTAGACCTAACTTAATAGGTAAATTCCCATGGGGTAGACCTAACTCAATAGGTAAATTCCCAACACATAGTATGGGTACACCTAACCAAATAGGCAAATTCCCATACTATGTTTATTTATTTTGTGTTATGCATAATTATATTAATTTCACACAATCTTATTAACTTATGCATTTAATTACCCCATCGTTCCCACGTAATTTCGTTCATGATATAACACATATAAAAGGTGTCAACTTGCATATGAATGAACATGTTTCAAAGGTGCCATCTTGCATATTAACAAACACATAACTTGCATATGAACTTGCATAACATGTCACATAACTTGCATATAATATGTCACATAACTTACATATTCATTTTGCATAACAAACTTGCATATTAGCTTATAGACTTGCATAATGTGTCATCATGAACTTGCATATTAATAAACATGTAACTTGCATATTTACATACATGTAACTCGCATATTAACAAACATGTAACTTGCATATAAAGAAACATGTAACTTGCATATTTACATACATGTAACTTGCATATTAACAAACATGTAACTTGCATATTAACAAACATGTAACTTGCATATTTACATACATGTAACTTGCATATTAACAAACATGTAACTTGCATATTAACAAACATGTAACTTGCATAGCATATTACCATGAACTTGCATAACATGCATATGATTACATAGCCCACAACTTGCATATTTAGCATCATGCAAACATAACATACATCATATTAAACTTGCATAAGCTTACATACTCAACATGCATAAACATAAGATTAATGCTAAAATCATATCATATGATTCAAAGCTCATTAACCCACATACAAAACCATAAATCTCATCACATCTCATCTAATTAGTTTACCAAAAGATCATCAAAGTGATAGAAACTCACAACTAGCAACTTTGAACACCAAATGAAGAAGATTAAGATGCTAAGAAGGGATTAGAAGTTGATTAGAGAGTGATTAGTATGCAACCCTCTTCATAAAATTAGTGGAGGCCATGAGAGCTAGCATTTTGCCATAGTTTAGTCACTAGGTTTAATTATGAATGAATTAGGGTAGGTTAGGGTCTTATTTATAGATTAGGCAAGTGTTTTAGGCCATAGGATTAACCCTAGATTCAATCCAAGCCATCAAAGCATGTCTTGGGGAAGAAGTCAAGTGTAGGAACCATCTAGGGCCTTTAGATTAAAGATGGACCATGAGAACCATTCAAATGCAAAATCTGCACTTGAGCGAATCGGCCCACGGGTTGACAGCCAAACACCCTGGATTAACCCCTAGTCGACCCAGCGAGCTCGGGTCGACTTCAAAAATCGGCCGGTTCGGTTATTCCCCTCTCCCAATTCGCTGTTTTGAGCATTTTTGCATATTTATTTATTAAATTTTCAATTTGATATATATATATATATATATCAATATATATATATATATATATATATATATATCTACACAACCCATTTCACTTAATTAAGTATACTTTAATTTGGGAATTTTCGTGAAACTTCGCGAGGCCATATCTTGGTCATACGGACTCCGATTTTCGAAAACTCGGACTCTATTTCGCGTATTTTTCCGAGACGAACACAATGGCATAGCCCGTTTCCCTTGATTCCCATTTTAGAATTAAATTCTGCCTCGATTTATGTTATTACAGGTTATTGAAAATACGGGTTGTTACATTCTCCCCTCCTTAAAGGATTTCGTCCCCGAAATCTTCAAGTTAGGAAGAACGTATCCTACCATCCAATCATCCATCTACTCAAAGCATCATCCACGAGCAATCATTGTCCTTACAAGATTCTAAATGCTGGATGGATATATGCAAAAGTGTGTGTATATGTACTTACCTAATGCGAAAATCAGGCGGTTACTGATACAGTAAACCTCCTTAATGCAAACCATGATAGTGCCATGCATCCAATATGTATGCGAAACCCTATTGACACATACAAATTTCTACATGCGTGCACAACCATACACAAAAATGCATCATCCATATGATAACACAGCCATGATACATCCATCAATCTAACTACCACATCCATTTATGCAATATGCAACATGAAGTGACTGAGCCGATCTAGTGCCTAATGTGTGTGTATATGCATCCACGAGCAACCACTAGCAAACAATTGCATCCATATGCATCCATCAACCATAACATGTTTCAAACACATGTTTCAACCATAGGTTTTACCCTATCTAAAGGTCATAGGTATTAGCGAGAGGATATACTAAAGATAAGATAAGTACTAGACAAGCAATAAAGGAGAAGTTAAAAGACATACTCTCAAAAAGAAATGGATACAAAGAACGCATCTTTGCTTCCGTCTCCCAAGTAGCATTGCTTTCGTCATCTCCCCATTGCACTTTAACTAGCTGAACTTCTCTGTTCCTCAACTTCCTAGTTTCTGACCCAAGGATGCGAGTAGGAGCTCGTCGAATCGTCGCATCACGCTCTACCTCTACATCTCTAAGCAAGCTCGGCTCTACCACCTCCGCGGTCTCATGTAAGCACTTCCTCAAATGTGATACATGGAATACATCATGAACACCACTAAGTCTGTCGGGCAACTCCACCCTATATGCCATCCGTCCAATCCTTTCCTTAATAGGAAACGGCCCAACAAATCTCGGTGCTAACTTCCCTACGGACCCAAAGCGAACAACATTTCTCAATGGAGATACTTTGACAAACACCATGTCCCCAACCTCAAACTAAAGATCCGTCCTTCTCCGATCCGCATAAGATTTCTGTCTATCTTGCGCTGCTTTCATCCTTTTTCGAATTAAATCAATCTTCTCTGAAGTCTCTCTAACCATATCCGGCCCAAGCAAGATCTTATCCGTAGATTCCCACCAACATGTAGGAGATCGACAAGGCCTTCCATAAAGAGCTTCGAAAGGAGCCATACCAATACTGGACTGAAAGCTGTTATTATATGCGAACTCCACCAAAGGAAGATGTTCTTCCCATGTACCTCCAAAATCCAAGATACAAAGCCTCAAAAGATCTTCTAAGATACGGTTCACCCTCTCGGTCTGACCGTCCGTCTGAGGATGATATGCGGTGCTCAAACACAACTGAGTCCCTACCGCCTCTTGCAAACTTCTCCAAAACTCACTAGTGAAAATAGGATCTCGATCACTCACAATGCTGGATGGTACGCCATGCAATCTAACAATCTCTCTAACATAGACTGAAGCAAGCCATGGAGCGGTCCTCTTACTCTTTACGGGTATAAAATGGGCACTCTTGGTAAGTCTGTCTACCACAACCCAAATTCCCGTATTGCCCTTCCTCGATCTCGGTAACCCGTCGATGAAATCCATCGAGACACTATCCCACTTCCACTGTGGAACTTCCAATGGGTGTAGCAACCCACCGGGTTTCCTTTGCTCCACTTTAACTTGTTGGCACACTAAGCATCTAGCCACATACTCGGCCACATCTTTCTTCAGACCGGCCCAGAAGAAAACTCTCTTCATGTCTTGGTACATTTTGTCTCCACCGGGATGAATAGTCATTCTTGAACGATGTGCATCATCCAAAATAGCCTTCTTCAAACCCTCATCTTGCGGTACACAAAGTCTACCGTCTCTATGCAACCATCCCTTATCATCTATGGTGTATCTACCCAAATGGCTGGACGACTCCCCTCTTATAAGCTTCTCTACCAACACAACCAACTGTGGGTCGTCTCGCTGAGCCTCGCCAATCCGTCTTAAAAGAGTAGGTCTAACCTCCAAGGATGCCAACAAACCAGGTACAAAATCAACAGAAGGTCTGAAGTCAAACAAAGAAAGAAACTCCAAGCTTCGTCGTTCCACGAACAATGGACTCAAAGATAGCCTTTTTCTACTTAAGGCGTCTGCCACCACGTTACCCTTACCAGGGGTATACGCTATCTCGAAATCATAGGATGCTAAGAACTCCATCCACCTTTGCTGTCTTAAGTTTAAATCCTTCTGAGAGAATAAGTACTTCAATGATTTATGGTCGGTGAACAACTCGAATCTCTCACCAAGAAGATAATGGCGCCAAGACTTAAGTGCGAAAACAATCGCGGCCAACTCTAGATCATGGGTAGGGTAATTCTTCTCATGCACTCTCAATTGTCTCCCTCCATAGGCTATTACCCTTCCCTCCTGCATCAAGACTGCGCCTAATCCTGTTCCACAAGCATCGGTATAAACAACAAACGGCTTACTCCCATCCGGGAGCACTAAAACTGGAGCGGTGGTCAAAGCTCTCTTTAACCGTCGGAAAGCATCATCACAATCTACATCCCACGAGAAAACCAGATTCTTTTTCGTCAAGCGGGTTAATGGGGCTGATATCTTCGCGAAGTCTTTGATGAACTTCCTATAATATCCTGCCAACCCCAAGAAACTTCTTACCTCGGTAGCATTTCTAGGAACTTTCCAATCCTGGATAGATACTATCTTTGCGGGATCCACAGCTATCCCTTCCTTAGAGACCACATGCCCTAAGAATCGCACTTCTCTTCTCCAAAAATGGCATTTAGAGAATTTAGCTTTAAGACTATGCGCTCGAAGAGTCTCCAACACTTCCTTGAGATGTAAGGCATGCTCTTCTTCATTCTTGGAAAAGACCAAGATGTCATCCACAAAAACTACTACAAACTTATTCAGATACTCTCTGAACACTCTACTCATGAGATCAACAAAGTATGCGGGGGCGTTTGTCAACCCAAATGGCATCACTAGCCACTCATAAAAACCATCCGGAGTCCGGAAAGCAGTCTTCTCTATACTGTCCTCCGCCACTCTTAACTGATGAAACCCTGTAGCTAAGTCCATCTGCGAAAATACTGACGCGCCAACCAACTGATCAAAGAGATCATCTATCCTCGGTAATGGGTGTCTATTCTTCTTCGTGAGCTTATTAAGTTCTCTATAATCCACACAAAGTCTGAGGGACCCATCCGCCTTCGTGGCAAACACTACTGGAGCTCCCCACTCCGATATACTTCGCCTTATGAACCCCTTCTCAAGCAACTCCCCTACTTGCTTATGAAGTTCTCTTCTCTCACGAGGAGCCATGTGGCGTACTGGCAAAGACACTGGTTTGGCATTATCCACCAAATAAATTCGGAAATCTATCTCCCGCTTCGGAGGCAAACCCTTTACTTCTTCAAACACATCCGGATATTCCCGGACTACTCTGACAGAACACAAACTTTCGACCGAAGCATCGAGCGATTCAAGATAACTTAGCAAAACAGATTCCATGGGATTGCAAGAGATCTCGAGAGTGTTACCCAAGCGGGTCATGAGCCTGACAACTCTCCTTTCGCAATCAAGAACGGCACCATTACTGGATAACCAGTCCATGCCCAAGATCAACCCATAGCCCGTGAAGCCCAATACAAAAGCATCACATCTAAACTCAACGCTAAGTATAGAAATCTTCAAACCCAAACATATCATAGACAGATATATGGAGCCCCCAATTGGGTTTGAGACAACCAAGGGATCATCAACTAGACTGGTGTCTAAGTGCAGTGACTCAACTAACGATGATGAGATAAAAGAATGCGATGCGCCAGAGTCAAACAAAGTACGAACTGGATGATCAAACAGAAAAACCAGACTTTCAACGGAAATAGTTCTACCTCTCTGCTGAATCGGTGGAACTGAGAGAACCTGAACTTGCCCCCCGGACTGAGGTGGTGCTATAAGAGCTTGCACCTGGCCTCCTGAGGTAGACCCCGTCTTCTGCCCCTTCTTTGGGCAGTTTTTCACAAGATGCCCTGCTTCACCACAATGAAAGCAACCGGTCTTCTTCTTTTTGCGACAATCCTTACTGAGGTGTCCTGGTGTTCCACAATTGAAGCACTTCTTCTTCGTCTTCTTTTTGTCACCATTGCCTTTTCCGCCCTTGCCTTGTTGTTGCTGTTGCGGTTTCTTCTGATCCCCCTTTTTCTCTGGTGCCTTAGAATTCTTATCATCCTCATGCATAAGTGCCATGTAGACAAGCTTCTCAAAAGTGGCCCCCATAGGAATGTGAGTCATAGCTATTCCTTGCAATGGTTCGTTCAAGCCTCTAACGAACCTCAAAGCCTTCTTCTCCGGTGTATTCACCAACTCTATGCCAAACCTTGCTAATTGATTGAATTTGTTGACATATTCTTTCACCGTGAGATTCCCTTGCTTCAAATTCAAGAACTTCTCCATAAACAGATTCTCTTCCGCCCTTGAGAGAAACTTAGCCCCAAACCTTTGCTTAAAATCTGCCCAAGAGTCAACAGGGCGTTCTCCATTAGTGACCTCCCACCAGAATGAGGCCTCTCCCTTCATTAACCAAGCCGCCAACTTGACTTTCTTTCCCTCTTCCACTTCAAAGATATCTAGCAACTCTTCCACTTCCTTAAGCCAATCTCTAGCCTCTACGAAAGTCTCTGAACCAAGAAAAGGTTTTCCTCCTATAGCCTTGAACTCCTTGCAAACCTTAGCAAAATTATCCACTCTAGGCTGAGGAGGAGGAGCGGTTGTCTCTGGTGTAGTAGCATTGGCCGGACCCGCAGCCGCGGCCCTAGCCTCTTGCAACCTCCTATACCATAGTGGTATAACTAAACCCTCCGGGATGTTAAGATCTTCAGCCATGCTGAAACGAAAGAGGAAAGATTCAAAAAGGAGATTCCGAAAGATAAAGATATGGCTATTGGGGATTATGCTTTTCTTTTTCAAAAACTTTTTCTCTTAGAAGACATGCTTTTTAAAAATACTTTCTTCGAAAATACTCTTAGAAAGTAGTTTTTCTCAAAAAATTTATCTGTTCTGGTAACCTTAAGCTCTGATACCACGTGTAACACCCCACTCCCGCTATGATCACTCACTAAGGGAATGCCATAGCATCGGTGGAGTATTTTAGTGAATATAGAACAGAAAAATTACAACAAGACAGATATAAATAGTACTTGAAATTTTAAAACATCATCTCATAACAGCGGAAGTAAAACATGTCTGGTTACATCATAAAACCACAATAAAGGTCAAGTACAATATCCATCAAAATAAAGAAGTACATAATCCCACTCTCATACAATAGCCAAACAAAAGAAAAGATAACTGGATAACTGGAGCTTTACATCTATCCAAGCTCCTAAAGACTGGAACAGCAATCCGATCAAGCTCCACTACTGCTAGGATCCACCGTAGGACCTGAGGGTTGGGAAAAAGATAAAAACAACAGGGTCAGACATAAGTCTGAGCGAGTCCTATAACTTTAACAATACAATCGTTAAAGTAACCAGAGAAGACATAAACTGATATACGGTAACATATAGGGATGAATGGCTACCCTAAGCAGTCAACTAAACGAAGATAAAGGATAAAGACGCATCTACCCTCCCTAAGGTAAATTACTAAACTGCACCACACCAGTCGTTCCTAACTTAAATGTTGATCCCACCCAAGGACTTATAAAATTTACTAATTAGTACCTGCGTACCCCTAGGTGACCAAGTAGGCGCCACGGGGCCCTACAATCCACTAGGTGTACACACTACTTCCCATTCGATCGGCTCCCTAACGTAGATACCCGTGCTGGCCCCACCGTGGGATGTATCATTCCCCAATGTGGCAACCTGATGAAACTAAAGGTGCACGGCTTATATCTACTCGATGCAACAACGGCTTACCTACCAGCCCGGGCCCACTCACGCATATGAAGCCCGTTGGACTTGCGTTGCCACCGCTAACCCGTTTGCCTCTTACAGTCAAGCCCAGTATGCGTGTCCCGTCCTCGACATGGGTCGAGCCCACAAAGATACGTATGGGTTACTGGTTGAAATGGGCCTCCACAAGCTACCCACCTAAGCTTGTCCCTTTTTCTAGTATATCCCACTTAACCCTTTAATCATGTTTTAATTACATGTTCTATTTTGGTTAAGTATTCTAATCGTATTTTCTATTGCCACCCAAGGCAACCACTAGATTTTCTCATGCCACCCGAGGCACCCACTTAACCCCTCATGTCCCTCTACATGCTAATGTGGTTAAGTGTTTCTTAATTAATTAATTAAGAACGTAACCTTTGTAAAGACCTCTCACATTAGACTGTCTTTTATGACCGCTGGTTAAGCCGGTTGGGTCCGGGCAGCCTTATGTCATAACAGAGTCTAACCTCGTGTCTTTACATTAATTACGTATTTAGTTTGTGCCTAAGACCTCTCACATTGGGCTAACATTTGTAGCAACTGGTTAAGCCGGTTGGGTCCGGGCAGTTTTACGCTACAACTGAGTCCAACCTCGTGTCTTAGTCAATTAATTACACCTAATTAATCACCCTCATAATTTTATATTAATTATCCCTAATTAATCAAGTTTTCTTAACATGGGTAGACCTAACTTAATAGGTAAATTCCCATGGGGTAGACCTAACTCAATAGGTAAATTCCCAACACATAGTATGGGTACACCTAACCAAATAGGCAAATTCCCATACTATGTTTATTTATTTTGTGTTATGCATAATTATATTAATTTCACACAATCTTATTAACTTATGCATTTAATTACCCCATCGTTCCCACGTAATTTCGTTCATGATATAACACATATAAAAGGTGTCAACTTGCATATGAATGAACATGTTTCAAAGGTGCCATCTTGCATATTAACAAACACATAACTTGCATATGAACTTGCATAACATGTCACATAACTTGCATATAATATGTCACATAACTTACATATTCATTTTGCATAACAAACTTGCATATTAGCTTATAGACTTGCATAATGTGTCATCATGAACTTGCATATTAATAAACATGTAACTTGCATATTTACATACATGTAACTCGCATATTAACAAACATGTAACTTGCATATAAAGAAACATGTAACTTGCATATTTACATACATGTAACTTGCATATTAACAAACATGTAACTTGCATATTAACAAACATGTAACTTGCATATTTACATACATGTAACTTGCATATTAACAAACATGTAACTTGCATATTAACAAACATGTAACTTGCATAGCATATTACCATGAACTTGCATAACATGCATATGATTACATAGCCCACAACTTGCATATTTAGCATCATGCAAACATAACATACATCATATTAAACTTGCATAAGCTTACATACTCAACATGCATAAACATAAGATTAATGCTAACATCATATCATATGATTCAAAGCTCATTAACCCACATACAAAACCATAAATCTCATCACATCTCATCTAATTAGTTTACCAAAAGATCATCAAAGTGATAGAAACTCACAACTAGCAACTTTGAACACCAAATGAAGAAGATTAAGATGCTAAGAAGGGATTAGAAGTTGATTAGAGAGTGATTAGTATGCAACCCTCTTCATAAAATTAGTGGAGGCCATGAGAGCTAGCATTTTGCCATAGTTTAGTCACTAGGTTTAATTATGAATGAATTAGGGTAGGTTAGGGTCTTATTTATAGATTAGGCAAGTGTTTTAGGCCATAGGATTAACCCTAGATTCAATCCAAGCCATCAAAGCATGTCTTGGGGAAGAAGTCAAGTGTAGGAACCATCTAGGGCCTTTAGATTAAAGATGGACCATGAGAACCATTCAAATGCAAAATCTGCACTTGAGCGAATCGGCCCACGGGTTGACAGCCAAACACCCTGGATTAACCCCTAGTCGACCCAGCGGGCTTGGGTCGACTTCAAAAATCGGCCGGTTCGGTTATTCCCCTCTCCCAATTCGCTGTTTTGAGCATTTTTGCATATTTATTTATTAAATTTTCAATTTGATATATATATATATATATATTAATATATATATATATATATATATCTACACAACCCATTTCACTTAATTAAGTATACTTTAATTTGGGAATTTTCGTGAAACTTCGCGAGGCCATATCTTGGTCATACGGACTCCGATTTTCGAAAACTCGGACTCTATTTCGCGTATTTTTCCGAGACGAACACAATGGCATAGCCCGTTTCCCTTGATTCCCATTTTAGAATTAAATTCTGCCTCGATTTATGTTATTACAGGTTATTGAAAATACGGGTTGTTACATATATAAATTCTATAGCGATCTTTCTAAATATTGAATTGGCCATAACTTTTGATTTTCGCTATGAAATTTCAATTTTTCAGATTCGTTAGAAAGTTATGGCTAAACAGATTTAAATATTTCTCGTTTCACTCAATTCTGATTTATTTTGAATCCTGTACATTCGGCTAAAGTTCAAAATTAAAATTTTAAACTACCGCGCTATTTCTAACTCCATTTATATTTAAAATTAAATTTATCCATTTTTACTTCGTTTAAAATAAATTCTAGCCATTATTATTTATATAAATTTTATTATATCCTCAAAATTCATTAAAACTTTCTAAAATAAAATTTTAAATTGGTTCAGAATTTGCGGGTTGTTACAGAACATCAACTGAAATTCTGACTTGCTAAACCAGATGCTTCGTTGTTGTCTATGAGGAGAGGTCTAGTTCATCCTGTTTGCATCAATGCTATCATATTAATGCTTGGTTAAACCCCTATAATATTTAGAATAAGAAGCTTAAGTACATTCATGAAGAGTTTTAGTTGTACAATTGTTGTCATCTATGCATTTTATACATGAAGTTTATTAAGGCAAAGAAGGTACATACTAAACTATGGTACAGTTGAAAAATGAAAAGAAAAAATAGGCATATGCAATCCTTTTTCGCTGCTAGGAAGTTTATAGGTTAAACAATAGTGTTATGAGAATCCAAGTACTTATATTGAAAAACAGTGCTGCTTTTACTAAATTTGGATTGTTAAGTACTTTGTTTTTATTTGTTTTCGTGAAAGGAGAAAATAATAATAACATGCCATTTGGCTGTATGTAAAAAAAAATCATGTTTCTAAAATAACGTATAAGGGCAACTGGTCTGATCCATAAATTACTTATATGATGTGGGAAAATTAAAAAGTTTCATAAAACGTTTATTTTATAGCAATCTTTGAGTCACATCAATATTTTAAATTACAAGCCTATGGCTATATGAATTAAAGTAGTTTTAAAGAAAGCTTAGCCAAAATAAAGCGACTGTAGTTTTATAAGTGTTGGAGTTGTCCCACATCGGGAATTTGTCTACCTAATCTTCCTTAATATATGAGGAGTTCCTCCTTCACATTGCCAATTGGTTTTGTAATAATATGGGGGCTCCATCATTCAATCCTTCTCTTAAACTATTCTTCATGGTATCAAAGCGCTAATCCAAAACTCTTCTTCATAATCTGCCCCACGTCATCCCATTCATCCACGCGCTAGGGCATATGTATGCGTAGCCGTGCGGGGGCGTGTTGGAATTGTCCCACATCGGGAATTTGTCTACCTAATCTTCCTTAATATATGAGGAGCTCCCCCTTCATATTGCCAATTGGTTTTGTGATAATATGGGGGCTCCATCATTCAATCCCTCTCTTAAACTCTTCTTCAATAAGTGCCTTGAATGTGTTAACCTGTATTATAAAGTGATTGTAGTTGATAAATTTTCCTGACAAAATACACAAGTTATTCATGCTTACCCGCTTATATTTTTGAATAACCTGGTCAGCTATTGAACTTCTTGAATCAATATCTGATTGTAACTAAATGTAATGACCCGCATTGGCAGAGGTATTATAATTAATTTATTTAATTATATAAATAGTGATATAGTGAATTTAATGGTCATTTAATTAAATAATGGTGAATATTTAATTTAAAAACAATAAATTAAATAATATATTTAATTCTGAAATAATCAGAATTGGCTGAAATGGTGATATGGTGTGAACCGGATCATCTGTGATATTTAATTCGGCTTGGAATTTAATTTGAATAACGAATATATTATATAAACGACAGTTTGAACGTATAATTATATATATAATTAAAATCGAGCTTGAAATGACGCTGCAGTTCATAAATTAGCGATTCGAACTTCAACTGAATGTTCAGGATTCGTTTTAAGCCGGATTTCTGTGAAACAAGAAACGTGCGGAGCTGGTGGAGTATATCTTTCTAGTGGAAGAGAAAAATAGAGATTTCATCGTGTAGATTTTGATTTATGTCCAAATCAAATTTTAGAAAAGTCGCTGTGGAATTCCTTTATAATTTATAAAGGAATTATTTATATTTTAAAAAGGAATTTCAATATAATCGAATATCGGGTTGACCCATATTTGAAATATCAAGTTAGAAATTCGTATAGAATATTCTAAAGCTGTATGGTATTCCACTGTGAATATATACGATAATATAAATTTATTTATATTTAATTTAATTATATTTAAATATATTTATATATTTAAATGGGTCATTAAGAGCTTTAAAAATAGCCAGTTTTGCAAACGAACTCAGAATTCGAAGAAACCAATTTTGTTGGATCCGCAATTTCAAATTATTGTTAGATGTCCAGTTTCATGATTTTTAGAGTCAGTATGTGGCCGTACCGATTTTTAATGTGAGAAACAGTCGATATTTTGATGGTTAAAAATACGCTGTGTGAGCAAACGGAGTCGGAATTCGACGAAACCAGTTTCGTTAGGACCGTTATGTCGAACTCTAGCTACATGTCTAGTTTCGTGATTTTTGGGTATCACAGGTGATCATAGGAATTTTTAAATGATAAGCGGACTTAACGGTTGGATATAAACTAATATAATATTCGAATAAATAAATATTATAAAAATCCTATATAATGCCCTAACTTCCCTAAAACCTAATTCAACCTTTTTTTCTCAGGTCAAACACAAGAAATCCACCGCAAGTATTTTTTTTCATTTCTAGGAAAGTACTTCGAGCAAAAGAAAAATCAAAACAATCAAAATAAAATCCGATAAAATCTCAAACAAGTTTCTTTGTAATCCACATCAACTTCTCTTCGTTTCTGTGTGAGTTTTACTTGGTGCGATGTTCATTTCAGGACACGCGAAATGTAGCAGTAAACTTAGGGTTGGTGATTTCCTGAGAATGGTGCATTGATGTGAAGTTTGGTTATCATATTTGGGTATCTCGTGTAAAACCGCACTTGTAGTTGAATTTTTGGGTGATTTCGAATCAAAGGATGTCGATCGAAAATTCCCTTTTTGCGTCTTTTACTGTGTCGATGGATTTTGCAGTTCGAGTTCGAGTTCGTTACTTTGGGGATGGGGCTGGTGAGATCGGAGAGTGGAGTTCAACTGTGGTGACGGTGTTGGAATTTATCAAGAGAAGAAGGAGAACGGTAGGAAAGAACTTCGGCTGTGGAGCTGAGTGTTTGGAGCAGCGAGTATGAAGCTCGTGGAGGAAGGAGAAGCACGGTTTAAATGGGAACATGGGCCGACGTATTGAAATGGGTAAGGCCCAAATTAGGAATTGGAATTTTAGTCTTAATTTAATTTAAAAAGAGTATATAACTTGTAATATTTATAACTTGCTCATATAGTATCGGAAATCAGCGAAACAAGATCCGTTGGGATTGTATGGACGGGAGCAACACGATGGAACCAACTGGGAGTGAATCCGAGCTCGTTACAATTTATCATATAATAAATTGTCCGTCTGAATCAAATCGAGCGATGGTTATCGTTATTAACGATGATCGTCCAATGTGAGTAAATCTCACAAACTCTGAACAGTTTATAATTTCATGTTGTATTTTTAGAACTGTTAAATATTGAATGATTGATTGTGTATTGACTGTTTGATTGAACTGCTAGACAGTTAGTTGAATTTCTATATTGATTCCGTTTAACAGAATATATCATATGGAACTGAAAGTGATGTTATCTATATTGTTTAACATCTGTGATGCAGGGAAACAGGTTGGAGGAACCCAACAGGGTTCCTCAACATTTATTTTACTGTTTTTCGTATATTGTGATATATGATCTGTTGTCGATTATATGTGTTTTGCACGATACTGATCATCGTGATTTGATATGTTGAATGCCATAACATACCGAAACGTTGATAAGGGAATATTTTTAAAGTGATATTTGAAATAAAATATCTATAAATGGAATATTTATAAATTGGAATATCTATAAATAGGAGATATTTAGAAAAAGGGAAAACGTTATAAAAAGGAAACTGTTATAAGAAGGAAATCATTTTTAAAGTGGAGAACCATTACTAAAAGTAAATCTTTAAAATGAATAAATGTTGTTAAAAAGGAAATCTTTATAAAGCGAATAAAGGAGTTAAATCGAATATGGTATTCGAAAGTAGTAAATCGAATTAGTTATTCGAAAGGAGTTAAATCGAATATGGTATTCGAAAGTAGTAAATCGAATTAGTTATTCGAAAGGAGCTAAATCGAATATGGTATTCAAAATTAGTAAATCGAATTAGTTATTCGAAAGGGGTTAGTCGAGTCGAGTCAGTTGAATAGAGTAATCGAATATTTGTTATTCGAATAAGAGTTAACCAGTTAGAGTTAAATCAATTATAGTTAACCAGATGGAGTGAATCAATTAGAGATAACCAGTTAGAGTTAAACCAGTTGGAGTTAATCGATTAGAGTTAAAGCAAATAGAGTTAATCGAATATAGTTTATTCAAATAAAGTAAAGGAGTTAATCGAATAAATAGTTTATTCGAATAGAGTAAAGGAGTTAATCGAATATATAGTTTATTCGAATAGAATAAAGGAGTTAATCGAATATATAGTTTATTCAAATAGAATTAAAAGAGTTATCGAATATAGTTTATTCGATAGGAGTTAAGTGAATAGAGTTAGAGTTAAATCAAAAGAGTTAAGTGAATAGAATAAATTGAAATAGAGTTATCGAATATACCTTATCGAAGGAAAGAATTATCGAATAGAAAAGATTTGAAAGAGAGTTACGTAAGGAAGTTTGTTAAAGAATTAGAAGGGTGAACTTTGTCTATTTCAAGGTTAGAAACGTTGTTCAGTTAAGGTCTGAGAGGTAGTATTACCCCAACTTGATCGACTTAATTTTTAACTAAGGAATGGTTAAGGTTCGATAGTAAGGGATGGTTAAGTGAATTTAGTAATTAAAGGAAATGGTTTGAGTTGGCATCGCGATGGTTTGTTTAAACATCTGTCTAAGTCTAATGAAGAAGCTTTGGAAATGTTTTCCAAATAAGAAACCAGAAATGTTTTCTAATAAAGAAAACAAGAAATGGAAATGTTTTCCATTGTTAATAACGTATATTTTCCAAATTTAGAAAATAAGAAATATTGAATATAGGGAAACAGGAGATAAGTAAATTAATGAAATAAAGAGATAAATGTTGAATGATGTTTGATCGATATAAATTTCCATTTGGAAATGATATCGTTGTTTGCACACCTGTTTTTCTTCGATAGTTAAATCACAGACTATCGAAGTTTTGACCATTTTAACGTTGTTAATATGGAGAGACCGGTTGGATTATTATCCAAAGAACCACTCTGTATTGGCATAAGCGTTGCGAATCATATATGCAAAAGGAAATTGAAGGCGGAGTTATGCAACGGCTATCCTGTTTACAGAATAGTGCCTTCGGTTCATCCTGTTCCTGGATGACTTGTATGGACGGATGTCTGACAGAGTATTTCCAGACGATCACGTATATTGATTTCTCCAACCGTACCCAGAGTGGAAGCAGAGAAGGAAACTTCTTTAGCTAACACATAATGTATTGTTGAGGACATCAATCGGTGATTGGATGGATTTGATGATGTGGCATTCAAAGTGAATCTGGTGGGACGATAAAGCGTAGCTTCTAGCCTCATCATCCGGTAAATGACAGAAATCGGGCAGGCAGCATGGCTATGTAGGTCGCACTTATTAGGGTGTATAATCACCAGATCTAACGTTTCATTTATTTCTAAAAATCTATTGTCGATACTGTCCCATTCGGGAAACGGTTGCTGATCCCAACCATTGGTGATATACATTCGATACACTCAGGCAAAATGAGTGGTCGGTCATGTGTGGCCGGGTTGCAAGATGTTCTTGTTGAACCCAGTGTATTCCTTTCTAGAGATACACTAGCGAAAGGTGGTTCCATACCTTGTCATAGTTGGAAATCCATTACCCAATACGTGCTTGCGGTTTTGATTGTATACTATATATGTAGAACATGAGACGAAAGCGTTTCTGCTAGATGATTAATATATTGTGGTTGATAGGCATTATTATAATATCAAAAGGTTTTTGATATAAAGATAATTTAGATTCTCATAAGGGAAAAACCCGTTCCGTTATACGGCGTGGTCTTATGAGATATCATTTACTTGTTCAAACTGTTTTAAACTGTTTTACTCATACTAGTCCCATTACTGACCTGGAGTTTATTTGTTTGTTTCCCTAAACTCTTGGGTGCCTAAATTTGTACGGGCAGTCAAGTAGTCGGGATTTTACAGATATAGTTGAAGAGCTGGAGCAGGAGGTTTCGGGATCATATAGCTATAGTTATTTCCACTGTGTTGTAAGTGTTGTACTTTGATAATGATGTATATTCAAGTACAGATGTATATTTCAAGTTATGTTATATATATTATATGTTATTCGTTCCGGTGTGAGGTTCGTGTTACTCTGATGTTGTGTTCTTCTTCTTCTTCTATTCTAAGTTTCTATCTTATCCTTCCTCACCCTCTAATTTCTTTCATTAATGATCGGTATTTTTTGATGTTTGGTTAGTCGTCATCGTGTTTATGCCGATAACCAAAGTCGTCAAAATCCCGGGTCATTACAGTTGGTATCAGAGCTTAAGTTAAGTTAATTACCTTGGCTCTGTGGCGTGACTCGGTAGAGATAGAGTTAGTAATACCCTAGATTGAGTTGAGTGTATATATACGAGTGAACGTATTTGTTATTGATATAAAAATTTGTTTTATATTGTGGAGATTTATTGGTTGAGTCATTTATGAGTTCTGGTCGGTCAGTTTGATCCACTGTATCGGTTGGGATTTTGTAAACACTCGAATACGATGGGTCGACACGACATGTTTTGAAAAGAGGGTAAATTAAAATAAGTTTACCCAAGGTATATCTTGATATAGAGAAGATATATATATATAAATTATAATATAGTGGACATATTAGTTGTTATTATAATCGAGAAAGATTATAAATTACATGGTTATGTAAATAACCAATCAGAATTCATACAAGTGAAATTCGTGAAATCAGATGAGTTAAATCTGAAATTTAAACCAGAAATTGAATTAAAATAATGGAAAATTGGATAAGTGCTTGTAAATGGATTTGGATTAAAAATAAGGAAAATTTAAGATCCTGGGAGATTTTAAATTGTTTTACAAGCAGTGTGAATTATATTCTGAAATGAATTTCAAAGTGAAAATGTTTAGAAATGGTTCTATAGTATTGAACTCACTTCGATCGCTGGAAAATAGATTCTGATGATGACAGCTGCATCATCAATATTCATTTTCGAGTTGTAAGTGACGAATTACTACCAGAGATACTGTCTTGAAATTGTTTTGGGAAAGACAAGTTGTGTTGAATTTCAAAATGGGATTTATAATAAAGAATGAATAAAGAAAGTTTGAAATAGAAATTGAATATTGGAATTCAAAAGGAATTCAAATATAGAATTTGAATATATGGAATTTGAATATAGAATTCAAAAGGAATTCAAATATAGAATTTGAATATATGGAATTTGAATATAGAAATTCAAATGGGATTTATAATATAGAATTTGAATAGAATTTGATATATAGATTTGAATAACAGAAATGATATAAAAATTGAATAGAAATTGAATAGAATTAACTAAGTCGAAGAGGAATTAGTTAATCGAGTTTTGAATTTGAAGCTGAACTTTGAAAGGTGAATTGGATTTGTAAATGGATATTCGAGATCGAATATAGAACTTAAATTTGAATTTTGCATTCAAATTAGTTAATAAGCAAGTTAAAATATATTTGAACACGTCATATTCAAATATAAAAGCGAAATAGACTAAAGAGTTAATTAACAAATTAATTAACAAATTGAGTTATAACGATCAAGTATAGTTAAAATAGATTGGGCATGTATAAATATACATGAGATAAGTATGGATAAGGTATGAAGGTATATAAATAGAATGCTCGACGAAAAAAGGTATGTATTTAATTCATATATGAGATTTTATGCACCGTATCGGCTGACCGCTTGGCTTTTTCTTTTTCTTTTGGATTGGTGAGGGCCATGGGAGGCTATTTGAAATATCCCGATGCACCTAGTACAAAGGAGGTTATGGCGAATTTTTCCAGGAATTTAAGGAGTTAGAATATTTTTAAGATAATTTGATAGTTAGAAATCAACGTATCGATATATATAGAAATCGATAAGGAAGCGAACTTAGAATTAGAATAGTATAATCAAAAAGGAAGACTAAGAATAAAATCTAGTAAGAATAGAAAGAGGAAGCGTATACGTGTTTAAAAGTGAATAAGTAGTTGTATGGTATTGATTATTCGAGTAAGTAGTCATATCTGTTTTGACATTATAAATGTTATTCAGTCAAGGTCTGAGAGGTAGTTATACCCCAACTTGATTGATTTCAATATTAACAAATAAATAGTAAGATTTCAGGCTCGAAGATCAATGTTGAATAAGAGTTGGTTGAATATAGTATTTGGGTGGTTGTAACGATGTTTTACACAACATCTGTTTTAACCCAAATAAGTGTAAGCTTGGAAATATAATAAAGAATATTTCCTAAGTATAGGAATAAGTGAGATCGGAAAAGAGATAAGTAATTGGAATATTTTCCAATTATAAATAACATATATTTTCTAAAGTTTAGAAAATAAAGGAAGGCGATATTCGGAAATGTTTTCCAAATAACATAAAAGGACAATATGGTTATTGAAAATATTTGGTTAACAAATATTGATAAAGAAATAGAGAAGTGATTTGACTAATGGAATATTTATTAAGGGCTCGGTGACATGTTCAAAAGGAAATTTTGATTTTTTTGAAAAGAGTAAACTGTTTAAAAACTCCCAGGGAAAGATTGTTTGAATTAAAAACAAATTTAACAGAAATTTGTGAAAGCAAAATTGAATTAAAATAAAGACAGTTAAGTGGTAACTGAGATTGAATTAGAATGATATCAAGACAAATTGGATTGTTAGATTCAATTTGAAGTGTAATGTGATAATCAAGTTAATAGTTGGGAATCGAGAAGAAACTCGGGTTGAAATGATATTTGGCACGGATATAAGCGACTGGTTGTGGATAAAAGCAGAATGGAATTTGATTGGGATGACATTGGTATATGCTGAATTAACAGCAGATGTAAAGGATATATTGATATGCCCGACAAAAAGGTACCAGTTTATATTACATTTGGGTTTGAGATGTTGATAAGCCGAATTGGCAAGCCGCTTGGCTGTTTGACTTTCTTTTGGGTTGGAGATGGCCCAGAGAGGCAAGTTGGAGTTTGAGCTATTAACCAATACAAAGGAGGTGCTGGCGAAATTTTTCGAAAAATTAAGGTGTTAGAAAATTTTCAGGATTTTTGAAAGTTTTCGTTGATAAGAATTAAATTAATTTTTAATTGAAATTAAATTGGTTCAGTTGAAACTGAAGTTAAGAAGTGAACAATTATGTTCTAACCAGTCGATAGGGTCGTTCTCTACCTTAGCAATTTCGAGGACGAAATTATTTTAAGTGGGGAAGAATGTAATGACCCGCATTGGCAGAGGTATTATAATTAATTTATTTAATTATATAAATAGTGATATAGTGAATTTAATGGTCATTTAATTAAATAATGGTGAATATTTAATTTAAAAATAATAAATTAAATAATATATTTAATTCTGAAATAATCAGAATTGGCTGAAATGGTGATATAGTATGAACCGGATCATCTGTGATATTTAAAATTCGGCTTGGAATTTAATTTGAATAACGAATATATTATATAAACGACAGTTTGAACGTATAATTATATATATAATTAAAATCGAGCTCGAACTGACGCTACAGTTCGTAAATTAGCGATCTGAACTTCAACTGAATGTACAGGATTCGTTTTAAGCCGGATTTCTGTGAAACAAGAAACGTGTGGAGCCGGTGGAGTATATCTTTCTAGTGGAAGAGAAAAATCGGGATTTCGTCATGTAGATTTTGATTTATGTCCAAATCAAATTTTAGAAAAGTCGCTGTGGAATTCCTTTATAATTTATAGAGGAATTATTTATATTTTAAAAAGGAATTTCAATATAATCAAATATCAGGTTGACCCAGATTTGAAATATCAAGTTAGAAATTCATATAGGAATATTCTAAAGCTATATGGTATTCCACTGTGAATATATACAATAATATAAATTTATTTATATTTAATTTAATTATATTTATATATTTAAATGGGTCATTTAGAGCTTTAAAAATAGCCAGTTTTGCAAACGAACTCAGAATTCGACGAAACTAATTTTGTTGGATCTGCAATGTCAAATTATTGTTAGATCTCCAGTTTCGTGATTTTTAGAGTCAGTATGTGGCCGTACCGATTTTTAATGTGAGAAATAGTCGATATTTTGATGGTTAAAAATACGCTGTGTGAGCAAACAGAGTCGGAATTCGACGAAACCAGTTTCGTTAGGACCATTATGTCGAACTCTAGCTACATGTCCCATTTCGTGATTTTTGGGTATCATGGGTGATCATAGGAATTTTTAAACGATAAGCGGACTTAACGGTTGGATATAAACTAATATAATATTCGAATAAATAAATATTATAAAAATCCTATATAATGCCCTAACTTCCCTAAAACCTAATTCAACCTTTTTTTCTCAGGTCAAACACAAGAAATCCGCCGTAAGTATTTTTTTTCATTTCCAGGAAAGTACTTCGAACAAAAGAAAAATCAAAACAATCAAAATAAAATCCGATAAAATCTCAAACAAGTTTCTTTGTAATCCACATCAACTTCTCTTCGTTTCTGGGTGAGTTTTACTTGGTGCGATGTTCATTTCTGGACACGCGAAATGTAGCAGTAAACTTAGGGTTGGTGATTTCCTGAGAATGGTGCATTGATGTGAAGTTTGGTTATCATATTTGGGTATCTCATGTAAAACCACACTTATAGTTGTATTTTTGGGTGATTTCGAATCAAAGGATGTCGATCGAAAATTCCCTTTTTGCATCTTTTACTGTGTCGATGGATTTTGCAGTTCGAGTTCGTTACTTTGGGGATGGGGCTGGTGAGATCGGAGAGTGGAGTTCAACTGTGGTGACGGTGTTGGAATTTATCAAGAGAAGAAGGAGAACGGTAGGAAAGAACTTCGGCTGTGGAGCTGAGTGTTTGGAGCAGCGAGTATGAAGCTCGTGGAGGAAGGAGAAGCACGGGTTAAATAGGAACATGGGCCGACGTATTGAAATGGGTAAGGCCCAAATTAGGAATTGGAATTTTAGTCTTAATTTAATTTAAAAAGAGTATATAACTTGTAATATTTATAACTTGCTCATATAGTATCGGAAATCAGTGAAACAAGATCCGTTGGGATCGTATGGACGGGAGCAACATGATGGAACCAACTGGGAGTGAATCCGAGCTCGTTACAATTTATCGTATAATAAATTGTCCGTCTGAATCAAACCGAGCGATGGTTATCGTTATTAACGATGATCGTCCAATGTAAGTAAATCTCACAAACTCTGAACAGTTTATAATTTCATGTTGTATTTTTAGAACTGTTAAATATTGATTGATTGATTGTGTATTGACTGTTTGATTGAACTGCTAGACAGTTAGTTGAATTTCTATATTGATTCTGTTTAACAGAATATATCATATGGAACTAAAAGTGATGTTATCTATATTGTTTAACATCTGTGATGCAGGGAAACAGGTTGGAGGAACCCAACAGGGTTCCTCAACATTTATTTTACTGTTTTTCATATATTGTGATATATGATGTGATATATAATCTGTTGTCGATTATATGTGTTTTGGACGATACTGATCATCGTGATTTGATACGTTACCATAACATACCGAAATGTTGATAAGGGAATATTTTCAAAGTGATATTTGAAATAAAATATTTATAAATGGAATATTTATAAATCAGAAATATTTATAAATTGGAATATTTATAAATAGGAGATATTTAGAAAAAGGGAAAACGTTATAAAAAGGAAAATGTTATAATAAGGAAATCATTTTTAAAGTGGAGAACCGTTACTAAAAGTAAATCTTTAAAATGAATAAATGTTGTTAAAAAGGAAATCTTTTTAAAGCGAATAAAGGAGTTAAATCGAATATGGTACTCGAAAGGAGTTAAATCGAATATGGTATTCGAAAGTAGTAAATCTAATTAGTTATTCGAAAGGAGTTAAATCGAATATGGTATTCGAAAGTAGTAAATCGAATTAGTTATTCGAAAGGAGTTAAATCGAATATGGTATTCGAAAGTAGTAAATCGAATTAGTTATTCGAAAGGGGTTAGTCGAGTCGAGTCAGTTGAATAGAGTAATCGAATATTTGTTATTCGAATAAGAGTTAACCAGTTAGAGTTAAATCAATTAGAGTTAACCAGTTAGAGTTAACCAGATGGAGTGAATCAATTAGAGTTAACCAGTTAGAGTTAAACCAGTTGGAGTTAATCGATTAGAGTTAAAGCAAATAGAGTTAATCGAATATAGTTTATTCAAATAAAGTAAAGGAGTTAATCGAATATATAGTTTATTCGAATAGAGTAAAGGAGTTAATCGAATATATAGTTTATTCGAATAGAATAAAGGAGTTAATCGAATATATAGTTTATTCAAATAGAATTAAAAGAGTTATCGAATATAGTTTATTCGATAGGAGTTAAGTGAATAGAGTTAGAGTTAAATCAAAAGAGTTAAGTGAATAGAATAAATTGAAATAGAGTTATCGAATATACCTTATCGAAGGAAAGAATTATCGAATAGAAAAGATTTGAAAGAGAGTTACGTCAGGAAGTTTGTTAAAGAATTAGAAGGGTGAACTTTGTCTATTTCAAGGTTAGAAATGTTGTTCAGTTAAGGTCTGAGAGGTAGTATTACCCCAACTTGATCGACTTCATTTTTAACTAAGGAATGGTTAAGGTTCGATAGTAAGGGATGTTTAAGTGAATTTAGTAATTAAAGGAAATGGTTTGAGTTGGCATCGCGATGGTTTGTTTAAACATCTGTCTAAGCCCAATGAAGAAGCTTTGGAAATGTTTTCCAAATAAGAAATCAGAAATGTTTTCTAATAAAGAAAACAAGAAATGGAAATGTTTTCCATTGTTAATAACGTATATTTTCCAAATTTAGAAAATAAGAAATATTGAATATAGGGAAACAGGAGATAAGTAAATTAATGAAATAAAGAGATAAATGTTGAATGATGTTTGATCGATATAAATTTCCATTTGGAAATGATATCGTTGTTTGCACACCTGTTTTTCTTCGATAGTTATATCACAGACTATCGAAGTTTTGACCATTTTAACGTTGTTAATATGGAGAGACCGGTTGGATTATTATCCAAAGAACCACTCTGTATTTGCATAAGCGTTGCGAATCATATGTGCAAAAGGAAATTGAAGGCGGAGTTATGAAAGGGATATCCTGTTTACAGAATAGTGCCTTCGGTTCATCCTGTTCCTGGATGACTTGTATGGACGGATGTCTGACAGAGTATTTCCAGACGATCACGTATATTGATTTCTCCAACCGTACCAAGAGTGGAAACGGAGAAGGAAACTTCTTTAGCTAACACATAATGTATTGTTGAGGACGTCAATCGGTGATTGGATGGATTTGATGATGTGGCATTCAAAGTGAATCTGGTGGGATGATAAAGCGTAGCTTCTAGCCTCATCATCCGGTAAATGACAGAAATCGGGCAGGCAGCATGGCTATGTAGGTCGCACCTATTAGGGTGTATAATCACCTGATCTAGAGTTTCATTTATTTCTAAAAATCTATTGTCGATACTGTCCCATTTGGGAAACGGTTGCTGATCCCAACCGTTGGTGATATACATTCAATACACTCAAGCGAAATGAGTGGTCGGTCATGTGTGGCCGGGTTGCAAGATGTTCTTGTTGAACCCAGTGTATTCCTTTCTAGAGATACACTAGCGAAAGGTGGTTCCATACCTTGTCATAGTTGGAAATCCATTACCCAATACGTGCTTGCGGTTTTGATTGTATACTATATATGTAGAACGTGAGATGAAAGCGTTTCTGCTAGATGATTAATATATTGTGGTTGATAGACATTATTATAATATCAAAAGGTTTTCGATATAAAGATAATTTGGATTCTCATAAGGGAAAAACCCGTTCCGTTATACGGCGTGGTCTTATGAGATATCGTCTACTTGTTCAAACTGTTTTAAACTGTTTTACTCATACCAGTCCCATGACTGACCCGGAGTTTATTTGTTTGTTTCCCTAAACTCTTGGGTGCCTAAATTTGTACGGGCAGTCAAGTAGTCGAGATTTTACAGATATAGTTGAAGAGCTGGAGCAGGATGTTTCAGGATCATATAGCTATAGTTATTTCCGCTGTGTTGTACTTTGATAATGATGTATATTCAAGTACAGATGTATATTTCAAGTTATGTTATATATATTTTATGTTATTCGTTCCGCTGTGAGGTTCGTGTTACTCTGATGTTGTGTTCTTCTTCTTCTATTCTAAGTTTCTATCTTATCTTTCCTCACCCTCTAATTTCTTTCATTAATGATCGGTATTTTTCGATGTTTGGTTAGTCGTCATCGTGTTTATGTCGATAACCAAAGTCATCAAAATCCCGGGTCATTACACTAAAGTTGAAGTTTATGAATCATTGATAGACATCCACAAAAATCTACTTTAAGAATTCTCATTTTGCTTATATCTAGTGTTAATACTTCAATGCATCATTTATTCTGGTATAATTGTTGCCGCTTAAGAGGCATTGCTTATTCATTGCACGAATTGTTTCTTGTGACTTGATAATAAATTACTATTTGAATTTTAGATACTTGGTTGGATACATATTGTGTGTAATGATGGAGAAAGATTGGTTGTGTCTACATTAGTAATCATGTGGTAACTAATTTATACTTAACTTTTGAATTAATATTTTGGTAATAAAAGCTATTTTTTTTTTCAATTTTAATTTTAGAGCTAGTAGAGAGTATGGCGAAGGAGAAAGGAATTTTATGTGTGTTGCAAAGAAAAATTTAGGAGATATGAAAAAATATTTTGTCCTTGTCTAGATTGTCGAAATCTTAGTCGTCAATATAGTGAAACCATTGTTGAGCACTTGATTATAAAGGGAATGGATCCTTAGTATATAGATGATACATGGTATAATCATGGCGAGCAAGTGAATGTTGAAAATAAGATTAAAATGAGTGAGACGTACGACTTGCTCAAGATGATTCACGATGAAGACTATTTTAATCATACTTTTTTTTGTGATGACAAAGATAAGGATGATGCACAATGACGTCATGATGATTTACTTAAACATTTGGAAGATGTAGAAACGCCATTGTATCTTGGTTGGACAAAACATACAAAGTTTTTTGTCATCACTACTTTGTATAATCTTAAATGTGAAACCAGATTATATGATACTGGTTTTGATAAACTTCTTACCGTCCAACATTTGTTTTTACCACATAATAACATACTCCCCAAGACTTTGTGTGAAGTAAAGAAATTTCTCAAACTATTTGACATGGGGTTTGATAATTTTCATGCTTGTGAAAATGATTGTTGTCTTTTCCGTAAAGAGTATAAATTTTTTTAATGAATGCCCTAAATGTGGTTCGTCACGATGGAAGATAAATCAAGATACAAAGAAAATTATGCAGGGTATTCCAATTAAGGTGCTGAGATATTTTTCCATAATTCCAAGATTTAGAAGAATGTTTAGATCTGAAAAGATGGCTAAAGAATTAAGATGGCATTTCAAAAATAAAAGTAGTGATGGAAAGATGTGACATCCTGTCGATTCTGTAACATGGAGCATGATTGATGAAAATTGAAACCATTTTCAGCCGATCCACGTAATCTTAGACTTAGTTTAGCTAAAGATGGGTTCAATCCATTTTCTATGTTAAGCTCCAAGTATAGTTGTTTGCCAGTAATGCTTGTGACATATAACTTGTCGCCTATGTTATGCATGAAAAAAGAGAATACTATGTTAACACTTCTAATTCCAGTCCAAAGCAACCAGGAAATGTTATTGATGTATATCTGATGCCATTAATAGAAGACTTGCAATATTTGTTGAGTAGTGGAGTTGAGACATATGATGCATCAACTAAGACACTTTTTAACATGAAAGTTATCTTACTGTGGACAATAAATGATTTTCCGGCTTATGGCAATCTTGTTGGATGTAGTGTAAAGGAAAAAAAGGCTTGTCCATTATAGGCGTCAAAACTCGCCATCAATGGTTGAAATATAGTTGGAAAACTATTTTTATGGGCCATAGAAGATTTTTACCCTCTTCCAATCCATTAAGAAAAAAATAAACTTTGCTTTGATAACACTGTGGAGAATGGAAATATGCCTAGAACTCAAACTGGTAAAAATATCTCTCTTATTTTGAAGGATTTTTCAAATAATTTTGGAAATGATGTGGAATGCGAAAAGAACAGTGTGAAGTTAAATGATACAAGACAAGCTAAAAAAGGAGATATTAGAGGGAAAAGTAGAAAAAGGAAGATTGATGACAATATCAAAGATGATGATAACGAGGATAATGATCCTATTATAAAAGAGCTACTAAGGTAGAAAAAAGATCAATTTTTTTGACTTGTCATATTGGGAGGTTAGTATTTAAGATACATTTTTCGTTATCAATCTATTAAAAAGAAAGTATTTTTTTTTTTAATGCATAACTTTTATTCTTTATAGGAACTTCTATTACGCCACAATTTAGATGTAATGCATGTTGAGAAAAATGTTTGTGAAAGCTTACTGGGTACTATGTTGCATGACAACAAATCAAAGGATGGGATTAATTGTAGACATGATCTAGAGGATTGGGGTATTTGGCATGGTCTTTATGCACAACCTCGTGGGACTAAACATATCTTCCACCGGCTCCGTATACATTGTCGAAATTGGAGAAAAAACATTCTGCCAAAGGCTGTATGATTTCAAAGGCCCTGATGGTTATTGCTCAAATTTGAAAAAATGCATATCATTAGTGGATTGTAAAGTTATTGGTTTGAAGTCTCATGATTATCGTGTTTTGATGCAACATGTATTATTAGTTGCACTATGAGGTTTTTTGCCTATAAAACCTAGGAAAGGAATTACTCGTCTATGTTCGTTTTTCAACAAAATATGTCAACGTGTTCTTGATAGAAAGAAGTTATGGCAACTTGAAGATGAGACTGTTAAAATATTGTGTGAACCTGAAAGATATTTTCCACCCTCGTTTTTCAATATTATGATGCACCTAACAATTCATCTTGGAAGGGAAGCACGACTGTGCGGACCAGTTCAATTTCGTTGGATGTACCATTTTGAAAGATATATGAAAACACTTAAAGATTACGTAAGGAATTATGCACGGCCAGAGGGATCCATTGCAGAATGCTACTTGCAGAAGAATGCATGAGATTTTTTAATGAATTGTTGAAAAAATCGATAAATATAGAACAAAGACCGGAATGAAGATTATGTAGATAATGCAATACTTGAAGGACATCCAATTTCAGTGTCCTAATCAGTTACATTGTCTTTCAAGGAAAAAGAAATTGCTCGTTTAGCGGTGCTAATGAATATGGCTGTGATGGAACTATTTTTGGGGTGAGTATATATATATATATATATATATATATATATATATATATATATATATATTATATTATGCTTCTATTGATTTGTTGTGTTTGTAATTGCAATTATAACCTAACATCACTTTTATTATATTAGCTTGCATTTGGAGAAGTTACAAAATTTAAACAAGCGTTTAAAAAAATAGGCAACACTACTTTGGAAAAACCATGGGGATAATTTCGTTGAGTGGAACAAAAAGAAGGGTTGTTAATTTTCTTTATATTTTATATGAATTAAGGATACTATTTTTAAAATCCATTTTTAATATGTTTCTTCATATACCTATTGGCTGAAAGGATGAAGATGAAATGTTAAAATGGATTGCATATGGTCCTGAAAATAACGCGTTGTCCTTCAAAGGATATATAATAAATGGACAAAGAAAAAGATGTTGATAGAGAAACCCAGAATAGCGGAGTGACATATGATGCGACTACCATGTGCAAAGCAATGGCAAGAGATATTTGTAACAACCCGTATTTTCAATAACCTATTATAACGTAAATCGTGGCAGAATTTAATTTATAAATCTGAATCAAGGGAAACGGGCTATGCCATTGCGTTCGTCTCGGAAAAATACGCGAAATAGAGTCTGAGTTTTCGAAAATCGGGGTCCATATGACCCGATTAAGGCCCAATGAAGTTTTCAGAAAATTTCAAGTTCAAAACAGATTTGAATTTCAAGTTCAAATTTCGAATTTCGGGTCTGGAAGGCCAGGCGGGAAATTTCCCGCCAAGCCAACCAAGTCGACAGGCCTGTCGACTTGGCAGTCGACTTGGTTGGACCCAAGTCGACAGCCCTGTCGACTTGGCTGTCGACTTGGTTCAGCCGGGCAGTTTTGCCTGGTGCACCATTTTGGGGTTTGGTTAGGTTTTGGGGCCAGATTCGGTTTTAAGGGCTGAGATTGGAATTAGGGTTTAATCCTAAGGTTGAAACTAATCCTAATCTCTATAAATAAGCCCCCAACCTAATCCTAAATCATCATTATTCAACCCAACAACTAAACTATGGCAAAATTATTCCTCTCATGGCCTCCACTCTCTTCATAAAATTCTAAGTTATTTCTATGAGAGATTTTCAATGCATACAAGTGTTTTCAAGCTTGTATGAGTGTCATTAGCTTGCATTCAAGTCAAGTTTCCATATCTACATCATAAAGCAAGGGTTTTGATCATTTTTGCTCAAGGGTTTTTCTATTGGAGCTTGCATTTTGGGTTTATTTGATTGCATAAGGGCTTTGTCTCAATCTATATATATTTTTGTGTCTTCATAAGCATTGTAAGCCCTTTTCTACTTTCATATTTAAACTCTAAAGTTAAATGAATGATGCAAGTTTGGTTGATCATTATGATATGCAAGTTTGCCATGATATGCAAGTTTGCCATGATATGCAAGTTTACCATGTCATGTTATGCAAGTTTGATATGTTATGATATGCAAGTTTGCCATGTTATGTTATGCAAGTTTGCCATGTTATGATATGCAAGTTGTCATGTTATGTATGCAAGTTTGGATGGATCATTTTATTCATGTCATCATGTTATGCAAGCTTACCTTGAGTATATGAACATAAAGCTTCAAGCTTTATGCTAAAGGTTGCATTTTGGCAACATGTAAGTTATCATATCTCTTATGATAACTTGCATGTGAGGCTAAATGCGAACTTATGGCCATTTCAACATGTCATTTATCACCATGTATCACCAATATGCTAAGTTTGGTTTTATGCATGCTTTTGAGGCCTAAAAATGTAATATGCAAGTATATGAACATATGTACATTTCATATGCCACCATGTTAAACTTGTGGCTTCAACACCTTTATGTCATGATTATGCCAAGTTCCCTCTTTCTATCCTTTATGCGCTATTGCGATATGTAAGCGATGGGATTGCGTTTGGGGTTGGGTAAACTTAAAAGACATAAAAACATAAGATTGGGAATTTACCTATTAAGTTAGGTCTACCCATTGGGAATTTACCTATTAAGTTAGGTCTACCCAAATGCTTGAAAACTTGTAATATGTTTTGTAAACATAATGGACATGACAATTAGAAAATATAAGTGTGACCAACTCGAGGTTGGGTTGAGTTTGTAGCGTAAACCTACCCGGAACCGACCGGCTTAACTAGTTGCTACAAACAATAGGACCCAATGTGAGAAGTTGGTCATGTTGTACCTTGAACCCGAGGTTAGACCAAGTTGTGGTGTAAAGCTACCCGGAACCGACCGGCTTAACTAGTAACCGCAACAAAGTCTAATGTGAGAGGTTAAGGCACATTAATTAATTAATGCCTCATGATTAGGGTTAAGTTATGGTCCACTTAATACTTAACCAATTAGTGCTTGGTAGATTAATCAGGGTTAAGTCGTGAACTCATCGTTACACTTAACCAAGTTAATCCATGATTAGAAAGAGGGTTAAACCGTACTTAACCCACTAGAAAATCCTAGCAATGGGGGTCCACTCCAGCAGTAATCCCAAGTTTGTATCATTAAGACCCTAGGGACTAGGCTAGGGTGGGGGCACGATTACTGGACTTGAGGTAAGTGACCAAAAACGACGGCAGAGTGGTACGTCGATGTAGTTCCGGACGGACTATGGTCATGCACGTAGTCCGTATTTGGAGAAGTCAAGCTTGGGTACCAGTAGATCGAGACTGTGCACTCATGTTTATGGTGTCCAGGGGTTGACACCCTAGGGCTTGATACACCCGACGGGAGACCCGGCACAGTCCGACTACAATTATGTTTGGGCCGTATTGACACCAACACGTGACGAGTTAGGCTTAGGGAGCCGATCGATTAGACCGTTTGGTTGGACCTCGTATTAGGGTCATTTCATGTTATTGGGCCAAAGCTTGGGCCAATGGATCAATACTTGTTTATTCAAGTCATGTTAGCTTGCTAGTACACCTGTGGTGCAAAAACCTTAAACCTGATTATGCGATAACACCTTTATCTACCTTGTTAGTTAATCATCATGCTAGTATCCTTATGTTCATCCCTGCTTCTCATGCCAGTTAACTTTATCAGTTTACATTGATTGTAGTAGGGCTTACTCAGTCTTTTTGACTGACCTGTTTTTCTTTGCCTCTTTTCTTCCATTCCCCCCCCCCCCAGGTTCTCAGGGTGGGAATATTGGGGCTTAGCTTGGATTTCTGATCGCTTGCTTGTGGGATTTTAGCTCATGTACGGTCTTGACATGAAGCTAGCTATGGTTATCACTTATTTTGGGGATAGTACTTATGTATTTCAGTTTTTCAGTGATGTTGTTTTTATCTAGACTTGTGTATTTGGAAAGTTGACATTATGTTGTATTCAGACTTGTTTTGAAATAGATTGAAATCTTCCGCTGTTTTACTTATCTTATTTACTCTGTTTACATATATACATATGTTCTTGTTCTGCCTTGATATATCATTATGCATGTTTACCCGATTCAAACGCCCCTCCAAAGTCAGAGTGCTTGCAAGAGCCACCCTGGCGGAGGTGGGGTGTTACATTTGGTATCAGAGCATATGGTTTACGAGAAGGAACAAAAAGGTTTTTTTTTTTTAAAAAAACTTTTGGAAAACTATTTTCAAAACCAAGTATAAAGTATTTTCCAAAGAAAAGTCTAGTTTATTTTAAAAGCTATTCCCCAAAAAGCCATTAGCAAAATTCCTTCGTTTTTCTCCATCTGAATCTGTTTTTTTTCGTTTTCAGTATGGCCGATAACTTTGCTATTCCGGAGGGAGTACACGTACCTGTTTGGTATAGGAGACTTTTGGAGGCTAGGGCGGCCGAAGCCGGCCCCGCAGATGTTCCTCCTCCTCCTCCTCCGGTAGTTAATGATCCTCCTCCTCCTCCTCCGGTAGTTAATGTTCCTCCTCCTCCTGTCGCTGATGTTCCTCCTCCTCCGGTAGTTAATGTTCCTCCTCCTCCTGTCGCTGATGTTCCTCCTCCTCCTGTCGCTGAGGTTACTCTTCCTCCTCCCCCTCAGCATCCTCAAGCTGACTTCGCAAAGACTTGCAAAGATTTAAAAGCAATGGGTGGCAAGAACTTTCAAGGCACTGAGACTTTTGAAGAGACCAGAAATTGGTTGAAAGAGACCGAGGATTTATTTGCTATCTTTGGGTTAGACGATCAGAGGAAGATCTTGTTGGCGGTTTGGCTTATGAAGGATGAAGCCGCTTATTGGTGGGAAGTCACCAATGGTACTAGGCCTGTTGAGACTTGGGCTGATTTCAGGGCAAGGTTCGTGCTTAAGTTTCTATCTTCTGCTAAGGAGAATCTGCAAAGGGAGAGGTTCATAACTTTGAAACAAGGAGATATGTCTGTCAAAGAATATGTGAACAAGTTCAATCAGTTAGCTCGTTTTGGCTTGGATATGGTGAATACTCCTCAGAAGAAGGCTCTTCGTTTTGCTACAGGATTGAATGAGCCGTTGCAGGGATTGGCTATGTCACATATTCCCCATGGGGCCACGTTTGAGAGCTTGGTTGATATGGCGTTACTTCAGGGAGATGTCAAGAAAGAGATCAAGACGAATGATACTCAAGCCAAGAAGACTGATTCCCAGTGGAAAGGAAATCAGGGTAATCCAAGTAGTCAGAGCAGTCAAGCCAATCAGAACAAGAACAAGAACAAGAGTCAAGGCAACAAGGGGAACAACAACAAGGGCTAGAATAACAAGGGGAAGTGCCATTATTGCGGTTCAGTTGGGCATCTTATTAAGGATTGTAAGAAGAGGAAAAGGAAGAATGGTGAATGCTTTTTCTGCGGTGAGACTGGACATTTCAGTAAGGATTGCCCGAAGAAGCAAGGGCAAGGCCAGGGTCAGACTCAGCGTGCTGGACCTTCAGGAGGGCAAGTTCATGCTCTCAATGTCGCTCCAGTTCCCGATCGAGGTAGTATTTCTGTTGAGAGCCTTGTATATATTTCTGATTTTCCAGTTCGTACCTTGTTTGATTCTGGTGCATCGCATAGCTTTATCTCATCTGATCTTGTTGATAGTTTGCACCTTAGTACTAGCTTGGTAGATGATCCCGTCTGTGTCTCAAATCCTATTGGGGGCTCCGCCCATCTGTCTATGATATGTGGGGATTTGAGGATCTCTATACTGAGTGTAGAGTTCTTGTGTAGTGCTTATGTTCTTGCTTTTAGGGGATATGGATTGATATTGGGCATGGATTGGTTGTCCAGATATGGAGCCATCCTTGATTGTGAGCATAGGGTTGTGAGGCTCGTGACTCGCCTCGGAAACACCCTAGAAATTTCTTGTAATCCGAGAGGTCCCATCATGTTGTGCTATCTTGAATCACTCGACTCGTCAATGGAAACTCCTCAGTCCGTGAGAGTGGTTCGAGAGTATTCGGATGTTTTCGATGAAGTTAGGGGGTTGCCCCCTAAGCGAGAGATTGATTTCCGCATTTATCTGGTGGATAATGCAAAGCCGGTTTCTTTGCCCGTTCGGCACATGGCTCCGCGTGAAAGGCGGGAGCTAAGTAAGCAAGTGAAGGAGTTGCTTGAGAAGAACTTCATTAGACGAAGTATATCTGAATGGGGAGCGACAGTGGTATTTGCTACTAAGGCAGATGGTTCTCTCCGACTTTGTGTTGACTATCGAGAGTTGAATAAGCTGACTAAGAAGAACAGACACCCGTTACCGAGGATTGATGATCTCTTTGACCAGCTTATCGGTGCTTCTGTTTTCTCTCAGCTTGATCTTGCTACTGGATTCCATCAGCTCAGGGTAGCTGAAGATAGTATAGACAAGACTGCATTCAGAACTCCAGATGGATTCTTTGAATGGCTTGTCATGCCGTTCGGCTTGACTAATGCACCCGCATATTTCGTGGACTTGATGAGTAGGGTGTTCAGGGAGTTCTTGAACAAGTTTGTCGTGGTCTTCGTAGATGATATTCTGATCTTCTCTAAGGATGAGGAAGAGCACGCAAGGCATCTCGTGGAGGTGATGGATACGCTTAGAGCGCATCAGTTGAAGGCCAAGTTCTCCAAGTGTCACTTTTGGAGAAGGGAAGTTAGATTCCTTGGGCATATAGTATCTAAGCAAGGCTTAGCGGTGGATCCCGCTAAGGTAGTTGCAGTTCAGGATTGGAAGACTCCAAGGAATGCAACCGAAGTGAGAAGTTTTCTAGGTCTTGCAGGCTTTTACCGGAAGTTCATCAAGGACTTTGCGAAGATTTCTGCTCCTCTCACTAAATTGACGAAGAAGAATTTAGTTTTTGCTTGGAGCATAGAATGCGAGCTTGCTTTTCAGAGGCTCAAGAGAGCTCTCACATCAGCACCTGTTCTAGCTTTGCTCGAGGGAGGGAAGTTATTTACAGTATACACCGATGCATGTGGCACGGGGTTAGGAGCTGTTCTGATGCAAGAAGGAAGAGTGATATGCTTTGGTGGTAGACAACTCAAAGTGCATGAGAAGAATTATCCCACTCATGACTTAGAGTTGGCAGCAATAGTATATGTACTCAAGGCTTGGCGCCATTATCTTCTGGGAGAAAGATTTGAGCTTTATACCGATCACAAGTCATTGAAGTATCTCTTTTCTCAGAAGGATCTGAATCTGAGGCAACAAAGATGGATGGAATTCTTGGCGTCCTACGATTTTGAGATAGCTTATACCCCTGGCAAGGGGAATGTGGTAGCAGATGCATTGAGTAGAAAAAGGTTGACTCTGAGTTCTCTATTCGTTGAGATGAAGAATTTAGAGTATGTGGCAACCTTTGATTTCTCTTTGGCGATTGAGTCGATGACCGGTTCTTTAGCATCTCTGGAACTCAGAACTACCCTTCTTGATCAAGTTGGGGCTTCACAGAGAGAAGACCCTCAGATAGTTGAGATTATGGATAAGCTGATTCGAGGAGAGGCGTCTAGTCATCTCGCTCGATATTCTATTGATGACAAGGGTTGGCTGAGGAGAGACAGAAGGTTATGTGTTCCAATGGTAGAAGATTTAGTAAGAAAAGTTCTTGAGGAAGCGCATCGCTCTAAATTGACTATACATCCGGGCGGAGATAAGATGTATAAAGATATGAAGCGCATTTTCTTTTGGCCTGGGATGAAGAAGGATGTGGCAGAGTTTGTCTCTAGATGTATCATTTGCCAGCAAGTTAAGGCCGAGTCGAAGAAGCCCGGTGGGCTATTGCATCCTCTAGATGTTCCGCTATGGAAGTGGGAGAGTATTTCCATGGATTTTATCGATGGGCTACCAAGGTCAAGGAAAGGGAATACGAGCATTTGGGTTATCGTGGATAGACTTACGAAGAGTGCTCATTTCATTCCGGTGAAGAGCAAGAGGACCGCATCTTGGCTAGCGTCTGTATATCTTCGTGAGATTGTGAGACTACATGGAGTCCCTTCTAGTATAGTCAGTGACCGTGACCCAATCTTTACAAGTCAGTTCTGGAATAGCTTGCAAGAAGCTATGGGCACGAGGTTGAATCTAAGTACGGCTTATCACCCACAGACGGACAGTCAAACCGAAAGGGTGAATAGGGTACTCGAGGATCTGTTGAGGCTTTGTATTCTGGATTTTGGTGGTACTTGGGAAGACCATCTTCCTCTTGTTGAGTTTGCATATAATAACAGTTATCAGGCAAGCATAGGGATGGCACCATTTGAAGCTTTATATGGGAGGCCGTGCAAGTCGCCTACATGTTGGTGGGAGACTACAGATGAGCTTATACTTGGGCCTGATATGATCAGAGATACATCCGAGAAGGTCGAGTTGATTCGGAGACGGATGAAAGCGGCCCAAGACCGACAGAAATCCTATGCTGATAAGCGAAGAACTGATTTGGAGTTTGATGTTAGGGATATGGTTTTCGTGAAGGTTTCTCCTTTGCGGAATGTGGTCCGATTTGGAGCCGTTGGGAAGTTAGCACCGAGGTTTGTTGGACCATTCCCAATTATAGAGAGGATCGGGCAGATGGCTTATAGAGTGGAGTTGCCCGAGAAGCTTGCCGGAGTACACGATGTTTTTCATGTCTCGCATCTCCGGAAGTGTTTACATGAATCAGCAGAGGTTGTTGAGCCAAGTGTTCTGAAAGATGTGGAAGTGGAGAAAGAGGCTACCTTGAGGAGAGCTCTGATTCGTATCTTGGGGACGGAGACCAAGAAGCTAAGGAGTCGAGAGGTCAAGTTGGTGAAGGTTCAATGGGGTGAAGCCGAAGAAGACGCAACTTGGGAAACCGAGGAGAAGATGCGTGGGCTTTATCCATTCCTTTTTGAGGGTACACTCTCAATCTCTTTTCTTTGTTAGCATATCTTTCTCTTTGCTATCCATGTTTATCTAGTTTATCGTGTTAATCTCGTCATGAGAACCTTAGGTAGAAACCCTTTGGATGAAACATGTGTTTGAAACATGTTATGCTTGATGTTTGCAAGTGGTTGCAAGTGTTTGCAAGTGGTTACTCGTGGATGCATTATACACATTAGGCACTAGATCGGCTCACACACTCCTCATATTGCATATGCATGAGTGTTTATGCTTATTCATGGATGAAAATTTTTGTGTTATCACATGGATGTTGCATATGGATGTATGTTATGTGCACACATATAGATGTTATACATTATGTTAGGAATTGCATACATATGGATTCATTTCACTAACATAATTTGCATTGATGATATTTGCATTAGATAAGTACATATACACACACCTTTGCATATGTTCATACAACATTTAGAATCTTGTAAGGACAATGATTGCTCGTGGATGATGTTTTGAGTAGATGGATGTTGGATGGTAGGATACGTTCTTCCTAACTTGAAGATTTCGGGGACGAAATCCTTTAAGGAGGGGAGAATGTAACAACCCGTATTTTCAATAACCTATTATAACGTAAATCGAGGCAGAATTTAATTTATAAATCTGAATCAAGGGAACCGGGCTATGCCATTGCGTTCGTCTCGGAAAAATACGCGAAATAGAGTCCGAGTTTTCGAAAATCGGAGTTCGTATGACCTGATTAAGGCCCAATGAAGTTTTCAGAAAATTTCAAGTTCAAAACAGATTTGAATTTCAAGTTCAAATTTCGAATTTCGGGTCTGGAAGGCCAGGCGGGAGATTTCCCGCCAAGCCAACCAAGTCGACCGGCCTGTCGACTTGGCAGTCGACTTGGTTGGACCCAAGTCGACAGCCCTGTCGACTTGGCTGTCGACTTGGTTCAGCCGGGCAGTTTTGCCTGGTGCACCATTTTGGGGTTTTGGTTAGGTTTTGGGGCCAGATTCGGTTTTAAGGGCTGAGATTGGAATTAGGGTTTAATCCTAAGGTTGAAACAAATCCTAATCTCTATAAATAAGCCCCTAACATAACCCTAAATCATCATTATTCAACCCTACAACTAAACTATGGCAAAATTATTCCTCTCATGGCCTCCACTCTCTTCATAAAATTCTAAGTTATTTCTATGAGAGATTTTCCATGCATACAAGTGTTTTCAAGCTTGTATGAGTGTCATTAGCTTGCATTCAAGTCAAGTTTCCATATCTACATCATAAAGCAAGGGTTTTGATCATTTTTGCTCAAGGGTTTTTCTATTGGAGCTTGCATTTTGGGTTTATTTGATTGCATAAGGGCTTTGTCTCAATCTATATATATTTTTGTGTCTTCATAAGCATTGTAAGCCCTTTTCTACTTTCATATTTAAACTCTAAAGTTAAATGAATGATGCAAGTTTGGTTGATCATTATGATATGCAAGTTTACCATGTCATGTTATGCAAGTTTGATATGTTATGATATGCAAGTTTGCCATGTTATGTTATGCAAGTTTGCCATGTTATGATATGCAAGTTGTCATGTTATGTATGCAAGTTTGGATGGATCATTTTATTCATGTTATCATGTTATGCAAGCTTACCTTGAGTATATGAACATAAAGCTTCAAGCTTTATGCTAAAGGTTGCATTTTGGCAACATGTAAGTTATCATATCTCTTATGATAACTTGCATGTGAGGCTAAATGCGAACTTATGGCCATTTCTACATGTCATTTATCACCATGTATCACCAATATGCTAAGTTTGGTTTTATGCATGCTTTTGAGGCCTAAAAATGTAATATGCAAGTATATGAACATATGTACATTTCATATGCCACCATGTTAAACTTGTGGCTTCAACACCTTTATGTCATGATTATGCCAAGTTCCCTTTTTCTATCCTTTATGCGCTATTGCGATATGTAAGCGATGGGATTGCGTTTGGGGTTGGGTAAACTTAAAAGACATAAAAACATAAGATTGGGAATTTACCTATTAAGTTAGGTCTACCCATTGGGAATTTACCTATTAAGTTAGGTCTACCCAAATGCTTGAAAACTTGTAATATGTTTTGTAAACATAATGGACATGACACTTAGAAAATATAAGTGTGACCAACTCGAGGTTGGGTTGAGTTTGTAGCGTAAACCTACCCGGAACCGACCGGCTTAACTAGTTGCTACAAACAATAGGACCCAATGTGAGAAGTTGGTCATGTTGTACCTTGAACCCGAGGTTAGACCAAGTAGTGGTGTAAAGCTACCCGGAACCGACCGGCTTAACTAGTAACCGCAACAAAGTCTAATGTGAGAGGTTAAGGCACATTAATTAATTAATGCCTCATGATTAGGGTTAAGTCATGGTCCACTTAATACTTAACCAATTTGGGCTTGGTAGATTAATCAGGGTTAAGTCGTGAACTCATCGTTACACTTAACCAAGTTAATCCATGATTAGCAAGAGGGTTAAACCATACTTAACCCACTAGAAAATCCTAGCAATGGGGGTCCACTCCAGCAGTAATCCCAAGTTTGTATCATTAAGACCCTAGGGACTAGGCTAGGGTGGGGGCACGATTACTGGACTTGAGGTAAGTGACCAAAAACGACGGCAGAGTGGTACGCCGATGTAGTTCCGGACGGACTATGGTCGTGCACGTAGTCCGTATTTGGAGAAGTCAAGCATGGGTACCAGTAGATCGAGACTGTGCACTCACGTTTATGGTGTCCAGGGGTTGACACCCTAGGGCTTGATACACCCGACGGGAGACCCGGCACAGTCCGACTACAATTATGTTTGGGCCGTATTGACACCAACACGTGACGAGTTAGGCTTAGGGAGCCGATCGATTAGACCATTTGGTTGGACCTCGTATTAGGGTCATTTCATGTTATTGGGCCAAAGCTTGGGCCAATGGATCAATACTTGTTTATTCAAGTCATGTTAGCTTGCTAGTACACCTGTGGTGCAAAAACCTTAAACCTGATTATGCGATGACACCTTTATCTACCTTGTTAGTTAATCATCATGCTAGTATCCTTATGTTCATCCCTGCTTCTCATGCCAGTTAACTTTATCAGTTTACATTGATTGTAGTAGGGCTTACTCAGTCTTTTTGACTGACCTGTTTTTCTTTCGCCTCTTTTCTTCCGTTTCCCCCCCAGGTTCTCAGGGTGGGAATATTGGGGCTTAGCTTGGATTTCTGATCGCTTGCTTGTGGGATTTTAGCTCATGTACGGTCTTGACATGAAGCTAGCTATGGTTATCACTTATTTTGGGGATAGTACTTATGTATTTCAGTTTTTCAGTGATGTTGTTTTTATCTAGACTTGTGTATTTGGAAAGTTGACATTATGTTGTATCAGACTTGTTTTGAAATAGATTGAAATCTTCCGCTATTTTACTTATCTTATTTACTCTGTTTACATATATACATATGTTCTTGTTCTGCCTTGATATATCATTATGCATGTTTACCCGATTCAAACGCCCCTCCAAAGTCAGAGTGCTTGCAAGAGCCACCCTGGCGGAGGTGGGGTGTTACAATATTTCTCAAGTGGTTGATGTGGTCACTTATTACGGATATTGACCGACATAATTTTATTAGATTATAATGTATTTTATGTTCCTCTTTATAAGTGTCATTGGCTGAAAATAGGAAATGGGATGAAAGTTGAAGATGGATTTACTCTTGTTAATTTACGTCAAAGTCAGGTTTCATTTTCAAGAGATCCTTATATACTCTCATCTCAAGCGAAACAAGTTTTCTATTCAAGGGAAAATGTCTTCTAATTGGTATGTTGTGATGAAAGCACCATTAAGAGGTTTTCATGAATTAGAGTTGGATGATTTTGTTGAAGAAGTAAACCATGTTGGAGGAAATTGTGAAGAATTCGAGGATGACTTGGTCATGGAAGCTAGTTACATTAGGGACAATTGCGAAGGCATACTTGAGTAGTTTTAATATCATGTTTCTTTTGGGTAGTGTTGAGTTAGATTCGAAGTCTTATGTTAAATTGTAAACCTATTGATTTAGAAATTAACAGAGTTTTAAGATTTGGTAAATCAGTGTAGTCTTTAATTCTACATAAATTAGCTTACTTTCTACATATTGATCTCATTGTATTTTTATTCTAACTACACAGAAATAACAAAAAAATTAACATTGAGTTTACAAAAATTAAATAGGAATCACATAAGTGCATTTTTTATGTTATAATATGGTTTGTTTTTGGCTTGATCTCAACACATTGTTTACAAACATGATAAACAAAGTTAGCTTCCTTTTCCAAATTTCTAAATCTAGTGATTTCTTTGTTATTAATTGGTATAAACATCTTTTTAGTGTTCCAGTGTTAACCAAAGCAGAGTCTCTAGGAAACCTGTTGTCATAGGAACATCTAGAGATTGGAGATAGAAGAAAAGCATCTTCCAAATTTTTGGAGCCAGATTTAGATCTCAATTAGTTTCCAGGTATTGATCTTTACATTACATTATGTACAAACTTATCCTCGATATTTCATATTGGTATTATGTCATTACTATTTTGTCTGTGGTATATAGGTTGTAATTTCAAAAAAAATTCATAGCTTTTTAGTGTTCCATTATTTACAACCTATAGAGGTTGTAATTTCAACAATTTTTCATCTACATATGAAAGCTACGCAAAATTTAAGCTACTAATATTACATAATTTCTTTGCTCGTCTAAACTTTGAATACATCTTTACAGTTCATCAAAAATAGATGTTGGCAGCACCAAGTTAAATTTGTATATGTTTGTTTCATTTTAACTATTTTTTATCACATAACCAAGCTTCTGGTCTATGAAAACTAAGTTCAGACTACGGTATACTTCAGCTAACTGAATATCAGATTACCAGCTGATTAACAATTACTACAGCAGTCTGTTATCAGATAACTGAATATCTGATTTCGTGTTATTTTTTGAATCAAATATTTTATGAAGAGGATGTAATTAATTAAATGATTAATTGATTGATTAATTAATTGACTAATTGGTTGATTGATTTGATCATAGAAGGAAAGAAATGAATGGTTATATTTTGGAGATATCTTGAGGGGGCAACTTGGATAGGCTTTCTATTCTCCTATATATATATATATATATATATATATATATATATATATATATATATATATATATATATATATGCAGCCTTCTTGGTTAGATTGCGAACATCAGAAGAAGAAACCATGTGAGAATATCTGGTGAGGTTGGGTGCCTCCATGGGCTTGCGCCCTGGAGAAGAAGATGTAGGAATTTGGGCTAAGGGCAGCTATTCCTATTTACTGCTGAAAGACGCAGTTGGTGTCCCCAGATTGTCCAAGGGTTTGTCGTCATTGTTTATCGCTCTTCTACTCCAACAATATTTGTAGTCATCTAGATATTCTTTGCTTGTCTCAATAAGGTTATTGGTTCAAGTTGTAATTATTTGTAACGATAGTTGAGATCGATTGTAAATAATTTTTTATTAGTGAATCAATAAAGAGGGTGGTTGGGTGGAATATCGTGTGCTCATATTTTCGATACTTTTGTGGTGTTGTTTTTTTTTTCAATCACATTCATCTTCAAGTGATTGGGTGATAAAGATCCTATTTTTCTTGGCATTTTGTCAAACTTCCACTGCGAACAAAACCCCAACAGTTTGGTATCAGAGTTCAGTCATCGCATAGCTTGGTGTGTTTGTTGGATTGAAGATTGTAGATGTCGGAGATGATGTTGCTTTCGTGGATGACTATTTTTCATGGTAGATATTGAGGGAATTTGGAAGCCTATAATGGTGAATGTTCCATGCCTCAATGGTCCAATTGATGGAGATGTGAAGAAACCCTCTGATATGGATGAGGGAAGATGGAAGAAGACGAAGAAGAAGGCGGATGATGGTTGAAGAACCTAGTCCGCAGCAAGGTGGAGAGGTTAATATGGTCACTACTTATGGTCTTAAGGTGGAGGATCATGGTATCGACAAGGGTCTAGATGTTGATAATGCTCGAGGGATCCCGGAGATAAAGAGATCATGTCAAATGGAATACGGATGTCAAGTTTTGAAATCCACAAAGACGATGGAAGTCTTGTGGTACTGCAAGCACTTTTTAGACCATTGATTTTTGCATGGTGTAGCTCAGATGGTAGATGCAACTTTTGCAGGCAGTGGGTTGTGCTTGTAATTGAGTTGTGGTCGTAGTCCTTTCAAATCGACTGGGGTATATCTCGTTGCCTTGAAATCGAGGTTGGTTTTAATTAAGAATAGGTGTTGTTGAAAGAGCTAGGTTGACTTGTTTGTGGATTGTTGGAGATATGTGATATTTGAATCAAGGTGGAGTGTTAAATTTTTTTTATTCAAATATTTTGCGAAGGGGATGTAATTAATTAAATGATTGATTGATTGGATTGATTAATTGACTAATTATTTGATTTATTGATTGATTAATTGATTGATTTGATCATAGAAGGAAAGAAATGAATGGTTATATTTTGGAGATATCTTGAAGGGGCAACTTGGATATTTTCCTAGGCTTTCTATTCTCCTATATATATATGCAGCCTTCTTGGTTAGATTGCGAACATCAGAAGAAGAAACCATGTGAGAATATCTGGTGAGGTTGGGTGCCTCTATGGGCTTGCGCCCTGGAGAGGAAGATGTAGGAATTTGGGCTAAGGGTAGCTATTCCGATTTACTGCTGAAAGAAGCAGTTGGTGCCTCCAGATTGTCCAAGGGTTTGTCGTCATTCTATATCCCTCTTCTTCTCCAAAAATATTTGTAGTCATCTAGATATTCTTTGCCTATCTCAATAAGGTTATTGGTTCAAGTTGTAATTGTTTGTAACGATAGTTGAGATCGATTGTAAACAATTTTTTATTAGTGAATCAATAAAGAGGGCGGTTGGGTGGAATATCGTGTGTTCATATTTCCTATACTTTTGTGGTGTTGTTTATTTTTTTCAATCACATTCATCTTCAAGTGATTGGGTGAAAAAGATCCTGTTTTTCAGGTGTTTTGTCAAACTTCCGCTGCGCACAAAACCCCAACACTATTAATGTTTGTTTTAATTGAATTATGTCATGCAAACATGCCGTCATCGTAAGTTAGAATACGACATGGCTGTATTTGCTAAAATTATAATAACCACATGCCACTACCTTATCTGCTGAGATCTTTGTCAATTTGTTCAATATAGCACATCTATTATCCTTTTTTCCTTCTGTCGGTTGTTTTCTGTGCCTTAATGAGACGACCCGATCTTCCCCGGTGAGGAAAGCCCGGATTGAATTGAGGACAAGACCAATCAAAACGCAGACAGAAGAACATTTCATTGTTTATTACAACAATTCCATCAGAATACAAGAATATAAAGAGTATGAATGAATAAAATACATTCGATAAATATCTGAGATAACAATAATTTACATAGCAGCGGAAAAATACTACAAAACACAACTGAAAGTAATACACGGATACAGAGCTTTCCGAGCATCGTTCCTGCTGTAAATCAGGATCCTGTGAATATAAATCTGCAAAACCAAAACTACTAGCTGCCCGTGTCAAAATAAGGGCACCCAGAGTTTAGGTTAAAACAATAAACTCCAGGCCAGTCATGTGACTGGTGTGAGAAATAAAACAGTTATTTAAAACTTTACTTTAAAAGAGAGTAATTCAAAGGACCGCGCCGTATAACACGGAATGGGTTTCCTCCCAAGAACACTAGTGAACATAACAAAACAGCACAATGCTTTTGGAAAAATGAAGCTATTATAAGACCCAGGTCCCATCACACAATGCAACGCAAGCCGGAGGATAGGGTTTCCCCTTATAATAGCCAAAGATGCTTGGTACGTTTAAAACAAATCATTTGATACTATTATAAGTGTATAGTGTCAAAACAATTTCAATCATAAATATCAATCATAGGCAGCATGGGTACCATCTATCATGTCGCCAATACTAGGCTCTACAAATAAAACCGCAAGTCACGTATTGGAAATTGGATTTCCGTCATGAGTCGAGGCAAGGGGCAAGCTCCTCTCCGATTCGAGACACTCTAGCAAATGTCTCAGGACCCCACTATGATCCTTTGGAACCTCCAAGGCCGGTCCTCACCTAACTTTGGAGGATTAGTTATTCCTGAACACACGTTTCCCGATCCTAACAGACCTATAACCGAGGCGCCTCGCATCCAACAACCACACAGGTGAAAAGTATATAAATGTCAGCCAGTTTAAGCACTGACACCACCACTAGCTAGAAAGAAACGTCGTGCACTCCTTGGGTCCTTATCCCGTTTTTGGCACATACCGAGGTGTGATGCTCGCGAATTCACGCTATACACAAAGCTACGCCACACAGGCCGTGCTTTGATCATCAACCACAAGACTTTGCTTTTCAACAGAAGCCTTGATCAATTGCCACTTACGCGTGCCACACTGGCAATTCACTCAATGCGACTGATGTCCATCGATATACAACCTCTGAGCTCGTACGTCTCAGAGAAGGGCGTTAAGCAAGAGAATAAATTCTCCGCCGCCAAACAGATGTATATTTAATAGAGATCAATCAACACAGAATAAAATCCAATGTCAGACACACAATCCATTTACAAGTTCGTTCTGGGTCTGAACGAAACCGGAGGCACTTTCCTCGCATATCCATCGATCTCCAAGTACGTCTGGACGATCACCAACTGATTCCCTCATCTTGGGTGTACAGCCCAATCAAGGTCATCAGTAATCACCCAAATGATGTGAAGATTTCCGGTCTTCAACCACCATCTTCATCTTCGACATATCGTCGAATCGGTTATTCAGAATGGGTAGAAACCCGGCCTTTTTGAATAACCCACGTATATAATAAACAAATGTTACACAAACACAACAAACGCCTCATTCCAATTCAAAATGTTCTTTTATTCACAAAATCACATTCTTAGGGAAAGGTTCCCATTAATTTTATCCAAGATAAATTCTTCTAAATTTATTCTTTAATCTTCCTTTGGATATCATTTCAAACCATATTATGGTCTTCCAAACTAGTCGGGATTAGCGAACCACACCGAAGTAATTATTTATTTTATTTCTCAATCCCAACCTATTCATCCCATGGAGAAAACTGGTAATACTCCATATCTAACACCACGGTGTTATCGGTAAAATTAATTACCATTTCACGTTTAAATCTAATTAAAGATTTAACTATCGCTCTGGAGCAAAACTGGTGATACTCCATTCTCGATCACTTTTCAGATTTGATTATTTAAATTATCAATTCACATTTCAATCTAATTAAAGATTCATTAAAATTCCACTTAGTTTTAATCTTTTCAAAAATCAATATCCTGTCTTTAACTGGGTTGAAGAACCAATGTCATCTAAAACACGGTTCACGATAAACCCAAAATCACATTCAAATTCAATTCCAATTAAATATTATTTAATTGTTACACTTCATTAAATCTAAATAGAAAGATTTAATCTTATTCTCTGTTGGGCTTAAGAATCGGTGTTAATGAAGACACCATTCACGACAAACCCAAATCACATTTGATATTAAATACAAGGCTCTGAATAGAAAATATACCGGCTTATATTCAATATCAAATTGTGAAACCAACAAATATCGTATTGGAAATAACGATATAAAATATATCTTTCAAATTCCCATAACAATATCTGTATAGTCACAAAATCCAACATCGAAATATTCCGAAGATAATTTCGATTCAACTCCAGTCCAATTCACGTATTGGGAATTTTGATTATTTTTAAAACCACTTTCAAACTCAATTTATTTATTTCAAAAATAAATTGATTTTAATCCTAGTTCAAAACTAGTTCATTTCGATAAAAATCTATTTTTATCTTTTCAAATGTGGAATTTTTCATCCCAGTTCTTCACAAAATATTTCTTATGATTTTACACAAATTATAGATATTTTTAATAATTTTATTAAGGCCCTTACAGTCGATTTCCATCAACGGCCATCGAACTGCACTTACAACGACCTTTTCCAAATTTGATTTGGACATAATTCCAAATCCAACCGTTAGATTTCTAATTTCAAATATTCGTTAGAAAGCTATTTTTGATACGAACCCAACGGTTCCGGTTTCAGGAGAATCCGACGGTCGGTTCTCCCATAATGTCCATTCGAAGTCAATGGTCGAAATTTACGAACTGCCGCAGCGCGGCGCGTTCTATTCAGGCCATTATATATATAATATATATTATATATATTTCGTCGATTTCCTTTTAAAACGTATTTCATAATTCGTTTTAAATTCGATTTCGAAATGATTTCAACTTCCCTTTCAATCTCAAATCAAAATTGAATTTTCCTTTATAAATTCGTTTTAAATTCATTTCAAATTGATTTCAATTCAAATCGATTTTTAATTCAACTTCAATTCAATTTGAATTTCAAATTAATTCTATTTCAATTCGAATTCATTTCGATTCGAATTCATTTCAATTCAATTTCAATTCGAATTCATTTCTATTTGATTTTGATTTTGAAATCACTTTTCGATATTCATATAAAAAAAATGAATAAAATCGATATAAATATCGTTCACGTCAAAATGGCGCATCTTTAATCAACACGGCTTTATATATATTTCAATAAATTCGTTATTCTATTCAACAAATGAATATTTTCTCCAACACATGAATATCGTCAACACATGACTATTTATTCTATTCAACACATGAATTTTCTTTTATAATATTCATTAGTTCCCAATTGGAATGAGGCCCAATCAATTACCATATAATGTTAATTATATGGATTCCGTACAACACATGTATAGAATAGCAAAGACAAATAATCAACCATCATCCAAAGTGCATCACACAACTGCATAAGCATCAAATATAAATAATTAACGCTCACACAGTCTGTCGACCAATCGATCGACATACTATTAAATAATTGGGATTAGTGTACACCAAATATCATCCCAACACCCGTGTGGAGTTTCAAATCAACAAACACAGATTTTTATTGGTGCAGTTGGGCGATGTGTAAAATTTATCGCCCCAATCAATATCCTTCAAATAGGTGTACATAAACAAACCGTCCGGTTTGTAAATAAATATTAATTTATTCACATTCACGTTAAAAATTATATTTTTAACGATAATTAATTTATTCCAACCATCAACATTTTATTATCGATTTCACATCAACATCACAAACAAATTTCACAACACATCAAACAAGCATACAAGCCGTCCATGGTCTGCGGATGACGGGTGTCGGGTGCTGCTAAGCACCGTCTGCATCCTAGTATATATTTATAACTAGAAAAGAAAATTTAAAGTGAGAAATTCTTAACGACTAGCTAATCCAAACTCCACGACTCTTCATATGTAGGAAATCTCCATCGTGCTCGCCTTTCTGTCACTTTCGTTGCCCGTTTTCACTACATATATAAAAATCACAATTTTATACCGCTATTATATAGATAAAAATTCCATTTTTACACCGCTACTATATAGATAAAAATTCTATTTTTACACCGCTACTATATAGATAAAAATTCTATTTTTACACCGCTATTATATAGATAAAAATTCTATTTTTTTACTGCTACTATATAGATAAAAATTCTATTTTTATAACGGTGTTCATATAATAAAGATTATATTTTTATCACGCTATTCTCTATATAAAGATTTTGCCTTTTCAAATATAAAGAATTCGCCTTTTCAAATATAAAGATTTCGCTTTTTCATTTCATCACTATAAAAATCACATTTTTATTTCAACGTATATATAATAAAAATCAGATTTTTATTTCGTTACATATATAAAGATGATATTTTTAATATGCCACTAGTACAAAAATTATATTTTTAACTTTCCTATATTATAAAAATTATATTTTTAACCTTCATATACAATAAAAATCTCATCTTTCATTTCAAAATCAAATCTTTAAATCGCTAAAAATCATATCTTTTTTTTAGTTTTAAAAATCATATGTTTTATCATATAAAATTCCTCTCTTTTTATTATTAAAAATCATTTCTTTTTGTTGCTATAATATATAAAAACTGATTTTAAATCACTATTATATTTCATAAACGAAAAAAAACTGAAATTTAAAGACATGGTTGTTATTAACAAAATAAGAAATGCTCACTTCTTTCTCTAAGCAGTTCCCGGCTGAAATTCGGATCCATCCTCCTCATAGAAGCTTCCCTCAACATACGGATGCACCCAAAACCCTTGACCTCGCGAATTCACTGTCGTTCGACGCTTGGGGGGGGGTCTACTTGGTCGGTGGTTGGCCAGAGGTGGCGGAAGAGGTGGGGAGTGGTGCTAGGGCGTCGGTTGCGAGGGAGTTTGGGGTTCATCAGGGTGTCGCGGTTGGATTGGGCTGTGGGGGGGGGGGGGGGTAGCGTGGTCTAATCAAAGAGGAGGAAAAGGGGGTCGGCGGTGGGGCCTGGTGCTAGTAGCTGTGGACGGGGGTGCGGCGGCGGTTCATCATCGAGCTCCTTCCCCCTTTTTTTCCTTTATTTCCTTTCGATTTTGAAAAGGAACGGTAGGGGCTGAGAGTATAAGGAGAGAAGGGGAGATATATTATTATTATTTTTTTATTTAATTAATTAATTTAATTTCAAAAAGGTACTTTTATTTTCGAACTCGAAACGGGACCCACCGCCTGTCGTCCATAGCTAATTACCCCCATTCCGAACATAATGGGATATGTACCATAAGCCAGTTTGGCCGTTTCGATCAGTTTTCGTCAAAATCAAAATATAACTCTATATATAGAATTTGAACGCGCATTTCAATTTACTGGAGTCACATACTAACTCAAAAAATTCCCGAAAAATATTATTTAGCTTCGCATTGACCATACGGTCCTAACAAAACTAGTTTCGTTAAATTCCGAGACCGTTGGAAAAATGGCCATTTTCCAGTCGATTAAAATCAACTAAAACTGGTCAAACACGTTTTCCTTTGCCACGCTCACATATTGATTCAGAAAATTATGAAATTTGAAACCTAGCAATAAATTCACATCCTGGATCCAACAAAAGTGGTTTCGTCGAAATCCGAGGTCGTTTGCAAAATGGCTATTTTCGAGGGTCGAAATTCCATAGTGACTATTCTGAAATTTCAACTGGACATATCTTTTTATCGCCGCTATGAAATTTTGATTTTTCGGATTCGTTGGAAAGATATTCTCAAATAGATTCTATCATTTTTGGTTTCGTTAAAATCCGATTTATTTTGCACCTGGTATGTTCAATTGAAGTTTGAAATCGAATTATCGAACTACCGCGCCATTTTTAATTCCTTTTATATTCATAAATATTTATTTATATTCTAACGACAACGTATATAAATATATACGTTCGATTATATTCAAAACAAACCTCTCGTCGATATTATTTAAAATAATTCATTTTAAATATTCAAAATTCATTGAAATTGCCAAAATAAAAATTTTAAACTGGCTCAGATTTTCGGGTTGTTACAATCTCCCCAACTTAAAAATTTTCATCCCCGAAAAGGAACGAATCCGAAAGTTCTTTAACTAATCAACTCAACTTCCATTACTTTCACTACGGCTTAAGTTCTTCAACTTTTTAGTTTTTAAGAACTTTTCAAATTTTCCAAAAATTTGGCTAACACCCTAAATTTTCGAAAGATTTTGCCACAACCTCCCCTGCACCGGGGACTTCGGGATATTTCATATAGCCTCCTATGGCCTTCTTCAATCAAAAATAAAAAGGAAAAACCAAGCGGCTAGCCAATCGACTCATAAAATCATCATCACCCAAACAAAACAGTAAATTATGGTAAACAAGTACCTATTTGTCGGGCAAACAATTTATTCTTCTGCTCTAGCCTCTTTGCTATGACCTGTTCAATGTAAGTACATGTATATGCATGCAATTGTAATCATTTTTCAATATAGTTCAATATTTGGTTTAATTAGGCTAAATGGTTCAATATTTCAAAAATATAAACAAACAACACAACCATCAATCAATTAGTGGATTAACATTTCAAATTCATAAATTTGATATATATACAGAAAATCATGTTTTTGATGCCAAATCACAACAAATAACCCTATCTAGTTTTGGTTCTCACACCAGTCTAATGGAAATATATAGATATCACACATTCGTCACTCAAACATAAATACTGATGATGTCATGACAATTATCAGTACTATCTCCGGGCGACTAGAATGTGATTCTATATCTATCCAGTATATTAAAACTTCGAATATACGTTCATGACGCGTATATGCAAAACCTTTATATACTCGATTGTCCAAATTCAATATAAATAAAATATTCAAATACGTGTAAAACGATTTAAATTTTCAAAACAAAATTGTTTTCATTTGAAAAATATACTCTTCACACTCGTTCTAGGATACTACTGATCCTATCTCTAACGAGTCATTCTAATTGGATATTACTAATCCAATATCGGATGAATTCTTTCGTTCGGTTCTAATGTGTCTTGTTCTTGAGCTCTGTAAACCAAAGCTCTGATACCAAACTGAGACGACCCGAACTTCCCTGGTGAGGAAAGTCCGGATTGAATTGAGGACAAGACCAATCAAAACGCAGACAGAAGAACATTTCATTGTTTTTTACAACAATTCCATCAGAATACAAGAATATAAAGAGTATGAATGAATAAAATACATTCGATAAATATCAGAGATTACAATAATTTACATAGCAGCGGAAAAATAATACAAAACACAACTGAAAGTAATACACGGATACAGAACTTTCCGAGCATCGTTCCAGCTGTAAATCAGGATCCTGTGAATATAAATCTGCAAAACCAAAACTACTAGCTGCCCGTGTCAAAATAAGGGCACCCAGAGTTTAGGTTAAAACAATAAACTCCAGGCCAGTCATGTGACTGGTGTGAGAAATAAAACAGTTATTTAAAACTTTACTTTAAAAGAGAGTAATTCAAAGGACCGCGCCGTATAACACGGAATGGGTTTCCTCCCAAGAACACTAGTGAACATAACAAAACAGCGCAATGCTTTTTGGAAAAATGAAGCTATTATAAGACCCAGGTCCCATCACACAATGCAACGCAAGCCGGAGGATAGGGTTTTCCCTTATAATAGCCAAAGATGCTTGGTATGTTTAAAACAAATCATTTGATACTATTATAAGTGTATAGTGTCAAAACAATTTCAATCATAAATATCAATCATAGGCGGCATGGGGTACCATCTATCATGTCGCCAATACTAGGCTCTACAAATAAAACCGCAAGTCACGTATTGGAAATTGGACTTCCGTCATGAGTCGAGGCAAGAGGCAAGCTCCTCTCCGATTCAAGACACTCTAGCAAATGTCTCAGGACCCCACTATGATCCTTTGGAACCTCCAAGGCCGGTCCTCACCTAACTTTGGAGGATTAGTTATTCCTGAACACACGTTTCCCGGTCCTAACAGACCTATAACCGAGGCGCCTCGCATCCAACAACCACACAGGTGAAAAGTATATAAATGTCAGCCAGTTTAAGCACTAACACCACCACTAGCTAGAAAGAAACGTCGTGCACTCCTTGGATCCTTGTCCCGTTTTTGACTCATACCGAGGTGTGAGGCTCGCGAATTCACGCTATACACAAAGCTACGCCACACAGGACGTGCTTTGATCATCAACCACAAGACTTTGCTTTTCAACAGAAGCCTTGATCAATTGCCACTTTCGCGTGCCACACTGGCAATTCACTCCATGCGACTGATGTCCATCGATATACAACCTCTGAGCTCGTACGTCTCAGAGAAGGGCGTTAAGCAAGAGAATAAATTCTCCACCGCCAAACAGATGTATATTTAATGGAGATCAATCAACACAGAATAAAATCCAATGTCAGACACACAATCCATTTACAAGTTCATTCTGGGTTTGAACGAAACCGGAGGCACTTTCCTCGCATATCCATCGATCTCCAAGTACGTCTGGACGATCACCATCTGATTCCCTCATCTTGGGTGTACAGCCCAATCAATGTCATCAGTAATCACCCAAATGATGTGAAGATTTTCGGTCTTCAACCACTGTATTCATCTTCGACATATCGTCGAATCGGTTACTCAAAATGGGTAGAAACCCGACCTTTCTGAATAACCCACTTATATAATAAACAAATGTTACACAAACACAACAAACGCCTCATTCCAATTCAGAATGTTCTTTTATTCACAAAATCACATTCTTAGGGAAAGGTTCCCATTGATTTTATCCAAGATAAATTCTTCTAAATTTATTCTTTAATCTTCCTTTGGATATCATTTCAAACCATATTATGGTCTTCCACACTAGTCAGGTTTAGCGAACCACACCGAAGTAATTATTTATTTTATTTCCCAATCCCAACCTATTCATCGCATGGAGAAAACTGGTAATACTCCATATCTAACACCACGGTGTTATCGGTAAAATTAATTACCATTTCACGTTCAAATCTAATTAAAGATTTAACTATCGCTCTGGAGAAAAACTTGTGATACTCCATTCTCGATCACTTTTCAGATTTGATAATTTAAATTATCAATTCACATTTCAATCTAATTAAAGATTCATTAAAACTCCACTTAGTTTTAATCTTTTCAAAAATCAATATCCTGTCTTTAACTGGGTTGAAGAACCAATGTCATCTAAAACACGGTTCACGATAAACCCAAAATCACATTCAAATTCAATTCCAATTAAATATTATTTAATTGATACACTTCATTAAATCTAAATAGAAAGATTTAATCTTTTTCTCTATTGGGCTTAAGAATCGGTGTTAATGAAGACACCATTCACGACAAACCCAAATCACATTTGATATTAAATACAAGGCTCTAAATAGAAAATATACCGGCTTATATTCAATATCAAATTCTGAAACCAACAAATATCGTATTGAAAATAACGATATAAAATATATCTTTCAAATTCCTATAACAATATCTGTATAGTCACGAAATCCAACATCGAAATATTCCGAAGATAATTTCAATTCAACTCCAGTCCAATTCACGTATTGGGAATTTTGATTATTTTTAAAACCACTTTCAAACTCAATTTATTTATTTCAAAAATAAATTGATTTTAATCCTAGTTCAAAACTAGTTCATTTCGATAAAAATCTATTTTTATCTTTTCAAAGGTGGAATTTTTCATCCCAGTTCTTCACAAACTATTTCTTATGATTTTACACAAATTATAGATATTTTTAATAATTTTATCAAGGCCCGTACAGTTGATTTCCATCAACGGCCATCGAACTGCACTTACAGCGACCTTTTCCAAATTTGATTTGGACATAATTCCAAATCCAACCATTAGATTTCTAATTTCAAATATTTATTAGAAAGCTCTTTTCGATACGAACCCAAAGGTTCCGGTTTCAGGAGAATCCGACGGTCGGATCTCCCGTAATGTCCATTCGAAGTTAATGGTCGAAATTTACGAACTGCCGCAGCGCAGCGCGTTCTATTCAGGCCATTATATATATATAATATATTATATATATTTTGTCGATTTCCTTTTAAAACGTATTTTATAAATCGTTTTAGATTCGATTTCGAAACGATTTCAACTTCCCTTTCAATTTCGAATCAAAATTGAATTTTCCTTTATAAATTTGTTTTAAATTCATTTCAAATTGATTTCAATTCAAATCGATTTTTAATTCAACTTCAATTCAATTTGAATTTCAAATTAATTCAATTTCAATTCGAATTCATTTCAATTCAATTTCAATTCGAATTCATTTCAATTCAATTTCAATTCTAATTCATTTCTATTTGATTTCGATTTTGAAATCACTTTTCGATATTCATATAAAAAAACGAATAAAATCGATATAAATATCGTTCACGTCAAAATGGCGCATCTCTAATCAATACGGCTTTATATATATTTCAATAAATTTGTTATTCTATTCAACAAATGAATATTTTCTCCAACACATGAATATCGTCAACACATGACTATTTATTCTATTCAACACATGAATTTTCTTTTATAATATTCATTAGTTCCCAATTGGAATGAGGCCCAATCAATTACCATATAATGTTAATTATATGGATTCTATACAACGCATGTATAGAATAGCAATGACAAATAATCAACCATCATCCAAATTGCACCACACAACTGCATAAGCATCAAATATAAATAATTAACGCTCACACAGTCTGTCGACCAATCGATCGACATACTATTAAATAATTGGGATTAGTGTACACCAAATATCATCCCAACACCCGTGTGGGGTTTCAAATCAACAAACACAGATTTTTATTGGTGCAGTTGGGCGATGTGTAAAATTTATCGTCCCAATCAATATCCTTCAAATAGGTGTACATAAACAAACCATCCGGTTTGTAAATGAATATTGATTTATTCACATTCACGTTAAAAATTATATTTTTAACGATAATTAATTTATTCCAACCATCAACATTTTATTATCGATTTCACATCAACATCACAAACAAATTTCATAACACATCAAACAAGCATACAAGCCGTCCATGGTATGTGGACGACGGGTGTCGGGTGCTGCTAAGCACCGTCTGCATCCTAGTATATATTTATAACTAGAAAAGAAAATTTAAAGTAAGAAGTTCTCACCGACTAGCTAATCCAAACTCCACGACTCTTCATATGTAGGAAATCTCCATCGTGCTCGCCTTTCGGTCACTTTCGTTGCCCGCTTTCACTACATATATAAAAATCACATTTTTATACCGCTATTATATGATAAAAATTCTATTTTTACACCGCTACTATATAGATAAAAATTCTATTTTTACACCGCTACTATATAGATAAAAATTCTATTTTTACACCGCTACTATATAGATAAAAATTCTATTTTTACACCGCTACTATATTGATAAAAATTCTATTTTTACACCGCTACTATATAGATAAAAATTCTATTTTTACACCGCTACTATATAGAAAAAAATTCTATTTTTATAACGGTGTTCATATAATAAAGATTATATTTTTATCACGCTATTCTCTATATAATGATTTCGCCTTTTCAAATATAAAGATTTCTCCTTTTCAAATATAAAAATTTCGCCTTTTCATTTCATCACCATAAAAATCACATTTTTATTTCAACGTATATATAATAAAAATCAGATTTTTTTTGTTACATATATAAAGATAATATTTTTAATATGCCACTAGTATAAAAATTATATTTTAAACTTTCCTATATTATAAAATTTATATTTTTAACCTTCATATACAATAAAAATCTCATCTTTCATTTCAAAATCAAATCTTTAAATCGCTAAAAATCATATCTTTTTTTAGTTTTAAAAATCATATGTTTTATCATATAAAATTACTCTCTTTTAATTATTAAAAATCATTTCTTTTTAATGCTATAATATATAAAAACTGATTTTAAATCACTGTTATATTTCATATACGAAAAAAAACTGAAATTTAAAGACATGGTTGTTATTAACAAAATAAGAAATGCTCACTTCTTTCTCTAAGGAGTTCACGGCTGAAATTCGGATCCATCCTCCTCATAGAAGCTTCCCTCAACATACGGATGCACCCAAAACCCTTGACCTCGCGAATTCACTGTCGTTCGACGCTTGAGGGGGGGGGGGGTTCTATGTAACGACCCGGATTTTTGGTCAATTTATTTTAAATATTTAATATTGGTTTAAATAGTGAATTTATAATATAAATGCTATTTTTTTGGTTATCGGTTAAATAATCGAAATATGATTTATTTTGATAATTATCGTAATAAGAAGCAGTAACAATTGAATTCAGAGTTAAAACTGTATCAAAACAATTTTATAGATTAATATAAATTCTATTTGAATTAGAACGATAATAATAATTTATTATCGGTGAACTTAATGGTTTGAGATTGATTTATATTTTATATCGAATTTAATTTAAAACGTTAATTAAATTTGTTATCTCTTCTATAAAGTCGAATTAAAATTCAGAAACTGTCCGTTGAATTCAGAATAGTGAATAATGTTGGGAACATCTGTCGTTACGGTTAAAATAACGGTTCGGGGACCATTAGATATGCTAATTATAAAATTCAAAAGGGCAGCTCAAAATCAATTTCTTTTAACATCAGCCGACCTACCTTTATAGCACCACCCTAAAAATTTACATCAGCGCAGACTTATTAATCTCGAGCCAACAACTTTGTCTCCAAGCTTCAGTATCAGGGAAACATGAATTTAATGGTGCTGTACATTTTGTTTCCCCTTCGCATTCTATATAAACGAGCCGAGCCTCGTGTACTTCATTCCAAAACAACCCAGTCCCTCTCATCCTCCGTTGTTTTTTCTTTTTCCTTTAATCAATGAAGACCCTATTTCCTAATCAAATCAAAATCGGGTATCGCGACTAGGGATTTCGGAGTTCCAAAAGCCGACGCTGATGTTGGAGCTCGCAATGATTGTCGTGGGAGGTCTATAGTTGAACGAAGGCATCAGGCTTAGGTGAAAGGGCTTCCTCAATTGAACGAGCATCGGGGTCAGCACAATGGAGGTCGGAGGGTTAGTCGAGGCGATGGTCTGATTTCTGGGTCGAAGACGCATGTCGTGGCACCACTCGGAGGAGATCTGGTTGACCAAAATAAAACGCGATGAGTGCTACAAATCGAGTCGCGATTTAGGGATTTCATTTCTCGAGGACTGTGAGTTACTGTAGGGGCTACTGGAATTCTTCTAAGGTTCGATTTCCGTCAGGAGATGGTGGAGTTGCCGCGAGCAAGTGAAGGGAAGAAGAGGGTTATTAGGCTTAAGGTATAATTCTTAATTTAATAGGTTAATACCAATTTAAATTTTCTTAAGAATTTATTTAAATAGTTAGTTTATTTTAATAAAAATAAAGTCTAGGGTCAGTTTTATTTTAAGTTAAAGCTTATAAAATTCATCTTGTTATACGAGGTTAAATTGAAAACAATCAAGGAGTTGAAGGCTGATTTGAATTGGGAAAGGAGAGCTGATACTTCTTGGGCAATAAGGTATATAATTTACAAATTTAAAATATACAGAATAATTCATTTATTTAGTTAGTAATTAATTTATTTTAATTATCAATCATCACTAAATAAAAATAAATAAATCATAGGTGCGAATTCATTCGGGAAGATTGTAGCCGATGATTTGGAAACAAACGGGGTATTCGACAACTGAAAATTCCGGTGAGTAAATATCACTCACCTTTTTCTTTAGAATTATTTTTATTCGTTAAATATAATTATTTGATGCTTGTTTGAATTGCTTTCTGGTTGATTTAAAAATATTAGTTATTTAGGGTTGACTATTTTTTATATATATATATATATATATATTGGTTTGGTGATTGGACTGATTCCCGCAAAATCATTAGCGGATGCCCGCGGTACCATTAGCGGATGACCCTACGCCCATGTATATAAGTGGATCCCCTTTTATACCGCGATATCCTGCCACAAAGCAGGATGGGTATTACTATGTTGACTAACGTCTGTGGATGCAGGAAAACAGGTTGGAGGAATCCAACTGGATTCCTCAAAAATATATTATCTGTTTGTTTGTTTGCTTGATTTCATATATTCATATATGACGTGTTAAAAATAAAATGGTTGAAAATTGGGTGATTTGATTGTTTTAAATATCACTGGGCCAAGTGTAAATTTATTTAAAATATTGTGAAAAGGATATTTGAGATTAAAAAGGGAAAATTCTATTTTTAAATAGAATGTGAAATTTGAATGGAATAAAAATATAAAATTGTTTTGAAAAATAAAACAAGTAGTTCCTTTATAAACAAAGTTTATAAATAGTTCTTTTATAACGAAGTTATAAATGAAGTGAAAAGAATTATCACTTGATAATTCAGAAATAAAAATACAAGTGTGAAATTGAAAAGGGAAATCTATTTTTTTAGAAATATCGATTTCAAAAGGAATTGAAATCGAGACTTGTTTAAAGAAGAAATATAGAAAATTCAAATAGAAATTGAATATAAAGAAAATTCAAATAGAAATTGAATATAGAAAATATAAAGGAGTTCAAATATAGGATTTGAATATCGAAATTTGAATAAAGAAATTTTAAATGTGGAATTCGAAAATAGAAATTTCAAAATAGGATTTGAAATGGGAATTCGAATATAGAATAGAGTTGAAATGGGAATTGGAATATATATAATTCAAATGGAGTTTGAAAATAGAATTTGTATATAGAAAATTTAAATAGAATTTGTATATAGAAAATTTAAATAGAATTTGTATATAGAATTTGAAAAGAATTTGAATATATTGAATTTGAATAGAATTTGAATATACAGAAATATGAATTCAAAGGAATTCAAATAGAATTTGAATTCAAAGGAATTCAAATAGAATTTGAATTCAAAGGAATTCAAATGGATTTGAAGAAAGGGAGTTCAAATGAAATTCAAATATAGAGATTTGAAATAATGGAATTTAAACCATGGAATTTGAATAGAGAATTCAAATGGAATTTAAAATATGGAATTTGAATATAGAATTCAAATGGAGTTTGAATATATGAAATTCAAAGGAAATTCAAATATAGAATTTGGACGTAGAAATTCAAATGAGATTTGAATAAAGGAAATTCGAATATAGAAATCCAAATAGAATTTGGAAAAAAATAGAAGTGGATTGAAATTTGAGTATAGAATTTCAAATAGAAGTGAAATAGATCGGAAATATTATGTTGAATTGGAAAATGGATTTGATATATATTAAAAATATATCAGAATAGAGTTGAATTTATATAAATGAAGTTTTGAAACGTTTATATATATATAAATATAATTAAAACGAACTCGCCGCAGCACTGCAGTTCGTAAATTGGCGTTTCGAACTTCAATTGAGTATATAGAACTCAATTGAAGTCGGAATTCTTTGAAACAAGAAATGTCAGGACCGATTTGATAATAGTTTTCTAATGAAAGAGAAAAATCTGAATTTCATCGTATAGATTTTGAGTTATATCAAAATCAAATTTTCAGAAAAGCAGCGCCGTGACCATTTAAAAACCATAACGATTTATTTAATTTTATAAAAGGGATTTTAAGCGAATACAAATCCGAATTTCTATTAGAAAATTTCAGAGTTGAGTTGTAAAATATATGCGAATTCAAGTTATGTAAATGAATATGATTTTTGAAACAGAAATCAAATTTGTTGATTATTGAATAAAATTAAATAATTTGAATAGAAATTAGTTAATGAGATTTTGAATTGATATTGGGCTTTGAATAAGTGAATTCGATTTGAAAATTTATATTCGAAATCGAAAAGGAAACTAGAATTGAAATTAGAATTCAATTTTGTATTGAGCAAGTTAAATATTCTATTTGCATATGTTATGTTCAAAACAATGAAGTGAAATAAGCGAAATAGCTAATTAAAGAATAAATGAGCGAAACTGGATTCAAATGATTGGATAGTATTGAATTGAATCGAAAACAGGTGAGCATGTGTTAGACAGGTATGGGATGAAGTAAATGAAGATTTTAATCTGTGTGCCCAACAAAAAGGTACACGTTGAAATTCATATATGAGATTTTATGCGCCGTATCGGCAAGCCGCTTGGCTTTTTCTTTTTCTTTTGGGTTGGAAAGGGCCATGGGAGGCTAATTGAAATATCCCGATGCTCCCGGTACAAAGGAGGTTATGGCGAAATTTTCCGGGAATTTAAGGAATTAGAATATTTTTCAGATAATTTGATAGTTAGAAATCAATATATCAATATATATATATTGAATTCGATAAGGAAATGAATTTAAAATGGAATATTTTAAACAAAAAGGGAAATCTATAAATTGGAAATAGGAAGCGAACCATATACATGTTTTAAAAATGAATAATTGGGCTTTACAGTGTGTTTGTTCGAGGTAAGTGGTTTTGCCATTTTGAAGTTGAGGATGTTTTCAGTCAAGGACTGAGAGGTAATTTTACCCCAACTTGATTGATTTCATTTTTAATTGATAAATAGCAAGATCCAGTCTCGAAGAGAAGTGTTTGAAATAGAGTTAGTTGAATAAACTATTTTGGGTTGTTTGTAACGATATTGTATACAACATTCGTTTTAACTCAAGTGATGAAATTTTGGAAATATAAAAGTAAATATTTCCCGAGTATAATTAAAGTAGTCAGGGAAGAGATAAGTGATTGAAATCGTTTTCAATTTCAAATAGAATATATTTTCTAACTATAGAAAATAAGAGAAGGCGATATATGGAAATGTTTCCAAATAGCGTAAGAGGCCAAGATGATTATCGAAATTATTTGGTTACCAAATATTGATAGGGAAATAGAGAAGTGAATTAATTAATGAAATATTAATTAAAGAGCCCGGTGATTTGTTATATATATTAATGAACACTTGTTTATTTCGATAGTTAAATCATCGACTATCGAAACACTTGTTTTTATTTGATAGTTAAATCACAGACTATCGAAGTTTTTGACCATCGTTGTCAATATGGAGAGACCGGTTGGATTATTATCCATGAACCACTCTGTATTGGCAGTAGCGTTGCGAATCAGATTATATGAAGATAATCGAAGATGGATTAAAGTGCAAGGGCTTTTTCTATAAATAGAAGTTGTGCCTTCGGTTTCGTTCAATCCCAGGACGAACGTATATGGACGAATGTCTGACAAAGTATTTCCAATGATCTAATGGGTTGGTCTGTATAAATATATATGGTTGCAACGGATTTATTCTCTTAGCATAACATCCAGAATATTTGTGCAAATCAATTAGTGATTTACGGATCTGACAATGTGGCATTCAAAGTGATTGTGCTATCAATGAATTGCAAGAAATCGTAGCCTCAGGCCTCAACAACCGGGAGATGACAAAAATCGGGCAGGCAGCATGGCTATGTGGGTCGCTCCCATTAGGAAGTATAATCACCTATCTAGAGATTCATTTAATTCCTTATTCTGTTCGATGCTGTTCCATTCGGGAAACGGTTGCTGATCCCAACCGTTGGTGATATACATTCGATACACTCAAGTGAAATGAGTGGTCGGTCATGTGTGGGCCGGGTTGCAAGATGTTCTTGTTGAACCCCAGTGTATCAACTCTAGAGTACACTGATCGGAAGGTGGTTCCATACCTTGTCATGTTGGAAATCCAATCTCCAATAAGTGCCCTGCGGTTTTTGATTTTATACTATGTATGTGGTGCGTGAGATGTAAGCGTTTCCGCTAGATTGTTATTTATTTGATTTAGACACTATTATAATAGCACTGGATTTTCATATCAAAGTGTTTTGGATTGTAGTAAGGTAAAAACCATCCATGTTTATGTGTGGGCTGGTCTTACTATTATCTTTTCTTTTGAAAGTTAAACAAATGGTTGGAGTTTACTCACACCAGTCCCATGACTGACCCAGAGTTTATTTTGTTTGTTTTCCCTAAACTCTTGGGTGCCCAAATTTGTACGGGCAGTCAAGTAGTCGGGATTTTATAGATTCACTTTGGAAGAGCTTGGAGCAGGAGGCTTCAGTGTTAGATATATAGCATCTTATTTCCGCTGTGTTATAAGTGTTGTACTCTGAGACTGTATGTTATACAGTGAAAATTTTGTATTTCAAAGGTTATGTTATATAATATATTTTATTCGTTCCGCTGTGAGATTTGTCTTCTTTGTTTTCTTCTATTCTAATATATTTTTCTTTCTATTTCTCATCCTCTAACTTCTTTCTAATAATGATTCTTATTTCTGTGCAATTTGGGTTGGACGTGTGGTGTTATTAGTCAACTCAAATAGTACGGATTTACGGGCCTTTACAGTTGGTATCAGAGCTTAGGTTGAGCGAATACCTAGGCTTGTGTGGCATGTGCTCATTAGAGATAGGGTCAGTAGTACCCTAGAATGAGTTGAGTGTATATATACGAGAGCGCGTATTTGTAATTGATATAAAATTTTGTTTATATTGCGTTGGTTAGTCTGTTAAGTGGTTTATGAATTCTGATCGAATAGTGGGACGCCACAATGTCGATAGGAATTTCTAAATACTTAACAGAGAAATTTGACACAGTATTGTTTTAAAGTGGATAAAAGAAATAATTTTATCCAAAATTCTATTTTGATATAAAACTAATAATTTTCTGAAATTATTATAATAGATGGATGTGTTGGTTGTTATTATTATAATCAAATGAGATTATAAAAATTGAAATGGTTATATATAACAGTTTGTATATGAATGAAATATACAAATGAGATGAATTAAAATTTGAATTCAAAATAGAATTCAGAATTTAAATCCTGGGAAGTTTGAAAATATTTTCGAAGTATATTAAAAGGATATAGCTTTGTTTTGAAAGGATTTGAATGGAAATCATTTTGAATTGATTTTTAAAGTAATAAAGCACTGAACTCGCTTCAGTGGATAGGAAATAATTCTGATGATGATCGCGACATCATCAGTGTTTATTTCCAAGTTTCTAAGTGATGAATTGCTACCTTAGAAAAGTTTTGATAAATATTTGTTTGAAAGAAAACAAGTTAAGTTGAAAATTCAAATGTTTTGGATTTGAATTAGTTTTAAATATATATGTACATATTCATATGATTTCAAAAAGGATTTGAAATGAAAACCCTGGGATTTGGATTCTAGAAGTGGAATTTAACTTAAGCTAGTTAAATGGATTGAAGTGAATCAATTAACTAGAATCAATTTGAATAGGTTTAATGGAATATATATATATATATTGGATATAAATGGATTGATCGTAGATCATTCGAATTAAATGTAGGAAGACCAAAAGTTTTGGTGGAATTAAATTTGTTCAAATATGAGGAGTTGAGTTTCAACATAAGTGAGATTTTAAAAAGAAATGGATTTGTACCATTTTTCCTACCTTAGCAATTTCGAGGACGAAATTATTTTAAGGGGGGAAGAATGTAACGACCCGGATTTTTGGTCAATTTATTTTAAATATTTAATATGGGTTTAAATAGTGAATTTATAATATAAATGGTATTTTTTTGGTTATCGATTAAATAATCGAAATACGATTTATTTTGATAATTATCGTAATATGAAGCAGTAACAATTGAATTCAGAGTTAAAACTGTATCAAAACAATTCTATAGATTAATATAAATTCTATTTGAATTAGAACGATAATAATAATTTATTATCGGTGAATTTAATGGTTTGAGATCGATTTATATTTTATATCGAATTTAATTTAAAATGTTAATTAAATTTGTTATCTCTTCTATAAAGTCGAATTAAAATTCAGAAACTGTCTGTTGAATTCAGAATAGTGAATAATGTTGGGAACATATGTCGTTACGGTTAAAATAACGGTTCGGGGACCATTAGATATGTTAATTATAAAATTTAAAAGGGCAGTTCAAAATCAATTTCTTTTAACATCAGCCGACCTACCTTTATAGCACCACCCTAAAATTTTACATCAGCGCAGACTTATTCATCTCGAGCCAACAACTTTGTCTCCAAGCTTCAGTATCAGGGAAACATGAATTTAATGGTGCTGTACATTTTGTTTCCCCTTCGCATTCTATATAAACGAGCCGAGCCTCGTGTACTTCATTCCAAAACAACCCAGTCCCTCTCATCCTCCGTTGTTTCTTCTTTTTCCCTTAATCAATGAAGACCCTATTTTGTAATCAAATCAAAATCGGGTATCGCGACTAGGGATTTCGAAGTTCCAAAAGCCGACGCTGATGTTGGAGCTCGCAATGATTGTCGTGGGAGGTCTGTAGTTGAACGAAGGCATCAGGCTTAGGTGAAAGGGCTTCCTTGATTGAACGAGCATCGGGGTCAGTGCGATGGAGGTTGGAGGGTTTGCCGAGGCGATGGTCTGATTTCTGGGTCGAAGACGCATGTCGTGGCACCACTCGGAGGAGATCTGGTTGACCAAAATAAAACGCGATGACTGCTACAAATCGAGTCGCGATTTAGGGATTTCGTTTCTCGAGGACTGTGAGTTACTGTAGGGGCTACTGGAGTTCTTCTAAGGTGCGATTTCAGTCAGGAGATGGTGGAGTTGCCGCGAGCAAGTGAAGGGAAGAAGAGGGTTATTAGGCTTAAGGTATAATTCTTAATTTAATAGGTTAATGCCAATTTAAATTTTCTTAAGAATTTATTTAAATAGTTAGTTTATTTTAATAAAAATAAAGTCTAGGGTCAGTTTTATTTTAAGTTAAAGCTTATAAAATTCATCTTGTTATATGAGGTTAAATTGAAAACAATCAAGGAGTTGAAGGCTGATTTGAACTGGGAAAGGAGAGCTGATACTTCTTGGGCAATAAGGTATATAATTTACAAATTTAAAATATACTGAATAATTCATTTATTTAGTTAGTAATTAATTTAGTTTAATTATCAATCATTGCTAAATAAAAATAAATAAATCATAGGTGCGAATTCATTCGGGAAGATTGTAGCCGATGATTTGGAAACAAACGGGGTATTCGACAACTGAAAATTCCGATGAGTAAATCTCACTCACCTTTTTCTTTAGAATTATTTTTATTCATTAAAAATAATTGTTTGATGCTTGTTTGAAATTCTTTCTGGTTGATTTAAAAATATTAGTTATTTAGGGTTGACTATTATATATATATATATATTGGTTTGGTGATTGGACTGATTCCCGCAGTATCATTAGCGGATGCCCGCGGTACCATTAGCAGATGACCCTACGCACACGTATATAAGTGGATCCCCTTTTATACCGCGATATCCTGCCACAAAGCAGGATGGGTATTACTATGTTGACTAACGTCTGTGGATGTAGGAAAACAGGTTGGAGGAATCCAACTGGATTCCTCAAAAATATATTATCTGTTTGTTTGTTTGCTTGATTTCATATATTCATATATGACGTGTTAAAAATAAAATGGTTGGAAATTGGGTGATTTGATTATTTTAAATATCACTGGGCCAAGTGTTAATTTATTTAAAATATTGTGAAAAGGATATTTGAGATTAAAAAGGGAAAATTCTATTTTTAAATAGAATTTGAAATTTGAATTGAATAAAAATATAAACTTGTTTTGAAAAATAAAACAAGTAGTTCCTTTATAAACAAAGTTTATAAATAGTTCTTTTATAACGAAGTTATAAATGAAGTGAAAAGAATTATCACTTGATAATTCAGAAATAAAAATACAAGTGTGAAATTGAAAAGGGAAATCTATTTTTTTAGAAATATCGATTTCAAAATGAATTGAAATCGAGACTTGTTTAAAGAAGAAATAAAGAAAATTCAAATAGAAATTGAATATAAAGAAAATTCAAATAGAAATTGAATATAGAAAATATAAAGGAGTTCAATTATAGATTTGAATATCGAAATTTGAATAAAGAAATTTTAAATGTGGAATTTGAAAGTAGAAATTTCAAAATGGGATTTGAAATGGGAATTCGAATATAGAATAGAGTTGAAATGGGAATTGGAACATATATAATTCAAATGGAGTTTGAAAATAGAATTTGAATATAGAAAAATTAAATAGAATTTGTATATAGAAAATTTAAATAGAATTTGTATATAGAATTTGAAGAGAATTTGAATATATTGAATTTGAATATACAGAAATTTGAATCCAAAGGAATTCAAATAGAATTTGAATTCAAAGTAATTCAAATGGATTTGAAGAAAGGGAGTTCAAATGAAATTCAAATATAGAGATTTGAAATAATGGAATTTAAACCATGGAATTTTTATAGAGAATTCAAACGGAATTTAAAATATGGAATTTGAATATAGAATTCAAATAGAAAATTCAAATGGAGTTTGAATATATGAAATTCAAAGGAAATTCAAATATAGAATTTGGATGTAGAAATTCAAATGAGATTTGAATAAAGGAAATTCGAATATAGAAATCCAAATAGAATTTGGAAAAAAATAGAAGTGGATTGAAATTTGAATATAGAATTTCAAATAGAAGTGAAATAGATCGGAAATATAATGTTGAATTGGAAAATGGATTTGATATATATTAAAAATATATCAGAATAGAGTTGAATTTATATAAACGAAGTTTTAAAACGTTTATATATATAAATATAATTAAAACGAACTCGCCGCAGCACTGCAGTTCGTAAATTGGCGTTTCGAACTTCAATTGAGTATATAGAACTCAATTGAAGTCAGAATTCTTTGAAACAAGAAACGCCAGGACCGATTTGATAATAGTTTTCTAATGAAAGAGAGAAATCTGAATTTCGTCGTATAGATTTTGAGTTATATCAAAATCAAATTTTCAGAAAAGCAGCGCCGTAACTATTTAAAACCATAACGATTTATTTAATTTTATAAAAGGGATTTTAAGCGAATACAAATCCGAATTTCTATTAGAAAATTTCAGAGTTGAGTTATAAAATATATGCAAATTCAAGTTATGTAAATGAATATGATTTTTGAAATAGAAATCAGATTTGTTGATTATTGAATAAAATTAACTAACTTGAATAGAAATTAGTTAATGAGATTTTGAATTGATATTGGGCTTTGAATAAGTGAATTCGATTTGAAAATTTATATTCGAAATCGAAAAGGAAACTAGAATTGAAATTAGAATTCAATTTTGTATTGAGCAAGTTAAATATTCTATTTGCACATGTTATGTTCAAAACAAAGAAGTGAAATAAGCGAAATAGCTAATTAAAGAATAAATGAGCGAAATTGGATTCAAACGATTGGATAGTATTGAATTGAATCGAAAACAGGTGAGCATGTGTTAGACAGGTATGGGATGAAGTAAATGAAGATTTTAATCTGTGTGCCCGACAAAAAGGTACACGTTTAAATTCATATATGAGATTTTATGCGCCGTATCGGCAAGCCGCTTGGCTTTTTCTTTTTCTTTTGGATTGGAAAGGGCCATGGGAGGCTATTTGAAATATCCCGATGCTCTCGGTACAAAGGAGGTTATGGCGAAATTTTCCGGGAATTTAAGGAGTTAGAATATTTTTCAGATAATTTGATAGTTAAAAATCAATATATCAATATATATATTGAATTCGATAGGGAAACGAATTTAAAATGGAATATTTTAAACAAAAAGGGAAATCTATAAATTAGAAATAGGAAGCGAACCATATACATGTTTTAAAAATGAATAATTGGGTTTTACAGTGTGTTTGTTCAAGGTAAGTGGTTTTGCCGTTTTGAAGTTGAGGATGTTTTCAGTCAAGATCTGAGAGGTAATTTTACCCCAACTTGATTGATTTCATTTTTAATTGATAAATAGCAAGATCAAGTCTCGAAGAGAAGTGTTTGAAAAAGAGTTAGTTGAATAAACTATTTTGGGTTGTTTGTAACGATGTTGTATACAACATTCGTTTTAACTCAAGTGATGAAATTATGGAAATATAAAAGTAAATATTTCCCAAGTATAATTAAAGTAGTCAGGGAAGAGATAATGATTGAAATTGTTTTCAATTTCAAATAGAATATATTTTCTAACTATAGAAAATAAGAGAAGGCGATATATGGAAATGTTTCCAAATAGCGTAAGAGGCCAAGATGATTATCGAAATTATTTGGTTACCAAATATTGATAGGGAAATAGAGAAGTGAATTAATTAATGAAATATTAATTAAAGAGCCCGGTGATTTGTTTGATATGTTGAATGAACACTTGTTTATTTCGATAGTTAAATCATCGACTATCAAAACACTTGTTTTTATTCGATAGTTAAATCACAGACTATCGAAGTTTTTAACCATCATTATCAATATGGAGAGACCGGTTGGATTATTATCCGTGAACCACTCAGTATTGGCAGTAGCGTTGCGAATCAGATTATATGAAGATAATCGAAGATGGAGTATAGTGCAAGGGCTTTTTCTATAAATAGAAATTGTGCCTTCGGTTTCGTTCAATCCCAGGACGAACGTATATGGACGAATGTCTGACAAAGTATTTCCAATGATCTAATGGGTTGGTTTGTATAAATATATATGGTTGCAATAGATTTATTCCCTTAGCATAACATCTAGAATATTTGTGCAAACCAATTAGTGATTAACGGATCTGACAATGTGGCATTCAAAGTGATTGTGCTATCAATGAATTGCAAGAAATCGTAGCCTCAGGCCTCAACAACCGGGAGATGACAAAAATTGGGCAGGCAGCATGGCTATGTGGGTCGCTCCCATTAGGATGTATAATCTCCTATCTAGAGATTCATTTAATTCGTTATTCCGTTCGATGTTGTTCCATTCGGGAAACGGTTGCTGATCCCAACCGTTGGTAATATACATTCGATAATCAAGCGAAATGAGTGGTCGGTCATGTGTGGGCCGGGTTGCAAGATGTTCTTGTTGAACCCCAGTGTATCGACTCTAGAGTACACTGATCGGAAGGTGGTTCCATACCTTGTCATGTTGGAAATCCAATCTCCAATAAGCGCCCTGCGGTTTTTGATTTTATACTATGTATGTGGAGCGTGAGATGCAAGCGTTTCCGCTAGATTGTTATTTATTTGATTTAGACACTATTATAATAGCACTGGATTTTCATATCAAAGTGTTTTGGGTTATAGTAAGGTAAAAACCGTCCATGATTATGTGTGGACCGGTCTTACTATTATCTTTTCTTTTGAAAGGATTTTGAAAGTTAAACAAATGGTTGGAGTTTACTCACACCAGTCCCATGACTGACCCAGAGTTTATTTTGTTTGTTTTTCCCTAAACTCTTGGGTACCAAAATTTGTATGGGCAGTCAAGTAGTCGGGATTTTACAGATTCACTTTGGAAGAGCTTGGAGCAGGAGGCTTCCGTGTTAGATATATAGCATCTTATTTCCGCTGTGTTATAAGTGTTGTACTCTGATAACTGTATGTTATACAGTGAAAATTTTGTATTTCAAAGGTTATGTTATATAATATATTTTATTCGTTCCGCTGTGAGATTTGTTTTCTTTGTTTTCTTCTATTCTAATATTTCTTTCTATTTCTCATCCTCTAACTTCTTTCTAATAATGATTCGTATTTCTGTGCAATTTGGGTTGGACGTGTGGTGTTATTAGTCAACTCAAATAGTACGGATTTGCGTGCCTTTACAGTCTACTTAGTCGGTGGTTGGCCAGAGGTGGCAGAAGAGGTGGAGAGTGGTGCTGGGGCGTCGGTTGCGAGGGGGTTTGGGGTTCATCAGGGTGTCGCGGTTGGATTGGGCTGGGGGGGGGGGGTCTAATCGGAGAGGAGGAAAAGGGGGTCGGCGGTTGGGCCTGGCGCTAGTAGCAGCGGTGCGATGGACGGGGGTGCGGCGGTGGTTCATCGTCGAGCTCCTTCCCCTTTTTTTTCCTTTATTTCCTTTCGGTTTTGAAAAGGAACGGTAGGGGCTGAGTGTATAAGGAGAGAGGGGGAGATATATTTTTTTATGTAATTAATTTAATTTCAAAAAGGTACTTTTATTTTCGAACTCGAAACGGGACCCACCGCCTGTCGTCCATAGCTAATTACCCCCATTCCGAACACAATGGGATATGTACCGTAAGCCAGTTTGGCCGTTTCGATCAGTTTTCGTCAAAATCAAAATATAACTCTATATATTGAATTTGAACGCGCATTTCAATTTACTGGAGTCACATACTAACTCGTAAAATTCCCGAAAAATATTTTCTAGTTTCGCATTGACCATACGGTCCTAACAAAATTAGTTTCATCAAATTCCGAGACCGTTGGAAAAATGGCCATTTTCCAGTCGATTAAAATCAACTAAAACTGGTCAAACACGTTTTCCTTTGCCACGCTCACATATTGATTCGGAAAATTATGAAATTTGAAACCTAGCAATAACTTCACATCACGGATCCAAAAAAAGTTGTTTCGTCGAAATCCGAGGTCATTTGCAAAATGGCTATTTTCGAGGGCCGAAATTCCATAGCGACTATTCTGAAATTTCAACTGGACATATCTTTTTATCCCCTCTATGAAGTTTTGATTTTTCGGATTCGTTGGAAATATATTCTCAAATAGATTCTATCATTTTTGGTTTCGTTAAAATCCGGTTTATTTTGCACCCGGTATGTTCAATTGAAGTTTGAAATCGAATTATCGAACTACCGCGCCATTTTTAATTCCTTTTATATTTATAAATATTTATTTATATTCTAACGACAACGTATATAAATATATACGTTCGATTCTATTCAAAACAAACTTCTCGTCGATATTATTTAAAATAATTCATTTTAAATATTCAAAATTCATTAAAATTGCCAAAATAAAAATTTTAAACTGGCTCAAATTTTCGGGTTGTTACATTTAAGATCCCTTTGTAGAGTAATATTGCTTTATTTTAACAGTAACATGAGGAAAATATGCCCCTTTCCAGTTTAAAGTTTGCCCAACTGCTTATCATTTACTTTTTTAAGATTGTCTGAATGACATGTATGTTTATTTATGTTGCATCATCAAAAACACTATGGGTTAGTGCTCTGTCTGTACAACCATAATATTTGTATTGTACAATCAACAACAATAAAGGTTAGAGCTATGTCCATATTATTTCCTTACAACATATATAATTCAATTTTTGGAGCTTTTATTTCATTAGAATTCTATGACTAAACTAAATGCTGACGCAGTAAGACCATGCTTTTCAAATGAGAAGAAATAACGCATTCGATAATGGTTACCAAGGATTCAAAATGTAATGGATAACAGTTCACAGTTCGACAATTAACTTTTGTGTACATACATTTTTAAGCCAGCTTAACTTGAGCATGGTTTACAAACTAATTATAGCAATAATGCAACAATAACATAACGATTGTAGTCAGATAATAAATCATTAAATATTCAAACTTTATCCTTCCTACCATACATACACAGTCGCACTCTAAATATAAATAATATTTCTTTCAAATTATGCCTCAAAGCTGGCAATGAAATTAATTTTACATCATTTTTTTCATAATAACATATTTATAAACAACTATTTGCGTAACACAGATTCATAATCATTTTACATAGATGGACAATACATTAAGGTATACGTAAAGCTCTAAGATATGTATGCATTTAATTTTACATAGATGGACAATACATTAAGACACTTAGTTAAACTTTTGATAATAGTTCCCTGAAATGCTCAAAATTTTGTTATACATGCAGAAAATAGTTAAGAAGATAACAACAGACAAGAAGCTTACTCGCTCTCAAAAAGACTTCTAGAACCCGAATGTGCATCCGATGGGTCTAATGCAATGGTAGATCATATTGATCCTCCTACAGAAATTATGGATGTTGGAAACGCAAGCAAACCAACCGCATCAACAACTATGCAAATCATTGAAAATCCTGAAACTGCAGTGGAAGTGGATAGAGCAATCAAAGATGTTGAAGGAAAACAAGTTTCAAAAAGGAGGACTAGAGGCGCAACTAAAATTAAAAGACTTCCTTCAGATGTTGCTAGTCGAATTGAAATTGAGTTTGACTCACCAGGCATACCGATATGGAAAGGGTTGGTGAAATTATCTTCTTACTTAGGCCCACTTGTCCATGAACACATTCCATTTACCTTTAATGATTGGAGGCTACTTGGTGACGATTTGGAAGTAGTTATATGGAAATCCGTTCAGGTAAATAAATTTAATGCACCAAGAATGTGGTTCATTTCATTAAAAATGGTTCATGTGGGAAATAATGTTGACCGAAGTTATATGGATCATTTGCTAGTAAATTGTTTGACTTATATGGCAAGTTAAATGTTATTTTAGAAATATTTATGTAATAGCAGACACAAAAATTTAATGGTGACAATAAATAGATGTTGTTTGAATTCGTATGTGTAATCTTACTCGATTTTGATTAAAGAATCAGTCTACTTAATTTCCAGTTTCCCAACTCGGATTATCTTTTGTACAGCTTTTACATCTATCTGTTTCATGTTTCTAATTAGATAGTGGCTACGAAGCCAAATCGTTTGATTACAATGATGCATAAATTTGTCTCATGTTTATGGCCATTTATTATATACTTTGTACAAATTCTGATGTAACTTCCGGTGCATCAAATTTTACCAGAACATTTTTGATTGATAGATAAAGTATACGAATGTTGCTGATGCATTTGAGTTTTCTGTTATAGTCAGGTCATCATACTCTTTGATGAAAAAAGGATAAAAGAAGGAGCATTACTCAAATAACAACTATTAAAGAAGCAACTCGTGTTTATCCAACCATATAGATAAAGCGTATAAGATGAGGATTTGTTAAATAAAAACTCATCATTTTGATATTTATAAGGTAAGGCCCATTACAAGTTTTTTCATGATAGCCGACAACTTATAAGATCAAAATAAAACCAGATGATCCAATGACGACGCTGACACATTGACACAATGAATCTAAAATAAGAGGACTAATACGCAATATTCGGAACTTGGAACAAGAAAACACTGAAATGACACTGACATGTTGAACCTGAAACAAGAGGACTCTGACACACATTAACACAGTTCAAACATTTGATCTGCTTTCTATATGCTAATTAAAATGGGCTTGTAATCTTTACCACACATTAACACTGTTCTCTAGCAGCTAGTTTAACACTGTCATTAACAGATAAGCATTCACTCCTTTTTGTTTAGATGTAGGGATGCGGAAAGATGACAGTCTTTATCACCATATGTTGCGTTGTTGCTTGACCAATAACAATGAAACACCGTTATCCGAACACTGTCGCCTCTTTACATATTTTTTTTGAAGTCCTTGTCATTATTCCATTTTTCATTTGGAAATGCTAATTTAAAAGCATATATATTTACAATTCATTTAAGGAGTTTTTTTTTTACTTTCTACCTTATGGAGCTTTATTGGATTAGATATGACCCGATTTAGTCATTTGTTTGTACATTAAAACAGATTTGACTAGTGAATTAATGGTAACACAGAAGTGGTTAGGTATAAATTGACGTTTTTATTAAGTTCTACATATTATTTCATTCTAGCTTTTTTGATCATGAAATGTGGAACTTTAGAGGGTAAGGCTGTTTGTTTTTTTGATCTAATTAGCTTAATGTGTAGAATTGATCTAATTTGAGGTGACAAAAGAATGACTTCTAATAATCTACTTGGATTTAATAAAGGTCAGCACTAGAGTAGAGGTTAAAAATGATAAATGCATGTTGTTGCTATTTTCATGATTCACACCCTGATTGGGCATGCATAAACAATTTTGTCACTGCTTTTAATAAAAGCACCACTTAAACAAATTAATAAGATCATACATTACCCTTTTTTCTCATATATAACAAGTGTGATACTTAATTTAAATAAAGCATTTATTTTCTTCTTTCAAATTATTCTTGTTTTGCTGAATTTAAATAGATCATTTATTTTCTTTGTTAAATGTATCCTTAGGTATTTGCTTTTAGGATTCAATTTTTTTTTAAATTCTAATATGCCAAATTAATTCATGCTTTTTATTTGGTACTCAGTTTCATCCGAAACTTTCTATGTTCTTTAATGCGACCGATTCTGATATCACCATATGTTGCATTAATTTATGAAAGTGCAGAAGATTTCATTGCTAATGGCTGGATTCATTTGTATCAAAGCCTGTAACCCTTAAACACTGAAGTAGTGTCTAGAGCAGTATTTACCATACTGAATGTTGTATATTTCACAACAATATGTAAAATATAGAGAAAATGTAGTGTTCAAACAGGTTTTGTAGTCATTATTGTATCATATCTTTCCTTTCATCCATGTATTAATCAACGCCTCTTTGCAGATCTTACTAATATTAGGCATGATGTGTCGTAGGTCAGATTATATGTTAACATCTCTGTTTAACTTTTCTCTATTGCCTTATTGTTTGTTCTTCCTTTGCATACTTTTGATGAACAACATTACAATTTAATAACCAAATGCAAAAGAAAAGCACTACGGTATTGAGAATTGCATCGAAAATTGGACTAATGTGCATCTGACTTGATTTAAATCACTACCCTTATTTATCTTTCCTTGTTTTGGTGAAGACCGATGGTCTATGTTTATATAATGAATTTGCTATGCACGGTCCATAAATCTGATATGTTCCTACTGTAGTTTTTTTATTATACTCAATAGCATATCGTTTCCCACCTCCTATGCTACAGGCTAGATTTAAATTAGATGAGGAATGGCAAAAGACTCCCATTTTTCAGCAAATGGGATGCATTTGGAGGTGTTCAAAAAGCATATTCGTTAATAAAGTATTGCAAGCAAAAACCAAGGAGGAACAACTTCAACTAAAACCAGAAAACGTCAGAAGTATGAAGGACTGGAAGAAGTTTATTGAGTCAAAGACGAGTAAAGAGTTTAAGGTAATTGCAATGCAATTTTTATCATTTCTTATATGATATATAAGCGTACATAAAATGCACGTCAACTAATCAAAGTGATATAACTTTGTAATCTAGTTACAAAGTGAAAATTTTAAATCCATGAAGAACATACAAATGCCACACACATGTAGTCATCGAGGGATGGCTTGATTAACTGAAGATTTAGTGAGAAAAATATTTGTTATATTAAATACGGTTACTAGTTTTGTTTAATATTGGCTCTTTAATGCGGAAAGAGGAAAGTATCAATCCCTCTTCCATTCGTAGATCTGATGTTTAGATTAAATCTCACACTCGAAAAAATGGTGAGCGAGTGAATACGAATGTTGCAGATGCTATTGTGAGTTCTATGTGCTATTTATTTAAGCATATATCTTTGAAAATATATTAATTTAGAACTCATTTGCAAAATATAATATTCATTTTTGTAGGAGAAAATAAAAAATGTTGAAAATGAGCCACAGTCTAGTTTAACATGTAAGTTCAAAGAAGATTCTCTCTAACAAGTATTGGGACAAGATAGACCCGGACAACTACGAGGACTGGGAAGAGGTGTAACCATGACCAAGGCGGTTTTGTCTCAAATTAAAGATAAGGAAGTAGCTCAATGTCAACATAGGATTTCAGAGCTAGAGCAGTTGGTTCACAGGTTAACGAAACGTCGGGTACAGTTTCAAATTGGCTGTAAAGAAATATAGTTACCACGGCACCCAACACCAACATATCATAATGGTAACCAGAGGGTTTTCTAATGATAGGATATGGATATGTCATAATGTAACATAAATATATGTCACAGGAATCAACGTATCGTACATAATTGGATCATAAAATTATATTTCAGTGTATGAATGACAGGATATGGATGTATACCGCATGTTTTCTGCAGGAATAATGTATTTGAACCTATATAATATACCAGGCTGATTTATTTGTTAAATAAGTACATCCATAAGCAATAGTTTATTATGGATTCTTCATTAACAAGATTAAGATCCTATCGACCAAGTTATGTAGAGTAAATAAAGACTTCTTGTGATGCATTCAAAGTTATGCAGATTAAATAAAGACTTCTTCGGCACAATATAATTTTTCAATTCTTCATAGCAAAACGAAGGGAGAAAACCCTACAGAAATACATCTCCGTAATATAGGTACTTTAGTGGAACCGGAGAAGTGTGTAAGCTGATACATGGTATATTAATATCTAGATAGTTAAGTTCAGAACAACATAATTATAGCCTGTTAAATTTAATTAGCATAATTTTCGTCATCATTTTCAGGGAACTTAAGTGCAGTAAAAATATAATGTCAGTATGTACGAGTAACCATTTTTCATCACAATTTGTTATTACTGCATGTCCACTACAAATTCGTTATAAGTTTTAATTTTATAATATATTTCAAATATTATTGATTTGGCAGGATAAAGAAAGTTGTGAAGGGAGTGTATCTCAAATGGTAAAAATGTAAATATTAAGGTTAAAACATCATACAAAATTTTATATCTAAATCTATAATTATGTGATCTAGTTTTTATTAATTGCAGAGTAAGCATAATCAAATAGCCAACAATAGTAGTTTACCGTGTTGGCATGGGAATGATGATGAGGTTGTCGCCAAGGGAAAAATTGTGACAACTGATCTGAAAGAGCTTTTCAATGGGGAACCTTTAGGCCCGAATGCCATGAAAATCTTGGTAGTCCATCCTACAAAATTTGATGCTTTTTTGTGGAGGCCTTCACCTGGTTTGGTATATATAAGAGATGCCAAGAATGAGGTGGTAGCATGGCCAACTGATAGATTTATTCGCGTATGAGAGAACTCCGAAAAACAAAGTGAGGTATGGTACAAAATATAAACTCTCCACAAATACAACTAAGCTAAGTGCTTCAATAGTAGAAAATGTAGCTTCAAATTGATTTGAAAAGAACCTTAAAATACCAAAACAAATATTGAAAATATGCTATTTAAAATAGGTTAGATGGTCAAATGATTTTCATGATATTTTTGTATGCTTTTGTGTATATTTACACCTGCTTTTATTAAATGACTATATTTTTTCTTTGATAGAGCAAAACTTATAGCATAGAATAAAGAAATGCAAGTGTTTGATTGGGTTGGGAGCAAAGAATTGGTTGCTGAATAACGAGTGCACTCGAGTGATTCAAAACAATTATTAATGGCATTCCTCTTGGACCTGAAGCCGCGATAGTTTGGGTTGACAATCCAAGAAAAGAAGATGCCTTTTTTTGGAGACCCATAGTAGGCATGGCATGCATCAGAGAAGCCGTTGGTAAGAAAATAGCATGGCCAACATCAAAATTGGTTTTTGAAGATGTAACACCACCTACTCTTGTGAGCAGTGTGCCAGCGTCTCTTATGGTATATGTTTATATTGCTAATATTTATTTCTAAGATTTTTTGATAATGTATTGACATTTTTTATATGATTAGTGTAACATCCCGAGATTTTGCGACAATTTAAAATACTAAATTTAATGTGATCTTGAACAAAAAAAATTCAAATATTAAAATTAATGATTAATGTCGTAAATTTATAAGGTATGAATTTAACTTGTCATGCTAAACAATGAATTTCAATAGCTTTTACGTATGTTGAAATTGAAGGTAATATTGAATGAACAATAGGTAAATGAATCAACTAATTTTGGAATTCTATGTATAAATTGAAAATTTGAATTTATTGAATATGGAAAGATTATAAATCATTTTGAGTATATAATTCACTTCAACTTGTTATAAATGTGATAATCTGCATTGATTGTAAATATTGCTACAATCTCGTTTATACTATTAAATATTAGGACTTGATATTTAATATCAAAATATTTAATTAAACTGAGTTGATAAATTTTATAATTAGAATAAATGATTAAATTGTGAATATTTATAGTGCAAACTTAATTTAATTGTTTAAATCATGAAATTCAACTTATTTAAATAATAGTAACATGTATTAATTGCAAATGAAATTATGAATTATTATATGTTAGAATAATGAAAGTTAGAATTCTTAATGGAATTGTATTAACTAATCTATAATTGAAACCTAAAATGAAATTTGATTTATATTGTTAATTTGAAATTTTGATTGATTTATATGAAATTAATAAACCTTTAAAATTCAATTTAAAGGTAAACAAACAAAAACTGTATATTTTGATATATTAATAAACTGGTTAAAATTGTCATTTTGCAAACGATCTTGGAATTCGATGAAATTAATTTTATTGAATCCGGAATGGTAAAATATTTTATGATCTAAAATTTTGTACCCATCAAAATTATCGTTTGATCGTAAGAAATTAAACTGTATACAAATTTATATATACAATTCCATTAGATAATCAAGTTTTAGAAGAAACTACTAAAGACTTTGGAATTGGGCTTTGAAACCTATTCCATTGCATTCAGAAGGCATCAAAACATATTGTTAGGCATTAAGCGGATCTGATTTGGACTCGGTTCGAATTTTCGCCTAAACACACGCAAAACGATGAATTTATTATTAAAATATCATTCTAAAAACCCTAATTCTCAGGCCGTCGCCTTTACCATTACCAATGGCCTGAGATTCGAAATCTTCCTCCCTTAATTTCTCTAAATCTATTCAACGATTGAGTGAACTTCATAAACGAAATTTGAAGAACTACGCGAGACCATTCCACCTATACTGTTGATCGAGGTTAATGTTTACTTAAATTGCCAGAATTTGTCTCTGAATGTGGGGAGGGGTTGTGATGATTGTGGGATGAGGAGGCGCCTATGTGGGACCGGTTGGTGGGCGTTGGAGGAATCGACGGTGGTGCTGCCGATGGTGGAGCCTGATCGTCATTCAGTAGTTATAGGAGGGTGAGAGAATCAAGGGATTGGGTTCGATTTTCTTTGTATGCAGCAGGTATCATTCACGACGGAGAAGAGATGGAGATAGATGGCGCTGATGTGGCGAACTGTTATTGGGTGAGAAGGTTTATTTTATTTATTTGGTATATTTTTAAAATTCGAACGATAAAACATATATAACATTTACATATGAATTCAGTTTTATGCGCATTTGGATCCGTTGGGATCATATCAAAATTCTGGATAACATGGAGCTGATTTGGACAGGTTCAGAGACTGTTAAATTTTGGGCTAAATTTGAATTTCAATCTCGTTTGAAATTAAAAGTAAGTGATTAAACCCACTTACGCCTAATTAAACTATTCTAATATTAGTTAAATTAATATCATGCCATGATATGATTGTATTGATTGATGTTTGATAGTTTAAATTGCATGTTTATATTGAATTGCATCGATTGTGTAGTTTAATTTGACTGTTATATTTAATTTTACATTTAAGTTAAAATTCGACATTTAATTACTGCTTAAAACCTGACAGTCGATAATTGGTAAATTTATACGATATTGGACTATTTATATGTATTGATGTGACAAATGGTTTGGATTTGATATATTTGACATATTGCTGTTTGTTGTGTGAATTTATTCGTTATTCATCTTGAGCTTGATATGACCATTGTTTATGCCGATTAATCCCATCCATTTACCTTAGATGTTACGGGCGTCGAATGAATTCGGGATTAATCATTAAAATGAATAAGAACGTTTGTTGAAATGATAAATACCTATGACCCTGTTTTGGATTGAAATGATATATATCCTTTCTCAAAATACTAAAATTAAATTTTAAGTATTACATGGCCATAGGATAGATAATTATATACAAACACCGGTTGGTTAAATAAATAAAAAATAGTTTTAACCTTAAATTTGGAATATTGTTTAAAGGCAATATTAATGGTATTATTAATCGATTTTCTTTAAATTTGAACTTTGAGCTTTGAAATTTAAAATTTTAAAGTTTAAAGAATTCATAAATGTGGATAACTGAAGTTATACTGTATTGAATATGAGTTAAATTTATCGAAATTGAATTGTTTATCCATCTTTGATATTTATTTTAAATTAACTGGATTTAGAGTAATAATTGAATTGTGAACTCGAGACTTTTATAAACAAATAATTCAAAGTGAGAATTATAATTGAAATTCAATTATTTGAATCGAATTATTAAATCGAGTTGTTTGAAATCGAACTGTTGAATCGAATTGAAGTATACATGGGAAGTCAAATCTTTTTGAATTAGGATATCGAAATTTAGTCGAATTGATTTGAAAATCTGAATATGGTTTCCAGTTTTGTTAAATTTTGAAGAAACGATTCTAATTCCAACCATTGTATTTTAAACCATTTTATAAAATATTTTTATAATAATTAGTTTCTTTATAAAATATTTTAACTTACAACTATTTTATTTTATTAATTATTTTAAATAAACCAAATTAATAATTTACTATTTATTTTATGAACTATTTGATTATTTTAACTATATAGTTTACTAAATTTGATTATTCTATTTTTAGCTACATACTATTTATTTTTCAAACTATTTCAATTATATGTCTAAACTATTTTAAATATATTTTTAACTATTTTAATATTCATATTATTTTAAGGTTGGAGTTGTTTCAAGATTTGTGTTGGTTCAAATAGAGATTTAATATGAAAGTATATCCTATTTTGAATATGAAGTGATTTTAAAGAAAATCTGATATTTTGATATGAAGTACGAACCCCCTTGAAATGTAAAAGAACTGACCGGTGTGAAAATTGTAAACGACTGGTTGTTAAAGAGATAACGATCGGATATTGTCATACTCTCTGCCAATACCGAAAACCACTTTAATAACTATGTACAAGGGTATGTTCCAAAATGAAGTAGGTTTATTTGGAGGAAATTACTGGATTTGAAGAAAGAGAACGATGATGGATGTCCTTGACCTTCGGGTCATAATTAAAATGACTAAAACAGGGCTATACCGTGACTAATTGGGGTTAGCTACCTACATAAGCAACACTTCTTCCTTTATTACTATAGTCCCTCGGTTTGGTTGATTTGATTTGATGCGCATCCGTGATTTGGGAGTGTTGTTCGAGGTGGGCGGTAGTCGCGGCTATGCGTTACCACTAGTCCGGGTTTGCAACTAGTATATTCCTACTCTGGGCATTCCTCGTGTGCCTTGTCATATTATCCTGATCGAGCCCCATACGATTTTGATTTAACGTTGGCGTATCATGGCGCATCCCTATCCGCCGACGTATGGTGGTGTTATATGCAAACTATACGACAATGGTATAAATAGTGTACAGATAATAATGGTAATCCCGCTTACGCTATTTTAATATTTTATATTTAACCATATACAATATTGTAATAGCATATTATATTTTATAGTACCTAGTTTAATGGATCCTTAGGAGATGGAAATTCCCGTAACATCTCTTAAGTTATTGCACTCATATTATCGCATGAATTTGATTTAACTGATATGAGAATATTTTAGTTCGGATCCGAGTATTTTTGTCTTTTGGTTTGTGCTCGGGTCAGCCAGAGTTTCAGTTATCGAAGATGTTGTTTTGAAGATGAAGATGGAGCTTGCTAGACGTATTATTTTTTTATTTCCGATGCAAATATTGGTATGTTTATTATAGTTAACTCTGAAAATTGTTGTAAAATAAAATCAAATGTATGTTTTAACAGCTTCATGAACTATTATTTATTTATTATATTTTGTCCTTCTGCTGTGAGATTCTATGTTTGTTTTTCTTCTTTCTTCTTTTTCTTATATAAATCCCAACAACTACCTGTATTTTATATTTTTTTAAGTCGCCATTGAGGATCATTGTCGATTTGAACGGTCAAATATTTTAGATGTTACATTTAGACTGCAAATTTCACGCCGAATACTAAGTGCAAGCTGTCTGACGTGGAGGGAACAGGAAAAACAGTAGCTGAAGGTACCGTATCTTCAGTTGATCCAAATGATAACGTTCATTCTATTCTAATGGGACCAAATGCAATAAGAGTTTGAGTGGATACTGTAAAATTCCCAAATGCACCTCTCTATGGAGGCCTACGTAATTCATGGATTGCTTACCAGATGCTATTGGTTCGAAGGTTGCATTGGCTACTACAAATGTTAGAGCGGGTTCATCTTCTACGTAAGTTCCAAACATTTTGTTCATATACGTAATCGTGCACTGGTTTTATTAATATAAGTAAAAGGGGCATACAATTAAAAAATAAATGGAAAGAAAGATGATAAAATTCTAAGAGAGCCCAGAGCCCAAAAATAAAAATTTAGATAATGCTCTGGTTACAAATTAAATATACTAATTAATTTTTGTAAATATATATTGTTAAGTTTTACTTGATTTACCTGAATCTGCATATATTAAAGCTACATGTGGCATTCAAAAATACACTGTTATATAACTTGAAGCAATTCAAGAAAAAAAATGGTATTGGAATCTTTGAATCGAAATCAAATGGAATTTTCAACATTTCTAGAATGAGGCTGTAATGCTGGAATATTTCAATGTAGGATCGAAAACAGAAAACAATGATTTGAATCTTGATATAAATCTTTCATTCGTGTTGGCTTTTGAAGCAAAGTCATTACCTTAGTTTAGTATGTATTTGTAAAGAGTTGCACAATGGGCAGTTCAATCAATTAATTTTTTTGATTACTACCATGTTTGTCTTATATGAAATCCAATATTTCAGGGCAAAGGAAGACGATTCCAAAGCTATAGCCACTGACTTATAAATTATAATATCATCTTGCAATATTTGGATCTGCAATTATTTATGCCCGTGTCACATTGCGTGTCTTTATGAATCCCGAACTATGCTTGGAAAATCCATGAGTAAGAAAGACTTTTTGTAACAACCTGGAATTTCTAAACTAATTTTTTTTTATTTTAGCTAGTTTAACTGGTTTTGAATATTTAAAATGATTTATTATAAATAATTACAACTGAAAATTTTATTTAAATCGAAGTTAGAACGTATAAATTTATTTTAATTATAAAACGAGCCTGAAATTGCACGGTAGTTTGAAAATTCGATTTTTAATTTCAATTGAATGTACAGAATTCAAAATAAACTGGATTTCAGTAAAACAAGAAACATTCGAATCTGTTTAAAAATATCTTTCTAACAAATGCATGAAACTGAGATTTCACTCCATAAATTAAAAGTTACATCCACTTTAAAGTTTAAAATAGTCGCTATGGAATTTATTTAAATTTTAAACATATATATAGCCTTTAAAAATAGCCATTTTGCAAACGACCTCTGTTTTCGACGAAACCATTTGAAACGACCCGAACTTCCCCGGTCTCCGAAGAGAAGAGAAAGAACAAATTGTATTGAGAACACGACAAAATAGAACGCAGGCGGGAGAACATTTCATTGTTAATTACAACAATCCATCAGAATACAAGAATATACAGAGTATAAATGAATATTACACAGAAATATCAGAGATTTAAATTACATTTAAATACATAGCAGCGGAAAATAATACAATACACAACTAGAAGAGATATACGGATACAAAGCTTTCCGGATATCATTCCAGCTGTAACCCAGGATCCTGTGAATATAAATCTGCAAAACCAAAACTACTAGTTGCCCGTGTCAAAATAAGGGCACCCAGAGTTTAGGTTAAAACAATAAACTTCAGGTCAATCATGGGACTGGTGTGAGAACTAAAACATTTATTTAAAACTTTACTTTAAATCAGATATATCAAGGGACCACGCCACTAACGCGGAACGGGGTTCCTCCCAAGAATACCAGTGCATAAAACAAACAGCGCAATGCTAAATAAAGAAAAATGAAGCTATTATAAGACCCAGTTCCCATCACACAATGCAACGCAAGCCGGAGGATAGGATTTTTACCTTATAATAGCCAAGAATGCTTGATACATTTAAAACAAATCATTTGATACTATTATAAGTGCATAGTGAATAAAACAACTTTAAATCATAAGTATCAATCATAGACGGCATAAGCGCCCCATCCCACTATGTCGCCATACTAGGCTCTACAAATAAAACCGCAAATGTCACGTATTTGGAAGTTGGGTTTCCATCTGTGAACCGAGGCAAAAGATAGTCCTCAACCGATTCGAGACAATCTAGTCTACCATGTCTCAGGATCAGAACGCATCGACCCTTGGAGCGACAGGGCCGGTCCACCGATGTGGATTAGACGAAATCCTGAACACTGCGTCTCCCCGCCCTTTGGGGCGCAAATGAGCCAACAAATGACTCCATCGGTCCCGGATCGACAGATATATCCGAGGCGCCTCGCTACATCAACAACCACATAAGTCAAACTCGTCAGGGCGTGTAAAACCACTGACGCCACTTCTAGCTAGAAAGAAACGCAGGTCCTCCCTGAGGTCCTTCTCCCGTTTTTGGTTCACGACCGGGGTGTGAGGCTCGCGAATCAACGTTACACAAAGCTACGCCACAAAGGCCGTGCTTTGATCATCAACCACAAGACTCTGCTTTTCAACAGAAGCCTTAATCATTTGCATCTTAGCATGCCACACAGGCAATTCACTCCATGCGTTTGATATCCATCGATATATAACCCCTGAGCTCGTACGTTTCAGAGAAGGGCGTTAAGCAAGAGAATAAATACTCCGCCGCCAAACAGATATATATTTAATAGAAATCAATCACACAGACTAAAATCCAATGTCATACACACAGTCCGTTTACAAGTTCGTCCTGGGTCTGAATGAAACCGGAGGCACCTAGTACCCCGCATATCCATCGATCTCCAAGTACGTCTGGACGATCACCAACTATTTCCATCTTCTTGGGTGTACGACCCAATCAAGATCATCAGTAATTATCCAAACGACGTGAAGACCTCCGGTCTTCAACCACCGTCTTCATCTTCGACTTATCGTCGTATCAGTTATTCAGAATGGGATAAACCCGGTCTTCCCGAATAACTCGCGTATATTATAAACAAGTGTTACACAAACACAACATACGCCTCATTCCAATTCATCAGTCACTAACCGTAAATTAACAAGAGAATAATTCCCCAAAAATTAACCCCGAAGGCCGAAACCAACATCAGATCAATATCCAGGAAACCAATCTGCTTAGCTAACCGACAGTTAGTTTCTAAATTTCACATTCAAAGGGAAAGGTTCCCATTAATTTTATCAAAGATAAATTCCTTGAATTTATTCTTTAATCTTCTTTTGAATATCAATTCAACTAGTCGGGATTAATGAACCTTACCGAAGTAATCATTTGTTTTAATTTCCCAACCCCAACCTCTTCATCCCATGAAGTAAAACTGGTTATACTTCATATCTAACACCACGGTGTTATCGGTAAATTCAATTACCATTTCACGTTTAAATCTGATTAAAGATTTAACTATCGCCTGGAGAAAAACTGGTGATACTCCATTCTCGATCTTTTCAATCTAATTAAAGATTCATTAAAACTCCACTTAGTTTTAATCTTTGATAGGGTTAAAGAATCAGTGTCATTTAAAACACGGTTTGTAACACCCCACACCCGCTACGGTCACTCACTAAGGGAATGCCATAACATCGGTGGAGTATTTTAAGTGAATATAGAACAGAAAAATTACAACAAGACAGATATAAGTAATACTTGAGAACTTAAAACATCATTTCATTGCAGCGGAAAGTAAAACATGTTTGGTTACACCAAAACCATAAACAAGAGTCAAGTACATAATATCCATCCTGATAAAACAAAAGTACATAATCCCACTACATAACTTAATAGCCATAATAGAAAAGATAAACTGAGCTTTACATCCACGGTCCAAGCTCCAAAAGATAGATAAAGCAGTCTGATCGAAGCCCACTAGTACTAGGCCCACTCTGATAACCTGAGGGTTGGGAAAAAGATAAAAACAACGGGGTCAGACATAAGTCTGAGCGAGTCCTATAACTTTAACAATACAATCGTTAAAGTAACCAGAGTAAGACATAAGCTTGATATACGGTAATGACTGGGGATAAATGGCTACACTAAGCAGCCAACTAGACTTAGGATGAACTAAGATAACCGTAAAGACGCATTTACCCACCCAAGGATAATTACTACACTGCACCACCCCAGATCTACCCACCCAAGGGTAATTCCTACGCTGCACCACACCAGTTCTACCCACCCAAGGGTAATTCCTACTTAAAGGTTGATCCCACTAAGTGTACTTAGTAATTTTTAATAGTAGCTTCATGTACCCCTAGCTGACTACATAGGTGCCGTCTGCCCCTATCTCCACTAGGTGTACCCACTACTCCCCAAGCGATCGGCTCCCTAACGTAGATACCCGTGCTGGCCCCACAGTGGGGTGTATCATTCCCCAAAGTGGCAACCTGATAATATCAACGGTGCACGGCTTATACCTACACGATGCAACAACGTCTTACTTACCAGCCCGGGTCCACACACGCATATGAAACCGTTGGACTTGCGTTGCCACCGCTAACCCGTTTTGGCCTCTTACAGTCAAGTCCAATATGCGTGTCCCGTCCTCGACTTGGGTCGACCCACAAAGATACGTTTGGGATATTGGTTGAAATGGGCCCCCACAAGCTACCCACCTAAGCTTGTCATTTCTAGTGAATCCCACTTAACCCTTTAACCATGTCCACTTACATGTTATAAATTTTGGTTAAGTCTTTTAATCATATTTTAATAGCCACTCAAGGCACTCACTAGATTTCCACATGCCACCCAAGGCACTTACTTGATTCCCACATGCCACCCAAGGCACTTACTTAACCCTTTAATCATGTTTAATTACATGTTCCACTTTGGTTAAGTATTCTAATCGTATTTTCTATTGCCACCCAAGGCAACCCACTAGTTTCCTCATGCCACCCAAGGCACCCCCACTAGTTACTACATGCCACCCAAGGCACCCACTTAACCCCTCATGCCCCACTACATGCTAATTTGGTTAAGTGTTTCTTAATTAATTAAGATCGTAACCTTTGTAAAGACCTCTCACATTAGACTGTCTTTTATGGCAGCTGGATATGCCGGTTGGTTCCGGGCAGCCTTACACCATAACCGAGTCTAACCTCGTGTCTTTACACTTGTCACGTATTTAGTTTATGACTAAGACCTCTCACATTGGGCCAATCGTTTGTAGCCGTTGGATTTGCCGGTCGGTTCCGGGCAGTCTTATGCTACAAAAAGGGTCCAACCTCGTGTCTTAGTCGATTAATTACACCTAATTAATCACCCCCATAATTTGTATTAATTATCCCTAATTAATTACAAATATTTAAAAATATGGGTAGACCTAACTCAATAGGTAAATTCCCAATTCCATAATATGGGTAGACCTAACTTAATAGGTAAATTCCCAATTATGTCCATCCACTTTATGGTATGTTTAATCATACCAACTTCACACAATTTTATGTGTTCATTAATTTTTACCCCATCGTCCCCACGTAAATACGTTAACATGACCTACTTTAAAAGAGGAGATTCATCATACACACAATGGGTTCAACTTAGCATATCATTAGCATTATGATGGGTTTAAAAGGTGTCAACTTGCATATATGACCATAAACCCAACTTGCATAAATAACCAACCCAAACTTGCATGAATCACATATGTCATAAAGATGGTAACTTGCATAAATGTTCATGTCATAGACCTATCATAAAAGTGTCAACTTGCATACATGTCATAGGTCTAAAAGGGATGAACTTGCACATGTACTTATGTCATACAAAGGGGTAAACTTGCATATGTATGTATGACATACAAAGGTGTAAACTCGCATATGTTATGCATATCACTAATCCAAACAACTTGCATAGATTATGCATATTATAGATCCAAACTCATAGGTTAAACTTGCATGTCATATCACTTATTTCACACATGATTCTAGCATAAAACCAAGCATTTAACTTGCATAAAACCAAACACTTAGCATGCATAAAACCAAATACTTAGCATGCATAAAACCCACCACTTAACATGCATAAACCCAAACACTTAGCATGCATAAAACCAAATACTTAGCATGCATAAAACCCACCACTTAACATGGATAAACCCAAACACTTAACTTGCATAAACATAGTGTCATCATGAATAAGTGTTAAACATAGTGATTAGCAAACTAGCATCATAACATATGACCTAAAACCCATTGATCCGCAAGCAAAACCATATGATCTCATCACATCTCATCTACTTAGTTTAGCACTTGGTTATTAAAGTGATAGAAACTCACAAACTCCAAGATTAGCTCCTTAGATAGTTGCTAGAGTTGAAGTAGAGGTGGATTAGTAGTTGATTAGCTTGCAATCCTCTTCTCTAATTAGTGGAGGCTCCTTCTAAGTTGCATTTTGGCGGCATGATGGCATAGATTCTATTTTTAGTATGGATTAGGGTAGTCTTAGGGTGTATTTATAGAATTAGGTTGTGTTTTAGACCCTTAGATTAACCCTAGGTTAGTTTAGGTCCGTCAGATTTCGTCCCAAGCCCTCCAACCCAGCCCAAAACTCAACCAGGTGCACCCAGGCCAGAATCAGCCGACATGGCAAGTCGACAGCCCTGTCGACTGCCAAGTCGACAGGCATGTCGACAGGCAAGTCGACAGCCCTGTCGAAAGCCAAGTCGACTTGGCTGGGCGGGAGTTTTCCCGCCTGGCCCCCATTTCTGCATGTTTCGAAATTCAAATTTCCCGAAAACTTCTTTGGGCCTTAACCGGGTCATACGGACTCCGATTTACAAAATTTCGGACTCTATTTCGCGTATTTTTCCGAGACGAAGACAATGACGTAACCTGTTTCCCCTGATTCTCACATCTGAGATTATTAATTCTGTAATTAGTGAATATCAGTGTTAACTGAAATTCGGGGTGTTACATTCTCCCCTCCTTAAAGGATTTCGTCCCCGAAATCTCCAAGTTAAGGAGAATGCATATCCTACCATCCAAACAACCATCTACTCAATCCATCAAACACGGGCATCCATTGTCCTTAAAACAATTTCTACTGATGTATGAGCATATGCAAAAAGTGTGTATATATGTTCCCTGTCTAATGTATGAACATATGCAAACCGTGATAGTGCCATGCATCCAATATGTATGCGAAAGAACCCTATCGACACATACTATATCTACATGAGTGCACAATCATTCACCAAAATGCATCATCCATATGATAACACAACCATTATACATCCATAAATATAGCTACCTACACACAATTATATGCAATATGCAATATGAAGTGATTGAGCCAATCTAGTGTCTAGAGTGTGTGTATATGCATCCACGAGCAACCACTAGCAAACACTTGCATCCACATGCATCCATCAATCATAACATGTCTCAAACACATGTTTCAACCATAGGTTTACCCTATCTAAAGGTCAAAGGCACTAACGAGAGGACATACTACAGATAAGATAAGTACTAGTCAAACGATAAAGGAGAAATTAAAAGGCATATCCTCAAAAGGAATGGGTATAATGAACGCATCTTCTCTTCCGTCTCTAAAGTAGCGTTGCTCTCATCTTCTCCCCATTGCACTTTGACTAGTTGAACCTCTCGATTCCTCAACTTCCTAGTCTCTGACCCAAGGGTGCGAGTAGGAGCTCGTCGAATCGTCTCATCACGCTCTATCTCTACTTCTTTAAGCAAGCCCGGCTCTACCACCTCAGCGGTCTCATGTAGGCACTTCCTCAAATGTGAAACATGGAATACATCATGTACACCACTAAGCCTGTCGGGTAACTCCACTCTATATGCCATCTGTCCAATCCTTTCCTTAATAGGAAACGGCCCAACAACCCTTGGTGCTAACTTCCAACAGATCCAAAGCGAACCACATTCCGTAACGGAGATACTTCGACAAAGACCATGTCCCCAACATCAAACTCAAGCTCTGTTCTCCTCTTGTCCACATAAGATTTCTGTCTGTCTTGCGCCGCTTTCATCCTTCTTCGAATCAAATCAATCTTTTCCGAAGTCTTCCTAACCATATCGGGCCCAAGCAAGATCTTATCCGTAGATTCCCACCAACATGTAGGTGATCGACAAGGCCTTCCATAAAAAGCTTCGAAGGGAGCCATGCCAATACTAGACTGAAAGCTGTTATTATATGCGAACTCCACCAATGGAAGATGCTCTTCTCATGTACCTCCAAAATCTAAGATACATAGCCTCAAAAGGTCTTCTAAAATGCGATTCACCCTCCCGGTCTGGTCGTCCGTCCGAGGATGATTTGCGGTGCTCAAACACAGCTGAGTCCCTACCGCCTCTTTCAAACTCTTCCAAAACTCGCTAGTGAAGATAGGATCTCGATCGCTCACTATACTGGAAGGTACACCATGTAATCTAACAATCTCTCGAATGTAGATTGAAGCTAGCCATTGAGCAGTCCTCTTACTCTTCACGGGTATAAAATGGGCACTCTTAGTAAGTTTGTCTACCCCAACCCAAATTCCCGTATTACCCTTCCTCGATCTTGGTAATCCATTGACGAAATCCATCGAGACACTATCCCACTTCCATAGCGGAACCTCCAATGGGTGAAGCAACCCACCGGGTTTCTTTTGCTCCGCTTTTACTTGTTGGCACACCAAGCATCTAGCGACATACTCGGCCGCGTCTTTCTTCATACTGGCCCAAAAGAAAACTCACTTCATGTCTTGGTACATCTTGTCCCTACCGGGATGAATGGTCATCTTCGAACGATGTGCATCATCAAGTATAGCCTTCCTCAAACCCTCGTCTTGCGGTACACAAAGTCTACCGTCTCTACGCAACCACCCCTTACCATCTAGGGTGTACCTACTCAAATGGCTGGACGACTCCCCCTCCTCATGAGCTTCTCTACTAACTCAACCAACTGTGGGTCGTCTCGCTGCGCTCCGCCAATCCGCCCCAAAAGAGTAGGCCTAACCTCCAAGGAGGCTAGCAAACCGGGTACAAAGTCAACGGAAGGTCTAAAGTCAAACATAGAAATAAACTCTAAGCTCCGTCGTTCAATGAACAATGGACTCAAGGACAACCTTTTTCTACTTAAGGCGTCTGCTACCACGTTACCCTTGCCATGGGTATACGCTATCTCAAACTCATAGGATGCTAAGATCCCATCCACTTTTGCTGTCCTAAGACTATGCGCTCGAAGAGTCTCAAACACTTCCCTAAGATGTAGGGCATGCTCTTCTCCACTTTTAGAGAAAACCAGGATATTACCCCATCCAAAATCATCACAACTGTCCATCTCTCACGCAGACCACCCTAGTCGAGCTCGACATCCCCAAAATGCAAGCCCCAAAGGCCTAAACCAACATCAGACAAACACCCAAGGGATACCTCCTTCGAATTCAGACGACCTACGTGAGATGATACTAGTAAAAACGGCTAAATAATTAAGCCCTTGTCCAACTCTGGATGTCCTCGCCAGTCTCGCTCCAAAACCACCGTTTATCCCATAACTGGCTTTGCTCAACCTATTGAGCACATACGAAAACTTATTTCTCTCCTAGAAAAGACCAAGATGTCCTTTACAAAGACCATCACGAACTTATTTAGGTACTCCCTGAACACCCTTCTCATCAAATCAACAAAGTATGCGGGGGCGTTCGTCAAACCAAATGGCATCACCAGCCACTCGTAAAAACCATCCGGAGTCCTAAAGGTAGTCTTCTCTATACTATCCTCAGCCACTCTCAACTGATGAAACCCCGTGGCTAAGTCCTACTACGAAAACACTGAGGCGCCAACCAACTGATCAAAGAGATCATCAATCCTCGGCAATGGGTGTCTATTCTTCTTTGTTATCTTGTTAAACTCCCTATAATCTACACAAAGTCTGAGGGACCCATCCGCCTACATAGCAAAAACTACTGGAGCACCCCACTCCGATATACTTCGTCTTCTAAACCCCTTCTCAAGCAAATCGCCTACTTGCTTATGGAGTTCCCTCCTCTCACGAGGAGCCATGTGGCACACTGGCCAAGATACTGGTTTGGCATTGTCTACCGGATATATTCGGAAGTCAATCTCCCGCTCCGGAGGTAAGCCCTTCACCTCCTAAAACACATCCGAGTATTCCCGGACCACTCTAACAGATCGCAAACTCTAGACCGACCTGTCAAGCGATTCTAGATAACTTAGCATAACAGATTCCATGGGATTACAAGAGATCTCGAGAGTGTTACCCAAGCGAGTCGTAAGCCTAACAACTCTCCTTCCACAAACAAGAACGGCACCATTACTGGATAACCAGTCCATGCCCAAAACTAACCCATAGCCCGTGAAGCTGTAACAACCCGAAAATCTGGGCCAGTTTAAAATTTTTATTTTGGCAATTTTAGCGAAGTTTGATTATTTAAAATGAATTATTTTAAATAATATCGACGAGAAATTTATTTAGAATATAATTCGAACGTATATATTATATACGTCGTCGTTAGAATATAATAATTATATATAATTATAAATAGAATTGAAAATGGCGCGGTAGTTCGATAATTCGATTTCAAACTTCAATTGAATGTACCGGGTGCAAAACAATCCGGATTTTAGTGAAACTGAAAACATTAGGATCTAATTGATGATATCTTTCCAACGAATCCGAGAAATCAAAATTTCATAGCGGGAATCAAAAGATATGTCCAGTTGAAAATTCTGAATAGTCGCTATGGAATTCAAGCCCTTAAAAATGGACATTTTGCAAATGACCTCGATTTTCGACGAAACCACTTTTGTTGGATCCGTGATGTAAAATTATTGCTAGATTCCAAATTTCATAAATTTTCGAATCAATATGTGAGCGTGGCAAAGGGAAACGCGTTTGACCAGTTTCAGTTGATTTTAATCGACTGGAAATTGGCCATTTTTCAAATGGTCTCAGAATTCGACGAAACTAGTATTGTTAGGACCATATCGTCAATACGAAGCTAGAAAATATTTTTCGAGAATTTTTAGAGTTAGTATGTGACCCCGGTAATTTGAAATGTACGTTTAAAATTCAATATAGTGATTTATATGTTGATTTTAACGATAACTGATCGAAGTGATCGAATCAGCTAGCGATACATATCCCATTGTGTTCGGAATGGGGGTGAAACGCTATGGATGACAGGCGGTGGGCCTCGTTTAGAGGTCGTATGTAAAAGTCAACTTTTTCAAAAATAAAATAATTAAATAATTAATAAAAAAAACCTCTTCCCCTTAATCTCCTTCTGGCCCTCCCCCCTTTTTCGTTTTCATTTCGATCCGATTAATAAAAAAAAAAAAGAAGAAGGAAGAAGTGGCGGAGAGGAGCATCGCGCCCCCTCCAGGTCGGCGCCGCTACCACCAAGCCCCCCCCCCCCGTTCTCCTCGATCGACGTGGCGCCCCCCCTCTGCCGAAACCCACGAACCCTAACCCAGCCCTAAACCCCCGCCTGCCACCTCCTACCGCCACTCCGACCTCCTACGCCCACCGCGCTTCCCCCACCATCCTCCGGCGCTGCAGCAGAGACCCCCCCTTTTTTTGACCATAAGTTTTGTTTTGTTTTATTTATTTATTTATTTTCATTTATCTGTTAATTTTTATTTGATGTTAAAAACAGAATTTTTATTTAATGGTTAAAAACTGAATTTTTATAATGGTGCAAGATTTGATTTTCGAAAGTAAAAGATGTGATTTTTCTAAAAGTAAAGATTTGAATTTTTAGAAGAAAAAGATCGTATTTTTATATTGGAGAAAGCGTGATAGAAATTCAATTTGTATATATGTGAAGTAGGCGAGGTAAAGAAACGATTTTTAATTATAGTTGTAGGAAAAAATATTTTTATAATATAAGTAAGTAAAAATATAATTTTTATATTATACAAAGGTTAAACTATAATTTTTGTAGTTTAGAAAGGATAAAAATTCGATTTTTATATATTGATTAACAAAATAAAAAAATATCATCTATGTGTATGTATTAAAATAAAAATCTGATTTTTATTTTATATACGTTGAAATAAAATGTGATTTTTATATATTGAACATCGAAATAAAATGTGATTTTTATATATTGAACATCGAAATAAAAAAGTGATTTTTATATATTGAACATCGAAGTAAAAATGTGATTTTTATATTTTGAACATCGAAGTAAAAATGTGATTTTTATATATTGAACATCAAAATAAAAATGTGTGATTTTTATATATGTAGTGAATGCGGGCAACGAAAGCGACAAAAGGCGAGAACGATGAAGAGTCAAGATGATTGGATAGCTTAGGTGAGAATTTCTCACCTTTCAATTTATTTTTCTAGTTATATATATATATATATACTAGGATGCAGATGGTGTTTAGTAGCACCTGACACAATCGTCCACAGACCATGGACTTGTTTGTTTGGTTGCATAAATTAGTTGGATGATTTGATTTGAATTTGATTGTTTGGTGAAGTTAAATTGATTTGATTGATGTGTGAATGGCGTGGGCCTTCACTAGACCGGGGATAAGGCTAGGCCTCGTCCCGTTTCTAGTATCGTGCCGTTATGCCGCCGAAATTTTCTAAAATAAGTTAGAAAAATAACAATATCATTTTATAGAATAAATGAATTGAATAGAAATTCATATGTCGAAATAAAATGTTTTGTCGTTAAAAAAATATATTTTTTTAACGTGAATGTAAATAAATAAATATTCATTTACAAACCGGACGGTTTGTTTATGTACACCTATTTGAAAGACATTGATTGGGACGATAAATTTCACACATCGCCCAACTGCACAAATAAAATCTGTGTTTGATTGTTTGAAACCCCACACGGGTGTTGGGATGAAATTTGAAGTTCACTCATCCTGATTGATTAAATATGTCGATCGATTGATTGACAGGCTGTTATAAGCGTTAGATATCTATATTTGATGCTTATACAGTGTAGTGCACTTTGGTTGATGGTTGATTATTTTTCAATGCTATTATATACATGTGTTGTATGAAAATCCATATAATTAATTTTATATGGTGATTGATTGGGACTCATTCCAATTTAGAAAATAAAGAATATTATAACATAAAAGTTCATGTGTTGACTGTACTCATTCGTTGAGATTAGTCATGTGTTGAACGAAATATTTTAATAATAAAATTTGCATCTTTATCAATATAAAATAAAGATTCATGTGTTGACTGTACTCATCCGTTGAGATTAGTCATGTGTTGAACGAAATAATTTAACAAAAATTGTCACACGTGGACAGTACTCATTCGTTGAGATTAGTCGGGTGCTGACAAAAATAAATATTCATTTGTTGAATAGAATATTTGAAAATAGAAATATTTGAAGCCGTGTTGGTTAGATTGACGCCATTTAGACGCGAACGATATTTATATCGATTTTATTCATTTCGAAATGAATTGAATTGAAAACCATTTCGAAATAAATTGAATTGAAAATCATTTCGAAATAAATTGAATTGAAAATGATTTCGAAAGGAATTGGATTGAAAACGATTTCGAAATGAAATGAATTGAATTGAAAACCATTTCGAAATAAATTGAATTGAAAACGATTTCGAAATGAATTGAATTGAAAACGATTTCGAAATGAATTGAATTGAAATTGAATTGAATTCAAAATTGAATTGAAATTTGAATTGAATAGAAATGAATTTTAAAACGAATTTATAAAGAAGAATTCAATTTTGCTTTGGATGGAAATGGAAGTTGAAATTGTTTTTGAAACGAATTTAAAACTATTTATATAATTCGTTTTAAATAGAAATCGACGAAATATATATTATATATATAATATAATGGCCTGAATAGAACGCGTCGCGCCGCGGCAGTTCGTGAATTTCGACCATTTATTTCAAACGGACATTACGGGAGATCCGACCGTCGGATTCTCCTAAAACCGGAACCGTTGGGTTCGTATCGAAAAGAGTTTTCTAACGAATATTAGAAATTAGAAATCTAACGGTTGGATTTGGAATTATGTCCAAATCAAATTTGAAAAAGGTCGTTGTAAGTGCAGTTCGATGGCCGTTGATGGAAATCGACTGTACAGGCCTTGATAAAATTATTAAAAATAGTAATAATTTGTGTAAAATCATAAGAAATGATTTAGAAAGAATTGAGATGAAAAACTCCATATTTGAAAGGATAAAAATAGATTTTTATCGAAATAAACTAGTTTTAAACTAGAACTATAATTCTATTTATTTTTAAGTAAATAAATTGAATTTAAAAAGGGTTTTAAAAATAACCAGAATATCCAATGATTGCATTGGAGTGGATTTGAATCGAAATTGTCTTCGGAATATTTCGATGTTGGAATTCGTGATTATACAGGTGTTGTTATGGAAATTTGAAAGATATATATTTATATCGTTATTTCCAATACGACATTTGTTAATCGTAGAATTTGATATTGAATATAAGCCGATATATTTTCTATTCAGAGCCTTGTATTGAATATCAAATGTGATTTGGTTTTGTCGTGAATGGTGTCTTCATTAACACTGTTCTTGAACCCAGTTGAGAAAAGATTAAATCTTTTTATTTAGATTTAATGAAGGGTACCAATTAAATAATATTTAATTGGAATTGAGTTGATATTGATTTTTGGGTTTATCATGGACAGTGTTTTAAATAACACTCGTTCTTTAACCCGATAATTAATGAATGTGATTTTGGGTTTATCGTGAACTGTGTTTTAAATGACACTGATTCTTTAACCCAGTTAAAGATTAAAACTAAGTGGAGTTTTAATGAATCTTTAATTAGATTGAAAAGATCGAAAATGGAGTACCACCAGTTTTGCTCCAGGCGATAGTTAAATCTTTAATTAGATTTGAACATGAAATGGTCATTGAATTTACCGATAACACCATGGTGTTAGATATGAAGTACAACCAGTTTTACTTCATGGGATGAATAGGTTGGGATTGGGAAATTAAAACAAATGATTACTTCGGTAAGTTTCGTTAATCCTGACTAATTTGAATCGAAATTCAAAGGAAGATTAGAGAATAAATTCAGGAATTTATCTTGGATAAAATTAATGGGAACCTTTCCCTATGAATGTGAAATCAGAAACTAACTGTCGGTTAGCTAAGCAGAATGGTTTTCTGGATATTGATCTGATGTTGGTTTCGGCCTTCGGGGTTAATATTTGGGGAATTATTCTCTTGATTAATTTGCGGTTAGTGACTGATGAATTGGAATGAGGCGTATGTTGTGTTTGTGTAACACTTATTTAAAATATACGCGAGTTATTCGGAAAGACCGGGTTTATCCCATTCTGAATAACTGATACGATGATAAGTCGAAGATGAAGACGATGGTCGAAGACCGGAGGTCTTCACGTCGTTTGGGTGATTACTGATGATCTTGATTGGGTTGTACACCCAAGAAGATGGAAACAGTTGGTGATCGTCCAGACGTACTTGGAGATCGATGGATATGCGGGGTACTAGGTGCCTCCGGTTTCGTTCAGCCCCAGAACGGACTTGTAAATGGACTGTGTGTCTGACATTGGATTTTAGTCCGTGTGATTGATCTCTATTAAATATATATCTGTTTGGCGGCGGAGAATTTATTCTCTTGCTTAACGCCCTTCTCTGAGACGTACGAGCTCAGGGGTTATATATCGATGGATATCAAACGCATGGAGTGAATTGCCTGTGTGGCATGCCTAAGTGGTAAATGATCGAGGCTTCTGTTGAAAAGCAAATTCTTGTGGTGATGATCAAAGCAAGGCCTTTGTGGCGTAGCTTTGTGTAACGTTTGCTTCGCGAGTTTCACACCCGGTATGAACCAAAAACGGGAGAGGACGTCAGGGAGGGCATGCGTTTCTTTCTAGCTAGAAGTGGCGTCAGTGGTTTTACACGCCCTGACGAGTTTGACTTATGTGGTTGTTGCTGTTGCGAGGCGCCTCGGATTGATCGGTCGTTCTCGAACCGATGGAGTCATTTAGTTGGCTCACCTACGCCCCATAGGGCGGGGAAACGCATGTTCAGGGTTTAAGTTTAATCCACATCGGTGGACTGGCCCTGAGGATCCAAGGCTTGACTGAGTACTTGCCTGAGACACGGGCTAGAGCGTCTCGAATCGGTTGAGGACTATCTTTTGCCTCGGTTCATAGATGGAAATCCAATTTCCAAATACGTGACTTTGCGATTTTGATTGTATAACCTATATATGGCGACATAGTGGTATGGGGCATTCATGCCGCTTATGATTGATACTTATGATTTGAAGTTGTTTTATACACTATGCACTTATAATAGTATCAAATGATTTGTTTTAAACGTATCAAGCATTCTTTGGCTGTTATAAGGGAAAACCCTATCCCCCGGCTTGCGTTGCATTGTGTGATAGGACCTGGGTCTTATAACAGCTTCATTTTTCTTTATTTAGCATTGCGCTGTTTGTTTTATGCACTGGTATTCTTGGGAGGAAACCCGTTCCGTGTTATACGGCGTGGTCCCTTGATTTACCTAACTTTGAAATAAAGATTAACTGTTTTAGTTCTCACACCAGTCACATGACTGACCTGGAGTTTATTATTTTTGACCTAAACTCTGGGTGCCCCTATTTTGACACGGGCAGCTAGTAGTTTTGGTTTTGCAGATTTATATTCACAGGATCCTGGTTTACAGCTGGAACGATATCCTGAAAGCTTTGTATCCGTATATCTCCTTCTAGTTGTGTATTGTATTATTTTCCACTGCTATGTATTTAAATGTAATTTAAATCTCTGATATTTCTGTGTAATATTTATTCATTTATACTCTGTATATTCTTGTAATCTAATGCATTGTTGTAATATACAATGAAACGTTCTTTTATATGCGTTCTGTTGTGGCTTATTCTCGAACTATCCGACGCTTTCCTTTACGGGGAAGTTACGGGTTTTCACAGTTGGTATCAGAGCTTTGGTTTACAGAGCTCGAGAACAAGACACATTAGAACCATACGAAAGAATTCATCAGATATTGGATTAGTAAAATCCAATTGGAATGACTCGTTAGAGATAGGATCAGTAGTATCCTAGAACGAGTGTGAAGAGTATATTTTCCAAATGAAACAATTTTGTTTTTGAAAATTTAAACCATTTTATACGTATTTGAATATTTATTTATTTTGAATATGGACAATCGAGTATATATAAATTTTGCATATACGCGTCATGAACGTATATTCGAAGTTTTAATATATTGGATAGATATAGAATCACATTCTAGTCGCCCGGACATGATTCTGATGATGGCGCGCCATCACCAGCATTTATTTTCGAGTGACGAAGGTGTGATTTCTATATATTTCCATTGGACTGGTGTGAGAACCAAAACTTATATATATAGCTAGAACACATTGTTGTGAATTGGCATCAAAAACATGATTTTCTTTATAGGTATCAAAATTATGAATTTGAAACTCTAATTCACTAATTGATTGATGTTTATGTTGGTTGTCTATTTGTTTGCTAATTTTGAACCATTATGCCTAATTGAATCAAATATTGACTTATATTGAAAATTGGTCGCAATTGCTTGCATATACATATACTTTTATTGAACAGGTCATAGCAAGGAGGCTAGAGCCAGAGAATAAAATTTGTTTGCCCGACAAATAGGTACATGTTTACTACATAATTTACTGTTTTGTTTGGGTGATGATGATTTTATGAGCCTATTGGCTAGTCGCTTGGCTTTTTCTTTTTCTTTTTGAGATCTGAAGGACCGGGGAAGCTATTTGAGATTTCCCGATGCTCCCATTGCAGGGGAGGTTATGGCGAAATTTTTCAAAAATTTAGGGTGTTAGCCAAATTTTTGAAGATTCTCAGAAACTGAAAAGTTAGAGAATGGAAGCCGGATCGAACGTAGAGTTGATTGATCAAACCACTTTCGACTTTGTTCCTTTTCGGGGACGAAAAGTTTTAAGTGGGGGAGATTGTAACAACCGGAAAATCTGGGCCAGTTTAAAATTTTTATTTTGGCAATTTTAGCGAAGTTTGATTATTTAAAATGAATTATTTTAAATAATATCGACGAGAAATTTATTTAGAATATAATTCGAACGTATATATTATATACGTCGTCGTTAGAATATAATAATTATATATAATTATAAATAGAATTGAAAATGGCGCGGTAGTTCGATAATTCGATTTCAAACTTCAATTGAATGTACCGGGTGCAAAACAATCCGGATTTTAGTGAAACCGAAATCATTAGGATCTAATTGATGATATCTTTCCAACGAATCCGAGAAATCAAAATTTCATAGCGGGAATCAAAAGATATGTCCAGTTGAAAATTCTGAATAGTCGCTATGGAATTCAGGCCCTTAAAAATGGACATTTTGCAAATGACCTCGGATTTCGACGAAACCACTTTTGTTGGATCCGTGATGTAAAATTATTGCTGGATTCCAAATTTCATAATTTTTCGAATCAATATGTGAGCGTGGCAAAGGGAAACGCGTTTGACCAGTTTCAGTTGATTTTAATCGACTGGAAATTGGCCATTTTTCAAACGGTCTCAGAATTCGACGAAACTAGTTTTGTTAGGACCGTATCGTCAATACGAAGCTAGAAAATATTTTTCGAGAATTTTTAGAGTTAGTATGTGACCCCGGTAATTTGAAATGTACGTTTAAAATTCAATATAGTGATTTATATGTTGATTTTAACGATAACTGATCGAAGTGATCGAATCAGCTAGCGATACATATCCCATTGTGTTCGGAATGGGGGTGAAACGCTATGGACGACAGGCGGTGGGCCTCGTTTAGAGGTCGTATGTAAAAGTCAACTTTTTCAAAAATAAAATAATTAAATAATTAATAATAAAAAAACCCTCTTCCCCTTAATCTCATTCTGGCCCTCCCCCCCTTTTTCGTTTTCATTTCGATCCGATTAATAAAAAAAAGAAGAAGAAGGAAGAAGTGGCGGAGAGGAGCATCGCGCCCCCTCCAGGTCGGCGCCGCTACCAACAAGCCCCCCCCCCCCCCCCGTTCTCCTCGATCGACGTGGCGCCCCCCCTCTGCCAAAACCCACGAACCCGCAAACCCTAACCCAGCCCTAAACCCCCGCCTGCCACCTCCTACCGCCACTCCGACCTCCTGCGCCCACCGCGCCTTCCCCCACCATCCTCCGGCGCTGCAGCAGAGACCCCCCCTTTTTTTGACCGTAAGTTTTGTTTTGTTTTGTTTTATTTATTTATTTTCATTTATCTGTTAATTTTTATTTGATGTTAAAAACAGAATTTTTATTTAATGGTTAAAAACTGAATTTTTATAATGGTGTGTAACAACCCGTAAAATGCGAGCCAGTTTGAAATTTTTATTTTGGCCATTTTAGCGAATTTTGATTATTTAAAATAATTTATTTTAAATAATATCGACGAGAAATTTATTTTTAATGGAATTAAAACGAATATGTTTATATACGTTGTCGTTAGAATATATAATAATTATATATAATTATAAAAGGAATTGAAAATGGCGCGGTAGTTCGATAATTCAATTTCAAACTTTAATTGAATGTATCGGGTGCAAAACAATCCGAATTTTAGTGAAACCAAAAATGATAGGATCTAATAGATGATATCTTTCCAACGAATCCGGAAAATCAAGATTTCATAGCGGGAATCAAAAGATATGTCCAGTTGAAAATTCTGAATAGTCGTTATGGAATTCAGGCCCTTAAAAATGGAAATTTTGCAAACGACCTCGGATTTCGACGAAACCAGTTTTGTTGGATCCGCAGTGTCGAGTTATTGCCAGATTCCAATTTTCATAATTTTCTGAATCAATAAGTGAGCGTGGCAAAGGAAAACGCGTTTGACCAGTTTCAGTTGATTTTAATCGACTGGAAATTGGCCATTTTTCTAACGATCTCAGAATTCGACGAAACTTGTTTTGTTAGGACCGCATCGTCAATTCGAAGCTAGAAAATATTTATCTGAAATTTTTAGAGTTAGTATGTGACCCCGGTAATTTGAAATGTACGTTTAAAATTCAATATAATGATTTAAATGTAAATTCAGCGGAAACTGATTGTAACGATCGATTCAGCTTGCGGTACATATCCCATTGTGTTCGGAGTGGGGGTAATACGCTATGGACGACAGGCGGTGGACCTCGTTTCGAGGTCGTATGTAAAAGTCAACTTTTTGAATAAAAAAATATTAAATTAATTAAATAATAATAAAAAAAATCTTCATCCCCTTTCTCTCTTTATACTCCAGGCCCCCCCGATAGAAATGCAATCGAATAAAAAAAAAACCTAGAACTAGATCGCGCCTCCAGGTGGGACCACCATCGCGCGCGCGCTAGCATCGACCCCCCCCCTCTGCTGCTCGGCGACGCAAACCCCCCCCTCTGCTGCTCGGCGACGCAAACCCCCCCTCTGCTGCTCGGCGACGCAAACCCCCCCTACTGCTCGGCGACGCAACCCCCCCCCCTCTGCTGCTCGGCGACGCAAACCCTCCCTCTGCTGCTCGGCGACGCAACCTCCCCCCCTCAGACCCGCGATTCCCTCCACCACCGTTTGCCTCCTATCTCCTTCTTCCTTCACCCTCCACCGCAGATCCACCAGCTCCGGCGCCGCGAGAAGGAAGCCGCGATGAACCCACATCGGTGAACGACGATCGGTATAACGACTGGAAAAAAAAACAGTGAGTTTTCCTTTACAACCATTTCAGTTTTAAATGTAGTTTTAATTTTTAAAAATCAGTTTTTACATACAATAGTTTATATAAAATGTGATTTATGTTTATACAAAAAAGAATAGATTTTTATATATGCAAAAGAATATGTTTTTAATATGAAACCTTTATATAAGTAGCGAAGAAAAGAAATAATTTTTATTGTAAATATGCTGAAATAAAAATGTGATTTTTATATATTGAACATCGAAGTAAAAATACGATTTTTATATATTGAACTTCGAAGTAAAAATTCGATTTTTACATATGTAGTGGAAGCGGACAACGAAGGTGACAAAAAAGGCGAGAACGTCGAAGAATTCTGCAAAAGAAGAGTCGAGATGATTGGATAGCTATCGGTGAGAATTTCTCACTCTTCAATTTCTTTTCTAGTCATATATATATACTAGGATGCAGACGGTGCTTAGTAGCACCCGACACAATCGTCCACAGACCATGGACTTGTTTGTTTGGTTGCATAGATTAGTTAGATGATTTGATTTGAAATTGAATTGTTTGGTGGAATTGAATTGTTTGGTGAAATGAATGAATTGATTAATGTGTGAATGGCGTGGGCCTTCACTAGACCGGGGATAAGGCTAGGCCTCGTCCCGTTTCTAGTATCGTGCCGTTATGCCGCCGAAATTTTCTAAAATATGTTAGAAAAATAAAAATATCATTTTATTGAATAAATGAACCGAATAGAATATTCATAGGTTGAATAAAATGTTTTATCGTTAAAAATATAATTTTTAACGTGAATGTGAATAAATAAATATTCATTTACAAACCGGACGGTTTGTTTATGTACACCTATTTGAAGGACATTCATTGGGACGATAAATTTTACACATCGCCCAACTGCACAAATAAAATATGTGTTTGATTGTTTGAAACCCCACACGGGTGTTAGGATGGAATTTGAAATTCACTCATCCTGATTGATTAAATATGTCGATCGATCGATTGACAGGCTGTTATAAGCGTTAGATATCTATTTTTGATGCTTATACAGTGTAGTGCACTATGGTTGATGGTTGATTATTTTTCAATGCTATTATATACATGTGTTGTATGGAAATCCATATAATTAACTTTATATGGTAATTGATTGGGCCTCATTCCAATTTGAAAAATAAAGAATATTATAAAATAAAAGTTCATGTGTTGACAGTACTCATCCATTGAGATTGGTCATGTGTTGAACGAAATATTTTAGTAATAAAATTTACATCTTTATCGATATAAAATAAAAGTTCATGTGTTGACAGTACTCATCCATTAAGATTGGTCATGTGTTGAACGAAATATTTTAGTAATAAAATCTACATCTTTAGCGATATAAAATAAAAGTTCATGTGTTGACAGTACTCATCCATTGAGATTGGTCATGTGTTGAATGAAATATTTTAGTAATAAAATCTACATCTTTATCGATATAAAATAAAGATTCATGTGTTGACAGTACTCATCCATTGAGATTGGTCATGTGTTGAACGAAATATTTTGATAATAACAACTATTTTGAAAAAGAAATATTTGAAATAGAATATTTGAAAATAGAAATAGATGAAGCCGTGTTGATTAGATTGACGCCATTTTGACGTGAACGATATTTATATCGATTTTATTCGAATTGAATTGAAAACGATTTCGAAATGAATTGAATTGAAATGAATAGAATATAAAACGATTTCGAAATGAATTGAATTGTAAACGATTTCGAAATGAATTGAATTGAAAACGATTTCGAAATGAATTGAATTGAAAACGATTTCGAAATGAATTGAATTGAAAACGATTTCGAAATGAATTGAATTGAAAACGAATTCAAATTGAATTGAAGGCGAATTGAAATGAATTCAAATTGAATTGAAATTTGAATTGAATAGAAATGAATTTTAAAACGAATTCATAAAGAATAATTCAATTTTGATTTGAATAGAAAAGGAAGTTGAAATTGCTTTTGAAACGAATTTAAAACTATTTATATAATTCGTTTTAAATAGAAATCGACGAAATATATATTATATATATTATATATATAATATAAGGGCCTGAATAGAACGCGCCACGCCGCGGCAGTTCGTGAATTTCGACCATTTATTTCAAACGGACATTACGGGAGATCCGACCGTCGGATTCTCCTAAAACCGGAACCGTTGGGTTCGTATCGAAAAGAGCTTTCTAAAGAATATTAGAAATTTGAAATCTAACGGTTGGATTTGGAATTATGTCCAAATCAAATTTGAAAAAGGTCGCTGTAAGTGCAGTTCGATGGCCGTTGATGGAAATCGACTGTACGGGCCTTGATAAAATTATTAAAAATAGTAATAATTTGTGTAAAATCATAAGAAATGATTTGAGAAGAATTGGGATGAAAAACTCCATATTTGAAAAGATAAAAATAGATTTTAATCGAAATGAACTAGTTTTGAACTAGAATTATAATTCTATTTATTTTTAAATAAATAAATTGAATTCGAAAAGGGTTTTAAAAATAACCAAAATCTCCAATGATTTCATTGGAATGGATTTGAATCGAAATTGTCTTCGGAATATTTCGATGTTGGAATTCGTGATTATACAGATGTTGTTATGGGAATTTGAAAGATATATATTTATATCGTTATTTCCAATACGACATTTGTTAATCGTAGAATTTGATATTGAATATAAGCCGATATATTTTCTATTCAGAGCCTTATATTGAATATCAAATGTGATTTGGGTTTGTCGTGAATGGTGTCTTCACTAACACTGTTCTTGAACCTAGTTGAGAAAAGATTAAATCTTTTTATTTAGATTTAATGAAGTGTACCAATTAAATAATATTTAATTGGAATTGAATTGATATTGATTTTTGGGTTTATCGTGAACAGTGTTTTAAACAACACTCGTTCTTTAACCCGATAATTAATGAATGTGATTTTGGGTTTATCGTGAACTGTGTTTTTAAATGACACTGATTCTTTAACCCAGTTAAAGATTAAAACTAAGTGGAGTTTTAATGAATCTTTAATTAGATTGAAAAGATCGAAAATGGAGTACCACCAGTTTTGCTCCAGGCGATAGTTAAATCTTTAATTAGATTTGAACGTGAAATGGTAATTGAATTTACCGATAACACCATGGTGTTAGATATGAAGTATTACCAGTTTTACTTCATGGGATGAATAGGTTGGGATGGGGAAATTAAAATAAATGATTACTTCGGTAAGGTTCGCTAATCCCGACTAGTTTGAATTGAGATTCAAAAATAGAATAAAGAATAAATTCAAGGAATTTATCTTGGATAAAATTAATGGGAACCTTTCCCTATGAATGTGAAATTTAGAAACTAACTGTCGGTTAGCCAAGCAGAATGGTTTTCTGAATATTGATCTGATGTTGGTTTCGGCCTTCGGGGTTAATATTTGGGGAATTATTCTCTTGATTAATTTACGGTTAGTGACTAATGAATTGGAATGAGGCGTATGTTGTGTTTGTGTAACACTTATTTAAAATATACGCGAGTTATTCGGGAAGACCGGGTTTATCCCATTCTGAATAACTGATACGACGATAAGTCGACGATGAAGACGATGGTCGAAGACCGGAGGTCTTCACGTCATTTGGGTGATTACTAATGATCTTGATTGGGCTGTACACCCAAGAAGATGGAAACAGTTGGTGATCGTCCAGACGTGCTTGGAGATCGATGGATATGCGGGGTACTAGGTGCCTCCGGTTTCGTTCAGACCCGGAACGAACTTGTAAATGGACCGTGTGTCTGACATTGGATTTTAGTCTGTGTGATTGATCTCTATTAAATATATATCTGTTTGGCAGCGGAGAATTTATTCTCTTGCTTAACGCCCTTCTCTGAGACGTACGAGCTCAGGCGTTATATACTGATGGATATCAAACGCATAGAGTGAATTGCCTGTGTGGCATGCCTAAGTGGCAAATGATCAAGGCTTCTGTTGAAAACAAAGTCTTGTGGTTGATGATCAAAGCACGGCCTTTGTGGCGTAGCTTTGTGTAACGTTTTACTTCGCGAGTATCACACCCGGTATGAACCAAAAACGGGAGACGGACCTCAGGGAGGGCATGCGTTTCCTTCTAGCTAAAAAGTGGCGTCAGTGGTTTTACACGCCCTGACGAGTTTGACTTATGTGGTTGTTGCTGTTGCGAGGCGCCTCAGTTTGATCGGACGATCCGGGTCCGATGGAGTCATTTAGTTGGCTCACCTACGCCCCAGAGGGCGGGGAAACGCATGTTCAGGGTTTAAGTCTAATCCACATCGGTGGACTGGCCCTGACGATCCAAGGGCCCACCTGTGTCTGGGTCTTGAGACACGGGCTAGAGCGTCTCGAATCGGTTGAGGACTATCTTTTGCCTCGGTTCATAGATGGAAACCCAATTTCCAAATACGCGACTTTGCGATTTTGATTGTATAACCTATATATGGCGACATAGTGTTATGGGGCATTCATGCCGCCTATGATTGATAATTATGATTCGAAGTTGTTTTATACACTATACACTTATTATAGTATCAAATGATTTCTTTTAAACGTATCAAGCATTCTTGGCTATTATAAGGGAAAACCCTATCCTCGGCTGCGTTGCATTGTGTGATGGGACCTGGGTCTTATAATAGCTTCATTTTTAGAAAAGTATTGCGCTGTTTTACTTTTATGCACTGGTGTTCTCGGGAGGAAACCCGTTCCGTGTTATACGGCGTGGTCCCTTGATTTACCTAATGATTTAAAATAAAGATTAATAACTGTTTTAGTTCTCACACCAGTCACATGACTGACCTGGAGTTTATTGTTTTAACCTAAACTCTGGGTGCCCTTATTTTGACACGGGCAGCTAGTAGTTTTGGTTTTGCAGATTTATATTCACAGGATCCTGGTTTACAGCTGGAACGATATCCGGAAAGCTTTGTATCCGTATATCTCTTCTAGTTGTGTATTGTATTATTTTCTGCTGCTATGTAATTTATTGTAATCTCTGATATTTCTGTGTAATATTTATTTGTTTATACTCTATATATTCTTGTAATCTGATGCATGGTTGTAATATACAATGAAATGTTCTTTTGTATGCGTTCTGCTGTGGCTTGTTCTCGAACTATCCGCCACTTTCCTTTACGGGGAAGTTACGGGTTTTCACATTTGGTATCAGAGCTTTGGTTTACAAAGCAGAGAACCAGGCACATTAGAACCATACGAAAGAATTCATCAGATATTGGGTTAGTAATATCCAATGGGAATGACTCGTTAGAGATGGGATCAGTAGTATCCTAGAATGAGTGTGAAGAGTAAATTTTTAAAATAAAAGTGAAAACAAATCTTGTTTTGAAATATAAATCAATTATTCGTAACTGGTTATTTATTTATATGAATTTGGGCAATCCGGTATATATAAATTTTGCGTATACGTCTGATCCGCGTGTATTTGAAGTTTTAATATACTGGATAGATATAGATTCACACTCTAGTCGCCCGGAGATGATTCTGATGATTGTAGCTACATCATCAGAATTAGAGTTCGTGTGTCGAAGGTGTGATATTTATATATTTCCATTAGACTGGTGTGAGAACCAAAACTAATATAGCTAGAATACATTGTTGTGATTTGGCATCAAAACATGATTTTCTTTATATATATCAAAATTATGAATTTGAAACGTTAATCCACTAATTGATTGATGTTTGTGTTGTTTGTTTATTTGTTTGATAATTTTGAACCATTTAGCCTAATTGAAACAAATATTGAATTGTATTGAAAACTGGTCGCATTTGCTTGCATATACATATACTTATATTGAACAGGTCATAGCAAGGAGGCTAGAGCAGAGAATAAAATTTGTTTGCCCGACAAATAGGTACATGTTTACTACATAATTTACTGCTTTGTTTGGGTGATGATGATTTTATGAGCCTATTGGCTAGCCGCTTGGCTTTTCCTTTTTCTTTTTGAGATCTGAAGGACCGGGGAAGCTATTTGAAATTCCCCGATGCTCCCGGTGCAGGGGAGGTTATGGCGAAATTTTTCAAAAATTTAGGGTGTTAGCCAAATTTTTGAAATTTTTGAAAATTCTCAAAAACTGAAAAGTTGGAGAATGGAAGCCAGATCGAACGTAGAGTTGATTAATCAAACCACTTTCGACTTTGTTCCTTTTCGGGGACGAAAAGTTTTAAGTGGGGGAGATTGTAACAACCCGTAAAATGCGAGCCAGTTTGAAAATTTTATTTTGGCCATTTTAGCGAATTTTGATTATTTAAAATAATTTATTTTAAATAATATCGACGAGAAATTTATTTTTAATGGAATTAAAACGAATATGGTTATATACGTCGTCGTTAGAATATATAATAATTATATATAATTATAAAAGGAATTGAAAATGGCGCGGTAGTTCGATAATTCGATTTCAAACTTTAATTGAATGTATCGGGTGCAAAACAATCCGAATTTTAGTGAAACCAAAAATGATAGGATCTAATAGATGATATCTTTCCAACAAATCCGGAAAATCAAGATTTCATAGCGGGAATCAAAAGATATGTCCAGTTGAAAATTCTGAATAGTCGCTATGGAATTCAGGCCCTTAAAAATGGAAATTTTGCAAACGACCTCGGATTTCGACGAAACCAGTTTTGTTGGATCCGCAGTGTCGAGTTATTGCCAGATTCCAATTTTCATAATTTTCTGAATCAATAAGTGAGCGTGGCAAAGGAAAACGCGTTTGACCAGTTTCAGTTGATTTTAATCGACTGGAAATTGGCCATTTTTCTAACGATCTCAGAATTCGACGAAACTAGTTTTGTTAGGACCGCATCGTCAATACGAAGCTAGAAAATATTTATCTGGAATTTTTAGAGTTAGTATGTGACCCCGGTAATTTGAAATGTACGTTTAAAATTCAATATAATGATTTAAATGTAAATTCAGCGGAAACTGATTGTAACGATCGATTCAGCTTGCGGTACATATCCCATTGTGTTCGGAGTGGGGGTAATACGCTATGGACGACAGGCGGTGGACCTCGTTTCGAGGTCGTATGTAAAAGTCAACTTTTTGAATAAAAAATATTAAATTAATTAAATAATAATAATAAAAATCTTCATCCCCTTTCTCTCTTTATACTCCAGGCCCCCCCGATAGAAATGCAATCGAATCAAAAAAAAAACCTAGAACTAGATCGCGCCTCCAGGTGGGACCACCATCGCGCGCAGCGCGCGCCGGCGGCGACCCCCCCCCCCCCTCTGCTGCTCGGCGACGCAAACCCCCCCCCCCCTCTGCTGCTCGGCGACGCAAACCCCCCCCCTCTGCTGCTCGGCGACGCAAACCCCCCCCCCTCTGCTGGTCGGCGACGCAAACCCCCCCTCTGCTGCTCGGCGACGCAAACCCCCTCCCCCCCTCTGCTGCTCGGCGACGCAACCTCCCCCCCTCAGACCCGCGATTCCCTCCACCACCGTTTGCCTCCTATCCCCTTCTTCCTTCACCCTCCACCGCAGATCCACCAGCTCCGGCGCCGCGAGAAGGAAGCCGCGATGAACCCACATCGGTGAACGACGATCGGTATAACGACTGAAAAAAAAAACAGTGAGTTTTCCTTTACAACCATTTCAGTTTTAAATGTAGTTTTAATTTTTAAAAATCAGTTTTTACATACAATAGTTTATATATAATGTGATTTATGTTTATACAAAAAAGAATAGATTTTTATATATGCAAAAGAATATGTTTTTAATATGAAACCTTTATATAAGTAGCGAAGAAAAGAAATAATTTTTATTGTAAATATGCTGAAATAAAAATGTGATTTTTATATATTGAACATCGAAGTAAAAATACGATTTTTATATATTGAACTTCGAAGTAAAAATTCGATTTTTACATATGTAGTGGAAGCGGACAACGAAGGTGACAAAAAAAGGCGAGAACATCGAAGAATTCTGCAAAAGAAGAGTCGAGATGATTGGATAGCTATCGGTGAGAATTTCTCACTCTTCAATTTCTTTTCTAGTCATATATATATACTAGGATGCAGACGGTGCTTAGTAGCACCCGACACAATCGTCCACAGACCATGGACTTGTTTGTTTGGTTGCATAGATTAGTTAGATGATTTGATTTGAAATTGAATTGTTTGGTGGAATTGAATTGTTTGGTGAAATGAATGAATTGATTAATGTGTGAATGGCGTGGGCCTTCACTAGACCGGGGATAAGGCTAGGCCTCGTCCCGTTTCTAGTATCGTGCCGTTATGCCGCCGAAATTTTCTAAAATATGTTAGAAAAATAAAAATATCATTTTATTGAATAAATGAACCGAATAGAATATTCATAGGTTGAATAAAATGTTTTATCGTTAAAAATATAATTTTTAACGTGAATGTGAATAAATAAATATTCATTTACAAACCGGACGGTTTGTTTATGTACACCTATTTGAAGGACATTGATTGGGACGATAAATTTTACACATCGCCCAACTGCACAAATAAAATATGTGTTTGATTGTTTGAAACCCCACACGGGTGTTAGGATGAAATTTGAAGTTCACTCATCCTGATTGATTAAATATGTCGATCGATCGATTGACAGGCTGTTATAAGCGTTAGATATCTATATTTGATGCTTATACAGTGTAGTGCACTATGGTTGATGGTTGATTATTTTTCAATGCTATTATATACATATGTTGTATGGAAATCCATATAATTAACTTTATATGGTAATTTATTGGGCCTCATTCCAATTTGAAAAATAAAGAATATTATAAAATAAAAGTTCATGTGTTGACAGTACTCATCCATTGAGATTGGTCATGTGTTGAATGAAATATTTTAGTAATAAAATTTACATCTTTATGGATATAAAATAAAAGTTCATGTGTTGACAGTACTCATCCATTGAGATTGGTCATGTGTTGAACGAAATATTTTAGTAATAAAATCTACATCTTTAGCGATATAAAATAAAAGTTCATGTGTTGACAGTACTCATCCATTGAGATTGGTCATGTGTTGAACGAAATATTTTAGTAATAAAATCTACATCTTTATCGATATAAAATAAAGGGTCATGTGTTGACAGTACTCATCCATTGAGATTGGTCATGTGTTGAACGAAATATTTTGATAATAACAACAATTTTGAAAAAGAAATATTTGAAATAGAAGATTTGAAAATAGAAATAGATGAAGCCGTGTTGATTAGATTGACGCCATTTTGACATGAACGATATTTATATCGATTTTATTCGAATTGAATTGAAAACGATTTCGAAATGAATTGAATTGAAATGAATTGAATATAAAACGATTTCGAAATGAATTGAATTGAAAACGATATCGAAATGAATTGAATTGAAAACGATTTCGAAATGAATTGAATTGAAAACGATTTCGAAATGAATTGAATTGAAAACGATTTCGAAGTGAATTGAATTGAAAACGAATTCAAATTGAATTGAAGGCGAATTGAAATGAATTCAAATTGAATTGAAATTTGAATTGAATAGAAATGAATTTTAAAACGAATTCATAAAGAATAATTCAATTTTGATTTGAATTGAAAAGGAAGTTGAAATTGCTTTTGAAACGAATTTAAAACTATTTATATAATTCGTTTTAAATAGAAATCGACGAAATATATATTATATATATAATATAAGGGCCTGAATAGAACGCGCCGCGCCGCGGCAGTTCGTGAATTTCGACCATTTATTTCAAACGGACATTACGGGAGATCCGACCGTCGGATTCTCCTAAAACCGGAACCGTTGGGTTCGTATCGAAAAGAGCTTTCTAACGAATATTAGAAATTTGAAATCTAACGGTTGGATTTGGAATTATGTCCAAATCAAATTTGAAAAAGGTCGCTGTAAGTGCAGTTCGATGGCCGTTGATGGAAATCGACTGTACGGGCCTTGATAAAATTATTAAAAATAGTAATAATTTGTGTAAAATCATAAGAAATGATTTGAGAAGAATTGGGATGAAAAACTCCATATTTGAAAAGATAAAAATAGTTTTTTATCGAAATGAACTAGTTTTGAACTAGAATTATAATTCTATTTATTTTTAAATAAATAAATTGAATTCGAAAAGGGTTTTAAAAATAACCAAAATCTCCAATGATTGCATTGGAATGGATTTGAATCGAAATTGTCTTCGGAATATTTCGATGTTGGAATTCGTGATTATACAGATGTTGTTATGGGAATTTGAAAGATATATATATTTATATCGTTATTTCCAATACGACATTTGTTAATCGTAGAATTTGATATTGAATATAAGCCGATATATTTTCTATTCAGAGCCTTATATTGAATATCAAATGTGATTTGGGTTTGTCGTGAATGGTGTCTTCACTAACACTGTTCTTGAACCCAGTTGAGAAAAGATTAAATCTTTTTATTTAGATTTAATGAAGTGTACCAATTAAATAATATTTAATTGGAATTGAATTGATATTGATTTTTGGGTTTATCGTGAACAGTGTTTTAAACAACACTCGTTCTTTAACCCGATAATTAATGAATGTGATTTTGGGTTTATCGTGAACTGTGTTTTTAAATGACACTGATTCTTTAACCCAGTTAAAGATTAAAACTAAGTGGAGTTTTAATGAATCTTTAATTAGATTGAAAAGATCGAAAATGGAGTACCACCAGTTTTGCTCCAGGCGATAGTTAAATCTTTAATTAGATTTCAACGTGAAATGGTAATTGAATTTACCGATAACACCGTGGTGTTAGATATGAAGTATTACCAGTTTTACTTCATGGGATGAATAGGTTGGGATGGGGAAATTAAAATAAATGATTACTTCGGTAAGGTTCGCTAATCCCGACTAGTTTGAATTGAGATTCAAAAATAGAATAAAGAATAAATTCAAGGAATTTATCTTGGATAAAATTAATGGGAACCTTTCCCTATGAATGTGAAATTTAGAAACTAACTGTCGGTTAGCCAAGCAGAATGGTCTTCTGAATATTGATCTGATGTTGGTTTCGGCCTTCGGGGTTAATATTTGGGGTATTATTCTCTTGATTAATTTACGGTTAGTGACTAACGAATTGGAATGAGGCGTATGTTGTATTTGTGTAACACTTATTTAAAATATACGCGAGTTATTCGGGAAGACCGGGTTTATCCCATTCTGAATAACTGATACGACGATAAGTCGAAGATGAAGACGATGGTCGAAGACCGGAGGTCTTCACGTCGTTTGGGTGATTACTAATGATCTTGATTGGGCTGTACACCCAAGAAGATGGAAACAGTTGGTGATCGTCCAGACGTGCTAGGAGATCGATGGATATGCGGGGTACTAGGTGCCTCCGGTTTCGTTCAGACCCGGAACGAACTTGTAAATGGACCGTGTGTCTGACATTGGATTTTAGTCTGTGTGATTGATCTCTATTAAATATATATCTGTTTGGCGGCGGAAAATTTATTCTCTTGCTTAACGCCCTTCTCTGAGACGTACGAGCTCAGGGGTTATATACTGATGGATATCAAACGCATAGAGTGAATTGCCTGTGTGGCATGCCTAAGTGGCAAATGATCAAGGCTTCTGTTGAAAAGCAAAGTCTTGTGGTTGATGATCAAAGCACGGCCTTTGTGGCGTAGCTTTGTGTAACGTTTTACTTCGCGAGTATCACACCCGGTATGAACCAAAAACGGGAGACGGACCTCAGGGAGGGCATGCATTTCCTTCTAGCTAAAAAGTGGCGTCAGTGGTTTTACACGCCCTGACGAGTTTGACTTATGTGGTTGTTGCTGTTGCGAGGCGCCTCGGTTTGATCGGACGATCCGGGTCCGATGGAGTCATTTAGTTGGCTCACCTACGCCCCATAGGGCGGGGAAACGCATGTTCAGGGTTTAAGTTTAATCCACATCGGTGGACTGGCCCTGACGATCCAAGGGCCCACCTGTGTCTGGGTCCTGAGACACGGGCTAGAGCGTCTCGAATCGGTTGAGGACTATCTTTTGCCTCGGTTCATAGATGGAAACCCAATTTCCAAATACGCGACTTTGCGATTTTGATTGTATAACCTATATATGGCGACATAGTGTTATGGGGCATTCATGCCGCCTATGATTGATACTTAGGATTTGAAGTTGTTTTATACACTATACACTTATTATAGTATCAATTGATTTCTTTTAAACGTATCAAGCATTCTTGGCTATTATAAGGGAAAACCCTATCCTCGGCTGCGTTGCATTGTGTGATGGGACCTGGGTCTTATAATAGCTTCATTTTTAGAAAAGCATTGCACTGTTTTACTTTTATGCACTGGTGTTCTCGGGAGGAAACCCGTTCCGTGTTATATGGCGTGGTCCCTTGATTTACCTAATGATTTAAAATAAAGATTAATAACTGTTTTAGTTCTCACACCAGTCACATGACTGACTTGGAGTTTATTGTTTTAACCTAAACTCTGGGTGCCCTTATTTTGACACGGGCAGCTAGTAGTTTTGGTTTTGCAGATTTATATTCACAGGATCCTGGTTTACAGCTGGAACGATATCCGGAAAGCTTTGTATCCGTATATCTCTTCTAGTTGTGTATTGTATTATTTTCCGCTGCTATGTAATTTATTGTAATCTCTGATATTTCTGTGTAATATTTATTTGTTTATACTCTGTATATTCTTGTAATCTGATGCATGGTTGTAATATACAATGAAATGTTCTTTTGTATGCGTCCTGTTGTGGCTTGTTCTCGAACTATCCGCCACTTTCCTTTACGGGGAAGTTACGGGTTTTCACATGGTGCAAGATTTGATTTTTCGAAAGTAAAAGATGTGATTTTTCTAGAAGTAAAGATTTGAATTTTTAGTAGAAAAAGATCGTATTTTTATATTGGAGAAAGCGTGATAGAAATTCAATTTGTATATATGTGAAGTAGGCGAGGTAAAGAAACGATTTTTAATTATAGTTATAGGAAAAAATATTTTTATAATATAAGTAAGTAAAAATATAATTTTTATATTATACAAAGGTTAAACTATAATTTTTGTAGTTTAGAAAGGATAAAAATTCGATTTTTATATATTGATTAACAAAATAAAAAAATATCATCTTTGTGTTTGTAGTAAAATAAAAATCTGATTTTTATTTTATATACGTTGAAATAAAATGTGATTTTTATATATTGAACATCGAAATAAAATGTGATTTTTATATATTGAACATCGAAGTAAAAAAGTGATTTTTATATATTGAACATCGAAGTAAAAATGTGATTTTTATATATTGAACATCGAAGTAAAAATGTGATTTTTATATATTGAACATCAAAATAAAAATGTGATTTTTATATATTGAACATCAAAATAAAAATGTGTGATTTTTATATATGTAGTGAATGCGGGCAACGAAAGCGACAAAAGGCGAGAACGATGAAGAGTCAAGATGATTGGATAGCTATAGGTGAGAATTTCTCACCTTTCAATTTATTTTTCTAGTTATATATATATACTAGGATGCAGACGGTGTTTAGTAGCACCCGACACAATCGTCCACAGACCATGGACTTGTTTGTTTGGTTGCATAAATTAGTTGGATGATTTGATTTGAATTTGATTGTTTGGTGAAGTTAAATTGATTTGATTGATGTGTGAATGGCGTGGGCCTTCACTAGACCGGGGATAAGGCTAGGCCTCGTCCCGTTTCTAGTATCGTGCCGTTATGCCGCCGAAATTTTCTAAAATAAGTTAGAAAAATAACAATATCATTTTATAGAATAAATGAATTGAATAGAAATTCATATGTCGAAATAAAATGTTTTGTCGTTAAAAATATATATTTTTTTAACGTGAATGTAAATAAATAAATATTCATTTACAAACCGGACAGTTTGTTTATGTACACCTATTTGAAAGACATTGATTGGGACGATAAATTTCACACATCGCCCAACTGCACAAATAAAATCTGTGTTTGATTGTTTGAAACCCCACACGGGTGTTGGGATGAAATTTGAAGTTCACTTATCCTGATTGATTAAATATGTCGATCGATTGATTGACAGGCTGTTATAAGCGTTAGATATCTATATTTGATGCTTATACAGTGTAGTGCACTTTGGTTGATGGTTGATTATTTTTCAATGCTATTATATACATGTGTTGTATGAAAATCCATATAATTAATTTTATATGGTGATTGATTGGGCCTCATTCCAATTTAGAAAATAAAGAATATTATAACATAAAAGTTCATGTGTTGACTGTACTCATTCGTTGAGATTAGTCATGTGTTGAACGAAATATTTTAATAATAAAATTTGCATCTTTATCAATATAAAATAAAGGTTCATGTGTTGACTGTACTCATCCGTTGAGATTAGTCATGTGTTGAACGAAATAATTTAACAAAAATTGTCACACGTGGACAGTACTCATTCGTTGAGATTAGTCGTGTGTTGACAAAAATAAATATTCATTTGTTGAATACAATATTTGAAAATAGAAATATATGAAGCCGTGTTGGTTAGATTGACGCCATTTTGACGCGAACGATATTTATATCGATTTTATTCATTTCGAAATGAATTGAATTGAAAACCATTTCGAAATAAATTGAATTGAAAACCATTTCGAAATAAATTGAATTGAAAACGATTTCGAAAGGAATTGAATTGAAAACGATTTCGAAATGAAATGAATTGAATTGAAAACCATTTCGAAATAAATTGAATTGAAAACGATTTCGAAATGAATTGAATTGAAAACGATTTTGAAATGAATTGAATTGAAATTGAATTGAATTCAAAATTAAATTGAAATTTGAATTGAATAGAAATGAATTTTAAAACGAATTTATAAAGAAGAATTCAATTTTGCTTTGGATGGAAATGGAAGTTGAAATTGTTTTTGAAACGAATTTAAAACTATTTATATAATTCGTTTTAAATAGAAATCGACGAAATATATATTATATATATGATATAATGGCCTGAATAGAACGCGCCGCGCCGCGGCAGTTCGTGAATTTCGACCATTTATTTCAAACGGACATTACGGGAGATCCGACCGTCGGATTCTCCTAAAACCGGAACCGTTGGGTTCGTATCGAAAAGAGTTTTCTAACGAATATTAGAAATTAGAAATCTAACGGTTGGATTTGGAATTATGTCCAAATCAAATTTGAAAAAGGTCGTTGTAAGTGCAGTTCGATGGCCTTTGATGGAAATCGACTGTACAGGCCTTGATAAAATTATTAAAAATAGTAATAATTTGTGTAAAATCATAAGAAATGATTTAGAAAGAATTGAGATGAAAAACTCCATATTTGAAAGGATAAAAATAGATTTTTATCGAAATAAACTAGTTTTGAACTAGAACTATAATTCTATTTATTTTTAAGTAAATAAATTGAATTTAAAAAGGGTTTTAAAAATAACCAGAATATCCAATGATTGCATTGGAGTGGATTTGAATCGAAATTGTCTTCGGAATATTTCGATGTTGGAATTCGTGATTATACAGGTGTTGTTATGGAAATTTGAAAGATATATATTTATATCGTTATTTCCAATACGACATTTGTTAATCGTAGAATTTGATATTGAATATAAGCCGATATATTTTCTATTCAGAGCCTTGTATTGAATATCAAATGTGATTTGGGTTTGTCGTGAATGGTGTCTTCATTAACACTGTTCTTGAACCCAGTTGAGAAAAGATTAAATCTTTTTATTTAGATTTAATGAAGGGTACCAACTAAATAATATTTAATTGGAATTGAGTTGATATTGATTTTTGGGTTTATCGTGGACAGTGTTTTAAATAACACTCGTTCTTTAACCCGATAATTAATGAATGTGATTTTGGGTTTATCGTGAACTGTGTTTTAAATGACACTGATTCTTTAACCCAGTTAAAGATTAAAACTAAGTGGAGTTTTAATGAATCTTTAATTAGATTGAAAAGATCGAAAATGGAGTACCACCAGTTTTGCTCCAGGCGATAGTTAAATCTTTAATTAGATTTGAACGTGAAATGGTAATTGAATTTACCGATAACACCATGGTGTTAGATATGAAGTACAACCAGTTTTACTTCATGGGATGAATAGGTTGGGATTGGGAAATTAAAACAAATGATTACTTCGGTAAGTTTCGTTAATCCCGACTAATTTGAATCGAAATTCAAAGGAAGATTAGAGAATAAATTCAGGAATTTATCTTGGATAAAATTAATGGGAACCTTTCCCTATGAATGTGAAATCAGAAACTAACTGTCGGTTAGCTAAGCAGAATGGTTTTCTGGATATTGATCTGATGTTGGTTTCGGCCTTCGGGGTTAATATTTGGGGAATTATTCTCTTGATTAATTTGCGGTTAGTGACTGATGAATTGGAATGAGGCGTATGTTGTGTTTGTGTAACACTTATTTAAAATATACGCGAGTTATTCGGAAAGACCGGGTTTATCCCATTCTGAATAACTGATACGATGATAAGTCGAAGATGAAGACGATGGTCGAAGACCGGAGGTCTTCACGTCGTTTGGGTGATTACTGATGATCTTGATTGGGTTGTACACCCAAGAAGATGGAAACAGTTGGTGATCGTCCAGACGTACTTGGAGATCGATGGATATGCGGGGTACTAGGTGCCTCCGGTTTCGTTCAGCCCCAGAACGGACTTGTAAATGGACTGTGTGTCTGACATTGGATTTTAGTCCGTGTGATTGATCTCTATTAAATATATATCTGTTTGGCGGCGGAGAATTTATTCTCTTGCTTAACGCCCTTCTCTGAGACGTACGAGCTCAGGGGTTATATATCGATGGATATCAAACGCATGGAGTGAATTGCCTGTGTGGCATGCCTAAGTGGCAATTGATCGAGGCTTCTGTTGAAAAGCAAAGTCTTGTGGTGATGATCAAAGCAAGGCCTTTGTGGCGTAGCTTTGTGTAACGTTTGCTTCGCGAGTTTCACACCTGGTATGAACCAAAAACGGGAGAGGACGTCAGGGAGGGCATGCGTTTCTTTCTAGCTAGAAGTGGCGTCAGTGGTTTTACACGCCCTGACGAGTTTGACTTATGTGGTTGTTGCTGTTGCGAGGCGCCTCGGATTGATCGGTCGTTCTCGAACCGATGGAGTCATTTAGCTGGCTCACCTACGCCCCATAGGGCGGGGAAACGCATGTTCAGGGTTTAAGTTTAATCCACATCGGTGGACTGGCCCTGAGGATCCAAGGCTTGACTGAGTACTTGCCTGAGACACGGGCTAGAGCGTCTCGAATCGGTTGAGGACTATCTTTTGCCTCGGTTCATAGATGGAAATCCAATTTCCAAATACGTGACTTTGCGATTTTGATTGTATAACCTATATATGGCGACATAGTGGTATGGGGCATTCATGCCGCTTATGATTGATACTTATGATTTGAAGTTGTTTTATACACTATGCACTTATAATAGTATCAAATGATTTGTTTTAAACGTATCAAGCATTCTTTGGCTGTTATAAGGGAAAATCCTATCCCCCGGCTTGCGTTGCATTGTGTGATAGGACCTGGGTCTTATAACAGCTTCATTTTTCTTTATTTAGCATTGCGCTGTTTGTTTTATGCACTGGTATTCTTGGGAGGAAACCCGTTCCGTGTTATACGGCGTGGTCCCTTGATTTACCTAACTTTGAAATAAAGATTAACTGTTTTAGTTCTCACACCAGTCACATGACTGACTTGGAGTTTATTGTTTTTGACCTAAACTCTGGGTGCCCCTATTTTGACACGGGCAGCTAGTAGTTTTGGTTTTGCAGATTTATATTCACAGGATCCTGGTTTACAGCTGGAACGATATCCGGAAAGCTTTGTATCCGTATATCTCCTTCTAGTTGTGTATTGTATTATTTTCCGCTGCTATATATTTAAATGTAATTTAAATCTCTAATATTTCTGTGTAATATTTATTCATTTATACTCTGTATATTCTTGTAATCTGATGCATTGTTGTAATATACAATGAAACGTTCTTTTATATGCGTTCTGTTGTGGCTTGTTCTCGAACTATCCGGCGCTTTCCTTTACGGGGAAGTTACGGGTTTTCACAGAAGCCCAAGAAGCATCACATCTAAACTCAACGCTAAGTATAGAAACTTTCAAACCCAAACACATCATGGAGCCCCCAATTGGGTTTGAAACAACTAAGGGATCATCTACTAAACTGGTGTCTAAGTGCAGGTACTCAACTAACAACGATGAGATAAACGAACTTGATGCGTCAGAATCAAATAAAGTTCGAACCGGATAATAAAGAAATCCAAATTCCAACCTAGACGGTCTTATCCCCATCTGGTACACTAGCCGTGAGGGAATACAACTACCCTCTAGAAGATTCCATACCTTGCCCTTGCCCCTTTGGACAACCCTAATAAGGTGTCCTATTCCTCCCAAAAGGATAACTACTCGCCTTCTTCTTCCCATTCTCCACTCGTAACCTCCCACCAATGAGGTTTCATCCTTCATTAACCAAACAACTATTTGAGCCTTCCTCCCATCGTCTATCCAATAGGTACCTACCAGTCCTCCTCCTTCTTGAACCAACTTCTAATCCGACTAACGTCTAAGTACCTTGAAGTGGTTTTCCATTCTTATCTATCTTAGAAAGATCATCTATACACGGAGGGGAAACCCAAAACGAGAGAGGAAGAGATTCAAAACGGAGAATTCGAAAGATAAAGATATGGCTATCGGGGATTATGCTTTTCTTTCAAAAACTTTTCTCTTAAAAGACATGTTTTTGAAAATACTCCTTTCAAAAATATTCTTAGAAAATAGTTTTTCTAAAAAAATTATCTGTTCTGGTAACCTTAAGCTCTGATACCACGTGTAACACCCCACACCCGCTACGGTCACTCACTAAGGGAATGCCATAACATCGGTGGAGTATTTTAAGTGAATATAGAACAGAAAAATTACAACAAGACAGATATAAGTAATACTTGAGAATTTAAAACATCATTTCATTGCAGCGGAAAGTAAAACATGTTTGGTTACACCAAAACCATAAACAAGAGTCAAGTACATAATATCCATCCTGATAAAACAAAAGTACATAATCCCACTACATAACTTAATAGCCATAACAGAAAAGATAAACTGAGCTTTACATCCACGGTCCAAGCTCCAAAAGATAGATAAAGCAGTCTGATCGAAGCCCACTAGTGCTAGGCCCACTCTGATAACCTGAGGGTTGGGAAAAAGATAAAAACAACGGGGTCAGACATAAGTCTGAGCGAGTCCTATAACTTTAACAATACAATCGTTAAAGTAACCAGAGTAAGACATAAGCTTGATATACGGTAACGACTGGGGATAAATGGCTACACTAAGCAGCCAACTAGACTTAGGATGAACTAAGATAACCGTAAAGGCGCATTTACCCACCCAAGGATAATTACTACACTGCACCACCCCAGATCTACCCACCCAAGGGTAATTCCTACGCTGCACCACACCAGTTCTACCCACCCAAGGGTAATTCCTACTTAAAGGTTGATCCCACTAAGTGTACTTAGTAATTTTTAATAGTAGCTTCGTGTACCCCTAGCTGACTACATAGGTGCCGTCTGCCCCTATCTCCACTAGGTGTACCCACTACTCCCCAAGCGATCGGCTCCCTAACGTAGATACCCGTGCTGGCCCCACAGTGGGGTGTATCATTCCCCAAAGTGGCAACCTGATAATATCAACGGTGCACGGCTTATACCTACACGATGCAACAACGTCTTACTTACCAGCCCGGGTCCACACACGCATATGAAACCCGTTGGACTTGCGTTGCCACCGCTAACCCTTTTTGGCCTCTTACAGTCAAGCCCAATATGCGTGTCCCGTCCTCGACTTGGGTCGAGCCCACAAAGATACGTTTGGGATATTGGTTGAAATGGGCCCCCACAAGCTACCCACCTAAGCTTGTCATTTCTAGTGAATCCCACTTAACCCATTAACCATGTCCACTTACATGTTATAAATTTTGGTTAAGTCTTTTAATCATATTTTAATTGCCACTCAAGGCACCCACTAGATTTCCACATGCCACCCAAGGCACTTACTTGATTCCCACATGCCACCCAAGGCACTTACTTAACCCTTTAATCATGTTTAATTACATGTTCCACTTTGGTTAAGTATTCTAATCGTATTTTCTATCGCCACCCAAGGCAACCCACTAGTTTCCTCATGCCACCCAAGGCACCCCCACTAGTTACTACATGCCACCCAAGGCACCCACTTAACCCCTCATGCCCCACTACATGCTAATTTGGTTAAGTGTTTCTTAATTAATTAAGATCGTAACCTTTGTAAAGACCTCTCACATTAGACTGTCTTTTATGGCAGCTGGATATGCCGGTTGGTTCCGGGCAGCCTTACACCATAACCGAGTCTAACCTCGTGTCTTTACACTTGTCACGTATTTAGTTTATGACTAAGACCTCTCACATTGGGCCAATCATTTGTAGCCGCTGGATTTGCCGGTCGGTTCCGGGCAGTCTTATGCTACAAAAAGGGTCCAACCTCGTGTCTTAGTCGATTAATTACACCTAATTAATCACCCCCATAATTTGTATTAATTATCCCTAATTAATTACAAATATTTAAAAATATGGGTAGACCTAACTCAATAGGTAAATTCCCAATTCCATAATATGGGTAGACCTAACTTAATAGGTAAATTCCCAATTATGTCCATCCACTTTATGGTATGTTTAATCATACCAACTTCACACAATTTTATGTGTTCATTAATTTTTACCCCATCGTCCCCACGTAAATACGTTAACATGACATACTTTAAAAGAGGAGATTCATCATACACACAATGGGTTCAACTTAGCATATCATTAGCATTATCATGGGTTTAAAAGGTGTCAACTTGCATATATGACCATAAACCCAACTTGCATAAATAACCAACCCAAACTTGCATGAATCACATATGTCATAAAGATGGTAACTTGCATAAATGTTCATGTCATAGACCTATCATAAAAGTGTCAACCTGCATACATGTCATAGGTCTAAAAGGGATGAACTTGCACATGTACTTATGTCATACAAAGGGGTAAACTTGCATATGTATGTATGACATACAAAGGTGTAAACTCGCATATGTTATGCATATCACTAATCCAAACAACTTGCATAGATTATGCATATTATAGATCCAAACTCATAGGTTAAACTTGCATGTCATATCACTTATTTCACACATGATTCTAGCATAAAACCAAGCATTTAACTTGCATAAAACCAAACACTTAGCATGCATAAAACCAAATACTTAGCATGCATAAAACCCACCACTTAACATGCATAAACCCAAACACTTAGCATGCATAAAACCAAATACTTAGAATGCATAAAACCCACCACTTAACATGCATAAACCCAAACACTTAACTTGCATAAACATAGTGTCATCATGAATAAGCGTTAAACATAGTGATTAGCAAACTAGCATCATAACATATGACCTAAAACCCATTGATCCGCAAGCAAAACCATATGATCTCATCACATCTCATCTACTTAGTTTAGCAATTGGTTATTAAAGTGATAGAAACTCACAAACTCCAAGATTAGCTCCTTAGATAGTTGCTAGAGTTGAAGTAGAGGTGGATTAGTAGCTGATTAGCTTGCAATCCTCTTCTCTAATTAGTGGAGGCTCCTTCTAAGTTGCATTTTGGCGGCATGATGGCATAGATTCTATTTTTAGTATGGATTAGGGTAGTCTTAGGGTGTATTTATAGTATTAGGTTGTGTTTTAGACCCTTAGATTAACCCTAGGTTAGTTTAGGTCCGTCAGATTTCGTCCTAAGCCCTCCAACCCTGCCCAAAACTCAACCAGGTGCACCCAGGCCAGAATCAGCCGACAGGGCAAGTCGACAGCCCTGTCGACTGCCAAGTCGACAGGCATGTCGACAGGCATGTCGACAGGCAAGTAGACAGCCCTGTCGACAGCCAAGTCGACTTGGCTGGGCGGGAGTTTTCCCGCCTGGCCCCCATTTCTGCATGTTTCGAAATTCAAATTTCTTGAAACTTCTTTGGGCCTTAACCGGTCATACGGACTCCGATTTACAAAATTTCGGACTCTATTTCGCGTATTTTTCCGAGACGAAGACAATGGCGTAACCCGTTCCCCTGATTCTCACATCTGAGATTATTAATTCTGTAATTAGTGAATATCAGTGTTAACTGAAATTCGGGGTGTTACACGGTTCACGATAAACCCCAAAATCACATCACATTTCAATCAGTCCCTAATCGTAAATTAGCAAGTGAGCAATTCCCTAAGTATTAACCCCGAAGGCCGAAACCAACATTAGATCAATACCCCCAGAAACCATTCAACCTAACTAATATCCAGTTAGTTTCTGATTTTCTTAACTCCGTGGGTCTAAGAACAATATTGTTGAAGATACCATTCACGACAACCCAAAATCCCATTCCATTAATTATTGGGTTAAAGAACAAGTGTTATTTAAAACACTGTTCACGATAAACCCAAAAATCAATACCAATTCAATTCCAATTAAATATTATTTAATTGGCACACTTCATTAAATCTAAATAAAAAGATTTAATCTTTTCTCAACTGGGTTCAAGAACAGTGTTAATAAAGACACCATTCACGACAAACCCAAATCACATTTGATATTAAATACAAGGCTCTGAATAGAAAATATATCGGCTTATATTCAATATCAAATTCTACGACCAACAAATATCGTATTGGAAATAACGATATATATATATATATCTTCCAAATTCCCATAACAATATCTGTGTCGTCACGAAATCCAACATCGAAATATTCCGAAGACAAATTCGATTCAAATCCATTCCAATATAATTATTGGAAATTCTGGCTATTTTCAAAACCATTTCAAATCCAATTTATTTATTTAAAAATAAATAGAATTATAATTCTAGTTCAAAACTAGTTCATTTCGATAAAAATCTATTTTTATCTTTTCAAATATGGAGTTTTTCATCCCAATTCTTCCCAAATCATTTCTTATGATTTTACACAAATTATTACTATTTTTAATAATTTTATCAAGGCCCGTACAGTCGATTTCCATCAACGGCCATCGAACTGCACTTACATCGACCTTTTCCCAATTTGATTTGGACATAATTCCAAATCCAACCGTTAGATTTCAAATTTCTAATATATGTTAGAAAGCTCTTTTTGATACGAACCCAACGGTTCCGGTTTTAGGAGAATCCGACGGTCGGATCTCCCGTAATATCCGTTCGAAGTCAATGGTCGAAATTCGCGAACCGCGGCGCCGCGGCGCGTTCTATTCAGGCCATTATATTATATATATAATATATAATATATACTTCGTCGATTTCCATTCAAAACGTGCTTTATAAATCGTTTTAAATTCATTTTCAAAACGGTTTCAACTTCATATTCAATTTCAAATCAAAATTGAATATTCCAATATGAATTCGTTTTAAATTAATTTCAAATCGATTTCAATTCGAATTCATTTATATTCAATTTCAATTCGAATTCATTTATATTCAATTTCCATTCGAATTCATTTCTATTCAATTTCAATTCGAATTCATTTATATTTAATTTCAATTCGAATTCATTTCTATTCAATTTCTATTCAAATTTCAATTATATTCAATTTCAATTCGAATTCATTTCTATTCAATTTCATTTCGAATTCATTTCTATTCAATTTCAATTCGAATTCATTTATATTCAATTTCAATTCGAATTCATTTCTATTCAATTTCAATTCGAATTTCAATTCTTTTCGAAAAATCAGATTTTGAAATCACTTTCGATATTCATTATAAAATGAATAAAATCGATATAAATATCGTTCACGTCAAAATGGCGTCAATCAAATCAATACGGGTTCATACATTTCTATTTCAAATATTCTATTTCAAATATTCTATTTCAAATATTTCTTTTTCAAATATTTCTATTTTAAAACTGAAATGAGGCCCAATCAATTACCGTATAATGTTAATTATATGGATTTTCTACAACACATGTATACAATAACAACGATGAATAATCAACCATCATCCAAAGTGCATTCTACACTGTATACGCATCGAATATAAATATTTAACGCTTATAACAGTCTGTCAATCAATCGATCGACATACAACTAAACAATCAGGATTAGTGTACGTCAAATATCATCCCAATACCCGTGTGGGGTTTCAAACAATCAAACACAGATTTTATTTGTGCAGTTGGGCGATGTGTAAATTTTTATCGTCCCAATCAATATCAGTTAAATGTGTGTATATAAACAAATCGTCCGATTTGTTTATTTTTATTTCATTTCATATACACGTTAAAAATTCTATTTTTAACTATAAAATATTTCTACTATAAAATATTTTATTTCAACTATATAAATATTTTATTTCATTTCACATCACATCACACAATCAACTACACATCAAAATCAAATAAACAAGCATACAAGCCGTCCATGGTCTGTGGACGACGGGTGTCGGGTGCTACTAAACACCGTCTGCATCCTAGTATATATTTTAACTAGAAAACTAAATTAAAAGGTGAGAAGTTCTCACCAAAGCTAATCCAAACGCCACGACTCTTTTTATGTAGAAATCTTCGTTGTTCTCGCCTTTTGTCACTTTCTTTGCCCGTATTCTCTACATACGTAAAAATCGAATTTTTACTTTGATATTCAATATATAACAATCGAATTTTTACTTTGCTATTCAATATATAAAAATTGAATTTTTACTTCGCTATTCAATATATAAAAATCGAATTTTTACTTTGCTATTCAATATATAAAAATCGAATTTTACTTCGCTCTTCAATATATAAAAATCGAATTTTTACTTTGCTATTCAATATATAAAAATCGAATTTTTATATTGTTGTCATGTGTATAAAAATCACATTTTTATACTACTACTATATAGATAAAAATTCTATTTTTACACCGCTAAAAATCGTATCCTTTCTATTTTAAAAATCTAATCTTTTCTATTTTAAAAATCTAATCTTTTCTATTTTAAAAATCTAATCTTTTCTATTAGAAAATCAGTTTTTATTATTAACAGAAATCAGTTTTAATATAAATAAAAATAAAAAGAAAAGAACTTACAGCACGTGGCGAGGAGGGGGGGGGGGGTCTTCGACTGAACGGCGCCGAAGTTTGCGGGGGGGGGGGGGGGGTGGTGGCGGTAGTGGTCTCAGGCGGCGGATGAAGGGTGCGGTGGGTTGTGGGTGTCGCGGTTTGGGGGGGGTCTCGCATTTGATCGGAAGGAGGAGGCGAAGCAGAAGGGAGGGGGTGACGGCGGAGGCGACTGGAGGGGGGTGCGTCGTCGCGAGGGGTTCCGTCGATCTCTGGTTAGGGCTTAGGTTTTTTTCTTTTTTTTTCTTTTTTTTTTATTTTCTACTGCGTTGACCAAAAGAGAAAGAAGGGGGGGTTTAAGGTTTTATAATATATATTTTATTTCATTTTAATTTTATAAAAAAGTAACTTTTTCATTCAAACTCGAAACGAGGCCCACCGCCTATCGTCCATAGCTAATTACCCCCATTCCGAACACAATGGGATATGCATCATAGGCTGATTCGATCGTTTCGATCGGTTTTCGTCAAAATTAAAATATAACTCTATATATTGAATTTGAACGCGCATTTCAATTTACTGGGGCCACATACTAACTCGAAAAATTCCAGAAAAATATTTTCTAGCTTCGTATTAACGATATGGTCCTAACAAAACTAGTTTCATCGAATTCTGAGACCGTTTGAAAAATGGTCAATTTCCAGTCAATTAAAATCAACTAAAACTGGTCAAACACGTTTTCCTTTGCCACGCTCACATATTGATTCGAAAAATTATGAAATTTGGAATCTAGCAATAATTTGACATCACGGATCCAAAAAAAGTGGTTTCGTCGAAATCCGAGGTCATTTGCAAAATTTCCATTTTTATGGGCCTGAATTCCATAGCGACTATTCAGAATTTTCAACTGGACATATCTTTTGATTCCCACTATGAAATTTCGATTTTCCGGATTATTGGAAAGATATTCCCAATTAGATTCAAATATTTTTGGTTTCGCTAAAATCCGGTTTATTTTGCACCCGATACATTCATTTGAATTTTGAAATCGAATTATCGAACTACCGCGCCATTTTCAATTCCTTTTATATACATAAATAAATATTTATATTCTAACGACGATTCGAATAAATATATACGTTCAAATTCTATTCAAAATAAATTTCTCGTCGATATTATTTAAAATAATTCATTTTAAATAATCAAAATTCGCTAAAATTGCCAAAATAAAAATTTTAAATTGGCCCAGATTTCCGGGTTATTACAATCTCCCCCACTTAAAACTTTTCGTCCCTGAAAAGGAACAAAGCCGAAAGTTGTTTTACAAATCAACTCAACTTCCATTATTTTCGTTACAGCTTAAGTTCTTCAACTTTTCAGTTTCTAAGAACTTTTCCAATTTTTCAAAAACTTGGCTAACACCCTAAATTTTCGAAAAATTTCGCCATAACCTCCCCTGCACCGGGAGCACGGGAAAATCCCGAAATTGCCATATAGGCCCTCTGATCTCAAAAAGAAAAAGCCAAGCGGCTAGCCAATTGGCTCATAAAATCATCGTCACCCAAACAAAACAGTAAATTATGGTAAACATGTACCTATTTGTCGGGCAAACAATTTTATTCTTCTTCTCTAGCCTCCTTGCTATGACATGTTCAATGTAAGTACATGTATATGCAAGCAAATGCGACCAAATTTTCAATACAACACACTATTTGATTCAATTTGGCTATATGGCTCAACATTTTATTAATCATACAATAATCAAACAACACAACCAGCAATCAATTAGTTGATTAGCTTTTCAAATTCATAACTTTGATATGTAGTCAAAAATCAGATTTTTGATGCCAAATCATAACAATAAGCCCTATCTAGTTTCGGTTCTCACAACAGTCAATTGGAAATATATAAAAATCTCACTTTCGAAACTCGAAAATAAAAACTGGCGATGGTGCCCCGTCACCAGAATTATCCCCGGGCACTAGAGTGTGATTCTGTAACTATCCAATACATTTAAACTTCGAACACACGTTTGCAAGACGCATATGCAAAATCTTTATATATTGGATTGTCCAAATTCAATGTAAATAAATATTCAAATACGTATATGTGATTTAAATTTCAAAACAAAAATTGTTTTCATTTTAAAAATATACCCTTCACACTCGTTCTAGGATACTACTGATCCCATCTCTAACAAGTCATTCCCACTGGATATTACTAATCCAATATCTGATGAATTCTTTCATATGGTTCTAATGTGTCTTGTTCTCTGAGCTTTGTAAACCAAAGCTCTGATACCACGCTGAAACGACCCGAACTTCCCCGGTCTCCGAAGAGAAGAGAAAGAACGAATTGTTTTGAGAACACAACAAAATAGAACGTAGGCGGGAGAACATTTCATTCTTAATTACAACAATCCATCAGAATACAAGAATATACAGAGTATAAATGAATATTACACAGAAATATCAGAGATTTAAATTACATTTAAATACATAGCAGCGGAAAATAATACAATACACAACTAGAAGAGATATACGGATAATAAGCTTTCCGGATATCATTCCAGCTGTAACCCAGGATCCTGTGAATATAAATATGCAAAACCAAAACTACTAGCTGCCCGTGTCAAAATAAGGGCACCCAGAGTTTAGGTTAAAACAATAAACTCCAGGTTAGTCATGGGACTGGTGTGAGAACTAAAACATTTATTTAAAACTTTACTTTAAATCATATATATCAAGGGACCACGCCACTAACGCGGAACGGGTTTCCTCCCAAGAATACCAGTACATAAAACAAACAACGCAATGCTAAATAAAGAAAAATGAAGCTATTATAAGACCCAGTTCCAATCACACAATGCAACGCAAGCCGGAGGATAGGGTTTTTACCTTATAATAGCCAAGAATGCTTGATATGTTTAAAACAAATCATTTGATACTATTATAAGTGCATAGTGTATAAAACAACTTTAAATCATAAGTATCAATCATAGACGACGTAAGCGCCCCATCCCACTATGTCGCCATACTAGGCTCCACAAATAAAATCGCAAATGTCGCGTATTTGGAAGTTGGGTTTCCATCTGTGAACCGAGGCAAAAGATAGTCCTCAACCGATTCGATACAATCTAGCCTACCATGTCTCAAGATCAGAACACATCGACCCTTGGAGCGACAGGGCCGGTCACCGATGTGGATTAGACGAAATCCTGAACACTGCGTCTCCCTGCCCTATGGGGCGCAAATGAGCCAACAAATGACTCCATCGGTCCCGGATCGACCGATATATCCGAGGCGCCTCGCTACAGCAACAACCAAATAAGTCAAACTCGTCAAGGTGTGTAAAACCACTGACGCCACTTCTAGCTAGAAAGAAACGCAGGTCCTCCCTGAGGTCCTTCTCCCGTTTTTGGTTCACGACCGGGGTGTGAGGCTCGCGAATCAACGTTACACAAAGCTACGCCACAAAGGCCGTGCTTTGATCATCAACCAGAAGACTCTGCTTTTCAACAGAAGCCTTGATCATTTGCATCTTAGCATGCCACACAGGCAATTCACTCCATGCGTTTGATATCCATCGATATATAACCCCTGAGCTCGTACGTTTCAGAGAAGGGCGTTAAGCAAGAGAATAAATTCTTCGCCGCCAAACAGATATATATTTAATAGAAATCAATCACACAGACTAAAATCCAATGTCAGACACGCAGTCCATTTACAAGTTCGTCTTGGGTCTGAACGAAACCGGAGGCACCTAGTACCCCGCATATCCATCGATCTCCAAGTACGTCTGGACGATCACCAACTGTTTCCATCTTCTTGGGTGTACGGCCCAATCAAGATCATCAGTAATTATCCAAACGACGTGAAGACCTCCAGTCTTCAACCACCGTCTTCATCTTCGACTTATCGTCGTATCAGTTATTCAAAATGGGATAAACCCGGTCTTTCCGAATAACTCGCGTATATTATAAACAAGTGTTACACAAACACAACATACGCCTCATTCCAATTCATCAGTCACTAACCGTAAATTAACCAGAGAATAATTCCCCAAATATTAACCCTGAAGCCCGAAACCAACATCAGATCAATATCCAGGAAACCATTCTGCTTAGCTAACCGACAGTTAGTTTCTAAATTTCACATTCATAGGGAAAGGTTCGCATTAATTTTATCAAAGATAAATTCCTTGAATTTATTCTTTAATCTTCTTTTGAATATCAATTCAACTAGTCGGGATTAACGAACCTTACCGAAGTAATCATTTGTTTTAATTTCCCAACCCCAACCTATTCATCCCATGAAGTAAAACTGGTTATACTTCATATCTAACACCACGGTGTTATCGGTAAATTCAATTACCATTTCACGTTTAAATCTAATTAAAGATTTCACTATCGCCTGGAGCAAAACTGGTGATACTCCATTCTCGATCTTTTCAATCTAATTAAAGATTCATTAAAACTCCACTTAGTTTTAATATTTGACAGGGTTAAAGAATCAGTGTCATTTAAAACACGGTTCACGATAAACCCCAAAATCACATCACATTTCAATCTGTCCCTAACCGTAAATTAGCAAGTGAGCAATTCCCTAAGTATTAACCCCGAAGGCCGAAACCAACATCAGATCAATACCCCAGAAACCATTCAACCTAACTAATCTCCAGTTAATTTCTGATTTTCTTAACTCCGTGGGTCTAAGAACAGTATTGTTGAAGATACCGTTCACGACAACCCAAAATCCCATTCCATTAATTATCGGGTTAAAGAACAAGTTTTATTTAAAACACTGTTCACGATAAACCCAAAAATCAATACCAATTCAATTCCAATTAAATATTATTTAATTGGTACACTTCATTAAATATAAATAAAAAGATTTAGTCTTTTCTCAACTGGGTTCAAGAACAGTGTTAATAAAGACACCATTCACGACAAACCCAAATTACATTTGATATTAAATACAAGGCTCTGAATAGAAAACATATCGGCTTATATTCAATATCAAATTCTACGACCAACAAATATCGTATTGGAAATAACGATATATATATCTTCCAAATTCCCATAACAATATCTGTGTCATCACGAAATCCAACATCGAAATATTCTGAAGACAATTTCGATTCAAATCCATTCCAATATAATTATTGGAAATTCTGGTTATTTTCAAAACCATTTCAAATCCAATTTATTTATTTAAAAATAAATAGAATTATAATTCTAGTTCAAAACTAGTTCATTTCGATAAAAATCTATTTTTATCTTTTCAAATATGGAGTTTTTCATCCCAATTCTTCCCAAATCATTTCTTATGATTTTACATAAATTATTACTATTTTTAATAATTTTATCAAGGCCCGTACAGTCGATTTCCATCAACGGCCATCGAACTACACTTATAGCGACCTTTTCCCAATTTGATTTTGACATAATTCCAAATCCAACCGTTAGATTTCAAATTTCTAAATTCGTTAGAAAGCTCTTTTTGATACGAACCCAACGGTTCCAGTTTTAGGAGAATCCGACTATCGGATCTCCCGTAATATCCGTTCGAAGGCAATGGTCGAAATTCGCGAACTGCCGCGGCGCGACTCGTTCTGTTCACGCCATTATATTATAGATATAATATATATAATATATACTTCGTCGATTTCCATTCAAAACGTGCTTTATAAATCGTTTTAAATTCATTTTCAAAACGGTTTCAACTTCATATTCAATTTCAAATCAAAATTGAATATTCCAATATGAATTCGTTTTAAATTCATTTCAAATCGATTTCAATTCGAATTCATTTATATTCAATTTCTATTTGAATTCATTTCTATTCAATTTCAATTCGAATTCATTTCTATTCAATTTCCATTCGAATTCATTTCAATTCAATTTCAATTCGAATTCATTTATGTTCAATTTCAATTCGAATTCATTTCTATTCAATTTCAATATGAATTTCAATTATATTCAATTTCAATTCGAATTCATTTATATTCAATTTCAATTCGAATTCATTTCTATTCAATTTCAATTCGAATTCATTTCTATTCAATTTCAATTCGAATTCATTTCTATTCAATTTCAATTCGAATTTCAATTCTTTTTGAAAAATCAGATTTTGAAATCACTTTCGATATTCATTATAAAATGAATAAAATCGATATAAATATCGTTCACATCAAAATGGCGTCAATCAAATCAATACAGCTTCATACATTTCAATTTCAAATATTCTATTTCAAATATTTATTTTTCAAATATTTCTATTTTAAAACTGAAATGAGGCCCAATCAATTGCCATATAATGTTAATTATATGGATTTTCTACAACACATGTATACAATAACAATGATGAATAATCAACCATCATCCAAAGTGCATTCTACACTGTATAAGCATCGAATGTAAATATTTAACGCTTATAATAGTCTGTCAATCAATCGATCGACATACAATTAAACAATCAGGATTAGTGTACGTCAAATATCATCCCAATACCCGTGTGGGGTTTCAAACAATCAAACACAGATTTTATTTGTGCAGTTGGGCGATGTGTAAAATTTTATCGTCCCAATCAATATCAGTCAAATGTGTGTATATAAACAAATCGTCCGATTTGTTTATTTTTATTTCATTTCATATACACGTTAAAAATTCTATTTTTAACTATAAAATATTTCCACTATAAAATATTTTATTTCAACTATATAAATATTTTATTTCATTTCACATCACATCACAAAATCAACTACACATCAAAATCAAACAAACAAGCATACAAGCCGTCCATGTTCTGTGGACGACGGGTGTCGGGTGCTACTAAACACCATCTGCATCCTAGTATATATTTTAACTAGAAAACTAAATTAAAAGGTGAGAAGTTCTCACCAAAGCTAATCCAAACGCCACGACTCTTCTAATGTAGAAATCTTCGTCGTTCTCGCCTTTTGTCACTTTCTTTGCCTGTATTCCCTACATATGTAAAAATCGAATTTTTACTTTGATATTCAATATATAAAAATCGAATTTTTACTTTGCTATTCAATGTATAAAAATCGAATTTTTACTTCGCTATTCAATATATAAAAATCGAATTTTTTACTTTGCTATTCAATATATAAAAATCGAATTTTTACTTTGCTATTCAATATATAAAAATCGAATTTTTACTTCGCTATTCAATATATAAAAATCGAATTTTTATATTGTTGTCATGTGTATAAAAATCACATTTTTATGCTACTACTATATAGATAAAAATTCTATTTTTACACCGCTAAAAATCGTATCCTTTCTATTTTAAAAATCTAATCTTTTCTATTTTAAAAATCCAATCTTTTCTATTTTAAAAATCTAATCTTTTCTATTAGAAAATCAATTTTTATTATTAACAGAAATCAGTTTTAATATAAATAAAAATAAAAAGAAAAGAACTTACAGCACGTGGCGAGGAGGGGGGTCTTCGACTGAACAGCACCGGAGTTTGCCGGGGGGGGGGGGTGGCGCCAGGGGTCTCAGGCGGCGGATGAAGGGTGCGGTGGGCTGTGGGTGTCGCGGTTTGGGGGGGGGGGGGTCTCGCGTTTGATCGGAAGGAGGAGGCGAAGCAGAAGGGAGGGGGTGACGGCGGATTCGACTGGGGGGGGGGGGTGCGGCGTCGCGAGGGGTTCCGTCGATCTCGGGTTAGGGCTTGGTTTTTTTTCTACTGCGTCGACCGGGAGAGAAAGAAGGGGGGTTTAAGGTTTTATAATATGTATTTTATTTCATTTTAATTTTATAAAAAAGTAACTTTTTCATTCGAACTCGAAACGAGGCCCACCGCCTGTCGTCCATAGCTAATTACCCCCATTCCGAACACAATGGGATATGCATCATATGCTCATTCGATCGGTTTTCGTCAAAATCAAAATATAACTCTATATATTGAATTTGAACGCGCATTTCAATTTACCGGGGCCACATACTAACTCGAAAAATTCCAGAAAAATATTTTCTAGCTTCGTATTGACGATACGGTCCTAACAAAACAAGTTTCATCGAATTCTGAGACCGTTTGAAAAATGGTCATTTTCCAGTCGATTAAAATCAACTGAAACTAGTCAAACACGTTTTCCTTTGCCACGCTCACATATTGATTCGAAAAATTATGAAATTTGGAATCTAGCAATAATTTGACATCACGGATCCAACAAAAGTGGTTTCGTCGAAATCCGAGGTTGTTTGCAAAATTTCCATTTTTATGGGCCTGAATTCCATAGCGACTATTCAGAATTTTCAACTGGACATATCTTTTGATTCCCGCTACGAAATTTCGATTTTCTGGATTCGTTGGAAAGATATTCCCAATTAGATTCAAATATTTTTGGTTTTGCTAAAATCCGGTTTATTTTGCACCCGGTACATTCATTTAAATTTTAAAATCGAATTATCGAACTACCGCGCCATTTTCAATTCCTTTTATATATATAAATAAATATTTATATTCTAACGACGATTCGAATAAATATATACGTTCGAATTCTATTCAAAATAAATTTCTCATCGATATTATTTAAAATAATTAATTTTAAATAATCAAAACTCGCTAAAATTGCCAAAATAAAAATTTTAAATTGGCCCAGATTTCCGGGTTATTACACCATTTTTGTTGGATCTGGAATGTCAAATTATTGTTAGGTTTCAAATTTTATAATTTTGGGAATTAATATGTGAGCGTGGTGAATTTAAATGTGTTTGGTAATTTCAATTTGAACTTAATCGACCAAAAAATGGCCATTTTTCAAACGGCCTCAAATTCGATGAAATTACTTTTGTTAGGACCGTATCATGAAAACATATCTAGATTTATTTTTCTGTAATTTTCGGAGTCAGTATGTGGCCTCGGTAAATTAAAATGTAAGTTTAAAATCAATTATACTGATTTATATTTTAATTTGGATAAAACCGATCGAAACAACAAAGTTGGCTTACGAAACATATCTCATTATGTCTAGAATGGGGGTATTTGGCTAAGGGCGACCTTCGTTGGAGTTCGTTTGGAGTACAGAGCGTTAAACTTCTATTTAATGAAATAATAGAATTAAATAATATTAAATTAATGGTGTAAATACCCTAAAATGGGCTAACCCTAATTCTCTAAACAAACAGCCGCCACCAGTCTTCTTTGAATGGCCAAAATCATCCCAAACTCTTCCTTTAATTTCTTCCAATATAAGCGGAATTAGATTGTGGTTCTAAAGCAAAAATCGAAGAGCGTTTCAAGCTCTTCAAGTTCATATGGATAAGATCGTGTATCGTGCAAGGGAGGGTTCGAATTTTTGGTGCAAAGACGTCTCGTTTACATCAGTTTTCGCGAGGATTGGGGGTGCCGGGCGTGAAGTGGCTCTGGCCGGTGGAGCTAGTGCAAGGTATGGAGGGCGGTTTTGAACCCTAATTTGGAACGATGGGTTAAGGGGTTCGGCTGTAATAACCCGGAAAATCCGAACCAATTTAAAAAATTTACTTTGGCAATTTTTGGGAATTTTGAATATTTAAAATGAATTATTTTAAAATAATAACGACGAGAAATTTATTTTGAATAGAATTAGAATGTATATATTTATTCGAATCGACATTAGAATATAAATATTTACTTTTAATCATAAAAGGAATTGAAAATGGCGCGGTAGTTTGAAAATTCGATTTCAAATTTCAAATGAATGTACAGGATTCAAAATAAACCGGATTTTAGCGAAATCAAAAATATTAGAATCTATTTGAGAATATCTTTCCAACGAATCCGAAAAATAGAAATTTCATAGCAGGAATAAAAAGTTATGTCCAGTTGAAAATCCAGAATAGTCGCTCTGGAATTTTGGCCCTTAAAAATGGAAATTTTGCAAACGATCTCCGTTTTTGATGAAACCACTTTTTTTGGATCCGTAGTGTTAAGTTATTTCTAGATTCCAAAATCCGTAATTTTTTGAATCAATATGTGAGCGTGGCAAAAGAAAACGTGTTTTAACAGTTTCAGTCAATTTGGATCGACCAGAAAATGACCATTTTTCAAACAGTCTTCAAATTTGACGAAATTAGTTTTTTTAGGACCGTATTGTCAATACGAAGCTAGAAATATTTTTTGGGAATTTTCAGAATCCGTATGTGGCCCCGGTAAATTGACTTGTGCGTTCAAATTCAATATATATATATATTTATATTTTGATTTTTATGGAAACTGATCGAAACGATCGAATCAGCTTGCGATACATATCCTATTGTGTTCGTAATGGGGGTAATTTGCTGTGGACGATAGGCGGTGGGTCCCGTTTGGAGGTTGAAATAAAAAGTTACTTTTTGAAATTAAAAATAATAAAATATATATTAAATAATTCACTCTCTCTCAACCCCCCTCCACCGTTAACTTTTTCAAATAGATTAAAAATAAAAAAATAAAAAAGAAAAAAGATAAAGAAAAGGAAGAACGGAGGGGCGCGCGGCCTCCTCCAACGCCGCAGCAATGGCGCCGTGACGACCGCCGCCGCCACGCTGGGTGCGCGAGCCCCCCTTTTCTCCAATCCATCGCGAGCCCCCTCCCTCCCCCCCACAAACCCCCCTTTCCCTCATGAACCCGCTGAACGCCGAGCCCAACAACCCAACGCCGACCGCCTCCGTCCGCGCCTAGCGTCTCCCTACCACCCGCCTCCTCCTCGATCGGCGAGCTCCACTCCCCCCTCTGGAAAACCGAAATAAGATGTAAGTTTTTATTTTGTTTTATTTTCTCTTTGTTTTGTGTTGCTTTTAAATCCGATTTTAATGCTTCAAAGTTAGGATTTTTAAAGAAGAAAAATACGATCTTTGTTTAAAGAAAAAAATATGAACTTTGTTTAAAGAAAAAAAATACGATCTTTGTTTAAGGAAAAATACGATTTTCAGTTTATAAAAGATACGATTTGTAGATTATAAAAATATGATTTTATATATTACAGATTATAAAAATATGATTTTTATATAGTAGAGATTATAAAAATATGATTTTTATATTATAGAGATAATAAAAATATGATTTTTATATTATAGAGGTAATAAAAATATGATTTTTATATAATAGAGAAAATAAAAATGTGATTTTTATATAGGTAGCGAAATAAAGATGTAATTTTTATATATTCATTAGCGATAGAAAAATGTGGTTTTTAACTATGTAGCATGGTTGTAAAAATATGAAATTATTTTTAGAAAGACAAAAATATAATTTTTAGCCTATGTATGTTATTTATAAAATAATCATACAAAGAAATAATTATTGATTGGTTAAAAATATAATTTTTATCGTAGATATGCTACATAGATCGACAATCAAAGCATGGCGGAGTGGAACCCAAGGTGAGAACTCCTCACTTTTATTTTATTTTCTTGTTAAAATATATACTAGGTTGCAGACGGTGCGTTGCCGCACCCGACACCCGTCGTCCACAGACCAAGGACGACTTGTTTGTTTGATTGTATGTTGTTGTGAAAATTGGTTGTGATGTGGAATGGAATAAAATGTTATATAGTTAAAAATATTTTGTAGTTAAAAATATAATTTTTACATGTATATGAATAAAATAGATATTTATAAACAAATCGGACGATTTGTTTATGTACACACCTTTGACTGATATTGATTAGGACGATACATTTACACGTCGCCCAAATGCACAAATAAAATTCATTATTTGTTGATTGAAACCCCACACGGGTATTGGGATGATATATGACATACACTAGTCCCAATATTTAGCTGTATGTCGATCGATTGATTGACAGGCTGTATGAGCGTGCAATATTTATATTTAATGCTTATACAGTGTAGAATGCACTTTGGATGATGGTTGTTTGTTTATCGTTGTTGTTGTGTACATGTGTGTATGAAATCCATATAAATCAAGTTATATGGTAATTGACCGAGTCTGATTCCAGTTCAGAATTATCGAATATTTTAAAATAATATTCAGAAAACATTGAAATGTGAAGCCATGTTAAGTAGTTAAACGCCATTTTAACACGAACGGAAATTTGGCCGATTTTATTCATTTTATAATGAATATCGAAAAGTGATTTCAAAATCTGATATATTGAAATGAATTTGAAATTCGAATTAAATTGAAATGAATTTGAAATTTGAATTAAATTGAAATGAATTTTAAATTCGAATTAAATTGAAATTGAATTGAAATTGATTTAAAATGAATTCAAAACGAATTGAAATTGAAATTAAATCGATTTAAAGTGAACTGAAAATGAATTGGAATTGAAATTGAATTGAAATCAATTTAAAATGAATTTAAAACGAATTTATAATGGAAAATTCAATTTTGATTTGAAATTGAATATGAAGTTGAAATCATTTTGAAAAAGAATTTAAAACAATTTATAAAATACGTTTTCAATGGAAATCAGCGAAATATATAATATATATGTTATATATATATAATATAATGGCCTGAATAGAACGCGCCGCGTTGCGGTAGTTCGCGAATTTCGGCCATTGACTTCGAACGGACATTACGGGAGATCCGACCATCGGATTTTCCTAAAACCAGAACCGTTGGGTTCGTATCGAAAAGAGATTTCTAATGAATATTAGAAATTAGAAATCTAATGGTAGGATTTGGAATTATGTCCAAATCAAATTTGGAAAAGGTTGCTGTAAGTGCAGTTCGATGGCCATTTATGGAAATCGACTGTACGGACCTTGATAAAATTATTAAAAATATCAATAATTAGTGTTAAATCATAAGAAATGATTTGGAAATAATTCGGATGAAAATTTCCATATTTGAAAAGATAAAAATAGATTTTTATCGAAATGAACTAATTTTGAACTAGAATTATAATTCAATTATTTTTAAAATAAATTGGATTTGAAATGGTTTTAAAATATACCAGAATTTCCAGTATATAAATTGGAAATGGATTTGAATTGAAATTTTCTTCGGAATATTTCGATGTTGGATTTCGTGATTATACAGATATTGTTATGGAAATTTGAAAGATATATATATATATATATCGTTATTTCCAATACGATATTTGTTGATTTCAGAATTTGATAGTGAATATAAGCCGATATATTTTCTATTCAGTGCCTTGTATTTAATATCAAATTGGATTTGTGGTTTGTCTTGAATAGTATCTTTAATAATACTGTTCTTGAACCAAATGGAGCTAAGAAAATTAGAAACTAACTGGAGATTAGTTAAGTTGATTGGTTTCCGGGGTATTATAATTAAGTAATATTTGATTGTAACTTAATGTAATGACCCGCATTGGCAGAGGTATTATAATTAATTTATTTAATTATATAAATAGTGATATAGTGAATTTAATGGTCATTTAATTAAATAATGGTGAATATTTAATTTAAAAATAATAAATTAAATAATATATTTAATTCTGAAATAATCAGAATTGGCTGAAATAGTGATATGGTGTGAACCAGATCATCTATGATATTTAATTCGGCTTGGAATTTAATTTGAATAACAAATATATTATATAAACGACAGTTTGAACGTATAATTATATATATATAATTAAAATCGATCTTGAAATGACGCTGCAATTCGTAAATTAGTGATTCGAACTTCAACTGAATGTACAGGATTCATTTTAAGCCGGATTTCTGTGAAACAAGAAACGTGTGGAGCTGGTGGAGTATATATTTCTAGTGGAAGAGAAAAATCGGGATTTCGTCGTGTAGATTTTGATTTATGTCCAAATCAAATTTTAGAAAAGTCGCTGTGGAATTCCTTTATAATTTATAAAGGAATTATTTATATTTTAAAAAGGAATTTCAATATAATCGAATATCGGGTTGACCCAGATTTGAAATATCAAGTTAGGAATTCATATAGGAATATTCTAAAGCTGTATGGTATTCCACTATGAATATATACGATAATATAAATTTATTTATTTCAATTTAATTATATTTAAATATATTTATATATTTAAATGGGTCATTCAGAGCTTTAAAAATGGCCAGTTTTGCAAACGAACTCAGAATTCGAAGAAACTAATTTTGTTGGATCCGCAATGTCAAATTATTGTTAGATGTCCAGTTTCGTGATTTTTAGAGTTAGTATGTGTTCGTACCGATTTTTAATGTGAGAAACAGTTGATATTTTGATGGTTAAAAATACGCTGTGTGAGCAAACGGAGTCGGAATTCGACGAAACCAGTTTCGTTAGGACCGTTATGTCGAACTCTAGCTACATGTCCCGTTTCGTGATTTTTGGGTATCATGGGTGATCATAGGAATTTTTAAACGATAAGCGGACTTAACGGTTGGATATAAACTAATATAATATTCGAATAAATAAATATTATAAAAATCCTATATAATGCCCTAACTTCCCTAATACCTAATTCAACCTTTTTTTCTCAGGTCAAACACAAGAAATCCGCCGTAAGTATTTTTTTCATTTCCAGGAAAGTACTTCGAGCAAAAGAAAAATCAAAACAATCAAAATAAAATCCGATAAAATCTCAAACAAGTTTCTTTGTAATCCACATCAACTTCTCTTCGTTTCTGGGTGAGTTTTACTTGGTGCGATGTTATTTCTGGACACGCGAAATGTAGCAGTAAACTTAGGGTTGGTGATTTCATGAGAATGGTGCATTGATGTGAAGTTTGGTTATCATATTTGGGTATCTCGTGTAAAACCTCACTTGTAGTTGAATTTTTGGGTGATTTCGAATCAAAGGATGTCGATTGAAAATTCCCTTTTTGCGTCTTTTACTGTGTCGATGGATTTTGCAGTTCGAGTTTGAGTTCGTTACTTTGGGGATGGGGCTGGTGAGATCGGAGAGTGGAGTTCAACTGTGGTGACGGTGTTGGAATTTATCAAGAGAAGAAGGAGAACGGTAGGAAAGAACTTCGGCTGTGGAGCTGAGTGTTTGGAGCAGCGAGTATGAAGCTCGTGGAGGAAGGAGAAGCACGGGATAAATAGGAACATGGGCCGACGTATTGAAATGGGTAAGGCCCAAATTAGGAATTGGAATTTTAGTCTTAATTTAATTTAAAAAGAGTATATAACTTGTAATATTTATAACTTGCTCATATAGTATCGGAAATCAGCGAAACAAGATCCGTTGGGATCGTATGGACGGGAGCAACACGTTGGAACCAACTGGGAGTGAATCCGAGCTCGTTACAATTTATCGTATAATAAATTGTCCGTCTAAATCAAACCGAGCGATGGTTATCGTTATTAACGATGATCGTCCAATATGACTAAATCTCACAAACTCCGAACAGTTTATAATTTCATGTTGTATTTTTAGAACTGTTAAATATTGATTGATTGATTGTGTATTGACTGTTTGATTGAACTGCTAGACAGTTAGTTGAATTTCTATATTGATTCTGTTTAACAGAATATATCATATGGAACTGAAAGTGACGTTATCTATATTGTTTAACATCTGTGATGCAGGGAAACAAGTTGGAGGAACCCAACAGGGTTCCTCAACATTTATTTTACTATTTTTCATATATTGTGATATATGATGTGATATATAATCTGTTGTCGATTATATGTGTTTTGGACGATACTTATCATCGTGATATGATATGTTGAATACCATAACATACCGAAATGTTGATAAGGGAATATTTTCAAAGTGATATTTGAAATAAAATATTTATAAATGGATAAATGTTAGAGTTAAATCATTTTTAAAGGAAATCATTTTTAAAGTGGAGAACCGTTACTAAAAGTAAATCTTTAAAATGAATAAATGTTGTTAAAAAGGAAATCTTTATAAAGCGAATAAAGGAGTTAAATCGAATATGGTATTCGAAAGGAGTTAAATCGAATATGGTATTCGAAAGTAGTAAATCGAATTAGTTATTCGAAAGGGGTTAGTCGAGTCGAGTCAGTTGAATAGATTAATCGAATATTTGTTATTCGAATAAGAGTTAACCAATTAGAGTTAAATCAATTAGAGTTAACCAGTTAGAGTTAACCAGATGGAGTGAATCAATTAGAGTTAACCAGTTAGAGTTAAACCAGTTGGAGTTAATTGATTGGAGTTAAAGCAAATAGAGTTAATCGAATATAGTTTATTCAAATAAAGTAAAGGAGTTAATCGAATATATAGTTTATTCGAATAGAGTAAAGGAGTTAATCGAATATATAGTTTATTCGAATAGAATAAAGGAGTTAATCGAATATATAGTTTATTCAAATAGAATTAAAAGAGTTACCGAATATAGTTTATTCGATAGGAGTTAAGTGAATAGAGTTACAGTTAAATCAAAAGAGTTAAGTGAATAGAATAAATAGAAATAGAGTTATCGAATATACCTTATCGAAGGAAAGAATTATCGAATAGAAAAGATTTGAAAGAGAGTTACGTAAGGAAGTTTGTTAAAGAATTAGAAGGGTGAACTTTGTCTATTTCAAGGTTAGAAACGTTGTTCAGTTAAGGTCTGAGAGGTAGTATTACCCCAACTTGATCGACTTCATTTTTAACTAAGGAATGGTTAAGGTTCGATAGTAAGGGATGGTTAAGTGAATTTAGTAATTAAAGGAAATGGTTTGAGTTGGCATCACGATGGTTTGTTTAAACATCTGTCTAAGTCCAATGAAGAAGCTTTGGAAATGTTTTCCAAATAAGAAACCAGAAATGTTTTCTAATAAAGAAAACAAGAAATGGAAATGTTTTCCATTGTTAATAACGTATATTTTCCAAATTTAGAAAATAAGAAATATTGAATATAGGGAAAAAAGAGATAAGTAAATTAATGAAATAAAGAGATAAATGTTGAATGATGTTTGATCAATATAAATTTCCATTTGGAAATGATATCGTTGTTTGCACACCTGATTTTCTTCGATAGTTAAATCACAGACTATCGAAGTTTTGACCATTTTAACGTTGTTAATATGGAGAGACCGGTTGGATTATTATCCGAAGAACCACTCTGTATTGGCATAAGCGTTGCGAATCATATATGCAAAAGGAAATTGAAGGCGGAGTTATGCAAGGGCTATCCTATTTACAGAATAGTGCCTTCGGTTCATCCTGTTCCTGGATGACTTGTATGGACGGATGTCTGACAGAGTATTTCCAGACGATCACGTATATTGATTTCTCCAACCGTACCAAGAGTGGAAGCGGAGAAGGAAACTTCTTTAGCTAACACATAATGTATTGTTGAGGACGTCAATCGGTGATTGGATGGATTTGATGATGTGGCATTCAAAGTGAATCTGGTGGGATGATAAAGCGTAGCTTCTAGCCTCATCATCCGGTAAATGACAGAAATCGGGCAGGCAGCATGGCTATGTAGGTCGCACCTATTAGGGTGTATAATCACCTGATCTAGAGTTTCATTTATTTCTAAAAATCTATTGTCGATACTGTCCAATTCGAGAAACGGTTGCTGATCCCAACCGTTGGTGATATACATTCGATACACTCAAGCGAAATGAGTGGTCGGTCATATGTGGCCGGGTTGCAAGATGTTCTTGTTGAACCCAGTGTATTGCTTTCTAGAGATACACTAGCGAAAGGTGGTTCCATACCTTGTCATAGTTGGAAATCCATTACCCAATACGTGCTTGCGGTTTTGATTGTATACTATATATGTAGAACGTGAGATGAAAGCGTTTCTGCTAGATGATTAATATATTGTGGTTGATATACATTATTATAATATCAAAAGGTTTTCGATTTAAAGATAATTTAGATTCTCGTGAGGGAAAAACCCGTTCTGTTATATGGCGTGGTCTTATGAGATATCGTTTACTTGTTCAAACTGTTTTAAACTGTTTTACTCATACCAGTCCCATGACTGACCCAGAGTTTATTTGTTTGTTTCCCTAAACTCTTGGGTGCCTAAATTTGTACGGGCAGTCAAGTAGTCGGGATTTTACAGATATAGTTGAAGAGCTGGAGCAGGAGGTTTCAGGATCATATAGCTATAGTTATTTCCGCTGTGTTGTAAGTGTTGTTCTTTGATAATGATGTATATACAAGTACAGATGTATATTTCAAGTTATGTTATATATTATATGTTATTCGTTCCGCTGTGAGGTTCGTGTTACTCTTATGTTGTGTTCTTTTTCTTCTTCTTCTATTCTAAGTTTCTATCTTATCCTTCCTCACCCTCTAATTTCTTTCGTTAATGATCGGTATTTTTCGATGTTTGGTTAGTCGTCATCGTGTTTATGCCGATAACCAAAGTCATCAAAATCCCGGGTCATTACAGTTGGTATCAGAGCTTAAGTTAAGTTAATTACCTTGGCTCTGTGGCGTGACTCGGTAGAGATAGGGTTAGTAATACCCTAGATTGAGTTGAGTGTATATATACGAGTGAACGTATTTGTTATTGATATAAAAATTTGTTTTATATTGTAGAGATTTATTGGTTGAGTCGTTTATGAGTTCTGGTCGGTCAGTTTGATCCACTGTATCGGTTGGGATTTTGTAAACACTCGAATACGATGGGTCGACACGATATGTTTTGAAATGAGGGTAAATTAAATAAGTTTACCCAAGGTATATCTTGATATAGAGAAGATATATATATAAAAATTATAATATAGTGGACATATTAGTTGTTATTATAATCGAGAAAGATTATAAATTAAATGGTTATGTAAATAACCAATCAGAATTCATATAAGTGAAATACGTGAAATCAGATGAGTTAAATCTGAAATTTAAACCAGAAATTGAATTAAAATTCTGGAAAATTGGATAAGTGTTTGTAAATGGATTTGGATTAAAAATAAGGAAAATTTAAGATCCTGGGAGATTTTAAATTGTTTTACAAGCAGTGTGAATTATATTCTGAAATGAATTTCAAAGTGAAAATGTTTAGAAATGGTTTTATAGTATTGAACTCACTTCGATCGCTGGAAAATAGATTCTGATGATGACAGCTGCATCATCAATATTCATTTTCGAGTTGTAAGTGACGAATTACTACCAGAGATACTATCTTGAAATTGTTTTGGGAAAGACAAGTTGTGTTGAATTTCAAAATGGGATTTATAATAAAGAATGAATAAAGAAAGTTTGAAATAGAAATTGAATATAGGAATTCAAAAGGAATTCAAATATAGAATTTTAATATATGGAATTTGAATATAGAATTCAAAAGGAATTCAAATACAGAATTTGAATATATGGAATTTGAATATAGAAATTCAAATGGGATTTATAATATAGAATTTGAATAGAATTTGATATATAGATTTGAATAATAGAAATGATATAAAATTTGAATAGAAATTGAATAGAATTAACTAAGTCGAAGAGGAATTAGTTAATCGAGTTTTGAATTTGAAGTTGAACTTTGAAAGGTGATGTAACAACCCGAAAATCTGGGCCAGTTTAAAATTTTTATTTTGGCAATTTTAGCTAATTTTGATTATTTAAAATGAATTATTTTAAATAATATCGACGAGAAATTTATTTTGAATAGAATTCGAACGTATATAGTATACGCGTCGTCGTTAGAATATAAATAATTATATATAATTATAAAAGGAATCGAAAATGGCGCGGTAGTTCGATAATTCGATTTCAAACTTCAATTGAATGTACCGGGTGCAAAACAATCCGGATTTTAGTGAAACCAAAAATAATGGAATCTAATAGTGAATATCTTTCCAACGAAGTTGAGAAACTGAGATTTCACTTTATAAATGATGAGATATGTCCAGTTGAAATTTAGAAATAGTCGCTGTGGAATTTATATATATTTTAATATAATATAAGGCCCTTAAAAATAGCAATTTTGCAAACGACCTCGGATTTCGACGAAACCAGTTTTGTTGGGTCCGTGATGTTAAGTTATTGCTAGGTTTCAAATTTCATAATTTTTCGAATCAATATGTGAGCGTGGCAAAGGAAAACGTGTTTTGACCATTTCAGTTGATTTTAATCAACTGGAAATTGGCCATTTTTCCAACGGTCTCAGAATTCAACGAAATTAGTTTTGTTAGGACCGTATCGTTAATACGAAGCTAGAAAATATTTTTATTGAATTTTTAGAGTTAGTATGCGACCCCGGTAATTTGAAATGTACGTTTAAAATTCAATATAGTGATTTAAATGTAAATTTAACGGAAACTGATTGTAACAATCAGATCAGCTTGCGATACATATCCCATTGTGTTCGGAATGGGGGTAAAACGCTATGGACGACAGGCGGTGGGTCTCGTTTCGAGGTCGTATGTGAAAGTCAACTCTTTAGGATAAAATAAATTAATTAATTAATAAAAAATATATAATATCTCTCTCCCTTAAAACCTTCTGCCCCCCCCCCCCCACCCCCCCGTTTCTTCAAATCGGGATCAAAATAAAAAAAGAAAAAAAAAAGAGACGGAGGCGGAATCCGTCGCGCCCCTAGGCGGCGGCGACCACCGCAGCTCCCCCATCGAAACCCCACCCCCCAGTGCCGCGGCGAGCCACCAAAGCACCCCCCCTATCGCGAAGCAACCCCCCCTGAATCGACTGCAGCCCCCCCCCCCCCCCCCATTCGTCGAACCACCTGACGAGGACCGAAGCCCACCTCCAGCCACCTCCCTGACGAACTGCGAACGCCAATACCCCTCCCCCCCTCCTTCGCAGGTTATAGGTAAGTCATTTTACTTTACTTTTTTTATTATTATTATTTTATTTTATTACTGTTTTTAATCTGAAAATAAACTGATTTTGAAAAGGTTTTTAAAACTGATTTTGTTAAATATTAAAAACCGATTTTTATGTTTTTAAATTCTGATTTAAAACTGATTTTATAAAAGGATTTAAACTGATTTTTACAAGTAGAAATTATAGATTTTTATCATTTTAAAGTTAAGTTTTTATTAATAAAAAGGTTTGATTTTTATTGGTTAAAAAGATTAGATTTTTCTTTTTCTCTTAAAGCTTTGATTTTTAATCATGAAAATATGATTTTTATTCGAAGGAATTTTGAATTCGTAGGAGGTAGAAAAAGTTTAGAATTTTGTCGTAGGAAAAATAAGATTTTTGACGAGATAAAAATTAGATCTTAGCGGCTTAAAAATATAATCTTTATATTCAAAGTAGAGGTTTAAAAATATAATCTTTATATATGGCATAACGATGTAGAAAAATAGAATTTTTATATATTGAACTTCGAAATAAAAATTCGATTTTTATATATTGAATAGCGAAGTAAAAATATGATTTTTATATATTGAACTTCGAAATAAAAATTCGATTTTTATATATTGAATAGCGAAGTAAAAATATGATTTTTATATACTGAACTTCGAAATAAAAATTCGATTTTTATATATTGAATAGCGAAGTAAAAATTCGATTTTATATATTGAATAACGAAGTGAAAATTCTATTTTTACAAATATGAAATAGCGATGAAAATTCTATTTTCACAATATGAAGTTAGCGATAAAAATATGATTTTTATATAATAAAGGATATAAAAATGTGATTTTTTATATACAGTGTATACGGGCAGCGATGGTGATAAAAAGGCGAGTTGGCGAAGATTTCCTGCATTAGAAGAGCCATGGAGCTAGGATAGCTATATCTGAGAACTTCTCACCTTTCAATTTAATTTTTCTAGTTATATATATACTAGGATGCAGACGGTGCTTAGTAGCACCCGAGACAAATCGTCCACGGACCATGGACTTGTTTGTTTGACTGTTTGGTGATTGATTGCGATATTGGTTTGAATGTGGTTTGTAGTGTGAAAAATCGAATCGATAAATTGGTTAGGATTAGACGTGCGCCGTTATAAGGCGAAGGAGTAAGGCTAGGTTAGACTCTTACTCCAAATTTTGTGGTTTGCAAAATGAAATTGATTTGATTGATGTGTGAATGGCGTGGGCCTTCACTAGACCGGGGATAAGGCTAGGCCTTGTCCCGTTTCTAGTATCGTGCCGTTATGCCGCCGAAATTTTCTAAAATATGTTAGAAAATAAAGATATCATTTTATTGTGTAAATGAATTGAATAGAAATTCATAGGTTGAAATAAAATGTTTTATCGTTAAAAATATAATTTTTAACGTGAATGTGAATAAATGAATAGTTATAAACAAATCGGCCGATTTGTTTGTACATACACTGATTTGACTGATATTGATTGGGTCGATAAATTTCACACATCGCCCAACTGCACAAATAAAATCTGTGTTTGATTGTTTGAAACCCCACACGGGTGTTGGGATGAAATTTGAAGTTCACTCATCCTGATTGATTAAATATGTCGATCGATTGATTGACAGGCTGTTATAAGCGTTAGATATCTATATTTGATGCTTATACAGTGTAGTGCACTTTGGTTGATGGTTGATTATTTTTCAATGCTATTATACATGTGTTGTATGAAAATCCATATAATTAACTTTATATGGTAATTGATTGGGCCTCATTCCAGTTTTAAAATAGAAATATTTGAAATAGAAATATTCGAAAGGGAATATTTGAAAATATCAATATATGAAGCCGTGTTGATTAGATTGACGCCATTTTGACGTGAACGATATTTATATCGATTTTATTCATTTTAAAATGAATATTAAAAAGTAATTTTGAAATCGACGATTTCGAAATGAATTGAATTGAAAACGATTTCGAAATGAATTGAATTGAAAACGATTTCGAAATGAATTGAATTGAAAACGATTTCGAAATGTATTGAATTGAAAACGATTTCGAAATGAATTGAATTGAAAACGATTTCGAAATGAATTGAATTGAAAACGATTTCGAAATGAATTGAATTGAAAACGATTTCGAAATGAATTGAATTGAAAACGATTTCGAAATGAATTGAATTGAAAACGATTTCGAAATGAATTGAATTGAAAACGATTTCGAATTGAATTGAAAGTGAATTGAAATGAATTCAAATTGAATTGAAATTTGAATTGAATAGAAATGAATTTTGAAACAAATTTATAAAGAAGAATTCAATTTTGATTTGAATTGAAATGGAAGTTGAAATTGCTTTTGAAACGAATTTAAAACTATTCATATAATTCGTTTTAAATAGAAATCGTCGAAATATATATTATATATATTATATATATAATATAATGGCCTGAATAGAACGCGCCGCGTCGCGGCAGTTCGCGAATTTCGACCATTTATTTCGAACGGACATTACGGGAGATCCGACCGTCGGATTCTCCTAAAACCGGAACCGTTGGGTTCGTATCGAAAAGAGCTTTCTAACGAAGGTTAGAAATTTGAAATCTAACGGTTGGATTTAGAGATACGTCCAAATCAAATTCGAAAAAGGTCGCTGTAAGTGCAGTTCGATGACCGTTGATGGAAATCGACTGTACGGGCCTTGATAAAATTATTAAAAATAGTATTAATTTGTGTAAAATCATAAGAAATGATTTGTGAAGAATTGGGATGAAAAATTCCATATTTGAAAAGATAAAAATAGATTTTTATCGAAATGAACTAGTTTTGAACTAGAATTATAATTCTATTTATTTTTAAATAAATAAATTGAATTTGAAATGGTTTTGAAAATAACCAAAATTTCCAATGATTGCATTGGAGTGGATTTGAATCGAAATTGTCTTCGGAATATTTCGATGTTGGAATTCGTGATTATACAGGTGTGGTTATGGAAATTTGAAAGATATATATTTATATCGTTATTTCCAATATGACATTTGTCAATCGTGGAATTCGATATTGAATATAAGCCGATATATTTTCTATTCAGAGCCTTGTATTGAATATCGAATGTGATTTGGGTTTGTCGTGAATGGTGTCTTCACTAACACTGTTCTTGAACCCAGTTGAGAAAAGATTAAATCTTTTTATTTAGATTTAATGAAGTGTGCCAATTAAATAATATTTAATTGGAATTGAATTGATATTGATTTTTGGGTTTATCGTGAACAGTGTTTTAAATAACACTCGTTCTTTAACCCGATAATTAATGGAATGTGATTTTGGGTTTATCGTGAACCGTGTTTTAAATGACACTGATTCTTTAACCCAGTCGAAGATTAAAACTAAGTGGAGTTTTAATGAATCTTTAATTAGATTGAAATGATCGAAAGTGGAGTATCACCAGTTTTGCTCCAGGCGATAGTTAAATCTTTAATTAGATTTGAACGTGAAATGGTAATTGAATTTACCGATAACACCGTGGTGTTAGATATGAAGTATTACCAGTTTTACTTCATGGGATGAATAGGTTGGGATTGGGAAATTAAAACAAATGATTACTTCGGTAAGGTTCGCTAATCCCGACTAGTTTGAATTGATATTCAAAAATGGATTAAAGAATAAATTCAAGGAATTTATCTTTGATAAAATTAATGGGAATCTTTCCCTATGAATGTGAAATTTAGAAACTAACTGTCGGTTAGCCAAGCAGAATGGTTTTCTGGATATTGATCTGATGTTGGTTTCGGCCTTCGGGGTTAATATTTGGGAAATTATTCTCTTGATTAATTTACGGTTAGTGACTAATGAATTGGAATGAGGCGTATGTTGTGTTTGTGTAACACTTATTTAAATATACGCGAGTTATTCGGAAAGACCGGGTTTATCCCATTCTGAATAACTGATACGACGATAAGTCGAAGATGAAGACGATGGTCGAAGACCGGAGGTCTTCACGTCGTTTGGGTGATAACTGATGATCTTGATTGGGTTGTACACCCAAGAAGATGGAAACAGTTAGTGATCGTCCAGACGTACTTGGAGATCGATGGATATGCGGGGTACTAGGTGCCTCCGGTTTCGTTCAGACCCAGGACGGACTTGTAAATGGACTGTGTGTCTGACATCGGATTTCATTCTGTGTGACTGATATCGGTTGCATAGGATGGTTTGCCTGTGTGGCATGCTAAGATGCAAATGATCAAGGCTTCTGTTGAAAAGCAAAGTCTTGTGGTGATGATCAAAGCACGGCCTTTGTGGCGTAGCTTTGTGTAACGTTTACCTCGCGTGTTTCACACCCGGTATGAACCAAAAACGGGAGAGGACATCAGGGAGGACTTGCGTTTCTTTCTAGCTAGAAGTGGCGTCAGTGGTTTTACACGCCCTGACGAGTTTGACTTATGTGGTTGTTGCTGTTGCGAGGCGCCTCGGTTATATCGGTTTCGGCCGATGCATTCTGGTCGGCTGACGGACCAGACTTACACCCCATAGGGTGGGGAAACGTAGTGTTCAGGAATTTTAATCCACATCGGTGGACCGGCCCTGACGATCCAAAGGCTTGACTGAGTACTTGCCTGAGACACGGGCTAGAGCGTCTCGAATCGGTTGAGGACTATCTTTTGCCTCGGTTCATAGACGGAAATCCAATTTCCAAATACGTGACTTTGCGATTTTGATTGTATAACCTATATATGGCGACATAGTGGTATGGGGCATTCATGCTGCCTATGATTGATACTTATGATTTGAAGTTGTTTTATACTCTATGCACTTATAATAGTATCAAATGGTTTGTTTTAAACGTATCAAGCATTCTTTGGCTGTTATAAGGGAAAACCCTATCCTCGGCTGCGTTGCATTGTGTGATGGGACCTGGGTCTTATAACAGCTTCATTTTTCTTTATTTAGCATTGCGCTGTTTGTTTTATGCACTGGTATTCTTGGGAGGAAACCCGTTCCGTGTTATACGACGTGGTCCCTTGATTTACCTAATGATTTAAAATAAAGATTAATAACTGTTTTAGTTCTCACACCAGTCACATGACTGACCTGGAGTTTATTGTTTTAACCTAAACTCTGGGTGCCCTTATTTTGACACGGGCAGCTAGTAGTTTTGGTTTTGCAGATTTATATTCACAGGATCCTGGTTTACAGCTGGAACGATATCCGGAAAGCTTTGTATCCGTATATCTCTTCTAGTTGTTTATTGTATTATTTTCCGCTGCTATGTATTTAAATGTAATTTAAATCTCTGATATTTCTGTGTAATATTCATTTATACTCTGTATATTCTTGTAATCTGATGCATTGTTGTTATATACAATGAAATGTTCTTCTATATGCGTTCTGTTGTGGTTTGTTCTCGAACTATTCGTCGCTTTCCTTTACGGGGAAGTTACGGGTTTTTACAGTTGGTATCAGAGCTTTGGTTTACAAAGCTCAGAGAACAAGGCACATTAGGACCATACGAAAGAATTCATCAGAAACGGGATTAGTAATATCCAACGGGAATGACTCGTTAGAGATAGGATCAGTAGTATCCTAGAACGAGTGTGAAGAGTATATTTTTCTAATGAAAACAAATTTTGTTTTGAAAATTTAAATCAATTATTCGTAGTTGATTATTTATTTATATTGATTTGGACAATCCAGTATATATAGATTTTGCGTATACGTCTGATCCGCGTATATTCGAAGTTTTAATATACCGGGTAGATATAGAACCGCACTCTAGTAGCCCGACAATGTTCTGATGGTGGTTCGAAACATCATCAGCATTTATTTTCGAGTGACGAAGGTGTGATTTCTATATATTTCCATTAGGCTGGTGTGAGAACCAAAACTTATATATAGCTAGAATACATTGTTGTGAATTGGCATCAAAAACATGATTTTTGTATATGTATCAAAATTATGAATTTCAAACTCTAATCAACTAATTGATTGATGTTTGTGTTGTTTGTTCATTTGTTTGCTAATTTTGAACCTTTATGCCTAATTGAACTGAATATTGAATTATATTGAAAATTGGTTGCATCTGCTTTCATATACATATATATCATTGAACAGGTCATAGCAAGGAGGCTAGAGCCAGAGAATAAAATTTGTTTGCCCGACAAATAGGTACATGTTTACTACATAATTTCCTGTTTTGTTTGGGTGATGATGATTTTGTGAGCCTTTTGGCTAGCCGCTTGGCTTTTTCTTTTTCTTTTTGAGATCTGAAGGACCGGGGAAGCTATTTGAAATTCCCCGATGCTCCCGATGCAGGGGAGGTTATGGCGAAATTTTTCAAAAATTTAGGGTGTTAGCCAAATTTTTGAAATTTTGAAAATTCTCAGAAACTGAAAAGTTGGAGAACGGAAGCCTGACCGATCGTAGAGTTGAATTATCAAACCACTTTCGACTTTGTTCCTTTTCGGGGACGAAAAGTTTTAAGTGGGGGAGATTGTAACAACCCGAAAATCTGGGCCAGTTTAAAATTTTTATTTTGGCAATTTTAGCTAATTTTGATTATTTAAAATGAATTATTTTAAATAATATCGACGAGAAATTTATTTTGAATAGAATTCGAACGTATATAGTATACGCGTCGTCGTTAGAATATAAATAATTATATATAATTATAAAAGGAATTGAAAATGGCGCGGTAGTTCGATAATTCGATTTCAAACTTCAATTGAATGTACCGGGTGCAAAACAATCCGGATTTTAGTGAAACCAAAAATAATGGAATCTAATAGTGAATATCTTTCCAACGAAGTTGAGAAACTGAGATTTCACTTTATAAATGATGAGATATGTCCAGTTGAAATTTAGAAATAGTCGCTGTGGAATTTATATATATTTTAATATAATATAAGGCCCTTAAAAATAGCAATTTTGCAAACGACCTCGAATTTCGACGAAACCAGTTTTGTTGGGTCCGTGATGTTAAGTTATTGCTAGGTTTCAAATTTCATAATTTTTTGAATCAATATGTGAGCGTGGCAAAGGAAAACGTGTTTTGACCATTTCAGTTGATTTTAATCGACTGGAAATTGGCCATTTTTCCAACGGTCTCAGAATTCAACGAAATTAGTTTTGTTAGGACCGTATCGTTAATACGAAGCTAGAAAATATTTTTATTGAATTTTTAGAGTTAGTATGCGACCCCGGTAATTTGAAATGTACGTTTAAAATTCAATATAGTGATTTAAATGTAAATTTAACGGAAACTGATTGTAACAATCAGATCATCTTGCGATACATATCCCATTGTGTTCGGAATGGGGGTAAAACGCTATGGACGACAGGCGGTGGGTCTCGTTTCGAGGTCGTATGTGAAAGTCAACTCTTTAGGATAAAATAAATTAATTAATTAATAAAAAAAATATATAATATCTCTCTCCCTTAAAACCTTCTGCCCCTCCCCCCCCCCCCCCCGTTTCTTCAAATCGGGATCAAAAAAAAAAAAAAGAGACGGAGGCGGAATCCGTCGCGCCCCTAGGCGGCGGCGACCACCGCAGCTCCCCCAACGAAACCCCACCCCCCAGTGCCGCGGCGAGCCACCAAAGCACCCCCCCTATCGCGAAGCAACCCCCCCTGAATCGACTGCAGCCGCCCCCCCCCCATTCGTCGAACCACCTGACGAGGACCGAAGCCCACCTCCAGCCACCTCCCTGACGAACTGCGAACGCCAATACCCCCCCCCCCCTCCTTCGCAGGTTATAGGTAAGTCATTTTACTTTACTTTTTTTATTATTATTATTTTATTTTATTACTGTTTTTAATCTGAAAATAAACTGATTTTGAAAAGGTTTTTAAAACTGATTTTGTTAAATATTAAAAACCGATTTTTATGTTTTTAAATTCTGATTTAAAACTGATTTTATAAAAGGATTTAAACTGATTTTTACAAGTAGAAATTATAGATTTTTATCATTTTAAAGTTAAGTTTTTATTAATAAAAAGGTTTGATTTTTATTGGTTAAAAATATTAGATTTTTCTTTTTCTCTTAAAGCTTTGATTTTTAATCATGAAAATATGATTTTTATTCGAAGGAATTTTGAATTCGTAGGAGGTAGAAAAAGTTTAGAATTTTGTCGTAGGAAAAATAAGATTTTTGACGAGATAAAAATTAGATCTTAGCGGCTTAAAAATATAATCTTTATATTCAAAGTAGAGGTTTAAAAATATAATCTTTATATATGGCATAACGATGTAGAAAAATAGAATTTTTATATATTGAAATTCGAAATAAAAATTCGATTTTTATATATTGAATAGCGAAGTAAAAATATGATTTTTATATATTGAACTTCGAAATAAAAATTCGATTTTTATATATTGAATAGCGAAGTAAAAATATGATTTTTATATATTGAACTTCGAAATAAAAATTCGATTTTTATATATTGAATAGCGAAGTAAAAATTTGATTTTATATATTGAATAACGAAGTGAAAATTCTATTTTTACAAATATGAAATAGCGATGAAAATTCTATTTTCACAATATGAAGTTAGCGATAAAAATATGATTTTTATATAATAAAGGATATAAAAATGTGATTTTTTATATACAGTGTATACGGGCAGCGATGGTGATAAAAAGGCGAGTTGGCGAAGATTTCCTGCATTAGAAGAGCCATGGAGCTAGGATAGCTATATGTGAGAACTTCTCACCTTTCAATTTAATTTTTCTAGTTATATATATACTAGGATGCAGACGGTGCTTAGTAGCACCCGACATAAATCGTCCACGGACCATGGACTTGTTTGTTTGACTGTTTGGTGATTGATTGCGATATTGGTTTGAATGTGGTTTGTAGTGTGAAAAATCGAATCGATAAATTGGTTAGGATTAGACGTGCGCCGTTATAAGGCGAAGGAGTAAGGCTAGGTTAGACTCTTACTCCAAATTTTGTGGTTTGCAAAATGAAATTGATTTGATTGATGTGTGAATGGCGTGGGCCTTCACTAGACCGGGGATAAGGCTAGGCCTTGTCCCGTTTCTAGTATCGTGCCGTTATGCCGCCGAAATTTTCTAAAATATGTTAGAAAATAAAGATATCATTTTATTGTGTAAATGAATTGAATAGAAATTCATAGGTTGAAATAAAATGTTTTATCGTTAAAAATATAATTTTTAACGTGAATGTGAATAAATGAATAGTTATAAACAAATCGGCCGATTTGTTTGTACATACACTGATTTGACTGATATTGATTGGGTCGATAAATTTCACACATCGCCCAACTGCACAAATAAAATCTGTGTTTGATTGTTTGAAACCCCACACGGGTGTTGGGATGAAATTTGAAGTTCACTCATCCTGATTGATTAAATATGTCGATCGATTGATTGACAGGCTGTTATAAGCGTTAGATATCTATATTTGATGCTTATACAGTGTAGTGCACTTTGGTTGATGGTTGATTATTTTTCAATGCTATTATACATGTGTTGTATGAAAATTCATATAATTAACTTTATATGGTAATTGATTGGGCCTCATTCCAGTTTTAAAATAGAAATATTTGATATAGAAATATTCGAAAGGGAATATTTGAAAATATCAATATATGAAGCCGTGTTGATTAGATTGACGCCATTTTGACGTGAACGATATTTATATCGATTTTATTCATTTTAAAATGAATATTAAAAAGTAATTTTGAAATCGACAATTTCGAAATGAATTGAATTGAAAACGATTTCGAAATGAATTGAATTGAAAACGATTTCGAAATGAATTGAATTGAAAACGATTTCGAAATGAATTGAATTGAAAACGATTTCGAAATGAATTGAATTGAAAACGATTTCGAAATGAATTGAATTGAAAACGATTTCGAAATGAATTGAATTGAAAACGATTTCGAAATGAATTGAATTGAAAACGATTTCGAATTGAATTGAAAGTGAATTGAAATGAATTCAAATTGAATTGAAATTTGAATTGAATAGAAATGAATTTTGAAACAAATTTATAAAGAAGAATTCAATTTTGATTTGAATTGAAATGGAAGTTGAAATTGCTTTTGAAACGAATTTAAAACTATTCATATAATTCGTTTTAAATAGAAATCGACGAAATATATATTATATATATTATATATATAATATAATGGCCTGAATAGAACGCGCCGCGTCGCGGCAGTTCGCGAATTTCGACCATTTATTTCGAACGGACATTACGGGAGATCCGACCGTCGGATTCTCCAAAAACCGGAACCGTTGGGTTCGTATCGAAAAGAGCTTTCTAACGAAGGTTAGAAATTTGAAATCTAACGGTTGGATTTGGAGATACGTCCAAATCAAATTCGAAAAAGGTCGCTGTAAGTGCAGTTCGATGACCGTTGATGGAAATCGACTGTACGGGCCTTGATAAAATTATTAAAAATAGTAATAATTTGTGTAAAATCATAAGAAATGATTTGTGAAGAATTGGGATGAAAAATTCCATATTTGAAAAGATAAAAATAGATTTTTATCGAAATGAACTAGTTTCGAACTAGAATTATAATTCTATTTATTTTTAAATAAATAAATTGAATTTGAAATGGTTTTGAAAATAACCAAAATTTCCAATGATTGCATTGGAGTGGATTTGAATCGAAATTGTCTTCGGAATATTTCGATGTTGGAATTCGTGATTATACAGGTGTGGTTATGGAAATTTGAAAGATATATATTTATATCGTTATTTCCAATATGACATTTGTCAATCGTGGAATTCGATATTGAATATAAGCCGATATATTTTCTATTCAGAGCCTTGTATTGAATATCGAATGTGATTTGGGTTTGTCGTGAATGGTGTCTTCACTAACACTGTTCTTGAACCCAGTTGAGAAAAGATTAAATCTTTTTATTTAGATTTAATGAAGTGTGCCAATTAAATAATATTTAATTGGAATTGAATTGATATTGATTTTTGGGTTTATCGTGAACAGTGTTTTAAATAACACTCGTTCTTTAACCCGATAATTAATGGAATGTGATTTTGGGTTTATCGTGAACCGTGTTTTAAATGACACTGATTCTTTAACCCAGTCGAAGATTAAAACTAAGTGGAGTTTTAATGAATCTTTAATTAGATTGAAATGATCGAAAGTGGAGTATCACCAGTTTTGCTCCAGGCGATAGTTAAATCTTTAATTAGATTTGAACGTGAAATGGTAATTGAATTTACCGATAACACCGTGGTGTTAGATATGAAGTATTACCAGTTTTACTTCATGGGATGAATAGGTTGGGATTGGGAAATTAAAACAAATGATTACTTCGGTAAGGTTCGCTAATCCCGACTAGTTTGAATTGTTATTCAAAAATGGATTAAAGAATAAATTCAAGGAATTTATCTTTGATAAAATTAATGGGAATCTTTCCCTATGAATGTGAAATTTAGAAACTAACTGTCGGTTAGCCAAGCAGAATGGTTTTCTGGATATTGATCTGATGTTGGTTTCGGCCTTCGGGGTTAATATTTGGGAAATTATTCTCTTGATTAATTTACGGTTAGTGACTAATGAATTGGAATGAGGCGTATGTTGTGTTTGTGTAACACTTATTTAAATATACGCGAGTTATTCGGAAAGACCGGGTTTATCCCATTCTGAATAACTGATACGACGATAAGTCGAAGATGAAGACGATGGTCGAAGACCGGAGGTCTTCACGTCGTTTGGGTGATAACTGATGATCTTGATTGGGTTGTACACCCAAGAAGATGGAAACAGTTAGTGATCGTCTAGACGTACTTGGAGATCGATGGATATGCGGGGTACTAGGTGCCTCCGGTTTCGTTCAGACCCAGGACGGACTTGTAAATGGACTGTGTGTCTGACATCGGATTTCATTCTGTGTGACTGATATCGGTTGCATAGGATGGTTTGCCTGTGTGGCATGCTAAGATGCAAATGATCAAGGCTTCTGTTGAAAAGCAAAGTCTTGTGGTGATGATCAAAGCACAGCCTTTGTGGCGTAGCTTTGTGTAACGTTTACCTCGCGTGTTTCACACCCGGTATGAACCAAAAACGGGAGAGGACATCAGGGAGGACTTGCGTTTCTTTCTAGCTAGAAGTGGCGTCAGTGGTTTTACACGCCCTGACGAGTTTGACTTATGTGGTTGTTGCTGTTGCGAGGCGCCTCGGTTATATCGGTTTCGGCCGATGCATTCTGGTCGGCTGACGGACCAGACTTACACCCCATTGGGTGGGGAAACGTAGTGTTCAGGAATTTTAATCCACATCGGTGGACCGGCCCTGACGATCCAAAGGCTTGACTGAGTACTTGCCTGAGACACGGGCTAGAGCGTCTCGAATCGGTTGAGGACTATCTTTTGCCTCGGTTCATAGACGGAAATCCAATTTCCAAATACGTGACTTTGCGATTTTGATTGTATAACCTATATATGGCGACATAGTGGTATGGGGCATTCATGCCGCCTATGATTGATACTTATGATTTGAAGTTGTTTTATACTCTATGCACTTATAATAGTATCAAATGGTTTGTTTTAAACGTATCAAGCATTCTTTGGCTGTTATAAGGGAAAACCCTATCCTCGGCTGCGTTGCATTGTGTGATGGGACCTGGGTCTTATAACAGCTTCATTTTTCTTTATTTAGCATTGCGCTGTTTGTTTTATGCACTGGTATTCTTGGGAGGAAACCCGTTCCGTGTTATACGGCGTGGTCCCTTGATTTACCTAATGATTTAAAATAAAGATTAATAACTGTTTTAGTTCTCACACCAGTCACATGACTGACCTGGAGTTTATTGTTTTAACCTAAACTCTGGGTGCCCTTATTTTGACACGGGCAGCTAGTAGTTTTGGTTTTGCAGATTTATATTCACAGGATCCTGGTTTACAGCTGGAACGATATCCGGAAAGCTTTGTATCCGTATATCTCTTCTAGTTGTTCATTGTATTATTTTCCGCTGCTATGTATTTAATTGTAATTTAAATCTCTGATATTTCTGTGTAATATTCATTTATACTCTGTATATTCTTGTAATCTGATGCATTGTTGTTATATACAATGAAATGTTCTTCTATATGCGTTCTGTTGTGGTTTGTTCTCGAACTATTCGTCGCTTTCCTTTACGGGGAAGTTACGGGTTTTTACAGTTGAATTGGATTTGTAAATGGATATTCGAGATCGAATATAGAACTTAAATTTGAAATTTGGATTCAGATTAGTTAATAAGCAAGTTAAAATATATTTGAACATGTCATGTTCAAATATAAAAGTGAAATAGACTAAAGAGTTAATTAACAAATTAATTAACAAATTGAGTTATAATGATCAAGTATAGTTAAAATAGATTGGGTAGGTATAAATATACATGAGATAAGTATGGATAAGGTACGTAGGTATATAAGTAGAATGCTCGACGAAAAAAGGTTTGTATTTAATTCATATATGAGATTTTATGCGCCGTATCGGCTGGCCGCTTGGCTTTTTCTTTTTCTTTTGGATTGGTAAGGGCCATGGGAGGCTATTTGAAATATCCCGATGCACCTAGTACAAAGGAGGTTATGGCGAATTTTTCCGGGAACTTAAGGAGTTCGAATATTTTTAAGATAATTTGATAGTTAGAAATCAACGTATCGATATATATAGAAGTCGATAAGGAAGCGAACTTAGAATTAGAATAGTATAATCAAAAAGGAAGACTAAGAATAAAATCTAGTAAGAATAGAAAGAGGAAGCGTATACGTGTTTAAAAGTGAATAAGTAGTTGTATGGTATTGATTATTCGAGTAAGTAGTCATATCTGTTTTGACGTTATAAATGTTATTCAGTCAAGGTCTGAGAGGTAGTTATACCCCAACTTGATTGATTTCATTATTAACAAATAAATAGTAAGATTTCAGGCTCGAAGATCAATGTTGAATAAGAGTTGGTTGAATATAGTATTTGGGTGGTCGTAACGATGTTTTACACAACATCTGTTTTAACCCAAATAAGTGTAAGCTTGGAAATATAATAAAGAATATTCCCTAAGTATATAAATAAGCGAGATCGGAAAAGAGATAAGTAATTGGAATATTTTCCAATTATAAATAACATATATTTTCTAAAGTTTAGAGAATAAAGGAAGGCGATATTCGGAAATGTTTTCCAAATAACTTAAAAGGACAATATGGTTATTGAAAATATTTGGTTAACAAATATTGATAAAGAAATAGAGAAGTGATTTGACTAATGGAATATTTATTAAGGGCTCAGTGACATGTTCAAAAGGAAATTTTGATTTTTTGAAAAGAGTAAACTGTTTAAAAACTCCCAGGGAAAGATTGTTTGAATTAAAATAAAGATAGTTAAGTGGTAACTGAGATTGAATTAGAATGATATCAAGACAAATTGGATTGTGAGATTCAATTTGAAGTGTAATGTGATAATCAAGTTAAGAGTTGGGAATCGAGAAGAAACTCGAGTTGAAATGATATTTGGCTCGGATATAAGCGAATGGTTGTGTTGTGGATAAAAGCAGATTGGAATTTGATTGGGATGACATTGGTATATGTTGAATTAATAGCAGATGTAAAGGATATATTGATATGCCCGACAAAAAGGTACCAGTTTATAATACATTTGGGTTTGAGATGTTGATAAGCCGAATTGGCAAGACGCTTGGCTGTTTGACTTTCTTTTGGGTTGGAGATGGCCCAGAGAGGAAAGTTGGAGTTTGAGCTATTAACCAATACAAAGGAGGTGCTGGCGAAATTTTTCGAAAAATTAAGGTGTTAGAAAATTTTCAGGATTTTTGAAAATTTTCGTTGATAAGAATTAAATTAATTTTTAATTGAAATTAAATTGGTTCAGTTGAAACTGAAGTTAAGAAGTGAACAATTATGTTCTAACCAGTTGATAGGGTCGTTCTCTACCTTAGCAATTTCGAGGACGAAATTATTTTAAGTGGGGAAGAATGTAATGACCCGTATTGGCAGAGGTATTATAATTAATTTATTTAATTATATAAATAGTGATATAGTGAATTTAATGGTCATTTAATTAAATAATGGTGAATATTTAATTTAAAAATAATAAATTAAATAATATATTTAATTCTAAAATAATCAGAATTGGCTGAAATGGTGATATGGTGTGAACCGGATCATCTGTGATATTTAAAATTCGGCTTGGAATTTAATTTGAATAACGAATATATTATATAAACGACAGTTTGAACGTATAATTATATGTATAATTAAAATCGAGCTCGAAATGACGCTGCAGTTCGTAAATTAGCGATTCGAACTTCAACTGAATGTGCAGGATTCGTTTTAAGCCGGATTTCTGTGAAACAAGAAACGTGTGGAGCTAGTGGAGTATATCTTTCTAGTGGAAGAGAAAAATCGGGATTTCGTTGTGTAGATTTTGATTTATGTCCAAATCAAATTTTAGAAAAGTCGCTGTGGAATTCCTTTATAATTTATAAAGGAATTATTTATATTTTAAAAAGGAATTTCAATATAATCGAATATCGGGTTGACCCAGATTTGAAATATCAAGTTAGAAATTCATATAGGAATATTCTAAAGCTGTATGGTATTCCACTGTGTATATATACGATAATATAAATTTATTTATATTTAATTTAATTATATTTAAATATATTTACATATTTAAATGGGTCCAGTTTTGCAAACGAACTCAGAATTCGAGGAAACAAATTTTGTTGGATCCGCATTGTTAAATTATTGTTAAATCTCCAGTTTCATGATTTTTAGAGTCAGTATGTGGCCGTATCGATTTTTAATGTGAGAAACAATCGATATTTTGACGGTTAAAAATACGCTGTGTGAGCAAACGGAGTCAGAATTCGACGAAACCAGTTTCGTTAGGACCGTTATGTCGAACTCTAGCTACATGTCCCGTTTCGTGATTTTTGGGTATCATGGGTGATCATAGGAATTTTTAAACGATAAGAGGACTTAACGATTGGATATAAACTAATATAATATTCAAATAAATAAATATTATAAAAATCCTATATAATGCCCTAACTTCCCTAATACCTAATTCAACCTTTTTTTCTCAGGTCAAACACAAGAAATCTGCCGTAAGTATTTTTTTCATTTCCAGGAAAGTACTTCGAGCAAAAGAAAAATCAAAACAATCAAAATAAAATCCGATAAAATCTCAAACAAGTGTCTTTGTAATCCACATCAACTTCTCTTCGTTTCTGGGTGAGTTTTACTTAGTGTGATGTTCATTTCTGGACACGCGAAATGTAGCAGTAAACTTAGGGTTGGTGATTTCATGAGAATGGTGCATTGATGTGAAGTTTGGTTATCATATTTGGGTATCTCATGTAAAACCGCACTTGTAGTTGAATTTTTGGGTGATTTCGAATCAAAGGATGTCGATTGAAAATTCCCTTCTTGCGTCTTTTACTGTGTCGATGGATTTTGCAGTTCGAGTTCGTTACTTTGGGGATGGGGCTGGTGAGATCGGAGAGTGGAGTTCAACTGTGGTGACGGTGTTGGAATTCATCAAGAGAAGAAGGAGAACGGTAGGAAAGAACTTCGGCTGTGGAGTTGAGTGTTTGGAGCAGCGAGTATGAAGCTCGTGGGGGAAGGAGAAGCACGGGTTAAATAGGAACATGGGCCGACGTATTGAAATGGGTAAGGCCCAAATTAGGAATTGGAATTTTAGTCTTAATTTAATTTAAAAAGAGTATATAACTTGTAATATTTATAACTTGCTCATATAGTATCAGAAATCAGCGAAACAAGATCCGTTGGGATCGTATGGACGGGAGCAGCACGTTGGAACCAACTGGGAGTGAATCCGAGCTCGTTACAATTTATCGTATAATAAATTGTCCGTCTGAATCAAACCGAGCGATGGTTATCGTTATTAACGATGATCGTCCAATGTGAGTAAGTCTCACAAACTCCGAACAGTTTATTATTTCATGTTGTATTTTTAGAACTGTTAAATATTGATTGATTGATTGTGTATTGACTGTTTGATTGAACTGCTAGACAGTTAGTTGAATTTCTATATTGATTCTGTTTAACAGAATATATCATATGGAACTGAAAGTGATGTTATTTATATTGTTTAACATCTGTGATGCAGGGAAACAAGTTGGAGGAACCCAACAGGGTTCCTCAACATTTATTTTACTGTTTTTCATATATTGTGATATATGATGTGATATATAATCTGTTGTCGATTATATGTGTTTTGGACGATACTGATCATCGTGATTTGATATGTTGAATACCATAACATACCGAAATGTTGATAAGGGAATATTTTCAAAGTGATATTTGAAATAAAATATTTATAAATGGAATATTTATAAATAAGAAATATTTATAAATTGGAATATTTATAAATAGGAGATATTTAGAAAAAGGGAAAACGTTATAAAAAGGAAACTGTTATAATAAGGAAATCATTTTTAAAGTGGAGAACCGTTACTAAAAGTAAATCTTTAAAATGAATAAATGTTGTTAAAAAGGAAATCTTTATAAAGCGAATAAAGGAGTTAAATCGAATATGGTATTCGAAAGGAGTTAAATCGAATATGGTATTCGAAAGTAGTAAATCAAATTAGTTATTCGAAAGGAGTTAAATCGAATATGGTATTCGAAAGTAGTAAATCGAATTAGTTATTCGAAAGGAGTTAAATCGAATATGGTATTCGAAAGTAGTAAATCGAATTTGTTATTCGAAAGGGGTTAGTCGAGTCGAGTCAGTTGAATAGAGTAATCGAATATTTGTTATTCGAATAAGAGTTAACCAGTTAGAGTTAAATCAATTAGAGTTAACCAGTTAGAGTTAACCAGATGGAGTGAATCAATTAGAGTTAACCAGTTAGAGTTAAACCAGTTGGAGTTAATCGATTAGAGTTAAAGCAAATAGAGTTAATCGAATATAGTTTATTCAAATAAAGTAAAGGAGTTAATCGAATATATAGTTTATTCGAATAGAGTAAAGGAGTTAATCGAATATATAGTTTATTCGAATAGAATAAAGGAGTTAATCGAATATATAGTTTATTCAAATAGAATTAAAAGAGTTACCGAATATAGTTTATTCGATAGGAGTTAAGTGAATAGAGTTAGAGTTAAATCAAAAGAGTTAAGTGAATAGAATAAATTGAAATAGAGTTATCGAATATACCTTATCGAAGGAAAGAATTATCGAATAGAAAAGATTTGAAAGAGAGTTACGTAAGGAAGTTTGTTAAAGAATTAGAAGGGTGAACTTTGTCTGTTTCAAGGTTAGAAACGTTGTTCAGTTAAGGTCTGAGAGGTAGTATTACCCCAACTTGATCGACTTCATTTTTAACTAAGGAATGGTTAAGGTTCGATAGTAAGGGATGGTTAAGTCAATTTAGTAATTAAAGGAAATGGTTTGAGTTGGCATCGCGATGGTTTGTTTAAACATATGTCTAAGTCCAATGAAGAAGCTTTGGAAATTTTTTCCAAATAAGAAACCAGAAATGTTTTCTAATAAAGAAAACAAGAAATGGAAATGTTTTCCATTGTTAATAACGTATATTTTCCAAATTTAGAAAATAAGAAATATTGAATATAGGGAAATAGGAGATAAGTAAATTAATGAAATAAAGAGATAAATGTTGAATGATGTTTGATCGATATAAATTTCCATTTGGAAATGATATCGTTGTTTGCACACCTGATTTTCTTCGATAGTTAAATCACAGACTATCGAAGTTTTGACCATTTTAACGTTGTTAATATGGAGAGTCCGATTGGATTATTATCCAAAGAACCACTCTGTATTGGCATAAGCGTTGCGAATCATATATGCAAAAGGAAATTGAAGGCGGAGTTATGCAAGGGCTATCCTGTTTACAGAATAGTGCCTTCGGTTCATCCTGTTCCTGGATGACTTGTATGGACGGATGTCTGACAGAGTATTTCCAGACGATCACGTATATTGATTTCTCCAACCATACCAAGAGTGGAAGCGGAGAAGGAAACTTCTTTAGCTAACACATAATGTATTGTTGAGGACGTCAATCGGTGATTGGATGGATTTGATGATGTGGCATTCAAAGTGAATCTGGTGGGATGATAAAGCGTAGCTTCTAGCCTCATCATCCGGTAAATGACAGAAATCGGGCAGGCAGCATGGCTATGTAGGTCGCACCTATTAGGGTGTATAATCACCTGATCTTGAGTTTCATTTATTTCTAAAAATCTATTGTCGATACTGTCCCATTCGAGAAACGGTTGCTGATCCCAACCGTTGGTGATATACATTCGATACACTCAAGCGAAATGAGTGGTCGGTCATGTGTGGCCGGGTTGCAAGATGTTCTTGTTGAACCCAGTGTATTCCTTTCTAGAGATACACTAGCGAAAGGTGGTTCCATACCTTGCCATAGTTGGAAATCAATTACCCAATACGTGCTTGTAGTTTTGATTGTATACTATATATGTAGAACGTGAGATAAAAGCGTTTCTGCTAGATGATTACTATATTGTGGTTAATAGACATTATTATAATATCAAAAGGTTTTCGATATAAAGATAATTTGGATTCTCATAAGGGAACCATTATACGGCGTGGTCTTATGAGATATCGTTTACTTGTTCAAACTGTTTTAAACTATTTTACTCATACCAGTCCAATGACTGACCCGGAGTTTATTTGTTTGTTTCCCTAAACTCTTGGATGCCTAAATTTGTACGGGCAGTCAAGTAGTCGAGATTTTACAGATATAGTTGAAGAGCTGGAGCAGGAGGTTTCAGGATCATATAGCTGTAGTTATTTCCGCTGTGTTGTAAGTGTTGCACTTTGATAATGATGTATATTTAAGTATAGATGTATATTTCAAGTTATGTTATATATATTATATGTTATTCGTTCCGCTGTGAGGTTCGTGTTACTCTGATGTTGTGTTCTTCTTCTTCTATTCTAAGTTTCTATCTTATCTTTCCTCATCCTCTAATTTCTTTCATTAATGATCGGTATTTTTCGAGGTTTGGTTAGTCGTCATCGTGTTTATGTCGATAACCAAAGTCGTCAAATTCCCGGGTCATTACACTAAAGTTGAAGTTTATGAATCATTGATAAACATCCACAAAAATCTACTTTAAGAATTCTCATTTTGCTTATATTTAGTGTTAATACTTCAATGCATCATTTATTCTGGTACAATTGTTGCCGCTTAAGAGGCATTGCTTATTCATTGCACGAATTGTTTCTTGTGACTTGATAATAAATTACTATTTGAATTTTAGATACTTGGTTGGATACATATCGTGTGTAATGATGGAGAAAGATTGGTTGTGTCTACATTAGTAATCATGTGGTAACTAATTTGTACTTAACTTTTGAATTAATATTTTGGTAATAAAAGCTAATTTTTTTTTCAATTTTAATTTTAGAGCTATTAGAGAGTATGGCGAAGGAGCAAGGAATTTTATGCATGTTGCAAAGAAAACTTTAGGAGATATGAAAAAAAATATTTTGTCCTTGTCTAGATTGTCGAAATCTTAGTCGTCAATATAGTGAAACCATTGTTGAGCACTTGATTATAAAGGGAATGGATCCTTAGTATATAGATGATACATGGTATAATCATGGCGAGCAAGTGAATGTTGAAAATAAGATTAAAATGAGTGAGACGTATGACTTTCTCAAGATGATTCACGATGAAGATGAAGACTATTTTAATCATACTTTTTTTATGATGACAAAGATAAGGATGATGCACAATGACGTCATGATGATTTACTTAAACATTTGGAAGATGTAGAAACGCCATTATATCTTGGTTGGACAAAACATACAAAGTTTTTTGTCATCACTACTTTGTATAATCTTAAATGTGAAACCGGATTATATGATACTGGTTTTGATAAACTTCTTACCGTCCAACATTTATTTTTACCACAGAATAACGTACTCCCCAATACTTTGTGTGAAGTAAAGAAATTTCTCAAACTATTTGACATGGGGTTTGAAAATTTTCATGCTTGTGAAAATGATTGTTGTCTTTTCCGTAAAGAGTACAAAATTTTTTAATGAATGCCCTAAATGTGGTTCGTCACGATGGAAGACAAATCAAGATACAAAGAAAATTATACAGGGTATTCCAGTTAAGGTGCTAAGATATTTTTCCGTAATTCCAAGATTTAGAAGAATGTTCAGATCTGAAAAGATGGCTAAAGAATTAAGATGGCATTTCAAAAATAAATGTAGTGATGGGAAGATGTGACATCCTGTCGATTCTGGAACATGGAGCATGATTGATGAAAATTGAAACCATTTTCAGCCGATCCATGTAATCTTAGACTTAGTTTAGCTAAAGATGGGTTCAATCCATTTTCTATGTTAAGCTCCAAGTATAGTTGTTTGCCAGTAATGCTTGTGACATATAACTTGTTGCCTATGTTATGCATGAAAAAATAGAATACTATGTTTACACTTCTAATTCCAGGTCCAAAGCAACCAGGAAATGTTATTGATGTATATCTGATGCCATTAATAGAAGACTTGCAATATTTGTGGAGTAGTGGAGTTGAGACATATGATGCATCAACTAAGACACTTTTTAACATGAAAGTTATCTTACTGTGGACAATAAATGATTTTCCACCTTATGGCAATCTTGTTGGACGTAGTGTAAAGGAAAAAAAGGCTTGTCCATTATAGGTGTCAAAACTCGCCGTCAATGGTTGAAATATAGTTGGAAAACTGTTTTTATGGGCCATAGAAGATTTTTACCCTCTTCCAGTCCATTAAGGAAAAAATAAACTTTTCTTTGATAACACTGTGGAGAATGGAAATATGCCAAGAACTCAAACTGGTAAAAATATCTCTCTTATTTTGAAGGATTTTTCAAATAATTTTGGAAATGATGTGGAATGCGAAAAGAACAGTGTGAAGTTAAATGATACAAGACAAGCTAAAAAAGGAGATATTAGAGGGAAAAGTAGAAAAAGGAAGATTGATGACAATATCAAAGACGATGATAATGAGGATAATGATCCTATTATAAAAGAGCTACTAAGGTGGAAAAAAGATCAATTTTTTTGACTTGTCATATTGGGAGGTTAGTATTTAAGATACATTTTTCGTTATCAATCTATTAAAAAAAAAAAATTTAATGCATAACTTTTATTCTTTATAGGAACTTCTATTACACCATAATTTAGATGTAATGCATGTTGAGAAAAATGTTTGTGAAAGCTTACTGGGTACTATGTTACATGACAACAAATCAAAGAATGGGATTAATTGTAGACATGATCTAGAGGATTGGGGAATTTGGCATGGTCTTTATGCACAACCTCGTGGGACTAAACATATCTTCCACCGGCTCCGTATACATTGTCGAAATTGGAGAAAAAACATTCTGCCAAAGGCTGTATGATTTCAAAGGCCCTGATGGTTATTGCTCAAATTTGAAAAAATGCATACCATTAGTGGATTGTAAAGTTATTTGTTTGAAGTCTCATGATTATCGTGTTTTGATGCAACATGCATTATCAGTTGCACTACGAGGTTTTTTGCCTATAAAACCTAGGAAAGGAATTACTCGTCTATGTTTGTTTTTCAACAAAATATGTCAACATGTTCTTGATAGAAAGAAGTTATGGCAACTTGAAGATGAGACTGTTAAAATATTGTGTGAACTTGAAAGATATTTTCCACCCTCGTTTTTCGATATTATGATGCACCTAACAATTCATCTTGGAAGGGAAGCACGACTGTGCGGACCAGTTCAATTTCGTTGGATGTACCATTTTGAAAGATATATGAAAACACTTAAAGATTACGTAAGGAATTATGCACGGCCAGAGGGATCCATTGCAGAATGCTACTTGCAGAAGAATGCATGAGATTTTTTAATGAATTGTTGAAAAAATCGATAAATATAGAACAAAGACCAGAATGAAGATTATGTAGATAATGCAATACTTGAAGGACATCCAATTTCAATGTACAAATCAGTTACATTGTCTTTCAAGGAAAAAGAAATTGCTCATTTAGCGGTGCTAATGAATATGGTTGTGATGGAACTATTTGTGGGGTGAGTATATATATATATATATATATATATTATATTATGCTTCTATTGATTTGTTGTGTTTGTAATTGCTATTATAACCTAACATCACTTTTATTATATTAGCTTGCATTTGGAGAAGTTACAAAATTTAAACAAGCGTTTAAAAAAATAGGCAACACTACTTTGGAAAAACCATGGGGATAATTTCGTTGAGTGGAACAAAAAGAAGGGTTGTTAATTTTCTTTATATTTTATATGAATTAAAGATACTATTTTTAAAATCTATTTTTAATATGTTTCTTCATATACCTATTAGCTGAAAGGATGAAGATGAAATGTTAAAATGGATTGCATATGGTCCTGAAAATAACGCGTTGTCCTTCAAAGGATATATAATAAATGGACAAAGAAAAAGATATTGATAGAGAAACCCAGAATAGCGGAGTGACATATGATGCGACTACCATGTGCAAAGCAATGGCAAGAGATATATCTGAAGTGGTTGATGTGGTCACTTATTACGGAATATTGACCGACATAATTTTATTAGATTATAATGTATTTTATGTTCCTCTTTTTAAGTGTCATTGGCTGAAAATAGGAAATGGGATGGAAGTTGAAGATGGATTTACTCTTGTTAATTTACGTCAAAGTCAGGTTTCATTTTCAAGAGATCCTTATATACTCGCATCTCAAGCGAAACAAGTTTTCTATTCAAGGGAAAATGTCTTCTAATTGGTATGTTGTGATGAAAGCACCGTTAAGAGGTTTTCATGAATTAGAGCTGGATGATTTTGTTGAAGAAGTAAACCATGTTGGAGGAAATTGTGAAGAATTCGAGGAGGACTTGGTCATGGAAGCTAGTTACATTAGGGACAATTGCGAAGGCATACTTGAGTAGTTTTAATGTCATGTTTCTTTTGGGTAGTGTTGAGTTAGATTCGATGTCTTATGTTAAATTTTAAACCTATTGATTTAGAAATTAACAGAGTTTTATGATTTGGTAAATCAGTGTAGTCTTTAATTCTACATAAATTAGCTTACTTTCTACATATTGATCTCATTGTATTTTTATTCTAACTACACAGAAATAACAAAAAATTAACATTGAGTTTACAAAAATTTAATAGGAATCACATAAGTGCATTTTTTATGTTATAATATGGTTTGTTTTTGGCTTGATCTCAACGCATTTTTTACAAACATGATAAACAAAGTTAGCTTCCTTTTCCAAATTTCTAAATCTAGTGATTTCTTTGTTATTAATTGGTTTAAACATCTTTTTAGTGTTCCAGTGTTAACCAAAGCAGAGTCTCTAGGAAACCTGTTATCATAGGAACATCTAGAGATTGGAGATAGAAGAAAAGCATCTTCCAAATTTTTGGAGCCAGATTTAGATCTCAATTAGTTTCCAGGTATTGATCTTTACATTACATTATGTACAAACTTATCCTTGATATTTCATATTGGTATTATGTCATTACTATTTTGTCTGTGGTATATAGGTTGTAATTTCAAAAAAAATTCATAGCTTTTTAGTGTTCCATTATTTACAACCTATAGAGGTTGAAATTTCAACAATTTTTCATCTACATATGAAAGCTACGCAAAATTTAAGCTACTAGTATTACATAATTTCTTTGCTCGTCTAAACTTTGAATACATCTTTACAGTTCATCAAAAATAGATGTTGGCAGCACCAAGTTAAATTTGTATATGTTTGTTTCATTTTAACTATTTTTGCTCACATAACCAAGCTTCTGGTCTATGAAAACTAAGTTCAGACTACGGTATACTTCAGCTAACTGAATATCAGATTACCAGCTGATTAACAATTACTACAGCAGTCTGTTATCAGATAACTGAATATCTGATTTCGTGTTATTTTTTGAATTTTTTGAATTTTTTGAATCAAATATTTTATGAAGAGGATGTAATTAATTAAATGATTAATTGATTGATTAAATAATTGACTAATTGGTTGATTAATTGATTTGATCATAGAAGGAAAGAAATGAATGGTTATATTTTGGAGATATCTTGAGGGGGCAACTTGGATAGGCTTTCTATTCTCCTATATATATATATATATATATATATATATATATATATATATGCAGCCTTCTTGGTTAGATTGCGAACATCAGAAGAAGAAACCATGTGAGAATATCTGGTGAGGTTGGGTGCCTCCATGGGCTTGCACCCTGGAGAAGAAGAAGTAGGAATTTGGGCTAAGGACAGCTATTCCTATTTACTGCTGAAAGACGCAGTTGGTGTCTCCAGATTGTCCAAGGGTTTGTCGTCATTCTTTATCGCTCTTCTACTCCAACAATATTTGTAGTCATCTAGATATTCTTTGCCTGTCTCAATAAGGTTATTGGTCCAAGTTGTAATTGTTTGTAACGATAGTTTAGATCGATTGTAAACAATTTTTTATTAGTGAATCAATAAAGAGGGTGGTTGGGTGGAATATTGTGTGCTCATATTTTCGATACTTTTGTGGTTTTGTTTATTTTTTTTTCAATCACATTCATCTTCAAGTGAATGGGTGATAAAGATCCTATTTTTCTTGGCGTTTTGTCAAACTTCCGCTGCGAACAAAACCCCAACAGTTTGGTATCAGAGTTCAGTTCATCGCATAGCTTGGAGTGTTTGTTGGATTGAAAATTGTAGATGTCGGAGATGATGTTGCTTTCGTGGATGACTATTTTTGATGGTAGATATTGAGGGAATTTGGAAGCCTATAATGGTGAATGTTCCATGCCTCAATGGTCCAATTGATGGAGATGTGAAGAAACCCTCTGATATGGATGAGGGAAGATGGAAGAAGACAAAGAAGAAGGCGGATGACGGTTGAAGAACCTAGTCCACAGTAAGGTGGAGAGGTTAATATGGTCACTACTTATGGTCTTAAGGTGGAGGATCATGGTATCGACAAGGGTCTAGATGTTGATAATGCTCGAGGGATCCCGGAGATAAAGAGATCATGTCAAATGGAATACGGATGTCAAGTTTTGAAATCCACAAAGATGATGGAGGTCTTGTGGTACTGCAAGCACTTTTTAGACCATTGATTTTTGCATGGTGTAGCTCAGATGGTAGATGCAAATTTTGCAGGCGGTGGGTTGTGCTTGTAATTGAGTTGTGGTCGTAGTCCTTTCAAATCGACTGGGGTATATCTTGTTGCCTTGAAATCGAGGTTGGTTTTAATTAAGAATAGGTGTTGTTGAAAGAGCTAGGTTGACTTGTTTGTGGATTATTGTAGATTTGTGATATTTGAATCAAGGTGGAGTGTTAAATTTTTTTTATTCAAATATTTTACGAAGAGGATGTAATTTATTAAATGATTGATTGATTGGATTGATTAATTAATTGATTAATTAATTGACTAATTAGTTGATTTATTGATTGATTAATTGATTGATTTGATCATAGAAGGAAATAAATGAATGGTTATATTTTGGAGATATCTTGAAGGGGCAACTTGGATATTTTCCTAGGCTTTCTACCTATATATATATGCAGCCTTCTTGGTTAGACTGCGAACATTAGAAGAAGAAACCATGTGAGAATATCTGGTGAGGTTGGGTGCCTCTATGGGCTTGCGCCCTAGAGAGGAAGATGTAGGAATTTTGGCTAAGGGTAGCTATTCCGATTTACTACTGAAAGACGCAGTTGGTGCCTCCAGATTGTCCAAGGGTTTGTCGTCGTTCTTTATCCCTCTTCTGCTCCAACAATATTTGTAGTCATCTAGATATTCTTTGCCTATCTCAATAAGGTTATTGGTTCAAGTTGTAATTGTTTGTAACGATAGTTGAGATCGATTGTAAACAATTTTTTATTAGTGAATCAATAAAGAGGGCGGTTGGGTGGAATATCGTGTGTTCATATTTCCTATACTTTTGTGGTGTTGTTTATTTTTTTCAATCACATTCATCTTTAAGTGATTGGGTGGAAATGATCCTGTTTTTCGGGTGTTTTGTCAAACTTCTGCTGCGCACAAAACCCCAACACTATTAATGTTTGTTTTAATTGAATTATGTCATGCAAACATTCCGTCATCGTAAGTTAGAATACGACATGGCTGTATTTGCTAAAATTATAGTAACCACATGCCACTACCTTATCTGCTGAGATCTTTGTCAATTTGTTCAATATAGCACATCTGTTATCCTTTTTTCCTTCTATCGGTTGTTTTCTATGCTTTAATGAGACGACCCGAACTTCCCCGGTGAGGAAAACCCGGATTGAATTGAGGACAAGACCAATCAAAACGTAGACAGAAGAACATTTCATTGTTTATTACAACAATTCCATCAGAATACAAGAATATAAAGAGTATGAATGAATAAAATACATTCAATAAATATCATAGATTACAATAAATTACATAGCAGTGGAAAAATAATACAAAACACAACTGAAAGTAATACACGGATACAGAGCTTTCCGAGCATCGTTCCAGCTGTAAATCAGGATCCTGTGAATATAAATCTGCAAAACCAAAACTACTAGCTGCCCGTGTCAAAATAAGGGCACCTAGAGTTTAGGTTAAAACAATAAACTCCAGGTCAGTCATGTGACTGGTGTGAGAACTAAAACAGTTATTTAAAACTTTACTTTAAAAGAGAGTAATTCAAGGGACCGCGCCGTATAACATGGAATGGGTTTTCTCCTAAGAACACTAGTGCACATAACAAAATAGCGCAATGCTTTTTGGAAAAATGAAGCTATTATAAGACCCAGGTCCCATCACACAATGCAACGCAAGCCGGAGGATATGGTTTTCCCTTATAATAGCCGAAGATGCTTGGTACGTTTAAAACAAATCATTTGATACTATTATAAGTGTATAGTGTCAAAACAATTTCAATCATAAATATCAATCATACGTGGCATGGGTACCATCTATCATGTCGCCAATACTAGGCTCTACAAATAAAACCGCAAGTCACGTATTGGAAATTGGATTTCCGTCATGAGTCGAGGCAAGGGGCAAGCTCCTCTCCGATTCGAGACACTCTAGCAAAATGTCTCAGGACCCCACTATGATCCTTTGGAACCTCCAAGGCCGGTCCTCACCTAACTTTGGAGGATTAGTTATTCCTGAACACACGTTTCCCGGTTCTAACAGACCTATAACCGAGGCGCCTCGCATCCAACAACCACACAGGTGAAAAGTATATAAATGTTAGCCAGTTTAAGCACTGACACCACCACTAGCTAGAAAGAAACGTCGTGCACTCCTTGGGTCCTTATCCCGTTTTTGACTCATACCGAGGTGTGATGCTCGCGAATTCACGCTATACACAAAGCTACGCCACACAGGCCGTGCTTTGATCATCAACTACAAGACTTTTCTTTTCAACAGAAGCCTTGATCAATTGCCACTTATGCGTGCCACACTGGCAATTCACTCAATACGACTGATGTCCATCGATATACAACCTCTGAGCTCGTACGTATCAGAGAAGGGCGTTAAGCAAGAGAATAAATTCTCCGCCGCCAAACAGATGTATATTTAATAGAGATCAATCAACACAGAATAAAATCCAATGTCAGACACACAATCCATTTACAAGTTCGTTCTGGGTCTGAACGAAACCGGAGGCACTTTCCTCGCATATCCATTGATCTCCAAGTACGTTTGGACGATCACCAACTGATTCCCTCATCTTGGGTGTACAGCCCAACCAAGGTCATCAGTAATCACCCAAATGATGTGAAGATTTCTGGTCTTCAACCACCTTCTTCATCTTCGACATATCGTCGAATCGGTTATTTAGAAGGGGTAGAAACCCGGCCTTTCTGAATAACCCACGTATATAATAAACAAATGTTACACAAACAAAACAAACGCCTCATTCAAATTCAGAATGTTCTTTTATTCACAAAATCACATTCTTAGGGAAAGGTTCCCATTAATTTTATCTAAGATAAATTCTTCTAAATTTATTCTTTAATCTTCCTTTGGATATCATTTCAAACCATATTATGGTCTTCCAAACTAGTCGGGATTAGCAAACCACACCGAAGTAATTATTTATTTTATTTCCCAATCCCAACCTATTCATCCCATGGAAAAACTGGTAATACTCCATATCTAACACCACGGTGTTACCGGTAAAATTAACTACCATTTCATGTTCAAACATAATTAAAGATTTAACTATCGCTCTGGAGCAAAACTGGTGATACTCCATTCTCGATCACTTTTCAGATTTGATAATTTAAATTATCAATTCACATTTCAATCTAATTAAAGATTCATTAAAACTCCACTTAGGTTTAATCTTTTCAAAAATCAATATCCAGTCTTTAACTGGGTTGAAGAACCAATGTCATCTAAAACACGGTTCACGATAAAACCAAAATCACATTCAAATTCAATTCCAATTAAATATTATATAATTGATACACTTCATTAAATCTAAATAGAAAGATTTAATCTTTTTCTCTATTGGGCTTAAGAATCGGTGTTAATGAAGACACCATTCACGAAAAACCCAAATCACATTTGATATTAAATATAAGGCTCTGAATAGATAATATACCGGCTTACATTCAATATCAAATTCTGAAACCAACAAATATCGTATTGGAAATAACGATATAAAATATATCTTTCAAATTCCCATAACAATATCTGTATAGTCACGAAATCCAACATCGAAATATTCCGAAGATAATTTCGATTCAACTCTAGTCCAATTCACGTATTGGGAATTTTTATTATTTTTAAAACCACTTTCAAACTCAATTTATTTATTTTAAAAATAAATTGATTTTAATCCTAGTTCAAAACTAGTTCATTTCGATAAAAATCTATTTTTATCTTTTCGAATGTGGAATTTTTCATCCCAGTTCTTCACAAACTATTTCTTATGATTTTACCCAAGTTATAGATACTTTTAATAATTTTATCAAGGCCCGTACAGTCGATTTCCATCAACGGCCATCGAACTGCACTTACAACGACCTTTTCCAAATTTGATTTGGACATAATTCCATATCCATCCGTCAGATTTCTAATTTCAAATATTCGTTAGAAAGCTCTTTTCGATACGAACCCAACTGTTCCGGTTTCAGGAGAATCCGACGGTTGGATCTCCCGTAATGTCCATTCGAAGTCAATGGTCGAAATTTACGAACTGCATGCCGCAGCGCGGTGCGTTCTACTCAGGCCATTATATATATATATATATATATATATATATATATTATAATATTATATATATTTCGTCGATTTCCTTTTATAACGTATTTTATAAATCGTTTTAAATTCGATTTCGAAACGATTTCAACTTCCATTTCAATTTCAAATCAAAATTGATTTTTCCTTTATAAATTCGTTTTAAATTCATTTCAAATTGATTTCAATTCAAATCGATTTTTAATTCAACTTCAATTCAATTTGAATTTCAAATTAATTCAATTTCAATTCGAATTCATTTCAATTCAATTTCAATTCGAATTCATTTCAGTTTAATTTCAATTCGAATTCATTTCTATTTGATTTCGATTTTGAAATCACTTTTCGATATTCATATAAAAAAATGAATAAAATCGATATAAATATCGTCCACGTCAAAATGGCGCATCTCTAATCAACACGACTTTATATAAATTTCAATAAATTCGTTATTCTATTCAACAAATAAATATTTTCTCCAACATATGAATATCGTCAACACATGACTATTTATTCTATTCAACACATGAATTTTCTTTTATAATATTCATTAGTTCCCAATTGGAATGAGGCCCAATCAATTACCATATAATGTTAATTACATGGATTCCATACAACACATGTATAGAATAGCAACGACAAATAATCAACCATCATCCAAAGTGCACCACACAACTGCATAAGCATCAAATATAAATAATTAACGCTCACACAGTCTGTCGACCAATCGATCGACATACTATAAAATAATTGGGATTAGTGTACACCAAATATCATCCCAACACCCGTGTGGGGTTTCAAATCAACAAACGCAGATTTTATTGGTGCAGTTGGGCGATATGTAAAATTTATCGTCCCAATCAATATCCTTCAAATAGGTGTACATAAACAAACCGTCCGGTTTGTAAATGAATATTGATTTATTCACATTCACGTTAAAAATTATATTTTTAACGATAATTAATTTATTCCAACCATTAACGTTTTATTATCGATTTCACATCAACATCACAAACAAATTTCATAACACATCAAACAAGCATACAAGCCGTCCATGGTCTGTGGACGACGGGTGTCGGGTGCTGCTAAGCACCGTCTGCATCCTAGTATATATTTATAACTAGAAAAGAAAATTTAAAGTGAGAAGTTCTCACCGACTAGCTAATCCAAACTCCACGACTCTTCATATGTAGGAAATCTCCATCGTGCTCGCCTTTCTGTCACTTTCGTTGCCCGCTTTAACTACATATATAAAAATCACAATTTTATACCGCTATTATATAGATAAAAATTCTATTTTTACACCGCTACTATATAGATAAAAATTCTATTTTTACACCTCTACTATATAGATAAAAATTCTATTTTTACACCGCTACTATATAGATAAAAATTCTATTTTTATAACGGTGTTCATATAATAAAGATTATATTTTTATCACGCTATTCTCTATATAAAGATTTCGCCTTTTCAAATATAAAGAATTTGCCTTTTAAAATATAAAGATTTCGCCTTTTCATTTCATCACTATAAAAATCACATTTTTATTTCGACGTATATATAATAAAAATCATATTTTTATTTCGTTACATATATAAAGATGATATTTTTAATATGCCACTAGTATAATAATTATATTTTTAACTTTCCTATATTATAAAAATTATATTTTTAACCTTCATATACAATAAAAATCTCATCTTTCATTTCAAAATCAAATCTTTAAATCGCTAAAAATCATATCTTTTTTTAGTTTTAAAAATCATATGTTTTATCAAATAAAATTCCTCTCTTTTTATTATTAAAAATCATTTCTTTTTAATGCTATAATATATAAAAACTGATTTTAAATCACTGTTATATTTCATATACGAAAAAAAACTGAAATTTAAAGACATGGTTGTTATTAACAAAATAAGAAATGCTCACTTCTTTCTCTAAGGAGTTCACGGCTGAAATTCGGATCCATCCTCCTCATAGAAGCTTCCCTCAACATACGGATGCACCCAAAACCCTTGACCTCGCGAATTCACTGTCGTTCGGAAGAGGTGGGGAGTGGTGCTGGGGCGTCGGTTGCAAGGGGGTTTGGGGTTCATCAGGGTGTCGCGGTTGGATTGGGCTAGGGGGGCGTGGTCTAATCGGAGAGGAGGAAAAGGGGTCGGCGGTGGGGCCTGGCGCTAGTAGCGGCGGTGCGGTGGACGTGGGTGAGGCCGTGGTTCATCATCGAGCTCCTTCCCCCTTTTTTTCCTTTTTTTCCTTTCGATTTTGAAAAGGAACGGTAAGGGCTAAGGATATAAGGAGAGAGGGGGAGATATTTTTTTTATTTAATTAATTAATTTAATTTCAAAAAGGTACTTTTATTTTCGAACTCGAAACAGGACCCACCGCCTGTCGTCCATAGCTAAATACCCCCATTCCGAACACAATGGGATATGTACCGTAAGCCAGTTTGGCCGTTTCGATCGGTTTTCGTCAAAATCAAAATATAACTCTATATATTGAATTTGAACGCACATTTCAATTTACTGGAGTCACATACTAACTCGAAAATTTCCCAAAAAATATTTTCTAGCTTTGCATTGACATACGGTCCTAACAAAACTAGTTTCGTCAAATTCCGAGACAGTTGGAAAAATGGCCATTTTCCAGTCGATTAAAATCAACTAAAACTGGTCAAACACGTTTTCCTTTGACACGCTCACATATTGATTCGGAAAATTATGAAATTTGAAACCTAGCAATAACTTCACATCCCGGATCCAACAAAAGTGGTTTCGTCGAAATCCGAGGTCGTTTGCAAAATGGCTATTTTCGAGGGTCGAAATTCCATAGCGACTATTCTGAAATTTCAACTGGACATATCTTTTTATCGCCGCAGTGAAATTTTGATTTTTCGGATTCGTTGGAAAGATATTCTCAAATAGATTCTATCGTTTTTGGTCTCGTTAAAATCCGGTTTATTTTGCACCTGGTATGTTCAATTGAAGTTTGAAATCGAATTATCGAACTACCGCGCCATTTTTAATTCCTTTTATATTTATAAATATTTATTTATATTCTAACGACAACGTATATAAATATATACATTCGATTCTATTCAAAACAAACCTCTCGTCGATATTATTTAAAATAATTCATTTTAAATATTCAAAATTCATTAAAATTGCCAAAATAAAATTTTTAACCTGGCTCAAATTTTCGGGTTGTTACAATCTCCCCCACTTAAAACTTTTCGTCCCCGAAAAGGAACGAATCCGAAAGTTGTTTAACTAATCAACTCAACTTCCATTACTTTCACTACGGCTTAAGTTCTTCAACTTTTCAGTTTCTAAGAACTTTTCAAATTTTCCAAAAATTTGGCTAACACCCTAAATTTTCGAAAAAATTCGCCATAACCTCCCATGCACCGGGGACTTCGGGATATTTCATATAGCCTCCCATGGCCTTCTTCAATCAAACAGAAAAAGAAAAAACCAAGCGGCTAGCCAATCGGCTCATAAAATCATCATCACCCAAACAAAACAGTAAATTATGGAAAACATGTACCTATTTGTTGGGCAAACAATTTTATTCTTCTGCTCTAGCCTCTTTGCTATGACCTGTTCAATGTAAGAACATGTATATGCATGCAATTGTAATCATTTTTCAATACAGTTCAATATTTGGTTTAATTAGGCTAAATGGTTCAATATTTCAAACAAATAAACAAACAACACAACCATCAATCAATTAGTGGATTAACGTTTCAAATTCATAAATTTGATATATATATATATATATAGAAAATCATGTTTTTGATGCCAAATCACAACAAATAACCCTATCTAGTTTTGGTTCTCACACCAGTCTAATGGAAATATATAGATATCACACATTCGTCACTCGAACATAAATACTGATGATGTCATGACAATTATCAGTACCACCTCCGGGCGACTAGAATGTGATTCTATATCTATCCAGTATATTAAAACTTCGAATATACGTTCATGACGCGTATATGCAAAACATTTATATACTCGATTGTCCAAATTCAATATAAATAAAATATTCAAATACGTGTAAAACGATTTAAATTTTCAAAACAAAATTGTTTCATTTGAAAAATATACTCTTCACACTCGTTCTAGGATACTACTGATCCTATCTCTAACGAGTCATTCTAATTGGATATTACTAATCCAATATCTGATGAATTCTTTCGTTCGGTTCTAATGTGTCTTGTTCTTGAGCTCTGTAAACCAAAGCTCGGATACCAAACTGAGACGACCCGAACTTCCCCAGTGAGGATAGCCCGGATTGAATTGAGGACAAGACCAATCAAAATGCAGACAGAAGAACATTTCATTGTTTATTACAACAATTCCATCAGCATACAAGAATATAAAGAGTATGAATGAATAAAATACATTCGATAAATATCAGAGATTACAATAATTTACATAGCAGCAGAAAAATAATACAAAACACAACTGAAAGTAATACACGGATACAGAGCTTTCCGAGCATCGTTCCAGCTGTAAATCAGGATCCTGTGAATATAAACTTGCAAAGCCAAAACTACTAGCTGCCCGTGTCAAAATAATGGCACCCAGAGTTTAGGTTAAAACAATAAACTCCAAGTCAGTCATGTGACTGGTGTGAGAACTAAAACAGTTATTTAAAACTTTACTTTAAAAGAGAGTAATTCAAGGGACCACCCCGTATAACATGGAACGGGTTTCCTCCTAAGAAAACTAGTGAACATAACAAAACAGCGCAATGCTTTTTAGAAAAGTGAAGCTATTATAAGACCCAGGTCCCATCACACAATGCAATGCAAGCCGGAGGATAGGGTTTTCCCTTATAATAGCCAAAGATGCTTGGTACGTTTAAAACAAATCATTTGATACTATTATAAGTGTATAGTGTCAAAACAATTTCAATCATAAATATCAATCATAGGCGGCATGGGTACCATCTATCATGTCGCCAATACTAGGCTCTACAAATAAAACCGTAAGTCACGTATTGGAAATTGGATTTCCGTCATGAGTCGAGGCAAGGGGTAAGCTCCTCTCCGATTCGAGACACTCTAGCAAATGTCTTAGGACCCCACTATGATCCTTTGGAACCTCCAAGGTCGGTCCTCACCTAACTTTGGAGGATTAGTTATCCCTGAACACACGTTTCCCGGTCCTAACAGACCTATAACCGAGGCGCCTCGCATCCAACAACCACACAGGTGAAAAGTATATAAATGTCAGCCAGTTTAAACACTAACACCACCACTAGCTAGAAAGAAACGTCGTGCACTCCTTGGGTCCTTATCCCGTTTTTGACTCATACTGAGGTGTGATGCTCGCGAATTCACGCTATACACCAAGCTACGCCACACAGGCCGTACTTTGATCATCAACCACAAGACTTTGCTTTTCAACAGAAGCCTTGATCAATTTCCACTTACACGTGCCACACTGGCAATTCACTCCATGCGACTGATGTCCATTGATATACAACCTCTGAGCTCGTACGTCTGAGAGAAGGGCGTTAAGCAAGAGAATAAATTCTCCGCCGCCAAACAGATGTATATTTAAAATAGAGATCAATCAATACAGAATAAAATCCAATGTCAGACACACAATCCATTTACAAGTTCGTTCTGGGTCTGAACGAAACCGGAGGCACTTTCCTCGCATATCCATCGATCTCCAAGTACGTCTGGACGATCACCAACTGATTCCCTCATCTTGGGTGTACAGCCCAATCAAGGTCATCAGTAATCACCCAAATGATGTGAAGATTTCTGGTCTTCAACCACCGTATTCATCTTCGACATATCGTCGAATCGGTTATTCAAAATGGGTAGAAACCTGGCCTTTCTGAATAACCCAGGTATATAATAAACAAATGTTACACAAACACAACAAACGCCTCATTCCAATTCAGAATGTTCTTTTATTCACAAAATTACATTCTTAGAGCAAGATTCCCATTAATTTTATCCAAGATAAATTCTTCTAAATTTATTCTTTAATCATCCTTTGGATATCATTTCAAACCATATTATGGTCTTCCAAACTAGTCGGGATTAGCGAACCACACCGAAGTAATTATTTAATTTATTTCCCAATCCCAACCTATTCATCACATGGAGAAAACTGGTAATACTCCATATCTAACACCACGGTGTTACCGGTAAAATTAATTACCATTTCACGTTCAAATCTAATTAAATATTTAACTATCGCTCTGGAGCAAAACTGGTGATACTCCATTCTCGATCACTTTTCAGATTTGATAATTTAAATTATCAATTCACATTTCAATCTAATTAAAGATTCATTAAAACTCCACTTAGTTTTAATCATTTCAAAAATCAATATCCTGTCTTTAACTGTGTTGAAGAACCAATGTCATCTAAAACACGGTTCACGATAAACCCAAAATCACATTCAAATTCAATTCCAATTAAATATTATTTAATTGATACACTTCATTAAATCTAAATAGAAAGATTTAATCTTTTTCTCTATTGGGCTTAAGAATCGGTGTTAATGAAGACACCATTCACGACAAACCCAAATCACATTTGATATTAAATACAAGGCTCTGAATAGAAAATATACCGGCTTATATTCAATATCAAATTCTGAAACCAACAAATTTCGTATTGGAAATAACGATATAAAATATTTCTTTCAAATTCCCATAACAATATCTGTATAGTCACGAAATCCAACATCGAAATATTCCGAAGATAATTTCGATTCAACTCCAGTCCAATTCACGTATTGGGAATTTTGATTATTTTTAAAACCACTTTGAAACTCAATTTATTTATTTCAAGAATAAATTGATTTTAATCCTAGTTCAAAACTAGTTCATTTCGATAAAAATCTATTTTTATCTTTTCAAATGTGGAATTTTTCATCCCAGTTCTTCAAAAACTATTTCTTATGATTTTACACAAATTATAGATATTTTTAATAATTTTATCAAGCCCCGTACAGTCGATTTCCATCAACGGCCATCGAACTGCACTTACAGCGACCTTTTCCAAATTTGATTTGGACATAATTCCAAATCCAGCTGTTAGATTTCTAATTCTAAATATTCGTTAGAAAGCTCTTTTCGATACGAACCCAACGGTTCCGGTTTCAGGAGAATCCGATGGTCGGATCTCCCGTAATGTCCATTCGAAGTCAATGGTCGAAATTCACGAATTGCCGCAGCGCGGTGCATTCTATTCAGTCCATTATATATATATATATATATATATAATATTATATATATTTCGTCGATTTCCTTTTAAAACGTATTTTATAAATGATTTTAAATTCGATTTCGAAACGATTTCAACTTCCCTTTCAATTTCAAATAAAATTGAATTTTCCTTTATAAATTCGTTTTAAATTCATTTCAAATTGATTTCAATTCAAATCGATTTTTAATTCAACTTCAATTCAATTTGAATTTCAAATTAATTCAATTTCAATTCGAATTCATTTCAATTCAATTTCAATTCGAATTCATTTCAATTCAATTTCAATTCGTATTCATTTCTATTTGATTTCGATTTTGAAATCACTTTTCGATATTCATATAAAAAAAATTGAATAAAATCGATATAAATATCGTTCACGTCAAAATGGCGCATCTCTAATCAACACGGCTTTATATATATTTCAATAAATTCGTTATTCTATTCAACAAATGAATATTTTCTCCAACACATGAATATCGTCAACTCATGACTATTTATTCTATTCAACACATGAATTTTCTTTTATAATATTCATTAGTTCCCAATTGGAATGAGGCCCAATCAATTACCATATAATGTTAATTATATGGATTCCATACAACACATGTATAGAATAGCAACGACAAATAATCAACCATCATCCAAAGTGCACCACACAACTGCATAAGCATCAAATATAAATATTTAACGCTCACACAGTCTATCGACCAATCGATCGACATACTATTAAATAATTGGGATTAGTGTACACCAAATATCATCCCAACACCCGTGAGGGGTTTCAAATCAATAAACACAGATTTTTATTGGTGCAGTTGGGCGATGTGTAAAATTTATCGTCCTAATCAATATCCTTCAAATAGGTGTACATAAACAAACCGTCTGGTTTGTAAATGAATATTGATTTATTCACATTCACGTTAAAAATTATATTTTTAACGATAATTAATTTATTCCAACCATCAACATTTTATTATCGATTTCACATCAACATCACAAACAAATTTCACAGCACATCAAACAAGCATACAAGCCGTCCATGGTCTGTGGACGACGGGTGTCGGGTGCTGCTAAGCACCGTCTGCATCCTAGTATATATTTATAACTAGAAAAGAAAATTTAAAGTGAGAAGTTCTCACCGACTAGCTAATCCAAACTCCACGACTCTTCATATGTAGGAAATCTCCATCGTGCTCGCCTTTCTGTCACTTTCGTTGCCCGCTTTAACTACATATATAAAAATCACAATTTTATACCGCTATTATATAGATAAAAATTCTATTTTTACACCGCTACTATATAGATAAAAATTCTATTTTTACACCGCTACTATATAGATAAAAATTCTATTTTTACACCGCTACTATATAGATAAAAATTCTATTTTTATAACGGTGTTAATATAATAAAGATTATATTTTTATCATGCTATTCTCTATATAAAGATTTTGCCTTTTCAAATATAAAGAATTCGCCTTTTCAAATATAAAGATTTCGCCTTTTCATTTCATCACTATAAAAATCACATTTATATTTCAACATATATATAAAAAAATCAGATTTTTATTTCGTTACATATATAAAGATGATATTTTTAATATGCCACTAGTATAGAAATTATATTTTTAACTTTCCTATATTATAAAAATTATATTTTTAACCTTCATATACAATAAAAATCTCATCTTTCATTTCAAAATCAAATCTTTAAATCGCTAAAAATCATATCTTTTTTTTAATTTTAAAAATCATATGTTTTATCATATAAAATTCCTCTCTTTTTATTATTAAAAATCATTTCTTTTTAATGCTATAATATATAAAAACTAAATTTAAATCACTGTTATATTTCATATACGAAAAAAAAAATGAAATTTAAAGACATGGTTGTTATTAACAAAATAAGAAATTCTCACTTCTTTCTCTTAGGAGTTCACGGCTGAAATTCTGATCCATCCTCCTCATAGAAGCTTCCCTCAACATACGGATGCACCCAAAACCCTTGACCTCGCGAATTCACTGTCGTTCGACGCTGGGGGGGGGGGGTCTATGTAACGACCCGGATTTTTGGTCAATTTATTTTCAATATTTAATATGGGTTTAAATAGTGAATTTATAATATAAATGGTATTTTTTTGGTTATCGATTAAATAATCGAAATACGATTTATATTGATAATTATCGTATTATGAAACGGTAACAATTGAATTCAGAGTTAAAACTGTATCAAAACAATTCTATAGATTAATATAAATTCTATTTGAATTAGAACGATAATAATAATTTATTATCGGTGAATTTAATGGTTTGAGATCGATTTATATTTTATATCGAATTTAATTTAAAACGTTAATTAAATTTGTTATCTCTTCTATAAAGTCGAATTAAAATTCAGAAACTGTTCGTTGAATTCAGAATAGTGAATAATGTTGGGAACATCTGTCGTTACGGTTAAAATAACGGTTCGGGGACCATTAGATATGTTAATTATAAAATTTAAAAGGGCAGTTCAAAATCAATTTCTTTTAACATCAGCCGACCTACCTTTATAGCACCACCCTAAAATTTTACATCAGCGCAGACTTATTCATCTCGAGCCAACAACTTTGTCTCCAAGCTTCAGTATCAGGGAAACATGAATTTAACGGTGTTGTACATTTTGTTTCCCCTTCGCATTCTACATAAACGAGCCGAGCCTCGTGTACTTTATTCCAAAATAACCCAGTCCCTATCATCCTCCGTTGTTTCTTCTTTTTCCCTTAATCAATGAAGACCCTATTTCCTAATCAAATCAAAATCGGGTATCGCGACTAGGGATTTCGGAGTTCCAAAAGCCGACGCTGATGTTGGAGCTCGCAATGATTTTCGTGGGAGGTCTGTAGTTGAACGAAGGCATCGGGCTTAGGTGAAAGGGCTTCCTCGATTGAACGAGCATCGGGGTCAGCGCGATGGAGGTCGGAGGGTATGTCGAGGCGATGGTCTGATTTCTGGGTCGAAGACGCATGCCGTGGCACCACTCGGAGGAGATCTGGTTGACCAAAATAAAACGCAATGACTGTTACAAATCGAGTCGCGATTTAGGGATTTCATTTCTCGAGGACTGTGAATTACTGTAGGGGCTACTGGAGTTCTTCTAAGGTGCGGTTTCAGTCAGGAGATGGTGGAGCTGCTGCGAGCAAGTGAAGGGAAGAAGAGGGTTATTAGGCTTAAGGTATAATTCTTAATTTAATAGGTTAATGGCAATTTAAATTTTCTTAAGAATTTATTTAAATAGTTAGTTTATTTTAATAAAATAAAGTCTAGGGTCAGTTTTATTTTAAGTTAAAGCTTATATAATTCATCCTGTTATATGAGGTTAAATTGAAAACAATCAAGGAGTTGAAGGCTGATTTGAATTGGGAAAGGAGAGCTGATACTTCTTGGGAAATAAGGTATATAATTTACAAATTTAAAATATACAGAATAATTCATTTATTTAGTTAGTAATTAATTTAGTTTAATTATCAATCATCGCTAAATAAAAATAAATAAATCATAGGTGCGAATTCATTCGGGAAGAATGTAGCCGATGATTTGGAAACAAACGGGGTATTCGACAACTGAAAATTCCGGTGAGTAAATCTCACTCACCTTTTTCTTTAGAATTATTTTTATTCATTAAAAATAATTGTTTGATGCTTGTTTGAAATGCTTTCTGGTTGATTTAAAAATATTAGTTATTTAGGGTTGACTATTATATATATATATATATATATATATATATATATATATATATATTGGTTTGGTGATTGGACTGATTCCCGCAGTATCATTAGCGGATGCCCGCGGTACCATTAACGGATGACCCTACACCCACGTATATAAGTGGATCCCCTTTTATTCCGCGATATCCTGCCACGAAGCAGGATGGGTATTACTATGTTGACTAACGTCTGTGGATGCAGGAAAACAGGTTGGAGGAATCCAACTGGATTCCTCAAAAATATATTATATGTTTGTTTGTTTGCTTGATTTCATATATTCATATATGACGTGTTAAAAATAAAATGGTTGAAAATTGGGTGATTTGATTGTTTTAAATATCCCTGGGCCAAGTGTTAATTTATTTAAAATATTGTGAAAAGGATATTCGAGATTAAAAAGGGAAAACTCTATTTTTAAATAGAATTTGAAATTTGAACGGAATAAAAATATAAACTTGTTTTGAAAAATAAAACAAGTAGTTCCTTTATAAACAAAGTTTATAAATAGTTCTTTTATAACGAAGTTATAAATGAAGTGAAAATAATTATCACTTGATAATTCAGAAATAAAAATACAAGTGTGAAATTGAAAAGGGAAATCTATTTTTTTAGAAATATCGATTTCAAAAGGAATTGAAATCGAGACTTGTTTAAAGAAGAAATAAAGAAAATTCAAATAGAAATTGAATATAAAGAAAATTCAAATAGAAATTGAATATAGAAAATATAAAGGAGTTCAAATATAGGATTTGAATATCGAAATTTGAAATGGAATTTGAAAAAAGAAATTTTAAATGTGGAATTTGAAAATAGAAATTTCAAAATGGGATTTGAAATGGGAATTCGAATATAGAATAGAGTTGAAACGGGAGTTGGAATATATATAATTCAAATCGAGTTTGAAAATAGAATTTGTATATAGAAAATTTAAATAGAATTTGTATATAGAAAATTTAAATAGAATTTGTATATAGAATTTGAAGAGAATTTGAATATATTGAATTTGAATAGAATTTGAATATACAGAAATTTGAATTCAAAGGAATTCAAATGGATTTGAAGAAAGGGAGTTCAAATGAAATTCAAATATAGAGATTTGAAATAATGGAATTTAAACCATGGAATTTTTATAGAGAATTCAAATGGAATTTAAAATAAGGAATTTGAATATAGAATTCAAATAGAAAATTCAAATGGAGTTTGAATATATGAAATTCAAAGGAAATTCAAATATAGAATTTGGACATAGAAATTCAAATGAGATTTGAATAAAGGAAATTCGAATATAGAAATCCAAATAGAATTTGGAAAAAAATAGAAGTGGATTGAAATTTGAATATAGAATTTCAAATAGAAGTGAAATAGATCGGAAATATTATGTTGAATTGGAAAATGGATTTGATATATATTAAAAATATATCATAATAGAGATGAATTTATATAAACGAAGTTTTAAAATGTTTATATATATAAATATAATTAAAACGAACTCGCCGCAGCACTGCAGTTCGTAAATTGGCGTTTCGAACTTCAATTGAGTATATAGAACTCAATTGAAGTCGGAATTCTTTGAAACAAGAAACGTTAGGACCGATTTGATAATAGTTTTCTAATGAAAGAGAAAAATCTGAATTTCGTCGTATAGATTTTGAGTTATATCAAAATCAAATTTTCAGAAAAGCAGCGCCGTAACCATTTAAAAACCATAACGATTTATTTAATTTTATAAAAGGGATTTTAAGCGAATACTAATCCGAATTTCTATTAGAAAATTTCAGAGTTGAGTTGTAAAATATATGCGAATTCAAGTTATGTAAATGAATATGATTTTTGAAACAGAAATCAAATTTGTTGATTATTGAATAAAATTAACTAATTTGAATAGAAATTAGTTAATGAGATTTTGAATTGATATTGGGCTTTGAATAAGTGAATTCGATTTGAAAATTTATATTTTAAATTGAAAAGGAAACTAGAATTGAAATTAGAATTCAATTTTGTATTGAGCAAGTTAAATATTCTATTTGCACATGTTATGTTCAAAACAAAGAAGTGAAATAAGCGAAATAGCTAATTAAAGAATAAATGAGCGAAACTGGATTCAAACGATTGGATAGCATTGAATTGAATCGAAAACAGGTGAGCATGTGTTAGACAGGTATGGGATGAAGTAAATGAAGATTTTAATCTGTATGCCCGACAAAAAGGTACACGTTTAAATTCATATATGATATTTTATGCGTCGTATCGGCAAGCCGCTTGGCTTTTTCTTTTTCTTTTGGATTGGAAAGGGCCATGGGAAGCTATTTGAAATATCCCGATGCTCCCGGTACAAAGGAGGTTATGGCGAAATTTTCCAGGAATTTAAGGAGTTAGAATATTTTTTAGATAATTTGATAGTTAGAAATCAATATATCAATATATATATTGAATTCGATAAGGAAACGAATTTAAAATGGAATATTTTAAACAAAATGGGAAATCTATAAATTAGAAATAGGAAGCGAACCATATACATGTTTTAAAAATGAATAATTGGGTTTTACAGTGTGTTTGTTCGAGGTAAGTGGTTTTGCCGTTTTGAAATTGAGGATGTTTTCAGTCAAGGTCTGAGAGGTAATTTTACCCCAACTTGATTGATTTCATTTTTAATTGATAAATAGCAAGATCCAGTCTCGAAGAGAAGTGTTTGAAAAAGAGTTAGTTGAATAAACTATTTTGGGTTGTTTGTAACGATGTTGTATACAACATTCGTTTTAACTCAAGTGATGAAATTTTGGAAATATAAAAGTAAATATTTCCCGAGTATAATTAAAGTAGTCAGGGAAGAGATAAGTGATTGAAATTGTTTTCAATTTCAAATAGAACATATTTTCTAACTATAGAAAATAAGAGAAGGCGATATATGGAAATGTTTCCAAATAGCGTAAGAGGCCAAGATGATTATTGAAATTATTTGGTTACCAAATATTGATAGGGAAATAGAGAAGCGAATTAATTAATGAAATATTAATTAAAGAGCCCGGTGATTTGTTTGATATGTTGAATGAACACTTGTTTATTTCGATAGTTAAATCATCGACTATCGAAACACTTGTTTTTATTCGATAGTTAAATCACAGACTATCGAAGTTTTTGACCATCGTTGTCAATATGGAGAGACCGGTTGGATTATTATCCGTGAACCACTCTGTATTGGCAATAGCGTTGCGAATCAGATTATATGAAGATAATCGAAGATGGAGTAAAGTGCAAAGGCTTTTTCTATAAATAGAAATTGTGCCTTCGGTTTCGTTCAATCCTAGGACGAACGTATATGGACGAATGTCTGACAAAGTATTTCCAATGATCTAATGGGTTGGTCTGTATAAATATATATGGTTGCAACGGATTTATTCCCTTAGCATAACATCCAGAATATTTGTGCAAATCAATTAGTGATTAACAGATCTGACAATGTGGCATTCAAAGTGATTGTGCTATCAATGAATTGCAAGAAATCGTAGCCTCAGACCTCAACAACCGGGAGATAACAATAATCGGGCAGGCAGCATGGCTATGTGGGTCGCTCCCATTAGGATGTATAATCACCTATCTAGAGATTCATTTAATTCCTTATTCTGTTTGATGTTGTTCCATTCGGGAAACCATTGGTGATATACATTCGATACACTCAAGCGAAATGAGTGGTCGGTCATGTGTGGGCCGGGTTGCAAGATGTTCTTGTTGAATCCCAGTGTATCGACTCTAGAGTACACTGATCGGAAGGTGGTTCCATACCTTGTCATGTTGGAAATCCAATCTCCAATAAGCGCCTTGCGGTTTTTGATTTTATACTACGTATGTGGAGCGTGAGATACAAGCGTTTCCGCTAGATTGTTATTTATTTGATTTAGACACTATTATAATAGCACTTGATTTTCATATCAAAGTGTTTTGGGTTATAGTAAGGTAAAAACCGTCCATGTTTATGTGTGGGATGGTCTTACTATTATCTTTTCTTTTGAAAGTTAAGCAAATGGTTGGAGTTTACTCACACCAGTCCCATGACTGACCCAGAGTTTATTTTGTTTGTTTTTCCCTAAACTATTGGGTGCCCAAATTTGTACGGGCAGTCAAGTAGTCGGGATTTTACAGATTCACTTTGGAAGAGCTTGGAGCAGGAGGCTTCAGTGTTAGATATATAGCATCTTATTTTCGCTGTGTTATAAGTGTTGTACTCTGATAACTGTATGTTATACAGTGAAAATTTTGTATTTCAAAGGTTATGTTATATAATATATTTTATTCGTTCCGCTGTGAGATTTGTCTTCTTTGTTTTCTTCTAGTCTAATATTTCTTTCTTTCTATTTCTCATCCTCTAACTTCTTTCTAACAATGATTCGTATTTCTGTGCAATTTGGGTTGGACGTGTGGTGTTATTAGTCAACTCAAATAGTACGGATTTGCGAGCCTTTACAGTCTACTTGGTCGGTGGTTGGCCAGAGGTGGCGGAAGAGGTGGGGAGTGGTGCTGGGGCGTCGGTTGCGAGGGGGTTTGGGGTTCATCAGGGTGTCGCGGTTGGATTGGGCTGTGGGGGGGGGCATGGTCTAATCGGAGAGGAGGAAAAGGGGGTCGGTGGTGGGGCCTGGCGCTAGTAGCGGCGGTGCGGTGGACGGGGGTGCGGCGGCGGTTCATCGTCGAGCTCCTTCCCCTTTTTTTTCCTTTATTTCCTTTAGATTTTGAAAAGGAACGGTAGGGGCTGAGAGTATAAGGAGAGAGGGGGAGAATTTTTTTATTGTTTAATTAATTAATTTAATTTCAAAAAGGTACTTTTATTTTCGAACTCGAAACGGGACCCACCGCCTGTCGTCCATAGCTAATTACCCCCATTCCGAACACAATAGAATATGTACCGTAAGCCAGTTTGGCCGTTTCGATCAGTTTTCATCAAAATCAAAATATAACTCTATATATTGAATTTGAACGCGCATTTCAATTTACTGGAGTCACATACTAACTCGTAAAATTCCCAAAAAATATTTTCTAGCTTCGCATTACCATACGGTCCTAACAAAACTAGTTTCGTCAAATTCTGAGACCGTTGGAAAAATGGTCATTTTCCAGTCGATTAAAATCAACTGAAACTGGTCAAACACGTTTTCCTTTGCCACGCTCACATATTGATTCAGAAAATTATGAAATTTGAAACCTAGCAATAACTTCACATCCCGGATCCAAAAAAAGAGGTTTCGTCGAAATCCGAGGTCGTTTGCAAAATGGCTATTTTCGAGGGCCGAAATTCCATAGCGACTATTCTAAAATTTCAACTGGACATATCTTTTTATCCCCGCTATGAAATTTTGATTTTTCGGATTCGTTGGAAATATATTCTCAAATAGATTCTATCATTTTTGGTTTCGTTAAAATTCGGTTTATTTTGCACCCGGTATGTTCAATTGAAGTTTGAAATCGAATTATCGAACTACCGCGCCATTTTTAATTCCTTTTATATTTATAAATATTTATTTATATTCTAACGACAACGCATATAAATATATACGTTCGGTTCTATTCAAAACAAACTTCTCGTCGATATTATTTAAAATAATTCATTTTAAATATTCAAAATTCATTAAAATTGCCAAAGTAAAAAATTTAAACTGGCTCAGATATTCGGGTTGTTACATTTAAGATCTCTTTGTAGAGTAATATTGCTTTATTTTAACAGTAACATGAGGAAAATATGCTCCTTTCCAGTTTAAAGTTTGCCCAACTGCTTATCATTTACTTTTTTAAGATTGTCTGAATGACATGTATGTTTATTTATGTTGCATCATCAAAAACACTATGGGTTAGCGCTCTGTCTGTACAACCATAATATTTATATTGTACAATCAACAACAATAAAGGTTAGAGCTATGTCCATATTATTTCCTTACAACATATATAATTCAATTTTTGGAGCTTTTATTTCATTAGAATTCTATGACTAAACTAAATGCTGACGCAGTAAGACCATGCTTTTCAAATGAGAAGAAATAACGCATTCGACAATGGTTACCAAGGATTCAAAATGTAATGGATAACAGTTCACAGTTCGACAATTAACTGTTGTGTACATACATTTTTAAGCCAGCTTAACTTGAGCATGGTTTACAAACTAATTATAGCAATAATGCAACAATAACATAACGATTGTAGTGAGATTTTAAATCATTAAATATTCAAACTTTATCCTTCCTACCATACATACACAGTCGCACTCTAAATATAAATAATATTTCTTTCAAATTATGCCTCAAAGCTGGCAATGAAATTAATTTTACATCATTTTTTTCATAATCACATATTTATAAACAACTATTTGCGTAACACAGATTCATAATCATTTTACATAGATGGACAATACATTAAGGTATACGTAAAGCTCTAAGATATGTTTGCGTTTAATTTTACATAGATGGACAAGACATTAAGACACTTAGTTAAACTTTTGATAATAGTTCCCTGAAATGCTCAAAATTTTGTTATACATGCAGAAAATGGTTAAGAAGATAACAACAGACAAGAAGCTTACTCGCTCTCAAAAAGACTTCTAGAATCTGAATGTGCATCTGATGGGTCTAATGCAATGGTAGATCATATTGATCCTCCTACAGAAATTATGGATGTTGGAAACGCAAGCAAACCAACCGCATCAACAACTATGCAAATCGTTGAAAATCCTGAAACTGCAGTGGAAGTGGATAGAGCAATCAAAGATGTTGAAGGAAAACAAGTTTCAAAAAGGAGGACTAGAGGCGCAACTAAAATTAAAAGACTTCCTTCAGATGTTGCTAGTCGAATTGAAATTGAGTTTAATTCACCAGGCATACCGATATGGAAAGGGTCGGTGAAATTATCTTCTTACTTAGGCCCACTTGTCCTTGAACACATTCCATTTACCTTTAATGATTGGAGGCTACTTGGTGATGATTTGGAAGTAGTTATATGGAAATTCGTTCAGGTAAATAAATTTAATGCACCAAGAATGTGGTTCATTTCATTAAAAATGGTTCATGTGGGAAATAATGTTGACCGAAGTTATATAGATCATCTGCTAGTAAATTGTTTGAATTATATGGCAAGTTGAATGGTATTTTAGAAATATTTATGTAATTGCAGACACAAAAATTTAATGGTGACAATAAATAGATGTTGTTTGAATTCGTATGTGTAATCTTACTCGATTTTGATTAAAGAATCAGTCTACTTAATTTCCAGTTTCCCAACTCGGATTATCTTTTGTACAGCTTTTACATCTATCTGTTTCATGTTTCTGATTAGATAGTGGCTACGAAGCCAAATCGTTTGATTACAATGATGCATAAATTTGTCTCATGTTTATGGCCATTTATTATATACTTTGTACAAATTCTGATGTAACTTTCGGTGCATCAAATTTTACCAGAACATTTTTGATTGATAGATAAAGTATACGAATGTTGCTGATGCATTTGAGTTTTCTGTTATAGTCAGGTCATCATACTCTTTGATGAACAAAGGATAAAAGAAGGAGCGTTACTCAAATAACAACTATTAAAGAAGCAACTCGTGTTTATCCAACCATATAGATAAAGCGTATAAGATGAGGATTTGTTAAATAAAAACTCATCATTTTGATATTTATAAGGTACGACCCATTACAAGTTTTTTCATGATAGTCGAGCACTTATAAGATCAAAATAAAACCAGATGATCCAATGACGGCGCTGACACATTGACACAATGAACATGAAATAAGAGGACTAATATGCAATATTCGGAACTTGGAACAAGAAAACACTGAAATGACACTGACATGTTGAACCTGAAACAAGAGGACTCTGACACACATTAACACAGTTCAAACATTTGATCTGCTTTCTATATGCTAATTAAAATGGGCTTGTAATCTTTACCACACATTAACACTGTTCTCTAGCAGCTAGTTTAACACTGTCATTAATAGATAAGCATTCACACCTTTTTGTTTAAATGTAGGGATGCGGAAAGATGACAGTCTTTATCACCATATGTTGCGTTGTTGCTTGACCAATAACAATGAAACACTGTTATCCGAACACTGTCGCCTCTTTACATATTTTTTTTGAAGTCCTTGTCATTATTCCATTTTTCATTTGGAAATGCTAATTTAAAAGCATATATATTTACAATTCATTTAAGGAGTTTTTATTACTTTCTACCTTATGGAGCTTTATTGGATTAGATATGACCCGATTTAGTCATTTGTTTGTACATTAAAACAGATTTGACTAGTGAATTAATGGTAACCCAGAAGTGGTTAGGTATAAATTGATGTTTTTATTAAGTTCTACATATTATTTCATTCTAGCTTTTTTGATCATGAAATGTGGAACTTTAGAGGGTAAGGCTGTTTGTTTTTTTGATCTAATTAGCTTAATGTGTAGAATTGATCTAATTTGAGGTGACAAAAGAATGACTTCTAATAATCTACTTGGATTTAATAAAGGCCAGCACTAGAGTAGAGGTTAAAAATGATAATTGCATGCTGTTGCTATTTTCATGATTCACACCCTGATTGGGTATGCATAAACAATTTTGTCACTGCTTTTAATAAAAGCACCACTTAAGCAAATTAATAAGATCATACATTACCCTTTTTTCTCATATATAACAAGTGTGATACTTAATTTAAATAAAGCATTTATTTTCTTCTTTCAAATTATTCTTGTTTTGCTGAATTTAAATAGATCATTTATTTTCTTTGTTAAATGTATCCTTAGGTATTTGCTTTTAGGATTCAATTTTTTTTTAAATTCTAATATGCCAAATTAATTCATGCTTTCTATTTGGTACTCAGTTTCATCCGTAACTTTCTATGTTCTTTAATGCGACTGATTCCGATATCACCATATGTTGCATTAATTTATGAAAGTGCAGAAGATTTCCTTGCTAATGGCTAGATTCATTTGTATCAAAGCCTGTAACCCTTTAACAATGAAGTAGTGTCTAGAGCAGTATTTATCATACTGAATGTTGTATATTTCACAAAAATATGTAAAATATAGAGAAAATGTAGTGTTCAAACAGGTTTTGTAGTCATTATTCTATCATATCTTTCCTTTCATCCATGTATTAATCAATGCCTCTTTGAAGATCTTACTAATATTAGGCATGATGTGTCGTAGGTCAGATTATATGTTAACATCTCTATTTAACTTTTCTCTATTGCCTTATTGTTTGTTCTTCCTTTGCATACTTTTGATGAACAACAATACGATTTAATAACCAAATGCAAAAGAAAAGCACTACGGTATTGAGAATTGCATCGAAAATTGGACCAATGTGCATCTGACTTGATTTAAATCATTACCCTTATTTATCTTTCCTTGTTTTGGTGAAGACCGATGGTCTATGCTTATATAATGAATTTGCTATGCACGGTCCATAAATCTGATATGTTCCTACTGTAGTTTTTTATTATACTCAATAGCATATCGTTTCCCACCTCCTATGCTATAGGCTAGATTTAAATTAGATGAGTAATGGCAAAAGACTCCCATTTTTCAGCAAATGGGATGCATTTGGAGGTGTTCAAAAAGCATATTCGTTAATAAAGTATTGCAAGCAAAAACCAAGGAGGAACAACTTCAACTAAAACCAGAAAACGTCAGAAGTATGAAGGAATGGAAGAAGTTTATTGAGTCAAAGACGAGTAAAGAGTTTAAGGTAATTGCAATGCAATTTTTATCATTTCTTATATGATATATAAGCATACATAAAATGCACGTCAACTAATCAAAGTGATATAACTTTGTAATCTAGTTACAAAGTGAAAATTTTAAATCCATGAAGAACATACAAATGCCACACACATGTAGTCGTCGAGGGATGGCTTGATTAACTGAAGATTTGGTGAGAAAAATATTTGTTATATTAAATACGGTTACTAGTTTTGTTTAATATTGGCTCTTTAATGCGGAAAGAGGAAAGTATCAATCCCTCTTCCATTCGTAGATCTGATGTTTAGATTAAATCTCACACTCGAAAAAATGGTGAGCGAGTGAATACGAATGTTGCAGATGCTATTGTAAGTTCTATGTGCTATTTATTTAAGCATATATTTTTGAAAATATATTAATTTAGAACTCATTTGCAAAATATATTATTCATTTTTATAGGAGAAAATAAAAAATGTTGAAAATGAGCCACAGTCTAGTTTAACATGTAAGTTCAAAGAAGATTCTCTCTCACAAGTATTGGGACAAGATAGACCCGGACAACTACGAGGACTGGGAAGAGGTGCAACCATGACCAAGGCGGTTTTGTCTCAAATTAAAGATAAGGAAGTAGCTCAATGTCAACATAGGATTTCAGAGCTAGAGCAGTTGGTTCACAGGTTAACGAAATGTCGGGTACAATTTCAAATTGGCTATAAAGAAATATAGTTACCACGGCACCCAACACCAACATATCATAATGGTAACCAGAGGGTTTTCTAATGATAGGATATGGATGTGTCATAATGTAACATAAATATATGTCACAGGAATCAACATATCCTACATAATTGGATCATAAAATTATATTTTAGTGTATGAATGACAGGATATGGATGTATACCGCATGTTTTCTGCAGGAATAATGTATTTGAACCTATATAATATACCAGACTGATTTATTTGTTAAATAAGTACATCCATAAGCATTAGTTTATTATGGATTATTCATTAACAAGATTAAGATCCTATCGACCAAGTTATGTAGAGTAAATAAAGACTTCTTGTGATGCATTCAAAGTTATGCAGATTAAATAAAGACTTCTTCGACACAACATAATTTTTCAATTCTTCATAGCAAAACGAAGGGAGAAAACCCTACAGAAATACATCTCCGTAATATAGTTACTTTAGTGGAACCGGAGAAGAGTGTAAGCTGATACATGGTATATTAATATCAAGATAGTTAAGTTCAGAACAACATAATTACAGCCTGTTAAATTTAATTAGCATAATTTTCATCATCATTTTCAGGGAACTTAAGTGCGGTAAAAATATAATGTCAGTATGTACGAGTAACCATTTTTCATCACAATTTGTTATTACTGCATGTCCACTACAAATTCGTTATAAGTTTTAATTTTATAATATATTTCAAATATTATTGATTTGGCAGGATAAAGAAAGTTGTGAAGGGAGTGTATCTGAAATGGTAAAAATATAAATATTAAGGTTAAAACATCATACAAAATTTTATATCTAAATCTATAATTATGTGATCTAGTTTTTATTAATTGCAGAGTAAGCATAATCAAATAGCCAACAATAGTAGTTTACCGTGTTGGCATGGGAATGATGATGAGGTTGTCGCCAAGGGAAAAATTGTGTCAACTGATCTGAAAGAGCTTTTCAATGGGGAACCTTTAGGCCCGAATGCCATGAAAATCTTGGTAGTCCATCCTACAAAATTTGATGCTTTTTTGTGGAGGCCTTCACCTAGTTTGGTATATATAAGAGATGCCAAGAATGAGGTGGTAGCATGGCTAACTGATAGATTTATCCGCATATGAGAGAACTCCGAAAAACAAAGTGAGGTATGGTACAAAATATAAACTCTCCACAAATATAACTAAGCTAAGTGCTTCAATAGTAGAAAATGTAGCTTCAAATTGATTTGAAAAGCACCTTAAAATACCAAAAAATATATTGAAAATATGCTATTTAAAATAGGTTAGGTGGTCAAATGATTTTCATGATATTTTTGTATGCTTTTGTGTATATTTACACCTGCTTTTATTAAATGACTATATTTTTTCTTTGATAGAGCAAAACTTATAGCATAAAATAAAGAAATGCAAGTGTTTGATTGGGTAGGGAGCAAAGAATTGGTTGCTGAAGAACGAGTGCACTCGAGTGATTCAAAACAATTATTAATGGCATTCCTCTTGGACCTGAAGCCGCGATAGTTTGGGTGGACAATCCAAGAAAAGAAGATGCCTTTTTTTGGAGACCCATAGTAGGCATGACATGCATCAGAGAAGCCGTTTGTAAGAAAATAGCATGGCCAACATCAAAATTGGTTTTTGAAGATGTAACACCACCTACTCTTATGAGCAATGTGCCAGCGTCTCTTATGGTATATGTTTATATTGCTAATATTTATTTCTAAGATTTTTTGATAATGTATTGACATTTTTTATATGATTAGTGTAACATCCCGAGATTTTGCGTTAATTTAAAATACTAAATTTAATATGATCTTGAACAAAAAAAATTCAAATATTAAAATTAATGATTAATGTCGTAAATTTATAAGGTATGAATTTAACTTGTCATGCTAAACAATGAATTTCAATAGCTTTTACGTATGTTGAAATTGAAGGTAATATTGAATGAACAATAGGTAAATGAATCAACTGATTTTGGAATTCTATGTATATATTGAAAATTTGAATTTATTGAATATCGAAAGATTATAAATCATTTTGAGTATATAATTCACTTCAACTTGTTATAAATGTGATAATCTGCATTGATTGTAAATATTGCTATAATCTCGTTTATACTATTAAATATTAGGACTTGATAATTAATATCAAAATATTTAATTAAACTGAGTTGATAAATTTTATAATTAGAATAAATGATTAAATCGTGAATATTTATAGTTCAAACTTAATTGTTTAAATCATGAAATTCAACTTATTTAAATAATAGTAACATGTATTAATTGCAAATGAAATTATGAATTATTATATGTTAGAATAATGAAAGTTAGAATTCTTAATGGAATTGTATTAACTAATCTATAATTGAAATCCAAAATGAAATTTGATTTATATTGTTAATTTGATTTTTTTTTTATTTATATGAAATTAATAAACCTTTAAAATTCAATTTAAAGGTAAACAAACAAAAACTGTATATTTTGATATATTAATAAACTGGTTAAAATTGTCATTTTGCAAACGATCTTGGAATTCGTTGAAATTAATTTTATTGAATCCGGAATGGTAAAATATTTTATGATCTAAAATTTCGTACCCATCAAAATTATCGTTTGTTCGTAAGAAATTAAACTGTATACAAATTTATATGTACAATTCCATTAGATAATCAAGTTTTAGTAGAAACTACTAAAGACTTTGGAATTGGGCTTTGAAACCTTTTCCATTGCATTCAGAAGGCATCAAAACATATTGTTAGGCATTAAGCGGGTCTGATTTGGACTCAGTTCGAATTTTCGCCTAAACACACGCAAAACGATGAATTTATTATTAAAATATCATTCTAAAAACCCTAATTCTCAGGCCGCCGCCTTTACCATTACCAATGGCCTGAGATTCGAAATCTTCCTCCCTTAATTTCTCTAAATCTATTCAACGATTGAGTGAACTTCATAAACGAAATTTGAAGAACTACGCGAGACCATTCCACCTATACTGTTGATTGAGGTTAATGTTTACTTTAATTGCCAGAATTTGTCTCTGAACGTGGCACGGGGTTGTGATGATTGTGGGATGAGGAGGCGCCTATGTGGGACCGGTTGGTGGGCGTTGGAGGAATCGACGGTGGTGCTGCCGATGGTAGAGCCTGATCGTCATTCAGTAGTTACAGGAGGGTGAGAGAATCAAGGGATTGGGTTCGGTTTTCTTTGTATGCAGCAGGTATCATTCACGAAGGAGAAGAGATGGAGATAGATGGCGCTGATGTGGCGAACTATTATTGGGTGAGAAGGTTTATTTTATTTATTTGGTATATTTTTAAAATTCGAACGATAAAACATGTATAACTTTTACATATGAATTCAGTTTTAATCATATAAAAATTCTGGATAACATGGAGCTGATTTGGACAGGTTCAGAGACTGTTAAATTTTGGGCTAAATTTGAATTTCAATCTCGTTTGAAATTAAAGGTAAGTGATTAAACCCACTTATGCCTAATTAAACTATTCTAATACTAGTTAAATTAATATCATGCCATGATATGATTGTATTGATTGATGTTTGATAGTTTAAATTGCATGTTTATATTGAATTGCATCGATTGTGTAGTTTAATTTGACTGTTATATTTAATTTTATAGTTAAGTTAAAATTCGACATTTAATTACTGCTTAAAACCTGACAGTCGATAATTGGTAAATTTATACAATATTGGACTATTTATATGTATTGATGTGACAAATGGTTTGGATTTGATATATTTGACATATTGCTGTTTGTTGTGTGAATTTATCCGTTATTCATCTTGAGCTTGATATGACCATTGTTTATGCTGATTAATCCCATCCATTTACCTTAGATGTTACGGGCGTCGAATGAATTCGGGATTAATCATTAAAATGAATAAGAACGTTGGTTGAAATGATAAATACCTATGACCCTGTTTTGGATTGAAATGATATATATCCTTTCTCAAAATACTAAAATTAAATTTTAAATATTACTTGGCCATAGGATAGAAAATTATATACGAACACCGGTTGGTTAAATAAATAAAAAATAGTTTTAACCTTAAATTTGGAATATTGTTTAAAGGTAATATAAATGGTATTAATAATCGATTTTCTTTAAATTTGAACTTTCAGCTTTAAAATTTAAAATTTTAAAGTTTAAAGAATTCATAAATGTGGATAACTGAAGTTATACTGTATTGAATATGAGTTAAATTTATTGAAATTGAATTGTATATCCATCTTTGATATTTATTTTAAATTAACTGGATTTAGAGTAATAATTGAATTGTGAACTCGAGACATTTATAAACAAATAATTCAAAGTGAGAATTACAATTGAAATTCAATTATTTGAATTGAATTATTAAATCGAGTTGTTTGAAATCAAACTGTTGAATCGAATTGAAGTATACATGGGAAGTCAAATCTTTTTGAATTAGGATATCGAAATTTAGTTGAATTGATTTGAAAATCTGAATATGGTTTCCAGTTTTGTTAAATTTTGAAGAAACGGTTCTAATTCCAACCATTGTATTTTAAACCATTTTATAAAATATTTTTATAATAATTAGTTTCTTTATAAAATATTTTAACTTACAACTATTTTATTTTATTAATTATTTTAAATAAACCAAATTAATAATTTACTATTTGTTTTATGAACTATTTGATTATTTTAACATATATTTTACTAAATTTGATTATTCTATTTTTAACTACATACTATTTATTTTTCAAACTATTTCAATTATATGTCTAAACTATTTTAAATATATTTTTAACTATTTTAATATTCATATTATTTTAAGGTTGGAGTTGTTTCAAGATTTGTGTTGGTTCAAATAGAGATTTAATATGAAAGTATATCCTATTTTGAATATGAAGTGATTTTAAAGAAAATCTGATATTTTGATATGAAGTACGAACCCCTTTGGAATGTAAAAGAACTGACCGGTGTGAAAAATGTAAACGACTGGTTGTTAAAGAGATAGCGATCAGATATTGTCATACTCTCTACCAATACCGAAAACCACTTTAATAACTATGTACAAGGGGGAGTTCCAGAATGAAGTAGGTTTATTTGGAGAAAATTACTGGATTTGAAGAAAGAGAACGATGATGAATGTCCTTGACCTTCGGGTCATAATTAAAATGACTAAAACAGGGCTATACCGTGACCAAGTGGGGTTAGCTACCTACATAAGCAACACTTCTTCCTTTATTACTATAGTCCCTCGGTTTGGTTGATTTGATTTGATGCGCATCCGTGATTTAGGAGTGTTGTTCGAGGTGGGCGGTAGTCGCGGCTATGCGTTACCACTAGTCCGGGCTTGCAACTAGTATATTCCTACTCTGGGCATTCCTCGTGTGCCTTGTCATATTATCCTGATCGAGCCCCCTACGATTTTGATTTAATGTTGGCGTATCACGGCGCATCCCTATCCGCCGACGTACTGGGGTGTTATATGCAAACTATACGACAATGGTATAAACAGTGTACGGATAATAATGGTAATCCCGCTTACGCTATTTTAATATTTTATATTTAACCATAGACAATATTGTAATAGCATATTATATTTTATAGTACCTAGTTTAACGAATCCTTAGGAGATGGAAATTCCCGTAACATCTCTTAAGTTATTGCACTCATATTATCGCATGAATTTGATTTAACTGATATGAGAATATTTTAGTTCGGATCCGAGTATTTTTGTCTTTTGGCTTGTGCTCGGGTCAGCCAGAGTTTCAGTTATCAAAGATGTTGTTTTGAAGATGAAGATGGAGCTTGCTAGACGTATTATTTTTTATTTCCGATGCAAATATTGGTATGTTTATTATATTTAACTCTGAAAATTGTTGTAAAATAAAATCAAATGTATGTTTTAACAGCTTCATGAACTATTATTTATTTATTATATTTTGTTCTTCTGCTGTGAGATTCTATGTTTGTTTCTCTTCTTTCTTCTTTTTCTTATATAAATCCCAATAACTACCTGTATTTTATATTTGTTTAAGTCGACATTGAGGATCATTGTCGATTTGAACGGTCAAATATTTTAGATGTTTCATTTAGACTGCAAATTTCACGACGAATACTAAGTGCAAGCTGTCTAACGTGGAGGGAACAGGAAAAACAGTAGCTGAAGGTACCGTATCTTCAGTTGGTCCAAATGATAACGTTCATTCTATTCTAATGGGACCAAATGCAATAAGAGTTTGAGTGGATATTGTAAAATTCCCAAATGCACCTCTCTATGAAGGCCTACGTAATTCATGGATTGCTCACCAGATGCTATTGGTTTGAAGGTTGCATTGGCTACTGCACATGTTAGAGCGGGTTCAACTTCTACTAAGTTCCAAACATTTTGTCCATATACGTAATCGTGCACTGGTTTTATTAATATAAGTAAAAGGGGCATACAATTAAAAAAATAAAGGGAAAGAAAGATGATAAAATTCTAAGAGAGCCCAGAGCCCAAAAATAAAAATTTAGATAATGCTCTGGTTACAAATTAAGTATACTAATTAATTTTTGTAAATATATATTGTTAAGTTTTACTTGATTTACCTGAATCTGCATATATTAAAGCTACATGTGGCATTCAAAAATACACTGTTATATAACTTGAAGCAATTCAAGAAAATAAATGGTATTGGAATCTTTGAATCGAAATCAAATGGAATTTTCAACATTTCTAGAATGAGGCTGTAATGCTAGAATATTTCAATGTAGGATCGAAAACAGAAAACAATGATTTGAATCGTGATATAAATCTTTCATTCGTGTTGGCTTTTGAAGCAAAGTCATTGCCTTAGTTTAGTATGTATTTGTAAAGAGTTGCACAATGGGCAGTTCAATCAATTAATTTTTTTGATTACTACCATGTTTGTCTTATATGAAATCCAATATTTCAGGGCAAAGGAAGACGATTCCAAAGCTATAGCCACTGACTTATAAATTATAATATCATTTTGCAATATTTTGATCTGCAATTATTTATGCCCGTGTCACATTGCGTGTCTTTATGAATCCCGAACTATGCTTGGAAAATCCATGAGTAAGAAAGACTTTTTGTAACAACCTGGAATTTCTAAACTTTTTTTTTTTTGGCTAGTTTAACTGGTTTTGAATATTTAAAATGATTTATTATAAATAATTACAACTGAAAATTTTATTTAAATCGAAGTTAGAACGTATAGATTTATTTTAATTATAAAACGAGCCTGAAATTACGCGGTAGTTTGAAAATTCGATTTTTAATTTCAATTGAATGTACAGAATTCAAAATAAACCGGATTTCAGTAAAACAAGAAACATTCGACTCTGTTTAAAAATATCTTTCTAACGAATGCATGAAACTAAGATTTCACTCCATAAATTAAAAGTTACATCCACTTTAAAGTTTAAAATAGTCCTTATGGAATTTATTTAATTTTTAAACAAATATATAGCCTTTAAAAATAGCCATTTTGCAAACGACCTCTGTTTTCGACGAAACCATTTTTGTTGGATCCGAAATGTCAAATTATTATTAGGTTTCAAATTTTATAATTTTTGGAATTAATATGTGAGCGTGGTGAATTTAAATGTGTTTGGTAATTTCAATTTGAACTTAATCGACCAGAAAATGGCCATTTTTCAAACGGCCTCAAATTCGATGAAATTACTTTTGTTAGGACCGTATCGTGAAAACATATCTAGATTTATTTTTCTGTAATTTTTGGAGTCAGTATGTGGCCTCGGTAAATTAAAATGTAAGTTTAAATTCAATTATACTGATTTATATTTTAATTTTGATAAAAACCGATCGAAACAGCAAAGTTGGCTTACGAAACATATTTCATTATGTCTAGAATGGGGGTATTTGGCTGGGGGCGACCTTCGTTGGAGTTCATTTTGGAGTACGGAGCGTTAAACTTCTATTTAATGAAATAATAGAATTAAATAGTATTAAATTAATGGTGTAAATACCCTAAAATGGGCTAACCCTAATTCTCTAAACAAACAGCAGCCACCAGTCTTCTATGAATGGCCAAAATCATTCCAAACTCTTCCTTTAATTTCTTCCAATATAAGCCGAATTAGATTGTGGTTCTAAAGCAAAAATCGGAGAGCGTTTCAAGCTCTTCAAGTTCATATGGATAAGATTGTGTATCGTGCAAGGGAGGGTTCGAATTTCTGGTGCAAACACGTCTCGTTTACCTCGGTTTTCGCGAGGATTGGGGGTGCCGAGCGTGAAGTGGCTCTGGCCGGTGGAGGAGCACTAGAAGGTCAACGTCATGGGGTAGATGGATCTGGAGCTAGTGCAAGGTATGGAGGGCGGTTTTGAACCCTAATTTGGAACGATGGGTTAAGGGGTTCAGCTGTAATAACCCGGAAAATCCGAACCAATTTAAAAAATTTACTTTGGCAATTTTTGGGAATTTTGAATATTTAAAATGAATTATTTTAAAATAATAACGACGAGAAATTTATTTTGAATAGAATTAGAATGTATATATTTATTCGAATTGACGTTAAAATATAAATATTTATTTTTAATCATAAAAGGAATTGAAAATGGCGCGGTAGTTTGAAAATTCGATTTCAAATTTCAAATGAATGTACGGGATTCAAAATAAACCGGATTTTAGCGAAATCAAAAATATTAGAATCTATTTGAGAATATCTTTCCAACGAATCCGAAAAATAGAAATTTCATAGCAGGAATAAAAAGTTATGTCCAGTTGAAAATCCAGAATAGTCGCTATGGAATTTTAGCCCTTAAAAATGGAAATATTGCAAACGATCTCCGTTTTTGACGAAACCACTTTTGTTGGATCCATGGTGTTAAGTTATTTCTAGATTCCAAAATCCGTAATTTCCTGAATCAATATGTGAGCGTGGCAAAAGAAAACGTATTTTAACAGTTTTAGTCAATTTGGATCGACCAGAAAATGACCATTTTTCAAACGTTCTTCAAATTTGACGAAATTAGTTTTGTTAGGACCGTATTGTCAGTACGAAGCTAGAAATATTTTTTGGGAATTTTTAGAATCCGTATGTGGCCCCGGTAAATTGACTTGTGCGTTCAAATTCAATATATATATATTTATATTTTGATTTTTATGGAAACTGATCGAAACGATTGAATCAGCTTGCGATACATAACCTATTGTGTTCGTAATGGGGGTAATTAGCTATGGACGATAGGCGGTGGGTCCCGTTTGGAGGTTGAAATAAAAAGTTACTTTTTGAAATTAAAAATAATAAAATAAATATTAAATAATTCACTCTCTCTCAGCCCGCCTCCCCCGTTAACTTTTTCAAATCGATTAAAAATAAAAAAAGAAAAAAGAAAAAGAAAAGGAAGAACGGAGGGGCGCGCGGCCTACTCCAACGCCGTAGCAACGGCGTCGTGACTGCCGCCGCCGCGCTTGGCGTGCGAGCCCCCCTTTTCTCCAATCCATCGCGAGCCCCCTTCTCCCCCCCCCACCCCACAAACCCCCCTTTCCCTCGTGAACCCGCTGAACGCCAAGCCCCACAACCCAACGCCGACCGGCCTCCGTCCGCGCCTAGCGCCGCCCTACCACCCGCCTCCTCCTCGATCGGCGAGCTCCACTCCCCCCCTCTGGAAAACCGAAATAAGCTGTAAGTTTTTATTTTGTTTTGTGTTGCTTTTAAATCCTATTTTAATGCTTCAAAGTTAGGATTTTTAAACAAGAAAAATACGATCTTTGTTTAAAGAAAAAAATAAGATCTTTGTTTAAAGAAAAAAATACGATCTTTGTTTAAGGAAAAATACGATTTTCAGTTTATAAAAGTTACGATTTGTAGATTATAAAAATATGATTTTTATATATTACAGATTATAAAAATACGATTTTTATATAGTAGAGATTATAAAAATATGGTTTTTATATTATAGAGATAATAAAAATATGATTTTTATATTATAGAGATAATAAAAATATGATTTTTATATGATAGAGAAAATAAAAATGTGATTTTTATATAGGTAGCGAAATAAAGATGTAATTTTTATATATTCATTAGCGATAGAAAATTGTGGTTTTTAACTATGTAGCGTGGTTATAAAAATATGAAATTATTTTTAGAAAGAAAAAAATATAATTTTTAGCCTATGTATGTTATTTATAAAATAATCATACAAAGAAATAATTATTGATTGGTTAAAAATATAATTTTTATCGTAGATATGCTACAAAGATCGACAATCAAAGCATGGCGGAGTGGAACCCAAGGTGAGAACTCCTCACTTTTATTTTATTTTATTGTTAAAATATATACTAGGTTGCAGACGGTGCGTTGCCGCACCCGACACCCGTCGTCCACAGACCATGGACGACTTGTTTGTTTGATTGTATGTTGTTGTGAAAACTGGTTGTGATGTGGAATGGAATAAAATGTTTTATAGTTAAAAATATTTTATAGTTAAAAATATAATTTTTACGTGTATATGAATAAAATAGATATTTATAAACAAATCGGACGATTTGTTTATGTACACACCTTTGACTGATATTGATTGGGACGATATATTTTACACGTCGCCCAACTGCACAAATAAAATTCATTATTTGTTGATTGAAACCCCACACGCGTATTGGGATGATATATGACATACACTAGTCCCAATATTTAGTTGTATGTCGATCGATTGATTGACAGGCTGTATGAGCATGGAATATTTATATTTAATGCTTATACAGTGTAGAATGCACTTTGGATGATGGTTGATTGTTTACCGTTGTTGTTGTGTACATGTGTATGAAATCCATATAAATCAAGTTATATGGTAATTGACTGAGTCTGATTCCAGTTCAGAATTATCGAATATTTTAAAATAATATTCAGAAAACATTGAAATGTGAAGCCGTGTTAAGTAGTTAAACGCCATTTTAACACGAACGGAAATTTGGCCGATTTTATTCATTTTATAATGAATATCGAAAAGTGATTTCAAAATCTGATATATTGAAATGAATTTGAAATTCGAATTAAATTGAAATGAATTTGAAATTTGAATTAAATTGAAATGAATTTGAAATTCGAATTAAATTGAAATGAATTTGAAATTCGAATTAAATTGAAATTGAATTGAAATTGATTTAAAGTGAATTCAAAACGAATTGAAATTGAATTGAAATCGATTTAAAGTGAATTGAAAATGAATTGAAAATGAATTGGAATTGAAATTGAATTGAAATCAATTTAAAATGAATTTAAAACGAATTTATAATGGAAAATTCAATTTTGATTTGAAATTGAAAATGAAGTTGAAATCGTTTTGAAAAAGAATTTAAAACAATTTCTAAAATACGTTTTCAATGGAAATCGGCGAAATATATATTATATATGTTATATATATATATAATAAAATGGCCTGAATAGAACGCGCCGCGTTGCGGCAGTTCGCAAATTTCGGCTAATGACTTCGAACGGACATTACGGGAGATCCGACCGTCGGATTCTCCTAAAACCGGAACCGTTGGGTTCATATCGAAAAGAGATTTCTAACAAATAATAGAAATTAGAAATCTAACGGTAGGATTTGGAATTATGTCCAAATCAAATTTGGAAAAGGTCGCTGTAAGTGCAGTTCGATGGCCATTTATGGAAATCGACTGTACGGGCCTTGATAAAATTATTAAAAATATCAATAATTAGTGTAAATCATAAGAAATGATTTGGAAATAATTCAGATGAAAAATTCCATATTTGAAAAGATAAAAATAGATTTTTATCGAAATGAACTAGTTTTGAACTAGAATTATAATTCAATTATTTTTAAAATAAATTGGATTTGAAATGGTTTTAAAATTAACCAGAATTTCCAATATATAAATTGGAAATGGATTAGAATTGAAATTGTCTTCGGACTATTTCGATGTTGGATTTCGTGATTATACAGATATTGTTATGGAAATTTGAAAGATATATATATATATATTTATATATATATATATATATCGTTATTTCCAGTACGATATTTGTTGATTTCAGAATTTGATATTGAATATAAGCCGATATATTTTCTATTCAGAGCCTTGTATTTAATATCAAATTAGATTTTGGGTTTGTCTTGAATGGTATCTTTAATAATACTGTTCTTGAACCAAATGGAGTTAAGAAAATTAGAAACTAACTGGAGATTAGTTAAGTTGAATGGTTTCCGGGGTATTGATCTGATGTTGATTTTGGCCTTCGGGGTTAATATTTAGAGAATTGTTCTCTTACTGATTTACGGTTAGAGACTGAGGGAAGGTGAATTGGCTTTATTGTGAACTGTGTTTTTAACGACATTCTTTCTTTAACCGGATTTATAGTGAAATGTGATTTGGAATTTATAAATCTTTTTATTAAGATTTAACGGGAATTTTCCAAAGTAACATTTTCTAATTTAATATATTAAATTGGAATTGAATGTAATTTGACTTTATAATAATCGAAATGAAATTCTGTGGAGGAAGACGGTTAATACATATGGAATTTAAAAGGCTTTGCCGTTATTCCATTTATATTATTGGCCGGATATGGAAATTTATATTGATTATATATATCGATTTGTTTCCATGAAGATTCCATTGTAAATGGAATGCGATTTTGGGTTGTCGTGAATGGTATCTTTAATAATACTGTTCTTAGGCCCAACGGAGTTAAGAAATTCAGAAACTAACTGGAGATTAGTTAAGTTGAATGGTTTCCTGGATATTGATCTGATGTTGGTTTCGGCCTTCGGGGTTGTTACTTAGGGAATTTGTTCACTTGCTAATTTACGATTAAAGGCTGATGGAATGGAATGGGATTTTGGGTTTATCGTGAACCGTGTTTTAAATGACGTTGGTTCCTTAACCCAGTTAAAGACAGGATATGATTTCCCAAATTAAACAATCGTTAATATTGATTTTTGGGAAGACTAAAACCAAGTGGAGTTTTAATGAATCTTCAATTAGATTGAATTAATATCCAAAGGAAGATTGAAGAATAAATTTAAAGAATTTATCTTTGATAAAATTAATGGGGCCATTTCCCAAAGTATATGAATATTTGGATAAAGAAATATTCTGGATTGGAATGAGGCATATGTTGTGTTTTTATAGCACTTGTTTATTATATACGCGGGTTATTCAGAAAGACCGGGTTTATCCCATTCCGAATAACTGATTCGACGATGTGTCGAGGATGAAGACGGTGGTTGAAGACCGGAGGTTTTCGCATCGTTTGGATGATTTCTGATGTCTTGATTGGGCTGTACACCCAAGATGAGGTAATAAGTGGTGATCGTCCAGACGTACTTGGAGATCGACGGGTATGCAAGGGCCTCTCCCCTGTATTGGACATATGGGGGAGGAATAAGGTGCCTCCGGTTTCGTTCAGACCTAGAACGAACTTGTAAATGGATATATGTCCGACATCGGATTTCATTCTGTGTGATTGATAGACATCGGTTGCATAGCGTGAATTGCCTGTGTGGCATGTTGATATGCAAATTATCAAGGCTTTTGTTGAAAAACAGTGCCTTGTGGTTGATGATCAAGCACGGCTTTAATATAGCGTAGCTTTATGTAGCGTTAATTCGCGAGCCTCACACACCGGTGTGAACCAGAAACGGGAGATGACTTTAGGGAGGACATGTGTTTCCTTCTAGCTAGGAGTGGTGTCAGTGTTTTGCACGCCCTGGCATTTTACTTATGTGGATGATGGATAGCGAGGCGCCTCGGTTATATCGGTCGATCCGGGACCAATGGTGTCATTTGGCTCATTGGCACCCCATAGGACGGGGAAACGCAGTGTTCAAGCATTTTAATCCATATCGAGTGGACCGGCCCTGACGATCTAAGGACCCACCTAAGTCTGGGTCCTGAGGGGCGGGCTATAGCGTCTCGAAGCAGTAAGGATGATCCCTTGCCTTGGTTCACAGATGGAAATCCAACTTCCAATACGTGACAATTGCGGTTTTGATTGTAGAGCCTAGTATTGGCGACATGATATATGGTACCCATGCCGTCTAGGATTGATACATTTATATTTGAAATTGTTTTGACACTATACACTTATAGTAATAATAAAATATGAAATTTCACGTATCAAGCATTATTTGGCTATTATAAGGAAAAACTCTATCCTACGGCTTGCGTTGCGTTGTGTGATGGGACCTGGGTCTTATAATAGCTTCATTGTTCTTTATTTATCATCACGCTGTTGTTTTATGCACAGGTATTCTTGGGAGGAAATCCGTTCCGTGTTATACGGCATGGTCCCTTGATTTACCTTACTTTAAAATAAAGATTAATAACTGTTTTAGTTCTCACACCAGTCACATGGCTGACCTGGAGTTTATTGTTTTAACCTAAACTCTGGGTGCCCCTATTTTCCACACGGGCAGCTAGTAGTTTTTGTTTTGCAGATTTATATTCACAGGATCCTGATTTACAGCTGAAGCGATATTCAGAAAGCTCTGTATCCGTCTATTACTTTCAGTTGTGTTTTGTATTGTTTTTCCGCTGCAATGTATTTAAATGTAATTTAAATCTCTGATATTTACTAAATGTATATGATTTATTCCTACTTTGGTATATTCTTGTATTCTGATGAAATTTTTGTAATAAGCAATGAAATGTTCTTCTGTTTGTGTTTTGGTCCGTCTTGTTCTCAATTCCATCCGGGCTTTTCTTCACGGGGAAGTTTAGGTCGTAACAGTTTGGTATCAGAGCTTTAGTTTACAGAGCTCGAGAACAAGACATGTTAGAACCAAACGAAAGAATTCATCAGATATTGGATTAGCAATATCCAATGAGAATGACTCAATAGAAATAGGATCAGTAGTATCCTAGAACGAGTGTGAAGAGTAATGTTTTTAAAATAAAAATGAAAACAAACTTTGTTTTGAAAATCAAAACCATTTTATACGTATTGGATAATTTATTTTAAATTGATTTGGGCAATCTAGTATATAGAGATTTTGCACATGCGCCTAGCTAGCGTGTATTCGATGCCTCAAATATACCGGATAGATGTAGAATCATACTCTAGTCGCCCGGAGATGATACTGAGGATTGACATGTCATCATCAGTGTTTATGTTCGTGTTTCGAAGGTAGGATATCTATATATTCCAATAGGCAAGTGTGAGAACCAAAACTTAGTTAGAGTACATTGGTTGTAAATTGGCATCAAAAACATGATTTTCTGTATATATATATATATATATATATATCAAAATTATGTGTTTGAAACGATAATCACTAATAGATTGATGGTTGTGTTGTATGACTATTTGGTAACCAATAAAACCCTTATGTGAATGAACAGTAAATATAACCAAATTGTGTCGAAAATTGATCTGTATTGAAAATTGTTTGAAATTGCATGTGTATACTTGTGTATCCATTGAACAGGTCATTGCAAAGAGGCTAGAGCAGAAGAATAAAATTGTTTGCCCGACAAATAGGTACATGTTTACTAATTTCAGGTTTTTTTTTTATGATTTTATGAGGCGATTGGCTAGCCGCTTGGTTGTTTCTTTTTCTTTTTGGATTGGAGAGGCCTGTATGGCGATTTCGGGATTTTCCAGATGCTCCCGTACAGGGGAGGTTATGGCGAATTTTTTTGAAAATTTAGGGTGTTAGCCAAATTTTTGAAGAATTTGAAAAGTTCTTAGAAAATGAAAAGTTGAAGAACTTAAGCCATAATGAAAATAATGAAAGTTGAGTTGGTTTGTAAAACAACTTTCAACTCCGTTCTGTTTCGGGGACGAAAAGATTTTATGTGGGGGAGATTGTAATAACCCGGAAAATCCGAACCAACTTAAAATTTTTATTTTGGCAATTTTAGTGAATTTTGAATATTTAAAATGAATTATTTTAAAAAAATAACGACGAGAAATTTATTTTGAATAGAATTAGAATGTATATATTTATTAGAATCGAAGTTAGAATATATATATTTATTTTTAATTATAAAAGGAATTGAAAATGGCGCGGTAGTTTGAAAATTCGATTTCAAATTTCAAATGAATGTACGGGATTCAAAATAAACCGGATTTTAGCGAAACCAAAAATATTAGAATCTATTTGAGAATATCTTTCCAACGAATCCGAAAAATTGAAATTTCATAGCGGGAAAAAAAAGTTATGTCCAATTGAAAATCCAGAATAATCGCTATGGAATTTTGGCCCTTAAAAATGGAAATTTTACAAATGACCTCCGTTTTCAACGAAACCACTTTTGTTGGATCTGTAGTGTTAAGTTATTGCTAGATTCCAAAATTCGTAATTTTCTGAATCAATTTGTGAGCGTGGCAAAAGAAAACGTGTTTTTAACTGTTTTAGTCAATTTGGATCGACCAGAAAATGACCATTTTTCAAGCGGTCTTCAAATTTGACGAAATTAGTTTTGTGAGACGACCCCAAATCCCGTACAGACGGAGACAAGGGTAATCTTTGGAATGTAACACAGAAACAGGTAATAGCAGAACAGAATTAATTAAATACACCAGATAATGAACAATAGAATATACTGGATAAACGTAATCATCAGAGTTACACAGTATACAGGATCATACTTAGTACAAATACAGTTCAGCTATACATAAATGTCTACAGCGGAAATAAACAAAATATGTACAATAGGAGCTGAACAACATAAAAGAGATAAATAATAGAATCCATCTTCAGCTCCAGCTATCCAGAAAGAACCAGCTAAACCTAAATACAAGACTGCCCGTGTAGAAAAAGGGGCACCCGAGTTTGAATGTGAAACAAATTACGAGTCAATCATGGGACTGGTATGAGAAATCTACTCAACATATTTACAATATGGCTAATCACAGGACCACGCCACTTTCGTGGAACGGGTTTACTCCATTGGATTGCCAGTGCTTTAAAACAAATCTTTCTTTTAAACATCGCAATGCTTTTTATAAAAATGAAGCCATTATAAGACTCAGTTCCCATCACACAATGCAACGCAAACCGGAGGATAGAGTTTTACCTTATAATGGCCAAAATATGATTGATACGAATAAAACAAAAGCATTTGATATTACTACTAGTGTTTACATGTTTCAAAACAACTTCGAATCATAACTATCAATCATAGACGGCATGGGTACCATATATCATGTCGCCATATGTATTTACAATCAAAACCGCACGATGTCGTATTTGGAAATTGGATTTCCGTCATGAACCAAGGCAAAAGATAGTCCTTACCGACTTCGAGACTCTCTAGCCCGAGCCTCCGTAACAGCCGCAACTGCCCCTTGGAGCGACAGGACCGGTCCACACGGAGTGGATTATAGTGCCTGAACGATACGTTTCCCCGCCCTTTGGGGCGTAAATGAGCCAACGAATGACTCCATCGGACCTGGATCGTCTGATCAAACCGAGGCACCTCGCAACAGCAACAACCACACAGGTGAAAAGTATATAAATGTCATGGCTGGTAGGTCACTGACACCACCCTAGCTAGAAAGAAACGCATGTCCTCCCAGAGGTCCTTCTCCCGTTTCTGGTTCATACCGGGGTGTGAGGCTCGCGAATTCACATTATACACAAAGCTACGCCACACAGGCGGGGCATTGATCATCACCACAAGACTTTGCTTTTTAACAGAAGCCTTGATCATTTTCCACTTAGGCATGCCACACTAGCAATTCATGCCATGCGACTGATGTCCATCGATATACAACCTATGAGTTCGTGCGTTTCAGAGAAGGGCGTTAAGCAAAAGAATAAATTCTCCGCTGCCAAACAGATGTATATTTAACAGAGATCAATCAATACAGAATAAACTCCAATGTCAGACACACAGTCCATTTACAAGTCCGTTCTGGGTCTGAACGAAACCGGAGGCACTAAATACCTCGCAAACCCATCGATCACCACGTACGTCTGGACGATCACCACTCATTATCCATATTTCGGGATGCCTCCCAATCAGGACCTCGGTTACCATCCAAACGAGGTGAAGATCTCCGGTCTTCGACCACCGTCTTCATCTTCGACTTTCAATCGTCGATCAATTATTTGAAATGAGAATTAACTCGGCCTTTTCAAATAATTCACGTATATTTAGAATTTCAAATCAATTTATTTCAATGGTTAAATCATTCGACAACACCAATTTTGTTCTTTAATGTAATTTTCACACCAAACACATTCAACCATCAAATACCACATAAATCGAGCAAATTCAGTTTATTTCCATTCCATATCGTTTATGATATTTTATAACGATTTATCGCTATTTTTATTTATTTTAAAATAGCCAATTTATTCAAAACGACGCTTCGGGCCATAACGCGGCCGTGGCGCTGTTTTTCTTCAGATTTGATTTACACATATCTGAAAATCTAACCGTTGGATCTTCACACAATTTACATCATTAGAAAGGTCTTTTCAAAACGAATCCAACGGTTCCAGTTTCGGGAAAATCCAACGGTCGGATCTCCCGGTACAATCGTTTGAAGTTTCGATTACAAAATACGAACTGCAGCGTCGTTATTCGATTAAATATAATTATATTTTTATATATATATAAATATAATCGATTCTGGCGCTGTTTTTCTTCAGATTTGAATTAAACATTCCAGACAATCCAACCGTTGGATTTTTACAAAGTTGGTGCCGTTGGAAAGATATTTCCAAGGCGAACCCAACGGTTGCAGTTTCGGGAAAATCCAATGGTCGGATTTCCCGCACTAGTTGTTTGAAATCACGGTTTCAAAACACGAACTGCACGGCCACGTTTCGTTTTAATTTTATTTATATTTATATATTTATATAAATATAGTTCATTCAACAATTTCAATATCGTTTTCACTTCAAATATTTCACTAACGCCTTTCAATTTTGGAAAATTTCGCCATAACCTCCTTTGTACGGGAGGGGCTGGGAAAATTCCCAAATAGCCACATGGGCGTCTCATGTCAAAAAGAAAAAGGGAAAAGCCAACCGGCTAGCCAACAGGCTCATAAAATCATCACCCAAACAAAACAGTAAATGTGTACCTATTTGTCGGGCACAAAAATTTTATTCCTCTTCTCTAGCCCCTTTGCTATAACCTGTTCAATAAATATGCATGTACATATATACAGTTCTTATCACTTATCATTTTCCATTCAACTTCATATTCGATTCCATTTGGTTTAAAAACACCATTCATTCTAATGTTGCGTGCATAGGCAAAAATCATATCATTAGCTAATTAATGAATATTTCAACTCATGCATATTTATTTGAACGAGTTGCTATTTTTAACACTTTACATTTCAACAATTCATGTATATAATAAAAATGTGATTTTTTTTGTAAAACAATTTATTTCAAAACACTATTATTTTATATAGTTTATATAGGTGATAAAAATAGGATTTTTATTGTAGAACAGTTTATTTCAAAACAGGATTATTTTATACATTTCATATTGATGTTAAAATTGGGATTTTTATTATAAAACAATTTCTTTCAAAATATGAATACCATTCAACACATGAATTTCAATTCAACGAATGAATATCGATTCAACACATGAAGGTTTTCTATTCGACGAATAAATATAGTTTCAGCAAATGAAAATAATTCAAACACATGAATATTATTCAAAATTTCGGCAGCATAACGGCAGGGTAGTTAAAACCGGGACCGTCCCTAGTACGGCTCCTCGCTCTACCTTAAAACCTCGCGGTTTTCGACAATGGGGATTATGCATCTAGTTCGCACGCAGGCGGCATGTATATATTTATTTCATTTCCACAAATTAATCCTATGTGGTTTCAACCAAATATTTCTCGACCACAAATGGGTATTTTTCAACCACAATCAATCAATATCAACCACAAACAATCCCAATCAACCACTCGCTATCAATCAATTTCCACACCAATCACAACCAATAAATATCGTCCATGGTTTGTGGACGAGGGGCGTATATATATATATATAGCAATTCACTTCTGTTTCAACACATATATAATTTTTACAACGCATATATAACTTATACATCGAACGTACAACTTATACAACGCTTATACAAGAGGTGTACAACGCTTATACAACTCATACATCGACTATATAATTTATACATCGTCGTTTTCCATATCGTTTACAAATTAGAAATCTCACTTTGGGTTCCACTCCACCAAAAATAGCAGAAGGCTCAGAAAAATATGCGGTCTCTTCTAAAATGCAGAAGACGTCCACACGAGTCCACTATCTCTTGTTTCACTAAATTTCGACCACATAGCAAAAAGATATGATTTTTACAAGGTTTGCAATGCTTTATAGTGTGAAAATCAGTTTAAAATAGATAAGCCCGTACCTCAGTTCATGGGTTCGAAACTAGGTTTGAAGATTGCGATCAAACGGAGTAGTGGTTCGAGGATCGGGTTGCGCTGCAGCGAAGGGGGGAGGCTGGCGCACGTGCGCATGGGGGTCCGGTCGTGTTCGGTGGCGCCTGGCGGTCGGGACGGCAGCCCAAAGCCGGTGACTTTGAGGAGGTGATTCTCCTCCTACAGGCCACGATAAATCACGAAATGGGTATGGATTTGAAGAGGAGATCGAGAGCTTCGATATGGATCCAACCTCGCTCGATTTCGTTGAGAAACGAGAGAGAAATCTGACCGGGAAGAATCGGATGACTTCCGCCGTCGATCGCAGCTGTTACGGGGGGGTTTTTGATTTTTTATTTATTTTTAAATTAATGAATTGAATTTCGTGATTGGTCGATATATATTTAATTTAAAAATAGGGTTTTTCTTAAATGAACTCTTTTTCAAACCCAACGACTGTCACCCCTAGCATTTTACCCCTATCCCGGACACAATGGGATATGTTTCGAAGGCCCATTCGAATGTTTCAGTCAGTTTTCCTTCAAATTGAAATATAAAACATTCAATATTTAATTTGAACGTACATTTCAATTTGCCAGGGCCACAGACTGATTCGAAAAATTCCATAAAAATAAATCTAGCTATGTTTTGACGATACGGTCCCAACAAAACTAGTTTCGTCGAATTCTGAGACCATTTGCAAAAAGGCCCATTTCTGGTCGATCCAATTTAACTGTAATTGACCAAAACACGTTTTCCTTTGCCACGCTCACATACTAGCTTCAAAAATTATGAAATTTGAAACCTAGCAATAACTTCACATCCCGGATCCAACAAAAGGTGTTTCGTCGAATTCCGGGGTCGTATGCAAAATGGCCAATTTCACGGGCTATATAAATTCCATAGCGACCTTTCTGAAAATTCATTTGGCCATAACTTTTGCTTTCCGTTATGAAAATTCAATTTTTCAGATTCGTTAGAAAGGTATTCACTAACAGATTTAAATATTTTTGGTTTCACTAAAATCTGTTTTGTTTTGCACCCGGTATAGTCCGACAAAGTTTGAATTCAATTTTTGAAACTGCAGCGCCATTTCAGGCCTTGTTTATAATTATAATTAATTATATTCGTTTTCAATTGTCGATTCAAACTCACTTTTCATTGCCCTTATTTAAAATATTTATTTAAAATATTTAAAATCCATTATTTTAGCCAATTTAAAAATTTTAAATTGGTTCAGATTTTCTGGGTCGTTACATTTTGTTAGGACCGTAACGTCAATACGAAGCTAGAAATATTTTTCGGGAATTTTTAGAATCCGTATGTGGCCCCGATAAATTGAAATGTGCGTTCAAATTCAATATATAGATTTATATTTTGATTTTGATGGAAACTGATCGAAACGATTAAATCACCATGCGATACATATCCCATTGTGTTCGGAATGGGGGTAATTAGCTACGGACGACAGGCAGTGGGTCTCGTTTGGAGGTTGAAACAAAAAGTTACTTTTTAAAATTTAAAATAATAAAATAGATATTAAATAATTCACTCTCTCTCCATACTCTCTCTCTCACAGCTCCCCCCCGATCACTTTTTCAAATCGATTAAAAAAAGGAAGAACGGAGGGGCGCGCAGCCTCCTCCAACGCCGTAGCTGTGGCGCCGTGACCACCGCCGCCGCGCTGGGCGCGCGAGCCCCCCCTCTTCTCCAATCCATCACGATCCCCCGCCCCCACAAACCCCCCTTTCCCTCGTGAACCCGCTGAACCACCAGCCCCACAACCCAACGCCGACCGCCTCTGTCCACGCCTGGCGCCGCCCTACCACCCGCCTCCTCCTCGATCCGCGAGCTCCACTCCCCCTCTGGAAAATCGAAATAAGCTGTAAGTTTTTATTTGGTTTTATTTTTTCTTTGTTATGTATTGCTTTTAAAGCTGATTTTAATGCTTTAAAGTCAGGATTTTTAAAGAAGAAAAATATGATCTTTGTTTAAAGAAAAAAAATATGATCTTTGTTTAAAGAAAAAATATGATCTTTGTTTAAGGAAAAATTTTCAGTTTTTAAAAGATACGATTTGTAGATTATAAAAATATGATTTTTATATAGTAGAGATAATAAAAATATGATTTTTATATTGTAGAGATAATAAAAATATGATTTTTATATTATAGAGATAGTAAAAATATGATTTTTATATTATAGAGATAATAAAAATATGATTTTTATGTAATAGAGAAAATAAAATTGTGATTTTTATATAGGTAGCGAAATAAAGATGTGATTTTTATATATTCATTAGCGATAGAAAAATGTGGTTTTTAACTATGTAGCGTGGTTATAAAAATATGAAATTATTTTTAGAAAGATAAAAATATAATTTTTAGCCTATGTATGTTATTTATAAAATAATCATACAAAGAAATAATTATTGATTGGTTAAAAATGTAATTTTAACATAGGTATGCTACATAGATCGACAATCAAAGCATGGCGGAGTGGAACCCAATGTGAGAACTCCTAACTTTTATTTTATTTTCTAGTTAAAATGTATACTAGGATGCAGACGGTGCGTAGCCGCACTCGAAACCCGTCGTCCACAGACCATGGACGACTTGTTTGTTTGAATGTATGTTGCTGTGAAAATTGGTTGTCATGTGGAATGGAATAAAATGTTTTATAGTTAAAAATATTGTATAGTTAAAAATATAATTTTAATGTGTATATGAATAAAATAGATATTTATAAACAAATCGGACGATTTGTTTATGTACACACCTTTGACTGATATTGATTGGGACAATAAATTTTACATGTCGCCCAACAGCACAAATAAAATTCACTATTTGTTGATTGAAACCCCACACGGGTATTGGTATGATATATGACATACACTAGTCCCAATAATTAGTTGTATGTCCATCGATTGATTGATAAGCTGTATGAGCATTGAATATTTATATTTAATGCGTATACAGTGTAGAATGCACTTTGGATGATGGTTGATTGTTTATCATTGTTATTGTGTACATGTGTGTATGAAATCCATATAAATCAAGTTATATGGTAATTGACTGAGTCTGATTTTAGTTCAGAATTATCGAATATTTTAAAATAATATTCATAAAACATTGAAATGTGAAGCCGTGTTAAGTAGTTAAACGCCATTTTAACACGAACAGAAAGTTGGTCGATTTTATTCATTTTTTAATGAATATCGAAAAGTGATTTCAAAATCTGATATATTGAAATGAATTGAAAATTCGAATTAAACTGAAATGAATTTGAAATTCGAATTAAATTGAAATGAATTTGAAATTCGAATTAAATTGAAATTGAATTGAAATCGATTTAAAGTGAATTCAAAACGAATTGAAATTGAATTGAAATCGATTTAAAGTGAATAGAAAATGAATTGGAATTGAAATTGAATTGAAATCAATTTGAAATGAATTTAACACGAATTTATAATGGAAAATTCAATTTTTATTTGAAATTGAATATGAAGTTGAAATCGTTTTGAAAACGAATTTAAAACGATTTATAAAATACGTTTTCAATGAAAATCGAAAAAATATATATTATATATTATATATATAATGGCCTGAATAGAACGCGCCGCGCTGCGGTAGTTCGCGAATTTCGACCATTGACTTCGAACGGACATTATGGGAGATCCGACCGTCGGGTTCTCCTAAAACCGGAACCATTGGGTTCGTATCGAAAAGTGCTTTCTAACAAATATTAGAAATTAGAAATTATAAATATAACGGTTGGACTTGGAATTATGTCCAAATCAAATTTGGAAAAGGTCGCTGTAAATGCAGTTTGATGGCCGTTTATGGAAATCGACTATATGGGCCTTGATAAAATTATTAAAAATATCAATAATTAGTGTAGAATCATAAGAAATGATTTGGAAAGAATTAAGATGAAAAATTCCATATTTGAAAAGATAAAAATAGATTTTTATCGAAATGAACTAGTTTTGAACTAGAATTATAATTCAATTATTTTTAAAATAAATTGGATTTGAAATGGTTTTAAAATTAACCAGAATTTCCAATATATAAATTGGAAATGGATTTGAATCGAAATTGTCTTCGGAATATTTCGATGTTGGATTTCGTGATTATACAGATATTGTTATGGAAATTTGAAAGAGAAATATATATATATATATATCGTTATTTCCAATATGATATTTGTTGATTTTAGAATTTGATATTGAATATAAGCCGATATATTTTCTTTTCAGAGCCTTGTATTTAATATCAAATTGGATTTTGGATTTTTCATGAATGGTATCTTTAATAATACTATTCTCGAACAAAATGGAGTTAAGAAAATTAAAAACTTACTGGAGATTAGTTAAGTTGAATGGTTTCCGGGGTATTGATCTGATGGTTGTTTCGGCCTTCGGGGTTAATATTTAGGGAATTGTTCTCTTATTAATTTATGGTTAGAGACTGAGGGAAGGTGAATTTGGTTTATTGTGAACTGTATTTTTAATGACATTCGGTCTTTAACCCGATTTACAGTGAAATGTGATTTGGAATTTATAAATCTTTTTATTAAGATTTAACAGGAATTTTCCAAAGTAACGTTTTCCAATTTAATATATTAAATTGGAATTGAATGGAATTCGACTTGATAATAATCGAAATGAAATTCTATGGAGGAAGATGGTTAATACATATGGAATTTAAAAGGTTTTGCCATTATTCCATTTATATTATTTGTAACAACCAGGAAAATCCGAGCCAATTTAAAATTTTTAATTTGGAAATTTTAATGAATTTTGATTATTTAAAATGAATTATTTTAAATAATATCGACGAGAAATTTATTTTGAACAGAATTTGAACGTATATATTTATATAGATCGTCGTTAGAATATAAATATTTATTTATATATATTAAAGGAATTGAAAATGGCGCGGTAGTTCGATAATTCGATTTCAAAATTCAAATGAATGTACCGGGTGCAAATTAAACCGGATTTTAGTGAAACCAAAACTATTTGAATCTAATTGAGAATATCTTTCCAGCGAATCCAGAAAATCGAAATTTCATAGCGGGGATAAAAAGTTATGCCCAGTTGAAAATTCAGAATAGTCGCTATGGAATTCTGGCACTTAAAAATGGAAATTTTGCAAACGACCTCGGATTTCGACGAAACCTATTTTGTTGGGTCCGGGATGTTAAATTATTGCTAGGTTTCAAATTTCATAATTTTTCGAATCAGTATGTGAGCGTGGCAAAGGAAAACGTGTTTGACCAGTTTTAGTTGATTTTAATCGACTGGAAAATGGCCATTTTTCAAACGATCTCGGAATTCGATGAAACTAGTTTTGTTAGGACCGCATCGTCAATACGAAGCCAGAAAATATTTTTCTGGAATTTTTCGAGTTAGTATGTAACCCCAGTAAATTGAAATGCGCGTTCAAATTCAATATATAGAGTTATATGTTGATTTTGACGAAAAATGATCGAAACGATCGAATCAGCTTACGATACATGTCCCATTGTGTTCGGAATGGGGGTATTACATTAGGGACGACAGGCGGTGGGTTCGATTTCGAGTTCGAAAATAAAAGTACCTTTTTGAAATTAATTAAATTAATTAAAAATAAAATAACCCTTCATCTCCTTATACCCCTCAGCCCCCCCCCCCCCCCCCGCTCATTTCAAAATCAAATTAAAAAAAAGAAAAAAAAGGACAGAGCCCTAGCCGCTACCCACCTCGACCAACGCGCCACCCTCCACCACCCTCCGACCGCGCCCCCCGCACGTCTGCCGCCGCCGCTCCCCCTTCTTCCTCCTCCTCCTGCCGCGACCCCCCTCCCCCTTACTCCATGAAGACGCAGCGCCCCCCCCCCCCAAAACGAACATAGCCCCCCAAATCGACCGCACCACCCCCGACAACCACCTGCACTCCTCCTCTTCCTCCCCGACGAACCAAAGTGAGCTTCTCCTTATTTATTTATTTATTTATTTATTTTAAAATCAGTTTTTGTCATCTTTATTTATTTAAATACATTGTTTAATTCGCTTCTTAGTTTATATGAAAAGCTTATATTTTTAGAAATATAAAGTATAGATTTTTAGAAACAAAAAGTTTAGATTTTTAGTCAAATAAAGATTAGATTTTTAAAGTGTTAAAGGTCGGATTTTTTCAAAGTTTAAGGTCGGATTTTTATGATAAGAAAAATATAATCTTTTCTCTATTTATAGCTATGTAAAAATATAATCTTTAGGCGTTATAAAAATATGATTTTTATAAAGTAGAGATAATAAAAATTCGATTTTTATATATTGAATAGCATAGTAAAAATTCGATTTTTATATATTGAATAGCATAGTAAAAATTCGATTTTTATATATTGAATAGCATAGTAAAAATTCGATTTTTATATATTGAATAGCAAAGTAAAAATTCGATTTTTATATATTGAATAGCGAAGTAAAAATTCGATTTTTATATATTGAATAGCATAGTGAAAACTCGATTTTTATATATTGAATAGCATAGGAAAAATTCGATTTTTATATATTGAATAGCAAAGTAAAAATTCGATTTTTATATATTGAATAGCGAAGTAAAAATTCGATTTTTATATATTGAATAGCATAGTAAAAATTCGATTTTTATATATTGAATAGCGAAGTAAAAATTCGATTTTTATATTTTGATTAGCGAAGTAAAAATTCGATTTTTATATAGGTAGTGAATACGAATGATGAAAGTGACGAAAGAAGAAACAGCGGAGATTTTCTACATAAGAAAAGTCGAGGCGTTTGGTTTAGCTAGTCGGTGAGAACTTCTCAATTTTGAATTTATTTCTAGTTAAAATATATACTAGGATGCAGACGGTGTTTAGTAGCACCCGACACCCGTCGTCCACAGACCATGGACGGCTTGTATGCTTGTTTGTTTGATTTTGATGTGTAGTTGATTGTGTGATGTGATGTGAAACGAAATAAAATATTTTATAGTGGAAAATATTATATAGTTAAAAATAGAATTTTTAACGTGTATATGAAATGAAATAAATTAATATAAACAAATCGGAGATTTGTTTATATACACTGATTTGATTGATATTGATTGGGACGATAAATTTTACACATCGCCCAACTGCACAAATAAAATCTGTGTTTGATTGTTTGAAACCCCACACGGGTATTGGGATGAGATTTGACGTACACTAATCCCGATTGTTTAGTTGTATGTCAATCGATGGATTGACAGACTGTGTAAGCGTTAATTATTTATATTTAATGCTTATTGAGTTGTGTGGTGCACTCTGGATGATGGTTGATTATTTATCGTTGTTATTTTATACATGTGTTGTAGAAAATCCATATAATTAACATTATAGGGTAATTGATTGGGCCTCATTCCAGTTTCGAAAAAGGAAGTATTTGAATAAAAATATTTGGAAAGGTATTTGAAAAAGAATATTTGAAAATAGAAATATATGAAGCCGTGTTGATTAGATTGACGCCATTTTGACGTGAACGATATTTATATCGATTTTATTCATTTTTCAATGAATATTGAAATAGATTTGAAATTCAAATTAAATTGAAATAGATTTGAAATTCGAATTAAATTGAATAGATTTGAAATTCGAATTAAATTGAATAGATTTATAAATTCGAATTAAATTGAATAGGTTTGAAATTGAAATAGATTTGAAATTCGAATTAAATTGAAATTGAATTCGAATTAAATAGAAATTGAATTGAAATCGAATTGAAATCGTTTTGAAAACGAATTTAAAACGATTTGTATAATACGTTTTAAAAGGAAATCGACGAAGTATATATTATATATTATATTATATATATATATATAATATAATGGTCTGAATAGAACGTGCCGCGCTGCGGCAGTTCGTGAATTTCGACCATTGACTTCGAATTGACGTTGCGGGAGATCCGGCCGACGGATTCTCCTCAAACTGGAATCATTGGGTTCGTATCGAAAAGAGCTCTCTAACGAATATTAGAAATTAGAAATCTAATGGTTGGATTTGGAATTATGTCCAAATCAAATTGGGAAAAGGTCGCTGTAAGTGCAGTTCGATGGCCGTTGATGGAAATCGACTGTACGGGCCTTGATAAAATTATTAAAAATAGTAATAATTTGTGTAAAATCATAAGAAATGATTTGTGAAGAATTGGGATGAAAAACTCCATATTTGAAAAGATAAAAATAGATTTTTATCGAGATGAACTAGTTTTGAACTAGAATAAGAATTTATTTATTTTTGAAATAAATAAAGTGAATTTTAAATGGTTTCGAAATATAACCAGAATTTCCAATAATTGAATTGGAATGGATTTGAATCGAAATTGTCTTCGGAATATTTCGATGTTGGATTTCGTGATGATACAGGTATTGTTATGGGAATTTGAAAGATATATATATATCGTTATTTCCAGTACGATATTTGTTGGTCGTAGAATTTGATATTGAATATAAGCCGATATATTTTTTATTCAGAGCCTTGTATTTAATATCAAATGTGATTTGGGTTTGTCGTGAATGGTGTCTTCATTAACACTGTTCTTAAGCCCAGTTGAGAAAAAGATTAAATCTTTTATTGAGATTTAATAAAGTGTACCAATTAAATAATATTTAATTGGAATTGAATTGGTATTGATTTTTGGGTTTATCGTGAACCGTGTTTTAAATGACACTGATTCTTTAACCCAGTTGAAGATTAAAACTAAGTGGAGTTTTAATGAATCTTTAATTAGATTGAAAAGATCGAGAATGGAGTATCTCCAGTTTTACTCCAGGCGATAGTTAAATCTTTTATTAGATTTGAACGTGAAATGGTAATTGAATTTACCGACAACACCGTGGTGTTAGATATGAAGTATGACCAGTTTTACTTCATAGGATGAATAGGTTGGGATTGGGAAATAAAATAAATGATTACTTCGGTGTGGTTCGCTAATCCCGACTAGTTTGAATTGATATTCAAAGAAGGTTAAAGAATAAATTTAAAGAATTTATCTTTGATAAAACCAATGGGAACCTTTCCCAAAGTATAAGAATATTTGAATAAAAGAATATTCTGAATTGGAATGAAGCGTATGTTGTGTTTGTGTAACACTTGATTATTATATACGCGAGTTATTCAGAAAGACCGGGTTTATCCCATTCTGAATAACTGATTCGACGTGGTGTCGAAGATGAAGACGGTGGTTGAAGACCGGAGGTCTTCACGTCGTTTGGGTGATTACTGATGATCTTGATTGGGCCGTACACCCAAGAGGAGGGAATCTGTTGGTGATCGTCCAGACGTACTTGGATATCGATGGATATGCGGGGTACTAGGTGCCTCCGGTTTCATTCAGGCCCAAAACGAACTTGTAAATGGACTGTGTGTCTGACATTGGATTTTATTCTGTGTGGTTGATTTCTATTAAATATATATCTGTTTGGCGGCGGAGAATTTATTCTCTTGCTTAACGCCCTTCTCTGAGACGTACGAGCTCAGGGGTTATATATTGATGGATGTCAAACGCATGGAGTGAATTGCCTGTGTGACATGCCCAAGTGGCAATAGATCGAGGCTTCTGTTGAAAAGCAAAGTCTGGTGGTTGTTGATCAAAGCACCGCCTGTGTGGTATAGCTTTGTGTAACATGAATTCGTGAGCCTCACACCCAGGTTGTGAACCAGAAACGGGAGAGGACTTCTGGGAGGACATGCGTTTCTTTCTAGCTAGAAGTGGCGTCAGTGGTTTTAAACGCCCTGACGAGTTTGACTTATGTGGTTGTTGCTGTTGCGAGGCGCCTCGGTTTGATCGGACGATCCGTGTAACACCCCACCTCCGCCAATGCCACTCTTGCAAGGACAGTAGCTTTGGAGGGGCGTTAAACAAGGTAAACATGCATGCAGATATCACAAGACAGAACCTATAAGTAAAACAGAGTAGTAAAGCAGCAGATAAAACTTAGCATTTCAAAACCATAGTCATGTTACAACAAAGTACTTGGTCATTATTTTCCAACAACAAAATCTAGATAAAAGCATAAACTGAAAAACTGAAATACATAAAGTACTATCCCCAAAATGAAGTGATAAACCATAGCTAGCTCAATGTCCAAAACCGTACATGAGCAAATCCAGTAAGCAAGCTGTAAAGATCCAAGCTAAGCTCCAATGTTCCCACCTTGAGAACCTGAGGGGGGGGGGAATGGAAGAAAAGAGGCGAAAGAAAACAGGTCAGTCAAAAAGACAGGTAAGCCCTACTACTATCTGTCTATGAACTAGTAAAGTTAACTGGCATGAGAAGCAGAGATGAACATAAGGATAACAACATACTGGCATGATGATTAACTAACAAGATAGATAAAGGTGTCATCGCATAATTAAGGTTAAGTTTTGCACCACGGGTGTACTAGCATTCTAACATGTCAAGTAAAAACAAGAATTGATCCCTTGGCCCAACATCATGAGATGACCTAAATCAAGGTCCAACTACTTGGTCTAGTCGATCGGCTCCCTATAAGCCTAACTCGTCAAGTGTCGGTGTCATGCGGCTTAATCATGTAATGTAGTTGACTGTGCAGGGTCCACCCTAGGGTGTATCAGGCCCTATGGTGTAACCCTCTGACACCATTCCATGATGCACAGTCCAAACCTACCGTAGCCCGTGTTCAACTACGGACTTGATGTGCACGACCATGGTCCGCCTGAACAACCGGGGCATCATTCAGCCGTCTCTTTTGGTCTCTTACAATCAGCCCAGTAATCGTGCCCCACCCTAACCTAGTCCTAGGGTCTTATGATACTACCAAGAAGGTTACTGCTAAAAAGGACCACGCAACTAGGGTTTCTTAACGGGTTAAATGTGGTTAACCCGATCCACACGTGGATTAAATCAGTTAAGGGTACCCAAGGCTCCCGACTTAACCTCGATTAATCCATCAAGCCCAAATTGGTTAAGTATTAAGTGGACCATGACTTAACCCTAATCAGTAGGCATTAATTAACTTAATGCGCTTTAACCTCTCACATTAGACTTTGTTGTGGTTACTAGTTAAGCCGGGCGGGTCCGGGTAGCTTTACACCACAACTAGGTCTAACCTCGGGTTCGAGCACAACATGACCAACTTCTCACATTGGGTCCTATTGTTTGTAGCCACTAGTTAAGCCGGGCGGGTCCGGGTAGATTTATGCTACAAACTCAACCCAACCTCGAGTTGGCCACACTCATATTTTCTAAGTGTCATGTCCATTATGTTTCCAAAACATAATTACAAGTTAACATATCACGTTATGTTATAAAAACCATGTTTATGTCATCATGTTACCCAACCCCAACGTAATCCCATCGTTTACATAATCGCAACAACGCATAAAGGATAAAATAGGGAACTTGGCATAATCATGACAAAAAGGTGTTGAAGTCACAAGTTTAACATGGTGGCATATGAGGTGTACATATGTTCATATACTTGCATATTGCATCATTAGGCTTCAAAAGCATGCATAAAACCAAACTTAGCATATGAGTGATACATGGTGGTAAATGACATGTAGAAGTTGCTAGAAGTTCGCATTTGGCCTCACATGCAAGTTATCATAAGAGATATGATAACTTGCATGTTGCCAAAATGCAACCTTTAACATAAAGCTTGAAGCTTTATGCTCACAAACTCAAGTTTAACTTGCATAACATGTTAACATGTGTATAATGATCAACCCAAACTTGCATAACTTAGCAACATGTGTCATACATAATGATTACACCAACTTGCATATCATAATGATCAACCAAACTTGCATATAATGATCAACCAAACTTGCATATAATGATCAACCAAACTTGCATCATTCATTTAACTTAAGAGTTCAATAAAAAGAAAGTAGAAAAGGGCTTACAATGCTATGAAGACACCAATAAATATTTATTATAAAGATTGAGACGAAGCCCTTATGCAAGCACCAAAAACCCAAATATGCAATCTCCAAATGAAAACCCTTGAGCCAAATCAATAAAAATCCTTGCTTTGAAATAGAAATGTTGCAACTTGACTTGAATGCAAACTAAGAACATTCATACAAGCTTGAAAATACTTGTATGCATTCAAAACCTCTCATAGAAATAAACTTAGAAATTTTAGCATGAGAGTGGAGGCCATGAGAGGAACAATTTTGACATAGTTTAGTTGTAGGAATGAATAATGATGATTTAGGCTAGGCTTAGGGGTCTTTTTATAGAGGATTAGGATAGTATTAGCCATAGGATTAACCCTAGATTCAATCCAAGCCATCAAAGCATGTCTTGGGGAAGAAGTCAAGTGTAGGAACCATCTAGGGCCTTTAGATTAAACCTGAACCATGAGAACCATTCAAATGCAAAATCTGCATTTGAGCGAATCGGCCCACGGGTTGACAGCCAAACACCCTGGATTAACCCCTAGTCGACCCAGCGAGCTCGGGTCGACCTCAATAATCGGCCGGTTCGGTTATTCCCCTCTCCCAATTCGCTGTTTTGAACATTTTTGCATATTTATTTATTTAATTTTCAAATATATATATATATATATATATATATATATATCAATATATATATATTTCTCTGCGCAACCCATTTCACTTAATTAAGTATACTTTAATTTGTGAATTTTTATGTTCAAATTACGGGGTGTTACATTCTCCCCTCCTTAAAGGATTTCGTCCCCGAAATCTCCAAGTTAGGAAGAACGTATCCTACCATCCATCACCCATCTACTCAAAACATCATCCACGTGCAGTCATTGTCCTTAAAGGATTCGAAATGCTGTATGATCATATGCAAAGGTGTGTGTATATGTACTTATCTAATGCAAAAATCAGGCAGTTACTGATTCAGTAAACCTCCTTAATGCAAAGCATGTTAGTGAAATGAGTCCATATGTATGCAAATTCCTAACATAACTCATAGTCTCTACATGAGTGCACATGATATTCATCCATATGCAACATCCACGTGATAGCATAACAAGTTTCATCCATGAATAAGTATAAGCACTCATGCATATGCAACATGAAAGTGTGTGAGCCGATCTTAGTGCCTAATGTGTATCATGCATCCACGAGTATCCACGTGCAAACACTTGCAACCACTTGCAACCATCAAGCATAACATGTTTCAAATACATGTTTCATCTAAAGGGTTTCTACCTAAGGTCCTCATAACATGATTAACGAGATAACAAGATAAACATGGATAGCAAAAGAGAGATAGGAAAAGAGATCGAGAATGTACCCTCAAAAAGGAATGGATAAAGCCCATGCATCTTCTCCTCGGTTTCCCAAGTTGCGTCTTCCTCGGCTTCACCCCACTTAACTTTCACTAACTTGACCTCTCGATTCCTTAACTTCTTGATCTCTATTCCCAAAATACGAATCGGAGCTTTTCTCAAGGTTGCTTCTTTCTCTACCTCAATGTCTTCAAGAATGCTTGGCTCAACCACTTCAGCGGACTCATGTAGGCACTTTCGGAGATGCGAGACATGAAAGACATTATGCACTCCTGCTAGCTTTTCGGGCAATTCCACCTTATAGGCCATCTTTCCAATTCTCTTTATGATGGGGAAGGGTCCTTCGAACCTTTGTGCCAGCTTCCCAATTGCTCCAAAACGTACCACATTACGCAAAGGAGAAACCTTCACGAAAACCATGTCTCCCACTTCGAATTCCAAATCTGCCCTTCGCTTGTCAGCATAGGATTTCTGTCTATCTTGGGCCACTTTCATCTTTCTTCTTACTAATTCAACTTTCTTGGATGTGTCTCGTATCATATCGGGCCCAAGTATAAGTCTATCTGTTGTCTCCCACCAACAAGATGGTGACCTACACGGCCTCCCATATAAAGCTTCAAATGGTGCCATCCCTATGCTGGCTTGATAGCTATTATTATAAGCAAATTCTACAAGAGGAAGGTGGTCTTCCCAAGTACCACCGAAGTCGAGAACACAAAGCCTCAAGAGATCTTCTAGCACTTTATTCACCCTTTCGGTTTGGCCATCCGTCTGGGGGTGATAGGCTGTACTCAAATTCAATCGCGTACCCATTGCTTCATGCAAACTGTTCCAGAACTGGCTAGTGAAAATCGGGTCACGATCGCTAACTATGCTAGAAGGAACTCCATGCAACCGCACTATCTCTCGAAGATAACTAGATGCTAGCCATGATGCGGTCCTCTTGCTCTTCACCGGAAAAATGGGTTCTCTTCGTAAGTCTATCAATTATTACCCGCATCCCATAAAGCCCAAATAGTTTGGTGACGAACTTCTTCACCTCAACTATATCTCACAAACAGGCGAGTCATACTCCCTATGGGGTTTGCAACAGAACTAAGGTTGAGGATAGGACCGAGAGGATATACTTAAAAGATAGCATGCGAGTAAGCTCTCCGGAACAATAGGGATCAAGGATATACTCTTAGAAAGAGATTAAATGCGCGTATCTAGTCTTCAATCTTCTAAGCCGCATTTTCTTGTGCTTAATCCCATCGTGCCTTGACCGTCTTTTGACTTCGCAATTTCTTAGCTTTTAATTCTTATTTCCAAAATATGAGTTAGAACTCATTTCACTGTTGCCTCTCATTCCACTTCCACTTATTCTTTGCCTAAAATACTTGGCTTCCACCCAACTGCGTACTCACGGTTTCATGCAAGCTTTCCAAGATTCGTTAGTGAATCTCGGATCTCGCTTACATACTATACGGTATCCCATGCAGAAAACTATCTCTTGAAATCAAGTGCCAATCCACGTTGCCAAAACTAGAGCTGAGGTAAGGGCTCTTTTGAGCTTTTGAAAAGCAAGCTCACACTCCAAGTCCCATACAAAGACTAAGTTCTTCTTCGTCAACTTAGTAAGAGAGGCTGAAATCTTAGCGAAGTCCCCGATGAACTTCCTATAGTAGCCCGCCAGACCGAGAAAGCTTCTTACTTCGGTTGCATTCCTAGGATTCTTCCAGTCTTGAATCACAACCACTTTCGCAGGATCCACCGCTATGCCTTGCTTAGAAACTATATGTCTAAGAAACCGAACTTCCCTTCTCCAAAAATGACATTTGGAGGACTTGGCTTTCAACTGATGCGCTCTAAGCGTATCCATCACTTCCTTGAGATGCCTAGCATGCTCTTCCTCATCCTTTGAGAAGATCAGAATATCATCCACGAAGACAACAACAAACTTGTTAAGGAATTCCCTGAACACCCTACTCATCAAGTCCACGAAGTATGCGGGTGCATTAGTCAAACCGAATGGCATGACAAGCCATTCAAAGAATCCATCTGGAGTCCTAAACGCAGTCTTATCGATACTATCCTCGGCCACTCTAAGCTGATGGAATCCGGTGGCTAGATCGAGCTGAGAGAAAACGGAAGCACCTACAAGCTGGTCAAAGAGATCATCAATCCTCGGTAACGGGTGCCTATTCTTCTTTGTCAGCTTGTTCAACTCTCGATATTCAACACATAGGCGAAGCGAGCCATCCGCCTTAGTAGCGAATACCACCGGAGCACCCCATTCAGAAATGCTTCGCCTAATAAAATTCTTCTCAAGCAATTCCTTGATCTGCTTACTGAGCTCCCTTCTTTCACGAGGGGCCTTGTGCCTAACAGGCAATGATACTGGCTTGGCATTATCGACTAGATAAATGCGGAAATCTATCTCTCGTCTAGGGGGTAACCCCTTAACTTCTTCAAAGACATCAGGATAGTCTCGGACCACCCATACAGATTGCAGATCATCGATGGACGAGTCGAGAGATTCAAGATAACATAACATGACGGGACCTCTAGGGTTACAAGAAATTTCTAGGGTATTACCGTGGCGAGTCATGAGCCTCACCACCCTATGCTCACAATCGAGGATGGCTCCATAACTGGACAACCAATCCATGCCCAAGATCAACCCATATCCCGTGAATCCGAGAACATAAGCATTACACATGAATTCTACGGCCAAGATAGAAATCTTCAAATCCACACAAATCATAGATAGATGGGCGGAACCCCCAATTGGATTTGAAACACAAACGGGATCCTCAACTAAGCTAGTACTTAGGTGCAAACTTTCAACAATATCAGAAGAGATAAAACTATGCGATGCGCCAGTATCAAATAAGGTGCGAACAGGAAAATCAGAAACGTAAACATGAATTTTTATAAAAACTCTACCTCGATCAAAAGCTGGAAGAGCGAGGAGAGCCTGCAATTGCCCTCCAGAGGGTCCTACTTGCCGAGTTTGTCCTTGCCCTTGTCCATGCTTCTTGGGACAATCCTTGCTAAAATGTCCAGATTTTTCGCAATGAAAACACTTGCCTAACTTCCTCTTCTTCTTCCTGCAATCCTTGACTATGTGCCCAACGATCCCATAGAAGTTGCACTTTCTTGTCTTTCTTCGCTTGTTGTTGTTCTTATCTCTTTTCTCGGTATCTTCCTTCTTGCCTTGGGACTCATTTGCCTTGACCTCCTTCTTGCCACTCTTATCTTCCTCTTGAAGTAGGGCCATATTCACCAAACTCTTGAAAGTTGCCCCCAGGGGTATATGAGACATGGCCAAACCGCGCAATGGCTCATTCAATCCTAGAGCGAAGTGTAGGGCCTTCTTCTGAGCTGTGTTTACCAATTCTAGGCCGAACTGAGCAAGTTGATTAAACATATCCACGTATTCCCTAACTGTCATGTCCCCTTGCTTTAGAGATAGGAACCTCTCCATCTGAAGATTCTCTTCTGTCGGTGATAGGAACTTTAGTCCAAACCTTCTCCTAAATTCATCCCAAGTCTCAATTGGTCTAGTAGTGGTGGTGACTACCCACCAATAAGCAGCTTCCCCTTTCAATAGCCATACCGCCAACAGAACTTTCCTACGATCTTCCGCATCAAAGATAGCAAAGAGGTCTTCAGTTTCCTTTAACCAGTTTCTTGCCTCCACAGAAGTCTCCGTTCCGACAAAATTCTTGCAACCCATCGCCTTAAAGTCCTTGCAAAGCTCCGCGAAATTCACTTGTGTATGTTGAGGGGGAGGAGGAACCTCAGCTACGGGAGGAGGAGAGATGTTAGCGACGGGGGAAGGAGGAGGAATGGTTGCGGGGCCGGCTTCATTCGCCCTTGCCTCCATAAATCTCCGGAACCAGACGGGTACTTGAACGCCTTCCGGGATGTTAAAGCGATCGGCCATACTAAAACGAAGAAAAAGATAGATTCAGAACGAAGAAACGAAGGATAGTGCTATGGCTTTTGGGGAATAGCCTTTTAAAATAAACTAGACTTTTCTTTGGAAAATACTTAATTGGTTTTGAAAATAGTTCTTCAAAAGATAAGTTTTAAAAACCTTTTGCTCGAATCTTGTTAACCTTATGCTCTGATACCAAATGTAACACCCCACCTCCGCCAATGCCACTCTTGCAAGGACATTAGCTTTGGAGGGGCGTTAAACAAGGTAAACATGCATGCAGATATCACAAGACAGAACCTATAAGTAAAACAGAGTAGTAAAGCAGCGGATAAAACTTAACATTTCAAAACCATAGTCATGTTACAACAAAGTACTTGGTCATTATTTTCCAACAACAAAATCTAGATAAAAGCATAAACTGAAAAACTGAAATACATAAAGTACTATCCCCAAAATGAAGTGATAAACCATAGCTAGCTCAATGTCCAAAACCGTACATGAGCAAATCCAGTAAGCAAGCTGTAAAGATCCAAGCTAAGCTCCAATGTTCCCACCCTGAGAACCTGAGGGGGGGGGGAAACGGAAGAAAAGAGGCGAAAGAAAACAGGTCAGTCAAAAAGACTGGTAAGCCCTACTACTATCTGTCTATGAACTAGTAAAGTTAACTGGCATGAGAAGCTGAGATGAACATAAGGATAACAACATACTGGCATGATGATTAACTAACAAGATAGATAAAGGTGTCATCGCATAATTAAGGTTAAGTTTTGCACCACGGGTGTACTAGCATTCTAACATGTCAAGTAAAAACAAGAATTGATCCCCTGGCCCAAGCTTGGCCCAACATCATGAGATGACCTAAATCAAGGTCCAACTACTCGGTCTAGTCGATCGGCTCCCTATAAGCCTAACTCGTCAAGTGTCGGTGTCATGCGGCTTAATCATGTAATGTAGTTGACTGTGCAGGGTCCACCCTAGGGTGTATCAGGCCCTATGGTGTAACCCTCTGACACCATTCCATGATGCACAGTCCAAACCTACCGTAGCCCGTGTTCAACTCCGGACTTGATGTGCACGACCATGGTCCGCCTGAACAACCGGGGCATCATTCAGCTGTCTCTTTTGGTCTCTTACAATCAGCCCAGTAATCGTGCCCCACCCTAGCCTAGTCCTAGGGTCTTATGATACTACCAAGAAGGTTACTGCTGAAAAGGACCACGCAACTAGGGTTTCTTAACGGGTTAAATGTGGTTAACCCGATCCACACGTGGATTAAATCGGTTAAGGGTACCCAAGGCTCCCGACTTAACCTCGATTAATCCATCAAGCCCAAATTGGTTAAGTATTAAGTGGACCATGACTTAACCCTAATCAGGAGGCATTAATTAACTTAATGCGCTTTAACCTCTCACATTAGACTTTGTTGTGGTTACTAGTTAAGCCGGGCGGGTCCGGGTAGCCTTACACCACAACTAGGTCTAACCTCGGGTTCGAGCACAACATGACCAACTTCTCACATTGGGTCCTATTGTTTGTAGCCAACTGTTAAGCCGGGCGGGTCCGGGTAGATTTATGCTACAAACTCAACCCAACCTCGAGTTGGCCACACTCTGTCATGTCCATTATGTTTCCAAAACATAATTACAAGTTAACATATCACGTTATGTTTTAAAAACCATGTTTATGTCATCATGTTACCCAACCCCAACGTAATCCCATCGTTTACATAATCGCAACAACGCATAAGGGATAAAATAGGGAACTTGGCATAATCATGACAAAAAGGTGTTGAAGTCACAAGTTTAACATGGTGGCATATGAGGTGTACATATGTTCATATACTTGCATATTGCATCATTAGGCTTCAAAAGCATGCATAAAACCAAACTTAGCATATGAGCGATACATGGTGATAAATGACATGTAGAAGTTGCTAGAAGTTCGCATTTGGCGTCACATGCAAGTTATCATAAGGGATATGATAACTTGCATGTTGCCAAAATGCAACCTTTAACATAAAGCTTGAAGCTTTATGCTCACAAACTCAAGTTTAACTTGCATAACATGTTAACATGTGTATAATGATCAACCCAAACTTGCATAACTTAGCAACATGTGTCATACATAATGATTACACCAACTTGCATATCATAATGATCAACCAAACTTGCATATAATGATCAACCAAACTTGCATATAATGATCAACCAAACTTGCATATAATGATCAACCAAACTTGCATCATTCATTTAACTTTAGAGTTCAATACAAAGAAAGTAGAAAAGGGCTTACAATGCTATGAAGACACAAATAAATATTTATTTTAAAGATTGAGACGAAGCCCTTATGCAAGCACCAAAAACCCAAATATGCAATCTCCAAATGAAAACCCTTGAGCAAAATCAATTAAAATCCTTGCTTTGAAATAGAAATGTTGCAACTTGACTTGAATGCAAACTAAGAACATTCATACAAGCTTGAAAATACTTGTATGCATTCAAAACCTCTCATAGAAATAAACTTAGAAATTTTAGCATGAGAGTGGAGGCCATGAGAGGAACAATTTTGACATAGTTTAGTTGTAGGAATGAATAATGATGATTTAGGCTAGGCTTAGGGGTCTTTTTATAGAGGATTAGGATAGTATTAGCCATAGGATTAACCCTAGATTCAATCCAAGCCATCAAAGCATGTCTTGGGGAAGAAGTCAAGTGTAGGAACCATCTAGGGCCTTTAGATTAAAGCTGAACCATGAGAACCATTCAAATGCAAAATCTGCATTTGAGCGAATCGGCCCACGGGTTGACAGCCAAACACCCTGAATTAACCCCTAGTCGACCCAGCAAGCTCGGGTCGACCTCAAAAATCGGCCAGTTCGGTTATTCCCCTCTCCCAATTCGCTGTTTTGAACATTTTTGCATATTTATTTATTTAATTTTCAAATATATATATATATATATATCAATATATATATATTTCTCTGCGCAACCCATTTCACTTAATTAAGCTACTTTAATTTGTGAATTTTTATGTTCAAATTACGGGGTGTTACATTCTCCCCTCCATAAAGGATTTCGTCCCCGAAATCTCCAAGTTAGGAAGAACGTATCCTACCATCCATCACCCATCTACTCAAAACATCATCCACGTGCAGTCATTGTCCTTAAAGGATTCTAAATGCTGTATGATCATATGCAAAGGTGTGTGTATATGTACTTATCTAATGCAAAAATCAGGCAGTTATTGATTCAGTAAACCTCCTTAATGCAAAGCACGTTAGTGAAATGAGTCCATATGTATGCAAATTCCTAACATAACTCATAGTCTCTACATGAGTGCACATGACATTCATCCATAACAACATCCACGTGATAGCATAACAAGTTTCATCCATGAATAAGTATAAGCACTCATGCATATGCAACATGAAAGTGTGTGAGCCGATCTTAGTGCCTAATGTGTATCATGCATCCACGAGTATCCACGTGCAAACACTTGCAACCACTTGCAACCATCAAGCATAACATGTTTCAAATACATGTTTCATCCAAAGGGTTTCTACCTAAGGTCCTCATAACATGATTAACGAGATAACAAGATAAACAAGATAAACATGGATAGCAAAAGAGAGATAGGAAAAGAGATCGAGAATGTACCCTCAAAAAGGAATGGATAAAGCCCACGCATCTTCTCCTCGGTTTCCCAAGTTGCGTCTTCCTTGGCTTCACCCCACTGAACTTTCACTAACTTGACCTCTCGATTCCTTATCTTCTTGATCTCTGTTCCCAAAATACGAATCGGAGCTTTTCTCAAGGTTGCTTCTTTCTCTACCTCAATGTCTTCAAGGATGCTTGGCACAACCACTTCAGCGGACTCATGTAGGCACTTTCGGAGATGCGAGACATGAAAGACATTATGCACTCTTGCTAGCTTTTCGGGCAATCTTGGTGCCAGCTTCCCAATTGCTCCAAAACGTACCACATTACGCAAAGGAGAAACATTCACGAAAACCATGTCTCCCACTTCGAATTCCAAATCTGCCCTTCGCTTGTCATCATAGGATTTCTATCTATCTTGGGACGCTTTCATCTTTCTTCTTACTAATTCAACTTTCTCGGATGTGTCTCGTATCATATCGGGCCCAAGTATAAGTCTATCTGTTGTCTCCCACCAACAAGATGGTGACCTACACGGCCTCCCATATAAAGCTTCAAATGGTGCCATCCCTATGCTGGCTTGATAGCTATTATTATAAGCAAATTCTACAAGAGGAAGGTGGTCTTCCCAAGTACCACCGAAGTCGAGAACACAAAGCCTCAAGAGATCTTCTAGCACTTTATTCACCCTTTCGGTTTGGCCATCCGTCTGGGGGTGATAGGCTGTACTCAAATTCAATCGCGTACCCATTGCTTCATACAAACTGTTCCAGAACTGGCTAGTGAAAATCGGGTCACGATCGCTAACTATGCTAGAAGGAACTCCATGCAACCGCTCTATCTCTCGAAGATAACTAGATGCTAGCCATGATGCGGTCCTCTTGCTCTTCACCGGAAAAATGGGTTCTCTTCGTAAGTCTATCAATTATTACCCGCATCCCATAAAGCCCAAATAGTTTGGTGACGAACTTCTTCACCTCAACTATATCTCACAAACAGGCGAGTCATACTCCTTATGGGGTTTGCAACAGAACTAAGGTTGAGGATAGGACCGAGAGGATATACTTAAAAGATAGCATGCGAGTAAGCTCTCCGGAACAATAGGGATCAAGGATATACTCTTAGAAAGAGATTAAATGCGCGTATCTAGTCTTCAATCTTCTAAGCCGCATTTTCTTGTGCTTAATCCCATCGTGCCTAGACCGTCTTTTGACTTCGCAATTTCGTAGCTCTTAATTCTTATTTCCAAAATATGAGTTAGAACTCATTTCACTGTTGCCTCTCATTCCACTTCCACTTATTCTTTGCCTAAAATACTTGGCTTCCACCCAACTGCGTACTCACGGTTTCATGCAAGCTTTCCAAGATTCGTTAGTGAATCTCGGATCTCGCTTACATACTATACGGTATCCCACGCAGAAAACTATCTCTTGAAAACAAGTGCCAATCCACGTTGCCAAAACTAGAGCTGAGGTAAGGGCTCTTTTGAGCTTTTGAAAAGCAAGCTCACACTCCAAGTCCCATACAAAGACTAAGTTCTTCTTCGTCAACTTAGTAAGAGGGGCTGAAATCTTAGCGAAGTCCCTGATGAACTTCCTATAGTAGCCCACCAGACCGAGAAAGCTTCTTACTTCGGTTGCATTCCTAGGAGTCTTCCAGTCTTGAATCACAACCACTTTCGCAGGATCCACCGCTATGCCTTGCTTAGAAACTATATGTCTAAGAAACCGAACTTCCCTTCTCCAAAAATGACATTTGGAGGACTTGGCTTTCAACTGATGCGCTCTAAGCGTATCCATCACTACCTTGAGTTGCCTAGCATGCTCTTCCTCATCCTTTGAGAAGATCAGAATATCATCCACGAAGACAACAACAAACTTGTTAAGGAATTCCCTGAACACCCTACTCATCAAGTCCACGAAGTATGCGGGTGCATTAGTCAAACCGAATGGCATGACAAGCCATTCAAAGAATCCATCTGGAGTCCTAAACGCAGTCTTATCGATACTATTCACGGCCACTCTAAGCTGATGGAATCCGGTGGCTAGATCGAGCTGAGAGAAAACGGAAGCACCTACAAGCTGGTCAAAGAGATCATCAATCCTCGGTAACGGGTGCCTATTCTTCTTTGTCAGCTTGTTCAACTCTCGATATTCAACACATAGGTGAGGCGAGCCATCCGCCTTAGTAGCGAATACCACCGGAGCACCCCATTCAGAAATGCTTCGCCTAATAAAATTCTTCTCAAGCAATTCCTTGATCTGCTTACTGAGCTCTCTTCTTTCACGAGGGGCCATGTGCCTAACAGGCAATGATACTGGCTTGGCATTATCAACTAGATAAATGCGGAAATCTATCTCTCGTTTAGGGGGTAACCCCTTAACTTCTTCAAAGACATCAGGATAGTCTCGGACCACCCTTACAGATTGCAGATCATCGATGGACGAGTCGAGAGATTCAAGATAACATAACATGACGGGACCTCTAGGGTTACAAGAAATTTCTAGGGTATTACCGAGGCGAGTCATGAGCCTCACCACCCTATGCTCACAATCGAGGATGGCTCCATAACTGGACAACCAATCCATGCCCAAGATCAACCCATATCCCGTGAATCCGAGAACATAAGCATTACACATGAATTTTATGGCCAAGATAGAAATCTTCAAATCCACACAAATCATAGATAGATGGGCGGAACCCCCAATTGGATTTGAAACACAAACGGGATCCTCAACTAAGCTAGTACTTAGGTGCAAACTTTCAACAATATCAGAAGAGATAAAACTATGCGATGCGCCAGAATCAAATAAGGTGCGAACAGGAAAATCAGAAACATAAACATGAATTTTTATAAAAACTCTACCTCGATCAAAAGCTGGAAGAGCGAGGAGAGCCTGCAATTGCCCTCCAGAGGGTCCTACTTGCCGAGTTTGTCCTTGCCCTTGTCCATGCTTCTTGGGACAATCCTTGCTAAAATGTCCAGATTTTTCACAATGAAAACACTTGCCTAACTTCCTCTTCTTCTTCCTGCAATCCTTGACTATGTGCCCAACGATCCCATAGAAGTTGCACTTTCTTGTCTTTCTTGGCTTGTTGTTGTTCTTATCTCTTTTCTCGGTATCTTCCTTCTTGCCTTGGGACTCATTTGCCTTGACCTCCTTCTTGCCACTCTTATCTTCCTCTTGAAGTAGGGCCATATTCACCAAACTCTCAAAAGTTGCCCCCAGGGGTATATGAGACATGGCCAAACCGCGCAATGGCTCATTCAATCCTAGAGCGAAGTGTAGGGCCTTCTTCTGAGCTGTGTTTACCAATTCTAGGCCGAACTGAGCAAGTTGATTAAACATATCCACGTATTCCCTAACTGTCATGTCCCCTTGCTTTAGAGATAGGAACCTCTCCATCTGAAGATTCTCTTCTGTCGGTGATAGGAACTTTAGTCCAAACCTTCTCCTAAATTCATCCCAAGTCTCAATTGGTCTAGTAGTGGTGGTGACTACCCACCAATAAGCAGCTTCCCCTTTCAATAGCCATACCGCCAACAGAACTTTCCTACGATCTTCCACATCAAAGATAGCAAAGAGGTCTTCAGTTTCCTTTAACCAGTTTCTTGCCTCCACAGAAGTCTCCGTTCCGACAAAATTCTTGCAACCCATCGCCTTAAAGTCCTTGCAAAGCTCCGGGAGGAACCTCAGCTACGGGAGGAGGAGAGATGTTAGCGACGGGGGAAGGAGGAGGAATGGTTGCGGGGCCGGCTTCATTCGCCCTTACCTCCATAAATCTCCGGAACCAGACGGGTACTTGAAGGCCTTCCGGGATGTTAAAGCGATCGGCCATACTAAAATGAAGAAAAAGATAGATTCAGAACGAAGAAATGAAGGATAGTGCAATGGCTTTTGGGGAATAGCCTTTTAAAATAAACTAGACTTTTCTTTGGAAAATACTTAATTGGTTTTGAAAATAGTTCTTCAAAAGGTAAGTTTTAAAAACCTTTTGCTCGAATCTTGTTAACCTTATGCTCTGATACCAAATGTAACACCCCACCTCCGCCAATGCCACTCTTGCAAGGACATTAGCTTTGGAGGGGCGTTAAACAAGGTAAACATGCATGCAGATATCACAAGACAGAACCTATAAGTAAAACAGAGTAGTAAAGCAGCGGATAAAACTTAGCATTTCAAAACCATAGTCATGTTACAACAAAGTACTTGGTCATTATTTTCCAACAACAAAATCTAGATAAAAGCATAAACTGAAAAACTGAAATACATAAAGTACTATCCCCAAAATGAAGTGATAAACCATAGCTAGCTCAATGTCCAAAACCGTACATGAGCAAATCCAGTAAGCAAGCTGTAAAGATCCAAGCTAAGCTCCAATGTTCCCACCCTGAGAACCTGAGGGGGGGGGGAACGGAAGAAAAGAGGCGAAAGAAAACAGGTCAGTCAAAAAGACTGGTAAGCCCTACTACTATCTGTCTATGAACTAGTAAAGTTAACTGGCATGAGAAGCTGAGATGAACATAAGGATAACAACATACTGGCATGATGATTAACTAACAAGATAGATAAAGGTGTCATCGCATAATTAAAGTTAAGTTTTGCACCACGGGTGTACTAGCATTCTAACATGTCAAGTAAAAACAAGAATTGATCCCTTGGCCCAAGCTTGGCCCAACATCATGAGATGACCTAAATCAAGGTCCAACTACTCGGTCTAGTCGATCGGCTCCCTATAAGCCTAACTCGTCAAGTGTCGGTGTCATGCGGCTTAATCATGTAATGTAGTTGACTGTGCAGGGTCCACCCTAGGGTGTATCAGGCCCTATGGTTTAACCCTCTGACACCATTCCATGATGCACTATCCAAACCTACCGTAGCCCGTGTTCAACTCCGGACTTGATGTGCACGACCATGGTCCGCCTGAACAACCGGGGCATCATTCAGCCGTCTCTTTTGGTCTCTTACAATCAGCCTAGTAATCGTGCCCCACCCTAGCCTAGTCCTAGGGTCTTATGATACTACCAAGAAGGTTACTGCTGAAAAGGACCACGCAACTAGGGTTTCTTAACGGGTTAAATGTGGTTAACCCGATCCACACGTGGATTAAATCGGTTAAGGGTACCCAAGGCTCCCGACATAACCTCGATTAATCCATCAAGCCCAAATTGGTTAAGTATTAAGTGGACCATGACTTAACCCTAATCAGGAGGCATTAATTAACTTAATGCGCTTTAACCTCTCACATTAGACTTTGTTGTGGTTACTAGTTAAGCTGGGCGGGTCCGGGTAGCTTTACACCACAACTAGGTCTAACCTCGGGTTCGAGCACAACATGACCAACTTCTCACATTGGGTCCTATTGTTTGTAGCCACTAGTTAAGCCGGGCGGGTCCGGGTAGATTTATGCTACAAACTCAACCCAACCTCGAGTTGGCCACACTCATATTTTCTAAGTGTCATGTCCATTATGTTTCCAAAACATAATTACACGTTAACATATCACGTTATGTTATAAAAACCATGTTTATGTCATCATGTTACCCAACCCCAACGTAATCCCATCGTTTACATAATCGCAACAACGCATAAAGGATAAAATAGGGAACTTGGCATAATCATGACAAAAAGGTGTTGAAGTCACAAGTTTAACATGGTGGCATATGAGGTGTACATATGTTCATATACTTGCATATTGCATCATTAGGCTTCAAAAGCATGCATAAAACCAAACTTAGCATATGAGTGATACATGGTGATAAATGACATGTAGAAGTTGCTAGAAGTTCGCATTTGGCCTCACATGCAAGTTATCATAAGGGATATGATAACTTGCATGTTGCCAAAATGCAACCTTTAACATAAAGCTTGAAGCTTTATGCTCACAAACTCAAGTTTAACTTGCATAACATGTTAACATGTGTATAATGATCAACCCAAACTTGCATAACTTAGCAACATGTGTCATACATAATGATTACACCAACTTGCATATCATAATGATCAACCAAACTTGCATATAATGATCAACCAAACTTGCATATAATGATCAACCAAACTTGCATATAATGATCAACCAAACTTGCATCATTCATTTAACTTTAGAGTTCAATAAAAAGAAAGTAGAAAAGGGCTTACAATGCTATGAAGACACAAATAAATATTTATTATAAAGATTGAGACGAAGCCCTTATGCAAGCACCAAAAACCCAAATATGCAATCTCCAAATGAAAACCCTTGAGCCAAATCAATAAAAATCCTTGCTTTGAAATAGAAATGTTGCAACTTGACTTGAATGCAAACTAAGAACATTCATACAAGCTTGAAAATACTTGTATGCATTCAAAACCTCTCATAGAAATAAACTTAGAAATTTTAGCATGAGAGTGGAGGCCATGAGAGGAACAATTTTGACATAGTTTAGTTGTAGGAATGAATAATGATGATTTAGGCTAGGCTTAGGGGTCTTTTTATAGAGGATTAGGATAGTATTAGCCATAGGATTAACCCTAGATTCAATCCAAGCCATCAAAGCATGTCTTGGGGAAGAAGTCAAGTGTAGGAACCATCTAAGGCCTTTAGATTAAAGCTGAACCATGAGAACCATTCAAATGCAAAATCTGCATTTGAGCGAATCGGCCCACGGGTTGACAGCCAAACACCCTGGATTAATCCCTAGTCGACCCAGCGAGCTCGGGTCGACCTCAAAAATTGGCCGGTTCGGTTATTCCCCTCTCCCAATTCGCTGTTTTGAACATTTTTTCATATTTATTTATTTAATTTTCAAATATATATATATATATTTCTCTGCGCAACCCATTTCACTTAATTAAGTATACTTTAATTTGTGAATTTTTATGTTCAAATTACGGGGTGTTACAATCCGGGTCCGATGGAGTCATTTGGCTCATTTGCTCCCCATAGGGCGGGGAAACGCAGTGTTTAGGCATAAGAATCCACATCGGTGGACCGGCCCTGACGATCCATGGGGCAGTTGCGGCTGTTCCTAAGACATGGTAGGCTAGATTGTCTCGAATCGGTGGAGGACGATCCCTGGCCTCGGTTCATATATGGAAATCCAATTTCCAAATACGTGACTTTGCGGTTTTGATTGTAGAGCCTAGTATGGCGACATAGTGGGATGGGGCACTTATGCCGCCTATGATTGATACTTATGATTTGAAATTGATTTCTTCACTTATAGCAATAATAAAAGATTTGTTTTAACGTATCAAGCATGCTTTGGCTATTATAAGGTAAAACCCTATCCTCTAGTTTGTGTTGCATTGTGTGATGGGACCTGGGTCTTATAATAGCTTCATTGTTCTTTATTTAGCATTGCGTTGTTGTTTTATGCACAGATATTCTTGGGAGGAAACCCGTTCCGTGTTATACGGCGTGGTCCCTTGATTTACCGAGCTTTAAAATAAAGATTAATAACTGTTTTAGTTCTCACACCAGTCACATGACTGATCTGGAGTTTATTGTTTTAACCTAAACTCTGGGTGCCCTTATTTTGACATGGGCAGCTAGTAGTTTTGATTTTGCAGATTTATATTCACAGGATCCCGATTTACTGCTGGAACGATACTCGGAAAGCTTTGTATCCGCGTATTACTTCTAGTTGTGTATTGTATTAATTTCCGCTGCTATGTAATGTATTGTAATCTCTGATATTTTCTGTGTAATATTTATTCATTTATACTCTGTATATTCGTGTATTCTGATGAATTGTTGTAATATACAATGAAATGTTCTTCCGTCTGCGTTCTAATTTGTCGTGTTCTCAAAACAATCAGGCGTTTCGAACGTTCTTGATCGGTTTAGCGACTGATTCGGATCGAGCGAAATTCCCGGTCGTTACATCATGGTATCAGAGCTTTGGTTTACAAAGCTCAGAGAACAAGGCACATTAGAACCATACGAAAGAATTCATCAGATATTGGATTAGTAATATCCAATTAGAATGACTCGTTAGAGATAGGGTCAATAGTTTCCTAGAACGAGTGTGAAGAGTATATTTTTAAAATGAAAACAATTTTTGTTTTGAAAATTTAATTCAATTATTCGTATTTGAATATTTATTTATATTGATTTGGACTATCCAGTATATAAAGATTTTGCGTATACGTCTGATCCGCGTGTATTCGAAGTTTTAATATATTGGATAGATATAGAATCACATTCTAGACACCCGGGGATGATTCTGATGATGGTGCATCATCATCAGTATTCATATTCGAGTTTCGAAGGTGTGATATCTATATATTTCCATTAGACTGGTGTGAGAACCAAAACTAGATAGGTTTATTATTGTGAATTGGCATCAAAAACATGATTTTCTGTATATGTATCAAAGTTATGAATTTGAAACGTTAGTCAACTAATTGATTGATGGTTGTGTTGTTGGTTTATTTGTTTGATAAATTTGAACCATATAGCCAATTTGAATCAAATAGTGAATTGCATTGAAAATTAGTCACATTGGCTTGCATGTACAAGTACTTACATTGAACAGGTCATAGCAAGGAGGCTAGAGAAGAGGAATAAAATTGTTTGCCCGACAAATAGGTACATGTTTACTGTATTTCTTGAGTTTTGGGTGATTTTGTGAGCCGATTGGCTAGCTGCTTGGCTTTTTCTTTTGGATTGAAGAAGGCCATAGGATGCTATATGAAATATCCCGAAGTCCCCGGTGCAGGGGAGGTTATGGCGAAATTTTTCGAAAATTTAGGGTGTTAGCCAAATTTTTGAAAAATTTGAAAAGTTTTTAGAAACTGAAAAGTTGAAGAACTTAAGCCGTAACAAAAATATTGGAAGTTGAGTTGATTAGTTAAACAACTTTCGGCTTCGTTCCTTTTCGGGGACGAAAAGTTTTAAGTGGGGGAGAATGTAACAACCCAGAAAATCCGAGCCAATTTAAAATTTTTAATTTGGCAATTTTAATGAATTTTGATTATTTAAAATGAATTATTTTAAATAATATCGACAAGAAATTTATTTTGAACAGAATTCGAACGTATATATTTATATAGATCGTCGTTAAAATATAAATATTTATTTATATATATAAAAGGAATTGAAAATGGCGCGGTAGTTCGATAATTCGATTTCAAAATTCAAATGAATGTACAGGGTGCAAATTAAACCGGATTTTAGTGAAACCAAAAATGTTTGAATCTAATTGAGAATATCTTTCCAGTGAACCCGGAAAATCGAAATTTCATAGCGGGGATAAAAAGTTATGCCCAGTTGAAAATTCAGAATAGTCGCTATGGAATTTTGGCACTTAAAAATGGAAATTTTGCAAATGACCTCGGATTTCGACGAAACCAATTTTATTGGGTCCGGGATGTTAAATTATTGCTAGGTTTCAAATTTCATAGTTTTTCGAATCAATATGTGAGCGTGGCAAAGGAAAACATGTTTGACCAGTTTTAGTCGATTTTAATCGACTGGAAAATGGCCATTTTTCAAACGATCTCGGAATTCGATGAAACTAGTTTAGTTAGGACCGTATCATCAATACGAAGCCAGAAAATATTTTTCTGGAATTTTTCGAGTTAGTATGTAACCCCAGTAAATTGAAATGCACGTTCAAATTCAATATATAGAGTTATATGTTGATTTTGATGAAAAATGATCGAAACGATCGAATCAGCTTACGATACATATCTCATTGAGTTCGGAATGTGGGTATTACGCTAGGGACGACAGGCGGTGGGTTCGATTTCGAGTTCGGAAATAAAAGTACCTTTTTGAAATTAATTAAATAAATTAAAAATAAAATAACCCTTTATCTCCTTATACCCCTCAGCCCCCCCCCCCCCGTTCATTTCGAAATCAATTAAAAAAAGAAAAAAAAGGACAGAGCCCTAGCCGCCACCCACCTCGACCAACGCGCCGCCCTCCACCGCCCTCCGACCGCGCCCCCCGCACGTCTGCCGCCGCCGCTCCCCCTTCTTCCTCCTCCTCCTCCTGCCGCGACCCCCTCCCCCCAAATCGAACATAGCCCCCCAAATCGACCGCACGACCCCACCAGCCTCCCACCACCCCCGACAACCACCTGCACTCCTCCTCTTCCTCCCCGACGAACCAAAGAGAGCTTCTCCTTATTTATTTATTTAAAATCAGTTTTTGTCATCTTTATTTATTTAAATACATTGTTTAATTCGCTTCTTAGTTTATATGAAAAGCTTAGATTTTTAAAAATATAAATTATAGATTTTTAGAAACAAAAAGTTTAGATTTTTAGTCAAATAAAGATTAGATATTTAAAGTGTTAAAGGTCGGATTTTTTCTAAGTTAAAGGTCGAAATTTTATGATAAGAAAAATATAATCTTTTCTCTATTTATAGCTATGTAAAAATATAATCTTCAGGCATTATAAAAATATGATTTTTATAAAGTAGAGATAATAAAAATTCGATTTTTATATATTGAATAACATAGTAAAATTTTGATTTTTATATATTGAATAGCATAGTAAAAATTCAATTTTTATATATTGAATAGCAAAGTAAAAATTCGATTTTTATATATTGAATAGCGAAGTAAAAAATTCGATTTTTATATATTGAATAGCATAGTAAAAATTCGATTTTTATATATTGAATAGCAAAGTAAAAATTCGATTTTTAAATATTGAATAGCGAAGTAAAAATTCGATTTTTATATATTGAATAGCATAGTAAAAATTCGATTTTTATATATTGAATAGCGAAGTAAAAATTCGATTTTTATATATTGAATAGCGAAGTAAAAATTCGATTTTTATATAGGTAGTGAATACGAATGACAAAAGTGACGAAAGAAGAAACGGCGGAAATTTTCTACATAAGAAGAGTCGAGGCGTTTGGTTTAGCTAGTCGGTGAGAACTTCTCAATTTTGAATTTATTGCTAGTTAAAATATATACTAGGATGCGGACGGTGTTTAGTAGCACCCGACACCCGTCATTCACAGACCATGGACGGCTTGTATGCTTGTTTGTTTGATTTTGTGTAGTTGATTGTGTGATGTGATGTGAAACGAAATAAAATATTTTATAGTAGAAAATATTATACAGTTAAAAATAGAATTTTTAACGTGTATATGAAATGAAATAAATTAATATAAACAAATCGGAGATTTGTTTATATACACTGATTTGATTGATATTGATTGGGACGATAAATTTTACACATCGCCCAACTGCACAAATAAAATTTGTGTTTGATTGTTTGAAACCCCACACGGGTATTGGGATGAGATTTGAGGTACACTAATCCCGATTGTTTAGTTGTATGTCAATCGATGGATTGACAGACTGTGTAAGCGTTAATTATTTACATTTAATGCTTATGCAGTTGTGTGGTGCACTCTGGATGATGGTTGATTATTTATCGTTGTTATTTTATACATGTGTTGTAGAAAATCCATATAATTAACATTATATGGTAATTGATTAGGCCTCATTCCAGTTTCGAAAAAGGAAGTATTTGAATAGAAATATTTGGAAAGGAATATTTGAAATAGAATATTTGAAAATAGAAATATATGAAGCCGTGTTGATTAGATTGACGTCGTTTTGACGTGAACGATATTTATATCGATTTTATTCATTTTTCAATGAATATTGAAATAGATTTGAAATTCGAATTAAATTGAAATAGATTTGAAATTCGAATTAAATTGAATAGATTTGAAATTCGAATTAAATTGAATAGATTTATAAATTCGAATTAAATTGAATAGTTTTGAAATTGAAATAGATTTGAAATTCGAATTAAATTGAAATTAAATTCGAATTAAATTGAAATCAAATTGAAATCGTTTTGAAAACGAATTTAAAACGATTTATACAATACGTTTTAAAAGGAAATCGACGAAGTATATAATATAATTATTATATATATAATATAATGGCCTGAATAGAACGCGCCGCGCTGCGGCAGTTCGTGAATTTCGACCATTGACTTCGAATTGACGTTGCGGGAGATCCGACCGTCGGATTCTCCTCAAACCGGAACCGTTGGGTTCGTATCGAAAAGAGCTCTCTAACGAATATTAGAAATCTAACGGTTGGATTTGGAATTATGTCCAAATCAAATTGGGAAAAGGTCGTTGTAAGTGCAGTTCGATGGCCATTGATGGAAATCGACTGTACGGGCCTTGATAATATTATTAAAAATAGTAATAATTTGTGTAAAATCATAAGAAATGATTTGTGAAGAATTGGGATGTAAAACTCCATATTTGAAAAGATAAAAATAGATTTTTATCGAGATGAACTAGTTTTGAACTAGAATAAGAATTTATTTATTTTTGAAATAAATAAAGTGAATTTGAAATGGTTTTGAAATATAACCAGAATTTCCAATAATTGAATTGGAATGGATTTGAATCGAAATTGTCTTCGGAATATTTCGATGTTGGATTTCGTGATGATACAGGTATTGTTATGGGAATTTGAAAGATATATATATATCGTTATTTCCAGTACGATATTTGTTGGTCGTAGAATTTGATATTGAATATAAGTCGATATATTTTTTATTCAGAGCCTTGTATTTAATATCAAATGTGATTTGGGTTTGTCATGAATGGTGTCTTCATTAACACTATTCTTAATCCCAGTTGAGAAAAAGATTAAATCTTTTATTGAGATTTAATGAAGTGTACCAATTAAATAATATTTAATTGGAATTGAATTGGTATTGATTTTTGGGTTTATCGTGAACCGTGTTTTAAATGACACTGATTCTTTAACCCAGTTGAAGATTAAAACTAAGTGGAGTTTTAATGAATCTTTAATTAGATTGAAAAGATCGAGAATGGAGTATCGCCAGTTTTACTCCAGGTGATAGTTAAATCTTTAATTAGATTTGAACGTGAAATGGTAATTGAATTTACCGATAACACCGTGGTGTTAGATATGAAGTATGACCAGTTTTACTTCATGGGATGAATAGGTTGGGATTGGGAAATAAAAAAAATTATTACTTCGGTGTGGTTCGCTAATCCCGACTAGTTTGAATTGATATTCAAAGAAGGTTAAAGAATAAATTTAAAGAATTTATCTTTGATAAAACCAATGGGAACCTTTCCCAAAGTATAAGAATATTTGAATAAAAGAATATTCTGAATTGGAATGAAGCGTATGTTGTGTTTGTGTAACACTTGTTTATTATATACGCGAGTTATTCAGAAAGACCGGGTTTATCCCATTCTGAATAACTGATTCGACGTGGTGTCGAAGATGAAGACGGTGGTTGAAGACCGGAGGTCTTCACGTCGTTTGGGTGATTACTGATGATCTTGATTGGGCCGTACACCCAAGAGGAGGGAATCAGTTGGTGATCGTCCAGACGTACTTGGAGATCGATGGATATGCGGGAAACTAGGTGCCTCCGGTTTCGTACAGACCCAAATCGAACTTGTAAATGGACTGCGTGTCTGACATTGGATTTTATTCTGTGTGGTTGATTTTTATTAAATATATATCTGTTTGGCGGCGGAGAATTTATTCTCTTGCTTAACGCCCTTCTCTGAGACGTACGAGCTCAGGGGTTATATATTGATGGATGTCAAACGCATGGAGTGAATTGCCTGTGTGGCATGCCTAAGTGGCAATAGATCGAGGCTTCTATTGAAAAGCAAATTCTGGTGGTTGATGATCAAAGCACCGCCTGTGTGGCATAGCTTTGTGTAACGTGAATTCGCGAGCCTCACAACTAGGTTGTGAACCAGAAACGGGAGAGGACTTCAGGGAGGACATGCGTTTCTTTTTAGCTAGAAGTGGCGTCAGTGGGTTTACACGCCCTGACGAGTTTGACATATGTGGTTTTTGTTGTTGCGAGGCGCCTCGGTTTGATCGGACGATCCGGGTCCGATGGAGTCATTTGGCTCATTTGCGCCCCATAGGGCGGGGAAACGCAGTGTTCAGACATAATAATCCACATCGGTGGACCGGTCCTGACGATCCATGGGGCAATTGCGGCTGTTCCTGAGACATGGTAGGATAGATTGTCTCGAATCGGTGGAGGACGATCCCTGGCCTTGGTTCATAGATGGAAATCCAATTTCCAAATACGTGATTTTGCGGTTTTGATTGTAGAGCCTAGTATGGCGACATAGTGGGATGGGGCATTTATGCTGCCTATGATTGATACTTATGATTTGAAATTGATTTCTTCACTTATAGCAATAATAAAAGATTTGTTTTAACGTATCAAGCATGCTTTGGTTTTTATAAGGTAAAACCTTATCCTCTGGTTTGTGTTGCATTGTGTGATGGGACCTGGGTCTTATAATAACTTCATTGTTCTTTATTTTAGCATTGCACTGTTGTTTTATGCACTGATATTCTTGGGAGAAAACCCGTTCCGTGTTATACGGTGTGGTCCCTTGATTTACCGAGCTTTAAAATACAGATTAATAACTGTTTTAGTTCTCACAACAGTCACATGACTGACCTGGAGTTTATTGTTTTAACCTAAACTCTGGGTGCCCTTATTTTGACACAGGCAGCTAGTAGTTTTGGTTTTGCAGATTTATATTCACAGGATCCTGATTTACAGCTGAAACGATACTCGGAAAGCTTTGTATCCACGTATTACTTCTAGTTGTGTATTGTATTAATTTCCGCTGCTATGTAATGTATTTTAATCTCTGATATTTTCTGTGTAATATTTATTCATTTATACTCTGTATATTCGTGTATTCTGATGAATTGTTGTAATATACAATGAAATGTTCTTCCATCTGCGTTCTAGTTTGTCGTGTTCTCAAAACAATCAGGCGTTTCGAACGTTCTTGATCGGTTTAGCAACTGATTCGGATCGAGCGAAATTCCCGGTCGTTACATTATTGGTCGGATACGGAAATTTATATCGATTATATACATATCGATTTGTTTTCCATATATATTCCATTGTAATTGGAATGTGATTTTGGGTTGTCGTGAATGGTATCTTTAATAATACTATTCTTAGTCCCAACGGAGTTAAGAAATTCAGAAACTAACTGGAGATTAGTTAAGTTGAAGGTTACCTGGGTATTGATCTGATGTTGGTTTCGGCCTTCGAGGTTATTACTTAGGGAATTTGTTCACTTGCTAATTTACGGTTAAAGGTTGATGGAATGGAATGGGATTTTGGGTTCATGGTGAACCATGTTTTAAATGACATTGGCTCTTTAACCCAGTTAAAGACAGGATATGATTTCCCAAGTTAAACAATTGTTAATATTGATTTTTGGGAAGATTAAAACCAAGTGGAGTTTTAATGAATCTTTAATTAGATTGAATTGATATCCAAAGGAAGATTAAAGAATAAATTTAAAGAATTTATCTTTGATAAAATTAATGGGGACCTTTCCCTAAGTATATGAATATTTGGATAAAGAAATATTCTGGATTGGAATGAGCCGTATGTTGTATTTTTATGGCACTTCTTTATTATCTACGCGAGTTATTCAGAAAGACCGGGTTTATCCCATTCTGGATAACTGATTCGACGAAGTGTCGAGGATGAAGATGGTGGTTGAAGACGGGAGGTCTTCACATCGTTTGGATGATTACTGATGTCTTGATTGGGCTGTACACCCAAGACGAGGTAATAAGTGGTGATCATCTAGATATACTTGGAGATTGACGGGTATGCGAGGGCCTCTCCCCTGTATTGGACATAACGGGGAGGAATAAGGTGCCTCCAGTTTCGTTCAGACCCAGAACGAACTTGTAAATGGATGTGTTTCTGACATCGGATTTCATTATGTGTGATTGATAGACATCGGTTGCATAGCGTGAATTGCCTGTGTGGCATGCTGAGATGCAAATGATCAAGGCTTCTGTTGGAAAGCAGAGCCTTTGGTTGATGATCAAAGCACGACTTTAATATAGCATAGCTTTATGTAGCGTTAATTCGCGAGCCTCACACACCGGTGTGAACCAAAAATGGGAGAGGACTTCAGGGAAGACATGTGTTTTCTTCTACCTAGGAGTGGTGTCAGTGTTTTGCACGCCCTAGCATTTTAATTGTGTGGATGATGGATAGCGAGACGCCTCGGTTATACCGGTCGATCCGGGACCGATGGAGTCATTTGGCTCATTGACACCCCATCGGGCGGGGAAACGCAGTGTTCATGCATTTTAATCCACATCGAGTGGACCAGCCCTGACGATCCAAGGCCCCACCTGAGTCTGGGTCCTGAGGGGCGGGCTAGAGCATCTCGAAGAGGTAAGGACCATCCCTTGCCTTGGTTCACAAATGGAAATCCAACTTCCAATACTTGACAATTGCGGTTTTGATTGTAGAGCCTAGTATTGGTGACCTGATATATGGTACTCATGCCGTCTAGGATTGATACATTTATATTTGAAATTGTTTTGACACTATACACTTACAGTAATAATAAAATATGAAACTTCACGTATCAAGCATTATTTGGCTATTTTAAGGAAAAACCCTATCCTCCGGCTTGCGTTGCATTGTGTGATGGAACCTGGGTCTTATAATATCTTCATTGTTCTTTATTTAGCATCACGCTGTTGTTTTATGCACTGGTATTCTTGGGAGGAAACCCATTCCGTGTTATACGGCGTGGTCCCTTGATTTACGTTACTTTAAAATAAAGATTAATAACTGTTTTAGTTCTCACACCAGTCACATGACTGGCCTAGAGTTTATTGTTTTAACCTAAACTCTAGGTGCCCCTATTTTCCACACCGGCAGCTAGTAGTTTTGGTTTTGCAGATTTATATTCACAGGATCCTGATTTACAGCTGAAGCGATATTCGAAAAGCTCTGTATCCATCTATTACTTTTAGTTGTGTTTTGTATTGTTTTTCTGCTGCTATGTATTTAAATGTAATTTAAATCTCTGATATTGACCAAATGTATATGATTTATTCCTACTCTGTTATATTCTTGTATTCTGATGAGATTGTTGTAATAAGCAATGAAATGTTCTTCTATTTGTGTTCTGGTCTGTCTTGTTCTCATCTCAATCCGGGCTTTCCTTCACGGGGAAGTTCGGGTCGTAACATCGACAGTTTTACTGAACAAGGAAGATAGAATGAGCGGCCAAATTTCTTTGATTAACGGTGTGCAAAAAAGAAATTTGATTAATAATTTATTAATTATTTTAGTTAATAATCAATTAAAATGTTGAACGCGCAAACCAACATAACTTCTTCAATCGGAAACGAAATCGAGTAAACTCAAGTGCGTTGGAACCGTGTTGAAGAACACTACGCAATGGAATCACCTTGAACAGAAATGGGGCTAATTAGAATTTAAGGAAAATTTAAACCCGAACCGTACCAAAATCTTCAAATAAAGAATGGTGGAGTGGAACCCAATGTGAGAATTCTCTCACTAAAATATTGCAGAGTTATTTATTTTATATAAATTGCCAGTAATGATTTTTATCGGTTTTAATTATCAAAATGTTATATATTTTTGGAGTTCAACACACGAACTCGCACAAATCATTTGAAATAGAAGCGATATGCATATTAGCGACACTCGCATTTCATACTCTGCAAATGGACATTTGTGGCGCCGTAAATGGCATTGGTTAGTTGAGTATTTAATTATATGGATGATTTAGTGATTGTGATGTTTAAATATATATATATGCGTTGTATAAAATATAAATATGCGTTGTATAAAATATATATATATGCGTTGTATAAAATATATATATATATGTGCATTGTATAATATATATATATATATATATGTGTTGTATAAAATATATTACGTTGTATTATATATATATATATCTGCGTTTTATAAAATGGTCATGGATTGAAATAAATATTGGTTGGCTAATAATATTATTTTTAAAATATATATGAGATATACAAAATGGTCATATGTGGAATATTTATTGGATTGTTAAAAATAAATTTTTTAACATATATATGCACTGTATAAAACTGTCATGTAATGGAATATTCAATTTTGATTTAAAATTGGAATGGAAGTTGGAATCGTTTTTAAAAGGAGTTTATAAACGTTTTATAAAATACGTTTTAACTGGAAATCGATGAAATATTATATATATATATATATATATATATATTTATTGGCTTGAATAGAATGCGTCGTGTATTGACCGTCCGTGAATTTCGACCATTGACTTTGAATTGGCATAACGGGAGATCCGACCATTGGATTCTCCTAAAACAGGAACCATTGGGTTTGTAGCGAAAAGATCTTTCCAACGATTTGGGGACCGTTATTGGGAACCGACTGTACGAGCCATAATAAAACTATTAAAAATATGGAAAAATTGTGTAAAATCATAATAATTTATTTGGGATGATTTTGGATGAAAAAGTCCAGTTTTGAAAAGATAAAAATATATTTTTATCGAGATGAACTAGTTAATAACTAGATTAAAAATCCAAATATTTCTATAAATAGTAAATTGGATTTGTAAATGGTTTTTAAATAACCAGAATTTTCCAATGAATAAATTAGAATGGATTTGAGTGGAAATAATCTTCGGAATATTTCGATATTGGATTCCATGATTATACGGATATTGTTGAGGAATTAGGAAGATATAGATATCGTTATTCCCAATACGATATTTGTTGGTTTCAGAATTTCATATTGAATATAAGCCGATACTATTTCTATTCAGAGCCTTATATTTACTATCAAATTGGATTTGGGTTTTTCGTCTTTAATAACGATGTTCTTAAACCCAAGCGAGAAAGGAATAAATCTTTTGATTAAGGTTAATGAAGTTTACCAATTAATCAATATAATTGGAATAGAAATGAAAGTTGATTTTGGGGTTTATAGCGAACAATGTTTTAAATAACAGTCATTTTTAATCCAATTAACAGTGAAGATATGATTTGGAAATTATAATCATTTAAATAAGATCAATGAAATTTTCTAAAGTAAAGTTTTCCAATTTAATATATTAAATTGGAATTGAATGGAATTCGATTTAATGACCGAGATGAGCTTCTGTGAACGAAGACCGTTAGTATTTATGGAATCTAAATGGCCTTGCCACTATTCCACTTATACTATTAGTTTGATACGAAAATTTGTATCGATTATATATTGTTATAATTTCCATGAAGATTCCATTTTGATGGAAGATGATTTTGGGTTTTCTATGAACTGTGTTTTTAATAACATTGGTTCTTTGACCCAATAAAAGACAGGATTAATTTCCAGAAAGTTGAATAATCATTAAGTAATGTTTTTCGGGACTAAAACTAAGAAGAGTTTTAATAAATCTTTAATCAGATTGGAATGAATGAATGGTAATTAAATTTACCAAAATATGACATGTGGTATAAACCGAATATACTTGGTTGTGAATATTGATAAGGGTTTATTGATTGTTTGGATTGTGCTCGACTAGTTTATGAGCAAGATATGCTTTTACATTTAGCATTGGGTTGGGTAGAAATATTTGTATGCTAACATCTTGTGAAACACTTCACGATTTGACTATGAGATGTTTAGCGATGTTGTTGAGTCCATTTCAAAATTAATGAATGATTTTGAAAAGAGATTTTCTTAAGTGATAAAAAATGTATTCCCGATTTTGGATGGGGAATGTTTTATTAAAATGTCTAATAAAACAGAAAGGATTTCAAGGTTTAAACCCGATGTTGTCGAAATGATTTCGAAATGTATTATGTGTTTGACATTGTGGTTCATCACGTAACCGATTAGTTGCTATATCTATTTGGTGGCAGAGAATTTATTCTCTTGCTTAACACCTTTCTTTGAGACGTACGAGCTAAAAAGTTATGTGATTAATAGTGACTGATCATATGTGTGAATTGCTGATGTGAAGTACTATAGTTTGAAAGTACTTGTGATTATTATGTTGTGAAATGATTTTCCCTACTTCGGGATATAAAAATGATTTAATATATGGCTAAAGATTTTGGTAACCCGGACGACTAAAAGTATGGGTGAGATAGTGGTGTAGTCCCCGAGGGTGTGGGATTGTGCATCGTCAGTGTAGCCTGCTCCATTGTGGGAGGTGCGCGCGTGCACACACACACATACACATACATATTATATATATATATATATATATATATATATATATCGAGTTGGTGAGGTACGTACCCTTTACCTTGTCTAAGGGGAGCCTGATATTTGGTTGCATGCTTGTTTGTATGCATTGTTATGTTTTGGAATCCATATTTCTAAAGATTTTGGTTTGAGATCCCAAAGTGAAATCTATTTTGATATGAAATCTAGATTGTATTTCAAATGATTTGAAATAAGAAATCGGAAAATAAAGTCCAAAGGAATAATTTCTGTAAAGTGAATTGGATTTTGAAAATCTAAATTGGGGATTAAGCTTAAATGGGTAGATTGAGGAATTACATGTTGTATGATGCATTGTAGATCCATATATCTATTATTGGTTATTGTTTAGGCACTAGTATTCATGGGGGTAAACCCGTCCCGTGACATGCGGCGTGGTCCCGTGATTTACCATATTTAAAAGTAAAGTTTTAATAACTTTTTGAAGTTCTCACACTAGTCCCATGACTGACTCGGAGTTTATTGTTTTAGCCTAAACTCTAAGTGCCCATATTTTCGACACAGGCAGCCAGCAGTTTTGGTTTTGCAGATATTTGTTTTCCCAAGATCTGGATTACAGCCGGAGCTATATTCGGAAAGCTTTGTATCCGTGTATTTCTTTTAGTTGTGCTAGTTGATGTATTCCCAATGTGCATTGTATTTATACATTTTTATTTCCGCTGCTATGTATTTCGAGTCTCCGATATTTTTCCGTTGTGTGATATTATTTATTCGTACTCTGATAATCTTGTACTCTGATGTAATTGTTGCAATAGCAATGAAATGTTCTTCTGTTTATGTTCTAATGCGTCGTGCTCTCAGAGCAATCTGTTGTTTTCCATCTCTTCGGAGATCGGGGGATTTCATATCGCCACAGTTGGTATCAAAGCTTTGGTTTACAAAGCCCGAGAACAAGATATATTAGAACCAAACGAAAGAAATCATCAGATATAGGATTAGTAATATCCTATAGGAATGACTCGTTAGAGATAGGGTTAGTAATACCCTAGAATGAGTCCAAAGAGTATTATTTATGTAAAAATGAAAAGAAATTTAGTTTTGAAAAATATATCCTATTATACGTATTTGAGTATTTTATTTTAAATTGATTTTGGACAATCGGGTATAAGGAAATTTTGAATATGCGTCTGATCCACGTGTATATGAAGCTTCAAGTGTACAGGGTAGATATAGAATCACACTCTAGTCGCCCGGAGATTATTCTGATGATCGGTATACCATCATCAGAGTTTATGTTCGAGTATCAAAAGTGGGATATCTATATATTTCCAATTGACTGGTGTGAGAACCAAACCTTAGTTAGAGTTTGTTGTTGTGATTTAACACTGAAAAATATGATCTTTGAATACATAGGAGCTATATATTTGAAAAGTTAATCAACTAATTGATTGCTGGTTGTGACGTGTGATTATTAGTTTGATTAATCAAAATATTGGAACAATAAAACAAATAAATGAATGGATGATAAGTAAAGCCAATTCGAGTCAAATTTTAAAACTAAATTGAAAATTGATTGGAAGTTGCATACATATACATGTATATATATATATATATATATATATTTGTTGAACAGGTAATGGATTTACTGTTGAGTAGAGAATTAAATTGCGTGCCCGACAAATAGGTACATCTTAATGAGTTAGTTGCGCAATTTATTACTATACTAACTCCTATGAACGAAATTGGGTGTGTTGTGATGGTTGTTCTGTGTGAGATTATAAACCACACCATAGGATAACAACAAATAAATTATGAATTACATCGCGTGGCATACTACATGAAGACAGCATATCATATCATATTCCATACAAGTATTTGGCACTTATATGACGAGGTTTGGATTACCATACGAGTGAGACGCTTGTATGGCGATGACTGAATTGCAGGTCGAACAGAAGACTGATTATGGACTTAATTAAGGAATACATGTAATGGTGCTCGAGGCAGGATTTAATGAAAACCCCACACGGGTCTGGAGATGACAAAATTCACGTCTCTCTTGATTTTAGATACGGCACATGGATTATTTTATTTCCAACGCTAGGGCAAGGTCTGAGATTTCAACTTTTACACGTTCTCACTTGTACACAATAGGTCACAAAAATTGTGTATGCTGTTTATTGATTTATTGGGTGCGTAATGCGGCCTAATAAAATTTTCAAACCCTCTCCGTACAAAGGAGGTTATGGCGAAAATTTTTGAAAATTTTGGGTGTTTGCCAAATTTTTGAGAAATCAGAAAATTCTTAAAAATTGAAAAGTTGAAGAACTCAAGCCAGAATGAAAGTCAAGTTGGTTAGTTAAACAACTTTCAGCTCCGCTCCTTTTCAAGGTTGAAAAGATTTTAAGTGAGGGAGATTGTAACAACCCGGAATTTCCAAACCAATTTAAAAAAATTATTTTAGCTATTTTAATCGGTTTTGAATATTTAAAATGATTTATTATAAATAATAATAACTAAAAATTAATTTAAATCGAAGTTAGAACATATAAATTTATTTTAGTTATAAGACAAGCCTGAAATTCCGTAGTAGTTTGAAAATTTGTTTTTTAATTTCAATTGAATATACAGAATTCAAAATAAATCGAATTTCAGTAAAACAAGAAACATTTGAATCTATTTAATAATATCTTTCTAACAATGCAAGAAACTGAGATTTCACTTCATAAATTAAAAGTTACATCCAGATTAAAATTTAAAATAGTCATTATGGAATTTATTTAAATTTTAAATATATATATATAGCCGTTAAAAATAGCCATTTTGCAAACGACCTCCGATTTTGATGGAACCACTTTTGTTGGATCCGGAATGTCAAATTATTGTCAGGTTTCAAATTTTATAATTTTTGGAATTAATATGTGAGCGTGGAGAATTTAAATGTGTTTGGTAATATCAGTATGAATTTAATCGACTAGAAAATGACCATTTTTCAAAAGGCCTCCAAATTCGATGAAATTAGTTTTGCTAGGACCGTATCGAGAAAACATAGCTAGATTTATTTTTCTGTAATTTTTAAAGTTAGTATGTGTCCCCGGTAAATTAAAATGCACGTTTAAATTCAATTATACTGATTTATATTTTAATTTTGATAAAAATTGATCGAAACAAAAAAATTGGCTTACGAGACATATCCCATTATGTCCGGAATGGGTGTATTTGGCTAGAGTCCACAGTCGTTGGAGTTCGTTTGGAGTACGGAGCGTTAAACTCCAATTTAATGAAATAATAGAATTAAATAGTATTAAATTAATGGTATAAATACCCTAAAATGGGTTAACCCTAATTCTCTAAACAAACAGTCGCCGCCAGTCTTCAATGAATTGCCAAAATCATCCCAAACTCTTCCTTTAATTTCTTCCAATATAAGCCGAATTAGATTGTGGTTCTAAAGCAAAAATCGGAGAGCGTTTCAAGCTCATCAAATTCATATGGATAAGATCGTGTATCGTGGAAGGGAGGGGTCAAATTTCTGGTGCAAAGACATCTCGTTCGCATCGGTTGGGGGTGCCGAGCGTGAAGCAACTCTGGCCGGTGGAGGAGCACTTGAAGGTCAACGTCATGGGGTAGTTGGATATGGAGCTAGTGCAATGTATGGAGGGCGGTTTTGAACCCTAATTTGGAATGATGGGTTAAGGGGTTCGGCAGTTTTACTGAACAAGGAAGATATAAGGAGCGGCCAGATTTCTTTGATTAACGGTAGGAAAAAATTTTGATTAATAATTTATTAATTATTTTAGTTAATAATCAATTAAAAAGTTGAATGTGTAAACTAACTAACCTCTTCAAACGGGAATGTAATCGAGTAAACTCAAGTGTGTTGGAACCATGATGAAGAACACTACGCAATGGAATTAACTAGAATAGAAATGGGGCTAGTTAGGATTTGAGGCAAATTTAAACTCGAACCATACCAAAATCTTCAAATAAAGAATGGTGGAGTGGAATCCAATGTGAGAATTTTCTCACTAAAATATTGCACAGTTATTTATTTTATATAAATTTCCAGTAATGATTTTTATCAGTTTTAATTATCAAAATGTTATGTATTTTTGGAGTTCGACACACGAATTCGCACAAATCTTTTGAAATAGAAGCGATGTATGGATATTAGCGACACTAGCATTTCATACTCCGCAGATGGATATTTGTGGCGCCGTAAATGGCATTGGGTAATTGAGTATTTATTTCTATGGATGATTTAGTGATTGTGATGTTTAAGTGTGTGTGTGTATATATATATATATATATATTTGTGTGGGTGTGTGTTGTATAAAATATATGTATGCGTTGTATAAAATATATATGAGTTGTATAAAATATATATTCATTGTATAAAATATATATGTGTTGTACAGTATATATATATATATATGCATTGTATAATATATATATATATATACACGTTGTATAAAATATATATATATATATATATGCGTAGTATAAAATGGTCATGTTTTGCAATAAATATCGGTTGGCTAAAAATATTATTTTTAAAATATATATGAGATATATAAAATGGTCGTGTATGGAATAATTATTGGATTGTTAAAAAAATAATTTTTAACATATATATGCACTGTATAAAATTCTCATGTAATGGAATATTCATTTTTGATATAAAATTGAAATGGAAGTTGGAATCATTTTTAAAGAGAAATTATAAACATTTTATAAAATACGTTTTAAACGGAAATCGAAAAAATATATTATATATATAATGGCTTGAATAGAACGCGCAGCGACCGTTGACTTCGAATTAGCATAACGGGAGAACCGGCCGTCGGATTCTCCTAAATCCAGAACCGTTAGGTTCGTATAGATAAGATCTTTCACATGAATATAAGGGATTTAAATTTGAACGATTGGATTTCAAATTATGTCCAAATCAATTTCAGAAAAGGTCGCTATGGATGCAGTTCGGTGGCCGTTATTGGAAACGGACTGTACGGGCCATAATAGAATTATTGAAAATATGGAAAAATGTGTAAAATTGTAATAAATGATTTGGAAAGATTTTGGATTAAAATTTCCAGTTTTGAAAAGATAAAAATATATTTTTATCGAAATGAACTAGTTAATAACTAGAATAAAAATCCAATAATTTTTTGAAATAATAAATTGGATTTGTAAATGGTTTTTAAATAACCAGAATTTTCCGATGAATAAATTGGAATGGATTTGAGTGGAAATAATCTTCGGAATATTTCGATATAGGATTCCGTGATTATATGGATATTGTTGAGGAATTTGGAAGATATAGATATCGTTATTCCCAATACGATATTTGTTGGTTTCAGAATTTGATATTGAATATAAGCCAATATTATTTCTATTCAGAGCCTTATATTTATTATCAAATTGGATCTGGGTTTGTCGTGAATGGTGCCTTTAATAACAATGTTCTTAAACCCCGGTGAGAAAGGAATAAATCTTTTGATTAAGATTAATGAAGTTTACCAGTTAAATAATATAATTGGAATAGAAATGAAAGTTGATTTTGGGGTTAATAGCGAACAATGTTTTAAATAATAGTCGTTCTTTCACCTAACTAACAGTGAAGATATGATTTGGAAATTATAATCGTTTGAATAAGATTAATGGAAATTTTCAAAGTAAAGTTTTCCAATTTAATATATTAAATTAGAATTGAATGGAATTCGATTTAATAATCGAGATGAGCTTTTGTGAATGAAGACCGTTACTATTTATGGAATTTAAAACGCCTTGCCGCTATTCCACTTATAGTATTAGTTTGATACGGAAATTTATATCAATTATATATTGTTCTGATTTCCGTGAAGATTCCATTTTGATGGAAGTTGATTTTGGGTTTGCTGTGACCTGTGTTTTTAATAACATTGGTTCTTCAACCCAGTAAAACACATGATAAATTTCAAGAATGTTGAATAATCATTAAGTAATGGTTTTTGGGATTAAAACAAAGAAGAGTTGTAATGACCCATTTTTCTTATCGACTTTGTTTAATAATAAACTTTTATTATAATAAGTAAATTAAATTAAAGTGGAATTAAATTATAATAATGAAAAACTTAAAGTAACTTTAATCTAGAACCTATATATATATATATATAAATATCTGTGTGTGTGTGTGTAAAGATGTACAAATGTATAGTAGTAAATATACATATACTTTTGTTATATCTTTGAATTCGATTTAGGAAAATGTATCAATCTTTATTTCAAAAATCAGACATATGTTCAGAAACAATGCAACTGGTATATATGAGGATAATAAGGAAATATTGTTTTTTTTTGTTAGAATTCGATTACTTAGGAAAATTAAGATAATCTTTTAAATTTAAAATCCTATGTATGTTGTTGAATGTAGACATATGAATGGACATATGCTCATAAAAATATAACCTGAGTATATAATCTAGGCCTCATTATTACAATTTCTTCTCAAATTGCCATGTCAAGTTTGCCCTTATAGCTGCCTTTAAAACAAACAAAAAGGGGGGTTAAAACATTTATATGATTAAACATTTGGAAAGGGTAAAAATCTAAGAAAAAGAAGTGGTTGCATCTATGTCTATTTATATCCAAACATAGTAGTACAACATTTAATGTGATTACACATTTGAAGATCAAAGGAAGATTTCGCTGCAATTATGTATGCTAATTTCTAAGCATATGAGTACAATATTTTAGTGAAATATGTTCAAAGACTAATGTCATACTAGAAAAAATTGCAAGTGGATGGGCTATCTAACCTACCTAAAACTCCATAGTACTACAGCTAAAGGAGTGAGAACAACATTTAACCCATTTTATATTGTCAACAAAGCTAAAACATTTCGACAGCATTCATTCAATTGATTTGGCCATTGGAAAAGATATATTACTTCTAGAAACTGAGTAATGACAGGACTGTAAAATAAATGGTATATTTATATTCAAATTGGCATGTGATTTCTGGAAAAAAACAAATTGACAGGGGACTTAAGCTTAAAGCTAACATTTTGCTGTAATATCAAATGTTTTAATCTGTAGGGTAAACAACCTACAATCAATTAATGAGGCAAACATTTTATTCTTAAATCTTGCCTATAAATACAACCTAAGTCCCATATCTTTTCACGCAAAAACAATTGAAAATCAAGTGATCATATAGCAGGAGCAAATTTAGGAACAGAGGAAAGCTAAACCGGTGAGTAAACTCACTTTACACTCTCTGTTTTAAGCTTCTATTTTTAAGTAATGTTTTAAGTGGATTGCATGAATATATGGATGTGTATGTTTCAATTATTACTTCACTCAGGGTTTTCTGTGTGAGACTTAAACTTACTATATACATATTTAACAAGTCTCTGTGAACATAATCACATATGAATCATTGTCCCTTGTCACTTAAAAACATGTAGCTTAAATTCTAATAGGGTACCGTATGGGTTTTCTACCTGGAAGATGGTTTATATACCATAAGATATACATTGAAATGATTTTTTTTTAAGTATACATATAAGCATGTATTCCCAGTAACATAACTGTTACTATAACCAAGTTTAATCATGGAATTTTCGAACATCTTAAAAACATGATTCAGGTACTTGGATGTAATCGCAGAACGAAATGATGATTTTTAATACCCATTACGTGATTTTTAAGATTGTGGTTGGCATGATATTATGAGATGATCAGAATTGGTATTTTAGGAAAATACTAACGATCGAAACAATTGGGATTCATGGCGTAGAGCGTAGGGGGACTTGAGAGGTAGGATATTAGAGGAAAAATACTAAATAATTTTTGTATAAAGTAATTCGCGTTATTATGAGGTAATAGGGTTAATGGGTTAAAAATTCGTCATCTTCGACGTTCATCCAAACTGCAGCACCACGGTGGCAAGGGAAGACTGCGCACCAAGGGGAACCAGTGTGTAACGACTCAGATTTTGCCCGGCCTAATAGATCGCAAAATTGACTAAGACCGTTCAAAAACCCGAATATGCTAACTTTGGGCATACAACACACCAGAACAAATATTATAAACATTATAATAATGTTACATCATAATACAGAATATCAGAGTTCATCGAAATAATAATACAGCGGAAGATTAATTTATAATAGATTTAATACGGTGCAGCAGAAACAATAAACTGATACAGTGGAAGTCTATCAATGCTCTGGACACAGCTTGAAGCTTTGATCCAGAATCCTGCTCAGTATATCTGCAAAATAAGCTACTCGATTGCCCATGTGGAAAAGTGGGCACCCGAGTTTGCAAAGTGAAACAAACTACGGGTCAGCCATGGGGTTGGTATGAGAAATCTTTCCTAACTTATATAATAACAAGGCTAATCACAGGACCACGCCGCTAGCGCGGAATGGGGTTACTCCATTGGATTGCCAGTGCATGGAATAAAGTAAATCATTAAACATGGCAATGCTTTTTAGAAAAATGAAATTACTATAAGACTCAAGTCCCATCACACAATGCAACGCAAACCGGAGGATAGAGTTTTACCTTATAATGGTCAAAAATGCTTGATACGATAAAATGGATTTGATATTAATATTAGTGTATATATGTTTCAAAAACATTTCAATCATAATGTATCAATCATAGACGACATAGCTACCATATACTATGTCGCCCTACTAGTTCTACAATCAAAACCGCATGGTGTCATATTCGGAGTTGGATTTCCATCATGAGTCAAGGCTAGGAACGATCTCCTTACCGATTCGAGGCACTTTAGCAATGTCTCAGGATTCGGACGCTGGCGAACCCTTGGATCCTGCAGGGCCGGTCCACAAATACTTTAGTGGATTGGCAGTTTCTGAACACACGCTTCCCGGTCCTATTGAACCTATAGAATGGTCACAATCAACCAATAAATCCGAGGCCTCGAAATCCATCATCCACATAAGTAAAATGCCAGGGTTTGCAAAACCCTGATACCATTTCTTGCTAGAAAGAAACGTGCGCACACCCTGCGTTCCCTTGTCCCGTTTTTGACTCATACCGAGGTGTGAGGCTCGCGAGGTAACGCTATACACAAAGCTATGCCGAAATAGGCTATGCTTTGATCATCAACCACAAGGTTCTGCATTTTAACAAAAGCCTCGATCATTTGCATCTTGGCATGCCTATTGACAATTCACGCCATACGATTGATAACTACCAATATATAACCTCTGAGCTCGTGCGTCTTAGAGAAGGGTGTTAAGAAAGAGAATAAATTCTCCGCCACCACAAATATATATTAAATAGAAATCGATTTAATTTACATGGAATGAAATCCAATGTCAGACACACATCCATTTACAAGTCCATTCTGGGTCTGAACGAAACCGGAGACACCTTATTCCTCGTCCCGTATGTCCAATACGGAAGAGAGGTGCTCGCATATCCGGACAATCAACAAGTACGCCCAAACATCTACCACTTTAACCCTTTCCTAGGAGCCACCCAGTTCAGGGCATCTGTAGTCGCCCATTCGACGTGAAGATCGCCGGTCTTCAATCACCTTCTTCAATGTCTTCGACTTTTAATCGTCGTAATAATTATTCAGAATGGGTTAAACCCGGTCTTTTTGAATAACTCGCGTATTTTATAATCAAAAATCAAGTGCTACAAATACACATCATACGCCTCATTCCAATTCAGAATATTCTTTTAATAAAATATCCATATTAAAATGGGAAAGATTCTCATAAATTTTATCAAAGATAAATTCTTTTAAATTTAATCTTTAATCTTCTTTTTAAGATTCAATAAAACTCCAATTTGATTTTTATATCAAAAATCATTACTTTATGATTATTCAACTTTTAAGAACTTAATCTTATCAATAAATGGGTTAAAGAACCAATGTCATTTAAAACACAGTTCACGATAAACCCAGAATCATTTTCCATTAAATATGGAATTTTCATAGAAATCAAATCAATATATAATTGATATAAATTTCCGTATCAGACCGCTAATATAAACGGAATAACGGCAAAGCCTTTTAAATTCAAAATATAGTAACGGTCCTCTTTTACTGAAGCCTATCTCGATTATTATCAAATCGAATTTCCACTCAATTCCAGTTTAATATATTAAATTGGAAATTTTGACTTTGGAAAATTTCTTTTCAAATCTTAATGAGAGGTTTATAAATTCCAAATTATATTTTCACTGTTAATTGGATTAAAGAACAAATGTCATTTAAAACACAGTTCACAATAAACCCAATAAACATATCATTTTATTCCAATTACTAAATATAATTGGAAACTCTAATAATCTTAATTAAAAGATTTATTCTTTTCATACTGGGTTTAAGAACAGTGTTATTTAAGACACCATCCACGACAACCGAAAATCTAATTCCATTGTTTAATCCAAATTTAAATATTAGTTAATTGGAAGACTTCGTTAAATCTTAATTTAAAAGAATTATCCTAGCTAATAACTAGTTCATTTCGATAAAAATATATTTTATCTTTTGTGTCCGTCCAAGAATGGACATAGAAATCATCATTTTATTCTTCATTGAATACTATTTTAAAACATTCGTTATTTAAAAATATTCTTTATATAAGAAGATTCTTTATGTAAAAATATTCTTTATATTACAATATTCTTCATTTTAAAAATATTTTTATATAAAAGATATTCTGAATCGGAATCCGAATCAATCAGTTACCATATAATTTCGTTTATATGGATTTCATACATCGCATGTTTATGGCAACAATGATAAATAATCATTTAACAATCCATTCACATCCAGAGTGAAGTTTACAACTGTGTGAGCATTAAAAATGAATAAATAACGCTCATCGCAGCCTGTCAATCCATCGATCGATATACAACTAAATATTGGGACTAGTGTATGTCAAATATCATCCTAATACCCATGTGGGGTTTTCAGCCAACAACAATTCATCTAAATAAATAGTTGGTTAATGAATTTAACCAATTTTAATTTCTGTTAACATGTTGACGATCAGGAACAAACATGCTATTATATTCCTAATGTCGAATAAAAATGTATTTTACTCGCATAATTTTCCTACATATTTCTAATGTCCAATAAATTGTAATTTGTTTACTTGTTATTATTGCTGATAACAAATAAAAAGATGATTTTCATTTTCCTTTACTTGCATGAAATTTCTATATTTAATTTTACAAATAAAGAGAAATTGTTTTATTTGCATGTATATTTTCAAATCATAACATATGAAATGCCTCTTTATTCTTTACACAAATTACAATGTATAATTCGACAATACAAATGTCACTTGTATTTGCATACAAATTCTATTGTATAATTTAGCAATAAAATGTCATTTTAATTCACATACAATTCTAATGTATGTTTGCAAATAAAAATGAATCTTATATTGGCATATAAATCCTACTTTATGTTTTAACAATAAAAATGATTCTCTCATTTTTGTTGATGACTCTATTTCAACAAAATGATAAAAATTGATCCATTCATTTTGTTGACAATTCTATTTCAGCAAAATGATTAAAATGACATTTTCATATTGTTAACAATTATAATTTAACAAAATAAATAAAATAGATATTTCATATTGTTAACAGTTCTAATTTTAAAAAAATGAATAAAAGTGATAACTCATATTGTTAACAACTCTAATTTAACAAAATGGGTAAAGTGATAATTCATATTGCTAAAAATTCTAACTTTTAACTAAATGAACAAATGTGATATTTTTGTTGTAACACAAATTTATTTAGCAAAGATGTTATTTCTGTTTTAACTCTTTTATTTACCAAAAATGTGATTTTTGCTTTATTTCAAATCTAATTAACAAAAATGTAATTTTTGTTTTCAACCATCATATTTAACAAAATGTAATTTTTGTTTCAACTATTATATTTTGACAAAAATGAATATTTTGATTCAACTAATCTAATTTGACAAAAGTAAATGTTTTGTTTCAACTAATCTAATTTGACAAAAGTAAAGGTTCTGTTTTTATTTCAACTAATATAATTAACAAATCATTATTCTAAATAGATGACATATTTTACTTGGCAAATCATTTTTACATTAAAAATAGAATTTTTATATCTCGACATTTTTATTCAAGCAGTGAATATTTTTTAATGAATCAACGTTTTCTTTTAAAAAATTTGATTTTTAATTTTTCAACACTTTTATTCTAACATGAACAACTTTCATATAAATCATTTTTTTCATTAAAAATAAGGTTTTTAATTATTAACATGTTTTTATTATTGAGACGACCCAAAATTCCCCGTGAAAGAAAGCACGGATTGAGTTGAGGGCAAGACGAATCAGAACGCAAACAGAAGAACATTTCATTGTATATTACAACAATTCCATCAAAATACAAGAATATACAGAGTATGAATAAATATTACATAGAAAATATCAGAAATTTAAATTACATTTAAATACATCGCAGCGGAAAATAATACAAAACACAACTAGAAGTAATATACGGATGCAGAGCTTTCCGGATATCATTCCAGCTGTAAACCAGGATTCTGTGAATATAAATCTGCAAAACCAAAACTACTAGCTGCCCGTGTCAAAATAAGGGCACCCAGAGTTTAGGTTAAAACAATAAACTCCAGGTCAGTCATGTGACTGGTGTGAGAACTAAAACAGTTATTAATCTTTATTTTAAAGTTCGGTAAATCAAGGGACCACGCCGTATAACACGGAACGGGTTTCCTCCCAAGAATACCAGTGCATAAAACAACAGCTCAATGCTAATTAAAGAACAATGAAGCTATTATAAGACCCAGGTCCCATCACACAATGCAACGCAAGCCGGAGGATAGGGTTTTTACCTTATAATAGCCAAGAATGCTTGGTACGTGAAATTTCATGTTTTATTATTACTATAAGTGTATAGTGTCAAAACAATTTCAAATCATAAGTATCAATCATAGACGGCATAAGTGCCCCATACCACTATGTCGCCATACTAGGCTCTACAATCAAAACCGCAAATGTCACGTATTGGAAGTTGGGTTTCCATCTTTGAACCGAGGCAAAAGATAGTCCTCTAACGATTTCGAGACTCTTTAGCCTGAGCCGCAGGACAAGTACTCAGTCAAGCCCTTGGATCGTCAAGGTCGGTCCACCGATGTGGATTAAAATGCCTGAACACTGCGTTTCCCCACCCTTTGGGGAGTAACTGAGCCAAATGACTCCATCGGCTCCACACAGTCACCGATATATCCGAGGCACCTCGCAATAGCAACAACCACATAGGTGAAAATAATATAAATGTCAGGGCTGGTAGGTCACTGACACCACCCTAGCTAGAAGGAAACGCATGCCCTCCCTGAGGTCCTCTCCCGTTTCTGGTTCACAACCGGGGTGCGAGCCTCGCGAATCAACATTACACAAAGCTATGCCACAAAGGCCATGCTTTGATCATCAACCACAAGACTTTGCTTTTCAACTGAAGCCTTGATCAATTGCCACTTAGGCATGCCACACAGGCAATTCACTCCATGCGATTGATATCCATCAATATACAACCCTTTAGCTCGTACGTCTCAGAGAAGGGCGTTAAGCAAGAGAATAAATTCTCCGCCTCCAAACAGATATATATTTAATAGAAATCAATCACACAGAATAAAATCCAATGTCAGACACAGTCCATTTAGAAGTTCGTTCTGGGTCTGAACGAAACCGGAGGCACCTTGTACCTCGCATATCCATCGATCTCCAAGTACGTCTGGACGATCACCAACTGATTCCCTCCTCTTGTGTGTACAGCCCAATCAAGATTATCAGTAATCACCCAAACGATGTGAAGACCTCCGGTCTTCGACCACCGCCTTCATCCTCGACACCACGTCGAATCAGTTATTCAGAATGGGATAAACCCGGTCTCTCTGAATAACCCGCGTATATAATAAACAAGTGTTACACAAACACAACATGCGCCTCATGCCAATTCAGAATATTCTTTTATTCAAATATTCTTATACTATGGGAAAGGTTCCCATTAATTTTATCAAAGATAAATTCTTTAAATTTATTCTTTAATCTTCCTTTGAATATCAATTCAAATTGGTCGGGATTAGCGAACCACACCGAAGTAATCATTTATTTTATTTCCCAATCCCAACCTATTCATCCCATGAAGTAAAACTGGTAATAATTCATATCTAACACCACGGTTTTATCGGTAAAATCAATTACCATTTCACGTTCAAATCGAATTAAAGATTTAACTATCGATTGGAGCAAAACTGGTGATACTCCATTCTCGGTTATTTTAATCTAATTAAAGATTCATTAAAACTCCACTTAGTTTTGATCTTCCCAAAAATCCATATCCTGTCTTTAACTTGGTTTAAGAACCAATGTCATTTAAAACACGGTTCACGATAAACCTAAAATCACATTCTATTCAATTCCAATTAAATATCATTTAATTGGTACACTTCATTAAATCTAAATGAAAAGATTTAATCTTTTTCTCCACTGGGTTTAAGAACATTGTTAATGAAGACACCATTCACGACAAACCCAAATCCCATTTGATATTAAATACAAGGCTCTGAATAGAAAATATATCGGCTTATATTCAATATCAAATTCTACGACCAACAAATATCGTATTAGAAATAACGATATAAATATATCTTTCAAATTTCCATAATACTATCTGTATAATCACGGAATCCAACATCGAAATATTCCAAAGACAGTTTCGATTCAAATACATTCCAATTCAATTATTGGAAATTCTGGTTACTTTTAAAACCATTTCAAATCCAATTTATTTATTTTAAAAATAAATGGATTTATAATCCTAGTTCAAAACTAGTTCATTTTGGTAAAAATCTATTTTTATCTTTTCAAATACGGAGATTTTCATCCCAATTCCTCACAAATCATTTCTTATGATTTTACACAAATTATTAATCTTTTTAATAATTTTATCAAGACCCGTACAGTCGGTTTTCAATAACGGCCACCGAACTGCACTTACAGCGACCTTTTCCAAATTTGATTTGGACATAATTCCAAAACCAACCGTTAGATTTCTAGTTTCTAATATTCGTTAGAAAGCACTTTTCAATTCGAACCCAACGGTTCCGGTTTTAGGAGAATCCGACGGTCGGATCTCCCGTAATATCCATTCGAAGTCAATGGTCGAAATTCGCGAACTGCTGCAGCTCGACGCGTTCTATTCAGACCATTCTATATATATAATATATATATTATATATATTTCTTCGATTTCCTTTTAAAACGTATTTTATAAATCATTTTAAATTCGTTTCAAAACAATTTCAACTTCATATTCAATTTTAAATCAAAATTGAATATTCTGTATCATCAATATATATAAATGATAATATTTTCAAAACGTTATATTTTGAAATCACTTCCTTTTCTATAATCATTATAAAAACGAATATAATCGATATAAATATCGTTCACGTCAAAATGGCGTCAATCTAATCAATACGGCTTTTATATATTTCAATAACTTCATTATTATATTCAACAAATGAATATTTTCTTCAACACATGAATATATATTTTTCAACACATGAATATTCTCAACACATGAGTATTGTCAACACATGAGTATTGTCAACACGTGACTATTTATTCTATTCAACACATGAATTTTCTTTATTTTATTCTTTATTTCCCAATTGGAATGAGGCCCAATCAATTACCATATAATGTTAATTATATGGATTCCATACAACACATGTATATAATAGCACTGACAAATAATCAACCATCATCCAATGTGCACTACACAACTGCATAAGCATTAAATATGAATATTTAACGCTTACACAGCCTGTCAATCAAACGATCGACGAATCACTAAACAATTGGGATTAGTGTACGCCAAATATCATCCCAACACCCGTGTGGGGTTTCAAATCAACAAACACAGATTTTTATTTGTGTAGTTGGGCGACGTGTAAAATTTATCGTCCCAATCAATATCAGCCAAATCAGTGTATATAAACAAATCGTTCGATTTGTTTATAATATTTATTTATTCACATACCCGTTAAAAATTATATTTTTAACGATAAAATATTTTTAACTATATAAATATTTTATTTCATTTCACATCACACAATCAATTTTCACCACAACAAACAATCAACATACAAGCCATCCATGGTATGTGGACGACGGGTGTCGGGTGCTGCTAAGCACCGTCTGCATCCTAGTATATATTTTAACTAGAAAAGAAAATTTAAAGTGAGAAGTTCTCACCGACTCGCTAAACTAATACACCGCGACTCTTCATATGTAGGAATCTTCGTCGTGCTCGCCTTTTGTCACTTTCGTCGTCTGTGTTCACTACATATATAAAAATCACATTTTTATATTCTCTATTATATAAAAATCATATTTTTATAACTACGCTATATAGATAAAATTTCTATTTTTATACCGCTACTATATAGAGAAAAAAATCTATTTTTATAACGGTGCTCATATAATAAAGATCAAATCTTTACTATCTATATAATATAAAAATCGTATTTTTATTCTTTCTATACTATAAATAATCATATTTTTTAAATATACGACAAAAATCTTGGCTTTACCAATTCACTTCCATTATAAACATTCTATTTTCATTTCGCCTTCATTCATATAAAAATCAAAGCTTTTATTTCAAAATCATTAATATAAATCAAATCTTTAACTACACAAAAGTTTAATCTTTCCTTTAACAAAAATACGATCCTTTCTTTAACAAAAATACGACCTTTCTAAATCGATGCTATTCACAGTGACATAATAATCAATCCCACTACTTCCTATTACATTAAAATTGAAAATAAATCATATGGTTTATATATAAATAAGGAAGAAATAAAAGTAGAAATAGAAAATAGAATGGACAAAGATCTTACATCGTTTGTTGTTTAACGGAGAGGGGGGGAGGTGCTGCTTCAGCGGTGGGTGGTCGGAGGTGGTGGGCGGATGGTTGGTGATGGCGGCAGGCGATGGCGGCGCTGATGGGGTGTGGTTCGTCGCATACTAGGGCTTAGGGTGGGTGGAAGAGAGAAAGGTGGTGGGAGTAGGAAGGGCGGAGGAGAGAGGAAGAAGAGGCGACGGCGGCAACGCTAAAGGAGGGCGGCGGCGAGATCGATTTTTCCCTTTTTTTCTGATAAATCGATTGAATGAAGGGGGGTAGGGGAGAGAGAAAGTAGGGAGAGGGGTTATATAATAATTTATATTTAATTTAATTTTATCTCTAAAAAGGTAACTTTTTCATTCGATCTCCAAACGAGACCCACCGCCTGTCGTCTATAGCTAATTACTCTCATTCCGAACACAATGGGATGAGTATTGCAAGCTGATTCGATCGTTTCTATCAGTTTCCGTCCAAATCAAATTATAACTCTATACATTGAATTTGAACGTGCATTTCAAATTACCGGGGCCACATACCGACTCTAAAAATTCCCGAAAAATTATTTCTAGCTTCGTATTGACGATACGGTCCTAACAAAACTAATTTCGTCGAATTCTGAGACCGTTTGAAAAATGGCCATTTTCTGGTCGATCAAAATTGACAGAAACTGTTAAAACACGTTTTACTTCGCCACGCTCACATATTGATTCGAAAAATTATGAATTTTGAAACCTAGCAATAACTTGACATCACGTATCCAACAAAAGTGGTTTCATCGAGAACCAATGTCGTTTGCAAAATTTCCATTTTTAAGGGCCAGAATTCCATAGCGACTATTCTGAATTTTCAACTGGGCATATCTTTTGATTCCCGCAATGAAATTTCAATTTTTCGGATTCGTTGAAAAGATATTCTCAATTAGACTCAAATATTTTTGGTTTCACTAAATTCCAGTTTATTTTGAATCCTTCGTATTCACTTGAATTTTGGAATCGAATTTTCGAACTACCGCGCCATTTTCAATTCCTTTTATAATTAAAATAAATATTTATATTCTAACGACGATTTATATAAATATATACGTTCTAATTTTATTCAAAATAAATTTTTCGTCGTTATTATTTAAAATAATCCATTTTAAATATTCAAAATTCACTAAAATTGCCAAAATAAAAAATTTTAATTGGCTCAGATTTCCGGGTTATTACAATCTCCCCCACTTAAAACTTTTCGTCCCCGAAAAGGAACGAAGCCGAAAGTTGTTTAACTAATTAACTCAACTTTCATTATTTTCTTTACGGCTTAAGTTCTCCAACTTTTCAGTTTCTAAGGACTTTTCAAATTTTTCAAAAATTTGGCTAACACCCTAAATTTTCGAAAAATTTCGCCATAACCTCCCCTGCACCGGGGACTTTGGGATATTTCAAATAGCCTCCCATGGCCCTCATCAATCCAAAAAGAAAAAGAAACAACCAAGAGGCTAGCCAATCGGCTCATAAAATCATCCAAACCAAATAAATTCGTAAACATGTACCTATTTGTCGGGCAAACAATTTTATTCTTCTGCTCTCGCCTCCTTGCTATGACTTGTTCAATGTAAGTACATGTATACTATGCAAATGCGACAAATTTTCAATACAATTCACTATTTGGTACAATTTAGCTAAAGGTTCAACATTTAATTAACCAAACAATAATCAAACAACATAATCAGCAATCAATTAGTTGATTATCATTTCAAATTCATAGCTTTGATATATAGTCCAAAAATCAGATTTTTGGTGCCAAATCACAACAATAAGCCCTATATAGTTTTGGTTCTCACACCAGTCAATTGGAATCATATAGAAATCCCACTTTCGAAACACGAAAATAAATACTGATGATGTCCGGACATCATCAGAATTATCCTCGAGTGGCTAGAGTGTGATTCTATATCTATCCAGTATATTAAAACTTCAAATACACGTGGATCAGACGTATACGCAAAATCTTTATATACCGCATTGTCCAAATTCAATATAAAATAAATAATCAAATATGAATAATTGACTTAAATTTTCTAAAAAAAAAATGTTTTCATTTTTTTATTTTAAAAACATCACTCTTCACACTCGTTCTAGGATACTACTGATCCCATCTCTAACGAGTCATTCCTATTGGATATTACTAATCCAATTTCTGATGAATTCTTTCGTATGGTTCCAATGTGTCTTGTTCTCCGAGCTCTGTAAACCAAAGCTCTGATACCAACTGAGACGACCCGAAATTCCCCGTGAAGGAAAGCACGGATTGAGTTGAGGACAAGACGAATCGGAACGCAAACAGAAGAACATTTCATTGTATATTACAACAATTCCATCAGAATACAAGAATATACAGAGTATGAATAAATATTACACAGAAAATATCAGAGATTTAAATTACATTTAAATACATCGCAGCGGAAAATAATAAAAAACACAACTAGAAGTAATACACGGATACAGAGCTTTCCGGATATCATTCCAGCTGTAAACCAAGATCCTGTGAATATAAATCTGCAAAACCAAAACTACTAGCTGCCCGTGTCAAAATAAGGGCATCCGGAATTTAGGTTAAAACAATAAACTCCGGGTCAGTCATGTGACTGGTGTGAGAACTAAAACAGTTATTAATCTTTATTTTAAAGTTCGGTAAATTAAGGGACCACGCCGTATAACACGGAATGAGTTTCCTCAAAAGAATACTAGTGCATAAAACAACAGCGTAATGCTAAATAAAGAATAATGAAGCTATTATAAGACCCAGGTCCCATCACACAATGCAACGCAAGCCGGAGGATAGGGTTTTTACCTTATAATAGCCAAGAATGCTTGGTACGTGAAATTTCATGTTTTATTATTACTATAAGTGTATAGTGTCAAAACAATTTCAAATCATAAGTATCAATCATATACGGCATAAGTGCCCCATACCACTATGTCGCCATACTAGGCTCTACAATCAAAACCGCAAATGTCACGTATTGGAAGTTGGGTTTCCATCTGTGAACCAAGGCAAAAGATAGTCCTCTACCGATTTCGAGACTCTCTAGCCCGAGCCTCAGGACAAGTACTCAGTCAAGCCCTTGGATCGTCAGGGCCGGTCCACCGATGTGGATTAAAATGCCTAAACACTGCGTTTCCCCACCCTTTGGGACGTAAATGAGCCAAATAACTCCATCGGCTCCACACAGTCACCGAAATATCCGAGGCGCCTCGCAACAGCAACAACCACATAGGTGAAAATAATATAAATGTCAGGGCTAGTAGGTCACTGACACCACCCTAGCTAGAAGGAAATGCATGCCCTCCCTGTGGTCCTCTCCCGTTTCTGGTTCACAACCGGGGTGCGAGGATCGCGAATCAACATTACACAAAGCAATGCCACACAGGTCGTGCTTTGATCATCAACCATAAGACTTTACTTTTCAACAGAAGCCTCGATCAATTGCCACTTAGGCATGCCACACAGGCAATTCACTCCATGCGATTGATATCCATCAATATACAACCCCTGAGCTCGTACGTCTCAGAGAAGGGCGTTAAGCAAGATAATAGATTCTCTGCCACCAAACAAATATATATTTAATAGAAATCAATCACACAGAATAAAATCCAATGTCAGACACACAGTCCATTTACAAGTTCGTTCTGGGTCTGAACGAAATCGGAGGCACCTTGTACCTCGCATATCCATCGATCTCCAAGTACGTCTGGATGATCACCAACCGATTCCCTCCTCTTGGGTGTATAGCCCAATCAAGAATGTCAGTAATCACAAAAACGATGTGTAGACCTCCAGTCTTCTACCACCGTCTTCATCCTCGACACCACGTCGAATCAGTTATTCAGAATAGGATAAACCTGATCTTTCTGAATAACTCGCGTTTATAATAAACAAGTGTTACACAAACACAACATACATCTCATTCCAATTTAGAATATTCTTTTATTCAAATATTCTTATACTTTGGGAAAGGTTATCATTAATTTTATTAAATATAAATTCTTTAAATTTATTCTTTAATCTTCCTTTGAATATCAATTCAACATAGTCGGGATTAGCGAACCACACCGAAGTAATCATTTATTTTATTTCCCAATCCCAACCTTTTCATCCCATGAAGTAAAACTAGTAATACTTCATATCTAACACCACGGTGTTATCGGTAAATTCAATTACCATTTCACGTTCAAATCTAATTAAAGATTTAACTATCGCCTGGAGCAAAACTGGTGATACTCCATTCTCGATTATTTCAATCTAATTAAAGATTCATTAAAACTCCACTTAGTTTTAATCTTCCCAAAAATCAATATCCTGTCTTTAACTGGGTTAAAGAACCAATGTCATTTAAAACACGGTTCACGATAAACCTAAAATCACATTCTATTCAATTCCAATTAAATATCATTTAATTGGTACACTTCATTAAATCTAAATGAAAAGATTTAATCTTTTTCTCCACTGGTTTAAAGAACAGTGTTAATGAAGACACCATTCACGACAAACCCAAATCCCATTTGATATTAAATACAAGGCTCTGAATAGAAAATATATCGGCTTATATTCAATATCAAATTCTACGACCGACAAATATCGTATTAGAAATAACGATATAAATATATCTTTCAAATTTCCATAACAATATCTGTATAATCACGGAATCAAACATCGAAATATTCCAAAGACAATTTCGATTCAAATCCATTCCAATTCAATTATTGGAAATTCTGGTTACTTTTAAAACCATTTCAAATCCAATTTATTTATTTTAAAAATAAATGGATTTATAATCCTAGTTCAAAACTGGTTCATTTTGATAAAAATCTATTTTTATCTTTTCAAATATGGAGATTTTCATCCCAATTCCTCACAAATCATTTCTTATGATTTTACACAAATTATTAATCTTTTTAATAATTTTATCAAGACCCGTACAGTCGGTTTTCAATAACGGCCACCGAACTGCACTTACAGCGACCTTTTCCAAATTTGATTTGGACATAATTCCAAAACCAACTGTTAGATTTCTAGTTTCTAATATTCGTTAGAAATCACTTTTCAATTCGAACCCAACGGTTCCGGTTTTAGGAGAATCCGACGGGCGGATCTCCCGTAATATCCATTCGAAGTCAATGGTCGAAATTCGCGAACTGCTGCAGCTCGGCGCGTTCTATTCAGACCATTCTATATATATAATATATATATTATATATATTTCGTCGATTTCCTTTTAAAACGTATTTTATAAATCGTTTTAAATTTGTTTCAAAACAATTTCAACTTCATATTCAATTTTAAATCAAAATTGAATATTCCGTATCATCAATATATATAAATGATAATATTTTCAAAACGTTATATTTTGAAATCACTTCCTTTTCTATAATCATTATAAAAACGAATATAATCGATATAAATATCGTTCACGTCAAAATGGCGTCAAGCTAATCAAGACGGTTTTTATATATTTCAATAACTTCGTTATTCTATTCAACAAATGAATATTTTCTTCAACACATGAATATATATTTTTCAACACATGAATATTCTCAACACATGAGAATTGTCAACACATGACTATTTATTCTATTCAACACATGAATTTTCTTTCTTTTATTCTTTATTTCCAATTGGAGTGAGGCCCAATCAATTACCATATAATGTTAATTATATGGATTCCATACAACACATGTATATAATAGCACTGACAAATAATCAACCATCATCCAAAGTGCACTACACAACTGCATAAGCATTAAATATGAATATTTAACGCTTACACAGTCTGTCAATCAAACGATTGACGAATCACTAAACAATTGGGATTAGTGTACGCCAAATATCATCCCAACACCCGTGTGGGGTTTCAAATAAACAAACATAGATTTTTATTTGTGTAGTTGGGCGACGTGTAAAATTTATCATCCCAATCAATATTAGCCAAATCAGTGTATATAAACAAATCGTTCGATTTGTTTATAATATTTATTTATTCACATACCCGTTAAAAATTATATTTGTAACGATAAAATATTTTTAACTATATAAATATTTTATTTCATTTCACATCACACAATCAATTTTCACCACAACAAACAATCAACATACAAGCCATTCATGATCTGTGGACGACGGGTGTCGGGTGCTGCTAAGCACCGTCTGCATCCTAGTATATATTTTAACTAGAAAAGAAAATTTAAAGTGAGAAGTTCTCACCGATTCATTAAACCATTACACTACGACTCTTCATATGTAGGAATCTTCGTCGTGCTCGCCTTTTGTCACTTTCGTCGTCCGTGTTCACTACATATATAAAAATCACATTTTTATATTCTCTATTATATAAAAATCATATTTTTATAACTACGCTATATGGATAAAATTTCTATTTTTATACCGCTACTATATAGAGAAAAATTCTATTTTTATAACGGTGTTCATATAATAAAGATCAAATCTTTACTATCTATACAATATAAAAATCGTATTTTTATTCTTTCTATACTATAAATAATCACATTTTTTAAATATACGATAAAAATCTTGGCTTTACCAATTCACTTTCATTATAAACGTTCTATTTTTATTTCACCTTCATTCATATAAAAATCAAAGCTTTTATTTCAAAATCATTAATATAAATCAAATCTTTAACTACACAAAAGTATAATCTTTCCTTTAACAAAAATACGATCCTTTCTTTAACAAAAATACGACCTTTCTAAATCGATGCTATTCACAATGACATAATAATCAATCCCACTACTTCCTATTACATTAAAATTGAAAATAAATCATATGGTTTATATATAAATAAGGAAGAAATAAAAGTAGAAATCGAAAATAGAATGGATAAAGATCTTACAGTGTTTGTTGTTTAATGGAGAGGGGGGGAGGTGCTGCTTCAGCGGTGGGTGGTCGGAGGTGGTGGGCGGACAGTCGGTGATGGTGGCAGGCGATGGCGACGCTGGTGGGGTGTGGTTCGTCGCAGTCTATGGCTTAGGGTGGGTGGAAGAGAGAGAGGTGGGGGGAGTAGGAAGGGCGGAGGAGGGAGGAAGAAGAAGAAGCGGCGGCTTCGGCAACGCTAGAGGACGGCGGCGGCGAGATCGATTTTTTCCTTTTTTTCTGATAAATCGATTGAATGAAGAGGGTAGGGGAGAGAGAAAGTAGGGAGAGGGGTTATATAATAATTTATATTTAATTTAATTTTATCTCTAAAAAGGTAACTTTTTCATTCGATCTCCAAACGAGACCCACCGCCTATCGTCTATAGCTAATTACCCCCATTCCAAACACAATGGGATAGGTATCGCAAGCTGATTCGATCGTTTCGATCAATTTCCGTCCAAATCAAAATATAACTCTATACATTGAATTTGAACGCGCATTTCAAATTACCGAGGCCACATACCGACTCTAAAAATTCTCGAAAAATTATTTATAGCTTCGTATTGACAATACGATCCTAATAAAACTAGTTTCGTCAAATTCTGAGACTGATTGAAAAATGGCCATTTTCTGGTCGATCAAAATTGACATAAACTGTTAAAACACGTTTTACTTTGCCACGCTCACATATTGATTTGAAAAATTACGAATTTTGAAACCTAGCAATAACTTGACATCACGGATCGAACAAAAGTGGTTTCGTCGAAAACCGAGGTCGTTTGCAAAATTTCAATTTTTAAGGGTCAGAATTCCATAGCGACTATTCTAAATTTTCAATTGGGCATATCTTTTGATTCCCGCTATGAAATTTCAATTTTTCGGATTCGTTGGAAAGATATTCTCAATTAGACTCAAATATTTCCGGATTTGTTGGAAAGATATTCTGAATTTTCAACCGCGCCATTTTCAATTCCTTTTATAATTGAAATAAAATATTTATATTCTAACGACGATTTATATAAATATATACGTTCTACTTTTATTCAAAATAAATTTTTCGTCGTTATTATTTAAAATAATCCATTTTAAATATTCAAAATTCACTAAAATTGCCAAAATAAAAAATTTAAATTGGCTCAGATTTCCGTGTTATTACAATTATTTTATACATGAACAATTTCCTAATTTCATTCATTACATTAAAAAATGAGATTTTCAATGTAAACATGTTTTTATTTTTAAAACATGAACATTTTTATATTTTCTTTCATTACATTAAAAGTGTAATTTTTAATGTAAACATGTTTTTATATTTAAAACATGAACATTTTTAATCTTTTCTACATATACGATAAAAATGTGAATTTTATCGTTAACATAATTTAACAATTCTATTTCAATACCACAAATAAAAATGATATTTTTGTGTTGTTGACAATTCTAATTAAACACAAATGACAATTATATTTTGTCAATTCTAATTTAACACAAATAACAATTTATATTTTGTCAATTCTAATTTGACAAAATGACCATTTATATTTTATTGGTTCTAATTCAATAAAATGACAATTCTATATTGTTGATTCTAGTTCAATAAAATGACCATTTATCTAAATATATGACATATTTGTGTAACATAACCATAATCTAAACATATGACATTTTAATCCAATCGACATTCCTATATAAAATGACATTTTTAATTTAATGTTACATTTCTATATAAAATGACATTTTTAATCTAATGTGACATTTCTATATAAGAATGATGTTTTCAATCTAACTTAATATTTTATAACAAAAATGATATTTTTGTACGAAAATACTAATTCAACATAAAAAATGAAAATTTTATTTTACACAAAACAATTTATAACAAAAATGTTTATTTTTCTCTAACATGACAATATATAACAAAAATGCAAATTTTATCTAACATGACAATATATAAAAAAATGTTGATTTTATCTAACATAACAATATATAACAAAATTGTTGATTTTATCTAACATGACAATATATAACAAAAATGTTGATTTTATCTAACATGACAATTCCTAATAAATGGTAATCTCTATATAATGACATTTTCAATATAATGACATTTTTTATTTCTAACATTACATGATTCTAAAAATGACATTTTTAATTCTAACATAACATGATTCTAAAAATGACATTTTTAATTCTAACATAACATGATTATAAAAATGACATTTTTAATTCTAACATTACATGATTAAACAAAGTGACATTTTTGTTTCTAACATGACATGATTAAACAAAGTGACATTTTTGTTTCTAACATAAAATGATTAAAGAAAGTGATATTTTGTTTCAATATAATATTTTCTAACTAGGTGACATTTTACGCTAATACAACATGATCTACCAAAAATGATACTTTAAATGTTAATGTAACATGATCTAACAGAAATGGTATTTTAATGTTAACACGTCAAAGATTATATTTCTATCATACAACAATATAATTTCAGCAAAACATCACAACCAAAATCAATATAAATATATATATATATATATTGTAATAACCCGGAAATCCGAGCCAATTTAAAATTTTATTTTGGCAATTTTAACGAATTTTGAATATTTAAAATGAATTATTTTAAATAATAACAACGAGAAATTTCTTTTGAATAGAAGTAGAACGTATATATTTATTTGAATCATCGTTAGAATATAAATATTTTATTTTAATTATAAAATGAATGGAAAATGGCGCGGTACTTCAAAAATTCGATTTCAAAGTTCAAATGAATGTACAGGATTCAAAATAAATCGGATTTTAGCAAAACCAAAAATATTTGAATCTAATTGAGAATATCTTTCCAACGAATCTGAAAAATTGAAATTTCATAGCGGGGATAAAAAGTTATGCCCAGTTGAAAATTCAGAATAGTCGCTATGGAATTCTGGCCCTTAAAAATCGAGATTTTGAAAACGACCTCGGTTTTCGATGAAACCACTTTTGTTGGATCTGTGATGTCAAGTTATTGCTAGGTTTCAAAATTCATAATTTTCTGAATCAATATGTGAGCGTGGCAAAGGAAAACGCGTTTGACCAGTTTCAGTTGATTTTAATCGATTGGAAAATGACCATTTTTCTAACGGTCTCAGAATTTGATGAAATCAGTTTTTTTAGGACCGTATCGTCAATACGAAGCTAGAAATAATTTTTCTGGAATTTTTAGAGTCTGTTTGTGGCCCCAGTAAATTCAAATGTGCATTCGAATTCAATGTACATTGATTTATATTTTGATTTTGACGAATACTGATCGTAATAGCTGAATTAGCTCGAGAAACATATTTCATTGTGTTCGGAATGGGGGTAATAAGCTAGGGGCGACAGTCGTTGGGTCTCGTTTGGAGATCGAATGAAAAAGTTAACTTTTTAAAGAAGGAAAATTAAAATAATTAAATTAATTATTCTATATGAGGCCCTCCCCTTTACTCTTTGTCAGGTCAAACCCTTCTTCCCTGTTGGATTTTCAAATTAGAAAAGAAATTAAAAAAAATGGCCGCTTTCTCTCAGTCGCCCGCCCCATCGTCGACGCCGACCGCGACCTCCATTTCCGTCACCCCCTCTCCTCTGCTCCAGCATCATCGACGAACCCCAGACCTCACGCAGACCTCTCCAAGCAGTGAATCCCCAGGCATGAACCACCGCACCCTCACCACAGCTGGCGCCGCCACTTTCCCTACCCCCTCCGATGATTTCGAGCGCCCCAGACCCCCTGGCCATCCGCGAGCAACTGGAAACCCCCCCCCCCCTCAGAAAACTGTAAGTGTTTTATTTTTATAATATAAAGCTTTGTTTTTCCTTATATGATTTTTAGGTTAATAAAAATAGGGTTTTTCAGTTTATAAAAAAATATGGTTTTAACTATATAAAAATCTGATTTTTATTTAAAAGGTGGGATTTTTATAAATATGAAGAAGAGATTTTTTGTTTAGAAAAATCCGATTTTTAGTTAAGAGAATATACGATTTTGAGTTATGTAAAATATAATTTTTAGAAGATAAAAATTTGGTTTTTATTATATATATAGCAATATGAAATGTATAGATTTTTAACATAGAAAGATTCGATTTGTACATTAGCAAAAAGTTGAGATTTTTATTGTTTGAATAGCGATTAAAAATATGATTTTATTTTATTTTATAGAAAACGTTTTAAAAATATGATTTTTATATAATAGGGAATATAAAAATATGATTTTTATTATGTAGAAGAAATAAAGATATAATTTTTATATGATGTAGAGTATAAAAATATATTTTTTATACATGGAGTGATATCATAAAAATATGATTTTAATGTAGCAAGATCGAATATTTATAAAGTAGAAAGATTGGTTTTTTAATAAGAAAAAGATTTGATTTTTAATCTAGCAAAGAAGTGATTTTTAATTATATAAAAATATAATCTTTATATACGCAGCGAATTAAAAATATGATTTTTATAAGGTAGAGAAGATAAAAATTCGATTTTTACATATATGAAGTAGCGGTATAAATGTTCGATTTTTACATATATGAAGTAGAAATAGAAATTCGACCTTTATATAGGAAGTAGCGTTGTTAAAAATATAATTTTTTTAACATATACATCATGAAATAGATCTCGTTGGGGACACGACGAAGATTTTCTACATATGAAGAGTCGTGATGTTTGGTTTAGCTAGTCGGTGAGAACTCCTCACTTTTATTTATATTTCTAGTTAAAAATATATACTAGATGCAGACGGTGCTTAGCAGCACCCGACACCCGTCGTCCACAGACCATGGACGACTTGTTTGATTTTGTTGCGTTGTGAAAGTTGATTGTGATGTGAGAAATATATATTCATGTGTTGAAATCAAATATATATTCATGCGTTGAAATCAAATAAATATTCATGTGTTGAGTAAAAATATATATTCATGTGTTGAAATAAATATTTATAAACAAATCGAATGATTTGTTTATGTACACCGATTTGACTGATATGGATTGGGACGATAAATTTTACATATCGCCCAACTACACAAATAAAAATCTGTGTTTGTTGATTTGAAACCCCACACGGGTATTGGGATGACATTCGACGTACACTAATCCTGATTGTTTACTTGTATGTCACTCGATGGGTTGACAGACTGTGTAAGCGTTTATTATTTATATTTAATACTTATGCAGTTGTGTGGTGCACTCTGGATGATGGTTGTTGATTTATCGTTGCTGTTATATACATGTGTTGTAGGGAATCCATATAATAAACGTTATATGGTAATTGATTGGGCCTCATTCGAATTTGGAAAATAAGAAATTTAAATTCATGTGTTGAATAGAAATATAAATTCATGTTTGAATAGAATAAATATTCATGTGTTGAATAGAAATAGAAATTCATGTGTTGAATAGAAATAAAAATTCATGTGTTGAATAGAATAAATATTCATGTGTTGAATAGAAATATAAATTCATGTGTTGAATAGAAATAAATAATCATGTGTTGAATAGAATAAATATTCATGTGTTGAATAGAATAAACATTCATGTGTTGAATAAAAGTCGTGTTGATTAGATTGACGCCATTTTGATGTGAACGATATTTATATCGATTTTATTCATTTTTATAATGAATATAGAAAAGGAAGTGATTTCAAAATATAACATTTTGAAATATTATCATTTATAGATTAATGATATGGAATATTCAATTTTGATTAGAAATTGAACATGAAGTTGAAATCGTTTTGAAAACGAATTTAAAACGATTTATAAAATACATTTCGAAAGGAAATCGACGAAGTATATATTATATGTATTATATATATATAATATAATGGCCTGAACAGAATGCGCCGCGCCGCGGCAGTTCGTGAATTTCGATCATTGACTTCGAACGGATATTACGGGAGATCCGACCATCGGATTCTCCTAAAACCAGAACCGTTGGGTTCGTATCGAAAAGTGCTTTCTAACGAATATTAGAAATTTGAAATCTAACGGTTGGATTTGGAATTATATCCAAATCAAATTTGGAAAAGGTCGTTGTAAGTGCAGTTCGATGGCCGTTGATGGAATTCGACTGTACGGGCCTTGATAAAATTATTAAAAATAGTAATAATTTGTGTAAAATCATAAGAAATGATTTGTGAAGAATTAGGATGAAAATTTCCAAATTTGAAAAGATAAAAGTAGATTTTTATCGAAATGAACTAGTTTTGAACTAGAATTATAAATCCATTTATTTTTAAAATAAATAAATTGGATTTGAAATGGTTTTGAAAATAACAACAAGTTTCAATAATTAAATTGGAATGGATTTGAATCGAAATTGTCTTTGGAATATTTCGATGTTGGATTTCGTGACTATACAGATATTGTTATGGAAATTTGAAAGATATATTTATATCTTTATTTCCAATATGATATTTGTTGGTCGTAGAATTTGATATTGAATATAAGCCGATATATTTTCTATTCAGAGCCTTGTATTTAATATCAAATGGGAATTGGGTTTATCGTGAACTGTGTTTTAACGACATTTGTTCTTTAACCCGATTTAAAGTGAAATGTGATTTGGAATTTATAAATCTTTTGTTAAGATTTAAAGGAGGTTTTCCAAAGTAAAGTTTTCCAATTTAATAAAATAAATTGGAATGGAATGGAATGTGATTTCGGGTTTATCGTGAACCGTGTTTTAAATGACACTTGTTCTTTAACCCAGTTAAAGACAGGATATGATTTCCCAAGTTAAACAATCATTAATATTGATTTTTAGGAAGATTAAAACCATGTGGAGTTTTAATGAATCTTTAATTAGATTGAAAGATCGAGAATGGAGTATCACCAGTTTTGCTCCAGGCGATTGTTAAATCTTTAATTAGATTTGAACGTGAAATGGTAATTGAATTTACCGATAACACCATGGTGTTAGATATGAAGTATGACCAGTTTTACTTCATGGGATGAATAGGTTGGGATTGGGAAATAAAATAAATGATTACTTCGGTGTGGTTCGCTAATCCTGACTAGTTTGAATTGATATTCAAAAGGAGATTAAAGAATAAATTTAAAGAATTTATCTTTGATAAAATTAATGGGAACCTTTCCCAAAGTATAAGAATATTTGAATAAAAGAATATTCTGGATTGGAATGAGGCGTATGTTGTGTTTGTGTAACACTTGTTTATTATATACGCGAGTTATTCAGAAAGGCCGGGTTTATCCCATTCTGAACAACAGATTCGACGATGTGTCGAGGATGAAGACGGTGGTCGAAGACCGGAGGTCTTCACATCATTTGGGTGATTACTGATGATCTTGATTGGGCTGTACACCCAAGAGGAGGGAATCAGTTGGTGATCGTCCAGACGTACTTGGAGATCAATGGATATGCGAGGTACAAGGTGCCTCCGGTTTCGTTCAGACCCAGAACGAACATATAAATGGACTGTGTGTCTGACATTGGATATTATTCTGTTTGATTAATTTCTATTAAATATATATCTGTTTGGAGGCGGAGAATTTATTCTCTCGCTTAACGCCCTTCTCTGAGACTTACGAGCTCAGGGGTTATATATTGATGGATATCAATCACATGGAGTGAATTGCCTATGTGGCATGCCTAAGTGGAAAATGATCAAGGCTTATGTTGAAAAGCAAAGTCGTATGGTTGATGATCAAAGCACGGCCTGTGTGGCATAGCTTTGTGTAGCGTTGGTTCGCGAGCCTCACACCCCGGTTGTGAACCAGAAACAGGAGAGGACCTCAGGGAGGACATGCGTTTCCTTCTAGCTAGGGTAGTGTCAGTGACCTACCAGCCCTGACATTTATATTATTTTCACATGTGTGGTTTGTTGCTGTTGTGAGGCGCCTCGGATATATCGGTGACAATGTGGAGCCGATGGAGTCATAGGACTCATTTACGCCCCAAAGGGCGGGGAAACGCAGTGTTTAGGCATTTTAATCCACATCGGTGGAGCGACCCTGTTGCTCCAAGGGTCACTCGAGCTCTGATCCTGAGGCTCGGGCTAGACAGTCTCGAATCGGTTGAGGGCGGTCCCTTGCCTCGGTTCGCAGATGGAAATCCAACTTCCAATACGTGACATTTGCGGTTTTGATTGTAGAGCCATGTATGGCGACATGATATATGGTACCCATGCCGTCTATGATTGATACTTATGATTTGAAGTTGTTTTATACACTATGCACTTATAATAGTATCAAATGATTTGTTTTAGACGTGCCAAGCATGTTTGGCTATTATAAGGGAAAACCCTATCCCTTGGCTTGCGTTGCATTGTGTGATAGGACCTGGGTCTTATAATAGCTTCATTTTTCCAAAAAGCATTGTGCTATTTTGTTATATGCACTGGTATTCTTGGGAGGAAACCCGTTCCGTGTTATACGGCGTGGTCCCTTGATTTACTTTATTTTAAAATAAAGTTTTAAATAACTGTTTTAGTTCTCACACCAGTCCCGTGACTGACCTGGAGTTTATTGTTTTAACCTAAACTCTTGGTGCCCTTATTTTGACACGCGCAGCTAGTAGTTTCGGTTTTGCAGATTTATATTCACAGGATCCTGGTTTACAGCTGGAACGATACTCAAAAAGCTCTGTATCCGTGTATTACTTTCAGTTGTTGTGTTTTGTATTATTTTCCGCTGCTATGTAATGTAAGTTAACTCTCTGATATTTCTCTGATGTGTAATATTTATTTATACTCTGTATATTCTTGTATTCTGATGGAATTGTTGTAATAAGCAATGAAATGTTCTTCTGTTTGCGTCCCGATGTGGCTCGTCCTCAAAGTATCCGGGCTTTCCTTACTGGGGAAGTTACGGGTTCTTACATTTGGTATCAAAGCTTTGGTTTACAGATCTCAGAGAATAAGACACATTAGAACCAAACGAAAGAATTCATCAGAGATTGGATTAGTTATATCCAATGAGAATGACTCGTTAGAGATAGGATCAGTAGTATCCTAGAACGAGTGTGAACAGTGATGTTTTTAAAATAAAATTGAAAACAAGTTTTGTTTTGAAAATTTAAACCTTATTCGGCATATTTGAATATTTATTTGTATTGAATTTGGACAATCCAGTATATAAATATTTTGCGTATACGTCTGATCCGCGTGTATTTGAAGTTTTAATATACTAGGTAGATATAGAATCACACTCTAGTCGCCCAGAGATGATTCTGATGATTACTCGAGTATCATCAGAATTTATATTCGAGTTTCAAAAGTAGGATTTCTATATGATTCCAATTGACTGGTGTGAGAACCAAAGCTAGATAGGGCTTATTGTTGTGATTTAGGATCAAAAAACTGATTTTTGGACTATGTATTAAAGTTATGAATTTGAAAAGCTAATCAACTAATTGATTGATAGTTGTGTTGTTTGATTATTGTTTGATTAATTAAATGTTGAACCTTTAGCCAAATTGAATCAAATAGTGAGTTGTATTGAAGATTAGTCGCATTTGCATGCATATACATGTACTTACATTGAACAGGTCATGGCAAGGAGGTTAGAGAAGACGAATAAAATTGTTTGCCCGACAAATAGGTACATGTTTATTGTATTTCTTGGGTTTTTGATGATTATATGAGCCGATTGGCTGTTTCTTTTTCTTTTCGGATTGATGAGGGCCATGGGAGGCTATTTGGAATATCCCGAAGTCCCCGGTGCAGGGGAGGTTATGGCGATTTTTTTTTGAAAATTTAGGGTGTGAGCCAAATTTTTGAAAAATTTGAAAAGTTCTTAGAAACTGAAAATTTGAAGAACTTAAGCCGTAATGAAAATAATGAAAGTTGAGTTGATTAGTTAAACAACTTTCAGCTTCGTTCCTTTTCGGGGACGAAAAGTTTTAAGTGGGGGAGATTGTAATAACCCGGAAATCCGAGCCAATTTAAAATTTTTATTTTGGCAATTTTAGAGAATTTTGAATATTTAAAATGAATTATTTTAAATAATAACGATGAGAAATTTCTTTTGAATAGAAATAAAACGTATATATTTATTTGAATCGTCGTTAGAATATAAATATTTTATTTTAATTATAAAAGGAATTGAAAATGGCGCGGTTGTTCAAAAATTCGATTTCAAAGTTCAAATGAATGAACAAGATTCAAAATAAATCGGATTTTAGCGAAACTAAAAATATTTGAATCTAATTGAGAATATCTTTCCAACGAATCCGAAAAATCGAAATTTCGTAGCGGTGATAAAAAGTTATGCCCAGTTGAAAATTCAGAATAGTCGCTATGGAATTCTGGCCCTTAAAAATGGAGATTTTGAAAACGACCTCGGTTTTCGACGAAACCACTTTTGTTGGATCCATGATGTCAAGTTATTGCTAGGTTTCAAAATTCATAATTTTCTGAATCAATATGTGAGTGTGGCAAAGGAAAACGCGTTTGACCAGTTTCAGTTGATTTTAATCGACCGGAAAATAGCCATTTTCTAACAGTCTCAGAATTTGACGAAATCAGTTTTTTTTTAGGACCGTATCGTCAATACGAAGCTAGAAAAAAAAATCTGGAATTTTTAGAGTCTGTATGTGGCCCCAGTAAATTGGAATGTGCATTCAAATTCAATATATATTAATTTATATTTTGATTTTGACGAAAACTGATCATAACAGCCGAATTAACTTGCGAAACATATCCCATTGTGTTCAGAATGGTGGTAATTAGCTAGGGGCAATAGTCGTTGGGTCTCATTTAGAGATCGAATGAAAAAGTTAACTTTTTGAAGATGGAAAATTAAATTAATTATTCTATATGAGGCCCTCCCCTTTACTCGTTGTCAAGTCAAACCCCTCTTCCCCGTCGGTTTTTCAAATTAGAAAAGAAATAAAAAAAATTGCCGCTTTATCTCAGTCGCCCGCCCCATCGTCGACGCCGACCGCGACCTCCATTTCCGTTACCCCCCTCTCCTCTGCTCCAGCGCCATCGACGAACCCCAGACCTCGCGCAGACCTCTCCAAGCAGCGAATCCCCAGGCCTGAACTACCGCACCCTCACCACAGCTGGCGCCTCCATTTTCCCCACCCCCTTCGATGATCTCGAGCGCCCCAGACCGCCTGGCCATCCGCGAGCAACTGGAACCCCCCCCCCTTTTCGCAGAAAACTCTAAGTGTTTTATTTATTTTTATAATGTAAAGCTTTGTTTTTTTTATACGATTTTTAGGTTAATAAAAATAGGGTTTTTCAGTTTATAAAAAAATATGGTTATAACTATATAAAAATCTGATTTTTATTTAAAAGGTGGGATTTTTATAAATATGAAGATGAGATTTTTTTTTTTAGAAAAATCCGATTTTTAGTTAAGAGAATATACGATTTTGAGTTATGTAAAATATAATTTTTAGAAGATAAAAAATTTGTTTTTATTATATATATATATATAGCAATATGAAATGTATAGATTTTTAACATAGAAAGATTCGATTTGTACATTAGCAAAAAGTTGAGATTTTTATTGTTTGAATAGCGATTCAAAATGTGATTTTTTTATCTTATAGAAAACGTTTTAAAAATATGATTTTTATATAATAGGGAATATAAAAATATGATGTTTATTATGTAGAAGAAATAAAGATATAATATTTATATGATGTGGAGTATAAAAATATAATTTTTGTACATGGAGTGATATCGTAAAAATATGATTTTGATGTAGCAAGATCGAATTTTTATAAAGTAGAAAGATTGGTTTTTTAATAAGAAAAAGATTTGACTTTTAATCTAGCAAAGAAGTGATTTTTAATTATATAAAAATATAATCTTTATATATGCAGCGAATTAAAAATATGATTTTTATAAGGTAGAGAAGATAAAAATTCGATTTTTACATATATGAAGTAGCGGTATAAAAATTCGATTTTTACATATATGAAGTAGAATTAGAAATTCGACCTTTATATAGGAAGTAGCGTTGTTAAAAATATAATTTTTTTAACATATACCGCGTGAAACAGATTTCGTTGGGGACACGACGAAGATTTTCTTCATATGAAGAGTCGTGCTGTTTGGTTTAGCTAGTCGGTGAGAACTCCTCACTTTTATTTCTATTTCTAGTTAAAAATATATACTAGGATGCAGACGGTGCTTAGCAGCACCCGACACCCATCGTCCACAGACCATGGACGACATGTTTGATTTTATTGCATTGTGAAAATTGATTGTGATGTGAGAAATATATATTCATGTGTTGAAATCAAATATATATTCATGTGTTGAAATCAAATAAATATTCATGTGTTGAGTAAAAATATATATTCATATGTTGAAATAAATATTTATAAACAAATCGAACGATTTGTTTATGCACACCGATTTGACTGATATGGATTGGAACGATAGATTTTACTCATCGCCCAACTGCACAAATAAAAATCTGTGTTTGTTGATTTGAAACCCCACACGGGTATTGGGATGATATTCGACATACACTAATCCCGATTGTTTAGTTGTATGTCAATCGATCGGTTGACAGACTGTGTAATCGTTAATTATTTATATTTAATGCTTATGCAGTTATGTGGTGCACTCTGGATGATGGTTGATGATTTATAGTTGCTGTTATATACACGTGTTGTAGGGAATCCATATAATAAACGTTATATGGTAATTGATTGGGCCTCATTCCAATTTGGAAAATAAGAAATATAAATTCATGTGTTGAATAGAAATATAAATTCATGTGTTGAATAGAATAAATATACATGTGTTGAATAGAAATATAAATTCATGTGTTGAATAGAAATAAAAATTCATGTGTTGAATAGAATAAATATTCATGTGTTGAATAGAAATATAAATTCATGTGTTGAATAGAAATAAATATTCATGTGTTGAATAGAATAAATATTCATGTGTTGAATAGAATAAACATTCATGTGTTGAATAAAAGCCGTGTTGATTAGATTGACGCCATTTTGATGCGAATGATATTTATATCGATTTTATTCATTTTTATAATGAATATAGAAAAGGAAGTGATTTCAAAATATAACGTTTTGAAAATATTATTATTTATAGATTAATGATATGGAATATTCAATTTTGATTAGAAATTGAATATGAAGTTGAAATCGTTTTGAAAACGAATTTAAAACGATTTATAAAATACTTTCCGAAAGGAAATCGACGAAGTATATATTATATGTATTATATATATATATATAATATAATGGCCTGAATAGAACGCGCCGCACCGCGGCAGTTCGTGAATTTCGACCATTGACTTCGAACGGATATTACGGGAGATACAACCGTCAGATTCTCCTAAAACCAGAACCATTGGGTTCGTATCGAAAAGAGCTTTCTAACGAATATTAGTGATTTGAAATCTAATGGTTGGATTTGGAATTATGTCCAAATCAAATTTGGAAAAGGTCACTATAAGTGCAGTTCGATGGCCTTTGATGGAATTCGACTGTACGGGCCTTGATAAAATTATTAAAAATAGCAATAATTTGTGTAAAATCATAAGAAATGATTTGTGAAGAATTGGAATGGATTTGAATCAAAATTGTCTTTGGAATATTTCGATGTTGGATTTCGTTATTATACAGATATTGTTATGGAAATTTGAAAGATATATTTATATCGTTATTTCCAATATGATATTTGTTGGTCGTAGAATTTGATATTGAATATAAGCCGATATATTTTCTATTCAGAGCCTTGTATTTAATATCAAATGGGAATTGGGTTTATCGTGAACTGTGTTTTAACGACATTTGTTCTTTAACCCGATTTAAAGTGAAATGTGATTTGGAATTTATAAATCTTTTGTTAAGAATTAATGGAGGTTTTCCAAAGTAAAGTTTTCCAATTTAATAAAATAAATTGGATTGGAATGGAATGTGATTTCGGGTTTATCGTGAACCGTGTTTTAAATGACACTTGTTCTTTAACCCAGTTAAAGACAGGATTTGATTTCCCAAGTTAAACAATCATTAATATTGATTTTTGGGAAGATTAAAACCAAGTGGAGTTATAATGAATCTTTAATTAGATTGAAAGATCGAGAATGGAGTATCACCAGTTTTGCTCCAGGCGATAGTTAAATCTTTAATTAGATTTGAACGTGAAATGGTAATTGAATTTACCGATAACAGCATGGTGTTTGATATGAAGTATGACCAGTTTTACTTCATGGGATGAATAGGTTGGGATTGGGAAATAAAATAAATTATTACTTCGGTGTGGTTCGCTAATCCCGACTAGTTTGAATTGATATTCAAAAGGAGATTAAAGAATAGATTTAAAGAATTTGTCTTTGATAAAATTAAAAGGAACCTTTCCCAAATTACAAGAATATTTGAATAAAAGAATATTCTGGATTGGAATGAGGCGTATGTTGTGTTTGTGAAACGACCTGAACTTCCCCGTGAAGGAAAGCCCGGATTGAGTCGAGGACAAGCCACAAAAGAACGCAGACGGAAGAACATTTCAATGTTAATTACAACAATTCCATCAGATACAAGAATATACAGAGTATAAATGAATAAAATACATTCGATAAATATCAGAGATTACAATACATTAAATAGCAGCGGAAAATAATACAAAATATAACTGAAGAAGATACACGGATACAAAGCTTTCCGGATATCGTTCCAGCTATAAATCAGGATCCTGTGAATATAAATCTGCAAAACCAAAACTACTAGCTGCCCGTGTCAAAAAAAGGGCACCTAGAGTTTAGGTTAAAACAATAAACTCCAGGTCAGTCATGGGACTGGTGTGAGAACTGAAACAGTTATTAATCATTATTTTAAAGTTAGGTAAATCAAGGGACCATGCCGTATAACACGGAACGGGTTTCCTCCCAGGAATACCAGTGCATATAACAAACAAAGCAATGCTAAATAAGAACAATGAAGCTGTTATAAGACCCAGGTCCCATCACACAATGCAACACAAACCGGAGGATAGGGTTTTACCTTATAACAACGAAAGAATGTTTGATACGCTAAATTTCATTTGATACTATTATAAGTGCATAGTGTATAAAACAACTTCAAATCATAAGTATCAGTCATAGACGGCATGGGTACCATATATCATGTCGCCATACTTGGCTCTACAATCAAAACCGCAAATGTCACGTATTTGGAAATTGGATTTCCATCTATGAACCGAGGCCAGGATCATCCTCTACCGATTCGAGACAATCTAGCCCATGTCTCAGGCAAGCGCGCAGACAAGCCTTGGATCGTCAGGGTCGGTCCACCGATGTGGATTAAAATGCCTGAACACTGCGTCTCCCCGCCCTATGGGGCGTAAATGAGCCAACGAATGACTCCATCGGACCCGGATCGTCCGATCAAACCGAGGCGCCTCGGCAACCAACAACCACATAAGTCAAACTCGTCGGGGCGTGTAAAACCACTGACGCCACTTCTAGCTAGAAGGAAACGCATGCCCTCCGTGATGTCCTCTCCCGTTTCTGGTTCACAACCGGAGTGTGAGGCTCGCAAATCAACGTTACACAAAGCTATGCCACACAGGCTGTGCTTTGATCATCACCACAAGACTTTGCTTTTCAACAGAAGCCTTGATCAATTACCACTTAGGCATGCCACATAGGCAATTCACTCTATGCGTTTGATATCCATCAATATATAACCCCTGAGCTCGTACGTCTCAGAGAAGGGCGTTAAGCAAGAGAATAAATTCTCCGCCGCCAAACAGATATATATTTAATAGAAATCAATCACACAGACTGAAATCCAATGTCAGACACACAGTCCATTTTCATGTTCGTTCTGGGTCTGAACGAAACCGGAGGCACCTAGTACCCCGCATATCCATCGATCTCCAAGTACGTCTGGACGATCACCAACTGTTTCCATCTTCTTGGGTGTACAGCCCAATCAAGATCATCAGTAATTATCCAGACGACGTGAAGACCTCCGGTCTTCAACCACCGTCTTCATCTTCGACACCACGTCGAATTAGTTATTCAGAATGGGATAAACCCGGTCTTTCTGAACAACTCGCGTATATAATAAACACATGTTACACAAACACAACATATGCCTCAATCCAATTCAGAATATTCTTTTATTCAAATACCCTTATACTTTGGGAAAGGTTCCCATAAATTTTATCAAAGATAAATTCTTTAAATTTATTCTTTAACCAATCCAAACTAGTCGAGATTAGCGAACCACGCCAAAGTAATCATTTATTTTATTTCCCAATCACAACCTGTTCATCCCATGAAGTAAAACTGGTAATACTTCATATCTAACACCACAGCGTTATCGGTAAATTCAATTACCATTTCATGTTCAAATCTAATTAAAGATTTAACTATCGCCTGGAGCAAAACTGGTGATACTCCATTCTCGACCATTTCAATCTAATTAAAGATTCATTAAAACCCCACTTAGTTTTAATCTTTACAGAAATCAATATCCTGTCTTTAGCTGGGTTGAAGAACCAATGTCATTTAAAACACGGTTCACGATAAACCCGAAATCACATTCCATTAATTATCGGGTTAAAGAACCAGTGTTATTTAAAACACAGTTCACGATAAACCCAAAAATCAATCCCAATTCAATTCCAATTAAATATTATTTAATTGGCGCACTTCATTAAATCTAAATAAAAAGATTTAATCTTTTTCTCAACTGGGTTTAAGAACAGTGTTAATAAAGACACCATTCACGACAAACCCAAATCACATTTGATATTAAATACAAGGCTCTGAATAGAAAATATATCGGCTTATATTCAATATCAAATTCTACGACCAACAAATGTCGTATTGGAAAAAGCGATATATATATATATATCTTTCAAATTTCCATAACAACATCTGTATAATCACGAAATCCAACATCGAAATATTCCAAAGACAATTTCGATTCAAATCTATTCCAATTCAATTATTGGAAATTCTGGTTACTTTTAAAACCCTTTTCAAATTCAATTTATTTATTTTAAAAATAAATAAATTATTATTCTAGTTCAAAACTAGTTCATTTCGATAAAAAACTATTTTTATCTTTTTAAATATGGAGTTTTTCATCCAATTCTTCACAAATCATTTCTTATGATTTTACACAAATTATTCCTATTTTTAATAATTTTATCAAGGCCCGTACAGTCGATTTCCATCAACGGCCACCGAACTGCACTTACAGCGACCTTTTCCAAATTTGACTTGGACATAATTCCAAATCCAACCGTTAGATTTCAAATTTCCAATATTCGTTAGAAAGCCCTTTTCGATACGAACCCAACGGTTCCGGTTTTAGGAGAATCCGACAGTCTTATCTCCCGCAATGTCCATTCGAAGTCAATGGTCGAAATTCGCGAACTGCCGCGGCGCGTTTTGTTCGGCCAATATATTATATATAATATATACTTCGTCGATTTCCTTTTAAAACGTATTCTATAAATCGTTTAAAATTCGTTTTCAAAACGATTTCAACTTCATTTCAAATTCAAATCAAAATTGATTTTTTCCCTTACAAATTCGTTTTAAATTTATTTCAAATTGATTTCAATTCAAATCGATTTTTAATTCAATTCCAATTCAAATTCATTTCTATTCAATTTCAATTCAAATTCAATTCTATTCAATTTCAATTCGAATTCAATTCTATTCAATTTCAATTCGGATTCATTTCTATTCAATTTCAATTCGAATTCAATTCTATTCGATTTCAATTCTATTTAATATATCAGAATTTGAAATCACTTTCGATGTTCATTATAAAATGAATAAAATCGATATAAATATCGTTCACGTCAAAATGGCGTAAATCTGATCAACACGGCTTCATATATTTCTATTTTCAAATATTCTATTTCAAATATTTCTTTTTCAAATATTTCTATCAAATATTTCCTTTTTAGATGTTTCTATTCAAAACTAGAATAAGGCCCAATCAATTACCATATGATGTTAATTATATGGATTTTCTACAACACATGTATAAAATAACAATGATGAATAATCAACCATCATCCAGAGTGCATTCTACACTGTATAAGCATCAAATATAAATATTTAACGCTTATGACAGTCTGTCAATCAATCGATCGACATACAACTAATTATTGGGGTTAATGTATGTCATAGATCATCCCAATACCCATGTGGGGTTTCAAACAATCAAACACAAATTTTATTTGTGCAGTTGGGCGATGTGTAAAATTTATCGTCCCAATCAATATCAGTCAAATGTGTGTGTATAAACAAACCGTTCGATTTGTTTATATTAATTTATTTTAAATACACGTTAAAAATTCTATTTTCAACAATAAAATATTTTTTTCTATATAAATATTTTATTTCACATCATATCACACAATCAACTACACATCAAAATCAAACAAACAAGCATACAAGCCGTCCATGGTCTGTGGACGACGGGTGTCGGGTGCTACTAAACACCGTCCGCATCCTAGTATATATTTTAACTAGAAAGTTAAATTAAAAGGTGAGAAGTTCTCACTGAGGGTTCCACTCCGCCGTGCTTTGCTTTTGAACAGCCGAGCCGTCTGGATCTGTTTGCAGTTCTAATGAAGTCCTTTCACGCTGTTCTTAATAAAAATTATATTTTTATCACTTCATTTCAATAAAAATTATATTTTTATTTCTACTTCATGTGTATTTACAACGCTTCTTTCAATATAAAAAATATATTTTTATATTTCTACTTTATAAATAAAGATCGAATTTTTATATCATCGCTATAAAAATCACATTTTTATTTCAACTTATATATAAGAAAAATCAGATTTTTATTCTGCCACATATATGAAGATTATATTTTTACTATCTAAATAATATAAAAATCGTATCTTTATTCTTTCTACAATATAAAAATCATATTTTTATTTCGCTACATATATAAAGATGATATTTTTATATTCCCACTATATAAAAATCTGATCTTTAATATTTCTACTATATAAGAATAACATCTTTAATATTTCTATAGTATAAAAATCGAACTTTTACTACTCTACTTAAGTAAAAATCAAATTTTTTTTATAACACTACATAAATAAAAATCATATTTTTATCTCTATTATATACATATATAGAATCTTTACATCACCAAAATCATATTTTCCTATATGTTAAAAACTGCATTTCTATATTGTTAAAACTGCATTTCCTATATGATAAAAACTGCATTTCTATATTGTTAAAACTGCATTTCCTATATGATAAAAGCTGAAAACAATCGATGTTACATATATTTTTAAAACTGAAAATAAAAAACAATGTTATTATTATAATCAAAAGGGAAACCCACTGTCTTCTTCCTTGACGCGGAATGTTCCAGGCTTCAGAACAAAGCCGCACTCATCATCGAGCAATTATGGTTCCACTTGGCCCTCTGTACACTGCATCGGACGACGAGCAAGCACCACCACGAGGTGCGCCTCCGATGGCCGCGTTCACGCCCAGAACCCAAGGGGGATCGATGGCCTGTGCGATGTGGTGACTCGCGGTTTCGATCTGGGGTCTGAGAGGGAGGGGGTCGATGACTAAGGAGGAGGTGGAGCGAAGGGGAGAACGGAGGAGGAGGCGATGGCGTTGAGGGCTGAGATCGCGATGGGTCAACACTTGTTTTTTTTCTTTTTCTTTCTGATAAGAGAGGGGAGAGAGAGAGTAGAGAGGGTGAGGTGTTTTATATATATTTATATTATTTAATTTCAAAAAGTTGACTTTTTCATTCGACCTCTAAACAAGGACCACCGCCTGTCATCCATAGCTAATTACCCCCATTTCGAACACAATGGAATATGTATCGTAAGCTGATTCGATCATTTCGATCAATTTTCGTCAAAATCAACATATATCTCTATATATTAAATTTGAACGCGCATTTATATTTACCTGGACCACATACAGCCTCGAAAATTTCCCGAAAAATATTTTCTAGCTTCGTATTGATGATACGGTCTTAACAAAACTAGTTTCATCGAATTCTGAGACCGTTTGAAAAATGGTCATTTTCCAGTCGATTAAAATCAACTGAAACTGGTCAAACGCGTTTTCCTTTGCCACACTCACATATTGAATCAAAAAATTACGAAAATTGGAATCTAGCAATAACTAGACATCACGGATCCAATAAAAGTGGTTTCGTCGAAATCCGGGGCCGTTTGCAAAATTTCCATTTTTAAGGGCCTGAATTCCATAACGACTATTCAGAATTTTCAACTGGGCATATCTTTTGATTCCCGCTATGATTTCAATTTTTCGGATTCGTTGGAAAGATATTCTCAAATAGATTCTAATATTTTTGGTTTCACTAAAATCCGGTTTATTTTGCACCTGGTACATTCATTTGAATTTTGAAATCGAATTATCGAACTACCGCGCCATTTTCAATTCCTTTTATAATTATAAATAAATATTTATATTCTAATGACGATCTATATAAATATATACGTTCGAATTATATTCAAGATGAATTTTTCGTTGATATTATTTGAAATAATTCATTTTAAATATTCAAAATTCGCTAAAATTGCCAAAATAAATATTTTAAATTGGCCCAGATTTCCGGGTTATTACAATCTCCCCCACTTAAAACTTTTCGTCCCCGAAAAGGAACGAAGCCGGAAGTTGTTTCACAAATCAACTCAACTTCCAGTATTTTCACTACGGCTTAAGTTCTTCAACTTTTCAGTTTCTAAGAACTTTTCAAATTTTTCAAAAATTTGGCTAACACCCTAAATTTTCGAAAAATTTCGCCATAACCTCCCCTGCACCGGGGACTTTGGGATATTTCATATAGCCTCCCATGGCCTTCTTCAATCCAAAAGAAAAAGAAAAAGCCAATCGGCTCACAAAATCATCATCACCCAAACAAAACAGTAAATTATGGTAAACATGTACCTATTTGTCGGGCAAACAATTTTATTCTTCTGCTCTAGCCTCCTTGCTATGACCTGTTTAATATAAGTACATGTATATGCAAACAAATGCGATAAATTTTCAATACAATTCACTATTTGATTCAATTTGGCTAAAGGTTCAACATTTTAATCAATCAAACATAATCAAACAACACAATCATCAATCAATTAGTTGATTAACGTTTCAAAATCATAATTTTGATATATAGTCAAAAATCAGATTTTTGATGCCAAATCACAACAATAAGCCCTATCTAATTTTGGTTCTCACACCAGCCTAATGGAAATATATAGATATCACACCTTCGTCACTCGAATATAAATTCTGATGATGATATATCAATCATCAGAATCACTCCCGGGCGACTAGGGTGTGATTCTATATCTACCCAATATATTAAAACTTCGAATACACGTGGATCAGACGTATAAGCAAAATCTATATAAACTGGATTGTCCAAATTCGAATATAATAAATAATCAAATACGTATAATTGAATTTAAATTTTCAAAACAAAATTTGTTTTCACTTTAAAAATATACTCTTCACACTCGTTCTAGGATACTACTGATCCCATCTCTAACGAGTCATTCCCGTTGGATATTACTAATCCAATTTCTGATGAATTCTTTCATTCGGTTCTAACATGTCTTGTTCTCTGAGCTTTGTAAACCAAAGCTCTGATACCAACAGAAATGACCCGAACTTCCCCATGAAGGAAAGCCCGGATTGAGTCGAGGACAAGCCACAAAAGAACGCAAACGGAAGAACATTTCATTGTTAATTACAACAATTCCATCAGATACCAGAATATACAGAGTATAAATGAATAAAATACATTTGATAAATATCAGAGATTACAATACATTACATAGCAGCAGAAAATAATACAAAATACAACTGAAGAAGATACACGGATACAAAGCTTTCCGGATATCGTTTCAGCTGTAAATCATGATCCTGTGAATATAAATCTGCAAAACCAAAACTACTAGCTGCCCGTGTCAAAATAAGGGCACCCAGAGTTTAGGTTAAAACAATAAACTCCAGGTCAGTCATGGGACTGGTGTGAGAACTAAAACAGTTATTAATCTTTATTTTAAAGTTAAGTAAATCATGGGACCACGCCGTATAACACGGAACGGGCTTCCTCCCAAGAATACCAGTGCATATAACAAACAGCGCAATGCTAAATAAAGAACAATGAAGCTGTTATAAGACCCAGGTCCCATCACACAATGCAACACAAACCGGAGGATAGGGTTTTACCTTATAACAACCAAAGAATGCTTGATACGCTAAATTTCATTTGATACTATTATAAGTGCATAGTGTATAAAACAACTTCAAATCATAAGTATCAATCATAGACGGCATGGGTACCATATATCATGTCGCCATACTAGGCTCTACAATCAAAACCGCAAATGTCACGTATTTGGAAATTGTATTTCCATCTATGAACCGAGGCCAGGGATCGTCCTCTACCGATTCGAGACAATCTAGCCCATGTCTCAGGCAAGCGCGCAGACAAGCCTTGGATCGTCAGGGTCGGTCCACTGATGTGGATTAAAATGCCTGAACACTGCGTCTCCACGCCCTATGGGGCGTAAATGAGCCAACGAATGACTCCATCGGACCTGGATCGTCGGATCAAACCGAGGCACCTCGCAAACCAACAACCACATAAGTCAAACTCGTCAGGGCGTGTAAAACTACTGACGCCACTTCTAGCTAGAAGGAAACGCATGCCCTCCCTGATGTCCTCTCCCGTTTCTGGTTCACAACCGGAGTGTGAGGCTCGCGAATCAACGTTACACAAAGCTATGCCACACAGGCTGTGCTTTGATCATCACCACAAGACTTTGCTTTTCAACAGAAGCCTTGATCAATTGCCACTTAGGCATGCCACATAGGCAATTCACTCCATGCGTTTGATATCCATCAATATATAACCCCTAAGCTCGTACGTCTCAGAGAAGGGCGTTAACCAAGAGAATAAATTCTCCGCCGCCAAACAGATATATATTTAATAGAAATCAATCACACAGACTGAAATCCAATGTCAGACACACAGTCCATTTTCACGTTCGTTCTGGGTCTGAACGAAACCGGAGGCACCTAGTACCCCGCATATCCATCGATCTCCAAGTACGTCTGGACGATCACCAACTGTTTCCATCTTCTTGGGTGTACAACCCAATCAAGATCATCAGTAATTATCCAGACGACGTGAAGACCTCCGGTCTTCAACCACCGTCTTCATCTTCGACACCACGTCGAATTAGTTATTCAGAATGGGATAAACCCAGTCTTTCTGAACAACTCGCGTATATAATAAACACGTGTTACACAAACACAACATACGCCTCAATCCAATTCAGAATATTCTTTTATTCAACAAACCTTATACTTTGGGAAAGGTTCCCATAAATTTTATCAAAGATAAATTCTTTAAATTTATTCTTTAACCAATCCAAACTAGTCGGGATTAGCGAACCACACCGAAGTAATCATTTATTTTATTTCCCAATCACAACCTATTCATCCCATGAAGTAAAACTGGTAATACTTCATATCTAACACCACAGTGTTATCGGTAAATTCAATTACCATTTCACGTTCAAATCTAATTAAAGATTTAACTATCGCCTGGAGCAAAACTGGTGATACTCCATTCTCGACCATTTCAATCTAATTAATGATTCATTAAAATCCCACTTAGTTTTAATCTTTACAGAAATCAATATCCTGTCTTTAACTGGGTTGAAGAACCAATGTCATTTAAAACACGGTTGACGATAAACCCAAAATCACATTCCATTAATTATCGGGTTAAAGAACCAGTGTTATTTAAAACACCGTTCATGATAAACCCAAAAATCAATCCCAATTCAATTCCAATTAAATATCATTTAATTGGCATACTTCATTAAATCTAAATAAAAAGATTTAATCTTTTTCTCAACTGGGTTTAAGAACAGTGTTAATGAAGACACCTTTCACGACAAACCCAAATCACATTTGATATTAAATACAAGGCTCTGAATAGAAAATATATCGGCTTATATTCAATATCAAATTCTACGACCAACAAATATCGTATTGGAAATAACGATATATATATATATATATCTTTCAAAATTCCATAACAACATCTGTATAATCACGAAATTCAACATCGAAATATTCCAAAGACAATTTCAATTCAAATCTATTCCAATTCAATTATTGGAAATTCTGGTTACTTTTAAAACCCTTTTCAAATTCAATTTATTTATTTTAAAAATAAATTATTATTCTAGTTCAAAACTAGTTCATTTCGATAAAAATATATTTTTATCTTTTCAAATATGGAGTTTTTCATCCCAATTCTTCACAAATCATTTCTTATGATTTTACACAAATTATTCCTATTTTTAATAATTTTATCAAGGCCCGTACAGTCGATTTCCATCAACGGCCATCGAACTGTGCTTACAGCGACCTTTTCCAAATTTGATTTGGACATAATTCCAAATCCAACCGTTAGATTTCAAATTTCCAATATTCGTTAGAAAGCCCTTTTCGATACGAACCCAACGGTTCCGGTTTTAGGAGAATCCGACGGTCGGATCTCCCGCAATGTCCATTCGAAGTCAATGGTCGAAATTCGCGAACTACCGCGGCGCGGCGCGTTCTGTTCGGCCATTATATTATATATATATATATATATATATATATATATATATATATATAATATATATATATACTTCGTCGATTTCCTTTTAAAACGTATTCTATAAATCGTTTAAAATTCGTTTCAAAACGATTTCAACTTCATTTCAAATTCAAATCAAAATTGAATTTTTCCCTTACAAATTCGTTTTAAATTCATTTCAAATTGATTTCAATTCAAATCGATTTTTAATTCAATTCCAATTCAAATTCATTTCTATTCAATTTCAATTCAAATTCAATTCTATTCAATTTCAATTCGAATTCAATTCTATTCAATTCAAATTCATTTCTATTCAATTTCAATTCGAATTCAATTCTATTTAATATATCGGAGTTTGAAATCACTTTCGATGTTCATTATAAAATGAATAAAATCGATATAAATATCGTTCACGTCAAAATGGCGTAAATCTGATCAACACGGCTTCATATGTTTCAATTTTCAAATATTCTGTTTCAAATATTTCTATTCAAATACTTCCTTTTTAGATGTTTCTATTCAAAACTGCAATAAGGCCCAATCAATTACCATATAATGTTAATTATATGGATTTTCTACAACACATGTATAAAATAACAACGATAAATAATCAACCATCATCCAGAGTGCATTCTACACTGTATAAGCATCAAATATAAATATTTAACGCTTATGACAGTCTATCAATCAATCGATCGACATACAACTAATTATTGGGGTTAGTGTATGTCATAGATCATCCCAATACCCATATGGGGTTTCAAACAATCAAACACAGGTTTTATTTGTGTATTTGGGCGATGTGTAAAATTTATCGTCCCAATCAATATCAGTCAAATGTGTGTATATAAACAAACCGTTCGATTTGTTTATATTAATTTATTTTAAATACACGTTAAAAATTCTATTTTCAACAATAAATATTTTTTTCTATATAAATATTTTATTTCACTTCACATCATATCACACAATCAACTTGTGAGAACCCGTAACTTCCCCGTGAAGGAAAGCACGAATACTTTTGAGGACAAGACAAAATGGAACGCATACAGAAGAACATTTCATTGTTATTACAACAATTCCATCAGATACAAGAATATACAGAGTATAAATGAATAAATTACATTCGACAAATATCAGAGATTACAATAAATTACATAGCAGCGGAAAAATATACAAATCACAACTAGAAGTGATACACGGATACAGAGCTTTCCGAGCATCGTTCCAGCTGTTAATCAGGACCCTGTGAATATAAATCTGCAAAACCAAAACTACTAGCTGCCCATGCGGAAAATAGGGGCACCCAGAGTTTAGGTTAAAACAATAAACTCCAGGTCAGTCATGTGACTGGTGTGAGAACTAAAACAGTATAATTCTTTATTTTAAAGTTCGGTAAATCAAGGGACCACGCCGTATAACACGGAACGGGTTTCCTCCCAAGAATACCAGTGCATAAAACAAACAGCGCAATGCTAAATAAAGAAAAATGAAGCTGTTATAAGACCCAGGTCCCATCACACAATGCAACGCAAGCCGGAGGATAGGGTTTTTACCTTATAACAGCCAAAGCATGCTTGATACGTTTAAAACACATTATTTTGATATTATAATAAGTGTATGGTGTCAAAACATTTCAATCATAAATATAAATCATAGATGGCATGAGTGCCCCATCCCACTATGTCGCCATACTAGGCTCTACAAATAAAGCCGAAATACACGTATTGGAAATTGGATTCCGTCATGAGTCGAGGCAAGGGGCAAGCTCCTCTCCGCGTTCGAGACACTCTAGCAAATGCCTCGGGACCGCACACAGCAATCCCCTGGATCCTCCAAGGCCGGTCCTCTCTTACTTTTGAGGATTGGCAATTCCTGAACACACGTTTCCCGGTCCTTACAGACCTATATCCGAGGCGCCTCGTATCCAACAACCACACAGGTGAAAAGTATATAAATGTCAGGGCTGGTAGGTCACTGACACCACCCTAGCTAGAAAGAAACGTCGTGCACTCCTTGGGTCCGTATCCCGTTTTTGACTCATACCGAGGTGTGAGGCTCGCGAATTCACGCTATACACAAAGCTACGCCACACAGGCCGTGCTTTGATCATCAACCACAAGACTTTGCTTTTCAACAGAAGCCTTGATCAATTGCCACTTACGCGTGCCACATTGGCAATTCACTCAATGCGACTGATGTCCATCGATATACAACCTCTGAGCTCGTACGTCTCAGAGAAGGGCGTTAAGCAAGAGAATAAATTCTCCGCCGCCAAACAGATGTATATTTAATAGAGATCAATCAACACAGAATAAAATCCAATGTCAGACACACAATCCATTTACAAGTTCGTTCTGGGTCTGAACGAAACCGGAGGCACTTTCCTCGCATATCCATCCATCTCCAAGTACGTCTGGACGATCACCAACTGATTCCCTCATCCTGGGTGTACAGCCCAATCAAGATCATCAGTAATCACCCAAACGATGTGAAGACTTCCGGTCTTCAACCACCGTCTTCATCTTCGACATCTCGTCGAGTCGGTTATTCAGAGTGGGTATAACCCGGCCTTTCTGAATAACCCACGTATATAATAAACAAATGTTACACAAACACAACAAACGCCTCATTCCAATTCAGAATATTCTTTTATTCACAAAATCACATTCTTAGGGAAATGTTCCCATTAATTTTTATCAAAGATAAATTCTTCTAAATTTATTCTTTAATCTTCCTTTGGATATCACCTCAAACTAGTCGGGATTAACGAACCACACCGAAGTAATTATTTAGTTTATTTTCAATCACAACCTATATATCCCATGGAGCAAAACTGGTGATACTCCATATCTAACACCACGGTGTTATCGGTAAAATTAATTACCATTTCACGTTCAAATCTACTTAAAGATTTAACTATCGCTTTGGAGCAAAACTGGTGGTACTCCATTCTCGATCACCTTTCAGATTTGATAATTTAAATTATCGATTCACATTTTAATCTAATTAAAGATTCATTAAAACTCCACTTAGTTTTAATCTTTTCAAAAAAATCAATATCCTGCCTTTAACTGGGTTAAAGAACCAATGTCCTCAAAACACGATTCACGACAAACCCAAATCACATTTGATATTAAATACAAGGCTCTGAATAGAAAATATATCGACTTATATTCAATACCAAATTCTGAAACCAACAAATATCGTATTGGAAATAACGATATAAAATATATCTTTCAAATTTCCATAACAATATCTGTATAGTCACGAAATCCAACATCGAAATATCCCGAAGATAATTTCGATTCAGCTCCATTCCAATCCACGTATTGGAAATTATCGATTATTTTCAAATCACTTTCAAATTCAATTTATTTATTTCAACAATAAATTGGTTTTAATTCTAGTTCAAAACTAGTTCATTTCGATAAAAATCTATTTTTACCTTCTAATGTGGAATTTTCCAGCCCAATTCTTTCCAACTCACATATTATAATTTTACACAAATTATAGATATTTTTAATAATTTTATCAAGGCCCGTACAGTCGATTTCCAACAACGGCCATCGAACTGCACTTACAGCGACCTTTTTCGAATTTGATTTGGACATAATTCCAAATCCAACCGTTAGATTTCAAATTTCTAATATTCATTGGAAAGCTCTTTTCGATACGAACCCAACGGTTCCGGTTTTAGGAGAATCCGACGGTCGGATCTCCCGCAATGTCCGTTTGAAATAAATGGTCGAAATTCACGAACTACCGCAGCGCGGCGCGTTCTATTCAGGCCATTATATATATAATATATATATTATATATTTCGTCGATTTCCTTTTAAAACGAATTTTATAAATCGTTTTAACTTCGTTTCAAAACCATTTCAACACTATTTCCATTCAAAGCCAAAATTGAATTCTTCTTTATAAATTCGTTTTAAAATTCATTTCTATTCAATTCAAATTTTAATTCAATTTGAATTCATTTCAATTCACTTTCAATTCAATTTGAATTCGTTTTCAATTCATTTCGAAATCGTTTTCAATTCAATTCATTTCGAAATCGTTTTCAATTCAATTCATTTCGAAATCGTTTTCAATTCAGTTCATTTCGAAATCGTTTTCAATTCAATTCATTTCGAAATCGTTTTCAATTCAATTCATTTCGAAATCGTTTTCAATTGATTTCAATTCAATTTCAGTTCGTTTTAAATTTCAATTTAATTTAATTTGAATTCATTTCAATTTTATTCGAATTCAAATTCACTTTCTATTCAATTCAAATTTTAATTCAATTTGAATTTTCTTTCAAAATATTAAATTTTGAAATCACTTTTCAATATTCATTATAAAACGAATAAAATCGATATAAACTTCGTTCGCGTCAAAATAACGCATCTCTAACCAACACGGCTTTATATTTCAATAATTTCGTTATTCTATTCAACAAATGAATATTTGTTCTATTCAACACATGAATCTATATTTCTTTCAACACACGACTAATCTCAACACATGAGTACTGTCAACACCTCACTATTTTTGTTATGTAAAATATTTTATAAAACTATGGTATCTATCGTTTGATTTTCAATTAGACTTCTACTGGGAAGTAGTTCTAATTTTAAATATGATAAAGATGTAATTTTTATTATTTAAAATATTTTACTCAACACATGAATAGTTTCAACCCATAATCATCGTCAACACATGACTATTTTTATATTCAACACATGAATTTTCTTTTATAATATTCATTATTTTCCCGATTGGAATGAGGCCCAATCAATCACCATATAATGTTAATTATATGGATTCCATACAACACATGTATATAATAGCATTGAAAAACAATCAATCATCAACCAAAGTGCACTACACTGTATAAGCATCAAATATAGATATCTGACGCTTATAACAGCCTGTCAATCAATCGATCGACATATTTAATCAATCAGGATGAGTGAACTTCAAAGTTCATCCCAACACCCGTGTGGGGTTTCAAACAATCAAACACAGATTTTATTTGTGCAGTTGGGCGATGTGTAAAATTTATCGACCCAATCAATATCAGTCAAATCAGTGTATCTAAACAAATCGGCCGATTTGTTTATAAATATTTATTTATTCACTCTCACGTTAAAAATTATATTTTTAACGATAAAACATTCTATTCCAGCACATGAATTTCTATCCAGTTCATTTACACAATAAAAATGGTAATTTTATTTTTCTAACATATTTTAGAAAATTTCGGCGGCATAACGGCACGATACTAGAAACGGGACGAGGCCTAGCCTTATCCCCGGTCTAGTGAAGGCCCACGCCATTCACACATCAATCAAATCCATTTCAATTCACCAAACAATTCAATTCAGATCAATAAACTATCCAACTACTCAACCAAACAATTTGCAAACAAGCCATCCATGGTCTGTGGATGACGGGTGTCGGGTGCTACTAAGCACCGTCTGCATCCTAGTATATATATATAACTAGAAAAAGAAATTGAAAGGTGAGAAGTTCTCACCGATAGCTATCCAACTTCACGACACTTCATTTATAGAAATCTTCGTCGTTCTCGCCTTTTCTTCTCCTTTGTTGCCCGTAGCCACTACATATAGAAATCACACATTTTTATATTTCGATGTCTTTAAAATAAAAATCACATTTTTATTTATTCACTTTCAATTTAAAAAATCATATTTTTATAATCACTTCATATATTTAAAAATCGAATTTTTACTATGCTATTCAATATATAAAAATCGAATTTTTTCTACTATGTTATATAGATAAAAATTATATTTTTATCACGCTATTTTCTATATAAAGATTTCGCCTTTTTAAATTTAAAGATTTCGCCTTTTTAAATTTAAAGATTTCACCTTTTTAAATTTAAAGATTTCACCTTTTTAAATTTAAAGATTTCACCTTTTTAAATTTAAAGATTTCACCTTTTTAAATTTAAAGATTTCACCTTTTTAAATTTCATCACTTTACTTCAACGTATATAAAATAAAAATCAGATTTTTATTTCCCTACATATACAAAGATGATATTTTTATATTCTCTATCCTATAAAGGTTATATTTTTAATACTTTAAAAATATAAAAATCATATTTTTAATATTTCCATATAGTAAAGATTATATTTTTGATACTTTAAAAATATAAAAATCATGTCTTACTCCTTCTACCAAATAAAAATTCCGTCTTTTTCTCTTTTTAAAAATATGACTTTTATATTTTGCAAGTTCAAATCTTTTTCTTTTAAAAGATTAAACCTTTTCTATTTCAAAGTTTAAACCCCCTTTTTTTCTTTTTAAACTTTAAAATAAAATCAGTTTTTATTTCCTTTAAAAAAATCAGTTTTTAAATTCTTTTAAAAATTCAGTTTTAAATTCTTAAAAAATTCAGTTTTAAATTCTTAAAAAAAACAGTTTTAAATTCTTCTATTTATATAAAATAAAAATAAATAAATTAATTAAAAAAACTTACAGGGGGGGTGTCTGGCCTCTGGCGGCGGAGCTGAAAGGGGGGCTTGGACGCGGCGGTCCTGGTGGAGGAGGGGTGCGTCGGTTTCAGAAAGGAGGAGGAGAGAGGTTGCGGGGGAAGAAGAGGGGTGCGGTTTCGAGGTAGGGCAGAGTGGTCGGGGCAGAAGGTGGAGGCTCTCGAATCGAAGGGGAAGGAAGGGAGAGGAGGGGCTCGATGTAGGGGCGGCGGCACACAAGGAGGAGGAGCGGTGGCTGCTCCGCCCCGTCCTTCCTCTTCTCTTTTTTTTTTTTTTTAATTGTGAAAAATGAAATTAATCGGGGGGGTCTGCTGATAAAGGAAAGGGGAATTTTATTATTTTTTTATTATTTTATTTTATTTTATTTTATTTAATTCAACCTTAAGTTGACTTTTTCATACGACCTCGAAACGAGGCCCACCGCCTGTCGTCCATAGCGTATTACCCCAATTCTGAACACAATGGGATATGTATCGCAAGCTGATTTGATTGTTACAATCAGTTTCCGTTAAATTTACATTTAAATCACTATATTGAATTTTAAACGTACATTTCAAATTACCGGGGTCGCATACTAACTTGATAAATCACAGAAAAATATTTTCTAGCTTCGTATTGACGATACGGTCCTAACAAAACTAATTTCGTCGAATTCTGAGACCGTTAGAAAAATGGCCAATTTCCAGTCGATTAAAATCAACTGAAATGGTCAAAACACGTTTTCCTTTGCCACGCTCACATATTGATTCGAAAAATTATGAAATTTGAAACCTAGCAATAACTTGACACTGCGGATCCAACAAAACTGGTTTCGTCGAAATCCGAGGTCATTTGCAAAATGTCCATTTTTAAGGGCCTGAATTCCATAGCGACTATTCAGAATTTTCAACTGGACATATCTTATCATTCCCGCTACGAAATTTTGATTTGTCGGATTCGTTGGAAAGATATCCACAATTAGATTCCATTATTTTTGGTTTCACTAAAATCCGGATTGTTTTGCACCCGGTACATTCAATTGAAGTTTGAAATCGAATTATCGAACTACCGCGCCACTTTCAATTCTATTATAATTATATATAAATATTTATATTCTAACGACGACGCGTATAATATATACGTCGAATTCTATTCAAAATAAATTTCACGTCGATTTTATTTAAAATAATTCATTTTAAATGTTCGCAATTCGCTAAAATTGCCGAAATAAAAATTTTAAACTGGCCCAGATTTTCGGGTTATTACACAACTACACATCAAAATCAAACAAACAAGCATACAAGCCGTCCATGGTCTGTGGACGACGGGTGTCGGGTACTACTAAACACCGTCCGCATCCTAGTATATATTTTAACTAGAAAATTAAATTAAAAGGTGAGAAGTTCTCACTGAGGGTACCACTCCGCCGTGCTTTGCTTTTGAACTGTCGAGCCGTTTGGATCTGTTTGCAGTTATACTGCAGTCCTTTCACGCTGTTCATAATAAAAATTATATTTTTATCACTTCATTTCAATAAAAATTATATTTTTATTTCTACTTCATATGTATTTACAACGCTTCTTTTAATATAAAAATTATATTTTTATATTTCTACTTTATAAATAAAGATCGAATTTTTATATCATCGCTATAAAAATCACATTTTTATTTCAACTTATATATAAGAAAAATCAGATTTTTATTCTGCCACATATATGAAGATTATATTTTTACTATCTAAATAATATAAAAATCGTATCTTTATTCTTTCTACAATATAAAAATCATATTTTTATTTCGCTACATATATAAAGATAATATTTTTATATTCCCACTATATAAAAATCTGATCTTTAATATTTCTACTATATAAAAATAACATCTTTAATATTTCTATAGTATAAAAATCGAACTTTTACTACTCTACTTAAGTAAAAATCAAATTTTTTTTATAACACTACATAAATAAAAATCATATTTTTATCTCTATTATATATATATATATATATAAAATCTTTACATCACCAAAATCATATTTTCCTATATGTTAAAAACTGCATTTCTATATTGTTAAAACTGCATTTCCTATATGATAAAGACTGCATTTCTACATTGTTAAAACTGCATTTCCTATATGATAAAAACTGAAAACAATCGATGTTACATATATTTTTAAAACTGAAAATCAAAAACAATGTTATTATTATAATCAAAAGGGAAACTCACTGTCTTCTTCCTTGATGCGGAATGTTCCAGGCTTCAGAACAAAGCCGCACTCATCATCGAGCAATTAGGGTTCCACTTGGCCCCTTGTACACTGCATCGGACGACGAGCAAGCACCGCCACGAGGTGCGCCTCCGATGGCCGCGCCCACGCCCAGAACCCAAGGCGGATCGATGGTCTGTGTGTTGTGGTGACTCGCGGTTTCGATCTGGGGTCTGAGAGGGAGGGGGTCGATGACTAAGGAGGAGATGGAGCGAAGGGGAGAACGGAGGAGGAGGCGATGGCGTGGAGGGCGACGGTGGAGGGCTGAGATCGCGATGGGTCAAAACTTGTTTTTTTTTTGTTTTTCTTTCTGATAAGAGAGGAGAGAGAGAGAGAGTAGAGAGCGTGAGGTGTTTTATATATATTTATATTATTTAATTTCAAAAAGTTGACTTTTTCATTCAACCTCTAAATGAGGACCACCGCCTGTCGTTCATAGCTAACTACCCCCATTTCGAACACAATGGGATATGTATCGTAAGCTGATTTGATCGTTTCGATCAGTTTTCGTCAAAATCAACATATATCTCTATATATTGAATTTGAACGCGCATTTAAATTTACCTGGACCACATATAGTCTCGAAAATTTCCCGAAAAATATTTTTTAGCTTTGTATTGACGATACGGTCCTAACAAAATTAGTTTCGTCGAATTCTGAGACTGTTTGAAAAATGGCCATTTTCCAGTCAATTAAAATCAACTAAAACTGGTCAAACGCGTTTTCCTTTGCCACGCTCACATATTGAATCGAAAAATTACGAAAATTGGAATCTAGCAATAACTAGACATTACGGATCCAACAAAAGTGTTTTCGTCGAAATCCGAGGTCGTTTGCAAAATTTCCATTTTTAAGGGCCTGAATTCCATAACGACTATTCAGAATTTTCAACTAGGCATATCTTTTGATTCCCGCTATGAAATTTCAATTTTTCGGATTCGTTGGAAAGATATTCTCAAATAGATTATAATATTTTGGGATTCACTAAAATCCGGTTTATTTTGCACCCGGTACATTCATTTGAATTTTGAAATCGAATTATCGAACTACCGCGCCATTTTCAATTCCTTTTATAATTATAAATAAATATTTATATTCTAACGAAGATCTATATAAATATATACGTTCGGATTATATTCAAGATGAATTTCTCGTTGATATTATTTGAAATAATTCATTTTAAATATTCAAAATTCGCTAAAATTGCCAAAATAAAAATTTTAAATTGGCCCAGATTTCCGGGTTATTACTGTTTGTGTAACACTTGTTTATTATATACGCGAGTTATTCAAAAAGACCGGGTTTATCCCATTCTGAATAACTGATTCGACGATGTGTCGAGGATGAAGACGGTGGTCGAAGACCGAGGTCTTCACATCGTTTGGGTGATTACTGATGATCTTGATTGGGCTGTACACCCAAGAGGAGGGAATCAGTTGGTGATCGTCCAGACGTACTTGGAGATCGATGGATATGCAAGGTACAAGGTGCCTCCGGTTTCGTTCAGACCCAGAATGAACTTGTAAATGGGCTATGTCTCTGACATTGGATTTTATTCTGTATGATTGATTTCTATTATATATATATATCTGTTTGGCGGCGGAGAATTTATTCTCTTGCTTAACGCCCTTCTCTGAGACGTACGAGCTCAGGGGTTATATATTGATGGATATCAATCGCATGGAGTGAATTGCCTGTGTGGCATGCCTAAGTGGCAAATGATCGAGGCTTCTGTTGAAAAGCAAAGTCTTGTGGTTGATGATCAAAGCACGGCCTGTGTGGCATAGCTTTGTGTAGCGTTGATTCGCGAGTCTCACACCTCGGTTGTGAACCAGAAACGGGAGAGGACCTCAGGGAGGACATGCGTTTCCTTCTAGCTAGGGTGGTGTCAGTGACCTACCAGCCCTGACATTTATATTATTTTCACCTGTGTGGTTATTGCTGTTGCGAGGTGCCTTGGATATATCAGTGACTATGTGGAGCCGATGGAGTCATAGGACTCATTTACGCCCCAAAGGGCGGGGAAACGCAGTGTTCAGGCATTTTAATCCACATCGGTGGACCGGCCCTGTCGCTCCAAGAGTCACTCGAGCTCTGATCCTGAGGCTCGGGCTAGACATTCTCGAATTGGTTGAGGACGATCCCTTGCCTTGGTTCGCAGATGGAAATCCAACTTCCAATACGTGACATTTGCGGTTTTGATTGTAGAGCCTAGTATTGCGACATGATATATGGTAACCATGCCGTTTACGATTGATACTTATGATTTGAAGTTGTTTTATACACTATGCACTTATAATAGTATCAAATGATTTGTTTTAAACGTACTAAGCATGTTTGATATTATAAGGGAAAACCCTATCCCCCGGCTTGTGTTGCATTGTGTGATAGGACCTGGGTCTTATAATAGCTTCATTTTTCCAAAAAGCATTGCGCTGTTTTGTTATATGCACTGGTATTCTTGGGAGGAAACCCGTTCCGTGTTATACGGCGTGGTCCCTTGATTTACTTTATTTTAAAATAAAGTTTTAAATAATTGTTTTAGTTCTCACACCAGTCCCGTGACTGACCTGGAGTTTATTGTTTTAACCTAAACTCTAGCTGGCCTTATTTGGACACGGACAGCTAGTAGTTTTGGTTTTGCAGATTTATATTCACAGGATCCTGGTTTACAGCTGGAACGATACTCGGAAAGCTCTGTATCCGTGTATTACTTTTAGTTGTGTTTTGTATTATTTTCCGCTGCTATGTAATGTAAGTTAACTCTCTGATATTTCTCTGATGTATAATATTTATTTATACTCTGTATATTCTTGTATTCTGATGGAATTATTGTAATAAGCAATGAAATGTTCTTCTGTTTGCATCCCAATGTGGCTTGTCCTCAAAGTATCCGGGCTTTCCTTACCAGCGAAGTTACGGCTTCTTACATATATATATTTTTTAATTTTAATTTTTAAATCGAGAAATCTCACCATGATTTTAATTCTGTACAGTTCAGATTTGAATTTTCCTCAAATTCTGATTTGCTTCATTTTAGATCTGGTTTGTTTATTGTGTAGATCTGGTCAACACGATTCTAACGCTTTCAGTTTTGTCGGATTTGGTTTCTGTTTGAACGAGTTATAGATTTTTGAATATTTGATTACATTAAATAATATAATGAATTTTATAATTAAAATAATTTACATCTTCAATCAATTTCCAAGGCCACTCCTTTTTGATTCCCTTCTTCCTCCTTATTGTTCCTTTCTTGTAACCATCGAACCCAATGTTCGACCTTCTCTCTCCACCGCAGGAGCCACCATGCACCACAGAAAGATGATCAGACCTCGCCACTCCCAACGCCTACACGCCACCGTCCTCCTCCAACAGGCACGGCTAGCTCGCGGCCCCCACCTGCCTCAAAATCCTCCCTAAGCGCTGGCGCTTTGAGCTGAGAAACCATGAAATCCACACATTAAGAATCCTTCTCGACCGTTCAGTATTTAGATCTAGGATTGTTTTTTGATTTCCCTTAGGACATTCTTGAATTCGTTGAGCGGATTTGAAGAGACGAGAATTTCTGAAATTTTGTGGCCATCCGAATTGGAGGCGGCGTCCATGTAAATTTGGGTTTAGGGATGAATAAAATAATTTTAATTCATCGTTTAACGTGTTTTAACGGTCAGAAATGGGTCGGAGTCCAAATTAGGCCTGCTCACTGCCTAACAATAGGGTTTGACGCCTTCTGAACGCAATGGGACTAGTGGCGAAGCCCAATTCTGAAGTCTATATCAGTTTCACCTAAAACGTAATATTTTAAAATAAACAACGTACAAATTCCAATGTACATTTTAATTTATCGGGGCCACAAACTGACTCTAAAAATTCAAAAAAATTATATCTAGTTTTGTTTTGATGATACGGTCCTAACAAAACTAATTTCGTCGAGTTTAGAGACAGTTTGAAAAATGACCATTTTCTAGTCGATTAAATTTGACTGAAATTGGCAAAAACACGTTTTCTTTTGCCACGCTCGCATATTGATTCCAAAAATTATGAAAATTAGAATCTTTCAATAAATTTACATTCCGGATCCAACAAAAGTGGTTTCCTCGAAAACGGAGGTCGTTTGCAAAATGGCTATTTTTTAATATTAAAAAATATATATAAATTCTATAGTGACTATTCTGAATATTTAACTGGGCATAACTTTTGATTCCCGCTATGAAATTTCAATTTTTTGGATTCGTTGGAAAGATATATTTAAATAGATTTAAATATTTTTGGTTTCACAAAAATCCGATTTATTTTGCATCCTGTGCAGTCAGTCAAAGTTCAAATTCAAATTTTCAAACTACCACCCTATTTCAGGCTCGTTTTATAATTAAATTAAATTTATTCGTTTTAACTTCGATTTAAATAAATTCTTAATCGTTATTATTTTAAAAAATCATTTTAAATATTAAATTTCCATTAAAATTTCAAAAATAAAAATTTTATATTGGTTCCAAAATTCCGGGTTGTTACACAGTGCTGGAGGTCTTCACGGTGCCATGGCTCAAGTCTGACATGTTCTAGTGGTTGAAGGAGATGGTAGTAGGAGGTTTCTTAGATCGAGTTTTTTTTGGTAAGTTTAGATTCAACGTGAAATTACTGTAGAGTTGGTCGATGGCCGATCTGAGTGTAGAAATGGCAATCGGGTGTGAATCGTGGTTTGTGGGGATGATCCGCATAGCATCGCGTTGGGTATGGAGCATGTGCACATGCACAAGGATATCACCATGCACCATGAATTTCTTGTGAACTGCTGAGAGGTGAAGAAGCATCATTTGCGATAACTGTGAATGGGAATAGCGTGATCTATAGGTTCAGAAATTTGGACTGGTAAACCACGTTATGTGAGTTAAATCAACTAAATGCAAGGAACCAAAACAAGTAAAAGAGATGGTGTAACCATGTATAGGTTGAAATGGGTAATACAAGGAACTAAATAATCAAAACATCAGTAAGAAAACGTAAGAGAGAAACATGGATTAAAGCAAGTAATAGCAGAGGAAAGAGAGGATGAGGAGAGGCGCATAAGAGTGGTAACAACAAGAAATGAAAGCAAAAAGAAAATATTATTTGTATATGATGGAACGAGTTGTATGCGAAATTTTGTGATGTATACAGCATGATTATTTAAACAAAATATGTATATAAATCAAGCCAAACTATTTACTATCCAAGAACGGGAATGGATGGATTCTTTTGTTTCAGGAAGAGTGGTATGCGAAAATTTAGTGGTGTTTACATATTTGGAGATTTGTGTGTGTAAGGGTAGTATTGGCGTGGACCAGAATAAGAGCAACAAGGGAGATAAGGCATGAGCAGGCTAGGGAAAAACTGGACCGAAATTATTGGACTAGGAATTAAATAAAAAGGAAAGAAAGAACTTGGGGTGAAGAATAAATAGGCCAGAAAATTAAATAAAGAGAAAAAATATAAAGAAGGGGACGGGCTAGAGGTAATGGGCTAGGAAAGAGTGGGCTTTTATGCTTAAGGAAAAGTGGATTAGAGAAGAAAATTAAAGAGGGGTAAGGAAAGATAGAAAAGAAAATAGGATAAATAAATAAAAGATTTAAATAAATAAAAGAAAGAAAATTGGAATTCAGAAACAATTTTAATCAAATAAGTATACCTATATATAAAAAATAGATGTATAAATAAGATTAATAGTCGATGTTTCGACAACGGACCAATACAATGGAAAACAACTCAGTTTGTTGAATTTTATGAAATACAACTATACAGTTTAACGACAAAATAATTGTTGCAATTAACGAACTAACATTTACTATATTCATTTCTGTGTGCGAAGCATGGGCCTTCTTGTTAGAAAATTTAATAATTTGTGTGTAGTTGTTTATTTACAAATATAAAGAAGTCATAGTCAAATACCTGGATTATAAACAATATAGAAAGATCAGATTCTGTTTTGGTCAAAGTTATTAAAAGAATAAATGATCGATATAATATATGAAATGAAATAGAAATGCAAAGGCCTGGAATGATAGAAATTTGATCGACTATCTGTGTTATCTGTATTAAGCCAAGGAAGTTAAAATATTGAATTGTTATTCAATCGATTTAAAGTTGATTATTGGTTTCTTTTAAAGAATGTTTCGTATTAAATATTTTATACAAATCAGCTCTCTTAAGTATCGTCTGACTTTAAAAGACATACGCTGATCGTTTCGAAGATTCCGAAATTTATATTCCACTTCGATTCGATTTATATGTCGCGTGCTAGAGATTATTAAAGATAATTGAAGTTGAATATATGCAAGGGCAATTTTAGTGCCTTCGGTTTGTCCAGTCCCAGGACAACTTGTATGGACGAATGTCTGACAGAGTATTTCCAACGGTCACGCCCGTTGATTTTTACGAATATACCAAGTTGGTGGGGAGAAGGTAACTTCTCTTTATTTTACACCCAGTGTGTATTTGTATAATCAATATGTGATTACGGATTTGACGATGTAGCATTCAAAGTGAATGGTGGATAGATGTTCTAGAAGATAACGTAGCCTCAAGCCTCACAACCAGGAAATGACAAAAATCGGGCAGGCAGCATAGCTAATTGGGTCATTCCCAAGCAGGGTGTATTATCACCATCTAGAGAAATTCCTTTTGTCTTCTCATCTTTTTTTCACTACTGCAGCATTCGGTAACGGTTGCTGATCACAACCGTGGGGTGATAATACATTCGCTACACTCAAGCTAAATGAGTAGGCAGTCATGTATGGCCGGGTTGCAAGACGTTCTTGCTGAAACTCAGTGTATCCCCTCCAGATTACACTGATCGGAAGGTGGTCCTATACCTTATCATAGTTGGAATCCAATCCCCAATAAACGCCTACGGTTTTTGATTTTATATTATATATGTGGAGCGTGAGATGCAAGCGTTCCGCTAGATGGTTATTTATTTGATAAAAACTATCAAAATATCATATGATTTTGATATCAAAAATGTTTTTGGTTATAGTAAGGTAAATACCGCCCATGTTTATGTGTGGGCTGGTCTTACTATTATCTCTTCTTTCGAAAGGTTTTCTAAAGTTGAATCAATCTGTTCTCATAAGAGAAAAACTACATTCCATTGTTTCCTTGTTTTCAAACTGTTTTTAAATTGTGTACTCACACCAGTCCCCTGACTGACCCAACGTTTGTTTTCCTGTGTTCTCCTAAACTCTTGGGTACTCATAACAATTGTTATGGGTAGACAAGTGATTCAGGTGATAAGTTGAAATCTTTTGGTGTATTTTGGACTGGAATTTACGGAGTCAGCTTATTAGTTATATCTATATCTAAGTGTCAAGTTTACAAGTTGTGTTGGGCCAGTAACTATGTAAGATGTATTATGATGAAGTACTCTATAATGTAATAAACTCTGATATATAATATATTATGTGATATTATATTTTGTTAAATTCCGCTGTGAGATTTTGATGTTCTTGTTTAGTTCTATTCTCTATCTATTACTATTACTTAAATAATGACACGACTTCCGAGGTCATCGAAAGTTGGTCCATTACAGTTGGTATCAAAGCATAAGGTTTACTGAAATACCTAGGCTTTGGTTGAGTATTGAGAGAAGGTATTTGTAATTTTGAACTATAATATATAAATTATAATACATAGATCAACCTAAGTTATCGACTTAAGTCATCTTTAGAAATATCCTCCAACTAAATTTTGATTATCAAACTATTATAGTTAGAAAGTTGAAAATGAGTTCACAAGGAAAAGGAATCCTGGAAGGTACCTTAAAAATTAATGACAATAGTCAAAGTGATTAGGGTCAGCCTAAGGATAAGTTAAATGGAGTCATGTTGAGTTAAATTTAGAATAATATCCAGTGAATAAAATTGGTTTTTCCCAGGAATAAAAACCAAACGTAAGTTATGAATTGAAAATGAATTCATGTAACTGAAGTTAACTGATTTTGTAATAAAATCATATTTTTGAATATTATAAATAACGACAACAAATTTTTAAATAAATAATGAATCTATCTGGAAGGTGTGATAGATAGTTATGGATGTGTTTGACTTTGACTAAAACTGAAATTTACTCGTTACTCTCTAATTTCGGGGACGAAATTCTTTTAAGGGGGGTGGATTGTAATGTCCCGTTTTTCTTATCGACTTTGTTTAATAATAAACATTGATTATAATAAGTAAATTAAATTAAAGTGCAATTAAATTATAATAATGACAAACTTAAAGTAACTTTAATCTAGAACCTGTGTATATATATATTTGTATGAAGATGTACAAATGTATAGTAGGAAATATACATATACTTTTGTTATATCTTTGAATTCGATTTAAGAAAATGTAATCAATCTTTATTTCAAAAATCAGACATGCGTTCAAAGACAATGCAACTTGTATATATGAGGATAATAAGGAAATATTGTTTTTTTGTTAGAATTCGATTAATTAGGAAAATTAAGATAATCTTTTAAATTTAAAATCCTATGTATGTTGTTGAATGTACACATATGAATGGACATATGCTCATAATAATATAACCTGATTATATAAGCTAGGCCTCATTATAATAATTTCTTCTCAAATTGTCATGTCAAGTTTGCCCTTACAGCTGCCTTTAAAACAAACAAAAAGGGGTTAAAACATTTATATGATTAAACATTTGTAAGGGTAAAAATCTAAGAAAAAGAAGTGGCTGCATCTATGTCTATTTATATCCAAACATAGTAGTACAACATTTAATGTGATTACACATTTGAAGATCAAAGGAAGATTTCGCTGCAATTATGTATGCTAATTTCTAAGCATATGAGTACAATTTTTTAATGAAATATATTCAATGACTAATGTCATACTGGAAAAATTGCAAGTAGATGGGCTATCTAGCCTAGCTAAAACTCCATAGTACTGCACCTAAAGGAGTGAGAACAACATTTAACCCATTTTATATTGTCAACAAAGCAAAAACATTTCAGCAGCATTCATTCAATTGATTAAGGCATTGGAAAAGATATAATACTTCTAGAAACTGAGTAAGGAAAGGACTGTACAAATATATAGTATATTTATATTCAAATTGGCATGTGATTTCTGGAAAAAAACAAATCGACAGGGGACTAAAGCTTGAAGCTAACATTTTGCTGTAATATCAAATGTTTTTATCTGTAGGGTAAACAGCCTACAATCAATTATTTTAATCTTAAATATTGCCTATAAATACAACTTAAGTTCCATATCTTTCTCACGCAAAAACAATTGAAAATCAAGTGATCATATAGCAGGAACAAATCTAGGAATAGACGAAAGCTAAACCGGTGAGTAAACTCATTTTACACTCTCTGTTTTAAGCTTCTGTTTTTAAGTAATGTAGTAAGTGGATTGCATGAATATATGGATGTGTGTGTTTCCATTATTATTTCGCTCAGGGTTTTCTGTGCGAGATGTAAACTTACTATATACATATTTAACAAGTCCCTGTGAACATAATCACCTATGAATCATTGTCCCCTTTCACTTAAAAACATGTTGCTTAAATACTATTAGGGTACAAGATGGGTTTTCTACTTGGAAGATGGTTTATATACCATAGGATACACATTGAAATTAATTTTTTAAGTATACATATATGCATGTATTACTAATAACATAAATGCAACTATAACCATGTTTAACCATGGAATTTTCGAACAGTCGCAAAATGAAATGATGATTTTTAATATCCATTACGTGGTTTTTAAGATTGTGGTTGGCAAGATATTATGAAATGATCGGAATTGGTATTTTGGGCAAATACTAACGATCGAAACAACTGGGGTTCATGGCGTAGAGCGTAGGGTGATGTGAGATGTAGGTAATTAGAGGAAAAATACTGAATATTTTTTGTATAAAGTAATTTGCGTGAATATGAGGAAATAGGGTTAATGGGTTAAAAATTCGTCATCTTCGACGTTCATCCAAATTGCAGCACCACGGTGGCAAGGGAAGACTGCGCACCAAGGGGAATCGGTGCTGGAGGTCTTCACGGTGGCAGCTCAAGTCTGACATGTTCTAGTGGTCCGAGGAGATGGCAGTAGGAGGTTTCTTGGATCGAGTTTTTTTAGCAAGTCTATGTTCAACGTGAAATTACTGTAGAGTTGGTCGGTGGCCGATCTGAGTGTAGAAATGGCAATGGGGTGTGAATCGTGGTTTGCGGGGATGATCGGCACAACGTCAAACTCGGTATGGAGCATGTGAACGTGCACAAGGATATCGCTGTGCACCATGAATTTCCTGTGAATTGCTGAGAGGGGAAGAAGCATCATTTGCGATAACTGTGAATGGGAATAGCGTGATCTTTAGGTTCAGAAATTTGGACTAGTAAACCACGTTATGTGAGTTAAATCAACTAAATTTAAGGAACCAAAACAAGTAAAAGAGATAGTGTAACCATGTACAGGTTGAAATGGGTAATACAAGGAACTAAATAATCAAAACATCAGCAAGAGAACGTAAGAGAGAAACATGGATTAAAGCAAGTAGTAGCAGGGGAAAGAGAGGATGAGGAGAGGCACAGAAGAGTGCTGACAACAAGAAATGAAAGCTAAAAGAAAATGTTACTTATAAATGATGGAAAAGTTGTATGCGAAATTTTGTAATGTATACAGCATGATTATTTAAACAAAATATGTATATAAGTTAAGCCAAAGTATTTACTATCTAGGAACAGGAATGGATGGATTCTTTTGTTTCAGATAGAGTGTTATGCGAAAATTTAGTGGTGTATACATATCTGGAGATTTGCATGGGGAAAGGTGGCATTGGCGTGGACCAGAATAAGAGCAACAGGGGAGATAAGGCGTGAGTAGGCTAGGGAAAAACTGGGCCGAAATTATTGGGCCGGGAATTAAATAAAAAGAAAAGAAAGAACTTGGGGTGAAGGGTAAATGGGCCAGAAAATTAAACAAAGATAAAAATATATATAAAGAAGGGGACAGGCTAAAAGTAATGGGCTAGGAAAGAGTGGGCTTTTATACTTAAGAAAAAGTGGAATATAAAAGAAAATTAAAGGGGAGTAAGGAAAGTTAGAAAAGAAAATAGGATAAATAAATAAAAGATTTGAATAAATAAAAGAAAGAGAATTGGAATTCAGAAACAATTTAAATCAAATAAGTATACATATATATAATAAAAATAGATGTATAAATAAGATTAATAGTCGATGTTTCAACAACAGACCAATACAAAGGAAAACAACTAAGTTTGTTGAATTTTATGAAATATAACTATACAATTTAACAACAAAATAATTGTTGCAATTAATGAACTAACATTTATTGTATTCATTTCCGTGTGCGAAGCACGGGCCTTCTAGTTAGAAAATTAAATAATGTGTGTGTAGTTGTTTATTTACAAATATAAAGAAGTCATAGTCAAATACCTGGATTATAAACAATATAGAAAGATCTGATTCTGTTTTGGTCAAAGTTATTAAAAGAATATATGATCGATTTAATATATGAAATGAAATAGAAATGCAAAGGCTTGGAATGATAGAAATTTGATTGACTATCTGTGTTATTTGTATTAAGCCAAGGAATTTAAAATATTAAATTGTTATTCAGTCGATTTAAAGTTGATTACTGGTTTCTTTTATAGAATGTTTCATATTAAATATTTTATATAAATCAGTTCCCTTAAGTATCATCTGACTTTAAAAGACATACGCTGATCGTTTCAAAGAGTCCGGAATTTTTATTCCACTTCGATTCGATTTATACGTCGCGTGTCAGAGATTATTAAAGATAATTGAAAACGGAGATATGCAAGGGCTATTTTAGGGCCATCGGTTTGTCCAGTCCCAGGACAACTTGTATGGACGAATGTCTGACAGAGTATTTCCGACGGTCACGCCCGTTGATTTTTACGTATATACTAAGTTGGTGGAGAGAAGGTAACTTCTCTTTATTTTACACCCAGTGTGTATTTGTATAATCAATATGTGATTACGGATATGATGATGTGGCGTTCAAAGTGAATGGTGGATAAATGTTCTAGAAGATAACGTAGCCTCAAGCCTCACAACCAGGAAATGACAAAAATCGGGCAGGCAACATGGCTTGGTGGGTCATTCCCAAGCAGGGTGTATTATCACCATCTAGAGAAATTCCTTTTTTTCTTCTCATCTTTTTTTCACTGCTGCAGCATTCGGTAGAGGTTGCTGATCACAACCATGGGGTGATAATAAATTCGCTACACTCAAGCTAAATGAGTGGGCGGTCATGTGTGGCCGGGTTACAAGATGTTATTGTTGAACCCTACTATATCCCCTCTAGAGTACACTGATCAGCAGGTGGTCCCATACCTTATCATAATTGGAATCCAATCTCCAATAAGTGCCCGCGGTTTTTAATTTTATATTTTATGTGTGGAGCGTGAGATGCAAGCGTTCCGCTAGATGGTTTTTGTTTGATAAAAACTATCAAAATATCATATTATTTTGATATCAAAAATTTTGTGGTTATAGTAAGGTAAAAACCGTCCATGTTTATGTGTGGGCTGGTCCTACTATTATCTTTTCTTTCAAAAGGTTTTCTAAAGTTAAATCAATCTGTTCTCATAAGAGAAAAACAACATTCCATTATTTCCTTGTTTTCAAACTATTTTTAAATTTTTTACTCACTCCAGTCCCCTGACTGACCCAGAGTTTACTTTTCTGTGTTTTCCTAAACTCATGGGTACTCATAACAATTGTTATGAGTAGATTAGTGATCCAGGTGATAAGTGGAAATCTTTTGGAGTATTTTGGACTGGAAGCTCCAGAGTCAGCTTATTAGTTATATCTATATCTAAGTATCAAGTTTACAAGTTGTGTTGGGCCAGTAACTATGTAAGATGTATTACGATGAAGTATTCTATGATGTAATAGACTCCGATATGTAATATATTATGTGAGATTATATTTTGTTAAATTCCGCTGTGAGATTCTGATGTTCTTGTTTAGTTCTATTCTCTATCTATTTCTATTTCTTAAATAATGACACGACTTCCGAGGTAATCGAAAGTCGGGCCGTTACATGAGTTTTAATAAATCTTTAATTAGATTGGAATGAATGAATGGTAATTAAATTTAACAAAATATGACATGTGGTATAAACCAAATATACTTGGTTGTGAATGTTGATTGTGATTGATTGATTGTTTGTATTGTGCTAGAACAGTTTATGAGAAAATTATGCTTTTACATTTAGCATTGAGTTGGGTAGAAATATTTGTATGCCATAATCTTGTGAAATACTTCACGATTTGACTATGAGATTTTAGCGATGTTGTTGAGTTCATTTCAAAATTAATGAATAATTTTGAAAAGAGATTTTCTTAAGTGAAAAGAATTGTATTCCCGATTTTGGATAGGGAATGTTTTATGAAAATGTCTTATAAAACAGAAAGGATTTCATGACCTAAACCCGATGTTGTCAAAATGATTTCAAAATGTATTATGTGTTTGACATTGTGGTTCATCACGTAACTGATTAGTTGCTATTGATGATATATCTGTTTGGTAGCGTAGAATTTATTCTCTTGCTTAACACCCTTCTTTGAGACATACGAGCTCAAAGGTTATGTGATTAATAGTGACTGATCATATGTGTGAATTGTTGATGTAAAGTACTATAGTTTGAAAGTACTAGTGATTATTATGTTGTGAAATGATTTTCCCTACTTCAGGATATAAAAATGATTTAGTATGTGGCTAAAGTTTCTGGTAACGCGGACGACTAAAAGTATCGGTGAGATGGCGGTGTAGTCCCCGAGGGCATGGGATTGTGCATCGTCAGTGTAGCCTGCTCCATCGTCGGAGGGGCATATATATATATATATATATATATATATATATATATATATATGTATGTATGTATGTATATATATATTGAGTTGGTGAGGTATGTACCCTTTGCCTTGTATAAGGGGGGGCATATTTGGTTGCATGCTTGTTTGTATGCATTGTTAAGTTTTGGAATTCATATTTCCAAAGATTTTGGTTTGAGATCCTGGAATTAAATCTATTTTGATATAAAATTTAGATATGTATTTCAAATGATTTGAAATAAGAAATCGAGAAATAAAGTCCAAAGGAATAATTTCTGTAAAGTGAATTGGATTTTGAAAATCTAAATTTCGGATTAAGACTAAATGGGTAGATTCAGGAATTGCATGTTGTATGATGCATTGTAGATCCATATATCTATTATTGGTTATCGTTTAGGCACTGGTATTCATGGGGGTAAACCTGTTCCATGACATGCGGTGTGGTCCCGTGATTTACTATATTTTGAAGTAAAGTTTTAATAACTGTTTTTAAGTTCTCACACCAATCCCATGACTGACTCGGAGTTTATTGTTTTAACCTAAACTCTGGGTGCCTATATTTTCCACATGGGCAGCTAGTATTTTCTGTTTTGCAGATATTTCTTTTCCAAGGATCCCGGATTAATTCTGGAGCTATATTCGGAAAGCTTTGTATCCATGTATTTCTTTCAGTTGTGTTGGTTGATGTATTTCCGTTGTTCATTGTATTTATACATTTTTATTTCCGCTGCTACGTATTTTAAATCTCTGATATTTTTCCGTTGTGTAATCTTATTTATTCGTACTCTGATATTCTTATACTCTGATGTAATTTTTGCAATAGCAATGAAATGTTCTTCTGTTTAGGTTCCAATGCATCGTGTTCTCAGCGCAATCCGTTCTTTTCCGTCTCTTTGGAGATCGGTGGATTTCGGATCGTTAAACTTTTGGTGAGAGCGGCAAGGTTGCAAAAGAAATTATCAATATTACTCATGGTGTAGATTCCAATTCTACTCAGACCATGATCGTTGATCATCTTGACTAAAAAAACCGATGCTTATCGGAAAGAGCTTCATAAAAAAGAAATAAATAGAGTATATCTCGTTCCTAATTAGTTCCTAATATGTGCTTCAGTCGGTGTCCATGTTTCATTTTTATTGGATTGAATTTTTCAGTTTAATCCATGCTAAGTGATTTGATGACAAATCGGAATCAATTTTAAGAAAACTGATTTCACTGTTTGAATTTTTGGTACATATTTTTTTTGATTTTTGACTGATTGTTTTCAGTGGAGTAATATTATAGTCATTTTGACTGATGAATAAATAAATTACAAACAATATAGCATGTATTACATTTTCCATCTAGATGATTCTAATTTTCATGTTCTCTTTTTAGTCAATCACGTTTCTTATCCTAACTGTTTTTACTCTTAACAATTTCAGATAATATTATTGGTTTTATTTGAAATGCATTCATATATAACCTGATAATATTATTCTGATTGTTTTCAATGGATGTAATTTTAACATTTGGAAATAAGAAGCATGGCAGTATATTATGTAATCTGCAGCCTAAATGTGAAAGTAAATCAATCATCGTCACACTTGCTGACCATTAACATATGTTTACCATAATTTGGTTGTTCTTAAAATTTAAACTTTTATCTTTCCTAAATTAATCATGATTAAGTCCAAGAACCATCAGTGATATTTTAGGTTCGGGCAACATCAATAATGTACGTAATCTATTCCACATGTATACCGAATGTTTGTAAAATTACAATATAAAACCTTGTGGTTTGATCCAATTTCATTAAAATTCAGTTTGGTGTATTACTTGATATCTAATAGAGCAATAATTTAGACATGGAGTGAATGACATCTCATTTGAAGATAGTTGAAAAATTAAAAAAATAAGAAAAACTGTAAATAAATAAGACAAAGAAAAGGAGTAATAAAGGCTCCTTTGACTAATGAAATTGAATCAAAGTTGCTATGCAAGTCAGTACAAAAAGTGTCCATCCGTGCTAAAAATGTAAAATATGATATTAGAACAAAGTACATAAATGAAACGGAAAACAAAGTTATGACATACCTATTAATCATGTAATGGATAATAATTGTGATTGCTCCTTGAATTCCTATAGTTGCAGCTAGAAGAGAGATGCATGCATTCATGTGGTGAATTTTACCTGACCTTCCAGAATTGAAATAAAATGACATAACATGTCACATATCTTTAATAATAGTTGAAATAGGTTTGGTGTCACACTTTTTTGGTGTAAATGTGAAGTGCCAAAAATTCCCTTTATCTCGATCTATTTCCTACTTTTTCTCACAATAAATTAAGAAAATTTTGCATTTATCCGGTTTACTTGAATTAAATATTTGAAATACATGCTAGGTTTTGTAATGCATTTTTTTATTAATCAAATCAGATTTAATACCTTATAAAACATATATAGACAATTATTAAATTGTATTCGCCGAGTTATTTGTACTTAGGATTTGACGTATATGCTGTTTTAAATAAGCATTTTCAAATATGCCCTTTATCTCGATCTATTTCCTAATTTTTCTCGCAATAAAAAAAATCCATTTATTCGGTTTACCTGAATTAAAGATTTGAAATACAAGTTGGGTTTTGTTGTGCATTTTTTTACTAATGAAATCCGATTTAATACCTTATAAAATGTATATGGATAATTATTAAATTGTATACGCCGAGTTATTTGTATTTAGGATTTGACGTATATGCTGATTTAAAATAAGCATTTTCAAATATGCCCTTTACCTTAGTTTATTTCCTAATTTTTCTCACAATAAATTAAGAAAATTTTCCATTTATTCAGTTTACTTGAATTAAAGATTTTAAATACATGCTAGGTTTTGTTGTGCATTTTTTATTAATCAAATCAAAATTAATACCTTATAAAACATATATGGACAATTATTAAATTGTATTTAGGATTTGACGTGTTACCATTTTCAAATTAAAATGTAAAGCATTTAATTTCCTTCATCGTCCATTTCCACGTTCTCCACAAAAATAAAGGAAATTGACGTATATGCTGATTTTAAGTAAGCATTTTCAAATATGCACTTTATCTCAATCTATTTCCTAATTTTTCTGGCAATAAATTAAGAAAATTTTCCATTTTGTTCAGTTTACTTGAATTAAAGATTTGAAATACATGCTAGGTTTTATCGTGTATTTTTTATTAATCAAATCAGATTTATTACCTTATAAAACGTATATGGACAATTATTAAATTGTATTTAGGATTTGACATTAGCATTTTCAAATTAAAATGGAAAGCATTTAATTTCCTTCATCATCCATTTCCACGTTCTCCACAAAAATAAAGGAAATTCAACCAAATTAAACAAAATGTTCTAAACATGCTAATAAAAGGAAGGTTGGCCAAATCCCCACAAAGATAAGGGGGTATTTATTTTTTTGACTTTTTCTTGGATACTCAAATCTCTCGAAAAATAGAACAATAGAATATCTTATCACCCTTTAAATACCAATTGTAATCCCCATTTCTCTCTTCATTTTCGCTTATCTTTATTGTTCACTTCTCTTGGCTACTGCTACTATGGCTTTAAGCTTCAGGTTAGATTGTGTCGGTCATAAAAACTTTCTTTTCGGTATGTTATTATATATAAACATATGTACTAACTTATTTACAGATATTTTTCTTATTCAAATTAGCACTGCTGCGCCTACCACCATAACTCAGGTACTTACTACTTCATACCTTGATGATATACTTTATACCGTCAAGATGTTTGCCTTACGCCATGTTTTTGAAGCTGGAGCTTCTTTGTTGTTTGGATTTTTGACTGCTGTTCTCTTTTTTTCTGACAAAAATTGTTGGGGCTTCTCTTTCCTTCTGCATCGGACATTTAATTTTCCGAAGTTCAAAATCAGCGATGGACTGGACCGAAAGCAGCAAATACTTTCATTTACTCACTCAAGGAGTTGAAAAGGATGGCTGGAGCTGTAGTATCTCCTTCTACTGGCTAACAAAAATCTAAGATTTCTTCGTATCTTTTTCCTTTAACTGGAATTGGTTCCAGTGTATTAATATCTTTGAGGATTAAGAAATACTCCTCTGGATTGGTTGTCATTGAGGATCAAAACACACATTTGTCCGAGAGAAGCAATTGAGATTGTAAACATTTGGCACTCTAATTACTTGTTGTTCTTGCAGTTTCATGATGATGTAAGTTAATTTTACTCACAAACTCTGAGCATAGATTGAACTTGCATTGAACTTAGATTTATACCAATGATCTTAGATTTTTTTTGTCTTTTTAAAACATTATTTCTGTATGCATTGGCCCCTGAATAATGAGTCAATAACAATTCACGCGCGGAGTGTGTGTCATCATCACCCGCGGAGCGCATGCCATTACGCTTGTATATTGAAAAGGAAAGCATGATTTGTATATGTGGAGGAATAAATCCATGTGGGTCTCCATGCATTTTCTGAAATTCACGTATAACTGCAGTTTGACCCAAATTGCCTAAACGTCTCTTTTGTTTTGTCTTTTCATGTGGAAAAACATTCACTGCATCGCAATAATTAGACCATTGAATTTTAGTATAGTATTATTTCTTATGTTTCAAACATGCATTGACATGATAGGGTGTCATTTAAAACTGGAGCAGACAGTATGCATTCGGACTGCAACTTGTATATGGATGAGGAGTTTTGATTTGAAGGAGAATTGCAAGAGATTGAGGAGTTGTAGGAGTATGTGTGTTGATCGTGATGGTGGTTTATAATGTGCAGTTTGCTGTTGTCACGAACTGTAGAGTAATGAACAGTAGACTATGAACTGTTTTGTGGTGAAGGGGAGGGAAGTGTTTGAGACAATGTGATCAGTGTTGTCATGAATTGTAGGATAGATTATCACTATTACTGCAAGTATGTTTGAAACTAGTGTATGACATTTACACGGGTGGAAGAGCAAACTAGTGTATGCAAATTAAATGTTATTTTAAATGTGTTATTCATCATTGTCTTTTATATTTCATTGTTAAATTAGGTGGATGTTTTTATATGCAAGAAATGCATGAGACTCTTTTTGTTTTTAGAGGTTCGGCCTAGTTAACATATGAAAAGTTTTTGGTTGTGTGTGTTGTACTCATTAATATTTGATGCAAACTCTTTACATGTTGTGTCTCTGTCTAATGTTGTAAGAATATGATTTATAAATTTCATTGTTGTTTGTGGGTAACTTTGTTAATGGATATTGTGTTCAACTTATTTTATGACAATGATCAATTGTTATGCTTCTATTTTATTGTTTTTAGATTGATTTGTGTTTATTTCGTATATTAATCAATTGAAATATAATTAGATGCAATCAGATTAATGGTATGTGAATATTGCAATAGTACAATGTCTTAAACGACAACATTTAAGATATGATGTTGGTTTTCTGAAAAAATAAATCAAGTTCACATGACAGCTTTTATGTCTTGCTGTGAGTTTTAAAAAAAAATAAAGATTACAGATACAACAGCGTTTAGGAACCGTTGACGAAACATATAATAATAGCTTATATAAGACGTTGTTGGAAACCTATTAAATTCTATATACAACGTATATTAAAGGCTGCCATAATCCTAAGAAAACACCCTAAACACATTTTCACAGCAACTAATAAATGTTGTCATCACCTTTAAAAAAAACCTTAAATATATTTTCATAGCAATTTATAAACGTTGTTTTAATTTTAAAACAGCAAAATATTAACGCTGTAGAAGGTAAATTAACAGCAGGAAAACAACGCTGTATAAAACAATTTTTGATAGCATTTATTTTTTGCAGTTAGAAATTATGCCTCAACGATAGCATGTCATTATACAATGTTTATACTAACACTGTTGTATCTTATCACAGCGCTTTCTCAACGCTGTAAAAAGATGTTTTTGGTGTAGTGTATTCTACCTTTCTCATCAATACATCAAAATCCCTTTTGTTTGATGGCATAACCTAGAAAAGTACATGGTTTAGATCTAATATTGAGTTTGTGTGAATTGTAAGGTCTGAGATAGGGAAAGCATAGACATCCAAATTGTTTCAGTTCTAAATAATTTGGCTTAACTTTGTATAGATCTTCGAGTGGACTAACATTGTCTAACATCTTAGTTGGCATTCTATTGATTAAACACACAACAGTATTAAATGATTCAGACTAGAACTTTAAAGGTAGTGATGCATGTGCTAATAAAGTTAAACCACTTTCTATAACGTGTGACTGTGTCTATGCTTTCTTTCAGCTATACCATTTTGCTCAGATGTGTATGGACATGTTAATCTGTGATGTATTCCTTTACTGTCAAAATATTTAATTAGAGATTTATACTCAGTACCACCATCTAATTGTAACACTTTTACTCTATCATTGAATTGGTTTTCTATCATATTCGTAAATTATATGACAGTGTCATAAGTATTTGACTTGGATTTTAAGAAATAAATCCAAGTGTATTTAGAGTGAGCATCAACAAAGGAGATATAGTATTTGTACCCAAATCGGAAATAGATGCAGGACCCCACAAACTAGTAGCAACTAAATCAAATGGCTTAGAGTAAATAGTCAATGAGTTATCAAATGGTAATTTATGATTTTTACCTAATTAACAAGAAATGCACATATATGGTAAATTGACATCATTATATGGAATATTATTTTCATTCAGATTGTTTTTAACTACATATACACTAGGATGACCCAATTTATGATGCCATATATTAAAAACATTATTGTTACTGTTTTCATCCTGAATAGTGGATGTGAGACATTATCTTTCTTTTGCTGGGTTTAGTTGATCTCCAAGGTTGAACTTGTGTAGGCCATTAGCTTCATTACTCTGCAAAAGCATTTCATGTATGAGCATATCTTTAACAACACAGTAGCTAGGGTAAAATTGAAAGTAAACATTATGTCTTTAGAGAACTGAGATACACTCATTAGATTATTCATTATTTTGGAGACTTGCGAAGTTTGTTCAAAAATAACTATTTCTTAACTTTTAAAAGAGCACTGCTAGTATGAAATATGCTAATGCACTTACCATCACTCATAGTTATTAACTGTTTACCTCTATATTCTTTATTTCAAGATTGAGATTATCTACATTGTTGGTCATGTAATTAGTTGAACTTGAATCTGGAAACCAGTTATCATCCGGTGTTGATTTTGATCTAGTACTTTCTGTTTGATTGCACTATTTTCCATTTGTTAGACTTGAACCTTCTTGTTGTGCTTGTGCAACATTAGCATTAGGATTGCCTTCACTTTGATTGGTATTACCCTGATTTCCATTATAATTGTTGTTGAATCTGAAATAGCATTGAAGAGCAGTATGACCAATTCTCTCACAAATTTTACATTTAGGTGTGTTATTATTATTCCATCTACCCCTTCCTCTTCCTCTTCCTCTTGGAGGGTACCTCCTCTTTAGGTAGAATTGTTGTTTTTGTAATTGCCTTGTCCTCTGCCCCTGTTATTAGTAGCATAATTGAGGGAATAGTCATTGTCACTTGATTTTTTGTTGTCAATTCTGCCTTCATGAGACAATAAAATGGTATGAACATCATTAAGAGGGGGTATAATCTTTTGTGTTGTTATTATAGCAACTACAGCTTCATATTCATCACCCAAGCCATTTAATTGGCATAGAACTTGTTCTAATTCTTCAATATTACTTCCTGCACCTTTCAACATGTCACGTATATTCTTGACTTTTACCAAGTATTCTCTCAAACCCATATTTTATTTCTCACAATTTTGAAGTTGTCTATTGTAAAATAATGATTTTGCTATAGATTGACTGTTGAACACTTTTTCAACTGTTGACCATATTCCATTGGCATTTTTACATCCTATTACATGCGGAAGCATTGCTGGACTTATAGATGATAGTAACCAGGCACTGATTAATCTTTCTTGCATATGATACTTTGTATATTCTTCATACTGATGATATATTTGTTTCATCAGTTATGAACTTTGGAGGAATTTGGACTGTTCCAAGAATGTACCCTTCTAAGCCATATCCTTGGATTGTTGTCTCAAATTGCAGCCTCCAAAGTGGATAATTGTTCTCTTCGAGATGAACATTGATCAATTGGCTTTGTGGGATTACAACAATCTTGATAAGTTGCTCGGTGCTATAAGTTTGAGATGTCCCCATGTTGTCAGATGATGCAGAGCTATTGTTATTCGCCATTATAGCAGATGCAGTGATGAAATATAGTGGCTAATCAAGAGGTTAACTTATCTGAACTCTCTACTTTGAATTGAGATGCACAAGAAATAGATTTACCATCAAATACACTACAAACGAATAGCTTTATGTGATGAAATCTGATTTTTCTTTTGAGTTTTCAAAAGATTCAGTTTCGTATGTTGTTCTTGATGTTCTATCTTTCTTGATTGCGAGATTTTCTCGTGTTTCTTGATCAGTAAGGATGTTTCAGATTTGTTTAACCTCAATCTCAATGTTGTAACATAGATGCAGCCAGTGAAAACTTGGCATGGCACTGTGTTATAGCGATTGAGAATAAAATCTCAAATGAAAAATCGGTTTATCTTGGATGAGTCAGATTCAAATGATGAGCTCTGATCTGATGAATCTACTAATACAAATACCACTAATCAAGTTTAAATTGATTTGGCTCTGATACCGTGTTAAATTTCTTGTATTATTTAATTTGATTGAATAGAACAGAATTGAAATGTAAATGTAAGAGAAAGTGATTTTGATTTGTATTATTGAATGAAGAAACAAAATGTATAGTTGCACTTGTATATATACAGCTGCCTTATGATTAACTTAGAAATGTGTTTATTTTATGCTCTTATATCTTATCTTTTGTATATAAATAACTATTACTTGGGTAGTGTTTTGTTGTTTTTACAGATATTCCAACCCAGCCCGCATGCAACCAGAAAAGTAGAGAAATGGAGATCAAATTGCTATCTATTTACATTTTGAAGATTTGCATATGAAGATGCCACATCTAGTTGCTGTTGGACAAGAAAATGATTGGTAGAAAGACCAAGAATTTCTCAAATCAAGGGAAGCTTGTCAAAGAACCAAGAGGAAAAGAAGAAAGGCCAAAGATTTAATAGATTTAACTAAGGCCCATTTGAGATTCTCATTGTAAACTCTTTTGGTGAATTCCCTAAGGCCCATCTATCATTGTATTAGGGTTAGGGTTTGGTTATACCCTATAAATACCCTTGTAATGTCATTGTAGCCACCATCTCAATTTATGTATTCCATTACTCTAATAAAAATTATTCTTCTTCTTTTATTTTCTAGTATTTTATTTAAGCAACTAGTGTCATCTACCCGATTAGATTCGGTAGAGTACTAGTTGTATTTTACATTTGTTTCATTAGTGATTAGTCGTTTGATTAGTTTCAACGACAATCCTAATTTTATTTTTGTTGTTATTCTTCTTATTCTGCACTTTTATTTTCTGCATTGTTGTTCTTGTTTTGCAATTTACTTTCTCTAGTGATTAATCATTGATTAGATTCAACGATAATCCTAAGTTCACAATTTTAATTTGTTTTTTTTATTTCAACAATATCTCCAGGCTTCGTCTAACTCACCCAAGAGATTAGATAAATAATTTGATTTTAATTTACCTCCCTGTGTTTGACCTGTATGCTACACAGTTGTGCGCTTGCAGAATTTTATTACAAATATCGCGCTTTTCTAGCGTCGATCACCTTATGACTAACGGTAGAATTATTGTATAATGGGCTGAGAAGCCCATTAATACAAGCCCAGAAATAATAATGTATATAATATATTTATCTGAGATAACACGACAGTGGTTCATTTCATTCTCTTATTTAACTTTGCTGTAAGGTAAATATAGGTTTTAATTCTATTTATTTTACGTTTTGAGTTTTGTATAATAACTACATAAAATGAGGAAAATGAAGAAACTTTGGATGAGATAGAAGGAAGACGAAGGCAACAACGAAGGGATGGAGGAACGATGAAAAAATAAATTATTTTTCATACTTCTACTATTTCCTAAAACATAACAAAGTAAAAATGAACTGTTAATTTTGTGTATAAACTATATTTTATACAATTATCTTTTTTTTCCACAACATACGACATTCACACTTTTGTACCAATGAAAACTCAAAACAAAAAACAGTAAACCAAACAATATATTATATTCTGAATTCGAATTTTGACCACAGATGAGCATCTTCAACTGGTTCATCTATGAATATACAGTCCTTAAATAATAAGGGAGTACGAATATTCAAAAAGCGACTCAATAATTGAGCGTCTGTTTAAAGACTCATCACTGGACCTAACGAATTGAACACCTATTTAATATGCTCCCAAGCACTAAGCACCAATTTAATAGGTGTTCAGGTACTTGTCTAGAAAAAAGTGTTCGAATCCTATCAGTTTACTACTTACATATGTGGACTAATAATTAACATGATCTCTTATTTGTAGCCACATGGAACTTGTATTAGTACATAACAAAAAAAATGTTCTTTAATTTCCATATTGGGTACCTGTTTAATGGACTTCCAATGATAAGAGCCAATTTAATGAATGTATTATTCTAGCCTCTATTAAATAAACATCGCAAATTATGAATGGACATCAAAATATTCAATTGAATATTCAGTCACATTCAGCATGTTGGAGGTTGTTACTCAGCCTTTTGGACCAGCTATTAGAGGCAATCTAGACTTGTACAAGCTCAAATTAAACGTCAGGATCAACGAGAAGTTTGAGAATTAGAAGTCGATTCAACTAGGATCAATTTCTTTCGGGCACCGTCTAATCCTTTGGAAATGGTTCGATCAATTCACATGATAATTCATAATACTTAGATCGATCATCTCTAGGAACGGATCAATCACTTTAGGGAACACATGATCGACACAGTCCAATTACCCAAATGTACATGATCGACATTTTCCGATCACCAGAAAACCATGAAGTCACTCTGGTCCAATCATCAACATTGAGGATCGGTAGGAATCCTAAAAGACATCGGTATGAGTCTTAAAGGCTTCAATTTCTTACTGCTGAACGGCTCATTACAACTCCTAAGTCATTTACTGTGATCGATACAACTCCCACTATAGGGATTAGTGCAACTCCGCAGTTCAAACAACTTCACTAATCCAAATTTCGGAGGCTCGTATTCCCACTTCTACCTACCCGATCCCGGCCAAATCATACCAGATGACTATGAAAACCAAGAAAAAGGAACTCACAAAGTCTTACTCCCCAAAAGGACAAAGTACAAGGATCGATACCGATCTAACGACTTAGTCATTTTGGGTTTTAGGTTGAAATGACTCCTCTTATCCAGATCTTTGTGTCCCCTGCGCGAACTGCAATTATAAATAACCCTCTTTCAAACGAAATATAGATCCTTTTGCACTCTTATTGCTTGAAATCTTGCCGATCCAAGCATTGTACTTAGTAAATTCATCAATAAAGCAATTAAACTTCCAAATTAGATGTAGGAAAACTTACGCTGAACCACTATAAATTATTGTCACTTGTTTCTACTACATTTCTATTATTCTATTTCACATTTTCCATTTATTTAGTTTTAACATTCGTTGAATTCTTTAAGTGGTATGCCATTTTTTGATGTCAACATTCTGGTGCTTTCGTTGAGAGATAGAAAAAATAAAGAATTTTTCCATTTTCTTCCTACCCGCTCGAGTTTCGAAACTTCCTCAAACTTTTCCGTACTCTACATACGAAGCTTAACATCATGGGGAAGAAAACCAGATCTAAGCCGTTGGAACTTCTTCTGTCGAACAACAAGACGCAACGATACAACAACAACCTTTTGATAATCCCATTCTCATTGCCACAACCGACGCGGCTACCTCATTCAATCCCGATGCTCCGGTCACACAAACTTAAATGTTTGAGATAATGAAGAAGTTGAAGGACACTTAAAGGAATCTTAATCAGTAGATCGCCAAAAATCTTGAACTAATGGAGGCACTACAACAGTTTACTCTAAGAGATATTACTCAATTGGAGGAAGATAAGGAGCGTTCATTCTCCAAATAATAACTGTGACTTTGAAAATGCTTCATCAGTATCCTTAAAAAGCCACAGAAGCTTATTGGAGGACTTCTCAAAACGAGACGAGGGTAAACGCCAAGGACAGAACGAGACAATTGTTCATTCCCGGCTTGGTCTAGCTTCTACTCAAGGAGCTATAACAATGCCCTCATAACACTCAAACTCATGCCACCACCACTCAGAACCTGGTTTCTAGACTTCCTATTGCCAAATAGAACCATATCGCTGCTAGCAAACCACCGTAGAATTAATTTTCTCAAAATATATATTATTCAAATTTCACTAAAATACTAATTCAATTTAAAACAAGGCGTAAGTTACAAACCACTTTTGGTTTCTTTTAAGTGAAAGGTTATAATCAATTTGAATCAAATTTCAAAATTTTATAAAATATCATAGCTTAAAATTTTCACTAAAAAACCATAAATTTTTATTTTAATATGTTAATATCCAAAAATTTATATAATTTAATCTTTTAAATTGATCAGAAAGATATTGGTCGTTGCAATCTCCCCCATTACATAAAATTTCCTCCTTGAAATGGAATAAATTGAAAAACTGGCATTTTGATATATTTTAAAACAATCAAATAGTAAAGTGTTAAAATTTCTTTCTTAATTTATTATGTTGAAGTCACATAATATTTATTTTTCATATAATTGTTTTGTAATTTTTATGTCAAATTACTTTTTATAACTAGATATCTTAACAAGTGTATATTTGTTTTACAGAACTAGGGATACGTTGATCTAGCTCATGTCTAAAAATATCAAAGTAATTGGTAGACCTATTTCGACACGAAGTGAAAACAATCAAAAATCATTGAAAAAAATGGACATGGAAAACACCACCCTAATGGATCACACATGCGCAATGGTTATGTCGCTATCCCAGCAGAATCACTTATAACTATATGCACCAACGCCCCTCGAATTATGATATGTAAGCCCGTAAAGATTGCAATATGCAATTTGTTACGTCTGCTATCCCACCCAATGCCAATAGTACTGTAGACAATCTCTTCTCTTTATTTACTATATGGAACAAAATCAGATAGATTGCAATATGAAAATGGTGACGTTGCTATCCCAGCAGAAACCAAAAATATTGTGGACAATCTCTGCCCTTGAATTACGCAATCAATAACATCAAAGAAATATATGCCCAAACAAAAATCGATTCAAGTTGAATGCATCGAATGGGTTTCCAAGGTAAACCCACCAAGTGGGACTCCAGTGTGACCCGACTGAGTAGTATTCCAAGTTGACCCCATGGAGTGGGATTCTAATGTGATTCTACCCAGTAAGATTCAAATAAGATCCTGTCGTGTAAGACTCCGACCTTTGATGGTTGGTACTTCTTATAACTATATATATCTTTGATTTCATAACTTCGCATGTACCATACATGTATAAATTTTCATTTATATAATCCATTTTTTTCCAAATCGAATACTCTATCTACATTAATACTTTTGATTTTTTTTACATACGTATAATATTTCCTTTTATGTAAGAATCACAATTTTCATAATCGAACCTTTATATAATTCAAAGATTTTTAATAATCAATAGATTCCAAAACTATTTCAGTATCACACTTATGTCAATACAAGATCGTTGCTTTCAAATTGGAATATTTTAGAATAGTTTAAGATTCACTTCTTGCTCATATGACACATGTTTCAATATTTTCAATAACTCTAAAAGATTTTTTCATTCTCACTATAGATTCAAACAACGAGAATTTTCATATAACTTATGTGATTTCATTTATATCAATCAAATAGTATTTAATCCAATTACTTACAAAGTAATTTATAATATTTTCCAATTTCAATCATGAAAACTTCATTTATGAATACTATTCAAAAGCTCATTTTAATATTATATATAAGTAATTTATAAAAAAATTCTCAAACCAATAACTTTACTTTGATAGTATTCAACTTGATTAACATCGTTATTTCATATTCAAATCAATATCTAACTCAATTTTCTTCGGTGTTGTTATCGCCTCCAAAACTAGTTATTATTTAATTCGAAATATTTCATAGTAAATTTCGAAGTGAACTGGAGCTCTATTATTTGATTCACATCTTTTACAAACAATTCCAGAAATCAACACGCATTCAAGCTTGGTAACATTTAACATTATTAGCAACTTCAACTAATGGTTTTGCCCAAGTTCAAGAATCTTCTCATCACATAAGGATGATAAATATATTATTACATGTACCTTATGCTAAACAGCCTTGTTAAATGCTCAGTCCATTATTCATACTACTCTGAATAATTTGAAGTGTCATTTCCCAAATTTCTAGCAAACCAACAACATATTATTCAAATATTTTCAACATCCCTGCGATGTGTGTATATCATCCATATGCAATATGAAATATGATCGTTCGTCCGATCACAAGATTTCCCTTTCGAGCTAGGATAGATAACTTGATTACTCTAATGCGAACTCTAATCTAGCTCACTGATTAGAAAGCTCGGGTTTCTCACATAGCATTATAATGCAACTGAAAATTTTAAAATCATATCAAACATGGATCAAATAATCATCAATAAAAATCAAGTGAAAATTCTATATTCTAATTGGTGTAAATTAACTTGAAACTTGTATTCGAATCTTGGATCAAACTGTCATGCAAACAAATGATACATATAAAACTTAAGAACATAGGCTCCTGTATTAACCCTAGAATTAAAAACCCTAGTTTAATTATATTTAAATTTAACTAGTGCTATAAGTAAAATGTTTGTACGATTGAGTGTTGATATGAGAGTTTATGGATTCATGTATATGCCTAAATTGATATAAGTATGCATTATGTAACCTGCATTATGTAACCTAGGTTAAATATAGACATTAAGGTTAATTGAGAATTTATGAGTAAAAGTAAATAATTTAATATGTCAGGTAGGTAAATTATTGTGAAATTTAGACCTATGTCCCACATAAGAATAACGTCGGATACAATATTACTTCATGATATATATAAAGAGCATAAGTCATCGAATAAGCATGACAATTTATTTACTATAAATAGAAATAAAGTAGAGCTGAAATAACAAAAGAAAAGAGAACCAATCCAGTTAGTTTGGACCTGGGGAAAATATTAAAACAAATCAAATAATATGGTGGCAAAATATTAGGATAGGATAGGTATTTGGTAGACCTAAAAACCCTAGTTCTTGGTTATAAGGCTCCAGCATTAAAGCATTCAGGCACAAAAACTCATTACATTATTTTCTCGGGAAATAACATTAATGGTGTAGTAAGAATAAGTAGAATACAAGCTGGAAAATATAAGATCAAGAGAAGAAAGGGGTTTGGTGAGTGTAATACATTTTCAAGGCAATAAGTCCTATTATAGGCAGCTACTATTTTATGTTAAAACTTTATATTGTTTATTGATATGAATGTATGCATGTATAGTAGATTATATCATACATATAAGGAGATATTTTATGAAACAAGAAAACCCTGAGTATAGACATTTATTCTTGTTGTGTAAAAAGGATGGGAAATGTATAAGTGGGGAGCATGAATAAGTAGATTCAAGCTTATGTTCATTTATGCATATAAGAACCAGTGGAGCAATGAGTATTCATGTGATGATCCACTGGTTCATAAATTTGATTTTCTAACCCAGAATATCATGTAAATATGATATATTTGGGAAGGTGAAGTAAAAGGTAAAGGGGGTAGTCCAAAATACCCCTAAGCGCGGATACACAGTAAGTAATAAGATATAGGAAATGAATTATCAAAGTTGGCAACATGTTTGCAAATCAACATATGTTATATTTTAATGCCCGGATTTAACTTATATCCCTTTAATCATATTTGAACTAATTAACATCTTATTTTTTTCAATGCTTTTATTGTCCTGAAACATTGATGCGATGTCTAATATGTGTTTTTATATATCAATGTATTGTTGTGCATGGAGTATGGGGTTTATCCAGTGATCAATATGGCTTTGAATAAGGTATGAAGGGGGAAATGTTGATTAGAACATATATAAAAATCTAACAAATAAATACAAAGACAGATCAAGATAGGTGCATAACACCAATTTACATTGATCTTCTTGGTACTCTGATTTGTGCTAAGTATGTACATGGTTTGATTAAACCCAATAAGACTATGTGTGATGGGATAACAAATAATTGAAGGACCCAGACAGTCTGCCCCCATGTGTTCAATGTATTATAACAAGATCAATATAAATCTCGATATAAACTAGGTAGTGTTGTATACTAAGAGGTAGTTAACTCAGTTAATAAGCTAAGGAATATGTGGGTGTCGAAGACGATCCGGCATATGCCTTAGATGTTCCTGAAAGCAATGCACAGCCTGAAAATAAAGGTAATGTGTAAAGCGGCCAAAAGAATCTTGGTTGTCAGAAAAGGGGCAACGAGGGAATGGATAATCCGGCCAACAAGAAACTCTGCTTATTTAGAGCTGACTCCTCTCAATGACACTGTATAAAATATCTACAAGGCGACTAAGGATACCGAGGAACATCCAATGCCAGGAAAAGTAAAGGCCAATGATGCTGCAATAAAGTCAGGCGGGTTCAGTCGGTTCCACAACCAACCAGGTCACAATACGAATGAATGTAGACATCTGAAGAGTTTAATTGAGGAGTTGATAAGGAAGAATAAACTCAGCCGCTCAAGGACAAGGAACATCCGCAGGACAGTCTGGACTGAGAGAGAGTACACCAATTGCAGTTATTCCAGGATCAATCATCAACATGATTCCAGGAGGACCTCACCTAGCCAGAAGAAGCTAGGGGACATCGTGAAGTATACTGAAGAAATGAAAAGCCTTCCTAAAGAAGAAGGACTCATGGTCGTGAACAATGCCTTTCCCGCTAAGATACCAAAGACTTCATGCGATGATGTCGTGTTCAGAGACAGAGATTCAGATGGATTGCTAACACCAACAGTTGATCCTATGGTTGTTACCATTGTTCTGGGTCCATCCATAGTAAAAAAGGGTCTTGGTTGACAGCGGGACATCTGTCAATGTTCTTTTCATTAATGCATTCAACGAGATGAATCATTCTATGGATGATGTGAGAGCTTTCCAGAATAAGATCCATGGGTTCACTGGGCAACCCACTCAATCGACTAGCACCATCAACTTTCTTGTTGACCTTGGTGAAGGAAAACATAAAGTTTCCATGAAGCAAACTTTTTTTATAGTTAATGAGCTTTCGGCCTATAATGCCTTGCACGGGAGACTAGTCCTTGTCGCATTCAGGATTGCAATGGCTCCATGGTGCACGACCATGAAATTCCCTATTGAAAATGGAGTCGGTGTGATTAAAGGCGACCAAAAGGCAGCAAGGGAGTGCTACATGACAGAACTGGTTGAAGCTAGGAAGAAGGAGACAAAGAAGAATGTGGATGCTCTGCTCCGCATACATGACTCCCCCTTATAGAAACTAGGGCGGGGCCCTCACACTGGCGAGCACGGCAAAGCTCAGAAGGAAATAGAGAGCCAGTGTAGTGGAGAATAGAGAGGCACCATATGAAGCCACAATCTCAATTCTAGTGCATGACAAAGATCCTGATAAAGTACTAAAAATAGGTTCTCCGTTGGGTCTGTAGTTGCAAAAAGAATTAATTTTGCTTTAAAAGCGAATTTGGATGTTTTTGCTTGGAAACATTCTGATATGCGTGGAATTTCATCTGATGTAATAGTGCATAAATTGAATGTTAATCCAAGTTTAACTCCAATGGAACAAAAAAGACGAATTCAAGGACCTTTGAAAGAAGAAGTGGATAGGTTGTTCAGAAATAACTTTATACAAGAATCCACATATCCTGATTGGGTTTCCAATCCGGTCCTTGTTTTAAAGTCCAACGGCAAACGGAGGGTGTGCATAGACTATTCAAACCTCAACAAGGCGTGTCCCAAGGACAGTTTCCCATTGCCCTAAATTTATCAACTTGTTGATGCAACAGTGGGGCACGAACTATTATCTTGCATGGACGCGTATTCCAGATACATCAAATTATGATGCATAAGCCAGGTGAGGAAAACACGAGTTTCATAACAGATTCAGGCTTGTATTGCTACAAAGCCATGCCGTTCGGACTAAAAAAATGCAGGAGCAACATACCAGCGCCTTGTGAATTCCATGTTTAAATCCCAGATTGGGAATACAATGGAAGTCTATGTGGATGATATGCTGGTGAAATCGAAGAAAGTTGATGATCGTCTGGAAAATCTAGCTGAAATGTTTCATATCCTCAAAAAATATGGGATGAAGCTGAATCCGCTTAAATGCTCGTTCGGAGTTGCATCGGGAAAGTTTCTCAGGTTCATAGTCAACGCCAGCGGCATTATAGCAAATCCTTCTCAAGTCACAGCCCTACGGGAGATGCGTGCTCCTAAGACGAAGAAAGAGCTTCAAAGCCTAAATGTGAAAGTAGCTGCGTTTAACCGATTTATTCAATGGCCACGGATCGGTGCATTCCACTCTTCGATGCTTGGAAGATAGGAAAGAAATATTTCCAATGGACTCCTGAATGCCAAACAGCCTTCGAAGAGTTGATCGAGCATATGGAGTCACCACCGATGCTATTAAAGCATAAAGATGGAGAGGAACTGTTCCTATACTTAGTTGTCTCATCTCATGCATTAAGCGCTACACTTGTCCTGGAGGATGCCAAGGTTCAATGGCCAGTTTACTATATCAGTAAAAGGCTTGCTGGGGGAGAACTACGCTATCCCAAGTTAGAAAAACTTGTGTATTGTCTGCTTATTGCCTCAAAAAAGCTAAGGCCATACTTCCAAGCCCATCCTATAAAGGTTCTCATCGACCAACCACTAAGACAAGTTCTCTTTCGCCGAAAAACTTCGGGTAGGTTATTGTAGTGGAACATAGAGCTCATCCAATATGACATCACATATCATTCTCAAAGAGATATTAATGGGTAAGCTTTAGCGGATTTTATCTCCAAGTTCATGGATGGTGGGGAAGAAACATATGAACCAGCAGAGGCGGTGGATAGTTGGAAGCTATTCATTGATGGATCTAGGAATGATTACTGCTCAGGGGAAGGAATAGTCATGGAAACACCTGATGAACACTCCCTATGTTACGCCCTAAGATTGGAATTCCCATCAACCAATAATGAGGCCGAGTATGAAGCATTGATAACATGACTGAAATTAGCAAAAGAGTTGAATCTGAGAACTTTGCAAATTGTCAGTGACTCACAACTGGTAGTATGTCAGGTTCGAAAAGAATTCCAGACCAAAGTCAGAAACCTTCCTGCTTATCTTACCAAAGCTTTGGAACTTTTCAACGATCTTGCCTACTACACTATATCTCATATTCTAAGGAAGAAAATTCGAAGGCAGATTCTCTCGCCAAATATGTCAGTTCCTCAAATGCACAGTTGCTGGGTTTGATACCCATCGAAGTCCTTTCAACTCCCACTATTGAAGAAGCAGATGTTGACTGGATTATGGAGGCTACTGAAGATCTTGTATCCTAGATGACCCTAACCAAGGAATATATCGTTAATGGAACTTCCAGAGGATCCAAAAAACGAGAAGAAAAATATTGCGCAAAGCTCATTGTACCTTATCCAAGATGGAAGGTTATATACGTGAGGTTTTTCTATGCCACTGCTGCGATGTGTAACCAAAGAAGAGTCCAAAGCAATCTTGGTAGAATTGCACGAGGAAGAATGCGGAGATCACACAGAAGCTCCAACACTAGCTAAGAAAATTCTGTGATATGGCTATTTCTGGCCCGATGTGAACCTGGATGCAATGACCTATGCTAAGAAATGCGATAGATGCCAAAGATTTGCAAAGATTCCAAGAGAATCTCCTACATAACTGACTCAAATGGTCAGTCCATGGCCATTTGTTGTCTGGGGCATAGATTTTATTGGAGCATTGCCTACATCTAAGTCGAATATGAAGTATGCAATAGTTGACTATTTCACCAAATGGGCCGAAGCAGAGCCATTAGCTACTATTACTTCGAAAAAGGTAATCAACCTTGTCTTGAAGAACATCATCTGCAAACTCGGGGTACGGCAGAAAATAATCACCGATAATGGAACTCAGTTCGAGAGTAGTGGATTCTTAGATTTCTGTGCTAAATACAAAATTAAGAAGTGTTTTGCAGTTGTTGCTCATCCATAGGCCAACGAGAAAGTTGAAACGATCAATAAGATATTAAAGTCAACCATTAAGAAGCATCTCGAAAAAGATAAAGGTGGTTGGGTAGACGAGCTTTCTCTTGCACTATGGCATATCGCACAACTCACAAAACTACGACTGGGAACACTCCATTCTCGCTTGCATTTGGATCCGAGGCTATGATCCCGGTAGAGCTGGAAGTTCCCACTCACCAAAGAATCCACTTTAACTCGTCTAAGAGTTCATCTACAAGATCCTCCTCACCGTGATCGCCTCTGTCGATCTTGGAACTTCTTCCCAGACAAGAGCTAAAGTCTCAGCAAAGTCTTTTCCCAAATAATGCAAACTACCATGGCCCATGACGTTGTAAACATAGAACTTGAATAAAGTCTCCTCAGTCTTCGCTTTGACTTTCCTGTAAGCAGCCACGGCTTTGGTTTTATCCTCTTCAAGGTACTTAACATTGGTAATTAGAGCTTCAAGGGTTGGGCTTTGGGAAGAAATCTTATGTTGGAGAGTCAGGTTATCTTGTTGAAAATTAGCAGAAGTACTCCTTTCTACCACCAATTGGGACTTCCCAAGTTGCTGAGCAGATTGAGCTTCTTGGACTTGAGTCGTTAGTGTGCTTTCCTTCTATTTTGAAGTAGCAAGCTCTCCTTTTAGCCTACTGATCTCACCTTCTAAGCCAGCTACTTCTGTTTCCCTTTGAGTAAAAGATGCAATAGTCTTCCCCTAAGAATTTATAACCCTGATTAGTTCGGCCTTATCATCTTCCAATGTGGCAATGCGATCAATGAAGATCCCGTTGACTCTTTGAAGCTCATGTGCCAAGGCATGCCAATCGCTTAATTTTTTCTCCGCATGGCCTTTGATTTTATCCAACTTAACTTCAAACTGACTCTTAGCTGTATCAAATTGCGTGAACGTACTACCCGACAAGCCGTCGAATTCCTCAAGAATATTTTGCTTGTCATCAGGACATATGCCTAGGTTGTGACATATTCCTCTTAGATTACATCCTGGGAATCGGTCAGCATGTCCAAAGTTAGCTGGTCCAGGGATATAGCGCGAATGTTCATGACTGTCTGAAGGTCGGCGGAGTAGGAGTGGCTGATGGAGAAGCCAAAGACATTTGATCGCCAGTAATCTGAATATCCGGCATCGAGAGATCCGGTACTGGAAGCATATCTGATTTGTGGCTCTTTCGAGAGTCGCCTTTGCTCTTATCACTCCTGTTTCTCTTCTTTTCGTCTTTCCTCTTTTGACTTTCCTCATCTTTTCTCCTCTCATCAGTTGCCAGCAAATTAAAATGCTCATGCCTCCACTGCCTTTGTTGATCAGTTTCAATGAGATCACCAAGAGGCCGGTAGGCAGGTTGCGAGCTTTGTGAATATTTTGAATGTTGGGAGACCGAGGTTTGATAAAGTTTTTGGCATTGAATTGTGGGGTGCCATGTTCAAAGATATATGCAATAGTGTATCTCATTCCTGAACCTCTTAAGTTAGAGAATACTAAGGAAAAATAAGAAGAGCTTATGTAGAGCATTGAGGACGTAAGGCGTAAGTAAAAGTAGAAAGAATTTGCTCGTGAACATCTAATAATGAACCAATCTCAAGAGGCTCATCTAAGAAAAGTCCTATATCAACAGCCGTTATTCCAGGAGGAGGATTCCGAGAAGAATAATTTTCAGCTTTATTCTTCGCAGCTGATGTTGCTGGCACCGAGGTTGAAGTATCGCCTTGAATGATATCTTTAGCTGAGCTGAGGTCATCGAGATCCTAAAAGTCCCTAAAATACCATCTCCTTGGCTATCGTGAATAACGGGATTTTCATCATGATTCTCGGTACCTAAATTGTCTTTAGAAGTAACTCCGGTTTCCTCTCTTGGGTCCAGAGTAATTCTCAAAGTAGACTCATCCACCCCATCTTGTCCGGTTTCTTCCGTAGGATACGAAACAGTGCTTTCCTTCTCAGCTTGGTCAGATAAAGCCATAACATTCTTACCCTCACGTTGCTTGGGTGCTTCTTCCTCGATAGAAGCCAATTTAGATTTATGCAGAGTTAACTACTTCCCACAGGATCAGATCACTTCTTTAGTTGAGCCTTCTAGGCCGGAGACTTATTAGCAACATCTTTCTTGTCAGCTGGATCTACCGCGAGAGTTCATGGGGAAGGAAGAATGTTACATCGACGGAGAAACTCTTCCGTAATCAAGAACTTTTTGCTTCTCTTGCACTCTCGTTAATAGCTATTAAAGAATTATAAAGATCTTGATCAAAAACATTATTTTGATTGGAAGGAATCTCTGTAATGTAACTTAAAATTTGAGTATTGGGTTAAGGAGGAAAGAAATAAAATGTTGTAAAGTAAGTATATTCACCTACTTCCATCCAGAAACCATAGAAGTTTGCAGGACACCGGACAAAGAAATATTGGTTCAAAAATCCTCGAACACTCTCTACTAAATCAGTAATAATTTTGGAGGCCCAGCTCTCAACAAAAATAAATGAGGGACGATCCTTCTTCCTCCTTTTGAAAGAATATAAATAACATATATCCTTAAACGTTGGCATGCACTGTTTGATCCTCATAAAAAGAACATAAAGGCCCATTAAAACGACATAGCCATTTGGGTGCAGTTGGTACGGGGCAATAGCTAAACGTCGGAGGATCAATTCTAGATAAGGGTTGAAAGGAGGAATCACCCCGCTCATTAACATACCACGATTAAATGCAACATATCCAATGGGGGAATGCCAGCAAATTCTTCCTTTCCAGGAAATTTGGCCTCATCCTTTTCAGAAATCTCAAATTGCTTACACAATTGCTGAAATGAGCTAAAAGCAAGAGGTTTTGTATAAATTTCAAGAGGCACATTGGAAAGTGGCCGAGGTTTTGGAAAATTTTGGCTGACATTTACTTCGGAGGCAGTCTCTGATGTAGTCCCAATAATTTGGCTAGAACTCCCAGCTTCACCAGAGATGGTTCCTTCCTTAGGGTCCTAATGTAACTGGTTTTGGGTTAACATTTCTACAGGAATGGTTATGTTTTTAAAATAAATCACAGGTGCACGTTTCCTTACTCATAGGAAGTATAGTTTCAGAAATATGGCTTGGAACTCATAATCTGCGTGTATTGGTTAACTAATTCCAAGTATCATTAGAAAGGAATAACCAAATTCGCATAGAGAATGTTCCTAAGTGATTGAATAAAAATAACTCTATGCGAATATGTCATTCAGCTTAGGCAATATTGCATTTTCTAAATTTCTACGCTAACCTGCTAATGGTGTGAGCATCCAATAGCAAAATTATAGCTCAAAAACATACAAGGGCTCTAGTTGTGCAGGGATAAAAATAGGAAAACTTGGAAATCAACCAAAAACAAAGGTTATCAAACTCACTTGAACCCGAGCTAGGTCAGGTTCGACCGACCCTCTGAGAGTCGAGCATGACCGGCCCTATGAGGGTCGAACTTGCTCGATCCCAAAGGGTCGAGTATGACCGACCCGGAAAGGATCGGGCATGCTTGAAGCAAATAGGTCGAGCATAGCTGACCTTGTAGGGGTCGATCATGCTTAGACCTGAGTTGGGTCGTGCGTGACCACATTGGGTCGAGCATAATTGCCAATTTCGGGTCGAGAAGGCCAGAATTTGATAAGCTTGAGCACAACCAAATTTACTGGGCCGTGCTTTACTGGGATCGCGCATGTTGGTGGCCAGCTTCGTTGAGCACAGCAAAGAGGCCAGATCGAGCGAGTTCATGGAATTGAGTGGCGAACAAAGGGTTTTCAAATTTTTAGACCTATCTAATTGTGTTCAGAATGAAGTCTATACAAAACAAAGAACAACTCAAAGCAGTTATAACAATAACAAACGCAATGGAAAGCACAATTCCTATATGGTACTAAATTCAAAATATATTTCCATCCCAGCATTCAAAAGCCGAATACATATTTAAATGAGAGCTATACAACAACCAAATTCAAATGTGCAAGCGAATCAGCAAAGCAAGTAAAATTTCATGTCACATGCATTTGGTCGAACAGCTCATCTGCGTAAAATTCAAGTCAGAAATTCAAAGGATATTGGATAGTTCGAATTCCTCAAATAATCACAGACGCAACTTTAATCCAATCAAAGTCGAATTCACCTAGAATTTAAATTATTACAGTCATAAAAACCCAGAATCCAATCTAAGTTCGAACCATGCTTAAAACCCCTCTCGGTTCAAAAACCCCGTTTATGTTAAAACCAATTTAATGTCAGCACAGATCTGATGTAGAATAAAAAGAGAAAAATCACCTCGGTTTTGAATGCACTTCAGATTAGAGGATGTCGCTCCGGCTTGCTTTGGAATTGATTGAATTTTGCTAAAGAAATCGAGCATGATTATTGAATTAGAAGTTGATTTGACTAGAATTTGGAGAAGAACCGTTTGCGGGTTGTAATACAAAGTGCTTCAAAGGGAGAATATTTCCGCCATTAAACTGTGCCCTTTAGAAAAAGAAATGAATGGCTAAAAAACAAAGAGGAAGGAGCATATATTAGGCGAGGAGACGAACAGGCTCGCTCAGACTCGTTCGCTCGAGCCCAAGTCAGTCGCACAATCTCAGATGAACGACCAGGTTCAATCGCTCGAGTCATGGAAGCATGCATAGGCCCGGTCGCTCAATCTACCCTAGTCACTTGATCAATGAAGGCATGCATAGGCTCGGTCGCTAAATCTACCCTAAACGCTTGAGCAATGAAACATTCTCAGGCTTGGTTGCCCAAACCAACACCGGTCGCTCAAACCATCATGGCCCATTCGATCCGTACCGATATGATAACTCGATCTATTAAATGGTGTTATAATCACTCATTTTGAAGCTTGTAATTTTTAGCAATAATGAATTATAAACTTCGAGGAGCAAATGTTTATCCATTAAATGGCGTACTCATTAATAGATTGGGCATTGACGTGGTTCAAACATCAATATGGCTCAAGCATCCCAGGTCGTGCCACGGATAGGGTCAGGTGAGCTCTGGTAGGGTCAATCGAGGGCGAAAGGGATCGATCATCGGTAAAACTTGAGCGGTCATTCGCACATTGAAGAAGCAAGCTCCATCTAAAATACAGCTCATGGTCAATCGCACATTATTGGGTCGGTCGTGCCTCACATAGTGATCGAGTGATTGTTAAGCTTAACCCAAGCCCAAAGGGTCGGTCGCGTGAGCTAGGGTCGGTCGCGTGAGCTAGGGTCGGTCAAGCACCATCCAATACTATCTGGCCAACTACCTGGTCGCTCGCTCACCGTGTGGGTCGGTCGTGCATATCCTTTAGTCAGGCAAGATGGGGCTCGCACGTCGCCTCGGTCGTTTGCACACTCTCCTTGTCGATCGCTCATAGGGTTGCTCGTGCACATCACCAGGTAGGAATTGCTCATAGGTCGGTCGCTCGTGGGGCTGGTCGAGCATCACAGGGTCGGTCGTTTAGAACATTTGGTGACAAACTGGATATAGCTCATGACAGCTGGCTACAAATGGCTGTGGCATTTTCATAATTACCTGAACGAGCGATCCACAGCCTGCACATATAAATCTTAGCTCACCACTTCATTCCAACTTCTCCTATAAATAGGCCATGGCTTTCATACTTTTAGGGACCGATTTTCACGACCCCGAAGGGCTACCAAATTGCATTCTCTCCTACTTCAAGTGATTCTAACATCATTTAGCATCTCCAAACAAAGATCTAGAGCCAAATCCATCATGGATTGCGTCAAACTTGATCAAGCATTCTAGAGATTGAAGATCTTCCTTCATATTCCTTGCACTTGGATAGATTTGATCTTTTCCTCGCTGATTTGCAAAGATTAAAGTTCGATTGTAGTGTAAAGGAGAAGATGAATGTACTTAGATTATGATTCTAGCCTTTTAACTCTCAAGTTCATAATGAAAATCATTGCCAAAGTGGACATAGATCTATTTTAGATCGAACCACTATAAAAATATTTGTGTACTTATTTTTTCGTTGCGATTGTGGTCTCTTTCTAATCGATTGGTGAAGTGCCTTCGTGGCACCTTAGGTGTTTGAACTAATTTCGGCTTAAACAAGAATCAATTCAGTTAGTTTGGATTCGGAGAAAATGTTAAAACAATTCAAATAATATGGTGGCAAAATATTAGGGATAGGATAGGTATTTGGTTGGCCTAAAATCCCTAGTGCCTGGTTATAAGGATCCAACATTAAAGAGTTCGGGAACAAAAACTCATTACATTATTTTCTCTGGAAACAACATTAATGGAGTAGTAAGAATAAGTAGAATACAAGCTGGTAAATATAAGATCAACAGAAGAAAGAGGTTTGATGAGTATAATACATTTTCAAGGCAGTAAGTCCTATTACAGGCAGCCACCATTTCGTGTTAAAACTTTATATGTTTATTAATATAAATGTATGCATGTACAGTAGATTTTATCATACATATAAGGAGATATTTAATGAAACAAGAAAACCCCGAGTATAAACAGTTATTCTTGCTGTGTAAAAAGGATTGGAAATGTATAAGTGGGGAGCATGAATAAGTATACTCAAGCTTATGTTCATTTATGCATATAAGAAGCAGTGGAGCAATGAGTATTCATGTGCTGATCCGATGATTCATGGATTTGAATTTCTAACCCAGAATATCATATAAATATGAATATATTTGGGAAGGAGAAGCAAAAGGTTAAGGAGGTAGCCCTAAACACCTTTAATCATAGACAAACAGTAAGTAATCCTATATGAAAATGAATTGTGGAAGTTGGCAACATGTTTGCAAATCAGCATATGTTATGTTTTAATGCCCATATTCAACTTATATCCTTTTAATTATATTTGAACAAATTACCATGTTATTTTTCTAATGCTTTTATTGTTTTGAAATATTGATGTGTTGTCTAATATGTGCTTTATATATGAATGTATTGATGTGCATGGAGTATGGGGTTTATACAGTGATCAACATGGCTTTGAATAGGGTATTGAGGGAAAAATGTTGGTAAGAACATCTGTAAAAACCTAACAAATAAATACAAAGATATGTCAAGATATGTGCATAGGACCAGTTTACATGGATCTGCTTGGCATTCTGATTTGTGCCAAGTACGCATATGGTTTGTTTAAACCCAATAGGCCTTCATGTGCTGGGATAAAAAATAATTGAAGGATCCAGACAGTGTGCAACCATTTGTTCAATGTATGATAACAAGACCAATATAAATATGTATATAAACTAAGTGGTGTTGTAGACTTAGAGGTAGTTAAGTCAGTGAACACACCGTTTAGGCGTGGATTGGGTGATGATAATTTAGTAGTTTTGCATAAACTGATGGATAAGAAGTCTTGTTTTGATGGTATTATGCGATTAACTAATATTTCCTGAAAGAAGAATAAATGTGAACAAGTATTTGTACATGAAACCTTTGTTCCCAGTAAGCAATCATCTAGGTTTAATATATATTCAGATATATATGTGCATGTGTAAACTGAACTTACACTCATAAGTTTAATTCAAAAATTCTGCATGTATTTACTCATACCAGGTTTTCATGTCAGACCCTATTTGGTTGTGTTTGCAATCACTTGGGGTGTCTCATTATGGTGGGGCAGCTCAGTGATTGGTTTCAGGTTGAAAGATATACTTTGTTGCCTATTAAAGTTGCTCGGAGCGTTGTGTTAAGGAGCATATTAAATTTACTTAGAAAGATTCCCTAATGTTATCTATTCTAGTTTATATGTAACTTGAAGTTAAAAGTCTTGGATGTATGTCAGTTATATAGGTTTACCAACCTTAGTAGTATGTATATGAGACATCAATGCAGATGCATTTAGTTGCTTAAATTAAGTATTGATCAGATTAAAAGTGGAACTCTGAAATATTAGGACATCATCCGATTTTGTTGAGTAAATGGAGGTAATTTCTTCTATAAATTACTTGAATAACTCTTAGATATGTTTTCATGTGTTTAACTTTGGTTTACATATGAAACTGGAACATGCCAAAGTGCTTAATGCATGCATTGGTAGACATGTAATGAACTCTGTTATGCTTGTTTTAGATGAATGGGTGCACAACACACAAATGAAATGCGTGAATGTACATCTATTGCAAAAACATGTGTAGTATTACTGGATCTAGGTTTTATACCATTTAACACCAGAAGTTACCCCTGAATAAGCAGTATAACAAGAAAAGGTAGGTTAGTGGTCAAACTGGCAAATAAACACATGCCATTCTTAGAGTTTCAACCTCATTATAGATCATTTATAAGCCCAGAAAAAGGTGGTTCTTGAATTAATTTATGTACCTATTCCTCATTACAATTTGAGTATATTTTCATGTCAATTAGGCTAGAGAGAAATTGGCAATTACTTTGCTAAATCGACACGTACAATACTCGGTAAACTTGAGGAATAAATCATATCTAACTTGTTTATCTACGTAGGGAATTACATTTGTATGTCATGTTTTGTACAAGATATCATATTTTATATTATAAATATCTTGTAATTTATTTATTTTTAAATTCCGCAAAGAAAAATAAGTCTATATATCTTCATATATATAAGCTATGAGAATACAGTGTGCACTAATATATTTATATTGGTTTTATGTCATGGGAAAATTTGTTTGAACATTGTTCTGATGAAAGTGTCTTCAAAAATAAACGAAAAACAAATAAATCCATAAATAGATACTTAAATATAAACGATATCAAGGGGGTCACTTCAGTTTCTTAAATACATAAATTCAATTGCTTCCATTTTCATTTATTTACGTAGACTATCCTCACTAATATATGTTTATTTACCTACCTAAATTATCTCCATTTGGAAATTATTATGAAACCATTCCTTTAACATCACTCATGTTCATTATATCAATATTTATCTCGAAAAGCTACAGTTTTGAATAATTCTTCATTTTAGGTTCATACACATTTGCCAAGTGGTATTACTTAAATTATTCATCAAATATAACCAAAATCATAGAAATTTTCAAAACTACGTAATCTTAGTTATAAATACAACTTCAAAACATTTAAAGTTAGGATCGCGTACATATTACTTAAAAAAATATTCAATATTTTTAAAAAAATACCATCTTTATATTTCAAGAAACTCAAATATTATATTATTATCTTCTTTCTTAACTTAGCCTATTAATATATACCTTTACTTGTATTCTTATAGAACTAAACATACTTCCCTTTATTATATAAGAAACATTTCTTCCTAACTCCAAATATTTACAATCTTATATATATAATCCTTTGAAATCGTTTATCCATTAAAACGATCATATGATCTCATAAATAATACATTCAACTCAAACTATTCCAAAATGATGAATAACCAATGCGTTGTAATATAAGAAAAAATAGGAAGAGAAGGAACATAACAACATGCAAAACTTAACAATAGAATGACAAAATATAATAATAACATAAATAATTCACAAGGTTATTTAGCAATATACATTTGATTTTACATTACAATAATCAGAGTTATACATAATAAACCTACCAATAATGCATCGGAAATAATAGTAGTATGTATGATATTCAAACTCCACCTTCGTGTTCAAGTAACTTATTTCTTCAATAATAGAAAAACAACTTAGGTTGTCCTGAGCATAATGGACTTTAGGCCATTTGCTGCAATCACTCGATTAATTTTGTTTATTGATTAATAACACATCAAATGTAAAATTCAATTTAATAATCAACATCCAAACTAGATTTAATGTTACTTGAGTTAAATAATTCATATATGAATATTATGAAATCAAGTAACATCTAAAACATTTGTGAAATCCTATAGGATCCCTCCAACCTGTTTTTCCTGCATTACAACACATAATATCATTTATATATGCACACAAAACAAAAATTATAATCTAATTAAATCACGATGATGGAAATACAAATATCGACAATCATCATCAAAGCAATAATAAACCAAAGCATCCAAACGCACAATTTATGCTAACAACCATGAATATTATTATATGAAAAAATAATATTCAGAAGTATTCAAGAAAGAGTGAGAGTTAACTAACATTTCAATTCAATCGACGATTACATGTCGTTTATCTAATTTTAAACTAACGCTTAAAGTTAAACAAAATTCCAACTAGCACCGAATCACTCCAATCTAGCTCATATGCGTAGTATTTGAATGTACGATTCCAACGGATCTTGTTTCATCTCAATCTGACATCGTACAAACAATATACATAAGTTATAATTTTTTTGTTATATTAAAACTTCTTTAATTAATAATCAACTAATTAATTTACCTTAATCCTCTTTAACTTGATTTTCCACATTAACTCTTCTTCTTCTTAGTACTAAAACATTCCCGCTCCTCATACTTCTCATACCCAAAACAACCGAACTCCCACTACTACAAAAGTGGGCAAATTCGACACAAGTTTCATGTGGCCTTAGATCGAAAAACATTGCATTTGCCCCTTTTTCAAATAGGTAACACCGGAGAGGCGTGACATCCGCGGCCGTTGCCTTAGCCCTCTAAGGCAACGCTTTTTCCCATCTACTGACATGGAAAGAAAGTGTTGCATTATAGACGTAATGCAACGTTATTTGCATGTAATGCAACAATATTCAGCGTTGCTTGAGCATTAGTTAAAGCCTGGCTTCTAGGTCACGATAGTGGGTCCACGTCAGCTGCCTACATGTCACACGACATGTCAGCTCTCCACTTCAGCTACCCACGTGTCACACGCCACGTCAGCTATGGGGTCCACATGCCATGTGGAATTAATACTATTTTATGTAATGCAACACCACTGTATTATGGAATGCAACACCATTGTCTTTAAATGCAACATCAAGAAAAAAAAACTAAATGCAATAGTACAAGAAGGCAAATACAATGCTTTAATTATAAATTTTGCAATACCAGTTTTGTACATAGAAGAAACACATCCAAAACATTCATCATCACATTCAAACCATCCAAAATATTCTACATACCATACCAATTCTTCAAATATACCACAAATGCCAACACATATGATCAAATACATAATTTAAAAGTACAATTCAAATATTCTGCATACCACAAGTGCCAACACATACCCCCTTCAATATAAGTGCTAACACATACGATCGAATGCATTCTATAACGTAACAATGCATTCTACCAGAAAAGGTATCTCTCTACGTCATTTTAGGTCTTCCACTACGAAAATATCTACCTTGTCGGTCGTATCTCTCCATGCCATTTTAGGTCCTCCAATTTGATTTTCACAAGTTATTTGATAAGTGCATGTATCATACAAATATATCATAGCAATGAACCATCTGGCCATTTTAACTAAATCTTATGCATGCAGTTATAACAATTGACCATTCACCATTGGTCACTCATGTCAGTGATGCCCAACAAATAAGCAGGTTCAGTATGCTTCGTCTTCTGTGCATAACATTTCTAGTTCTCATATTTTGTGACACCTTACAGTGGGTCCCTTGCGTATCCTTTCAAGCTTCAGAACCATCACCATCTCCATATCCCCTAAACCTCAAGCTTTGAAAGTTTCAAAAAAAAATTCAATGGAGGACTCATCGCTATACATCACTGCCACTGTTCTTAAAGGGCATTGGAATGTTGAATCTGTGCATCACAAGCTTCAGGTGACTCTGAATCATAATGTGTGGCCTATGCGGGTTATATCCAATAACTATTTTCTAGTATCATGCCCATCATACAGTAAGCATGATCATGCGGTAATGTTGAAAGTCTTAACAAAACCTATAGGTGCTATTTATCAGCAAGAATTGTATGATAAAGAATTTGAGCCTGAACCAGCGTTAGAAGTGGAATCATGGGCTAAAGTCGATGGCTTTCCCGAGTACCTAAAGAATAATGTTCCTGCTGTTGAAGAAATAATGAAGCCAATGTGGCGTGTTCTTGCAATTGACGACAGTGACTGGTCTCATTTTGAGCATAGATCTTCTTACCTGAAAATGCAATTTTATGAAGGCACTGGCTTTATCAATACTTTTGTTGCTCGATTCAGTAACAAGGTTCACCTCATTAAGGTTCGATGTTGTACCCATGCTCATCCTAGAACAAGGCCTGAACTTCTCTTTTTGGGCAATAAGGAGGAATAGGTGGTTCCATGTTTGTGTGATCACAGAGTGGAAATGGATTCAGATGAAATATTTGATGCAATGATACATGAAGCTGCTTTGCTACCCCCCTTGCCAAGCTTATTTCCTGAAGCCAACCATGACAAACATGTTGATAACCAATCCCTAATGAACCAGATGAATGACCAGTGGGTAGATTAGGAAGTTGATCAGGAAGCTTATTTCCCTCTTCATCTGTCGCCACCTTTGCTTCCTTAACCTCCTCATCTAGATAGGGACATGGAATATGATCGGCCAAACTACCTCACCCCTTATCCTGATGCTGCGGGTCCATCACATGTTGCTGCACACTTCAGACTGGCTCTACCACAGCCGAAAAACCCTAGCGAATCTGTTGGAAGTTCCACAGTCACAAAACCCTGATCTGGTTTGAACTGATGCTACTAATGTCATTGTTTGGGTGTCTATATACGTATGTATTAAGTTATGTTTTATGTATGACTGCTTAATGATACTTTTTGTTGCCTTTTAATGCTTGCTACCAACCGGGCTTGTCAGTTGGGCTTATTAAGAGTATTATATAAATTAATCGGTTGTGTAGCACCATGCCACACAACCGTTCTACTAAAAAAAGACAATCATGAGGAATTCAGAATAATTATTTCGCGTAATTTCTTTGGATCAAACTCCCACAACATACCTTTGTCCAAAGCCGGGCTTATACACCATGAGGAATGTAGACATCGACATATCTTATAGCAATATTTTCGAGTGGTCTCGGTTGAATTTATTGTTTAAGCTGTTTCTTTTACTTGTTAGTATCTACAGAGCAGAGAAAATGCAAAGAAGGCGTTATATGGATGCATACCTGAATTCAATCAAAGATGTTTCTAGGAATACTAGGACCTAGCCCTACGACAAGGGCTATAATAAAGAAAACAGTAATCGTAGAATTGATTTTGAGTCAGAAGAAAAACCTCAATGAAAATTATGTACTATTCAAATAACAAAAAATATGAAGCACCAAAGATGGCATTGCTTACCAACTAATTCGGATGTTGAAGTGAGCTCAGTTTGCAAAAATGAGCATACGTTAAATTTTAGTTACACAATAATGATCAGGCTAATACATGTTTAGCATCTGAAAGCAAGGGATCTAGGTAGAAGACTTTCAGTAAATAATGCTTACAACTGACTTACTTTTGACTTCATATTTGGACTTCATGATCATGCTTCCTCCCAACTGACTTACATTGAATAGTAATTTTCAAAACCAAGTATAACTATCCAAGTACATAATTACTTATGGCGTGGTGGCTCCTCTAATATTGAAATACACACAAAATGAACAACCACACTGAAAGCAGAGGCAATCTTGGGATATACTGCTTTAAAACGTGACATGTGAACCTCAAAAGAAATGGATTTACTTATTCGATCCAACCAAATATTCAATAGACAGGGCGTCTATGTTTCACAACTCATATATACAAAAATGCTTTAGAAAGAATACAAAAAATTCATAGTAAAGCAAAGGCACAAACTTACCTCATACTTAGAAAATGAATGTACTAGCGTCTACTTCGACGTCATTTCATATGGATTTGTAGGATAAATCACGCAGCGGAGAAAGGCCACAACAAGTCCACGCCGATACTCTTCAAATCGAAACATTGAAATTGGTAGTTTCCAAAATCAAATGGAAAATACCTGTGCGTGTAGCAGATTAGATACGGGTGAATGACTTGTCCGGATCAGGAAGAGATTGGAGGGAATAGATGCGATGGGGTGGGGAATCGAAGGTGATGTGAATTTAGGTTTAAATCTGGAGGCAAAAATTCGCGCTAAAATTTCACATAGAAGAAGAATATATTGAGGTAGCTGTCACTAATTGGATGACGGAGTAATGTTTTAAATAGCAAGCAGGGATTAGTTTGAATCATTGGATTAGATCATCATCTACGGTTGTTTATTTTTTTATTCTGATAATGCGGATCGCTGACCTAGATTGTATTTATGTAAAGCTACTCTTTGACGTGGTGTTGCACGTCACAGCACTAGAATTCTGACTGCAACAGTGCATTCACGTCTAATGCAACAACATATGAATATTGTGGTAGAAGATCAAATAAAGCATAGCTTTCGCCACACTTTTCATGCAATGTACACACATTAGTGTAGAATATGCCATTTTTGTAGTAGTGTCCCTTCCATCCAACTCCATCCATCTTAGAAAAAACCTAAAACCGACAGCATCAATCTCCTCCACACCAGAATCTCCACTACCTTACCACCTTCACGACCATCTCGCACCTCAGGTGTATATCCCGACTTCAGCACCACTACAGTAAGTTACGGTACCTTTTTTGTCAAACACCACCAAAGATTCCAAGAAGATGCTACTCGACCTCTTGAACCCAAATACGAGCATGAAACGATACATAATTCTTCATTTCTAAGTATTTTTTATCCCTAGGTCGTTGCTCGAAACCAAGTGTGACTCGAAAATCCTTCGAACACGATAAAAAGGAAATGATGGCAATGCTCTTAAGCCCTGGCATTCAACGAATTAAGAATTTAGCTATTTGATGGAGTATTTTAATTTAGATAGATTTTTTGAAGATAAGCGGGATGGAAACCATGATTTACATTTGCCGATTTCGAATGAGAAAAGAACGAAGGTGCCGGTTTCAAATGGGGAAAAGAATGAAGGAAAAGGAAGTTTTGAAGTCAAACAGTGCAATCAATCAGTCACGAAAACGTTGCAACCAGGAATAACATATCTTTATCCAGGATATGAAAGATGGAAATTGATATGCTGATTTCAAAAGTATTGAATTTACTTTAGAATATTATTTAACTTTAAAATATCTCGCAGTTCCGGACTCACAACATGCCGAAATCGACATTTTTAGGCTTTAACAACTATTTTAAACACACTGGAATAAGATTTGAGGTCTAACTGGAACGTATGGAGGAAATATTAATTTATAATCGATGATTTAAATTGATTTAAATTAAATTATTTATAGGCATTTTCAAAACGTATGACCAAACATTAACCCCAATCATCACGAAAATTGAAATTCGAAAATAGTGTACAATTACAGATACAATGGAACTAGTTTTGTCGAATTTCGAAATGAATTTGAAATAGATATGCAAAATGTTATGTCTATCAAGCTAGTTTGGACATTCTTTAAAAAAAAATGTGGGCAAAATGGATTAGAAATAGATATGCTAAAGATAAAAACTTTTGGATTACGAACATTTCACACACATAGAGGACAATGCTCAAGGCCAAGTAACAATGAAAACATTTTTTTAACAATAATATACTTAATGGAAGTAGCACTCATCTCTGGTTCGATCCATGGATTAATGGTTCGAATCTTACTTCTATTCTTTGTTGGAGCTACATGATTAATAGTGGTATTGAAGTTCCTCAGGTTGCAGCTTCATTAAAGATGATAACTGGAACCTTGATAACATCTTTATTCCTCCTTTCATAGATGATTCAATGCGAAAAACTAAAATCCACAATGTTGAGCAAGAGAATTATTGAATATATATACTGGAAATCAAAATAGATTTTTTTTTTCCTTGAAGTATGTATATAGTTCTATATTGTATTCTACTAATAATTTTGAATGTGTTAACTTTATTTGGAGAAATCTCATAGTTTAAAAACATGCATTTACAACCTATCTGGCTTGTCTTAATAAACTTCACATTTTAGATAAATTATGCAAATAAAGGCCAGTTACACATAAAATCTGTAAATTACGTGATTATAAAGAGGAGGATAGAAATCATCTTTTCTTCGATTAAACATACTCAATTTACATTTGGAACTTTATAATGAGAAACTAGAGATCCATACTCAAGGCGTCTATAATTTATTTGCAGAACGAATTGCTTTGACAAACCATTGAAACAAAAATTTGCAATCAATAGCTAGAATAGCAACTATAACTACTATTCACAATCAATGGAAGGAAATATGCAATCGAATACTCGGAAAGATATATATTTCCAAAGGAATCAAAGCAAAGACCAATTTAGCAGAGATTAACTCCTTAATTCAAGCTTTCGACTATAAAAGAAAGAAGGAACATACTCTTACTTGAAGATTAAACCGATCCGAGGAAAAGATAAAGAGCGGTTTAGTTAATATCCACAATAATGAAGTGTCATGACCGTCTCTACTTGTTGGAATGTGGGAAGATAAAATACTCCCTTTGGTTCATAATGTAAAAGTTTAAAGAAGTTTGATTTGTTTCAATATATAAGATGTTCAAGCTTGTTTTTCAAACTTTATCCTAATCCATAATAAATGATAGAAAGTCAAAAGGTACATCATAAGTACTTTTTATGCATAAAAAAGAAAAAAATGGTTGATGGGAATAGGAAATATAAGTGAGCATTGCATGGAAATGGGAATAGTAATTGGTAGCACATAAAAAAAGAAATTAAAGTACATGAAAGAACCAATTTAAGTATGGGCTAAAATGTCATTTTATTTTTTCCTTAATTCTTGTGTAAACCTCTAAAACTTCTTATATTATGAACCGGAGGGAGTAGAACAAATTGGATAAGCAAGCGAGGGAGATTGTTTCCTATTATTTTTAAACTACGTGTTTGAACTTTGAATTGTATATTGTAGTCTGTTGTTTGTTTCAAAATGTGCCTCTCATTATGATTATTTATTGCATTTGTTTTGAAATATGTAATATTTGTGGCACACTTTCCAATGACTCTTAACTTGTAATTAAATTACCCTTTTATTTATTAAAGAATAAAACTATTGTAATAAACAAAGTCTTAAAGTTCGCTAGCTATGCTTATAATTCAAACAATAAAAACAAGGTCAAATTGCATTTGATGTCGCGATTATTGATGGCTCTTCAAGGTATTTTCAATTCTGTTAATTTATCTTTAGTGTAAAACATGTATTATGACTTTGGGAAAGGGAATAAAATTATTACTGATTCAAACTACATATATGTATGATTTTACAAAAATGAAAATTAGATTGAAGTGCATTTTATTTCAAGGTAATAAGTATTAAGGACAACACTTCTAAATAATTATTAAGGATAATTTACAGAAAAAGACAAATTCTTTTATCATTATTTGTATACTGTGTAACCCGTGCGTTGCACACGACAATATTATTAAAAATAGTTAAATAAAATGAGTACTTTGTTTTGTAGTATATGATAAATTTGGAAATGAAATGCATAAACTATTAATTAAACTTATTATTATTATTTCTATGCAATTTATGTTCTATAGATTACATAAATAATATGCATGTGTTTGCATTTGAGAATTTTTAAAAATCATTTTGCTAATACACTTATACATGTTAAAATTGATGTATGTTAGTAATTTATTCGATGAATTAGCAAATACTATTTAGTAAAATTTATTAAAATAAGTTAAAAATAAAATTAAGAAGTTAGTTTAACTATGTAACATAGCAGAAAGAATTGAAAACAAATTTGTAAAAAAATGTATAAATTTGTTATGGAGTATAGATGCTCAAAAGAAATTTAAGATAAAATATGTAACAACCCAGAAAATCAGAACCAATTTAAATTTTTTTATTTTGGCAATTTTAATGAATTTTGAATATTTAAAATGATTTATTTTAAATAATAACGACGAGAAATTTTGAATAGAATTAGAATGTATAAATTTATTTTAATTGAAATTAGAATATAAATATTTATTTTAATTATAAAAGGAATTGAAAATGGCGCGGTAGTTTGAAAATTCGATTTCAAATTTCAAATTTCAAATGAATGTATAGGATTCAAAATAAACCAGATTTTAGTGAAACCAGAAATATTTGAATTTGTTCTAAAATATCTTTCTATTGAATCTGAAAAATTGAAATTTCATAGCGAAATCAAAAGTTATGGCCAGTTGAATATTCAGAATGGTCGCTATGGAATAAATATAGACCTTTAAATAGACATTTTGCAAACGACCTCCATTTTCGACGAAACCACTTTTGTTGGAACCGGAATGTCAAGTTATTGCTAGATTCCAATTTTTGAAATCAATATGTGAGCGTGGCAAAAGAAAACGTGTTTTGTCAAATTCAGTCAAATTGGATTGACCAGAAAATGACCATTTTTTAAACTGTCTCCAAATTCGACGAAATTAGTTTTGTTAGGACTGTATTGTCAAAACATAGCTAGATTTATTTTTCAGGAATATTTAGAGTCAGTATGTGGCCCTGGTAAATTAAAATGTACGTTTAAATTTAATATATATTGATTTAGATTTTAATTTTGATAAAAACTGATCAAAACATCAGAATTGGCTCACAAAACATATCCTATTATGTCCAGAATAGGGGTATTTAGCTGGAGGTGACACTCATTGGGTTCGATTTGGAGTTGATAGGAACGAACAAATATTTCTCAAGTTAAAAGAATTAAATATTAATAAAAATATAATATAAATACCCATCTTTTTAGAAACCCTAGCTGATTAATACACAACCTCCGCTCAACACGATTGGAAGGCCCGAATCGCCCGCAAATTCTCCCCCATCGTTTCCCCAATCCAGTCAACGATATTTGAAGCTCCAAGTTGGAAATCAAAGAGCTCGATGAGGGCTTTAATCTGAACGGGCATGATCGACGATGGGGAACCGTGGCTGTCGGAAATGGGCTCCAAAGCCACCGCCGTTCATGGCATTTCCTGACCATTAGGGGGCTCACGCTCATCGCGCTTCCAGGAGGTGGGGGAACTTGGAATGGCGATCGAGGTGGTGAGGTTAGATCGTCGTCTGGTGCAGCAGATGGAGGTGCGTTCGTGGTCAAAGAGGTAGAGCTATGGGTTTGACGGTCTCGAACTTGGAACAGGGAAGAAACAGTTAAGGAATTAATTAGGAAATTTAATTAAAAATTAATTAGTTAATTATTTTATTAATGTAATCAGGTCTTTAAAATGTCGTATCTTATTCAGATCTTATCGAAATCGAACGATTTTCGAAGCGTAGGGATCGTGATGAAAATGTCTACGCAATGAAACTGAATAGAATCAAAACAGAGCAAATCGGAATTAGAGGCAAATTCAAAACCAAACTGTTCAGCAATTCAGAAATAAAATTGGCGGAGTGGAAATCAAAGTGAGAACTTCTCACTAAAATAATTTATGTACAGTTATTTATTTTATAACTGCATATATGAACTGCTCCCCATCGTCCACAGACCATGGACGACTTGTTTGTTTGATTGTATTGTGAAAATTGATTGTGATGTGAAATGGACTGTATAAAATATATGAATAATAAAAATATCATTTTTATTGTAGAAATGGACTGTATAAAATATATGAATACTAAAAATATCATTTTTATTGTATATATGGACTAAATAAAATATTCATGAATAAAATAAATATTCATTTAAAAACTGGACGGTTTGTCAATGTACACTTATTTATCTGATATTGATTGGGACGATAAATTTTACACATCATCCAACTGCACGAATAATAAGCAGTATTTGTTGTTTGAAACCCCACACGAGTATTCGGATAATATTTGATATACACTGATCCCAATAAATTAGTGGTATGTAAAACGATGGGTTGACAGACTGTATAAGCGTTATTTATTTATTTTAATGCTCATACAGTTGTAGAATGTACTATGGATGTTGTTTGAATTTTTAATGATTGCTTATCATTATTGTTGTATATATATCATGTTGAAATCCATATAAATAAAATTATATGGTAATTGATAGAGTTTGATTCCAGTTCAGAATTAACGAATATTTTAAAATAATATTCAGTGAATATTGAAATGTGAAGCCGTGTTAAGTAGTTAAACGCCATTTTAACATGAACAGGAATTTGGTCGATTTTATTCATTTCATAATGAATATCGGAAAGTGATTTCAAAATCTGATATTTTGAAAATACTATCATTTTAATATTGAAATGATATGGAATATTCAATTTTGATTTGAATTTGAGAATAGAATTCAAATCGAATTGAAATCGATTCAAAATGAATTCAAAACGAATTGAAATGGAATTGAAATTGAATTGAATTGAAATCGATTTGAAATAAATTTAAAATGAATTTATATTGGAATATTCAATTTGGATTTGAAATTGAAATGGAAGTGGAAATTGTTTTTAAAATGATTTATAATATTCGTTTTAAATGGAAATCGACGAAATATATAATATATATATATTATAATGGCCTGAATAGAACGCACCGTGCAGTGGCAGTTCGCGAATTTCGACCATTAACTTCAAATGGACGTTACGGGAGATCCGACCGTCAGATTCTCCTAAAACCGGAACCGTTGGGTTTGTATCAAAAAGAGCTCTCCAATGAATATATGAGATTTGAAATCTAATGGTCAGATTTGGAGATTTGTATAAATCAATTTCAGAAAAGGTCGTTATGGATACAGTTCGGTGCCCGTTATTGGAAACCGACTGTACGGGCCTTGATAAAAAAAATGGAAAAATTATGTAAAATCATAATAAATGATTTGGAAAGATTTTGGGTGAAAAATTCCAGTTTTGAAAAGATAAAAATATATTTTTATCAAAATGAAATAGTTATTAACTAAAATAATAATTTATTTATTTTTAAAATAAATAAATTGGATTAGAAAATGGTTTTAAAATAACCAGAATTTACCAATGTATGAATTAAAATGGATTTGAATTGAAATTATCTTCGGAATATTTCGATATTGGATTCTGTGATTATACGGATATTGTTGAGGAATTTGGAAAATATTTATATCGTTATTCCCAATACGATATTTGTTGATTTCAGAAATTGATATTGAATATAAGCCGATATATTTTCTATTCAGAGCCTTGTATTTGTTATCAAATTGGATTTTGGGTTTGTTGTGAATGTTATCTTTAAAAATACTGTTCTTAAACCCAATGGAGTTAAGAAATTAAAAACTATATGGAGATTAGCTAAGTTGAATGGTTTCCTGGGTATTGATCTGATTTTGGTTTCGGCTTTCGGGATTAATACTTAGGGAATTGTTCTCTTACTAATTTACGTTTAGAGACTGATGGAATGGAATCTGATTTTGGGTTTATCATGAACCGTGTTTTAAATGACATTGGTTCTTTAACCTAGTTAAAGATAAGATTAATTTCTTAGCTTTGAATAATCATTAATATTAATTTTTGGGAAGATTAAAACTAAATGGAGTTTTAATCAATCTTTGATTAGACAGAAAAGTGAATGTGATAATTAAAATTATCAATTCAACAAAATGATCGAAAATGGAGTACCACCAGTTTTACTCCAAGCGATAACTAAATCTTTAATTACATTTGAACATGAAATGGTAATTAATATTTACCAAATGGAGTACCACCAGTTTTACTCCAAGCGATAACTAAATCTTTAATTACATTTGAACATGAAATGGTAATTAATATTTACCGATAACACCATGGTGTTAGATATGGAGTATTACCAGTTTTTCTCCATGGTATGAATAGGTTGGGATTGGGAAATAAAACAAATGATTACTTCGGTAAGGTTCGCTAATCCTGACTAGTTTGGAAAACCTTAATATGGTTTGATATCCAAAGGAAGATTAAAGAATAAATTTAAAGAAATTATCTTTGATAAAATTAATGGGAACCTTTCCCTAGAGAAAAGAATATTCTGGATTGGAATGAGGCATATGATGTGTTGTTATAGCAATTGATTATAAGATACGCGAGTTATTCGGAAAGGCCGGGTTTAACCCATTCTGAATAACTGATACGACGAGAAGTCGAAGAGATTGAAGATGGTGCAAGATCGACGATCTTCACATTGAATGGATGGGTTGCTACTGTTGCTCATGATTGGAGTTGCTACCTTGAAGGAGCTACAGTGGTAGCCGTCTGGACGTACTTGTTGATTGTACGGATATGCGAGGGCCTCTCTCCTGTATTGGACATACGGGACGAGGAATAAGGTGCCTCTAGTTTCGTTCAGACCTAGAACGGACTTGTAAATGGATGATGTGTCTGACATTGGATTTTATTCTGTGCTGATTGATCTCGATTAAATATACATCTGCCTGGTGAAGGGGAATTTATTCCCTTACTTCACCCTTCTCTGAGACGTACGGGATCAGAGGTTGTATATCGATAGACATCAGTTGCATGGTGTAAATTGCCTGTGTGGCATGCCTAATGGCAAAAGATCAAGGCTTCTGTTGAAAAGCAGAGTCTTGTGGTTGATGATCAAAGCACAGCTTTAATATAGCACGGCTTTTTGTAGCATCAATTCGCGAGCCTCACACACCGGTATGGTGGTAAACTGATGGTTATATCAGTATGCTTTTGAGATAAGGATAGACACCTTAGTGATGTCGTGGATTCGGTCGACCGAGGTGAAGGATAGGGCACACCCCCCGATTCCCTGATGGACAGAGTTAGCGGTGTTTTCGCATGCCTTTGATGTAAGCCATGGTAACTTGTTTCCTGGATAGTAGGGATGTGCATTACGGTGTTTTCGCATGCCTGCGACATAAGCCGTTGGGAATTGTACTACGCGATAGATCTTTCGAATCAGTAACCTCCAGTATGGAAATCCAACTTCCAAATACGACATTTTTCGGTTTTGATTGTATACTGTATATGGCGACATTGTGGGATGGGGCGCTCATGCCGTCCATGATTGATACATTTATATTTGAAGTTGATCTCTTCACTTATAGTAATAATAAAAGATTTTGTTTAAAAACGTACCAAGCATATCTGGGTATTATAAGGTAAAACCCTATCCTCCGGCTTGCGTTGCATTATGTGATAGGACCTGAGTCTTATAATAGCTTCATTTTTCTTTATTTAGGATTGCGCTGTTTGTTTTAGGCACTGGTTTTCTTGGGGGTAAACCCGTTCCATGTTATATGGCGTGGTCCCTTGATTTACCTTATTTTAAAGTAAAGTTTTAATAATTGTTTTAGTTCTCACACCAGTCACATGAGTGACCTGGAGTTTATTGTTTTAACCTAAAATCTGGGTGCCCTTATTTTCCACACGGGCTACTAGTGGTTGGGTTTTGTGGATATTATATTCATTGGATCCTGGTTTACAGCTGAAGTGATATTCGGAAAGCTTTGTATCCGTGTATTTCTATCAGTTGTGTTTTGTGTTATTTTTCTACCGCTATGTATTTAAATGTAATTTAATTCTCTGATATTTTTCTGATGTATAATATTTATTCATACTCTGTTATATTCGTGTATTCTGATGGAATGGTTGCAATAAGCAATGAAATGTTCTTCTGTTTATGTTCTGATTTGTCATGTTCTCGAAGCAATCCGGGCTTTCCTTTACGGGGAAGTTTGGGTCGCCACATTTGCTATCAGAGCTTTGGTTTATAGAGATTGAGAACATGACATATTAGAACCGAACGAAAGAATTCATCGAAGATTGGATTAGTAATATCCAATAAGAATGACTCATTAGGGATGGGATCAGTAGTATCCTAGAATGAGTTGAAAGAGTGTTATTTGTAAAATCAAATTAGATTTTGAAATTTATATCTTAAAATACGTATGTGAATATTTATTTCATATTGAATTTGGACTATCGAGTATATAAAGATTTTGAATATACGCGTATTCGAAGTCTCGAATATACTGGGTAGATATAGAATCACATTCTAGTCACCCGGGGATGATTCTGGTGATTGACATGACATCACCATCATTTGTGTTCGAGTTTCGAAAATGGGATATCTATATATTTCCAATTGACTGGTGTAACGACCCGGATTTTTAGCTAGTTAATTTTTAATATTTAAATTGGTTTTAAATGTTTTATTGATAATTTAAAACGGTTATATAAGGATCTATTTATTTAAAACAACGTTTTAACGTATATTTTATAATATAATTAAATATCGGTCTTGAATTTATACAAGATTCTTTTGGGCACAGTTATAATTTAATTTTTAGAATTTTACTGTAATTTTTAATTAAGTAAATACGCAACTTTTTATTTGGAGTATTTTACACCCTATATCAATATTTTGGGGTTTCACAATATAAGTTAAACTACTGATATTATTATATATTTGGGATCATGGTACCCCGCTGGACACGACCGTATTCTTACTTCTGTCTGTAGCGCTCAGAACATAAATCATACTAATGAGGAGTTCAACCATTTTTCGTCACCTATCATTTTCCAGTGATTCTTGAACTCTATAATTATTTGAAACATATAAGAAATAGAATGACAATAGAGATGTAGAGCTATGTTATTTAGAAAAGCTTAAAGCCCATAGGATTTAAATCATGCACGTGGTGTCAAATTAATGTTTGGCAGCCTTTGTTTAAACTTGCAGACCTAGTTGATAATGCTACGCACATGGTGTGTTGGAAAATACACCATCTAAGTTGTACAGATAGAAAGCGACAGTCTCCCTTATTTGCAAACCGCGGGGACAAAGCTATTGAATTCATTAAATGGGTGTGTACGAAGCCTATACCACTATCGCACTAGACATGTGTATTCTTGCCAACCTACGGGTACTACGTTTCCTTGGCAAGCACGGTTAAGGTGCTATAAAAACACAAAAACCCATTTGCTTATCCTTTTGTCTGGAGGAAACTTAAAATTTAAACAAAATATATACATGAATCAAAGTAAATACAAGATTCTTGTGACCAAAATCACAACTACTCCACACAGCAAAATGAACGACTCATGGTTCACCGACGTTTTCACCCTCGTTCTCTTCCACCAGGCCATGGCATAACTCAGTTTCTGGAAGGGGAGCTCTCCGACCTAGCCTAGGTATTTTTGGGCTCGACGGAGAGATTTTGGGATAGTGGGTTTCGGGTTCTCGAGCTTTTGGATATGGGAAAGTCGTTCTAGTCACCGCTACTGACTAGGGACCGGCATGGGAAGGTGGCGCAACCAACTGAGGCGGTTCGGTCAACTATGAATGTCAAAGGATGGATGAATGTGTGTGTTGTTGAAGAGCAGAGTGCAGACTGGTAGTTGCGGGTGGTTTTGACAGGAGCACGTTTTAAAATGGTGAAGCCAGACTTCATTATTTATGAACATAATGGTTGAACATGTACGGGGAAGAGGACATTGATAAGAAGGCAACTAAGGATTGGAGAAGAGGTGAAAAATTTGGGTATCGAGTTCATGATGTTTCAGAACTCGTGATGTTCCTGTAGCAGTTAACAATATGGCGAACAGAGGTTTCAAAGATCAAAAAAAAAAAGGGAAGTAAACTTGAAAGTTGAAAGACCAGGTACTGACTGCAATATGGGTGTGCAACGAGACAATAAAGAAAACGGCTGAGGTAGAAGAAGGGATCGCAGAAGTCAGTCATCAGTTGCTAGGTAATTTGTGAGTAAACCATGTTTATTTAGAACTAATATTGTAATTAAGAAATGATGTTGGTAAAATGGTCGGCCATGGTTCTCTTCACGTTTACAAATACTTGGAAAAGATGGGGTCGAGTGGTTCTCGTGATTAACATGGTAGACACATGGATTAGGAATTTGATTAGCGTTAAGACCGGAGTAAGGATTAATAAAAATAAAAAGGGAATACATTAATCAAGATAACTATATATAAAATAAGAATAAAAATTTATTAATGTTGATATCGGAATGTTTATAATTGTCATATGTTAACAAAATCAGACGGAACTTGTCAGATTGGAATCATAGCAACGAGAGTCACATTGTGGAACTGATTTTGCTGAGAACTGAGCTACTGAAATTTTCGTGACAAAATCAAACGCTTGTTTGATTGTAAACGAAATAAAAAGCAGAATCATCAACCGCGAATCAAGGTGAGTAAACTCACCAACTCTGCTTCGTTTATATTTTTATATAAACGAATTTTAAATTGATTTTTATAATGTGCAATGGTTGATTGGTTGAATAGTTGGTAAATTTGGTTGAATTGGTTGATAGGATTACACCATTAATTGATCATTAGTTCTGATATTTCATTTTGATGGGAAATAATATTATTGATGTTACTAACATCTGTGGATGCAGGGAAACAGGTTGGAGGGATCCAACTGGATCCCTCAACATTTTATTTACTGTTTTATTTGATGGTGATATATGTTATGCAACATTATCCATGGTTGAATTTGTGTGTTTGGTTTACCCTGGCCTTAGGAACCTGGTATTTTAGATACCGTAAAATATCATCGAATGTGAAAAGGAAATTAGAATTTAAAAGCAGAGTTTATTTCCAAATTAGAAATAATTTCTTTTTCATTGAGTTGAAAATGGGAACCTATTCCATTGGGTAAACCAAGAAAAATGTTATAAATAAAGATATAAATTAAGTGGATCATTAACCATTGGATAAATTAAAAGGTGAGTTCAAATATGAATGTATATTTGAAAGTGAGTATCGGTTTTGAAATCAATATTTGGAAATGGATCCGAATTTAGCAAATTACAGAGGAAAGTTTAAAGAAAGATTTTCAAATGCTTAAAATAAAAGAATAAATAGTTTAAAACAAGGAAATATTTTGCAAATAAAATGTATATAAAAAGGGGATTTATAGAAATCGAATTAAGTGGTTAGAAAAATGTATAGTTTATAAATATGTTTAAAGGAGAACTTGAATTGTTTAAAATAAACAGAGTTTATAAATGAACAACGGAAGCGTGTGCGCCGCACACGGTATTTTATTCAAAACAGCAATCATAATGCTGTTGTTATAAGAAATGCTTTTAAACAGCGACTATAACGCTGTCTTTGTAAGAAATGCTTTTATAAAACTAAATAGCGATTTTAGCGCTGTTGTTATAATAGGTGTTGTAATCTATACAGCAATTTTAGACGCTGATGTTATAATAAATGTCTTGGTAAATCTAAATAGCAATTTTAACGCTGCCGTTATAATAACTGTTTTAATAGCAATCTTAATGCTATGGTTATGATAAGTGTTCTATAATGCTAGACAGCGGTTTTAACGCTGTTGTTGAAAGCAATGTTTTATAAATCAAACATTTGAAGACAGTGATTATAACGCTACCGTTATAATCAGTATTTTTATAAAGAAGGTGTGTTCGTAGATCAAATCCGAGAGTCGCGTAAGCAATGTTTGGTTTAAAGTTGTGAGCTCTGACTATTTCAAAGTTAAGAATGTCGTTCAATTAAGGTATGAGAGGTAATTATACCCCAACTTGACTGACTGCATTATTGACGGAGAAATGGTTAAGGCTCGATAGCAAGGGTTGGTTAGTGATATCGTTAGTTAACGAATGATTTATGATTTGAATTATAATAACGATGTTTATAACATCAGTTAATTCAAAGGATTTAGAAATGTTTTCTAACTGGAGTAAAAGATATTTTCTCAATAAAGGAATTATATATATTGGAAATGTTTCCAAAAATCAAGAGAGAAAATAGAGCTTTGAAAGAACACGAAAGGTGGAAAATGGGAATTGGAAATGATAATGTAATAAAGAACTAATATAAAAAGGGCCCAGTGTTGTTGGATGCTTGATTGATAGAATTTCCATTTGGAAATAGGATCCTTGATTGTATGGATGTTTCTTTGATAGTTAATCACCGACTATCAAAGTTTTATCTTTTTATATACCTCCGTTGTCAATATGGAGAGACCGGGATCAGATTTGATATCTGAAAAACCACTTCGTATTGGCGTAAGCGTTATGAAGCAACTAATGCTGAAGAAAATTGAAGACGGAGTTATGCAAGGGCTATCCTGTTTACGGGTTAGTGCCTTCGGTTTGTCCAGACCCAGGACAACTTGTATGGACGAGTGTCTGACAGAGTATTTCCAAAGGGAGTTACGTACGTTGATTCCTTCAAACGTACGAAGTTGGTGGCATAGAAGGGAAACTTCTTTAGCCTAACAATCTGAGTATTTTTGTGGGAATCAATTAGTGATTTCCGATGGATCTGATGATGTGGCATTCTAAGGGAATGATGGCCAGATGTTCTGGAAGATAATTCAAACCTCAAGCCTCATCAACCCGGAATTGGACAAAAATCGGGCAGGCAGCATGGCTATGTGGGTCGCACCCATTAGGATGTATGATCACCTATCTAGAGAAATTCCTTTTGTTCTTAAATCTATCGATGCTGTCCCTTATCGGGAGACGGTTGCTGATCCCAACCGTCGGTGGTATACATTCGATACACTCAAGCGAAATGAGTGGTCGGTCATGTGTGGGCCGGGTTGCAAGATGTTCTTGTTGAACCCAGTGTATTTGCCTCTAGAGATACACGTTCGGAAGGTGGTCCCATACCTTGTCAAGTTGGAATCCAATCTCCAATAAGTGCCTGCGAGTTTGATTGTATATTATATATGTAGAGCGTGAGATGCAAGCGTTCTACTAGATTTTAATTACTTGTGATTAGACATTATTATAATATCTGATAACATATGATTTCCAAAATGTTTTGGGTTATCGTAAGATAAAAACCATCCGTGTTTATGTGTGGATCGGTCTTACGATTATCATTTCTTTCGAAAGGATTTTGAAAGTTAAACAAGTGGTTGGAGTTTACTCACACCAGTCCCATGACTGACCCAGAGTTTATTTTGTTTGTTTTCCCTAAACTCTTGGGTGCTCAAATTTGTACGGGCAGTCAAGTAGTCGGGATTTTACAGATTCACCTGAAGGAGATTGAAGCAGGAGGCTTCACCTGTCAGCTATAGACTATCATACTTTCCGCTGTGTATTTTGTTGTATCTGGAAACAGGTGTATATAACTGTTCCAGAGATAACTATTGAGCTCTGATGAAGGTATGTATATATATACAGTTACTGTTTATATTTCAAAAGTATGTTATCTAATATATTTTATTCGTTCCGCTGTGAGTTTGTGATCTTCATTTTCTTCTATTCTAATATTTCTTTCTTTCTATTTCTCATCCTCTAACTTCTTTCTAAAAATGGTTCGTATTTCTGTGCAATTTGAGTTGGACGTGTGGTGTTATTAGTCGACTCAAAGGGTACAGATTTGCGGTTCGTTTCAGTTGGTATCAGAGCTGAAGGTTAAGTGATTACCTTGGCTCTGTGGCGTAACTCAATAGAGATGGGGTTAGTGATACTCTAGATTGAGTTTGAGTATATATACGAGAGAGCGTATTTGTAGATTTGATATAAATTTGTTTTATATTGTGTTGTCTGGTTTGTTGAGTGGTTTATGAATTCTAGTTGATACAGAATGTACAACTGTATCGATAGGTGTTTCTAAACGCTCGAACAGAACAATTTGACACAATATTGTTTTAAAGATGGGTAAATGATATAATTTTGGCCAAAGTATATTTTTGATATAAAAGGGATAATTTTCTGAAATTATTGAATGTGTTGATTGTTGTTAAAATCAAACGAAATATGAAATATTGAAAAGGTTATATAACCAAGATAAACTAGAATTAAATTCAAACCAAATTTTGTGGATTTAAATCCCGGATATTTTGAAAATATTCCTTGAAGTATATTAAAGGTAATATAGCATTGGTTTGAAGAAATTTTTGAATTAGAACGGTTTAAATGGATTTTAAAAGCGATTAAGCATTGAAATCACTTCAGGGGGCGAGGAAATAGTACTGATAATGGGTCGCGACATTATCGGTATTCATTTTCAAGTTCCTGAGTGACGGATTGCTACCATAGTAATTTGAGAATGAAAAATTGTTTGGAAAGGACAAGATGATTTAGAAATTCAATTTTTAATTGAGATATATATATGGTTTCAAATTAATTTGAAATAAAACCCAGAATTTGAATTCTAGAATTAAAATTTAACTTGTGTAAGTTGAATAGAATGATTGGTAAAGATGTACCGAAAGAACTGAAATTTAACTTAAGTCGAGTTAAATTAAAAGTGGATTAGACTAGAAATTATTTCGAATGAAGTAAATAAAGAAATGTTGAGATTCGGATTATAAATATTCGATTAATGTGTGAACAAGTTGAATATATAGTGGATGATGTGGTTGGAATTAAACTGCGGTGGAATTGGATTCAAGTATAATAGGTGGGTTGGCTTAAATGAGAATCAGACTTGGATTGATAAAGTGGAAGTTGAATTGACTTGGGAAACTATTGAAAATATATGCGTACTGAGCAGATATTGAATGAAAGCAAATGCAAGAGATAGAAATATGCCCGATCAAAAAGGTACATGTTTATAATATTACTTGGGTTTGATGGTTTTATGAGCCTATGAGGCAAGCCGCTTGGCTTTTTGATTTTCTTTTGAATTGGAGAAGGCCTAGAAAGGCGAGTTGTGGTTGTACCGATTGAGTTGTGCAGTGGAGATGCTGCAGAAATGTTTTAGAATTTAAAGTGTTCATCATTTTTTGAAAATTTTCGTTGGCAAGAATAAAGAATATTTTAATTGAAATAATTGGTCCAATTAAATTGAAATTAAGAAGTGAACAAAAATGGTTGTTGGACCTAGTTAATAGGGTATGTAGCATCATTTCCTATCTTAGCAATTTCGAGGACGAAATTATTTTAAGGGGGAAGGAATGTAACGACCCGGATTTTTAGCTAGTTAATTTTTAATATTTAAATTGGTTTTAAATGTTGTATTGATAATTTAAAACGGTTATATAAGGATCTATTTATTTAAAACAACGTTTTAACGTATATTTTATAATATAATTAAATATCGGTCTTGAATTTATACAAGATTCTTTTGGGCACAGTTATAATTTAATTTTTAGAATTTTACTGTAATTTTTAATTAAGTAAATACGCAACTTTTTATTTGGAGTATTTTACACCCTATATCAATATTTTGGGGTTTCACAATAAAAGTTAAACTACTGATATTATTATATATTTGGGATCATGGTACCCCGCTGGACACGACCGTATTCTTACTTCTGTCTGTAGCGCTCAGAACATAAATCATACTAATGAGGAGTTCAACCATTTTTCGTTACCTATCATTTTCCAGTGATTCTTGAACTCTATAATTATTTGAAACATATAAGAAATAGAATGACAATAGAGATGTAGAGCTATGTTATTTAGAAAAGCTTAAAGCCCATAGGATTTAAATCACGCACGTGGTGTCAAATTAATGTTTGGCAGCCTTTGTTTAAACTTGCAGACCTAGTTGATAATGCTACGCACATGGTGTGTTGGAAAATACACCATCTAAGTTGTGCAGATAGAAAGCGACAGTCTCCCTTATTTGCAAACCGCGGGGACAAAGCTATTGAATTCATTAAATGGGTGTGTACGAAGCCTATACCACTATCGCACTAGACATGTGTATTCTTGCCAACCTACGGGTACTACGTTTCCTTGGCAAGCACGGTTAAGGTGCTATAAATACACAAAAACCCATTTGCTTATCCTTTTGTCTGGAGGAAACTTAAAATTTAAACAAAATATATACAGGAATCAAAGTAAATACAAGATTCTTGTGACCAAAATCACAACTACTCCACACAGCAAAATGAACGACTCATGGTTCACCGACTTTTTCACCCTCGTTCTCTTCCACCAGGCCATGGCATAACTCAGTTTCTGGAAGGGGAGCTCTCCGACCTAGCCTAGGTATTTTTGGGCTCGACGGAGAGATTTTGGGATAGTGGGTTTCGGGTTCTCGAGCTTTTGGATATGGGAAAGTCGTTCTAGTCACCGCTACTGACTAGGGACCGGCATGGGAAGGTGGCGCAACCAACTGAGGCGGTTCGGTCAACTATGAATGTCAAAGGATGGATGAATGTGTGTGTTGTTGAAGAGCAGAGTGCAGACTGGTAGTTGCGGGTGGTTTTGACAGGAGCACGTTTTAAAATGGTGAAGCCGGACTTCATTATTTATGAACATAATGGTTGAACATGTACGGGGAAAAGGACATTGATAAGAAGGCAACTAAGGATTGGAGAAGAGGTGAAAAATTTGGGTATCGAGTTCATGATGTTTCAGAACTCGTGATGTTCCTGTAGCAGTTAACAATATGGCGAACAGAGGTTTCAAAGATCAAAAAAAAAAAAGGTAAGTAAACTTGAAAGTTGAAAGACCAGGTACTGACTGCAATATGGGTGTGCAACGAGACAATAAAGAAAACGGCTGAGGTAGAAGAAGGGATCGCAGAAGTCAGTCATCAGTTGCTAGGTAATTTGTGAGTAAACCATGTTTATTTAGAACTAATATTGTAATTAAGAAATGATGTTGGTAAAATGGTCGGCCATGGTTCTCTTCACGTTTTCAAATACTTGGAAAAGATGGGGTCGAGTGGTTCTCGTGATTAACATGGTAGACACATGGATTAGGAATTTGATTAGCGTTAAGACCGGAGTAAGGATTAATAAAAATAAAAAGGGAATAAATTAATCAAGATAACTATATATAAAATAAGAATAAAAATTTATTAATGTTGATATCGGAATGTTTATAATTGTCATATGTTAACAAAATCAGACGGAACTTGTCAGATTGGAATCATAGCAACGAGAGTCACATTGTGGAACTGATTTTGCTGAGAACTGAGCTACTGAAATTTTCGTGACAAAATCAAACGCTTGTTTGATTGTAAACGAAATAAAAAGCAGAATCATCAACCGCGAATCAAGGTGAGTAAACTCACCAACTCTGCTTCGTTTATATTTTTATATAAACGAATTTTAAATTGATTTTTATAATGTGCAATGGTTGATTGGTTGAATAGTTGGTAAATTTGGTTGAATTGGTTGATAGGATTACACCATTAATTGATCATTAGTTCTGATATTTCATTTTGATGGGAAATAATATTATTGATGTTACTAACATCTGTGGATGCAGGGAAACAGGTTGGAGGGATCCAACTGGATCCCTCAACATTTTATTTACTGTTTTATTTGATGGTGATATATGTTATGCTACATTATCCATGGTTGAATTTGTGTGTTTGGTTTACCCTGGCCTTAGGAACCTGGTATTTTAGATACCGTAAAATATCATCGAATGTGAAAAGGAAATTAGAATTTAAAAGCAGAGTTTATTTCCAAATTAGAAATAATTTCTTTTTCATTGAGTTGAAAATGGGAACCTATTCCATTGGGTAAACCAAGAAAAATGTTATAAATAAAGATATAAATTAAGTGGATCATTAACCATTGGATAAATTAAAAGGTGAGTTCAAATATGAATGTATATTTGAAAGTGAGTATCGGTTTTGAAATCAATATTTGGAAATGGATCCGAATTTAGCAAATTACAGAGGAAAGTTTAAAGAAAGATTTTCAAATGCTTAAAATAAAAGAATAAATAGTTTAAAACAAGGAAATATTTTGCAAATAAAATGTATATAAAAAGGGGATTTATAGAAATCGAATTAAGTGGTTAGAAAAATGTATAGTTTATAAATATGTTTAAAGGAGAACTTGAATTGTTTAAAATAAACAGAGTTTATAAATGAACAACGGAAGCGTGTGCGCCGCACACGGTATTTTATTCAAAACAGCAATCATAATGCTGTTGTTATAAGAAATGCTTTTAAACAGCGACTTTAACGCTGTCTTTGTAAGAAATGCTTTTATAAAACTAAATAGCGATTTTAGCGCTGTTGTTATAATAGGTGTTGTAATCTATACAGCAATTTTAGACGCTGATGTTATAATAAATGTCTTGGTAAATCTAAATAGCAATTTTAACGCTGCCGTTATAATAACTGTTTTAATAGCAATCTTAATGCTATGGTTATGATAAGTGTTCTATAATGCTAGACAGCGGTTTTAACGCTGTTGTTGAAAGCAATGTTTTATAAATCAAACATTTGAAGACAGCGATTATAACGCTACCGTTATAATCAGTATTTTTATAAAGAAGGTGTGTTCGTAGATCAAATCCGAGAGTCGCGTAAGCAATGTTTGGTTTAAAGTTGTGAGCTCTGACTATTTCAAAGTTAAGAATGTCGTTCAATTAAGGTATGAGAGGTAATTATACCCCAACTTGACTGACTGCATTATTGACGGAGAAATGGTTAAGGCTCGGTAGCAAGGGTTGGTTAGTGATATCGTTAGTTAACGAATGATTTATGATTTGAATTATAATAACGATGTTTATAACATCAGTTAATTCAAAGGATTTAGAAATGTTTTCTAACTGGAGTAAAAGATATTTTCTCAATAAAGGAATTATATATATTGGAAATGTTTCCAAAAATCAAGAGAGAAAATAGAGCTTTGAAAGAACACGAAAGGTGGAAAATGGGAATTGGAAATGATAATGTAATAAAGAACTAATATAAAAAGGGCCCAGTGTTGTTGGATGCTTGATTGATAGAATTTCCATTTGGAAATAGGATCCTTGATTGTATGGATGTTTCTTTGATAGTTAATCACCGACTATCAAAGTTTTATCTTTTTATATACCTCCGTTGTCAATATGGAGAGACCGGGATCAGATTTGATATCTGAAAAACCACTTCGTATTGGCGTAAGCGTTATGAAGCAACTAATGCTGAAGAAAATTGAAGACGGAGTTATGCAAGGGCTATCCTGTTTACGGGTTAGTGCCTTCGGTTTGTCCAGACCCAGGACAACTTGTATGGACGAGTGTCTGACAGAGTATTTCCAAAGGGAGTTACGTACGTTGATTCCTTCAAACGTACGAAGTTGGTGGCATAGAAGGGAAACTTCTTTAGCCTAACAATCTGAGTATTTTTGTGGGAATCAATTAGTGATTTCCGATGGATCTGATGATGTAGCATTCTAAGGGAATGATGGCCAGATGTTCTGGAAGATAATTCAAACCTCAAGCCTCATCAACCCGGAATTGGACAAAAATCGGGCAGGCAGCATGGCTATGTGGGTCGCACCCATTAGGATGTATGATCACCTATCTAGAGAAATTCCTTTTGTTCTTAAATCTATCGATGCTGTCCCTTATCGGGAGACGGTTGCTGATCCCAACCGTCGGTGGTATACATTCGATACACTCAAGCGAAATGAGTGGTCGGTCATGTGTGGGCCGGGTTGCAAGATGTTCTTGTTGAACCCAGTGTATTTGCCTCTAGAGATACACGTTCGGAAGGTGGTCCCATACCTTGTCAAGTTGGAATCCAATCTCCAATAAGTGCCTGCGAGTTTGATTGTATATTATATATGTAGAGCGTGAGATGCAAGCGTTCTACTAGATTTTAATTACTTGTGATTAGACATTATTATAATATCTGATAACATATGATTTCCAAAATGTTTTGGGTTATCGTAAGATAAAAACCATCCGTGTTTATGTGTGGATCGGTCTTACGATTATCATTTCTTTCGAAAGGATTTTGAAAGTTAAACAAGTGGTTGGAGTTTACTCATACCAGTCCCATGACTGACCCAGAGTTTATTTTGTTTGTTTTCCCTAAACTCTTGGGTGCTCAAATTTGTACGGGCAGTCAAGTAGTCGGGATTTTACAGATTCACCTGAAGGAGATTGAAGCAGGAGGCTTCACCTGTCAGCTATAGACTATCATACTTTCCGCTGTGTATTTTGTTGTATCTGGAAACAGGTGTATATAACTGTTCCAGAGATAACTATTGAGCTCTGATGATGGTATGTATATATATACAGTTACTGTTTATATTTCAAAAGTATGTTATCTAATATATTTTATTCGTTCCGCTGTGAGTTTGTGATCTTCATTTTCTTCTATTCTAATATTTCTTTCTTTCTATTTCTCATCCTCTAACTTCTTTCTAAAAATGGTTCGTATTTCTGTGCAATTTGAGTTGGACGTGTGGTGTTATTAGTCGACTCAAAGGGTACAGATTTGCGGTTCGTTTCAGTTGGTATCAGAGCTGAAGGTTAAGTGATTACCTTGGCTCTGTGGCGTAACTCAATAGAGATGGGGTTAGTGATACTCTAGATTGAGTTTGAGTATATATACGAGAGAGCGTATTTGTAGATTTGATATAAATTTGTTTTATATTGTGTTGTCTGGTTTGTTGAGTGGTTTATGAATTCTAGTCGATACAGAATGTACAACTGTATCGATAGGTGTTTCTAAACGCTCGAACAGAACAATTTGACACAATATTGTTTTAAAGATGGGTAAATGATATAATTTTGGCCAAAGTATATTTTTGATATAAAAGGGATAATTTTCTGAAATTATTGAATGTGTTGATTGTTGTTAAAATCAAACGAAATATGAAATATTGAAAAGGTTATATAACCAAGATAAACTAGAATTAAATTCAAACCAAATTTTGTGGATTTAAATCCCGGATATTTTGAAAATATTCCTTGAAGTATATTAAAGGTAATATAGCATTGGTTTGAAGAAATTTTTGAATTAGAACGGTTTAAATGGATTTTAAAAGCGATTAAGCATTGAAATCACTTCAGGGGGCGAGGAAATAGTACTGATAATGGGTCGCGACATTATCGGTATTCATTTTCAAGTTCCTGAGTGACGGATTGCTACCATAGTAATTTGAGAATGAAAAATTGTTTGGAAAGGACAAGATGATTTAGAAATTCAATTTTTAATTGAGATATATATATGGTTTCAAATTAATTTGAAATAAAACCCAGAATTTGAATTCTAGAATTAAAATTTAACTTGTGTAAGTTGAATAGAATGAATTGGTAAAGATGTACCGAAAGAACTGAAATTTAACTTAAGTCGAGTTAAATTAAAAGTGGATTAGACTAGAAATTATTTCGAATGAAGTAAATAAAGAAATGTTGAGATTCGGATTATAAATATTCGATTAATGTGTGAACAAGTTGAATATATAGTGGATGATGTGGTTGGAATTAAACTGCGGTGGAATTGGATTCAAGTATAATAGGTGGGTTGGCTTAAATGAGAATCAGACTTGGATTGATAAAGTGGAAGTTGAATTGACTTGGGAAACTATTGAAAATATATGCGTACTGAGCAGATATTGAATGAAAGCAAATGCAAGAGATAGAAATATGCCCGATCAAAAAGGTACATGTTTATAATATTACTTGGGTTTGATGGTTTTATGAGCCTATGAGGCAAGCCGCTTGGCTTTTTGATTTTCTTTTGAATTGGAGAAGGCCTAGAAAGGCGAGTTGTGGTTGTACCGATTGAGTTGTGCAGTGGAGATGCTGCAGAAATGTTTTAGAATTTAAAGTGTTCATCATTTTTTGAAAATTTTCGTTGGCAAGAATAAAGAATATTTTAATTGAAATAATTGGTCCAATTAAATTGAAATTAAGAAGTGAACAAAAATGGTTGTTGGACCTAGTTAATAGGGTATGTAGCATCATTTCCTATCTTAGCAATTTCGAGGACGAAATTATTTTAAGGGGGAAGGAATGTAACGACCCGGATTTTTAGCTAGTTAATTTTTAATATTTAAATTGGTTTTAAATGTTGTATTGATAATTTAAAACGGTTATATAAGGATCTATTTATTTAAAACAACGTTTTAACGTATATTTTATAATATAATTAAATATCGGTCTTGAATTTATACAAGATTCTTTTGGGCACAGTTATAATTTAATTTTTAGAATTTTACTGTAATTTTTAATTAAGTAAATACGCAACTTTTTATTTGGAGTATTTTACACCCTATATCAATATTTTGGGGTTTCACAATAAAAGTTAAACTACTGATATTATTATATATTTGGGATCATGGTACCCCACTGGACACGACCGTATTCTTACTTCTGTCTGTAGCGCTCAGAACATAAATCATACTAATGAGGAGTTCAACCATTTTTCGTTACCTATCATTTTCCAGTGATTCTTGAACTCTATAATTATTTGAAACATATAAGAAATAGAATGACAATAGAGATGTAGAGCTATGTTATTTAGAAAAGCTTAAAGCCCATAGGATTTAAATCACGCACGTGGTGTCAAATTAATGTTTGGCAGCCTTTGTTTAAACTTGCAGACCTAGTTGATAATGCTACGCACATGGTGTGTTGGAAAATACACCATCTAAGTTGTGCAGATAGAAAGCGACAGTCTCCCTTATTTGCAAACCGCGGGGACAAAGCTATTGAATTCATTAAATGGGTGTGTACGAAGCCTATACCACTATCGCACTAGACATGTGTATTCTTGCCAACCTACGGGTACTACGTTTCCTTGGCAAGCACGGTTAAGGTGCTATAAATACACAAAAACCCATTTGCTTATCCTTTTGTCTGGAGGAAACTTAAAATTTAAACAAAATATATACAGGAATCAAAGTAAATACAAGATTCTTGTGACCAAAATCACAACTACTCCACACAGCAAAATGAACGACTCATGGTTCACCGACTTTTTCACCCTCGTTCTCTTCCACCAGGCCATGGCATAACTCAGTTTCTGGAAGGGGAGCTCTCCGACCTAGCCTAGGTATTTTTGGGCTCGACGGAGAGATTTTGGGATAGTGGGTTTCGGGTTCTCGAGCTTTTGGATATGGGAAAGTCGTTCTAGTCACCGCTACTGACTAGGGACCGGCATGGGAAGGTGGCGCAACTAACTGAGGCGGTTCGGTCAACTATGAATGTCAAAGGATGGATGAATGTGTGTGTTGTTGAAGAGCAGAGTGCAGACTGGTAGTTGCGGGTGGTTTTGACAGGAGCACGTTTTAAAATGGTGAAGCCGGACTTCATTATTTATGAACATAATGGTTGAACATGTACGGGGAAAAGGACATTGATAAGAAGGCAACTAAGGATTGGAGAAGAGGTGAAAAATTTGGGTATCGAGTTCATGATGTTTCAGAACTCATGATGTTCCTGTAGCAGTTAACAATATGGCGAACAGAGGTTTCAAAGATCAAAAAAAAAAAAAGGTAAGTAAACTTGAAAGTTGAAAGACCAGGTACTGACTGCAATATGGGTGTGCAACGAGACAATAAAGAAAACGGCTGAGGTAGAAGAAGGGATCGCAGAAGTCAGTCATCAGTTGCTAGGTAATTTGTGAGTAAACCATGTTTATTTAGAACTAATATTGTAATTAAGAAATGATGTTGGTAAAATGGTCGGCCATGGTTCTCTTCACGTTTTCAAATACTTGGAAAAGATGGGGTCGAGTGGTTCTCGTGATTAACATGGTAGACACATGGATTAGGAATTTGATTAGCGTTAAGACCGGAGTAAGGATTAATAAAAATAAAAAGGGAATAAATTAATCAAGATAACTATATATAAAATAAGAATAAAAATTTATTAATGTTGATATCGGAATGTTTATAATTGTCATATGTTAACAAAATCAGACGGAACTTGTCAGATTGGAATCATAGCAACGAGAGTCACATTGTGGAACTGATTTTGCTGAGAACTGAGCTACTGAAATTTTCGTGACAAAATCAAACGCTTGTTTGATTGTAAACGAAATAAAAAGCAGAATCATCAACCGCGAATCAAGGTGAGTAAACTCACCAACTCTGCTTCGTTTATATTTTTATATAAACGAATTTTAAATTGATTTTTATAATGTGCAATGGTTGATTGGTTGAATAGTTGGTAAATTTGGTTGAATTGGTTGATAGGATTACACCATTAATTGATCATTAGTTCTGATATTTCATTTTGATGGGAAATAATATTATTGATGTTACTAACATCTGTGGATGCAGGGAAACAGGTTGGAGGGATCCAACTGGATCCCTCAACATTTTATTTACTGTTTTATTTGATGGTGATATATGTTATGCTACATTATCCATGGTTGAATTTGTGTGTTTGGTTTACCCTGGCCTTAGGAACCTGGTATTTTAGATACCGTAAAATATCATCGAATGCGAAAAGGAAATTAGAATTTAAAAGCAGAGTTTATTTCCAAATTAGAAATAATTTCTTTTTCATTGAGTTGAAAATGGGAACCTATTCCATTGGGTAAACCAAGAAAAATGTTATAAATAAAGATATAAATTAAGTGGACCATTAACCATTGGATAAATTAAAAGGTGAGTTCAAATATGAATGTATATTTGAAAGTGAGTATCGGTTTTGAAATCAATATTTGGAAATGGATCCGAATTTAGCAAATTACAGAGGAAAGTTTAAAGAAAGATTTTCAAATGCTTAAAATAAAAGAATAAATAGTTTAAAACAAGGAAATATTTTGCAAATAAAATGTATATAAAAAGGGGATTTATAGAAATCGAATTAAGTGGTTAGAAAAATGTATAGTTTATAAATATGTTTAAAGGAGAACTTGAATTGTTTAAAATAAACAGAGTTTATAAATGAACAACGGAAGCGTGTGCGCCGCACACGGTATTTTATTCAAAACAGCAATCATAATGCTGTTGTTATAAGAAATGCTTTTAAACAGCGACTATAACGCTGTCTTTGTAAGAAATGCTTTTATAAAACTAAATAGCGATTTTAGCGCTGTTGTTATAATAGGTGTTGTAATCTATACAGCAATTTTAGACGCTGATGTTATAATAAATGTCTTGGTAAATCTAAATAGCAATTTTAACGCTGCCGTTATAATAACTGTTTTAATAGCAATCTTAATGCTATGGTTATGATAAGTGTTCTATAATGCTAGACAGCGGTTTTAACGCTGTTGTTGAAAGCAATGTTTTATAAATCAAACATTTGAAGACAGCGATTATAACGCTACCGTTATAATCAGTATTTTTATAAAGAAGGTGTGTTCGTAGATCAAATCCGAGAGTCGCGTAAGCAATGTTTGGTTTAAAGTTGTGAGCTCTGACTATTTCAAAGTTAAGAATGTCGTTCAATTAAGGTATGAGAGGTAATTATACCCCAACTTGACTGACTGCATTATTGACGGAGAAATGGTTAAGGCTCGGTAGCAAGGGTTGGTTAGTGATATCGTTAGTTAACGAATGATTTATGATTTGAATTATAATAACGATGTTTATAACATCAGTTAATTCAAAGGATTTAGAAATGTTTTCTAACTGGAGTAAAAGATATTTTCTCAATAAAGGAATTATATATATTGGAAATGTTTCCAAAAATCAAGAGAGAAAATAGAGCTTTGAAAGAACACGAAAGGTGGAAAATGGGAATTGGAAATGATAATGTAATAAAGAACTAATATAAAAAGGGCCCAGTGTTGTTGGATGCTTGATTGATAGAATTTCCATTTGGAAATAGGATCCTTGATTGTATGGATGTTTCTTTGATAGTTAATCACCGACTATCAAAGTTTTATCTTTTTATATACCTCCGTTGTCAATATGGAGAGACCGGGATCAGATTTGATATCTGAAAAACCACTTCGTATTGGCGTAAGCGTTATGAAGCAACTAATGCTGAAGAAAATTGAAGACGGAGTTATGCAAGGGCTATCCTGTTTACGGGTTAGTGCCTTCGGTTTGTCCAGACCCAGGACAACTTGTATGGACGAGTGTCTGACAGAGTATTTCCAAAGGGAGTTACGTACGTTGATTCCTTCAAACGTACGAAGTTGGTGGCATAGAAGGGAAACTTCTTTAGCCTAATAATCTGAGTATTTTTGTGGGAATCAATTAGTGATTTCCGATGGATCTGATGATGTAGCATTCTAAGGGAATGATGGCCAGATGTTCTGGAAGATAATTCAAACCTCAAGCCTCATCAACCCGGAATTGGACAAAAATCGGGCAGGCAGCATGGCTATGTGGGTCGCACCCATTAGGATGTATGATCACCTATCTAGAGAAATTCCTTTTGTTCTTAAATCTATCGATGCTGTCCCTTATCGGGAGACGGTTGCTGATCCCAACCGTCGGTGGTATACATTCGATACACTCAAGCGAAATGAGTGGTCGGTCATGTGTGGGCCGGGTTGCAAGATGTTCTTGTTGAACCCAGTGTATTTGCCTCTAGAGATACACGTTCGGAAGGTGGTCCCATACCTTGTCAAGTTGGAATCCAATCTCCAATAAGTGCCTGCGAGTTTGATTGTATATTATATATGTAGAGCGTGAGATGCAAGCGTTCTACTAGATTTTAATTACTTGTGATTAGACATTATTATAATATCAGATAACATATGATTTCCAAAATGTTTTGGGTTATCGTAAGATAAAAACCATCCGTGTTTATGTGTGGATCGGTCTTACGATTATCATTTCTTTTGAAAGGATTTTGAAAGTTAAACAAGTGGTTGGAGTTTACTCACACCAGTCCCATGACTGACCCAGAGTTTATTTTGTTTGTTTTCCCTAAACTCTTGGGTGCTCAAATTTGTACGGGCAGTCAAGTAGTCGGGATTTTACAGATTCACCTGAAGGAGATTGAAGCAGGAGGCTTCACCTGTCAGCTATAGACTATCATACTTTCCGCTGTGTATTTTGTTGTATCTGGAAACAGGTGTTTATAACTGTTCCAGAGATAACTATTGAGCTCTGATGATGGTATGTATATATATACGGTTACTGTTTATATTTCAAAAGTATGTTATCTAATATATTTTATTCGTTCCGCTGTGAGTTTGTGATCTTCATTTTCTTCTATTCTAATATTTCTTTCTTTCTATTTCTCATCCTCTAACTTCTTTCTAAAAATGGTTCGTATTTCTGTGCAATTTGAGTTGGATGTGTGGTGTTATTAGTCGACTCAAAGGGTACAGATTTGCGGGTCGTTTCAACTGGTGTGAGAACCAAAACCTTATTTTCAATTTATTGTTTGGGGTTTGACCTTAGAAAATATGGTTTTTAAGTATATAAACAAACTAAATATTTGAAAAAGTTAATCAATAAATTGATTGCTAGTTGTGTCGGGTGATTGTTAGTTTAACTAATTAATAACAATGGAATACTAAAACCAACATGTTAATGAAAGACAAATTTAGCCAAATCGATCAAATATCGAACTGGATTGTAATTTTGTTAGAGTTTCCTATATATACATGCACATACATTGAACAGGTAAATGGATTTTCTGTTGAGTAAACAATTTATTTGTGTGCCCGACAAATAGGTAAACCTTAATGAGTTGGATGCGAAATTTTATTTATTATACAAACTACCATGAATGCCATTGGATGCGGAGTGCTGGTTGTTCTGTGTGAAATCATTAATGTTGCCATAGGATAGTAACAATTAATTTTGAACTACACTACATGGCATATTGCGTGAAGATAACATACTCTATCATATACGACATAAGCACTTGGAGCTTGTGTGAAGAGGTTGAAGATTTACCATACAGGAGAGAGGCTTGTATGGCGATGACTATATTTCATGTTGAACCAAAGACTGGTATGGACTATATAAAATGTAACGGTAAATTGCCAGATTAATAAAAAAACCCACACGGGTCTGGAGTTGACAATAATCACGTCTCTCTAGTCATTAAGGCACAAAAACTATTTATGGGGTGACGAGAATTTATTCTTTGAGTTATGATCTATACACACTCCCGTGTGGACATAAGAATATATCACTAAAAATATGTGTATGCTTTTTAGGATTTATTGGGTGCCTAATACGGCCCAATAAATTACCAAATCCCTTCCCGTACAAAGGAGGTTATGGCGAAATTTTTCAAAAATTTAGTGTGTTAGCCAAATTTTTGAAAAATTAGAAATTCTTAGAAACTGAAAAGTTGAAGAATGAAAGCCAGGATGAAAGTTGAGTTGATTAGTTAAACAACTTTCAGCTCCGTTCCTTTTCGAGGACGAAAAGATTTTGAGTGGGGGAGATTGTAACAACCCGGAAAATCAGAACCAATTTAAAAAATTTATTTTGGCAATTTTAATGAATTTTGAATATTTAAAATGATTTATTTTAAATAATAATGACGAGAAATTTATTTTGAATAGAATTAGAACGTACAAATTTATTTTAATTGAAATTAGAATATAAATGTTTATTTTAATTATAAAAGGAATTGAAAATTGCGCAGTAGTTTGAAAATTCGATTTCAAATTTCAAATGAATGTATAGGATTCTAAATAATCCAGATTTTAGTGAAACCAAAAATATTTGAATCTGTTCTAAAATATCTTTCTAATGAATCTGAAAAATTGAAATTTCATAGCGGGAATCAAAAGTTATGGCCAGTTGAATATTCAGAAAGGTCGCTATGGAATAAATATAGCCCTTAAAAATAGACATTTTGCAAACGACCTCCCTTTTCGACGAAACCACTTTTGTTGGAACCGGAATGTTAAGTTATTGCTAGATTCCAATTTTTGAAATCAATATGTGAGCGTGGCAAAAGAAAACGTATTTTGTCAATTTCAGTCAAATTGGATCAACCAGAAAATGGCCATTTTTTAAACGGTATCCAAATTCGATGAAATTAGTTTTGTTAGGACCGTATCGTTAAAACATAGCAAGATTTATTTTTGGGGAATTTTCGGAGTTAATATGTGGTCCCGGCAAATTAAAATGTACGTTTAAATTTAATATATATTGATTTATATTTTCATTTCGATAAAAACTGATCAAAACAATAGAATTGTCTCACGAAACATATCTCATTGTGTCCAGAATGGGGGTATTTAGCTAGGGGCGACACTCGTTGGGTTCGATTTGGAGTTGATAGGAACAAACAAATATTTCTCAAGTTAAAAGAATTAACTATTAATAAAATTATAATATAAATACCCATCTTTTTAGAAACCCTAGCTGATTAATACACAGCCGTCGCTTAACACGATTGGAAGGCCAGAATCGCCCGCAACTTCTCCCCCATCGTTTCCCCAATTCAGTCAACGATATTTGAAGCTCCAAGTTGGAAATCAAAGAGCTCGATGAGGGCTTTAATCTGAACGGGCATGATCGACGATGGGGAACCGTGGCTGTCAGAAATGGGCTCCAAAGCCACCGCCGTTCGTGGCATTTCCTGACCACTAGGGGGCTCGCGCTCATCGCGCTTCCAGGAGGTGGGGGAACTTGGAATGGCGATCGAGGTGGTGAGGTTAGATCGTCGTCAGGTGCAGCAGATGGAGGTGCGCTCGTGGTCAAAGAGGTAGAGCTATAGGTTTGACGGTCTCGAACTTGGAACAGGGAAGAAACAGTTAAGGAATTAATTAGGAAATTTAATTAAAAATTAAATAGTTAATTATTTTATTAATGTAATCAGGTCTTTAAAATGTCGTACCTTATTCAGATCTTATCAAAATCGAACAATTTTCGAAGCGTTGGGATCGTGATGAAAATGTCTACGCAATGAAACTGACTAGAATCAAAACAGAGCAAATCGGAATTAGAGGCAAATTCAAAACCAAACTGTTTAGCAATTCAAAAATAAAACTGACGGAGTGGAAATCAAAGTGAGAACTTCTCACTAAAATTATTTCTGTACAGTTATTTATTTTATAACTGCATATATGAACTGCTCCCCGTCGTCCACAGACCCTAGACGACTTGTTTGTTTGATTGTATTATGAAAATTGATTGTGATGTGAAATGGACTGTACACAATATACGAATAATAAAAATATCATTTTTATTGTAGAAATGGACTGTATAAAATATATGAATAATAAAAGTATCATTTTTATTGTATATACGGACTAAATAAAATATTCATGAATAAAATAAATATTCATTTACAAACTGGATGGTTTGTCTATGTACACTTATTTTTCTGATATTGATTGGGACAATAAGTTTTGCATATTGCCCAACTGCACAAATAATAAACAGTATTTGTTGTTTGAACGCCCCACACGGGTATTGGGACGATAATATTTGATATACATTGATATGCACTGATCTTCAGAATATTTCGATATTGGATTCCGTGATTATACGGATATTATTGAGGAATTTGGAAGATATTTATATCGTTATTCCCAATACGATATTTTTTGATTTCAGAATTTGATATTGAATATAAGCCGATATATTTTCTATTCAGAGCCTTGTATTTGATATCAAATTGGATTTTGGGTTTGTCGTGAATGGTATCTTTAAAAATACTGTTTTTAAACCCAACGGAGTTAAGAAAATTAGAAACTCACTGGAGATTAACTAAGTTGAATGGTTTCCTGGGTATTGATCTGATATTGGTTTCGGCCTTCGGGATTAATACTTAGGGAGTTGTTCTCTTACTAATTTACGGTTAGAAACTGATGGAATGGAATGTGATTTTGGGTTTATCATGAACCGTGTTTTAAATGACATTGGTTCTTTAACCTAGTTAAAGATAAGATTAATTTCTTAGCTTTGAATAATCATTAATATTAATTTTTGGGAAGGTTAAAACTAAATGGAGTTTTAATGAATCTTTGATTAGATTGAAAAGTGAATGTGATAATTAAAATTATCAATTCAAGAAAATGGTCGAAAATGGAGTACCACCAGTTTCACTCCAGGCGATAGCTAAATCTTTAATTAGATTTGAACATGAAATGGTAATTAATATTTACTGATAACACCATGGTGTTAAATATGGAGTATTACAAGTTTTGCTCCATGGGATGAATAGGTTAGGATTGGGAAATAAAACAAGTGATTACTTCGGTAAGGTTCGCTAATCCCGACTAGTTTGGAAAACCTTAATATGGTTTGATATCCAAAGGAAGATTAAAGAATAAATTTAAAGAATATATCTTTGATAAAATTAATGGGAACCTTTCCCTAGAGAAAAGAATATTTGAATAAAAGAATATTATGGATTGGAATGAGGCGTATGATGTGTTGTTATAGCACTTGATTATAAGATACGCGAGTTATTCGTAAAGGCCGGGTTTAACCCATTCTGAATAACTGATACAACGAGAAGTCAAGGAGATTGAAGACGGTGCAAGACCAACGATCTTCACATCAAATGGATAGGTTGCTACTGTTGCTCATGATTGGAGTAGCTACCTACCTTAAAGGGGCTACAGCGGTAGCCGTCCGGACGTACTTCTTGATTGTACGGATACGCGAGAGCCTCTCTCCTATATTGGTCATACGGGATGAGGAATAATGTGCCTCCGGTTTCATTCAGACCTAGAATGGACTTGTAAATGGATGTTGTGTCTGACATTGGATTTTATTTTGTGCTGATTGATCTCTATTAAATATACATCTGCCCGGTGAAGGGGAATTTATTCCCTTACTTCACCCTTCTCTGAGACGTACGGGATCAGAGATTGTATATCGATAGACATCAGTCGCGTGGCGTAAATTGCCTATGTGGCATGCCTAAGTGGAAAATGATCAAGGCTTCTGTTGAAAAGCAGTGTCTTGTGGTTGATGATCAAAGCACAGCTTTAATATAGCACGGCTTTGTGTAGCACAAATTCGCGAGCCTCACACACCGTTATGGTGGTAAACTTATGGTTAGATCAGTATGCTTTTGAGATAAGGATAGACACCTTAGTGGTGTCAAGGATTCGATCGACCGAGGTGAGGGATAGGGCGCACCCCCCGATTCCGTGATGGATAGAGTTAGAGGTGTTTTCACATGCCTGCGACGTAAGCCGCGGTAACTTGTTTCTGGATAGTGTGGATGTGCATTACGGCGTTTTCGCATGCCTGCGACGTAAGCAGTTGGGAATTGTACTACGCGATAGATTTTTCGAATCCATAACCAGTAGTGTGGAAATCCAACTTCCAAAAGCTGAAGTGATATTCGGAAAGCTCTGTATCCGCGTATTTCTTTCAGTTGTGTTTTGTGTTATTTTTCCGCTGCTATGTGTTTAAATGTAATTTAAATCTCTGATATTTTTCTGATGTATAAAATTTATTCATAATCTGTTATATTCGTGTATTATGATGGAATTGGTGTAACAAGCAATGAAATGTTCTTCTGTTTATGTTCTGATTTGTCGTGTTCTCGAGGCAATCCGGGCTTTCCTTTACGGGGAAGTTTGAGTCGCCATAAAATATATGGTAAATTCTCGATATAAATGAATCATAATTAATTTATAGATTAACTTTTCCATTATTGTTGGTAAACACAGTTCATCTTATATGATTTATACATGTTTATAGTTGCGTTGAAAACTGTTGTTTTCTAATATGGACGCATATAGTAAAATTGATGCATATGTTAGGGATTATGGATTAAGGATCTTAAGCCAAATCTAACACTAGAAGGGGGTGAATAGCGTTTTAAAGATATTATGGAAAACTTAAACAATCTTGAAATACTATATGAATCACACAATGATTATCACCCTAGAAATTATCACAAACTTAGAAACAATCACAAACACGTATATTAGTAAATATAAAATGCAGAAAAGGAAAGAACACACCAGATTTTATACTGGTCTGGATTACTCCTACGTCCAATCCCACGCAATGCTAGATTGCACAGAGTTTTATCAATACTAGTACCAATCTTTACAACACCCTTGATTTCACGGCTACAAGATTAACACCGATTCCACCATCTTGATTTCACGGCCATAAGGTTAACAACGATTCCGGCATACTTGATTTCACGGCTACAAGATTAACACCGCTCCCTTTCCATGATTTCCGGGCTATAAGGAACACACCCTTTCCAAAACAATTCCCAAATGATTACAATAACCCAAAAACTTTTCAATAGCACTTCCAAACAGATAGTAGTCGATAGAGTTTGAGAAAAGAAGTAGTTTGATATAATTTGAGTAGAAATCGACAAAGTATAAGTGTAGAAATCAAGAAATTTATGTATAATTATGGTGGTATTAAATAGGGTGATAATGGAGAAGAAAAAGTGATAAAAAAATCGAATTTAACCCCTATTTATAGAGTTTGAAAGGTTGCAATGTTTCTGAAACATTTCAAAATATGAAGACGCTTCCTTTGAAAATTGAAAAAATGACAAATATATATATCGACATGTGCATTGTGGTATGTCGATATATGTACTATATTTTTGAATTTTAAATCATTATTAAAGTATTTGAACCAATATATATATTCAAGAATCCTAAAACAAAACTAGTTGTTAAAACATTATTTTTCAAGTATAAAAACATAATAAAATATTATTTAAACATATGATTAAAATCTTTATATATAAGTGATATAAAAACAATACAATAACATATATATGTATAGTAATTTATAAAGAGATATTTATAGACCATATAAACAAAAAAGGTTTATGAAAACCTAGAGTTAAATAAGAATATTTCAAATTATAACCAAATATAAACTTAGTAATATATATATATGATTTAATAAGACTATAAAAATAAGAATATTTATAAATTAGGAAATATATTTGAAATCATAAGTTTGAAATCCTCGAAAAGTTAAAAATCATTTTGAGGGAAGTTTAATTCAATTTGAAAATAGTTTGAAATCAATTTTGAAAAGAGATAATTTGACAACAGAGTTTGTGTGCTATTTAGAGTATTACATAACATCCAGACTCTACTACCCAGATTTTCTTGGACCCTTGAATTCTTGATATCTTGATAATCATGAGTTTTTATTCTCCTTTGTAATCTTGAATCTCTTAACTCTTGAAACTCTTAACTATACAGTCTTCAATATCTTATTACTTGCATATAAAACCTTCACACACATGCATATATATATATATATATATTCTGGATAAAAGTGTTAGTATATATTTAATAATCAATAATGATTGAAACATGGTTGTTTTCATCAAAACATCATCAGCATTCCAGTCTCCAACAATCTCCCTTTTTGATGATGACAGCCTTGGTTTATAAAATATTCATACCTGAGATTACCTGTCAATCTGTTTCTTTGATTACTCCCCCTTTCATCATGAATTCCTTCTAACTCCCACTTAAACCATACCTATTCTACACCTTATTTTATAATTTCTCCCCCTTTGTCAAAAGTATATCTATCTAAACTCAGAATAATTCTGTAACAACCCGTATTTTTAATAACATGTTATAATGTAAATCAAGGCGGAATTAAATTCTAAAATCTGAATCAAGGGAAACGGAGTGTGCCATTGCGTTCGTCTTGGAAAAATACGCGAAATAGAGTCTGAGTTTTCGAAAAACGGAGTCCGTATGACCAAGTTATGGCCCAATGAAGTTTTCAGAAAATTCTAAGCCCGAAAACAGTTCAAATTCGAATTCAGATTCGAATTGCAACCAAGGCTGAACGGGCGGGAATTTTTCCCGCCCCAGGCAGGGTCGACACCAGTGTCGACCCCCCCCCCAATGGGTCGACACCCATGTCGACCCAGGGGTCGACCCCCCCCCCCCCCCCCGGTCGGACCATTTTTCCTGGTGCACCATTTTGACAGGTTGGGTCTTGTTCTGGAAGTCTCTGACGGGAGTTGATGGCTCAGATTCAATTTAGGGTTAATCCTATGGTCTAAACTAACCTAATCACCTATAAAAAGACACCTAGACCTAGCCTAAACCCTCATTAATCATTCCTACAACTAAATGCTGCCCAAATGTTCACTAATCATGGCCTCCACCTTCTTCATGAGAGCATGAGTGTCTCAAATCAATCTATGTCATAAAGGAGCCATCTTTCTTAAGTAAAGGAGCCATCTTTCTTTGTCTTTGGGGTTATTCCTTCTTGTTCTCAAGTCTTGAAGTGGAGTTTATCGTCTTTGGTTGCGGATTTGCTAGTGTGGCTTCGTCTCAATCTTATTTTATATTAATTCTAGTCTTCATAGCATTGTAAGCCCTATACTACTCTTAGATTCTAACTATGAAGTTACATATGACATGTTGCAAGTTGAGTTTGGGCCTAAGTATGATTTGTGCTTTGATCCTATCATGTTATGCATAGATTTACCCTATGCAAGTTTGTAAAGCTATCACCTTGTCTATGTGCATAAAAAGCTATGACCTTTGATTTGGAATGTTGCATTATGCAACATGAGAACTCTCATAACCTTCATGATAACTTGCATATAATGTCATATGCGAACTTCTAGCCACCATCCTATGTCATTTATGATCATGTTTCACCTATTTGCTTAAGTTGATATTATGCATGTTTTGAGGCCCATGATGTGATATGCAAGCTTATGAACATATTTATGCCTCATATGCCACCATGTTTAACTTGTGGCCAATCTTATTACCTTATGCCCTTTTGTCATGCTTTTGCCAAGTTCCCTCTTTTGATCTATGATGCGAAACGTACATGCGATGGGAATGCGTTGGGTTGGGTAATATTAATGACATGAAAACATGGTTTTAAAATATGACATGAACATTGACTTGTGATTATGTTTGTAAACATGAATTTGGACATGACTTCTAGAAAACATGAGAGTGGCCAACTCGAGGTTGGGTTGAGTTTGTAGCATAAATCTACCCGGAACCGACCGGCTTAACTAGTGGCTACAAACAATAGGACCCAATGTGAGTAGTTGGTCATGTTGTGCTTAAACCGGAGGTTAGATTAGGTTGTGGTGTAAAGCTACCCGGACCCGCCCGGCTTAACTACTAACCACAACAAGGTCTAATGTGAGAGGTTGGGTGCATTAAATTAATTAATGCCAAATGATAGGGTTAAGTCATGGACTACTTGAATACTTAACCAATTAAACACGATGGATTGGTAGGGTTAAGTCATGAACTACTTGAATATACTTAACCAATTAAACCCGATATATTGATAGGGTTAAGTCATGAACTGCTTGAATACACTTAACCAACTCAATACATGGTTAGGATAGGGTTAACCACACTTAACCCGCTTGAAACCCTAGTTACGTGGTCCTTTTCAGCAGTAACCAACTTCGAAGTATCATGGGTACCCTGGACTAGGCTAGGGTGGGGCACGATTACTGGACTGATTGTAAGAGGCCAAAAGAGACGGCTGAAGGGTGCACCGGTTGTTCAGGCGGACCATGGTCGTGCACATTAAGTCCGAAGTTGAACATGGGCACCAGTAGGTTTAGACTGTGCGTGCTTGAATTGTGTCTGTGGTTTACACCTTAGGGCTGGATACACCCTGGGGTGGACCTAGCACAGTTAACTACATTCCACGATTAAGCCGTATGACACCGATACACGACGAGTTAGGCTTGTAGGGAGCCGATCGACTAGACCGAGTAGTTGGACCTCGATTTAGGTCATCTCATGATGTGGGCCAGCTTTGGGCCAAGGGATCATTTCTTGATTATACTTGACATGGATTGGAATACTAGTACACACCTGGTGCAACTTAACCTTGTATATGCGATGCCACACTTGATCTATCTTGTTAACTTTTCACCATGCCAGTTATCACCCTATATCTCATCCCTGTTTACATGTTCAGTTAACTTTATTAGTTTTTATACTAATAGTAGATAGGACTTACCAGTCTTTTTGACTGACCTGTTTTCTTTCGCCTCTTTTCTTCCGTTCCCCCCCCCCCCCCAGGTTTGCAGGGTGGGAACACTGTTACCTAGCTGGATCTTTAGCTGCTTTTTTGGATATCTCACATATGGTTTGAGCATGTTATGGCCTTATGTTACTTTAGGGATAGTTACTTTATGTTTCTTTTTCAGTTTTCAGTTTATGTTCTAGACTTTGTTTTATGGGAAAATAATGACCAAGTACTTTGATGTAACTTGACTATGGTTTTGAAATGCTAGTTTTATCCGCTGCTTTACTACTCTGTTTTACTTATATGTTCTGTCTTGTGATATCTGCATGCATGTTTACCTCGTTTAACGCCCCTCCAAAGCTAGTGTCCTTGCAAGAGTGGCACTGGCAGAGGTGGGGAGTTACAAATTCTAGTGACTAATTCTATGTATAACACCCCCTAAACCTATGATATTTTCCTTAAATCTATAATTTTATTACTCCCCTTATGTTTATGGCTATGCTATTGTAATTAACATACAATATTCTCCTTTAAACTAGCACAAGACTAAACCTAGCCTAAGAGCTAATCCCTAATACCCTTAAAACTATAATAAGATTTAATATAGTCTAAGAAATAACTATAATACAACTTAAATAATATAAGTCAAGTAATATCAAAACTATATTAATGATAAGTCAATATTTAAGCACTTTCATCCAAGCAATCAACAATTTTATTTTTGTTGTCACAAAACATCAATTCAAGTAAATTCAAACATAAAGCCAAAGATTTCTTGTAACTTTCATTTATCCTAAAAACCTATAAAGCTCCTATCAACCACAAATGCATAAGTATTTTTCTAACAAAGCTATCGACCACTAATGATTTTTAACAATGTCAAATAAGTCAATCATGTTATTCGAGTCAAACAAATCAAACAAGGCAATTAAAACAATTCAAACAAGTCAATCAAGTCAAAATAAATCAATCAAGCCAAACATGTTAATCAAGCCAATCAATTCAATCAACCCAAACAAGTCGAACAAGTCAATCAAGTCAAATTAAATATGTTATGTATTTGATTAATAATCCTATATATTTATAATTAGACAAAAACCCTTCATACAATATACTTGTTATGTGTGGAGTTAAAAGTTAACATGTAATGCAATGTGTAGTATGTTGGTTATAATGCAGTATGAACTATATGTCATATGCAAAGCAATATGATATGATATATTGAATGATATGTAACTTATGATTGAATGATTTAATTTTGACATGAATTGTAATAAATGAGGTATGATATGAAATTATGGTAGTATGCGGAATGATTCTGTAAAAGATATTTAAAGTAATATCTAGCTGCCATGTATATACTTGTATACTATAAATTATTTGAATCAAACAAAAGTAATATTAATTTCTAGACTTAGGTTAATGATACTAATGAATTATATTAAGAGTTCAATGGTAAATAAAAATATATTCATGATTGGTAGTAAAATATTTAGAATAAGTCTATGAGAAATATGGAGTTAAATAATCATAGTAGGGTGCTTCTTTAAAAATAATACAATAAATATTGAAGATCATATTAAAGCGGATATCAAATTATTATCATGTGAAGTAAAACATATATTCATAATTGTATGTATATAAACTAATTTTAAAAGGACTTAAAATTTAATTTATTATAATATATACATCAATATTTTGACATAAATTAAATTTAAATAAAAATTTTATAAATCAAAACATATTAATTTGCTAAAGAACTATTTGTATGTTAAAACTTTAAAAGAAATCTATGGTTATAACAATACTATTTTGATGAAATCTAGTAATATAAAGTAAGCTAAAAAAACTATAACCTCTTATATTAAACTACATATTTAAGACATAAAAATCATATACATATATATAATATTAAGTTAAATATACAATTCTATAAACCTTAATAAAATAAGGAATCAAAATTAGTATTAAATTCCAAATAGTATTTATGATAATGTATCCCAAAATTGTTATGAAATTATATGACAAATATATAAGTTAAACTATGTATATCTAAACTTCATGTAAAAAATATATAAATTTGTATTTTACAACAATATTAAATGTTTGAAAATTTTAAATTATTTCAAACATATTAACCTATTTATGTATTATATATAATTTTACTGATTTATATAATTTCAATATATATTTTTGAAACAAAATATATGAAACATAAGTAGATAAAAAAATTGATAACTACAGTTTGAACAGACATTTTCGTATTGAAAAGATGTCCTTTCAATTTTTCAAATCCAAATCAAATAGTAATGAAATTTAAATTTAGAATAAGTAAAGATTTTAATTATATTTGTATATTGATAAGTGTACTATGGTGTAACGACATATGAACCAAATTATCTAAAATTATAAAAGAGAAAATTTTCTATACCTAACTATGTGCATAGATGTATATTCCTTAATATAATGATAATTATGAAATTATTATAAAGCATACCTCTTTTTGTAATCCTCTATTTTGTTGTCCTTCCATTATTATGAACCATATATTTACATCTTCACAATTTGACGATGGGATCGATGGTTTAGTAGTTTAACCAACTTGGCGCCAAAATTTAGAATTTTAATTTTGAATTTTGAATGAATAAACACTTCAACTACTATAAGCCCAAAAGTCATATCTATTGGAGAATGGAGTATTCATTACAATAACCTTATTTCAAGTATTATTATTAATTCATTATAAAATATATACTAACATCTTTTCCTAAACTATATACACACACATATATATACGAGGTTTGTACACAGGATTTAATACTGAAGACCGTACAGTTCTAGAGTTCAAAGAGATTCATAATTCAAAGGGATTCAAGGCTCATGAATATCAAGATGTCAAGATTTCAATAGCTCAAGAAAATATAGGATTTGAGTCTAGTTTATATGTAAGACTTTAAATAGCACTTCATTTTCAAACTCTGTTCTTCAAATTCAAATTCTACTTTTCAAAATTCTGTTTTCAACATTAAAATTCTGATTTCAAGATTATTTCAAACTACTTTTAAATGATTTCAAATTATTATGATTTCAAATATATATTAGTTTATAAATTTTTATTATAATATGTTTATAATATATATATAGTTTTATAAGTTTTAAATCATACAACTTTATAACTATGTTTATATTATACATCACTATGTTTTTATACTTTAGAAACTTTATTTTAAACAATAGTTTATTCAAGAATTTCCATAATATATATATATATATATATAGGTTTAAACACTTGAAAAATGATTTTAAAAACAAAATACACTACATATGTCGATATACACATATGAGCATGTCGACATATTTCTTTTCACAATTTGTAACGTTTCAGAAACATTGCAACGTTTGGGACACTATAGAAAGGGGTTGATTTCAAATTTTTAATCAGTCTTTCTTCTCCTTCTTCACCCCTTTACTTACCACCATTAATATACATAAAATTCTTGATTCCTACACTTATACACTGCCAGTTTCAACAATATTTATATCATTCGTATTCTCTTCTCAATCTCTGTCAACCACTATCTGTTTGAAGTGCTATTGAAGAGTTCTATGGCTATTGCAATCATTTGGGAATTGTTTGGGAAAGGATGTGCTCCTTGTAGCCCTGAAATCAAGGAAAGAGAGCGATGTTAACCTTGTAGCCATGGAATCAAGGGTGGTGGAATCGGTGTTAACCTTGTAGCAGTGAAATCAAGGGTGTTGTACATGGATGTTTATAATAATAAAACTATAACACCCCATAATTTTAACAACATTAAAGAGGACAAATTAAAGGATAATTAATTTAATATCTAGAATTAAGGGAAACGGACTACGCCTTTGCGTTCACCTTGAAATTCTGGTCGAGATAGACATTTGGTTTGCGTAAATCGGACACCATATGAAGAAGTTATGAAGGTTTGAAGTTTGTATATGCGCAAGAGAATATATATATATAGGGTCTAAGAATTCAAAAATTATGTCCAGAAGTTGGGTGAGCGGGAAAAATACCGCCCATGGGAGTCGACCCCTTAAGGGGGGTGTCAACCCCTGGATCGACTCCTCAAGGGGGTGTTGACCCATGGGTCGACCCCCTAAGGGGGGTTCGACCCCCCTAGGGCTGACGTGACAGGTCGGTTCTGGGGCTGACAGCTATATATACGGCCTCATTTCTCTAGTTTTCTAACACTAAAATCATTGGAGGCTTGAATGTTGTCGGTGTCTGGACTGAATCAATCTTCTGCAATCAAGTTTAGAGATTCAAGTGTAGATCTGTGATTCAACCTCCGCTTTTCTCCTTCTATTTTTCTAGATCCGAACACTATGAGTTTAAGTTACCTTTATGTTTAAATAATTAAAAGTAAAGCATGATATGACCGTAATTTGGATCTATCCCTATGACTGAATCGTACCAGATCTATTATAATTTGTGAATCCATGATATTCTGAATTAACTATCACTACACCAGAAATGCCAATTAAGCAGTGCTCATAGCCGTATCTAAATCGATTTGGCAGTGCTCTGGGCCGTATCAAAAAATGGCGTCTCTGTTAATTTGATACGGCTTTAGGCCGTATCAAATGCATATGTTTGATACGGCTATAGACCGTATCAAATTAACAATTTGATACGGCTTTAGGCCGTATCAAATTATCAGTTTGATACGGCCTTAGGCTGTATCAAATACATGCATTTGATACGGTCATTAGCCATATCAAATTGATAATTTGATACGGCTAATGGCTGTATCAAATTAAAAAAAATTCACAATTTGTTGACGTACATCAATTCTTCTTTCATCATCACACAATATTGTAATAAGACTAGTCATTCATAAACTCAGCTTGAATAATTTATTTGCAAAAACTTACAATAATCATTTGTCTACAACTATACAGTATGAAAATTAATGCCCATTACATGGAAAATTATATGAAAATGGAACATATACATCCAGCAGTTATACCAATCTGGGATAAAAGAATGGTTTGCTTCTAAATCTGCAAAAATCCTGTCAATTTCTTCAATCTGAAAAAATATGGAAAATATGACGGACATTTGAGAAGGTTATGATCAATGAAACCATGTGTGTATATACATATACACATGTATACAGCACACAGATATATGAATGTGATGACTTAAGCTTATTTGTATAAGTGGTAATATAGAAAGTGAAAGCAAAGTGGGGAATGAAAGAATCAAATTAACTAACAAAATAGGGAAAAGAGAGCTTATCTTATGCCGCTGAAAAGAAGAGTCCATCTACTTTGAGCTGTTGATGTAGAACGACATATTTTTATAAACCCATAAGAGCGTTTAATGTAGACTTCACTCCAACCAAAACTATTGCATTCTTGACACATGGTTTCTGATCAAGTATTCATCAAATAACCTCGGTTAATTAAGTACTTTGTAGTCATGGTATCACGCTTGAGTTTAACTCGGTCCGCGGACTGAGTTGGCGAACTCTGTCCGTAGACTGAGTTTGCGAACTCGGTCCGCGGACTGAGTTTGCGAAGGACTCGGTTCGCGAACTCAGTTCCGGACTGAGTTCGCGGACCGAGTTTGCGAACTCAGTTCGCGGACCGAGTTTGCGAACTCAGTCTGCGGACTGATTTTGCGAACTCAATTCATGGACTGTGTTTGCGAAGGACACAGTTCGCGGACTCAGTCTTGCGAAGGACTCGGTTCGCAGACTCAGTTCGCGGACTCAGTTAAATCAGTTTGGGACTGAGTCCGCGAACTCATTCCCGTATTAAGTCCGCGAACTTATTCTGTAACTGAGTCTGCAAACTCAGAGTTTACAAACTCAGTACAAACTGAGTATACAAACTCAGAGTTTACTAATAATATTTTTATTTAATCATTCAAATGCTCATTCAGACAAGACCTTTCCTCATGCTCACCTGCTTACAAGAAATGTTTGCATATTTCTTATGCTGTGATCTTGTACCTTAGCCTATCTCAAATGTAATATATATACACGAAAATTTTCTCTTATATTTAGACAGTATCATATAATGCTTTTAAAAAAGATAAATACTATATGTTCATGTGCATGATATACAGGAGCATAAAATAAAATGTGAAGTTAAATACCATGTCACCTTGGAACTTAGTAATTGCTGCATCAATTTGGGGAGCCAAGAAAGCATCTGCCTGCAAATAACTTATTCATTTTATAAGGTTTGGTTAATGATTGATATCCTGCAAATAATGATTGATGTGTTAAGTACTAAGAAAGCATCTGCCTGCAAATATCCCTTTATCATAACTTATTCATTTCCAAAATAAAGAATCCGTTTAATATCCTATTTATTTATTCTAAATGTTTCCTTTAATAACCCTATTTATTTAACAAATAAATATGTCCTTTCCTTATTCTATTTATTTAACAAATAAATAAATCCATTATCTTATCTTATTTATCTAACAAATAAATATCTCACTTATTATCTCCTATTTATTTTCTAAGTAAATAGTCCATTTTATAACATCTTATTTATTTATCCTAAATAAATAATTCGCTTTATAATTATTCCTTATTTATAAATATTCCAATTTATTTTTATTCTGTTTTCAATATCACTTTGAAAATCTCCTTTTCCCATTTCGATATTTAATGGTACTTAACACATCATATCACGATGACCAATATCGTCCAAACACATATAATCAACCACAGATTATAAACCACATCATATATCACAATATATGAAAAACAATAAAATAACTGTTGAGGAATCCAGTTGGATTCCTCCAACCTGTTTCCCTGCATCCACAGATGTTACACAATAAAATAAACATCACTTTCAGTTCCATATGATATATTCTGTTAAACAGAATCAATATAGAAATTCAAGTAACTGACTAGCAGTTCAATCAAACAGTCAAGCAGCCTATATTTAACAGTTCTAAAAATACAACATGAAAATATAAACTGTTCAGAGTTAGTGAGATTTACTCACATTTGCAGTTCATCGTTAAAGAACGATAAACTGTTGTTTGATTTGAATCAAACAATTTATTTCGCCATAAATTCAAACGAGCTTAAATCCACCTCCAGTCAGTTCATGTGAAGCTCTCGTCCATACGATCCCGACGGATCTTGTTTTACTGAATTTCGTCCATGTATGACCAAGTTACGATAGTTAGAAGTTGATATACTTTTAAATTAAAATAAACTTGAATTTCCTTTATAAAGAGATTTGGGCTCCCCTTTACCTTAAAGCCCATTAGCTCCACTTAAGCCCAACCCGCCCCTCTGTTATTTCTTCCCGAAACCAAACCTGCCATGGCCTCCTCCTCAAACACAAGCCATGACCGATCTTTCATCCTTCCATTCCTTTCCATCCTCTTCACGATTAAATCCAATAAAATCACCACAAATCATCTTGTTCAACCCTCTTCAATATCGCCACCCTGAATCCAAGCTCGCGCCTCCCATACTGTTCGCGACTTCGCCATTTCCTGTCGTGCTCGACGCTGACCAGCGACACTTTTAACCACCGAAGACCACCAAATCGCCTCTATAGGTGCGCCTCCTCCCCTGTATCCCAACGCCAACCTTCATTTCAACTATCCATGCTCCAATACTAAGAATGTCGAAGCCCTAGATTCACTGTGTGAATATCGAACTCGACGAACAGCGTTCGTACCCAACGAATTTGACATAAAATCGAAGCTCTTTCAACGCTGAATCCATACATAAGTATATTATGATTTGGCGGAATTTATTGTATTTGTTCTTGATTTTTCTTGTTGGAATTCTTTCACTGTAAAGACTACCGGTGGTCTTATATAGTTGTATCTGTGGTAGGTAGGATTTGTGCTTGTAGAAGGATGTCGCTTGGATTGCTTTTGACCAGGGAAAGGAAGTGGGATATTTTTATTTTGATTTTCTATTTTATTTTCTCGTTTTTCTCCTTGTATCTGCCTTCTAAAAATCCCAGCGACCACATACGATCTCCTAAAATCACGAAACTGCACATGTAGGTAGAGTTCGACATTACGGTCCCAACGAAACTGGTTTCGTCGAATTCCAACTCTGTTTGCTCACACAACGTATTTTTAACTGTCGAAATACTGACTGTTTCTCACTCTAAAAATCCGTACGACCACATAGTGACTCTAAAAATCATGAAACTGGAAATCTAACAACTATTTGACATTGCGGATCCAAAAAATTAGTTTCGTCTAACTCCGACTTCATTTGCAAAAGTGGCTATTTTTAAAGTCCTAAATAACCCTTTTAAATATATAAATATATTTAAAAACAATTAAATTAAATATTTAAAAATAAATATTATCATCTATATTCACAGTGGAATACCATACAGCTTCAGAATAATCCTATATGGATTTCTAACTCGATATTTCAAATCTTGATGAAATCGATATTCGATTTATACTGAAATTCCTTTTTAAAATATAAATAATACCTTTATAAATTATAAAGGAATTCCACAATGACTTTTCTAAAATTTGATTTGGACATAAATAAAAATCTACACGATGAAATCCCGATTTTTCTCTTCCACTAGAAAGATATACTCCACCAGCTCCACACGTTTCTTGTTTCACAGAAATCCGATTTAAAACGAACCTTGTACATCCAGTTGAAGTTCAAATCGCCAAATAACGAACTGCCGTGCCATTTCAAGCTCGATTTTAATTATATTATAATTATACGTTCAAACTTCGTTCAAGTAATATATTCGTTGTTCTAATTCAATTCTAAACTGAATTAAATATCACAGATGATCCAGTTTACACTATATCGCCATTTCAGCCAATTCTGATTATTTCAGAATTAAATATATTATTTAATTTATTATTTTAATTATATATTCACCATTATTTAATTCAACGAACATGAAATCCTTTTAATCACCATTTAAATAATTAAATAAATTAATTATTATACCGCTGAAAAATGCGGGTCATTACATTCTTCCCCACTTAAAATAATTTCGTCCTCGAAATTGCTAAGTTAGAAAACAAACCCTATTGACTGGTTGGAACTTATTTGTTCACTTCTAAATCTTCAATTTCAACTGAACCAATTTAATTTCAATTAAAACATTAATTAATTCTTATCAACGAAAATTTTCAAAAATCCTGAAAATTTTATAACTCCTTAACTTTTTGAAAAATTTCGCCAGCACCTCCTTTGTACAGCCCTATCGGTAAAACCACAACTCGCCTTTCTAGGCCTTCTCAACCCAAAAGAAAATCAAACAGCCAAGCGGCTTGCCAATTCTACTCATAAATCACCAAACTCATATATAAATAAACTTGTACCTTTTTATCGGCATATCATTATTTCCTTTGCACCTGTTACCAATTCACGTATACCCATACCATCTTAATCCAACCCTCAACTCAAACACTTGGTTCTATCCAAGTCAAATTCTATTCCAACTCCAATATCAGATTTCAAACTATTAACCAATCAACTCAATTCCAATCCAGATTATCTTCAAATCCATTTCAGTTTTTACTTAACTCCACAAGTTACATTTAAATTCTAGAATTTAAATTCCTGGGTTTTCTTTCAAATCAACTTGAAATCATAATCAACAACTAAAAACCTTTGAATTTCTGAACTCCTTGTTTTCGCAAAAACGATTTAAAAACTAAATGCTTGGTAGTAATCCATCACTTAGAAACTCGAAAATGAATACCGATAATGGTCGACTTCACCATTAGAATCTATTTCCCAGCTATCGAAGTGAGTTCAATATTATATCACTTTTAAACACTTCCATTTCGAAATCATTTCAAAATATCCTTCACGATGTTGTAAACAAATTTAAAACCTCCCAGGATTTTAAAATTCTCATATATTCAATCCAGATTTAATTATAAACACTAATCTGAATTTCCCGTTTTTAATTTCAATTCTGACTTAAATTTAAGATTTAATTCAATTCATTCTACTTATCTGAATTCTGATTGGTTATTTACATAACCATTTAATTTATAATCTTACTCGATTATAATAACAACCAATATATCCACTATATTATAATTTTGATATATATATATCTTCTCTATATCAAGATATACCATGGGTAAACTTATTTTAATTTACCCTCTTTTCAAAACATATCGTGTCGACCCATCGTATTCGAGTGTTTAGTAACTCCTACCGATACAGTGGATCAAACAGATCGTCCAGAACTCATAAACAACTCAACCAATAAATCGCCACAACATAAAACAATTTTTATATCAATAACAAATACGCTCACTCGTATATATACACTCAACTCAATCTAGGGTATTACTAACCCCATCTCTACTGAGTCACGCCACAGAGCCAAGGTAATAACTTAACCTTATGCTCTGATACCAACTGTAATGACCCGGGTTTTTGTCGACCTAGGTTATCGCCATAAACTCAATGATGACTAACCAAACATCGAAAAATACCAGATGATTAATGAAAGAAATTAGAGGGTGAGGAAAGATAAGATAGAAACTTAGAATAGAAGAAGAAGAAGAACACAACATTAGAGTAACACGAACCTCATAGCGGAACGAATAACATATAATAGATAACATATCTTTGAAATATAAATCTGTACTTGAATATACATATCATTTTCAAAGTACAACACTTACAACACAGCGGAAATAAACTATAGCTATATGATCCTGAAGCCTCCAGCTCTTCAAGTATCTGTAAATCCCGACTACTTGACTGCCCGTACAAAATTGGGCACCCAAGAGTTTAGGGAAATCAAAACAAAATAAACTCTGGGTCAGTCATGGGACTGGTATGAGTAAAACAGTTTAAAACAGTTTAAGCAGGTAAATGATATCTCATAAGACCACGCCGTATAATGGAACGGGTTTTTCCCTTATGAGAATCCAAATTATCTTTGTATCAAAAACCTTTTGATATTGTAATAATGTCTATCAACCACAATATAATAATCATCTAGCAGAAACGCTTTCATCTCACGTTCTACATATATAGTATACAATCAAAACCGCAAGCACGTATTGGGTAATGGATTTCCAACTATGACAAGGTATGGAACCACCTTTCGCTAGTGTACCTCTAGAAAGGAATACACTGGGTTCAACAAGAACATCTTGCAACCCGGCCACACATGACCGACCACTCATTTCACTTGAGTGTATCGAATGTATATGACCAACGGTTGGGATCAGCAACCGTTTCCCGAATGGGACAGCATCAACAATAGATTTTTAGAAGTAAATGAAACCCTAGGTCAGGTGATTATACACCCTACTTCGGAGCGACCGACTTAGCCATGCTGCCTGCACGATTTCTGTCATTTACCGGTTGATGAGGCTTGAGGTTACGCTTCATCATCACATCAGATTCACTTCGAATGCCACATTGTCATATCCATCGAAAATCACTAATTGACGTCTACAATAGTACATTACGTGTTAGCTAAAGAAGTTTCCTTCTCCGCTTCCACTCTTGGTACGGTTGAAGAAATCAATGTACGTGACCTTTCTGGAAATACTCTGTCAGACATTCATCCATACAAGTCATCCAGGAACAGGATGGACCGAAGTTACTATTCAGTATATCCATCTTAGGCACTGTTATCTAAGATTTATACAACAGCCCTTGCACTTTACTCTGTCTTCAATTATCTTTGGCATATATGATTCGCAACGCTTATGCCAATACAGAGTAGTTCTTTGGATAATAATCCAACCGGTCTCTCCATATTAACAACGTTAAAATGGTCAAAAAAGCTTCGATAGTCGGTGAGTTAACTATCAAAGAAAAACACGTGTGCAAACAACGATATTATTTCCAGGAGGAAATTATATCGATCAATCATCAATCATATATATATATATATATTCATATTCCTTATTTTCTATATTTGGAAAATATATGTTATTAACACTGGAAAACATTTCCATTGTTATTTACAAATCACTATCATTTCACAACTATCAGTCCCTGACTGTAAACTAGTAGGAGTACAATTCTCTAAGTATAAACCCCGAAGGCCGAAACCAACATCAGATCGATACTCAGAAAACTATTCAACTTAACTAACCTCTAGTCAGTTTCTAATCTGGTTTAACTCTATTTCGATTACTCTGTTCGATTAACTTGATTCGGTTAACTCTTCTATTTATTTTCTAAATAGAAAATCCTTTATTCCATTTATTTTGCTTAACATCTCTTTTATAACTTATTCAATTTCTAAGTCAATATCCCTTTATCATAACTTATTCATTTCCTAAGTAAATAATCCGTTTAATATCCTATTTATTTATTCTAAATGTTTCCCTTAATAACCCTATTTATTTAACAAATAAATATGTCCTTTCCTTATTCTATTTATTTAACAAATAAATAAATCCATTATCTTACCCTATTTATCTAACAAATAAATATCTCACTCATTATCTCCTATTTATTTTCTAAGTAAATAGTCCATTTTATAACATCTTATTTATTTATCCTAAATAAATAATTCACTTTATAATTATTCCTTATTTATAAATATTCCAATTTATTTTTATTCTGTTTTCAATATCACTTTGAAAATCTCCTTTTCCCATTCCGATATTTTATGGTACTTAACACATCATATCACGATGACCAATATCGTCCAAACACATATAATCAACCACAGATTATAAACCACATCATATATCACAATATATGAAAAACAATAAAATAACTGTTGAGGAATCCAGTCCGATTCCTCCAACCTGTTTCCCTGCATCCACAGATGTTACACAATAAAATCAACATCACTTTCAGTTCCATATGATATATTCTATTAAACAGAATCAATATAGAAATTCAAATAACTGACTAGCAGTTCAATCAAGCAGTCAACACGCAGTCAATCAGCCTATATTTAACAGTTCTAAAAATACAACATGAAAATATAAACTGTTCAGAGTTAGTGAGATTTACTCACATTTGCAGTTCATCGTTAAAGAACGATAAACTGTTGTTTGATTTGAATCAAACAATTTATTTTTCCATAAATTCAAACGAGCTTAAATCCACCTCCAGTCAGTTCCAATGTGAATCTCTCGTCTATACGATCCAGACGGATCTTGTTATACCGAATTTCGTTCATGTATGACCAAGTTACGATTGTTAGAAGTTGATATACTTTTAAATTAAAATAAACTTGAATTTCCTTTATAAAGAGATTTGGGCTCCCCTTTACCTTAAAGCCCATCAGTTCCACTTAAGCCCAACCCGCCCCTCTGTTATTTCTTCCCAAAACCAAACCTGTTGTGGCCTCCACCTCAAACACAAGCCATGACCGATCTTTCATCCTTCCATTCCTTTCCATCCTATTCACGATTAAATCCAATAAAATCACCACAAATCATCTCGTTCAACCCTCTTCAACATCGCCACCCTGAATCCAAGCTCGCGCCTCCCATACTGTTCACGACTTCGCCATTTCCTGTCATGCTCGACGCTGACCAGCGACACTTTTAACCACCGAAGACACCAAATCGCCTCTACAGGTGCGCCTCCTCCCCTGTATCCCAACGCCAACCTTCATTTCAACTATCCATGCTTCAATACTAAGAATGTCGAAGCCTTAGATTCACTGTGTCAATATCGAACTCGACAAACAGCGTTCGTACCCAACGAATTTGACATAGAATCGAAACTCTTTCAACGCTGAATCCATACATAAGTATATTATGATTTGCAGGAATTTATTGTATTTGTTCTTGATTTTTCTTGTTGGAAATCTTTCACTGTAAAGACTATCGGTGGTCTTATATAGCTGTATCTGTGGTAGGTAGGATTTGTGGTTGTAGAAGGATGTCGCGTGGATTTCTTTTGACTAGGAAAAGGAAGTGGGATATTTTTATTTTTATTTTCTATTTTATTTTCTCGATTTTCTCCTTGTATCCACCTTCTAAAAATCCCAGCGACCACATACGATCTCCTAAAATCACGAAACTGCACATGTAGGTAGAGTTTGACATTACGGTCCCAACGAAACTGGTTTCGTCGAATTCCGACTCCGTTTGCTTACACAGCGTATTTTTAACTGTCGAAATACTGACTGTTTCTCACTCTAAAAATCTGTACGACCACACAGTGACTCTAAAAATCACGAAACTAGAAATCTAACAACTATTTGACATTGCAGATCCAACAAAATTAGTTTCGTCAAATTCCGACTTCGTTTGCAAAAGTGGCTATTTTTAGAGTCCTAAATAACCCTTTCAAATATATAAATATATTTAAAAACAATTAAATTAAATATTTAAAAATAAATATTATCGTCTATATTCACAGTGGAATACCATACAGCTTCAGAAAAATCCTATATAGATTTCTAACTCGATATTTCAAATTTTGATGAAATCGATATTCGATTTATATTGAATTTCCTTTTTAAAATATAAATAATTCCTTTATAAATTATAAAGGAATTCCACAGCGACTTTTCTAAAATTTGATTTGGACATAAATAAAAATCTACACGACGAAATCCCGATTTTTCTCTTCCACTAGAAAGATATACTCCACCAGCTCCGCACGTTTCTTGTTTCACAGAAATCCGATTTAAAATGAACATTGTACATCCAGTTGAAGTTCAAATCGCCAAATAACGAACTGCCGCGCCATTTCAAGCTCGATTTTAATTATATTATAATTATACGTTCAAACTTCGTTCAAATAATATATTCGTTGTTCCAATTCAATTCTAAACTGAATTAAATATCACAGATGATCCAGTTCACACCATATCGCCATTTCAGTCAATTCTGATTATTTCAGAATTAAATATATTATTTAATTTATTATTTTAATTAAATATTCACCATTATTTAATTCAACGACTATGAAATCCTTTTAACCACCTTTTAAATAATTAAATAAATTAATTATTATACGGCTGAAAAATGCGGGTCATTACAGTTAGTTTGGGAACAAGGGAAAACATTGAAATTGGGCATAACTTGTAAAAGGGGAAATCTGGCATAACTTGGATAATGTTTATGAATATGAATTTAGGGCATATAATTGGGGAAAAAGGGCATGAAACCTATACGACATAGGTAAAAAATTGGCTAATAATGAAATGCCTAGGATGATAGTAATTAGAAATTGTAATTGCGCCTAGACACGAAGTTAGATTACACGTGCGGTGGAAGTCTGCCCGGAACCGCCCGGCATATCCAGCGACCACAAGTGGTGAATCTAATGTGAGGGGTCTAGGTGCACAAATACGAGACGTGCTGAGACACAAGGTTAAGCCCGACTTGTGGAAGAAGTCTGCCCGGAACCGCCTGGTATATCCAGCATCCACAAGTGGTAGGCTTAATATGAGGGGTCCAACACATTATAATCATAAATGGACATGGTAATGAATTGGAATACTTAACCTAATTGAATCCATAGGGATTGCATGAACATGAACTTGAATAGGGGTTAAGTAAATCTGTTTGAACAGTGGGTGGGTTAAGTAAATCTGGTAGGGTAGGTAATATTTATATATAGCCCACGTACTTAACCGGTTGGGGTTATGTAATTAAAGACACTGTTAGTTAAGCATAACCTATCGAAATGATGGGGTTATGTAATTAAAGACAACAATAGGTATACATAACCAATGGAAATCCTAGTGGGGATATTAGACAAGGGAGAGAGCTTGTATCATCTTGCATGTGGGACCCGTATCAGTCAGTAACCCATATAATGGTATCGAACGAGTACTCCGCCCAAGGTCGAAGTAGGGACACGCTTACTGGGCTGATTGTAAGAGATCCAAACGTGGAGGACGGCGTGGGCGGTGCAAACCGACCGAGGATATGTGCGTGCATGGGCCGGTCAGAGGGGGATAAGACGACCGTGACACCAGTAGATATGGTTGTGCACATCATGAAGGGTTGCCACTTTAGGAAGTGATACCTCCTATTGTGGGGTCGGCACAGGGTATCTACGGATAGGGAGCCAGTCGATTAGGGTAGTAGTTAGGGTACATTTAGACGTATGCCTAAGTCTACCATCTTATAGTGGTTGGGATCATCTCATTCTGGTTATACTAGTATTGGTGCAGAGAATCAGAGTAATCACTAGGGAAGCGTATACACTCTATCATGTTTACCTTTTCATATCTACCTTTTTGTTATATAATCTCTCCTATCCACTTTGTATGTCTGTCATGATACTTTTACTTATTTACTTGGTAAAAGTAACTGGACTCGCCAGACTTTATGTCTGACCCTTTTTGTTTCCTCTTCTTTCTTACGTTCCCCCCTCCCAGGTTCTCAGGGAGGGAATACTCAAGCTTGACCAGGATCCTACTATCATTTTCTGGAGCTGCTTAGACGCTCCTATCCTTGTTACTATGGCTATGTTTTTATTTGGGGATTTTGCTTCATTTATTATGTACTCTGATGTTGCAAGGCAGAAATTTTTAGGATGTACTGGTTTTTATGTAATTCAGACATATAATGTTTTGAACCACGATGCTTTATGATTAATAAAGTTAGTTTTTATTCCGCCGCTATTTTTATATCTGTCTTGTAATTTTTCTATTTCTGTTTACCTATAATGCTTCACGAAACTTAATGCATTCTCTTAATGAGTGACATTAACGGATGTGGGGTATCCCAAAAACTCTGTGCAATCTAGCGTCGCGTGGGACTGGATGTAGGAGTAATCCAAACCAGTATAAAATTTGGTGTGTTCTTTCATTTTCTGCATTTTATTTCTGTTTATATTTGCATCTGTGATTGTTTCCATGTTTGTGATCATTTCTGGTGTGATAATCATTGTGCGATTCATATAGTATCAAGTTCGTTTAAGATTTCTATAAATTCCTCATAAACATTATTCCCCCTAGTGTTAATTCTGCCTTAAAATTCCGGATTCTGCATCCTTAACAATATCCCTTCATAAACTTTTCTTTTCTTGATTGTTGAAGGATCATCTTGGTGTCTTTCGGTCAATAGTCATCAGACATAACTCTTCCCCTGCAAAACAACACAACTTTTCAAAAATCAAGTGACTTTTCAGATAACTAATTTTAATTTTCAATAATAACATCGTGATGATTCTGTGACATATCCATAAAAAATAGTGTTTAAAAGATTACCATTTTAAACTTTTCAAAAGACAGATTATGATAACTTTATTTTTCAACATAATAAAATGCAGACCTATCTAATACTGATGCAATGCATGAATTTAAACTAGTATTATAAATCATTTCAAAAATTTACCATTTAATATATCCAAAATTCAGATAATGAACTTTTGAAAGCCTATGCTCAGATAACAATTGTTAGAGAATGCGGATTAAGGATCTAAAGGAAAAACTAATACTAGAGGGGGGAGAATAGTGTTTTAAAGAGATTATGGGAAATTAAAACAATCTTAAAATACCATATGAATCACACAATGATTATCACACCAGAAATGATCACAAACACATGAACAATCACAAACATAGATATAAGTAAATATAAAATGCAGAAAAAGAAACAAAACACTAGATTTTATACAAGTTCGAATTACTCATACGTCCAGTCCCATGCAATTCTGGATTACACAGAGTTTTATTAATACTAGTATCAATCTTCACAACACCCTTGATTTCACGGCTGCAAGGTTAACACTGATTCCACCACCCTTGGTTTCACGGCTATAAGGTTAACACCGATTCCGCCACCCATATTTCAAGGCTACAAGGTTAACATCGCTCCCTTTCCTTACAAGGAACATACCCTTTCAAAAACAATTCCCAAATGATTACAACATCCATAGAACACTTCAATAGCACTTCCAAACAGATAGTAGTTGATAAAGATTGAGAAGAGAAGAAATTTGATATAATTTGAGTAGAAATCGATAGAGTATAAGTGTAGAAATCAAGAAATTTATGTATAATAATGGTGGTATAAGATAGGATGATAATGGAGAAGAAGAAGTGATAAAGAATTCGAATTTAACCCAAATTTATAGAGTTTGAAAGCTGCAACATTTCTGAAGCATATCAAAATATGAAAAGACACTTTCTTTGAAAATTGAAAAAAAAAATGACAGTTATATGTCAACATGTGCATTATGATATGTCGACATATATACTGTATTTTTGAATTTTAAGTCATTTTCAAAGTATTTAAACCAACATATATTTTTGAAATTCCTAAAACAAAACTAGTTATTGAAACATTATTTTTCAAGTATAAAAACATAAGAAAATATTATTTAAACATATGATTAAAAACTTTATATGTATGTGATATGAAAACTATATAATAACATATATATATAGGAATTTATAAAGAGATATTTATAAACTATATAAACAAAAAGGGTTTATGGAAACCTAGAGTTTAAATAAGAATATTTAAAATTATAACCAAATATAAGCTTAGTAATATATATATATATATAAATGAATTAATAAAACTATAAAAATAAGAATACTTATAAATTAGGAAATATATTTGAAATCATAAGTTTGAAATCCTTGGAAGATTAAAAATCATTTTGAGAGAAGTTTGAAATAAATTTTTAAAAGAGATAATTTGAAAATAGAGTTTGAGTGCTATTCGGAGTTTTACATAATATCTAGAATTTATTACCCCGACAGTCTTTGGTTCTTGAACTCTTCATATCTTGATACTCATGAGTCTTGATTCTCCATTGAAATCTTGAATCTCTTAACTCTTGAAACTCTTAACTGTACAATCTTCAATATCTTTACCTGCATATAAATCCTGCATACATACATACATATATGTGTGTGTGTGTGTGCGTGTGTGTGTGTGTATTCTGATAAATGTGTTAGTATATATTTTGTAACCAATAATAATTGAAACAAGGTTGTTGTCATTAAAACATCATCAACATTCCATTCTCTAACTGTATATTTTTAAAAACTATTAAAAAAATGGTCTAAATACTCTATAAGTTTATTTAAATAATTAGTATTAAAAATTTAATGAGCAGTTTAAACATATGAATTAAAATATAAAATATCTCGAAAGAATTGAAGAGGTTAAGCAAATAATTATAGAAATGTTAAAATGCAAGTATTTAAAGCAGAAATTGTTTTCTTAAATTTATGATAAATTTATCGAGGTAAGTGTATAATACATAAAAAATGTTATTATTTACATATATTATTAAATTTGTGTGACTTATTTAACTTTATATTTGAAAGAAAAACTAACTTTTTAATTTTTGCTTATATGAACATGTTGTAACATAAAATTTAAAACGTCACACTTAGCATTAATTAGATGAAATAATAATAATTTATTGGTTGAATTCATTTGTTAAATTCAAAATCACATAATTAATTTAAAGATATTAACTTAAATGTACTGTTGACGGAAAAAAATGTCATAACACCCGAAGATTCGCCGTTACTTATAGAATCGTGTTTCGCATTGGAAAATAAATACAGAAAGCAGTAATTAACATAATAGATTTATAGCGGTTCGGTCCTGTGAGGGGCCTACGTCCACTTTGTAAGAGTTGTTGATATTTTATTCACAATAATGAATTACAAGCTACAAGCATAATCAAAGCATTTGATTACAAGCACTTCCATGTAATTTGGAGTCATAATTGTGATATATAGATCTTGGGAAAAAGTCACTTTTATGCTTCTTCTTCTTCCTCAAAGCATGTATGCCATTAATGAATTCTTGGAGCTATCAAGAGATGTCAAATCGGCCAAGTTCGAACCCCATTGAAATGTGAGCTTGGCTATATTTATAGTGGAAGGATTAGGTGGGAGTAGGTAGGATTTGGAGACCACTCTACAGATTTTCGTACCCTAGGGAGGCAGCACAGAGAATTTTGACTCCCTTTGTTGCGTTCAGAAGGAAAATCATAACCCCCTTGTGGGATACAAATTTCATGTCCCTTGGTACGAAATTCGTATCCCCTGGGATACGGAATGGCGTATCCCCTAGGGGATACGGTAGTTCCGTATCTGGGGGGTACAAAGTTTTCGTACCCCTCTCGAGGTAACACGTTGTTATGCTAGTAGGGAGTTCGAAGTTCCCGTTGCCTTCGAAGTCGAGATGTCTGAGGGACCCAAAAATACTGCTACTTGAGGGGTTCGAAACAATTGCATGGTAAAGGGATCCGAGGGTCGGTGGAAGTCGAGGGACACGAAGTGGAGAGGCATGAGGCGGGGAGACCCAGGATTTGTTGCAAGCGAGGGGTTCGAACCTAAGGGGTTTGAAATAAAAGGATTCGAACCCATGGGGTTCGAAATATTGGGGCACGAGGCAGAGGGATACGAAAATATGGTTAGAGCATGTTTTTGAGGAGTTGTGAAGTTCCTTCTCACATAACTGCTTCCCAGTTAGTTTCCTTGACTTTTTGGCGACACTTCGGACTTTAACGTCACGCGATATGTTAAGTCAAGTGTGTTTGGTGTACTTTTGGGAACTAGACCAAAAGGTCGGTTAACATTTGTGTAACGACCCGGAAAATCTAATCCAATTTAAAAAAATTAAATTGGCTAAAATAATGGATTTTAAATATTTAAAATAAATATTTTAAATAATAGCAATGAAAACTGAATTTGAATCGACGATTGAAAACGAATATAATTAATTCTAATTATAAACAAGGCCTGAAATGGCGCTGCAGTTTCAAAAATTGAATTCAAACTTTGTCGGACTGTACCAGGTGCAAAACAAAACGGATTTGAGCGAAACCAAAAATTTATAAATCTGTTAGTGAGTACCTTTCTAACAAATCTGAAAAATCGAATTTTCATAGCGGAAAGCAAAAGTTATGGCCAAATGAATTTTCAGAAAGGTCGCTATGGAATTTATATAGCCCGTGAAATTGGCCATTTTGCATACGACCTTGGAATTCGACGAAACCACTTTTGTTGGGTCCGGGATGTGAAGTTATTGCTAGGTTTCAAATTTCATAATTTTTGAAGCTAGTATGTGAGCGTGGCAAAGGAAAATGTGTTTTGGTCAATTACAGTTGGATCGACCAGAAATGGGCCTTTTTGCAAATGGTCTCAGAATTCGACGAAACTAGTTTTGTTGAGACCGTATCGTCAAAACATAGCTAGATTTATTTTTCTGGAATTTTTCGAATCAGTTTGTGGCCCTGGAAAATTGGAATGTACGTTTAAATTAAATATTGAATGTTTTATACTTTAATTTGAAGGAAAACTGACTGAAACATTCGAATGGTCCTACGAAACATATCCCATTGTGTTCGAAATGGGGGTAAAACGCTAGGGACGACAGTCGTTGGGTTTAGATTGGTGGTCGTGTCAGAAAACCCCTTTAAGACTCCCCCGGCCAATCATATTTTTTTAAAAAAAATCTCATTTTCTCTCTCCCCGTAATCGCGATTAACGGCGGAAACCACCTCCAGCCTTCCTCCTCCGATTCCTCCTTCTACATGCTGAATTAACCCCTGCTCCTGTTGGGAATTTTAAAGAGCTTGTCTTCCTCTTCGAATCCATACAAGTGGCGTCCTCCCTCGTTTCTTCTCCTTCGAGATCCAGCGCCTGGAAGTCTCTCTGTTCGTCGCTGCCGTGCTCCCTCATCAGGCAATCAATCGCCACCGCACCTACCTCGTTCTGCGCGCCCCTCCACGCCCTTAGACGTGGTGAAGTCTGATCGACGCAACAATACAGGGATTGGCCGATAAATCAAAACCTGGGTTTGAACATTTTCAGAAGATAACGGCTGTTTTATTTTTAACTGTTTTATAGCACTTCTAAGCGCTACGGTTTTTGATTTCACTGTAAAAATCATATCTTTTTCATTGCTTGACGAAATTCGATGAAACAGGAAACATCGTGACCGTGTGGACGTCTTCTACATTCTAAAAGAGACCGCATATTTTTCTGAGCCTTCTGCTATTTTTGGTGGAGTGGAACCCAAAGTGAGATTTCTATTTTATAAACGATATGGAAAACGACGATGTATAAATTATATAGTCGATGTATGAGTTATATAAGCGTTGTACACCTCTTGTATAAGCGTTGTATAAGTTGTACGTTCGATGTATAAGTTGTATATGCGTTGTAAAATTTATATATGTGTTGAAATAGAAGTGAATTGCTATATATAAATATATATATATACGCCCCTCGTCCACAAACCATGGACGATATTTATTGGTTGTGATTGGTGTGAAAATTGATTGATAGCGAATGGTTGATTGGAATTGTTTGTGGTTGATATTGATTGATTGTGGTTGAAAAATACCCATTTGTGGTTGAGAAATATTTGGTTGAAACCACATAGGATTAGTTTGTGGAAATGAAATAAATATATACATGCCGCCTGCGTGCGAACTAGATGCATGATCCCCATTGTCAAAAACCGCGAGGTTTTAAGGTAGAGCGAGGAGCCGTGCTAGGGACGGTCCCGGTTTTAACTACCCTGCCGTTATGCTGCCGAACTTTTGAATAATATTCATGTGTTTGAATTATTTTCATTTGTTGAAACTATATTTATTCGTTGAATAGAAAACCTTCATGTGTTGAGTAGATATTCATTCGTTGGATAGAAATTCATGTGTTGAACGGTATTCGAGTTTTAAAAATAAAAATCACATTTTTATCTATATATAGAAACTATAGAAAACCTTCATGTGTTGAGTCGATATTCTTTCGTTGAATTGAAATTCATGTGTTGAATGATATTCGTGTTTTAAAATATAGAAATCACCTTTTTATCTATTTATATAAACTATAGAAAACCTTCTTGTGTTGAATCGACATTCATTCGTTGAATTGAAATTCATGTGTTGAATGGTATTCATATTTTGAAATAAATTGTTTTATAATAAAAATCACATTTTTATCATCTATATGAACTATATAAAATAATCTCGTTTTGAAAGAAACTGTTTTATAACAAAAATCCTATTTTTATTACCTATATAAACTATATAAAATAATAGGGTTTTGAAATAAACAGTTTTACAATAAAAATCACATTTTTATTATATACATGAATTGTTAAATATAGCGAAGTGTTGAAATAGAAGACAGTTAGATAAAAATACCATTTTTATAAAATGTATGAAAAGAATATAGTTTTGAAATCGAAGAATCGATATACATTTTTAAATAGAATTGAAATATATCGAATAACGACACTGCAGTTCGTATTTTGAAACCGTGATTTCAAACGATTAGTATGGGAGATCCGACCATCGGATTTTCCTGAAATCACAACCGTTGGGTTCGCTTTGGAAATATCTTTCCAACGGCACCAATTTTGTAAAAATCCAACGGTTGGATTGTCTGGAATGTTTAATTCAAATCTGAAGAAAAACAGCGCCAGGATCGATTATATTTATATATATATATATATAATTATATTTAATCGAATAACGACGCTGCAGTTCGTATTTAGAAATCGAAACTTCAAACGATTATACCGGGAGATCCGACCGTCGGAATTTCCCGAAACTGGAACCGTTGGATTCGTTTTGAAAAGATCATTCTAATGATGTAAATTTTGTGAAGATCCAACAGTTAGATTTTCAGATATGTGTAAATCAAATCTGAAGAAAAACAGCGCCACGATCGCGTTATGGCCCGAAGCGTCGTTTTGAAAAAATTAGCTATTTTAAAATAAATAAAAATAGCGATAAATCGTTATAAAATATTATAAACGATATGGATGTGATTTAGAAATTAACTGAAGGTTGGCTAAGTCGAATGGTTTCCTGGGTGTTGATCTGATGTTGGTTTCGGCCTTCGGGGTTAATATTTGGGAAATCGTTCTCTTACTGATTGACGGTTAGTGACTAATGAATTGGAATGATGCGTGTGTATGTTAGTGTTGCACTTGTTTATTATATATGCGAGTTGCTCAGAAAGACCGGGTTTATCCCATTCTGAATAACTGAATCGACGTTAAGAAATTGAAGATGAAGACGGTGGTCGAAGACCGGAGATCTTCACCTCGTTTGGATGGTAACCGAGGTCCTGATTGGGAGGCATCCCGAAATATGGATAATGAGTGGTGATCGTCCAGACGTACGTGGTGATCGATGGGTTTGCGAGGTATATAGTGCCTCCGGTTTCGTTCAGACTCAGAACGGACTTGTAAATGGACTGTGTGTCTGACATTGGATTTTATTCTATGTTGATTGATCTCTATTAAATATACATCTGTTTGGCGGCGGAGAATTTATTCTTTTGCTTAACGCCCTTCTCTGAAACGCACGAGCTCAGAGGTTGTATATCGATGGACATCAGTGGCACGGCCTGAATTGCTAGTGTGGCATGCCTAAGTGGCAAATGATCAGGGCTTCTGTTGAAAAGCAAAGTCTTGTGGTGATGATCAAAGCATCGCCTGTGTGGCGTAGCTTTGTGTATAACGTGAATTCGTGAGCCTCACACCCCGGTATGAACCAGAAAAGGGTTAAAGGACCTCAGGGAGGGCATGCGTTTCTTCCTAGCTAGGAGTTGTGTCGGTGTTTTTACACGGCCCGACATTTTACTTATGTGGATGATGGATAGCGAGGCGCCTCGGTTAGATCGGACGATTCGGGTCCGATGGAGTCATTCTTTGGCTCATTTACGCCCCATAGGGCGGGGAAACGTATTGTTCAGGCATAATATTCCACATCGGTGAACCGGCCCTGACGATCCAAGGGGCAGTTGCGGCTGTTCCTGAGGCTCGGGCTAGGCAGTCTTGAATTCGGTAAGGACTATCTTTTGCCTTGGTTCAGGACGGAAATCCAATTTCCAAATACGACATCGTGCGGTTTCGATTGTATATATATTTGGCGACATAGTGGCATGGGACGCTCATGTCGTCTATGATTGATAGTTATGATCTGAAATTGTTTTTGAAACATATAAACACTAGTAGTAATATCAAATGCTTTTGTTTTATTCGTATCAAGCATATCTTGGCCATTATAAGGTAAAAACTCTATCCTCCGGTTTGTGTTGCATTATGTGATGGGAACTGAGTCTTATAATGGCTTCATTTTTATAAAAAGCATTGCGATGTTCAAAAGAAAGATTTGTTTTTAGAGCACTGGCAATCCAATGGAGTAAACCCATTCCACGAAAGTGGCGTGGTCCTGTGATTAGCCATATATTAAATGTGTTGAGTAGATTTCTCACACCAGTCCCATGACTGACTCGTAGTTTGTTTCACTTTCAAACTCGGGTGCCCCTTTTTCTACACGGGCAGCCTTGTATTTAGGTTTAGCTGGTTCTTTCTGGATAGCTGGAGCTGAAGATGGATTCTATCATTTATCTCTTTTTATGCTGTTCAGCTCCTATTGTACATATTATGTTTGTTTTCCGCTGTAGACATTTATGTATAGCTGAACTGTATTTGTACTAAGTATGATCCTGTATACTGTGTAACTCTGATGATTACATTTATCCAGTGTATTCTATTGTACATTATCTGGTGTATTTATTTATTTTTGTTCTGCTATTATCTGTTTCTGTGTTATATTCCAAAGATTACCCTTGTCTCCGTCTGTACGGGAAATGGGGTCGTCACAATTTGGCCCCCAAAGTACGTCTTCTCTGGGCAGGATGTGCTTTGAGTTGATGGAATTGTTTTTTGTCTAATCATCGAATTCCTGTTAACTCATGAATGTAAACGTTAGTTGTCAACTATTATTTACGTTGTGCCGTAAACGAGTTATTGTCGATGTGATGCCGCGTTTACACTCACACGTTTTCACGTGATTCTGCGCGAGGCGACTTGGAGCGTGGAAATATAACAGAAAATGGGCACATTTATGAATAAGCGTGTGTGTGTGTATATATATTTATATATATGCGCAAACATATGCGTATTGCATACACATGTCCGTTACAACTATGTATACATATATATATATACATATATATATATATGTGTGTACATATATATTTATATTGTATATTATTATCATTATTATTTTATGTGTGCGAAATATGAGATTTTCATATCCCTAAGTGCGGATACGTAACCTCGAGTCATAGTGGGATACGAAATGTCACATGTGCCTAGCCCCCACGTCCCCCTCTCTTGTAAATTCAAACTCCCCCCACTCTCTCTTCTTTTTTTTACTTTGCTTGATAGATTGACCTAGAAAAATTGGACCCGAGAAAAAATGGAAACCCGAGTACTTCGAATTCTTTGAAAAACAGGAGATTGGGAGCCGTTGGGTTTGTTTGATCGGTGGTGACTTTCGAGGTGTACCCAACGCCGACACACGAAATGGTTATGTGGGTGGATTTCGAGACTAACCGAAGATGATAACTCTCTCGAACTTCACGCAGGAGTTTCTAGGGTTTCAAGGCTGAAATTCGAGTTGAAGTCGAGGTCGACCCTCGATGCGGCGTTTTGTGGTGAAGGGGTGGGTTCAAACTCGAAAATCAACGAGGAGGGAGGTTCAGAGAAGAAGGGAAAGTAGGAGTTTGGAGAAGAACAAAGAGAGAGGAGTCGAGAGTTCGAAGGGGAATGAGATAGTGAATGGGGGACTCGAAATCTAGGGGGTCAAAGGAGGTAGACTCGTATCCCTTTAGTTAGGGACACGAGATTTCATATCACCGAAGGGGTACGAAATCTCGTATTCCAGGGATACGAAATTTCGTGCCCTTATGGGATATGAAATTTCGTACCCCATATTGGGATACGAGCCTCCACTACTAGCCCAAGGATTTCGGACCCTGTTTCCATGTTGCGTTTCCTTTCTGGGACTTCGAATCTCTGACTCCCTGACTTAGGATTCACAATGTTTTCGTAGTGTTAGTACGATTGAGATGACGCTTATGTTAATCATTATATGACCGACAACCCTACCTGGCACATAGGGGTAGAGCATACAATTGGACTTTGACAGAACTGTGATACTATTAAACATGTTTCGTTTTGGGCTTTGGTGATAACGTCATTGCGACTCGATGCGAATCCGACAGCGTTGGTTGATGATGGCGATGGTTATATTCTTCAAGATTTATGATCATCGTCGTGTCCTAAGCTTCTATATTGCAAATGTATTGGCATAAGACTGCACGTACATGTTAGTTTACACCAACACGAGTGGTGCAAGTTATACAGTGCGAAGTCCAACGCAAGTATATTAAAAGTGTAGCTAGCAATGGATATAAGATCGCAAACACGACAGATTTTGGAAGCCGAGGCTTCGCAACATTCACCATCCCCATCTGGTTCAACTAGCGATGCTATCTTGAAAGGCAGCGAGCTTGAGACCTCCTGAGAATCCACTCCTTCTCGGACGATAGGTTCACCGAAAGCATACGATCGCGGGGTGTAGCCAGAAGGACAATAACCGTCGGTCGAGCATTTAACAGAAATACTAGCGTCGGGAAGGCTTGGACTGACCGGGGGTGTGCATGAAGTGGTAGGGCATGTAGATATTTTTTAGGGAAGTACGTTGGTGGCACCGGACACGGTGGCGGACACGGTTATTCTTGAGAACCCGCCAGATTCGGTGCCATCACATATGGATGAAACGGCGGTGAGGTGCATGGCGTTGCAGTTTGGCATCCCCCCAAAAGATGTTCGCTTACTCGGAAAGGCCGATAGGGCTCACGCACCGTCGGAAGGGTATATTGCTAGGAACAGGCAAGTGTGCATTTCTGGGTGCATGCCCCGGCTAACAATTTCATTCGGGATATGCTGCATTATTTCCGCCTTACGCCATCACAGCTTCATCCAAATGTGTATGCTTCCCTCTTGGGTACCTGCGTTCTCTATAGAGAGTACTTGCACTTAGAACCCACCAAAGAGGACATCCAGTATTTGTTTCAGTTGAAGAGGAGACCCAATGTTGCACCATCTCAGTACTTTTCAGAAGCTCTACCCAGCACTAAGTTCTTTGATGGGAAGTGGCCTAAGTTGAAGTGTATAAGCATGACTGGTTCTTCCTGCGTCGTCCTCTCGAATTTGCGAGGTGATGGTTGGAGGAAGTAAGTGTTACCCCTTGTTTTGAGCTTGAAACTTGTGGGTTTGATAACTTAAGTTTTAACTTCGTCTTGTATGACAAGAATTCCTGATGCGCTGACAAACATCATGTACCAAAAACGTCTTGAGTCTTTGTTGGCCATCTTGGCTAAGGCTCACCCCACTGATAGCATTTTGGATCAGGATCGACTTCATCATGCGGGATTACTTCATGCCGATCGAGTGATAATTAGACCGGCTGTTGTTGGAGGTGGAAAGAAAGCGGAGACTGGGAAAGAAGCAGGCACTCCGAGCCAAAAATGGAAGGCGTCTCCTGGCGAGTCTAAGCCACGCAAGGCTGTAAAGATTCAGGAGGAAGCTGGTGGGGCTGAGACCGGCGGTGAGGAGGCAGTTGCTAGGGATGAGAACCTGCCAATCGCTCTTGTCCTGCCTACGGAAGGTAAGGCAAGGGTAGAAATATAGACTAGGCCGCAGTCTCCAGTTACTCCCTCTAAGACCGCCATCTCGCTTGACAAAAGGGGTCAATTTGACGAGCTGAACAAACACCCACTTGAAATGTTTCCCTAGCCTAGCGCCACAAGTATGGAGGAACTATCTTTAGTTGTAGGGGAGATCACTCCTTCAAGCGTACCACTATCTGGTCCATTGAGAAAATAGTTAGGATACACATTCATAAGCACTACATGACATAACACTTGTTTGTGCGCGTAGGGTAATTGATGCTGACTTTGAATCTTCATCTTTGGAAGGTGACATGACTCAAGGGGGGAGAGGCTGAGGTTATGGATATGGGAGTCGCCGACCCTCGAGGGGTGGATTCATCTTGAAATTTATGAGAAGTACCAGTTTGTTTGACGAGCCCCCACCCCCTCGTGACTATAGTAGCGAGTACCATAGCAGGGAGTGATCTCGGCATTCTAAGTCTCCTTCTCTTTACATTTGGTCATCGGGGACGGACACAGGGCATGTTTCCACTAGCAATGGGAGCCCTTTTTCAATGAGTGCTCATTACATTATACCTGCTCCGCCTGTCGCTTCATCTAAGGAGAAAGAGTTGGCACTTGCCAGCAGAAAGAAGAAAGTAGTCCCGAGGAAAAAGGGGCTAATTCCCATGCCATCCAAAGCTCCAGAACTTAGTGTGGAAGAGAGGTATGTCCTGCTAAAATAGAAATTTCCCAAACATTATTTCGACGAACTTATGTGGCTTCCAGATCTTAATCTAATTCCTCAGAAGGACAAAGGGATGGTGTGCGGTAGGTGTACTCTGCTTACTATTAATGTAATGAGTGTTATAAGTACTCGGAGCATCTCTCGGAGCTTATTAAGAACATGAATGTGGAGATTGCAAACTTAAAGCAGGATGAGCAGCAGACTGTCCAAAATTAGGAAGATCTTTGCGTAAGACATATCTTTCATGTTGCATCAATTTCTGCGTACTCTAGTAGATTAATTGTATTTAACCTTCCGTTGTTGAAATAGGTGAGCTGAAGAAGAAGTATGACAAGATGGAGAAGGAGTCAGAGTGCGTTGCTTCATCTTTTAAGGACTCCATAGCCTCGGTTTCGACAGAGAATACGTTGCTAAATAAGGAAAAAGCGGAGCTGGAGGAGGTGAACATTCATTTATCTACAGAAAATGAGAGAGTGCACTAGCTCTAGAAGGACAATGAGGCTTAAATATTGGAGAATGAGAGGTTGAAAACCGGGAATGAGTGGGTCCAGAGGTTGAAGAGGGAGAATGATGAGCTGAGGAGGAAGCTGGAGGTGGTTAGGAAGAAGAAAGAGGAGGCCGAGGCCAACAATAAGGATGTACTGAGCTCTCTAGATGGGCTAAAGGCCGAGCACCAAAGAGAGGTGGATATTCTTAAGGAAGAGATTGAGGACACCGATGCTAGGGTGGAGGAATCACTGGAGGAGCCTATCCGGGGCATGTATGTCAAGGCATTAAGGTTCTGCGGAATTTCGTGGGTTAGTGATTATCCTCGAGAGATGGCTCGAACATGGGATAGGTTGGTGTCGTTCGAGGTTCGGTTGTGAAAGGTGGAGGCAGCGGATGAAAAGAAACTTTGGAGCTCTTGACCGAGGCTGAGCACAAGATTTTGGAGGAAGGGAGGACATTGTTGCAGGAGAATGCCGAGATGGAGAGATTGGAAAAGCGTGCCGTTGAAGTGGGAAAGTTTGTGCCTATTGAGAGTTTGATTGCCACTCAGGAATTTGCAGAGGGAAACTCTTACCGGCGGTCAGTTCCACCATCTGCCATGACTAGCGGTCCCCCAGTCCCAGCTCATGTCTCAGCCGAGTATGACCCCGAACATCTAGGGTTGGGATTGGCGGGGCCCACCTTTTCCACAACAGCGAATACCCTTCCTACAATACCCACGACATACCTTTCTGGAGGTAAAGTTTCATTACCGCGAATAACCGAAGAGGATGAGAGCACTAAATCCTCATAAACTATATAGTTGCATTTTTTGTTGTGTAGCCCCTCTTGGAGTGGAAGTGACACCAGGCTTTACCCCATGCTTCCTCAAACATATGAGTCTGGTTTGGGGTTACAGGGAATACAATTTGGAGAGGTAGGAGAACACGTGGATCTGTTTTCAGACCCGACTTGGCATCCAGTGTTTATAAGAATCTTCTTGAAGAAGGAGAGGTTGTGGATAGCCAAAATGCTCAGGTGACGGGTGCAGCTGATGCGAGTGTGTACACAATGCATGATGTGGTGCAGTCACAGAAAGCTCAGATGCTGGTGAGGTTTGAGGAATTGGAGGAGAAGAGGAAGCAGGATGATGCTAGCATACAGGAGGCACTGGCAAAGGCTAGGCAGGATGTCGAGGAGAAAGATGCTACTGTAGTGGAAAAGAAGAAGGCTGATGCTGAGATAGAGAAGGAGAGGGCCGCTGAAGAGGCCAGAAAAAATAAAGTTGTCGATGATGCTAACAAAAGGGCTGAGGAGGCTTTTAAGAAGCTTCAGGCGGATGCGGCCACATAACTCAAAGCCAATGAGCTAGCTGATCAGAAGGCTACCAAGATGCCAAGAAGAAAGCAGAGTTGGAGGCCACGAAGGCTCAGGGAGAGACTAAGATTATGCTAGCCGTTGCTTTTGAAATCTCTCCTGAACCGCTGCATTGTACCCCCTCGGAGAGGTCACAGTAATCAAAAGTGGCGAGGATGATGGCGGAAGGCGCGCCTCGGTGTCTCAACGTCCGTCACTCTTGTGAAGAACAGAGCAGTAAAGGCGGGAGCGACTCTGGAAGGAAGAGGTCCATAACTGGTGGTGCCCCGCCTAGTAATGATTCTGTTTAGAAAAAGAAAAGGAAAAAAGAAAAGGAAAAAAGAAGAAGGATGCTTAGTGATTGTCATAGAATTATAGTCATTCTGGTTATGTAGGCCGATAATATGCATGAATACGACCCTCACTTTTGGTTTTTTGGAGGAATTATGTGGTTCTCATGTACACCATGTCATTAGAAAGAAAGATATTTAAATATGTAGTTTGCTCTTGTCATGTGAATGAAAGTGTAAGTTAATTTTTCTTATATCGCATTTCATGTTAAGTATTTGAATGTTCGTCTTATGCTTTCCAATTTCATGTACTTGCGCAAGAGTACTTGTTGTTACACTTAAGAAAACATGATTGGAGACTTCTCCATGGGGGTGCCTCCAGTTGTGCACTGGCTCCACTCTCGGGTTTTCCTTTGGTCAGGAGTCCCTAGTCGGATAGAGTCCAAGTCAAGAGCCCTCTCTCTTGGACCACCCGGAGGTCGTTGGTCCTAAATCATGAGATGGCATGGACGTCATGGATTCGTCCTTTAGACTCTCCCGTTGTTTCATTCAGGTTAGAGTTCATGGGCATCGTTGATCGCTAAATGGTACCCGGATCCGGACCCGGTGGGTCGTATAGAGCCGCGGGAGTGGTCGGTGTCACATTAGCTTGGCTGATGGGTTACTCCTAAGTCCGGAGATTTGGGAACGAACAATTTATACTCGGTTTAGTCGTTGATTCGAGATTCGAGTGATGTTATTTATACTCGGTGTCGTTGTTGATTCGAGACTCAAGTGGTGTTATTTATACTCGGTCTCGCCATTGGTTCGAGACTAGAGTGGTGTTATTTATACTCGGTCCCGTCGCTGATTCGATACTCGAGTGGTGTTATTTATACTCGGTCTCATCGTTGACTTAACACTCGAGTGGTGTTATTTATACTCGGTCACGTCGTTGATTCGAGACTCAAGTGGTGTTATTTATACTTGGTCTCGTTATTGATTCGAGACTCGAGTGGGGGTACCGGCTCCCGTGCTCGGGGTATCGATTCGGTGTTTTGTGTGTAAGCTAGCTATGATTGTTAAGCAAACATATCAAGAAGAAAGTAAACACATCAAGAGCATAGAGAACTGAACACTGTCTATACTAATAACTTTGGCAGTAACAGCCTTTATAATGCCTTGAAGTTAAAGAAAACAAAACATAGTTGGAAAGTGGAAAATTTGTACACCAACTTATGTGAAGTAGCGGCAAATATTTTCGTTGTTCCATGCACATGGGAGTTCAGTGCCATCGACGGTTGCTAGCTTGAAGGGTCCATCTCTGAGCCTTCGTTGTATGACGTACGGACCCTACCAGTGGGGACTGACACCATTCAGTGTGGAAAACATCTGTTTTAGCACGAGGTTACCGATATCAAGATCCTTGTGGCGGACTTTAGAATTGAAGTATCGGGCTACTCGTTGGCACTAGGCGGCAACGCTGAGCTCAGCTTTGTTCCTCTTTTCTTCGAGCAAGTCGAGTGACTCTAAGAGAAAGCCTTGGTTGGTCTTAGGATCATAATAAGTAACTCGATGATATTGAAGCTTTAGCTCAATGGGAATGACAGCTTTGGATCGGTAGGCAAGGACGAATGGAGTGTGGCTAGTTGGTGACTTATGGGTGGTCCGTTAGGCACATAGGGCCAGAGGGAGCACATCTGCCCATAAGTCTCTGGCCTTTTCCAGAAGCTTCTTGATAATGGATTTAATCACTTTTAGACTGCCTCGACTTGCCCATTGGCCTGAGGATGTGTCACTTCCTAGAATCTCTTTAAGACGTTGTGCAGCCGGTAGAAAAGCTTGAACTCTACGCTCTCGAACTGGGTCCTATTTTCATAGAAGATGGTTTGGGGAACTCCATAGCGGGTAATGATATTGCGGACGATGAAGTGGATCACTTCCTTGGCGGTGATTGTAGCGAGAGCTTCGTCTTCTACCCATTTGGTGAAATAGTCAACCGCGGTGATGGCGTATCGTGCCCCGCCTCTAGCCATTGGAGGAGTCCCAATTATATCTATCCCCACATGGAGAATGGCCATGGACTGACCATTTGCATTAGCTCTGTAGGCAGGGCTCTTGGGATCTTTGAGAACCGCTGGCATTTGTCACACTTGCGGGCATAGTTTGCGGGGTCTTGATCGAGTGTGGACCGGAAATAACCATATCTGACAATTTTCCTTCCCAGAGTTTGCCCCCCAATGTGGTCGCCACAGTCGCTTTCGTGCACGTATAGTAACACACGGTTGACGTTGTTGAGGGCTATACGTCGGAGTAATGGAACAGAGAAACCTCTTCGGTAGAGCATTCCATCCAAGATGATATAGCGAGACAATTGGTGAGTGTTGCCTGTCTTTCTTTGTAGCATCCAGGGAGGGTTCCATGTTGCAAGTAGTTCTTGATTGGTCTCATCCAACACTCGAGCTCGGCTTCAGTCTCCATTACCGCTACCGAATATGCCTGCATATGATTGTAGCTCGGAGAATCGAGTACTTCTATTGGGGAAAGTCTCATAAGCTACGCATCTTCGGAGCTTGCCAGTTTGGCTAACGAGTCAAATTTCTGGTTTTGTTCTCGTAGGATATGCGTCATGATGTAGTAATCAAAGTTGGTGAGTAGTTCGTGAACCTGAGCGAGGTAGAGAGCGAGTCGTGCCCCTTGGCTTGGTACTCTCCCTATACCTGACACACGATGAGTTGTGAGTCAAAGTAAATCTGAATGGCCTTAATGTTAAGTTCGATGGCAATTTTGAGTCTTACGATCAAGGCTTCATATTCTGCATCGTTGTTGATAGTAGAAAAATTGAGCTTTAAAGTGTAGCATATTGAGCGCTCCTCAGGAGTGATGAGCACAACTTTGGCGTCGGAGAACTGGTTGTTGGAGGATCCATCCACGAACAGTTTCCATCGAATGTCTGGGATTTCGAGGTCTTCTAGAGGAGTCTCTTCCGGAACGGTGAACTCCACTGTGAAATCAGTGATGGCTTGTCCAGGGATGGCTCGACGAGGAATGAATGTGATCTCGAACTGGCTCAACTCTATACTTCACTTCAGGAGGCGTCCAGACGCCTCAGGTCGTTTTAGCACCTGTCATAGCGGCTGGTCAGTGTAGACTTTGATAGGGTGAGACTGAAAGTATGGTTGTAGTTTCCGAGAAGAGATCAGCAAGTAATGGGCCAGATTTTCGAGCCTTGGATAGTTCTTTTCGAGCCTCGGATAGTTCTTTTCCGAGAAGAGATCAGAAAGTATGGTTGTAGTTTCCGAGAAGAACTCAGCAAGTAAATGGGTCATTGAACACGGTCTTCGATGCGCACAAGCACTGAGCTGATTGCCTGCCTGGAAACAACCAAACAAACATATAAGTCATCGTGATCGACGGGTTTGGACAAGATAAGTGGTCACTCTAAGTGATTAAGAAGGTTCTTGAATGTGACGACGCACTTTGGTGTCCATGCGAAGTTGTGCTTCCCCTTTCTGAGCAAGTCGAAATAGGGAATGCACTTGTCGGTGGCTTTAGAGATGAATTGACTTAAAGCGACGACCTTCCCGTTTAAACTTTGAACATTCTTGATGCTCTGAGGGGCCAGAATATCCTAGATAGCTTTAATATTACCTAGATTGTCTTCGTTGCCTTGCGAATTGACAATGAAACCCAAGAATTTTCTCGAAGCAACGCCAAAATAGCATTTCAAAGGATCGATTTTCAAGTCATACTGGCGGAGTACACCGAACATTTCGGAAAGATCATGGATGAGGTCGTTTGATACCCTCAATTTTAAGAGCATATCGTCCATGTATACCACCATGGATCTTCCAATCTGGTCCTTAAAAATGAATTTGACCAGTCGTTGGTAGGTGGCTCCCGCATTTTTAAGACCAAAGGGCATGACAAGATAGCAGTAGAGTCCGAGGTCAGTTGTTAAAAAAGTATGATCCTTGTCCGGGATGTACATAGGAATCTGATTATAGCCTGAGTAGGCATCCATGAAGGACAAAAGCTAGTATTCGATGATTGAATCAACAAGCTTGTCGATCTTCGGAAGTGGGAAAGTGTCTTTAGGACATGCCTTGTTCAAGTCGGAGAAGTCGACACACGTTCGCCACTTGTCATTTTCTTTCTTGACCTGGACTGGATTGGAAACCCATTCAGGGAAGTATGCTTCTCAGATGAAATTGTTATTGAGTAGCATATCCACCTCTTCCTTTAGTGCAGTCGATATTTTGATTCCCAACATTCAACATTTCTGTTTGATCGGAAGTCGTAAGGGACTTATAGCAAGCCTGTGACAAGCGACTCCTGGATCGATGCCACACATGTTGGAGTGGGTCCAAGTGAAAATGTCGAGGTTTTTCCTTAAGAATTCCACAAGCTCTTCCTTTATTACGGGGTGGAGTTGCGATCCAACTTTCAAGACCTTTTTCGGGTCGTCGGGGCTGAACCAGATGTTCACCATTGGTTCTACCAGGGTAGCATTTTGAAATTAGGCTCTTTATCCTCCCTTGGATCAAGATCGTTGGAAAGACGGCTATGGAGCTTGAGTCGGGACTCAGACGCCTTTAATGGCTATGTGGAGACGGTCTTGACACAAGAAGAACGAGGCACGGTCTTACTTTGTCCTTATTGCACACATTATTCCACTCTATGAGGTAGCAATCTCTAGCTGTTTCCCGGTTGCCTTTAACTATATCGATCCCGTTTTCTGTTGAAAACTTCATAAGGAGGGACCATGGTGACATGTAGACCCGAAACTCTACAAGGAAAGGGGGACAGAGGAAGGCGTTATAGGGAGAAATGACGTCGATGACCACAAAGGTGAGGATTCGGACCCGGCTCTGATCCCCATCTCCAATTTCTACCCAGAAATCGACCATACCCATGGGTTGGTTGGAGGAGCCGTTAAAGTCGTGAATCGTGGCATGGCAGGGTTTCAAGTCTTTGGCCTCTAGTTTCATCTGATCGTAGGCCGTTTTGAAGATGATGTTGGCCTAGCTTCCCGAGTAGATCAGGATCCTTCGAACAAGGGCAGGGCTAATATGAGAAGTGATTACGAGAGGGTCTATGGCTGGGATCTCAATTCCCGTAGACTCCCTCTCGCGGAAGACAATATCTTCTTGCATTGTCTCCAGAAGCTTGGAGGGGATGGACACGTCCAGGGTGAAGAAAGCATCGTAAGTAGTATGCTTTATGGAGTTTGCATACTCCTCCATCTTTCGGAAGCTCTCATGTGTGGGGTGAGCTTCGCCACAGATAGTGTTAATCACGATGCCCCCCTTTGATTGGACGGCCCTGGGGCCACATGGGCAGGTGTTGGAAGTGCGGGAGTCGGAGGAACCATGGCTGCTTCGGGAGGAGCGGGATCCTGAAAGTACCGTTCTAAGCGTTTCTCGCGGATGAGTTTTTCAATCGCATCCTTGAGGTGGCGACAATCGCTAGTGTTGTGCCCATACATGTCATGGAATCTACAGTATTTGCTGGAGTTTTTCTAGTGATCGGTGGATTCCCTAGTGTTGGGTTTCTTATACTGGAGAGTATTATAGGTTTCTACGTAGATTGTCTCCATATCTGATTCAATGGAGTGTAGGTCCAGTAATTCTGGTAGCGGTCGTGCTTCTTAGGATCTACAAGAGCATGGTTGTTTTTGCGACCGCCTTGTTTGTCATTGTTTGGCTTGGGCTTGTAAGGGACTTCTCCTTTGCCAATGTCGGGGAGTTCTCCGACCTGCTTTCCTTTGACACTGTTGTCGACGGTTCGATCCTGTGGATTGTTCGAGTGGTTACCTCGAGAAGCTTGATCATGCCTTGCTTTTTCTTGGCACAGAAACTGTCCAGCCTTTCGTAGAAAGTCTCTAAGGTCTTAGGCTGCTATCTGTCGAGCTAGGCTCCAAACTCGGAGGTATGAAGGATACCTTTTGCAAGATGGAAGAGTATGGTGCAAGGCTCCGGATCATCAACCTCGGCGAGGGCGGAATAGAATTATGCGAGGTGGCTCTTGAGGGATTCTGTCGGCCCCTGGTAAAGATTGGATTAGGCGATGGAGTTCTTCGGAATCGAAACATGCATTCTAAGCTGCCTAACCAACTCCATGGCCAGCAAGCTAAAGTTGTTGATAGATCAGAGCGGAAGGAGGGAGAACCCATAACGCCATAGATTGCATACTGCAACACCAGAGAAGTGATGCAGGAAGTGCCAAAAAATACTGTTATAGGCCAAAAATTATCTGTGGCAACACTTTCTTGTTGTTGCGTTTTGCCGGGTTGCCTTAGAGTCAAAGGCAACATCTTTGTGACCCTAAGGCAACATTGGTACAGGTTTTGCCACAGGTACTAAATTTATAAAAATCAGGGGCCCACTAAAATCTGCATCCTGGGTTCACGGAATCCTCACTAAAATCTGTAGCCTGGGTTCAAGAAATCATGTTGTGGGGTCCTTAAACTATGACAACACTTTTACCTTCCAATGGCAACACTGTATCATAGCTATGGAAACATTTAACATAACATACTACAACATTATATCATAGCTATGGCAACATTACAAAACATACTGCAACATAACAGCAATTAACATCACAATGGAATATAAAAAAGAATTTTTTATTTCAAATTAACCAGCAACAAAAGTACTACTTAATCAACTACAAAATAATAAAAGATAGCCACTAAATTCATTTTACAGACATTTCAGTTACAAATACAGCCAGTACTAAATTCATGCTACATCAAACTAAAACAGTTCCAAAATATAGTGTGAGCCTCCAATGCGTTCAGTGCCAAGTGCCTCTGCTGCCTCGAGTACCTCTAGTGCCTTAAGTAATAAGATCTTGAACAACCTCATCACTGTCTCCTTCACCTTCATGCTTCAGTTACATTTCAGTACAAACTGAGTTTCATTTTCATTTTAGCACAAATTGAGTTGCATTTGCATTTCAGTTGCATAACTGAGTGACATAACTGAGTTTTATTTGCATTTCATTTGCTTAACTGAGTTGCATGACTGAATGATACTGAGTAACTCAGTTGCAAATTAATGCAATGACACGGTTTGTTCAAAGCACAAACGACACTGAGCAAACAATTAGACAGTTACAATATGGATGCCATTTCATGCAAAATTAGATAGTAACTCAGTTGCAAAATTATCACTAATCCACAATGTAATAAAACTTAAAATTATACCTAAAAGCCTGTCCATGCATGTTATTTCATGTTACTTCACTGCACTACATTGTCATAGCAACACACAAAAAAACTCCAAACATGATCGAGGACATAGCTAAAGTTGTTGCAAAGAATTTTTCTCCTTTCTCGTGTTTTCCATATTTAATGCGCATAAGGGCCAACTCTTTCTTCATATCTACCACAAATTCATCGGTTTTTGCCCTCTTTTGCTTTTGCTTTAGCAACTTTTCTTCGATTGTCTTCCTTTCCATGAGCAATTGCGATACAGCCTTTTCTTTTTCCATCAATTTAACAGTAGTATCATCCAATTCCGCATTGCTATTGATTTCATATACTTCGTCATGCCACATAAAATACCCGCAATCGCCATTCTACACATATCTTAAATTCTCGAGTAAAACATCACTGAAAGATATGATAATCAACAAAGCAACCAAAAAAAACCTAATTTATACTTACCGGCCACATGGAGCAACCAAAAACCTTCTTCCCCGCATTCAACCCTACCTTCACGGTCCTCATCTCCGCTAGTATTTTATGGTGGTAGTTCTTTCTTGCAGCCGTTGTTAATGAATTTGAAGTAGAAATTGATTGAGTAGTCATTGAACTCGAATTTAAGGAAGAATTGAAGTGATATAACAAACTGCAAATCATTTCCCCAAAACGAAACACGTGTATATTTATTAGAAGGTCTTACACACACACACACACCCCAAAACAAAGCTCACATAAAATTTTAGAAGCATGCATCATGAAGAAACAGTCATCCATTAACAGTTTATTGATCCATGTGTGCAGATATATCATTGTATGGCCTTTGATGTCAATGGTGATGTAGACATCAATGTACAGCAGGTGTAAACATTCATAGATTAAGTGAATTTGCACATAATTTCTAACTATGCATACAGAACTTATCTGATTGGGAACTAGGTGAAAAATCATGCATATGGCAAACATGAAAATACTTAAGAAATGAATTAACTAATTATATACAACTTCAAACTGAAACCTGAGCAGTTGTTTAGAACGTGCAACTCATATAAGGTCAACGGCCTAATTGTTCACAACCACACTACATTAGGAAAAAACTGTGTTATTAAATTTATTAACAACCCAATAGCTACTCAAAGAACATTTCAGTGAATCAACATACAAAAGAACCACAAATAACAGAACTAATTGTATACAACTTCAAACTGAAAAAAGTGTGGATCCATTGACCAAAAAACCAACAGAAACGTATATGAGAAACCCAAGATGAAAAGCTAGCACCTTTGTTCTTGGATTGAATGCCATCTGATGATGGAGAATGGGAGAAGTGGGTGTGTTTGGAGTTGGAGTTGAGGACAAGCTAGAATAAGTGGAGGACGCAGAGAGGGATGGAGTGGAAGAAGCAGGTGAATGAAAATTAGGGATTGGAATTGGAAATTTGGGGGGTGAGAACGAACAAAACTAAGAGGTTGAGAAAGAGGAATGGAATGAGTAACATAAGTTGATTTCCTATTGGTGGTGGAGGATTATAACGGATTAGTGAGGTGTCAACCACAGATGTTATTCTTAAAAGGAAAATTGACAGATAGATATACATCTTTTTATAGATGCAGATCGATGAAATGGCAAATTAAACTTATAAGTTTACAACTATAGCCATTGCAACACAATTTGATATATATGCTAACACATTGAAGAGTGTGTTGCAATAGACAAAAATCAGCATAGCTGTGACAACATTTTAGCTGGCAACACCTTGGATTTTCGTTGCAGTTGGCCATCTATGGTGTAGTGACCAAAGCAAAGTTGTGCCTGACAAGACGACCGGGAAACACTTGCATTTGACCGCATCGGTGGCCTAACCAGAGTCCGTCTTCCATTTATAGTTGTTCAGGAAAGCGCAAGGATCAGTTGTGCCATCATAGAACGCCATCTGTGGCATGTTGAAGCATCGGGGCCACTCAGCTTCGTGTACGATTCCAGTGAGTGGGTTACGCCTCAAGTAGGTTTCCCACGAGTCATTGGCATTACGCTGCATATCTCTCATGATCCTCTGGACCATGTTGGGGAGATACGCTGGGTGGGGCTCTTCTGGTGGAATCTATTGGTTTTGGCGCACTTCGGGAGTTCTGTTCCGTGGACGCCTTTTGTGATGCATATCAGGATCGTCCTCTTCCATGTCATCGACATCGATTGATTGATTTTGGTATGGCTAGTGAGGTTGAGTGGGCTGGTGTGCATTCTGATCCAGAGGGACTTGGGCCCGCTGGGTAGTCGGGAGCATAGGCCTCGGGTTCTGTGCGGTGACAGTTGGGTTCTATCGAGGAATGGGTCGGTTACTCGGAACTGGTTCATCGTTGATAACCAACCGAGAGCGATCACGGTACTGCGTTCCCCCGATGTAAGTAACGGTGGTTCTACCACTGTTTCCATTTTCGTTGTCGTTGTCATTAGTATGAGCATTAGAGTGAGCGACGATGTTATTGTTTAGGTTGAACCTCCTTCTTTGATGTAGTCCCCTTGATTCGAAAGAAGAGGTTTCCGATACATTGTGGCATGATCAGGCATTGTTCTGAGCAAGCTGAAGTTGAGCGACAATGCATTGATTGTCTTGTAGTTGACGCATAAGGTCGATGTTGTTCTTCAATGCTTGGTTGAGTTCAAGAGACATATTTTCATACTTCATGTTTAGTGCATAGATTTGTGTTTGATCGCAGTAGCTTCGAGGTCCACAGGAGGAAAAAGTTATGTTTCATCCAGGTCTTCTACCGATTGAGGTTACTGAGAAGTGACGGCGCTAGCTGCAGCAAAGGAACCAAGCATCTGATTCTTTGTTCGCTTAACCATCGTAAGCGGACTCGGCGACAGGTTATGAAAGAAACGTAGAGTGCGTCGAAGTTGAGATGGAAATGTGCGACAAAGATGCAAGTCTAAGTTCCCAGTGAAAGCACCAGAATGTTGAAGGCAAAAAATATTGTAACACCCAAAGATTCTCCATTACTTAAAAAATTATGTTTCGCATGTGAAAATTAATGCAAAAAGCGGTAAATAACATAGTAGATTTATAGTGGTTTGGTCACGTGAGGGGCCTACGTCCACTTTGGAAGAGTTGCTGATATTTAAAAAATAACAAGTTACAAGCTACAAGCATCATCTAGGCATTTAATTACAAGTACTTCCATGTAATTTGGAGTCATAATTGTCATATATAGATCTTGGGAAAAAGTCACTTTTATGCTTCTTCTTCCTCGAAGCATGGATGCTATTAATGAGTTCTTGGAGCTCTCAAGTGGTGTTAAATCAGCCAATTTCCAACCCCATTGAAATGTGAGGTTGGATGTATTTATAGTAGAAGGATTAGGTGGGAATAGGTAGAATTTGGGGTTCACTCTGCATATTTTTGTATCCCTGGGAGGCAGCACAAAGAATTTCGACTCCTTTTGTTGCGTTGAGAAGGAAAATTGTATCCCCCTTCTAAGATACAAATTTCGTATCCCTTGGGATATAGACTGATGTATCCCCTAGGCGATATGGTAGTTCTGTATTCAGGGGGTACGAATTTTCCGTACCCTTTAAGGGGTAAGAACTCATACCCTGAGGGGTACGAACTCGTACCCCGAGGGACACGTTGTTTTAATATGTAAGGGGGTTCGAAGTTCCCGTTGCCTTCGGAGTTAAGATGTTTGAGGGACCCGAAAATACTGCTACATGAGGGGTTCAAAACTATTGTGTGGTAAAGGGATCCGAGAGTTGGTGGAAGTCAAGGGACACGAGGTGGAGAGGCACGAAGCAGGGAGACCGAGGTTTGTTGCAAGCGAGGGGTTTGAACCTAAGGGGTTCGTAATAAAGTGATTTGAACCCATGGGGTTCGAAATATTGGGGCACGAGGCAGAGGGAACAAAAATATGGTTAGAGCATGGTTTTGAGGAGTTGTGAGGCTCTTTCTCGCTTGACATCTTCCCAGCTTGTTTCCTTGACTTTTTGGACCACTTCGGACTTTAACGTCACGCGATATGTTGAGTCGAGCTTATCTGGTGTACTTTTGGGAATCGGACCAAAAGGTCGGTTAATATATACAGTGTTAAACGAAATTATGTAATGTTTTGTAAACAACTGAACGAATTTTAAAACATAGGTGTTTGGTATTAGTATTACAATGCAATACACGGTAAATATATTAATGTAAATGAGTTCAACATTGAACTTATGAGTTATTTATGTGTATAATTTATGTTATATGATTGACGTGTTTATATATTGATTTATTTTTCATATTTGTTAAAATGAATATGGTTATTCTTGATGTGATTTTTGGCGAATCAATTAATAATAGTTTGCTAAACTTATTTAAATAGTATTCGTATTATGTAATTAATTTTAAAATACGGTACTAAATGTAAAATATTATAAAAAATTGAGAGAAACTTAAATGATTATAGAAAATTTGAAGTGCAGGTATTTGGATTTAGGAAACATAATTTTGTAATTTTGAGTATTTAAAAGAAAAGTTAGTTAAATCTATTTAAATTACTTAAATTTTGGGTTTTGTAATTAATTTAAATATGTGGATTTAAATATAAAATGTTAGGTGCTTATAATTGTTAAAAAACAGTTTTGTAAACTTTGAAATATCAATAAATGTAAAGTGATGACTAATTTAAAATAAAATATCCTAAGAGAATTAAAGAGAAATGATAAAACTTCTGAAATTAAGGAGACACTTTAAAAGGTCCTGTTTTACTATTATTTATTATTATTATTATTATTATTATTTGTAAAAAGTTGTTAAAGCTAATTTTACAGATGCGCCGTCCTTAAAACTTATAACCTTGAATAAATAAGCCCGGGTCCTCTTTATAAAATTGTACAAATGCACTGTGAAATATTTGACCGGATTTTTTTATGGTTCAATTTCATTATTTTTAAATATCGCCTATAAAATTAACATCGCTGTAATAAGGAAAAACAAAGTGTTACGGTTGAAATTTTGATTGAAGCCCACCAAACTCAATTCAGAAATAGCTTGATAGGGCCAACGATGGCAAAATCAATCATTCAGAAACATTCATTTGCATTTTCCATACAACGGCATTACTATAAAAAACAGCATAAAATAATGATGTTACATTAAATATATTTCTTCAAGATGTTATTAAATTACACCCATTTTTCAATTTGGTCAGCGAAAAAAAAATCCCTTTTTTATAGTGAATGCACTACTAGAAATGAACAGTATAGCAACGAACATTTCCAATGGCCTCCAGTGGTCGTTGACTAACGGCTTCCAATGGAAGCCAAAATACATATTTTTCTTACGTATACAAAAAATACGTTGTTGGAAATCGTTTGCGGTCGTTGGTTTTTAATCCGTTGGAAGCCATTGCCCCCCATTACGTGGACTGGAGCACAAATCATCCGAAGCTTCTCCTTCTTCCTCATTCACCTAAACCCACGATTTTTCCAACAAATTCCCTAATCTTTCCCTCCTTCAATTCTGAAATCACCAATCCCACTCCATCATCCGTCTAGGATCTCTCCAACTCAATCAAAGTACTCTCTCATCCTCTCTAATCTCCTATTCTCTCCGATTTTAAGGTATGTGTTTACTCTAAAATTTGTTTAATACCCTAGGTCTAGTGCAATTTAAGCATAATTACAGTATGTTTGTGTGTCTAGTGCTGTTAATTAGTTGCTAATGTAGGGTTTAATCATTTAAGTTGCTAATCTAGGGTTTTTATTTATAAATTACTTAGTTGTTATGATCTAGGGTTTTAATTAGTTTAAGTAGTTGTTGTTAATGAGTTTGTATTCATATATTTTTTGACTATGTTGCTAATCTGGGGTTTAATTAGTTAAAGTTGACTATGTATATATGCATATATATAGTATTGTATGTATGTATGTATATATATACATATATATAGTTGACAATCTATGTATTTGTTTATTTGGTTAAGCCCCAATTCATTGAAAACAATATTTAATTTGTTGAAAACGTGTCGTGAAAATGGAAATATTTAAGTTTGTGTTTTTTGGGCTAAGGCGCATAAAGGCGTACAAAAAACACTTCAATCATGAAAAAAACCAAATCATAATATGTTATATTCATAAAGCCTTAGAGAGTTTTTTTGATCCCGTCTGGTAAGTATTGTATATAATCGTTATATGAATGTTTGTTTTATTAACGAAACAGACATTTATATTCATCGTATATAATATTTGTTGGATTTGTCCTTTGTATTGGACAAGTAACGAACACAATAACGAAATTACTCTCGTAAAATATTTCATTTTAAACGGTTCTCAAAATTTCGAAAGCACTTCCTTTATGTTCCATGTGTACACGCAATTGTGTACTATTAAGGAACTAAAGGGAAGTGCTGCCGAAATTTTGTTGAATCGTTTAAATTGAAAAGATTTACGCGATTTAATTACGTTATTGTATTTGTAATGGGAGGTAGGATAACCCACCAGTAAATGATCAATTAACATAACATGCATTCAGCACTAAAATTGTTATAACAAAATGTCAATGCAAATTTTATCATCATAATTAATACGTAAAAGAAATTTTTACATTAAAATACAATCTTAGCGTTTGAGCGATCAGACACAAAAATTATGAATCTAATTTTATATCATACTTTCTAATTTTATATGTATTTAGGAAAAATGGACGATTATTTTAATGATCGAAGCTGGATGTACAAACGAAGAGAAACTGATGGCACAATAAACAAACAATTTATTAATGGTGTCAGCGTGTTTATTTATTTCGCTTTAAGTAACAATGGAAATGACGTCGAAATCCGTTGTCCATGTAGTAGATGCAAGTTATTGAAGCATTTGATACCGCAAATGGTTAAAGTTCATTTGCGTCAGTATGGTTTTGTTCCGAACTATTTAGTTTGGGATCGTCATGAAGAACCATTAGCATCTACTTCTATACAAGTTGAGGAGGTAAAGAATAATGAAATTGCTGCGACGAATCTCATAGAACAAATGGTTGAAGATGCTGCACGTTCTATGTTCCCGGTTCAACAATTTAATGATAACGATGGTAATGACGAAGAAGAACCAAATATTGAAGCCAAAAAATTATATGATTTATTAGATGCCGCGAAAAAACCCCTTTGGGAAGGCTGTGAAAGCGGAACTCAATTATCAGTAATTGCTAAATGCATCGCGATGAAATCTAAATACAACCTCACAGAAGCTGGATTTACAGCTGCTGTACAAGCTACGAAGCGGCATATGCCTCCCAATAATTTAATGTGCGAAAACCATTATGAAGTAAAAAAAATTGTCGGCCTTTGGTTTATAGTATCAAAAAATAGATACATGTCTAAAAGGTTGCATGCTATTTTAGAAGAAATATATCAACCTTAAGAATTGTAGAATATGTAATCAAGAAAGATACAAACCAAGAAAGAAAAAGGGAAAGGAAGTCCCGTATAAACGTATGCATTATTTACCTATTATTCCTAGACTTCAAAGGTTATATGCATCTTCTGTAACCGCGCAACATATGAGATGGCACAAGGTGAGAACACGGGAAGAAGGTACGCTAACACACCCATCTGATGGAGAAGCATGGAAACATTTTGATCAAAAGTATCCCAATTTTGCATCTGAGAGTCGCAATGTGAGACTTAGTTTATGTACGGATGGGTTTTCACCATTTTCTTAATTTGGTTCTAAATATTCATCCTGGCCAGTAATTGTAACACCTTATAATTTACCTCCGTGGATGTGTATGAAAACTCCTTATATGTTTCTTACAATTGTCGTCCCTGGTCCTGATGATCCGACACAAGGAATCGATGTTTATTTACAACCGTTGATTGAAGAATTAAAAAAATTGTGGTATGAAGGGGTAGAAACATATGATATTTCCCAAAAGAAAAACTTTCATATGCATGCTTCTCTGTTGTGGACAATTAGCGATTTTCCTGCTTATGCAATGCTTTCAGGTTGGAGTACAAATGGTCATCTAGCTTGTTTGTACTGTATAGAAGAAACAAGAGCATTTTCTTCACCTATTGGAAAGAAAATTTCATGGTTTGACTGTCATAGATGTTTTCTTCATATTAATCATCCTTTTAGAAGAGATTAGAATTTTTTTACAGTTAATAGACATGAAACTTTACGACCACCTAATGTATGGACAAGTGAGGAAATTTATGAACTTGTACAAGATTTTCCCAAGATTCATGAAACCGGAGTACAGACAGAAATTCAAGGTAAATCAATGATTCATAATTGGTGGAACAAAGCATATTTTGGGAGTTGACTTATTGGAAAGATCTTCTGATTCGTCATAATATTGACGTGATGCATAATGAGAAAAACGTGTTTGATAATGTAATCAATACCATTTTGAATGTCAAAGGGAAGACAAAAGATGATTTGAAATCAAGACGTGATATTGAAGTAATATGTAATCGTCCGGAGCTTCATATAAAGCTAAATGACACCAGAAAACCGAAAGCGTGCTATGAACTGGACAATAATCAAATTAAAATACTTTTAAAATGGATGGAAGGATTAAGATTCTCAGATGGTATATCTTCCAATCTTCATAGATGTGTTGACTATAAAAACAGTAAACTTAGCGGGATGAAAAGCCACGACTGTCATGTTATGATGGAAAATTTATTGTTCGTCGCTTTCAAAGAACCATTGCCCATAAAAGTTTGGACTATTGTAACAGAGCATAGTTTTTTCTATGAAGAGCTTTGTTCATCTACATTAAAAATTGTCCGTCTACTAAACTAGAGGAAGAAATCCCCATATTATTCTGCAAATTGGAAAAAATATTTCCTTTAGGGTTTTTCAATGTTATGGAGCATTTACCTATTCAGCTTCGATCAGAAGCACATCTTCGAGGGCCTATGCAATACGGATGGATGTATCCATTTGAAAGGTATATTAATATTCAGTTAATTCAATTTTGGTTAAATGTATGAAAAAATAATTAACAATAATTCTAAATAGGTATTTAAATCACCTAAAGAAAAAAGTGAGGTAGAAAGCTCGAGTTGAAGGTTCTATTTGCAAATCATACATCGAAGAAGAAGCTTCATTTTTTTCCTCTCATTATTTTAGTGATCATGTGAACATCTCATTTGCAAGTACTGCACGTAATGATGAAGGCATTGATCAAGATGACTATCAAGCGACTTTATCTATTTTTTAAAAACATGGTCGGCCTTTTGGTAGATGTGTGGAAGAATGGCTTAATGATAAAAATTATAATGCAGCACACACATATATTCTTATCAATTGCACCAAAGTTGCACCGTTCATTAGGTAATGAACTTATGCATCTATGTATACATGATGTATTGTATCTTTAATCATATATGTAACGTTTGTCCTATAATTGCAGTATTTATGAACCACAGTATCCAAATGGCGATATCAGGAAAAAATTCGCTAGTTGGTTTACTAATTATGTTTTTGATTCAACAAACTGTATTGCGGATGAAGGATCGAAACATTTGGCATTGGGACCAAAAAGAAATGTCAAGAAATATCCAATATTCTTTGTCGATGGATATAAATTTAGCACTAAAGAATATGGTGTTGGAAAATTAACTGACAATAACGGTGTATTTGTTAAAAGGTAGTGATGATCTAAACGACCATATACACGATTTTTATGGCATGCTAAACCAGATTCTGCAAGTGAGATATTTCACAAGACCCGCGAAAGAAGTATTTTTGTTTAAATGCAACTGGTTCAGCAACGTTTCAGGTTCTGGAATCAATGTGCACCCAAAATATAATTTTATAGAAGTAAGACATACTTCCCATTATTATAAGTACGATCCTTTTGTACTTGCCAAACAGGCTCTTCAAGTATTTTATGCTCCTTATCCTTTTATGAGAAGAGACAAAATAGATTGGTGGGCTGTTTTCAAAACATAGGCAAGGTTTACATTTGACAGACGTAATATTCCCGACGACCAAGCTTATTAAGCAGACATTGAGGAAAATGCAGAAATAGTAATAACCGATGATCAAACAGATTTTGGACCTCTGAACGATGAATCAAATGCATTAATTGATGTATTTGAGGCTACAGATGAACCATATATGGAGGAGGAAATAGAGTCAGAATCTAGAATCTGAAAGTGATGAGGACGACTAACTAATACTCCTCATTTTCGAAAGGTAATTTTATGTTTATTTTACATAGTAAGACTCAAATTCATATTTAATAGATATTTCTTGTGTTATCTGTTAATAAGTAACATATCATAAATAAAAAATATGTTATCTATCTAACTTATATTAAGTACAAAACTAAGTTTTTAGTATAGATTTAATTTAAGTACAATAAACTTATATTTATTTTTATGACATTTCTATGAATCAAACTCATATGTTAACTAGACATATCTATGAATCAAACTTATATTTAACACTTCTATGAATCAAACTTGTAATGTTAACTAGACATATGTTATGACATTTCTATTATCAAGTACTCATGTTGTCTAATATCATGTTTTTACATAGCTCTTTCATAGATATGTTATGTTATGTTATGTCATGTTATCTAATACCATGTTAACCTGTTATGTTATGTTGTTGTTTATAACATGTATGGCGTCAGGTGGCGATGAGGGTGGTCCGTCGTCAGAGTTATCCCGTTCTGTGGTTTGGCTTAAGCCAAAAGCATTCAAAGGGTAAAAACTAAGTTTTTTAGTACAAATTTAATTTAAGTACAATAAATTATTTAAATTGTTGTTCTAGTAGCCATGTATTTTTTTCCGTTTAACACAGGGGTTTTGAGTTGGAGCCATCCAATACCGTTTTGAGGATCTCAAAACGCGCTTATCAGGCCCGCATGACTGCATGTTGGCCCACATGGAGCTCGGTACCCGACATTGTTAAGGAGACCATATGGCAGGATTTTTTGGTACGTATGTATGATATGACATTTATTACGTTAAGTTGTCATGCTCCTATCTGATAAGTTCATATGTGTGCTATTAAAAAAATGCAGGGGGCAGTGGATCTCCAGGAGATGGATTTGGATCTCGTTAAGCCCCACTGGAACTCCAAAATGGCAGCAAATTACAAACAGACAATGAACACTTTAAAATAAGGGGGGAAAAGGCAGTCTTGGGTGAGCGAAACGATGTGGAATGATCTACTTACTTATTGGAATAGTAATGAGGACTTTCTGGTAAATTTGCTGCATATTTAATTTAAATTATTCTATTCATTTAATATGTAAAATAATACATTTTTTTAATTTAAATGTATAGGCCTCGTCTGAAAGAAATGCAGCTAATAGGAGCAAGAATCCGGTTACGTATCGAGGTGGACCCAAGTCATTTCAGCATCATCGTGAGGATCTGGTATATTTTGTAATTGCACAGTTTAAAATTTTAATTCATAACTTGTTGATTTAAGTTTAAGTTTTAATTTACACACACATAAATGCTTATTTCAGGATAGAGCGCGTATGGCTCATGTGTCGTACTGGGATGTTTTCGAGCATACACAAGCATTGAGTCAGACTGACGACACAGGCTCAGTTTCGTACACTTGGGACCATGATGATAAAGCGCGTGAGAGATATGTAAGTATAAAGTAGTTAAGTTAGACTTATAATTTAATTAAAATAGTGTTATCTAAATTCATTTGTTTTTTGTTTAACAGGAGAAATTTCAGGAACAAAGGGCGCAGGTACTGGAATCTACTAGGAGGACTGAGTTAACCAAGGAAGATGAGAACAGGATATTTGATGCTGTCATGGATCCTGCTACCCGGAACAAACGATATGGTTATGGAAATTTAGCGGTAATACTAAAATTTATAATAAAAACTCAAATGTATTCGAAATGCTATTATGAAATACTGAAAATCTGAAATTGTATACCGATTACAGCATCTCAGCAGACATATCAGAAGGCTCAGGAAAAGAAAGAAATCGCACAGTTGAAAGCACAGATTGCAGAGCTTCATGAGTGTGATCGTCGTCGTGAAGAGCAGATGGAGCTGCTTAACCAGTTGGCGGAGTACATTGCCTAGCACGGTACACCAACTTCATCTTCTGGTGGAGAGAGTTGATCAGGTTAGCTTATTTTGATCTGTGTTTTGAGAGTTGGTGAGGCTTGCTACATGATAGTTGTATGTATTGTTGTGATGGTTTGGACATGATGGTACGGTTTGGACATGGTGTTGGTTATGTTGTTTGGACATGGTTATGTTGTTTTGGCGACGTTTGGTTGTTATGTTATGTAAATATTGGTTAATATATGTGTTTTGTGTTTGATTTTTATTTTATATTGTGTTTGGGTGTATATATGGTTGAGATTGTGAGTTACATGCTCGAAATGGAGCAGTGCAGTATATTGTATATGTGGTGTGTGGCTTGAAGCGGAAAATTTGAAATCTGCAAAAAAAAAAAAAAAAAAAAAAAAAAAAAAAAAAAAAAAAAAACCACCCAGATTTCCAACGGCTTTAAACGGATTGTGACGGCTTATTGGTTAACGGTTTCCAACGGCCTATTTGCCAGAAACAACAGACACGTGGCCTTATTTACCAGTTGGAAATTAAGCGTTGTGTGCATTGGAAGTCGTTGATCCGTATATCAACGGGAAGACCAACGGCTTCCAACGGGTTTTCCAATGGCCCTTGGTCGTTGGTAAACCCTGTTTCTTTTGTAGTGATGTGAACTTCGATTGTATATCTATTTATGATCGATACATTCCCTTTTTTAGCAAATATTTAGATTTGAAATTTCTGAAAGAATTTGCATGAACATTTGCAAATGTAATCTATTAATAATGGTATTCTAAATATGACAGGCACAAGCAGACTGCAGTATGCAAAAGAAGAAGTATACTGAGAGGAACAGAGAGTATGAGGAAGAACTAGAAAAAAAATTTGATTTTCAATCTGAATACCTTTTTTTCATTACGTAGTCTGCATAAAGATATGTTAATTTGATGCACTTTTTAGGATTTCGTAGCAATTGGAACTTGTGTATTATTAGGTGGGATCAGATCAATACCGCATCAAAATATCATAAAACCAGGGCTGGCCCTGAAGTGTAGGAGGCCCGAGGCAAAAAAATTTTGAGGCCCTCCCATAACTAAAAAAAACATTAATTAATTAGATGAACATTTCATACATACTGAGATCATAAAAGAACTTGCATAAATGATAGTAAATAAACATATGATGTTAATATTATTTTCAGACAGAAGATATGAAGTTAGAGAGATACCTGATGCCATTACTTCATTAGGAAGTCAGCCAACACAACTACACAAGCAAACACAAATTTGTCAATGAAGTTGCCATTAAAAACACAACATTTGTTTGAAAAAACTGAATGCAACATTTGATTTAGTAATCAAATGAGTTTTAATTAAACATGATGAAAACAAAAGTGGATAGATTCATTAATTAAGCAAAATGATTCCACGAGATTACATAGATAAGTTACAACAACCTTTTACATAAGGTTCAACCTTCTTACATTTTGACTTACAAAAGTATCAAGCAATTCACTTAAATCAAGTGATTCTAATAAAGTCTTCTCAATGGATATTGTAGCTAATCCATTCAACCTTTCTTGCGACATACTCGTTCGAAGAAAAGATTTAATTAACTTTAATTTTGAAAAGCTCCTTTCCGCTATAGCGACGGTAACTGGAATAGTCAGTAATATTCTATATGCAATCCATGCATTTACATAGAGACAATTCATCCTTTTAATATAATTTAATACATCAATTGCTTTTTTGACATCATCCGGTAAAATCCTTCTTAAAATTTGCAACTCCGCAAATAACTCTATCCCATCAATATCAGAATTGCTCTCATGCTTTAAGACATTCTCAAGGTGGACACATGAAGACTTCAAACTATCACACGAAGAAATTTTAAGTCTCTCTAAATCATACAAGAACCCAAATATGTCATCAAACTTCTTAATTTGCTCAAATCTACTCTCAAGTGATGATAACCCTTGATCCACAATATATATAAAGTAATTGACTCTAAATGATTCTTTTGGAGATAAAACCATTTCTTCGCTATTGCTCTCATCGAATTGCTTCTTTCTACGTATTATGCGTTTTTCACAAAATGATGGTTCAATTCCCATTTCATTTGCAATAATTTCGGCATCAACCAATGAAGATTCAAACCCGCTTTCTCTAAAGGTTTTAAAAAACACAATTAGCCCTTTTAAATGATCCATAGCTACATCCATGTGCATATCTTCTACTTGCAACTCTTTGCTCACTCTATTAACATTATTTAATATATTATACCATATAACCATACCAAGTAAGAACTCAAAATTCTCAAGCTCATACTTTGCCAAGGATTCGACCTCACTTTTGCACATTGGATCATCGTTAAGAGTTGCTAATTGAATCAAGGCACGTTTAATCTTCGGAGCTTGAGTCCAAATTGCTTTCACACTTTCAACATGACTTTCCCAACGTGTTTGTGATAATGGTTTTAATGTAAGACCATCCACATTATCTTTGAATATTTTCCATCTTTTAGTAGAAGAGGAAAATAAAGTGTATATACGTTGCACCACTCCAAAAAAAGAAACGGCTTTAGAGCAACATTTAACCATATCACAAATTGTAAGATTAAGGCTATGACAACCACATGGAGTATAAAATGCTCTAGGATTTACTTGTAGCACTCTATTTTGTACACCTTTGTTTTTTCCTTTCATATTTGAGCCATTGTCGTATCATTGCCCTCTTGCATTATCAATATCAAGGTCTAGATCATTCAAACTATCAATAAGTTCATCAAAAAGCCCCTTACCAAATGTGTCATCAACTACTAAAAATCCTAAAAAGAACTCTTCCACCTTTGCAATATTCTTTGAGATATCCACACATCGTAAGATTAAGGTCATTTGTTCCTCATGACTAGCATCGGGAGTACAATCAAGTATAATAGAAAAATATTTTGATACTTTGATTTTTTTAATAATCACTTTTCTAATCTCACTAGCAATTAGAAGTATCAATTCATTTTGAATTTTGTGACTAAGATAATGATAATGAATTTCTTTACTTTGAATTCTACGAATATGTTCTTGCATTATTGGATCAAATTTGGCAATCATTTCTATAATGCTTAGAAATATACCGTTGTTCTCTTGATAAACCTTTTCATTTTCTCCTCGAAATGCCAAATTATTTTGAGCAAGAGTAGTGACAATGACTATTATTCTCATTATCACTTGCCTCCAATGTTCTTTATCCCTTTTTATTTGTTCTTGAATACTTTTGTCGATTGTTACATTCATTTGAAACCTTGTTTCCAATTCAATCCATTTCTCCATGTTAACGATGTGGTCAAAACTAATCTCATGCATTTTTAGCTTCTCACAAATATTTTTCCAATCTTTCACACCATCATTTGCTAATTGCGTCATCAGTCCACCCTTTTTAAATAACTTGCAACAAAAACAAAAAGCTTTATCCAAAGTTTTTGAGTATATTAACCATTTTCTATCATACTTCTCTCCGTTTGATAATTGCCGAAAATAATGTGTAATGGAGAAATGTCTATTCGAAACATCTTTGGGATAATCAATATTGTTCTCTTTTATAGGACCTTTTTGAACAATTAAATCTCTCAGTGATTGATTCATGTCTTTCCAATTTATCGGATCACTAATGTCAATATAAACCGGCATAAAATCTTTAGTGGTCTCCTCATTTGAGATTTTCTCATTTACATCTTCATTAATATCTTCATTTCCTTTTTCGTCTATCATAGAAATTTCTTCAACTTCATCTTCATTGACCTCTTTGTCAACATCAAATTCATCTTGTTTCTTGTTAAAAAACTTATCAAGAGATCCTATTTGCCTTTTATTATCATTTTCAGCTTTAAATTTCTTTTTTCTTTTAGACGCCCTCGATTCAAATTTTCTACTCGACATGAGAATAATCATTAATAAATCCTGTAAATACAATGAATACATAAAATAAGTTGGCAAATTGATTCAGCAAAAATTAAAAATGCTATGGCTTTTGTTGAAATAGAATCAAATAAATTCATATATGATGCTAAAATGCAAACTGTACAAAATCAGTTCAACAATGAACAAGTATCGAAATAAATTTCAAAATCTCCATTCTTTCTTTTTCTATTTCGTTTTCAGTCTAAGTAATTAAAAAAAAATTGCAATTTACCCAATTTTGAAGTTGAGCGATGCTCGAAGACAAGTGGAAGGCTAGAAAAGTGAGAACCCTTGCGTTTGGTGTTGTTGCCGCTTGTTGATTGCTGAAATTAAATGATTTCCCTTGCTTCGATTGCTGAAAATAAATTTAGGTTGAAACCCTCGATTGCGATTTGCGATGTTGGAGTTGAACGCCTGGAAGAAACAAACATATGCGAATTTGAGAAAAACGAGTGGAAATGGGAAACGACTAATTGCTGAAAGACTATTCACTAAATTCAAATGGGCTTCAAGGCCTTAAAAAAAAAAAAAAAAAAAAAAAAAAAAATAAAATGAGGCCCCTCAAATTTTGAGGCCCCAGGCCATGGCCTTGGTTGCCTTATGCCAAGGCCGGCACTGCATAAAACCCAGTAATATTTCAATTTTTACGCAAATATCGTAAGATTTATTAGACAACAAAATTGAGAAGGGAGAAATGTGTGATTTAGAACTTGATCAGATTGCTTATATCTACGTCAAGGGAATTCGTGCTGTTACAAATACTAGTCTGCAAATGAAGGGAGAAAAGCCTGTATTGGTGAGAAGTGTGCAGGAGTTATCATCGATATTATTATATTACAACGTGTTGAATAATTAACCGGACGTACAAAAAGGAAACACGCAATGTGGCTTCCTCGGGCCTTCATTTCACATCTGTACGTACATCACTTTGTTTGGACATCTTTTCATCGACATGGAGGTCCCGGAGTTATACCTTGCTGCTGCCTATACAGAATCAGCCGCGTTCATTCATTATACGATGATCAAATCTACACATATTTATTAGGCACAACTACACGTATTTATTATGCGATCATAAAGTTGACATCACCTGGTTTCCAAAAGTCATTTGTATTTAAAAAAGAAGGGTTGTGATCACCTCCATCCAAACCTCCCTGATTCCATGGTTCCAACCAATGAAATCATCTTATTCTGGGGTGGTTTACACTTTATCTTCCTGAATTACACTTGAATTTCAAAGGATAAAATGCAAAATTCTTCCAAATAGTGTATTTTTATTGGTTCGGACCGGAGTCCTCGGTACACACGATCCGTGTCCAAAAAAAAAGGCGTTGGTACGATAATAAAATCGATAGATGTGAATTGAATTGAAACGAATCAGCAGTAGTATATGCTAACTAGTATTAGGTACGTACAGCTGCATAAATAAATATTTAGTATATGATAAAATTGACGCCACGTGGTTTCCAAAGTAGTTTGGATTTTAAAAATGAAGGCATAAGAGCATCTCCAACCCTCCTAAGATTTTAATGTGAAGTCTTTTACACATCATCAATTTTGTGTTACATTAAAAAACCAATCTCCAATGGTAATGTATATATTAATTGTAAAGATGACATGTCACACACTTTACTAGACATTATCAAGTGCAATGTCTAGTTATAGACATTGTATTTTACAATGTGAAGCAATTAAATACATATGTTGTTAATTATTTTAATATAATACTTCTATTTATTTATAATTTGATTGGGACACATAAGCTAATTATTTTTTATGGACAAATTAGCATTGGAGTTGATATTTTACTTTTGTTGTAATTTTCAAATATTTTGTATAACATTGATTTCATATTGGGAACACATAGGATTACATGGACATTACATTCTATATGCATTGAAGATGCTCTAAAAAGTGTTTTGCAAGGGGGATCGCATAGTACGTTAATAACAACTGAAAAATAAATAAAAGGAACATTAATAGGGAGACCAATTCTTCTATACCCAATTCCCCTGTTTCCCATGTCCCCTCCAATCAAATATCTCTATTTCTGTTTTTTTGCATTTTGATTTCCGGACAATTAAAGGGTTTAACTGCAAAAGGGGAAAATCAAGGGGCTGTGATTGGTTGGGGACACGGAGCACACTGAATTTTGGTACAGAAGAATTGATGCGAATAATAGGCTGATCTGCATATCATCATTCCAATAATAATCAATTCAATAATTAATGCTGCCCGTTTGCGTGCCCACTTGGGCCACTTCCATTAGGCCATTTTGCTTGCTTACCTTATCCATTCATGCTAAGGCTAATGAAGTAAGCCACGTATGTCGTATATATCTTATCCTGCGTTGCAAATCATGTGAATCCAATGCCCCTTGTCCCAGTGAGGCAACCAAAACAATAACAATTTTTTTCCTTTTCCGCAAATAAAACCTTTATTACGAACGAAGATGAACTTTCATACAAAAATTGATTGGCTATCCTTCTTCCCTTCATGTTGAAGTTAGCCACCACGCATGTCACTTTTGAAAATGAGCAATACGTAAACGTCCATGGGTTAAAGCGTGCACCCTACTTTTAACATCCAATTACGTGTTGCATCTTCTAAATATATGTTGTTGCGATAGGAATAGGTATCCAAAAAGAACGAGTTGATTAGTTTTAATCAGCGTACATAATGTGCTATTCGCCATCCTACCTTTTCCTACAGAGCTTGAGTTTGTTGACACCCAAAAGTAGGGTGTCACAGTGACCTCGACGTGTGATTGGTGGAAATCAGGGGTCCATACGGATCCCTCTTATTTTCACCAATCACAACATTGTGTTACCATGACACCCTACTTTAGGGTGTCAACAAACTCACAGTGGGTTTTCCTCTTGAGAAATTCTATCGTACGTCGCTCAAAAGGGAGTTGGCTCACACTCGCTGATACCTTTCATTTGCATTTATCATTTCAGTCCAATACGGTGGCTTTGTGAAATGTTGCACGTGTATTTTGGATTGAAATAGAAAATGCAAAGAACAGATGTGAGCGAGTGTGCATCCAGTTCCTTTTGAGCGATTTACAGTAGAATTTTTCTTTCCTCTTTGCTTTCTTTTAATGTCATTTTTTTTCTTTTCGAGCCCATGAATAGAAATTCATTCGAACTTTAGGTAAAAATCACAGATTAAGCGGTACAATCTTTGAATTTGAATTTTGAACCCGTACCTATCTGTTTTGCCCATATATTTTAAGTTCAACCAAATAATTCTTAAAAAAGTAGGAATAAAAAAAATCAAGATATAGACATCAACATTGTGAGCTGTTGAATACAAAAGGTGGAAAAAACAATAGCTATCAGATCTGTTTCTTAACGTTTTGCCAAACTAATTTTCAGGCTTTACAGTATTTTCGAATTCTTGGACTTGCCGTTTAATAATTTAAGACAGGTTTTGGTAGGGCAGTAGAATTGAAATACCAAAGCGACCCATGTTTGGAATTCGACGGCTAAGGGTAGTCTGTATGCTTTCTAACAAGCCAACTGACATCTTATCGTGGTAGCATAGCAGCATTAACAATGTTTGTGGGCATGTCCCACTCAAATACAATGGACCGCTTGAAATCACCGTCTTCATCTAATTTGTAGCAACCTTACTGTCTTCTTTCATGATATTTCATAATATGCACCATCCACCAACTACGTATATATGCACCAACCAACAACGCATGAAACAAACCAAAACGCTACTATGCCGATACGTAGATCATTCCCAACCAAGGGGTGGTCGGAAAGAAACTAACCCGCATCACGGATTGGTTGTTCTTAACTTGATTACTTCGACAACCCGCATCAAATCCCGTCTTTCATGAACGAACTAAGCACATCGAAATAGATTGTCATTTCGTTCGTGAAAAGATTCTCTCCGGTATTATTACTTCTTTCTATATTCGTTCTTGCGACCAACTAGCATATATTTTCACAAAACCACTAGGTGTTGATAATTTCAAACGATTGCTTAGCAAATTGGTTGTGATAGACATTTCTCTTCCGGCTCCAACTTGACGGGATGTCAAACAACGTGAGCTATGTTAGAGATAATCATTTCCTTTTATTTATGAGTTATATTAGGATTGTATTATTTATGAGTTATATTAGGATTGCATTAATTAGGAGTTATATTAGGATTGTATTAATTTGATCTATATTTGGTATAGATTCAAATATGCTAGAGCATATTCCATTCTATAATGTTCTCTCCCATCTATAAATATGTAATGTAATTATGTAATCAAGAAATACAAATCTATTTTCTATTTTCACAGGTTCAATCTCAATATCGGCCATAAAACTATTTTTGCAATAAAGAAAAACATAGCGTTACCATTAAAATTTTGATTCAAGCCCAGCAGGCTCAATTGAATGGGCCAACGATGGCAAAATCAATTATCCAAAAACACTATATTGCATTTTGCATGCAACGGTATTGCTAGAAAAACCAGCGTAATGATGTTACGTTAAAATATATTTCCATTTCAAGAGATATTAAATTACGCTCCTATTTTAATTTGATAGAAAATTAAAATTCATTTTTTATATTGAATGTGAACATTGATTGATTATCTACTTATGAATATAAAGTCAGTGTGCTCCTTTTAGGTTTTTGTAATTGCAGATTGCCTATTATTGGGTATTTAGTAGAACTTGGGAAGGTTGCTTGTACGGAAAATACTCGGAAACTGTTGTATGCCAAGGGAAGGCGTTAGAGGCGTATACAGCTACGGTATTGCTGTTGCAAATACCACGAAGTCTGGGAATGAAGGGAGAAAATATTGTGTTGGTGAGAAGTGTGCAGGAGTTATCATCGATATTATTATATTACAACGTGTTGAATAATTAACCGGACGTACAAAAGCGGAAACACGCAATGGGCCTTCATTTCGCATCCACCCGTACATCACTTTGTTTGGACTCTTTTTCATCAGCCGTCACAATTCAGCGTTAGCCTAACTTATCTCGACATGGAGGTCCAGGATTTATAATCTTGTTACCTACAAAATCAGCTGCGTTCATTTATACGATAAAATTGACAGATGTGAATTTAATCGAATCAGCAATATATGCTAATAATAACTAGATAAAATATGTTTTAGAAATTTACACGAAAATTTAAAAAAAAAAACATACTTACATTTTAGTCCATAGTTAAGTTCAATTTTTATGTGTTATCTAATTTCAAACATAAAAAATAATTTATATGGATTTTGTTTTGGACAGTGTCAACAAAAGATAGAATCCTATTGGTGGAAATTAGAATGATTTATATGGATTTTCTTGATTTTCATCAATCAGAAGAGATAGTTTTGTTCACGGTATCCAAAACAGTGTCAACAAACTTATATATACTGACAAAATCAGCCGCATTCATTTAATTGTAAGAAAAAAACCGATTAATGTGAATTGAAACGAATCAGCAGTAGTATATGCTAACTAGTATTTAGGTACAACTGCATATATTTATTGTACGATGATTAAATTGACAACGCCTGGTTTCCAAAGTAATTTGTATTTAAAAAATGAAGGCATAAATGGTGTTTTGCAAGGGGGCTCGCATTGTATGATAATAATAATAACAACAGAGGAACATCCGTAGGCTGATCTGCGTGCCCACTCCAATTTGGCCATGTTGCTTGCTTACCTTTTTATCCACTTATCCTTTCCTCTCTCTCCATTGATGCATATTGCATACTAAACGATGAAGTAAGCCACGCATGTCTTTATATAGAAAACGAGCAACACGTAAATGTCCTTCAATCAAAACGTGTACCCTACTAATTATTGTAACATATATACAGCTGCGTGATGGATCTTCTTAAAAATACATCGTTGCAAACGGATATTGAAAAAGATGGCCTTTGACATGTATCCAAGGATGAAAAAACCACGGTTTCAATGCGCCTAAAAACAGTACTAGCAAGTCAGGTGGCCTTTGTCATGTTTGGAGATGTAGATATAGACTGCATCGTTATACCAAAACCATCCATCCAAGTCCAACTGCAAACACATTATGCAAATTCAAGCAAATATTCTAATCAAAGTAAATATTTCAAATTAAACCTTTCCACGTCGATTTAGATGTTTTTAATCAATAATATTAAACCAAATATTTACATTAATAATCTTGATATAACCTTTTCCCGTCTACTTTTACATTCTAACGATTTATGTATTATTTTCAATACGTTTAGTTTTTATATAAATATTAAGGTGATGTTTGGTATATTTTGTATTTTGAGTTTTTAGTTTTCAGCGTTAATTATAAAAGTATTTGGAAAGATTAATTATGCTTTTAACCTATTTCTTCCATTCATGCATGCTAAAGCAAATGAAGTAACCGACGTATGTCATTATTTACAAAACAAAAATGCTAAAACGTCCGAAACTAGTTCGGGTAAATTGTCGGAATTTGCACATAAACGGTCTGGATTTAACAGGAAATGTAAAATAAAGCTTCCTCCGTGAATTGCGGTTGAAACCGTATTTTTCTGCCCATCCCTTTTCGGGCTTTCTAGCAAAGCCGTTTACAAAATGAGTACGAAGTAACAGTGAGTTATTGTGTGAATCTCATAGTACATAGTAAGCTTACATTTAGGCATAACTAAATACGTAAATTAAATGTGAGGTTGGGATTGGAAGCGTATGTCTACAGTGCTGAATACCTAAAATACACGTTTGAATGAACACCGCGGATAAACAGTCGGATAGCTGCGTTGGTGAGAAGTGTGGGGGAGACATTAATATATTTCAACGTGTTGAAAATTCAACTCACATCCGTACCGCACTCTCTTGCTAGAGCGAGTTTGTTGACACCACTTTATGTGGTGTCACCATGACTTTGGCCTTCCATTGGTGAAAATCAGAGAGATCCATATAGGTCTATTTGATTTCCACCAATAAGGTGGTGGAGTCATGTTTCTCGTATTGCTCTCTTACGACTTTTTTTTTTTCCCCAATCCATCGATCATTGGCCACAACTATCGATATAATAAAACATGGGCCAACAATTAAACGATGTCTTTGAAAAAATCATATGCAGGTCCCAGGTAGAATGGTATCTTGTCTTGCTTTCCTAGTAAATCAGCCGCATTCATTTTGCCTTGGGCTCTACGTAAAGTGTATTTAACATAATTTTATCTTATTACTGAGCTAAGTTCAATGTTTTGGATGGTTATACTAACACTATTTCATCTTACTACTGAACTATGATTTCGTTAAATTTAGGTGATATAAAATCTAAAAAAAAAAAAAAAAAAAAAAAAAAAAAGTAAAGTAAATATTTGTTTAATATGAAAATAAATGAATTAACTAATTGTATTTTCATGAGATGGAAAGAAATAAATGCAGGCATTAATTTCTTTTGTCTATGCTAAGCAAAGTTTTTGATTTACTTTCTGTGTGTACACATTTGTTGCTATTGTAATTAGCCTCCATTATTTTATTACCATATGTTGGTAATTTAATTGAAGACTCACATGGATTTGCATTGCCTATATATTAAGAGTTACACTTTATTGTAAACTCACCTGGCATGTAGCCAGTGATCTCCAATGGTGTCTTTTCTTGTTAAGTCAATTTGAGGTTTGGATATATAAACTCTTATTTTGTAATCTCTTGTAATTCTCTCATATAGAATGAAATTTCTTCGTTTGTATTGAACGTACACTATCTCGATGGTAGTGGAACCAGTGTAAATATTGTGTGTTTCTTTGTTTTTCTGTTATACTTATTTACTATTTGTTTGATGTAATAGAATAATTGCGCAATCATCTCCAACAAATAGCTTGAAACGAATATGCATCTCGTTCGTGGCTGGGTTTTTTTTTTTTTCTTTGCTAACCTTTATTTTTACTACTACGTTTGTAATAATATTGAAGTGGACCTGAAAAGCGTTACTTACAAAGAGCAAAATCGTTCGCCACTTGCGGGAATATTATTATATGTAAACGTGTAAGAATCGAAGTACTACGGGCCATGTGATTGTGAGTTGTGACCATAAAAAACCAAAACAAGGCATTGGCATGTGCTAGTCAGCGTAACTAATGTGCTATCTGCCATACTGCTTACTGTTTACTTAACATGTCCTTTTATTCTTTCCAAACATACACGGTAAACGACATCATTGGGAGCACGTGAAAATTATCCTCCCATTTTAGACAAAAGTTATTACAAATTTAAAAGGCAGAGATTTTACATTCTATATTTCAAATTTGAACACAAACGTAACAGCTTTGCACATATTTTAAGTTGGCCATATAATTCTAATTGTAAAAGGTTTGGACGACAAGTCCTGTTATTAATCAAAAGGGTGATGCTCCTCGGTTCGAAAAATACAAGTCAAAAAATGTGCATCTCATATTGAAGAGGAGGAATTCACCAAAAATGCAAAATCTAATAGATAAAATTATTTTCGTACAAAATGACAGCTTAATTTTTAGTTCTACTAGCATTTCTGTAATCAAAATAAACAAAATATCGTTGATTTACATTTTATGTAAATTGAATCCCTACAACGGCATTTCTTTACACGTGCCTATTATTCCCACACTAATATTTTGAACTCAAACCATAATTCATTTATTTTCAAAGTGAAATGATCATTTTAACTTAACCAATTTAAATCATTTTTTTCACCATCAAACCACAAATTAGATAAGTTTTCCAATAATATTCATTTTTGAAATCTAGAATTTTAAAAACCTAAATTTTATATATCGAATTTTAACTATATTTTTTCTACGCAGTCAAAATCTACACAACACCTATGTAGTTATTGACCACACATAGCGTCTTTGCATTCTGCCATAGAATCATAGATGATGGGGTGCTATGTAGTCAAAAACTACGTAGCGCTTATGTAATTTTGGAATGCAAAGATGTAATGCAGTTAAAAGCTACATATACGCCAAACAATTGAAAATTGTATAGCACAACGTGGTTTTTTAATTTACAACACGTATGCGGTTAGAACTAAATATTACAATATTTTATAATATTATATATCTCGAAAAGCTTCTGCCATGGAAATCGTTGCTTTGCACGACCTGTTGAGATAAAAAATATAAGATGATTGAGAAGAAGATTGATGGGGGAGTTATACGGAGGCACGAGAGGGAAAGGTGCCGTTTGGGAAATAGCTTGACGTACCAAATGCATTGTACGTTGATGACTTGTTTTTCTACAATAAACGAATGTCGTTGAATGTTGATTGATTGCATGAACTGTTAGGGTGTCAGATATGTTCAACATGTCTTTAACGTGAACAGTTCAAAAAATTGATGCGAAAATGGATGGATGTAGCATACCTTTTTTTAAACATATTTCAACGTTTTTGTTTTGTTTTATTTTTTTTTTTTTTTTTTTTTTTTTTTTTTTTTTTTTGCAAATATTATTTAACTGAACATTTTGTTATATTGAACTGGAGGCGGGTGAAACTACTTTTGGAATTATCGTGCGACTTTCACGGAAGATAATCGACTTCAATAATGTACACAAAATACGCAATTCAAATACGAAGAAAGCGTTAAGAGGCATATGATATACATGCGGTATTGTTGCTACGAATACATGTTTGATTGCTGCAAATAAGAGAAGAACTCGTTAGAAAGTTGCATTGATGAGAATGGCGGGCGCCATTGATATCTCTGTTTGAATAATCAACCGGCCGTATACGGAAGAAACAAGTAATGCAGGGTAATGTTACATCCTCCTACTGCCTCCTCCTTTCCCTTTCCATCCCCACATCGGTGCCGATGTTATTGAATTATACGCTGGTAAATTCTAAAGTAGTAGGCACCACTGAAAGTTTATATATTATAAAATTGGCAGCACGTGGTTTCGAAATATAGAAAATTTATATTATTCACGTGGTTTTGAAATTTTATATTTGGAGGAAAAGAAGTAAAAAGACGCTTCGCAAAAGGAACCCATCATATCGTATGATAATAACGACTCACGCATGAGGATAATTCTTATCACATAAGTAGCTGATCTGCATATCATCATTTCAGTAATTATAATAATTAATTTATGTTGTCCCGTTGTGCGCCCACTCCCAGTGGGCCATCTTACGTTACTTCTGGTTAGTGTGAAGGACATCAATTCTGTCCCCGTTTTGTATGTGCGTCGTGTCCCCAGCCAATCACAGCTTCATGATTTTCGATTTTTGCAGTTAAACCCTCCAATTTTTGGGGGATTTAAATGTAAAAAAAAGGAAATGAGGAAAATTGATTTGTGGGCACACGCAGGTAGAGGGGGTTGAACACAGAAGAATTGCTCTCACTGTGAAGTGTGTATAAACACTCACAATGACCTTCACCGGTGAAAATCAAAGAATCCTACGTGAAACCGTCTAATTTTCACCGATCAAAGGATGATGCTTTGTTCACGCTATAAAAAGTAGCGTCAACAAACTACAATTCTCTACTATACTACAAGGGAGAACCAATAATATAAGTTTTTTTTTTTTTTTTTCAGTAATTGAAGATAAAATTTCTGTCGTGGGAGAAATGGAATTTTTGTACAGAAATCCATAATCTGCTATTAATTGGCTGCTTCACCGGGAAGTAGTTCTTTCTCATTATGTTAAGTTAGCCACGCGTGTCAATATCGAAATGAGCAATACATGAATATCGTTAGAGCTAATGCGTGCACCCCACTTTTGTAATATTCAATTACGTGTTGCATCTTCTAAATATATTATGGCGACGGGCATTGAAAAACATAAGTCGATTCAATGTGGCTAAAACAAGGACCAGCACGGCTCATAGTCAAATAAATTAGGTGACATTTGTCATATTTGAAGTGTTTTCCTGACATGCCGTTCAATTTCAAATATCCCTGGATTTTAAATTAACACAACTTGCATATAACTTGAATTAAGTACATAGGGATGTATCATGTATGTTTGATTTAAATTCAAACGCCATTGTGAGATACGTTTTAACTTTTACGGTAGAACCTGATCTTGACCGGAATAATATCGGTGACCACCCAAGTTGCATGCATCTCACAGCTGCTTTTACCAACTTCTATTTTACTAATAGCAAAGATCGTGGCCCCTTGTAGCCAAATACCAATATATATATATATATATATATATATATATATATATATATATATATATATATATATATATATATATATATATAATCGAAGTACCATGAGTCATGCTGCATGCATGTGACCGTAAAACGACAAAACATCCCATTGCATTAATTTGCAAATCAGCGTCAGTCATGTGCAATACGAGTTTGTACACCCCATTTTAACTGGCTCACCATGACACCACTAACGGTAATACTGATATGGGGCTGTAATTGCCTCATGAATTCCTTCTGATAAATTTCAATCACACACCGTTAGTGGTGTCATGATGACCCCAGTTAAATGAGCACTAGAAAGGCTTGTTATAGCGACGGGTACGGGCGACGGCTAGCGACGACCAAAAAAGCGGCCGTCGCTAGCCGTCGCTAAACCTACTATGAAAATCCACCGTGGCCTCTCTTCCCCAATTCAGTTGCTCACATAAAAAAAAAAGGAAGGCCGACGGGAAATCAAACTGCTGCGTCGTCCAACCCTAAAAACCCAATTTTCTCCCTTCAAATTTCCATTTTATCCTCCTAAATTGCTCCGGTATGTCTTCTAATCCCTAATATATGTTTAATTAGGTTTAATTAGGGTTATTTAGGGTTATTTAGGGTTATTGTGTATGTTTATTTGGGTTTGTAAATTGATTGTTAATGGGTATGAAATTGGTTGTATTGTGAGTTGCATATGATGTTGGTATTGTTATACATTGATTTGGGGGTTGAAATCGTTGATTATCACATATGTGTTTGATTTAGGAACATGAAAACTACGATTATCATGTATACTTATGTTGAGTTGTGTACAATTGAAAATCAACGATATTTATGAACCAATGAATTAAATCACATTTGATTGAGTTGTGTACAATTGAAAATATTTAATCTTGCTTATGGATGTTCCTTATTGTTTGTGCACTTATTTACATACCTGTTAGTTAAATACTTGAACTGTTCATGATCATGTACACAAGAAGCGTTATATGGATATGCGACACTCGCATTACATACAGCGTGGAAGGACACGACCGCCTTAAATGGCAATATACAGGTTGTTGAAGTAACTTCATAATTTATAACTTTAAACTAAAATTAAGCAAAAGTAACTCAAACTAATTTATACTTCATAATTTTCATTGTCATGTTATTTTATAAATTGAAAGTAACTCAAATTGAAAGTACATGTAGACGGAAAAAGGCGCAAGACGCAACTAAGGAGCTTTTTTGAAGTTTAAGACGCACCTATTGGTGAAGCGCAAAAAAGCCATAGCGCAAAAACGCACTTTTTTCATTTGTGTTGTTTTTTGGTTTAAACTTAGATTGAATGTTTTTTGACTACTTATGTGAACCCCTTAGAAAAATTTGGCCCCGTCCGACAAGTGTTGTATATGATCGTTATATGGGTATTCGTTGTTACAGAAAACGGAAATCTATATTCATCTGATACAATATTCGTTGGATTTGTCCTAGTATTGGACAAGTTACAAATATAATAACGTAAGCATATTTTATAAGTCATTTCAGTTTAGACGGTTAACAAAATTTTACAAGATTTAAAATAGTATAAAGTGTTACGTTCGATCGAACTTTCTAACATATTTGTTGCAAATCAGGAAAATGTTCGATTATTTTCGTGATCGCAGTTGGATGTATCAACCCCGAACCGGTAAGAAAGGGTCGATAAAGGAACATTTTTGTAATGGAGTTCAAGAATTTATTAGATTCGCTAAATCTAACAATCGGAGTAACGTAGACATTCGTTGTCCGTGTAGTAAGTGCAGACATCTGAAACATTGGAAGCCAGATGTAGTAGAAGTGCATCTGTATAAATTTGGTTTTGTGTCGAATTATCACTTATGGGATCGTCATGGAGAACTTGTTCAACCTACGTCTAACCCTGTAGCGGTAGAGGACGATATACTTGGAAATTTTTTATAGCCGATTTATTAGTAAGTATTTTTTATAATAATATTAAAAATTAATATACTTGGAATAATTACAAATAAATGTAATATGCAGGCTGCCGTACGTGTTGAGGAGGAGGATATGCCCTCATTTTTGACATATTGGAATATGAAGATGCGAACGAATTATCGACAGATGGTTAACCGAGCCAAGAAAAGCAGAAAAAAGCCTCAATTTATGAGTGATGATGTTTGGGCAGACTTTCAAGCTTACTGGGACACAGAAGATGCTAAAGTAAGCTTTAATGATAATATTCACATTTATAATATTGATTGCATTATTTTACATCATCGTGTATCAAATGTAATAAAAAGTAGCAGCTAGAAACAAAGCTAATAGAGAAAAGAATCCTGCTCTCCACCGAGGTGGCTCAAAATCATTTCAATAGCACAGAAGGGATTTGGTATAAATTTTAAATATTTGCAGTATATGTTCAGATAAAAATTTAGCGTCTATAATCATGTCTTATCTTTAATAATTTCAATTTAAGAAGCACGGACGAGAGCCTTCGTTGGCAGACGTATTTAGACACACACATGCGGTGGAGCACACCGATGAAGAAGGAAATGTGACGTATAAGTGGTCGGACCCGAAGAGTGCACGTATAATGGTAAATTTGTTTATCCGTATAAATTAACATGTTACATACTCGTTCATATCACAGTACATAAGTAAAATTTATAACACTTTTCTTAAAATTATATTGATATTGCAGGGGGAGTATGAGGAAGAGGCTGCCAAAGCGATGGAGGCTAGTGGAAAGGAGCTTACAGTTGCAGATTCTGATGCCATATGGCATTCTATCACTGATCCGCCTACTCGAGGAAGGCGATACGGTTTTGGCAATCAGGAGGTAAGACTTTTTTTAGACGTAAATTACTACACTCACGATGATTTATAAATATGTAAAACAAGAATACGAGTTAATGGAAAAAGTTTAACACTAAGCAGTAAAAATTTGTTTATATAACTTTAATGTGAAATTATTTATTTTACAGGCCGTTCAGCGTGCTTATAAGCGGTCGATGGAGGAGGCGACTATAGCGCGGATGCAAGAGCAGATGAACGAGTTGATGGACTGGCGAAAAGGCCAGATGCAACAGGAAATCGACGAGCGCATCGCGATTTACTTTCAGGAGCATGGCTTTATGTCGGGAGAGGGAGTAGAGGGAGATGATTCCGCTGTATATCGAGAGGAAGACGTGAACGAGGAATCGGAAGAGGAAGAGAACGAGGATCAGGGAGGCGGGAATTAGTTCGTACTGTAGGTGCTTATGTTGACTTGACTCTGGTATGTTCATATACTTGGTTTTTTTTATGTTAAATGCACGTACGATGTTATATGATGTGTTTGGACATGTGTATGACGGTTTGTGGACGGAGGTATGAAGTGTTTGGACATGTGCATGACTTATATGATATGTTTGAACAGTTTTATGTGATGATGTTTTTTTTTTTGCTTTTTTTATGTATTTGATGATTGTGTGGTTATGATGGTTTGGTTGTTGATGAGTATCGATGAAGTAGTGAGATAATAGTGGTGTGATATTGGTTTTTGGATTGAATGATTGTGGATTGGATTGTAGGAAAGGAATTGCCGTTTACTGCAGTTTTCTGGTTTCAGATAAAGCGACGGCTAGCGACGGTCTATTGGTCAATATTGAGCGACAGATAGCGACGGCTTACAACGGTTTTTTTGCAACGGCTAGCGACGGCCTATTGGTCAACCTAACTACTTGACACGTAAGATGAAACGTGTCCACTTGCCGTCGCTAGCCGTTGGTAAGTTAGCGACGAAGCCGTCGCTCTCGCCGTTGCTACAAATGTTGGCGACGAGAATTATAGCGACGGCAAATAGCGACGGCTAGCGACGGCTAGCGTCGGTTAATTGCCGTCGCTATTTCATCTGCTTCTTGTAGTGAAACTGGCTCTCCACCATGTGCTATCTGCCATCCTGTCTTTTCTTCTTTACTTCCTTCCTCTTATTTAACGTCTTTGTTTATTCTTTTTGAGCCCAATGAATAAAAATACAAGAATCAAGCAACAAAAAATATATTCCAACTTTAAGTGAAGATCACGGAGTAAAAGGTACAACCTTCTCGTTACGAAATTGAATTTTGAACACGTATGTACCCATCAGTTTGGTCCATATATTTTAAGTTCGGCCAAATGTTTCTTAACTTAATAACTTGTTGTTTAATTTAAGACGGCTCCGCTTTTGGTAGGGTAGTCGATTTGTTGTTTCTAATTCAGCGGCTGACAATACAGACAGGACATTCTTAATATCTTAACGTGGTAGCATCTGTATGGCAATATCCGTTAGCAGGTCCCACTCGACTGTAATGGACCGCTGCAAATCATCATCCTGTCCCAGCCGTACTGCCTTTTTTTCATAACATGTACCACCCACCTACTACGTATGTATCCAGATAAAATCACCTTATTCCATAATTTCCTGGTGCCGTGAGCCAAATTAATCTGTCGATTTCAGATGGGTCCCACCGAAATTAACGGGCCAAATTAGTTTGGTCTAGGGGGACCAAGAAAATTGGAATCAGACGATTTGAACCCGTATGTACCAACCAGCAATGCATGGAACAAATTGAAAGACTTTCCTATGTCAAAACACTGGGCATTCTCAATTCAAGGTTGGGTTGGAAGACAACCGACCCAAACAGGAGTCTGTTGGTTGCCGGGGTTGCTTTGGCAACCCCCAAATTGCCAAATCAGCTATTTGGTTTCATGACCTTAGCCGTCCAAGGGATCTCCGCCAACGATCATTTTTACTACTGTTGACCCCTTCCTCCTCTTCTATATATATTCTACGTCGTTTTGTAACAGCTTACACAATATTATTTGGTATTACTACTCTCTTCAAGACAAAACAAAATCAAATAACTATAATGTCAAAACAACATAAAAGAAAAACTATTTCACCACCTCAGTCCGATAACCAAATCCCAAATCAACGTAGTCAAAACCAGTTTCAATCGTAGCAAATCCAAACCAATATCAGCCTCACTGTGGTGTTAATTCATATCAACCTCCACAAAATTCGAATTACTACAATTCAAACTACTATCGAAACTCCCAAAATTCAAATTACTCTTAATATTCTTCACTTCAGCAAAATGAGGAAGAGTATGTCTCCCCTAGTAGCCATCATCGAAGGCTCCTTACCCCCTTAGCATTTGAATAGAAACCAGAATAATTAAATTTTGGTATAACGACTAGGGAATCAAAGAAACACAGTTTAACATTTTAGAAGACATAGAAATAAATAATAGCAATACAAATATGTTTTCAATGCGATTCAGTTGACCGCCATCTTCTAAAATCAACATAAATGAATTTCCTATCAAGTAATTTGGACAGTAAGCTCATGTTTCAACAAACACTACAAGAAAAATACCGTATTGCAACTAGCTATCTGCAACAGGCTTCAAATGACAGTTGCAGTAAATGATATTTAGCAACAGGCCTTTTGTTGATGTTGCAATAGATAAGATTTAACAACAGACTTATTCTTCCTGTTGCGAAAAGCATATTTTTCGCAACAGCGATTTCGTGCCTGTTGCAAAAACATACTTTTAGCAACTGGGCTTCCATTCCTGTTGCAGTAGGAATATTATTTGCAACTACACTTTCAAACTAGTTGCAAGAAATATATATTTAGCAACTGTCTTTACCAGTTGCGATAACTGTAATTTTTTTGCAAGTGGTAAAGCCTGTTGCGAATAACGTACTTTTGAAAATTATTTTTTCTTCAAGTAATATTCGGTTGTAATATAAGAAGTATAACCATAATAGTTATATATATATGTATATGTATATATTTGAAAATTATATGATTAACATAATATATGTGTACATATTTGAAAATTATTTGATTAACATAATATTTATGAGTTATATTGTATGAAAATTATTTGAAAATTATATGATTAACATAATATTTATGAGTTATATTTATAAGTTATATTATATGAGTTATAACATTTGAAAATTATTTGAAAATTATATGATTAGCATAAAAGTTCCGAAATAACAAGTAATCAATAAAAATTAGTAAATAACGAGTTATATTTTAATAAGTAATTAGCATAATATTTATTAATGTATGATATTTGATAATCATAATTTAGTTCCCATATAATTTTAAAAGTTATTACTGTTTGATTTTAAAATAAGTATAAGTATGAGTTAATAAAATCCTATGCCATTAGTCACGCCGTCCAGGAGCACTAAAGCAACTCAATTTCAAAAGTATTATTGAATTTCCAAATGTCATCCGTCCAGGAGCACTCCACTGAGTAATAATGTGTTTAAGTTTTTAACCCTTCTGTTTCGTGAAACTTTTATCAATCTATCTGTAACCAAAAAAGCTTTCCACTTCGTAACCCTAGTTTGCGATCCCACGTTTCCTCCGTCTTCAATTGATCCTCCGCCATTCGACATCTCAGTCAATCGATCCGTCCAGGAGCTCTCAGTTCGTGCCAACGTTCAATCTCCAGTCTCAAAATCGATCCACTTCTTGTCGGCGTTCTGGTATCAGGTAAAATTCAAACCCTACATTTCCTTCGTTGTAAATGTTTGCTCGATTTCGATTAATCCCCATCCTGTTCAAATCTGTGATGAAACGAATTTAAGATTCAATTTTGTTTTACTGTAGAAGCAGTTAAATGTTGTAGGAAACACAGATTTAGGTATAAATGCTACTTGAATGTTTGTTTTACCATATTATCGATAAAAATGAGCTAACTATGGAGCTTAACCGGTAAATTTATATATGCCGGTAGATTTATGCAATCTATACATAAATATCAGAACCAGGAGAAAGCAAATTAGTGTACCCAAGCATCCAGCCAATTTTTTCAGCTCTTTTTCAGCCTTTTTTTTTTGTAGTCGCACCGTGAAAGTAATAATGTGCAAATTGAAGATCGTCAAAATAGCAAAAGTCCCGAAAGTTTGCTTAAAAGGAAGTGCAAGCTATTGGGTTTGGGCAAGAACATAGTTACTTGCAGAAGGAACGATTGCAAGCACCGATCCGAATGCTTCGATACACTTTATGAAACTTGGGCAGGACTTCTAGAAGGTATGGGTTAATAATGTGATATCACCTTGATCTTAGTGTTCTGGGTAGTAAGTGGTTTTATTAAGAAAAATCGTAATTTGTACAGTTACTCATACCGTATTAGAATTCAATAATATATTCAGGATTAGTTTTAGACTATACATTAGCAAGCAAGAATATGAATATACATGTACAAAGAAGCACTTGTGATGTATGTGTAACATAATATTAACTGTGCTGAGGAAAAGCATGAATATGAAAGCAGTGATATTTATAGTAAAAGTAGAATCATTGTCATAATAAGATAGACTATTTTACTGATTTCCAACAGCACATTGATAAGCACATGGTTATAAGAAATGCTTATGTTAATGAGGTAACAAACAAATATAGTTTCAGATGATATTGATACTTAGCCTGGCCAACTTAAGGGATTACCACTGTTTGAAAACGTAGACTAGATATTCAACACATTTCAGATCGAACTTTCATAGGAATCCACAAGCGGGAAAGAAGATAAAGAAAATAAATTAAATAACTAAAATTCAATTTGATCTCCCAAATCAATTTCTAGCACCCCTCTAGGAAAAAGAAAATCAATTTGAAAATCTGACAGCATTATCAATATTAGAACAGCATCAAATCTTCTGCAGCAACATGTTAGGATTTTTTTCAACCAAAATGAAATTAAAGTTGACTCTGGCATACCCTAAAAATTGTGTTCAAGCTGTATTGTTTTTGCTAGTTAAACTATTTATGGTTTTCAGGTTTCTTTTGTGATATTTTTCTTGTATCGCTCAACTTACATTATAAATCACTACACCAAACGCGTGAATTAGAAACACATGGTTTTTTTATAATGGAACGGTTGTTAGGTGTTTCTAGGACTGCAACAATTGTTTAGTGTTTCGTTTCTTAATTAGGTGTTTCTGTATTAGTTTCATCATTATTTAAAAAATTTATTAAATAATATCTACAAGCTACTAATTATCCCTCGACCTGATGGCACAAAATAAAATAAAACCGTTCCCAATTTTAGAAGTCGGCCGCTTCTCTCCCATTCCAATTAGATCTTTCCCGTTTATCTCCTTCGCTTCCGATTATTCTTTCTCGGTTCTCAAGCTTCCTTCTTCTCGTAAATGATTGTTTAGCTTTGCTTTGGAAGTTTTCTCAATAGCCCTAATAAGGTGCTGCATCGTTTATTTCTAGTTCTATCGGATCTGCGTTCTTCGAGATTGTTAGGTGGCATCACTTCAATTCGCATTGTTTAGCTGGATTTTTTCTCTTAGATTAGAAACACGTAATTTATTTCTACTTTGATTTGCAGTTTTGATTTTTCAGATCTGGATCGAAGTCAAAACATGTACATTATTTTTTAAACACAGCAAAGGTACCAGTGATTTAGGGAAGAAATCAGAAAAAGGAGGAGGAGGAAAATCATTTATTCATGTTGTGACGAGCTTTCCGAGTTCTCCTACAACTTCGAGTGGCCATAACAGGATAGAGACGCTGCATCAAAGTTTGGATTATATTATTACTATAACCGATAGAGATGCCGAAGCTATATAGATAAAGTAATTCTAATTTCTGGTTTGTTTTGAATTTGCTAGTTTTATTTCTTCATGATTGTTTGATATTATCCATTTGTCACAGAGAGTGGGTGGAATATTGATATTAGCTCCAGGTTATTTTCTTGCTGTGTAGCTAGTGGCATATGCATAGCCGATGAAGTACGGTCGGGACCTGCATGCACATTTGTGGGATCTGATATTGCGACAATGGAAAAGGTAAATTTGAACTTAAATTCACTCTAATGATCATGGTACTATATAATATTAATACATTTCAGCTTTAAAGGCCTGGTACTGTTTGTAGACACAAGCCATAGTAATGTTAATATTAACAAAAAGGTGGCTACTATAAATCTGAAAGTTAGACACATCCGGGAATTATTTGACATGAAATTTTTGTAATTTTGAATAATTAAACCATAAATTTGAATTGTAAGTTCCAGAAGCAAGCTTTAACATTCTACTTAATAAATATTCATGTAATAAAACTTAATCAATAGTCAAAGGTTGAGAAGAGAGGATGCAAACAGTAGTAATAGTAGAGATATGTACGATGTGGATGGAGTTCTCGATGCAAATAATTTTGTTTCATCGGAAACCTTAAAAGTCTTTGGTAACTGCTATTCCTGCTAAAGCTAGGAAAAACCAAAGAGAATAAGAACCTGTGATAGTTTGATGATTGTTGACAGAGAAGCTTCAGTGCCTCAAAATAATCATCTAGCTAGTGGAAAACACTAACATGGAGAACTATATAAACCCTTCTTTGATCCCTCATTAAAATTATTATATAGAAACCTATCCTAGCAATACCAGTAATTTGCTGACCATCTCTCAAGCTGATCAGTCGTTACTGTTCCCTAATGTAACGAGACCCATTTTGGTGGTATACTAATGCAGGTAGGGTATGGGATTCATCATAGCAATATGGGGCAGTTACCTCACCCTATTTTGGACCATCATATGAGGATGGAGGGCAATGATAATGTTATTGGTAACGACCTGCATGATATCGATGAGCATGGTCTGGATATGAATGGAAATGGAAGTTCAGGTTCAACTGATGGAAATAACCATCATTTAGTTGAAGGTTCGTTCCAGAATGATTTGAATCACATATCGAGCAGTCCGTTTGATAGCTTGTCTTTCAATTTCGGTGAGTTTCAGAGTCCTTTAGGCGATATTGATGATTACTTTGTCGATGAAAATGATTTGGTGGGATATTTGGGAACATAAGTGAGTGTTATAGTTTATATGTATAGTGAAATGATGCTATTTTTCCTGAGCTGTTTATTTTATTTACACTTTGTATGCTTCAGGGGAATCCTATTTTAACGTGAAGCTACTTGCACATTTGGCTGGGATATGAAGTCATCAATCGATAACTGGTAAATTGCATATACTTGACGACTGTTGTTCATTTATTGTGGGTTTTGATGTTCAAAGGTCGTACTGATTAAGTAGACTAGGTAGTTTGAGGAACCTTTTTTTTCTAATAAGGAAAAAAGGAAAAAGGGGGAAAAAAACTGAATTACACATGAAGGAGTTGGCACAGAATCAAGAATGATAAAAAGAATTGATTTAAAATCTTATGCTTTTCTACAGATAAAAGATACAGTTTCATTAAATAATGTTGTATATGTGACCTTATATGATGAAATGGCTATAAAGATAAATGAATAAGCAACATTACGAGATTGAAGAAAATTGTGTACAAGAATACATAAATATGGAGTCTTGTATTTAAAATTAGCATTTTGTGCTTGTGCACCCCATGCATGAGACATGGGTACATTAGATGTTAAACCATGGAGGTCATATGGAGTTAAGTATTTGGTTTTAGTAATATGACTGATGTTACAGAATAATTGATTTAAATTCTGTCACTATACATATCTTTTGGGCACAAAGAAGCCCATGGCAAAACAATGTTATTTTTCAAACAATCGGTTATTTTGGACCTGCTTTGGCTTTAGCTGAGCTACATGTTGTGGAGGGACGAAATAAAGAAGCAGTTTCTTTACTTGGGAGGTATCTTAAAGACTGGGTTGATGATTCTCTTCACATAAAACTTGCTCAAGTTTTTGCAGCTACAAATGTGCTATCAGAGGCTTCATCACATTATCAACCTGCATTAAGGTCCAGTACATTTCTTTCTTCCTTGGTTCATTTAGAGTACTTGATTCTTTTTCAATCTAATTCGGGTTTCATTAAATTTGAAACTGTTTGCATTTTTTGGCCTTTGAGCAGGATCATCTAGTGGTGCAAACTTACAGTGGCAGGTTCGAATGAAGATCGCACTATACATAGCAAGGTCCTTAATCAATACTAATTGGTCTTCATATTTTGCATTGAAGTTAAATTATATATATAGTTCCTTTTTCTTGTTACAGAGGATTAGAGCATCTACATGAGCATTGCAGTCCTCCTATGATGTGTAGATCTTTAGATTCTAGTAAAATTCTTCTCGTTTCAAATTTCAATGCAAAGGTGCTTTGGCAGTATTTTTGGCAAAATTATACATTGCTATTATTAACTCATGTCGCATTTATGAGCAACTTTTTTCATCCATATAAATTTCTGATTTTGGCCATGCTCTCACAAATGTAGGCTCAAATGAACATATAACAAATCTTTCTGAATTTGAAGGATACATGGCCCCTGAATATTTCTTAAATGGTATGTGAATTCTAAATTGAACTTCGGAGTATATATTTACTACATTGGACATCTGTTTCTATGTCACTATTTTTCTTGAGTAAAAGTAACCGTCAAAAATGATGTGCATGCATTTGGGAATATTCTTTTTGAACTTCTGTTGGGGAAGAAACCATTCACAGGGACTCGATGTCATTATACTATAACTTGGGTATGCATTGCTAATAGTTTCATTTCACCATATAATATAAATATAAACATTTGATCGTGTATAATTCTAATTCTCAATTTTATTTGAAATACTAAGCCTCAGCTAACTGATATGCTCATAAACTTCACTACTAATTTAAGCACTCATATCGGATCTAATTTCAAAATAAGCTGAAATAACCTGAATGATTGCATGTGTTTTAAGCTATTACTATGATATGCTCATCTAGACGTAAAGAAGATAAATAGCTAAACCTTGGACTTCAATAAGGACAATAGAATCAATGAAAATGATTCAGAGGTGAAGAGAGATGGCATGAAGCCAGGTTTGACATAAACTTTAATGTTAATTTAAGCAATTCATATCAGATCCAACTTCAGAATAAGCTGAAATAACCTGAATGATTTTGTCTCATAGGTAAGCCATTTCACAAATATGCGTAGTAATAGTTTCACTACACGTGTATTAATAACTGATATTCATATAACTGCTTGCATACAGGCAAGCCATTTCACAAATATGTCACTGACTCATAGTCTTGTTTTGTTATTCAAATATGTCAAATAATAGAAGCAAGAAGAGCTAAGAGAGAGTTGTACAAAACTGAAGGACAAACCACAAAATGCTAGGAAGGCTGCTGCAGTTTCTGGAACTTCTTCTATTCATCTTGCCTGGCGTCTGAAAGATTATATTTTTGGTTGAAATCGGTAATTCTATGAGTGAGTACCATTCTATGTAGCTTGACATTAATACTATTAAGCTATTATAAAAATAATGCCATGTATTTCCATAATTCACCGGTTGAGTTAACAGTAATTTTTGGTAGCAGTTGAATTAACTTTTCATAATAACTTTCAAGTTGAAACATAATTTTTACTGTGTTATATAAAATTATTATGAAAAATATGTTATATTAAAGTGTGTAACATAATTAACGTATTAAAACAACTGCTAAGTCAGTGTTTATCAACCGGTGAGTTGATAACAACATACAAGTAATGCAGAAGTGCATTTGTTGCGATATAATTAAAATGCAGAAGTGCATTTAGTAACAAAATATAATTAAAATGCAGAAGTGAATTCGTTGCGATCATCATAGGATTGTAAAACAGGATGACCTCCATGCATGGCGTGTAGTTACCGAATTGAATACGATCATGTGAAATATCATAGCCAATGTCTAGTGGAAAAGATATTTGTTAATTAGTGAACTTGGTTACCAACATGTGAATTTAAAGGTAGGATCCCACGAATTTAAAGATATTAATAAGATGCAAGACACATAGCAACGTTCAGAGCTGCTTTCACTATTTGTGTTAAAATTAGAATTTTAATGTGTACTGTATTGCTTTTGGAAGGTATGGGTTAACGTAGCCGTGGATCCTGAAGTTTTTCTACTGAGGCCTAATTCGAAGATAAACACCATTAAAGAGGCCGTTGGAACAACCGTGGCGTGGCACAAAGACTTCATTTCACTAGAGTAATATGTGTTGCTTAGCTTTTAGATGTTATGTTATGCTATATTTTGGAATTGTTGGTACGGTGTAACGGTATGCATTTATATTATGTATGGATCGCGTTTGTTACTATGCTAATTTTGGAATGTAACTTCAACTAATCTTTTGGAATGTTCTAAAGTTATTGAATATATTGTTTTGTCAATGTCTTTTCGAATTCACGTGTATTTATTTGTAATGTCTTATCGTTACTACAGTAAATTATCGAATTTAGATATTGATGAATTGAATGTAGCATCTGCAACTGTCAGTTGCAGCTGAGTCATTAGCAACAGTAAATAGTAGTTGTATTTGAACTTATTGCAACGGTCAAAAACAGTTGTGGTATCACTATCTGTTAAAAATTAAAATTACCTATTGCAACGGTTATTAGCTGTTGTAATTTGACTTACTGCAACTGTCAAAAATAGTTGTGGTATCTTGTTTGTTGATAACTAATATGGACTATACTACGGTCATTTGTTGTTGCAAAAGGAGATATTGCAACAACAAAAGTCCGTTGCAAAAAGGTATACCGCAACATCTTATTGCAACGGGCAAAACCTGTTGCAGACCTTTGGCAACTTCGGCTATACCAACAGGCGCTGGCCTGTTGCAATAGGCCTACTGCAACAAATTTTGCCTGTTGCGATAGGGTATTTTTCTTGTAGTGAAAACTCCGTAAATGGTCGCTAGACGAACAAACCGAGCTTTCTGACTATTGGGTTGAGTGTTCGAATGACAAGAGGAAAGGTTCCAACCAAAGTGAAAGTTTATTTTGGAATCCTATTTGCAATTTGTTCAATGAACGTCGTTCAAATTTCCTGCCTAAAACAGTTGATTCTTTGAAGCAGTTTTGAAAAAGAATAAATTATGTTTGTCAACGTTGGATATAAATAATGGTCGGTTTACATGCAAGACAATGAAGCAGAGCTAACGACATTGCTATGATAATGCTATTATATTTATTCATTTATACTTCTGGGCTTTTTGAGTTAATTGTAACGTATTGCGTCAAATACAGCTTAATCGGGCACATGCATTATTCTTGACCGAGCACAACAACCAACCTTTCAACATGCAACGTTGCTACGATTTATTGTCGAAGGAGGACAAATGGGGAAGAGTGCAGCAAGAACACTCAGTTTTTAGCTTCCAACATAGGAAGGTGGGTGATGAATCAAGCCCAAGTAGTTCGGATGCACACAAAGATATCGCATTCACTACTAATAGTGACGGCAGGCCGTGCGGAGAGTTTCTAGGGAAAGAAGAATGCATCTACTAATTATACTAGAAATTATGGACAAATAAGTGAAAGTCTTGCGACTGTCGATCAAAATACATAGAAATACATCAAAGCAAAGGAAGGCAGGAGACTGAAAAAGATTCAAAACGACAACGCGATCGTAGTGAATGAAAGTGGAAACGTGCCGAAGAGTTAGAGTTAAGGAGACAAGAATTGGCTCGTCTACGGAAATTGGCTCGTTTATGCGATCGTGGTGAATGAAAGTGGGAACGTTCTGATTAGTTGCAACTTGAATAACCCCAATCCAATGCAAAGAAAACACATGGAAAAACGAATCGAGGAGTTTAATAGGCATAACGGAAATTTGTAGGGATATGTACTTACTAAGTATCTTAGTTTCATTGATTATATTTGTTGCATATTACCACTCCAATTTGTATGGAACTGTATTAGTACTATGTATCCTACTATCAATGCATGTATCCGTTACTAACTAATGATTGTATTTGTAAGGAGTTGTTTATGTCTCGGTGTTCTTAACAGTAAGTAAAAAGATTCGGACTCCTACTTGATTCAAATGATAGCCGATAAATAAAAAAATAACACATACAATAACTTGATCAACTTCCTAATGCAATAGAAAAAATAACAACAATTCTAAAACTAAAATAAGAAATAAACTAAAACATCTAGTTTATGGTTGAGTTCCTACATGTTCCCAGTAATGCCCCACTAGATTTTCGATCAAGATGAGCTTGTGGGTCTCGAATATATCCAATTCGCCACATGTACTGGGCAAATGTATTGGGGTATTTGTACGGTTTTTATTTGAAATGCAACAACAATGCCATAATAGTTTTGAAATTGTAGCTCTTATCCACCACGTTCTTCTTCGACAATCATATCATGTAAAATTGTACAACAATACATGATGTCCGATAACACAGCAGGGTTGTAGTTGTGTACTTCCTTCCGTAATATATGAAATCTTTCTTGAATCATTCCAAAAGCTCATTCAACATCTTTTCTCAAACTTTCTTGCTGTTTCGTGATCATTTCCTATTTCGCATTATTAGGCCTTTTAAAAACTTGCACAAGAGTTTTCCACTTGGGAAAAATGTCATCCATCAAGTAATAACCCATAATATAATCTACGTCTCCTATTTTGTAGTTGCATGAAGGTATTACGTCGTTGAATAAATAATACTATTGCAAAATGTTTATATCATTTAGAGAGCTTGGTGCCCCAAAAAATGCATGTTAAATATACAGATCAAACGATGCAATAGCTTCCATACGAGAGTAGCCTTTTTGTGGTGTCCTGAGTATTGGCCTTGCAATACAATCGGACAATTTTTCCACCTCCAGTACATACATCTAAACTACCTAACATACTTAGAAACATACGTTTCTCATTCTCGATAACTGTTCAATATCATGAGGCGTTGGGGACCGAAGATATTCCTCACCAAATTGCATAAATACGTTTTTGCAAAATTCTTTCATACCTAAGATTTCTGTGGAGTCCCCCATCCTTAATTTGTTATCTACTGAATCTCCGGATGCAACGTACGACAACATACGAAGTGTAAATGTTGCTTTTCTAAAGTGGAGAAATCCCTAGTTCATTGATCCTATTAACTCTATGTTTGAAAAATACGTTTGTTTTTTCTAATTTGTCGAGAACTCTATTAAAGACGTTCTTGGACATGTGGAATCTCTGTCTAAATTCAACCGCCTCATACACAGAATTTGTAGCAAAATTGATTAAGTTGGTTGTGACTAGCAACGTAATTTGAAAAATACGTTTGTTTTTTTTCTAATTTGTCGACAACTCTATTAAAGACGTTCTTGGACATGCGGAACCTTTATCTAAATTCAACTTCCTCGTAAATAGAATTTGCAGCAAAATAATCCTGAATAAGTTGGTTGTGACTAGCAGCGTAATTTCTTTCATGTCGCAGATCCCGCCAAGTACGCTACCCCATAGGTCGAACGAACTGGGCATTAAATCTGGCATATGATGCAAAATTACTCTTTGCTGTTCTACATGAGTTTGAATGTACTCTTTGAAGAGAATGAAGATGATAAGGAGTAACACCATAACCTTTTTTGTTTATTCATTTCAGAATGGTTTGTAAATGACAATGGAGATGAAACAAGTCTTTAACTGTGCTTATAATAATGTTTCATTAAATATAGGCTTGGTCAAATTCAGTCTAGTCATGATGAATTGTCAGCCTCGATTGATTGATTGACGATTACAACACACTACTCCTTAACACTGTACCTACGTTAGGTTGTCTTCCATGTATTATTGATGTTGACAACACACTGTTGTTTAATACTGTAGTGTTTTAGCGAGAAAACGGAATATCATGGAGTTACATTGTACCCACATTAGGTTATCTTCAACATATTATTGATGTTGATAACACGTTGCTATTTGATAGTATAGCCATGTTTTAGCGAGAAAAGGAATATCACGGAGTTACACAGTACCTACGTTAGTTGTCCTCCATGTAGTACTGATGTTGACAATACACCGATGTTTAATATTGTAGCCATGTTTTAGCGAGAAAAGGAATGTCCCAGAGTTACACTATACCCACGTTAAGTTGTCTTCCATGTAGTATTGATGTTGAATTAACATTTTAATTTAAAGTTGGCAGCTTGCATGGTTTGTTCGTGTTATTGTTTTTTAATTCTAACTACATTGTTTAAAACGTAAAATTTATGAACAAAATGATAACTCGAATAACGTAAAAGAACCGCATTCATGGTACATTGATAATAACAACTAAATAGATAAAAGTACAACACAAATAAACTACACGTTATATTGAAGCTGCAATTTTTCTATAACATTCCTAAGACGCCTTAACTCTTGTTCCAACTTGTCTGCATAGGCTATTCCCCGTGCACATAAACGATGTCAATCCATTCAAAATAGTCACAACCGTTCAACCAAAATAGACATAGCTGGATTCTATTTGCAATATTTTATCCATCAACCCTGACTACAACATCCACCGCATACTCGCAGTGGTAACATATAGAATACGAGTCAACCTCTTGATCATATGGAGGTTGAACAACTGTACCTCGGTTCATCTCTTGTTCGTATAAAGTTTGAACAACTGAAAATTGTTCTGCCGCTTGTTAAATTGGAGGATGAGCAACCAAAACCTAATCAACCACGTGTTCATTTAGAGGATCTACGGGCTCTTAAAGTCGTAGTTGATCAAGATTCGGGAACTTACGATGGACATATTTGTAATGCTTCTCTTGATACTTGATAAACCAATATTTGTTGTGTACTGGCTACACGCTATTAATGCTACATACTATACGATATAAAAGTAGGTAAAATGACTAAACACTACACAATAACAAAGATTCCATGCTAGCAGTATGTAAGAAACAATGAAGTAAAGATTAGCAATTAAATAGGGGATGACCCGAGTTATAACTCCTTCGCTACTGTAGCCATGATGTTTTGGAATCCAAGTTTAATTAAAATTGTATGAGAGTGCATTAATAATTATTAATTTCAATGAAGATTAAATAAAATGTTTATAAATATATTTATTTAATTCGAGCTCATCGCATAACGGTAGTTGGTAAGTTTCCAGTTCAAACTTCAAACTAATGTATTGAATCCAATATAGATCAAAATACTATGAAACAAGAATCTATCAGATCTATTATAATAAGGTATTGTAATAAAAGAGAAAAATCAAGGTTTGATCATTCTGATCATGGTATATGTCAAAAAGATTTTTTTTTAAAAAAAAAATCATGGTATGGTAGTTTGTAAACCTAAACCTAATATTATATATTAACGGAAGATTTTGAACAAGAAAATACATCAAACAAGTAATCCAACAAACGAAAGATTTAGAACAATAGTAATACAACAAACAGTGTTCGTAACAACACATTTATAAACAAATACGCATATCACATAAAAGACTGGTAATAGTAAATTGGTACAGAAATACAAAAGCATATCATATAGCTTAATCAGAGCCATAGCGCATAAGCCAACTGTATCGACGTTCATAAGCTCCATGACCGATGAATTTCGTTTCGTGTTCTGATAGGTAACGTGAATCAAAAGTGGCAAGATTTTCTTTAAAAACATCCTCATCTTTTACAAGTTCGATAATCTCGTAGTAATGATAACAAGCATTTGCAAAAGCGCTATGTGTTTTGTGAACTTTCGAATGCGACCTATTCGCAGGGCAGTCGAGATGGTTGTTGTAAGCTTCTTTGATCATGTTCCAAAACATTTCATCACTTATACCTTAACCATTTTCCAGCATAATTCCATGTCTTTGATCAACGTCAATATATGCTTCCACATGTATAAGTAACTCAGAAGAAGTCCAGTTAACGGCGGACATCTTCCACTAGCAGTTTAAGTATACTGTTTGGAAGAATAAGGAAACTAATTGTAAGCAGTGATGTACAAACAACAATAATAAAGTGAGTGCTAGATGTAATAATAACTATCATCAACTACATATTCATCACTAATACTAGATGTATTGATAACCATCATTAACTACATATTCAGCACTAATACATGTACTAATAATAGAGCAGAAACATGATCACTATCAACAACATAATTTTAACAAAACAATATGTAATACTATCATATGGATGATACAAACGACACTGATAATACAGTAGTGTACAAAGATAAAATATCGACAACAACATAACTTCTAAGACGACAATCAAACTGCTAATCATCAAAGTCAACATCATCAAGACCAGCTATGTCCTCATCAACAACAGTATGAGTCCTAGGATGGTAACACTCCTCATCAGTGGTGGTAGGCTCATTAATAAGAGCTTTCAAATCATCAATGCTCCGACGATATTCGGCGTACTTAACATGTCTCAGCCCTAGCTGCATATGATATAAATCCTCATACGGAAATGTAGATGTATCCAGGTACTGAGTAGCTAGTATGCGAGGAATATCCACATATGTATCAAAAGTTGTAACTATAGGAATAGCCACTGTTTAACCATAGTTTGCTGCGTGCAGGGGAGGTCGACGTGGGTATAACTGAGTGCACCGAGTGAGGTCTGGCTACGCTCGGGGAACAATACCATGTCAGATAGCTGAGGGGCCAATCAAGTTGATTGCTACAATATGTACTGTAGGAGTCGTATGCTATGGACTATAAAATCTATGCCAAAACGCTGCGTAGTCTAATCTGAGGATGATGAAATAATTAGATGGCCACCATTCATGTTCTCGAGCCTCTTCCAAGTCGACCTCCTTATACACCACTAAAGAAGGTGTATCTGGATGTGGATCATCAGGCATGAAATCACCAAATAATATCTGCCTCCATCAGCGTTCCTCAAGGAATTAGCAACAACCATTAGTGGGAGGATAAGAGACTAAAGGAAAACGTATCGTCGAATGCAATGAAGAATGGATTACACCATCATATTTCAAATAGGGTGAACCCTCGTATGGATGCCAAATGATACTCTCCCGTGTGGTGTGTAACTCGATTTGATTATGAGCAACGAAAAATATGTGACGGGCCCGAGCTTCTTGTACAGGTCTCCGATTCTCACGAGCACACGCCTACGCTCGAGGAAACAATAGAGATAAAGCTGGATCCAATGTCGGATAGGTAATATTATGAAAGTACTTCTAGGACCAGTACTGTAAAATCTGCCAAAAACTAGTGATAGACATAGACCTTCGTCTAACAACATACTGACGATTTAAAGAGCGATACTGAAATTCTAGGAAAGGTGTCCCCTAATCATATACAATATGCCTCTCAAATGTAAAAAAATCACTACTACATGTCCGACCAACAACGTGTCCGGTGGGTTTGAAAAAATAGGTTTTCCATTAAGTATAGAATAAATAGTCGTGCTATCTCCAAAAGATTATTTTCTCCCCTAAGAACATTAATTAAATATAGGATTGTTTGTTTTACATAACTAACCCTCAACTATAATGCAGATGTCAACTGATTTTCAAAGTCAAAATGACGAAGTAGATAATATAAGATGTCAGGGCACTAATAATCCTCATCGTAAGATAATGACTCACCCAATCCAATAGAAAGTCCGCTAATCTTAGTAAGATCTAAAGCGGTAATGCCTAACTTATAACACCCCGTAAAATATACTTAATTTAGACATAGGTTAATTTAAAAATAAACGGTAATAATTAACAATATGTTAAAAGAATAAAAATGGAATTTTGGACAATTAAGAATTAGGTCATGAAATTGCTGTAGTTGCTTTCGTGGCGAGATTCTGATCCATTTTCATATTTTATTTGCTGAAAACAGAGTTCGTATGCAAATGTTATTAATTAATTAAGTTACACGTATATATAAATACACATAGGTTTGAATTTCATATATATATACACACACAAAAAAAAGCTAGGAATATATTAAATAGGATAATCATGAAAATAATATTCCCTTTTATTTTAAACTCATGGGTATATATACACACAGTAGAGGACAAGAATAAATTCATTAAGAAAAGAAATAAAGAGAATTAATCAAGGAATGATAAAAAAAGTAACGTTTTGGAGGAATTTCCTCCAGGTCTGACACCAGAAAGGGGGTCGACCGCCCTCCTAGGGGGAGTGTCGACCGTCCTCCTAAGGGGGTGTCGACTGCCCTCCCGTAGGGAAGCCCAGTGATGGTTGTTTTATGTAGGGACCTATTTACAATATATATCAAATAGACTGTTTAGATTTAATCAAAACTAATCTAATGGTTCATACACACGATAACAACTATAAATGTCCCCTCAAACCCTCATTCTAAACCCTACAGCCATTTCTCTCAGCTCCTCCATTCAGCCTTTCTTCTATCTCAAATTCTAGAAAGCTTGACGGATCTAGGTTTCTTATATTTCTCTAATTCTATTCTAATCTATTCTATCTTCTCTATCGTATTCTAATATTTAGATTTAAGATTTATTTATAATTTAGATTCATACATACATACATACATATAAGATTCTAATGGTGATTCTTATATATATATTTGAAAGGTTTGGAGCATACGTTCATTCTTGAAGGCCAAATCCAATTTCTGTTCCATTCAATATTGTTATTACTTTTCCTAATAGCTCTATGAGTGGAATCCATCTAAGTTACTATTTTATATAATTTGATATTTATAGATTTGAATTGTTATGCCTTAAATATTTGGGATATACGAAAGGAAAACATGACTAAACCCTTCAAATACTCCATTTATTTTGTTGTTTGTAGAAATGTTTAATCTAATTATATTTAGGTTTTGGGTTGTTGTAATAATAAAGTAAGAACATGACTTTTTTGTTTGATTTTCTATATTGATTGGGTTCCTTTTTATTCCAATTTTTATTGAAAATTCATGTGTTTGATTTTTTGGCAAAAGATTAAGGTTTGGATAGTTTGTAAATTTAATAGGTTTAAATCTCTAGTTCTCAAGATAAACAATTTGAACGTATTTTTTACTATATATCTAAGTATTAATGTTTTACATATAAACAAACATAAGAAAAGGAATCTATTCAAAATATGAATTATAAACACATATAGGTGACACTATGTTCATCTTTTTTTGTTGCAATAATCAAGTAAAAACCTGGGTTGCAAGTTTATACGTTGTTGTGATTGTTTTTCCCATTTTATTGTCATATGCACACTTAAGTTATGGTTAAGAAGAAATTTGGGGAAATGGCATGTACACCTTAAGAATATAATAGGATTGACATTTCAAATACGTGTTAAGTGCGTTATAAACACGATTAAATTAAGAATAGAATTTGAATGTCCCCATAAGAGTTTGTATGTTTGTATGTGGTTGAGTTAATGGCTAAATTAATATTAATAACACATAGACACGAGGTTAACTGTTACTTGTAGTAGAATTCCGCATGGAACTAACAAGCATATCCAATGTCTACAATTAAATCTGGTTAATGCAATAGGTCTAGGTGCCAGGGGCCATTATAATTAATATGTTATGATGCGAGGTTAGGCCCAACATGTAGTAGAAGCCTGCTGGGAGCCGCTCGGCAAATCTAGCATCTACAAGTGGTAGGCCTAATGTGAGATGACTACTATGCATATATATATGTATATATATATATAGTGAAAATTGGTACGCTTAATTAATGACCAATCATATGCTTCCGTTATATGCCTCGTCAAAACCTTGCAGCCCCCTACTAGGTACCTTGCAAGGGAAAGGAGTACATATAAGTTCCACATATTAACAGTACAAAATCAACTTATACATTAAATACAAAAAAAAAAAAAACCAAAATAAAGTGAAAATGCATTAAAACCCACCGACGTCCCAAAGCCTAAGTCAACCTCAATTTTCAAACCTTCTTTTTCTTGGAATGCCCGCTATCTTGGATCAGTGAGTTCTAATCCCCAACAATGTAGAAACATTTGATTCAATGATCTGATATTCTACTACCATTCCCATTTACCAAAAAATAAATCTCCTTCTCAATCTTTGCCAACACAATCGTCTCATGTGACTGTTTATTTGAGAAAATCCTTAAGTTACGCTCTTTCCAAACACTGTAGATTGTTGCAGTAAACGCACCAAATGCCACATCTTGCAATTGATCTTTAGCCCGAAAAGTCTCCAATAACAGATCTGCCCCTTACTGAAGCGAGGAAGAGATACCAGGATTGAGATTAAGCTTCAGTCTTATGGGCCACCAAATTAAAGAGGAGTAGTCACAAGCAAAGAAAAGATGCTGCAAAGTTTCTTCATGATGATTGCATAAGGAACATACCATTGTCGAAACTTTCTCCCAACTATGCAGCCTAACTTTAGTGTTGAGACGATCAATTGCTGCAAAGTAAGAAATAAAAACCATACGTTTATTATTTTTGGAATGCCAAATAATTTTATAAATAGGATCATATACTCCCCTTTATCTAACTTTATCCCATGCGGTGTGAAATGAGAGAGCATCACCATCAGACCATTCATGGTAGTCATGACGCCTATCTAGGTATACTGGTACGGACGAGAACTCTTTAGTTATTTCTCTAGTAGCAGGGTAAAGCAATGGATCCAAAGATGAATGTCGAAGAAGAACACTAACTTTGTCATGTTGATAGACGAGTATTGGAAGTCTGTTCATGCCTAAAATGTCGACAAGGCACTTTCTATTAAGCCATGGCTCGAACTATAAGGAAGTATGTTCACCATTTACAATCACCTTGTTCAACAACAGTCATCCAGTAGTACGAAGGTGCAACATCGATTTCTAGATAAAAGATGCATTATTGTCTGTAGAAATACTCCAAAAATATTTATTGTGACAATATCGATGATTCATCCATTTGCTCCACAAGTTATCTTTGGTCAAATAGCTCTACAACATATTAACATTGGAGGCCCTCTTTAAATCTGAAAGTAATTTTAAACCATCACCCCCTCATCTTTAGCTTACACAACGTTTTCCATAGCACGTTATGCTTGGATTCTCCCCAAAAGAAATCCGAACATATGGACTGCAGTTTCTTCAATGTAAATTCATGAATTTGATAAACTGAAAGCCAGTATAGAATAAAAGGTGTGATTACAGTATGTATAAGTTTAGCCCTACCTGCTAGGCTTAATAACTTAGCTTGCTAACCCTCCATCTTGTGTTGAACCCCAAGGGTTAGCGCATTACACTCATAATAGTGTAGGTAGTTGGAGGAACGAGGGGCACCAAGATATTTTATAGGCAAATTTCCAGATTCATATGGTAAAATTTCCATGATTGATTGCATGTTTGTTGTAGCAGAGCTGGAAAAAAAAAATCTTTGTCTTAGTATCATTCCACATCCAAACCAGCATAGGAACTAAGCTTGCAATTAATAGTGTTAGCATTGAGCAACGTCGATTTACCGAAAATCATAAGGTTGTCAACATATATTAGGTGATAAATTATTGGGTCGAAAGTGAACACTGGAGTGTACAGGTGCCTGGATATGGATTCTTCCATCAGAAATGAGAAATACTACATGGAAACGGTAAATAAATAAGGTGATAGTGGATCTCTCTATCTGATTCCACGATTGGATAAGATAAAACCCTTTGGGACACCTTGGAGTAAAATAGAAATGAGAGAATAGAGATGCACTCATACACTACGTTAACGAAATGGGTAGTAAAACCTATTTGATACATATAAAACAGATGAATTCTCAGTTAACCCAGTCATAAGCCTTCTTCAAATCAACTTTAACACAAAAATTTGAGATTCCACTTTTCTTGAAATCTTTCAAGTGTTCATGAGCCAACAGTATGTTATCTCTAATGTATCGCTGGGGAACGGAAGCACGTTGATTTGGAGAAATCAAATGAGGAAGGAAAGGCTTTATTCTATTACAAAGAATTTTAGAAAAAAATCTTATAATATATGTTACAGCATGCAATGGGTCTGTACTGAGTTATGTTGGTGGGACTTTCATTCTTTGGTATTAAAGTTAGAAAGGTGTGGTTACTACCCTTTGGCAATTTGGAAGATTTAAAAATGTCCTTCATAGCTTCAAGTAAATCTGCCTTCAAACTATCCCAGTGCTCAGAATTCATCCCATCCGAACGTGGGCTTGAATCATCATGGATGGAGAAAACAACATGCTTAACTTCTGTGATAGGTATTTTGTTGAGGAGGAATTGTTGGCCTGCAGAGTTAATAATGTTAGCTGATTGGATGTAAGGGAAATGCCCTCTATTTTTACCATTGTATAAAGAAGTGTAATAATTTATTTATTGCTTCCGCCTCAATTTTTCCTTCTTTGTAAACTAGATGAACCTCTGAAATTTATAGTTTCTCATATGTTGTTGTAGAATTTACAGGCATTCATTTTAGCATATAAAAAGTTAGAATTTCTATCCCCCTGCTGCAGCTATGATACTTTAGTCTTTTGCCAAAGAGCCCAAAACTTATTGCTTTGATATTGCTATAGTATTTGCTTTCCTTTAAGCATCTCTTCAAATCTGCAAGGTTTTGATCTGCGCATAACTCAAGATGATGAAAACGTTTTTCAAACTGTTTAAGATCATTGTGTTGCATACTCCTTGTTTTGTTCCATTTTTTAAGCTTAGTTTTGCATGCCAACAAATTACCTTTAAAATGATAGCCGGGGAAGACATATACAATAGTTTGCAAACCCCTATCAATATATTGAGCATAACCATCACATAAATGCCAATGATTACAATATTTAAATGGAAACCCTTTTAATGAAGAAGTGGATATAAGATCGTCATGCAGAGGAATGTGATCGCTGGTCATCTGTGACTTGGTTAAGGCCTTCAAGTTTATAATTTTTTTGAAGAAAACAGTTATTGGACAAGATCTTATCTATATGAGTTGCAACCCCCCCTTCGCCATGTGAAGTGAAATCCTAAGGTTTTAATTTCCAATAATTCAGCCTTCATTAGGCATTGCTGAAATTCCCTTATATATTGAAAAGGTATGGGAAATCCACCAGCTAATCATGTGGAGATAATGCATTATTGTAGTCACCTATGAGTAGTTAGGTTTCTGAAATGTATCGGGGTTTTGCAATAATGATCTTTCAAAGATTCAAGCGCTTTGTGAAGGAATTACTTCCATAAACAACAGTAAAAGATAATGATATACCACCAGAATTATGTGCATGGAAAGTGATATGTTGTAAAGACATGGAGATTAACTATACTGTCTAAACTGAAGCGTTCCAGATTAAAAGAATTCTACATGTACACTCAGCCGTGTCATTAGATAACGAACTCCAGTGCGAAGGTAGTTTGGTGACAAATAACTTCATATTTTTTTATTCAACTTATGCTCAACCAGGCCAACAAGAGTTGGCTTGTACTATGCCAAGAGCTTGAGTACATCCACCATTCTTGTGGAAGTATTCATGCCTCTGACATTTCAACTGAGCAATGTCATTTTATGGAGGAGGAATTCCGCCGAATCCTTTTATGATGAGGAAATTCATTGTATTCTTGATGGGTTGATCTAAATATGAGTTATAGCGTGACACAAATCCAGTAATATCTGGTAGTTCATCCTGTGTCGTGTCTTCATTAATCACCTCGTCAACATATCAATTTCACCATGATAAATATTAGGTGGAAGTTCAGAATTCAAAAATGATAGACCGTCTTCTTTATCTTGTTCCTAGGTATTGTGTTCAGATGAAGGTGGCTGATTAGTATTCTTCTTCGCCCATTGTGGTTGTAATTTAGCATCTTGAATAGACTTTTTATGACCAAACATCTTGCATTGTTCACATTTAAAAGGGACAAACTCATATTCAACCTCTACTTCATGTTTATTTCCACTTGGCAACACTAGAATTGTTTCTTTAAATTTGTATTCATATTAATTGCTATTTGCACACACGCATACCTCGTAAACTTACAATCGGCAGTGTTTGCATCAATACGTCGGGGGATACCTGTGAAACTAGTAATCATTTGCAAAGCGTCTACTGTCCACATTTCAAGTATCAGATTATGCAGCTGTATCCGTATTTGAACTTCAGTAGCAGTGAATTTGGCGTAGTCCTAATCCGGTGTCCATGCATCAATCAGTAATAGTTTGCCAAAGTAGGAGTAGGTTGTACTCTCCATAACTGTCTAAAAATCTTCATTTTTATTGAAATGCACAACATATTTATAATTTGGAGCCATGTGAATGCGGAATTCACCCATAGGTTTCCACACTTGCGATGTAATCACTAAGTTTGCAGAATGAAATTCTTAAATCAGTAGGATGCAGAACAATCATATTAATCCATAAAGCTTCAGATTTTTGGATTACATTTGCAGGCAAGAAAACGTAGTTTTCCAAGGGTTGAAATAATTCAAGTGTACAAGTATGGTGATTGGGATTGGACGATGATCAAGTGACACTAGCATATGACCTAGTTTCTGATGGCACTATGTTGGTTGAGGACATGGAAGGCGGTTGAGGATCAGGAGGTTTCTTCGTGGAAAGTGATGGGGAGTTATCGACTGTTTTGTCCATCATGTTTTCAAGTGGTTTCAAACCAAAAATTATTACATATATATAAATATATATATATATATGTGTGTGTGTGTGTGTGTGTGTGTGTATTGGGCGTGTGAAGTAGGCCTACATTGGAAAAGGTATTAAGTAGCTGATTGTGTGTGTGTGTGTGTTGGGTTTGCGAAGTAGGCCTACCTTGGAAAAGGTATTAATGGCCGACCTATCTCTTGTTAGGTATTAAACGTTTAGGACCGGGTTCGTTCCTAAGGTTCACTCCTTGGTTCAGAACCTAAGTCATTGGGTCTTCCTTTCTCTTATAAGGTATTAAATGATCCTGATAAACGATAACGTGTGTGGGGGTAGTTCTCTAAATAATGTCCGCTTCTTATCTAGGGGCTAGTGAGGGTTGACCTAGGGACGAATTATGTATACATGGCCTAAGGAACCACTGTATAAGTAAAGTATTAAGTGGCTAGGAGTAGGGGTGGGTACAAACCACACCGCCATAAGGAAACTGCCCGCACCGAACTATAAAAGAGGTGCGGAAAACTGGGTCGAATCTTCTCTTTAAAGCATTTACTTCAAATCGAACCGACTCAGAACGATACGGTCCGGTTGCAGTTTGAGTTGTTGACCCAACCGTATTAAACCAGACCAAGCCGAATAGTTGCGCAAGCAATCTTATGATAAAAACGTAGTTAATTCCTATCTAATTATTGATTTTAACAATGTATATTTATGTTGCTGTTATATTAATATTAATTGTTATCACAAAGGAGAAAGTTATAGTTTTTATATAATAGCTTATATATCTTTTTTGGATAAATGCGAGTTGTAATCTTATTTGAGTTGTCTTACCTTATGTGCAACGATACGCATTTTGCCTGACCTTAATCGATTGCTAGATCGATTAAAATCGTTCAAAACCCGCATACGTTAACTTTGGGGATACAATACATTGGAACAATAACAGCAGACTTCTATAAGCATCATAATAATGTTACATCAGAGTATAGAATATCAGAGTACATCGATACATAAAATACAGTGGAAGACTTACTACAATAAATTAATAGAATACACAGCGGAAGACTTCCTACGCTTTGGACACAGCTTTAGGTTTCAATCCAGAATCCTGCTCAAGAGATAGATATCTGCAGAAAGCTACTCGACTGCCCGTGTAGAAAAGAGGGCACCCGAGTTTGCAAAGTGAAACAAACTACGAGTCAGTCATGGGACTGGTATGAGAAATCTTCTACTACATTATCTAATAAGATGACAAATCACAGGACCACGCCGCTAACGCGGAACGGGTTTACTCCATTGGATTTCCAGCGCATAATTTAAACAAATATTATTCAAAACAACGCAATATCTTTTTAGAAAAATGAAATCATTATAAGACTCAAGTCTCATCACACAATGCAATGCAAACCAAAGGATAGAGTTTTACCTTATAATGATCAAACATGACTTGATACGTATAAATTAATATTTTAATATTATTATTAGTGTCTAATTAGTATTAAAATACTTCAAAGTAAATGTATCAATCCTAGACGGCATAGCACCTGTAACAGCCCGCAAATCCGTACTATCTGAGTTGACTAATAACACCACATGTCCAACCCAAATTGCACAGAAATACAAATCATTATTAGAAAGAAGTTAGGGGATGAGAAATAGAAAGAAAGAAATGTAAGAATAGAAGAAAACAAAGAAGACAAATCTCACAGCGGAATGAATAAAATGTATTATATAACATAACTTTTGAAATACAAATCAGTAACTTTATATACATACCATCATCAGAGCACAACAGTTATTCCTGGAACAGTTATAAACATCTGTTTCCAGATACCACACAGTACACAGCGGAATATATGATAGTTTATAGCTAACTGGTGAAGCCTCCTGCTTCAAAATCCTCCAAGTGAATCTGTAAAATCCCGACTACTTGACTGCTCGTACAAATATGGACACCCAAGAGTTTAGGGAAAACAAACAAAATAAACTCTGGGTCAGTCACGGGATTGGTGTGAGTAAAGTCCAATCATTTGTTTAACTTTCAAAATCCTTTCGAAAGAAATGGTAATCGTAAGACCGATCCGCACATAAACACGGATGGTTTTTACATTACGATAACCAAAAGTATTTTTGATATCAAATCCAGTGATATTATAATAATGTCTACATCAAATAAATAGAATCTAGCGGAACGCTTGCATCTAACGCTCCATATATGATATAAAATAAAATAAAACTGCATGGCTTATTGGAGATTGGATTTCCAACATGACAAGGTATGGAACCACCTTCCGATCAGTGTACTCTAAAGGGGATAAACTAGGGTTCAACAAGAACATCTTGCAACCCAGCCCACACATGACCGACCACTCATTTTTCTGTAGTGTATCGAATGTATATCACCAACGGTTGGGATCAGCAACCGTTTCCCGAAAAGAAGTAATTGGAATTTCTCTAGATAGGTGATTATACACCCTAATGGGAGCGACCCACATAGCCATGTTGCCTGCCCGATTTTGGTCATTTCCCGGTTGTTGAGGCCCGATGCTATGATTACTTTCCATTCATTGATAGCACAATCACTTTGATGCCACATTGTTGGATCCGTTAATCACTAATTGATTTGCACAAATATATTCTGGATATTACGCTAAGAGAGTAAATCCTCCGCCACCATATATATTTATACAGACCAACATATTCGATCATTGGAAATACTTTGTCAGACATTCGTCCATATACATTCGTTCTGGGACTGAACGAAACCGAAGGCACAATTTCTATTAATAGAAAAAGTTCTTACACTTCACTCCGTCTTCGATTATCTTCATATAATCTGATTCGCAATGCTACTGCCAATACGGAGTGGTTCTCGGATAATAATCCAACCGGTCCCCCCATATTGACAACGATATTGGCAAACACTTCGATAGTCGGTTATTTAACTATCGAAGAAAAATAAACAAACATTCCAACCATCAAACAAATCACTGGGCCTCTTAATTAATATTTCATTAATTAAATCACCCTTTCCATTTTCTTATCAATATTTGTTAAACAAATATTTCCAATAATCATCTTGGTCTCTTACGCTATTTGGAAAACATTTCCGTATATCACCTTCTTTTATTTTCTGTACCTAGAAAATATCCTTTACTTATAATTGGAAACATTCCAATTATTTATCTCTTCCATGACCGTTCTACACTCAGGAAATATTATATTTCCAAAATTCCAATTATTTGGGTTAAAACGAATGTTGTATAAAACATCGTTACAACAACCCAAAATAATGCATTTAACTAAATTTCTTTAAACATTTCTCTTCGATACTGAATCTTGCTATTTATCAGCTAATAATGGAATCAATCAAGTTGGGGTATAATTACCTCTCAGACCTTGACTGAAAATATAATTAACTTCAAAACAGACAAGACCGCTAACTCGAATAATCAACACCATATTAAACCAATTTTCCATTTCTAAAACATATATACATATCTCTTTCTATTTTTGATAAATCTAATTTATATATTTCCTTTTTGTTTATAATATTCTATTTTTAAGTTCATTTCCTTATCGAATTCTATGTATATATATATCGATACATTGATTTCTAATTATCAAATTTCCTTAAAAATATTCTAGCTCGTTAAATTTCTGGAAAATTTCGCCATAACCCCCTTTGTACCGGCAAATAGTTCAAACCTCAACTCGCCTCTCCAGGCTCTTTTCATTCAAAAAGAAAATCAAAAAGCCAAGTGGATTGCCGATTCGGCACATAAAACCTCATATGGAATTTAAACATGTACCTTTTTGTCGAGCACACAAATTATAATCCTCATACACTTTATCCCATACCTGTCTAACACATATGTGTCCGTTTCTAATTTATTTCAACTCAATCCGGTCATTTTTAACTCAACTCGCTAATTAGTTCTTTTGCCCATTCCACTTTATATTTGGACTTATCATGTTCAAATAAACTTTTAACTTGCTTATTACCAATCAAATTCCATTTTCGACTCTGGTTTCATAGTCGAGTTTGAATATAAATTCACAAGTTTAATTTACTTATCCAATGTCAACTTGATTCGAAATTCAATTATCTAAATATCCTTTAACTTAGTTGATCCTCTTAAATAATAAATATCTGATTTTGTTTTAAAAATCAGTTCACTTACACTTACTCCACTTGAGTCCATATTTACTTTATATCACAAGTCGAGATTTTCCAATTGGACTTTCAGATTTTTATTTACTTAAAATCCTTTTATTTATTTAAATAAACCATTATGGTTTTATAATGGTTATGGCACTGTTTTTCAGAAAAATCGATTTTGACCTAACTCAAAATTTATTCGACAAAATCCAGATTTTTCTCTTTCACTAGAGAACTATTATCAAATTGGTCCTGACGGTTCTTGTTTCAAAAAATTTCGATTTAATTTGAGTTCTATATACTCAATTAAAGTTCGAAACGCCAATTTACGAACTACCACGCTGCGGCAAGTTCGTTTTAATTATATATATATATATATAAACGTTTAAACCTCGTTTATAATAAATTCAACTCCATTTTGATATATTTTTAATGTATATCAAATCAGTTTTCCCAATTCAACATAATATTTTCGATTATGTGTAATTGTCGATTTTTCCTTACTCGGTAATAAATTTATTTATACTTCGATCTTTTATATTTAACTCAAATTCCTTTTTATAAATAAATTATTTTGCTAGATTTATAACATCATTTGCAAATCCATCTTTCTTATTTTATATATTAAAATAAGATTTCCGTTTCAAATTCCCTTTGAAATCCATTTCCTTTTATATTCTGGAATTCCAGAATAAAAACCGTTATTTCCTTTTCAAAATGATTTCAACTCTCTATTATAAATTCATACTTGAATTTAAAACTTCAATTATCTAATGACAATTATCTCCCCTTATTTATAAACATCGTTTACAATTTCCTTCCATGTTTTATATATACACTAAAACAAGTTCTCATTTCAAAACCCTTTTGAAAACCTATTCCTATTGGAATATTTTATTTTTACAATTTATAAATAAAATTGTAGAATCTATTTACATATTTAATTATAGTTTCTGTTTTAACACATTTAATACCCTTTCTGGAATTTATTTATTTTCAATAAATCCTGTAGTCGAATTCATATCATAAATCCGTATGGATTTATTTTAAATTCAATTTACATTCCGAACATCAGAATAGCTTTCATCGTTTTCTATTTAAAACAATTTCCAAATCCTATTTTTAAATTCACATTTGGATTTAACTTTTCCAATTATCCAATGATAATTATCCACTTTATTTATATACACCATTTATAAATTCACTTCCATTCCCTGATTATCCAATGAAAATCATTCCCGTTTATTTATAAACACCATTTATAAATTTACTTCAATTTCCTGTATTATTTAATTTATAAACACCTTTTATAAGTTCAACACTTGTTTATATTTTCCAAAACAAGTAAACATTTCTTAGCCCATTCGAAATTCAAATTCAATTTTAGAAAAATAGAATTTTCTTTTTAAATCTCAAAATCCCTTTTCCACAATATTTTTATAAATTACCATTTAGGCCCAATGATATTTCAACCAATCAAAATCAACCTAATTATTTATCACCAGTTTTCAAACACAACATATATGATAATATATATGGGAACAAACAAATGATAATATTTTTGAGGAATCCAGTTGGATCCCTCCAACCTGTTTTCCTACATCCACAGACGTTAGTCAACATAAATAATGCCCATCCTGCTTCATGGCAAGATATCGTGGCATAGAAGGTCATCCACTATCATAGCGTGGGGCGTATAGGGTCATCCGCTAATGGTACTGCGGGAATCCAACCACCAATATATATATAATAGCCAAAAACACCAATCCTATATAACTAATATATATATGGAATAGTTACAACAATATTTCAATGCATCCAATTAATCAACAAGCAATTATTTTTAACTGATAGAAATAATTCTAAATAAAACTGAGTGAGATTTACTCACTGTGATGTAATTTTATTCGATCCATTCTGATTCCAAATTTATTTCCAGCTTATGAAATCCGCAGCTATGAATTACTCAACTGAATCAATTCGACAAAATCTTGTATATATTTAATATAACATTAATTAAATAGGCCATCGAACAATTTAAATAAAAATATATATTTAATTACTAAATTAAAATAATTACCTCTCCTAATATGTTCCTAATCCTTCCCGTTCCTGTTCGAACTTCCACCTACTGTAGCAACGAACCATGGACATAACCTGTTGCCGTTTGAACTAAAACTCAAACCCCGCTGCTAATGCTCAATCTGACATTGTACGGTAGGCGTTATACATTGGATATAATGTAAATGTTTATTTACTTGTTAATGTAAAAATAAATAAATTTAATTTACCTTAGTTACCTTAGCTAGATATTTTTCTCTTCTGAAGACACTTAGCAACTTCACACAAATCAACCGAACCCCAATTCTTGCCTCGTCTCCTTGCAGCTTCAACTCCCACCCACACCAAAATCATTAAGCTTCACATATGTGAACTCTACCTTCTAAATATCACGGCAACAAAACAAACACTCTTTTACTTGTCAAAACACAACTCTCCCCTATAGCCTCTTACTACACACGCATCGGCTCCTCCATTAAAACAAATCCGAAAATCCTCATTCACCTTCACGGATACAGTCCCCTCCGCATTATTGACCTGCGACAACCTCAACTCCACTGTCGAGCCTCATCATCACAGCTGCAACTAATTCCTGTGCCAAAACCCCTACCAGAAACTCCATAAATTTCTGAACCTGTATCCTTATTTTACAACTCACGCACCACTCTCCTTAGTGTTGTATCCTTGCATCTTGAACCCCAAAATAAAACCGAAAACTCACCTTTAACTTGGAGGCTTCTCACTTCGGTTTTCTGTGCGCCATCACCCAGAACCCAACATCGCTCCCTCTCAACCAAGCACAGTAACGTGCGAATTCTTTTACAATAAAAATCCATCATAAATGTGTAGTCAAGAATTATAAATATAGTTTAAGCATATGAAAATAATTCAAACACACGAATATTATTCAAAATTTCGGCAGCATAACGGCAGGGTAGTTAAAACCGGGACCGTCCCTAGTACGGCTCCTCGCTCTACCTTAAAATTCAAATCTTATCTATTTTAAATCTTAAAATAAAATCAGTTTTAACCTTTTAAAAAAATCTGTTTTAACCTTTAAAAAAAAAACAGTTTTAAACCCTTTTTACAAAAAAAATCAGAATTTAACCTTTTAAAAAAAAATCAGATTTAAACCTTTAGTTTCTGAGAATTTTCAAATTTTCAAAAATTTGGCTAACACCCTAAATTTTCGAAAAATTTCGCCATAACCTCCCCTGCACCAGGAGCATCGGGGAATTTCAAATAGCTTCCCCGGTCCTTCAGATCTCAAAAAGAAAAAGAAAAAGCCAAGCGGCTAGCCAATAGGCTCATAAAATCATCATCACCCAAACAAAACAGTAAATTATGTAGTAAACATGTACCTATTTGTCGGGCAAACAAATTTTATTCTCTGCTCTAGCCTCCTTGCTATGACCTGTTCAATGTAAGTATAGGTATATGCAAGCAAATGCGACCAATTTTCAATACAATTCAATATGTGATGCTATTAGGCATAATGGTTCAAAATTAGCAAACAAATAGGCAAACAACACAAACATCAATCAATTAGTGGATTAACGTTTCAAATTCATAATTTTGATATATATAAAGAAAATCATGTTTTGATGCCAAATCACAACAATAGGCCCTATCTAATTTTGGTTCTCACACCAGTCAATAGGAAATATATAGATATCACACCTTCGAAACACGAATACCAATTCTGATGATGTTCGAACTATCATCAGAATCGTCTCCGGGCGACTAGAGTGTGATTCTATATCTATCCAATATATTAAAACTTCGAATACACGCGGATCAGACGTATACGCAAAATCTTTATATACTGGACTGTCCAACTCAATATAAATAGATAATCAGATACGAATAATTGATTTTAAATTTTCAAAACAAAATTTGTTTTCATTTGAAAAATATACTCTTCACACTCGTTCTAGGATACTACTGATCCCATCTCTAACGAGTCATTCCCGTTGGATATTACTAATCCAATATCTGATGAATTCTTTCGTACGGTTTTAATGTGCCTTGTTCTCTAAGCTTTGTAAACCAAAGCTCTGATACCAACTGTGAAAACCCGTAACTTCCCCGTAAAGGAAAGTGTCGGATAGTTCGAGAACAAGCCACAACAGAACGCATATAAAAGAACATTTCATTGTATATTACAACAATGCATCAGATTACAAGAATATACAGAGTATAAATGAATATTACACAGAAATCAGAGATTTAAATTACATTTAAATACATCGCAGCGGAAAATAATACAATACACAACTAGAAGAGATATACGGATACAAAGCTTTCCGGATATCGTTCCAGCCGAAAACCAGGATCCTGTGAATATAAATCTGCAAAACCAAAACTACTAGCTGCCCGTGTCAAGATAGGGGCACCCAGAGTTTAGGTTAAAACAATAAACTCCAGGTCAGTCATGTGACTGGTGTGAGAACTAAAGCAGTTATTAATCTTTATTTTAAATCATTAGGTAAATCAAGGGACCACGCCGTATAACACGGAACGGGTTTCCTCCCAAGAATACCAGTGCATAAAACAAACAGCGCAATGCTAAATAAAGAAAAATGAAGCTGTTATAAGACCCAGGTCCCATCACACAATGCAACGCAGCCGAGGATAGGGTTTTCCCTTATAACAGCCAAAGAATGCTTGATACGTTTAAAACAAATCGTTTGATACTATTATAAGTGCATAGTGCATAAAACAACTTCAAATCATAAGTATCAATCATAGGCGGCATGAGCGCCCCATAACACTATGTCGCCATATATAAGATTACAATCAAAACCGCAATGACGTATTGGAAGTTGGGTTATCATTTATGGTATGAACCGAGGCTAGGGGCAAGATCCTCACCGATTCGAGACGCTCTAGCCCGTGTCTCAGGATCAGAGCTCGAGTGACCCTCGGAGCGACAGGGCCGGTCCACCGATGTGGATTAAAATTCCTGAACACTGCGTTTCCCCGCCCTTTGGGGCGTAAGCCTGGCCCGTCAGCCGACCAGAAGCATCGGCCGAAACCGATATCACGAGGCGCCTCGCTTTTCAGCAAGTAATAATAAGCAATATCCACATGAGTCAAACTCGTCAGCCAGTTCAAGCACTGACGCCACTCCTAACTAGAAAGAAACGCATGTCCTCCCTGAGGTCCGTTTCCCGTTTTTAGTTCATACCGGGTGTGATACTCGCGAATCAACGTTACACAAAGCTACGCCACAAAGGCCGTGCTTCGATCATCAACCACAAGACTTTGCTTTTTAACAGAAGCCTTGATCATTTGCCACTTAGGCATGCCACACAGGCAATTCACTCCATGCGATTGATATCCATCAATATATAACCCCTGAGCTCGTACGTCTCAGAGAAGGGCGTTAAGCAAGAGAATAAATTCTCCGCCGCCAAACAGATATATATTTAATAGAGATCAATCGCACGGACTAAAATCCAATGTCAGACACACACAGTCCATTTACAAGTCCGTTCTGGGTCTGAACGAAACCGGAGGCACTTTCCTCGCATATCCATCCATCTCCAAGTACGTCTGGACGACCACCAACTATTTCCATCCTCTCGGGTGTACAGCCCAATCAGGATCGTCGGTAATTATCAAAACGATGTGAAGACTTCCGGTCTTCTACCACCGTCTTCATCTTCGACATATCGTCGTATCAGTTATTCAGAATGGGATAAACCCGGTCTTTCCGAATAACTTGCGTATATTTTAAATAAGTGTTACACAAACACAACATACGCCTCATTCCAATTCATTAGTCACTAACCGTAAATTAATCAAGAGAATAATTTCCCAAATATTAACCCCGAAGGCCGAAACCAACATCAGATCAATATCCAGAAAACCATTCTGCTTGGCTAACCGACAGTTAGTTTCTAAATTTCACGTTCATAGGGAAAGGTTCCCATTAATTTTTATCCAAGATAAATTCCTTGAATTTATTCTTTATTCTATTCTTTTGAATTTCGATTCAACTAGCCGGGATTAACGAAACTTACCGAAGTAATCATTTGTTTTAATTTCCCAATCCCAACCTATTTATCCCATGAAGTAAAACTGGTAATACTTCATATCTAACACCACAGTGTTATTGGTAAATTCAATTACCATTTCACGTTCAAATCTAATTAAAGATTTAACTATCGCCTGGAGCAAAACTGGTGATACTCCATTCTCGATTATTTCAATCTAATTAAAGATTCATTAAAACTCCACTTAGTTTTAATCGTTAACTGGGTTAAAGAATCAGTGTCATTTAAAACACGGTTCACGATAAACCCAAAATTACATTCCATTAATTATCGGGTTAAAGAACAAGTGTTATTTAAAACACTGTTCACGATAAACCCAAAAATCAATATCAATTCAATTCCAATTAAATATTATTTAATTGGTACACTTTATTAAATCTAAATAAAAAGATTTAATCTTTTCTCTACTGGGTTCAAGAACAGTGTTAGTGAAGACACCATTCGCAACAAACCCAAATCACATTTGATATTCAATATAAGGCTCTGAATAGAAAATATATCGGCTTATATTCAATATCAAATTCTACGATTAACAAATGTCGTATTGGAAATAACGATATAAATATATCTTTTAAATTTTCATAACAATATCTGTATAATCACAAAATCCAACATCGAAATATTCCGAAGACAATTTCGATTCAAATCCACTCCAATGCAATCATTGGAAATTTTGGTTATTTTCAAAACCATTTCAAATTCAATTTATTTATTTAAAAATAAATAGAATTATAATTCTAGTTCAAAACTAGTTCATTTCGATAAAAATCTATTTTTATCTTTTCAAATATGGAGTTTTTCATCCCAATTCTTTCTAATCATTTCTTATGATTTTACATAAATTATTAGTATTTTTAATAATTTTATCAAGGCCCGTACAGTCGATTTCCAACAATGGCCATCGAACTGCACTTACAGCGACCTTTTTCGAATTTGATTTGGACGTATCTCCAAATCCAACCGTTAGATTTTGAATTTATAATATTCGTTAGAAAGCTCTTTTCGATACGAACCCAACGGTTCCGGTTTTAGGAGAATCCGACGGTCGGATCTCCCGTAATATCCGTTTGAAATAAATGGTCGAAATTCGCGAATTGCCGCAGCGCGGCGCGTTCTATTCAGGCCATTATATTATATATATAATATATATAATATATACTTCGTCGATTTCTATTTAAAACGAATTATATAAATAGTTTTAAAATTCGTTTCAAAAGCAATTTCAACTTTCTTTTCAATTCAAATCAAAATTGAATTCTTCTTTATAAATTCGTTTTTAAAATTCATTTCTATTCAATTCAAATTTCAATTCAATTTGAATTCATTTCAATTCGCTTTCAATTCAATTTGAATTCGTTTTCAATTCAATTCATTTCGGAATCGTTTTCAATTCAATTCATTTCGAAATCGTTATATATTCAATTCATTTCGAAATCGTTTTCAATTCAATTCATTTCGAAATCGTTATATATTCAATTCATTTCGAAATCGTTTTCAATTCAATTCATTTCGAAATCGTTATATATTCAATTCATTTCGAAATCGTTTTCAATTCAATTCATTTCAAAATCGTTATATATTCAATTCATTTCGAAATCGTTTTCAATTCAATTCATTTCGAAATCGTTTTCAATTCATTTCGAAATGAATAAAATCGATATAAATATCGTTCACGTCAAAATGGCGTCAATCTAATCAACACGGCTTCATAAATTTCTATTTTCAAATATTTCTATTTCAAATATTTCTTTTTCAAAATAGTTGTTATTATCAAAATGTTTCGTTCAACACATGACCAATCTCAATGGATGAGTACTGTCAACACATGAACTTTTATTTTATATCGATAAAGATGTAAATTTTATTACTAAAATATTTCGTTCCACACATGACCAATCTCAATGGATGAGTACTGTCAACACATGAACTTTTATTTTATATCGATAAAGATGTAAATTTTATTACTAAAATATTTCGTTCAACACATGACCAATCTCAATGGATGAGTACTGTCAACACATGAACTTTTATTTTATATCGATAAAGATGTAAATTTTATTACTAAAATATTTCGTTCGACACATGACCAATCTCAATGGATGAGTACTGTCAACACATGAACTTTTATTTTATAATATTCTTTATTTTTCAAATTGGAACGAGGCCCAATCAATTACCATATAAAGTTAATTATATGGATTTTCATGCATTACACACATATAATAGCATTGAAAAATAATCAACCATCAACCAAAGTGCACTACACTGTATAAGCATCAAATATAGATATCTAACGCTTATAACAGCCTGTCAATCAATCGATCGACATATTTAATCAATCAGGATGAGTGAACTTCAAATTTCATCCCAACACCCGTGTGGGGCTTCAAACAATCAAACGCATATTTTATTTGTGCAGTTGGGCGATGTGTAAAATTTATCGACCCAATCAATGTCCTTCAAATAGGTGTACATAAACAAACCGTCTGGTTTGTAAATGAATATTTATTTATTCACATTCACGTTAAAAATTATATTTTTAACGACAAAACATTTTATTCCAACATATGAATTTCTATTCAGTTCATTCTTTAAATAAAATGATATTTTTATTTTTCTAACTTATTTTAGAAAATTTCGGCGGCATAACGGCACGATACTAGAAACGGGACAAGGCCTAACCTTATCCCCGGTCTAGTGAAGGCCCACACCATTCACACATCAATCAAATCAATTCATTTCACCACACAATTCAATTTCAATCAAATAATCTAACTAATTTTTGCAATCAAACAAACAAGTCCATGGTCTGTGGACGATTGTGTCGGGTGCTACTAAGCACCGTCTGCATCCTAGTATATATATATAACTAGAGAAAAGAAAGTGAAAGGTGAGAAATTCTCACATATAGCTATCCAATCCTCTTGACTCTTCTTTAATAGAAATCTTCATCGTCATCGCATCTTCGTTGCCCGTATTCTCTACATATGTAAAAATCACATTTTTACTTCGTTATTCAATATATAAAAATCGGATTTTTACTTTGCTATTCAATATATAAAAATCAAATTTTGACTTTGTCATTCAATATATAAAAATCAAATTTTGACTTCGCAATTCAATATATAAAAATCGAATTTTTATTTCGAAGTTCAATATATAAAAATCATATTTTTATTTCGAGGTTCAATATATAAAAATTATATTTTTATTTCGAGGTTCAATATATAAAAATCATATTTTTATTTCGAAGTTCAATATATAAAAATCATATTTTTATTTCGAAGTTCAATTAAATCATATTTTTATATTTAAAATCAATTCAAAATTATATTTTAAAACACTTCAAGTTTATATTTCCTAAGCCATGCAAATTTTATTCTTTTCAAAGACAAAGATTTTTATTTATAAAATCAATGAGTGTATATATATATGTATATATATATATATATATATATATATTTAACCAATGCTACTTAGATTTATAAAATCATGTCACATATACTTAGAAAAAACCTACTACTTTTATATATATATGTATATATATATATTAAAACAAGGCTATATATTTTTAAGTCAAAAATAAATAAATAAAACAATGCTAATTTAAATTTATAACCAATGTTTAATTTGAATTTAAAACCAAAAATACTCACTGCGTCTTCCCCGTTGATTACTGCTCCAGCTTCAACTTGTGCTTCGAGTGACCTCAGCCCTTACGGCTTCAATCTGCTCGAAAACCGAGGCGCCGAAGTTAGATCCAAGGACCCCACGAGATCCTCCATCGAATGCCGCACCCATGCCCAAATTGTCGGCCAACTCGGTGGCCGTTTGTACCCCAAACTCGCCAAGAACGGCGGCACTTCGTGCCCCGTTTTCTCCCAATCTACATAGCTAGAAATCATCACTCCACTACGGATTTGTAGATCACGAAATACTTTTCAATTTTGCCTCAGAAACCTTCGAGATTCATTGACTAGATTTGGGGTTTGACGGGGAAGAGGGTTGGGAACATTTCCGCTGCCGATCACCTTCAGGATTTAGGGCCTGCGCGCTTCCGAAATGGGCCAATAGAATTTTAGGAAAATATTATATATGCTTATAGTTTTAATACTATTTATCTCGAAAAATACTTGTTTGTTAATACGAACTCTAAATCCAGCCCAACGACTGTCGCCCCTAGCCAAATACCCCTATTCCGAACACAAAGGGATATGTCACGCAAGCCAATTCGATTGTTTCGATCAGTTTCCGTTAAATTTACATTTAAATCACTTTATTGAATTTTAAACGTACATTTCAAATTACCGGGGTCACATACTAACTAGAAAAATTCTAGAAAAATATTTTCTAGCTTCGTATTGACGATACGGTCCTAACAAAACTAATTTCGTCGAAATCTGAGACCGTTTGAAAAATGGCCAATTCCTAGTCGATTAAAATCAACTAAAACTAGTCAAATGCGTTTTCTTTTGCCACGCTCACGCATTGATTCGAAAAATTATGAAATTTGGAATCTAGCAATAATTTGACACTGCGGATCCAACAAAAGTGGTTTCGGCGAAATCCGAGGTCGTTTGCAAAATTCCCATTTTTAAGGGCCTGAATTCCATAGCGACTATTCAGAATTTTCAACTGGACATCTTTTGATTCCCGCTATGAAATCTCGATTATTCGGATTCCCTGGAAAGATCTTATCAATTAGATCCTATCATTTTTGGTTTCACTAAAATCCGGATTGTTTTGCACCCGGTACGTTCAATTGAAGTTTGAAATCGAATTATAGAACTACCGCGCCGTTTTCAATTCCTTTTATAATTATATATAATTATTTATATTCTAACGACGACGCGTATAATATATACGTTCGAATTATATTCAAAATAAATTTCTCGTCGATATTATTTAAAATAATTCATTTTAAATAATCAAAATTCGCTAAAATTGCCAAAATATAAATTTTAAACTGGCCCAGATTTTCGGGTTGTTACATTGGTGCTCCTCTTCTTCAGTAGAACAACGCCGGCCTCCAAAGGGTTCAACGTTAATCCCATCTCCCCAAAAATGTCAACCCTAACCGCGACTTTGAATATCTGAAATCGCGACAACAGCCCCTCCCAAAATCTCGTAAATCTTTGTCCTAGAATTTGAAGTTGGAATCGAGTTCGATTTCCTATTCTTTCTCTGAATTTTGTTGTAAATGAATTGCATCCATTTTAAAATTTCATTTTGAAGCTTCCGTTCCATTGATGGGGAAAGGGGAAAAGAAATCGAGTTTATAAGGAGAGGAACAACTCTTAATTTTTGAAGAGTTAGATATATGAGGAAGGGAAAGTACACCATGGTTTTATCTCGTTTTTAGAAGAAAGAAATGGAGAGGGAGATGCGCGATTTATAAGTGATGAATGCTTAAGCACTAAGGAATGTTCTGCGTATAGTACATGGTAGCAGTTGTAAATTAGTGTAGGCTAATTAATTCGATTTGATTTCGATTTTACATTGATTTGATTTCGTATTTAATGCGATTTGATATAAAGGGATTTTTATTCTTTTTAAACAGATGTTGATTTGATTCCTGATTCGATTTTGATCTTATCCATAAAAATATCTCAGGGTTCACATAAGAACCGCTATTTTAACGTTACCACTGTCGTTTAAATGTTATAACACAAATTCTGAACTGAACAATATATATTCTGAAATTAAATTTTACCCTATATGTCATTTTAAATTCAGAACCAATCAATTCGCTGGTAATAAAATATTTTTATTATCGTCTATATTCAAATACAATTAATATTGATCATCTGAATTGTTTCGATTCAGTTTTTAGCTTCAGTTTCAATTATTTACGGTTTATGATAATTCGATATACACGAATTAAATTATATTTGATTATAAATCGATAAATTCTATATAAATATCCACTTACATTATCAATTCAATATTTAAAACAATATTAAATATTTAAAATAAATCAAACAAAAAATCCGGGTCGTTACAGTACCCCATCCTACTATTTCGATCAAAACCGTAATGTCGTATTGGGGATTTGTGTTTCCATCATGAGTCAAGGCTAGGAACGATATCCTTACCGATTCAAGACACTCAAGCAAATGCCTCAGGATTCCCCGCAGTGAACCCTTGGATATCTGCAGGTCCGGTCCACACTTAACGTTAGTGGATTAGTTATGCCTGAACACACGCTTCCCGGTTCTTTTGAACCTCTAATATGGCCACTAACAACCTTTAAAACCGAGGTACCTCATAATCCATCATCCACACAAGTAAAATGTCAGGGCTGGTAAGTCGTTGACACCACTCTAACTAGAAAGAAACGTGTGCACTCCCTGCGTTACCTTGTCCCGTTTTAGGCTCTACCGGGGTGTGAGGCTCGTGAAGTCACACTATACACAAAGCTACGCCTAAATAGGCTATGCTTTGATCATCAACCACAAGGCCTGCTTTTCAACAAAAGCCTTGATCCATGCATCTTAGCATGCCACATTGTCAATCCATACCATACCATTGATTTCTACTAATATATAACCTCTAAGCTCGTACGTCTCAGAGAAGGGTGTTAAACACCAAACATATATATATTTAGCAGAGATCAACGAATATAGCATAAAGGAATACAACGTCGAACATACCATCCATTTACAAGTCCGTTCTGGGTCTGAGCGAAACCGGAGGCACCTTATTCCTCGCATATCCGAACAATCAACAAACACGTCCGGACAACTACCACTGCATCCCCTTCAAGGTAGCTACTCCAATCACGGGCGTCGGTAGTCCTCATCCGTTCGATGTGAAGATCGTCGGTCTTCACTCGCCGTCTTCAAATCTTCGACTTAAATCATCATTGTAATTATTTGAAATGAGTTGAACTCGGTCTTTTCAAATAATCTTCGAATAATTATATTTTAAATCATTTTATATCATTCAAATCATTTATAATGATCTATCGCTATTTTTATTTAGTGAAAATTAGGCTCACAACCTTAAAACTAAAATTAGTTAAGCTCACATCCTCCCCTATTGAATCGTATAAATTTCATCCCTGTTTTTGAAATAGCCGCATTTTTTTACCTGATTTGCCCATTTTTTAATTTTCCTTAATTAACGCATTTTGTCCGATTTTTTTTCCATTTCTTAATTTTGTCTTATGGCTTAATTTGCGGATTACATCTGATATTTTCATATTCATGATTTTTTTCTTAAACATAATTTTATTTTTTAATGGCGGCGGCATCATATTTTTAACGTTCTGAACTTCAGTTTCTGACCAAATAAAATTAGAATTGAACGACAATTTTTCCAAGGATTATTTTTGATCGAACTATTGTATATAAAATGGATGCATCTTCCTTCAGGTAAAATTTTCTTTTGTATTATTATTTTTGAATTTTGTATACTGATTTCAGTTCTTTAATTGATTTTTGTTCATTCATAATTATGTATTATTGGAATTGTCTTTTTTTATCAATAGATAGTTGAATGATTTTATATAGTTTCATTTATGTTGCTGTGTTTACATCAGTATACATTAATAAGTCAACATATTTTTTATTCTGTTTTCTGTAGTTGTACGTGTGATTGGATGTATTCAGAAAATTTGCGTATAAGTATGCAATTTTTTTAATATATGCATACATGTATACTGATATTTCGGTTCATATGCGTGCCTATTGATTAGTTGCATATTTTCTAAATATATTTTTTCATAGCTCAAGTGTTCTGTACTTTTTTTTGATGTAGTACATGCAAATGTTCTGAAATTTTTCGTGTAAGTATGCACATATTTATGTTATTTGCATATATGTATGCATCTAGTTATAGTTATATGATTTTGTTTTTGTTCTTTTATTTGATTACTGCATATTAAGCTGATTAATTTTTATTATTTTTATTTTTCAAGTAGTGGTCATGCAAATATTGGTGTATTGGTGCTTTTGAAGTATGTGAATGATAGTTGTTCTATTCGCCTTTATTTTGAAAGTTCTATTTCTATTGTGAGAGATGCTGTTTGTGGTAAATGGACCGAGTTAAGTCCATTGTATTTTGTTTTGAATTATAGCTCCTCCAAAAGGTAGAAGAATGCCTGGTCGTACATCCTCGTCTAAAATGGTGAAATCTGCAGGTGAATTTACAAAGACTACTAGATGTGGTTTGTGCAAGAAGTTGGGTCATAATAAAAGGACATGTTCTTCGGTAGAGTAGTAGATATTTATTTTGAAACAAATAAAAAAAATCTTGATCAAATTGTATTTTGTTGTGAATTATTAATTGCTGCTTTTAATTTAGTTCATTATTTTACTATTAATTCTATTTTTGTTAACCATTATTTCTACCCTGAAATTTTATGTACTCAAATAATCTATACATTTGCATAAAAGTACGCATTTAATATATATATTTGCATAGATGTGTGCAATTTTACTAAATATCTGTAACAGTTTTACTACTATTTTACACAGATTAGTAAATGTATAAAACCATTCCTAGTAGCTATAGACAGGTACAAAAATTTTCATCTACAACTATAATGTTTACAAGTATTCTTCAATTGTTGCGTATACGTTTGTAACTATTATAATTAATTGCACCAAATTATGTAAAATTTAGTGTCTATGCATATTCTATTTTATCCGTCAATTTTTTTTCCCGTTTTACTCCTTTAATTTGTTACTTTAAGTGACTATTTCTGCACTATTTATTTTGTATTTTTTTCTAAATTTTTTTTGTTGCATAGTTTAATTATTCTATACAGTTGCATAAAAGTATGCATTTAATACGTATATTCGCATAGGTGTATGCAATTTTGCTGAATATCTGTATCAATTTTACTACTATTTTAGACAGATTACTGAATGTATAAAACCATTCCTAGTAGCAACAGACATGTACAAAAATATTCTTCTACAACTATAATGTTTACAGGTATTCTTCATTGTTGCGTATACGTATGCAACTAGTACAATTAATTTCACCCAAGTATGTAAAATTTACTATTTATGCATATTCTACTTTATCTGTCAATTTTTTCCCATTTTACTCCTTTAATTTATTACTTTAACTAATTATTTCTGCACTATTTATTTCGTAATATATTCCAAATTTTTTTTGATGCATAGTTCATACAACCAGCATGACGTTAACTAAAAAAATCACAAAAAAAAAAATTCTATACGTCTACCGCAGTACGTTTCTATATTTAGCTCAGTAATTATATAAAAACATGTATATAAATATCCGAAACATTATGCATAACTGAACAGCCATAACCATGAACTCAGAATATCATGTAAGCTTAAAAAAAATTAATTCAGTGCCTAAAATAAAAAAGCAGGAAACTTGTGTGAAGGACAAAAAAGCAAAAAATTGCTCAAAAGGACAAGAGCCAAAAAATTTGCTCAAAAAGCCAACTTTTAGTGTAAAGTGGAAAACAAGCCCCCCCCCCTGAATTTCACCATTTGCACTACAAAATGTCCTTTTAGGCAAAAAAATTGGGTGTTGTCCTTTTGATCAAACTTTTTGCTTTTTTTTGTCTTTGTGGCAAAAATCCCCATAAAAAAGTATTTCGGTTTTCACACTACATAATCGTGTACACGTAGTTCAAAAATAAGAACACCAGTCAACATTCTCAAATCTAACTAAAAAGTCCTATTCTTCCATTTTAATCACTATGTTTGTTATATTCTGATTTCAACCCCTTCTGTGTCAGGTAACTTTCTTCAGTCCAACTGCAAAGTTTGCAACTGAGTATCTCGTGAGCAAGCTCGGCGCATTGTAGACTAGCCGCCTCCGCACCATAAATTTCTTCATTTCTTACGATTTCTTTGTCCTCACATCTTTGTTTCATCATGTTAATAACAAACATGCCACAATCAACCCTGCATAAATATATATGTCATTATCATTTTTTTTCAATTATTTTTTTTCGGTTTATAACACACTTAAACATCTGTATTCATTCTCAATAACTACGAATTATTAAATGCATATAACTTCTAGAAATACTAGCATATATGTATGACATTATTTACAATATCTACGTACCACTATGCTAGCATTCTTATTTCACATGGAAATACTATTAACTTGCATACAGTCATGCAAATAATGTAATTTATTGCATACAGACATGCTCACAAATTAATTGAGTTTTTCACTTAACTGAAAAACTAAAGTTAAACTGCATACATTTCTGAAACAATTACATTTAACAACATACATTGATCAAAATGCTTCTTGTTGAACTCTTTTATTATTCAATTAAATTTAAATGCATTCAATGGTGCAACTGCATGATCTACAGAAACAAATATTTTTAACTGCATGCACTAATAAAATTGATGATAGATAACAAGTTTTCACCATAGTTTAATTTTAACAACATATACTTAAGCAATTAAATGCTGATTGTTGCACATTTAAATGAATTTTCTCTGTTTTACAGCATACATTACTGACAATTATCTAACTACATACCCTTATTAACTTGCCAATATTTGCAAAATTTTCACTATTAACTAATTTTAAATGCATACACTTATGCAACAAATTTTTTACAGTTGCACATAAGCATGAAAGTTTTCTCCTTAACTACATACATAAATGCAAGAATTTGTTTAAAACTGCTTGGTTGTAATAAGCATTTCTGGTTAATATTATTCAATAATCGAATAATATCCCAAATTAAAAAAAATCTGCTTAATTCCCTGAACCAAGATCAAACTTTATAATATTCTTCATATTCTAAGTTATATTTGCACACTTGACTGAAAAACTAAAGTTAAATTGCGTACATTTCTGAAACAATTACATTTAACAACATACATTGATCAAAAAGCTGCTAGTTGAACTCTATCATTACTCTATAAATTTTAAATGCATTCAATGGTGCAACTACATGTTTATAGCGGCATAATTGAATGACTTTTTTTTGCTTAACTACATAATTTACTGAAACAAATATTTTTAAATGCATACACTTATAAAATTGATGATAGATAACATGTTTTCACCATCATTTAATTTTAACAACATATGCTTAAGCAATTAAATGCTGATTGCTGCACATTTAAGTGATTTTTCTCTGTTTTATAGCATACATTACTAACAAAACATTATCGAACTACATACCATTATTAATATGCCAATATTTACAAAATTTTCACTATTAACTGATTTTAACTGCATACACTTATGCAACAAAATGTTGATAGTTGCACATAAGCATGAAAGTTTTCTACTGAACTACGTATATAAATCCAAGAATATGTTTAAAACTGCATGGTTGCAATAAGCATTTCTGGTTAATATTATTCAATAATCGAATAAAATCTCAAATTAAAAAAAACTTCTTAATTCCTTGAACCAAGATCAAACTTTATAATATTCTTCATATACTAAATAAACAGCATATTAGTTTTTGCAGAATACGTTCCTCTTTGTAGTCACCTTTCTTATAAAATATGCATTCATACATGCAACAATCTGTTATACATCCAAAATAATCTGAATGTATTTTGGATAACTAAATTCCAACTAGCATCTTCTACTTATATATGCATTCAAACAATTAATTACACAGATTAACTGAATGCTAAACATACTATCATACTGATTCATTAAACGAAAATCATACAATCTTGTACAAATTCTGATGCACGTAATACTTAGATGCTAAATACGTAAAAAAACATCATAAAGTTTTTCTTTATTTCTTAATAACGTCATACAAACATGTAAGAATTCTTATTAATATATACAAACCAGTCGACTAATGAAAAAACTCAATAAGAGTTATACCTTTTTTTTTCCATATCGTAAATATTGATGAAGACGACAGAGAATTCGAGCAAAACTTGATAATCTTGATCAAAAGAGTCGATTGCCGGGAGTTGATTTTCACAATATTATTTCTAGGGTTTTGAAGAACCGTGGATTTAGGGTTTGAGAGATTAAAGGAGCGGTTTGAATTATTAAATGAGGTCGAATCGATGTTTGGTACGTTTTGGTTGTGCGTAAGGGTACAAATGGAATTATTTGACCGCATTTTCAAAAACAAGGATGTGTTTTATATTTTTTTTATCAGCGGTTTTTTATACATTTTAGAAGTTAATAGGGACCTGTAAAAAACGCACCCTTTTATTTATTTAAAAATAGCTAAATATAATTAAACGACGCTTCGGGTCAATGGGCGGTCCTGGCCCTGTTTTTATCCAAATTTGATTTGCACTTATCTCGAAATCTAATCGTTTGATTTTGACAAAATTTATATCGTTGAAAAGATCTTCCCAAAGCGGTCCTAACGGTTCCAGTTTTGGAAAAATCTGATGGTCGGATCATTCGGTATAATCGTTTAAAGTTACGATTGCCGAAAAGCGATCTACCGCGCGTGATTCGTTTAATTTTAATTTAATTTATATTATTATAAATATAAATCGTTTGGCGAATCTGCTAACGCGTTTAACTTTACATACAAGATAATATTTAACTTCGCACAAAAAATCTAATGTATGTATATACCACAAAATGATTCTTTCACCCTTGTTGACAGTTTATTTTTGGTGAATCCTTTTTAATAAAATCATGTTTAAATCCTAAAACATGAACATTTCTATAATTCTTTACCTAGCATTAAAAGTGTAGCTTTTTAATGTAAATGCATTTTATTCCTATTCTTTTATATGAAATGTCAAATAAAAGTGCAACTTTTATTTCTACTCTTTTTATCGTCTCTAGAGTGACGATAAAAATATAATCTTTATTTCTACTCTTTTTATCGCGTCTAAAATGACAATAAATATAACATTAAAACATATTTTTTTTATTGAGTGTAGAACATCAATAAAAATGTCACTTTTAAATCTACTCTTTTTATTGTCCCTAAAATGACAATAAAAATGCTTCTTTTAATTCTAATCTTTTTATTGAATATAAAATGTCAATAAAAATGTCGCTTTTAAATCTATCCTTTTATTTACATCTAAAATGTAAATAAAGATGTAACTTCAAATTTATTCTTTTTATCTACTTCTAAAAAATGTAAATAAAAATATAACTTTTGATTCTAATCTTTTTATTGAATATAAAATGTCCATAAAAATGTCTCTTTTAAATCTATCCTTTTATTTACATCTAAAGTGTAAATAAAAATGTATCTTTTTAATATACTCTTATTTTTAGCATTAAAATTATATATTTTAATGAATTCATGTTTTGATTAAAAACATGAACATTTTCCTCGACTTATATTCTTAACATTAAAATGTAAATCTTAATGAATTCATGTTTTGATTAAAAACATGAACTTTCCCCCATTTATATTTTTGACATTAAAAATGTATATTTTAATGAAATCTTGTTTTTGTTCAAACCATGAACATTTTGCTAATGACATTAAAATATGGTTTGTAACGACTACATGTTTTTATTCCTCAAACATGTACATTTTTCTGTTTCTTTATATTTTCCTATTTCTTTACATTTCGTTAAAAATGTGATTTTTATTTCATTATATAAAAATGTAACTTTTCTATTTTCTTTTATTACATTAAAAGTGCAATCTTTCATTTTCCTCTTTAATTACATATAAAATGTAATCTTTCATTTCATTCATTCGTTACATTATAGAAAAGTGAAATCTTTTCTATTCTCTTTGATTACATTAAATAAAATGGATTCTCTCTATTCTTTGATTACATTAAATAAAATGTATTCTCTCTTTCAATAAACCAAAAATGTCTCATTCTTATTAAGGAACAAAAATGTATACTTTCTTCTTAATGGACAAAGATGTATCTTTTGTTTAATCATTTTAAATGAACAAAATTGCTTCATCTTTAATCCTTTTTGATGATAAAAAATGTAATATTTCTTCTTAATGACCGAAATGTATATTTTGATTTCATTCCTTTTAAATGACAAAAATGTATATTTTGTCACATTCTTTTAAATGGCCAAAAATGTATATTTCTAATTCAACTATTCTAATTTGTCAAAATGTTCATTTTGGTTTCAACAATTCTAATTTGAAAAAATTGTTTTTAATTCTTTTATTTAACAAAAATGTAGCTTTTGTTTTTAACTATTTTATTTTGACAAATTGTACATTTTGTTTTCAACTAATAAAACACCTTTATTTCCATACTCTTTTTCCTATGTATTCTAATATCATGTAAAAGAATATTTTTATGTTGAACCAATTCTAACATTTCAACAAAAACAAATTAAAAAGATAACTTTGTTTTTGTCGACAATTCTATTTCAACAAAAACATATAAAAGTGATATATTGGTTTCGTCGACCACTCAAATTCAACAAAACATATAAAAGTGATATTTTGTTTTGCCGTCAATTCTAACTTAACAAAACAAATAAAAGGTGATATTTTTATCAACTCAACATTTTATAAATAAAATGTTATTTTTATAAACCTTAACATTCTATAACTAAATTGTTATTTTAATCTATCTTAACACTTTATAACTAAAATGTTATTTTAATCTATCTTAACATTTTATAACTAAAATGTTATTTTAATCTATCTTAACATTTCATAACTAAAATGTTATTTTTATTTTACAAGACATTTCTTCATAAAATTGATGTTTCTAATTAACATGTCATTCTATAATAAAGTGATGTTTTCTAATATCGTATAAAAGAATATTTTATATGTTAACATTTTCTATGAATTCTAATGTCATATAAAAGGATATTTTATATGTTAACAATCTTCTATGACTTCTAATGTCATATAAAAGGATATTTTATATGTTAACAATCTTCTATGACCTCTAGTGTCATATAAAAGGATATTTTATATGTTAACAATCTTCCATGACTTCTAGTGTCATATAAAAGGATATTTTTATTCTAATGACCTTTTGTTTCACAATTCTAATTCAATAAAATGACGAATCATATTTTGTTGATCTAATTCAACAAAATGACAAATTATATTTTTCTAATCCTAGTTCAAATAAATGAAAAATCATATTTTGTCGATCTTATTTGAATAAATGACCAATCATATTTTGTCGATATAATTCAACATAAAAATGACAAATTATATTATGTTGATCTAATTCGAATAAATGACCAATCATATTTTGACATATAATTCCATATGAATTCTACTGGCAAATAAAAAAATATTTTGTTTGAATACAAATTTCTATGTATCCTACATAACAAATAAAAGAATGATTTATTTATTTACAATTTCTAATTTAACTTAACAAATAAAAATGATAATTTCATTTTTTTTAAAATTTCTATTTAACAAAAATGATATGTTAGTTTTAACTGTTTTATTTCAACTAATATGATAATTTGGTTTTGTCTAATCTAACTCAACAAAGATGACAATTTGGTTATTGTCTAATCCAACTCACAAAGATGACAACTTGGTTATTTTCTAATCCAATTCAACAAAGGTGAAAATTTGGTCATTGTCTAATCCAATTCAACAAAGATGACAATTTGGTTATTGTCTAATCCAATTCAGCAAAGATGACAATTCAATTTCAACGCAATAATCGATCGAATTAACAAATCATCATAATAGCGACAATCGTAATTATTATCAAATCACATACAATCATATACTAAATTTAACATCAGAAGAATAATAACACAATTATAATTAATTTATTTTCAATTATTTAAAAGGAAATAGAGTTCTCATCTTGGTTTGAAGCGGTTCTAAAATTCTAAAAGGTTCTGAATCTGTTGCAAGTCTCTTTTTTTAAAAGTTGTATTCGACGACCCAGTCCCAATGTCTCTGAAATCGTTCAATTCTGAAATCGTACTAATAAGATATGAATTTTTATAATTTAATTTATATTTTGTGACGCTTATTAGTGTTAGAAACCAATAAATATACCTTATGTAAAATCAGCAGTGAGTTTTTCAAACTGTTCAAATCTAGGCTTTGCAAATTCGATTGATTGGAGCAGCAATTTGAGAATCAGACAGTTAGGGTTTGTCGGGCTCAGACCGGCGCCTGTTCGCCGTCTGTGGGGGCGCTTTCGGTGGCACGGTGGGGCCTGGGTGAGCACGAACGGCGGCGACTTCTCATCGTCGGTGGAGGCGATTCAGGCAGCGAGAGATGGAGCGGCTGGTATGGATGGGAAGGTCTCGGAAATCTCTACAGAAAGTTAAACAGGAGTGGGGTCTAAAAGGTAGTGGAGAAGGAGGAATTTGGAGAAGAAGAATCGGCCATTATAGGCCATTGTTTTCAAAGGGGCGGCAGCTTAGGGATGGTGAACAGTGTTAGGGTTTGATTTTTCTAATATTTATAATGTTTTAATTGTTATTTAGCAAATAAATCCGTAAGTCCTAAACAAATACAATTTCAGTCCAATGGGAGTTGATCCGACACAATAGCCCCCATTCCACAACCAATGGGCTAGGTCTCGTCAGCCCAAACGACTGTCATTATCCTATTTTATTTAATTTAAAATCTAAATCCTTTATTAAATTAATTTGATCGTATATTTAAATCCACCGGGGCCACATATGGACTCAGAAAATTCTAGAAAAAAATATATTTAGCTTTGTTATGACGATACGGTCCTAACAAAATTAATTTCGTCGAATTCTGAGACTGTTTGGAAATTGGCCATTTTCAAGTCGATTAAATTTGACAAAAACTGACAAAACACGTTTTCCTTTGCCACGCTCACATATTAATTCATAAAATTATGAAAATTGAAACCTAGCAATAATTTGACATTTCGGTTCCAACAAAAGTGGTTTCATCGAAAACCGAGGTCATTTGAAAAATGCCTATTTTTAAGGCCAATATATAATATTAAAATATATACAGATTCTACAACGACTATTCTGAAAATTAAACTGGGCATAACTTTTTATTTATATTATGAAATTTCTTTCTTTAGATTCGTTAGAAAGATATGATTAAACAGATTCAAATATTATTGGTTTTACTGAAATCCGATTTAAAATGAATCCTGTACATCCAGTTAAAGTTTAAAATCAAAATTTCAAACTACAGTGCTATTTTAATCTCCTTTTATATTTAAATTAAATTTATTCTTTTTAACTTCGATTAAAATAAATTTTTCATCATTATTATTTAAAATAAATCATTTTAAATATTCAAAATTCTTTAAAAAAAAAAATTGGCCCTAAAATTCCGGGTTGTTACATTATGTTAATGCATTGATTAAAATTTATGTTTGGTCAATGTATTAAAATAATATCACTTGTCATTAAATGTAAAATTGAAGTATTTACACAGTTAGAAACCAACCTTTCAATTTTTGATAACATTGTGCTCTTTACCCTTTAAGTTATGCTACATGACACAATTGTAAATTGATTGTTGATGGAAGTAATTCTCTTATTTCATACTGAATACGGGTTCAAACTAGACCGAACCAAAACCGAACCTTAATATATTAAAACCAAATTGAAACTAAACCGTTTAAACGAGTAGTATAACTGGGTGTATTATTTATCAGCCGTTTGATGCGTTGAAGAAGCAGTTTGATGTAATGGCCCAAATTTACGTACCCTTTGAGTCGATTAATAACACCACACTTCCAACCCAAATTTGTATAGAAATACGAATCATTAGCAGAAAGAAGTTGGAGGATGAGAAATAGAAAGAAAGGGAAATTAGAATAGAAGAAAACGAAGAACACATACCTCACAGTGGAACAAATAAAATATATTAGATAACATAGCTTTTGAAATAAAAATAGGTAGCTATAAATACATACCATCATCAGAGAACAACAATTATATTTCTGGAACAGTTATAAACATCTGTTTCCAGATACAAACATAGTACACAACGGAGTATATAATAGTTTATAACTAATTGATGAAACCTCTTGCTTCAAGCTTCTCTAAGTGAATCCAAAAAATCCTGACTACTTGACGGCCCGTACAAATTTGGGCACCCAAGGGTTTAGGAAAACAACAAAATAAAACTCTGGGTCAGTCATAGGACTGGTGTGAGTAAACTCCAACCAATGGTTCGACTTTCAAAAATCCTTTCGAAAGAAAAGGTAATCGTAAGACCAATCCACACATAAACATGGATGGTTTTTATCTTATAATAAACAAAACATTTTTGATATCAAATTATGGTGATATTATAATAGTATCTAAATCAAATATATAGCAATCAAGCGAAATGTTTGCATATCACGCTCCATATATAATATAAAATCAAAAAAAACAGGGCGTTTATTGGAGATTGGATTCCGACTATGACAAGATATGGAACCACCTTCTAATCAGTGTACTCTAGAGGAGATACACTAGGGTTCAACAAGAACATCTTGCAACCCGACCACACATGGGTGGCCACTCATTTAACTTGAGTGTACCGAGCATATTATCACCAACGGTTGTGATCAACAACTGTTACCGAAAGCAAACTGTAGTGAATATAATAAGAAGCAAAAATGAAATTTCTATAGATTAGGTGAACTTGGCCATGCTACCTGCCCGATTTCTATCATTTCCCGGTTGATGAGGCTTGAGGTCACGATTATCCTTTAGAACACCTTATCACCATTTTGAATGTCACGTCGTCAGACCCATCAATATACTTTGCCCTGGGATTGAACAAACTGAATGCACCATCTCATTAATCCATCTTGGGCAACTTCTGCCCAAGATTAAAGAACAACCCTTGCACTTTACTCCGTCTTTAGTTATCTTCATCATAAGTTGATTCGTAACGCTTCTACCAATACGGAGTGGTTTTCAGATAATAACCCAATCCCGACCTCTCCGCATTGACAAAGGAGGTACAAAATAAATTAAAAGTTTGATAGTCGGTGATTTAACTATCAAAGGAAACATCCGTACAACTAATGGTCCTATTTCCAACTGTAAATTTTATTGATCAACCATCAAACAACACTGGCCCCTTTTTAAATCAATTCCTTATTATATTATTATTTCCAATTCCCTTTTCCCATCTTTCGTACCCTTTCAAAACTCGATTTTCTCTCTCTATTCTCAGAAAAAGCATTTCCAATATAATAATTTCTTCATTTGAGAAAATATCTCTTATTCCAGTTATAAAACATTTCTATATATTCATGAATCCTTATTTTCTATATTTAGAAAATATACTTATTAATATGGGAAATTATTTCCGTATTCCATTACTTAATTCCTCGTTGTCCGATTCATTTCATTTCCTACGCGTAGAAAATATCTCTCATTTTATTTGGGGAAACATTTCAAAATCCTTTAAACTAACCCGATGTTATAAAAGCATCGTTATTATAACTCAAACCATTTATCATTTATTAACTAACCATATTGCTAACCAATCTTCATTATCGAACCTTAACCATTCCTCCATCAATAATGAAGCCAATCTTGTTGGTGTATAATTATCTTTCAAACCATAATTGAACAATATTCTCAACTTTGGAATAGTCAAAGCTCACAACTTCAAACAAAACATCGCTTACGCGACTCTCAGATTCAATCCAAGAATCCACTTCTTTTACGAAAAAACGTTGATTACAATGGTAGTGTTATAATCATTGTTTCCAAATATTTGATTTATAAAACATTTATTTTAACGGTAGCGTTATAATCGTTGTTTAGATTTATAAAATATTTATTATAATGGTAGCGTTATAATCGCTATTTAGCTTTATAAAACATTTATTATAATGGTAGCGTTACAATCGCTGTTTCCAAATATTTAGATTATAAAATATAACTTGTACTGATCTATTCCAATAAATAAATTATTAAGTAAAAAAATAATTAAATTTGATTAAAATGGAGAGTAAAAATAACAACTTCCCTAATTTCGATATAATCAAATTCCAATAAATAACTCTCTTTCGGATAATCTATATTTGGTTTATATTCTGAAATTCAGAATTTATCTACCATTTCAGGTAAATTCAAATTCTAAATTTACTCTTGAATTCCTCCTTTTCAAATCCTTGCCAAATTACTTTATAACCGTTCCAAACTACAATACATTATCACAATTTATTTCATATTCCGAATTTTTGGAATAAAGCTCATCATTTTCTTTTGAAACGATTACCATTTCCCTTTCTCACCCAAATTCTAATTGCATTCATATTTCAAATCTAAATTTCCTTTATAGATATTTCATTTGCAAAATATTTACTTTAAACCATTATTCACTTTAATCTTGAATATATTTCTTTTATATACAGTCATTTGATTTCGTACTTACAAATATTTTCTTAAACCCAAATTCTACTAATAACTTCTGATGAGAACTTTTCAAACAAATCGAATTTTATTCCAATCATTTAAAATCTCGTTTATGATTTCCTCTATAAATCACTAAGTTCAAATCTCATCTCAAATACTAGTTTCAAATCTGATTACCACTTTTCATATAAATTCAAATTTGAATTTATATTTAAATTTATCCAATGGCAAATGATTCACTTAATTTATAAACTCATTTAAAATAAACTTCTAGTTTTAATAAAACAAGTTTCTGCTTTTTAACTCCATTTGCACTTCAATTTTTGGAAAAATATATTTCCTTTTTAAATCTCAAATTTTAATTTTCTACATTCAAAAATATTTTACGGTATTTAAATACCAAAATTAAAGAGCCAGGGTGTAACACCCTACATCCGTTAGTGTCACTCACAAAGGGAATGCACTAAGTTCTGTGAAGTATTATAGGTAAAAGATGCAGATAAATTACAAGACAGATAAATAAAGCAGCGAAAAAGTGAATAAAACTTTATTTCATTTATAACAGCTTGTACAAAGATTGTTTTCCAACAACAAAGTATCCATCTTGTTTAACAAAATAAAGAAGCATAAATATACAATGATATTCCCCAATAAAACATTAGCCAGCCATAGCGGTGGAAAAGAGAGTCCAAAGCAGCACATCAAAAAGTCTTCAAGCTTGGGAAGAGTAACAGGTCCATACAAATCTGAGATATTCCCTCCCTGACTACCTGGGGGGGGGGGGGGGGGGGAGAACGGAAGAAAAGAAGACGAAAGAAAACATAGAGTCAGACATAAAGCCTGGTAAGTCTAGTGGTGCTTCTGTTTATGAATAAGGAAAAGGACATGACAGGCATAAAAATGAAAATGGGAAAATACCATAAACTAAGGCAAAGCAGTTTAGAATCGAAATTACTATCGCATCCCATTTCTACACCACCTAACTAGTTTCCCAACTAGTAATCTGTATAAAATGATAACGTGATCCCAGTCCCTGTAACTGTGGTTGCCATAAGGCGCACATTTATTTATTACCTAGATTTAATCTAGGGTTTTCTATCGAGCGTTCCCTAGATTCAACTAGGGTTTATGCGACTTGTCTACTACTTCTCGGATTCAGGATTTATGCCACCTCGGTCCACTAGGGATTATGCTACCTGTCGAATGATGCCCCTAGTCTAGGACACACTACCTAGAGTGGTATAGGTTCCTAGACTTTCCCCACTTAAGTGTAGTGAAACGTTTATCGCTGTCAAGATGCACATGTCCTGAAATGTGTGACCCGAGTCCTGTGGCAGGGCTATTCTAGCAACACGGAACTCAGTTGGGAGCTTTCAGATATCTGTCGACGTAGATGCTAAGGTCTGTTTTTCTACCAGTGGTTATGGTCCCACGTGACCCCTCCCTCAACTAATGAAAGGTAATCCAAGAAAATCAAGCACGAGAACTATACTCTTGCCACCCTATGCCCCACTTTCCTATTGGCCAGCCTCACCCATAACTAGATAGCAAGTATATGGTCTGTTGGGAGTTCTCTGCCTTTCCGCACGCATACTACGATTGACTCAAGATGGTAGGTAGACGATGAGTCGCTATCACTAGGCTACAGGTCCCGTCGAATCACGCTGGTCCATCCCAGTCTTTAGGTTGCCTTAAATTGCAACCAAGGCATACCCTTGGTTCTCCTGATGCAGACCTTAACCTCTGTGAGCCCAGGCGGATCATCTACAACCTCACAAAGGGATACCAAGAGTACCCTCACGTCCCCCGAAGCTACGTGCTTCTAAAGCCAGTCCGCTGGAGCCTTTTTTGAAATCGGATAAACATTTGCTCCTTCTCATGTACTTGTTAAGTGATGATCTACCATATCGGGTTATTCATCTATTATGGATCGGCTCAGTTTTCTTGACTAAGAATTATTACTTAGTTGTTCTCAACTAAGGTTTACCACTTAGTTTCTTTTCTCATAAATCTTGTTAACTAAGGTTTATCACTTAGTTTCTTTAACTAGGGATTTCAACTTAGCTCCATTTCTCGATTGTTTCTTAACTAGGGTTTACTACTTAGCCCTCTTTCTCGTCAAGTTGGATTGGTTAAGTGTCATTAGTCAATTCAAGTTAGCTTAACCCATTCCTTTGTCATATTAAACTAGCTAAGTGTTATCAGTAGTTCATGTCGACTTAACCCTATCACAAACCAAGTTATATTGGTTAAGTATTTCTTATTACTTAACCCAACCCATTCATCTTGTATTGGTTAAGTGTCCCTTTTTACCTAACCTTGCCCATCTGTTTTAACTAACATGTTATAACGGTTAAGTGTTCCCTTAGTTAACTTAACCCTAACATCTGTTTAATTAACATGTTCTAATGGTTATTGTCCCTTCATGTTTCAACTTAACCCTGTTCAATTAATCACACTATGATGGTTAAGTGTTCTAAGTTTACTTAACCCTACCCTCTAGTCCAGCTAACATATTAAATTGGCTAAGTGTATTTACTTAACCTTACCCACTTATCAAGCTAACGTGTTATAATGGTTAAGTATTCTAAATATACTTAACCTCACCCACTTATCTAATTATCAGGTTATAACGGTTAAGTGTCCTGAATTTACTTAACCTCACCCTCTAGTCTAGTTAATATGTTAAATTGGTTAAGTATATTAACTTTACTTAACCTCACCTTCTAGTCTAGTTAACATGTTAAATTGGATAAGTGTTTTCTTAGTTACTTAACCCCTACAAGTCTTGTCTTGTTAACATGTTAAGCTGGTTAAGTGTTTTACTTAACTTAACCCTACCATCTGTCCTTAGCCTCTTAGAGCACCTGACCACTCACATTAGACAGATATTGCTACGGTTACTGGATGTGCCGGTCGTTTCTGGGCAGGTTTACACCGTAGCTCAATCTAACCTCGGGTCATTATTGGGCTCAATGCTTAACCACCCACATTGGATAGGTATTGTTGTGACTACTGGACAGCCGGGCGGGTCCGGGCAGGTTTACATCACAACTCAATCCAACCTCGGGTTAAGCATACTTGTATTTTCTAGATTTACACTTTTTACTTATGTAAATATTTCATGCCACATGTTTTATTCCAAACTAATGGTACATAATTTATATCTCATGGTTTTTAGGCCTGCCGACCTATTAACATACTTTAGTTTAATAGTTAGTCTCAACATTACCCTCGCTCGATTATTCATATTAATCGTATGAAGATATTGGGCCCGCTAATAGGCCCAATCCATAAACAAAGTAAGGAAGGGAGCATAGGTTCAATGAACCTATACTACGAAATTCGGCCTAAACATAGTTATCGATTAGCATGTGACATAAAGGTGTAACTAGATAAATAAGGTGATCTCGCATAACATGAATCATAACATTGCATAACATGTCACAAACCTGCACATGAATATTTGGATCTAGTTAGATAGGTGTCATGTAAATCATAAATTCTGGACTATTATTAAGATATAACATGGTATAACATGGTATAGTATAATAGGTGTCACATGAAATGGCGCACTTTTAGACATGTTTAAACATGGTTTTATACACATATAACTAGAAATAATGTCAAACACCAAACTAGCATAAAAATGTCCACTTTTTGACATAACCCAAAGTTGTAAACTAACCTTACATCAAGTAGCCTATTTCAACATGAAGCTAGTATAATTTTTGTAACCAAAAGGTACTTGCATAAACCCAATTATCACTTGCAATCAAACATAATAACGTATACAAAGGTTTTGAGTCGTGTAGGCATAAAAGGTTTCAACTTGGAACATGTTTACATGAGTCTCAACTTAGGCCTAAAAAGAATATATGCTAACCATGTTAACGACATTACATAAAGATGTCAATTCTAGTTTTTACTACAAACTTGCAAGTGATATTTTCATATACAAATGTCAATAGGTTCGCATCAACCAATATATGCCACGAATCCCCAATACAAAATATGACACAATCAACACAATACACAGAATTTACATCAATATTGTATGATAGTAAAACCCCAATTTCATTTACATCGAATCACATCGCAATTTCTATTCATACTCAGAAAAACCACTATACTTACAACGGGCGCTGAAACTTGTTTTCTGGTTTCTGTTATTCTGAAACTGAGATGCGCTCCTTTGGGTAGACCAACATTGCATTGATTAATTTTGATTAAACTTTTATCTTCTTCTTAATTTGATTTGTCTCTAAGCTTTAGTGTTAGCTTGTCTCTAGGCTTTCTAATTGACGGCCATTCCTAGTTCCTTTCCAACAGCATGACGACTTTAGTATTCTATTATTTGTGTGAGTTTAAGGTTAGACATGAGTTGTATTTATAGAATTTCAATCTAATTAGAGTCGTCGATGAAGCTAGAGTGAATCCAGACCATCCATCTCAAGAGAAGCCAATCAGAAAGTGACATGTAAGTCCTAGTGACTCAGCCAAGCCTCAGAATTCGACCAGACCCTGACCAGGCCAGCCAGGGCCTGACCAGCAGGTCTTTCAGACCTGGGCGCACTTGGCAGGTGCGCCAGGCTAATATTGTATTGGCGCACTTCCCAAGTGCGCCAGTTCAATTCTGTTCAAGTGCGCCAGTTCAATTCTGTTCTGGCGTAGTTCCCAAGTGCGCCAATGTATTCTGACCCGTTTTCTGTTTTTTCTGCCCAACTTCGTTCGTCAATATCTTCTTCATACTATATCCGTTTTACGCAAACTTGGACTCTATCTCAAGCAGAATTTCGAGACGAATGCAATGGCATAACCCATTTCCCTTTATTCTTTCATTTAGAATTAATTATACTTTAATTTTTGAAGCTTAGTGTTATAGAATTACGGGGTGTTACACTCTCCCCCTCTTAAAAGGATTTCGTCCTCGAAATCTTCAAGTTAGGAAGAATGTATCCTACCACCCAATCACCCATCTACTCAACCATTCAATCACAGGCATTCATTGTCCTTAAAAATATTTCTAATGCTTTCATGTTCGTATGCATAGTGTGTGTATATGTCTTTATCTAATGCAAAATCAGGCGGTCTACTGATTCAGTTGACCTCCTTAATGCAAATTATGTCAGTGCCATGCGTCCAATCATGTATGCTAGGATCCCTAGTTATGTAAATACTACATGTGTGCGTAGCCATTCATCCATATGCAACATCCATATGATAACATATCAAGTTAAGTCCGTTAAGAAAATACATATATACGAATGCAATATAAAAGTGACTAAGTCGTTCTAGCGCATATGGTGTATATATACGAATGCGATGCGCCCGAATCAAATAAGGTACGGATAGAATGATCAAATAGAAAAACTAAGTTTTCAACAGAAATGGTTCTACCTCGTTCTTGCAGCGGTGGGACCGCGAGAGCCTGAACTTGTCCCCTTGCCTGCCCTGGTGCCAGAAGAGCCTGCACCTGTCCTCCCGAGGTAGTCCCTGTCCTCTGCCCCTTCTTTGGGCAGTCCTTCACTAGATGTCCTGCTTCACCGCAGTGAAAACAGCCAGTCTTCTTTTTCTTTCGGCAATCCTTGCTGAGATGGCCTGGTGTCCCACAGTTAAAGCATTTCTTCTTCCCCTTAGCATTGTTGCCTTTGCCACCCTTATTTTGATCCCCTTTCTTCTCGGGTGCCTTATCAGCATTAGTGCCTTTCTCCTCGTGCATAAGTGCTATGTCTACTAGCTTCTCAAAGGTGGCCCCCATAGGGATGTGGGTCATAGCCAACCCTTGCAACGGTTCATTCAATCCATTAATGAACCTCAGAGCCTTCTTCTCCGGCGTGTTTACTAAGTCTAAGCCAAACCTTGCTAGCTGATTAAATTTGTTGACATATTCTTTCACTGACGAGCTTCCTTGCTTCAATGTCAAGAACCTTTCCATATATAGATTTGCTTCCGCCCTGGAGAGAAACTTCGCCTCGAACCTACGTCTAAAATCCGCCCAAGAGTCAACAGGACGCTCCCCATTGGTGAACCCCCACCAAAACGAGTCCTCTCCCTTCGTCAACCAAGCTGCTAATCGAACTCTCCTCCCTTCTTCCACTTCAAAGATTTCTAGCAATTCTTCCACCTCCTTAAGCCAATCTCTAGCTTCCACAAACGTTTCTGACCCTTGAAATGGTTTTCCACCCATAGCCTCGAATTCCTTGCACGTCATTGCAAAAGTATCTACGCGAGGAGGAGGAGGAGGAACGGGTGCAACTGGTGGTGGAGGAACGTTGGCTGGACCTGCGGCGGCCCTAGCCTCCAATAGCCTCCTATACCATCCTGGTATCGTTACACCGTCGGGTAGATTAAGATCTTCAGCCATGCTGATTCAAAATGGAGAATTCGAAAGATAAAGATATGTGGCTATTGGGGATTATGTTTTTCTTAAAAAAATTTCTCTTTAAATTTCTCATTAAAACATGTTTTTGAAAACACTTCTTCCAAAAATAACTATTTTTCTAAAGTATTTTTATCTGTTCTGGTAACCTTAAGCTCTGATACCACGTGTAACACCCCACGTCCATTAATGTCACTCACAAAGGGAATGCATTAACTTCCATGGAGGTTATAAGTGAATATAGAATAGAAAAATTACAACAAGACAGATAATAAATAGTACTTGGAAATCTTAAACTTCATTTTATTGCAGCGGAAATTAAACATGTTTGTTACATCATAAAACCAAAGATCATAACCAAGTACAATATCCATCTTCATAAAAACAAAATACATAATCCCATTACATAAATAGCCATTAAAAAGATAACAAGCTGGACTTTACTTCAACGGTCCAAGCTTTCCAAAGAGAGATGAAGCAATTCAATCAAACTCCACTAGAGCTGGGCCCAACCTGAGGACCTGGAGGGGGAAAAAGGATAGAAATAGAGGGGGTCGGACATAAAGTCTGGCAAGTATGATAATTCTAACAATACTATTACCAAAATAACTAGACTAAGGCATAAGCTGGAAGACAAGTAAATGTCTATGAACTCTTAGGAAGATAAATATAGCGTTTGAGATAAGGTTAAAGATAACGGTAAAGGCACACCTAATTACTAACGAATAATTACTACACTACACCGCCCATAACTACACTGCATCGTGCCAATTACTACACTGTACTGCGCCAATTACTACACTGCACCGCACCAGTCACCCTAAAGGTTGATCCCGCATGCTTCACACAGAAACTATATAAATAGCCTTGCTTACCCCTAGCTGACGACATAGGTGCCATCTGCCCCTATCCCCACTAGGTTTACCTCGCTACCCTCTTAGAAATTTTATAAGTAACTTCGTGTACTCCTAGCTGACTACATAGGTGTTGTCTGCCCCTATCTCCACTAGGTGTACCCCACTACCCACTTTTGATCGGCTCCCTACTCGTAGATACCCGTACTGGCCCCATAGTGGGGTGTATCACTCGCCTAAAGTGGCAACCCGATACAACTGAGAATGCACGGCTTATGTAACACCCCACGTCCATTAATGTCACTCACAAAGGGAATGCATTAACTTCCATGGAGGTTTTAAGTGAATATAGAACAGTAAAATTACAACAAGACAGATATAAAATAGTACTTGGAAATTCAAAAACTTTATTTCATTGTAGCAGAAGTCAAAACGTGTTTGATTACATCATAACACCATATTCAATGTCAAGTACAATATCTATCTTGATAAAACAAGTACATAATCCCATTACATGAATAGCCATTAAAAAGAAAGATAACAAGCTGGACTTTACTTCAGCAGTCCAAGCTTTCCAGAAGATAAGCGATCCAACTAGACTCCACTAGAACTTGGCCCAACCTGCGGACCTGAAGGGAGAAAAAGGATGGAAAAGAGGGGGTCAGACATATTAGATACATCCCCTCTCTCACACACTTATTAATATTTTTATATTCATATTAGATACATCCCCTCTCTTACACACTTATTAATATTTTTATATTCATATTAGATACATCCCCTCTCTTACACACTTATTAATATTTTAGCAACTTTAGTGTTAATAGAAAATTCGAGGTGTTACATTCTCCCCTCCTTTTAGGATTTCGTCCCCGAAATCTTCAAGTCTTGAAGAATGTATATCCTACCATCCAAACGTCCATCTACTCATCCATCATACACAGGCATCCATTGTCCTTACAGACTTCTAATGCTTTCATGTTTAAATGCACAGTGTGTGTATATGTCCGTATCTAATGCAAAATCAGGCGGTCCACTGATTCAGTTGACCTCCTTAATGCAAATTATGTAAGTGTCATGAATCCATTATGTATGCAAAAGATCCTAATTGCTTACATACTACTTCTATATGCGTGCACACCCATTCAACCGAATGCAACATCCATATGATGGTACAACCATTATACATCCATTATACTAAATACATCCATATATATGCAATATGCAATATGAAGTGACTGAGCCGATCTAGTGCCTAAAGTGTGTGTATATATGCATCCACGAGTAACCACTAGCAAACACTTGCATCCATTTTGCATCCATCATACATAACATGTCTCAAACACTTGTTTCAACCATAGGATTATCCTAACTAAAGGTCAAAGATACTAATGAGAGGACATACTAAAGATAAGATAAGATAAGCTAAGCGATAAAGGAGAAATTAAAAGACATACCCTCAAAAAGAAAAGGGTACAACGAACGCATCTTCTCTTCTGTCTCCCAAGTTGCGTTGCTCTCATCATTTCCCCATTTGCACTTTAACCAGTCTGACCTCTCGATTCCTCAACTTTTTGATCTCCGACCCAAGAATGCATGTAGGAGCTCGTCTAATTGTTGCATCACGCTCTATTTCCACCTCTTTAAGCAAGCTCGGCTCTACCACCTCCGCGGTCTTGTGCAAACACTTCCTCAAATGTGATACATGGAATACGTCGTGTACTCCACTAAGTTTCTCAGGCAACTCCACCCTATATGCCATCTTCCCAATCCTGTTTTTTTTACAGGAAACGGCCCTACAAACCTTGGTGCTAATTTCCCCACGGACCCAAAGCGAACAACATTCTGTAACGGAGACACTTTGATAAAAACCATGTCCCCAATGTCAAACTCAAGATCTGTTCTCCTCTTATCAGCATACGATTTTTGCCTATCTTATGCTGCTTTCATCCTCCTTCGAATCAACTCAATCTTCTCCGAGGTTTCCCTAACCATATCGGGCCCAAGTAGGATTTTATCGGTAGATTCCCACCAACATGTAGGCGAACGGCAAGGCCTTCCATAAAGAGCTTCGAAAGGTGCCATGCCAATACTAGACTGAAAGCTATTATTATATGCGAATTCTACTAACGGAAGGTGCTCTTCCCATGTATCCCCAAAGTCTAGGATACAAAGCCTTAAAAGATCCTCTAGAATGCGATTCACCCTCTCGGTCTGGCCGTCTGTCTGAGGATGATATGCGGTGCTCAAACATAGCTGAGTCCCTACCACCTCTTGTAAACTCTTCCAAAATTCGCTAGTAAAGATGGGGTCACGGTCGCTTACTATACTAGAAGGAATACCGTGCAAACGAACTATCTCCTTAATGTATACAGAAGCCAACCACGGAGCAGTCCTCTTACTTTTCACGGGAATAAAATGGGCGCTTTTAGTAAGTCTATCTACTATAACCCAAATCCCCGTGTTACCCTTCCTTGATCTTGGTAATCCATCCACAAAATCCATTGAGATGCTTTCCCATTTCCATAGTGGAACTTCTAATGGGTGAAGCAACCCACCGGGTTTCTTTTGTTCTGCTTTAACTCGTTGGCACACCAAGCATCTAGCGACGTACTCGGCCACATCCTTTTTCATACCAGCCCAAAAGAAAACCCGCTTCATATCTTTGTACATCTTATCCCCGCCGGGATGAATGGTCATTTTTGAGCGATGAACATCATCAAGAATGGCCTTCCTTAAGTCTTCGTCTTGTGGTACACAAAGTCTATTATCCCTTCGTAACCAACCCTTATCGTCTAGGGTATACCTACGAAGATGGCTTGACGACTCCCCCCCTTTGAGCTTTTCTACTATCTCAACCAACTGTGGGTCGTCTCGCTGTGCCTCACCAACCCATCCTAGAAGTGTAGGTCTAACCTCCAAGGATGCTAACAGACCGGGTACTAAGTCAACGGAGGGTCTAAAGTCAAACATAGAGATGAATTCTAAGCTTTGTCGTTCAACAAACAACGGACTCAAGGACAACCTTTTCCTACTTAAGGCGTCTACCACCACGTTACCTTTGCCCGGGGTATATGCTATTTCAAAATCGTAGGAGGCTAAGAATTCCATCCACCGTTGCTGCCTTAAATTCAAATCCTTCTGAGAGAATAAGTATTTTAATGATTTGTGGTCAGTGAATAGTTCGAATTTCTCACCAAGAAGATAGTGACGCCAAGACTTAAGCGCGAAAACAATTGCAGCTAGCTCTAAGTCATGCGTGGGGTAATTCTCTTCATGAACCCTCAACTGCCTTCCACCATAGGCTATTACTCTTCCCTCTTGCATGAGGACCGCGCCAAGTCCCGTCCCACAAGCATCAGTATAGATGGTAAACGGTTTATTCCCGTCTGGCAGCACTAAGACTGGGGCTGAAATTAAGGCTCTCTTTAAACGTTGGAACGCATCATCGCAATCTTTGTCCCACGTAAAAACCAGGTTCTTCTTCGTTAACCGTGTTAATGGAGCTGATATTTTTGCGAAGTCTTTGATAAACTTCCTATAATAGCCAGCCAACCCCAAGAAACTTCTTACTTCGGTTGCATTTTTAGGGACCTTCCAATCTTGGATGGCCACCACCTTTGCGGGATCCACTGCTATCCCTTCTTTGGAAACCACGTGCCCTAAGAACCGTACTTCCTTCCTCCAGAAGTGACACTTAGAAAATTTTGCCTTAAGGTTATGCGCTCGAAGGGTTTCCAACACTTCCCTAAGATGTAGGGAGTGCTCTTCTTTATTCTTAGAAAAGACTAAGATGTCATCCACAAAGACTACCACGAATTTGTTAAGGTATTCCCTAAACACCCTACTCATCAAATCAACAAAATATGCAGGGGCGTTTGTCAAACCAAAGGGCATCACTAGCCATTCATAGAATCCGTCAGGAGTCCTAAAAGCAGTCTTATCTATACTATCCTCAGCCACTCTCAGTTGATGAAAGCCAGTGGCTAAGTCCAACTGCGAAAACACTGAGGCGCCAACTAACTGATCAAAGAGATCGTCAATCCTCGGTAGTGGGTGTCGGTTCTTTTTAGTAAGCTTGTTTAGTTCTCTATAGTCCATACAAAGTCTAAGAGACCCATCCGCCTTTGTGGCAAAAACTACTGGAGCACCCCACTCCGATATACTACGTCTTATGAACCCCTTCTCAAGCAACTCCTTTACTTGCTTATTGAGTTCCCTCCTTTCACGAGGAGCCATGTGGCGCACTGGCAAAGATACGGGTTTAGCATTATCCACAAGATAAATTCGAAAGTCTATCTCCCGCTTTGGAGGTAAGCCCTTCACCTCCTCAAACACATCCGGATATTCCCGGACCACTTCTACCGATCGCAGGTTCTCTACAGACGCGTCAAGCGATTCAAGATAACTTAGCATAACGGAATTTATGGGATTACAAAAGATGTCGAGAGCATTACCAAGGCGAGTCACAAGCCTAACTACTCTCCTTTCACAATCAAGAATGGCCCTATTTCTAGACAACCAATCCATTCCTAAAATTAGCCCATAGCCCGTGAAGCCCAATACATAAGCATCACATCTAAATTCAACGCTAAGTATAGAGATTTTCAAATCCAAACATATCATGGTCAAATGAGCCGAACCCCCAATTGGATTTGAAACGACCAAGGGATCCTCTACTAAACTGGTGTTCAAGTGCAGTGATTCAACTAATGATGCAGAGATAAACGAATGAGATGCGCCAGAATCGAATAAGGTACGGACAGGATGATCAAACAGAAAAACTAAGCTTTCAACAGAAATTGTTCTACCTCTTTCTTGCAGCGGTGGGGCCGCAATAGCCTGAACTTGCCCCCTTGCCTGCCCTGGTGCCATAAGAGCCTGCACCTGTCCTCCCGAGGTAGACCCTGCCCTCTGCCCCTTCTTTGGACAGTCCTTCAATAAATGTCCCGCATCTCCACAATGAAAACAACCAGTCTTCTTTCTCTTTCTACAATCTTTGCTGAGATGGCCAGGCGTCCCACAATTGAAGCATTTCTTCTTCCCTTTGCCATTATTGTTTTTACCACCCTTCTTATTTTGCTGTTGGGGTTTCTTCTGATTCCCTTTCTTTTCAGCTGCCTTATCCTCATGCATAAGTGCCATTTCTACTAGCTTTTCAAAGGTGGCTCCCATAGGGATGTGGGTCATAGCCAACCCTTGCAACGGTTCATTCAAGCCTCTAACGAACCTCAAAGCTTTCTTCTCTGGCGTGTTCACCAACTCCAAGCCAAACCTTGCTAACTGATTAAATTTATTGACATATTCCTTTACTGATGAGCTCCCTTGCTTTAGTGCCAGGAATTTTTCCATATTTAAGTTCTCCTCTGCCCTTGAAAGAAACTTTGCCTCAAACCTTCGTCTGAAATCCGCCCATGAATCAACTGGATGTTCCCCGTTAGTGACCTCCCACCAAAACGAGGCCTCTCCCTTCATTAACCAAGCAGCTAAACGGACTTTCCTCCCATCTTCCACTTCAAAGATATCCAACAATTCCTCAGTCTCCTTAAGCCAATCTCTGGCCTCCACAAACGTCTCAGTCCCTTGAAAAGTTTTTCCTCCCATAGCCTTGAATTCCTTGCACGTCTTTGCAAAAGTGTCAACACGAGGAGGAGGAGGAGGAGGAATGGGTGCAACTAGGGGTGGAGGAGTATCCGCTGGGCCTGCAGTGGTGGCCCTAGCCTCCAAGTATCTCCTAAACCACCCTGGAATCGTCACACCTTCTGGGAGATTAAGATCTTCAGCCATGCTGAAACGAAAAAGGAAAGATTCAAAATGGAGAATTCGAAAGATAAAGATAAGGATATGGCTATTTGGGATTATGTTTTTCATAAAAACTCTCTTTAAATAACATGTTTTTTCTTTTGAAAGCACTTCTTCCAAAAATACTTTAGAAAAAAAAATATTTTTCTAAAAAAAAAATTTAATCTGTTCTGGTAACCTTATGCTCTGATACCACGTGTAACACCCCACGTCAATTAATGTCACTCACAAAGGGAATGCATTAACTTCCATGGAGGTTTTAAGTGAATATAGAACAGTAAAATTACAACAAGACAGATATAAAATAGTACTTGGAAATTCAAAAACTTTATTTCATTGTAGCAGAAGTCAGAACGTGTTTGATTACATCATAACACCATATTCAATGTCAAGTACAATATCTATCTTGATAAAACAAGTACATAATCCCATTACATGAATAGCCATTAAAAAGAAAGATAACAAGCTGGACTTTACTTCAGCAGTCCAAGCTTTCCAGAAGATAAGCGATCCAACTAGACTCCACTAGAACTTGGCCCAACCTGCGGACCTGAAGGGAGAAAAAGGTTGGAAAAGAGGGGGTCAGACATATTAGATACATCCCCTCTCTCACACACTTATTAATATTTTTATATTCATATTAGATACATCCCCTCTCTTACACACTTATTAATATTTTTATATTCATATTAGATACATCCCCTCTCTTACACACTTATTAATATTTTAGCAACTTTAGTGTTAAAAGAAAATTCGGGGTGTTACAGCTTATACCTACATGATGCAACGTCTTACCTACCAGCCCGGGTCCACACACGCATATGAAACCTGTTGGACTTGCGTTGCCACCGCTCCCCGTTTTGGCCTCTTATAGTCAAGCCCAGTATGCGTGTCCCATCCTCGACTTGGGTCGAGCCCACAAAGATACGTTTGGGATACTGGTTGAAACAGGCCCCCACAAGCTACCCACCTAAGCTTGTCACCACTAGTATATCCCACTTAACCCTCTTAGTCATGTTTCATTTACATGTGTGTTTGGTTAAGTCTTACTAATCGTATTTCACATGCCACTAAGGGCACCCACTAGATTCCTCATGCAACCCAAGGCACCTACTTAACCCCCATGTCCCACTTTACATGTTTTCTCTGGTTAAGTATTTCTTAATTCATTCAGGCCATAACCTCGTAAAGACTTCTCACATTAGACCGGCATTTATGGCAGCTGGATTTGCCGGGCGGGTCCGGGCAGTCTAACACCATAAAAGAGTCTAACCTCGTGTCTTTACAACTGTTATGCTTTAGTTAAGGCCTAGGACCTCTCACATTGGGCTGACATTTGTGACCACTGGATTTGTCGGGCGGGTCCGAGCAGGTTTACGTCACAAACGAGTCCAACCTCGTGTCCTAAGCATTGATTGACAACTTTCAATCTTTTACCCCAGTTTTAATAATTCCCTATTCACATTATTAATTAATTCCAATTTTTAATGATGTCCATAATTGACTCAATTATGGCCATCCACTCATGAAATGCAAATTCATATTAATTGCATCCCAACATCTTAATATTAAATCCTTAATATTACCCCTACCCCACGTTTATACGTCCGCTTATTCAACGCATAATATAGGCTAGACTTGAATAGTCTAACGCATAGCACAAAGATAAATTATCACAACATATAGACGGTTAAAATAAATCTAATCATGATAGGGGTGTAGCTTGCATAAATTACACATGTTAAGGATCAAAAGGTGTCAACTTGTTAAATGTCACAATTCACATGATATGATCATAGCCCAAATCTATACATAAACTTGCATATGGGGTTTATAGGCAACATAATGATGGTGTGAACTAGCATAGGATATCACATATGTCATATCATAGTTCTAGATGTCATAATAGATGTCATAGCATATGTTCATAACTTTTCTAATCAATTTAACTTGCATATGTGACTTGTCATATAGATCGACATAGCCCAAACATAATAGATCAACATAGCCCAAACTTGATGATTTGATTAACATGAACTAACTAGCATAGATAATAGCATCATGACTTTATAACATGTATGATTCATCTCAATTTAGCATAGAAACTCCCAACATACATAACATCATCATAGCATGATTTACAACATATAGGATACATAGCATAGGATTTATAACATATATGATAGCATAAGGTTTACAACAACATGTATGACAATTCACATCATCTACTCATAATCCATTCATGACTTAACCTAATTAATTCAATAATTATCTTGTTAAGAGTATCATACTCACAATTATAGAAGAAAGAGAGTCGGATTGGCGCTTTTTTGATGAAGAATCGCTGTTAGGGTTGGATAGTTCTGATTTGGTTGTTGTTCTTTATCTTTAATTTGATGGTGGCTGCTCTAGGTCTCAAAATATCAGCATGACAGCCATGGTCTTTGTTTATTTTCTGATTTAGGGCTTGTGTATAGGGTTTTTTATAGAGTTATAAATTAATTTAAGCCGTCGGATGTTCTTAGGGTTAATCAAAACCATTTAATTATGATAGGGTGATGAGTCAACCCTAATGACTCAGCAAGGAGTCAGAATGGACTCAATAACACGGGTTAGCCTGAACCAGAAAGCTGTGCAGGCTCCAGCCTCGGCCTGGGCGCACTTGGCAGGTGCGCCAGTGTAAATATGTACTGGCGCACTTCCCAAGTGCGCCAGTGCATTTATTTATTTATTTATTTATTTTCTCTTTGCCACCAAACTTCATTCATCCATAACTTTTTCATCTGGTACTCGTTTCCCGCAAACTCGGACTCTATCTCCACTAGAATTCCGAGACGAACACAATGGTGCAACCCGTTTCCCACAATTCTCACGTCTGAGATTAGTTATTCTTTAATTTGTAAATATTAATATTAACAAAATTACGGGGTGTTACAGTAAAAGTCCATACTAAGCAGAGCTATTCCCTCCTTGACTACCTAGGGGGGATGGAAGAAAAGAAGATGAAAGAAAAACAGAGTCAGACATAAAGCCTGAGAAAGTCTAGTGGCTTTTAGCATGCAAACAGGATAAAGTTCATGACAGAAGTAAATTGGAAAATGGGACTGTGCCAGAATAACAGACTAATATAAACCAAAGTAAGATAGTTTAAACCGAATATACTATCACGCCCCATTCTATATCTCTGCACCACCTAACAAGTATCCCAACTGGTAATCTGTATAAAGATGATAACATGATCCCAATCCTTGTAATTGCGTTTGCCTTTAGGTGTACATCTATTATTTATTACCTAGATCTAATCTAGGGTTTTCTTATTGATCGCTTTCTAGACTTAACCAGGGTTTACACGACCTAGATCCAACTAGGGTTTATGTTACCTATTGAACGCTTCTCGGATTCATGGTTTATGCCACCTAGGGATTATGCTACCTGTCAAACGATGCCCCTTAGTCTAGGACACACTACCCAGAGTGATAAGTGTTCCAAGACTTGACGTCCCAATCGTATCGTAAACGTACTATATATCTAGTTGCACATGTCCTCGATATGTGTGACCCGAGTCTCGTGGCAGGGCAAATTTAACAAACACGAAACTCGGTCGGGAGCTTTCAGAAATCTGCCGATGCAGATGCTAAGGTCTGTTTTTCCAGTGGCTGTGGTCCCACCTGACCCCTCCCTCAATTAATGAAAGGCACATCTTGAAAAATGAGAACTATACGCAGGCCCCCTATGCCCTACTAACCTATGGCCATACGCAACCATAACTAAATAGCGAGTATATGGTATGTTGGAGTTCTCCGCCTTTCCGCTTCACATATCTCGATTGACCCAAGATGGTAGGTAGACGACGACTTGCTATCACAGGGCTACTGGTCTTGCTGAATCACGCTGGTCCACCCTAATCTTTAGGTTGCCTTATATTACAACCAAGGCATACCCTTGGTTCTCCTAACGCAGACCTTAACCTCTGTGAGCCGAGGAGGATCATCTGCAGCCTCACAGAGGGATACCAAGAGTACCCTCGCGTCCCCTCGAAGCCTCGGGCTTCGTAGCCCAATTCGATGGAGCCTTCTTTAAGATCAGATGGACGTTCGCTCCTCCTCGTGTTATACTAAGAATTACTACTTAGTTTTCCTAACTAAGGTTTACCACTTAGTTTCCTGAATCGTTGTTTTCTTAACTAAGGTTGACTACTTAGCCCTCTTTCTCGTCAAGTTGGATTGGTTAAGTGTCATTAGTCAATTCAAGTTAGCTTAACCCATTCCTTTGTCATATTAAACTGGCTAAGTGTTATCAGTAGTTCATGTTGACTTAACCCTATCACAAACCAAGTTATATTGGTTAAGTATTTCTTATTACTTATCCCTATCCATTCATCTTGTATTGGTTAAGTGTCCCTTTTAACATAACATTGTCCACCTGTTTTAACTAACATATTATAACGGTTAAGTGTTCCCTTAGATAACTTAACCCTAACATCTGTTTAATTAACATGTTCTAATGGTTAAGTATTGTCCCTTCATGTTTCAACTTAACCCTGTTCAATTTATCACACTACGATGGTTAAGTGTTCTAAGTTTACTTAACCCTACCCTCTAGTCCAACTAACATATTAAATTGGCTAAGTGTATTTACTTAACCTTACCCACTTATCTAGCTAACGTGTTATAATGGTTAAGTATTCTAAACTTACTTGACCTCACCAACTTATCTAATTATCAGGTTATAACGGTTAAGTGTCCTGAATTTACTTAACCTCACCCTCTAGTCTAGTTAATATGTTAAATTGGTTAAGTGTATTAACTTTACTTAACCTCACCTTCTAGTCTAGTTAACATGTTGAGTTGGTTAAGTGTTTTAGTTAACTTAACCCTACGAATGCTAAATTAGCTTTAATTGTCTTATTAAAGCACCAACCACTCACATTAAACAGGTATTGTTGTGGCTGCCTGTATGCCGGTCGGTTTCGGGCAGTCTTACGCCACAACTCAGTCAAACCTCGGGTCTTTATTGGGCTCAATGCCTTAACCTCTCACATTGGATAGGTATTGTTGTGATTACTGGACAGCCGGGTGGGACCGGGCAGGTTTACATCACAACTCAATCCTACCTCGGGTTAAGCATATTCGTATTGTCCAAATTTACATTTTATTTATGTAAATTATCCAGAATTCATGTCATTGCCCAAATTTATTTCTAATCAGGTTCATTAATTTTGGTATATAATTTATACCGTTTCATGCCATAAATCACCTATGTGATTTTTAACCAATTTACGTCAAGTTTCCTATAATTACCAATTTTACCCAACGTTACCCCGTCTAAATATTAGGCTAACAATCTTAGCCTAATTTTCTATCCGCATGATTTTGACATATAATATTAGGCTAAAAAAAACTTAGCCTAATTTAGCATACACAAAATTGGCATAAAAATAATTCATTAACATAAACATGTCATAGGTGTAAACTTGGCATTCTCGACATAGTTAATATGAACATAATAGGTGTGAACTTGCAAAATAATCAACATGAATATCAATACATTGCATAACATGCCACAAACTTGCATATAAATACTGGGCCTAGTTAAACAGGTGTCACATGAATCATATAGTTTTAGCCTAACATAAAGTTATAACATAGTATAACCTAATAGGTGTCATATGAATCCACTACAACATGGTATAACATGTTAATGCATAGGTATAGGCATAACCTCAAACATAAAACTGGCGTAAGACAAAACTATATGTATAACTTTGACAACCACTTAAGGGTGTGAACTTGCAACACATATGTATAAACATAGATCTAACAATAAACTTTCATATGAATCCTAAACGGACCTTGACATGGATCCGATTATAAGTTCTCACTTGCATAAAAACATGTGAATATAGATCTATTCTAGTCATGTAGGCACAATTGGTTTAAACATATATACATAGAGCCTACATGAATGATATAAATATTTGTGTAAATCTAACTTGCAACCTATAACTTGCATAAGCATATATTTAGATCTAACTGTATACATACAATTCGCATAAGGTGTTGATTTTTTGATTCAACATACATAAAAGATTCGATCACCACAATCAATCAAATTATCACAAATAACAAATATAAAACAACATCGTTAATACTGATATAATTTCATATTACAATTTACAACAAATCATGTCTTAATCGCATTCCCATCTAAAGAGCCACTATACTTACAACGCAAGATGGCCTTGTTTTCTGAGATCTTAGGTTCTGAAATTGAGATGTGTTCCTTTGGGTAGACGTTGTTGGTTTGATTTTATTAGTAGCTTTAATCTCAAATTTGAATTAGCTTGAGTTGATTCGTTATTCGTCTCTTTTCAAGCGGAGGCTCTCCTTAGTTTTCTTCCGACAGCATGGCGGCTCAAGTTCTTATTTTTGTGTGAATTTTAGTTGGAGACCTAGGGTGTTTTTATAGAGTTGCAAGTTAATTAGAGCAGTCGATGAAGCCAGCGTTAATCAAAGCCATCCATTCTAAAGAGAAGCCAATCAAAAGAAGACAACTCAGCCCCAGTGACAAGACCAGGCCCAGAAATTCGAGCCAAGACCCAACCAGACAAACAAGGCCGACCAGGCAGGTCGACCCCCAGGTCGACCACCTGGTCGACCTCGGTACCCAGGTTGACCCCCAGGTCGACCCCCTGGTCGACCTGGTCCCTGGGCGGGGATTTTCCCGCCCAGCCCAGTTTGGGTCTATTTTTGAATTTCGAACTTCGTTTTGAACTATTTTGAATTTTAAACTAAATTCTGAAACTTCGGAAGGCCATAACTCCTTCACACGGAGTCCGATTTACGCGAACTCGGACTCTATCTCAAGCAGAACTCTGAGACGAACGCAACGGCATAACCTGTTTCCCTTAATTCCCAAATTTAGAATCAACTATATTTTAATTTGTGAAACTTAGTGTGACATAATTATGGGGTGTTACATTCTCCCCTTCTTAAAAGAATTTCGTCCTCGAAATCTTCAAGTTAGGAAGAATGTGTCCTACCATCCAATCACCCATCTACTCAACCATTCAATCACTGGCATTTATTTTCCTTAAAAAGATTTCTAAATGCTTTCATATTCATATGCATAGTGTGTGTATATGTCTTTATCTAATGCAAAATCAGGCAGTCTACTGATTCAGTTGACCTCCTTAATGCGAATTATGTCAGTGCCATGCGTCCAATCATGTATGCAAGCGTTTCTAGTTATGCAAATACCACATGTGTGCATAGCCGTTCATTCATATGCAACATCCATATGATAACATATCAAGTTAAATCCGTTAAGCAAATACATATATGCGAATGCAATATGAAAGTGACTAAGTTGTTCTAGCGCATATGGTGTGTATATGCATCCACGAGCAACCACTTGCAACCATCAATCATAACATGTTTCAAATACATGTTTACATCCATAGGCTTCTACCTAAGCATCGATGATACGTCCTAGAGGATATACCTTAAAAGCTAGAAACAAGTAGGCATAAAACTCCTAGAGAAAGGATATACCCTTAAGAAAAAGGGTATGATGCACGTATCGAGTCTTCAGTCTTCTAAGTCGCATCTTCTTGAGCTTCTCTGTACCATACTTTATCTAGTTAATTTTCACGATTGTGAAGCTTCTTGACCTCCATTTCCAAAATTGTCATTGATTGGATAGCTGGCTTTTCATTGTCAACTGTATATATGTGGAAGTCTATCCCGCATTTTAGGGGTAAACCTCTAACCTAATCGAAACATCTGCGTGCTCATGGACTATTCTAATGGATTGAAAATCGTCAATAAATGTATTAAGCGATTCTAAATAGCTAAGCCTAACTGATCCTTTTAGAGTCACATAATCTCGAGGGTATATCCAAGGCAAGTCAAAAAGTCTAACTTTCGGAATTACTAGCCAACCAACCCATGCCTAGGATCAACTCATAGCCCCTGGAACTAAAACATTATGCTTAAATTTAATATGGCCGTTCTCAAATCCCTACAAACCAAAGGTAAATGGGTTGAACTACCAATTTGGATCCGAGACTAATTGGGATATTCTACTATACAAGTACCTAGGTGCAGAGACTCAGCTATTAAAGCAGGTACAAACAAATGCGAAGCGCTAAGGTCAAAAGAGTACTAACAAGTTGATCAACTGAAAAGCTAAACTTTTCTAATGGAGACGTTTACTATCACTCTCCCAGGTATTCTGGTGGTGAAAGCACGCACTCGTCCTCCTGAAAATCCTTTCCCTCGGCCTTGCCCTTGTCCTTAATTATATGCCCTATTCTACCATAGAAAAGCTACTTTCTCTTGTCTTAGGTTTTATGATTCCTTCCTCCTTCGTGAGCCAAGTCCATATCCATGAATTCCTCATCCTTGGGTTGTGCCCCTTAGCCAAACTCCTCATCCTCTTTCTTGTGTAATGATGTTGACAAATCTCTCGAAAGCTTCCTCCATCGTACAGAAAACCCTACAAAGCTTGAAAGATAACTAGCCGCAGGTGAATCTATTACGGCTATAGATGGAAATCGGGCACTACTTCGCCCTTCGATGAGGTTACCTTCTAGAAAGCCAGGAGCCCCAGAGAGTCAAGAAAGAAGGAAACAAGGACTCAAACAGAGAATCAAAAGATAGTGCATATGGATTTGGGGAATATGCCTTTAAAACAAAACTTTTCTTTTGAAAATGCTTCTTTTAAAACCGTTTTGAAAATAATTTTTCAAATCTTTTATCTGATCCGGTAACCTTCAGCTCTGATACCACGTGTAACACCCCACATCCATTAGTGTCACTCACAAAGGGAAAGCACTAAGTTCTGTGAAGTATTATAGGTAAAAGATGCAGATAAATTACAAGACAGATGAATAATGCAGCGGAAAAGTGAATAAAACTTTATTTCATTTATAACAACTTGTACAAAGATTGTTTTCCAATAACAAAGTATCCATCTTGTTTAACAAAATAAAGAAGCATAAATATACAATGATATTCCCCAATAAAACATTAGCCATCCATAGCGATGGAAAAGAGAGTCCAATGCAGCACATCAAAGAGTCTTCAAGCTTGGGAAAAGTAACAGGTCCATAAAAATCTGAGCTATTCCCTCCCTGACTACCTCGGGGGGGGGGGGGGGGGAGGGAACGGAAGAAAAGAAGACGAAAGAAAACATAGAGTTAGACATAAAGCTTGGTAAGTCTAGTGGTGCTTCGGTATATGAATAAGGAAAAGGACATGACATGCATAAAAATGAAAATGGGTAAATATCATAAACTAAGGCAAAGCAGTTTAGAATCGAAATTACTATCGCATCCCATACTATTCTCTGCACCACCTATCTAGTTTCCCAACTAGTAATCTATATAAAATGATAATGTGACCCCAGTCCCTGTAACTGTGGTTGCCATCAGGCGCACATTTATTTATTACCTAGATTTAATCTAGGGTTTTCTATCGAGCGTTCCCTAGATTCAACTAGGGTTTATGCGACTTGTCTACTACTTCTCGGATTCAGAATTTATGCCACCTAGGTCCACTAGGGATTATGCTACCTGTCGAACGATGCCCCTAGTCTAGGACACACTACCTAGAGTGGTATATGTTCCTAGACTTACCCCACGTAAGTGTAGCGAATCGTTTATCGCTGTCTAGATGCACATGTCTTGAAATGTGTGACCCGAGTCCCGTGGCAAGGCTATTCTAAAAACACGGAACTCAGTCGGGAGATTTCAGATATCTGCCAATGCAGATGCTAAGGTCTGTTTTTCTACTAGTGGTTATGGTCCAACATGGCCCCTCCCTTAACTAATGAAAGTCAACCCAAGAAAATCAAGCACGAGAACTATACTCTTGCCACCCTATGCCCCACTTTCCTACTGGTCAGCCTCACCCATAACTAGATAACAAGTATATGGTCTGTTGGGAGTTCTCTGCCTTTCCGCATGCGTAATACGATTGACTCAAGATGGCAGGTAGACGACGAGTCGCTATCACAGGGCTACTGGTCTCGTCGAATCACGCTGGTCCATCCTAGTCTTTAGGTTGCCTTAAATTGCAACCAAGGCATACCCTTGGTTCTCCTGACGCAGACCTTAACCTCTGTGAGCCCAGGCGGATCATCTGCAACCTCACAGAGGGATACCAAGAGTACCCTCATGTCCCCCGAAGCTACGTGCTTCTAAACCCAGTCCGCTGGAGACTTTTTCGAAATCGGATAAACGTTTACTCCTTCTCATGTACTTGTTAAGCGATGATCTACCATATCGGGTTATTCATCTATTATGGACCGGCTCAGTTTTCTTGACTAAGAATTAATACTTAGTTGTTCTCAACTAAGGTTTACCACTTAGTTTCTTTTCTCATAAATCTTATTAACTAAGGTTTATCACTTAGTTTCTTTAACTAGTGATTCCAACTTAGCTCCCGTTCTCGATTGTTTCTTAACTAGGGTTTACTACTTAGCCCTCTTTCTCGTCAAGTTGGATTGGTTAAGTGTCATTAGTCAATTCAAGTTAGCTTAACCCATTCCTTTGTCATATTAAACTGGCTAAGTGTTATCAGTAGTTCATGTCGACTTAACCTTATCACAAACCAAGTTATATTGGTTAAGTATTTCTTATTACTTAACCCACCCCATTCATCTTGTATTGGTTAAGTGTCCCTTTTTACCTAACCTTGCCCATCTGTTTTAACTAACATGTTATAACGGTTAAGTGTTCCCTTAGTTAACTTAACCCTAACATCTGTTTAATTAACTTGTTCTAATGGTTAGGTATTGTCCCTTCATGTTTCAACTTAACCCTGTTCAATTTATCACACTATGATGGTTAAGTGTTCTAAGTTTACTTAACCCTACCCTCTAGTCTAGCTAACATATTAAATTGGCTAAGTGTATTTACTTAAACTTACCCACTTATCAAGCTAACGTGTTATAATGGTTAAGTATACTAAATTTACTTAACCTCACCCACTTATCTAATTATCAGGTTATAACGGTTAAGTGTCCTGAACTTACTTAACCTCACCCTCTAGTCTAGTTAATATGTTAAATTGGTTAAGTATATTAACTTTACTTAACCTTACCTTCTAGTCTAGTTAACATGTTAAATTGGCTAAGTGTTTTCTTAGTTACTTAACCCCTACAAGTCTTGTCTTGTTAACATGTTAAGCTGGTTAAGTGTTTTAGTTAATGTAACTCCCCACCTCCGTTAAGGTCACCCACAAAGGGAATGCCTTAACTTTGGTGGAGTATTTTAGTAAACAGAACAGAAACTTACAAGACAGATAAAACAGTACTCGAAATTTTTTAACTTTATTACAGCGGAAACAGTAATCAATATGGTTACACCCTTTCAAATCTCAGAATTCAAGTACAAAATATCAGTCTTGTACAAAAGCCTTCAAAATGCATGGTTTAAAAACATAATCCCCATAGAACGGAAGCTATACAGAGCCAAGCCATACTTTAAGCACTTCAAGCAAAGAGAAATCCGGATCAAGCTAAAGTATTCCCTCCTTGGATAACCTGGGGTGGAAACGGAAGAAAGGATGCGAAACAACAAGGGTCAGACAAAAAGTCTGGCAAGTCCAGTGACTTTCAGCATATGAACAGATAATAATAATATGACATGAACATAAAACTGGATGAGAGATAACTGTAACAAGTGTAGCAGATATAACAGAAGAACATAATGACATAAACTATTGCTTTACACTTCTTTGCACTAATACTAGTATAACACAATTAGGTGTCACCCTAATGTCTAAACTGAAACAGGAACGGGTACAGAATAATTTAACAAAAACAGAATGCTAATAATAGGCCTTTACTACCCGATCAGAAACAGACAGAAGCAGAAACAGATTAATCCCAACGGAAACAGAATGTAGAATTAGGTGTACACTAGTAATGGGCCTTTACCACCCGAACAGACGGTACCGCGCAGAAACAGACAGGTGTTACCACCCAACAGAAACAGACGGTACCAACAGATACAGACAGAACTAAGTGTACCCTAAAACCCTACCCCAAGCGATCGGCTCCCTAATACGTAAATATCCTGTGTCGGCCCCACAGTAGGGTGTATCACTCCCTAAAGTGACAACCAATTGGCACAGACCTATTTACAGATGTCACGGCGTCTTACATCCTCAGAGGCAGACCGGGATCCATGCACGCACATGACCCGGTTGGAACGCACCATCAACACCCCTCGCCATTATCTGAATGAACCGCTTATAATTAGTTCAATAAGCGTGCCCGGACCCTACTTACTGTTGGGTCAAAGTTTTGATACCAGAAAGGGTTACTGACTAATATGGGTCCTAAACAACAGATGACACAAGTAATTCCCCTCCTAACCTTGTGTCCCCAGACTAACAGATTTCAGCTTAACTTGTCTACAAGTCAGACATACAAAATTTAGGTTAACTAGTTCACAGATCAGACAATCAAGTGAACAGGTTTTTCAGACTAACGGATCAGATGTTCGGATTAACAGGCTTACAGATTAACTGGTTCCAGATTATCTAACTTTGTATTGGGCCTACGGATTCACGAAACGGGTTCATCAGATTCATTGGCCCAATTGGTTTAACCTTACCCAACACGTTTTAGACATCATAATTATCTCAGATTTTCATTAATCAAATATTAATGCCCAAACCTCTCACATTAGACTGACAGTTTGCGGCTACTGGTTAGGCCGGTTGGTTCCGGGCAGGTTTCTGTCGCAAACTGAGTCTAACCTCGGGTTTCTAGCACGTTATGACTAACTTCTCACATAAAACCTATTGTTTGCGACCACTGGATTATGCCGGGCGGTTCCGGGCAGAATTACGCCGCAAACTCATTCTAACCTCGAGTTAGCCATGTTTATCTTTGCAGCCAATTAATTAATGATTTACCATTTATACCCACGCCTAATATACATGTCAATTATTCATAACTATAGCCAATTCAGATTATGTCAATAGCGGACTAATTATACCAACTCAACAGATATAGCAGATAACAGATTTCTCAGATTAGGCGACTTAGCAGATTAAGCAAACTAGCAGATTTAGTATTATCAACAGACTTAACAGATGACAGATTTGGCAGATGAACAAATCTAGCAGACTAGGCAGTAGAGCATAACTAGCAGATTAAGCAATACAACAGAACTAGCAGATTAGGCAATGTAACACAACTAGCAAATTAGGCAAATATAACAAATTTACTCATTTCTTAAAGTTTCATACCTTGCCTAATTATAAATCTTGCCTAAGTTCGCGTGCATAAATAATAGTCTTGATTCACAATATTATCGTATACCCTATGTTTGTATTAAATTTGCATAGCACAGATTATGCTCATAAATTTACCATATATCATATGTTCCAATTTTTTATTAAACTTGCATAGTACAGAAGATCCATATAATTTATACCAAATATAGCCATAGATTACTATGCATGTCATATATCCTAAAGGTCCCTTACTTAGGTGTTTATTTACGTTAATAGATATCCTACTTTCATGTAAATCTTTATACCTAGGCCATATTCTCTTTATCCTAAATCCTGTGTTCAATATAGTCTATATTTATGTTGAATTATATACCTTTTTATGTCATGTCCACAAATCATATGTCCAATACCTTTTTATGTTATAAATATAACATGTCCAATCATATGTCTCAGATTCATGTTCTAGCTACAGTCCATGTTCTTTCCTCAAATTAGTCACCTATTGGTCATGCCCAATTTATGCATCATTCATTTTACTGTCCCAAACATTTTAGCGCATGTTAATCTCTTATGAGATTGGCTCAGGCTCGTAGTAGCCTGGCTATAGAACAGAAAGAGGAAAGAGGTACAGAATAAGATAAATCAAATCAGAACAGAATAGATATAATCTCAGATTCAGATTCACAATTCATGTCAAAATCAGAATTAACGTTTATAGCGGAAAATAACTGTACTTGCCTTGATTGAATTAAAGAAAGAACTTTAGTTGTTGCAGAATTGTTGCATAAGCTTTTATCTCAAATTTGAATTGAATTGCTTTGGTTGATGTTGATTAGCTTCTAGTTTTGATTCCAGCAGAGTAGCGACGCCATTTTTATTTTTATTAGAACAGAGGCAGAGAAGAAGCAGAATAGAATTGTGTGTAGAGGAGGCTAGGTCTTAGGATGTATTTATAGGTGTAGTTAGTTGTTTTAGGCCTTTAGATAAACCCTAAAACAGATCAGAACCGTCAGAATTCGTCACATGCTCACCAAAACAGCCCAAAAACCCATCCAGATGCACCCAGGCCGACCTGGCTCGACCAGGGAGGTCGACCCCCAGGTCGACCCTAGGGTCGACACCCATGTCGACCTGGTCCCCTCCAGGTCGACCCCCAGGTCGACCTGGTCTGGGCGGGAATTTTCCCGCCTGGCTCGTTTTCTGCATTTTTGAAATCTGTTTCGTTTTTCGGATTTTTCGTGAAACTTCTGAAGGCCATATCTCGGTCATATTGACTCCGATTTACGAAATTTCAGACTCTATTTCGCGTATTTTTCCGAGACGAACGCAACGGCGAAACCTGTTTCCCTTAATTATCACATCTGTAATTAGTTATTCTTTAATTTGTGGCTATTAATATTAACAGAATTATGGGGTGTTACATTCTCCCCTCCTTAAAGGATTTCGTCCCCGAAATCTTTAATTCAAGAAGAATGTATATCCTAATCATCCAAACAACCATCTACTTAACCATCAAACACAGGCATCCATTGTCCTTATAGACTTCTAATGCTTCCATGTTTAAATGCACAGTGTGTGTATATGTCCCTATCTAATGCAAAATCAGGCGGTCCACTGATTCAGCTGACCTCCTTAATGCGAATTATGTCAGTTCCATGAGTCCAATATGTATGCAATTTTCCTATTTGATACATATCATTTCTATATGAGTGCACAACCATCCACTCATATGCAACATCCATATGCTGATTCAACCATTTTGCATCCATAAAATTTAAAAAATGCTCACTAATCCATATGCAGTATGAGAGTGTTTTCGAGCCGATCTAGTGCCTAGTGTGTGTATATGCATCCACGGGCAACCACTAGCAACCACTTGCATCCACTTGCAACCATCAAACATAACATGTCTCAAACACATGTTTACACCCATTAGTTTCTACCTAAAGTTCGAAGATTCGATCGATAGGAAACAGTCGAATGATGGAAGCGAGTATAGATAAGTCAAAGACTTGGTTCCCATTAGACATTGGTTGAGAAAATAATTCCCCTAAGTATCAACCCCAAAGACCGAAATCAACATCAGATTGACACCCATAGGATCACCTCCTTTAGCCAATGTCAAAACTGGAAAGCAGAATTATTCAAATATTTACAGACTACTGGTACAGATCAGGTTCCCTAATGATTCTTAGGAAGCTAAGCATGATAAAAAAATCATATCCCACAAAAACTCAGAATGTATGCATCATACTTGACGTCTAACACAAATATCCCTCAAACCCCAATCTCAAACAGATGAGCCATAACCCTTATGGGTCTGAGTCTACAGCGGAATTCAGAAATAATACTAGTATTAAAGTGTAGAGTATCGATTACAAAATCAAAATACCAGAATCAGAAAAAGTCTTAACTCCATAATCAGATAAAGAAATTAAACCTACTATAGAAATTTTCCTATTTCTATCCTAGCCACTAGCCTCGAGAGTGTTTGCTTGCCCTCCTTGCCCTCGTCTCTTCGGGCAGTCCCTAGTGAAGTGTCCCATCTCTCCACAGTTGAAGCAAGTGCCTTTCCTTTTTCTGCAATCCTTGTTCAGATGAGTCGAGCTCCCACAAGTAAAGCACTTTTTCCCCTTCTTATCTTCAGTCTTTTCATCCTTCTTTTGTGTTTCCTTTTTGGGCCCCGCTTTCTTATTCTGTGGTTCTTCCTTCTTTGTCTCTTTCGGCCCCTTGTCTTCCTCGTGCAGTAGTGCCATGTCCACCAATTTCTCATAAGTCGCTCCCATGGGTACATGGGTCATGGCTAGGCTGTGCAGTGGCTCGTTCAATCCTTTAACAAAGCGAAGAGCCTTTTTATGCTGAGTGTTGACTAAATCCAATCCGAACCTAGCTAGTTGGTTGAACTGGTTGACGTATTCCTTGACCGTCATATTTCCTTGCTTAAGAGATAAGAACTTTTCCAGTTGTAAACTCCGTTCGGCTTGCGAGAGAAATTTTGTCTCAAACCTTGTTCTGAAATCCATCCATGTCTCAACCAGCCTCTCGGCGTTAGTGACTTCCCACCAGTAGGAAGCTTCGTCTTTGAGCAGCCATACCGCCAACTGTACCTTCTGCCTATCGTCCACCTCGAAGATAACGAATAGATCCTCAGTTTCTTTGAGCCAATTCCTCGCTTCTACGAATGATTCAGTTCCTTTGAAATCCTTCCCACCCATGGCCCTAAAATCTCTATAGATCTTTGAGAAAGCAATTGCACGAGGAGTGGGTGGGGGAGGGGGATCATTTGCTGGACCTGCAGCGGCGGTCCTAGCCTCAAGATATTGACGAAACCAACCGGGTACATGAACACCCTCTGGTATCTCAGATGCTTCAAACATGCTGAAACGAAAAAGGAAAGGTTCAATACAAAAAGGACTGAAAGAAAGATATATGGCTCTTGGGGATTATGTTTTTCAAAATAAGCTTTATTTTTGAAAATACTTCCTTTTAAAACCTTTTTGAAAATAGTTTTCAAAACTTTTTATAAAATCTGGTAACCTTCGGCTCTGATACCAAGTGTAACACCCCACCTCCGTTAAGGTCACCCACAAAGGGAATGCCTTAACTTTGGTGGAGTATTTTAGTAAACAGAACAGAAACTTACAAGATAGATAAAACAGTACTTGAAAATTTTTAACTTTATTACAGCGGAAACAGAAATCAATATGGTTACATCCTTTCAAATCTCAGAATTCAAGTACAAAATATCAGTCTTGTACAAAAGCCTTCAAAATGCATGGTTTGAAATCATAATCCCCATAGAACGGAAGCTATACAGAGCCAAGCCATACTTTAAGCACTTCAAGCAAAGAGAAATCCGGATCAAGCTAAAGTATTCCCTCCTTGGATAACCTGGGGGGAAACGGAAGAAAGGAGGTGAAACAACAAGGGTCAGACAAAAAGTCTGGCAAGTCCAGTGACTTTCAGCATATGAACAGATAATAATAATATGACATGAACATAAAACTGGATGAGAGATAACTGTAACAGGTGTAGCAGATATAACAGAAGAACAGAATGATATAAACTATTGCTTTACACTTCTCTGCACTAATACTAGTATAACAGAATTAGGTGTCACCCTAATGTCTAAACTGAAACAGGAACGGGTACAGAATAATTTAACAGAAACAGAATGCTAATAATGGGTCTTTACTACCCGATCAGAAACGGACAGAAGCAGAAACAGATTAATCCCTACGGAAACAGAATGTAGAATTAGGTGTACACTAGTAATGGGCCTTTACCACCCGAACAGACGGTACCACGCAGAAACAGACAGGTGTTACCACCCAACAGAAACAGACGGTACCAACAGAAACAGACAGAACTAAGTGTACCCTAAAATCCTACCCCAAGCGATCAGCTCCCTAATACATAAATATCCCGTGTCAGCCCCATAGTAGGGTGTATCACTCCCTAAAGTGACAACCAATTGGCACAGACCTATTTACAGATGTCACGGCGTCTTACATCCTCAGAGGCAGACCGGGATCCATGCACGCACATGACCCGGTTGGAACGCACCATCAACACCCCTCGCCATTATCAGAATGAACCGCTTATAATTAGTTTAGTAAGCGTGCCCGGACCCTACTTACTGTTGGGTCAAAGTTTTGATACCAGAAAGGGTTACTGACTAATATGGGTCCCAAACAACAGATGACACAAGTAATTCCCCTCCTAACCTTGTGTCCTCAGACTAACAGATTTCAGCTTAACTTGTCTACAAGTTTCAGACATACAAAATTTAGGTTAACTAGTTCACAGATCAGACAATTAAGTTAACAGGTTTTTCAGACTAACGGATCAGATGTTCGGATTAACAGGCTTACAGATTAACTGGTTCCAGATTATCTAACTTTGTATTGGGCCTACGGATTCACGAAACGGGTTCATCAGATTCATTGGCCCAATTGGTTTAACCTTACCCAACACGTTTTAGACATCATAATTATCTCATATTTTCATTAATTAAATATTAATGCCCAAACCTCTCACATTAGACTGACAGTTTGCGGCTACTGGTTAGGCCGGTTGGTTCCGGGCAGGTTTCTGTCGCAAACTGAGTCTAACCTCGGGTTTCTAGCACGTTATGACTAACTTCTCACATTAGAACCTATTGTTTGCGACCACTGGATTATGCCGGGCGGTTCCTGGCAGAATTACGCCGCAAACTCATTCTAACCTCGAGTTAGCCTTGTTTATCTTTGCGGCCAATTAATTAATGATTTACCATTTATACCCACGCCTAATATACATGTCAATTATTCATAACTATAGCCAATTCAGATTATGTCAATAGTGGACTAGTTATACCAACTCAACAGATATAGCAGATAACAGATTTCTCAGATTAGGCGACTTAGCAGATTAAGCAAACTAGCAGATTTAGTATTATCAACAGACTTAGCAGATGACAGATTCGGCAGATGAACAAATCTAGCAGACTAGGCAGTAGAGCAGAACTAACAGATTAAGCAATATAACAGAACTAGCAGATTAGGCAATGTAACACAACTAGCAAATTAGGCAAATATAACAAATTTACTCAATTCTTAAAGTTTCATACTTTGCCTAATTATAAATCTTGCCTAAGTTCACGTGCATAAATAATAGTCTTGATTCACAATATTATCATATACCCTATGTTTGTATTAAATTTACATAGCACAGATTATGGTCATAAATTTACCATATATCATATGTTCCAAATTTTTATTAAACTTGCATAGTACAGAAGATCCATATAATTTATACCAAATATAGCCATAGATTACAATGCATGTCATATATCCCAAAGGTCCCTTACTTAGGTGTTTATTTACATTAATAGATATCCTACTTTCATGTAAATCTTTATACCTAGGCCATATTCTCTTTATCCTAAATCCTGTGTTCAATACAGTCTATATTTATGTTCAATTATATACCTTTTTATGTCATGTCCACAAATCATATGTCCAATACCTTTTTATGTTATAAATATAACATGTCCAATCATATGTCTCAGATTCATGTTCTAGCTACAGTCCATGTTCTTTCCTCAAATTAGTCACCTATTGGTCATGCCCAATTTATGCATCATTCATTTTACTGTCCCAAACATTTTAGCACATGTTAATCTCTTATGAGATTGGCTCAGGCTCATGGTAGCCTGGCTATAGAACAGAAAGAGGAAAGAGGTACAGAATAAGATAAATCAAATCAGAACAGAACAGATATAATCTCAGATTCAGATTCACAATTCATGTCAAAATCAGAATTAACGTTTATAGCGGAAAATAACTGTACTTGCTTTGATTGGATTAAAGAAAGAACTTTAGTTGTTGCAGAATTGTTGCAGAAGCTTTTATCTCAAATTTGAATTGAATTGCTTAGGTTGATGTTGATTAGCTTCTAGTTTTGATTCCTGCAGAGTAGCGACGCCATTTTTATTTTTATTAGAACAGAGGCAGAGAAGAAGCAGAATAGAATTGTGTGTAGAGAAGGCTAGGTCTTAGGATGTATTTATAGGTGTAGTTAGTTGTTTTAGGCCTTTAGATAAACCCTAAAACAGATCAGAACCGTCAGAATTCGTCACAGGCTCACCAAAACAGCCCAAAAACCCATCCAGATGCACCCAGGCCGACCTGGCTCGACCAGGGAGGTCGACCCCCAGGTCGACCCTAGGGTCGACACCCATGTCGACCTGGTCCCCTCCAGGTCGACCCCCAGGTCGACCTGGTCTGGGCGGGAATTTTCCCGCCTGGCTCGTTTTCTGCATTTTTGAAATCTGTTTCGTTTTTCTGATTTTTCGTGAAACTTCTGAAGGCCATATCTCGGTCATACTGACTCCGATTTACGAAATTTCGGACTCTATTTCGCGTATTTTTCCGAGACGAACGCAACCGCGAAACACATTTCCCTTAATTATCACATCTGTAATTAGTTATTCTTTAATTTGTGGCTATTAATATTAACAGAATTACGGGGTGTTACAGTTAACTTAACCCTACCATCTGTCCTTAGCCTCTTAGAGCACCTGACCACTCACATTAGACAGATATTACTAGGGTTACTGGATGTGCCAGTCGGTTCCGGGCAGGTTTACACCGTAGCTCAGTCTAACCTCGGGTCATTATTGGGATCAATGCTTAACCAACCACATTGGATAGGTATTGTTGTGACTAATGGACAGCCGGGCGGTTCCGGGCAGGTTTACATCACAACTCAATCCAACCTCGGGTTAAGCATACTTGTATTTTCTAGATTTACACTTTTTACTTATGTAAATATTTCATGCCATATGTTTTATTCCAAACTAATGGTACATAATTTATATCATTTATGGTCTTAACCCACTTCATGGTTTTTAGGCCCGCCGACCTATTAACATACTTTAATTTAATAGTTAGTCCCAATGTTACCCTCGCTCGATTATTCATATTAATCGTATGAAGATATTGGGCCTGCTTATAGGCCCAATCCATAAACAAAGTAAGGAAGGGAGCATAGGTTCAATGAACCTATACTATGAAATTTGGCCTAAACATAGTTATCGATTAGCGTGTGACATAAAGGTGTAACTAGATAAATAAGGTGATCTCGCATAAGATGAATCATAACATTGCATAACATGTCACAAACTTGCACATGAATATTGGATCTAGTTACATAGGTGTCATGTAAATCATAAATTCTGGACTATTATAAAGATATAACATGGTATAACATAATAGGTGTCACATGAAATGGCGTACTTTTAGACATATTTAAACATGGTTTTATACACATATAACTCGACATAATGTTAAACACCAAACTAACATAAAAATTTCCACTTTTTGACATAACCCAAAGTTGTAAACTAACCTTTCATCAAGTGGCCTATTTCAACATGAAGCTAGTATAATTTTTGTAACCAAAAGGTACTTGCATAAACCAAATTATCACTTGCAATCAAACATAATAACGTATACAAAGGTTTTGAGTCGTGTAGGCATAAAAGGTTTCAACTTGGAACATGTTTACATGAGTCTCAACTTAGGCCTAAAAAGAATATATGCTAACCATGTTAACGACATAACATAAAGATGTCAATTCTAGTTTTTACTACAAACTTGTAAGTGATATTTTCATATACAAATGTCAATAGGTTCGCATCAACCAATTTATGCCACGAATCCCCAATACAAAATATGACATAATCAACGCAATACACAGAATTTACATCAATATTGTATGATAGTAAAACCCCAATTTCATTTACATCGAATCACATCGCAATTTCTATTCATACTCAGAAAAACCACTATACTTACAACGGGCGCTGAAACTTGTTTTCTGGTTTCTGTTATTCTGAAACTGAGATACGCTCGTTTGGGTAGACTAACGTTGCATTGATTAATTTTGATTAAACTTTTATCTTCTTCTTAATTTGATTCATCTCTAAGCTTTAGTGTAGGCTTGTCTCTAGGGTTTCTAATTGACGGCCATTCCTAGTTCCTTTCGAGCAGCATGACGGCTTTAGTATTCTATTATTAGTGCGAGTTTAGGGTTTGACTTGAGTTGTATTTATAGAATTTCAATCTAATTAGAGCCGACGATGAAGCTAGAGTGAATCCAGACCATCCATCTCAAGAGAAGCCAATCAGAAAGTGACATGTAAGCCCTAGTGACTCAGCCAAGCCTCAGAATTCGACCAGACCCTGACAAGGCCAGCCAGGGCCTGACCAGCAGGTCTTTCAGACCTGGGCGCATTTGGCAGGTGCGCCAGGCTAAAATTGTACTGGTGCACTTCCTAAGTGCGCCAGGTCAATTATGTTCTGGCGCACTTCCCAAGTGCGCCAGTGCATTCTGACCCGTTTTTTGATTTTTCTGCCCAACTTCGTTCGTCCATATCTTCTTCATACGATATCCGTTTTACGCAAACTTGGACTCTATCTCAAGCAGAATTTCTAGACGAACGCAATGGCTTAACCCATTTCCCTTAATTCTTTAATTTATAATTAATTATACTTTAATTTGTGAAGCTTAATGTTATAGAATTACGGGGTGTTACACAGGGTAAGTCGACATAACATAATCTATCACAGTATATATCATAGTAAATAACAAACAATAATACAAATGTTGAGGGATCCAGTTAGATCCCTCCAACCTGTTTACCTGCATCCACAAATGTTAATTAACATTTATTTCACATAAATATTAAATATCATGGTAAACAGAATTTATAATCGATCAATGATATAACTATATCAACCATTCAACCAATTTTATCAACCATCCATCCAAAAAACCATCACACGGAATAAAATTACTATAAATAAATTTAAAACTCGTTTATATGAAAATATAAATGAGTGAGACTAAGTGAGTTTACTCACCTTATTTTGCAGTTGACAATTCTGCTTTTATTTCGTGTAAAATCAAACACATGTTTGGTTTTTATATGAAATCTCTGTAACTCTGTTCTCCACCACATTAGTACCACAATGTAGATGTCATTGTTAGGAATCCAATGAGATCGGTTTTATCCAACTCTGTATACGTACGACCGAGTTATGGTGATTCCAATACTTACAACTGATTTTAAAATAGTAATATTCAACTAAATTAACTAATCACCATTAAAAAAAATCTTAATCCGTCATTTACTTCTTTAATCCTCCCCTGTCACACATTTGAGCTCACCAAAACATTTAGTGGCTTCATCCCTGGAACGCACCATCTCCTGTTTCACTTTTTAGTAAAACTGCAAAAACCACTAACCACATCAACTAACTCCAAACTTCCCTTTATCACCATCAGCCTTGAATTGATCAACCTACCCACATCATCTCTACATAACTGGATCGCCCCCCGTTAAACAACCCGACATTTCCAACTTCCTCTCTTTGTTATCATCACGAACTCCCCTTCCATTTGAACTGTAAAAGACTTGCCACCAGTATAGCTTCCCATCTCCTCCTTAATAAACACCATTAGCCCACTGGTATCTCTCTAGGAAATTTCTAACACCTAACTCCTTCATGACTGCAAACTGCTCTAACCCACATTTCTGGCCTGCTCATTTGGTTTCTTTATTGAACAAAACCCATGTCGTTTTCTTAACCAAAATATACAGTAAAATGGCCTCAGCTTCATCCATGAATCCAACATGCCGCAACTTCCTCATCCTATACAGACCTGCTTCCACTACCTCACTCAAACTTCGAACTGCCAAACAGCCTCAACTCTCTTACAAAAATCCGTGATATCAATCACCACTCCCCTGACATGAACTCCTACTTTATTATGAAAGACAGACCGCAACTCTAATTAAAGAAATTCACGTAGCTTTAAACTTGCCATTTCCAGTTTATAGCTACTCTTACTCCCTCTGTAATACGTGGATCCCAAAACAGACAATACGTATGAACTCTTCCCAACTTCCTTCTATCCAATTGATCTGAGACCCAACTTGTCATCGCCAGAGAAACTCGCGTCATCAGCAAGCACAACAGCCTCCAATAGTAACTACTGAACTCAATCACCTTTGAACTCCATAAAATCACACTTAATCACAGCGCCTAGCTACCTAGAATCCATCGCCCTCTTCTCTATCGCCTCTTGATCCCTATAGCATCGGCGATTTTGTGCCCTAGGCCGAATTATGGCAAAATCGAGCTCAACACCTCGATCGAGCTTTACAAAAATTAAACCAAAATGCAGCCCTATGTTTCTGGAGTTGAACAAATTCCATATTATAGAATTTCAGTTCATATTTGATTTTTAAATAATTTTGAATGAATTAAAATGGTGGCGTAGTGTTGATTTTGTTTATCAGAACGATGAAACAGAAAGGGAAACATTGAAAGAGAGAAGGGATTTGGGACTACGGGGAGAAAGGGTATTGGGCTAATTATATGATGAAATCTGAGTCTTCGAAGGGAAGGAACGACACATTTATTAATTTATTTACTTTAGTCAAAACATCTCAATTAATTTGCCATTGAATTTTCATTGGAAGGACAGACACACCATGCCAAGATTTAAAGAGTGTTATTTGTTTGCAGATTTGTACAGAGGTTTCATAGATTTTAATAGTGACAGTTCTATGCGCCAAAATCTTTAAACATGTATTATTTTATTTTACTTTCTTGATGTATAATTTCTAATATGCCTGAAGGAATTGATGAATGAAAATGCAAATAATGGAAATTGGGACAGGTCATTTTCATGGTAGGCACGACACTAGTTCATAGTTTAGGTTAAGTTTTCGAATCATTTGAATTCAAGTCGTTTAAATCTCTAAATCAACTATTAAACAAATTAATTATTAAATCTTTAAAAATCCGGGACGTTACATTCCTTCCCCCTTAAAATAATTTCATCCTCAAAATTGCTAAGTAGTAAAAATGCTATAACTCTAACTCCTCATAACCTACTTAGTTAAAATCATATATTCCATATCTTCGTAACCTAGTTCTTACATTCCATATCTTCATAACCCAGTTCTTACCCGACCTTCGAATTCTCATACCAATACTCGACCATTCATAATTCTTTCCAAATGATCTATCCACCATTTTTGGACATTCCATCATCACTTTCTTGTCTTCAATCCATATGCTCTTCTGCATATCCACACCCATTCCAATTGATTTTAAATCCATTTATCAATTTCATTATTCCACTTGAAATTTTATTAACCAGTTCTTGTTTTCTTATTTCAATTACAATTAATAACTCGATTTTAAATTATCATATAAATTTCTTCAAAATTTTCGAACTCTTTAAATTTTTGAAAAATTTCGCCAGCATCTCCCCTGCGCGGCTCAATCGGTACAATCACAACTCGCCTTTCTAGGCCTTCTCCAATCCAAAAGAATATCAAAAAGCCAGGCGGCTTGCCCCATAGGCTCATAAAATCATCAAACCCAAGTAATATTGTAAACATGTACCTTTTGTCGGGAATAAATTCTATCTCTTGCATTCGCTTCTATTCAATATCTACTCAGCATACATGTATCCATTTCTAGTTGGTTTCAAATCAATCCAACTTCCAGTTTTTAACTCTCCAATCAACTTATGATTAGTTCACTTCCATTCTATCAATTCAAATCTGATTTCTATTTAAGTCAATCCACTTATTATACTTGAATCCAAATTTATCCCAATTCAATTTCAATTAACAATATCCAATATATATTCAACTTACCTATTCATAAGTCGAATTCATATTAATATTTCGAATCTCAACATTTTCTTTACTTAGTTTCATTTGGAATTATTTTTAATCCAATAAAATTTTGTTTAACTTAAATTAAATTTCAATTCATTTGATACATTTTACCATTTCAATCAATTCAACTTGTACAAGTTAAATTTTAATTTCAGAATTCAAATTTTCGGGTTTTATTTCAAATTAGTTTGAAATCATATATATTTATATACATATATTTATAATCAACTCAATTCAAAACATTTGAATTTCTAAAACATCTTGTCCTCTTCAAACAATTTTTTCATTTCCAAATTACTATGGTAGTAATCCGTCACTCAGAAACTTGAAAATGAATACCGATAATGTCATGATCCATTATCAGAATTATTTTCTCGCCACGGAAATGATTTCAGTGCTTAATCCCTTTAATAATCCATTTAAACCATTCTTATTCAAAAATACTTTATATTAATGTTATATACTTTATAATATTTAAAAAAATATTTTCTAAACACCCAGAATTTAAATTCTAATTCTGGTTTGAACTTAATCTTGGTTTATCTCATTTGTATGTATTATTCATGTGCAAATTATATAACCATTCCAATATTTCATAATTCCATTTGATTGTAATAACAATCAACACATTCATATATAATAATGCAGAATTTACTCCTATAATTTTTGGGCAAAATTGTTTCATTTATCCGTTTTAAAACAATACTACATCAATTTGCTTTATTCGAGAGTTTAGAAACACCTATCGATACAGTTGTACATCCTGTATCAACCAGAATTTATAAACCATTCAGCAAACCAGTCAACACAATATAAAACAGTTTTATATTAAATCTACAAATACGCTCTCTCATATATATACACTCAAACTCTGTCTAGGGTATTACTAACCCCATCTCTATCGAGTTACGCCATAGAGCCAAGGTTCTTACTTAACCTTCAGCTCTGACACCAAACGTAATGGCTCGAATTTCCGTACCCTTTGAGTTGATTAATAGCACCACACATCCAACCCACATTTGTATAGAAATACGAATCATTTGCAGAAAGATGTTAAAGGATGAGAAATAGAAAGAAAGAGAAACTAGAATAGAAGAAAAGGAAGAACACATACTTCACCGCGGAACGAATAAAATATATAAGATAACATAACTTTTGAAATACAGATAGGTAAATGTAAATACAGACCATCATTAGAACACAACATTTATATTTATGGAACAGTTATAAACGTCTATTTCCAGATACAAACATAGTACATAGCGGAATATATGATAGTTTATAACTAATTGGTGAAACCTCCTGCTTCAAGATCCTCCAAGTGAATCTGAAAAATCCCGACTACTTGACTTCCCGTACAAATTTGGGCACCCAAGAGTTTAGGAAAAAAACAAAATAAAACTTTGGGTCAGTCATGGGTCTGGTGTGAGTAAACTCCAACCATTGGTTTAACTTTCAAAAATTCTTTCGAAAGAAAAGGTAATCGTAAGACCGATCCACACATAAACACGGATGACCTTTACCTTACAGTAACCAAAACGTTTTTGATATCAAAATCTGGTGATATTATAATAGTGTCTAAATCAAACAAATAGCAATCTAGCAGAACGCTTGCATCTCACGCTCCACATATAATATAAAATCAAAAACCGTAGGCACTTATTGGAGATTGGATTTCGACCATGACAAGATATGGAACCACCTTCCGATCAGTGTACTCTATAGGGGATACACTAGGGTTCAACAAGAACATCTTGCAACCCGGCCACACATGGCTGGTCACTCATTTAACATAAGTGTACCGAGCATATTATCACCAACGGTTGTGATCAACAACCGTTACCGAATGCATACAACAGTGAATATAATAAGGAGCAAAAATGAAATTTCTCTAGATCAGGTGATAATACCCCTAATGGAATTGATCCACTTGGCTATGCTGTCAGCCCAATTTCTGTCATTTCCTGGTTGATGAGGCTTGAGGTCACGATTATTCTTTAGAACATCTTGTCACCATTTTGAATGTCACATCGTTAGGCCCATCAATATACTTTGTCATGGGACTGAACAAACCGAATGCACCATCTCATTAATCCATTTTAGGTAACTTCTACCTAGGATTAAGAGAACAACCCTTGCACTTTACTCCATCTTTAGATATCTTCATCATAAGTTGATTTGTAACGCTTCTGCCAATACGGAGTGGTTTTCAGATAATAACCTGATCCCGATCTCTCCGTATTAACAATGGAGGTACAAAATACATTAAAACTTTGATAGTTGGTGATTTAACTATCAAAGGAAACATCCATACAAATATTGATCCTATTTCCAATTGGAAATTTTATTAATCAACCATCAAACAACAATGGCCCATTTTTAAATCAATTCCTTATTATATTATCATTTCCAATTCCCATTTCCCATCTGTCATATCCTTTCAAAGTTCGATTTTCTGTTTCTATTCTTGGAAAAAAACATTTCCAATATCACAATTTCTTTATTCGAGAAAATATCTCTTATTCCAGTTAGAAAACATTTCTATATATTCACGAATCCTTATTTTTTATATTTAGAAAATATACCTTATTAATATGGGAAATTATTTCCATATTCCATTTCTTAATTCCTCATTGTCCGATTCATTTCATATCCTACGCATAGAAAATATCTCTCATTTTATTTTGGGAAACATTTCATAATCCTTGAAATTAACCCGATGTTATAAAACATCGTTATTATAACTCAAACCATTTATCATTTATTAACTAACCATATTGCTAACCAATCATCATTATCGAACCTTACCCATTCCTCCATTAATCATGAAGTCAATCAAGTTGGGGTATAATTACCTCTTAAACCTTAATTGAACAACATTCTCAACTTTGAAATAGTCAAAGCTCACAACTTCAAACAAAACATCGCTTACGCGACTCTCGGATTCAATCCAAGAATCCACTTCTTTTACATAAAAACATTGATTATAATGGTAGCGTTATAATCGTTGTTTCCAAATATTTGATTTATACAACTTTTATTTTAAGGGTAGCGTTATAATCGGTGTTTAGATTTATAAAACATTTATTATAACGGTAGCGTTACAAACGCTGTTTAGCTTTATAAAACATTTATTATAATGGTAGCGTTATAATCACTATTTCCAAATATTAGGATTATAAAAATATAACATGTACTTATCAATTCCAATAAATAAATTAATAAGTAGATAAATTATTAAATTTGATTAAAATGGAGAGTAGAAATAATTACTTCCCTAAATTTGATATAATCGAATTCTAATAAATAACTCTCTTTCGAATAATCTATATTTGGTTTATATTTTGAACATCGGAATTTATCTACCATTTTAGGTAAATTAAAATTCTAAATTTACTCTTAAATTCCTCCTTTCCAAATCCTCGCCAAATTCCTTTATAACCGTTCCAGACTACAATACTTTATCACAATTTATTTCGTATTCTGAATTTTTGGTATAAAGCTCATCATTTTCTTTTTAAACGGTTGCCATTTCCCTTTCTCACCCATATTAAAATTTGTATTCATATTTCAAATCTAAATTTCCTTTATAGATATTTCGTTTGGAAAATATTTACTTTAAACCATTATTCACTTTAATCCGGAATATATTTCTTTTATATACAATCATTTGATTTTGTACTTATAAATATGTTCTTAAACCCAAATTCTATTCATAACTTCTATTCAGAAATTTTCAAACAAATCTAATTTTATTCCAATCACCTAAAGTCTCGTTTATGATTTCCTTTATAAGTCGCTAAGTTCAAATCTCATCTCAAATACTGGTTTCGAATATGCTTACCACTTTTCCATATAAGTCCAAATTTGAATTTATATTTCAATTTATCTAATGGTAAATAATTCACTTAATTTATAAACTCATTTAAAATCAACTTCTTGCTTTAATAAAACAAGTTTCAGCTTTTTGATTCCGTTTGAAATTACACTTCAATTTTTGAAAAAATATATTTCCTTTTTAAATCTCAAATTTTAATTTTCTACATTCGAAAATATTTTATGGTATTTAAATAACAAAATTGTAGAGCCAGGGTAATTCAACACAGCATAATCAATCACAGTATATATAACAGTAAATAACAAACAATAATACAAATGTTGAGAGATCCAGTTGGGTCCCTCCAACCTAATTACCTGCATCCACAAATGTTAATCAACATTAATTTCACATAAATATGAAATATCATAGTAAACAGAACTAGTAATCGATCAACGATATAGCTATATCAACAATTCAACCAATTTTATCAACCATCCATCCAAACAACCATCACATAGTATAAAATTACTATAAATAAATTTAAAACTCGTTTATATAAAAACATTAACGAGTCAGAGTTAGTGAGTTTACTCACCTTATTTTGCAGTTGACAATTCTGGTATTATTTCATTTAAAATGAAACAGATGTTTGATTTTTGTACGAAATCCCTGTAACTCTGTTCTCCATCACATTAGTGCCACAATGTAGATGTCGTTGTTAGGAATCTAATAAGATCGGATTTATCCAACTCTGTATACGTACGACCGATTTATTGTGATTCCAATATTTAACACTGATTTTAAAAAAAAAAATATTCAACTAAATTAACTAATCACCATTAAAAAAATTAATCCTTCATTTACTTCTTTAATCCTCCCCTGTTACACATTTGAGCTCACCAAAACATTTAGTGGCTTCACTCCTGGAACGCACCATCTCCTGCTTCACTTTTCAGCAAAACTGCAACAACCACTAACCACATCAACTCCCAACTTCCCTTTATCACCATCAGCCTTGAATTGATCAACCTACCTACGTCATCTCTACACAACTGGATCGCCCTTCGTTAAACAACCCGAGATTTCCAACTTCCTCTCTTTGTTATCATCACGAACTCCCCTTCCATTTGAACTGTAAAAGACTTGCCACCTATATAACTTCCCATCTCCTCCTTTATAAACACCATCAGCCCACTGCTATCTCTTCAAGCAATTTCTGACACCTTGCTTCTTCATGACTACAAACTTCTCTAAACCACATTTCTGGCCTGATCATTTGTTTTCTTTATTGAACATAACTCATGCCGTTTTCTCAACCCAAATATAGAGTAAAATGATCTCAACTTCATCCATGAATCCAGCATGCCGCAACTTCCTCATCCTATACAGACCTGCTTTCACTACCTCACTCAAACTTCGAACTACCAAACAGCCTCAACTCCCTTCCAAAAATCCACGATATCAATCACCACTCCCTTGACATGAACTCCTACTTCGTTATAAAAGACAGGCCGCAACTCCAATTACAGAAATTCACATAGCTTTAAACTTTTCATGTCCAATTTATAGCTCCTCTTACTCGCTCTCCAATACACGGATCCCAAAACAGACAATACGTATGAACTCCTCTCCACTTCCTTCTATCCAACATTGATGTGAGATCCAACTTGTCATCGCCAGAGGAATTCGCGACATCAGCAAGCACAATAACCTCCAACAGTAACTACCGAACTTAGTCATCTCGGAACTGCACAAAATCCCCCTTAATCACAATTCCTAGCTACCTAGAATCCAACGGCCTCTTCCTTGTCGCCTTTTGATCCCTATAGCATTGGTGATTTTGTGCCCTAGGCCGAACTGTGGCAAAGTCAAACTCAACAGCTCAATCGAGCTTTACAAAAATTAAACCAAAATGAAGATCTAGGTTTCTGGAGTCGAACAAATTCAAGATTATAGAATTAAAGTTCATATTTAATTTTTAATTTTTTTTGTAACACCCCGTAATTCTATAACACTAAGATTCGCAAATTAAAGTATAAATAAATTTTAAAATAAGAATCAAGGGAAACGGGTTGCGCCATTACGTTCGTCTCGAAATTCTTCTTGAGAACGAGTCCGAGTTTTGGAGAAACGGAGTCTGTATGAGGGAGATATGAACCTCCGAAGTTTCAAGGATTTTCAGAACAGAAAAACAGCTCGAAATTCGAATTCAAATTCGAATTCAAAACCTAGAACAGGTTGGGCGGGATTCCCGCCCAGGACCAGGTCGACCTGGGGTCGACCATAGTGTCGACCTCCCAGGGACCAGGTCGACCATAGTGTCGACCTGATGATGAAACCCAGTTTTGAGCCTGCGTTCATTCTGATGTTTCAGTCTCGTTTTCAGTCTAGATTCATCCGCCTAATCCTATGTAAACAGCCCCCTAGCCCCATTCTCTTTACATCTTTTTATTCTCTCCTTATGCTACTTCTGGAATAATTGAAATAAATAAATAAAATAAAACACGAAGACTATTCTTGAAGACTACGACTAGGAATTGCATATTGTAGATTCAAATAAAGTTAAAGCTTCAAGAGGGGAAGCAAAGGCTAATTCAACGGTTGCGAGCAACGTCAGGCAAATCATAGCAAATCTCTAACGCTATTTGATTATCCTTTTCTGAAACTGATCAATGTAAGTCAGTTACTTTTTAGATTTGAATGTCTAAATCTATTTGTGGCATGAAACTAAGTGAATATAAGAATATGTCTGATCCTCTCATTTGAATCTGTGCTTGTATATGTCTTTGGATCTAATTAAGAACTATTGTGATTAATTACCGACGAGACTGTGCCTATGCCTATGACGTCGAAAATTATTGTTAATGGCCTAAGACTATGACTGTGAACATAAGACTATGCTTATGCCTATGACTGTGAACATAAGACTATGCATATGCCTATGACTATGAACATAAGACTATTGCCTACGACCATGATTCATGACTATGAGGTTATTGCCTATGACTACGAACATAAGACTATTGTCTATGACCATGACTTTGAAATTATTACAGTTAATTGCCTAGGACTATTTTGGTTAATTATCCATGACTATTGTGGTTAATCTCCTATGATTCATAACTATGAGATTTCTACCTATGACCATGACTATGACTATTGTGGTTAATCGCCTAAGACTATTATGGTTAACGGTTTATGCCCATAACACTATAGTTACAAACCATATTGTACACCGAGCTGGCATTTTGTTGGATCTCGTAACTAGAGTGTGACTTGCTTAGTTTATTCCTATTCGCTATTATGTACACCAAAACCATTGGATCCATTGTCCTTGTATTTGGCTCGCTTTTGCATGCCTATTCTTTTATGTCAATTTTCATGTTTATCCTCTATTCCCTTTTTAGATTCATTTCATGAGTATTTAGAAAACTTGTGAAATCATGGTATACGGAAGTTATGAATGCGGAGTTATTTGGGTATAACATGAAATCTATATTATTTGGCATAATTTAGCGCATGTATTATAACATGACTATTAGATGCAAATTGGGATAATTTGACGTGAATTATAGAAAATGTAATTTGATATATTGAATCTAGTATTGGCTAGTAACCTAACCTTTAGGCATAAATTGTAAACTAGAGTGTCAAATCTTGTTTTGACATGAACTGTAAATGAAAATACTAGATCTAAATTGGCATAGAACTGCAGGTTGGGTTAAACGATAGGTAAATCAAGATTTGGGCCTCGAATATAGGTATGTGAGTGGGCATGACAAATGAATATGATATAGGACAAATTTGCTTAAAAGAGTTGTTAGCAATTTATATATAGACAAAAAGGATAAATATGTAAATCTAGGAAAGACGAATATGCCTAACCCGAGGTTAAATTGAGTTATGGTATAAGACTGCCCAGAACCGCCTGGCAAATCCAGCAACCGTAACAATACCTATCTAATGCAGGTGGTTAGAGCATTGAGCCCAAAAGGACCCGAGGTTAGACTGGGTTGCGGTGTAAATCTGCCCGGAACCGACCGGTACATCCAGTGACCGCAACAATATCTGTATAATGTGAGTGGATGGTGCTTTAAATGAATAATTTAAAGCTAAGAAACAATTAAGCTAGAATGGGAGGGTTAAGTCCATAGGAACACTCAACCAACTTAACATGTTAACAAGACAAGACTTGTAGGGGTTAAATAACCGTTATAACGTGTTGACTAGACAAGTAGGTGAGATTAAGAAAAGGTTTAACCATTATAACATGTTAACTAGACTAGAAGGTGGCGTCAAGTAAAATACACTTAGCCAATTTAACATGTTAACTAGACTAGAAGGTGGAGTTAAGTAAACTTAGAACATTAGCCATCATAGTGTGACAAATAAATAAGGTTAAGTTAAAATATGAAGGGACAATACTTAACCATTAGAACATGTGAATTAAACAGATGTTAGGTTTAAGTTAACTAAGGGAACACTTAACCAATACAAGATGAAGGGTTAGGGTTAAGTAATAAGAAATACTTAACCAATATAACTTGATTTGTGGTAGGGTTAAGTCAACATGAACTACTGATAACACTTAACCAGTTTAACATGACAAATGAATGGGTTAAGTTAACTTGAATTGACTAATGACACTTAACCAATCCAACTTGATGAGAAAGAGAACTAAGTTGTAAATCTTAGTTAAGAAAACGACGGTTCAGGAAACTAAGTAGTAAACATTAGTTAAGGGAACTAAGTAGTAAACCTTAGTAGAATACGCGAAGGAGCGAACGCCAATTTGATCTTAAAGAAGGCTCCAACGAACTAGGGTATGATGCACGCGGCTTCGAGGGGACATGAGGGTACTCTTGGTATCCCTCTGTGAGGCTGCAGATGATCCGCCTGGTCTCATAGAGGTTAAGGTCTGAGTTAGAAGAACCAAGGGTATGCCTTGGTTGCAATATAAGGCAACCTAAAGACTGGGATGGACTAGCGTGATTCGGCAAGACCAGTAGCCCTGTGATAGCAACTCGTCGTCTACCTACCATCTTGAGTTAGTTGAGATACGTACAGCGGAAAGGCGGAGAACTCCAAAAGACCATATACTTGCTATCTATTTATGGGTGCGGATGGCCATAGGTTAGTGGGGCATAGAGGGCCTGCATATAGTTCTCATTTTTCAAGGTGTGCCTTTCATTAGTTGAGGAGGGGTCAAGTGGGATCACAGCCACTGGAAAAACAGACCTTAGCATCTACATCGGCAGATATCTGAAAACTCCCGACCGAGTTTCGTGTTTCTTGATTTGCCCTGCCACGAGACTCGGGTCACACATATAGAGGACATTTGCATCTAGTCAACAATAAAGATCCATGACACATACATGGGGAAAGTCTAGGAACATGTACCACTCTGTGTAGTGTATCCCAGATTAGGGGCGTCGTTCGATAGGTAGCGTAATCCCTAGTTGGACCTAGGTTGCGTAAACCCTAAAATCCGAGAAATGTTCAATAGGTAGCATAAACTCCAGTAGCCCTGGGTAGCGTAAACCCTAGTTGGATCTAGGAAGCATTCGATAGAAAACCCTAGATTAGATCTAGGTAATAAATAATAGATGTACACCTGAGAACAACCACAATTTCGGGATTGGGATCACGTTATTGTTTTATCGGTTTATACAGGTTACTATTTGGACACTAGTTAGGTGGTGCAGAGGTATAGAAACCAGAATAACAAAGTAATCGCGAAGCAGATAAAAGTATGGAAGTATATTCTGCTTGTCGATGCATTCAGTTTTATCTTGCCTTAGCATAGCTTGCGTTATCTTGTGAACCCTATCATCATGATAGTGTCTTGTATTCAGTTAATTCATGCCATGTTGCTTTTTACCTGTTCACATGCTGAAAGTTACTGAACTTACCAGACTTTATGTCTGACTCTATTTTCTTCCGCTTTCTTGTTTTCCATTTCCCCCAAGGTCCGCAGGGAGGGAATATTACTACTTAGCCCGGTTTTCTTTCCAAGCTGAAGATTAGTCGAAATTTTGCTTGGATTTTCTTTTCCTTTGCTATAGCTGGCTCAGGCTACATTGGGGAATATAAATGTTATTTTATGCTTCTTTATTTTGTAAGACATATATTCGGGTATTGGAAAACAATTGTTGTACAAACTATGTTATCTATAAAGTAAAGTTCTATTTTCTGCTGTTTTAATTTTGTCTGTCTTGTAATTTATCTGTATCTTTTACCTATAACTCTCCACCGAAGTTAAGGCATTCCCTTTGTGAGTGACCTTAACAGATGTGGGTTATTACACGTGCTATCAGAGCTGAAGGTTACCGGATCAGATAAAAGATTTGAAAAATTATTTTCAATGGTTTTTAAAGAAGCATTTTTCAAAAGAAAAGTTTTGTTTTAAAGGCATATTCCCCAAAAGCCATACGCACTATCTTTTGATCCTCTGTTTGAATTCTTGTCTCCTTCTTTCTTGAGTCTTCGGGGCTTTTGGCTTTCTGGGAGGTAACCTCATCGCGGCACGGTTCCTAGGCTTGATAAGACTACGATACCTATCGAAGGGAAAAGTAGTGCCTAACTTCCATCTATAGCCATAGTAGTTTCACCTGCAGCTAGTTTTCTTTCAAGCTTTGGAGGGTTTTCCATGCGATGGAGGCAGCTTTTGAGAAACTTGTCAATATGATTACACAGGAATGGTAAAGATAAGGATGAGGGAGTTTGGCTAGGGAGCTCAAAGCAAGGATGAGAAATTCATGGATATAAACTCGACTCACGAAGAAAGAAGGAATTATAAAACCTAAGACGAGAGGAAGTATCTTTTCCATGGTATAATAGGGCATATAATTTAGGACAAGGACAAGGATGAGGGACAGGATTTTCAAAAGGGTGAGCACATGCTTTCACCACTAGAACACGGGAGAGAGAGATAGTAAAAGTCTCTGTTGGAAAAGTTTAGCTCTTCGTTTTGATCAACCAGTTAATAATCTTTTGATCTTAGCGCTTCGCATTTGTTCATATCTACTTCCATAGTTGAGTCTCTGCACCTTAGTACTTGTATAGTAGAAGATCTCATTAGTGTCTCAAATCCAATTGGTGGTTTGGCCCGTTTACCTTTGGTTTGTAGGGATTTGATAATAACTATATTAAGTGTTGAGTTTAAGCGTAATGATTATGTTTTTGGTTCCATGGGCTATGAATTGATTCTAGGCATGAGTTGGTTGGCTAGTAATTCTGAAAGGAGGGTAGTTAGACTTTTGACTTGCCTTGGAAATACCCTCGAGATTCCGTGTAAAGAATCAGTTAGGCTTAGCTTGCTAGAATCGCTTAATGCATTTATCGACGATTTGCAATCCGTTAGTGTAGTCCATGTGTACGCAGATGTTTTTGATTAGGTTAGGAGTTTACCCCCAAAACGCGAGATAAACTTCCACATATATCCAGTTGTCAATGAAAAACCAGTTATCCGATCAACGACGGTTTTGGAAACGGAGGTCAAGAAGGTTTGCAGTCGTGAAGACTAATAAGATAAGGTACAGAATAGTGAAGCTCAAGAAGATGCGACTTAGAAGACTGAAGACTAGATACACGCATCATACCCTTTTTCTTAAGGGTGCATCCTTGATCTCCTTCTCTAAGAATTATATGCATACTTTCTAGCTTTTAAGGTATATCCTCTAGGGCGTATCATCGATCCTTAGGTAGAAGCCAATGGATGTAAGCATGTATTTGAAACACGTATTTGAAACATGTTATGATTGATAGTTGCAAACGATTGCTCGTGGATGCATATACACACCATAGGCGCTAGAACGATTCAGTCACTTTCATATTGCATTCGCATATATGTATTTGCTTAACGGATTTAACTCGATATGTTGAATATGGATGAATGGCTATGCACGCATGTGGTATTTACATAACTAGGGATGCTTGCATACATGATTGGACGCATGGCACTGACATAATTCGCATTAAGGAGGTCAACTGAATCAGTAGATCACCTGATTTTGCAGTAGTAAAAGACATATACACACACTATGCATATGAACATGAACGCATTAGAAATCTTTTTAAGGACAATGAAAGCATGTGATTGAATAGTTGAGTAGATGGGTGATTGGATGGTAGGATACATTCTTCCTAACTTGAAGATTTCGGGGACGAACTCCTTTTAAGAGGGGAGAATGTAACACCCCGTAATTCTATAACATTAAATTTCGCAAATTAAAGTATAAATAAATTTTAAAATAAGAATCAAGGGAAACGGGTGTGCCATTATGTTCATCTCGAAATTCTGCTTGGAAATGAGTCCGAGTTTTCGAGAAACGGAGTCTGTATGAGGGAGATATGACCCTCCGAAGTTTCAAGGATTTTCAGAACAGAAAAATAGCTCTAAATTCGAATTCAAATTCGAATTCAAAACCCAGAACAGGCTGGGCGGGAAATTTCCCGCCCAGGACTAGGTCGACCTTGGGGTCGACCATAGTGTCGACCTCCCAGGGACCAGGTCAACCATAGTGTCGACCTTGGGGTCGACCTGGTGCTGAAACCCAGTTTTGAGCCTGGGTTCATTCTGATGTTTCTAGTCTCGTTTTCAGTCTAGATTCGTCCGCCTAATCCTATATAAACATCCCCCTAGGCCCATTCTCTTTACACCATTTTACTCACTCCTTATGCTGCCTCTGGAATAATTGAAATAAATAAAATAAAATAAAACACGAAGACTATACTTGAAGACTACGGCTAGGAATTGCATATGGGAGATTCAAATAAAGTTAAAGCTTCAAGAAGGGAAGCAAAGGCTAATTCAACGGTTGCGAGCAACATCATGCAAATCATAGCAAATCTCCAACGCTATTTGATTATCCTTTTCTGAAACCGATCAATGTAAGTCAGTTACTTTTTAGATTTGAATGTCTAGATCTATTTGTGGCATGAAACTAAGTAAATACAAGAATATGCCTAATCCACTCATTTGAATCTGTGGTTGTATATGCCTTTGGATCTAATTAAGAACTATTGTGATTAATTACTGATGAGACTGTGCCTATGCCTATGACGTTGAAAACTATTGTTAATGGCCTAAGACTATGACTGTGAACATAAGACTATGCCTATGCCTATGACTGTGAATATAAGACTATGCCTATGCCTATGACTATGGACATAAGACTATTGCCTACGACCATGATTCATGACTATGAGATTATTGCCTATGACTACGAACATAAGACTATTGTCTATGACCATGATTTTGAAATTATTACAGTTAATTGCCTACGACTATTTAGGATAATTGCCTAGGACTATTTTGGTTAATTATCCATGACTATTGTGGTTATTCGCCTATGATTCATAACTATGAGATTTCTACCTATGACCATGACCATGACTATTGTGGTAAATCGCCTAAGACTATTATGGTTAATGGTTTATGCCCATAACACTATAGTTACAAACCATGTTGTACACCGAGCTGGCATTTTGTTGGATCTCATACCTAGAGTGTGACTTGCTTAGTTTATTCCTATTCGCTATTATGTACACCAAAACCATTGGATCCATTATCCTTATATTTTGCTAGCTTTTGCATGCCTATTCTTTTATGTCAATTCTCATGTTTATCTTCTATTCCCTTTTTAGATTCATTTCATGAGTATTTAGAAAACTTGTGAAATCATGGTATACGGACGTTATGAATGCGGGGTTATTTGGGTATAACATGAAATCTATATTATTTGGCATAATTTAGAGCATGTATTATAACATGACTACAAGATGCAAATTGGGGTAATTTGACGTGAATTATAGAAAATGTAATTTGATATATTGAATCTAGTATTGACTAGTAACCTAAGCTTTAGGCATATATTGTAAACTAGAGTGTCAAATCTAGTTTTGACATGAATTGTAAATGGGAATATTAGATCTAAATTGGCATAGAACTGCAGGTTGGGTTAAATGATAAGTAAATCAAGATTTGGGCCTCGAACATAGGTACGTGAGTGGGCATGACAAATGAATATGATATAGGCCAAATTTGTTTAAAAGAGTTGTTAGAAATTTACATATAGACAAAAAGGATAAATATGTAAATCTAGGAAAGACGAATATGCCTAACCCGATGTTAGATTGAGTTACGGTATAAGACTGCCTGGAACCGCCCGGCAAATCCAGCAACCATAACAATACCTATTAATGCGGGTGGTTACAACATTGAGCCCAAAAGGACCCGAGGTTAGATTGAGTTGCGGTGTAAATCTGCCCGAAACCGACCGACACATCCAGTGACCGCAACAATATCAGTCTAATGTGAGTGGTTGGTGCTATAAATGAATAATTTAAAGCTAAGAAACAGTTAAGCTAGAATGGGAGGGTTAAGTCCATAGGAACAATTAACCAACTTAACATGTTAACAAGACAAGACTTGTAGGGGTTAAATAATCGTTATAACATGTTGACTAGACAAGTAGGTGAGGTTAAGAAAAGGTTTAACTGTTATAACATGTTAACTAGACTAGAAGGTGGGGTTAAGTAAAATACACTTAGCCAATTTAACATGTTAACTAGACTAGAAGGTGGAGTTAAGTAAACTTAGAACACTTAGCCATCATAGTGTGACAAATGAACAACGTTAAGTTAAAACATGAAGGGACAATACTTAACCATTAGAACATGTGAATTAAACATATGTTAGGGTTAAGTTAACTAAGGGAACACTTAACCAATACAAGATGAAGGGGTGGGGTTAAGTAATAAGAAATACTTAACCAATATAACTTGATTTGTGGTAGGGTTAAGTCAACATGAACTACTGATAACACTTAACCAGTTTAACATGACAAATGAATGGGTTAAGTTAACTTGAATTGACTAATGACACTTAACCAATCCAACTTGATGAGAAAGAGAACTAAGTTGTAAACCTTAGTTAAGAAAACGATGGTTCAGAAAACTAAGTAGTAAACCTTAGTTAAGGGAACTAAGTAGTAAACCTTAGTAGAATACGAGAAGGAGAAAACGTCCATCTGATCTTAAAGAAGGCTCCAACGAACTGGGGTACGAAGCATGCGGCTTCGAGGGGACTTGAGGGTACTCTTGGTGTCCCTCTGTGAGGCTGCAGATGATACGCCTGGGCTCACAGAGGTTAAGATCTGCGTTAGAAGAACCAAGGGTATGCCTTGGTTGCAATATAAGGCAACCTAAAGACTAGGATGGACCAGCGTGATTCGGCGAGACCAGTAGCCCCGTGATAGCAACTCGTCGTCTACCTACCATCTTGAGTCAGTCGAGATACGTACAGCGGAAAGGGGGAGAACTTCAAAAGACCATATGCTTGCTATCTGGTTATGGGTGCAGATGGCCATAAGTTAGTGGGGGCATAGAGGGCCTGCGTATAGTTCTCATTTTTCAATGTGTGCATTTCAATAGTTGAGGGAGGGGTCAAGTGGGACCATAGCCACTGGAAAAACAGACCTTAGCATCTTCATCGGCAGATATCTGAAAGCTTCCGACCGAGTTCCGTGTTTCTTGATTTGCCCTGCCACGAGACTCGAGTCGCACATATAGAGTACATGTGCATCTAGACAGCAATGACGATCCACGACACATATGTAGGGAATGTCTAGGAACATATACCACTCTGGGTAGTGTGTCCCAGATTAGGGGCATTGTTCGATAGGTAGCGTAATCCCTAGTTGGACCTAGATCGCGTAAACCCTAAAATCCGAGAAATGTTCAATAGGTAGCATAAACCCCAGTAGCCCTGGGTAGCGTAAACCCTAGATGGATCTAGGAAGCGTTCGATAGAAAACCCTAGATTAGATCTAGGTAATAAATAATAGATGTACACCTGAGAACAACAACAATTTCGGGATTGGGATCACGTTATTGTTTTATCAGTTTATACAGGTTACTAGTTGGACACTAGTTAGGTGGTGTAGAGATACAGAAACAAGAATAACAAAGTAATCGCTAGAGAAAAGTATGGAAGTATATTAAGCTTGTCGATACATTCAGTTTTATCTTGCCTTAGCATAACTTGCGTTATCTTGTTAACCCTATCATCATGGTAGTGTCTTTTATTCAGTTAATTCATGCCATGTTGCTTTTTACCTGTTCACATGCTGAAAGTTACTGAACTTACCAGACTTTATGTCTGACTCTGTTTTCTTCCGCTTTCTTGTCTTCCGTTTCCCCCCAGGTTCGCAGGGAGGGAATATTACTACTTAGCCCGGTTTTCTTTCCAAGCTGAAGATTACTCGAAGTTTTGCTTGGATTCTCTTTTCCATTGCTATGGCTGGCTCACGCTACATTGGGGAATATAAATGTTATTTTATGCTTCTTTATTTTGTAAGATAGATATTCAAGTATTGGAAAACAATTATTGTACAAACTATTTTATTAATAAAGTAAAGTTCTATTTTCTGCTGTTTTAATTTTGTCTGTCTTGTAATTTATCTGTATCTTTTACCTATAACTCTCCACCGAAGTTAAGGCATTCCCTTTGTGAGTGGCCTTAATGAATGTGGGGTGTTACAATTTTGAACGAATTAAATGGTGGCGTAGTGTTGATTATGTTTACCAGAATGATGAAATAGAAAGGGGAATAATGAAAGAGAGAAGGGATTTGTGACAATAAGGGGAAAGGGTATTGAGCTAATTATATGATGGAATCTGAGTCTTCGAAGGGAAGGAACGACAAATTTATTTATTTATTTTATTCAAAGCATCACAATCAATTTTCCATTGAATTGTCATTGGAAGGACAGACACACCACGCCGACATTTAAAGAGTGTTATTTGTTTGCAGATTCGTACGGAGGTTTCATAGATTTTGATAGTGATAGTTCTATGCGCCAAAATCTTTAAACATGTGTTATTTTATTTTACTTTCTTGATGTGTCATTTCTAATATGCCTGAAGGAATTGATGAATGCGAACGCGAACAATGGAAATTGGGATTGGTCATTTACATGGTAGGCACAACACTAGTTCATAGGTTAGGTTGAATTTTCAGATCATTTGAATTCAAGTTGTTTAAATCTCTAAATCAACTATTAATAATTAAATAAATTAATTATAAAATCGTTATAAATCCGGGACGTTACATTTGAACTCCAAATCGCACCAAACCGACCCGCACCCACCCTTAGCTAGGAGTTCACACGTAGGGACAGCTAGATAGTAACAAGAGGGTTCGCCAGAAGGGTTTTTCTTATAAGAGCCCGTGTTCCTGACCCAAAGCCTGGTATTAAGTACCCGTTACTATTTCTCTCCCTACAAGAGAGTTATCATTTATAACATATTAACATTAGAACGAGTTCTTAAGTGGCTTGGAGTCCGCATTAGGTATTACATGACTAAAGGGATGCCCTCGCTAAATAAATATGATATTAAGTGACCATAGAAGTTGCCTACTCTTAATTTATTTTTAGGGTATTAAGTGACTTTTAGGATGTCCGCCCTATATATTTTTCTTATGTGTTTGTTACGAAGACATAACTTGAAAAATTTACAACTGCCAAACATAGGTAATAGCCTTCTTAACTTACTTGTATTTCATTCACCAGAACTTTATGTTCTGACCTCCCTCCTCTTAACATTAACAAGGCACTAGGTGAGATAGCTAATTAAGGATGGAGGACGATCTCTTAGAGAAGGAGGTTGTTGAAGATCTAGTTATTACAGCTATTGCTTATTTACTGCTATTTTTATATAATTGGGATTAATAATGATGATGTACCTTAAAGTTTGAGACATGTCGTATTTATGAATTGTGGTTTTTAAATAATTAGTGCATCTTATATTTATGCTATTATATTTTATCCCATCTGCTATGTGAGTTCTTATTTTCATTTTAGATTGCTCTATATATCTGTTTAAGTTAATCCTTATTGGAACCAAGGATCCGTTTATAGTGGCTCCAAGTTCTAATTGGGCCTTTTCTGGGTTGGAATTTAGACCCATTCCGATTAAGTTGTAACATAACTCTCCAAACCTAAAATGAAAAGTATGGGTGGTCTTCCACCAATAAGAGGCTAACGCCTCAATCAGTTGAATATCCAAATTTAAAAGGTTCATTATACCTGATTAATTAGTTTATAATTAAATGAAGCTATTTTTAAATATGAAATAATTTGATGATAGTTAAGTGAACACGTACTAATGAAATCATCACCAAGATCTGATTCACTGAGAAATGCCTGTATAATGCCTTCTGTATCATAATTGCAAAGAAGTATATAAACAAATAACGCTTGGCCATGATCCACGCGTTCTATCTCGCCGTGCCTAATTAAAATTGGGTCGATAACAAGTTTCTAATCTACATAAGGTTACTATTATTTGTAAACAAATGATAGATGATTGCAAGAATCTTCAATGCGCATACTTATATGCCATTCATTGTTGGGAAGTACAAGAAAACTGCTCAGTGCTTTGCTGACTCCTAAATTCAGATCCAGCCTTTTTCCCTAGAAGATCGGCGTGGTCTGGTAACATCTCATCGAGGCAGAGGTATGATGTCAACGTCTCCTTCTATTGGCTTGTTCTCTTCTTATGGTGGTACATTTCCAGCACTGTGACTATCGTTACCTCGGAATGCTAAAAAAAACTCTTCTCTTATTTTTATTAAGAATTTACCGGAGAAAGAGGAAGGAGGAGGGTGATGTTTGTTGTGAGATGGAGCACCCATAACTGACCGTTAAATAGCCAGATATGGGGGATATTAGTTGATCTTATAAAATTGGCTAATTTCAACGCTTTGGATCGTATTCCAAAGCATGGCCTAAATTACGATCCAACAACCGTGGATCTAATCCTGGTCGAAATAGACGGCTTTATAAAAGCTGGCTATTTCGATGATCTAGATCGTAATCCAAACTATGACGTTGATTAAGATTCAACTATTATGGATCGTAATTCATGCCTTACCCTTAGCCAGCTTTATAAAAGCAGGCTAAGGGACACATCAACCCCCCATAGTGGTTGTTGTGTTTTCTTCCATTGGGGGTTGGTGGAGGTAGGTCAACCCACCCGGATTGGGCCCCTGGCCTAACCCCCTGTTGGGAATGATCTTATGGAATGCTATTTTATTTTCGTGTTAATTTTTTATTTTTTCAATAATTTTATTATCATCTATTTTTTCCACATTTATATGTGCATATGAATATAAAGCTTTAGTACGAAAATATAAAAATATAATGTAATAAACAATCTGAATGTATTATTATGTTTAATCTTCGATGTAGCTATTGCATGTGTGTGGTTAATCATACTTAGAAAGGAAGCAGTAATTGTAGGTTAGTATAAGTGGTTTAATTATTTACAAATTATAACAGCAAAAGTATTTTAGTTGTAAGGCAAATGGAGGATATGTCACTAAGGTAGATTATTAGAATTTTCCCCTTTAAAACTACTAATATACTGATTGTTTAGAAACTATAAAATGGTTTCTTATGTTACGTGCATGATTTCTGTTTATGGATATGATAAAAGATTAATCAAGACCAAAACTTGTGTAGTTACAAGGTAGCTATTGATTTCTATTTATGTGACGTTTACTGTGAGTCTATATATTTTAATGCTTTATGGTTAATTTAGGGTCCATACATCCCAAACTGTAAACTTTGGTTATCTGCATTTTTACTCTTTTCCTACTAGCCCTTTTTCCTACATAGACGAACATTCATGTTTCAAGGTAAATGGATGCAACACCCCTTTAACCCTATAATTTTCACCACACAATCCCCTTTCTCTCTCATCCCACTTTCTCTCTCTCACTCACACATTACTTATATAAACATTGCCATAATTGGGATGCAAAAGGGCACTACAAAAATGGAGCACCCCAATAGCCTATTGTTTTTCACCTTTCATTTATACTAAATTAAGATAATGGTGGGTAATAGAAACCGGATATGTAGTGGAAAACAAGGGGCTATTGGGATGCTCCATTTTTGCGGGGCCCTTAAAAGCTGTTTATGTGTATATAAATATATATCCAAAATCTATTTAAACATAGAAGTTTTCCACAAATTGGGGGACAAAAAATCAAAACCATTGGATCATCTCCTGATTTTCACCCATCTTACAAGGAAAAATTAAATACATGTTAGATCCAAAATTGTCTCTAATACCCAAGTTGTTCAATTATGCAGAAATTAATATCAGAAAAATACTAGAAAATCAGAAAAGACACGAGATTTATAGTGGTTCGGCGTTAATGAACCTATGTCCACTTTATATCTTTGATTATACTTGGAATCAGAGTACAATCGAAGACTTATCCCTCAATCTCACTCCTACAATGTTTATTCACTCAATACTTTCGAGACAACTCTGAGTAGCAACAATGGAGATATGATAATGGTGGAATCAGAGCTCTCAATTACCAAAAAGATCCTGAAAAATGCCAAGTTCTGGATTATTTATAGCTGATTTCTACAGGCGGATCGCGGTCATAGGTGGCATAAATCCCGAGGATCTCAGACTGGTTCGTAGCTTGATGGAGAAATAGTCAAAATGACCGTTGTGGATAGGTGTTATCAGATCCTATGTTCACGGATCATGAATGACTAGGTCATAACCCTCAGCTTGTCTTCTGGGAACAGATCGGGTCGTGATGGGAGGAGCGGATCGGATCGGAGCGGGTCGTGTGAGGGTGATCGCGATCGGGGTTGCTGCTTTCATGAACGAGGTCTCGCCATGAAGTTGTGCTCATATCTTGGTGGCTTGGTCCAAAAGCTAGCCAACATTTTGCCCTCTCGAAGTATGTTTCATCGAGGATGAATCGTGCTTTGAAATTCCGGACATATCTTTTCATGAAGTGATACATGCCAAAAAGTCGTATCTGTCTGAAACGTTGTACAACGTCAGGGATTCGTGTCTTTTGATTAGTATAAATATCCAGTTGATCTTCAATCATTTCCTTATTCACTGGATAGTCCTTTTTCTTGAAATTTTCGAGGATTTTATCGTCAAATTTTCAGGTAAACTTTCACATTTTCATAAGCATTTCTGAATTTTTATCGTTGACGATCGTCTTGTGGGGTTGGATTGCCGAAGCATTTCACGATCCATTAGTCGAACGGTCCCTTTTCATAACCGCGATGGGTCATTGATCTTAGTCACGATATACAGGCGGAGCGTGCCGCTCTTCAAACCATGGTGGGCCTCCACGAGTCCGAGTAGGACAAAAATAAGAAGACGAACGGTCCAAAAGATGGTTATATAAACCGAGACCCACCCCCGTTCCCTTTTCTTTCTTCCTCTTCTTGCCACCGCCAGCCTTCTTGAGAAAAACCCTAATTTCAATTTCCAAACACCCATCTGACTTCAAACTTTAAAAAGGTAATTTCATTTTCATTTCTCTCAGGTTTGTATTGGTTTGGAAAGTGGAGGTAGCGGAGTTTTTCGGGTATTGGGGATAGCAAATATCCAGATTCGGTTTCATGGGTTTAAGAGCAGAGAGGAGAGTTGAGGAAGAAGAAGGAAGGGATGACCAGGTCAGTTCACGGATGGGGTTTGACTCGGATCGTGATAGCAGAAGGGAAAAAGAAAGTCTGCCCTGGATAGCGGATCAGACCGAGGATCATTGACTCATGGGGGTGCAGATAGGATAGATCGAGGGACCCTTTTCATGAGTTAGTGGATCGCTATACTCCCTATCACGAGTCGATGTCCTATCGCCAATCCGTCTTACTAGCGATCTGGTTTTTGCGAACCAATCTAATTTCGTGGACCAGTGTTTTGTTCACGATCCGAACTTTAATACCCCATCGATCCGATCCGATCGTCAATTCCAGAGACACATGAACTTGAACAATGTATTGTAATTGTGACATATTGATCAGTTAGGTTAAAGCCTTCAAGATGGACTTCTTGGACTGATCAATAACAAAACTTAATAGCATACTCACCCCGCTTATTTAATTTACTCTTATGACTTTATTTTCCAGTATTACACACACTTACACACGCGAGCACTTACACATACACTGGGCTCACGGGTAGTTATTTTCTAACCTCGCATGTTTGCTCGCCTAAACAGCAATGTCAGATAATCGTTCTCTTGAAAGATCTGAAACAAAGGTGGACCCGGAGTTGTCGGAACACCATAATCCCGAGGTTTCTCCGATTAATCTAGAGGATGAGGACTTTGAATCCGAATATGAGGCTGAGACAGAGTCAAATTCACCTGAGAGTACCTCGCTAGAGGAGGAGTCCGAAGTGGATGAACGAGCTCCCGATGAGATTCCCGGCGTTCAAGGAATTGAGAAATTCACTGACTCTTTAGCTTCCAAACTAGACGATATAAAACTTAAGAAAATTTGTTTGAAACATGGGATCCCGTGGGACGATGTGAAAACACCCGAAAGCAGAGATAGACCTCATCTTGCTCCAGAAGGGTACATGACAATCAGCCAACTCATGTGCTGGGTAGGCGTTATTCCTACGTTTCCTCCAATCGTCATTGATACCTTAAGACGATTGTGTATTTCTCCTATGCAGCTTCATCCCAATGCTTATGCAGCCTTGTACACTCTATATGTCGCGTATGCAGAGATTCTGCAAACTGAACTTACTTTTAAAGACTTGAAATTCTACTATCTTTTCAAGCATCGTTCCACAGCGACTCCAAATTTCTCTTTCTTTGAATCAGTAGCCAACAGGAAGGTTCTGTCCATGGTTACAGCAACATAAGTTATAATGACCCGCATTGGCAGAGGCATTATAATTAATTTATTTAATTATATAAATGGTGATATAGTGAATTTAATGGTCGAGGAATTTAATAATGGTGAATATTTAATTAAAATAATATACTTAATTCTGAAATAATCAGAATTGGCGGAAAATGGCGATATGGTGTGAACTGGAAAATTCAAAATATATAATTCAGTTTAGAATTGAATTAGAATAACGAATATATTATATGAACGACAGTTTGAACGTATAATTATATTATAATTAAAATCGAGCTCGAAATGGCGCTGCAGTTCGTAAATTGACAATTCGAACTTTAACTGAATGTACAGGATTCGTTTTAAGCCGGATTTCTGTGAAACAAGAAACGTATAGAGCTGGTGGAGTATATCTTTCTAGTGGAAGAGAAAAATCAGGATTTCGTCGTATAGATTTTGAGATATGTCCAAATCAAATTTTAGAAAAGTCGCTGTGGAATTCCTTTATAATTTATAAAGGAATTATTTATATTTTAAAAAGGAATTTCAATATAAATCAAATATCGGATTGACCCAGATTTGAAATATCGAGTTATAAATCCCAGTGGAGCTGTATGATATTCTGTTGTGAATTTATACGATAATATAAATTTATTTATATTAAATTTAATTATATTTGAATATATTTATATATTTAAATGTGTCATCCAGAGCTTTAAAAATAGCCACTTTTGCAAACGGAGTCGTAATTCGACGAAACTAATTTTGTTGGATCCACAATGTCAAATAGTTGTTAGATTTCCAGTTTCATGATTTTTAGAGTCACCGTGTGGTCGTACGGATTTTTAGAGTGAGAAACAGTCAGTGTTTTGACAGTTAAAAATACGCTGTGTGAGCATACGAAGTCGGAATTCGACGAAACCAGTTACGTTGGGACCGTAATGTCGAACTCTAGTGGCATGTAAATTTTCGTGATTTTAGAAGATCGTATGTGGTCGCTGGGATTTTTAGAAGGCAGATACAAGGAGAAAATCGAGAAAATAAATTATAAAAATCAAAAAAATAAAACATACCTCCATTTTCTATGATCCCACACAGGCCACGAAGGAACCATTTTTCAGCCACAAGGGCTACCTACCACCAACGCTACAATTTATTTGAGATTTGGAGGTGAAATGAAGTGGGTTTGCAAGGAGCTGGAGGTTTCCCAGATGTTTCCTGTCGCACAACTTCTGTATTTGGAGGAGTTGAGCTCCGCATCGCAATTCATAGGAGGAAGTCGAGTTGGGTATTTGTGTGATGGAGTGGTAGAGCATCGAAGGAGATGAATAATGGTGGAGTTCTCTTGGCATTCGGTGGTGTAATCGAGGAGAGGAAGTTGGCAAATGGATTTTGGTTTACAGGAGGAACGATATTGAGCAGAACGTGGAAGAAGGAGGACCGAATAAAAGAAAGAGGGTCTGGGCTTTGAAGTCGTGGGCTTTAAGGGAAGTGGTGGGCCGATTTTGGTTTGGTAAAGCCCTTAGAATTTAATTTAGTTTAGTTATTTTATTGTATTAACTTTAAAAGATCATAACTATCACATACGATATCAGATTGACGAACCGTAAGTTGCGTTGAGATCGTATGGACGGGAGCAACACAATGACACTGACCGGGAGTGAATCCGAGCTCGCTACAATTTATTGTAAAATAAATTGTCTGTCTGAATCAAACCGAGCGATGGTTATCGTTATTGACGATGATCGTCTAATGTGAGTAAATCTCACTAACTCTGAACAGTTTATAATTTCATGTTGTATTTTTAGAACTGTTAAATTTTGGCTGATTGACTGTGTGTTGACTGTTTGATTGAACTGCTAGTTGATTAGTTAAATTTCTAAATTGATTATGTTTAATAGAATATATCATATGAAACTGAAAGTGATGTTATCTATATTGTTTAACATCTGTGATGCAGGGAAACAGGTTGGAGGAATCCAACTGGATTCCTCAACATTTATTTTACCGTGATTCATATGTTTGGACGATATTTAACGTTGTTATATGGTATGTTAAATACCATGAGAAATACTGGATATGGAAAAGGGGATTTTTCAAAGTGTATTTTGAAAATGAATTATTTATATAAAATCGATGGATTTTATATAGAAAAGGAAAAGGATTTTTTTTATAAAAGAAATATTTATAAAATCAAAGGATAAGTTAGAATAAAAGGAAATCATTTGTAAAGTGAAGAACCGTTACTAGAAGTAAATCTTTATAAATGAATAGTTTATTCGAAAAGGAGTTAATCGAATTAGTTATTCGAATAGAAAGCAAAAGAAGTTAATCGATGTTAGTTTAATCGATTAGCGTTAAATCGATTAGAGTTAAAGCAAAGGAGTTAATCGATATTAGTTTAATCGAAAGGAGTTAATCGATGTTAGTTTAATCAGTTAGATTTAAAGCAAAGGAGTTAATCAATATTAGTTTAATCGAAAGGAGTTAATCGATGTTAGTTTAATCGATTAGAGTTAAAGCAAAGGAGTTAATCGATTTTAGTTTAATCGATTAGTGTTAAAGCAAAGGAGTTAATCGATATTAGTTTAATCGAAAGGAGTTAATCGATGTTAGTTTAATCAATTAGAGTTAAAGCAAAGGAGTTAATCGATATTAGTTTAACCGAAAGGAGTTAATCGATGTTAGTTTAATCGTTAAAGCAAAAGAGTTAATCGATATTAGTTTAATCGAAAGGAGTTAATCGATGTTAGTTTAATCGATTAGAGTTAAAGCAAAGGAGTTAATCGATGTTAGTTTAATTGATTAGAGTTAAAGCAAAGGAGTTAATCGATATAAGTTTAATCGAAAAGAGTTAATCAATGTTAGTTTAATCGATTAGAGTTAAAGCAAACGAGTTAATCGATGTTAGTTTAATCGATTAGAGTTAAAGCAAAGGAGTTAATCGATGTTAGTTTAATCGATTAGAGTTAAAGCAAATGAGTTAATCGAATATAGTCTATTCGAATAGAAAGTAAAATGAGTTAATCGAATATAGTTTATTCGAATAGAAAGTAAAATGAGTTAATCGAATATAGTTATTCGAATAGAAGCAAATCAGTTAATCGAATATAGTTTATCCGAAGAAAGTAAAAGGAGTTATTAAATATAGTTTATTCGAAAGGAGTTAAGTGAAATGAGTAAATCAATAGCGTTAGTCAAAAAGAGTTAATCAATAATGTTAGTCCAATAGAGTTAATTGATAAGGGTTAATCGAATAGAGTTAAGTGAAAAAAGTCAATCGAATATAGCTATTCGAAGGAGGGTTAAGTAAGGAAGTTAGAAAAACGAATATAAAGTGAACTTTGCCTATTTCAAAGTTAGAAATGTTGTTCAGTTAAGGTTTGAGAGGTAGTTCTATCCCAACTTGATTGGCTTCATTTTTAACTAAGGAATAGTTAAGGTTCGGTAGTAAAGGAAATGGTTTGAGTTGGCATCGCGATGGTTTGTTTAAACATCTGTCTAAGTCCAATGAAGAAGCTTTGGAAATGTTTTCCAAATAAGAAACCAGAAATATTTTCTAATAAAGAAAACAAGAAATGGAAATGTTTTCCATTGTTAATAACGTATATTTTCCAAATTTAGAAAATAAGAAATATTGAATATAGGGAAACATGAGATAAGTAAATTTATGAAATATAGAGATAAATGTTGAATGATGTTTGATCGATATAAATTTCCATTTGGAAATAATATCGTTGTTTGCATACTTGTTTTATTCGATTGTTAAATCATAGACTATCGAAGTTTTGACCAATTTAACGTTGTTAATATGGAGAGACCGGTTGGATTATTATCCAAAGAACCACTCTGTATTGGCATAAGCGTTGCAAATCATATATGCCAAAGGAAATTGAAGATGGAGTTGTACAAGGGCTATCCTGTTTACAGAATAGTGCCTTCGGTTCATCCTGTTCCTTGATGACTTGTATGGACGGATGTCTGACAGACTGTTTCCAGACGATCACATATATTGATTTCTCCAACCGTACCAAGAGTGGAAGCGGAAAAGTAAACTTCTTTTAGCTAACACATAATGTATGGTTGAAGACGTCAATCGGTGATTTGATGGATTTGACGATGTGACATTCAAAGTGAATCTGAGGTGATGATAAAGCGTAGCTTCTATCCTCACATCCGGTAAATGACAGAAATCGGGCAGGCAGCATGGCTATGTAGGTTGCACCTATTAGGGTGTATAATCACCTGATCTAGAGTTTCATTTATTTCTAAAAATCTATTGTCGATACTGTCCCATTCGGGAAACGGTTGCTGATCCCAGCCGTTGGTGATATACATTCGATACACTCAAGCAAATGAGTGGTCGGTCATGTGTGGCCGGGTTGCAAGATGTTCTTGTTGAACCCAGTGTATTCCTTTCTAGAGGTACACTAGCGAAAGGTGGTTCCATACCTTGTCATAGTTGGAAATCCATTAACCAATACATGTTTGCGGTTTTGATTGTGTACTATGTATGTAGAATGTGAGATGAAAGCGTTTCTGCTAGATGATTATTATATTGTGATTGATAGACATTATTATAATATCAAAAGGTTTTGATATAAAGATAAATTTGGATTCTCATAAGGGAAAACCCCGTTCCGTTATACGGCGTGGTCTTATGAGATATCGATTACCTGCTTGAACTGTTTTAAACTGTTTTACTCATACCAGTCCCATGACTGACCCGGAGTTTATTTTGTTTGTTTTCCCTAAACTCTTGGGTGCCTAATTTTGTACGGGCAGTCAAGTAGTCAGGATTTACATATATACTGGAAGAGCTGGAGAAGGAGGCTTCAGGATCATGTAGCTATAGTTTATTTCTGTTGTGTTGTAAGTGCTGTACTTTGATAATGTGGTTGTATACATATGCAGATTTATATTTCAAAGTTATGTTATACATAATATGTTATTCGTTCCGCTGTGAGATTCGTGTTACTCTGATGTTGTGTTCTTCTTCTTCTTCTTCTATTCTAAGTTTCTATCTTATCTTTCCTCACCCTCTAATTTCTTTCACTAGTGACTGGTATTTTTCGACGTTTGGTTAGTCATCATCGTGTTTATGGCGATAACCAAAGTCATCAAAATCCCGGGTCATTACAGTTGGTGTCAGAGCATAAGGTTAAGTTAAGAATTACCTTGGCTCTGTTGCGTGACACGGTAGAGATAGGGTTAGTAATACCCTAGATTGAGTTGAGTGTATATATACAAGTGAGCGTATTTGTAGATGATATAAAAATAATTTTTATATTGTGAAGATGTTGGTTGAGCCGTTTATGAGTTCTGGTCGATCAGTTTGATCCACTGTATCGGTAGGGATTTTGTAAACACTCGAATAAGATGAACTGTCATGGTATATTTTGAAAAGAGGGTAAACGAAATAATTTTACCCAAATTATATTTCGAATATATTGGATATATTGGTTGTTATTATAATCGAGTAAGATTATAAATTAAATGGTTATGTAAATAACCAATCAGAATTCATATAAGTGAAATACATGAAATCAGATGAGTTAAATCTGAAATTTAAACCAGAAATTGAATTAAAACTCTGGAAAATTGGATAAGTGTTTGTAAATGGATTTGGATATAGAATAAGAAAAATTTAAGATCCTGGGAGATATTAAATTGTTTTACAAGCAGTGTGAATTATATTTTGAAATGAATTTCAAAGTGGAAATGTTTAGAAGTGGTTTTACAGTATTGAAGTCACTTCGATCGCTGGAAAATAGATCTTGATGATGACAGCTGCATCATCATTATTCATTTTCGAGTTGTAAGTGACGAATTACTACCAGAGATACTGTTTTGAATTTGTTTTGGGAAAGACAAGTTGTGTTGAATTTCCAAATGGGATTTATAAAATAGATTTGAATATAGAATGTGAATAAAGAGAATTCAAGTAGAAGTTGAATATAAAAATTCAAAGGGAGTTTGAATATATGAAATTCAATGGAATTGAAATAGAATTTAAATAAGATAATTCAAAGGGGATTTGAATATAGAAAATTCAAAGGGGATTTGAATATAGAAAATTCAAAGGGGATTTGAATATAAGAATTCAAATGAGATTTGAATAAAGAAGATTTGAATAATGGAAATGTGAATATAGAATTTAAATAGAGTTGAAATGGGAATTGGAATATATAATTCAATGGAGTTTGAAAATATAGGATTTGAATATCGAAAGTGAAAATGAAATTTGAATATAGAAGATTCAAATAGAATTGAAATGAAATTCAAATATAGAATTTGAATAAGGAAATTGAAACGAAATTCAAATATAAAATTTGAATAAGAGATTTGAAATGAAATTCAAATATAGAATTTGAATAAGAGAATTGAAATGGAATTTGAATATAGGAAATTCAAATAGAATTGAAATCGGATTCAATTAGTTGATAAACACGTTAAACTTATATTTGAACATGTATATTCAAATAAAAAGGTGAAATAGGTAAACCAGTTAATTAGCCATTAGTAAATGGATCTTGAATTGAAGTTGAACTTTAGATAAGTAAAGGGGACTGGTAAATTTATATTTGAAATCGAATATGAAACCTAAGTTTGAAAAAGTAGAATTTGAATAGATTGGGCAGGTATAAATATACATGAGATAGGTATGGATAAATTATGAAGGTATATAAATAGAATGCTCAACGAAAAGGTATGTATTTAATTCATATATGAGATTTTATGCGCCGTATCGGCTAGCTGCTTGGCTTTTTCTTTTTTCTTTTGGATTGGTGAGGGCTATGGGAGGCTATTTGAAATATCTTGATGCTCCCAGTACAAAGGAGGTTATGGCGAATTTTTCCGGGAATTTAAGGAGTTAGAATATTTTTTAAGATAATTTGATAGTTAGAAATCATCGTATCGATATATGTATAGAAGTCGATAAGGAAACAAACTTAGAAATAGAATAGTATAATAAAAAAGGAAGACTAAGAATAAAATCTAGTAAGAATAGAAAGAGGAAGCGTATACGTGTTTAAAAGTGAATAAGTAGTTGTATGGTATTGATTATTCGAGTAAGTAGTCATATCTGTTTTGACGTTATAAATGTTATTCAGTCAAGGTCTGAGAGGTAGTTATACCCCAACTTGATTTATTTCATTATTAACAAATAAATAGTAAGATTTCAGGCTCGAAGACCAATGTTGAATAAGAGTTAGTTGAATATAGTATTTGGGTTGTCGTAACGATGTTTTACACAACATCCGTTTTAACCTAAATAAGTGTAAGCCTGGAAATATAATAAAGAATATTTCCTAAGTATAGAAATAAACGAGATCGGAAAAGAGATAAGTAATTGGAATATTTTCCAATTATAAAATAGCATACATTTTCTAAATTTTTGAAATTAAAGGAAGACGATATTCGGAAATGTTTTCCAAATAACATAACAGGCCAATACGGTTATTATAAATATTTGGTTAACAAATATTGATAAAGAAATAAATAAGTAATTTAACTAATGGAATATTAATTAAGGGCTCAGTGACATGTTCAAAAGGGAAATTTGATTTTTGAAAAGAGAAAACTATTTAAAAACTCCCACGGAAAGATGTTAGAATTAAAAACAAATTTAACAGAAATTTGTGAAATCAAAATTGAATTAAAATAAAGCCAGTAAAGTGGTAACTGAAATTGAATTAGAATGATATCAAGACAAATTAGATTGTGAGATTCAAATTTGAAGTGTAATGTGATAATCAAGTTAAGAATTGAGAATCGAGAAGAAACTCGAGTTGAAATGATATTTGGCTTGGATATAAGCAAATGGTTGTGTTGTGGATAAAAGCAGATTGGAATTTGATTGGGATGACCCTTGCATCCGCTGAATTGATAACAGGTGGAAGGGATAAAATGATATGCCGACAAAAGGTACAAGTTTATATTTCATATGGTATGAGATTTTGGTAAGCCAAATTAGCAAGTATCTTGGCTGTTTGATTTTCTTTTGGGATGGAGATGGCCCAGAGAGGCGAGTGGGAGTTTGACCTATTGACCAGTACAAAGGAGGTGCTAGCGAAATTTTTCGAAGAGTTAAGGAGTTAGAAAGTTTTCAGGATTTTTGAAAATTTTCTTTGATAAGAATAAATTAATAATTTAATTGAAATTAAATTTGTTCAGTTGAAACTGAAGTTAAGAAGTGAACAAATATGTTCTACCCAGTCGATAGGGTCGTCCTCTACCTTTTAGCAATTTTGAGGACGAAATTATTTTAAGTGGGGAAGATTGTAATGACCCGCATTGGCAGAGGAATTATAATTAATTTATTTAATTATATAAATGGTGATATAGTGAATTTAATGGTCGAGGAATTTAATAATGGTGAATATTTAATTAAAATAATAAATTAAATAATATATTTAATTCTGAAATAATCAGAATTGGCAGAAATGGCGATATGGTGTGAATTGGGAAATTCAAAATACATAATTCAGTTTAGAATTGAATTAGAATAACGAATATATTATTTGAACGACAGTTTGAACGTATAATTATATTATAATTAAAATCTAGCTCGAAATGGCGCTGTAGTTCGTAAATTGACAACTCGAACTTCAACTGAATGTACAGGATTCGTTTTAAGCCGGATTTCTGTGAAACAAGAAACTTGTCGAGCTGGTGGAGTATATCTTTCTAGTGGAAGAGAAAAATCGGGATTTCGTCGTACAGATTTTGAGATATGTCCAAATCAATTTTTAGAAAAGTCGCTGTGGAATTCCTTTATAATTTATAAAGGAATTATTTATATTTTAAAAAGGAATTTCAATATAAATCAAATATCGGATTGACCCAGATTTGAAATATCGAGTTATAAATCCTAGTGGAGCTGTATGATATTCTGTTGTGAATATATACGATAATATAAATTTATTTATATTAAATTTAATTATATTTAAATATATTTATATATTTAAATGGGTCATCCAGAGCTTTAAAAATAGCCACTTTTGCAAACGGAGTCGGAATTCGACGAAACTAATTTTGTTGGATCCACAATGTCAAATAGTTGTTAGATTTCCAGTTTCGTGATTTTTAGAGTCACTGTGTGGTCGTACGGATTTTTAGAGTGAGAAACAGTCAGTGTTTTGACAGTTAAAAATACGTTGTGTGAGCATACGAAGTCGGAATTCGACGAAACCAGTTTCGTTGGGACCGTAATGTCGAACTCTAGTGGCATGTAAATTTTCGTGATTTTAGAAGATCGTATGTGGTCGCTGGGATTTTTAGAAGGCAGATACAAGGAGAAAATCGTGAAAATAAATTATAAAAATCAAAAAAATAAAACATCCCCTCCATTTTCTGTGATCCCACACAGGCTACGTAGGAACCATTTTTCAGCCACAAGGGCTACCTACCACCAACGCAGTCTATAAAAGCACCAAACATTTCCAAACGCAGAAAAACTGAAAGGAAGAAAATCCTCAAAGTAAAAATCATTGAAAAATCCAAACAAATACTAGAAATCCAAATGGTGGTATATTCGAACTCCTAGCAACCAGTACTTCGATCTGGTAGGCTTCTGTGAGGGTTCAGTGACAAGATTTTCACGTTGTTTTCTGTCTGCGTTAGTTAGGGTTCGGGTATATTGCGGTTCGATGCATCGAATCAAAGAATGGTGATTGTATTTGAGATTTGGAGGTGAAATGAAGTGGGTTTGCAAGGAGCTGGAGGTTTCCCTGATGTTTCCTGTCGCACAACTTCTGTATTTGGGGGAGTTGAGCTCCGCATCGCAATTCATAGGAGGAAGTCGAGTTGGGTATTTGTGTGATGGAGTGGTAGAGCATCGAAGGAGATGAATAATGGTGGAGTTATCTTGGCATTCGGTGGTGTAATCGAGGAGAGGAAGTTGGCAAATGGAGTTCGGTTTACAGGAAGAACGATACTGAGCAGAATGTGGAAGAAGGAGGACCGAATAAAATAAAGAGGGTCTGGGCTTTGAAGTCGTGGGCTTTAAGGGAAGTGGTGGGCTGATTTTGGTTTGGTAAAGCCCTTAGAATTTAATTTAGTTTAGTTATTTTATTGTATTAACTTTAAAAGATCATAACTATCACATACGATATCAGATTGACGAACCGTAAGTTACGTTGAGATCGTATGGATGGGAGCAACACAATGACACTGACCAGGAATGAATCCGAGCTCGTTACAATTTATTGTAAAATAAATTATCCGTCTGAATCAAATCGAGCGATGGTTATCGTTATTGACGATGATCGTCCAATGTGAGTAAATCTCACTAACTCTGAACAGTTTATAATTTCATGTTGTATTTTTAGAACTGTTAAATATTGGCTGATTGACTATGTGTTGACTGTTTGATTGAACTGCTTGTCAGTTAGTGAAATTTCTATATTGATTCTGTTTAACAGAATATATCATATGAAACTGAAAGTGATGTTGTCTATATTGTTTAACATCTGTGATGCAGGGAAACAGGTTGGAGGAATCCAACTGGATTCCTCAACATTTATTTTACCGTGATTCATATATTGTGGTATATGATGTGATATATAATCTGTTGTTGATTATGTATGTTTGGACGATATTTATCGTTGTTATATGGTATGTTAAATACCATGAGAAATACTGGATATGGAAAAGGGATTTTTCAAAGTGTATTTTGAAATTGAATTATTTATATAAAATCGATGGATTTTACATAGAAAAGGAAAAGGTTTTTTTTTTATAAAAGAAATATTTATAAAATCAAAGGATAAGTTAGAATAAAAGGAAATCATTTGTAAAGTGAAGAACCGTAACTAAAAGTAAATCTTTATAAATGAATAGTTTATTCGAAAAGGAGTTAATCGAATTAGTTATTCGAATAGAAAGTAAAAGAAGTTAATCGATGTTAGTTTAATCGATTAGAGTTAAAGCAAAGGAGTTAATCGATATTAGTTTAATCAAATGGAGTTAATCGATGTTAGTTTAATCAATTAAAGTTAAAGCAAAGGAGTTAATCGATATTAGTTTAATCGAAAGGAGTTAATCGATGTTAGTTTAATCGATTAGAGTTAAAGCAAAGGAGTTAATCGATGTTAGTTTAATCGATTAGAGTTAAAGCAAAGGAGTTAATCGATACTAGTTTAATTGAAAGGAGTTAATCGATGTTAGTTTAATCAATTGGAGTTAAAGCAAAGGAGTTAATCGATATTAGTTTAATCGAAAGGAGTTAATCGATGTTAGTTTAATCGATTAGAGTTAAAGAAAAGGAGTTAATCGATATTAGTTTAATCGAAAGGAGTTAATCGATGTTAGTTTGATCGATTAGAGTTAATGCAAAGGAGTTAATCGATGTTAGTTTAATCGATTAGAGTTAAAGCAAAGGAGTTAATCGATATTAGTTTAATCGAAAGGAGTTAATCGATGTTAGTTTAATCGATTAGAGTTAAAGCAAAGGAGTTAATCGATGTTAGTTTAATCGATTAGAGTTAAAGCAAAGGAGTTAATCGACGTTAGTTTAATCGATTAGAGTTAAAGCAAATGAGTTAATCGAATATAGTTTATTCGAATAGAAAATAAAATGAGTTGATTGAATATAGTTTATTCGAATAGAAAGTAAAATAAGTTAATCGAATATAGTTATTCGAATAGAAGCAAATGAGTTAATCGAATATAGTTTATTCGAAGAAAGTAAAAGGAGTTATCAAATATAGTTTATTCGAAAGGAGTTAAGTGAAATGAGTAAATCAATAGCGTTAGTCAAACAGAGTTAATCAATAATGTTAGTCCAATAGAGTTAATTGATAAGGGTTAATCGAATAGAGTTAAGTGAAAAGAGTCAATCGAATATAGCTATTCGAAGGAGGGTTAAGTAAGGAAGTTAGAAAAAGGAATATAAAGTGAACTTTGCCTATTTCAAAGTTAGAAATGTTGTTCAGTTAAGGTCTGAGAGGTAGTTCTACCCCAACTTGATTGGCTTCGTTTTTAACTAAGGAATAGTTAAGGTTCGGCAGTAAAGGAAATGGTTTGAGTTGGCATCGCGATGGTTTGTTTAAACATCTGTCTAAGTCCATTGAAGAAGCTTTGGAAATGTTTTCCAAATAAGAAACCAGAAATATTTTCTAATAAAGAAAACAAGAAATGGAAATGTTTTCCATTGTTAATAACGTATATTTTCCAAATTTAGAAAATAAGAAATATTGAATATAGGGAAACAGGAGATAAGTAAATTTATGAAATAAAGAGATAATGTTGAATGATGTTTGATCGATATAAATTTCCATTTGGAAATAATATCGTTGTTTGCACACTTGTTTTATTCGATAGTTAATTCATAGACTATCGAAGTTTTGACCATTTTAACATTGTTAATATGGAGAGACAGGTTGGATTATTATCCAAAGAACCACTCTGTATTGGCATAAGCATTGCGAATCATATATGCCAAAGGAAATTGAAGATGGTGTTATGCAAGGGCTATCTTGCTTACAGAATAGTGCCTTCGGTTCATCCTGTTCCTGGATGACTTGTATGGACGGATGTCTGACAGAGTATTTCCAGACGATCACGTATATTGATTTCTCCAACCGTACCAAGAGTGGAAGAGGTGAAGGAAACTTCTTTTAGCTAACACATAATGTATGGTTGAAGACGTCAATCGTTGATTTGATGGATTTGACGATGTGACATTCAAAGTGAAGCTGAGGTGATGATAAAGCATAGCTTCTAGCCTCACATCCGGTAAATGACAGAAATCGGGCAGGCAGCATGGCTATGTAGGTCGCACCTATTAGGGTGTATAATCACCTGATCTAGAGTTTCATTTATTTCTAAAAATCTATTGTCGATACTGTCCCATTCGGGAAACGGTTGCTGATCCCAACCGTTGGTGATATACATTCGATACACTCAAGCAAATGAGTGGTCAGTCATGTGTGGCCGGGTTGCAAGATGTTCTTGTTGAACCCAGTATATTCCTTTCTAGAGGTACACTAGCGAAAGGTGGTTCCATACCTTGTCATAGTTGGAAATCCATTACCCAATACGTTTTTGCGGTTTTGATTGTATACTATGTATGTAGAACGTGAGATGAAAGCGTTTCTGCTAGATCATTATTATATTGTGATTGATAGACATTATTATAATATCAAAAGGTTTTGATATAAAGATAAATTTGGATTCTCATAAGGGAAAACCCCGTTCCGTTATACGACGTGGTCTTATGAGATATCGATTACCTGCTTGAACTGTTTTAAACTGTTTTACTCATACCAGTCCCATGACTGACCCGGAGTTTATTTTGTTTGTTTTCCCTAAACTCTTGGGTTCCTAATTTTGTATGGGCAGTCAAGTAGTCAGGATTTACATATATACTGGAAGAACAGGAGCAGGAGGCTTCAGGATCATATAGCTATAGTTTATTTCTGCTGTGTTGTAAGTGCTGTACTTTGATAATGTGGTTGTATACATATGCAGATTTATATTTCAAAGTTATGTTATACATATTATATGTTATTCGTTCCGCTGTGAGATTCGTGTTACTCTGATGTTGTGTTCTTCTTCTTCTTCTATTCTAAGTTTCTATCTTATCTTTCCTCACCCTCTAATTTCTTTCACTAATGACTGGTATTTTTCGATGTTTGGTTAGTCATCATCGTGTTTATGGCAATAACCAAAGTCGTCAAAATCCCTGGTCATTACAGTTGGTATCAGAGCATAAGGTTAAGTTAAGAATTACCTTGGCTCTGTGGCGTGACTCGGTAGAGATAGTGTTAGTAATACCCTAGATTAAGTTCAGTGTATATATACGAGTGAGCGTGTTTGTAGATGATATAAAAATAAATTTTATATTGTGAAGATTTGTTGGTTGAGTCGTTTATGAGTTCTGGTCGATCAGTTTGATCCATTGTATCGGTAGGGATTTTATAAACACTCGAATACGATGAACCGTCATGGTATGTTTTGAAAAGAGGGTAAACGAAATAATTTTACCCAAATTATATTTTGAATATATTGGATATATTGGTTGTTATTATAATCGAGTAAGATTATAAATTAAATGGTTATGTAAATAACCAATCAGAATTCATATAAGTGAAATACGTGAAATCAGATGAGTTAAATCTGAAATTTAAACCAGAAATTGAATTAAAACTCTGGAAAATTGGATAAGTGTTTGTAAATGGATTTGGATATAGAATAAGGAAAATTAAGATTCTGGGAGATATTAAATTGTTTTACAAGCAGTGTGAATTATATTTTGAAATGAATTTCAAAGTGGAAATGTTTAGAAATGGTTTTATAGTATTGAACTCACTTCGATCGCTGGAAAATAGATTCTGATGATGAAAGCTGCATCATCATTATTCATTTTTGAGTTGTAAGTGACGAATTACTACCAGAGATACTATTTTGAATTTGTTTTGGGAAAGACAAGTTGTGTTGAATTTCCAAATGGCATTTATGAAATAGATTTGAATGTAGAATGTGAATAAAGAGAATTCAAGTAGAAGTTGAATATAAAAAATTCAAAGGGAGTTTGAATATATGAAATTCAATGGAATTGAAATAGAATTTAAATAAGAAAATTCAAAGGGGATTTGAATATAGAAAATTCAAAGGGGATTTGAATATAGAAAATTCAAAGGGGATTCAAATATAGAAATTCAAATTAGATTTGAATAATGGAAATGTGAATATAGAATTCAAATAGAGTTGAAATGGGAATTAGAATATATAATTCAATGGAGTTTGAAAATATAGGATTTGAATATCGAAAGTGAAAATGAAATTTGAATATAGAAGATTCAAATAGAATTGAAATGAAATTCAAATATAGAATTTGAATAAGGAAATTGAAACGAAATTCAAATATTAAATTTGAATAAGAGATTTGAAATGAAATTCAAATATAGAATTTGAATAAGAGAATTGAAATGGAATTTGAATATAGGAAATTCAAATAGAATTGAAATGGAATTCAATTAGTTGATAACAAGTTAAACTTATATTTGAACATGTATATTCAAATAAAAAGGTGAAATAGGTAAACCAGTTAATTAGCCATTAGTAAATGGATCTTGAATTGAAGTTGAACTTTAGATAAGTAAAGGGGACTGGTAAATTTATATTTGAAATCGAATATGAAACCTTAGTTTGAAAAAGTAGAATTTGAATAGATTGGGCAGGTATAAATATACATGAGATAGGTATGGATAAGTTATGAAGGTATATAAATAGAATGCTCAACGAAAAGGTATGTATTTAATTCATATATGAGATTTTATGCGCCGTATCGGCTAGCTGCTTGGCTTTTTCTTTTTTCTTTTGGATTGGTGAGGGCAATGGGAGGCTATTTGAAATATCCCGATGCACCCAGTACAAAGGAGGTTATGGCGAATTTTTCCGGGAATTTAAGGAGTTAGAATATTTTTTAAGATGATTTGATAGTTAGAAATCAACGTATCGATATATATATAGAAGTCGATAAGGAAACGAACTTAGAAATAGAATAGTATAATAAAAAATGAAGACTAAGAATAAAATCTAGTAAGAATAGAAAGAGGAAGCGTATACGTGTTTAAAAGTGAATAAGTAGTTGTATGGTATTGATTATTCGAGTAAGTAGTCATATCTATTTTGACCTTATAAATGTTATTCAGTCAAGGTCTGAGAGGTAGTTATACCCCAACTTGATTGATTTCATTATTAACAAATAAATAGTAATATTTCAGGCTCGAAGATCAATGTTGAATAAGAGTTAGTTGAATATAGTATTTGGGTTGTCGTAACGATGTTTTACACAACATCCGTTTTAACCTAAATAAGTGTAAGCCTGGAAATATAATAAAGAATATTTCCTAAGTATAGAAATAAACGAGATCGGAAAAGAGATAAGTAATTGGAATATTTTCCAATTATAAAATAGCATATATTTTCTAAAGTTTAGAAGTTAAAGGAAGACGATATTCGGAAATGTTTTCCAAATAACATAAAAGGCCAATATGGTTATTGTAAATATTTGGTTAACAAATATTGATAAAGAAATAGAGAAGTAATTTAACTAATGGAATATTAATTAAGGGCTCAGTGACATGTTCAAAAGGGAAATTTGATTTTTGAAAAGAGCAAACTGTTTAAATACTCCCACGGAAAGATGTTAGAATTAAAAAACAAATTTAACAGAAATTTGTGAAAGCAAAATTGAATTAAAGTAAAGCTAGTAAAGTGGTAACTGAAATTGAATTAGAATGATATCAAGACAAATTAGATTGTGAGATTCAAATTTGAAGTGTAATGTGATAATCAAGTTAAGAGTTGAGAATCGAGAAGAAACTCGAGTTGAAATGATATTTGGCTCGGATATAAGCAAATGGTTGTGTTGTGGATAAAAGCAGATTGGAATTTGATTGGGATGACCCTTGTATCCGCTGAATTGATAACAGGTGGAAGGGATAAAATGATATGCCGACAAAAGGTACAAGTTTATATTTCATATGGTATGAGATTTTGGTAAGCCAAATTGGCAAGTCGCTTGGCTGTTTGATTTTCTTTTGGGATGGAGATGGCCCAGAGAGGCGAGTGGGAGTTTGACCTATTGACTAGTACAAAGGAGGTGCTGGCGAAATTTTTCGAAGAGTTAAGGCGTTAGAAAATTTTCAGGATTTTTTGAAAATTTTCGTTGATAAGAATAAATTAATAATTTAATTGAAATTAAATTTGTTCAGTTGAAACTGAAGTTAAGAAGTGAACAAATATGTTCTAACCAGTCGATAGGGTCGTCCTCTACCTTTTAGCAATTTTGAGGACGAAATTATTTTAAGTGGGGAAGATTGTAATGACCCGCATTGGTAAAGGTATTATAATTAATTTATTTAATTATATAAATGGTGATATAGTGAATTTAATGGTCGAGGAATTTAATAATGGTAAATATTTAATTAAAACAATAAATTTAGATAATATATTTAATTCTGAAATAATCAGAATTGGCGGAAATGGCGATATGGTGTGAACTGGGAAATTCAAAATACATAATTCAGTTAGAATTGAATTAGAATAACGAATATATTATTTGAACGATAGTTTGAATGTATAATTACATTATAATTAAAATCGAGCTCGAAATGGCGCTGCAGTTCGTAAATTGACAACTCGAACTTCAACTGAATGTACAGGATTCGTTTTAAGCCTGATTTCTGTGAAACAAGAAACGTGTGGAGCTGGTGGAGTATATCTTTCTAGTGGAAGAGAAAAATCGGGATTTCGTCGTATAGATTTTGAGATATATCCTAATCAAATTTTAGAAAAGTCGCTGTGCAATTCCTTTATAATTTATAAAGGAATTATTTATATTTTAAAAAGGAATTTCAATATAAATCAAATATCGGACTGACCCAGATTTGAAATATCGAGTTATAAATCCCAGTGGAGCTGTATGATATTCTGTTGTGAATATATACGATAATATAAATTTATTTATATTAAATTTAATTATATTTAAATATATTTATATATTTAAATGGGTCATCCAGAGCTTTAAAAATAGCCACTTTTGCAAACGGAGTCGGAATTCGATTAAACTAATTTTGTTGGATTCGCAGTGTCAAATAGTTGTTAGATTTCCAGTTTCGTGATTTTTAGAGTCACTGTGTGGTCGTACGGATTTTTAGAGTGAGAAACAGTCAGTGTTTTGACAGTTAAAAATACGCTGTGTGAGCATACGAAGTCGGAATTCGACGAAACCAGTTTCGTTGGGACCGTAATGTCGAACTCTAGTGGCATGTAAATTTTTGTGATTTTAGAAGATCGTATGTGGTCGCTGGGATTTTTAGAAGGCAGATACAAGGAGGAAATCGAGAAAATAAATTATAAAAATCAAAAAAATAAAACATCCCCTCCATTTTCTGTGATCCCACACAGGCCACACAGGAACCATTTTTCAGCCACAAGGGCTACCTACCACCAACGCAGTCTATAAAAGCACCAAACATTTCAAAACGCAGAAAAACTGAAAGGAAGAAAATCCTCAAAGTAAAAATCATTGAAAAATCAAAACAAATACTAGAAAACCAAATGGTGGTATATTCGAACTCCTAGCAACCAGTACTTCGATCTGGTAGGCTCCTGTGAGGGTTCGGTGACAAGATTTTCACGCTGTTTTCCGTCTGCGTTAGTTACGGTTTGGGTATATTGCGGTTCGATGCATCGAGTCAAAGAATGGTGATTGTATTTGAGATTTGGAGGTGAAATGAAGTGGGTTTGCAAAGAGCTGGAGGTTTCCCTGATGTTTCCTGTTGCACAACTTCTGTATTTGGGGGAGTTGAGCTCCGCGTCGCAATTCATAGGAGGATGTCGAGTTGGGTATTTGTGTGATGGAGTGGTAGAGCATCGAAGGAGATGAATAATGGTGGAGTTCTCTTGGCATTCGGTGGTGTAATCGAGGAGAGGAAGTTGGCAAATGGAGTTCGGTTTATAGGAAGAACGATACTGAGCAGAACGTGGAAGAAGGAGGACCGAATAAAAGAAAGAGGGTCTGGCTTTGAAGTCGTGGGCTTTAAGGGAAGTGGTGGGCCGATTTTGGTTTGGTAAAGCCCTTAGAATTTAATTTAGTTTAGTTATTTTATTGTATTAATTTTAAAAGATCATAACTATCACATACGATATCAGATTGACGAACCGTAAGTTATGTTGAGATCGTATGGACGGGAGCAACACAATGACACTGACCAGGAGTGAATCCGAGCTCGCTACAATTTATTGTAAAATAAATTGTCCGTCTGAATCAAACCGAGCGATGGTTATAGTTATTGACGATGATCGTCCAATGTAAGTAAATCTCACTAACTCTGAACAGTTTATAATTTCATGTTGTATTTTTAGAACTGTTAAATATTAGCTGATTGACTGTGTGTTGACTGTTTGATTGAACTGCTAGTCAGTTAGTTAAATTTCTATATTGATAATGTTTAACAGAATATATCATATGAAACTGAAAGTGATGTTATCTATATTGTTTAACATCTGTGATGCAGGGAAACAGGCTGGAGGAATCCAACTGGATTCCTCAACATTTATTTTACCGTGATTCATATATTGTGGTATATGATGTGATATATAATCTGTTGTTGATTATGTATGTTTGGACGATATTTATCGTTGTTATATGGTATGTTAAATACCATGAGAAATACTGGATATGGAAAAGGGGATTTTTCAAAGTGTATTTTGAAAATGAATTATTTATATAAAATCGATGGATTTTATATAGAAAAGGAAAAGTTTTTTTTTATAAAAGAAATATTTATAAAATCAAAGGATAAGTTAGAATAAAAGGAAATCATTTGTAAAGTGAAGAACCGTTACTAAAAGTAAATCTTTATAAATGAATAGTTTATTCGAAAAGGAGTTAATCGAATTAGTTATTCGAATAGAACGTAAAAGAAGTTAATCGATGTTAGTTTAATCGATTAGAGTTAAAGCAAAGGAGTTAATCGATATTAGTTTAATCGAATGGAGTTAATCGATGTTAGTTTAATCAATTAGAGTTAAAGCAAAGGAGTTAATCGATATTAGTTTAATCGATTAGAGTTAAAGCAAAGGAGTTAATCGATGTTAGTTTAATCGATTAGAGTTAAAGCAAAGGAGTTAATCGATATTAGTTTAAACGAAAGGAGTTAATCGATGTTAGTTTAATCAATTAGAGTTAAGGAAAAGGAGTTAATCGATATTAGTTTAATCGAAAGGAGTTAATCGATGTTAGTTTAATCGATTAGAGTTAAAGCAAAGGAGTTAACCGATATTAGTTTAATCGAAAGGAGTTAATCGATGTTAGTTTAATCGATTAGATTTAAAGCAAAGAAGTTAATCGATGTTAGTTTAATCGATTAGAGTTAAAGCAAAGGAGTTAATCGATATTAGTTTAATCGAAAGGAGTTAATCGATGTTAGTTTAATCGATTAGAGTTAAAGCAAAGGAGTTAATCGATGTTAGTTTAATCGATTAGAGTTAAAGCAAAGGAGTTAATCGATGTTAGTTTAATCGATTAGAGTTAAAGCAAATGAGTTAATCGAATATAGTTTATTCGAATAGAAAGTAAAATGAGTTAATCGAATATAGTTTATTCGAATAGAAAGTAAAATGAGTTAATCGAATATAGTTATTTGAATAGAAGCAAACGAGTTAATCGAATATAGTTTATTCGAAGAAAGTAAAAGGAGTTATCGAATATAGTTTATTCGAAAGGAGTTAAGTGAAATGATTAAATCAGTAGCGTTAGTCAAAAAGAGTTAATCAATAATGTTAGTCCAATAGAGTTAATTGATAAGGGTTAATCGAATAGAGTTAAGTGAAAAGAGTCAATCGAATATAGCTATTCGAAGGAGGGTTAAGTAAGGAAGTTAGAAAAAGGAATATAAAGTGAACTTTGCCTATTTCAAAATTAGAAATGTTGTTTAGTTAAGGTCTGAGAGGTAGTTCTACCCCAACTTGATTGGCTTCATTTTTAACTAAGGAATAGTAAAGGTTCGCCAGTAAAGCAAATGGTTTGAGTTGGCATCGCGATGGTTTGTTTAAACATCTGTCTAAGTCCAATGAAGAAGCTTTGGAAATGTTTTCCATATAAGAAACCAGAAATATTTTCTAATAAAGAAAACAAGAAATGGAAATGTTTTCCATTGTTAATAACGTATATTTTCCAAATTTAGAAAATAAGAAATATTGAATATAGGGAAACAGGAGATAAGTAAATTTATGAAATAAAGAGATAAATGTTGAATGATGTTTGATCGATATAAATTTCCATTTGGAAATAATATCGTTGTTTGCATACTTGTTTTATTCGATAGTTAAATCACAGACTATCGAAGTTTTGACCATTTTAACGTTGTTAATATGGAGAGACCGGTTGGATTATTATCCAAAGAACCACTCTATATTGGCATAAGCGTTGCGAATCATATATGCCAAAGGAAATTGAAGATGGAGTTATACAAGGGCTATCCTGTTTACAGAATAGTGCCTTCGGTTCATCCTGTTCCTGGATGACTTGTATGGACGGGTGTCTGACAGAGTATTTCCAAACGATCACGTATATTGATTTCTCCAACCGTACCAAGAGTGGAAGCGGAGAAGGAAACTTCTTTTAGCTAACACATAATGTATGGTTGAAGACGTCAATCGGTGATTTGATGGATTTGACGATGTGACATTCAAAGTGAATCTGAGGTGATGATAAAGCATAGCTTCTGCCTCACATCCGGTAAATGACAGAAATCGGGCAGGCAGCATGGCTATGTAGGTCGCACCTATTAGGGTGTATAATCACTGATCTAGAGTTTCATTTATTTCTAAAAATCTACTGTCGATACTGTCCCATTCGGGAAACGGTTGCGATCCCAACCGTTGGTGATATACATTCGATACACTCAAGCAAATGAGTGGTCGGTCATATGTGGCCGGGTTGCAAGATGTTCTTGTTGAACCCAGTGTATTCCTTTCTAGAGGTACACTAGCGAAAGGTGGTTCCATACCTTGTCATAGTTGGAAATCCATTACCCAATACGTGTTTGCGGTTTTGATTGTATACTATGTATGTAGAACGTGATATGAAAGCGTTTCTGCTAGATGATTATTATATTGTGATTGATAGACATTAATATAATATCAAAAGGTTTTGATATAAAGATAAATTTGGATTCTCATAAGGGAAAAACCCGTTCCGTTATACGGCGTGGTCTTATGAGATATCGATTACCTGCTTGAACTGTTTTAAACTGTTTTACTCATACCAGTCCCATGACTGACCCGGAGTTTATTTTGTTTGTTTTCCCTAAACTCTTGGGTGCCTAATTTTGTACGGGCAGTCAAGTAGTCAGGATTTACATATATACTGGAAGAGCAGGAGCAGGAGGCTTCAGGATCATATAGCTATAGTTTATTTCTGCTGTGTTGTAAGTGCTGTACTTTGATAATGTGGTTGTATACATATGCAGATTTATATTTCAAAGTTATGTTATACATATTATATGTTATTCGTTCCGCTATGAGATTCGTGTTACTCTAATGTTGTGTTCTTCTTCTTCTTCTATTCTAAGTTTCTATCTTATCTTTCCTCACCCTCTAATTTCTTTCACTAATGACTGGTATTTTTCGACGTTTGGTTAGTCATCATCGTGTTTATGGAGATAACCAAAGTCGTGAAAATCCCAGGTCATTACATAGGGGATCCCAAAGATGACTAGTTTTACATAAAACACCAGGCTGGGTGTGCGAGGAGGTGGCTTAAATCTAGTAAGTTTCAGGCCTCCAGATGCATGACTGAATTACATAATCGAAGTATTAACATGTTCCCTTTTCCTTTGCGTAGATCACACTTTCCCCAGGATAGAAGGCCCAGTGTATAATGATCGGTTATCCCATCTTCTTAAAAGCAAGTCTGACTTCTTGAGAATCAAGAAATGTATTACCAAAGAAAACCTTCACAAACATTATCTTTTGGACATAAGATTCGGACTTGGCGTGGACGGCAAACCTTACAAGTATGTGCCCCCAGCTGAAGGAGAAGGGACTTCTCAAGTTGCAGAGACGACTACTCTTCGCAAGAGCCCTTCGTTGATGATTAATCAGGATGACGAAGATTTAAACGTGTATAAAGGGGATGAGGGACGAGCTGCTGAATGAAAGGAGGTTGCAACCTCCGAGGGGCAGTCTCCACTGAGGACTTCATTGCCAGTTGAGTCTGTCGCTAACGAAGAATTAACGGAGGAACAGATTTTCGGCGAATTAAGTAAAATTCCTTTTCCAGATGATATTTATACCTAAGAAGATTTCGAAGGGGAGCCAATCTTTCCCCTTTCCGAAGAGACGGGTACCCCAGTTAGAGAAAAAGAAGTTACCCAGACGAGCCTAGCTTCGGGCCCTGGTCTGTTTTAAAAAAGGGGATTCCACGGGATGCACAAAACACATGCACCATTTAACAAAACACTCTTTTGCTACCGTGGTTCACAGTTCTAACACGCACTTTGTAAAACCCCGTAGTTCTGTAACACTAAGTTTCCCAAATTAAAATATAGTTGATTCTAAATGTGGGAATTAAGGGGAACGGGTTATGCCGTAGAGTTCATCTCGGAATTCTGCTTGAGATAGAGTCCAAGTTCGCGTAAATCGGACTTCGTATGAAGGAGTTATGGCCTTACAAAGTTTCAGAATTCAGTTTAAAATTCAAAACAGTTCAAAATGAAGTTCGAAATTCGAAAACAGACCCAAACTAGGCTGGGCGGGAAAATTTCCGTTCAAGGACCAGGTCGACCAGGGGGTCGACCTGGGTACCCAGGTCGACCAGGTGGTCGACCTGGGGGTCGACCGGTAGGTCGACCTGCCTGGTCAGCCTGGTTTGTCTGGTTGGGTCCTGGCTCGAATTTCTGGGCCTGGTCTTGTCACTGGGGCTGAGTTGTATTCTTTTGATTGGCTTCTCTTTAGAACGGATGGCTTTGATTAACCCTGGCTTCATCGACGGCTCTAATTAACTTGCAACTCTATAAAAACACCCTAGGTCTCCAACTAAAATTCACACAAAAATAAGAACTTGAGCCGCCATGCTGTCAGAAGAAAACTAAGGAGAGTCTCCGCTTGAAAAGAGATGAACAACGAATCAACTCAAGCTAATTCAAATTTGCGATTAAAGCTACTAATAAAATCAAAACAACAATGTCTACCCAAAGGAACGCATCTCAATTTCAAAACCTCAGATCTCAGAAAACAAGACCGTCTTGCGTTGTAAGTATAGTGGCTCTTTAGATGGGAATGCGATTAAGACATGATTTGTTGTAAATTGTAATATGAAATTATATCAGTGATAATGATGTTGTTTTATATTTGTTATTTGTGATAATTTGAATGATTGTGGTGATTGAATCTTTTATGTTTTGTGAATCAAACAATCAACACCTTATGCGAATTGTATGTATACAGCTAGATCTAAATATATGCTTATGCAAGTTATAGGTTGCAAGTTAGATTTGCACAAATATTTATATCATTCATGTAGGCTCTATGTATATACGTTTAAACCAATTGTGCCTACATGACTAGAATAGATCTATATTCACATGTTTTTATGCAAGTGAAAACTTATAATCGGATCCATGTCAAGATCCGTTTAGGATTCATATGAAAGTTTATTGTTATATCTATGTTTATACATATGTGTTGCAAGTTCACACCCTTAAGTGGTTGTCAAAGTTATACATATAGTTTTGTCTTACGCCAGTTTTATGTTTGAGGTTATGCCTATACCTATGCATTAACATGTTATACCATGTTGTAGTGGATTCATATGACACCTATTAGGTTATACTATGTTATAACTTTATGTTAGGCTAAAACTATATGATTCATGTGACACATAATTAATTAGGCCCAATATTTATATGCAAGTTTGTGGCACGTTATGCAATGTTATGATATTCATGTGGATTATTTTGCAAGTTCACACCTATGATGTTCATATTGACTATGTCGAGAATGCCAAGTTTACACCTATGACATGTTTATGTTAATGAATTATTTTTATGCCAATTTCATGTATGCTAAATTAGGCTTAGTTTTTTTAGCCTAATATTATAAGTCAAAATCATGCGACAGAAAATTAGGCTAAGATTGTAAGCCTAATATTTAGACGGGGTAACGTTGGGTAAAATTGGTAATTATAGGAAACTTGATGTAAATTGGTTAAAAATCACGTAGGTGATTTATGGCATGAAACAGTATAAATTATATACCTAAATTAATGAACTTTATTAGAAATAAATTTGGGAAATGACATGAATTCTGGATAATTTACAAAAATAAAATGTAAATTTGGACAATACGAATATGCTTAACCCGAGGTTGGATTGAGTTGTGATGTAAACCTGCTCGGACCCGCCCGGCTGTCCAGTGATCAAACAATACCTATCCAATGTGAGAGGTTATTGCATTGAGCCCAATAGAGACAAAAGGTTAGACTGAGTTGTGGCGTAAGACTGCCCGGAAACGACCAGCATACAGGCAGCCACAACAATACCAGTCTAATGTGAGTGGTTGGTTCTTTAATAAGACAATTAAATCTAAGTTAGTATTGGTAGGGTTAAGTTAACTAAAACACTTAACCAACTCAACATGTTAACTATTCTAGAAGGTGAGGTTAAGTAAAGTTAATACACTTAACCAATTTAACATATTAACTAGACTAGAGGGTGAGGTTAAGTAAATTCAGGACACTTAACCGTTATAACCTGATAATTAGATAAGTGGGTGAGGTTAAGTAAGTTTAGAATACTTAACCATTATAACACGTTAGCTAGATAAGTGGGTAAGGTTAAGTAAATACACTTAGCCAATTTAATATGTTAGCTGGACTAGAGGGTAGGGTTAAGTAAACTTAGAACACTTAACCATCATAGTGTGATAAATTGAACAGGGTTAAGTTGAAACATGAAGGGACAATACTTAACCATTAGAACATGTTAATTAAACAGATGTTAGGGTTAAGTTAACTAAGGGAACACTTAACCGTTATAATATGTTAGTTAAAACAGGTGGGCAAGGTTATGTTAAAAGGGACACTTAACCAATACAAGATGAATGGGTAGGGTTAAGTAATAAGAAATACTTAACCAATATAACTTGGTTTGTGATAGGGTTAATTCAACATGAACTACTGATAACACATAGCCAGTTTAATATGACAAAGGAATGGGTTAAGCTAACTTGAATTGACTAATGACACTTAACCAATCCAACTTGACGAGAAAGAGGGCTAAGTAGTAAACCTTAGTTAATAAAACGACGATTCAGGAAATTAAGTGGTAAACCTTAGTTAGGAAAACTAAGTAGTAATTCTTAGTATAACACAAGGAGGAGCGAACGTCCATCTGATCTTAAAGAAGGCTCCAACGAATTGGGTTAAGAAGCCCGAGGCTTCGAGGGGACGTGAGGTTACTCTTGGTATCCCTCTGTGAGACTGCAGATGATCCTCCTCGGCTCACAGAGGTCAAGGTCTGCGTTAGGAGAACCAAGGGTATGCCTTGGTTGCAATATAAGGCAACCTAAAGACCAGGGTGGACCAGCGTGATTCGGCGAGACCAGTAGCCCTGTGATAGCAACTCGTCGTCTACCTACCATCTTGAGTCAATTGGGATACGTAAAGCGGAAAGGCAGAGAACTCCAACAGACCATATACTTGTTATCTAGTTATGGTTGCGGATGGCCATAGGTTAGTAGGGCATAGGGGGGCCAGCGTATAGTTCTCATTTTTCAAGGTATGCCTTTCATTAGTTGAGAGAGGGGTCAGGTGGGACCATAGCCACTGGAAAAACAGACCTTAGCATCTGCATCGGTAGATATCTGAAAGCTCCCGATCGAGTGCCGTATGTCTTAAATTTGCCCTGCCACAAGACTTGGTGTAACGACCCGGATTTCGAGCGACTTTGGTTATCGACATAAGCACGACGTCGATAACCAAAACGTCGAAAAATCCTGGAAATTAATGAAAGAAATTAGAGGGTGAGGAAGGATAAGATAGAAACTTAGAATAGAAGAAGAAGAACACCATATCAGAGTAACACGAATCTCACAGCGGAACGAATAAATATATTTCATAACATAACTTTGAAATACAAATCTGTACTTGCATATACATATCATTATCAAAGTACAGCACTTACAACACAGCGGAAATAACTATAGCTATATGATCCTGAAGCCTCCTGCTCCAGCTCTTCAAGTATATCTGTAAAATCCCGACTACTTGACTGCCCGTACAAATTTAGGCACCCAAGAGTTTAGGGAAAACAACAAAGTAAACTCCGGGTCAGTCATGGGACTGGTATGAGTAAACAGTTTGAAAACAGTTGAACAAGTAAATGATATCTCATAAGACCACGCCGCATAACGGAACGGGTTTTTCCCTTATGAAAATCCAAAATATCTTTATATAAAAAACCTTTTGATATTATAATAATGTCTATCAACCACAATATATATATAATCATCTAGCAGAAACGCTTTCATCTCACGTTCTACATATACAGTATACAATCAAAACCGCAAGCACGTATTGGGTAATGGATTTCCAACTATGACAAGGTATGGAATCACCTATCGCTCGTGTACCTCTAGAGAGGAATACACTGGGTTCAACAAGAACATCTTGCAACCCGGCCACACATGACCGACCACTCATTTCGCTTGAGTGTATCGAATGTATATCACCAACAATTGGGATCAGCAACCGTTTCCCGAATGGGACAGCATCAACAATAGATTTTTAGAAGTAAATGAAACTCTAGATCAGGTGATTATACACCCTACTTCGGTGCGACCGACTTAGCCATGCTACCTGCCCGATTTCTGTCATTTACCGGATGTGAGGCTACAAGCTACGCTTTATCATCACATCAGATTCACTTTGAATGTCACATCATCAAATCCATCCAATCACCGATTGATGTCCTCAACCATACATTATGTGTTAGCTAAGAGAAGTTCCTTCTCCGCTTCCACTCTTGGTACAGTTGGAGAAATCAATATACGTGATCGTCTGGACATATTCTGTCAGACATCCGTCCATATGAGTCACCCAGGAACAGGATGAACCGAAGGCACTATTCTGTAAACAGGATAGCCCTTGCATAACTCCGTCTTCAATTTCCTTTGGCATATATGATTCGCAACGGTTATGCCAATACAGAGTGGTTCTTCGGATAATAATCCAACCGGTCTCTCCATATTAACAACGTTAAAATGGTCAAAACTTCGATAGTCTGTGATTTAACTATCGAATAAAAAAACAAGTGTGCAAACAACGATATTATTTCCAAATGGAAATTATATCGATCAAACATCATTCAACATTTATCTCTTTATTTCATTAGTTTACTTATCTCCTGTTTCCCTATGTTCATTATTTCCTATTTTCTAAATTTGGAAAATATACGTTATTTACAATGGAAAACATTTCCATTTCTTGTCTTCTTTATTAGAAAACATTTCTGGTTTCTTATTTGGAAAACATTTCCAAAGCTTCTTCCTTGGACTTAGACAGATGTTTAAACAAACCACCGCGATGCCAATTCAAACCATTTCCTTTACTGCCGAACCCTAACTATTCCTTAGTTAAAAACGAAGCCAATCAAGTTGGGGTAAAACTACCTCTCAGACCTTAACTGAACAACATTTCTAACTTTGAAATAGGCAAAGTTCACTTTATATCCCTTTTACTAACTTCCTTACTTAAACCTCGTTCGAATAAATCTCTATTCGATTTATTTTATTTGATTTTACTCTATTCACTTACTCTTTTGGACTAACCCCTATCAATTAACTCTATTGGACTAACGCTATTTGACTAACGCTATTTATTTACTCATTTCACTTACTCTTTTCGAATAAACTATATTCGATAATTCCTTTTACTTTCTATTCGAATAACTATATTCGATTTACTCATTTGCTTCTATTCTAATCGATTAAACTAACATCGATTATCTCCTTTCAACTTTATTCTCTAATCGATTAACTAACATCGATTAACTTCTTTTTAACTTTATTCTCAAATCGATTAACTAACATCGATTAACTTCTTTTAATAAACTACGTTTTCCGTTACAACTATTTCCTTTTTATAACGTTTACTTACCGTTACAAATATATCCTATTTATAACTTCTATTTACCGTTACAAATATTTCCTATTTATAACTTCTATTTATCCTCTAAATAAATATTCCTTTTCTATTTCTATTTATTTTCTAAATAAATATCCCTTTTATAAAACCGTGTTCGTTTTATAAATATTTCCTTTTATAAAATCCTGTGATTTTATAAAATTCCATTATTTCAATATACATCGAAATACTTCTTCTTTTTCTACATCCCAGGGTTTCTTATGATATTAAAAATATCATATAACAATGATCAATATCATTCCAACGCCCATAATCCATAACAGATTATATAACCCACCATATATCACAATATATGCAAAACAGTAAAATAAATGTTGAGGAATCCAGTTGGATTCCTCCAACCTGTCTCCCTGCATCACAGATGTTAAACAATATAGATAACATCACTTTTCAGTTCTATATGATATATTCTGTTAAACAGAATCAATATAGAAAATTCAACTAACTGACTAGCAGTTCAATCAAACAGTCAACATACAGTCAATCAGCCAATATCTAACAGTTCTAAAAATACAACATGAAATTATAAACTATTCAGAGTTAGTGAGATTTACTCACTTTTGCGCGTTAACCGTTTAAATAACGGTTTGCGTTATTTGATTCAGTCGGACAATTTATTTCTCCATAAATTGTAACGACCTCCGATGGACTTCCAATCAGTTCCATCGTGTAGTGTCCGTCCATACGATCCCAACGGATCTTGTTTCGTCAGATTCTGATATTGTATGATGAATTTATGAATTATACAAGTTGATCTATAATTTAAATATACACTTATATTGGTTATAAACAATATGGGCCTCACCTTTCTCCTACCCGGCCCATCAACCCACGTACCGCCATCAACAGTCTCTTCCTCCTCAAAACGCATTTTCACACTCCAGTACCTATTACCACATTTCTGCATCTTCATAAAAACATTGCTACTTTCATATATTTTTTAATCAAAGTAAAACTACCAAAATTCGTCTCATTCGATTTGCTTTCAAACCATACAAAGATCACACACTTCGATTCCATTCTTCTCACAGCGACTTCCTGTACAAATAGACCCATTTCCCATGAAAACCACATCACGCTCCATTTATAAAGTACTTCTTCTCTCCGCCCATGCTTCCCTTCCATTACTAACTGTCGAAATTCACACCCTCCCTATGACATGTATTGGAGCACCATAACCACCTCGGTCTCCTTCCGTCCAGACTACCAACCCGCAATCTCCCCTCAACCCAACTCTCATGTACACATAGTGATCACCACCATTCCCTTTCACATGCACTGTATTGGCCTTTCTTCCCACACAAACAAATAGCCGCACCCGCCATGCTCCTGTATACTGCCTCCTCCCTCATTCACATACGCCCATTCCAGATTCACCATCCCGAATTAAAACATCCCATTCCCATCACATACTACGTAGCTTCAGAAACCATCTCGCCTCCTGCTCCCCTGTCTTGAGCTCAGCGTATCCACCTGCGTTAACGCCCAACCCCAGAGAGCCTTCGAAAACGGTTACGAAGATGATGGCCTTTCCTTCTCGAACCTATATTTCATTGTTATTTTTCTGAAACCACGATCTCGTTTTGGAGGATGGGAGACCGGCGGCTCATGTTATGGGCAGAGCAATTTTTTTTTTTGAGTTAGGTTTTAAGGAAGGATACAAGTGTTTATATAGGACGTTGTTCCTTCACATCGGAGTAAAGTGGTTTCTATAACTTAAGCGTGGAGGATTTATATCCGTAGGTTTGTATCTGGGTTTTCCATGGTCCATTTAAGGTTTACGTTGCACACTTTCATTCACACTATTCCTACACTCTGTTATACTGTGTAACTTAAGGCCTAAGAATACCTCATCCCTAAGCTATTAACGGAAATAAAGGTATGGTTGTGTCGAGCAAGGTTCCCTGATTTTAGAAATATACAAGTATCGGTAGGTTAACTCATATTGGGAAACCCTGAAATGTCGATATAGGGTGCCCAATACTCCAAATAAAAAGTTGCTTATTAAATTAATTAAAAATTTCTATAAAATTCTAAAAATTAAATTGTCACTATTTCCCAAAAGAACCTTGTTTAAATTCACACCCGATATCTAGTTATTTTGAAATAACCGTTATGGTCGATAAACGATTCTATAACGACTATTCTGAAATTTGATTTGGACATATCTTAAAATCTACACGACGTAACCCTGATCTTTCTCTTCCGCTTGAAAGATATACTCCACCAGCTCCACACGTTTCTTGTTTCATAGAAATCCGATTTAAAATGAACTCTGTACATTCAGTTGAAGTTCGAATAGCCAATTTACGAACTGCAGCGCCATTTCGAGCTAGTTTATAATTATATTATAAACTATACGTTCAACTGTCGACGATTGAATATATTCGTTATTCAATTTCAATTTCAAGCTGAATTAAATATCACATATGATCCGGTTCACACCATATCGTCCTTTTGGCCAATTCTATTTATTTCAGAATTAAATATATTATTTAATATATTATTTTTATTAAATATTCATCATTATTTAATTCCACGACCATTAAATTCACTATACCACCATTGATATAATTAAATAAATTAATCATAATACCTCTGCCAGTGCGGGTCATTACAATCTTCCCCACTTAAAATAATTTCGCCCTCGAAATTGCTAAAAGGTAGAGAACGACCCTATCGACTGGTTAGAACATATTTGTTCACTTCTTAACTTCAGTTTCAACTGAAACAATTTAATTTCAATTAAATTATTAATTAATTCTTATCAACGAAAATTTTCAAAAATCCTGAAAATTTTCTAACACCTTAACCCTTCGAAAAATTTCGCCAGCACGTCCTTTGTACTGGTCAATCGGTCAAACTCCAACTCGCCTCTCTGGGCTATCTCCATCCCAAAAGAAAATCAAACAACCAAGCGGCTTGCCAATTCGGCTCATAAATCTTATATCCAATAGAAATATAAACTTGTACCTTTTGTCGGCATATCATTATATCTTTTCCACCTGTTATCAATTCAGCGGATACAAGGGTTATCCCAATCAAATCCCCATCTTCTTTTATCCACGACACAACCATTCGCTAATATCCTAAGTCGAATTTTATTTCAAATTTCGAGTTCCGTTCTCGATTTCAAACTCTTAACTTCCCAATCCAATTTTCATTTCAGATTCTTATCTCGACAATCCAATTTTATTCAAGAATAAATTTTTCCTGATATCGTTCTATTTCCATTCAGTTTTCACTTAACTGTTTCAATTTAATTTCAGCTTACTTCCGCAAACTTCTATTTAAATTTGTTCTTAATTCAAACAGTCTCTTCCTGGGAATTTTAAACAGTTTACTTTTTTTAAAAAAAAATCAAATTTTCCTTTTTGAAATTCAACTGAGCCCATAATCAATATTCCATTAGTTAAATCATTTCTCTATGTCTTTATCAATATTTGTTAACCAAATATTTGCAATAACCATATTGGCCTTTTATGTTATTTGGAAAACATTTCCGAATTCCGCCTTCCTTTATTTTCTAAACTTTAGAAAATATATGCTATTTCTAATTGGAAAATATTCCAATTACTTATCTCTTTTTCGATCTCGTTTATTTCTATACTTAGGAAATATTTATTATTCTATATCCAAGCTTACACTTATTTGGGTTAAAACGGATGTTGTGTAAAACATCGTTACGACAACCCAAATACCATATTCAACTAACTCTTATTCAACATTGATCTTCGAGCCTGAAATCTTACTATTTATTTGTTAATAATGAAATCAATCAAGTTGGGGTATAACTACCTCTCATACCTTGACTGAATAACATTTGTAACGTCAAAACAGATAAAACTACTTACTCGAAAAAATCAATACCATAAAACTACTTATTTACCTTTAAACACGTATACGCTTCCTCTTTCTATTTTTACTAGATTTTATTCTAGACTTCCTCTTTGATTTTACTATTCTATTTTTAAGTTCGTTTCCTTATCGACTTCTATATATATATCGATACGTTGATTTCTAACAATCAAATTATCTTAAAAAAATATTCTAACTCCTTAGATTCACGGAAAAATTCGCCATAACCTCCTTTGTACCAGGAGCATCGGGAAAATCCCCAAACTGCCACACAGGCCTTCTCCAATCAAAAAGAAAAAGAAAAGCCAAGCGGCTAGCCGATACGGCGCATAAAATCTCATATATGAATTAAATACATACCTTTTCGTCGAGCATTATATTTATATACCTTCATACCTTATCCATACCTATCTCATGTATATTTATACATTTCTAATTCATTTCGAGTTAATCCAATCATTTTAACTTAGTTTGTTAAGTGATTTTCAAATTACTGGTTTGCCCATTTCACCTTTTTATTTGAATATACATGTTCAAATATAGGTTTAACTTGTTTATCAACTAATTGAATTTCATTTCAATTTTATTTGAATTTTCCATATTCAAATTCCATTTCGATTCTCTTATTCAAATTCTATACTTGAATTCCATTATTCAAATCTATTCTCAAACTCCATTTGAATTCCTATATTCAAATCTATTTGAATTCTCTTTATTTCATTTTAATTTCCTTTGAATCTTCTATATTCAAATTTCAAATTCAATTCTATTTGAATCCTCTACATTCAAATTTCATTTCACTTTCGATATTCAAATCCTATATTTGAATCCCTTTATATTTTCTATATTCAAATTCTATATTTGAATTCCATTTGAATTTCTATATTCAAATTCTATATCACTTCCATTGAATTTCATATATTCAAACTCCCTTTGAATTTCTATATTCAATTTCTATTTCACTTTCGGTATTCAAATCCTATAATTTCAAACTCTATTGAATTATATATTCCAATTCCCATTTCAACTCTATTTGAAATCTATATTCGAATTCATATTTCAAATTCTATTTTGAAATTCTATTTTCAAATTCCATTTCAATCTATTTGAATTCTATATTCAATTTTTCATTATTACTCTATATGAATTCTATATTCAATTTTCCATTATTCAAATCTTCTTTATTCAAATTCTATGTTTGAACTTCCTTTATTCAAATCCCCTTTTGAATTTTCTGCATTCAAATCCCCTTTGAATTTTCTATATTCAATTCTATGTTTGAACTTCCTTTATTCAAATTCCTTTCAATAAGTCTCGATTTCAATTCCTTTTGAAATCGATATTTCTACCTTTGGAAAATAGATTTCCCTTTCAACTTCACACTTGTATTTTTATTTCTGAATTATCCAATGATAATTCTTTTCACTTCATTTTATAAACTTTGTTTATAAAAGAACTATTTATAAACTTCGTTTATAAAGGAACTTCTCGTTTTATTTCCTTTAAAACAAGTTAATATTTCAAATCTATTTCAAAATTCAACTTCTATATTATAAATCCAATTTTGAAATTCAACACACTTGTCTTTCCCAAAACAAATTCAAAACAGTATCTTTGGTAGTAATTCGTCACTTACAACTCGAAAATGAATACTGATGATGCAGCTGTCATCATCAGAATCTATTTTCCAGCGATCGAAGTGAGTTCAATACTATAAAACCATTTCTGAACATTTCCACTTTGAAATTCATTTCAAAATATAAATCACACTGCTTGTAAAACAATTTAAAATCTCCCAGGATCTTAAATTTTCCTTATTTTTAATCCCAATCCATTTACAAACACTTATCCAATTCTCCAGAGTTTTAATTCAATTTCTGGTTTAAATTTCAGATTTAACTCATCTGATTTCACGTATTTCACTTATATGAATTCTAATTGGTTATTTACATAACCATTTCATTTATAATCTTACTCGATTATAATAACAACCAATATATCCAATATATATCAAAATATACTTTGGGTAAAATTATTTTCATTTACCCTCTTTTCAAAACATACCATGACGGTTCATCGTATTCAAGAGTTTAGTAACTCCTACCGATACAGTGGATCAAACTGATCGACCAGAACTCATAAACGACTCAACCAATGAATCTCCACAATATAAAACAAATTTTTATATCAATAACAAATACGTTCACTCGTATATATACACTCAATCTCAGTTTAGGGTATTACTAACCCTATCTCTACCGAGTCACGCCACAGAGCCAAGTAATTCTTAACTTAAGCTCTGATACCAACTGTAACGACCCGGATTTCGAGCGACTTTGGTTATCGACATAAGCACGACGTCGATAACCAAAACGTCGAAAAATCCTGGTAATTAATGAAAGAAATTAGAGGGTGAGGAAGGATAAGATAGAAACTTAGAATAGAAGAAGAAGAAGAACACCATATCAGAGTAACACGAATCTCACAGCGGAACGAATAAATATATTTCATAACATAACTTTGAAATACAAATCTGTACTTGCATATACATATCATTATCAAAGTACAGCACTTACAACACAGCGGAAATAACTATAGCTATATGATCCTGAAGCCTTCTGCTCCAGCTCTTCAAGTATATCTGTAAAATCCCGACTACTTGACTGCCCGTACAAATTTAGGCACCCAAGAGTTTAGGGAAAACAACAAAGTAAACTCTGGGTCAGTCATGGGACTGGTATGAGTAAACAGTTTAAAAACAGTTGAACAAGTAAATGATATCTCATAAGACCACGCCGCATAACGGAACGGGTTTTTCCCTTATGAAAATCCAAAATATCTTTATATAAAAAACCTTTTGATATTATAATAATGTCTATCAACCACAGTATATATATAATCATCTAGCAGAAACGCTTTCATCTCACGTTCTACATATATAGTATACAATCAAAACCGCAAGCACGTATTGGGTAATGGATTTCCAACTATGACAAGGTATGGAATCACCTATCGCTCGTGTACCTCTAGAGAGGAATACACTGGGTTCAACAAGAACATCTTGCAACCCGGCCACACATGACCGACCACTCATTTCGCTTGAGTGTATCGAATGTATATCACCAACAGTTGGGATCAGCAACCGTTTCCCGAATGGGACAGCATCAACAATAGATTTTTAGAAGTAAATGAAACTCTAGATCAGGTGATTATACACCCTACTTCGGTGCGACCGACTTAGCCATGCTGCTTGCCCGATTTCTGTCATTTACCGGATGTGAGGCTAGAAGCTACGCTTTATCATCACATCAGATTCACTTTGAATGTCACATCATCAAATCCATCCAATCACCGATTGATGTCCTCAACCATACATTATGTGTTAGCTAAGAGAAGTTTCCTTCTCCGCTTCCACTCTTGGTACAGTTGGAGAAATCAATATACGTGATCGTCTGGACATATTCTGTCAGACATCCGTCCATACGAGTCACCCAGGAACAGGATGAACCGAAGGCACTATTCTGTAAACAGGATAGCCCTTGCATAACTCCGTCTTCAATTTCCTTTGGCATATATGATTCGCAACGGTTATGCCAATACAGAGCGGTTCTTCGGATAATAATCCAACCGGTCTCTCCATATTAACAACGTTAAAATGGTCAAAACTTCGATAGTCTGTGATTTAACTATCGAATAAAAAAACAAGTGTGCAAACAACGATATTATTTCCAAATGGAAATTATATCGATCAAACATCATTTAACATTTATCTCTTTATTTCATTAGTTTACTTATCTCCTGTTTCCCTATGTTCATTATTTCCTATTTTCTAAATTTGGAAAATATACGTTATTTAAAATGGAAAACATTTCCATTTCTTGTCCTCTTTATTAGAAAACATTTCTGGTTTCTTATTTGGAAAAAATTTCCAAAGCTTCTTCCTTGGACTTAGACAGATGTTTAAACAAACCATCACGATGCCAATTCAAACCATTTCCTTTACTGCCGAACCCTAACTATTCCTTAGTTAAAAACGAAGCCAATCAAGTTGGGGTAGAACTACCTCTCAGACCTTAACTGAACAACATTTCTAACTTTGAAATAGGCAAAGTTCACTTTATATCCCTTTTACTAACTTCCTTACTTAAACCTCGTTCGAATAAATCTCTATTCGATTTATTTGATTTTACTCTATTCACTTACTCTTTTGGACTAACCCCTATCAATTAACTCTATTGGACTAACGCTATTTGACTAACGCTATTTATTTACTCATTTCACTTACTCTTTTCGAATAAACTATATTCGATAATTCCTTTTACTTTCTATTCGAATAACTATATTCGATTTACTCATTTGCTTCTATTCTAATCGATTAAACTAACATCGATTATCTCCTTTCAACTTTATTCTCTAATCGATTAACTAACATCGATTAACTTCTTTTTAACTTTATTCTCAAATCGATTAACTAACATCGATTAACTTCTTTTAATAAACTACGTTTTCCGTTACAACTATTTCCTTTTTATAACGTTTACTTACCGTTACAAATATATCCTATTTATAACTTCTATTTACCGTTACAAATATTTCCTATTTATAACTTCTATTTATCCTCTAAATAAATATTCCTTTTCTATTTCTATTTATTTTCTAAATAAATATCCCTTTTATAAAACCGTGTTCGTTTTATAAATATTTCCTTTTATAAAATCCTGTGATTTTACAAAATTCCTTTCTTTCAATATACATTGAAATACTTCTTCTTTTTCTACATCCCAGGGTTTCTTATGATATTAAAAATATCATATAACAATGATCAATATCATTCCAACGCCCATAATCCATAACAGATTATATAACCCACCATATATAACAATATATGCAAAACAGTAAAATAAATGTTGAGGAATCCAGTTGGATTCCTCCAACCTGTCTCCCTGCATCACAGATGTTAAACAATATAGATAACATCACTTTTCAGTTCTATATGATATATTCTGTTAAACAGAATCAATATAGAAAATTCAACTAACTGACTAGCAGTTCAATCAAACAGTCAACATACAGTCAATCAGCCAATATCTAACAGTTCTAAAAATACAACATGAAATTATAAACTGTTCAAAGTTAGTGAGATTTACTCACTTTTGCGCGTTAACCGTTTAAATAACGGTTTGCGTTATTTGATTCAGTCGGACAATTTATTTCGCCATAAATTGTAACGAGCTCCGATGGACTTCCAATCAGTTCCATCGTGTAGTGTCCGTCCATACGATCCCAACGGATCTTGTTTCGTCAGATTCTGATATCGTATGATGAATTTATGAATTATACAAGTTGATCTATAATTTAAATATACACTTGTATTGGTTATAAACAATATGGGCCTCACCTTTCTCCTACCCGGCCCATCAACCCACGTACCGCCATCAACAGTCTCTTCCTCCTCAAAACGCATTTTCACACTCCAGTACCCATTACCACATTTCTGCATCTTCATAAAAACATTGCTACTTTCATATTTCTTTTTAATCAAAGTAAAACTACCAAAATTCGTCTCATTTGATTTGCTTTCAAACCATACAAAGATCACACACTTCGATTCCATTCTTCTCACAGCGACTTCCTGTACAAATAGACCCATTTCCCATGAAAACTACATCACGCTCCATTTATAAAGTACTTCTTCTCTCCGCCCATGCTTCCCTTCCATTACTAACTGTCGAAATTCACACCCTCCCTATGACATGTATTGGAGCACCATAACCACCTCGGTCTCCTTCCGTCCAGACTACCAACCCGCAATCTCCCCTCAACCCAACTCTCATGTACACATAGTGATCACCACCATTCCCTTTCACATGCACTGTATTGGCCTTTCTTCCCACACAAACAAATAGCCGCACCCGCCATGCTCCTGTATACTGCCTCCTCCCTCATTCACATACGCCCATTCCAGATTCACCATCCCGAATTAAAACATCCTATTCCTATCACATACTACGTGTAACACCCCACGCCCGCTATGGTCACTCTCTAAGGGAATGCCATAGCATCGGTGGAGTATTTTAGTGAATATGGAACAGAAAAATTACAACAAGACAGATATAAATAGTACTTGGAATTTAAAACATCATCTCATAACAGCGGAAATAAACATGTCTGGTTACATCATAAAACCACAATAACAGTCAAGTACAATATCCATCAAAATAAAGAAGTACATAATCCCACTCTCTCATACAATAGCCAGGACAAAAGAAAAGATAACAGGGTATCTGGAGCTTTACATCTATCCAAGCTCCTAAAGACTGGAACAGCAATCCGATCAAGCTTCACTACTGCTAGGATCCACCGTAGGACCTGAGGGTTGGGAAAAAGATAAAAACAACGGGGTCAGACATAAGTCTGAGCGAGTCCTATAACTTTAACAATACAATCATTAAAGTAACCAGAGAAGACATAAACTTGACCTACGGTAATGTCTGGGGATGAATGGCTACACTAAGCAGCTTGGTAGACTTAGGATAAACTAAGATAACTGTAAAAACGCATCTACCCACCCAAGGATAATTACTAACTGCACCACACCAGTCATTCCTACTCAAAGATTGATCCCACCCAAGGACTTAAAAGAAAGATATAACTAGTAGTTTCATGTACCCCTAGCTGACCACATAGGTGCCGTCTGCCCCTATCTCCACTAGGTGTACCCCACTACTCGCCAAGCGATCGGCTCCCTACCGTAGATACCCGTGCTGGTCCCACAGTGGGATGTATCACTCCCCTAAAGTGGCAACCCAATGCTATCAATGGTGCACGGCTTATACCTACACGATGCAACAACGACTTATCTACCAGCCCGGGCCCACACACACATATGAAACCCGTTGGACTTGCGTTGCCACCGCTAACCCGTTTTGGCCTCTTATAATCAAGCCCAGTACGCGTGTCCCGTCCTCGACATGGGTCGAGCCCACAAAGATACAAATGGGTTACTGGTTGAAATGGGCCCCCACAAGCTACCCACCTAAGCTTGTCATTCATCTAGTGTAACCCACTTAACCATGTTCATTTACATGTTTAAAGTTTGGTTAAGTCATTTAATTATATTTCAATTGCCACCCAAGGCACCCACTAGATTTCCACATGCCACCCAAAGCACTTACTTAACCCTTCACCCATGTTTTAATTACATGTTCCACTTTGGTTAAGTATTCTAATCGTATTTTCTATTGCCACCCAAGGCAACCCACTAGTTTCCTCATGCCACCCAAGGCACCCCCACTAGTTACTACATGCCACCCAAGGCACCCACTTAACCCTCATGTCCCACTACATGCTAATTTGGTTAAGTGTTTCTTAATTAATTAAGACCGTGATCCTCATAAAGACCTCTCACATTAGACTATCTTTTATGACCGCTGGTTAAGCCGGTTGGGTCCGGGCAGCCTTATGTCATAACCGAGTCTAACCTCGTGTCTTTACATTAATCACGTATTTAGTTTGTGCCTAAGACCTCCCACATTGGGCTAACATTTGTAGCAACTGGTTAAGCCGGTTGGGTCCGGGCAGTTTTACGCTACAACTGAGTCCAACCTCGTGTCTTAGTCGATTAATTACACCTAATTAATCACCCTCATATTAATTATCCCTAATTAATATCACATTTTTAAGAATATGGGTAGACCTAACTAAATAGGTAAATTCCCAATTCCATAACATGGGTAGACCTAACTCAATAGGTAAATTCCCATGGGGTAGACCTAACTCAATAGATAAATTCCCACTTATGCTTATTCATTTTATGGTATGCTTAATCATAACCATTTCACACCATTTCATTAACATGTCTATTAACCCCATCGTTTCCCCCACGTACTTATGCTAACACGACATATTTCCAAGAGAAGATTCTTTCACAATTAACATGGGTTTCACTTAGCATACATTAGCATTAACATGGGTTAAAAGGTGTCCACTTACATCATAATATTAACCCAACTAGCATTGCTAAATAACCCAACTTGCATGAACATACATATGTCATATCTAAAGGCAACTTGCATAAGTGTTCATAGGTTTTACAAAGGTGAACTTGCATGTGTCTTAAAGGTGTGAACTTGCACAACATGTTACATGTTAACTTGCATAACATCATACACATAACTTTCATAATATCATAAACATAACTTGCATATCAACATACACATAACTTGCATAGTATCATGCATATAACTTGCATAACATCATACACATAACTTGCATATGAACTTGCATAACAACATGCACATAACTTGCATAACGTCATACACATAACTTGCATAACATGTTAAGCTTGCATATAAGCATACACATAACTTACATAACATGTTGAACTTGCATATATGACTTGCATCTTAAAGGAGGGTAAACATGCATACACATATATATATACATAGCATATAAAGGTGTCATCTTGCATATGTATGCATCACATTTAAAAGGGTAAACTTGCATGTCATGATTTATGCATAATACCAAACACTTAGCATGCATAAAACCAATTACTTAGCATGCACAAAACCACATACTTAGCATGCACAAAACCAAATACTTAGCATGCATAAAACCAATTACTTAGCATGCACAAAACCAAATACTTAGCATGCATAAAACCAATTACTTAGCATGCACAAAACCAAATACTTAGCATGCATAAAACCAATTACTTAGCATGCACAAAACCCCATGTATAACTTGCATATCTTATTACATATAACTTGCATATACTCTCACATATAGTTTGCATAACATGTTACATATGCATAAATGTTCAACATAGTGGTTTGCATCATAAAACATGGCATTAAACTTGCATATAGCATAAAACTTGCCAAACACATAACATACAATATACTAAACTTGCATAAACATATTTATCCACAAACATAGCCATGTCTTATCATATCCTACCATAATCAATTTAACAATTGATTATTAAAGCTATAGGAACTCACCAAAACCAAGATTAGCAAACTTATGAAGTAGAACTAGTTGCTTAGTTGAAGAAGATGTTGATTAGAGGTTGATTAGCTTGCAACTCTCTTCATTGATTTGTGGAGGCCATGATCAAGTTTCATTTTGCCATAGTTTAGTTACAAGATCTAATTATGAATGAATTAGGGTAGGGTTGGGGTCTTATTTATAGGATTATGTAGTGTTTTAGGCCCTTAGATTAACCCTAGATTAGATTAGGACCGTTAGATTTAGGAAATCTCTAGAACCCAGCCCTCCAAGCTAGCCTAAAACCCAACCTGGTGCACCCAGGTTCTCTGGACGCCGCGCCCAGGTCGACAGGCAAGTCGACAGGCAAGTTGACTCCCCAGTCGACAGGCCTGTCGACAGCCCTATCGACATGGGTAGGGCGGGAATCTTCCCGCCTGGCCCCCTGCTGGCTCCAATTTCGAAACCTGATTTTGCATTTCTAAATCTGTTTTTAACTTGATTTTTCTGCCAACTTCATTGGGCCATAACTGGGCCATACGGACTCCGATTCTCGAAAACTCGGACTCTATTTCGCGTATTTTTCCGAGACGAACGCAATGACGCAGCCCGTTACCCCCAATTCCCACATCTGAGATTATTTATCCTGTAATTAGTGAATTTTAGTATTAACTAAAATTCGGGGTGTTACATTCTCCCCTCCTTAAAGGATTTCGTCCCCGAAATGTCTAAGCTAAGGAGAATGCATATCCTACCATCCAAACAACCATCTACTCAAACCATCAACCACGGGCATCCATTGTCCTTAAACAGTTTCTAATGATGTATGAGCATATGCAAAAAGTGTGTGTATATGTTCCCTATCTAATGTATGAACATATGCAAACCATGATAGTGCCATGCATCCATTATGTATGCGAGAGAACCCTATCGACACATACAATATCTACATGAGTGCACAATCATTCACCAAAATGCATCATCCATATGATAACACAATCATTATACATCCATAAATATAGCTTCCTACACACAATTTTATGCAATATGCAATATGAAGTGACTGAGCCGATCTAGTGCCTAGAGTGTGTGTATATGCATCCACGGGCAACCACTAGCAAACACTTGCATCCACTTGCATCCATCAACCATAACATGTCTCAAACACATGTTTCAACCATAGGTTTACCCTATCTAAAGGTCAAACAGTACTAACGAGAGGACATACTAAAGATAAGATAAGTACTAGACAAGCGATAAAGGAGAAGTTAAAAGACATACTCTCAAAAAGAAATGGATACAAAGAACGCATCTTCGCTTCCGTCTCCCAAGTAGCATTGCTTTCGTCATCTCCCCATTGCACTTTAACTAGCTGGACCTCTCTGTTCCTCAACTTCCTAGTTTCTGACCCAAGGATGCGAGTAGGAGCTCGTCGAATCGTCTCATTACGCTCTATCTCTACTTCTTTAAGCAAGCTCGGCTCTACCACCTCAGCGGTCTCATGTAGGAACTTCCTCAATGTGACATATGGAATATATCATGTACACCACTAAGCCTGTCGGCAACTCCACTCTATATGTCATCTGTCCAATCCTTTCCTTAATAGGAAACGGCCCAACAAACCTTGGTACTCACTTCCCAACAGATCCAAAGTGAACCACATTCCGTAACGGAGATACCTTGATAAAAAGCATGTCCTAATATCAAACTCAAGCTCTATTCTCCTCTTGTCCGCATAAGATTTCTGTTTATCTTGCGCCGCTTTCATCCTTCTTCGAATCAAACCAATCTTTTCCCGAAGTCTTTCTAACCTTATCGGCCCAAGCAAGATCTCATCCGTAGATTCCCAATAACGTGTAAGTGATCGACAAGGCCTTCCATAAAGAGCTTCGAAAGGTGCCATGCCAATACTAGACTGAAAGCTGTTATTATATGCGAACTCCACCAATGGAAGATGCTCTTCCCATGTACCTCCAAAATCTAAGATACAAAGCCTCAAAAGGTCTTCTAGGACACGATTCACCCTCTCAGTCTGGCCGTCCGTCTGAGGATGATATGCGGTGCTCAGACACAATTGAGTCCCCACTGCTTCTTGCAAACTTCTCCAGAACTCGCTAGTGAAGATAGGATCTCGATCACTCACTATGCTAGAGGGTACCCCATGCAATCGAACTATCTCTCGAAGATATACAGAAGCTAGCCATGGAGCGGTCCTCTTGCTCTTCATAGGTATGAAATGGGCGCTCTTAGTAAGTCTGTCTACCACCACCCAAATTCCCGTATTACCCTTTCTTGATCTGGGTAACCCGTCAATAAAATCCATCGAGACGCTATCCCACTTCCATTGCGGAACTTCCAATGGGTGAAGCAACCCACCTGGTTTCTTTTGCTCCGCCTTCACTTGTTGGCAGACCAAGCATCGAGCGACATACTCGGCCGCGTCTTTCTTCATACCGGCCCAAAAGAAAACTCGCTTCACGTCTTGGTACATCTTGTCCCCATCGGGATGAATGGTCATCTTCGACCGATGTGCATCATCAAGTATAGCCTTCCTCAAACCCTCGTCTTACGGTACACAAAGTCTACCGTCTCTACGCAACCACCCCTTACCATCTAGGGTGTACCTACTCAAATGGCTGGACGACTCCCTCTCCTCATGAGTTTCTCTACTAACTCAACCAACTGTGGGTCGTCTTGCTGTGCTCCGCCAATCCGCCCCAAAAGAGTAGGCCTAACCTCCAAGGAGGCTAACAAACCGGGTACAAAGTCAACGGAAGGTCTAAAGTCAAACATAGAAATAAACTCTAAGCTCCGTCGTTCAACGAACAATGAACTCAAGGACAACCTTTTTCTACTTAAGGCGTCTGCTACCACGTTACCCTTGCCATGGGTATACGCTATCTCAAACTCATAGGATGCTAAGAATCCCATCCACTTTTACTGTCCTAAGACTATGCACTCGAAGAGTCTCCAACACTTCCCTAAGATGTAGGGCATGCTCTTCTCCACCAGGATATCATCCAAAATCATCACAACTGTTCATCTCTCACGCAGACCACCCTAGTCGAACTCGGCATCCCCCAAATGCAAGCCCCAAAGGCCTAAACCAATATCAGACAAACACCCAAGGGATATCTCCTTCGAGTTCAGGCGACCTACGTGAGATGATACTAGTAAAAATGGCTAATCAATTAAGCCTTTGACCAACTTTGGATGTCCTCGCCAGTCTCGCTCCAAAACCACCGTTTTCCCATAACTGGCTTTGCTCACCCCATTGAGCACATACGAAAACTTATTTCGCTCCTAGAAAAGACCCAGATGTCATCCACAAAGACCATCACGAACTTATTTAGGTACTCCTTGAACACCCTTCTCATCAAATCAACAAAGTATGCGGGGGCGTTCGTCAAACCAAATGGCATCACCAGCCACTCATAAAAAAAAAATCATCCGGAGTCCCAAAGGCAGTCTTCTCTATACTATCCTCAGCCGCTCTCAACTGATGAAATCCCGTGGCTAAGTCCTACTACAAAAATACTGAGGCGCCAGCCAACTGATCAAAGAGATCATCAATCCTCGGTAATGGGTGTCTATTCTTCTTTGTGAGTTTATTTAGTTCTCTTTAGCCTACACAAAGTCTGAGGGACCCATCCGCCTTCGTGACAAAAACTACTGGAGCACCCCACTCCGATATACTTCGTCTTATGAACCCCTTCTCAAGCAAATCGTCTACTTACTTATGGAGTTCCCTCCTCTCACGAGGAGCCATGTGGCACACTGGTAAAGATACAGGTTTAGCATTATCCACCAGATATATTCGGAAGTCAATCTCCCGCTTCGGAGGTAAGCCCTTCACCTCCTCAAACACATCCGGATATTCCCGGACCACTTTAACATATCGCAAACTCTAGACCGACGTGTCAAGCGATTCTAGATAACTTAGCATAACAGATTCTATGGGATTACAAGAGATCTCGAGAGTGTTACCCAAGCGGGTCATAAGCCTAACAACTCTCCCTTCAAAATCAAGAACGGCACCCCTACTGGATAACCAGTCCATGCCCAAAACTAACCCATAGCCCTTGAAGCCCAACAAGCATCACACCTAAACTCAACGCTAAGTATAGAAACTTTCAAACCCAAACACATCATGGAGCCCAATTGGGTTTGAAACAACTAAGGGATCATCTACCAAACTGGTGTCTAAGTGCAGTGACTCAACTAACAATGATGAGATAAACGAACTCGATGCATCATAATCAAATAAAGTTTGAATTGGATAATAAAGAAATCCAAATTCCAACCTAGACGGTCCTATCCCCATCTGGTACACTAGCCGTGAGGGAATACAACTACCCTCCAGGAGATTCCATACCTTGCCCTTGCTTCTTTGGACAATCCTAATAAGGTGTCCTATTCCTCCCAAAAGGATAACTACTAGCCTTTTTCTTCCCTATTCTCCACTCGTAACCTCCCACCAATGAGGTTTCATCCTTCATTAACCAAACAACTATTTGAGCCTTCCTCTCATCGTCTATCCTATAGGTACCTACCAGTCCTCCTCCTTCTTGAACCAACTTCTAATCTGATCAACGTCTAAGTCCCTTGAAGTGGTTTTCCATCCTTATCTATCATAGAAAGATCATCTATACACGGAGGGGAAACTCAAAATGAGAGAAAGGAAGAGATCAAAAATGGAGAATTCGAAAGATATAGATATGGCTATTGGGGATTATGCTTTTCTTTCAAAAACTTTTCTCTTAAAAGACATGTTTTTGAAAATACTCCTTTCAAAAATATTCCTAGAAAATAGTTTTTCTAAAAATTTTATCTGTTCTGGTAACCTTTGCTCTGATACCACGTGTAACACCCCACGCCCGCTATGGTCACTCTCTAAGGGAATGCCATAGCATCGGTGGAGTATTTTAGTGAATATAGAACAGAAAAATTACAACAAGACAGATATAAATAGAACTTGGAATTTAAAACATCATCTCATAACAGCGGAAATAAACATGTCTGGTTACATCATAAAACCACAATAACAGTCAAGTACAATATCCATCAAAATAAAGAAGTACATAATCCCACTCTCTCATACAATAGCCAGGACAAAAGAAAAGATAACTGGGTAACTGGAGCTTTACATCTATCCAAGCTCCTAAAGACTGGAACAGCAATCCGATCAAGCTCCACTACTGCTAGGATCCACCGTAGGACCTGAGGGTTGGGAAAAAGGTAAAAACAACGGGGTCAGACATAAGTCTGAGCGAGTCCTATAACTTTAACAATACAATCATTAAAGTAACCAGAGAAGACATAAACTTGACCTACGGTAATGTCTGGGGATGAATGGCTACACTAAGCAGCTTGGTAGACTTAGGATAAACTAAGATAACTGTAAAAACGCATCTACCCACCCAAGGATAATTACTAACTGCACCACACCAGTCATTCCTACTCAAAGATTGATCCCACCCAAGGACTTAAAAGAAAGATATAACTAGTAGTTTCATGTACCCCTAGCTGACCACATAGGTGCCGTCTGCCCCTATCTCCACTAGGTGTACCCCACTACTCCCCAAGCGATCGGCTCCCTACCGTAGATACCCGTGCTGGTCCCACAGTGGGATGTATCACTCCCCTAAAGTGGCAACCCAATGCTATCAACGGTGCACGGCTTATACCTACACGATGCAACAACGGCTTATCTACCAGCCCGGGCCCACACACGCATATGAAACCCGTTGGACTTGCGTTGCCACCGCTAACCCGTTTTGGCCTCTTATAATCAAGCCCAGTACGCGTGTCCCGTCCTCGACATGGGTCGAGCCCACAAAGATACAAATGGGTTACTGGTTGAAATGGGCCCCCACAAGCTACCCACCTAAGCTTGTCATTCATCTAGTGTAACCCACTTAACCATGTTCATTTACATGTTTAAAGTTTGGTTAAGTCATTTAATTATATTTCAATTGCCACCCAAGGCACCCACTAGATTTCCACATGCCACCCAAAGCACTTACTTAACCCTTCACCCATGTTTTAATTACATGTTCCACTTTGGTTAAGTATTCTAATCGTATTTTCTATTGCCACCCAAGGCAACCCACTAGTTTCCTCATGCCACCCAAGGCACCCCCACTAGTTACTACATGCCACCCAAGGCACCCACTTAACCCTCATGTCCCACTACATGCTAATTTGGTTAAGTGTTTCTTAATTAATTAAGACCGTGATCCTCATAAAGACCTCTCACATTAGACTATCTTTTATGACCGCTGGTTAAGCCGGTTGGGTCCGGGCAGCCTTATGTCATAACCGAGTCTAACCTCGTGTCTTTACATTAATCACGTATTTAGTTTGTGCCTAAGACCTCCCACATTGGGCTAACATTTGTAGCAACTGGTTAAGCCGGTTGGGTCCGGGCAGTTTTACGCTACAACTGAGTCCAACCTCGTGTCTTAGTCGATTAATTACACCTAATTAATCACCCTCATATTAATTATCCCTAATTAATATCACATTTTTAAGAATATGGGTAGACCTAACTAAATAGGTAAATTCCCAATTCCATAACATGGGTAGACCTAACTCAATAGGTAAATTCCCATGGGGTAGACCTAACTCAATAAGTAAATTCCCACTTATGCTTATTCATTTTATGGTATGCTTAATCATAACCATTTCACACCATTTCATTAACATGTCTATTAACCCCATCGTTTCCCCCACGTACTTATGCTAACACGACATATTTCCAAGAGAAGATTCTTTCACAATTAACATGGGTTTCACTTAGCATACATTAGCATTAACATGGGTTAAAAGGTGTCCACTTACATCATAATATTAACCCAACTAGCATTGCTAAATAACCCAACTTGCATGAACATACATATGTCATATCTAAAGGAAACTTGCATAAGTGTTCATAGGTTTTACAAAGGTGAACTTGCATGTGTCTTAAAGGTGTGAACTTGCACAACATGTTACATGTTAACTTGCATAACATCATACACATAACTTTCATAATATCATAAACATAACTTGCATATCAACATACACATAACTTGCATAGCATCATGCACATAACTTGCATAACATCATACACATAACTTGCATATGAACTTGCATAACAACATGTACATAACTTGCATAACGTCATACACATAACTTGCATAACATGTTGAGCTTGCATATAAGCATACACATAACTTACATAACATGTTGAACTTGCATATATGACTTGCATCTTAAAGGAGGGTAAACATGCATACACATATATATACATAGCATATAAAGGTGTCATCTTGCATATGTATGCATCACATTTAAAAGGGTAAACTTGCATGTCATGATTTATGCATAATACCAAACACTTAGCATGCATAAAACCAATTACTTAGCATGCACAAAACCACATACTTAGCATGCACAAAACCAAATACTTAGCATGCATAAAACCAATTACTTAGCATGCACAAAACCAAATACTTAGCATGCATAAAACCAATTACTTAGCATGCACAAAACCAAATACTTAGCATGCATAAAACCAATTACTTAGCATGCACAAAACCCCACGTATAACTTGCATATCTTATTACATATAACTTGCATATACTCTCACATATAGTTTGCATAACATGTTACATATGCATAAATGTTCAACATAGTGGTTTGCATCATAAAACATGGCATTAAACTTGCATATAGCATAAAACTTGCCAAACACATAACATACAATATACTAAACTTGCATAAACATATTTATCCACAAACATAGCCATGTCTTATCATATCCTACCATAATCAATTTAACAATTGATTATTAAAGCTATAGGAACTCACCAAAACCAAGATTAGCAAACTTATGAAGTAGAACTAGTTGCTTAGTTGAAGAAGATGTTGATTAGAGGTAGATTAGCTTGCAACTCTCTTCATTGATTTGTGGAGGCCATGATCAAGTTTCATTTTGCCATAGTTTAGTTACAAGATCTAATTATGAATGAATTAGGGTAGGGTTGGGGTCTTATTTATAGGACTAGGTAGTGTTTTAGGCCCTTATATTAACCCTAGATTAGATTAGGACCGTTAGATTTAGGAAATCTCTAGAACCCAGCCCTCCAAGCCAGCCTAAAACCCAACCTGGTGCACCCAGGTTCTCTGGACGCCGCGCCCAGGTCGACAGGCAAGTCGACAGGCAAGTCGACTCCCCAGTCGACAGGCCTGTCGACAGCCCTGTCGACATGGGTAGGGCGGGAATCTTCCCGCCTGGCCCCCTGCTGGCTCCAATTTCGAAATCTGATTTTGCATTTCTAAATCTGTTTTTAACTTGATTTTTCTGCCAACTTCATTGGGCCATAACTGGGCCATACGGACTCCGATTCTCGAAAACTCGGACTCTATTTCGCGTATTTTTCCGAGACGAACGCAATGACGCAGCCCGTTACCCCCAATTCCCACATCTGAGATTATTTATCCTGTAATTAGTGAATTTATTATTAACTAAAATTCGGGGTGTTACACTACGTAGCTTCAGAAACCATCTCGCCTCCTGCTCCCCTGTCTTGAGCTCAGCGTATCCGCCTGCGTTAACGCCCAACCCAAGAGAGCCTTCGAAAACGGTTACAAAGATGACGACCTTTCCTTCTCGAACCTATATTTCATTGTTATTTTTCTGAAACCACGATCTCGTTTTGGAGGATGGGAGACCGGTGGCTCATGTTATGGGCAGAGCGATTTTTTTTTGAGTTAGGTTTTAAAGAAGGATACAAGTGTTTATATAGGACGTTGTTCCTTCACATCGGAGTAAAGTGGTTTCTATAACTTAAGCGTGGAGGATTTATATCCATAGGTTTGTAGCTGCGTTTTCCATGGTCCATTTAAGGTTTACGTTGCACACTTTCATTCACACTATTCCTACACTCTGTTATACTGTGTAACTTAAGGCCTAAGAATACCTCATCCCTAAGCTATTAACGGAAATAAAGGTATGGTTGTGTCGAGCAAGGTTCCCTGATTTTAGAAATATACAAGTATCGGTAGGTTAACTCATATTGGGAAACCCTGAAATGTCGATATAGGGTGCCCAATACTCCAAATAAAAAGTTGCTTATTAAATTAATTAAAAATTTCTATAAAATTCTAAAAATTAAATTGTCACTATTTCCCAAAAGAACCTTGTTTAAATTCACACCCGATATCTAGTTATTTTGAAATAACCGTTATGGTCGATAAACGATTCTATAACGACTATTCTGAAATTTGATTTGGACATATCTAAAAATCTACACGACGAAACCCTGATCTTTCTCTTCCGCTTGAAAGATATACTCCACCAGCTCCACACGTTTCTTGTTTCATAGAAATCCGATTTAAAATGAACTCTGTACATTCAGTTGAAGTTCGAATAGCCAATTTACGAACTGCAGCGCCATTTCGAGCTAGTTTATAATTATATTATAAACTATACGTTCAACTGTCGACGATTGAATATATTCGTTATTCAAATTCAATTTCAAGCTGAATTAAATATCACATATGATCCGGTTCACACCATATCGTCCTTTTGGCCAATTCTGTTTATTTCAGAATTAAATATATTATTTAATTTATTATTTTTATTAAATATTCATCATTATTTAATTCCACGACCATTAAATTCACTATACCACCATTGATATAATTAAATAAATTAATCATAATACCTCTGCCAGTGCGGGTCATTACACTTGGGTCGCACATATAGAGGACATGTGAAACTAGATATATAGTACGTTTACGATACGATTGGGACGTCAAGTCTAGGAACACTTATCACTCTGGGTAGTGTGTCCTAGACTAAGGGGCATCGTTCGACAGGTAGCATAATCCCTAGTTGGACCTAGGTGGCATAAACCCTGAATTCGAGAAGCGTTCAATAGGTAACTTAAATCCTAGTTGGATCTAGGTCATGTAAACCCTGGTTAAGTCTAGAAAGCGCTCAATAAGAAAACCCTAGATTAGATCTAGGTAATAAATAATAGATGTACACCTAAAGGCAACCGCAATTACAGGGATTGGGATCACGTTATCATCTTTATACAGATTACTAGTTGGGATACTAGTTAGGTGGTGCAAAGATATAGAATGGGGTGTGATAGTATATTCGGTTTAAACTGTCTTGCTTTGGTTTATATTAGTCTATTATTCTGGTACTGTCCTATTATCCAATTTACTACTGTCATGAACTTTATCCTGTTCGCATGCTAAAAGCCACTAGACTTACTCAGGCTTTATGTCTGACTCTGTTTTTCTTTCGTCTTCTTTTCTTCCTTCCCCCCCAGGCAGTCAGGGAGGGAATAGCTCTGCTTAGTATGGACTGTTACTCTTTCCAAGCTTGAAGACTCTTGGATATATCGCTTCAGACTCTCTTTTCCGCTGCTATGGCTGGCTTATGCTACATTAGGGAATATAAATGTTATTTTATGCTTCTTTATTTTATGTAAGACAGATACTCTGGTATTGGAAAACAATTGTTGTACAAACTATTTTATCAATAAAGTAAAGTTTTATTTTCCGCTGTTTTAAATTTGTCTGTCTTGTAATTTATCTGCATCTTTTACCTATAATGCTCCACAGAACTTAGTGCATTCCCATTGTGAGTGACACTAATGGATGTGGGGTGTTACACGCGGTATCAGAGCTGAAGGTTACCGGATCAGATAAAAGACTTGAAAAATTATTTTCAAAAAGGGTTTAAAAGAAGCATTTTCAAAAGAAAAGTTTTGTTTTAAAGGCATATTCCCCAAAGCCATACGCACTATCTTTTGATTCTCTGTTTGAGTCCTTGTTTCCTTCTTTCTTGAGTCTCTGGGGCTCCTGGCTTTCTGGGAGGTAACCTCATCGAAGGGCGAAGTAGTGCCCGACTTCCATCTATAGCCGTAATAGTTTCACCTGCGTCTAGTTTTCTTTCAAGCTTTGTAGGGTTTTCTATATGATGGAGGAAGCTTTCGAGAGATTTGTCAACATGATTACACAAGGAAGAGGATGAGGAGTTTGGCTAAGGGGCACAACCCAAGGATGAGGAATTCATGGATATGGACTTGGGTCACGATGGAGGAGGGAATTATAAAACCTAAGGCAAGAGGATGTAGCTTTTCTGTGGTATAATAGGGCATATAATTAAGGACAAGGGCAAGGACGAGGGAAAGGATTTTCAGGAGGACGAGTGCGTGCTTTCACCACCAGAATAGTAAAAGTCTCCATTGGAAAAGTTTAGCTTTCCATTTGATCAACCTGTTAGTACTCTTTTGATCTTAGCGCTTCGCAATCGTTTATACCTGCTTCCGTAGTTGAGTCTCTGCACCTAGGTATTTGTATAGTAGAAGATCCCAATTAGTCTCAGATCCAAATGGGTGGTTCGGCCCGTTTACCTTTGGTTTGTAGGGATTTGAGAACGGCCACATTAAGTGTTGAGTTTAAGCATAATGTTTTGGTTACATGGGCCATGAGTTGATCCTAGGCATGGGTTGGTTGGCTAGTAATTCTGAAAGTTAGACTTTTTGACTTTCCTTGGAGATACCCTCGAGATTTCGTGATCCTAAAAGGATCAGTTAGGCCAATTATCGATGATTTTCAATCCGTTAGAATAGTCCATGAGTACACAAAAGTTTTGATTAGGTTAGGGGTTTACCCTTAAAACGCGGGATAGATTTCCGCATATATCCAGTTGACAATGAAAAGCCAGTTATCCGATCAATGACAGTTTTGGAAATGGAGGTCAAGAAGCTTCACAATCGTGAAGATTAACTAGATAACGTACGGTACAGAGAAGCTCAAGAAGATGCGACTTAGAAGACTGAAGACTGGATACGTGCATCATACCCTTTTTCTTAAGGGTATATCCTTTCTCTAGGAGTTTTATGCCTACTTGTTTCTAACTTTTAAGGTATATCCTCTAGAACGTATCATCGACGCTTAGGTAGAAGCCAATGGATGTAAACGTGTATTTGAAACATGTTATGATTGATGGTTGCAAGTGGTTGCTCGTGGATGCATATACACACCATATGCGCTAGAACAACTTAGTCACTTTCATATTGCATTCGCATATATGTATTTGCTTAACGGATTTAACTTGATATGTTATCATATGGATGTTGCATATGAATGAATGGCTATGCACACATGTGGTATTTGCATAACTAGAAACGCTTGCATACATGATTGGACGCATGGCACTGACATAATTCGCATTAAGGAGGTCAACTGAATCAGTAGACTGCCTGATTTTGCATTAGATAAAGACATATACACACACTATGCATATGCATATGAAAGCATTTAGAAATCTTTTTAAGGAAAATAAATGCCAGTGATTGAATGGTTGAGTAGATGGGTGATTGGATGGTAGGACACATTCTTCCTAACTTGAAGATTTCGAGGACGAAATTCTTTTAAGAAGGGGAGAATGTAACACCCCATAATTATGTCACACTAAGTTTCACAAATTAAAATATAGTTGATTCTAAATTTGGGAATTAAGGGAAACAGGTTATGCCGTTGCGTTCGTCTCGGAGTTCTGCTTGAGATAGAGTCCGAGTTCGCGTAAATCGGACTCCGTGTGAAGGAGTTATGGCCTTCCGAAGTTTCAGAATTTAGTTTAAAATTCAAAATAGTTCAAAACGAAGTTCGAAATTCAAAAATAGACCCAAACTGGGCTGGGCGGGAAAATCCCCGCCCAGGGACCAGGTCTACCAGGGGGTCGACCTGGGGGTCGACCTGGGTACCGAGGTCGACCAGGTGGTCGACCTGGGGGTCGACCTGTAGGTCGACCTGCCTGGTCGGCCTTGTTTGTCTGGTTGGGTCTTGGCTCGAATTTCTGGGTCTGGTCTTGTCACTGGGGCTGAGTTGTCTTCTTTTGATTGGCTTCTCTTTAGAATGGATGGCTTTGATTAACGCTGGCTTCATCGACGGCTCTAATTAACTTGCAACTCTATAAAAACACCCTAGGTTTTCAACTAAAATTCACACAAAAATAAGAACTTGAGCCGCCATGCTGTCGGAAGAAAACTAAGGAGAGCCTCCGCTTGAAAAGAGACGAATAACGAATCAACTCAAGCTAATTCAAATTTGAGATTAAAGCTACTAATAAAATCAAACCAACAACGTCTACCCAAAGGAACGCATCTCAATTTCAGAACCTAAGATCTCAGAAAACAAGGCCATCTTGCGTTGTAAGTATAGTGGCTCTTTAGATGGGAATGCGATTAAGACATGATTTGTTGTAAATTGTAATATGAAATTATATCAGTATTAACGATGTTGTTTTATATTTGTTATTTGTGATAATTTGATTGATTGTGGTGATCGAATCTTTTATGTATGTTGACTCAAAAAATCAACACCTTATGCGAATTGTATTTATACAGTTAGATCTAAATATATGCTTATGCAAGTTATAGGTTGCAAGTTAGATTTACACAAATATTTATATCATTCATGTAGGCTCTATGTATATATGTTTAAACCAATTGTGCCTACATGACTAGAATAGATCTATATTCACATGTTTTTATGCAAGTGAGAACTTATAATCGGATCCATGTCAAGGTCCGTTTAGGATTCATATGAAAGTTTATTGTTAGATCTATGTTTATACATATGTGTTGCAAGTTCACACCCTTAAGTGGTTGTCAAAGTTATACATATAGTTTTGTCTTACGCCAGTTTTATGTTTGAGGTTATGCCTATACCTATGCATTAACATGTTATACCATGTTGTAGTGGATTCATATGACACCTATTAGGTTATACTATGTTATAACTTTATGTTAGGCTAAAACTATATGATTCATGTGACACCTATTTAACTAGGCCCAGTATTTATATGCAAGTTTGTGGCATGTTATGCAATGTATTGATATTCATGTTGATTATTTTGCAAGTTCACACCTATTATGTTCATATTAACTATGTCGAGAATGCCAAGTTTACACCTATGACATGTTTATGTTAATGAATTATTTTTATGCCAATTTTGTGTATGCTAAATTAGGCTAAGTTTTTTTTAGCCTAATATTATATGTCAAAATCATGCGGATAGAAAATTAGGCTAAGATTGTTAGCCTAATATTTAGACGGGGTAACGTTGGGTAAAATTGGTAATTATAGGAAACTTGACGTAAATTGGTTAAAAATCACATAGGTGATTTATGGCATGAAACGGTATAAATTATATACCAAAATTAATGAACCTGATTAGAAATAAATTTGGGCAATGACATGAATTCTGGATAATTTACATAAATAAAATGTAAATTTGGACAATACGAATATGCTTAACCCGAGGTTGGATTGAGTTGTGATGTAAACCTGCCCGGACCCACCCGGCTGTCCAGTAATCACAACAATACCTATCCAATGTGAGAGGTTAAGGCATTGAGCCCAATAAAGACCCGAGGTTTGACTGAGTTGTGGCGTAAGACTGCCCGAAACCGACCGGCATACAGGCAGCCACAACAATACCTGTTTAATGTGAGTGGTTGGTGCTTTAATAAGACAATTAAAGCTAAGTTAGCATTCGTAGGGTTAAGTTAACTAAAACACTTAACCAACTCAACATGTTAACTAGACTAGAAGGTGAGGTTAAGTAAAGTTAATACACTTAACCAATTTAACATATTAACTAGACTAGAGTGTGAGGTTAAGTAAATTCAGGACACTTAACCGTTATAACCTGATAATTAGATAAATAGGTGAGGTCAAGTAAGTTTAGAATACTTAACCATTATAACACGTTAGCTAGATAAGTGGGTAAGGTTAAGTAAATACACTTAGCCAATTTAATATGTTAGTTGGACTAGAGGGTAGGGTTAAGTAAACTTAGAACACTTAACCATCGTAGTGTGATAAATTGAACAGGGTTAAGTTGAAACATGAAGGGACAATACTTAACCATTAGAACATGTTAATTAAACAGATGTTAGGGTTAAGTTATCTAAGGGAACACTTAACCGTTATAATATGTTAGTTAAAACAGGTGGGCAATGTTATGTTAAAAGGGACACTTAACCAATACAAGATGAATGGATAGGGATAAGTAATAAGAAATACTTAACCAATATAACTTGGTTTGTGATAGGGTTAAGTCAACATGAACTACTGATAACACTTAGCCAGTTTAATATGACAAAGGAATGGGTTAAGCTAACTTGAATTGACTAATGACACTTAACCAATCCAACTTGACGAGAAAGAGGGCTAAGTAGTAAACCTTAGTTAAGAAAACGACGATTCAGGAAACTAAGTGGTAAACCCTAGTTAGGAAAACTAAGTAGTAATTCTTAGTATAACACGAGGAGGAGCGAACGTCCATCTGATCTTAAAGAAGGCTCCATCGAATTGGGCTACGAAGCCCGAGGCTTCGAGGGGACGCGAGGGTACTCTTGGTATCCCTCTGTGAGGCTGCAGATGATCCTCCTCGGCTCACAGAGGTTAAGGTCTGCGTTAGGAGAACCAAGGGTATGCCTTGGTTGTAATATAAGGCAACCTAAAGACTAGGGTGGACCAGCGTGATTCAGCAAGACCAGTAGCCCTGTGATAGCAACTCGTCGTCTACCTACCTTCTTGGGTCAATCGAGATACGTGAAGCGGAAAGGCGGAGAACTCCAACATACCATATACTCGCTATTTAGTTATGGTTGCGGATGGCCATAGGTTAGTAGGGCATAGGGGGGCCTGCGTATAGTTCTCATTTTTCATGATGTGCCTTTCATTAATTGAGGGAGGGGTCAGGTGGGACCACAGCCACTGGAAAAACAGACCTTAGCATCTGCATCGGCAGATTTATGAAAGCTCCCGACTGAGTTTCGTGTTTGTTAAATTTGCCCTGCCACGAGACTCGGGTCGCACATATCGAGGACATGTGCAACTAGATATATAGTACGTTTACGATACGATTGGGACGTCAAGTCTTGGAACACTTATCACTCTGGGTAGTGTGTCTTAGACTAAGGGGCATCATTTGATAGGTAGCATAATCCCTAGGTGGCATAAACCATGAATCCGAGAAGCGTTCAATAGGTAACATAAACCCTAGTTGGATCTAGGTCGTGTAAACCCTGGTTAAGTCTAGAAAGCGATCGATAAGAAAACCCTAGATTAGATCTAGGTAATAAATAATAGATGTACACCTAAAGGCAAACGCAATTACAAGGATTGGGATCATGTTATCATCTTTATACAGATTACTAGTTGGGATACTTGTTAGGTGGTGCAGAGATATAGAATGGGGCGTGATAGTATATTCGGTTTAAACTATCTTACTTTGGTTTATATTAGTCTGTTATTCTGGCACAGTCCCATTTTCCAATTTACTTCTGTCATGAACTTTATCCTGTTTGCATGCTAAAAGCCATTAGACTTTCTCAGGCTTTATGTCTGACTCTGTTTTTCTTTCGTCTTCTTTTCTTCCGTCCCCCCCAGGTAGTCAAGGAGGGAATAGCTCTGCTTAGTATGGACTTTTACTGTAACACCCCGTAATTTTGTTAATATTAATATTTACAAATTAAAGAATAACTAATCTCAGACGTGAGAATTGTGGGAAATGGGTTGCACCATTGTGTTCGTCTCGGAATTCTAGTGGAGATAGAGTCCGAGTATGCGGGAAACGAGTACCAGATGAAAAAGTTATGGATGAACGAAGTTTGGTGGCAAAGAGAAAATAAATAAATAAATAAATGCACTGGCGCACTTGGGAAGTGTGCCAGTACATATTTACACTGGCGCACCTGCCAAGTGCGCCCAGGCCGAGGCTGGAGCCTGCACAGCTTTCTGGTTCAGGCTGACCCGTGTTATTGAGTCCATTCTGACTCCTTGCTGAGTCATTAGGGTTGACTCATCACCCTATCATAATTAAATGGTTTTGATTAACCCTAAGAACATCTAACGGCTTAAATTAATTTATAACTCTATAAAAAACTCTATACATAAGCCCTAAATCAGAAAATAAACAAAGACCATGGCCGTCATGCTGATATTTTGAGACCTAGAGCAGCCGCCATCAAATTAAAGATAAAGAACAACAACCAAATCAGAACTATCCAACCCTAACAGCGATTCTTCATCAAAAAAGCGCCAATCCGACTCTCTTTCTTCTATAATTGTGAGTATGATACTCTTAGCAAGATAATTATTGAATTAATTAGGTTAAGTCATGAATGGATTATGAGTAGATGATGTGAATTGTCATACATGTTGTTGTAAACCTTATGCTATCATATATGTTATAAATCCTATGCTATGTATCCTATATGTTGTAAATCATGCTATGATGATGTTATGTATGTTGGGAGTTTCTATGCTAAATTGAGATGAATCATACATGTTATAAAGTCATGATGCTATTATCTATGCTGGTTAGTTCATGTTAATCAAATCATCAAGTTTGGGCTATGTTGATCTATTATGTTTGGGCTATGTCGATCTATATGACAAGTCACATATGCAAGTTAAATTGATTAGAAAAGTTATGAACATATGCTATGACATCTATTATGACATCTAGAACTATGATATGACATATGTGATATCCTATGCTAGTTCACACCATCATTATGTTGCCTATAAACCCCATATGCAAGTTTATGTATAGATTTGGGACATGGGGGTTAAGTAGGTGCCTTGGGTTGCATGAGGAATCTAGTGGGTGCCCTTAGTGGCATGTGAAATACGATTAGTAAGACTTAACCAAACACACATGTAAATGAAACATGACTAAGAGGGTTAAGTGGGATATACTAGTGGTGACAAGCTTAGGTGGGTAGCTTGTGGGGGCCTGTTTCAACCAGTATCCCAAACGTATCTTTGTGGGCTCGACCCAAGTCGAGGATGGGACACGCATACTGGGCTTGACTATAAGAGGCCAAAACGGGGAGCGGTGGCAACGCAAGTCCAACAGGTTTCATATGCGTGTGTGGACCCGGGCTGGTAGGTAGGACGTTGCATCATGTAGGTATAAGCCGTGCATTCTCAGTTGTATCGGGTTGCCACTTTAGGCTAGTGATACACCCCACTATGGGGCCAGTACGGGTATCTACGAGTAGGGAGCCGATCAAAAGTGGGTAGTGGGGTACACCTAGTGGAGATAGGGGCAGACAACACCTATGTAGTCAGCTAGGAGTACACGAAGTTACTTATAAAATTTCTAAGAGGGTAGCGGGGTAAACCTAGTGGGGATAGGGGCAGATGGCACCTATGTCGTCAGCTAGGGGTAAGCAAGGCTATTTATATAGTTTCTGTGTGAAGCATGCGGGATCAACCTTTAGGGTGACTGGTGCGGTGCAGTGTAGTAATTGGCGCAGTACAGTGTAGTAATTGGCACGATGCAGTGTAGTTATGGGCGGTGTAGTGTAGTAATTATTCGTTAGTAATTAGGTGTGCCTTTACCGTTATCTTTAACCTTATCTCAAACGCTATATTTATCTTCCTAAGAGTTCATAGACATTTACTTGTCCTCCAGCTTATGCCTTAGTCTAGTTATTTTGGTAATAGTATTGTTAGAATTATCATACTTGCCAGACTTTATGTCCGACCCCCTCTATTTCTATCCTTTTTCCCTCTCCAGGTCCTCAGGTTGGGCCCAGCTCTAGTGGAGTTTGATTGAATTGCTTCATCTCTCTTTGGAAAGCTTGGACCGTTGAAGTAAAGTCCAGCTTGTTATCTTTTTAATGGCTATTTATGTAATGGGATTATGTATTTTGTTTTTATGAAGATGGATATTGTACTTGGTTATGATCTTTGGTTTTATGATGTAACAAACATGTTTAATTTCCGCTGCAATAAAATGAAGTTTAAGATTTCCAACTACTATTTATTATCTGTCTTGTTGTAAATTTTCTATTCTATATTCACTTATAACCTCCATGGAAGTTAATGCATTCCCTTTGTGAGTGACATTAATGGACGTGGGGTGTTACACGTGGTATCAGCGCTTAAGGTTACCAGAACAGATAAAAATACTTTAGAAAAATAGTTATTTTTGGAAGAAGTGTTTTCAAAAACATGTTTTAATGAGAAATTTAAAGAGAAATTTTTTAAGAAAAACATAATCCCCAATAGCCACATATCTTTATCTTTCGAATTCTCCATTTTGAATCTTTCCTTTTTCGTTTCAGCATGGCTGAAGATCTTAATCTACCCGACGGTGTAACGATACCAGGATGGTATAGGAGGCTATTGGAGGCTAGGGCCGCCGCAGGTCCAGCCAATGTTCCTCCACCACCAGTTGCACCCGTTCCTCCTCCTCCTCCTCGCGTAGATACTTTTGCAATGACGTGCAAGGAATTCAAGGCTATGGGTGGAAAACCATTTCAAGGGTCAGAAACGTTTGTGGAAGCTAGAGATTGGCTTAAGGAGGTGGAAGAATTGCTAGAAATCTTTGAAGTGGAAGAAGGGAGGAGAGTTCGATTAGCAGCTTGGTTGACGAAGGGAGAGGACTCGTTTTGGTGGGGGTTCACCAATGGGGAGCGTCCTGTTGACTCTTGGGCGGATTTTAGATGTAGGTTCGAGGCGAAGTTTCTCTCCAGGGCGGAAGAAAATCTATATATGGAAAGGTTCTTGACATTGAAGCAAGGAAGCTCGTCAGTGAAAGAATATGTCAACAAATTTAATCAGCTAGCAAGGTTTGGCTTAGACTTAGTAAACACGCCGGAGAAGAAGGCTCTGAGGTTCGTTAATGGATTGAATGAACCGTTGCAAGGGTTGGCTATGACTCACATCCCTATGGGGGCCACCTTTGAGAAGCTAGTAGACATGGCACTTATGCACGAGGAGAAAGGCACTAATGCTGATAAGGCACCCGAGAAGAAAGGGGATCAAAATAAGGGTGGCAAAGGCAACAATGCTAAGGGGAAGAAGAAATGCTTTAACTGTGGGACACCATGCCATCTCAGCAAGGATTGCCGAAAGAAAAAGAAGACTGGCTGTTTTCACTGTGGTGAAGCAGGACATCTAGTGAAGGACTGCCCAAAGAAGGGGCAGAGGACAGGGACTACCTCGGGAGGACAGGTGCAGGCTCTTCTGGCACCAGGGCAGGCAAGGGGACAAGTTCAGGCTCTCGCGGTCCCACCGCTGCAAGAACGAGGTAGAACCATTTCTGTTGAAAACTTAGTTTTTCTATTTGATCATCCTATCCGTACCTTATTTGATTCGGGCGCATCGCATTCGTTTATCTCTACATCATTAGTTGAAACACTGCACCTAGATACTAGTATTGTTACTGATCCCTTAGTAGTCTCAAATCCTATTGGTGGTTCGGCTCATCTTTCTATGATTTGTCGGGATTTGAGAGTGTTTATCTTGGGCGTTGAGCTTGAATGCAACGCCTTTGTCCTTGGTTTCACGTGCTGTAGTTTGATTCTAGGGGTGGATTGTCTAGCCAAGCGGGGTGCCATCCTAGACTGTGAAAGGAGGGTAGTTAGACTATTGATTCGTTGTAGAAAAACCCTCATATTTCTTGCGACCCTAGGGGTTCAGTGATGCTTAGCTGCCTAGAATCTTCTAACGCATCTAACGATGATTAGGAACCTGTTTGTATGGTCCGTGAGTATGGAGACGTCGTTGATAAAGCGCGGGGTTTACCCATAGGCACGGAATAAGTTTTCGTATATGCTTAATAGATTAAGCAAAGCCCGTTATGTAATCAGCGGTAGCTTTGGAGCAAGACTGGCAAGGACGGCCGGAGTCGGTCAAATGCTCAATTGATTGACCATCTTACTAGTATCATCTCACGTAGGTCGTCTGAATTCGAAGGAGGTATCCTTTGAGTGTTTGTCTGATTTTGGTTTACGCCTTTCGGGCTTGCACTTGGGGAATGTCGAATTCGACTAGGATGGTCTTCTTGAGAGATGGATAGTTGTGACGATTTTACATGGAATAATATCCTGGTTTTCTCTAGAAGCAGAGAAGAGCATGCCCTATATCTTAGGGAAAGCTTAGGGACCCTACAAGTGCACTAGCTTAAAACTAAGTTCTCCAAGATACCATTTTTGGAGGAAGGAAGTGAGGAATTTAGGGCATGTGGTCTCTAGGGATGGGAAATATGTTAAGGTGGATGGAGTTCTTAGCATCCTACGACTTCGAGATAACATATACCCCTGGCAAGGGTAACGTGGTGGCGGATGCCTTAAGTAGAAAAAGTTTATCCTTAAGTCCTTTGTTTGTGGAGCGGCGAAGCTTAGAATTCATTTCGATGCTTGACTTTAGACCTTCCGTTGACTTCGTACCCGGTTTGCTAGCATCCTTGGAGGTCAGACCTACGCTTTTGGGACGGATTGGCGGGGCACAGCGAGACGACCCGCAGTTGGTTGAGTTAGTAGAAAAACTCAAAGGAGGGGAGTCATCAAGCCATCTCCGTAGGTATACCCTAGACGATAAGGGTTGGTTACGTAGGGACGGTAGACTTTGTGTACCAAAAGACGATAACCTAAGGAAGACTATTCTTGACGAAGCACATCATTTGAAGATGACCATTCATCCCGGCGGGGACAAGATGTACAAAGACATGAAGAGAGTTTACTTTCGGGCCGGCATGAAGAAAGACGTAGCCGAGTATGTCGCTAGATGCTTGGTGTGCCAACAAGTAAAAGCCGAGCAAAAGAAATCTGGTGGGTTGCTTCACCGATTGGAGGTTCCACTATGGAAGTGGGAAAGTGTCTCGATGGATTTTGTGGATGGGTTACCGCGATCAAAGAAGGGTAATACGGGAATTTGGGTTATAGTAGATAGACTTACTAAAAGCGCCCATTTCATTCCCGTAAAGAGTAAGAGGACTGCTCCATGGCTAGCCTCCGTATACGTTCGAGAAATAGTTCGTTTGCACGGTGTTCCTTCTAGCATAGTGAGCGACCGCGATCCTATTTTCACTAGCGAATTTTGGAGAAGCTTACAAGAGGCGGTAGGGACACAGTTATGTTTGGGCACCGCATATCATCCTCCGACGGAGGGCCAGACCGAGAGGGTGAATCGCATTCTAGAGGATCTGTTGAGGCTATGTATCCTAGACTTTGGGGGTACATGGGAAGAGCATCTTCCAGTGGTGGAGTTCGCATATAATAACAGCTTTCAATCTAGCATTGGCATGGCACCTTTCGAAGATCTTTATGGACGACCTTGTCGTTCACCTACATGTTGGTGGGAGTCTACGGACAAGATCTTACTTGGGCCCGATATGATTAGAGAGACTTCGGAGAAGATCGACTTGATTCGGAGGAGGATGAAAGCAGCGCAAGATAGGTGGAAATCATATGCGGATAAGAGAAGGACGGATCTTGAATTTGAGGTTGGGGACATGGTCTTTGTCAAAGTGTCTCCATTACGAAACGTTGTTCGCTTTGGGTCCGTTGTGAAATTAGCACCAAGGTTTGTAGGACCGTTTCCTATTAAGGAGAAGGTTGGGCAAATGGCGTATAGAGTGGAGTTGCCTGAGAGACTTAGTGGTGTACACGACGTATTCCATGTGTCAGATTTGAGGAAGTGCTTGCACGAGACCGCAGAAGTGGTAGAGCCGAGCTTGCTTAGAGAGATGGAGATAGAGCGTGATGCGACGATTCGACGAGCTCCTACGCGCATCCTTGGGTCAGAGATAAAGAAGTTGAGAAATCAAGAGGTCAGAATAGTCAAAGTGCAATGGGGAGATGATGAGAGTAACACTACTTGGGAGACGGAAGAGAAGATGCGTTCGTTGTACCCTTTTTCTTTTTGAGGGTATGTCCTTTAATTTCTCCTTTATCGCTTATCTTGTACTTATCTTACCTTTAGAGTATCCTCTCGTTAGTATTCTTGACCTTTAGACAGGATAATCCTATGGTTGAAACATGTGTTTGAGACATGTTATGTATGATGGATGCAAAGTGGATGCAAGTGTTTGCTAGTGGTTGCTCGTGGACGCATATACACACACTATTAGGCACTAGATCGGCTCAGTCACTTCATACTGCATATTGCATATAAATGGTTGTATTTAGTAAAATGGATGTATAATGGTTGTGCTATCATATGGATACCGCATTTTGGTGAATGGTTGTGCACGCATGTAGAAATAATATGTAGCATTAGGGAACTTTTGCATACATAATGGACGCATGGCACTGTCATGGTTTGCATTAAGGAGGTCAACTGAATCAGTGGACCGCCTGATTTTGCATTAGATAAGGGACATATATACACACACTGTGCATTTAAACATGAGAGCATTAGAAGTCTATAAGGACAATGGATGCCTGTGTTTGATGGTTGAGTAAATGGTTGTTTGGATGTTAGGATATACATTCTTCTTAACTTGAAGATTTCGGGGACGAAATCCTTTAAGGAGGGGAGAATGTAACACCCCGTAATTCTGTTAATATTAATATTTACAAATTAAAGAATAACTAATCTCAGACGTGAGAATTGTGGGAAACGGGTTGCGTCATTGTGTTCGTCTCGGAATTCTAGTGGAGATAGAGTCCGAGTTTGCGGGAAACGAGTACCGGATGAAAAAGTTATGGACGAACGAAGTTTTGTGGCAAAGAGAAAAAAAATGCACTGGCGCACTTGGGAAGTGCGCCAGTACATATTTACACTGGCGCACCTGCCAAGTGCGCCTAGGCCGAGGCTGGAGCCTGCACAGCTTTCTGGTTCAAGCTGACCCATGTCGTTGAGTCCATTCTGACTCCTTGCTGAGTCATTAGGGCTGACTCATCACCCTATCATAATTAAATATTTTTGATTAACCCTAAGAACATCCGACGGCTTAAATTAATTTATAACTCTATAAAAAGACCCCTATACACAAAGCCTAAATCAGAAAATAAACAAATACCATGGCCGTCATGCTGATTTTTGGAGACCTAGAGCAGCCGCCATCAAATTAAAGATAAAGAACAACAACCAAATCAGAACTACCCAACCCTAACAGCGATTCTTCATCAAAAGATCGCCAATCCGACTCTCTTTCTTCTATAATTGTGAGTATGACAGTCTTAACAAGATTATTATTGAATTAATTAGGTTAATTCATGAATGGATTATGAGTAGATGATGTGAATTGTCATACATGTTGTTGTAAACCTTATGCTATCATGTATGTTATAAATCCTATGCTATGTATCCTATATGTTGTAAATCATGCTATGATGATGTTATGTATGTTGAGAGTTTCTATGCTAAATTGAGATGAATCATACATGTTATAAAGTCATGATGCTATTATCTATGCTAGTTAGTTCATGTTAATCAAATCATCAAGTTTGTGCTATGTTGATCTATTATGTTTGGGCTATGTCGATCTATATGACAAGTCACATATGCAAGTAAAATTGATTAGAAAAGTTATGAACATATGCTATGACATCTATTATGACATCTAGAACTATGATATGACATATGTGATATCCTATGCTAGTTCACACCATCATTATGTTGCCTATAAACCCCATATGCAAGTTTACGTATAGATTTGGGCTATGATCATATCATGTGAATTGTGACATTTAACAAGTTGACACCTTTTGATCCTTAACATGTGTAATTTATGCAAGTTTCACCCCTATCATGATTAGATTTATTTTAATCGTCTATATGTTGTGATAATTTATCTTTGTGCTATGCGTTAGACTATTCAAGTCTAGCCTATATTATGCGTTGAATAAGAGAACGTATAAACGTGGGGTAGGGGTAATATTAAGGATTTAATATTAAGATGTTGGGGTGCAATTAATATGATTTTGCATTCCATGAGTGGATGGCCATAATTGAGTCAATTATGGACATCATTAAAAATTGGAATTAATTAATAATGTGAATAGGGAATTATTAAAACTGGGGTAAAAGATTGAAAGTTGTTAATCAATGCTTAGGACACGAGGTTGGACTCGTTTGTGACGTAAACCTGCCCGGACCCGCCCGGAAAATCCAGTGGTCACAAATGTCAGCCCAATGTGAGAGGTCCTAGGCCTAAACTAAAGCATAATAGTTGTAAAGACACGAGGTTAGACTCTTTTATGGTGTAAGACTGCCCGGACCCGCCCGGCAAATCCAGCTGCCATAAATGCCAGTCTAATGTGAGAGGTATTTACGAGGTTATGGCCTGAATGAATTAAGAAATACTTAACCAGATAAAACATGTAAAGTGGGACATGGGGGTTAAGTAGGTGCCTTGGGTGGCATGAGGAATCTAGTGGGTGCCCTTAGTGGCATGTGAAATACGATTAGTAAGACTTAACCAAACACACATGTAAATGAAACATGACTAAGAGGGTTAAGTGGGATATACTAGTGGTGACAAGCTTAGGTGGGTAGCTTGTGGGGGCCCGTTTCAATCGGTATCCCAAACGTATCTTTGTGGGCTCGACCCAAGTCGAGGACGGGACACGCATACTGGGCTTGACTATAAGAGGCCAAAACGGGGAACGGTGGCAACGCAATTCCAACGGGTTTCATATGTGTGTGTGGACCCGGGTTGGTAGGTAAGACGTTGTTGCATCGTGTAGGTATAAGCTGTGCATTCTCAGTTGTATCGGGTTGCCACTTTAGGGGAGTGATACACCCCACTGTGGGGCCAGCACGGGTTTCTACGAGTAGGGAGCCGATCGAAAGTGGGTAGTGGGGTACACCTAGTGGAGATAGGGGCAGACGACACCTATGTAGTCAGCTAGGAGTACACGAAGTTACTTATAAAATTTCTAAGAGGGTAGTGGGGTACACCTAGTGGAGATAGGGGTAGACGCCACCTACGTATTCAGCTAGGGGTACGCAAGGCTAATTATATAGTTTCTGTGTGAAGCATGCGGGATCAACCTTTAGGGTGACTGGTGCGGTGCAGTGTAGTAATTGGCGCGGCGCAGTGTAGTAATTGGCGCGGCGCAGTGTAGTTATGGGCGGTGCAGTGTAGTAATTATTCATTAGTAATTAGGTGTGCCTTTGCCGTTATCTTTAACGTTATCTCAAACGCTATCTTTATCTTCCTAAGAGTTCATAGACATTTACTTGTCTTCCAGCTTATGCCTTAGTCTAGTTATTTTGGTAATAGTATTGTTAGAATTATCATACTCGCTAGACTTTATGTCTGACCCCCTCTATTTCTATCCTTTTTCCCCCTCCAGGTCCTCAGGTTGGGCCCAGCTCTAGTGGAGTTTGATTGAATTGCTTCATCTCTCTTTGGAAAGCTTGGACCGTTGAAGTAAAGTCCAGCTTGTTATCTTTTTAATGGCTATTTATGTAATGGGATTATGTATTTTGTTTTTATGAAGATGGATATTGTACTTGGTTATGATCTATGGTTTTATGATATAACAAACATGTTTAATTTCCGCTGCAATAAAATGAAGTTTAAGATTTCCAAGTACTATTTATTATCTGTCTTGTTTTTTTTTTCTGTTCTATATTCACTTATAACCTCCATGGAAGTTAATGCATTCCCTTTGTGAGTGACATTAATGGACGCGGGGTGTTACAGTTACTCTTTCCAAGCTTGAAGACTCTTGGATATATCGCTTCAAACGCTCTTTTCCACTGCTATGGCTGGCTTATGCTACATTGGGGAATATAGATGTTATTTTATGCTTCTTTATTTTATGTAAGACAGATACTCTGGTATTGGAAGACAATTGTTGTACAAACTATTTTATCAATAAAGTAAAGTTTTATTTTCCGCTATTTTAAATTTGTATGTCTTGTAATTTATCTGCATCTTTTACCTATAACGCTCCACAGAACTTAGTGCATTTCCTTTGTGAGTGACACCAACGGATGTGGGGCGTTACACACTTGTTTTCTTTGCAGGAAAAATGTCTCGTAAACGGTCTTACTCCTACCGTTCCCTTCGCGAAGGAACACCAAGCCTCCTTCCAGATCCTGAGCACACTCGTAGCGATAGTCGGGGAGGGGATAGTCGTCGACCCCGGGATTCTCATCAATCTTATTCTGCACGACCTCGATCTCCAACGAAGCAAAGTTATGGAAAGCCACCTAGTCGTCCAATGCCACCAGCTGGGGGGAAGCAACTCCCTAGAGATTTAACCCCTCCAAAAAGCACTCCTTCTCACGCCCAATTTTCTAAGAAACACGCCGAGCCAAAGGACAAGGACAAAGATGAGGGCAAAATTATAGAGAAGGGGAAAACAGTTCCTACTTCCTCTGGTGAGCGTGGCTTGGACACTACTGCTGCAAGGGATGTTGCCCCCAGTTCTGAGATCGCGGCTAGGTTAGAGCGTTTAGGAAAACAGTTACCCGACATTTACTTTGAGAGGATGGTGTTCATCCCAGATCTTGAACCAGTCCCCTAGGATTGGGACACAGAGGTGATAGGGTATGTGTGCCATGTAGCCAAACAATACGGGGTAATGAAGAAGCATGCGGCTACACTCTCTTTTATCATCCGCCAGATGGAGACGGACGCAGCCAGGGCCAGAGTAAAGATTGACAATGATGCTAGGGCTAGGTGCAAAATGGAAAAAGAACTGGAGGATGCACATGCCCAACTGGCTTTAGCTCGGCGAGACGCAGAGAATTACAAGTCCGAGTTGGAAAGTGTCAGGGAGCGTTTTTGCAATGAGCTTGACTTAAATAGCCAGGAACGGGTGGCCCTGAGGAAAGAATTTGAGGATCTCAGGGCGGTTAACACTGAACTGAAGGCAGTTCAGGATCGCTTTTCTGCTGAGAAAGAAGCTTGGGAGAAAGAGAAGACGAGCTTAAAAAATGACCTTGCCCTTGCGGAGAAGGAGAAGGAGGTTCTAAATGATCAACTCACTTAAGCTGAGGAGCGGGTAGCTGTTGTCGAAAGCAATGCCAATAGTGCTCTTGAGTCAGCAGCTGCTACGGCCGATAAGCTTGCCGAAAAAGAGAAGGATATAGATATCTTTGAAGGATTTTTGTTCGATTTCCTTGATCAAGTTATCAAGCATCGAGATATCTCTTGGATACTCAACTACCATGTTACCTTGGGCAATATATGGGATGCAATTGTCGAGGGTAAAAAGCTGCGACTCGGGGTCGACGAACTTGACGAGCACCAGCTGATGCAAACTTTTCTCAGAGGTGAAGAGCCCACGGCTTTGTAGGAAGGTAGACGCCTTAGCCACGAGGAAATGGAGAGGGAGAAGAGTTGGCTCAAGGTTAAGGATAAAATTGGCGAGAGCTCGAGCTCGGTGGTAGAGCCCAGAACCTCCGAAGTTGAGGGATATAACCCCGATGATCCATTGATCCCCTTGGTACCTACTCCTCCGATTGTCGGGACCACCAGTACAAGTTTGGGAGATGGGTCAGCCGAAGGTAATTCCACATTTTCCCCACATTTCATTAAAGCAATCGTAACTTATCGTCGTCTCATAGGACAGACAACTAACATGGCCACATCTCCTCCCGATTTGCTAACCCTTATTTCTAATGGTGTAGATACTAAAGTGGTCGAAAAGGGTGCAGAGGAGAAGGCAGAGGATGAGAGGGTTGAGATTCCCCCGAATTCTAGTATCGAAGCTTTCGAGGTCTCAAAGCAAACTGGGGGATCAACCAGTGACAGAGTCACAGTAGCACCCATGGAGTCTGGCACTGGCGCTCCTGTAGATGCCGAGATCATTGCTGCTTTGCGTGACACAGATGGTGGTCATGGAGATGAGGAAGAGGAGGTAGAAATCATTGACGAGGCCAAGGGTGATGATAGCGAAACCTTGGCTGATATACAGGCTAGGAAGGAGAAGCAGTTGGCTCTTAAGAGGGAGGAACAGAATCCTGTGTTCGTGACTCCTATCTCTGAAATCGATCCCAAGACCGGGTTGGTTACAAGATTCTCTTCTAGGTAGATAACTTCACAGCTTGCCTCCGAACCTTCCAGTCCTTCCCCGGAGCCCCTTGCCGACAAGAGGAAAAGGAAGAAAAGCAACCGCTCCGGTACCGATAAAGAGGAGTTTGAAAAACAGAAGAAGGACAAGAAATCAAACCATCTCCCAAACGCAAATAGAATGCAGCTATTGGCTCATGTTTTAGTTTTAGGATTTCTTTTGGCCAAAAGATGTAGTTGTGAGATTGGCCCTCACTTTTGGCTTAGTTTCTTGTTTTTTTATATCCGTTTCCAGTAAATAAGGACCTATTTCTTTTGCATCACAGTATTCCTGCAAATTCATCACGTTAGCAGAGTTCAAGTAATCATAATTGAAGCTTTCATAGTTAAATGTTAAAGTTGTAAGTAACGATCATTAATCATACTGAAAACAATCATCGGGAAATACATGTGCTAAGTAATCGTGTGGTAATGCATGTATACATTCCTAATTGATCGTCATTGTAGTGCCTAGCCAGGGCGTGTTGGCGATCGATTAGGATTATATTCGTACTACCCCGATTTTTCCATGGGGTAATGGTCCTTGCGGCGCTAAGTCTCTAGCGCTTTTATACTCTCCCGATCCTTCAGCGGGTTAGAGTTTGCGCGACAATAAGTCTCTAGCGCCTTTATACTCACCCGATCCTTCAGTGGGTTAGAGTTCGAGATCGATTTTTGGCCTGCTCACCGATCCTTCAGTGGGGCAGAAGTTCTGGGGGCGCTAAGTCTCTAGTGCCTTTATACTCTCCCGATCCTTCAGCGGGTTAGAGTGTTGCCAAGGCGGTTTTATCATGGTGAACCTGCACGCCTTGGGGACGTCATCTTCACGTCCTTTATATTCTCTCCTTGATCTCAGGAGTTAAGTTGTAATGCAATTTACCTTGCTGTACCTTTTGAAGTTTTAATCATTGCTAACTTTCCGATTCGCTGAACAGTATCTTGAATTAGTTGTTCTGAGATTACTACATCAATTTAAAACAATTCCCTGAAATGGTAACAGTATATATATATTGAACAAAATAAAAGAGTAGATAAGAAATGGTACAGTAAGGGTAAATAACACACAACATCTTTATAGTGGTTCGGTCGAATCATGACCTACGTCCACTTTATAATCTTTTGTTCAAATAACCGGGTTGTTCTTAGGCAAGTCGAGCCTTTTTACATGGTTCTGAAAACAAAAGAATAGAACTGACACTTTTTATGTCAGGCAAAGCCGCAAATGCTGGGCATTCCACACTCTGGGGATTTCTTCTCCATCTACGGTCACTAGCTTGAAGATTCCATTATCAAGCCTTCGTAAAATGAAGTACGGTCCTTCCCATTTCGGGCCCATATGCACCGGGGGAGGAAAGACACGTTTCAGAACCAAGTCTCCAGGTTCGAATGTGCAAGCTCGGACTCTTCTGTTGTAGTACCGAGCTACTTGTTGTTTGTGCCTCAAGTCATGTAAGTCGGCTTCATCCTTTTTTTCCTCAATCATGTCCAGGGATTCAAGGAGCAACTCATTGTTGGTCATCGGGTCGTAATAAATGGTGCGATCGGATGGTACTTCTAACTCAACCGGAATAACTGCTTCAACTCCGAAATCTAGGGAAAACGGTGTGTGACCCGTTGCCGACTTGTACGTCGTTCTGTAGGCCCATAGTGCTAGGGGAAATTCATCGACCCACATAGCTTTGGCCCTCTTCAACCTTTTCTTCAGAATGGATTTAATCACCTTATTTGCCGCTTAAAACTGTCCGATCGACGGCGGATGTTCAACAGAGGTGTATCTTTTCTTGATGTGATACTTCCGACAAAAATCTTGAAACTACATGCTGTCGAACTGGGTCCCATTGTCGGTTATGATGACTTTTGGAATCCCAAACCGACAGATGATGTTCTTGACGACAAAGGTGATCACTCGTTTGGTCGTGATCGTGGTCAAAGGCTCTGCTTCTACCCATTTAGTAAAATAATCCACGACCACAATAGCGAACTTTGCTCCGCCCTTTGCTATGGGGAGGCTTCCAATGATATCCCACATAGCAAAAAAGCCACGGGCTTATCATTGTCTTCAACTGGTTAGGTGGCGCCCTAGGTATTTTGGAGAACTTCTGGCAAGCATCACAACATCGTGCATGCTTGGCTACATCCTTGTTTATAGTGGGCTAGAAATACCCGTATCGCAATATCTTCTTTGCCAATGTTTGCCCTCATGTGTGGTCGCCACACTCACCTTCATTGTAACACCCCACCTCCGCTAGGGTCACTCACAAAGGGAATGCCCTAGTTTTGGAGAGGTATTATCGAGATAACATCACAGAATTATCACAAGACAGAACATAAATAAATAATTGAGTAAACAGCGGAAGAATTTCTGAGCAAAACAGAACTTCATTTCATTCCAAATTAAACCATGTCTTTTACAAACATTTCAAGTAACCTCATTACAACTGTCTTGTAATAATAGCCAAAGAAGCAGTAATTTAAAAACAGTAAAACAGCTTATTCCCCAAGTGCAGTCAAAAGAAGCAGCCATAGCAAACCGTACATGCTGAGCCAAAGCAAGTGATATCCAAGCTAAGAGCTAGTTATTCCTCCCTGAGAACCTGGGGGGGGGGGGGAGGGGGGGGAACGAAAGAAAAAGAGGCGAAAGGAAAAGGGTCAGTCATAAAGACTGAGTAAGTTCTAGTGACTTTCAGTGTAAAAAACGGTTAAAACAACCTGTCATGTATGAACTGGAACTAGACTTAAGAATAGTGTCAAGGTGAACAAGATAGACTAAGGTGATCAGGATAAGTCAAGACAAGTCAAGTAAAGCATCACATGTTCGAGATCCGTTGCATCGACTTCACTAGTATACTAAGCCCGTGTCACAAGTTAATCACGAAATAAATCCCACGGCCCAATATCATGAAATGACCCTGAAACGGGGTCTGACCCAAGTACGGGGTCCTACGGAGCGATTATCTAGTCGATCGGCTCCCTACAAGTTCTAGCTCGTCAAGTGTCCGTGTCATACGGCTAATCACGAATGTAGTCACCTGTGCTGGGTCCACCTTCGGGTGTATCAACCCTAAGGTGTCAACCCCTGACACGATTCAAGATGCACAGATAAATCTACGGATACCCAGTGTCTGCCCCGGATACGTGCACGATCGTAGTCCGCCGAACCTACACTGGCGTACCCCACTGCCGCCGTTCACCTCTTACAATCAGCCCAGTAATCGTGCCCCCACCCGGCCTAGCGCCAGGGTACCTTGATACATCTAGAGGGTTACTGCTGAAAGGGGTCATGTCTAGGGTTTCGTCTAATAGATTAGGTCATGTAATTCGTGACCCAACCCGCCTAACAGATTAAGTCATGTAATTCGTGACTCAATCCTTTTCTAGTCTAGTCATGTCAAGATGGTTAAGCATGTCATTTCAGTTCGTGACTTAACCCGCCTACGTGTCATGTCAAGTTGGCTAAGTGTCGTCGTTTTCAAGTTCATGACTTAGCCCTTCAAATCGTGTTCAAGTTGGTTAAGTTGTCTTTTCATGTTCATGACTTAACCCTACTTGGCATTAATTGATTCGTTAATGCACCGAACCACTCACATTGGATCCTGTTGTTCGTAGCCACTGGATTTGCCGGGCGGTTCCGGGCAGATTTACACTACGAACTCAACCCAACCTCGGGTTTCAAGCGCGATGTGACCAACTACTCACATTGGATCCTATTGTTTGTAGCAACTGGATTTGCCGGGCGGTTCCGGGTAGATTTACACTACAAACTCAACCCAACCTCGAGTTGGCCACTTTCTTGTTTTCTAAAGTCATGCCCATGTTCTTATCAGAATTTTGATATCATGTTCATATGTCAACTTTGTGCCCAACTAAGGCATGTTTAAAGTCAAGTTATGGCATGTTCAAGTCAAGTTTTTCGTGCCATATTTCATGTTCTACTTATGCCAAATTTCATAGTTTATGCTTATAATTAATTCAAGTTTTGCCTATTCTACCCAATCGTATCCCCAACGTATATAAACGTACTTCGTTCACAAGTATAAACAGTTCAAGAGATAAAGGGGAATAATACCAAACATGTGATAGGCATATGTGACAGTTATAACATTACTTGCATAATAAACAGGCTATAACATGTCACATAGTTGCAATACTAGTAAGGTGATAACTTGGCATAGTGATGATTCCAACTTAATTTAACATGATGTTTTCAACTTTGCATCATAGGCATAATAGTCATTGCGGCATCATAAAATTTTTATTATAAACATGAAACATTAAAGGCATAGTAATCCTAATGGGCATAGTGGATTCCAATTTAGCATTTTTAACATAATGATTCTCATAGACATAATAATTCCAATTTATCATAATGATTCTCATCTAATATTATAAACATAACGGTTCCAACTTAGCATTATTAACATAATGATTCTCAACTAACATGATAGACATAATGATCCCAATTTAGCGTTTTTAACATAATTAACATGATAGACATAATGATTCCAATTTAGCGTTTTTAACATAATTAACATGATAGACATAATGATTCCAACTTAGCGTTTTTAACATATCTTACATTATAACAATTTCAACTTTTCATCATAGCCTAGCAATACCCTATTTTTCATAAATCATGATGGGTATAATAACACCACAGGCATAATTCCATCAATATTCATAGCCATGGTCTAATTAGCATCATAGGCATGGTTTAATCAACATAAATATTTCAATAAACATAGCGATTTCATGGACATGTATTAGTCCAACTTGCCAAACAATTAAGCCCAAGTGATTCATAACAACATCAAAATCATGACAAGTTTAACTTGCAACGTTGCCATAGCAATATCCCCAAATTATAATTCAACGATAAATAATATAAACAATGGATTAGCAATAGTTCATAAATTCGGTTTCAATTCATCGCATGTCCATATTGTTTTAGCGTTTTTGCCTAAAAAGTAACATAGAACTTACAATATGAAGCAATTAAAAATCCCAAATCAATTAGTCTCGAATTCGTTGTCTAAAGCGTCGTAGTTGTTGTAGCTTCTAGTTGTAGGCTTCAAGAATTGTCCTCCATCTTCTATAATTTTATTCTTTATATTTTTAATTCAGAGCTCTAGGTTTAATGGCGGCGGCCTGAGGCTAAAATGAAATAGTATGATTTAGGCTAGGTCTTAGGTCCTTTTTATAATGTTTGTGAGTTGTTTTAGACCGTCGATGGAGCTTGATTCAACAATAGCCGTTCAGTCAGGATAGAGTTATCCTATTGACTCAGCCATGAGTCAGAAATGACTCAGCATTGACTCAGCGATGAGTCAGAAATGACTCAGTGTATTAAATGTTCACCAATTCAAACGTAAATACGTATTTAATAGATACATTTTCCCCTTTACCGTATTAATTACCCATATATAAATATTTATTTATATATGAATAAATATTTTCTTACCTTTAATTTGTCATAATTAAAAATTGGAGAAGGCCAAAAAAAAAAACATCCTTGACAACCAAAAATGTGCAACGTACGCTACATGATACGTACACGTAATATATATATATATATATATATATATATATATATGCGTATATGTATATATATATATATATTATATATATTCATTTTTTTTCTCTATCTTCCCAATTACCCATTTTCACACTAAACCACTTTTTGAACTGCGTTCACACTAGGCTATTTTAAGCCATTCCCCTAAAACAAAAATAGGGCACTGGCGGGGATCGAACTCTGTACCTCTTGTATGCAAGTCATGTGTTCCAACCAAATGAGCTACTAAGTCTTTTGCTTACAAACCCTAGAACAATGCTAAACATTATTCGTTTCCCATTCTTTTCTTTTTTCATGTTTTGCTGCGATATTTAAATTAAAGATATCTTCTTCACACGTTATCCGTTTTGCGTAAACTCGGACTCTATCTTAAGCAGAATTTCGAGGCGAATGCAATGGAGTAACCCGTTTCCCTTAATTCTTTGATTTGAAATTAATTATACTTTAATTTGTGAATCTCACTATTATAGAATACACGGGGTGTTACATTCTCCCCCACTTAAAAGGATTTCGTCCCCGAAATCTTCAAGTTAGGAGGAATGTATATCCTAACATCCAAACATCCATCTACTCATCCATCAACCACGAGCATCCATTGTCCTTAAAAGACTTCTAATGCTTTATGATCATATGCGAAGTGTGTGTATATGTTCCTTAGCTAATGCTAATGATCAGGCCTGATTGTTCTTCTAAATGCAAAATATGTTTAGTGAAATGAATCCAATATGTATGCAAATTTTTCCTACTATAATTCACAATTTCTACATGAGTGCTCAAACATTCAATCATATGCAACAACCAAATGATAGCACAACCAAGTTTCCAAAATAAACACTCATGCATATGCAATATGTAAATGTGCCTGAGCCGATCTAGTGCCTAATGTGTAGTCATGCATCCACGAGCAACCACTTGCGACCACTTGCAACCATTTCGCAATCATAACATGTTTCAATTACATGTTTACATCCAAAAAGATTCTACCTATGGTTCTCAAGATAGGATCAAAGAGATAACAAAACAAACATGGATAGCAATAGAAATGTATGTAAACCTATAGGAAAAATAGATCTAGAATGTACCCTAAAAAGAAATGGGTATAGCGCGCTTAGCTTTTCTTAAATTTCCCAAGTTGCGTCTTCTAGGGCTTCACCCCACTGTATTTTAACTAGCTTGACTTCTTGATTCCTTAGCTCCTAGATCTCCGTTCCTAAGACACGAAGTAGAACTCGCCTAAATGTTTCCACTTTTACGCCTTCAAGGATGCTTGGCTCAATCACTCCGGAAGACTCATCCGCCTTATCTTTATCCTTATCACTCATACCTATCCTATATAACATGTTAACAAGCCTCACGAAAACTATCTCCATCATACGGGAAAACCCTCTACGAAGCTAGAAAGAAGATTAGCCGCAGGTAAAGCTACAGTGACTACAGATGGAGAAAAGAAAGGGAAAGAGATTCAAACAAGGAAACAAAGGATAGTGCTAATGGCTTTTGGGGAATAGCCTTTAAAAACTTTTTCTTGGAAAATGCTTATTTGTAAATGGTTTTGAAAAAAAAATCAAAAGGTTTTCAAAACTTTTGCCCAGTCTTGGTAACCTTCTGCTCTGATACCAAGTGTAACACCCCACCTCCGCTAGGGTCACTCACAAAGGGAATGCCCTAGTTTTGGAGAGGTATTATCGAGATAACATCAAAGAATTATCACAAGACAGAACATAAATAAATAATTGAGTAAACAGCGGAAGAATTTCTGAGCAAAACAGAACTTCATTTCATTCCAAATTAAACCATGTCTTTTACAAACATTTCAAGTAACCTCATTACAACTGTCTTGTAATAATAGCCAAAGAAGCAGTAATTTAAAAACAGTAAAACAGCTTATTCCCCAAGTGCAGTCAAAAGAAGCAGCCATAGCAAACCGTACATGCTGAGCCAAAGCAAGTGATATCCAAGCTAAGAGCTAGTTATTCCTCCCTGAGAACCTGGGGGGGGGGGAACGAAAGAAAAAGAGGCGAAAGGAAAAGGGTCAGTCATAAAGACTGAGTAAGTTCTAGTGACTTTCAGTGTAAAAAACGGTTAAAACAACCTGTCATGTATGAACTGGAACTAGACTTAAGAATAGTGTCAAGGTGAACAAGATAGACTAAGGTGATCAGGATAAGTCAAGACAAGTCAAGTAAAGCATCACATGTTCGAGATCCGTTGCATCGACTTCACTAGTATACTAAGGCCGTGTCACAAGTTAATCACGAAATAAATCCCACAGCCCAATATCATGAAATGACCCTGAAACGGGGTCTGACCCAAGTACGGGGTCCTACGGAGCGATTATCTAGTCGATCGGCTCCCTACAAGTTCTAGCTCGTCAAGTGTCCGTGTCATACGGCTAATCACGAATGTAGTCACCTGTGATGGGTCCACCTTCGGGTGTATCAGCCCTAAGGTGTCAACCCCTGACATGATTCAAGATGCACAGATAAATCTACGGATACCCAGTGTCTGCCCCGGATACGTGCACGATCGTAGTCCGCCGAACCTACACTGGCGTACCCCACTGCCGCCGTTCACCTCTTACAATCAGCCCAGTAATCGTGCCCCCACCCGGCCTAGCCCCGGGGTACCTTGATACATCTAGAGGGTTACTGCTGAAAGGGGTCGTGTCTAGGGTTTCGTCTAATAGATTAGGTCATGTAATTCGTGACCAAACCCGCCTAATAGATTAAGTCATGTAATTCATGACTCAATCCTTTTCTAGTCTAGTCATGTCAAGATGGTTAAGCATGTCATTTCAGTTCGCGACTTAACCCGCCTACGTGTGATGTCAAGTTGGCTAAGTGTCGTCGTTTTCAAGTTCATGACTTAGCCCTTCAAATCGTGTTCAAGTTGGTTAAGTTGTCTTTTCATGTTCATGACTTAACCCTACTTGGCATTAATTGATTCGTTAATGCACCGAAGCACTCACATTGGATCCTGTTGTTCGTAGCCACTGGATTTGCCGGGTGGTTCCGGGCAGATTTACACTACGAACTCAACCCAACCTCGGGTTTCAAGCGCGATGTGACCAACTACTCACATTGGATCCTATTGTTTGTAGCAACTGGATTTGCCGGGCGGTTCCGGGCAGATTTACACTACAAACTCAACCCAACCTCGAGTTGGCCACTTTCTTGTTTTCTAAAGTCATGCCCATGTTCTTATCAGAATTTTGATATCATGTTCATATGTCAACTTTGTGCCCAACTAAGGCATGTTTAAAGTCAAGTTATGGCATGTTCAAGTCAAGTTTTTCGTGCCATATTTCATGTTCTACTTATGCCAAATTTCATAGTTTATGCTTATAATTAATTCAAGTTTTGCCTATTCTACCCAATCGTATCCCCAACGTATATAAACGTACTTCGTTCACAAGTATAAACAGTTCAAGAGATAAAGGGGAATAATACCAAACATGTGATAGGCATATGTGACAGTTATAACATTACTTGCATAATAAACAGGCTATAACATGTCACATAGTTGCAATACTAGTATGGTGATATTTTGGCATAGTGATGATTCCAACTTAATTTAACATGATGTTTTCAACTTTGCATCATAGGCATAATAGTCATTGCGGCATCATAAAATTTTTATTATAAACATGAAACATTAAAGGCATAGTAATCCTAATGGGCATAGTGGATTCCAATTTAGCATTTTTAACATAATGATTCTCATAGACATAATAATTCCAATTTATCATAATGATTCTCATCTAATATTATAAACATAATGGTTCCAACTTAGCATTATTAACATAATGATTCTCAACTAACATGATAGACATAATGATCCCAATTTAGCGTTTTTAACATAATTAACATGATAGACATAATGATTCCAATTTAGCGTTTTTAACATAATTAACATGATAGACATAATGATTCCAACTTAGCGTTTTTAACATATCTAACATTATAACAATTTCAACTTTTCATCATAGCCTAGCAATACCCTATTTTTCATAAATCATGATGGGTATAATAACACCACAGGCATAATTCCATCAATATTCATAGCCATGGTCTAATTAGCATCATAGGCATGGTTAATCAACATAAATGTTTCAATAAACATAGCGATTTCATGGACATGTATTAGTCCAACTTGCCAAACAATTAAGCCCAAGTGATTCATAACAACATCAAAATCATGACAAGTTTAACTTGCAACGTTGCCATAGCAATATCCCCAAATTATAATTCAACGATAAATAATATAAACAATGGATTAGCAATAGTTCATAAATTCGGTTTTAATTCATCGCATGTCCATATTGTTTTAGCGTTTTTGCCTAAAAAGTAACATAGAACTTACAATATGAAGCAATTAAAAATCCCAAATCAATTAGTCTCGAATTCGTTGTCTAAAGCGTCGTAGTTGTTGTAGCTTCTAGTTGTAGCCTTCAAGAATCGTCCTCCATCTTCTATAATTTTATTCTTTATATTTTTAATTCAGAGCTCTAGGTTTAATGGCGGCGGCCTGAGGCTAAAATGAAATAGTATGATTTAGGCTAGGTCTTAGGTCCTTTTTATAATGTTTGTGAGTTGTTTTAGACCGTCGATGGAGCTTGATTCAACAATAGCCGTTCAGTCAGGATAGAGTTATCCTATTGACTCAGCCATGAGTCAGAAATGACTCAGCATTGACTCAGCGATGAGTCAGAAATGACTCAGCGTATTAAATGTTCACCAATTCAAACGTAAATACGTATTTAATAGATACATTTTCCCCTTTACCGTATTAATTACCCATATATAAATATTTATTTATATATGAATAAATATTTTCTTACCTTTAATTTGTCATAATTAAAAATTGGAGAAGGCCAAAAAAAAAACATCCTTGACAACCAAAAATGCGCAACGTACGCTACATGATGCGTACACGTCATATATATATATGCGTATATGTATATATATATATTATATATATATATTCATTTTTTTTCTCTATCTTCCCAATTACCCATTTTCACACTAAACCACTTTTTGAACTGCGTTCACACTAGGCTATTTTAAGCCATTCCCCTAAAACAAAAATAGGGCGCTGGCGGGGATCGAACTCTGTACCTCTTGTATGCAAGTCATGTGTTCCAACCAAATGAGCTACTAAGTATTTTGCTTACAAACCCTAGAACAATGCTAAACATTATTCGTTTCCCATTCTTTTCTTTTTTCATGTTTTGCTGCGATATTTAAATTAAAGATATCTTCTTCACACGTTATCCGTTTTGCGTAAACTCGGACTCTTTCTTAAGCAGAATTTCGAGGCGAATGCAATGGTGTAACCCGTTTCCCTTAATTCTTTGATTTGAAATTAATTATACTTTAATTTGTGAATCTCACTGTTATAGAATACACGGGGTGTTACATTCATGGACTTCCTTCAGCACACGCTTGATGTCGTCATGGGCAATGCACCGGAGGAGAGGCATCGAGAAACCTTGTCTGTACAGGACTCCGCCTTGCAGCACATATCGGGAAGCCTTCCGTATGACTGATCGCCTCTCGCTTTTCTTATTTGGGTGCGTTCCATTCATCAAGAAATTCTTCAAGGGGGCCACCCATGACTCCCTTTAAGGTTCAATTTCCAGTACCAGATCAATTTCCATCTGATCTACACTGGGGATCCGTAATAATTCAATCGGGACTAGCTCCGTATGTTCTGGATTATCGGAACTAGCCATCTTTGCTAACTTGTCCACTCTTTGATTCTCTGCTCGAGGAATGTGAGATATACTATGGTGCTCAAAACCACCCAATAATGTTCTTACTTTTTCTAGATATGAAATCAACCTTGAACTCTTAGCCTGAAATTTTTCATTAACTTGGTTCATGACCAAATTGGAGTCACAAAAGATGTCTAGCTTTGTTACCCCTAGTTCCTTTGCAAGTTTCAATCCGGCAATCAGAGCTTCATACTCTGAATCAATGTTGGTCGCGTGGAACTCCAATCTAAGAGCGTAGTATATTATCCGTTTCTCTGGAGTTTCAAGGACCACTCTGGCACCTGATCGTCTGTCATTTTTAGCTCCATCAGTATATAGTTTCCAAACATTGGGGTCAAGGAGTAGCCTTGGCGGATCGTCTTCTTCAGTTTCCGCGTCATCTTCTGGGATGGTAAATTCTGCTATAAAGTCTGCAAGTGCCTGCCCTTTTATCGACCTCCGAGGTTGGAAGTTCAGGTCGAATTGACTCAGTTCGATGTTCCATTTGAGCAATCTTCCCGATGCTTCTAGCCTTTGCAGGACTTGTTTAAGCAGGTTGTCAGTATAAATAGTAATGGGATGAGCTTGGAAATAGTGACGAAGCTTCCTAGATGCGATCAGCAAACTGTACGCGAGCTTTTCTATCTTTGGGTAATTTCGTTCTGCGGCTACCAATTTCTTGCTCACGCAGTATACTGGTCTTTGCACCTTATCCTCTTCTCTTACCAAAGCCGAACTGATCGCGTGGGATGACACTGCCAGATACACGAATAAATCCTCGTGATCCACAGGCTTAGACAGTATCGGGGTTCTCTTCAGATGATTTAACATATTTTGGAAAGCTTCTACACATTCAGAAGTCCATTTAAAGTTGCGCTTGCCTTGCTTTATTAATTCGAAGAACGAGATGCATTTATCTGTAGCATTCGAAATAAATCTGCTTAGGGCTGCCACTTTTCCAGCAAGGCTTTGCACATCTTTAATCTGCTTTGGTTCTTGGATGTTCCGGGTTGCTGTAATTTTATCTGGATTAATCTCGATTCCACGCGAGCTTACAATGAACCCTAGGAATTTTCCAGATGCTACCCCAAGCGAGCATTTCAAAGGATTCAATTTCATCCCATATTTTCGGAGAATTTGAAACATCTCTGCTAAATCGTTGGTATGATCGAACGACTGTCTGGACTTTACCAACATATCGTCGATGTATACCTCCATCGTTTTCCCAATCTGGTTGTAGAACATCCTATTCACCAACCGCTGATATGTTGCATCGGCATTTTTCAGTCCGAAAGGCATTAACACATAGCAATATAATCCCAAATATGTAATAAAGCTGATGTGCTCTTGGTCTAGGACATGCACAGGGATCTGATTATATCCTGAATAGGCATCCATAAAGGAAAGGAGTTCATGACCTGCAGTTGAATCTACTAATTGATCAATTCTGGGCAATGGGAAACTATCCTTCGGACAAGCTCTATTTAAATCAGAGGAATCAATACACGTTCGCCACTTTCCATTGGCCTTTTTTACCAAAACCGGATTCGAAATCCAGTCAGGGTATCCAAATCTTTAATAAATCCATTACTCTTCAGTTTTTCGACTTCTTCTTTCAATGCGGCAGACCTTTCTGGACTCAACATTCGCCTTTTCTGCTTGATAGGAGGATGTTTCGGGTTAATGCTTAGCGAATGACTCATAACTGAGGGAGATATCCCACCCATGTCTGCATGGGTCCAGGAAAATACATCCAAGTTAGTTTTCAGAAACTTTGTTAATTCCTTGGCTCGAATTGGATCCAAATGGGATCCAATCTTCAGGACGTTCTCGGGGTCACTATCATCGATTGGTACATCCACAGTTGCTTCATTGGGAGTTGCCATTTTGCCTCCAGGCTCTTCATCCTCTCTGGGATCTATGTCCTCGGGCAACTCTCTGGGAGACCATCCCAAAGGAACTTCCTTTAGTTGCTATGACGATTCCTCCATTGGAGGGGAGGAGCAACCTTTCGCTTCTATATCTCTTCCTTTGCGGAGCAGTTTTAACTCTGCAATGTAGCATGCTCGTACCACAACTTTGATCCCCTCTAACAATGCCCACACCGGAATCCATAGGAAATTTCAACAATAGACACCAGGGTGCAATACAGGCCCTGAATTTGGCTAGGGCTGGTCGGCCCAATAAAGCTTTGTACGGCGATTCAATATCCAAGACCATGAAGGGGAGGATCCTCACTCTCTGGCATTCCCCTTCCCCAAGGGTTACTGAAAATTCCTCGTATCCTATTGGAGCTGTCGAAGCCCCATTAAATTCGCTTATCCACCCTTCACATGGATTTAAATCCTTCGGCTCGAGTTTCATTTGGTCGAACGTTTTCTTGAACAAAATGTTGACGAAACTCCCATTATCTACCAAGACCGTATGAACTATCGCTGGGCCAATGGTGACGATGATCACCAATGGATCTTCAGTTGGGGAGTGTACTCCAATTCTCTCTCGCTCGCGAAATTTGACGTCATCAGACATCGTCTTTTGTTGCTTAATCGGAGCGCTATCATCGGGGTTACTACACTCTCCCACTTCAAAATGCTGTTTAGCTGCATTTATGTATTGATCCATAGCTCTAAAACTATGCCTGGCTAGGTGGAGCCCACCAATTATGGTATTGATAACGATATTTTTTTCCTTGTTGCTGAGCCATCGGTTTAGCAGTAGGTTGGCTTTGGTTTGGAGCTTGTACGACTTGCCCCCTATTCGTGGGAGTCACCTTATACTCATCAAGCTTCCTTTCTTGGAGCAGCCTTTCAACCACGTCTCTCAAGTGACGACATTCGTTTGTGGAATGACTATGGATCTGATGAAAAAGACAGAATTTCTCAGTTACACGCTCTTTCTCGGTAGAATCTCTCGGAGGAGGTCTTTTATACTGGAGGACATTATATGTATCAAGGAAGATGTTGTAACACCCCGAGTTTTCGGTTAACCGTATACTGATAAATTAAAGTGTACTTAATTCAAAACTTAAGAATTAAGGGAAATGGATTATTCCATTGCGTTCGTCTCGGAATTCTACTTGACATAGAGTCCGAGTTTGCGCGAATCGGACTCCGTATGAAGGAGTTATGACCTTCGGAAGTTTCAAAATTAAATTGAAAATTCAAACAGCATAGTTTCAAGTTCAAATTTCGAAAAAACAGGCCCAAACTGGGCTGGGCGGGAAAATTCCCGCCCAGGGACCAGGTCGACCATATGGTCGACCATGGTATCGACCTGGTCACCCCAGGTCGACCATAGTGTCAACCTGGGTGTCGACTTGCCTGACGACCTGCCTGGTCGACTTGCTGGCCTAGTCTGTGTTCTGGTCGAATTCCTAAGCTCCAGTGTGTCACTAGGGCTTATGTGTCAAATTTAGATTGGCAACACTTGGCATGAATGGCTTGGATTCCTCTGTTTTCATCGAACGGCACAAATCAAGGTCTCAACTAAAATTCACACAAAGAAATAAAACTTGAGCCGACATGCTGCTGAGAGGAGTTTGAGAATAGCCATCAAGAGGAAAAACTTAAAGACAAGCCAACTCAAATAAGAACACAACAATCTAATCTATTTTCTTCGCATCGTTTTCTACTTCAAGGGAACACTTGGTAAATTCAGAATAACAGAAACCAGAAAACAAGTTTCGGCACCCATTGTAAGTATAATGGAATTTCTGAGTATGAATAGAAATTGAAATGTAATATGTTGTAAATGAAATTGGGGCTTTTCTATTTGTATATAATAATGTAAATTCTATGTTCTGTGATGATTCTGTCATAGTTTGTGACTGACGTTTGTGGCATAAGATGATTGATGTAAGTCTATTGGATAATTGGGTATGAAAATAATGACACTTGCAAGTTTGTGACCAAAAACTAAAATCGACACCTTTGTGATTATGTAACTAGTATGAGCTGTACACATTTTCTAAGTCTAAATTAAGGCTTATGTTAACATGTTCTAGAATTGTGACCTTTTATGCCTACACAACTCCAAAACTTGTATATATATTCTTGGGTTTATTTGCAAGTCATAACTTGGTTTATGTAAATACCTTCTAGTTACACAAACTATGGTAGTTTCATGTTAAAAATAGACTACTTGATGTAAAGTTAGTTTGCACCCTTGGTTCATGACAAATTGTGGACAAATTTATGACATGTAACATACTTGACATTATGCCTAGTTATATGTGTATAGAACCATGTTTAGGCAAGTTTAAAAGTATGCCATTTCTTGTGACATCAAGTTAGCTATGTTCTCATTTGAATGAAAGTTTACCTGATCCATAATCTATGTTAGTGTAAACGCTATACTGCAAGTTCATGCGCCACACACTTTTATGTAATTCTAGAATATGTCATGATTCTATGTTTCCCTTTTTTTTCTTTTCATGTTTATAAGTTGGGCTAAATTGTTAAGCCCAACATATGTTATAATGTTGCGTACGTTTGGACGGGGGTAATAACATTGGGTTTATAATAAAATACCTTTATTGGCATGTTTGGCACATGCCAATGACTAGTGACATATTAAGCAGTATAAATTGTTATACCTAGAACTAGTGAATTTGGATAATTGGGCCATAAACATTTACATACAAAATGAATAGTGACAAATATGTAAATTAGAAAAATACGAGTATGCTTAACTCGAAGTTGGATTGAGTTGTGATGTAAACCTGCCCGGACCCGCCCGGCTGTCCAGTAATCACAATAATACCTATACAATGTGGGTGGTTAAGGCACTAAGCCCAATAAGGACCCGAGGTTAGACTGAGTTGCGGTGTAAACCTGCCCGGAACCGACTGGCTTATCCTGTTACCGCAACAACATGTGTCTAATGTGAGTGGTTGGTGCTTTAATTAAAAAGCTAAGTCAGGACTGGTAGGGTTAAGTCACTTAAGAAAATACTTAACCAAATTCACATGCTAACTGAACTAGTGATTAGGGGTTAGGTTCACGCAGACACTTAACCAACTTAGCATGTAGACTAGAAAACCCTAATAACGAGGACCCATTTCAGCAGTAACCCAATATGGTGTATATGTAAGTGGTCAAAGCGACGGCGGTGGTGCAGCAGTGTAGGTTCAAATGGAGCGCGGGCGCGCATACACTCCGGCATTGAAAAATTAGGCACTGGGCACCAGTAGTGTACCTTTGCATTCTATAATTATGTCGGGTCGCCACCACGGGACTTGATACAACCCATGGTGGGACCAGCATAGGTAGCTACACTCTTGGGAGCCGTTAGACATAGGTGTTTATGCGAGTAGGAGGCGATCATTGGAAAGGGATCATTTCACCCAGACTTATGGGGTGCCAGTCGAAACAAGTACTAGTGGGTGCAGAGATTTATATGGGGTGCGATATTGATTTCGGTTCTAAACCGCTTGTCTTAGCTTATAGTATTTTCCCATTTTCAGTTATGCCAGTCATATCCTTTTTCTTATTCATATACCGAAGTACCATTAGACTTACCAGGCTTTATGTCTGACTCTACTTTTCTTTCGCCCGTTTGTAATTCGTTCTCCCTAGGTCTACAGGGAGGAAACAATTCAGCCTAGTCAGACTCTTTGCAAGCTTCAGGATATTGATATACGGTTTGGACCTTCTTTGCATGGCTATGGCTTTTGGACACTTTGTAGGGATTTATGTAGTTTTTGGTTTATGTCGCTTCTTTAAGTTGTTTTAAATTCAAGACATTATTTGTTGTAATAATGGAAAGTTTTATTCTTTGGAAGTGATTTGCATGGACAAGTACTTGTGAAATGAAAGTTGGTTTATTTTCCTCTACTTATACTTGTGTTTAATATCTGTCTTGTGTTTTATCTGTGACTTGTACCTATAAACCTCCTCCAAAATTAAGGAATTCCCTTTGAGAGTGACCTTAACAGAGGCGGGATGTTTCACTTGGTATCAGAGCCTAGGTTTACTAGACCAGATAAAAAGTTCTTGAAACTAATTTTCAAAACAAAGTTTAAAGAAGTATTTTTCAAGAAAAAGTGTTGAGTTATTTTTTTTAAAAAAAGAGACATAATCCCCCAAGGCCATATGCACTATCTATCTATCCTTAGATATTGAATCTTTCCTTTTTTTCGTTTCCAGCATGTCTGGGGAATGAAACCTTCCCGAAGGTGTACCGGTACTTGGCTAGTTTAGAAGGTACCTCGAGGCGAGGGACAACGAAGTGGGCCCAACAAATGTTCCGCCTCCCCTAGCTGCTGCACCACCTCCCCCACCTCCTCCTCCTCCTCGTGCTAATGCCTTTGCTAAGATTTGTAGAGATTTTAAGGCTATGGGTGGAAAAGACTTCCATGGAACAGAATCCTTTGTGGAAGCTAGGAATTGGCTAAAAGAGACCGAAGATTTATTCGTTATCTTCGAAGTTGATGACAGACAAAAAGTACAGCTGACGGTGTGGTTGTTGAAAGATGAGGCTTCCTACTGGTGGGAAGATACCCATGCTAAAATGCCAGTGGAGACATGGAGGATTTCAGGGCAAGATTTGAGATGAAATTCCTCTCACAAGCTGAAAGGAGTCTGCAAATGGAGAGATTCCTATCTCTTAAGCAAGGGAGCCTGACCGTTAAAGAGTATGTAAACTAGTTCAACCAGCTAGCTAGGTTCGGACTGGATTTGGTCAACACTCATCACAAGAAAGCTCTCCGATTTGCTAAAGGACTAAACGAACCACTGCACAGCCTGACCATGACTCATGTACCCATGGGGGCTATTTATGAAAGGTTGGTGGATATGGCATTGCTTCACGAAGAGGAAAAAGGCAAGAAAGAGGCAAAAGTAGAAGTGCCTCAAGGAAAAAAAGAGGGCTTACAGCCTAAAAAGACAGATTTCAAGAAAGGAGGGAAAGACAACAAATCCCGTGAGAAGAGAAAGTGCAATTACTGTGGCAATGTAGGGCATTTGGTGAAAGACTGCAGGAAGAAAAAGGCCAAAATGACTGGTGGATGCTTTCAGTGTGGAGAGATGGGCCACTTGGCTAAGGACTGCTCAAAGAAACAGGGGCAGGGACAGAGGGCTGGATCAACCTCAGGGGGACAGGTTCATGCATTAGTGGCGCCTCCCCAATAGCGAGGTAGAAATATTTATCTAGAAAGTGTTGTTTATCTTTATGATCATCAAGTTCACACTTTATTTGATTCAGGCGCATCGCACACTTTTATTTCATCTGCTTTAGTAGAATCTCTGCACCTAGACACTAGTATGGTAGAGGATCCCTTGATTATTTCGAATCCAATTGGGGGCTCAACTTATTTGTCAATGATCTGTATGGATTTGAAAATTTCTATTCTAAGCATAGAGTATAGGTGTAGTGCCTTTGTTTTGGGCTTCTTGGGATATGGATTGATTTTGGGCATGGACTGGTTATCCAGTAATGGTGCCATTCTTGATTGTGAGAAGAGAGTGTTTAGGCTTTCGACTCAGCTCGGTAACACTCTCGAAATTGCTTGTAATCCCTTGAATGCAGTTATGCTTAGTTATCTCGAATCGTTAGATGCCACTGTTGAAAACTTGCTGTCGGTTAGGGTGGTCCGTGAATACTCGGATGTCTTTGATGAGGTGAAGGGCTTACCTCCGAAGCGGGAAATTGACTTCCGCATATACCTGGTTGATAATGCAAAGCTCGTTTCTTTACCTGTTAGGCAAATGGCTCCGAGGGAGAGAAAGGAGCTCAGTAAGCAGGTTAAAGAGCTTCTATAGAAGGGGTTCATTAGATGGAGCATTCCATAATGGGGTGCTCCAGTGGTGTTCGCAACGAAAGCGGATGGTTCGCTCCGTCTATGTGTTGACTATAGGGAGTTAAACAAGCTGACTAAGAAGAATAGATACCCTCTTCCCAGAATTGATGATTTGTTCGATCTGCTTGTAGGAGCGTCGGTTTTCTCCCAACTTGATTTGGCTACGGGGTTTCATCAACTGCGGGTGGCTGAGGATAGCATTGACAAAACGATGTTCAGAACCCCAGATGGTTTCTTTGAGTGGCTTGTCATGCCTTTCGGCTTGACGAACGCACCCGCTTACTTCGTGGATCTGATGAGCAGAGTATTTAGAGAATTCCTCAACAAGTTTGTAGTTGTCTTCGTAGAAGATATTCTGATCTTCTCCAAGAATGAGGAAGAGCATGCTCAGTATTTGACAGAAATCATGGAGACTCTTCGAGTGCATCAGTTAAAGGCCAAATTCTCCAAGTGCCACTTTTGGAGAGAAGAAGTGAGGTTTCTTGGGCATGTAGTGCCCAAAGAGGGGTTAGCAGTAGACCCCGCGAAAGTAAAAGCAGTGCAGGACTGGAAGACGCCAAGGAACGCAAACGAGGTTCGAAGTTTCCTCGGGCTAGCAGGATTTTATAGAAAGTTCATAAGAGATTTTGCAAAAATATCTGCCCCACTCACGAGATTGACAAAGAAGAACTTAGCGTTCTCTTGGGATTTGGATTGTGAGTTTGCTTTCCAAAGATTGAAAAGGGCTCTTACAACAGCTCCAGTTCTGACCTTGCCAGATGGAAGCAAAATGTTTACAGTGTATACAGATGCGTGCGGCACGGGACTTGGCGCTGTATTAATGCAAGAAGGGAGGGTAGTAGCCTATGGCGGGAGACAGTTAAAGGTCCATGAAAAGAACTACCCAACCCACGATCTTGAGTTGGCCGCCATTGTCTTTGCTCTTAAGTCTTGGCGCCATTATCTCCTACGTGAGAAGTTTGAACTATACACTGACCATAAATCTCTGAAATATCTCTTCTCGCAGAAAGACCTTAAATTGAGGCAGCAAAGGTGGATGGAATTTCTTTCCTCGTATGACTTTTAGATTTCCTATACTCCTGGCAAAGGCAATGTGGTTGCAGACACTCTGAGTAGGAAGAAGCTGACCTTAATTCCTCTCTTCATAGAAAGGCAAAGCCTGGAGTTTATAGCCCGTTTTAACTTTAGGCCTTCATCTGATTTGGTACCCAGATTGCTAGCATCACTAGAAGTGCGGCCCACTCTTTTGGACTCGATAGGGACAGCACAACGTGAGGACCCTCAACTTGCTGAAGTTATTGATAAGCTAAGTAAGGGTGAGATTTCTAGTCACATCAACAGGTACTCCATCGACAAAAAGGGTTGGCTAAGGCGGGATGGAAGGCTGTGCGTACCACAAGCAAGAGATTTAGTAAAGATGGTTCTTGAGGAAGCACACCACTCAAAATGACAATACACCCCGGCGGAGACAAGATGTACAAGGATTTGAAAAGAGTTTTCTTTTAGAAAGACATGAAAATGGATGTGGCTGAGTTCGTTTCCAAGTGCATGATATGCCAACAAGTCAAGGCAGAGCAGAAAAAGCCTGGAGGACTGCTTCATCCTCTGGAGGTCCCACAGTGGAAGTGGGATAGCATTTCAATGGACTTTATTGATGGATTGCCTCGGTCCAGAAGGGGTAATACCAGTATTTGGGTAATAGTAGAAAGGCTGACGAAAAGCGCTCACTTCATATCTGTCAAGAGTAGAAGGACTGCCTCATCTCTAGCATCTCTTTATCTCAAGGAAATTGTTCGAATCCATGGGATACCCTCCATCATAGTGAGTGACAGGGATCCAATCTTTACAAGTGAATTCTGGCGGAGTATGCAAGAAGCTATAGGCACACAGTTATGCTTGAGCGTGGCTTATCACCCCCAAATGGATGGTCAGACAGAAGGGTGAACAGGGTATTGGAAGATCTTCTAGGACTGTGCGTCCTTGACTTTGGAGGGACATGGGTGGACCACCTTCCTTTGGTGGAATTTGCCTACAACAACAGTTACCAAGCCACCATCGGCATGGCACCCTTCGAAGCCTTATATGGAAGGCCGTGCTGATCACCAACTTGTTGGTGGGAATCAGTAGACAAACTTATACTTGGACCGGACATAATTCGAGAGACCTCAGAAAAGGTAGACTTGATACGAAGGAGAATGAAGACTGCCCAAGATAGGCAGAAGTCCTACGCCGATAAAAGGAGGACCGACCTTGAATTTGAGCTTGGGGACAAAGTTTTTCTTAAGGTGTCTCCTTTAAGGAACGTCGTTCGCTTTGGATCAGTAGGAAAGCTAGCACCAAGATTTGTAGGGTCGTTCCCTATCATTGAGAAGATTGGGAAGATGGCTTATAGAGTGGAGCTTCCCGAAAGGTTATCCGGAGTTCACAATGTCTTTCATGTCTCTCATCTACGGAAGTATTTGCACGAGTCTGCGGAAGTGGTGGAGCCTAGCATTCTAGAAGAGGTTGAAATAGAAAGAGAAGCAACCGTATGGAAAGTTCCAACTCGTATTTTGGGAACTGAAGTCAAAAAGCTACGCAATCGCGAAGTTAAGCTCGTCAATGTTCGGTGGAGCGACGCCGAGGAAGATGCAACTTGGGAAACTGAGGACAAAATACGCGCGGCTTATCCTTTTCTTTTTGAGGGTACATCTATAACCTCTCTTTTTTCATAAGTTTATACTTGTACCTATCATTTAATGTATCTCCTTGGTCCTTTCTGTTATCCTTAGGTAGAAACCCTTTTTGGATATAAACATGTATTTGAAACATGTTATGGTTGATGGTTGCACGTGGTTGCAAGTGGTTGCTCGTGGATGCATATACACACACAATTAGGGGTAAGATCGGCTCAAGTCACTTTCATCTTGCATTTGCATACACTTGTATATGGATTGTATTTGATGAGTTGTCATATGGACGTTGCATTTGTACGAATGGCTGTGCACTCATGTAGAAAATCTTGAGTAGGAAAATTTGCATACATAATGGATTCATGACATAAACATAATTCGCATTAAGGAGGTCAACTGAATCAGTAGACCGCCTGATTTTGCATTAGATAAAGGACATACACACACACTCTGCATATGATCATGAAGCATTAGAAGTCTTTTAAGGACAATGGTTGCCTGTGTTTGATGGTTGAGTAGATAGACGATTGGATGGTAGGTTATATGTTCTTCCAGACTTGAAGATTTCGGGGACGAAATCCTTTAAGGAGGGAAGAATGTAACACCACGAGTTTTCGGTTAATAGTATACTGATAAATTAAAGAATACTTAATTCAATACTTAAGAACTTAGGGAAATGGCTTATGCCATTGCGTCCGTCTCGAAATTCTACTTGAGATAGAGTCCGAGTTTGCGTGAATCGGACTCCGTATGAAGGAGTTATGACCTTCGGAAGTTTCAAAATTAAATTGAAAATTCAAACAGCTCAGTTTCAAGTTCAAATTTCGAAAAACAGGCTCAAACTGGCTGGGCGGGAAAATTCCTGCCCAGGGACCAGGTCGACCATAGGGTCGATCATGGTGTCGACCTGGTCACCCCAGGTCGACCATGGTGTCGACCTGGTCACCCCAGGTCGACCATAGTGTCGACCTGGGTGTTGACCTGCCTGACGACATGCCTGGTCGACCTGGCTGGCCTGGTCTGTGTTCTAGTCGAATTCCTGAGCTCCAGTATGTCACTAGGGCTTACGTGTCAAATTTTGATTGGCTACTCTTGGCATGAAAGGCTTGGATTCCTCTGTCTTGATCGAACGGCTCAAATTAACTTAAAATTCTATATATACAACCTAAGTCTCAACTAAAATTCACACAAAGAAATAAACCTTGAGCCGACATGCTGCCGTGAGGAGTTTGAGAATAGCCGTCAAGAGGAAAATCTTAAAGACAAGCCAACTCAAATAATAACACAACAATCTAATCTATTTTCTGCGCATCGTTTTCTACTTCAAGGGAACGCTTGGCAAATTCAGAATAACAGAAACCAGAAAACAAGTTTCAACGCCCGTTGTAAGTATAATGGAATTTCTGAGTGTGAATAGAAATTGCGATGTAATTTGTTATAAATGAAATTAGGGCTTTTCTATTTGTACATAATAATGTAAATTCTATGTTCTGTGATGATTCTGTCATAGTTTGTGACTAACGTTTGTGGTATAAGATGATTGATGCAAGTCTATTGGATAATTGGGTATGAAAATAATGACACTTGCAAGTTTGTGACCAAAAACTAAAATCGACACCTTTGTGATTACGTAACTAGTATGAGCTGTACACATTTTCTAAGTCTAAATTAAGGCTTATGTAAACATGTTCTAGAATTGTGACCTTTTATGCCCACACGACTCCAAAACTTGTATATATATTCTTGGGTTTATTTGCAAGTCATAACTTGGTTTATGTAAGTACCTTCTAGTTACACAAACTATGCTAGTTTCATGTTAAAAATAGACTACTTGATGTAAAGTTAGTTTGCACCCTTGGTTCATGACAAATAGTGGACAAATTTATGACATGTAACATACTTGACATTATGCCTAGTTATATGTGCATAGAACCATGTTTAGGCAAGTTTAAAAGTATGCCATTTCATGTGACATCAAGTTAGCTATGTTCTCATTTGAATGCAAGTTTACCTAATCCATAATCTATGTTAGTGTAAACACTACACTGCAAGTTCATGCGCCACACACTTTTATGTAATTCTAGAATATGTCATGATTCTGTGTTTCCCTTTTTTTTCTTTTCATGTTTATAAGTTGGACTAAATTGTTAAGCCCAACATATGTTATAATGTTGCGTACATTTGGAGGGGGGTAATAACATTGGGTTTATAATAAAATACCTGTATTGGCATGTTTGGCACATGCCAATAACTAGTGACATATTAAGCGGCATAAATTGTTATACCCAAAACTGGTGAATTTGGATAATTGGGCCATAAACATTTACATACAAAATGAATAGTGACAAATATGTAAATTAGATAAATACGAGTATGCTTAACCCGAGGTTGGATTGAGTTGTGATGTAAACCTGCCCGGACCCGCCCGGCTGTCCAGTAATCACAACAATACCTATCCAATGTGGGTGGTTAAGGCATTGAGCCCAATAAGGACCCGAGGTTAGACTGATTGTGGTGTAAACCTGTGCGGAACCGACCGGCATATCCAGTTACCACAACAACACATGTCTAATGTGAGTGGTTGGTGCTTTAAATAAAAGACTAAGTCAGGACTGGTAGGGTTAAGTCACTTAAGAAACTACTTAACCAAATTCACATGCTAACTGAACTAGTGATTGGGGGTTAGGTTCATACAGACACTTAACCAACTTAGCATGTACACTAGAAAACCCTAGTAACGAGGACCCATTTCAGCAGTAACCCAATAAGGTGTATCAGGGTACCCTGAAACTAGGCAGGGTGGGGCACGATTACTGGGCTGATTGTAAGCGGTCAAAGCGACGGCGGTGGTGCAGCAATGTAGGTTCAAACGGAGTGCGGGCATGCACATACTCTGGCGTTGAAAAATTAGGCACTGGGCACCAGTAGTATACCTTTGCATTCTAGAATTGTGTCGGGTCGCCACCACGAGACTTGATACACCCCATGGTGGGATCAGCATAGGTAGCTACACTCTTGGGGGCCGTTAGACATATGTGTTTATGCGAGTAGGAGCCGATCATTAGAAAGGGAACATTTCACCCGGACTTATGGGGTGCCAGTCGGAACAAGTACTAGTGGGTGCAGATATTAATATGGGGTGCGATAGTAATTTCGGTTCTAAATCGCTTGTCTTAGCTTATAGTATTTTTTCCCATTTTCAGTTATGCCAGTCATATCCTTTTTCTTATTCATATACCGAAGTACCATTAGACTTACCAGGCTTTATGTCTAACTCTACTTTTCTTTCGCCCCTTTGTCTTTCGTCCCCCCAGGTCCACAGGGAGGAAACAATTCAGCCTAGCCAGACTCTTTGCAAGCTTCAGGATAGTGATGTACGGTTTGGACCTTCTTTGCATGGCTATGGCTTTGGGACACATTGTGGGGATTTATGCAGTTTTCGGTTTATGTTGCTTCTTTAAGTTGTTTTAAATTCAAGATAGTATTTTTTGTAATAATGGAAAGTTTTATTTTGTGGAAGCGATTTGTATGGACAAGTACTTGTGAAATGAAAGTTGGTTTATTTTCCGCTGCTTATACTTGCGTTTAATATCTGTCTTGTGTTTTATCTGTGACTTGTACCTATAAACCTCCTCCAAAATTAAGGCATTCCCTTTGAGAGTGACCTTAACAGAGGCGAGGTGTTTCAGATGTTCTCCAATGTATCATTTAACGGTGTGAAGCTCTCAAATGGTCTGTACCGGGATCTCCTCTAAGAGTTGTTTCCTCGATTTCTCTTCCGATTTTTGTTATTATTGTTCCCTAATTGGCGATCGCTGTCTTGATTCTTGTTCCAAAAGTTAACTTCAACCTTTCCTGAGCTATCTCCCGTTTGCTTGATGGCCACGTTGCTTTGGATATCTTCCTTATCAGTAGCTTTTCTTTTTCGATTAGCATATATCTCCTCCCGACGCAGGTGAATATTGGCTTTTTCATAAAATGTTTCTCTGGTCGGGGGAGGTTTACCAGTTAGATATCTTCCAAACTCGGTGTCTTTATCGACGCCATCGATCAGGGCCATCAACACAGTTTGCTTATGCGGATCTTTGACTTCTGTGACTGCCAAGTTAAAACGATCCAAATATGACCTCAGGCTTTCATTCAGTCGTTATTTAATGAGGGATAGCTCGATCACATTCTTAGACCTTTGGGCATGAAGACGGAATTGGTTTACGAATTTCTCACTCAATTCCCTGAAGCTGGATATTGACCGCGCTGGAAGGCGGGTAAACCACAATAATGCCACAAATTCCAAGAACATAGGGAACGCTTTACATTTGACCGCGTCTGTAGCTGCAGCAACATTCATTGACCAGGAGTACCACATTAAATGATGGATGGGGTCGGTCCTGCCCGTATAGCGATTCATGGTTGGCATATTGAAGTGCCTTGGAAATGTAATATCCAGTACGTCGTCAGTAAAGGGTGTGTGACTGCGGTCTATGCCCCAATCTTCATTCCTGTGTCCACGGCTATCTACCATGACTTGCCTAATCATTGCTTCAACCTCTGCATGGGTCAGGATAGATTCGGGATCAGCACTCCTTGCCCGACGTCCTCCGTCGTTTCTTTGACGTGCTAGTATAAAATCTGGACCCTAAGCAGAACTCCCTTGCCCCTGTTACCGCGGTCGATCACGCGACGAGCGGGAGGCATACCATTCCTTGGTGGTTGAACAGGTTCATTTAAGTTGCATTTACTAGTTCCCTGATTAAATGCCTCCTCTTCATGAGAAGGAAGCGGCCCAAATCGAAGTCGTTCTATGTTTTCGGGCCTTTCTAACGGGGACCATCGTTGGTTCCTTCTTGCCTCTTCAGATGACGATGTATGTTCTGGAGAGAAAGGGTGAGCTGGAGGTGGCGAAACCTGCCTTTGAATATCATTAATTCTCCTGTCTAAGGCAGTAATATTTTGATGCAATAACGAGCTCTATTGCCTTTGAGCAGCCAGTTCATCGGTTTTCCTATCCAATGCTTCAAGTATTCGAGTTAAATGTCCCTTTGCAACTGGGGCAGAAGGATCAAATTGGTCATCAACATTCTCTCTTATACGTAAAGAGCTTGAGCCAGGTCGAGCAGATGTACCAACACGATAGGAACGAGCCATAACCTCCTTTCCGGGTTGGGTCGTAGTCTGCTTGTCTCTTTGGATCATGGAATCCTTACCTTGGTGGCCCGGAGCGCCCCCCGGGACCGGATCGTGGAAGTGTTGGGGGGACGGTTCGTGACGATGTCGTGGGAGTGAGTGGTAACTCCTTCCGCTGGTTGGATCATGATCCCCTCAACGGATCGGTTCTCCCCCTCCTCTCGGCGATCCGAGAGCTCCGGCTCGTCCTGGTCGTGCACACTTTCTTCGATTGCTTCATTTTCAGCTTTGTTCTCCTGCGAAGCTCGTAATTCCTTAGACTTCTTTCCAACCATAATACTGAAATCTTCAAAAACTGAAACAGTAGAGTTTTGGACTGTTTTTTCGGACTTGAGTATCCAAACAACGGAACAACTATCCAATATTATGAGGATTCATCTCTCTGTGAAAGCACCAAAATGTTAGATCCAAAATTGGCTCTAATACCCAAGTTGTTCAATTATGCAGAAATTAATATCAGAAAAAATACTAGAAAATCAGAAAAGACACGAGATTTATACTGGTTCTGTAACACCCCGTATATTCTACAATAGTGAAAGTCACAAATTAAAGTATAATTAATTTCAAATCAAAGAATTAAGGGATACGGGATATGCCATTGCGTTCATCTCGGAATTCTACTTGAGATAGAGTCCGAGTTTGCGTAAAACGGACTCAATATGAGGGAGATATGACCTCCGGAATTTTCAGAATTCAGTTTAAAATTCAAACAGACAGAAACCGTTCAGAACGAGTTCAAAATTAAAAAAAATCGGACCCAGATGGGGCTGGGCGGGAATTTTCCCGCCCAAGGCACCCAGGTCGACTAGGTAGTCGACCTGGGCCACCTAGGTCGACTGGGTAGTCGACCTGGGGCACCCAGGTCGACTATGTAGTCGACCTGGGGGTCGACTGGGTAGTCGACCTGGGGGTCGACTGGGTAGTCGACCTGGCCCCTGAGCCAGGTGGAACCCAGCCCCTCCTGGATGGCCTGGTCTGTGCTTGGCCGAATTTCTGAGCTTTGTCTTGTCACTAGGGCTAGGTGTCAGCTCCTGATTGGTCTCTCTTTCAAACGAACGACTAATATCAATCTAAGCTCCATCGACGGTTCTAATCAATTCACAAACTCTATAAAAAGGACCTAAGACTCCACCTAATTCACACAAATAAAAATGAGAATGAGACCGTCATGCTGCTGAGGAAAGACTAGGAGTAGCCGTCAAAATTGAGAGACGATTAGGAGACAATTCAAAAGCTTAAAGCAATGACAACTAAATCAAAACAGCGCCTACAACAAAGGATAGCATCTCCAAATTCAGAATTCAGAATCCTGAATTGAAGATTCGTCATACGTTGTAAGTAGAGTGTTATTCCGATGTGAATGAATAATTGAGTTTTGATTTGTGTAAAATGAGAAATGAATTGTACTTAATTTGTGGTGATGATAATTCATAATTGTAAGTTGCTATGATTCTAATTATGAATAGATTTGGGATGTTGTGGTGTAATGATGTTAGACCTATTGGATATTTGCAAGTATATGATTCGTATTGAAATTTAATGACTATATGTTTGTGGTAGTTTATTACAACAAAGTTGAGATTCATGCAAGTATATGATTCACTATTATGCCAATATGATGTATATTTTTATGATCATTTTTAGTGTAGTTGGATTCATTTAGGTATTATGATTCATATGAATTTATGTTGAAATAGGAATTGTGATTCAAGTGTAAAACCGTACTTTTGTATTAGTAACAAAAGTAAGCATCTTTGTGAACTTGTGTTGACCCTATGAACATGACTAGATTGCGTTTGGTGTTATGCCTAATTGAAAATATGTTTTAGGCCTATGTTGTACTCAAAATCATATGATAATATATGTGACACATAATTAAGTTAGATTCACATTTTAAATGCAAGTTTACATGACTAGGTTTAAAACCATGATTCATGTTTAGGTATGTTTTATGTTAAGATTATATGCTATTACAATGCAAGTTCACAAGTGCCTAATTTATGTTAATTAGATCGTTATGTTGCAAGTTCATGCGTTCACACACCCCTTTTGACGTTACTTAGAATATATAAACACCATGTTCTAAGCCTCCCCTTTTTCATGTGGCTAAGTTGGGCTTAAATGCTAAAGCCCAACATATGTTATAATATAGCGAATGTATAAAACGGGGGTAATAACGTTGGGTTAAAAATATAAAACATATGTGTTGGCATGTCTGACGCATGCCAATGACCTTGAGAACATTTAAGGTGTATAAATTAATTTTACCCAATAAAGATGAATTTGAATAATGGGCTGCAAATATTTACATATAAAAAGAAAAGAGACAAAATATGTGAACTTAGAAAATACGATGTGTTTAACCCGAGGTTGGATTGAGTTGTGACATAAACCTGCCCGGAACCGCCCGGCTGTCCAATAGTCACAACAATACCTATCCAATGTGGGTGGTTAAACATTGAGCCCAATAAAGAGCCGAGGTTAGACTGAGTTGGGACGTAAGACTGCCCGGAACCAACCGGCAACAGGCAGTCACAACAATACCTGTCTAATGTGAGAGGTCGAGGCTTTAATAAGAAAATTAAGGCTGAGTCAGGATTGATATGATTAAGTAAATTGAATTAATACTTAATCAAACTGAACATGCTAAACTATACAGACTAATTGGGGGTTAGGTTTATACATAACACTTAACCAACTTAGCATGTTGGCTAGAAATAGAAAACCTAGTAGCGGGGGACCCTTTTCAGCAGTAACCCTACAAGGTGTATCAGGATACCCTGAACTAGGTATGGTGGGGCACGATTACTGGGCTGACTGTAAGAGGTCAAATCGACAGCGGTGGTGCAGTAGTGTAGGTTCTAACGGGGTGCGGGCGTGCACACACTCCGGCACAGAAAAATTAGGCACTGGGCACCAGTAGTATACCTGTGCATTCTAGAATTGTGTCGGGCCGCCACCATGGGACTTGATACACCCCATGGTGGGACCTGCATAGGTAGCTACAACATGGGGGGCGTAAGACACATGTAACTATGCGAGTAGGAGCCGATCATTAGAAATGGATCACTTCACTCTGATCATGGGGTGCTTGTTGGGAGCTAGTTTATAGGGGTGCAGAGATTAATATGAGGTACGATAGTATATTCGACTCTAGACAACTTAACTTAGTTTATGGTGTTTCCCCATTTCCAGTTTGTACTTATCATGCTCATTTCTTCATTCATAGACTGAATAGTCCTAAACTTACTCAGGCTTTATGTCTGACTCTACTTTTCCTTCGTCTTCTTTTCTTTCGTTCCCCCCAGGTCCGCAGGGAGGGAATACCGCAGCTTGACCAGTTTTCACATCCAGCTTGAAGAGAAAGAATGTATTACTTGGATTTCTTTCGTTTTGGACTATGGCTTTGGATAGCAATTATGGGAACTTATGCAGTTTACTTATGTTTTTATGCTTCTTTAAGTTATGAAATCAAGACAGTTATGAAAATATAATGTTTTCGGAAGTATTGTAAGACAATTGTGGCATGGTTTGTGTAACACGTATTTTGATGAAATAAAAGTTGCTATTGTTTTCCGCTGTTCAAAAATATGTGTATTTATATCTGTCTTGTGTATCTGTGACTTATACTTATAAACCTCCACCAAAATTAGGGCTTTCCCTTTGAGAGTGACCCTAACGGAGGTGGGATGTTTCACTTGGTATCAGAGCATGGTTTACCAGATAAGATAAAAAGTTTTGAAAATTTATTTTCAAAAGAAAATTTAAAGTTTCATTTTTTAAAAAGATAAAATGTTATTTTATTTTAAAAAGGCATAGTCCCCCAAAGCCATAGGTACTATCTTTTATCCTTCGTTTTGAATCTGTCCTTTTTGTTTCAGCATGTCCGAAGAACTTAACTTGTCAGAGGGTGTACCAATACCTCGTTGGTTTAGACGATTCTTAGAAGCAAGGGCCAATCAGCGAGGTCCCACTGTTCCTTCTCCCCTAGCTACAGGAATTCATCCAGCTGCAGCAGCACCTCCTCCTCCACCTCCTCCGCGTGGTAATGATTTTGCTAAGATATGTAAAGATTTCAAAGCTATGGGAGGGAAGGACTTTCATGGAACCGAGTCCTTCGTGGCAGCCAGGAATTGGCTGAAGGAAACTGAGGACTTATTCGTCATCTTTGTAGTAGAAGATAGGTATAAGGTACAACTGGCAGTATGGCTACTCAAAGGTGAGGCTTCCTACTGGTGGGAAGTTACCAATGCAGAAAGACCAGTGGAAACATGGGAGGACTTTAGGGCAAGGTTTGAGGCTAAATTTCTCTCAGAAGCTGAAAGGAGCCTTCAATTGGAAAAATTCTTATTTCTTAAGCAAGAGAATATGACAGTCAAAGAGTATGTTAATCAGTTCGATCAGCTGGCTAGGTTCGGACTGGACCTAGTCAACACTCCGCACAAGAAGGCTCTCCGTTTTGTCAAAGGATTGAATGAGCCATTACACAGTTTGGCCATGACCCATATACCCATGGGAGCTACGTATGAAAGGTTGGTACATATGACATTGCTAAACGAAGAGGATAAGGGTAAGAAGGAGACAAAGGCAGAAAGCTCTCAAGGAAAGAAAGGGGGTTTACAGCCTAAGAAGACAGACTTTAAGAAGGGCGGGAAAGACAACAAGTCCCAAGAGAAGAGGAAGTGTAATTTCTGTGGCAAAGTGGGGCAATTAGTGAAAGATTGCTGGAAAAAGAAGGCCAAGTTGAATGGTGGGTGCTTTTCTTGCGGTGAGATAGGCCACATGGCTAAGGATTGCCCAAAGAAGCGAGGGCAGGGGCAGAGGGCTGGATCCACCTCAGGGGCACAGGTTCATGTGCTATAAGCGCCACCTCTGCAACATCGAGGTATAAATACTTCTGTAGAAAGTGTAGTTTACCTTTATGATCACCCAGTTCGCACTTTATTTGATTCTGGCGCATCACACTCCTTTATTTCATCTGCTTTAGTAGAATCTCTGCACCTATCAACTAGTATGGTAAAGGACCCCTTAATTGTTTCAAATCCAATCGGGGGCCCAGCTATTTGTCTATGATCTGTGTGGGGTTGAAAATTTCTATTCTAAGCGTAGAATTTAGATGTAGTGCCTTTGTTTTGGGGCGGGATATGGTTTGATTTTGGGCATGGATTGGCTATCCAGTAATGGTGCCATCCTTGATTATGAGAAAAGGGTGGTTAGGCTTCTGACCCAACTCGGTAACACTCTGGAAATTACTTGTAATCCCTCTTATGCGGTTATGCCTAGTTATCTTGAATCGCTAGATGCTTCTGTTGAGAGTTTGCAATCGGTTAGAGTGGTCCGTGAATATCCGGATGTCTTCGAAGAAGTGAAGGGCTTACCTCCGAAGCGGGAGATAGACTTCCGCATATATCTTGTAGATAATGCAAAGCCCGTTGCGTTTCCCGTTAGACACATGGCTCCACGGGAAAGGAAAGAGCCCAGTAAATAGGTTAAAGAGCTTCTAGAGAAGGGGTTCATTAGAAGGAGCATTTCAAAATGGGGCGCTCCAGTGGTGTTCGCCACAAAGGCGGATGGTTCACTCCGTCTGTGTGTTGACTATAGGGAGCTCAACAAGCTAACGAAAAAGAATTGGCACCCTCTCCCCAGAATTGACGATCTATTTGATCAGCTTGTAGGAGCGTCTGTTTTCTCCCAACTCGATTTAGCGACTGGATTTCATCAGCTAAGGGTGGCTAAAGATAGCATCGATAAGACAGCACTCAAAACCCCAGACGGCTTCTTTGAATGGCTTGTCATGCCTTTCGGCTTGACAAACGCACCCGCTTACTTCGTGGACCTGATGAGTAGGGTGTTCAGAGAATTCCTCAACAAGTTCGTAGTGGTCTTCGTAGACGATATCTTGATCTTCTCAAAGAGTGAAGAAGAACATGCTCAGCACTTAAGGGCAATCATGGAAACTCTGCGAGTCCATCAGCTAAAAGCCAAATTCTCCAAATGCCACTTTTGGAGAGAGGAAGTAAGGTTTCTTGGGCATATAGTATCCAAAGAAGGGTTAACTGTGGACCCTGCTAAGGTAGTAGCGGTACAGGATTGGAAGACACCAAGGAATGCAACTGAGGTCCGAAGTTTTCTAGGACTAGCAGGTTTCTACCGAAAATTCATAAGGGATTTTGCGAAAATCTCAGCTCCACTCACAAGGCTGACAAGAAGAATCTAGTGTTCAATTGGGACTTGGATTGCGAGTTTGCTTTCTAACAACTAAAAAGGGCTCTTACAACAGCCCCAGTTCTGACCTTGCTGGATGGAAGCAAAATGTTTACGGTTTACACGGATGCATGCGGGACAGGACTAGGCGCAATCTTAATGCAAGAAGGAAGGGTAGTAGCTTATGGCGGGAGACAGTTGAAAGTGCACGAAAAGAACTACCCGACCCAAGATCTTGAGTTAGCCGCCATCGTCTTTGCAATCAAGTCTTGGCGACACTATCTCCTAGGTGAGAAGTTCGAACTTTACACTGACCATAAATCATTGAAATATCTTTTCTTGCAGAAAGATCTTAACTTGAGGCAACAGAGATGGGTGGAGTTTCTTGCCTCGTACGATTTCGAGATCTCCTACACTCCAGGCAAAGGCAACATAGTAGCAGACGCGTTGATCCAAAAGAAACTGACATTAAGCCCGCTGTTTGTTGAAAGGCAAAGCCTAGAGTTTATAGCCAGCTTTGACTTTAGGCCCTCCTCCGATTTTGTATCGGGCTTGCTAGCATCTCTCGAAGTACGCCCGACTTTAGTGGACTCAATAGGGACAGCACAACGCGAAGACCCTCAGCTTGTGGAGACGATTGATAGGCTAATTAGGGGTGAGACTTCAAGTCACCTCAACAGATACTCCATCGACGATAAGGGTTGGCTAAGGCAAGACGAAAGACTATGCATCCCACAGACAAGGGATTTAGTAAAGACGGTTCTCGAGGAAGCACATCACTCCAAGATGACGATACATCCAGGCGGAGATAAAATGTACAAGGACATAAAGAGAACCTTCTTTTGGAACGACATGAAGAAGGACGTGGCAGATTTCGTTTCCAAGTGTATGGTGTGCCAACAGATGGCGGAACAGAAAAAGCCTGGCGGTCTACTCCATCCTCTAGAGGTCCCACAGTGGAAGTGGGATAGCATTTCAATGGACTTCATTGATGGGCTGCCCAGGTTTAGAAGAGGCAACACTAGCATTTGGGTAATAGTGGATAGGCTTACTAAAAGCGCCCACTTTTTACCTGTCAAGAGTAAAAGGACTACCTCATCCCTAGCATCTCTTTATCTCAAGGAAATTGTTCGACTCCATGGAATACCCTCCAGCATTGTTAGTGACCGAGATCCTATCTTCACAAGTGAGTTTTGGCGGAGTCTGCAAGAAGCGGTAGGCACACAGTTATGCTTGAGTACAACCTATCACCCCCAAACCGACGGCCTGACAGAAAGAGTGAACAGAGTTTGGGAGGACCTTTTAAGACTGTGCGTCCTTGACTTCGGAGGGACGTGGGAAGACCATCTTCCTTTGGTGGAATTTGCCTACAACAACAGCTACCAAGCCACCATCGGAATGGCGCCCTTCGAGGCTTTATATGGAAGACCGTGTCGATCGCCCACTTGTTGGTGGGAGTCTACTGACAAGCTCATACTTGGACCAGATATGATCCGAGAGACTTCAAAGAAGGTAGACTTAATACGAAGAAGGATGAAGACAGCCCAAGACAAACAAAAATCCTACGCCGACAAGAGAAGGACCGACCTTAAGTTTGAAGTTGGGGACAGAGTTTTTCTTAAGGTATCTCCTCTAAGGAACGTTGTTCGTTTTGGATCCACTTGAAAGCTGGCACCGAGATTTGTAGGACCATTTCCTATCATCGAGAAAATTGGGAAAATGTCCTATAGATTAGAGCTACCTGAAAAACTAGCTGGAGTTCACAACGTCTTTCACGTTTCGCACCTCGGGAAATGTCTACATGAATCTGCTGAAGTGGTAGAGCCAAACATCTTATAAGAAGCTGAAGTTGAACGCGAAGCAACCGTGAGGAAAGTTCCAACCCGCATATTAGGAACGGAAGTGAAAAAGCTACGCAATCGCGAAGTCAAGCTCGTCAAAGTTCAGTGGAGCGACGCCGAGGAAGACGCAACTTGGGAAACTGAGGCTAGAATACGCGCAGCCTACCCTTCTCTTTTTGAGGGTACATCTTTGATCTTTCTTTTTCCTTAAGTTGTGCTTTTATCTATCTTTTAGGTATACCTCCTCGACCTTATCTTTTAGGTAGAAACCCTTTGAATGAAAACATGTAATTGAAACATGTTATGGATGATGGTTGCAAGTGGTTGCAAATGATTGCTAGTGGTTGCTCGTGGTTGCATGTACACACACAATCTAGGTTTTAGATCGGCTCGGTCGCTTCATATTGCATATGCATGTGTTTGCATTCGTATAAGGTTGAAGTTTAATGTGTTATGGATGTTGTATTAATATGAATGATTGTGCACTCATGTAGAATCATGAATAGGAAAATTTGCATACATAATGGATTCATGACACTTACATAATTTGCATTAAGGAGGTCAACTGAATCAGTAGACCGCCTGATTTTGCATTAGATAAGTACATGTACACACACTTCGCATATGATCATGAAGCATTAGAAGTCTTTTAAGGACAATGGATGCTCGTGTTTGATGGATGAGTAGATGGATGTTAGGATATACATTCTTCCTAAACTTGAAGATTTCGGGGACGAAATCTTTTTAAGTGGGGGAGAATGTAACACCCCGTATATTCTACAACAATGAAAGTCACAAATTAAAGTATAATTACTTTCAAATCAAAGAATTAAGGGAAACGGGATACGCCATTGTGTTCTTCTCGGAATTCTGCTTGAGATAGAGTCCGAGTTTGCGTAAAATGGACTCCGTATGAGGGAGATATGACCTCCGGAATTTTCAGAATTCAGTTTAAAATTCAAACAGACAGAAACAGTTCAGAACAAGTTCAAAATTAAAAAAAATCGGACCCAGATTGGGCTGGGCGGGAATTTTCCTGCCCAAGGCACCCAGGTCGACTGGGTAGTCGACCTGGGGCACCCAGGTCGACTATGTGGTCGACCTGGGGGTCGACTGGGTAGTCGACCTGGCCCCTGAGCCAGGTGGAACCCAGCCCCTCCTGGATGGCCTAGTCTGTGCTTGGCCGAATTTCTGAGCTTTGCCTTGTCACTAGGGCTAGGTGTCAGCTCCTGATTGGTCTCTCTTTCAAAAGAACGGCTAATATTAATCTAAGCTCCATCGACGGTTCTAATCAATTCACAAACTCTATAAAAAGGACCTAAGACTCCACCTAATTCACACAAATAAAAATGAGAATGAGACCGTCATGCTGCTGAGGAAAGACCAGGAGTAGCCGTCAAAATTGAGAGACGATTAGGAGACAATTCAAAAGTTAAAGCAACGACAACTAAATCAAAACAGCGCCTACAACAAAGGATAGCATCTCCAAATTCAGAATTCAGAATCCTGAATTGAAGATTCGTCATACGTTGTAAGTAGAGTGCTATTCCGATGTGAATGAATAATTGAGTTTTGATTTGTGTAAAATGAGAAATGAATTGTACTTAATTCGTGGTGATGATAATTCATAATTGTATGTTTCTATGATTCTAATTATGAATAGATTTGGGATGTTGTGGTATAATGATGTTAGACCTATTGGATATTTACAAGTATATGATTCATATTGAAATCTAATGACTATATGTTTGTGGTAGTTTATTACAACAACGTTGAGATTCATGCAAGTATATGATTCACTATTATGCCAATATGATGTATATTTTTATGATCATTTTTAGTGTAGTTGGATTCATTTGGGTATTATGATTCATATGAATTTATGTTGAAATAGGAATTATGATTCAAGTGTAAAACCGTACTTTTGTATTAGTGACAAAAGTAAGGATCTTTGTGAACTTGTGTTGACCCTATGAACATGACTAGATTGCGTTTGGTGTTATGCCTAATTGAAAATATGTTTTAGGCCTATGTTGTACTCAAAATCATATGATAATATATGCGACACATAATTAAGTTAGATTCACATTTTAAATGAAAGTTTACATGACTAGATTTAAAACCATGATTCATGTTTAGGTATGTTTTATGTTAAGATTATATGCTATTACAATGCAAGTTCACAAGTGCCTGATTTATGTTAATTAGATCGTTATGTTGCAAGTTCATGCGTTCACACACCCCTTTTGACGTTACTTAGAATATATAAACACCATGTTCTAAGCCTCCCATTTTTCATGTGGCTAAGTTGGGCTTAAATGCTAAAGCCCAACATATGTTATAATATAGCGAATGTATAAAACGGGGGTAATGCCGTTAGGTTAAAAATATAAAACATATGTGTTGGCATGTCTGACGCATGCCAATGACCTTGAGAACATTTAAGGGGTATAAATTAATTTTACCCAATAAAGATGAATTTGAATAATGGGCTGCAAATATTTACATATAAAAAGAAAAGAGACAAAATATGTAAACTTAGAAAATACGATGTGTTTAATCCGAGGTTGGATTGAGTTGTGACATAAACCTGCCCGGAACCGCCCGGTTGTCCAGTAGTCACAACAATACCTATCCAATGTGGTTGGTTAAACATTGAGCCCAATAAAGACCCGAGGTTAGACTGAGTTGTGACGTAAGACTGCTCGGAACCAACCGGCAACAGGCAGTCACAACAATACCTGTCTAATGTGAGAGGTCGAGGCTTTAATAAGACAATTAAGGCTGAGTCAGGATTTATAGGATTAAGTAAATTGAATTAATCCTTAATCAAACTGAACATGCTAAACTATACAGACTGATTGGGGGTTAGGTTTATACAGAACACTTAACCAACTTAGAATGTTGGCTAGAAATAGAAAACTTAGTAGCGAGGGACCCTTTTCAGCAGTAACCCTACAAGGTGTATCAGGATACCCTGAACTAGGCAGGGTAGGGCACGATTACTGGGCTGACTGTAAGAGGTCAAATCGACGGCGGTGGTGCAGCAGTGTAGGTTCTAATGGGGTGCGGGCGTGCACACTCCGGCGCAGAAAAATTAGGCACTGGGCACCAATAGTATACCTGTGCATTCTAGAATTGTGTCGGGCCGCCACCATAGGACTTGATACACCCTATGGTTGGACCAGCATAGGTAGCTACAACATCGGGGGTCGTAAGACACATGTAACTATGCGAGTAGGAGCCGATCATTAGAAATGGATCAGTTCACCCTGATCATGGGGTGCCTGTTGGGAGCTAGTTTATAGTGGTGCAGAGATTAATATGGGGTACGATAGTATATTCGACTCTAGACAACTTAACTTAGTTTATGGTGTTTCCCCATTTCCAGTTTGTACTTATCATGCTCATTTCTTTACTCATAGACTGAATAGTCCTAGACTTACTCAGGCTTTATGTCTGACTCTACTTTTCCTTCGTCTTCTTTTCTTTCGTCCCCCCCCCCAAGGTCCGCAGGGAGGGAATACCGCAGCTTGACCAGTTTTCACATCCAGCTTGAAGAGAAAGAATGTATTGCTTGGATTTCTTTCGTTTTGGACTATGGCTTTGGATAGCAATTATGGGGACTTATGCAGTTTACTTATGTTTTTATGCTTCTTTAAGTTATGAAATCAAGACAGTTATGAAAATGTAATGTTTTTGGAAGTATTGTAAGACAATCGTGGCATGGTTTGTGTAATACATATTTTGATGAAATAAAAGTTGCTATTGTTTTCCGCTGTTCAAAAATATGTGTATTTATATCTGTCTTGTGTATCTGTGACTTGTACTTATAAACCTCCACCAAAATTAGGGCATTCCCTTTGAGAGTGACCCTAACGGAGGTGGGGTGTTTCAGGTTCAGTGTTAATGAGCCTACGTCCACTTTATATCTTTGATTTTACTTAGAATCAGAGTACAATCGATGACTTATCCCTCAATCTCACTCCTATAATGTTTATTCACTCAATAATTTCGAGATAACTCTGAGTAGCAACAATGGAGATATGATAATGGTGGAATCATAGCTCTCAATTGCCAAAAAGATCCTGAAAAATGCTAAGTTCTGGGCTATTTATAACTGATTTCTGCAGGAGGATCGCGGTCATAGGTGGCACAAATCCCGAGGATCTCGGACTGGTTCGTAGCTTGATGGAGAAATAGTCAAAATGGCCATTGTGGACAGGCGTTGCCGGATCCTATGTTTACGGATCATGAATGACTGGGTCATAACCCTCAGCTTGGCTTCTGGGAACGGATCGGGTCGTGATGGGTGGAGCACATCGGATTGGAGTGGATCGTGTGAGGGCGATCGCGATCGGGGTTGATGCTTTCACGAACGAGGTCTCGCCTTGAAGCTGTGCTCGTATCTTAGTGGCTTGGTCCAAAAGCTAGCCAACAATATATGACCAAGATTTTGTGTCCTTTAATTTGTCGAATTCTTATGTCCAAATAGCCACTCTCATATATAAATGTGTGTGTGTGTGTATGAGATATGATCAGAACCACCTCAAATAGTGTAGCAACCCTATAGCCCCTTGATTTGCACACACATTCGCGCTTCTCTCTCTTCCCAATAACCCTCTATCTTCCTACTAACTTATTAAGTTATAAACGAATAGTCTAAAAGGGGAGCAAAAGGGGTGCTACCAAATAGAGGTGCCCTGGAGTGTGCCTCTCTCTCTCATATATATATATATATATATATATATATATATATATATATATATACACACAATTGATCCTCATTTTGAAGGCCTAACTTTTTCTTCTCTTACGATATTTTTACTTAGCATGAAAATAAATCTTTGTGCAAAGTCTAGATGATTTTTCATTGGTCTAAGGTAAAGAAGTCATGGGTAAGCTAGTATGGTACCCCTCCCCCCAACACATATATGTATATGATCAAAGGCTCCTCTAATAGTGCAGCACCTCTTTATCTTTTTTATTTCCACTACACATCCAAATTTCTCTTTCCTAGGAAAAAAGAGAAGATGTCCAATTGGGAAATGTCCAATTGAGAACAATGCTAAATATATTGGATGACAACAGTCCGTTTTCTTCAAATGAATTAAATGCAATTGGTAGAACTAATAAATTTTTTGTATATCTGACGCATCAGCAACATTGGATGCACTGCAAACATAAGTGATATATTTTAAGTGCGAACGGTAAGGTTGCACGATTGCTAAAATGACTACTAGTTAGGTTCATTGTCAGCTAAATTAGGAAACCATTTTCATGTTTAGGGTGTGTCCGACAACAAAAATTGGTCTCTTACCGGCTCTAAATTTCTTGGATATGGTGGAGGTACTATCTGACGAAGACATGCATGGTTATCTAAGTTACAAAGTGAAATGTTTACATTGCCGTTAGTAGTATGTTGTATTTTTGCATTTTATCAATTTCTGTATTATTATTTAGTGGACTGTCCTATTTGGTTTACTGTATTATTCTTCTTTAATAATAGTATTATGTTTAAAACAAAAATTAATTAAATTTAAAAACAAAAATAAAAATAGTCCTCTTAAATCCGCAAATGCATTCTCCACTTAACTAAATGGTCCGCTCAAATGTTTCGCTAAAATAACCCCCTTAAATACCCCACTTTTGTTTATCACAAACGCACCCTTAATAGCTACTCCGACTTATGTTCAAACTTATAGCAGTCATGGATGAAATTAAGTGATATGTTTTTACTTTTATACCAAATCAGATATTGAAAAGAGTTACACTGAACATGTTTTTTATGTGCATAAATATAAAGGCTTCTTTTACTAACCTTTATTTTGCTATAAAATAAAATAGTTTAAAAGTATCACTTTCTAAGAAAGAAATAGTGGCCACTTGTAGCAGCATCATTTTTTAAATGTGTAAAATAAAAGTACATGGGTCGTGTTACCATAGAAAGATAACAAGGAACAACATTGGCATGTGCAATTCAATGTACATCATCTACTATCTGCCATATTGTTAGAGAAAACTGATAAATATGCCACACAAACTGTTGCAAATATGTTCTAAGAAAAATATTTGTAAAGGCTTTGCAAACAAAAATATGTCAATTATACAACATAAAACAATTTGCAAAAACTATGTCAATTTATATTTCAGAAGCCGTTTGCAAATAACTATTATAAAAATTCAGTAATACATTATTTTTTTATTTGTCCGAGTCCAGAGTTTTTTGTTTCCTCTATGTTGCAAAGGTTGATGAACAACTGTTTCCAAAGATAAAATGGACAAGCTCTGCAAAATTGCACTGGAATTTGCAGATCTTGACGAACTCAAGAGAGTAATTAAGGAAATAGTTTAATAGGGAAGAAAAAGAGCATATTTCATAAGAAAATTAATATCTCTATTCTGTTCAGTTTTCGATTGGTCTTGTTTCACGTTTTGTGTTAAATTAGATCTTGATTCCGGTAGTTATGGTAGGATTTAGAGCAACGAGCTTTAAAGGTGATGGCGGAGGTAATATGGAGTCACGATGGTGCTGCGAGGCGAAGCGAGACAAGGTGGTGATTGGAGATGTTAAGTTCCTGGTGCAGTGGATGAGAGGAAGGCGTTGGTTAGTGGTTGGAAACAAGGAGAAAAGTGGAAACTTCATGAAGGCAACGAAGTCTTCATGAAGGCTATGGAGAACTCATAGAGTGGAGTTGAAGTGTGGAAGAAATCATATATGACTGGATCGACATTGCTATTAGTCGACTCGGAGGGAGGTCAAATCAGGGAAGTTGAGATGAGATTGTTGGGATGGGTATGGTCGATCTAGATATATTTGAGCTGGAGATGATCGATCTAGAGACTATCGATCATGAGAAGCCGACCCAAACAACCTGACTAATGCATGTTCCTAACCCATACTTCTTCGAGCTAACTTATTCACGATGCATCATCGGTTGACTAATTCTCAAAGACTAATTACACCAGAATAATTTTGAACTTGAGCTCAAATATACAAGCTTGTGGACAATTAGAATAAAGCATATGGGAACATTCAGACTCACATTCAAACATAGCTTGACGTGCATATAACTCTAGACTGCTCAATTAATAGAACACTTCCTCCCGCTAGAATATGACGTGGAATTGTTCACAACCGCGATTTGATAGGATGGTTGGGAATGATGGTCTATTGAATTGATTTCTATTCTACATTTCCAGCATTTTTATTCCTCTTGTTATTTTTGCATAGTTTCCACTGTACGCACTGCACTGGTTCACACATAGAGGGGTACGAGTTTCCTACTCTAACAAATACTTGTTATTGGATAGCATAACTATTATATCTGGAAGATATCTGACAAGGGCTTCTGAAGCAGGGAAGAGAAAGACTATTTAGCAAGATCCTAATATAATTTATTACTCCGTTACTGAATCGGACGATGATTCACATTTCATGGCCAACCTCATAATGAGGAGCCAATCACCTCGTTGTTTGAAGCAGAATCATCGTCAGAAGGAGATGAAGCTGATGGCGAATGAGCTCCTGACACTTTTCCTGGGGTTGTCGTTCTGATTCTAGTGAGTGACTCTTGGCCCACCCTGATGGAAGAACCGAAGTAAAGGAGATTGTATGCTAAGCGCAGGATTCCTTTGTCCAAATTCGAGTGCAAGCTTTGGACAAGACCGCCCATAAACCTCCAGAAGGTTACATGACTGTTTGCTGACATATATGCATGGTGGGATGCATTCCTCCGTTCAGTCCGTTCATTATCCACTTCCTTCATTGCATTAAATTAGCACCCATGCAACTGCACCCCACAGCATACTCATGCCTCTTCACACTGTACATAACATACGAGGAGCAACTACATCGAAAGTCCACTTCAATGATGTTGCCTTCTTCTACGACTTCAACCATCAAAAGAATACCCCGTCTTACATTTTCTTCGAATCCACCTCGGGTAATCGAGTTTAATGGATGGTTTTAGCAAACTGGGAAACGTAAGTACTGATTGGTTGTATGTTCCACAACAAGAAGGATGCCCCATAAGGTGGATTCAATGCCATAACAACACTATTAGAAAAAGCATGAATTCCGATAGAGGAACTAATGGTTTCCGATGGCTTTCGATGGGCCATTTGTGGCCATCAGATGCCGTTAAGAAATCGCGAATACATCAACAACCCGAGCCTTTCTTCCTCATTTCCTTCTTCCTCGAACACAAGAAACCCATTCTCTAAATACCCTAATTTCGATTTTTCAACATCCAAACGCTGTTTTCTTTATCTTGAAACCTCCCTGGCTTTAATATCAATGTCTGGAACCATTTATATTAGGTATAATCTCTTATTTTTAATAAAAAATCAATTTTTTGCCCTAATCCTACATACGCATAAATTGTAAAATTAGGGCTATTTATTGATTGTAGTTGTTTCTTATAGCATTGTAGTGGTTTATAACATCCTCTTATTTGCCTATTTCATATGATGTTGTCAAAATATGCACAATTTTTGGTTATTTCTGTATGTGTAAACTATTATATATGTGCGTCGGTGCTGCCATTATGCTGGTTTAATTGGAATATGAAAAAATGCATGTAAGAGTTAGGAATATTATATTGTACTTATCTTGACTTATGCAACAAAATGAATGCACAAGTGTAAAAACGAGTCAAGTCCATTGGAAAATGATAACAATACTGAAGCAGCCTAAATGAAATACATTGAATAAATATAATAAAATAATATATATATATATTAAAATAAAATACATTTTGATTCATGTCCTTTAGAGAGTTTTGGCATCGTCCGACAGGTGTTGTACATGATCGTTTATATAAATCGTCGTTTTGCTCATAAAACGACCACTTTTATTCATATGGTACAATGCTTGTTGGATTTGTCTGTGTATTGGGAAAAGTTATAAATACAATAAACAATTATATTTTTCATATTACGTTATTCAAATGATTCACAACATCGTAACTTTCTTATTTTGTTTTCTACGTACATGTTATGGTTTGTGATATTCATTATATGGATATTAAAGTGGGGATATTGGAAGTTGCGGGATTTTAAGATATGTTGATAGAGTTTTATGGATTTGTTGAGATATTTTAGGGAAAGTTTTATTTTGAACAAGTTTTAAGGAGTATTTATTTCTGAGATATTTAAGGGTCCAATTAGGTTTAGACCTAGTCTTTCTATTTTCTATATAAGCATCTCATTAGGGAGAGATTTATTTCTACTTGAAGGAAAGACAAAAAAAAAACTTGTTTATTGGGACTGAGATAAATTCTCAATTATTTTTAGGCTTTCATTGTAATAATTTGGTGGGCTAATAAAGGTTTGTTTGGAGTAATTTGCTTGTTATTGTTATCTTCTTTCCTCTTTCAAAATTTAATTGTGTAGTGATCTTGCGGAAACCCTAACAATTGGTATCAGAGCCTTCTACACAAATTTTTTGGAGAGGGTTTGAATATGGATAAAATAATTATTGAAAAGCTTAACGAAAGAAATTGGGGATTATGGAGGGAAAAGATGGAATATTTCCTTTATCTTAATGATCTTCATCAGCCACTGGAGAATAATTGGGAAAACCTAGCAATTTATCCGAAGCAAAATGGGAGACTTTGGATAGGAAGGCATCTACGTCTATTCAGTGTTTTCTGGATAATTCAGTGTTTCATATTGTTGCTAATGAAACATCTGCTTATGCAATATGGAAGAAATTGTAAGGGGTTTACGCAATGAACTCCACAACAAATAAGGCTCTTCTTATGAGAAGATTGGTGAATCAAACGTTTAAAGAAGGTGGATCAATTGGAGAGCATCTTAATGCTTTTCAAAAAATTGTGAATCAATTGGCTGCCGTGAATTTCAAGGTGGATGCTGAAACACAAGCCTTAATGATGATGAGTTCGTTGCTAGAAAATTGGGGAACGCTTATGGTTGCGTTGAATAACTCAAATTTGAATGGCGTTGTTTCAGTGGGGTCAGTAGTTAGTAGCTTGCTTGATGAGGAGATGCGGAGGATGAGCTAAAGGAAGGAAAAGATAAGGAGGAAACGGAAATTGAAGCTCCAATTGGAAAAGCTTTTATTGCAAAAAAGGATAGTCAACGAAATATGGAATGGCAATCGAATAGACCGGACATGAAAAAGGAATATGTTTGTTTTTAATGTGACAAACCCGGTCATCAACTGCGATTTTGTCACAAACTTAAAAGGGATAAGGAGAAGATAAAGGCATTGGAAGAAAATATTGATGAACAAAATAACAATGGTAACGAGGTGAATTTTGGCGAGACGATTGAAGGAGATGTTTTATGTGTTAATATAGGCAAAAGAAAAGATTGGATACTTGATTTAAAAGCTTATTTCCACGTGCGCCATCAAAAGGAAGCATTTATTGATTATAAAGAACATAGTAGTAAAGTGAAATCCGCCGACGGTCGAGATTTGCATGTGAAAGGCATAGGTTCGGTTCGATTGAAGATGAATGATGGAAAGGTGGTGAAGCTTACGGGAGTTAGGTACATCCCAGAAATTAAGAAGAGTCTTTTTTCAATCGGACAGTTAAAACAAAAAGGTTACAATTTCCCGACTAGAGGTGGAGTTACAAGAGTTTGGAGGGGTAACAAGGAGCTTTTGCGCGCAAAACGGGGAAATGATAACATATATAAATTGCTTGGAAAAACGGTGGAGAATGTTATGAGTTCTCAAATTGGATTAGGAGAGGCGAGTTCATCTGAATCAAGGTGGAGCCATCAACTTAAAGCTACAAAGTCCACATGGAGGCCATTGTTGTATTACAAGCAATTTTGAGATCTTTTACGTGGTGTATCTCATTAGGGAAATACATAGTTTGGGGGTGGTTTTCAGATTTGTTGAGTGCTGGAGTGATTTCGTATCAAGGTGGAGTGTTATGGTTTGTGATATTCAACACATGGATATTAAAGTGGAGATATTGGAAATTGCGGGATTTTAGGATCTGTTGACCGAGTTTTATGGATTATTGAGATATTTTAGGGAAAGTTTTATTTTTAACAAGTTTTAAGGAGTATTTATTTCTAAGACATTTTAGGGCCCAATTAGGTTTAGACCTAGACTTTCTATTTTCCTATATAAGCATCTCATTAGGGAGAGATTTACTTGTACTTGAAGGAAAGAAAAAAAAAATTAAAAAAACTTGTTTTTTGGGATTGAGATAGATTCTGAATTATTTCAGGCTTTCATTGTAATAATTTGGTGGATTAATAAAGGTTTGTTTGGAGTAATTTGCTTGTTATTGTTATCTTCTTCCCTCTTTCAAAATCTAATTGTGTAGTGATCTTGTGGAAACCCTAACAGTACACGCATCTTTGTATAATGCAGGAAACAAAAGGGAAATGCTGCCAAAATTTTGTTGAATCGTTTGAAATGAAATAATGTACGAAATATAAGTGTTTATGTGTTTGTAATGGGAAGTAGGACGGATTACCATGGAAAAAAGATAATTCTTTTATCGATATGTTGAAAAATAAAATGTGCCATATTTGAAAATATTTTTGAACTTGTGAAATAGCTACTTAAATTTAAAGATTATAAATGTGTTATGCGACCATGAAAATAAGCTTTTTCGAATTTGTATTCTTGAAAATAAATATTTATTTTTGAACTTGTGACTCAATTTCTTTAATAGGAAAATCGATTGATTTTTTTGCTGATTGGAGGAGATGGATATATCAAAGAAGAGAACTGAGAGGCTCAATGAAAGAAGATTTTTGTAACGGTATAAACATATTTGTTGAATTCACTTTAAGTAATAATATAAACAATCCATAAATTCATTATCTGTGTAGTAAGTGTATACATTTAAAGTATTTGTTACCCGATGCTGTGAAAGTCCATTTGTGCAATAATGATTTTGTACCTGAATATAATGTTATGTATCGTCATGAAAAAGTTGTAGCAAGTACTTGTGTAGAGTCTGCATTGGGGATTATTGTTAATGAAACCAGTACGATGACCGATATAGAAAATATGTTGAAGATGCAGCACGATCAATGTTTTCTATGGTTGAAGTTGACGATGATAATGGAAATGTTGAAGAACCAAATATTAAAGTAATTTGTTTAATGATCTACTAGATGCTTCAAAGAAACCTATTTGAGATGGTTTCCAAAACGACACTGCACTAATCGTAGAATACCGTGACGTCCCCAAACCCCATACTGACGGCGACAAGGGTGATCTTTGGAATATAACACATAAACAGAAAAACAAAATCGAATTAAATAAATACACCAGATAATGTACAAATAATACACTGGATAAACATAATCATCAAAGTTACGCAGTATACAGGATCATACTTAGTACAAATACAGTTCAGCTATACATAAATGTCTACAGCGGAAAACAAAACATAATATGTACAACAGGAGCTGAACAGCATAAAAAGAGATAAATGATAGAATCCATCTTCAGCTCCAGCTATCCAGAAAGAGCCTGCTAAAACCTGAACACAAGGCTGCCCGTGTAGAAAAAGAGGCACCCGAGTTTGAAAGTGAAACAAACTACGAGTCAGTTATGGGACTGGTATGAGAAATCTACTTAACACATTTATAATATAGCTAATCACAGGACCACGCCACTTTCGCGGAACGGGTTTACTCCATTGGATTGCCAGTGCTTTAAAACGAGTAAATCTTTTAAACTTCGCAATGCTTTTTATAAAAATGAAACCATTATAAGACTCAGTTCCCATCACACAATGCAACGCAAACCGGAGGATAGAGTTTTACCTTATAATGGCCAAAATATGCTTGATACAAATAAAACAAAAGAATTTGATATTATTACTAGTGTTTATATGTTTCAAAAACAATTTCAATCATAACTATCAATCATAGACGACATGGGTACCATATATCATGTCGCTATATATATATATATATATATATATATATATATATATATATATATATATACAATGAAAACCGCACGGTGTCGTATTTGGAAATCGGATTTCCATCATAAACCAAGGCAAAAGATAGTCCTTACCGACTTCGAGACTGTCTAGCCCGAGTCTCAGGATCGGAGCTCGAGTGAACCTAGGAGCAACAGGGCCGGTCCACCGATGTGGATTAAAATGCCTGAACACTACGTTTCCCCGCCCTTTGGGGGTGTAAATGAGCCAACGAATGACTCCATCGGCTTCACATAGTCACCGATATATACGAGGCGCCTCGCAACAGCAAGAACCACACAGGTGAAAATAATATATATGTCAGCCAGATTAAGCGCCGACACCACCTCTAGCTAGAAGGAAACGCATGCCCTCCCTGAAGTCCTCTCCCGTTTCTGGTTCATACCGGGGTGTGTGGCTCGCGAATTCACGTTATACACAAAGCTACGCCACACAGGCGGTGCTTTGATCATCAACCACAAGACTTTGCTTTTCAACAGAAGCCTTGATCACTGCATTTTAGCAAGCCGCACAGGCAATTCACACCATGCAACTGATGGCTATCAATCACACAGAATGAAATCCAATGTCAGACACACAGTCCATTTACAAGTTCGTTCTAGGTCGGAACGAAACCGGAGGCACTATATACCCCGCATACCCATCAATCTCCATGTACGTCTAGACGATCACCACTCATTATCCATATTTCGGGATGCCTCCCAATCAGGACATCAGTTATCATCCAACCGAGGTGAAGATCTCCGGTCTTCAACCACCATCTTCATCTTCGATTTCTTATCGTCGATTCAGTTATTCAGAATGGGATAAACCCCGTCTTTCTGAGCAACTCGTGTATATAATTAACAGGTGCTACACAAACACAACATACGCCTTATTCCAATTCATTAGTCACTAACCGTAAATCAGTAAGAGAACGATTTCCCAAATATTAACCCCGAACGTTGAAACCAACATCAGATCAAAACCCAGGAAACCATCCGACTTAGCTAACTTTCAGTTAGTTTATAAATTTCGCATTCAACCATCAAATATTCAATAAACCGGGTAAACTCGGTTTATTTCCATTCCATATCGTTTATAATATTTTATAACGATTTATCGCTATTTTTATTTATTTAAAAATAGTCATTTCATTCAAACGACGCTACGGGCCATAACGTGGCCGTGGCGCTGATTTTCTTTAGATTTGTTTTAATCATATAAGAAAATCAAACCATTGGATCTTCACAAATTTTATATCATTAGAAAGATCTTTTCAAAACGAATCCAACGGTTCCAGTTTTGGGAAAATTCGACGGTCGGATCTCCCAATACACTCGTTTGAAGTTTCGATTTCAAAATACGAACTACAGCGTCGTTATTCGATTTAATTTAATTATATATATATATATATATATATATATATATAATCGATTCTGGTGCTGTTTTTCTTCAGATTTGAATTAAACATTCCAGACAATCCAACTGTTGAATCTTTACCAAGTTGGTTTCGTTGGAATGATATTTCCAAAGCGAACCCAACGATTTCGGTTTCGGGAAAATCCGATGGTCGGTTCTCCCGCACTAATCGTTTGAAATCACGGTTTCAAAACACGAACTACAGCTTCGTTATTCGATATATTTTAATTATATTTATATATATAAATATAATCAACCCTTCGATTTCAAAACTATATTCATTTCATACATTTGATAAAATTGATATTTTTATCCAACAGACATTTATTTCGGCACTTCACTTTTTTTAACAATTCATGTATATAATTAAAATGTGAATTTTATTTTAAAACGATTTATTTCAAAACACGACTATTTTATATAGTTCATATAGATGATAAAAAATAATATTTTTGTTATTAAACAATTTCTTTCAAAACACGACTATTTTATATAGTTCATATAGATGATCAAATTAAGATTTTTATTATAAAACAATTTCTTTCAAAACACGACTATTTTTTATAGTTTCATATAGATGTTAAAAATATGATTTTTATTATAAAACAATTTATTTCAAAACATGACTATTTTATATTGTTCATATAGATGTAAAAAAATATGATTTTTATTATAAAACAATTTATTTCAAAACACGAATACCATTCAACACATGAATTTCTATCCAACGAATGAATTTCTATTCAACACATGAATGTTTTTTATAGTTCGTATATATAAAATAAAAATGTGATTTTTATTGTTAAAACAATTTATTTAAAACATGAATACCATTCAACACATGAATTTCTATTCAACGAATGAATTTCTATTCAACACATGAATGTTTTCTATGGTTCGTATATATAAAATAAAAATGTGATTTTTATTGTTAAAACAATTTATTTAAAACACAAATAACATTCAACACATGAATTTCTATTCAACGAATAAATTTCTATTCAACACGTGAATGTTTTCTATAGTTCGTATATATAAAATAAAAATGTGATTTTTATTGTTAAAACAATTTATTTAAAACACGAATACCATTCAGCACATGAATTTTTATTCAACAAATGAATTTCTATTCAACACATGAATGTTTTCTTTAGCTCGTATATATAAAATAAAAATGTGATTTTATTGTTAAAACAATTTATTTAAAACACGAATACCATTCAACACAAGAATTTCTATTCAACGAATGAATTTCTATTCAACAAACGAATATAGTTTCAACACATGAAAGTAATTCTAACACATGAATATTATTCAAAATTTCAGCAGCATAACGGCAGGGTAGTTAAAACCGAGGCCGTCCCTAGTACGACTCCTTGCTCTACCTTAAAGCCTCGTAGCTTTTGACAATGGGGATTTCATGTATCTATTTCGCACGCGGGCGGCATGTTTATATTTTTCTTTTCCACAAACTAATCCTATGTGGTTTCAACTAAATATTTCTCAACCACAAACGGGCATTTTTCAACCACAATCAATCAATTTCAACCACAAACAATTCTAATCAACCATTCGCTATCAACCAATTTTCACACCAATCACAACCAATAAATATCGTCCATGTTTTGTGGACGAGGGGCGGGTATATATATATATATTTATATAAGTATATTTCACTTCTATTTCAACACATATATAATTTTTACAACGCATATATAACTTATACATCGAACGTACAACTTATACAACGCTTATACATGAGGTGTACAACGCTTATACAACTCAAACATCGACTATATAATTTGTACATCGTCGTTTTCCATATCGTTTATAATTCAGAAATCTCACTTTGGGTTCCACTCCACCAAAAATAGCAGGAGGCTCAGAAAAATATGCGGTCTTTTCTAGAATGTAGAAGGCGTCCAATACGAGTCCACTGTCTCTTGTTTCACTGAATTTCGTCAACATAGCAAAAATACATGATTTTTACAGTGAATCAAAAACTGTAGCGCTTTAAAGTGCTATTAAATAGTTTAATATATAATCAGTCATTACTTCTCTATTTTCTTCAAAAGTAGGTTTTAGATTTGCGCTAAATCCGAAGCACTTCAGGCATATCAGGTTTTGCAGCTTCGAAGAGGAGCGAGAGGTGCTCAGGCGCACGGTGGAGGGGGCCCACTCGATCTGGCCAGGAACCGGCGGCGGCGGTTGAAGTCCTGTACTTTGGGGCGATGGTTCTCGGTAATGGAGAGCTGAGGTGTAACAACCCGAATTTTAAACAACGTGTTAAGACAAGGATCAAGGCAGAATTAAATCATAAAATCTGAATCAGGATAAACGGGTTGCGCCATTGCGTTCGTCTCGGAAAAATACACGAAATAGAGTTCGAAATTTCGTAAATCGGAGTCCGTATGACCTAGTTAAGGCCCAATGAAGTTTCACAAAAATTCAAATCCGAAAACAGATTTGAAATTCAGCCCAAAAGGAGAGGCGGGAAAAATTCCCGCCAGACACTCAGGGTCGACACCCATGTCGACATGGGTGTCGACCCCTCCCCAGGGGGTCGACATGGGTGTCGACCCCTGTGTCGACCCCTCCCCAGGGGGTCGACATGGGTGTCGACCCCTGGGTCGACCCCCCCTGTAGAACCCCGACCTGGTGCACCTGCTTGTCATGTTGGCTCGGTTTTGGAGGCTTGTGACGATTTTGGATGGCTTGGATTCGATCTAGGGTTAATCCTATGGCCTAAAATGTTCCTAAACTCTATAAAAAGACCCTAACCCCCTAACCTAAATCACTCAAACTCTCTCATGCCATGAAGTGCTGCCCAAATGCCAAGTGATCATGGCCTCCATATCTAACTCCAAGAGTCTATGCATGCAAATCGGATCCAAATCAAAAGGTGCAAGCTTGCTACACCAAATCGAGGCTCGATCAACGTTGCTACGACGATTTCATGATGATTCTTCAACAAAGGAGCCACCTTTCTTCGTCAAGACGATTCATGTTCCTAGCCCTCTTTCCATGCTATGTAAGTTCTAGCTACTTCTAGATCTAAACGGTAGTTTTAATGATGGCACGGAATAAAACGAGATTAAACTAAGTATGCTAGCCTATATGAACCTTGTCATGCCTCTTTTGCTTGAACCTATGACTTTAGGCTATGCTTAGTGACTAAATCATGCTATTAATGTTATGATTAACCTAGTTTATCTTGCAAGTTTGAATCTTTATCTATGGAATGCTAGAATGAACCTTTGGGAACCATTTGACTTGTGAATCATTGGCAAAGACTTGACTTTGGGGATTATGCATGTAAATGAACCCAAACCCCTTATGTTATCATGAATGCTTGTGGCCAAATTCCCTTATGATACTGCATGTTTATGGCCAAATTCCCTTATGATACTATGCATGCTAGTGGTCAAATTCTCTTATGATGCTACGCATATCTTGAGGCCAAACCGCTTATGATACCATGCATGTTTGTGGCCAATCCCTTTTTTTTTGACATCGTGCATGTTGTGAGGCCAATATGTAGCATAGTACCCTTACTATGTTGACTCGCTTTTACTTGGGTGGGAAACACGCTTTGGGGTAGGTTAGACGTGCGTGATTATTACATGATAATTTGACATGGGATTTCATGGAAATATGGCACTTATGATACACCTAAATGTGGGCATGACATGTGGGGTAAACATGGGACTTGAAACTAGACACGGGGGTTGTAAGTGTAATATAACACTAGACCAAACATGAAAGTGGCCAACTCGAGGTTGGATTGAGTTTGTAGCATAAATCTACCCGGACCCGCCCGGCTTAACTAGTGGCTACAAACAATAGGATCCAATGTGAGAAGTTGGTCATGTCGCGCTTAAGACCCGAGGTTAGACTAGGTTGTGGTGTAAAACTACCCGGACCCGCCCGGCTTGACTAGTAACCACAACAAGGTCTAATGTGAGAGGTTGAGAGTGCATTAATTAAATTAATGCCACACGATAAGGAAGTAAATTTGACTAATGACACTTAACCGATATGACACGAATGGGTAGGTTAAGTGGGACCGGGCTTGATTTCTTAATGACACTTAACCATACAAGACAATTAGGGGATGAGGTTGAGTAATTTACGCTTAAATAATCTGAGTTGGTAATTAGATGGGGTTAAGTAATTTAGACTTAACTAATCTACACACGGTAATTAGATGGGGTTAAGCAACCTATACTTAACCAATCTAAACACGGTAATTCGATGGGGTTAAGTTAAACACTTAACCAATCTAAACTTGGTAATTCAATGAGGTTAAGCAACCAATACTTAACCAACTTAACATGATAATTTAATGGGGTTTAGTAACTTATAGTTAACCAATTATACATGATGATTTGATGAGGTTAAGTAACCTATGCTTAACCAATCTAACATGTGGACTTGATTGGGTTAAGTCACAAGACCTTTTGAATATACTTAACCCTCGTAGTATGATTAGTGGATGAGGTTAAGCTAACCCATACTTAACCAATCCAGCTCGATGATCTGATGCGATTTAGATAATTTATGCATGATCAATCTAACACGATAATCTGATAGGGTTAAGACAAACCAATACTTAACCAATTTGACTTGATAGGGTTAAGTCATGCGCTGCTTGGTATACATAACCAACTTGTAGGGCTAAGCCTCGAACTTAAATACTTAGCCAATCTTGACATGATTCGTAGGCGGGCTAAGTCATGAACCTGAATAACAACACTTAACCCAATAGACAAAATCCTAGTGAGAGGAACTAGGTAGAAAACCGTGGTTAATCAAGGGTAACGGGGAAAAGGAGCTAAGTGGTAAACCTTAGTTAAGTATAACTAAGTAATAATTCTTAGCCAAGGACATGGGACTAGTTCATGAATGGATGAGTAACCCGATATGGTAGGTCATCGCTTAAACACACGAGGAGGAGCAAATTATCCGACTTGGATAAGGGCTCCAACGAACTGGGTGATGAAGCGGTAGCTTCGGGGGACGTGAGGGTACTCTTGGTATTCCTCTGTGAGGTGGCAGGTGGTCCATGAAACCCGGCCTCACAGAGGTTAAGGTCTACGATAGAAGAGCCAAGAGTATTCCTTGGTTGCTATGCGAGCGACCTAAAGACTGGGATGGATTAGCGTGGAGTCGACGATACTTGATTTTGCCCTGGATAGCACGTCGCCGACTACCTACCATCTTTAGTCAATCGTGCGCGAACGGAAAGGCGGAGAACCCCCAACAGACCATGTTCTTGCTATCGAGTCATGGGTGAGGTTGGCCCATAGGAAAGTGGGGCTATAGTGGGGCCGGGATGTGGTTCTCATACATGATTTTTCTTGGATTGCCTTTCAGTAGTTGAGGGAGGGGTCACGTGGGACCATAGCCACAAATACAAAAACAGACTTTGAAATCTGCATCAGCAGACGACTTAAAGCTCCCGATCGAGTTCTGTATTTCTTGATGTGCCCTGGCATGGAACTCGGATGACACATTGAGGAACATGTGCGTCTAGACATGGAAAACAATTCACGATACATACATGGGATAAAGGGCGCGGTTGACGGGTGGCATAATCCCTAGTGGTCCTAGGTGGATTGAACCAAAACCAAGACACGAAAACGTTCATTAGGTAGCATAATCCCTAGTGGTCATAGGTGGCATAAATCCTAAGTGAACACGCGATAATTCATGGTAAGAAAACATAACCAGATCAAGGGTAGCAGTCCAAAACAACTTCAAGGATAAAATGGTACTACGTTGAGGTGGTATAGATTTACATAGGAAAGCCCGCACGGCCTACGGCAAAGGACTGAACTTATACATGGAAAGAAACATACGAGTGGGGAAAACCTACATATGCTATATATTAGGTTGACATGGACCATTACATGACATTGGGCAAGGGACATTCATAGTTAACACATGACGCGGGTTGGGATACTAGTACGAGGGGTGCAGAGCAAATATACATGATAAATACCGTGGGATGTTAGACATGATAGGTACCTTGGGGTAGTATACTGGATAGAAACCTGACGATGTGATACCTTGATTTATCTTGACACCGTGGTTTATCATGATACCTTAGTCTATCTTACTACAGTAGTTCATCCAATTACCTTGGCTTAGCTTATTTATCTTGTCGTCATCCTTATGTTTACTTTCAGTTTATGCTTGTCATGTTACCTTTACCTGTTTTTATGCTGGAAGTAGATAGGACTTACCAGTCTTTATGACTGACCCCATTTTCTTTCGCCTCTTGTCTTCCGTTTCCCCCCAGGTTTTCAGGGAGGAAATGATGTGGTTTAGTTCGGACCTCATATGCTTGAAGGTCATCATGTATAGCGTGGTCTTCTCTTGGCTATGGCTGCTTCACCGCTTTATTTTGGGGAATAATTTATGAAAAGGTTTTATGCTTCTTTACTATTGCAAGACAGGTTTTTGATGTATTCTGATGGAAAAGGCTTTAGACCTTATTTTATAAGGTAATGAAATTTGTTTTACTTCCGCTGTTTTATATATGTTCTGTCTTGTAATATTTCTGTGCATGTTTACCTCGATAATGCTTCACCAAACCTAGTGCATTCCCTTTGTGAGTGACCCTAGCGGAGGTGGGGGGTTACATTTGGTATCAGAGCAGAAGGTTACCAGACTGGGCAAAAGATTTTAAAACCTTCTGAAAACTATTTTAGAAACCGTTTACAAAGAAGCATTTTTCAAGAAAAGTTTTTAAAGGCTATTCCCCAAAAGCCATTAGCACTATCCTTTGTTTCCTTGATCGAATCTCTTTTCCTTTCTTTCCTCCATCTTTAGTCATAGTAGTTTTAACTGCGACTAATCCTTGTCTAACTACGTGAGTGTTTTCCCCGTGCGATGGAGAAAGTTCTCGAGAGACCTGTTACCGAAGTTATAAGAAGGGATAATAAGAGCAAGGATAAAGGACACAAGCTTAAGAATAAGCAACTTGTTGGTATGGCTGGATCCACAAAGGAAGATAAGGAAAAGATCAGCGAGAGGGCAATTGTATGCTCTCATTTCTAGCGTACCTAGGAGGAATGGTACCGTTTCTGTTAAAGGCTTAGCCTTTCTTTTCTATCGTCCCGTCTAGACTTTGTTTTGATCATCGCATCATTTAAGTCTGCCTCGATAGTTAAGTCTTTGGACCTTAGTACTAGCATGGTAGAAGATCCCACTTTTGTCCCAAAAATCTGGTTGGAGAGTCGGTCCATTTATTCATGACTTGTTTGGAATTGAGAGTGTAAATGCCAAGTGTTGAGATTAGAAGCAATGCTCCTATTGTTGAGCTATGGATGGATTCTAGGGATGAAGTGGTTATCCAGTAAAGGGTGCCATTCTCGGTTTTGGAAAGAGGGTAGTTAGACTCTCGACACACCTTGGTGATACCCTCGAAGTCTCGCGTAACCTTTTGGGTTCTGTCATGGTTAGTTACCTAGAATCTCGGGATGTAGTTGTTGGTAATCCATTCGAATAGAATTCGCCACTAAGGCGGATGGTTCGTTTCGCTTATGCATGAGTTATGGGAATCACCCTAGTAAGTACTCTTGGCAACATGGATTGGCATCGGCAAACGAGATCCAGAATTCCCTAGTGAATTTTGGAGAGCTTGGATGAGTAAGTGGATACGTTTGAGCCAAGTATACTAGGGAAAGGATAAGTGAAAGTGGAATAAGAGGCGACAATGAAATGAGTTCAAACTCATATCTTGGAAATAGGAATCAAGAAGCTACGAAATCATAGAGTTAAAAAGATGGTCAAGGCACCGAGGAATTAAGCTCAAGGAAACGCGACTTAGAAGACGTAAGGCTAGACACGCGCATCGTACCTCTTTTTAAAGAGTGTATCCTTGATCCCTGGTTTTTCCTGTAGAGCTTGCTCGCATGTTATCTTTTGGTGAATATCCTCTCGGTCCTGTTTCTGTTGCAAACACCGTAGGGAGTTTACCTTGTTTATCTCCTCGATCCTATCGTGAGAACCTTAGGTAGAATCCTATGGATGTAAACATGTGTTTGAAACATGTTATGATTGATATGGTTGCAAATGGTTGCAAGTGGGTGCTCGTGGATGCGCGAATACACATTAGATACTAGATCGACGCACTCACATTTCATATTGCATATGCACGAGTATTTATACCTGTTTATGGATGAAATTGAATGTGTTATCATGCGGATGTTGCATATGAATGAATGGTTGTGCACACATATGGCATTTATATGGCTAGGACTATTTGCATACATATTGGATTCATGGCACTAAACATAATTTGCATTAGAAGATCATTCAGGCCTGATCATTAGCATTAGCTAAGGAACATATACACACACTTTCTGCATATGTTCATACAGCATTAGAAATCTTTTAAGGACAATGGTTGCTTGTGGATGATGTTTTGAGTAGATGGATGATGGATGGTAGGATACGTTCTTCCTAACTTGGAGATTTCGGGGACGAAATCCTTAAAGGAGGGGAGAATGTAACAACCCGAATTTTAAACAACGTGTTAAGACAAGGATCAAGGCAGAATTAAATCATAAAATCTGAATCAGGATAAACGGGTTGCGCCATTGCGTTCGTCTCGGAAAAATACGCGAAATAGAGTCCGAAATTTCGTAAATCGGAGTCCGTATGACCCAGTTAAGGCCCAACGAAGTTTCACGAAAACTCAAATCCGAAAACAGATTTGAAATTCAGCCCAAAAAGAGAGGCGGGAAAAATTCCCGCCAGACACTCAGGGTCGACAACCATGTCGACATGGGTATCGACCCCTCCCCAGGGGGTTGACATGGGTGTCGACCCCTGGGTCGACCCCCCCTGTAGAACCCCGACCTGGCGCACCTGCTTGTCATGTTGGCTCGGTTTTGGAGGCTTGTGACGATTTTGGATGGCTTGGATTCGATCTAGGGTTAATCCTATGGCCTAAAATGCTCCTGAACTCTATAAAAAGACCCAAACCCCCTAACCTAAATCACTCAAACTCCCTCATGCCACGAAGTGCTGCCCAAATGCCAAGTGATCATGGCCTCCATATCTAACTCCAAGAGTCTATGCATGCAAATCGGATCCAAATCAAAAGGTGCAAGCTTGCTACACCAAATCGAGGCTCGATCAACGTTGCTACGGCGATTTCATGACGATTCTTCAACAAAGGAGCCACCTTTCTTTGTCAAGACGATTCATGTTCCTAGCCCTCTTGCCATGCTATGTAAGTTCTAGCTACTTCTAGATCTAAACGGTAGTTTTAATGATGGCATGGAATAAAACGAGATTAAACTAAGTATGCTAGCCTATATGAACCTTGTCGTGCCTCTTTTGCTTGAACCTATGACTTTTGGCTATGCTTAGTGACTAAATCATGTTATTCATGTTATGATTAACCTAGTTTATCTTGCAAGTTTGAATCTTTATCTATGGAATGCTAGCATGAACCTTTGGGAACCATTTGACTTGTGAAACATTGGCAAAGACTTGACTTTGGGGGCTTATGCATGTAAATGAACCCAAACCCCTTATGTTATCATGCATGCTTGTGGCCAAATTCCCTTATGATACTATGCATGTTTATGGCCAAATTCCCTTATGATACTATGCATGCTAGTGGTCAAATTCTCTTATGATGCTACGCATATCTTGAGGCCAAACCCCTTATGATACCATGCATGTTAGTGGCCAATCCCTTTTTTTTTTTGACATCGTGCATGTTGTGAGGCCAATATGTAGCATAGTACCCTTACTATGTTGACTCGCTTTTACTTGGGTGGGAAACACGCTTTGGGGTAGGTTAGACGTGCGTGATTATGACATGATAATTTGACATGGGATTTCATGGAAATATGGCACTTATGATACACCTAAATGTGGGCATGACATGTGGGGTAAACATGGGACTTGAAACTAGACACGAGGGTTGTAAGTGTAATATGACACTAGACCAAACATGAAAGTGGCCAACTCGAGGTTGGATTGAGGTTGTAGCATAAATCTACCCAGACCCGCCCGGCTTAACTAGTGGCTACAAATAATAGGATCCAATGTGAGAAGTTGGTCATGTCGCGCTTAAGACCCGAGGTTAGACTAGGTTGTGGTGTAAAACTACCCGGACCCGCCCGGCTTAACTAGTAACCACAACAAGGTCTAATGTGAGAGGTTGAGAGTGCATTAATTAAATTAATGCCACACGATAAGGAAGTAAATTTAACTAATGACACTTAACCGATATGACACGAATGGGTAGGTTAAGTGGGACCGGGCTTGATTTCTTAATGACACTTAACCATACAAGACAATTAGGGGATGGGGTTGACTAATTTACGCTTAACTAATCCGACTTGGTAATTGGATGGGGTTAAGTAATTTAGACTTAACTAATCTAAACACGGTAATTAGATGGGGTTAAGCAACCTATACTTAACCAATCTAAACACGGTAATTCGATGGGGTTAAGTTAAACACTTAACCAATCTAAACTTGGTAATTCAATGAGGTTAAGCAACCAATACTTAACCAACTTAACATGATAATTTAATGGGGTTAAGTAACTTATAGTTAACCAATTATACATGATGATTTGATGAGGTTAAGTAACCTATACTTAACCAATCTAACATGTGGACTTGATAGGGTTAAGTCACAAGACCTTTTGAATATACTTAACCCTCGTAGTATGATTAGTGGATGAGGTTAAGCTAACCCATACTTAACCAATCCAGCTCGTTGATCTGATGCGATTTAGATAATTTATGCTTGATCAATCTAACACGATAATCTGATAGGGTTAAGACAAACCAATACTTAACCAATTTGACTTGATAGGGTTAAGTCATGCGCTGCTTGGTATACATAACCAACTTGTAGGGCTAAGCCTCGAACTTAAATACTTAGCCAATCTTGACATGATTCGTAGGCGGGCTAAGTCATGAACCTGAATAACAACACTTAACCCAATAGACAAAATCCTAGTGAGAGGAACTAGGTAGAAAACCGTGGTTAATCAAGGGTAACGGGGAAAAGGAGCTAAGTGGTAAACCTTAGTTAAGTATAACTAAGTAATAATTCTTAGCCAAGGACATGGGACTAGTTCATGAATGGATGAGTAACCCGATATGGTAGGTCATCGCTTAAACACACGAGGAGGAGCAAATTATCCGACTTGGATAAGGGCTCCAACGAACTGGGTGATGAAGCGGTAGCTTCGGGGGACGTGAGGGTACTCTTGGTATTCCTCTGTGAGGTGGCAGGTGGTCCATGAAACCCGGCCTCACAGAGGTTAAGGTCTACGATAGAAGAGCCAAGAGTATTCCTTGGTTGCTATGCGAGCGACCTAAAGACTGGGATGGATTAGCGTGGAGTCGACGATACTTGATTTTGCCCTGGATAGCACGTCGCCGACTACCTACCATCTTTAGTCAATCGTGCGCGAACGGAAAGGTAGAGAACTCCCAACAGACCATGTTCTTGCTATCGAGTCATGGGTGAGGTTGGCCCATAGGAAAGTGGGGCTATAGTGGGGCAGGGATGTGGTTCTCATACATGATTTTTCTTGGATTGCCTTTTAGTAGTTGAGGGAGGGGTCACGTGGGACCATAGCCACGAATACAAAAACAGACCTTGATATCTGCATCAGCAGACGACTTAAAGCTCCCGACCGAGTTCCGTATTTCTTGATGTGCCCTGGCACGGAACTCGGATGGCACATTGAGGAACATGTGCGTCTAGACATGGAAAAAGATTCACGATACATACATGGGATAAAGGGCGCGGTTGACGGGTGGCATAATCCCTAGTGGTCCTAGGTGGCTTGAACCCAAACCGAGACACGAAAACGTTCATTAGGTAGCATAATCCCTAGTGGTCCTAGGTGGCATAAATCCTAAGTGAACACGCGATAGTTCATGGTAAGAAAACATAACCAGATCAAGGGTAGCAGTCCAAAACAACTTCAAGGATAAAATGGTAATACGTTGAGGTGGTATAGATTTACATGGGAAAGCCCGTACGGCCTACGGCAAAGGACTGAACTTATACATGGAAAGAAACATACGAGTGGGGAAAACCTACATATGCTATATATTAGGTTGACATGGACCATTACATGACATTGGGCAAGGGACATTCATAGTTAACACATGACGCGGGTTGGGATACTAGTACGAGGGGTGCAGAGCAAATATACATGATAAATACCGTGGGATGTTAGACATGATAGGTACCTTGGGGTAGTATACTGGATAGAAACCTGACGATGTGATACCTTGATTTATCTTGACACCGTAGTTTATCATGATACCTTAGTCTATCTTACTACAGTAGTTCATCTAGTTACCTTGGCTTAGCTTATCTATCTTGTCGTCATCCTTATGTTTACTTTCAGTTTATGCATGTCATGTTACCTTTACCTGTTTTTATGCTGGAAGTAGATAGGACTTACTAGTCTTTATGACTGACCCCATTTTATTTAGCCTCTTGTCTTCCGTTTCCCCCCCCCCCCCCAGGTTTTCAAGGAGGAAATGATGTGGTTTAGTTCGGACACCATATGCTTGAAGGTCATCATGTATAGCATGGTCTTCTCTTGGCTATGGCTGCTTCACCGCTTTATTTTGGGGAATAATTTATGAAAAGGTTTTATGCTTCTTTACTATTGCAAGACAGGTTTTTGATGTATTCAGATGGAAAAGGCTTTAGACCTTATTTTATAAGGTAATGAAATTTGTTTTACTTTCGCTGTTTTATATATGTTCTGTCTTGTAATATTTCTGTGCATGTTTACCTCGATAATGCTTCACCAAACCTAGTGCATTCCCTTTGTGAGTGACCCTAGCAGAGGTGGGGGGTTACACGAGGGGAGGTGCAACTGGTATGGATCTGAAGGGGAGATCGAGATCTACAAAAAGTTGAACTGGAGGGGTGGTTTTGGTGAGCGTGGCGACCGGAAAGGAGGAGAGAAGGTGGAGAAGGTGTTCCGCCTGTTATACGATGTCGGGGAGAGAGAAAACTAAAATTCTCGGATTTTTAAATTATGAATGGAAAAAAACTATTGGCCGATATATTTATTTAATTCAAAAATAGGGTTTTCGCTCATGGACCCCAAACCCAACCCAACGACTATCGTCCCTAGCTAAATACCCCCATTCCGAACACAATGGGCTATGTTTCATAGGCCCTTTCGACTGTTTCAGTCAGTTTTTCTTCAAATTAAAATATAAAACATTCAATATTTACCGGGGCCACATACCGATTCTAAAAGTTCCCTAAAAATAAATCTAGCTATGTTTTGACGATACGGTCCCAACAAAAAGAGTTTCGTCGAATTCCGAGACTGTTTGAAAAATGGCCCTTTTCTGGTCGATCCAATTTAATAGAAGTCGACCAAACACATTTTCCTTTTCCACGCTCACATACTAGCTTCAAAAATTATGAAATTTGAAACCTAGCAATAATTTGACATCCCGGATCCAACAAAGGTGGTTTCATCGAATTCTGAGGTCGTTTGCAAAATGGCTATTTTCACGGGCTATATAAATTCTATAGCGACCTTTCTGATAATTAAAATTAATTATATTTATTTTCGAACGTCGATTCAAACTTACTTTTCGTCATTATTATTTAAAATATTTATTTTAAATATTTTAAATTCATTACAATAGCCAAATTTAAAAAATTTAAATTGGTTCAGATTTTACGGGTTGTTACAATCTCCCGCACTTAAAACTTTTCATCCCCGAAAAGGAACAAAGTCAAAAGTGGTTTGATTAATCAACTCTACTTTCAATCTAGCTTCCACTCTCCAACTTTTCAGTTTCTGAGAATTTTCCAATTCTTCAAAAATTTGGCTAACACCCTAAATTTTTGAAAATTTTGCCATAACCTCCTTTGTACGGGGAGGGGTTTGGAAATTTATTGGGCCATATTAGGTATCCAACAAATCCTAATAAGCATGCACATATTTATAGATCATAACTCCGGTGAATAAATTCTCGTCACCCTATAAATGGTTTTTATGCCTTAATGACCAGAGATACGTGTTTATTGTCATCTCCAGACCCGTGTGGGTTTTTTTATTAATTTGGCAATTTACTGTTACATTTTACATAGTCCATATCAGTCATCAGTTCAACCTGTAATATATAGTCATCGCCATACAATCCTCTCCTCGTATGGTAAATCTTCAACCTCGTCACACAAGCTCCAAATGTTTATGTGGTATATGATGAAGTATGCCTATCTTCATGAACTATGCCATGTAATGTAGTTCAAAATTAATTGTTACTATCCTATGGCGACATTTATTATTACACACAGAATAACCAGCACTCCTCATTCAATGGCATTCACAGGAGTTGATATAATAATATTTCACATCCAACTCAATAAGTTTTACCTATTTGTCGGGCACGCAAATAAATTCTTTACTCAACAGCTAATCCTTTTACCTGTTCAAACATATATAATGCACATGTATATATTTCTATCTATATTTAAATCAGTTCAATGTGTGATTTAATCGAATAAATTCTACCATTCATTCTCTTATTGATTAAATTAACTATCGTTCTAATAATTTAATTAATCAAATCTACTATCACACAACACAAACAACAATCAATTTGTTTTTAACTTTTCAAAATCATACAAATTAATTCATACACTCTTTTGAAAACATTCAGACTATATAATTAAAAAGTTTACATCAATGCAAAGAAAACAACAGCAAAGTAAAGAACATAATGGAAATGCAAAATATGGTAGATGTACCTTGCACCAGAGTCAATCAGAGATATCCACCCTGCACTTAGGATAGGATTTCTTAATGCTTTCCTTTATTTCCCAAGTACAATCTCGCGGATCTCCACTCCATTGCACTTTGACTAATTGAACCTTCTTGTTCCTCGGTTCTTTGGTTTCTTTGCCGATAATCTTTAGCGGCTCTCTTCTCACAGCCAATTCTGGAGTAATTTCAATATCCTGTTGGGCGGCCTCGTGCACAACCAAGTCTGGGTCATGGACATGCTTTTGAAGTTGAGATACGTGAAATACATCATGCACTCCAGGCAACCAAACTGGTAATTGAACTCTATAAGCGAGGGTTCCAATCCGTTCAAGTATAAGGAATGGACTAATAAATCTGGGCGCCAACTTCCCAGTTTTGCCGAATCGAATCACTCCTCTCATCGAAGAAACCCTTAGATACACATAATCACCAACAGAGAAAGCCAAATCTCTTCTTATCGAATCAGCATAGCTTTTCTGTCGGCTTTGAGCGATGAGTAATCGTCTTTATCTGCAGCTTCACGGATCATATCGGGTCCCAATACAAGCCTATTACCAGGTTCGACCCAACAAGCAGGAGATCGGCACGGTCTACCATACAATGCTTCGAATGATGACATTGTCAGGCTCGCTTGGTAGTTGTTGTTGTATGACCACTCAGCCAAATGTAAATGGTCTTCCCATGATCAACCAAAATCAAGTACACGAGCCCGCAATAGATCTTCTAAAATACGACTCACCCTCTCAGTCTGGCCATATGTTTGAGGATGATAGGCGGTGCTTAGATTCATCTTCGTTCCCAGCTCTACTTGAAATGCCTCCCAGAATTTTCTAGTAAATATTGGATCTCTATCACTAACTATGCTGAGCCGCACTCCATGTAGCCTAACAATTTCCCTGAAATATATCTGCGCCAGACTCTGAGTAGTTCTATTGGATTTGACAGGTATGAAATGGGCTGTCTTCGTGAAGCGATCTACGATCACCCAAATACTGTCATTTCCTTTTCTGGTTCTGGGAAAACCATCTATGAAGTCCATGGAAATATGTTCCCACTTCCAACCCGAAACGTCCAGCGGTTGCAACAATCCGGCAAGTTTCTGCTGGTCACTTTTGACTAGTTGGCAAGTAGGGCATCGGCTAACATATAAAGAAATGTCTCTCTTCATTGACCTCCACCAGAAAGTGTGTTTGATGTCATTATACATTTTGCTTACTCCTATATGGATACTAAGTTTTGACTTGTGGCATTCATCCAGTACTTCCTTTCGGAGGTCAGAAATGTAAGGAACACAGATTCGACCTTTTAGCCTTAGAATCCCATCATTATCAACCTGAAAACTCGAGGGCTCGCCTTTCTGAATTATCTCTCTGATCTTCTGAATGAAGTGATCATCCTTATAAAGAGCAAATATTTTATCAATCAATGAAGTTATAATAATAAAACTGGCAATCATTACATTCTTTCTACTTAGCGCATCGGCCATAACATTGGCTTTCCCTGGAGTATACAAAATCTCAAAATCGTATGTTGCAAGAAACTCTAGCCAACGTTGCTACCTCAGATTCAAATCTTTCTAGGTGAACAGATACTTTAGCGACTGGTGATCAGTAAACAGTTCGAATTTCTCACCCAAAAGATAGTGCCTCCAGATTTTCAAAGCAAATACAATGGCCAACAACTCGAGATCATAAGTGACGTAGTTTTTCTCATGTGGCTTCAGCTGGCGGCTAGCATAAGCAACCACTTGACCTCTTTGCATTAATACTACACCAAGGCCTTCTCTAGAGGCATCCGTCCAGAATTTCAAGTCTTGATTGCCATTGATTATCGTTAACAATGGAGCCATTGTTAATCTGACTTTTAGCTTCTAAAAAGCCTCCACACATTCGGGAGTCCACCTAAATTTCAAGTGCTTCTTTGTAAGCTTTGTTAAGTGACTAGATATCTTTGAAAAATCTTTAACGAACATCCGGTAATAACTAGCCAATCCAAGAAAACTTCAGACTTCTGTAGGAGTACTAGGCTGTTTCCAGTTTTGAATAGCTGTGATTTTACTTGGATCCACAACAATTCCCTCTTTTGATACGACGTGGCCAAGAAACTTTACTTCATCTTGCCAGAATATTCATTTGGACAGTTTAGCTTTCAATACATTCCTTTTCAGAATTTCAAGAACTTGTTCCAAATGTTATTCATGTTCGGCCTTTAATTAGAGAAGATTAGAATATCATCAATAATGACTAGAACAAACTTATTCAAGACCCCTCTGAACACTCGATTCGTCAAATCGACGAAGCATGCTGGAGCGTTACATAAGCCGAACGACATTACTAACCACTCATAGAATAAGTCTGGACCTCTGAATGCTGTCATAGGAACACACTCTTCGGCAATACGAAGCTAATGGAAACCTGTAGCTAGGTCCATCCTTGAAAATACTTGTGCTCCATTCAAACGATCCAATAAATCATCGATTCGCGGCAATGGATATTTATTCTTTATTGTCTTCTTATTCAAGTCACGATAATCCACACATAGTCGCAGAGTACCGTCAGACTTTGGGACAAACACCACTGCTGCTCCCCAATCAGAGAAACTAGGCTTGATCAGACCCTTCCATACAAGCTGTCGAGTTTGATTGTCTAGTTCTTCTTTCTCCTTTAGAGTCATTCTCCGAATAGCGTGCACTACTGGCCTTGCGTTCGGAATTAAAGCGATCTTGAAATCAATTTCTCTCTGCGGAGGTAAGCTAACAACTTCTTCGAACACATCTGCATAATTCTTGACGATAGGAATATCTTTTATGAGGTCCTGTATATCCTCTGTGACTACAGGGATATTTTCTATTTGAGTAGGAGAAACATCCAAAGCTGCCCAAAAGTCTTTTCTATTTGAATTCGAGCCTTCACATGGTATGGTTATATATTTCCCTGATTGGGCCTTTGCCTTAACAACTCTCTCGGCGCATTTAACCTCTGCTTCATACTTGGTTAACCAATCCAATCCGAAAATAAGATCAAATTCAGTAAAATTCATGATGATCGAGATGGTAGGGTGTAGGATCGATAATAACCCTAGAGGGGGGGGGGGTGAATAGGGTTTTTAACGATAAGTTTAATAAAAAAAAATAATAATAAAGAAATGCAGTAAAAAATGAAATCACACACGGATATACCCAGCTTCGGCAAACTGTGCCTACTGCTGCCTTTCTAAGATTTTTACTAGGAGATACAAACAGATCCCGCTTACAATCCTGTGTAAACTCGCAACTCCTGCTCCTGTTTATCCCTAAGCTCAAAATCCTAGACTAGTCTGTATACCCTAGACTAGATTTTCTCAGATTACACTTCAATATTCTGTGCTTCCTAGTTTTACAATAAAACTAGAAAAGAAAAATTTTAAAAAAAATAAAAAAAAAACTTTAGAGGAAATAGGAAGAGGAGTTAAAAGTGGGGGTCATCCCCTTTGTCATTCAAGTTCACTTGGTCGGCCCATTTGTAAACCCTTAACACAATATCCCGATTGCTTTGAGAAAACAGAAATGGCGGCGCCTCCAAAAACTAGGGTTTCAAGCTTCTTCTTTCAAACCGTGGTTTCTGGAATTTGATGAAATTGTTCCTCTGATGGCTTGAATATTTGTCTTGCTCTTGGTCACCTCGATTTGGAACTTGCGATCAAAAAGTGAGTTTTTTTTTTAACTCTTGTAATCTAGGGTTTTTGGATTTCTTCTGTGTGATTCTAATTATCTTCTGTCGATGATGAAGTAGTGTGAATTTATAGGGGTTTTTCAACCCTTTCCTCTGATTTCACTTTTAAAAAAGGCTCGACTGAATTGTGTGTTTGTTGCCTTCTTTGAGATGATTTCCTCGGCTTTGATTGTTCCCATGATTGTTGTGATTGAATTTCAGAAAGAATTAATTTGGTTTCATGCCTTAAAACAGTATTGGTAATAAAATCATGCCGTGAATTCCCTTTTGATATACTTGATGTGAATTTGATTTCTTGGCAATAAAAACTTGGCCCCAATGTGATTATCCCTTGCGTGAAAACTTTTATTGATAAGTTGCCGAGATAATATCTTGTCTGAGCTTGATTTTCTGAAAAATAAATTCCTTGCTAATTTTGCTCAAAATCCTCCTTTTTGAATTTGCTTGTTGCCTTGTATGATTGAAAAAAACTTGCCATAAATCATGATTGAGTTTATTGCCTTGTGAATGATTAAAAAATTTATTTCTATTCAAAAAGAATACTCCCAAAAACAAAAAGATTTTTAAAATTTTTTTTATTTTTGCCGTGTTTAAACATGATGATATCAGAGAAGTTTTAACCTTTCCTGATTGACTGTTTTTAAAAAAAACTTGCTTTGAATCTTTGCCAAACATATTGATTGACAGTTGCTAAAAAACATTTGAATACTGATTTCTTGGAACCACATAAACACTTGCCACAAATGACACTACAATTCCTGGAAATCAAATGTTAACTCTGAAATCATTTTCCATTTTACTTGATGTATGATTAGCTCCTGCCTTGCCTGGAAAAATCTTCAGGAAATTGTTGACCATGCAATTTTGTATAACTTGACAACCCAGTTTTGAATATCCTATGTTATAGCTTTGCAAAATCCTCTTGCATGATTTTCTGCACTTCATTCCTCCCATAATTGTCGAGTTAGAATACTCTGACACCACCATATCAAAACTGCTTGTCCATTTGTGCTTGTTGTTACTTGTATCCAATTTTACTGTCATGTTACTATGTATTTGAATCATGCTGTTTGACTTCTTCATACATATTAGCATCTGATCATGAAATTGTTGCATTGTGGCCATGCCTAGATGTACTTGCTTCTTGACCATTCTTGTTTCCATGTATATGCTGGCCACTTTATGTTGACTGCACCATTGTGAATTTGCTGTCATGCATTCCATGCTGGCTCGACTGCTTGGGTCCACTATGTCTTGGCTTTGTACTTGAATCATCATTTTGCATTTGATCTTTTGATCTTGTACTTGCACTTGTTACAGTCTGTTTGCACTTGTTTTGATATGTTCTGATCTGCCACCTTATTTGAGCACACCACATTGCCATGATCACCATGTTATGTTTTGATCTGTTTGCTGAAGCATTGCCTTGTTTTGCTGATTTCTGATGTATACCTTTATATTTTTTTTGATTTTTATCTTGTCTTTTGATTCTGAAAAAAAAACAAAAAACAAACAGCAGTCAAACTGTACTGAGTTGAGGCTGGTCAGAATCAGTTGGTTCTGATCAGCAAACCAGTATGGTTTTGATGTGGCTGTTCAAGTCTGAAATATGATGAGAAAAACACACAAAAAGCTGAGACAAAAAAAATGAATCAATCACACAGAGAATCTATTTTGTCAAAAGTATTTGTTTTAGTTCCAGTGTACTGTGTATTTTTCTTTCTTTTGTGACAGGTTATAGGATGATGCTCTGGACAGCTAAGGTGTGCTTGACAAGAATAAACCAGCAAGAAATGAGAAGAAAAAGAAAAAATGAATTGCTTGTAAAAAAGAAATGTATGTACTGAAATTATGTGTAAAGGGATTTGTGAAGTCTTGTGTGTAGATGAATTGTAAAATAAATAATATTATTGGAAATAAAACTTATTTGATTTTTCTATATTCTGTATAAATTCTATTTTCCAATAATACTAGACATTCCACAATCAAACACTCCAGTAACAAAAATCTATTTGTTATCATCAAACAAAATATTAGCATCAACAAACTCCCCCTTTTGATGATGACAAACAGACTTAAGATTTTTGTGAATAACCAGATGTGTTTGAGCACTCCCCCTACCTTTGAGCTCCCCCTATCAGTTGTAAACAGACATGAGTAAAGAATTTGAAAATAACAAAAAAAAATTAAACACTTAGCATTAACGGCAAAACAAAATCTATAGACGCCTGTAAACAACACAAAATCTTAACTTCTTCTCCCCCTTTGTAATCATCAAAAGAAGAACAATCCTGGACATTTGTAAAGAGTATGGACTGTACTTAGTAATCAAGTCATTTGACAGTATCAAATTCAAACACTCCGAATAATCAAACAAAAGGATTAGAATAATCTGTAAGAAAGGAACACATTTCACCAGATAGGAAATGGAATGATGAAATATTCAATATATATCAGGGAGAAATAATCATATATATATATTTTTATATATATATATATATACATTTTTTTTTTATTTTTTATTTCAATAGCAGACTAACCACGCATAACCAGAGCTTGGATTTTTAAATTGGATTAGCTGCAACATGAACAAAAATTCAATACTATACTGACCACGCATAACCAGATCTTGGATTTTTAAATGAGATCAGTGATAGCATGAAGAATAAGTATTCTCATAACCATGCATGACCAGAGCTTGGATTTTTAAATGAGATTACAGAAATACTTATTATTATTTTTTATTATTATTTTTTTTTTTTTTTTTTTTTGTATACTTAAATCCCCTTGATATATATATAAAATAATAATGATTGATAGAAGGGTGAAAGAAGATGAAAAGAGAACAAAAGTTCCTCAATTACTCATATTATAAAGCATATTTGATCGTATCAGAGCTACAAATTTTCAACCATTTCATATTCTGAAAACTTACACACTCACAAATTTATCATAAATGTCCAAAAAAAAACTGGTCTTTTCTTGATGATTTGAGGCATGGATTATTTGTCAGAAAGATAATTGCCAACAGAACGTCTTAAGAGAAAATTTATCCAAAAATGCTAAGAGATTAATTTATTTCTATAATTCCCAAATCCAAGCGTAATCTGCAAAATCTGTCTTCAGGAAGGGGTTTTGTAAAAATATCAGCAAGTTGAGATTCGGTTGGAATAAATTCTATACAAATATCTTCACAAGCAATATGATCTCTAAGAAAGTGATGTCTTACATCAATGTGTTTTGTGCGTGAATGATGAACTGGATTATTTGATAAGTCAATTGCACTCTTACTGTCACATTTTAAAGGAACTCGTTTATAACAAAGTCCAAAATCAGATAAAGTCTGCATCATCCATAAAATCTGTGCACAACAACTTCCTAAAGCAATATACTCTGCCTCAGTGGTGGATAAAGCAACACAGTTTTGTTTTCTACTTGACCATGACACTAGTGAATGACCTAGCATGAAGCATGTTCCACTAGTACTTTTTCTATCTGTGAGTGAACCAGCATAATCAGCATCAGTATACCCAACTAAACTGAAGTTATCACAGGAAGGATACCATAAGCCCAAATTTGGTGTGTGTAACAAATATCTTAGAATTCGTTTTGTGGCTTTTAGATGAGATTCTTTTGGATTTGATTGAAAGCGAGCACACAAACAAACAGAAAACATAATATCAGGTCTAGAAGCGGAAAGATAAAGAAGTGAACCGATAATACCGCGATATTTCTTTTGATCCACAGCAACACCTTTTTCATCTTTGTCAAGTTTGGTTGTTGGACTCATCGGTGTTTTCATTGGCTTTGCATCTTGAACTCCAAATTTCTTTAGCAACTCCATCACGTACTTCGTTTGAGAGATAAAGATCCCTTTGCTACTTTGTTTGATTTGGAAACCAAGGAAGAACTTCAGCTCTCCAACCAAACTCATCTCAAATTTGTCCTGCATAACTTTTTCAAATTTTTCACACAAGACATTATTAGTAGCGCCGTATATGATATCATCAACATAAATCTGGACAATTAAAAAATCATCACCATCATGAGATAAAAACAAGGTTGTGTCAGCACTTCCCTTTTTAAAACCGTTTTCCAAAAGATATGTACACAAACAATCATACCAAGCTCGAGGGGCTTGTTTAAGTCCATACAATGCTTTTTTCAGTTTGTATACATGATTTGGATAATCGTGACTCTCAAAACCAGGGGGTTGTTCAACATACACTTCTTCTTTTAGTTCTCCATTTAGAAAAGCACTCTTTACATCCATTTGCTTTAATTTGAACCCCTTAAAGCACGCAAAACTTAACAAAATTCTGATTGCTTCAAGCCTGGCAACTGGGGCAAAAGTTTCGTCAAAGTCAACACCTTCGATTTGATTGTATCCCTTAGCGACCAGCCTAGCTTTGTTTCTTGTTACGTTTCCAGATTCGTCAAGCTTATTTTTGAACACCCATTTTGTTCCAACAACTGGGTAGTCATTTGGCCTGGGTACCAAGTTCCAGACCCTATTTCTCTCAAACTGGTTAAGTTCTTCCTGCATAGCCAACAACCAAAATTCATCATTGAGTGCAACATCATAAGAACTTGGTTCTATTTCAGATACAAATGCATTATGAATACAAAGAGTACAAACTTCCCTATTGAGAGAGGATCGTGTACGAACACCAGCAGTTGGATTTCCAATTACCAAATCTGGAGGATGACTTGGCTTGAATTTTAGTCTTTCGATATCTGTTGCTGCTTCAGTGGCTTTTTCATTGTTTGTCTCAACCTCATTGTTTTCTTGTTCAATTTCTTGTGCATCAGCATCATCTTTATCATCTTCAGGTATCGTATCCACATCTGATTCATTGAACTTGACGTTGACAGTCTCCACGATTGTTCTTGACTGTTTATTGAAGATTCTGTAAGCCTTACTTCTTGAGGAATAACCCATGAAGATTCCATCAACCGTTTTTGACTCAAATTTCCCAAGCTGTTCACCTGTGTTCAAAATGTAACAAGGACATCCAAACACTCTAAAATATGAGATGTTAGGCTTTTTGTTAGACCACAGTTCATATGACGTTTTATTAAGTATTGGTCTAATCATAACTCTGTTCATTACATAGCATGAAGTATTGACTGCCTCAGCCCAGAAAGTTTGAGGCAATTGATATTCACATAACATAGATCTAGCCATTTCTTGCAATGTACGATTTTTCCTTTCAACCACCCCATTCTGTTGAGGTGTTCGAGGAGCGGAAAATTCATGTTTGAAACCATTTTCTTCACAAAGTTTTTCAAAGTCTAAATTTTCAAATTCACCTCCATGATCACTTCTTAAAGTTTTAATTGAAACCCCTTTTTCATTTTGGACAAGTTTTGCAAACTTTAAAAAATAATCAAAAGTTTCAGACTTTTTGGCTAGAAAGTAAACCCATGTAAACCTAGAGTAATCATCAACCAATACATAACAATAACGTTTACCATTTAAACTAGCAGTATCAGTAGGTCCAAACAAGTCCATATGAATTAATTCAAGCACTCGTGAAGTGCTAACTACATTTTTTGGACGGAAAGATGAACGACAAAGTTTCCCCATGGTACAAGCTTTACATACTTTGTTATTTTTGTAATTCTGGTGTGGTAAACCCCTGACAAGTTCATTTGCTTTCAGTCTTTCAAGAAGACCCATACTTGCATGTGCCAACCTTCTGTGCCATAAGATTGCTTCTTCTTCTGTTGCTACTAAGCACCTAGATACTGTTACATCATCGAAAGAGAGAGTATAGACATTTCCTATCCTTTTCCCTGTAAACACAACTTTTCCAGAGGAGATCTCAATGATTTTGCAACTATTACTATCAAACACAACATTCATTCCTTTATCACAAAGCTGACTGATAGAGATAAGATTGTGAAACAGATTATCAACATATAAAACATCAGTTAAGGCAAAGATACTGTTACCTACTTTTCCTTTACCAATAATTTTACATTTGCTGTTGTCACCTAACGTCACATTCCCACCTTTATGTTTTTCCAGGCTAAGGAACAGTCTTTTATCACCTGTCATATGTCTGGAGCAACCTGAATCCAAGTACCATTTTTGTTGCTCCTTAGCCCGCCAACATACCTACATAAACAGAGAAGAAGATGACCTAGAGAAACTTCTAGGTCTAATCATGTCAGTAGTAGAGGAATGATAGTCATACGATTCTTTTGGAATCCAAATTTGATTTTTCTTCTCATTTGTGTTCCAATCTTTGTGATAGTTGTGTGCCAGGTGTTTAGGGACCCATACCTTTTTGAACTTCTGAATTTTACTGTTAAACTTGGAATTTTCATGACTGTGACCAATCACCCCACATTTTACACATTTGGGAAAAATACTTTTACCTTTAGCATTGTCACTTCCAGTTATTTCTTGTATCTTCCCAAAACCCAGTCCTTTTCTATTATTCCCAACCAATTGGTTTCCAAGTAACATTTTAAAAGATGTTTGTCCGATTGAGAATTTATTCAATGTGACTTCTAGATCTTGGACTCTTGTTTTTAAGATTGTGTTCTCATTCACAAGTGAAGTGCATCGTTTAATGTAGTTCTTTCTTTTAGTGTCATCTTCAACTTTTAGAGTCAAGTTTTCTTTTTCAAGATTCTCAATGGTGGTCTTGAGTGATAAGAGTTCCAAATTCACAGTCTTACAAATTTCACAATCTAGATCATTGGTCTTTGAAGCATTTTCAAGTTCAGATTTCAACTTCTTATTATTGTTAACAAGATCAAGATTTTTCGCTTTCAGTTTCTCTGCGTCTGATTCTAACGTGTCAATAATTTCAGAAAGATGTTTACACATTAAAACTAGATTGTCATAACTGTATACCTCAGTGGTTTCCTCGTCAGTATCTTCTAGGTCTGATTTTGCCATGAAGCACAAATTGCTTTCCTCCTCACTGCTGTCTGAATCTTCTTCTCCTTCCTCGTCATCCCAAGTTATGGCAAAAGCTTTCTTTTTCTTCTTGTTTCTTTGGAGGAGTGGACAATTTGGTTTTATGTGTCCAGGCTTTTGACAATTGTAGCAGAGTGGTTCGTCTTCTGAATTGTTGGTTTTTGGTTTATTTCTTCGAGGTTTGAATTTTCTCCACTTCGTGAGTTGTCTGACTGCCATGGCAAGTTGTTCAATAGGATCTTCACTATCGCTAGTGACAGTGTTGGACAAAGCTATTGACTTCTTTTTCAGATCTGAGTTGTTGCGATCTTCTCTTGCTTTCAGCTCCATTTCATATGTCATCAGATTCCCGATAAGCTCTTCCATGCTTAGCTTGCTTAGATCTTTGGATTCTTGAATGGCTGTGACTTTTGCTTCAAAGTTCATGGGTAAAACACGCAGAATCTTCCTCACAAGCTCTACTTCTGTATAGATCTTTCCAAGGGCTCTGGCATTGTAGACTAGTACGGAGAAGCGACCATACATGTCCTTGATGCTCTCGTCCTTCTCCATGTTGAAGTTTTCATATTCATTACTGAACATGGCAAGACGGGATTCTTTAACCTGGGAAGTTCCTTCGTGTGTGACTTCCAGAGTATGCCAAATTTCCTGGGCTGTATTACAATGAGAAATTCTGTTATATTCTGTTTTATCAAGAGCACAAATCAGAGCATTCATAGCTTTAGAATCTATAGAATATAATTTTTTATCATTTGCATCCCACCTATTTTTTGGTTTAGGTGTTACAATACCATTAACAGTTTCAGTCGGAGGTGTATATCCAGTTTCAATGATATCCCAGACATCATAATCAACAGACACTAGATAAATTTTCATCCTAGCTTTCCAATATGCGTAATCACTACCATTGAACATGGGTGGTCTAGCAATAGATTGGCCTTCTGAAAAAGCATTGTTCATTGAAGTCATGATTCTAGGGTTCAAACACAGGCTCTGATACCAATTGTAGGATCGATAATAACCCTAGAGGGGGGGGGGGGTGAATAGGGTTTTTAACGATAAGTTTAATAAAAAATAATAATAATAAAGAAATGCAGTAAAAAATGAAATCACACACGGATATACCCAGCTTCGGCAAACTGTGCCTACTGCTGCCTTTCTAAGATTTTTACTAGGAGATACAAACAGATCCCGCTTACAATCCTGTGTAAACTCGCAACTCCTGCTCCTGTTTATCCCTAAGCTCAAAATCCTAGACTAGTCTGTATACCCTAGACTAGATTTTCTCAGATTACACTTCAATATTCTGTGCTTCCTAGTTTTACAATAAAACTAGAAAAGAAAAATTTTAAAAAAAATAAAAAAAAAACTTTAGAGGAAATAGGAAGAGGAGTTAAAAGTGGGGGTCATCCCCTTTGTCATTCAAGTTCACTTGGTCGGCCCATTTGTAAACCCTTAACACAATATCCCGATTGCTTTGAGAAAACAGAAATGGCGGCGCCTCCAAAAACTAGGGTTTCAAGCTTCTTCTTTCAAACCGTGGTTTCTGGAATTTGATGAAATTGTTCCTCTGATGGCTTGAATATTTGTCTTGCTCTTGGTCACCTCGATTTGGAACTTGCGATCAAAAAGTGAGTTTTTTTTTTTTTAACTCTTGTAATCTAGGGTTTTTGGATTTCTTCTGTGTGATTCTAATTATCTTCTGTCGATGATGAAGTAGTGTGAATTTATAGGGGTTTTTCAACCCTTTCCTCTGATTTCACTTTTAAAAAAGGCTCGACTGAATTGTGTGTTTGTTGCCTTCTTTGAGATGATTTCCTCGGCTTTGATTGTTCCCATGATTGTTGTGATTGAATTTCAGAAAGAATTAATTTGGTTTCATGCCTTAAAACAGTATTGGTAATAAAATCATGCCGTGAATTCCCTTTTGATATACTTGATGTGAATTTGATTTCTTGGCAATAAAAACTTGGCCCCAATGTGATTATCCCTTGCGTGAAAACTTTTATTGATAAGTTGCCGAGATAATATCTTGTCTGAGCTTGATTTTCTGAAAAATAAATTCCTTGCTAATTTTGCTCAAAATCCTCCTTTTTGAATTTTCTTGTTGCCTTGTATGATTGAAAAAAACTTGCCATAAATCATGATTGAGTTTATTGCCTTGTGAATGATTAAAAAATTTATTTCTATTCAAAAAGAATACTCCCAAAAACAAAAAGATTTTTAAAATTTTTTTTATTTTTGCCGTGTTTAAACATGATGATATCAGAGAAGTTTTAACCTTTCCTGATTGACTGTTTTTAAAAAAAACTTGCTTTGAATCTTTGCCAAACATATTGATTGACAGTTGCTAAAAAACATTTGAATACTGATTTCTTGGAACCACATAAACACTTGCCACAAATGACACTACAATTCCTGGAAATCAAATGTTAACTCTGAAATCATTTTCCATTTTACTTGATGTATGATTAGCTCCTGCCTTGCCTGGAAAAATCTTCAGGAAATTGTTGACCATGCAATTTTGTATAACTTGACAACCCAGTTTTGAATATCCTATGTTATAGCTTTGCAAAATCCTCTTGCATGATTTTCTGCACTTCATTCCTCCCATAATTGTCGAGTTAGAATACTCTGACACCACCATATCAAAACTGCTTGTCCATTTGTGCTTGTTGTTACTTGTATCCAATTTTACTGTCATGTTACTATGTATTTGAATCATGCTGTTTGACTTCTTCATACATATTAGCATCTGATCATGAAATTGTTGCATTGTGGCCATGCCTAGATGTACTTGCTTCTTGACCATTCTTGTTTCCATGTATATGCTGGCCACTTTATGTTGACTGCACCATTGTGAATTTGCTGTCATGCATTCCATGCTGGCTCGACTGCTTGGGTCCACTATGTCTTGGCTTTGTACTTGAATCATCATTTTGCATTTGATCTTTTGATCTTGTACTTGCACTTGTTACAGTCTGTTTGCACTTGTTTTGATATGTTCTGATCTGCCACCTTATTTGAGCACACCACATTGCCATGATCACCATGTTATGTTTTGATCTGTTTGCTGAAGCATTGCCTTGTTTTGCTGATTTCTGATGTATACCTTTATATTTTTTTTTGATTTTTATCTTGTCTTTTGATTCTGAAAAAAAAACAAAAAACAAACAGCAGTCAAACTGTACTGAGTTGAGGCTGGTCAGAATCAGTTGGTTCTGATCAGCAAACCAGTATGGTTTTGATGTGGCTGTTCAAGTCTGAAATATGATGAGAAAAACACACAAAAAGCTGAGACAAAAAAAATGAATCAATCACACAGAGAATCTATTTTGTCAAAAGTATTTGTTTTAGTTCCAGTGTACTGTGTATTTTTCTTTCTTTTGTGACAGGTTATAGGATGATGCTCTGGACAGCTAAGGTGTGCTTGACAAGAATAAACCAGCAAGAAATGAGAAGAAAAAGAAAAAAATGAATTGCTTGTAAAAAAGAAATGTATGTACTGAAATTATGTGTAAAGGGATTTGTGAAGTCTTGTGTGTAGATGAATTGAAAAATAAATAATATTATTGGAAATAAAACTTATTTGATTTTTCTATATTCTGTATAAATTCTATTTTCCAATAATACTAGACATTCCACAATCAAACACTCCAGTAACAAAAATCTATTTGTTATCATCAAACAAAATATTAGCATCAACATAGGGAACTTATAATAGGAAAAAGAGATAGGCACCCCACAACCCCAACAAAGATTGAGGGAACCCCCAACTGGATTATGGACAGTGATGGGTTCTTTGAGCCTTTTCAAATTCAAATCTAGATTTTTAACTACATTCTTTGCAATAAAGCTTCGTGACGCGCCTATATCAAATAGTACTTTAACTGGAATATTTTTGAATTAAGCGTGCCTTCCAAAACATCAGACCTTTCCTGAGCAGACGAAGATGCAGGCACTTCTGCCACTTCATTTACATGTACTGCTTCAGGTTTTCTGAATAGCGGGCAAGCCTTAGAAAGATGACCGGCCTGATGGCATTGACTGCACTTTCTATTCTCTTGAAACTTCTTACCGGAATTAGATTCATCCTTCTTTAGTTTCTTCGAGGATTTACAATTCCTGGTCAAGTGCCCTTGTTTCTTGCAGTTAGAGCATGTGGCCATCGTTATGTGTTCTTTCTCAGATTTAACCCTTTTCCTCTTGGCACTGGGCTTCTTACTGACTTCTGGTAACGTACTGGCCTCAGGATTATCAGTTTCAGACTCCCCTTTATTTCTAGAACAGACTTCCTCTTCGTAGCGCAACATACCTTTCTTGTCGAGATCCTCATACTGGTAAGCCATGTATATCATTTCTGAAAAAGGAAGCTTCGCATGCCCCATAACTTTACTTTGGTACTTTCTTTGAAGCCCGTTAATAAATCTCAGATTCTTCTTCTAAGTATCTTGAATCAGATGCGGGGCAAAATGAGAAAGTTCATTGAATCTCTTATGATATTCTGGAATGGTCATATCTCCTTATATCAAACAAGAGAATTCATCACATAACCGCTCAGTTGCTTTAGGAGGAGTAAATCTTTCTAGGAAAATCACTTTAAATCTATCCTAGGTGATATCACCTTCTGGATTATCTTTAATAATCGAATCCCACCAGAACAAAGCTTCGTCTTTGAGTGCCCAAGATGCCAGTAATCTTTTTTGGTCATCTCTCAGCTTTAAACCGTCAAACATTTTCACAGCAGAACGAATCCAAGCTTGTGTTCTCATAATAGATTCTTCGCCCAAGAATGGTTTTCCACCCAGATTTCTATATTTCATAAATAGAGCTTCTATCTCGGGGTCAGTATTACTTTTTTGTTTCTGGCACTCATTTTCTAGTACGTCTGCAAATGGCAGACAAAGTGTCTGGTCAACAGAAAGGATATTTCAAACATAGAGACATATACTTGAATGTAAATGCATCTATCAAGGTGTTATTCCATTCTGCTATACTCATACTAGGGTATTATTGATCCTATCTGTAATGAGTTATTCGTCCTAGAACACCACTGGTTCTATTTTTGACGAGTTCGTTAATATGTTATATTCCAAAACTAAGCTTAACCAAAGCTCAGGTACCACGTTGTGATGTCCCCAAACCCCGTACTGACGTCGGCAAGGGTAATCTTTGGAATATAACACATAAACAGAAATAACAGAACAAAATTAAATAAATACACCAGATAATGTACAAATAATACACTAGATAAACATAATCATTAGAGCTACGTAGTATACAGGATCATACTTAGTACAAATACAGTTCAGCTATACATAAATGTCTACAGCGGAAAACAAAACATAATATGTACAACAGGAGCTGAACAGCATAAAAAGAGATAAATGATAGAATCCATCTTCAGCTCCAGCTATCCAGAAAGAGCCTGCTAAAACCAGAACACAAGGCTGCCCGTGTAGAAAAAGGGGCACCCGATCTTGCATGTGAAACAAACTACAAGTCAGTCATGGGACTGGTATGAGAAATATACTTAACACATTTATAATATGGCTAATCACAGGACCATGCCACTTTCGCGGAACGGGTTTACTCCATTGGATTGCCAGTGCTTTAAAACAAGTAAATATTTTAAACTTCGCAATGCTTTTTTTAAAAATGAAGCCATTATAAGACTCAGTTCCCATCACACAATGCAATGCAAACCGGAGGGTAGAGTTTTACCTTATAATGGCCAAAATATGCTTGATACGAATAAAACAAAAGACTTTGATATTATTACTAGTGTTTATATGTTTCAAAAACAATTTCAATCATAACTATCAACCATTGACGGAATGGGTACCATATATCATGTTGCTATATATATATATATATATATATATATATATATATATACACACAATCAAAACCGCACGATGTCGTACTTGCAAATCAGATTTCCATCATGAACCAAGGCAAAAGATAGTCCTTACCGACTTTGAGACTGTCTAGCCCAAGTCTCAGGATCAAAGCTCGAGTGACCATAGGAGCGACATGGCTGATCCACTGATGTGGATTAGAATGCCTGAACACTACGTTTCCCCCGCTTTGGGGCATAAATGAGCCAACGAATGACTCCATCGGCTTCACATAGTCACCAATATATCTGAGGCACCTCCCAACAGCAACAACCACACAGGTAAAAATAATATGTATGTCAGCCAGTTTAAGCGCTGACACCACCTTTAGCTAGAAGGAAACGCGTGCCCTACCTAAGTTCCTCTCCCGTTTCTGGTTCATACCGGGGAGTGAGGCTCGCGAATTCACGTTATACACAAAGCTACGCCACACAGGCGGTGCTTTGATCATCAACCATAAGACTTTGCTTTTCAATAGAAGCCTTGATCACTGCATCTTAGCATGCCGCACTGGCAATTCACACCATGCAACTGATGGCTATCAATCACACAGAATGAAATCCAATGTCAGACACACAGTCCATTTACAAGTCCGTTCTAGGTCGGAACGAAACCGAAGGCACTATATACCTCGCATACCCATCGATCTCCACATACGTCTGGAAGATCACCACTCATTATCCATATTTCAGGATGCCTCCCAATCAGGACATCAGTTATCATCCAACCGAGGTGAAGATCTCCGGTCTTCAACCACCGTCTTCATCTTCGATTTCTTATCGTCGATTCAGTTATTCAGAATGGGATAAACCCGGACTTTCTGAGCAACTCGCGTATATAATTAATAGGTGCTACACAAACACAACATACGCCTTATTCCAATTCATTAGTCACTAACCGTAAATTAGTAAGAGAACGATTTCCCAAATATTAACCCCGAAGGCCGAAACCAACATCAGATCAAAACCCAGGAAACCATCCGACTTAGCTAACTTTCAGTTAGTTTATAAATTTCACATTCAACCATCAAATATTCAATAAACTGGGTAAACTTGGTTTATTTCCATTCCATATTGTTTATAATATTTTATAACAATTTATTGCTATTTTTATTTATTTAAAATAGCCATTTCATTCAAACGACGCTTCGGGCCATAACGTGGCTATGGCGCTGTTTTTCTTCAAATTTGTTTTACACATATCTGAAAATCTAACTGTTGGATCTTGACAAGTTTTATATCATTAGAAAGATCTTTTCAAAACGAATCCAACGGTTCCAGTTTTGGGAAAATCCGACGGTCGGATCTCCCGGTGCACTCGTTTGAAGTTTCGATTTCAAAATACGAACTACAGCGTCGTTATTCGATTTAATTTAATTATATATATATAAATATAATCAATTCTGGCGCTATTTTTCTTTAGATTTGAATTAAACATTCCAGACAATCCAACCGTTGGATCTTTAACAAGTTGGTGTCATAGGAAAGATATTTCCAAAGCGAATCCAACAGTTTCAGTTTCGGGAAAATCCAATGGTCGGATCTCCCGCACTAATCGTTTGAAATCACGGTTTCAAAACATGAACTGCAGCTTCGTTATTCAATATATTTTAATTAATTAATTATATATATATATAAATATAATCGATCCTTCGATTTCAAAACCATATTCTTTTCATACATCTGATAAAAATGATATTTTTATCCAACAGACATTTATTACGACACTTCACTATTTTTAACAATTCATGTATACAATAAAAATGTGATTTTTATTGTAAAACGATTTATTTCAAAACACGACTATTTTATATAGTTCATATAGATGATAAAAAAATAAGATTTTTATTATAAAACAATTTCTTTCAAAACACGACTATTTTATATAGTTCATATATATGATCAAAATAAGATTTTTATTATAAAACAATTCCTTTCAAAACACGACTATTTTATATAGTTTCATATAGATGTTAAAAATATGATTTTTATTATAAAACAATTTATTTCAAAACACGACTATTTTATATAGTTCATATATATGTTAAAAATATGATTTTTATTATAAAACAATTTATTTCAAAACACGAATGCCATTAAACACATGAATTCTATCCAATGAATGAATTTCTATTCAACACATGAATGTTTTCTATAGTTCGTATATATAAAATAAAAATGTGATTTTTATTGTTAAAACAATTTATTTAAAACACGAATATGATTCAACACATGAATTTCTATTCAATGAATGAATTTCTATTCAACACATGAATGTTTTCTATAGTTCGTATATATAAAATAAAAATGTGATTTTTATTGTTAAAACAATTTATTTAAAACACGAATACCATTCAAACACATGAATTTCTATTAAACAAATGAATTTCTATTCAACACATGAATGTTTTCTATAGTTCGTATATATAAAATAAAAATGTGATTTTTATTGTTAAAACAATTTATTTAAAACACGAATACCATTCAACACATGAATTTCTATTCAACTAATGAATTTCTATTTAACACATGAATGTTTTCTATAGTCCGTATTTATAAAATAAAAATGTGATTTTTATTATTAAAACAATTTAATTAAAACACAAATACCATTCAACACATGAATTTCAATTCAACGAATAAATTTCTATTCAACACACGAATATAGTTTTAACACATGAAAATAATTCTAACACATGAATATTATTCAAAATTTCGGCAGCATAACGTCAGGGTAGTTAAAACCGGGGCCGTCCCTAGTACGGGTCCTCGCTCTACCTTAAAGCCTCGCAGCTTTTGACAATGGGGATTTCATGCATCTAGTTCGCACGTAGGCGGCATGTTTATATTTTTCTTTTCCACAAAGTAATCCTATGTGGTTTCAACCAAATATTTCTCAACCATAAATGGGTATTTTTCAACCATAATCAATCAATTTCAACCACAAACAATTCTAATCAACCATTCTCTATCAACCAATTTTCACACCATTCACAACCAATAAATATCGTCCATGGTTTGTGGACGAGGGGCGTGTGTATATATATATATATATATTAATATAAATATATTTCACTTCTATTTCAACACATATATAATTTTTACAACGCATATATAACTTATACATCGAACGTTCAACTTATACAACACTTATACATGAGGTGTACAACGCTTATATAACTCATACATCGACTATATAATTTATACATCATCATCTTTCATGTCGTTTATAATTCAGAAATCTAACATTGGGTTCCACTCCACCAAAAATAGCAGGAGGCTCAGAAAAATATGCGATCTTTTCTAGAATGTAGAAGGCGTCCACACGAGTCCACTGTCTCTTGTTTCACTGAATTTCGTCAACATAGCAAAAAGATATGATTTTTATAGTGAAATCAAAAACCGTAGCGCTTTAAAGTGCTATTAAATAGTTTAATATATAATCAGCCGTTACCTCTCTATTTTCTTCAAAACTAGGTTTTAGATTTGCGCTAAATCCGAAGCACTTCATACCGATCGGGTTTTGCAGCATCGAAGAGGGGCGAGAGGCGCTCAGGCGCACGGTGGAGGGGAGCCACTCGATCTGGCCAGGAATCGGCGGCGGCGGCTTGAAGTCCTGGACTTTGTGGCGATGGTTCTCGGCAATGGAGAGGCGAGGGGAGGTGCAACAGGTATGGATATGAAGGGGATATCGAGATCAACAAAAAGTTGAATTGGAGGGGTTGGTTTTGGTCAGCGTGGCGGCCGGAAAGGAGGAGAGAAGGTGGAGAAGGAGTTCCGCCTGTTATACGATGTCGGGGAGAGAGATAATTAAAATTCTCGGATTTTTAAATTATGAATGGAAAAAAACTATTGGCCGATATATTTATTTAATTCAAAAATAGTGTTTTCGCTAACGGACCCCAAACCAAACCCAACGACTGTCGCCCCTAGCTAAATACCCCTATTCCAAACAAAATGGGCTATGTTTCGTAGGCCTATTCGACTATTTCAGTCAATTTTTCTTCAAATTAAAATATAAAACATTCAATATTTGATTTGAACGTACATTTCAATTTGCCGGGGCCACACACTAATTCTAAAAATTCCTCAAAAATAAATCTAGCTATGTTTTGATGATAAGGTCCCAACAAAACTAGTTTCGTCGAATTCTGAGACTGTTTGAAAAATGGCCCTTTTCTGGTCGATCCATTTTGATAGAAGTCTACCAAACACATTTTCCTTTGCCACGCACACATACTAGCATAAAAAATTATGAAATTTGAAAACTAGAAATAATTTGACATCCCGGATCCAACAAAAGTGGTTTCATCGAATTCTGAGGTCGTTTGCAAAATGGCTATTTTCACTGGCTATATAAATTCTATAGCGACCTTTCTGAAAATTCATTTAGCCATAACTTTTGCTTTCCACTATGAAACTTCGATTTTTCAGATTTGTTAGAAAGATATTCACTAACAGATTTAAATATTTTTGGTTTCACTAAAGTCCGTTTCATTTTGCACCCAGTACAGTCAGTTAAAGTTTGAATTCAATTTTTGAAACTACCACGCCATTTCAGGCCTTGTTTATAATGAAAATTAATTATATTTATTTTCAAACGTCGATTCAAACTTACTTTTCGTCGTTATTATTTAAAATATTTATTTTAAATATTTTAAATTCACTAAAATATTCAAATTTAAAATTTTTAAATTGGTTCAGATTTTACGGGTTGTTACAAATACATAGCGGTGAAGTCAAAATACCACATCACTGAAGTCAAGTTTACAGCTATTGGACAAGCTGTAAAAAGACATATGCCGCCCGATAATTTGATGTTTGAAAATCACTAAAAAGTTAAAAAACTTATGTCGCCTTTTGGTTTACCTTATCAGAAAATAGATACATGTTTAAATGGCTGCATGTTGTTTTGGAAAGAAGACGTAAACCTTAGAAATTGTAAAATATGTAATCTAGAAAGATACAAACAAAGAAAAAACAAGGAAAAGAAAGTTTTGTACAAGGTTATGCATTACTTACCCAATGCTCCAAGGCTTCAAAGATTATATGCATCTTCCGTAACTGCATCTTATATAAATTGACATAATGTGAGAATGGAGGAATAGTATACAATGACACATCCGACCGATGGAGAAGCATGGAAGCATTTCAATAAAACTTATCTCAGTTCTACAACGGAGATTCGTAATGTGAGACTAGGTTTATGTACGGATGATTTTTCACCATTTTCTCAATTTGGTTCTAAATATTCATCCTAACCCATTATCATTACACCGTATAAACTACCACCATGGATGTGCAACAACTCGTATTTTAACTATTGAATATTTAATATTTTATTTAAGTATTAATCATTAATTATCCGATTGACGGTTTCAAAAGGTGATTTCTGAAAAACGATCGAATTAGGACTAGTTAGATTGAGTTTGTTACGTTAATAAAAAGTACAAGAATCACCATATTTCGAGTTTGGACCACTTGGAGGTAATAAAGATCTCGATATACGCGTAAATTTATCGTTCCAGACAATAGTTTCAGGTTACAAAGAAACTTGTACCATCAGAACTGTATCATGGCAATGATGCATGATGTCAAGTTTCGTGGCGAATGGTATTACCAATTGTCCATGAGAAAATAAGATGTGTAGATTTCGTTTGGAGTTAAAAAGAGAAAACCAAATAAAATAATATTAAAATACCCTATTAGCTACAGTAACTACCTGATACCTTTTCTTCTACAAAAGAGAATCACTGTTACATCATTTCCACGGGCGACACTTTCAGAAAATATGATCTCCTCCATCTCCTCATTAAAAAGCATGAAATAAATATATTTGAGCTCTTGAGAAGAAGGGATTCACGCCCATATGCATTTTGGAAGGTGCGATGGTAGTTGGGCATGCATAGTCGAATCTCGGTTTTGACGTTGGTGCACCAGTGGTCGAGGGTTGGCCATTGCAAGGCCGACGATGGACTTAGGGTGGCGAGGTGCTTCGATGTAAGGAGTTTGGACGGGTCCAGTGATGTTTGGGGTCGTAGCCTATAACGTGCATATGAGAAGGTGGTAGGGGACGCAAATCGATGGAGACCACCATTAGTGATGGAAAGGGCACGAGCAAGTCTGGTTTGCAACGAGAAATTTAGTAGCACAATCGGTTTTAATTTCATCGTTTCGAGCTCTGTATCATTGGTTTTGTGAACACATTGGTTTTGGGTGATATACATATCAAGGCTTGGGATTAGAACATTGGGGAAGAGAGGTTCGTGGGTTAATTAACTAATATAATTATAGTAAAGATGATTAGTTATCTAAATTAATGTCAGAACTTATATCATCTATAACCTTTTGGTATGAGGTCAGAATGGGCAACCGTTTCTTCCTATAGACTCGTAATAACGAGCTCTACACTAAGGAGCTTGTTTGGACTGATTTGGCTAAGGCAAGTGATATTATCTCTCATCGGAATGTATTTGTTTATATAGTACATATTATACATTTTAAACTGTTTTCTAACTGTAAAACGTGATATTTAGAATTGGTGAACTTAGGAAGTAATAAATAAAAGATTAAATTGGGATTTAAGGTAGATTTAACCTGATTATCACATTTTTACCTAATTGTGCGCTATGCGATATTTACTCATTGATGCGCCATTTTTACTATATTGGTAGACATAGGTTATTTGGAAACCTACTTCACTTTGACTATTATAGATAGGTTTTATTTGATGTATTACTGTTATTATGGATGCTAATATGATAGTTTAGGAATTTGGATGAATATTGGTTGCATGATTGGATTGTTTGTTTAGTTTAGATTAAAACGTCATTTGTAGGTAACTTAGTATTAGGAAATATTTCGTTCGTGAGAGTTTGGGGTATCCATCGATCAAATACTATAACAACCCACCCGGAATGGGCCAAAATTCCAACCTCGAAAGGCTCATCGGAATAGGTCCATTCTAAACGGATCGTTGGCTCCTATGAGGGGATACTAAAACATATATCATAAAGAAATCTAAATGAAATCAGAATCTCACATAGTGAAAGGGATAAAATATAATATCCCATAAATAGATTTACAATAAATTAAACTATAAATGTCAAATACAACGAGTATCATTAGATAATGGGTACATCAATAATTATCCAAGTACCTAATGATAACAACAACAATAATACTACTTCCATAAATAACTAAATCTCTATCAAAAGGCTCCACCTCCAATCTCCACCTCCAATCACTAACCATCATTGATCCAGTTTCCTCACATACTAACCAATTTATGTTAAGAGGAGGGAGGTCAGAACATAAAGTTCTAGTGAATGAAGAACGTACAAGCTTAGGAACGACTATTTTCTATATTTATAAGTGTAGTTTCTTCATGCTATGTGTACGCAAACAAACATACACAACTAAATATTTGAGGTAATAGCCACTTAAGGTCTACCTTTAAATCTATGGGCAGACTTCCTTATAGTCACTTAATACCCCATGAGGTAGACTATACCTGGTAATGTAAGGCCATTACCTAAATTTATTAGGGGTGGACATCCCTATACTCATTTTATACCCTCTGGCATACCCATAGACACTTAAGACCTCATCTCTAGTGTCTATGTCACGAAATATACGATAGAGAGTGAAATAGTAACCACCACTTACTACTAGGTTCAGGAAGGAACACAACTTCATTTATAGTTACTAACTTCCTTCCCCTACAGGTGAACTCCTAGCTACTTAATACTTCTCTTAGACGATGGTTTCTTTAAGCCATTTATACATATAAACCGTCCCTAGGTCACACCTCATTAGCCCCTTAAGAAGTGGATATTACTTGGAGAACTACCCTACTCATACGCTATCCTCTATAAAGACCATTCAATACCTTATTCAGTAAAAGGCGGACTCAACAACCACTTAATACCTCGAAGGGCGGGTCCTATGACTTGGGTCTAGAACCAAGAAGTGAACCTCAGGAACGGACCTAGACCTAACCACTTAATGCCCAACAAGAGGCAGGTCAGCCGATTAATACCTTTCCTAAGGTAGGCCTACTTCACACATAATTATATATATATATATATATATTAGACATCACACAATAAACCGTCCACTTGTGGATGCTGGATTATTTGGGCGGTTCCGAGTAGGCTTTTACTACAAGTTGAGATTAACCTCGCGTCTTAGTGTACTAATTACAATGACCCTTAACACCTTGACCTCTCACATTCACCAGTTTTACACGTCGATGCTGGATATGAAGGTCGTTTCTAGGCTGGGTTCTACTATAAGTAATACTTACCTCGTGTCTGTGTGTCATTGATTTTAATTAAAGCCATTAACTCATGCTGTAATGTCCCGTAATTGGCAGTATAATATTTAATTTAATTTATTATTTTAAATATTATATTTGGAATATTAATGGATTTAATATTGAATTCGTTTATTTAAAACAAAGTTTGAACGTTAAATTTATATATAATATAAATCGAGCTCGAAATGGCACTGCAGTTCGTAATATTGAATTTTGAACTTTAATTGGATATACAGAATCCGTTTTAGGTCAGATTTTTGTGAAATAAGAAAAGTTCAAATCTTGTTGATTATAATTTTCTAATGAAAGAGAAAAAATGAGATTTCATGTTATAGATTGTTAGTTATGTCCAAATCAAATTTTAAAATAGTCGCCATGGAAATCGTTAATAAAATATAACGTTTATTTGATGAAATGATAAGGTTTTAATATAATTTGGACACCGTCTTGACTCAAAATTGACGATATAGAGTTGTATAACTATATGGTAATTTTATTTGGATAAATATGATGATAATAAATTATTATTATTTTTATTTGAATTATTTTCAATTTAAATAATGTTTTATTCGATAATATATAAGCTTAAAAATAACCATTTTTGCAAACGGTCTCCGTTTTCAGTGAAATTAGTTTCATTGGAACTGTATCGTCAAATTATTGTAAGAAAACCAAATTACGTAGAAAACGGGTGTCGTATGTGACTTCGGTGGCCAAAAATGTCTCTGTTTCTATTTAATTGTTTATACAATTTAGGCAGGGGTAACTTTTAACGAATAAACGACAGGCTAAACGAATTCCAAATTTAACGAAACAAGATTTATTGGATCCGTTAGGAAGAGTTCTAATAAAATGTCACGATCTCATATTTTTTGGATTTTTTCTGTAATTATAGGAATTTTTAACACTTGATTCATTGATATTTATAACTGACTTTTCACAAACAACCTCGGAATTCGACGAAACCTGTCCCATTGGGTCCAGAATATTTTTTATGCTAGGATTGCATATTTGTTTGTCAAAAACGAAGGATTTATGTAGGTAATTTGACACATTTCTTCATGTAAGTTTGGTTATATTAAAATAATATTATTTCTTTCCATATCTCTACATAAGGCATACGCATAACCCTAAAATGAGGTCAAACGCATTGCCACAGTCAACTCTTTTACGCCGCCATTGTAACGACCTGGAAAATCTGAACCAATTTAAAAATTTTAAATTGGCTAAAATAGTGGATTTTAAATATTTAAAAAAAATATTTTAGCTAATAGCAATGAAAAGCGGGTCTGAATCGACGTTTGAAAATAAATATAATTACTTTGAATTATAAACAAGGCCTGAAAAGGCGCGGCAGTTTCAAATTTTCATTTCAAACTTTGACTGACTGTACCGGGTGCAAAACAAAACAGATTTGAGTGACACCAAAAATATTTAAATCTGTTAGTGAATGCCTTTCTAACGAATCTGAAAAATCGAAGTTTCATAGTGGGATGCAAAAGTTATGGCCAAATGAATTTTCTGAAAGGTCGATATGTAATTTATATAGCCCGTGAAATTAGCCATTTTGCAAACGACCTCGGAATTTGACGAAACCAATTTTGTTGGATCCGGGATGAGAAGTTATTGCTAGATTTCAAATTTTACAATTTCTGAAGCTAGTATGTGATCGAGACAAAGGAAAATGTGTTTTGGTCAATTACAATTAAATTGGATCAACCAGAAATGGGCCATTTTGCAAACGGTCTCAGAATTCGATGAAACTAGTTTTGTTGGGGCCGTATCGTCAAAACATAGCCAGATTAATTTTTCTGGAATTTTTCGAATCAGTTGGTGGGCCTGGAAAATTGAAATGTACGTTCAAATCGAATATTGAATGTTTTATATTTTAATTTGAATGAAAACCGACTGAAACATTCGAATGGCCTTCAAAACATTTTCCATCGTGTTCGGAATAGGGGTATTTAGCTAGGGGCGACAGTCGTTGGGTTTGATTTGGAGTTCGTATCGATGAACAAGCATTTTTCGAATTAAATAATATTAAAATTATTATAAAACCCTAATTTATCCATCACTTTTCTGGAGCCGCCGTTATTACCAAACCGATGGCCAAAATCGCTCAAACCTTTCCCCCCTCCGATCTCAACATCTACTCAGTAATTTTCCAAACTCCTAAAGGGAAAATCATCAGCTCAGCGAGCTCTCGAAGATAAACAGTGGTGATCCGTTCTAGTTCGACGGAGGAGGAGAAATCGCGGCGAGAAGCACCACCGTTCGCACCCCATTTTCATCCGTTGGGCCCCTCCGAACTAGACGCGCCGCCGGCCGTGGGTAGGGGGTTCGAAGGCGCATCAACGGGGGTTGGTCGATCTGGCTTCGGCGCCTTGAAACTCGTGCAAAGAACGTAACCCTAATTGAAGCTATGGGTTCAGTTATACGGGGTTCAGCTGTTAGGCGGAAGAGAGGTGAAATATTTAAATTAATAATTATTTAATTATATAAATTGCAATTCAATGTTCATAACATCGTAACTTCTTCATACGAGATCGGATTTCAGCGATTTCACTTACGTTGGATTCGTATCAGAAAACTCTACAATATGAGACTGACTAGAACTGAAGCAGAGTATGTCAGAATTTTAGCCAAATTCGAATCAAAATAGAACGGAATTCAGAAATAAAACCAATCAAAGTGAGAATTCTCTCACTTTAAATTTTCTTTACAGTTATTTATTTTGTAACTGCATATATGAACTGCTCCCCGTCGTCCACAGACCATGGACGACTTATTTGCTTGCATTTTGTGTGGAAAAAAAAATATATATGTGATGTGAGATTTCTAATTATCAACGATATGGGAAACGACGATGTAAAAATTATGTAGTCGATGTATGAGTTATATAAGCGTTGTAAACCTCTTGTATAAGCGTTGTATAAGTTATACGTTCGATGTATAAGTTGTATATGCGTTTTAAAAATCATATATGTGTTGAAATAGAAGTGAAATGCTATATATATATATGCCCCTCGTCCACAAACCATGGACGATATTTATTGGTTGTGATTGGTGTGAAAATTGATTGATAGCGAATGGTTGACTGAAATTGTTGGTGGTTGAAATTGATTGATTGTGGTTGAAAAATACCCGTTTGTGGTTGAGAAATATTTGGTTGAAACCACATAGGATTAGTTTGTGGAAATGAAAAAATATACATGCCGCCTGCATGCGAACTAGATGCATGATTCCCCATTGTCAAAAGCTGCGAGGCTTTAAGGTTGAGCGAGGAGCCGTACTAGGGACGGTCCCGGTTTTAACTACCCTGCCGTTATGCTGCCGAAATTTTGAATAATATTCATGTGTTAGAATTATTTTCATCTGTTGAAACTATATTTATTCGTTGAATAGAAAACCTTCAAGTGTTGAATTGAAACTCATTCGTTGAATAGAAATTCATGTGTTGAATGGTATTCGTGTTTTAAATATAAAAATCACCTTTTTATCTATATATACATACTACATAAAACCTTCATGTGTTGAATCGAAATTCATTCGTTGAATTGAAATTCATGTGTTGAATGGTATTCGTGTTTTAAATATAAAAATCACCTTTTTATCTATTTATAAAAAATACAGAAAACCTTCATGTGTTGAATCGAAATTCATTCGTTGAATTGAAATTCATGTGTTGAATGGTATTCGTGTTTTAAATATAAAAATCACCTTTTTATCTATATATATAAATATAGAAAACCTTCATGTGTTGAATTGAAATTCATTCGTTGAATAGAAATTCATGTGTTAAATGGTATTCGTGTTTTATAATAAAAATCATATTTTTATCATCTATATGAACTATATAAAATAGTCGTGTTTTGAAAAAAATTGTTTTATAATAAAAATCATATTTTTATCATCTATATGAACTATATAAAATAGCCGTGTGTTGAAAGAAATTGTTTTATAAAGAAAATCATATTTTTATCATCTATATGAACTATATAAAATAGTCATGTTTTGGATTAAATCGTTATACAATAAAAATCACATTTTTATTATATACATGAATTGTAAAAATAGTGAAGTGTTGATATAGAAGACAGTTAGATAAAAATATCATTTTTATCAAAAGTATGAAAATAATATAGTTTTGAAATCGAAAAATCGATATGTATATATATAAATAGAATTGAAATATATCGAATAACGAAGCTGTAGTTCGTAATTTGAAACCGTGATTTCAAACGATTAGTGCGGGAGATCCGACCATCGGATTTTCCCGAAACCGCAACCGTTGGGTCCGCTTTGGAAATATCTTTCCAATGGCACCAACTTTGTAAAAATCCAACGGTTGGATTGTCTGGAATGTTTAATTCAAATCTGAAGAAAAACAGCGTCAGAATCGATTATATTTTTATATATATATATATAAATATAATTATATTAAATCGAATAACGACGCTGCAGTTCGTATTTTGAAATCGTAACTTCAAACGATTATACCGGGAGATCCGACCGTCGGATTTTCCCGAATCTGGAACCGTTGGATTCGTTTTGAAAAGATCTTTCTAATGATTTAAATTTTGTGAAGATCCAACGGTTAGATTTTCAGATATGTGTAAATCAAATCTGAAGAAAAACAGCGCCACGGCCGCGTTATGGCCTGAAGCATCGTTTTGAATAAATTGGCTTTTTTAAAATAAATAAAAATAGCGATAAATCGTTATAAAATATTATAAACGATATGGATGTGAAATTTAGAAATTAACTGAAGGTTGGCTAAGTCGAATGGTTTCCTGGGTGTTGATCTGATGTTGGTTTCGGCCTTCGGGGTTAATATTTGGGAAATCGTTCTCTTACTGATTGACGGTTAGTGACTAATGAATTGAAATGATGCATATGTAGTGTTTGTGTAGCACGCGTTTATTATATACGTGAGTTGCTCAGAAAGACCAGGTTTATCCCATTCTGAATAACTGAATCGACGATGAGAAATCGAAGATGAAGACGGTGGTCGAAGATCGGAAATCTTCGCCTCGTTTGGATGGTAACTGATGTCCTGATTGGGAGGCATCCCGAAATATGGATAATGAGTGGTGATCGTCCAGACGTACATGGAGATCGATGGGTTTGCGAGGTACATAGGCAGCCTTGTATTCAGGTTTTAGCTGGCTTTATCTGGATAGCTGGAGCTGAAGATGGATTCAATCACTTATCTCTTTTTATGCTGTTCAGCTCCTATAGTACATATTATGTTTATTTCCGCTGTAGACATTTATGTATAGCTGAACTGTATTTATTCTAAGTATGATCCTGTATACTGTGTAACTCTAATGATTACGTTTATTCAGTGTATTATTTGTACATTATCTGGTGTATTTATTTATTTCTGTTCTGCTATTATCTGTTTCTGTGTTATATTCCAAAGACTACCCTTGCAGCCGTTAGTACGGGGTTTGGGGTCGTCACAGCCACCCTCTTCTAATAATCAATGGACCTAAGCTTCCAACCTTCTCCTCCATTTTCATTCAAATCATCTCCTCCATCTTGAAAACTTCCAACTGCAAATAGGTAGAGCTCGATGAACGGCGGTGATCGTGTTCTGTGCATCGTGGGTGCCGGAATCTCGACCGAAACAGTTCGACGTTCGTTGCGAATTGCTGGCGGACCGTGGTGTCTGGAAGGCGGGTACTTGGCGTGATGGTCAATGGAGGTGAGGTGCAGACATTGGCAGTGTCCGATCTGGATCCGATGGGCTGAGGTGTGAGCAGCAGGTGGTTGGTTGTCTCGAGCGGGGTTTCTGAAGTGCAAAAGCAGTTAGGCATGATCTTTTAGTACAAATAGATGGAAGTGGAACCACGAAGCAGGAATTCATTGGTTTGGCAGCTAGTGGAGAAGTCAGGTTCATGAAGTGCGGCCGTATTCCTATGACTGGCACATGTATATATCAATAAATAATTTGAATTGGTTAATAAATAACTTTAAATAAATAAAATGTTATTTAATAAATATGTATGTTTGTTAATGAAACATGAAAAAGTGGTAATCGGAACTAAGCAGTAACAATGGAAAATGTAAATAAGCGATGGGAAGTTGGAGCTGTGCTATTTTGGAACGAAGACAGCATGGGGGTCATGCAGAACGACGTAGGGAAATAAGGGGAAAGGTTGGCACATATTTGGAAATGGAGAGCTCACTGTCGCGTTGTAGCATGGGTGAAGAAAAATGTTTGGTGCCCTGATTTTTTTCAATCCTGAAGTATTCGCGTGTGAACGGATTATTACAAAAGGAATTAACATCTCTAAATATTTTAATCTAGCTAACTAAAGTATAATTATGAATAATTTAGTTATTTTATAATTAACGTCGGATGTTATAACATGGATAACTGCTTATCCGGTGAACAGAATGAGACGAAGTAAGTTGCGTTATGGTCGGGTTGAAGAGCTCTTCATTATGGAACCGAAATGGACACTTTTGTAATCAACTGACATTTTAAGTTAAACTAAACATTAGTTTAACTTAACTGAAACGAGCCGTTTAAAAAACAGAACCAAATCAAGGTGAGTTAAACTCACTCAGTTCTTCCCACTTATATTTTATATAAGTCAAGTTTTTATTTTGTGTGCTATGGTCCCTAATGGTTGACTGTTTGTGAAATATATATTCATATATTGGCTGAACCAATAAAAATTAAACGTTGTTTAATTTTGGTGAGAAACCAATTCGTTGTTTTAACGATTGGTCCCAATAAAGGTAACTTACCATGTTGATCACGTTTATAAAATAAACGTGTTAAATTTAATGAATTGTCTGGATTATTTTGTTAATGTTAAATAAATGAACTGTCTTATATTAATATAATGAATAAGCAAGTCAGCAAGGATTAATATAATGATTTATAACTGAGATTTATTGTTTTTTAAGAAACAACTAAATGAAGTTATTTAAATTAATTATATTATTAATTAATTTAAATAAGGGACTAACTTGAACTGGTTAACGAAATAACCGTGTTTTGAATTGACAAAGTTAACTGTGTTAACTAGATTGATTATTAAATCAATTTGTTTGAATTTATCTAATGAAATAGTTTAATGAATAGTTGTTTTAATTTTTATAAGATTTTAAAAAGAAACTTACTATTTATTTTAGTTAATTAAGAAGTTAACTACTGCTACGTAGTTAATGACTGAAGTAAATTATTATTTTAATTAATAATAATTATGGAGATTTCTTTTTAATTCATAAAAAAGTGATCAAAGTTGAAATGAAATCGAATTGAAATATGAAAGGAGTTAATGGGTTTTATATTAAAAACCGAGTTTTATAACGAAGTTATAAAATGGATTTTTAAGCAAATTTGATAGCTTAAATCAAATATTTACTGAATATTTGAAGTCAGAAAAAGGTAATTTATAAATTGGGAAATGGCATGAATAACGTAATGAGATTTATTCCCTGGTTCGGAATGTGATATTCCGAAGTTCGGAATGTTAAGCGGAGTTGAGAGTATAAGCTAAGTAATTGGTATTGGAAATGACAACGAATATAAGTTGTCGTAAATGATTTACAAACGATTTTGTAAATTGAAGTTAGGAGTTGAAATGTGATTGAAATATTAGTGGTCGATAATAATTTACAAAATTGAATTTGTAAATGAACTGAGAGATTTTAAAATTGAATTTGTAATAATTGTTACGAATAATAAATTGAACTATTTAATTTATAACTGCAAATCCTTAAAAGGATCACTATGGGACTTTCGATAGCGCATAAGTTGTCGTAATGATTTGAAAAGAATATAAATAAAGAAAATAAAAGTTTTGCAATGGAATCTGTAACGTTTGTTACAGATGATAAGTTGAATTGTTTTGATAAAATTAATATAAGGGTTCGTATGAGTATCAATACAAGAAATGTAAAAGATAGGAAGGTAGAATTTATAAAGATACTTATATAATATTTGTAAAGATATTTTAGGTTATTGAAGACAAATATATATGATTTTAAAACCAATAAAGTATTGTTGTTGCAAACAAGTTGAAGAATATTTTAAAGAGATGTTAAGGGTATTTTATAAAGGATTCTATTTATAATGGAATCGAATCTTGAGTATAATACTAGATAGGATTATCAAAGATTAATCGAGAAGTAAAATAATAGTTTATTTGATAATTAATTAAATAAACGATGTTGATATTTAAATAAGGTTTTCATAGGAAAATGTATGGTTAATAAACTTTTATCTATTCTGAAGATATGAATGTTGTTGATCAAGGTCTGAGAGGTAAATAAAATACCCAACTTGAACAACTTCACGATTATCCAGGAATGGCACTAGTTTATAAACGAGAGAAATTGAGGGAAACATAAGTTATGATTTCTGTAAATAATATTAAAAGTTGTGTTCAGAAAGTTTATAAGTTAATGAAATGATTTTTATGAATATTCTTATTTTTAATAAGAAGAAAAAGATAAACTCCAATATTGGAAGATTTTAAGAATATAATTAACAGATGTTTAATTAAAGAGGCCAAGTATTGCCGATTATTGAATCAATAAACTCATTTCATTCACATGATTTTGACAGTTAAATCACCGACTATCAAATCTGGCCAATACGATTGTTGGTACGGAAAGACCGAGATCGAATTATATTTGAAAACCATTCCGACAAGCAAATATGTGGAAGATGATTATTGAAGATAGAGAAATTGAAGATTGCTAATTTTCCTGAGCGAAAGAACTACCTGTTGAATTTCTCTGGTTTAGCGGCCAGAGATATTTCGATAGTGATTCAATCGTGATTGGAATCTACGGATTGCAAGGACTACTCGCTACTGATCTATAGGGTGATACCTAGGATGTGGTAGGAGGGTGCCTTCGGTTCATACTATTCCTGGATGACTTGTATGGACGATGTTTGATAGAGTATTTCCGAAGGAATTACGTACGTTGGTTTCTTCAAATGTACTGTAGTTAATGGCGGGGAAAAGGTCATTTTCTTAGCTTAACAACTTAAGTATTTTTGCGGATGTCAGTTAGTGATATCTGACGGATCTGACGATGTGGCATTCAAAGTATGCACTGTTCTGAATGATAAACCAGACAATCTAATTAAATGAAAGTAAATTGATATATCTAATTAATTAATTAATCAATTAATTAATTAATCTTGACCTCTAGCCTCATCAATCGGGAAATGGCATAAAATCGGGTAGGTCACATGGCTATGTGGGTTGCACCCATTAAAAGGGTATATCTTTACCTGATCTGGTAAAATCAAATGCCTTCGATTGTCCCATTTTAATTTCTTGTATATATGCTATCGGTACAGTTGGCTGGCACCCAATTATGGTAATGATATATTCGGTACTCTCAAAGTATAGTGAGGGGCCGGTCATGTTTAGCTGGGGTTGCAAGATGTTCTTGTTGAATCCCCGATGTATTCATCTCCAGAGGTACACTGTCGGAAGGTGGTCCCATACCATGCCATAGTTGGAAATTAATTCCCCAATAAGAGCCAGCGGTTTTGATTGTATGCTATATATGTAGAGCGTGAGATGCAAGTGTTCTGCTAGATTGATATTTATTTGTATTTAGATAGTATTATAATATCAGAAAATATATTGATTTCAAAAATATTTTGGGTTGTCATAAGGTAAAAACCGTCCATATTTATGTGTGGATTTGGTCATAAGATTATCCTTTTCTTTCGAAAAGATTTTGACTCTAAAATCAAGTTGGGTGATGTTATTTAAACTTAGTGTGTTTTTCTCACTCTGGTTCACCAGACTGACCCATCGTTTGTGATGCTCGGGTTAGACCGGTTTGTTCAGGTTCAGGTTATCGGATGCTGTAAAGAGACGAGCTGGAAAGGTTCAGACATATGATACCTTGTATGTATTCTGCTGTGTGACTGCATATGAGGATATGTTGTTATAACCGTCCAGATGTGTTGATGTACTCTGATGATCGTAAGTATTTATGCCCCTTTTTTAATTTATGATATTTATTGAATGTTCATAAGTTCCTAAATTAAGAGTAAAATAGCCTCTCTTTTTCTAACATTTATCTTCTATTTCTATTCTTAATGTCAGTATTTGATGTTCATAAAAATGCAAATGCTTTGAGGTAAATGCTTGTTTTTAATTGAAAATGAGAGTTAAATAATTCAACAATAAATTAAGTAGCACTTAAGCCGTTTAACACATTCATTTCTGTATTCTTCATTTATGCTGTTACTTCCAAAAATACATTTTTGAAACATTAGTCTGAGATTGCATTCATTTTAGCAATAAAGTTTAACTATTTTTACTATCACACACGTATACTCTTACCAAGTTTCACATTAATGTACGTTTGAATTTTCTTAACTATACATTCATATTTTTATTAAAAACATGACTATTAATTTATTCGCATAGTGAGGGTGATTTACAAAACTTAATTTATTGGTCGTAAATTAGTTATAAATTTCTTAATTAATTATTGGAGTAGCTCTACAATAAAAACACTTTATTACAATGTCTATTTTACAAGGGGCATTGGTTACCCGTTGTAATAGAGTGTTATAATTACAACGATCATTTATGGACCATTGTATTAGATGTCATGTACAACACCCTTTTTACAATGGGCAGTGACTGCCCATTGCAATAGAATGCTATTACAACAACCTTTAAAGGCCCATTGTAATAGATATCAATTTTACAACGTCCATAGAATGCTCGTTGTAATAGGTGTCTAATTCATAATGGTCAAAAAATGTCCGTTGTAAAGCCAGTTTACAATGTACGCCCATTATAATAGCTAAGACATATATCACAGAGCAATCTAAGCGAAATCAGGATCTCACATAGCGGAAGGGATAAAATATAATATCTCATAAATACATGTACCATAAATAAAACCCTAAATGTCGAATACAACAAGTCCCAGTGGACAGCAATTACATCAATAATTATTCCAAATACATAATGATATCAACAACAATATAATTCTACTGCCATAAATAACAAAAACTCCATCAAAAATCTCAACCAAGTAATCACTAATCATCACTGATCTAGGCTCCTCACCTACTAACCTGTTTATGTCAAGAGGAGGGAGGTTGGAACATAAAGTTTGGTGAATGAAAAACAAATAAGTTTAGGAATGACTATTTCCTATATCTGGTAGTGTAAAATTTTCATGCTATGTCTATGCAAACAGTCATACACAACTAAACATATGACGCAGACATCCTAACAATCACTGAAGGTCTACATGTAAATCTGCGGGCGGACTTCCTTTTAGTCTCTTAATACCCCATGAGGCTGGCTATACCTAGTCACTTAAGGCCATTACCTAATTTTATAAGGGTGGACATCCCTATAGTCAATTAATACTCTTTGGGGGACCCCTATCCACTTAAGACCTTAACACTAATGTCCACGTCATAAAATATACGTAGGGCGAGAAATAGTAACGACCACTTACTACCAGGTTTAGGAAGGAACAAAACTTCATTTAAGACCCTCCAGGCAGACTCTCTTGATATTATCTAGTTGTCGCTACTAGTGGGCTCCTAGACAATTAATACTTTCCTTAGACGGTGGTTCCTTTAGGCTATATATATATATATACACACACAAATAAACCTTCCTTAGGTTAGCCCTCATTATCCCCTAAATAAGAAGCAGACATTACTTGGAGAACTACCCTACTCATACACTATCGTCTATATAGACAATTTAATACATTATTAAGAGAAAGGCGAACACAATAACCACTTAAAACCTCAAAGGGCCATTCCTATGACTTGGGTCCAGGACCAAGGAGTGAACCTTAGGAACGAACCTAATCCTAACCACTTAATACCCAATAAGAGGCAGGTCAGCCACTTAATACCTTTCCCAAGGTAAGCCTACTTCACACACAATTGTATATATTGTGACAACCCACATCCGTTAATGTCACTCTTGAATAGAATGCATTAAGTATCGTGAAGCGTCATAAGCAAACAGACAGAATCTCACCAAATAGATATGTAAAATAACAACGAAAATTTAAAACTTCATCTTCCAGCAGAAAACATTGTGGTTTCAAAATCCAGTTACAACATCAGACTAAAATACTGAAACAAAATACATCAAATAGAAACATTTGTTTTGCGCCAAAAACCATCAGAGTACAGAAATATAAAATCATAATTCCCATAAGTAGCCATAAACAAGTAGAAAAATAGTCAAAGTGATACATCGAAGCAAATCCAGATCCAAGTTGAAACAGTAAAGAGAGTCCTAATCAAGCATGAGCGCTCCCACCCTGAGAACCTGGGGTGGGGGGGTGGGAAGGAAGAGAGATAAAAGGAAATAAAATGGGTCAAACATAAAGTCGGGCGAGTCTAGTGACTTTTAACATATAAAGAAGCAAAAGCATCATAACAGTAAATAAAATGGGTGAGAGATAACGGTAGCAGATAATAGGCATAAACATGATGGACAGAATATACAAAATAAGTAGGATAAACTATGCTTCTCAATTAATTTCTCTGCACCAATACTAGTATACCGCATTAAGTGTTTTCCAATTACTTAACAGAAACGGAATGATCCCAACAGAACATAATGGTAGATTTAGGTTTACTTATAATTGTGACTTTTACCCCAAACAGGAATAACAAGTACCTAAATAGAAATAATGGGTGTTACCCTAAACAGACAGGTATCTAAACAGGACTAGATGTACCCTATGACTTAACCCATTGATTGGCTCCCTACCACGCAAATACCCTATGTCGGCCCCATAGTAAGGTGTATTACTTCCTAAAGTGGCAACCACTAGAAGGACACAGACCTATTTATAGGTGTATAGCGGATTATTTTCCAAAGCAAGCCAGACCCATGCACGCACATGACTCCTTTGAAACGGGCCATCAGAACACCTCTCCCCAAAGGAACCTCTTATAATCAGTTCAGTAAGCGTGCCATGACCCCTACCTAGTGTGGGGTCTCCCCTTAATACTAGAATGGGTTACTGATGATATGGGCCCCACACAACAGATGACACAAGCGAACCTTTAGGCTTGTAAACCCAACTAACTTGGATTTTGACAGGTTATACTCAACAAATTAACAAACCCGCATAACACCAATAGATCAACCAGGTTAAGTTTAACGGGTTCTTATAAGCCCCATAGATTTAACAGATTTACTTAACCCCACAAATTCAACATGTTTACTTAACCCCACGCACAGATTAAACAAGCCACAAATTAAAAAGGTTTATATGTATATAACCCCTACAGATTAAATAGGTTAAGTATTACAAGTTAAAGGGTATGCATAACTCCCAACATGTTTCGCAGGTTACTTGCAGTTTCATTAACATATTTCGCTTAATCTTTAAATTAAGCCTACAGATTCATATGCCCTAAACCACAAGTCATAATTCACAGTCTAAGATATACCCAAATTTTAGTCATATTTCACAGTATAGCTTATGCCCCCAAACCCCAGTCATGATTCATAGTACAAGTTATGCCCCCAAGTTATCATTCCCAATTTAACCCCATTTCTTTTGTATGCATATTTCAGTGATATCTGCCTCGGCTCAAAGGTACCCGAGGCTATAAAAATAAAAAGGGAACGAGAGAGAGAGAGAAGAAATGAATAAATATAGAACAAAATAAGGACATAATAACAGAGATGGGCATATTATAGCAGAAATAGGCATATCAGAAATAGGAATATAAGAATTGAACAACATATCAGGTGTACATGTAATAGCAGGACTAATTAGGTATAAATCAGATTCTTAACAGGTATAAGTATAGGTTTAGATCCATATTTATAAACATGTCGGGACTATTTGTTAAATATTTATATCTAAAATTAACATGAACTCACCGAGACTAGATTTAAAAAATAGAGAATAATGTGTTGAAGTTGTAGAAGAAATTATTGCACATGTATAGGCTATTGTTGAAGAAAATAGGCTAATTCAATCCAAGCTGGGGCATCATCTCGTTGTCTTCATTGTTTTTTATGTATAAAAACAATAGAATTGATGTCCAATATATAGTCTACTGCCAATGAACCTGTTCAAACATCGCGTCCAAATTCAGAAAAGAGAATTCTCCCAGATCCTCGCTTGGTCGACCCACCCTCACCGGGTTGATCCATAGGTCGACCCAGCCCAGGTGTGGGTCAGACCCAAAGGGTCATTTTCCAGCTTGGCTCTCCCGCTTAATTTATTTGATTATATTTGAATTTTCTGAGTTGATTTATATATAATCCTCTTATACATATACAAACTTCTAAGCTTCAGATCTTTCTTATACGATGTCCGTTTTACGCAAACTTGGAGTCTATCCTAAGCCGAATTCCAAGACAAACACAATTGTATGGTCCATTTTACTTAATTTCCAATATTTAATTAATTATTCCTTAGTTTATCATTATAGTGCCCTTTAAAATGACGGGGTGTTATATTCCCCTCTACTTAAAGGATTTTGTCCTCGAAATCTCCAAGTTAAGAAGAATGTTTATCCTAAGATCACCTACTCATCCATCAATCACAGGCATCCATTGTCCTTAAGATATTTCTAATGCTTATGAACAAATGAAAAGGTGTGTGTAGGTCTATATGCTAATGTGAAAAATCAGGCGGTCTACTGATTCTGTTGACCTCCTTATTGCAATGTATGTTACGACCATGAATCCAACATGTATGCAAATAGTTCTAGTATATCATGTAAACTCTATATGTGTGCACAACCATCCATCCAAATGCAACATCCATATGATGATACATACACGACACCCAGGGTACTTGACCTACAACCAGTCTTTCCATCGTACCCCTGCTTAGAGCCTGCTAGAACCTACGACAATGATAACTCCTCGGCCTTCTCATCTTTAGTCATTATCAATTATAACTATTCATAAGCTCAAAACATTTTAGAGCAATCACTTTATACGAACTCAATAATCCTTGAGTCATCTCCACATTCGTCACGTTCGACGAACTAATCACCTCACTTCGTCATTTCCCATTGAATTCACTACGAAGTCGCCAAATCACCGAGCCGAATTACAACATTGCACTGCGACCGACCCTGGCTATGCTCGAAAAATAAAAATTTTAGAATTGACTCTGTGCGAGTGACCCTGGCTATGCTCGACCCGAACCTTGCATAATCCATCCTGGTAGCCCACTGATCCTGGAACAAGGACCGACTGACCTCAGTGTCTCCGAAGCCCCAACCGACCGAGCCCTAAACACGACTGACCCCTTGTTCGAACCTAGGCTCACTCGACCTACCCTGCTCGACTAGCTTAACCGACCCTGCTCGACCAGCTCAACCGACCTTGTCCTTAGGTGGTCAACCGACCCTGTCTTTGTGGTGCACGACCAAACCCAAACCATGCACGACTGACCACCTCCATGGAATGATGCATGGCCGACCCTGCCTATACTACACCTGGCACTACACATTGCACTACACGCTCGACCCGTGGCCTGTACGCTCGACCCAAAACCTGCACAAATCCCATTCACCTCCTTATTCGATAAAAACTTCGCCAAACGATAGATTCGATGAAACCAACTCGGCCAACTCATCAAATATGACCACAAACATGAAATGAAATTAACAACATGAAAACGATGATTTTCATCACAAGTTATATAAATTTCACCAAAACCATGATAAATGAACATACGATCTAAATTGCGGATCTAACTTGCATAAACATGTAAAATGGCATAGAAATTATCGATTTACGTATGCTAAATTATATACTAGGGTGATTCATACGAAAATGGACTTACCTAGGTTTAGATCTATGGTAAAACACTTGAATTTGATGAAAAACATGATCAAACATTCATATACTTCATTAAATCCATGTGAGAGATGCAAATCACTCACCAATTCTCGAAAACAAGCATAAATCAATGAACTAAGATTCCAGACAACAAGCAATTCGAACCAAATCCCTTGATCTGATGAACTCTCCCTCCGAATGATGTACATCTAGCCTTAAATAGCATAGACCTTCGATTTCTTTCCTCTAGATTATGATTCTAATGGTGGGAAGGTTAGAGGAAGGAGGAACATAGGCCACCATATGAGAGAATAGAGAAACTAAACCATTTCCCTTATCTCCCACCCCCTATTTATACCCTTCCATCATCCCACTAATGGGCCTCTCCAAATCAGCCCATTAAGGCTCCCAAAACCTGAACAACCATCTATTAAACCTTAAAACAGCGATTCCTCCCAAACCGCTGAGACAAATTTTTAATGTAACCACTATGTGGAAAGGAAATCATCATTTCCTTTCCAATGGCACAGGTCTCACCACCCGATTCAACATGATTCAAAAGTTATGCCCTGTACAAGACTGACAAGGGTAAAATGGTCATAAACAAAATTTGTAAAAAATACGGACTTGTCTCACATCCCCATAAGCAACATATTAAAATATGAGAATGATCCAATCCTCGGAGAATAAAATAAAAATATTTTACAATAATTTGATACATAAATGTGGGTTGTTACACTCTGCTACATCTTTTTTCATCCCATCCCTAAAGAAAGCCCTCTTCATATCTATGTACATGTTATCACCTCCCGAATGGATAATCATCCTATAATGATGGGCTTCCTCAAGTACTGTCTTCAACAGACTCCCAACTTGGGAAACACAAAGCCTTCCATCCCGTCACAACCACCCTATATCATTTGTGGAATATCGACCGATGTGACTAGAAATCTCCCTTCTGATGAACCTATCCAAGATGCCTACTATCTGTGGGTCCTCTCGCTACGAAGATTCTATCTGATCCGTAAGAGTAGGTCATCAAGTTTTAAGAGCAAATACTATAGCGGCCAACCCCAAATCATGGGTAGGGTAATTCTTTTCATGGACTCTTAACTATCTAATACCGTAACATACTACCCTTCCCTCTTGCACCAAGACGACACCAAGCCCTTTACCGCATGCATCGGTGTACAATGTGAACACTTTATTCCCATTAGGCAGAGTCAAGACTAGAGCTGTTGTTAGAGCCCTCTTTAACTGTTGAAAAGCATCCTCACAGTCAATGCTCTAAGAAAAGGTCATATTTTTCTTTATTAGTCGAGTGAGTGGGGCTGATATATTTGCAAAGTCGTTGATAAACTTGTTGTATCTAAAAATTCTATAGTTTTTGTTTGATGATAAAAAACATATATTTGTTATTATAAATGTGTTTGTAATTGTACTGTTATACCACATCACATATAGGAATATAATATTTATATTTAAATAGAATACAACTAAACAGGAATTTAAATATTCAAACAGTATTTTATTTAAATATAATATTTTATTTTGACATTTGTACATTTCACTGAAATACAATACAATACTTTTCATATTTAATTTCATTTTTATACAATGCTCCTCACTGCAGTTCGCTTATTCATTCAGTTGTCCATATTCATTCATATACTTAGTTTCAGTCACTCACACATATACTGACACAGTTTTGTCTTCTGTCTCTATATTCATAGTAGTCCAGTTTCCTATTACCTATCACAAAAAGAAACACACACAGTATATGGAACAGAAATAATTTTATGTTTTAGCAAATATTATTTTATTTTAAAATTGTTTGCCTCAGAATTTTGGTGTGTTTCTCATCATTTTTCATGACTTGATCTATTTTTTTAATGGACATCCATCTGTGTCTAGACAATGGAACATTTTTTATTCCAGAAATTTACACAATTGTTTTTGGCAAATATGATTATTTCCAGAAACCCATTGACTCATGGTTTAAAAACATTCCATGTTTCCACAAGTAAACAGTTTTGGACAGAATATGCTTCACAACTTATTCAAGGTCTACAACAAATCGAAATCAAGTATTTTTGGTAACTAAATATGTATTTCCAAAAATCATGCAATCGACGTTCATTGGCTAAAAGAGTCCTAAAAATTTAGTTATTCAATTTAGGCAACAGTTCAAGCCAAGTCGACTCAATCAAGGCAACATCAAACTCATGCAAGAATCATTTTATACCATGGACAGAAATACACAAAATCATAGTGGCATTCAAAAGTAAGCAAATCACGCAAACAAATCAAAACAAGTCATATGTGTAAATCAGAGCAATTGGTAGGATTTAATTATCCTATTTAAACATAAATCATCATTGGCATTTAGACACGATTGAAAACACAACAAGTTCAAGTGCAAAAAGAAATTAAAATCAGATTTACTCACATAAGTTTTCGATCGCAACGTCTACCCAAATAAATCGTGAAGCCAGCCATAAGAATTCGAAGCCTAGGAGAATCAAATCATCATTAAAGGCCTTCAATTTTTTATCAATTCGTGAACTTGCGATTTGGGGGATTTAAGCAAAGCCCTAATTTCATTTAGGGTTGGCCAATTTTTATTTGGTCAAAAGAAACAAGTGCCGGCCATTTTTATAAAGGGAGAGGGTTTTGTTTATTTGGTTTTTAATTTTGTTTTGTATTTTCTTTTGTAACTCATCAATCAGTTTTCTAGAGTCTGTAAAAACTAGGGGTTACTGGCTACGGGTTTGTGGCTAGGGGAAAATCTGATCTATGGGATATAGACCAGTCTAGGGTTTTGAGCGTAGGATTAGAACAGGAGCGGGGTTTGCAAGTTTACAGGGTGTTGTAAGCGGGATCTGTTTAATTACCTAGTAGAAACCTTAGTGAATGCAACAATAGGCAGGATTTACGGAAGCTGGTTAAAATTTTGTCTTTTACGTTCTGCATTTACTTACTCTGTTATTATCTATGTTGCGATAATTTTTTTTATCTCGATAAAATTCAATAAACCGTATTCACCCCCTCTGGGGTTAATCTAGATCCAATAAGTGGTATCATAACCGGTATTAATTAATTGTAGAGACATCGTTTATCGTAGTTGTCAATCCTCTGAGAGTTAGTCTAGTAATATTCCAACTATTTTCAATGGAACGATTTTTTTAAATTGGAAATCAGAAATGAAATTTTATTTAAAATGTGTTTATATTAAATATTGGAATATAATTATAAATGGACGAGATTTGATAGGTAAAAGGAGTAAAGCTATCAATACTCGTGCTATGGATATTATTAATTCTTGTCTAAGTATTGGTCAATTTAAACTTGTCTCCCATTGTTCAACTGCATAGGAAATTAGGAGAACTCTCGAGGCAAAGTATGGAAATAATGACGATAACTGGTCAAAACCACAAAAAGTCAACTCAGATTCAAAGTTATGCTTAACCGGTTTTTCAAATGGTAGCCCCAAATCAAAAAATAAAACTTTGAAATCTAAAAAACTTGATTTGATCACCAAAAATAACATTTTGCAACTAAAACTTGAAAATATACTGAAATTTTCAAACTTTGATTGTAAGAATTATTGCAACTTGAAAAATGATTTAGCTCATCTCAATGAAAATCTTCAAAATCTTGAAAAACAAATTATGAGTTCAAAAGAAGTGGAAGATGAGTTAATTTTTAGGAACAATACCTTGCAAAAAGAGTTAGAAAATTATAAGATTTCCAAAAATTCCAAATAACAAATTGCTGAGAAACAAAAATTATTGAAAACTGAATCAGTCTTGAATGAGCTTGAAGAAGGGATTGAAAATTTCAAGAAACTCGATTTTGAAAAACAAATTAAATTTGTATTTTAAATCTTTGAGTCCAAAACCAAAATCAAACTATTTGAAAACGTAAATTTGATTTTGAAACAAAATGATACTGAAAGGAGAAAGATCAACATTAATAATTGTTCAAATCGGATGAAAGAAAATTCTAATCTTAAATCCAAAATCAATGATCTTGAATTGAGTTTAAAACGTTTTTCAGTCGGAGAAAAATCTTTGAATATGCTGTTGAAAAATTATTTTCTTTCTGGTAATAAAAATGGTCTCGGTTTCGGGAAAACAAATGATTTTGAAAAACTGAATTCTTATAGTTTTAATAATCCTTCAAACTATTTTGAAAAGAATGTATTTGAAATTTTGAATTCTAATAATTTCAAAGGATTTTTCCAAAATGAAATAAGAATTTGCTATGTAACAACCCTTTCAAACAGTCTTTAATCCCAAATGGAAATAAAACGATGTTGACTAAATTCAAACAGATTTGGGTTCCTAATGGTACAAAGGTAAATTTGAGTGGATCATTATACAAACAGTTTTGGGTGCTAAAACACATAAACAGAACTATGAGTGGTTTTGCTAGTTTTGTTAGACCACTCAATCCCTTAAACTGTTTAGTACCGGAGGAGGCTGAGGAACTGATTTGCAAAAAGAGATATGTATTCAAACTGCTTCACAACATTGAATTACTCAGAGTTCCTTAGCCAAGTATGCTGAGTTGGAGATTCATTTGCTCATATCAAATTCAGGTATGATATCTTAACTCATCTCTATTAATATTCTACAAAAATTTCTTAGTTATTCCTCCTTCTACCCATTTTCTTTTGGCTATTTCTGATTTGATTTGCCACTGCCATAAATTCTGGATTTCTTTAACTTCAAATTGCAGCTATGTAGTTAAAGCCCCGCTAAAGCCCGGTGAAATCCCTGCTATAGCCCGTAGCGCTCTCCGGCCACTTTGCTATTTCAATTAGCATTGATGAATGTAGCTCCGCTTAAATCCACCCTATTTTCCGCTACACCCACTAAATCAACGCTATTTTGCACCTACTTTAGCAATATTAATGTACAAAGGATAATTTACTGATTTCTTTTAAAATAATTCAAAAAGTTTAATCTAAAGAGTTAATTTTAAATCATAAGTGCCTTATATAAGACAGAAATTCGTAGTAACCCCAGAATATAATATGCATAACTATGATTTCTCTGATTTTGTTATATAATATTAATTATTATTTGCTTCTTCCACACAAATGATGCGAGAATGATAATTAATTAATTTTAATTATATTGTTTTACATCTAATTAACATTTTTGCACTTCCGTTACATCCCCACTATTTCCTTGCTTTACCCCCGCTACAGCTTTTTACACCTCGATCGCTGCAGAATCGCTAAGCGCTTCAACGACACAGAATTGCAGAATTCATGATTTTATGGAAATTCGCTTCAACTGAATAAAACTCTCATATTTTAATCATTTCCAGATCTTGACTTCAAAATTGTAAATTTCTGCAATTGTTTTTGAATTTTTTCTGAATCCATAACTGTGCTGAAGCATTCCTGTTATATCTTGAACATTGTTATTTTCGAATTCTAAATTTTTGAAGATCTGAAAAATTAATGAAATTTCACACATCTTTGTTGTTTTGAGTTTCTTATGATTAGTTTTTGAAAAGGCTCGAAAATTTATACTCATTACAGTGCACTGCAATTTTTCAATTGTGATAATTTCATTGTTTTTTGGATTGGCTTGATTATTCCTGAACTGAAAAACTTTAGACTTGAATCACAGTGTCACATCATGAAATTCTTCTTTATTCATGACCATCTTTGTTGAAAATGTGTTTGTTTGAAATCGTTGTATATTTATAATATTTTGAATCTCACATACTTCTCAATTTGAAACTATTAATCTTGTGTGATTGATTCACTGTATCTCAAAATTTACTTCTGTTCAAGTGATTTCAATTTTTTTTTTTATTTTGGATCATGAATATCTCTCAAACTTGATGTAAGCATTCTAAAAATTCTTTTGTGCTTGTCAGAAATAATTGTGGATTTTTTTTAAAAAAATTGGTCTTAAAATTCACTGTTATTTCGTGATCATTTGATTTGAATATTTTTTTGTTTGAAATCATTTGAAATTATTAATTCGTGAATCTCACACAAATCTTGGAATTGAAATTTATAATATGGTGTGATCAATTCATTGAATCTTGAGATTTTCATGTTCCTTCAAATGATTGCAACAATTAGAAATATTAAAGAACAATGAAAGATCAAAGACGTCCAGATTTAGTAGGCAAGATCGCGGCATTGAGCAGGTTTATTTCTAAGGCCACATACAGATGCATTCCTTTCTTCGATTTGATAAAACATGGGAACTGAAATTTCAAGTTGAACCATATTGCATAGAAGCCTTACAAAGCCTGTTAGATCTTTTGGAGAAACCTCAAATATTGTCTAAGCTAGTGGACCATAAAGACATTTTCGTCTATTTTTCACTATCATCTCATGGCATTAGTTCAACCCTGGTACGCGAGGAAGATTAGGTTCAAAGGTCGGTATATTACGTGAGCAAGAAGTTAGAGGCAACATAACGTAACTATCGAAAGTTAGAAAACTTGCTTACAGCTTACTGTTTGCTTCTAGAAAACACCAATATTATTTCCAAGCTCATCCAATTGTTGTGTATATCGATCAACCGCTTCGACATGTCCTAAAACAACCCGAAGCATCTGGATGATTACTTAAGTGGAATATTGAGCTAAGCCAGTTCGATCTAAACTTCTAACGCAGAAAGTCAATAAGGGGGCATGTAACACCCCGTATTTTCTGTAAACATTAAAGTAACGAATTAAAGAATAAATAATTACAAATGTGAGAATTAAGGGAAACGGGATATGCCATTGCGTTCATCTCGGAATTCTGCTTGAGATAGAGTCCGAGTTTGCGTAAATCGGACTCCGTATGAAGAAGATATCTTTAATTTAAATATTGTAGCAAAACATGAAAAAGAAGAATGAGAAAAGAATAATGTTTAACATTGTTATAAGGTTTGTAAGCAAAAGACTTAGTAGCTCATTTGGTATCAGAGCCTATACCCAGCTGGAATTGTGTGTGTAATGCTGCGGATGTCATTTTTTGTATAGTACTGATGCGGGTTACATGCACAATGCCTGGGTGGTGAGTGATATGAGCCAACGAGGACATTGGGCTCTTTAATGGGGGTAGTCTGTATTCTGAAATTGAATAGCTCTCCTTTGTTGTAGACATTGAATTTTCTTTAGTTGAATTAGACTTGATTTGTAATTCCTAACTTGCTTTTTGGTTGAAGGAGAATGGCGGCTATTCTAGGCTAAGTACTGACAGCATGACGGTCTTAGGAATACTTTTGTGTGGCTTTAGGGTTTAGATTTAGGTTGCTTATATAGAAGTTTGATTTAATAGGAGCCGTCAGATTAACCTCGACCAAATCAAAGCCATTCAAACCTAAGAGAACCAACCAAAACGTGCCACACAAGCACTAATGACATAGCAATTCGTCACATGTGAAAATACGTCAAATTTCAGATCTGTCCTGAGGGGGAGATCAACCCCCAGGTCTACCTATATGGGCGGAGCCCTGGTCGACCTGGCCTTGGGCGGGAAATTTCCCACCCAACCCGCTTCTGCTTCTGATTTTGAATTTTGAATTTTTTGAACTTTATTCTGAGTTGTTTATTTAAATTCTTGAATCTTCTGAAGGTCATAATCCCCGAAAGCCATATGAACTATCTTTTTGATCCTCTATTTGAATCCTGGTTTCCTTCTTTCCTGAGTCTTCGGGGCTTCTTAATTTCGGGGAGGCAACCTCATCGCGGCATGGTTCCGTAGGCTTGATGAGACTATGACACCTGTCAAAGGGCGGAGAAGTGCCCAACTTCCATCTATAGTCGCTGAAGTTTTACCTACTGCTAATTTTCTTTCGAGCTTTATAGGATTTTCCATGCGATGGAGGCAACCTTCAAGAGACCTGTCAACAAGTTACACAAGGATGGCAAAGATGAGAATGAGGGATTTTGGCTAAGGAGCACTACCCAAGGATGAAGAACTCATGGATATAGACTTGGTTCACAAAGGAGGGGAGGAAAGAATAGTAAAACCTAAAACAATAGGAAGTATCTTTATTATGGTATAACGGGTCGTATAATTAAGGGCAAGGGCAAAACAAATGACAGGATTTTCAGGAGGGCAAATGCATGCTCTCACTGCCAGCGTACCTGAGAGAGAGGTAGTAAGGTTTCTGTTGAAAAAGTTTAGTTTTTCTTCTTGATCATCCTGTTAGTACACTTTTTGATTTTAGCGCTTCATATTCATTTATATCTGCTTCCACAGTTGAGTCTCTGCACCTTAGTACTTGTATAGTAGAAGATCCCATTATTGTCTCAAATCCAATTTGTGGTTCGGCTCATTCATCTTTAGTTTGTAAGGATTTGAAATGCTTATGTTTCCGAGTTTCATAGGCTATGGGTTGATTCTAGGCATGGGTTGGCTAGCTAGTAATTGTAAAAGGAGGCTACTTAGACGTTCGACTTGCCTCGGGAATACCCTCGAGATTTCGCGTGATCCTAAGGGATCAGTTTGTCTTAGCTACCTAGAATCACTTTATGTATCTATTGACAATTTTCGATCTGTTGGAGTAGTCCATGAGTACGCAAGATGTTTTGATTAGGGTAGGGGTTTTCCCCCTAAAACTCGAGATAGACTTCTGCGTATATCTAGTTGACAATGCAAAGCCAGTTATGCGAACAACGATGGTTTTGGAACAAGATTGGTTTGGATCGCCTGAGTCGGTCAAGTGCTCAATTGTTTGGTTGTTTTACTAGTATCATGTCACATCAATCGTCCAAATTCGAAGGAAGTATTCCTCGGGTTCTTGTCTGATATTGGTTTAGGCCTTTGGGGCTTGTACTTGAGGGATGTCAAGTTCGACTAGGATGGTTTGCGTTAGAGATATCGACCCTCAGATTTGTGACCGGTTTGTTAGCATCTCTAGAAGTGCGGCCTACTCTTTTTGACTCAGTAGGAACTGCGCAACGTGAAGACCCTCAGCTAGTTGATGTGATGGACAAGCTAATTAGGGGTGAGACTTCTAGTCACCTCAATAGATACTACATCGATGATAAGGGTTGGTTAAGGCGGGATAGAAGGCTTTGTGTCCCACAAGCAAGGGATTTGGTGAAGAAGGTTCTCGAAGAGGTGCACCATTCCAAGTTGGCCATATACCCAGGTGGAGACAAGATGTACAAGGACGTAAAAAGGGTTTTCTTTTGGGGGTGTCATGAAGAGTGATGTAGCTGAATTCGTCTCAAAGTGCTTAGTATGTTGTAACACCCCACGTCCATTAGTGTCACTCACAAAGGGAATGTATTAACTTCTATGGAGCGTTTTAAGTGAGTATAGAACAGAAACTTAACAACAAGACAGATATAAACAGTACTTGAAAAATTAAAAACTTTATTCCATTGCAGCGGAAAATACATATGTTTGATTACATCATCAAAACCAGAGCCAAGTACATAATATCCATCTTGAATAAATCAAAGTACATAAATTGAAAGACATAATCTCCAATACAAAATAGCCATAAATGAAAGAGAGGCTGAACTTTACTTCAGCGATCCAAGCAATCTTCTAAAAGCAAGAAGCACAGCTGTCCAAGATCAAGCTCCACTGGTGCTAATTCCAACCTGAGCACCTTGGGGGGGTTGGGGGGGGGGGGGTTGGGGGAGGAAGAAAAGGGGAGGAAACAAAGGGGACCAAACATAAAGTCTGGCGAGTGCGATAACTTTAAAGATATAATCACCAAAGTATCTAGGCTAAGGCATAAGTTGGAAAATCAGGAAATGGGCATGAAATATTGAGTATGGCAGATTAAACAAGGAAACAAGATGAACAACGATATCATTAAAGCGCACCTAAACCACTATAAGATAATTACTAAACTACACCAACACTATAAGATAATTGCTTTACGGCACCACCACTAGTCACCCTAAGGTTGATCCCGCCTACAGACTTAAATAATGATAATTGTAGTTTCGCGCACCCCTAGCTGCCTTCATAGGTGCCGCCTGCCCCTATCTCCACTAGGTGTATCCACTACCCCCAAGAGATCGGTTCCCTAACTCGTAGATACCCGTGCTGGCCCCACAGTGGGGTGTATCACTCCCCAAAGTGGCAACCCGATACCACAAATAATGCAAGGCTTATACCTACACGATGCAACAACGTCTTACCTACCATCCCGGGCCCACACACGCATATGAACCCGTTGGACTTGCGTTGCCACCGCTAACCCGTTTTGGCCTCTTACAGTCAAGCCCAGTATGCGTGTCCCGTCCTCGGCTTGGGTCGAGCCCACAAAGAAACGTATGGGTTACTGGTTGAAATGGGCCCCCATTACTTGACACAAGCTATCCACCTAGGCTTGGTCCCCTCTAGTATATCCCACTTAACCCTCTTCTTATTCTTGTTTCAATTTTTTGTTAAATATTTCTAATCGTATTTCAAATGCCACCCAAGGCACCCACTAGATTTCACATGCCACCCAAGGCACCCACTTAACCCCCTCATGTCCCACTACATGTTTATCTGGTAAAGTGTTTCTTAATTCATTAAGACCGTAGCCTCATAAAGACCTCTCACATTAGACTGGCATTTGTGGCAGCTGGACTTGCTGGGCGGGTCTGGGCAGTCTTACATCACAAAAGAACCTAACCTCGTCTCTTTACAATTGTTACGTATTTAATTTATGCCTGAGACATCCCACATTAGACTGGCATTTGTGGCAGCTGGATTTGTCGGGCGGGTCCGGGCAGTCTTACACCACAAAAGAGCTTAATCTCGTGTCTTAGACGATTAATTACTCCTAATTAATCATCCCCCAATTTGAATTACTTTCCCTATTCAAATTATCAATTAATTCCAAATTTAACTATGGCCATAATTGACTCAATTATGTCCATCTATTTATGGTATGTAAAATCATACCAATTTCATCACAAATTTATTTTATGCCTTTTAAGGAATTTATGCCAATTAAATCTTTTAATATTGTCCCCTTTTCCCCCACGTTGCACGTTTTTTCGTTTAACGTAAAATATACGTTAGAGTCGAATAGTCTAACTCATGGAATAAAGAGAAAACATCACAACATACATATAATTAAAATTAGATCCAAACATAAGGGGTGAACTTGCATGTGTGAATGATGTTCTACATCTAAAACTTGCATAGGCCAAAGTTACAACTTGCATAAAACTACATATGTCATAGACCCAAATCTAAAGGAGTGAACTTGTTGAGATAATGGTCACAAACTTGCATAAATCATGTATGTCACAGATCTACATTTAAAGGTGTAAACTTGCATAGGCAGTAACCACAAACTTGCATAACATGATTCATATTCAAACACATGTATTCATATAAACTTGCATATGTGATCTAAGCAACATAACAATGGTATAAACTTACATCTAAACATGTAAACTAGCATGCAGAATTTGGTATATAACTCACACATGTCATAGCCTAACTTTAGATCTAAAATAAATGTCAAGAGGCATATAAGGTTATACATATAATTTTCCCCAACTTGCATATGATTCATGTCTTAATAAAAATCTAAACTTGCATACATACTTATGATTTATCATATGAATCAACATAGCCAAACTAGCATATGAACAACATGGTGATTCGATTATACATAAGCCAATCATAAAATTACAACATAGATGATCACAACTTTACAAGATAGCATCATAGAATTTACAACATAAACATCACAATTTTACTACATGAATAATTCACATCATATCCAAATAATCCACATCATAACTCAATCCAATTAATTTGCTAATTACTTTATTAAAATTATCGAACTCACAACTCAAAGAAGGTCTTGAGTTCTGAATTCTGAGTTCTGAAGTTGTAATAGCTTTTCCTTGAAGAAGATTTGTTGTTAAAGTTGAAAAGAATTGATTTAGACTAGCTTTCTTCCTCTCTAATTGGTGGCGGCTATGCTGAGTTGCTAGGTGACGACATGGAGGCCATGAATCTAATTTTGTTTTGATTTTAGGGTTTGAGTCTAGAGGCGATTTAATAAAGTTTAGGATTAGTTTTAGTCGTCCGATCAACCCAGAATTAATCCTAGCCAATCAGAGCATATCAGAAACCCTAATGAGTCAACATCTAGTCATCAATAGGTCATAAAACAAATCTGCTCGGGGGGCAGGTCGACCCCTAGGTCGACCCTATGGTCGACCTGGTCAGGGCAGGTCGACCCCTAGGTCAACCCTATGGTCGACCTGGCCCTGGCGGGAATTTTCCTTCCTAGCCTGTCTGACTCCGAAATTTGAATTTTCTGAAATCTGTTTTAAATTTTCTGAAACTTCCGATGGCCATAACTTCTTCATACGAAGTCCAATTCACGCAAAATCGGACTCTATCTCAGCCAGAATTCCGAGATGAACACAATGGCGCAACCCATTTCCCTTAATTCTCATGTCTGAGATTAGTTATTCTTTAATTTTTGAACATTAGTGTTAACAGAAATACAGGGTGTTACACTCTCCCCTCCTTAAAGGATTTCGCCCCCAAAATCTCCAAGTTAAGGAGAATGCATATCCTAACATCCAAACAACCATCTACTCAGCCATTAACACAGGCATCCATTGTCCTTAAAAATTTCTAATGCTGTGGAAACATATGCAAGAAGTGTGTGTATATGTTTCTTATCTAATGCAAAATGAGGTGGTCTACTGATTCAGTTTACCTCCTTAATGCAAACCATGATAGTGCCATGCATCCATTATGTATGCGAAAGAATCCTATCAATACATATTACCTCTACATGCGTGCACAACCATTCACCAAAATGCCGCATCCATATGATAGCACAACCATTATACATCCATTAGCTTAAATATGCGCACACATATATATGCAATATGCAATATGAAGTGACTGAGCCGATCTAGTGCATAAAGTGTGTAAATGCAACCACGAGCAACCACTAGCAACACTTGCATCCACATGCATCCATCATACATAACATGTCTCAAACACATGTTTCAACCATAGGACTACCCTATCTAGAGTTCAAAGGTACTAGCGAGAGGACATATTAAAGATAAGATAAGTACAAGGTAAGCGATAAAGGAGAAATTAAAAGACATACCCTCGAAAAGAAAAGGGTATAATGAATGCATCTTCTCTTCCGTCTCCCAAGTAGCGTTGCTCTCATCATCTCCCCATTGCACTTTGACTAGCTTGACCTCTCGATTCCTTAACTTATTAATCTCCGACCCAAAAATGCATGTAGGAGCTCGTCGAATCGTCGCATCACGCTCTATCTCCACCTCTCTAAGCAAGCTCGGCTCTACCACTTTCGTGGTCTCATGCAAGCACTTCCTGAAATGTGATACATAGAATACATTGTGTATGCCACTAAGTCTCTCGGGCAACTCCACTCTATAAGCCACCTGCCCAATCCTCTCCTTAATAGGAAACGGCCCTGCGAACCTTGGTGCTAACTTCCCAACGGACCCAAAGCGAACGACGTTCCGTAATGGAGACACCTTGACAAAGACCATGTCCCCAATATCAAACTCAAGATTTGTCCTCCTCTTGTCCGCATAATATTTCTGCCTGTCTTGCACCGTCTTCGTCCTTCTTCGAATCAGATCGATCTTCTCCTATGTCTCTCTAATCATATCGGGCCCAAATAAAATCTTATCTGTAGACTCCCACCAACATGTAGTCGAATGACACAGCCGTCCATAAAGAGCCTCGAACGGTGCCGTGCCAATGCTAGACTGAAAGCTGTTATTATTTGCGAACTCTACCAACGGAAGATGTTCCTCCCATGTACCTTCAAAGTCTAAGACACACAACCTCAATAGGTCCTCTAGAATATGATTCACCCTCTCAGTCTACCCGTCCGTCTGAGGATGATATGCGGTGCTCAAACATAACTGAGTCCCTACCGCCTCTTGCAAGCTCTTCCAAATTCGCTAGTAAAAATAGGATCGCGGTCGCTCACTATGCTAGATGGAACACCGTGCAAACGAACTATCTCTCATTTGTATACAGAGGCTAACCATGGAGCAGTCCTCTTACTCTTCACGAGAATGAAATGGGCGCTCTTGGTAAGTCTGTCTACCATGACCCAAATCCCCGTATTACCCTTCTTCGATCTCGATAACCCGTCAATAAAATCCATCGAGACACTTTCCCACTTCCATTATGTGACCTCCAATGGGTTTAGTAATCCCCGGGGCTTCTTTTGCTCTACTTTAACTTGTTGGCAAACCAAGCATCTAGCGATAAACTCGGCCAGATCTTTCTTCATGCCGGCCCAAAAGTAAACTCGTCTCATGTCCATGTACATCTTGTCCCCGCCGGGATGGATGGTCATCTTCGAACGATGTGCATCATCAAGAATGGTCTTCCTTAGGTCCTCGTCTTTTGGTACACAAAATCTACCATCCCTACGTAACCAACCCTTATCATCTAGAGTATACCTACGGAGATGGCTCGATGACTCTCCTCTTTTGAGCTTCTCTACTAACTCGACCAACTGTGGGTCATCTCGCTGTGCCTCACCAATCCATCCCAAAAGCATAGGTCTGACCTCTAAGTATGCCAGCAAAATGGGTACGAAGTCAACGGAAGGTTTAAAGCCAAACGTAGAGATGAACTCTAAGCTTTGCCGCTCAACAAACAACTGACTCAAGGGCAACCTTTTTCTACTTAAGGCATCTGCCACCACATTACCCTTGCCAGGGGTATATGCTATCTCGAAGTCGTAGGATGCTAAGAATTCCATCCACTTTTGCTGCCTTAAGTTCAAGTCCTTCTGAGAGAATAAGTATTTTTGCGATTTGTGGTCAGTGAACAATTCGAATTTCTCGCCAAGAAGATAACGGCGCCAAGACTTAAGCGTGAAAACAATAGCAACCAACTCTAGGTCCTGTGTAGGGTAATTTCTCTCATGCACTCTCAACTGCCTTCCACCATAAGCTATTACACTTCCCTCTTGCTCTAAGACTGCGCCTAGTCCTGTCCCACAAGCATTGGTATAAACGGTAAATGGCTTACTCCCATCTGGCAACACTAAGACTGGGGCTGTAGTCAAAACTTTATTTAAACGTTGGAACGCATCATCACAATCTACGTCTCATGTGAAAACTAGGTTCTTCTTCATCAAGCGAGTTAATGGAGCTGATATTTTTACAAAGTCCTTGATAAACTTCCTATAGTAGCCAGCCAACCCTAAGAAACTCCTCACCCCGGTAGCATTTTTAGGGACCTTCCAATCTTGGACGGCCTCTACCTTTGCGGGATCCACGGCTGTCCCTTCTTTGGAAACCACGTTCCCTAAGAATCACACTTCCTTCCTCCAAAAGTGACATTTAGAAAATTTAGCTTTAAGGCTATGCGCTCGAAGAGTCTCCAACACTTCCCTAAGATGTAGGGCATGCTCTTCCTCGCTCTTAGAAAAGATCAAGATGTCATCCACAAAGACTACCACAAATTTATTAAGGTACTCCCTAAACACCCTACTTATCAATTCAACAAAGTATGCAGGGGCGTTTGTCAAACCGAAGGGCATCACAAGCCACTCGAAGAAGCCATCTGGAGTCCTAAAGGCAGTCTTGTCTATGCTATCCTTAGACACTCTCAACTGATGGAAACTCGTGGCTAAGTCCAACTGCGAAAACACTGAGGCGCCAACTAACTGATCGAAGAGATCGTCAATACTCGGCAGTGGGTTCTATTCTTCTTAGTAAGATTATTAAGTTCTCTATAGTCCACAAAAAGTCTATGGGACTCATCTGCCTTCGTGGCAAATACTACTGGAGCACCCCACTCCGATATACTACGTCTGATGAACCCCTTCTCAAGCAATTCCTTCACTTGCTTACTGAGTTTTCTTCTCTCTCTTGGAGCCATGTGGCGCACTGGTAATGCAACTGGCTTTGCATTATTTACTAGATATATTTGAAAGTCTATCTCACGTTTTAGGGGTAAACCCCTCACCTCATCGAAAACATCAACATATTCATGGATTATGGGAACAGAATGTAAGTCATCATCGGATGTGTCAAGGGATTCTAGGTAACTAAGCATTACTGGACCTCTGGGGCCACAAGAAATATCAAGGGTCTTTCCAAAGCAAGTCAACAATCTAACTACCCTTCTTTCACAATCTAGGATGGCCCTATATCTAGTTAGCCAATCCATACCTAGAATCAAGCCGTAGCCCATGAAGCCAAGAACAAAGGCATTGCATTCAAAATCAACGCCCAAGATAAACACTCTCAAATCCTGGCAAATCATAGAAAGATGAGCCGAACCACCAATAGGATTTGAGACTACTAAGGGATCCGTAACTAGACTAGTATCTAGGTGTAGTGTTTCAACTAATGATGTAGAGATAAACGAATGTGATGCGCCAGAATCGAATAAAGTACGGACAGGATGATCGAACAAAAAAACTAAGCTTTCAATGGAAATTGCTCTACCTCGTTCTTGCAGCGGTGGGACCACGAGAGCCTGAACTTGTCCCCTTGCCTGCCCTGGTGCCATAAGAGCCTGCACCTGTCCTCCCGAGGTAGACTCTGCCCTCTGCCCTTTCTTTGGGCAATCCTTAATAAGATGTCCCGCCTCGCCACAGTGGAAACAACCAGTCTTCTTTTTCTTCCTACAATCTTTGCTTAGATGGCCCGGTGTCCCACAGTTAAAGTATCTTTTCTTTCCCTTAGCATTGTTGCCTTTGCCACCTTTCTTGTTCTGTTGTTGCTGTTGCGTCTTCTTTTGATCCCCTTTCTTCTCGGGTGCCTCATTAGCATTGGCGCCCTTCTCCTCTTCATGCATAAGCGCCATGTCAACTAGTCTCTCAAAGGTAGCCCCCATGGGGATGTGGGTTATAGCTAACCCATGAAGCGGCTCGTTCAGACCCTTAACAAATCTCAGGGCCTTCTTTTCTGGTGTATTCACTAAGTCCAAGCCAAATCTTGCCAATTGATTTAATTTGTTGACATACTCTTTCACCGATAGATTCCCTTGCTTCAATGCTAGAAACCTTTCCATGTATAGATTCTCTTCAGCCCGTGAGAGAAACTTCATTTCAAACCTCCTCCTAAAATCTGGCCATGTATCAACTGGGCGTTCTCCACTAGTGACCTCTCACCAAAACGAGGCCTCATCCTTCATTAGCCAGGCAGTTAACTAGACCTTTCTTCCATCATCCACTTCAAATATTCCAAACAATTCTTCTACTTCCTTTAGCTAGTTTCAAGCTTCAACAAACGTCTCCGTCCCGTGAAAAGGTTTTCCACCCATTGCCCGAAAGTCCCTACGTATCTTGGCAAAAGTATCGATGCAAGGAGGAGGAGGAGCATTTGCTGGACCTGCGGTGGCGGCCCTAGCCTCGAGATATTGACGAAACCAACCTGGTACATGAACACCCTCTGGTATCTCAGATGCTTCAGACATGCTAAAACGAAAAAGGAAAGATTCAATATAAAAGAACCGAAGGAAAGATATATGGCCATTGGGGTTATGGTTTCTAAAATAAGCTTTTCTATTGAAAATACTTTCCTTAAAACATACTTTTGAAGGTACTTCTTTATAAAGATTGTTTTGAAAAACAGCTTTTTTCAGAATTCATATCTGTTCTGGTAACCTTCAGCTCTGATACCACGTGTAACACACCACGTCCATTAATGTAACTCACAAAGGGAATGCATTAATATCTATGGAGCATTTTAAGTGAGTATAGAACAGAAACTTAACAACAAGACAGATATAAACAGTACTTGAAAAATTAAAAACTTTATTTCATTGTAGCGGAAAATACACATGTTTGATTACATCATCAAAAGCAGAGCCAAGTACATAATATCCATCTTTACTAAATCAAAGTACATAAATTGGAAGACATAATCCCCAATACAAAATAACCATAAATAAAAGAGAGGCTGAACTTTACATCAGCGATCCAAGCAATCTTTTAAAACCAAGAAGCACAGCTGTCCAAGATCAAGCTCCACTGGTGCTAGTTCCAACCCGAGTACCTTGGGGGGGGGGGAAGAAGAAAAGAGGAGGAAACAAAGGGGGCCAGACATAAAGTCTGGCGAGTGCGATAACTTTAACAATATAATCACCAAAGTAACTAGGCTAAGGCATAAGTTAGAAAATCAGGAAATGACCATGAACCATTGAGTATGGCAGAGTAAACAAGGAAACAAGATGAACAACGATATCATTAAAGCACACCTAAACCACTATAAGATAATTACTAAACTAAACCAACACTATAAGATAATTGCTATACTGCACCACCACTAGTCACCCTAAGGTTATCCCGCCTACAGACTTAAATAATGGTAATGGTAGTTTCACGCACCTTTAGCTGCCTTTATAGATGCCGCCTGCCCCTATCTCCACTAGGTGTACCCACTACCCCCAAGCGATCGGATGCCTAACTCGTAGATACCCGTACTGGACCCATAGTGGGGTGTATAACTTCCAAAAGTGGCAACTCGATACCACAAATAATGCACGGCTTATACTAACACGATGCAACAACGTCTTACCTACCAGCCCGGGCCCACACACGCATATGAACCCGTTGGACTTGCGTTGCCACCGCTAACCCGTTGTGGCCTCTTACAGTTAAGCCCAGTATGTGTGTCCCGTCCTCGACTTGGGTCGAGCCCACAAAGATACGTATGGGTTACTGGTTGAAATGGGCCCCCATTACTTGACATAAGCTATCCACCTAAGCTTGGTCTCCTTTAGTATATCCCACTTAACCCTCTTCTTATTCATGTTTCAATTACATGTTCAATTTTTGTTAAGTATTTCTTGTCGTATTTCAAATGCCACCCAAGGCACCCACTAGATTTCACATGCCACCCAAGGCACCACTTAACCCCCTCATGTCCCACTACATGTTTGTCTAGTTAAGTGTTTCTTAATTTATTAAGACCGTAACCTCATAAAGACCTCTCACATTAGACTGACATTTGTGGCAGCTGGATTTGTCGGGCGGGTCCGGGCAGTCTTACACCACAAAAGATCCTAACCTCGTGTCTTTACAATTGTTACGTATTTAATTTAAGCCTAAGACCTCCCATATTAGACAGGCATTTGTAGCAGCTGGATTTGCCGGGCGGGTCCGGGCAGTCTTACACCACAAAAGAGCCTTACCTCGTGTCTTAGATGAATAATTACTCCTAATTAATCATCCCCCAATTTGAATTACTTTCCTTATTCAAATTATCAATTAATTCCAAATTTAACTATGGCCATAATTGACTCAATTATGTCCATCTATTTATGTTATGTAAAATCATACCAATTTCATCACAAATTTATTTTATGCCTTTTAAGGCATTTATGCCAATTAAATCTTTTAATATTATCCCCTTTTCCCCATGTTGTACGTTTATTCGTTTAACGTAAAATATACGTTAGACTCGAATAGTCTAACTCATGGAATAAAGAGAAAACATCACAACATACATATAATTAAAATTAGATCTAAACAAAAGGGGTGAACTTGCATGTGTGAATGATGTTCTACATCTAAAACTTGCATAGGACAAGGTTACAACTTGCATAAAACTACATATGTCCTAAACCCAAATCTAATGGTGTGAACTTGTTGGGATAATGGTCACAAACTTGCATAAATCATGTATGTCATAGATCTACATCTAAAGGTGTAAACTTGCATAGGCAGTAACCACAAACTTGCATAACATGATTCATATTCAAACACATGTATTCATATAAACTTGCATATGTGATTTATGCAACATAACAATGGTATAAATTTACATCTAAACATGTAAACTAGCATGTAGAATCCGACATATAACTCACACATGTCATAGCCTAACTTTAGATCTAAAATAGATGTCATGAAGCATATAAGGTTATACATATAATTTTCCCCAACTTGCATATGACTCATGTCTTAATAAAAATCTTAACTTGCATACATACTTATGATTTATCATATGTATCAACATAACCAAACTAGCATATGGACAACATGGTGATTCGATTATACATAAGCCAATCATAAAATTACAACATAGATGATCACAACTTTACAAGATAGCATCATAGAATTTACAACATAAACATCACAATTTTTCTACATGAATGATTCACATCATATCCAAATAATCCACATCGTAACTCAATCCAATTAATTTGCTAATTATTTTATTAAAATTATCGAACTCACAACTCAAAGAAGGTCTTGAGTTCTGAATTCTGAGTTCTGAAATTGTAATAGCTTTCTCTTGAAGAAGATTTGTTGTTAAAGTTGAAAAGAATTGATTTATACTAGCTTTCTTCCTCTCTAATTGGTGGCGGTTATGCTGAGTTGCTAGGTGACGGCATGGAGGCCATGAATCTAATTTTGTTTTGATTTTAGGGTTTGAGTCTAGAGGTGTTTTTATAGAGTTTAGGATTAGTTTAAGCCGTTCGATCAACCCAGAATTAATCCCAGCCAATCAGAGCATATCAGAAACCTTAATGAGTCAGCATCTAGTCATCAACGGGTCATAAAAAAAATCTGCTCGGGAGGGAGGGGAGGGCAGGTCGACCCCTAGGTCGACCCTATGGTCGACCTGGTCAGGGCAGGTCGACCCCTAGGTCGACCCAATGGTCGACCTGGCCCTGACGGGAATTTTCCCGTCTAGCCCATTTGACTCTAAAATTTGAATTTTCTGAAATCTGTTTTGAATTTTCTGAAACTTCCGATGGCCATAAATTCTTCATACGAAGTCCAATTCACGCAAACTCGGACTCTATCTCAACCAGAATTCCGAGAAGAACACAATGGCGCAACCCATTTTCCTTAATTCTCATTTCTAAGATTAGTTATTCTTTAATTTATGAACATTAGTGTTAACAGAAATACGGGTGTTACATATGCCAGCAAGTCAAGGCGGAGCAAAAGAAGCCTGGTGGTTTGCTTCATCCTCTAGAGGTCCTGCAGTGGAATTGTGGTAGCATTTCAATGGACTTTATTGATGGGCTGCCTTGGTCAAGAAGGGGCAATACTAGTATTTGGGTAATATTCGACAGGCTCACAAAAAGCGCTCACTCTATACCCATTAAGAGTAGAAGGACTGCGTCATCTTTAGCATCCATTTACCTTAAAGAGATAGTTCGACTCCATGGGATACCCTCTAGCATTGTTAGTGACCGAGATCCTATCTTTACGAGTGAGTTTTGGAAGAGCTTGCAAGAGGCTGTAGGCACACGGCTATGCTTAAGCACGGCCTATCACCCCCAAACCGATGGTCAGACGGAGAGGGTGAAAAGGGTGTTAGAAGACCTCTTGAGACTATGCATTCTTGACTTTGGAGGAACATGGGAAGATCATCTTCCTTTGGTGGAGTTTGCCTACAACAATAGCTACCAAGCCACCATAGGCATGACACCCTTCGAAGCTTTATATGGAAGACCATGTCGATCACCAACTTGTTGGTGGGAGCCTACACACAAGCTCATACTTGGACCAGATATGATTAGAGAAACTTCAGAGAAGGTGAACTTGATACGAAGAAGAATGAAGACAGACCAAGATAGACAAAAGTCCTACGCAGATAAAAGAAGGGCCGACCTTGAGTTTGATGTTGGAGATAGGGTTTTCTTTAAAGTATCTCCTTTGAGGAACGTCGTTCGCTTCGGATCCGCAGGGAAGTTGGCATCAAGATTTGTAGGGTCGTTTCTTATCATTGAGAAGATTGGGAAGATTGCTTACAGAGTAGCACAAAGATTGGCTGGAGTTCATAATGTCTTTCACATTTCACACCTACAGAAGTGCTTACATGAGTCTGTGGAAGTGGTGGAACCAAGCATATTAGAGGAAGTGGAAGTAGAACGAGAGGCGACTGTGAGAAGAGTTCCACTCGTATCTTGGGTACAAAAGTCAAAAAGTTATGCAATCGTGAAGTCAAAATTGTTAAAGTTCAATGGAGTGACGTTGAGGAAGACACGACTTGGTGATTGAGGCCAAGGTACATGCAGCCTACCCTTTTCTTTTTGAGGGTACATCTTTGATCTGTTCATGCTCGTATCTATCTTTTTCCTCAGTACTATTCTTGATCCTTAGGTAGGAACCAATGGATGTAAACATGTATTTGAAACATGTTATGATTGATGGTTGAAAGTGGTTGCAACTGATTGCTAGTGGTTGCTCGTGGATGCATATACACACACATTAGGTGTTAGATCGGCTCAGTCACTTTCATATTGCATATGCATATATGTACTTGTATATGATTGAAACTTGATGTGTTATCATGTGGATGTTGCATTTGTATGAATGATTGTGCACTCATGTAGAAAGTATGATTAGGAATGATTGCATACATAATGGACTCATGGCACCAACATGACTTGCTTTAAGAAGGTCAACTGATTCAGTAGACCGTCTGATTTTGCATTAGATAAGGACATGTACACACACTATGCATATGATCGTGAAGCATTAGAAGTCTTTTAAGGACAATGGATGCCTGTGTTTGATGGACGAGTAGATGGATGAATGGATGGTAGGATATACATTCTTCTTGACTCGAAGATTTTGGGGATGAAATCCTTTAAGGAGGGGAGAATGTAACACCCCGTATTTTCTTTAAACACTAAAGTAACGAATTAAAGAATAAATAATTACAAATGTGAGAATTAAGGGAAACGGTTTATGCCATTGCGTTCATCTTGGAATTCTACTTGAGATAGAGTCCGAGTTTTTGCGTAAATCGGACTCCGTATGAAGAAGATATCTTTAAATTAAATATTGTAGAAAAATATGAAAAAGAAGAATGAGAAAATAATAATGTTTAGCATTGTTTTAAGGTTTGTAAGCAAAAGACTTTGTAGCTCATTTGGTATCAGAGCCTATACCCAGCCGGAATTGTGTGTGTAATGCTGCGGATGTCAGTTAGTGTAGTACTGATGCGGGTTACTTGCACAACGCATGGGTGGTGAGTGATATGAGCCAATGAGGACGTTGGGCTCTTTAAGGGTATAGTCTGTAACACCCATCTCGAAAAGCTAACATAAAGATCTTTTAGCACAATGGTTAGTGCGTGGTGTTGCTTTCCGGGAGGTCGGAGGTTCGAATCTCGTGGTTGTCACATGGCAAGCATTAGCCGACTTTATCGATGAATTCACAATCCCCGAGGATGATGTGCCAGATGACGAAATATGCCCCTCTGAACAAAAGCTAGAGTCTAGCATGTGGAAGCTGTACACGGATGGTGCTAGAAATGACCGACGATCCGGTACCATAGTTGTATTAATAACTCCTAAAAAACAACCGATTTACTATGCTCTCCGACTGGATTTTTCCCTTACTAACAATGATTCCGAGTATGAATTCCTGATTGTTGGGGAGAAGCTCGCTAAGAAGCTAAGAGTAGCGGCCCTGTATATCTTCTGTGATTCACAAATCATTGTTTGTCAGGTTCAGAAGGAGTTCAAGAAAAAGGACCTCGACTTGTTGCTTTCTTGGAAAAAGTGGAGGAGTTATCGAAGAATATAGAACGTTATAGCATGTCCCATATTCCACAGACAGAAAATCAAAAGACTGATAGTTTAGCCAAGCTAGCTTGCTCCGATAATATGGAAGAAACAAAAATGGTCCTGATTGAAGTGTTTACATCTCCAAGCATTGATTAGATGGAAATTGACCCAGTGTTGGAAACCGAGCCAGAAAGTGAATCATGGATGATGCTGATAAAGGACTTCCTACAGAATGGAACAATCTCGGCAAAAAAGTGTGAAAGACGGGTTGCGGTTCGCAAAGCATCAAGATATGTCTTACAGGACGGAGTCCTTTATCGACAGGGATTTTCTATGCCCTTGTTACGATGTGTAGCATATGACGACATCAAACGTGTACTAAAAGAAGTGCATGAGGGTGAATGCAGAGATCACACCGGAGGTGAAACATTGGCAAAGAAAATATTACGGTACAACTACTTCTGGCCTACCGTAAACATGGATGCAACTGATCATTCACAACGCTGCGATTAGAGCCATAAATTTGCAAAGATTCCTATAGCACCTCCTAACCAACGTAAACCAATGGTGAGTCCATGACCATACGCCATATGGGGAATAAACATCATTGGAAGCCTACCAATCGCCAAAGGCGGAGCGAAGTACGCAATCGTGGCCGTAGACTATTTTACCAAATGGGAGGAAGCCAAGCCATTAACCACGATCACGACGAAGCAAGTAATCAATTTTCTGGTCATAAACATAATATTCCGATTTTTGATTTGTAAAGCCATCACTACCGACAAAGGAACCCAATTCGACAGCACTGAATTCAAAGATTTCTACCAAAATACAAAATCAAGAAGAGATACACCGCAGTAGCTCATCTTCTATCAAATGGACAAGTCCATCCTTAAGAAATGATTGAAGTAGAGGAAAGCCATGTGGGTCGATGAATTACCCCTAGCATTATGGGATTACAGAAAGATCTACAAATCAGCGACTGGTCATACTTCCTTCTCACATTCATTTGGATCAGAAGCAGTCATTCTAGTGAAGTTGGAAGTTCCCTCTCACAGGGCAACATATTATGACCCGATGACGAACAAAGCGCTTCCTCTTGATTCCTTGGACATGATCGAGGAAAAGAGAGATGAAGTAGACATACGCGCCTCGAGGCTCCGACACTAAATTGCTTGGCATTACAATAGGAAGGTTCGACCCCGAACCTTTGAACCCGGAGACTTGGTTTTGAAACATGTTTTCCCAACCCCTGTGTGCCTAGGTCCGAAGTGGGAAGGACCATATGCCATCCAATAGAAACTTGACAAAGGAGCTTTCAAGCTAGCGACTGTAGATGGCGATGAAATCCCCAGAGCCTGGAATGCCCAGCATTTGCAGCACTATTTGACTTACGATTGTATTGATTATTTTGTTTTATAAATTATGTAAAAAGGCACGACTTGGCTTGAACTGTCTAGTTGATATAAACCAAAGATTATGAAGTGGACGTAGGCAATGATGTGGCCGAACCACTACAAAAATATTACATGTCATTTACCTTTATTGCATGCATTTATTTATGTCCTATGATTATTTTTCTGTTGCTTCAATACATAGTGATTAAATTAAAATTTAGAGAAAATACGACATTCGAATGGGCTCGGCCCCACCCTTTGAAACAGGATGTAATAAGAGGGCCGAAGCGGACGGGATGATCGTCCGCGTGACTAACTCTAACTCTCACAATATGAGATAGAGTATAAAGGATGAGAAGATGACGTCCACCACTCTAACTCTTGCGATACGAGAGAGAGTATAAAGGACGGGAAGACGATGTCCCCAAGGCGTAATGGTGCACAATGATTAAAAACCACCTTGACCACACTTTAGCCCGGACATACAGTAAGTGAGTACAAAGGCGCTGAGAACAAGTGCCAATGAAAAAGGATCCTGACCCCACTAAAAGATTGGGGGCAATCTAATGTCGATCCTAATCAATCCCAAGTAGGCCCTGGCCAGGCACTTTATTCAAGATTGATTGGGGCTAACACATTCACATCACACCCCCTTGTTGTTTACTATTTAGTCTAGTTTTGACCTTGTATATTGCATAGATTATAGTTTGCACAGAAGCTCGTATAGAACTTTTAGTTTGAACTATGATGTGATTTATCATTTGATACTTGGATTAACAATGTTTTGACTACTAATGCACTTGATTGAAATAAATGACAAACTAGCAAATATTTGACATTGCAGGGAAAACAAATTACTTTATTTACATAAGTGCAGGTTTACATAAAGGAACGGATCAAAAGATGTGAGGGTCACACTAGCAACAACAACAACATGCCAGTGGAAAACAAAATGAAAAAGACTAAACTACATTTCACTTTGGTTTGGGAGAAGGCTTGGACTTTCGAGCAGCCTTCTGTCTTTCTTTTTCTTCCTTCTCAGCATCAGTGAGAATGCGCTTCTTTGACTTCTTTTTTTTGGAGGAGTATCTTAGGGAGCAACAGAGGAATGAGATGCTAGATGATAGGTGATTAAATTTGAAAGTTTAACAACTATCTTCTGCCCAATAGACTCTGCCTGAATGGGATCAATATTGAGGGGCTCTTCTTCACTTTAGCTTTCAGAAGCTCATTAGTATTAGCCTTTATTTCATCCAAACGCATGTTTTTGGCTTCTCCCGAGTCCCCAGTTACAACAAGGTCATCATCTCCCTCGTTTCCATCATTATCGTCATCGTCCTTTAAAGCGTCTATCGTATCTCCGTCCTAGGGAACTTCAACACTCGACAACACGATGGCTTTCTCAACAACTTGTTCTTGCTTCTCCTCAACCTCCCCAGCAGGTTTGGCACATAAATAACAAGAAGAAAAAACTATTAGTTCAGGAGAAAACTCAGGTTCTTTGAGTGTTTGTCCAATAATACGGGGGAAAGTTGAAACGGCTTTAAAAAATTAAGGCGAAAAGGTGGAGATACCTTTGGATGACTTTTCAGCGGGACCAGCAGAGATGTCAGGAGATGATTCAATGATTGGAGATAAGAGATGTGGTTTTTGGATCTCAGGACGATCGAGATCATACCCCTCTGCCTTGGTAGGCCCAAAAACGACAGATGAAGAAATGACCTGAACAGTTTCCTTTCCCTTGGTCTGATGTCTTTCTCCTCTATAGTCGCTTGAATTAGTTTACGCCCTTCAGCTAAACACTATGTATCGTCACCTTTAAAATATTTTCTCATGATTTCTTCCTTATTGATGGTATCCACCTTAAGCTGCTGCTTTTCCCAATCAACAACCTGATCCCAAACATAAACCAGAGTCATCGAATAGTCCTTGATCCAGGTAATGTCCTGATAGCGAATCACCTGAGAAAAGAATTGTACCATGAGCTCATTATAATAATCCAATTCCTTTTGAGCTTCGATAAGTTGCACATTAGCATCGGCAACAGACTTAATGGAAATATTTGCATTCTTCTCAGCTAAAACTGCCCTTGCTTCAACTTCCGCCAGCCTGGCCTCCAGATCAGCATTCCTCTTTGATAATTCCGCTTTCTCCTGCGCAAGGCAGGCACAAGCTAACTTCGCCTTGGTGCTCTTAGACTTTGCACCATCAATTTTCTTCTTCAAGTCTTTGCGCTCTTGGCTATGAGATTCGAGCTCGGTATGGCAGCGTTGTTTTAACTCTTCATATTGTTTCTTATAGTTGCCAACATCACGTTACGCGATAGCAAGATGAGCCTGTGCAACCTCCACATCTTTTTATGTGTTCTTTAAGATACTCTCATCATACTCGACCATTTCTTTCATGTGACTCACTTCAGTTAATAAATCATGGATTATTTTAGAAAGATTTTGTGAATACTTGTACATTTCCTTATACTGCTTATCCACTAAGTTTATTTTAGCGTTGACTTCGTCTGCCCACTTTGGAGGCACTACCTCAAGAGCAGTAACAGAAAGCATATTCCCGAAGTGATGATCTGGAAATTTCTTCTTTAGAATTTTCAAATTCGCTTCATTCTCATAGTCAAGTGTCCCAGGTTTCATTGTTGATAGCTCGAGTTTCCGTCGCCCTGTAGGTTCAAGGGTCGTTTTGCCTTTCTCTTGCCCCTTATCAAAAACTTTGGTTTTATCCTATGGGTCAGAATGCTTCGGTGATAGCCTTTCCTGATGGGGTGTTTCTTTCAGGAGGGTTAGAACCTTGGGTAGTGATTTGTCCCCTTCACGACGGTCCTAAATGCTCTTATGCTTACCAATATCTGACCGATGAGGAGAATGGGAACGTGAAGAATAATGATAATCGGAATCATGATGTTTCTTGCTATCCCTCCCACGACAATCACCTCAATCATACTCTGTGTCTGAGTCAAAACTACGCACAGTAGAACAAACATCTCTAAGAGAATAGTGGTGGCGCGACATATCTCTTGCGAATTTGCATAAAACAAGCATTAGAAACTAGGAGTAATATAGTACACAATTGTTGTGACGTGCAGTGCAAGTGTATTGTATATGTCCTAAGTGATCCCCCCAAAGGACTAGAACCCGGAGCTAGGTTTGTCCATATAGTCTTCCCTGTTTTCCAGCAGTAGTTTCCTGTTCGGGTGTAGGAAAGAATGGTCCCGTACCAATATCGTTAGAAGTAAATATATCAGGTAAATGAAGTTTAGATAAACCCCCGAATATGGGGTCTATGGGAGAAGATCCACTAAAAGGAGACCTAACAAGAGAGGGACTCTTTGGAGACGACTGCCTTTTAGCAATAGAAGAATCTTTCTGATTATCCTCTTGTTGCTTTTCCCTGACAGATATGTTCAAACCATCATCGTCTTGAGTTGACAATGGAGAAGGACTTTATGGGAGTACAATTGGATTTTCCTCCTCTGTTATTCCTCTATCCCCCAAATGAAATTCCTAGTTGGAGCCTACGAGTACTTGACCTTTCAAGCTCTCTCCCTTCTCGACCAAAGTTGCAGTCTGTCCGTCAGCTGGGGGCACATATACATAAGGACCACTTCTGTGGCCTGTGATCTAAGTCATAGAAATTAGATGATGATAATGAAGATAGTTGTCCACCGAACATTCTCTAACGGTTAGTATTTATGGATTACCATTAAGTAGACAGTTCATGCGATCCAAGTATACTTGTTGCGTCTCCTTTTTTGGGTTATCAGCTACGAAAGAATAAAAAAGTCATTACATTTACAACAGCAATCAAATTTCGAACATCGGAGCTTGAAGCTTACGTGATTGGAGCCATCGTCTAACGCATCCGGGCTGATGCTTGATATAAACCATTTAGGATTCACATCACCTACTTTACGGCTGAATTGTTTGTCAATAATCTTCTCTTTGGGCACAGACTCGAAGTACATGAAAGATGGAGTTTCTTTTGTTTGGTGTTTAAAATGATAGAAGAAGTTTACGTCTTCAAAAGTACGCTCTATCCTCCGAATTTCCTTGTAGGCGATATACAATGTAACACCCCAAATTTTTAAAGACATTAAAGAGAATAGATTAAATAATAATTAATTTAACATTTAGAATTAGAGCAAACGGACTGCACCATTTGTCCGTCTCGAAATTCTGGTCAAGATAGACATTTGGTTTGCGTAAAACGATACCGTATGAAGAAGTTACGAAGGTGTTAAATTTGTATACGCACAAATTTTTTTTATATACACGCATGAGTCAGAGGTGAGTCGTAGATGAGTCAGAATCCTATTCAGAGGATTGAAATTTGAAAACTTCGTCTAAGCGGCAAAATTCCCGCTCTAGGGGTCGACCCCTCTAGAGGGGTGTTGACCTAGGGGTCGACCACCTTGAAGGGGTGTCGACCTAGGGGTCGACCCACCCACAGGGGTGTCGACACCCCTAGAGATGAGGTGGCAATTGGTTTCAGCGGGTCTGGCAGCTATATATACGTGTCCTATTCCTCATATTTTCTTCATTGGGAGTCATGGAGGCCATATGCTGCTGGAGTGCGAACTTGTAATAACCCGGAAATCCGAGCCAATTTAAAATTTTTATTTAGGCAATTTTAGTGAATTTTGATTATTTAAAATGAATTATTTTAAATAATAACGACGAAAAATTTATTTTGAATAGAATTAGAACGTATATATTTATATGGCTCATCGTTAGAATATAAATAATTAATTATATATATATAAAAGGAATTGAAAATGGCGCGGTAGTTCGATAATTCGATTTCAAATTTCAATTGAACATACCGGGTGCAGAACAAACAGGATTTTAGCGAAACCAAAAATAATAGAATCTAATCGAGAATATCTTTCCGACGAATCCGAAAAATTGAAATTTCATAGCGGGAATCAAAAGATATGTCTAGTTGAAAATTCTGAATAGTCGCTATGGAATTCTGGCCCTTAAAAATAGCCATTTTGCAAACGACCTTAGATTTCGATGAAACCACTTTTGTTGGAACCGTGATGTCAAGTTATTGCTAGATTCCAAAATTCGTAATTTTTCGAATCAATATGTGAGCATGGCAAAAGAAAACGTGTTTGACCAGTTTTAGTTGATTTTAATCGACTGGAAATTGTTCATTTTCAAACAGTCTCAGAATTTGACGAAACTAGTTTGTTAGGACCGTATCGTCAATACGAAGCTAGAGAATATTTTTCGGGAATTTTTCTAGTTAGTATGTGGCCCCGGTAAATGGAAATGCACGTTCAAATTCAATATTTAGAGTTATATGTTGATTTTGATGAAAACTGATTGAAACGATCGAATCAGCTTACGATACATATCCCATTGTGTTCGGAATAGGGGTAATTAGCTAGGGCGACAGTCGTTGGGTCTCGATTGGAGTTCGAATAGAAAGTCACTTTATTTGGGAAAGTTAAAATAAAATAATTATAAAATTATGAAACCCTTACCCTCTCTCCCTCCTTCCTTCCAATCGGTCAACGCCGAAACAAATAAAAAAAATGAAGCACCGAATCTCGCGCTCCAGACTGCCGCTCCACCGCGTGTCGCCACCGCCGGAGCATGGCGCGCCCTCCTCCGTCGATCTCCCCTACCCCGTCCCCCTTGACCGCGAAAACCGAGCCCTTCCCAATCCCTAACCCCAAACCACCACCGTACTACCCCAAACCGCCCCCGCACCTCTCCTAGCCGACCACCATCAGACCGGCGCCGCCATGATGACCCTCCACCGCCTGCAGCTTCGGCGCGAGCCATACCAACGCCCCCCTGATCCAGAAACAGACGTTGAACCCCTTCCTCCCGATTAAAAATGTAAGTGCTTTATTTAATTATCTTCAAATATTTAATGTCTTTAGGATGGAAAATCCATGATTTTTAAATATGGAAAACCAATGTTTTTTTTAAAGGAAATGTAAAAGAAATGAATTTCATTTATGATGTTCTCATATAAAGGAAGGATCTTTATTTATATAAAATATAAAGAAATGGTTTTTATTTATATATATGACACAAAAAGATTTGAACTTTAGTTATAAAAAGATTTGATTTTTAGTATAGGAAAGGCGAGATTTTTATCGGTAGAAAGGCGGGATTTTCATATAATCAAGTTAAGATTTTTGGATGGAAAAAGATTCGATTTTTATGCTAAGCAAAATATGATTTTTTTCATAGAAAAGATGGAATTTTTATTATGAAGTGGGCGTTGTAAAGGTTGGATTTTTAATATAGGATTATCGCTAAAAAAATATAATCTTCACATAAAAGATTCGACTTTGAAAATATAATCTTTACATAGAAGATTCAACTTTAAAAATATAATATTTACATAAAAGATTCGACTTTGAAAATATAATCTTTACATAGAAGATTCAACTTTAAAAAGATAATCTTTACATAAAAGATTCGACTTTGAAAATATAATCATTACATAGAAGGCTAGTTGATTTTTATATGATAAAAGATCTGATTTTTAATCTAATAAAAATATAATTTTTATTGTAAGTGAAGATTAAAAATATAATTTTTATTGTAAGCGAAGATTAAAAATATAATTTTTATATATGTAGTGAATACGGGGGACGAAAGCGACGAAGGGCAGGCACGAGGAAGATTTTCTACAGTAGAAGTGTCGAGGCATTTGGTATAGCTTGGGTGAGAACTCCTCACTTCAAATTTTATTCTCTAGTTATATAAACATATACTAGGATGCAGACGGTGTTTAGTAGCACCCGACACCCGTCGTCCACAGACTATGGATGGCTTGTATGCTTATTTGTTTGATTTTGATGTGTAGTTGATTGTGTGATGTGAATTGAAATAAAATATTTATATAGTTAAAATATTTTATAGTTGAAAATAGAATTTTAACATGTATATGAAATGAAATAAAAATAAACAAATCGGACGATTTATATACACACATTTGACTGATATAGATTGGGACGATAAATTTTACACATCGCCCAACTGCACAAATAAAATCTGTGTTTGATTGTTTGAAAACCCCACACGGGTATTGGCGTGATATATGACATACACTAACCCCAATAGTTAGTTATATGTCGTTCGATTGATTGACAGACAGTTATAAGCGTTGAATATTTATATTTGATGCTTATACAGTGTAGAATGCACTTTGGATGATGGTTGACTATTCATCATTATTATTGTATACATGTGTTGTAGAAAATCCATATAATTAACATTATATGGTAATTGATTGGGTCTCATTCCAGTTTTGAAATAGAAATATTTGAAATAGAATATTTGAAATAGAATATTTGAAATAATATTTTTGAAATAGAATATTTGAAATAGAATATTTGAAAATAGAAACTTATGAAGCCATGTTGATTAGATTTACGCCATTTTGACGTGAATGATATTTATATCGATTATATTCGTTTTTATAATGAATATTGAAAAGTTCTTTCAAAATCAAATATTTTGAAATGAAATTCGAATTATATTGAAAAGAATAGAAATTCGACTTAAAATGAATTCGAATTAAACTGAATAGAATTGAAATTCGAATTAGATTGAAATTGAACTAGAAAATCGTTTTGAATTGAATTTAAAACGTATTGAAATTGAACTGAAAATCGATTTGAATTGAAATCAATTTGAAATGAATTTAAAACGAATTTGTAAGGGAAAATTCAGTTTTGATTTGAATATGAAAAAGAAGCTGAAATTGTTTTGAAAACGAATTTAAAACGATTTATAAAATTCGTTACGAAAGGAAATAGACGAAGTATATATTATATATATTATATATATAATAAAATGGTCTAAATAGGACGCGCCGTGCCGCGGTAGTTCGCGAATTTCGACCATTGACTCCGAACGGACATTGCGGGAGATCCGACCGTCGGATTCTCCTAAAACCGGAACAGTTGGGTTCGCATCGAAAAGAGCTTTCTAACGAATATTATAAATTTGAAATCTAACGGTTGGATTTGGAATTATGTCCAAATCAAATTTGAAAAAGGTCGCTGTAAGTGCAGTTCGATGGCCGTTGATGGAAATCAACTGTACGGGCCTTGATAAAATTATTAAAAATATCAGTAATTTGTGTAAAATCATAAGAAATGATTTGTGAAGAATTGGATGAAAAACTACATATTTGAAAAGATAAAAATAGATTTTTATTGAAATGAACTAGTTTTGAACTAGAATAAAAATTCTATATATTTTTAAATAAATAAATTGGATTTGAAATGGTTTTGAAAATAACCAGAATTTCCAATATTTATATTGGAATGGATTTGAATCGAAATTGTCTTTGGATTATTTCGATGTTGGATTTCGTGATTATACAGGTATTGTTATGGAAATTTTAAAGACATATTTCTATCGTTATTTCCAATACGATATTTGTTGGTCGTAGAATTTGATATTGAATATAAGCCGGTATATTTTCTATTCAGAGCCTTGTATTTAATATCAAATGTGATTTGGGTTTATCGTGAATGGTGTCTTTATTAACACTGCTCTTGAGCCCAGTTGAGAAAAAAGACTAAATCTTTTTATTTAGATTTAATGAAGTGTATCAATTAAATAATATTTAATTGGAATTGAATAGGTATTGATTTTTGGGTTAATCTTGAACAGTGTTTTAAATAACACTTGTTCTTTAACCTGATAATTAATGGAATGTGATTTTGGGTTTATTGTGAATCGTGTTTTAAATGACACTGATTCTTTAACCCAATTAAAGATTAAAACTAAGTGGAGTTTTAATGAATCTTTAATTAGATTGAAAAGATCGAGAATGGAGTATCACCAGTTTTGCTCCAGGCAATAGTTAAATCTTTAATTAAGATTTGAACGTGAAATGGTAATTGAATTTACCGATAACACCGTGGTGTTAGATATGAAGTATTACCAGTTTTACTTCATGGGATGAATAGGTTAGGATTGGGAAATAAAATAAATGATTACTTCGGTAAGGTTCGCTAATCCCAACTAGTTTGAATTGATATTCAAAAGTAGATTAAAGAATAAATTTAAAGGATTTATCTTTGATAAAATTAATGGGAACCTTTCCCTAAGGATGTGAAATTTAGAAACAAACTGTCGGTTAGCTAAGCAGAATGGTTTTCTGGATATTGATCTGATGTTGGTTTCGGCCTTCGGGGTTAATATTTGGGGAATTATTCTCTTGTTAATTTACGGTTAGTCACTGATGAATTGGAATGATGCGTAGGTTGTGATTGTGTAACACTTGTTTATTATATACGCGAGTTATTCGGAAAGACCGGGTTTATCCCATTCTGAATAACTGATACGACGATAAGTCGAAGATGAAGACGGTGGTTGAAGACCGGAGGTCTTCACGTCGTTTGGGTGATTACTGATGATCTTGATTGGGTTGTACACCCAATAAGATGGAAACAGTTGGTGATCGTCCAGACGTACTTGGAGATCGATGGATATGCGGGGTACTAGGTGCCTCCGATTTCGTTCAGACCCAGAACGAACTTGTAGATGGACTGTGTGTCTGACATCGGATTTCATTCTGTGTGATTGATATCGATTGCATAGCGTGAATTTCCTGTGTGGAATGCTAAGATGCAAATGATCAAGGCTTCTGTTTAAAAGCAAAGTCTTGTGGTTGATGATCAAAGCACGGCCTGTGTGGCGTAGCTTTGTGTAACATTTACTTCGTGAGTTTCACACCCCGGTGGTGAACCAAAAATGGGAGAGGACCTCAGGGAGGAACTGCGTTTCTTCCTAGCTAGAAGTGGCGTCAGTGGTTTTACACGCCCTGACGAGTTTGACTTATGTGGTTGTTGCTGTTGCGAGGCGCCTCGGATATATCAGTGACTATGTGAAGCCGATGGAGTCATTCGTTGGCTCATTTGCGCCTCATAGGGCGGGGAGACGCAGTGTTCAGGATTTCGTCTAATCCACATCGGTGGACCGGCCCTGTCGCTCCAAGGGTCGATGCGTTTTGATCCTGAGACATGGTAGGCTAGATTGTCTCGAATCGGTAGAGGACGATCCCTGGCCTCGGTTTATAGATGGATATCCAATTTCCAAATACGTGACGTTTCGATTTTAGTTGTAATCCTATATATGGAGACATAGTGGGATGGTGCGCTTATGTCGTCTATGATTGATACTTATGATTTGAAATTTGTTTTTGACACTATACACCTATAGTATTATCAAAATAATCTGTTTTAAACGTATCAAGCATTCTTTGGCTATTATAAGGGAAAACCCTATCCCCCGGCTTGCGTTGCATTGTGTGATAGGACCTGGGTCTTATAATAGCTTCATTTTTCTTTATTTAGCATTGCGCTGTAGTTATATGCACTGGTATTCTTGGGAGGAAACCCGTTCCGTGTTATACGACGTGGTCCCTTGATATATCTGATTTAAAGTAAAGTTTTAAATAACTGTTTTAGTTCTCACACCAGTCCCATGACTAACCTGGAGTTTATTGTTTTAACCTAAACTCTGGGTGCCTTTATTTTCGTCACGGGCAGCCAATAGTTTTGGTTTTGCAGATTTATATTCACAGAATCCTGACTTACACCTAGAACGATATCCGGAAAGCTTTGTATCCGTATATCTCCTTCTAGTTGTGTTTTGAACTATTACCGCTGCGATGTATTTAAATGTAATTTAAATCTCTCATATTTCTATGCAATATTCATTTATACTCTGTATATTCTGATGGAATTGTTGTAATGTACAATGAAATGTTCTTCCGTCTGTGTTCTCTTGTGGCTTGTCCTCGAATTATCCGCGCTTTCCTCACCAGGGAAGTTATGGGTTTTCACAGAACTGAACCATTTTCTACAACAACATATTCTACAAATCCAATTCAGAAATTCTAGATCCGTTCTTCGTAAATTCTCTAAACCTAACGCTGTGAGTTTGTAGATTACTTTTAGGTTTAGATAAATAAAAGTTACTTTGAAAGACTATGAATTGAATATGTTGTAAAATATGATTCTGTTAATGTGAAATTCTATACAATGTCATAACAGATCTATTTTCCAGAATCTAATAAAATTGTGTTGATTCGATTATGATGCTTATGTGGATCTTGACTTATTATAGTGGATGTACATCTATTAATTTAGACAATTGTGATTTCACTTGGATTTGGATCTTTATGTTAATCACCTTTCACTTGTCATATTGTGATCCATTGAGATATGTTGTAAACTTGACATGTGAACCCACCTTTAGATCTAAACATTTTATTATGTCACCCTAACTATGTTAGATCTAAGTAATTGGACACCTAATGTTTAATCTAGATCTCATTATGATTACTTGAACATCATAGTGATTGCCATAAGTTACCAGTTTGATGTCCACTTTATTATGATGTTAATCACATATCCATTCACTTTGTTATTATGCCAGTTTATGTTCATGTTTATGCCAAGACATGTTAAAACTATCACCCTTGTCATTCTCCCTTTTATTGTTATAGCTAGGCTACTTTATAGCCTAGATGCCCTCAAAATACGTACGAATTCGTTAGAGAGGAAACGGGGAAAAAAGGATTATAATTGGCATGAATTATGTAAAACTTATATGAAATGGGACATGTAATTCAAATGGGGAAAACAGAGAAATAGTTTCCTATAATGACATAGGTAGATTTGGATCAAATTGGAATGTTTAATAATCTACAATTAGGAATTGTAAATTGTATTTATGACACGAGGTTGGGTTAGATTAGTGGTGGAAGTATGCATGGAGCCGACCGGCTTATCCAGCAGCCACTAATGTAGAACCTAATGTGGGAAGTCTAAGTACGCAAATACGAATCGAACTAAGACACGAGGTTAGGCCCAACTGCGGAATAAGACTACCTGGGCCCGACCAACATATCCAGCATCCAAACGTTGTAGGCCTAATGTAGGAGGTCTAGCCCATTATAACCATAATTGGACATGGTAATGAAATAGACTACTTAACCTAATTTAATATGAATATGGACTTAAGTTAGAGTTAAGTAAAATTGAATGGGTAGTGATGGGTTAAGTAAATTAGAGGGGGTGGGAAATATGTATATATATGCCCACGAAATTAACCCAAGAAGGTTATGTAATTAAAGACACCTAGTGGTATACATAACCAGCAGATAATGTAATAAGGTTATGTAATTAAAGACACCCAGTGGTATACATAACTGATTGGTAATGTAATGAAGTTACGTAATTAAGGACCTCCTTTAGGGTAAGCATAAAAAGTATAGGGCTATGTAATTAAGGATACCTAAGGGTATACATAGTCAGTGGAAAACCTAGTAGGGGATACAAGACAAGGAGGAGAGCTTGTATTATATTGTGTGGGACCCATTTCAGTCAGTAACCCGGAGTTGGTATCAAGTAAAGACCTCCGTACTAGGCGGATAAGGGGCACACTTACTAATTGATTGTAAGAGATCCAAGCGAGACAGATGGTGTGGGCAGAGCAAACCGACTGGGGACATGTGCGTGCATGGGGCGAGCATAGGGGGCTAACATAACCGTGACACCAGTAGATATGGTTGTGCACACCATGGGTTGCCACTTTAGGAAGTGATACCTCCTACTGTGGGATCATCCTAGGATATCTACAGGGTAGGTAGCTGATCGATTAGGATAGGAGTTAGGGTATCCTTGGACGTATGACCTATGCATCCCAACTTATAGTGGAAAGGATCATCTCATTTCAGTTATACTAGTAGTAGTGCAAAGTAATCATTAGTGAGGCACATACACTTTAACTTTCTTACCTTGTCAAACCTGCCATTTATGTAGTGATCTCTCTTATCCACTTTATATGCCTATCATGTTGCTTTTATTTATCTACTGGCTAAAATTAACTAGACTTGCCAGACTTTATGTCTGACCTTGTTGGTTCTCCTTTTTTCTTCCATTTCCCCCCTAGGTTCTCAGGGAGGAAACACTTAGACTTAATCAGGAATCAAATATCATCTTGCTAGGAACTACTTCGGAAGTTTGGCTCAAGTTCTTGTCTCAACTATGGCTTAACTCTTTTTATTTTGGGAATGATGCTTTTTATTTACTTATGTACTTTGATGGTGGAAGACAAAAGATATTTAATTGTAATGGTTTTTTTGACTTATGAAATTGTGGACCACAGTATTATGACTTATGTTTGAAATAAAAGTTTAAATTTTCCGCTATTGCCTTATTTATATCTGTCTGGTAATTATTATGTGCCTGTTTACCTATAGCTCTTCAAGAAACTTAATGCATTCCCTTAGTGAGTGACATTAACAGACGTGGGGTGTCACATACAATGTATACAGATAAGCATTGGGATGATGTTGCATGGGGACAATCTGCATTCGTCTTAGGAATCGACGATGAATGTTGGAAATGGAGGGATAGCCCATACAATACACATCAACCGGCTAATCGCCATGTATCCTTCGGGAAGATTATGAAGCCGATCTGTTTCAGTAGCAACCTTGGTATCTTTCCAAAGAATTCAATGTTTTAAACAGAGGCGCCTAAGCTTGGGATCATCAATCGTCGAATGTACCGAGCCCTTAGGTGCTTTTAAGGTAGATGCACTTTCAAATTCGTCAGGAGCATGATCGTATCCGACTCCTCCTTCCGCTTCTTCCTCCATGGAGACCTCATTTCCAGATGATTCGCCACTCTCGTGAATTGTTATCTCGTAATCTGAGCCTATGCTATCCCATTCTGAGTCTAAAGTAGATGAAACATCCTCGGGATTAGGGTTTTCAGGTGGTCCTAAAGCTTCGGTTCTCTCTACCAATCTAGGTGAGCATCTTCCAAACATGATTATTGTTCTATCCAAGGGATGAAAGAAATTAGAGTATGGTGGCGCATGGTCCCCCGTGTTTATGTGTGATAATATGTGTCGGTATGTGTAGTGTTGAAATCATAAATTACAAAGTAAGCAAAGTAGAATGCAGTATAGAGGAAAGTTAAACAATCGTTTGTCGATGTAGTTCGAGAATGTCCAGTTCATGGGGCTCTATCCTAATTGTCTGTAAGTTTGTAAGTCATGTTCAAGTTTGGTAGAATCGAATGCTAGAATATGTCATGCATCATTGTCATTAAAGTATCTGTTTCGATCAAGCATGGTAGTGCTAAGTAATGCATATGTTCAATATCAATTGTATTGTCTTGGATTAGGGTTGTGGAAAGAATCACAATGGGTCGATTCGGGATCGCTAAGATAGTCAACAGCTGTTGAATCAGGGAGTGTGAAGGAAACTGATTCGGTTTGGGTCGGGATCCTATGAGAAACTATATTTGACCGGATCAGGTCGAAGTCCCCCTCAAAGCGGATTAATGAAATCCACTCAAAACAACCCAACTCACTACGACTCAGTTACTACACTTAAGCACTTCTCAATTCTCTTTAGAGTCATCTATGCCGACCCGAACCGTGCTCTTTTCCTCTCCAATTCACCATTTTCCTTCTCATTCTCATCACACCTAAGATCATACTTTCATCATCCCCTCTTATACATCAAGATAAGGAGCCAAACCAAGTGTCAAGTTTCGTGATGCTGAGTGCAGTCCTACTGCGCCACCGCTTGGAGCGACAGTGACATCGCCACCAATGGCGGCGACGATTCTAATAATCTCAATGCCGGCCCCACCATCGATTTAACTAAAACGACATGGATTGGCATGAAAGTTACATGTTTATTTACACAAAATCAAAGGCTAAAACACACATGACAAAGAATTCAAGCACACCTATGCTGAATCTGAAGATTCGATTAAAATCGGTTAAAGAGGAATTAGAGTTTGCTGGAAAATAAAGGTTAAGATGCCGCAAGAAGAAAAGTAAAAAAGAAAAGAGTGGAGAATGGTTTATATAGTGGATAATGAAGTTCGCTCATGTTCTCATAGATTTGACAACCCGACTCGGTCTGCCTCGTATGTAAGCAAAACAATTAAAAGCCTTTCATCCCAAGTATTATGACGAACCAGGTACGAAATAGATTGGACTAATCCGAACTGATCCAAAGTGTGATTTATAATTTGATGTTAAGAATTTGAAGATGTAAAAAAGGGGAACTGATCAATTTCAAAATATTAAGACGTATGCATACACATCGTGAAGATTACCTTGAGAATTTGCTAAGACCCTGATTGGAACCTTCAAGTTGTGAAATAACAGATGTAATCCTTGATCTTGCATTATATTTATATTCATTGTAGGAATCAGAAAGAACGGTTTCACCAGGCGTCATGACTTTACTAGTAGACACTACTTTTGATTCTCACCCATTCATGAAGCAACATGTTGGCGATTTCGAAGCACATCCCATCATCTCTAATAGAACGTACTTTGAGGGGGCAAAATGTTAGCCTGCTTTGTAAACAGGCTATACGAAGCTTAGAGATATGATGTTGGATATTCTTGAGGATGTAAAAACATGTTCAATCAAGAAAAGAGATTCACAGGATCGGATACGAGGAGATGTATCGGTTCGGCTATTACCCTCACTTTCACCAAAAGACCAAGAAAGTGATTCGGACCAGATAGCACACATCCGTTCCGATTTGTTCACCAACATTCACTGTGACTCAGCTAAAGGACATCGGGTCAGTTCGGGACCCTCCACTACCGATCCGATCCGATGGTTGTATTTCTGAACTGGTTCCACCCCACGTTCCTATATATTCGGAATGGTTACCACCTACCAACCCATGTTGTTGATGTGTTATCCTCACCATGGAGCATCCAAATTCGAGATTTAAAGGATGGGATTCACGTGGCATTCGACTCAACTATGCTCTGTGCTTATAAATACACTACAACACCCTATTTTGAAGGATCTTTTGGCTCTCCATCTATTCAAACTCCATCACCAATGACATCTCTTTGTTTATTTTAGATTATTCTCTTAGTTTTAGAGTATATTTCAACGAGATTGAGGAGATTATTGATTGTACTGGTGAGATTGAGTAGGAACTATCATTGTATTTGTAATAAATTCTTCAATCAAAGAATTATAAAGTGGACTTAGACTCGTTAACGCCGAACCATTATAAATCTTGTGTGTTAATTGCTCTTTATTTTATTTCTGAGTTGTTATTCTATAAAATTATCAGTCAGTTGGATGTTAGAACCAGTTTTTTGGTCTAACAGTGATATTGCATGGATTTAGTGGGCTTTAACTGCATAGGATAGGTGACATAGTGTAATATCCTACGACTTACGATGACCGTCATTGATAGTCCCTATATTGTTGCGACCTTGGATGGTGGTCTTTTGGACGGTCTAGTGATGGATTCTACTAGAGAAATCGTGCACAAAGGGGTTATTAGTATTCATGGCTTTAGTACACCTTAGACAGAGTAGCACAAGGACGGATCAGAGCCAATGCGATGTGGAATAATCGGCTAAGACCCCAGAGCCAATGCGATGTGGACTAGGTAAGGTTATCAACTGTAGCTCATATGTTAGGGTATATTAATAGTCGGTTGGAGCTCATGTGATGAGGCCTATTATTGTCTTGATTGATTGGATGACTAGAGTACTGGATGCCATATGCTTTATGCACGGAGTAAGTGAATGTGAGGAAGGTTGATGGATGCTATGGTTGCTTACCTATTTGTCATGATTGGGTGCATAAGCATCTATAACACTTTATCAACTTGATGTTTATCATAATTTAGCATATATCGACTATTATGTACTAACTCTGTGGATGCAGTGGAGTGACATGTATGATTCTCCATACCCTCCATGCCATATTTACTATTACGACTTTTACAGTACTTTGAGAGTTGTTTATCCCTCACACCAGACTTTTTTCTGACTTGAGGTTTTATTTCCCTCATATTACGTTAGGTGCTCATCGATGATGCTGCTGAGCAGACCAGGTGACTTGTTAAGATATTATTCGATGTTGCACAGGTGGGTTAGCAAGAGGCTACATTTTACCTATTTATATTTATATCCTTATTATTCATTCCTCTATATGACACCGTGAAGCCTTTGACATTATTGAGTGTCCTATTAGAGACAGTGTTTCAGTTGAATTTATTTATCATTTATATAAACTCTATTACATTTTTGTATAACTATATGAGCATGTGTACTCTAATTATCTGGTTTATAAACTTATTACTCTCTCACCTGTTTTATACATGTGATTTGATTATTATATGTTATCTGATGAACTGTGAGATATACGACAGGTTCTGTGATTCTGTTTATATTATGTTCTTTTCTTTCTATTCCCTTTTATTTTTTTCATTTCTTTTCCATTCTCTTATTTTGTACTATTTCTTTCTCTTAATAATCACTTTACATCGATCAATTGCTTGTTCATCGCAAATTTTTAGTTCTGAACACCGGTGGTGAATGGCGGGTAGTTGCACTTGGTTTCATAGCCAGGTTGCGTTGTTAAACCAAAGATTTACCAAATTCGGGAGTTAATATGTATAAGTCTGTATGTATTTGTATATATTTTGGTTTTCAAATCTATATATTATTAGTACATATAGTATAGGTTGTTTTGCACACAAGTGCTAACGGAATAGTTTTCTTCATTAGCGACTAATTGTCCCGACCACTTATTCAAGACAATATGACGAACGAGAAATACTTCTAATTACTCCATCTATGGAGTTAAGAGTCTGGAGAAATCGAGAATTATTTTCCTCGATTAACAACTTTGATTTCAGTAATGGTATGATCCATTATCTGGAATGCCCTTTTAATCTCTAATTAGTTATGGTGCTTAAGTGCTGTGAATCGAATATGTCGCAGTGTATGGACACTTACGTATCCATATGGCATACCGTTCCTTGAAATATAATCGACTGTTGTGGTGTGAGAGTTGTTGATGTTCTCGCAAGGTTTTTTCGATGACTTGGGGTTAGAATTGAATAAATTAGGAGTTTACTTGTAAGAAACTCCAAGGTTAAGTTTTAATTGGTCACGAATCTTCATCATTTCAAGTTCTTGAAATTGATTCACTAAAAACTAGTCCATGATTTATTTCCCAGAGGTTTTGCATTGACTTCTTAAGAGTCGATGAAAGTTCATTGATTTTGGTAATGTGTTTGTACTGGAGAGTTTGACTGAGTTCGATGTGATATCGAAGTAAGGTTATTTCTCCCCTTGGTCGCTCTGTAGTTTGGAGTTTATGGTTGAGTTGAGCGATCGGCTTGAAGGGTGGTTGATTTCCTCTCGAGGAGATGATTGTTGGAGGAGTCAATCGAGTAACTTGCGGTGTTTGAGCTTGCTCCTAGTGTTAAGGTTTGTCCCACTTTTCCTAAAAAAATTGTGGAGACGTATGTGTTGATTGTCGTTCTCGTTCTGTCGAGTGCTCTCTTGATGAATCGGGAAATAGCAGCGTCATCGCTCGATGTATGTTTCCATTAATTGGGTTTCCAAATGTGTTTTCATTTGGCGTCCAGATTCCATCGTTCCATCTGATCGTGCGATTCGATGTACGGGACGAGATCTGGGCTCGTGAATTGATTTATCTCCCTTTATTATGACTTACCGTGTGGAGGACTTAGTTAGATTATATATGTTTGTAACATCCCGTGTTTGGTCATAAGAACTTAATACGATGGGTGACCGCAACATCCGTAGCGATTAATTTTGGGCCTCGAGGCGGGATGTGTTATGACATAGTTAATCTTTACTTGGCAGTAAATATGGTTCGTCAAAAGTTAAATTCATCAAGTCATGGTTGCACGTTTGCTAAATTGGTTGTTTGTTGGTCGCTGAGCTTAACTAGACTTAATATTTAAGTCTACTAATTCATGTGCTTGGAGGATACAGAATAATGTTGGTAGTGAGAGGTGTTTGGTGATGATAGTGGGCTAGGACAAACTCTTCATTAGTGAAACGTCTTCAATTTAGCGACAGTGGCTAAGACTTAGATCTTCAATAGTGAGTCACTTATGATAGGGCAATAATGAGCTGAGATAGTTTTTGTACTAGCGAGTCGTTACCTAAGCTTGTAGCTTAAGATTATCTGGGCACATTCGATGAGGTAACCAGATTGCCACCATGATTGTGTTGAGTTCTGTATCGATCTAGTTATGGATATTCTTTTAGTTGGGAATTCCGAGGGGATTTTACCAGTTATGAGAAGTTGGTTGGTATATGCCGATTATAGCATTTGATGGTTTTGATCTTGATTGTTTGGTTGGGCCATTTAGGCTAACCAATGTGTAGACATATTTTTGTTGATTTTTCCAATCGTGTTTCGAAATATCACTCGGAAGAGTTGCACTTGTGCTATTCGGTTTTATTTTTGTTTTCCTATGGATAGAAAGGTTGTATAAGTCTGGAGTTGGTGTTTTAGGTGTTAAGAAAATATCATCTATTGGTCAGTTGTTGGAATTTCACTTTTCAGGGTGAAACGTGAAGTGCTTGGATCATGTCGTTTCGAGTAGGATGTTGATATATATATATATATCCTATCAGAGTTTGATGGCTTGGAAGTTGAGGCTGATCCATGAGTATATCGATTTATCGTTCAAGAGGGAATGAGAAGTTGATAAAACTCACTTGGTTTATGTGGATGGTTTGAGTAGTGTGTTTATGAATGGAGGGTTATCGTTTTTTAATCGATATCCAAAACTGTGTGAGAAAGAGTGCTCGACTCACGATTTGGAGTCAATGGCGATAGAGTTTGTTTTGGTGAGTTAGGGGCACTATGTGTTAGCAAAGGGGCTAGATTCGTTGATGATGTTGCATAATCGAGATTTCTGTTCCTTAGGAAGTATCTTAACCTTGTCTAGCGACAACAACTGAAATTCTTGGCCTCTTACGAGGTTGGGTTTCCTACGAGTACCTATAGGAAATGCAATAGTTATGTGTGTCAATTTGGAGATATACCAGTTCGGAACCAACATTCCTTAGTGAACGTCGCATGTGTTTTTTACTGGGTATGATTCCAAAATTCAAGGTGAGCAGTGCAGACTCGACCGAGGCTGGTGGTTTCATGTGAAATAAGTGTTGTTTGTTTACAACATTAAGAGAAGGGGTGGATTACACATTTATTTTATAATGTATGCGTAGTTAGTTTTCTATAGTTGAATGGGATGGATCTAACTGTTTTCTAAAACCATTCGTGATTTCAAAATGAATGCAGAATAGTTACTGATGGTTTCCATCGATAGGTTCCCATACAAATTGGAAATAGTATGATGTTATGGATTGCAGAAAGGATTGTTAATGAAACGACCCAAACTTCCTCTTTCGGGAAAGCCCGGATTGAGGTAAGAACACGACAAATCAGAACACAAACAGAAGAACAATACATTGCTTATTACAACAGTTTACATCAGAGTACAAGAATTAATTATACAACAGAAAATAATATCAGAGATTTAAAAATTACATAGCAGCGGAAAAATAAGACATAAGCATAATGTGTAGTGGAAAAGCTTTCCGAATATAGCTCCAACTGTAATCCAGGATCCTGTTAAATAGAAATCTGCAAAACCAAAACTATTGACTGCCCGTGTGGAAAATATGGGCACCCAGAGTTTAGGAAGGAACAATAAACTCCAGGTCGGTCATGGGACTGGTATGAGAACTCAAAATAGTTATTAATTTGATTTTAATGTAAGGTAAATCAAGGGACCACGCCATATAACACGAAACGGATTTACCCCCAAGAATACCAGTGCATAAATAAACAACGCAATGCTAATTAAAGAAAAATAAGGCAATTATAAAACTCAGGTCCCATCACACAATGCAACGCAAGCCGGAGGATAGAATTTTACCTTATAATAGCCAAAAATACTTGATATGCGAAATTTCTCTTTTATTATTACTATAAGTATATATTGTAGAAATCAATTTCGGAAGTATATGTATCAATCATAGACAGCATGAGTGCCCAATCCCACTATGTCTCCATATATAGGTTTACAATTAAAACCGCAAAGCTCGTATTGGGAAGTTGGATTTCCTTCATGATGGCTCCTGATTCGAAAGATCTATCGCGTAGTGCAATACTCAACGGCTTACGTCCCAGCTAGAGAAAACACCATAATGCACATCCGCACTATATCTAGGATATCGAGTATCTCCGCGACTTACGTCCCGTGCATGAGAAAATGCCGCTTACTCTATCCATATGGGAATCGGGGTTATATGCTGTATCCCTCTCATCTCGGTCGACCAAATCCATACTAATATCGAAAGCATACTGATATGACCATCAGTTCACCATCATACCGGGGTGTGAGGCTCGCGAAGTTATGCTACACAAAGCTATGCTAATTAAAACTATGCTTTGATCATTATCAACAAGGATCTGCTTTTCCACCAAAGCCTGGATCCATGCATCTTAGCATGCCACATTGTCAATCCATACCATACCATTGATTTCTGTCAATATATAACCTCTGAGTTCATACATCACAGAGAAGGGTGTTAAGCAAGATAATAAATTCTCCACCACCAAACAGATATATATTAGCAGAGATCAACGAATACAACGTAAAGGAATACAACGTTAGACGTACCATCCATTTACGAGTCCATTCTGGGTCTAAACGAAACCGGAGGCACTTTATTCCTTGTCCCGTATGTCCAATACTGGAGAGAGGCCCTCACATACCCGAACAATCAACAAGTACGTCCGGACAGCTACCACTGTAGCCCCTTTAAGGTAGCTACTCCAATCATGGGCGTCAGTAGCAACTCATCCATTCGATGTGAAGATCATCGGTCTTACACCGTCTTCAATCTCTTCGACTGATAGTCATCGTATCAATTATTCAGAATGGGTTAAACTCGGTCTTTCTGAATAACTCGCGTAATTTATAATCAGGTGCTATAAAAACACATCCTATGCCTCATTCCGATTTAGAATATTCTTTTATTCAAATATTTATGTAACAACCCGGAAAATCTGAACCAGTTTGAAAATTTTAAATTGGCTATTTTAGTGGATTTATAATATTTAAAATAAATATTTTAGATAATAACGATGAAAAGTAAGTTTGAATCGACGTTTGAAAATAAATATAATTATTTCTAATTATAAACAAGGCCTGAAATGGCGCGGTAGTTTCAAAATTAGAATTCAAACTTTGACTGACTGTACAGGGTGCAAAACAAAACGGATTTGAGTGAAACTAAAAATATTTAAATCTGTTAGTGAATATATTTCTAACGAATCTAAAAAATCAAAGCTTCATAGCTGGAAGCAAAAGTAATGGCTAAATGAATTTTCAGAAAGGTCGCTATAGAGTTTACATAGCCCGTGAAAATGGCCATTTTGCAAACGACCTCAGAATTCGACGAAACAACTTTTGTTGGATCCGGGATGTCAAATTATTGCTAGATTTCAAATTTCATAATTTTTGAAGCTAGTATGTGAACGTGGCAAAGGAAAATGTGTTTGGTCGATTTCTATTAAATTGGATCGACCAGAAAACGACCATTTTTCAAATGGTCTTAGAATTCGACGAAACTAGTTTTGTTGGGACCGTATCATCAAAACATAGATAGATTTAATTTTCGGGAATTTTTCGAAACAATATGTGGCCCCAGCAAATTGAAATGTACGTTCAAATTAAATATTGAATGTTTTATATTTTAATTTGAAGGAAAACTGACTGAAACAATCGAATGGGCAAGGGATGACAGTCGTTGGGTTTGGATTAGTGTTCGTATGAGAGAAGGGGTATTTTTGGATTTTTAAATTTATAAATAAAATAAAAAAATCTGATTGGCTGATTCATTTCTCTCTCCCCGCTTATCTTTAGAAACGATCGGCGGAAATACATGCTTCCCTTCTCTCCTCGATTCCTCTCAATCCGTTCAAAATTAGACCTCCATCCTGTTGGGGATTTTGTAGAGCTCATCAAGATCTTCAAATCCATAGCAAGTTTGGATTTTTTTTCATTAAGAAATTGGAGAGATTCAACGCCTGGAAGTTTCGAGCTTCAACCCGCCGCCGCACCCTCCTCTGGCCGTCGAACTGGCCAACTCCTCTAAGCGCAGGTGCGCCGCTCCTCCCCCTCCGACACTGCAAAGGTCGATCGGCGAATAGTTACACGGATTCGAAGAAAAATCGAAACCTAGTTTCGAACCTTTCAGCTGAGGTACGGCTGATTTTAAAATAAACTATATTATAGAACTTTAAAGCTCTACGGTTTTTGATTTCACGGTAAAAATCATATCTTTTTCGTTTGTTGATGAAATCCAGTGAAAGAAGAGACAGTGGACTCGTGTGGTCGTCTTCTACGTTCTAGAAGAGACCGGATATTTTTCTGAGCCTTCTGCTATTTTTGGTGGGGTGGAACCCAATGTGAGATTTCTGAATTATAAACGATTTGGAAAACGACGACGTATAAATTATATAGTCGATGTATGAGTTATATAAGCGTTGTACACCTCATGTATAAGAGTTATATAAGTTGTACGTTCGATGTATAAGTTATATTTGCGTTGTAAAAATTATATATGTGTTGAATAGAAGTGAAATATACTTATATATATACGCCCCTCGTCCATAAACCATGGACGATATTTATTGGTAGTGATTGGTGTGAAAATTGTTTGTTAGCGAATGGTTGATTAGAATTGTTTGTGGTTGAAATTGATTGATTGTGGTTGAAAAATACCCGTTTGTGGTTGAGAACCATTTGGTTGAAACCACATAGGATTAGTTTGTGGAAATGAAAAAAATATACATACCGCCTGCGTGCGAACTAGATGCATGAAATCCCCATTGTCAAAAGCTGCGATGCTTTAAGGCAGAGCGAGGAGCCGTACTAGGGATGTCCCCGGTTTTAACTACCCTGCCGTTATGCTGCCGAAATTTTCTGAAATATTCAGGTGTTAGAATTATTTTCATTTGTTGGAATTATTTTCATATGTTGAAACCGTCATGTGTTGTAGAAATTGTATATAGTCGTGTTTTGAAATAAATTGTTTTATAATAAAAATCTTATTTTTATCATCTATATGAACTATATAAAATAGTCATGTTTTGAAATAAATTGGTTTATAATAAAAATCATATTTTTATCATCTATATGAACTATATAAAATAGTCGTGTTTTGAAATAAATCATTTTACGATAAAAATCACATTTTTACTATATACATGAATTGTTAAAAATAGTGAAGTGTCGAAATAAATGTCTGTTGGACAAAAATATCATTTTTATCAAATGTATGAAAAGAATATGGTTTTGAAATCGAAGAATCGATTATATATATATATATATATATATGTATATGTATGTATAATTGAAGTATATCGAATAACGAAACTGCAGTTCGTGTTTTGAAACCGTGATTTCAAATGATTAGTGCGGGAGATCCGACCATCGGATTTTCCCGAAACCGAAATCGTTGGGTTCGCCCTGGAAATATCTTTCCAACGACACCCACATTGTGAACAACGGTTGGATTGTCTGGAATGTTTAATTCAAATCTGAAGAAAAACAGCGCCAGAATCGATTATATTTATATATATATAATTAAATTAAATCGAATAACGACGCTGCAGTTCATATTTTGAAATCGAAACTTCAAACGAGTGTACCGGGAGATCCGACCATTGGATTTTCCCAATACTGGAACCGTTGGATTCGCTTTGAAAAGATCTTTCTAATGATATAAATTTTGTGAAGATCCAACAGTTAGATTTTCAGATATGTGTAAATCAAATCTGAAGAAAAATAGTGCCACGACCACGTTATGGCCTGAAGCGTCGTTTGAATAAATTGGCTATTTTTAAATAAATAAAAATAGTGACAAATCGTTATAAAATAGTATAAACGATATGGAATGTGAAATTTAGAAACTAACTGAAGGTTAGCTAAGTCGAATGGTTTCCTGGGTTTTAATCTGATGTTGGTTTCGGCCTTCGGGGTTAAGATTTGGGAAATCGTTCTCTTACTGATTTACGGTTAGTGACTAATGAATTGGAATAAGGCGTATGTTGTGTTTGTGTAGCACTTGTTTATTATATATGCGAGTTGCTCAGAAAGACGGGGTTTATCCCATTCTGAATAACCGAACCGATGATAAGAAGTCGAAGATGAAGACGGTGATTGAAGACCTGAGATCTTCACCTCGGTTGGATGATAACTGATGTCCTGATTGGGAGGCATCCCAAAATATGGATAATGAGTGGTGATCGTCCATACGTACGTGGAGATCGATGGGTATGCGAGGTATATATTGCCTCTGGTTTCGTTCAGACCCAGAACGGACTTATAAATGGACTGTGTGTCTAACATTGGAATTCATTCTATGTGATTGATAACCATCAGTTGCATGGTGTGAATTGCCTGTGTGGCATGCTAAGATGCAGTGATCAAGGCTTCTATTGAAAAGCAAAGTCCTGTGGTTGATGATCAAAGCACCGCCTGTGTGGCATGGCTTTGTGTATAACGTTGATTCGCGAGCCTCACACCCCGGAATGAACCAGAAACGGGAGAGGATCTCAGGGAGGGCATGTGTTTCCTTCTAGCTAGAGGTGGTGTCAGTGCTTAAAACTGGCTGACATTTATACTATTTTTCATCTATGTGGTTATTGCTGTTGCAAGGCACCTCGGATATATCGGTCGATCCGGGATCGATGGAGTCATTCGTTGGCTCATTCACGCCCTAGGGCAGGGAAACGTAGTGTTCAGGCACAATAATCCACATCGGTGGACCGGCCCTGACAATCCAAGGCTTGCCTGCGCGCTTGCCTGAGACTTGGGCTAGAAAGTCTCGAAGTCTGTAAGGACTATCTTTTGCCTTGGTTCATGATGGAAATCCAATTTCCAAATACGACATGTGCAGTTTTGATTGTATACCTATATATGGCTACATGATATATGGTACCCATGCCGTCTATGATTGATATTTATGATTGTTTTATGAAATTAGAAACTAAATGGAAATGAGCTAAGACGGAGGGTTTCCTGGGTATTGGTCTGATGTTGGTTTCGGCCTTCAGGGTTAATACTTAGGGAATCGTTCTCTTACTAATTTACAGTTGGAGTCTAATTAAGAATTAAACGACAAAACTTACATTTTAAGTGTTTTATTCGTATCAAGCATATTTTGGCCATTATAAGGTAAAACTCTATCCTCCGGTTTGTGTTGCATTGTGTGATGGGAACTGAGTCTTATAATGGCTTCATTTTTATAAAAAGCATTACGATGTTTAAAAGATTTACTTGTTTTAAAGCAATGGAAATCCAATGGAGTAAACCCGTTCCGCGAAAGTGGCGTGGTCCTATGATTAGCCATATTATAAAATGTGTTAAGTAGATTTCTCACACCAGTCCTTGTTGCTGGTCCTGAGTAGGCTGGGTACGCATGATCGGAGTTCTCGCTTCGTGGTTTGGTGGCGAACGGGAGACTCTTACCCCTACATGTCCCTGTTGAGGGTTAGTTCGGCAGTGCCGGGAGACTCGAGAGGGTCGCCGTAAAACAAGGGGTTGAGGGACCATTGTGAGCCGCGGTGGGTTTTACCTGCTGTACTGGAGGATGAAGGGATGGATGCAAAGCCTACCGGATTTCGTGGTAACGTTAGGACGTGATATCAGAGCTTTGGTTAAGCTTAGTGCTGCATTAACGAACTCGTCAGAGATAGAACCAGTAGTGTTCTAGGACGGGTAACTCAATACAGTTAGGATCAGTAATATCCTAGTACGAGTATAGTAGAATCAGAATAACTCGTTAGAGATAGGGTCAGAAATTCCCCAGAACGAGTTGAGAGTTATATATTTATAAATAACGTATTTTGATTATATATATAGTCTGGTTTTAGAAATATGATTATTGAATATATAGAAGATATATACTTGAAAAGTAAAAGAGTATAAGAATTAATTTATATGATTTTGAAAAGTTAAAAATAAAATTGATTCTTGTTTCTGTTGTGTGATAGTAGATATGGTTAATTAAATTATTAGAACGATAGTTAATTTATTCAATAAGAGAATGAATGGTAGAATTTATTCGATTAAATCACACATTGAACTGAGTTAAAAATAGATAGAAATATATACATGTGCATTATATATGTTTCAAAAAGTAAACGGATTAGCAATTGAGTAAAGATTTTATTTGCGTGCCCGACAAATAGGTAAACCTTAATGAGTTGGATGCGAAATATTATTATATCAACTCCTGCGAATGCCATTGGATGCGGAGTGCTGGTTGTTCTGTGTGTAATAATAAACGTCGCCATAGGCTAGTAACAATTAATTTTGAACTAAGCTACATGGCATACTTCTTGAAGATAGGCATACTTCATCATATACCACATAAGCATGTGGAGCTTATGTGACGAGGTTGAAGATTTACCATTTGAGCGAGAGGCTTGTATGGCGATGACTATATATTACAGGTTGAACTGATGACTGATATGGACCATATAAAATGTAACGGTAAATTGCAAGATTAATAAAAGCCCCACCGGGTTTGGAGATGACAATAAACACATCTCTCTGGTCATTAAGGCACAAAAACCATTTATAGGGTGATGAGAATATATTCTCTGGAGTTATGATCATACACACTCCCCTGTGGACACCGGAATATATCACTATAAATATGTGCATGCTTATTAGGATTTATTGGGTACCTAATACGGCCCAATAAATTTCCAAACCCCTCCCGTATAAAGGAGGTTATGGAGAAATTTTTCGAAAATTCCAGGTTTTAGCCAAATTTTTGAAGAATTTTAAAATTCTCAGGAATTGAAAAGTTGGAGAATGGAAGCCAGATTGAAAGTAGAGTTGATTAATCAAACCACTTTCGAATTTGTTCCTTTTCAGCGATGAAAAGTTTTAATTGGGGGAGATTGTAACAACCCGGAAAATCTGAACCAGTTTGAAAATTTTAAATTGGCTATTTTAGTAGATTTAAAATATTTAAAATAAATATTTTAGATAATAACGACGAAAAGTAAGTTTGAATCGACGTTTGAAAATAAATATAATTATTTCTAATTATAAACAAGGCCTGAAATGGCGCGGTAGTTTCAAAATTTGAATTCAAATTTTGACTGACTGTACCGGGTGTAAAACAAAACGGATTTGAGTGAAACCAAAAATATTTAAGTCTGTAAGTGAATATCTTTCTAACGAATCTGAAAAATCGAAGTTTCAAAGCTGGAAGCAAAAGTTATGGCTAAATGAATTTTCAGAAAGGTCGCTACAGAGTTTATATAGCCCGTGAAAATGGCCATTTTGAAAACGACCTCATAATTCGACGAAACCCCTTTTGTTGGATCCGGGATGTCAAATTATTGCTAGGTTTCAAATTTCATAATTTTTGAAGCTAGTATGTGAGCATGGCATAGGAAAATGTATTTGGTCGATTTCTATTAAATTGGATCAACCAGAAAAGGGCCATTTTTCAAACGGTCTCAGAATTCGACGAAACTAGTTTTGTTGGGAACGTATCGTCAAAACATAGCTAGATTTAATTTTCGGGAATTTTTAGAATCAATATGTGGCCCCGGCAAATTGAAATGTACGTTCAAATTAAATATTGAATGTTTTATATTTTAATTTGGAGGAAAACTGACTGAAACAGTCAAATGGGCCTACGAAACATATCCCACTATGTTTGGAATGGGGGTATTTGGCTAGGGACGACAGTCGTTGGGTTTGGACTGGTGTTCGTATGAGAGAAGGGGTATTTTTGGATTTTTAAAATTTATAAAAAAAATAAAAAAAATCTGATTGCTGATTCATTTCTCTCTCCCCGCTTATCTTCAGAAACGATCGGCGAAAATACATTCCTCCCTTCTCTCCTTGATTCCTCTCAATCCGATCAAAATTAGACCTCCATCGTGTTGGGGATTTGTAAGAGCTCGTCAAGATCTTCAAATCCATATCAAGTTTAGATTTTTTCATTAATAAATTGGAGAGATTCGTTGCCTTGAAGTTTCGAGCTTCAACCCACCGCCGCACCCTCCTCCGGCCGTCGAACTGGCCAACTCCTCCAGGCGCATGTGCGCCGCTCCTCCACCTCCGACACTGCAAAGGCCGATCGACGAATAGTTACACAGATTCGAAGAAAAATCGAAACCTAGTTTCGAACCTTTCAGCTGAGGTACGGCTGATTTTATAATAAACTATGCTATAGAACTTTAAAGCACTACGGTTTTTGATTTCACTGTAAAAATCATATCTTTTTCGTTTGTTAACGAAATCCAGTGAAACAAGAGACAGTGGAATCGTATGGATGTCTTCTACATTCTAGAAGAGACCGCATATTTTTCTGAGCCTTCTGCTATTTTTGGTGGAGTGGAACCCAATACGAGATTTCTGAATTATAAACGATATGGAAAACGACGATGTATAAATTATATAGTTGATATATGAGTTATATAAGCGTTGTACGCCTCATGTATAAGCATTGTATAAGTTGTATGTTCGATGTATAAGTTATATATGCATTGTAAAAATTATATATGTGTTGAATAGAAGTGAAATAAACTTATATATATGCCCCTCGTCCACAAACCATGGACGATATTTATTGGTTGTGATTGGTGTGAAAATTGGTTGTTAGCGAATGGTTGATTAGAATTGTTTGTGGTTGAAAAATGTTTGTGGTTGAGAATTATTTGGTTGAAATCACATAGGATTAGTTTGTGGAAATGAAAAAAATATACATGCCGCCTGCGTGCGAACTAGATGCATGAAATCCCCATTGTCAAAAGCTGCGAGGCTTTAAGGTAAAGCGAGGAGCTGTACTAGGGACGACCCCGGTTTTAACTACCCTGTTGTTATGCTGCCGAAATTTTCTGAAATATTCAGGTGTAAGAATTATTTTCATTTGTTGGAATTATTTTCATATGTTGAAACCTTCATGTGTTGAATAGAAATTGTATATAGTCGTGTTTTGAAATAAATTGTTTTATAATAAAAATCATATTTTTATCATCTATATGAACTATATAAAATAGTCGTGTTTTGAAATAAATTGGTTTATAATAAAAATCATTTTATTATCATCTATATGAACTATATAAAATAGTTGTGTTTTGAAATAAATCGTTTTACAATAAAAATCACATTTTTACTATATATATGAATTGTTAAAAATAGTGAAGTGTCGAAATAAATGTCTGTTGGATAAAAAATATCATTTTTATCAAATGTATGAAAAGAATATGGTTTTGAAATCGAAGAATCGATTATATATATATATAAATATAATTGAAATATATCGAATAACGAAGCTGCAGTTCGTGTTTTGAAACCGTGATTTCAAATGATTTATGTGGGAAATCCGACCATCGGATTTTCCCGAAACCGAAATCGTTGGGTTCGCCCTGGAAATATCTTTCCAATGACACCCACTTTGTGAAGATCCAACGGTTGGATTGTCTGGAATGTTTAATTCAAATCTGATGAAAAACAGCGCCAGAATCGATTATATTTATATATATAAATATAACTAAATTAAATCGAATAACGACGCTGCAGTTCGTATTTTGAAATTGAAACTTCAAACGAGTGTACCGGGAGATCCGACCATCGGATTTTCCCAAAGCTGGAACCTTTGGATTCATTTTGAAAAGATCTCTCTAATGATATAAATTTTGTGAAGATCCAACAGTTAGATTTTCATATATGTGTAAATCAAATCTGAAGAAAAACAGCGCCACGGCCACGTTATGGCCTGAAGCGTTGTTTGAATAAATTGGCTATTTTTAAATAAATAAAAATAGTGATAAATCGTTATAAAGTATTATAAACGATATGGAATGTGAAATTTAGAAACTAACTGAAGGTTAGCTAAGTCGAATGGTTTCCTGGGTTTTGATTTGATGTTGGTTTTGGCCTTCGGGGTTAAGATTTGGGAAATCGTTCTCTTACTGATTTATGGTTACTGACTAATGAATTGGAATAAGGCGTATGTTGTGTTTGTGTAGCACTTGTTTTGTATATATGCGAGTTGCCCAGAAAGACGGGGTTTATCCCATTCTGAATAACTCAATCGACGATAAGAAGTCGAAGATCAAGACGGTGATTGAAGACCGGAGATCTTCACCTCGGTTGGATGATAACTGATGTCCTGATTGGGAGGCATCCCGAAATATGGATAATGAGTGGTGATCGTGTAACACCCCGTGTATTCTATAACCGTGAAATTCGCAAATTAAAGTATAACTAATTTCAAATCAGAGAATTAAGGGAAACGGGATATGCCATTGCGTTCGTCTCGGAATTCTGCTTGAGATAGAGTCTGAGTTTGCGTAAAACGGATATCGTATGAAGAAGATATGGACGAACGAAGTTGGGCGAAAAACCAGAAAACGGGTCAGAATGCACTAACGCACTTGGGAAGTGCGCCAGAACAAAAATGAACTGGCGCACTTGGGAAGTGCGCTGGCGCACCTGCTAAGTGCGCCCAGGTCAAAAATGACCCGCTGGTCAGATCTGGTCAAGTCCTGGCCGGCTAGGTCTGTGTTTGGTCGATTTTCTGAGCCTTGCCTTGTCACTAGGGCTAGGTGTCAGCTCCTGGTTGGTCTCTCCTTCAAACGAACGGCTATTATGGAACCAAGCTTCATCGACGGTCTAAATTAACTCACAAACTCTATAAAAAGGACCTAAGTCTAACCCTAATTCACACAAACTAAAATGGAGATGAGACCGTCATGTTGCTGAGGAAAGACTAAAGAAAGCCGTCAGAAATAGAGAGACAATTAGGAGCTAAATCAAAAGCTAAAAAGCAACGTTAATCAAATCAAAGCAACACCTACAACAAAGGATAGCACCTCCAAATTCAGAATTCAGATTCCTGAATTGAAGATTCGACATACGCTGTAAGTAGAGTTCTATTCCGATATGAATTAAATAATTGTGTTGATTTGTGTAATGTAAGAAATGGAATTGTGGCGATAAAAATCTATATTTGTATGTTGCTTTGATGCAAAACGATTTGGGAATATTATGGTATACGATTGGATATTTGCAAGTACGCTATTTGCGTTGGAAACGAAATGGAATTGTGGCGATAATGACTTATATTTGTATGCGATTTTTATTCTAAACGATTTGGCAATGCTATGATTTGATTCATACAAGTATATGGTTTATGTTGACAACCACATGTTGTGGAATTTTGATTGGGACTCATGCAAGCATATGATTCATATTGAAAACTACATGTTTGTAGTAGTTATTTACAACACCCATTTGGTAAATACAAGTACAAGATTCATGTTGAAACAACAACTATATGTTGTAATAGTTTATTTTGAAATTCATGCAAGTCTATAATCTATTGTTATGACAACATGATGTAAAATTCTATGGTCATCTTTAGTGTAATTTGATTCACCTAAGTATTATGATTCATATGAAGGTTATGTTGAAATTGGCATCATAGTTCAAGTATAAAAATCATGATTTTGTGATAGTGACAAAAGCAAGCGTCGTTGTAAGCTTGTATTAATTTTATGAACATGACTAAGCTATGTTTGTTATTATACCTAGTTAAAAACATGTTTTCTAAGCTTATGTTGTTATCTTAATCATATGATAATATATTTGGCACATAAGTTACATTAGAAATTACACTAGAATTACATCCCCTTACAAGTTACATAGATAGAATAAAAACCATGATTTAAGTTTAGGTATGTTTATGCTATAAATATATGAATAGAATAAAAACCATGATTTAAGTTTAGGTATGTTTATGCTATAATTCTATAAATGGATTAAAAACCATGATTCATATAAGAGTTAGTTTGGGATAATTCTAGTTGAACCATACTTTTGTATTAGTGACAAAAGTAAGTACCTTTTTGTTAACATGTAGTGATTTTATGAACATGATTAGTTTATATTATGCCTAAATAAAAATATAGACTTATATTTCTAGTCAAGACCATGTGCCAATAATAATGATATCTAATTTAGTTAGATTCTTAATTTCAAGTTTACATGGTTAGTTGAACCTATGATTCATGTTTAATTATTGTCTATGCATTAACCATATGAATAGAATGATTCATGTTTAAGTATTTTCTATGCCATAATTATATGAATAAAATGATTCATGTTTAAGTATTGTTTATGCTATGATTATATGGATAAAATGATTCATGTTATGCCATGATTATATGATGTTACAATTGCAAGTTCACATGTGCCTACTTTATGTTAATTGAATCGTTCGTTGCAAGTTCATGCGTTCACACTCCCCTTTTTCATGTTACCTTATAAACACCATGTTATAAGCCTCCCCTTTTCATTTGGCTAAATTGGGTTTAAGTATTAAACCCAACACACCTTACATTGGAACAAACGTATAATACGGGGGTAATGACGTTTGGGCTAAAATATAGAACATATGTGTTGGCATGTTTGACGCATGCCAACAACCTTGAACAACAATTAAGAGGCATAAATAAATTTTAATCAATAAAGATGAATTTGAATAATGGGCCGCAGATATTTACATATAAAAAGAAAAGAGACAAAATATGTAAATGTAGTAAATACGATGTGTTTAACCCGAGGTTGGATTGAGTTGTGATGTAAACCTTCCCGGAACCGCCCGGTTGTCCAGTAGTCACAACAATACCTATCCAATGTGGGTGGTTAAACACGGAGCCCAATAAGGACCCAACGTTAGACTGAGTTGTGGCATAAGACTGCCCGGACCCAACCGGCAACAGGCAGCCACAACAATACCTGTCTAATGTGAGAGGTCAAGGCTTTAATAAGACAATTAAGGCTGAGTCAGGATTGATAGGATTAAGTGAATTATATTAATACTTAATCAAAATGGAACATGCTAAACTAAACAGACTGATTGGGGGTTAGGTTTATAAAACACTTAACCAACTTAGCATGTTGGCTAGAAATAGAAAACCTAGTAGCGGGAGACCCTTTTCGTAGTAACCCTACAAGGTATAATGATACCCTGAAACTAGGCAGGGTGGGGCACGATTACTGGGCTGATTGTAAGAGGTCAAATCGACGGCGGTGGTGCAGCAGTGTAGGTTCTAACGGGGTGCGGGCGTGCACACACTCCGGCGCAGAAAAATAAGGCACTGGGCACCAGTAGCATACCTGTGCATTCTAGGGTTGTGTCGGGCCGCCACCATGGGACTTGATACACCCCATAGTGGGACCAGCATAGGTAACTATAACATCGGGGGCCGTAAGACACATGTAACTATGCGAGTAGGAGCCGATCACCATAAAATGGATCACTTCACCCTGATTATGGGGTGCCCGTTGGGAACTAGTTTATGTGGGTACGGAGATTAATATGGGGTACGATAGTATATTCGACCCTAGACAACTTAACTAAGTTTATGGTGCTTTCCCATTTCTAGTTTATACTTATCATACCCAGTTCTTTATTCATAGACTGAATAGTCCTAGACTTACTCAGGCTTTATGTCTGACTCTACTTTTCTTTCGTCTTCTTTTCTTCCGTTCCCCCCCCCCCCCCCCCCAGGTCCACAGGGAGGGAATACCGCAGCTTGACCAGCCTTCATATCCAGCTTGAAGAGAAAGAATGTATTGCTTGGATCTTTTCGTTTTGGACTATGGCTTTGGACAGCAACTATGGGACTTTTGCAGTTTATTTATGTTTTCTTTATGCTTCTTTAAATAATGTAACAAGACAGTTATGAAGATGTTATGTTTTTGGAAGTATTGTAAGACAATTATGGTATGGTTGGTGTAACACGTATTTTAATGAAATAAAAGTTGTTGTTTTCCGCTGTTCAAAAATATGTGTTCTTATATCTGTCTTGTATATCTGTGACTTATACTTATAAACCTCCACCAAAATTAGGGCATTCCCTTTGAGAGTGACCCTAACGGAGGTGGGGTGTTTCACTTGGTATCAGAGCATAGGTTTACCAGATAAGATAAAAGTTTTGAAAATTTATTTTCAAAAAGGAAATTTAAAGAAGCATTTTTAAAAGAAAAATATTATTTTATTTTAAAAAGGCAAAGTCCCCCCCCCCCCAAAGCCATAGGAACTATCTCTTATCCTTCGTTTTGAATCTATCCTTTTTGTTTCAGCATGTCCGAAGAACTTAACTTGCCAGAGGGTGTACCAATACCTGGTTGGTTTAGACGGTTCTTAGAAGCAAGGGTCACTCAGCCAGGTCCTACCGTTCCTCCTCCCCCAACTGCAGGAAATCATCCAGCTGCAGCAGCACCTCTTCCTCCACCTCCTCCGCGGGGAAACACGTTTGCTAAGATATGTAAAGATTTTAAAGCTATGGGAGGAAAGGATTTTCATGGAACTGAGTCCTTCGTGGCAGCTAGAAATTGGCTAAAAGAAACCGAGGACTTATTCATCATCTTTGAGGTAGAAGATAGACAGAAAGTACAACTGGCAGTGTGGCTACTAAAGGGCGAGGCTTCCTACTGGTGGGAAGTCACCAATGCAGAAAGACCAGTGGAAACATGGGAGGACTTTAGGACAAGGTTTGAGGCTAAATTTCTCTCAGACGCAGAAAGGAGTTTGCAGTTGGAAAAATTCTTATTTCTTAAGCAAGGGAACAAGACAGTCAAAGAGTATGTTAATCAGTTTGATGAGCTGGCTAGGTTCGGACTGGACCTAGTCAACACCCCGCACAAGAAGGCTCTCCGTTTTGTCAAAGGGTTGAATGAGCCATTACACAGTTTGGCCATGACCCATATACCCATGGGAGCTACGTATGAAAGGTTGGTACAGATGGCGTTGCTGAACGAAGAGGATAAGGGCAAGAAGGAGACAAAGGCAGAAAGCTCTCAAGGAAAGAAAGAGGGTTTACAGCCTAAGAAGACAGACTTTAAGAAGGGCGGGAAAGGCAACAAAGAGAAGAGGAAGTGTAATTTCTGTGGCAAAGTGGGGCACTTAGTGAAAGATTGCCGGAAAAAGAAGGCCAAGATGAATGGTGGGTGCTTTTCTTGCGGTGAGACAGGCCACATGGCTAAGGACTGCCCAAAGAAACGAGGTATAAATACTTCTGTAGAAAGTGTAGTTTATCTTTATGATCACCCCGTTCGCACTTTATTTGATTCCGGCGCGTCACACTCCTTTATCTCGTCTGCTTTAATTAGAATCTCTGCACCTAAGAACTAGTATGGTAGAGGACCCCTTAATTGTTTCAAATCCAATTGGGGGCCCAGCTCATTTGTCTATGATCTGTTTGGGATTGAAAATTTCTATTCTAAGCATTGAATTTCAATGTAGTGCCTTTGTTTTGGGCTTTTCGGGATATGGTTTGATTTTGGGCATGGATTGGCTATCCAGTAATGGGGCCATCCTTGATTGTGAAAAAAGGGTTGTTAGGCTCCTAACCCAGCTCGGTAACACTTTGGAAATTTCTTGTAATCCCTCGTATGCGGTTATGCTTAGTTATCTTGAATCGCTAGATGCCTCCGTTGAAAATTTGCAATCGGTTAGAGTGGTCCGGGAATATCCGGATGTCTTCGAAGAGGTGAAGGGCTTGCCTCCGAAGCGGGAGATAGACTTCCGCATATATCTCGTAGATAATGAAAAGCCTATTGCGTTGCCCGTTAGACACATGGCTCCACGGGAAAGGTAAGGGCTCAGTAAACAGATTAAAGAGCTTCTAGAGAAGGGGTTCATTAGAAGGAGCATTTCAGAATGGGGTGCTCCAGTAGTGTTCGCCACTAAGGCAGAAGGTTCATTTCGCTTATGCATGAGTTGTGGAGAATCACCTTAGTAAGTACATTTGGCAACATGACTGGCATTTATTTCCAAGAGATAGTTCTGCTACGTGGAATACCTGATAGTAAGTGGACGAGATCTAAAATTCACTAGTGAATTTTGGAGAGCTTGCGTGAAACCATGAGTACACCGTTATGTTTGAGCCGAGTATACTAGAAGTAGAGTAAGTGAAAGAGGAACGAGAGTCAACAGTGAAATAGGTTCCAACTCATATTTTGGAAACAAGAATTAAGAACCTACGAAATTGTGAAGTTAAAGACGGACAAAGCATAATGGAGTTAAGCTCAAGGAAATGCGACTTAGAAGATTGAAGACTAGATTCGTGCATCATATCTCTTCTAATGAGTATATCCTTGATCCCTCTCTTCCTGTAGAGCTTACTTGCATGCTATCTTCTGTGTATATCCTCTCGGTCCCATTCTCAATCCAATTTCTGTTGCAAACCCCATAGGGAGTATGGCTCATCTGTTAGTAACACATGTTGGGGCTCGAGGGTGTTCGTTGGTTTGACTAAAGTTTTTGGGTTTTATAGGAAACGGGTTGGTCTTAGGAAGGGACTCCCTTGTGACCTAAAAGGAGTCCATCATGCTTAGTTTCCTAGAATCTAGTGGTTGGGTTGAGTAATTCTTTGGGTGTCAGTCTGATGTTGATTTCGGTCTTCGGGGCTGATGCTTAGAGAGTTCTTCTCCTAATCAATATATATGTGGCATAGATTTCCAGTTTTGACATTGCCTAATGGGCACAAAGTTTTTACTTGCTTCTATCATTCGACTATACCTTTAGATAGGAACAATTGGGAAAATGGCCTATAGATTGGAGCTACCTGAAAAATTGGCCGGAGTTCACAACGTCTTTCACGTTTCACATCTCCGAAAATGTCTACATGAGTCTGCTGAAGTGGTAGAGCCAAATATCCTAGAAGAAGCTGAAGTGGAACGCGAAGCAACCATGAGAAAAGTTCCAACCCGCATATTAGGAACGGAAGTGAAAAAGCTACGCAACCGCGAAGTCAAGCTCGTCAAAGTTCAGTGGAGCGACGCCGAAGGAGATGCAACTTGGGAAACTGAAGCTAAGATACGCGCTGCCTACCCTTTTCTTTTCGAGGGTACATCCTTGATCTTTCTTTTTCCTTAAGTTGCGCTTTTATCTATCTTTTTAGGTATATCTCCTCGACCTTATCTTTTAGGTAGAAACCCTTTGGATGAAAATATGTAATTGAAACATGTTATGGATGATGATTGCAAGTGGTTGCAAGTGATTGCTAGTGGTTGCTCGTGGTTGCATATACATACACAATCTAGGTTTTAGATCGGCTCAATCACTTCATATTGCATATGCATATATGTTTGCATTCGTATATGGTTGAAGTTTAATATGTTGTCATATGGACGTTGCATTTGTATGAATGATTGTGCACTCATGTAGAATCATGAATAGGAGGATTTGCATACATAATGGATCATAGCACTTACATAATTCGCATTAAGGAGGTCAACTGAATCAGTAGACCGCCTGATTTTGCATTAGATAAGTACATGTACACACACACTTCGCATATGATCATGAAGCATTAGAAGTCTTTTAAGGACAATGGATGCTCGTGTTTGATAGATGAGTAGATGGATGTTTGGATGTTAGGATGTACATTCTTCCTGAACTTGAAGATTTCGGGGACAAAATCCATTTTAAGTGGGGGAGAATGTAACACCCTGTGTATTCTATAACGGTGAAATTCACAAATTAAAGTATAACTAATTTCAAATCAGAGAATTAAGGGAAACGGGATACGCCATTGCATTCGTCTCGGAATTCTGCTTGAGATAGAGTCTGAGTTTGCGTAAAACGGATATCGTATGAAGAAGATATGGACGAACGAAGTTGGGCGAAAAACCAGAAAACGGGTCAGAATGCACTGGCGCACTTGGGAAGTGCGCCAGAACAAAAACGAACTGGCGCACTTGGGAAGTGCGCCAGTACATTTTTGACCTGGCGCACCTGCCAAGTGTGCCCAGGTCAAAAATGACCTGCTGGTCAGGTCTGGTCAAGTCCTGGCCGGCCAGGTCTGTGTTTGGTCGATTTTCTGAGCCTTGCCTTGTCACTAGGGCTAGGTGTCAGCTCCTGGTTGGTCTCTCCTTCAAACGAACGGCTATTATGGAACCAAGCTTCATCGACGGTCTAAATTAACTCACAAACTCTATAAAAAGGACCTAAGTCTAACCCTAATTCACACAAACTAAAATGGAGATGAGACCGTCATGTTGCTGAGGAGAGACTAAAGAAAGCCGTCAGAAATAGAGAGACAATTAGGAGTTAAATCAAAAGCTAAAAAGCAACGTTAATCAAATCAAAGCAACGCCTACTACAAAGGATAGCACCTCCAAATTCAGAATTCAGATTCCTGAATTGAAGATTCGACATACGCTGTAAGTAGAGTGTTATTCCGATATGAATTAAATAATTGTGTTGATTTGTGTAATGTAAGAAATGGAATTGTGGCGATAATAATCTATATTTGTATGTTGCTTTGATGCAAAACGATTTGGGAATATTATGGTATACGATTGGATATTTTCAAGTACGCGATTTGCGTTGGAAACGAAATGGAATTTTGGCAATAATGACTTATATTTGTATGTTATTTTGATTCTAAACGATTTAGCAATGCTATGATTTGATTCATACAAGTATATGGTTTATGTTGACAACCACATGTTGTGGAATTTTGATTGGGACTCATGCAAGCATATGATTCATATTAAAAACTACATGTTTGTGGTAGTTATTTACAACACCCATTTGGTAAATGCAAGTATAAGATTCATGTTGAAACAACAACTATATGTTGTAATATTTTTTTTTCAAATTCATGCAAGTCTATGATCTATTGTTATGACAACATGATGTAAAATTCTATGGTCATCTTTAGTGTAATTTAATTCACCTAAGTATTATGATTCATATGAAGGTTATGTTGAAATTGGCATCATAGTTCAAGTATAAAAATCATGATTTTGTGATAGTGACAAAAGCAAGTGTCGTTGTAAGCTTGTATTAATTTTATGAACATGACTAAGCTATGTTTGTTATTATGCCTAGTTAAAAACATGTTTTCTAAGCTTATGTTGTTATCTTAAACATATGATAATATATTTGGCACATAAGTTACATTAGAAATTACACTAGAATTACATCCCCTTACAAGTTACATAGATAGAATAAAAACCATGATTTAAGTTTAGGTATGTTTATGCTATAAATCTATGAATAGAATAAAAACCATGATTTAAGTTTAGGTATGTTTATGCTATAATTCTATAAATGGATTAAAAACCATGATTCATATAAGAGTTAGGTTGGGATAATTCTAGTTGAACCATACTTTTGTATTAGTGACAAAAGTAAGTACCTTTTTGTTAACATGTAGTGATTTTATGAACATGATTAGTTTATATTATGCCTAAATAAAAATATAGACTTATATTTCTAGTCAAGACCATGTGCCAATAATAATGATATCTAATTTAGTTAGATTCTTAATTTCAAGTTTACATGGTTAGTTGAACCTATGATTCATGTTTAAGTATTGTCTATGCATTAACCATATGAATAGAATGATTCATGTTTAAGTATTTTCTATGCCATAATTATATGAATAAAATGATTCATGTTTAAGTATTGTTTATGCTATGATTATATGGATAAAATGATTCATGTTATGCCATGATTATATGATGTTACAATTGCAAGTTCACATGTGCCTACTTTATGTTAATTGAATCATTCGTTGCAAGTTCATGCGTTCACACTCCCCTTTTTCATGTTACCTTATAAACACCATGTTATAAGCCTCCCCTTTTCATTTGGCTAAATTGGGTTTAAGTATTAAACCCAACACACCTTACACTGGAATGAACGTATAATACGGGGGTAATGACGTTTGGGCTAAAATATAGAACATATGTGTTGGCATGTTTGACGCATGCCAACAACCTTGAAGAACAATTAAGAGGCATAAATAAATTTTAATCAATAAAGATGAATTTGAATAATGGGCCGCAAATATTTACATATAAAAAGAAAAGAGACAAAATATGTAAATGTAGAAAATACGATGTTTTTAACCCGAGGTTGGATTGAGTTGTGATGTAAACCTGCCCGAAACCGCCCGGCTGTCCAGTAGTCACAACAATACCTATCCAATGTGGGTGGTTAAACAAGGAGCCCAATAAGGACCCGAGGTTAGACTGAGTTGTGGCGTAAGACTGCCCGGACCCAACCGGCAACAGGCAGCCACAACAATACCTGTCTAATGTGAGAGGTCAAGGCTTTAATAAGACAATTAAGGCTGAGTCAGGATTGATAGGATTAAGTAAATTATATTAATACTTAATCAAAATGGAACATGCTAAACTAAACAGACTGATTGGGGGTTAGGTTTATAAAACACTTAACCAACTTAGCATGTTGGCTAGAAATAGAAAACCTAGTAGCAGGAGACCCTTTTCGCAGTAACCCTACAAGGTATCATGATACCCTGAAACTAGGCAGGGTGGGGCACGATTACTGGGCTGATTGTAAGAGGTCAAATCGACGGCGGTATTGCAGCAGTGTAGGTTCTAACGGGGTGCGGGCGTGCACACACTCCGGCGCAGAAAAATAAGGCACTGGGCACCAGTGGCATACCTGTGCATTCTAGGGTTGTGTCGGGCCGCCACCATGGGACTTGATACACCCCATGGTGGGACCAGCATAGGTAACTACAACATCGGGGGCCGTAAGACACATGTAACTATGCAAGTTGGAGCCGATCACCATAAAATGGATCACTTCACCCTGATTATGGGGTGCCCGTTGGGAACTAGTTTATGTGGGTACAGAGATTAATATGGGGTACGATAGTATATTCGACCCTAGACGACTTAACTAAGTTTATGGTGCTTTCCCATTTCTAGTTTATACTTATCATACCCAGTTCTTTATTCATAGATGAATAGGCCTAGACTTACTCAGGCTTTATGTCTGACTCTATTTTTCTTTCGTCTTCTTTTCTTCCGTTTCTCCCCCCCCCCCCCAGGTCCACAGGGAGGGAATACCGCAGCTTGACCAGCCTTCATATCCAGCTTGAAGAGAAAGAATGTATTGCTTAGATCTTTTTGTTTTGGACTATGGCTTTGGACAGCAACTATGGGACTTTTGCAGTTTATTTATGTTTTCTTTATGCTTCTTTAAATAATGTAATCAAGACAGTTATGAAGATGTTATGTTTTTGGAAGTATTGTAAGACAATTATGGTATGGTTGGTGTAACACGTATTTTAATGAAATAAAAGTTGTTGTTTTCCGCTGTTCAAAAATATGTGTTCTTATATCTGTCTTGTATATCTGTGACTTATACTTATAAACCTCCACCAAAATTAGGGCATTCCCTATGAGAGTGACCCTAACGGAGGTGGGGTGTTTCAGATCGTCCAGATGTACGTGGAGATCGATGGGCATGCAAGGTATATAGTGCCTTCTGTTTCGTTCAGACCCAGAACGGACTTGTAAATGGACTGTGTGTCTGACATTGGAATTCATTCTGTGTGATTGATAGCCATCAGTTGCATGGTGTGAATTGCCTGTGTGGCATGCTAAGATGCAGCGATCAAGGCTTCTGTTGAAAAGCAAAGTCTTGTGGTTGATGATCAAAGCACCGCCTGTGTGGTGTAGGTTTGTGTATAACGTTGATTCGCGAGCCTCACACCCCGGAATGAACCAGAAACGGGAGAGGACCTCAGGGAGGGCATGCGTTTCCTTCTAGCTAGAGGTGGTATCAGTGCTTAAAACTGGCTGACATTTATACTATTTTTCACCTATGTGGTTATTGCTGTTGCAAGGCGCCTCGGATATATCGGTCGATCCGGGACCGATTGAGTCATTCGTTGGCTCATTTACGCCCCAAAGGGTGGGGAAACGTAGTGTTCAGGCATAATAATCCACATCAGTGGACCTGCCCTGATGATCCAAGGCTTGCCTGCGCGCTTGCCTGAGACTCGAGCTAGACAGTCTCGAAGTCAGTTAGGACTATCTTTTTCCTTGGTTCATGACGGAAATCCAATTTCTAAATATGACATGTGCGTTTTTGATTGTATACCTATATATGGCGACATGATATATGGTACCCATGCAGTCTATGATTGATATTTATGATTGTTTTTTGAAATTAGAAACTAACTGGAAACGAGCTAAGACGGATGGTTTTCTGGGTATTGGTCTGATGTTGGTTTCGGCCTTCGGGGTTAATACTTAGGGAATCGTTCTGTTACTAATTTACAGTTGGAGTCTAATTAAGAATTAAACGACAAAACTTACATTTTAAGTGTTTTATTCCTATCAAGCATATTTTGGCCATTATAAGATAAAAATCTATCCTCAGGTTTGCGTTGCATTGTGTGATGGGAACTGAGTCTTATATTGGCTTCATTTTTATAAAAAGCATTGCGATGTTTAAAAGATATACTTGTTTTAAAGCACTGGCAATCCAATGGAGTAAACCTGTTCCGCGAAAGTGGCGTAGTCCTGTGATTAGCTATATTATAAAATGTGTTAAGTAGATTTCTCATACCAGTCCTTGTTGCTGGTCCTGAGTAGGCTGGGTACGCATGATAGGGGGTTCTCGCTTCACGGTTTGGTGGAGAACGGGAGACTCTTACCCCCACATGTCCCTGTCGACGGTTGGTTCGGCAGTGCCGGGAGACTCGAGAGGGACGCCGTAAAACAAGGGGCCGGGGGACCATTGTGAGCCGCGTTGGGTTTTACCTGCTATACTGGAGGATGAAGGGATGGTTGCAAAGCCTACCGAATTTCGCGGTAACGTCAGAACTTACATTTTTAGGGAAAGGATTCAATTAATTTTATCAAAGATATATTCTTTTGAATTTATTCTTTTTAATCTCAAAGATCATTACTTAATGATTATTCAAGCTTAAGAATTTAACTTTTCAACTAGGTAAAAGAACTAACGTCTTTTAAAAACATTTTTCGCGATAAACCCAAATCTTCTTCCATCAACCATGGAATCTTCACGGAAATCATGACGGTGTATAATCGATATAAATTCCCGTATCATATTAATGATATAAACAGAATAGCGACAATGCCTTTTAAATTCCATATATAGTATCGGTCTTCATTCACAGGAGCTCATCTCGATTATTACCAAATCGAGTTCCATTCAGTTCCAATTTAATATATTAAATTAGAAAATTTTATTTTGGAAAATTTCCAATAGATCTTAAAAAAAGATTTATAAATTCCAAATTATTTCTTCACTGTTAATTAGGTTAAAGAACAAGTGTTATTTAAAACACCGTTCACGATAAACCCAAAAATCCAATTCTTTTATCCATTTCCAATTAAATATTGATTAATTGGTAAAATTTCTTAAATCTTAATTTAAAGATTTATTCTTTTCTAAACTAGGTTTAAGAACAATGTTAGTAAAGAAACCATCCACGACAAACCCAAAATTCCAATTGTTATTAAATATATGGTTCCGAATAGAAATTATGTCGGCTTATATTCGATATCAAATTCTGAAACCAGCAAATATCGTATTGGGAATAACGATATATATATATATATACATATATATCTTCCAAATTCCCATAACAATATCTGTATAATGACGGAATCCAATATCGACGGAATCCAATATCGAAATATTCCGAAGATAATTTCCATTCAAATCCAATCCAAATTTATTCTTTGGAAAATTCTGGTTATTATAAAACCATTTTCAAATCCAATTTATTTTTTTCTAAAAATAATTAATTTATTATTCTAGTTAATAACTAATTCATTTTGATAAAAATATATTTTTATCTTTTCAAAATTGTAATTTTTCTTCAAACATCTTTCCAATCATTTATTATGATTTTACATAATTTTTCCATATTTTTAATAATTTTATTATCATCCGTATAATCGGTTTCCAATAACGGCCACCGGATAGCGACCTTTTCCGAAATTGATTTGGACATATCTCCAAATCTAACCATTAGATTTCAAATCACTTATATTTATTGGGAAGCTCTTTTCAATATGAACCTATCGGTTCCGTTTTTAGGAAAATCTGATGGTCGGATCTCCCGTTATGCCAATTTGAAGTTAATGGTCAAAATTCGCGAACAGTCATTGTGCGGCACGTTATATTTAGGTCATTAAATATATATAATATATATATTTCGTCAATTTCCATTTAAAACATATTTTATAAATCGTTTATTATTCCATTTTAAAACGATTTCGACTTCATTTTCAATATTTAATCAAAATTGAATATTCCGTATCTTTATCATATTAAAGTGATAATATTTTCTACTTTGCTATCATGTATATGATTTACATTTTAATTAACAAAATCTCTTTAATGAATCAAACATACAATAAAAATATAATTTTTATTGTCTAATATTTTTATTTAACATGATTCTTTTTAATGATTTTTAATACAATAAAAATGTAATTTCCATCGTTTAAACACTTTATTTAACATGGTTCATTTTAATGATTTTATAATACAATAAAAATGTAATTTCCATCGTTTAAATATTTTATTTAACATGGTTCTTTTTAATGATTTTATAATACAATAAAAATGAAATTTCCATTGTTTAAATATTTTATTTAACACATTGAATATTTTCAATCATTCCTACATACACAATAAAAATGTATATTTTTATTGTTAACATATTCTATTTCAAACAATGAATATTTTATTTATTCGTTTATACAATAAAAATGTGATTTTTATTGTATAAACATTTCCTTTTCAAAACAATGAATATTTTATTAGTTCATACATTTAATAAACACGATATTTTTATTGTTTAAATATTTTTATTCAACACATGAATATTTTATCCAACGCATAAATATTTTATATTCTTTCCGGAATATTATTTTAAAATATTCTTTATTTTCCAATTTGGAATAAGACCCAATCAATTACCATATAATGTTATTTATATGGATTTCATACATCGCATGTATACAACAATAATGATAAACAATCATTAAAAATTCATACGACATCCAGAATGCAATTTACAACTATGTGAGCATTAAAATAAATAAATAACGCTCATTACAGACTGTCAATCCATCAATTGACATACAACTATATATCGGGAATAGTGTATGTCAAATATCATCCCAATACCCAAGTGGGGTTTTCAAACAACAAATTTTGATTATTATTTGTGCAGTTGGGCGATGTGTAAAATTTATCGTCCCGATCAATATCAGTTAAATGGATGTACATAAACAAATCATCCGTTTTGTAAATGAATATTTTATTTTGTTTCTTTTCATGAGAATTTTATGCCGTTTATATATATACGTTAATATTATATTTTTAACGATAAAATATTTTATTCAACATATGAATATTTTATTTTCCATTTCATACCACAATCACATCACAATACATTCCAACAAACAATCATGGTTTCAATCAAAGATGTCGGGTGCTACTAAGCACGTCTTCATCCTAATATATATATTTAACTATAAAATAAATAGAGTGAGAAGGAGTTCTCACATTTGGTTTCCACTACGCCAGTTTTATTTATGAATTTCTGAATACTTTGGATTTTCTCCAAAGCGTTCTATTCTTCACCGTGATTTCAACGCAATTTGTTTCATGCAGTTTACATTAAAAATCACATTTTAATATCGCTATTATATATATATATATATACATATATATAATCATATTTTTAATTCGTTCCATATATAAAAATCATATTTTTATGTTCTCTTCATATATAAAAATCATATTTTCATAATCTATTCATATCTTTTATATAATCTAAAAATCATAATTTTATAGAATTAAAAGTAATTTCATACCTACGATAAAATCCCATTTTTATCTAATCTAAAAATATTTCTTTCTCTACGATAAAAAAAATCATATTTTCCTATATAGTGAAAAATCACATTTTTCTATACAATGAAAAATCACATTTTTCTATACAACGAAAAATCATACTTTTCTGTACAATGAAAAATCATATTCTTTTATACGATGAAAAATCAAATTTTTCTATATGATGAAAAATCATATTTTTCTATACAATGAAAAATCATATTCTTCTATACAATGAAAAATCACATTCTTCTATACAATGAAAAATCACATTTTTCTATACAATGAAAAATCATACTTTTCTATACAATGAGAACGCATATAAAAATCACATATTTATTCTAATGTTACGCATATAAAAGTCACATTTTTATCTCACTATCTTCATAATAAAAGTCATATTTTTATTTCTCTATCATCATAATAAAAATCCTATTTTTATTTCGCTATCTTCATAATAAAAATCATATTTTATTCCTAAGCTATTTATATAAAAATCATATTTTTATTTCAATGCTAAGTATATAAAAACCATATCTTTATTCCAAGCTATATAGATAAAAATCATATTTTTATTAACAAAGAAATCATACTTTCATTAACAAAAAAATCATACTTTCATTAACAAAGAAATCATATTTTCATTAATAAAGAAATCATACTTTCATTAACAAAGAAATCATACTTTCATTAACAAAGAAATCTTACTTTCAACTTGCTAAAAATATTTTCTTCCTACGAAAAGAATCCTATCTTTAACTGACCAAGATTATATTTTTACATAAAACTAACAATCATACCTTTATGCAATTAAAAATCACAACTTTATGTAAATAAAAATCATAACTATTTATAAATAAAAATCATGACTTTATGCGATTAAAAATCATGATTTTATGCGACCAAAAATCATATCTTTATGTGACTGAAAATCATATCTTTATGTGATCAAAAATCATATCTTTATGCGATTAAAAATCATATCTTTATTTCTTTTACACCAATTAAAAATCACATTTTTAATCTCATAAATGAATAAAATAAGAAAAATAAGAGCTTACAGGCGGTGCGGAGGAGCGGGGAGGGGCGCAGGCGGTCGGGGAGGCTGCAAGTGGTCGGTGGCGGCGATTTGGGGCCATGGAGCTTTGGGGGTTCGGGGTTTTTTTTAGAAGAGGGAGGCGGAGATGGGAGATCAGAGGAGGAGGTGAGAAGGGGGAAACTTATGTTGAAGAAAAAGGAGAGCGGCAGCGTGATATTGAGAAATAGAATTAGGTTAAGGAAGTGAAAATGATATTATATAATGGAGGAAGGTTGATTTGTTTTCACGTTGAAGAGGAGGGTGCAACATAAACTTTTGCTGAAGAAAGAAGTGATTAAGGCTAGGTAGAGTTGAGATATTATATAGGATAGGGGAAATAATTTTTTTATTAGTTTTATATATTTTATTTTGTCCAATTTATGCTTGTTTTCGTGGTTTAAAAATCCGTGTGATGGCATACGGATTCCATTTTCGATGAAAATTGACATGCAACTACTCTTCAACATTACAGACCGAACGGAACTAGTTTCGCCGAATTCCGAATTCGTATGCCATACAACGAATTTTTAAAGTCAAAATATTGTCTATTTTTCACGTTAAAAATCACTTCCGGTCATATATTGATTCTAAAAATCATGATATTTGGAATCTTATTATTATTCATGCTATGGATTCAGTAAAAAAAAAAAATGTCGAATTCTGAGGTCGTCTCAATAATGTTCCTTTGTAAAATTGCTCAAATTAGCTTCAAAAATGCAATTTTAGCGTACCCTTTCTTCTTGTACGCCCAAACGCTAATTTCAAAAATTATGCCCTTTTGGATTTAACCATTATTTGACGATACGAATCCAAAAAAAAGTGGAATTGAATTCTAAGATCGTCTCAATAATGTTCCTTTGTAAAATGATTGCCTGTTTTTGAACAAATGGTTTTGCATCGCACGACCACGTACTGACTCCGTTCGACGCGCATTTTGGAACACAACAATGATTTGTCATTACGAATCCAAAAAAAACTATTTCGTTGAATTCTGAGCTAATATGCAAAATTTCACTTTTTAAGGGTTATGCGCTGATTTTCAAAATCTAATTTTCAAAATTTTAAAACTAAAGCTTATTAATCAATTTAATAAATTTACTGAGTTTATTTTAAGTCAAATAAAATATAAAAAATAGTAATAAAATTGTTCTCAAATTTTATTTAGCAAAAAAATAACCAATTTACATTCGCATATTTATTGAAATAGCTTAAATCAAAATTTTAAATTGGTTCTGAAAATACTGGTTGTTACAATCTTCCCCACATAAAATCTATTCGTCCTCGAAAAGGAATGGAGCTGAAAGTTGTTTAACTAACTAACTCAACTTTCATTCTGGCTTTCATTCTTCAACTTTTCAGTTTCTAAGAATTTTCTTATTTTTCAAAAATTTGGCTAACACCCTTAATTTTCTAAAAAATTCGCCATAATCTCCTTTGTACGAGTTGATATATAAAACCGCAACTTGCCTCATAGGGCCCTCACCAATCCAAAAGAAAAGGAAAAACCAAGCGGCTAGCCAATCGGCTCATAAATTCGTCAAACCCAAACAAAACAGTAAATATGTACCTATTTGTCGGGCATACAATTTTCTTCCTCTTCTCTAGCCTCCTTGCTATGACCCGTTCACACATATATATGTATATTTTTGTAATTCCAATTAAAATTTCGGTTCAGTTCCACATTTGATTCGATTTGGATAAACTTATCATTTATTCTCATATTGGTTAAATTAATTATTATTCCATATTTTAATTAGTTAAACTAATTATCAAACATCATAACCAGCAATCAATTAGTTGGTTAAATTTTCAAACAAATATCTTTCTGTATATGTATATGTTCGAAAATTATATTTTCGATGCCAAATCACAACAATAAACCTATCTAGTTTTGGTTCTCATACCAATCGATTAGAAACATATAGGTATACCACTTTCAAACTCGGACATAAGCACTAATGATGATGCCTCATCACCAGAATCATCTCCGGGCGACTAGAGTGTGATTCTATATCTACCGAGTATATTTGAGACTTCGTATACACGCTTGCAAGGCGTATATTCAAACTCTTCTTATACTCGATAATCCAAATTCAATATAAAATAAAATACTCAAATAAGTATAATAGGATTTAAATTTTCAAAACAAAATTTGTTTGCCTTTTTATTTTAAAAATAACACTCTTCCGACTCATTCTAGGATACTACCGATCCCATCTCTAACGAGTCATTTTCATTGGATATTACCAATCCAATCTCTGATGAATTCTTTTGTATGGTTCTAATGTGTCTTGTTCTCGAGCTCTGTAAACCAAAGCTCTGATACCAAATGAAACGACCCAAACTTCCCCTTTCGAAAAAGCTCGGATTGAGTTAAGAACATGACAAATAAGAACACAAACAGAAGAACGTTTCATTGCTTGTTACAACAATTTACATCAGAGTACAAGAATATTCCAGAGTATGATTAATTATACAACAGAAAATAATATCAGAGATTTAAAAATTACATAGAAGCGGAAAAACAAGACTTAAATATAATGTGTAGCGGAAAAGATTTCCAAATATAGCTCCAGTTGTAATCCAGGAACCTATTAAATAGAAATCTGCAAAACCAAAACTACTGACTGCCCGTGTGGAAAATATGGGCACCCAGAGTTTAGGAAGGAACAATAAACACCAGGTCAGTCATGGGACTGGTATGAGAACTCAAAACAGTTACTAATTTGAATTTAAAGCTTGGTAAATCAAGGGACCACGCCGTATAACATGGAACGGGTTTACCCCAAGAATACCAGTGCATAAATAAACAACGCAATGCTAATTAAAGAAAAATGAAGCAATTATAAGAATCAGGTCCCATCACACAATGCAACATAAGACGGAGGATTGAATTTTATCTTATAATAGCCAAAAATGTTTGATACGCGAAATTTCTCTTTTATTATTACTATAAGCGTATAGTGTAGAAATCAATTTTGAAAGTAAATGTATCAATCTAGACGGCATAAGTGCCCCATCCCACTATATCGACATGTATAGGTTTATAATTAAAACCGCAAAGCTCGTACTGGGAAGTTGGATTTCCTTCATGATGGCTTCTGATTCTAAAGATCTATCGCTAGTGCAATACCTAACGGCTCACATCCCAGCTGGAGAAAACACCGTAATGCACATCCTCATTATATCTAGGATATCGAGTATCTCCGCGACTTACGTCATGTGCATGAGAAAATGCCACTTACTTTATCCATATGAGAATCAGGGGTATATGCCCTATCCCTCTCATCTCAGTCGACTGAATCCATACTAATATTGAAAGCGTACTGATCTGACCATCAGTTCACCATCATACCGGGGTGTGAGGCTCGCGAAGTCATGCTACACAAAGCAATGCTAATTAAAGCTATGCTTTGATCATCATCCACAAGGCTCTGATTTTCAACAAAAGTCTTGATCCATGCATCTTAGCATGCAACATTGTCAATCCATACCATACCATTGATTTCTGCCAATATATAACCTTTGAGCTCATACGTATCAGAGAAGGGTGTTAAGTAAGAGAATAAATTCTCCGCTTCCAAATAGATATATATTAGCAGAGATCAACGAATATAGCGTAAAGTAATACAACGTTAGACATGCCATCCATTTACAAGTCCGTTCTGGGTCTAAACGAAACTGAAGGCACCTTATTCCTCGTCCCGTATGCCCAATACGGAAGAAAGGCCCTCGCATATCCGAACAATCAACAAGTACGTCCGGACGGCTACCACCGTAGCCCCTTCAAGGTAGCTACTCCAATCATGGCCATCAGTAGCAACTCATCCATTCGATGTGAAGATCGTCGGTCTTACACCGTCTTCAATCTCTTCGACTGTTAATCGTCGTATCAATTATTCAAAATGGGTTAAACCCTGTCTTTCCGAATAACTCGCGTAATTTATAATCAAGTGCTATAAAAATACATCCTACGCCTCATTCCAATTCAGAATATTATTTTATTCAAATATTTACATTTTTAGGAAAGAATCCCATTAATTTTATCAAAGATAAATTCTTTCAAATTTATTCTTTTTAATCTCAAAAATCATTACCTAATGATTATTCAAGCTAAAAAATTTAACCTTTACTTTAACTGGGTTAAAGAACTAATGTCTTTTAAAAATAGTGTTCACGATAAACCCAAATCTTCTACCATTAACCACGGAATCTTCACAGAAATCATGATGGTGTATATTCGGTATACATTCCCGCATCAGACTAATAATAAAAATGGAATAGTGGCAATGCCTTTTAAATTCTATATATACTATTGGTCTTCATTCACAGGAGCTCATCTCGATTATTACCAAATCGAATTCCATTCAATTCCAATTTAATATATCAAATTAGAAAACTTTAATTTGGAAAATTTCCATTAAATCTTAATAAAAGATTTATAAATTCCAAATTATTTCTTCACTGTTAATTGGGTTAAAGAACAAGTGCTATTTAAAACACCGTTCACGATAAACCCAAAAATCCAATTCTTTTATCCATTTCCAATTAAATATTAATTAATTGGTAAAATTTTCTAAATCTTAATTAAAAGATTTATTCTTTTCTAAACTAGGTTTAAGAATAGTGTTAGTAAACACACCATCCACGAAAAACCCAAAATCCCATTTGATATTAAATATAAGGTTCTGAATAGAAATTATATCGGCTTATATTCAATATCAAATTCTAAAACCAACAAATATCTTATTGGGAGTAACGATATATATATATATATATATATATATATATATATATATATATATCTTCCAAATTCCCATAACAATATTCATATAATCACGGAATCCAATATCGAAATATTCCGAAGATAATTTCCATTCAAATCCAATCCATATTTATTCTTTGGAAAATTCTGGTTATTTAAAACCATTTTCAAATCCAATTTATTTATTCCTAAAAATAATTAATTTATTATTCTAGTTAATAACTAGTTCATTTCGATAAAAAATATATTTTTATCTTTTCAAAATTGGAATTTTTCATCAAACGTCTTTCCAAATTATTTATTATGATTTTACATAATTTTTCCATATTTTTAGTAAATTTTATTATCGTCCGTACAGTCGGTTTCCAATAACGGGCACTGAACTGCATCCATTGCGACCTTTTTTGAAATTGGTTTGGACATATCTCCTAATATAACTATTAGATTTCAAATCTCTTATACAATGGAAAGCTCTTTTCGATACGAACCCAATGGTTCCAACTTCAGGAGAATCCGACGGTCGGATCTCCCGTTATGCCAATTTGAAGTTAATGGTCAAAATTCGCGAATGGTCGCTGCGCGGCGCTTTCTATTCAGGCTATTAAATATATATAATATATATTACATATATTTCTGTCCATTTCCATTTAAAACGTATTTTTTGAAATATTCATTATTTCATTTTAAAATGATTTCAACTTCATTTTCAATTTTTAATCAAAATTGAATATTCCATATCTTTATCATATTAAAATGATAATATTTTCTACTTTGCTATCATGTAAATGATTTAGTTTTTAATTAACAAAGTCTCTTTAATGAATCAAACATACAATAACAATATAAGTTGTAATGTCTAATCTTTTTATTTAACATGATTCTTTTTAATGATTTTATAATACAATAAAAATGTAATTTCCATTGTTTAAACATTTTATTTAAAATGGCTCTTTTTAATGATTTTATAATACAGTAAAATTGTAATTTCCATCGTTTAAATATTTTATTTAACATGGTTCTTTTTAATGATTTTATAATTCAATAAAAATGTAATTTCTGCTGTTTAAATATTTTATTTAACACATTGAATATTTTCAATCATTCCTACATACACAATAAAAATGTTTATTTTTATTGTTAACATATTCTATTTCAAACAATGAATATTTTGTTTATTCATTTATACAATAAAAATGTGACTTTTATTGTATAAACATTTCCTTTTCAAAACAATGAATATTTTATTGGTTCATACATTCAATAAAAATGAATATTTTATCCAACGCATAAATATTTTATATCCTTTGCGGAATATTATTTTAAAATATTCTTTATTTTCCAAATTGGATTGAGACCCAATCAATTACCATATATTGCTATTTATATGGATTTCATGCATTGCATGTATACAACAATAATGATAAACAATCATTAAAAATACATACGACATCCAGAGTGCAATTTACAACTGTGTGAGCATTAAAATAAATAAATAACGCTCATCACAGACTGTCAATCCATCGATTGACATACAACTAAATACTAGGAATAGTGTATGTCAAATATCATCCCAATACCCGTGTGGGGTTTTCAAACAACAAATTCTGATTATTATTTGTGCAGTTGGGCGATGTGTAAAATTTATCGTCCCAATCAATATTAGTTAAATGGGTGTACATAAACAAATCGTCCGATTTGTAAATGAATATTTTATTTTAATTCTTTTCATGATAATTTTACGCCGTTTGTGTATATATATATGTATACAATAATATTATATTTTTAATGATAAAATATTTTGTTCAACATATGAATATTTTATTTTCCATTTCACACCACAATCACATCACAATACAGTCCAAACAAACAATCATTGTTTCAATCGAAGGTGTCTGGTGCTACTAAGCACCGTCTGCATCCTAATATATATTTAACTGTAAAATAAATAGAGTGAGAAGGAGTTCTTACCTTTGGTTTCCACTCCGCCAATTTAATTTCTTAATTTTTGAATAGTTTGGATCTGCTCCAGCGCGTTGTATTCTTCACTGTGATTTCAACGCAATCCGTTTCACGTAGTTTACATTAAAAGTCACAATTTTATATCGCTACTATATATAATCATATTTTTAATTCGCTCCATATATAAAAATCATATTTTTATATTCTCTACATATATAAAAAACATATTTTCATAATCTATTCATATCTTTTATATAATCTAAAAATCAAAATTTTATAGAATTAAAAGTTATTTCAAACATACGATAAAATCCCATTTTTATCTAATTTAAAAAAAAATCTTTTTATATGATAAAAAATCATATTTTCCTATACAGTAAAAAATCATATTTTTCTATACAATGAAAAAACAAATTTTTCTATACAATGAAAAATCACATTTTTCCATACAATGAAAAATCACATTTTTCAATATAATGAAAAATCATATTCTTCTATACAATGAAAAATCATATTCTTCTATACAATGAAAAATCATATTTTTCTATACAATGAAAAATCATATCCTTCTATACAATGAAAAATCATATTTTTCTATACAATGAAAAATCATATCCTTCTATACAATGAAAAATCATATTTTTCTATACAATGAAAAATCACGTTTTTCTATACAATGAAAAATCATACTTTTCTATACAATGAAAAATCATATGTTTATTCTAATGTTTTGCATATAAAAATCACATTTTTATTCTAATGTTATGCGTATAAAAGTCACATTTTTATCTCACTATCTTCATAATAAAAATCTTATTTTTATTTCTCTATCTTCATAATAAAATTCCTATTTTTATTTCGCTATCTTCATAATAAAAATCATATTTTATTCCTAAGCCATTTAAATAGAAATCATATTTTTATTTCAATGCTAAGTATATAAAAACCATATCTTTATTCCAAAGCTATATAGATAAAAATCATATTTTTATTAACAAAGAAATCATATTTTCAATAACAAAGAAATCATACTTTCATTAACAAAGAAATCATACTTTCATTAACAAAGAAGTCATACTTTCATTAACAAAGAAATCATATTTTCATTAACAAAGAAATCATACTTTCATTAACAAAGAAATCATATTTTCAACTTGCTAAATATAATTTCTTCCTGTGATAAGAATCCTATCTTTAACTGACCAAGACGATATTTTTACATAAAACTAAAATTCATAACTTAATGCAATTAAAAATCATAACTTTGTGTAAATAAAAATCATAATCTTTTAAAAATAAAAATCATAACTTTATGCAATTAAAAATCATGAGTTTATGCGATTAAAAATCACATCTTTATGTCACTAAAAATCATATCTTTATGCAATTAAAAATCATATCTTTACGCGATTAAAAATCATATCTTTATGTGATTAAAAATCATATCTTTATATGATTGAAAATCATATCTTTATGTTTGTTACACCAATTGAAAATCACATTTTTAATCTCATAAATGAACAAAAAATGAAAAATAAGAGCTTACGGGCGGTGCTGAGGTGGCGGGGAGGGGCGCAGGCGGTGGTGGAGGCTGGTTGTGGCGATTTGGTGCCATGGAGCATTCGGGGTTCGAGGTTTTTTTTAGAAGAGGGAGGAGGCGAGGGGAGATCGGAGGAGGAGGTGAGAAGGGGGAAACTCACGTTGAAGAGAAAGGAGAGCAGAAGCGTGATATTGAGAAATAGAATTAGGTTAAGGAAGTGAAAAAGATATTATATAGTGGAGAAAGGTTGATTTTTTTCACGTTGAAGAGGAGGGTGCGGCATAAACTTTTGCTGAAGAAAGAAGTGATTAAGGTTAGGGAGGGTTGAGGTATAATATAGGATATGGGAAATGATTTTTTATTAATTTTATATATTTTATTTTGTCTAATTTATGCTTGTTTTCGTGGTTTAAAAATCCGTTGATGACATACGGATTCCATTTTCGATGAAAATTGACATGTAGCTACTCTTCAACATTACAGACCAAACATAACTAGTTTCGTCGAATTCCGAGTCTGTACGCAAAAACAATGAATTTTTAAAGTACAAATATTATCTTTTTTCGCTTTAAAAATCACTCCCGGTCACATACTGATTCTAAAAATCATGATATTTGGAATCTTATCATTATTCATGCTACGGATTCAATAAAAAAAAATTGTCGAATTCTGAGGTCCTTTCAATAATGTTCCTTTGTAAAATTGCTCAAAGTAGCTTCAAAAATGCAATTTTAGCGTACCCTTTCTTCTTATATGCCCAAACGCTAACTTCAAAAATTATGTCCTTTTGTTTTTATCCATTATTTGACGATATGAATCTAGAAAAAAAGTGGAATTGAATTTTGAGATCGTCTCAATAATGTTCCTTTGTAAAATGACTACCTGTTTTTGAACAAATGGTTTTGCTTCGCACGGCCATGTACCGACTCCGTTCGACACGCATTTTGGAACTCAACAATGATTTGTCATTATGAATCCAAAATAAAATTATTTCATTAAATTCTGAGCACATATGCAAAATTTCACTTTAAGTGCTATGCGCTGATTTTCAAAATCTGATTTTCAAAATTTTAAAAATAAAGCTTATAAATCAATTTAGTAATTTTACTGAGTTTATTTCAAGTCAAATAAAATATAAAAACTAATAATAAAATTGTTCTCAAATTTTATTTAGAAAAATAACCAATTTATATTCGCATATTCATTGAAATAGCTTAATCAAAATTTTAAATTGTTTCTGAAAATACGGGTTGTTATAGTTAAGGCAAAACAAACACTAGAAGGGGGGTGAATAGTGTTTTTTAGAATTTAAACTAAATCTAAAACTTATTTATTAAACTATATGAATCAAATATCAAAAAACTATCACAGCCACAGAATCAAACACAAATGCAAAATAAACAGAAATAAAAATGCAGAAAAGGAAAGAACACACCGGATTTTATACTAGTTCAGAAATCTCCTATGTCCAGTCCCATGCAACGCTGGATTGCGTAGTTTTTTATTACTATATCAAAATCCAATTACAACCTCCTAGATTTCACGGCTACAAGGGATACCACCGTTTCCACACGCACAGTTGATCAAGTTTTGTCGGTCCTTGGTTTCACGGCTACAAGAGATACCATCAATTCCGTCCTTGATTTTACAGCAACAAGGGATACCATCGATTCCTTTATTCAACCCAAACAAATTGCAAACAGCCCTATAACTCTTCAGTAGCACTTGATTCACAGAGCAGAGAGTGTATAGAGAAGAAATTTGATCAAAACGAAATTGATTTCGGCAGAGTATAAGTGTAGAAATCATAAAAATGATTAAGAATAATGGTGTAGAGAAAGAGGATGAAGTTAGAGAAGAACCGATGATAAAAAAAAATCGAATTCAAGCCCTTTTATAGAGTCTGAAAGGATGCCACGCTTCAGAACCGTCACAAATAGTGGAAAGACACTTCCTTTCAAAATTGAAAAAATGACAATTATATGTCGACATATAGGTTTTTGTTTGTCGACATACTTATAGTGTAAAATTAATTTTTGAGCATTTTTCCAAGTTTTTCGATATAAATATAATTCTGGAAATTCTTGAATTCAAATATAGTGTTATAAGTTAATATTGTAAAGTAGGAAATCATGTAAAAACATAATTATAAACTATATAAATATATTATAAAATTATAAAGGTTAAAACTATATAAAATGTGAAAATATAAATATATGAAACTTATCGAACTTTGAGTTTGAAAACAAAATTAAAATAAGAAAAGAAAATAGAAAGGATAGAAGATAAAGTAGAGAGGATTTGAAGATTGAAACACCCCACTTTCGTTAAAGTCACTCACAAAGGGAATGCCTTAACTTCGGTGGAGCGCTTTAGGTAAAAGGTGCATATAAATTACAAGATAGACAAATTTAAACAGCAGAAAATAAAACTTTACTTCATTTATATAACAATTTGTACAACAATTGTTTTCCAATACCAGAGTATCTGTCTTACATAACAAAATAAAGAAGCATAAAATAACATTTATATTTCCCAATGTAGCATGAGCCAGCCATAGCAATGGAAAAGGGAATCCAAGAAAAACTTCGACTAATCTTCAAGCTTGGAAGGAGATATGGTCCAAACTAAGCTGAGCTATTCCCTCACCGACTACTTGGGGGAGGGGGGGACGGAATAAAAGAGGACGAAAGAAAGTGGGTCAAACAATAAGTCTGGTAAGTCCAGTTATTACTACCATTTAAACAGGGAGCAAAAATCATGACATGAATAATTGAAAGTAGGACAATGCTATAGTGTCAAGATATCAAAAGACAGGCCAAGGAAAGATATACAACAACACTCATTTGTATTTCTCCGCTTTGCTACTACAATGTTATTTGGATTTCCATGTCCCTGCACCGGCTCACTAGTGTCCCAACTAGTAATCCGTATACAACGATAATAATTACAACGTGATCCCAATCCCCGTAATTGTGGTTACCTTCAGGTGTACATCTATTATGGAAATTCCATTTATTACCTAGATCTAATATAGGGTTTTCTAACGAGCGCTTCCTAGATTCAACCAGGGTTTACACGACCTAGGTCCAACTAGGGTTTATGCTACCTATTGAATGCTTCTCAGGTTCAGGGTTTATGCGACCTAGGTCCAACTAGGGATTATGCTACCTGCGTGTGTCATACGGCCCCCGCTAGATTGTAGATACTGTGCTGGCCCCACCATAGGGTGTATTAAGTCCTATGGTGGCGACCCGACATGATTCCAGAGTCACAGTATACATAATTGATGCCCAGTGCCTGCTTTTTCTGCTCCGGAGTGCATGCACGCCCACACTCTGTTAGAACCAACACTGCTGCACCAACCGCCGTTGTTTTGACCGCTTATAATCATCCCAGTAATCGTGCGCTACCCTGCCTAGTTTCAGGGTACTATGATACACTTATGTGAGTTACTGCTCAAATGGGTCCCCGTTACTAGGGTTTCCTTATGGTTAAGTTTGTGGGCCTATATTTGCTGATATTACCCACCAACCCTGACGTGTACTGAACCCTCCTACCGATTCAAGCATGTGTATTTAATGGTTAAGTTTTGTGGGCCTATATTTACTAATATTACCCACCAAACCGACGAGTACTTAACCTTCCTATGGATTCAAGCATGCGTATTAATGGTTAAGTTTGTGGGCCTATATTTACTGATATTACCCACCAACCCGATATGTACTTAACCCTCCTACTTGTCATGTCATGTTGGTTAAGTGTTTCTTACTAACTTAACCTTTCTCACTTAATATGTCAGATTGCTTAAGTGTGATTTATTAACTTAACCCTGTTCATTCACCATGTTATGTTGGTTAAGTGTTAACCCCACTAGTTTACCATGTTATATTGGTTAAGTGTCATCAATCAATTACTCTTTTAATGTACATTATCAACAATTATTATTATGGCCCGCTTTCCCTCTAAATTAGGTTCGTGACTTTTGGTACATAAATTATACCATTAAATGTCGCTAATCAAGGTTATATGCCAAAATGCCAATTACATGTAATTTCCTATTTTCCCCCAAAGTTAACCCCGTTGTACGTTCGCAAAATTACATCGAATGTTAGGCTCGATATTTTAGCCTAACTCATGAATAAAAAAAAGGAAACATAAGGAACATGAAATATTCCAGCAACATAAAACATGTGGCATATAGGTTTTGGCATAGAATCATACAAAAGTATGGATCTAATTATATGTGTCACATGAACTTGGTTTAATATACTTTTAATTATGGACTTGCAATCCAGATCTATGTAACATGAATCATAATCATAAGAGTTTTACATAGAACTATCCCAACTTGAACATGTAGTGGTGAACTTGCATAGAGGTTGAATCAAACTAACATGTATCTAACATGTACTGTTGTAGATCTAAACAAATAGGTTTACATAACCAAGTCTTTTCTTATAAACATATTTAAATCACAACTTAGCATGTTAACTTATGTATGTTAAATCATAAGCCACAAATAATCACATTTAAATCACAACTTAGCATGTTAACTTATGTATGTTAAATCATAAGCCACAAATAATCACATTTAATTCACCACTTATCATATTAACTTAAGTATGTTAAAACATAAGCCACAAATGATCACATTTAAATCACCACTTATCATATTAACTTATGTATGTTAAAACATAAGCCACAAATAATCATATTTAAGTCACCACTTATCATATTAACTTATGTATGTTAAAACATATGAGGGCAGCTAATTTAACTTGCAACATATTTAGGTTCAACTTAACATAATTCTAAATATACATAAATGTTGATCCAACATAAGGATATGATTTAGATCATAAACTTGCAAGTAACCACCTAATTATACCATTAAGTTAACATACGCTAGAATGAGTTCATCACCCATTTCATGATAAGTTTTATCACTAAAAGTATACAATAGTATGTTCATCGCCAACAAATAAATGTGAACATAAATCAAGTTTAGCATGTTCATCACCCACAAATTAATATAAATATAAATAATCAAATTCACATATAGACACCGTTCTACATTCAAATTATACAAGCCATGATTAAAAAAAAGATCGTGTTTAAATCTACGTATTAACCACACTTACGAAAAAAAGAGAAGTCTTGATTTCTGAAATCTGTTTTTCTGAAATTGTACAGCTCTCCTTTGATGAAGACTATCATGTTGTCCTAGTTTTAATTTGATTTGATTTGTAGCTTTAATCTTGTCTTCTAATTTGCGACGACGGCTGCTCTTAGCTTGACTCCGGCAGCATGACGACTCTTTATCTTTTAATTTGTGTGATTTGGGTTATGGTCTAGGGTTGTATTTATAGAGATTTGATTAGATTAGAGCCATTGGATCAAACCGGGGGTGATTATAGCCATCAAAGTCAATTAATATGTCATCCAGCCAACCGTTTTGCGCCATGTAAGCCTTAGTGACTCAATGTTCGACCAACAGGCCAATCATAGAAGGCCACGTAAGAAAAGAAGACAACCCTTGACCAAAAATAAAAAATATTGCGCCACGTGTGCGTACACGTCATATATATATATATATATATATATATATATATATATATATATATATATATATATTGAACTGCGTTCACACCAGGCTACTTTTTAGCCACTCCCTTAAAACTAAAATATATGGCGCTGGCGGGGATCGAACTCTGTACCTCTTGTATGAAAGTCACATGTTCTAACCAAATGAGCTACTGAGTCTTTTGCTTAAAAATCTTAGAACAATGCTAAACATTATTCTTTTCTCATTCTATTTTTTTCATGTTTTGCTGCATTATTTAATTTAAAGATATCTTCTTCATACGGAGTCCGATTAACGCTAACTTGGACTCTATCTCAAGCAGAATTCCGAGATGAACGCAATGGCGCAACCCATTTCACCTATTTCGTATTTTTTTTTCAAATTAATTATTCTTTAATTTGTTATTTAACGTCTTTCCCGAAAATACGGGGTGTTACATTCTCCCCTCCTTAAAGGATTTCGTCCCCGAAATCTCCAAGTTGGAAGAATGTATGTCCTACCATCCAATCGTCCATCTACTCAATCATTCAATCACAGGCATTCCTTGTCCTTAAAAATATTTCTAATGCTTCATGTTGATATGCATAGTGTGTGTATATGTCCTTATCTGATGCAAAATCGGGCGGTCTACGGATTTAGTTGACCTCCTTAATGCGAATTATGTCTGTTCCATAAATCCATTATGTATGCAACTTTTTTCCTACTCAAGACTTTCTACATGAGTTCACAATCATTCATACAAATGCAACGTCCATATGATAGCACATCAAGTTTCAATCCTTATACAAACATATGCACTTGGATCCATATGCAATATGAAAAGGTGACTAAGCCGATCTAGTGCCTAATGTGTGTAAATGCATCCATGAGCAACCGCTAGCAAACACTTGCATCCACCAAACATAACATGTCTCAAACACATGTTTCAACCATAGGTTTATACCTACCTAAGGATCGAAGATATGACCTAGAGGATATACCTAAAAAGATAGAAACAAGTATGCATAAGATTCCTACAAAAAGATCAAGGATATATCCTTAAGAAAAAGGGCATGATATGCGTGTCTTATCTTCAGTTTCCCACGTCGCATCTTCTTGAGCTTCACTCCACTGTACCTTAACTAATTAACCTTCATGATTGCAAAGCTTCTGGATCTCCATTTCCAAAACTGCCGTTGATCGGATAACTTGCTTGGCTTTGTTAACTGGATATATGCGAAAGTCTATCTCGCATTTTAGGGGACAAACCCCTAACCTAACAAAAAACATCTGCGTGCTCATGGACTATTCTAACGGATCGCAAATCATCAATAGATGTATCAAGTGATTCTAGGTAGCTAGGCCTGACTGATCCTTTAGAATCGCATGAAATCTTGAGGGTATTTCTGAGTCGAATCACAAGTCTAACTACCCACCCTTCACAATTACTAGCTAACCAACCCATGCCTAGAATCAACCCATAGCCCATGAAACCCAAAAACATAAGCATTACGCTTAAACCCAATACTTAATTATAGCTACTCTTAAATCCTTACAAACCAAAGATAAATGGGTCGAACCACCAATTGGATTTGAGACTAAAATGGGATCTTCTATTATACAAGTACTAAGGTGCAGAAACTCAACTGTGGTAGTGGGTATAAACGAATATGAAGTGCTAAAATAAAAAGGGTGCTAACAAGCTGATCAAAAAGAAAAGCTAAACTCTCAACAGAAACTTTACTACCCCTTTCTCCAGTACACTGGCGGTGAGAGTATGCACTTGCCCTTGTCGTTATACCATAAAGAAACCTCCCCTTGTCTAAGTGTCTTACTATTCTTTCCTCCTTCGTGGGCCAAGTCCGTATCCATGAATTTCTCATCCTTGGGTTGTGCCCCTAGCCAAACTCCCTCATTCTCTTCTTTACCATCCTTGTGTAATCTTGTTGAAAAGTCTCTCGAAAGCTGCCTCCATCGCACAGAAAATCCTACAAAGCTCGAAAGAAAATTAACCGCAGGTGAAACTACTCCGGCTATAGATGGAAGTCGGACACTTCTTTGTCCTTTGATAGGTGTTGTAGTCTCGTCAAGCCTACAGAACAATGCCGCGATGAGGTTACCTCCTAGAAAGCCAGGAGCACCAGAGACTCAGGAAAGAAGGAAATAAGGATTCAAACATAGGATCAAAAGATAGTGCATATGGCTTTAGGGAACATGCCTTTAAAACGAAACTTTTCTTTTGAAAATGCTTCTTCAAAACTTGAAAATATTTTTTCAAATCTTTTTATCTAATCTGGTAACCTTCAGCTCTGATACCAAGTGAAACACCCCACCTTCGTTAAGGTCGCTCACATAGGGAATGCCTTAACTTCGGTGAGCGCTTTAGGTAAAAGGTGCAGATAAATTAAAAGACAGACAAATTTAAACAGCGGAAAATAAAACTTTACTTCATTTATAAAACAGTTTGTACAATAATTGTTTCCCAATGCCAGAGTATCTGTCTTACATAAAAAAATAAAGAAGCATAAAATAACATTTATATTCCTCAATGTAGCATGAGCTAGCCATAGCAATGGAAAAGGGAATCCAAGAAAAACTTCGACTAATCTTCAAGCTTAGAAGGAGATATGGTCCAAACTAAGCTGAGCTATTCCCTCACTGACTAACTGGGGGGGAATCGGAAGAAAAGAGGACGACAGAAAGTGGGTCAGACAATAAGTCTGGTAAGTCCAGTTATTACTAGCATTTAAACAGGGAGCAAAGATCATGACATGAATAATCGAAAGTAGGACAATGCTATAGTGTCAAGATATCAAAAGACAGGCCAAGGCAAGATATACAACAGCACTCATTTGTATTTCTCCGCTTTGCTACTACCCTGTTATTCTGATTTCCACGTCCCTGCATCGGTTAACTAGTGTCCTAACTAGTAATCCGTATACAACGATAATAATTACCACGTGATCCCAATCCCCGTAATTGTGGTTACCTTCAGGTGTACATCTATTATGGAAATTCCATTTATTACCTAGATATAATCTAGGGTTTTCTATCGAGCGCTTCCTAGATTCAACTAGGTTTTACGCGACCTAGGTCCTACTAGGGTTTATGCTACCTATTGAATGCTTCTCAGGTTCAGGGCTTATGCGACTTAGGTCCAACTAGGGATTATGCTACTTGCATTTGTCATACGGCCCCCGCTAGATTGTAGATATCTGTGTTGGCCCCACCATAGGGTGTATCAAGTCCTATGGTGACCCGACATGATTCCAGAGTGCACAGTATATACTACTGATGCCCAGTGCCTGCTTTTTCTGCTCTAGAGTGCATGCACGCCCACACTCTGTTAGAACCTACACTGTTGCACCAACTTTCGTCGTTTTGACCGCTTATAATCAGCCCAGTAATCGTGCCCCACTCTGCCTAGTTTCAGCGTACCATGATACACCTATGTGGGTTATTGCTGAAATGGGTCCCCGTTACTAGGGTTTCCTTATGGTTAAGTTTGTGGGCCTATATTTGCTGATATTACCCACCAACCCTGATGTGTACTTAACCCTCCTATCGATTCAAGCATGTGTATTTAATGGTTAAGTTTTGTGGGCCTATATTTACTAATATTACCCACCAACCCGACTTGTACTTAACCTTCCCATGGATTCAAGCATGTGTATTTATGGTTAAGTGTGTTGGCCTATATTTACTGATATTAACCACCAACCCGATATGTACTTAACCCTCCTACTTGTCATGTTGGTTAAGTGTTTCTTACTAACTTAACCTTTCTCACTTATCATGTTGGATCGGTTAAGTGTGATTTATTAACTTAACCCTATTCATTCACCATGTTATGTTGGTTAAGTGTTATATTGGTTAAGTATCATCAATCAATTCAAGTTAACTTAACCCATCTACGTGTCATGTTATCATGGTTAAATGTTGTCCTCTTGTATTAGCTTAACCCTACCACACGTCATGTTGTGTGTGTATATATATATATATATATTGGTTAAGTGATACCTTGGTTAACTTTAACCCTACCATCTGTTCAATTAACATGTTATAATGGTTAAGCATTCTAAATTTACTTAACCTTACCCACTTGTTTAATTTACATGTTAAATTGGTTAAGTGTTCTAAAGTTACTTAACCTTACCCACTTGTCTAATTAACATGTCAAATTGGTTAAGTGTTCTAAAGTTACCTTAACCCTAAAAAATCTTGTCTTAGCTTTAATTCATTTATTAAAGAACCAACCACTCACATTAGACAGGTATTGTTGCGGTCACTGTATGTGTCGGTCGGTTCCGGGCAGCTTTACACCACAACTCAGTCTAACCTCGGTTTCTTATTGGGCTCAATGCCTTAACCTCTCACATTAGATAGGCATTGTTGTGTTTACTGGACAGCCGGGCGGGTCCGGGCAGTTTTACACCACAACTCAATCTAACCTCGGGTTAGGCATATTCATATTTTCTACAATTTACATATTTCTCATTTAGGACAAATTCTATATGTAAATTATTCCCAATTTAATTGTGCCATAATTACTCTTTTAATGTACCTTATCAACAATTATTGTTATGGCCCGCTTATATGTAAATTATTCCCAATTTATTTGTGCCATAATTACTCTTTTAATGTACATTATCAACAATTATTGTTATGGCCCGCTTATATGTAAATTATTCCCAATTTAATTGTGCCACAATTACTCTTTTAATGTACATTATCAACAATTATTGTTATGGCCCGCTTTCTCTCTAAATCAGGTTCATGACTTTGGGTACATAAATTATACCATTAAATGTCGCTAATCAAGGTTATATGCCAAAATGCCAATTACATGTAATTTCCTATTTTCCCCCAACGTTACCCCCGTTGTACGTTGGCAAAATTACATCGAATGTTAGGCTCGATATTTTAGCCTAACTCATGAACAAAAAAAAAGGAAACACAAAGAATATGAAATATTCTAGCAACATAAAACATGTGGCATATAGGTTTTGGCATAGAATCATACAAAAATAAGGATCTAATTATATGTGTCACATGAAATTGGCATAATATACTTTTAATTATGGACTTGCAATCTAGATCTATGTAACATGAATCATAATCATAAGAGTTTTACATAGAACTATCCCAACTTGAACATGTAGTGGTGAACTTGCATAGAGGTTGAATCAAACTAACATGGATCTAACATGTACAGTTGTAGATTTAAACAAATAGGTTTACATAATCAAGTCTTTGCTTATAAACGTATTTAAATCACAACTTAGCATGTTAACTTATGTATGTTAAATCATAAGCCACAAATAATCACATTTAATTCACCACTTATCATATTAACTTAAGTATGTTAAAACATAAGCCACAAATGATCAAATTTAAATCACCACTTATCATATTAACTTATGTATGTTAAAACATAAGCCACAATTAATCATAATTAAATCCCCACTTATCATATTAACTTATGTATGTTAAAACATAAGAGGGCCGCTAATTTAACTTGCAACATATATAGGTTAAACTTAACATAATTCTAAATATACATAAATGTTGATCCAACATAAGGATATGATTTAGATCATAAACTTGCAAGTAACCACCAAATTATACCATTAAGTTAACATACGCTAGAATGAGTTCATCACCCATTTCATGATAAGTTTTATCACTAAAAGTATACAATAGTATGTTCATCGCCAACAAATAAATGTGAACATAAATCAAGTTTAGCATGTTCATCATCCACAAATTAATATAAATATAAATAATCAAATTCACATATAGACATCGTTCTGTGTTCAAATTATACAAGCCATGATTAAAACAAAGATCATGTTTAAATCTATGTATTAACCGCACTTACAAAAAAAAAGAGAAGTCTTGATTTCTGAAATCTGTTTTTCTGAAATTGTACAGCTCTCCTTTGATGAAGACTAACACGTTGTCCTAGTTTTAATTTGATTTGACTTGTAGCTTTGATCTTTTCTTCTAAATTTCGATGATGGCTGCTCTTAGCTCGACTCCGGCAGCGTGACGGCTCTTTATCTTTTAATTTGTGCGAATAGGGTTATGGTCTAGGGTTGTATTTATAAATATTTGATTAGATTAGAGCCATTGGATCAAACCGGGGGCGATCATAGCCATCAAAGTCGAATAATATGTCACTCAGCCAACCGTTTTGCGCTATGTAAGCCTTAATGACTCAATGTTCGACCAACAGGCCAATCATAGAAGGCCACGTAAGAAAAGAAGACAATCCTTGACCAAAAATAAAAATAATGCGCCACGCGTGCGTTCACGCCATATATATATATATATATATATATATATATATATAGAACTGCGTTCACACTAGGCTACTTTTTAGCCACTCCCCTAAAACAAAAATATATGGTGTTGGCGGGGATCAAACTCTATAGCTCTTGTATGCAAGTCACATGTTCTAACCAAATGAGCTACTAAGTATTTTGCTTACAAATCTTAGAACAATACTAAACATTATTCTTTTCTCATTCTATTTGTTTAATGTTTTGCTGCATTATTTAATTTAAAGATATCTTCTTCATATGGAATCCGATTTACGCAAACTCGGACTCTATCCCAAGCAGAATTCCGAGATGAACGCAATGGCGCAACCCATTTCACCTGTTTCTTCTTTTTAAAATTAATTATTCTTTAATTTGTTATTTAACGTCTTTCCCGAAAATACGGGATGTTACAAAGATATAATTTGAAAACAGAATTTGAAAAGCAGAATTTGAATTTGAACCTGGGGTGCTATTCAGAGTCTTACATAATCTAGACTCTATAACTATATTAATCCTGAAATCTTGAAATCTTGAATACTCATGAGTCTTGAAAATCTCTCCGAACTCTGAATCTCTAATATTTTTTAACTGTACAATCTTCGGTTATATTTCCGGTATATAAATCCTGCATATCTATATATATATATATTATATGCAATAGTGTTAGTATATATTTTATAATCAATTAATATCGAAATAAAGTTGTTGTCATCAAAACTCCATCCTCCAACAATCTCCCCCTTTTTGACGATGACAACCTTAGTTCATAAAATATCATACTTATACATATGTGTTGATGATGATACTCTTAAATGCTCCCCCTATCTATGTGAATCCTATAAACTATGTCAATATTTTATAATTTCTCCCCCTTTGGCATTATCAAAAAGAAATTCTAAAATAACTCCCTCTAAATCCAATAACTATCTAAGTAATTCCTATACTAAAGTAAAGTACTCCCCCTGAATCCTAAATCTATCTATACCTTATAAAATTCTCACCCTAAATTTATGCCTATATATTATCCTAATTCTATTTGTAATTTCCCCTAAATCTATAACTCTCCCTTAATCTATAGTTCTCTATAAATTTCTATAACTCCCTTTAAATCTATAACTACACTATCTAATAACCTTAATAGACGGATATTAAACTAAGCAAACCAATCAATTCAAACAAGCAAATCAATCAAAACAAGCAAATCAATCCAAACAAGAAAATCAAATCCATCAGGAAAACCAAACCATACAAGCGAAGCAAACATACAATCTAAAAAATTAAATTACCTAAAGCATTCTTGAACCTCCAACTAATCCTTAGAAACTCTTAAACTCCCTCTTATCTAATACAAGACCATCCTAAACTCTAATTTCCTTAAAACTATAGTGAGACCTTAATCTAGACTAAGAACTAACTCTGATAAAATATCCTTAAAATTATGATATAAGTAAAGCAATTAAATCCAATCAATCAATTAATTTATGTTATATTGTCACAAAACATCAATTCAAACATGAAACCAAACATTTCTTTGTAACTTCTATTTGTCCTAAAAGTAACACCCCACCTCCATTAAGGTCACTCACAAAGGGAATGCCTTAACTTCAGTGGAGCGTTTTTGGTAAACAGACACGGAATATCACAAGACAGATATAAAAATTTTGCAGCGGAAAATAAACAACTTTATTAAATCACCAAACTATTTTGTTACATAATACCATGAGTCATAAAACCATTGCAACAAAACACTTTTGTCTTATATTATCAGAGTACATAGGTATTTAAAAGAAAACATCATTCCCCCATATTAAAGAGCAAGCCATATAAGAGACAGAGACTCGAGCCATACTTCAGAAGTAGCTCCCAGAAGATGATATCCAAATCCTGACTAAACCTGGGTTTTTCCTCCCTGAGAACCGGGGGGGGGGGGGGGGGACGGAAGAAAAGAGGCGAAACAAACTAGGTCATACATACGTCTGGTGAGTCCAGTAACTTTTAGCCAGTAAATAAATAAAGGTAAACATGATAGGCATACAAAGTGGATAAGAGGATTCACGGTACAGATGATAGGTATGACAGGACAAATAAGTTAAGATGTATGCTTCACTACAAACTACTCTACAATATTACTAGTCAAATCAAGATGGGATGGTCCCTTCTGCTAATGATAACGATGGTGGTAGTTTCGTGTACCCCTAGCTGCTGTCATAGGCGCCGCCTGCTCCTATCTTCCCTAGTGGTACCCACTACCCTCCCCATTCTAATTACAATATTCTTAATATGGTAGCTGTACTCCTATCTGCTGTCATAGGAGCCGCCTGCTCCTATCTCCACTAGTCGTACCCACTACTTTCCCCATTCGATCGGCTCCTTAACTCGTAGATACCCGTGCTGGTCCCACAGTGGGGTGTATCACTCCCCAAAGTGGCAACCCAATACCACCAGAGATGCACGGCTTATACCTACACGATGCAACAACGTCTTACCTACCAGCCCGGGTCCACACACGCATATGAACCCGTTGGACTTGCTTGCCACCGCTAACCCGGTTTGGCCTCTTACAGTCAAGCCCAGTATGCGTGTCCCGTCCTCGACTTGGGTCGAGCCCACAAAGATACCTATGGGTTACTGGTTGAAATGGGCCCCCATGACTTGACACAAGCTATCCACCTAAGCTTGGTCCCCTCTAGTATTTCCCACTAGGTTTTCTACTGACAATGTATACCCTAAGGTGTCTTTAATTAGATAGCCCTCAATCAGTTATGCGTACCTATAGGTGTCTTTAATACATAACCCCTATTCTACATATTGGTTATGCGTACCTGTAGGTGTCTTCAATACATAACTCTGTCTATTCCCATTAGTTATGCATACCCCTATGGGTGTCTTTAATACATAACTTTACTATTTTCCCCCGGTTATGTATACCATTAAGTGTCTTTAATTACATAACCCTTTTTATCTGGTTAAGTTTGTGGGCCTATATATACTAACATTACCTACCTACCCTTCAGTTGTACTTAACCCTCCCACTGATTTAATCCTATTTATTTAATGGTTAAGTTTGTGGGCCTATATATTTTAGTATTACCCACCTACCCATCAGTTGTACTTAACCCTCCCACTGATTTAATCCTATTTATTTAATGGTTAAGTTTGTGGGCCTATATATATTAATATTACCCACCCACCCATCAGTTGTACTTAACCCACCCACAATCCAATTCGTTTTACTTAACCCTATAATCATACAGTCCATAAGTATTAAGTTAGGTTAAGTAGTCTTTTCTTATTACCATGTCCAATTATGGTTATATTAGTTAAGCTGGTTTTAACCCTTTCACTTAGTTTTTGATTAGGTTCTCTTTAGTCCACAGATACATTGGTTAAGAGAATAACTCCCTAAGTACCAACCCCGACGACCGAGATCGACATCAGATCGTTACCCAGAGAATCACTCACTCAACCAAACTTCTGTTTATCATCCATATTTGTCTTTAATCAGCATTAATTAATTATTGATACACCTAATCGTATTTCACAAGCCCCCAAGGCACCCACTTAATTCCACATGCCACCCAAGGCACCCACTTAACCCCTCATGTCCCACTACATGTTTATCTGGTTAAGTGTTTCTTAATTCATTAAGACCATAACCTCATAAAGACCTCTCACATTAGACTGGCATTTGTGGCAGCTGGATTTGCCGGGCGGGTCCGGGCAGTCTTACACCACAAAAGAGCCTAACCTCATGTCTTTACAATTGTTTCGTATTTAATTTATGCCTAAGACCTCCTGCATTAGACTGGCATTTTTGGCAGCTGGATTTGCTGGGCGGGTCCGGGCAGTCTTACACCACAAAGGAGCCTAACCTCGTGTCTTAGACGATTAATTACTCCTAATTAATCATTCCACAATTTGAATTACTTTCCCTATTCGAATTATCAATCAATTCCAAATTTAATTACGGCTATAATTGACTCAATTATGTCCATCTTTTCATGGTATGTAAAATCATACCAATTAACATCACAAACTTATTTTATGCCATTTAAGGCATTTATGCCAACTCTCAATGTTAAATCTTCAGACTTTAATTGCTTAAACATTCCTCTTTTGATTAATTAAGTTAATTAATTAATCCTTTCCTTTTTCATAGGTGTCAATACCTATCTTATTAACAATTTGAATTTCCTATCCATAAATGGTCATATTCAAATTATACCATTTTTACCCAATTTTACCCATGTCATAATAGGTAATTATTTATATGTTTCCCTACCAGAATCATGTGTCCAACTTACATAATCACTAAGCAAATTATGCCTATTACGAATTCCCCTTTTGCCCCGCTTCTTAACTAGCGTAACCGTTTGTGTTTCGGGTGTCATTGAGGCTACAAAATAGTCTGGCCATAACAATAAAATAAAGGGAATGACAAGGCGATCGTTTTCAGTACAATTTTTGGCATAAGCATGACAACTAGGGAAAATGACATGATAACTTCGCATATAATTATGATTCACCACATAATTCACAACTTGCATGATTCATAACAACTTGCATAAGTTCATGAATTAACAACATAATTAACAACTAACATAGGTTCATGATTCTCAACATAATCAACAACTTATATGGGTTCATGATTCACAATATAACAACTTGCATGATTCATAACATAACTTCTTGCATAGGTGACTTACATAGGTTCATGATCCACAACATAACAACTAGCATAGGTTCATGAATTAACAACTTATCAACTTGCATAGGTAACTTACCTAGTTTCATGATTCATAACATAACAACTAGCATAGGTTCAGGAATTAACAACACAACAACTTGCATAGGTAACTTGCATTGGTTCATAGTTTCTCAACATAATAATTTGCATAACTTCATGATTCACAACAATAATAAACTTGTATCATATCATGATTCACAACAATAATGGACTTGCATAACTTCATGATTCACAATAATAAGGAACTTGCATCATTTCATGATTCACAACAATAAGGAACTTGCATCATATCATGATTCACAACAATAAACTTGCATAACTACAAACAACATATACCCAAATCATAGTCTACTACGATTCGCTTTTAATTATTTAAACCTAAAAGTGACTAGAACTCACCGAATAAGGGGTCTTGAGTTCTGGGATCTGGATTCTGTAATTGATTAGCATTCCCTTGTTGTAGACAATTTCGTTGTTGTAGTTTTAGGCTTGATTTGAATTGAATTGTTGTCTTTAATTTGCGTCTAGTTGGTGGCGGCTACTCTAGGGTTTGGAGTGACAACATGAAGGCCACTGATCTAATTTTGATTTTAATTCTAGGGTTTGAGTCTACACATGTTTATATAGAATTTCAATTTAATTATAGCCGTCGGATGACCCTAGAGTTAATCGCGACCATTCAGTCCCGATTAGAACTATCCAGAAACCCTAATGACTCACTAACTAGTCAGAAATGACTCAGCACTGACTAACCGTTCGAACCAGAGCCTCAGAAATCTATGCAGATTTTTACCTCGGCCTGGACGCACCTGCCAAGTGCGCTAGTGCAATATTGCATGGGCGCACTTCCCAAGTGCGCCAGTGCGTTCTGGCCCGTTTCTGGTTTTTCTATCTAAATTCGTTTGTCCATATCTTCTTCATACGGCATCCGTTTTGCGCATACTCAGACTCTATCTCAACCAGAATTCCGAGACGAACGCAATGGCACAACCCGTTTCCCTTAATTCCTACATTTGAAATTAAGTATTCTTAAATTTAGTTAATCTGATTATTCAAAAATTCGGCTGTTACATTCTCCCCTACTTAAAGGATTTCGTCCTCGACCATTCATCAAAATGCAGCATCCATATGATAACACAACCATTGTTTATCCATTAACCTAAATATGCACGCACATTTATATGAAATATGAAAGTGATTTAGCCGATCTAGTGCCTAATGTGTGTGTAAATGCATCCACGAGCAATCACTAGCAAACACTTGTATCCACTAGCAACCGTCAAACGTAACATGTCCCAAGCACATGTTTACATCCATGGATTTCCTATCTAAAGGTTGAAGATTCGGTTGATGGGATTGACACAAATGATATAACTAAAACAAAAGCTCTATTCCCATTTGACATCGGTTAAGAGAATAGTTCCCTAAGTCTCAGCCCCATAGACCGAAATCAACATCAGACTGACCCCCAAAGAATTACCCCCATTAAACAATGTCAAAACTGGAGATCTACTCCATGCTTCGAGTAGAAACCCGTATCTTTCAGAAATATCCAGATACTTACAAACTACTGGTACAGATCAGATTACAGAATGATTCTCAGAAAGCTAAGCATAAAACACCCTTGCGGGTCACAAGAAACTTTGGGGTCTTCCCATGACAAGTTAGAAACTTAACGACCCTACTCTCAAAATCTAGAATGACCCTCTACATAGAAAGTTGGTCCATTTAGACCCAACCCATAGCCCATAAACTTGAGCACACAAATGTCACATTCAAATTTGTGACACCTAACACAGATAATTTCAGACCCCTACAAACCACTAACAATTGAGCCGAACCACAAATGGTTTTTGAAACAACTACGGGATCAGAAACAAGACTTGTATTAAAGTGCTGAGTCTCGATTACATATTCAAAAAGAGTCTTAGCTTCATAACCAGATAAGGAAATTAAACCTTCTACATAAATTTTTCTATCCCTATCCTATCCATTAGCCTCGAGAGCATTCGCCTATCCTATCAAAGGAAGAGATTTAGACAAAGGACTACATATAGCTTTTTGGGGAATGTTTTTCAAAACAGGCTTTCCTTCTTGAAAATACTTTCTTTTAAAACCTTTTTGAAAATAGTTTTCAAAAACTTTTATCTAATCTGGTAACCTTCAGCTCTGATACCAAGTGTAACACCCCACCTCCATTAAGGTCACTCACAAAGGGATTGCCTTAACTTCAGTGGAGCGTTTTTGGTAAACAGACACAGAATATCACAAGAGATATATAAAATTTTTGCAGTGGAAAATAAAAAACTTTATTAAATCACCAAAATATTTGTTACATAATACCATGAGTCATAAAACCATTGCAACAAAACACTTCTATCTTATATTATCCGAGTACATAGGTATTTAAAAGAAAACGTCATTCCCCATATTAAAGAGCAAGCCATATAAGAGACAGAGACTCGAGCCATACTTCAGAAGTAGCTCCTAGAAGATGATATCCAAATCCTGACTAAACCTGGGTGTTTCCTCCCTGAGAACCTGAGGGGGGGGGGACGGAAGAAAAGAGGCGAAACAAACTAGGTCATACATACGTCTGGTGAATCCAGTAACTTTTAGCCAGTAAATAAATAAAGGTAAACATGATAGGCATACAAAGTGGGTAAGAGGATTCACGGTACAGATGATAGGTATGACAGGACAAATAAGGTAAGATGTATGCTTCACTACAAACTACTCTGCAATATTACTAGTCAAATCAAGATGGGATGGTCCCTTCCGCTAATGATAACGATGGTGGTAGTTTCGTGTACCCCTAGCTGCTGTCATAGGTGTCGCCTGCTCCTATCTCCACTAGTGGTACCCACTTCCCTTCCCATTCTAATTACAATATTCATAATATGGTAGTTGTACTCCTAGCTGCTGTCATAGGTGCCGCCTGCTCCTATCTCCACTAGTCGTACCCACTACCTTCCCCATTCGATTGGCTCCCTAACTCGTAGATACCCGTGCTGGTCCCATAGTAGGGTGTATCACTCCCCAAAAGTGGCAACCCAATACCACCAGAGATGCACGACTTATACCTACACGATGCAACAACGTCTTACCTACTAGCCCGGGTCCACACACACGTACGAACCCATTGGACTTGCGTTGCCGCCGCTAACCCGGTTTGACCTCTTACAGTCAAGACCAGTATGCGTGTCCCGTCCTCGACTTGGGTCGAGCCCACAAAGATACGTATGGGTTACTGGTTGAAATGAGCCCCATGACTTGACACAAGCTATCCACCTAAGCTTGGTCCCCTCTAGTATTTCCCACTAGGTTTTCTACTGACAATGTACCCTAAGGTGTCTTTAATTACATAGCCCTCAATCAGTTATGTGTACCTATAGGTGTCTTTAATACATAACCCCTATTTTACATGTCGGTTATGCGTACTTATAGGTGTCTTTAATACATAACTCTATCTGTTCCCATTAGTTATGCGTACCCCTATGGGTGTCTTTAATAAATAACTTTACTATTTTGCCCCGGTTATGTATACCGTTAGGTGTCTTTAATTACATAACCCTTTTTATCTGGTTAAGTTTGTGGGCCTATATATACTAACATTATCCACCTACCCTTCAGTTGTACTTAACACTCCCAGTGATTTAATCCTATTTATTTAATGGTTAAGTTTGTGGGCCTATATATTTTAATATTACCCACCTAACCATCAATTGTACTTAACCCTCCCACTGATTTAATCCTGTTTATTTAATGGTTAAGTTTGTGGGCCTATATATATATTAAGATTACCCACCTACCCATCAGTTGTACTTAACCCACCCACAATCCAATTCGTTTTACTTAACCCTATCATCATATAGTCCATAAGTACTAAGTTAGGTTAAGTAGTCATTTCTTATTACCATGTCCAATTATGGTTATATTGGTTAAGCTGGTTTGAACCCTTTCACTTAGTTTATGATTAGGTTCTCCTTAGTCCACAAATACATTGGTTAAGAGAATAACTCCCTAAGTACCAACCCTGAAGACCGAGATCGACATCAGATCGTTACCTAGAGAATCACTCACTCAACCAAACTTCTGTTTATCATCCATATTTGTCTTTAATCAGCATTAATTAATTATTGAGACACCTAATCGTATTTCACATGCCACTCAAGGAACCTACTTAATTCCGCATGCCACCCAAGGCACCCACTTAACCCCTCATGTCCCACTACATGTTTATCTGGTTAAGTGTTTCTTAATTCATTAAGACCGTAACCTCGTAAAGACCTCTCACATTAGACTAGCATTTGTGGCAACTGGATTTGCCGTGCGGGTACGGGCAGTCTTACACCACAAAAGAGCCTGACCTCGTGTCTTTACAATTGTTATGTATTTATTTTATGCCTAAGACCTCCCACATTAGACTGGCATTTTTGGCAGCTGGATTTGCCGGGCGGGTCCGGGCAGTCTTACACCACAAAGGAGCCTAACCTCGTGTCTTAGACGATTAATTACTCCTAACTAATCATTCTCCAATTTGAATTGCTTTCCATATTCAAATTATCAATCAATTCCAAATTTAATTATGGCCATAATTGATTCAATTATGTCCATCTATTTATGGTATGTAAAATCATACCAATTAACATCACAAATTTATTTTATGCCATTTAAGGCATTTATGCCAATTCTCAATATTAAATCTTCAGACTTTAATTGCTTAAACATTCCTCTTTTACTTAATTAAGTTAATTAATTAATCCTTTCCTTTTTCATAGGTATCAATACCTATCTTATTAACAATTTGAATTTCCTATCCATAAATGGTCATATTCAAATTATACCATTTTTACCCAATTTTACCCATGTCATAATAGGTAATTATTTATATGTTTCCCTACCAGAATCATGTGTCCAACTTACATAATCACTAAGCAAATTATGCCTATTACGAATTCCCCTTTTTCCCCGCTTCTTAACTAGCGTAATCGTTTGTGTTTTTGGCGTCATTGAGGCTACAAAATAGTCTCGCCATAACAATAAAATAAAGGGAATTACAAGGTGATCGTTTTCAATATAATTTTTGGCATAAGCATGACAACTAGGGAAAATGACCTGATAACTTCTCATATAATTATGATTCACCACATAATTCACAACTTGCATGGATTCATAACAACTTGCATAAGTTCATGAATTAACAAAATAATTAACAACTAACATAGGTTCATGATTCTCAACATAATCAACAACTTATATGGGTTCCTTATTCACAATATAACAACTTGCATGATTCATAACATAACTTCTTGCATAGGTGACTTACATAGGTTCATGATCCACAGGATAACAACTAGCATAGGTTCATGAATTAACAACTTATCAACTTGCATAGGTAACTTACATAGGTTCATGATTCATAACATAACAACTAGCATAGGTTTATGAATTAATAACGCAACAACTTGCATATGTAACTTGCATGGGTTCATAGTTTCTCAACTTAATAATTTGCATAACTTCATGATTCACAACAACAATAAACTTGCATCATATCATGATTCACAACAACAAGGAACTTGCATAACTTCATGATTCACAATTATAAGGAACTTGCATCATTTCTTGATTCACAACAATAAGGAACTTGCATCATATCATGATTCACAACAATAAACTTGCATAACTACAAACAACATATACCCAACTCATTGTCTACCATGATTCACTTTTATTTATTTAAACCTAAAAGTGACTAGAACTCACCGAATAATGGGTCTTGAGTTTCGGGATTTGAATTCTGTAATTGATTAGCATTCTCTTGTTGTAGACAATTTCGTTGTTGTAGTTTTAGGCTTGACTTGAATTGAATTGTTTTCTTTAATTTGCGTCTAGTTGGTGGCGGCTACTCTAGGGTTTAGAGTGACAACATGATGGCCACTGATCTAATTTTGATTTTGATTCCAGGGTTTGAGTCTAGACATGTTTATGTAGAATTTCAATTTAATTATAGCTATCAGATGACCCCAGAATTAATCGCAACCATTCAGTCCCGATTAGATCTATCCAGAAACCCTAATGACTCACTAACTAGTCAGAAATGACTCAGCACGGACTCACCGTTCGAACCAGAGCCTCGGAAATCTGTGCAGATTTTTACCTCGGCCTGGGCGCACCTGCCAAGTGCGCCAGTGCAATATTGCATGGGCGCGCTTCCTAAGTGCGCCAGTGCATTTTTGTTCTGGCGCACTTCCCAAGTGCGCCAGTGCATTCTGGCCTGTTTCTGGTTTTTCTGCCTAACTTCGTTCGTCCATATCTTCTTCATACGGCATCCGTTTTACGCAAACTCGCACTCTATCTCAACCAGAATTCCAAGACGAACGCAATGGTATGACCCGTTTCCCTTAACTCACACATTTGAAATTATAGTATTCTTAAATTTAGTTAATCTGATTATTTAAAAAATTCGTGGTGTTACACTAAAACCTATAAAGCTCCTACAAATGCATAAGTATATTTATAACAAACCTACCAACTACTAATATAATTCAACTATGTCAAACAACTCAAACAAGTCAATCAAATCAAGCCAAACAAATTAAACAAACCAAACAAGTTAATCAATCCAATCAATTCAGTTAAGCCAATTAATTCAATCAATTCAACCAAGCCAAACAAATCAATCAAGTTAATGAAGACAAAGTCAATATGTTATGTATTTGATTAACAATCCTATATTTCTAATTTGATAAAAAACTTTCATACTATATACTTGTTATTTGTGGAATTCAAGTTAACATGTAATGCAATATGTCATATGAATAATTATATGAAGTGAAAAATTGAATGAAATGTAGCTTGTGATGTGAACGATTTTTGACATGTAATAAATGAGGTATGATATAAAATAATATGTATAATAGAATCATTTAACGATGATATGTATGGTTATAAAGGATATTTAAAGTAATATTTAGCTATTATGTATATAAACATATAAATTATTTGAATCAAACAAAGGCAATATATATTAATTTCTAAAATTAGGTTAACAATACTTATGAAAGAGATAGTATAGATATATATTAAGAATATATTCATGATATGTAGTAAAATATTTAAAATAAGTCTATAAGAAATATGGAGTTAAATAATTTTAGTAGGATACTTCTTATAGTAAAAATTGAAGATCATTTTGAAGAGAATATGGAATTGTAATATATAAAGTAAACTATTTTTATATAAATATATATTCATAATTGTATATATATAAATAATTAGTTTTAAAAAGGACATAAAATTTAATTTATTATGAGATACATAATTCAATCTTTTGATACGAATCAATTTTAAATTTAAACTTTTAGAAATCAGAATATATTAATTTGTTAAGGAATATTTATATGTTAAAACCATTTTTTTATAAGAAAAACTATAGTTATAACAAAATTATGAAATCTGGGTATAAATTAAACTACAAAACTATAATATTTTATGTTTAAACTACATATTTAAGACATAAAATCATGTATGTATATATTACCAGAATATTAGGTTGAATATTCAAGCTTTTTAAAAATCTTAATAAGAAATCAAAATTAGTATTAAGTTATGAATAGCATTTATGATAATGTAACCCAAAATTGTTATGAAATCATATGAATAATATATAAGCTAAACTATGCATGTTTAAACTATATAAAAGATGAATAAATTTATATTTTTTAACAGTATCAAAAAGTTATATTAATCATATTAACATGTTTATATAATTTTATTAATTTATATACTTTATATATATATATATATATATATATATATATATTTAGAAACAAGGTATAAGAAAATAAGTAGACAGATAACGTTAATAAACAAAATTTGAATTGGCATTTTCTTATTCAAAAGATGAAGGGAAGTTTGAAAGTTTAAACCTTTGAAATTCAAAATTTGATTTTCATTCTATAGGATGATATGTCAACATATAGATATATGTATGTTGACATATATGTATTATTTCAAAAAGAATATGGTTTTGTGACTTTGGTTTTAAAATATCGATTTATATTTCAGGTTTAACTATTTCCTGAAATAATATTAATCCTAATAAACATCCAATATTTATTTTATTATTATATTAATTTTATTACAATTATTTTTGAATTTCAAATTTAAATTTTAAATTTCAAAACTGAATTTTAAAGTTTAAATTTCAAATTTAAAACAAAGAAAACAAATCAAAGTAAACAAAACATCCATTCAACCAAAAATTTAAAAATTAATCAAGGTGTACCTCCTTTTGCAATCCTCTGTTTTGTTGACCTTCCATTGTTATGAACCATACGTTTACATCTTTCAAAATTTGATGATGAGATCTGCTTTATTGCGATGAGCTCGTTTTTCTATCAGAGTAGTATACTCATTTGCTGAATTTGAAGACCATACGAGAAAGACTTTGAAGATTTAGTAGTTCAACCAACTTGGCGCCAAAATTTCAGTATGAATTTTGAATTTTGAATGAATGGATACTTCAACTACTATATAAAGGCCTAAAAGTCATGTCTCTTCATAACTATTTCACTTATTCTCCTTTTTCCCGATTTTCGATTTTCGATCAATTTTCGGCAAATCGAAGAGCCATCCAAGGACTACGATCTAGTAATAGTTTGGGGATGAATTTGGATGGTATTGGGGGGCAGTAAGTCTAAAAAGTAAGAAGGAAACAGAAAGTCCCGTAACAGTTTTTCTGTTTTGGCTAGTCAAATTCGAATCGCCATATCTCACTCATTTTTTATCGAAATTTGATGATCTACCCATCAAATGAATGTGACAACGAGAACTACAACATGGAAAAGTATTTTGGTAAAATAGCCTAACTACGGATGCAATTTGAAGATCTTTCTCGATAGTTTTGGTTTCCTTCTCTCTTTACTCACCAAAACTTCATTTGATCATTACTTGATCAATTTTGCAGATAAGAATAAAAAAGTTTCTACTTATCTGTACCCATTTCTTTGTTGATTTACATTGTGTATTTCCATTTCTTCCTCTTGATGCCTTTTCACCAATCGTCATTACTTTTCTTCAATTGTCCTTCCGAATTTGAATTCTCAACACCCATGTAACACACCAGTTCAAAATTTGAATTTCCAATAGCCACCTTTTTAGATTTTGAATTTTCAATAGTCACCATTTCAAAGTTTGAATCACCAACATCCACTTTACCTATCTTTTCAACTTTTGAAAGTCATATAGCACACCATTTCTTTCGAAACAACACTACTTTTCAAAGAATCGAATGACTTTTCAAAAAATAAATGACTCTTTAAATATTCAAGTGACTTTTCAAGTAATTAAATGCAATTTTAAACAATAATATCATGATAGTTTTGTAATACATCCATAGACCAAAAATTTCAAAATTTAAAACATTTCAACTTTCAAAAATCAAATCATAGTAACTTGCTTTTTCAATAAAATTGAATGCAGACTCATCTAATACTTGATGCAATACATGAATTAAAACTAGCGTTCAAAATTTGCCATTTAAAATTTTTAAAAATCGAATTATGAACTTTTTGAAAAACCTTGCTCTAATACCAATTGTTAGGGATCGCGGAAAGGATCGTTAAGGCAAAACAAACACTAGAGGGCGATGAATAGTGTTTTTGAGAATTTAAACTAAATCTAAAACTTATGTAATAAAATATATGAATCAAGCACAAAAAAAACAATCACAGACACAGAATCAAACACAGATGCAAAATAAACAAAAATATAAATCCATAAAAGGAAATAATACACCGGATTTTATTGTAACACTCCGCATTTTATAACAATAATTAAATAATTCATATATGTATATATATGCGCAGACATAAACATTTAAAAAGAAAAGAAAATTTTGAAGAGCTTCCATAATTTGGTTATGGGATTAGTGTCATTGCATTAGTGGCAATTTTCTGGTCAATTTAGACATATGGATTGCAGAAAACGGAGTTAAGATGAAAGAGATATCTTTAAATGAAGTATTATAGCAAAACATGAGAATAAGGTAAAAGAAGGAGAACAATGACTACCATTATTTCTAAACTAATTAACAAAAGACATCATCGCTCAATTGGTTAAGGCATTGGATTTGTAACATAGAGGTTGGGGGTTCGAACCCCGGCAATGACATAATTTTCATCTTTGTTTTAGAGAGGGCTAACTGAACATACAAATTCAAAATTTGAAAGGATAAGAACGTACATATATGGAAATAAAGAAAATACATGTATATAAATATATACATAAGGACATTCGTGTGTATATATGCAGAAATATATGTATATATATACACACACATAAGAGATAAAATTCAAGATAAGGCTACAGTCAATGAAATATGGCAAGAATCAAATAACTGTGCAACAACGTTTGAATTTTGATAACAAAATGAAAGTTGTGTGTATATATACATATAAAATGATTATTCGAAGAATTGTACAAGTATAAGAAGATTATATGTGAATATAACAGTTAAAAAATTTCCGTAAAAATTTAAACATTCAAAAAAAATTCAAAAATCAAATTCTGCTCCAAAACTACTGGCGGGACCCGACGGGTCGACCCCCCTGTAGGGGGGTCGACACCCCCAAAGATCTAACATAGATTTAGGAAGATTTGTTGACATACCTGGACTGTTTTCTCAACTAGGTTCAATGTGACTCAACACTGCGTATATGATAAGATCCTGAACACCTATAAATAGGCTAGCAGAGTCTACTCTAAATCTCATATTTCTAAGACAACATAGAAGCTCTGCCATTCTTCTTCCTCCTCAAATCTCTTTAGAAAATTAAGGTTATTAGTTTACGAAAAAAAATTATAAATCAAGATTTGGAGGAAAAGAATTGATGTTAATAAAAAGGTGTTCAGAATCAAATGCGAAGTGAGGTAATTTTCAAGATCTGGTCTATTTAATTTTCTTCCCTCTTCCTTTTAGTAAAAACTATGAATGCATGGTTGTTAGGTTTTGAATCCAATTAGAGGAGGACCACAAAATGTTAGATCTGGATAAGATCCAGGATTTGGAAAGAAAATAAGGTGAGTGGATTTAAGTTATAACATTTTGGATAATGATGTACTATCGTTTTACATTCCCCGTTATTGTATACTGTGAACTTGCTAGAATAATTTAAAGTATTGAAATGTTATCATGACATGTTTAAATATGAGATGTTGAAATGTTTAAACATATATTAAAAGGATTAAAGTGACGAATATGACGGGTTGGAATATGTGACAACCCCATTTCCCGTACAGACGGAGACAAGGGTAATCTTTGGAATATAACACTGAAATAGATAATATCAGAACAGAATTAAACAAATACACCAGATAATGTACAATAGAATACACTGGATAAACGTAATCATCAGAGTTACACAGTATACAGGATCATACTTAGTACAAATACAGTTCAACTATACATAAATGTCTACAGCGGAAAACAAACAAAATATGTACAATAGGAGCTGAATAGCATAAAATAGATAAAGAATAGAATCCATCTTCAGCTCCAGCTATCCAGAGGAAGCCAGCTAAAACCTGAATACAAGGCTGCCCGTGTAGAAAAAGGGCCACCCGAGTTTGAAAGTGAAACAAACTACGAGTCAGTCATGGGACTGGTATGAGAAATCTACTCAACACAGTTAAATTATGGCTAATCACAGGACCATGCCACTTTCATGGAACGGGTTTACTTCATTGGATTGCCAGTGCTTTAAAACAAATCATTCTTTTAAACATCACAATGCTTTTTATAAAAATGAAGCCATTATAAGACTCAGTTCCCATCACACAATGCAACGCAAACCGGAGGATAGAGTTTTTACCTTATAACGGCCAAAATATGCTTGATACGAGTAAAACAAAAGCATTTGATATTATTGCTAGTGTTATATGTTTTGAAAACAATTTCGAATCATAACTATCAATCATAGACGGCATTAATGCCCCATACCACTATGTTGCCATATATAGGTATACAATCAAAACCGCACAGTCATGTATTTGGAAATTGGATTTCTGTCATGAACCAAGGCAAAAGATAGTCCTTACCGACTTCGAGACTGCCTAACCCGAGCCTCAGGGTCAGAGCGCATTGACCCTTGGATCGTCAGGGCCGGTCCACCGATGTGGATTAAAATTCCTGAACACTGCGTTTCCCCGCACTTTGCGGCGTAAATGAGCCAACGAATGGCTCCATTGGACCCGGATCGTCCGATCTAACCGAGGCGCCTCGCAACAGCAACAACCACATAAGTCAAACTCGTCAGGGCGTGTAAAACCACTGACGCCACTTCTAGCTAGGAAGAAATGCAGGTCCTCCCTGAGTTCCTCTCCCGTTTCTGGTTCATACCAGGGTGTGAGGCTCGCGAATTCACGTTATACACAAAGCTACGCCACACAGGCGGTGCTTTGATCATCACCACAAGACTTTGCTTTTCAACAGAAGCCCTGATCACTGCATCTTAGCATGCCACACAAACAATCCACACCGTGCAACTAATAGATATCAATCACACAGAATAAATTTCAATGTCAAACACACTGTCCATTTGCAAGTCCGTTCTGGGTCTGAACGAAACCGGAGGCACTATAAACCTCGCAAACTCATCGATCACCACGTACGTCTGGACGATCACCACTCATTATCCATATTTCGGGGTGCCTCCCAATCAGGACCTCGGTTACCATCCAAACGAGGTGAAGATCTCCGGTCTTCGACCACCGTCTTCATCTTCGATTTCTTATCGTCGATTCAGTTATTCAGAATGGGATAAACCCGGTCTTTCTGAGCAACTCGCGCATGTGATAAACAAGTGCAACACAAACACTACTACACATCATTTCAATTCATTAGTCACTAACCGTCAATCAGTAAGAGAACGACTTCCCAAATATTAACCCCGAAGGCCGAAACCAACATCAGATCAATACCCAAGAAACCATTCGACCTAGCCAACCTTTAGTTATTTTCTAAATTTCACATCCATATCGTTTATAATATTTTATAATGATTTATCGCTATTTTTATTTATTTTAAAATAGCCATTTTATTCAAAAGGATGCTTCGGGCCATAACGCGGTCATGGCGCTGTTTTTCTTCACATTTGATTTACACATATCTGAGAATCTAACCGTTGGATCTTCACAAAATTTACATCATCAGAAAGATCTTTTCCAAACGAATCCAACGGTTCCAGTTTCGGGAAAATCCGACGGTCGGATTTCCCGGTATAATCGTTTGAAGTTTCGATTTCAAAATACGAACTGCAGCGTCGTTATTCGATTAAATATAATTATATTTATATATATAAATATAATCGATTCTGGCGTTATTTTTCTTCAGATTTGAATTAAACATTCCAGACAATCCAACCGTTGGATTTTTACAAAGTTGGTGCCGTTGGAAAGATATTTCCAAAGCGAACCCAATGGTTGCGATTTCGGGAAAATCCGATGGTCGGATCTCCTGCAATAATCATTTGAAATCACAGTTTCAAAATACGAACTGTAGCTTCATTATTCAATATATTTCAGTTCTATTTATATATATATCGATTCTTCGATTTCAAAACTATATGAATTTCATACATTTGATAAAAGTGATATTTTTATCTAACTGTCTTCTATTTCAACACTTCACTATATTTAACAATTCATGTATATAATAAAAATGTGATTTTTATTGTAAAACAAATCATTTCAAAACGCTATTATTTTATATGGTTCATATAGGTAATAAAAATAGGATTTTTATTATAAAACAATTTCTTTCAAAACAAGATTATATTATATAGTTCATATAGGTAACAAAAATATGATTTTTATTATATAAAAAATTCTTTCAAAATATGAATACCATTCAACACATGAATTTCAATCCAATGAATGAATATCGATTCAACACATGAAGGTTTTCTATAGTTTATATATATAGATAAAAATGTGATTTTTATATTTAAAACACGAATACCATTCAACATATGAATTTCATTCCAACCAATGAATATCGATTCAACACATGAAGGTTTTCTATAGTTTATATATATAGATAAAAATGTGATTTTTATATTTAAAACACGAATTCCATTCAACACATGAATTTCAATCCAACGAATGAATATCGATTCAACACATGAAGGTTTTCTATAGTTTATATATATATAGATAAAAATGTGATTTTTATATTTAAAACAAAAATACCATTCAACACATGAATTCTATTCAACGAATGAATATAGTTTCAACAAATGGAAATAATTCTAACACATGAATATTATTCAAAATTTCGGCAGCATAACGACAGGGTAGTTAAAACCGGGACCGTCCACAGTACGGCTCCTCGCTCTACCTTAAAACCTCGCGGTTTTTGACAATGGGGAATCATGCATCTAGTTCGCACGCAGGCGGCATGTATATTTATTTCATTTCCACAAACTAATCCTATGTGGTTTCAACCAAATATTTCTCAACCACAAACGGGTATTTTTCAACCACAATCACTCAATATCAACCATAAACAATTCCAATCAACCATTCGCTACCAACTAATTTTCACACCAATCACAACCAATAAATATCGTCCATGGTTTGTGGACGAGGGGCGTGTATATATATATTTATATAGCATTTCACTTCTATTTCAACATATATATAATTTTTACAATGCATATACAACTTATATATCGAACATACGACTTATACAACGCTTATACAAGAGGTGTACAACGCTTATATAACTCATACATCGATATATAATTTATACATCGTCGTTTTCCATATCGTTTATAAATTAGAAATCTCACATTGGGTTCCACTCCACCAAAAATAGCAGAAGGCTCAGAAAAATAGGCGGTCTCTTCTAAAATGTAGAAGACGTCCTCACGGTCACGATGTTTCCTGTTTCATCGAATTTCGTCAAGAAATGAAAAAGATATGATTTTTCAAAGTTTGCAACGGTTTAAAGGTGTTAAAACAGTTGAAATTAAACAAAGCCGTATACCTTCCAATATGGTTCAAAACTAGGTTTGGCCTTTTCGATTAATCCATGAAGCTATAGCCTGATCAGATTATACAGCGTCGAAAGGCTCCGAGAGAGCTTCGCACGCGTGGTGGTGGGGTCGGGCTCGGTGCACCCTGGTGGCCGCGGCGGATCTTGAAACACGGCGACTTTGATGGCGCGGTTCTCGATGTAGGCGACGCGAGGGTGGTCGAGGCTCACATGGATTTGTAGATCTCGGGGCGTGCTACAAAATCCTCAACAGGAGGAAGGTGTAATTTCGCTTGTAGGAGGAGGAAAGGAGGAGGGAAGGAAGAAAGGGGTAGCCGCCGTCGAATCGGGGAGAGAGAAAATAGCGAGGGGGGGTTCTGACGTGGACCAGTGGATTTTTTATTTATTTATATAGTTTTAAAAATCCAAAAACATCCCTTGTCACACACGAACTCCAATTCAAACCCAACGACTGTCACCCCCAGTGTTTTACCCCCATTCCAAACACAATGGGATATGTTTCATAGGCCCATTCTACTGTTTCAGTCAGTTTTCTTCAAATTAAAATATATAACATTCAATATTTGATTTGAATGTACATTTCAATTTGCCAGGGCCACAAACTGATTCGAAAAATTCCAGAAAAATAAAGCTGGCTATGTTTTGACGATACGGTCCCAACAAAACTAGTTTCGTCGAATTCTGAGACTGTTTGCAAAAAGGCCCATTTCTGGTCGATCCAATTTAACTATAATTGACCAAAACACGTTTTTCTTTGCCACGCTTACATACTAGCTTCAAAAATTATGAAATTTGAAACCTAGCAATAACTTCACATTCCGGATCCAACAAAAGTGGTTTCGTCGAATTCCGAGGTCGGTTGCAAAATGGCCAATTTCACGGGCTATATAAATTCCATAGCGACCTTTCTAAAAATTCATTTGGCCATAACTTTTTCTTTCCACTATGAAACTTCGATTTTTTAGATTCGTTAGAAAGGTATTCACTAACAGATTTAAATATTTTTGGTTTCACTCAAATCCGTTTTGTTTTGTACCCGGTACAGTCTGACAAAGTTTGAATTCAATTTTTGAAACTGTAGTGCCATTTCAGGCCTTGTTTATAATTAGAATTAATTATATTCGTTTTCAAACGTCGATTCAAACTCACTTTTCATTGCTATTATTTTAAATATTTATTTTAAATATTTATTTTAAATATTTAAATTCCATTATTTTAGCCAATTTAAAAATTTTAAATTGGTTCAGATTTTCCGGGTCGTTATAGAATATTAATATGATAAGATACTAATATGTTGGAAAATTTGCCAAAATATGCATAGCAATTACTGTCGTTTCAATTCATAGTTAACTTGTGTGTACCTGGACCTTTAATGATAGAAATTGAGGAAATTACATGCTAAGTTAGAAAAATTACATGATTTGGTGATCACAAGTTATTGTTAAATTTGAACAATTATCTGATTAATTGATTACATGATAGAATAGAATTGTGTATATGTGAGGAAGAACATATGACATAAAATAGGCATAATATGATGACATGTAAATTATAAATTACAGTGGAAATTTAAAATAATAGACATGCCTATATTATATAGAAGATTTAAAGTTGATAAGAAACTGTAACCGCGCTTAGACACGATGTTAGATTAAACTTGTGGTAGAAGTCTGCCCGGAAATGCCTTACATATCCAGCATCCATGAGTAGTAAATATAATGCGAGGGGTCTAAGTGCATAAATAAAACATGTAAAGGTGCTAGGATGCGAGGTTAAGTCAACTTGTCAAAGAAGTCTGCCCGGAACCGCCCGGCAAATCCAGCATCCACAAGTGTAGGCTTAATGTGAGAGGTCTAGTGCATAAACACACACACACACACATATGTAAATCGCAGGATTGATAAATGGCATTAATTGTAGTTAACAGGAATGAATGGAATTGAATGAAAAATAATTACATCAGTAAAAGGGAAAGGAATGAACGGGGAATGATAATAAGCTATTATAGATAAATTACATTAATAAGAATGTTGTATAATAGGTAGACTTGTCCTGGGGACAAGTGAAAATTATAACTTTGGTTATATTAAACTAGTAAGGAAATGAGATACTGGTGAAATTAGATAAGTGGCACTTAATTGTAAATTAATGTAACGACCCGGGGAATTTGCCATCCTGGGTATCGGCATAAAACCCTATGTCGACTATTCAAGCATCGGAAACATCGGATAGTCCATGAAAGAAATTAGAGGGTGAGAATAAATAAGATAGAAAATTAGAATAGAAGAAGAAGAAGAAGAACGGACAACATCAGAGTAAACACGAATCTCACAGCGGAACGAACAATAAATAATAGATACATAACTTTGAAATAAAATCAATATATGTATACAGTAACATTATCAGAGTACAACACTTACAACACAACAAAAATAAACAATAGCTATATATTCCTGAAGCCTCCTGCTCCAAGCTCTTCAAGTATATCTGTAAAATCTTGACTACTTGACTACCCGTACAAAATCGGTCACCCAAGAGTTTTGGGAAAACAAAATAAACTCCCGGTCAGTCATGGGACTAGTGTGAGTAAAACAGTTTAAAACAGTTTGAGCAATTAAACGATAACTCATATGACCACACCGTATAACAGAACAGGTTTTTCCCTTTGAGAATCCAAAACATTTGATTTAACTTTCAAAAATCCTTTTGAAAGAAACGATAAACTTTATGTCAAAATTCCTTTGATAGTATAATAATGTCTATCGACCACAACTAAATAATCATCTAGCAGAAACGCTTTCATCTCACGTTCTACATATATAGTTACAATCAAAACCGCGAGCACTTATTGGATAATGGATTACCAACTATGACAAGGTATGGAACCACCTTCCAATAGTGTATCTCTAGAGAGGAATACACTGGGTTCAACAAGAACATCTTGCAACCAAGCCACACATGACCGACCACTCATTTCGCTTGAGTGTATCGAATGTATATCACCAACGGTTGGGATCAGCAACCGTTTCGCGAATGGGATAGCATCGACAATAGATTATATAATGAAATGAATATCTCTAGATAGGTGATAATTGTAACAACCCGAAAATCTGGGCCAGTTTAAAATTTTTATTTTGGCAATTTTAGCGAAGTTTGAACATTTAAAATGAATTATTTTAAATAATATCGACGAGAAATTTATTTTGAATAGAATTAGAATGTATATATTATATACGTGGTCGTTAGAATATAAATAATTATATATAATTATAAATAGAATTGAAGATGGCGCGGTAGTTCGATAATTCGATTTCAAACTTCAATTGAATGTACCGGGTGCAAAACAATCCGGATGTTAGTGAAACCAAAAATAATGGAATCTGATTGTGAATATCTTTTCAATGAATCTGAAAAATCGAAATTTCATAGCGGGAATCAAAAGATATGTCCAGTTGAAAATTCTAAATAGTCGCTATGGAATTCAAGCCCTTAAAAACGGAAATTTTGCAAGCGACCTCGGATTTCGACGAAACCACTTTTGTTGGTTCCGTGATGTCAAATAATTGCTAAATTCCAAATTTCATAATTTTTCGATTCAATATGTGAGCGTGGCAAAGGAAAACGCGTTTGACCAGTTTCAGTTGATTTTAATCGACTGGAAAATGGCCATTTTTCCAACGGTCTCAGAATTTGATGAAATTAGTTTTGTTAGGACCGTATCGTCAATAGGAAGCTAAAAAATATTTTTTTGGAATTTTTTCTAGTTAGTATGTGACCCCGGTAAATTGAAATGTACGTTTAAAATTCAATATAATGATTTAAATGTAAATTAAACGGAAACTGATTGTAACGATCGAATCAGCCTGCGATACATATCCCATTGTGTTCGGAATGGGGGTAATACGCTATGGACGACAGGCGGTGGACCTCGTTTAGAGGTCGTATGAAAAAGTCAACTTTTTGCAATTAAAATAATTAAAATAAAATAAAAATTAAATTATCTCCCTCCTCCCCTTTAATCCTTCTGCCCCCCCCCCCCCCAAATCATTATTTCAGATCGACGAAAAAGAAAAAAAAACCTCGACAACTACGAAGCCGCCTCCTCCACCGCCGATGCCACCGCGCCTCCTTCTTCTCCTTCCCCCTTTCCCCTCCACGCTCCTCTCTCTCGCACTCTCCCTCTTCTCCAGCTCGACCGAAACCCCCTACGTTGAAGACCGACGCTGCAGACACCCACCGCACCACCAACGGACCTGCCGCCTCCGACTGCACCGCCTCCACCGCTTCCCACAGACGCCGACCCCCAGCTGCTCCGACGTGAAACGCCTTTCCCCCCCTCCGAACGCTGTGAGTGTCAGCCCACCTTTGATTTGTTATTTCATAGGTTTTTATTTTAAAGAAAGTATAGTCTCTTTATTTATTATTTATCGTCAAGGTCGGATTTTTTATTTATAAAAGGTCGGATTTTTTATTTATAAAAGGTCGGATTTTTAATTTATAAAAGGTCGGATTTTTAATTTATAAAAGGTCGGATTTTTAATTTATAAAAGGTCGGATTTTTAATTTGTAAAAATGTGATTTTTATATATTGAACATCGAAGTAAAAATGTGATTTTTATATATTGAATAGCATGTAAAAATGTGATTTTTATATATTGAACATCGAAGTAAAAATGTGATTTTTATATATTGAATAGCAAAGTAAAAAATTCGATTTTTATATATTGAATAGCATGTAAAAATGTGATTTTTATATATTGAACATCGAAGTAAAAATGTGATTTTTATATATTGAACATCGAAGTAAAAATGTGATTTTTATATATTGAATAGCATAGTAAAAATGTGATTTTTATATATTGAATAGCAAAGTAAAAATTCGATTTTTATATATTGAATAGCATTGTAAAAATGTGATTTTTATATATTGAATAGCGAAGTAAAAATTCGATTTTTATATATGTAGTGGCTACGGGCAACGAAGATGACAAAGATGCGATAACGGTGAAGATTTCCATAGATGAAGTGTCGTGAAGTAGGATAGCTATCGGTGAGAACTTCCCACTCAAAATTTCTTTTTCTAGTTATATATATATATATATACTAGGATGCAGACGGTGTTTAGTAGCACCCGACACCCGTCATCCACAGACCATGGATGGCTTGTTTGTTAAATTGTTTGGTTGTGTAGTTGGTTAGATTATTTGGTTTGAATTGAATTGTTTGGTGAAATGAAATTGATTTGATTGATGTGTGAATGGCGTGGGCCTTCACTAGACCGGGGATAAGGCTAGGCCTCGTCCCGTTTCTAGTATCGTGTCGTTATGCCGCCGAAATTTTCTAAAATAAGTTAGAAAATAAAAATATCATTTTATTTAAAGAATGAACAGAATAAAAATTCATATGTTAAAATAAAAATGTTTTATCGTTAAAAATATAATTTTTAACGTGAATATGAATATAGTGAATGTGAATAAATAAATATTCATTTACAAACCGGACGGTTTGTTTATGTACACCGATTTGACTGACATTGATTGGGACGATAAATTTTACACATCGCCCAACTGCACAAATAAAATCTGTGTTTGATTGTTTGAAACCCCACACGGGTGTTGGGATGAAATTTGAAGTTCACTCATCCTGATTGATTGAATATGTCGGTCGATGGATCGACAGGCTGTTATAAGCGTTAGATATCTATATTTGATGCCTATACAGTGTAGTGCACTTTGGATGATGATTGATTATCTATCGTTGCTATTATATACAATTGTTGTATGAAAATCCATATAATTAATTTTATATGGTGATTGATTGGGCCTCATTCCAATTTAGAGAATAAAGAATATTATAAAATAAAGGTTCATGTGTTGACTGTACTCATCCGTTGAGATTAGTCATGTGTTGAACGAAATAATTTAACAAAAATAGTCACATGTGGACAGTACTCATTCGTTGAGATTAGTCGTGTGTTGACAAAAATAAATATTCATTTGTTGAATAGAATAAAGGAATATATGAAGCCGTGTTGGTTAGATTGACGCCATTTTGACGTGAATCGATATTTATATCGATTTTATTCATTTTAAAATGAATATCGAAAAGTAATTTTGAAATCGAATATTTCGAAATGAAATGAATTAAAAACGATTTCGAAATGAAATGAATAGAAAACTATTTCGAAATGAAATGAATTGAAAACGATTTCGAAATGAATTGAATATAAAACGAATTTGATTTGAATCGATTAGAAAACCAATTTCAATTGGATTGAATAGAAAACGAATTCGAATTGAATTGAATAGAAAACGAATTCGAATTGAATTGAATAGAAAACGAATTCGAATTGAATTAAATAGAAAACGGATTTGAATTGAGTTGAATTCAATTGAAAACGAATTGAAATAGAATTGAAATCGATTTGAATTGAAATCTAATAGAAGTGAATGTAGAAAGAATTTAAAAGAGAAAATTCAATTTTAATTTGAATTTGAATTAAAGGTTGAAATTGTTTTTAAAACAAATTTGAAATGACTTATAAAATTCGTTTTAAAAAGGTAATCGACGATATATATATAATAAATATATATATATATATATATATATTATATATATAATGGCCTGAATAGAACGCGCCGCGCCGCGGCAGTTCGTGAATTTTGACCATTTATTTCAAACGGACATTACGGGAGACCCGACCGTCAGATTCTCCTAAAACCGTAACCGTTGGGTTTGTATCGAAAAGAGCTTTCTAACGAATGTCAGAAATTTGAAATCTAATGGTTGGATTTGGAATTATGTCCAAATCAAAATTGGAAAAGGTCGTTGTAAGTGCAGTTCGATGGCTGTTGATGGAAATCAACTGTACGGGCCTTGATAAAATTATTAAAAATAGTAATAATTTGTGTAAGATCATAAGAAATGATTTAGAAAGAATTGGGATGAAAAAACTCCATATTTGAAAAGATAAAAATAGATTTTTATCGAAATGAACTAGTTTTGAACTAGAACTATAATTCTATTTATTTTTAAATAAATAAATTGAATTTGAAAAGGGTTTTAAAAATAACCAGAATTTCCAATGATTGCATTGGAGTGGATTTGAATCGAAATTGTCCTCGGAATATTTCGATGTTGGAATTCGTGATTATACAGATGTTGTTATGGAAATTTGAAAGATATATATTTATATCGTTATTTCCAATACGACATTTGTTAATCGTTGAATTTGATATTGAATATAAGCCGATATATTTTCTATTCAGAGCCTTGTATTGAATATCAAATGTGATTTGGGTTTGTCATGAATGGTGTCTTCATTAACACTGTTCTTGAACCCAGTTGAGAAAAGATTAAATCTTTTTATTTAGATTTAATGAAGTGTATCAATTAAATGATATTTAATTGGAATTGAACGGATATTGATTTTTGGGTTTATCGTGGACAATGTTTTAAATAACACTCGTTCTTTAACCCGATAATTAATGGAATGTGATTTTGGGTTTATCGTGAATGGTGTTTTAAATGACACTGATTCTTTAACCCAGTTAACGATTAAAACTAAGTGGAGTTTTAATGAATCTTTAATTAGATTGAAATAATCGAAATGGAGTATCACCAGTTTTGCTCCAGGCGTTAGTTAAATCTTTAATTAGATTTGAACGTGAAATGGTAATTGAATTTACCGATAACACCGTGGTGTTAGATATGAAGTATTACCAGTTTTACTTCATGGGATGAATAGGTTGGGATTGGGAAATTAAAACAAATGATTACTTCGGTAAGGTTCGTTAATCCCGACTAGTTGAATCAAAATTCAAAAGATGACTAAAGAATAAATTCAAAGAATTTATCTTGGATAAAATTAATGGGAACCTTTCCATATGAATGTGAAATTTAGAAACTAACTGTCGGTTAGCCAAACAGAATGGTTTTCTGGATATTGATCTGATGTTGGTCTCGGCCTTCGGGGTTAATATTTGGGAAATTATTCTCTTGATTAATTTACGGTTAGTGACTGATGAATTGGAATGAGGCGTATGTTGTGTTTGTGTAACACTTATTTAAAATATACGCGAGTTATTCGAAAAGACTGGGTTTATCCCATTCTGAATAACTGATACGACGATAAGTCGAAGATGAAGACGATGGTCGAAGACCGGAGGTCTTCACGTCGTTTGGGTGATTACTGATGATCTTGATTGGGCTGTACACCCAAAAAGATGGAAACAGTTGGTGATCGTCCAGACGTACTTGGAGATCGATGGATATGCGGGGTACTAGGTGCCTCCGGTTTCGTTCAGACCCAGAACGGACTTGTAAATGGACTGTGTGTCTGACATTGGATTTTAGTCCGTGTGATTGATCTCTATTAAATATATATCTGTTTGGCGGCTGAGAATTTATTCACTTGCTTAACGCCCTTCTCTGAGACGTATGAGCTCAGGAGTTATATATAGATGGATATCAAACGCATGGAGTGAACTGCCTGTGTGGCATGCCTAAGTGGCAATTTATCGAGGCTTCTGTTGAAAAGCAAAGTCTTGTGGTGATGATCAAAGCACAGCCTGTGTGGCACAGCTTTGTGTAACGTGAATTCGCGAGCCACGAACCCCGGTTGTGAACCAAAAACGGGAGAGGACCTCAGGGAGGACATGCGTCTCTTTCTAGCTAGGGTGGTGTCAGTGACCTACCAGCCCTGACATTTATATACTTTTCACCTGTGTGGTTGTTGCTGTTGCGAGGCGCCTCGGTTAGATCGGACGATCCGGTTCCGATGGAGCCATTCGTTGGCTCATTTACGCCCCAAAGGGCGGAGAGACGTATTGTTCAGGCATAATAATCCACATCGGTGGATCGGCCCTGACGATCCAAGGCCCACCTAAGTCTGGGTCCTGAGACATGGGCTGGATTGTCTCGAATCGGTTGAGGACGATCCCTGGCCTCGGTTCATAGATGGAAACCCAATTTCCAAATACGTGACTTTGCGATTTTGATTGTATAACCTATATATGGCGACATGATATATGGTACCCATGCCGCCTATGATTGATACTTATGATTTGAAGTTGTTTTATACACTATGCACTTATAATAGTATAAAATGATTTGTTTTAAAACGTATCAAGCATTCTTTGGCTGTTATAAGGGAAAACCCTATCCCCCGGCTTGCGTTGCATTGTGTGATAGGACCTGGGTCTTATAACAGCTTCATTTTTCTTTATTTAGCATTGCGCTGTTTGTTTTATGCACTGGTATTCTTGGGAGGAAACCCGTTCCGTGTTATACGGCGTGGTCCCTTGATTTACCTAACTTTAAAAATAAAGATTAATAACTGTTTTAGTTCACACACCAGTCACATGACTGACCTGGAGTTTATTGTTTTAACCTAAACTCTGGGTGCCCCTATTTTGACACAGGCAGCTAGTAGTTTTGGTTTTGCAGATTTATATTCATAGGATCCTGGTTTACAGCTGGAACGATATCCGGGAAGCTATGTATCCGTATATCTCCTTCTAGTTGTGTATTGTATTATTTTCCGCTGCGATGTATTTAAATGTAATTTAAATCTCTGATATTTCTGTGTAATATTCATTTATACTCTGTATATTCTTGTAATCTGATGCATTGTTGTAATATACAATGAAATGTTCTTCCATATGCGTTCTATTTTGTCATGTTCTCAAACGATTGGGCGTTTCGAACGGTCTGGGTCGGTTTAGCGACTGGTTCGGACCGAGCGAAATTCCCGATCGTCACACGTGGTATCAGAGCCTTGGTTTACAAAGCTCAGAGAACAAGACACCTTAGAACCATACGAAAGAATTCATCAGATATTGGATTAGCAATATCCAATGGAATGACTCGTTAGAGATGGGATCAGTAGTATCCTAGAACGAATGTGAAGAGTATATTTTAAAAAATGAAAACCAATTTCGTTTTGAAAATTTAAATCAATTATTCGTATTTGATTATTTATTTGTATTGATTTGGACAGTCCAGTATATAAAGATTTTGCATATACGCCTTGCAAACGTGTATTTGAAGTTTTAATATACTGGATAGATATAGAATTACACTCGAATCGCTCGGAGATGATTTTGATGATGGAGCTCCATCAATAGAATTCATGTTCGAGTGACGAAAGTGGACTTTCTATATATTTCCTATTGACTGGTGTGAGAACCAAAATTAGACAGGGCCTATTGTTGTGATTTGGCATCAAAAATCTGATTTTTTGACTATGTATCAAAGTTATGAATTTCAAATGATAATCAACTAATTGATTGATGTTTGCGTTGTTTGTTTATTTGTTTGCTAATTTTTAGCCATTTAGCCTAATTGAATCACATATTGAATTATATTGAAATTAGTCGCATTTGCTTGCATATACTTGTACTTAGATTGAACAGGTCATAGCAAGGAGGCTAGAGCAGAGAATAAAATTTGTTTGCCTGACAAATAGGTACATGTTTACTACATAATTTACTGTTTTGTTTGGGTGATGATGATTTTATGAGCCTATTGGCTAGCCGCTTGGCATTTTCTTTTTCTTTTTGAGATCTGAAGGCCTGTATGGCAATTTAGGGATTTTCCCGTGGCTCCCGGTGCAGGGGAGGTTATGGCGAAATTTTTCGAAAATTTCGGGTGTTAGCCAAATTTTTGAAGAATTTGAAAATTCTCAGAAACTGAAAAGTTGGAGAATAGAGGCCAGATCGAACGTAGAGTTGATTAATCAAACCACTTTCGACTTTGTTCCTTTTCGGGGACGAAAAGTTTTAAGTGGGGGAGATTATAACAACCCGAAAATCAGGGCCAGTTTAAAATTTTTATTTTGGCAATTTTAGCGAAGTTTGAACATTTAAAATGAATTATTTTAAATAATATCGACGAGAAATTTATTTTGAATAGAATTAGAACGTATATATTAGATACGTGGTCGTTAGAATATAAATAATTATATATAATTATAAATAGAATTGAAGATGGTGCGGTAGTTCGATAATTCGATTTCAAACTTCAATTGAATGTACCGGGTGCAAAACAATCCAGATGTTAGTGAAACCAAAAATAATGGAATCTGATTGTGAATATCTTTCCAATGAATCCGAAAAATCGAAATTTCATAGCGGGAATCAAAAGATATGTCCAGTTGAAAATTCTGAATAGTCGCTATGGAATTCAAGCCCTTAAAAATGGAAATTTTGCAAGCGACCTCGGATTTCGACGATACCACTTTTGTTGGGTCCGTGATGTCAAATTATTGCTAGATTCCAAATTTAATAATTTTTCGATTCAATATGTGAGCGTGGCAAAGGAAAACGCGTTTGACCAGTTTCAGTTGATTTTAATCGACTGGAAAATGGCCATTTTTCCAACGGTCTCAGAATTTGACGAAACTAGTTTTGTTAGGACCGTATCGTCAATAGGAAGCTAGAAAATATTTTTCTGGAATTTTTCTAGTTAGTATGTGACCCCGGTAAATTGAAATGTACGTTTAAAATTCAATATAATGATTTAAGTGTAAATTAAACGGAAACTGATTGTAACGATCGAATCAGCCTGCGATACATATCCCATTGTGTTCGGAATGGGGGTAATACGCTATGGACGACAGGCGGTGGACCTCGTTTAGAGGTCGTATGAAAAAGTCAACTTTTTGCAATTAAAATAATTAAAAAAATAAAAAAAATTAAATTATCTCCATCCTCCCCTTTAATCCTTCTGCCCCCCCCCCCCCCCCACAAATCATTATTTCAGATCGACGAAAAAAAAAAAACCTCGACAACTACGAAGCCGCCTCCTCCACCGCCGATGCCACCGCGCCTCCTTCTTCTCCTTCCCCCTTTCCCCTCCACGCTCCTCTCTCTCGCACTTTCCCTCTCCTCCAGCTCGACCGAAACCCCCTACGTTGAAGACCGACGCTGCAGACACCCACCGCACCACCAACGGACCTGCCACCTCCGACTGCACCGCCTCCACCGCTTCCCACAGACGCCGACCCCCAGCTGCTCCGACGTGAAACGCCTTTCCCCCATCCGAACGCTGTGAGTGTCAGCCCACCTTTGATTTGTTATTTCATAGGTTTTTATTTTAAAGAAAGTATAGTCTCTTTATTTATTATTTATCGTCAAGGTCGGATTTTTTATTTATAAAAGGTCGGGTTTTTAATTTATAAAAGGTCGGATTTTTAATTTATAAAAGGTCGGATTTTTAATTTATAAAAGGTCGGATTTTTAATTTGTAAAAATGTGATTTTTATATACTGAATAGCATGTAAAAATGTGATTTTTATATATTGAACATCGAAGTAAAAATGTGATTTTTATATATTGAATAGCATGTAAAAATGTGATTTTTATATATTGAACATCGAAGTAAAAATGTGATTTTTATATATTGAATAGCAAAGTAAAAATTCGCTTTTTATATATTGAATAGCATGTAAAAATGTGATTTTTATATATTGAACATCGAAGTAAAAATGTGATTTTTATATATTGAACATCGAAGTAAAAATGTGATTTTTATATATTGAATAGCATAGTAAAAATGTGATTTTTATATATTGAATAGCAAAGTAAAAATTCGATTTTTATATATTGAATAGCATTGTAAAAATGTGATTTTTATATATTGAATAGCGAAGTAAAAATTTGATTTTTATATATGTAGTGGCTACGGGCAACGAAGATGACAAAGATGCGATAACGGTGAAGATTTCCATAGATGAAGTGTCGTGAAGTAGGATAGCTATCGGTGAGAACTTCTCATTCAAAATTTCTTTTTCTAGTTATATATATATATATATATATACTAGGATGCAGACGGTGTTTAGTAGCACCCGACACCCGTCATCCACAGACCATGGATGGCTTGTTTGTTAAATTGTTTGGTTGTGTAGTTGGTTAGATTATTTGGTTTGAATTGAATTGTTTGGTGAAATGAAATTGATTTGATTGATGTGTGAATGGCGTGGGCCTTCACTAGACCGGGGATAAGGCTAGGCCTCGTCCCGTTTCTAGTATCGTGCCGTTATGCCGCCGAAATTTTCTAAAATAAGTTAGAAAATAAAAATATCATTTTATTTAAAGAATGAACCGAATAAAAATTCATATGTTAAAATAAAAATGTTTTATCGTTAAAAATATAATTTTTAACGTGAATATGAATATAGTGAATGTGAATAAATAAATATTCATTTACAAACCGGACGGTTTATTTATGTACACCGATTTGACTGACATTGATTGGGACGATAAATTTTACACATCGCCCAACTACACAAATAAAATCTGTGTTTGATTGTTTGAAACCCTACACGGGTGTTGGGATGAAATTTGAAGTTCACTCATCCTGATTGATTGAATATGTCGGTCGATGGATCGACAGGCTGTTATAAGCGTTAGATATCTATATTTGATGCTTATACAGTGTAGTGCACTTTGGATGATGATTGATTATCTATCGTTGCTATTATATACAATTGTTGTATGAAAATCCATATAATTAATTTTATATGGTGATTGATTGGGCCTCATTCCAATTTAGAGAATATAGAATATTATAAAATAAAGGTTCATGTGTTGACTGTACTCATCCGTTGAGATTAGTCATGTGTTGAACGAAATAATTTAACAAAAATAGTCACACGTGGACAGTACTCATTCGTTGAGATTAGTCGTGTGTTGACAAAAATAAATATTCATTTGTTGAATAGAATAAAGGAATATATGAAGCCGTGTTGGTTAGATTGACGCCATTTTGACGTGAATCGATATTTATATCGATTTTATTCATTTTAAAATGAATATCGAAAAGTAATTTTGAAATCGAATATTTCGAAATGAAATGAATTGAAATCGATTTCGAAATGAAATGAATAGAAAACTATTTCGAAATGAAATGAATTGAAAACGATTTCGAAATGAATTGAATATAAAACGAATTTGATTTGAATCGATTAGAAAACCAATTTGAATTGGATTGAATAGAAAACGAATTCGAATTGAATTGAATAGAAAACGAATTCGAATTGAATTGAATAGAAAACGAATTCGAATTGAATTAAATAGAAAACGGATTTGAATTGAGTTGAATTCAATTGAAAACGAATTGAAATAGAATTAAAATCGATTTGAATTGAAATCTAATAGAAGTGAATGTAGAAAGAATTTATAAGAGAAAATTCAATTTTAATTTGAATTTGAATTAAAGGTTGAAATTGTTTTTAAAACAAATTTGAAATGACTTATAAAATTCGTTTTAAAAAGGTAATCGACGATATATAATATATATATATATATTATATATATAATGGCTCGAATAGAATGAGCCGCGCCGCGGCAGTTCGTGAATTTCGACCATTTATTTCAAACGGACATTACGGGAGATCCGACCGTCAGATTCTCCTAAAACCGGAACCATTGGGTTCGTATCGAAAAGAGCTTTCTAACGAATGTCAGAAATTTGAAATCTAACGGTTGGATTTGGAATTATGTCCAAATCAAAATTGGAAAAGGTCGCTGTAAGTGCAGTTCGATGGCCGTTGGTGGAAATCGACTGTACGGGCCTTGATAAAATTATTAAAAATAGTAATAATTTGTGTGAAATCATAAGAAATGATTTAGAAAGAATTGGGATGAAAAAACTCCATATTTGAAAAGATAAAAATAGATTTTTATCGAAATGAACTAGTTTTGAACTAGAACTATAATTCTATTTATTTTTAAATAAATAAATTGAATTTGAAAAGGGTTTTAAAAATAACCAGAATTTCCAATGATTGCATTGGAGTGGATTTGAATCGAAATTGTCCTCGGAATATTTCGATGTTGGAATTCGTGATTATACAGATGTTGTTATGGAAATTTGAAAGATATATATTTATATCGTTATTTCCAATACGACATTTGTTAATCGTTGAATTTGATATTGAATATAAGCCGATATATTTTCTATTCAGAGCCTTGTATTGAATATTAAATGTGATTTGGGTTTGTCGTGAATGGTGTCTTCATTAACACTGTTCTTGAACCCAGTTGAGAAAAGATTAAATCTTTTTATTTATATTAATGAAGTGTATCAATTAAATGATATTTAATTGGAATTGAATGGATATTGATTTTTGGGTTTATCGTGGACAATGTTTTAAATAACACTCGTTCTTTAACCCGATAATTAATGGAATGTGATTTTGGGTTTATCGTGAACGGTGTTTTAAATGACACTGATTCTTTAACCCAGTTAACGATTAAAACTAAGTGGAGTTTTAATGAAACTTTAATTAGATTGAAATAATCGAAATGGAGTATCACCAGTTTTGCTCCAGGCGTTAGTTAAATCTTTAATTAGATTTGAACGTGAAATGGTAATTGAATTTACCGATAACACCATGGTGTTAGATATGAAGTATTACCAGTTTTACTTCATGGGATGAATAGGTTGGGATTGGGAAATTAAAACAAATGATTACTTCGGTAAGGTTCGTTAATCCCGACTAGTTGAATCGAAATTCAAAAGATGACTAAAGAATAAATTCAAGGAATTTATCTTGGATAAAATTAATGGGAACCTTTCCCTATGAATGTGAAATTTAGAAACTAACTGTCGGTTAGCCAAGCAGAATGGTTTTCTGGATATCGATCTGATGTTGGTCTCGGCCTTCGGGGTTAATATTTGCGAAATTATTCTCTTGATTAATTTATGGTTAGTGACTGATGAATTGGAATGAGGCATATGTTGTGTTTGTATAACACTTATTTAAAATATACGCGAGTTATTCGAAAAGACCGGGTTTATCCCATTCTGAATAACTGATACGACGATAAGTCGAAGTTGAAGACGATGGTCGAAGACCGGAGGTCTTCACGTCGTTTGGGTGATTACTGATGATCTTGATTGGGCTGTACACCCAAAAAGATGGAAACAGTTGGTGATCGTCCAGACGTACTTGGAGATCGATGGATATGCGGGTTACTAGGTGCCTCCGGTTTCGTTCAGACCCAGAACGGACTTGTAAATGGACTGTGTGTCTGACATTGGATTTTAGTCCGTGTGATTGATCTCTATTAAATATATATATCTGTTTGGCGGCAGAGAATTTATTCTCTTGCTTAACGCCCTTCTCTGAGACGTACGAGCTCAGGGGTTATATATAGATGGATATCAAACGCATGGAGTGAATTGCCTGTGTGGCATGCCTAAGTGACAATTGATCGAGGCTTCTGTTGAAAAGCAAAGTCTTGTGGTGATGATCAAAGCACAGCCTGTGTGGCACAGCTTTGTGTAACATGAATTCGCGAGCCTCGTACCCCGGTTGTGAACCAAAAACGGGAGAGGACCTCAGGGAGGACATGCGTCTCTTTCTAGCTAGGGTGGTGTCAGTGACCTACCAGCCCTGACATTTATATACTTTTCACCTGTGTGGTTGTTGCTGTTGCGAGGCACCTCGGTTAGATCGGACGATCCGGGTCCGATGGAGCCATTCGTTGGCTCATTTACGCCCCAAAGGGCGGAGAGACGTATTGTTCAGGCATAATAATCCACATCGGTGGACCGGCCCTGACGATCCAAGGCCCACCTGAGTCTGGGTCCTGAGACATGGGCTAGATTGTCTCGAATCGGTTGAGGACGATCCCTGGCCTCGGTTCATAGATGGAAACCCAATTTCCAAATACGTGACTTTGCGATTTTGATTGTATAACCTATATATGGCGACATGATATATGGTACCCATGCCGCCTATGATTGATACTTATGATTTGAAGTTGTTTTACACACTATGCACTTATAATAGTATCAAATGATTTGTTTTAAAACGTATCAAGCATTCTTTGGCTGTTATAAGGGAAAACCCTATCCCCCGGCTTGCGTTGCATTGTTTGATAGGACCTGGGTCTTATAACAGCTTCATTTTTCTTTATTTAGCATTGTGCTGTTTGTTTTATGCACTGGTATTCTTGGGAGGAAACCCGTTCCGTGTTATACGGCGTGGTCCCTTGATTTACCTAACTTTAAAAATAAAGATTAATAACTGTTTTAGTTCTCACACCAGTCACATGACTGACCTGGAGTTTATTGTTTTAACCAAACTCTGGGTGCCCCTATTTTGACACGGGCAGCTAGTAGTTTTGGTTTTGCAGATTTATATTCACAGGATCCTGGTTTACAGCTGGAACGATATCCGGGAAGCTTTGTATCCGTATATCTCCTTCTAGTTGTGTATTGTATTATTTTCCGCTGCGATGTATTTAAATGTAATTTAAATCTATGATATTTCTGTGTAATATTCATTTATACTCTGTATATTCTTGGAATCTGATGCATTGTTGTAATATACAATGAAATGTTCTTCCGTATGCGTTCTATTTTGTCATGTTCTCAAACGATAGGGCGTTTCGAACGGTCTGGGTCGGTTTAGTGACTGGTTCGGACCGAGCGAAATTCCCGATCTTCACAATAATACACCCTAATTGGCAGCCAACCACTTAGCCATGCTGCCTGCCCGATTTTTGTCATTCCCAATTGTGAGGCTAGAGGCCACGCTTATCTCTGACAGATCACCCAATTGTTCACTTTGAATGTCACGTCGTCATACCCTCCAAATCACAAATTAATTTCCCAAAACTTACAATGGGTATATAGCTAAGAGAAACAAATTCCTCTGCCACCAAACGTATATACGTTTGAAGAGATCAACTTACGCGATCCATTAAATATACTATGTCAGACATTCTTCCATACAGGTCGTCCTGGGATTGGATAAACCGAAGGCACTATTCTGTAAACAGGATAGCCCTTGCATAACTCCGTCTTCAATTATCTTCATCATATTTGATCACAACGCTAATGCCATACAGAGTGGTTTTCAGATAATGAATCTGATCCCGGTCTCTCCGTATTAACGAATGGAAAAATGGTCAAAAAATTCAATAGTCGGTGAGTTAACTATCAAAGAAAAACACGTGTGCAAACAATGATATGATTTCCAGATGGAAATTTTATCGATCAAACATCATTTAGCATTTATCTCTTTAGTTCATTTTTCATCCCCTGTTTCCATACATCCAACATTTTTTATTTTCTAAATTTAGAAAATATACGTTATTAACATTGGAAAACATTTCCGTTTCTTATTTTCTATATTAGAAAACATTTCTGATTCTTGTTTGGAACACATTTCCAAAACTCCTTCATTTGGATTTAAACAGATGTTTAAATACAACATTGCTTTGCCAACTTAAACCATTACCTTCATTAACTAAACTCATTTAACCAATCTTCACTATTGAACCTTAACGATTCCTTAGTTAAAAACGAAGTCAATCAAGTTGGGGTATAACTACCTCTCAGACCTTAACTGAACAACATTTCTAACCTCGAAATAGACAAAGTTCACCCTTTAAATCTTTTACAAACTTCCTTACGTAACTCTCGGATTTCTATTTACGAATCCACTTCTTTACTGAAAACATTTTGATTATCATAATAGTGTTATAATCCCTACTTCTAAAATATCTAACTCTAAAATATAACTCGATTAACTCAAATCAATTAACCCTAACTCCATTAACTTTAACTCGATTAACTCAAATCAATTAACTATAACCGATTATCCCAAATTGATTAAATCTAACTGGTTAACTCTAACTGATTAACTCTAACTGATTAACTCTAAGTGATTAACTCAAACTGATTAACTCAAACTGATTAACTCTAACTGGTTAACTCTAACTGATTAACCCTATCCAATTTTACTCTTCGTCCATACACAGTTTCAAATATCGATGTTGAAATCGATTCTTACTTCTCTATATAAGTCCTGACTTATATATTTTATTTATCCAATTATAAATATTTTACATAATTATAAAATCTTGTTTATAAATTAATCTTCTAACTTTATCTGTTAAAACGGATTTTTCTTAAATGTTCACTTTGAATTCATATTCTGTTATATCCATGTGCGAAGCATGGGTCTAAACCTTCTTAGTGTAAAATTCTCTTTTTATACAATTCTATTCATTCTTCAAGTGTTTCCTTTTATAATCTATTTATTTTCGAAATAAATATTTCCTTTATAATTCTATTTATTTTCTAAATAAATATTTCTTTTATAATTCTATTTATTTTCTAAATAAATATTTCTTTTCCTATTTGTTTCACAAATATTTTCCTTTTATAATTATCCTTTGATTTTATAATTATTTTGTCTTAAAAAACCTTTTCCTTTTATATATGAAATCCGTTGATTTTATATAAATAATTCATTTTCAAAATACACTTTGAAAATCACCTTTTCTACATCCCAGTATTTTTTACGGTATCTAAAATATCCAAATAACAATGATCGATATCATTCAACACACGTAATCAACTCAGATTATATATCACATCATATCTTACAATCTATGAAAAACAGTAAAATAAATGTTGAGGAATCCAGTTGGATTCCTCCGACCTATTTCACTACATCCACAGATGTTAAACAATAAAATTAGCATCAATATCATTTCACTATGAAATATTCTGCTAAACAGAATCAATTTATATATATAACTAGATCTATAATTTCGACCAAATACTTAGCAGTTCAATCAAACAGTCAACACACAGAATTCAACCAACATCTATCAGTTCTAAAAATACGTTATAAAAATATAAACTGATTAGAATAGTGAGATTTACTCACTTTATTTTCAGTTGCCGATTCTGCTTTTGTTTCGTTTAAAATCAAACAAGTGTTTGATTTTTATAATGAAACTCTTGTAGCCTCGTTCTAGGCGAAATCGGTTCCATGATGTAGACTTCATCGCTATGTTTCCAAAATAACTGATTTCGTTCGATTCTGTTCATAGGTGAATAAAATTTAGCAATTATAATTTTTATCCTAAATCGAATAAATTATAAATTCTTAATTGTCTATATTAATACCTTAACCCACGTTTTATTTCCCTTAACATGCAATTGTCATTACGCTATCCAATGAAAATCCAATCGCATTGTTCTCAGGCATGGAATAAAACTTCGACCTCTTTCTCTTACTAGTTTACTCTTGCTCATACTGGTTTATGGTGGACTAAAATATAACTGGAATTTTAACTACCCAAATCTTTATACATGTTTCCTTCAGCTTCTTTGTTCCAGACAACTCCTCAACCTCCACCATTTCTTCATCCTATTCCCCTTCACTTCGTAATGCATTCTTCTCCTTCCTATAGCAATTCTAACATGCAGCCACTACCAGACCTTTCTATGCCCTTAGCTCCTCCGTTCTTTTGTCGCTCAAACCTGATTCAACTAAAAACATCGAACACTTTTCAGCACCTTACCATCAACCTTCATCTCCTTCCCAACCCGCATTCGAACAGTACATCATCATTGTGCGCTCTTTTCTTCCTCCACACGGGATGATTTTCCAAACCAATTTCATCATTAAAATTCGAATAAATATCCTGGAAAATCTCCACTCCCAATTATCTATAACTTCCTGCCGAAAATGAAGAACTTGAATGCTCCACTTGAACCGCGTCTCGAGCTCCCCCCGCTCAGGTCAGTGCGACATAGTTGGTCGTGGAAGCTGGCAAAAATCAGTAGAGAGGTGCAGTTTAATCCCCTCAACCCAAATATTGATTTCATTCGAACTCAGAATCCATAAATCCGAAGAGAATCTAAGCCCTAACATCACTGCTACATTTTCGAACACCCCAAACCTGAATCGTAAACGTCGAAACCAGAATAGAAATGAAGAGTAACAACCAAGGGATCCAAATACATAAGTTGTGAGATTTATTGATTTTATTTTGATTTTCTATGTATTTTTGAAAGAGGATTCTCACGTTCTGGAATGTGGAAGACCGACGGCGGAAACTCGGTTTGACCTGAGAAATGAAAATTTTAGGTTTAAGAGATAGTTAAGGTGTATTTATAGAAAGGTTTTAATATTTTTATATTGAATATTATATTTATTTTTAAGCAACCGCAAATTGTATTCGTCTTTAAAAATTTATGTTATCACACATGATATCAAAAAAATCACGAAACTGGACATGCAATTACAGTTCAACATTACGGACCCAACAAAACTGGTTTCGTCGAATTCCGACTATGTTTACTAACACAAAGTATTTTTAACCGCCAAAATACGGACTGTTTTTCACATTAAAAATCCGTATGGCCACACAGTGACTTCAAAAATCATAGAAATTGAAATCTAGCAATAATTTAATATTGCGGATCTAACAAAATTAGTTTCATGGAAAACGGAGGTCGTTTGCAAAACTGACTATTTTTAATGCTCTAAATAACCCATTTAAATATATAAATATATTTAAAAACAATTAAATTGAATAAAAATAATTACATATTATCGTATAAATATTCACACAGAATATCATATAGCTCCAATTGGATTTATAACTCGATATTCAAATCCCAGTTGAATCGATATTTGATTTATATTGAAAAATCCTTTTATAATATAAATAAATCGTTATAATTTATAAAGGAATTCCATAGCAACTTTTCGAAAATTTGATTTTGACATAAATCAAAATCTATACAATGAAATCTCGATTTTTCTTTTCCATTAGAAAAATATACTTCACCAGCTCCAACATTTCTTGTTTCACAGAAATCCGATTTAAAACAGACCCTTATATTCAGTTGAAGTTCGATTCGCCAAATTACTAACTGTCGCGCCGTTTGGAGCTCGATTTTAACTATAATATAATTATATGTTCAAGCCTCGTTTATATAATATATTCATTAATATATTTCAACCCTAAACTGAATTATATATTTTAAATTGTCTAGTTCACATTATATTGTCAATTCACTATTTTCAACTATTTCGAAATTAAATATATTATTTTATTATTTATATTAATTAAATATTCCATATAATTTAATTAAACAACTATTTAAATCTATATATCACTATTCAAATAATTAAATTAATTAATTATTATATTGGTAAAATACGGTACATTACAATTAAGTAATCAGTAAATGGGGAAAACTGAAAACAGTTGTTTGTATTAAATAGAGAAAAGGGGGAATTTATGAAATGTAAGATGTTGTACTTAGTTATAATTTAAGTAATCTGTAAACTTGGAAGTTTGAAATCTTCTGGTAAGAATAACATGTTTAGGCTTGTCCTAGGGACAAGAGGAAATTATAACATAGGTTACAATAAATGGAAATGACACGACCCGAACTTCCCTATGAAGGGAAGCATGGATTGAGTTGAAAACATGACAAATCAGAACCTAAACAGAAGAACATTTCATTGCTTATTGCCACAATTCCATTAGAATACAAGAATATACAGTGTATGAATAAATATTATGCTTCAGAGGAATATCAGTGATTTAAATTTCATTACATAGCAGGGGAAAATTAAAACAATACACAAATGAAAGAGATAAGTGGATACAGAGCTTTCTAAATATCGTTCCAGCTGTAAACCAAGATCCGGTGAATATTAATCTACAAAACCAAAACTACAAGCTGCCTGTGTGGAAAATAGGGGCACCCAGAGTTTAGGTTAAACAATAAACTCCAGGTCAGTCATGTGGCTGGTGTGAGAACTAAAACAGTTATTTAAAACTTTATTTTAAATCAGATATATCAAGGGACCACGCCGTGTAACACGGAACGGGTTTCCTCCCAAGAATACCAGTGCATATAACAAAACAGCTCAACGCTTTTTGGATAAATGAAGCTATTATAAGACCCAGGTCCTATCACACAATGCAATGCAAGCTAGGGGATAGGGTTTTCCCTTATAATAGCCAAACATGCTTGGTACGTTAAAACAAATCATTTGATACTATCATAAGTGCGTAGTGTATAAAACAACTTCAAATATAAATGTATCAATCCTAGACGGCATGGGTACCATAAATCATGTCGCCAAAGCTAGGCTCTACAATCAAAACCGCCAATGTCATGTATTGGAAGTTGGATTTCCATCTATGAACCGAGGCAAGGGATCGTCCTCACCGCTTCGAGACAATCTAGCCTACCACGTCTCAGGAACAGCCGCAACTGCACCTTGGATCTTCAAGGCCGCTCCACAGGGAGTGGATTAAAATTAAACCCTGAACAATGTGTTTCCCCACCCTATGGGGGCGTAAATGAGCCAAATGACTCCATCGGCCATGAAGCGACCAATATAACCGAGGCGCCTCGCTATCCATCATCCACATAAGTAAAATGTCCAGGCGTGTTAAACCCAAAACAACACTCCTAGCTAGAAAGAAATGCATGTCCTCCCTTTAGTCCTCTCCCGTTTTTGGTTCACACCGGGGTGTGAGGCTCGCGAATTAACGCTACACACAGCTACGCTGTATTGAAGCCGTGCTTTGATCATCAACCACTAGACTCTTCTTTTCAACAGAAGCCTTGATCATTTGCATCTTAGCATGCCACACAGGCAGTTCATGATATGCAACCGATGTATATCAATCACACAGAATGAAATCTGATGTCAGACACACATCCATTTAAAAGTCCGTTCTGGGTCTGAACGAAACCGGAGGAACATTATTCCTCGCATATCCTTCGATCTCCAAGTACGTCTGGACGATCACCAACTGATTCCCTCCTCTTGGGTGTACAGCCCAATCAAGATCATCAGTAATTATCAAAACGATGTGAAGACCTCTGGTCTTCAACCACCGTCTTCATCCTTGACAAATCGTCGAATCAGTTATTCAGAATGGGGTAAACCCGGTCTTTCTGAATAACTCGCGTATATAATAAACAAGTGTTATGAAAACATAACATACACCTCATTCCAATCCAGAGTATTCTTTATTCAAATATTCACATCTTTAGGGAAAGGGTCCCATTAATTTTGTCAAAGATAAATTCTTTTAAATTTATTCTTTAATCTTCCTTTGGATATCGTTCCAAACCAAATTAAGGTTTTCCAGACTAGTCGGGATTAGCGAATCTTACAGAAGTAATTATTTATTTTATTTCCCAATCTCAACCTATTCATCCTATGGGGCAAAACTGGTAATACTCCATATCTAACACCATAGTGTTATCAGTAAATATTAATTACCGTTTCACGTTTAAATCTAATTAAAGATTTAACTATCGTTTGGAGTAAAACTGGTGTACTCCATTCTCGATCATTTCTTGAATATGATAATTTTAGTTATCAAATTCATTTTTCAATCTAATTAAAGATTCATTAAAACTCTAATTTAGTTTTAATTTCCAAAATCGTTACTTAATGATTATTCAAATCCAGGAAATAAATCCTGTCTTTAACTTGGTTAAAGAACTAATGTCATTGAAAACATAGTTCACGAAAAAACCAAAATCACATTCCATTAACAATGGAATTTTCAGGAAAACAGATCAATATATATAATCGATATAAACTTCCATATCCGACTAATAATATAAATGGAATAACGACAAATCCTTTTAAATTTCATATATGTTAGTAGTCTTCCTCCACTGAAATGCACTTCGATTATTACCGAATCGAATTCCATTCCATTCCAATTTATTTTATTAAATTGGAAAACTTTACTTTGGAAAATCTCCTTTAAATCTTATCAAAAAGATTTATAAATTCCAAATCCTATTTCACTGTAAAACTTGTTAAAGAACGAATGTCGTTAAAACACAGTTCACAATAACCCAATTCACATTCCATTAATTATCGGGTTAAAGAACAAGTGTTATTTAAAACGTCATTCAAGATAAACCCAAAAATCAATTCCAATTAAATATTATTTAATTGGTATACTTCATTAAATCTAAATAAATAGATTTAATCTTTTTCTCAATTGGGTTTAAGAATAGTGTTAATGAAGACACCATTCACGACCAACCCAAATCCTATTTGATATTAAACACAAGGCTCTGAATATAAAATATATCGGCTTATATTCAATATCAAATTCTACGACCAACAAATATCGTATTGGAAATAACAATATAAATATATCTTTCAAATTTCCATAACAATATATGTATAATCACGAAATCCAACATCGAAATATTCCGAAGACAATTCCGATTCAAATCCATTCCAATTCATATATTGGAAATTCTGGTTATTTTTAAAACCATTTTGAATCCAATTTATTTATTTTAAAAACATTGGATTTATAATTTGGTTCAAAACTAGTTCATTTCGATAAAAATCTATTTTTATCCTTTCAAATATGGAAATTTTCATCCTAATTCTTTCCAAATCATTTCTTATGATTTTACACTAATTATTGATATTTTTAATAATTTTATCAAAGCCCGTACAGTCGATTTCCATAAACGGCCATCGAACTACACTTACAGCGACCCTTTCCAAATTTGATTTGGACATAATTCCAAATCTATCCGTTATACTTCTAATTTCTTGTATTCATTAGAAAGCTCTTTTCGATACGAACTGGTTTTAGGAGAATCCGACGGTCGGATCTCCCGTAATGTCCATTCGAAGTCAATGATCGAAATTCACAAACTGCCGCAGTGCGGCGTGTTCTATTCAGGCCATTATATTGTATATAATATGTATTTCATCAATTTCCATTTAAACGTATTTTATAAATCGTTTTAAATTCTCTTTCAAAACGATTTCGACTTCCTATTCAATTTCTAATCAAAATTGAATATTCCGTATTATCGATATATAAATGATAATATTTTCAACATATTAGATTTTTAAATCAATTCCTTTTCAATATTTATTATAAAAATGAATAAAATTGATATAAATATTGTTTACGTCAAAATGGCGTTAAGCTAATCAACACGGTTTATATATTTAACTATATTCGTGTCCATCCCAAATCGGACATCAAAATCAGATTTTGATCCTTTTCTGAATATTATTTGAAAATATTCATTATTTAAAATAATCTTTATTTTAAAATATTCTTTTCTTCTAAACTGGAATCAGACACGGTCAATTACCATATAATGTGATTTATATGTATTTCACACTCATGTATACAACAATAATCAAACAGAGCCAACAATCATCCACAGTGCATTCTACGCTGCATAAGCATTAAATATAAATATTTAACGCTTACAACAGCTTGTTAGCCAATCGATTGACATACCACTAAATAGTAGGGATTAGTGTACGTCAAATATCAACCCAACACCCGTGTGGGGTTTCAACTAACAAATACTAAATATTATGTGTGCAGTTGGGCGATGTGTAAAATTTATCGTCCCAATCAATATCAGTCAAATCAGTGTACATAAACAAATCATCTGATTTGTAAATGAATATTTAATTCAGTTCATTTATACAATAAAAATGATATTTTTATTGTTCTAACATGTTTTAGAGAATTTCGGCAGCATAACGACGTGATACTAGAAGCGGGATATGGCTTAGCCTTATCCCTAGTCTAATAATGGCATGTGCCATACACATACCAATCTAATCAATTTCATTTCACCCAATCAACCAAATTCAAACCAATAATCCAATCAACTATACAACCAAACAAACAAGTCGTTCATGGTCCGTGGACGACGGGGAACCGTTTATATATGCAGTTATAAAATAAATAACAATATAAGAAAAATTATAGTGAGGAGTTCTCACCTTGGGGATCCACTCCGCCAGTCCTTATCTATGAACGGTTTGAATTTAGATTAGTTTTCCGACCATACCATCGCAATCAGTATGTGCTGTTTATGTTAAAAATCATATTTTTTAACAATGCTATACATATTTTAAAAATCAATTTCTTATCATATCTTTATATCACTATTCATACAATAAAAATCGTATTTTTATTGTGATACATATATAAAAATTATATGTTTACTATGCTACTTTCTATATAAAAATTATATTTTTATATCGTTAACTTCATATATAAAATATCTTATTTTTATTCTCTATATGAATATATAAAGACCATATTTTCCTGACTCTAACATATATTTAAAAAATAGATTTTTTATTACTCTAACTTATATATAAAAATTAGATTTTTATCACTTTACATATATAAAAAAATTAGATTTTTTTCACTTTAACTTATATATAAAAAAATAGATTTTTATCACTCTAACATATATATATAAAAATTAGATTTTTTATCGCTTTAACATATATAAAAAAATTAGATTTTTTTTTCACTTTAACTTATATATAAAAATTAGATTTTTATCACTCTAACATATATATAAAAATTAGATTTTTATTAAATAGAAATCTAATCTTTATGCTATGTTTTCTATAAATAAAAACTAATATTTAAGCAATGTTTTATTTAAATTGAAACTGATTTAAACTATGTATTTTATAAACAAAACTGGTTTTATAAACTGAAAATCACCTCTTTCCCATCACTGGCCATTCTGAGCCACCTGAGGTGGATCAAGCACCACCAATGGAGGCGGGGAACTTTGCTGACGAGGTGGAGCTGCACTGGATTGCTAACTGGAGGCGCAAGGGGCTCATCTGGAGGGTGTGCTGCGCTGGAGGATGGCGCGGTGGGTCTCAATCGATGGGGTGGTGGGCTGATAGTCGGCGGAGGCATCAGGGGTCGGGTGGTGGCGGTTTGATTTGATTTGGGCGCGAGGAGTTCAATCAGGAAGGAGAGAGAACGCCGGAGGGAGAACGAAGGAGGGGGGTCCGACTAGATGGGAGAGCGGAGCAAGCGGGCGGCGGCCTGAGAGGGGAGCGGCGGTGCGTATCTGAGGAAGGCGACGGGGATTTCTTTAAAGAAAGGGGGGTGGGCTTTACCCGTTGACCACGGGAATTAAAGAGGAGGGTTTGACCTCGTGTGAAGAGAGGGAAGGAAGGATACATTATAATATATATATTATTTTAATTTAATTTTCCTGTTTAAAGTTGATTATTAATTCGAATCTCAACTCGAGCCCAACGACTATTGTCCCTAGCTAATTACCCTCATTCTGAACAGAATGGGATATCTATCGTAAGCCGATTAGACAGTTTTGATCAGTTTCCATCAAAATCAAAATATAAATCAATATATTGAATTTGAATGCACATTTCAATTTACCGGGGCCACATACGGCCTCTAAAAATTCTGAAAAATGTTTTCTAGCTTCGTATTGACGCTACGGTTCTAACAAAACTGATTTCGTCAAATTTGGAGACCGTTTAAATAATGTCCATTTTCTGGTCGATCCAAATTGACTGAAACTGTCAAAACATGTTTTACTTCGCCACGCTTACATATTGATTCAGAAAATTATGATTTTTTTAGAATCTAGCAATAACTTGAATCTCGGATCCAACAAAAGTGGTTTCGTCGAAAACGGAGGCCGTTTGCAAAATTCCATTTTTACGGGCCAAAATTTCATAGCGACTATTCTGAATTTTCATCTGGGCATAACTTTTTATTCCCGCTATGAAATTTCAATTTTTCGGATTCGTTGGAAAGATATTCTCAAATAGATTCTAATATTTTTGGTTTCACTAAAATCCGGTTTTTTTTTTGAATCCTGTACATTCATTTCAAATCGAATTTTTGAACTACCGCGCCATTTTCAATTCCTTTTATAATTAAAAATAATTATTTATATTATAACTTCGATTCAAATAAATATATACGTTCTAATTCTATTCAAAATAAATTTTTCATTGTAATTATTTAAAATAACACATTTTAAATATTCAAAATTCATTAAAATTGCCAAAATAAATTTTTTTAAATTGGCTCAGATTTCCGGGTTATTACAATCTCCCCCACTTAGAATATTTTCGTCCTCTAAAAGAAACAGAGTTGAAAGTTTTTTTACAAACCAACTCAACTTTCATTATGGCTTAAGTTATTCAACTTTTTAGTTTCTAAGAACTTTCTAATTTTTCAAAAATTTGGCTAACACCCTTAATTTTCGAAAAATTTCACCATAACCTCCCCTGCACAGGAGCACCGGGAAAATCCCGAAATCGCCATATAGGCCTCTCCAATCCAAAAAGAAAAAGAAATAGCCAAGCAGCTAGCCAATCGGCTCATAAAATCATCCAAAACCCAAGAAATACAATAAACTTGTACCTATTTGTCGGGCAAACAATTTTATTCCTCTTCTCTAGCCTCCTTGCAATGACCTGTTCAATGTATACACATGTATATGCATGCAATTTCAAACAATGACCTTTCTTTCGTATGTTAGTTTAAATGAATAATCACATAACATAATCAACAATCAGCAATCAATTAGTTGATTAACGTTTCAGACACATAACTATATATAGAGAAAATCATATTTTTGATGCCAACTCACAACAATAAGCCCTATCTAGTTTTGGATCTCACACCAGTCAATTGGAAATATATAGAAATCCCACATTCGAAACTTGAACACAATTACTGATGATGCCCGGGCATCACCAAAATCATGTCCGGGCGACTAGAGCGTGATTCTATATTTATCCAGTATATTAAAACTTCGAATACATGTTTGCAAGGCGTATATGCAAAATCTTTATATATTGGCTTGTCCGATTTCAATATAAATAAAATATTCAAATATGTATGAAATGGTTTAAATTTTCAAAACAAAAATTGTTTTCATTTTTATTTTTAAAAATAATACCCTTCACTCGTTCTAGGATACTGCAGATCCCATCTCTAATGAGTCATTCTCATTGGATATTGCTAATCCATTCTCTGATGAATTCTTTCGTATGGTTCTAATGTGTCTTGTTCTCGAGCTCTATAAACCAGAGCTCTGATACCAAACTGACAAGACCCGAACTTCCCCGTGAAGGGAAGCACGGATTGAGTTGAAAACACGACAAATCAGAACCCAAACAGAAGAACATTTCATTGCTTATTACCACAATTCCATCAGAATATAAGAATATACAGAGCAAGAATAAATATTATACATCAGAGAAATACCAGAGATTTAAATTTCGTTACATAGCAGGAGAAAAATAATGCAATACACAACTGAAAGAGATAAGAGGATACAGAGCTTTTCGAATATCGTTCTAGCTGTAAACCAGGATCCTGTGAATATAAATCTGCAAAACCAAAACTACAATGCTGCCCGTGTGGGAAATAGGGGCACCCAGAGTTTAGGTTAAAACAATAAACTCCAGGTCAGTCATGTGACTGGTGTGAGAACTAAAACAGTTATTTAAAACTTTATTATAAATCAGATATATCAAGGGACCACGCCGTGTAACACGGAATGGGTTTCCTCCCAAGAATACCAGTGCATATAATAAAACAACGCAATGCTTTTTGGAATAGTGAAGCTATTTTAAGACCCAGGTCCAATCACACAATGCAACGCAAGCCGGGGGATAGGGTTTTCCCTGATAATAGCCAAACATGCTTGGTACGTTAAAACAAATCATTTGATACTATTATAAGTGCATAGTGTATAAAACAACTTCAAACATAAATGTATTAATCCTAGACGGCATGGGTACCATATATCATGTCGCCAATACTAGGCTCTATAATCAAAACCGCAAATGTCATGCATTGGAAGTTGGATTTCCATCTGTGAACCGAGGCAAGGGATCGTCCTCACCGCTTCGTGACAATCTAGCCTACCATGTCTCAGGAACAACCACAACTGCACCTTAGATCTTCAGGGCCGGTCCACATGAAGTGGATTGAACTTAAACTGGATTGAACTTAAACCCTGAACAATGCGTTTCCCCACCCAATGGGGCGTAAGTGAGCCAAATGACTCCATCGGCCCTGAAGCGAACGATATAACCGAGGTGCCTCGCTATCCATCATCCACATAAGTAAAATGTCTGGGCGTATAAAACCCAAAACACCACTCCTAGATAGAAAGAAACGCATGTCCTCCCTGCAGTCCTCTCTTGTTTCTGGTTCACACCGGGGTGTGAGGCTCGCGAATTAACGATACACAAAGCTATGCTGTATTAAAGTCATTCTTTGATCATCTAGCACAAGACTCTGCTTTTCAACAGAAGTGTTGATCATTTGCTCTCAGAATGCCACACAAGCAGTTCACGCTATGCATCCGATGTATATCAATCACACAGAATGAAATATGATGTCAGACATACATCCATTAACAAGTCCTTTCTGGGTCTGAACAAAACCGGAGGAATCTTATTCCTCGTATATCATTCGATCTCCAAGTACATCTAGACGATCACCAACTGATTCCGTCCTCTTGGGTGTACAGCCCAATCAGGATCATCAGTAATTTTCCAAACGATGTGAAGACCTCCGGTCTTCAACCACCGTCTTCATCCTTGACATATCGTCGAATCAGTTATTTAGAATGGGGTAAACCCGGTCTTTCTGAATAACTCGCTTATATAATAAACAAGTGTTATAAAAACAGAACATACGACTCATTCCAATCCAGAATATTCTTTATTCAAATATTCACATCTTTAAGGAAAGGTTCCCATTAATTTTATCAAAGATAAATTCTTTTAAATTTGTTCTTTAATCTTCCTTTGGATATTGTTCCAAACCAAATTAAGGTTTTCCAAACTAGTCGGGATTAGCGAATCTTACCGAAGTAATCATTTATTATATTTCCCAATCTCAACCTTTTCATCCTATGGATAAAAACTGGTAATACTCCATATCTAACACCAAAGTGTTATCAATAAATATTAATTACCATTTCACGTTCAAATCTAATTAAAGATTTAACTATCGTCTGGAGTAAAAGTGGTGGTACTCCATTCTCGATCATTTCTTGAATTTGATAATCTAAGTTATCAAATTCACTTTTCAATCTAATTAAAGATTCATTAAAACTCTAATTCAATTTTAATTTCCAAAAATAATTACTTAATGATTATTCAAATCTAGGAAATAAATCCTATCTTTAACTGGGTTAAAGAACTAATGTCATTTAAAGCACAACTCACGATAAACCCAAAATGACATTCCATTAACAATGGAATTTTCAGGAAAAACAGATCAATATATATATAATCGATATAAACTTCTATATCCGACTAATAATATAAATGGAGTAATGGCAAAGCCTTTTAAATTCCATATATATTAGCAGTCTTCCTCCACAGAAATTCACTTCGATTATTACCAAATCGAATTTCATTCCATTCCAATTTATTTTATTAAATTGGAAAACTTTACTTTGGAAAATCTCCTTTAAATCTTATCAAAAAGATTTATAAATTCCAAATTCCATTTCACTGTAAGTCATATTAAAGAAGGAATGTCGTTAAAACACAGTTCACAATAACCCAATTCACATTCCATTAACTATCGAGTTAAAGAACAAGTGTTATTTAAAACACAGTTCACGATAAACCCAAAAATCAATTCCAATTCAATTCTAATTAAATATTATTTAATTGGTATACTTCATTAAATCTAAATAAAAAGATTTAATCTTTTTCTCAACTGGGTTTATGAAGTGTTAATGAAGGCACCATTCACGACAAACCCAAATCCCATTTGATATTAGATACAAGGCTCTGAATAGAAAATATATCGGCTTATATTCAATATCAAATTCTACGATCAATAAATATCGTATTGGAAATAACGATATAAATATATCTTTCAAATTTCCATAAAAATATCTGTATAATCACGAAATCCAACATCGAAATATTCCGAAGACAATTCCAATTCAAATCCATTCCAGTTCATATATTGGAAATTCTGGTTATTTTAAAAACCATTTCAAATCCAATTTATTTATTTTAAAAACATTGGATTTATAATTCTAGTTCAAAACTAGTTCACTCGATAAAAATCTATTTTATCCTTTTAAATATGGAATTTTTCATCCCAAAACATTTCTTATGATTCTACACTAATTATTGATAGTTTTAACAATTTTATCAAGGCCCGTACAGTCGATTTCCATAAACGGCCATCGAACTGCACTTACATCGACCCTTTCCAAAGTTGATTTGGACATAATTCCAAATCTAACCGTTATACTTCTAATTTCTTGTATTCATTAGATAGCTCTTTTCGATACGAACCCAACGGTTCTGGGTTTAGGAGAATCCGACGGTCGGATCTCCCGTAATGTCCATTCGAAGTCAATGGTCGAAATTCGTGAACTGCCGCAGCACGACGTGTTCTATTCAGGTCATTATATTAAATATATAATATATATTTTGTCGATTTCCATTTTAAATGTATTATATAAATCGTTTTAAATTCGTTTTCAAAATAATTTCAACTTCCTATTCAATTTCTAATCAAAATTGAATATTCTGTATCATCGATATATAAATGATAATATTTTCAAAACATTAGATTTTGAAATCAATTCCCTTTCAATATTCATTATAAAAATGAATAAAATCAATATAGATATCGTTCATGTTAAAATGGCGTTTAGCTAATCAACACGATATATTTAAATATATTCGTGTCCATCCCAAATCGGACATCAAAATCAGATTTTGATCCTTTTCTGAATATTATTTGAAAATATTCATTATTTAAAATAATCTTTATTTTAAAATATTCTTTTCTTCTGAACTAGAATCAGACACAGTCAATTACCATATAATGTGATTTATATGGATTTCATACACACGTGTATACAACAATAATCAAACAGAGTCAACCATCATCCACAGTGCATTCTACGCTGCATAAGCATTAAATATAAATTTTTAATGCTTACAATAGCCTGTCAGCCAATCGATTGACATACCACTAAACAGTTGGGATTAGTGTACGTCAAATATCATCCCAACACCCGTGTGGAGTTTCAACCAATAAATACTGAATATTATTTATACAGTTGGGTGATGTGTAAAATTTATCGTCCCAATCAACATCAGTCAAATCAGTGTACATAAACAAATCATCTGATTTGTAAATGAATATTTAATTCAGTTCATTTATACAATAAAAATGATATTTTTATTGTTCTAACATATTTTAGAGAATTTCGGCGGTATAACGACGCGATACTAGAAGCGGGATATGGCCTAGCCTTATCCCCAGTCTATTAATGGCCTGCGCCATACACATACCAATCTAATCAATTTCATTTCACCCAAACAACCAAATTCAAACCAATAATCCAATTAACTGCACAACCAAACAAACAAGTCGTCCATGGTCTGTGGACAACGGGGAACAGTTCATATATGCAGTTATAAAATAAATAACTGTATAAGAAAAATTATAATGAGGAGTTCTCACGTTGGGGATCTACTCCGCCAGTCCTTATCTCTGAACGGCTTGAATTTAGATTTGTTTTCCGACCATACCATCGCAATCTGTATCACATAGTTTATGTTAAAAATTATATTTTTAACAACGCTATACATATTTTAAAAATCATCTTCTTATCATAACTTTATATCGCTATACATATAATAAAAATCGCATTTTTATTGTGATACGTATATAAAAATTATATGTTTACTACGCTACTTTCTATATAAAAATTATATTTTTATATCGTTAACTTCATATATAAAAGATCATATTTTTATTCTCTATATGAATATATAAAATCATATTTTCTTGACTCTAACATATATTTAAAAATTAGATTTTTATTACTTTAACTTATATATAAAAATTATATTTTTAACACTTTAACATATATAAAAAAATTAGATTTTTTTTCACTTTAACTTATATATAAAAATTAGATTTTTATCACTCTAACATATATATATATATATAAGATTTTTATCGCTTTAACATATATAAATTTTTTTGATTTTTTTTCACTTTAACTTATATATATAAATTAGATTTTTATCACTCTGACATATATATAAAAATTAGATTTTTGTTAGATAGAAATCTAATCTTTATGTTATGTTTTCTATAAATAAATACTGATATTTAAGCAATGTTTTATTTATATTAAAACTGATTTAAACTATGTATTTTATAAACAAAACTGGTTTTATAAACTGAAAATCACCTCTTTCCCGTCACTGGCCATTCTGAGCCACCTGAGGTGGATCAAGCACCACTAATGGAGGTGGGGAACTTTGCTGACGAGGGGGAGCTGCACTGGGTTACTACTGGAGGTGCAAGGGGCTTGCTTGTTGGGTGTGCTGCGCTGGAGGATGGCGCAGTGGGGCTCAAGCGATGGGGTGGTGGGCTGATAGTCGGCGGTGGCATCAGGGGTCAGGTCGCGGCGGTTTGAATTGATTTGGGCATGAGGGGTTCAAACTGGAGGGAGAGAGAGAACGGCGGAGGGAGAACGAAGGAGGGGCGTCCGACGAGATTGTGGGAGCGGAGCAAGCGGGCGGCGACCTGGGAAAGGAGCGGCGGCGCGTATCTGAGGAAGGCGACGGGGATTTCTTTGAGGTAAGGGGGGCGGGCTTTACCCGTTGACCATGGGAATTAAAGAGAAGGGTTTGACCTCGTATGAAGAGCGGTAGTGAAGGATATATTATAATATATATATATATATTATTTTATTTTAAATTTTCTCTTTGAAGTTGATTTTTAATTCGAATCTCAAATCGAACCCAACGACTGTTGTCCCTAGCTAATCACCCCCATTTCGAACACAATGGGATATCTATCGTAAGATGATTCGATTGTGTCGATCGGTTTCCGTTAAAATCAAAGTATAAATCAATATATTGAATTTGAACGCACATTTCAATTTACCGGGGCCACATACGACTCTAAAAATCCCGAAAAATGTTTTCTAGCTTCGTATTGACGATACAGTTCTAACAAAACTAATTTCTTCAAATTTGGAGACCGTTTGAAAAATGGCCATTTTCTGGACGATCCAAATTGAATGAAACTGTCAGAACATGTTTTACTTCGCCATGCTCACATATTGATTCAAAAAATTATGATTTTTTTTGGAATCTACAATAATTTGACATCACGGATCCAAAAAAAGTGGTTTCGTCCAAAACAGAGGCCGTTTGCAAAATTTCCATTTTAAGGGCCAAAATTTCATAGCGACTATTCTGAATTTTCATTTAGGCATAACTTTTTATTCTTGCTATGAAATTTCAATTTTTCAGATTCATTGGAAAGATATTCTCAAATAGATTCTAATATTTTTGGTTTCACAAAAATTTGGTTTATTTGAATCCTGTACATTCATTTTAAATTTGAAATCGAATTTTTGAATTACCGTGTCGTTTTCAATTCCTTTTATAATAAAAAATAATTATTTATATTCTAACGTAAAATCAAATAAATATATATGTTCTAATTCTATTCAAAATAAATTTCTTGTCATAATTATTTAAAATAACACATTTTAAATGTTCAAAATTCATTAAAATTGCCAAAAAAAAAAAAATTAAATTGGCTCAAATTTTCGGGTTATTACAAGAAACTAGACTTATTAGTGAACCTTAGTTTAGAGAACTAAGTTAATAAGTAAACAACGATAAGTTGTAGTGAAAGTGTAAGATGGAATTACGATTAAATAAGAAAGAGTGAGGCAAACCTATTAATTGAAGTAAGTTATATTTAATCATAAATGATAAGTGACATATTAGACAGAAAACATGTAAATAGATACATACTTAGTTACGTATTAAGTAGAACATGTTAGTGTAACCTTGAATCAAACAAGAATAAAAAGGGATTGTGGATTACAGACCTTGGATCACAATCTATAGAATAACATGTTGTGGGCTTATTAATAAACTTAAATGGGTTAAGTTATATGGTTGAAACTAATAAGTGAGAGGGGCCCATTCCTTAGAGATATAAGGGGCTAGAAAGAACTTGGTAACCTAAATAAAAATTTAAGATACCAAGTTAAATGGAAATCCAGTGAAGTAAAACAAGCGCATAAAAGAATGTTTAGACATAGGGTCTAATAACATATTAAAGTGAGGCGCTTGGACCCGTCCGCAAGTTTAAGGGTGAATAACCCAACGGGGTAGATCATCATGATGTCATAAGGAACGAGGGGAGCGCACGCTCATCTAAGTATTCTGTCGGCTTGAACGGATTGGAAGGGGAAGTACGCGGCTTCCTGAGGTACGTAAGGTGCTCCTGGTAGTCCTCTATGTAGTGGCAGATATTTAGGCTTTGCTCTCAGAGGTTGGGTCTATGTGTAACTACCAGGTGTGTAGGCCTTGACTGCAAAAGTAGCTTTGCAGTCAGAATGTTGTGATGAGATGGCACTAGGGTGATTCGGCAGTTGCCTCAACGGGAAGGCAGACAGTCACGACCAACAAGGATAGTAGATCGTTGGATACCCGTCATCGGCAGCCAGCGGGAAGCAAAAAGACTGGAGCTAAACCCAATAGCCCATTCACCTTTCACTATCGAGGTACGGTGGTTGAGAGGAGACGCCAACTGGATGTTTAGATTGTTTATTGTTAGGGGCATGTCGCTTAGCTCTTGTAGTATTTAATAGTTGAAGGAGGGGCTGAGGTTGGGTCATAGCCACCATAAAAAACAGACCCTAGGAATATCTGTATTTTGAGGCTCTTAAAGACGGGCCTGTACCGATATGGAAAAGCTCCTGACCAAGTTCTGTGTTTCTTGTATCGCCCTATCATGGAACTCAGTGCACATTAGAGGACGTGCGGTTAAGGCATCGAGTGACAATTGATGATACATACGTGGAAAAGTCTAGATACATGCATGTCTGCTCTGGGTGGTGTATCGTAGACTTGAGGGCATTACTCTGGTATGGAATTTGATTTGATCGAAGGTGGCGGTCCGTATGCTTACGTAGCATATAATTGATAGATATATGCGGAACGTAACATTGTTATATAGAGATCTGTATGTCAGTCTGTCGTAGGCTGAGGGACTGCATATATTTCAGTGGTATTACGGTGGAGACCGTGCGAGTGGTGTACCATGGGTGTACCTTAATACTAGGGATAACTACATATATACGGTATTAGGTTAATCCACTGGGTAGTAAACAGGTACGATGTGTGTGTAAGCCTTGAGTGCTGTTAACCCAAGTAACCTAATAAATAAGAAAATGTGATTGAACGGTATATGTAGGATTATCCAAAGTGTATATTTTAAATCCAGTCACCACAACTTATGCTCTGAACCCCTCTTTATAACATACTCACAGGTTAGATTTGTGGCAGAGACATGATAGCTTTAGATATTGGTTAGGCAGTATTATTAATACGGTAAGGCTATACTTTGATTATATTATATTTTATCCATTCCACTGTGAGATATTTTCTGAGCTCTGACATATTTTATGTCTCTGTCTTTTTTTGCAGAATTCCAGAAAACACCAACATGAGTTTCGATAAATTAGAATTTTGAAAAAAAATCGGTTTGTCGGAATTCGGGTTGTTACATATGGTATCAGAGCCTACGTCTAGGATTCCTGTATAAATAGTGATTGAACGATTTTGTATTTTTAAAAATATAAACATATTATATATATATACCTAGATCCATATAGGAACCCACTAAATAAAAAGAGTATAATATGGTAAGAATTGGGATGACTGTTTTTGTAACAACCCGGAGAATCAGAACCAATTTAAAAATTTTATTTTGACAATTTTAATGAACTTTGAACATTTAAAATGATTTATTTAAAATAATGGCGACTAGAAATTTATTTTGAATAGAATAAGAACGTATATATTTATTTAAATTGAAACTAGAAAATAAGTATTTATTTTAATTATAAAAGGAATTGGAAATGGCGCAGTAGTTTGAAAATTCGATTTTAAATTTCAAATGAATGTATAGGATTCAAAATAAACCAGATCTTAGTGAAACCAAAAATATTTGAATCTGTTTGAAAATATCTTTCCAACGAATCTAAAAAATCCAAATTTCATAGCAGGAATAAAAGTTATGCCCAGTTGAAAATTTGGAATAGTCGCTATGGAAATATAGCCCTTAAAAATAGAAATTTTGCAAACGACTTCCGTTTTCGACGAGACCACTTTTGTTGGATCCGGAATGTCAAATTATTGCTTAATTCTAAAATTCATATTTTTGGAATCAATATGTGAGCGTGATGGATTTAAACGTGTTTGCTCATTTTAGTTTGAATTTAATCGAATGAAAAATGACCGTTTTTCAAACGGTCCATGAATTCGACGAAATTAGTTTTGTTAGGCCCGTATCGTCAAAACATAGCCAGATTTATTTTTCGGGAATTTTTGAAGTCCATATCTGGCCCCTGGTAAATTAAAATGTACGTTAAAATCAATATTGGTCGTTCTATTGATTAGTATTTTAATTTAAATGAAAACTGATCATAACGGTCAAATTGGCTTACGAGACATATCCCATTATGTTCGAAATGGGGGTAATTAGATGAGGCGACAGTCGTTGGGCTCGATTTGGAGTTCAAATTAAAAAGTTACTTTTTGGAATTAATTAATTAAATTATATATAACTCCCTCCCTCTCCTTATCAGTCAACGCTCAAGAGTATACAAAAAGCCTCGATGCTCCTTTCCAACTCGTCGCTCCATCCCAGTGTCGCCGCTACCCCCTACGCCGTTGTCCAGCCTCCGCCGCGATCCCCTAGACCTCCGGCGCCGCCACCACTGCCTCCTCCCTCTGTCTCCTCGCCCTAATCGCTAACCCTAGCCCCCAAAACCCACAAAACCACCGCAACCTCCACCACAGCCCCGCCGCTGGCCAATGCCCCACCCACCACCACCTCAGCAACCCCCTACGCCTCTCCTCCGGCCGTAGCTCCGACGTGAACCCCTCCGCCATCAAAGATGCAATTTTTACAATGAAAATGTGAGTTTTTATATTTATTTTTATTTATTGATGCATATAGAAATAGGATCTATATATATGATAGCATATTGAAGATATGGTTTTTATATGAAGTGAAATGATTTTTAATCATGAAAAGAAATGATTTTTATTTATATGAATAACATATAAAGATTTTATTTTTATTTATATGAATACCATATAAAGAAGTGATATATATATATATAACAACCATATAAAAGTGTGATTTTTATATATACGACTTTGAAATAAAAATGTGATTTTGAAATATATGAAGCATTATTAAAAATATGATTTTTAATATAAAAATCGTGTGAAACAGATTGCGATGGAACTGGTGAAAAACGAACCCAAATCTGAACCATTCAGAAATATAGAAATATAGAATGAAACAGATTGCGATGCACTCTGGATGATAGTTGATTGTTTACCATTGTTGTTCTATACATGTTTTGCATGAAATCCATATAAATAACATTATATGGTAATTGACTGTGTCTGATTCCAGTTCAGAAAGAATGAATATTTTAAAATAATGAATAATTTAAAATAATATTCAGTAAAAGACCAAAATCTGATTTTGATGTCCGATTTGGGATGGACAGGAAAATATTTAAATATATAAAGCCTTGTTGATTAGATTAACACCATTTTGATGTGAACGATATGTAACACCCCACCTCCGCTAGGGTCACTCACAAACGGAATGCCCTAGTTTTGGAGGGGTATTATCTAGTAAACAGGCACAGAGATGACACAAGACAGAATATAGATAAAATAGAGTATATAAAGCAGCGGATATAAACTTTAAAACCAAATCTTATAACTAAAAAATAGAGTCAGAACCTCTTACATCGAAATGCCAAGTCATTATTTCATTACATCAAGTTCTAAAGAAGCAAAGTACTTAAAACAACATAAGTAAAATATTATTCCCCAAAAAAAAGTGCATGAGTGCAGCCATAGCATAGCTCAAGACCAAACCGTACATGAGCTGTCAGAAAGCAAGCAAAGTCCAAGCTAAGAGCTAGAGTCTCCTCCCTGAGAACCTGGAGGGGGGACGAAAGACAAGGAGGCAAAAGAAAACGGGTCAGTCAAAAAACTGGTAAGCCCTGGTGACTATCAGCATAGAAACTAGTAAAGTTAACAAGACATGAATAAACTGGAATTAAACATAGAAACGATGATAAGTCTGACATGATAACTAAGCTAACAAGATAACTCAAGTCTAACATTGCGTATTCAAGGTTCGCCATACCAACTATACTGGTATACTAATCCCGTGTCAACTATAAATCAAGAAATAACCCCTTGGCCCAATATCGTGAAGTGACCCAATTCGGGGTCCAACGGTATGATCTAATCGATCAGCTCCCTACAAGTCTAGCTCGTCGTGTGTCTGTGTCATACGGCCCTATCACGAATGTAGTCACTTGTGCTAGGTCCACCATAGGGTGTATCAAGCCCTAGAGTGCCAACCACCGACACGAATCAAGAACGCACAGATAATCCTACTGATGCCCAATGCCTGCTTTTTCAACTCCGGACTAAGTGCACGACCCTAGTCCGCCTGAACCTACAATGGCGCACCAACTCAGCCGTCGTTCTGGTCGCTTACAATCAGCCCAGCAATCGTGCCCCACCCTGCGTAGTCCCAGGGTACCATGATACATCTAGTGGGTTACTGCTGAAAAGGACCGCGTAACTAGGGTTTCGTTCAGCAGGTTAAGTTGTCATTTAGAATCGAGACTTAACCCCATCTATGTGTCATGTCAAATTGACTAAGTGTGTCGTTCTAGTTCAAGACTTAGTCCTACAAATCATGTGTCAGGTTGGTTAAGTGTGTTCAAGCGGTTCATGACTTGACCCTATCCAATCAACGTGTCAAATTGGTTAAGTATATTCAAGTGGTCCATGACTTAACCCTATCCAGTGGCATTAATTTACTTAATGCACCCCTAATCTCTCACATTAGACTTGGTTATGGTTATTGGATGTGCCGGGCGGGTCCGGGCAGTTTTACACCATAACCTAGTCTAACCTTGGGTTTCGAGTGCGATATGACCAACTACTCACATTGGGTCCTATTTTTTGCAGTTACTGGATTCGCCGGGCGGTTCCAGGCAGATTTATACTGCCAACTCAACCCAACCTCGAGTTGGCCACGTTCAAGTTATCTAAGTGTCATGTCCATGCTTAATTTTTCATGTCAAGTTCAAGTTCGTGTTAACCATGTTCATGATTCAAGGTTTCAAGTATAATTTCATGTCAAGTTTACATGTCATGTTTTCATGTCATATCATGTTAATTTTATAGCCAATTTCAAGTTTTCCTAATCTACCCAAAACGTATCCCCAACGTATGTGAATTCGCATCAACACAAGATATCAAGATAGGGAATAACACAAAAAGGATAGTCATAGGATGGCAAAGGTGTTTACAAGTTAAGCATGACGATTATAACATTTCAGGCCTATGAATAAGGGTCTCAACATCAACTTGGCAGAATATGGTGATAGACATGGTAATGGATTGACATAAGATAATATCCCCAATAATAGTTTCAATATCACAGGTAATGTTTAGATAAAGGTCATGAGAGGTTTTAGGTTGATAACATGAATATGTCCCAAATCAAGTTCATACAATAATCCACAAGTCAAAGTTTCACATGAATAGATCTAGGGTGTACAAAATTAGATCTAAAATAGTAGGTCTAAAAAGGATAGTCATAGATCAAGGATTTACAACAATAGATCCAACATAGTTATCATATTTAGGCATAATTTCAGTTTACATCGTGTTCATGTTAAATTTACAGTTTAGATCTAAGAGTAACTTGGGCTTACGGATCATAGTGTTTGAGAACTAAGAACAGAAATTGTCGTAGGATCGTTGCAGAAGCTTCAATCTCTAGCTTGAACTGAGTTGCTTAGGTTGATGTTGATTAGCTTCTAGTTTTGATTCCAGTAGAGTAGCGACGCCATTTTTATTTTTTATTTAGAATAGAGGCAGAGTAGAAGCAGAATTGAATTGTGTGTAGAGAAGGCTAGGTTTGGGGCTGTTTAAATAAGTTTAGGCAGATGAATCTGGACAGAAATCGGACTAGATACATCAGAACGAACACTGGCCCAAAAATGGGCTCGGGGACCAGTCGACACCCAAGTTGACTGCGCAGTCGACCTGGTCCTGGGGGTGTCGAATGCCCAGTCGACTCCCCAGTCGACCTGGGTCTAGGCGGGAAATTTCCTGCCCAGTTTGTTCTGAGTTTGAAATTCGAATTTTGAATTTGAATTCAAGCTGTTTTGAACTCTGAATATTTCTGAAACTTTGGGGAGCCATAACTTGGTCATACGGACTCCGATTTTCGAAAACTCGGACTCGATTTCATGCAGAATTCCGAGACGAATGCAATGGCGCAACCCGTTTCCCTTGGTTCTTATTTTAAAATTTAATTCTGCCTATATTTATGGTTATAACACGTTATCAAAATACGGGTTGTTACATTCTCCCCTCCTTAAAGGATTTCGTCCCCGAAATCTCTAAGTTAGGAAGAACGTATCCTACCATCCATCATCCATCTACTCAAAACATCATCCACAAGCAAACAGTGTCCTTAAGAGATTTCTAATGCTATATGAACATATGCAAAAAGTGTGTGTATATGTTCCTTATCTAATGCAAATGATCAGGCCTGATTGATCTTTCTAATGCAAAATATGTTTAGTGTCATGAATCCAACATGTATGCAAATAATCCTAATCACGTAAGCACTATATGTGTGCACAAAAATTCATCCATATGCAACATTCATATGATAACACATTCAATTTCATCCATAAATAAGTATAAACACTCATGCATATGCAATATGAAAATGTGTCTAAGCCGATCTAATGCCTAATGTGTGTTATGCAACCACGAGCAATCACTTGCAACCACTTGAAACCATTCGCAAACATCAAGCATAACATGTGTCAAATACGTGTTTACATTCATAGGATTCTACCTAAGGTTCTCAAGACAGGATCAAAAGGATATACAAGATAAAATAGAGTATCTTGTGAGAAGAAGTTAAAGATGTACCCCTAGAAGGTCCTTCTTGTGGGGCTTGCCCTTGCTTCTTAGGGCAGTTCTTGCTGATGTGTCCAGTTTCACTGCATTGAAAACATGCTCCTATCTTCATCTTCTTCTTCCTACAGTCCAGGACTATATGCCCTTCAATACCACAGAAGTTGCATTTTCTTTTCTCGCGTGACTTGTCATTCTTGTTGTTGTTGTTCTTTCCTCCTTTCTCGGAGTCTACCTTCTTGTCTTGAGACTCATTCGCCTTGACCTTCTTCTTGCCATTCTCATCTTCTTCATGAAGTAGGGCCATATTCACCAAGCTTTCAAAGGTCGCCCCCATGGGTACATGAGTCATGGCCATAGTGTGGAGTGGCTCGCTCAATCCTCGAGCAAAGCGTAGAGCCTTCTTCTCAGCCGTGTTGACTAAGTCCAAACCAAACCGAGCAAGATGATTAAACTTATTCACGTATTCCCTAACTGACATGTCCCCTTGCTTGAGTGCCAGGAACCTCTCCATCTGAAGACTCGCTTCTGCGGATGATAAAAACTTAAGCCCAAACCTCTCTCTAAAGTCTGCCCAAGTCTCAATTGGCCTGGTAGCATTGGTGACTTCCCATCAAAATGCAGCTTCCTCTTTCAACAACTATGCTGCCAACTGAACTTTCCTACGATCCTCCATATCGAAAATAACAAACAAGTCTTCAGTCTCTTTTAGCCAGTTTCGCGCCTCAACGAAGGTTTCAGTTCCAACGAAGTTGTTGCCGCCCATTCCTATAAAGTCCTTGCATATTTTGGCGAAGGCGGTACCCGGAGGAGGAGGAGGAACCGCGGCCACCGGGGGAGGAGGAGGAGGGATATCTGCCGGGCCCGCGCCGTTGGCCCTAGCTTCCAAGTATCTTCGGAACCAGCCAGGTATGGGTACTCCCTCAGGAAGGTTAAGATAAGACATGATGAAAAGCGAAAAGGAAAAAGATTCAAACGAGGAAACAAAGGAAAGTACTAATGGCTTTTAGGGAATAGCCTTTTCTTAAAAATAAAACTTTTCTTGAAAAATGCTTCTTTGTAAACGGTTTTCAAATAGTTTTCAGAAGGTTTTAAAACTTTTGCCCAGTCTGGTAACCTTCTGCTCTGATACCAAATGTAACACCCCACCTCCGCTAGGGTCACTCACAAAGGGAATGCCCTAGTTTTGGAGGGGTATTATCTAGTAAACAGGCAGAGAGATAACACAAGAAAGAACATAGATAAAATAGAGTATATAAAGCAGCGGATATAAACTTTAAAACCAAATCTCATTACTGAAAAATAGAGTCAGAACCTCTTACATCGAAATGCCAAGTCATTATTTCATTACATCAAGTTCTAAAGAAGCAAAGTACTTAAAACAATATAAGTAAAATATTATTCCCAAAAAAAAAAGTGCATGAGTGCAGCCATAGCATAGCTCAAGACCAAACCGTACATGAGCTGTCAGAAAGCAAGCAAAGTCCAAGCTAAGAGCTAGAGTCTCCTCCCTGAAAACCAAGGGGGGACGAAAGACAAAGAGGCGAAAGAAAACGGGTTAGTCAAAAAGACTGGTAAGCCCTAGTGACTATCAGCATAGAAACTAGTAAAGTTAACAAGACATGAATAAACTTGAATTAAACATAGGAACGATGATAAGTCTGACATGATAACTAAGCTAACAAGATAACTCAAGTCTAACATTGTGTATTCAAGGTTTGCCATACCAACTATACTGGTATACTAATCCCGTGTCAACTATAAATCAAAAAATAATCCCTTGGCCCAATATCGTGAAGTGACCCAATTCGGGGTCCAACGGTATGATCTAATCGATTGGCTCCCTACAAGTCTAGCTCGTCGTGTGTCTGTGTCATACGGCCCTATCACGAATGTAGTCCCCTGTGCTAGGTCCACCATATGGTGTATCAAGCCCTAGGGTGCCAACCACCGACACGAATCAAGAATGCACAGATAATCCTACTGATGCCCAATGCCTGCTTTTTCAACTCCGGACTAAGTGCACGACCCTAGTCCGCCTAAACCTAGAATGGCGCACCAACTCAGCCGTCGTTCTGGTCGCTTACAATCAGCCCAGCAATCGTTCCCCACCCTGCCTAGTCCCAGGGTACCGTGATACATCTAGTGGGTTACTGCTGAAAAGGACCGCGTAACTAGGGTTTCATTCAGCAGGTTAAGTTGTCATTTAAAATCGAGACTTAACCCCATCTACGTGTCATGTCAAATTGACTAAGTGTGTTGTTCTAGTTCAAGACTTAGTCCTAGAAATCATGTGTCAGGTTGGTTAAGTGTGTTCAAGCGGTTCATGACTTAACCCTATCCAATCAACGTGTCAAATAGGTTAAGTATACTCAAGTGGTCCATGACTTAACCCTATCCAGTGGCATTAATTTACTTAATGCACCCCTAACCTCTCACATTAGACTTGGTTATGGTTACTTGTAACGTCCCGCATTTTTGACGGTTCGTATTTGAATATTTAAAACAGTTTAAATATTGAATTTGTAATATAAGTGGATTTATATATTAATTAAAACGAAGTTGAACGTATATAAATATATATTAATTATAAACGAGCTCAGAACGACCCTGCAGTTCGTAAATTAACGTTTTGAACTTCAACTGAGTGTACCGGGCTCGTTTTGAATCGGATTTCTTCGAAACGAGAAACGTTGGAATCTGTTGAACTGTATCTTTCTAACAGAAGTGAAAAATTAAGATTTCGTCGTACTGACTGCAAGATATGTCCAAATCAAATATTCAGAAAGTCGCTATGAAATCATATATCGACCGTAACGGTTATTTGAATATAACTTAATATCGGGTGCAAATTGGGACAAGATTCTTTTGAGGCGCAGTGATAATTTAATTTTTAGAATTTTACTGTAATTTTTAATAAATTAAATATGCAACTTTTTATTTGGGGTATTGTGTACCCTGTATCGGTATTTCGGGATTTCAAAATATAAGTCAAACTACCGGTATTATTATATTTTTGAGACCCTGGCACCTCACTGGACACGATCGTATTATTATATCTGTCTGTAACAGCTTGGAGTTTACGTGACAGGGTACGCTAACTTTAACAACATGAAACCGAATATATGAATGTATACATGACGGGCTACTCTATCCATCTAAAATATACAATCAAAATGGCTCTACGATAAACGTTCCACGCAAGTTGGTAAGTAAAAGAAAGATATTTTGTATTAAAATAAACCATAATATACTTCTCTTTTTGGTACATCAGCTACCTAAAGACAACTAGTCCCTTAAATCACGCATGGGCAAGGCCTTATCACATTAATGAGAACCCATGAACCTAATGGAAACAGCACGTCCCTCCCCTCTACTCTAATATATATACGTGTATTACTTAACACCAAAGAAAAACAACACTACTGACCTATGTTTAAAAGTATGCATACCCTATTCTCTACCCCAACACGCAAGCTACATGCTGAAGCCTGCCAACCCCATACGCTGCCATATAAAACCCATCCCCCTAGAGACCAGTCCATACCCTATCAGCTATCTCACCATACACCATCAGCCTATACATGGGAAATATAAACTACCTATACCTCTACTCCTTAACGCTGAAGTAACCTCTTCTATATAAAACGCCAGATCCAAAAACTCAGCAGGAAACCAAGAACAAAATGAAACATTATCTCCACCGAATACAAAACACAAACTCCATGTTAAATGCAAACCAAAACATCTAAACGCTGAGCGGTCCGGGCAAACGATAGTGATAAAGTAGTGGTATCCGGAGAGGAACTGTGGCCATTTACAAAGAAGGAGCGAATGCAACATGAAGGAGCTGATATTTTCAAGCATATGGTAACGTGAAGCACGTGGAGAAGTATGCGGTCTGTAGAGTAAATATGAGGACTGTGAAGAACGAAGTGAAGATGCAAGTTCACGTGATTCATGAAGCAGGGGACCGACATGCGTATATCAGTATAGAAGTTTTCATTTCTTTATGAGGAGAGGGCGCTACAGTGACATGCGAGATGGGAAATGGAAGCTTGGCAGTTGCATAACATTCTGGAGCGTGGGGGGTGAAGCCGTGGGATTGAAGAAGTTTGGAAAATGGGATATGATGGCACATATTTGTGGTTGTCTGAAGCATCATAAAAACGTGTAGGGAGCGGCTACGGGCTTGGAAGCTCACCGGGTTTGGAGCAGTTGAGGGTGACGCGTGAATATAAGGGTGGAAGTGAAATAGCAAAAGTAAGTGGCAAAGATGAAAGGGCTGTTGGAATCTAAAGGGGATCCGGTGCATGCAAATGCAAGGAAGAAGCTAGCGAGAAGTTGCATGAAGGGGGCTCAAGTTTTATGTATTGGGCTATGGCGTTGGATGGTGATACTCGAGCTCGGACTGGAATTCAAACAGGAAGGGGCGTGACTTAAACAGGGTGAAAAACGTGAAAAGGGAATGTGGAGTTTAGTTAGGGAATTGATGAGGTGGTGGCGTGTGTTGTAAAGGGACGTACAGTTTAAAACATGGTAATGTTTTGCTATGAAATATAAAGAAGGATCGGGTGTATGAGGAGCATTCACGTCGGAGTAAAAGTGGGCTGGTTACCTGAGTAACGTGGGTGCACAGTTCAGTGAAGGTCTCGAGCGTAAGGAAGGAAGGTGGGCTGGTGAGTTATCAGTGGGAACTACTGCTTATACGGATTGGATCCGATATTTTTGGGTAAATATATATAAAGGAGAAGTTATACTATGCGTGAGGAAGAGTTATCATGGATATACCATATACAGTTTGGGTCTATTGCGAATGATGTAAGTTGCTGATCAAAAACATTACTGAAATTGCGATGATAATGGAAGTAAGGCACGTGGATGATCCGTTAAATATGGAAAGAAGAATAGAAAGATGATATTGGGTTTACTGTGTGTAAGAAAGAATAGTAGCGGCGGTTTAAAGGCTACTGACGTATAAACGGTGGAAGGGTTGGAGTTTGATCAACGGACGAACGGTGGCAGGAACTTACGCGATGAGGAATTTCAAACAAAATGGCTGACTGGATTAATCAACCGCAAATCGTTATTTAACGGTTAACGCGCCAAGGTGAGTAAAATCACTAACTCTGATCTTTTAAAATATTTTAATTATATCTTAATATTGTTTGAATGCTGTGTGATGGTCGATTAGGTAGATTACATTTAATTTGGTCGAATAGTATATACCATTACATATGTACACATCATCGGTTGGACACTGATTCCATCAATTAGAATATCACCTAGTATAGAGTTAGTGTAAATTGTGTTGACTGACATCTGTGGATGCGGAAACCGATTGGAGGAATCCGACCGGATTCCTTGATAATTATATGTACTGTTTGTTTTGTATGAACCTGAATTATATTTAAAACCCCATGTGAATATTGATGTTGAACGGAAATTCAACATTTGTTTAGATTAAATAAATAAACGATATCGATTTAGAAAGTGTTAACAGTCGACCGTAAAACCATCGTTTTGTTAAGAAACTGATTTACCGTCAGGCAAATCAATGAAGTTAATTATAGAAATTATATTTTTATAATTAAAGTGAAGTTTTAAATTATAATAGAAGTTCTATTATAAACCAGTATTTTAGAGTTCGTTTTTATAAAATAAAATAAAAACGATTTGTTGACATTTAAATCAGTCTATTAAGCAGAAATTATCCTATGATTAATATTTGGATAATTATATTTAAGATAAGTATATTTAGAAATATTATTAGATTAATTATATTAATCTAATGTTGAGAAGTAAATAAAATCAGTTAACGAATTTACTGATGGAATGAAGTTGATTAAATCAACTGTTATTTGGGAAAATAATTATTAGGTTAATTGGTCTTTAATTAATCTAATGAAACAGTTTAGAAATAAATTATTTCAAAGTAATAAGATTTAATTAGAACTGTGGAATGGAGAAAGCGAAGAGTAAATGTTTAATATAAATAACCAAACACCAGAGATTTCAAAGTAAGGATATGGTGTTATAAAATCATAGTTAAAAATAAACATGAAAATACGATCTGATAGATATTATAAGTAATAAAGGATTAGAGTACAAACTTATATCTGTCTAAGGTAAGAACGTTGTTGATCAAGGTCTGAGAGGTAAATAGAATACCCCAACTTGAACGGCTTCGCTATTACCGAGGAACGATATCAGTTTGTAACGGAAAGAGATGTCAAGATTTTTGTAACAGAAAGAGATGTCAAGATTTTTGTGACGGAAATAGATGTCAAGATTAGTTATAACAAAGAATATTACAGCGTATGACAAGTTGAACTATAACAATAAAATAACGCTGTTGATAAGATAAGTGTGACTGTTATGTCAAGATTAGTTATAACAAAGAATATTACAGCGTATGACAAGTTGAACTATAGCAATAAAATAACGCTGTTGATAAGGTAAGTGTGACTGTAATTAGTTATAAGAATATTACAACGTATGACAAGTTTAGAACTATAGCGACAAATTAACTGCTGTTGATTTGACTTAAGCATGACTTTTATATATAGCAGCACTTCCTAGGAAATGTAACAGTTTGGTTTGAAATCCAATTATTCTAGAGTAATAAGTAACGACGTTTGTTCAAAGGAATATAAGAAAGAGTTTAGAAAAAGAATTGGGGAATCGTATTAGAAACTGGTGATAGCATTTCGATGTTCGAAATGTGATTAGAATTAAACCATTAGGATTTGTAACTAGAATTCGATGATGTCGAATGTATTAAAAGTAAACTATTTTTAGGGATTATAATCTGATATAATAATTAACATTTAGTTGTAAACAAATAAATGTTAAAGAGGATAGGAGTCAGTACTTAGTTTAAACTTGATATCGATTTGATAAGAAGTTGACTTAGAAACAAAGTTTACAAAGTGGAATAGGAATATATAAAGTATGAAAGAGATTTCGATAAACGGGATCATGGTATTGATTTATTTGATAAAGATGTTCAGATTTCTATAATAGAAATGATATTCACATTTCAAAGTGAATAATGTTTTAAAAGTGAACGTTGGGCCGATTAAAAGGTTAAAATGAAATTGGAAGTATTTTCCAATGCAAATAGGGTAGATTGTCCAAGGGTAGAAAATAAAGAATGTGAAATTAATGAAAATAGTTCGAATCTTAATAACGTATGTTTTCTGGAACATGAAAGAATAAGAGTTTATAATAACTGGAAATGTTTTCCAAGAAGTACGGAAAGGCTAAAACGGGATTTGAGAAATATCTGGTAAGATATGAGAATTCGAATATTAAAGTCGAATGTTAAAATTAAAAATACCCGTGGTTGTGTGATGTTAATTATACATTAGAATGAATGTTGTTTTTACTTCGATAGTTAAATAACCGACTATCGAAGTGTTTGACCATCGTTGTCGATATGGAGAGACCGGTTGGATACGTTATCCGAAACCACTCTGTATAGGCATAAGCGCTGCGAATTAGATATGCTGAAGATGATTGAAGACGGAGTTAAATGCAAGGGTCGTCCAGTTCTAGAATAATGTTTTTGTTTGTCCAGTCCCAGGACAACTTGTATGGACGAGTGTCTGACAGAGTATTTCCAACGGTCATGCCGTTGATTTTACGAATATACCAAGTTGGTGGGGAGAAGGTAACTTCTCTTTATTCTACACCCAGTGTGCATTTGTGTAATCAATGTGTGATTACGGATTTGACGATGTGACATTCAAAGTGAATGGTGATCAGATGTTCTGAAGATAGACGTAGCCTCTAGCCTCACAACCAAGAAGTGACAGAAGTTGGGCTAGGAAGCATGGCTAGTTGGGTCATCCCCAAGCAGGGTGTATTGTCACCGATCTAGAGAAAATTCATATTTATACTTCTTTTCGATTATGTATCTTCGGATGACGGTTGGATGGCCTGCAACCGTGGTGGCAATATATTCGCGACACTCAAGCTAAATGAGTGAGCGGTCATGTGTGGCCGGGTTGCAAGACGTTCTTGTTGAACCCTGAGTGTATCCCCTCTAGAGTACACTATTCAGAAGGTGCTCCCATACCTTGTTTGTTGAAATTCAATCTCCAATAAGTGCCCTGCGGTTTATGATTTTATACTATATATATGTGGAGCGTGAGATGCAAGCGTTCTGCTACTTGATGATTTAATTGAGTAGACATTATTATAATATCGCTGAGGTTTGATATAAAAATATGTTGGGTTATAGTAAGGTAAAAACCGTCCATGTTTATGTGTGGGTCGGTCTTACTATTACCTTCTTGTTTGGAAAAGGATTTTCAAAGTAAAACAGTATGGTTGGAATTTACTCACACCAGTCCCATGACTGACCTAGAGTTTATTTTGTTTTGTTTTCCCTAAACTCTTGGGTGCCCAAATTTGTACGGGCAGTCAAGTGTTTCAGGCTTTGCAGATTCACTTGGAGGAGCTCAAAAGCAGGAAGCTTCACCATTAGTTATGTAGAGTTATTTCCGCTGTGATATGATGTATTGTACTCTGATGATGGTATGTATATACAATACAGTTTTGTATTCAAAGTTATGTTATATAATACATCTTATTTTGTTCCGCTGCGAGTTTCGTGTTACTCTGATTCTGTTCAGTTGTGATCTTCTTCTTCTTCTATTCTATTAGTTCTATCTTTTCTTTCTCACCCTCTAAATTCTTCTATTAATGTCCTGGTGTTTTCGATGCTTGAATAGTCAACAGTGTGTTTTTATGTTGATTTTCTGGGTCGAAAATTCCATCCGTTACATTACTGGATGTGCCGATCGGGTCCGGGCAGTTTTACACCATAACCTAGTCTAACCTCGGGTTTCGAGTGCGATATGACCAACTACTCACATTGGGTCCTATTGTTTGCAGTTACTGGATTCGCCGGGCGGTTCCGGGCAGATTTATACTGCAAACTCAACCCAACCTCGAGCTGGCCACGTTCAAGTTATCTAAGTGTCATGTCCATGCTTAATTTTTCATGTCAAGTTCAAGTTCGTGTTAACCATGTTCATGATTCAAGGTTTCAAGTATAATTTCATGTCAAGTTTACATGTCATGTTTTCATGTCATATCAAGTTAATTTTATAGCCAATTTCAAGTTTGCCTAATCTACCCAAAACGTATCCCCAACGTATGTGAATTCGCATCAACACAAGATATCAAGATAGGGAATAACACAAAAAGGATAGTCATAGGATGGCAAAGGTGTTTACAAGTTAAGCATGACGATTATAACATTTCAGGCCTATGAATAAGGGTCTCAACATCAACTTGGCAGAATATGGTGGTAGACATGGTAATGGATTGACATAAGATAATATCCCCAATAATAGTTTCAACATCACAGGTAATGTTTAGATAAAGGTCATGAGAGGTTTTAGGTTAATAAAATGAATATGTCCCAAATCAAGTTCATACAATAATCCACAAGTCAAAGTTTCACATGAATAGATCTAGGGTGTACAAAATTAGATCTAAAATAGTAGGTCTAAAAAGGATAGTCATGGATCAAGGATTTACAACGATAGATCCAACCTAGTTATCATATTTAGGCATAATTTCAGTTTACATCGTGTTCATGTTAAATTTACAGTTTAGATCAAAGAGTAACTGGGGCTTACAGATCGTGGTTTTTGAGAACTAAGAACAGAAATCGTCGTAGGATCGTTGCAGAAGCTTCAATCTCTAGTTTGAATTGAGTTGCTTAAGTTGATGTTGATTAGCTTCTAGTTTTGATTCCAGCAGAGTAGCAAAGCCATTTTTATTTTTTATTTAGAACAGAGGCAGAGTAGAAGCAGAATAGAATTGTGTGTAGAGAAGGCTAGGTTTGGGGCTGTTTAAATAGGTTTAGGCAGATGAATCTGGACAGAAATTAGACTAGACATGTAACACCCCGCCTCCGCTAGGGTCACTCGCAAAGGAATGCACTAGCTTTAGAGGGGCATTATTGGTAAACATGCACAGAAATATCACAAGACAAAACATATAAAAATAGCGGAAGTAAAATCAAACTTTCATAACATGAATAAATAAGGTCTAAAGCCTTTTACATCAGAGTACATCAAAACCTGTCTTCTAATAGTAAAGAAGCATAAAGACATTTTCATAAATTATTCCCCAAGTAAAAACAGTAAAGTAGCCATTAGCCAAGAAAAGTCCAAGCCATCCATGATGACCTTCAAGCAGAAGAAGTCCGAACTAAACAACAGTATTTCCTCCCTGTAACCTGGGGGGGGGGAAACGGAAGAAAAGAGGCGAAACAAAACGGGTCAGTCAAAAAGACTGAGTAAGCCCTATCTACTATTAGCATAAAAACTAGTAAAGTTAACTGACATGAGAAACTGAGATGAACATAAGCATGATGACAAGATAGATAAGCTAAATCAAAATAACAGGATGAACTACTGAACTCAGATAAACTAAGGTGTCATGATAAATTACGATGTCAAGATAAAACAAGGTATCACATCGTCAGGTTTCTATCAAGTATAATATCCCCAAGATATCTATCACGTATAACGTCCCATGATATCTATCATGCATTTTAGCTCTGCACCTACCGTACTAGTATCCCCACCGTATCATGTGTTAACCAAGAATGACCCTCACCCAAAAGTCGTGTAATGGTCCATGTCAACCTAATATATCGCATATATAGGTTACTCAACTTGTATGTTTTATTCCATGTAAATGTTCAGTCCCTTGCCGCAGACCATACGGGCTTTCCCATGAGATTCTACATTACTTTAACATAGTTCCATGATCCTTAAGATCGGTTTGGACTGTTACCCTAAACCTAGCTAGGGTCTTCCAACATGAATTATCGTTTGTACAACTAGGACTTATGCTACCTAGGGCCACTAGGGATTACGCTTACCTATCGCACGTTTTCGTATCTCGGTTTTGGTTCAACCACCCAGGGCCACTGGGATTTACGCTAACCGTCAACCGCGCCCTTTTTCCCACGCATTCATCGTGAATCGTTTTCCATGACTGTATGCACATGTATCACATCGTGCCATCCGAGTCCTGTCATAGGGCAGATCGAGAAATACAGGACTCGGTCGGGAGCTTTCGATTTATCTGTCGATGCAGATGCTAAGGTTTGTTTTTCTATACGTGGCTATGGTCCCACGCGACCCCTCCCTCAACTAGTGAAAGACAAGACAGGATAAATCCTGTATGAGAACACACTACTGGCCAACCCACAATCCTAGCCTTACCGCAACCATAATTAGATAGCAATTATGGTCTATTGGGTGTTCTCTGCCTTTCCATACGTACACGCTTGACCAAAGATGGTAGGTAGTCTGACGAAATGCTATCTAGGGTACGACCGTGTATCGTCGACTATCCCCTATCCATCCCCGTCTTTAGGTCGCTCGCATAGCAACCAAGGCATACTCTTGGTTCTTCTAACGCAGACCTTAACCTCTCATGAGCCTAGTAAAATCACCTGGCAGCTCATAGAGGGATACCAAGAATACCCTCACGTTCCCCGAAGCCGCTGCTTCGTTACCCAGTTCGCTGGAGCCTTTATCTAAATCAGATACTTGCTCCTACTCGTATACTTAAACGATGACCTACCGTATCAGGTTACTCATCTATCTATGAACTGGTCTAAATTTCCTTGACTAAGAATCATTACTTAGTTATTCCTTAACTAAGGTTTACCACTTAGCCTTATTCCCGTTATCCTTGTTAACTACGGTTATCCCCTATCCTCAGAACTAGGGTTTACATAATGGATTAAGTGTCACTTAAGTTCATGTATTAACCCGTTTACCAATCATGTCAAAATTGGCTAAGTATCCAAGTCCAAGACTTAACCCGTCTTCAAATCATGTCAAAATTGGCTAAGTATCCAAGTCCAAGACTTAACCCTACAAACCATGCTCACGTTGGTTAAGTATGTATTAAGCAATTCACGACTTAACCTCGTCCAATTATCATTCTAGATTGGTTAATTATATATTAACTTGACCCTATCAATTTACTCAGTCAAATCGGTCAAGTGTATTCAAGCGATTCGTGACTTAGCCTTATCATGTTTTCACGTTAGATCGGTTAAGTATAGGTTAACTTAACCTCAATAAATTCACGAGTTAGATTGGTTAAGTATAGGTCACTTAACCACATCAATTCATCATGTCTAGATTAGTTAAGTGTTTAACTTAACCCCATTAAACTACCAAGTGGGATTAATTAAGTCTAGGCTAACTTAACCCCATCCGATTTCCATGTTTAGACTAGCTGAGTCTAATCTTAACCCCATTCGTTAACCGTATTTTTCGGTTAAGCATCATTAAGAAAACTTACTTAACCTTACCAAGTTATCGCGTTGGATTGATTAAGTGTTGGTTAACTTAACCCCATCCACTAGTCATATAAAAATGGTTAAGTGTCATTAGGCAAATCAAGTTACTTAACCTACCCAACCTTGTCATGTTTTGTTAAGTATCATTAGCCTAATCAAATTACTTAACCCATTTGTCCATGTCATATTTGGTTAAGAGTCATTAATCAAATTAACTTAACCCTATCATGTGGCATTAATTACTTAATGCACCTTCACCTCTCACATTAGACTTTGTTGTGGTTACTAGTTAAGCCGGTCGGTTCCGGGTAGCTTTACACCACAACTTGGTCTAACCTCGGGTTCAAGCACAACATGACCAACTTCTCACATTGGGTCCTATTGTTTGCAACTACTAGTTAGGCCGGTCGGTTCCGGATAGTTTTACGTTGCAAACTCAACCCAACCTCGAGTTGGCCACACTTATATTATCTAAGTGTCATGTCCATCATGTTTCCCAAAACATGTTACAAATTTTCAAGCATTTGGGTAGACCTAACTTAATAGGTAAATTCCCAAAGGGTAGACCTAACTTAATAGGTAAATTCCCAAGCTTATGTTTTTATGCATACTTACATGTCAACTTCCATGTTATATTTCAAGTCATGTTTTCAAGTTGTATTTTCATGTCATTAGAAATTACCCATAACATAACCCAACGCTCTTAAACTCGCATATACGTTCGCGACAACGTAATGGATTAAAAGAAGAGACTTGGCAAAGGCATGACAAAAATGGATATTAAGCCACAAGTTAATCATGGTGGCAAATGAGGCACAAATGTGTTCATTAACTTGCATGTTACATTCTTAAGCCTCAAAACATGCATAAACCCAAACTTGGCACATAAGCGAATCATGGTGACAAAAGATATGGAATGATGACTAGTAACTCGCATATATCATCATATAAGGGTTATGACTTCATATGCAAGTTGACATAAAGGTTATGAGGATTCTCATGTTGCCTAATGCAACATTTCAACATAAAGGTTGTAGCTTTTAGCTCACAAGATCAAGATAATGACTTCATAAACTTGCATGACATGATAGCATGTATCATACTCAATGATCAAACCCCAAACTTGCAACATGAACATTTAACTTCATAGTTAATATCTAAGAGTAGGGAAAGGGCTTACATTGCTATGAAGGCACAAAAGATATGACAAAGCCCTTATGCAATCAAATAGACCCAAAATGCAAGCTCTAACATAAAAACCCTTGAGCCAAAATGATCAAAACCCTTGCTTTATGATGCAAAGATAGAAACTTGACTTGAATGCAAGCTAATGACACTCATACAAGCTTGAAAACACTTGTATGCATGGAAAATCTCTCATAGAAACCATTTAGAAATTTTATGAAGAGAGTGGAGGCCATGAGAGGTAAAATTTTGCCATAGTTTAGTTGCATGAATGAATAATGAGGATTTAGGATAGGTTAGGGTCTTATTTATAGATTAGGCAAGTGTTTTAGGCCATAGGATTAAACCTAGATTCAATCCAAGCCATCAAAGCATGTCTTGGGGAAGAAGTCAAGTGTAGGAACCATCTAGGGCCTTTAGATTAAAGATGAACCATGAGAACCATCCAAATGCAAAATCTGCATTTGAGTGAATCGGCCCACGGGTTGACAGCCAAACACCCTGGATTAACCCCGAGTCGACCCAGCGAGCTCGGGTCGACCTCAAAAATCGGCCGGTTCGGTTATTCCCCTCTCCCAATTCGCTGTTTTGAACATTTTTGCATATTTATTTATTTAATTTTCAATTATATATATATATATATATATATCAATATATATATATTTCTCCGCGCAACCCATTTCACTTAATTAAGTATACTTTAATTTGGGAATTTTTCGTGAAACTTCGCGAGGCCATATCTTGGTCATACGGACTCCGATTCTCGAAAACTCATACTCTATTTCGCGTATTTTTCCGAGATGAACGCAATGGCGTAGCCCGTTTTACTTGATTCAGAATTTAAAATTAAATTCTGCCTTGATTCTCGTCTTAACACGTTATCGAAAAATACGGGTTGTTACATTCTCCCCACCTTTTAGGATTTCGTCCCCGAAATCTCCAAGTTAGGAAGAACATATCCTACCATCCATCATCCAACTACTCAAAACATCATCCACAAGCAACCATTGTCCTTAGATGATTTCTAATGCTGTATGAATATATGCAAAACGTGTGTGTACATGTTCCTTAGCTAATGCTAATGATCAGGCCTGAATAATCTTTCTAATGCAAAATATGTATAGTGCCATGAATCCAACATGTATGCAAATAGTCCTAGTCATATAGATACTATATGCGTGCACAATCATTCATTCATACGCAACAACCGCATGATAATACATTCGATTTCATCCATAAACAAGTATAAATACTCGTGCATATGCAATATGAAATGTGACCGAGTCGAGCTAGTATCTAATGTGTATTCGCGCATCCACGAGCAACCACTTGCAACCACTTGCAACCATATCAATCATAACATGTTTCAAATACATGTTTACATCCATAGGGTTCTACCTAGAATTCCCTGAAACAGGGCCGAGAAGATAAACAAGACAAACTCCTTACGGGGTTTGTAACAGAAAGTAGGACCGAGAGGATGTCCACAAAAGATAACCTACAAGTAAGCTCTACAGAAACAGGGATCAAGGATATACTCCCAAAAAGAGATATCATGCACGTATCTAGTCTTTGACCATCAAAGTCGTATTTCCTCGGGCTTACTTCCATTGTGCCTTGACCGCCCTTTAACTTCGCGATTTCGTAGCTTCTTATTTCCTGCTTCCATAACATGAGCTGAAACTCATTTCTTCGTCGCCTCTCGTTCCACTTGCACTTATCCTTTTTCTAGAATACTTGGCGCAAACATGACTGCGTACTCATGATCTCATGCAAGCTTTCCAAAATTCACTAGTGAATCTTGGATCTCGTTTATATACTATAAGGCATTCCATGTAGAAGAACTTTCTCTTGAAAGTAAACAGATGTCAATCAGGTTATCATGCGCACTTACTAGGGTGATCTCTATAGCCCATGCATAAATGAAGTAAACCATCCGTCTTATTGGCGAACACCACTCGATCGGGCTTCAAATTTCCAATAAAGGCATCAAGGGATTCTAAGTAACTAGTCATGACAGAACCTCAAAAAGGTTACCCGATACTTCGAGGGCATTACCAAGGCTAGTCAAAAGGTCTAACTACCCTCCTATCAAAACCGAGAGTGGCACCCCCTACTAGATAACCACTTCATCCCTAGAATCCATCCATAGCTTATAAACATAAGCATTATTTCCAAACTCAACACTTGGCATAGACATTCCCAAATCCAAACAAGTCATGTATAAATGGACTGATTCTCCAATAGGACTTTGAGACAAAAATGGGATTCTCTATTACGTTAGTACTTAAGGTGCAGAGACTCAACTACCGAAGCGGACTTAAATGATGCGGGGATCAAAACAAAGTCTTGGCGGGATGATAGAAAAGAATAACTAGATCTTCAACAAGGATGTTATCCCCCTACTCAGGTACTCTAGTGAGGGTATACAACGATGATCTTGTCCTTGTCCCACAATACTTAACTATCCGTCCCGTTTCACCATACCAAAGATACTTTTTCGTCATGGATTTCATTGTTCATCTTTCTCCCTCCTTTGAGGACTAAGCCATACCAACAAGTTGGTCACCCTTAAGCTCGTATCCTTTATCCTCTTTCTCACTATCCTATCTTATAACGCGGCCACTGGTCTCTTGAAAACCACCTCCATCGCATGGAAAGCACTTTCGTAGATAGAAAAGACTAGTCGCAGTTAAAACCACTGTGACTACAGATGGAGGAAAGAAAGGAGAAGAGATTCAATTAAGGAAACAAGGATAGTGCTAATGGCCTTTGGGGAATAGCCTTTTTCTTTTAAAAGAAAATTTTCTTGAAAAAATGCTTCTTGGTAAACGATTTTCAAATTGTTTTCAGAAGGTTATTAAAAACTTTTGCCCAGTCTGGTAACCTTATGCTCTGATACCACGTGTAACACCCCGCCTCCGCTAGGGTCACTCGAAAAGGAATGCACTAGCTTTAGAGGGGCATTATTGGTAAACATGCACAGAAATATCACAAGACAGAACATATAAAAATAGCGGAAGTAAAATCAAACTTTCATAACATGAATAAATAAGGTCTAAAGCCTTTTACATCAGAGTACATCAAAACCTGTCTTGCAATAGTAAAGAAGCATAAAGACATTTTCATAAATTATTCCCCAAGTAAAAACAGTAAAGTAGCCATTAGCCAAGAAAAGTCCAAGCCATCCATGATGACCTTCAAGCAGAAGAAGTCCGAACTAAACAACAGTATTTCCTCCCTGTAACCTGGGAGGGGGGGGGGGAAACGGAAGAAAAGAGGCGAAACAAAACGGGTCAGTCAAAAAGACTGAGTAAGCCCTATCTACTATTAGCATAAAAACTAGTAAAGTTAACTGACATGAGAAACTGAGATGAACATAAGCATGATGACAAGATAGATAAGCTAAATCAAAATAACAGGATGAACTACTGAACTCAGATAAACTAAGGTGTCATGATAAATTACGATGTCAAGATAAAACAAGGTATCACATCGTCAGGTTTCTATCAAGTATAATATCCCCAAGATATCTATCACGTATAACGTCCCATGATATCTATCCTGCATTTTAGCTCTGCACCTACCGTACTAGTATCCCCACCGTATCATGTGTTAACCAAGAATGACCCTCACTCAAAAGTCGTGTAATGGTCCATGTCAACCTAATATATCGCATATATAGGTTACTCCACTTGTATGTTTTATTCCATGTAAATGTTCAGTCCCTTGCCGCAGACCATACGGGCTTTCCCATGAGATTCTACATTACTTTAACATAGTTCCATGATCCTTAAGATCGGTTTGGACTGTTACCCTAAACCTAGCTAGGGTCTTCCAACATGAATTATCGTTTGTACAACTAGGACTTATGCTACCTAGGGCCACTAGGGATTACGCTTACCTATCGCACGTTTTCGTATCTCGGTTTTGGTTCAACCACCCAGGGCCACTGGGATTTACGCTAACCGTCAACCGCGCCCTTTTTCCCACGCATTCATCGTGAATCGTTTTCCATGACTGTATGCACATGTATCACATCGTGCCATCCGAGTCCTGTCACAGGGCAGATCGAGAAATACAGGACTCGGTCGGGAGCTTTCGATTTATCTGCCGATGCAGATGCTAAGGTTTGTTTTTCTATATGTGGCTATGGTCCCACGCGACCCCTCCCTCAACTAGTGAAAGACAAGACAGGATAAATCCTGTATGAGAACACACTACTGGCCAACCCACAATCCTAGCCTTACCGCAACCATAATTAGATAGCAATTATGGTCTATTGGGTGTTCTCTGCCTTTCCGTACGTACACGCTTGACCAAAGATGGTAGGTAGTCTGACGAAATGCTATCTAGGGTACGACCGTGTATTGTCGACTATCCCCTATCCATCCCCGTCTTTAGGTCGCTCGCATAGCAACCAAGGCATACTCTTGGTTCTTCTAACGCAGACCTTAACCTCTCATGAGCCTAGTATAATCACCTGGCAGCTCATAGAGGGATACCAAGAATACCCTCACGTTCCCCGAAGCCGCTGCTTCGTTACCCAGTTCGCTGGAGCCTTTATCTAAATCAGATACTTGCTCCTACTCGTATACTTAAACGATGACCTACCGTATCAGGTTACTCATCTATCTATGAACTGGTCTAAATTTCCTTGACTAAGAATCATTACTTAGTTATTCCTTAACTAAGGTTTACCACTTAGCCTTATTCCCGTTATCCTTGTTAACTATGGTTATCCCCTATCCTCAGAACTAGGGTTTACATAATGGATTAAGTGTCACTTAAGTTCATGACTTAACCCGTCTACCAATCATGTCAAAATTGGCTAAGTATCCAAGTCCAAGACTTAACCCGTCTTCAAATCATGTCAAAATTGGCTAAGTATCCAAGTCCAAGACTTAACCCTACAAACCATGCTCACGTTGGTTAAGTATGTATTAAGCAATTCACGACTTAACCTCGTCCAATTATCATTCTAGATTGGTTAAGTATATATTAACTTGACCCTATCAATTTACTCAGTCAAATCGGTCAAGTGTATTCAAGCGATTCGTGACTTAGCCTTATCATGTTTTCACGTTAGATCGGTTAAGTATAGGTTAACTTAACCTCAATAAATTCACGAGTTAGATTGGTTAAGTATAGGTCACTTAACCACATCAATTCATCATGTTTAGATTAGTTAAGTGTTTAACTTAACCCCATTAAACTACCAAGTGGGATTAATTAAGTCTAGGCTAACTTAACCCCGTCTGATTTCCATGTTTAGACTAGCTGTGTCTAATCTTAACCCCATTCGTTAACCGTATTTTTCGGTTAAGCGTCATTAAGAAAACTTACTTAACCTTACCAAGTTATCGCGTTGGATTGATTAAGTGTTGGTTAACTTAACCCCATCCACTAGTCATATAAAAATGGTTAAGCGTCATTAGGCAAATCAAGTTACTTAACCTACCCAACATTGTCATGTTTTGTTAAGTATCATTAGCCTAATCAAATTACTTAACCCATTTGTCCATGTCATATTTGGTTAAGAGTCATTAATCAAATTAACTTAACCCTATCATGTGGCATTAATTACTTAATGCACCTTCACCTCTCACATTAGACTTTGTTGTGGTTACTAGTTAAGCCAGTCGGTTCCGGGTAGCTTTACACCACAACTTGGTCTAACCTCGGGTTCGAGCACAACATGACCAACTTCTCACATTGGGTCCTATTGTTTGCAACTACTAGTTAGGCCGGTCGGTTCCGGATAGTTTTACGTTGCAAACTCAACCCAACCTCGAGTTGGCCACACTTATATTATCTAAGTGTCATGTCCATCATGTTTCCCAAAACATGTTACAAGTTTTCAAGCATTTGGGTAGACCTAACTTAATAGGTAAATTCCCAAAGGGTAGACCTAACTTAATAGGTAAATTCCCAAGCTTATGTTTTTATGCATACTTACATGTCAACTTCCATGTTATATTTCAAGTCATGTTTTCAAGTTGTATTTTCATGTCATTAGAAATTACCCATAACATAACCCAACGCTCTTAAACTCGCATATACGTTCGCGACAACGTAATGGATTAAAAGAAGAGACTTGGCAAAGGCATGACAAAAATGGATATTAAGCCACAAGTTAATCATGGTGGCAAATGAGGCACAAATGTGTTCATTAACTTGCATGTTACATTCTTAAGCCTCAAAACATGCATAAACCCAAACTTGGCACATAAGCGAATCATGGTGACAAAAGATATGGAATGATGACTAGTAACTCGCATATATCATCATATAAGGGTTATGACTTTATATGCAAGTTGACATAAAGGTTATGTGGGTTCTCATGTTGCCTAATGCAACATTTCAACATAAAGGTTGTAGATTTTAGCTCACAAGATCAAGATAATGAGTTCATAAACTTGCATGACATGATAGCATGTATCATACTCAATGATCAAACCCCAAACTTGCAACATGAACATTTAACTTCATAGTTAATATCTAAGAGTAGGGAAAGGGCTTACATTGCTATGAAGGCACAAAAGATATGACAAAGCCCTTATGCAATCAAATAGACCCAAAATGCAAGCTCTAACATAAAAACCCTTGAGCCAAAATGATCAAAACCCTTGCTTTATGATGCAAAGATAGAAACTTGACTTGAATGCAAGCTAATGACACTCATACAAGCTTGAAAACACTTGTATGCTTGGAAAATCTCTCATAGAAACCATTTAGAAATTTTATGAAGAGAGTGGAGGCCATGAGAGGTAAAATTTTGCCATAGTTTAGTTGCATGAATGAATAATGAGGATTTAGGATAGGTTAGGGTCTTATTTATAGATTAGGCAAGTGTTTTAGGCCATAGGATTAAACCTAGATTCAATCCAAGCCATCAAAGCATGTCTTGGGGAAGAAGTCAAGTGTAGGAACCATCTAGGGCCTTTAGATTAAAGATGAACCATGAGAACCATCCAAATGCAAAATCTGCATTTGAGCGAATCGGCCCACGGGTTGACAGCCAAACACCATGGATTAACCCCGAGTCGACCCAGCGAGCTCGGGTCGACCTCAAAAATCGGCCGGTTCGGTTATTCCCCTCTCCCAATTCGCTGTTTTGAACATTTTTGCATATTTATTTATTTAATTTTCAATTATATATATATATATATATATATATATATCAATATATATATATATATATTTCTCTGCGCAACCCATTTCACTTAATTAAGTATACTTTAATTTGGGAATTTTTCGTGAAACTTCGCGAGGCCATATCTTGGTCATACGGACTCCGATTCTCGAAAACTCAGACTCTATTTCGCGTATTTTTCCGAGATGAACGCAATGGCATAGCCCGTTTTACTTGATTCAGAATTTAAAATTAAATTCTGCCTTGATTCTCGTCTTAACACGTTATCGAAAAACACGGGTTGTTACAAGACACATCAGAACGAACACTGGCCCAAAAATGGGCTCGGGGACCAGGTCGACACCCAAATCGACTGCGCAGTCGACCTGGTCCTGGGGGTGTCGACTGCCCAGTCGACTCCCCAGTCGACCTGGGTCTGGGCGGGAAATTTCCCGCCCAGTTTGTTCTGCGTTTGAAATTCGAATTTTGAATTTGAATTCGAGCTGTTTTGAACTCTGAATATTTCTGAAACTTTGGGGAGCCATAACTTGGTCATACAGACTCCGATTTTTGAAAACTCGGACTCGATTTCATGCAGAATTCCGAGATGAACGCAATGGCGCAAACCGTTTCCCTTGGTTCTTATTTTAAAATTTAATTCTGCCTAGATTTATGGTTATAACACGTTATCAAAATACGGGTTGTTACACGATATTTATATCGATTTTATTCATTTTTATAATGAATATTGAAATGGAAGTGATTTCAAAATCTAATGTTTTGAAAATATTATCATTTATATATTAGTGATATGGAATATTCAATTTCGATTTAAAATTGAATATGAAGTTGGAATCATTTAGAAAACGATTTATAAATTACTTTTCAAATGGAAATCGACGAAATATATATAATATATATATTATATATATTTAACGGCCTGAATAGAACGCTCTGCACCATGGTAGTTCGCGAATTTCGACCATTGACTTCGAATTGACTTTATGGGAGATCTAACCGTCAGATTCTTCTAATACCGGAACCGTTGGGTTCGCATCGAAAAAATCTTTCCAAGAATATAAGGGATTTGAAATCTAACAATTGGATTTGAAATTATGTCCAAATCAAAATTGGAAAAGGTCGCTGTAAGTGCAGTTCGATGACCGTTTATGGAAATCGACTGTACAGGCCTTGATAAAATTATTAAAATATCAATAATTTGTGTAAAATCATAATAAATGATTTAGAAAGAACTGAGATGAAAAATTCCATATTTGAAAGGATAAAAATATATTTTTATCGAAATGAACTACTTATGAACTAGAATTATAAATCCGATATTTTTAAATAAATAAATTGGATTTGAAATGGTTTTAGAAATATTCCAATATATGAATTGGAATGGATTTGAATCGAAATTATCTTCGGAATATTTCGATATTGGATTCTGTGATTATACGGATATTGTGGAGGAATTTGGAAGTTATATATTTCGTTATTCCCAATACAATATTTGTTGATTTCAGAATTTGCACTACAAGAAAAAGAGTCTTTAGTTACTCAAGTTTGTTACTTGCATTTGTAAATGCAAGTAAATAGCACTTCATCCCGGATTTTAGACGTAACCCAATATTAATTACCTGCCCGCCTCACAAAATTTTGGCGGCTTCAAAATTTTTGTCTTCCTCTCTGGCCACGTTTTCCTCCACCGTTTATCTTTATACCTTTTTACCTTTTTTACTTAGGAAAAATTCACCACTTCCTACAATCCTACTATTCCTCCATCTTCGGCATCCTCTATCTATCTCTATTGTTATTGTCGTGGTTGCCTCCTTCTTGGTTCTTAATTATTTTAATTGAATGATGCTCAAGATTTTTGCGTATTTAGGTATGATTTTCATATTTCAATTCTAATTTGATGTGATTTGCAGTTCAACTATTTTGTGATTCGACTTTTTGGGTTATGTAGATTTTGTACAAATATCTTTTCTAAAGTGTAAAATTTCAAAATTTTAAGTCGAAAGCGAATAATTAAAGTTCGATTTGAACTGCAACAAGGATTCGAGGAGATTCAGTTAGGTTTTGGTCTTTATTATCGAATACACATGCATAATTGGTGTGTTGCATATTCTAATTCTATAAAAGAAATGTCAAATTTAAATTTCTTGTAACAACCCGTATTTTCAATAACCTGTAATAACATAAATCGAGGCAGAATTTAATTCTAAAATGGGAATCAAGGGAAACGGGCTATGCCATTGTGTTCGTCTCGGAAAAATACGCGAAATAGAGTCCGAGTTTTCGAAAATCGGAGTCCGTATGACCAAGATATGGCCTCGCGAAGTTTCACGAAAATTCCCAAATTAAAGTATACTTAATTAAGTGAAATGGGTTGTGTAGATATATATATATATATATTGATATATATATATATATATAATTGAAAATTTAATAAATAAATATGCAAAAATGCTCAAAACAGCAAATTGGGAGAGGGGAATAACCGAACCGGCCGATTTTTGAAGTCGACCCGAGCTCGCTGGGTCGACTAGGGGTTAATCCAGGGTGTTTGGCTGTCAACCCGTGGGCCGATTCGCTCAAGTGCAGATTTTGCATTTGAATGGTTCTCATGGTCCATCTTTAATCTAAAGGCCCTAGATGGTTCCTACACTTGACTTCTTCCCCAAGACATGCTTTGATGGCTTGGATTGAATCTAGGGTTAATCCTATGGCCTAAAACACTTGCCTAATCTATAAATAAGACCCTAACCTACCCTAATTCATTCATAATTAAACCTAGTGACTAAACTATGGCAAAATGCTAGCTCTCATGGCCTCCACTAATTTTATGAAGAGGGTTGCATACTAATCACTCTCTAATCAACTTCTAATCCCTTCTTAGCATCTTAATCTTCTTCATTTGGTGTTCAAAGTTGCTAGTTGTGAGTTTCTATCACTTTGATGATCTTTTGGTAAACTAATTAGATGAGATGTGATGAGATTTATGGTTTTGTATGTGGGTTAATGAGCTTTGAATCATATGATATGATGTTAGCATTAATCTTATGTTTATGCATGTTGAGTATGTAAGCTTATGCAAGTTTAATATGATGTATGTTATGTTTGCATGATGCTAAATATGCAAGTTGTGGGCTATGTAATCATATGCATGTTATGCAAGTTCATGGTAATATGCTATGCAAGTTACATGTTTGTTAATATGCAAGTTACATGTTTGTTAATATGCAAGTTACATGTATGTAAATATGCAAGTTACATGTTTGTTAATATGCAAGTTACATGTTTGTTAATATGCAAGTTACATGTATGTAAATATGCAAGTTACATGTTTCTTTATATGCAAGTTACATGTTTGTTAATATGCGAGTTACATGTATGTAAATATGCAAGTTACATGTTTATTAATATGCAAGTTCATGATGACACATTATGCAAGTCTATAAGCTAATATGCAAGTTTGTTATGCAAAATGAATATGTAAGTTATGTGACATATTATATGCAAGTTATGTGACATGTTATGCAAGTTCATATGCAAGTTATGTGTTTGTTAATATGCAAGATGGCACCTTTGAAACATGTTCATTCATATGCAAGTTGACACCTTTTATATGTGTTATATCATGAACGAAATTACGTGGGAACGATGGGGTAATTAAATGCATAAGTTAATAAGATTGTGTGAAATTAATATAATTATGCATAACACAAAATAAATGAACATAGTATGGGAATTTGCCTATTTGGTTAGGTGTACCCATACTATGTGTTGGGAATTTACCTATTGAGTTAGGTCTACCCCATGGGAATTTACCTATTAAGTTAGGTCTACCCATGTTAAGAAAACTTGATTAATTAGGGATAATTAATATAAAATTATGAGGGTGATTAATTAGGTGTAATTAATTGACTAAGACACGAGGTTGGACTCAGTTGTAGCGTAAAACTGCCCGGACCCAACCGGCTTAACCAGTTGCTACAAATGTTAGCCCAATGTGAGAGGTCTTAGGCACAAACTAAATACGTAATTAATGTAAAGACACGAGGTTAGACTCTGTTATGACATAAGGCTGCCCGGACCCAACCGGCTTAACCAGCGGTCATAAAAGACAGTCTAATGTGAGAGGTCTTTACAAAGGTTACGTTCTTAATTAATTAATTAAGAAACACTTAACCACATTAGCATGTAGAGGGACATGAGGGGTTAAGTGGGTGCCTCGGGTGGCATGAGAAAATCTAGTGGTTGCCTTGGGTGGCAATAGAAAATACGATTAGAATACTTAACCAAAATAGAACATGTAATTAAAACATGATTAAAGGGTTAAGTGGGATATACTAGAAAAAGGGACAAGCTTAGGTGGGTAGCTTGTGGAGGCCCATTTCAACCAGTAACCCATACGTATCTTTGTGGGCTCGACCCATGTCGAGGACGGGACACGCATACTGGGCTTGACTGTAAGAGGCAAACGGGTTAGCGGTGGCAACGCAAGTCCAACGGGCTTCATATGCGTGAGTGGGCCCGGGCTGGTAGGTAAGCCGTTGTTGCATCGAGTAGATATAAGCCGTGCACCTTTAGTTTCATCAGGTTGCCACATTGGGGAATGATACATCCCACGGTGGGGCCAGCACGGGTATCTACGTTAGGGAGCCGATCGAATGGGAAGTAGTGTGTACACCTAGTGGATTGTAGGGCCCCGTGGCGCCTACTTGGTCACCTAGGGGTACGCAGGTACTAATTAGTAAATTTTATAAGTCCTTGGGTGGGATCAACCTTTAAGTTAGGAACGACTGGTGTGGTGCAGTTTAGTAATTTACCTTAGGGAGGGTAGATGCGTCTTTATCCTTTATCTTCGTTTAGTTGACTGCTTAGGGTAGCCATTCATCCCTATATGTTACCGTATATCAGTTTATGTCTTCTCTGGTTACTTTAACGATTGTATTGTTAAAGTTATAGGACTCGCTCAGACTTATGTCTGACCCTGTTGTTTTTATCTTTTTCCCAACCCTCAGGTCCTACGGTGGATCCTAGCAGTAGTGGAGCTTGATCGGATTGCTATTCCAGTCTTTAGGAGCTTGGATAGATGTAAAGCTCCAGTTATCCAGTTATCTTTTCTTTTGTTTGGCTATTGTATGAGAGTGGGATTATGTACTTCTTTATTTTGATGGATATTGTACTTGACCTTTATTGTGGTTTTATGATGTAACCAGACATGTTTTACTTCCGCTGTTATGAGATGATGTTTTAAAATTTCAAGTACTATTTATATCTGTCTTGTTGTAATTTTTCTGTTCTATATTCACTAAAATACTCCACCGATGCTATGGCATTCCCTTTGTGAGTGATCATAGCGGGAGTGGGGTGTTACACGTGGTATCAGAGCTTAAGGTTACCAGAACAGATAAATTTTTTGAGAAAAACTACTTTCTAAGAGTATTTTCGAAGAAAGTATTTTTAAAAGCATGTCTTCTAAGAGAAAAAGTTTTTGAAAAAGAAAAGCATAATCCCCAATAGCCATATCTTTATCTTTCGGAATCTCCTTTTTGAATCTTTCCTCTTTCGTTTCAGCATGGCTGAAGATCTTAACATCCCGGAGGGTTTAGTTATACCACTATGGTATAGGAGGTTGCAAGAGGCTAGGGCCGCGGCTGCGGGTCCGGCCAATGCTACTACACCAGAGACAACCGCTCCTCCTCCTCAGCCTAGAGTGGATAATTTTGCTAAGGTTTGCAAGGAGTTCAAGGCTATAGGAGGAAAACCTTTTCTTGGTTCAGAGACTTTCGTAGAGGCTAGAGATTGGCTTAAGGAAGTGGAAGAGTTGCTAGATATCTTTGAAGTGGAAGAGGGAAAGAAAGTCAAGTTGGCGGCTTGGTTAATGAAGGGAGAGGCCTCATTCTGGTGGGAGGTCACTAATGGAGAACGCCCTGTTGACTCTTGGGCAGATTTTAAGCAAAGGTTTGGGGCTAAGTTTCTCTCAAGGGCGGAAGAGAATCTGTTTATGGAGAAGTTCTTGAATTTGAAGCAAGGGAATCTCACGGTGAGAGAATATGTCAACAAATTCAATCAATTAGCAAGGTTTGGCATAGAGTTGGTGAATACACCGGAGAAGAAGGCTTTGAGGTTCGTTAGAGGCTTGAACGAACCATTGCAAGGAATAGCTATGACTCACATTCCTATGGGGGCCACTTTTGAGAAGCTTGTCTACATGGCACTTATGCATGAGGATGATAAGAATTCTAAGGCACCAGAGAAAAAGGGGGATCAGAAGAAACCGCAACAGCAACAACAAGGCAAGGGCGGAAAAGGCAATGGTGACAAAAAGAAGACGAAGAAGAAGTGCTTCAATTGTGGAACACCAGGACACCTCAGTAAGGATTGTCGCAAAAAGAAGAAGACCGGTTGCTTTCATTGTGGTGAAGCAGGGCATCTTGTGAAAAACTGCCCAAAGAAGGGGCAGAAGACGGGGTCTACCTCAGGAGGCCAGGTGCAAGCTCTTATAGCACCACCTCAGTCAGGGGGGCAAGTTCAGGTTCTCTCGGTTCCACCGATTCAGCAGAGAGGTAGAACTATTTCCGTTGAAAGTCTGGTTTTTCTGTTTGATCATCCAGTTCGTACTTTGTTTGACTCTGGCGCATCGCATTCTTTTATCTCATCATCGTTAGTTGAGTCACTGCACTTAGACACCAGTCTAGTTGATGATCCCTTGGTTGTCTCAAACCCAATTGGGGGCTCCATATATCTGTCTATGATATGTTTGGGTTTGAAGATTTCTATACTTAGCGTTGAGTTTAGATGTGATGCTTTTGTATTGGGCTTCACGGGCTATGGGTTGATCTTGGGCATGGACTGGTTATCCAGTAATGGTGCCGTTCTTGATTGCGAAAGGAGAGTTGTCAGGCTCATGACCCGCTTGGGTAACACTCTCGAGATCTCTTGCAATCCCATGGAATCTGTTTTGCTAAGTTATCTTGAATCGCTCGATGCTTCGGTCGAAAGTTTGTGTTCTGTCAGAGTAGTCCGGGAATATCCGGATGTGTTTGAAGAAGTAAAGGGTTTGCCTCCGAAGCGGGAGATAGATTTCCGAATTTATTTGGTGGATAATGCCAAACCAGTGTCTTTGCCAGTACGCCACATGGCTCCTCGTGAGAGAAGAGAACTTCATAAGCAAGTAGGGGAGTTGCTTGAGAAGGGGTTCATAAGGCGAAGTATATCGGAGTGGGGAGCTCCAGTAGTGTTTGCCACGAAGGCGGATGGGTCCCTCAGACTTTGTGTGGATTATAGGGAACTTAATAAGCTCACGAAGAAGAATAGACACCCATTACCGAGGATAGATGATCTCTTTGATCAGTTGGTTGGCGCGTCAGTATTTTCGCAGATGGACTTAGCTACAGGGTTTCATCAGTTAAGAGTGGCGGAGGACAGTATAGAGAAGACTGCTTTCCGGACTCCGGATGGTTTTTATGAGTGGCTAGTGATGCCATTTGGGTTGACAAACGCCCCCGCATACTTTGTTGATCTCATGAGTAGAGTGTTCAGAGAGTATCTGAATAAGTTTGTAGTAGTTTTTGTGGATGACATCTTGGTCTTTTCCAAGAATGAAGAAGAGCATGCCTTACATCTCAAGGAAGTGTTGGAGACTCTTCGAGCGCATAGTCTTAAAGCTAAATTCTCTAAATGCCATTTTTGGAGAAGAGAAGTGCGATTCTTAGGGCATGTGGTCTCTAAGGAAGGGATAGCTGTGGATCCCGCAAAGATAGTATCTATCCAGGATTGGAAAGTTCCTAGAAATGCTACCGAGGTAAGAAGTTTCTTGGGGCTGGCAGGATATTATAGGAAGTTCATCAAAGACTTCGCGAAGATATCAGCCCCATTAACCCGCTTGACGAAGAAGAATCTGGTTTTCTCATGGGATGTAGATTGTGATGATGCTTTCCGACGGTTAAAGAGAGCTTTGACCACCGCTCCAGTTTTAGTGCTTCCAGATGGGAGTAAGCCGTTGGTTGTTTATACCGATGCTTGTGGAACAGGATTAGGCGCAGTCTTGATGCAGGAGGGAAGGGTAATAGCCTATGGAGGGAGACAATTGAGAGTGCATGAGAAGAATTACCCTACCCATGATCTAGAGTTGGCCGCGATTGTTTTCGCACTTAAGTCTTGGCGCCATTATCTTCTTGGTGAGAGATTCGAGTTGTTCACCGACCATAAATCATTGAAGTACTTATTCTCTCAGAAGGATTTAAACTTAAGACAGCAAAGGTGGATGGAGTTCTTAGCATCCTATGATTTCGAGATAGCGTATACCCCTGGTAAGGGTAACGTGGTGGCAGACGCCTTAAGTAGAAAAAGGCTATCTTTGAGTCCATTGTTCGTGGAACGACGAAGCTTGGAGTTTCTTTCTTTGTTTGACTTCAGACCTTCTGTTGATTTTGTACCTGGTTTGTTGGCATCCTTGGAGGTTAGACCTACTCTTTTGAGACGGATTGGCGAGGCTCAGCGAGACGACCCACAGTTGGTTGTGTTGGTAGAGAAGCTTATAAGAGGGGAGTCGTCCAGCCATTTGGGTAGATACACCATAGATGATAAGGGATGGTTGCATAGAGACGGTAGACTTTGTGTACCGCAAGATGAGGGTTTGAAGAAGGCTATTTTGGATGATGCACATCGTTCAAGAATGACTATTCATCCCGGTGGAGACAAAATGTACCAAGACATGAAGAGAGTTTTCTTCTGGGCCGGTATGAAGAAAGATGTGGCCGAGTATGTGGCTAGATGCTTAGTGTGCCAACAAGTTAAAGTGGAGCAAAGGAAACCCGGTGGGTTGCTACACCCATTGGAAGTTCCATAGTGGAAGTGGGATAGTGTCTCGATGGATTTCATCGACGGGTTACCGAGATCGAGGAAGGGCAATACGGGAATTTGGGTTGTGGTAGACAGACTTACCAAGAGTGCCCATTTTATACCCGTAAAGAGTAAGAGGACCGCTCCATGGCTTGCTTCAGTCTATGATAGAGAGATTGTTAGATTGCATGGCGTACCATCCAGCATTGTGAGTGATCGAGATCCTATTTTCACTAGTGAGTTTTGGAGAAGTTTGCAAGAGGCGGTAGGGACTCAGTTGTGTTTGAGCACCGCATATCATCCTCAGACGGACGGTCAGACCGAGAGGGTGAACCGTATCTTAGAAGATCTTTTGAGGCTTTGTATCTTGGATTTTGGAGGTACATGGGAAGAACATCTTCCTTTGGTGGAGTTCGCATATAATAACAGCTTTCAGTCCAGTATTGGTATGGCTCCTTTCGAAGCTCTTTATGGAAGGCCTTGTCGATCTCCTACATGTTGGTGGGAATCTACGGATAAGATCTTGCTTGGGCCGGATATGGTTAGAGAGACTTCAGAGAAGATTGATTTAATTCGAAAAAGGATGAAAGCAGCGCAAGATAGACAGAAATCTTATGCGGATCGGAGAAGGACGGATCTTGAGTTTGAGGTTGGGGACATGGTTTTTGTCAAAGTATCTCCATTGAGAAATGTTGTTCGCTTTGGGTCCGTAGGGAAGTTAGCACCGAGATTTTTTGGGCCGTTTCCTATTAAGGAAAGGATTGGACGGATGGCATATAGGGTGGAGTTGCCCGACAGACTTAGTGGTGTTCATGATGTATTCCATGTATCACATTTGAGGAAGTGCTTACATGAGACCGCGGAGGTGGTAGAGCCGAGCTTGCTTAGAGATGTAGAGGTAGAGCGTGATGCGACGATTCGACGAGCTCCTACTCGCATCCTTGGGTCAGAAACTAGGAAGTTGAGGAACAGAGAAGTTCAGCTAGTTAAAGTGCAATGGGGAGATGACGAAAGCAATGCTACTTGGGAGACGGAAGCAAAGATGCGTTCTTTGTATCCATTTCTTTTTGAGAGTATGTCTTTTAACTTCTCCTTTATTGCTTGTCTAGTACTTATCTTATCTTTAGTATATCCTCTCGCTAATACCTATGACCTTTAGATAGGGTAAAACCTATGGTTGAAACATGTGTTTGAAACATGTTATGGTTGATGGATGCATATGGATGCAATTGTTTGCTAGTGGTTGCTCGTGGATGCATATACACACACATTAGGCACTAGATCGGCTCAGTCACTTCATGTTGCATATTGCATAAATGGATGTGGTAGTTAGATTGATGGATGTATCATGGCTGTGTTATCATATGGATGATGCATTTTTGTGTATGGTTGTGCACGCATGTAGAAATTTGTATGTGTCAATAGGGTTTCGCATACATATTGGATGCATGGCACTATCATGGTTTGCATTAAGGAGGTTTACTGTATCAGTAACCGCCTGATTTTCGCATTAGGTAAGTACATATACACACACTTTTGCATATATCCATCCAGCATTTAGAATCTTGTAAGGACAATGATTGCTTGTGGATGATGCTTTGAGTAGATGGATGATTGGATGGTAGGATACGTTCTTCCTAACTTGAAGATTTCGGGGACGAAATCCTTTAAGGAGGGGAGAATGTAACAACCCGTATTTTCAATAACCTGTAATAACATAAATCGAGGCAGAATTTAATTCTAAAATGGGAATCAAGGGAAACGGGCTATGCCATTGTGTTCGTCTCGGAAAAATACGCGAAATAGAGTCCGAGTTTTCGAAAATCGGAGTCCGTATGACCAAGATATGGCCTCGCGAAGTTTCACGAAAATTCCCAAATTAAAGTATACTTAATTAAGTGAAATGGGTTGTGTAGATATATATATATATATATTGATATATATATATATATATATAATTGAAAATTTAATAAATAAATATGCAAAAATGCTCAAAACAGCGAATTGGGAGAGGGGAATAACCGAACCGGCCGATTTTTGAAGTCGACCCGAGCCCGCTGGGTCGACTAGGGGTTAATCCAGGGTGTTTGGCTGTCAACCCGTGGGCCGATTCGCTCAAGTGCAGATTTTGCATTTGAATGGTTCTCATGGTCCATCTTTAATCTAAAGGCCCTAGATGGTTCCTACACTTGACTTCTTCCCCAAGACATGCTTTGATGGCTTGGATTGAATCTAGGGTTAATCCTATGGCCTAAAACACTTGCCTAATCTATAAATAAGACCCTAACCTACCCTAATTCATTCATAATTAAACCTAGTGACTAAACTATGGCAAAATGCTAGCTCTCATGGCCTCCACTAATTTTATGAAGAGGGTTGCATACTAATCACTCTCTAATCAACTTCTAATCCCTTCTTAGCATCTTAATCTTCTTCATTTGGTGTTCAAAGTTGCTAGTTGTGAGTTTCTATCACTTTGATGATCTTTTGGTAAACTAATTAGATGAGATGTGATGAGATTTATGGTTTTGTATGTGGGTTAATGAGCTTTGAATCATATGATATGATGTTAGCATTAATCTTATGTTTATGCATGTTGAGTATGTAAGCTTATGCAAGTTTAATATGATGTATGTTATGTTTGCATGATGCTAAATATGCAAGTTGTGGGCTATGTAATCATATGCATGTTATGCAAGTTCATGGTAATATGCTATGCAAGTTACATGTTTGTTAATATGCAAGTTACATGTTTGTTAATATGCAAGTTACATGTATGTAAATATGCAAGTTACATGTTTGTTAATATGCAAGTTACATGTTTGTTAATATGCAAGTTACATGTATGTAAATATGCAAGTTACATGTTTCTTTATATGCAAGTTACATGTTTGTTAATATGCGAGTTACATGTATGTAAATATGCAAGTTACATGTTTATTAATATGCAAGTTCATGATGACACATTATGCAAGTCTATAAGCTAATATGCAAGTTTGTTATGCAAAATGAATATGTAAGTTATGTGACATATTATATGCAAGTTATGTGACATGTTATGCAAGTTCATATGCAAGTTATGTGTTTGTTAATATGCAAGATGGCACCTTTGAAACATGTTCATTCATATGCAAGTTGACACCTTTTATATGTGTTATATCATGAACGAAATTACGTGGGAACGATGGGGTAATTAAATGCATAAGTTAATAAGATTGTGTGAAATTAATATAATTATGCATAACACAAAATAAATGAACATAGTATGGGAATTTGCCTATTTGGTTAGGTGTACCCATACTATGTGTTGGGAATTTACCTATTGAGTTAGGTCTACCCCATGGGAATTTACCTATTAAGTTAGGTCTACCCATGTTAAGAAAACTTGATTAATTAGGGATAATTAATATAAAATTATGAGGGTGATTAATTAGGTGTAATTAATTGACTAAGACACGAGGTTGGACTCAGTTGTAGCGTAAAACTGCCCGGACCCAACCGGCTTAACCAGTTGCTACAAATGTTAGCCCAATGTGAGAGGTCTTAGGCACAAACTAAATACGTAATTAATGTAAAGACACGAGGTTAGACTCTGTTATGACATAAGGCTGCCCGGACCCAACCGGCTTAACCAGCGGTCATAAAAGACAGTCTAATGTGAGAGGTCTTTACAAAGGTTACGTTCTTAATTAATTAATTAAGAAACACTTAACCACATTAGCATGTAGAGGGACATGAGGGGTTAAGTGGGTGCCTCGGGTGGCATGAGAAAATCTAGTGGTTGCCTTGGGTGGCAATAGAAAATACGATTAGAATACTTAACCAAAATAGAACATGTAATTAAAACATGATTAAAGGGTTAAGTGGGATATACTAGAAAAAGGGACAAGCTTAGGTGGGTAGCTTGTGGAGGCCCATTTCAACCAGTAACCCATACGTATCTTTGTGGGCTCGACCCATGTCGAGGACGGGACACGCATACTGGGCTTGACTGTAAGAGGCAAACGGGTTAGCGGTGGCAACGCAAGTCCAACGGGCTTCATATGCGTGAGTGGGCCCGGGCTGGTAGGTAAGCCGTTGTTGCATCGAGTAGATATAAGCCGTGCACCTTTAGTTTCATCAGGTTGCCACATTGGGGAATGATACATCCCACGGTGGGGCCAGCACGGGTATCTACGTTAGGGAGCCGATCGAATGGGAAGTAGTGTGTACACCTAGTGGATTGTAGGGCCCCGTGGCGCCTACTTGGTCACCTAGGGGTACGCAGGTACTAATTAGTAAATTTTATAAGTCCTTGGGTGGGATCAACCTTTAAGTTAGGAACGACTGGTGTGGTGCAGTTTAGTAATTTACCTTAGGGAGGGTAGATGCGTCTTTATCCTTTATCTTCGTTTAGTTGACTGCTTAGGGTAGCCATTCATCCCTATATGTTACCGTATATCAGTTTATGTCTTCTCTGGTTACTTTAACGATTGTATTGTTAAAGTTATAGGACTCGCTCAGACTTATGTCTGACCCTGTTGTTTTTATCTTTTTCCCAACCCTCAGGTCCTACGGTGGATCCTAGCAGTAGTGGAGCTTGATCGGATTGCTATTCCAGTCTTTAGGAGCTTGGATAGATGTAAAGCTCCAGTTATCCAGTTATCTTTTCTTTTGTTTGGCTATTGTATGAGAGTGGGATTATGTACTTCTTTATTTTGATGGATATTGTACTTGACCTTTATTGTGGTTTTATGATGTAACCAGACATGTTTTACTTCCGCTGTTATGAGATGATGTTTTAAAATTTCAAGTACTATTTATATCTGTCTTGTTGTAATTTTTCTGTTCTATATTCACTAAAATACTCCACCGATGCTATGGCATTCCCTTTGTGAGTGATCATAGCGGGAGTGGGGTGTTACATTTCTGGAAAGCTATCTTTGTATGTGGAACTAAATCAACTTTTTTTGGTCAAGTTAAATGAGTCATTTGTTTTTTTCTTGAATTTGATATTTGTACTGTGAATAATTGTGTGTTTATTGTTTATGTTTATCTTACCATAAATTCATTAAATTGTTAATTTTGTTTCGATAAATACTTACCCAATCAAACTTTAATAATTTTGTTTAATAGATAATAAACTTATTTAAGCAAATGATAGATGAATCCAAAATTGAATGATTATATTTGAGTCGATTCGTAATAGACTTATATACATGTTTTCCTTTGTTGCATATAATAAATGAATCTGAAATTGAATGAGTATATAATAGGCTTATATACACGTTGCATGGTAATATACAAGTTATAAGTCAGCTTGCCATGTTTTCCTTTGTTCAGTTATCATTATTTCGGCCAAGGGATAAAGTTTGATTGCCCTAATCCTTCCACCTATATTTTAATGGAAGACAGCGTCATTCCAACATCTGCAGCTAAAAGGTACCGTATATAGTTTAGTCTTGAGTATAACCCCTGTTGCAGCATGCTTGTCGCTGCATGTTAGATGTAGTTTCCATCTGTACTACAAAAGTATATTTTTTGTGGTTCACCCAAAATAAAGTATTCAGCTATGGTGCAATTTAATTAAATATTGAAACATACTTACCTTACTTGGCCACATATATAAAATTCTCCCCTTTTATTTTTGTTGTTGCTGGGTAGTGTATGGTTTGTAAATCCAATTTGGAATGACAACATTAGTGGTGGGTAAAGGGAACAAAGTGTATTTGGTGCATACAATGTTAAAGAAATTTGGATGATTAAATTATATGACCTTCTATCGTTTTATTTTCATGTCTGATTCTAAGATAGTTTGGTGATAAGGTAGTTTTGTTCAGTTTCCTTTTGAGGATGATCAGTATGTAAATAAGGAGGTATAGGCCTTTCAGCTTTTTTTGGATGATATCAACTCCATACGACTACAGTCTAGCTATGTTTAGTTGCTCTGCATGTAGCTTAAGGCCCCACGAATCTATTTTCAACACATGTATTGCTTTTAGTTATGATCCATGAACTACCAAGAGCTCCAATTTCATTTTAGTTGCTATAGGCATTCCTTATTGTTGTTTAGCATTCCCATCTGGGTTGGATCTAATGTCATTCCCACTTTACTTTGCCTTTTGATGCTCGTAACTGATTTGCATCCAACCTTTTTCAATTCAGCCTTAGATTTCAAATCATTTATGTTGTAGTGATTATATAAGCAAACTTTCAATCACACAAATAAAAAACCACCAATTATTTGTGAATAAGTACGATTGCATTTTACACTCTCATATCCATTTCATTTTTCCATGTATCCAATATAAAAATAGGGAGGGTTAAAAAAAATGAGAAAAAAGGAAGAAAATATGCTAGAAAAAACATGAATTATTGGTTCAGTAGTTTAGAAAAAAGCAGAAGAAATATCATAATATTTTTCCATTCTAATTAAACATGTATGTATCCTTTGTTAGGGTAATGAAAATTTGTTAATAAACTTGAGATGTTTCAGGATTAGCATGTATGGGGGATAAACCAAGATAATAAGTCACATAACAGAACAATTTTGTTTCGTATGAATAAAAAATGTATTAAATTAAATAAAAAATGTCAAGGTACCTATATTCCTTAGATGTTTATCCAAAAGATGCTATAATATCATGTCACTATTTATAAGTTAGATTATCCATAATTTACTTGGTTCAATTTTCTTTAGAAACCACATGTTCGTGGCATTAATAGTTTTCTTATCAAACAGAGATTCCTATGCATAGCTGTATGCAGTTTTAATAATCTGAGGGTTACTTGAAGTCTTAAGGGAGGCTGATGGTACATGGTCGGTTAAGTGAGGAATTTATGGAAAAAGGAAGGGATTGGAAAATTAAAGATTTTAATTTCATAAGTCAACAATGATAAAACCAAGGTAGGATTTTTCCCAAACGAGGCAGTAAGCAATGCAGCCATGTTAAGCTATTAAACCTGAACTTGTGACTTGCAGTAATTTAGTATTCTAGTTGAAACTATTGCTGTGATGGTTAGTGACCATGATAGAAGTGATTCTGATGATTCTATGGAATTTAAAAATTGATATTAGGTGAATAATATATATGTAATGTCTAATGTGTATGCTGTTTTGATACTGGGCGAAAGTTGATACTGGAAAACAATTGATACTAGGTTGAAATAGATACTGTTTTGATGTTCCAGTTGAAACTCCTACATTCATAATAATCCACAACGGACATTCATTTCAGTTGAGTATTTGAATATGGATTAACATTTATAATCCTCAAACAGTCACCTCAAATAATCACCATGTCAGATAGTCTTAATACTTCAGTTATTGAGATTTTGCAAAGGTTATTTCATTCTTACGTTATCTCAAATGAACACTAAATTAGTTTCAACAATTCTTTCAGTTGGTTCATTATTCTTATCACTATGTTATGTTATCTCAAACAAACATAATATTATGTTATCTCAAACTCATTAGGTTGCTGCTATCGGTTAATAGCAGCAGCAAAAATAATTTAAAAAATTGTGAAATTCATGCAAATATCATTGTGAATGTGTGCTGAGTGTGTGAATACATATAGAATATGAGGCATGTGTCGATGTTAGGTGATAATGCTAGTGTGCCTGAGCGTAGTGTATATGGGTACTCTTTCTATATGTCTCTAATATTTGCATAATAGCCTGCTAGAAAACTTGATAAATACGTTATTTATATAATATAAAAAAGGCTATGAATCAGGAAAAATAGGGAAACGACACCACCACAATCTTGGGTCCCAAGCTCCCATCACCACCACCTAGACTGCCATCAGCAACTACAAAAGAAATGCTTCTGCCACCTCCGCTTCTTCCCAAGGAGCCAGAGCCACCAATTTTCACTTTGGATGACCACTTCAGAAAAACCAAAACCACTCTTTACCTTGTCGATTTAGACAGATGATGGATAAAGTTGTTGTTTATGCAATTAGACTTAGTTGTTTGCATTCTGAGTATTTAGTCTGGTGTGGCCTTTTAAGTTCCAGACATTGGTGATTCCTGTCAGAACTTATGATGAATGATGGTGGTAACTTGAATTCTACTTCCTTTTCTTTTCCAGTTTGATATATGGTTACCTGAATTTTACACTGATGTATGTTTGTATCATCTTTGTAGCATCTGTGTCGTATTCATCCTTTGAACGATTTAGAGTTGATGGTATATAATATTAAATATCAATAGTATCATGAAAAACTACGGAAATACTGCAATGGAATAACTGCAAGAGTGCACTAGGTTACCAGTACAAGTTATCTTGGTGCCTATTTTAGTCACCTTACTGAATTACTTTTTTTTGGTACATGTAAGCACATGTCTTTGGGTAATCATCTTTTTGCGCACTTCCTATTAACTGTATGTGCAGATTTAAGTTCGGATTCCATTTCATTAACAGTAATGCACTGATATGAAAGAAAACAAGCACAAAATCGCATTTACTCATATCATATACGCTCGTGCATGTTACTTCCTATTTTCCAGTTATAGTAGCTGCCACGCATAGCGTGTTTGCGTCTTAGTAGTTGCTTTTCACTTGACAGGTTCCACAGATGTGAATGAACATTTCATCTACTTCTCGTGTGTAGATGGTATATTTACCTTTTCATACAATCAAATAGAATAAAAATCAATACCGCTAATCTCGCATGGAAGGATGGGATGGTATACACTATATGAATATAGCATGTGATGGTTATGTGCACTAATCAGAAAATAGTCCCTTTTTAGTTAGAGTATGTTCTAAATCAGTAGTTGTTTTGCAGTTCAACTTACAAAAGAAACACTATAATACAATAACCTATATCGAATTATCACAATATCAGTTCTAACTATATTAACATACACGAAAGATCGAAAATTTAAATTTAAATGCATAACGACATATGATTTAGTAACATATTGAAGTCAACAATACTAGGCTACTCTTTCAAGGTTGATGAAAAACAAGAAACCAAAAAATATGATATATGAATGCATAGTAATCCTTAAGGATAGCTGTGAAAACAACGAAAGAAATAACTTCACAAAAATCAAAAGAAAATCACCATTAGCGCTGGTAGTGCATTTAGTGATTTAAAAGCCAGATTAAAGAGCTAAAGTAGTAAATTTGTTGACAATATGATGAGTAGGCTTAATTGTTCTATGTAACAATTGTTTTGTTGGAGAATGGCTTAATCCCTTCTTCTGTTTTTATTTTGTAAAACAAAATATATAAACAATTAAAAAGAGAAATGCAAGTAACATGATCGTACACTGTGTTGTTTCTCGTCGGAAGATGAAGTCATATGTTGATTATGTATTTGCTATATATTGTCTACATATTTGTATTTCAATTGACCACGTAAGAAGAGAAAAGGACCCATTCATGGAATTCTCTACTTTATTTAGAAGACAGCAGAGCTCTAATGCTCACATGTTTAATATTCAGAATATCTGGATATTACCAAATAGTAGTGATTATCGAAACCTATCACTAAGCAACCAATTGCTTTGTCTTTCTTAATAGAAACATGTTGTAATAGATGGAAAATTCAATTCATTATTCTTTTTATATTTTTTCCTCCAAAAAAACTAGAATCTATTTAGAGTTAACGTGGCTATGGCTGGAACTGGGATTTATCAGCTGTCTCGCAAAATACAGTATGCATATAAAAGTTATTTCCTACAGTTGATATATTCCGGATTAACTGTTAACGAATGCACTTGATTGACTACTCTATGATAACATAAGGAAGGGGTTAGACATGCTAAGTTGTTAACCGTAAGATGTGCAAAAAAAGTTACTAGATAAGATGTGGCCTTGACATGGATTGATAAATACAAAAGCAATAAATTGCTATATATATATATATATATATATATATATATATATATATCTTTAGTTCAAATAAACACGCCTTTGCTTAAGTAGGCAAGTGTGGCATCTGCATCATTTGTGTGACTGTGTCTGATATGGATTCTACTCATTAGACCAATTGTTTATGTCAAGTTTTTATTGAGTAATCACCAATTATTTGTTTAAACCTGCTACATTTTCAACAGAAGATTGTTTCTGAAAAGCATTGCATTAATATAATCAGATTTGTAGAGCATTTGACGCTGGCATAAATAATACAAACATAGCCGTTGTTTAGGTAATATTGATAAACTCTATGTATGATTATATATATCTCTATGTCTTAATGAATCATGCTATCAAGATCTTACTATAAAATATAGTTGCGATTGGGTTTGAGAAGGTTTGTGGTGATGAGGTGAATGGTTGGTGAAGTAGTTTTGGGTGGAGGTGGTGTTCAAGTGAGAATCGAGTTATATATTGAATGATGATCAATATGGCAAGGCCATGGGTTGGTTAACGAGTTGAATGGGTTGCTGCGGTGTTTGCTGGCAGTTTGATGGTGAATGGTAAATACTTTTTTAGATGATGGTGAGTTTGCAGCAGCTTAAGGACGAGTTAATGCATGGTTGAAGTGGAAAATGATAGAATGTAAACAATGTAAATAAGAAAAATGTAAACAAGGGGAAAAGCAGGAGGTACAAGAGTATTGGCCCCTCCATCTTCTATGCCTAATTGACTCCAATGATATGAATGCAGCTGGGCAAGTATACATCCAATACAGGTATATCCGTTCCTGGAATCTCCGAATTGTACGTATGTATAAACACACAAATATACTCGTACTTTAGCATGTATTTTTATTTGAATTCATAAAATAAAAGAATCAAGATGAAGTTCTAGCATGCTAAACAATATTCATCTTTGAAGTTAGTTTCTTTCTCATGAACTAATGGGTGTGACAAAAATGATTGTGATAAGTGTGACTTTTGGCAGAACTCAAATGCTATTAGTCTATTATCATTTTCCTTTTAGTTGATAATAGAGGTCATGGTTGACTAATAGCTGAATCTGCATCTCTAGAAAATTACCAATGATACGATAATGTGAAGTCCATGCTAGACACTTTCAAGTTGCTTTTTTTTGGTTTTGTTCAGCAATGCCGATTAGATTGATATAATATCATACAGTGGACATAATCAAAAGATCGAAAATGACTTTGAGCTATTAGTGTGCCTCATATTCTTAATTGAATCTAGATATTAATTTTCATTTTATACTTCAATTGCTCCATTGGTTTTCTTTGTTTAGCTATGTTGTGTAAGTATACTGAATATATCTCATTATTTTTCGATTGCTTTCCCATGTCATATATCATGTGATCCCCATTGATTAGGCTTTTGTTCTGGCCTCCACTAGAAGTTTTATGGACGACACAGGCGCCTTTGACTACTGGGTAGCGACATCCTCCATGGAGACGATCATGATCTGTGTTTAGGCTTCTTCGGTGGCGGAGGAGGCACTGCATCTGCCTCTTCCGCTCGCCACTAGCAGAAGCACGTCAATTACAGCTTCTTCGACATGAGCAGCGTCGTTGGACTGTGCGATGCATTTGCCATAGTTCCACAACTCGATTCTTTGTTCGAATCGGCCGGCATGAATAGTTCATGACACATGCAGCATCTGAACGCCAAATCGGTCTTGGAGACTGCGAGTATATTTGGGGGGAGTGGGGGAGGACTGACGTTTCAAGACTACGGGAATCAAGCAAAGAAGGATTGCGCTCATAAGAGGTGTAGGACGTGTTGGAAGAGTCAGAGTTTTGACTGTCGCCAGCAGCGAGGAGGGAGAGGATGATGAGTGATGTCGGTAATGGCATCGGGATGGTTGGCCCGAATCCCGGTGTGAAGAAGAAGAGGCTTTTCACTAAACATTACAGGTTTTTTTTATGTTACTTTGGATTTATTCCCACTACCAGATTTCTAACTTTAAAATTGGTGTCAACATAGGGAAAATGTTAGATGTCCAAATTAATACAGATGGAGTAGGATGCAAGAGAAGGAAGTGGGTGATTTGATACACTCTAATTATTATGGTAAAATTAACCTATCTCTTTTGCACTATCCAGTCAGTTACCTTTTCCTTTTAGTAAGAATAGGTTTCACTTTTATTATGTTTCTGAAATATAACTAGATTGTGTCGAGCGTGCTTGAGTATTCTGGACTTATTAACCAAGTCGACTTATAATTGCAGACATTACTGATTGAACCCGGATGTTGCGAGAATGACCATGCTTACAAAGGTATTTCTGCTTTATGATTCACGTATGAGTATATAACTGTATGAATTTTTTTAGAACACTGGAGAAATGATTTACATAGCTATGATTTATTCCGTAGTACATGGTTATTTACAATTATGGTTATTTACAATTATGTAGCTATGATGATACCACAGTGTAATGTCCCAAATAGATATAGGACGGCAACAAACATTGAGATTTGTAGATAAACAACACACAACTAACAATTGAAAGCCTATACAGCTGTGAAATCATATTATATATATAAAAACTTTTAATCATCATTTTATCGTTGTCGCTAATGAAGTGTACAATGAAGCACCAACTGATTACGCATATACTCTTTTATTCATTTATTAGAAACTCATAATTATATTGGATAGGAGTACAAAAGCATGGATAAAGTACGAAATGATTACATGCTTATTGTTTTATTGGTTTATTGAAAACTCACAATCATATTGCCCACAATATGTTAAATTTCATCCAAAACAAACGTAGGTTGATGGTGATTGGTGTTCGATTGAGTTGGAGGTGATTAAGGGAGGTAGTGATGGGCTGAACTGGTCAACTAGTAAGGCAGTTTTGTTTATTGATTGTGATTAATGGAGGTAGTGATGGGCTGAAATAGGCTGAATTGGTATTTGAATTAGTTTCATCTTGTATTGTGATCACCATGCTTGCTTAGCTACAAGCGAAGCTATTGTCATTTATATGATTTTTGGCATTCCATATTGCGCGTAAGTTGGGAGTCTACTCGCAGCTGTACCGAGGAGCATGCTCTGCTAATGATGGAAAGCCTTGCAAGTTATTCTTCTAATGTTCCTTTTGTGCATTACTCTTAGTTTAATTGCTAAATGAAATTGTCCTGTTGAGGTTTAGGATGGTTAAATATTCCCTATCATCAACTGAACACAAATACAGAACTTCGTTACATCTCAGATTTCAGTGTTTTATATGATGAATCTTGCATCAAATGTATTAACTATAACAGGTGGATGAGCGTTGTCAGCATCCTTAATATAATTAGCTAGATGCAACAGTTTTTTCAAAATGTGTTCAAGACAGAGAGCAATATGTAGTTTGGTTAACATTATCAATTTATGTAAATCGACAAGGTTAACATTACCAACTTTTGAAGTGAAATCAAAACTAATTAGTACTGGTGTTTACCAATTTGTATGGTATGTTTTCTTGCTTTACGTGTCATGACCAGATTCTCTTCTTACTATTTCTGTTGTTGCATAATATAATTAATGATCAAATAGACCAAAATAAAAATAATTTTCAAGCAATAAGTTCTGGGTATTATTTCTCATTGTCTGAAATAACTGACTTAATTCTGACTCATGAATTTTTAGTATAATGATGTTCTTGGTGAAGGAGCTTCGAAGTCAGTCTGTTTCTTAGTTATTCTTCTTCTTATTCTTTTTGGGCTATATATAATCATGTACTCTTATGTCACATGTTATAAGTACTTATATAGTCAGGCAGTTCTTTATGGTTTAATTTGTCCTTCAATATGTTAATGCATAGAATTTTCTTCTTGCATGCATCTAAAATTTAGCTCATTTAAATATATTTTTATTATTAATTAGATTAACAATATTGTTTTCTTCATGCATCTAAAATTAACATTATTTGAATGTTATTTGATAATTCATGACAAATACTTGTTGTTGATTATTAATGTGTTTACAGGTCATTAGCTTTTCCGGAGTAAAGACCATCACCAATAATGGACATGACTTCAATTGTTATATGTATTATGGTATTAGTCGGTACTTAAGTAAAACTCTTTGAGAATGTTTGTGGTATGCGAACTTGCTCATTTTATCAAACAACTATTATCTGAATGGTTATGGATAGTACATATGTAATTAATGTGTTTTCAATTATTTAAATATGATGATTATATGATTGATTGATTGTTTGTTTGAATATGATAATTTATGATTGTTGCTGATTTTGGTATGATTATTACAAAACTAGTTGTTGGAATCTATGTAAGTCATTCAATACATAGTAGCATTTAAAATATGCTACAAAACAATCAATACATTTCTGCAGCATTTCTGAAATGCTACTAAAACAAACGTAAAATATTATCTGAATTTATAGTGGCATAAAATAAATGCAACGAAAGGTTTTTAGTTACATAAAATAAACGCTACAGAAAATCAAAGGAAAGGGCCAAGCACAAACGCAACAAAAAAATGTTAGTTTTGGTTGGATTTTTTAAATGCTACAGAAAACTTTTATTGCTTTAGTTTGGCAGCGTTTACGAAAATGCAACAGAAAAAATCAGACTTTTAGTTGCGGGACCTGTAGTGGCGTTCTCTAAAACACTATCAAAGGTTTGGTAGCGTTTTTAAACGATTTTAAAGGTATTTTCTGTTGTAGTGTTGATATTGAATATAAGCCGAGATAGGGCCTTGTATTTAATATTGAATTGGATTTTGGGTTTGTCGTGAACTGTGTTTTAAATGACACTGTTCTTAAACCCAATGAAGAGAAAAGATTAAATCTTTTAAATAAGATTTAGAACAGTTTACCAATTAATTAATATTTAATAGGAATTGAATAGATTTGGATTTGGGTTTGTAGTGAATGGTGTCTTTATTAACACCATTCTTAAACCCAGTGTGAAAAGAATAAATCTTTTAATTAAGATTTAAAGAAGAATTGCCAATTAATTAACATTTAATTAGAATTGAAAATGGAATGTGAATTGGGTTTATTGTGAACTGTGTTTTTAACGACATTCGTTCTTTAACCCGATTTACAGTGAAATGTGATTTGGAACTTATAAACCTTTTTATTAAGATTAAACGGGAATTTTCCAAAGTAAAGTTTTCCCATTTAATATATTAAGTTGGAATTGAATGGAATTCGATCTGATGATAATTGAAATGAGCTTCAGTGGAGGAAGACTGTTAATATATATGGAATTTAAAAGGATTTGTCGTTATTCCATTTATATTGTTAGTCGGATACGGAAATTGATATCAATTAGATATTGATTTATTTTCCATAAAGATTCCATTAATGGAATGTGATTAGGGTTTATCTTTAAATGACATTAGTTCTTTAACCAATTAAAGATAGGAGTACATGTCTGTTATTATATTTTGAACTGTATGGTTGATCTCTGCTAAATATATATCTGTTTGGTGGTGGAGAATTTATTCTCATGCTTAACACCCTTCTCTAAAACGTACGAGATTAGAAGTTACATATCGACAGAGATCAATAGTACAGTGTAGATTGTCGATGGGACATGTTTGTGTTACCAAAGTTAAATAATCATTAATATTGATTTTCAGGAAGATTAAAACCAAGTGGTGTTTTAATGAATCTTTAATTAGATTGAAATGTGAATTAATAATTTAAATTATCAAATTTAGGAAATGATCGAGTTATGGAGTAATACCAGTTTTGCTCCAAGCGATAGTTAAATCTTTAATTTGATTTGAATGGGAAATGGTAATTAAATTTACCAATAAAACCGTGGTGTCAGTTATGGAGTAATACCAGTTTTGCCCCATGGGATGAATAGGTTGGGATTGGGAAATTAAACAAATGATTACTCCGGTAAGGTGCGTTAATCCCGAGTAGTTTGGAAAACCTTAATATGGTTTGAATGATATCCAAATAAATTTAAAGAATTTATCTTTGATAAAATTAATGGGATCCTTTCCCAAAGGATATGAATATTTAAATAAAAGAATATTCAGAATTGGAATGAGGCGTATGTTGTTTTTTTATAGCACTTGTTTATTATATACGCGGGTTATTCGGAAAGGCTGGCCATTCTGAATAACCGATTCGATGATAAGTCGATAACAAAGACAGCGGTTGAAGACCGGAGGTCTTCACATCGTTTGGATGATTACTGATGTCTTGATTGGGCTGTACACCCAAGACAAGGTAATAAGTGGTGATCGTCTAGACATACTTGGAGATCGACCGGATATGCGAGGACTTCTCTCCTGTATTGGACATATGGGACGAGGAATAAGTTGCCTCCGGTTTCGTTTTGACCCAGAACGAACTTATAAATGGACTGTTCGTCTGACATTGGATTTTATTCTGTGTTGATTGATCTCTATTAAATATATATTTATTTGGCGGCGGAGAATTTATTCTCCTGCTTAACACCCTTCTCTGAGACGTACGAGCCCAGAGGTTATGTATCAATAAACATCAGTGCATGGCGTGAATTGCCTGTGTGGCATGCTGAGATGCAAATGATCAAGGCTTCTGTTGAAAAGCAGAGTCTTGTGGTTGATGATAAAAGCACGGCCTGTGTGGCATAGTTTTATGTATGGCGTTAATTCGCAAGCCTCACACCTCAGTATGAGTAAAAAACGGGATCGTGACTGCAGGGAGTGCATGACATTCTTTCTAGCTATGGGGTTGTGTCAGAGTTTTGCATGCCCTGACATTTTTATATTTTTACCTGTGTGGTTGTTGGATTGCGGGGAGCCTCGGATATATCTATTTCTATGAAGCTGATGGATATAGGTCCGATAGGACCGAGAAACGTGTGTTCAGGAATAATTAATCCGCTATGTGTGGACAAGCCCTGAAGATCCAAGGGTTCGCCAGCGTCCGAACCCTGAGGCATTTGCTAGAGTGTCTCGAAGCCGGTGAGGATGATCCCTTGCCTTGACTCCTGACGGAAATCCATTTTTCAATACGTGACATTTCGGTTTTGATTGTAGATCCTAGTATTGGCGACATGATATATGGTACCCTTGCCATCTATGATTGATACATTTATATTTGAAGTTGTTTTATACAATATGCACTTATAATAGTCTCAAATGATTTGCTATAAACGTACCTAGCATGTTTGGCTACTATAAGGGAAAACCCTATCCTCCGGCTTGCGTTGCATTGTGTGATGGGACCTGGGTCTTATAATAGCTTCATTTTTCCAAAAAAGCATTGTGCTGTTTGTTTTAAGCACTGGTATTATTGGGAGGAAACCCGTTCCGTGTTATACGGCGTGGTCCCTTGATTTACATTATTTTTAAGTAAAAATTTAATAACTGTTTTAGTTCTCACACCAGTCACATGACTGACCTGAAGTTTATTGTTTTAACCCAAACTCTGGGTGCCTCTATTTTCCATGCGCGCAGTTAGTAGTTTTTGTTTCGCAGATTTATATTCACAGAATCTTGATTTACAGCTGGAAATATACTCGGAAAGCTCTGTATCCGTGTATTTCTTTCAGTTATGTTATGTATTATTTTTCTGCTGCATTGTAATTTGTAAATCTCTGATATTTTTATGATGTATAATATTTATTCATACTCTGTATATTCTCGTACTCTGATGTAAATTGTTGTAATAAGAAATGAAATGTTCTTCTGTTTGTGTTCTGATTTATCATTTTCTCAGACAATCCGTCCTTTCTCTTCTCTTCGGTGACCGGGGAAGTTCTGGTCATTACAGTTTTGTACACTAAAGGATTGAATATGGAAATTTGAGACCCTTACGAAATTTGGGTGGGAACTGTACAATATATTTTGAAATAGAGAAAGGAGAAACCCATATGGTTAGTATTTTAGGTTAGTGGGTTTGATGGTAAAACCTTATAAATTGGAAAAGGTTAAAAAGAGAAGAATGGATTAGGAATATATATAGTTGAGAGAATTGACTTTGAGGGAGTGTCTAGGAAAGCCTAGAGAATTTGAAACCCGCTTTGAGTATAGCCCCATTGTTAACGTTTAAGAACTTGAAATTGTGAAAGTTTTGGGAAGATGGTTTATTGTGTTTTCAAGTTTTAATCTTAAAAGTTATTGTTTTAAATATCTAAGGTACGCATATTGGATTTTAAAGTAAAATGGGGTATATTTTGTAAATAGTGATTTCTTGCGAAAATTTTGTTTAAAACAAAATTCTCTAAGTAAAAGGTGCATAATATAGAGCATGTATAGCTTGCTAGTTTTCTTGTTATATTGCATGAAAGGATAAAAAGGCAAAATTTAGAAAGTGTTTTCCTTTGCTAAAATTCTCAGTAAAGAAAGTTTTGAAATCTCTATTCCTTTGACAATCATTTTTGATAAAAATTTTGAAAGAGAAAATTTTGTTGGGTGGACAAAATAAGTTTAGAAATTAAGAATAGAGTAGATGTTTGCACCTTGTAGTAAGAGACTGAACCGACCTTATAGGTAAGAACAAGTTATAAACCCAACTGAGAAATGGTTGCCCTTATCTACTCCATTTTTTGTGATTTGAAAAAAAAGTGATGATTTACATTTTTTTATGACATGTTTTATGGTTTGGAAAAAGTAAATTTTGATGAGGAAAATAAAGTTTTGATACTTTTAACTTTTGAAAGAAAAGTGAAATGAAAAGGCTAAACCGTGTTTTGAAGAGGTAAGGAGTATGTAAGGATTAGAGCCTAGGAAAGACGGGAAAAGTTTTGAGTCTATAAAATAGATAGCAAGAATTATCTTGGAATAATGGTAAGTTCCCATAAAATGCATAAGCATTGAAAAGCCTAGGGTGTTGCTTGAAATAATTGTTGGTACACAGCTAGGACTAGTGGTGATTACTAGATAGTAAAGGGCAAGTAAGTGTTTAATTTTCATGTTAGGGGTAAAACCCGTTATTACATTTCTGTTGGGATCGTTTGATATCTTGTTCTTGTTGGGTAGTTAGGTAACACCTAAACCTGCCGTGGATCCCATAGTTTGGACTTTTCTGTCTGAGGGGGGTCATAGTCCTGAGATTTTTGGCCCTTAGTAGTAGCTGTGTAGGGTGTCTGTTTTCCTGTTTTAGTTGAAAGACTAGAAGGCTTTTTTGAATACTAAACTCAAATCAGATAACTAAATAAGCTAAGAAAAAAATAATGGCATAACTAAAAAGGAAATAACAAAAATTCAATAAAGCAACAAACATGACAGTTAAAGAAAAATAGGAAAATTATGAGAAAAGATGGATAAGAAAAACAAACTCCAAGATAAAAGGAAAAACGAAATCAGTAACAAAGAAAGTTTTCTTATATTGGCTATGGTTGGATAGGAAAAATAGGGAATCTTCATAAATAGTTACATAAAATCCAAGTATGGTAAGAAAAAGGTTGAAAAAGAAATACGGAAAAAGTAAAGTTTTCCGTTTTCCACCTTTTTGTAACATTAGAAATCAAATTTAGAAAATTAGGTTTTTCTAAAATTCAAAAAATAAAGTTGGCTGGTAGGGTTTTGGATGCAACAATTGTATGAATTACGCTCTAGCTTAGTAAGAGTCTGGGAAAATTTGGATGAAAAAGCATTTTTGATTTTCAAAATATTGCATTCATATAGAACTGCCAGTATATTTTGGATGTGAGCATCATGTTTTAAGAATTTTTGAAAAAAATTGCATTCATGTAGGAGATACCACTTAGGCATACATATATTGCTATGCTATATTTCACTTCGCACAAGTGCATAATGTTTGCACAAATTGGATGCACACATAATGGATGTATATTATACGAGGGGTTAATTGATTTTTACCCTTATCAAAATTCGGGGACCAAATTTCCTAAGGGTAGGAGAATGTAACACCCCTCATTTTATAACAATAATTAAATAATGCGTATATGTATATATATATATATATGCACAGACATAAATATTTAAAAAGAATATAAAATTTTGAAGAGCTTCCATAATTTGGCCATGGGATTAGCATAATTGCGTTCATGGCGATTTTTTGGCCAATTTAGACCTATGGATTGCAGAAAACTGAGTTAAGATGAAAGGGATACCTTTAAATGAAGTATTGTAGCAAAACATGAGCATAAGGTAAAAGAGGGAGAATAATGACTATCATTGTTTCTAAACTTATTAACAAAAGACCTCATCGCTCAGTTGGTTAAGTCATTTTAGCGACCCGTGCTTCCTGGCCGGACTAAACCGAACAAGAAGGCGAACTGCTTCGAGAACAAGAAAAATCAGAACACAAACAAAAGAATATTTCATTGCAATTTACAACAATTACATCAAAGTGCAAGAATATTCAGAGTATGAATAAATATTACATAGAAAAATATCAGATATTAAAATACATAGCAGCGTAGATAAAATGTAAAAATACAATGCATAGCAGAAAATATAATAACTAGCACAACTGAATGAAATACAGGAGACAAAGCTTTCCGAATATAGTTCCAGTTGTAAATCCAGGATCCTGTATAAATAAATCTGCAAAACCAAAACTACTAGCTGCCCGTGTGAAAAATATGGGCACCCAGTGTTTAGGTTAAAACAATAAACTCCAGGTCAGTCATGGGACTGGTGTGAGAACTAAAACAGTTATTAAAACTTTACTTTTAAAGTAAGGTAAATCAAGGGACCATGCCATATAACACGAAATGGGTTTACCTCTAAGAATACCAGTGCCTAAAACAAACAGTGCAATGCTAAATAAAGAAAAATGAAGCTATTATAAGACTCAGGTCCCATCACACAACGAATGCAGTCGAGGATAGATTTTTACCTTACAATAACTGATGCTTGGTATGTTTTAAAACAAATCTTTTATTATTACTATAAGTGAAGAAATCAACTTCAAATATAAATGTATCAATCATAGACGGCATGAGCGCCCCATCCCACTACGTCGCCATATATAGTATACAATGAAAACTGCAAAATGTTGTATTTGGAAGTTTGGATTTTCGTCATTGTGGTTACTGATTCGAAAGATCGATCGCGTAGCGCAATTCACCACGGTTTACGTCGCAGGCATGCGAATACACAGTAATGCACATCCTCACTATCCCGGAAACAAGTTACTGCGGCTTACGTCCAAGCATTGGAAAACACCGCTAACTCTATCCATCTGGGAATCGGGGGGTGTGTTCTATCCCAACTGGTGGGTGGCGACCACACCCAGTATCACCTCGGTTGACCATATCCCTGACAACCCGTAGGATGTTTATCCTCATCTCTAAAGTACAATGAACTAACCATCAGTTTACCACCATATCGGTTTGTGAGGCTCACGAATTAACGCTATACAAAGCCGTGCTATGTTAAAGCTATGCTTTGATCATCATCCACCAAACTTTTCTTTTCAACAAAAGTTTGGATCACTGCATCTTAGCATGCCACACTATCAATCCATACCGTACCACTGATTTCTGCCAATATATAACCTTTGAGCTCATACGTCTCAAAGAAGGGTGTTAAGCAAGAGAATAAATTCTCTACCACAAAAAGATATATATATATATAGCGGATATCAATGAATATAGTATAAAAGAATACAACTCAGACACACCATGCATTTACAAGTCCGTTTTGGGTCTAAACGAAACCGAAGGCACCTTATTCCTCGTCCCGTATGTCCAATACAGGAGAGAGGCCCAGGCATATCCATACAATCAACAAGTACGTCGGGACAGCTACCACTGTAGCCCCTTCAAGGTAGCTACTCCAATCATGGGCATCAGTAGCAACTCATCCATTCGATGTGAAGATCGTCGGTCTTGCACCGTCTTCTATCTCTTCGACTTTTCGTTGTATCAGTTAGTCAGAATGGGTTAAACTCGGCCTTTCTAAATAACTCGTGTATCTTATAATCAAGTGCTATAACAACACATCATACACCTCATTCCAATCCAGAATATTCTTTTATTCAAATATTCTTTTCACAATTAAAACCAAATTAAGGTTTTCCAAACAAGTTGGGATTAGCGCACCTTACTGAAGTAATCATTAGTTTATTTTCCCAATCCCAACCTATTCATCCCATGGAGCAAAACTTGTAATACTCCATATCTAACACCACAGTTTTATCGATAAAAATTAATTACCATTTCACGTTCAAATCTAATTACAGATTTAACTATCGCTTGGAGCAAAACTGGTGATACTCCATTCTCGATCATTTTCTTGAATTGATAATTTAAATTATCACATTCACATTTCAGTCTTATTAAAGATTCATTAAAAATCCACTTAGTTTTAATCTTCCCAAAAATCAATACTAATGATTATTTAACTTTGGGAAAACAAACATGCCGCATCGACAGTATACACTGTACCATTGATTTCTGCCGATATATAACATCTAAGCTCGTACGTCTTAGAGAAGGGTGTTAAGTTAGAGAATAAATTCTCCGCCACCAAACAGATATATATTTAGCAGAGATCAACAAATCCAGCTCAAAATACAATGTTAGACATGTAATCTTGTCTTTAACTGGGTTAAAGAACTAGTGTCATTTAAAACATTGTCCACGATAAACCCAAAATCACATTCCATTAACCATGGAATCTTCACGGAAAAAAGATCAATGTATAATCGGTATAAATTTCCGTATCCGACTAATAATATAAATGGAACAACGACAAGGCCTTTTAAATTCCATATATATTAACAGTCTTCCTCCACAAAAACTCACTTCGATTTTAACCAAATCGAATTCCATTCAATTCCAATTTAATATATTAAATTGGAAATCTTTACTTTGGATAATTCCATTAATCTTATTTAAAAGATTACAAATTCCAAATCATATTCTTCACGGTTAATTGAGTTAAAGAAAAAGTGTTTTTTTAAAACACCTTTAACGATGAACCCAAAAATCCAATTCTTTTATTCAATTCCAATTAAATATTAATTAATTGGAAAACTTCACTAAAACTTAATTTAAATATTTATTCTTTTCTCTACTGGTTTTAAGAATAGTGCTAATGAAGACACCGTTCACGACAAACCCAAAATCCAATTTCAATCCAATTAAATATTAATCAATTGGTAAAATTCCCTAAATCTTAATTAAAAGATTTATTCTTTTCTCAACTAGAATTAAGGATAGTGTTATTAAAGACACCGTTCACAACAAACCCAAAATCCAATTTGGTATCAAATACAAGGCTCTGAATAGAAATTATATCGGCTTATATTCAATATCAAATTCTAAAACCAACCAGTATCATATTGGGAATAACGATATATATATCTTCCAAATTCCTCAACAATATCTGTATAATCATGGAATCCAATATCGAAATACTCCAAAGATTATTTCCATTCCAAATCCATTCCAATTTATCCTTTGGAAAATTCTGGTTATTTTAAAACCATTTTCAAATCCACTTTATTTATTTCCAAAATTAATTAGATAAATATTCTGGTTAATAACTAGTTCATTTCGATAAAAATATATTTTTATCTATTCAAAACTGGAATTTTTCATCCAAAATATTTCCAAATCAACTATTATGATTTTACATAATTTTTCCATATTTTTAATAATTTTATTATCGCCCGTACAGTAGGTTTCCAACAACGGCCACCGAACTGCATTCATAACAACTTTTTCTGAAATTGATTTAGACAAATCCCCAAATCTAGCCGTTAGATTTCAAATCTCTTATATTTTTGCAAAGCTCTTTTCGATACGAACCCATCGGTTCTAGTTTTAGGAGAATCCGTCGGTCGGATCTCCCGTAACATCAATTTGAAGTTAATGGTTGAAATTCGCAAACGGTCGCTGCATGGTGTGTTCTGTTCAGGCCATTATAATATATATATATATATATTATATATTTCATCGATTTCCATTTAAAACGAATTTTATAAATCGTTTTAAATTCGTTTTAAAAAGATTTCCACTTTCATTTCAATTTCAAACCAAAATTGAATATTCCATTATAAATTCGTTTCAAATTCATTTAACAACGATTTCAATTCGATTTTCAAATTTAAACCAAAATTGAATTTTCCATTACAAATTTGTTTTAAATTCATTTTAAAATGATGTCAATTTGATTTTCAAATTCAAATCAAAATTGAGTATTCCATTATAAATTTGTTCTAAATTCATTTTAAAACGATTTAAATTTGATTTTCAAATTCAAATCAAAATTGAATATTCCATATAAATCTGTTTTAAATTCATTTTAAAACAATTTCAATTTGATTTTTATATTTAAATCAAAGTTGAATTTTCCATTATCATTATAATATTAAAATGATAATATTTTCAAAATATTATATTTTAAAATCACTTTTCGATATTCATTATAAAATGAATAAAATCGACCGAAAATCTCGTTCATGTTAAAATGGCGTTTAACTACTTAACACGGCTTCACATTTCTATATTCACTGAATATTATTTTAAAATATTCATTAATTCTGAACTGGAATCAGACTCAATCAATTACCATACAATTTCAGTTATATGGATTTCATACATTGCATGTGTACAACAATAACGATAAATAATCATTAAAAATTCATACAACATCCAGAGTGCGTTCTACAACTATATAAGCATTAAAATGAATAAATAACGCTTATACAGTCTGTCAACCCATCGATTAACATACCACTAATTATTGGGATCAGTGTATGTCAAATATTATCCAAATACCCATGTGGGGTTTTCAAACAACAAATACTGATAATTATTTGTGCAGTTGGGCGATGTGTAAAATTTATCGTCCCAATCAATATCAGATAAATAAGTGTACATAAACAAACTGTGCGATTTATAAACGAATATTTATTTAATTTTCATTTCATAAAAAATTACGTATTTATTTTATATAAATAATTTTTAAATACAACAATATCAATACACGACAATGCAATCACAATCCAAACAAACAATCAACTGGTCTATACAATAAATAATGTAGGGGGCTTCTGCATCTTAGTATATAATAACTAGAAAATAACTTGAGTGTGAGAGAGATCTCATATTCGTTTCCACTCCTCCGTTCTTTCATTTTTGAATTGCTGTACTACTCGGATTTCTGGTACCATTCTGTTTTAGTTTGCTTCCTCGCGTAGTGTTCTTCACTGTGTTTCCAACCAATCTGTTTCATGTAGTTTGTATTAAAAATCACATTTTTATACTGTGTTATTTCTTTTAAAAATCATGTTTTTTATATTTTTAAAATCAATGCTATATATAAATTAAAATTCATATTTTTAATTCCTTGTTCTCATATGTAAAATCATATTTTTATTACAATGCTTTATATATAAAAATAACACTTTTTTATTTCAATGTTTTATATTTAAAAAACTGATTTTACTTTTCAATGTTTTTCATTTCAAAAATCACGTTTTAAAGCAATGCTAATTATTTAAAAAAATCAAGCTATATATTTAAAACAATGCTATATATTTAAATTTCTAGTTTTTAAAACAATTATATATATATATATATATTTCTAATTTTTAATACAATACTATATATATTTCTAATTTTTAAAGCAATTATATATATATAAATTTCTAATTTTTAAAACAATTATATATATGTATATTTCTGATTTTTAAAACAATTCTACATATATATAAAAATTTCTGATTACATTAATAACTTTAGATAATTAAATTAAACAATTTTCTTAACTTAATTAAGGTTTAATCTAATTAACCTTTTCCCCTTCTTCTTCTTCCTGTTCTTCGTTCCTGAATATCGCTGAACCCACCATCCACTGTGTAGGGTTTAAAATCGTTGTCCCCATAAACTTTCAAACCCCCATCTAAACCTCTTACGTCGAAGCCCTCAACTAAGCCTCCCTGCACCTAGCACCACTGCCGGCGCGACGTCCTCCTCACCCCAGAAAACTGCGTCAAACGAATTGCCTTTGAGGCCAGAAATCACGCCAGTTTTGGTTCCATTTTTAATCATAGCCGTATGATTTAGAAGAGCACAAGATGCTCTTGATTTTGGTTCGATGAGTTTGGCAAGTTACTTTGTAGATATTGCGTGATTAAGGACAATTTTTGAACGATAATGGCCCCCGATTTATGAGTGATGGTGGCCTATAGAAGGTCCTAGGGTTTGGAGAGAATAAGGGTATTTATATAATTTTTTTAATATTATTTTATTCTATTTTACTTTGATTAAGAACTAGTCGCCTCGAACTCCAAATGAACTCCAATGACCATCGCCCCTAGCTAAATACCCCCATTCTGGACATAATGGAATATGTTTCATGACCCAATTTTGCTGTTATGATCTGTTTTTCTTTAAATTAAAATATAAATCAATATATATTGAATTTAAACGTACATTTTAATTTATCGGGGCCACAGCTATGTTTTTATGATACGGTCCTAACAAAACTAATTTCGTCGAATTTGGAGAACGTTTGAAAAATGGTCAATTTCTGGTCAATCCAATTCAAATTTACATTACCGAGCACATTTAAATTTACTATGCTTACATATTAATTCCAAGAATTATGAAATTTGAAACCAAGCAATAATTTGACATTTCAGATCCAACAAAAGTGGTTTCTTCGAAAACGGAGGTCGTTTGCAAAATAGCTATATATTATATTAAAATATATATTTAAATTCCATAGCGACTATTTTAAATTTCAAACTGGACGTAACTTTCAATTTTTTTAATGAAATCTGGATTTTTCACATTCATTGGAAAGATATTTTTAAATAGATTCAAATATTTCTGGTTTCGCCAAAATCCGATTTATTTTGAATCCGGTACATTCATTTGAAATTTGAAATCGAATTTTCAAACTACCACGCCATTTTAAACCGTTTTATAATTAAAATAAATTTATTCATTCTAACTTCGATTTAAATAAATTTTTAGTTGTTTTTATTTAAAATAATTCATTTTAAATGTTCGAAATCCATTAAAATTGCTAAAATAACAATTTTATTTGGGCCTAATTTTCCGGGTTGTTACAATCTCCCACACTTAAAATCTTTTCGTCCTCAAACAGGAATGGAGCTGAAAGTTGTTTAACTAACCAACTCAACTTTCATTTTGGCTTTCATTCTCCAACTTTTCAGTTTCTAAGAATTTTCAAATTCTTCAAAAATTTGGCTAACATCCTAAATTTTCAAAAAATTTCGCCATAACCTCCTTTGTACGGGGAGACATTTAAAATTGCAACTTGCCTCATAGGGCCCTCACCAATCCAAAAGAAAAAGAAAAAGCCAAGCGGCTAACCAATCGGCTCATAAAATCACCAAAACCCAATCAAATGGTAAACATGTACCTATTTGTCGGGCAAACAATTTTATTCCTCTTCTTAGCATCCGTGCTATGACCTGTTCATTATATACACATGTATATATATGCAATTCTAATAAATTTTCAATCCAGTTAAATATTTCATTAAATTCAGTTCAATTTATCTTCTATTCACTTATTGGTTTTACCATTCCAATTTTAACTTCATTTAAGATAAATTTCAATTCTTTTGATTATTCCAATATTTTAATTAGTTCAACTAATAATCAACCAACACAACCAGCAATCAATTTGTGAATTAAATTTCCAAAACATATAACTTTTGTGTATATATTAAAAAAAATCATATTTTTAGTGTCAAATTCCAAACAATAAATTCAAAATAAGGTTTTGGTTCTCACACCAGTCGATTGGAACTATATAGATATCCCACTTTCGAAACTCGAACATAAATATTAATGATATAGCTATCATCATTAGAATCATCTCTGGGCGACTAGATTGTGATTCTATATCTACCCAATATATTTGAGGCTTCGAATACATGTCGACTAGTTATACGTATATTCAAAATATCCATATACCCGATAGTCCAAATCAATATGAACCAAAGTACTCAAATACGTATAATAAGGTTTAAATTTTCAAAATAAAAATCTTTTGCATTTTTATTTTGAAAATAACACTCTTCACATTAGTTCTAGTATACAACTGATCCTATCTCTAACGAGTCATTCTCATTGGATATTACTAACCCAATCTCTGATGAATTCTTTTGTTCGGTTCTAATATGTCTTGTTCTCGAGCTTTGTAAACCAAAGCTCTAATACCAAATGTAGCGACCCGTGCTTCCCGGCCGGCCTAAGCCGAACAAGCAAGAAGACTGCTTCGAGAAAAAGGAAAATCAGAACGCAAATAGAAGAATATTTCATTGCTATTTACAACAATTACATCAAAGTACAAGATATTCAGAGTATGAATAAATATTACATAGAAAAATATCAGAGATTAAAGTACATAGCAGAGGAAATAAAATGTAAAAATACAATGCGTAGCGGAAAATACAATAACTAGCACAGCTGAATGAAATACACGGATACAAAGCTTTACGAATATAGCTCCAGTTGTAAATCCAGGATCCTGTGTAAATAAATCTGCAAAACCTAAACTACTAGGTGTCCGTGCGGAAAATATGGGCGCCCAAAGTTTAGGTTAAAACAATAAACTCCAGGTCAGTCATGGGACTGGTGTGAGAACTAAAACCATTATTAAAACTTTACTTTTAAAGTAAAGTAAATCAAGGGACCATGTCGTATAACACGGAATGGGTTTACCGCCAAGAATACTGGTGCCTAAAACAAACAGCGCAATGCTAAATAAAGAAAAATGAAGCTATTATAAGACTCAGGTCCCATCACACAATGAACGCAGTCGAGGATAGAGTTTTACCTTATAATAGCCAAATATGCTTGGTACGTTTCAAAACAAATCTTTTATTATTATTATAAGTGAAGAAATCAGCTTCAAATATAAATGTATCAATCATAGACGGCACGAGCGCCCCACCCCACTATGTCGCCATATATAGTATATAATGAAAACCGCAAAATGTCATATTTGGAAGTTGGATTTCCATCATGGTGGTTACTGATTCGAAAAATCAATCGCGCAGTGCAATTCACCATAGTTTGCGTCACAGGTATGCGAAAACACCGTAATGCACATCCGTACTATCCAGGAAACAAGTTATCGCGGCTTACATCCAAGCATTGGAAAACACGGCTAACTCTATCCATCTGGGAATTGGGGGGTGTGCCGTACCCCTACTTGTGTGGGGGCAACCACACCCAGTATCACCTCGGTCGACCGAATCCATGACAACCCGTAGGATGTCTATCCTCATCTCTAAAGTATACTGATATAACCATCAGTTTACCAGCGTACAGGTGTGTAAGGCTCGAGAATTAACGCTACACAAAGCTATGCTATATTAAAGCTGTGCTTTGATCAACATCCACCAAACGTTGCTTTTCAGCAAAAGTTTGGATCACTGCATCTCAGCATGCCACATACGATACCACTGCTTTCTGCCGATATATAACCTCTGAACTCATACGTCTCATAGAAAGGTGTTAAGCAAGAGAATAAATTCTCCGCCACCAAACATATATATATATTTAGCAGAGGTCAACAATACACTATAAAGGAATACAATGTCAGACACACCATCCATTTACAACTCCATTCCGGGTCTGAAAGAAACCGGAGGCACCTTATTCCTCTCCCCGTATGTCCAATACAGGAGAGAGGCCATCGCATATCCGCACAATCAACAAGTACGTCCGGACGACTACCACTGTAGCCCCTTCAAGGTAGCTACTCCAATCATGGGCATCAGTAGCAACTCATCCATTCGATGTGAAGATCGTCGATCTTGCACCGTCTTCTATCTCTTTGATTTTTCGTCGTATCAGTTAGTCAGAATGGGTTAAACTAGGCCTTTCTAAATAATTCGCATATCTTATAATCAAGTGCTATAACAACACATCATACGCTTCATTTCAATCTAGAATATTCTTTTATTCAAATATTCTTTTCACAATTTGAACCAAATTAAGGTTTTCCAAACTAGTCGGGATTAGTGCACCCTACCAAAGTAATCATTTGTTTATTTTCCCAATCCCAACCTATTCATCCCATGGAGTAAAACTGGTAATACTCAATATCTTACACCACAGTGTTATCAGTAAAAATTAATTACCATTTCACGTTTAAATCTAATTATAGATTTAACTATCGCTTGGAGCAAAATGGGTGATACACCATTCTCGATCATTTTCTTAAATTGATAATTTAAATTATCACATTCACGTTTCAATCTAATTAAAGATTCATTTAATATCCTCCTTGTTTTATTCTTCCCAAAAATCAATATTAATGATTATTTAACTTTGGGAAAACTAACATGCCGCATCGACAATCTACACCGTACCATAGATTTTTGCCAATAAATAACCTCTAAGCTCGTACGTCTTAGAGAAGGGTGTTAAGCGAGAGAATAAATTCTCCACCACTAAACAGATATATATTTTGCATAGATCAACATTTATATCTCAAAATACAATGTTAGACAAGTAATACTGTCCTTAACTGGGTTAAAGAACCTGTGTCATTTAAAACACAGTTCACAATAAACCAAAAATCACATTCCATTAACCATGGAATATTCACGAAAAATAGATCAATATATAATCGATATCAATTTCCGTATCTGACTAATAATATAAATGGAATAATGACAAAGCCTTTTAAATTCCATATATATTAACAGCATTCCTCCACAGAAACTCACTTCGATTTTTACCAAATCGAATTCCATTCAATTCCAATTTAATATATTAAATTGGAAATCTTTACCTTGGAAAATTTCATTAATCTTAATTAAAAGATCATAAATTCCAAATCATATTCTTCACTGTCAATTGGGTTAAAGAACAAGTGTTTTTTTAAAACACCATTCACGATAAACCCAAAAATCCAATTCTTTTATTCAATTCCAATTACATATTAATTAATTAGAAAACTTCACTAAATCTTATTTCAAATATTTATTCTTTTCTCTACTGGGTTTAAGAACAGTGTTAATGAAGACACCATTCACGACAAACCCAAAATCAAAATTCAATCCAGTTAATATTAATTAATTGGTAAAATTCCCTAAATCTTAATTAAAAGATTTATTCTTTTGTCAACTGGGTTTAAGGACAGTGTTATTACAGACACTGTTCACGAAAAACCCAAAATCCAATTTGATATCAAATACAAGGCTCTGAATAGAAATTATAACGGCTTATATTCAATATCAAATTCTGAAAACTAACCAATATCGTATTGGGAATAACATATATATATATATATATATATATATATATATATATATATCTTCCAAATTTCACAACAGTATCCATATAATCACGGAATCTAATATCGAAATACTTCGAAGATTATTTCCATTCCAAATCCATTCCAATTTATCCTTTGGAAAATTCTGGTTATTTAAAAACCATTTTCAAATCCACCTTATTTACTTCCAAAATTATTTGGATTAATATTCTAGTTAATAACTAATTCATTTCAATAGAAATATATTTTTATCTTTTCAAAACTGGAATTTTTCATCCAAAATCTTTCCAAAAAATTTATTATGATTTTACATAATTTTTCATACTTTTAGTAATTTTATTATCGCCCGTACAGTCAGTTTCTAATAACGGCCTCCGAACTGCATTCATAACGACCTTTTCTGAAATTGATTTGGACATATCTCCAAATCTGTTCGTTAGATTTCAAATCTCTTATACTCATTGGAAGACTCTTTTCGATACGAACCCAGCAATTCAAGTTTGAGGAGAATCTGACGGTTGGATCTCTCGTAACATCAATTTGAAGTTAATGGTCGAAATTCGCGAACAGTCGCTGCGCCGCGCGTTCTATTAAGGCCATTATAATATATAATATATATATATTATATATTTCATCGATTTCCATTTAAAACAAATTTTATAAATCATTTTAAATTTGTTTTAAAAATGATTTCCACTTCCATTTCAATTTCAAACCAAAATTGAAATTCCATTATAAATTCGTTTCGAATTCATTTTAACACGATTTCAATTTGATTTTCAAATTTAAATCAAAATTGAGATTTTCATTACAAATTCGTTTTAAATTCATTTTAAAACGATTTAATTTGATTTTCAAATTCAAATAAAAATTGAATATTACATTATAAATTCATTTTAAATTCATTTTAAAACGATTTCAATTTGATTTTCAAATTCAAATCAAAATCGAATATTCCATATAGATTCGTTTTAAATTCATTTTAAAACGATTTCAATTTGATTTTCAAATTTAAATCAAAATTGAATTTTCCATTATCATTATAATATTAAGATGATAACATTTTCAAAAAATTATATTTTAAAATCACTTTTCGATATTCATTATAAAATAAATAAAATCGACGGAAAATTCATACAACGCATGTGTACAACAATAACAATAAACAATCAGTAAAAATTCATACAACATCGAGAGTGTGTTCTACAACTGTATAAGCATTAAAATAAATAGATAACGTTTATACAGTCTGTCAAACCATTGATTGACATAACACTAATTATTGGGATCAGTGTATGTCAAATATAATCCCAATACCCGTGTGGGGTATTCAAACAACAAATACTGATTATTATTTGTGCAGTTGGGCGATGTGTAAAATTTATCATCCTAATCAATATTAGCTAAATAAGTGTACATAAACAAACCGTCCGATTTGTAAATGAATATTTATTTTATTTTCATTTCATAATAATTTATATATTTATTCTATATACATAATTTTTATATACAACAATATCAATATAGGACAATCCAATCACAATCCAAACAAACAATCAACTGGTCTGTATAATAAATAGTGTCGGGGGCTTCTAAGCCCCGTCTTCATCCTATTACATAATAACTGGAAAATAATTTGAGTGTGAGAGAGATCTCACATTCATTTTCACTCCTCCGTTCTTTTATTTCTGAATTGTTGCACTGCTCGGATTTCTGGTACCATTCTGTTTCAGTTTGCTTCCTCGCCTAGTGTTCTTCACTGTGTTTCCAACGCAATCTGTTTCACGTGGTTTGTATTAAAAATAACATTTTTATACTGCATCATTTCTTTTAAAAATCATGTTATTTGTATTTTTAAAACCAATGATATATATAAATTCAAAATCATATTTTTAATTTGATGTTCTTATATATAAAATCATATTTTTATTACAATGATTTATATATAAAAATAACACATTTTTATTTCATTGTTTTATATTCTAAAAATCTGATTTTACTTTTCAATGTTTTTCATTTCAAAAATCACGTTTTAAAGCAATGCTATTTATTTATGAAAATCAAGCTATATATTTATAACAAAGCTATATATTTAAATTTCTAATTTTTTAAAACAATTATATATATATATATATCTAATTTCTAATACAATACTATATATATAAATTTCTAATCTTTAAAACGATTATATATATATAAATTTCTAGTTTTTAAAACAATTATATATATATATATATAAATTTTTGTTTTTTAAAACAATTCTATACATATAAATTTCTAATTACATTAATAACTTTAGAAAATTTAATTAAATAATTTTGTTAACTTAATTAAAGTTTAAACTAATTAACCCTTTCCCCTTCTTCTTCTTCCTATTCTTCGCTCCTAAATATTGTTGAGCCCACCATCCACTTCCTAGGGTTTAAAATCGCTGACCCCATACACGTTCGGACCCCCATCTAAACCTCCCACGTCGAAGCCCTCAACCCAACCTCCCTGCTCCTGGCACCGCCGCCGGCGTCACGTCCTCCTAACCCCAGAAAACTGCGTCGAACGAAGTGCCTTCGAGGCCAGAAATCATGCCATTTTCAGTCCCATTTTTAACCATTGTCGTATGATTTAGTAGAGCACAAGATGCTCTTTTATTTTGGTTCTATGAGTTTGGCAAATTACTTTGTAGATTTCGCGTGATTAAGGGGCAATTTTTGAAGGATAATGCGCCCCATTTATGAGTGACGGCAGCCTATAGAGGGTCCTAGGGTCTGGAGAGAATAAGGCTATTTGTATAATTTTTTTAATATTATTTTATTCTATTTTACTTCAATTAAGAACTAATTACCCCGAACCCCAAATGAACTCCAACGACTGTTGCCCCTAGCTAAATACCCCCATTCCAATATAATGGAATATGTTTTATAAGCGTGTTTCGATCTTTTTTTCTTCAAATTAAAATATAAATCAATATATATCGAATTTAAACGTACATTTTAATTTATCGGGGCCATATACTAACTCCAAAAATTTCTGGAAAATAAATCTAGCTATGTTTTGAAGATACGGTCCTAACGAAAATAATTTCGTTGAATTTAGAAACTGTTTGAAAAATGGTCAATTTCTGGTTGATCCAATTCAAATTTACATTACCAAACACATTTAAATTTACAGCGCTTACATATTAATTCCAAAAATTATGAAATTTGAAACCTAGCAATAATTTGACATTCCGGATCCAACAAAAGTGGTTTCATCAAAAACGGAGGTCGTTTGCAAAATGGCTATATATTATATTAAAAAATATATACAAATTCCATAGCGGCTATTTTAAATTTTAAACCGGATGTAGCTTTCAATTCCCATTATGAAATCTGGATTTTTCACATTCGTTGGAAAGATATTTTTAAACAGATTCAAATATTTTTGGTTTCGCCAAAATCACTACAAGAAAACACCTAATTTAGCGTCAAATATTTAGAAGCGGAAATTTTCGTCGCTAATTTCCGATGGATTTCCATGTGATCTACAAGGGATATTTTTTTGTTTTTTCAATTTTTTTCTTTTATTTATTACCGTCGTCTTCTACCATCCCTCACTAAGCCATTGCAAATTGCGTCAAGTTACCGACGGAAAATTTCTGCCGCTATTTTCCACTGCAAATTCTGGCAGAATACCGACGAATATTTATCGAAGCTATTTTGCAGCAGAATTCCAACAGATTTGCAATAGTTGTTTATTCTAAGATACACTTTAGTGTTATTTTTTTAATAATCATTAACATGTTCAATAATTAATAATTGATTTGTTCTAATTAATGATTTGTAAGTAATAATAAATAATAATTTATGTTCTATAATAAATAACTTATAATCATTGCCTATTTAGAATTAGCAAAATGATCTTTGCACATAAACAATGTAATTACTTAATTCTTAATTAAGTCCTCTGCTTTCATCACAAATTTCAGTCAGAATGCCAGTATATTTTATGCTAAATCCCAAAAATTTAAATTGTTCGTTTATAATTATTCCCCTAAATAATGAAATTATCATTTTATTATGATAATTATTTAATAATTAATAATAAAATTATTACATATGAAATAATATCTAATATTCAATAATTAATTTTAACAATTTGTATTTAATAATTATAGTTGATAATTATAGTGGATACTTATATTTTATAATTATAATTGATAATTATATTTTATATTTTGAAAATTTTAAAAATTTGATATCATCTTGATTAAATTTGAAATAAATAATAAAGTTTATAAAACCAATTATTATTTAAAAATAATTTTTTTATAAATATTAAAGAATTCCGAAATTTAAAGAATACAAACATTACCATGTAATTTATTTGCCTATTTATAAGTTTTCACATCTACCATCTTTTCTCACACATAATTCTTTAAATATGTAAAAAATAATAATAATTAACAAATAAAATTATAATAATAGTAATTATTAATTATTAAATATTTAATTAAAAAATAAAAATTTATAAACACTTCACAATTAAATAATAAAAATTATTAAGTATTAATAAAAATGATTAATTATTAATAAAACTAACTTTTTAAATAATAATAATTAAATGTAAAAGTTTAATGATAATAACTCTAAACAAATATACAAAAAATTCTGGTTCATTACATATCTATTCCAGAACTAAAAATGTACGTTAGGAAAAATAGTTTTAAGCAACAAATATATGTATATATATAGTAAACTTTCTACTTATATAATATTGTAAATGACAATCTATTTATTTACTAGAGTATGTGAAAAATTAAATATTACATTGATTAAGATTGAATGGATAACCATCAACGCGCATGTGGCCATATCTATATTTGTATCCTTTTTCAAATATCAATTAAAGTATTACATTTAAAATACAAACTTCAAAAAAAAAAAAAAATTGAGTGTTCATTAACACAATAATGTGTAACTTAATTAATGTCATGTTAAGACACAGGAGTACATATTTCGTATGCGCCGACATGAAATTTTGGCTCTAAAATCACTTCTTTTAGTTCCAAAATCAAAATTTTGGGTTTCAAAAATCTACGTTTTCAGATTTGATCAACACTCCCTCTCTCCTCTCCCCTCGTAACTCATCCCCAAACGTTTCTCCTCCAAATCCAAAACCGATACGAAGCCTCGCCTCTCCTTCAAAAATGAACTCGATTACACGGATCTGGCTTCTATCATGAAATTTTTGGAAGAGATGCTACTTGCTATCGAGGATTCGGAGGTGAATCCTTTATTTGGCCTGAAGTCTACCTCCAATTCATTACAGCCCGATCTCGACTACTTGGATGAGTCCTGGGATGACGACCTCGGCATCCCTCCTATGGATGGAGATGTGTCATCGGATAATGTATTCACCGGCGATGTTATCGTTGGCTATGAATGTTTTGAGCTCGCCCTGTATTTTAATGGCGAATAAGCAGCTGATGTCGCCTTTTAGTATTATCTTTTTTCTTCTTATTTTTTTTCATCATCTAATGGGTCTAAGTGCTGGTCGTCCCCGGGATGCCAATCGATGGCGTTTCTTGCTGTTTATGATTCTCAATGCTAACCAAATGTCCCGTAACTTTTTTCTTTGGCTGGTTCTTGGGGGTGTTTCTATTGGCCGCAGGTCTTAGAATGTATGACACTTGTCAACAACTTCAAGCATAAGCTCATGCTGCAACAGTGGCTAATGGCTTGCTTGGACACACAGAGTTCAGATTACGCATGCCACATTCCATTGCATTTGCTTCAAGAGGACAATTACATGGTCTTAGGCTTCAGCTTTCTCTTCTTGATAGAGAATTTGATGATTTAGGTATACCGTTTTTATTCATTAAGACTATATTATTTATAGGTATATCCATCACTAGCTTAATGTTGTAATTTAATATCATCCAAATATAGTTTCCCAAGTTTCCACCTAAAAGAAACTTGATAAGTCATGTATTGAAGTGCATAATCGGTAATTGCCAGGCGATCAAAGTGAAATGATTAAACAAAAACGCATGGCGTTTCCCATTAAGTTTAATATTCAATAACAATGTGCATGTCATCGTACATATTATGATGCAATAAGAGCATTGGATGTTGAAAATAGTCCTGATGTTCCTTCTATGAGTGAGGAAGAGAGCAATGCTCTTCCTTTACACAAATACAAATGCCCATCCCATGGTTCACAGAGGTAAGCTGGACTGATTAAAACATGCTATTTTGATGTGTGTTTGTGTGAAACTATTCCATTCTTACTAGGCTGTTCTTGAAAATTTAATGTTGACGGTGGTTGGTTATCTCAGCAGCAAGAACCATATTCGTCCTCTGTAAGTAAGGTAGCTTGCTACAATTTTTGCAATACTTCCAATGTATTAGCATGGTTATTTAAGTTATACTTCCAGCACCATCTCCATTATTTATCCTTCCAGTGTATTTGTATGTGTGATTGTAATTTATGAAACTTGCTATCGATATTTGTGCAACTTGCTGATTATGCATTATGCTGTATGCTAATGCTTTTCATAAGCATATGCGGATTGCCCATGTGAACTGTGACCCTTCACAATTAGTCTGTTAATCTATTTGGTTTTGATAAAAGTAAAGACCGAGGTTTGAAATCATGGCTTTCGATACCGGACTTGTCATTTCTTTCTTTAACTTTTTTGGTTCCGTTTCAGAAATTCCTTTTCTAGATTTCTTTTTATACACACACATTCATGTGTGTGTATGTGTATTTTGTAGGAATACATTATTTTAGCCGTAAACAAATATTTTCTATGGAACTGATCTTTTTAGCAAAGAAAACATGTCTAGATACTGAAATTTCCCCTGTAGTAAAGCCAGAAATAATTGTTTCTTTTCAAAAGGTTCAACAAACACTTATACAAACTACTTTGGAGCTGCTCAGACTCCAAAACCACAAAGCTAAAGATCCTTTGAGATAAGTACTTTGAGCAACCTTAGTTATCGACCAAGGCTTGTTAATGCTTTTTGTAACTCAAAATCATTATTTTTATGTACAATGCTTACTGATTTCTTTTAAGTAGATTCTTTTCTTATTTGAAATACTTTTAAGTAAATATCCTTTAATGATGAATATGGAAATGCCTTTTGCTTATTTGACAATAGCCCATGTTTATATTTTGCAAATTTGCATGTTTGTTACAGTACAACTATGGTGGTATCCAACCAAAATTGCTATTGGGTCAGCTGTGGAGATTATCGAGGATGAGTCTTAAGTGGATATTATATCAAGCTGGAACATTGCTAAGAACTTGCCAAAATTAATTCAGGTTTGTCTTTCAATTTTTAAGGATCTGTAATCTAGTTGTGCCAAGGAACAAAATTTCTTTTAATATTTAATTCCACTTTCTTTATCATGGCTCATTAAATTGTTTTATAAACTGCTAAGCATGATCATTTTATTGTCAAAGTTTCTGAGTTCCTGCATATCCCATGGAAATATATTTGGGAGCAAATTAAGAAACAAATGACTACAAACGATATGCACAGTTTCAGCATGTCCACTTCGACGGGTAAATTCTCATATAGTGTTTTTTTTTTGGTAAAAGGCAACTAAATTGTTTTTCGATTGGGGCAACACAATGATCCGATCCGGCCCTGACTTCAATCTTAGAAACAAGTGTCTGCAGTGCTGTAAAATGCTATTGGATGACTTTGATTTTTACGAGAACCGCCAAAAAGTGATGCAGCACAAAAGGACCAAGAACCTTATGCTGAATTTTGGGACTTACCCATATGTAGGATTATATATCTTATATTATGATTAAGTAGTAGAAGTCTAAGTGCTGTTATTAACACCCATTAATTATCTTCCTAACACCACTTTATATAAACCTCTATGTCAAACACCCTTAATCCATTCCTTTGGTGAAGGGAATCTCTTCACAACAATGGTTTTCAATGGTGTATTGAGACTGAATGTGGATGTATATGGTTGCACTCTACAATTTCTTATTCAAATGTTAGCAACCAATAGATATTCATGTTGTGATTTCTGCAGCCTAAAATTGAAGAATTGGCTTACATGGTGAAGCAAGAAGCAGTGAAACCGGCTTCAAGCATCCAGCCTTTGGATGTAGAAGCTGAAAAAGTGAATGTAGGAGTAGTTACTGTTGATATGAATAAGTAGAGGGATACTGCTTCCATATTTTGAATATGCGTCTGGATTAGTGTCCTCTAAATGTTCTCCCCCAAAAAGAGCGTTGTCTGATTTGTATAGGAGGATTACATGGCTTGGTTTAAACGTCTTAACTTATCTAATTTGTATAGGAAGAAAAGCTAGATTAATGAATGTTTGTTGGCTAATTTATCTTTGTTTTTTTTAATATGTTATTTATTTCAGTGTTCACAGTTGAATGATGTTTTTTTGTGTGTGTATATATATATATATGTATGTATATTAATATGTGTGTGTGTGTGTGTATATATATAGGCAAATCAGAAGGGGAGTAACGGTGGATTACCAACAAAAAAAGTGAGATTAAGTTTACTTCAATTTTATTTCCGTCGCTAATCCCTTGGCAATTAGTGAGGGTTTACCAACGTCTTTTATAAATAATAAATTATTATAAATTACTTATCCATCAGTAAATAGTTGGTAAATAAATTAAAATTAAATTAATAAATAAAATAATTTTTTATTAAAAAATAGTAAAATGATGGAAAACTGTCGGAAAACTCATGCTATATTGCTTCGCTAAATCTGACACAATTACCGTCATGGTTTTTGCCGACCACCAAGTTATGTAGAAAATCTGTCGCTAAGGCCTGTTTAGCGACGGATTTGAAGCAGATTCTGCCGCTGCTATTTGCTGTTTTTCTTGTAGTGAATCCAATTTATTTTGAATCTTGTACATTCATTTGAAATTTGAAATTGAATTTCAAACTACCACGCCATTTTAAACTCATTTTATAATTAAAATAAATTTATTCGTTCTAACTTCGATTTAAATAAATTTTTAGTCGTTATTATTTAAAATAATTCATTTTAAATATTCAAATCCATTAAAATTGCTAAAATAAAAATTTACATTGTTTCTGATTTTTCGGGTTGTTATAACATTGGATTTGTAGCATAGAGGCCGGGGTTCGAACCCCGATGGCGACATAATTTTTATCTCTGTTTTAGAGAGGACCAACTGAATATACAAATATATGTACGAATTCAAAATTTGAAAGGATAAAAATGTACATATATGGAAATAAAGAAAATATACGTATATAAATATATACATGAGGGCATATGTGTATATATATGCAGAAGTATATATATACAAGAGATAAAATTCAAGATAAGGCTACAGTCAATGAAATATGGAAAGAATCAAATAATGGTGCAACACCGTTTGAATTCTGAAAAAGAAACAAAAGTTATGCGTTTATATATATATATATATATATATGTAAAATGATCTTTAAATAATTGTATACGTATAAGTAGACTACATGTGAATATAACAGTTAAACAAATTCCAGAAAAATTCAAACATTCAAAAAAATTCGAAAATCAAATTCTATGCCAAAACGGTTGGCGGGACCCGGAGGGGTCGACACCCTACAAGATCCAACACGAATTGGGGTAGATTCATTGATGCACTTGGACTATTTTCTTAACCAGGTTCAATGTTGACTCAGCGCCGCGTGTACAATAAGATCCTAAACACCTATAAATAGGCTAGTAGAGCCTCCTCTAAATCTCATATTTCTGAGACAACGCAGAAGCTCTTCCATTCTTCTTCCTCCTCAAATCTCTTTAAAAAATTAAGATTATTAGTTTAGGAAAAATTCTAAATCAAGATCTAGAGGAAAAAATTGATGTTAATAAAAAGGTGTTCAGAATCAAATGCGAAGTAAGGTAATTTTCTAGATCTGGTATATTCAATTTTCTTCCCCTTTCTTCCCACGTTCTTTTAGTAAAAACTATGAATACATGGTTGTTAGGTTCTGAATCAAATTATGGAAGGACCATGGAATGTTGGTTTTGGACTAGATCCAGAATTTGGAAAGCAAATTAGGTGAGTGAATTTAAGTTATTTCATTTTTGATAATGATATATTATCGTTTAACATTTCTTGATATCGTATAATGTGAATTTGTTAGAATAATTAAAAGTATTGAAATGTTATCAGGACATGTTTAAATATGAGATGTTGAAATGTTTAAACATATGTTAAACGGATTAAAGTGACGAATATGACATGTTGGAATATTAATATGCTTAGATATTAATATGTTAGAAAATTTGCCAAAATACGCGTAGCAATTACTATTGTTTCAGTTCCATGTTAACTTGTGACATTTATGTACCTGGATAGTTAACCATAGAAATTGAGAAAATTACATGATTTGTTGATCACAAGTTATTGTTAAATTTGAACAATTATCTGATTAATTGAGTACATGATAGAATAGAACTGATTATACGTGAGAAAGAACATATGACATAAAATAGGCATAATATGATGACATGTAAATTATAAATTATAGTGGAAATTTAAAAGAATACACATGCCTAGATTATATAGAAGATTTATAGAAAATAAAAACTGTAACCGCGCTTAGACACAATATTAGATTACACTTGTGGTAGAAGTCTGCCCGGAACCGCCCGGTATATCCAGCATCCACAAGTGGTAAATCTAATGTGAGGTGTCTAAGTGCATAAATAAAACATGAAAAGGTGCTAAGACATGAGGTTAAGTCAACTTGTTGAAGAAGTCTGCCCGGAACCGCCCGGGGAATCCAGAATCCACAAGTGTAGGCTTAATGTGAGAGGTCTAGTGCATAAAGATGCGTGTATATATATATATAAAGCAGGATTGATAAATGTCTTTAGTTGTAGTTAATGGGAATGAATGTAATTGAATGAAAAATAATTACAATAGTAAAAGGCACCGGAATGAACGGGGAATGATAATAACCTATTATAGATAAATTACATTAATTAGAATGTTGTATAATAGGTAGACTTGTCCTAGGGACAAGTGAAGATTATAACTTTGGTTATAGAAAACTAGTTAGGGAATGAGATAACTAGTGAAATGAGATAAGTGGCACTTAATTGTAAATTAAGTAATCGGTAAATGGGGAAAACTGAAACCAGTTGTTTGTAAAAAGTGGAGAAAAGGGGGAAATTTATGAAATGTAAGAAGTTATACTTAATTATAAATTGAGTAATCTGTAAACTTGGAAGTCTGAAATCTGCTGATAAAAATAGCATGTTTAGGCTTGTCCTAGGGACAATGCAACAACTCGGAATTTTGGAACCAACTTAAAATTTTTATTTTAGCATTTTTAACGAATTCTGAATATTTAAAATAATTTATTTTAAATAATAACGATTAAAAATTTATCTAAGTCGAAGTTAGAACGAATTTTTTAATTTAATTATAAAAGGAGTTAGAAATAGAGCGGTAGTTTGAAATTTTGAATTTGAATTTTGACTGAATGTACAAGATTCAAAATAAATCAGATTTCAGTAAAACCAAACATATTTAAATCTGTTTAAAAATATCTTTCCAACGAGTCTGAAAAACTGAAATTTCATAGCGGGAAACAAAATTCATGACTAGTTAAATATTCTGAATAGTCGCTATGGAATTTATATATATTTTTTAATATAATAAATAGCCATTGTACAAACGACCTCCATTTTCGATGAAACCACTTTAGTTGGATCCGGAATGTCAAATTATTGCTAGATTCCAATTTTCATAATTTATGGAATTAATATGTGAGCGTGGCTAAAGAAAACATGTTTTGTCAATTTCAGTCAAATTGGATCGACCAGAAAATGGCCATTTTTCAAACAGCCTCCAAATTCGACTAAATTAATTTTGTTAGGACCGTATCATCAAAATATAGCTAGATTTATTTTTTCGGAACTTTCGGAGTCCGTATGTGGCCCCGGTGAATTTAAATGTACAATCGAATTAATTAAATAAATGATTAAAATTTTAATTTAAAGAAAACAGGTTGAAACCAATCGTTTGGGCTGATGGGACCTAGCCCATTGCGTACGGAACAGGGGCCTTTTGGTGGGAACAACTTTTATTGGGCTGAATTTGGAGTTGATTGCAAATTAAGGAATATAACACGCTGTGAAATTTCTCAATTTAAAATAAAAATAAAAATATATATCTAGAATATATATATATAGAATATATATATATATATTGATTGTGATATTATATATATGCGCCGTATATAATTGAGATTGATTGACTGATTCTGGTTGTGGTGATTTGTTGAATTGTATTTTTGTGAGCTAAGAATTTAAGCTTTGCAATGTAACATAAATATGTTGCTTATTTGGATTATATGTCATGTTACATAAATATGTCATTTATTTAAATTATATTCATGTTACATAAAATGTCATTTATTTTAGAATATGTTCATGATTAAATAAAATGTCATTTTAATTTCATTTAATTAGAAATGTCATTTAATTGAAAATGTCATTTAATCAGAAATGTCGTTTAATCAGGAATGTCATGTTTAAATAAAAATATCATTTAATTAGAAATGTCATTTAATCAGGAATGTCATGTTTAAATAAAAATGTCATTTAATTAGAAATGTCATGTTAAAATAGAAACGTCAATTAATTAGAAATGTCATGTTAAAATAAGAATGTAATTTTGTTAGGAAATGTCATGTTAAAATAAGAATGTCATTTTATTAGGAAATGTTGTGTTGAAATAAAATGAAACGACCATAACTTCCCCATGAAGAAAAGCATGGATTGAGTTGAGAACCAGCCACATCGGGACACAAACAGAAGAACATTTCATTGCTTATTGCAACAATTTCATCATAATACAGGAATATACAGAGTATTAATAAATATTACACATCAGAAAATATCAGAGATTTAAATACATTATAGCAGCGGAAAAATATTACAATACATAACTGAAAGAGATAAACGGATACAGAGCTTTCCGAATATCGTTCCAGCTGTAAACCAGGATCCTGTGAATTTAAATCTGCAAAACCAAAACTACTAGCTGCCCGTGTGGAAATAAGGGCATCCAGAGTTTAGGTTAAAAAAATAAACTCCAGGGCAGTCATGTCACTGGTGTGAGAACTAAAACAATTATTATTCTTTATTTTAAAGTTCGGTAAATCAAGGGACCACGCCGTATAACACGGAACGGGTTTACCCCTAAGAAAAAAAGTGTATAAAACAAATAGCGCAACGCTAAATAAATAACAATGGAGCTATTATAAGACTCAGGTCCCATCACACAAGGCAACGCAAGCCGGAGGATAGAGTTATTACCTCATATTAGCCAAAAATGCTTGGTACGTGAAATTTCTTCTTTTATTATTACTATAAGTGTATAGTGTCAAAACAATTTCAATCATAAGTATCAATCATAGACGACATAAGTGCCCGATACCACTATGTTTCCATATATAGGTTTGTAATTAAAACAGCAAAATGTCGTACTGGAAGTTGGATTTCCATCTGTGAACCAAGGCAGGGGATCGTCCTTACCACTTCGAGACAATCTAGCCTACCATGTCTCAGGAACAACCGCAACTGCACCTTGGATCGTCAGGGCCGGTCCACACGGAGTGGATTAAAATGCCTGAACAATGCGTTTCCCTACCCTATAGGGCGTAAACTGGTCATATACCGACCAGACCATCGGTCCCGGATCGACTGTTATAACTGAGGCCCCTCGCTATCCATCATCCACATAAGTTAAATGTCCGGGCGTGTAAAACCCAAAACACCACTCCTAGATAGCAAGAAATGCATGCCCTCTCCCGTTTCTTGTTCACACCGGGGTGTGAGGCTCGCGAATTAACGCTACACAAAGCTACGCTGTATTAAAGTCGTGCTTTGACCATCAACCACAAGACCCTGCTTTTCAACAGAAGCCTTGATCATTTGCATCTCAGCATGCCACATAGGCAATTCACGCTATGCAACCGATGTCTATCAATCACACAAAATGAAATCCGATGTCAGACACACATCCATTTACAAGTTCGTTCTGGGTCTGAACGAAACCGGAGGCACCTTATTCCTCCCCCATATGTCCAATACAGGGGGGAGGCCCTCGCATATCCCTCGATCTCCAAGTACGTCTAGACGATCACCATTTATTACCTCGTCTTGGGTGTACAGCCCAATCAAGACCTCAGCAATCTTCCAAATGATGTGAAGACCTCCGGTCTTCAACCACCGTCTTCATCCTCGACACATCATCGAATCGGTTATTCAGAATGGGATAAACCCGGTCTTTCTGAATAACTCGCATATATAATAAACAAGTGCTATAAAAACATAACACGCCTCATTCCAATCCAGAATATTTCTTTATTCAAGTATTCTTACACTTTGGGGAAGGTTCCCATTAATTTTATCAAAGATAAATTCTTTAAATTTATTCTTTAATCTTCCTTTGGATATTTTTTCAATCTAATTAAAGATGCATTAAAACTCCACCTGGTTTTAATCTTACCAAAAATCAATATTAACGATTGTCTAACTTGGGAAATCATATCCTGCCTTTAACTAGGTTAAAGAAACAATGTCATTTAAAACATGGTTCATGATAAACCCAAAATCACATTCCATTCTCTCATCCTTTAACTGTAAATTAGCAAGTGAACAATTCCCTAAGTATTAACCTTGAAGGCCGAAACCAAAACCAGATCAATACCCAGGAAACCCTTCAACTTAACTATTCCCCAGTTAGTTTCTGATTTTCTTAACTCCATTGGGTCTAAGAATGGTATTATTAAAGGTACCATTCACGATAACCCAAAATCACATTCCATTAACAGTGGAATCTTAATGGAAAACAAATCGATATATATATATATATATAATCGATATAAACTTCCATATCCAACCGATAATATAAATGGAATAATGACATGGTCTTTTAAATTCCATATATATTAACCGTCTTGCTCTACAAAAGCTTACTTCGATTATTACCAAATCAAATTCCATTCAATTCCAATTTAATATGTTAAATTGGAAAACTTTACTTTGGAAAATCTCCTTTAAATCTTAACAAAAGATTTATAAATTCATGTTCCCATTTCACTATAAATCGGGTTAAAGAACGAACGTCGCTAAAACACAATTCACAACAAAGCTAATTCACATTCCATCAGTCTCTAACCATAAATTAGTAAGGGAACAATTCCCTAAGTGTTAACCCCAAAGGCCGAAACCAACATCAGAAGAACACCCAGGAAATCATTCAACTTAACTAATATCCCGTCAGTTTCTAATTTTCTTAACTCCATTGGGTTTAAGAACGGTATTATTAAAATACTATTCACGACAACCCAAAATCCAATTTGATATTAAATACAAGGCTCTGAATAGAAAATATATCGGCTTATATTCAATATCAAATTCTGAAATCAACAAATATCATATTAGAATAATGATATATCTATATCTTCCAAATTCCTCCACAATATCCGCATAATCATGGAATCCAATATTGAAATATTCTAAAGATAATTTCGATTCAAATCCATTCCCATTCATATATTGGAAATCCTAGTTATTTTTAAAAACATTTCGAATCCAATTTACTCATTTAAAATTTTGGGATTTTTAATTCTAGTTCAAAACTAGTTCATTTTGACAAAAATATATTTTTATCTTTTCAAATATGGAGTTTTTCATCCTAATTCTTTCCAAATCATTCTTATGATTTTACACTAATTATTGATATTTTAAATAATTTTATCAAGGTTCGTATAGTCGATTTCCACAAACGGCCATCGAACTGCACTTACAACGGCCTTTTCCAAATTTTATTTGGACATAATTCCAAATCCACCCGTTAGATTTAAAATAACTAATATTCATTAGAAAGCTCTTTTCGATACAAACCCAACGGTTTCGGTTTTAGGAGAGTCCGATGGTCGGATCTTCCATAATGTCCATTCGAAGTCAATGGTCGAAATTCGCGAACTACTGCAGCGCGGCGCATTCTATTCACGCCATTATATTATATATTTATATATAATATTTATTTCGCGGTTTCCTTTCAAAATGTATTTTGTAAATCATTTTAAATTCGTTTTCAAAACAATTTCAACTTCATATTCAATTTCAAATCAAAATGGAATATTCCATATCATCGATATATAAATGATAGTATTTTCAAAACATTTGATTTTGAAATCAATTCTTTTTCGATATTCATTATAAAAATGAACAAAATCGATATAAATATCATTCACGTCAAAATGTCATCAATCTAATGAACATGGCTTTATATATTTAAATATATTCGTGTCCATCCCAAATCGGACATCAAAATCAGATTTTGATCTTTTACTAAATATCATTTTAAAATATTCGTTAATTTAAAATAATCGTTATTTTAAAATATTCATTCTTTCTGAACTGGAATCAGGCACAGTCAATTACCATATAATTTGATTATATGGATTTCATACAGTACATGCACACAACAACATTCAAACACAGTCAACCATCATCCAAAGTGCATTCTACACTGTATAAGCATTAAATATTTAATGCTTATAACAGTCTGTCAACCCATCGATTGAGATACAGCTAATTATTGGGGTTAGTGTATATCCAGTATCATCCCAATACTCATGTGGGGTTTCAATCAACAAATAATGAATGTTATTTGTGCAGTTGGGCGATGTGTAAAATTTATCATCCCAATCAATATAAGTCAAATGTGTGTACATAAACAAATCATCTGATTTGTTTATAAATATTTATTTTATTCATATACATGTTAAAAATTATATTTTTAACTATAAAATATTTTATTCCATTCCATCATCACACAATCAATTTTCACAACACAACCAACCAAACAAACAAGTCGTCCAGGGTCTGTGGATGACGGGTGTCGGGTGTTGCGTGTTGCTAAGCACAGTCTGCATCCTAGTATATATTTTAACTAGAAAATAAAATAAAAGTGAGGAGTTCTCACCTTTAGGTTCCACTCCGCCATTTTCTATTTCTAAACGGTAGGGATTCCGTTTTGATTTCCGTCGATACCATCGCTATCTTTTCCCGCTGTTCATAGTAAAAAAACCACATTTTTTATTTAATCTGATGTTTGTTTTAGAAATCGCATTTTTATAATGGCACTTCATATATAAAAATCATACATTTTTACAACGCTTCTTTCTAGATAAAAATTATATTTTTATCTTTCAACCTCTCATATAAAGATAGAATTTTTATTTCGTTTCCCTTATAATAAAAATTATATTTTTATTATGTTATTCCTATAAAAATCACCATTTTCTCTTCATGAACACATTATAAAAAATCTTACTTTTACATCAAAGTTTGTATTATAAAAATCATATTTTTATTATCCTCATAATATAAAAATCATATTTTTATCATCTCTATAATATAAAAATCATATTTTTATTATCTCTATAATATAAAAATCATGTTTTTATTGCTACTTCATATATACAAATCTAATTTTTATATTGCTACTTCTTATTTTTATACCGCTTTCAAACAAATAAAAATCACATTTCTAATTCGCTTCACATATAAAAATACTATATTAAAATCATATGTTTTCTATATTAAAAATCAAGCGTTTTCTAATCTAAAACATCAAACAAATAAAGGTTAACAACAAACAAAAAAAGGGAAGGAAAAGCTTACAATTTAAATTGGGAGTGTGGGCTATTGTTCATCGTTGGATGGGTTGAGGCTCGCGTAGGCGGAGGGGTGGCGTACGAGGCGGTGGCGGCGTCCGAGGGGTGCGGGGCCGGCTAGGGCGCAGTTCAAATCGATTTGAGGGTGGGAGTTTTAGGGCTGAGGGCTTCGCGAGTTCAAGGGTGGAGGCCAGCGCCTGTCACGGTGGTGGTGGGGCGTCACCTGGGGCAGTGGCGGGTGGGTGAACGACAGGGGCGATCTTGTTTTTTTTTTTAAAAGACCCTAACGGGTTTGTGAAAGGAGAAAGGAGGTTGACCCCCTTTTTATTTTTTTATTTAACTATTCCCAAAAAGTAACTTTTAAATTCGAACTCTAAATCGAGTCCATCGACGATCGTCCATAACTAATTACGCTCATTCCGAATACAATAGGATACGTCCCGTAAGCCAATTCGACCATTTCGATCAGTTATCGTTAAATTTACAGTATTAATCAATATTATAGTCAATTTTGATTTTAACGTACTTTTTAATTTACCGGAGCCACATACGGACTCTAAAAATTACAGAAAAATTATTTCTAGCTTTGTATTGACGATATGGTTCTAATAAAAATAATTTCGTCAAATTTGAAGACTGCTTGAAAAATGGCCATTTTCTGGTCGATCCAAATTGACTTAAGTTGTCAAAACACGTTTTACTTCACCACGCTCACATATTAATCCCAAAAATTATGAATTTGGGTATCTAACAACAATTTAACACTACGGATCCAAAAAAAGTGGTTTCGTCGAAAATGGAGGTCGTTTGCAAAATTTCCATTTTTAAGGGCTATATTTTCCATAGTGACTATTCTGAAATTTCAACTAGGCTTAACTTTTTATTCCCGCTATGAAATTTCAATTTTTAAAATTTGTTTGACAGATATTTTCAAATCGATTCTAATATTTTTGGTTCCACTAAAATCCGGTTTATTTTGAATCCTGTACATTCATTTGAAATTTGAAATCGAAATTTCAAACTACCGCGCCATTTTCAATTCCTTTTATAATTAAAGACAAATATTTATATTCTTACGTCGATCTGTATAAATCTATATGTTCTAATTCTATTCAAAATAAATTTCCCGTCGTTATTTTTTAAAATGATTCATTTTAAATATTCAAAATTCATTAAAATTGCTAAAATAAAATTTTAAATTGGTTCGGATTTTCAGGGTTATTACATAAAATGTCATTTTGTAAGGAAATGTTATTTTGAAATAAAAATGTTCTTTTATTAGAAAATTGATCATAAGTTAAAAATATGATTTGTGCTAGATTAAGACATTATCATTATTATGTTAGCAATATTAGAAAATTGCTCGTATATTAAAAATATGATTTGTACTAGATTAAAACATTATCATAATAATGTTAATATTAATATGGTTATTGAAATTAAATTATAAATATTTATTTATAATTTAAAAAGAGAAAATTGGTTAAATAGAAAATAATTCAAACTGAATTATAATTAGTTAAATTTATTAACCAATGATTTAGTTAAATAAATTGTTGTTGGCTGAAAAACCCACATGGGTATTGGGATGATATTTGTCATACACTAGTCCCAATATTTATTTGTATGATAAACGATTGATTGACAATTTGTGATGTATGTTATTTATTTTAATGCTCGCACAATTATAAATTTCACTCTGGATGTGAATGGATTGTTTATTGATTACTTATCATTATTTTTATAGACATGCAATGTATGAAATCCAAATAACTGAAATTATATGGCAATTAATTGAGTCGCATTCCGATTCAGAATCTTTTTAAAAAGAATATCTTTTAAATAAATAATCTTTCAAAAATAATGAATATTTTAAAATAATATTCAATAGAGAATAAAATTATGAATTTTATGCCCCTTTTTAGATGGATACAAAATTATAAAAATGTGAAGTCGGGTTAAGTATAGAAGTGATTTCAAAATCTAATATTTTGAAATATTAATATTTTAATATGATTCAGATATAGAATATTCAATTTTGATTTAAAAATTAAGAATGGATTTAAAATCGTTTTAAAACGAATTTATAAATATTTTATAAAATACGTTTTAAATGGAAATCGACGATATAATATATATATATATATATATATACACACATATATATACATATTTAATGGCCTGAATAGAATGCGCCGTGCAGCGACCGTTCGCAAATTTCGGTCATTAACTTCAAATTGATGTAACGGGAGATTCGACCATCGGATTCTCCTAAAACTAGAACCGTTGGGTTCGTAACGAAAAGAGATTTTGAATGAATATAAGAGATTTGAAATCTAACGGTTGGATTTGGAATTATGTCCAAATCAATTTCAAAAAAGGTCGCTATGGATGAAGTTCGATGGCCGTTATTGGAAACCGACTGTATGGGCCTTGATAAAATTATTAAAAATATGGTATGTAAAATCATAATAAAGTGATTTGGAAAAATTTGGAAAAAATTTGGATGAAAATTTCCATATTTGAAAAGATAAAATTATATTTTTATCGAAATGAACTAGTTATTAACTAGAATAGATCATTAAATTAAGATTAAATAAAGCTTTCCAATTAATTAATTAATATTAAATTGTAATTAAATAAAATAAATTGGATTTTGGGTTTGTCATGAATGGTGTCTTAAATAACACTGTTCTTAAACCCCGTATGAAAAGAATAAATCTTTTAATTAACATTATTAGAGTTTCCAATTATAAGTTATTGGAATAAAATGAAATGTGAATTGGGTTTATCGTGAACTGTGTTTTAAACGACATTTATTCTTTAACCCAATTAACAGTGAAAGCATAATTTGGAATTTATAAATCTTTATATTAAGATTTAAATGGAAATAATCTCAAAGTAAAGTTTTCCAATTTAATATATTAAGTTGGAATTGAATGGAATTCGATTTAATAATAATCGAGATGAGCTTCTCTAAAAGAATACCGTTATTATATATGGAATTTAAAAGGCTTTTCCGTTATTCCATATTTATTATTAGTCTGATTCGGAAATTTATATCGATTATATATTCATTTGATTTCTGTGAATATTTCATATTTAATGGAAGATGATTTTGGGTTTATCGTGAACTGTGTTTTAAATGACATTGGTCCTTTAACCCAGTTAAAGACAAGATTTATTTCTTAAAGTTGAACAATCATAAAGTATTGGTTTTTAATATTAAAACCAAATTGGAGTTTTAATGAATCTTTAAAAAGAAGATTAAAGAATAAATTTAAAAGAATTTATCTTTGATAAAATTAATGGGAATCTTTCCTTGATAATGTGAATATTTTATTAAAAGAATATTCTGAATTGGAATGAAGCGTATAATGTGTTTCTATAGTACTTAATTATTGATTATAAAATACGCAATTTATTCGGAAAGACCGGGTTCAACCCATTCTGAATAATTACTATAACGATTAAAAGTCGAAGATGAAAACGGTGGTTGAAGACCAGAGGTATTCACATCGCTTGGATGATTACTAATGTCTTGATTGGGAGGCATCCCAAGACAAGGTAATAAGTGGTGCTGGTCCAGACGTACTTCGAGATCGATGGATATGCGAGAACCTCTCTCATGTATTAGACATATAGGACGAGGAATAAGGTTTCTCCGGTTTCGTTCAGACCCCGAACGGACTTGTACATGGATGGTATGTCTAACGTTATATTCCTTTATGATGTATTCGTTGATCTCTGCTAAATATATATATATATATATATATATCTTTTTGGTGGCGGAGAATTTATACTCTTGCTTAACACCCTTCTCTAAAACATACGAGCTTAGAGGTTATATATTGGCAGAAATCAATGATATGGTATGAACTGGAAATGTGGCATGCTAAGATGCAAATGATCAAGGCTTTTGTTGAAAAGCAGAGCCTTGTGGTTGACGATCACAGCACAGCATTATTTAGCATAGCATTGTGCAGCGATACTTCACGAGCCTCACACCCCTGTATGTACCAGAAACAGGAGAAGGATTATGGGAGAACATGCATTTCTTTCTAGCTAGGAGTGGTGTCATGGTATAAAGCCCAGACATTTTACTTATGTGGATGATGGATTTGCGAGGCGCCTCGGTATTGGAGTCACTAGTGGCTCTATTTTATGCCCCATAGGGCGGGGAGACGTATTGTTCAGGAATTTATACATAATCCACCAACGTAAGTTGGGGACCGGCCCTGTGGCTCCAGGTGCAGTTGCGACTGAGTCCTGAGACATAGGCTAGACTGTCTCGAACTCGGTAAGGACGATCCCTTGCCTTGGTTCATGATGGAAATCCAACTTCCAATACGACACCATACGGTTTTGATTGTATAACTAGTATGGAAACATAGTATATGGTAGCTATGCTGTCTATGATTGATACATTATGATTGAAATGTTTTTGAAACATATATACACTAATAATAATATCAAATCTGATTTATCGTATCAAGCATTTTTGACTAAGCATTGCGTTGCTTAACGATTTACTTTATTTCTTGCATTGGAATTCGAATGCAGTAAACCCCTTCTGCATTAGCGGCACGGTCCTGTGACTGGATATTTAAATATTATATTTCAATATTGATCATTAATTATCGATTGACGGTTCTAAAAGGTGACTTTTGACAAGCGATTGAACTGGGACTCAAGACTAGTTCCGTTGAGTTCGTATGGTCCATTGTGTTAATAAAAAGTATAAGGATCACTATATTTTGAGTTCGTGCAATTTGATGGTCATAACGATCTTAATATATGCGTAAATTTATCGTTTCGGATAACCGTTTCAGATTACGACGAAACTTATACCAACGGAACCGTATCGTGGTGGAGATGCATGATCTCAATGAACGAGCTTATCGTTTGGCAGTGCAAAAATAAAAAGTGCATCGGTTTCGTTTGGAATTAAAAGGAGAAAAACAAATAAATAATATTGAAATACCCTATTAGGTATAGTAACTACCAGATTCATTTTCTTTCTCAAAAGAAAATTGCTTCTGCAACGTTTCCATGACCGCCACTTTCAAAAAATCTAATCTCCTTCTTCTTTTCATTAAAAACCATAATATATATATATATATATTCAAGCTCGCGAGAAAAAGGGAACTACGTGTATATACATTTTGAATGTTGCGATGGTGGTGGGGCACGCTTGGTTGAATCTTGGGTTTTTCATTGGCCCGTTGGTGGTCGAGAGTTGGCCATTTCAAGGATGACGATGGACTTAGGGTGGCGAGGTGCTTCGAAGGGAGGAGTTTGTCAAGGTCCTGTGATGTTTTAAGTCATGGCCTATAACATGCGAATATGGAGAAGGCAGGGGATGCGAATCAAAGAGGGCCACCGCTGGCAATGACAATGGCGCGAGCAAGTTCAAGTTGCAAAGAGAAAGTTAATGACAGGATTAGTTTTAGTTTTCATCGATCCGACCTCCGTATCATTGGTTTTGTGTGATATGCATATCACGATCTACGATTAGAGCATTGGGGAAGAGAGGCTAATGGGTTAATTAACTAATATAATTAAAGTAAGACGATTGGTTATTTAAATTAATGTCAAAACCTATATCATCTGTAACTTTCTTGTATGAGGTCGGAGTTGGATGTCGTTTCTTGTTGTGGACTCATATTGACGAGCTTTATGTTATGGAGCTTATTTGGACTGATTTGGCAAAGATGAGTGATATTATATCTCATTGTACTGTATTTGTGTATATAGTACATATTAAACGTTTTAAATTATTTTCTAATTATAAAACGTGATATTTAGGATTATTCGACCTAGTAAGTAATAAATGAAAGATTAAATAAGGATTTAACCTGATTGTCACATCATTACCTGATTATGCGCTATTTACTCATTTACTATTACGCGTGATTTTGACTTTATTGTTAGACATGGATTATTTGGACACCATTTCACTTTAATTGTTATAGATAGGTTCTATTGATGTATTACTACTATTATGGATGCTCATATGCTAGTTTTGGAATTTGGATGATTGTTGGTTGCATGATTGGATTGTTTGTTTAGTTTAGATTAAAACGTTGTTTGTAGGTGACTTAATATTAAGAAATATTTCGTGCGTGAGAGTTTGGGATGTATATCAATTGAATACACAACTTGGTGTATGTCGATTGAATACACAAGGATTGTAGACTCGAACTGGACAGATATATTCTCGAAGTATCTTCAGAACGCTTGGATGGATTTAATGACGAAGAGGCATTGGAGCTGGTGGCAGATTTAAAGACGGAGCAACACTATAGCTTTATGGCTACCTCAATATGGAGGATGGACTTGGCTACTAGTTGGACTTGGCAATGAGCAAGATTTTGCATCTAATGTCGAACGTTTTTTATGGATGCGTCTAACCAATTTTGGTAAAATAGTTTATCCGAGTAGTCGTTATCGATTACTATGAAGTAGTTGATATCGTTTACTATTGTTGCATCCATTTGGCTAATTTGACATCGGCGATGATGTGATTTCGAGGAGTAGGAAATGATAGTTTGTTCAATAGAAATTTTTATATAATGACTCTTAAATCTGTGGCTTTTACTTGAGACAAGATGTGATGCTTCTATGCAGTGGTGCGTCATTTGACGACGATGATTCCCAGATGTAGCAAGGCTGCTACGATGGTTTGCTTTTCTCCGAGATGCAAAAAAGGCGACATTAAGTCGTATTGAGTTGATTATCCGAGAGAGAGCGATAAAGATATGGGAGATGCAAGATTATATCCTATGACTTACGATGACCGTTGGGGATAGTCCTCATATTATTACGACCTTAGATGGGGGCCTTTTGGACAATCTAGTGCTAGTTTCTACTGCGGAGGACGTGTGCAAAGTGGTTTTTGGTATTTGTGAGTTCGGTACACCTTAGAGTGAGTAACACAAGGATCGATCGAAACCAATATGGTGTGCACTGGGTAGGGTTATCAGCTATAGGTCATGCGGTGGGACATAGTGATAGTCAGGTACAGCCCATGCGGTGGGGCCTACTAGTGTCTTGTTTGATTAGATGACCAAAGTATTGGATGTTTTATGCTTTACACACTGTGTAAGTGAATATGAGGATGGTTAATGGATGTTATGTGTATTTACTTATTTATCACCATTGGGTGCTTAGGCATTTGTCACGCCTTACCTATTTGATGTTTATCTTAGTGTAGCATATATCAATTGTTATGTGCTAACTCTTTGGATGCAAGGGAAGGACATGTATGATTCTTCATACCCTCCATGATATATTTACTATTACGACTTTTACAGTACATTAAGAGTTTTTTATCGCTCACGCAAGACTTTTTTCTAACCCAAGGTCTTATTTCCCTCTTATTACCTTGGGTGTTCATCGACGATGATGAGGAGGCCAGGTGACAGGTTCAGATATTATTCGGAGCTGCGTGTATGGATTAGCAGAAGGCCACCTTTTAACTATTTATATTTATATCTATATCCTTATTGTTCATTCCACTGTATGACACTGTAGAGCCTTGATAGTGTTATGTGTTATGTTAGAGACAGTGTATCGTTGAGTTTATTTATAATTTGTATAAACTCTATTACCATTCTGTATAACTATATGAGCTTGTGTACTCTGGTTATCTGGCTATATAGTAATTACTACCTCACCTGTTGTATACCTCTGATTTGATTATTATGTATTATCTGATGCACTGTGAGATATATGGAAGGTTTAGTGATTGTGTTTATATTATGTTCTTTCCTTTTTCTTCTCTTCTGCTTTCTTATTTTGTTTCTCCTTTCTCGTATTTTCTACTATTTCTTTCTCTTGACGACTACTTTACATCGATCGGGTGCTTGTACAATGTGAATTTTTAGTTTTATGCTCTGGTGGAGTATGGCAGGTCGTCATAGGATGTATATGAAAACGTAACATTTGTTATTTACTATTGTTTTTCCTAGCCCTGTCGATCCAACATAAGGATTCGATGTTTATTTACAATCATTGATTGAGAGTTAAAAATATCGTGGAAGGAAGGAGTAGTAATATATGATGTTAATGTTTCAAGGAAGATTTTTTTTTTCAAATTCTTGCTTCTTTGTTGGGGACTATAAATGATTTTCCTGCCTACGCAATGCTTTCAGGATGGAGTACTTTCAGTCGTCCAGCATGTCCATATTGCATGGAAGAAACACAAGCGTTTTCATTACAGTATGGTGAGAAAATTTTATAATTTGACTTTTATCGATGTTTATTCCATGTAAATCATCCCGTCAGAGGAGACAAGAAATTTATTTTAGCTAATAGAGTTGAAACCAGAAAACCACCAACGATACGCAGGTGAATACATATATAAACTGATTTGGGACTATCCAAAAATATATGAAACTGGAGTGCAAACAGAAATTAAAGGAAAAATGATTGTTCACGATTGGTGTAAGCAGACTATTTTTTGGGAGTTATCATATTGTAAACATGTTTTGCTTCGTCAAAATATTGATGTGATGCACAATGAGAAAAATGTATTTGATATGGTTTTTAACACAATGTTGAATGTCAAAGGGAAGATGAAGGATGTTAGAGAACCCCAAATTATCACAAAACCAATTGGCAATGTGAAGGGTGGACTCTTAATAGTTATACAGGATTTATTGTACAAAATCCTCATGTGGGACTTGTTTCAACATGCCCCCGCACGTGTTGTATATCATGAGCCTAAAACGTGGATCTTATTAGGTGACCTAGATAAGTGTGGCAGTTATGTGCATATGAATTAAACCTGCTCTGATACCATGATAGAGAACCCCAAATTATCACAAAACCAATTGGCAATGTAAAGGGTGAACTATTAATGTTTATGCATGAATTGTATTGTAAATTCCCCGATGTTGGACTTGTTTCAAAACGCCCGTGCATGTATCGCATATCTTGAGACTAACACGTGGAGATTATTAGATGACGTGGATAAGTATGGCAATTATGTGCACATGAATTAAACTTGCTATGATACTGTGATGGCCCGCACCAGCTGGCATTTCCTCCGAAAGTGTGATGTACACATGCCCAACTAGCACAGAACGGTCGCCAAAGAAAAGAAGGAAGAGAATGAACTAATCAAAAACCTGTAGAATGTCTCATAGCGCAGGGAACAAAATATAATAATAATGTACTTGACATAAAACATGCGAGACAGTGCATAAGCTGATAACTAAAACCAACATCAACATCAGAGTAGCGGAAGTCTAAATACATCTTATTACAAGTTTTCAAATTACTGTCTCTAAACAAAAGAAAGGAAGAGTGCACTACTAATGCCCAAAGTAGTGACCAGCAGTGACACAGGGAGAATATCTATATATGTATCATACGTGGAAGCCTCCTGCTCATCTCCGGTATAGCTATTCGTGCATCACCATTTAACCTGTCTCTAGTCTGCTCGTGAAAGCACCTAGAGTAATAAGAAGAGACATAAAACTCTGGGTCAGACAAAAAGTCTGGTATGAGCAATAAGTAGCTAAACAGAACAATAGCAGGTATACTAAACCATACCTGAACCTGGGCCTGCAACCAAAGAGTTAGCACTACATACCGTATAATTCTCTAAGGTGCCACTAAACAAATGGTGCAAAGAATATGGGGGTGGGGGCATGCATGTCTTAATGATGGCAAACAAGGCAAACAAATCAAACATAACAACCATCCTCATATCTCTCACTCAGTGTGTAAAGCATACGATATCCACCACTTTGATCACTAGACCCATCGAAGTAGTGACGGAGTTCGACTTGTACAACTACTGCTACTACCAAGCTCACCACATGGAGTCATGACCAAATCTTTACAAATGACCCCACTTCATTGGTCTATAGTTCTTTAGTCGTACCTAGGCCACTGTGGCCCTGATTCCATTCACGTACCCCCTACACATAGTGATCCAAAGTTATAGACATCGACAATCCCTTAGCTCACGTCCCGCAGCAAAGTCCAATCATGAAGTTCGCTCATTGGTTCCCAACTGGATCCTGAGTACAAACCTCCCATTTGGACTACCTTTGCGTCTCGGGTTATTGGTCTTCTTCTCCAGATCGGTTCGGCTTCCCCTTCTCTTCACTCTGGATCGTGCTCTCCAAGGTCACTCAGTTCGGATCCACTCCCCCATCTCGTAATGGTTCGGATCGGTTGTGGTCATAACGTCGGGTCGGATCGAACTCCTCAACTCCCTCCATGGTGTATCGGTTCGGATCGGGTGACGTGGTTCAGATCGTGGGAGGGGTTCGGGTGGCACACCGGGTCGGGTCAGAGCACTGGCTTCCCCTTAGTCTTTTCCCCCACTTTGTATCAGTCTCCATCTCCACGAGCGGATCGGGTCGAGGAGCTACAGGCGGATCATAGGGAAGGGCTTTACACGGTTTGGTTCGGGTCTTCCTAACCGATCCGGTTCGGGTGTCTTTCTGCACTTTGTCCAGCAAGCTGTTTACGCCATTTGACGACATTTTCGACCAATCTAACACTTCTAGACAATCACAAATCATACCATACAGTCATGGCAACATGTATAATCATCCACAAATAGCAAAACAACAATCATAGCATGTAAATGGATCAAACATACCCCAAACCCCATATTTTTCCCTTAAGCATGTTTAAGCAAAACTAATCGTAGGATTAACAAAACTTAACCAAATCAAACCGAATTTCTAACAGAGGTCTAAAACATTATTTAAGAATTTATAAATATTTTTCCAGAATTTATTAGTGTATAAATTCGCTAATCAACACAATTACCCTTAATTAACCATAATTAGTGAGGAACTATGCAAATCACTCACCGTTGCCAAAATAAAATTTTCAGAACTGAAACCTCACTGATTTGGGCGAATACAGATATCTAACAGCAGCTCTAATACTGATTTGGAGAAGATCTTCTTTGATTTGGTGTTGCTAAGCTTAATCCTTGATTAGAAAGTGATTTGGGGATGTTTTAGAGGTTGGAGGCCATTGTTAGGGTTTCTAAAAGGTAAGTGGCGGCTAGAAAACTGAAATGAAATGAAAAATTAACTCATCTCAGCCTCCCCATAACCCTAATCCCAAAATGGGTTATGGGCCCATTTACTAATCACCCCATTTGGCCCGGTTAGACAGTTTTTCACCTTCTGAAACTTGTTTCAGCCATATCTCCCAAACGGTGAGTCCATTTGGCTAATGTGACCACTCTACGGAATCGTAAACCATCATCCGAATCCAATGGAAGTGCTTTCAGGTCAAAACTCCTTTCCAATCAAAAGTTATGGCCAAAACAGTATCATCTAGGGGCAAAATGGTCATTTAAAAATAAGCAAAAATCATGAACATGGGAAATGACCCCAATAGTCGTCTCCCAAAGGTACATGACCATACGACTTCGTGTGTGAAAGAAATAAATATTCTACGATCCTATGATGCGTAGAATGCGGGTCGTTACACTCTCCCCTCCTTAAGAAATTTTGTCCCCGAAATTCCTTAACTCAAAACATACAAAGGATCCCGCAAGCCTACCAGCCACATATAACAATCAAATATGCAAAACAACCAAACAAGCCTATCCTAGCATGCGGAAAGACTAAATCGAAGTTAAAATCTTACCACGCAAAGAGTTCTGGATACGTCTTCCTAATGCTCTCCTTTTGTCTCCCAAGTACAGTCATTCTCATTCTCGCCCCATTGAACTTTGACTAACTTCACCGCTTTCCTTCGAAGTTGCTTCGTATCGTTCCCAACAATACTCATAGGCTTGCGGTTCCCAACCACCTCGGGTTCAATTTCGATATCATCCAACTGATCAGGTGAAATAGTCACATTTGGGTCGTGTACGAACTTTCTTAACTGGGAAACATGAAATACGTTGTGAACTTCTGCCATCTTCTCTGGTAATTCAACTTTGTATGCTAAATTCCCAATTTGCTCAAGAACTGGGAATGGACCAACAAATCTTGGTGCTAACTTGCCTCTCCTGCCAAATCGTATCACGCTCTTCAACGGAGAAATCTTGATAAACACCAAGTCGCTAATGGAGAACTTTAATTCTCTTCTCCTTTTATCAACATAACTCTTCTTCCTATCTTAGGCAACCTTCATTCATTGTTGGATAACCTTAATCTTGTCTGAAGTTTCTCTTATCACATCGGGTCCAAGCACAAACTTCTCACCAGTTTCTACCCAACATGACGGTGAATTGCACGGTCTTCCGTACAAAGCTTCAAACGGAGCCATACCTATACTGGATTGATAACTATTATTATATGCAAACTCTACTAGATGAAAATGATCGTCCCATGATCCACCAAAATCCAATACACAGGCTCTCAAGAGGTCTTCTAATACTCGATTCACCCTCCCTGTCTGTCCGTCGGTTTGAGGATGATACACGGTTCTGAGATGTAGTTCTGATCCTAACGCCTCTTGTAAGCTCCTCCAAAATCCACTAGTGAACAACGGATCTCGGTCACTCACAATGCCTTTGGGTATTCCATGAAATCTCACTACCCACTTTATATACAGTTCCGCTAACTTAGCTGCCGTCCTATTTGACTTGACGGGTATAAACCTTGCACTCTTAGTCAATCGGTCCACAATCACCCAAATGCTATCATGGCCCGATCCAGTCCTTGGTAACCCATCAATGAAATCCATTGACACTTGTTCCCATTTCCATTCTGGAATTTCTAATGGTGTAGCAAACTACTAGGCTTCTTTTGCTCAGCTTTAACTAGTTGGCAGTTCATGCATTTGGATATAAACTTCCCAATATCTCTTTTCATCCCTTCCCAGTAGTAGGTTTGCTTCATGTCTCGGTACATCTTGTTACCACCGGGGTGAATAGTCAATTTTAAGTTATGGCATTCTCTAAGCACTTAATCTCTCAATCCATTGACATTGGGTACAAGTAGTCTTCCATTCTTTCTAAGCCATCCATCTCGATCAAGCCCATACTTGTTCCTATCTTCGTCGATTCCCATCTTTAACTTTGAGATGATTTCCAATAGGTTAGGATCGTTCCTCTGACTGGAACCAATCCTCTCAATCAAAGTGGGTATGATAGTCAAACTTGCTAACATTTTTGGATCCAATTCGCACTTTAGTTTGAAATCATACCCAACGATGTACTCCAGTTGCTTCCATTCTAGAAACATAGCCCCTAAACCGGCATGTCTCCTACTCAATGCATCAGCTACCGCATTGCCCTTCCCTGGTGTGTATGCGATATCAAAATCATAGGAAGCTAAGAATTATAACCACCTTTGTTGTCGGAGATTTAGATCCTTTTGAGAGAAAAGATACATTAACGATTTATGATCGGTAAACAACTCGAATCTTTCTCCCAAGAGATAATGTCTCCACATCTTCAATGCAAACACGTTCGCTGCCAATTCCAAATCATGGATAGGTTATCTTTTCTCATGCGGTTTCAGTTGCCGGCTTGCATAAGCTACAACCCTATCTCCTTGCATCAATACAGCACCTAGCCCTGTGCCACATGCATCCGTATATACTGTCATCTCTTCATTCCCCTTAGGAATGACTAACACTGGTGTACATGTCAACTTTTCTTTTAGGCTCTTGAATGCATTCTCGCACCTTTCTTCCCAGATGAAGGCTTGATTCTTCTTGGTCAACTGGGTCAACAGTGCTGCTATCTTGGAGAAGTCTTGGGTAAACTTACGATAATATACAACTGACCCCAAGAAACTCTTATGTCCGTTGCATTCTTGGGCGTAGACCAATCTTGCACCGTAACCACCTTCGCAGGATCTACGGCAATACCATTCTCTGAAACAACATGGCCCAAGAATCTCACTACCCTCCTCCATAAGTGACACTTAGAAAATTTTGCTTTCAATTGGTGTTTTCTCAACACCTCCATCACTATCCTTAAATGTTCCTTGTGTTCTTCCTCTGTCCTCGAATAGACCAAAATATCATCCACGAACACAAGGACAAACTTATTCAATTGATCTCTGAATACCCTATATATAAGATCCACAAAGTATGTTGGGGCACTGGTCAGCCCAAATGGCATGACCAACCACTCATAAAATCCAGATGGCGTCTGAAATGCCATTTTAGCTATACTCTCAGCTTCCACTCTAAGCTGATGAAAACCTGTCGCGAGATCCAACTGAGAGAATACTCTCACGCCACTCAACTGATCAAACAAATCATCTGTCCGCGGTAGAGAATAAATGTTCTTCCTCGTCACTTTATTCAACTCGTGGTAGTCTACACACAAACGAAGGGAACCATCCGCCTTGGTAGCAAACACAACTGGTGCTCCCCATTTAGAAACACTCCTTCTGATAAATCCCTTCTTCAAAAGATCGCTGACTTGCACCCCGAGCTCTCGCTGCTCCCTTGGTGCCATACGATGAAGTGGCATCACTATAGGTCTGACATCTTTCACTAAATCAATACGGAACTCAATCTCTCGGTGTGGTGGAAGCCCGGTCACTTCCTTGAAGACGTCTGGATAATGTCCAACCACGGGCAAACCTGACAACTCACTATGTGGGATGTCGAGGTAATTTAGAAAACTAGTCATTACCCCATCACTAGGTAGACCATCAAACACTACCCTCTGCCCACTATCCACACTAGCTGTCACCAATAAGCCCTCACAGTCTACCACCACCCCGTATATTTAGAGCCAATTGACTCCAAAAATAATGCCAAACCCAGTAAAGCCCAAAACAAAGCAATCACAAATAAACATGCATCCATGACTCGATAAGACCACATTGCGACAAATCATGTTAAGGTTAGTCGAACCACCAATCGGGTTCGTTACTACTAAAGGTCTATCGACAATCTTGGGCTCCAATCCTAACCTATCTACCAGGTCACTAGATATGAAAGAACTGGAAGCCCCGGTATCAAACAAAACTCTAACAGGAACATCATAAATAGAAATCATACCATGAACAACAACATTCTTTCCTTTCTCCGCCGCAGTTGGGGCATTCGACAAAGAAGGAATATCATTAAGGGCATATGCTTTCACCACCTTCTTTTCTTTAGGGGGTTGCAGACCTTTGTCCTTGTGATGTCCCACTTGGCCACAGTTGAAGCACTTCCTATCCGCTGGCTTGGCCCGACAATTACTAGCATAATGGCCCTTCTTACCACAACTGAAGCACTCAACATCTTTCTTATTCTTTTTCTGGCCATCCTTATTCTGGTTTTGCTTCCTCTTATTCTGAGGACCACTCTTGCCTCCACTACTTGCTTGTGGTATTGGTTCCTCTGCAGATGCAACCTCAGTCTTCGACTTAGGGTAAAGACTCTTGGACCTCAATGCTTTCCCCACAATCGATTCAAACGTCTCATCGATGTAGTTGATAGGCCTTTCCCCTAAGTACTGATCCAAGCCAGTTATGAACTTCTCATTCTTCTTCTCGGGAGTGTCAATGAGGGATAGTCCATACTTCGATAAAGTATCGAATTCTGCAATATACTCCAAGACAGCTCTGCCATTCTGCTTGAGCTCCAAGAATTTCTTAAACAACACTGACTTATAGGCAGCTAGACTGAAATTATCGCTAAAGCGAACCTTAAACTGCTCCCAAGTAATCTGATCCTCGGGAGTAGCTTCCTTTATAGCATTCCACCAATTCATTGCCCGTCCTTGCAGCTGACGTGATGCTAACCTTCTTTTCATCGCATCCTCGATACCCAAATCTTCGAAGATATATTCGCAGCTATCCAACCAATCCTGAACATCCGTAGCCGACTCCGTTCCGTGGAACGGCTTCCCACCAATACTAGTGTAATCCTTATTCAACTTGGCGAAATCGGCCCTAGGCGCCTGCACTCCTAGACCACCACCATTACCATTATTGGGAGCTGCCTTCTGCACATCCCTAAGCATCTCTCTCATGAGGTCAGTAAACATCGTCCCCATGTCAACAGCATTCCCATTATTGGCTCCTCTACCAGCACCTCTTGAGTATCGGCTTATCGTTCAATCTGTAAAGAGAAAACGATTAACCGTCTCCAAAGTGGTGCTATTGCAGTGCGACTTCATCCTTAGATATACCAATAGTATATATATATAGCTTTTGAAAACCAAAATAATCACAAATACGCGCTCTCATATACGTATTATCTCTCCCTGGTGTCTTTCCCTAGGTTAACTACGCAACCTAGAGCTCTGATACCAAGTTTGACGGTCCGCCCCGCACCAGCCGGCATTTCCTCCGAAAGTGCGTTGTACACATGCCCAATTAGCACAGAACGGTCGCCAAAGAAAGGAAGGAAGAGAATGAAGTAATCAAAAACCTTAGAATGTCTCACATCGCAGGGACAAAATATAATAATAATGCACTTGACATAAAACAGGCGAGATAGTGCATAAGCTGATAACTAAAACCAACATCAACATCAGAGTAGCGGAAGTCTAAATACAGCTTATTACAACTTTTCAAATTTCTATCTCTAAACAAAAGAAAGGAAGAGTGCACTACTAGTGCCCAAAGTAGTGACCAGCAGCGACACAGGGAGAATATCTATATATGTATCATACGTGGAAGCCTCCTGCTCGTCTCCTGTACAGCTACTCGTGCATCATCAGCTAACCTATCTCCAGTCTGCTCGCGAGAGCACCCAGAGTAATAAGAAGAGACTTAAAGCTCTAGGTCAGACAAAAAGTCTGGTATGAGCGATAGGCAGCTAAACAGAACAATAACAGGTATATTAAACCATACCTGAACCTGGACCTGCAACCAAAGAGTAAGCACTACATACCGTACAATTCTCTAAGGTGCCACTGAACAGACGGTGCAAAGAATATGGGGGTGGGGGTGTGCATGTCATAATGACTGCAAACAAATCAAACATAACAACCATCCTCAAATCTCTCACTCAGTGCGTAAAGCATACGATATCCACCACTTTGATCACTAGACCCATCGAAGTAGTGACAGAGTTCGACTTGTACAACTACTGCTACTACCAAGCTCACCACATGGAGTCATGACCAAATCTTTACAAATGACCCCACTTCATTGGTCTATAGCTCTTTAGTCGTACCTAGGCCACTGTGGCCCTGAATCCATTCACGTACCCCCTACACATTGTGATCCAAAGTTATAGACATCGACAACCCCTTAGCACATGTCTCGCAACAAAGTCCAATCATGAAGTTCGCTCATTGGTTCCCAACTGGATCCTGAATACAAACCTCCCATTTGGACTACCTTTGCGTCTCGGGTAACTGGTCTTCATCTCCAGATCGGTTCGACTTCCCCTTCTCTTCATTCCGGATCGTGCTTTCCAAGGTCATTCGGTTCGGATCCACTCCCCTATCTCGTAATGGTTCAGATCGGCTATGGTCATCACGTCGGGTCGGATCGAACTCCTGAACTCCCTCCATGGTGTATCGGTTCGGATCGGGTGACGTGGTTCAGATCGTGGGAGGGGTTCGGGTGGCACACCGGGTCGGGTCGGAGCAATGGCTTCACCTTAGTTTTCCCCCCACTTTGGATCGATCTCCATCTCCACAAGTTGATTGGGTCGGGGAGCTACAGGCGGATTGTAGGGAAGGGCTTTACACGGTTCGGTTCGGGTCTTCCTAACCAATCTGATCCGATTCGGTGTCTTTCTGCACTTTGTCCAGCAAGCTGTTTACGCCATTCGACGGAATTTTCGACCAATCTAACACTTCTAAACAATCAAAAATCATACCAAACAGTCATAGCAACATGTATAATCATTCACAAACAGCAAAACAACAATCATAGCATGTAAAATGGATCAAACATGCCCAAAACCCCATATTTTCCCTTAAGCATGTTTAAGCAAAACTAATCGTAGGATTAACAAAACTTAACCAAATCAAACCAAATTTCTAACAGAGGTCTAAAACATTATTTAAGAATTTATAAATATTTTTCCAGAATTTATTAGTGTATAAATTCGCTAATCAACACTAAATACCCTTATTAACCATAATTAGTAAGGAACTATGCAAATCACTCACCGTTGCCACAAATAAAATTTTCAGAACTGAAACCTCGCTGATTTGGGTGAATACTGATGTCTAACAGCAGCTCTAATACTTACTTGGCGAAGATCTTCTTTGATTTGGTGTTGCTAAGCTTGATCCTTGATTAGAAAGTCATTTGGGGATGTTTTAGAGGTTGGAGGCCATTATTAGGGTTTCTAAGAGGTAAGTGGCGGCTAGAAAACTGAAATGAAATGAAACTCTAACTCATTTCAGCCTCCCCATAACCCTAATCCCGAAATGGGTTATGGGCCCATTTACTAATCACCTCATTAGGCCCAGTTAAGCAGTTTTTCACCTTCTTAAACTTGTTTCAGCCATATCTCCCAAACGGTGAGTTCGTTTGGCTAATGTGGCCACTCTACGGAATCGTAAACCATCATCCGAATCCAATAGAAGTGGTTTCAGGTCAAAACTCCTTTCAATCAAAAGTTATGGCCAAAACAGTATTAGCTAGGGGCAAAACAGTCATTTAAAAATCGGCAAAAATCATGAAAATGGGAAATGACCCCAATAGTCGTCTCCCAAAGTTACATGACCATACGACTTCGTATGTGAAAGAAATAAATATTCTACGATCCTATGATGCGTAGAATGCAGGTCGTTACAGATACCATGTTAGAGAACCCAAATTATCATAAAACCAATTGGCAATGTCAAGGGTGGACTCTTAATAGTTATACAAGATTTATTTTACAAATTCCTTGATGGGGGGCTTGTTTCAAGGTTGATTTGAAACCAAGACGCGATATACAAGAATGCAGATGGCCTGAGATTCATATGAAACCAAATGACAATAATAAACCCAAAGCATATTACGAATTAGATAATACTTAAGTTAAAATTGTGTAAAAATTGGTGGAAGGTTTAAGATTTCCGGATGGTATTTTATTAAATCTTCGCAGATTTGTTGACTTTGAAAATAGTAGATTGAGTGAAATGAAAAGCCACGACTGCCACATAATGATGGAAAATTTATTAACCATTATGTTCAAAGAACTACTACCATTAACAGTTTGGAAGGTAGTAACGGAGCTTAATACGTTTTACAAAGAGCATTGTTCGACTACTTTAAAAGCGCAACATTAACGTGAACTTGAAATAGATATTCCTATATTGCTCTACAAATTAGAGAAAAAATTTCTACCCTGTTTTTCTAATATTGTGGAACATTTACCATTTTACTCCCATCCGAAGAACGACTTCGAGGTCCTGTCCAATATGAATGGATGTATCCATTTTAAAGGTATGTAATATGTTACTTAGTAATTTAATTGCATTTTAAAGATGAAGTTAATGTAAATTAATTTTTCATAAATATCCGAATCATCAAAAGAAAAAAGTGAGATAAAAAGAATGAGTTGAAGGTTCGATATGCAAATCTTACATCAAAGAAGAAGCTTCGTTCTTTTTCTCTCACTATTTCAATGATCATGTAAATATATCATTTGAAAGTTTTCCAAATAATGACGAAGGCGATGAACAAGAGTCCTCTTAAACAATGTTTTCTATTTTTAGACAACATGGTTGACCTTTAAGGAAATGTGTAGAGATATGGCTAGAGGATAGAGATCGTCATGTTGCACAGACTTATATTCTTCTAAATTTTGCTGAGATTGCACCATTTGTAAGGTAATATGAAATAATAATTTGTGTTTTATTCATTTCAATAATCCATGCGCATTTAGAATCTAATGTAATGTTTTATTTATATATATAGTGTTTTTGAACGTGAACATCCGAACAGAAATCTCAGTAATGGATTTTCATGTTGGTTTGTAGATATATTTACGATCTGAAAAATAGTGTTGTTGACGATGGGTTGAAACATCTTGCAATGAGACCAAAAAGAATGGTCAAGACATATCCAATAAATTTCATCATTGGATATAGATTTAACACCAAAGAATATGATTTTGAAAAATTAACTGATAATACAGGTGTATTTGATAAAGGTAATGACGGTCCAGAAAATCACGTAAATGATACTTATGGCGTTTTAACACAAATTTTACAGCTACCATATTTCTCAACCTATGGAGGAGGTGTCTCTATTTAGATGCAATTGGTTTAGCAATGTTTCAGGTTATGGAATTAATGTGCATAGGGATTATAATCATATCAAAATAAAGAATACATCACATTAACATAAGCATGATCCTTTTGTACTAGCCAAACAAGCATTGGAAGTTTATTACATAGCTTATCCGTCTTTAAAAAGAGATGAAGCAAATTGGTTGGCTATTTTTAAAACGAAGGCCAAATTTACATTTGATGAGAAGAATATTCCAGATGAATAAGCTTATCGACGAAACCTTGAGAAAAATAAAAAAAAATAATTACAGATGCTCATACAGATTTTGGACCTTTGATCGATGAATCAAATGTTCTGGTAGAAGCGTTGGAGAGTACGGAGAAAAATTTCGTAGAATATGAGATCGATTCTGTAACAACCCGCTCGGAATAAGACTGAATCCCGATCTTGAAAAGACCCATCATGTAACACCCCATAAATTTAAATATTATAGTTAAAAAATTAAAGAATACTTAATTTTAAATGTAAGAATCAAGGGAAACGGGTTATGCAATTGCGTTCGTCTCGGAATTTTGGTTGAGATAGAGTCCGAGTTTGCATAAATTGGACTTCGTATGAAGAAGTTATGGCTGTCGGAAGTTTCCAGAAAAGTCAAATAAATTCAAACAGCTCAGGTTTTATACATATACATATATATATATAGCAGGGACCAGGTCAACCTGGGGGTCGACCTTGGTGTCGACCTCCCCATAGACAGGTCGACCTGGGGGTCGACCTGGGTGTCAACCTACAAAGAATTTGTCTTCTTCAAAGGCGAGCTAAATCAATTTCAGAACTCAGATTCCAGAACTCAAGACCTTCTTTGAGTTGTGAGTTCAATTTCTTTAATAAGATAATTAACAAGTTAATTGGGTTGAGATATAAATTGGGTTATATGGCTATGTTTGTGAAACATTGGAAAATGTGATATTTTGTGAATACATGCTAGTTGTTCATAACGATAGTTTTGTTGTGAATCCCTATTCATATGCCAAATCACGTATGTTCATATTGATTCATGTTTGACATCATTCTATATGCAAGTTTGGGTGTAGATTATATACTAGTTTCTATATGAATTGTACACAAGTTTACATGTGAATCAAATAAAGTGACTATATGCAAGTTTAGGTAGAGATTGGATTCACATATATGCAAGTTTACACCTTTAGATTTAGATCTATGACATACATAATTTTATGCAAGTTTGTGACTATGGCCTATTCAAGTTTTGGAATGAAAACTACATTCATATATGCAAGTTTTAAGTGAAAAACTATATTATATGTGCAATAACCCGAAAATCTGGGCCAGTTAAAAATTTTTATTTTGGCGATTTTAGCGAATTTTGAATATTTAAAATAGATTATTTTAAATAATATCGACGAGAAAATTTATTTTGAATATAATTCGATGTATATACTTATATACGTCGTCGTTAGAATATAAATATTTATATATAATTATAAATAGAATTGAAAATAGCGCGGTAGTTCGATAATTCGATTTCAAACTTCAATTGAATGTACCGGGTGCAAAACAATCCGAATTTTAGTGAAACCAAAAATAATAGGATCTAATTGATAATATCTTTCTATCGAATTCGAAAAATTAAGATTTCATAGCGGGAATCAAAAGATATGTCCAGTTGAAAATTCTGAATAGTCGCTATGGAATTCAGACCCTTAAAAATGGACATTTTGCAAATGACCTCGGATTTCGACGAAACCAGTTTTGTTGGATCCGCAGTGTCAAATTATTGCTAGATTCCAAATTTCATAATTTTTCGAATCAATATGTGAGCGTGGCAAAGGAAAACGTGTTTTGACCATTTCAGTTGATTTTAATCGACTGGAAATTGGCCATTTTTCAAACGGTCTCAGAATTCGACGAAGCTAGTTTTGTTAGGACCGTATTGTCAATACGAAGCTAGAAAATATTTTTCGAGAATTTTTAGAGTTAGTATGTGACCCCGGTAATTTGAAATGTACGTTTAAAATTCAATATAGTGATTTAAATGTAAATTGAACGGAAACTGATTCAAACGATCAAATCAGCTTACGATACATATCCCATTGTGTTCGGAATGGGGGTGAAACGCTATGGACGTCAGGCGGTGGGCCTCGTTTAGAGGTCGAAAATAAAAGTTGCTTTATAAAGTAAAATTTAAAATAAAAAATAAAAAAATAAAAAAAATATAACTTCCCTCCTTTTCTTCATTGGCCCCCCCGATTCATTTATCAGAAACAAAACAAAATTAAAAAAAAAAGAGAAAAACCTAAACCTAGAAGCCGTCGTCCTCCCTCCAGACATCGACGCCGACGAGACTTCGCCGCCCCACCCCTCCGTCCAGCCTCCTCCTCCCACCGAACAACCCCTCGAAACCGACGAAGACCCCGAAGCAACCCCCTCATCTCGAAGACCCCGCCTCCACCTCGAACACCACAGCGACGCCCCCCTGAAGCCTGCCGCCGACGAACACCATCGAGCCCCCCTCTTCGCAGCCTGAGGTGAGCGTTTAGGTTATTTTATTTTTGTTTTTATTTTTGTTTTGCAGACAAAAACCGATTCCTTTTTAAATGATTTAAAAAGTAATTTCGGAATTTGTTAAAGGAATTTAAAAACTGTTTTTTTTTTAAAGTTTTAAAACTGATTTAATTAGAATATAAAAACTGATTTTTTTTAAGAAAATAAAAACTGATTTTATTTTAAGGTTTAAAATAGGAAAAAGGTTTAAACTTTGAAATAGAAAAAGGTTTAATCTTTTAAAAGAAAAAGATTTGAACTTGCAAAAATAAAGATCATATTTTGAAAAAGAGAAAAAGACGGAATTTTTATTTGGTAGAAGGAGTAAGCATGATTTTTGTATTTTTAAAATAATAAAAATATAGTCTTTACTATATAGAAATATTAAAAATAAGATTTTTATATTTTTAAAGTATTAAAAATATAATCTTTATAGGATAGAGAATATAAAAATATCATCTTTGTATATGTAGCGAAATAAAAATCTGATTTTTATTTTATATACGTTGAAGTAAAGTGATGATTTTTATAATGATGAAATCTTTATTTTTATAAAGGCGAAATCTTTATTTTTATAAAGGCGAAATCTTTATTTTTATAAAGGCGAAAACTTTATTTTTATAAAGGCGAAAACTTTATTTTTGAAATGGAATTTTTATCTATATGACACCTAAGTAAAAATTCGATTTTTATATATTGAATAGCATAGTAAAAATTCGATTTTTAAATATATGAAGTGATATAGAAATATGATTTTTAAATTGAAAGTGAATAAATAAAAATGTGATTTTTATTTTAAAGACATCGAAATATAAAAATGTGTGATTTTTATATATGTAGTGACTACGGGCAAAAGAAGATGATAAAAAGGCGAGGATGAAGAAGATTTCTATAAAAGAAGAGTCAAGATGATTGGATAGCTATCTGTGAGAACTTCTCACTCTAAATTTCTTTTCTAGTTATATATATATATATATATATATATACTAGGATGCAGACGGTGTTTAGTAGCACCCGACACCCGTCATCCACAGACCATGGATGGCTTGTTTGTTAAATTGTTTGGTTGTGTAGTTGATTAGATGATTTGAATTGTTTGGTGAAATGAATTGATTTGATTGATGTGTGAATGGCGTGGGCCTTCACTAGACCGGGGATAAGGCTAGGCCTCGTCCCGTTTCTAGTATCGTGCCGTTATGCCGCCGAAATTTTCTAAAATATGTTAGAAAAATAAAAATATCATTTTATTTAAAGAATGAACTGAATAGAAATTCATATGATGGAATAAAATGTTTTATCATTAAAAATATAATTTTTAACGTGAATGTGAATAAATAAATATTCATTTACAAACCGGACGGTTTGTTTATGTACACCTATTTGAAGGACATTGATTGGGACGATAAATTTTACACATCGCCCAACTGCACAAACAAAATATTTGTTTGATTGTTTGAAACCCCACACGGGTGTTAGGATGAAATATGCAGTTCACTCATCCTGATTGATTAAATATGTCGATCGATTGATTGACAGGCTGTTATAAGCGTTAGATATCTATATTTGATGCTTATACAGTGTAGTGCACTTTGGTTGATGGTTGATTATTTTCAATGCTATTATATACATGTGTTGTATGAAAATCCATATAATAAATTTTATATGGTAATTGATTGGGCCTCATTCCAATTTGAAAATAAAGAACAATATAATATAAAGGTTCATGTGTTGACTGTACTCATCCGTTGAGATCAGTCATGTGTTGAATGAATTATTTTTATAATAAAATTTACATCTTTATCAATATAAAATAAAGGTTCATGTGTTGACTGTACTCATCCGTTGAGATTAGTCATGTGTTGAACGAAATAATTTAACAAAAATAGTCACACATGGACGGTACTCATTCGTTGAGATTAGTCGTGTGTTGACAAAAGAAATATTTGAAATAGAATATATAAAGCCGTGTTGATTAGATTGACGCCATTTTGACGTGAACGATATTTATATCGATTTTATTCATTCTGAAATGAATTGAAAACGATTTCGAAATAAAATGAATTGAAAACGATTTCGAAATAAAATGAATTGAAAACGATTTCGAAATGAAATGAAGTGAAAACGATTTCGAAATGTATTGAATTGAAAACGAATTCAAATTGAATTGAAAACGATTTCGAAATGTATTGAATTGAAAACGAATTCAAATTGAATTGAAAACGATTTCGAAATGTATTGAATTGAAAACGAATTCAAATTGAATTGAAAACGATTTCGAAATGTATTGAATTGAAAATGAATTCAAATTGAATTGAAAACGATTTCGAAATGTATTGAATTGAAAACGAATTCAAATTGAATTGAAAATGATTTCGGAATGTATTGAATTGAAAACGAATTCGAATTGAATTGAAAACGAATTGAAATGAATTCAAATTGAATTGAAATTTGAGTTGAATAGAAATGAATTTTAAAACGAATTTATAAAGAAGAATTTAATTTTGATTTGAATTGAAAAGGAAGTTGAAATTGCTTTTGAAACGAATTTAAAACTATTTATATAATTCGTTTTAAATAGAAATCGACGAAATATATATTATATATATTATATATATAATATAATGGCCTGAATAGAACGCGCCGCGCCGCGGCAGTTCGCGAATTTCGACCATTGATTTCAAACGGACATTACGGGAGATCCGACCGTCGGATTCTCCTAAAACCGGAACATTTGGGTTCGTATCGAAAAGAGCTTTCTAACGAATATTAGAAATTTGAAATCTAACGGTAGGATTTGGAATTATGTCCAAATCAAATTTGAAAAAGGTCGCTGTAAGTGCAGTTCGATGGCCATTGATGGAAATCGACTGTACAGGCCTTGATAAAATTATTAAAAATAGTAATAATTTGTGTAAAATCATAAGAAATGATTTGTGAAGATTTGGGATGAAAAACTCCATATTTGAAAAGATAAAAATAGATTTTTATCGAAATGAACTAGTTTTGAACTAGAATTATAATTTTATTTATTTTTAAATAAATAAATTGAATTTGAAAAGGGTTTTAAAAATAACCAGAATTTCCAATGATTGCATTGGAGTGGATTTGAATCGAAATTGTCTTCGGAATATTTCGATGTTGGAATTCGTGATTATACAGATGTTGTTATGGAAATTTGAAAGATATATATATATATCGTTATTTCCGATACGACATTTGTTGATCGTAGAATTTGATATTGAATATAAGCCGATATATTTTCTATTCAGAGCCTTATATTGAATATCAAATGTGATTTGGGTTTGTCGTGAATGGTGTCTTCACTAACACTGTTCTTGAACCCAGTTGAAAAAAGAAAAGATTAATTCTTTTTATTTAGATTTAATGAAGGGTACCAATTAAATAATATTTAATTGGAATTGAATTGATATTGATTTTTGGGTTTATCGTGAACAGTGTTTTAAATAACACTCGTTCTTTAACCCGATAATTAATTGAATGTGACTTTGGGTTTATCGTGAACCGTGTTTTAAATGACACGGATTCTTTAACCCAGTTAACGATTAAAACTAAGTGGAGTTTTAATGAATCTTTAATTAGATTGAGATGATCGAGAATGGAGTATCACCAGTTTTGCTCTAGGCGATAGTTAAATCTTTAATTAGATTTGAACGTGAAATGGTAATTGAATTTACCGATAACACCGTGGTGTTAGATATGAAGTACTACCAGTTTTACTTCATGGGATGAATAGGTTGGGATTGGGAAATTAAAACAAGTGATTACTTCGGTAAGTTTCGTTAATCCCGACTAGTTTGAATTGATATTCAAAAATAGATTTAAGAATAAATTCAAGGAATTTATCTTGGATAAAATTAATGGGAACCTTTCCCTATGAATGTGAAATTTAGAAACTAACTGTCGGTTAGCCAAGCAGAAGGGTTTTCTGGATATTGATCTGATGTTGGTTTCGGCCTTCGGGGTTAATATTTGGGGAATTATTATCTGGATTAATTTACGGTTAATGACTAATGAATTGGAATGAGGCGTATGTTGTGTTTGTGTAACACTTACTTAAAATATACGCGAGTTATTCGGAAAGACCGGGTTTATCCCATTCTGAATAACTGATACGACGATAAGTCGAAGATGAAGACGGTGGTCGAAGACCGGAAGTCTTCACGTCGTTTGGGTGATTACTGATGATCTTGATTGGGCTGTACACCCAAGAAGATGGAAACAGTTGGTGATCGTCCAGACGTACTTGGAGATCGATGGATATGCGGGGTACTAGGTGCCTCCGGTTTCGTTCAGACCCAGAACGGACTTGTAAATGGACTGTGTGTCTGACATTGGATTTTAGTCTGTGTGTTTGATTTCTATTAAATATATATCTGTTTGGCGGCGGAGAATTTATTCTCTTGCTTAACGCCCTTCTCTGAGACGTACGAGCTCAGGGGTTATATATTGATGGATATCAAACGCATGGACTGAATTGCCTGTGTGGCATGCCTAAGTGGCAATTGATCGAGGCTTCTGTTGAAAAGCAAAGTCTTGTGGTGATGATCAAAGCACGGCCTTTGTGGCGTAGCTTTGTGTAACGTTTGCTTCGCGAGTTTCGCACCCCGGTTGTGAACCAAAAACGGGAGAGGACCTCAGGGAGGGCATGCGTTTCTTTCTAGTTAGAAGTGGCGTCAGTGGTTTTACACGCCCTGACGAGTTTGACTTATGTGGTTGTTGCTGTTGCGAGGCGCCTCGGATTGATCGGTCGTTCTCGAACCGATGGAGTCATTTAGTTGGCTCATTTACGCCCCAAAGGGCGGGGAAACGTATTGTTCAGGCACTATAATCCACATCGGTGGACCGGCCCTGTCGCTTCATGGGGCAGTTGAAGCTGTTCCTGTGGCTCGGGCTAGAGAGTCACGAATCGGTAGAGGACGATCCCTGGCCTCGGTTCATAGACGGAAATCCAATTTCCAAATACGTGACTTTGCGGTTTTATTTGTAAACCTATATATGGCGACATAGTGGCATGGGACGCTCATGCCGCCTATGATTGATACTTATGATTTGAAGCTGTTTTATACACTATGCACTTATAATAGTATCAAACGATTTGTTTTAAACGTATCAAGCATTCTTTGGCTGTTATAAGGGAAAACCCTATCCCCTGGCTTGCGTTGCATTGTGTGATAGGACCTGGGTCTTATAACAGCTTCATCTTTCTTTATTTAGCATTGCGCTGTTTGTTTTTATGCACTGGTATTCTTGGGAGGAAACCCGTTCCGTGTTATACGGCGTGGTCCCTTGATTTACCTAGCTTTAAAAATAAAGATTAACTGTTTTAGTTCTCACACCAGTCACATGACTGACCTGGAGTTTATTGTTTTAACCTAAACTCTGGGTGCCCCTATTTTGACACGGGCAGCTAGTAGTTTTGGTTTTGCAGATTTATATTCACAGGATCCTGGTTTACAGCTGGAACGATATCCGGAAAGCTTTGTATCCGTATATCTTCTTCTAGTCGTGTATTGTATTATTTTCCGCTGCGATGTATTTAAATGTAATTTAAATCTCTGATATTTCTGTGTAATATTCATTTATACTCTGTATATTCTTGTAATCTGATGCATTGTTGTAATATACAATGAAATGTTCTTCTGTATGCGTTCTGTTGTGGTTTGTTCTCGAACTATCCGTCGCTTTCCTTTACGGGGAAGTTACGGGTCGTCACATTTGGTATCAGAGCTTTGGTTTACAGAGCTCGAGAACAAGACACATTAGAATCATACGAAAGAATTCATCAGATATTGGATTAGTAATATCCAATTAGAATGACTCGTTAGAGATAGGATCAGTAGTATCCTAGAACGAGTGTGAAGAGTATATTTTTCAAATGAAAACAATTTTGTTTTGAAAATTTAAGCCATTTTAAAACGTATTTGATTATTTATTTATTTTGAGTATGGACGATCGAGTATATATAGATTTCGCGTATACGCGTCATGAACGTATATTCGAAGTTTTAATATACTGGATAGATATGGAATCATACTCTAGTGGCCCGAAGATGATTCTGATGATTGACTAGTCGTCATTAGTATTCATGTTCGAGTAACGAAGGTGTGATATCGATATATTTCCATTAGACTGGTGTGAGAACCAAAACTTATATAGCTAGAACACATTGTTGTGAATTGGCATCAAAACATGATTTTTTGTATATATATCAAAATTATGGATTTGAAACTCTAATCCACTAATTGATTGATGTTTGCATTGTTTGTTTATTTTGTTTGATAATTTTGAAACATTTAGCCTAATTAAAGCAAATATTGAATTATATTGAAAATTGGTCGCATTTGTTTGCATATACATATACTTACATTGAACAGGTCATAGCAAGGAGGCTAGAGCAGAGAATAAAATTTGTTTGCCCGACAAATAGGTACATGTTTACTACATAATTTACTGTTTTGTTTGGGTGATGATGATTTTATGAGCCTATTGGCTTTTTCTTTTTCTTTTTGAGATCTGAAGGACCGGGGAAGCTATTTGAAATTCCCTGATGCTCCCGGTGTAGGGGAGGTTATGGCGAAATTTTTCGAAAATTTAGGGTGTTAGCCAAATTTTTGAAATTTTGAAAATTCTCAGAAACTAAAAAGTTGGAGAATGGAAGCCAAATCGAACGTAGAGCTGAATAATCAAACCACTTTCGACTTTGTTCCTTTTCGAGGACGAAAAGTTTTAAGTGGGGGAGATTGTAATAACCCGAAAATCTGGGCCAGTTTAAAATTTTTATTTTGGCGATTTTAGCGAATTTTGAATATTTAAAATAGATTATTTTAAATAATATCGACGAGAAAATTTATTTTGAATATAATTCGACGTATATATTTATATACGTCGTCGTTAGAATATAAATATTTATATATAATTATAAATAGAATTGAAAATGGCGCGGTAGTTCGATAATTCGATTTCAAACTTCAATTGAATGTACCGGGTGCAAAACAATCCGGATTTTAGTGAAACCAAAAATAATAGGATCTAATTGATAATATCTTTCTATCGAATTCGAAAAATCAAGATTTCATAGCGGGAATCAAAAGATATGTCCAGTTGAAAATTCTGAATAGTCGCTATGGAATTCAGGCCCTTAAAAATGGACATTTTGCAAATGACCTCGGATTTCGACGAAACCAGTTTTGTTGGATCCGCAGTGTCAAATTATTGCTAGATTCCAAATTTCATAATTTTTCGAATCAATATGTGAGCGTGGCAAAGGAAAACGTGTTTTGACCATTTCAGTTGATTTTAATCGACTGGAAATTGGCCATTTTTCAAACGGTCTCAGAATTCGACGAAACTAGTTTTGTTAGGACCGTATCGTCAATACGAAGCTAGAAAATATTTTTCGAGAATTTTTAGAGTTAGTATGTGACCCCGGTAATTTGAAATGTACGTTTAAAATTCAATATAGTGATTTAAATGTAAATTGAACGGAAACTGATTCAAACGATCAAATCAGCTTACGATACATATCCCATTGTGTTCGGAATGGGGGTGAAACGCTATGGACGTCAGGCGGTGGGCCTCGTTTAGAGGTCGAAAATAAAAGTTGCTTTATAAAGTAAAATTTAAAATAAAAAATAAAAAAATAAAAAAAATATAACTTCCCTCCTTTTCTTCATTGGCCCCCCCGATTCATTTATCAGAAACAAAACAAAATTAAAAAAAAAAGAGAAAAACCTAAACCTAGAAGCCGTCGTCCTCCCTCCAGACATCGACGCCGACGAGACTTCGCCGCCCCACCCCTCCGTCCAGCCTCCTCCTCCCACCGAACAACCCCTCGAAACCGACGAAGACCCCGAAGCAACCCCCTCATCTCGAAGACCCCGCCTCCACCTCGAACACCACAGCGACGCCCCCCTGAAGCCTGCTGCCGACGAACACCATCGAGCCCCCCTCTTCGCAGCCTGAGGTGAGCGTTTAGGTTATTTCATTTTTGTTTTTATTTTTGTTTTGCAGACAAAAACCGATTCCTTTTTAAATGATTTAAAAAGTAATTTCGGAATTTGTTAAAGGAATTTAAAAACTGTTTTTTTTTAAGTTTTAAAACTGATTTAATTAGAATATAAAAACTGATTTTTTTTTAAGAAAATAAAAACTGATTTTATTTTAAGGTTTAAAATAGGAAAAAGGTTTAAACTTTGAAATAGAAAAAGGTTTAATCTTTTAAAAGAAAAAGATTTGAACTTGCAAAAATAAAGATCATATTTTGAAAAAGAGAAAAAGACGGAATTTTTATTTGGTAGAAGGAGTAAGACATGATTTTTGTATTTTTAAAATAATAAAAATATAGTCTTTACTATATAGAAATATTAAAATTAAGATTTTTATATTTTTAAAGTATTAAAAATATAATCTTTATAGGATAGAGAATATAAAAATATCATCTTTGTATATGTAGCGAAATAAAAATCTGATTTTTATTTTATATACGTTGAAGTAAAGTGATGATTTTTATAATGATGAAATCTTTATTTTTATAAAGGCGAAATCTTTATTTTTATAAAGGCGAAAACTTTATTTTTATAAAGGCGAAAACTTTATTTTTGAAATGGAATTTTTATCTATATGACACCAAAGTAAAAATTCGATTTTTATATATTGAATAGCATAGTCAAAATTCGATTTTTAAATATATGAAGTGATATAGAAATATGATTTTTAAATTGAAAGTGAATAAATAAAAATGTGATTTTTATTTTAAAGACATCGAAATATAAAAATGTGTGATTTTTATATATGTAGTGACTACGGGCAAAAGAAGATGATAAAAAGGCGAGGATGAAGAAGATTTCTATAAAAGAAGAGTCAAGATGATTGGATAGCTATCTGTGAGAACTTCTCACTCTAAATTTCTTTTCTAGTTATATATATATATATATATATATATATATATATATATACTAGGATGCAGACGGTGTTTAGTAGCACCCGACACCCGTCATCCACAGACCATGGATGGCTTGTTTGTTAAATTGTTTGGTTGTGTAGTTGATTAGATGATTTGAATTGTTTGGTGAAATGAATTGATTTGATTGATGTGTGAATGGCGTGGGCCTTCACTAGACCGGGGATAAGGCTAGGCCTCGTCCCGTTTCTAGTATCGTGCCGTTATGCCGCCGAAATTTTCTAAAATATGTTAGAAAAATAAAAATATCATTTTATTTAAAGAATGAACTGAATAGAAATTCATATGTTGGAATAAAATGTTTTATCGTTAAAAATATAATTTTTAACGTGAATGTGAATAAATAAATATTCATTTACAAACCGGACGGTTTGTTTATGTACACCTATTTGAAGGACATTGATTGGGACGATAAATTTTACACATCGCCCAACTGCACAAACAAAATATTTGTTTGATTGTTTGAAACCCCACATGGGTGTTAGGATGAAATATGCAGTTCACTCATCCTGATTGATTAAATATGTCGATCGATTGATTGACAGGCTGTTATAAGCGTTAGATATCTATATTTGATGCTTATACAGTGTAGTGCACTTTGGTTGATGGTTGATTATTTTCAATGCTATTATATACATGTGTTGTATGAAAATCCATATAATAAATTTTATATGGTAATTGATTGGGCCTCATTCCAATTTGAAAATAAAGAACAATATAATATAAAGGTTCATGTGTTGACTGTACTCATCCGTTGAGATCAGTCATGTGTTGAACGAATTATTTTTATAATAAAATTTACATCTTTATCAATATAAAATAAAGGTTCATGTGTTGACTGTACTCATCCGTTGAGATTAGTCATGTGTTGAACGAAATAATTTAACAAAAATAGTCACACATGGACGGTACTCATTCGTTGAGATTAGTCGTGTGTTGACAAAAAGAAATATTTGAAATAGAATATATAAAGCCGTGTTGATTAGATTGACGCCATTTTGACGTGAACGATATTTATATCGATTTTATTCATTCTGAAATGAATTGAAAACGATTTCGAAATAAAATGAATCGAAAACGATTTCGAAATAAAATGAATTGAAAACGATTTCGAAATGAAATGAATTGAAAACGATTTCGAAATGTATTGAATTGAAAACGAATTCAAATTGAATTGAAAACGATTTCGAAATGTATTGAATTGAAAACGAATTCAAATTGAATTGAAAACGATTTCGAAATGTATTGAATTGAAAACGAATTCAAATTGAATTGAAAACGATTTCGAAATGTATTGAATTGAAAATGAATTCAAATTGAATTGAAAACGATTTCGAAATGTATTGAATTGAAAACGAATTCAAATTGAATTGAAAATGATTTCGGAATGTATTGAATTGAAAACGAATTCGAATTGAATTGAAAACGAATTGAAATGAATTCAAATTGAATTGAAATTTGAGTTGAATAGAAATGAATTTTAAAACGAATTTATAAAGAAGAATTCAATTTTGATTTGAATTGAAAAGGAAGTTGAAATTGCTTTTGAAACGAATTTAAAACTATTTATATAATTCGTTTTAAATAGAAATCGACGAAATATATATTATATATATTATATATATAATATAATGGCCAGAATAGAACGCGCCGCGCCGCGGCAGTTCGCGAATTTCGACCATTGATTTCAAACGGACATTACGGCAGATCCGACCGTCGGATTCTCCTAAAACCGGAACCGTTGGGTTCGTATCGAAAAGAGCTTTCTAACGAATATTAGAAATTTGAAATCTAACGGTTGGATTTGGAATTATGTCCAAATCAAATTTGAAAAAGGTCGCTGTAAGTGCAGTTCGATGGCCATTGATGGAAATCGACTGTACAGGCCTTGATAAAATTATTAAAAATAGTAATAATTTGTGTAAAATCATAAGAAATGATTTGTGAAGATTTGGGATGAAAAACTCCATATTTGAAAAGATAAAAATAGATTTTTATCGAAATGAACTAGTTTTGAACTAGAATTATATTTTTATTTATTTTTAAATAAATAAATTGAATTTGAAAAGGGTTTTAAAAATAACCAGAATTTCCAATGATTGCATTGGAGTGGATTTGAATCGAAATTGTCTTCGGAATATTTCGATGTTGGAATTCGTGATTATACAGATGTTGTTATGGAAATTTGAAAGATATATATATATATCGTTATTTCCGATACGACATTTGTTGATCGTAGAATTTGATATTGAATATAAGCCGATATATTTTCTATTCAGAGCCTTATATTGAATATCAAATGTGATTTGGGTTTGTCGTGAATGGTGTCTTCACTAACACTGTTCTTGAACCCAGTTGAAAAAAGAAAAGATTAAATCTTTTTATTTAGATTTAATGAAGGGTACCAATTAAATAATATTTAATTGGAATTGAATTGATATTGATTTTTGGGTTTATCGTGAACAGTGTTTTAAATAACACTCGTTCTTTAACCCGATAATTAATTGAATGTGACTTTGGGTTTATCGTGAACCGTGTTTTAAATGACACGGATTCTTTAACCCAGTTAACGATTAAAACTAAGTGGAGTTTTAATGAATCTTTAATTAGATTGAGAAGATCGAGAATGGAGTATCACCAGTTTTGCTCCAGGCGATAGTTAAATCTTTAATTAGATTTGAACGTGAAATGGTAATTGAATTTACCGATAACACCGTGGTGTTAGATATGAAGTACTACCAGTTTTACTTCATGGGATGAATAGGTTGGGATTGGGAAATTAAAACAAGTGATTACTTCGGTAAGTTTCGTTAATCCCGACTAGTTTGAATTGATATTCAAAAATAGATTTAAGAATAAATTCAAGGAATTTATCTTGGATAAAATTAATGGGAACCTTTCCCTATGAATGTGAAATTTAGAAACTAACTGTCGGTTAGCCAAGCAGAAGGGTTTTCTGGATATTGATCTGATGTTGGTTTCGGCCTTCGGGGTTAATATTTGGGGAATTATTCTCTGGATTAATTTACGGTTAGTGACTAATGAATTGGAACGAGGCGTATATTGTGTTTGTGTAACACTTACTTAAAATATACGCGAGTTATTCGGAAAGACCGGGTTTATCCCATTCTGAATAACTGATACGACGATAAGTCGAAGATGAAGACGGTGGTCGAAGACCGGAAGTCTTCACGTCGTTTGGGTGATTACTGATGATCTTGATTGGGTTGTACACCCAAGAAGATGGAAACAGTTGGTGATCGTCCAGACGTACTTGGAGATCGATGGATATGCGGGGTACTAGGTGCCTCCGGTTTCGTTCAGACCCAGAACGGACTTGTAAATGGACTGTGTGTCTGACATTGGATTTTAGTCTGTGTGTTTGATTTCTATTAAATATATATCTGTTTGGCGGCGGAGAATTTATTCTCTTGCTTAACGCCCTTCTCTGAGACGTACGAGCTCAGGGGTTATATATTGATGGATATCAAACGCATGGAGTGAATTGTCTGTGTGGCATGCCTAAGTGGCAATTGATCGAGGCTTCTGTTGAAAAGCAAAGTCTTGTGGTGATGATCAAAGCACGGCCTTTGTGGCGTAGCTTTGTGTAACGTTTGCTTCGCGAGTTTCGCACCCCGGTTGTGAACCAAAAACGGGAGAGGACCTCAGGGAGGGCATGCGTTTCTTTCTAGTTAGAAGTGGCGTCAGTGGTTTTACACGCCCTGACGAGTTTGACTTATGTGGTTGTTGCTGTTGCGAGGCGCCTCGGATTGATCGGTCGTTCTCGAACCGATGGAGTCATTTAGTTGGCTCATTTACGCCCCAAAGGGCGGGGAAACGTATTGTTCAGGCACTATAATCCACATCGGTGGACCGGCCCTGTCGCTCCATGGGGCAGTTGCGGCTGTTCCTGTGGCTCGGGCTAGAGAGTCACGAATCGGTAGAGGACGATCCCTGGCCTCGGTTCATAGACGGAAATCCAATTTCCAAATACGTGACTTTGCGGTTTTATTTGTAAACCTATATATGGCGACATAGTGGCATGGGACGCTCATGCCGCCTATGATTGATACTTATGATTTGAAGCTGTTTTATACACTATGCACTTATAATAGTATCAAACGATTTGTTTTAAACGTATCAAGCATTCTTTGGCAGTTATAAGGGAAAACCCTATCCCCCGGCTTGCGTTGCATTGTGTGATAGGACCTGGGTCTTATAACAGCTTCATCTTTCTTTATTTAGCATTGCGCTGTTTGTTTTTATGCACTGGTATTCTTGGGAGGAAACCCGTTCCGTGTTATACGGCGTGGTCCCTTGATTTACCTAGCTTTAAAAATAAAGATTAACTGTTTTAGTTCTCACACCAGTCACATGACTGACCTGGAGTTTATTGTTTTAACCTAAACTCTGGGTGCCCCTATTTTGACATGGGCAGCTAATAGTTTTGGTTTTGCAGATTTATATTCACAGGATCCTGATTTACAGCTGGAACGATATCCGGAAAGCTTTGTATCCGTATATCTTCTTCTAGTCGTGTATTGTATTATTTTCCGCTGCGATGTATTTAAATGTAATTTAAATCTCTGATATTTCTGTGTAATATTCATTTATACTCTGTATATTCTTGTAATCTGATGCATTGTTGTAATATACAATGAAATGTTCTTCTGTATGCGTTCTGTTGTGGTTTGTTCTCGAACTATCCGTCGCTTTCCTTTACGGGGAAGTTACGGGTCGTCACAATATGTATGCAAGTTCACACCATTAGGCCTATGTTTATATTCATGACAATACACAGTTTATGCATGTTAGGTTGTAGTCCTTATTTGCAAGATTAAATCCATTTTATGTGTTATGCAAATTTGCGATTTTCTTCCCTTTTATGTGTTAGACTAATTGCTAGTCTAATATATATATATATATATATATATATATATGTCATGATAAACGAACGAACAATGTGGGGACGAGGGGGTAATATTGAATACACATATTGAGAATTGGCATAATGACCTTGAAAAAGGCATATAATTAAATTAAGACATTAATTGGAAAATTGGCATTTATGGACATAATTGAGACAATTATGGACATAAGTATATTTGGAATTTATTTACAAATTTTGAATAGGGATATTAATCCACTTTGGTGTTAAATAAAGATGTGTAATAATAAACCGCCTAAGACGTGAGCTTAGACTCGTTTGTGGTGCAAGACTGCCCGAACCCGCCTGGAAAATCCAGCAGCCACAAATGCCAGTCCAATGTGAGAGGTCGAAGGCATGAATTAAATGCGTAACAGTTGTAAAGACACGAGGTTTGGCTCGTTTGTGGTGTAATACTACCCAAACCCGCCCGGCAAATCCAGCTGCCACAAATTCCAGTCTAAGGTGGGAGGTCTTTACAAGGTTACGATGTTAATGAATTAAGAAACACTTAACCAGATAAACAAGTGGTGGGACATGAGGGGGTTAAGTGGGTGCCTTGGGTGGCATGTGGAATTAAGTGGGTGCCTTGGGTGGCATGTGAAATACAATTAGAAGCACTTAACCAAGATTGAAACATGTAAGAAGACATGAATAAGAATGGGGTTAAGTGAGGAAAAACCTTAGAGGGGGACCAAGCATAGGTGGAAATCTTATGTCATGCATGGGGGCCCTTTTCAAACCAGTAACCCATTAAGTATCTTTATGGGCTCGACCCAAGTCGAGGATGGGACACGCGTACTGCGTTTGATTATAAGAGGTCAAAACGGGTTAGCGGTGGCAATACAAGTCCAACGGGGTCATATGCATGTGTGGGCCTGGGCCGGTAGGTAAGACGTTGTTGCATCGTGTAGATATAAGTCATGCATCTTGGTGGTATCGGATTGCCACTTTGGGGAGTGATACACCCCACTATGGGGCCAGCACGGGTATCTACGAGTTAGGGAGCCGATCGAATGGGGGTAGTGAGTACACCTAGTGGAGATAGGGGTAGACGACACCTTTGAAGGCAGCTAGGGGTACATGAAACTACCATTATCATTATTAAGTTCTATAGGCGGGATCAACTGTTAGGGTGTTTGGTGTAGTGTAGTGTAGTAATTATCTTATAGTGATTAGGTGCGCTTTTAACATTATTCTTGCTCATCTTATTTCCTTTGTTTGCTCTGTCATACCCATTTGTTCATAGTCATTTCCTTATTTTCCAGCTTATGCCTTGTCCTAGTTACTTAATGATTATATTGTTAAAGTTATTGCACTCGCCAGACTTTTGTGTCTGACCCCCTTTGTTTCCACCTCTTTTCTTCCTCCCCCCCCCCCAAAGGTGCTCAGGGTGGGACTAGTACAAGTGGAACTTGATTTTGGACAACTTTATCTCTTTCTTTGGAAGTTTCTTAGATCACTGAAGTAAAAGTTCAGCCTATCTTATTTATGGCTATTTTATGTTGGGGTTACGTCTTCCGTTTTCATGTACTCTGATTTAATCAAGATGGATATTATGTACTTGACTCTAGTCTTTAGGTTTTTGATGATGTAACCAAACCTATATGTTTACCGCTGCAATGAATGAAGTTTTAAATTTTTAAGTAATGTTTTATATCTGTCTTGTTGTTAAATTTCTGTTCTATACACACTCAAAACGCTCCATGGAAGTTAATGCATTCCCTTTGTGAGTGACATTGATGGACGTGGGGTGTCACACATTAGAACTTAAAGCCATTCTAAGCTGATCATTGATACCTATAAGGAATCACTTAATATAGAAATAATAGAGTAAACTAAACGAAACTGAAATCTCACACAGTGGAAGAAATAAAATATAATATCAGAAAAAAGTTGTACCATTATTAGGATGCACCATGATGTAGCTTACATAAATATCACAACAGTCAGAAAAGGTTACATCACAATAATATTGGTCACTATCCCACAAATAGAAAATCACAACGAATATATAATAATAAAAACTATAGATCCACCATTGTCAGGCTTCATGACTCCATCGATCAAGCAAGTAATCCCACCAACTGTCCTGTTAAAATATTAAGAGAAGGGAGGTCAAAACACAAAGTTCTGGTGAATGAAAATCACATAAATTTTAAGGAATATCTATTTCCAATATTTTGCAGTATAAATTCTTCACATTGTGTCTATGAAATCCAACACACAATCACATTAATTTATGAGGCGGACTACCTTATAGTCACATAAGGCCTTCACGGCTTATCTAAGGGCGGATTCTCTATGATCACTTAGTACCCTTCGAGGTAGACTACCACTGGTCACTTAAGTCCCTTACTTTATTTTTATTCATGGTCGGGTTCCCACTATCAATTAATAAACTATGGCGGACCCTAGTCACTTAAGACCACGTCATATAACCGTCAATGCTACTAAACATTCTCTATATTGTAATACAAGAAATAGTAATCTGCTACTTAATACCAAGGTAGGGTTGACAATCATCGTCATTTATGTCCCCTTCGGTTGATCCATGTGTTACCATTTAAATGGTATTGTGGGTGAACCCCTTGCCACTTAATGTTTCCCTTAGACAAGCGGTTCACCTTACATGATAGCCAGAACTCTCAGTAGCTCATCCATAGGTCAGCCCTTACATAGCCCCTAGATAAGAAGCAGACACTTCCAAAGAACTACCCTACTCATACGCCATCATTTACTTGGGCCATTTAATACCATATAGGAGAAAGGCAGACATAATGACCATTTAAGTCCTAACAAGGGTGGGTCCCACAACTATGGTCCAAAAGCAAGGAGAGAACCTTAGGAATGGACCTAGTCCTAACCACTTATTACCCAACAAGGTAGGTTAGCCACTTAATACCTGCTCAAGGAAGGCCTAGTTCACACACGCACACACACATATATAAACACACTAGACGTCTCACATTAAACCGACCACTTGTAGATGCTGGAATTGCCGAGCGGTTATGGGAAGGCTTCTACTGCAAGTTGGGATTAACCTCGCGTCTTTGTGTAATAATTATAGTGGCCCATGACACCTAGACATCCCATATTAACAAGTCTCACTTGTAGATGCTGGACATGCCGGTCGGCTCCGACTAGGCTTCTACTACAAGTAATGGTTAATCTCATGCATGTGTCTCATTTATTATAATTGAAGCCATTAACTCACACATGTATAAATTCCTATAGGACATTTAATTTCTAATAATCTAATTTAAACATATTTAGGACGCATTAAATACGTATTAATAATGCGTCCATTACGTTATATATAGTAATAAATGAGGCATAAATCAAGAATACTTAAAAAAACATCCTAAGTCATTTGAAATGTCAATCCCAACAACATAATTATGGCATACAAGTTTATTTCCCTAATTTTTTTAATCATAACATAAAATGTATATTTACATTCAAATGATAGGGAAATAAAAAACATTCATAGCATAACTTATAACCAAAGTTTGAATGATTATTTTGATAACAAAATAGAGACAAGGTGCAATATTTCCAAATACATATATGTAAAATCCCCTTTTTGGTACTAATTCAATTTTTACATAATTTCCATACACAAAATATTAATATTTTTGTGGTTGGTAAATAACACGTTCGAATAATCTATTTCGAAAATAGATGTTTATACCTATTCAATTCGAAATACTCAAGTTCTTAAGCTTTTGAAACAGAAATACATATTCATGAATTTACTGACTCACAACAAAGTGAATTAGACCATTTTCATGAATTATACAAACACCTAAATTCTTTTTCGTTCATACATAAATAATCCAAACCCAAATACAATTTTTTGACCATTTTCCGCAAACAAATATAAATAGTAAGGAATTTCAAGAATCTGATATTGTTTTGTTTACGTATGAATCCAAATCCCTTTTAGGCACAATAATCCAAATTTTACACTATATAAAATATGGTACATAGAAAATTTACGAAAATTCCACTCACTGGGATTATAAGAAGAGATTAGTGGAGTATAGTATGGAGTCAATTAAAAATCTAGAATTCTACCTTTAGACCAATGTATTCCAACTCTCCCTAATATATATATATATATAAGAGAATCATATTTTAGAATCTCATATATATATATATATATAACTTAATTCCAAAGTTTATACATATGAGAATTTAGATCTAGAAGGATAGAATAAGTTTAGAAGACAGAAGAGGAACCTAACTTGAATTCTGGTATTAATAAATGGAGAGAGACAAAGTGTAGGCACATAAGAATGAGATGTAGCGTTTAGGGTGTGGATAGAGGGTCTTATTTATAGTTGCAAGCGTGTATATAGATCTGATACCATGATGTGACGCCCCACCCCGCGTCTTACCCAAATATAAAGCATTACTAAGTTTGAATACCCAAGAAACTCCAACAGGCAGCAACCATGGAAATTACAATAACCTAATTCTTTGTTTATCTTCACTGGAGAAGTTATTCTAACTTGAATTGGTTAGAAAATTGATGAGAGAGCTGCTAGATTCAACTTTCCCTTGATATTTTCTGCATGCATGTAGATTTAAAGAGGGAATAAGCCATTTTTCCTTACTGTGTCTTTTTTGGATGAGAAAAAGAACCGAGAGAAGGAGGAACCATCAGAGAAAAGAGCATACCTCATAATACAGATGGATCCTTCTTCTATTATTCATTAATTAGGGGACCAAATTAAGTAATCAAACCCATGGTGGTACTATAATTAAACTAATTTAACATGGCTTTAGGCAAGTTAGATTTAATTTGGTCAATCAGTTGTTGTGAAATTGTAAATAAACCCACAAAAAACAGAGCCATTCTCCACCCAACACACGAAGGGTGGTCGACCTCCTGTGTTGAAAGACGTTCGACACCTCCTTTTACATGGGTCGTCGACCCTTTTCTAGGCTCGAGGTCGAGAGTTTTGTTTCCCTGCAAGTTTGCTTTTATATTATTTATTTATTAACGAGATTAATTAATTATACACCCACACAAATTCAATTCCTTATGAATATTCTTTTATGACAACCAATAATTAATTATATTCCAAATTTATATTTAATTAGTTTTAGTTTCAAATCTTGTGTATAAACATTACATATAACTTGCTTATAAACAACTTCCAAGTACAAGCATCGTTTTCAGTAAATAAAATATGAAAATGGATTGGAATCTTGCCACGAATACAACTATAAAACTACCATGACCTAATTTTCAATTTCCCAAAATTCTTTTTTTTAATCCATTAATTAATTACTGATTATTATTATTATTTATTTTAAATTTAATTATCCTCTATCCGTTTAAAGTACAATTTACGAGGTGTTACATTCTTCCCTCTTTAAAAAAAATCATCTCGAAATGTTTCGGAAGGGGTGAAAAACACAATTCGCTCTAACAACCATGTTATACACCCATGTTATATGTAAACATCTATAAGTCAAAGTGATTATGTACTGCATACTTGATAAAGTGAGCTCAGTCCTATCGTGTACGTGTAATAAGTAATGTTGTATGTATGCAAAATATCCTAATGTGTATATAATTTTATACGAGGGCATGGTGCATTCATGTTGTAACCATCTCCTACCATCCAATCTAGCAACCACAATGCAACCATAAAAGAAATTTTTGGGGAACTAATTACTCAAGAAAAGCTTTGGATGAGTTTTCCTTGTCTTCTTTTCAGTTTCCGAGGTGTTTTCCACATGGTTATCTCTGCATTGTACTCGAATTAGGCGAATAGATTAGCTGTCGAGTCTTTTGATTGTGTGATCTACGATCTTTGCGGTGGCGCGGGGCTAGACTCTAACTCAAATCTTTCTAGGTCCCAATTTCATCTAGCTCGAGTCTGATGACAAAACCATGAAATCATTTACACAGATGAGGGAAATGGAAAACTTTATGGACCCCCAATAAGCATTCTTGAGATCCATACGATAAGCTAGTTTCCCTATTCTATCCATGATCTTGACCCAATAAATCTAGGATCCAACTTCCCAGTATTTCAAATCAGACTATCTTCCTAAGAGGGAAACTTCCATAAATATCAAAATTCCAATTCTAAACTCAAGTTCCTTCCTCCTTCTATCCATGTATGACTTCTGCCAGTCTTGGCATCCTTCATCCTTTGCCGAATCAAAACGATTTTGTCCTTAGAATCACGAATAAGGTTTGGTCCGAGTAAAATCTTGTCAGTAGCTTCCCACCAACATGTAGGTGATTTGCATGGTTTCCCATTCAATGTTTCATATGGGTCCATACTGATCGTCGTTGGATAACCATTGTTATTCGAAAATTCCACCAATGGCAAATGCTGCTCCCAAGCTCCTACGAAGTCGATGATACAGGCTCTAAGTAGATCCTCAAGAACTCTATTGATTCTCTCTGGTTGTTCGCTGGTCTGCAGGTGATAGGCTTTACTCAAACCCAACATCGTCCCTAAGGCTTCTGGTAGGCTCCTCCAATAATCACTTGTAAACAAAGGGCCCTACACTAACTATGCTAGTCGGGATTCCATGCAGTTTAACTATCTCCTTGACGTATAACTATGATATTGAAGTTGCAATCCCATTCTTCTTTGTTAGGATAAAATGGTGAGACGACCCGATTTCCCGTTCTCACGGAAACAAGGTTATCTTTGGAATATAACACAGAAATAGATAATAGCAGAACAGAATTAAATAAATACACCAGAATGAACAACAAAATATACTGGATAAAAGTAATCATCAGAGTTACACAGTATACAGGATCTTACTTAGTACAAATACAGTTCAGCTATACATAAATGTCTACAGCGGAAATAAACAAAATATGTACAATAGGGGCTGAACAGCATAAAAAGAAATAAATGATAGAATCCATCTTCAGCTCCAGCTATCCAGAAAGAACCAGCTAAACCTGAATACAAGGCTGCCCGTGTAGAAAAAGGGGCACCCGAGTTTGAGAGTGAAACAAACTACGAGTCAGTCATGGGACTGGTATGAGAAATCCACTCAACACATATATAATTGTCTAATCACAGGACCACGCCACTTTCGTGGAACGGGTTTACTCCATTGGATTGCCAGTGCTTTAAAACAAATCTTTCTTTTAAACATCGCTATGCTTTTTATAAAAATGAAGCCGTTATAAGACTCAGTTCCCATCACACAATGCAACGCAAACCGGAGGATAGAGTTTTACCTTATAACGGCCAAAATATGCTTGATACGAATAAAACAAAGGCATTTGATATTATTGCTAGTGTTTATATGTTTTGAAAACAATTTCAAATCATAACTATCAATCATAGGCGGCATGGGTACCATATATCATGTCGCCATATATATATACAATCAAAACCGCACGATGTCGTATTTGGAAATTGGATTTCCGTCATGAACCAAGGCAAAAGATAGTCCTTACCGAATTCGAGACAATCTAGCCCATGTCTCAGGATCAGAACGCATCAACCCTTTAGATCGTCAGGGCCGGTCCACCGATGTGGATTATTATGCCTGAACACTACGTTTCTCCGCCCTTTGGGGCGTAAACGAGCCAACGAATGACTCCATCGGACCCGGATCGTCCGATCAAACCGAGGCGCCTCGCTACAGCAACAACCACATAGGTGAAAAGTATATAAATGTCAGGGCTGGTAGGTCACTGACACCACCCTAGCTAGAAAGAAACGCAGGCCCTCCCTGATGTCCTCTCCCGTTTTAGGTTCATACCGAGGTGTGAGGCTCGCGAATTCACGTTATACACAAAGCTACGCCACACAGGCGGTGCTTCGATCATCACCACAAGACTTTGCTTTTCAACAGAAGTCCTGATCACTACATCTTAGCATGCCACACAGGCAATTCACACCGTGCCACTGATGGCTATCAATCACACAGAACAAATTCCCATGTCGGACACACAGTCCATTTACAAGTCCGTTCTGGGTCTGAACGAAACCGGAGGCACTAAATACCTCGCAAACCCTTCGATCAACACGTACGTCTGAACGATCACCACTCATTATCCATATTTCGGGATGCCTCCCAATCAGGACCTCGGTTACCATCCAAACGAGGTGAAGATCTCCGGTCTTCGACCATCGTCTTCATCTTCGAATTTCAATCGTCGGTCGATTATTCGAAATGAGAATTAACTCGGCCTTTTCAAATAATTCACGTATATTTAGAATTTCAAATCGATTTATTTCAATGGTTAAATTATTCGACAACACCAATTGTGTTCTTTATATAGTTTTCACACCAAACACATTCAACCATCAAACATCACATAAATCAAGCAAATTCAGTTTATTTCCATTCCATATCGCTTACGATATTTTATAACTATTTATCGCTATTTTTATTTATTTTAAAATAGCCATTTTATTCAAAACGACGCTTCGGGCCATAAGGCGGCCGTGGCGCTGTTTTTCTTCAGATTTGATTTACACATATCTGAAAATCTAACCGTTGGATCTTCACAAAATTTACATCATTAGAAAGGTCTTTTCAAAACGAATCCAACGGTTCCAGTTTCGGGAGAATCCGACGGTCGGATCTCCCGGTACAATCGTTTGAATTTTCGATTTCAAAATACGAACTGCAGCGTCGTTATTCGATTAAATATATAATTATATTTATATATAAATATAATCGCTTCTGGCGCTGTTTTTCTTCAGATTTGAATTAAACATTCCAGACAATCCAACCATTGGATTTTTACAAGGTTGGTGCCGTTGGAAAGATTATTCCAAGGCGAACCCAACGGTTGAGATTTCGGGAAAATCCAATGGTCGGATTTCCCGTACTAGTCGTTTGAAATCACGGTTTCAAAATACGAACTGCACGGCTTCGTTTCGTTTTAATTTTATTTATATTTATATAAATATAGTTCATTCAACAATTTCAATATCGTTTTCACTTCAAAAAATTTTCTAACACCTTAAATTTTGGAAAAATTTCGCCATAACCTCCCCTGCACCGGGAGCATCGGGAAATCGCAAATAGCGTCCCGGTCCTTCTAATCTCAAAAAGAAAAAGAAAAAGCCAAGCGGCTAGCCAACAGGCTCAAAATCATCACCCAAACAAATCAGTAAATGTGTACCTATTTGTCGGGCACAAATTTTATTCCTCTTCTCTAGCCCCTTTGCTATAACCTGTTCAATGAATATGCATGTACATATATATACAGTCCATATCATTTTTCATTTTCTATTCAACTTCATATTTGATTTCTATTTGGTTTAAAAACACCATTCATTCTAATGTTACATAAATAGGTGCAAATCATTTCATTAGCTAATTAATGAATATTTCAACTCATATATGTTTATTTTGAACAAGTGGCTATTTTTAACACTTCACATTTCAACGATTTATGCATACAATAAAAATGTGATTTTTATTGTAAAACAATTCATTTCAAAACACTATTTTTCTATATAATTCATATAGGTGACAAAATAGGATTTTTATCATAAAACAATTTATTTCAAAATATGAATACCATTCAACACATGAATTTCTAAACAACGAATGAATATCAATTCAACACATGAATGTTTTCTATGGTTTCTATATATAGAAAAAAATGTGATTTTTTTTTATCGAACAATTTATTTCAAAATATGAATACCATTCAACACATGAATTTCTAAACAACGAATGAATATCAATTCAACACATGAATGTTTTCAATACAATGAATAAATATAGTTTAAGCATATGAAAATAATTCAAACACACAAATATTATTCAAAATTTCGGCAGCATAACGGCAGGGTAGTTACACCGGCACCGTCCCTAGTACGGCTCCTCGCTCTACCTTAAAACCTCGCGGTTTTTGACAATGGGGTTCATGCATCTAGTTCGCACGCAGGCGGCATGTATATATTTATTTCATTTCCACAAACTAATCCTAAGTGGTTTCAACCAAATATTTCACAACCACCAATGGGTATTTTTCAACCACAATCAACCAATATCAATCACAAACAATCCCAAACAATCATTCGCTATCAATCAAATTTCCACAACAATTTCAACCAATAAATATCGTCCATGGTTTGTGGACGAGGGGCGTATATATATATATATATATATATATATATATATAGCAATTCACTTTTACTTCACATATATATATATATATAAATTTTAAATCAGAAATCTCACCAATAGCAATCCAACTGCACGACACTTCCTTTAGAGAAATCTTCGCCTTTTGTCGCTTTCGCCCGTATTCTCTACATATGTAAAAATCGAATTTTTACGATGTTATTCAATATATAAAAATATGATTTTTACTTCGACTTTCAACATATAAAAATATGATTTTTACTTCGACTTTCAACATATAAAAAATATGATTTTTCTTTCGACTTTCGATATATAAAAATATGATTTTTACTTTTTAAAGTTCAAATCCTTTTTCGAAAAATCAGTTTTAACCTTTCTTTAAAAACAGTTTTAACTTTTCTAAAAAAAACAGTTTTAATCTTTTAAAATCAGTTTATATCTTGCTTTTAAAATCAGTTTTTATCTTTTCTAAAAATAAGTTTTTCTTTTTTTTTTCTTTAAAAACAAAATTAGTTTTTATTTTAAAAACAAAATCAGTTTTTTTTTATACTTTTTAAAATTCAGTTTTGAACTTTTTTATAAAAACCAAATCAGTTTCTAATTTTTAAAAATAAAATCAGTTTTTAATTCTTAAATAAAATCAGTTTTTATTCTATAAATAAATCAGTTTTTATTCTATAAATAAATCAGTTTTTATTCTTAAAACCAAATCAGTTTTACATAATTAAATAAAAAGAAAAAAAAATAAAAAAAAAGAAAATGCTTACCGAAGCTGCGAAGGGGTGGGGGATTTCTCTGGTGGCGGTCGGCTTCAGCTTCGCGAGAGAGGGGGGGTCAATGTCACGGTCGGCGGTGGTCTTCTCGAGGGTGGCGCTCGGGGTTTGGTGGCGTCGCGATGGGATTCGACGGAGGGGGGGATGGCTTCGAGGAGTTCGAACGGGGTGGCGATGGCTTCGGGTCTTCGAGGTGGCGGCTTGGGGTTTGGTGGCGTCGCCGTCGAGTCTAGGGTTTTTTTTTTTTGTTTCTGGTAATTGAATCGGGGGGGGGGGGGGGGCAAGCAGGAGATAAAAGGGGGGAAAAGAAAATATATATATATTATTATTATTATTATTATTTATTTAAATTAGTTGCATAAAGTTGACTTTTACCCACGACCTCGAAACGAGGCCCACCGCCTGTCGCCCATAGCGTTTTACCCCCATTCCAAACACAATGGGATATGTATCGCAAGCCGATTTGATTGTTACAATCAGTTTCCGTTGAATTTTCATTTAAATCACTATATTGAATTTTAAACGTACATTTCAAATTACCGGGGCCACATACTAACTAGAAAAATTCCCAAAAAATATTTTCCAGCTTCGTATTGACGATACGGTCCTAACAAAACTAGTTTCGTCGAATTCTGAGACCGTTTGCAAAATGGCCAATTTCCAGTCGATTAAATTCAATAGAAACTGGTCAAACGCGTTTTCCTTTGCCACGCTCACATATTGATTCGAAAAATTATGAAATTTGAAACCTAGCAATAACTTGACACTGCGGATCCAACAAAAGTGGTTTCGTCGAAATCCGAGGTCATTTGCAAAATGTCCATTTTTAAGGGCCTGAATTCCATAGCGACTATTCAGAATTTTCAACTGGACATATCTTTTGATTCCCGCTATCAAATTTCGATTGGTCGGATTCGTTAGAAAGATATCATCAATTAGATACTAATGTTTTTGGTCTCACTAAAATCCGGATTGTTTTGCGCCCGGTATATTCAATTGAAGTTTGAAATCGAATTATCGAACTACCGCGCCATTTTCAATTCTATATATAATTATAATTAATTATATTGGTTTTCAAATGTCGATTTCAACTCAGTTTTCATCGCCATTATTTAAAATATTTATTTTAAATATTTAAAATCCATTATTTTAGCCAATTGAAAAATTTTAAATTGGTTCAGATTTTCTGGGTCGTTACAAATGGGCACCCTTTATCAATTGATCCACAACGACCCAAATGGTTACATTTCCCTTCTGACTCTTTGGAATACCATCTTTAAAATCCATCGAAATGTATTCCTATTTCCAAATAGGAATCTCTAAGGGTAACAACAACCCTCTAGGACTACCTGGCTCTTCCTTAAACTTTTGATAAGTCAAACATTTAGCAACCAACTCTGCAACATCCTTCTTCATTCCTTCCTGATAAATACTTCTTCTCATATCCCTAAACATTTTATCTCCTCCTGGGTGCATGTCGTCTTTCCCTTCTCAAACTACCACTACTATCAATATATATCTATTGGAATGAGAAAAAAGGTTCTCCTCTAAAAATACTTTCCTTTAACGTCTTCAACTCAACGTAGAGATCTTGCTCGCTCTTATTTATCACTACTAAAACTGGCCTCACTTCCATAACTCCGAGAAATCCTTGAGCTGCTACAAACGGTGGATGAAAATTGAAACTTGAAAGAAAATTCAACTGCTTCGACTCCGTAATCACGCTTATGGTAGCATGCCTCCGAATTAAAGCATCGGCAATGACATTACTCTTCCCTGGGGTATACTGAATAGCAAAGTTGAATGATGCCTGGTATTCGATTCACCGCTGTAATCGAAGGTACAAATCTCGTTGAGAAAACAAGTATCTAAGAGACTTATGGTCGGTAAAGTGATCAAACTTTTCTCCAAAAAGGTAGTGCCACCACAAATGCCAATCCTAAGTCATGGGAAAAGTACCTTTTCTATTGGTCCTTAAGTTGTCTACCTGCATAGGCAACTACTCTACCCTATTGCATGAGTACCCCTCCTAAACCAATACCACAAGCATTGGTGAAAACTGTGAAAATATTCGTTCCATATGGAAAAATAAGGATAGGCGCACTCGTAAGATATTCCTTCAACCTTTCAAAAGCAATACTGCACCTCTCACTCCACACAAATCCAAGATTCTTTTTTGTTAACTGGGTTAGAGGGGATGCAATCCTTGCGAAATCCTCCACAAATTTATTATAGGAGCCCGATTGTTACACCCTGTAATTTTTGTTAACATTAAAGTGGATAAATTAAATAATAATTAATTTAATATTCAGAATTAAGGGAAACAGACTGCATCATTGCATTTGTCTTGAAATTCTGGTGAAGATAGACATTTGCTTTACATAAAATGGACACCATATGAAGAAGTTATGTGGGTTTTAAGTTTGTATATGCACAGAAGAAATATATATACAAATGTGTCAGGTATGAGTCATAACCTTATGTAGAATCGTTCAAAAATCAAAATTTCTTATGGCGGCAAATTTCCAGCTGTAGGGGGTCGACCCCCCTTGGGGAGTGTCGACACCGGGTTCGACCCCACTACAGGGGTTTCGACATCAGGGTCGACCCCCCTACAGGGGTGTTAACACCCCAAGGGTTGACGTGATAGTCAGTTTCTGTAACATCCCGCATTTTATCGGTTTGTATTTGAATATTTAAATCAGTTTAAATATTGAATTCGTAATGTAAGTGGATTTATATATTAATTAAAACGAAGTTGAATGTATAAAAATATATATTAAATATAATCGAGCCCGTAATATCGCGGCGTTCATAATTTAACGTTTTGAACTTCAACTGAGTGTACAAGACCCGTTATTAGTCAGATTTCTTCGAAACAAGAACCGTTGGAATCTGTTGAATTATATTTTTCTAATGGAAGTGAAAAATCGAGATTTCGTGTTATAAATGGGAAGTTATGCTCAAATTAAATATTTAGAAAAGCAGCGCGATATTCGTTTATGGCCATAATGGTTATTTAAATATATTTAAATATCGGTTATGAATATAGACAAGATTCTTTTGAGACGTAGTGATAATTTAATTTTTAGAATTTTTTGTAATTTTTAATTAATTAAATACGCAACTTTTTATTTGGAGTATTTTGCACCCTAGATCAGTATTTTAGGGTTTCACAATATGAGTTGACCTACCGATATTATTATATTTCTGGGATTGCGACATAGTGCTCGACACGACTGTGTTCTTACTTCTGTCCGTAGCGGCTCGAATAAAAATGAAATTTCATGTAATACGGTACACTAGGATTTTAAAAATGCTACTTCATTTGACGACAACTTTTCTATATTCTATTTTATATTTAAGCAAGCGAGGCTGACATCATGAGAAAATTTTACTATAGTGTTGAAATTAAGTAAGGCATGACAACAACTAAAATACACAATACCATGGCAAGATCAATCAGTGCGTCAACCTTAAAATAATCAAAAGTAATGTTTGCAATGCTTACTCCTTAAGGAAACAAACGTACCAGAGACTACTATTTTCCCACATTGATTAAAGCCTAACCTACCACCTGCATGTTCTTCAAATCAGTAGTTGTGTGTTTCATACAAATCACGCACATGCTAAGATATATAGGCAAACAGACCTATGTTATGTCTTCTCCCATCAATAAGTCTTCATAGCTAAGGTAAGGGATACTTACCGACAAGGGAATCAGGAATCATGTTACCTACATACACCTAAAAGCTAAAAACTCCTATTACTTGGTCATAAAGTAATAAGGATATATAAATACAGGAGCTTTCGTCTTCTAGTTAAATTCCAAAAGCCAAACGCAAACTTTAATATGCAAAACAAGAACCAAAATCTTCAATATATATATATATATATATAAAAGGTGGGTTCAAAATAGTTTGATGGAGGAACATTTAGTTTTGGAGGAAGGTACAGGCGGTAGAAGGATTAAGGGTGGACTGATTTATTGGGCTTGCGGCTTGCTTGGAGTAGCTTGAGAGCAGGATGTGAAAGAAGGAAGCAGGCGTGTTTGGTGGCTTATAAGGTGATGAGCAGTTGCATGTTCGGTTTGCATTCACAGAAGGAGGCATTAAGGTGATACGTAAAAGAGGTGAGGTACTGCATGACTGTTGCATAGATTCGGAGAATGGGTGTGGTTGTAGAAATGGACGTACTTCAGAAGGAATGAGTGTTGTGCAAAACATACAGCCTGGAGTTGAGGATGCGCAAATACATGGCAGTGCGAGCTAGTTGAAAGGAGCATGAGTAGAACGGTGTGAGCAGTCCGATTTTGGGTTAGGAAATTACATGGACGGGTTAAGTAATTGGAAAGTAGGTGCATGAAAGGGAAAAAACATTGACTGGTAAAGTGGTTGGATATCGAAGTTTTCAGTGGTGGAAAAGAAAAGAAAAGAAAAAGAGGAAGGAAACAGAAAGCTGGTGGTATATTTAGGGAAGAGATGCTACTTTTGCAAAGTGCGTAGGTGAATATATGTTTGGGCGGGTCTTTGTGTGATGGGATGAGTTTATACAAGGTGAAGCCCAAAAACTAATTTCTTTATTTAAGTTTAGGGTTAGTTAGGTGAATTACATCTTTGCCAATAGGGGTGGTTCCTGCAAACGCATGGTATATGTCATATGACATGGATGATGCAAAGGACTATGAAAGTTCTGAAGATGACTGGAGATGATTCATCATCAAATTGATAAATGTTTGGACACTAATGACGATAGAACAAGGTGTTATAATTGGTTGTTGGCTCACTAGAGTACAAGTGGCAGATTTTACCAGAGAAAAGATGACTAAGAAGAGGATTATGAATTTAACGAAATTGGATCCGTTGGAATCGTAACGATAAGATCTACATTGTGGAGCTGATTTCAAGGAGAACGGAGCTATTGGAATCTCTTGATAAAATCAACTGACGTAAATTGTTATTTAACGGTTAACGCGCAAAGCGTGAGTAAATTCACTCACTCTGTTTTATTTTAAAATATTATAATCATATTCTATTAGTGATAAATAATGGTTGAATGTTGAGTGATGGTCGTTTAGGTAGATTACAATTAAATTGGTTAAAATACATATATCGTTGCATATGTACACATCATTGGTTAGAGACTGATTCCATCGACTAAAATATTCCCTAGTATGGAATCAATGATAATTGTTTGACTATCATCTGTGGATGCGAAAAACCGGTTGGAGGAATCCAACCGGATTCTTAAATATTTATATGTATTGTTTGGTTTATATATGCACTGTTCGAACCCAAATGACATTTAAACCCTGTGTAGATATTGAATGGAAATTCAACGTTATTTTAATTTAATCAATATACAATATCGATTAATAAATGGCGGGAGCCGACCATAAACCTATCTTTTAGTTAAGAAGTTGATTGGCCATCAGACAAATCAATGAAGTTAATTATAAAAATTATATTTTTATAATTAAAGCGAAGTTTAAACTATAATAGAAGTTCTATTATAAACTGGTATTTTGTAGCTCGTTTTTATAAATTAAATATAAGCAAGTATTTGACATTTAAAATAAGTTATGAAGCTGTAATTATCTTACAAGTAAATAATTTGGATAATTATTATAAATCAAACGGTTAAGAAATATTATTAGATTAATTATATTAGTCTAATGGTAAGAAGTAATTAAAATCAGTTAACGAATTAATTGATACAATGAAGTTGATTAAATCAATGTTTATTTGGAAAAACGGTTATTAGATTAATTGGTCTTCAATTAATCTAATGAAAATAAGTTAATCAAAATTAATAAGATTTAATTACCTTTTTAATTAATGAAGGTTAAATAGTTATTGAACTAAGATGATTAGTATTATTTATTAATAATGAAGTAAACTGTTTTACTTCAGCAAATGATCAAATCACTATTTGATTAAAGTAATTGGTTCTTAAATGGATTCCATTTAAGATAGTATTAAGTTTGTACTGAGATGTTTTCTTGAATTAGGTATAATAATTCGAAATAAGAAGTAAATTGCCAAAAGACAAAGAACGTGATTGATTTTTGATAAGAGAAGTTTTAAATGAAAGTGTATAAGGAAGATGAAGCGAAGAGTTAGTGATCAAATGCAAATAATTATAAACAAAAGAGATTTCAAAGTAAGTATATGGCATTATAAAACCATATTGTAAAATGAATCAAGAAATACAGTTGATTAAGATTAGAAATAATAAGGGGTTAGAGTTATGAACTTATATCTGTTCTAAGGTAAGAACGTTGTCAATCAAGGTCTGAGAGGTAAATAGAATACCCCAACTTGAACGGCTTCACTATTATCGAGGGATGATATTAGTTTGTAACGTAAAGAGATGTCGAGATTAGTTATAAAGTATAATATAGCAGCGTATTGCAAGTCTTTGAATAATAACGATAACATAACGTTGTTGACTAGGCTTAAGCGTGACTGTTATGTCGAGATTAATTATATAGAGGAATATTATAGCGTATGACAAGTTTTTGAACTATAACGATAAATTAGCGTTGTTGATCAAGCTTAAGCGTGATTTTTATATATAGCAGCACTCCCTAGGGAATGAAAATAGTTTGGTATGAAATCCACTTATTCTAAAGTAATAAGTAACGACCTTTGTCCAAAGAAATATAAGAATTACTTTAGAAAGAGAATTGGAGAATCGTTTCAGAAAACAAAAACATCATTTCGATGTTTGGAATATGATTAGAACTAAATAACATAATAAGGAATTGGAACTATAATTTGACGATGTCGAATGTATTGAAGTAAATTATTTTTAGGTAGTATAATCTGATAGAATAATTAATTTTTAGTTTAAACCAATAGATTAGAATAAGGATATTAATAAATATTTAGTTATAAACTTAATATTGACAAGAACTTGAGCTAGAAACAAAGTTTATAAAGAGGAATGAGAATATAAAATTATGAAGAGATTTCGGTAAACAAGACAAGGGTATTTATCACTCGAATAAAGGGTTACTTGATAAAGGTGTTTATATTTCTATAATAGGTATGATATTCAAATTTTAAAGCGAATAATGTTTCAAAAGTGAACGTTGGGCAGAATAAAATATTTATAATGAAATTGGAAATATTTCTCCAATATATATAGGATATATTATCCAAGTGCAGAAAATAAAGAATGTGAAAAGAATGGAAATATTTCGAACGTTAATAACGTGTATTTTCTAAAAAATGGGAGAATAAGAGTCTATAATAACTGGGAATGTTTTCCAAGAAATGTGAAAGGCTAAACGGGTTTTGGGAAATATCTGAGAAGATATGGAAAATTGGGAAAGTAATGTTAAATAAAAGGGCCAGTGATTTGGTTGATGCTTAGTGTAAATTTAAATGGATGTTTGTTTCACTTGGATAGTTAAATAACCGAGTTTCGAAGTGTTTTGACCGTCGTTGTCGATACGGAGAGACCTGTTGGATATATTATCCGAAAACCACTCCGTATAGGCATAGGCATTGCGAATTTGATTATGCTGAAGAGAAATAAAGACGGAGTGAAATGCAAGGGTCGTTCTATTCCAGAATGGTGTTTTCTATTTGTCCAATCCCATGACAACTTTTATGGATGATTGTCTGACAGAGTTTACCTAACAAATCATGTACAATTGATCACTTAAAGGTATTACGTCTGGTGGCGGAGGAATTCATTCCTCTTAGCTTTTTATACCCGTGATATTTTGGAAATCGATTAGTGAATTGACGGGTTTGACGATGTGGCATTCAAAGTGAATGGTGGACAAATGTTCTGAAAAGATAGACATAGCCTCAAGCCTCACAACCAGGAAAAGACAAAAATCGGGCAGGCAGCAGGGCTATGTGGGTCATTCCCATTAGGGTGTATTGTTACCATCTAGAGAAAATTCGTATTTGTTCTTCTTTCATTTGTGTATCTTCGGATAACGGTTATATGGGCCCAACCGTAGGTAGCAATATATTCGATACACTCAAGAGAAATGAGTGGTCGGTCATGTATGGGCCGGGTTGCAAGATGTTCTTGTTGAATCCCAGTGTATCCCCTGTAGACTACACTGATCGAGAGGTGGTCCCTTACCTTGTCATAGTTGGAACCCAATCTCCAATAAGCGCCCTACGGTTTTTGATTTTATACTATGTATGTGGAGCGTGAGATGAAAGCGTTATGCTATTTGATTATTTATTTGATTAGACATTATTATAATATCACTGGATTTTGATATCAAAAATGGTTTGGTTATAGTAAGGCAAAAAACCGTCCACATTTATGTGTGGGCTGGTCTTACTGTTATCTTTTTGTTTCAAAAGGATTTACAAAGTTAAACGATATGGTTGGAATTTACTCATACCAGTCCCATGACTGACCCAGAGTTTATTTTGTTTGTGTTTTCCCTAAACTCTTGGGTGCCCAGATTTGTACGGGCAGTCAAGTGTTCAGGTTTTGCAGATTCACTTGGAGGAGCTCAAAGCAGGAAGCTTCACCGCTAGTTATTAGAGATTACTTCTGCTGTGATGTATATGAGTTATTATTCTGATATGGTATGTATATACAAATTTGGATTTGGATTTCAAAGTGGTGTATAATATATTTTATTCGTTCTGCTGTGAGATTCGTGTTTACTCTGACTATGTTCAGCTGTGTTCTTCTTCTTCTTCTATTCTATTAGTTCTATCTCATCCTCTAATTTCTTTCTATTAATGATCTGAACTTTCGTGCAGTTTGAGTTAAATGTGTAGGATATTAGTCAGCTCAAATCGGTATGGATTTTCAGGCCTTTACTGTTTCAGGGGGCTGGAAGCTATAAATAATGGTCATTTCTCCTGTTTTCTTCATTGAGAATCCATGGGGGCCAAACTCTGCCGGTGTCTGAATTAAACTGGAACCTTTATCTTCTACAACTATCAACCTAAGCAAATCAGTTAGAGATTCAAGATCCATTTTCTCTCTATTTTCTAAACCAAACTCTGTGAGTTCCTAGTTGCTTTTAGATTTAAATATTTAAAAGTAAACGTGATATGACTATAGTTTGGATTTGTTCTTTTTCCTATATTATACTGGATCCATTGTAAATTGTGAACATATGACATTTTATGATGCGGATCTTGACCTTAATTGGGTTAGATCTATTTTTAGCTATTGGATCTAAATCTCTATCTTATTGGATCTATTGTAACTTCTTTGACATGCTATGATGTGGATCTTGACCTTATTCATGTTAGATCTATTATTCTACTATTGGATCTGAATTACGTGGACATCTAAATTATTAATCATATCTAGTTTATCACCATTTGCCTATCTAAACCAGTTGGACATCTAAATTGTTAATTTAGATATTATTATGCTTATTATGACATCCTGTTATGTTAGAATTAGTTAACTGCCAAAGTTCATCAGATTTATGCTTATATATCCAACTTATAACCATGCTAGTTTATGTTTATGCCAAAACAATCACCTTTTTCATATTACCATCACTTTTCCCTTTTTATTATTTATGACTAGGCTACTTTCTAGCCTAGATGCCGTCAAATATATGCGTTAGTTAGGGAATGGGGGAAAAAAGGTTAGAATTGGCATAATTTAAATAATGTTTATATGAATTGGACATATAATACAAAATGGGGAAGTAGGGACATAATCACCTATAATGACATAGGTAAGAATTGGATAAGAATGAGATGTCTAATAATTACAATTAGAAATTATAATTGCACTTATGACATGAGGTTTGGTTGCATTAGTGGTGGATGTCTGCCCCGATCCGACTGGCATATCCATCAACCACTAATGTTGAACCTAATGTGAGAGGTCTAAGTGCACAAATATGCGACGGGCTATGACACGAGGTTAGGCCCAACTTGTGGAATATGCCTGCCCGGACCTGACTGGCCTATCCAGCATCCACAAGTTGCAGGCCTAATGTGGGAGGTCTAGCCCATTATAAACCATAAATGGACATGGTAATAAATTGGACTATTTACCTAATCTAATCCATAGGCATGGTACGATATTGAACTAAAGTTAGGGCTAAGTAAAATTGGTTGGACAATGGGTGGGTTAAGCAAATCTGAGGGGTTGGGTAATGTTTACATATAGGCCCACAAACTTAACCTGATAAGGTTATGTAATTGAAGACACCTAGTGGTATACATGACTAGGAAGAATAATACAGTTATGTAATTAAAGGCACCTTTTAGGGTAAACATAACTAGTGGAAACGATAAGGTTATGTAATTAAAGACACCTAGTGGTATACATAGCCAATGAAAACCTCGTGGAGGATACAAGATAAAGGGGAGAACTTGTATCATATTGTGTGGGACCCATTTCGTCCAGTAACCCGGAGTAGGTATCAAAACATGTACTCCGTACTAGGTCGGAGAAGGGGCATGCTTACTGGACTGATTGAAAGAGATCCAAACGCGGAGGGCGGTGTGGGCGGCGCAAACCAACTGGGCCATGTGCGTACATGACCCGGGCAAGGGGATAAGATGACTGTGACACCTGTAGATATGGGGTTGTGCATATCAGTGAGGGGTTGCCACTTTAGGACGTGATACATCCTACAGTTGGACTGGCACGGAGTTTCTACGCGGATTAGGGACCCAATCGATTAGGGTAGTAGTTAGGGCACACTTGGACGTATGCCTAAGTCTACTACCTTATAGTGGAAGCGGTCATCTCATTGTGGATATACTAGTAATAGTGCAGAGTAATCATTTTAGGGAAGCGTATACACCTTATCCTGTCTACTTTGTCATACCTGTTTTTTATGTAGTAATCTCTCTTATCCACTTTATATGCCTATCATGCTACCTTTATTTATTTACTTGTTAAAAGTAACTAGACTTGCCAGACTTTATGTCTGACCCTTTATGTTTCTCCTTCTTTCTTCTGTTCCCCCCCAAGATATCTGGGAGGAAACACTCAGGCTTGACCGTGATTCTGCTTACTTTTGCTGGAGCTACTGATACGTATGGCTCAAGCTCCTATCCTTGTTGCTATGGCTATATTTTGTTTTTGGAGAATTTTATTTCTTTTATGTACTCTGAAATTTTTGAAGTACAAGAGAGTAGCTTTTATGTTGTAATGGGCTTTTGTGTTTCAGACATGTGATTTTTTTGGACCATGGTATCTTATGATAAAATAAAGTTTTTATTCCGCTATTATTATATATGTCTGTCTTGTAATATTTCCGTTCTATTTACTAATACGCGTCACGAAACTTAATGCATTCCCTTTGTGAGTTACATTAACGGACATGGGGTGCCACACTTGGTATCAGAGCTGAAGGTTACCAGATTAGATAAAAGTTTTTGGAAGCTATTTTCAAAAAGGTTTTAAAAGAAAGTATTTTCAAAAAGAAAAGTCTGTTTTGAAAAACATTTTCCCAAAAAGCCATAAGTAATATCTTTTTATCCCTTGTCTTAATCTCCTTCCTTTCCTTTTTTAGCATGTCTAGGGAACCCAACATTCCAAAGGGCGTTACGATACCAGGATGGTTCCATAGGTATCTGGAGGCCACGACGCCTGCCGAAGGCCAAGGAAATGTTCCTCCCCCAGCTACACAAGTTATTCTTCCTCCTCCTCCTCCGCGTGCAGACAGTCCATCTCATCGCAACCGCCCTTTATTGTCTATGGAATATCTATTGAGGTGACTAGAAGTCTCCTCTTTACTGAGCATATCCAAGATGTCTGAAATATGTGGATCAACTCGCTGCGAAGCTCCTATGATAAGAGTAGGTCGTATCTCTAGCGATGTAAACAAACCAGGCAATCATTCGGTGGAAGGTCTAAAGTCAAAAGTCGATATGAACTCCAAGTTTTTCCTTTCCATAAACTGAGGACTTAAAGGCCATTCTCTACCTTCTAAGTGCGTCTGCCACCACATTACCCTTGTCGGGAGTATAAGCAATCTCAAAATCATAAGAAGCTCGGAACTCCATCCACCTTTGTTGCCTTAAATAAAGATCCTTCTGTGAGAACAAGTACTTGGGAGATTTATGATCGGTGTACAACTCGAACTTCTCTCCAATAAAATAATGTTGCCACAACTTAAGTGCGAATACTATTGCTACTAGCTCTAAATCATGGGTAGGGTAGTTCTCCTGAACCCTTCGCTGTCTACCCCTATAACATACAACCTTTCCTTCTTGCATCAGAACTGCACCAAGCCCTGTACCACATGCATCAGTGTATACTGTAAATACTTTGTTCCAATCAAGGTCAAGACTGGTCCTGTTGTCAGAGCCCTCTTTAATCGCTTGAAAGCAACATCACAATCTTTATCCCATGAAAATGCCAAATTCTTCTTCATCAGTTTGGTGAGTGGGGCTGATATCTTTGCGAAGTCCTTAATGAACTTTCGATAATAACCTACCAACCCCAGAAAGCTTCTCACCTACGTTGCCTTCTGTAGAATCTGCCAATCCTGAACTGCAACCACCTTTGCGGGATCTACTGTTATCCCTTCTTTAGAAGCCACATGCCCTAGGAATCTCACCTCTTTTCTCCAAAAATGGAATTTGGAGAACTTTGCCTTAAACTGATGCGCACGGAGAGTTTTCAAAACTTCTCTCAAATGTTGGGCATGATCTTCATCGCACTTTGAGAAGATCAAGATATCATCAACAAAGATCATGACAAATTTATTTAGAAACTCCTAAAAAACCCTACTCATCAGATCGATAAAATAGGCGGGTGCATTCATCAACCCAAAAGGCATATCCTAAAAGCGGTCTTATCTATACTATCCTCAGCCACCCTCAACTGATGAAACCCCGTGGCCAAGTATAACTGAGAGAATACTGATGCCTCGACAAGATGGTCAGACAAATCATATATCCTTGGGAGTGGGTGCATGTTCTTCTTAGTGAGTTTATTCAACTCCCTATAGTCCACACACAAGTGAAGTGAACCCTCCGCCTTAGTCGCGAATACAATTGGAGCACCCCATTCAGATATGCTTCTCCTAATAAACCCTTTCTCAAGTAGCTCCCCTACTTGCTTGCTAAGCTCCCTCCTCTCCCTTAGAGGCATATCGCGTATAGGCAATGCAACTGGCTTTGCATTGTCCACCAAAATATATACAAAAAATGATCCCGCTTTGGAGGTAAGCCTCGTACCTCATCAAAAACATCAGAATAATCTCAGACTATTGGAACAGATTGCAGATCATCGATAGATGCATCTAGAGACTCTAGGAAGCTAAGTATAATAGATCCTTGCGGGTCACAAGAAATCTCGAGGGTCCTCCCATGGCAAGTCAAAAGTCCAACGACCCTCTTCTCATAATCTAGAATGACACCATACATGGTTAGCCAATCCATCCCTAGAATCAACCCACAACCCATAAAACCAAGCACATACGCGTCGCACTCAAAGTCGTCGCCTAACACAGATTTTCTCAAACCCCAACAAATCATAGACAAATGAGTCAAACCGCCAATGGGGTTTGAGACAACAACAGGATCCACTACCATAGTAGTATTTAAGTGCAGAGATTCAACCACAGAACTAGATATAAATGAATGTGATGTGCCATAATCAAAATCAGTTCTAATAGGATGATTGGAAAGAGAAATCAAACCTTCCACGGAAATTTTTCTACCCCTTTCCGGAGCACTGGTTGCGAGAGCATGCACCTTCCCTCCAGAAGCTCCTGCCCTTTGACCTTTTTCTTCGGGCACTTCGTAGCAAAGTGTTCGACCTCTCAACAGTTAAAGCAAGAATTATTCCTTCTTTTGCAATCCTTGAACAAGTGACCCTCTTTTCCACAAGTGTGACACTTCCTCTTATCTTTACCCTTGTCATTCTTTCCACCCTTCTTCTGTTGTTGTTGTTGTTGTTGTTTTCCTTTCTTGGGCCGTACCTTCTTGTTTTGCGTTGTTTCATAAACTTTAACTTCCTTCTTTTCTCCTTTGTCTTCCTCATGCATCAGGGCCATATCAACAAGCCTTTCAAACATTATCCCCATTAGAATATGGGACATAGCTAATCCATGAAGGGGTTCATTCAGCCATTTAGCAAACCATAAGGCTTTTCTTATGTGGAGTATCTACAAATTCCAATCCAAACCTTGCTAGCTGGTTGAATTTGTTCACATATTCTTTAACAGCCATGTTTCCTTATTTGGCATCAAGAACCTCTCCATTTGCATGCTTTTCTTGGCTTGGGAAAGAAACTTCATTTCAAATTTTTGTCTAAAATCATTCCATGTTTCCACCGGACGTCCAGCTTGGGTAACTTCCCACCAGAATGAAGCTTCGTCTTTCAGTAGCCAGACAGCTAACTGAATCTTCCTATGATCATCCACATCAAAAATTCCAAACAAGTCTTCTGTCTCCTTGAGCCAATTCCTTGCCTCTACAAATATCTTGGTTTCATGGAATGGCTTTCCTTCTATAGCCCGGAAATCTTTGCAGACCTTAGAGAAGTTGTCTGCATATGGTGAAGGAGGAGGAGGAACGATGGGTGCAGCTGGGGGAGGAATGTCAGCTTGACTATCGGCGGCCGCCGTGGCCTGTAGATACATATGGAACCAGCATGGTATCGCAATGCCCTCTAGAATATTAGGTTCGCCAGACATGTTGAAAAGAAAAGGAAAGATATTCAGACAAAGGATCGAAAAAAAGTACATATGGCTTTGGGTAATTTGTTTTTCAAAGCAGACTTTTCTTTTTGAAAAATGCCTTCTTTTAAAACCTTTTTGAAATTAATTTTCAAAAACTTTTATCTAATCTGGTAACCTTCAGCTTTGATACCAAGAGTGACACCCTATGTCCGTTAATGTCACTCATTAAGAGAATGCATTATGTTCTGTGAAGCATTATAGGTAAAAAGAAATAGAAACATTATAAGATAGATATAAAAATGGCAGCGGAATAAAAACTAACTTTAATAATCTTAAAGCATCGTGGTTCAAAACATCATATGTCTGAATTACATAGAAACATGTACATCATAAAAACTTCTGTCTTGGTCTTAAACATCAGGTACAAAATAAAGGAAGAAAAATCCCCAAATAAAACATAGCCATAGTAACAAGGATAGGAGCTTAAGCAACACATCTAGCAGCTCTAGTAAATAATAGTAGAATCTTGGTCAACCTTGAGTATTCCCTCCTTGAGAACGTAGGGGGAGGGGACGAACGGAAGAAAGAAGAGGAAACAAAAAGAGTCAGACACAAAGCCCGGTGAGTCCGGTTACTTTTAGCAAGTAAATAAGTAAAAGTATCATAATAGGCATACAAAGTGGATTGGAGAGATAATATCACAAAAGGTAGTTATGACAAGGTAAACATGATAGAGTGTATACGCTTCCCTAATGATTACACTGATTCTCTGCACCAATGCTAGTATAACCAGAGTGAGATGATCCCAACCACTATAAGATGGTAGACTTAGGCATACGTCTAGATGTACCCTAACTACTACCTGAATCGATCAACTCCCTACTTTATAGATACCCCCACAAGAGGAGGTATCACTTCCTAAAGTGGAAACCCTTTGTGATGTGCACAACCATATCTACTAGTGTCACGGTCGTCTTATCCCCCTCTGCCCGGTCCATGCACGCACATATCCCTGGTCGGTTCGCGCCGCCCACACTGTCCTCCATGTTTGGATTTTTTTCAGTCATCCCAGTAAGCGTGTCCCTACTCCGACCTAGGGAGGAGTACTCGTTCGATACCAATATATGGGTTACTGACTGAAACGGGTCCCACGCACAAGATGATACAAGCTCTCCCCTTGTCTTGTATCCCCACTAGGATTTCCATTGGTTATGTATACCTATTGGTGTCTTTAATTACATAACCCCATCATTTGTACATGTTATGCTTACCTAACGGTGTCTTTAATTACGTAACCCCAACTGGTTAAGTTTGTGGGCCTATATATAAATATTACCCATCTATCCAAATTTACTTAACCCACCCACTGTTCAAACAGATTTACTTAATCCCTATTCAAGTTCATGTCCATACAATCCCTATGGATTTGACTAGGTTAAATATTCTAATTCATTACCATGTCCATTTATGGTTATAATGTGTTGGACCCCTCACATTAAGCTTACCACTTGTGGATGTTGGATATGCCGAGCGGTTTCGGGCGGACTTCTTCCACAAGTCGGGCTTAACCTCGTGTCTCATCATGTCTCGTATTTGTGCACCTAGACTGCTCACATTAGATTCACCACTTTTGGTCGCTGGATATGCCGAGCGGTTCCGGGCAGACTTCCACCACAAGTGTAATCTAACCCGGTGTCTAGGCGTAATTCCCGTTTCTAATTACTGTAATCCTAGGCATTTCATTATTAGCCAATTTTACCTATGTCGTTATAGGTTTCATGCCCCCTTTTCCCCAAATATGTTCATAATGAATTATATGCCCTAAATTCATATTCATAAACATTATTCAAATTATTCCATATTTCCCTTTTACAAATTATGCCCAATTTCAATATTTTTCCCCACGTTCCCAAACTAACGCATCTGCACATTTTTAGCGGCATGCCTAGGCTCAAAAGTAGCCTAGCTATAAAAAATAACAGGGAAAGACCAAAAGGGAAGATGACAAAGATGATTATACTAACAATAAACACATAGTGGCATAATGATAAAATGGGCATATAAGAACAGATCTGGTGAATCTAAGATGATAGAACTGTGTCAACATAGTAGGGATGTCAAAATAGGCATGGTAAGATCTAAATGATAATTTAGATGTCCAAATAGTAACTAATCCAATTTAACCACAAACATGATAGGTACAAGGTGATCTAAATAGCAAATTAGATCTATAATCAAAGGTAGATCTGGCATGATAAAGGGTAAGACCCAAGTTATAGTTATGTCAGAATGTTATGGATTCACAATTTATTTCAGAACTTGCATGATAAAGGTTAAGATCCAAGTCATAGTAATTCAGAATATCATGGATTCACAAATTACAATAGATCTGGTATGATTCAGTCACATGGATATATCCAAATTATAGTCATATCATATTTTACTTTTAATTATTTAAATCTAAAAGTATCTTAAAAACTCATAGCGTTCGGATCTAGAAAGACAGAAGGAGAAAAATGGAGGTTGAATCACAGATCTACACTTGAATCTCTAAACTTGATTGTAGGAGAAAGAAGAAGATTTGATTCAGTCCAGGCACCAACAGCATTTAGGCCACCCTTGATTTTAGCATGAGAAAACTTGAGAAATGAGGAAATATATATAGCTGCCAGCCCTCAGAACTGACCTGCCACATTAGCCATAGGGAGGTCGACCCACCCCTAAGGGGGTCGACCCAGGGGTTGACTCCCCTGGGCGGGATTTTTCCCGCTCACCCGAATTTCTGTGATTTTGAATTTTAAACTGAAATTTTGAATTCCTGGACCCTGTGTGTTTATATATATATAATCTTGCGCGTATACAAACTTCAAACCTTCATAACTTCTTCATACAGTGTCCGTTTTACACAAACCAAATGTCTATCTTAATAAGAAATTCAAGACGGACGCAATGGTACAGTCCGTTTCCCTTAGTTATGGATATTGAATTAATTATTCTTTAATTTGTCCTCTTTAATGTTGTTAAAATTATAGGTTGTTACAGACATAAAGTCTAGCAAGTCTAGTGACATTTAGCATATAAAGAAGTAAGAGCATCATGACAACATATAAACTAGATGAGAGACAATGAAATCATGTAACATGTATAAATAAACCGAATAGAATAAGCAGAATAAATAGGGTGAACTATGCTTATCAGTTACTTTCACTACACCAATACTAGTACATCAAATTATGACAGGATTAGGTGTCCCCTAATTACTTAACAGAATCAGACTGATCCCAACAGAAACATAATGGTAATTCTAGGTGTACTCTAGTAACAACTTTTAACCAAGTAGAAATAACAGGCACCTCAACAGAAATAACGGGTGTTATCCCAAACAGAAAGAACTAGTACCTCAACAGAAATAGACAGGACTTAATGTACCCTAATTACTGTCCCCAAGCGATCGGCTCCTTAACTTGTAAATACCCTATGTCGGCCCCACAGTAGGGTGTATTACTTCCTAAAGTGGCAACCCACAGAAGGACACAAACTTATTTACTAGTGCTACAGCGGCTTATTTTCCCCTGACAGACCGGACTCATGCATGCACATGACTCCATTGGAATGCACCCGTATACACCGCTTTTCAGATGAACCTTTTATACCAGTTTAGTATGTGTGCCCTGACCCCTACTAGTGTGGGTTCCCCATTTAATACGAGAATTGGTTACTGACTGATATGAGTCCCACACAACAGATGACACAAGTCAAACCCCTAAACTTGTGTCCCAAATTAACTAGGATTTTAAACAGGTTAAGTCTAAAGATTACCAGGTTCGCCTAACCCCCATAGATTAACCAGTTAAATTTTCACAGGTCAACATGTTTATTTAATACCAACATATTAAAATGTTTAATCAACCCTAACAGAATAAACATGTTTATATAACCCCCAACAGATTAAAAAGATTTACATAACCCTAAACAGATTAAACAGGTTTCGCAGGTTACGTGTAGCTTCATTAACATGTTCCGCCTAATCTTTAAATTAAGCCTATAGATTCAAATGCCCATAAATTCTAGTCATAATTCTCAGTATAACATATACCACGAATTTTAGTCATATTTCATAGTATAAGTTAAGCCCAAAAATCCAGTCATGATTCATAGTACAGGATATGCCCCTAGATTATCGTTCCCAGTCATTCCCAATTCATCCCAATTTTGTTTGTACGCATATTTCAACGATATTGGCCCAGGCTCCAAGGTAGCCTAGGCCATAAAAATAAAAAGGGAATGAGAGAGAGAAGAACAGAAATAGGCATATAATAACATAGATAGGCATATGATAGCAGAAATAGGCATATCAAAAATAGGCATGTAAGAACTGAATAGTAGATAAGGTGTATAGAAGAATACATGCAATAGAAGAACTGTTTAGGTATGAATTCTTAACAGGCATAGGTTCAGACGCAGATTCATAAACATGTCAGGGTTACTGTTAAATTTTTATATCTAAAAATAACTTGAACTCATAGAGATTGGATCTAAAGTATAGAGAATAATATGCTGATTTTGCAAAGAGATTCTTGTATATGTATAGCCTGGTGTTGAAGAAGATAGTCTGATTCAATCTAAGCAGAGGCAGCGTTTCATTATCTCCATTGTTTTCAGTGTAGAAAAACAGTAGAAATGATGTCCTTTATATAGCCTATCCTTAACGAACCTGGCTAACAACAAATCTAAATTCAGAAAAATATATCATGCCAGATCGGGGATGGGTCGACCCAACCCCACCTGGGTCGACCCATTGGTCGACCCACCTGGCCATGAGTTGACCCATAGGTCAACCCATCCCAAGCATGGGTTTCCCCATGCCAGTTCAGATCCCCCTACTTCTCCCGCTTACTTTTTCGAACTTTTTTGACTTTCTAGTTTGAATTATATATGAAATAAGTCTCCTATATTTATACAAACTTCTAAGCTTTGTATCTTCCTCATACAATGTCCATTTTATGCAAATTCAGAGTCTATCCTAAGCAGAATTCTGAGATGAATGTAATGGTACAGTCCGTTTTACTTAATTCTAAATATTTAATTAAGTATCCTTTAGTTTATTGTTATAATTTCCCTTTAAAATTACGTGATGTTACACATTGGGTCCTTTGTAATTTTCTGATAAAAATGGATACTTAGTTTGCCAAAATCATAGTTGAAATGAATTAGTTATGAAATAAAGAAGAATTCAAAAAAATTAAAGTAAATAAACAGATGGAAAGAACGATCACTGGGCTACCTTGCCCATTTGGGTCGAAACCTGTGTCGATGCAGGCTAAGGTGATTCGTCCCCTATGTTGACCTAGGTAGGCGGTTGGGTCAACTCAGTTCGAGAATGTTGCGTGCCTTGGCCTGCACGCAAGGCATCAAACGATTGATATAATTCCAGCGTTAATTTTCTGAGTTGGTAAGGTTTTATGGGTTTATTTTAAACCATAAGCCGACATGGCAATTTCTTATTGGTCCGATGACATGGTTGCACTAGATCTAATCTTAGATTTGAACGGTTGAGGGCATTCAATAAAACCTATAATTAGCCTAACACAGTGTTGACACCAGTAAATGGTACAAAACCCAAGAAATGAAATTGTAGAGAAAAATGGAGATAAATAAATGATAAATGAAGAGAAAAGTGATCACACTCAAGTTTATAGTGGTTCAGTGATAATGTGCCTATGTCCACTTTGTAATCTCTTATATATGAAATGAACTATTACAAGTGAAACAATCACACCAATAATATAATTAGAGATTGGCCAAAAGATCCTTCTTCTGAATCAAAAAGCTCTTTTCATAGATGCTACGATGTTTAAATTGGCTAAGGCACGTATTATCCGATCCAGGATTTTAGGAGATCCTGGAGAGGCGTTTTCTTATATATAATGGAATAGTTTGAGCATGATGCGACAAGTGGCAATTGATCTGATATTCGTAGACGGTTGAAATTAGTCAAATAAGAGTAAGAACAAATTGTCAGGAGGATATTTGGCACGGATTCAGGCTTAACTTGACTTGATCAGCCCACAGATCACGTGCCCTGGCTGACTATCTCACAGGGTTCTTGAGTTTAACTTAAGTCATAGGCTTAGTTCGATCCATCCGTCGATCGATTAGTTCCCAGGTTGGGGTAGCTCGGTCTTCCATGCCACTTTAGCCAAAGTATGTGGTGTCAATGAATCTTGATGGCCTTGCTAAAAGGCTAGTTAATACAAAGCCTCTGTCATTTCTTCACATTCATTCTCTCTTCTTCTTCTTCCCCAAGCCTATACTCAAAATTAGGAAGGGCCAAATAATTAATATTTTAAAGGGTGAAGAAGCTCTTAAGTTTTAATATTTTTTTATAAACACTTCTAGAGGCGGAAGTTCTGCTAGATCTAAGATGAAGGCCACGTAGGATGCTTTGATCATCGGATTGTGAATTTTTATGTAATTTTTAGATTAGTTATTTGTGCAGGAAATTTTAGACAGTTATATAGTTTTGGTTTGAAAGTTCTATGTTTACAGTATTTACAGTATTTATATGTATAGTTTTTCTATAAGTTACTATAATTTATTTACTATCTATGCCTATTTCTTTCCAGTTGTTTTATATTTATAAGCAATTCCCCTTCTTCTTATCCCCTTCTTTGTTTTAGTTTATTTACGGTTATGCTTACGCCTATTAATTTGCTTTTATTTATTTTGAGTCTTGGCCTTATGAATACCCTAGACCGTTTCCCTTTTTCTTTTAGCGCTGAGCCTAGGTCTGAAAAGAGGTTAAGCCTTTACCGCTATTTTGCGTTAAATTAGGATAATCATGGGATTGAATTAAAAAGGGATTCTTGGGAATATTGAAACTGATTAGGTATTGTAATCAAATTGGACCGTAAATTATCGATAAATCTTAACATGTAACTAGTCAACACTCTACCCCTAAAAGCATGTCACGTTTAAGAACGGGGCATGCTTTGTAAATTCCCACCATGGATCATCTCTTAGGGAAATCGAAAGACCACAATTCCATCGGCTTGAAAACTCTTTCATGAATTGCGTGAACCAAGGATCGATCAGTCAGATGTTATAGGAATTATCACTAATCAAGAAATGATGAAGCTTTGTAATTATATGTTTATTCACCTTGGTCTGGCTCGCTATTAGGTTGACACATTAACCCTATAGTCACATTCAACAGTCATATCAATTTAATACGAAGAGTCCCTTCTTTACTTCATCCACACTCGTTAGTTTCCAAAGAAATTTGAACACCCTTTTTCATTGAAGATCAAGATCTTTTCTTCCAGTTTCATCGTAGGTATGGATAAACTTTCTTTTCTTGCCTTTAAACACATTATGATATGATTTCGCACACAAATCTTCCCGCTTCTTCATTTTCAATTTCAATTTGGATTCAACATAATCTATGGTCTGAATCGCCAACGCCGAGTTTGCTGAATTGCAATAGGGTGTTAAAGCGGCGGTTCTGATAGCATTGTAGTGATGATCGGTGATTAAAGTGGAATTGCCTTTGTAAAAAGGCTGGGGGATTATCCGAAGCATTTTGAATTTTGAGGCACCATTAATTCTTAGGACTGATGGAAAAGAGGAAATGGTGTGATTGGGCATGCGTATTTAGGTAATGATGTAGGCTTCCGATGTGGTCAGGTAGAGCGAGACAAAAATGACTTCAAAACCGATTCCTGTAGACTTGGCACCAAAATGTACTCGACCTATGCTTGTCCAAGATGGTCGGCTCGATGTTCAAGGCCACCTAAAAGTTTGAATGGAATGAATAATTTCACTCGATCTTCTTAGTTAGAGCTGATAACCATGAAATTGAGCATGTTCTTGATTGTTACTTCTAATTTGGGATAACACCTCACTATTCATACACACGTTAATGCACATATTGAGGGATTACGATTTCATCAAACTGACTGATAGTCTTCCATGAACAACATAGCCTACAATGGGTGGTCGAGCGATACTCGTCGCACCGTAGCAGGAAAGGGTAAGTTTCTATCCATACTGGTAGGCTTGTCCTTGACTCCCAAGTCCAATCAACAAATCCGCCACCCATCATGGAACCGGGAGAGTCGAGTGGAGAGGCAGCTGTGGGAGTGGCACCGGACACCCTTCCAAGTGCAGTAATTCTAGAAAACCCTTCGGATGCTTGGCCTTGCGTAATGGGCTCGAGGCAATTGAAGAATTCAAGCATTAAACATAATATCCCATAGGAAGATATTTGCCTTTCTCAAGAAAATGATCGTCCCTATAATCCGCCATATGGTTACGTTCCGTTAACTCACCCGATATGCACTGCCAGAGCGATTTCACCCTTTTCGTTATTTGTCATTGGTTTACTAAGCCAAATGAACTTGGCGCCAATGCAACTTTTCCTGATTTCCTATTTCAATCTATTATCATTATATGTCTTGTATATGAAGTATTTACGCCAACCCCTAATGCTTGATGACATAGTATTTTTCTTTAACTTCAAACACCAATAGAAAGACACTTCCTCTTTTCTCTTCTTTGAAGCTGTTCGTAAACGAAAAATTATTGAGGGGATCCCTAACAAACTGGGGGACATTAGGCATTGCTAGTTTTATATTAAGCAATAACCAAGATGTGCACGTCGCTGGCTTCGGTGCGGTAGGTCTTTCATTTTAACTAGTTCGACCATTAGGAGGGTCCTTACACAAATTGTTTTTATGAAGGAGATGAATCGAAAAGGTCCGCAAGGGGTGAATTCCAAAAGCACTTAGACATATTGTTCGGTCTAAGCCTTGATTGTCAAGACATGTTGAACTGCTTAACCGACGCACACTTGCACCAATATCATCTTCTAGATGCGAACAGAACATTAGGATTCTAGACCGACCATCTTTCTCCATCAACGACTGTACAAGCTGACATACCCCCCGTCGAAAATGTATTGGTCACTGTCGGAGACGTGCATCTAATCAGGAAGCATTCCGACCATACTGTGGTCGAGGAGAAATCGACTATGCATCCCCAATGAGGGGTAAAAGACCTGCAAAGAGGAGACTCATTCAGGGGGCAGACTGATTAAGAATGCAGGAGCACTCAGTTATTGGCGCTCTGAGGAGTATTTGAGAATAGACAATTGAGGAGGAGCCTCACGACTGTCGATCAAAGATTCTGACATTAGAAAGTATTCTTCTCTTGCTCGAGATCCAATTGTAGAGGAAGAAGTGGACTCTCCCTTTCATGGCCTACAAAACTTGAGATTCCTGAAAAACCCATTTCTTCTCAAATTTTGGATTCGACTTCTTTCTTCATCGGAATCATCGACCCAAAGGGCATGTTGGATACGAGCCAAGTTCCAGGCTCTTGTCGATCCTGGGGAATCACCTAGCAAATACACAACACAAGCACTACATGTCACAACACTATCTTCTCTCGTGTATATTGAACATTGATCATAGTTTCTTTGTCATAATGCAGGTGGTATGGATAGCGAGTATTATCATGATAACTTTGATTCTCTTCTAAAGAGAGGTGGACCTAATGAGTCAGCCCAGCAACAAGGCAAGCATGATAGTGGGAACGAGAATGATAGTCATAAGAGAAATGAGAAAAAGAGATAGGAGAAAGTGAGAAAAGAGAGGGAGGAAAAAAGTCAAGGGAGAAAAAGACAAGTGAAACAAAAGTAGGGAGATTGGGAAGAGCGTGAGAGTGATCCGAAGGAGAAGGAGACAAAGAAAGGCAAGTCCCAAGGAGTAGATGGGAAGCGTGAGACCCCCAAACATCGATCTTCATCCCTTTCTCAAGACAATACTCCCAAAGGAGGCGAAAAAACCGCAAGTGAACATTCTTAGGTCCTCCATCCTATCCCTAGCTTCCGACCGACCCTCTTCCTATGACGCAATCAGTTGGAATTCTCTATCATGGTTTTATCCCTCCCCCAGATGTTCTGGAAAGAGTCCTTAAGTACCAAGGATATCTGCCGAACAAATTAAGGAAATGGAAGAACTATTCCCGGTCTTTGCTTTATCGGAACTGAGTTTTCCCCCATCCTACAACCATTCCCACCAAATATCCACGATCTAGTCAAATCAAATGCTGATTTTGCTCTATCTCTATATGATGCAATGTATGCCTATGCAAGGCAAATATGTGAGGTGGTTAAGAGTAAAGGTAGAGAATGAAGGCTTGTGCAAAGAGCGGAATTATGATAGAAAGACTTTCGAGGCAATTAAGTGAAAAATGGAGGAGTGTGAGACTGAAGTGGCTATTCGTAAAGAAAAGTACAAAAAAATTAAGAAGGGCTTAAAGGCCCGATTACAGTCAATGAGTCAGGAGCATATGTCTCTCAGAACTGAAAGTAAAGTCTTAAAGAATGATAAAGGTCGATTGGATTAGGAAGTGCAAAGCCTCAAGGCCCAACCTAATTCGTCCAAGTTTGCTCGGAAGCAGGCTGAGAATGACGTCGTAGCTGCGATCAAGAATGTTAGCAACACCCAACTGCAACATGATACCGAGGTTCGTTCGATCAAAGCTAATCATGTAGCTGAGAAAAGAGGAACGAGCAAGAGATTCGGTGCAAATGTTTTGCTATTCTTTGCTCGCGTCCTTCTCTACAGGAACCTGTCTCAGATGGAAAATTACCAATGAGTACTAGCTGACACCTAGGAAGTATTTGGAAGAGAAGAGGTTGAGGCAGTAAAGGAACAAGCCGTGTACGAAAAAAGCATTAATTACTCAATATTTGCATGGCGATGAGAAAAGGCATTTGTTAAAGGGAAGAGAATGCTGAGGGAAGTAAGAGAAGCTGAGCAATATAGGGCAAAGGGAAAACATATCCTGGAGGGGAAACAAGTGCAGGTAAAACAAAAATATCTCTCTCTCTCTTCCTATTGCAGGAATTGCTGCTGGTTCGCCCTCCATTCCTCCTCCTCCCTCATTTAGAAAAAGTTCAGCTTCTCCTGCTCCTAAAACTAAGACTTCAGAAAGACCGATGAAATCTACAAATGGAGGTGGATTACCTCTTCCTCCTTAATCCAATCGCATATTCATTCCTTCAATCATAACTTTTGTTCTTCATGTCATAGGTACGCCATTGGCGAAAGCAATCTCTGAGGTGGAGACTAAAGTGCCAGAGAAGGATCCCACTACCATCCCCAGCAAAGACGAAGAAATGGTTGATGCTTTGAAGAAACCATGAACGAGCAATGTTCAGTCGGATGATGAAGACGTGGTATTTATGGGTGAGGTCAAGAAGACCGATCTTCCATCTATGGCTTAGATGAATGCCAGGGAAGAGGAGGAGGTCTCTTCCCTCAAGGTAGAGCTAACTGATGATTCCCTCGACATTCCTACTATCCAAGCTATTCCTTCGACTATACTTTCATCTATTATAGTTCCTCCCTTTCCGGTCCTGATTGGTTAGAGTAAGAGAAAACATGATACAATGATGTCCGGTCGTTCTGTTTCTTCTGGTGATGATTCTAAGAAGCAAAGGAGTCATTTGACCACCTAGGTGACTATGGAGATGATTAAGAAAAGGGAGATTGAAGAAATTAGGAAGTCCGATGGTTAGCTACCTCTAGTTAAGGAATCTTTTGTTGTCAGTCACTTACATGCCCTTTGGAAGTTGTGTGCGAGGCGACCCTTGCTTTTTTGCCTTCGTTAAGTCCTGCATTTCATGGACGAAGTATAATGTACTTGTAAGCAATGTTATTTTGTAAACAAAACTTGTGTTTATTTTTAACATTCAATTCTCTTCACATACTTGTATTATTAATATGTTGAAGTATTGTAAAGCCATAGGGAAACAATGTTTAAGTGAAACTCATCGTCGGATAACTTATTTATCCTCATGCCCCTAATGTGGTGGAGGATCCATTCAGATGTCAAGTCTTCCTGTCGATTCCAAAATTGATTCGACCCAACCAGGGGTCGAATGATCTTGCTCAGGGATACGTAAGTCTTTTTATACTCCCCCTTTAGTTGTCAAGGATTAGAGTTCCAGGGACCAAGCGTCTTTAGTCGATGTGCACCTTTCACACTCATCCATAATTTTATACCCCTTCTCAAGTCATGAGAATCAGAGTTGTTTTAAACAGGCAGTCATGCTATTTTCATCGGGGTCATCCCCACTTTTGGTCTACAAAGTGTGGTTCGAAGGTTCGAGCGTCAATATCAAGCTTTAAGTTAGTTGACCTGTCTTTAGTTGTCAAGGATTAGAGTTTCAGGGACCGAGCGTCTTTAGTCGACGTGCACCTTTCACACTCATCCATAATTTTATACCCCTTCTCAAGTCATGAGAATCAGAGTTGTTTTAAACAGGCAATAATGCTATTTTCATCGGGGTCATCCCCACTTTTGGTCTACAAAGTGTGATTCGAAGGTTCGAGTGTCGATATCAAGCTTTAAGTTAGTCGACTTGTATCCTCATGCCCCCAGTGTGGTGGAGGATCCATTCAGACGTCAAGTCTTACTGTCGATTCCAAAATTGATTCGACCAGACCAGGGGTCGAATGATCTTGCTCAGGGATACGTAAGTCTTTTTATACTCCCCCTTATTTGTCAAGAATTAGAGTTCCATGGACCGAGCGTCTTTAGTCGATGTGCACCTTTCACACTCATCCATAATTTTATACCCCTTCTCAAGTCATGAGGATCAGAGTTGTTTTAAACAGACAGTTATGCAATTTTCTTCGGCGTCATCCCCACTTTTGGTCTACAAAGTGTGGTTTGAAGGTTCGAGAGTCGATATCAAGCTTTAAGTTAGTCGACCTGTATTTCCTTTTGATCCCTAAGCGACGTCGGCTAACTGAGATATGAACCAATAGATTGGGGAATAGGCTTTTGATGTAATGTTGGTCATTTTCATCAGGGTCATCCCCACTTTTGGTCTACAAAGTGTGTTTCGAAGGTTCGAGCGTCGATATCAAGCTTTAAGTTTGTCGAACTGTATTCAGGGGTCGAATGATCTTGCTCAGGGATACGTAAGTCTTTTTATACTCCCCCTTTAGTTGTCAAGGATTTGAGTTCCAAGGACTGAGTGTCTTTAGTCGATGTGCAACTTTCACACTCATCCATAATTTTACACCCCTTCTCAAGTCATGAGAATCAGAGTTGTTTTAAACCGGCAGTCATGCTATGGGCTTGGTTTTTTCTCAAGTCATGAGAATCAGAGTTGTTTTAAACAGGCAATCATGCTATTTTCTTCGGGGTCATCCCCACTTTTGTTCTACACAGTGTAGTTCGAAGGTTCGAGCGCCGATATCAAGCTTTAAGTTAATCGACCTGTATTTCCTTTCGTTCCCTAAGCGAGGTCGACTCACTGAGACATGAACCAGTAGATTGGGGAGTAGGCTTTTGACGTAATGTTAGTCATTTTCATTGGGGTCATCACCACTTTTGGTCTACAAAGTGTGGTTCAAAGGTTAGAGCGTCGATATCAAGCTTTAAGTTAGTCGACCTGTATTTCCTTTCGATCCCTAAGCGAGGTTGACTCACTGAGACATGAACTAATAGATTGGGGAGTAGGCTTTTGACGTAATGTTGGTCGAATCACAACATGGAGTTATTACAATAACCAGATAGAGCAGGAAAGGAGCTTTTATTCATAGACTATAATGGGTGATAAGACATGCCTTATTACAATACTTAAATAGATAAAATAATAAGAAAAACAAAAGTCCTAAGATATATAAAGTAGTAAATGCTCAGCATTCCATGCTCTTTGAAAAGGTTCACCATCAACCGTTGATAGCTTGAAGGTTCCATTATCAAGCTTCTGTCGGATAACGTAAGGTCCTTCCCACTTGGGGCATATATGTATGGGAGTTGGGAAGACCCTTTTTAGAACAAGGTCGCCATCATCGAAGGTCTTGGGTCGGAACCAGTTTTTGTAATATCGAGCGAGCCTACGTCGCTGAGCTTCGGTGCAGAGGTTTGCTTCTTCTTCTTTTTTCATAAATTATGTCTAATGATTCTAAGAGAAGGGCTTTTTTTGATCGTGGGTCAAAGTATGTAGTTCAATGAGAAGGAACTTCAAGCTCTATGGGAATGACTGCTTTCGATCGGTAAGACAAAACAAAAGGAGTATGACCGGTGGTCGTCTTATAGGTGGTTCGATACGCCTAAAGGGCTAAAGGAAGCTCGTCGACCCATTTGCCTTTGGCTCGTTCCAATCTTTTCTTCAGGATAGACTTGATAATTTTATTAACAGCTTCAGCCTATCTATTGGATTGTGGATGCGCAACCGCCGTGTACTTCTTCTCGATATGATATCATTCAGAGAAGTCTCTGAATTACAAGCTATCGAATTGGGTCTCATTATCGGTGATGATAGTCCGACGTAAACCAAAAAGACATATGGTATTCCTGATAGTTAAATTGATGACTCGCTTTGTTGTGATCGTGGTTAACTGCTCGGCTTCCGCCCACTTTACAAAGTAGTCTACAACCAAAATCACATATTTTGCGCCCCCTTTTGGGATTGGCAAGCTTCCGATAATATCTATTGCCTAAACGGTGAGCAGCCAAGGGCTGACCATCTAAGTGAGCTCTATTGATGGTGAGTGTGGAATCCGAGCAAACCTCTGGCATTTATCATGTAACAACCCGCATTCTACGCATCAGAGGATCGTAGAATATTTATTTCCTTCTCATAAGAAGTCGTATAGTCATGTAACTTTGGGAGACGACTATTGCGATCATTCCCCAAATCCATGATTTTTGCCAAATTTTAAATGACTGTTTTGCCCCTAGCTGATCTTGTTTTAGCCATAACTTTTGATTGGAAAGGAGTTTGGACCTGAATACACTTCCATTAGGTCCGGATGATGGTTTTTGTTTCCGTAGAGTGGTCATATGTGAAAAACGGACATAACTTTTGGGAGATATCGCTGAATTAAGGTTTAGGAGGTGAAAAACAACTTAACCGGGCTTAATTGGGTAACTAACAGCTAGGCCCAGAGGGGGATTTCGGGATTTGGAGTATTTAAGGGCTGTTAGGGTTTAGAGAACACCCTTTTCTCATTTTTCTGCTGCCACTTATCATCCCTCTCAACTTAGTAATGGCCTCCAACATCTAAAACACCTCTAAACCACTTTCTAATTGAAGATTGGCTAAATTACATCAAATTGAAGAGGATTATCATATGATTGGAATAGAGCTGCTGTATTGCTTTGGAAATAGTGCCATAACACAGATTATTTCAGATCTAAAGTTAATTTGTGGCCAAGGTGAGTGATTTGCATAGTTCCTCACTAATTATGGTTAATTAAGGGTAATTAGCGTTAATTAGCGAATTTAAACATGATTAAATTCTGGAAAAATATTTATAAATTTTGAAATATTGTTTTAGGCCTTTGTTAGAAAATTTGGTTAAGTTTTGCTAATCATACCATTAGTTACGCTTAAACATGATTAAGGGAAAATACGGGTTTTTGGTTATGTTTGATCCATTTTAATACATCATATTGTTGTTTTGATGTTTGTGGTTGATTATACATGTTACTATGACTGTATGGTATGCTTTGTAATTGATTAGAATAGTTAGAGTGGTCAAAAAACCCGTCGTATGGCGTAAACAATCGCTGGAAATGCTGCATGAAATGTGCAGAGTTTCGGACCGGATCGGATTGGGTATGGGGCTCGGATCGGATAAGGGAACTGAGAAAGGGGATTCGATTTGGATCGTAACTTGGCACAAAAGGCTTGGCAAGATGGAAGGCCATTTTCATCAAAGTTGTAGTTGGGTTCGGATCGGAAGAAAGGGCGTGGAGATCGGATCGGAAACAAGGGCATGTAGATCGGATCGGGCTGAAGCTAGGGAGTGGGATCAGATCGATGTAAGTGGAGCTGGAAATGAAGGAGCTGAGCCAAACCACGATGGGAAATCCAAACCGAACCGGATGGGGAGACCCGAGCTGAACCAGAGGACCTGAACCGAAAAAGAAATCTGAAGATGATGCATAGCCGAAATGAACCAGACTTAAGCTAATTCTACGCGACGACTCGTCTGAAGACCAACTCCAATTCGACCAAAACCCGAGATGCAAAAGAAGTCCAAATGGGAGGTTATTACTAAGGATCCAAATGGGAACCAATGAGTTAACTTCATGAGTTGGGCTTTGCTGTGGGACGTGTGCTAAGGGGTTATCGATGCATATAACTTTGGGTCACTATGGAGTGGTAGGACTATTGGCTATGGACCAATGAGGTGGGGTCATTTGTAAGGATTGAGTCATGACTCCATGGGGAAAGCTTGGTGGTAGCAATAGTCATACAAGTAGTACTCCGTTACTACTCGATGGGTCTAGTGATCAAAGTGGTAGATATCGTATGCTTTACGCACTAAGTGAGAGATGTGAGGATGGTTGCTATGCTTGATTGTTGACATCATTATGACATGCATACCCCACCCCCGTATCCTTTACACCATATGTTAGTGGCACTTTAGCGTATTGAGCAGTATGTTGTGCTAACTCTTTGGTTGCACGTCTAGGGTCAGGTATGGTTTAGTATACCTGTTATTGTTCTGTTTTGCTGCTTATTGCTCATACCAGACTTTTGTCTGACCCAGAGTTTTATGCCTCTTCTTATTACTCTGGGTGCTCTTAAACGGGCAGACTAGAGACCGGTTAGCTGGTTATGCACGAGTAGCTGATCCAGAGACGAGCAGAAGGCTTCTACGTATTATCTACATGTATTCTTCCTGTTTCGCTACTGGTCAGTACTTTGGGCATTAGTAGTGTATCTTCCTTATTTGCTTTAGGGATAGTTTTCAAAAGTTGTAATAATGATGACGTGGAATATAAGTTGTATTTGGATTTTCTGCTGCTACGATGTTTAGTTTTCAGCTTTGCACTATCTCGCCTGTTTTATGTCAAAGTATGTTATTATTATATTTTATTTCATGTGCTATGAGGCATTCTACAGGTTCTTTGTTAGTCCACCGTTAAGTTTCCTTTCCTTCCCTTTCTTTGGCGACTGTCCCGTGCCGGTTGGACATCGGCACAACGCACTTTCATTGGAAATGTCGACTGGTGCGGGGCGGGCCGACACATTTGGTTTCAGAGCTCTAGATTGCGTAGTTAACCTAGGGAAAGACACCAAGGAGAGATAAAACATATATATAAGCACGTATTTGTGATTATTTTGGTTTTCAAATGCTATATATATCTATTAGTATAGCTAAGGATGAAGTCGCACTGCACTGACACCACAAAGAGGATGGTTAATCGTTTCTCTTTACAGATTGAACGATGAGCCGATATACTAGGGATGCTGGTAGAGGAGCCAATAATGGGAATGTTCCTGACATGAGGACTATGTTCACTGACTTCATGAGAGAGATGCTTAGGGACGTTCAGAGGGCAGTTCCTAATGCTGCAAATGGTGGTGGTGTAGCGGTGCAGGCGCCTAGAGCCGATTTTGCCAAGCTATGCAAGGATTACACTAGCCTTCGTGGGAAGCCGTTCCACGGAACGGAATCGGCTGCAGAAGTTCAGGATTTGTTGGACAGCTGTGAGCATATCTTCGAAGACTTGGGTATCGAGGGTGTGATGAAGAGGAAGTTAGCATCCCGTCAACTGCACGGACGGGCGATGAATTGGTGGAATGCTATTAAGGCAGCTACTCCAGAGGATCAAGTTACGTGGGATCAGTTTAAGGCCCGATTCAGTGACAAGTTATCCCAGCTGCCCAGAAGTCAGATTTTTTTAGTAAATTTCAAGAGCTTAAACAGAATGGTAGGGCAGTCTCGGAGTACAATGCATAGTTCGATACTCTATCGAAATGTGGATTGTCCCTTATTGATACTACCGAGAAGAAAAATGAAAAGTTCATAATAGGCTTAGATCAGTACTTGGTGGAAAGGCTTATAAACCACATCGATGAGACGTTTGAATCGATTGTGGGGAAAGTTTTGAGATCAGAGAGTCTATACCCAAAGTTGAAGATTGAGATTGCGTTTGCAGAGGAGTCAGAGCCGCAAGCAAGCGGTGGAGGCAAGAACGGTTCTCAGAATAAGACAAAGCAGAATCAGACCAAGGATGGCCAAAAGAAAAAGAATAGGAAAGATGTTGAGTGCTTCAGCTGTGATAAGAAGGTCCACTATGCCAAAGAATGTCGGGCCAAGCCAGCGTACAGGAAGTGCTTCAACTGTGGCCAAGTGGGACATCACAAGTATAAATGTCCGCAACCCCCTAAGGAAAAGCAGATTGTGAAAGCATATGCTATCAATGTTGTTCCTTCTTCATTGGATGCCCCAACTGCGGTGGAGAAAGGAAAGAATGTCGTCATTCAGGGTATGCTTTCTGTTTTTGATGTTCCTGTTCGAGTATTGTCTGATACCGGTTCCGTTCCTTCATATCTAGTGACCTCGTAGATAGGTTGGGATTGGAACCCGAGATAGTCGATAGACCCTTAGCGGTGACAAACCCGATTGGTGGTCCAACTAGTCTTAGCATGATTTGTCGTAATGTGGTCTTATAGAGTCATGGATGCATGTTTGTTTGTGATTGCTTTGTTTTGGGCTTTACTGGGTTTGGCATTACTTTGGGAGTCGATTAACTCCAAAGATACGGGGTGGTGGTAGACTGTGAGGGCTTTTTGGTGATAGTTAGAGTGGATGATGGGTGGAGGGTAGTGTTTGGTGGTCTACCTAGTGATGGGGTAATGGCTAGTTTTCTAAACTTCCTCGACATCCCGCATGATGAGTTATCAAATGTGCCTATGGTTGGCCAGTATCCGGACGTCTTCGAGGAAGTGACCGGACTTCCACCACACCGAGAGATTGAGTTTCGTATTGATTTAGTGAAAGATGCCAGACCTATTGTGATGCCACTTCGTAATATGGCACCAAGGGAGCAGCGAGAGCCCGGGGTGCAAGTAAGCGATCTGTTGAAGAAGGGATTTATCAGAACGAGTGTTTCTGAGTGGGGAGCACCGGTTGTGTTTGCTACCAAGGCAGATGGTTCCCTTCGATTGTGTGTAGATAACCGCGGATTGAATAAGGTGTCAAGGAAGAATAAGTATCCTCTACCGCGGATAGATGATTTGTTCGATCAGTTGAGTGGCGCGAGAGTGTTCTCCCAGTTGGATCTCGCAACAGGTTTTCATCAGCATAGAGTGGAAGCTGAGAGTATAGCTAAAACGGCATTTCAGATGGCGTCTAGATTTTATGAGTGGCTGGTCATGCCATTCGGGTTGACCAATGCACCGGTTTATTTTGTGGATCTTATGAATAGGGTATTCAAAGATCAGTTGAATAAGTTTATTCTTGTGTTCGTGGACGATATACTTGTTTATTCGAGGATGGAGGAAGAACACAAGGAACACTTGAGGATAGTGATGGAGGAGTCAAGAGAACATCAATTAAAAGAAAAGTTTTCTAAATGTCACTTCTGGAGGAGGGAGGTGAGATTCTTGGGCCATGTTGTTTAAGAGAATGGTATTGCTGTGGATCCTGCGAAGGTGGCTACAGCACAGGATTGGTCTATGCCCAAGAATGCAACAGACGTAAGAAGTTTCTTGGGATCAGCTGGGTATTATTGGAAGTTCATCCAAGGCTTCTCCAAGATAGCAGCAGCGTTGACTCAGTTGACTAAGAAGAAGCATGCTTTCGTCTGGGACAAAAAGTGCGAGAATGCATTTAAGAGTCTAAAGGATAAGCTGACATGTGCACCAGTGTTAGTCATCCCTAAAGGGAATGAAGAAAAGAAGGTATACACAGATGCCTGTGGTACCTGACTAGGTGCTGTATTGATGCAAGGAGGTAGGGTTGTAGCTTATGCTAGTCGGCAATTGAAACAACATGAGAAAAGGTATCCTACCCATGATTTGGAATTGGCATTAATCGTGTTCACGTTGAAGATGTGGAGACATTATCTCTTGGGAGAAAGATTTGAGTAGTTTACTAACCATAAGTCGTTAAAGTATTTTTCTCTTAGAAGGATCTAAATCTCCGTCAGCAGAGATGGTTAGAATTCTTGGCTTCCTATGATTTCGACATCACATATACACCAGGAAAGGGCAATGCGGTGGCTAATGCCTTATGTAGGAGACATTCCAGTTTGGGGACTATGTTTCTTGAGTGGAAGCAACTGGAGTACATCACTGGGTATGATTTCAGACCAAAGTGCGAATTGGATCCAGAAATGTTAGCAAGTTTGACGGTCAGACCCACTTTGATTGAGCGGATTGGTTCCAGACAGAAGAACGATCCTAACTTATTGGAAGTCATCTCCAAGTTAGAGATGGGTATCGACGAGGAGATGAACGAGTACGGGCATGATCGAGATGGATGGCTTAGAAAGAATGGAAGACTAGTTGTACCCAATGTCAATGGATTGAGAGATGAAGTGCTTAAAGAATGTCATCACTCAAAACTGACTATACACCCTAGTGGTAACAAGATGTATCGAGACATGAAGTAGACCTACTACTGGGAAGGGATGAAAAGAGACGTTGGGAAGTTTGTATCCAAATGCATGAATTGCCAGCTATTTAAAGCTGAGCAAAAGAAGCCTAGTGGTTTGTTGCAACCATAAGAAGTTCTAGAATGTAAATTGTAACAAGTCTCAATGGATTTCATTGATGGGTTACCAAGGACTATGTTGGGCCATGATAGCATTTGGGTGATTGTGGACCGATTGACCAAGAGTGCAAGATTTATACCCGTCAAGTCGAATAGAACGGAAGCTAAGTTAGCTGAGCTATATATGAAATGGGTAGTGATATTTCATGGAGTACCTAAAAGCATTGTGAGTGACTGAGATCCGTTGTTTACTAGTGGGTTTTGGAAGAGCTTACAAGAGACGTTAAGATCAGAATTACGTCCCAGTACCGCGTATCATCCTCAAATCGACGGACAGACAGAGGGGGTTAATCGAGTGTTAGAAGATCTTCTGCAAGTTAGTGTATTGGATTTTGGTGGACCATGGGATGACCATTTACATCTAGTAGAGTTTGCCCATAATAACAGTTACCAATCCAGTATTGGTATGGCTCCATTTGAAGCTTTGTATGGAAGACCGTGTAACTCACCATCATGTTGGTTAGAAACTGGTGAGAAGTTTGTGCTTGGACCAGATGTGATAAGAGAAACTTTAGACAAGATCAAGATTATTCAACAGCGAATGAAGGCTGCTCAAGATAGGCAGAAGAGTTATGTTGATAAGAGGAGAAGAGATTTAAAATTCTCCATTGACGACTTGATGTTTGTCAAGATTTCTCCATTAAAGAGCGTGATTCGATTTGCCAGGAGAGGCAAGTTAGCACCAACATTTGTTGGTCCATTCCCAGTTCTCGAGCAAATTGGGAATTTGGCATATAAAGTGGAATTACCAGAGAAGATGGTGGGAGTTCATAATGTATTTCATGTTTCCCAGTTAAGGAAGTTTGTGCATGGCCCTAGTGTGGCTATTTCACCGGATCAGTTAGATGATATCGAGGTTGAACCCGAGGCGATTGGGAACTGCAAGCCTATGCATATTGTTGGGAATGATACGAAGCAGCTTCGAAGGAAGGCGGTGAGATTAGTCAAAGTTCAGTGGGGTCATGATGAGGAAGACTGTACATGGGTAACAGAGGAGGACATAAGGAGGAAGTATCCAGAACTCTTTGCCTGATAAGGTTTTTATATAGGTATAGTACTCCCTTGTTAGTAAACCGCATGCTAGGATAGGTTGGTTGTGTTGTTTTGGATGCTTGATTGTTTTGTTAGTGATTGGTAGGCATGCAGGATCCTTTGTCTGTTTTGGGTTAAGGAATTTCGGGGATGAAATTTCTTAAGGGGAGGAGAATGTAATGACCCGCATTTTACGCATCAGTGGATCGTAGAATATTTATTTCTTTCTCATACGAGGTCTTATAGTCATGTAACTTTGGACTTGACTATTGGGGTCATTTCCCATGTTCATGATTTTTGCCGATTTTTAAATGCCCGTTTTACCCCTAGTTGATCTTGTTTCGGCCATAATTTTTGGTTGGAAAGGAGTTTTGACTTGAAACCACTACCATTAGGTCTAGATGATGGTTTATCTTTCCGTAGAGTGGTCATATGTGAAAAAAGGACTTACCGTTTGGGAGATATGGCTAAATTAAGGTTTAGGAGGTGAAAAACAACTTAACCGGGCTTAATTGGGTAATTAACAGCTAGGCCCAGAGGGGGATTTCGGGATTTGGAGTATTTAAGGGCTGTTAGGGTTTAGAGAACACCTTTTCTCATTTTCAGCTACCACTTATCATCCCTCTCAACTTAGTAATGGCCTCCAACATCTAAAACACCTCTAAACCACTTTCTAATTGAAGATTTGGCTAAATTACATCAAATTGAAGAGGATTAGCATAGGATTGGGAATAGAGCTGCTGTATTGCTTTAGAAACAGTGCCATAACAGAGATTATTTCAGATATAAAGTTAATTTGTGGCCAAGGTGAGTGATTTGCATAGTTCCTCACTAATTATGGTTAATTAAGGGTAATTAGCATTAATTAGCGAATTTAAACATGATTAAATTCTGAAAAAATATTTATAAATTTCGAAATATTGTTTTAGGCCTCTATTAAAAAATTTGGTTAACTTGGTTAAGTTTTGCTAATCATAGCATTAGTTATGCTTAAACATGATTAAGAGAAAATATGGGTTTTTGGCTATGTTTGATCCATTTTAATACATCATATTGTTGTTTTGGTGTTTGTGGTTGATTATACATGTTGCTATGACTATATGGTATGCTTTGCGATTGATTAGAAAAGTTAGAGTAGTCGAAAACACAGTCGTATGGTGTAAACAGTCGCTGGAAAAGCTACAGGAAATGTGCAGAGTTTCGGACCGAATTGGATTGGGTATGGGGCTCGGATCGAATAAGGGAACTGAGCAAGGGGATTCGATTTGGATCGGAACTTGGCACAAGAGGATTGGCAAGAAGGAAGGCCATTTTCATCAAAGTCGCAGTTGGGTTCGGATTAGAAGTAAGGGCGTGGAGATCGGATCGGAAACAAAGGCATGGAGATCGGATCGGACTGAAGCTAGGGAGTGGGATTGGATCGACGTAAGTGGAGCTGGAAATGAAGGAGATGAGCCAAACCACGATGGAGAATCTTAACCGAATCGGATGGGGAGACCTGAGACGAACCAAAGGACCCGAACCGAACAAGAAATCTGAAGATGATGCATAGCCGAACCGAACCAGACTTAAGCTACTTCTACGTGACGACTCTTTTGAAGACCAACTCCAATTCGACCAAAACCCGAGATGCAAAGGAAGTCCAGATGGGAGGTATTACTCAGGATCCTAATGGGAACCAATGATTTAACTTCATGAGTTGGGCTTTGCTGCAGGACGTGTGCTAAGGGGTTATCGATGACTATAACTTTGGATCACTATGGTGTATGGGGTATGTGGACGGATTTAGGGCCACATTGGCCTAGGTAGGACTATTGGCAATGGACCAATGAGGTGGGGTCATTTGTAAGCATTGAGTCATGACTCCATGGGGCAAGCTTGGTGGTAGCAATAGTCATACAAGTCAGACTCCTCACTACCTCGATGGGTCTAGTGATCAAAGTGGTGGATATCGTATGCTTTACGCACTAAGTGAGAGATGTGAGGATGGTTGCTATGCTCGATTGTTGACATCATTATGACATGCACAACCCACCCCCGCATTCTTTACACCATATATTAGTGGCACCTTAGAGTATTGAGCGGTATGTTTTGCTAACTCTCTGGTTGCATGTCCAGGGTCAGGTATGGTTTAGTATACCTGTTATTGTTCTGTTTTGCTGCTTATCGCTCATACCAGACTTTTGTATGACCCAGAGTTTTATGTCTCTTCCTTCAAAGCCGCGGACTACTGTGGGTCAAGCATCCGCATTTACTTCTTCGCAGAGGTATACTTTATATCGATGCTAAGATAGTGAGTCATTATGGAGGGTGAGATCCCACGCTTGTCAGCATGAGTCCACGCGGACACATCGAGGTTAGCGCAGAGGAATTCAGTTAACTCCGTCGTCCGAAGGGGGTCAAGGTGGGACCCGATCTTCAAGACCCTAGTAGGGTCGTCCTCTTCATCGATCGAGATCTCTACTATGGTTTCATTCGGGGCTACCTTCCTACATCCCGGTTCTTAGTCCTCTCTTGGTTCCTTGCTATCTTTGCTTCATAGTTCTATCCATTCTACCAAATAGCAAGCTCATCCTGTCACTTAGTCCCTGTGCACCATTCCAATCCCTCCATCAGTCTGGAATTTCAAAAGTAGACACTAGGGAGCAATATCTCTGAACTATGCTAGGGACAGTCGCCCTAAGAATGCATTATAATGTGAGCTTATATTCAATACAACAAATGGCAGGATCCGTACTCTCCTGCGATCCCCATCTCCCGTTTCTGTTGATAAATAGATCAGAACAACCGACTTAGTGGATAATCCATTAAAGCCATATATCTGGCCTGTACATAGTTTCAAAACTCTCAATTTAGCCTTCATTTGGTCAAATGCTTGTTTAAAAAAATATTTACCAAACCTCCGCTGTCGACCAAAATATTTTGTACTATAGCCAAGCCAATAATGGTTGTTATGACCAATAGGTCGATACTCGGGGTTTTCACACCGATCGACACTCAACCGCAGAAAATGATACATCAGTCATTGTCTTTCCTTATTTTATAGGGTTTGCAGCTTCAGGGATGCTAAACTCCGCAACATCAAGATGTTTTGCGGAGTTTACATATCGTTCCGTAGTCCGAACATCATGCCTAACCGGATGGGGTCCTCCGACATTGGCATTGATCACTATCCCTTTTTCCTTTTCTTGGATTGTAGCTCTGGGTACCGCAAGACTATGCTTGGGTGCTGATGTCCCTTGCCCCGATCCCTTGGGGCCTCCTTATACGCATCGAGCTTTCCTTCTTGAATTAGCTTTTCAGCAGTATCTCAAAGGTGATGACATTCATTAGTCGCATGCCAGTAAATCTCATGGAATAGAAAAAACTTCCCGATCACTCGTTCTTTCTCTGTAGATTCACGTAGCGGCAGTTTCTTGTACTTAACAGCACTACATGTGTCAAGAAAGTAGTATTCAGGCGTGTCATTCAATGCAGTATAACATTCAAAAACTTAGAATCATGGTTGTTTCCTGGAATTCCCTCTTTTTCCAGGGTTTCCATTGGTACCTTTCAGTTCGTTCCCATTTTGCTTTCCACAATTTCCAACATTTACCTCCACTTTTCCGGAGTTGTCCTCTAACTGTTTTACCTCCACATTGCTCCGGACGGCTTTATTAGCAATGTCCTTTGGCCCATCTTCCTCATCCAGCTGTGCATCTTCCTGTCGCAATTGGATGTTATCCTTTTCATAGAACATCTCAAGCTTCATTGGGGACTTTTCAATCAGGTACCTCCCAAACTCCGTCCTTTTGTCGATGCCATTGACTATGGCCATTAAAACAGTCTCGTGATTGGGATTGCTTACTTCGGTGACTGGTCGGTTGAATCTTCTATGATAGTCCCTTAGGGATTCACCCCTTGCTTGCTTTATTGTGAAAAGGGCCATAACATGCTTTGACTTAGAGTAGTGGAGGTGAAATTTATTTGGAACATCTCACTTAAATCCTTGAAGTACGAGACCGATCTCGGGCGAAGCTGGGTGAACCACATGAGCGCTACCCCCACTGAGGAAAATAGGAAAGGACTTGCACTTGATGGTGTGTGGAGCTACAACAACCTCCATATGCCACAAATACCTCATCAAGTGTTATAATGGGTTGATGGTTCCATCATAATGGCTCATCTGAGGCATATTAAACCTTTTGGGTAACTCTGCCTGCAGAATGTCATCTGTAAATGGCATATGGCCTCAGTCAATCCCCCAATCTTCATTCTTATACCCTTTAGAGTTATTCATAATTTTAAATACCATGGCGATCAAATCTGGTGGGATTACTGTGCATTGATCGGATTCCTCGACCAATTGAACTCTCCCTGCTCCCTCCTCGGGCACTATTGCCTGAGTCGCCATCCGCGCGGAACTTCCTCGACCCCGGACATCCCAATTATTCATAGGACGTCTGATAGGAAGAATGGGACCTTGTGAGTGGTATTTCAGTGAGCCGAAGGAGAGGTACTTCTATCATGTCGAGTTGTTGGATCAATGTCCTCCAAGTCGGCCAGATCGACCTCAGTTTCATCAGCTGCTCTAAGCTAGTCTGAACGCCCTTCCAATTGCAATTTCCCTATGTTTTCATGTCTTTCCATCAGGAGTCGCAGTTGAAGTCGATCTCTACTTCTTTTGGATGATGATGAGCCTTCCGAGTTTTGGTCCAGCAAGTGAGGAGAAATTGTTGATTCCTGAGTTCTTCTCATTGCCTCGTTTTACAGCTCATGTCATGCCTTATTGCAGCATTCTCCCGGGTTTGAGCGTTTAACGCTACCTTTTTCCCCGGAGTTTTCATTACGGTCATAAACTCATTACGGGTAATAAAAGTTTAGGGGGAAGCTTGATCTTTTGCGGAAGGTTGCACCGAAGATGGAAGTGTAGGCTAGTCCAGAGTAGGTCTTGGAACGGTCGTCCTCCCGGCCGCATCTGCTGACATTGCAGCTGATGCTATGGTTTAAGGAAACATTATGTTTGACTGAAAAACTAGACTTAGATATGCAAATATAAACCATATAAGAAGAAAAAAATTAACTTAATTTGGAAGCATATTAACGAATCTTTTAAGGAAGAAATTGTAATTGACTAAATATAATAATCGAAGGTCAATTGATACAATGTCAAATAGATTCAACAATTTATATGGAGCAAAAATTGCATTATTCATATGTTCACATATCAATTAATTTAAACGAGAACACTTAACATAGATCTGCCAAAATAAACCAGAACACTTATGAAAATGGTTCTATCGAAATAAACGAGATGACGTTCTAAAACTATCCGAAAGAGGTTTATGAATGGCTATAAAAGGAGCCAATTTGGATGTTCAAAACATTAACTAAGCAATAAGTGTAAACATCACAGATGCTTCAGTTCCCATACAAATCTTGCATGACGTATAACGTAGAGAATAAGACAGAAGGTTATGAGGAGCCAAATCATACGAATAAAATTTACGCCTAAAATCGGAATTACAAACAATAGAGAATCAAATGGAAAAAGATCCCAAAAATTGAATGTGATTGAATGCAAGTTGTTCCCTGAAGCCAAATCGATTCTTTGATGTCGAAAGTGAATGTGACCCCCAAAATCTAATTCTTGGATGTCCGATTAGAGCTGAACGGATTCGATTTTTTTAATCAGATTCGTCATTTTTTTAATGAACTCATAGAATTTGTATTTCTGATTTAGCTGGTCGTTTCTTGTAAAAGCGTTGGACAGAGAAATGAGAAATGGGAAATAGGGTTATGAACGTTATCTTGCGTTTTTGCCCTAAAAAATCAGCCTTACCAACACGAACAATCATTGGCAATAAAAAGATTATAATTATGTATTTTTGGTAACACTTTTTTATCATAGCACGCATATTTTTGTTACTACCCTACAACACAAACAAGTATTGGCAATTAAAAAAATGGGTTACCAAACGACCATTATGGTGTAGTGCACCCAAGATATTTTACTCAACCAAGCGAACCCAGAAATGCAAAAATCAGTCACACTTCAAGCCTAATTGAGTACGTATGGAAGTAAAATACAACCGGATTTCAAACCTAAATGGATTCTGAACCTCAGCGGGTACTTCGAGATGTAAGAAACGGTCGGACTTAAGCTTAAGCGGGTACCTTTGAAAACCAATCTATACCCAAAAAATATTTGTTAACCGAACAAATTAAAAGAATGTAAAGGATGACCAGACTCAAACCTAAGTGGGTACTTACGAGATGCAAAGGACAAACAGACTAAGGCCAAAGCGGGTACCTTTGAAAACCAATCTATACCCAAAACATATTGATTAACTGAACAAACTATGAGAACGCAAATGATGACCCGACTCAAACCTAAATGGGTACTTACGAGATGCAAAGGACGGTTGGACATAATCCTAAGGAGATACCTTTGAAAACCAATTTATATCCAAAATATATTGATTAACTGAACAAACTTAAAGAATGCAAATGGCGGCCGGACTCAAACCTAAGCGGGTACTTACGAGATGCAAAGGACGGTCGGACTCAAGCCTATATGGATACCTTTGAAAACCAATCTATACCCAAAACATATTAATTCATCGAACAAACTAAAAGAGTGCAAAAGACAACTGGGCTCAAAACTAAGCGGGTACTTACCAGATGCAAGGGACAGTCAGACTCAAGCCTAAGAGGGTACCTTTGAAAACCAATCAATACTGAAAACATATTGGTTAAACAATCAAACTAAAGAAATGTAAATGACGACCTAACTCAAACCTAAGCGGCTACTTACGAGATGTAAAGGGCGGCTGGACTCAAGCCTAAGCGGGCACCTTTAAAAACCAATATATACCGAAAACAGTTCGGTTAACCGAACAAACTAAAAGAATGTAAAGGACGACCAGACTCAAACCTAAGCGGGTACTTAGGAGATGCGAAGGACGGCATGACTCAAGACTAAGCGGGTACCCTTCAAAACCAATTGATACCAAAAACATATTAGATAAGTGAAAAAACTAAAATAATCCAAATGACAGTCGAACTAAAACTTAAGCAGGTACTTACGAGATGCAAAGGACGACCAGACTCAAGCCTAAGAGGTACCTTTAAAAACTAATCTATACCCAATACATATTGGTTAACCGAACAAATTAAAAGAAAGCAAATGACGACTGGACTAAAACCTAAGCAGGTACTTACGAGATGCAAAGGACGGAGGGACCCAAGCTTAAGCGGGTACCGCTGAAAACCAATCTACAATGTAAACATATAGATTAACTGAAAAAACTAAAATAATCCAAATGATGGCCAGACTCAAACCTAAACGGGTACTTACGAGATGAAAAGGAAGACCAGACTCAAGCCCAAGCGGGTTCCTTTGAAAACCAAACTATACTGGAAACATATTGGTTAACCAAACAAATTAAAAGAATGCAATTGACGACCGAACTCAAACACAAATGGGTACTAACGAGATGCGAAGAATGAATGGACTAAAGCCTAAATGGGTACCTTTGAAAACCAATCTATACTCAAAACATAATGATTAACCAAAAATGCTAAACGAATGCAAATGTCGGTCGGACTAAAACCTAATCGGGTAATTATGATATGCAAAAGACATCTGGAGACAAAGCCTAATTAGATACTTCACCAAAGAGTCTGCACCCAGTAGGATTGTTTAACTGAATGGGTACCTATGGCACGTAAAATGCAAATGGACGTATGGCCTTATCGGGTACTTCAGCAACAAATCTGCACCCAGTAGGGATTGATTAACCGAGCGGGTACCTATGATAAGTAAAAGACATCTAGACGCAAGGCCTAATCGGGTGCTTCTGCAATAAATCTGCACCCAGTAGAGATTGTTTAACCGAGCAGGTAATTATGACGCGCGAAAGACATCTGGACGCACAGCCTAATCGGGTACCTATGACACGTAAAATACATCTATATGCAACGCCTACCCAGATACCTCAGCAATAAATCTGCATCCAGCAGGGATTGGTTAACCAAGCGGGTACCTACGACATGTAAAATACATCCGGATGCAACGCCTAATCGGGTATTGATGACACGTAAAAGACATCCGATAGTGAGTCCAAATCGGATACTTTAGTAAGGAATCATTACCCAGTAAGGATTGCTTAATCGAGCCGGTAACCGTGACACGTAAAAGCATCCGAAGGCAAGACCTAATCGGGCACCTATGACATGTAAAATACATCCGCACATAAGTCATAATCGGGTACTTCAGCAACAAATATGCACCTAGTAAGGATTGTTTAATCGAGCAGGTAACCATGATACATAGAGTAAATCAGGACACAAGGCCTAATAAGGTACATACGACACGTAAAATACATCTACACGCAAGGCCTAAATGTTACTTCAGCAATGAAATTACACCCTGTAGGGATTAATTAACCGAGCGGGTACCTATACAACATAAAAGACATCGGATGCAAGGCCTAGTTGGGTACCTATGCCACGTAAAAGACATCCGAACTGTAGGCCTAATCGGGTACTTCAGCAATGAATCTACCCCCAGTAGGGATTGATTAAGCGAGTGGGTACCTATGACATGTAAAAGACATCCGTATGTAGGGACTAATCGAGTACCTAGGGCTGGCAATTAGAACCTAGAACCAAAAACCCGAACCCAACCCAACCGACCCAACAAGATCCGAGCCCGAACCGAACCTAATGGGTCTAGGTGATGAAAAATACAATTTAGACCTGATCAAACCCAACCCAAATTGATCTGACCCGAATGATCTGACCAAAAGCAATGAAATATATGTGTTTTAAGTGTTTCTATTCAACCGACCTGACCCAATCCGAAGCTCGGGTTGGGTCCAGATTTTAGAAATTTATAGTTTAGACCCAACAAAACCCGAACTGCCTAGAATCGAGACCCGCTGGGTTGGGTCTGGGTCCAACGGGTCGGGTCTAATTGCCACCCCTACGATTACCTATGACACGAAAATAACATCTGAATGTAAGGCCTAATCTGGTACTTAAGTGACAAATATGCACCCAGTAGGGATTGATTAACCGAGCGGGTACCTATGACACATAAAAGACATCCGGATGTAAGGCAAATCGGGTACCTATTACACAAGAAAGACATCTGCACGCAGGGCCTAATTGGGTACTTCAGCAACAAATCTGCATCAAGTAGGGATTGTACAACCGAGCAGGTACACATTACACGCAACAGACAACTGAACGCCAAGCCTAATCCGATAACTTTGACACGTAAAGGACAACCAAACATAAGGCTTAATCAGGTACTCCAGCAATGAATCTACACCCAGTAATGAGTATTTAACCAAGCAGGTAACTATGACACATAAAAGACATCCGGATGCAAGGCCTAATCATGTACCTAAGACACGTAATATACATCCGAACAAAAGGCCTAATCAGGTACTTTAGCAACGATTCTGCACCCAGCGGGGATTGATCAACTTAGCGGGAACCTACGACATGTAAAAGACATCTGAACACAAGGCGTAATCAGGTACCGATGACACGTAAAAGGCATCCGAATGCAAGGCCTAATCGGTTACTTCAGTAATGAATCTGTACCCAATAGGGATTGTTTAACCAAGCAGGTAATTCTGACATGTAAAAGACATTCAAACGCATGGCCTAATCGGTACCTATGACACATAAAATACGTCTTCGCGCAAGGCCTAGTCAGGTACTTCAACAACGAATCTGCACCCAATAGGGATTGTTTAACCAAGCAGGTAACTATGACACATAAAAGACATCCGTACGCAAGGCCTAATCGGGTACTTATAACATGTCAAATACATCTGTACGTAAGGCCGAATCCGGTACTTCCACAACGAAACTACCCAGTAGGGATTGATTAACCGAGCGGCTAGTTTTGACGCGTAAAAGACATTAGGACGTAAGGCCTAATTGGGAACCGATGACACATAAAAGACGTCCAAGTGCAAAGCCTCATCAACAACTGCAGCAACGAATTTGCACTCGGTAGGGATTGTTTAACCGAGCAGGTAAATATGACACGTAAAAGCATCCAGAGGCAAGGCCTAATAGGGTAACTATGACATGTAAAATATCTGCACACAAGACCTAATCGGGTACGTCAGCAATGAATCTAGACCCAGTAAGAATTGTTTAACCGAGCAGGTGACTATGACACTTAAAAGTCATTAGTTTGCAAGGCCTAATCGGGTACCTATGACATGTAAAATACATCTGCATGCAAGGCCTACTCAGGTACTTCAGCAACTGCACCTAGTAAGGATTGACTTACTGAGCAGGTACCTATGACATGTAAAAGACATCCATAGTAAGTTATAATCGGTTACTTATGACATGTAAAAGACATCCAAATGCAAGGCCTAATCAGGTAATTCAACAATGAATCTACACCCAATAGGGATTCGCTAACCGAGCGTGTACCTGTGACATGTAAAAGACATCCAGTTGCAAGGCCTAATCAGATACCTATAGCACGTAAAAGACATTCGGATGGAAGGCCTAATCAAGTACCTATAACATGTAAAATACATCTAGACGCAAGGCCTAATCGGGTACTTTAGCAACAAATCTACACCCAATAAGGATTGATGAACCAAGCGTGTACCTATAACATGTAAAAGACATCCGAACACAAGGCCTAATTGAGTACCTATAAAACATGAAAGACATCCGCACTTAAGGTCTAATCGGGTACTACAACAACGAATCTGCACCCAGTAGAGATTGTTTAACTGAGCAGGTACCTATGACGTGTAAATGATATTCAGACGCAAGGCCAAATCAGATGTCATTAACATGTTAAAGACAACCGGATGCAAGGCCTAAACGGGTACCCCAACAATGAGTATGCACCTAGTAGGGATTGTTTAACCAAGCAGTTAACTATGACACTTAAAATGTATCTGGTTGCAAGGCCTAATAGAATACTTATACAGGTAAAATACATCCGGATGCAAGGCCTAATCGGGTACATTTGACTCGTATAATACATCCGGACGGAAGAACAAATCGGGTACTTTATCGATTACATGTAAAAGACATCCGCACTCAAGGCCTATCGAGTACCAATGACATGTAAAAGACATTTGGACCCAAGGCCTGATTGGGTAATTTAGCAATGAATATGCACCCAGTAGGGATTGTTTAACTGAGCATGTAATTATGTCACGTAAAAGGCATCTGAACCCAAGGCCTAATCAAGTACCTATGACACGTAAAATGCATCTCCATGCAAGACCTAATCGGGTACTTCAGCTTCGAATCTACACCCAATTGGGATTGTTTAACCAAGAAGGTAACTATGGCACATAAATGACATCCAGACGCAAGGCCTAATCGGGTACCTATGACATGTAAAACGCAGCCACACACAAGGCCTAATTGGGTACTTCAGCAACGAAACTGCATCCAGTAGAGATTGATTAACCGAGCGGGTTCCTATGACACGTTTAATACATCCGAATGCAAGGCATAATTGGGTACTTCAACAACGAATCTGTACCTTGTAGGGATTGATTAACCAGACAGGTACTTATTACTTGTAAAAGACATCCAGAAGCAAGGCCTAATCGGGTACCATGGGAAACCAATCTATGCTGGAAACATTCAGAAGCAAGACCCATTCAGATACCTATGGCACATAAAATACATCCGCACGAAAGGGCTAATAAGGTACTTCAACAACAAATCTACGCTTAGTAGAGACTGTTTAACAGAGCAGGTACACATTACACGTAAAAGACATCAAGCCGCAAGGCATAATCGAATACCTATAGCACGTAAAAGCCCACCGGATGAAAGGCTTAATTAGGTACTCTAGCAATGAATCTGCACCCAGTAGGGATTGTTTAACCAAGTAGGTAACTATGAACGTAAAAGACATTCGAATGCAAGGCCTAATTGGGTATTTATGACATGTAAAATAAATTTGAACGCAAGGACTAATCGGGTACTTAAGCAATGAATCTGCACCCTATGGGGATTGATTAACCGAGCGGGTACCTATGACATGTAAAAGACATCTTGACGCAAGGCCTAATCGAGTACTGATGACACGTAAAAGACATCCGGACACAAGGCCTAATTGGGTACTTTGGCAACGAATCTGCACCTAGTAGAAATTGTTTAACCGAGCAGGTAAGTATGACATGTAAAAGGCATCCAAACGTAAGACCTAATCGGGTATTTATATCTGACACCCCACATCCGTTAATGTCACTCTTTATCAGAATGCATTAAGTTTCGTGGAGTGTTATAGGTAAATAGAAACAAAAACATTACAAGATAGATATAAAATAACAGCATAATTTAAAACTTTATTAAACAAAAATCACCGTGGTCCAAAAACCTAGTTACACCATAAGTCTGAAATACAGAAAATCCATTACATCTATTTAAAACTTTTGTCTTGTACCATTAGAGTACAATAATATATAAAAAGCATAGTCCCCAAAATACAACCATATCAGAGAAGACAAGAAATCAAAGCGGTACATCTTAGCGGCATCAAGAAGAATGAAAGAGTGGATCCAAATCAAGCCTGAGTATTCCCACCCTGAGAACCTAGGGGAGAAACGGAAGAGAGAGAAGAGGAAACAAAATGGTTCAGACATAAAGTCTGGTGATTCGCGTTACTTTTAGCCCATAAATAAGTAAAAGCATCATGACAGGCATATAAACTAGAGAGAGATAACAGTGTCATAAGGCAGGTATAACAAGGTAAATAGGATAAATAGAACAGAATATACTGCGCTTCTCTAATTTCTCTGCACCAATACTAGTATAATAGAAACAAGATGGTCCCAACAAAAAATATAATGGTAGTTTTAGGTGTACTTTTGTAGTTGGTTTTACCCCCAAACGGAATTAACCGATACCTAAACAGGAATAACGGGTGTTAACCCAAACAGAAATACAGGTACCTTATAGAAACAGACAGGACTTATAACGAACCGAAAAATTTGATACTCGAATTTTCAACACAAATACATCCCATGTCCAAAATCGAGTACCGAAAATCCAGAACATTAAAGAAGTTAGAGGGTGAGATAAAAAAGAAAGAAATATAAGAATAGAAGAAAAATAAAAGAACAACTAACCACAATATCAGAGTCTCACATCGCAACGGAATAAAATATAATATAGAAATAAATCTTTCTTGAAAATTTGAAATAATACTTACAATTATCAGAGTACAGTTGACATTCAATTCATCTGGACAGTTATAACAGTTTGCCCTACTTTACAACACACAGTGGAAAAATATCTAGATATATATTATATGTCTGAACTCCTCCATCTTGTCTCCTGAAATCCGTATCATCTTAGTTTGAACCTGTACAACTCGGTCGGACCCAACTAGGTCTGACCGAGCATTACAAACGCCACTGGTCAGTCTGGTGAACCAGCGTGAGAAAAAACTCAATAAATTATTAGTATCATCCAACTTGATTTTAAAGTTAAAAATCCTTTCGAAAGAAAATGATAATCGTAAGATCAATCCGCACATAAACACGGATGGTTTTTACCTTACGATGACCCAAAACATTTTTGAAATCATAACCAATCTGATATTATAAAAGTGTCTAGATACAGATAAATATAATCTAGTAGAATGCTTGCGTTTCATGCTCCACATAAATAGTATACAATCAAAACCGCGGGCGCTTACTGGGAATTGGATTTCCAACTATGACAATGTATGGGACCACCTTCCTATAGTGTATCTCTAGAGGGGAATACACTGGGTTCAACAAGAACGTCTCGCATCCCGGCCCACACATGACCGACCACTCATTTCTCTTGAGTGTATTGAATATATTGTCACCTACGGTTGCTAGCAACATAACCATTCCCGGGAGATACAGAAGCAAAAAAAAGTAACAAATATGAATATTCTCTAGATGGTGACAATACACCCTAATGGGGGCGACCCACATAGCCATGCTGTCTGCCCGATTTTTGTCATTTCCCAGTTGCGAGGCTTGAGGTTATGATTGTATTTCTAGATCATCTGGCCACCATTCACTTTGAATGTCACATCTTCAGATCCATCAGATATCACTAATTGACATCCACAAAAATATTCTAGTATTCAAGCTAAGAGAAGGTGTGTCTTCTCCACCATTAAAAGAAATACGTTTGAGGAAATCAACGTACATGGTCCTTTAGAAATACTCTGTCAGACATTCGTCCATACAAGTTATCTTGGGACTGGACAAATAGAAGGCACTCTACTACCGCATCCTGGGAATCACCCTATGGATCAGTAGCAAGTACTCCTTGCAATCCATTGATTTCACCCACGACAACATCACCATCAAAATATCTCCGAGTGCGACCCCAGAGAATCGGACAAGTAGTCCTTTCGCTTATGAAGATCTACGGTCTTCACTACTCCATCTTCAATTCATATATTCTACGTTTTCGTATTTGTTGGTTCAGAATGGTTTTCAAATATAATTTCGATCCCGATCTTTCCGTACCAACAAGCGTATAGGTCAGATTTGATAGTCGGTTATTTAACTATCAAATAAAACAACCATTCATCCATAAAAGAAAACTGAGTTCACTAATTTAATATTCATCATCATGATAGCCTCTTTTTGATTAACCATTCGTTAATTTAAAACTTCTCCATTTTCCAATAATTGATATACTTATTTCTCTTCTTATATTTATATATATAAGAAAATTCAAAAGCCCCTTTCAATTTAAAATCCCCTTTAACACATATTTCTCATCTCAGTCATTATTCTCTAACCGTAAACTAGCAAGAGAATAATTCCCTAAGTATCAACCCCGAAGGCCGAAACCAACATCAGATAAATACTCAGAAAACCATTCAACTCACTAATCTCTAGTCAATTCTAATTTCCTTAACTCCATTTCTAAATTTCTAGCAAATAAAAATTTTGGTTATTCATTATCACTTTAAATGAGATATTTATATTAACTTACCCCATTTCGGGCATTTAACTTATAAATATGATTTTACAAATTTTTTTATCAAATATTCTATAAATATTCTTTATAAACAGCTTTTATAGTTTTATTTAAAATCTGTCAGTTTATTCTAATAACTTCTCCCATAAAAATATTCGTATATAAATATCATTTGCCAATTTTTTACTATTCATAGTTATTATCTAAAAATCTTATATAAAATTCTTTAATCTAATCTATTTTATATTCCAATTTGGTTGGACTTGAATTCAATTAGAATTTATAAATTTCAAATAACTCTAACTTATAATGATTCTCACTTGCAAGATATGTTGCTTTCCCCTTTATTTGTCTCAATCATTAACAATATCTTTTAATACAAGTTCACACTTGACTCTTTTGGTCAATCTAAATTTATACTTGCAAATTTAAAGTTTCATTTCTATTAATAACTTCTGCTGAGTTATTTTATAAAATCCCCTTTATGTTTCTCTTGTAATTGGAAAATTTTAATCCATTTCAAATGTTAGTTTCAAACCACATTTCCACTTCCTTTTCTGGATCCACGCTCAACTTTATAACTTTCTCAAAATAATTCCAATATATGGTTCTCACTTTTATAAATGTCACTTATAAAATCGAGTTCTTATCTTATTTGTTAAAACAACATTTACTTTTCAATTCTATTTTATTTGGTTTCTAAATAAACATTTCTATTTGGAAATAAATATTTCCTTTTAAGTCCTTTTTTATATTTTAATTCTATTTCGAAATCCATATTTTTCACATTCTCAATGGCAATCGTTCATTCCTTTATAAACACCTTTTATAAAATCGCCTCATTAACACATTTGTTTAAACAAATCTTTTCCTTTAAACCGTATTTATAATTCGGATTTCAAATAAACATTTCTATTAAAAAAATAGATATTTTCCCTTGAGGCAATTTTAATTTATTTTAAAATAACGGTTTATTTTACGATTCCCATTTCTTTTCCAAATTCATACATACTTCACATTTTTCTCAAATTTCCCACTTCTTATAATACATTTATAAAACCACTTCTTCAGGATATTTATTTAAACAATTATTTTCTTTTATATTCTATTTAATTTGGATTTTAACTAACCATTTTCATTTGTAATAAATATTTAAAACTCTTTTAAAATTATTATTTCATTTCAGTTCCCATTTTGAAGTTCATATATTATTATTTTTTTAGCATATTTACAATATCCAAAATCAACAATCAACGTTACTAGCACATCACAGGTCATAAAATACATCATATATCAGCATATATGTTTAAACAAATAATTTAAATGTAGGGAATCCAGTTGGATCCCTCCAACCTGTTTTTCCTGCATCCACAGATGTTAGTCAATGATAATAATTATACCTATCCTACTTCGATGCAGGATACCGCGGTATAAAGGTCATCCACTATATATATTGTGGGGCGCATATGGAAATCATCCTCTAATGGTACTGCGGGCATCCGCTAATGGTACTATGGGAATTATTCAATCACGAATATTATTTTTATATATTGTTATATAATAATATATAATATTATCACTTTATATCAATCAATTTATCAGCCATCAAGTAATAAAATAATTTTTGAACTATTAAAAATAGTTCCCAATAGTCACTGAGTGAGTTTAACTCACCTCGATTTTTTTGTGCCGAATATCCGTTTAAAATTCCATATCGTCTCAGCTACTTATCCACTTCATTATCTCGAATAAAATTTACCACCTATGATAAATTTTAAAATTTATTAACTAGTTAAACAATTATTACACTAAACTAATTATTACAATAAATTATCCTACGTGTATTTATCGATTAAATATTTATTTACTTAAATTAAGTACTTGTATAAATTTTCTATGCAAATTAAATTTAAAACGTATACCTTAATTTGCCTTGATGAAGTATGAAGCGCCTCCTCGAACAACTCAAAAATTGCAATCTTCTCACTTAGATAATCACCTAACTGTCACTACTACTATCCCAAACTAGTCACTATGACTTTTTCTAACTAGCACTGCTACTGGACCTTATTCGATCATCGTTATACTTCTCAACTGCATCAACCCCTTACTGTCCAGACCTCTCCTCTAGGCAACCGTCCATTTTGATGCGTCCATTCATACTGTAAACCTCACAATATAACTGCTGTCATGCCTTAAATATCCGCTCCAATGGAATCCATATACTCATCTTCAATGTCCGACCAATTCAGCCTGACTTGGGCATTCACCATTTCTTACAGAACATATCCAAACTCCCATTTTCTCATTGTCTAACAAAAAAAACTTCCCATTATCATCATCCATCATCAAACATTACACAGTCCCCCCAACATCTCACTGTCGAACCACCCATCCACTTACAATCCTCGTTTACATCCCCAGAACAATCTTCTCAAACCACCGTACTGCCAAATCCAATTCATGCATACTCCTGTTAATTCAAAACAACATCAGCTTCCCAATATCTCACCGTCTTAGATGATCAAAGATCGACATAAGGAAAAAACAAACTCCTTCCCTTTAGAATAAATCAAACTCCAAACCTTCCCCAATACAAATGTTATCGGATTCACACTACCCCCTTACAACAACAGACCAAAACTTAATCCGAATTCCAATTCCAATTTGATATCGAAAATCCAAACCAGTTATGATCTTCCAGAATCGAACACTTCCTCCAAGTCAGTTCGCCTCAATTCGAACAGCACCCCTTCACGTAGGCGTCTCTTGCACGTGCGATTTATCTTGAGTCGAGCTATAGATATCATGCGATTTAATTCATGATTACCCTTTATTCATTAATGAGGATTTGGATTTCGCGATTTTTACTGGAGAAAGGAAGCAAAAGAAAATAGGCTGAATTGGTTTGATTTGTTTTTAGTGGATTGATTTAAATTTAACTGGGAATGAAGAAAAACAAAGCCAGAGGACTTAATTCATTTCCCAAATTTCAGAATGAAGAAATGCACATGGCAATGGCTTCAATTTATAGGTGCGAAGATAAATGATAAGGAAGACGTCTTTCTGATAGGTTTTGAGGTAGAGTAGGCTTTAATGTACCATTTCTGTGAGCCTAAGGGAGAAGAGAAATTTAACGTGAAGGTGAAAAGAAAAGACGACTGAAATTATGCAGATAGCATGTGCTAGTGAAAAAGAAGGTCATCCCCTATACGTAGATTTTTATATTTAATTAATTTAACAAATGTGATTCAAATTGAAGGATACTACAGTTTTGAACCCCTATTAGAACACAATAAAAGATGTTCCTAGGGTTTTTCCCCTATTCTGAACACACTGGAATAGTTTCCATAGTCCAATTCGACGATATACAAAAGATATTAAATGATGATTTAACATTAAATTAATTTAATATAAATTGAACAAACAATAATAAATAAATTATTATCGTATATTTTTACAAACGGAATTCATGCAACTTCCAAACTAAAATAATGTGAATTTAAATCTCGATATCATATTTTCAAGTCAAAATAATATTCAATTGATATAAAATCGATTTATTTAATCAAACAAATCGTTACGGTTTATAATTGATTTCGCAACGACTATTCAAAAAAAAAATTGGCCAGTATAAAATACGAAATCCCGATTTTTCTATTTCATTACAAAATTATAGTTCAACAGATTCGAATATTTCTTGTTTCAACGAATTCCGATTTATGACGAATCCTATACACTCAACCGAAGTTGAAAACTAAATATTACGAACTACCATGCCATTTCGAGCTTGTTTATAATTAGTATATAATTATACGCTTCAAACTTCGTTTGAATTAATATAAAAATCCATTTATATTACCATTTCAATATTTAAAATAATTTAAATATTCAAATAAAAATCGATAAAAATGCGGGATGTTACAGGACTAGCTGTACCCTAATTACTTCCCCCCAATCGATCGGCTCCCCATCCCGTAAATACCCTGTGTCGGTCCTATGGTAGGGTGTATTACTTCCTAAAGTGGCAACTTACAGAAGGACACAGACCTATTTACTGGTGCAACAATGACTTACTTTCCCAGAGCAAGCCGTACTCATGCATGCACATGTCCATTGGAACGCGCCAGTACACACCTCTCAGATGAACCTCTTACATTCTGCTTAGTAAGCATGCCCTGACCCCTACCTAGTGCGGGGTCCCCCTTTAATATCAAAATGGGTTACTGAGTAATATGGGTCCCACACAACATATGACACAAGCCAACCCTTACAGATCTTGTGTCCCCAATTAACTAGGATTTGACAGGTTATGCCTAACAGATTTAACGGATTCGCATAACCCCCTATAGATTTATGGGTTAAACTTTACAAGTTAATGGGTCCATATAACTCCAACAGATGTAACCTGTTAAGTTTTCTAGATAAACAGGTTCATATATAACCCCCACATATTTAACTGGTTTACTTAACTCCACGGATTTAACAGGTTTACTTAACCCCATAGATTTAATCGGTTTACTTAACCCCACAGATTTACATACTTCTTAATTTTTAATTAAGTACAACTTATCTTATTTCATAAGTTATCCCCTTCCTCTATCGTTTATTATAACCTAAGTTATATTTACCCCTTGTCCCTAGGATAAACCTATCTATTGTCTTTCATTTTTTCCATTCGGGTTTCTTCATAATAGGTTATTATCATTCCCCGTTCAGGTATTTTAATGCACCAGACCTCTCACATTCAGTTGACCAATTGTGGATGTTGGATATGCCGGGCGGTTTTGGGTAGACTTCTACCACAACTCGAACTTAACCTAGTGCCACTACAAGAAAACTGATTTTTTGTCATAAAAATCAGTGGCGTTTATTCGCAAATGCAAGCAAAGGTGTTTCCACTTACAATATTAATGTAGAAAAAAAATATTTCACTTTCCCGCCTAAGAAAAAATAGTCCGCGTTGTCCAAAATGTAACCATCCATTTTTTCCCTCCCCGCTCATACTTTGAAAATTTTAAACTCCGTTCCCTTTCTCCCTAAATCACTTTCGGTAAAGAACCCTATCTTTTTTTACTCTTTCATTTATTCAATCCCCTTTCCTCCTATTTCATCCGATTAATTTAACATCAGAAAGTTCAACAAAGCTCCGCTATAAGCCGATTCCGCTTCACTCTTTCATTTATTCTCTACTCAAACAATTAGACAAAGCCACCGCTATAAGTCGTTTCTGCCTCCTCCAGCCTTCGATCCTGCCACCAGCGACAACTTCTATTTGTTTTTGTTCCTATTCCTTATTAGGTACTGTTACTGTGCTAGGTTTATTCTCTTGAACTGATAATATCCTAAAAACCGATTTGAATAATTATCCTAAGGCATTTTCATGGATTGAATCCTATGCAAGGTTTTATATATTATTGTTTGTGATTAATAACTTCTGAACAGTTATTGTGCCGTTTAAATAATTAGGACTGACCAGTTTACATTTTTGCAATATGATGTTTGTTTATCACTTATGTATGTTTAATTGGGTTCATTTAAAAAACAAGCTTCCTAATAAAAGATGTGTAAATATTAATTTATAAATATACACATCATCTTTTAGGTGCTTTAAAAAATGTGCAGGTGTATAAATTTGAATTTATGTAAACATTATTTATTATAAATATCCATGTCATCTTTAAGGTGCTTTAAAAACATATGCAGGTGTGTAAATCTGAATTTATGAAAGAAACAAGTATATTTTTTAAATAAGCGTCATCAACCGAACGATGTAGGTAAACTGTGATATAGGTTAAACTATACCTTATGTTAATATCCTTAGGGAGTTAATTTATTTACGTGTACATTGCTCCATATTAGGATTAACTCTGTGCTTGATTGAAATTTTAAGGTACAACGGGCATAGGCTGATGTCAATGTTGGGTTTCATGTCGGCGCCCTTAGTGAATTCAAAAGCAGGGAAGGCATTTTTGGCATGCTTCCAGGAGAGGTGCTCTTAGCATCCTTAGCTGCAGTAACTACAGTTCTGGAAACAATAGAGGTGGTAGAAAGGAAAGCTTTAGCTACCACTTCGGGTGCCATTAGTAAAAGGTATGTCAACCACTGCTTTGTTAATATAGCTCTAGTAGTTTCATGTAGTAAAAAATATGAGTAACTGCATGTTTGGAGAGAGTGCAGGTGAGGCAACAGAAGATGTGTTTGCCACAGCAGGGCATGCAGTTGGAAATGCATGGAATGTTGTTAAGCTTAGAAAAGCACTAAATCCGTTGGCTTCTTTAAAATCACCTGCACTTTATAATGCTTTGAAAAAAAATTAGATGTGACCATCTGCTTCCGGTGCAATTCTCCAGTAAACTGCAGCTGATTTCCGGTAAATAATATTTATCTTTATATTGTACCATAATTTCTTTTGGAACAAAATTTGAAACTGAATCCACCATCTTTTTTTAATACAATATGACAAATAACACATCTCCCTTTGTTTAGCAGGTTATTTTTCTACATAAGAAGCTATCTTCCAGAATTCTTGACACTGTATAATCTTCTCTCTTACCATTAAAAACATTTTTTTTATAAGTATAAATAATAAAGAAGGGATGTTATATTTCATGTGATTCATTGGACTACATGTAAGAAACCATGTATCAACCAGAATTGAGCACCCTGATCCATGCACACAACCATGCACACATCACAAACTTTTCTGGAGTGTCCATCTCGTTTTGCTTTTTTTATTTTCTTTATTCAGCTTCCAATTGTCATTTGTCAATGAATCATTTACTAGTCGAAACTGTAATTTTCTCTGCAACTTATATTCTGTCATTTATGACTTAACTGACAGTGGTTTATACATTTCATTAAATAACGTTGACAAAATAATTAACTGGAACAAGGATTCTATCTTTCTTCATGTTATCCCCTTTCTAAAATAATATATATATATATATATATATATATATATATAAACACATGCTAGGTTTGGATGATTTCATTTTATTATATAATCATGAAAATCATAGTAACACTAGTAATGTTATATATAAATTATGCAGGGGACATATTATTGAAGTAGATACTTGGGATGGGGTCTCAGGAAAGAATGGTATGAAAAGAGATTGCCATGTTGAACTTATGTAAATGATGAAAATAGCTCTTATCCTCCTTGGGCAACCATGGCCATCGGGTCGGTCACGTCTATTAGACTCGCGGAATTCGCGAGGTGCTAGTGAATTTCCCAGAAGGGACTACCGTATTAAAAGGATTAATATAAAGCGCAGATGATGCAGGCGCACGTAAAGTTTGCATATGTTTGGATAAGAGATTGGAATGGAACTGGAATGTTGTTGTCCAATGGATTGAAAGAATGGCAGGGAGCTGCACTTCTTGCTTATAACGATGTCATGTTTAGCAAGGAATATTTTATAAATATTTCCACGATAGCAAGAAAGAATTTAAGCTGTTTTAAAATTGAGATTTTCTCTTTATCTTCGCAGAGGTGGAAGGAGAGGCTTCGAGATCATTATTAACAGGTGCTTTGTTTGGTGGAGAAGGCAATGACATTGAAAATTTTGGCTTGGCATTAGGGCTTGGCTTGTTTAAAAAATCAGATTTAAGTTGCATTGTATTATTACAACAATTATTAAAGATTTTTCAGAAGCAAAATGAATAGTTCATTTTGTACTTTCTATGGATTGATGTCAACTATATCTTAAACAATGCTGGTCATCCTATGATTATAGATCTAGCTTGAGTTGTTTTGAAGAAAGGGAAGACACAACTTTTCAAAGATGGAAGTCCAGTGGTCTATAGTGGAGCAGTTGTCAAGATAATTAGTCGACCGCCACCTAAAACTGGCTATGTGGTGGTGGTAACAGATGGGTTAGATAGGCAAGTTGGATGGGGTCTATTTAACTCTTTATCTATGTTTTGTGTTCGTCTAATGCAACTTGAAGAAGAAGCAACAAGGTAATTCTTATAAGGTTTCCTATGATATTTGATCAACCATTCTCTCTGTCTACGTATAAAATTACCCTTGACCATAATTTTAGTTTTGTTGACTATAAAACATAACACATGAAAGAATTTAAGTTAGGTTTTTGCATCCAGCAAAATCCACTAAAAACATTGGACGACTTTAAGCAGTGTCAAATTCATGTCTTATAAAATACTCAAGATTCTAGATTTAGTTATGTTCTCTACTGAATGCAGAACGGTTATTAGACGCTTAAATATTTTAAAAGATGAGTAATCCGAGAAAAAAGAATTATGGATGATTATATTATACACGCACCATTTTATTTTTATTTTTATTTTTTATGAAAAAGAACATGGTGAAAGGAAAAAAAACTATTTATTTACTAAAGCTGTGTATCTAGTCCAGTATACAGTTTATTTAACTTGTTCCATTTCTCAGGGATCCTTATTGTTCTCTGGACATGGAAAACCCGATTTAAATAAGATTTGATGCTTCTATAGAGTTGCGTAAGAGGTTGGGCCTTCCGTGAGTTATATATTTCACAGATATTCCTGTAAATAGGATGTCTAGAATCTAGATGTCTCATATTGCTTCCTTCTGTCATATATTTGTAGGTATGCTTTTTCTGATGCACTTCGGATAATATATGGTATAAGATTAAAAGATAATTTGGACATGTTGCCAAAAATTCCACAAGATGGGAATACGTGGTCTATCATGCATAGTTGGGTTCTCCCAACAAGATTTTTTATTGAGTTTAATATGTTCTCAAGGTATGTTGTCTTGTTGTTTATTACTTGGAAATTTATCCGTTATCATTTAGTTTGTACGAGTGTTTATCGATTACTAATTGACATATTTTGATTTAGTTTTCCTTCATTATTTTTTATCATGCTATCATGTCTCATCTTGTGGCACAGATAACACCTAATTTTCTATTTTATATATCCTATTTTATATAGCTTCACATAGGTTTTAGTACACTACTGAATTACCCTTGACATTATTCAATAAGTATGCTACTGTTTTAAATTTAATTTTTGCCAAATCGTTTGTGAAGGGATTAGTTTTGATAAATGTACAGCCTATAGTCCGTTGTAGTAACATATGCGTTAGCCAAACATGACCATATTGTTATCATGATTCTCGCAGTTCCAAATGGTATGGGTTTGTGTGTTTGTGCACACTTCTGTTTAAGATAAATAAACATTTATTAACTTTTATATGAATTCTTTTAATTAACATAGAGGGTACTGAAGCACTGTGATAATCTAGAAACTACACAAATAATAATGGATATAACCCTGCAAAACGTCCGCATGCTAGCACAAGATCAATATGGTAATTATGTTGGTCAGGTATGTAAATGCATGCAAAACGTCTTCATTTATAGCGTATCAGTATAGTTTCTTTAATAACAGGCTGAATTAATGCATTACAATTTTTCACAATTATAATTAAATAAATTGATAGTGTTTCAATGGATATATATAAGTGCAGTTTCATAAAAAGATTAAAAAAGTACTATTGTTTTATTGTATCATAAATTATACATATGAAAACTACTAAGCTTAATATTTTTGTGAAAGATTAGTTAGTATGAGTTGTATCTAAAAGCTTTATGAAGAATCTGGTTTATGGCTTGATAGCTTTAAAAATCTTTAGAGGACATTGCTTCAGCTTTATCAGGTTCTATGGAGAAGCTTACGACTATATATCTGAAGAGGAACCCATGCGTAAGCGTCCTTCTCTTTCCCATGTGTAACGATCTTATCTTCTTGGCATTTTTTGAATACTATTACATTTAAAGTATGTTAACTTCCCTAACTAATTTAAACTCACATTCATTAGATGATTAGGTGCTATTATGCATCTATAACATCAGATTATATGGTATAATCTCTGATCTCGTTGAGCTTTTTCCAAGACATAGTTTGATGTAACTTTTATTTCCTCTGGTCATGAATCACATATGATAAAAACATGACAACATATTGATACATTTGTAGGAACTAATATTAACAAGCTACCTTGTTTTATTCAGGCAACTTATGTAATATACTATACTAAACTATGGAGGTCGAAGGATAAAAACAAGTTCTGTGGTTAGATCAAGAATTAATTATTAGCAACTATAACTGTATAAAGCAAATAATTTTTGTGAATGTTACCATGTTACCTACTTGATTACTGATGTTTTATTACATAATTATTGATCTCATTTTATTGTAGCTTCCAAAAGGTGATGTACCTTGGTTATTTCATGGAGGTTGCTGATGTTGATATTTCTTCATGCTGTGCTTCATTCTCAATTGCAAAAGGAAAAGCTATAGCCATGGTACCTTGGCTATTTCAGTGTTTAATATACTTTGGCTGCATGCAGTTTGGCTATGACATTATTACTGGTAGTTTGGATGTGTTAAATGTACGACTAACTTTTTGAATGTGTATGTATGTTTGAATTGTATTTTGTGGTTCTTGAATGTGTATGTATTTTACGGTTGTTTAATATGTACTTCGTGGTTTTTTAATATTGTAGAAACAAAAGACTATTAACAGGAAATAATTGCACAACAAAATACAGTAAATTAATCAATAATTTTTAGTAGCTTTTTAAAAACGCTACAGAAATACATGTAGTGGCGTTGAATAAACGCAGCCGTAAATCAGGGGTAAAATTGGAAATTTTATTAGTTGCGTCAAAAGCTTTTTTATGGCATTTTTAAAGAAAAAAAATATGTATGGTGGTGTTTGAAAAACGTTACAAAAAAAAGTATTTACTGTGGCGTTTATTAAAAGTGCAACAAATATTTTGATTTTTAGCGGCATGTTTTCTCGTAACGATTATTGAAACGCCAACAAAAATGCTTAATAGCTTTTTTTGAGCGCTACAAAAAATCATTTTTCCAGTAGTGTGTCTTAGCACCGTTACATTTACATTTATGCACTCGACCCCTCGGTTCCGGGCAGATTTCTACCACAAGTGTAATCTAACCTCGTGTCTAAGAGCGATTACAGTTTCTAACATCTGTAAATCTAGGCATATTCATTCTTAAACAATTATTCATGCTCATCGTATGTTTTTCAAGTACAGTATTCAATTTCAACGGATTAAACAGGCTTTATAGATTCTTTACAGTTCCATTAACATGTCTCGCTTAATCTTAAATTAAGCCTACAGATTTATATGTCCCAAACCACAAGTCATAATTTACAGTAGAAATCATGCTCCAATTTTTTTAGTCCAATTTCACAATATAGTTTATGCCCTAAAATTCCAATTGTGATTCAAAGTACAAGTTATGCCCCTAAATTACCATTTCCAATCATTCCCAATTTAACCCAATTTTGTTTGTACACATATTTCAGCGATATCGGCCAAGGCTCGAAGGTAATCTGGCTACAAAAATAAAAAGGGAACGAGAGAGAGAAGAATAAAATAGGTGTAAAACCAAAAATAACAGAATAGGCATATGATAATAGAAATAGGATTACAAGAACAAATCTGATGAACATGAATAGGCATATAAGAACAGATCCGGTGAACATGTAATAACAGGTCTAATTAGGCATAGTTTAAGATCCAGATTTATAAACATGTCAGGATTACTTGTTAAATGTTTATATCTAAAAATAACATAAACTCAATGTGACTGGATCTAAAGAATAGAGAATTGAATGTTGATGTTGTAGCTGAGATTCTTGAATACGTATGAATCGTTGTTGCAGATGAACAGGCTATTTTAATTTGAGTTGGGGCAGCACTTCATTGTCCCCATTGTTTTTTGGGAATAAACAATGACAATCAGGTCATATTTATACCCTAAGGTCAACAAATCTAGCCACAAAACAAGTCCATGTTTGAAAAACTGAATCTGCCCAGATTTGTATAGGGGTCGACCCCCCCCCCTTTACTGTGTCGACCCCGAGGTCGACCTAACAGGTCTCGGTTCGACCCCAGAATGGGTCGGTTCTATGATTGGCCTTCTCGCGTCGTTGTTTTGATTTGTTTTTAATAATTGATTTGTTCGTATATATATAATTCTCTTGTGCGTATACAAACTTCTAGACTTAATAACTTCCTCATACAATGTATGTTTCACGCAAACTAGGAGTCTATCTTAAGCAAAATTCCGAGAGCAACGCAATGGCGCAGTCCGTTTAACTTAATTACAAATATAAATATTCTTTAATTTATCACTATAATGTTCTTTAAAATTACGGGATGCTACACCATAACACGTTGCATCTGCATGCAAGGCCTAATCGGGTACTTCAGCAACAAATATGGACCTAGTAGGGATTGTTTAACCGAGCAGGTAACTATGATGTGTAAAAGATATCTATACGCAAGGCTAATCAGGTACCTATGACACGCCAAATATGTCTGCACGCAAGGCCTAATCGGTTACTTCAGCTACGAAACTGCACATTGTAGGGATTGATTAACCGAGCATGTAGATATGACACGTAAAAGACATCCGGACACAAGGCCTAATCGGGTATCAATGACATGTAAAAGACATCCAAGCGCAAGGCCTAATCAGATACTTCAGCAATGAATCTACACCTAGTAGGATTTGTTTAATAGAGCAGGTAACTATGGCGCGTAAAAGCATCTGGAGTTAAGGCCTAATAGGATAGCCATGACATGTAAAATACATTTGCACACAAGGCCTAATTGTGTACTTCAACAACGAAAATGCACCTAGTAAGGATTGTTTAACCAAGCAGGTAACTATGGCACGTAAAAGACATTAGATCGCAAGGCCTAATCGGTATCTATGACACAAAATATACATCCGCATGGAAGGCCCAATCGGGTACTTCTGCTACGAAACTGCACCCAATAGGTATTGATTAACTGAGCGGGTTCCTATGATACGTAAAGGACATTCAGGTGCAACGTCTAATCGAGTACATATGACACGTAAAAGACATCTGGACGGAAGGCCTAATCACGTACCTATAACACGTAAAAGACATCCAGACGCATGGCCTAATCGGGTACTTCAACAACGAATCTACACCCTGTAGGGATTGATTAACCGAGCGGGTACCTATAACACGTAAAAGACATCTGGATGCAAAGCCTAATCAGGTCCCTATGACACATAAAAGACATCCATATGCAAGGCCTAATCAGCTACTTCACCAATGAATCTGCATCCGGTAGGGATTGTTTAACCAAGTGGGTACCTATGACACATAAATGACATTCGCATGCAAGAGCTAATTAGGTACCTCTAACACATAAAAGACAACTGGATGCAAGGCCTAATCAGGTACTCCAACAAGGAATCTGCACCCAGTAGGGATTGTTTAACTGATTAGGTAAATATGACACGTAAAAGACATTGGTTGCAATGACTAATCGGGAACCTATGACACATAAAAGACATCTGGATGCAAGGCCTAATCGGGTACCTATGACACATAAAATACATCTTCACGTAAGGCCTAATCGGGTACTCCAGCATCGAATCTACACCCAATAAGAATTGTTGAACCGAGCAGGTAACTATGACATGTAAAAGACATCTGTATGCAAGGCCTGATTGGGTACTTTAGCTATGAAACTGCAACCAGTAGGGATTGATTAATCGAGCGTGTGCATATGAAACGTAAAAGACTTCCGGACGCAAGGCCAAATCGGGTACCGATGCCACGTAAAAGACATCCGAGTGCAAGGCCTAATATGTTAATTTAGCAACGAATTTGCATCTAGTATGGATTGTTTAACCAAGCATATTACTATGTCATGTAAAAGACATCTGTTTGCAAGGCCTAATCAGATACCTATGACATGTAAAATACATCTGAACGCAAGCCCTAATCGTGTACCTATGACATGTAAAATACATTCACACGCTTGGCCTGATTGGGTACTTTTTCTATGACACGTAAAAGACATCCGGCGCAAGGCCTAATCGGGTACCGAAGACACGTAAAAACACCCAGAAGCATGGCCTAATCGGGTAATTTAGCAATGAATCTGCACCTAGTAGAGTTTGTTCAACCGAGCAGGTAATTATGACACATAAAAGACAGCTGGACCCTTGCCCTAATCAGGTACCTATGGCACATAAAATACATCTGCATGCAAGGCCTAATTGGGTACTTCAGCATCAAATCTACACTCAGTGGGGATTGTTTAACCGAACAAGTAACAATAACACATAAAAGACATCCAGGCACGAGGCCAACTCGGATATCCATGAAACGTAAAATACATCCATGCACGAGGCCTAATTGGGTTCTTCAGCAACGAAACTGCACCCGGTAGGGATTGATTAATGGGCGGGTTACTATAACACGTAAAAGACGTCTGGATGCAAGGCATAATCGGGTACTTCAGCAAAGAATCTGCACCTAGTAAGGACTGATTAACCGAGCGGGTACCTATTACACGTAAAAGACATCAGGATGCAAGGCCTAATCGAGTACCTTTGAAAACCAATCTATACTGGAAACATCTGGACGCATGACCTAATCGGGTACCTATGACACATAAAAGACATCTACATACAAGGTCTAATCGGGTACTTCAACAACAAATCTGTACACAATAGGGGTTGTTTAACCGGTTGGTACACATTACTCGTAAAAGACATCTGGACGCAAGGCCTAATCGGGTACCTATGACACGTAAAAGACAACCGGACGCAAGGCTTAATTGAGTACTCCAGCAATGAATCGGCACCCAGTAGGGTTTGTTTAACCGAGTTGGTAATCATGACACATAAAAGATATCCGAACCAAAGGCCTAAGTGGGTACCTGTACCTATGACACGTAAAATACATCCGAACATAAGACCTAATCGGGTATTTCAGCAATGAATCCACACCCAGTGGAGATTGATTAACCAGCAGATACCTATGGTACGTAAAAGACATTTGAACGCAAAGCCTAATCAGGTACCGATAACACGTAAAAGACATTCGGGCGCAAGGCCTAATCAGGTATTTCAGCAACGAATCTGCACCTAGTAGGAATTGTTTAACCGAGCAGGTAACTATAGCACGTAAAAGACATCCGGACGCAATGCCTAATCGGGTACTTATGACACGTAAAATACATCCACACGAAAGGCCTAATCGGGTACTTCAACAATGAATCTGCACCTAGTAGGGATTGTTTAATCAAGAAAGTAACTATGACATGTAAAAAACATCCGTACGTAAGGCCTAATTGGGTACCTATGGCACGTCAAATACATCCGCATACGAGGCCAAGTTGGGTACTTCAGCAATGAAATTGCACCAAGTAGGATTGGTTAACCAAGCGGGTAGCTATGGCACATAAAGACATCGGGAAGCAAGGCCTAATCGGGTAACAATGGCACAAAAAAGACATCTGAGTGCAAGGCCTAATCAGGTACTTCAGCAACGAATCTGCACCCAATAGGGTTTGTTTAACCGAGCAGGTAACTATGGCACATTAAAGCATTCAGAGGCAAGGCCTAATCGGGTACCTATGACATGTAAAACACATCCACGTGAAAGTCCTAACCGGCAACTTCAGCAATGAATCTGCACCCAGTAACGATTGTATAACCAAGCAGGTAACTATGACTTGTGAAAGACATCATATCGCAAGTCCTAATCGGGTACTTCTGCAATGAAACTACACCCAGTAGGGATTGATTAACAAAGCCGGTACCTATGTCACGTAAAAGTCATAGAGACACAAGGCCTAATCTGGTGCCTATGACATATAAAAGACATCTGTACGGAAGGCCTAGTAGGGTACTTCAGCAACAAATCTGCATCCAGTAGGGATTGGTTATCGAAGCGGGTACATGTGACAGGTAAAAGGCATCCGGACGCAAGGCCTAATCGGGTATCTATGACACGTAAAAGACATCCAAACGGAAGGCCTAATCGGGTACCTATAACGCGTGAAAGACATCCACACGCAAGGGTTAATCAAGGTTTTTTGCAATGAATCTGCACCTAGTAAGGATTGATTGACCGTGCTACTACCTATCACACTTAAAAGACATCCAGACGCAAGGCCTAATCGGGTACCAACGGCACATAAAAGACATCCACATGCAATGCCTGATCGAACACTTCGCCAAAGAATCTGCACCCCGTAGGTATTGTTTAACCGAGCGGGTGCCTATGACACGTAATAGACATTCAAACGCAAGTCCAAATCAAGTACCACTAACACGTAAAAGGCAACTGGACGCAAGGCCTTACTGGGTACTCCAGCAACGAATCTGCACCAAGTAGGGATTGTTTAACCGAGCAGGTAATTATGACATGTAAAAGACAACTGGTTGTAAGGCCTAATCAAGTACCTATGTGTAACACCCCACCTCCGTTAAGGTCACTCACAAAGGGAATGCCTTAACTTTGATGGAGCGTTTTAGTACACAGAACAGAAATTTACAAGACAGATAAAACAGTACTTAAAAAATTTATAACTTTATTTCAAACAGAAACCGAAGCAAGTTTGGTTACATCTTTTCAAATCACAATATCAGAATCCAAGTACAATAATACCAGCCTTGTACAAAAGCCTTCAGAATGCATAGTTTTTAAAATCATAATCCCCACAGAACAGAAGCTATAAGGAGCCAAGCCGTACTTTAAGCACTTCAAGCAGACGGAATCCGGATCAAGCTAAAGTATTCCCTCCATGGAAACCTGGGGGGGGGGGGGAAACGGAAGGAAAATTGGCGAAAACAAGCAAGGTCAGACATAAAGTCTGGCAAGTCCAGTGACTTTCAGCATATGAACATATAATAATAATAATGACATGAAAATAAGCTGGATAAGAGATAACAGTAACAGGAGCAGCAGATATACGTAGGTTAAACAGAAAAAGAACAGAATGATGTAAGCTACTACTTTTCACCTCTCTGCAATAATACTAGTATAACAGGATTAGGTGTCACCCCAATGTCTAAACTGAAACAGGAACGGTGTAATGACCCGCATTTTTAGAGATATATAATTAATTTATTTAGTTATATAATTGGTGATTTAGAGAAGTTAATGATCGTTTAATTAAATAATATTGAATATTTAATAAATAATTATAATATAATAATATATTATAATGTCAAAATAGTCGGAAATAGTGAAATTCACAATATCGTGTGAATTGAATAGCATACGAGATTTGGTGGAGCTTCGATTCGAAATATAATAACGATTATATTGAATCGACGACAGTTGAACGCATAGTTTATAATATATTTATAAACGAGCTCGAAATGGCGCTGCAGTTCGCTATTTGGCGATTTGAACTTCAATTGAATATACAGGATTCGTTTTAAGCCGGAATTCTGTGAAACAAGAAACGTGTGGAGCTGGTGGAGTATATCTTTCTAGTGGAAGAGAAAAATCAGGATTTCGTCGTGTAGATTTTGATGTACGTCCAAATCAAATTTCAGAAAAAGTCGCTGTAGAATTCCTTTATAATTTGCGAAGCTTTATATACGTTATAAAAGGATTTTCGATATAAACTGAATACCGAGATAATCTGAAATCTGAAATATCAAACTGTATATTTTGATATGATATTCTGGAACAGTACGATATCATATGTGAAGATATACGATAATATAAATTTATTTATATTTAATTTATAATATTTAAATATATTTATATATTTAAATGGGTCATCCAGAGCTTTAAAAATAGCCGGTTTTGCAAACGAAGTCGGAATCCGACGAAACCAGTTTTGTTGGATCCGCAATGTCGAGTAGTTGCTAGATGTCAGTTTCCGTGATTTTTGAAGTCACTGTGTAGTCGTACGGATTTTTAGAGTGGAAAACAGTTAGTATTTTATCAGTTAAAAATACACTGTGTGAGCATACGAAGTCGGAATTCGACGAAACCAGTTTCGTTGGAACCGTAATGTCGAACTCTAGCTACATGTCTAGTTTGGTGATTTTTGGGTATCGTGTGTGATCACACGCATTTTTAGGAGGCGAAAACAAATATAAAAACCAAATTCGTGAACAAGAACGAGCCACATCATCAATTATTTTCAGCCACATCTTTTTTCACTATATATACAAAATCCCTTAACCTAATCCCTTTGCTTTCTCTGATCAAACATGGTGCCGCCACTTTTTCTTCCTCAAACTAAAAACGCAAGAAGGAAATCCAAATTAAAATCAAAGAAAGTTTGTAAAATTCCAAAGCAAGTTTATTTCGCTTTCTAGTGAGCTTCTCTTCTCGTTGGTATTGGTTTTCTTGAGTTCGAATATCATTCTGTTGCCCGAGTTTTTGGAGCAGCGAATTAGGGTTAAAGTCCATGGGGTTTTTAATCCATTATTCGCGGATTTGGTATCATTTCTGAACTCATGGTGATGAATAGCTCGAGTTGTGATGATTTTGGAGGATTTGGTTCCAATTTTGTCGAAGGATTTCTGTAGCTTTCCGTTGAAAGCTCGACGACGGGAATCTTGTGGAGGCGTCGAGTTTTATGGTTTTGATATAGGGAGGATGCTCTCGAGTAGAGCAGAACGTTGGTGGTGTCGATTGGTGAAATGATGGTCTGTAGAGGAAGAACGAGGTGAAGGAATGGACCAAATGGTGGATGGGTAATCACCTGGAGCGTGGAAAATCAAAAAAAAGGGGGAAGAAGGGATGTTCGGTCGTGGGCTTTAACAAAGGTGAATGGGCTGGGAGATATAAGCTAAGGCCCAATACAATTTGGTTAAGTTTTATTTAAGGTTAATTAAATTATGTTTAATTAAATTATGGTTTGAATTAATTAATTACACTTAGAGTTAATTAATGAATGCTTAGGTTAATCTATACTTAAGTTAATTAATTTATAATTAGGGATAAATTAGAATTAATTGATAATTAGGGTTCTAAATTAAGGTTAATTAATTTAGATTAAATCATTAATCTTAAAAACGTTAATAACTCCATCGTATTTTATCAGAATTAAATGAAACCGAGTGCAAGGGAATCATGATGGAGAACCAAATATTTTGGAACCGACTGAAAAGGGATTGGGGCTCGCTAAAATTTATAGCGAAATAAATTGTCCGTCTGAATCAAGCGATGGTTATCGTTATTGACGATGATCGTCCAATGTGAGTAAATCTCACCAACTATAAACAGTTTATAATTTCATGTTGTATTTTTAGAAATTTTAGAAATTGTCTGATTTACTGTGTGTTGACTGTTTGATTGAACTGCTAGTCAGTTAGTTGAATTTCTATATTGATTCTGTTTAACAGAATATATCATATGGAACTAAAGGTGATGTTATCAATATTGTCTAACATCTGTGATGCAGGGAAACAGGTTGGAGGAATCCGACTGGATTCCTCAACTGTTATTTTATTGCTTTTCATATGTTTTGATATATGATGTGAATTATAACCTGTTGTTGATTGTGTGTGTATGGACGATATTGAACATCGTGATTTGATATGATTGAATACCATAACATACGGGATGTTGATAAGGAGATTTTCAAAGTGATATTGAAAACAGAGATATTTATAAATTGAAATATTTATAAATAAGAAATATTTATAAATGGGAATATTTATAAATAGGAGGTATTTTAAAAAGGAAATAAATTCAAATCATTTTCTTTTTGGAATGGAAAGGCCTGTGTGGCGAGTTTGGGGATTTTCCCGATGCTCCCGTTACAAAGGAGGTTATGGCGAATTTTTCAGAGAATTTAAGGAGTTAGTATATTTCAAGAATAAATTTGAAAAGGAAATATTTGTAAACCATTTCCAAATAGAATTGGAAAGGGAACATTATAAAAAGGAAATCATTTTTAAAGTGTAGAACCGTTATTTAAAAGTAAATCTTTTCAAATGAATAAAACGTTGTTAAAAAGGAAATCTTTATAAAGTGAATAAAGTTAATCGAATATAGACATTCGAAAGTAGTTAATCGAATACGGTATTCGAAGTTAGTTAATCGAATATGGTATTCGAAGTTAGTTAATCGAATATGGTATTCGAAGTTAGTTAATCGAATATGGTATTCGAAGTTAGTTAATCGAATATAGACATTCGAAAGGAGAAATCGAATATGGTATTCGAAGTTAGTTAATCGAATATGGTATTCGAAAGTTAGTTAATCGAATATGTTATTCGAAAGGGGTTAGTCAAGTTGAGTTAGTCAAATAGAGTTAACCAGTTAGAGTTAATCAGTTAGAGTTAACCAGTTGGAGTTAATTAGTTAGAGTTAATCGATTAGAGTTAAAACGAACTAGAGTTAATCATATATAGTTATTTGAGACAGAGTTAGTCAAAACATAGTATTCAGGGTAAGTTGCCATCTTGTACGACTGCTAGCGAAATTCACAGGGCTGTAAATAGCCTACGGCGGTCGGATGTTTCCTGAGGGAGTCAGGCGTAACCATTGTGATCGCTGCGATCTAGAGTCAAGAGAATGGAGTTTAATCGAATATTAGTTATTCGATAGGAGCTAATTGAGTTGATCGAGTTGAGAAATAAGTTAAGTTAAATAAGTTGAGTTGATCGGGTGGTTCAACCAAGTAAGTCGAGTTAAGTTAGTCAAGTTAGTCGAGCCTAGTTAATCGAATCGAATTGGTCGAACCAAGTAAGTCGAGTTAAGTTAGTCAAGTTAGTCGAGCCTAGTTAATCGAATCGAATTGGTCGAACCAAGTAAGTCGAGTTAAGTTAGTCAAGTTAGTCGAGCCTAGTTAATCGAATCGAATTGGTCGAACCAAGTAAGTCGAGTTAAGTTAGTCAAGTTGATCGAGCCTAGTTAATCGAATCGATCGAACCAAGTAAGTTAAGATATTCGAGTTAGTCGAGTTAAGTTCGTCGAGTTAAATTAATCGATGTTAGTTTCATCGAAAGGAGCTATTGATGTTAGTTTCATCGAAAGGAGTTATCGATGTTAGTTTCATCGAAAGGAGTTATCGATGTTAGTTTCATCGAAGGGAGTTATCGATTATAGTTTAATCGAAGTGAGATTTTCAAATATGAGATATTTGAAAAGGAAGAGTTATCGAATATTAGTTATTCGAAGAGAGATTATCAAATATCGTTTATTCGAGAAGAAGTTAATCGAATATAGGTTATTCGAAGAAGAGTTAATCAAATAGAGATTTCTCGAAGAGAGTTAATCGGCAAATTCGATTATATCGAATTCGGGAAAGTACTTATACTTTCCAGTGTTTAAATAGAGATTTATTTATTTATAAATAAATAAGTGTTAGGTTAATTATTCACTAATAAGAATAGAAGTTATAATTAAAGTTAGATAATTCGAAAGGAGGAATTATAACGTTATCGTTATAACCAATGTTTTAAATATAGAAGTGGATTAGAAAAATTGAATCCGAGAAAGGCATAAAGAAGTTGTTAAAGATTTAAAGATAAACTTTGACCATTTCGAAGTTATAACGTTGTTCAGTTAAGGTCTGAGAGGTAATTATACCCCAACTTGAGTGACTTCCTTCTCAACTAAGAAATGGTAAGGTTTGATCGTAAAGAAGTTTTGGAAATGTTTTCCAAACGAGAATCAGAAATGTTTTCTGATAAAAGAAAATAAGAATTTAGAATATAGGGAAACAGGAGATAAGTAAATAAATGAACTAAAGAGATTTATGTTAAATGATGTTTGTTCGATATAATTTCCATTTGGAATAATATCGTTGTTTGCACACTTATTTTTCTTTGATAGTTAACTCACCGACTATCAAAGTTTTGACCATTTTAACGTTGTTAATATGGAGAGACCGGTTGGATTATTATCCATAGAACCACTCTGTATTGGCATAAGCGTTGCGAATCATATATGCCAAAGATAATTGAAGACGGAGTAAAATGCAAGGGATGTTGTATAAGTCTTAGATAACAGTGACTAAGATGGATATACGGAATAGTGCCTTCGGTTTGTCCAGTCCCAGGACAATGTATATGGAAGAAGGTCTGACAGAGTATATCCAATGGATCGCGTATGTTGATCTGTTCAAACGTATTCACGTTTGGTGGCGGAGGAATTCGTTTCTCTTAGCTATATACCCGTGTTATTTTTGGATAAGTCAATTTGTGATTTGGCGGGTATGACGATGTGACATTTCTAAGTGAATGAAGATGGATGTCTGACAGAGTATTTCCAGAAAGGTCACGTACATTGATTTCTTCAACCGTACCAAGAGCGGAAGCGGAGAAGGAAACTTCTTTTAGCTGACACGTAATGTATGGTTGTAGACGTCAATTAGTGATTTTCGATGGATCTGACAATGTGACATTCGAAGTGAATCTGATGTAATGATAAAGCGTAGCTTCTAGACTCATCATTCGGTAAATGAAAGAAATCGGGCAGGCAGCATGGCTATGTCGGTCGCACCGAAGTAGGGTGTATAATCACCTATCTAGAGAATATTCATTTGTTTCTTAAATCTATCAATGTTGTCCCATATATATACGGGAACGGTTGCTGATCCCAACCGTTGGTGATATACATTCGATACACTCAAGCGAAATGAGTGGTCGGTCATGTGTGGCTGAGTTACAAGATGTTCTTGTTGAACTCTAGTGTATTGTTCCTAGAGTACACTGATCGGAAGGTGGTTCCATACCTTGTCATAGTTGGAAATCTATTATCCAATACGTGCTTGCGATTTTGATTGTATACTATATATGTAGAACGTGAGATGAAAGCGTTTCTGCTAGTTGATATCTATTTGTATATGGACATTATTATAATATCAAAAGGTTTTTGATATAAAGATTTTTGGATTCTCATAAGGGAAACACCCGTTCCGTTCTGCGGCGTGGTCTTATGAGATATCGTTTACTTGTTCATATACCTGTTTAAACTGTTTTACTCATACCAGTCCCATGACTGACCCGGAGTTTATTTGTTTTGTTTTCCCTAAACTCTTGGGTGCCTAAATTTGTACGAGCAGTCAAGTAGTCAGGATTTACAGGTATACTTGAAGAGCTGGAGCAGGAGGCTTCTGGATCATATAGCTAAAGTTATTTCCGCTGTGTTGTAAGTGCTGTACTCTGATAAGTGCTATTGTATACATAACTGTTATATTTCAAAGTTATGTTGTCTATTATATGTTTTTCGTTCCGCTGTGAGGTTCGTGTTACTCTGATGTTGTGTTCTTCTTCTTCTTTTATTCTAAGTTTCTATCTTATCTATTCTCACCTTCTAATTTCTTTCATTAATTACCGGGATTTTTCGATGTTTTGGTTATCGACGTCGAGCTTACGTCGATAACCAAAGTCGCTCAAAATCCGGGTCGTTACAGTTGGTATCAGAGCTTAAGTTAAGTATTACCTTGGCTCTGTGGCGTGACTCGGTAGAGATAGGGTTAGTAACACCCTAGATTGAGTTTGAGTGTATATATACGAGTGCGTATTTGTATTTGATATAAAAAAAATGGTTTTATATTGTGGAGATTCATTGGCTGAGTTGTTTATGAGTTCTGGTCGATCGGTTTGATCCACTGTATCGGTAGGAGTAAATAAATACTTGAATACGATGGACCAACACAGTATGGATATGTAATATATTATCATATATTAGATATATTGGTTGTAATTATAATCGAATGAGATTATAAAAGTGAAATGGTTATAAATAACTAATCAGAATTCATATAAGTAAAATATATGAAATAAGATGAATTAAATTTGAATTTAAATCAGATTTGGAATTAAAATACGGAAATTTTAAGTTCCTGGGAGATTTTGAAATGTTTTCAAAATGGATGTATTTAGTAAGGGTTTTGAAATGATATAGTATTGAATCACTTGGGTCGCTGGAAAATAATTCCGATGATGACTGCGCAGTATCATCGGTGTGGTTTTCGAGTTCTAAGTGATCGATTACTACCAAATATTTTAATTTGAATTTTTTTTTGAGAAAACAAGTGTTTAGAAATTCAAAGGTTTTGAATAGGTATTATGATTTCAAATTGATTTGAAATAAACCTAGGAATTTGAAATTTAAATTTAACGTATGAAGTTAAATGGATTAAAATAGTGAAAGGGAATAATAAATTAGAATTTAACTTTGACTAAGTTAAATGAAATTGGATTTGATTAGAGGATAATCTGAAAGTGAATTCGACTTGGATATATGCGAATGGTTGTGTTGGAGATGAAATTGGTTGGAGTTCGATTGAAAAGGCAATTGTATATGCTGAATTAGCAGCAGATGTAAGGGATATAATGATATGCCCGACAAAAAGGTACAAGTTTATATTTTATATGAGTTTGGGATTTATGAGCCGAATTGGCAAGCCGCTTGGCTATTTGATTTTCTTTTTGGTTGAAGATGGCCCAGAGAGGCGAGTTGGAATTTGAGCTATTGACCAGTACAAAGGAGGTGATGGCGAAATTTTTCGAAAGTTTAAAGTGTTAGAAAATTTTCAGAATTTTTGAAAATTTTAGTTAATCGGAATGAATTAATATTTTACTCGATATTAATTGGTTCAGTTAAAATCAGAAATAAGGGGTAAACAAATCTTAGGAATTCCAATAAGTAGGGTCGTCCTCTAACTTAGCAATTTCGAGGACGAAATTATTTTAAGTGGGGAAGAATGTAATGACCCGCATTTTTAGAGATATATAATTAATTTATTTAGTTACATAATTGGTGATTTAGAGAAGTTAATGATCGTTTAATTAAATAATATTGAATATTTAATAAATAATTATAATATAATAATATATTATAATGTCAAAATAGTCGGAAATAGTGAAATTCACAATATCGTGTGAATTGAATAGCATACGAGATTTGGTGGAGCTTCGATTCGAAATATAATAACGATTATATTGAATCGACGACAGTTGAACGCATAGTTTATAATATATTTATAAACGAGCTCGAAATGGCGCTGCAGTTCGCTATTTGGCGATTTGAACTTCAACTGAATATACAGGATTCGTTTTAAGCCGGATTTCTGTGAAACAAGAAACGTGTGGAGCTGGTGGAGTATATCTTTCTAGTGGAAGAGAAAAATCAGGATTTCGTCGTGTAGATTTTGATGTACGTCCAAATCAAATTTTAGAAAAAGTCGCTGTAGAATTCCTTTATAATTTGCGACGCTTTATATACGTTATAAAAGGATTTTCGATATAAACTGAATACCGAGATAAATCGAAATCTGAAATATCAAACTGTATATTTTGATATGATATTCTGGAACAGCACGATATCATATGTGAAGATATACGATAATATAAATTTATTTATATTTAATTTAATAATATTTAAATATATTTATATATTTAAATGGGTCATCCAGAGCTTTAAAAATAGCCGGTTTTGCAAACGAAGTCGGAATCCGACGAAACCAGTTTTGTTGGATCCACAATGTCGAGTGGTTGCTAGATGTCAGTTTCCGTGATTTTTGAAGTCACTGTGTAGTCGTACGGATTTTTAGAGTGGAAAACAGTTAGTATTTTATCAGTTAAAAATACACTGTGTGAGCATACGAAGTCGGAATTCGACGAAACCAGTTTCGTTGGAACCGTAACGTCGAACTCTAGCTACATGTCTAGTTTGGTGATTTTTGGGTATCGTGTGTGATCACATGCTTTTTTAGGAGGCGAAAACAAATATAAAAACCAAATTCGTGAACAAGAACGAGCCACATCATCAATTATTTTCAGCCACATCTTTTTTCACTATATATACAAAATCCCTTAACCTAATCCCTTTGCTTTCTCTGATCAAACATGGTTCCGCCACTTTTTCTTCCTTAAACTAAAAACGCAAGAAGGAAATCCAAATTAAAATCAAAGAAAGTTTGTAAAATTCCAAAGCAAGTTTATTTCGCTTTCTAGTGAGCTTCTCTTCTCGTTGGTATTGGTTTTCTTGAGTTCGAATATCATTCTGTCGCCCGAGTTTTTGGAGCAGCGAATTAGGGTTAAAGTCCATGGGGTTTTTAATCCATTATTCGCGGATTTGGTATCATTTCTGAACTCATGGTGATGAATAGCTCGAGTTGTGATGATTTTGGAGGATTTGGTTCCAATTTTGTCGAAGGATTTCTGTAGCTTTCCGTTGAAAGCTCGACGACGGGAATCTTGTGGAGGCGTCGAGTTTTATGGTTTTGATATAGGGAGGATGCTCTCGAGTAGAGCAGAACGTTGGTGGTGTCGATTGGTGAAATGATGGTCTGTAGAGGAAGAACGAGGTGAAGGAATGGACCAAATGGTGGACGGGTAATCACCTGGAGCGTGGAAAATCAAAAAAAAGGGGAAGAAGGGATGTTCGGTCGTGGGCTTTAACAAAGGTGAATGGGCTGGGAGATATAAGCTAAGGCCCAATACAATTTGGTTAAGTTTTATTTAAGGTTAATTAAATTATGTTTAATTAAATTATGGTTTGGATTAATTAATTACACTTAGAGTTAATTAATGAATGCTTAGGTTAATCTATACTTAAGTAGTTAATTTATAATTAGGGATAAATTAGAATTAATTGATAATTAGGGTTCTAAATTAAGGTTAATTAATTTAGATTAAATCATTAATCTTAAAAACGTTAATAACTCCATCGTATTTTATCAGAATTAAATGAAACCGAGTGCAAGGGAATCATGATGGAGAACCAAATATTTTGGAACCGACTGAAAAGGGATTGGGGCTCGCTAAAATTTATAGCGAAATAAATTGTCCGTCTGAATCAAGCGATGGTTATCGTTATTGACGATGATAGTCCAATGTGAGTAAATCTCACCAACTATAAACAGTTTATAATTTCATGTTGTATTTTTAGAACTGTTAGAAATTGTCTGATTTACTGTGTGTTGACTGTTTGATTGAACTGCTAGTCAGTTAGTTGAATTTCTATATTGATTCTGTTTAACAGAATATATCATATGGAACTAAAGGTGATGTTATCTATATTGTCTAACATCTGTGATGCAGGGAAACAGGTTGGAGGAATCCGACTGGATTCCTCAACAGTTATTTTATTGTTTTTCATATGTTTTGATATATGATGTGAATTATAACCTGTTGTTGATTGTGTGTGTATGGACGATATTGAACATCGTGATTTGATATGATTGAATACCATAACATACGGGATGTTGATAAGGAGATTTTCAAAGTGATATTGAAAACAGAGATATTTATAAATTGAAATATTTATAAATAAGAAATATTTATAAATGGGAATATTTATAAATAGGAGGTATTTTAAAATGGAAATAAATTCAAATCATTTTCTTTTTGGAATGGAAAGGCCTGTGTGGCGAGTTTGGGGATTTTCCCGATGCTCCCGTTACAAAGGAGGTTATGGCGAATTTTTCTGAGAATTTAATGAGTTAGTATATTTCAAGAATAAATTTGAAAAGGAAATATTTTTAAACCATTTCCAAATAGAATTGGAAAGGGAACATTATAAAAAGGAAATCATTTTTAAAGTGTAGAACCGTTATTTAAAAGTAAATCTTTTCAAATGAATAAAACGTTGTTAAAAAGGAAATCTTTATAAAGTGAATAAAGTTAATCGAATATAGACATTCGAAAGTAGTTAATCGAATATGGTATTCGAAGTTAGTTAATCGAATATGGTATTCGAAGTTACTTAATCGAATATGGTATTCGAAGTTAGTTAATCGAATATGGTATTCGAAGTTAGTTAATCGAATATAGACATTCGAAAGGAGAAATCGAATATGGTATTCGAAGTTAGTTAATCGAATATGGTATTCGAAAGTTAGTTAATCGAATATGTTATTCGAAAGGGGTTAGTCAAGTCGAGTTAGTCAAATAGAGTTAACCAGTTAGAGTTAATCAGTTAGAGTTAACCAGTTGGAGTTAATTAGTTAGAGTTAATTGATTAGAGTTAAAACGAACTACAGTTAATCAAATATAGTTATTTGAGACAGAGTTAGTCAAAACATAGTATTCAGGGTAAGTTGCCGTCTTGTACGACTGCTAGCGAAATTCGCAGGGCTGTAAATAGCCTACGGCGGTCGGATGTTTCCTGAGGGAGTCAGGCGTAACCATTGTGATCGCTGCGATCTAGAGTCAAGCGAATGGAGTTTAATCGAATATTAGTTATTCGATAGGAGCTAATTGAGTTGATCGAGTTGAGAAATAAGTTAAGTTAAATAAGTTGAGTTGATCTGGTGGTTCAACCAAGTAAGTCGAGTTAAGTTAGTCAAGTTAGTCGAGCCTAGTTAATCGAATCGAATTGGTCGAACCAAGTAAGTCGAGTTAAGTTAGTCAAGTTAGTCGAGCCTAGTTAATCGAATCGAATTGGTCAAACCAAGTAAGTTGAGTTAAGTTAGTCAAGTTAGTCGAGCCTGGTTAATCGAATCGAATTGGTCGAACCAAGTAAGTCGAGTTAAGTTAGTCAAGTTGGTTGAGCCTAGTTAATCGAATCGGTCGAACCAAGTAAGTTAAGATAGTCGAGTTAGTCGAGTTAAGTTCGTCGAGTTAAATTAATCGATGTTAGTTTCATCCAAAGGAGCTATCGATGTTAGTTTCATCGAAAGGAGTTATCGATGTTAGTTTCATCGAAAGGAGTTATCGATGTTAGTTTCATCGAAGGGAGTTATCGATTATAGTTTAATCGAAGTGAGATTTTCAAATATGAGATATTTGAAAAGGAAGAGTTATCGAATATTAGTTATTCGAATAGAGATTATCAAATATCATTTATTCGAGAAGAAGTTAATCGAATATAGGTTATTCGAAGAAGAGTTAATCAAATAGAGATTTCTCGAAGAGAGTTAATCGGCAAATTCGATTATATCGAATTCGGGAAAGTACTTATACTTTCCAGTGTTTAATTTGAGATTTATTTATTTATAAATAAATAAGTGTTAGGTTAATTATTCACTAATAAGAATAGAAGTTATAATTAAAGTTAGATAATTCGAAAGGAGGAATTATAACGTTATCGTTATAACCAATGTTTTAAATATAGAAGTGGATTAGTAAAATTGAATCCGAGAAAGGCATAAAGAAGTTGTTAAAGATTTAAAGATAAACTTTGACCATTTCGAAGTTATAACGTTGTTCAGTTAAGGTCTGAGAGGTAATTATACCCCAACTTGAGTGACTTCCTTCTCAACTAAGAAATGGTAAGGTTTGATCGTAAAGAAGTTTTGGAAATGTTTTCCAAACGAGAATAAGATATGTTTTCTGATAAAAGAAAATAAGAATTTAGAATATAGGGAAATAGGAGATAAGTAAATAAATGAACTAAAGAGATTTATGTTAAATGATGTTTGTTCGATATAATTTCCATTTGGAAATAATATCGTTGTTTGCACACTAGTTTTTCTTTGATAGTTAACTCACCGACTATCGAAGTTTTGACCATTTTAACGTTGTTAATATGGGGAGACCGGTTGGATTATTATCCATAGAACCACTCTGTATTGGCATAAGCGTTGCGAATCATATATGCCAAAGATAATTAAAGACGGAGTAAAATGCAAGGGCTGTTGTATAAGTCTTAGATAACAGTGACTAAGATGGATATACGGAATAGTGCCTTCGGTTTGTCCAGTCCCAGGACAACGTATGTGGAAGAAGGTCTGACAGAGTATATCCAATGGATCTCGTAAGTTGATCTGTTCAAACGTATTCATGTTTGGTGGTGGAGGAATTCGTTTCTCTTAGCTGTATACCCGTGTTATTTTTCGATAAGTCAATTTGTGATTTGGCGGGTATGACGATGTGACATTTCTAAGTGAATGAAGATGGATGTCTGATAGAGTATTTCCAGAAAGGTCACGTACATTGATTTCTTCAACCGTACCAAGAGCGGAAGCGGAGAAGAAAACTTCTTTTAGCTGACACGTAATGTATGGTTGTAGACGTCAATTAGTGATTTTCGATGGATCTGACAATGTGACATTCGAAGTGAATCTGATGTAATGATAAAGCGTAGCTTCTAGACTCATCATTCGGTAAATGACAGAAATCGGGCAGGCAGCATGGCTAAGTCGGTCGCACCGAAGTAGGGTGTATAATCACCTATCTAGAGAATATTCATTTGTTTCTTAAATCTATCAATGCTGTCCCATATATATACGGGAACGGTTGCTGATCCCAACCGTTGGTGATATACATTCGATACACTCAAGCGAAATGAGTGGTCGGTCATGTGTGGCTGAGTTACAAGATGTTCTTGTTGAACTCCAGTGTATTGTTCCTAGAGTACACTGATCGGAAGGTGGTTCCATACCTTGTCATAGTTGGAAATCCATTATCCAATACGTGCTTGCGATTTTGATTGTATACTATATATGTAGAACGTGAGATGAAAGCGTTTCTGCTAGTTGATATCTATTTGTATATAGACATTATTATAATATCAAAAGGTTTTTGATATAAAGATATTTTGGATTTTCATAAGGGAAACACCCATTCCGTTCTGCGGCGTGGTCTTATGAGATATCGTTTACTTGTTCATATACCTGTTTAAACTGTTTTACTCATACCAGTCCCATGACTGACCCGGAGTTTATTTGTTTTGTTTTCCCTAAACTCTTGGGTGCCTAAATTTGTACGGGCAGTCAAGTAGTCAGGATTTACAGGTATACTTGAAGAGCTGGAGCAGGAGGCTTCTGGATCATATAGCTATAGTTATTTCCGCTGTGTTGTAAGTGCTGTACTCTGATAAGTGCTATTGTATACATAACTGTTATATTTCAAAGTTATGTTATCTATTATATGTTATTCGTTCCGCTGTGAGGTTCGTGTTACTCTGATGTTGTGTTCTTCTTCTTCTTCTATTCTAAGTTTCTATCTTATCTATTCTCACCTTCTAATTTCTTTCATTAATTACCGGGATTTTTCGATGTTTTGGTTATCGACGTCGAGCTTACGTCGATAACCAAAGTCGCTCAAAATCCGGGTCGTTACAAACGGGAACAGAATAATTTCCACAGAAGAGAATGCTAGTAATGGGCCTTTTACCCTAACAGAAACAGACAGAAACAGAGTGCTAATAATGGGCCTTTACCACCCGAACAGAAACAGACAGAAACAGAATGTTAATAATGGGCCTTTACCACCCGAATAGAAACAGACAGAAACAGAATGCTAATAATGGGCCTTTACCACCCGAATAGAAGGTACAGAAACAGAAACAGATTAATCCTTACGGAAACAGAATGTAGAATTAGGTATACACTAGTAAATGGGCCATTACCACCCGAACAGACGGTACCACGCAGAAAAAGACAGGTGTTACCACCCAACAGAAACAGACGGTACCAATAGAAACAGACAAAACTAAGTGTACCCTAAAACCCTACCCCAAGCGATCGACTCCCTAATACATAAATACCCTGTGTCGGCCCCACAGTAGGGTGTATCACTCCCTAAAGTGACACCCAATTGGCACAGACCTATTTACAGATGTCACGGCGTCTTACATCCTCAGAGGCAGACCGAGATCCATGCACGCACATGACCCAGTTGGAACGCACCATCAACACCCCTCGCCATCATCCGAATGAACTGCTTATAATTAGTTCAGTAAGCGTGCCCGAACCCTACCTACTGTTGGGACAAAGTTTTGATACCAGAAAGGGTTACTGACTAATATGGGTCCCAAACAACAGATGACACAAGTAATTTCCCTCCTAACCTTGTGTCCCCAGACTAACAGATTTCGGATTAACTTGTTTACAAGTTCAGACATACAGAGTTCAGATCAACTAGTTCACAGACCAGACAAGTTTTCTGACTAACGGATCAGATATACGGATTTAACAGATTTACATATTTGTCTAACTTTGTAATTGGGCCAACAGATTCACGAAACGGGTTTGTTAAATTCATTAGTCCAATTGGTTTAACCCTATCCTCCCAACATGTTTTAGACATCATATTTATCCCAGATTTGCATTAATTAAATATTAATGCACAGACCTCTCACATTAGGTTGGTAGCTTGTAGCCGCTGGATATGCCGGGAGGTTCTGGGCAGACTTCTTCCACAAGCCAAACCTAACCTCATGTCTGAGCATATTTTAGTTATGCCTACGACCTCTCACATTAGACTGACAGTTTGTGGTCGCTGGTTAAGCCGGTTGGTTCCGGGCAGGCTTCTACCGCAAACAGAGTCTAAACTCGTGTCATAGCCAATTCATTCCAATACATATTTTTCAGATATCAGACTAATTCTGTTTATTTAACAGATTAAACTTCTTCATAGGATATAACAGATTAATAAAATTTCCATGTTCTACTAAATCTTAGGTCGAGCCTATGGATTTCCATATCCAGATTACCATTATCTAGTTTCAATAGATCAGACAATTCAACAGGTAGCAGATCTAGCAGTTTAAGCGATTCAACAGATTTAGCAGATAACAGATTTATCAGTTTAGGCAATTCAGCAGTTTTAGCAGATAATGGATTAGGAAATTTAACAGATTTAGCAGATAACAGATTTAGCAGATTATATATATCTAAAACTCTATTTACAAATCTCGCCTAATCATAAATTTAGCCTAAAATTACATGCCTAAATCAAGGTCATAATTCATAATACAATATATGCCCCAAAATTTTAGCCTTAATATTCCCATTTACAGTTCATGTCAAAACTAGATTTAATATTCTAGTTCACCATTTATGTCCAAGACTAATACACATGTAAATCATTCTCTATTATAGCCAAATCAGATTATGCCAACATATTTGCTATGCCAGATTTACTTAATTAAGCTACGCCCAATCCCCGTATAACATGTTTCCACAAGTTCTCTAAATACTCATGAAATGGCCCTATAGGCTCGATGTACATAACAGTGAATGGGAATAAACTAGCAAAGATACATACTAAATATGAGATCTAACATCATTAAGGGAATAGGCATAAGAAACTAACTACAATAATTATAGGCAACTAACCACAATAGTCATGGGCGACTAATCACAATAGTTTCTTATTCAATGTCATAGGCAATAGTCTCATAGTCATGAACCATAGTCATAGGCAATAGTCTCATAGTCAATGAATCATAGTCATAGGCAATAGTCTCATAGTCAATGAATCATGGTCATAGGCAATAGTCTCATAGGCAACAGTTTCATGTCCAATTATGCATTATTATTTGTCCCAAAATTCAGCGTTCGTGCGTTAATCTCTTATGAGATGTGGCGCAAGCTCGTGGTAGCCTGGCTATAGAATAGAAAGAAGAAAGAGATACAGAATAAAATAAATCAGAACAGAACGTACACAACCTCAAATTCATATTTAATAATCATGTCACAATTATAGTTACAGTTTATAGCAGAAAATAACTGTACTTGCCTTCCGTGGTTTTAAGAAAGGATAATAAACTATTGTTGATGCAGAAATGCTGAATTACTCCTATTTAATTGTTGTTGTAGCTCTAAACTTTGATTTGAGATTTGATTTAGCTTTTAATTCTATTCAGGTTGGAAGAAGATGCACCAGTCCAAGTTTTGATTCCGGCAGAGTAACGACGCCATTATTTTATTTAATAAGAACGGAGGCAGAATGAAATTATGCAGCATAAGGTCAGAGAAGAATGGTGTAACGAGAATGAAGCTAGGAGGCTGTTTATATAGGATTAGGCAGACGAATCCAGACAGAAAACGAGTCTAAATACATCAGAATGCATCAGGTTCAGAAAGTGGGTTCGGGAGGCAGGTCGACCACCAGGTCGACTCCCCAGAGGTCGACACCCCAGTCGACCTGGTTGGGGGAGGGGGGGTCGACTCCCCAGTCGACCTGGGTATATGGGCAGGAATTTTCCCGCCAGCCTTCTCTGGGTTTGAATTTCGAATTTCTGGCTTTATTTTTGAGCTATTTTATTTTATTTAAATTCCTGAAACTTTTGAGGGTCCTAACTTGGTCATACGAACTCCGATTTTCGAAAACTCGGACTCGATTTCATGTAGAATTCCGAGACGAACGCAATGGCGCAACCCGTTTATCTTGATTATTATTTTAAAAAATTAATTATTCTCTAATTAGTTACTTGTACGTTTACATAAAATACGGGGTGTTACATTCTCCCCGCCTTAAAGGATTTCGTCCCCGAAATCTTCAAGTTAAGAAGAATGTGTCCTACCATCCAGTCATCCATTTACTCAACTATCATCCACAAGCATCCATTGTCCTTAGAAAACTTCTAATTTCGTATGAACATATGCAAAAGTGTGTGTATATGTTCCTTATCTAATGCAAAGATCAGGCGGTCCACTGATTCAGTAGACCTCCTTAATGCGAATTACGTTAATGCCATGAGTCCAACATGTATGCAATTTTCCTATTTGATCCATATCATTCTTATATGAGTGACAACCATTCATTCATATGCAACACCTATGTGATGAGTCAATCATTTTGCATCCACAAAAATTGAAAATGCTCACACATCCATATGCAGTATGAGAGTGTTTTCGAGCCGATCTAGTGCCTAGTGTGTGTATATGCATCCACGAGCAACCACTGGTAATCATCAAACATAACATGTCTCAAACACATGTTTACACCCATTGGTTTCTACCTAGAGTTCGAAGATTCGATCGATAGGATATAGTCGAATGATGGAAGCGAGTAAAAACAAAAACTTGGTTCCCATTAGACATTGGTTGAGAGAATAACTCCCCTAAGTATCGGCCCCGAAGACCGAAATCAACATCATATTGATACCCAGAGGATTACCCTCTTTAGACAATGTCAAAACTGGAAATCTTAACCTCTTCATAAATATCCAGATGCTTATAGACTACTAGTATAGATCAGATTATCGAATGATTCTTAGAAAACTAAGCAAGGGAAAATCCCACCATATCCCTCAAAAACCAAGAATGTATGCATTACAATCGACTTGACGCCTAACACAGATACCCTCAAACCCCAACCTATCACCAACAGATGAGTCGTAACCCCTATGGGGTTTGGGACTATAACCAGATTAGAAACAAGACTAGTATTAAAGTGCAGAGACTCGACTACAAAATCAGAATGCCATAATCGAAAAGAGTTCTAACTCAATAATCAGATAAGGAAACTAAACTCTCTACGGAAATTTTTCTACTTCTATCCTATCCACCAACTATGAGAGCATTCGCCTGCCTTCCCGAAGTAGGTCATGTCCTCTGTCCTTGCCCCCGTTTCTTCGGGCAGTCCCTAGTGAATTGTCCCATCTCACCACAGTTGAAGTGAGTGTCCTTCCTCTTTCGGCCATCCTTGTCCAGATGAGTCAAGCTTCCATAAGTAAAGCACTTTTCTCCTCCTTTATCTTCAGACTTTTCTTCCTTATTTTGTGTTTCCTTTTTGCCTTCTTTGTGAACCAAGTCCATATCCATGAGTTTCTCATCCTTGGGTTGTGCTCCTTAGCCAATCTCCCTCATCCTCATCTTTACTATCTGTGTGCAACACGTAGACAAGTCCCTCGAAAGATGCCTCCATCGCCCGGAAAATCCTACAAAGCTCGAAAGAAAATTGACTGTAGGCGAGACTACTGTGACTACAGATGCAAGTCGGGCGTTTATTTGCCCTTTGACCGGTGTCGTAGTCTTATCAAGCCTACAGAACCATGCCGCGATAAGGTTACCTCCCAAAAAGCCGGGAGCCCCGGAGAAAGAAGGAAACAAAGATTCAAATGGAGGATCAAAAGATAGATATATGGCTTTTGGGGATTATGTTTTTTCTTCAAAAATAGGCTTTACTTTCGAAAATACTTCCTTTTAAAACCTTTTTGAAAATAGTTTTCAAAAACTTTACCCAATCTAGTAACCTTCGGCTCTGATACCAAGTGTAACACCCCACCTCCGTTAAGGTCACTCACAAAGGGAATGCCTTAACTTTGATGGAGCATTTTAGTAGACAGAACAGAAATTTACAAGACAGATAAAACAGTACTTGAAAAATTTATAACTTTATTTCAAACAGAAATCGAACCAAGTTTGGTTACATCTTTTCAAATCAAAATATCAGAATTCAAGTACAAAAATACCAGCCTTGTACAAAAGCCTTCAGAATGCATAGTTTTTAAAATCATAATCCCCACAGAACAGAAGCTATAAGGAGCCAAGCCATACTTTAAGCACTTCAAGCAGAAGGAATCCGGATCAAGCTAAAGTATTCCCTCCTTGGAAACCTGGGGGGAAAACAGAAGAAAAAGGGGCGAAAACAAGCAAGGTCAGGCATAAAGTCTGGCAAGTCCAGTGACTTTCAGCATATGAACATATAATAATAATAATGACATGAAAATAAGCTGGATAAGGGATAATAGTAACAGGAGCAGCATATATACTTAGGTTAAACAGAAAAAGAACAGAATGATGTAAGCTACTACTTTTCACCTCTCTGCACTAATACTAGTACAACAGGATTAGGTGTCACCCCAATGTCTAAACTGAAATAGGAACGGGAACAGAATAATTTCCACAGAAGAGAATGCTAGTAATGGGCCTTAACCACCCTAACATAAACCGACAGAAACAGAGTGCTAATAATGGTCCTTTACCATCCGAACAGAAACAGACAGAAACAGAATGCTAATAATGGGCCTTTACCACCCGAACAGAAACAGACAGAAACAGAATGCTAATAATGGGCCTTTACCACCCGAATAGAAGGTACAAAAATAGAAACAGATTAATCCCTATGGAAACAAAATGTAAAATTAGGTGTACACTAGTAAATGGGCCTTTACCACCCGAACAGACGGTACCACGTAGAAACAGACAGGTGTTACCACCCAACAGTAACAGACGGTACCAACAGAAACAGACAGAACTAAGTGTACCCTAAAACCCTACCCCAAGCGATCGGCTCCCTAATACATAAATACCCTGTGTCGGCCCCACAGTAAGGTGCATCACTCCCTAAAGTGGCAACCAATTGGCACAGACCTATTTATAGATATCACAGCGTCTTACATCCTCAGAGGCAGACCGGGATCCATGCACGCACATGACCTGGTTGGAACGCACCATCAACACCCCTCGCCATTATCATAATGAACCGCTTATAATTAGTTCAGTAAGCGTGCCCGGACCCTACCTACTGTTGGGTCAAAGTTTTGATACCAAAAAGGGTTACTGACTAATATGGGTCCCAAACAACAGATGACACAAGTAATTTCCCCCCAACCTTGTGTCCCCAGACTAACAGATTTCAGATTAACTTGTTTATAAGTTCAGACATACAGAGTTCAGATCAACTAGTTCACAGACCATACAAGTTTTTAGACTAACTGATCAAATATACAGATTTAACAGATTTACAGATTTGTCTAACTTTGTAATTGGGCCAACAGATTCACGAAACGGGTTTGTTAAATTCATTAGTCCAATTGGTTTAACCCTATCCACCCAACACGTTCTAGACATCATATTTATCCCAGATTTGCATTAATTAAATATTAATGCACAGACCTCTCACAATAGGTCGGTAGCTTGTGGCCGCTGGATATGTCGGGCGGTTCCGGGCAGACTTCTGCCACCAGCCAGACCTAACCTCATGTCTAAGCATATTTTAGTTATGCCTACGACCTCTCACATTAGACTGACAGTTTGCAGTTGCTGGTTAAGCCGGTTGGTTCCGGGCAGGCTTCTACCCCAAACGGAGTCTAAACTCGTGTCATAGCCAATTCATTCCAATATAGATTTTTCAGATATCAGACTAATTCTGTTTATTTAACAGATTAAACTTCTTCATAGGATATAACAGATTAATCAAATTCCCATATTCTACTAAATCTTAGGTCGAGCCTACGGATTTCCATACCCAGATTACCATTATCTAGTTTTAATAGATCAGACAATTCAACAGGCAGCAGATCTAGCAGTTTAAGCGATTCAACAGATTTAGCAGATAACAGATTTAGTAGTTTAGGCAATTCAACAGTTTTAGCAGATAACGGATTAGGCAATTTAACAGATTTAGCAGATAACAGATTTAGCAAGTTATATATATCTAAAACTCTATTTACATATCTTGCCTAATCATAAATTTAGCCTAAACTTACATGCCTAAATCAAGGTCATAATTCATAATACAATATATGCCCCAAAATTTTAGCCTTAATATTCCCATTTATAGTTCATGTCAAAACTAGATTTAATATTCTAGTTCACCATTTATGTCCAAGACTAATACACATGTAAATCATTCTCTATTATAGCCAACTCAGATTATGCCAACATATTTGCTATGCCAGATTTACTTAATTAATCTACGCCCAATCCCCGTATAACATGTTTCCACAAGTTCTCAAAATACTAATGAAATGGCCCTATAGGCTCGATGAACATAACATTGAATGGGAATAAACTAGCAAAGTTACATACTAAATATGAGATCTAACATCATTAAGGGAATATTCATAAGAAACTAACTACAGTAGTTATAGGCAACTAACCACAATAATCCTGGGCGACTAATCACAATAGTTTCTTATTCAATGTCATAGGCAATAGTCTCATAGTCATGAATCATAGTCATAGGCAATAGTCTCATAGTCAATGAATCATTGTCATAGGCAATAGTCTCATAGTCAATGAATCATAGTCATAGGCAATAGTCTCATAGGCAACAGTTTCATGTCCAATTATGCATTGTTATTTGTCCCAAAATTTAGCTTTCGTGCGTTAATCTCTTATGAGATGTGGTGCAGGCTCGTGGTAGCCTGGCTATAGAATAGAAAGAAGAAAGAGATACAGAATAAAATATATCAGAATAGAACGTACACAACCTCAAATTCAGATTTACAATCATGTCACAATTATAGTTACTATTTATAGCGGAAAATAACTGTACTTGCCTTTTGTTGTGTTAAGAAAGGATAATAAACTATTGTTGATGCAGAAATGCTGAATTACTCCTCTTTAATTGTTGTTGTAGCTCTAAACTTTGATTTGAGATTTGATTTAGCTTTTAATTCTATTCTGGTTGGAAGAAGATGCATCAGTCCAAGTTTTGATTCCGGCTGAGTAACGACGCCATTATTTTATTTAATAAGAACGGAGGCAGAATGAAATTATGCAGCATAAGGTTAGAGAAGAATGGTGTAAAGGGAATGAAGCTAAGAGGCTGTTTATATAGGATTAGGCAGACGAATCCGGACGGAAAACGAGTCTAAATACATCAGAATGCATCAGGTTTAGAAAGTGGGTTCGGGAGGCAGGTCGACCCCCAGGTCGACTCCCCAGTCGACCTGGTCATGGGGAGGTCGACACCCCAGTCGACTCCCCAGTCGACCTGATTGGGGGGTTGACTCCCCAGTCAAACTGGGTATATGGGCGGGAATTTTCCCGCCAGCCTTCTCTGGGTTTGAATTTCGAATTTCTGGCTTTATTTTCGAGCTGTTTTATTTTATTTAAATTCTTGAAACTTCTAAGGGTCATAACTTGGTCATACGAACTCCGATTTTCAAAAACTCGAACTCAATTTCATGCAGAATTCCGAGATGAATGCAATGGCGTGACCCGTTTCCCTTGATTCTTAATTTTATAATTAATTATTCTCTGATTAGTTACTTATACGTTTACAGAAAATACGGGGTGTTACACTATGACACGTAAAATACATCTGGGCGCAAGGCCTAATCAGGCACTTTAGCAACGAATCTGCACTCGATAGGGATTGATTAACCGAGCACGTGTCTATGACACATAAAAGACATCTAGATGCAAGGCCTAATCGGGCACCTAGGACACGTAAAATACGTTCGAACACAAGGTCAAATTGGGTACTTAAGCAATGAATCTACACCTAGTGGGGTTTGATTAACCAAGAAGGTACATATGACATGTGAAAGACATCTGTATGCAAGGCCTAATTGGGCACCAATGACACGTAAAAGACATCTTAATGCAAAGCCTAATCAGGTACTTCAGACCCCAACATGCACCCAGTTGGGACTGTTTAAACAAGCAGGTAAATGTGACACGTAAAAGACATTCGAATGCAAGACCTAATCAGTTACCTAGGACACGTAAAATAAAACCACACGCAAGGCCTAGTCGGGTAATTAAAAATAAAACTACACCCGGTAGGGATTGATTAAGCGAGCAGGTGTCTATGACACGTAAAAGGCATCCGGACGCAAGGCATAATCGGGTACTTCAGCAACGAATCTACACCCAGTAGGGATTGATTGACCGAGCAGGTACCTATGACACGTAAAGACATCCGGACGTAAGGCCTAATCGGGAACCTTTGAAAACCAATCTATACCGGAAACATAATGGTTAACCGAACACACTAAAAGAATGCAAAGGACGACCGGATGCATACCTAAGCGGGTACTTAAGAGATGCAAAGGACGACCGAACTCAAGCCTAAGCGGGTACCATTGAAAACCAATGTAATCCTAAAACATATTTATTAACCGAAAAAACTAAAAGAATGCAAATGATGAGCGAACAACAACCTAAGCGGGACTTATGAGATGCAAAGGACGGTCGGACTCAAGTCTAAGCAGGTACCTTTGAAAACCAATCTACATCCAAAACATGTTTATTAATCGAACAAACAAAAAGAATTAAAATGACGACCGAACTCACACCTAAGTGGGTACTCACAAGATGCAAAGGACGACCAGACTCAAGACTTAGCTGGTACCTTTGAAAACCAATCTATACCCAAAACATATTGATTAACCGAATAAACTAAATGAATGCAAATGACGGTCAGACTCAAACCTAAGCAGGTGCTTACAAGAGGAAAAAGATGACTGGACTCAAGCCTAAGCGGGTACCTTTGAAAACCAATCTACACCGGAAACATATTGATTAACCGGACAAACTAAAAGAATGCAAATGACAACCGGACTAAAATCTAAGTGGGTACTTATGAGATTCAAAGGACGGCCAGACTCAAGCCTAAGCGGGTACCTTTGAAAACCAATCTATACCGAAAACATATTGTTTAACCGAACAAATTAAAAGATTGTAAAGAACCAATGGATTCCAAACCTAATCGGGTACATATGGATTTAAAAGACAAATGGATTCGAAACCTAATCGGGTACCCATGAAAACAAATCTACACCAAATTATAATATTAAACTAAGCGAACCCAAAAGACATCCAAATTCCAAACCTAACCGTGTATGGATAACTAGATTCTAAACCCAATAGGATATATATACACAAATCAATCTACGCTCAATTTTTTTAACAAAGTGACCCATAATGACCAAAAAAGACAATTATACTCAAAATATAACCAAAAATCATTGAAAGTTGATCTATATTCAAGATATATTTTTTAGTCAACCATAAAATATAAAAGATACAAATGTCAAATGTAAGTAGGCATTTATGCATGTATATATAACAATACATTTTCACAACAAAGTGTGCTCTTATAAAAGATGGTCAATAACTTTTATAATGTAAGTGGATACATTAGTTTCAATTTTCTTACTATAATTGATTTAGAAAAGAACAATATACCAAAATTAAATAATCAGAAAATGCTATATTGGATTCGCATTTTGCTTTACCTAAATACCACATAAAGTAGGATCACATAGTTTATGATTATACAACTACTAATCAAGTCAGCCAATCACTTTTACATTATGCAAAACAAAATGCTAAATAAATATAGTATTAATCTGTTGAATTAATGTACAAAACAACTGGTAATAAAATGCCACCAATCACAAAATCAACTCTACATATTTAAAAAAGAGCATACACAAAACAAAATAAATGAAAACAAACACATAAATTTCAAAATAAAAGTCAAATTTATGTTAATCGAATCAGTCAATCACTTTTACTTTATACAACAATAATCAAGTTAGCCAATTACTTTTACATTGTACAAAACAAAATGCTTACACAATGTAACATTAATCTGCTGAATTGACGTAGAAAATAACTGGTAATAAAATGTCAGCAATCACAAACACAACACTGCATATTTTAAACAAAAAATACACAAAATAAAGTAAATTAAAGCAAACGCATAAGTTTCACAAATAAAAGTCAAATTTATACTAATAAAGTCAGCTAATCACTTTTACTTTATGAAACTAATAATGTAGTCAGCCAATCATTTTACATTATACAAAACAAAATGCTAAACCAATATATCATTAGTGTGTTGAATTGTAGTACAAAACAACAACCAATAAACTGCGAGCAATCACAAACACAACGCCGCATATTTTAAACAAAAATTACACAAAACAAAATAAATGAAAGCAAAAAACATAAATTTCACAAATACAAGTCAAAATTATATTAAAAACAACCAATCAACATGTAACATGTCCCACTAACCAAAAAAAATGACTGTAGCATACTATGTATATATTGACATGTCTATTGGAAAAAAAAACCCAAAAATAAAATTCAAATTTTCATTGAAGCTTGGAAATTCCTCTTGTTATGTACAACTTGATCACACTTGCTGCATTTATTTCGCTTATTCCTAGGATAAGAAAAGCCACCACCTCTTTTAGTAGATGGCCTTCTCGCACCTCGAAATTCTTTACGCGGTCCAGTTATGATTTCTTCTTCAGTAACAATTGGCTTATAAACATTTGGAATTGGATTAATAGCATGCGCATAAATAGCTCTAAAAGCATTAGCTGTAAAACAATATTCCACAAATTCATATACGGATCGCCTTGATTTATTCATACGCTTAACAACATGCGCACATGGAAAACCGATAGCTTTCCACTGATTATAGCTACACAATCTTTTTTCAACATCAATATAATGTGATATAGAAGATCTAACTTCAAAAATATTTGCAGCAGACCTATATGCATCCCATCCAAATCCATCTTCAACTAACTGTGACAATCGCTGCTCCATAACTTATCATAAAACAGCTGTCCAGTTATGACATTTTTCCCTCCTCTTAACCATTTATTCCATTACTTTCACCTGAATTCCATCTAGACAAGATGTAATCAGCATAAACATATCATCCACAATCCAAGAGTTAAAGCTCTCAACAACATTAGAAGAATATTCTCCATGTCTTCTAAATTGAAAAAACAAATATGCCAAATGTTCTAGAGTTCATCATTTAGGAAGGTGATTGCGGCAGCACCTCCAATTTCTTTAAATTTTAACATATAACTTTCAAAATCAGATGGATTTGAAGCTTGAGTTATGAGTTTAAATAAATCTACAGTAGAAGTATCACACTTACAAGCTTTAACCACTAAACCAATATTTTGCTCCATATGCAATGGGCAGTAGCTGTGAAAAGAAGATGGAAACACATACGGAACACCTAAGAGCAAACCCTATTGACGATCAGACATAAAACTAATTCACAATCTTCATGAAGCATCTCTTTTAGATTCTCCAAAAACCATGTCCAGTTTGATCCATTTTCGTGTGAGACAACTCCCATAGCTAGTGGAAAGAAACATTAAAAAAAGGCATTACAAATCTAAAATACTAACAACAACAAGAATATTGATGTAGCATAAGTATATGAAAATACAAACCAATTCATTATATTACGTATACCATGGTAGGAAATTAAAAATGCTAAATTAACCTATCATGATGTATGTCATGACAAAAGCAGTGAAATAAATAAAAAAAATGCAGCAATATGATACACAACAAAAAGAGCGTAAAGTAAAAAAAGCATCGTGTATTTTAGGATCGGAATTGTGAAACAAGTATGAAAAAAATGCAATCTTATAATACATAGGAGTCATATAATACACAAGGAGTAAAAAAAGCTAAAGTAACCTAGCATAATGTATTTCATGACTAAAGTAATGAAGCAAATAGAAAAAAATGAAACAATATGATATACACAAAAATGGCAAAGGAAAAATAGCATCATGAACTTTAGGATTGCAACTGTTAAATAAATAGGAAAAAATGCAGTCTTATAACAAAAGAAAACCTACTTCAAAGTTGAAACATCTCAACGCAAAATTTGTATGCTATCACTCAAAAAAAAAAAAAAAACAGGCGCACAGAAAAACAGAGAAAGGAAAGGAAAAAAAATAAACAATATGATACACAGGAAAAAAACGCTAAATAAAAAAAAAACATGTGCTTCAGAATCACGGCAGTGAAATACTATTTTTTTAAATGCACTTTTATAATACACATGGATAAAAATGCTAGTGCAAACTAGCATAATATATCTCATGAATGCAGGAAACAAAAACAAAAATGTAGTAATATACAATACAATGAAAAAAATTGGTCAAAAGGCTAGCATTATGTATTCCATAGCATTAAACAAACAAATATTGCAGCAGTCAAATAAGCAAAGAGAACATGTAGTATTTCATAACTGTCTGTCAAATGTTATTTGCAAAACTATACACAAAAATAATAAATGAAATTAGCACTATCAAATATAATGCACATATAATGCAATATTTAGTATTATAAATATATGCAGTTCTATCATTTCACACAAAAGAAGAACACAATTTACATATAGCAAAATCAATATCAAAAAAGTAATAAAATACACGAAGTTCACAAAAATTCCCCATACTAAAAATTCAAAAACGAAATACTAAATAACAACTTAAAAATATAAAAGACGAAGACTAAAACTCAAATCCTGGTTTCCATATTTAACAGTGGTTGCTAATAAAACTCCTGGTCGAACCTTCAAAAATGTTGCATCTAGAAATATCAGAGGATGACAATGTCGAAAACCGACTAAGAAAGCATTAAGTCCAACACAAACTCTTTCAAATTGTTAACTTGATGGATCCACATCCAAAGTAACATAACTTTCTGTTCTGGGTTTTTTCAAGGCCTCTAAATACCAATTCAAATCATTATATAACATAGCATCATCTCCGTAAATATCCATCAAAGCCAATTGTTTTCTAGAGTACACATAATAATAAGAAATATTAAAATTAAACTCTCTTCTAAATTTACTCATAATATCTTTTGGTTTCTTCATAGGGACATCTATAATTTGATCAATAATCAAAGATTTAATAAATCTACTAGAAATATGAACTTGCTTAGCATCCCTTAATCCCGCACCATAAGAATGTTCTTTAGTTATAATTTCTAATACAAAATCGAAGAGGCCTTTAAATTGAATTTACAACCTTCCTTATTCCAAAAGAAAATGACAAATACTCTTTCAGGACAATTTTCAACGAAAATCAATTCATGTTCTTTTTTTATTTGATAGGCCATTAGAACCTCCCTAAAATCTTCAGCACCACTACAATAATAACCAATAAAACCCATAAGATTCATTTGAGGTCTTTTCTTCATAATATCTTTCGAATAAGAACTTGATTCGCCAAAAGACTTGATACTATAAGAACCAGTACAAACTGAAATGCTCTGTTGATTAGTATTAACTAACGAATACTTTCAACTTTGAGGTCCAAAGCATGAAGGCATGACTTAATAGTTAACTATTGCCAACACTGCTCCTACCAAAGAAAAATGGTAAACATATTCAGATATAAATTACATAGGATGCTATGAGATTTTAAAATCATATATAGTCAAAATTAAATAAATTCAGATATAAAGTGGAAAGAAAAGCACAAGTAGTTGTTAAAGGAAAAACTAGTAGCTATTTGTATGAGGAAATATTAAACAATAAGAAAATGCTAAATGAACACAACACTAAAGTCTGAAAAAATTAATCACAACGTATCCAAAAACATACCTGTATTCTTCTCTATTGGTTTAAAACAAATCATAAATTTTCGCAAATAACATTTAAATTCATATGGAAATAAGATCGAGAATATATAACAAAGAAACAATAGAAAATAAATCAAATCGATCGAACATTCAATATTGAGATTGATTCAGTAAAAGAATCAAAGGAATCCAATAACGATGTCAAATGGACATAATCAACGGATGATTTGCATTTTCATTAGAAATGAAAGAAAAACAAATGAGGGAAGGAGAAAATTAAGAAGACGACATTAGTTACTTACACAACAAGAAAAGCTATATATAGCGACAGATTTTTAGCAGCAGAAAATCCCATTGCAAATTAGCGATGGATTATCATAGACTTTGTAAGAGATAATATTTTGGATTTTATATGTAACTCATTTTAAATTATTACCGTCGAATCTTGTTTTCTGTCGCTAAATCTTTGGAAATTGCAGCACTTTACCATCATAAAAAATTTAATGCTAATTTTCGCTCCAGATAGTGGTTGTTTACCATCGTAAGAATTTTGAAGCTATTTTGCAGCAGTTGTTCAAGAGATTTGCAAAAGACTTTTATATTTATTATTTATAAAATGTTTTACGTTTCTGTTTTTACTTAGTAATTAATAAATAAATATAAATTTTAAATAATTACTGTTAATAATATATTAATAATAAATAATATTTAATATACTTATCAATGTTAATTATTATTATTATTCAATCATTACTAATTAATATATGTTAGACCAAAAAGTGGTTCTAACAACCAAATGAATGATAATTCAAAGAGAACTAAAAGAAAAATGACAAGAACACACGACTTATAGTGGTTCAGCGTTAAAGAGCATACGTCCACTTTATACTTCTTTGATTGATGATTTGAATACAAATACAATGCCAATTCTCACTCAATCTTACTTATACAATTGATAATCTCTCTGGATTTTTTAGAATTACACTCAAAGAGTTTGGGTACAATATAAATAAATTAATGAAATTCGCTAGTCTATGAGCTAGAGTTATTAATTTGCCAAAAAGTTCCCTTCAAATGAGGTGTTTTGGGTTATTTATAGGCAGTAAAATCATCTGGTTCAGGTGCCACGTGGGGCCCATCTCGTGACTTTCAGATCTGCGAGCTTCAGGATGATGACAACGCATTGGAAACGTGGGATAGTGGAGTGTAACTATTCCGGTTTTACAGGATCGTGATATATAACCGTTCGCAGTTCTGAACTTCGGTTCAGATCGATGCATGGACTTTTGGTCGGATCGATGTTGATGGGTCGAACCAAATCGGGGTGAGTAATCTGAAGCTAGCTCACTGATCTACTTATATACGTGAAGGGATTCGGCTAGAGATTTATGAACTGACCCAGAAACTTTTCTTTTGCGCTCCTTGTCCTTGAATGCACTCATTTGTTGATACTTAAGTTTTGTCTAGTCCGATCACAAAGCGGGCTAACAATTTTCCCCCTCGAAGTACATTTCATCGAAGATGGAAGGTGCTTCGAAATTGTCATATTTTTTGTTGTTGAATCGGTATCAATCATTAGTTGTGTCTTTTAGTAGAGTCGCAATGTTTTATGAAGCTGTGTTTTCTAGTATCTGCAGGGCCTATAAATACGTCGTGAGCTTGTGGATCAGTTTTGTTGTCTTTAACAATTTCAAGGTTTTGATTAAGGTTTCAGGTAACTTCTCCAGGTAATTTCTTCCTTTGGATTTCTCTTTCATACGTTAAACCATGTTCTTGAATTAACATTCATGTTTGATTCGGACCAAGTTGATTCGATCAGAACTGCATTGGGTCTTCTGTCGTGTCCTTGGGCTGAAAAAAGGCCTTAAGCTCGCTTGGTCTATTTCTTTGTTTGGTTTGAATTTGATTAATTCACTTTGCACCTGGTCTTTCTTTTCACGCCATTCGGGCTGAACCATCAAATCTACGAGAAGACGAATAGCCCCCCTTTTTGAATATAAATTCACGCCTCCATTCTCCTTATTCCTCATTCCTTTAACACTGTTTTCCCCATCTTCCATGCAAACCCTAATTTTCGATTTGCTTCGAATCTCTCTAACTTTTAGATTGGATTTATAGGTGGGTTTTAATTTTATCTCTTCTCGTTTTTCATTAAATTATACTCAAAGTTGGAACAAATTTCTGTGGTTTCACCCTATTTGAAATTAATCTTTGTGTCAAAATTTTCTGGTGAGCCATCACCGGCGACTTCGCCGCGCCTCGAAGTAGTGAAGATGACGATCTGAAGTCTGGGTGTCATTGATTCATGGGCTCGTTGCCATCCGAGTAGAGGGGAGTTGATGACCGGTTTGAGCGATTTCATATAAGCAAAAAAAGGAAGTGTTTGAGTGACATCAAGGAGGATCGGTTCAGACAGGAGGAATTAAAGTTGGATAAGGCCCCAAAAATGCTTAAGTGAAGAAGTGGGGTTATGGATTGTTGGGGCGGTTCGGTTCGGTGTTGCTTGGCCTGAATGGCCTTGTCTTAATGAGGCCCGACCCGAACCGAGATCATTTTACCTTAATTTCCGAACCGAACCGAATCTTTTGCTCATACATTTCTTCTTTGAACTATCGTTTGCACAAGAATCTCCAAACCGATGCGCTTAGGACATGAATCTCCAAACCGATCCTCTTAGCACATGAATCTCCAAACCAATCCACTTAGAAACTGAATCTCTGAACAGATCTGATACGACAATATTCAAAAATGGAAACATACACATGCTTAAACCAACTCACTTAAAATCAAGGACGACTTGTCTATTTTTGGACAGTTAGGCTAGAGCCTCCAAAACTGAACCATCTGGACCTAACAAACATATGACTATTTTACTTCCTGTTAATCTTGTGTCATTTGATTTCAGTATTGTACACATTTGCACAGCTTAGCGCGCACACACATGGGGGCACGGACAACTATACTCTAATTTTGTTATCTCTTGGATAGTACAGACATTATGGCTATAAGACGTTCAGCCAAGCCAGAAGAAAGAAAAGGAGCCGCAAAATCATCTGAAATTCTATCATTGAGGACATATCCTCCACTTCAGACCCAGATTGGGACAGTGCGGCTTCGACTACGAAACAGAAATACATAAAGACGCAGCATCATTTGGAGGTGAAGTCTCTACGGGTGAAGAAGAGGAGGGAGGAATAGGAGATAGTCGCACTCCTGATGAATTTGAGAGTGCCTTTTACTTAGAATCACCCGGTGATTCATTCGAATTGACAATTGACGACGCCAAACTTGCGTGAATATGTTTAAAGCATGGAATTCTCCGAAGAGACACTGAGCTGCCTGCCAGAACAGATCGTCCTCATAATCCACCCGAAGGGTACATGGAGATCAGTAGGTTAATGTGTCTTGTCGGGGGGATAACTCCATTTCCACCATTCATCGTTGATTTCTGAGACGAATGCGAATTGCTCCAGTGCAACTCCAACCCAACTCCTATGCTTATCTGTATACCTTATACATTGCTTATATGGAAATTCTTGGGACAGAGCTCACCTTTGAAGATGTATGCTTTTTCTACAATTTCAAACACCAAACCCAAGATACCCCGTCTTTTGTATATTTTGAATTGGTGCCAAAGAGGATAACCATTAGCGTACCATTCAGCAGCAAAGTTGGTGATTCAAGACCTGAATGGTTTTATATCAAGCAATAGCCGGGATGTGCTAGGCGATGGCTTAGATCAAGTAAAATCTCAGACTTCGATTTCTTACTTCAATCACTATTGTTAATATATTAACTATCATTCACTTTTACTTGTAGTTCCTAATCCGAAACAAGATGTACATCAAGTGTATTTAGATCGTCTGAACCAATTACTTAATAACGATCAAAAATTCCTAACTATCAGAGACTGTCTATTGGATGAGTATCTCCAATGCCATCGCTTACTTGCTATCACCCGTAGCATAGGTCATGTATAAGGTACCTATGTATATATACCCCCAGTTGAAGGGCCAATTGAAACCTTACCTGAGAAGGGAGAAAGTTTGAAAGGTCCAACTATGCCATAAAAGAGTCCTTCTCCCACATCAACCCAAGATGATATATTAGCCAATATAGCTACAAATATAGGGTTAAATACATCACTCCTGAGGATGCAGCTACACCTGAAAAACCGACTTCCCCAAGAGAGCTACCATCAATCACATCTCTAGGCGATGATTCTCTTATGGTTGATTCTATATATCGGGGTCTGAGGAATCTTCCCCTTGCCGACGCCATTTATACTTCCAAAGTTTTGGGAAGCGATCCTCTCTCTCTTACCTCTGAGGAACACGCTACTCCCGTGAAAGTCGGGGAACCGCGAATACAAGCCTAACTCCAGGCTCTGGTGCGTTGGGGGGAATCACCTAGGATATATGCATTACACTTGCACTGCACTTCACAACACTTATGTTCTATACCAATCTTGATTCTAATGTGTACTTATATTGTTTTGCAGGACAAATGACACGTCAATGCTATGATATTAGGAAAATCCGCTAAAGTAGGCCCAGGTTTGACTCTGATACCAAACATGATCGGCATGAAAGTCGTGGTAGGGATGACAAGAGATACTGTGATTTCGGTCGCCTTTATTCTTCATGCTCCCGCTCGACGGGTTGGTCAGATCTTGACAAGCATAAGAGTCATCCGGACCGTCGTGAAGGAGATAAACCACGTTCCAAAGTTTCGACTCTTCCTAAAAAGAAGCATCCTCAAGAGAAGCCACCATCAAAGCGTGCTGATCCACAAGACAAACATAAAGTTTTTGAGAAAGGTCAAGATAAAGGAAAGACATCGATTGTACCTGCTAAACGACGAAATGTCGACTTGTCGGTAGCCAAGCTCGTGTCACTCGATTCCGAGAATAAAGCGAAATCGGCATTTTTGAAGAAACAATTTCCAGATCATTACTTTGACCATATGCAATTTGTTCTCTCTCTCGAGAGCCGATGCCTTCAAAATGGGCGGATGATGTCAAAGCAAAAATAGATTTAGCAGATAAGTAGTATAGGAGATGTATAAGTATTCACGCAATCTCTCCAAGATCATTCAGGACTTGTTCACTGATATAGATAACATGAAGGAAATGGTCGAGTACGATTAAACCATTTTGAAAGATACAGAGAAGGAAGTGGAGGACACACATGCTCAACTTGTTCTTGCTTTGCAAAATGCTGATAACTAACAAAAACAACACGTGGAGCTACAAAAGCGTTATCACACTATACTGGAATCTCACGGCCAGGAATGCTTAGATTTGAAAAAGCAAGCCGAGGATGCTAAGTCCTAAAGTTCCAAGGCAAAATTACCTTGTTCCAGTCTTGAGCAAGAGAAAGCCGAGTTGGTGAAGACAAATGCTGAGTTAGAAGCCAAGCTGATGGAAGTCAAATCGAGGGTAGTCCTAGCTGAAGGAAATGCAAGTATTGCCATTAAATCTACCGAGGATGCCCATGCACAGCTTTCTGCTACTAAAAAAGAATTGGATAGTTATGTGAGCTTATGGTACAATTTTTTGCCCAAGTGATACGTCATCGGGACATTGCTCAGATTGAGGACTATCCAACAACTTTGGTCTACATGTGGGATCAAATTGTTGAATGGGAGAGGAAATAGCTTAAGGTGGACTCCATTAACGAAGAGAAACTTATGGATAAATATCTGAAAGGTGAAGAGCCGGTACGCTTGCTAAAGGGCATAAGCTTATTGCTACTGCTATGGAAGAGGAGAGGCGTCAGGCCGAAGGGAAAGAAACTATTGATGTCGGTTCTTCTTCCTCTGCCCCCGAGGTTACTGAGGTAGAGGCATACGACCTAGAGAATCCGTGAATTGCCGAGGCATCCTTCTTGTCTCCTATTGCTGAAACGGTACCAGAGACTCATTTAGCTCATGTTGAAGAATCATCTGAAGGTATTTCCACCTTTTCACCTCAATTTGTTGAAGCTATCTCAACTTTCCCTTATATCCTTAGACAAACAATCGAAGAACCGACTTTTTCTCCTCAGCTAATAACTGTTGTTTCTCATCCTGTACGTTTAGAGCCAACAAAAAGGCCGATGAACAGCAAGGAGGAATTATCGGTGCAAAGTTTGCTAAGTAGGCTCAGGAGAAAAAGGATGAAGTTGTTGGTTCTAAATATGCAGAGAAGATCGAGGACAAAGAGGAAGAAGTCACAGACAAAGATCTCATGCCATCTAGCGTTGATATCCCAAAGATGGAGATACGATAGATTCTTTGAAAGAAGATGACAGTGGTGATGAGAACGAGGAGGATGATGACGTTGCAGTAATTGGAAGTTTCAAAAAAGCTGACAACACGACTTTGGCCGAGATGAAGGCAAACAAAGATGCACTTATAAAAGCCAAAGTCGAAAGGGAAGAACCTCTCAATGTTGATCCTCTTCAGGCTATTGCTCCTAAGTCAGAGTTAGTTGTCAAGTTATCTGCCAGGTAAGTAACTGGGAGTTTGAGTCAGCTTACTCCAACCGATCCTAACGTTCCCACAATTGTCAAAGCTAGGACGAAGCGCATCCTCACCGAAGCTGAGAAAGAGGAGAAAGCTAGGCTCAAAGCCGCTAAGAAGTCCAAGACCACCCTAAAGCCTAAGCAAACGTAGTTTGATCTCATCTATTTTGTTTTTCTCTAGCCTGTTGTTGTTGTAGCGAGTGCGTCCCTCGCATCTTTTGCTTAGTTTCGTTGTACAAACCTGCACTTATGTAAATTAAGTAGTTCATTTTTTTGTGAAGTGTGTTGTCGTTCGTTTTGATCAAATGTAAACACAAGTGACAAATAGTAAGTTATATAATAAAACAAACAGTCCTGCCTGAGCTCCCTGCAAACAACAATACGTGTAATGTCACGACATCATTATTAAGCTAAACAATTAACAACAGGGAAGTGTAGTGTGTATTCCCCCAATCAATCTTGAATAAAGTGCCTGACCAGGGCTTGTTCGAGATTGATTATGTTCGACATTAAATTGCCCCTAGCCCTTTAGTAGGGCCAAGATTCTTTTTCATTGGTACTTACTCTTAGTACTTTTAAACTCTCCTGTTGTATGGCCAGGTTAGAGTGAATTCAAGGCGGTCTTTTGTCGTGGTGCATCTTCACACGCCTTGGGGACGTCATCTACGTGTCCTTTATACTTTTTCTCTAATCATGAAAATTAGATTTTGGGACTTTGTCTTCCCATCCTGTAGATCTTGTTATGCAAACGGTCATATCATTCGCTCTGGTTTCTTTCCACACAATTTCTAATGGTAGTGTTTCACTGGTTGGACTCAAAAAATTTAATTCATATTTAATATTTCGTACTCAGATCACCGCAATCACAGAGTGTAAAGATATTCATGCAGGAAAAGTAAATCACACACGATATTTTTATAGTGGTTCGGCAAAGTCATGGCCTACGTCCACTTTATAATCATTTTTTTATGTCAACCAGACTTTTCTAGGCAAGTCATGCCTTTTTACATGGTTTATAAAACAAAAGAAAACAATACAGATCTATGTCAAGTACTGCCGCAAGTGTCAGGCATACCAAGCTCTAGGAATCTCTTCGCCATCCATGGTCGTTAACTTGAAAGCTCCTGTATCAAGTTTCCGCTAGATGGTATATGGTCCTTCCCACTTTGGACCCAGATGGACCAGGGGTGCAAAGACACGTTTCAGTACTAAGTCTCTTGGTTCAAAGGTCCGAGGAAGAACTTTCTTATCATAGTAACATGCCACTTGGCGCCTATGCCTCGTGGCATGCAAGCCCGCTTCGTCTCTCTTATCTTCAGCCATATCCAGGGATTCAAGGAGTAGCGCTTTGTTTGTCATCGGGTCGTAATACGTCGCCCCGTGAGAGGGAACTTTCAGCTCCACCGGAATGACCGCTTCTGATCCAAAAGAAAGTGAAAAGGGGTATGAAATGACCCATACTTCCCCGATCCCAGAAGAGACGGAGGAGTCCGGATTGCTTTGAGAACACGACACATCAGAACACAAACAATAGAACATTTCATTGCAATTACAACAAATACATCGAAGTATAAGAATATATCAGAGTATGAATAAATATTATATAGCAGAATATAAATATCAGAGATTTACAAATTACAAAGCAGCAGAAAATATATACATAAATATAATGTACAATAGAAATCATCTACAACCACAACTGAAAGAGAAACACGGATACAAAGCTTTCCGAAAATAGCTCCAACTGTTATCCAGGATCTTGTGAAAAGAAGTATGTGCGAAAACCAAAACTACTAGCTACCCGTGTGGAAAATATAGGCACCCAGAGTTTCGGTAGAAACAATAAACTCCGAGTCAGTCATGTGACAGGTGTGAGAACTAAAAGAGTTATTAGCTTGATTTTAAAATTAGGTAAATCATAGAACCACGCCGTATAACACGAAACAGGTTTACCCCCAAGAATGCCAGTGCATAAAACAAACAGCGCAATACTAAACAGAAAAATGAGGCTATTATAAGACTCAGGTCCCATCACAAAATGAACGCAGTCGACGATAGAGTTTTTCCTTATAATAGCCAAATATGCTTGATACGCGAAATTTCATCTTTTATTATTACCATAAGTGAAGAAATCAACTTCAAATATAAATGTGTCAATTACAAGCGGCATAGGTACCATTATATTACGTCGTCATATAGGTTTACAACTAAAACCGTAAAATCGCGTATTGGAAATTGGGTTTCCATCTATGAACTATGGCAAGGGATCATACTCACCGGTTTCAAGACACTCTAGCAAATGCCTCAGGATCACACCTACGGGCAACCCTTGGATCTTCATGGCCGGTCATCCATCGATGATTAATTATACCATAAACTATATGTTAGCCGGTTCTATCAAACCTCCAAAATGGTCAGTCCTGCGACCATATTGAGAGCCATTTAAGGACTAACCTCGCTTCCTAGGTACCTCGCTTTCCATCATAAAGTTTTCCAAACATCCACATAAGTAAGCAGTCCGGGCTCCATAACCTGACATTACTAGTGGCTAGAACTAACATATGCCCATTTCTATGCAGTCACTATCCTGTTTTTGGTTCATACCGGGGTATGAAGCTTGCGAATTAATGCTACACAATGCTATGCTAATTAAAGCTGTAATTTAATCATCAACCACATGACTCTGCTTTTCAACAAAAGCCTTGATCCATGCAACACAGCATGCCACATTGTCAATCCATACTGTACCTCCGATTTCCACTAATATATAACCTCTAAGCTCGTACGTCCCAGAAAAGGGTTTTTAAGCAAGAGAATAAAGTCTCCACCACCAAACAGAAATATTTAGCAGATATCAACTAATACAGCATAAAGGAATACAATATTAGACATACCATCCATTTGCAAGTTCGTTCTAGGTCTGAACGAAACTGGAGGCACCTTATTCCATGTCCCATATGTCTAATACAGAAGAGAGAGGCCCTTACATATCCGGTCGATCTACAAGCACGTCAGAACGATCACCACTTATTACCTTGTCTTAGATGTACATCCTAATCAAGACATCAGTAATCATCCAAACATTGTGAACATCTCCGGTCTTCAACCAACGTCTTCATCATCGACTTTTAATCATCATAACAGTTATTCAGAATCGGTTAAACACAATATTTCCAAATAACTCACGTATCTTAAAATCAAGTGTTATAAAAACACATCATACGCCTCATTCCAATTTAGCATATTATTTTATTCAAATATTCTTTTCACAATTTAAACCAAATTAAGGTTTATCAAACTAGTCGGGATTATCGAGCCTTACCGAAGTAATCATTTATTTTATTTTTCCAATTCCAACCTATTCATCCTATGGAGCAAAATTGGTAGTACTCTATATCTAACACCCACGGTGTTATCGACAAATTTAATTACCATTTCTCATTTCAAATCTAACTAAAGATTTAACTATTGCCTGGAGTAAAACTGGTGATACTCCATTCTCGGTCACTTCTCAAATTTGGCAAATTTAATCACCACATTAACTTTTCAATCTAATTAAAGATTCATTAAAACTCCATATTGGTTTTAATATCAAAAATCATTACTTTGTGGTTATTCAACTTTTAGGAAAATTAATCCTGCCATTAACTGGGTTTAAGAACCAATGTCATTTAAAACACAGTTCACAATAAACCCAAAATCATCTTCCATCAAAATGGAATCTCCACAGAAAACAGATCAATATATAATCGATATAAATTTTTGTATCAGACTAATAATATAATTAAAATAACGGCAAAGCCTTTTAAATTCCATATATAGTAATGGTCTTCATTCACAGAAGCTCATCTCGATTATTACCAAATCAAATTCCATTCAATTCCAATTTAATATTTTAAATTGGAAAACTTTTCTTTAGAAAATTCCATTAATCTTTGTATAAAGATTATATATTCCAAATCATATCTTCACTATTAACTGGGTTAAAGAACAAATGTTATTTAAAGCATTGTTCACTATAAACCCAAAAATCCAATTTTAATTCAACTCCAATTAAATATTAATTAGTAAACTTCTCTAAATCTTGTTTAAAAGATTTATTCTTTTCTCAATTGGGTTTAAGAACAGTGTTATTGAAGACACCATTCACGACAAACCCAAAATCCAGTTTGATATTAAATACAAGGCTCCGAATAGAAAATAATATCGGTTTATATTCAATATCAAATTCTGAAACTAACGGATATCGTATTAGGAATAACAATATCTGTATCTTCCAAATTCCTCAACAATATCCGTATAATCATGGAATCCAATACCAAAATATTCCGAAGATAATTTCCATTCAAAACCATTCCAATTCATATGTTGGAAAAATTCTGGTTATTTTCAAACTCATTTTCAATCCAATTTATTATTTCTAAAACTAATTGGACTATTATTCTAGTTAATAACTAGTTCATTTTGATAAAAATATCTTTTATCTTTTCAAATATGGAATTTTTGACCCAAACTCTTTCCAAATCATTTTATTATGATTTTACATAATTTTTTTCCATTTTTTTAATAATTTTATTAAGGCCTTTACAGTCGGTTTCCAATAACGACCATCAAACTACATCCATAGCGACCTTTTATGAAATAGATTTGTACATAACTCAAAGTCCAACTATTAGATTTCAAATCTCTTATAATAATTGGAAATCTCTTTTCGATACGAACCCAATGGTTCCAGTTTTAGGAGAATCCATCGGTCGGATCTCCCGTTACATCAATTTGAAGTTAACAGCTGAAATTCCTGAACGGTCGCTGTACGGCACATTCTATTAAGGCCATTTAAATATTTATAATATATATATCGTCGATTTCCATTTAAAAAGTATTTTATAAATCGTTTATATATTCGTTTTATAACAATTCCAACTTCATTTTCAATTTTAAATCAAAATTGAATATTCTATATAATTATAATATAAAAATGATAATATTTTCAGAATATCAGATTTTGAAATCAATTCCTTACGATATTATTTTAAAATGAATAAAATCGACCGATAAACCCATTCGGGTTTAAAATAGCCTTTCTATACTTACCCGACTTCATATTTTTATATATTTTCGTGTCCATCCAAAATCAGATATCAAAATCATATTTTGATTATTCACTGAATATTATTTTAAAATATTCGTTATTTAAAATATTCGTTATTTTAAAATATTCTTTATTTTTCCTGAATCGGAATGTGACTCAATCAATTACCATATAATTTCAGTTATATGGATTCATGCATCGCATGTATTCAACAATAATGATAAATAATCATTAACCATTCAAACATCATCCAGAGTGCAATTTACATCTGTATAAGCAATAAAATAAATAAATAACGCTCATCACAGTTGTCACCCCATCGATTGACATACAACAAAATATTGGGATTAATGTATGTCAAATATCATCCCAATAACCGTGTAGAGTTTTCAAACAACAAATGCTGATTATTAATTATGCAGTTGGGCAATGTGTAAAATTTATCATCCCAATCAATATAAAATAAATAGGTGTACATAAACAAGCCGCCAGGCTTGTAAACGAATATTTATTCCAATTTCTTTTTTTGAGAATTTTATATACCTTTTATAAAAATAATTTATACATTTCAGTTTTAGAAAAATTCGGCATTATAACGGCGCGGTATTAGAACTGGATTAATGTATAGCATTATCCCTCTCCTGATACTAGCTCGCGCCATACACCACAATCAATCAATCCAATATTTCCACAATACAATCAACATTTTTTCCACAGCACAATCATATCACACAAATCATCCAAGGTTTATACAAAAAGAAGTGTCAGGAGCTACTGAACTCCATCTGGAACCTAGGATATAATGACATAACAAAAATAATTTGAGTGAGAGAGTTCTCACCTTTGGTTTCCACTCCGTTAGTCCTAATTGACGGTTTTAGTACCATTTGGGTTTGTATTTGCCCTAAATTCAAAAAAGATCCAAACTGGACCCAGTCAGTTTTGTTATGAAGCTCTCGACTCCACGATCGCAACGAATCTTGTTTCATGCAATTTGGAGTTCGTAGCAAAAAGTTATTTACATTTAAACATTGATTTTATAATTAAAATAATTAATTTAATTATAAAATTTTAATTACCTTTCAAATTACCATTCAACGTTGTTCCCTCCGTCTATCTACTCCGTTCACTACCCATAGCCATCCAGAGGGTCGGTCAACCACCTGAGCCTCTTCCCCTTCGCACGACGTGCCTGCGCCATGATCGGCGACTCCTAGATCGTCGTTGGCAATCAGAAATTCCTATAGACCCAAAACCTCCTTGTTGGCGATAGCCCCGCCATTGGTCTACCATTCGATCGCGAACCGCCATAGAAATGACCATCGTACCACCCCCTTCCACTTTGCTTCAGGTACCTCCGGCCATCATCGCCTCCATCGCCGGTGGTGATCAAAAAACAATTTGCAACCTTCGAAAATTTGAAACCTCCGTCCATCTTCGATTTTTGGCCAACATGTCGAGTTTTAGATGATACAATATGTAGCAAAGTTGTCCATCTCTCTCCCCTTTGCAACATTCTCTTTAGTGCCACTATTAAATATTCGTCGAATTGATCATAATTCCACAAAAACTAAAATCGCTATTCTGGCGTTGACCGTCGATTTCTCCCAATCCATGCAACGATAGCTCACCATGTTTTTGTGATAGGTAGAGATCAACATGATCTACAATACCCAGAAGCCGTTAGGGATAATTGCCTACAGATTGAGGGATATAAATCATTTTGTTTTCAGGGGCTTTTTTGCAAAATTACGAGAGAGAGGGAGAGGGGCTACTGTCAAATTTTGGGGGGAGATGAGAAGTGAGGTTTATGGAGAGAAAAGATATTATATAGTGAAGGGTTTATTATTTTATTAATTTCTTAGTTCACGCTTTCTCTGTTCGACAGTTATCGATGCCGTGTCACACACGAACTCCGTTGGCGATGAAAATTGACATACTGTCATATCTTGACGATACGGTCCCAAACAAAACTGGTTTCGTCGAATTTCGAGTCCGTTTGCTCAGAAAGCTCTGTTTCTGGCTTAAATGGCTGATCGATTCACAATTTATTATGCACGGCCACATACTAGCTCCAAATATTAAAGAAAAAGAAATCTAGCTATGTTTTGACGATAAGGTCCTAACAAAACTAATTTTGTTGGATTTAGACAGTTTGAAAAATGGCCCTTTTTACTGGTCGATTAAATTTAAAATGAAACTGAAAACACGTTTAAATTTACTGCGATCACATATTAATTTCAAAAATTATGAAATTTGAATCCTAGCAATAATTTGACATCCTGGATTCAACAAAAGTGGTTTCGTTGAAACGGAAGTCATTTGCAAAATGGCCATTTTTGAGGGCTATATATATATATTTAAAATATTATTAAATTCCATAGCGACTATTTTGAGTTTTAAACTGGACGTAACTATCAATGTATAAAGTGAAATCTCGGTTTCTTACATTCGTTAGAAAGATATGTTCAAATGGATTCTAACATTTCTTATTTTACTGAAATCCAATTTATTTTGAATTCTGTAAATTCATTTGAAATTTGAAATTTAAAATCGAATTTTCAAACTACCGAACCATTTCAAGCTCATTTTATAATTAAAATAAATTTATACGTTCTAACTTCAATTTAAATAAATTTAAATCATTTTAAATATTCAAAATCCATTAAAATAGCTAAAATATAAAATTTTAATTGGTTCAGAATTTCCGGGTTGTTACAATCTCCCCCACTTAAAATCTTTTCGAGCTCGAAAAGGAACAGAGAAGAAAATTATTTAACTAACCAACTCAATTTTCATTCTGGCTTTCATTCTTCAACTTTTCAGTTTCTAAGAATTTTCAAATTTCTCAAAAATTTGGCTAACACCCTAAATTTTTGAAAAATTTCGCCATAACCTCCTTTGTACAAATTGATCGGTAAAACCATAACTTGCCTCACAAGGCCGTCATAAATCCAAAAGAAAATGCAAAAGCCAAGCGGCTAGCCAAGTGGCTAGCCAATCGTCTCATAAAATCATCAAACCCCAATAAATACAGTAAATATGTACCTATTTGTCGGGCATACAATTTTATTCCTCTTCTTAGCTTCCATGCTATGACCTATTTACACATATATATGTACATATAACCAATTACAATTAATTTCAATTTAATTTAATATTCGATTCGATTTGGCAAAATTTTACCTTACATTTTCATATTGGTTTTATTGTTCCAATATTTTTATTAATCAAACCAATAGTCACACATCACAACCAGCAATCAATTTGTAATGAACACGGGATTTTCAACTCCGAAAATCGGCATTAAACACATGTCGAAATCTAAGCATGGAAAACATAGGAATGTTATTAGAAAGAAGATAGAAGGTGAGACAAGAAAGAAAGAAATATTAGAATAGAAGAAAAAGAAACATCACAACACAGTCTCACATCGTTGTGGAACAAAATTTAATATAAAAATAGATCTTTATTGAGAGCTAGAAATAAAAACTTACAATCATCAGAGTACATCAACATATCTAGATAATTATAATATCCTGTCCTCATATATAACACACAATGGAATAATTATATCATATCATACGTCTGAACCCATCCAACTCGTCTCTTCACAGCATCCTATAACATGAATCTGTACAACTAGGTCTAACCCGAGCATTACAAACACCGGGTCAGTCTGGTGAACTAGAGTGAGAAAAACACACTAAGTTTAAATGCAACATCCAACTTGATTTTAAAGTCAAAATCTTTTCGAAAGAAAAGGATAATCGTAAGACCAAATCCACACATAAATACGGATGGTTTTTACCTTTTGATAACGCAAAACGTTTTTGAAATCAATATATTTTCTGATATTATAATAGTGTCTAAATAGAAATAAATATCAATCTAGCAGAACGCTTGCGTCTCACGCTCTACATATATAGTATACAATCAAAACCGCGGGCTCTTATTGAAGAATAGATTTTCATGGCAAGGTATGGACAACCACCTTTTCGACGATGTACCTCCGGAGATGAATACATTGGGGTTTAACAAGAACATCTTGCAACCCAGGCTAAACATGATCGACCCCTCACTTCGCTTGAGAGTACAGAATATATCATTTCCAAGGTTGGGGGCCAACCAACCGAACCGATAGCATGTATACAATTAAAATAAAAGGGACAACCGAAGGCATTTGATTTCTGCAGATCAGGTAATGATATACCCTTTTGATGGGTGCAACCCACAAAGTCATGCGACCTGCCCGATTTTAAACATTTCCCGGTTGATGAGGCTTGAAGTCATAATTTATTTATTTACCTTTATTATTATATTTAGAATGTATAGCCATCATTCACTTTGAATGCCACATCATCAGATCCATTAGAAAATCACTCATTTACGTCCACAAAATTATTCTGCATATTCAGCTAAGAGCAGATGTCCAGTCTTCACAGCCATCAACAAAAATACGTTTGAAGAAATCAACATATGTGATCCCTTGGAAATACTATGTCAGACACTCGTCCATACAAGTCACCTAGGAACAGGATGAACCGAAGGCACCCTCCTAACACATCCTATATAGGTACTTGCAATCAAATAATTTCACTCACGACAGAATCACTCCCGAAATATCTCTAGCCGCTAAAGCAGAGAAATTCAATTAGTGGTTCTTCCGCTCATGAAGATCGACGATCATCAATTTCTCCATCTTCAATCTGTATCTTCATGTATTTGTTGGTTCAGAATGGTTTTCGAATATAAATTTGATCCCGGTCTTTCCGTACCAACAATCGTACTGGTCAGATTTGATAGTCGGTGATTTAACTATCAAATAAATAATCATGAGAATGAAATGAATTCACTGATTCAGTACTCGGCATTACTTGGCCTTTTTAATCCACAACTGTTAATGATATTCTTAGAATCATCCAATATTTGGAATTTATCTTTTATTTCTTATTATAAATAAGAATATTCTTAAAAATCATTTCATTCGCTTATAAACTTTTCGAATACAATTTTCAATATTCTATACGGAAATCATAACTTACGTTTCCCTCGCTTTCTCTCGTTTATAAACTAATATTATTCCTGGATAATCGTAAAGTCATTCAAGTTGAAGTTTTTTATTTACCTTTCGGACCTTAACCAACGACATTCATATCTTTAGAATAAATAGAAGTTTATTAACCACACAGTTTCCTTTGGAAGCATTCTCTAAATCTCAACACCATTTACTTAATAAATTATTAAGTAAACTATCGTTCGCTATTATCTTTAATAATCCTTTATAAAGTTATATTCGAGCTTCAATTCCATTATAATAGAATCCATTATAAAATTTCTTCAACATCTCTATATAAACGTTCTTTAACTTGCTTGTAACAACAATACCACATTTGGTTTAAATCATATATAAATATCTTCTCAAATCTTATATAAATACCTTTACAAATCTTGTATAAATATCTTTACAAATCTTGCATAAATTTCTTTATAAATCATGTATAAATATCTTTACAAATCTTATAATAGACATCTTTTACAAATCCTTGTATTTTTATTTTTATCAAAACAATTCAACTTATCACCGGTAACAAAGGGTATATATTCATTTCAAAACTTTTTCCTTTCTTTATTTATACCTTTTCCAAATCATTACGACAGCTTGTGCGCTGTCTAAAATCACATTGTGCTCCTTTTAACAATCGTCAGTTCATAAATCGAATAGTTCAATTTACTATTTGTAACACACTGTAACAAATTCATTTTTCAAAACTCTTGAATCATTTACAAATCTAGTTTGTATATTATTATCGACAAGTAATATTTCAATTACGTTTCTAAACTCTTAACTTCCATTTACAAAATCGTCTATAAATCATTTACGACAACTTATATTCATTGCCTCTTCTAAAATCTTTTTCTTAGCTTATATTCTCGTCTTGATTAACATTTCGAACTTCGGAACATAACCTTCCGAACTTTGAAATGATTTCAACTCCGCTTGACATTCCGAACTTCGAAATATTACATTTCGAACCTCGGAATAAATCTCACTTCGTTAGCCATTTCATACCATCTTCCAATTTCTCAATTTCCTTTTCTAACTTCAAATATTAAATAAATATTTAGTTTAAGCTATCATATTCGCTTAAAATCCTTTTTATAACTTCGTTATAAAACTTGGATTTGATATAAAACCTATTAACTCCTTTCATATTTCAATTTGATTTCATTTCAACTTCAATCACTTTTTAATTGAATTTCAATTAAAAAGAAATCTCCTAAATTATTATTAATCAAAATAAGAATTTACTTCATCATTAACTATCGTATAAGTAGTTAACTTCTTTATTAACTAAAATAAATAGTAAATTTCATTTTAAAAACTTATTAAAATTAAACAATATTCGTTAAACTATTTTATTAAATTAATTCAAAATTAATTAATTTAATAATCAATCCCTGTTAAAATGGTTGACTTAGCCAACTTAAACACGATGAATTTGTTAACCAATTTCAATTGGTCCTTCCTTTAAATTAATTAATAATATAATTAATTAATTTAAATAATTTCATTTAATTGTTTAAAACAATTATTCAAATCTTAACCGCTTGGTTAATTTCTGTTCAATGCTTATAAATCTGATTAACATCGGAATTTGCTTTATAAAATCATTCATAATTCCTTATAAATTTAATATTACATAATAATTATTTATTTCATTTTAATAACTTTTATCTGAAATAATATATTTCAAAAACTATCTTCAGTTATAAAATAAATTTTATAACTTCACTTCTGTCAATTTACTTGACGGTAAATCAATATATCAAAAATGATTGATTTGTAGGCCATGTACTTCCAATTACTCAACCAGTATCACCCATTGGTTTAAACAAAACAAATATTTAATTCCAAATCCACGGTCGACAACCAAATCAATCATTTAATCAGAAGAGTTCATATAATTATAATATGGAAATAAATATTATTAAATATATTTGAGGAATCCTGTTGGATCCCTCCAACCTGTTCTTCCCTACATTCACATAGATTATTAATTTCGATAACAGTAAATAACGACTATTTAACATTTCCCAATTAACAAAACAATTCAAATAGTTAAACATGTTTATTTTATAAACGTGACCACAAAGGTAAGATAACTTAATTGGACCAATCGTTAAAATAACGATTTGGTTTTTCATTGAAATTAAACAACCTTTAATTTCATAAATTCAATAAACATATGAATATATATTTAACAAACAACAAATAGTCAACCATTGGCAGCCATAGCACACAAAATAAGAACCCGACTTATGTAAAATATATGTGGGAAGAACTGAGTGAGTTTAACTCACCTTGGTTTGATTTTTCGTTGAAGCAGTTCAGTTACAATTAAATTAAACAGTCATTTAATTTAACTAAAAAATCATGTTGTCACCATTCCTGTCCAGAACAATTTCAAAATGTCGTACTCGTTAATACGATTTGAATGGTATTTGGTTTGTCTGATTCTGTTAAGATATGATCATGTTATTAATAATATACGTTCATGGTTGTAATTAAATATTTTAACATATTAATTAACATTACTATATTAATTACTTGGTTAATCATGAATTAGGCCGACAATTCTGTGATGACCAATTAAACCATTACGGTTTATCTCTGCATTAGCAATGATTTGCAACTGAACTCTATTTCCTACACTGCTTTCATTTCTATCTGCAATGATTATCCACTGATTAATTAAATAATTTATTCTAAATCACTTTTATTAAAACTAATTACATTTTTCTTTCGTTAACCCTTACTATGGAAAAGGACGGGCTGAACTTGTGACGGCCTGCCCCCGCACCAACCGGCATTTACTCCAAAAGTGCGCTGTACACACGTCTAGTTAGCACGGGACGGTCGTCAGAAGGAAAGGAAGAAGACGAAGTATCAACAAGGAACCTATAGAATGTCTCACAGCGCATAGAACAAAATATAATAACAACATACTTGACATAAAACAGCCGAGACAGTGCACAAGCTGAAAACAAACTATCATAGCAGCGGAAAATCCAAATACAGCTTATGTTCCACATCATCATTATTACAACTTTTCAAACTTTCTCTAAAGGTAAAAGCAAAATAAGGGAGGTACACTACTAGTGCCCAAGTAGTGACCACCAATGACACAGGGAGAATATCTATATATATATATATATATATATATATATATCATACGTGAAAGCCTCCTGCTCGCCTATGGATCAGCAACTCGTGCATCACCAGCTAACGTGTTTCTACTCTGCTCGTTTAGGATCACCCAAAGTAATAAGAAGAGATAAAACTTTGGGTCAGACAAAAGTCTGGTGTGAGCGATAAGCAGCTAAACAGAACAATAACAGGTATACTAAACCATACCTGAACCTGGACCTGCAACCAAAGAGTTAGCACTACATACTGTACAACACTCTAAGGTGCCACTAACATATGGCGTACAAGCATACGGGGGTGGCGGGTGTGCATGTCATAGTGATGGCAAACAAATAAAACATAGCAACCATCCTCACATCTCTCACTCAGTGCGTAAAGCATACGATATCCACCACTTTGACCACCAAATACTTTGCTAAGATCACTCTGCCCTATGAAGTCACAACGGCTTCACTGCACTGATCCATAGCCACTAATCCTTCGCTATGTCCACTTTGCCCCCATGGAGTCGTACACACCCCAGTGCACTGGCTCATAGCCTTACTAATCCTTTACTATGTCCACTCTGCCCCATGCAGTCGCAACGGCTCCACTGCACTGGCTCATAGTCTTACTACGATCACTTTGACCCTCGAGTCACAATGACTCTACTGCACTGATACGTAGCCCGTCATTCCTTTCCAGTGGTGAATCGAAGTTATGAACGTTGACAACTCCTTAGCACACATCCCGCAGCAAAGCCCAATCATGAAGTGAAATCATTGGTTTCCAACTGGATCCTGAGCTCTAACTTCCATTTGGACTACCTTTGCATCTCGGGTTATTGTTCATCACTGGATCGGTTCGGATCCTCAGTCCTTCTTCTCTGTTGGTTCGGATCCGCCTCCTTCCAAGTGCTCCGGGTCGGGTCGTGGCCTCCAAGTCCCTTCTTAGTACATCGGTTCGGTTCGGGTGCCCTCTGGCGGGTCGGGTAGATGCATCTTGGTTCGGTTCGGTAGCTCTCCTCCTTTAGATGTTGGCCCCTTTGGTTGTGATGCTCCGAACCGATCCCAGTTTAGCCATAATGGCCTTCCTTTTTTCCAAACTTTCTCTTATGCCAAGCCTCGAATCGGTTCGGTGATCCCTTCCCCGGTCCATTATCCGGTCCGAGCCCATCCATCTGATACGATCCGAAAACCTACACCGTCTTCCTGCAACTTTTCCAGCGAGTGTTTTACGCCATTCGATGGCGTATTCAACCATTCTAACTATTCTAATCAATCACAAAGCATACCATACATTCATAGCAACAAGTAGAAGTGACCTCAAACACCAAAACATCAATATGATAGGTTAAAATGGATCAAACATAGCCAAAACCCCATATTTTCCCTTAAGCATTTTTAAGCAAATCTAGTGATACGATTAGTAAAACTTAATCAAATTAACCCAAATTTCTAACAGAGGTTTAAAACATTATTTAAGAATTTATAAATATTTTTCCAAAATTTATTAGTGTATAAATTCGCTAATCATCACTAATTACCCTTAATTAACCATAATTAGTGAGGAACTATGCATATCACTCACCTTAGCCACAAATAAACCTTAGATCAGAAATAAATCTTTGACATGGCACGAGCACCAATGCCAAACAGCAGCTCTAATCTTGATTTGGTGAAGATCTCCCTTAATTTGATGTTGCTAAGCTTAATCCTTGATTAGAAATTGATTTGGAGGTGATTTAGAGGTTGGAGGTCATTTCTAGGGTTTCTAAGAGGTAAGTGGAGGCTAGCAAACTGAAATGGAATTAAACCCTAACTCTTTTCAGCCTCCCCATAACCCTAATACCGAAATGGGTTATGGGCCCATTCACTAATCACCCTATTTGGCCCGGTGAAGCAGTTATTCACCTTCCAAACCTTATTTCAGCCATATCTCCCAAACGGTAGGTCCGTTTAGAGATTATGACCACTCAAAGGTAAACCGTCAAACGAATCTAATGGAAGTGGTTTCAGGACAAAATTCCTTTCCAATCAAAAGTTATGACCAAAACAGTATCAGCTAGGGGCAAAACGGTCATTTAAAAATCGACAAAAATCATGAACATGGGAAATGACCCCAATGGTCATTTCACAAAGCCACATTACCATACGACTTCATATAAGAAAGAAAGAAATATTCTATGATCCTCCGATGCGTAGAATGCGGGTTGTTACATTCTCCCCTCCTTAAGAAATTTCTCCCCCGAAATTCCCTAACCAAAACACACAAAGGGTCCCGCTTGCCTATCAACCATAAAACAACAATCAAACATGCAAAACAAGTCAATCCTAGCATGCGAAATAACTAAATTGCAAAGTAAATCTTACCAGGCAAAGAGTTCTGGATACGTCTTCCTAATGCTCTCCTCTGTCTCCCAAATACAGTCATTCTCGTTCTCGCCCCACTGAACTTTTACTAGCTTCACCGCCTTCCTTCAAAGTTGCTTCGTATCGTGCTCGACAATACGAATCGTCTTGCGGTTCCCAACCGCCTCGGGTTCCACTTCGATGTCCTCTAACTGATCAGGTGAAATAGTCATATCTGTGTCGTGGATGAACTTCCTTAGCTGGGAAACATGAAATACGTTGTGAACTCCCGCCATCTTCTCGGATAAGTCAACTCTATACGCCAAATTCCCAACTTGTTCGAGAACTGGGAATGGGCCAACAAATCTTGGGGCCAACTTGCCTCTCCTGCCATACCGTATCACGCTCTTCAATGGAGAAATCTTGTCAAACACCAAGTCACCAACGGAGAATTTTAAGTCTCTTCTCCTCTTGTCAGCGTAACTCTTCTACCTATCCTGGGCTGCCTTCATCCGTTGTTGAATGATTTTAATCTTATCTGAAGTTTCCCTTACCACATCTGTTCCAAGCACAAACTTCTCACCGGTCTCTATCCAACATGATGGTTAGTTGCAAGGTCTTCCATACAAAGCTTCATATGGAGCCATACCGATACTGGATTGGTAGCTATTATTATATGCAAACTTTACTAGATGCAAATGGTCATCCCATGATCCACCAAAATCCAATATACAATCTCTTAAGAGATCTTCAAATATACGATTCACCCACTCTGTATGACCGTCGGTTTGAGGATGATACGCGGTACTGAGATATAATTCCGACCTTAGAGCCTCTTGTAAGCTCATCCAAAACCCACTAGTAAACAACGGGTCTTGGTCACTCACAATGCTTTTAAGTACTCCAAGAAATCTCACTACCCACTTCATATACAGTTCTGCTAACTTAGCTGCCATTCTGGTCGATTTGACTGGTATAAATCTTGCACTCTTAGTCAATCGATCCACAATTACCCAAATGCTATCATGTCCCGATTTAGTCCTTGGTAAACCATCAATGAAATCCATTGAGACTTTCTCCCATTTCCAATCGGGAATTTCTAATGGTTGCAACAAACCACTAGGCTTCTTTTGCTCGGCTTTAACTAGCTGACAATTCATGCACTTGGATATAAACTTCCCAATATCTCTTTTCATCCCTTCCCAGTAGTAAGTCTGCTTCATGTCTCGATACATCTTATCACCACCGGGGTGTATACTCAGTTTCGAGTGATGACATTCCCTAAGCACTTCATCTCTCAAACCATTCACGTTGGGTACAACTAGTCTTCCATTCTTTCGAAGCCATCCTTCATGATCAAGCCCATACAAATTCATCTCCTCACCGTCGATATTCATCTCTAACTTGGAGATGATTTCCAATAAATTAGGAACGTCCCTCTAGCTGGAACTAATCCGCTCAATCAAAGTGGGTCTGATCGTCAAACTAGCTAACATCTCTGGATCCAATTCACACTTTGGTCTGAAATCATACCCTGCGATGTACTCCAGTTGCTTCCATTCAAGAAACATAGCCCCTAAATAGGCATGTCTCCTACTCAAGGCATCGGCTACCGCATTGCCTTTCCCAGGTGTATATGCGATCTCAAAATCATACAAAGCCAAGAACTCTAACCATCTTTGCTGTCGGAGATTTAGATCCTTTTGAGAGAAGAGATACTTTAACGATTTATGATCGGTAAACAACTCAAATCTCTCTCCCAAGAGATAATGTCTCCACATCTTCAACGCGAACACGATCGCTACCAGTTCCAAATCGTGGGTAGGATACTTTTTCTCATGCGGCTTTAGTTGCCGACTAGCATAAGCTACAACCCTACCTCCTTACATCAATACAGCACCTAGTCCGATACCACAAATATACCGTCATTTCTTCATTCCCTTTAGGAATGACTAACACTGGCGCACGCGTAAACTTTTCTTTTAGACTCTTGAATGCATTCTCACACACTCCGTCCCAGACGAAGGCTAGATTCTTCTTAGTCAATTGAGTCAACGGTGCTGCTACCTTGGAGAAGTCCTGGATAAACTTACGATAATATCCAGCTAACCGCAAGAAACTTCTCACGTCTATTGCATTCTTAGGCGTAGACCAATCTTGTACCGTAGCCACCTTCGCAGGGTCCACGGCAATACAATTCTCTGAAACAACATGGCCCATGAATCTCACTTCCCTCCTCCAGAAATGACACTTAGAAAATTTCGCTTTCAATTGGTGTTTTCTCAACACCTCCAGCACTATCCTCAAGTGTCCCTTGTGTTCTTTCTCTGTCCTTGAGTAAACAAGGATGTCGTCTACGAACACAAGAACAAACTTATTCAACTGATCTCTGAATACCCGATTCATAAGATCCACGAAGTATGCTGGTGCATTGGTCAACCCAAATGGCATGACCAACCACTCATAGAATCCAGACGGCGTCCTAAATGCCGTTTTCGGAATACTCTCAGCTGCTACTCGGAGTTGATAAAATCCTGTCGTGAAGTCCAACTGGGAGAACACTCTTGCTCCTTCCAGTTGATCAAACAAATCATCTATCCGCGGTAGAGGATACTTATTCTTCCTCATCACCTTATTCAACAAGCGATAGTCGACACACAAATGAAGGGAACCATCTGCCTTGGTGGCAAACACAACTGGTGCTCCCCAATTGGGGACACTTCTTCTAATAAACCCCTTCTTCAAAAGATCGCTTACTTGCACCCCGAGCTCTCGCTGCTCCCTTGGTGCCATACGACGAAGTGGCATCACTATAAATCTGGCATCTTTCACTAAATCAATACGGAACTCAATCTCTCGGTGTGGTGGAAGTCCGGTCACTTCCTCGAAAACGTCCGGATACTGGCCAACCACGGGCACATCTGACAGCTCATCATGCGGGATGTCGAGGGAATTTATAAAACTAGCCATTACCCCATCACTAGGTAGACTACCAAACACTACCCTCCACCCATCACCAAAAAGCCCTCACAGTTTACCACCACCCCGTATCTTTGGAGCCAATCGACCCCCAATATAATGCCATACCCACAAAAGTCCAAAGCAAAGCAATCACAAACAAACATACATCCATGACTCGATAAGACCAAATTTCAGCAAATCATGCTAAGGTTAGTCGAACCACTAATCGGGTTCATCACAACCAACGGTCTATCTATTATCTCGGGTTCCAGTCCCAACCTATCTACCAAGTCACTAGATATGAAGGAACGGGAAGCCCCAGTATCAAACAAAACTCGAACAGGTACATCAAGAATATAAAGCATACCTTGAATGGCGACATTCTTTCCTTTCTCCGCTGCAGGTGGGGCATTCGACGAAGAAGGAATAGCACCGATAGCATATGCTTTCACAATCTGCTTCTCCTTAAGAGGTTGTGGACATTTATCCTTATAATGTCCCATTTAGCCACAGTTGTAGCACTTCTTATCCGCTGGCTTGGCCCGACACTCTTTGGCATAATGGCCCTTCTTACCACAGCTGAAGCACTCAAAATCTTTCTTGCTCTTTTTCTGGCCATCCTTAGTTTGGTTCTGCTTCCTCTTGTTCTGAGTGTTATTCTTGCCTCCACCGCCTGCTTGCGGCTTCAGCCCTTCTGCAGATGCAACCTCAGTCTTTGACTTAGGGCAAAGACTCTCTGATCTCAAAGCTTTCCCCACAATCGATTCAAAAGTCACATCGATGTGGTTGATAAGCCTTTCCCCCAAGTATCCATCCAAACCAGTATTGAACTTCTCATTCTTCTTCTCAGGAGTATCGATAAGGGATAATCCATACTTCGACAAGGTGTCGAACTCAGCAATATAGTCCGAGACTGCCCTACCATTATGCTTAAGCTCCAAGAACTTCCTAAACAATTCCGACTTCTGAGCAGTTGGGATAAACTTGTCGCTAAAGCGAGACTTAAACTGATCCCAAGTAACCTGATCCTCTAGAGTGGCTGTCTTAATAGCATTCCACCAATTCATCGCTCGCCCTTGCAGCTGACGAGACGCTAGCCTTCTCTTCATCGCATCCTCGATACCCAAGTCGTCGAAGATACGATCACATCTATCCAACCAATCCTGAACATCCGTGGCCGACTCCGTTCCGTGGAACGGCTTCCCACCAAGGTTAGTGTAATTCTTGCACAGCTTGGTGAAATCGACCCTAGACGCCTGCACTATTGGACCATCACCATTACCGGCATTAGGAGCTGCCCCTGCAAATCCCTAAGCATTTCTCTCATGAGGTCAGTAAACATCGTCCTCATGTTAGCAGCATTCCCATTACTGGCTCCTCTACCAGCACCTCTTGCATATCGGCTCATCGTTCAATCTGTAAAGAGAAAACGATTAACCATCTCCATAGTGGTGCTAGTGCAGTGCAACTTCATCCTTAGCTATACTAATAGTATATATATATATATAGCTTTTGAAAACCAAAGTAATCACAAATACGCACTCTCAGACACATACTATCTACTTTTCCTAGGTTAACTATGCAACCTAGAGCTCTGATACCAAATGTGACGGCCCGCCCCCGCACCAACCGACATTTACTCCAAAAGCGCACTGTACACATGTCTAGTTAGCACGAGACGGTCGTCAGAAGGAAAGGAAGAAGACGAAGTATCAATAAGGAACCTGTAGAATGTCTCACAGCGCATAGAACAAAATATAATAACAACATACTTGACATAAAACAGGTAAGACAATGCATAAGCTGAAAACAAACTATCATAGCAGCGGAAAATCCAAATACATCTTATGTTCCACATCATCATTATTACAACTTTTCAAACTGTCTCTAAAGGTAAAAGCAAGATAAGGGAGGTACACTAATAAAGCCCAAGTAGTGACCACCAACGACACAGGGAGAATATCTATATATATATATCATACGTGGAAGCCTCCTGTTCGCCTCCGGATCAGCTACTCGTGCATCACCAGCTAACCTGTCTCTAGTCTGCTCGTTTAGGAGCACCCAGAGTAATAAGAAGAGACATAAAACTCTGGGTCAGACAAAAGTCTGGTGTGAGCGATAAGCAGCTAAACAGAACAATAACAGGTATACTAAACCATACGTGAACCTGGACCTGCAACCAAAGAGTTAGCACTACATACTGTACAACACACTAAGGTGCCACTAACATATGGTGTACACGCATACGGGGGTTAGGGGTGTGCATGTCATTGTGATGGCAAACAAATCAAACATAGTAACCATCCACACATCTCTCACTCAGTGTGTAAAGCATACGATATCCACCACTTCGACCACCCAATACTTTGCTAAGATCACTCTGCTCCATGAAGTCACAGCGGCTTCACTGCACTGATCCATAATCACTAATCCTTTGCTATGTTCACTTTGCCCCATGGAGTCGTACATACCCCACTGCACTGGCTCATAGCCTTACTAATCCTTTACTATGTCCACTCTGCCCCATGGAGTCGCAACGGCTCCACTGCACTGGCTTATAGTTTTACTACGATCACTTTGCCCCTCGAGTCACAATGACTCTACTGCACTGATACGTAGCCCGTCATTCCTTTCCAGTGGTGAATCGAGGTTATGAACGTCGACAACTCCTTACCACACGTCCCGCAGCAAAGCCCAATCATGAAGTGAACTCATTGGTTCCCAACTGGATCGTGAGCTCTAACTTCCATTTGGACTACCTTTGCATCTCGAGTTATTGGTCATCACTGGATCGGTTTGGATCCTCAGTCCTTCTTCTCTGTCGGTTCGGATCGGCCTCGTTCCAAGTGCTCCGGGTCGGGCCGTGGCCTCTAAGTCCCTTCGTAGTACATCAGTTCAGTTCGGGTGCCCTCTGGCGGGTCGGGTCGGGTAGATGCATCTTGGTTCGGTTCGGTAGCTCTCCTCCTTTAGATGTTGGCCCCTTCGGCTGTGATGCTCCGATCCGATCCCAGTTTAGCCATAAAGACTTCATTTTTGCCAAACTTTCTCTTATGCCAAGCCTCGGTTCGGTTCAGTGATCCCTTGCCCAGCCCATTATCCAGTCCGAGCCCATCCTTCCGATCCGAAAACCTGCACCGTCTTCCTACAACTTTTCCAGCAAGTGTTTTACGCCATTCGACGGCGTTTTCGACCATTCTAACTATTCTAATCAATCACAAATCATATCATACAGTCTTAGCAACAAGTAGAAGTGACCTCAAACACCAAAACATTAATATGATAGGTTAAAATGGATCAAACATAGCCAAAACCCCATATTTTCCCTTAAGCATGTTTAAGCAAAACTAGAGATATGATTAGTAAAACTTTATCAAATTAACCCAAATTTCTAATAGAGGTCTAAAACATTATTTAAGAATTTATAAATATTTTTCCAGAATTTATTAGTGTATAAATTCGCTAATCATCACTAATTACCCTTAATTAACCATAATTAGTGAGGAACTATGCAAATCACTCACCTTAGCCACAAATAAACCTTAGATCTGAAATAAATCTCTGATATGGCGTGAGTACCAATGCCAAACAACAGCTCTAATCTTGATTTGGTGAAGATCTCCCTTAATTTGATGTTGTTAAGCTTAATCCTTGATTAGAAAGTGATTTGGAGATTATTTAGAGGTTTGAGGCCATTTTTAGGGTTTCTAAGAGGTAAGTGGAGGCTAGAAAACTGAAATGAAATGAAACCCTAACTCTTTTCCACCTCCCCATAACCCTAATCCCGAAATGGGTTATGGGCCCATTCACTAATCACCCTATTTGGCCCAGTTAAGCAGTTATTCACCTTCCAAACCTTATTTCAGCCATATCTCCCAAATGGTAAGTCCGTTTAGCTATTATGACCACTCTACGGAAAGGTAAACCATCAAACGAATCCAATGGAAGTGGTTTCAGGTCAAAATTCCTTTCCAATCAAAATTTATGCCCAAAACAGTATCAGCTAGGGGCAAAACGGTCATTTAAAAATCGACAAAAATCATGAACATGGGAAATGACCCCAATGGTCATTTCCCAAAGCCACATGACCATATGACTTCATATAAGAAAGAAAGAAATATTCTACGATCCTCCGATGCGTAGAACGCGGGTTGTTACAGAACTAATCCCTTTGTTCCAAGCACTGAGTATCCCTCCACAATGCCGCTCCTAACCCTTCATCATCCGCCGTACTCTAATAAGCGAACCACCGACTTTCGTCATTGCCAGTCGCAGATCGACCCAGTGCCCCAAAACTTTCCTGTCGCACTTCCCTTAAAACTCAGACACCACTCGTTCTTCTCTCCTCCGGCATTGTACCACCAGTGTCCCCTCTTCATTGCCAAGCTGCACAATCGAACACCTACATGCCTGATCCACCTTCCTGATATTACTCACGCATCTTAGACTAATAATTCCATGCAAGCAATACGTTCTGCACCACTAACCATTTTAACACCCGCCACACCACATTTGCAAACAAAAACCGATTCCTCTAACACTTGGTTCCGCTTCAACCAAGACCCATTCCACCACCGATGATGCATCGATGTTCGATCAAAGTTGGCCCGCGCCTACGCCCATGCATCCTTGAGATCCGCCCCAAACCCCAACACCTCTGCCTTCTCCGTTTGCCTTTAAACACTCCACAAACGCGATGGCTTTGAACCCTTGATTTGTCATCACTACTTCACCGATTCCAATCCTGACCGTCCAGCTTGTAAAGCTCGGAGAGTACAACGTAATTGCAGGAAAACATTTTCGAATTTAGTTAGTGGATTTAGATATTTCTGAGGGAAATTGAAGTGTGTTTTAAACCGTTGAAAGAAGGATGTAGCGACTCATTGCATTTGACCAGCCGGTGAAAACGTTAGGGTTGTTGACTAATAGGGTTATTTATAGGGAACATTTATTATTATAATATTAATATTGAAACTTAACGATGAAGTAATGCGTTCGAGCACATCCATATGATCTCCGATTTTGACAAAACCATGTAATCCTAACATAAAAAATATTCCGGACCTGATGGGATAGGTTCCGTCGAATTCCGAGGTCATTTATGGAAAGTCCTTTATAATTATCGATGAAAAATCAAGCATTTAAAATTCCTATAATTACAAAAAAATAAAAAAAATTGTGACCTTCTACTAAACCTTTTCCTAATGGGTCCAACGAATCTTTTTTCGTCAAATTTGGAGTTTGTTTGGCCAGTCGTCTATTCATTTAAAGTTACCCCTGCCTAAATTGTCTAAACAATTAAATAGAAACAAAGGCATTCTGGCCGCCGAAGTCAAATACGACACCCGTTTTCCATGAAATTTGATTTTCTTACAATAATTTAACGATACAATTCCAATGAAACTGATTTCATCGAAAACTGAGTACACTTGCAAAATTGGCTATTTTTAATGCTTATATAATATTAAAAAAATATTAATTAAATTTCTAAATAATTCAATAAAATAACAATAAATTTTTTTCATCGTATATACCCAAACAAAACATATATAAAACTTCAAATATAAATTATACAACTCAATATTAACGTTTTCTGGTTAACCATTATTCAAATTATATTAATAACCCCTTTAGTCTACTAAATAAACGTTATAATTTAATAATGATTTCCATAGCCACTATTTTAAAATTTGATCTATACATAACTAACAATCTATAACACGAAATCTAGAATTTTCTCTTTCATATGAAAATTATCATCAACAAGATCCAAATGTTTCTTGTTTCATAGAAGTTCGACTTATATCAGATCCTGTATATTCAATTGAAGTTCAAACTCCATATTACAAACTGCCGCCACTACGAGCTCTATATTATATTATATATAAATTATAATGTTTAAACATCGTTTTAATAAACAAACCAAATATAAAAATACATTAATATTCCAAATATAATATTTAAAAAATAATTTAAATTAAATATTTTAGTACCAAAAATACGGGGCATTACATTTTTCCCCCCTTAAATGAATTTCGTCTCCGAAATCACTAAGGCAGGAAAAATGATACAAATCCCATTATCTTTGAAATCCAATTTATTTGAATCGAAAATCAATTTTGTATTGAAAATAAAAATTTTCAAAAATATCAAAAATTTACTAGCAACTTAAATTCTCGAAAAAAACTTAGCAGAGTCTCCCATGTACGTAGTGACATGTGCGATATCGCAGGAACATATAATATGTACATCGACCCACCCGGTCGGAAAATAAAATTCAAAACCCAAAATTTATATTTTCGCATAGGCGTACGTTTTACAAACGCTATTAAGCATACTACTCAATTTACGTGCAATCTACGCAATCAAACCCAATCGTCATAGCCATCTGGCACCTGTACTTAACACAATTCAACATATAAGTGACAATTACATGAAATATTTAAATAACATTTGAGCGATTAACAAGTATACTATACAAGTTTCCAAAATTAAACATGTATTATCAACTCACTTTCAAATACACGGTTAGTCATTAATTTCAATTCATATGTAGTTTCATTCCAATTTTATCATACTAGAATTTATTTATTGGGTTTCAATTCACTTAACTCTTTATTAATCCATTTATGAATTATATTTAACCAATAAAACACATAATCAACAACCAATGCACAACCAACTCAATCAAATCAATTTAATTTACATTCAATATTAATGTTTGCTTTGATTTGACACATCTGAACATCAATCGTAGATACCCGATTGATTTCAATTTAATTATTATTCATTAAATTTCCAAATCCAAGCCAATTTAATTTCAATATCATTATTAATTTAATTTCAATTAAGCAGGTTAAGTTCCAATTCAATTTTTCCATCCAATTTGAATATCATTCAAATCAATCAAAGACACCAGTATCTCAATAATTTAATAAAATTATTTCTTTTCTATACAAAAATATATTTCGGGCAAAATTATTTCATTTACCCCATTTTACAAAACAATATTGTATTCATTGCCAGTTCAATGCTTTTCAACGCTTGAACCGATCAAATAACACAATACAAAGCATTTGTATATAAAATTTTCTTTTACTCTCTCTCATATATACACTCAACTCGATCTAAGGTATTACCACCCTTATCTCTATTGAGTTATACCACAGAGCCAAGGTTATTACTAAACCAATAGCTCTGATATCACTGTAATGAACACGGGATTTTCGACTCCAAAAATCGACATCAAACACATGTCAAATATTCAAGCATCGAAAACATAGGAACGTTATTAGAAAGAAGATAGAAGGTGACATAAGAAAGAAAGAAATATTAGAATATAAGATGAAGAAACATCACAACACAGAGTCTCACATCGTAACGGAAAAAAATATAATATAAAAATAGATCTTTACTGAGAGCTAGAAATAAAAACTTACAATCATCAGAGTACATCAACATATCTGGACAGTTATAGTATCCTGTCCTCATATACAACACACAACGGAATAATTATATCATATCATGCGTCTGAACCCACCCAGCTCGTCTCTTCACAGCATCCGATAACATGAACCTATACAACCCAGTCTAACTCGAGCATTACAAACACCGGGTCAGTCTGGTGAACCAGAGTAAGAAAAACACACTAAGTTTAAATGCAACATCCAACATGATTTTAAAGCAGAAATATTTTCGAAAGAAAAGGATAATCATAAGACCAAATCCACACATAAATATGGACGAATTTACCTTATGATAACCCAATTTTTTTTTGAAATCAATATCTTTTATGATATTACAATAGTGTCTAAATACAAATAAATATCAATCTAGCAGAACATTTGCATCTCACGCTCTACATATATAGTATACAATCAAAACCACAGGCTCTTATTCGAGAATGGATTTCCATGGCAACGTATGGGCAACCACCTTTCCAACAATGTACCTCCGGAGGTGAATACATTGGGGTTCAATAAGAACATCTTGCAACCCAAGCTAAATATGACCGGCCCCTCACTTCGCTTGAGAGTACCGAATATATTATTACCACGGTTGGGGGCCAGCCAACCGAACCGATAGCATATATATAATTAAAATAAAAGGGACAACGGAAGGCATTTGATTTCTCCAGATCAGGTAATGATATACCCTTTTGATGGGTGCGATCCACATAGCCATGCGACCTACCCGATTTTAACCATTTTCCGGTTGATGAGGTTGAGGTCATAATTTATTTATTTACCTTTATTATTATATTTAGAACATCTAGCCATCATTAACTTTGATGCCTCATCGTCAGATGCATTAGAAAATCACTAATTGACGTCCAAAAAAATATTCTGTGTATTTAGCTAAGAGAAGGTGTCCAGTCTTCCCAGCCACCAACAGAAATATGTTTGAACAAATCAATGTATGTGATCCCTTGGAAATACTATGTCAAACATTCGTCCATACAAGTCACCCAGGAATAGGATGAACCAAAGGCACCCTCCTACCACATCCTATATAGGTATTACCCCAAGGATCAGTAGTGAGTAGTCCTTGCAATCCGAAGATTTAACTCACGAAAGAATCACTACTGAAATATCTTTGGCCGCTAAACCAGAGAAATTCAACAAGTGGTTCTTCCACTTATGAAGATCGACGTTCTTCAATTTCTCCATCTTCAATTTGTATCTTCACGTATTTGTTGGTTCAGAATGGTCTTAGAATATAAATTTGATCCCGGTCTTCCCGTACCAATAATCGTATTGGCCAGATTTGATGGTCGGTGATTAAACTATCAAATAAATAATCATGAGAATGAAATGAGTTCACTGATTCAGTACTCAGCGTTACTTGGCCTTTTTAATTCACATCTGTTAATGATATTCTTAAAATCTTCCAATATTTGGAATTTATCTTTTACTTCTTATTATAAATTAGAATATTCTTAAAATCATTTCATTCACTTATAAACTTTTCAAATACAATTTTCAATATTCTTTACGGAAATCATAACTTATGTTTCCCTCACTTGCTCTCGTTTATAAGTTAATACTATTCCTAGATAATCGTGAAGTCATTCAAGTTAGGGTATTTTATTTACCTCACAGACCTTGACCAACAACATTCATATCTTTGGAATAAATAGAAGTTTGTTAACCACACAATTTCCTTTAGAAACCTACTTTAAACCTCAACACTTTTACTTAATAAATTATTAAGTAAACTATAATTATATTTCGCTATTAATCTTTAATAATCCTTTATAATGTTATATTCGAGCTTCGATTCCATTATATACAATCGGTTATAAAATTTCTTCAACATCTCTATATAACATTCTTTAAATTGTTTATAACAACAATACCACAATTGGTCCAAATCATATACAAATATCTTCCCAAATCTTATATAAATATCTTTACAAATCTTGTATAAATTTCTTTACAAATCTTGCATAAATATCTTTATATATCGTGTATAAATATCTTTACAAATCTTGTAATTGACATCTCTTATGAATCCTTGTATTTTTATTTTTATCAAAATAGTTCAACTTATCATCTGTAACAAACGGTACAGATTCATTTCAAAACTTCTTCCTTTCTTTATTTATACCTTTTCCAAATCATTACGACAGCTTATGCGTTGTCTAAAATCACATTGCGCTCCTTTTAACAATCTTTAGTTTATAAATCAAATAGTTCAATTTACTATTTGTAACACACTGTAACAAATTCATTTTTTAAAACTCTTAATTTATTTACAAATCTAGTTTGTAACTTATTATCGACAAGTAATATTTCGATTACATTTCTAAACTCTTAACTTCCATTTACAAAATCATTTATAAATCATTTACTACAACTTATATTCATTGCCATTTCCAAAATCTTTTTCTTAGCTTATATTCTCGTCTTGGTTAACATTCTGAACTTTGGAATATAACATTCTATACTTCGAAATGATTTCAAATCCGTTTAACATTCTGAACTTCGGAATATTACATTCCGAACCTCCGAATAAATCTCACTTCGTTAGCCATTTCATACCATCTTCCAATTTCTCAATTTCCTTTTCTAACTTCAAATATTAAATAAATATTTAATTTAAGCTATCATATTCGCTTAAAATCCTTTTTACAACTCCTTTATTATTTCAATTTGATTTCATTTCAACTTCAATCACTTTTTAATTGAATTTCAATTAAAAAGAAATCTCCTAAATTATTATTAATCAAAATAAAAATAATAAAATAAATTAATAATAATAAAACCCATATAAGTAGTTAACTTCTTTATTAACTAAAATAAATAGTAAATTCCGTTTTAAAAACTTATTAAATTTAAATAATATTCGTTAAACTATTTTATTAAATTAATTCAAAACAAATTAATTTAATAATCAATCCCTGTTAAAACGGTTGACTTGGTTAACTCAAACACGATGAATTCGTTAACCAATTTCAATTGGTCCTTCCTTTAAATTAATTAATAATATAATTAATTAATTTAAATCATTTCATTTAATTGTTGAAAACAATTATTCAATTCTTAACCGCTTAGTTAATTTCTGTTCAATGCTTATAAATCTGATTAACATCAGAATTTGCTTTATAAAATCATTTATAATTCCTTATAAATTTAAATAATACACAATATTTATTTATTTCAATTTAACAACTTTTATTCGTAATAATATATTTCAAAAACTATCTTCAGTTATAAAATAAATTTTATAACTTCACTTCTGTTGATTTACTTGACGGTAAATCAATATGTCGAAAACAATTGATTTGTAGGTCGTATACTGCCAATTACTCAGCCAATATCACCCATTGGTTTAAAAAAACAAATGTTAAATTCGAGATCCACGGTCGATAACCAAATCAATTATCTAATCAGAACAGTTCATATAACGATAATATGGAAACAAATATTATTAAATATATTTGAGGAATCCCGTCAGATCCCTCCAACCTGTTCTTCCCTGCATTCACATAGATTATTTCCAATAATATTATTCAATTCAATTTAAATGATAATTTTAATAACAGTAAATAACTACTATTTAACATCACCCAATTAACAAAACAATTCAAATGATTAAACACGTTTATTTTATAAACTTGACCAACAAAGTAAGTTACCTTAATTGGGACTAATCGTTAAAATAACGATTTGGTTTTCCATTGAAATTAAACAGCGTTTAATTTCAGAAATTCAATCAGTGTTTGAATATATATTTAACAAAATACAAACAGTCAACCATTGGCAGCGATAGCACACAAAATAAAAACCCGACTTATATAAAATATAAATATGAAGAACTGGGAGAGTTTGACTCACCTTGATTTGATTTTTTATTGAAGCGGTTCAGTTACAGTTAAATTAAACAGTCGTTTAACTTAACTGAAAAATCCTGTTGTCACCGTTCCTATCCAGATCAATTTCAAAACGTCGTACTCGTCAATACAATTTAAATGGTATTTGGTTTGTCCGATTCTGTTAAGATATGATCATGTTTGAAACACCCCACCTCCGTTAAGTTCACTCACAAAGGGAATGCCTTAACTTTGGTGGAGGTTTATAAGTAAAAGTCACAGATAAACACAAGACAGATATAAATACACTTATTTTAAACAACGGAAAACAAACAGGCTTTTATTTCATCAATACGTGTTCATACAAAACATTTCCATAATGTCTCAAAATACTTCCAACATTACAACCTCGTTACTGTCTTGATTATTAAAGAAGCATAAAACATAAATAAAGTAACAAAAATCCCCATAGTGATATCCAAAGCCATAATCCAAGTAAAAGAGATCCAAACCATACGTCTACGGTCTTAAAGCTTGCAAAAGAGTACTAAGCTGGGTTGTTTCCTCCCTGTGGACCTGGGAGGGAAACGAAAGAAAAGAAGACGAAAAGAAAATAGAGTCAGACATAAAGCCTGAGTAAATCTAGTGACTCTTCAGTATGTGAATAAGAAAAAGGGCATGATAGATATAAACTGAAAAAAGGAAAGTATCACAAGCTAAGGAAGTGTCGTTTAGAATCGAATGTACTATTGCACCCACACTATATCTCTGCACCTACTTGAGCTAATTATTACTGGCACCCCATGCTGAGGGTGAAGTGGTCCTCATTTTCTAAAGATCGGCTCCTACTCGTATAAACATGTGTCATACGGCCCCCAAGAATTGTAGATACCTATGCTGGTCCCACCATGGGGTGTACCAAGACCCATGGTCGCGGCCCCTGACACAATTCTAGAATACATAGGTTATACTACTGGTGCTTCCAGTGCCCTGTTTGTCTGCTCCGAAGTGTGTGCACGCCCGCACTCCGTTAGAACCCACACTGTTGCACCCACCGCCGTCGCTTTGACCGCTTACAATCAGCCCAGTAATCGTGCCCTACCCTGCCTAGTTTCAGGGTACCATGATACCTAACTTGGTTTACTGCTGAAACGGGTCCCTCGTTACTAGGGTTTTCGAGTCAAACATGTTAAGTGGTTAAGTGTCAGTATTTACCTAACCTCACCCATCAATTCTTGTTAACATGTTGAATTTGGTTAAGTGTTTTTAGTTGACTTAACCCTATCATCTGTCCTTAGCCTCTTAAAGCACCGACCACTCACATTAGACAGATATTGCTACGGTTACTGGATGTGCCGGTCGGTTCCGGGAAGGTTTACACCATAGCTCAGTCTAACCTTGGGTCCTTATTGGGCTCAATTCTTAACCACCCACATTGGATAGGTATTGTCGTGACTACTGGACAGCCGGGCGGGTCTGGGTAGGTTTACATCACAACTCAATCCAACCTCGGGTTAAGCATACCATGTTTTCTAAATTTACATATTCTTCACTTCTCAATTTTATATGTAAATGTCATGTCCTTTATTCTTGGGTATAACAATTCATACCGCTTAAATGTCATTGTCGTTGGCATGTGCCAAACATGCCAACATATTTTTCATGTTTTACACCCAACGTTATTACCCCCGTTTGTATGTTCGCAACATTATAACAAATGTTGGGCTCGACACAATTCAGCCCAACTTTATAAATGTGAGAAAAGGGGAAATCAAGAACATGTAATATTTTACAATACATAAAGGTGTGTGGCGCATGAATTTGCAATTTAGCGATTCAACTAACATAAATTTTGGGTCGTGTGAACTTGCATTCAAATCAGAGTATAACTAAGTAGGTGTCGTATGAAATGGCATAGTTTAGGCTTATACAAACTTAGGTTTAAACATGTTTAACTTGGCATAATGTCAACCACAAAACCAACATGTTGTATATTCACCAAAATATCCAATTTTAACATCTAATCATATAGCCTATTTCAACATGAACTTGCATAGTTTATGTAACCCAAACGATACTTAACATAGATCCAATTATACTTGCATATAAACATAAGAATGTGTTCATAGGCTTTAAGTCATGTAGGCATAAAAGGTATCAAATCTAGAACATGTTTACATAAGCTTTAACTTAGACTTAGGGAATGTATATAGTCCATGCCATCGACATAAACATAAAGGGATCGATTACTAGTTTTTGCCACAACTTGCTAGTGCTATTATTTTCATATACAAATGTCCAATAGGCTTGCATCAATCAATTTATGCCACAAATATCCATAAACAAGTCATGACAGAATTATTACAATACACAGAATTCATATCATCATTATACAATAACACAATTCTATTTTCATTTACATCGAATCAAGTCACAGTTTTATTCATATTCTGAAAGATCACTATACTTACAACGAATGCAGAATCTTGAATTCTGGATTCTGAATTCTGAAATTGAGATGCGTTCCTTTGGATAGATTAACGTTGCGTTGAATAATTTGATTAAGCTTTAGTTCTCTTCTTAATTTGATTTGTCTCTAAGCTCCTCTCTCTTGACGGCTGTGCTCAATTCCTTCCTGGCAGCATGACGACTCCGATCTTATTTTTCTCTGTGAATTTTTAGTTGAGACTTAGGGTGTATATATAGATTTTTAGATTGTTTTGAGCCGTCAGATGATGACAGGAGGAATCTAGACCATACAATGTCCAAAGAGCCAATCAAGTGGTGACATGTCAGCCCCAATGACACACCGAGCCATAGAAATTTGAGCCAGACCCAGCCAGCCAGGTCGACCAGGTAGGTTGACTGGCAGGTCGACACTATGGTCGACCTGGGGTGACCAGGTCGACACCATGGTCGACCCTATGGTCGACCTGGTCCCTGGGCGGGAAAATTCCTGCCCAGCCCAGTTTGAGATTGTTTTTCGAATTTTGAATTTGAAACTGAGCTGTTTGAATTTTAAATTTTATTCTAAAACTTCCGAAGGTCATAAATCCTTCATACGGAGTCTGATTCACGCAAACCCGGACTCAATCTTAAGCAGAATTTCGAGACGAACGCAATGGCGTAACCTGTTTCCCTTAATTCTTTCATGTAGAATTAATTACACTTTAATTTGTGAAGCTTAATGTTATAGAATTCACGGGGTGTTACATTCTCCCCCTCTTAAAAGGATTTCGTCCCCGAAATCTTCAAGTTAGGAAGAATGTATATCCTACCATCCAACCGTCCATCTACTCAACCAACAAACACAGGCGTCCACTGTCCTTAAAAGACTTCTAATGCTTCATGATCATATGCATAGTGGGTGTACATGTCCTTATCTAATGTAGAAATCAGGCGGTCTACTGATTCAGTTGACCTCCTTAATGCGAATCATGTAAGTGTCATGAATCCATTATGTATGCAATTTTTTTCCTACTCATAATTCTACATGAGTGCACAACTATTCATACAAATGCGACAACCATATGACAGCATATCAAGTTTCAACCATATCCAAATGAGAATACATATATGCATATGCAACATGAAGTGACTGAGTCGATCTAAAACCTAGGGTGTGTGTGTATATGCATCCACGAGCAACCACTAGCAATCACTAGCAACCATCTGCAGCCATCATCCATAACATGTTTTTAAATACATGTTTGCATCCATTTGTTTTCTACCTAAGGAGTTAGGAAAAGGACCGAGGAGATATACCTAAAAAGATAGATAAAGCATAACTTAAGGAAAAAGAGAGATCAAAGATGTACCCTCAAAAAAGAAAAGGGTAGGCTGCGCGTATTCTATACTCAGTTTCCCAAGTTGCATCTTCCTCGGCGTCGCTCCACTGAACCTTAACGAGCTTCACTTCGCGGTTGCGTAGCTTTTTGATTTCGGTTCCTACGATTCGAGTTGGAACTCTCCTCGTAGTTGCTTCGCGTTCCACTTCGGCTTCTTCTAGAATGCTTGGCTCCGCCACTTCCGCTGATTCATGTAGACATTTCCGGAGATGAGAAATGTGAAAGACGTTGTGAATTCTAGCTAATCTTTCAGGCAGATCTACTCTATAAGCCATTTTCCCAATCTTCTCGATGATAGGGAACGGTCCTACAAATCTTGGTGCTAGCTTTCCTGCGGATCCAAAATGAACGACGTTCCTTAAAGGGGATACCTTAAGGAAAACCCTGTCCCCAACCTCAAATTCAAGGTCGGTCCTTCTTTTGTCGGCGTAGGATTTCTGTCTGTCTTGGGCAGTCTTCATTCTGCTTCGTATCAAGTCCAATTTTTTTGGAGTCTCTCTGATCATGTCTGGCCCAAGTATAATCTTGTCAGTGGACTCCTACCAACAAGTTGGTGATCAGCAAGGTCTTCCATACAAAGCTTCGAAGGGCGCCATACCGATGGTGGCTTGGTAACTGTTGTTATAGGCAAATTCCATTAAAGGAAGTTGATCCTCCGAAGTTCCTCCGAAGTCAAGAACGCACAGTCTTAGAAGATCTTCTAGTACCCTATTCACCCTTTCTGTCTGACCGTCAGTTTGGGGGTGATAGGCCGTGCTCAAACATAACTGTGTGCCGACAGCTTCTTGTAGACTCCGCCAAAATTCGCTCGTGAAGATGGGTTCTCTGTCAGTCACTATGCTGGAGGGTATTCCATGGAGTCGAACTATTTCCTTGGGATAAAGAGAAGCTAGTGATGAAGCAGTCCTTCTACTCTTGATAGGTATAAAGTGGGCGCTTTTAGTAAGCCTGTCCACTATTACCCAAATGCTAGTATTGCCTCTTCTTGACCTAGGCAACCCGTCAATGAAGTCCATTGAAATGCTATCCCACTTCCATTGCGGGACTTCTAGAGGATGTAGTAGTCCTCCAGTTTTCTTCTGTTCCGCCTTGACCTGTTGGCAGGTCATGCACTTAGAAACGAAATTTGCCACGCCCTTCTTCATGCCGCCCCAAAAGAAAGTCCTTTTTATATCCTTGTACATCTTATCACCGCCAGGGTGTATAGTCATCTTGGAATGATGCGCTTCCTCGAGAACCTTCTTTGTCAACTCCCTTGCTTGTGGGACGCATAATCTTCCATCTCTCCTCAGCCAACCCTTATCATCGATGGCGTATCTACTGAGGTGACTAGAAGTCTCACCCCTAATAAGTTTATCAATCACATCAGCAAGCTGAGGGTCTTCACGTTGTGCAGCCCCTATTGAGTCCAAGAGAGTAGGGCGTACTTCGAGAGACGCTAACAAACCCGTACAAAATCCGAGGAGGGCCTAAAGTTAAAACTGGCTATATACTCCAAGCTTTGCCTTTGTCTTTCCACAAAGAGAGGGCTTAAGGTCAGTTTCTTTCGGCTCAACGCGTCTGCTACTATGTTGCCTTTGCCGGGAGTATAGGAAATTTCAAAGTCATACGAGGCAAGAAACTCCATCCATTTTTGCTACCTCAAGTTAAGATCTTTCTGCGAGAAGAGATATTTCAACGATTTATGGTCAGTGTATAATTCAAACTTCTCACCTAGGAGATAATGGCGCCAGGACTTAAGCGCAAAGACGATGGCTGCTAACTAAAGATCGTGGGTTGGGTAGTTCTTTTCATGAACTTTCAATTGCCTTCCACCATAAGCTAATACCCTCCCTTCTTGCATCAAAACAGCGCCTAGTCCCGTACCACAAGCATCCGTATATACTGCGAACATTTTGCCTCCATCTGGCAAAGTCAGAACTGGGGCTGTTGTGAAAGCCGTTTTTAATCGTTGGAAAGCAAACTCGCAGTCCAAATCCTAAGTGAACGCCAGATTCTTCTTTGTTAGCCTTGTGAGTGGAGCTGAGATTTTCGCGAAATCCCTAATGAACTTTCGGTAAAAACTGGCTAGCCCAAGAAAGCTTCGAACTTCGGTTGCATTTCTTGGTGTCTTCCAATCTTGCACTGCCACCACTTTCGTGGGGTCCACGGCCAACCCCTTTTTGGACACTATATGCCTCAGAAATATTACCTCCTTTCTCCAAAAGTGGCACTTGGAGAATTTGGCTTTTAGCCGATGTGCACGGAGAGTGTCCATGATCTCTTTCAGATGTTGAGCATGTTCTTCCTCATTCTTTGAGAAGATCAAAATATCGTCTTCGAAGACAACCACAAATTTGTTGAGGAATTCTCTGAACACTCTGCTCATTAGGTCTACGAAATAAGCTGGTGCGTTTGTCAAGCCGAAAGGCATGACAAGGCACTCGAAGAAACCGTCTGGGGTTCTGAATGCCGTTTTATCAATGTTGTCTTCAACTACTCTTAGCTGATGGAACCCAGTTGTCAGATCAAGTTGGGAGAAAAACATCGCACCTACAAGCTGATCAAACAAATCGTCGATTCGGGGAAGAGGGTGCCTATTTTTCTTGGTCAATTTGTTTAACTCCCTATAGTCGACGCAAAGGCGAAGCGAACCGTCCGCTTTGGTTGCAGACACCACTGGGGCACCCCATTCTAAAATGCTCCGTCTAATGAACCCCTTTTCGAGAAGTTCTTTAACCTGCTTACTGAGCTCCTTTCTCTCCTTTGGAGCCATGTGTCTGACAGGTAAAGCTACAGGCTTTGCATTATCCACAAGATATATGCGGAAGTCTATTTCCCGCCTTAGAGGTAAGCCCTTCACCTCCTCAAAGACATCCGGATATTCCAGGACTACTCTAACTGACTGCAAATTTTCATCAGAAGCATCAAGCGACTCTAGATAACTAAGCATAACAGCATTTAAGGGATTACAAGAAATATCTAGAGTGTTACCAAGCTGAGTCAAGAGTCTAACTACTCTTTTCTCACAATCAAGAATGGCACCATTACTGGATAACCAGTCCATGCCTAAGATCAAACCATATCCCGAGAAGCCCAAAACAAAGGAATTACAACTAAACTCAACGCTGAGAATAGAGATTTTCAAACCCAAACAAACCATTGACAAGTAAGCGGAGCCCCCAATTGGATTTGAAACTACTAAGGGATCTTCTACCATACTGGTGTCTAGATGCAGAGATTCTACTAAGGCAGATGAAATAAAGGAGTGTGATGCGCCAGAGTCAAAAAGTGTGCGAACTGGATGATCATAAAGATAGACTACACTTTCTACAGAAATATTACTACCTAGTTCCTGTGAATGTGCCACCAGTGCGTGAACTTGACCCCCTGAAGTGGATCCAGCCTTCTGTCCCTGCCCTCGCTTCTTTGGGCAGTCCTTATCCAAGTGCCCAGTCTCTCCGCAATGGAAGCACCCACCCATCTTCGTTTTCCTCTTTTGGCAGTCTTTCGATATATGTCCAACAATGCCACAGAAATTGCACTTTCTCCTCTCACAGGGCTTATTGTTCTTCCCTCCTTTCTTGAAGTCTGTTTTCTTAGCTTGTAGACCCTCTTTCTTTTCTTCCACCTTAGTCTCTTTCTTGTCGTTGTCATCCTCGTGTAGCAATGCCATGTCCACCAAGCTTTCATAAGTCGCTCTCGTGGATACATGGGTCATAGCAAGGCTGTGTAGAGGCTCATTCAAACCTTTGACGAAGCAAAGCGCCTTCTTGTGTTGGGTGTTTACTAAGTCCAGCCCAAATCTGGCCAGCTGATTAAACTGATTGACGTACTCCCTGATCGTCATGCTCCCCTGTTTAAGAGTTAGGAACTTCTCCATTTGCAGGCTTCTTTCAGCTTGGGAGAGGAATTTCATCTCAAATCTTGTCCTGAAATCTTCCCATGTTTCCACTGGCCTCTGAGCATTGGTAATCTCCCACCAATAGGAAGCTTCATCTTTAAGCAACCACACTGCTAGCTGTATCTTTTGCCTGTCATCAATTCCGAAGATGACAAACAGATCCTCAGTCTCCTTTAGCCAGTTCTTGCTCCTACAAAGGATTCTGTCCCATAAAAGTCTTTTCCACCCATAGCCTTGAAGTCTCTACAAGTTTTTGCGAAGGCATTTCCACGAGGCGGAGGAGGAGGAACCGCGGCCACTGGAGGAGGAATGTCTGCAAGGCCCGTGCCATTGGCCCTTGATTCTAAGTACCTCCTAAACCAGCCTGGTATCGGTACTCCTTCTGGAAGGTTAAGGTCTCCAGACATGCTGAAACAGAAAGGAAATATTCAAAATGAAGGATAGAGAGAGATAGTGCACATGGCTTTGGGGGATTATGCCTTTTTAAAAATATAACACTTTTTCTTGAAAAATGCTTCTTTAAACTTCCTTTTTGAAAATAGTTTCAAAAACTTTTATCTAGTCTGGTTAACCTATGCTCTGATACCAAGTGACACACCCCACCTCCGTTAAGGTCACTAACAAAGGGAATGCCTTAATTGGGTAGAGGTTTATAAGTAAAAGTCACAGATAAACACAAGACAGATATAAGTACACATATTTTAAACAGCGGAAAACAAACAGGCTTTTATTTCATCAATACATGTTCATACAAAACATTTCCATAATTGTCTCAAAATACTTCCAACAATACAACCTCATTACTGTCTTGATTATTAAAGAAGCATAAAACATAAATAAAGTAACAAAAATCCCCATAGTGATATCCAAAGCCATAATCCGAGCAAAAGAGATCCAAACCATACGTCTACGGTCTTGAAGCTTGCAAAAGAATACTAAGCTGGGTTGTTTCCTCCCTGTGGACCTTGGGGTGGACGAAAGAAAAGAAGACGAAAAGAAAATACAGTCAGACATAAAGCCTGAGTAAATCTAGTGACTCTTCAGTATGTGAATAAGAAAAAGGGCATGATGGATATAAACTGAAAACAGGAAAGTATCACAAGCTAAGGAAGTGTCGTTTAGAATCGAATGTACTATTGCACCCACACTATATCTCTGCACCTACTTAAGCTTATTCTAACTGGCACCCCATGCTGAGGGTGAAGTGATCCCCATTTTCTAAAGATCGGCTCCTACTCGTATAAACATGTGTCATACGGCCCCCAAGAATTGTAGATAGCTATGTTGGTCCTATCATGGGGTGTATCAAGACCCATGGTGGCGGCCCCCGACACAATTCTAGAATGCATAGGTTATACTACTGGCGCCCCCAGTGCCCTGTTTGTCTGCTCCAAAGTGTGTGCACGCCCGCACTCCGTTAGAACCCACACTGTTGCACCCACCGTCGTCGCTTTGATCGCTTACGATCAGCCCAGTAATCGTGCCCCACCCTGCATAGTTTCAGGGTACCATGATACCTAACTTGGGTTACTGTTGAAACGGGTCCCTCGTTACTAGGGTTTTCTAGTCAAACATGTTAAGTGGTTAAGTGTCAGTATTTACCTAACCTCACCCATCAATTCTTGTTAACATGTTGAATTTGGTTAAGTGTTTTTAGTTGACTTAACCCTACCATCTGTCCTTAGCCTCTTAAAGCACCGACCACTCACATTAGACAGATATTCCTACGGTTACTGGATGTGCCGGTCGATTCCGGGCAGGTTTATACCGTAGCTCATTCTAACCTCGGGTCCTTATTGGGCTCAATGCTTAACCACCCACATTGGATAGGTATTGTTGTGACTACTGGACAGTCGGGCGGGTCCAGGCAGGTTTACGTCACAACTCAATCCAACCTCGGGTTAAGCATACTGTGTTTTCTAAATTTACATATTCTTCACTTCTCAATTTTATATGTAAATGTCATGTCCTTTATTCTTGGGTATAACAACTCATACCGCTTAAATGTCATTGTCGTTGACATGTGCCAAACATGCCAACATATTTTTCATGTTTTACACCCAACGTTATTACCCCCATTTGTACGTTCGCAACATTATAACAAATGTTGGGCTCGACACAATTCAGCCCAACTTTATAAATGTGAGAAAAGGGGAAATCAAGAACATGTAATATTTTACAATACATAAAGGTGTGTGGCGCATGAACTTGCAATTTAGCGATTCAACTAACATAAATTTTGGGTCATGTGAACTTGCATTCAAATCAGAGTATAACTATGTAGGTGTCATATGAAATGGCATAGTTTAGGCTTATACAAAATTGGGTTTAAACATGTTTAACTTGGCATAATGTCAACCACAAAACTAACATGTTGTATATTCACCTAAATATCCAATTTTAACATCTAATCATATAGCCTATTTCAACATGAACTTGCATAGTTTATGTAACCCAAACGGTACTTAACATAGATCCAATTATACTTGAAAATAAATGTGAGAATGTGTTCATAGGTTTTAAGTCATGTAGGCATAAAAGGTCTCAAATCTAGAACATGTTTACATAAGCTTTAACTTAGAATTAGGGAATGTATATAGTCCATGCCATCGACATAAACATAAAGGGATCAACTACTAGTTTTTGCGACAACTTGCTAGTGCTATTATTTTCATATACAAATGTCCAGTAGGCTTGCATCAATCAATTTATGCCACAAATATCCATACACAAGTCATGACAGAATTATTACAGTACACAGAATTCATATCATCATTATACAATAACACAATTCTATTTTCATTTACATCGAATCACGTCACAGTTTTATTCATATTCTGAAAGATCACTATACTTACAACGAATGCAGAATCTTGAATTCTGGATTCTGAATTCTGAAATTGAGATGCGTTCCTTTGGGTAGATTAACGTTGCGTTGAATAATTTGATTAAGCTTTAGTTCTCTTCTTAATTTGACTCGTCTCTAAGCTCCTCTCTCTTGACGGCTATGCTCAATTCCTTCCTGGTAGCATGACGACTCCAATCTTATTTTTTATGTGAATTTTTAGTTGAGACTTAGGGTGTATATATAGATTTTTACATTGTTTTGAGTCGTCAGATGAAGACAGGAGGAATCTAGACCATACAAAGTCCAAAGAGCCAATCAAGAGGTGACATGTCAGTCCTAATGACACACTGAGCCACAGAAATTCAAGCCAGAGCCAGACCCAGCCAGCCAGGTCGACCAGGTAGGTCGACTGGCAGGACGACACCCAGGTCGACACTATTGTCGACCTGGGGTGACCAGGTCGACACCATGGTCGACCCTATGGTTGACCTGGTCCTTGGGCGGGAAAATTCTCACCCAGCCCAGTTTGAGCTTGTTTTTCGAATTTTAAATTTGAAACCGAGCTGTTTGAATTTTAAATTTTATTCTGAAACTTCCGAAGGTCATAACTCCTTCATACGGAGTCCGATTCATGCTAACTCGGACTCTATCTTAAGCAGAATTCCGAGACGAATGCAATGGCGTAACCTGTTTCCCTTAATTCTTTCAATTAGAATTAATTACACTTTAATTTATAAAGCTTAATGTTATAGAATTCACAGGGTGTTACAATGTTATTAATAATATGCATTCATGGTTGTAATTAAATATTTTAACACATTAATTAAATTACTATGTTAATTACTTGGTAAATCATGAATTAGGCTGACAATTCTGTGATGACCAATAAAACCACTCCGGTTTCTCTTTGCATTAGCAACGATTTGCAACCGAACTCTATTTCCCACACTGCTTCCGTTCCCATCTGTAATGATTATCCACTAATTAATTAAATAATTTATTCTAAATCACTGTTATTAAAACTAATTACGTTTTCCTTTCGTTAACCCTTAGTGCGGAAAAGGATGGGCTGAACTAATCCTTTGTTCCAAGCACCGAGTATCCCTCCACAATGCTACTCCTAACCCTTCACCATCCGCCATACTCCGATAAGCGAACCACCGACCTTCACCATTACCACTCGCAGATCGACCCAGCGCCCCAAAATCTTCCTGTCGCACTTCTCCATAAACTCAGACACCACTCATTCTTCTCTCCTCCGGCATTGTACCACCAGCGTCCCCTCTTCTTTGCCAAGTTGCATTATCGAACACCTACATGCCTTTTCCTCCTTCCTGATATTACTCATGCAGCTTATACTAACTATTCCATGCAAGCAACATGTTCTGCACCACTAACCATTTTGACACCCACCGCACCACATTTGCAAACAAAAACCCTTTCCTGTAACACTTGGTTCCGCTTCAACCAAGACCCATTCCGCCACCGATGATGCATCGAAGGCCGATCAAAGTTGGCCAGCGCCTACGCCCAAGAATCCTCGAGATCTGCCCCAAACCCCAACACCTCTTCCTTCTTCGTTGGCCTGTAAACACTCCACAAACATGATGGCTTTGAACCCTTGATCTGGCCACACTGCTTCACCGATTCTAATCATGACCGTCCAACATGTAAAGCTCAGAGAGTAAAACGTAATTGCAGGAGAACGTTTTCGAATTTAGTTAGTGGATTCAGATATTTTTGAGGGAAATCGAAGTGTGTTTCAGCCATTGAAAGAAGAATGTGGTGGCTCATTACATTTGACCAGCCGGTGAAAGCGTTAGGGTTGTTGACCAATTGGGTTATTTATAGGGAACATTTATTATTATTATTATATTAATATTGAAACTTCACGGCGAAGTAATGAGTTCAAACACATCCATATGATCTCTGTTTTTAATAAAATAATGAAATCCTAGCATAAAAAAATATTCTGGACCTGATGGGACAACCGTCGAATTCCGAGTCGTTTGTGGAAAATCCTTTATAATTATCGATGAAAAATCAAGCATTTAAAATTCCTATAATTATAGATAAAATCCAAAAAATTTGAAATCTTTACCTTCTAATAAACCTTTTCCTAACAGATCCAGTGAATCTTGTTTCGATAGATTTAGAGTTTGTTTGGCCAGTCGTCTATTCGTTTAAATTTACCCCTGTCTAAATTGTCTAAACAATTAAATAGAAACAAAGGCATTTTTGGCCACCGAAGTCACATACGACACCCGTTTTCCACGAAATTTGATTTTCTTACAATAATTTAATGATACGGTTCCGATGAAATTGATTTCGTCGAAAACTGAGTTTGCAAAATGGCTATTTTTAACGCTTATATAATATTATTAAAATATTAATTAATTTTCCAAATAATTCATTAAAATATCAATAAATTATTTTCATCATATATACCCAAACAGAATATATATATACATATATATACAACTTCAAATATAAATTATACAACTCAATATTAACGTTTTTCGGTTAACCGTTATTCAGATTATATTAATAACCCCTTTAATTTATTAAATAAACATTATAACTTAATAACGATTTCCATAGCGACTATTTTAAAATTTGATCCATACATAACTAACAATCTATAACCCGAAATCCAGATTTTCCTCTTCCATATGAAAATTATCATCAACAAAATCCAAACATTTCTTGTTTCACAAAAATCCAACTTATATAGAATCATGTGTATTCAATTGAAGTTCAAAACTCCATATTATGAACTGTCGTGCCATTAGGAGCTCTATATTATATTATATTATATATGAATTATAACATTCAAACATCGTTTTAATAAATGAATCAAATATTAAAATCCGTTAATATTCCAAATATAATATTAAAAAAATAACTTAAATTAAATATTCTAGTACCAAAAATATGGGACATTACATAATTAGTTGGTTAATCTTTCAAATATATATTTAATATAATCAAAAATCATATTTTTAGTGCCAAATCACAACAATGAACTCTAATTATGTTTTGGTTCTCACACCAGTCAATTGGAAATAAATATATATCCCACTTTCAAAACTCGAACATAAATACTGATGATGGTGCACCATCACCAGAATTATCCCCGAGCGACTAGAGTGTGATTCTATATCTACCTTGTCTATTTGAGACTTCAAGTACACGTGGATCAGACGTATATTAAAAATCTCTTTATACTCGATAGTCCAAAATCAATTTAAAATAAAGTACTCAAATACGTATAATAAGATATAATTTTCAAAATTAAATTTTTTTTTCTTCAGATATAGCACTCTTTAACTCATCCTAGGATGCTACTGGTCCCATCTCTAATGAGTCAATCTTATAGGATATTACTAACCGTACCTCCGATGAATTCTTTCATTTGGTTCTAATGTGTCATGTTCTCGATTTCTGTAAACCAAAACTCTGATACCACGATGAAACAACCCAGACTTCCCTGATCCCAAAAGAGACGGAGGAGTCCGGATTGCTTTGAGAACAAGACGCATCAGAAGACAAACAATAGAACATTTCATTGCTATTACAATAATTACATTATAGTAAAATAATATATCAGAGTATGAATAAATATTATACAGCGAAAAATAAATATCAGAGATTTATAAATTACAAAGCAATGGAAAATATATACATAAATATAATGTACAACGGAAATCATCTACAACCACAACTGAAAGAGATATACGGATACAAAGCTTTCTGAATATAGCACCAGTTGTAATCCAGGATACTTTGAAAAGAAGTGTCTGCGAAAACCGAAACTACTTGCTGCCCGTGTGGAAAATATAGGCACCCAGAGTTTAGGTGGAAACAATAAACTCCGGGTCAGTCATGGGACTGGTGTGAGAACTAAAACAATTATTATCTTTATTTTAAAGTTAGGTAAGTCACGGGCCACGCCGTATAACACGGAACGGGTTTAGCCCCCAAGAATACCAATGAATAAAACAAACAGTGCAATGATAAACAGAGAAATGAAGCTATTATAAGACTCAGGTCCCATCACAAAATGAACGCAGTCAACGATAGAGTTTACCCTTATAATAGCCAAATATGCTTGATACGCGAAATTTCATCTTTTATTATTACCACAAGTGAAGAAATCAACTTCAAATATAAATGTACCAATTATAGGCGGCATAGGTACCATTATATTATGTCATCATATAGGTTTACAACTAAAACCATAAAATCGCGTATTGGAAATTGGGTTTCCATCTATGAACCGAGGCAAGGGATCATACTCACCTGTTTCAAGACACTCTAGCAAATGCCTCAGGATCGCACCTATGGGCAACCCTTGGATCTTCATGGTCGGTCATCCATCGATGATTAATTATACCATAAACTATATGTTAGCCGATTCTATCGAACCTCCAAAATGGTCAGTCCTTCGACCATATTGAGAGCCATTTAATCGCTTCCTAGGTACCTCGCTTTCCATCATAAAGTTTTTCAAAGATCCACATAAGTAAGCAGTCCGGGCTCTATACCCTGACATTACTCGTGGCTAGAACTAACATATGCCCATTTCCATGCAGTCACTATCCTGTTTTTGGTTCATACCGGGGTGTGAAGCTTGCGAATTAATGCTACACAAAGCTATGCTAATTAAAGCTGTGCTTTAATCATCAACCACAAGACTCTGCTTTTCAACAAAAGCCTTGATCCATGCAACTCAGCATGCCACACTGTCAATCCATACCATACCACCGATTTCCACCAATATATAACCTATAAGCTCGTACGTCTCAGAAAAGGGTGCTAAGCAAGAGAATAAAATCTCCACCACCAAACAGATATATATTTAGCAGATATCAACGAATACAGTATAAAGGAATACAATGTCAGTTATACCATCCATTTGCAAGTCTGTTATGGGTCTGAACAAAACCGGAGGCACCTTATTCCTCATCCCATATGTCCAATACAGGAGAGAGGCCCTCGCATATTTTGGCGATCTCCAAGTACGTCTGGACGATCACCACTTATTACCTAATCTTGGGTGTACATCCCAATCAAGACATCAGTAATCATCCAAACAATGTGAAGACCTCTGGTCTTCAACGTTGACTTTTAATCATCGTAACGGTTATTCAGAATGGGTTAAACCCGGTCTTTCCGAATAGCTCGCGTATCTTAAAATCAAATGTTATAAAAAACACATCATACTCCTCATTCCAATTCAAAATATCATATTATTCAAATATTCTTTTGACAATTTAAAGCAAATTAAGGTTTATCAAACTAGTTGGGACTATCGAGCCTTACCGAAGTAATCATTTATTTTACTTTTCCAATCCCAACTGATTCATCCTATGGAGAAAAACTGGTAGTACTCCATTTCTAACACCCACGATGTTATCGGTAAATCTACTTACCATTTCTCATTTCAAATCTAATTGAATATTTAACTATCGCTTAGAGTAAAACTGGTGATACTCCATTCTCGATCATTTCTCAGGTTTGGCAAATTTAATCACCATATTAAATTTTCAATCTAATTAAAGATTCACTAAAACTCCATCTTGGTTTTAATATCAAAAATCATTACTTTATGATTATTCAACTTTTAGGAAAATTAATCCTGCCATTAACTGGGTTAAACAACCAATGTCATTTAAAACAAAGTTCACAACAAACCCAAAATCAACTTCCATCAAAATGGAATCTCCACGGTAAACAGATCATTATATAATCGATATAAATTTTCGTATCAGACTAATAATAAAAATGGAAAAAGGAAAAGCCTTTTAAATTCCATATATAGTAACGGTCTTCATTCACAGAAGCTCATCTTGATTATTACCAAATCGAATTCCATTCAATTCCGATTTAATATCTTAAACTGGAAAAAATTCTTTGGAAAATTCCATTAATCTTTATAAAAAGATTATATATTCCTAATCATATCTTCACTGTTAATTGGGTTAAAGAAAGAATGTTATTTAAAACATTGTTCACGATAAACCCAAAAATACTATTTAAATTCAACTCCAATTAAATATTAATTGGTAAACTTCTCTAAATCTTATTTAAAAGATTTATTCTTTTCTCAACTGGGTTCAAGAACAATGTTACTGAAGACGACGTTCACGACAAACCCAAAATCCAATTTGATATTAAATACCAGGCTCTGGATATAAAATAATATCAGCTTATATTCAATATCAAATTCTGAAACTAATGGATATCGTATTGGGAATAACGATATATGTATCTTCCAAATTCCTCAACAATATCCGTATGATCACGGAATCCAATACCGAAATATTTTGAAGATTATTTACATTAAAAACCATTCCAATTCATATGTTGGAAAAATTCTGGATATTTTAAAACTCATTTTCAATCCAATTTATTGTTTCTAAAAATAATTAGGTTATTATTCTAGTTAGTAACTAGTTCATTTTGATAAAATTATCTTTTATCCTTTCAAATATGGAATTTTTCTCCCAAACCTATTCCAAATCATTTATTATGATTTTAACAATATTTTTTCCCATATTTTTAATACTTTAATAAGGCCTTTACAGTTCGTTTCCAATAACGACCACCGAACAACATCCATAGCGACCTTTACTGAAATTGATTTGGACATAATTCCAAATCCAACCATTAAATTTCAAATCTCTTATAACCATTGGAAAGCTCTTTTCGATACGAACCCAACGGTTCTGGTTTTAGGATAATCCGACGGTTGGGTCTCCCATTACATCAATTTGAAATCAATGGTCAAAATTCACGAACAGACGTTGCGCGGTGCATTCTATTCAGGCCATTTAAATATATATAATATATATATCGTCGATTTCCATTTAAAATGTATTTTATAAATCATTTATAAATTCGTTTTAAAACGATTCAAACTACATTTTCAATTTTAAATCAAAATTGAATATTATATATCATTATAATATTAAAATGATAATGTTTCCAAATAATAGATTTTGAAATCAATTCTTTTCGATATTATTTTAAAATGTATAAAATCGACCGATAAACCCGTTCGGGTTTAAAATAGTGATTCTATGCTTAACATGGCTTCATATATTTATATATTTTTGTGTCCATCCAAAATCGGACATCAAAATAATATTTTGATTATTCACTGAATATTATTTTAAAATGATCGTTATTTTAAAATATATTTTTATTTTTCCTGAATCGGAATGTGACTCAATTAATTGCCATATAATTTCGGTTATATGAGTTTCATATATCACATGTATTCTAATATCATCCAGAGTGCAATTTACAACTGTATAAGTATTAAAATAAATAAATAAATAAATAAATAACGCTCATCACAGCCTGTCAACCCATCGTGTAATGACCCGCATTTTTTAGAGGGATATAATTAATTTATTTAATTATATAAATAGTGATATAGGAAATTAAATCGTCGTTTAATTAAATAATATGGAATAATTAATTTAATTAAATAATTAAATAATATATTTAATTCAGAAATAATCAAAAAGATTGGAAATCACAATATTCTGTGAACGGGGTCATCCCTTAGATTTAATTCAGCTTAGAGTTGAATTATATTGACGAATATATTCAATCGACGTCAGTTTGAACGTATAATTATATTATAATTAAAATCGAGCTTGAAATGGCGCTGCAGTTCGCGATTTGGCGATTTGAACTTCAACTGAATGTACAGGATTCGTTTTAAGCCGGATTTCTGTGAAACAAGAAACGTGTGGAGCTGGTGAAGTATATCTTTCTAGTGGAAGGGAAAAATTGGGATTTCGTCGTGTAGATTTTGATTTATGTCCAAATCAAATTTCAGAAAAGTCGCTGTGGAATTCCTTTATAATTTGCAACGCTTTATTTACGTTATAAAAAGATTTTCGATATAAAACTGAATATCGATAAATCTAAAATCTTAAATATCAAACTGTAAGTTCTGATATGATATTCTGGAGCTGTACGATATCATATATGAAGATATACGATAATATAAATTCAATTTAATTGTATTTAAGTATATTTATATATTTAAATGGGTCATCCAAAGCTTTAAAAATAGCCGGTTTTGCAAACGAAGTAGGAATTCGATGAAACTAATTTTCTTGGATCCGCAGTGTCAAATTACTGTTAGATTCCAAGTTCCGTGATTTTTAGAGTCACTGTGTGGCCGTACGGATTTTTAGAGTGAAATACAGTCAGTATTTTAACGGTTAAAAATACGCTGTGTGAGCATACGGAGTCGGAATTCGACGAAACCAGTTTCGTTGGGACCGTAATGTCGAACTCTAGCTACATATCCAGTTTGGTGATTTTTAGGTACCGTATGTAATCACGAGAATTTTTAGAAAGCAGAATGAGTATACAAAAGAGAATATGCCATGAATATTCTTTTTTATAAAATATCTAAAATTGCTATAAATACCCTAACTACTCCTCTAAACCTAATTGAACGTCCTCTTTGGTCAGAGCATTTGCGCCTCCACCAAAAGAACAACACATCAACATTGTGATCTTCCAAAAAAAAATCAAATCAATCAAAGAAAAATATATAAAATCATGAAATGAATTTGTTTGGATTCCTTTCTACTTGCTCGTCACACTCATGGCTTTGTTGTTGAACTCGACGTTGGCCTTGGGCTCAAGTTTTGCATCAGCGCAGCAACTAGGGTTCGGATGCTAAGGAAACTGAAGCAATAATCTTCGAATCGGGGTAGGTATTTGTGCTTGTGGTGAAGAATCGCACTTGCGTACGAAGTTTGGGAGGGTTCGGTTATAGATGATGTCGATGTTCACTGTGGGTTTGAAGACCTACTGTCGACGTCAAGTTGCTTTCTGGGAGTACGAGTTTCATGGAGTGGTGATGGATTGAAAGAGGAAGTGATAGAGAATGAAGTGGTGAGTTCAGTTTCGGTTTCGGGTGAAGAATGGAAGGGAAGTGGAAGCAAGGAGGTTTGGCAATGTCTGTGTTTTACTGGAAGCATGAATACCGAACTGGGGAAGGAGGATTAAAGGTGCTGGTTGGCATTTGAGGTTGGGTATTGAGCCGGGAAGGTAATGTAAGGCCCGAAGTCAAGAAAGGTTTTATTTAAATTTAATTAAATTTGTGTACCAACTTTGAAATGTTGTATCTCGTCCATATGAACTCAGATTGACGAACCGTAAGTTGTGTTGGGATCGTATGGACGAGAGCTTCACAATGAAGCTGACTGAAAGTGGATTGGTATTCGTATGAATTTATGGCGAAATAAACTGTTTGATTCAGATCAAACAACAGTTTATCGTTCTTTAACGATAAACTGCCAATGTGAGTAAATCTCACTAACTCTGAACAGTTTATAATTTCATGTTGTATTTTTAGAACTGTTAAATATTGACTGATTGACTGTGTGTTGATTGTTTGATTGAACTGCTAGTCAGTTAGTTGAATTTCTATATTGATTCTGTTTAACAGAATATATCATATGGAACTAAAAGTGATGTTGATTTTATTATGTAACATCTGTGGATGCAGGGAAACAGGTTGGAGGAATCCGACTGGATTCCTCAATAGTTATTTTATTGTTTTCATATATTGTGATATATGACGTGATTTATAATCTGTGTTGATTGTGTGTGTATGGATGATATTGGACACCGTAACTTGATATGTTAAACACCATGACATACCGGAATATTGAAAAGAGAATATTTATAAATAGAATATTTATAAATAGAAATATTTATAAATGGAATATTTATAAATAGAAAATACGTTTAAGTGGAATTATAAATGAAGGGAAAACTTTATAAATGGAATATTTATAAAGTGAATTATTTATTTAGAATAAATAGATAAGATACTATAACATGGATTATTTATTTGTTAAATAAATAAAATACTAAATAGGGATAATTTACTTAGAAATAAATAGGAGATATTCAAAAAGGAAATAACTGCAAATCATTTTCTTTTTAAATGGAAAGGCTTGTGTAGCGGTTTGGGGATTTTCCCGATGCTCCCGATACAAAGGAGGTTATGGCGAATTTTTCCGGGAATTTAAGGAGTTAGAATATTTTTAAGAATAAATTTGAAAAGGAAATAATTAGAAAATAAATAGAGTTATAAAAAGGAAATTTGTTTATAACTGAATAGGATGTTATAAAAAGGAAAACGTTATAAAAAGGAAATCATTTGTAAAGTGAAGAACCGTTACTAAAAGTAAATCTTTATAAATGAATAGAGTTAAAAAGTTAGATATAAACAGTTAGAGTTAACCAGTTAGAGTTAAACAGTTAGAGTTAAACAGTTAGAGTTAACCAGTTAGAGTTAAACAATTAGAGTTAAACAGTTAGAGTTAAACAGTTAGAGTTAAAACAAACATAGTTATTCAGGATGAGTTGCCATTTAGCACGACTGCTAGCGTAATTCACAGGGCTGTAAATAGCCTACGGCGGTCGGATGTTTCCTGAGGGAATCAGGCGTAACCATTGTGATCGCTGCGATATAGAGTTGAGCGAATGGAGTTAAAGAATATAGAGTTAAGCAAAATTAGAAACTGACTAGAGATTAATAAGATGAATGGTTTCCTGAGTATCGATCTGATGTTGGTTTCGGCCTTCGGGGTTTATACTTAGGAAGTTGTTCTCTTGTTAGTTTATAGTTAGAGTCTAATAGTTGTGGAAGGATAGTGATACGTAAATAAACAATGGAAATGTTTTCCAACGTTGATAACGAATATTTTCTAAATATAGAAAAAAAGGAAATATGAATATATATAAATATATATATATATATATGTCTGATGATTGGGTCGATAATTCCATTTGGAATTTAGATCGTCGTTTGTACACGGACATGTTTTCATTTGATAGTTAAATCACAGACTATCAAAGTTTTGACCATTTTACGTTGTAAATATGGAGAGACCGGTTGGATTATTATTCGAAGAACCACTCCGTATTGACATAAGCGTTGTGATCAAATACGATGAAGAAAATTGAAGACGAAGTAAAGTGCAAGGGCTATTGTATAAGTCTTAGATAACAGTGCCTAAGATGGATGTATTGAATAGTGCCTTCGGTTTGTCCAGTCCCAGGACAACTTGTATGGACGAATGTCTGACAGAGTATTCCCAACGTATCATATATGTTGATCTCTTCAACGTATTACGTTTGGTGGCGGAGGAATTCGTTTCTCTTAGCTTCATACCCGTGATACCGTTAGAGAAATCGATAATGATTTGGCGGGTATGACGATGTGGTATTCCAAGTAAATGAAGTTATGATATGAAAAGATATGCGTAGCTTCTAGCCTCACATCCGGTAAATGACAGAAATCGGGCAGGTAGCATGGCTAAGTCATTCGCACCGAAGTGGGGTGTATAATCACCTATCTAGAGAATATTCATTTGCTTCTTTAATCTATTAATGATGTCCCATATATATATACGGGAACGGTTGCTGATCCCAACCGTTGGTGATGTACATTTGATACACTCAAGCGAAATGAGTGGTCGGTCATGTGTGGCTGAGTTACATGATGTTCTTGTTGAACTCCAGTGTATCGTTCCTAGAGTACACTGATCGGAAGGTGGTTCCATATCTTGGCATAGTTGGAAATCCATTATCCAATACGTGCTTGCGATTTTGATTGTATACTATATATGTAGAACGTGAGATGAAAGCGTTTCTGCTAGTTGATATCTATTTGTACATAGACATTATTATAATATCAAAAGGTTTTTGATATAAAGATATTTTGGATTCTCATAAGGGAAAAACCCGTTCCGTTCTGCGGCGTGGTCTTATGAGATATCGTTTACTTGTTCATATACCTGTTTAAACTGTTTTACTCACACCAGTCCCATGACTGACCCGGAGTTGACTTTGTTGTTTTCCCTAAACTCTTGGATGTCCAATTTTGTATGGGCAGTCAAGTAGTCAGGATTTTACAGATATACTTGGAGAGCTTGGAGCAGGAGGCTTCAAGATCATATAGCTATAGTTATTTCCGCTGTGTTGTAAGTGTTGTACTCTGATAAGTGCTATTGTATACATAACTGTTATATTTCAAAGTTATGTTATCTATTATATGTTATTCGTTCCACTGTGAGGTTCGTGTTACTCTGATGTTGTGTTCTCCTTCTTCTTATATTCTAAGTTTCTATCTTATCTATTCTCACCTTCTAATTTCTTTCATTAATCACCGAGATTTTTCGATGTTTTGGTTATCGACATCGAGCTTATGTCGATAACCAAAGTCGCCGAAAATCCGGGTCGTTACACATCGATTGACATACAACTAAATATTGGAATTAATGTATGTCAAATATCATCCCAATACCCATGTGGGGTTTTCAAACAACAAATGCTGATTATTATTTGTGCAGTTGGGCGGTGTGTAAAATTTATCATCTCAATCAATATAAGATAAATAGGTGTACATAAACATGTCGTCCGATTTGTAAATGAATATTAATTCCAATTTCTTTTTATGAGAATTTTATATACCTTTTATATAAATAATTTATACATTTCAGTTTTAGAAAAAAATCAGCATTATAACGACGCGATATTAGAACCGGAATAATGTCTAGCATTATCCCTCTCCTGATACTGGCTCGTGCCATACACCACAATCAATCAATCCAATAATTCCACAATACAATCAAATTTTTTTACAACACAATCATATCACACAAATCAACCAAGGTTTATACAAAAAGTAGTGTCAGGAGCTACTAAACCCCATCTGCAACCTAGGATATAATGATGTAACAAAAATGATTTGAGTGAGAGAGTTCTCACCTTTACTTTACACTCCGTTAGTCTTTAATTGACGGTTTTGGTATCGTTTGGTTTTATATTTTCCCCAAATTCAAACAAGCTCCAAATTGGACCTAATCATTTTTGTTGTGAAGCTCTCGACTCCATGATCGCAACGGATCTTGTTTCATGCGATTTGGAGTTCGAAACAAAAAGTTATTTACGTTTAAACATTGATTTTATAACTAAATTAATTAATTAAATTATAAAATTATAATTACCTTTCAGATTATCGTTCAACATTGTTTCCTCCGTCCATTTGCTCCATTCACCACCCGCAGCCACCTAGAGGGTCGTCCGACCACCTGAGCCTCTTTCCCTTGGCATGGCGCGCCTACGCCGTGAACGGCGATGCCCAGATCGCCGCTGACAATCAAAAATCGCCTATAGACCCAAAACCGCCTAGTTGGCGATTGCTCCGCCGTTGCTCCACCATCCGATCGCGGACTTGTTGGATCTAGATTAACCCTAGAGGGGGTGAATAGGGTTTATCAGTGTTTTTAACTAAAAAAATTGTTAAATTAATAAACAAATCACGGAATGTAGCAGAAACAGAAATGCAGAAAATAAATCACACATAGATATACCCAGCTTCGGCAAAACCCTGCCTACTGTTGCATTTTTAAGGTTTCTACTAGGTGATAGAACAGATCCCACATACAAGGCCATGTACACTCGCAAACACTGCTCCTATTCTAACCCTACGCTCAAAACCGTAGACTGATCGATATCCCCTCGATCAGATTTCCCCTGATTACGACCCCGTAACCAGTAACCCAGATTTTACAGACTCTGTGAACTGTCAGTCAACACCCTGGCTGAAACTCCCTAGATTTTACAGACTCTAGAACTGTTTGATTTACGGCTTACAAAGGAATTTAAAAACAATACAAACTAAAACTAATGAAACCCTAAAAATTAAGGAGTTAAAAGCTAGAGGGTCATCCCCTTTTGAAATATGGGCTTAGCCAAACTCAAGTGTATCGGCCCATTTCCATATTTGTTAAGTCCGACCCTCCTTTGCTCTGAAAAATAAAAATGGCGGCCTAGTGTAAAGCTGGAAATTAGGGTTTCTTTGTAATCCTCCTCAAATCGATCGTCGGCTTTTTGAATTACTGAAAAGATGAAATATCGGTTGAGCTTCAAGTGGTGTTGCTCTCTGATGCTTCGATTTTGAGTTCTTCTGATCGAAAACTTGGTGAGTGATTTCTGAATTGATTTGTCCTCTTTGAACTCTTGGTTTTTGTGTTTTCGATTTGAAAATGTTGGGTTGGTTTTCCAATGCTATCTGCCTGTGATGATATGGCGTTTAAATAGGGATTTTAAAACCCTAATCGACCCTCTGATTTCGTAGCAATGACTTGACTGATTTCTGTGTATTCCTCTTTTTGATTCTACGGCTTTAAAGAATTTCCTTGGCTTAAAAAAACTTGCATGATTTAAATGTCCCTTGAAAGAATCCATGCTTGATTTATCTTTGAAAAACATTCCAAAGCTGGTTAATGCACTTGGCTGAATTTAATTCTCAAAAATGTTTTTGGATATGTTTTTCGATCATCAATGAATCTGGTCATTATAAATTGCCATCTTTAAAAAAAGTTTGTTGCCTATGAATTCCCTAGCGTGAATGTTGTTGCCTTGAATTTGCATTCGAAAATCTTCATTTAAACAGTTGCCAAGAATGACATGATTTAATACTGGAAATGATTTGTTTGTTACCCAAAAGAAATGTGATTTCTTACCCTGTTTGACATTCCTGATTGAAACTGCTCTCATTTGGAAATATATCTGTTTGCATGTCACCATGCATAGCTGCTGGAACTGGTTGGGTTTGAAAATTTTTTTTTTTAACTTGCCAAAAAAAAACATTTATGTTCATTGCTGTTGACTTATGGCAGTCATATGCTTTTGCTCTTGCACTGATTTGCTTTAATTCCTGTTGTCATGCTCCGGGTTAAATGTGTTCACTATTTGACATATGAACTTGGCCTTGCCTTGCCTCGAACATGCAACTTGTACACCTTTGACACACATGTAGTCCATGCTGAGATTTCAAACACTTTTGTTGTGCTTGACACATTTGTAGCTGTCATATACTTGTGATGCATTGAACTGTGTAACCTTATATGTTTGTGTCACAATGAACACACCATGTATATGTTAACATGCTTCATGCTCTACTTGCTTTTGCTACACTAAAAACTGAAGTTGCTTTTGTGCTCTATCAATACTTGCTGTGTACAACATGAACCGCATCACACTTGTACATGTGGTGCCATGACTGTACTGAAAAAAATCTGCACCTATACAGTTTGATCTTGTATACTGACATGTATATTTCCATGGGTACACTTCATCATTTCTTGGCTTGTTTATGATCTTGAATTTCCTGCACTTGATTGTTTCTTATGTTTGAGTGGCTCGACCACTTTGATGTTGAACCATGGCTTGTTGCTCACTGTCCAGATTTGTATTATGCAGACATTGCTTTATGTTATCCCATTTGATTGTATACTGGGTGAACCACCATGTATGAATTTACATGTGCATATTTCTCCTGTTTATGCACTATCTTGTGCATCCTGTCTTGTTTGTTATTGTTGTTTCGACCATGTTTAATGTTGCTCGAACTCTTTGATACTTGCTGCTGTACATATGTATATTCCAGCTCGACCAATTTTACTCTTTGTTGGCTTGAATCATGCTTTGTTGACTTTGACATTTGCACTATGTCGAGCTTGGTCCATGTGACTGCTCCACAGCTGTATACACTGATTGGCGAGGCAGTGCACACGTGTATTTATACACGTGTGTATTTGCAGCCATCAGAAAACAAAATTTGTCCCTGTACATATACAAACTGCCTGTCTAGACACAGATGAATCAGGTCAAGTCATGAAAAATAATGAGAAACACACCAGAAAACTGAGGCAAATAAAATTTTAAAAATAAAATTCAAATCTTCAAGTATTCAGCTTTTATTTCTATTGCAGTGTACTGTGTGTGTGTTTGTGTATGACAGGTGTAGATGACTGGACTGACAGAGAAAGTTGTGAAGATTGAAGACAAAAGACAATAGAAGACAGGAACACAAAGTGTCAGTGTGTATATGTAACAATGTATGTATAGATGAAAAATGTACATCAGTGAAATGTATATGAAGAGTGATGTGTTATTGAAAGAGTGTTGTAGTGGGGAACACTGTATATGAAATTGTATTTGATATGTAATACAGAGATGTACAAATACAGGACTTATAAAAAAATTGTACTGTTTGAATATTGAAATAAAATATTCTAATTAAATAAAATACTGTGTTAATATTTGAATTTCTATACAGTAGTATTTCACTTAAATATAAATATTATATTCCTGTTTGTAATGTGATATAACAGTACAATAACAAACACATTTAAAATAATATATATTTGGTTGTTATCATCAAACAAAAATCATATAATTGTGTATACAACACCGTTATATACAACAGGACTGCCACATAAATGACAGTCGTGCCACCCCTTTCCGCTTTGCGTCAAGTACTCTGGCCATCATCACCTCCATCGCCGGCGGTGATCGAAAAATGATTTGCAGCCTCCGAAAATTTGAAACCTTCGTTCTCCTTTGATTTCCGGCCACTACGTCAACTTTCAGACGATACAATATGAAGCAAAGTTGTCCATCTCTCTCCCCTCTACAACATTCCCTTTTGGTGCCACTATCAAAAACTCGTTAGGTTGATCACAATTCCACAAAAATCAAAATCACTTTTCTAGCGTTGACCGTCGATTTCTCCCAATCCGTGCAACGATAGCTCACCAAAATTTTGTGGTAGGTAGAGATCATCATGATCTACAATACTCAAAAGCCGTTTGGGATAATTGCTTACAGATTGAGAGATAAAAATCATTTGTTTTCGGGGGCTTTTTTTGCAAAATTACAAGAGAGAGAGCGGGAGAGGGGCTGCTGCCAATTTTTGGAGGGAGATGAGAAGTGAGCGTTTGTAGAGAGAAAAGATATTATATAGTGAAGGGTTTATTATTTTATTAATTTCTTAGTTCACACTCTCTCTGTTAGACGGTTATTGATGCCATGGTCTAACACGAACTCCATTGGCGATGAAAATTGACATACTGCTATGTCTTGACGATACCAACCCAACAAAACTGGTTTCATCAAGTTTCGAGTTCGTTTGCTCAGAAAGCTCTGTTTCTGGCTTAAAAGGCTGATTGATTCACAATTTATTATGCATGGCCACATACTAGCTCCAAAAATTATAGAAAATTAAATCTAGCTATATTTTGATGATACGATCCTAATAAAACTAATTTCGTTGAATTTGGAGATCGTTTGAAAAATGACCCCTTTTTACTGGTCGATTAAATTTAAACTAAAATTGGAAACACATTTAAATTTACTTCTCTCACATATTAATTCCAAAAGTAGTGAAATTTGAAACCTAACAATTATTTGACAACCCGGATACAACAAAGTGGTTTCATCGAAAACGGAGGACATTTGCAAAATGGCTATTTTCAAAGGTTGTATATATATTTAAAATCTAATTAAATTCCATAGCGACTATTTTGAATTTTAAACTAGACATAACTATCAATTTATAAAGTGAAATCTCAGTTTCTTACATTCGTTAGAAAGATATGTTTAAATGGATTCTAACATTTCTTGTTTTATTGAAATCCGATTTATTTTGAATTCTATACATTCATTTGAAATTTAAAATTTCAAACTACCGCGCCATTTCAAGCTCGTTTTATTATCAAAATAACTTTATTCGTTTTAACTTCGACTTAAATAAATTTTACATCGTTTTTATTTAAAATAAATCATTTTAAATATTCAAAATCAATTGAAATAGTTAAAATAAAAATTTAAATTGGTTCAGAATTTCTGGGTTGTTACAAGTATGACCCATTGTCGTCTTGTAAGTCGTTGGATAATCCCATAATGCCAATGGTAATTCGTCGACCCACATGGCCTTTGCCTGTTCCAATCGTTTTCTAAGGATGGACTTAATAGTTTTGTTTATCACCTCAATTTGTCCATTTGATTACGGGTGAGCTACTATAGTGTATCTTTTGTCAATCTTATACTTATGGCAGAAATTTTTGAATTTTGTGCTATCAAATTGGGTTCCATTGTCAATTATGATTGTTTTTGGTATTCCAAATCGTCAGATGTTATTCCTGACCATAAAGTATATCACCAGTTTTGTCGTGATCGTGGTTATGTTTTGGCTTCCGCCTATTTTGTGAAATAATCCACAACCACGATTGCATATTTGGCTCCTCCTTTAGCGATTGGCAGGGTTCTAATGATGTTTATCCCCTGCATAGCGAACGACCATGGGCTCATCATCGATTGAAGTTGACTTGGAGGGGCCATATAAGCTTTTGCAAATTTCTGGAAACTATTGCAGCGTCGTGAATAATCAGCTGCGTCTTTATTTGTGGTAGGCCAGAAATAGCCATACCGTAACACTTTCTTTGCCAGTGTTTGGCCCCCGGTGTGGTCTCCACATTCACCTTCATATACTTCTTTTAGTACACGTTTGATGTCGTCATGTGCTATACACCGGAGCAGGGGCATAAAAAATCCCTGCGGTAAAGAATTTCATCTTGTAAGACATATCTTGCAGCTTTACGAATCACAGCTTGTCTCTCGCTCTTTTTTGCTGGGAGTGTTCCACTTTTAAGGAAGTTCTTAATTGCTGTAATCCATGACTCCCATTCCGGTCCAGCTTCCAATACTGGATCGACTTCCATCTGATCAAAGCTTGGCGACTTCAATACCTCTATTGGAACCATCACTATCTCTTCCGGACTGTCAAAGTTCGCTAATTTAGCTAGCCTATCCGCTTTATGATTTTCTACCCGTGGGATGTGAGTTATGCTGTAATGCTCTAGGTTATCCAACAACTCCTCTACTTTTTTAAGGTAAGTAACGAGTCGAGGTCCCCTAGCCTGGAATTCCATTCGGACCTGGCAAACAATTATTTTGGAATCACAGAAAATGTCTAGCGTGGTCACCACCAATTCACTAGCGAGTTTTAGCCCGGCAACCAGGGCCTCATATTCGGAATCATTATTGGTGGTAGAGAATTCCAACCGCAAAGCGTAGTAAATAGATCATCCCTCAGGAGTCGTTAAAATGACTCCGGCGCCGAATCTTCGATCATTCTTAGCCCCATTTGTATATAGTTTCCAAGTGTTAAGTTCTAAACTCTACTCCGAGGGGTTATCCTTATCATCCAATACATCCTCCTCGGGGGTTGTGAATTCAGCAATGAAATCGGCTAAAGCTCGCCCCCTAATCGATCTCCTGGGCTGGAAGTTTAAATCGAACTGGCTCAGCTCCATGTTCCATTTAAGCAACCTTCTAGATGCATCAGGTCGTTGTAGGACCTGTCGGAGCAGCTGATCAGTATACATAACAATCAGATGAGCCTGAAAATAATGATGGAGTTTTCGGGATGCAATCAGGAGGCTATAAGCAAGTTTTTCTATCCTTGGGTAATTGCGCTCTGCTGCTGCTAACTTCTTGCTTATATAATACACCGACCATTGAAATTTTTCCTCCTAGCGTATCAGAGCTGAGCTGATGGCATGAGATGGCACTGCTAAATATATGAATAGATCCTCATGGTCAATCGGTTTAGACAAAATAGGGGGTTTCTCTAGCAGATCCAACAAGTTTTGAAAGGCCACTACACAGTCTGGTGTCCATTTGAAGATTTGTTTCCCTCACTTAATTAAATCAAAGAAAGGAACATATTTGTATGTGGCTTTGGAAATGAATATGCTTAACGTTGCAACTTTCCCGACCAAACTTTGAACTTCCCTGATCTTTAGTGGCTCCTCTGTGTACCTGATTGCTGCTATTTGGTTAGGATTAATCTCGATCCCTCGGAAGCTGACTATGAACCCGAGGAACTTCCCTGATGCAACCCCGAATGAACATTTCAAAGGGTTCAACTTCATTCCGTACCGCCGTAGAATTTCAAACATCTCTGCCAAGTATTTTTTGTGATTGGAGGATCGCCTAGACTTCATAAGCATGTCGTCTACATAAACTTCCATTGTTTTCCCGATCTAATTGTAAAACATTCGGTTCACCAAACGTTGATACATGGCTCCGGCATTCTTTAGTCGGAATGGCATCACCATATAGTAGCACAACCCTAAGTTCATAATGAAACTAGTGTTCCTGATCTGATACATGCCTGGGGATCTGGTTGTACCCTGAATATGCATCCATGAAGGAGAGAAGCTCGTGTCCCGCCGTTGAGTCTACCAATTGATCAATCCTGGGGAGTGGAAAGCTGTCCTTTAGGTAAGCTTCATTGAGATCAGAAAAGTCGATGCAGGTTCGCCACTTCCCATTTGACCTCTTAACGTGGACGGGATTTGATATCAAGTCGAGATATGTTGAGTTTCTAATGAATCCATTATTCCTCAACTTCTCTACTTCTTCTTTCAAGGCTACTAACCTTTCCTGGCCCAACTTACGCCTTTTTTGCTTCACCGGAGGATGCTTTCAGTTTAGGCTTAGTGAATGACTCATGATCGAGGGGGGAATTCCACACATGTCTACATGGTTCCAAGCAAACACATCAAGGTTTGCTTTCAAAAAATCAGTTAATTCGTTCATCCTGAGAGAATATAAATGAGATACAATCTTCAAGACCTTTGTCGGGACGTCGTTACTGATTGGAATATCAACAGTTGCCGCATTGGGTGTCGCCTTTCTGGCTCTTGGTTCCTCATCGTCTCTGAGGTCGATATCTTCAGGTTGGTTATCGGGCGATTCCCTCGGCGGTACTGTCTATAGTTGCTATGCCGAGTTCTCCTTAGGAGGAGAGGAAGTATTCTTGGGCTCTGAACTTTTTCCGTTACGTAACATCTTCAACTCTGCCATATAGCAGGCTCTACCAGTAACTCAATCGCCACGAATCATTCCCACCCTGGCATCCGGTTGGAATTTCATTAGTAGGCACCATAGAGCAATGCAAGCTATGAATTCCGAAAGTGTTGTCCGTCCTAGGAGAGCGTTGTAGGGTGAGTCAATATCCATGATGATGAATTCGAGAATCCTCACTCCTCTACGCTCTCCCTCACCTAACTCTATGGGCAAGTCTATCACTCCAATCGGGGCAGTTGAGGTTCCGTTAAAGCCACAAATCCACCCCTCACACGGCTTTAAGTCCTTCATCTCTAGTTTCATCTGATCAAAGGCCTTCTTAAATAGGATGTTAATAGAGCTTCCATTATCCACAAGGACTTTCTTGGCTATCGCGGGTCTGATAATGATAGTTATTACCAATAGTGCCATTGTCCTATCACTGGACCCAGCTAGATGCGGTCCCCTAACTATGGTATTGATGACAATATTCTTCCCCTTCTATTGGGCAGTGGGATTAGAGGCAGGTTGGTTCTGATTTGGAGCTTGCCCTCCTTGCTCCCCGTCTCTTGGGATAACCTTGTATTCTTCTAACTTTCCTTCTCGAAGCATTTTTTTAACAACATCTCTCAGATGACGACATTCGTTTGTAAAATGGCCATGTGTTCCATGAAATAGACAGAATTTTCCAGTTGTGAGCTCCTTCTCAGTGGAGTCTCTCTAGGTGGAGGTTTTTTATATTGTAAAACGTTGTAAGTATCCAGATAAATGTTTTTCCAAGGTATCGTTCAACCGCATGTAACTTTCAAAAGTTTGAAATCGAGGCCTTTTTTCGGTGTTATTCCCTCGATTCCTATTTCTTTTTCCACCATTTCTATCCCGATTGTTATTTCCTACATTTTTGTTGCCGATGTTTACCTCGACCTTCCCTGAATTGTCCCGGACTGTTTCATAGCGACATTAATTTGAATGTCTTCTCTGGACGCTCCATTAGATTTTCCTTTTCAATTGGCGTATAGTTCCTCCCGCCGCAGGCGAATATTTTCCTTTTCATAAAACGATTCTCTTGTCAATGGCGGTTTTCCATCCAGATATCCTCCGAACTCCTTGTCTGGGTCGACCCCATCTATTTCAAAATGGTTGGCTCATGTCCTTTTCAATTGGCGTATATTTCCTCCCGCCGCAGGCGAATATTTGCCTTTTCATAAAACGATTCTCTTGTCAATGGAGGTTTTCTTGCTAGATATCCTCCAAACTCCATGTATGGGTTGACCCCATCTATTTCAAAATGGTTGGATCATGTAGGTTAATTACTTCGGTAACTGCTATATAAAAGCGGCCTAAATATGACTTCAAAGATTCACTAGGAGCCTGCTTGATTCTAGACAGTTCAATGACGCTTTTAGATTTCCTGGCATGGAGTCGGAACTGATTCATAAAACGTTCGCTTAGTTCTTTAAAGCTTGATACCGATCGGGGAGGGAGTCGAGTGAACCACATCAATGCAACATCTTCAAGATATATCGGGAAGGCTTTACATTTCACCGCGTCAGGTGTTGCTGCGGCATTCATATACCATGCATACCTCATCAAATGCTTTCCTGGATCGGTTCTTCCTCCTTATCGATCCATTTGTGGCAGATTAAATCGTTGGGGAAACTAGAAGTCCAGAATGTCATCGATGAATGGGGTGTGGCTACGCTCAATACCCCAGTCCTCATTAGTGTAATGTCGTCTGTCAGCCATGATCTGATGCACCATCGCTTCTACCTCTGTATTGGTTAAAGTTGGTTTAGGATCTACACTCCTACTTCTAACATGCCTTGTTTCTACATCGGGTGAAGTTCTTTAGTTTCGGGATACAGCTGAACTTCTTTGCCCTCTACACTCCCAGTCATTCACAGGACGAGTGGGCTGAAGAATTCATCCTTGAGTAGGATTAGTGATGTTGGAATCTCTGGGAAGGACGTGGGATCCTCGCATCGGCAAAAGCATTAGTTCTCTTTGGCTTGGCTCATTAGGTCCGAGAACACAGGCCGCGTCCTCGTGGGATCCCAATTATCCAAATGTCAGCTGATCAAGATTCTCGGGCCTTTCATATGGCCTCCTCTGACATGGACGTTCTTCATCTAAAGAGGATGAATGATCTGCGACAAGACGATGAGTTGGAGAGGGCGCTGTTTGTCTTCGAAGTTCACTTATTTCTCTACTCATAACTTTCATGTTTTATTGCATAAGAAAGATATCGTGTTTATGGGCTCTAAAGCATCCCAGGTGTCATCTAGCATATCGAGTAGGCATGAGAAATCCATATGTGTGATGGGCGCAGAGGGAGCAGGCTGATTACTAGTTGTCGCGGTTGGCGTTGGAGCATCTGCAGAAGCTCGAGTAGAAGTACTAGCCACTGTCATATTCAGTCCGGATCGTGTTACAGCTACATCTCTGGTTCGGATCAGAGGGGAACTATAAGAAATGCGTAGGGTTCCGGTTCGGTTCGGATTTGCATTTTCTGTTTGGTTCGGACCATCGACTTCGGCTTGGATCGGTGATGCTCGCCCGGACCGGTTCGGTCCTGAATTTTGTCCCTTGATCTAGTGATAACCATAGCTTTTTTTATCTTCACCCGTCTCGCTTTCCCAAGCAACTTGCGCATCTTTTACTTCTTCCTTAGTCATGAAACCCATTTCTTCCGAGATTTATCCAAATAAAACTTCAAAGATACCGAAAAGTTGGACTAGCTTCTTCAGATTTGAGAATCCAAATAGTAGAACGATAGTCCAAAATGCGGAGAATTCAACGTTCTTAGTGAAAGCACCAAAATGTTAGACCAAAAGGTGGGTCTAACACTCAAATGAACGATAATTCAAAGAAAACTAAAAGAAAAATGACAAGAACACACAATTTATAGTGGTTCGACATTAAAGGGCCTATGCCCACTTTATACTTATTTGATTGATGATTTGAATACAAATACAATGCTAATTCTCACTCAATCTCACTTATAAAATTGATAATCTCTCTGGATTTTGTAGAACTACAATCCAAAATTTTGGGTCTAATCTGAATAAAGCACTGAAATTCACTGCTCTATGAGCTAGAGTCGTTAATTTGCCAAAAAGATCCCTTCAAATGAGGTGTTTTGGGGTATTTATAGGTTGTAAAAACACCCGGTTCGGGTGCCACGTGGGGCTCATCTGGGGAATTTCGGATCCGCTGGCTTCAAGACGATGACAGCGCATTGGAAACGTGGGCTAGTGGAGTGTAACCATTCCGGTTTCATAGGATTGTTATGTATGATCATTCGCAGTTCTGAACTTCGGTTCGGATCAGTGCATGGACTTCAGATCGGGTAGGTGTTGATGGGTCAAACTGAACTGGGGTGAGTAATCTGAAGCTGGCTCACTGATCTACTTATATACATGAAGGGGTTCGTCTAGAGATTTCCGAACCGACTCGGAAACTTCTCTTCTGCGCTCCTTGTCCTTGAATGCATTCATTTGTTGATACTTAAGCTTTGTATAGTCCGATCACAAAGTGAGCTAATAATATAATTATTTATAAATACAAAATAATTATTAAATAGTAGTTATTATATAACTTATAAATATGATTTTAGTTTTAATAACTAGTACCAACAATTAAAAAGTATTATTTGATATTTAATTTTTGACAACCCATTATTAATATTTAAGAATTAATAATTCAAAAGTTTTTTAGGGTGCATTAATAATTAATATTATATGCTAAATAATAAATAATATTAATGGTTAAGAATAAATAATATTTTATAGTAACCTTAAAGTCTACTATTAGTTATTAATATTTAATATTTAACAACTATGAATTAATAAATAATACTTAGCACTTAATTATTAGTAATAAGTATTTAATAATTGCTATAATTGGTAATGCATGTAATAATTAACTTTTGATAAAATTGTAATTAAGATTTAATAAATAATAACAGAAAATTAATTAAGAAGTAATAATTAGTTATTAACAAGTAATAATCAATGATTAATTATTGCCTATTAGTTCAAATCTATTATTTATTGTTCACTTAAGTTATGATATATTTATCTTACCTATTTGCAAGATAAAAAACACTCAACTTGAACTTTAGTAGACATAGTTTTTTGCGAAAAATTCGGGTCCATTGAGGTTGGCCTATTACAAAAAAATTCATTTGACTCAACGTTTTTGGATAAAAGTTTAACTATATATATATATTTATTAATGATGATAAAATATTAAAAAAACTCAAATAACAATTATTAGTGTTTATGAATAAAGGAAATCAAATTTCAAATTTCCAATAAACGAAAAGAGCACTTTGCTTCTTTTTATATTTTGAAAAGCAAAGATATAATTACATATTTCCATTGATTCTTGGATATTTCTTCTAATTACATTGGAAAAAAAACAAAGTATTCAAAATCCTTATATGTATTTATAATTTACTTAGCTTCAGAAGTACAATTCTATATCCAACAACATCCATCGGCACAAATTTGAATACTAGCCACATGTGCCAAGCTGAATGATTATCATATAATTTTCAAGATAATACTGTAATTATAATTCAGGAAACCAAATTGAATCTAGATAATCTTTTAATGGACATCTGCACATTGGTCCTTTTTCTCACTTCAACCTTCAATATTGTATGCCAAAGCAGAATTACACATTTAATGAACATCCGTACATTGCTCCTTTTTCTCACTTTAACCCTTAACATTAATGGGCATCCGTACATTGCTCCTTTTTCTCATTTTAACCCTTAACATTAATGGGCATCCGTACATTGGTCTTTTTATCACTTCAACCCTCAATATTGAATGCATAAGAAGAATTAAGAATTTAGTGGACATCCGTACATTAGTCATTTTTCTCACTTCAACCCTCAATATTGAATGCAAAAGAAGAATTAAGCATTTAATGGACATCCGTACATTGGTCATTTTTCTCACTTCAACCCTCAATATTGATTCGTTGAATGCTAAAGAAGAATTGAACATTTAATGGACATCCGTACATTGGTCCTTTTTCTTCACTTCAACCCATAGTATTTTTTTCCACTTCAACCCACAATATTGAATGCAAAAGAAGAATAAAACATTTAATCTTTTTTCTCACTTCAACCCTCAAAATTGATTCATTGAATGCTAAAAAAGAATTGAACATTTAATGGACATCCGTACGTTGGTCTTTTTTCTCAGTTCAACCCCCAATATTGAGTGCTAAAAAATAACAAAACATCTAATAGACATCTGGCTTATGTATATCCGTACCGTACACTGGCCTATGTATATCTGTACACTAGCCTATGTACATTGGTCTTTTTTCCACTTCAACCCTCGATATTGAATGCTAAAGAAGAATTGAACGTTTAATGGACATCTGTACATCGGTCCTTTTCTTCACTTCAACCCTCAATATTTTTTTTCACTTCAACCCACAATATTGAATGCAAAAGATGAATTAAACATTTTGTTCTTTTTCTCACTTCAACCCTCAATATTGATTCATTGAATGCTAAAAAATAATTGAACATTTAATGGACATCCGTACATTGGTCCTTTTTCTCACTTCAACCCCCGACATTGAGTGCTAAAAAAGAACTAAACATTTAATAGACATCTGACCTATGTATATCCGTACCGTACACTGGCCTATGTACATCTGCACACTGGCCTATGTACATTGGTCTTTTTTTCACTTCAACTCTTAATATTGAATGCTAAAGAAGAATTGAAAATTTAATGGACATCCGTACATTGGTCCTTTTTGTCACTTCAACCCTCAAATTTCGAGACGAAATCAACTGGACCAAAAAAACAGTGGTCCCCTGGACCTAGCTAATCAAGACATCCTAATTTCCTTCATTTTGCAATTAAACCCTTGAAAGAATGTGGGTTTAATTGCAAAATGATCAATCATGCTCCCTTGATTGGCTGGGTCCAATGGAGCAGGGTTTTTTAGGTCCACGTGATCTACTCCCCAATATTGAATGATAAAGAAGAATTAAACAACTAGTAATTGAATATGAACAGTTAATTAGGGGTGGATTCGTTTTGGTATCGGAACTTTGTATTAAAAACCATTATTGTACTGACTTATATTGTAATAAAAAAAATCTTTACATTAACAACCAAAAAAATCGGCTATCAACAGTTCGGTTTATGTTTGGTAATGGTGATAGAGGTCGGTAATAAGTTTTCGCTATTTACTAGCATGTGATCTTCTTGTTTACAATATTTCACGTTAAAATATTAAATATTAAAATTGATTTATTTTGTTATTATATTATTATTTAACTATCTTATTTTACGTAGTTAAACATACAAGAAAATATTACAAATGAATTAAAATATCATATAAATTATGCCGTTTTTAAGATATATGATAAAAATTGCATTCAATCTTGTATCGTACTAGTATTTTTTTAGATATTTTATTAAAACATTACATATTAGAAGTTCAAATTTACGTAATTAACATATACAATGAAATATAAGAATATACATATGTATGTTTAAGATATGTGATTGGTATGATAATTACTACTGTTAATGCTCAATTATCATTACCATACCACATATTTTCGTATGGTTTGATATCTCGTACCAATCAAATCAGTTATTAATTGTTCGGCAGTAATGATGATAAGTGGTATCTACATTTAATGAGTGCTTAAACCCAAGGGTCAATTTTATACACTGTTACATCGATTAAATAAATAACAGCGTTCAGCCGCTGGTATTCAGGAACGGGCTACAAAGTTAATTTACCACATGAATATATTATCATGTATACGCACAATAAAAGGAACTAAAATAAATAAACACATGGTACCCAATATTTAACCATTCCAATCTCTATAAGTACAGGCAGTACTCAAACCCTTCTCCTTCCATTCAAAACGAGGGGAAAGAGTTCAATTGTTTTTCATAGAAATAGACGCAAAATGGGTTTTAAATCATCTTCATCGACAGAAACGATGAAGTGGCTGGGGCTGATAACGGCAGTTTGGGTGCAGTGTATCTCGGGCAACAATTACACATTCTCAAACTATTCAGATGCGATTAAGAATCTGATGGGTTTAACGCAGCTGGAATTAAATGGATTATCCGTTGCTAAAGATTTCGGAAAAGCGTTTGGCGTTCTTGCCGGACTTGCTTCTGATCGATTTCCGACTCCGGTGATTTTGCTGATTGGGTCTATTGAGGGTCTGGTTGGCTATGGAGCTCAATGGCTTGTTGTGCGGCAGTCCATATCCCCTTTGCCGTACTGGCAGGTATATATTTGAGTACTAAATTGAAGTTTTACTAGTGTTTGAATCTTTTCAGTAGTTTGTAGCGCGTTTAATGAAGTTATGTTTGCTTTAAATTAATTGAAAAGACTTAATCTATTTTTTGGTTTCTAGAATGCTTCTCATTCTGTAATTGCAAAAATTATTTTAAGTGTGAAACAATCTAACGATGTTTGTTTTTTATCCTTCATTGTCTTATAATTATGGCAAACATCAGGACTTTTGACAGACTTTTTTTTTTTTTTTTCTTTTCTTTTTTTTTCTTTTTTTTCTTGGGAACTATTTTTGTGGGGCAGTTTAGCAGCTTAATGGAAGTCTGTAACTTTAGTTTGAAGTTACTGATGAAGAGTATTAAATAACTGGAATATATCAGTTAGTTATGTTGTTCAAAGTGCAAACTAAGTTGCCTAGTAGCATATATGCCAATTTAATAATGGGTTATGGCTTTGGAGTAAAGATTTGAAAATTCTAGTTAGTCATTTAAATTGTTTCGCTTGAGATCTCTAAGGGGTTTTGATATTTTACAAAGCAAGCACAAAGTTCTGCCTTTTCAGATCTTTATTCATATGCCAAAACTTTCGGTTGTACTCAAAGTGGGAACGCTACTTTATGATTTGATTCGGTGAAGTATAAACAAAATTCCTTGAAACTGACATTTTACCAAAGTAAAGACAACTAATTTTGGGAAACCTTCAGCCTCACTCTTGCATATTTTCTCATGATGTTTGTAATCATTTTATATGTTTCTAATGTTTGCAAGGAAATCGTTAACATGTAGAAAATACATTGCTAGAAAGTTATATAGGTAAGGTCACGTGTATCCATTGGAACCGATTTGGCTTAGTAGCTAAGATGAGACAACTACAAAGGGTATAAGTTGCGATTACATCCTACAAAGTGTTATATTACTATTGTGTAACGTAATCCGAGTCACCTATCAATGTTAGATTCATCAGTAGTTCAAAACTTACATTGTTGATCACATAAAAGGGTTTTATTATGAATTTCAGAATCCCAAGTTTCTCTTACATATATTTAGGCCTTATCCGTGGGAACTCAAACATGGCTTAGAAACCAATTCAATCCATTTGGAGCTAGATAATAATTTTGCACCTGGACACTCCTTTTAAGCTGATTCCTTATAAATTGTATTCTAAGATATCCTAATAAAAAATATACATGTTTTTGTTATTGTATGTCATCTTTACTACAATTAAGTTCTTTGAATCTTGTAATAATACACAGTATTTGGTTTATTTGTTTGGTTGAATAATTAGAATGAACTAATGATTCGCCATCACATCTGAGACCCTAATAAATAAGTACTTGTTCCTTATGACTTTTGGACTTTTTAGGGAATTCCCAACCGGCCAAGCCAAAGAAATCAAATCCTCCTCCACCAACACTCATCAACCTCTAACTTAAAAAAAGCAACAATCCCAACGAAAAAAATAGACTGTTTTAGCTGATTTTCTTTAGCGGGCTGAAGGATAAAAGAAAGCCGGCTTTCTTTCAGCCTGCTAAGGTAAGTTTTTTTTTCTCCTTTTTTTCTTCATGTTAACCGGCTAATCTTAGATGGCTAAAAGAAAGCTGACTAATTTATGATACAAAGGGGTTGCCAAAGCAACCCTGAAATGGGTCACCGACGCTGTTGGGGTCGATCACTTTTCAATCAATCTTCGTTTGGAATGCTTAGAGCATTCTCAACACCTAGCATTCCCAAAACTAGGGGAAGTCCATCCATGGGAATGAACATTTTTGACCGATTGACTCCTAGTGTGAACCAATAGGCTAATTTTTTTAAATCCATTTATGAACATTAATAACGTTGTCATAGCCACACAGCTTGCAGTGTGAGCCAATAGGCTAATTTTTTTAAATCCATTTATGAACATTAATAACGTTGTCATAGCCACACAGCTTGCAGTCCGTGAGCTTTGTGCCTATGAAATCGAACCCTATACATTTAACTGGCATTGGTAATGCTGGATATACCAGTATGATTATCCGGTTTACTTCCTTGGTTTGCATCTTCTTCCCCATTAATTTTTCATTCAAGAATACCATTCCAACCTTCATTTTATCCTCAATTTTTTCATTTATTTCCCACTTTATTCATTTATTTCCCACACTGTTAAACTCAATATGAAACCTTGACTCACTTATTTCCTGTTGGGAGTCACCTCGTATTGAGTCGCTCGTGGCTTAAATTTGGGCTCTCTAACTCATTGTTTGGACTCCCTATTTAGCCACTTGTGAGCCTAAAAATGTCTCATTTGACTCCCTGTTGCAGGGGGTCAGCCAATGACTGATCCCCTGTTGGGAATGCTCTAAGCAGTTTGATTTGTACTTCTTTTTTTTTGTTAGTTGTTTGCAAACATATGGATATCAGTAACATATAAGCTGTTTTAGTTACATAACAGGCAGTTACCAAACAGGTTTTTAATATTTTTTTCTTTATCAATTCCCTAGATGTGCATTTTCCTATGTATGGGCGGAAACAGCACAACATGGATGAACACAGCCGTACTCGTGACTTGCATGCGTAACTTTCGCCGTAACCGTGGACCAGTTTCGGGAATTCTGAAAGGCTACGTTGGTCTCAGCACTGCCATCTTCACCGATCTCTGCTCCGCTCTCTTTGCAGACAACCCTGCCTCCTTCCTTCTCATGCTTTCAGTAGTCCCTGCCACAGTCTGCTCAGCTGCAATGCTCTTCCTACGTGAAGCTCCTGCAAGCACGCAGTCTCGTGCAGAAGAAGAAACCGAGTCTAAATGCTTCAAAGTGATCAACGTATTCGCAGTGGTCATTGCTGTATATTTACTTATTTTCGATCTTTCTGGGGATCATGGACCAGTTATATCAAAAATGTTTGTTGCGGTGCTTTTAGTACTTCTAGCACTTCCGGTTGGTGTACCGATTTATTTAGGGTTTAAAAATAGGTCTAAAGCGGTAGGTGGTGATCTGGAGGGAGAAAATATTGAAGCTCCTTTGGTTATATCGGAAGTGGCAGAGAAGGTGGAGGTGGCTGTCATTGATGAAGAATATGATGCGTTGGTGCCAGAGATTGGAGAGGAGCATTCCATTAAAGAAGCGCTCTTGAAGTTGGATTTTTGGATAATGTTTCTCTCATTTTTGTGTGGGGTTGGGACTGGAATGGCGGTCATGAACAATATGGGGCAGATGGGGTTGGCCATGGGATACACTGACGTGTCTCTATTTGTTTCAATGACTAGTATCTGGGGTTTCTTCGGAAGAATTGGTTCTGGTTCCTTATCCGAGTATTTTCTCAAGTAAGTCATTCTCTCTTGTTATATTTCTCCACTCCTCCTCCGCCTTAATACTTTTAATGTGTTTCAATCAATTTTTACTTGACTACGTGTATGTTTACAAAGATCGAACTCAAGATATTTAGTTGCACAACCATATATAACAATTATTAGTGATAGGCAACAGTCAATCATTTGTTCATACCCCTGAGCGTTGGTCAGGACATAGAGCCCTCATTGTGTGTTTGTTGCAGACTTTCTTGGAGTTTACGAACAAAGCTTGGTTTCTTGGGTCTTCAAAGCTATCTAGACACAAAATTAGATATAAACTAGGAAACACAAAATCTGGACCGTTGGATCATTGTGCATTTACATAAGGGGTGGAAATTAAGGAGAAGTTTTAAGGTGGATATTCATTGTGTCACCGTTTGTGTTTATTTTTTGTGTCTAAACAGACTTTTCTTTTTTAAGATACATAATTTCGTTTGGAAAATGCTAGAACAACCGGCTTTAAGTCTGATTTTCATGCGGCTACTAGCATTATTTTAGGCGTTAAATGCGGAATTCAGGGTGGAGTCGATGCCGGTTGAAAATTCAGGGTTTGTGGCCGGTTGAAGTAGCAAAGTTGAATTTTTTTTTTCCCCCTAAAAATCACTTCCACCCTCGCTACAAGAAAATTCAAAGTAACACTTTTATCGAATTTATAGTAAACTTATGCAGTTTAAGCCGAATGTATTTGTGGTTAGAGTTGCTAATATTTGCATTCATCAGTTTTAACTTTTAACTGCATATTTTGTAGATTGGAACTTTTAGTTTCCATATTAAAATATGTGTGCATTTTACATTTTACATATTTTCAGTCCATACTTGCAGTGCACACAAATTTAAACTTTACAGAAATATGATGTTGAATGAACGTTTAATTATTTGCGTTTAAACCATAAATATTTGTAGTTGACATGTTGCGTGGAACATGTTTTTAAGAATGACTTTTAATGTATAAGAAAGGGCAGATCCTAATTTGCATGATTTATTCGCAGTCATGTCAACTTCATTAATTATGCTTGGCTAAAATTAGTGTAAGATGATTGTCATTTGGGACAATGTTAGCTAATAAAATATAATAAAGTTCATTATGGATGCTCTTTAGATATTTAATTTAGTTTACTTATTTATTACGTTGTGTAAACATTAAGCTGTTGTCTAGGTATATACACAGGTTCCTTTTAATATGGGATATATCAGTAAGAAAATCATATTAAATCTAGTGATCTACCTTAAAAGGAAGGTTGTGAGCGTGAAGTGCGTGTATGTGTTTTCCACGGAATTTCCTAGTGACCACAAAACCGAGTAATTCAATCTTATTGTCATAAATAATATCAGTAGTAGGTAGTAACGGGACCATTCTATGTGCACCGTTGATTGAAATGTATAAAGTATGCAGTTGAAAACTACCAAAATCAGATCTAAAAATATCAAAGATTCGGCTATTTAATAAATACTGAAAAGTTAGCTTACCCCCACTCTATATACAAAGTCAGTTATCCCATATAAGAATAAGACAACTTGTGTGGATGCATGAAAGATGCTGTCATGGTGATAAACAATTATACACACACTACTACAATCTAGCACATGAGACATTATTGTGTTACACCATTTTGTACTGGATTAATTTACTGTTGTGATATAAGAGCAAAACCACTTTTATACAAATTTACCCCAGATACTAAATTGACAAAATGAAACAGGAAATATGGAACACCAAGGCCACTATGGAACGCAGCGTCGCAAATACTAATGGCAGTAGGGTACATCATAATGGCCATGGCATTGCCTGGCTCTCTCTTCCTCGGTTCAGTCATAGTCGGCATCTGCTACGGCGTTCGTTTAGCTGTAACTGTTCCTACTGCATCTGAACTATTCGGACTGAAAAACTACGGACTTATATACAACATTTTGATTCTTAACCTCCCACTAGGGTCGTTTCTCTTCTCGGGTCTTTTAGCAGGTTTCCTATATGACTCTCAAGCGACCAAAAGTGCAGATGGAGGAAACACATGTGTGGGAGCGCATTGTTTCAGGCTTGTGTTTCTGATAATGGCTGTCGCTTGCGTTGTTGGATTCGGGTTCGATTTGCTACTGGCGTTTAGGACTAAGAAGGTATATATGAAGATTCATGGCAGGAAGAAGGCGAGGAAGGCAGAGCTCTTATAGCCTCCTTGAAGGTGGGAAACCTTAAATGTGTAAAAGTAGAAACCGGAGGTTGCAGCTTGATTGTGGCAACTGGAGGAGAGATCCAGTGACTAGTTACTGCAATTCATGCAGCTGATTGGTTTAATTCTTTATTTGTGATCTATTGTATTTGTTGGCGATGTTTCAGAAATTTAGATGTATGATACGGCCTTTGGTAGGATGTATCTTTGTTTTGCGTCAATTTGAAATAAATGGAAAAATAGATGAAAGTGATATATTATATTTAATAATAATTTATTTATTTTTCCTTTACTATTTCTTGTGCAAATGTTGGAAGAACAGAACATATGTTCATTTTGTAGCCATTCTTTTTTGGCTTGTATATTTATGTATACAATTGCTAGATGATAGCCAAAAACTGTGTGCATATAGAAACTTACGGTTCAGATGTTTGTTGTAAGGGTTCTGCTTTGGTTCTCTCCTACTAAAGCCTTTTTGATTGCTTGAATTATCGGACCGTAAACATTAACCACAATCACTGATACAGGGTGTGTGCTGTAAATCTTTATAGTTCATGGCATCACAATGGCATTCGTATATGCTTTGCCGAAGGAAGCTGCGTATACTGCAAATGTCACGGGAAAACTTATCGGGGATCTGAAATACATGTAAGTTGCGTTGGTAATCTCTACATATCCGGTCTCAATGTTCAAATAAAAAAGGGTTTTGCACAGTTTTCTGTGTTGTTGTTATTATTATATTATTATGGGAAACTTTATTTGGACACAGAATTGAATACAACAAATATCAACCATTATCCTTTCATGAATTCCACTCTTCACATAAAGACAAACAAATCTAACAGTTCACGATTTGTGCGTCTTATTTTGTGTTCCAATAGCCACTCCCTACTATTATATATATATATATATATATATATATATATGTATATGTGTGTATATATATATATATGTATATATATGGGAAACTTTATTTGGACACAAAATTGAATACAACAAATATCAACCATTATCCTTTCATGAATTCCACTCTTCACATAAAGACAAACAAATCTAACAGTTCACGATTTGTGCGTCTTATTTTGTGTTCCAATAGCCACTCCCTACTATTATATATATATATATATGTATGTATATATATATATATGTATGTATATATATATATGTATATATATATATATATATAGAGAGAGAGAGAGAGCGGGTATTGGAACACAATTAAATACAGAAACGAAAACACGAAATTTACACCGTTGGATTTATTTGTCTTTATGTATGAGGTATAATTCAGGGGAAATCTAAGGGTTGAGATTGTTTCTGTTTATATTTGTGTCACCATTTTGTGTCTTATTATATATGCAAACTGGATATCTAATTATCTAAATTAGAAAATATAAACCACCAAGCGATAGAAAGTGCAGATAAACACACACATGTCAAATAGATTTTCAACTATAAAAAACCAAATGTCTTAAATTGTTGTTATTTAAATATAATTTTTGTAAATAACTCCAATTTTTCATCATTATCGAGTTTTATTGAATTTACTATATTTTCCTAAATTAAATTCTGCTTCCATTAGTTATAAAAAATTGCTTGTTATCTTAGGTTTTACATTTTCCAAAAATACGGATCCAGCTCACATATCCATCCTGCATGAATTTTTCTTATAACGCGGGAAGCAACTTTTTTTTCTTTTCACTATACGTACTTTCTACAATTTGTTCTCTTTGTTGTATTCCAATCTTTCACCAATTATTAACCAGTAAAATCTCTATTAAGTATGTGATATAAAACATTAAACACTTTGAAACATATTACATGCTTGTAGACTGTTAGTAAAGTAAAAACGATAGCCAAGGATTATATTTTAGGCAGATACCAATTAATATTATCTGTAACTTTAATTCGTAATTTTAAATATTGAATATGCACATGATTAAATAGTTTTATAATACCATTATAATTACAATTTAAGGTAGAAGATTACATTGCAAGGATGGAGCAAATTAATATATTTCAACAACATAAATAATGAAACTATATATATATATATATATATATATATATATATATATATATATATGAGGGGGTTCCACTACACCTCTTATATTGCACGTGAACTCTCCCTCCTTAGTCTCCATCACCCATTTCTCCACTCACTCTCTCCCTTCCCATTTCAATATTATTTCTTAGTGGGAAGAGAGAGAATGAATGAGGGAAATGAGTGGTGGAGATTAAGGGGAGAGTTCACGTGTAGTATATGTGTGTGTGTATGTACACACACCCCCAATCTATATACCATAATATTGCATATTTTTCCTAAAATATCTTAGTTCAAACAAAGAACATAAAAATGAATGTAATTTTTATGGTTACTGTTAACAAATTTGTTTGTTAACCCCAGAATGAATTGATTGAGGCTAAGGTGATAATGTCTTATGTCAACTCAATGAAGCAAGTCCAAAATAGAAGGTCCATGTTCACTGCCACAAGTGCGGTGAGCTATGCAAGAAGTTCGAGTTCATGTAATTGTCATATCAAGTCAATGTGCCATGGGGAATGCAATCATGTAAGGTAAATACGAATTACGTATGCAATGCAAGCCCAAATATGCTTATTGTTCAATATAGGCTATGAATGTACATCGGTTCAAATACTTGTGCATATAATTGCAAATTCAGAATCACTCTAATTAATTTTCGATTTGATTTAGGGTTTTGATGTTTGCAAAATAAGAAAATGATTAAGAAAAATAAATAAGAAAATGAGTAAGTAAAAAATCCACTCCTTTCTTGATGTCATTCCAACTTTAAATTTATAGATGATGTGAAACCTTCATCCATAGGAACCAATATGGTAGCATGTTTGTATGGTCAGGTGACGGCACACTCCATCAACCACGTTCAAAGCCCGATGTACAAAGGTTGATACAATATATAAGGGTTAATGCAATTGGTCATCGATAAGAGGAAATACTTTTTAGAGAATAATACAGATATTTGAACGAAGAGGAGTTACACGAAATCTGATTGAAAAAGAGCATTGTATTCTTTGGTCCCATTAGCCAAACAAGTCGGCACTACCCTGTAATCTAAAAGTGGTGATGCCCTTTGCAATTGACACACCCCATATGAATGAGGCAAGGCGGTACGACCTTCTAAAGACAGAAATGGCTACATGTTTACTAGATGAAGGGGCGACATGCCTTATGAAAGGAATGAGGAAACACATTATCCTAAAGGAGTAGGGCGACATTGTTAGGGAACGCGGATCTTAAGGCAAGACTAACACTAAAGGGGGCAAATAGTGTTTCTAAGAAATTTACAGAAATCTAAAACTTAAATGATCTATTATATGAATCACAAACAACAGTGATGATCACAAACACAGAATCAAACATAAACACAGAAATAGATAAATATAAAATGCAAAAACGGAAAGAACACACCGGATTTTATACTGGTTCGGATTACTCGTAAGTCTAGTCCCATGCAACGCTAGATTGCATAGAGTTTTATTATTATCAATGTCCAAGTACAATCCCCTTGATTTCACGGCTACAAGGTTAACACCGTTCCAAACACTCTTGATTTCACGGCGACAAGATTACCACCGCTCCCTTTCCTTGATTTCTGGACTACAGGGAACACACCCTTTCCCAAACACTTACCAAATGATTACAACAGTACTATAACTCTTCAATAACACTTCAATTCAAAGAGTAATGAATAGAGAGAGAGAGAAAAGAAGAAGTTTTATATAATTAGAGTAGAAATCGGCAAAGTAGAAGTGTAGAAATCAATAAAATATGAAATATTAATGGTGGGATGAAGAGGGATGAAGATGGAGAAGAAGAATGATCAAAAAGTTCGAAAACAACCGCTATTTATAAGATTTGAAAGGTTGCACGCTTCTGGAATGTTACAAATAGTGAAAAGACGCTTCCTTTGAAAATTGAATTTCTGATAGTTGTATGTCGACATAGACATATATGTATGTCGACATATGTGTGTAAAAATATTTTTAAAACTATTTTTCAAGTGTTTAATTATATATATCATTCTGGAAATTCTTGAATTAAAACTTAGTGATATAAATGAGTATTCTAAGGTATAAACCATATGAAAACATAATTATATATTACATAAACATATTTATAAATGATAAAGTTTAAAATTATATAACTATAAAACTATAAAAGTATATAAGTATAAAACTACATAAACTAATAAATATTAAAACTTTAACTTCATTTAAAAATCATAAGTAAGATAGAATAATTTGAGAATGATTTGAAAACAGAATTCGAATTTGAAAATCAGAACTTTGAAAAATAGAATTTGAATTTGAAATTTGAAAATCATAGTTTTGAAAAATAGAATTTGAAATTGAAATTCGAAAATCAGAATTTTGAAAAATAGAATTTGAATTTGAAATTTGAACCTGGAGTGCTATTCAAATTCAAACATATAAACTAGATTTTATTACTGTATTTGTCTTGAACTCTTGATAACTTGTTTACTCATGAGTCTTGAATCTCCTCTGAATTCTGAATCTCTTGAAACTCTAAAACTATACAGTCTTCAGTATTTAAGTCCTGTATACAAATCTTATATATTCTAGATAGAGATGTTAGTATATATAATAATCAATTAATTATTGAAATAAGGTTGTTGTCATCAAAACTCCACTCTCCAATAAACTCCCCATTTTGAGGACGACAACCTTGATTTATAAAATATTCATACCTATTCAAACTTGTTGATTCTGATCCTTCTAATACTCCCCTTGTCTTCATGAATCCTATATACTCTCTATTAAACTAATCCTTATTTTATAATTTCTCCCCCTTTGTCATTATCAAAACGAAATTCTAATCATACTCCCCTTAAATCCTATATCTATGTATACATATCCTATGATTATACTAAAATAAATTACTCCCCCAAATTCATGACTATGAAATAATTAATACCAAGTATTTAATATTTACAAGTATGTCAATCCATATACGTACATGTTTTAAAATCCAAGCAAACCAATCCAAGCAATATTTACAGACAATGTTTAAAACAAATTCACATAAATTCAAACATAATTCAATAAACAAACCAATCAAATAATACCAAATAATTAAATATTTCTTAGAACTTCTACCCATTCATCTTTTCCAAAGATTTATTGCTTCTTGATGTCCTTCCATCCTTCTTCATTGGTAAGGGGTGCTTTGTTGTTTTCTTCCCTGAAATGGGAAGGTATTAACCAGCGAATTATGTCAAAGTGTTTCTCTTGATATTCAACCATTCTCATCTGAATTAATTCTAGATGACGTTGATTACGTAATGCTATGGATATGATGTTCTTGAAAAAACTCAAAGTTTCTTCAAGATTCTCACTCATAATATGTATTGGATTTGCCATAACTTGATAGTTTTAGATAAAAATTGATTAGAGAGGAAGAAGAAATGATAAAATAATTTTTTTTCTAGAAAAAATAGGTTTATATAGGGTCTGGAATTCGTTGGATTTGAATAGACATGAGTTAGTTATTTTAATTTTAAACTTTGAACAAATTTGAAAACCTGGCAGTTATATGTCGACATAAGCACATATGTATGTCGACATACATTACAATTTTTGTGAATTTTTATTCAATTGTGATTATATTATTTTAATTTATTTAATTAGAGTGTTTTTACAGCAACTTAAAGATAGTTTTAACATAAATAAAACACTATTCATTTCAACTTAAAAGCAAATACATCCAACTAATTACGAGACACTTAATACAAGATTCGAAAGTAAATATAAGCAAAAACAGAAGATAAATTAAACTGGATAAACCTAGATTTTAGCAGATGATGAGGAGGAAGATGAAATTCCAAGTTTTCTTCCTATTTTGCTAATGAACCTAGACATATGAGTAAGTGTCTTTTTGAGCTTCTTTTGATTCTTGACTATTTTCATTTGATTTTGAACAATCATCTCTTTGGAAATGGTTCTAGTGTTGAGTGGACGCTCTACACTTTCTAAAGAAGTTTCTTCTTCTTCTTCGATATCCATAGGCTCTTGTTCTTGTTGCATTCGATCTTGTTTGTCTTCGAATGTCTTATAAGGGTTGAAAGTGAGTGGAATTGGCATAAGGTGTATATTTGTGGAGTCAAACACCTTTCTTGGTAAAAATTCTTCTCCTTTGAGTTCTACTCCGAAATATTTGAAGTACGAGTAATGTAAACTCAATAATAAAGAGTGTTTTCTTTAGTTGACATTTTTTGGGCTTAAGTTCTTTTAAGATCATATCGGCCCAGTTGATGTCATAGCCACAAATAATAACAAAGAGTGCTTTTTGGACTTTGAGAGTTGCGTTGTTAAAATTTCCGGAACATGGGGTGATGGTATGTTGAAGGGGGAGGTTTACGATTCTTGTTTTTGGGTGGAAAAAGCAATTTTTTGAATTTCATGTGAGCATCGCTTTCAGATATGTGATGATAGGTTTCTAAATCCGTTTCATCGATCTCGAATTCCGAAAAATCCATGCCTATATTTTTGCAATTCAAGATATTGCCCAATATTTCACAATCTAGAACGATTTGTGTGCCTTTTACGCTACTCCAAATTTGATTTTCATCTCCTTCGCAAAAGCCACGATTAAGATTTGCATAGAACATTTTGACGATTTTCGGGTAACATGCTTCATTGTTATCCCGAGCGTCAATCAAGCTCAATACTTCATTACGATTGTAAATAGAAGGGAGATCGTAAGATGGAAAGTCTCCAAAAATGGTGAAAGCTCCCATATTGACTTTTGCATTTGCTATATAGTCAACATAGGTATTGATTGCTTCTCTATCATTGTAGAGATATCCTTTGATGGCTTTGGATAATCTCGTTGTTTGCGGATTGCTAGAGGAAGCCATTAGAGAGTTTTGAAGAGTATATATATGAAGAGAGTAGTTTGAATTTTGAATGAGAGTAGAGAGAATAAGATTGAATAGATATATAAATAGAGATTGAATGGCCACAACTTTTCCGAAATCAATGACACCTTTTCAGACATTGGGAGTTAGTGAAAAGTTGGAGGGAGGTTTGAAAGTTTAAACTTTTGAAATTCAAGATTTGAAATTCATTTTCTGTTCTCTATGTCGACTTGCCCTTCTATGTATATCGACATACATGCAAAAATTCAAAAGACATGTTGTTTTGACTTTTTGGTTTTGTTATATAATCGATTTATATTTTAGGTTTTATTATTTCCTAAATTAGTATTAATCCTAACAAACATCCAAAATTTATTTTATTATTTTATTATTATTATTATTTTGAATTTCAAAATTCAAATTTGAATTTTAAATTTCATGTTTGAATTTTAAAGTTTAAACTTCAAATTCAAAACAAAGCAAACAAAACATCCATTCAACCAAAAAGTTTAAAAATTAATTAAGGCGTACCCAGTTTTTAGATCCGTTTCTTCGATATTTCTGAATTCTGAATTGCAGTGAAACACATATTTGAATTTTCGGTTTCTGGCTCTTCATCGCTTGATGATGAATCTGAATCATCTAAAGCTATTGCGTATGCTCTCTTTCTTTTCTTTGATGAATTACTATTGTCTTTCTGTTGATTTGATTTATCTAGATATGGACACATTCTCTTTATATGGCCTAGTCTGTTGTAGTTATAACATCGATCATCATTTCTTCCCGAACTTCCATGATTATTTCTTTGAAAGTTATTTCTCCGTTTATATGTCAGATTTTTCTGAAATTTCTTGTCATTAAGGCAAATTCTTCATCGCCTTCACTACTTGAGTCAGAACCATTTGTTGTAGCTTTAAATGCTATGGATTTCTATTCAGTTGTCTTATTTTCCTTTCTTTTCTGTAATTGGACTACAAAAGACATCAAATTCTCGATTAATACCTCAATCATCGTTTCACTAACATTATGGGCTTCTTCAATTGCCAATGTTTTCTGATCTCATTCTGGAGTCCATGAACTAAGTATTTTTCTGACTTGGTCTTCTTCTAAATAAGTTTTTCCCAGTGGTATTAATGAATGCACTATCTCTTGGAATCTGCAATACATATCGAAGATAGATTCATTCTCGTTCATTTTGAAGAACTCAAACTGATTAATCAACATTGATACCTTAGTCTGTTTAACTTTATTGGTTCCTTCATGAGTGATTTGTAAAGTTCTCCAAATTTCAAAAGCATATTTACAAACTGACATTCTATTATATTCATTTCTATCTATTGAACATAATAACATATTCACTGCTTTAGAATTGCTTTGTGCAGCAGCCCTTTGTTCATTAGTCTATTGTGCAAAATTTGTTGTGGATTCGACATATTCAGTATGTGTACTATTCATTGTGTCTAATCCTACTGATTGTATATATTTTTTCATTTTACATGCCCAATATGAATAATTACCACCATTAAACAATGGTGGTCTAACAGTGGACTGACCCTCTACAAAAGAACTATAATTACCAGTGTTGGTTGCCATTTAGTATTTTCAAAAAACAAATTATGAACTTTTTGAAAACCTGTGCTCTGATACCAATTGTTAAGGAATGTGGAATGCAGATCTTAAGGTAAGACTAACACTAGAGGGAGGGGGGGTGAATAGTGTTCCTAAGGAATTTACAGAAATCTAAAACTTAAATGGTCTATTATATGAATCACAGACATCAGGGATGATCACAGACATAAAATCAAATACAAACACAGAAATAGATAAATGTAAAATGCAAAAAAGGAATGAACACACTGGATTTTAAACAGGTTCAGATTACTTCCACGTCTAATCCCACGCAATGCTGGATTGTGCAGAGTTTTATTATTATCAATATTCAAGTACAATCCCATTGATTTCACGGCTACAAGGTTTAGCACCACTCTAAACACTCTTGATTTCACTGCCACAAGATTACCAATGCTCCCTTTCCTTGATTTCAGGGATACAAGGGATACATTCTTTCCCAAACACTTCTCAAATGATTACAACAATCCTATAACTCTTCAATAGCACTTCAATTCAGAGAGTAATGAGTAGACAGAGTGAGAAAAGAAGAAGTTTTATATAATTAGAATAGAAATTAGCAAAGTAGAAGTGTAGAAATCAATAAAATATGAAATATTAAAGGTGGGATGAAGAGGGCTGAAGATGGAGAAGAAGAATATGATAAAAAAATTCGAAATCAAACCCCATTTATAAGATTTGAAAGGTCACAATGCTTCTGCAATGTTACAAATAGTGAAAAGACACTTCCTTTCAAAATTGAATTTCTAACAGTTATATGTCAACATAGACATATATGTATGTCGACATATGTGTGTACAAAATATTTTTAAAACTATTTTTCAAGTGTTTAATTGTATATATTATTCTGGAAATTCTTGAATTAAAACTTAGTGATATAAATGAGTATTCTAAAGTATAAAACCATATGAAAAATAATTATATATTATATAAACATATTTATAAATTTATAAAGTTTAAAACTATATAATTATAAAACTATGAAAGTATATAAGTATAAAACTATATGAACTTATATATATATATGAAAACTTTAACTTTATTTGAAAATCATAAGTAAAACAGAATAATTTGAAAATGAATTTGAATTTGAAATTTGGAAATCATAATTTTGAAAAATAGAATTTGAATTCGAAATTTGAAAATCAAAATTTTGAAAAACAGAATTTGAATTTGAAATTAAAAAATCAGAATTTTGAAAAATAGAATTTAAATTTAAAATTTGAACCTGGAGTGCTATTAAGAGTCTTATATATAAACTAGACTCTATTACTATATTTGTCTTGAACTGTTGAATTTTTGATAACTTGATTACTCATGTGTCTTGAATCTCCTCTGAATTCTGAATCTTTTGAAACTCTAAAACTGTACATTCTTCAGTATTTAAGTCCATCATACAAATCCTGCATATATATATATATATATATATAATATTCGAGGTAGAGATGTTAGTATATATTTCATAATCAGTTAATAATTGAAATAAGGTTGTTGTCATCAAAAATCCATTCTCCAACAGACATGGTTTTATAGATGGAGATAGATGATTTAATCCTACCGATGAAGAGGAGGTGACATGCTCTATTGTTGAAGGAGGTGCAACATAATCGTTTTAAGAATGTGAAGAGGTGATATTCCATGTTGATGAAGGAGCGACGACACACCCTATTAAAGAAGGAAAGATCACATGATGCTCTAAAGAAAGTGAGGGGCTATAAGCCTATTGGATGCGATGCTACTGAAAATTTGTAGCACCCACTAAAGGCGACATTGTTTACTTTATCAGTAGAAGGCAGTACATCCGTCGACTTGATTGGTACAACTATTGAGTAACACTAGTCCCCCTAAATATTGAAAATTCATCAACTTTTAAATCGATGTCGTCATCACCAATCTCAATGCTCCTTGTTGATCGATTAAGAGTCGCCCATTTAAGTTAGGTGATTCGTCCCTTTTCCTTCCTTTATAAATAGCTGATCTTTTGCATCTTCTTTTTCTCTTTACATATAACCAAAATTACAAATAAGAGAAACGAAGTTTTCCAAATACATTATTGTGAGTAGTGCGTAGTTTGTTTCTTTAGTTCATTATTGGCATGTGTTTGTAAATACAAGTGTGGTTGTACATTTTTTCTTTTACTTTGTTCTTGATATTTGGGCCTTATTTGCTCGGCTTGTTTATATGTGTGTGTGTGTGTGTGTGTGTGTATATATATATATATTGATGGGCTATATAAGAAAGTAGCTTTTCCTTCTTCTCAATATTTTGTGTTATTCAGTTGTAATAACATGGTACTGGAGCCACAAAGAATCAAAATTCAAATCTAACTCAAGATTCAGACTAAATCGTTGAGAAATGGGAGAAAACAAGATCGCAGTGGATGTGATGCAATTGATGCATAAAAGTACTGATCATAAGTTGAATAGTCCAAACTATTTGAACTAGAATAAGACTATTTGCTTATATCTTTGAAGCATAGACAAGGATGGCCATCTGATTGAAGATCCACCTATGCCAGAATCAAAAGAGGATAAAGATCTGATATGGTTAAGAGGGGATGCTCGATTATTTTTACAAATCAGAAATTCGATTTACAGTGAAACAATTGGTCTAGTTAATCATTGTGAGTTTGTTAAATAGCTGATGGATTATCTAGAATTTATATACTCTAGAAAAGGAAATCTAACAAGGATAAGGATGTATGATGTGTGTAAGTTTTTTTTACAGAGCTGGAAAGTAAGAACAAACGTTCTTGAATTTCAAGAAGATATATGAGAGTTTAATCTTATTTTTCTAATTAGTCCAGATGTGAAAACTCATCAATAACAACGAGAACAAATGACGGTTATAAGTTTCCTAGCCGGTTTAACACCAGAATTTGAATCCGCAAAGTCCCAAATCTTATCAGGATCAGGCATTCCTTCATTGCAAGAGGTGTTTAGCAGAATTCTTCACACTGAAACTGCTCACGCACAAGTATCAAATATAGGAGTTGAGAGTGCATTGGTTGGTAATAATAGAAATTATGTGCAAGGTAAACAAGGTTATCAGTTTGAGTCCAGATCACCTTGGAATAATTCACCAAAGCCAAATGTTCAAATGTTTAGTTCATTAAATCAAGGCAAAATTTGTACATATTGTAAGAATCAAGGACATACGTAATTTGAATGCAGGAAACTTCAATATCAGAATTCACTGTCAAATAATGACATAAGGACAGTTCTTACATCAGCAGAAGATAATGATAAATATATGAAATTTCAAGATTCATTAAAAAATGGATCAGCAAATCAGGGATCTACATCATCTATTACTAATATTGCAAAATCTGGAAGTCAATCAAAACGGATCATAGATTCAGGAGCAGCCGATTATATGATAGGTAATAGTAGTTTGATTTCAAATCTACAACATAAACAATCAGCTCATGCTGTTACACTAGCTGATGGATCGCAGACATATGTGCAAGAAACTGGAAAAGTGAACTAATACTCAAATTTACCATTAAGCTTAGTGCTATACTTGCCAAATTTTTCATTCAATCTAATATCTGTGAGTCAAATCACTAAAAATCTTAAATGTAGCATATCATTTTTTCTTGATCACTGTGTGTTTTAGGATCTAATGACGAGGCAAATTATTAGTAGAGGTGAAGAATCTGGAGGTTTATACATGTTTACAACTGTGCCATCCAAGTCTACATGTTGTTCAATATAAATTCTGCATTTCAAACTCATTATCAACTAGGCCATCCAACATTTTCCTTGTTCAAGAAGTTGCGTCCATAAGTTAATTCATTATCTATATTACATTGTGAGCCTTTCCAATATGCAAAACATCATCGTGTTATTTTATATCCTAAAGTTTAAAAAAGGTCTAGTTCAATCTTTGAAATTGTACATTCTGATATATAGGGACCATCAGCAGTTATATCTAAGCAAGGATATTTTTTTTGTTACATTTGTTAATGATTACTCACTTGTAACTTGGTTGTTTCGAATGAAGAATAGTTCTGAATTATTCTCTATATTTTGTGTTTTCTGTGCTGAGATAAAGAATCAATTTAACACATCGATTAAAATCTTGAGGAGTGACAATGCAAAGGAGTATACATGCAGTCAATTTAACTCATATATGGTGCAACATGGAATTACTCATGAAACTTCATGTGTTGATGCAACAACATAGAATGGAGTAGCTGAAAGGAAGAATAAACGCTTACTTGAAACTACTAGAGCTCTTTTTTTTCAAATGAAAGTTCCAAAGAGTTTTTGGGCAGATGCAGTAAGTACTTCATGTTTTTAATTAATAGAATGCCTTCAACTGTGTTGAATTATAAGATAACATATAAAGCTTTATGTCCAAATGAGAAAATTTGTCCACTGAAACCAAGATTGTTTGGATGTACTTGTTTTATTAGATATGTTAATCCGTGGCTGACCAAGTTAGATCCAAAGTAATTGATATGTATATTCGTTGGTTATTCGAGACTTCAAAAAGGATATAAGTGTTTTTTTCCAAGTCTTTATAACTATATTGTATCAGTTAATGTTACTTTTGTTGAAGATGAACCTTTATGTCCATCACTAGTTCCTCCTATTCAAGAGAATATAGATATTGATGAAAATTCAACAAAGGAGGATGATGAGTTACACGTGTGTCGTAGTGTACTAACACAGACCAATAATCGCAATGAAAAAAATGAGATGAATTCAGCTAATCCAACTTTGTCTGTTTCTTATCAGCAAGATACACCTGTACCAAACTCAAATCTTGATCTACCCATTGCATTGCGTAAAGGAAAAAAAGATGTATGTATCCTATTTCATCTATTGTGACATACAACAACCTGTCATCAAAATCATATGCCTGCATTTAAACACTAGATTATATTTCAATTCCAAAGACTGTTAAAGAAGCCTTGTCAAAGAGAGGGTGGTATAATGCAATGATAGAGGAGACAAGTGCATTGAACCAAAATGACACTTGGGACTTAGTTCATTTAACAGAAAATAGAAAAGTGATAGGTTGTAAATGGTTTTTTTGCACCGAAGATGAATTCAGATGGGTCTCCTGAAAGGTTGAAAGCACGATTGGTTGCAAAGGGGTATGCACAAATATATGGAATTGATTATTCTTATACCTTCTCACCAGTAGCTAAGATAACTTCAATAAGATTGTTTATATCTTTGACAACATAGTGTAATTAGAAATTACATCAACTTGATATTAAAAATGCCTTTCTTCATGGTGATCTAGCTGAGGAAGTGTATATAGAGCAACCACCTAGGTTTGTTGCTCAAAGGGAGGAAGGGACAGTATGTAAATTGAAGAAGATTTTGTATGGTTTGAAGCAAAGCCCGAGAGCATGGTTTGGCAAATTTAGCCAGAAAATTGAAAATTTTGGTTTGTCGCAGAGTAAAGTTGATCATTCAATGTTTCAGAAGAATGAAAAAGGTACTTTGATTTTATTAATTGTATATTTGGATGATAATATTATCATTGGAAATGATAAAGAAGGGATCCTTGCACTCAAAACATTTATTCATTCACAGTTTTATACGAAAGATTTGGGTGAGCTGAAATATTTTGTAGGAGTTGAGTTGTTAGAGTGGTGATAAGATATGCTTGTCACAAAGGAAATATATATTTGATTTGTTGAAAGAGACTGGAAAATTAGGTGCCAACCTTTGTAATACACCCATGGTAGTTAATACAAGTTTAACAAAAGAAGGGTAGTTATCTGAGGATACTGAAAAGTATAGGAGAATAGTTGGGAAATTGAACTACTTGACCGTAATCGGGCCAGATATTTCATATTCAGTTTGTATGATTAGTCAATTCATGAGCTCGCCTACAGTTGATAATTGGAATGCTTTATAGCAAATTTATGCTATCTGAAGGGTACTGATGGGTTATGCATAGCGTATACTAATCAGGAACACAACAAAGTTGAGAGTTTTGCAGATGCTGATTGGGCTGGATCAAAGTTACATAGGAGATCAACATTAGGTTCTTGTGTGTTTGTTGGAGGTAATTTTATCTTATAGAAAATCAAGAAGTGGAGTGCAGTGTCTCGATCAAGTGCAAAGTCATAGTATAGGGCAATAGCAAATATAGTTTGTGAGTTGATATGGATCAAGCATTTTATGAGTGAAATAGGACTGTAATTTAAAATGCCAATGAGATTGTGGTGTGACAATCAAGTAGCACTTCTTATAGTATATAATCCAGTCTATCATGAGAGAACGAAGCACATTGAAGTGAATTGTCACTTCATTCGAGAAAAGATACAGTAGGGGATAATGAGTACAAGTTATGTGAAAACTGAGGAGCAGCTAGCTGACTTGTTCACTAAAGCATTGCATGGAAGTCGAATCAGTTTCTTGTGCAACAAATTGGGGATGAAAAATATGTATGCTCTAACCTGAGGGGTAGTATTGTGAGCAGTGTGTTGTTTATTTCTTCAGTTCATTATTGGTGCTTGTTTGCAAATATAAATGTGGTTGTACATATTTGCTTTTACTTTGTTCTACATGTTTGGGCATAATTTTCTTGGCCTACTTGTTGTGTGTGTGTGTGTATATGTTCATAGGCTGAATAAGAAAGTAGTTTTCCTCTCTTCTAAATATTCCATGTTATTCAGTTGCAATAACAGACATCAAATAATTCTTTTTCTTTCGAGCATTTGAACTCATACTCATCTATAAATCACTAATATTCGGTGATTTTAATTTAATAATTTAGCCTTAAAATTGCACTTAAGGTTCTTCGGATTCTTCAATTTTCAATTTGGGGTTTTCAAAATTTAAAGCCCATATACTTAGGATTTATTTAGTCTAGTTGACCCTAGTCAAGTAGGCTTCTTATTTAGTTCTTATTCTCCAAGGGAAAAAATATAAGAATATCGAATTTAAAAAGCTGAGATTAGGAAGAAAAAATAACGTATTAAACTTGAAACATCCTGTCACCTCAAACGAATCTTGACATAGGGAAACCAACCTAAGTTAAGCTTAATGTGTTTTTTCCACCTTAATTAAACTCGACACAGTGCATCGACTTAAGTTTAATACAATGTGCTAACACCAATGAAGTAAAACATAGCAGTTGAACTTAATGAGATGCGACAGATGCGTCGACCTTAATGACATTTGACACGATGTGATGAGCCAAATAAGGCCCAATTCAATATGTCATTTATAATGAATATCGATTTGATAACCCATACCACAGTAGGCCTGAATTTTTTTACAAATCCAAAAATCAAGTCTACCATACACGAATTGTTTATTTGGGATCCTATAAATAAATGAAGATGTTCATCAAAGCTTAGGTAATTTACTCACAACAGAATAAATTAAAGTATAATAATAAATAAGCAATTACCATAAAACAGATATTTTTTGAATTAAGTTTCCATAATTGCTCTAGTCCTACCATCCTATGGGTTATTTTGAGGAAGGGTAAGAGCAATATTCTAGTGATTGGTAAATTAGACACTTTATACATAACACGATCATATACCGACCTATCATTTATGTCATACTGGATTTTATTTAAGTAGTTCATACTCCGTTACCGTGCACGAACTACATTCATCTACACCTTGGTAGATTTAATCAAATATATAAGTATATATCCTTTGTTTACCATAGATCGAGATACTATCCACTAATATCTTTCGTAATCACCTCGCGGTGATCTACCGTCTTTTCATATCACGATGTCATTATCATATGCTCCGAGTATGAGTAAAATACAATCTCATCGTGGTGCATGTATCCACTATCATAAATGCTTTGAACTTCGTTAATGGGGCACCCTTGCACAAGTTACATAGAATTTTAGTCTGGGATTTAATCTTTGGTCAATCTCCTTCTTTCACTGATCGACTTTGCTAAATAGCCCCTTTCTAGTTAGGAGGGTGTCTCCTAATACACGTTACTAGCATTGTCTTTAAGCAAACAATTTAATAAACCAAATAGTTGTGCATGCCCCAACCCGAACATCCCAATAGTGAAAGTTAACTTGGTCCAGCAAGCTTAAGCCATATCCTTTCCCGCTAACCGTTTGGACCGATGATGACCCAGTAACTGTGTGATGTTATCCTTAATGTTATCCGAGTGCTGTACTTCCATTGTGGCATAATTACCTCGCTATCCATTGACCTTTAATATTGCCTAACACAATCAAGGCAATACCCCCTTGATAACTACATACAGACTTATATGGATTGTACCTATCCTCGAGTACATCATAGGATTTTTCCTGAGGTATTCCTCCCTACGTGACTGCATTAAGCCTCTTATTTCCTATTCTTTTACTCGCTTGACAAGCATCATTAGGTATCGGTTAACCGATGCGGTCTTTATTTTGTACTCTGGGGTTCGTCTGCGAACTCGAATGGATGTAAAGCCTCTTATTATTTCTTACTCTCGTATTCATTTGTAGAAACATCAACGGAACAGGCCAAAAGATGTGATCTCTTATTTCTTACTCTGAAGTCGTTGGAAAATCCACTAGGACGGACTTCCCAATATACATTTTAAGCCTGTTATTTTAGGCGTCGACGTAACCATTAGGATTAGGTTTCCAATTTAACCAAATTATCTATATAACGGCAAGCACCATATTTTCTATGTTACTAATTTACCGAATTTTTTTCAAACACATATACAAGTTGCATATACAGTTTGTTGTTTTATTAGGACCATGCCAAACTTTAATTCTTGTACGTTTATTTTTATTTTTAACAAATTTCATCTTCCATTTTTATCTTTATTTGTTAATAATATCGTTGTTATTTTCCTTATTAATTTCACTTTATTTCTTTTTGTCAAATCCTCTTCTTTTACCTATATTTCTCACTTTTAATATTATGCCGATTTCCAATTTCATTAATCTTATCAATTTATTCTTCTTCATATTTATTTTTCTCAAAACCTATCATTTTTAATGAATTTCGTTGTTACCCTTATGTACATATTCTATTTCCATAATTTTCACAAAAAGTTAAGCTTTGTGCATTATTTGTAGCTATGAGAGATTCTCCTTTTTGTTATTGATGTAGATATTACAAAATACAGTAAACACTTTTATTTTGTGCTTAACTTTCCTTTGTAGAATATTTCATTTCATATAATTGCTTTTTCATATTTATGAGGGTAAATAAGAAGATAAAAATTTACTTGTTTGAACTTTCCTCTCAACAATCTAAAATATCAATCATGTCCCAAAATGTAAAATTTATGTTATTTTGTATTGTAGTTTCATGGGATATTATTTTTTCCATTTATCCTAGCCCAAGTCAAACAGCGTATTCTCATATATTTTCAATTTAAGGTTAATGGATATTTTCTCTAACCTTCAAAATTCAAAGTTAAATAATTTAAGCATATTAAACTGTGTAGTTACTTTTACACTATTTTCTATATGTTGTATCTTCTTAATTGAAATTCTAACACATGGTATGTTTTTCATTCTTAAAATTATTAAAAAATCATAATTCTTAAACATGTAAAGTGAAATGAGCTCGCAAAGATATAACATACTATCAAAAATAAACATATAATATATTTGCTTACCTTGCTAGTTATCCAGTTCTTCATATCTGATCCAGATCTGTTCATATTACCCATATTCTTCCCTTATGATTCTCTATTAGGATTTTAAATTATATTCATACAAGATTAAATTGGATTTAAGAGAAAAGAAAATTGGATCAAGATTAATAAATTAAAACTAGATTTGAAGGTTTACCTTTTTGGTATAGCTTTCTAATCTAAGTCCATGTCCTAGTCTTATATTACATTCTCCTCTAATTTAAATTTGAGAATCCAAAGTCTAAAATTTCTAATTTCAGAAGTTTTGAAGGAAAAAAATGCCTGAGCTTCTGTGCTCATAAAAAGAATAACGAGTTTAAGGTATTGTTGAGGTTCAAATCAACGCTAATTATGAGTTTTCCACCTGATTTTTTCTGGATTTCTACTGAATAGAAGCATACATCAACCAACTTTTCACTCGAAATTCATCGTCTATAATCCTAACACATCATTACTAACATTTAATTCAAAAAAAAAATCAATTTTCTAAGCCTAATTCCCCATGCTAGAAAAAGGTCTCGATTAAAAATCCTTTATTTTTACAATTCTCCTATGTTCCATTTAATCTATACATTGGAACCTTCTCTTGTTCCCTCATTTCATTTCTAACTTTTCCAAGTACAGTTTACATAAATTAAGTTCCCATTTTTAGCATCCAAAACTTTTTTATTTTATTATTCATCTTTTAAGTATTTTCACTCATCAGGATGTAATGGAAGCAATCAAGGTATAGAATATAAATGCAAAGCAGGTAAGCATAAAAATTTGGATGAAGCTGCATGGGAGTAAGCATTATACAGTGCAAAATCTCATAAATGTATTAGTTAAATGGCGGGACACACCTTACCATGCACGTGTATCAGTTGGAAGAAGTATAACCTTCTGGAGGACGGTGTAGCTATCACTGGACCTAGAACCCAGATGTCATTGAATGGGATATTGTGTTTGGAGCAGACCCTCCTTAACTCGAATTTGCATGTAGTCGAAGGTAAGGAATTAAGTGTGTTCTCGAAAAAAGTGCCTCCTTCTAAAGTGTCGGGAGTATGGTTAAACTGAGTAACAACTTCTTCAATCTCTTATTCCAAAACAATGATGCTCAACTTCGTAAATAGAAGCTATCTCATGAGAATCCATAGGGAAATTAGAAGAAATAGGAGAACTACGAGAAGCTTCATTTTCCATTCTTTATCTAAAAGCGATATTGGCTACACGACTTAATCTTTTTACCTCTATTGACTATGGGAGTAAACAAGTGATTGCAGTTAAAGCAAGAAATTCGTACTCCCCATTGAAGAGGTATTATGCAGTGTGTATGGTGTAATACAAAAAATATATATGAAGTTTTGGAATTAAATCATTATAAATGACACGATTTGGATATTTGCAAAAATATCACCATTGAGGACCGTCTCACCAGCCACTGGATTTATGGGCTTAAACTCTAACCAGGCATTAGGATCGACCATAGATAGTCAACGATTTCATATTTATCTGTGGTCCATTGGTTTACAAGCTTCTGTGGGCGTATACAGTCAAGTCCGAAGGTCAAGCTAGAAGATATGCTCTTTGTTTTAAGATCTTCATCCAAATTTGATATACGTTCGAGTCCAAGGCATGTTAAAGGTGATTTTAAACAATCAATATTTGTTTAGAAAATGAAATTTGGTCAAATTCAGGGAAGTGTTTCAATTCATAAACTTGGAAATGGTCGCATTAATCCATATCCTTATGACCATTCTGATTTGGAACCTTAGTAGCTAATGCCAAGCCGAATGTAATGCCAGCTTAAGCACACCGAACCGAGTCCTTAACTTGCTCCTAAATCGAATTCTTCCCTTAACTAGCACAAATTATCCACGCTCGTCGTCGAAGTCAGGGAGCATGTCCTCTCTGGTTCTCTTTTGACCAAAACAGCTCCAAATCGCTTCATGTTCACTCTTCCTTCATCACATCAACTCAGCCTCATTTTGCTTCATCAAAACCATTGACCATGTTTCTATCGCTGAATCTTCAGAAATCCATCCAACCAATTAAAGTTGTATTCAATAAAATCGAAGGCAGTAGGCAAGAGAAACCCACCTGGATGTGTATTATAATGTCCCATATTTTTGGTAGTCAAATATTTAATTTAATTTATTATTTTAAATCTTTTATTTGGAATATTAATGGATTTTAATATTTAATTCGTTATTAAAAACGAAGTTTGACCGTTGTATATTTATATAATTATAAATCGAGCTCTAAATGGCGCGGCAGTTCGTAATATGGAGTTTTGAAATTCAATTGGATATACAGGATCTAATATAAGTCGGTTTTCTGTGAAACAAGAAACGTTGGAATCGTGTTGGTTATAATTTTTGAAAGAGAAAAATCCAGATTTCGTGTTATAGATTTATAGTTATGGCCAAATCAAATTTTGAAATAGTCACTATGGAAATCGTTATTTAATTTATAGGCCTTTAAAATAGTCATTTTTCAAACAGACTCCGTTTTCGATGAAAGTAGTTTCATTGGAACTGTATCGTTAAATTATTGTAAGAAAATCAAATTTCGTGGCAAACCGATGTCGTATGTGATCACGGGAGCTGTAAACGCTCGTTCAATTTATATAGCGCATAATTAAATTAATTTAATTCAACAAAGAGATATTTGAGTGTAACTCGAGCAGATGATCGAATTAAGCCACGAAACTAGTTCCATTGAGTTCGTATCATCGATTAGAGTCAGGATAGGTATATAGTTTATTATTTTTGAAGACCGGGTAAATTGGCGTCCAAAATGGCATTTGCGTTGAGCTTAAAAACAACGTATCGGGAAACAATCTCAGAATGCGACGAAACTGGTGTCGTTGGATTCGTATTAATTAATTATTGTTAGATTTTTCAAGTTTTGTGTCAACCGGACTTACCGTTTGATCGTGGCAGCGATAAACGCCTTAATCAATTATGTTATTTTGGTCAATTCAAACAGGGGTAACATTAAACGAATAAACGACTGGCCAAATGAACTCCGATTTGAGCGAAACAAGTTTCATTGGATCCGTAAGGTAAAGGTCTAGTAAAATGTCAAGGTCTCAGATTTATTGGATTTTTTCTGTAATTTTAGTGAATTTAAATGCTTTATTTTTCATCGATAATTATAAAGGACTTTTCGCAAACAACCTCGGAATTCGACGAAACCTGTCCCATCAGGTTCGGAATTTTTTTTTATGTTAGGATTAGCATTTGTATCGGGAAAAAAGGGTGTCGATTGTAGTTGTTTTGGAATATTTCTTCATTGCAAAGTTATAAAATAAAATAATATTTAATTCTTCCCCATTTCCTATATAAGGGCAATGTAACCCTAAACCGCTGCGTCAAAATGTATTCCCTGCTCAAATAGAATTTCTGCCGCCATGACTAAAACAAACGAACAAAATAATCCGATCCTTCCTCCTTCTTTTGCTTTAAATCCATCAACTAATCCATCAAAATTCTAACTACAAAATGAATCAGCTTATTGAGATCCGCCCCTTCAGCGGTGGTGATCATTTTCTATAACCGACAGTGGCCAGAATCAGCGCCGGAAGTATCGGTGGCAAAGGAAGGCACGAGGGCGGATAAGGACAGGGTCGATCATAGAGGGTGGTGAGGCGGTTGTTTCTGGGGCCCTCGATGGTGGTATGTTGGTCAAACTCTGGCGCGGGGTGGACTTTGTGGAGCATGCGTATGTTGTCACCTGGGTACAGAAGTTAGAACGTGGGAAAGAAAACAGCAGGAAGGAGGAACTGGGCCTTTTGATCCCGTTCTCAACTATGTAATATATCGTTAAGTGGAAACTAGGAATTATATTCCATCACTTAATTTAACTTGTAGTAAAAACTGAAAACCGTGGATTCTCTTTGCAGGGGAAAAATAAATGGAGAAGCAATCGAACAATAGTATTGTGTTGGAAACAAAACAAGTGAAGACTGTAAGAGAACTGACAGGAGGATCAACCCAGGTTCTAATGTGTGAAGGGTTCTTGATTGGTTCTGATAGTGATTAGTTAAGTTTAATTAAGTTACTTAAATAATTTAAACCCATAATGACTAAAGAACAAATGAGTTGTTTAAATAATGTTCTAAGCCCTGTATAGTTGTACTCATGTACAGAATGGAACAAGGTAAAAACTGGATTGAGGCTCAGCGTATATGAAGTAATCAAAGGGAAAATGTCGACCTGGGTTCCAGAAGCCTCAGAGAAATTAATTAATTGTCTCTAAAATAGAAACGTAATTAGTTTTAAATAATTATTATAAATTTAGAGTTTGTCATATAATTAAATCATATAACTTATATGTGTTATAATTCATGACAGGGTTTTATTGTGGACGGACTACCGAAAACAAGAACAAACGGCTAAGGAGACTGATCAAACTATCTAACAAAGTAATTAACCGATGATTAGTACTAGTTAAATAAAATTTATTTATTGAAAATAATCCATAAACTCATGTCAGTTATAACTCATATGTTTGTTGATAGAATTTAACTAAATAAATTGCATTGGAATCATGATAAGAAGATCTACATTTTTGAACTGGCCAAACAGAACTAGACAAAATTGGAATCGATTGGATTTTCAGTTAAATTAAACGCTTATTTAATTTAACTAAAACGAACTGTTGCAACATCAAATCAACTCAAGGTGAGTTAAACTCACTCATTTTTTCCCATTTATATTTTATATAAATTGGGTTTTTATTTTGTGTGCTCTGATTGCTGATGGTTGACTGTTTGCTAGTTATATAATTATTGGTTGATTTAACTGATGAAATTAATCTATTGTTTAATTTCAGTGAAATACGTTATTTTAATGATTTGATCCAATGAAGGTAACTTACCTTATTGGTCACGTTTATAAACGTGTTTAATTTTTTGAACTGATTGAATTGTTTTGTTAATTGGTTGATGTGAAATAGTTGTTAATTACTGTTATAGAAATTATCAGTTAAATGGAAGTGATTGACCTGATTTGAGATAACCGTTTCAATACAGGGACGAACAGGTTGGAGGGATCCAACGGGATTCCTCAAATATATTATTTATTTTCATATTATCATATATGAACGGCCATGATTGGGTAATTGATTTGATTAGTGATCATGGACTAAAAATTTAACCTGTATTTTGTTTTAACCAATGGGCAATATTGGTTGAGTAATCGACAGTAAATGGCCTAGGAATAAATTGTTTTGTTTTATATTGATTTACCGTCAGGTGGATCGATAGAACTGAAGTTATAAAATTTATTTTATAACTAGAAATAGATTTTGAAATATATTTTATTTTGAATAAAAGTTTGTTAAAAGGGAAATAAATATTTATTATTTAATTAATTAATGATTAATTGATTTTATAACGTAAATTCTGATGGTAATCAGATTTATAAATAAGTGAATAGAGACTAACCTAATGGTTAAAAATTTGAATAATTGTTTTGTTAAGAAACAATTAAATGGAACTATTTAAATTAATTGTATTTTTTTATTTAATTTAAAGGGAGAATGAAATGGGAATCGGTTAAGTAGATAACCGTGTTTTGAGTTGATTAAAGTCGACCGTTTAACTAGAGTTAATTATTAAATTAGTTTGTTTTGAATTAATCTAATAAAATAGTTTAATGAATATTGATTTCATTTTAATAAGAGGTTTTAAAAAGGATTTACCATTTATGTTAGTTAATAGAGAAATTATCTACTTTTACAGTAGTTAATTTTAAGTAAATTATTATTTTAATAATAATTTAGGAGATTAAATTTTAATTGAAATAGATTTAAAAAGTAATCGAAATCGGAATGAAATCCAATTGATTGGTGAAAGGAGTTACGAACGAGTTTTATATTTAAAAACCGAATTTTTATAACGAAGTTATAAAGAGAATTTTAGGCGAATATGATAGCTTAAATAAATGTTACTTAATTATTTAAACTAAGTATAAAGGAAATTAAGAGAAAGGGTTTATAATAAGCCAAGGTTATATAAATGGGATTTAAAGTGTAAAAGCGTTAATTTCAAATTAAATTAACGTTACTAAAAAAATGAGATTAAGTAAAAAGAGGAAAATTGAAATAAGATTTCCAAAGCGGGGAAATAGTTGGATGGATTGGGAAAGAGATGGGTAAAAGTGAATTTGGTAAAGGAGTGGGTCATAGGGTGGTATAACCAAATCCGAGTATAAGTTAAATTTGTTTTGAAGAGGCCGAGGTTAAAAAGGTGAGGTTTATATAAAGAATTACTTAATTATGGAATTAAGAAATAAGGGTTATACCCGAGAAAGAGATTTTCAAGAAGTAAGAAGGTTTTATGAAACTTTATTTGAATAAAATAGTTAAATGGAATTTGTGTGGATATTGGAATGAATTATTGGGTTACAGCTCTTATCCATCTGAAGATAAGAACGTTGTTGGTCAAGGTCTGAGAGGTAATTAAAATACCCCAACTTGAACGACATCAGGATTATCCGAGGATGATATTAGCTATAAGCGTAAAAGGGGTTAGTGATAATTTATTATTACCGTTAAAGAAATAATAATGCAATGTTTAGTGAAGATTGGGAATATATATATAACGAGAGTCCAAAGTGAAAAGGGAAATAAAAAGAGGTTGCGTAAAGTTATAACGATATTATCGAGTTATAAAGGAAACGTAAAGTTGAGTTTGATTCTACATGGATAAGCATGGATTATTGTTTTCAAGTATTGAATAAAAGACACTTCGTAACGTTGCTTTACGAGTAATAAGTTAAATTGATTTTCCAATACTAGATAATAATGTGGCTAATGGTTTTAAAGTAAAAATAGAAAGTTGGATATGATATAGGATTTTCCTAAGTATTAAAAATGAATTTGTTTAAAGAATAATCTTATGCTAAGAAGTGAAAAGCTATATTCATAATATCCAAATATTTAAGAGTTTTAAATTTACATTTGTTTTAATTAAAAGGCCAAGTTGTGCTGAATACTGAACCCGTGAACTCATTGGATTTTCATGATTGAATCACTAATTATTTTGATAGTTAAATAACCGACTATCAAACATGTCCAATGCGATTGTTGGTACGGAAAGACCGGGATCGAATTTATATTCGAAAACCATTCTGACCAACAAATACTTGAAGATAACAAAAGATGATCGAGATGGAGCATTGAAGACCGTGGATCTTCATTAAATGGAAGAACTTCTAATAATCTTTGGTTAGCTTCCAGAGATATGCTGTGGTTCTGTCGTGGTTGGAATCTACGGATTGCAAGGACTACTCGCTACTGATCCATGGGGTGATTCCTATATTGGGTGCAGTAGGAGAGTACTTTCGGTTCATCCTATTCCTGGATGACTTGTATGGAAGGATGTCTGACAGAGTATTTCCAAAAGAGTCACGCACGTTGATATTTTCAAACGTACCAAGTTGATGGCGGAGAAGTGCACATTCTCTTAGCTTCCAACTAGAGTATTTTTGTGGACGTCAATTAGTGATATCTTGTGGATCTGACGATGTGACACTCAGAGTGAATGGTAACTAGGTGTTCCAAAAGACAATTTAAATCTCAAGCCTCACAACCGAGAAATGACAAAAATTGGGCACGCGGCATGGCTATGTGGGTCGCTCCCATTAGGGTGTATAATCACCTATCTAGAGAAATTCCTTTTGCTTCTTTAATCTATTTCGATGCTATCCCTTTTCGCGAAACGGTGGTTTGAGCTCAACCGTTGGTGATATACATTCGATACACTCAAGCGAAATGAGTGGTCGGTCATGTGTAGGCCGGGTTGCAAGACGTATATGTTGAACCAAGTGTATTCCCCTCTAGAGATACACTATCGGCAGGTGGTCCCATACCTTGTCAAAGTCGGAATCCAATCTCCAATAAGCGCCCGCGGTTTTAATTGTATACTATATATGTGGATCGTAAGATGCAAGCGTTTCGCTTGATTGATATCTACATGTATTTAGACACTATTTTAATATCAGAAAAGATATTGATTTCAAAAATGTTTTGGGTTATCGTAAGGTAAAAACCGTCCGTATTTATGTGTGGATTTGGTCTTACAATTATCCTTTTCTTTCGAAAAGGTTTTGAACTTAAAAATCAAGATGTGTGATACCCTTAAAATTTAGTGTGTTTTTCTCACTCTGGTTCACCAGACTGACCCGGTGTTTTGTAAATGCTCGGGTTAGACCGGGGTGTACAGGTCCAGGTTATCGGATGCTGCGAAGTCCAGAGACGAGCTGGAGAAGTTCAGACGTATTATATATATGATGTGTATTCCGCTGTGTGTTGTATATGAGGGCAGATTATTATAACTGTTCAGTGGTGTTGATGTATTCTGATATTGTAAGTATTTTTAAAAGCTATCAATAAAGATTTATTTCTATGTTATATTTTGTTCCACTGCGATGTGAGACTCTGACTCTGTGTTGGTTTGGTTCTTCTTCTTCTTATATTCTAATATTTCTTTCTTATCTCACCCTTTAATTTCTTTCTAATAATGTTCCGGCATTTTCGGTGTTTGGAAGGTCGGCATGAGATATGGTAAATGTATTTATATCGATTTTCGAGGCCAAAAAAAACTGGGTCGTTACAAGTATGGGATTTGAATCAATAAATTCGAATTGGCGAATGGATTCGATATGCAGTAAAGTAGACTAGGTAAAAAGAGGGTAGCGATGAGTTGTTTGAAGACGTTAAGAAGGTTTTCAAGGCATTTGAGAAAACTATGGTCTATTTTTGAAAAGGCTCAGAGCGTTTGAGGCTAAATGGACTAGTGACAGAAGAAGGAAGAAGAAGTCAGGTTTATATTAGGAAACTTGGGACAGACTGACTCTTGCTTTTCCCATTGAAACGGGTGGATCTGAATCGATATTGCCATAACAATTTGGAATATAAAAGTCTCTATGTGCTCGCGATTATGGCCATATGCATGATTATGACTTCTCCTGTATGATCATAATTTGGTTATCCCTTAGATCATTTCATAGTAAAGAACCCAGAGTCTGCACAACATCCAAAAGTGTGTGCGTGATTCACAATCAATTTCTTGATTTTTTTTGAAAGTGAAATGACTATCCTGAGAACTCCAAAGAGTTACTTAGTAAAACTGTTACAGGTCATTAATTCGAATACCTAGCTTAATGGAACCGAGTCAGCACAAAAAAGTGAAATCTTTTCAAATGCTTTTATAAATGGAGGAACCAACAAAGAGTCGAAGCAATTCCAAATAACGTGGAATGTTCCCAAGAAAGCTCTAGTTTTTTCAGAAGACAAAATAACATCTTCTTGAGTTACAAAAGTCGACTCGGATTCAAAGAGTATCACGGTTACCCAGTACGTGCTTTAGGGGCAGAGTGTCATTACACCTCTTGGTCTGGCTATTTCAAACTTCTCATCTTAAGACGAATTGAATGCTCGTTGGTTAAATAGTCAGTAATGGTGACACGATGGCCTAGATTCACCGTCCATCTACCACGATGTGATGGTCCGATAAACCTGACAAAATCCCGAAATGGAATCCCCATAACTCAATTGCAGTTGCTCTCAAATACAAATCAACCCAATATGAAGTCAAGCCGTTTTATTTGAAACATTAAGCAATGGGAGACAAATCTAAAAGTTCTAGTCCAAAGAGCGAAGTGAAGAAACAAGAAAGGAATAGGCTCGCTTCTAATTCAAATCGACACTGGAGGTGTTAAATCCGGATCGGTATCGATTAGATCCAATCCCCATACCAATCCAGATCACACATTTGAACATGGACTACCCTCCCTACTCCTCCCACATTTCCACTTCACCTTCCGCAATTTCCAGGCTTCCTACACCTATATATATGAGATGCCTTGGCTGATGGAAGGACCTTTTGGCATTTGTGATAATTTTTTGAGATTTTATATCGATCTTTATCATCGTTGATTTGAAATATCATACTCGTAAGAAATCAATGAGAAGAAATATTCTAAAAAGTGGACATAGCCCTTTGCTGTTGAACCATTATAATTGCTGTGTGTGATTACATTTGCATACTTTTTTCATTTTTTCATTATAATCTTCATACAATTCCTTTTGGGTGTTAGTGCAACACTAATATGAAAATAGTACGAGACATGGAAAAAATACATTTCAATGGGAAAGTAATTTAAGAAAACGAATATATCTTGATTTACTATATGCAATATTTGTAGGTATATTAATTTCAAAGTTATGCATTAAACCATGAATAAATGATACATATACCAAAATGGAAACAATTTATTGTGCTGGAAAGGATTTAATAAGTTGACAATTCAAAAGTGAAGATATCTTGATTTATTACATAGCTTGGTTTGTTATATACCATATATGAAGATTTATGAATTTCAAGGTTATGCATTGAACTATGAATAAATGGTATAAATATCAAAATAGATATAGCTTTACAGAGTTGGAAATAATTTAGTTTGTTGACTTGATTAACTAATTTATAAAAATGGATAAATCTTGATTTATTTATTCTGAAAGCAAAAATGTGTGATCCTCTAAAAGGAAGAGAGAGAGCGCGCACACACACGCACATATATATACAAATGATAATAACAGCCAACGTGCTGGTGGTAACCGATAGTAAACAAACAAGCCAGGCTATGATTATAAATCTAGTATGTAGATAGATGAGCTACGAAAAAACAACTGCCCATCATACTTCTAAATTGAATTCCAGCAAGGCCACCACCCAATTATGAAGTATATCTATTGTTAATAAATACAAAGGTCACCCCAAAATATACAAATGAACAATACAACATAATACAAGGAAGGAAACTATAGAGCTGTTATCCAATAAGCTCCTCAACGACAATCAAACGACCTATAACCTAAAGTAAGACTAAACAAAAGAAAGGTAACAACACATACATATATATGTATATATGTACAAACACACACACACACACACACACACACACATATATATATATATATATATATGTGTGTGTGTGAAAAAGATAACATAGAATAAAATGAGACAATAATAATAACCACGAAATGATTTTCCAATTACAAATATAGATTTTATTATGACTAAAATGTTTAGCAATCCTAGTAAATAGATACAAATTATTTCTAACCTTAACGAGAAATTTGTCAAACATAGGATCCCTAATCATCTTATAATAAGGGTTACACATCCATTCTAAACTAAAAGAAACAATCTTAATAATTAATTATCTATAGTAGTAGAATTGGAATGAAATATTCTCTGATTTCTATCAAACCAAATAAACCAACATATAATAGTTAACAAAGTACCAAGTGCATATCTAAATTTAAAATTAAAATCATATCTAAAGAAATTCCAGTAAAATCACAATTCATAGAATTACGAGAATAATTAAAAGAAAAAATTCTTAAAATCATATTTAAAATATAAAAAGTTTTGACACAAGAAAAAAAATGATCAACATTTTCATCAAATAAACTACAAAATCAACATTTAGACTCAAAAATAATATTCTTCTTTCTTAAATGTTCAGTAGTATTTAGTTTCTTATGAATAGTCAGGCACATATGAAATTTAGCTTTAGCCGAAGCATTAGCCTTCCAAATAAACTTGAACTTTAAAAACGATGTACATGTAAAATTAAGGAGCTTATACATTGATTTAACAGAGTATTTCAAACTCTTATCAAGGCCCCAATAAATACTATCGCAAACTTAACCAAAATGATACAATGCCAACTGGCTCGTAACAAGGCAAACTGCGTAAACATTAAACCATCTAAAATACCCTCAAATTTAAATTCCCACGGAGGATCTAAACTCTGTACACATCCTTAATCAAGACATTCTTAAAGCAACTAATCTCAAAGAGTTCTTTAAATTCAATTTTAAGGGGTAATCGACGAATCCAAGAATCATGCAAAAAATATGTATTATTCCCCAAATGAACAATAAAATTAAAACCTAAGTTAAAAAAGTTAAAACATTTCAAAATGGAATTCCAAAAAGAGGATGGTCTATAATTCCAAATATAATTAGTATCAAACATAATTATACCCTTATCATAATAAAATTTAGATACTATTTTCTTCCAAACCGCAGTCACTTCTGTATTTTAAATTTTACACAACCATTTAGCTAAAAAAGAAGAATTAAAATTATGTAAATTAATAAACCCAAGTCCACTGTAGTTCTTGGACTCCAAACAACTTCCCAAAAAACCAAACACTTGTATCCACTGCAAATGTTTTCCTCACACAAAAAAAAAAAATTACGCTTAATCCTATCAATTACCCAGTTAGAAAGACAATGCATAGCTATCCAGTAAGTAGGAATAACAGATAAAACAAAGTTACTAAGAACTAATATACCAACTCTAGGTAAAAATATGTTATTCCAACTTGAGAGTCTATTATTAATCCAATCAATAATAATCAACCAATCGTCATGCTTGAGTTTAGATGAACTAATGATAAAACCCAAATAATTAAAAGAAAGCTCATAATGGACAATTCAAAGTACTAGCAACTTGGTTCTTAAAATTATCATAATTATTTATAACCATAATCGAACATTTACCAAAATTAATTCTAAGACCAGAAAGCATCTCAAAACCATAAGTTTAAATTTCAAAACAATAATATGTTTGGGTAAAAGAGAGGAAAATAAAAGAGTATCGTTAGCAAATTGAAGAATAGATAATTCATTACTAAAAACTCCATTATCTACAAAACCTAGAACTCCATTCCCCGCCGCTCTCTTGATAATCTTGGTGAATACATCAACAACAGGATTTAATATAAGAGGCGATAAAGGATCACTTTGTCTAAGCCCCCTCTTAGATTGAATTTTATTCCCTACAACTTCATTATCTACTATATTAGAGTAACCAGATTTGAGTAATAATATGATCTAATTAATCCACCTCATACTAAATCCCTTAGCTAATAATACATCACAAATATAATCCCAATCAACTGATTCAAAATGGCTAGCTTTTGAACCAAGCCACCAAGGATATGAAGAATTACATGTGGTAGACGAAGATACTCAAACCTGATCAAGTCCCGCTTGTGGTCCATGCTCCTAGCCGGTTCGTGATGGGCTCCTATCCTCGAGTCGCCATGTCTTTCACGACCCGCTCGAGATGAGCACCACGATTCGCTCGTGGTATAGGGTCACAAACTGATTCTGCTACCAGGAAATAGTGGCCAAGACTTGGTTATCCACGATCCGAGATTGAAGGATCTTGCAACACCTGTCTATAACCGCCATTTTGACTACTTCTTCATCAAGCCATGAAACAGTCTGAGATCCTTGGGATTCGTGCCACATGTCATCATGAACCGCTTGTAGAAATAACCTATAAATAACTCTATACTTGGCATTTTTAGGATCTTTTGGCTGTTCTGAGTATTTTTTCCACCATTACTGTTCCTCCATTATTTATAATTAGTATTATCTTGAAATTATCGAGTGAACTACTGTCGTAAAAGTGAGATTGAGAGAAATCATTGATTGTGCTTGTATTCAACGTATAATCAAAGACATATAAATTGGACGTAGGCTCGTTAATGCCGAACCACTATAAATCTGGTGTGTTTCTATGTTTTCTTTCATTCTCTAGTTATTACTCTCTGCAAACCTAGACAATTTAGGTGTTGGAGCCATAATTTGGTCTAACATTTTGGTGCTTCCATTGAGAACTGAAGTCTTAGCGTGTTGGATTATTGCTCTACTGTTTAGATATTCAAGTTCGAAGAAAATAGTCTGAATCTCCACTGTTTTGATTTCTGAAGATTTTAGCAAAGTAAAGACATTATGGCTGGAAAGAAATCCAAGGATGTATGAGTTTCGCAACCAAGTGAAGCCATTGAAGAAAGTGTTCAGCAGCAGCCCGAGATGGACTCCCCAGCTCGCGGCTCGCAGGGGGCGACCCGACCCAAAGAAGGGGTCATGACCCGATCGCAAAGAGATGCCACGAACCATCCTGCCGAACCCATCATGAACCGCCCTGCTAAGATCACCACGAGGCATCATCCAGAAGGCACCACGAGTTGTCAGCAAGAGGGGGTCACGAACCTCCCTGACCACAAGACCACAACTCGACCTGGAAAGGAAATTATGGCTCGTTATGCTCGTGTGAATTCTTTTGCTCGACTTGGTTCGGGTTCTTTACGAATAAGAGACAATGTTAACGATTAGTTACACGCCTCTACTCCAGCAATCGAAGGAGATCTCACTCATATCCTCAATATGTTGGATAGGACGAACGACGAGTTAGCAGCTCAAAAACGAGAGAGTTCCTTGCTATGACAGAACATTACTGCATTAGACAGACGAATCGATGATCTCCAAAGGCAGAGGACACCTCCGCCAGCCCATCCTTTTACTCCAGAGTACTCATCCTCGTCGGAAGAGCCTCCAAGGCCTCCACGGCGGCCATTAGAGAGGACTGAGAACGTGGAGCAGCTTCGATTCAGATCGCTTCCTTCTCGGGAAGAGGCGACCCACAATTTGGAACTTGTCCATTGCAACTTGAATGATCTCACTCTGCTACTTAGGAATGGAGGCATTGTTGACCTTGCCCGAAATCAACCCTTACCACCCCTCGCTGCCTGATTGACCGTGGCAACAGAGGACAGGGAAGTTCTGTTCAGGCCCCAAACTTCGCAGTAGCACGTCGAAGAGATGTTGGAGGACCCCTGTAACACCCCGTATTTTCTGTGATCGTATAAGTAACAAATCAGAGAATAATTAATTTTTAAAATAAGAATCAAGGGAAACGGGTTGCGCCATTGCGTTCATCTTGAAATTCTGCTTGGAAAAGAGTCCAAGTTTTCGAGAAACGGAGTCCGTATGAGAGAGATATGGCCCTCCGAAGTTTCAGATAATTTCATAATCGAAAACAGCTCGAAATTCGAATTCAAACCCAGAAGCGGGCTGGGCGGGAAATTTCCTGCCCAGGACCCAGGTCTACTGGCTGGTCGACTGGGTAGTTGACCTCCCCAGGGCCAGGTCGACCATAGTGTCGACCTGGGGGGACCAGGTCGACCATAATGTCGACCTGGGGGGACCAGGTCGACCATAGTGTCGACCTGGGGGTCAACCTACTCCCGAAACCCACTTTCTGAACCTGATGCATTCTGATGTATTTAGACTCGTTTTCTATCTAGATTCGTCCATCCAATCCTATATAAACAACCCCTAGCCTCATTCTCTCCACACCAATTCATTATGTCTATATTCTGCCTCTGGTCTAAATAAAAAATAAAAATGGAGTCGCTACTCTGCTGAGATCTGAACTGGAACAAGGACTAAAGCATCTTCTTCCAAACTAAATAAAATTAAAAAGAGAACAACTGCAACTCTTCTTCTTCTTTAATCCAATCAAGGCAAGTACAGTTATTTTCCGCTATAAACTTTAATTGTGATTGTGGCATGATTGTAAATCTGAATTTGAGGTTGTGTATGTTCTGTTCTGATCTGTTTTATTCTGTATCTCTTTCTTCTTTCTGTTCTATAACCAGGCTACCACGAGCCTGCGCCAAATCTAATGAGAGATTAACGCATAAACGCTAAACTTTGGGACAAATAACGAACGATGGCATAATTGGACATAGCTAATTTGTGACTAAAAGAACATAGGTTGTAAACTAGATTTATATCTATGCATATTCTGTGAATTGGAAGAAGAGGAACCATTGTATGTTAACATGTGACTTGAGACATTGGACATAACGCATATTTTGAATTAAGATTTGTTATAATTTAAAGTTCTAGATTGTTGGGCATATTGTTTATGTAACAATTCATGACTTGAGATAAAAAGAGAATATGACTTAGGTGTGAAGGTCTATATTAAGATTTGATAACTATTAAATGTGATAACACCTAAGTGGGAGATTTTTGAATATATGACATGGATTGTAATCGATGGCTATATTTGGTATAATTTATATGTGAATCTCTTGTACTAGGCAAGTTTAACTAAATTTGAGACATGTGTAATATGGTGAATTATGACCATAATCTGTGCCATGTAAATTCAATGCAAACGTGGGGTATATGATCACATTGTGAATCATGACAACTATTTAGGCATGCAAACTTAGGCCAAATTTACAATTAGGCAAGATATGTTGATGAAACTTTAAGGAATGATTAAATCTGTTATATTGCCTAATCTGCTAGTTCTGTTATATTGCCTAATCTGCTAGTTCTGTTATATTGCCTAATCTGCTAGTTCTGTTATATTGCCTAATTTGCTAATTCTGCTATATTGCCTAGTCTGCTAGATCTGTTCATCTGTTAAATCTGTCATTTGCTACGTCTGCTGAAAATGCCTAATTTGTTTTATACTAAATCTGCTAAATTGCTTAATCTGCTAAATCCGTTAAGTCACCTAATCTACGAAATCTGTTATCTACTATATCTGTTGAGTTGATATATTTAGTCTGTTATTGACATAATCTGAATTGGCTATAGTTATGAATAATTGACATGTATATTAGGCACGGGCATAAATGGTAAATTACTAATTAATTGGCCACAAAGATAAACATGGCTAACTCGAGGTTATAATGAGTTTGCGGCGTAATCCTGCCCGGAACCGCCTGGCACATCCCGTGGCCACAAACAATAGGTTCTAATGTGAGTAGTTAGTCATAACGTGCTTGAAACCCGAGGTTAGACTAAGTTTGTGGCAGAAAACTGCCCGGAACCAACCGGCCTAACCGGTAGCCGAAAACTGTCAGTCTAATGTGAGAGGTCTGGGCATTAATATTTAATTAATGGAAATCTGAATAGGATGTCTAAATCATGTTGGGTGGATAGGGTTAAACCAATTGGACTAATGAATTTGATAAACCCGTTTCATGAATCTGTAGGCCCAATACAAAGTTAGACAATCTATAAGTCTGTTAATCTGTAATCGGTTAATCTGTAAGTCTGTTAATCTGTAACCGGTTAATCTGTAAGTCTGTTAAATTCGTATATCTGATCCGTTGGTCTAAAAACTTGTCTAATCTGTGAACTGGTTGATCTGAATTCTGTATGTCTGAAATTGTAAACAAGTTATTCTGAAATCTGTTAGTCTGGGGACACAAGGTTAGGAGGGAAATTACTTGTGTCATTTGTTGTTTGGGACCCATATTAGTCAGTAACCCTTTCTGGTATCAAAACTTTGACCCAACAGTAGGTAGGGTCTGGGCACGCTTACTGAACTAATTATAAGTGGTTCATTCTGATAATGGTGAGGGGTGTTGATGGTGCGTTCCAACCGGGTCATGTGCGTGCATGGATCCCGGTCTGCCTCTGATGATGTAAGATGCTGTGACATCTGTAAATAGGCCTGTTCCAATTGGTTGTCACTTTAGGGAGTGATACACCCTATTGTGGAGCCGACACAGGGTATTTATGTATTAGGGAGCCGATCGCTTGGGGTAGGGTTTTAGGGTACACTTAGTTCTGTCTATTTCTGTTGGTACCGTCTGTTTCTGTTGGGTGGCAACACCTGTCTGCGTGGTACCGTCTGTTCGGGTGGTAAAGGCCCATTTACTAGTGTACACCTAATTCTACATTCTGTTTTCGTAGGGAGTAATCTGTTTCTGTCTGTTTCCGTTCGGGTGGTAAAGGCCCATTATTAACATTCTGTTTCTGTCTGTTTCTGTTCGGGTGGTAAAGGCCCATTATTAGCGTTCTGTTTCTATGGAAATTATTCTATTCCTGTTTCTGCTTCAGTTTAGACATTAGGGTGACACCTAATCCTGTTACACTAGTATTAGTGCAGAGAATTGAAAAGTAATATTATTATGTTCCTTCTGTTTAACTTAAGTACATCTGCTGCTCCTGTTACTGTTATCTCTCATCTAGTTTTATTTGCATGCCATGATTATTATTATCTGTTCATATGCTGAAAGTCACTGGACTTGCCAGACTTTATGTCTGACCTTGCTTGTTTTTGCCCCTTTTCTTCCGTTCCCCCCAGGTTTTCCAAGGAGGGAACACTTTAGCTTGATCCAGATTTCTTCTGCTTGAAGTACTTAGAGTGCTTAAAGTATGGCTTGACTCCTTATGGCAGCTTCTGTGGGATTATGATTTTAAAGTTTTGTACTCTGATGATTTTCTGAACAAGGCTGATATTTAAGTACTTGAGTTTTCGGGAAAGATGTAACCAAACTGATTTCTGTTTTCCGCTGTAATAAAGTTATAATTTCTCAAGTATTGTTTATCTGTCTTGTAAATTTCTGTTCTGTCTACGAAAACGCTTCACCAAAGTTAAGGTAGTTCCTTTGTGAGTGACCTTAATGGAGGTGGGATGTTACACTTGGTATCAGAGCTGAAGGTTACCAGATTGGGTAAAGTTTTTGAAAACTATTTTCAAAAAGGTTTTAAAAAGGAAGTATTTTCAAAAATAAAGTTTATTTTGAAAAACATAATCCCGAGAGAGCCATATATCTATCTTTTCCGTTCTCCATTTTTAATCTTTTTCTTTCAATCCAGCATGTCTGGGAATCTTAACTTTCCAGAGGGCGTGCCAATACCTGGCTGGTTCTGGAGGTACTTAGAGGCTAGGGCCAACGATGCAGGCCCAACAGATATTCCTCCTCCAGCTGCAGCGATTCCTCCCCCTCCGCCCCCTCCTCGTGCAATCGCTTTTTCAAAGATCTGTAGAGATTTTAGGGCCATGGGTGGAAAGGATTTCAAGGGAACTGAATCATTCGTAGAAGCAAGGAACTGGCTCAAGGAAACCGAGGATCTGTTCGTTATCTTCGAGGTGGACAATAGGCAGAAGGTACAATTGGTGGTATGGTTGCTCAAGGATGAAGCTTCCTACCGGTGGGAAATCACTAACGCCGAGAGGCCGGTTGAAACATGGATGGATTTCAGAACAAGGTTTGAGACGAAATTCTTCTCGCAAGCTGAACGAAGTCTACAATTGGAAAAGTTCTTATCTCTTAAGCAAGGAAGTATGACGGTCAGGGAATACGTCAATCAGTTCAACCAACTGGCCAGGTTCGGGCAAGATTTAGTCAACACCCAGCATAAAAAGGCTCTCCGCTTTGTTAAAGGATTGAACGAGCCACTGCACAGCCTAGCCATGACCCACGTACCCATGGGAGCTACTTACGAGAATTTGGTGGATATGGCACTACTGCACGAGGAAGACAACGACAAGAAAGAAGAGGCAAAGAAGGAAGAACCACAGAACAAGAAAGCATGGCCCAAAAAGGAAACACAAAAGAAGGGTGAAAAGTCTGAAGATAAGAAGGAGAAAAAGTGCTTTACTTGTGAAAGCTCGACTCATCTGAACAAGGATTGCAGAAAAAGAAAGGGCACTTGCTTCAACTGTGGTGAGATGGGACACTTCACTAGGGACTGTCCGAGGAAACGAGGACAAGGGCAGAGGGCAGGACCGACTTCTGGAAGGCAGGCAAACACTCTCGAGGCTAGTGGATAGGAAAGAAATAGGAAAACTTTCTGTGGTAGGTTTAATTTCTTTATCTGATTGTCGAGTTGAAACTCTTTTCTGATTATGGCATTTTGATTCTGTAACCGATACTCTGCACTTTAATACTAGTATTTTTTCTGATTCCGCTGTAGACTCAGACCCATAAGGGTTATGACTCATCTGTTAGTAATAGGTTGGGGGTATCTGTGTTAGGCATCAAGTCGATTGTAATGCATACATTCTGGGTTTTGAGGGATATAGTGGGATTTTCCCATGCTTAGTTTTCTAAGAATCATTCGATAATTTGATCTGTACTAGTAGTCTGTAAGCATCTGGATATTTCTGAAAAGGTTAAGATTTCCAGTTTTGACATTTTCTAAAGAGGGTAATCCTCTGGGAGTCAATCTGATATTGATTTCGGTCTTCGGGGTTGATACTTAGGAGAATTTGTCTCTCAACCAAGGTTTAATGGAAACCAAGTTTTTGTTTTATCTGTACTCGCTTCCATCATTCGACTATCCTATCGATCGAATCTTCGAACTTTAGGTAGAAACTAATGGGTGTAAACATGTGTTTGAGACATGTTATGTTTGATGGTTGCAAGTGGATGCAAGTGGTTTCTTGTGGATGCATATACACACACTAGGCACTAGATCGGCTCGAAAACACTCTCATACTGCATATGGATGTGTGAGCATTTTCAATTTCTGTAGATGCAAAATGATTGACTCATCACATGGATGTTGCATATGAATGAATGGCTGTCACTCATATGAGAATGATATGTATCAAATAGGAAAATTGCATACATGTTGGACTCATGGCACTAACATAATTCACATTAAGGAGGTCAACTGTATCAGTGGACCGCCTTATCTTTGCATTAGATAAGGAACATATACACACACTTTTGCATATGTTCATACAACATTAGAAGTTTTCTAAGGACAATGGATGCTTGTGGATGATGGTTGAGTAGATGGATGATTGGATGGTAGGACACATTCTTCTCAACTTGAAGATTTCGGGGACGAAATCCTTTAAGGAGGGGAGAATGTAACACCCTGTATTTTCTGTGATCGTATAAGTAACAAATCAGAGAATAATTACTTTTTAAAATAAGAATCAAGGGAAATGGGTTGCGCCATTGCGTTCATCTCGAAATTCTGCTTGGAAATGAGTCCGAGTTTTCGAGAAAAGGTGTCCGTATGAGAGAGATATGGCCCTCCGAAGTTTCAGAGAATTTCATAATCGAAAACAGCTCGAAATTCGAATTCAAACCCAGAAGCGGGATGGGCAGGAAATTTCCCGCCCAGGACCCAGGTCGACTGGGTAGTCAACCTCCCCAGGGCCAGGTCGACCACAGTGTCGACCTATGGGGACCAGGTCGACCATAGTGTCGACCTGGGGGTCGACCATAGTGTCGACCTGGGGGTCGACCTGCTCCCGAAACCCACTTTCTGAACCTGATGCATTCTGATGTATTTAGACTCGTTTTCTGTCTAGATTCATCCGCCCAATCCTATATAAACAGCCCCTAGCCTCATTCTCTCCACACCAATTCATTCTGTCTATATTCTGCCTTTGTTCTAAATAAAAAATAAAAATGGCGTCGCTACTCTGCTGAGATCTGAACTAGAACTAGGACTAAAGCATCTTCTTCCAAACTGAATAAAATTAAAAAGAGAACAACTGCAACTCTTCTTCTTCTTTAATCCAATCAAAGAAAATACAGTTATTTTCCGCTATAAACTTTAATTGTGATTGTGGCATGATTGTAAATCTGAATTTGAGGTTGTGTATGTTCTGTTCTGATCTATTTTATTCTGTATCTCTTTCTTCTTTCTGTTCTATAGCCAGGCTACCACGAGTCTGCGCCAAATCTCATAAGAGATTAACGCATAAACGCTAAATAACGAACGATGGCATAATTGGACATAGATAATCTGTGACTAAAAGAACATAGGTTGTAAACTAGATTTAGATCTATGCATATTCTGTGAATTGGAAGAAGAGGAACCATTGTATGTTAACATGTGACTTGAGACATTGGACATAACACATATTTTGAATTAAGATCTGTTATAATTTAAAGTTCTAGATTGTTGGGCATATTGTTTATATAACAATTCATGACTTGAGATAAAAAGAGAATATGACTTTAGGTGTGAAGGTCTATATTAAGATTTGATAACTATTAAATGTGAATAACACCTAAGTAGGAGATTTTTGAATATATGACATGCATTGTAATCGATGGCTATATTTGGTATAATTTATATGTGAATCTCTTGTACTAGGCAAGTTTAACTAAATTTGAGACATGTGTAATATGGTGAATTATGACCATAATCTGTGCCATGTAAATTCAATGCAAACGTGGGGTATATGATCACATTGTGAATCATGACAACTATTTAGGCATTCAAACTTAGGCCAAATTTACAATTAGGCAAGATATGTTGATGAAACTTTAAGGAATGATTAAATCTGTTATATTGCCTAATCTGCCGGTTCTGTTATCTTGCCTAATCTGCTAGTTCTGTTATATTGCCTAATCTGCTAGTTCTGTTATATTGCCTAATTTGCTAGTTCTGCTATATTGGCTAGTCTGCTAGATCTGTTCATCTGTTAAATCTGTCATTTGCTACGTCTGCTGAAAATGCCTAATCTGTTATATACTAAATCTGCTAAATTGCTTAATTTGCTAAATCCGTTAAGTCGCCTAATCTGCGAAATCTGTTATCTGCTATATCTGTTGAGTTGATATATTTAGTCTGTTATTGACATAATCCGAATTGGCTATAGTTATGAATAATTGACATGTATATTAGGCACGGGCATAAATGGTAAATTACTAATTAATTGGCCGCAAAGATAAACATAGCTAACTCGAGGTTAGAATGAGTTTGCGGCGTAATCCTGCCCAGAACCGCCCGACACATCCAGTGGCCACAAACAATAGGTTCTAATGTGAGAAGTTAGTCATAACGTGCTTGAAACCCGAGGTTAGACTCAGTTTGTGGCAGAAACCTGCCCGGAACCAACCGGCCTAACCAGTAGCCGCAAACTGTCAGTCTAATGTGAGAGGTATGGGCATTAATATTTAATTAATGGAAATCTAAATAGGATGTCTAAATCATGTTGGGTGGATAGGGTTAAACCAATTGGACTAATGAATTTGATAAACCCGTTTCATGAATCTGTAGGGCAATACAAAGTGAGACAATCTATAAGTCTGTTAATCTGTAATCGGTTAATCTGTAAGTCTGTTAATTTGTAACCGGTTAATCTGTAAGTCTGTTAAATTCGTATATCTGATCCGTTGGTCTGAAAACTTGTCTAATCTATGAACTAGTTGATCTGAATTCTGTATGTCTGAAATTGTAAACAAGTTAATCTGAAGTCTGTTAGTCTGGGGACACAAGGTTAGGAGGGAAATTACTTGTGTCATTTGTTGTTTGGGACCCATATTAGTTAGTAACCCTTTCTAGTATCAAAACTTTGACCCAACAGTAGGTATGGTCTGGGCACGCTTACTGAACTAATTATAAGTGGTTCATTCTGATAATGGCGAGGGGTGTTGATGGTGCGTTCCAACCGGGTCATGTGCGTGCATGGATCCCGGTCTACCTCTGAGGATGTAAGACGCCGTGACATCTGTAAATAGGCCTATGCCAATTGGTTGTCACTTTAGGGATTGATACACCCTATTGTGGAGCCGACACAGGGTATTTATGTATTGGGGAGACGATCGCTTGGGGTAGGGTTTTAAGGTACACTTAGTTCTGTCTGTTTCTGTTGGTACCGTCTGTTTCTGTTAGGTGGCAACACCTGTCTGCATGGTACCGTTTGTTCGGGTGGTAAAGGCCCATTTACTAGTGTACACCTAATTCTACATTCTGTTTCCGTAGGGAGTAATCTGTTTCTGTCTTTTTCCGTTCGGGTGGTAAAGGCCCATTATTAACATTCCGTTTCTGTCTTTTCTGTTCGGGTGGTAAAGGCCCATTATTAGCGTTCTGTTTCTGTGGAAATTATTTTGTTCCTATTTCTGCTTCAGTTTAGACATTAGGGTGACACCTAATCCTGTTACACTAGTATTAGTGCAGAGAAATGAAAAGTAATATTATTCTGTTCCTTCTGTTTAACCTAAGTACATCTGCTGCTCCTGTTACTGTTATCTCTCATCCAGTTTTATTTGCATGCCATGATTATTATTATCTGTTCATATGCTGAAAGTCACTGGACTTGCCAGACTTTATGTCTGACCTTTCTTGTTTTTGCCCCTTTTCTTCCGTTTCCCCCCAGGTTTTCCAAGGAGGGAACACTTTAGCTTGATCCAGATTTCTTCTTCTTGAAGTACTTAGAGTGCTTAAAGTATGGCTTGACTCCTTATGGTAGCTTCTGTGGGATTATGATTTTAAAGTTTTGTACTCTGTTGATTTTCTGAACAAGGCTGATATTTAAGTACTTGAGTTTTTGGGAAAGATGTAACCAAACTGATTTCTGTTTTCCGCTGTAATAAAGTTATATTTTCTCAAGTATTGTTTATCTGTCTTGTAAATTTCTGTTCTGTCTACTAAAACACTACACTAAAGTTAAGGCATTTCCTTTGTGAGTGACCTTAATGGAGGTGGGGTGTTACAACCCCGTAGGGCAAGGAGTGCGGATCCTGAATCTACGTTGACTTATGCTGATGTTGAAGCAATGATTAGGCAAATCATGGTGGATAGCCGTGGATAGAAGAATGAGGATTGGTGTATAGGTCGTAGTCATACGCCCTTCATGGATGACATATTGGACTCCGTTTTATAAGGAAATTCAACATGCCTTTTACGAATCTCTATACGGGTAGCACAGATCCAGTTCATCATCTGATGTGGTATTCATGGTACATGAACGCCGCTATTACTCCTGATGAAGTAAAATGTAAAGCATTCCCGATATTCCTGGAGGATGTGGCACTAATGTGGTTACCCGCTTGCCGACACGATCGATCTCCAGTTTCAGGGAATTGAGTGAACAATTCATAAATCAATTCCGACTTCACGCTTAGAGGTCTAAGAATGTCATCGAGTTATCCCTCATTAAATAACGCCCTGGTGAAGATTTGAGGTTCTATTTAGATCATTTTAACTTAGCAGACACGGAGGTGAGAGATCCTCACAAACAAACTGTTTTGAAGGCCCTAATTGACGGAATAAACAAGGATATTGAGTTTGGAAGATACTTAGCTGGCAAGCCGTCGCTGACTAGGGAAATATTCCATGAAAAAGCTAACATCCGCTTACTTCAGGAAGATATATATGCCAATCAGAAGATAAAGGCTGTCGATAAAGAGGATATGCAGAGCAATGTGGCCATCAAACAATCTAGGGACAGTTCTAGAAAGGTAGAGGTCAACGTTGGGAATAAAAACCAGGGGAACGGTCGTCAGTCCGGGAACGACAACAAGAGAAGAAATCGAGGAAACGACTCACAGAAGAGGCCTTCATTCAAACCATTCGAAAAATTTATGCCATTGAATGATACATTAGAAACATTTTCTTGGATACTTATAATGTCCTTCAGTATAAGATGCCTCCACCTAGAGATTCAACAGAAAAAGAACGTGAGACAGGAAAGTTTTCCCTTTTTCATCAAACCCATGGTCATTCCACCAATGAATGCCTTCATTTGAGAGACGCCATTGAAAAGATACTCCGTGAAGTAAAGTTGGATGAATATAAGGTTGCTCTGACAGACAAGGGGCAAGCTGGGCAGGCCCCGAACCAAAACCAACCCACTGCTAGGCCGACCGCTCAGCAGAAAGGAAAGAACATTGTCATCAATACCATGATAGGAGGACCTCATCCTGCTGGACATAGATTTTGGGCAATGGATAAGTATGTGAATGCGGCCAAACACCTTGAAGTAGGAGAATGCAGCAATCCTGAAATTTCAGCCCCTATAAAGAAGCATAAAACGATGTTTGACGATATCATCTTTCGTGATAGAGATTGTATTAGAATTCATGCCCCCATTGAAGATCCTTTAGTGATCACGGCAACCATTTGTCCCGCTTTGGTCCGCAAGGTTTTGGTGGACAATGACAGTTCAGTAAACATCTTGTTTAAGAAAGCTTTTGATCATATGAAGCTTGAGGAGAAAGATTGAAGCCCTATGAGGGATGGATACGTGGCTTCAATAGAGCCTCAACATCCCCAACCGGATACATGGAATTGTCAGTAACTTTGGGAGAAGGAGATCGCCGGAGAGTGAGAATTCTTCCATTTGTTGTATTGGATATTGAGTCACCTTATAACGCTTTCTTGGGTTGACTGGACCTAGCAGAATTCAGAGCTTGTATTGCACCTTGGTGCTTGTTATTATAGTTCCCGACAGATGTAGGAGTGGGAGTAGTTAGAGGTGACCAGGTCGCAGGACGAGTTTGCTACATAGTAGAGTTGAAGTTCTTGCTCAAAGGATTAAACATAGAACCAAAGGATGCCCTTCCACCCGTAAAGGAGGACAAAACATAGAAATTAAAGATGGCCCCGAAGAAGCCGCCCAAAGAATTGCCCGAGGATATAGATCCCAGAGAGGACGAGGAATCTGGGGGCAGAATGGCGACTCCAAATGAAACGACTGTGGATATTCCAATCGACGAAAATGACCCAGCGAAGGTCTTGAAAATTGGATCCCAGTTAAATCCTTTTCGTGCAAAAGAATTGACCGACTTCCTAAAGGCCAACCTAGATGTGTTTGCCTGAACCCATGCTGACATGTGTTGGATATCTCCATCAATTATGCGCCACTCATTGAGCATCAACCCGATGCATCCACCTGTCAAGCAGAAAAGGCGAATGCTTGGCCCAGAGAGGTCAGCTACCTTGAAGGAAGAAGTTGAGAAGTTGAGGAGCAATGGATTTATTAGAGATTCAACTTACCCAAAATGAATTTCAAACTCGGTTTTGGTAAAGAAGGCCAACGTGAAATGGTGAACCTACATCTATTTTTCAAATTTGAACAAGGCCTGTCCAAAAGTCAGTTTCCCACTTCCTAGAATTAATCAATTGGTCGATTCGACGGTGGGTCACAAACTCCTCTCCTTCAAGGATGCATATTCCGGATATAATCAAATTCCTATGCATGTTCCAGACCAGGAGCATAACAGCATCATCACAGATTTGGAATTGTACTGCTATGTAGTGATGCCTTTTGGCCTAAAGAACGCTGGAGCTACATATCAACGACTGGTAAACCGAATGTTCTATAGTCAGATTGGAAAAACGATGGAAGTGTATGTTGATGATATGCTTGTGAAATCCAGACAATCATCCAATCATACCACCGATTTGGGAGTAATGTTTGATATCTTAAGGCGATACGGGATGAAACTCAACCCTCGAAAGTGTTTATTTGGGGTAGCCTCTGGAATTTTTTTAGGCCTTATCGTTAGCTCACGTGGAACTGAAATCAATCCAGATCAGATCCCAACAATCAGGAATATTCGAGAACCAAGGCAAATCAAAGATGTGCAAAGCCTCGCTGGGAAAGTAGCCACATTAAGTAGATTCATCTCCAAATCTACAGATAAGTGCATTCCATTTTTTGATTTAATAAAGCGAGGGAAGTGCAATTTCAAATGGACTCCTGATTGCGTAGAAGCATTCCAGAACCTCTTGAATCATTTGGAAAATTCCCTGATATTGTCTAAGCCGGTAGATCACGAGGACTTATTCGTGTACTTGGCAGTATCATCCCACGCAATAAGTTCAGCCCTTGTGAGGGAAGAAGATAAAGTCCAGAGACTAATGTACTATGTAAGTAAAAAATTTAGCGATGACAGAGCGGAACTACCCAAAGATAGAAAAGCTTACGTACAGTTTGTTGATCACATCTGGAAATCTTCGCCACTATTTTCAAGCTCACCCCATCACTGTATACACTGATCATCCGCTCCGACAAGTATTACAAAGACCAGAGGCAACGTGAAGGCTACTCAAGTGGAATACCGAGTTGAGTCAGTTGACCTGAACTTTCAGCCCCGAAGATCGTTAAGGGGGAAAGTATTAGCAGATTTTATAGCAGAATTTACTATCCCATAGGATGACATAGTGAATGAAGAAGTTAATGCCCCAAAATCGCTAGTTGACCCCAATGCCTGGAAACTGTATACTGACGGAGCCAGGAGTGACAAACGATCTGGTGCTGGAGTAGTACTTGTAACTCCTGAAGAACGATCGATATATTATGCTTTGAGATTAGAGTTCCACGCCACCAACAACGACTCGGAGTATGGCACCTTGATTGTCAGGCTTAAGCTTGCGAGGGAGCTAGAAATAGCGAAGTTGAATGTTTTTTGCGATTCAAAGATAGTTGTGAACCAGATTACTGAAGAGTTTTAGGCCAAAGGGCAGAGGCTTATATCGTACTTGAAGGAAGTGAGAAGGTTGCTGGGTGGCTTGGAACACTACAACATAACACACATCCCCCGATCAGAGAACCAGAGCGTGGATAAGTTGGCCAAGATGTCTAGTTTTGATAACCCTGAGGACGCAGAGATGGTCCCGATAGAGGTACTGTAGTCTCTGAGTATCGATCAGATGGAAATTGATCTTGTACTAGAGACTGAGCCAGAAAGGGAGTCATGGATGATGCCCGTAATGAATTTCCTGATAAATGGATCACTTCCCACCAAAAAGAGTGAAAGGCGTGCTGTCATTCGCAAGGCTTCTCGATATGTCATGCAAGGCGAAATTTTATACCGACAAGGGTTCTCGATGCCGCTCCTCCGGTGTATAGCCCATGACGACATAGAAAGAGTATTAAGGGAAGTCCATAAAGGCGAGTGTGGCGACCACACAGAGGACAAAAACTAGCAAAAAAGATACTTCGGTATGGCTATTTCTGGCCTAATGTGAACAAAGTATGCGGCTAAGTATGCACGGCGTTGTGACGCATGCCAGAAGTTCTCAAAGATTTCCAAGGCACCTCCTGTCCAGTTGAAGACGATGATGAGTCTGTGGCTCTTCGCTGTTTGGGGAATTGACGTTATTGGAAGCCTCTCTATAACGAAGGGCGGAGCTAAGTTCGCCATTTTAGCCGTGGATTACTTCACGAAGTGGGTTGAAGCGGAACTGTTGACCACAATCACAAACAAGAGCGTAATCAACTTCATCGTGAGCAATATCATCTATCGATTTGGGATTCCAAAAACCATCATAACAGATAATGGGATCCAACTTGACAGTACCGAGTTCTAGGATTTTTGCCAGAGATATCACATCGAGAAGATTCTCACAGCCGTGGCGCATCCGCAGTCAAATGGACAGGTAGAAGTGGCCAATAAATTAATCAAGTCCATTTTGAAGAAGCGACCGAAATGGGCCAAAGCCATGTGGGTCGACGAACTACCTTTGGAATTGTGCGCCTATAGAACAACCTTTAAATCAGCCACCAGGCATACCCCCTTTCTCTTGCTTTTGGATCTGAAGCAGTCATTCCGGTTGACTTAAAGGTGCCGTCTCATAGGGTTAGTTACAAAGACTAACAATGAATTGCTCCTTGAATCCTTGGTATGGTAGAAGAAAAAAGCGACGAAGCGGATCTACGCGCCTTGAGGCACAAAAAGCAAGTCGCTCGGTATTACAATAGAAGGGTCCGAGCTCGAACCTTTGAACCTAGAGACTTGGTTCTAAAATGCGTCTTTCCACCCCCAGTACATTTGGGCCCGAAATGGGAAGGACCCTATACCATCCTACGGAAGCTTAATAACAGAGCCTTCAAGCTAGCGACCGTGGATGGAGATGAAATCCCCAGAGTGTGGAATGCCCAGCATTTGTGGCATTAATTGACATGAAATTGTCAATTTTATTCTTTTGTTTTTAGGACATGTAAAAAGGCATGACTTGCCTAGAATAGTCCAATTATATAAACAAAAGATTATAAAGTGGACGTAGGTCATGATTCGACCGAACCACTATAAAATATCTTGTATCATTTACTTTTATCGCAACATTTACTCTGTCATTCCTTGCTCACGTGAATCATTATAATCTTTTAAATTTACTATGGGCCTTGCAGTAATATTGAAACACGCAATTCAAAGTGCCTTCTATCAAGATTAGAAGGTCAATAGTATGCAGAGCACCGAGGGTGCAATGGAGAAAATGACACAATTATCAACACTCTAGCTCTCATGATTTGAGAAAGAGTAAGAAGGGAAAAGAAATAAATTGTCCACGAGATGTGAAGGTGCACCCTGATTTAAAAGACCGTATCGACGACACTCTACCCTTGGCATCCGATGGGACAGTATAAAGGCACTAGAGACTGAGCGTTGCAAAAGAACTCCTACACCGCTGAAGGATCAGGGGGTAAACTGAAAGCTGATTTCGAACCCTATCCTTGGCATACGATAGGAGAATATAAAAGCGTTTCGATCAAATGCCATTAAGGGCTTCTTTCCTGTTACATAACTGAAAACATGAACGAAAGCTGAGCCCGAACCCCTCAATTCCGGGCTTGGAAGGCAGTAAACACATGACTCTAATCAGTCCTCCATACGTCCTGGCCAGGCATCATATTAATAATTGATTGGGGGCATACCTATACACATGTTTATACACTGAAGTGTAGTGCAGAAATTTTAAATCCTTTTGCTAGAATGATTCATTGTTTGATTCCAACCTAGTTATGATTTGATTATTTATGTTCGTGACTATGTATGATAAACTTGCAGGAAAACCACAACGCAAAAGGAAATAGACTTTCATCTACTAAATGCATTTTTACAAGGCTTAATAAAAGATGAGGTCCATACTAGCAACTACATCATATGGCCAGTGGAAAGACTAAAAAGAGAAAAGACATAAACAAACTGGCTCTACTTGGGCTTTGGGGATGACCTTGGCTTTTTTCCCTTCTTTTGCTTCTCTAGCTCCTCCTTGTCAACATCAGATTTTCCCTTTTTTTTTCTTATCCGAGGGAGAATCTTGTGGAGGGTCAGAAGATTGGGATGCAAGCTGTGTAGTTATCGATTTAGCGGACAACTTTATAATTAATCCAGATTTGGGATCAGCTGCGGAGATAGGTTGCACATTTAAGGGCCCTTGTTCCTTAATTTTTAAGGCCAGCAGTTTATCCTTTTTATCCTTCATGTCGGCCAAGGTCATGTTGTCATCATTCCCGGTCTCCCCTGTGATAGCAATCTCTTCCTCATCGTCTCTGTGATCGCCATCGATGTCATCCAAGGCTCCGATAACTTCGGCATCCTAAGGAACATCAGTGCCAGATAATGTGATGGTTTTCTTGAATACCTTGACCTCAGTCTGTTCAGGAACTTTATGGACGACCTCGGTGCTTGGTGATACATTGATCTTTTCAACCTCTTCTTGCTTTTCTGCATCCTTCTCCGTCGGCTTGGCACCTATATTATGAGAAGTAACTGTTATTAGTTTTAGAGAAAATGTGGTCTTCTCGATTGTTTTCTCCACAATGCGACGATAAGTCACGATAGCTTTAACAAATTGTGGAGAGAACATGGAGATACCTTCTGCTAACTCCTCGTCTGAACCTGCAACGGAAGCTCCATAAGTTGGAGGAACTGGAACTACGGGGATCAATGGGTCATCTGGGTTATACTCCTCAACCTCAGAAGTCTTGAGCTCCGTTACTGAACTCGAACCTTCATCAATCTTGCCTTATCCTTAAGCTCAAGCATCTCTTTCTCCATAGCCTCCTGGATTTGACGCCTGCCTTTTGCTAAAGCCTCAGGCTCTCCACCTCAGAGGAAAGTCTATGTTAGACCAAAAATTGGGCCTAACACCCAAATGCAGATCACAGATCATAGAATGCAGAAAAGAGTAAATAAAGAGGAGACACACAAGGTTTTTATAGTGGTTCGGCTGTAGATGTAGCCTACGTCCACTTTATAATCTTATTGTTATACTGACAGATTACGAGAATCAGTTACATGCAGGCACACAATCCGTGTGTTTATTGAGATTACAAGAGGAGAATTTATGTGTAGAAAGGTGAAAAATCCTTGCAATTCAGTAATGGTGGAAGCCGTGAAGAAGAATGGCCAAAAGATCCTTGAAAATGCCTTCAAATGGTGTATTTATAGCTGTTTCCTGAAGGCGGTTCATAGGACACATGGCACGCATCCCAAAAATCTCGAAATGTTGTGGAAAACGTCCAGAAACCCTCTCCAAGTCATCATATGACATGTGTAATAAGATCCATGCAAGTTGGAGCGAAAATAGCCTTTAGAATAGGTCAAAACAGTGCAAAACTGCAGGCGGTTCGCGGTCCCCATGCGCTCCACGATCGGATCGTGACCTAGGAGTGCGACTCCTAGGATCGGATCGCGACCTAGGGGGCGACTCCTAGGATCGGACCGCGACCTAAGGGTGCGACTCCTAGGATCGGATCGCGACCTAGGGGGGCAACTCCTAGGATCAGGGGTGCGACTCCTAGGATCGGATCGCGACCTAGGAGGCGACTCCTAGGATCGGACCGCGACCTAGGGGTGCGACTCCTAGGATCGGGCCGCGACCTAGGGGTGCGACTCCTAGGATCGGACCGCGACCTAGGGGTGCGACTCCTAGGGGGCGAACCGATCCAGAAGGGTGAGAAATGACACAAACTCCATGCTAGCAACGCTCCGCCACTTCATCCAAGTGATTGCCAGTCTAAACCCAAGTGTTGAGTCGTTCCATATGATAGAAATTCGTGTTGAGACGATCTTTGCCAAAAGATAGTGTAACAAGTTGCCCCCCAGAACATATCTTGCTAATTAAAGGAAGATGTGTTCTGGATAATCTTAGAAATCCAAATCCAGAATGCGACGATCACGCCGAATCGTATTAAGGCCAGAAAACCAATGATCACAGGGGATCGTATTAAGGCCAGAGAAATCCAAGAAGGCCAGGAGTTTGTACCTGCAAGAAGATAAAAAAAATAATGCAAGAATATTTCCTAGATGGCCTTACCGGAGTAAACCATCTGAGAAGATGTTAGAGGGGTTCCAAGACGGCCTTACCGGAGTAAGACGGCCAAGGAAAAGCAACGAAGGTTCCAAGACGGCCTTACCGGAGTAAGACGACCAAGGAAAAGCACATGAAGGTTCCAAGACGGCCTTACCGGAGTAAGACGACCAAGGAAAAGCACATGAAGATTTGTTTATACTGGACGGATCCAGTTAGGAGCCGGAGCTCATGTTCATACTGGACGGGTCCAGTTGGGAGCCGGAGCTCAATGCTTATTGCTAATTCATGAAAACGCAGCGGTCGTTTGCCGGACATGACTGGAGACCACAAATAGGTTCCGTGCGTGTGGGCTGATGTGACGGCTCTTATTACATGCAGGGAAAACAAAGGAGGGCGAGAAGTCGCCTAAAAACCTAGAAACATGAACTGTGAACCGGAGTTCAGCAGACTGAAGAGATCCGCTGAGTGGGATCAGCAAATGATAATCCCACAATTGCTCGATCCAGGATCGTTCCCTCTCTGGGGAATAGGTGGTGGCAGCGCAGGTGTAGGCGTTGTTGGTCGAGTGACATATTCGGGTAGCTCTCCTCGTCTGACCCGATCCTCAATAAGATCTCGCAAATGTCTGCAGTCATCAGTGTTGTGACCGTCTATGTCATGAAATATACAGTGTCTGCCAGAATTGCGTTGTGCTAGCATTGGCTCCCTCTTGGGAGGCCTTGGATATGAGGCGGCACCCTCTGTATCCACGTATATATTGCTCAGGGTGTCATTCAGTTCAGTGTATTTGTCGTATCTGGACCCTCTCCGAGGTGGAGCATTACGATCATTTGTTGCAGGGGTCTTTCCTTTACCAGAATTAGATGGTTCTCCATCTTTGAGCATGTTGACTTCGAGGGTTTTCTTCTCGGAAGTTGCATCTTCTTCCCGCAGAAATCTATCTGCTTCAAGGTAGAATTCACCGAGATTTCGTGGTGGATCTCGGTACAAGGTTTTTTTAAATTCCGTGTTATCCAGAACGCCGGATACCGCTGCCATCAGTACCATCGATTGTTCAGGGCGATCCACTGATGCTGCTGCAACGTTGAATCTTTCCAGAAAGGAACGCAGAGTTTCTCTAGGCCTCTGCTTGATTGTAGTGAGTGACATGACGTTCTTGGGTCGTGCGATGTGGACATGAAATTGTTCAAGGAAGCAAGCGACCAACATATTCCAACTGCTGATCGATTCCGTCTCTAGCTGCCGAATCCACATGGCTGCTATATCAGTCAGAAAGAGGGGAAAACACTTAGCCATGACATTTTCCGACGCCGATTGAACTTCCATATGTCGTTTGTAGCGCATGAGATGCATGGTAGGATCTGTCCTGTCGTTGTATGGCTCCAGTTGTGGAAGTTTGAAATCCGGGGGATTGCGTGAATTCCTGATTTCCTGAGTGAGCGGATTGTGATTGACGTCGTCCACATCTTTCTGATAGGTGCGGCCTCCCGAGAGGCGTTGAATGAGATCTGCTAGTCGATTTCCTTCAAAAAGTTGTTGCAAAATGCCAAAATCAGAGCTGGTGCCCCCAGCGTTGAATGCAGGAGAGGTTGGAAACTGTCGGTGAACTGCCAGAAGTGGATCGCTGGTCGCGGATCGCGGATCGTGATGGGGGAGCCGACCAGTATCTGTGTGGAGTTCGGGTCGTGAATTCAGATCGTGGACAGGGGGCGATCCGAACGAGATCTGGTGCCCCATCACGAGCTGGTTGCTGCTGATGCGTGGGAGCTTGCGGTCCAGTGTTCGTTCGATCTGGAGCTAGAGTCGATCATTGTGCATTTCCAACATGTAGAGGGATGCCCCCAAGCACTGGTGCTGGCGGGTCGCGGGTCGCTGGGCCCGAACCGATCTGATCGTGGTGGCCTGTGCGAGCCGCTTTAGTGGCTCCATCTCCAATGGCTTGAACGTTGCTCGACCTTCCATCCATCCGAGCGAAGAATTGGTTGATCATTTCCTGTTGTTTCTGGAGAAGATCGCCTTGTCGTGCCATCTGATCTCTCAGTTCAGCGAGAACTCCATCCATCTCGTCTCTGGTCAAGTATGCAGAAGGATCTCCATGAGAGGAAGCTTCCTGGCCTTCTTCGTTCCTTATGCCTTCAGCATCAGCATCATCAGCATGAGTGGAAGTTCCAGTCTTCTTCCTTTTGATTGCCATTGAGTCTCCTTTCAAGCTAGAAGTTGAAGTTTTTGTGTGCCCCCCTTCCTGGCGCGCCAAAATGTTGGACCAAAAATTGGGCCTAACACCCAAATGCAGATCACAGATCACAGAATGCAGAAAAGAGTAAATAAAGAGGAGACACACAAGGTTTTTATAGTGGTTCGGCTGTAGATGTAGCCTACGTCCACTTCATAATCTTATTGTTATGCTGACAGATTACAAGAATCGGTTACATGCAGGCCCACAATCCGTGTGTTTATTGAGATTACAAGAGGAGAATTTATGTGTAGAAAGGTGCAAAATCCTTGCAATTCAGTAATGGTGGAAGCCGTGAAGAAGAATGGCCAAAAGATCCTTGAAAATGCCTTCAAATGGTGTATTTATAGCTGTTTCCTGAAGGCGGTTCATGGGACACATGGCACGCATCCCAAAAATCTCGAAATTTGGTGGAAAACGTCCAGAAACCCTCTCCAAATCGTCATATGACATGTGTAATAAGATCCATGCAAGTTGGAGCGAAAATAGCCTTTAAAATAGGTCAAAACAGTGCAAAACTGCAGGCGGTTCGCGGTCCCCATGCGCTCCACGATCGGATCGCGACCTAGGAGTGCGACTCTTAGGGGGGAGAACCGATCCAGAAGGGTGAGAAATGATACAAACTCCATGCTAGCAACGCTCCGCCACTTCATCCAAGTGATTGCCAGTCTACACCCAAGTCTTGAGTCGTTCCAGATGATAGAAATTCGTGTTGAGACGATCTTTGCCAAAAGATAGTGTAACAGTCTACATGAGTTGTTCTTCATCCACTTCCTCAACATTCAAGCGCTGTTTCTCACTCTCTACAATCTGATCCCATACGGTAACCAAGGTGGGGGGATAGTTGCTGATCAAAAAAATGTCTTGAGTCCGGATGATTTGAACAATGAAGTCCATTAGTAGTTTGTCGAACTGCCCCATCTCTTTTTCAGCCGCAACAAGTTTGGTAGTTGCAGTGGAGGCTGACTCGAGAGCCGCATTTGTATTTCTTTCGGCAAGGGCCGCCCGTTCCTTGGCATGAGTAAGTTTGTCATTTGAATTCGCATTCTCCTTTTCAATACGAGCAAGATCGTCCTTTAAGCTTGCTTTCTCCTTTTCTCAAGTAGCCCTCTCTGTGGTAAGACGATCCTCTAACGCCTTTAGCTCAGTGTTAACCATCCTGAGATCCTCTATCTCTTTCCTCAAAGCCACGCACTCTTGGCTGTGTGAATCGAGCTCAAGGTGAAAGCGTTTCTTGGCGTTATCTAATTCAGTTTTGTAATTTTCAGCATCCAGCCGAGCTAAGGCAAGCTGAGCTTGCGCATCCTCAAGACCTTTCTCTGCCTTACTTCTGGCCTTACCATTGTGATTGATCTTCACCTTGGCCCTGGCCGCGTCTACCTATAGACGGCGTATAACATCTGACAAATTCTTGGCGTATTTTTTCATTGCTTCATATTGTTTAGCCACGTGGCCGATCTGACCCACAACCTCTACATCCCATTCATTGGAATCTAGTTCAAGATCCGGGACAAAAGGCATCCTCTAAAAATAGATATCGGGGAATTCCTTCCATAAGCACTCCAACTTTGCCTGATTAACAGAAGTAACGGGACCCTCCTGTACCCCGGTAGTATCCAAGTTGTGATGACCAGAAGGAACCAAAGCTGCCCTCTCTTTTTCCAAATTCTTGCTTGGATCTTTGTCTTTGGGTTCATAATGCTTCTAGGAAGACTTGCCCTGAGAAGTTGTACTCTTCTGAGGAGTTAAAGCTTTAAGAAGTTGTTTTCCTCCCGCCTATGGCACTTGACGACTATAGTACTTCCCAGGATCCTGCTTCGAGGGAGAGCGAGACCGCATAGAATGAGGCTGATAAGAATCACGGGGTCGTTGACTATCTCTTCCCCAACTGTCACTGCGGTCATATTCTGATATGGGATTGAGTCTGGGAGTGCAGCCACGGAGTTCACGATGAGAATATGAATTGCGACGAGATATTTTTCCTGCAAAGAACGACAAACAAATATGAGATCCATGAATACAAATGGCACATGAGTGGTGTGGCAAGTGGTGCATGTGATTTGTGTCCTGTGTAATCCCCTCTAACAGACCAGGGCCCGAAGCTAGGCTCGTCTGTGTAGTATCTTTCTCTTTGGTGGGAATGTTCTCTTATTCAGAGATAGGGAAGAATGGTTCCCATCCAAAGTCTCTAGGTGTGTAGATGTTATCTGGCAAATGAATTCTTCCTAACTCCCCAAATATTTGCTCCTTCGTCAACGTATCATGAGTAGTAGGCTCTACTGTTGGTGGAATCCTCGAAGGAGACTTCCCCTTGGACACCGAAACCTCCCTTGGCTCATCATCTCGGATTTTATCTCCTTTATGTACATTCAAATCCTCATCATCGTGGTCAATCATCGGTGAAGGACTCTTAGGAATCTCTATCGTCTTCACAGCTTCTGTAGTCCCTTCTCCCTCGGCCGGGGGCGTGCCGCTAGATTTGCCAGTTGTTTGAGTAGGGGCCACGTACTTATAGGGCTTGCCACCTGAACCGAGACCAAATCTTACATCTAGAAGACGGTGTTTGTGAAGGCTCTCGTCGGTTAAACACTTCCTGATTCTACAAAAGTCAGATTTGCTTGCTAAAAGGCGGGATATTCGCTCTTCGTATACCGAACCCTCTGTTTTTTCAAAGTTTTGAGCTGTACAAAAAAAACACATTATCACATTAATTGTGCAATTAGAATACACATTGAAAGATTTGAAACCTACTTGATTATGGCCACTTCCTCGCACATCCAGCTTGATGCTTTATGTAAAACCAATCATATCTGGCATCCCCTAAGTTGCTATGGCCATCCGATAATACCTTTCTACTATGAATCGACCCGAAGAAAGAAAAGTTCGAGTTCCCTGTGGAATGATGTTTGAAATGATAATAGAATTTCAGATCTTTAAAGGTGAGCTCGGTCTTTAAAACCTTTGCATACGCGATATACAAGGTATACAGAGCTGCATAAGCGTTGGGATGGATTGCATGGGAGCAATGTGTAGTTGTCTCAGAAGATCAACAACAATCGAAGGAAACGGAGGGATAGCACCTACCCAGCACATGAGCCTACTGATAGCTATGTACCCTCCCGGAGCAGAATGAGGCTTGTCTCCTTCCTCCAGAGTTTTTACATCGTCCCAAGGAATCCCATGCCTTAAACAGATTTTCTCTAATTTTAACTTGTCCAATTTGGATGCTAGGGAGTCACTCATCTTCTCTTTCTTTACTTCTTTAACACCTGGGATCTCATCAGGAGCGCAGTCATCTTCTTCTTCCTCGAGTGATGTGTTCTCGGAAGATGTCGATTCACTATCAATATCTGTCTAATAATCCGATCCGGAATTTTCCCACTCTGGGTCAGAAGGAAGCACATCAGGTTTGTGATAAATTGATGACTCTAGATCTGCCCTCTTTTCTAATATTCTTGACGAACATCTGTCAGATATGGCTGTGGTAGCAAGTAAACATGAAAGACTAGAATACAATTTCCTGTGAACCCTGAGTGTGCAAGTGCTAGTGTGTACAGTTATGCATAATACTGGGAAGGAATAACATGAAGTAAATTAGATAAGCATGATATTGGTCATTGTATGGTGCCTAGTTAGGCTGTTGTCCAGTCCAAAAAGTTCGTCTTGCTGGCTCTAACCTAACTGTCCATCGATTAGTCCAAGTTATGGTTGATTTTAAGTTAAAGTAGGCGTTGACGAATTCGATTGATTGATGTAACCAAGTCAGATATAGGTGTAAAATAGGGGTTGGCCCAGAGATAGGCTAGCCCTTGAAGTTCTATGGTTCGGCTAGAGATAGAGGCTGGCCTGTGAGGTTGGTCGCGCTCGTGAACGTGTGTCAGTTCGTGGCATGGGACCAGCTCGTAGGAAGAAGTCAGCTCGTGGCAAAAGAGCTGACCCATGGAAGGGAGCTTTGGCTCATGACATTATAAGGGTTATAACGACCCGCATCTAGGACATCGGCTCGTGATCCTATTTTAACGAACTGGAGCCCTCACTTTCATCCACTATCCAACCTGACATCTAACTCCCCTCCACGACCTGCTTCGATGTTAAGACCCACGAAACGAATTCCCTTGAAACTCATCTCCCTTCCAACCTACTCCTTCTTCTACTCACAAGGTTGTCTCCGCAAGTAAGCCCTAAATTGACCAGTTACCTCGTCAAATCACTTTCCTCCTTAACTCTCCATCTTCTATCTCCATGAGCGAACCCTCCTCCTTTCAATTCTTAGCTCTCTAAAGTCGGAAAATCCGTCAAAATCGAAGAGAAACGTACTTCGAGGGAAGCCGACACTCAACGCAGCGCCGAGTTTGGAGCGACGAAAACAACAAACAAAGAATTAAAAATCATCTTTACCTCTTTAAATCGGGATTACAAAGGGTGTTAATTCCAGGGATTGCTTGAATTTGGATTAATGAATAAGGATGACAAGGCGGCGGCAGTAAAAGTGATGGAAGAGAGAAAGAGTAAGAAAGAAATGGGGAATGGGTTATATAGCTCGCGCGGAGGCTATTAGACTTCCCCTTTTTGTCTCATATGCTCCTCTTAGTCAAACGGGCCATGAGCATTCAAGAAATCCATCGTGGTCTGCAGGGAGGCCCGTTCAATTACAGGTCCATGACATATGCCTAGTTACACGAACTGTATTGTGTTCTAATAACTTGGGCTCGGAAATAGTCACTAGATTGAAAAGATGAAACCTTTTTACATACAGAAACAAAGAATTTCTCTCAAATACCCATGGAATTTAAAGCTTACCTGACGAATCGAGTATGATGCTTTCCAAAGTCCAAAAGATCAAAGTCAGCTAATAGGCAGAAAAGTGATTAGAAGTTTAACCCAACTTGACATTAATACTTGTCAAAGTATATGACTATTTGAAACATCATGGCTACCCAAATAGGTGCAACCATTGATCCACACCATTTCAGGAAAAGAAACCTCGACAATTTCGAAGCACGTTCCATCTCCGATAAAACATACTTTGAGGGGGCAAAATGTTGGCTAGCTTTTGAACCAGGCCACCAAGGATATGAAGACTTACACGTGGCAGACGAAGATACTCAAACCTGATCAAGTCCCGCTCATGGTCCATGCTCCTAACCGGTTGTCGATGGGCTCCTACCCTCGACTTGTCATGTCTTTCACGACCCGCTCGAGATGAGCACCACGATCCGCTTGTGGTATAGGGTCACGAACCGACTCTGCTACCAGGATATAGTGGCCAAGACTTGGTCGTCCACGATCCGAGATTGAAGGATCTAGCAACACATGTCCATAACAACCATTTTGCTACTTCTTCATCAAGCCACGAACTAGTCCAAGATCCTTGGGATTCGTGCCACGTGTCATCACAACCCGCTTGCAGAAATCACCTATAAATAGCTCTATACTTGGCATTTTTCAGGATCTTTTGGAAATTCTGAGTATTTTTTTCCACCATTACTGTTCCTCCATTATTTCTAATCAGTATTATCTTGAAATTATTGGGTGAACTACCATTGTAAAAGTGAGATTGGGAGAAATCATTGATTGTGCTTGTATTCAACGTATAATCAAAGGTATATAAAGTGGACGTAGGCTCGTTATCGCCGAACCACGATAAATCTGGTGTGTTTGATGTGTTTTCTTTCATTCTCTAGTTATTACTCTCTCCAATCCGGGACAATTTGGGTGTTAGAGCCATAATTTGGTCTAACAAAATCTTTTTCAAAATCAATTTTCATAACAGTACACTAATTTTTTTCTTACAACACAAATTGATATATTCTTAGACAACGGCTGCACCATCCACTATGTTTCTACCCTTTATAAACGCAGTCTGAGAATAATCAATAAGATAGTTCATCTTTAGACTAAGTCTATTAGCCAATACCTTAGTAATAATTTTAATAGAACAATTGATTATCGAAATAGGTCTAAATTCTTTTAATTTATTAACTCCTAATATATTATAAGTATTACATTTGCAAAATTAAATCTACCAATATGTAGATTTTCATTATAAAGATCATTAAATAAGTTTATAATATAATATTTTAAAACATCCTAAAAATGTTTATAAAGAAGAAAAGAAAAACTATCCGGACTAAGAGCTTTATCACTAGGCATATCATTAATAGCCTTCCAAATCTCCGGTTCGGTGAAAGGCTTGTCTAAATCTACTAAATAGTTCTTCGAATAAAAAGGATAAATATCATTCCATCTAACGTATATCCTCCTCTTTATTTTAGCTCCAAAAATCTGCCTATAATATTTAGTAAAAGCTTCATTTATGTCTTTTTCAACAAACAATTTTATGTCATCCACAAAATTAGAATGAATAAAATTGTTACGCTTTCTTTCATTAGCCACACTATGAAAAAATTTCGAATTATTATCACCTTCTTTAATCCATTGAATACGAGCCCTCTGCTTCCACATAACTTCCTCTTTCTCAATAAAAAACTTACAGTCATTCTTAAGACAACAAAGCTTATCTCGCTCATTAGGACTAAGCAGCCTATTCTCACTAATCTTATCTAACTCAAACATCTCGCACATAATCTTATATTTCCTAATTTAACACTCCCAAATACATACTTATTCCAGCGTTTGAGGAAAAAAACTAAGTTTTCCTAACTTCTAAACAAAAATCTTAGCAGAATTGCCATCATACATATTGTTAAAGTAAAGAAAAGAATTCCATTTAACAGCAACCAAATTAGAAAAGCTAGCATCTAATATCCACATTTTCTCAAATTTAAAGCTATTTCTAATGGAGAAACCAGTCTCACATGAAAGAATAATGGGACAGTGATCCGAATAAAGAAAAGGCAATCCCTTTACTTTACAAAAAGAAAACCTATCCTCTATCTCATTACTAATGAAAAATTTATCTAACACAGTAAAAGATGGAACATCTCTAAATTTAGATCAGGTAAAAGATCTATTATTTAATGGTATTTCAATCAAATTATTAGTCAAATTTAATTCATTAAACTCCCCATATTAGAGAAGTCACCTTCACGAGGTGATTTGTCCACCAAAAATCTAGTAATGTTAAAATCACCCCCATAATCCATTAACCTGGGACTAGTTCTCTGAAGTCAGTACATTCACCCCTCAAGATTCTCCTCTCTATTTTATTATAAGGACCATAAACATTAGTAATACCATTTACATTAGTAATACACAAAATGGTATTACTGACATGGGAAGATAATATAACATGAACGAAATGCTTCTTAGGAATTTCCTGAAGAAGCCTAAATTGGTTTTCCCGCCAACCAATCAGCAAACCCCTAGAGCTACCGATAGCCGGTAAACAAGCCCAATTACAAAAATGTATACCCCCTAACCTTCTATAAAATCTTAAATTCGAATTTTCAATTTTTGTCTCTTGCAATAATGCTAGATCAATGTGATAATTTAAAAAAATGCTCTAACTTTATTGCACTTTTTAAGGTCATTAAGATCACGAATGTTCCAACTAATTAATCTCAACATCTAAAAGAATTAGCCCTCTCTAATTCTCTACTCCTAATAAAATCAGCATCTAACTCAATATAACTCAATATCAGTAAAAAAAACAAACGCTGTAACATCAGATAACTAACATAACTAACTAATGGATAAGCTACTTAATGCAATCGGTGTATAACTACTACTATAAATAAAAATCATACCTGGTCCCGAATTCGAAGTGCTGCTACTAGCATTCGAATAAAGGTACTTGTAATAAATAATACCTAATGAAATGGATCTAATCCTAGCACTGCGACGAACCAGTCCACTTGTAGGGGTCCCTCTCTTACGTCTACCCCTTATAGAGAAGTTGGTAAAGATATCACAACTCTGTTAGTCATAGCCACTAAATTATTGACTCCTAAATCAATCTTCTCTACATCACTAATACCATCCAACGGAACCCCTACACTCATCATCAACTCACTAAGCATCGGAGATAATGAATAACGAGGAACAGACAGCATTAGTAGAGGCACCATACTCGTCTTTCTCGATAATAGTGAAATAATGAAGTCAGTCCCAACAATATCAAAGCTGGTAGACCCTGTGTCCACTAACCCACGAAATATGTCTTCCCTCACCAATGACTGGACCAAATTCACCGCCTGCATAATTATTGACTTCACCCCCTTGATAGAACTAACCAATGAATCTCAATCTTGTATACATGTTGTATTGACCTCACTCTCCATGTACACCATGTTATATATCTTCCCTCACCAATGACTGGACCAAATTCAACGCCTGCATAATTATTGACTTCACCCCCTTGATAGCACTAACCAATGAATCTCAATCTGGTATACAAGTTGTATTGACCTTACTCTCCCTGTATACCATAGTATTATTATTTGGAAATGATGATAAGCTTACATTATTATCTAACTCGTTAAAGTATATACCATGTCTGCCTTGTTTGAAAATGCCTATCAAACTATCAGACTTCACCTGCTTCTCCAAGTTCCCCCAATAGTTCTATTAACAACAACAGATTTAACTACCCTAGAAACTGAACTTTCACACACCATAAACGAGTTGGTATTCCCACTACTCCCCATAGACAAATCAACATTCCCAATGATTCTCTCGTCAATCATTTTACTATCCATTACTAACATAGAAATCAAATTAAATTCTTTGTTTGAGAACACCATAGAACCATTATATCCGCACTGCAATCCACGTATTACGTTCCCAACCATTCTACCATTAAGAAATTCTCTATCCCTAATATAGCTCAATATTTTGAAACTGTTGAATAACACAATACCTTCTATAGGCTCCAACAAGAGCAATCAACCATATCTTCCCATTCAAGTCATTAATATCACCACCATCATGAAAGCCTCACTTACAAAAAATCCTTGTTTTCCAAATCATCACAATGTAATGAATCCCTAATAGTCTCAGACATAGCCCCCACTGCCAAACAAAGCTTATTGAATCCCAAACAAGGAATAAATGGATTTGAACTATTAAAGTGTTGAAGCCCTATACACAACATAACATTAGGGTCGAACATCATAACATCTAACTGTCGACCATTAGAAAACGATACTGCAGATTCCACCATAATATCATCTTCTATATTTGATACTGTTGAACTTTGTTTCGGTGTTGAATCATTACCAGAATCTCCAAATTCTATCTCTACATTTCTGCAGTTATTTAATCTCTACTGGACTCTCAAAGACCAAACCATGACAGGCTTACAGTTAATAGCCGTGTTAATAATGTCGAAATGATTCAATATATCATCTAGGAGCCTATAACCTTTCTCCTTTTTCCTTGAATCCGTGGATATGTTTTTTAATCTCAGAAAAGCAATACAGAATGAAAAATCATGTTCTTTTTTTCTCCAATGGTCTTGGAAGTGGAGGATAAATGTTTGCTCTTAATCTTGAATCAATATACTCCATCTTTTCCCATAATGTACCATCCACCATCTCTTCCACATGTAAACCTAGCACTAGTAAACAGTATGCACCTTCATCCTTCTGAATAGATATAGTCACTTCGAAGAAACTCAAGAAAGAAATTATTTTGTGACATAATTGTAGACAATTGAATTGCAGTAACTCATATATTGATTTGCCTTTAAAAAAATCAGAGTAATCAATACTTCGATGCCCAAAATCCCCATAGTTAAAGCATCGAATCAAATTTATGCAAGGAAAATTCTATTCAAACCCAAGAAATTCCTTAGTAGCCCCCTACAATTCAACAGAAATGAGGAAACCCCTCATTTTGTTGAGTAGCCCCCCGTGAAATTTAAAAAAAAATCCGAAAATACCCTTCCTCGTAGGGACTATACGTGGTTTGTAAGGAAACCACGTAGGACTCTACGTGGTATGCTACAAAACCTCGTAGAGACCGTACGTGGTTCTTTAGTATACCACGTAGTGCTCCTACGTGGTTTCCTTACAAAACACGTAGTGCCCCTATATGGTAGACTGAAAAATTAAAAAAATAATTGAAAAAGGCAGTTTATCCTTGATTTTTTTCATAAATATGGGGGGATACTAAGGAATTCCCTGCGTCCGAATATAATTTTCCTTTATTCATTCCTTCGCCAAATGATTTTAATCTCCATATCTAAAACACTGACGATTTTTGACACCTCTCATCTTTGGGATATGAACTTTCACTGGAATACGATTAGGGTTCGCAAATCTAACCACTTCTGCATAGACCGAGATTTTCCAGATCTTGGAATTATGGATTTTGAAGAAGAAATCCATAGAGGTGAACGGTTATTGACGAAATAAGAAGATATATAAGAGAACGGAGATGCGATCGTCGCAATTAATTTTCCAGATCTAAAATTAAACTGTTACTAAATGATATAAATATCAAAATGAAAATGATTTTGCGTTATTAGAAATAATTTAATCAACTAATTATGATTAATCAATTTGAACAAATGGATATGTCCTGATTTATTGTATTAAAGATTTATGAATTCCAAAGTTATGCACCAAAGTGTGAATAAATAATAAAATATTAAAATCGAAAAAGTTTTACAAAGTTGGAAATGCTTTAATTAGTTGACTCTAATTAATTAATTTAAATAAGTGAATGTATCTTGATTTATTGCATGGCATATCTGAAGATTTATGAAGTTTCATGATTATGCATTAAACTTTGAAATAAATCATAAAAATATCAAAATGAACTTATTTTAAAATATTGGAAACAATTTGATTAATTGATTCTAGTTAATTAATTTAAACAAATGAATATATCTCGGATTGTTGTATAAGTTATCTAAATATTTATGAACTTTGAGGTCATGCATTAAAGTTTGAATAAAATATACAAATATCAAAATGGAAGTGGTTCGACAAAGTTGAAAATGATTTAATTAGTTGGCAAAAATTAGTTATTTTAACAAATTTCTCGATTTATTATATGCTACATTGGGAGATTTATAGATTTCAAGGTTATTCATTAAAATGTAAATAAATGATAAAAACACCAAAGTAGAAGTTACTTTAAAATATTGGAGATGATTTAATTACTTGATTTCGATTAATTAATCTAAATAAATGGGTATATCTTTATTTATTATATACCACATGTAGAAATTCATAAATTTTAAGGTTATGCATAGGTTATGTGTTAAACCGTGAATAAATAATGCAAATATGAAAAGGTAATAATTGTACAACGGATGAAATAATTAATTTGTTGATTCTCATTATCTAATTTAATCAAATGTAGATATTTTGATTTATTGTATATCAAATTTGGAAATTTATAAACCTCTGGATTATGGTTTGGACTATGAATAAATGATAAAAATATCAAAACGGAAATTATTTTACGATGTTGGAAATGATTTAATTTTTTATTTTGGTTATATCAATGGATGGATTATATATGGATGAAGGAACAATACTGAAATGTCATCATGGTAAATGGACATCTAATTAATATGGTATACTTATCCATACTGAAATTAAAGTTTATTGTTACAAGCTCAAATCTAATCAAAATTTTATGTTTATGTGTAAGAAACTAAAAGAGTGCAAAGCTAGTTTAAAGTGAGGGGGAAGAAAATATTGGAAAGTAATTAATTTGCACTAATTTGATAATGTCATTGATATACCAATTTACTGCACCATCATGCGTCCTTCAAAGTTTCATCTTTTAGGGAAATTGTAATGATAAATGATAATAAAAAATAACAGAATTATGTGGAGCAAAAAGAGATTCTAAAAAAAAGCAAGAAGCTTATTCATACCTAATAAAAATATTCAAACTTCGTAACACAAATATAACATTGTTGAAATAACTTATAAATGACACTCACTCTAACTATCCATATTAATACCTCCCTTTTTCACTTCTTGTTCTAGTCGTATCCTTTTATATCTTTCACCACCACTATAACAACCCAAATCCCAATGGACCCCGACTTTTGCAAAATACTAAGTTCCGGAGTGGTTGTTTGGTATCCAACAAAAAGACAAAGATAGATATATCAGAGCACAAGTAAATAAGTCATAGCGAAAATCATTAAAACATAACAAATAGTAAAATACTTACCATAGTAATGACACTATCTAATTAAGTATCTTTACGTTGAACAGTCTCTACCTTTTTGTAACACCCTAGATTTCTAAATGTCACACATATGAAGATTTCATTAAGAATGTATGGAGTATTGTAAGTATAAAGACATAAAAACATCAGGGGATTGTCATTGAAACTCCAAATATTGTTAGGGGGAGGACAATTTTTTATTTTTAATTTTTTTTAAGGGGAGAAATAATGAGGAAAGTAGTCCCTTAGCAAATAAATGTAATTTTACCTTACTACCCATTTAGGCTTAACTCCACTTTTATGTTCATTATTCTATTTCTTAATGGTTAATCAACACCATTAGCCATGAAGAAATCAACCCCTTTGACCGAACTAAAATCGTTATCACGACATCCCCCGCCAAAATAAAAAATAAATTGCATCCAAAAATTCCCTAAAAATAATTCAAAATTCGATGAGTTGATTCGATTGGATTCAATTTTTGCTTCGACTTTGCCCTGACGTTATTTGCGGTTGAAAAGGTTTAGGGTTTTGTAATTTAGGTGACTATTGATTTTAGGTGAGTAATATTAAGAATAAGGGTAAAAGCGTAAGAATTAAAAAAAATTAATCATCTATGTTGACACCCTTAATAATTTTCAAAAAGTGGAGTGCACTTAAAATTTGGTTCCCCCTTAACAGAAAATGGAGTGTCAATAGAAACACCCAAACATCACAAAAACTAATATTTCACAAGACATAAAATAATAAATTTACAATGCAAGAAAAAAATTCAAAACCATCTTTGTTTCATTCAACCAAACAATTACAAAACGCCTTGTCTCAAAATCTCAGTCAAAAACAACATCAGAGAAAAATAATATTATCACCCAAATATAGTCAAAAAGATACAACCTAACCTCGGAAAGAGAACATGACGTAATACAACTTGCAGAAATCCATCATGACAAAGCTAATAAAGAAATTTGAACTATGTACTTTCTCCCTGTAAGCCTGGGGGATAGAAAAGAGAAAAGGAAGAAAGGAAATGGTTCGGACATAAAGCCTGGTGAGCTGCTATGATTACCAGCTCGACTTACTAAGTTAAGTAAAAAAAGATAAATAGTGGTTCTAGTGTCATAAAAGGTAAGTGTTCATAAATGTATAAAGGTGAACAATAACTGATATGAAAGTAATAATAAGGACTGGCTATTCTTATAAAAGACAATGTTGATAAAAATAATAATAGTAATCAGATCAAGTAGATTGACTATTTTGCATTTCCACAGATTCACACAGAAACAAGTAATTAGGAATGATTTTTTTCCTTAATGCTACCCATTGACCGGCTCCCTATAGACACGAATAGCCTGTGTCAGCCACGGTAGTAGGGGATATCAGTCCCTAACCCATAAACTTTAAAGACACAGCCATATCCGCCAATGTTACGATGTCTTATTTTCCCCCATCGGAGCCATGCACGCTTATGACTCCGCCCGAATGTGCCTGTACCCACCTCCAAGAATTTGAACCTCTTAAAATCCAGATCAGTAAAGTGTACCTTGGACCCTACCTAGTGCGAGGGCCCGATATGATACCTAAAGGAATACTGATTGATACAGGTTCCAAACAGCAGAATTGACACAAGCCACTCCCTAAGCTTCTTCCCCCAAGTAATTTAGGATTTTAGGAGTCCAAAAAACGGATTTAAACAGTAGAAAGTGAAGCCTCTTAACTTATTAGTTAACATGTTTAAGTTATCAGGTTTAAGTTCATTAATAAACATGGTTGTAATTGGCATTTCCTAATAAATGTAACAACCCTTCCCCAAATCGTACAGGCATCGACTCAGATGTTTATAGATTAAGTTACATGTTTTACTTAATTACGTCTTATTCACATTATTTTCCATGACATATTGACTTAGTATTAAATTTAGTATAATTCACATGTATTCCATTTGCATGTTGATTCCCAATTAAATACCATTGTAACAACCCGAATTTTTATAACATGCTAAAACCATAAATCAAGGCAGGATTAATTTTTAAAGTAAAAATCAAGGGAAATGGGTTATGCCATTGTGTTCGTCTCGGAATTCTTCTTGAAATAGACTCCGAGTTTGCGTAAAACGGATACCGTACGAAGAAGATATGGACGAACGAAGTTAGGCAGAAAAACCAGAAACGGGCCAGAATGCACTGACACACTTGGGAAGTGCGCCAGAACAAAATTGCACTGGCGCACTTGGGAAGTGCGCCCATGCAATTTTGCAATGGCTCACTTGGCAGGTGCACCCAGGCCGAGAAGAAACCTACCTGGTCAGGCCCTGGCTGGCCTGGTCGGGTTCTGGTCGAATTTCTGAGCTCTGGAGTGTCACTAGGGCTGACTTGTCATTTTCTGATTGGCTTTTCTTGAGATGGATGGCCTTGATTACTTCTAGCTTCATCGACGGCTCTAATTAGTTTGAAACCCTATATAAACAACATCCTAGCCTCATTCTCTTTGCACCATTCTTCTGTAACCTTATGCTGCTCAAACTCTTGATGATCATGGCTTCTTCCTCTTCCTCTAAATTAAATTAAATTAAATTAAATCATGAAGATTATTTCTTGAAGACTACGGCTAGGAATTTCTTATTGGGAATTTGCTTCTACAATCAAAGCAAGATTTAGCGATTCAACAATTCAACGACAAATTTCTATACTTGACTTTTGCATCTAAAATTCTTAGACCACGATATGTAAGTTCCAGTTACTTTTAGATAAAAACTATAAATCTAATATGGGCATGTTAAATTGGAATTGATTTATGTATGATTCATATCTATTCCTGTTTTCTTCTTGGATCTTGACTATTGGGAATATTGTCTATGACATTGAAACTATTATTAATGGCATAAGACTATGACTACGCCTATGACTGTGAACATAAGACCATGACTATGCCTATGACTATGAACATAAGACTATGCCTATGCCTATGACTATGACGGTGAACATAAGACTATGCCTATGACTATGACGGTGAACATAAGACTATGCCTATGCCTATGACCGTGAATATAAGACTATTGCTTATAACTATAACAAGGACAATTGTGGCTAATCACCTATGAGTTTATTGCCAAGGATTATGACTATGAAATTGGATCTAAGATTGATTTTCTATTCATACCTATTTTCTTTATTTGTCTTGATTTTGGGGATTTTTCTATTCAAGTTAGATCTATCCGTGTTCTTGAATCTAGATTATTATTCAAACCTTTTCATGTTCATAATGTTATGCCTGCGATGTTTTAATCAATTTATTCAGTTAGGTCATGCCTTGGAAATAAATTGATAATAGAGCAATGTTTATTAAGTTAATCTATGCCTGTGGTTCTATTCTATCATAATGTTGAATTGGGAATTAATGAATAAGTCCATTCATATGTATTTGAACTTGGAATATAACCCGTGATGACAAATTGTGTAGTTTATCATGTTATGCAAGTTTTAGGTTGTAAAATCATATCACATATGTGACCACATGTCAGATCTACATGTTTATGTGTATATGTTAAATCTATGTCATATTTCAAGTTCACACTTATTCATATGCTCGGGATTGATTTGCAAGTTCACATATATTTAAGTTGATCTAGTCTATGTTGCAAATTCACATATATGTATGTTGATTTAGTCTACGTTGCAAGATTTCACCTATGATATTCATGTCGATTATTTTGCAAGTACACACCTACGATGTTCATATTGACTATGCCGATAATGCCAAGTTTACACCTATTCATGTTTATGTTAATGAATTGCTTTATGCCAATTTTGTGTACGTTAAATTAGGCTAAGTTTTTAGCCTAATATTATATGCCAAAAATCATACGGACGAAAAATTAGGCTAAGGTTGTTAGCCTAATATTTAGACGAGGTAACGTTGGGAAAAAATTGGTAATTGTAGGAAACTTGGCATGAAACTTATCCTTGAAACTTGACATGAACTTGACTTGAAAATATGAACATGGACATGACACTAGAATGAACTTGAAAATAGCCAACTCGAGGTTGGGTTGAGTTTGCAGTGTAAATCTGCCCGGAACCTCCCGGAAAATCCAGCGACTGCAAACAATAGAATCCAATGTGAGTAGTTGGTCATATCGCACTTGAAAACCCGAGGTCAGACTGAGTTGTGGTGTAATTCTACCCGGAACCGCCCGTCATATCCAGTGACCACAACAACAGGTCTGATGTGAGAGATTGGGGTGCATTAATGAATTAATGCCACATGATAGGGTTAAGTCATGAACATGAAAGACAACACTTAACCAACTTGATACATGATTCGTAGGCGGGTTAAGTCACGAACTTGAATGACAACACTTAACCAACTTGACATGTTAGACTGATAGGGATTAAGTCACGAATTTAAATGACAACACTTAACCTATTGGACGGAAACCCTAGTTACGCGGTCCATTTTAGCAGTAACCCACTAGATGTATCATGGTACCCTGGAACTAGGCAGGGTGGGGCACGATTACTGGGCTAATTGTAAGCAACCAGAACGACGGCTGTGTTGATGCGCCAGTGTAGGTTCAGGTGGGCTATGGTCATGCACGTGGTCCGGAGTTGAAAAAGCAGGCATTGGGCATCAGTAGGTTTATCTGTGCATGCTTGATTCGTGTCGGTGGTTGGCACTTTAGGGCCTGATACACCATATGGTGGACCTAGCACAAGTGACTACATTCGTGATAGGGCCGTATGACATAGACACATGACGAGCTAGAACTTGTAGGGAGCCGAACGACTAGTGGATCATTTCGTTGGACCGAGAAATGGGTCATTTCATGATATTAGGCCAAGGGATTATTTCATGATTTATATAAGACAAGGGTTTTGGATTCTAGTACAGTTGATGCAGTGAACCTTGAATATGTGATGCTATACATGAGTTATACTTGATTTATCATGTTTTCTTAGTCTATCTTGCCCATCTTGACAGCATCCTTATGTTTACTTTCAGTTTATACAAGTCATGTTACCTTTATATGTTTTTATGCTGAAAGTCACTTGTACTTACCAGTCTTTATGACTGACCCGATTGCTTTCGCCTCTTCTTCTTCTGTTTCCCCCCCAGGTTCTCAGGGAGGAAACTCTAGCACTTAGCTTGGATTTCACTTGCTTTCGGTTCAGCTCATGTATGGTTTGATCTTGAGCTACGCTATGGCAGCATTTATGCTACCTTTGGGGAATTAAGCTCCTTTTGTTGTTTCAAGTTTATGCTTCTTTATTTATGCAAGACAGAATTTATTGTAATGGAAAATAATTACCTTGGCTATTTGATGTAAAAGGTTTTGACTCTTTTTGAAAGTAATGAAATTTATCTTTTGATTCTTCCGTTGTTTTATCTATGTTCTGTCTTGTAATATTTCTGTGTTTATTTACCTCGATAACGCTCCTCTAAAACTAGTGCATTCCCTTTGTGAGTGACCCTAGTGGAGGTGGGGTGTTACATTTGGTATCAGAGCAGAAGGTTACTAGACTGGGCAAAAGTTTTTAAAAACCTTCTGAAATTATTTTCAAAACCGTTTACAAAGAAGCATTTCTCAAGAAAAGACTTGTTTTATTTAAAGTCTATTCGCCAAAAGCCATTTGCACTATCCTTTGTTTCCTCGTTTGAATCTCTTCTTTTTCATTTCGGCATGTCTGGGAATCCTAACTTTCCAGAGGGCGTGCAAATACCTGGCTGGTTTAGGAGGTACTTAGAGGCTAGGGCCAACGATGTAGGCCCAGCAGATATTCCTCCTCCAGCTGCAGCGATTCCTCCTCCTCCGCCCCCTCCTCGTGCAATTGCTTTCTCGAAGATTTGTAAAGATTTTAGAGCCATGGGTGGAAAGGATTTCAAGGGAACTGAATCATTCGTAGAAGCGAGGAATTGGCTCAAAGAAACTGAGGATCTGTTCGTTATCTTCGAGGTGGACGATAGGCAGAAAGTACAATTGGCGATATGGTTGCTCAAAGACGAAGCTTCCTATTGGTGGGAAGTCACTAACGCTAAGAGGCCGGTTGAAACATGGATGGATTTTAGAATAAGGTTCGAGACGAAATTCCTCTCACAAGCTGAATGAAGTCTACAGCTGGAAAAGTTCTTATCTCTTAAGCAAGGAAGTATGACGGTCAAGGAGTACGTCAATCAATTTAATCAATTGGCTAGGTTTGGACTGGACCTAGTGAATACCCTTCATAAGAAGGCTCTCCGTGTTGTCAAAGGATTGAATGAACCACTTCACAGCTTGGCAATGACCCACGTACCTATGGGGGCTACTTACAAAAAGCTAGTAGACATGGCGCTCTTAAATGAAGAAGACAAGAGTGGCAAGAAGGAGGTCAAGGCGAATGAGCCACCAAACAAGAAGGTAGACTCCGAGAAAGAAGGCAAGAACAACAACAACAAGAATAATAACAAGACACGCGAGAAAAGAAAATGCCACTTCTGTGGTATTGAGGGGCATATAGTCCAAGATTGTAGAAAGAAGAAGATGAAGATGGGCGCATGCTTTCAGTGTGATGAAACTAGACATATCAGCAAGAACTGCCCTAAGAAGCAAGGGCAAGCCCCGCAAGCAGGACCTTCTGGGGGTACATCTTTAACTTCTTCTCCTAGATGCTTCGTTTTACCTTGCTTATCTTCTCAATCCTATCTTGAGAACCTTAGGTAGAACCCTTTTGGATGTTAACATGTGATTGAAACATGTTATGGTTGATGTTTGAAAATGGTTGCAAGTGGTCGCAAGTGGTTGCTTGTGGTTGCATAACACACATTAGGCACTAGATCGGCTCAGACACATTTTCATATTGCATATGCATGAGTGTTTATATTTGTTTATGGATGAAATTGAATGTGTTATCATGTGGATGTTGCATATGGATGGATGTTTGTGCACACATATAGTGTTTATGTGACTAGGACTATTTGCATACATGTTGGATTCATGACACTAAGCATATTTTGCATTAGGAAGATCAATCAGGCCGGATCATTTGCATTAGATAAGGAACATATACACACACTTTCTGCATATGTTCATATAGCATTAGAAATCTTTTAAGGACAATGGTTGCTTGTGGATGATGGTTGAGTAGATGGTTGATTGGATGATAGAATGCATTCTTCTTAACTTCAAGATTTCGGGGACGAAATCCTTTAAGGAGGGAAGAATGTAACAACCCGAATTTTTATATCATGTTAAAACCATAAATCAAGGCATAATTAATTTTTAAAGTAAAAATCAAGGGAAACGGGTTACGCCATTGCGTTCGTCTTGGAATTCTTCTTGAAATAGAGTCCGAGTTTGCATAAAACGGATACCGTACGAAGAAGATATGGACGAACGAAGTTAGGCAGAAAAACCAGAAACGAGCCAGAATGCACTGGCGCACTTGAGAAGTGCGCCAGAACAAAATTGCACTGGCGCGCTTGGGAAGTGCGCCCATGCAATTTTGCATTGGCGCACTTGGCAGGTGCGCCCAGGCCGAGCATAAACCTGCTTGGTCAGGCCCTGGATGGCCTGGTCGTGTTTTGGTCGAATTTCTAAGCTCTGGTGTGTCACTAGGGCTGACTTGCCATTTTCTGATTGGTTTTTCTTGAGATGGATGGCCTTGATTACTTCTAGCTTCATCGACGACTCTAATTATTTTGAAACCCTATATAAACAGCCTCCTAGCCTCATTCTCTTTACACCATTCATCTATAACCTTATGCTGCTCAATCTCGTTATGATCATGGCTTCTTCTTCTTCTTCCTCTAAATTAAATTAAATTAAATCGTGAAGATTATTTCTTAAAGACTACGACTAGGAATTTCTTTTTGGGAATTTGCTTATAAAATCAAAGCAAGATTCAGCGATTCAACAATTCAACGACAAATTTCTATACTTGACTTCTGCATCTAAAATTCTTAGACCACGATCTGTAAGTTCCAGTTACTTTTAGATAAAAACTATAAATCTAATATGGGCATGTTAAATTGGAATTGATTTATGTATGATTCATATCTATTCTTGTTTTCTTCTTGAATCTTGACTATTGGGAATATTGTCTACGACATTGAAACTATTGTTAATGGCATAAGACTATGACTGCGCCTATGACTGTGAACATAAGACCATGACTATGCCTATGACTATGAACATAAGACTATGCCTATGCCTATGACTATGACGGTGAACATAAGACTATGCCTATGACTATGACGGTGAACATAAGACTATGCCTATGCCTATGACTGTGAATATAAGACTATTGCCTATAACTACGACAAGGACAATTGTGGCTAATCACCTATGAGGTTATTGCCAAGGATTATGACTATGAAATTGGATCTAAGCTTGATTATCTATTCAGAGCTATTTTCTTTATTTGTCTTGATTTTGAGGATTTTTCTATTTAAGTTAGATCTATCCGTGTTCTTGAATCTAGATTATTATTCAAACCTTTTCATGTTCATAATGTTATGCCTGCGATGTTTTAATCAATTTATTTAGTTAGGTCATGCCTTGGAAATAAATTGATAATAGAGCAATGTTTATTAAGTTAATCTATGCCTGTGGTTCTATCCTATCATAATGTTGAATTGGGAATTAATGAATAAGTCCATTCATATGTATATGAACTTGGAATACCCGTGATGACAAATTGTGTAGTTTATCATGTTATGCAAGTTTTAGGTTGTAAAATCATATCACATATGTGACCACATGTTAGATCTACATGTTTATGTGTATATGTTAAATCTATGTCATATTTCAAGTTCATACTTATTCATATGCTCGTGATTGATTTGCAGGTTCACATATATGTAAGTTGATCTAGTCTATGTTGTGAATTCACATATATGTATGTTTATTTAGTCTACGTTGCAAGATTTCACCTATGATATTCATGTTGATTATTTTGCAAGTACACACCTACGGTGTTCATATTGACTATGCTCATAATGCCAAGTTTACACCTATGTCATGTTTATGTTAATGAATTGCTTTATGCCAATTTTGTGTACGTTAAATTAGGCTAAGTTTTTAGCCTAATATTATATGCCAAAAATCATACGGATGGAAAATTAGGCTAAGGTTGTTAGCCTAATATTTAGACGGGGTAACATTAGGGAAAAAAATTGGTAATTGTAGGAAACTTGGCATGAAACTTATCCTTGAAATTTGACACGAACTTGACTTGAAAATATGAACATGGACATGACACTAGAATGAACTTGAAAATAGCCAACTCGAGGTTGGGTTGAGTTTGCAGTGTAAATCTGCCCGGAACCGCCCAGCAAATCCAGTGACTGCAAACAATAGGATCCAATGTGAGTAGTTGGTCATATCGCACTTGAAAACCCGAGGTTAGATTGAGTTGTGGTGTAATTCTGCCCGGAACCGCCCGGCAAATCCAGTGACCACAACAACAGGTCTGATGTGAGAGGTTGGGGTGCATTAATGAATTAATGCCACATGATAGCGTTAAGTCATGAACATGAAAGACAACACTTAACCAACTTGATACATGATTCGTAGGCGGGTTAAGTCACGAACTTGAATGACAACACTTAACCAACTTGACATGTTAGATTGATAGGGGTTAAGTCACGAATTTAAATGACAACACTTAACCTATTGGACGGAAACCCTAGTTACGCGGTCCATTTCAGCAGTAACCCACTAGATGTATCATGGTACCCTGGAACTAGGCAGGGTGGGGCACGATTACTGGGCTGATTGTAAGCAACTAGAATGACGACTGTGTTGATGCGCCAGTGTAGGTTCAGGCGGGATATGGTCGTGCACGTGGTCCGGAGTTGAAAAAGCAGGCATTGGGCATCAGTAGGTTTATCTGTGCATGCTTGATTCGTGTCAGTGGTTGGCACCCTAGGGCCTGATACACCCTATGGTGGACCTAGCACAAGTGACTACATTCGTGATAGGGCCGTATGACACAGACACATGACGAGCTAGAACTTGTAGGGAGCCGATCGACTAGTGGATCATTTCGTTGGACCGAGAAATGGGCCATTTCATGATATTGGGCCAAGGGATTATTTCATGATTTATATAAGACATGGGTTTTGGATTCTAGTACAGTTGATGCAGCGAACCTTGAATATGTGATGCTATACATGATTTATCATGTTTTCTTAGTCTATCTTGCCCATCTTGACAGCATCCTTATGTTTACTTTCAGTTTATACATGTCATGTTACCTTTATCTGTTTTTATGCTGAAAGTCACTTGGACTTACCAGTCTTTATGACTGTCCCGTTTTCTTTCGCCTCTTCTTCTTCCGTTTCCCCCTAGGTTCTCAGGGAGGAAACTCTAGCACTTAGCTTGTATTTCACTTGCTTTCGGTTCAGCTCATGTACGGTTTGATCTTGAGCTACGCTATGGCTGCATTTATGCTACCTTTGAGGAATTAAGCTCCTTTTGTTGTTTCAAGTTTATGCTTCTTTATTTATGCAAGACAGAATTTATTGTAATGGAAAATAATTACCTTGGCTATTTGATGTAAAAGGTTTTGACTCTTTTTGAAAGTAATGAAATTTATCTTTTGATTCTTCCGCTGTTTTATCTATGTTCTGTCTTGTAATATTTCTGTGTCTGTTTACCTCGATAACGCTCCTCCAAAACTAGTGCATTCCCTTTGTGAGTGACCCTAGTGGAGGTGGGGTGTTACAACCATTAACTCAAATTAACATGTTTTCCCATACAGATTACCTAGTTCTGATTAACGTGTTCTCCCAATAAGGATACTTAATGTCATATTAAGTACAATTAATGTGTTTTTCGTATTAACGTCAAATTAACGTACTTTCCAAGTTAACATTGAATTAACTTGTTTTCCATTTTAATGTCAAATGACAAATTACATGTTTTACTATATCGATGCCAAATTATCCTGTTTAATAATAAGTGTCAATTAACATGTGATTCCAATATCAATGCCATGTTTACCCTATTAAATTAACATTAACATGTTTTTCCCATCTCAACGTCAAATGAACATAAATATCTAATTAACATTTTTCCAAAAATTAAATTTAATGAAAAAAATGTCTAATTGACATGTTTTCCCCAAATTAACATGAAATGAACATAAATGTCTAATTGACATGTTATTCCCGAATTAACATGAAGTGAATATAGGTGACCTATTTTCCTTAATTAAATTGAACATAAATGACAAATTACTATGTTTTAACATATTCTCCTTAATGTCAATATGTTTCTCAAATTAACATAATCATATATACAGATAGATGTTAACTACATGTTTTCCAGTCAATGTCATTTTTAACATGTCTACAAATTAATGTCAAATGCATGTTCATCAAGTCAATGCCATATTAATATGTCTACAGATTAATGTTATATAAATGTTTACAAATGACATGTCTTCTAAGTATAAAATTGAATTTAACCTATTCATGTTTACCTATTCTTCATTATAATAATTCCAATTTATAGCACAAATTCTAATATGTTCAATTTCCCTTTTTAACGTTATTTCATATTATTCCAATCCTATTCAACTCAAATGGTAAAGGCATAATAAGACTGTAAATAAAACAAATGACAGAAAGGCGATAAGGAAAAAAAGATGTAAATATAAATAGATAATCGTTTGAAAATGAATAGGTAATTGACAGTAATTAAAAGAACAATAACATATAAGAATAAACTTATAAAAACTGTAACTTTTTAGATCCAATATATATTTACTATCAAAATTCTTTATATTTAAATTACTGTAACTATTGTATCTATTTAATTTTAATTTAGAAGAAATATGAAAATCATAGTAATACTCACTTAATATTGTTGTAGACCCAAAAAAGGCCTTTGAAATAGTTGTTTTAGAAGAAAAAGAAAGAATTATCCCTTCAATCTATGTATTGGCAGTATCCCGATATTTTCTTAATTCATTTAGAAATAGCTTGGAGGAGGAGGAAGAAGAAGATATGTTTGTGTGTAATAAAATGGTGAGGCTACTAGCCTATTTATAGATTAGTTAGGATAAACCTAAACCATAGGATATTATGCCATTAAATCAAGCCCTACACCTCAAGCTAAGTCAGCATATGTATATAGCACACTAAATAGTCCAGATTTAGTCGTAGGAATCTAACCTGATTTAAGATGGGTCGACCCACCTTCAGCATTGGTTGACACATGTAACCTACGGGTCCGCACATGGGTCGACCCATGTGCTATTGATTCGCCCAGTGGCCATTGTTTTCTGCATTCAGTTACTTTAATTATAATATATATTATATACTATTTTAGTTCAATCTTCTTTAGTTCAGAACTTATTCATACATAATCCGATTTACGAAAACCATGAGTCTGTCTGAACCAAAATTTCGTAACGAACGCAATGGTAAAGTTTATTTCAAACAATTCTAAATATTTCAATATTTGTTTTATTATTTTTTTATATAATTATTGGGTATTAAAATATAGGGTGTTGCTTTTTTATCTAACATGTAGGTTGTTATAAGGAGGGGGTTAGAACTAAAGTTCTGGTGAATGGAAAGATTATATACTTTTAAACATAACACAACATATACTGCACTATTTCCATTTTAGATGCATTAGGTTCATCTTTTTTATAATACTCTCTCCTTCCCGCGTAAATCAAACCTATATATTTCCTAGTAGACTAATAGTCAATATATATGCAACCACATGCCCTTGGACCACCATGATCCTATATACCAGCCATGGTATTCTTCATATGCTCCTCGATAGGACACCACCGCCTTGCCATGAAAGTGGTGCAACTACATATGCAAATGAATGCTTTGTACATCCTGCGCTACAGGCCTACAATGCAAATGTTCCGTCATCTGATAAGAAAACATGAAACTGTGTCTGTTGTGGACTACTCTAATTATTAGACATCCATGATGTGCTATTCAATGCGTACATTGAGGATTTACACGTAATCACTCTGTCTATACTTTTAAGTTCCTCTAACAAGTGGAACTACTAGAGCCCATTTTGTATGGGACTCAGCTCGGGATTTGCTAAAATATATAAAGGACAACTCCTAGGCCCATATTAAAAATGTTAAACATGGCCTGCCTCTTCTCGTTGTGTTTATGGCCTATGCAACCACTCCTCAACTAGTTGAAGAACTTTACAATGGGTTAAAGCCTTGTCCTATAACAAAAAAACTATGTAACCAATTGGTGTTGCCACCTCATCCGGCATCTCAATAGTGAAAGATCACTAGCCTTTTGGTTTAACCCTTATCTTTCCCCTACTCGCTATTAATAGACGATGATAGCTATCGAAACAACTACTACGCTTATTGGTCCTGACTACTTGCTTGCTTCAGGCAGCCACACGAACCCTTAAATCAACCATCAGTCTTTTGACTACTTGTAAAATATCGCCCCTACAGGCTTCCAATACAAATACAATCAAGGCATGCCCTCTTGATAAATACTACAAACCTTTCTCTAATGGATCGCTTTACTATGCCTATATTTGAGGTCCATCCTTAGGGTATCCTCCACATCTCGAATTGAAGCCTGCACTTCATGTTCTCAGCATAACATGCCCAGTCTTCATGAGATCATCAGTCCTCAACTAAAAAGGGTTTCGAATCATCCTGAGATCATCAGTCCTCAGCTAAATGGGAGTGTTGCTACAAACGCGTCTTATGTGATCAATGTACTATGATGTATCTGCTATGGTTCGCATCTTTAGGCCTACATTTAAATCCCGTTTAAACTCCTTTAAATGCACCTTAACTTTTTATTATACCCAACGTCAAATCTTTCCTAACGCGTTTACTTTATCTTATCTTCTCTTAATCTGCTTTTATTATTTAACCACGGTATTATACTCCCTTATCTTTCTTATGTTTTATGAATATCTCAACCTGAAACTGTGTCTACTTATCAAAAATTATTTATGATAATAATTACTTTATTTCTTACTGCCTACATTGCAATAGCAGATCTTAATCAAATTATGAATTAACTTCCTTTTATTCCAGGCCCCGTAAGTATTTAGTTGATTATTATCTTTATTTATTCTTCTATTTTTTCTTAGAAAAGTCTTAAATCTGAGCCAAACCTATTGAATCGGTTCGTAGCTGAGCTTATGATATTCTACTTTTATTATAGTAGATTACTATCTTCTTTTTATCATGTCAATATAGTTCTTAATTATCATAATAATCTACCCATTTTCTATTACCTTTTTAAATTACAACACTTGTCATAATTTACTTCAAATTCATATTAATTTTCTTGATTCAGTCTAATTTCTTTTTATTACAGGTCTACAATTTCTGTGTGTGTTTACTATAAATTTATTTATCTTTTATTCAATCCATGCTGGCGAAGTTCATACTATTTATTCTATTTTCTCAAGCATAAAAAGAGGATTAAATTTGTGTCTTTTAACTAACAATTATAGATATAAACATTTTTAAGGACACGTGCAAATAATAGTAGAAATTAAATTTTTCAAAAGAGGCGAGTTATTGAAACTAATGGCATAAATAGGCTAGTTTCAAAACTATTTGCAAATATAGGATAATTTTGGCTTGCTCAGCGATGATCTGGCTAACTTTTTTTAAAAAAATAATAGGGGGCGCACTTGCCAGGTGCCCCAGTAAAAATTTACACTGGTGCACTTGCCAAGTGCATTAGTACAAATTTACACTAGCGCACTTGGCAAGTGCACCAATGTATATTTACACTGGCGCACCTACCAAGTGTGCCTGTGTATATTTAATCATTTAAGATAGTAATTACAAATATATTTGCTATATATTTATTAGTGATTATCAGTATTATTTATCAATTAGTAACTATAATTATATATTATTTATTAATTATAAATTTTTAATTAGTAACTATTAATATTAAATATTATTTATTATTAGTAATTATAAATTATATTATGTATTAGGTATTAATTTCAAAGCACAATCAACTATTAGTTAGTTAATGATAATAATTTAATAGCATTTAAAAATTAATTATTAAATATTAAGTATCATCTATTGATTATTAATAGTTAGCTATTTAGCAGCATTTATTAATTAAAAAACCAATATTAGATATTAATTACCATTTTTAGTTTTTTTTAAAGTAATTATTTAATGGTAATTGTTAACCACAAAATTAAATACTAAATGGTAAATATTATATATTACTCTTAATTTCTAAGAATCAATTATTAATTCTTAATTATTCAATAGTATATGTTAATTATCATATAATCAATATTATTCATTAAATATTATTTACTGATTGTTAGTAATAACAATAGTTAATTATTATACATAAACTATTATTTGTTATTAATTTTAATTGTTAATTAGTAATTTTTATTTCTACTTAGTTATGATTAGATACTAATTAATTGATAAATGTAAATTATTTTGAATATATTATCAATTTTCAATTGTTATATATATTTAATAGTGATAATGAAAAATTAATTACTATTTTTTTTGATATTTATGTATATGCCCCAGGAAATTAGAAGTTGTTGTTTGATAAATATTTACACTAGCGCAATTGGCAAATGCGCCAGTGTAAATATACACGGGCACACTTGGCAAGTGCGCCAATGTAAATTTATATAGGCGCATTTGGCAAGTGCGCCACGTATTTATTAAAAAAAAGGACAAGTTTGCAAAAGAGTCTGATTTTTAAAACTAATAGCACAAATAGGGTGATTCAAAAACTATTTGCAAATATATGTTGATTTTGACCAGTTCGGTGATGAGCTAACCAATTTTTTTAAATACTGGATGCACTTATAAAGTGTGCCTCCATATATTTGTACGGGCGCACTTGCCAACTGCGCTTGTTATAATATTAGAACATATACAGTTTGTACGATTTTATTTGCAGGTATCGTATACAAAAGAAATAACACTAAACAAATAAAATCACCGGCCGCTGCTACTATGATAAATAGTACTATGCTGCATGTAATAAATACCCAATTTCTTAAAAATGCGGCATGCAAAAAGGGTCCTGTAATATATAATTGTCCCTCATTGAAACTTTCGCATTTAGACATATTTGTACCACATAGTAAATAAATTTTTTTGGCAAGGAAATACGAAGTAAATATGGAAAAAATGTATGTACTAAGAATTAGGTTCCAGTCAATTTAAAAAGGCTGGTTACTTTAACATCTAACCATAATCATGGAATTAGAGTACCTGAACATTGCTAGATAGAGATCAAGTTTTTCGTGTCTTATTCAATATAAAACATCTGAATTCAAACCGTTTACCATAATTAGTCATCCCAACAGCTGAAATGAAAAGGTGGAAGTCCTATTAAATATAGTTATCATTATTCATAATCTAGCTTAAATGTGCACAAATATTTACTTATTTTTCATGTAACAGAACAACAAGGCATAGATTGAAAATATGCACATGGATCCACTCCAAATAAATGACTGCACCTTGATACGAATTCAAGATATAAAATATAGAAATTCATATGCAATAATAATGCATGCATGTTTTTTTCTAGGCACCTTAGATTCAGATTTGTTAGCAACAACTTGCTAGCAACCTCAACTATGATAATGTGTGCATGTGAAAAATCCAGGTATATTTTGACCCATATAATAGAAAAACGAATGACATTTTAAGTGACTCTAAATCAATAATGGTTTTCTTCTCAAAGAGGCCTATTTTAACATCAAAAGAGGGCCGATTGCAAGGATACATGGCTTGGGCAGTGGGATATTTCAAGTGCCAGGTTTTCAAGTGTAGTAGGGGAAGAAAATAATAACGGGCGCACTTGGCAAGCACGTCCATATAAACATACCCCCTTTTTTTAAAATCGTCAACTCATCGCTGAGTTGGCCAAAATCAGCCTATATTTGTAAATAATTTTTAAACCAGCCTATTTGTGCTATTAGTTTTAAAAACTGGTATCTTTTGAAAAAATTTCCTAAAAAAAGTTGGACAGCTCATTGCTGAGTTGGCCAAAACTAGCCTATATTTGCAAATTTTTGAAACTAGCCTATTTGTGCCATTAGTTTCAAAAACCAGCCTCTTTTGAAAATTTGACCCAGTAGAAAACTATAAATAACTGAATTGTCAACTATTGTCTCGTACATTCTTTCTTTTCTTACTGTCATTTTAAGTTTTGATTTAGGAAGTTAGCTCTATTCCACTTAAATGGTTACAAAAATTGTACTAAAATCTATTTTCAAATTTTAGTATAAAGTAGTCCTATAAACATTAACCTGTAATTGCAAGATATTTGTTTTATTGATTTCTTAATATATAGCTAATGCAAAATACAGATACGTCCCAGCTTTGCACTAATTTCACTTCTTTTACTTTTATTTTTGCAATTATGTGTATCATCTTTCTTGAAAAATAAAATTATGGAAATTCCTTTTTCTTAATAAACCAAATAAGCAAGTTCTTTCCAAACTAATTCATGCATTGAATTCCCATTGTTATTTCATTTTGAAATTTTTACTGAAAATTTACCACATTTAGGATTATGCCTTTCTCTAAATTACTTAAGCCCAAAATTACTTATATTTATTTATGTTTAATTCTAAAGAATGACATTGATGTATAAGTACAACATCTTAGTATTTACAGTTTCAGTTTAAATAACTTTCTAAACTACTACTATAATTGGTTCAAGTATAACAATGTCAAATTCATCTGATTATAATGGGAATCAAACGATGCTGTATGTCATTATCTAAAAGATATATAACTTAAATCCCCTTACTCGGAAAAAGCGCTACAAGTTCCAAGTTTGATTTTCAATCCAGCTCTATTATTTATAATCTTCCCTTTCATAATCTTATTTGGATCCACAAACTGGAATTTGCATGAATTATAATTCTGTATCTAAATAAAGAAAATAAACAAGCTAGAAAACCAGATCCGTAAAACTTACCTCATACAAACGACTTAATTTGGACTTTTTTCCTATATCTACAGTTTCTAACTCCAAATTTGCAAATCAGAATGCCTAATTCAAAAATATATAATTTCTAAAGAACTGGAGGAGAAAAGAAAATGATAGAGCTTCTATGTCCATTTAGAAAATATGGGTATGAGGGCTAGCCTTACATGTTCATTTATAAAGAGCTTAAATAATGTCGTTCTTCTGATCTCAAACGGTCAAAATCTGTTTGTATAAAGCGTAGAAAATGCATCAAAAATGATGGGTTTATGTCCACTCATGCTAATATCGGTCCACCTATCGGTCAACCCGACTATTATGAGGGTTGAGCCCCACACTTTAATTAAACATCACTTTAATATGACTTTTACCATGTTAATCTATTACATTTTATATTTAAACGCTACATTTTAACATTAATTACTTTCCATTCTTATCTGATTTAATTTCATGTACGACACACATTTATTTTCCAATTCAAGTGCATCTTATTTTTATAATTTATACATGTATATATTTGTAGAATATATTTATTCACTCATATTTACACATATAATTATTGGCCAATATAGAACTTCAAACTATACTTACTTTTTTGCACGAACTTCGTTCGAAAATATTATATATGTAAATTAACCATAAAATCACCACATATACAATGGTATAAGTACCAAGGTCAATTTTTGATAATTCCAAAAATGTTTGTTTTGACCGTTTATAATTGTTTCAATTATTAAAAAATGCAAGGTGTTACTTTCTCCTAACGTTTAAGAATTCATCCCTAAAATTCAGAAGCGTAAAACTATATAGTTCCTTGTATTAATCACATCCATTTCGTGTACATCCAATTTTTGCAAATATCAATGTCATGGTGCAAAGTGTAATCCATCATAAAATATATAAATGTACATGAATTTCTAAGCAGTACCTCCTACATGAATGCTCTTCTTTACAATCTTTACATCATGATGCAAACATCCTAAATATACTTGCAATTCCATATGAATGCAATATTTAAAATGGTAAACCTTTTGTAACAGCCTGCATTTTACGTATCAGAGGATCGTAAAATATTTTTATTTTATTCCCTGAGGGTTGGATCATTCTCATATTTTAATATTTTTCTTATGGGGATGTGAGACATGTCCGTAATTTTTACCAATTTTGTTTGTGACCATTTTCCCCCTGTCAGTCTTGTACATGGCATAACTTTTGACTTAGCCTGAATCAGGTGGTGAGACCTATGCCATTATAAAAGAAATGATGATTGCCTTTCCGTAGATTGGTTACATTAAAAATTTGTCTTAGCGGTTTGGGGGGATCGCTGTTTTAAGGTTTAACAGTTGAATGTTCAGGTTTTTGAAGCCTCAATGGGTTGATTTGGAGAGGCCCAATAGTGGGCTAGTGGAAGGGTTTAAATAGGGGTGGGAGGTATGGAAAATGGTTTAGTTTCTCTATTATCTCATTTGGTGGCCTATGTTCCTCCTTGCTCTAATACCTTTCCACCATTAAAATCAAAATCTAAAGGAAGAAAATCGAAGATCTACACTATTTGAGGCTAGAACTACATCAATTAAAGTGAGAATTTGTCGGATTAAGGGGTTTGGTTCGAATTGCTTGATGTCCGGAATCTCAATTCATTGCCTTTGCTTTGATTTGGAGAATTGGTGAATGATCTGCATCTCTCACATGGATTCAATGAAGTATATGAATGTTTGATCATGTTTTTCATCAAATTCAAGTGTTTTACCATAGATCTTTACCTTGGTAAGTCCATTTTCAAATGAATTACCCTAGGATCTAAGTTAACATGTTTAAACCAGTAATTCTTATGCTATTTCATATATTTATGCAAGTCAGATCCGTAATTTAGATCATATGTTCATTTAACATGATTTTTGTGAAAATTCTATGATTTTGATGAAATAGCCATTTTCATGTTATTATTGATTTCATAACATGCTTGTGGTTGTATTGGAATAATCAGATGAGTTGGTTTCGTCGAACTGGTCATTTGGCGAAGTTTTGGTTGAATTTGGAGAAGAATTGGATCTATCCAGGTTTAGGGTCATGCAAGCCATGATCGGATGAGCGAAAGGAGAGGATGGTCATGCAAATGTGGTTGGGTTGCAAAATGTCTTGGAGAACAAGACAGGACAGGGTCGGTCGAGCACGTGGGGTCGGATGAGTATGGGTCGATCAAGCAGGTGGACGTGCAAGGAGGGGTTGGCCATAAGTCGATTCGGTCATATCCCAAAAAGGGTGGTCCTTCGTGATATGGGTGCATGTGGTCGGTCGTGCTTTCTCATGTAGCGTCGGTCGGTTTGACTTTCTTGAGATGGGTTGGTCGTTCAATGCGGGAACGGTCATGGCCTGGGAAGCAAGAAAAGAGAGGTCGGGCGGGTCGGTCTTCTTTGGGTCGGTCAATCTGGTATGCCAGGAAGAGGGTCGGCCTTCTCTGGGTCGTTCGGTTGTGCATAACAAGGTATTTTCTGAAAATTTTATTTTTCAGTTACAATCCAGATTTGAGCCAAAGGGCCTAGAAAAAAATTAGGGGCAACCCCCTGAACCCTAGCCACAGCGCAGTGATGTAATTTGGCTTAGTGAGGTTATGGCTTGGAAGTAAATTCAAGTAGGAAGGTTCGAAGTGTTGAAAGGTGTTCGTTGATCGGTGTAGAACAGCGAATGAGGTGACAACTCAAAGGTTGTGAGTTGGTGGATAATGGATTCTTGAGAAGGTTGCTTGAGCTATGAAAAGTCATCAGGTTAGATGATTAGAGATGTGAAAGCCGAGAGATTATCGTTGTAATAAATTCTAGCAGGCTCAAAGCAGGGGTATGATAGGGGCACTAAAAGACCGGTTGTAGGTCGAGTACCTTGGGTGTCGTTGAAAGGCCTAATTGTCAAGGTTGGACATGCAAACGTATCGTTGAAAGGCATATGGAGTTTATGCTACAACTGGGGTTACCATTAGCCCTTATCATATGACAAATTTGGACGTCATACGATTAACGATGGTTTCAAAGCAGGAATGGCAGTGATAGCCAGAGTTAGTCATGGATGTTTGATTGTTTGGATGCTTTGTTTGTACCATCTCATGTAGATTGTCCAACGTCGAAGGAAATGTTCCTTCCATGCTTGTCTGATATTGGTTTAGGCCAGTAGGGTTTGTACGTGAGGGATGTTGAATCCGATAAGGATGCTTTACATGAGATATATAATCTGGATGTCATGAGTGTTTTACCATGATTGAATGTGTGTTATGGTTTCCATGGATGAATGGTTGAATGGTTTATTGTAAAGGCTATCACTGTCCGATTTGGGGAAGATGCGAGTTCAGTTCTTCTCTGGTGTTTGGTAGATTGGTTTGTTAATCTACCTATTCTCATAAACTTGATTGATGAAGTTTATTAGCTGTTTTATCGCTCACTAAGACTGTTGTTCGACTCAAGGTTATATGTTTTCCTCTTATTACCTTGGGTTTCTTATTTGTTTTTGGATGGGCAGACTAGGTAGCACGTAACATGTGATTTCTTAGTATGGATGTTGTAGCTGTTCGGAGGCGAGGAGGAGGTTGGTGTACTATCTTTCTACTATACAATATTTGGATTTCCGCTGTTTATTGTTTTCTAAGTGTTGTAGTGAGGCAGCTTGTATAAACACTATTTCCAAGTGCATGGATATGACACTTCTAGTTGTTATGAAAGTCTATTGTTTTCTGCTTCATTATTACCACCTATTGTATATGTTCTATTATATTTTATCCTTGTGCTGTGAGTTACGACAGGTTCTGATGTTGTTGTTTACCTACTCTAATGATCGTCCATAGTTGTCTGACACACCTTTCAGCACATTATTCCTCTTGTTTAGCGCAGGGGTTATGGGCGGTCGTCGGAATTGGTATCAGAGCTCTGGTTAACGATTTTAGCCAAAGTTCAAAGACGTAATTACATATGAGAGACGTATTTGTAGATTTCAGTTGGATGTATATTATATGATATTATATAGTATAGTAGTGCTTGTACTTCTTTAGCAGTTTTCTTGCAAGTGGCTAATCGTTCTAATTTGCAGATTTAGAATGAGTCGACGAACTACAAGGCACACTACTAGAGAAGGGGCTGGGCCTGAAGGGGGTAATGGCGGTATACCAGACTACCCAGCCATGTTTGAGGCCATGATGGAAGCAGTCTTGTGAAGGGTACCCACTCAAGTGGCAGCCACGGTAGATGTAAGTGTGCGAGTTCCTAGCATTGTAGGTTTTGGGAAGCTGTGCAAAAATTTTACATCTCTAAGGGGAAACCTGTAACACCCCGTATGTTGAATAACTTGTTATAATATAAATCAGGGCAGAATTAAATTTTAATATCTGAATCAGGGGAAACGGGCTATGCCATTGCGTTCGTCTCGGAAAAATACGCGAAATAGAGTCTGAGTTTTCGAAAATCGGAGTCCGTATGACCCAGTTAAGGCCCGAAGAAGTTTTCAGAAATTCAAAACAGATTTGAATACAAAAGTTTAAACATTTCAGAAGTGGCGGGAAAAATCCCGCTAGGCAGAGGGAGTCGACCCTAGGGTCGACATGGGTGTCGACCCCCTCCCTAGGGGTCGACCCAGGGGTCGACCCCCCCTGTCGGTCTGTGTGACCTGGGTGCACCATTTTGGCTTTGGGGCTGTGCTTGGTGGCTAGGACGAGATCTGACGGCTCTAATCTGATTTAGGGTTAATCTAATGGCCTAAAACACCTAACTAATCTATAAATACACCCTAAGACTACCCTAATTCATACTAAAAATAGCTACAACACCGTTATGCCGTCAAAATGCAACTTGAAGGAGCCTCCATCAAATTAAAGAGGAAGATAGCTTCTCAAATCAACCTCTAATCAACTCTAGCAACTTAATCTTCTTCTTAGGAGTGCTAATCAACAAGTTATGAGTTTCTATAGCCTTAATGACCAATTATTGAAATGATTATGATAGGATATAATGAGGTTATGGCTATGAATGTGGATCAATGCAAGATTATGTTATCATATGCTATGTGTTTGTGATGTTATGCAAGTTATGTGCTATGTGTTCATGATGTTATGCAAGTTATGCAAGTCATATGCTATGTGATCATGATGTTATGCAAGTTATGCAAGTTATATGCTACATGTTCATGATGTTATGCAAGTTATGCAAGTCATATGCTACATGTTCATGATGTTATGCAAGTTATGCAAGTTATATGCTATATGATCATGATGTTATGCAAGTTATGCAAGTGTTAGGCTATGTGTTCATGATGATAGTTATGCAAATTGCTATGATAAACATTGATCCATTATGACACCATGTTATGCAAGTTTGGTGTATGATTATATGCAAGTTAATATATGACATGTTATGCAAGTTTGGTGTTTGATTGTATGCAAGTAACATGTGCAAGTTTACACCTTAGTATGATATGCATACATATGCAAGTTAACCCCTTTGTATGTCATACATACATATGCAAGTTTACCCCTTTGTATGACATAAGTAACTTATGCAAGTTAACCTCTTTATGACATATGTGATTCATGCAAGTTTGGGTTGATTATTTATGCTAGTTGGGTTGATGCTATATGCATGTTGACACCTTTAAAACCCATGTTGATGCTAATGTTATGCAAGTTGAACCCATTGTATTTGTGATGAATCTTCCCTTTTATGTCATGTTAGCGAATTACGTGGGGAACGATGGGGTTAATATACATGTTAATGAAATGGTGTGAAGTTGGTATGATTATGCATACCATAAAGTGGATGGACATAATTGAGTCAATTATGTACATCGTTAAAATTGGAATTAATTAGGGAAAATTAATTCGAAATATGGGGGTGATTAATTAGGTGTAATTAATCGACTAAGACACGAGGTTGGACCCTTTTGTAGCATAAGACTGCCCGGAACCGACCGGCAAATCCAGCAGCTACAAATGATTGGCCAAATATGAGAGGTCTTAGGCACAAACTAAATACGTGACAAGTGTAAAGACACGAGGTTAGACTCGGTTATGGCGTAAGGCTGCTCGGACCCAACCGGCAAATCCAGCTGCCATAAAAGATAGTCTAATGTGAGAGGTCTTTACAACGGTTACATTCTTAATCAATTAAGAAACACTTAACCAGATAAGAATGTAGTGGGGCATGAGGGGTTAAGTGGGTGCCTTGGGTGGCATGTGGAAATCAAGTAAGTGCCTTAGGTGGCATGTGGAAATCTAGTGGGTTGCCTTGGGTGGCAATAGAAAATACGATTAGAATACTTAAACAAGTGGAAACATGTAATTAAACATGATTAAAGGGTTAAGTGGGATGCACTAGAAAAAGGGACAAGCTTAGGTGGGTAGCTTGTGGGGGGCCATTTCAACCAGTAACCCATATGTATCTTATTGGGCTCGACCCATGTCGAGGATGGGACACGCGTACTGGGCTTGTCTATAAGAGGCCAAAACGGGTTAGCGGTGGCAACGCAAGTCCAACGGGTTTCATATGCGTGTGTGGACCCGGGCTGGTAGGTAAGACGTTGCTGCATCGTGTAGGTATAAGCTGTGCACCATTGGTTGTATCGGGTTGCCACTTTGGGGAGTGATACACCCCACTGTGGGGCCAACACGGGTATCTACGGTAGGGAGCCGATCGCTTGGGGAGTAGTGGGTACACCTAGTGGAGATAGGGGCAGACGGCACCTATGTAGTCAGCTAGGGGTACACGAAACTACTGGGTAAATTTTCTAAGTCTTTGGGTGGGATCAACCTTTAAGTAGGAATGACTGGTGTGGTGCAGTTAGTAATTACCCTTGGGTGGGTAGATGCGTCTTTACCGTTATCTTAGTTCATCCTATGTCTAGTTGGCTACTTAGTGTTGTCATTTATCCCTAGTCATCCTGTACCAAGTTTATATCATACCCTAATTACTTAAATGATTGTGTTGTTAAAGTTATAGGGCTCACTCAAACTTATGTCTGACCCCGTTGTTTTTATCTTTTTCCCCCTCAGGTCCTCAAGTTGGGCCTAGCACTAGTGGGCTTTGATCAGATTTCTTTATCTATCTTTTGGAGCTTGGACCGTGATGTAAAGCCCAGCTTATCTTTTCTAGTATGGCTATTGTTTATTTAGTGGGATTATGTACTTATGTTTTTTTATCAGGATGGATATTTAGTACTTGACTCTTTATGGTGTTGTAACTAAACATGTTTACCTTCTGCTGCAATGAAATGATGTTTTTAGATTTTCAAGTATTTATATCTGTCTTGTTGTAATTTTTTTGTTCTATATTCACTTAAAATGCTCCACTGAAGTTAAGGCATTCCCTTAGTGAGTGACCTTAGCAAGTGTGGGGTGTTACACGTGGTATCAGAGCGAAGGTTACCAGAACAGATAAAATTTTTAGAAAACTATTTTTCTAAAAACATTTTCGGAAGAAGTATTTTCAAAAACATGTCTTTTAAGAGAAATTTTTTTGAAAGAAAAGCATAATCCCCAATAGCCATATCTTTATCTTTCGAATTCTCCGTGTTGAATCTTTCCTTTTTCGTTTCAGCATGGCTGAAGATCTTAACTTTCCGGAGGGTGTGATGATACCAGTATGGTATAGGAGATTGATGGAGGCTAGGGCCGCCACTGCGGGTCCAGCAAATGTTCCTCCACCAACAGTAGCACCCGATCTTCCTCCTCCCCCTCCTCCTCCTCCTCCCACGGATACTTTTGCTAAGACTTGCAAGGAATTTAAAGCCATGGGAGGGAAATCTTTTCAAGGATCAAAAACTTTTGTGGAAGTTAGGGATTGGCTTATGGAGGTGGAAGAGTTGATAGATATCTTTGAGATTGAAGAAGGAAAGAAAGTCAAGTTAGCTGCTTGGTTAATGAAGGGAGAGGCCTCATTCTGGTGGGAGGTCACAAATGGAGAGCGCCCTGTTGACTCTTGGGCAGATTTCAGGCAAAGATTTGTGGCAAAGTTTCTCTCAAGGGCGGAGGAAAACTTGTATATGGAAAGGTTCTTGACTCTAAAGCAAGGAAACCTATCAGTGAAGGAATATGTCAACAAGTTTAATCAATTGGCAAGGTTTGGCATAGACATGGTGAATACACCGGAGAAGAAGGCTTTGAGATTCGTTAAAGGCTTGAATGAACCAATGCATGGATTGGCTATGACTCACATCCCTATGGGGGCCACCTTTGAGAAGCTAGTAGACATGGCACTCATGCATGAGGAAGAGAAGGGTCCCAATGCTAATAAGGCACCCGAGAAGAAAGGAGATCAAAAGAGACCTCAACAGCAACAACAAAACAAGGGTGGGAAAGGCAACGGTGGCAAGGGAAAGAAGAAGTGCTTCAATTGCGGGACACCAGGCCACCTAAGCAAAGATTGTCGGAAGAAGAAGAAGACAGGCTGCTTCCACTGTGGAGAAGCAGGGCATCTAGTGAAGGACTGCCCTAAGAAGGGGCAAAGGACGGGATCTACCTCAGGAGGACAGGTGCAAGCTCTTATGGCACCATGTCAGGCAAGGGGGCAAGTTCAGGCTCTCGCGGTTCCACCGATTCAGGAAAGAGGTAGAACTATTTCCGTTGAAAGTCTGGTTTTTCTGTTTGATCATCCTGTCCGTACATTGTTTGACTCTGGCGCATCGCATTCGTTTATCTCATCATCATTAGTTGAGTCACTGCACTTAAACACCAGTCTAGTAGATGATCCCTTGGTTGTTTCAAACCCAATTGGGGGCTCCACTTATTTGTCCATGATATGTTTGGGTTTAAAGATTTCTATACTTAGCGTTGAGTTTAGATGTGATGCTTTTGTTTTGGGCTTCACGGGCTATGGGTTGATTTTGGGCATGGACTGGTTATCCAGTAATGGTGCCGTTCTTGATTGCGAAAGGAGAGTTGTTAGGCTCATGACCCGCTTGGGTAACACTCTCGAGATCTCTTGTAATCCCATGGATTCTGTTATGCTAAGTTATCTTGAATCGCTTGACGCTTCGGTCGAGAGTTTGCGATCTGTTAGAGTGGTCCGGGAATACTCGGATGTGTTTGAGGAGTTAAAAGGCTTACCTCCGAAGCGGGAGATTGACTTCCGAATATATCTGGTGGATAATGCTAAACCAGTATCTTTACCAGTGCGCCACATGGCTCCTCGTGAGAGGAGGGAACTCCATAAGCAAGTAGGGGAGTTGCTTGAGAAGGGGTTCATAAGACGAAGTATATCAGAGTGGGGTGCTCCAGTAGTTTTTGCCACGAAGGCGGATGGGTCCCTCAGACTTTGTGTAGACTATAGAGAACTCAACAAGCTCACAAAGAAGAATAGACACCCACTGCCGAGAATTGATGATCTTTTTGATCAGTTGGTTGGCACCTCAGTGTTTTCGCAGTTGGACTTAGCCACGGGGTTTCATCAGTTGAGAGTGGCTGAGGATAGCATAGACAAGACTGCCTTTAGGACTCCGGATGGTTTCTATGAGTGGCTGGTGATGCCATTTGGTTTGACGAACGCCCCTGCATACTTTGTTGATTTGATGAGTAGGGTGTTCAGGGAGTACCTTAATAAGTTCGTGGTGGTCTTTGTGGATGACATCTTAGTCTTTTCTAAGAGTGAAGAAGAGCATGCCCTACATCTTAGGTAAGTGTTGGAGACTCTTCGAGCGCATAGCCTTAAGGCTAAATTCTCTAAATGTCACTTCTAGAGGAAGGAAGTGCGGTTCTTGGGGCACGTGGTCTTCAAGGAAGGAATAGCTGTGGATCCCGCAAAGGTAGTATCCATCCAAGATTGGAAGGTTCCGAAGAATGCTACCGAGGTGAGGAGTTTCTTGGGGTTGGCTGGCTACTATAGGAAGTTTATCAAGGACTTCGCGAAGATATCAGCCCCATTAACTCGCTTGACGAAGAAGAATCTAGTCTTCGCATGGGACGTAGATTGTGATGATGCGTTCCGACGGTTAAAGAGAGCTTTAACCACAGCTCCAGTCTTAGTGTTGCCAGATGGGAGTAATCCATTTGTTGTCTATACCGATGCTTGTGGGACTGGACTGGGCGCAGTCTTAATGCAAGAGGGAAGGGTAATAGCCTATGGTGGAAGGCAGTTGAGAGCGCATGAGAAAAATTACCCTACCCATGATTTAGAGTTGGCCGCTATTGTTTTTGCGCTTAAGATTTGGCGCCATTATCTTCTTGGAGAGAGGTTCGAATTGTTCACTGACCACAAATCATTGAAGTACTTGTTTTCTCAGAAGGATTTGAACTTGAGACAACAAAGGTGGATGGAGTTCTTAGCATCCTATGATTTCGAGATAGCGTATACCTCTGGCAAGGGTAACGTGGTGGCAGACGCCTTGAGCAGAAAAAGGTTGTCCTTGAGTCCATTGTTCGTGGAACGACGAAGCTTGGAATTTATGTCGATGTTTGATTTCAGACCTTCCGTTGACTATATACCCGGTTTGCTAGCATCCTTGGAGGTCAGACCTACTCCTTTGGGGCGGATTGGCGAGGCACAGCGGGACGACCCACAGTTGGTTGAGTTGGTAGAGAGGCTCATAAGGGGGGAGTCGTCCAGCCATTTGAGTAGGTACACCCTAGACGATAGGAGGTGCTTGCGTAGAGACGGTAGACTTTGTGTACCGCAAGACGAGGGTTTGAGGAAGGCTATTCTTGATGATGCACACCGTTCTAGGATGACCATTCATCCCGGTGGGGACAAGATGTACCAAGACATGAAGCGAGTTTTCTTTTGGGCCGGTATGAAGAAAGATGTGGCCGAGTATGTCGCTAGATGCTTGGTGTGCCAACAAGTGAAAGCGGAGCAAAAGAAACCTGGTGGGTTGCTTCACCCATTGGAAGTTCCGCAATGGAAGTGGGATAGCGTCTCGATGGATTTTATTGATGGGTTACCAAGATCAAGGAAGGGTAATACGGGAATTTGGGTTGTGGTAGACAGACTTACTAAGAGTGCCCATTTCATACCCGTGAAGAGCAAGAGGACTGCTCCATGGCTAGCTTCAGTTTATCTTCGAGAGATAGTTCGATTGCATGGGGTACCCTCTAGCATAGTGAGCGATCGAGATCCTATCTTCACTAGCGAGTTTTGGAAGAGTTTGCTAGAAGCAGTGGGGACTCAATTGTGTTTGAGCACCGCATATCATCCTCAGACGGACGGCCAGACCGAGAGGGTGAATCGTGTTCTGGAAGACCTTTTAAGGCTATGTATCTTGGATTTTGGAGGTACTTGGGAAGAGCATCTTCCATTGGTAGAGTTCGCGTATAATAACAGCTTTCAGTCCAGTATTGGTATGGCTCCTTTCGAAGCTCTTTATGGAAGGCCTTGTCGATCACCTACATGTTGGTGGGAATCTACGGATAAGATCTTGCTTGGGCCTGATATGGTTAGAGAGACTTCGGAAAAGATTGATTTGATTCGAAGAAGGATGAAAGCAGCGCAAGACAGACAGAAATCTTACGCGGATAAGAGGAGGACGGATCTGGAGTTTGATGTTGGGGACATGGTCTTTGTCAAAGTATCTCCATTACGGAATGTAGTTCGCTTTGGGTCCGTTGGGAAGTTAGCTCCAAGATTTGTAGGACCATTTCCTATTAAGGAAAGGATTGGGCGGATGGCATATAGGGTGGATTTACCCGAGAGACTTAGTGGGGTACATGACGTATTCCATGTGTCACATTTGAGGAAGTGCCTACATGAGACCGCAGAGGTGGTAGAGCCGAGCTTGCTTAGAGAAGTGGAGGTAGAGCGTGATGCAACTATTCGACGAGCTCCTGCCCGCATCCTTGGGTCAGAGATTAGGAAGTTGAGAAACAGAGAGGTGCGACTAGTCAAAGTGCAATGGGGAGAGGATGAGAGAAATTCTACTTAGGAGACAGAAGCGAAGATGCGTTCACTATACCCATTCCTTTTTGAGGGTATGTCTTTTAACTTCTCCTTTATCGTTTGTCTAGTACTTATCTTATCTTTAGTATGTCCTCTCATTAGTACCTTTGACCTTTAGATAGGGTAAACCTATGGTTGAAACATGTGTTTGAGACATGTTATGTTTGATGGATGCATGTGGATGCAAGTGGTTGCTAGTGGTTGCTCGTGGATGCATATACACACACTCTAGGCACTAGATCGGCTCAGTCACTTCATATTGCATACTGCATAAAATTGTGTGTAGGTAGCTATATTAATGGATGTATAATGGTTGTGTTATCATATGGATGATGCATTTTGGTGAATGATTGTGCACTCATGTAGAAATAGTATGTGTCGATAGGGTTCTTTCGCATACATATTGGATGCATGGCACTATCATGGTTTGCATTAAGGAGGTCAACTGAATCAGTAGGCCGCCTGATTTTGCATTAGACAGGGAACATATACACACACTCTTTGCATATGTTCGTACAGCGTTAGAAACTCTAAGGACAATGGATGCCAGTGTTTGATGGTTTGAGTAGATGGTTGTTTGGATGGTAGGATACGTTCTTCTTGACTTAGAGATTTCGGGGACGAAATCCTTTAAGTAGGGGAGAATGTAACACCCCGTATGTTGATGTAACAACCCGAAAATCTGGGCCAGTTTAAAATTTTTATTTTGGCGATTTTAGCGAATTCTGATTATTTAAAATGAATTATTTTAAATAATATCGACGTGAAATTTATTTTAAATATAGAATTCGACGTATATATTATATACGTCGTCGTTAGAATATAAATAATTATATATAATTATAAATAGAATTGAAAATGGCGCGGTAGTTCGATAATTCGATTTCAAACTTCAATTGAATGTACCGGGTGCAAAACAATCCGGATTTTAGTGAAACCAAAAATAATGGAATCTAATAGTGAATATCTTTCCAACGAATCCGAAAAATCAAAATTTCATTACGGGAGAAAACGATTTCGAAATGAATTGAATTGAAAACGATTTCGAAATGAATTGAATTGAAAACGATTTCGAAATAAATTGAATTGAAAACGAATTCAAATTGAATTGAAAGCGAATTGAAATGAATTCAAATTGAATTGAAATTTGAATTGAATAGAAATGAATTTTAAAACGAATTTATAAAGAAGAATTCAATTTTGATTTGAATTGAAAAGGAAGTTGAAATTGCTTTTGAAACGAATTTAAAACTATTTATATAATTCGTTTTAAATAGAAATCGACGAAATATATATTATATATATTATATATATAATATAATGGCCTGAATAGAACGCGCCGCGCCGCGGCAGTTCGCGAATTTCGACCATTTATTTCAAACGGACATTACGGGAGATCCGACCGTCGGATTTTCCTAAAACCGGAACCGTTGGGTTCGTATCGAAAAGAGCTTTCTAACGAATATTAGAAATTAGAAATCTAACGGTTGGATTTGGAATTATGTCCAAATCAAATTTGAAAAAGGTCGCTGTAAGTGCAGTTCGATGGCCGTTGATGGAAATCGACTGTACAGGCCTTGATAAAATTATTAAAAATAGTAATAATTTGTGTAAAATCATAAGAAATGATTTAGAAAGAATTGGGATGAAAAACTCCATATTTGAAATGATAAAAATAGATTTTTATCGAAATGAACCAGTTTTGAACTAGAATTATAATTCTATTTATTTTTAAATAAATAAATTGAATTCGAAAAGGGTTTTAAAAATAACCAAAATTTCCAATGATTGCATTGGAGTGGATTTGAATCGAAATTGTCTTCGGAATATTTCGATGTTGGAATTCGGGATTATACAGATGTTGTTATGGAAATTTGAAAGATATATATATTTATATCGTTATTTCCAATACGACATTTGTTAATCGTAGAATTTGATATTGAATATAAGCCGGGATATTTTCTATTCAGAGCCTTGTATTTAATATCAAATGTGATTTGGGTTTGTCGTGAATGGTGTCTTCACTAACACTGTTCTTGAACCCAGTTGAGAAAAGATTAAATCTTTTTATTTAGATTTAATGAAGTGTACCTATTAAATGATATTTAAATGGAATTGAATTGGTATTGATTTTTGGGTTTATCGTGAACAATGTTTTAAATAACACTTATTCTTCAACCCGATAATTAATGGAATGATTTTTGGGTTTATCGTGAACAGTGTTTTAAATAACACTTGTTCTTTAACCCGATAATTAATGGAATGTGATTTTGGGTTTATCGTGAACCGTGTTTTAAATGACACTGATTCTTTAACCTAGTCGAAGATTAAAACTAAGTGGAGTTTTAATGAATCTTTAATTAGATTGAAATGATCGAAAATGGAGTATCACCAGTTTTTCTCCAGGCGATAGTTAAATCTTTAATTAGATTTGAACGTGAAATGGTAATTGAATTTACCGATAACACTGTGGTGTTAGATATGAAGTATTACCAGTTTTACTTCATGGGATGAATAGGTTGGGATTGGGAAATTAAAACAAATGAATACTTCGGTAAGATTCGCTAATCCCGACTAGTTTGAATTGATATTCAAAAATAGATTAAAGAATAAATTCAAGAAATTTATCTTGGATAAAATTAATGGGAACCTTTCCCTATGAATGTGAAATTAGAAACTAACTGTCGGTTAGCCAAGTAGAATGATTTTCTGAATATTGATCCGATGTTGGTTTCGGCCTTCGGGGTTAATATTTGGGGAATTATTCTCTTGATTAATTTACGGTTAGTGACTGATGAATTGGAATGAGGCGTATGTTGTGTTTGTGTAACACTTATTTAAAATATACGCGAGTTATTCGGAAAGACCGGGTTTATCCCATTCTGAATAACTGATACGACGATAAGTCGAAGATGAAGACGATGGTCGAAGACCGGAAGTCTTCACGTCGTTTGGATAATTACTGATAATCTTGATTGGGCTGTACACCCAAGAAGATGGAAACAGTTGGTGATCGTCCAGACGTACTTGGAGATCGATGGATATGCGGGGTACTAGGTGCCTCCGGTTTCGTTCAGACCCAGAACGGACTTGTAAATGGACTGTGTGTCTGACATTGGATTTTAGTCCGTGTGATTGATCTCTATTAAATATATATCTGTTTGGCGGCAGAGAATTTATTCTCTTGCTTAACGCCCTTCTCTGAGACGTACGAGCTCAGGGGTTATATATTGATGGATATCAATCGCATGGAGTGAATTGCCTGTGTGGCATGCCTAAGTGGCAAATGATCAAGGCTTCTGTTGAAAAGCAAAGTCTTGTGGTTGATGATCGAAGCACGGCCTTTGTGGCATAGCTTTGTGTAACGTTGATTCGCGAGTATCACACCTGGTATGAATCAAAAACGGGAGACGAACCTCAGGGAGGACATGCGTTTCTTTCTAGTTAGGAGTGGCGTCAGTGCTTGAACTGGCTGACGAGTTTGACTCCTGTGGATGTTACTTATTATTACTTGCTGAAAAGCGAGGCGCCTCGTGATATCGGTTTCGGCCGATGCTTCTGGTCGGCTGACGGGCCAGATTTACGCCCCAAAGGGCGGGGAAACGTAGTGTTCAGGCATAATAATCCACATCGGTGGACCGGCCCTGACGATCCAAGGGGCAGTTGCGGCTGTTCCTGAGACACGGGCTAGAGCGTCTCGAATCGGTTGAGGATCTTGCCCCTAGCCTCGGTTCATACCATAAATGATAACCCAACTTCCAATACGTGACTTTGCGACTTTGATTGTAAACTTATATATGGCGACATAGTGTTATGGGGCATTCA